>OY728119.1:760313432-770313432 GCA_963277665.1 Viscum album | reverse complement strand
CTATGGGGTCTTAGGGTCCCTACTGAGTATTTTTATACTCACCCCTACACGGGCTTTGCCCTCACCTTGTTATGTCTTGTGCAGACGATGTATGACATTGATGGAGGCTAAGGGATCCAGGACTGGATGGTGCTTGGAGGTGGACCATTTGGTGTGATGTGATGTGGGGACTACTAATTGTGAGTTATACCCACCCTTCAGGTAGGATCCGTGGTGGACCGTTTAGTGTGATGTGAGGCAGGGACTACTGATCATGAGATGTACATACCCTTCAGGTAGGATATGTGTTGGCCGATCCAGGAGATGATTTTCTATTTTTAGTTTTCTATTTTCCTTTCAGTTGTATTAGTACTTTTCATTTGTACTCGTACTTTCAGTTGAGAATTTATTCCGACCCTTTTTTCTTTCAGTGATCTTTTTTATTACAACAATTTACTTCACAGTAGCTTCTTGTCGTGTTCTCAGACCATGTGTTTGTACAAGTTTAAAGGAAACACTTTCCTGTTTTAGGGAATATGCCTTTCGGTTCTAGTCGCCAGCCCCTGGACTATGGAAGACTGGCTTGGGGTAGTCACGGCACGGGCCCCGGGGGACGGGTCGTGACAATTGGTATCAGAGGATTTCGGTTTTGCCGAAGAACTAGGACTCTGATATTTTTTGTGTCCCAATAGTGTTAAGTGTTATGAGTGTGGTTTTCAGTTCAGGGAGTCCAATGTTGGTGCGGTGGATAACATATCCGTACACCTAGATCCTAAATTCTGGTTTCCAACACAGTACACAGAAACACTGATTATGTGTGTTTTTGAAGAGTTTTTCTTGTGATTTCTTTGGAGTCAGCTCACCAGGTATAACTTAATGACCGTGGTGCACCTGTTCCTTATCAGGATGTTGGCACATAGATAGCCATCTAGGATTCTAGAGAGGGTATGCGATGATGGCCCACAAAGCGATGAGGTCTCAGTGTAGGGCCCTCTTATGATGTTATCACCTTCAGGTGGTGCACCAGTAGCACCACCACCCATTGGGAAGAAGATGCCACCACTACTAAAAATTCGGGCATTAGCGACTACCATTGGAGGTCTTTAATGGTATTTAGAGACCACTCAGTTACCGCCAATGGCGGTCACTGAAGTGGCCCTAAAATTTGGCCTACAGTGACCGCTAGGCGGTTATTGACCTCCTCCTCAACTGAGCAATATCAACAGCCATTGGCGGTCGCTGACCTACTGCTTGGCTGAGCTAGAGTGACCTCTAATGGCGGTCACTGTCTTGCTGCATGGCTGACCTATAGTGACTGCCAATGGAGGTCACTATCCTAGAGAATTGTTTTTAAAAAACAATTCACTGATCCTTCCCAAACAGCAGAAACATGGTAAAAATCATTAAAAAAAAGAAACCAATTCCAAACAGCATAAACATAAAAATACTCATTAATAATAAATGATAGGTGTGATTCATATTAAACAATCCAAATAGGTCCAATACATTTCAATCTTATACTTCAATAAACCTACAATAAGATACAAAAAACAACTAAATAAGAAAATGTAAATTAAACATTTTTATTCAGTTTGTATACATATAAATATATAATAAAATTAAGTCTGACATCAAATAATGGGTGATATAATAATTTAAAACCCCCAATTTAAGAAATGTTATCTTTTTAGGATTTTTTTATTGTTTTGGAGTCTTTGGTTTAGCTGGTGGAAGTGTTTTGTGGTCTAAAAAGGAATGCTCTCCGCGCACACCACATGAAACTGTTAAAAACAACATATTCAGTCATACCATGCACACCACACATTTGATTGACGTGTCCTCTCCTCCTACATGTCATGAATAATATTTCTATTATTTTTGTGTGATTTTAGGTCATTATGAGGATTTTTTCTATGAATTTGACCGTTACATGTTGTTTTGGTTTTTTATGACTCTGAAAAAGCGTTTCTTGTCACCTAGGTCAAACGAAACCTCTGATAGATGTACCGTCTACCCGAAAATTTCACAATTCATGCCATGGTTATTATCGTATGATTTTATGGCATTCCGAGGTCATTCGGATGGTTTTGAAAACCCAACGCACCCATTTAGAGCACGCAAAACTGTTAAAAACAATATATTCAGTCGTACTGCGCACACCGCACATACGATTGACGCGCCATCTCCTCCTACATGTCAAGAATAATATTTCAATTTTTTTGTGTGATTTCAAATCATCAAAAGGAAGTTTTCTTTGAATTTGGCCGTTACACGTCAGTTTGGTGTTTTATGACTCTGGAAATACATTTATGGTCACCGTGGTTAAACGACACCTATGATAGATGTACCTTCTACCCGAAAATTTCACAATTCACACCATAGTTGTTGTCGTATGATTTCATGACATTCCTAGGTTTTTCAGCTGGTTTTGACCACCCAACACACCCTTTTAGAGCGCACCAAACTGTTAAAAACAACATATTAAGTCGTACCACGCACACCGCACGTTCGATTGATGTGTTATCTCATCCTAAATGTCTCAAATAATAATTCTATTGTTTTCATGTGATTTCAAGTCATTATGAGGAAATTTTCTATGAATTTGACCGTTACACGTCGTTTTGGTTTTTTATGACTCCGGAAATGCGTTTCCGGTCACTCCAGTCAAACCACACCTCCGATTGACGTACAGTCTACTTGAGTATTTCAAAATTCACACCACAGTTGTTTTAGTAGGATTTCATGGCATTCTGTGGTCGTTCGGCTGGTTTTGACCACCTAATACACTCTTTTAGAGCATGTCAAATTATTAAAAACAACATACTTGCTCGTACCACACACACCGCACATCTGATTGACATGTCATCTAATCCAAAATGTCTCCAATAATATTTCTATTAATTTCCTGTGATTTCAAGTCATTTTGAAGACGTTTGATATGAATTTAACTGTTACACGTCGTTTTGGTGTTTTATGACTCCGGGGATGCGTTTCCAGTCACCACGGTCAAACGACACCTCTGATTGACGTATTGTCTACCCGACCATTTCACAATTCACACCATGGTTGTTTTAGTATGATTTTATGACATTCTGAGGTCCTTCGACTGGTTTTGACCACCCAACAAACTCTTTTAGAGCGCGCCAAACTGTTAAAAACAATATATTCGGTCGTACTGCACACACTGCATGTTCAATTGACGTGACATCTCCTCCTACAACTCACGAATAATATTTCTATTGTTTTCATGTGAGTTCAAGTCATTCTGAGGATGTTTTCTTGGAATTTGACTGTTACATGTTGTTTTGGTGTTTTATTACTCTGAAAATGTGTTTCCAGTCACCACAGTCAAACGAAACCTTCGATTGATGTACCGTCTACCCATACATTTCACAATTCACACAACTATTGTTGTCGTATGATTTAATCTCATTCTGAGTTCGTTTGGATGGTTTTGACCACCCAACACACCCTTTTAGAGTGCGCCAAACTGTTAAAAACAACATATTCAGTCATACAACACAAACCACACGTTTGATTGATGTGTTGTCTCCTACTACATGTCAAAAATAATATTTATATTGTATTCGTGTGATTTCAAGTCATTTTGAGATTGTTTTCTCCGAATTTGACAGTTACACATCGTTTTTGTGTTTTATGACTCCGAAAATGCGTTTCTGGTCACCGTGGTCAAATGACACCTTCGATTGATGTACTGTCAGACCGACTATTTCAAAATTCACACCATGGTTGTTTTCAAATGATTTCATGACATTCTGAGGTAATTTGGATAGTTTTGACCACCCAACTCATCCTTTTCGAGTGCGCCGAACTATTAAAAACAACATATTGGGTCGTACCGTGCACACCACATGTTCGATTGACATTCCATCTCCTCCTACATGTCACGAATAATATTTATATTGTTTTCGTGTGATCTCAAGTCATTCTGAGGAAGTTTTCTCTAAATTTGACTGTTACATGTCGTTTTGGTGTTTTATGACTCCGAAAATGCATTTCTGGTCACCGCGGTCAAACAAAACCTCTGATTAACATACTGTCTACCGAACATTTCACAATTCACACCACGGTTGTTTTTTTATAATTTCATGGCATTCTGAGTTTGTTCGACTAGTTTTGATCACCCAACACACCCTTTTAGAGCACGCCAAACTGTTAAAAACAACATATTCGGTCGTACCATGCAAACCACTCATCTGATTGACATTTAGTCTCCTTCTACATGTCACAAATAATATTTATATTGTTTTCATGTGATATCAAGTCATTCTGAAAACATTTTCTCTAAATTTGACTATTACACGTCGTTTTGGTGTTTTATGACTCCAAAAATGTGTTTCCTATCACTACGGTCAAATAACACCTCCAATTGATGTAACGTCTGCCCGGCTATTTCAAAATTTACACCAGAGTTTTTGTCTTATGATTTCATAACATTCCGAGGTTGTTTGGCTAGTTTTGACCACCCAACGCACCCTTTTAGGGCACGCCAAACTATTAAAAACAACATATTCAGTCGTATCGTGCACACCGCCCATCTGATTGACATGTTACCACCTATTACATGTCACGAATAATATTTCTATTGTTTTTGTGTGATTTCAATACATTCTGAGAATGTTTTCTTTGAATTTGACTGTTACACGTCATTTTGGTGTTTTATGACTCTAGAAATGCGTTTTTGGTCACAACACCTCCAATTGATGTACTATCTACCCGAACATTTCAAAATTCACACCAAATTTCTTGTTGTATGATTTAAGGACATTACGAGGTCATTCAACTAGTTTTGACCACCCAACACACCTTTTTAGAGCGCGCCAAACTGTTAAAAACAACATATTCGGTCATACCACAAACACCGCACGTCCGATTGATGTGACGTATCCTCCTACATGTCATGAATAATATTTATATTGTTTTCGGGTGATTTCAATTCATTTTTAGGGTGGTTTCTCTGAATTTGATCGTTACACTTCGTTTTGGTGTTTTATGACTCCAGAAATGCATTTCTGGTCACCGTGGTCAAACGAAACCTCTGATTGACATGTCGTCTGCCTAACCATTTCAAAATTCACACCACAGTTGTTGTCATATTATTTCATGGAATTCTGAGTTTGTTCGGCTGGTTTTGACCACCCAACACACCCTTTTGGAGCGCACCAAACTGTTAAAAACAACATATTCGGTCATACCACACACACTGCACATCCGATTGATGTGTCGTCTCCTCCTACATGACACAAATAATATTTATATTGTTTTCATGTTATTTCAAGTCATTCGAAGAGTTTTTTCTTTGAATTTGACTATTAAAATGTCGTTTTGGTGTTTTATGACTCTAGAAATGCGTTTCCGATCACCACAGTCAAATGACACCTCCGATTGACGTACCGTCTACTCGAACATTTCACAATTCACACCACGGTTGTTGTAGTATGATTTCATGACATTATAAGGTCATTCAGCTGGGTTTGACCACCCAACACACTCTTTTAGAGCTCTCCAAAATGTTAAAAACAACATATTCGGTCGTACCGCGCACACCACATATATCGTACAATTGGAATAATGGCCTATTTTCTTATTATACAATTAGAATAATGGAATAATGGCCTAATTTCCATTTGGCCTAACATCCAATTGGATAATTGGCCAACTGGACAACTTCCCTAGTGTCCTAACAACGTAATGAACAATTTCCCTAATGAACTAATGGTAAATTGTTCTAATGAACTCCTATAAAAATGGCCTCAGGATATAGTTTCCAATCAATCTAAAAGTCTCTTAGACAATTTTCCTAATTGATAAATATCCTAATGGATAAAAATCCAATGAACTAGTTACCTAATGGAAAATTTTTCTAATGGACTGATTATCCAATTGGCCTAATGGAATAATGAAATAATGACTAATTGGACAATAGGCCTAATGGAATAATGGCCAATGACCTAATGTAAAATTTTCCTAATGTCCTAATGGATAATTTTCCAAAAAAACTCCCACAAGACAGCCCCCTCCACCTCCCACTCTCACTGAACCACACCAATCTTCACCCCCCACCCCCACCACTCTCAACACCCCCACCCCCAAAACACCCCCCTCCCCGAATAGCCCCCACCCTGAACAACCCACCTCCCAACCCACCCGGACAGCCCCCAACACCCCACCCACCGAACAGCCCACTCCATACCCCACAGACATCTCCCATCCCCCCAACCACCAGAACATCCCACTCCATACCCCCTAGATAGCTACCAACACCCCCAGATAGAATGTCCATGAGTATCCTTTCTTATTCCGGCTCTAAAGACATATTCAACCACATCAATTAACATGAAACTCACCAAAAGTGTGGACTTCCTAAAAACATTAAATTATTCTTGATCATCACCAAGAAAAATAAATTTACCTTTTGAAACATCAATAAAAACCCCACCAATAAAAAAAGAAACACACCTCGTGAATATGATGTGTAATATGTGGTCATGACTTCTACCTCCATTTGATGGGCTAGGGGCCTACAACAAATAATAATTATGAATATTTTCATAACAAAAATAATAGAAAGTAAATAAATAAATTCAGTATAAACCTGCATCGTATGATCCCTTGAACCATCATCTGGACACACATATTCCCACAGTGTTCTAACCTCGGCGATCAATTTCACATTTACCTCCTCTGAAGCATGCAGTCGTGCCTCAAAATATGACAACTATTGTGTCATCTGAGCAACAGCAGGACTGACAAAAGCAGCACATGATACTACAAAACAAGGAATCCTTGTTCTAAAGGTCAAACTATATCCATACATGTCCCGACAAATAATTTAATGGAAGATCTCATCCCCTCGCATAGGAAGCTTCAATGGTGCCCTGGCAGCTGTTCTAACTCAACTTCAAATTGAGCCTGTGAAATATTTAAATATATATACATATATATGTTAATATACATATTTATGTAAGTATTGGTAATGAGTACAAGCACTTACTATCAATACTGCAGCCTCTAGATCATTTCGATCACGAGTTCTCATGCACACCTACTTTTTATCAGTTGGTTCACCTTTCTCCCATAACTGTATATGAATAGAATATAAACACAAAACCATATTAATTAATAAATTAAAAAGCCAAAGAGAATGTAACTGAGTGGTAAGGGCTTCATCTTGGTATCCAAGAGACCTAGGTTCAAAACCGGGTGGAGGTGAATTTCTGGGTTACTGTAACAGTACTGTAGTTGACACTGTAGCAGTCATATAGCAGGCACTATAGCAGGCACTGTTTGGTACTGTATTAGCCGGACTATTCACATGATTTGGGTTCTCGGCCCACCGGTTTGAGCCTACGGGTCTCAGGGCCTTCAGACCATCAAAGGCCTTCGGGCCATAGGGCCTTTGGGCCATTGAAGACCATGAAGTAGCCTAGTTCACACAGAGCAGGCCCCAGATGAGGATCAGAGCACCAGTAGCAGTCACCAGAAGTAGAGCTTACCGGGTTGGAAGAATGAGAGGGTATGGAAACTGCCATCGGGACCAGGCACCGTGCAACTTTGTACGGGGCAATGCTAGCCGATCAGCAATGCAGGTGGAGAGCTAAATGAAATTAATGATGCAGAATCTAGGGAGGGGCGGTTCTAGTGGGCTGGGCCGACGGGTCATGTATTGGGCATGGTACGCCTCTAGGCATTCATGTCATGTATTACGGGTCATGTCGGGTCTTGTGCCTTGGGCCTACGGGTCATGTTTGGGTTCCCCTTCAACCCTTAAAAGGGGGATTATCTATAATAAAATAAAAATAAGGCCTTCAGGACATTCAGGCAGGAAATAAATTAAATAAATAAGGAATAATAAATACCTCATGTCAGATCTAAGACACGTGACGAGTCCCGAGCATATGAGGTGGTCCCTGCAACGATCGATTCATAGAATGGAATGCTGACACCTCCTACATTAAATTAATTCAAATTTCAAACAAATATCACATTCTTGAAAATATATATACCAAAATAAATATACCAACCACAACACCCTTAGTATGCCAATACGCAACTAAGTCACGCCACTGAGCCGAGAGATCACCCCACGAGACTTTTTCCAGAATGTTTGGGGCACCCACATTTGGTACCCAATGGTCCCTCTTGACTTTGCCTTTATAATATTTCCACATATTAAGGAATTTTATCATACACACGGGCCAGAACTCATCGAGGAGTACTTTTAGATTATTCTATTAAAGAAAAAAATCACATATGTTAGTATTTTTTATACATAGGGAATAAATTAAAATGGTCTTCTTACCTGAACATCCCTCCAAAGACAATATAATGTGTCCTGAGGGATAGAATCCCAATCACGTGTGGTTAATGGAAATTGATGTGTTTCACGTATGATATGTCCCAGCTAACAAATAAATGTAGGGGCATTCAGTCCCACAGTATAAAATATCTCATCAAAGGAAACATCAAACATCATGTTAGAATTTCATGATAAAATGCTATGACGAGAGCCTCTCTTGTGATATGAAGAAGCGGTTGAGTCTGATCCTATTGAAAACAATTTTATATATAATTTGAAATATGTTATATATATATATATTTTATCAATTACATAAAAAAATAAACACAATTACATTCAAACATACCTCGACCCTGAGACGTAGATGGCTCAGATGGATGATGTGGATTTGCTACCTCTTCCCCTGACATGCATGAAGTCATAGAAAACTTTATTAAGGGGACTATACAAAGTTTCCAAAAGATAAATTGGATTGTTTTTAAGAAAATAAAACTTGTACAGTTGTTAATCAAACAAAAAGGGATTGAATAATTAGTTGTAAATGGATTTAAAAAAAACAGAAAGTTAAAAAAACAGATATAAAATTATGTACAAAACCAATCAATGCATAGCTAAATTTCAGATTGAATTAATAAAAATTCAAGCAGCAAATGAACCAAATGAAGAATACCTCAATGGGAAGATACACCGACAATAACATGAAGATACCAAAAGAGAATTCAGTCTAAATATTTATAAATGAATAAACTTCTAAAAGTGAGGACTAAAACTTACATGGATTTATAAAATGGTTAGATAATTTATGATATCCTAGGAAATTCAATACTGAATAGCAGGAAAAAAAATTATACCTTTCATTAAACATAAAAATCAACTATTTCTCCTTCAACAGCCACTCTGACCCAATAAATATCTTCTTCACATTGAACTACGGTATGTTGATCAAGTTGTTGGGAAACAAAGGGAACAATCTCAGGTTCATCTTCTTCCAATAAAAATAGTCCTCACTGGGACATTTTCACAACAACTTTCCAACTTGGATTTGAAGGAAAAGTAATGAAGAATACATGTTCCTCTTGTGATGTCAAAATGAAAGGTTCATTATCAACTCATTCATTTCTGTATAACGTATAGTTAAAATTCACCAATGGAAACTGATATTGATCAACTTTACATCCACGCATTGGATCAACACAATTTCACTTTAACAATAAGTACTTCAACCCGTGTACGTATACAACTTCAATGATATCTATCAACTGACCATATAAATAACTAGAATAGACGAATAGACAAACGATGTCACTATTTTGTTTTTCTCGTTTTTCGTCAAAATCTTTAATGTGAAATCGAAAACCATTAGCATCTATAACTTTATAATGACGAGCCATTATAGATGGACCCTCATCCAATTGGATAAATTATTCAGTTAGCGTGGGGTCCCCTAACTCCCTCAGCTTATGAACCTACATAATTCATAGAATTCAATAATTATTTATGCAGAAAGAAATTAGTATAATAATTCAATCATAATGAAAATCAATTTATACGTACAAAATCCTTGAACCAATCATGAAATGGTGCATAATGAGATTCTTGAATTTGATACTCAGTCGCATGATACATCTATTCTTTTATCTCATTAAGGTGTTTCTTGCAAATTTAATACGATGTTTAAATGATCAAATTATGAAAACAAAACATGTAAAAATTAAACAATAAAAGTGATAATACACTTACTACATTAATGGTGAAACTGATGGAGTATTGAACAAGATATATTGATGTGGTTGTATCCACTCAATGTTGTCCATATCAAATATAGTTCCTTCTCTAACTGGACAATCATGAATGCGAGAGGGATTATTTAATTTTGTATCAACATCCATAAGATATTCTTTACAATAAGTAGTACACTCATCCATCAAATAACCATTGGCTATTGATTCTTCCAGATGAGATCTCTTGCATACAAATAGTTTCAATGTACTCAAATACCACTTAATAGGATACATCCACCTGAATTGCACTGGACCAACAACCATTACTTCATCAGTTAGGTGCACTGTCAAGTGAACCATAAAATCGAAAAATGAGGGGGGAAATAGTTTCTCAAAGTGACAAAGAGTAAGTACAATTCGGTCCTGCAAACTTTTTAAATCACTCATTCATTGATTTCATAAACAAAGCTGTCCAAAAAAATTACTCATCTCAATCAATGGCTGAACAACATTGAGGGATAAACAATCACAAATTGCTATTGGAATCAACTGCTAATGTAGTATGTGATTGTCCTGATTTTTCAACTCTTTCAATGTCCTGATCATCAGATTCACACACTTTGAAATATTAGAAGAGTGACCATCAGACACCTTGAGAATATTCAAAATGGAAAGAAATGTCTCTTTCTCCTTTGTAGTGACTGTATACTATGAAGCAGGAATATATTCCATATTTCCCTCAGCTAACTGTAAATGAAACTATTTCCTTAAACCCATTTCTTCCAAATCATGACGTGCATTAACATTGTCCTTTGATTTTAAATTGACACCAAAAATCATCCAGAATATATTATCACAAACATTTTTTTCAATGTGCATGACATCCCAATTATTCTTTAGCATGTTAGTTTTCCAATATGGAAGATTATAAAAAATACTTTTCTTTTTCCAATTGTGATGGTGATCCCTACCCACAACACAAATATTAAGTAATGGATGAGCCACTAAATCCTGAATTTCATATACCATGCAGATGTTTTTTTCCTCAATATGCGATAACATTTCAACTCCTGTCATGATCTTTGGTGGTGGACTGAACTCTCTAGAACCATCAAATGCCACTTTTTCCTTTCTGAACCTGTACTGAGGGGGCAGAAAATGTCTGTGACCCATGTATGCCCATTTTTTGGAATGTTTAGTTCATACATATTTTTTACTTTTATTGTAATAAGGGCAAGAAAATTCCCCTTTCTTACTCCAGCCTGAGAAATTTTCATAATCCAAGAAGTCATTGATTGTCCACAATAAAGCAGCCTGTAGTTTGATCATTTCATTCGTTTCATATTCATAATTAATCACACCATCAGCCCAAAATTCATTCAACTCATCAATCAATGGATAAAGGTAAACATCAATATTATCCCCTGGACTTCTAGGTCCATCAATAAGAGTGGAATGTAATATAAATTTTTTCTTCATACAAATCCATGGAGGAAGATTATACGGAACCAATACCACGGGCCATGTGCTATGATTTGAACCAACCATAGACTTGAATGGATTGAAACCATATGTTTCCAACCCCAATCAAACATTACGAACATCTTAGCAAAGTCGGGATGTCTCTGATCAAAATCCTTCCATGCATGAGAGTCTATTGGGTGGGTTAACATATCACTTTCATGAATTCTTTTTTCATGAAATCTCATTAAATAAGAAACTTTAGATGACATAAAAAATATTTTCAACCTCGATTTAAGGGGAAAGTAACACATTTTCTTTAAGACAATCAGTTTCCCATGTATCGCAATCTGACTTTGATGAGTCTAATTTCCCCTATTCTCTTTCCTCCTAGAAGTGCCACAAACCAAAAAAATATCCAAATAGGAAGTTTCCTTTCTAAACCACATACAATTGTTTTCACATGCATATATGGTCTCATATAAAACGTAAGTTCTCTGTCAACTTATGAGCATGATAATACGACTCAAGAATCTCAACGTCGATAGGAAGAACCTTTTTCAATAACACCAACAATATGTCAAATGATGTGTCTGACCACTGATTCAAAGTCTTCAAATGCAACAAATCTACGATAAATGGAAATTTATTGTAAGAATAACATCAAAGATATAATTCTGTTTTTGCATCATCAAGTGCTTCATAAAACCTCCTCGAATCACGATCTGCACCAGAGAAAAGATTTATCTCACCGGTCTCAAGATACTGGATGTCAATGCCTTTAGGATCCAACCCACATACCATTTTAGTAAGAATTCCATGCATTGGATCATTCATCCTTGAATCAACATCCATCTGAACTGCATCCGTATTTTGACAATGAACATATTCTTCTCCATGATGAGTCCAACTCTTATAATTTTTCAGAAATCCATTAAAGAATAGGTTCTCCCTCAAAGTATCTCGTGTGAATTGATATCTGTTAGCACATTTTCTACATGGAAAACTAATATAGTCACTTTCAAATCCTTTAGTGAACTTAATAAAATGCATAATTCCATTGAAATATTTTCTAGACATTCGATTTGGAAGATCAATCCAACTCTAATCCATAATAATATCTGTATAACAAACATTTACACAAGACTTATTACATGAATTTTTCCTATAAAATATATTTAAAATAAATACTAACCAATTTCTTGTGGACCATTGATAAAATAATCAAATTATATCTCTGAATAATAAATGAGACAATAGATAATGGAATGTAAGTGAAAGACCATGTCGTCATCATCATTTGGTATGGTAAATCTAATGATGATTCTATATTCAAGATTCCCTAATCATATTTTGATCAAATAGTGAATAGTTCATGAAAGAATATGTACAATCCTCTCAAACTCAGAGAAACTGTATCTTTATACAAATAATGTCTCACTACCTCTTGGATTCACACTACCTTGGTTCCATCAGAGGTAGTACAAAGTAACCATAAATTAATACAATCAATCTCTAATTTATGGAAAACCAACTAATCTATATCCTGGATGACATCAAATATATACAATTCCAGAACAAAAAAATACCAATCTATCATGACTTGTGTTATCTCAGTCCAATCTTCATGAAACAAACATCATCTTATCCCCTTAAGGGATACTGATCCACAATATGTACACCAGTAACATTGGTACCATGCATAGAACAACATAGTATAAAATATATACAATGTACATCACATTGAAATATGGAATATCATATAGAGGAAGAACATATAATATTAATAATAACATATAGTATCGAAACACACATATGTGATCAAACTCAAACATCTGTCTCATGGGATATTCAAGAACACACATGTGGTCAAACCTCAATCATTTTCTAATGGGATACACACACACACAGAGACATGTGATAAAACTCATGAATGGTATAAATCAAAGAACAACACAACTTAATATTAATTCAGTCAAAATATACATGGGCTCTAACATTGTATGTAACTTCTAACCCTCAAGTAAAGTGTGAAGTCTCTCATACACACACTATCAAGACACATTGTTTTATATGAATAGAAGCTCGTATACACATGAACTTCAATTTCCACACTTTTTATTCACACACAATATTCATATAATCTTCATGTAAGACAAATTTGTGCTATAAATTTCCCAAAATCAAAACTCTTAAATGGAAATTAGGGCATACTTGATTTCTCTATAAATCTGAAAGGTAGGGGAGCTGAAGGTGTTGCTATGAGGGAGAGGAGAGGCAATAGAGGGGAGTTGGAGCTGGAGGCGGTGCAGCGAGAGAGGGGACAGGTGGAAGCGGTGATCCGAAGGAGGAGGTAGTGAGGGTGGGATGATGAGGGAGGGGATAGAGAACAGCAGGGGGCCGGAGCGGATGGGCGGAAATGGTGAGGGGATGAGCAGTGGCCGTGTGGGGAGGGAGGGGACTGGGCAGCGCAGTGGAGTAAGGGAGGGGACGGTGAGGGAGGGGACGAGAAATGGCGGTGTAGAGAGGGATATGATGAAGAGGGAGTGGATGGGGGATTACGGGGAGCTGGATCAGAGAGTGGTGAGGGGATGGGGGATGGGCGGTGAGGGGATGAGGGCGGCGAGGGGACGAGGGACGTGGGACGGGCGGAGGGTGTAGGTCGGCAAGGGGACGGGGGACGCGGGATGAATGAGGGGGTAGAGGGAGATGAGGGGATGAGGGATGCGGGATGGGCAAAGGGCGGAGGGTGGTGAGGGGACGGGGGATGGGCGGTAGTGAGGGGATGGGTAGTGTAATCACAGGGGGTGGGGGGAATCACGGGGGGGAGGGAGCACCGAAGGGGGGTTTTTGTTTTTTGCAAAGCCTAGTGACAGCCTTTGGAAGTCGCTATAGGCCACCAATACTGAAAACTAAAGGCAGTTTCCCATGTCAAGGGGCTTCAAAACCTATTTCTCTAGTAGTGCACTAGCCCTACCAGTAGATGGTGCATGCCAAATGAGCATGTTTCATGAGTTCCATCAGCAGAGACCTCTGAGGTTTTGAAGCGAGATAGATTCCCAGGTAGCTGAGGACTGGCTGGAGGCTATGGCAAGAGCTTTATACCTAGTTGGGACACAAGTTGAGTAGATAATGATCACAGCTACTAGTATTTTCTAGTATGTGACCATGAGGACGGTCCGCAAGGTAATTTGTCTTTGGTACATGAACCATTGCCCGAGATAGTACCTTTGGGTAGTGTTCCAGCTATATAACTTCCCATTGGACAACAGTTACAACCAGTATTATCGGTAGAGGACACATGTAGTCTTAGTTTCTTACACATGTTTCAGCATCAGATACCCCTCAGGTTCTGAGGCAAGCCCAACTCACATGCAGCTAAGTACTGGCTTGAAGAGGTAGCTGAGTTTCCC
The DNA here is from genome assembly GCA_963277665.1 of Viscum album. Taxonomy (NCBI): domain Eukaryota; kingdom Viridiplantae; phylum Streptophyta; class Magnoliopsida; order Santalales; family Viscaceae; genus Viscum; species Viscum album. The sequence goes on along the minus strand of OY728119.1, from coordinate 770,298,538 downwards.
TCTAGCTAGGTCACCATTCGATAGGATGGCGGTCCTTGTAGAGAGTCTTCTATGTGGCTAAATAAGATTATGACAGAGTTAAGTCACCCTGATCTTACAAAGAGGTGACTTTTCTGGGGACAAGCTTGAGAACCTTCTTCAGAGAAGGGGTTCTCCTACCATCAAGAGATAAGGGATGAGAGTTCCCTATAGCTTCTACAGCTTCAGCAGGATGACATGTCAGTAGCTGAGTATTCATCGAGGTGTACCAACCATCCCGGGTACTTGATGAATACAGTACACTCAGTGCTTCAAGGCTCGGACCTCCATGATAGGTGTGTTTAGGGACATTCGATCTAGCACTATTCTTCTATACATTCCTACTTATGTTAGGGTGCTAAAGAGAACCTCTATGTTTGAATTTTTTTGGATGAGTGAATGAAGCCAGTGAATGTTAATAGTGGGAAAGTAGTAAACTGACACCAGTCTGAAAGACCTGGGCATGTAAAATATTTCAAGAAGAGGATTTGATAGGGATAGATGAATCTGTAGGGATAAAGACATGGAAGGAGATCTAGGAGAGCAGCATGAGGTGGTGTACATTTCAAATTGTTACAACCCACCGCCCCTCCCCTTATATGTTCCCCACCAAGATCATGGAGTTAGAGGATAGGGGAAGGGATAGGCTACATGTGGTCAAGGATTATGGCCTAAGGGCTCTAGGAATGATTCGAGATATGATATGTGTCTACTAATAGCTGCCATATTAATAGACATAGGTACCAATCATTTCTTCCTTCCATGAATATTGTCCAAGATCTAGAGTTTCCAGTTAAACTGTTGACTTGACCCTCACATATGAAAATACCTTTGAGAGGAGAATCGATAATCACACTTATGTCGACAGTGTGATCTGACCCTTGAGGTGAGATTTTCGATTAGAACCTCTTGGTGGCAGCATCGAGGCCTTACGACATAAGTTTGGTTATGGACTGGATATCCACAGTTCATACTCATATTGAATATATTAGGAAAAAAGGTTTTCGTTTATCTATAACGTTGGAATGGGGTTTTCCTTGGTCGTTGAAAAAGGAAACCTAGGCAGCACAAGATAAACTCATGTATTGGAGGGTTCAGCTGATCACTCTTGAGTTGGCCAGACTTACCCTCCTTGCAGTAGGAGTTTTGAGTTTTAATTTCCCAATAGAAGTGGAAGAGTGTGGGGACATCATTTCAAAATATGTTTCCCGGATTACCTCCCTGAAGGGAGAGGGAATTCTGCTTTGGCTGGGTACTACCAGAGATTTGTGCCTGACTTTTCCAGAGTTTTGGAACCATTATTAGCATTGACAATGAAGGGACAACCCTTCCTGTGGATTGAGAGATGCCAGAAGATATTTCAAGAGGTGAGGTAGAGACTGAGAAATGCCCCCATATTGAGGCTACCAGAAGAGGGTGTTGGTTATTTAGTCTACTACGATGCATTAGGGACAAGACTTGGGTGTGTCCTAATGTTGGAGCGAGAAGTGATCACCTATGGGTCACGACAGATGAGACAACATTAGCAGAACTACACTACCCAATACATAGAGTTAGCAACAGTGTTCTTCACATTGAATTTGTGGAGATATTACTTGATGGGTGAATGATTTACTATTTACTCTGATCACAAGTGTCTCAGGTGTGTCCTCTCACAAAAGGACCTGAACCTGAGACATCGACGATGTCTAGAGTTCATCCAAGACTATGACCTTGAGATAGTCTATAAACCCAGGAAGGGGGACATTGTAATAGATGCACTCAGTGGGAGGTATGGTCTACAACTGATGTGTGAAGCATCAGAGTAGCTAGACGTGCTACAGATATCCTTTGTGGATAAAGATGGAGTGGCTTACCTCTAGTCTATGACTTTCACTCCCCCAATTCTTCATCAAATTGGGGGGTGGGGGGGGGGGACAGCTTGAGACATTGACTACGAGCCCCGACATGCTCAGATATCTTTAGGATGGTCTCTTGAAGGATTCTATGAAGGTGGGGAGAACATCATCCTCTTTAGAGGATAAACCATGGTACCAGTGATGCTTTGGGAGGAGGTGTTGAGGGAGATCCATACGTCTCCTCTGGCAGAACATCCTGGTGTGTTGAAGATGTACTAGGACCTCTGGCATCAAGCACTAGTTTCCAGGGACAATGAAAGTAGTGTCATATTTTTTTTCTCGATGCCTCACTTATCAGTAAGTGAAGGATGAACATTAGGTTCTAGCAAGCTTATCTCAGCCACTAGAGGTGCCGGAGAGGAAGTGGGATAAGATCTCCATGGACTTTGTGACAGGGCTTCCATGTATCTCCAGGGAGCATGAATCCATCTGGGTGATCATTGACGGACTCACCAAGTCATCCAACTTCCTACCTATCTAAGAGTAAGGATCAGTAGAGGGATTATGATGCCTCTATGTTTAGGAGATTATGCATCTCTATTGGGTACCATCGACTATCATCTCTAATCGTGATGCATTTTTGACATTCCGGTTGTGGAAGAGATTATAGGAGGCATTTGGGACTCAACTATGTTTGAGCACCACCTTTCATCCTTAGACGGATGGTCAGACGGAGCAGACCATTTAGACACTGGAGTACATGCTATATGCATGCATCATAGATTTTGGCCACAATTGGTAGGATCAATTTACCTTGGTGTAGTTTGCCTACAACAACATTTATCACTCCATCATTGGTATGGAACCTTTCTAGGCCTTCTACAGTTGACCCTGCAGATCACCTCTATGCTGGACAGACCCAGGGGAGTCATCACTTATGGGTCCAAAGTTGGTACGGGCTACCACTGAGAAGGTGCAGACTATCTAGGAGAAGATGAAGACTATACATAGTAGACATAATTCATATGCTAATAGAATATTGATACCTCCCGAGTTCCATGAGGGAGACCATGCTTTCTTGTGAGTCTCTCCTCGTCGGGGGCTATGGAGATTTGGTCGAGGTGGTAAGTTAACACTGTGTTTTATCGGTCTATTTCAGATACTTCGGAGGATAGGTGAGGTGGAATACTGCTTGACACTTCCACCGTAGTTGGAGAAGATGCACGACATCTTCCACATATCCCAACTGAGGAGATACATGCATGAACCATCTCATGTCATCGACCACAGCGAGCTGGACATAGAAAATAGGGAGATGTTTACAGAGGTTTCAGTATAGATAGAGGATCGAGAAGAGTAGGTCTTTTGTAGGTTTTTGATATCTGTGGTGCATGTTCGTTGGAAGCACAAGAACATCTAGGAGAGAACTTGGGAGAGGGAGGCTCAGATTCGTGCTCAGTACCCCCATTTGTTTGATTTTCCTTTGCTTTGGATTTTTGGGACGTAAATCCCTAATGTGGGGAGAATGTAATGTACCAGAATTTCCATATAACTTTTTTAATGATATAGAATTATTTCGAGACTATGAAATCTAACGGCGCTTGATTCCAATGCCTGGAGTGTCCGGAATGATCCATTGAAGTTTTGTTAAGTTATAATTAGCGCACGTAAGTAGTTATCCTAAAAAAGTGGAATAACTCTTAAAATGTTTCTCAAATCAGAAATTCAAGTGCACTGTTACATTTAGGATAGTAGGTTTACCCTAGGAGCGACATAAGATTAGTCAGTGTAGGTCTCCTATGAGAAAACCTGAAAATGTAATAACCGTAAATAAAATAATTAAACAAAATTATTTTATTTTTCAAATGCTTATAAATCACGGATGGTAACTTGGATTGAAAATCTAAGACCACCACTGAACTCTTGAGGGTATTCTTTCCTTTGGATGATACTAACATTGGCCTGTGCGAGCCACCAATGAAATTTAGTTTTTGGCGGTAAATAAAATAATTAAGTGGAAATTATTTTATTGTAAAATCTATAACATATAAACGGTAACTTGGAATGAAAATATGAGAGTACCATTGGGTTCGTTGGGGCGTTTTCTCCTTAGGAGAATCCTAAAATCAACTGGTGTGGGTAAAGGGAGAGCGTTAATAATTTATTGAACTTTTTTGGGTACATTAAATAAACGCATGAGCAGCATTTTATAACTTTTGAACCGTTGCTCGGATTAAAAATCCTAGGGCACCATTGAATCTGCAATGTTGGGATTTTCTTAATGGAGGATTTACTTTGATTTCTGTAGGTCTGGAGAAAAATTTATGTTTTGTGACTTTTTTAAAAGAAATGAAAAAAATAATTTTATTATTTTATTTCATATCCTCAAATGAACAAGTAAAGGTGTGAGGCCAGTGATGTGTCAAACCAATAAATGGCTAGACCTACCAACCCTAAGTAATGATACCATTGGGGAATTAGGAAGCTTCCTAATTGATGAGCTCCATTAAACTCCAACGTTGTTACCTACCACCCCCCTCTCATATATATATGGAGCTTGGGGAGGGGTATCGACACACCTTTTACAAGAAACCCAGTGCTGAAGGAGCACCGTGATGTCGGACCCTTAGAGGATGGAGGCGAACCTAGAGGGAGGTTATGGACGACACCGAACCACGAACCGGAGGATGACATACGAGCGGTGTCATTGGAAGACTATTGTGGGAATGAAAAACACGACCCACCTTCAAGTGTGGATGCTCTCCAATGGGTTACGAGGTAGGAGGTTATTTATTTTGTGCATATTTTATCCCTCTTCCCCATTATTGAAATTATACGAAGAACGTGGGTCAACAGACTAACAGTTTGATCAGTGATTCATTCGTTTTGTAGGAGGTTGTTATGGGGTATCCTTGTGAGGGTTGTTTGTTATTTAATACAAGGAATTGTTAAACCCATTTTATCCTCCCTTTGATCATTAGCTAATGCGTAGGGAGCGAGCCTAATGAACATATCCCAAACCCTCTGCAACATTGTTACCCTTGCGCCTTTTGTGGATGACCGCCAGTGCGATGAAAGAAACCAGTTACAAAGGAGGCGACATGCCAACACACATCGCTAGAGGAGGCTGTGGCACGATGTTGCAGTAGAAATCGGAGCGGATAGCACTTGACGGCTGCAGAGGAGGTGTGGCATGCCGTCGTGCACTGAAGGTTTGCGAAGGGGCCATGGATTTTTAGTCGAAACAGTCGGAGAAGGTGGCTGACTCGTTAGTCGGTCACAGAAGGGAAGGGTGGCATGTCGTCACGTGCCACCAGTGAGTAGGAGATCACGACCGAAGTCACGGCAGAGGAGGCCGAACCCATGCCTCTGGCGGGTTCCATGACGATCGGGTGGCACCTATGTGGTGTCGCTGCTTCAAAAGCTGAATGGCCTCTGGACATTTGGGATCTCAGGGGAGTGACTCTCTAGATTCACCTGGCAGAAGCACTGCGGGCTGCAACCCAATGGGCCCGCCGCCCAATCGGGCCACCTCCCTAGCGGTCCACTCCTTTTTGTGGGTTGAGCTGGACATCGGCCCAATGGGCTGAGTCCACCACTACCCAGCCCAGACTAGGTTGGGTTGGGTCGTACTGGACCCAGGCCCAACTGGGCCCAGAAACACTTAAAGGGCCTTATCTCAAGAACCAGACATCTTCTTGATGAACCGTCTACGAAGTTGGGATCCTTGGAGAGAGAAGGTACATCTGGCTTACTCCATGAGAGTTTTGGAGAAACTTGGAGTATGGCCGGGTTGGATCACACCTGAATCCAACCCGGCCCTCGGCAATGAAATGCCCATAACGCACAGACCGGTCATCTAGTTGATGCGCCATCTATTGCATTGGAACCCTTGTGGACCAAAATATCATCGGGTTATTTATTTGTGAGACTTCATGCTAATTGAAATATGATTGATGGATTGAGGAGTGGTTCTCCCAAGCGTGCTACATAAGGAACCCTATGACTAGATGAGACTAGACGACTGATAACTTTTTGACTCAGAGTGACTCAACGGCCACGGTACGCGATGGGGAGGAGTACTTCAGCAGGCCACAGTGGGGGGGAGGCTCTGTGTGACCTGGACGACCCACATTACGCGATGTGGAGGAGTACCTCAGTAGTTCAAGGTTATTGGGAAGCACCTATCTATGACACAGCAGGCCTACTGTACTCGATAGAGGAGGAGTTTTCCGGTAGCCGAGGTGTTCGACGCAGTGACTAGGAATGTGACCTGTTCCTAGGCCTAGAGAATATGTGGATGGATATCAGTATTCATATCAATCATGTGTGGGTCAGCATCATAATCATGTTTCTCTGAGTTTTATACCAATTTTGAGTTGAGGCTCTGTTTGAACTAAGTATTTTACCTTCGTGGTACTATCTTTGTGGTGTTACTTTTTGTGGTACTTCTACCTTCGTGGTGATACCTTTGTGGTATACATCCCTCATGTATGAGATGAGTATATATTGAAAACTTAGGTATATTTATGAGCATATAACTTAGTATATTTTATGTCTTTCTATGTGGTTTTTCAATTGTGGAACTTTAGGATACCTACGGGGTATCGGGGTCCCCACTGAGTATTGTTATACTCACCCCTGCATGGGCTTCGCCTGCACCTTGTTGTGTCTTTTGTAAATGATGTACGACATTGATCGAGGCTGAGGGAGCCAGGACTGGACGGTGCTGGGAGGTGGACCATTTAGTGTGATGTGACGTAGGGACTACTGATTGTTAGTTGTACCTACCCTTCAGGTAGGATCCGGGGTGGACTGTTTGGTGTGACGCGACACAGGGACTACTGATCATGAGTTGTACCAAACCTTCATGTAGGATCTGTGGTGTATGATCCAGGAGTTGATTTTCCATTTTTTAGTTTTATTGTTCCTTTTAGTTGTATTAATACTTTTCAGTTTCACTCGTACTTTCAATTGGGATTGTATTCCGGCACCTTTTTCTTTCAGTACTCCTTTTTACTAAAGCAATTTACTTCACAGTCGCTTCTTGTCTTGTTCTCAGACCGTGTGTTTGTACAGGTTTAAAGGCAAGGCCTTCCCATTTTAGGGAATTCACCTTTTAGTGCTAGTCACTAGCCCCTATCCTATGGAAGGCGGGATTGGGGTAGTCACGGGATGGGCCCTGGGGTACGGGTTGTGACATCACCCATCTTGATCACTACTCCAGACAACCTACAAGGAACAAGCTCTACAAGGATGATGAGCAAGGAGGTTTCACCACAATAGAAGCTAAATGGATTGCAAGAATGAGAGGGTATGGAACCTACCATCGGGACAAGCCTGTGCATGCACGGGAATGCCTAGCTGAATAGCCATGCGAAGGTGGAGAGCTGATTTCACAATAAAGATGATGGGGAGGAGAAGTTCCAAGTAGTTAGTTTGGGTTGTATGTAATGTTTGAAGCCTATGGGCAATAAATTCCTCTAAGTCCTATGGTACATGTAATACTTATGTCTACAGGCCTTGTAAGGGTTCCACCTCACCCCTTTAAAGGTGGATTATCAAAATCAATAAAAAATAAAGGCCTTCGGTCCATTGGAGGAAGGGGCATTTTTTGATTATTTTATTCTTTTGTTTATGATTTTTTCTCAAGACCAGAAATAGGGATGATTCATGTGACCAAGTATAATAATTAGTGCTTACGAGTTCAAAGTAATGGGTTTTACATCAATAATACATCAATAATGACTCAACAACTCATGTATTTAGCTAATACCGTAAATTATCGTATTTCACTATTTATGAAAAAATCAACTATTTTAGAAATATACCAAAAATTTACCCTAACCATCTTTCAATGAGTATATTTAAAAAATGAAAACCATTTAAAAAATAATAATATGATAAATTCAATTTTTAATTACAAACATCATTTATTTGAAAAATAATGATTTTAAAATTATAGCCGATTTTATGACACTTTGAAAAACTAATTAATTTCTCATAAATTTTTATTTTTATAATAAGAAAAGTAATATTAATTTATAAATCTATTTTATGAAAATAAAATTTCCTTTAAATCATTATATTAATTATAAAATTTTAAATAAACATATACATTTCATAAAAAATAGAAACACTCAACTTATCATTTTAAAACATTTATTTACTTATTATATGATATTAATATATCATATTTTTATTTATGAGATACCTAAATTTTATTAATAATTTCATAGGTGAGGTTATAATTATAATGACCAAAATACTATTTCTAATGGTTACATTACTATTCCAATGGTCATGTCAATATATAATAGTATATCATGGTTCTTTTTTACAGCGTAAACTATCGAATAGATTGAATTTATTTAAGAAGATAAATACTATAAATCTTGTGGTGTTATATTATTCCCTCCAAAAATTTCATCAAATATTTTTATGAATATTTCCTTCTAAAAATACGATGGTGGTTCTTCTTCATAACATCCTCATGTTCCCATGTTATTTATTCCATTTTATTTTATCTTCAAAGATCCTTTACCATTCAAGTAATCCAATTCCTCAATACTTTATCTCTACTATCAATAATATCGATAAGATATTTGCAGTAAGTAAAATCATGTTTTGATTTCATTTTTTCATAGTTTAGTACACACATTGGGTTCAGAATGTACTTCTTTAACAATAATATCTGGAAAGCATAATAAAATTTGTTGAAACTTGGAAGAATTTCTAATTGATATGATACAACCCTAATTCTTTCCTAGTTTTCAAATGGTCTGATATACCTCGGGCTCAATTTCCCTTTCATACCAAAACTTATGACACCCTTCTTTGGAGATACTTTTGGCAAGACATGATCTACCTATTGAAATTCCTAATCCTTTCTATGGTCGTCATCATGACTCTTTTTCCAACTTTGATCTTCTTTGATATGACTGTGAATAGTCTTAAAATTTATCATTGTCTCATCGATATGTCCTGGGCCTAAAATTTTCCTCTCACCAATTTCATCCCAACAAGTTATAGTATTAAATCTCTTTCCATATAATTCTATATATGGAACCATTTTAATACTAAAATGGTAACTATTATAGTAGGAAAACTCTACCAAAAGTAAATAATGATTCCACATACCTTGAAAGTCAGGTGATAATGATCTAAACATGTCTTTAAATGTTGTAATAGTACTTTCAAACTATCCATCTGTTTGAGGGTGATTAAAAACACTCAAATGAAGAACAGTATCCAAAGCCCCTTGAAGACTCTTCTAGAACTTTGATGTAAAATGGGGATCTTCATCTGGTACAATCGATATAGGTGAACCATTAAGTCTTATAACATTATTAATATAGAGTCTTTCTAGGATTTCAAGAGGTAAATATTCTATTATAGAAAGAAAATATATTGATTTTGTATGATGATAAATAATATCCTATATCACATTATTCCTTCTAGGTTTCCTTGGTAGTCCTTTGAAAAAGTCCATCATAATGTCATTCCACTTCCATATAGTAATAGGTAGAGGTTTCAAGACTCCCCTTGAAGGTTGTCTCTCATCCCCCAATTTTGAAAAAACTGGGCATCTTGACACATAGTCATCAATTTCCCCCTTCATATTATCCCACCAAAAATGTTTCTTTATATCATTATAAATCTTGGTACTACTGGGGTATATAGAGAAATTTAATCTATTTCCATCATCTAATAGTTCCCTTTACAGCTTAGGAAGTGATGGAACACTTAAACTCTTTATAAATTTCATAATTACATCCTCATACATGAAGTATGATAATCATCTGTCCTTAATGGATTTAATTTTCGTTTGAAAATTCTCATCATCAGATTGATAAATTTTTATCTTCTACAGTAAATATGGTTTAGTAATCATTTAAAAAGGAGTGATGTTTCCCCTTCCTTAAAATTTCCGTACCCATCTTTACGAAATCCATGATTATAGAATCTTTCTCAGCCCTAATCTGGGTCAGAATCCCATGACCTTTGATAAAATAAATAATCAATATGAGGCATATGATACCTGGTCTTTTTTTTAATATCATTAATTTCTCTATAGATAATACACAACCCCAAGGATCCATATTTCTTATTAAAAAAGAGAATAGGGTCTCCCCAAGGAGAAAAAATAGGGAGAATAAATAACTTATAACTCAACTCCTCCTCTAATTTTTTCTTCAATTATACTAATTCCATAGTTTCCATTCTATAAGGATTCTTCGATAGTGGTATTTAATTAAGGATTAAATCAATGTTAAACTAAACTTCACGCTCCAGGGGGTTCCCAGGTAATTCCTTTGGAAATACATCGATGTATTCTTGTACAATTGATACATACTCAATTTAAAGATGTATTTCATCATCACTAGATGTTTTTTTCTCTTCCTCCCCAATAAGTTTTTTCAGTATAGCTACTTGGGGAAGAACTAAATAAGAATCAGATGATGAAGTTTCTACTCTAAAGATAATGGATTCTATATTTTCCTCACAAATCATAATTTTATTCTTCTTGCAATAAATGTTTTCATCATATTTTGAAATATAGTACATACCTTGGATTATTTCAAAGTAAAACATAGTTATGATGATAATGTGAGACACTAAATCATGTTTATATTTCAGAAAGGGAAATGAACCACATATTTTTGTTGAAAAAAACTTCCCTTGGGAGTTTTGACTGAAAAATCCCTTATTAAATCCAAAGGAAAATGTTCTATTTTCATAGAAAATAAGGTAGATATAAAAGAGTGATATTGTCCATAATCTAATAAATCATTGGATAAATTTTAATATAGGATTAATGTACATTCCACCACATCATTGGGTACTTCTAATTCAGTTATGATGATCACATAATCTTATGTATCTCCCCTTAGAATATTCTATGGTAGGTTCCCTTGATTCTTGGGACATTGATTTGAATAATGACCCATTTCAATACAGTTGAAGCATTTAACATGAAATACTTGTTTCTTCCCCTTATATTAATTATATTTATGACAATTTTATCTAAACATACAAAAAACTCCCATGAATTTAAATCATTTCCCAAGATTATTCTTTTCATAATTTTCACATAATATAAATTTATTAATTCCCCTCATTTTGTTTAATGATTCAACTATTCCATGGTTTTTAGAATAAATATTCATCTCTTGATTTACCTTGAGCATATAGGTTCTTGAAAATTCCTTTTCTTTTTTATGACACTTTAATACTATTTCATCAAATGATGAAAATTTTTGAGAATCCAGTGTTGTTCGAAGGCTTGGATTAAGACCATCAAAGAAATGATCAATCCTATTTTCTAAATCATGTATGTAATCTTTGGCATAATGTGATAGTCTTGTGAGGGTAGCTTCACACTCTACAACACTATATTCTTTTTTTCTTTAAGCTAAGGAATTTTCTCTTCATCTCAGTTTTTTACTCAAGAGGGAAATATTAGTAAAAAAATATTTATTTAAATGATTTCAACTCAATGTGTTATATGTCATCTTACTCCTCAGTATTCTAGATCAAATACCTCAATTGATCCACATATTCATTGAGACAACATACAATTAGTACTACCTTTTCATTCTCATTTCATCAATATAATATAAATATATTTCCAAGGGACTTGATCCACTGCTCAGCTACCACTGGATTAGTAGTAACACTAAAAGATTGGGGATTCTACCACGTGAAACAATCTAACAAATATGCAGTATGGTTATTCATCATAACTAGAGTAAGATATACTAATATGGTCATGGTGTACTCATCTCCAACACTAACTATATTGACTTTCCCAGTGGGAAAATCCCTACATTGTCTCTGGGTATCGATTATGTTTATCCCATAATGAGAAATTACTAAATAATGTTACATACTATGTTAGCTCATAATCATCACGAGTATTGATCCAAAATTTTACTATAAGAAATTATTATAATTCTCATGTCTATTTTACATCCAGTTTCCAAGGTTTCTATTAAACCTACTCTAATACCAAATATGACAACCCTGACCCCAGTAGACCAGAGCCATTGGTTATTTTAATTAAATGTAATAGATTAAAGATATCACATCATCAAGGATCGATCAGTTTATTAGTCATTAAGAACTAGATACATACATGTTTCCCTTATTAAATTGTTAATTAAATATAGAACATAATAAAGGAAAATTAATTTCTTCCCTGACACCTATTCAATGATTTCTTCTTCATAACCTAGGGAAGGAGAAAAAGTAGAAGGTTGAGATCAAATATTCATTAAGGGTTACATGAATCCATAATAAGCGAAGAAAAGTGAATAATTCATAATCATTATAGCAAGGTAAATAACTAAAAAACACATGAAATCAGTAAAATAATAACTAAAATGAAATCATATATTTTTTCATAATTAAAATATCATTGAAAGAGTGCTGGTGTGGGTTCCCTCAAATGATTAGTGTGATTTTTGGGTACTTAGGTGCAGCAGGGTGGCTGACTAAGGTCGTTTCTCAAAGGAGGAAGTAAATTAAAACAACTTCTTAAAGGTATTCTAAAAATAAAATAGAATAGAATTAAAACACTACTTGAAATTATGGGGGTTTTTTAGATTGTATAAATCTAGAATAAGTTTTCTGGAAGAATATTACATTTTTTGGTTTTTAATTTTGAAATGAAGTTTGACTAAAAAGACAAAACAAGAAGATTTTTTTTAGAAAATATTTAAAAAGGCTTAATCGATCTAACTCTACCTATTAACTATATTTTTAATAATATTTATTTAAATTCACATTTACTTAATTATTATCCCTTAATTTGTTAAATCACAAACCCTATGAATATTAACTTTAAAACGAAGATGAAATGAAGTTAACCCTAGGCTAACTTCTGAACATTCAATCACAGCACCTTGCTTTGATTGATGTTCTAAGATTAGCTTATGGTGAGTGGTAAATTAAGGAACATTTCTCCTCTATAAATTAGAATTAATTGAGTTTATGTATTATATTTGAACACTACAAATTGATCCTTTATGGTTTTTTTAACCGATTAAGTTCACACTCTCACAATTTACACAAAACCTCATCCTCAAGTGTTTTGGTGTTAATTATTAAATTGCTTTCTTAGTTTCAATTAAATTAAAAACCTAATTAATTGATCATATTATGTTAATTATAGTATATCATTGATTCAAAATAAATTAATATAGAAGGTAAGAGATAGATCGATTAATAAAAGACTACTTTTCCATGGGTGGCGTAATCATCGTAGAAGCGAATTGCATTTGCCACGGTTTATAATGGGTATAACCCAATAACTATTCTACTCAAAAATTCTAAACCAAAGAGGAAGATTAAGATAATAATAAATTTAAACAAAAAAGAAGAAAATAGAGAAATAAAAGAAGAACAACGAAGTTTAAAACACAAATGAAAATATTACAACATGAAGAAGAGAAGGAGGATTCGATAAGGGGATCCTTGCTTCAAGAGATACCCCTCTTAAAATAGTTGGATAATTTGGTTGAAACCAATTATCTTCTGAATCCAATATCCTAATGCACTTCCAAACCCCTCCAAATTAGAAAAACACTAATTTATAGAGTGGAGGGGAGGCTAGGTTTAAAGAGGTTTCAAGTGTGAATGGGAAATCTCAGCCAAATATTTTAATACAACTTGCACCGCCCATTTGACCTCCAAAACGCGTGAACCATCTCTCCTTCCAGCAGTATTATTTGTGAAAAAATGAATCCCCAAGATCCTCTCAAAATTTGGGCCTAATCCAAGCATGGATGACGACGTTATGGCCCAAATACAGAACTTATGTCCATTTTGGCGAGTCCAGCCCAACTTTGACTTCATGGACAATTTTCAACAACCAAATGCACTCTTTAGCTCTAGTGTCATGAATAAAAGTTGTATAAAATTACGTTAGTAACAATGCAACAAAAGTTAAAATTCAAATAATAAATATAAAAATATTTATCTTCGAAATACTACAGTGCACTATAAAGGGTAAAACTGGAATTTTCACCAAATTTTCAAATGAATGATCAAATCCCAAATATTTTATAAATAAACATATTTAACACAATGTGAGGAAATTATGTCATTTATTATCAATAAAGTATTCAATAAAATAGTGTTTTATCAACTCCCCCACACTTACCCTTTTTCACTCCTGGGAAAAACCTCATATCAAGTAAACATCAGTATCAAATCAAAACAAATTTTAAAACACATATCCTTGAGATCCAACAATTACAAACCAAGAAAAAAAAGATATCATGCCTCATAAAAAATCATTATTTCAAGTTCTCCATTTATATCATTCAATATATTTCCACTTCATTTATCCTCCCATGCACAAAACACTTAACTCTCTTGAATTTTCTCTTATCACACAAATATCAATTTTTTTTGCAATGTATTTCTCATCCAAACTCATACAAGGGTCACCATAGTCTTGATAAGTTCCTACATCACCACCTGATGTGAGTCAAAGACATATGTTTATAATGAGGACTTTTCAGGGTTGTTCTGTGGCTTTCGGTTGGTAGGATTAAGGTGTGAAAAATTCTGAGGCTGAATGAGGAGGGCTTGACTCTTTTTGAAGAAAAATTGCATCAATCTAATTTTCACGTAAATATGGTATTCTCCTCAATCCCCATTGTATCAATTAATCTCCATCATCATGAAAAGTCATGGAAATTTTACACCATTCTTCATTTCATCATTAAAAATGTCAATCTTCTCAAACATGATTTTCTTGAAAGCTCCAGATAGGCATAGCTTTCCACCTCAATTAGAAGCTCCAGAAAAGGCACAACTTCACTTGCCATGAAAGCTCCAGAAAAGGCACAACTTTAAATATAATGATTTTATTCAGCGTCAAACACATCTCTTCAGTATTTAATTTTCCACCCAAAGTATCCCAGAATGTGGTAGCACAACACAAGATAGCTTCACCCACACTTAAGTTCAACTAGATTATGCAATTTCACTTCAAGAGTTGGTTAGATAGGTAAAATTGGCTTGTAATGTGGCTAAACTAACAGGTTGTGCATGGATTCTAAGGGCTAAAAGGATTAAATGTTTAAGGTAGGCCACTATAAAAAAGGATTCTTTGAAATAGGGGCTTTAATACCAAACAAATTCCCCAATCATTTAAACATAAGTACCTCAAACCCTGAAGTTTTGATAGAAATAAATCAAATTATGGTTAAATAAAGCATGGTTTGGTTCTCTCAAAAAGTGAGGTGAATTTAAAGAATATAAAAATAATGGTTTAGAAGCCTCACAAGAAAGTTGTTTCAAATATAAAGACATTTAGATGTGGCATGGGATTCAAAATTCAATGTACTTGTCATGAAATTACTAAATATTTGAACTTGAAACAAAGTCATTTTCAGCATTCATTTAAGCTCAGTTTCATTGGATAAATTGTTTCAGTCATTGATATGCATTTCAATATTTTGATGAAAATAATTTCAGCTCAAAAATTTAAAAAACAAAAAGAAAATTGAAAAATAAACACAAAAAATTTTAAAAACACACATTTTTTGTTTTTTTAACAGGAAAAAAATTGAAATTACTAAACTAAAAGGTTCCCTCCCCCACACTTAAAATATTTCATTTTCCTCAATGTGAACCCATGAGATGATATATGCACATGAAATGCAGAATTTTTAAATAGGACAAATAATATAAAAGTGAAAGGGTTAGGAACAACCTGATATACTCAAGTGATGATGGGGTCATGCAGTGTGATGAAATCCACTACATTAGTAGGAAGTCCCTCAATGTATCTCTTCAAACACTTCCCATTGACTGTAATGATTCTTCCAGTGTCCTCTTGTGTGATCTCCACTGCACCATAAGAAAAAACATTAGATACAATATAATGAACTAACCATCTGGAACACAACTTACCAGGAATCATCTTTAGTCATGAATTGTAGAGACAGACTTTCTCTCCAATATGAAACTCCTTTTTTTGGATCATTCTATCTTGAGATGCTTTTGAATTTTTCTTATAGAGCCTTGAGTTCTCATATGAAGATAATAAAATCTCCTCAAGCTCTTGAATTTGCAGCTTCATTTGGATTCCAGCTTGGGCCAAATCCATGTTGCATTTCTTTATAGCCCAATAAGCCTGATGCTCAACTTACACTGGGAGATGACATGCTTTCCCAAAAACAATCCAAAATGGGGACATACCAATGGGTGTCTTGTATGCTGTCCTATAATCCCACAATGCATCATCCAAGCGCTTGCTCCAATCCTTCCTATTTGGCTGCACGGTTTTCTCTAAAATCTGTTTCGACTCACGATTTGAAACCTCAGCCTAGACATTTGTTTGTGGGTGGTATGGTGTTGATGTTTTTTGTGTCACCCCATACTTCCGAAGGAGGGAATCCAAATTACGATTGCAGAAGTGTGTCCCTTGATCACTAATGATGGCCTTCGGTACTCCAAACCTACAAAAAAAATTGCATTTTTACAAAGTCCACAACAACATGAGAATCATCAGTCTCGGTGGCCTTAGCCTCCACCCATTTACTCACATAATCAAAAACAACCAAAATGTACAAAAAACCAAAGGAACTAGTAAAAGGACACATAAAATCGATTCCCCATACATCAAAAATCTCACAGAATAGTATGGGTTGTTGGGTCATATCATGTCTCCTAGAAATGTTCCCAGTGTGTTGGTAATGAGATCATGACTTACAAAACACATGGGAATCATGGAATAAGCTAGGACAATATAATCCAGAGTCCAAAACTTTCCTAGATATCCGTTGGGGTCCAAAGTATCCACTACAAGCTTCTGTATGGAAAAAATGTAAAACAGACTCCAACTCATGATCAGGAACACACCTCCTAATAAATTGATCACTACACATGCGCCAGAGGTATGGATCATCCCAAACATAATACTGAGACTCACTTTTTAATTTTTGGACATGTTGTTTCTTTAAATTTGCTGGGATTTCAGATGCAACAAGGTAGTTAACTAAATTTTCATACCAAGGATGTGTACCTGAGATGGAAT
The DNA here is from genome assembly GCA_963277665.1 of Viscum album. Taxonomy (NCBI): domain Eukaryota; kingdom Viridiplantae; phylum Streptophyta; class Magnoliopsida; order Santalales; family Viscaceae; genus Viscum; species Viscum album. The sequence continues at coordinate 770,281,627 of OY728119.1, read as the reverse complement.
AAAGATGCTCATCAGGGAAAGTGTCCCGAAGTGGTACCTGGTCCAAGGTTTCATCCTCTAGCGTGTGATTAATCCTATTAATGTGGTCCGCCACCAAGTTTTCTGACCCCTTTTTGTCCTTTATCTCAATATCAAATTCTTGAAGAATGAGTATCCATCGGATAAGCCTAGGCTTTGCATCTGGCTTCGTCAAGAGGTACCTTAGAGTTGCATGGTCAGAAAAAACAACTAATTTAGAGCCCAATAAATTTGAAAGGAATTTATCTAAAGCAAATATGACAGAAAGAAACTCCTTTTCCATGGTTGTGTAGTTTGATTGGGATGAATCCAGTGTCCTCGATGCATTTGAGATCACATGTGAACGTCCCTCCACCCTCTGAGATAAGACAGCTCCAACCGTGAAGTTGGAGGCGTCACACATAATCTCAAAAGGAATCTCCCACCGTGGGGGATGTATGATTGGTGGAGTGGTCAGACACTTCTTTAGCTCATCAAAGTAAGTCCTGCAAGAATCATAAAACACAAAATCGGAATCCTTTTGAAGTAATCATGACATAGGAAGAGCAATCTTACTAAAATCTTTGATGAAGTGCCAATAAAATCCCGCATTACCTAGGAAAGATCTAACATCACGCACACATGAAGGATAGGGTAAGAATTAAATAATTTCTATCTTAGATCTATCAACCTCTATCCCATGTTTTGACACTAAATTCCCTAAGACAATGCCATGCTCTGCCATAAAATGACACTTTTCAAAGTTCAGGACCAGATTCTTCCCAATACAACGATTCAATACCTTTCCCAACCTATTTATACATTCATCAAATGAGGATACATACACTGTAAAATCATCCATAAATACCTCCATGCAGGTCTCAATAAAGTCATAAAAAATACTCACCATGCATCTCTGGAAGGTACTTGTGGCATTGAAAAGTCCAAATGGCATCATCTGGTGGGAAAATGTGCCAAATGGGCAGGTTAATGTAATCTTATCCTGATCCTCCAGAGCTATAGTAACCTAAAAATATCCAGAAAATCCATCCATGAAACAAATAGTGTGTCTTCTCCACTAGTCTCTCAAGCATCTGATCAATAAATGGGAGGGGGAAATGGTCTTTGCGAGTGGAATGATTTAATTTCCTATAATCAATACACACACTCCAACTGTTTTGTACCCTCATTGGAACTAACTCATCTTTATAATTTTTAACAACAGTAACACCACTTTTCTTAGGCACAACCTGAATAGGACTTACCCACTAAGAATCTGAAATGGGATAGATTATACCTGCCTCGAGCAATTTTTCAAACTCTTTTTTAACAACCTCCAGAAGGGTTGGATTGAGTCTCCTTTCTGGTTGCCTTACCGGTTTATCCTCATTCTCCAAAAGAATCATATGCATGAAAATGGAAGGGATAATACCTGATATGTCAGCCAAGGTCCACCCGATTGCCCTGATGTTCTCCCTCAAAAGATTCAAAAGTTTTTCTTCTTGTTCAAAAGGGAGATTGTTAGCAATGATAATAGGTAATTTCTCACCACTTAACAAGTATGAGTATTTGAGATTTGGGGGCAATGGATTGAGTTCCAATGTAGGGGGTGGTGTATGGATGGGGTCATAGAAGGAGCTAAAATATGTGCACAAAGAGCATCAGTATCAGAATATACATTATCAAAATCAGAGAATAAATCATAAAATCCATCAGCATACTCAACAACCATGTCATAATTAGAGTTCACATGATCAAAATCAGAATATGATTCCAATTCAAAATCAAATCTTAGAGATACTTGTTCCTTATAAACGGGTGTGGAAGTACTCTTAAACATCAAACTAGAACCAATACTCATAATCTCCCTAAGAATATGACAATCAAATTCCATGGGGTTTTTACTTGGTGGTTCAAAATGGGAGATTACAAATGAAGAATGATCCTCTGAGGGGTACTTCATGGAATCCATAAAATTAAATATCACAACTTCATCTCCAAACTCCATGGAAAGTGTTCCCTCATTGACATTTATGATAGTTTTTGCAGTTTTGAGGATGGGCCTACCTAAGATAATGGGGGAATGAGAACTTACCTAATCATCCTCAATTTTGAGCACATAGAAGTCTGCTGGAAAGATCATGTCACTTACCTGGACAAGTACATCCTCAAGGACTCCCACTGGATATGTCATAGCTCTATTTTCCAATTGCATCGCTACTCTCTTCAGTTTCAACTCACCAACCTGTAAAGAATACAATACAGAGTGAGGCATCACATTTATGGAAGCTCATAAATGACAAAGTGCATCATAAAAGTGCAACTCCCCTATGGTACTTGGGATGGTGAATGTCCCTGGATCCTTGCACTTTGTTGGCATTGCTAGAGTTGGTGTAATGAGTGCTGAGACATTCCTTCCAAGATTTATCCTCCAATTTCCCTTGAGCCCTCTTTGATTGGTACAAAGTTCTTTTAAGAATTTCGCATACCTTGGAATTTTCTTAATGGCTTCAAGTGGAGGAATGTTAATCTCCACATGCTAGAATGTGTCCAAAACCTCCTTTTTCATTGCTTCTTCAGCCATCTTCTGGGTTTGAACAACCCTGTTTGGAAAAGGAAGGGGTTTAGGAGGAACATCATCAATATTTTTCTTTCCTTTATCTTTCTCCTTGGATTTCTCATCAGTTGGTATGGAATGCAGCTTTTTTGGAGTTGAGGTGAATCCTGGTGAAATGGTAGGTATAGATGTATCGTTCATTTGCTTCTCACTTCTCAATGTGATGGCACTAACATTCCCCTTTGGATTGGGAGTGGGTTGGGAAGGTAGATTTTCTGATATTCTACTTATAAGTTCATTGAGGGCGGTGGCAATCTGTCTCATTTGAGTGTTCAACTCCCGGAAACAGCGCCAATTTGAAAGAGTGTTGTCGTGGGCGCCCTCAAATGATTAGTGTGCTTTTGGGGTACTTAGGTGCAACAGAGTGGCTGACCAAGGTCGTTTCCCAAAGGAGGAAGTAAATTAAAAAAAACTTTTAAAGGTATTATAAAAATAATATAGAATAGAATGAAAAAAAATACTTGAAAGGATGAGGGTTTTTTAGAGTTTATAAATCTAGAAGAAGTTTGCTGGAAGAAGATTGCATTTTTTTTTTAATTTTGAAATGAAGTTTTATTAAAAAGACACAACAAGAAGATGTTTTTTTAGAAAATATTTAAAAAGGCGTAATCGATCTAACTCTACCTATTCACTCTATTATTAATAATTATCATTTAAATTAACATTCACTCAATTATGATCCCTTAATTTGTTAAATCACGAACCCTATGAGAATTAACTTTACCACGATGATGAAGTGAATTTAACCCTAGGCTAACTTTGGAACATTCAATCGCAACACCCTGCTTTGATTGATGTTCTAAGATTATCTTATGGTCAGTGGTAAATTAAGGCACATTTCCTATCTGGAAATTAGAATTAATTGAGTTTAGGTATTATATTTGAACACTACAAATTGATCCCTTATGGTTTTGTATAACCGATTAAGTTCACACTCTCACAATTTACACAAAATCTCATCCTCGCGTGTTTTTGTGTTAATTGTTCAATTGCTTGCTAAGTTTAAATTAAATTAAAAACTCAATTAATTGATCATATTATGTGAATTGAAGTATATCATTGATTAAAAATAAATTAATTTAGAAGGTAAGATACAGATCGATTACTATAAGACTACTCTTCCATGGGTGGTGTAATCATCGTAGAAGCGAATTGCATTTGCAACAGTTTATAATGGGTATAACCCAATAACGCTTATACTCAAGAATTCCAACCCAAAAAGGAATCTTAAGAGAAGAATAAATTTAAATAGAATAGGAGAAAATAGAAGAAATAAAATAAGAAAAAATAAGTTTAAAACAGAAATGAAAATATTACAACATGAAGAAGAGAAGGAGGCTTCGATGAGGGGATCCTTATTTCAAGAGACACCCCTCTTACAATGGTTGGATAATTTGGGTGAAACCAATTCTCTTATACCTCCAATCTTCTAATTCACTTCCAAACCCCTCAAAATGAGAAAAAAACTAATTTATAGAGTGGAGGGGAGGCTAGGTTTAAAGAGGTTTCAAGTGTGAATGGGAAATCTCGGCCAAATATTTTAATACAAATTTCACCTCCCATTTTACCTCCACAACGCATGAACAAGCTGCCCTTCCAGCAAGATTATTTATGCAGAAATGAATCCCAGAGCTTCTCTCAAAATTTGGGCCAAATATAAGCATGGATGAAGAAGTTATGGCCCAAATACAGAACCTATGTCCATTCTGGTGAGTCCATCCCAACTTTTACTTCATTGCCCATTTTCAACAAACAAATTCACTCTTTAGCTCTAGTGTCCTGATTAAAAGTTATAGAAAATTAAGTTAGGAACACTTTTACAAAATTTCAAATTCAAATAATAAACATAAAAATATTTATCTTCAAAATACTACAGTGTACTATAAATGGTAAAACTGGAATTTTCACCAAATTTTCAAATGAATGATCAAATCCCAAATATTTTATAAACAAACATATTTAACACAATGTGAGGAAATTATTTAATTTATTATCAATAAAATATTTAACAAAATAGTGTCTTATCAACTCTCCCACACTTACCCTTTTTCACTCCTGTTCCTTTTCTGGAGCTTTCATGACAAGTGAAGCTGTGCCTTTTCTGGAGCATCTAATTGAGGTGGAAAGCTATGCCTATCTAGAGCTTTCAAGAAAATCATGTTTGAGAAGATTGAAATTTTTTATTCTGAAATGATTAATGGTATAAAATTTCCATGACTTTTCATGATGAAGGAGCTGAATTTGAAAGAGCGCTGTCGTGGGCACCCTCAAATGATTAGTGTGATTTTGGGGTACTTAGGTGCAGCAGAGTGGCTGACCAAGGTCGTTTCTCAAAGGAGGAAGTAAATTAAAACAACTTATTAAATTTATTCTAAAAATAAAATAGAATATAATTAAAACACTACTTGAAAGTATGGGGGTTGTTTGGAGTTTATAAATATAGAAGAGGTTTGCTGGAAGAAGATTGCATTTTTTTTGCTTTTAATTTTGAAATGAAGTTTGATTAAAAAGACACAACAAGAAGATGTTTTTTTAGAAAATATTTAAAAAGTAATAATCGATATAACTCTACCTATTCACACTATTATTAATCATTATCATTTAAATTAAAATTAAGTTAATTATGATCCCTTAATTTGTTAAATCACGAACCCTATGAGAATTAACTTTACCACGAAGATGGTGTGAATTTAACCCTAGGCTAACTTCAGAACATTCAATCACAACACCCTGATTTGATTGATGTTCTAATATTATCTTATGTTCAGTGGTAAATTAAGGCACATTTCTCCTCTGGAAATTAGAATAAATTGAGTTTAGGTATTATATTTGAACACTACAAATTTATTCCTAATGGTTTTGTATAATCGGTTAAGTTCGCACTCTCACAATTTATACAAAATCTCATCCTCGCGTGTTTTTGTGTTAATTTTTCAATTGCTTGATTAGTTTAAATTAAATTAAAAACTCAATTAATTGATCATATTATCTGAATTAAAGTATATCATTTTTTTAAAATAAATAAATGTAGAAGGTAAGAGATAGATCGATTACTAAAAGACTACTCTTCCTTGGGTGGCGTAATCATCGTAGAAGCGAATTGCATTTGCAACGGTTTATAATGGGTATAACCCAATAACGATTCTACTTAAGAATTATAACCCAAAGAGGAAGATTAAGAGAAGAATAAATTTAAACAAAAATGAAGAAAAGAGATGAAATAAAAGAAGAACAAAGATGTTTAAAACACAAATGAAAATATTACAACATGAAGAAGAGAAGGAGGCTTCGATGAGGGGATCCTTGCTTCAAGAGCTACCCATATTACAATGGTTGGAGAATTTGGGTGAAACCAATTCTCTTCTGTCTCCAATATCCTAATTCATGTCCTGACCCCTCCAAATGATAAAAACACTAATTTAAAGAGTGGAGGGGAGGCTAGGTTTAAAGAGGTTTCAAGTGTGAATGGGAAATCTCGGCCATATATTTTAATACAAATTTCAACGCCCATTTTACCTCCAAAACCCATGAACTAGCTCTCCTTCAAGAATGATTATTTGTGCGCAAATGAATCCTTGATCTCCTCTCAAATGGTGGGCCTAATCCAAGAATGTATGAAGACGTTATTGGCCAAATTCAGAACATATGTCCATTCTGGCGAGTCCATCCCAACTTTCACTTCACGGCCCATTTGCAACAACCAAATGCACTATTTAGCCCTAGTGTCCTGAATAAAAGTTGTATACAATTAAGTTATTAACACTTTTACAAAATATAAAATTCAAATAATAAATAAAAAAATATTTATTTTCAAAATACTACGGTGCACTATAAAGGGTAAAACTGGAATTTTCACCAAATTTTCAAATAAATGATCAAATCCAAAATATTTTATAAATAAACACATTTAACACAATGTGAGGAAATTATGTCATTTATTATCAATAAAATATTCATCAAAATAGATTTTTATCAATCATGGAAATTAATAACTAAATACTAAATGAAAAATGATAAATTAATGGATTTAATGTATCTAGAACATTAACCACTACCATCAAGACCATTCACAAGATAGATTAAGTTTGTGGGTGAAATCCCATATGATTATTCTTGAAAAAAAAGTTGGAGAGGTCTAGAACATTATATAAATTATGATATTTATAATAAAATATTATTTAACCAAAATAATGGTATTATGACCTGCCTTGAAGGAAGTAATGGAAAATGAAAATGTATCATCCACGATGGCGGTAAATCGGTACATCATAGATAATGTTTACATTTTTAGAATAAAAGGGAGATGAGAAGGGATTTTATGATAGATATTCCATTAAATTAAAAAAATTATAGTATATATATGATACATGGGTTATCAAGAATGTTTTAAATATGTATTTAATTATAGGATAAGAAAATAAAAGAGATTAAAAAAAAGAAGAGTATTTCACCTGCTGTATAATGTCTTATCGAAAACCTCTTTAAGGCACTTGGCCTTGGTTTTTTAGTGAGAAAGAAACCAATAACATGGGTAAAAGAATTTATAGATGAGATGGGAAATATATTAGAAATATATAAGTTTTATAAGGTGTGAGGAGAAGAGGTGGCGAAGGGTGGTATATATAGTGGAGGAGAGGGGTATTTTTTTATTATTTTATTCATTTGTTTATTATTTTTTCTCAAGGCTATAAATAGTGATGATTATTGTGACCCATTATAGTAACTAGTTCATGTGATTTAGAAATAATGGTGCTTAAATCTTCCTTGAGTCAATAATTCATGTATTTAGCTAATATTGTAAATTATCATATCTTACTTATTCACAAAAAAATCAGCTATTTTAGAAAAATACAAAAAATTCACCATAACTATTTTTTGATATTTATATTTAAAAATTGAACTCAATTTTTTGAAAATAATTTCTTAAATATGATAAATTTAATTTTTAATTAAAATCATCACTTATTCAAAAAATCCATATTTTAAAATTATAACTGATTTTATGACACATTGAAAAATTAATTAAGGTCTCATAAAAATTTCTTATAATAACAAGAAAACTAGATATAAATTTTTGAATCAATTTTATTAAAATAAAGTTTCTTTTAAATAATTATATTAATTATACAATTGTAAATAAACCTTTACATTTCACAAAAATACCGACACATAATTTATCATTTTTTAAACATTTATTTACTTAGTATATGATATAAATATATCATATTTTCATTTATTAAATTCCTAAATTTTAATTATAATTTAATAGGTGAGGTTATTATAATAATAGGCACATTACTATTTCTAATGGTTACAATACTATTCCAACGGTCATGTTATTATTTTATAGAATATCAGGATTTGTTGGTAAAACATAAACTATCAAATAATTATATTTATTTTAGAAGATTCATAGAATAAAACATGGGGTGTTATAAAATGTATTTTTAAAATCATTAGAGTTTATTATAATATTTTTGAATTTTTTTTTAGAAAACATTGTTTTGGGAGAAAATAGATTTTCAACTAAAGAGAGAAATAAAGTAAAATTTTGTTAATTTTTTTATTAATTATAATAAGTAAAAAAATTTGAAAAAATGGTGAGATTACATGAAAACATCCTGAATAAAAAAAGGATAATAAAATAAAATATTTAACTTGAGATATAGATCACAATATTTGATCAATGGAAGCATAATCATAAACAATACCGATAAACAATGAAATTATAGCAATAAACTCTTACCACTTCGGTAACATTGAATTATAATATCCAAAAGAGAATAAAATTTCATGAAGCATAAAATATCATTTAAATAAATATATTCATGATAAAACAAGTCAAATGGGTAGTATATACCTCTTATAAAATAATATAGGTACATAACATAACATGTGTCTCAAAGAAGGAAAATTGAGATAAAATTTCTATACTGATTTGATAACTTTTGAACCATATACCCTTTAAAAGAGAGATCCTAAAATAAATATGTAAATAAAAATAATTCTCACTGAAATAAAAATAAAATAAATCTATGTGTATTATACACACCACAAAAAATAAATATGTGGTGAATATGGCTTGTGTCTCACCGAAAATAAAAGTGATACAAAAATCTCTTACCTTAAGTATTGAATTTCATTGTACTTAATCATAACTAGTTTTAGTAAATATAATTTTATTATTTATTTATAACCTAACAATATTAATATATATAATAATATATATTTTATACTTATGACTTTATATTACTCAATTATTAACAATTCCATGTTAAATTTACATTTCAAGTAATAACCACTTTGTTATTCGTAGATGTTTTGACTTGTTATTCGTGTTCCTATTATGTAGATCATGATTTCATCATCTTCAGAATGATAAAAATGATATAAATATCATATAAATATTCATTATTTATGTATTTATAATAATATATGAAATATAGAAATAGGAAATGAGATTCACTGTTCATAGAGATGGTAGGCCATACGTACGCATGAATGTTGATTCCATTTTCTTTTTAGATTAAAAGAAAGAAAATAATATGATAAATTATAATTAAAGATTCATTTTTTATATAGAATTTATCACATATATTTATTAAATCCATTCTTAATACATTCAATGTGAAGCGTGAACAAATCACATCCCTTCACGAGGTGGTAGTCTGCTATACACATGAATGACGTTATCGTATTCCCAAAAAATGGAAAGAAATATTTTATGTGTTATATAATAATTAAAGAATAAAAAATCATAAATATCATATAAAAAAATTATTTCAATCATTATTCCCAACCTTCAAAGGTGGTAATGGAAAAATGAATGACATTTGATCGCGAGGCGGTAGTCCGCCATACACATGAACAATGATTTCACAGCCTATTTGATGGAAGTGTGTGTGGTTTTAGATCATAAAATTAACACAAAAAATACCAGTATGTTAAATCTAACTAGTTTATTATGTAATCATGAAATAAAAATAATTTAAGGGGTTTTAGGAATAAATAAAACAAAAATTTTTGTTGAGGAATGTTACCTCTTCTTCGAGTATCTCCTTTTTATTTTAAAAAAGGCATTCTTTGATACGTTTTATACCCAAATTAAGGCTTCTAGTATGAGGTTTGACATGTTGGGAATATATTTGTATAGGTATTGTTTGAAAAAAAATTCTTTAGAGGTGTTAAGAGAGGGGTAGAGCATGTGGTCTTTTATAAGGGTGGTTAATGGAAAACATGTATATTTTTTAAATAGATAATCCCTCCAAAAATTTTAAGATGGAAAAAGAGTCCAAAGTGGCTCAAATTATATCCTTAGAAATTATAATTTCTAAATATGGCCACACAATGGGTTTTGGACAAGTTTGGAATCATTTCTATACCTTATATTTTAATTTTAACCACTAAATAATCTTGTTTTTACCTTAATCACTGTAATTAATTTTTAATTGATTTCATTAATCACATTAGAAAAATATAAATTGGGTTTATTTTACAATATAAATTATTATTATACTAAATATTGAATCCATTTTACCACATTATAATCAGATAATTAGAAAAAATGAATTTAAAATTAATCCCACAGACCTGTTGAGAAAGTGGGTTTTTAAAGCGAAAATGTTCAAGAGTATACAATTTTTTTTATCAAGTTTTAATGTGAAACTAATTAAAATGAACTAAATTGGATTAATAGATTTATAATTTAACTAAATATAATTTAAAAAAATTAAATATAATTTAACTACATAAATAAATTAAAAAAATTACATTTTTCAATCAAAATTTAGTATAATTCACTATTCATCAAAAATAAAACATTTCAGAAAATACCAAATATTAAAAATAATATAATTTTTTATTTTGAATAAAAAAATGATGTTTATTTTAAAACATTAAAATTTCTAAAAGAGTCAAAAAATAATTTTGTTATCGTTCAAAAAAATAAATAAATATCAATTTTTTGAGAAAATAATATCTTCAAAACATATAAAGGATTTAATATAAATTATATATTTTATTAAAAATATTTTTCCTTCATGAAAACCCATTGGAATTAATATTTAAAAGTTAGTAATTACTATTCATTTTTCTACGTCTAACGATAATGTTATAACGATCATATTTAAATAACTATATTGATAATATATCAATGTTCTATTAAAAATAAGTGTCGTGTGTAACACAAGATAAGATGGTGTTGCATGTATTACAATATTAACTTGGTGTAGCGTATAAAGAAAAATTAAATTTGTGTAGATTGAAATGAAAGATATCAAATAAATTTAATTTATTTCAAAAAAGTTTCATAAAAACTCAAGGTGTTGTATTCTACCACCTTTATAAAATAAAATTTCCCCTCAAAATTCATCACTCTGATATAAAAAATGAGGATACTTATACCTCATCATATCCTGAAGTTCCCAATTAGCTTACAAAAACTAGCAGTTTCACTAAAAAAAGGTTGATCGGGGGAGTGGTCCTATTTTGTAGAAAATTCTTGGTACGAAACATAATCTCCACCGGTTGTTCCTCGTATGAAAGATATTACTCTAGTAGTATAACCTCTATGTTCAGTATGTAACACCCCAAGCTTCCACGATATGTTTCCCTTTGAATAATGTAGTAGCTTGCGTTGAATACAACTTGGAGTTTTAACACTCCACGACCAATCAAACTAGCCATTATAGATAGTAATAACCACTTTTTGAAATTTTATAAATTTTATTTTTTAAAATGGAATTCATTTTTGAATTTGGAATATCTAAATTATATTAGGGTGAATTTTGGTACTTTTCTGAAAACTTTCAATTTTTGACGAATAGTGAAAAATACTAAATTTTAATTAAAAAAACTTTTTTAATCAAAATGATTTATAGTGTTAAATTATAAATTTGAGTGGTTTTAAAGTATCATTAGATTATTTTTTATTATTTAATAAAATTTAGGTCATTGTACGTAATTTCAAAATTAAACTGGACATAATCAAGTGCCAATCTTTTGATAGTTATTATTTCTTAAAAACTTGCTTTTTGTTTGGACAACGGAAATTAATTTTAAATTAATTTATACCACTTATGTGTTTTGAATTTAGAAAAATGGATTCCATATTTATAAACAGGAGGTCCAAATTGTGTAAATAGTTAACTTTTATTTTTAGACATTATGAATAATTACTTCGGTAAATATTTTATTTACCATGGTTAAAGGGTAAATATAGTAAATAAGGGTAATAATAATAATAATATAATAATATTAAATTACCCTAACATGTTTCCTATAGATATTTTTTGATACATGGCCAACCATGGGCATCTGTGGGTCGATTTTGGGACCCCATGGAGCCAGTTGAGAGTGATAATGACAGTTTATATTAATTATTTTAAAAGTAAAGACAAAAATGACATAAACATATATATTTTAGTAAAATAATTTTTAAATGTGGTTATATAAGTCATCTTTTCGAATATAAATACTCATTATAAATCTAAAAATATTTACTAAATAATTTTATTTTATTTATAATTTTTAGATAAGAAATAATTAAATTTATTTATGACACAATGGTGATGCAATAATTACCTTATTAATGAAAGAATCAAATAAATTGTACTATAAATATTAAAATAAATATAATTTAAAAGTTTTTATGACATCCAAGAATTTTCTAGGAGAATATGAAATTTAATTGTTGATTCAATGTATTTTTTTCGAAGTAATCAAGTTGGGATGACTTTCTCAAAAACAAAATACTAAATAGTGTCGAAATTGAAATAAATGAGTTCTTAAAACAAATATTATATTATTAAATTATATAATAGTCATAAAAATATAAGGTTCATCCAAAGGACTTATATAGGGTTATATATATTAATAATGAACCAATTGTGGTTCTCTTGGCTTGTTATAGTAAGTTTATTAACCATATAATATAAAAATACAAAGAGACACGGTAAATGACAAACTATTTAACTAAAAGTTAAATCTAAATGATAAGGCTAATATGGTGACCTAGACCTATATAAAACCTATTATTTGAGAGTTTTTAGAACAATACCCACCTTATAATCTAAATAAATCATTTTGGATCCATTATAAACTGAACATGATTTAATTATAAAAATAATATTTCAAGCTTTTCCTAAAGTGACCCTCGTATCTCTTATAAAAGGGTACTTCCCCTTCTCTTAATTTCACACCTCCAAATTCTTTTTTCTTGTCCAAAACCTACCAAAATATCCTCCCAAATTTCCTCACTTTATCCTAGAGGCCTTAATTTGGTAATAAATCCATCCTAATGAGCCATTTTTATCAAATCAATAGGAAGAACCCGAAGAAGGGGTAAATATTTCATCACCCATTTCAAGGTCTTTTCTTCTTCCACTTCCCCTTTCTTTGTTATTTATATCATAAAATAATAACTCCAGTATATTATATATATTATTATGTTATTATAAAAATGTTACAACCATATTAATTTTTCTATCTATAATATGAATGAAAAAGTCACCATAAGTTTGTACGTACGGTTTACCGTCTCCACATCATGTTGTAGTTTTTTATTCAAACACTTCATAATTTGGATGGGTATAATAATTAGTATAACTGATGTAAATAATAAATATAACATGTTAATAATTATTTATATATTATATACCATACAATTATATATTATTTCACCAGCAATATAATGATATTGTCGCTCGTGCGTACGTACGGATTACCGTCTCCATGAATGCGATGAGATTCATTCCCCATTGTAATCATTAAAGAATAATTTTCATTTTATGATTAAAAATAATGTTTATAAACATAATATAATTCTATATATGAATAAAATATATCCTACCCATAACAAACATGGATTACATAACCAATCATATAAAGGGAAACGAATCAGTTAACACCTGAAATGATGATACTACTAAAATATTATTAACAAATCAATTTAGAGGATCATATATGATATTATATTTATATATATAGTTCATTAATAATTTAAAAACAATGTTTTAACTATTATACAGGAGTTTAACATACCATAGACTAAGGAAAAGTACAAGGTAAGGGTTAATTTCACAATCTCTTTATTGTCCGAGGTTTTTTTGGGTAAGTATCTACAGAGACCTCTTTATCATCCACATTTATGTTTCATAAAAATGTATTTCAAAACATTTTTACTATTTACTAGACTATGGGTTAAATTCATTTATACCCTTATTTGATCTTATATGTTTTTAAAGGAATCTTTCCGTCATTTTCCAAACAGGGTACTTTATGATGTTTTTGACAAAATTAAGGCAAGAATGTATTTTTTAAACATATACGGTGGGTGTGGCTATTGTCCACCATTATATCATCGTCAAAGCTTCCCATACAATTTTATATGAATATTTTCAAAATAAATGTTTTATTTTATAATAATGTGACTTTTAAATGATTTCAAAATAGAAATACGTTTTTATTTCAAATAGTTTTCATTTCATCTATGTCAACATCCTTTGATGGATTTTAAACTAGTTTGAAGTTGATTTATTATGATACAAATCTTCTATATTGTATTGAAGGATTTGTGATATGTTTGAATATGGATGTGTTATTTTTACACCATTCATGGTTTATCGATAAAGTATCGACATTTCGTATGCTAGTTTTAATATGAATGTTTATGTTATGTTTAAACCTTTTAATATGGGGAATGCATTGGAATTAGTGAGTGACGGGTGGAGCTCGTTATAGCTCCTCGATGAATCGGTAGGTCACATAAGACAAACTAGTGTCTTGTCACAAGGTCTTGACAAAATATTATTTTTAGTCTTGGCATAAGGCCTTGACTATGTGGTTATGAAGTCTGACATTATGAATTCCATCGTTATGAAAGTGGCTATTGATATTGCATGTGATTATTCTACTAGTAGAATATCCCTGTGAATAAGTAAATTTAATTATTTGAATTTATCTTTTTCATATTATGTTGATGTTTAAAATTAAAAGGCTTTTGTTTTAGTCTTATACATTTCCTTAAATGTTTAGGTTTATTTATGAAAGTTTCCACTATACTATTATCCTTACTGAGCATCTGATCACACCCCTTTCTATGTTTTATTTGTTCCCAGGATGTGAATAAGTATTTTATGGTTGACCTGCAGGGATAGACAAATGATATAAGTGTGTTCAAAAGGGGTCAAAATGTTGTTGATGTTTTTATTTCATGTTGTAATGTAAAACTTATGAATGTATCTAGTACTTCTGAGGCTACTAAACTGATCAGTCTTCGAGACATGATTCTTTTTATCATGCTAATGTTATGTAATAATGCACCGACTCGGGGTAACTGGGGTTGGGGAATTAAAGTTGGTATTAGAAGAAGTTACAAACCTTGGAATCTAGATTTAGATAAACCATGATTAGAGAAAACTACCCTAAGATAGACTTTGCGGATTAGTATAGAAGAACTTTCTAGAATTTTGGAACTGTAGAGATTTTGTGAGTTTTCCGAGAAATACATCACTGTCTAGATACAAGAAGATATAGGTGGCTCTGGCATAGATGTACCTAGGGGTAAAACCCGAAAACACCACTTTGATCTAGACTCAAATGGGAACTGGTGCATGACAGTGGGCCTTTCTGAACTCTTGGTTACGATACTCTCATGGGATATGCTCACGATAATTCATATTTTCTTTACAAACCATTATGAAGGATTTATGAGTATATACTTCCTCAAAGAAAACATATGTATGATTATTTATTATATCCATAAATTGTTCAATTTATTTTAAGTGTTTTACACGTTTGGAATTATGTATTGTGGTTCATAAACTAATCTACTGTATGACATTGTTTAGAAATGGAACCTATCTGAAGGAATGAAAACCATATCAATGCACATAATCCATGTATGGATTTCCCTCCTACTCAAGATAATTATAGTAGAGCTGTTGAAGCTACTGGTATTGATCAGATTATCACCATACTAGGATAACTAACTCAGGTTATAAAGAATAACCTTACCTGTGTGGAGCACCCTGATCCACAATGCGTAGGATCAATGATAGACTGATTCATGAAGAAAAAACAACCAAAATTAAATGGGTGTAAATATCCATTAGTAGCTAAGCAATGGATAAATTTCTTAGAGAAAATATTTCATTCTTTGGGGAGTAGTTAAAGGGAAAAAGTTGTCATGGCAGTTTATCGCCTCACAAGAGATGCAGATCAATGGTGGTCATTAATCCAAAACACAAATGAAGATGAATAAGTATCAAACATGGAATGGAGGGTGTTTAAAGATATTTTCTTAGAAAAGTACTTTCTTCATGACCATCGAGCAGATATGGAAAGGCAATTTTTGAGTCTAAGGAAAAAGGAGGATGATAATGTCGTAAAGTATATGGCTAACTTTACAAGGTTAACAAAGCATGCAACAAATTATATATGTAACCCAAGGAGTAATATTGATCAATTATTTGATGGGTTAAAACCATTTCTTCGTTGAGCATTAGTATGACAATCCTTCTCATCGTACGAACATATAGTCTCATGCGCTATCAAGATAGAAAAGGAATTCTCTAAGTCTTATGAATTTAAAGAAAAGAAAGAGAATAAGAGATCTTCTAAACACTATAGAAATGTAAATAAGGGGAAGAAGGAAAAAGTTAAATTTCCATCCTGTGGTAAATGTGGGAAGAAACACCCTGGTACTCACCTGAAGGGAATGGGAGTCTGTTTCAAGTGTGGTGAAAAGGGCCACAAAGCTCATGATTGTAAGGGGAAGAAAGAGGCTGTCAATGTTGAATGCTATAATTATAGAGAAAAGCGTCATTATACAAATGAATGTCTTAAGATCGAAGGGAACTTAACTCAAAAAAGGACAAAGTAGCAAGGCCAAGCTTATGTGATCACTACTGTTAAGGTTGAAGCCTCAAAAGATATGGTGCCTGGTAATTTAATGGTTTCCTCAAGTTTAGCCAATGCTTTATTTGATTCTGGATCATCGCATTGTTTCATATCTTCCCAGTTTTCTAGGAAAATTAGATATTTTAAATTCAACTTAACAAGGGAGTTGTCAGTCAAAACACCTAAGGGAAGTATCATCGCAACAAAGTTTTGTGAATTAGTTCCCATTAGGGCATATAAATGTTCTTTATCTTCTGATCTCATTGTCATACCCATGACTGAATTTGATATAATCCTTAGAATGGATTGGCTTTCGGACCATGATGTGAAAATTTATTGTAAGAAGAATGAGGTTACAATTTTCGATGATGATAAGGAGTACATTATCTTTAGAGAAGAAATGTCACCACTTGATTCTTATCTAGATCCACCCCCAGTAGCTCTACTAAATTCAATTATTGGGGAGGAAGAGAATAAAATAACTATGGGTGAGGAAAGAAAGGTTAAAATAGAGGATGTACCTATTGTGCAAGAATATGTTGATGTGTTTCCAGAGGATTTACTTAGACATCCTCCAAAATGATAAATTGAGTTTTCCATTGATTTAATTCCTAGTTCAAGACCCATATCGAAGACCCCTTATAGAATTTCCATTATGGAATTAGTGGAAATAAATAAACAACTAGAGGAATTGCGTAATAATGGATTTATTCGCCCTAGTGTTTCTCCATGGGGAGCCCCTGTCCTTTTTGTTAAAAATTAAGACAGATCTATGAGGTTGTGTATTGACTGCAGGGAGATTAATGCATAACAATAACGAACAAGTATCCCTTACCTCGCATTGATAATTTATTTGACCAACTTCATGGAGCTCAATATTTTTCAAATATTTACCTTCAATATAGATATCATCATTTGTGTGTGAAGAAGGAAGACATTCTGAAAAAAGCATTTGGAACTAGGTACAGGCATTACGAGTTTACATTAATGCATTTTGGATTAACTAATGCACCCTATGTCTTCATGGATCTAATGAATATATTTTTCTAGGAATATATGAATGATTTTGTAGTGTTATTTATTGATGATATTTTGGTATACTGAATAAGCTATGGAGATCATGAAAATCACTTGTGCATTATCCTAAGGACTCTTAGAAGAAATGAATTATATGGGAAATTTAGCAAGTGTGAATTCTAGATTTAGGAGATTTCTTTTCTTGGACATATTGTCTTTAAGGATGGAATCTCTGTTGATCCTTCAAAGACCAAGGCAATCCAAGAATAGTCAGCATCGATGAGTATAACTGAGGTACATAGTTTTATTGGTTTAGCAGGTTATTATCGGCGTTTTTTCCATAATGTTTCCCAATTTTCTAACCCATTAACCAAGCTCACTCATAAAGGGGTCAAATTTTTTTGGAAAAAAGAGTGTGAAGAATGTTTTGAAGAACAGAAGAGAATATTAATTAATGCTTCTATCTTGAATCTACCATTGGGGAATGATGGGTTTGTTATTTAAAGTGATGCTTCAAAGAGAGGAATTGGTTGTGTCCTTATGTAGAATGATAGAGTTATTTACTATGCATCCCAGTAGCTAAAAATTAATGAAAAAAACTATCCCACTCATGATCTAGAGTTATAAACTATAATCCTTTCTCTTAAAATATAGAGATGTTATCTTTATGGTAAAAAATGTGATATTCATACTGATCATAAGAGTTTGAAGTATATTTTCTCACAGAAATAACTCAACATGAGACAAAGAAGATGACTTGAACTACTAAAGGATTATTATTTCACTATACACTACCACCCAGGGAAGGAAAACAAGTTGGAAGGTGCTTTGTGTAGAAAGGAACATGGATTTTTGGAAAAGATGAGAGTTTAAAGAGATCCTATTTTCATGGATCTAGTAAATATGGATATGGGAATAACCATATAAGGTTAAACATACATACTTTTTCAAATAGTTTCCAAACCATCTTTACTATAAAGGATAAAGAGTTCCCAGACCGATGCTGAGGAGTTTAAAAAGAATGTTAAAGCTGTGAATGATGGGAGATTGAGTGACTTCATATATGAAGATGGAATTTTGAAATTTGGGAAGAGAATTTATGTTCCTAACATACCTGATTGAAAATGGGAATTATTGGATGATGCTCATAGCTCCAATTTCACTATACAACATAGGAGCAACAAGATGTATAGAGATTTGAAAGAACATTTTTGGTGGGACAATATGAGGAGGTATATTACAAATTTTTTCTCAATATGTATGGTATTTCAAAAAGTGAAAGCTGGAAGGAAAAAGCCTGGAGGAGTCATGCCACCTCTTCCCATACCTGAGTGTAAATGGGATAATATTACAATAGACTTTGTCATGGGGCTACCAAAGACTCCTATAAGAAATGATGAAATATGGGTCATTGTTGATCGTCTTACCAAGTCAGAACATTTTCATGCTATAAGAGAAGATTCACTACTTGAATGTCTAGAAAGACTATATTTTAATGATGTTATAAGACTCAATGTTGTACCCCTATCAATTGTTTTGGATCGTGATCCTTGTTTTACATCAAGATTCTGGAAAAGTATTCATAAGGCCCTGGGTACTGAACTTTGTTTGAGCACTTCCTACCAACCTCAAACCTATGGACAATCAGAATGGACTATTCAAACAATTGAAGATATGTTGAGATCTTTCTCACTTGAATTTCAAGGTATGTGGGATTAATATTTACCTCTATTAGAATTTCCAGATAATAATAGCTTCCATTCAAGTATTCAGATGACACCATATGAAGCGTTATATGGCAAGAGATGTCACACACCAACATATTGGGACGATGTTGGTGAAAGAAAACACATAGGTCCAGAACATGTTGAGGAAACAAGGGGAAAAGCGAAGGTTATCCAAACCCACATCAAAGCATCCCAAAGTAGGCAAAAGAGCTATGATGATAACTGATGGAAAGATTTGGAATTTCAAGTAGGAGACCATGTTTTTTTGAAGTTATCTATATGAAAGGAAGTTATACTATTCAGTAAGAAGGTTAAATTAAGTCCCAGGTACATCAGAACTTTCTAAATTCTAGAATGAACTAGATTTGTATCATATCATTTGGAAATGCCTCTAAGTCTCTCCAAAGTTCATGATGTGTTCCACATATCACTGTGGAGAAAATATATGACTGACCCAACACATGTAATCACCTATGAAGAAATTGAAATAGAACCTAATCTATCTTATTATGAAGAGCATTTCAAGATTACTGATACCAGAGAACAAGTGCTGAGAAGCTGGACGACTCATATGGTAAAAGTTCTATGGAGAAACCATAAGTTGGAAGAGGCAATGTGGGAACCCGAGGAACTTATGATGAAGAACCACCCGAATCTTTTTATGCAGTAGTATTCTAGAAATTTTGAGGAAAAAATTATTTTAAAGAGGAATTAATGAAACACCCCAAGATTCTACGGTATGTTTCCCTTTGAATATTGCAGTAGCTTACGTTGTACGTAACTTGGAGTTTTAACACACCACGACCAATCAAACTACCTGTTATAAATAGTAATAACCACTTTTTTAAATTTTATAAATTTTATTTTTCAAAATGTAATTCATTTTTGAATTTGGAATATTGAAATTATCTTAGGGTGAATTTTAGGTACTTTTCTGAAAACTTTTAATTTTTCATGAATGGTGAAAAATACTAAATTTTAATTAAAAACACCTTTTTAAATCATAATATTATATAGTGTTAAATTATAAATTTGAGTGTTTTTAAAGTATCATTAGCTTTTATTTTTATCATTTAATATAATTTAGTTCATTGTATGTAATTTCACATTTAAACTAGACATAAACAAGTGTCAATCTTTTGATAGTTATTATTTCTTAAAAACACGCTTTTTGTTTTGACAACAGGATTTAATTTAAAATTAATTTCTGCCACTTATGTGTTTTGAATTTGGAAAAATGTATTCCATATTTGGAATCAAGAGGTACAAATTATTTAAATAGTTTACTTTTATTTTTAGACATTATGAATAATTACTTCAGTAAATATTTTATTTACCATGGTTAAAGGGTAAATCCGATAAATAAGGGTGAAAATATAATATTATGATAATATTAAATTACCGTAACATGTGTCATATTACTATTGGTTGATACATGTCCGACCATGGGCATCATTGGGTCTATTTTGGGACCCCATGGAGAAACTTGAGAGTGATAATGACACTTTATATTAATTAATTTAAAGTAAAGACAAAAATTATATATTCATATATCTTTTAGTAAAAAAAATTAAATGGGGTTATATAAGTTATATTTTAGACTATAAATACTAATTATAAAGATAAAAATATTTCCTACATAATTTTATTTTATTTATAAATTTTATACATTAAATAATTAAATTTGTTTTTGACACAATGGTGATGCAGTAATTACCATATTAATGAAAGAATCAAATAAATGGTATTATAAATATTAAAATAAATATAATTTCAAATTTCTTAGGACATACACGAATTTTATAGGTTAATATGACATGTTAAGGTTGATTAAATGTATTTGGTTCGAAGTAATCAAGTTGTGATGACTTTCACAAAAACCAAATACTAAATACTGTCAAAATTGACATAAATGAGTTTTTAAAACAAATTTCAAATTATTAAATTATATAATAGTCCTAAAATACATGTTTAGAACAAAATACTTATTTACGGTTATATATATTAATATTGAACCACTTGGGGTTTGATTGTATTGTTATAGTATGTTTATTAACCATATAATATAAAAATACAAAGAGACATGGTAAATGAAAAACTATTTAACTAAGAGTTAAATCTAAAAGATGAGGATAATATGGTGACCTAAAACTATTAAAAACATATTTATTGAAAGTTTTTCTACCCATACCTACCCTATTATCTAAATAAATAATTTTTTATCCATTATAAACTGAAAATTATTTTATTATAAAATAATATTTCAAGATTTTCCTAAAGTGACCATCACCTTTCTTATAAAAGGATACTTCCCCTTCTCTTAATTTCACACCTTCATAGCCTTTTTTTCCAAAACCTGCCCAAATATCCTCCAAAATGTATTTCATTAATCCTAGAGGCCTTCCTTTTTTCATAAAACCAACATAGGGATCCCTTTTGATCAATTCATAAGGAAGAATCTGAAGAAGAGGTAAATATTTCATCACCTCTTTCAAGTTCTTTTCTTCTACCACATCCTATTTCTTTTTTGTTTCCATTATAAAATATTAACTCCAGTATCTTCTATATAAATTGGAATTGTTATAAAAATGGTACAACCATATTCATTATTATATCCATCATATGAATGACAAGGTCACCATAAGTGCGTACGTACGGCTTACCGTCTCCACGTCGTGGGGTAGTTTGTTATTCAAACACTTCATTATTTTGATGGGTATAATAATGAGTATAACTGATGTAAATAATAAATATAACATGTTAATGATTCTTTATATATTATATAACATCCAATTACATATAATTTCACCATCAATATAATGATATTGTCGCTCGTGTGTACGTACAAATTACCATCTCCACGAACGCAATGAGATTCCTTCCCCATCGTAATAATTCAAGAATAATTTTAATTTTATGATTAAAAATAATGTTTATGAACATAATATCATTATTTGTAGGAATAAAATACATCATATCCATAACAAACATGCCTTATGTAACCAAGCATATAAAGGAAAATGAATCAGTTAACACCTGAAATGATGATACTACTAAAATATTATTAACAATGAAATTTTAGAGGATTATATATGATATTATATTTATGTATATAATTATTTTATAATTTAATAACAATTTTATAGGAGGTTAACATACCATCTACAAAATAAAAGTACAAGTTAAGGGTTAATTTCACAATCTCTTTATTAACAGAGGTTGTTTTTGCGTAAGTATCTAGTGGGGCCTCTTTATCATCCACATCCATGTTTCTTAAAAATGTATTTCAATACATTATTACTATTTACTAGAATATGGTTTAAAGTTATTTATTATAAGGCCCCAGCCTTAAACCTTACTTAATCTTGAGTTATTACAATATTACACGTTGAGGATCTTTTCAGGTTTAGAGTTTTAGAGAAATAGATCATAAAACTTGCATTACATTCCACATTTAAACAAAGTGGTTACATAAAAGATAGTATTCATTTTTTCCCATCAACGGAAACATATTTAAAAAATAAAGCATGGATTATTTCTTGACACATCCTTGACACTATCATCATATCATGTACCTTTCCCTTGACCTGTGAAAAACATTTCAAAAAAAACATAGGATAAGCATAAAAATCTCAGTAAGGGTTATAAAAATATGGAAAAGAAACATGAGTTCATATATAAATAATAATGAAATAATAATTTACCCATAAAACATAGGCACTTTAACATACCTCATCAAATCATGAATAAATCATAGAAATCATAAGACATAAAAGGTAACTTGAGGCATTCATAACATTCTTACGTAGGGAGTAACCCTCTTGGTTACGTTTGGAATACCCACCACAGTATATTCCCAAAATCTCTTTAGAGAAACCTTAATGCTTCACTCCTTCGGGTTACCCAATGCATTGGAGAGCTATATCGGGCTCACCTGCCCTTAGTTTATCACAGAACCACCCGTCTTCATAACAATGCCCAAAAACCATAACATAATCTTATCACATAAAACATGCATAAAGGAAACATAACATTTCCACCTTTAAATAACAAGATATCAATACAACACATTGGTATAAAAACATTATGAAAACAATTTTCAATACCAAAATAAAAGAAATGTAAAACATGGTATTTATTTTTCTTTTAAAAAGAAGGTTTGGCTGGTAGAGGAAGCCGAAACTCAAATAATGGTCACGGTGGCGGAGAAGTCGTTGTCACCTCATACATATGACAAAAACATTCCCTTTTGTCGTTTAGTAAATGCTTCGTAGAAAAAAAATTCCTTTTGAATAAACGTAAAAGTCAAAGGGGTTTATACACCTTATAAAAGAAAGTTGTGTATAAAACAAAATATTCCTCAATGAAAGGAGATTAAGATGAAGTCCCATACAAAGATGATATCCTTGAATTAAGGATAAATCAGTTACATAATTATGTGTGAAAAAAGAATACACGAAATATAAGTGGGTATTAAGTGTAAAAAAATAAGAGGAAATTCACACATAATCATAGAATGACATATTCAAGGTGTACAAGTTTATCCCAATGAATCAAAATTGGGTTAAGAAGTTCCCTTGCAAAAATTCGACAGCCTAACGACGTCACTTCAATATTCAGAAAAATAGTTGATGGGAGATAAAAGGGGTATCTCATCACTTGGTCATAAAATTTACATCAATAAGGATATATAAGAACACATCCCAACATCATAGTATGTGAATTAAAATACATAACGAAATAAGTCTTTTAAAAAGAGAAGGGTGAAAGGTTCCCTTACCGACTTGGGTAACTTTCGAAACGTACACCCCATTGAAGAAGGGTCATAAAATAAATATGTAAATACCCATAAATGAAATTATATTACACAAAGAGTATAATAATGGGAATTACATACACCACTCAAAGTAAATGGTGGCAAATGTAGCATAAATCTCACGGGACTAAAAGTGAGATGAAAAATCCCTTATGAAAACTCGGTAGCCTAACGGCGCCACTTAAAACTTCCAAAATGGATTGATGAGAGAAAATAGGGTCTCTTATTATATGAACATAAAAATTACAGTATGATTAATATAAAAGAACATCCCAATCATAAGTAAGATGAGCTTAAAAGAAATGACATAAAAGAGTGTACAAAAAAAGAAAGAGAGGGGTAGGTTCCCTTACCTCGGGTCCGACTTGACTCAATCGTTATTTAATCTCATGAATAATAAACTTTAGTTATTTTAAACTTCCTTAATGAACCTTTTTAAAGTTAATTATTCCTTTTATATAACTTATTACCATGTCATGAACACTATGTTATTATTTAAGCTAATAACGGTCGTTTTAACGATCATTGGTACTTGAGTCAAAAATAAACTATTTATAATTACAAGTTGTTCATGTGGTAAAATATCCATTATATCCATAATTGTATTCATGATTTAGATATCATATATATCATATATATCCTGTATATTCATGCATTTAAAATATTACATAACATTTAGAGTTAAGAAATGAAATGCACCGTTCATGGAGATGGTAAGTCGTACGTACACATGAACGCTACTTCCATTTATATTTCATATTTAATGGAATTAAAACATAATGATACATAATAGTATTTTAATTCCAGTATTTTATCATATATAATATCATTAAATATATCCTTTATACGTACCACATATGGTATTAACGAATCAAATCACTTTGAGGGGGCGGTAGTCGCACTTTCTAAAATAAAGATATCACGTATACCCATAATGGAAGCCATAAAGGTATTCCATAAATGAAAAATACAGAATCATAAGGAAAAAATAAAAATATTATATATCATATATAAATATAGTGACATCTTAATGGCTACCATGAAAGGCGTTAAGAGAATATTGAACAATCATCGTTTCGTGAGGCAGTAATTCGCCATCCACAGAAATAGTGTGTTCTTTAACCATTAGACGAAGGTGTGTGTAAGTGTAGCTAGAATCCTTAACATAACAACATCCTAGTATATTGAAGATACTTTTTTTGTTACAAAAGAAATGAATAAAAATATTTTAGGGGGGTGGAGAATAAAAATAAAACAAAAGGACTCAAGTGAAGACATTACCTTAAAATCGGGTAACTCGCTTTGGTTTGAGCTCAAAGGCTTCCTTGGGAAGACTTCTGACCAAAGTGTGGCTTCTAAGAGTTATAGAGGGATGTGGAGAGACAAAATTGGAAGGTTTTGGCCGATCCAAAGGCTTTGGAAGTGTGGGTAAGGAGGTAGAGGTGGGGACCTTTTATAAGAGGAGAGGAGGGGCACTCTTGGAAAGTAAAGAAATGTTAATTTATTTTAGAATGCGTTTAGGATTTTAATGGTCCCAAATTGATGTATTTCGATTATAAGGTGATAAGGGTTCGAAATCCACCCATCCAAT
The DNA here is from genome assembly GCA_963277665.1 of Viscum album. Lineage (NCBI taxonomy): Eukaryota > Viridiplantae > Streptophyta > Magnoliopsida > Santalales > Viscaceae > Viscum > Viscum album. Next base: position 770,255,963 of record OY728119.1, on the reverse strand, counting down.
AGGTTTTGGACATGTGGAGGTCTTAGATTTTACATTATCTTTCCATTTTATTTAAATCGTTAAATAGTGAGGTCATCGCTGCATCATCATGATGTTATAAATAATTTAATTTATTTAATGTCTAAAAATTATAAAACAAATACTATTATGTAGTAAATATTTTTTATATTTCTAATTAATTTTTATAGTCAAAAATCTGACTTGTATAACCCCATGTAAAAATTGTTTTAGTAAAACATCTCATGTTTGTGTCATTTTTACTTTAACATTAAATAAAAAGATATTAATGTCATTTTCCTACCAAAGTGGCTCCATGGGGTCCCCAAGTTGACCCATGGCTTGTCTTGGTCGTCCATGACTCATCCAATGAGGGTAGAAAATGTGTCTAGGTCATTTCATATTATTAAGACATTATTTTTACCTTAAACTACACTAATTACCTCTAATCGCGATTAAAAAAATAAGAAGTTACTATTCACAAAAAAAATTATTTTAAACCCATTGAACCACATTTTACTTCTTAATGACAACCATTTATGTCGGATTTTTGAAATTAAAAACAAAAAGGTGGAAAAATTTCATTTAAACGGAAAATCAGTTTTTATAAGTACCACTTAGTGGTTTCACTATTCATAAAAAATTGAAGTTTTTCAGAAAATTACCAAAAATTCACCCTAAGATATATTTGATATTCCGAATTCAAAAATGATATATATTTTACAAAATTCATAACATATAAGTTACATTAATTAATTTAATAGTTAATTCCCGCTGTCAGAACAAATAGCGTGTTTTTATGAAACAATATATATCAAAAGATCGACACTAGTTTAAGTCAAATTTCATAGTGAAATTAATTCAATGACCACTATTTGATTAAATGGTAAACATATATTCTAATTTCACTTTAAAACCAATTCAAAAGGTAATATAACCATATAAATAAATTAGATTAAAAAGAGGTTTTGAATTAAAATACAACATTTTTCACTATTCATTAAAAATTGAACTTCTTCGAAAAAATACCAAGAATTTACACAAAGTAAATTTTGAGGTCCCGATTTTAAAGAAGAATTTTATTTTTTCAAATATAACACATAAAATCGTCAAAAAGTGGATTTAAAATAGGTTCGCCATAAAAAGGCGGTTAATCGACCTTTTAAAGAATATTAGAATGTTTACGCTTAAAATTGGATTCATTCGCATTTTTAATCCTCTAACATTTATTGTATGAAGTAAAAATATTTGACAAACATATATAATAATTTTGTAGTTTGTTCTATTCATTCCCACCATCACAACAGCTAGGCGTTAACTACCATTTAAAATAATAATATTTTATTATTAGAGTGCAACGTAAGATTCCCAAGAAACTCATTGTTGCGTGTTGGGTACGCCATCGAGCATAGTCCCCTTTAAAGTTATATTAATATTTTATTCACAAATATGGATAAATGTGAAAATTTCGTACTCTTTATTTACTTGGGGTGTTACATCCTTCCCCCCTTTTGGGAATTGCGTCCTCGCAATTTTCAAATTGGGCTTGGAAGCTTCATTGAAAATCCCACATCGAAACAAGAGTCAGTAAAACAATCACTTTAAAATAAAGAAAGATAAGTACAAAGGTCACCCGAGTTAACCCATACTAGGATTCCAAGTATGAAAATATGGACATGGAGGAAAAAAAAAGGGTCATGTTCTGATGGAGAGTGATATTAAACATGCCTAGGAGAAAGTTAACTATAAGAAAATCACAAACTTGTGATGGGTTAAACGGTATTCGATTCCTCAGTAGGAAAAGTTAACAGACAACATTTTTGTTTTAAGCTACTTTTCATTGAGGAATTTATTTTTGAGCTTAACTAAATCATAATGAAACATACTTACTTTTCATGTAGACTTTCAACTTTTACTAGATTCCTTAATCAAAGTCATATTTTCTCCAAAAGACGATTATTTAAGAAGACTTGTTCGCATTAAGAGTACTATAATCAATTTATAGAGAATCACCTAATCCACAAAAGAGAACAATATACTTCCCATGTCTTTAGACTCTAACCAAAACAAAAAAAAAAATGTTAGTACAAGATCAGATAATCCAGAAAAGGATAACCCTTTATAAAAAGAAAATCTATTCTTAATCTCCAAAATTTGTCCAACAAAACCCAAAGTTCAACGAATACCATTCGATAAACAATTTGTCCATAAAATTCTTCAAAGTAAACCAAACTAAAATTTAAACCCAAATATTTGAAGGATTTAGTCACATAGTCCTCTAAGTTAAATCGTAACATTTATCTCCAAACAACATCAGTTGCTCCTAAAGTCTCATATTGAAAAGTAGTTAACCTAATCACATATCCTCCATGACAGGTTAATCATTTTCATAAATAACCCAAAATAAACTTACTCTTAATTCATAAAGTCACCTAACTATAAAGAATAATTCATACTAACTAGGGAATTCACGTAGTCTAGTGGTAGGCGATAAATACCAGTTGCACTTTGGTTGTGGGTTCGATTCCCGCAACTTTGTCCGACACGGCGGGTTGTCACATGGTCTGCGTGTTATCCTTTTTCCAAACTATATAATTCTCAAATCATTCCCCAAAATGAGATAAAATCATCAAAAATAACCATAACATAATTTAACCCCAACTTTATCTCATTCCTTTCACTTCCATCATAACATATAGTAACCCATAAGTACCTCAAAATTAAGGATCATATAAACCCAAATGGTTCTTTATAGCTATGTCCACAAAAGAACAGATAAATATTTCTTTAATAAAATTTTCATATATTAAACATCAGGGTTACACATACTATAAAAAGTCTTCAAATGTAACCCCATCAACAAAAGAGACTTAATACTCTTAAGAATTTCACTATAACTCTTGATGCCCTTATATGTTGACTTCTTACTCATTCAACATTATTCATGATCCATTAACCATTCCTTTCCAACTTATTCTGAAATATTCTTTCCTAAAAAGAAAATCATGAATCATATCCTAAGATTCCAAAATAGGAAAACAAAAGTTATGAAATAATCCATACCTTTGATTGGTCATTATCAGTTTCTTCATCCTCAATCGGATAGGAATTATGTATTGGTAAACGAGTATTTGTACGATCTTGGTGATCCCATTCATGAAACTACTTCATAGGACATTTTTTTTCATAATGACCATGGACACCACATTTAAAACATTCAATTGATCCCTTAGAAATAACTCCTTTCCCTTTCCTCGAGTCAACTAGATGCTTCCTTTTTCCATGGCAGGTTCTTGCTTTATGACCTTCATTTCCACATCTATAGCATATTTATGTCCCTTTGAATCATTTTCCTAGGTGTTTCTTTCCATATCTTTGACATATAGGTTTTTGAACACACTTACCTTTATTATTGTTACCTGTAGTTCCGTAGGGATTTTTTTCTCGCATATATTATGCCTTAGAGAAATCACAAAGGTTTAGATGGTCAATCATGACTCAAGATAGTTGGTTGAGGATAAACAAAAGAGTTCTCATTGCAGCTCCCATATCATTCAGTTTCTCGCTCAAAAAACTGTCACAGTTTCCTTCACATCCACTGTTACATTGGTGCCTTCTAGATCCAGCCATTTACTAAAACCAAAAAGGTCAGTGTGAGTATATCAACAAAACCATCATGTACTAATGAGGAAGATAAACACTAAGATATACTTACTCATTCACTTTATCTAAAACTAGGACTCTTTCTGAAATCCTAACCATTATGGTAATGTCACTTATGCTTAAAGAATACCCTAACCTCTAAAGTTATCTAAACCGACCTCTGATACCAACTATAAGGCCCCAGCCTTAAACCTTACTTAATCTTGAGTTATTACAATATTACATGTTGAGGATCTTTTCAGGTTTAGAGTTTTAGAGAAATAGATCATAAAACTTTCATTACATTCCACATTTAAACAAAGTGGTTACATAAAAGATAGTATTCATTTTTTCCCATCAACGGAAACATATTTAAAAAATAAAGCATGGATTCTTTCTTGACACTTCCTTGAAACTATCATCATATCATGTACCTTTCCCTTGACCTGTGAAAAACATTTCAAAAAAAAAACTTGGGATGAGCATAAAAAGCTCAGTAAGGGTTATAAAAATATGGAAAATAAACATGAGTTCATATATACATAAGAATGAAATCATACTTTACCCATAAAACATAGGCACTTTAACATACCTCAACAAATCATGAATAAATCATAGAAATCATAAGACATAAAAGGTAACTTGAGGCATTCATAACATTCTTACGTAGGGAGTAACCCTCTTGGTTACGTTTGGAATACCCACCATAGTATATTCCCTAAATATCTTTGGAAAAACCTTAATGTTTCACTCCTTCGCGTTACCCAATGCATTGGAGAGCTATATCGGGCTCACCCGACCTTAGTTTATCACGGAACCACCCATCTTCATAACAATGCCCAAGAACCGTAACATAATCTTATCACATAAAACATGCTTAAAAGAAACATAACATTTCCACCTTTCAATAACAAGATATCAATACAACACATTGGTATAAAAACATTATGAAAAACATTTTCAATACCAAAATAAAAGAAATGTAAAACATGGTATTTATTTTTCTTTTAAAAAGATGGTATGGCTACTAGAGGAAGCCGAAACTCAAATAATGGTCACGGCAGCGGAGAAGTCATTGTCGCTGCATACGTATGAAAAAAACATTCCCTTTTGTCGTTTAGTAAATGATTCATAGAAAAAATATTCCTTTTGAATAAACGTAAAAGTAAAAGGGGTTTATACACCGTATAAAAGAAAGTTGTGTATAAAACAAAATATGCCTCAATGAAAGGAGATTGATACGAAGTCCCATATAAAGAAGGTATCCTTGGATTAAGGATAAATCAGTTACATAATTATGTGTGACAAACGAATACACGAAATATAAGTGGGTATTAAGTGTAAAACAATCAGAGTACATTCACACATAATCATAGAATGGCATATTCAAGGTGTACAAGTTTATCCCAAAGAATCCAAATTGGGTTAAGAAGTTCCCTTACAAAAATTCGACAGCCTAACGACGTCACTTCAATATTCAGAAAAAGAGTTGATGAGAGATAAAAAGGGTATCTCATAACTTGGTCCTAAAATTTACATCAATAAGGATATTTAAGAACATATCCCAACATAATAGTATGTGAATTAAAAGACATAGCAAAATAAGTCTTTTAAAAAGAGGAAGGTGAAAGGTTCCCTTACCGACTTGGGTAACTTTCGAAACGTACACCCCATTGAAGAAGGGTAATAAAATAAATATTTAAATACCCATAAATGAAATTATATTACAAAAAGAGTATAATAATGGGAAGTAAATAAACCACTCAAAGTAAATGGTGGAAAATGTAGCATAAATACCACAGGACTAAAAGTGAGATGAAAAATCCCTTACGAAAACTCGGTAGCCTAACAGAACCACTTAAAACTTCCAAAATGGATTGATGAGAGAAAATAGGGTCTCTCATCATATGAACATAAAAATTACAGTAAGTGTAATATAAAATAACATCCCAATCATAAGTACGATGATCTTAGAAGGAATGACATAAAAGTGTGTACTTAAAAAGAAAGAGAGGGGTAGGTTCCCTTACCTCGGGTCCGACTTGACTCGATCGTTCTTTAATCTCCTGAATAATAAAATTGAGTAAATTTCTACTTCCTTAAGAACCTTTTTCAAGTTAATTATTCCTTTTATATCACTTATTACCATGTCATGAACACTATGTTATTATTTAAGCTAATAACGGTCATTTTAACGATCAATGGTACTTGAGTCAAAAATAAACTCTTTATAATTAAAAGATGTTCATGTGGTAAAATATCCATTATATACAGAATTATATTCATGATATAGATATCATATATATCATATATATTTAGTATATTCATGCATTTATAATATTACATAACATTTAGAGTTAATAAAGGAAATGCACCGTTCATGGAGACGGTAAGTCGTACTTACGCATGAACGCTACTTCCATTTCTATTTCATATTTAATGGAATTAAAACAAAATGATACATAATAGTATTTTAATTCCAGTATGGTATCATATATAATATCATTAAATATATCCTTTATACATACCACATATGGTATTAACGAATCAAATCACTTTGAGGGGGCGGTAGTCCTCACTTCCTAAAATGAAGATATCGCGTATACCCATAATGGAAGCCATAAAGGTATGCCATAAATGAAAAATACAGAATCTCAAGGAAAACATAAACATATTATATATCATATATAAATATATTTACATCTTAATGGCCACCATGAAAGGTGTTAAGAGAAGATTGAACAATCATCGTTTCGTGAGGCAGTAATTCACCATCCACAGAAACAGTATGTTCTTTAACCATTAGATGAAGGTGTGTGTAATTTTAGCTCTAATAATTAACATAACAACATCCTAGTATATTGAAGATACTGTTGTTGTTACAAAATAAAGGAATAAAAAGAGTTTAGGGGGGTGGAGAAGCAGAATAAAACAAAAGGACTCAAGTGAAGACATTACCTTAAAATCGGGTAACTCCCTTTGGTTTGAGCTCATAGGCTTCCTTGGGAAGACTTCTGACCAAAGTGAGGCTTCTAAGAGTTATATAGGGATGTGGAGAGACAAAATGTGCAGGTTGTGGCCGAGCCAAAGGCTTTGTAAGTGTGGATAAGGAGGTAGAGATGGGGTCCTTTTATAAGAGGAGAGGAGGGGCACTCTTTGAAAGTAAATAAATCTTACTTTATTTTAGAATGAGTTTCGGATTTTAATGGTCCCACATTGATTTTTTTCGAGGATAAGGTGATAACGGTTCGACAGTCTCCCATACAATTGGTTTTGGACATTTGTAGGTCTTAGATTTTACATTATCTTTCCATTTTATTTAAATCATTAAATAATGAGATCATCGCTGCATCATCATGATGTCATAAATAATTTAATATATTTAATTTATAAAAATTATAAATAAAATACTATGATTTAGGAAATATTTGTATCTTTCTAATGAATATTTATATTCAAAAATCTTACTTTTATAACCCCATGTAACAATTGTTTTAGTAAAACATCTCATGTTTGTGTCATTTTTACTTTAACATTAAATAAAAAGATATTAATGTAATTTTCCTACCCAAGTGGCTCCATGGGGTCCCCAAGTTGACCCATGGCTTTTCTTGGTCGGCCATGACTCATCCAATGAGGGTAGGACATGTTTCTAGGTCATTTCATATTATTAAGACATTATTTTTACCTTAAACTACACTAATTACCTCTAATCGCGATTAAAAACATAATAAGTTACTATTCACCAAAAAATTATTTTAATCCCATTGAATCACATTTCACTTCTTAATGACAACCATTTATGTCGGATTTTTGAAATTCAAAACACAAAGGTTGAAAAATTTCATTTAAACGGAAAACCAGTTTTTATAAGTACTACTTAGTGGTTTCACTATTCATCAAAAATTGAAGTTTTTCAGAAAATTAACAAAAATTCACCCTAAACTATATTTGATATTCCGAATTCAAAAATGATATCTATTTTAAAAAATTCATAACATATAAGTTACATTAATTAATTTAATAATTAATTCCCACTATCAGAACAAATAGCGTGTTTTTATGAAACAATATATATCAAAAGATTGACACTAGTTTAAGTCAAATTTCAAAGTGAAATTAATTCCAATGACCACTATTTGATTAAATGGTAAAAATATATTCTAATTTCACTTTAAAACCAATTCAAAAGAAAATCTAGTCATATAAATAAATTATATTAAAAAGAGGTTTTGAATTAAAATACAACATTTTTCACTATTCATTAAAAATTGAACTTTTTCGGAAAAATACCAAAAATTTACACAAAGTAAATTTTAATGTCCCGATTTTAAAGAATAATTTTATTTTGTCAAATATAACACATAAAATTGTCAAAAACTGTATTTAAAAGAGGTTCTCCATCAAAAGGCGGTTAATCGACCTTTTAAAGAATATTAGAATGTTTACGCTTGAAATTGGATTCATTCGCATTTTTAATCCTCTAACATTTATTGTAAAAAGTAAAAATATTTAACAAACATATATAATCATTTTTTTAGTTAGTTATATTCATTCCCGCCATCATAACAGCTAGGCGTTAACTACCATTGAAAATAATATTATTTTATTATTAGAGTGCAACATAAGATTCCCAAGAAACTCGTTGTTGCGTGTTGGGTACGCCATCGAGCATAGCGTCCCCTTTAAGGTTATATTAATATTTTATTCACAAATATGGATAAATGAGAAAATGTCATACTCTTTATTTACCTGTGGTGTTACATTTATACACTTATTTGACAATATAGTTTTTAAAAGGAATCTTTCTTTCATTTTCCAAACAATGTAGATTATGACCTTTTTGACAAAATTAAGGCAAGAATGTCTTTTTTTAACTTATACGGTAGGTGTGGCTATTTTTCGCTATTAAATCATTTTAAATCTTCCCATACAAGATTATATGAATATTTTCAAAATAAATGTTTTCTTTTATAATTATGTGACTTTTAAATGATTTCAAAATAAAAAGAGGTATTTATTTCAAAAAGTTTTCATTTCATCTATGTCAATATCTTTCAATGGATTTTAAACATGTTTGAAGTTGATTTATTATGATACAAATCTTTCATATTGTATTGAATATTTTGTGATATGTTGGACTATGGATGTGTTATTTTTACACCATTCATGGTTTATGGATAAAGTATTGACATTTCATATGCTAGTTTTAATATGAATGTTTATGTTTTTTTTAAACTTTTTCATATGAGAAATGCATTGGACTTAGTAAGTGATGTGTGGAGCTCGCTATAGCTCCTCGATGAATCAGTAGGTATCATGAGACAAACTAGTGTCTAGGCACAAGGACATGACAAAATCTTATTTGTAGTCTTGTCACAAGGCCTTAACTATGTGGTTTTGAAGTCTGGCATTATGCATTCCATCATTATGAAAGTGGCTATTGATATTGAATGTGGTTATTAGACTAGTATAATATCCATGTGAATATGTAAATGGAATTATTTGATTTTATCTTTTCCATATTATGCTGAAGTGTAAGTTTAAAAGTCTTTTTTTAGTCTTATACATTTCCTTCAATGTTTATTCTTATTTATGAAAGTTTCTGCTATATTGTTATCCTTATTGAGCATCTGATCTCACCCCTCTCTATGTTTTATTTTTTCCCAAGATGTGAAGAAGTATTTTATAGTTGACCTGCAGTAATAGGCAAAGTATATAAGTGTGTTCAAAAGGGGAAAAATGTTGTTGATGTTTTTATTAAATGATTTAATGTAAAATTTATGAATGTATCTAGTACTTTAAGGGATAATAAACTGATCAGTCTTTCGGGACATGATTCCTTATATCATTATAATGTTATTTAATAATACACTGACTCAGGGTAACTGGGGTTGGGGTGATACATAATATATGTGAAGGTTTAGGTATGTAATGTCTAAGGAGAGATATATGGAACACATCATGGATTTGAAAAAGGTTTTGTGGAAACTCCAAGTAATAGGCTACTGTCTCGATATGATCAATAATTTAAAAGGGACCGATATACCTAGGGTTTGGTATCCCTTTATTCCCAAATATAATAATCTAATTAAATGGAGAAATTCTTAGAAACAAATTTTTAGTAACTTCAACTTATAGATCACTTTGACAGATATCAACATAAATTTTCTACTGACTCTGAGATTCTATGATATGATGCTGAATGGGTCTACCCTTCTTTTCTATTTCTTTAGCCATCTTAGTTCCCAATAGCCTTCTTTATCCAAGTTCAATCCAATTTTTTAGAGGTTTACATTTCTTCCCATATATAGATTCATAAAGATCCATATGAATTATTAAATGAATGATGATATTGTAAGAAAACTAAACTAGAGGAATGTGTTGATCCCAACCAAATTTGAAATCTAGAGAACAATATCTCAACATATCATGTACAGGTTGAACTGTTATTTCTAAATGACCATCCATATGAGGATGATATATAGTTTTAAAACTCAATTATATATCAAGGTATTTCTAAATAATTCTCTAGAGCATTAAAGTAAAAATTGTATCCTAATCAGATATAATGGAATATGGTACTCTAAGAAACCTTACCACTTAATGTATATCCAGAAAATCTAATCCACTGAGGAGGCTTCTTTGATAGTGATGAAGTGTACTGACTTAGTAATATGATTGACTATCACCCATATATTTATTCCATTTATAGCTTTTGTGGATCCTAATGATAAAATACCTAGTGATGTTCTCCCATTTCCATTTTAGTATGGGTAATGGATGTAACATCCCCTTAGAATTTTGTACTTTTCCATTAACTTGTTGATGTACCAAGCACTGAGATATAAAATCTATAATATCAATCTTCATTCCATCATACTAGATGTATTCTTTCAAATCTCTATACAGATTCATGCTTCCAGGATGAATAGAGAATGAAGAACTATGAGCTTCCTCTAACAACTCCTTCAAATCTAGTATGGAAAGAACACATACTCAATTCGAGAACCTTATCATTACATCATGATCAAAGTTAAACATAGGAAAATTTATAACCTTATTTTTCAACACTACATCTTCATTTTACACATCTTTAATCTCCACATTCATATATGGTTGAACATTCAATTGAGAAAGATAATAGTTTTCCCCTTCCTCCATAATTTCCAGATCCATACTTTGTAAATCTAGAAATATTAATTCATTTTCCATCCATATAATAGATAAGATAACATGATCATTTTGACTCAAATCATCAACCACCTTGTTCTCTTTACTAGGGTGATAATGTATTAGTAGTTATAATACTTTATCATCTCTAACCATCTTCTTTGGTTCATGTTCAACTCCTTCTACATGAATATATGATTCAAACTTGTATTATTGGTATATATATCACACTTTTCTCTGTAAAGATAATTACTCCATATAATTAATGAAAAATTACAATAGTTTACTCCAAATAATTTGTAGGGTAATTTATCTCATGATTCCTCAATTATTTCAAGGAATAAGCTATAAAAATGTTATTTTCTGTAAGAAAACATCCTAGTACATTATTTAATGAATCACTATAAATTACAAACCCTTATTCACTATAGGGTAATGTAATCACATGTTCACTAATTTACCTTCTCTTCTTTTCCAGGAAATTTTCCTAACATTCATCTGTTTAGAGGAACTTTGATCTATTCCAAGTTGACTTGGTCATAGGATTAGATAGTAATGATAAATTATGCACATACTATCGATAATGTCCAATTAAACCAAGAAAACTAAAAATCTCAGTCACCATGGTTAGTATAGGCCAACATTCAATAGCCTCTGTCTTTGAGGGATATACCGATGTACCCTCTCTTGAGATTATATGACCAAAAAATGAATCCTTTTCCAACCAAAATTCATACATTGTAAATTCTTCATACAGTTTCTCATTCCTTAGGGTCGTTAGTACAACTCTCAAGTGGTCTTTATACTCTTCCTTTCTCTTTGAGTAGATCAAAATAGCATCTATAAAGACTACCAAAAACTAATCATGGTAATATATATATATAATTTATTAACCAAATTCATAAATATATTATGGGAATTAGTAAGATCAAAATGAATCACTATATATTCATAGTATCCATACCTTTTAAAAAATTCCATCTTGGTAATATCGTCCTTTTTTAACCTCAATTGATGATATCAAGATCAAAGGTTAATCTTGGAAAAATATTAAGCTCTCTGTAGTTGATCAAACAAGTCATCAAAATGGGGAAGAGGATAATTTTTCTTAATTTTGATCTTGTTCAGCTCCTCATAATCAATGCATAGTTTCATTGATCCATATTTCCTTTTAATAATTATAATATGTGCACCCCAATGTGACACACTTGGTCAAATGAATTCCTTATAAATGTTTTTTATAATTTTCTTTATCAATTTTGGAAAATCAATCTGGTCCATTCTATATGGAATTGTTAAATTTGTGTGGCACTAGGTATGAGTACTATTGATAACTAAAATTCAAATTTTGGTGGATATATATGAAAATTTTATAGAAATACATCTATATATTCCCAAACAATAGAAATATCATTGATGTTGAGTTTCTCCCCAACCATTAAAGATAAATATGCCTTTTTAATCATAATTAAGACCCATATAATGGATGTAATATTCATAGAAAGTTCATATTTATCATCACATTCATATATGATCATAGGTTTGTTATAAATATCAAATGTAAATTCCCTTCCTCGAAAATTGATGTTGTATTTATGTTGAAAAAACCAATCCATTCCTAAGATGACATCTAATCAACCAATGGGAGAATGATAAGATTTTCAGGAAGAACATAACCACCAATGTCACCCAGAGAAGAATTATAGACATTAGATGTTCTCATCATAACATTCTTGGTTTTACCACCAATTTCACATCTAATAATTTGGGTGATAACTTGATACCTTTAGAATATTCTTTAGATATAAAATAATGGGTATATCCAGAGTCAAATACGATATTAGTAATTTTAGAGTGGATGGTATGTGTACCATTAATCATGTCATTATCAAACCTATCATTAGAAATAGTGATAAAATTATATTTACCCTTTTAACTTTTCTTAATAGGTTTTTGAAATCAATCATCATCATTAAACCTCGGGTTTGGTAACTAGTTTTTATAATTCCCATTCTCCTTACTCTTGAAGAACTGAAGTGTGGGAGGTGCATTCTGTGCAGCTTTCTCACTATTCACATCATTAGAAAAATTATTTCTATCACTTTAGCAATAAATTCCCCAATGACCAACCCTTCCATACATAAAACATTTACTATTCAACCTTAATTTTTTTCCACTATTCTTCACACACTTAGAGCATAAATGGAATATCATATTCTTCTCTCCATGGTTCTTAGATTTTATTTTGAACTCCATATTCATTTTCAAGTCAAACCCATTAGATTGATACGTAATTACAACATCCATTTCAAACTTTATTTCACATAAAACAATATCTTTATAGAAAATGATGACACTTATGTCTAACTCTCTTTAAAGACATGGTTTATTACCACTAAAGAATCAACCAACCTTAATTTTTTGTTCAAAGATAAAACCATATGCTTACCTTGAAAGTCTTGTAAAATTATCCTTGCAGATACCACCAGATTCATCATCCTTTTAATTTAATTAAAGGGACTCTATATCCATATTCATATAAATAATATGAGGAATTTACTTATTGGAAAATATGTTATTGAACTCATCTAAATCCATGGAGTCAATATCATTTTGTTGCCTCATATTCTTGATAAGATTCCACCATTGATACACTTCCCTTTCTAAATAGAAGACAACCAAGATGAATTTTTCATGTTCTAAATATTAAAGAATATAAAATAAATTTTCATTGGTGATAATACATTGTTAAAAAACTTTTGGATCCAAAAACACTATGAAATAAGGTGGACATTTCCTTATAATGGACTCAACAAAATGTTGCTCCCTTCTTTGTTCACTTGGAATTATAGCTTGATTCATATATTTGGAAAGTTGTGTAAGAATTTACACAATATTGTTCAATTTAGATTCCATAAAATTTGGACTCTTAAGTGGAAAATAATTTAATTTTCCATCACACTCAGCATTAACATGGTTCCTTTGGTTTTCAACCATAGACTAATACCAAAAAGCATAGAGTAAGAAACAATAATCATAGTGGGACACCGCATAATTATGTACATCACTTATATGATGTATAAATTATGACAATTTATTTAATATATGTCATCTTATGTGTAACACCCCGATCTTCCACGATACGCTTCTCTTTCAATAATGCAATAGCTTGCATTATACGCAAGTTCGAGATTCTAACACACCGCGACCAATCAAAGTAGCAGTTAGGAATAGTAATACCCACTTTTTGAAATTATATAAATTGTATATTTCAAAATGGACTTCATTTTTGGATTTAGAATATCGAAATTAGCCTATGTTGAATTTTTGGTATTTTTCTGAGAACTTCCAATTTTTTATGAATAGTGAAAAATACTTAAAAACAACTTTTTTAATCAAAATAATTTATAGTGATAAATTATAATATTGAATGGTTTTAAAGTATAATTAGAATATATTTTTACCATTTTATCCAATGGTGTTCATTAGAATTAATTTCACTTTGAAATTGGACATAAACAATTGTCAATCTTTTGATATATATTATTTCGTAAAAACACGCTATTTGTTGTGACAGCAGGAATTACTTATAAAATTAATTAATGAAACTTATATTTTTGTAATTTTGTATAATAGAAATAATTTATGAATTCATAATATCAATTATATCTTAGGGTGAAATTTTGTCATTGTTCTAAAAAAGTTCAATTTTTGATGAATAGTGAAACCACTAAGTGGTAGTTAAAAAACTGATTTTTCGTTTAAATGAAATATTACCACTCCTATGATTTGATTTTCAAAAATCTGACATACATGGTTGTCATTAAGAAGTAAAATTTGGTTCAATGGGATTAAAATAATTTTTTGGTGAATAGTAACTTTTAAGTTTAATTAATCGCGATTAAAGGTAATTAGTGAAATTTAAGATAAAATGATATTATAAAAATATGAAAATACCTTTACACTTGTCCTACCCCTATTTGATGTGTCATTTCCGACCAAGACAATCCATGGGTCAACTTGGGGACCCCATGGAGCCACTGTGGTAGGAAAATGACATAAATAACTTTTATTTAAAGTTAAAATAAAAATGTCACAAAATAAGTTGTTTTACTAAAACAATTTTTAAATGGGGTTATACAAGTCATATTTTTTACTATAAATATTAATTAGAAATCTAAAAATATTTCCTAAATCATGATAGTTTTTTTATAATTTTTAGACATTAAATAAATTAAATTATATATGACACCATGATGATGCAACGATTACCTCATTAATTAACGATTTTAATAAAATGGAAGGATAATGTAAAATCTAAGCCTTAAACGTGTCCAAAGCCTATTGTATGGGTGGATATCGAACCCTTATAACATTATACTCGAAATATATCATTGTGGGACGTTTATAATTCGAAATGAATTTCATAATAAAGTAACATTTCAATATTTCCAAGAGTGCCCCTCCTCTCCTCTTATAAAATGCCCCCACCACTACCACATTATTCACACATTCAAGCCATTTGTCTCGGCAAAACTCTACTCAAATACTCTCCCAACTCCCCTCCCTTACTCCTAGAAGCCTCACTTTGGGCATAAATCTTCCCAAGGAAGCCTTTGGCTCAAATCAAAAGATTTACCATATTTTAAGGTAAATTATTCTCTTATGTTATTTTGTTTTATTTTGATTATCAAACCACCTAAACTCTTTTTATTCATTTCTTTTGTAACAACACCAGTATCCTCAATATAATAGGATTTTGTTATAAGAAGTATTTGATTAAAACTTACTCACACCTTCATCTAATGGTTAAATAACATACTGTTTCTGTGGGTGGCGAATTACTGCCTCACGAAACGATGATTGTTCAAACATATTTTAAAACCTCTCATGGTGGCCATTATGATGACACTATTTTTTATATATGATATATATTATGTTTATGTTTTATTTATGATTCTGTATTTTTAATTTACGGCACACCTTTATTATTTCCATTATGGGTAAACACGATAATTTCATTTTAGGAAGCGCGGACTACTGCCCCATCAAAGTGATTTGAATCGTTAATTCCATATGTGGGATGTATAAAGGATGGAGTAAATGGTATTATAAATTATATTATACTGGAATTATATTATAACTTTATATAATTATAATTTCATTCCATTAAATACGAAATAGAAATGAAAGTAGCGTTCATGCGTACGTACGGCTTACCGTCTCCATGAACGGTGCATTTAATTTCTTACCACTAAATGTTACATAATATTATGAATGGATGTATATACTGGATATATATGATATATATGATATCTAAAATCATTAATATAATTCTGGATATAATGGATATTTCACCACATGAACTACTTGTAATTATAAGAAGTTTATTTTTGACTCAAGTACCAAAGATCGACAAAATGACAGTTATTAACATAAATAATTACACAATGTTCATAACATGGTAATAAGTGATATAAAAGAAATAATGAACATGAAAAAGATTCTTAAGAAAATAGAAATTAATTCTAGTTTATTATTCAGGAGGTTAAAGAACGATTGAGTCAAGTTGGACACGAGGTAAGGGAATTTCTTAACCCAATTTCCATTCTTTGGGTTAATCTCCTACTTTCAAATTATGTCATGATATTATTATGTCATATCTTGTATTTTTACTTTCTTTATGTATAGTTACTGTGAATACACATAATAGATCTATTTTATTTAAAGAAATGATCTTTGTAAGGGACTTCGTCTCAATCTATATTCATTGAGGAATATTTTATTTTATACACAACTTTATTTAATACGATGTATAAACCCCTTTGACATTTACATTTATTCAAAAGTTTTTCTTTTATAATTATGTTATTTTTAAATGATTTCAAAAAAGAGATATTTCTATCAAATATATGAAAATCCAGTGAAAATGTATACGTATCTATCGCAAGCTTAAAAATGTTTTCAGAAAACCTGACTTTCGAGTATGGTAGACAGGAAGGGATTGGGCATGGACCCATCATGGCATGTAATTAGTCGAGCAGTCTCAGAATTAGTTATTTTGTTTTCTGAAGCTTGCATAATTTTTTCAGAAAAACACTGGAGTATATTTGAGAAATTTTAAACATAAGTATCTTCTAAAAATTTTCATCGGTAGGTCTCATGAGACAAACTAGTCTATTGACACGAGGCCTTGACAAAATCTTATTTGTGGTCTTGGCACTAGGTCTTGGCTACGTGGTTATGATAGTCTGGAATTATGAATTCCATCATTATGAATGTGGTTATTGATATTTCAAGTGATTATTCGACTAGTAGAATATCCATGTGAGTAAGTAAATGGAATTATTTCATTTTACTTTTTCCATATTATGCTAAAGTTCAAGTTTAAAAGGCTTTTGTTTTAGTTATACATTGCCTTAAATGTTAATGTTTATTTATGAAAGCTTCCGCTATATTACTATCCTTACTGATCATCTGAGCTCACCCCTTCCAATGTTTTAATATTTTCTAGGATGTGAAGAATTATTTTATGAATGACCTGCAGGGATAGTCAGAAGAGGATATGAGTGTGGACTATGGAGACTTTGTTATTTTAGTTTTTCACTTTATGATGTAATGTAACATTTATGGATGTATCTATTGTTTCCAAGGCTACTAAACTAATCAGTCTTTAGAGACTTGATATTTTGTGATCATGCCAATGTTATGCAATAATGCACTGACTCTGGGTAACTGGGGTCGGGGCGTTACAGTTGGTATTAGAGGTAGTTTAGTACTAACCTTGGAAGCTAGATTTAGATAAACTCTGATTAGAGCACGTAGCCCGAAGATAGTCTTCGAGGATTAGTATAGAAGAACTTCCTAGAATTTTGGTATTATAGAGATTTTGTGATTTTTCTGAGAAATACATCCATGTCTGGATACGAGCCAGTAGAGGCGGCTCTAGAACAGATGTACCTAGGGGTAAAACCAGAAAACACCGCTTTGAGCTAGACTCGAACAGGAACTGGTGCACGACAACGGACCTTGCTGCACTCTTGGTTACGACACTCCTGGGGATATGCTTAGGATAATTCTCGTTTTCTTTACAAACCACTATGAAGGGTTATGAGTATATACTTCCTCAAAGAAAACATTTTTATGATTATGGATTATATCCATAAATAGTTCAATTTATGTTAAGTATTTTACAAGTATAGAATTATGTATTTTGATTCATAAACTAATCTAGTTTATGCCATTGTTAGGAAATGGCACCTAGTGGAAGGAATGTAAACCATATCAATGCACACACTCCGTGTAGGGATTTCCCTCATGCTCAAGATAATTATTGTGGATCTAAATATACAACTAGTGCTGATGAACTTATTACCATACTGGGACAGCTCACTCAGGTTATGAATAATAACCTTACTCGTATGGAGAACCCTGATCCGCAACGTGGAGGATCAATGTTAGACCTCTTCATAAGGCAAAAACCGCCAACATTTAATGGGGTCATGGATCCATTAGTAGCTGAGCAATGGATAAACTCCTTAGAGAAAATATTCCACACCTTGGGGAGTAGCGAAAGGGAGAAGGTTTTCATGGTAGTTTACCGCCTCACTAGAGATGCTGATCAATGGTGGTTATTGATTCAAAACACAAAGGAAGATGAAGAAGTATCAAGTATGGAATGGAGAGAGTTCAAAGATCTTTTCTTAGAAAAATACTTTCCTCATGACCATCGAGCAGATATGGAAATGCAATTTCTGAGTCTGAGACAAAAGAAGAATGAGAATGTCGCAAAGTTTGAGGCAAACTTTACAAGGTTAGCGAGGTATGTTGCAGATTATATACGTAACCCAAGAAGTAAGATTGATCTTTTCTTTGATGGGTTAAAACCGTTTCTCCGTCGAGCTTTAGTATCACAATCCTTCTCATCGTACGAAGATATTGTCTCATGTGCTATCAAGACAGAAAAGTAATTCTCTAAGTCTTATGACAACAAAGTAAAGCAAGAGAAGAAGAGAACGGTGAAACAAGAGATGGATAAAGGGAAAAGGGAAAGAAGTATTTTCCATTATGTGATAATTGTGGGAAGAATCACCCCGATGCTTGCCTAAAAGGAATGGGATTTTGTTATAAATGTGGAGAAAAAGGTCACCAGGCTCGTGATTCCAAGGGAAAGAAAGAGGCTATCAATGTTGAATGCTACAATTTTAGGGAAATGGGGCATTATGAAAATGAATGTCCTAAGTGTCATGGAAAATTACCTCAGAAAAGGCCAAGGGATCAAGGAAAATCTTATATTGTTACTACAATTGAAGTAGAATAATTAATGTATTGGTGCTTTTGGACTCAAGGATTATATTCTGGTTATAATAATAATGTGATATATATAAGGATTGTACTACAGTACTTGTTCTTTTCATTAAGGTTTTAATATGATGAAGGTAATCATATTTTTAGTATGTGACAATAAGAGAAACTTTACTTTGTTTGGGGAATCTGATAAATTGATTTAGGAATTAAGAGACCTTTTAGATAAAGTCTGGACAGAGGTATTTTGGATAACTATAAAGGTTGGGATGGATTAAGTTGAACTTTGAATAGTATTGTTTAAGGTTAAAACATTTATGAAGATTATTTTTGGAATATTATAATACTATATTTTTAGGAAAAG
The DNA here is from genome assembly GCA_963277665.1 of Viscum album. Lineage (NCBI taxonomy): Eukaryota > Viridiplantae > Streptophyta > Magnoliopsida > Santalales > Viscaceae > Viscum > Viscum album. The sequence continues at coordinate 770,236,483 of OY728119.1, read as the reverse complement.
GACAACCTGCAGGGTGGGGCATAACCTGTCGCGTTGGACAAAGCTTCAGGAATCGAACCCACAACCATAGTGCGACAGGCCTTTATTACCTACCAGTAGCCTACAGGAAGTCCCTGGTTTTACAAAACGATTTCCTAATCTAAATGGTATGTGTTAATATTTGTAACCTTATACAATTATGATAAATAGAGTATTTTCTAGTTCTATTACATTTTAGAGTGAAAGATGGGTTTGTGGTAAAAATTTATTAAAGAATGAAAGTCTACATGACCAGTATGTATATTCCCTTACATTCTTATTAAATCTCCTAAATAAATTCCTCAACTTTATAAAAGGTAACTTAAAATAGAAATGTTTTCGATTAACTTTTCCAACTGGGGATTCAATTTAACGTCCCGACCCCAGTTACCCAGAGTCGGTGCATTATTACATAACATTGGCATGATCACAAGAAAGATCAAATCTCTAAAGACTGATTGGTTTAGTAGCCTTGGAAACACTAGATATATTCATAAAGTTTTACATTACATAATAAAGTGAAAAACTACTACAACAACACAGTATCCATATTCAACACTCATATCCCCACATACTATCCCTACAGGTCATTCATAACTTACTTCTTCACGTCCTGGGAAAAAAACAAAAACATAGAAAAGGGGTGAGCTCAAATTCCCAGTAAGGATAACAATATAGTGGAAACTTTCAAAAATAAGCATAAACATTTAAGGCAATGTATAACTAAAACAAAAGCCTTTTAAACTTGAACTTCAACATAGTATGAAAAAAGTAAAATGAAATAATGCCATTTACTTATTCACATGGATATTCTACTAATCGAATAATCACATGCAATATCAATAACCACTTTTATAATGATGGAATGCATAATGCCAGACTATCATAACCACATAGCCAAGGCCTCATGCCAAGACTACAAATAATATTTTTCCAAGGCCTTGTGCCAAGACACTAGTTTGTCTCATGAGACCTACCGATGCATCAAAGAGCTATAATGGGCTCCACCTGTCACATATTAAGTCCAATGCATTCCCATATGAAAAGGTTTAAACACAACATAAACATTTGTATTAAAACTAGCATACGAAATGTCAATACTTTCACCATAAAATATGAATGGTATAAAAATAGCACATCCACAGTCAAACATATCACAAAACCTTCAATATAATATATATGTTTTGTGTCATAATAAATCAACTTCAAATAAGCGTAAAATCCATCAAAGGATGTTGACATAGATGAAATCGAAACTCATTTTAGAGAAATATCTCTTTATATTTTGAAATCATTTAAGAGTAATATATTTATATAATAAGACATTTTCTTTGAAAATATTCTTATAAGATTGTAAGGTAAGCTTCGACGATTTTATAACGGCAGAAAATAACCGCACCCGCCGTATAAGTTAAGAAAAAAAATTCTTACCTTAATTTTGTCGAAAAGGTTAAAAACCACCTTCTTTGGAAAACGACGAAAAGATTCCTTTATAAACCTCTTATAAAAATTCAACAAGGGTATAAATGAATTTAACCCATATTCTTGTAAATAGTAAAAATGTTTTGAAATACATTTTTAATAAACATGGATGTGGATGATAAATAGATCCCAGTAGATTATTACGTATAAACAACCTCGGATAATGAAGAGATTGTGAAATAACCCTTACCTTGTAAGTTTCCTTGGTTGGGGTAGGTTAACCTCCTGTATAATGGTGAAATAATTGTTATTAAATTATTCAATAATCATATACATTAATAAGATATCATATATGATCTTTTAACATTGCTTTGTTAATAATATCTTAGAACTATCGTCATTTCGGGTGTTAAGGTACTCATTTTCTTTTGTATGTTTTGTTACGTAAGCCACGTTTTTCATGGATAGGTTGTATCTTAATCATATCCAGAATGATATCAAGTCCTTAGATACTATTATTAATCATAAAATGAGAATTATACTTGAATGGATATGATGGAGAATGAATCTCATCGCGTTCGTGGAGACGGTAGTCCGTACGTACGCACGAGCGACAATATCATTCTTTTGATATTAAAATAATATATAATTGGATGGTATATCATATATACAGAATCATTATAATGTTATATTTATTATTTACATGAGTTACACATCATTATTATACCCATCCAAATAATAATATATTGAATAACAATTACACCACGACGTGGAGACGGTAAGCCGTATGTACGCACGTATGGTGACATGTTATTCAAATGGTGGATAGAATACTGAATATGGTTGTACCATATTTATAATAACATAATAGTATATATAAGATAATGGAGTTATTATTTTAGAATTGAAACAACAAAGGAAGAAGAAGTGGAAGAAGAAAGGAACTTGAAAAAGGGTGGTGAAATCATTACCTCTTCTTTGGGTTCTTCCTTTTGATTTGATCAAAAGGGCTCCATAGGTTGGATTTATGATCAAACTAAGGACTCTAGTTTGTAGTGAGGTAAGATGAGAGAGTATTTGGGCAGGTGTTGGATGAACCAAAAGGCTTTGAAGGTGTGAAGTAATGAGAAGGAGGAGTGCCATTTTATAAGAGGGGTGAGGGGCACCGTTGGAAAAGCTAGAAATATTAATTTATAATAAATTCATATTCGGTTTAAAATGGCTCCAAAGTTGATTATTAAAAGGCTAAGGTAAGTATAGGTCGATAAACATTCAACAAATAGAATTTAGACAGGTTTGGGTGATTATATTAACCTTATATTTAATTATTAACTCTTAGTTAATTAGTTTCACTTTTACAATGTCTCTTTGTATTTTTATATTATATGGTTAATAAACTTACTATATACATCCACGCGACCCACAAGTGGTCCATTAATGATACACCTATCATGATATAAGTCTCTTGGACTAACCATAGATTTTTAGGAATTTAATATCAATTAATAATATAATATTTGTTTTAAAAACTCTTTTATGTCAATTTTGACACTATTCAATAGTTGATTTTTGTGAAACTCATAACAGAATGATTACTTCGACCAAAGTTAATAAATCAATCCTAACATGTCATATTAACCTATAAAATTAGTTTAATTCATTAAAAGTATCAACTTATATTTATTTGGGTATTTATAATATCAATTATTTTAATTTTTCACTATTATGGTAATTACTGCATCATAATTGTGTCATAAATAAATTAAATTATTTAATGTCTAAAAATTATAAATAAAATATCCTTATGTAGGAAATATTTTTATCTTTCTAATTAATATTTACAATAGAATTTATTTTATGTATAACCCTATATTACAAATGTTTTAGTAAATAAACTTTGATTTTAACTCTTTCAACACTTCTTTGAATTGAATAATAATAAATGTCCTAATCTAATCCAAGTGGACCTAAATGATAATATTTTATTCCTAAGGTTGTTTTTGGTTGAGATAAACTAGTCCAATAGAATTAGGACATGTGTTACGGTAATATTAATATCATTTTTACCCTTAATTACCCTATTTACTTTTAACCGTGGTAAATAAAAGTAAAAAAGTTACTATTCACCAAAAATTATTTTCATCTCATTGAACCACATTTTACTTCTTGATATTAACAGTGTCTCTCAGATTTTCGAAATTCCATTCAGAGAAGCGGTAAAATTAAGTTTTATGAAAAAATTCAGTTTTTTAACTACCACTTAGTAGTTTCACTATTCATAAAAAATTGAAGTTTTTCAGAACAATGCCAAAATTTCACCCTAAGCTATAATTGATATTCCGAATTCAAAAATTATGTCTATTTTAAAAAATTCAAAACATATAAGTTGCATTAATTAATTTTATGATTAATTCCCGCTGTCACAACAAATAGCATGTTTTTAAGAAACAATATATATCAAAATATTGACAATTGTTTAGGTCCAATTTCAAAGTGAAATTAATTCTAATGAACACCATTGGATAAAATCATAAAAATATATTCTAGTTATACTTTAAAACCACTCAATAATATAATTTATCACTATAAATTATTTTGATTTAAAAAGTTGTTTTTATGTATTTTTCACTATTCATAAAAATTGGAAGTTCTCAGAAAAATACCCAAAATTCATCTTAGGATAATTTCGATATTCCAAAACCAAAAATGAAGTCCATTTTGAAATATAAAATATGTATAATTTCGAAAAGTAGGTATTACTATTCATAACGGCTAGTTTGATTAGTTGTGGTGTGTTAGAACTCGATGTTGCAAACAACACACGCTATCGCGTTATTCAAAGAGAAGCGTACCATAGAAGCTTGGGGTGTTACATTCTCCCCTCCTTCAAATAATTTCGTCCTTGAAATTTCCAGAATATTACCGCATGAAAAGACTCGGGTGGTTCTTCATCATAAGTTCCTCGGCTTCCCACGTTGCCTCTTCCATCTTATGGTTTCTCCAGAAAACTTTTACCAAACGCGTCGTCCGGTTTCTCAGTACTTGTTCTCTTGTATCAAGAATCCTGACAGGCTCTTCATAATAAGACAGATCGGGTTCCAGTTCTAATTCTTCATAGGTGAGTACATGCGTTGGGTCAGGCATGTATTTCCTCAACAGAGATACGTGGAACACATCGTGAACTTTGGATAGACTTGGCGGCATTGACAATCGGTAAGCTACAGCCCCAATTCGTTCTAGAATTTCGAAAGGTATGATGTACCTGGGACTCAATTTACATTTCTTACCAAAATGTATGACTCCCTTCCATTTAGATACCTTCAGGAAAACATGATCACCGACTTGGAATTCCAAATCCTTCCTTCGATTATCGGCATAGCTCTTCTTCCTACTTTGAGCTGCTTTGATGTGATTTTGGATTACCTTCACCTTTTCCATTTTTTCCTCCACCAGTTCTAGACCTACAAGTTTTCTTTCACCAACGTCATCCCAACAGGTTGGTGTACGACATCTCTTTTCATATAACGCTTCATATGGTGCCATCTGAATACTCGAATGGAAGCTATTGTTATAGGAAAATTCTACCAGAGGTAAATACTGACCCCACATACCCTGAAAGTCAAGTGAGTAGGATCTGAACATGTCTTCTAAGGTTTGAATAGTCCGTTCTGATTGTCCGTCTGTCGGAGGGTGGTAGGAAGTGCTCAAATAAAGTTCAGTATCCAGGGATTTCTGAAGACTCTTCCAGAATCTTGAAGTAAAATGGGGATCACGATCAGAAACAATCGATAGGGGTACTACATGAAGTCTCACAACTTCATTAATATATAGTCTTTCTAGACGTTCCAGTGGTAGATCTTCTCTTATATCAAGAAAATGTGCTGACTTGGTAAGATGATCAAAAATAACCCATATTGCATCATTCCTTCTAGGAGTCTTTGGTAGCCCCATGACAAAGTCCATCGTAATATTGTCCCATTTCCACTCCAGTATGGGAAGAGGTTGCATGACTCATCCAGGCTATTTCCTTCCAGCTTTCACTTGTTGACAAACCATACATCTTGACACAAAATCAGCAATCTCCCTCTTCATGTTGTCCCACCAAAAATGTTCCTTCAAATATCTATTCATTTTGGTGCTCCCAGGGTGTATAGAGAAATTGGAACTATGAGCATCATCCAGCAATTCCCTGTTTAGATCAGGTATATCGGGAACACAAAGTCTCTTCCCGAATTTCAAAATTTCATCTTCATACACAAAGTCTCTCAATCTCCCATCATTCACAGCTTTAATCTTCTTTTGAAATTATTTATCATCGGTCTGAGAACTCTTAATCCTTTCTAGTAAAGATGGTTTGGAAACCATTTGAAAAAGAATTTATGTTTCACCTTCCCTGGTTATTCCCATGTCCATCTTCACTAGATCCATCAAAATTCGATCCCTTTAAATTCTCATCACGTTCAAAACTCCATGGTCTTTTCTGCTCAAATCATCTGCCACCTTATTTTCTTTCCCCGGGTGGTAGTGTATCGTACAGTCCTAATCCTTGAATAATTCAAGCCATCTCCTTTGCCTCATGTTGAGTTCTTTTTGTGAGAAAATATACTTCAAACTCTTGTGATCAGTATAAATCTCACATTTTTCACCATAGAGGTAGTGCCTCCATATCTTCAAAGCAAAGATCACAGCTGCTAACTCGAGATCATGAGTAGGATAGTTTTGTTCATGAATTTTCAACGGTCGTGATGCATAGGCAATAACCCTATAATTCTGCATAAAGACACAACCAAGTCCTTTCTTCGATGCATCACTATAAATAACAAACCCATCATTCCCCGATGGTAGAGTCAATATAGGATCATTGACTAATCTTCTCTTCAGTTCTTCAAAACATTTTTCACACTCTTTTTCCCAAACAAATTTAACCCCTTTACGTGTGAGCTTCGTTAATGGGTCAGCCAATCAGGCAAAATTCTGGACGAAACGTCGATAATAACCTGCTAAACCAATAAAACTACGTACCTCAGTTATACTCGTAGGTGATGGCCATTCTTGGATTGCCTTGGTCTTATAAGGATCAACAGAGATTCCATATTTAAAGACAATATGGCCAAGAAAAGAAATCTCCTGAATCCAGAATTCACACTTGCTAAACTTCCCATATAATGCATGTCTTCTCAGAGACTTCAAGATAATGCACAAGTTATTTTAATGATCTTCATAGATTTTTGAGTATACCAAGATATCATCAATAAATACCACCACAAATTCATCAAGATATTCCTTGAAAACTCTATTCATCAGATCCATGAATACAAAGGGTTCATTAGTCAATCCAAAAGTCATTACTTTAGACTCATAATGCCCGTACCTGGTTCGAAATGCTGTATTCGGAATGTCTTCCTTCTTCACACACAACTGATGGTATCCAGATCAAAGGTCAATCTTTGAAAAGTATTGAGCTCTATGCAGTTGGTCAAATAAATCATTAATGCGAGGTAGGGGATACTTGTTTTTATTGTTATAGCATTGATCTCCCTGTAGTCAATACATAACCTCATGGATCCATATTTCTTTTTAACAAAAAGAACAGGGGCTCCCCATAGAGAAACACTAGGGCGAATAAATCCTTTATTACTCAATTCCTCTAGTTGTTTCTTTAGTTCGACTAATTCTACAGTGGCCATTCTATAAGGGGTCTTCGATATAGGCCTTGATCCAGGAATTAAATCAATGGAAAACTCAACTTCTCATTCTGGAGGATGTCCAAGTAAATCTTCTGGAAATACATCTACATATTCTTTCACAACAGGTACATCCTCTATTTGAACATTCCTTTCCTCACCCACAGTTATTTCATTCTACTTCTCCTCAATAATTGAATTTAGTTGAGCTACTGGGGGTGGATCTTGATAAGAATTAGGCAGTGACGATTCTTCTCTAAAGATAAGGTGTTCCTTATCATTATCATCAAGAATCGTAACCTCTTTATTCTTACAATAAATATTCACATCATAGTCCGAAAGCCAGTCCATACCGAGGATTATATCAAACTCAATCATAGGTATGACGATGAGATCAGCAGATAAAGAACATTTATTTTCTCTAATGGGGACTGACTCACAAAACATTGTTGCAATGATACTTCCCTTAGGAGTTTTAACCGAAAACTCCCTTGTTAAATAAAATTGGAAATATCTAATTTTCTTAGAAAATTGGGAAGATATGAAACAATTCAATGATACAGAATCAAATAAAGCATTTTCTAAACTTGAGGAAACTATTAAATTACCTGCCATCATGTCTTTCGGAGCTTCTACCTCAGCAGTAGTGATAGAATAAGCTTGGCCTTGATCCCTTGGCCTTTTCTGAGGTAAGTTCTCTTGACGCTTAAGACATTCATTTGCATAATTCCCCATCTCCCTGAAATTGTAGCACTGAACATTGGTAGCTTCCTTATTCCCCTTGCAATCATGAGCTTGGTGGCCTTTTTCACCACACTTGTAACAGACTCTCGTTCCCTTCAAGCAAGTATCGGGTTGTTTCTTCCCACATTTACCACAGGATGGATATTCAACCTTTCCCTTCTTACCCTTATTTCCATTCCCAGATTGATCAGTAGGTCTCTTCTTCTCTTGATTTGCTTTAAAGTCACAAGACTTAGAGAATTCCTTTTCGGTTTTGATAGCACATAAGACAATGACTTCGTATGACAAGAAGGATTGTGATACTAATGCTCGACAGAGAAATGGTTTTAACCCATCAAAGAAACGGTCAATCTTACTTCTTGGGTTACGTATATAATCTCCAGCATACCTTCATAACCTTGTAAAGTTAGCCTCATAATTTGTGACATTCTCATCCTCCTTTTGTCTTAGACTCTGAAACCGCCTTTCCATATCTGCTCGATGGTCGCGAGAAAAGTATTTTTCTAAAAATAGATCTTTGAACTCCCTCCATTCCATATTTGATACTTCATCATCTTTCTTCGTATTTTGAATCAATGACCACAATTGTTCAGCATCTTCAGTGAGGCGGTAAACTGCCATGATAACTTTTTCCCTTTCACTACTCCCCAAAGCCTAAAATATTTTATCTAGGGAAAATATCCATTGCTCAGCTACTAAGGGATTTGTACTCCCATTGAACGTTGGTGGTTGTTTCCTCATGAAGCGGTCTAACATTGATTCTCCACATTGTGGATCAGGGTGCTCCATATGGGTAAGGTTATTATTCATAACCTGAGTGAGTTGTCCCAGTACGGTGATTAGCTGATTGGCACCAGTTGCATCACCAGCTCCACTATTATTATCTTGAGCAGGAGGGAAATCCCTACATGGAGTGTGTGCATTGATACGGTTTCCATTTCTTCCACTAGGTTCCATTTCTAAACAATGGCATAAACTAGATCAGTTTATGAATCAAAATATATAATTCCATACTTATAAAACACTTAACATAAATTGAACTATTTATGGATATAATCCATGATCATAAAAATGTTTTCTTTGAGGAATTATATACTCATAAACCCTTCATAATGATTTGTAAAGAAAATGAGAGTTATCCTAAGAATATCCCCCGGGAGTGTCGTAACCAAGAATGCAGCAAGGCCTGTTGTCGTGCACCAGTTCCCGTTCGAGTCTAGCTCAAAGCGGTGTTTTCGGGTTTTACCCCTAGGTACATCTGTGCCAGAGCCGCCTCTACCTGCTCGTATCCAGACAGGGATGTATTTCTCGGAAGACTCACAAAATCTCTACAATACCAAAATTCTAGGAAGTTCTTCTATACTAATCCTCAAAGTCCACCTTAGGTCTATGTGCTCTAATCAGAGTATATCTAAACCTAGCTTCCAAGGTTTGTACTAAACTTCCTCTGATACCAACTGTAACGTCCCGACCCCAGTTACCCAGAGTCAGTGCATTATTACATAACATTTTCATGATCACAAGAAAGATCAAATCTCGAAAGACCGATTGGTTTAGTAGCCTTGGAAACACTAGATATATTCATAAAGTTTTACATTACATCATAAAGTGAAAAACTACAACAACAAAATAGTCTCCATATTCCTCACTCATATCCCCACATACTATCCTTGCAGGTAATTCATACCTTACTTCTTCACGTCCTGGGGAAAAAACAAAACATAGAAAAGGGGTGAGCTCAAATGCCCAGTAAGGATAACAATATAGAAAAAACTTTCAAAAATAAGCATAAACATTTAAGGCAATGTATAACTAAAACAAAATCCTTTTAAACATGAACTTCAACATAGTATGGAAAAATAAAAATGAAATAATGCCATTTACTTATTCACATGGATATTCTTCTAATCGAATAATCACATGCAATATCAATAACCACTTTTATAATGATGGAATGCATAATGCCAGACTATCATAACCACATAGCCAAGGCCTCGTGCCAAGACTACAAATAATATTTTTCCAAGGCCTTGTGCCAAGACACTATTTTGTCTCATGAGACCTACCGATGTATTGAGGAGCTATAGCGGGCTCCACCCGTCACATATTAAGTCCAATGTATTCCCATATGAAAAGGTTTAAACATAACATAAACATTCGTATTAAAACAAGAATACGAAATGTCAATACTTTCACCATAAACTATGAATGGTATAAAAATAGAACATCCACAGTCAAACATATCACAAAACCTTAAATAAAATATAGAAGTTTTGTATCATAATAAATCAACTTAAAATAAGCGTAAAATCCATCAAAGGATGTTGACATACTTGAAATCGAAACTCTTTTTACAGAAATATCTCTTTATATTTTGAAATCATTTAAGAGTCATATATTTATAAAATAAGACATTTTCTTTGAACATATTCTTATAAGCTTGTAAGGGAAGCTTCGACGATTTTATAACGGCAGAAAATAACCGCACCCGCCGTATAAGTTAAGAAAAACATTCTTACCTTAATTTTGTCGAAAAGGTTAAAAAGCACCTTGTTTGGAAAACGATAGAAAGATTCCTTTATAAACCTCTTATAAAAAGTCAACAAGGGTATAAATGACTTTAACCCATATTCTTGTAAATAGTACAAATGTTTTGAAATACATTTTTAATAAACATGGATGTGGATGATAAATAGATCCCAGTAGATTATTACGTATAAACAACCTCGGATAATGAAGAGATTGTGAAATAACCCTTACCTTGTACGTTTCCTTGGTTGGGGTAGGTTAACCTCCTGTATAATGGGGAAATAATTATTATTAAATTATTCAATAATCATATACATTAATAAGATATCATATATGATCTTTTAACATTGCTTTGTTAATAATATCTTAGAACTATCGTCATTTCGGGTGTTAAGGTACTCATTTTCTTTTGTATGTTTTGTTACGTAAGCCACGTTTTTAATGGATAGGTTGTATCTTAATCATATCCAGAATGATATCAAGTCCTTATATACTATTATTAATCATCAAATGAGAATTATATTTGAATGGATACGATACAGAATGAATCTCATCGCGTTCGTGGAGACGGTAGTCCGTACGTACGCACGAGTGACAATATCATTCTTTTGATATTAAAATAATATATAATTGGATGGTATATCATATATAAAGAATCATTATAATGTTATATTTATTATTTACATGAGTCACACATCATTATTATACCCATAAAAATAATAATATATTGAATAACAATTACACCACGACGTGGAGACGGTAAGCCGTACGTACGCACGTATGGTGACATGTTATTCAAAGGGTGGATAGAATACTGAATATGGTTGTACCATATTTATAATAACATCACAATATATATAATATACTGGAGTTATTATTTTAAAATGGTAACAACAAAGGAAGAAGAAGTGGAAGAAGAAAGTAACTTGAAAAAGGGTGGTGAAATCATTACCTCTTCTTCGGGTTCTTCCTTTTAATTTGATCAAAAGGGCTCTTTAAGTTGGCTTTTTGATCAAACTAAGCCCTCTAGGTTGTAGTTAGGGAAGTGGAAGGAGTATTTGGGCAGGGGTTGGCTGAACAAAATGGCTTTTAAGGTGTGAAGTAATGAGAAGGAGGAGTGTCCTTTTATAAGAGGGGTGAGGGGCACCTTTGGAAAAGCTAGAAATATTAATTTAAAATAAATTCATATTCGGTTCCTAATGGAACCAAAGTTTATTATTCAAAGTTTAAGGTGGGTATAGGTCGATAACCATTCAACGAATATAATTTCGACAGGTTTGGGTCATTATATTAACCTTATCTTTAAGTATTAACTCTTAGTTAATTAGTTTCACTTTTACAATGTCTCTTTTTATTTATATATTATATAGTTAATAAACTTACTATATACATCCAAGAGACCCACAAGTGGTCCATTAATGATACACCTATCATTATATAAGTCTCTTGGCCGAACCATAGATTTTTAAGAATTTAATATCAATTAATAATATAATATTTGTTTTAAAAACTCTTTTATGTCAATTTTGACACTATTCAATAGTTGATTTTTGTGAAACTCATAAAAGAATTATTACTTTGACCAAAGTTAATTAAATAAATACTAACATGTCATATTAACCTATAAAATTAGTTTAATTCATTAAAAGTCTCAAATTATATTTATTTGGGTATTTATAATATCAATTATTTTAATTTTTCACTATTATGGTAATTCCTACATCATCATTGTGTCATAAATAAATTAAATTATTTAATGTTTAAAAATTATAAATAAAATATCATTATGTAGGAAATCATTTTATCTTTCTAATGAATATTTACAATAGAATTTATCTTATGTATAACCCTATATTAAAAAGGTTTTAGTAAATAAACTTTGATTTTAACTCTTTTAACTCTTCTTTGAATTAAATAATAAGAAATGTCCTAATCTAATCCAAGTGGACCTAAATGATAATATTTTATTCCTAATTTTATTTTTGGTCGAGATACACTTGTTCAATAGAATTAGGACATGTGTTAGGGTAATATTAATATCATTTTTACCCTTAATTACCCTATTTACTTTTAACCGTGGTAAATAAAAGTAAAAAAGTTACTATTCACCAAAAATTATTTTCATCTCATTGAACCACATTTTACTTCTTGATATTAACCGTGTCTCTCAGATTTTCGAAATTCCATTCACAGAAGCGGTAAAATTAAGTTTTATGAAAAAATTCACTTTTTTAACTACCACTTAGTAGTTTCACTATTCATAAAAAAATTGAAGTTTTTCAGAACAATGCCAAAATTTCACCCTAAGCTATAATTGATATTCCGAATTCAAAAATGATGTCTATTTTACAAAATTCAAAACATATAAGTTGCATTAATTAATTTTATGATTAATTCCCGCTATCACAACAAATAGCGTGTTTTTAAGAAACAATATATATCAAAAGATTGACAATTGTTTAGGTCCAATTTCAAAGTGAAATTAATTCTAATGAAAACCATTGGATAAAATGGTAAAAATATATTCTAATTATACTTTAAAACCACTCAATAATATAATTTATCAGTATAAATTATTTTGATTAAAAAAGTAGTTTTAAGTATTTTTCACTATTCATAAAAATTGGAAGTTCTCAGAAAAATACCAAAAATTTATCTTAGGATAATTTCGATATTCCGAAACCAAAAATGAAGTCCATTTTGAAATATAAAATATGTATAATTTCAAAAAGTAGGTATTACTATTCATAACAGCTAGTTTGATTGGTTGTGGTGTGTTAGAACTCGATGTTGCGTACAACACACGTTATCACATTATTCAAAGAGAAGCGTACCGTAGAAGCATGGGTGTTACATTCTCCCCTCCTTCAAATAATTTCGTCCTCAAAATTTCCAGAATATTACCGCATTAAAAAGACTCGGGTGGTTCTTCATCATAAGTTCCTCGGCTTCCCACGTTGCCTCTTCCATCTTATGGTTTCTCCACAAAACTTTTACCAGACGCGTCGTCCGGTTTCTCAGTACTTGTTCTCTTGTATCAAGAATCCTGACAGGCTCTTCACAATAAGACATATCGGGTTCCAGATCTAATTCTTCATAGGTGAGTACATGCGTTGGGTCAGGCATGTATTTCCTCAACAGAGATACGTGGAACACATCGTGAACTTTGGAGAGACTTGGCGGCATTTCCAATCGGTAAGCTACAGCCCCAATTCGTTCTAGAATTTCGAAAGGTCCGATGTACCTGGGACTCAATTTACCTTTCTTACCAAAATGTATAACTCTCTTCCATGGAGATACCTTCAGGAAAACATGATCACTGACTTGGAATTCCAAATCCTTCCTTCGATTATCGGCATAGCTCTTATGCCTACTTTGACCTACTTTGATGTGATTTTGGATTACCTTCACCTTTTCCATCGTTTCCTCCACCAGTTCTAGACCTACAAGTTTTCTTTCACCAACGTCATCCAAATAGGTTGGTGTGCGGCATCTCTTTCCGTATAACGCTTCATATGGTACCATCTGAATACTCGAATGGAAGCTATTTTTATAGGAAAATTCTACCAGAGGTAAATACTGATCCCACATACCCTAAAAGTCAAGTGAGCAGGATCTCAACATGTCTTCTAAGGTTTTAATAGTCCGTTCTGATTGTCCGTCTGTCTGAGGGTGGTAGGCAGTGCTCAAATAAAGTTCAGTTTCTAGGGATTTCTGAAGACTCTTCCAGAATCATGAAGTAAAACGGGGATCATGATCAGAAACAATCGATAGGGGTACTCCATGAAGTCTCACAACTTCATTAATATATAGTTTTTCTAGAAATTCTAGTGGTATATCTTCTCTTATAGCAAGAAAATTTGCTAACTTGGTAAGAAGATCAACAATAACCCATATTGCATCATTCCTTCTATGAGTCTTTGGTATCCCCATTCCAAATTCCATCGTAATATTGTCCCATTTCCACTCCGGTATGGGAAGAGGTCGCATGACTCCTCCAGGTTGTTGCCTTCCAGCTTTCACTTGTTGACAAGCCATAAATCTTGACACAAAATCAGCAATCTCCCTCTTCATGTTGTCCCACCAAAAATGTTCCTTCAAATCTCTATACATTTTGGTGCTATCAGGGTGTATAGAGAAATTAGAACTATGAGCATCATCCAGCAATTCCCTTTTTAGATCATGTATATCGGGAACACATAGTCTCTTCCCGAATTTCAAAATTCCATCTTCATACACAAAGTCTCTCAATATCCCATCATTCACAGCTTTAATCTTCTTTTGAAATTCTTCATCATCGTTCTGAGAACTCTTAATCCTTTCAAGTAAAGATGGTTTGGAAACCATTTGAAAAAGAATTGATGTTTCACCTTCCCTGTTATTCCCATGTCCATATTCAATAGATCCATCAAAATTGGATCCCTTTCAATTCTCATCACGTTCAAAACTCCATGGTCTTTTCTGCTCAAATCATCTTCCACCTTATTTGCTTTCCCCAGGTGGTAGTGTATCGTACAATAATAATACTTGAGTAATTCAAGCCATCTCCTTTTCCTCATGTTGAGTTCTTTTTGTGAGAAAATATACTTCAAACTCTTATAATCAGTATAAATCTCACATTTTTCACCATATAGGTAGTGCCTCCATATCTTCAAAGCAAAGATCATAGCTTCTAACTCGAGATCATGAGTAGGATAGTTGTTTTCATGAATTTTCAACTGTCGTGATGCATAGGCAATAACCCTATCATTCTGCATAAGGACACAACCAATTCCTTTCTTCGAGGCATCACTATAAATAACGAACCCATCATTCCCCGATGGTAGAGTCAATATAGGATCATTTACTAATATTCTCTTCAGTTCATCAAAACATTCTTCACACTCTTTTGTCCAAACAAATTTAACCCCTTTACGTGTGAGCTTCGTTAATGGGTTAGCCAATCGGGAAAAATTATGGATGAAACGTCGATAATAACCTGCTAAACTAATAAAACTATGTACCTCAGTTATACTCGTAGGTGCTGGCCATTCTTGGATTGCCTTGGTCTTAGAAGGATAAATAGAGATTCCATATTTAGAGACAATATGGCCAAGAAAAGAAATCTCCTGAAGCCAGAATTCACACTTGCTAAACTTCCCATATAATTCATGTCTTCTCAGAGTCTTCAAGATAATGTGCAAGTTTTTTTCATGATATTCATAGCTTTTGAGTATACCAAGATATCATAAATAAATACCACCACAAATTCATCGAGATATTCCTTGAAAACTCTATTCATCATATCCATGAATACAGAGGGTGAATTAGTCAATCCAAAAGGCATTACTGTAAACTCATAATGCCCGTACCTGGTTCAAAATGCTATCTTCGGAATGTCTTCCTTCTTCACACACAACTGATGGTATCCAGATCGAAGGTCAATCTTTGAAAAGTATTGAGCTCCATGCAGTTGGTCAAATAAATCATCAATGCGAGGTAGGGGATACTTGTTCTTTATTGTTATAGCATTGATCTCCCTGTAGTCGATATATAACCTCATGGATCCATATTTCTTTTTAACAAAAAGAAAAGGGGCTCCCTATGGAGAAACACTAGGGAGAATAAATCCTTTATTACTCAATTCCTCTAGTTGTTTCTTTAGTTTGACTAATTCTACAGTGTCCATTCTATAAGGGGTCTTCAATATAGGCCTTAATCCATGAATTAAATCAATGGAAAACTCAACTTCTCGTTCTGGAGGATGTCCAGGTAAATATTCCGGAAATACATCTACATATTCTTTCACAATAGGTACATCCTCTATTTGAACAATCCTTTCCTCACCCACAGTTATTTCATTCTCTTTCTCCACAATAATTGAATTTAGTTGAGCTACTGGGGGTGGATCTAGATAAGAATTAGGCAGTGACGATTCTTCTCTGAAGATAAGGTGTTCCTTATCATCATCATCAAGAATCGTAACCGATTTCTTCTTACAATAAATCTTTACATAATAGTTCGAAATCCATTCCATACTGAGGATTATATCAAACTCAATCATAGGTATGACGATGAGATTAGTAGATAAACAACATTTATGTGCTCTAATGGGGACTGACTCACAAAACTCTGTTGCAATGATACTTTCCTTAAGAGTTTTAACCGACAACTCCCTTGTTAAATCAAATTGGAAATATCTAATTTTCTTAGAAAACTGGGAAGATATGAAACAATGTGATGATCCAGAATCAAATAAAGCACTTGTTAAACTTGAGGAAACCATTAAATTACCTGCCACCATGTCTTTTGGAGCTTCTACCTCAGTAGTAGTGATAGCATAATCTTGGCCTTGATCCCTTGGCCCTTTCTGAGGTAAGTTCTCCTGACGCTTAGGACATTCATTTGCATAATTCCCCATATCCTTGCAATTGTAGCACTGAACATTGGTAGCTTCCTTCTTCCCCTTGCAATCACGAGCTTGGTGGCCTTTTTCACCACACTTGTAACAGATTCTCGTTCCCTTCAAGCAAGTACCAGGGTGTTTCTTCCCACATTTACCACAAGAGGGATATTAAACTTTTCCCTTCTTACCCTTTTTCCATTCCCAGATTGATCATCAGGTCTCTTCTTCTCTTTCTTTGCTTTAAAGTTATAAGACTTAGAGAATTTATTTTCGGTTTTGATAGCACATGAGACAATGTATTCGTATAACGAGAAGGATTGTGATACTAATGCTCGACGGAAAAATGGTTTTAACCCATCAAAGAAATGATCGATCTTACTTCTTGGGTTATGTATATAATCTCTAGCATACCTTGCTAACCTTGTAAAGTTATCCTCATACTTTGTGACATTCTCATCCTCCTTTTGTCTCAGATTCAGAAACTGCCTTTCCATATCTGCTCGACGGTCGCGAGGAAAGTATTTTTCTAAAAACAGATCTTTGAACTCCCTCCATTACATATTTGATACTTCATCATCTTCCTTCATATTTTGAATCAATGACCACCATTGATCAGCATCTCCAGTGAGGCAGTAAACTGCCATGCTAACTTTTTCCCTTTCACTACTCCCCAAAGCCTGAAATATTTTCCCTAGGGAAAATATCCATTTCTCAGCTACTAAGGGATTTTTACTCCCATTGAACGTTGGTGGTTGTTGCATCAGGAAGCAATCTAACATTGATCCTCCACGATGTGGATCAGGGTGCTCCATACGGGTAAGGTTATTATTCATAACCTGAGTGAGTTGTCCCAGTATGGTGATTAGCTGATCGGCACCAGTTGCATCACCAGCTCCACTATAATTATCTTGTGCAGGAGGGAAATCCCTACATGGAGTGCGTGCATTGATACGGTTTCCATTTCTTCCACTAGGCGCCATTTCTAAACAATGGCATAAACTAGATCAGTTTATGAATCAAAATACATAATTCCATACTTATAAAACACTTAACATAAATTGAACTATTTATGGATATAATCCATGATCATAAAAATGTTTTCTTTGAGGAAGTATATACTCATAAACCCTTCATAATGATTTGTAAAGAAAATGATAGTTATCCTAAGCATATCCCTCAGGAGTGTCGTAACCAAGAGTGCAGCAAGGCCCGTTGTCGTGCACCAGTTCCCGTTCGAGTCTAGCTCAAAGCAGTGTTTTCGGGTTTTACCCCTAGGTACATCTGTTCCAGAGCCGCCTCTACCTGCTCGTATCCAGACAGGGATGTATTGCTCGGAAGACTCACAAAATCTCTACAATACCGAAATTCTAGGATGTTCTTCTATACTAATCCTCAAAGTCCACCTTAGGTATATGTGCTCTAATCAGAGTTTATCTAAACCTGGCTTCCAAGGTTTTTACTAAACTTCCTCTGATACCAACTGTAACGTCCCGACCCCAGTTACCTAGATTCGGTGCATTATTACATAACATTGGCATGATCACAAGAAACAAAAAATCTCGAAAGACCGATTGGTTTAGTAGTCTTGGAAACACTAGATATATACATAAAGTTTTACATTAAATCATAAAGTGAAAAACTACTACAACAACATAGTCTCCATATTCCACACTCATATCCCCACATATTACCCTTGCAGGTCATTCCTAACTTACTTCTTCACATCCTAGGAAAAAAACAAAACATAGAAAAGGGGTGAGCTCAAATTCCCAGTAAGGATAACAATATAGCGGAAACTTTCAAAAATAATCATAAACATTTAAGGCAATGTATAACTAAAACAAAGGCCTTTTAAACTTGAACTTCAATATAGTATGGAAAAAGTAAAATGAAATAATGTCATTTACTTATTCACATGGATATTCTACTAATCTAATAATCACATGCAATATCAATAACCACTTTCATAATGATGGAATGCATAATTCCAGATTATCATAACCACATAGCCAAGGCCTCGTGCCAAGGCTACAAATAAGATTTTTCCACGGCCTTGTGCCAAGACACTAGTTTGTCTCATGATACCTACCGATGCATCGAGGAGCTATAGCGGGCTCCACCCGTCACATATTAAGTCCAATGCATTCCCATATGAAAAGGTTTAAACATAACATAAACATTGATATTAAAACTAGCATACGAAATTTCAATACTCTCACCATAAAAAATGAATGGTATAAAAGTAGCACATCCACAGTCAAACATATCACAAAACCTTCAATACAATATAGAAGTTTTGTATCATAATAAATCAACTTCAAATAAGCGTAAAATCCATCAAAGGATGTTGACATAGATGAAATCGAAACTCTTTTTAGAGAAATATCTCTTTCTATTTTGAAATCATTTAAGAGTCATATATTTATAAAAAAAGACATTTTCTTTGAAAATATTCTTATAAGCTTGTAATGGAAGCTTCGACGATTTTATAATGGCGGAAAATAACTGCACCCGCCGTATAAGTTAAGAAAAACATTCTTACCTTAATTTTGTCGAAAAGGTTAAAAAGAACCTTGTTGGGAAAACGATGGAAAGATTCCTTTATAAACCTTTTATAAAAAGTCAACAAGAGTATAAATGACTTTTACCCATATTCTTGTAAATAGTAAAAATGTTTTGAAATACATTTTTAATAAACATGGATGTGGATGATAAAGAGATCCCAGTAGATTATTACGTATAAACAACCTCGGATAATGAAGAGATTGTGAAATAACTCTTACCTTGTACTTTTCCTTGGTTGGGGTAGGTTAAACTCCTGTATAATGGTGAAATAATAGTTATTAAATTATTCAATAATGATATACATTAATATGATATCATATATGATCTTTTAACATTGTTTTGTTAATAATATCTTAGAATTATCGTCGTTTCGGGTGTTAACTTACTCATTTTCTTTTATATGTTTTGTTACATAAGACATATTTGTAATGGATAGGTTGTATCTTAATCATATCCAAAATTATTTCAAGTCCTTAGATACTATTATTAATCATCAAATGAGAATTATACTTGAATGGATACGATGGAGAATGAATCTCATTGCGTTCGTGGAGACGGTAGTCCGTACGTACGCACGGGCGACAATATCATTCTTTTGATATTAAAATAAAATATAATTGGATGTTATATCATATATAAAGAAAATTATAATGTTATATTTATTATTTACATGAGTTACACATCATTATTATACCCATCCAAATAATAATATATTGAATAACAATTACACCACGACGTGGAGACGGTAAGCCGTACGTACGCACGTATGGTGACATGTTATTCAAAGAGTGGATAGAATACTGAATATGGTTGTACCATATTTATAATAACATCACAGTATATATAAGATACTGGAGTTATTATTTTATAATGGTAATAACAAAGGAAGAAGAAGTGGAAGAAGAAAGGAACTTGAAAAAGGGTGGTGAAATCATTACCTCTTCTTCGAGTTCTTCCTTTTGATTTGATCAAAAGGGCTCCTTAGGTTGGCTTTTTGATCAAACTAAGGCCTCCAGGTTGTAGTGAGGGAAGTTTAGAGAGTATTCGGGCAGAGGTTGGCCAAACCAAAAGGCTTTGAAGGTGTGAAGTAATGAGAAGGAGGAGTGCCCTTTTATAAGAGGGGTGCGGGGCACCTTTGGGAAAGCTAGAAATATTAATTTATAATAAATTCATATTCGGTTTCTAATGGATCAAAAGTTGAATATTCAAAGTTTAAGGTGGTTATATGTCGATAACCATTCAACCAATAGAATTTAGAAAGGTTTGGGTCATTATATTAACCTTATCTTTAAGTATTAAGTCTTAGTTAATTTGTTTCACTTTTACAATGTCTCTTTTTATTTTTATATTATATGGTTAATAAACATACTATATACGTCCAAGAGACCCACAAGTGGTCTATTAATGATACACCTATCATTCTATAAGTCTCGTGGATGAACCTTAGATTTTTAGGAATTTAATATCAATTAATAATATAATATTTGTTTTAAAAACTCTTTTATGTCAATTTTGACACTATTCAATAGTTGATTTTTGTGAAACTCATAATAGAATGATTACTTCGACCAAAGTTAATTAAATCAATACTAACATGTCATATTAACCTATAAAATTAGTGTAATTCATTAAAAGTCAAAAATTATATTTATTTGGGTATTTATAATATCAATTATTTTAATTTTTCACTATTATGGTAATTACTGCATCATCATTGTGTCATAAATAAATTAAATTCTTTAATGTCTAAAAATTATAAATAAAATATAATTATGTAGAAAATCGTTTTATCTTTCTAATTAATATTTAAAATCTAATTTATCTTATGTATAACCTTATATTAAAAATGTTTTAGTAAATAAACATTGATTTTAACTCTTTTAACTCTTCTTTGAATTAAATAATAATAAATGTCCTAATCTAATCCAAGTGGACCTAAATGATAATATTTTATTCCTAAGGTTGTTTTTGGTCGAGATACAATTGTCCAATAGAATTAGGACATGTGTTAGGGTAATATTAATATCATTGTTACCCTTAATTACCCTATTTACTTTTAACCGTGGTAAATAAAAGTAAAAAAGTTACTATTCACCAAAAATTATTTTCATCTCGTTGAACCACATTTTACTTATTGATATTAACCATGTCTCTCAGATTTTTGAAATTCCATTCACAGAAGCGGTAAAATTATGTTTTATGAAAAAATTCGGTTTTTTAACTACCACTTAGTAGTTTCACTATTCATAAAAAAAATTGATGTTTTTCAGAACAATGCCAAAATTTCACCCTAAGCTATAATTGATATTCCGAATTCAAAAATGATTTCTATTTTACAAAATTCCAAACATATAAGTTTACTTAATTAATTTTTTTATTAATTCCCGTTGTCACAAAAAATAGCGTGTTTTTAAGAAACAATATATATCAAAAGATTGACAATTGTTTAGGTCCAATTTCAAAGTAAAATTAATTCTAATGAACACCATTGGATAAAATGGTAAAAATATATTCTAATTATACTTTAAAACCACTCAATAATATAATTTATCACTATAAATTATTTTGATTTAAAAATTTGTTTTTAAGTATTTTTCACTATTCATAAAAATTGGAAGTTCTCAGAAAAATAACAAAAATTCATCTTAGGATAATTTCGATATTCCAAAACCAAAAATGAAGTCCATTTGGAAATATAAAATATTTATAATTTCAAAAGGTAGGTATTACTATTCATAATGGCTAGTTTGATTGGTTGTGGTGTGTTAGAACTCGATGTTGCGTACAACACATGCTATCACATTATTCAAAGAGAAGCGTACCGTAGAAGCTTGGGGTGTTACATTCAATGACCATTTAACCAATCACAAGTTTGTGATTTTATTATGGTTAACTTTCTCCTAATCTAGTTTTCTACAACTCTCCATCAAACCTTGATGGTTTTTTTTCTTCCATCTCCATATTTTCATAGAATCCTAGTATGGGCTATCTCGGGTGACCTTTGTACTTATATTTTTTTCTTGTAAAGTTATATTTTTGTTAACCTTATTTACGATGTGGGTTTTCCACAAATGTATTTTCTATTTTCAACCTTTTCTTTTCAGAGAAAAATTTCAAATTGCAAGGACGCAATTTATTGAAGGAGTGGAGAATGTAACACCCCGAGCTTCCACAATACGCTTCTCTTTCAATAATGCAATAGCTTGCATTGTACGCAAGTTCGAGATTCTAACACACCGCGACCAATCAAAGTAGTAGTAATGAATAGTAATACCCACTTTTTGAAATTATATAAATTTTATATTTCAAAATGGACTTCATTTTTGGATTTGGAATATCGAAATTAGCCTATGTTGAATTTTTGGTATTTTTCTGAGAACTTCCAATTTTTTATGATGAGTGAAAAATAATTAAAAACAACTTTTTTAATAAAAATAATTTATAGTGATAAATTATACTAGTTAGTGGTTTTAAAGTTTAATTAGAATATATTTTTACCCTTTTATCCAATGGTGGTCATTAGAATTAATTTCACTTTGAAATTGGACATAAACAACTGTCAATCTTTTGATATATATTGTTCCATAAAAACACGCTATTTGTTGTGACAGCGGGAATTACTTATAAAATTAATTAATGCAACTTATATGTTTGGAATTTTTTAAAATAGACATCATTTATGAATTTGGAATATCAATTATAGATTAGGGTGAAATTTTGGCATTGATCTGAAAAACTTCAATTTTTGATGAATAGTGAAACCACTAAGTGGTAGTTAAAAAACTGATTTTTCGTTTAAATGAAACATTACCACTCCTGTGATTTGATTTTCAAAAAATCTGACAGACATGGTTGTAATTAGGAAGTAAAATGTGGTTCAATGGGATTAAAATAATTTTTTGGTGAATAGTAACTTTTAAGTTTAATTAATCGCGATTAAAGGAAATTAGTGAAATTTAAGGTAAAAATGATATTATAAAAATATGAAAATACCTTTACACTTGTCCTACCCCTATTGGATGTGTCATGGCCGACCAAGACAATCCATGGGTCAACTTGGGGACCCCATGGAGCCACTTTGGTAGGAAAATGACATAAAAAACTTTTATTTAATGTTAAAATAAAAATGTCACAAACATAAGTTGTTTTACTAACACAATTTTTAAATGGGGTTATACAAGTAATATTTTTGACTATAAATAGTAGTTAGAAAGATAAAAAGATTTCCTACATCATGATATTTTTTTATAATTTTTAGACATTAAATAAATTAAATTATTTATGACACCATGATGCTGTAACGATTACCTCATTAATTAACGATTTTAATAAAATGGAAGGATAATGTAAAATCTAAGACTTACACTTATCCAAAGCCTATTTTATGGGTGGTTTTCGAACCCTTATCACCTTATCTGTGAAATATATCATTGTGGGACCTTTCGAATTCGAAAAGAATTTCATAATAAAGTAACATTTCAATCTTTCCAAGAGTGCCCCTCCTCTCCTCTTATAAAAGGCCCCCACCACTACCACCTTATTCACACCATCAAGCCATTTGTATCGGCCAACCTCTACCCAAACACTCTCCCAACATCCCTCCCTTACTCCTAGAAGCCTCACTTTGGGCATAACGCTTCCCAAGGAAGCCTTTGGTTCAATTCAAAAGAGTTACCCGATTTTAAGGTAATGTCTTCTCTTATGTTATTTTGTTTTATTTTGCTTATCCAACCCCCTAAACTCTTTTTATTCATTTCTTTTGTAACAAAACCAGTATCCTAAATATACAAGGATGTTTTTATAAGAAGTATTTTATTTACACTTACACACACCTTCGTCTAATGGTTAAAGAACATACTATTTCTGTGGGTGGCGAATTACTGCCTTACGAAACGATGATTGTTCAAACTTATTTTAACACCTCTCATGGTGGCCATTATGTTCACACTATTTTTTATATATGATATATATTATGTTTATTTTTTCCTTATGCTTCTGTATTTTTCATTTATGGCACACCTTTATGATTTCCATTATGGGTAAACACGATAATTTCATTTTAGGAAGCGCGGACTACCGCCCCCTCAAAGTGATTTGAATAATTAATGCCATATGTGGGATGTATAAAGGATGGATTAAATGGTATTATACATTATATTATACTGGAATTATAGTATAACTTTATATAATTATAATTTCATTCCATTAAATACAAAATAGAAATGAAAGTAGCGTTCATGCGTACGTACGGCTTACCGTCTCCATGAACGGTGCATTTCATTTCTTACATCTAAATGTTACATAATATTATGAATGAATGTATATACTGGATATATATGATATATATGATATCTAAATCATGAATATAATTCTGGATATAATGGATATTTCACCACATGAAGAACTTGTAATTATAAGAAGTTTATTTTTGACTCAAGTAGCAAAGATCGACAAAATGACAGTTATTAACATAAATAATTACACAATGTTCATAACATGGTAATAAGTGATATAAAAGAAATAATTAACATGAAAAATATTCTTAAGAAAATATAAATTAACTCTAGTTTATTATTCAGGAGGTTAAATAACGATCGAATCAAGTTGGACACGAGGTAAGGGAATTTCTTAACCCAATTTCCATTCTTTAGGTTAATCTCCTACTTTCAAATTATGTCATGATATTATTATGTCATATCTTGTATTTGTACTTTATTTATGTATAGTTATAGTGAATACACATAATAGATCTATTTTATTTAAAAAAATGATCTTTTTAAGGGACTTTGTCTCAATCTCCATTCATTGAGGCATATTTTATTTTATACACAACTTTCTTTTATACGATGTATAAACCCTTTTGACATTTACATTTATTCAAAAGTTTTTCTTTTATAATTATGTTATTTTTAAATGATTTCAAAAAAGAGATATTTATATCAAATATATGAAAATCCAGTGCAAATGTATACGTATCTATCGCAAGCTTAAAAATGTTTTCAGAAAACTCGACTCTCGAGTATGGTAGACAGGAAGGGATTGGGCATGGACACATCATGACCTGTAATTAGTCGAGCAGTCTCAGAATTAGTTATTTTTTTCAAAATCTTGCATAATTTTTTTCTAAAAAACACTGGAGTATATTTGAGCAATTTTAAATGTAAGTATCTTTTAAAAAATTTCATCGGTAGGTCTCATGAGACAAACTACTGTCTTGGCACGAGGCCTTGACAAAATCTTATTTTTGGTCTTGGCACGAGGCCTTGGCTACGTGGTTATGATAGTCTGGCATTATGCATTCCATAATTATGAAAGTGGTTATTGATATTTCATGTGATTATTCGACTAGTAGAATATCCATTTGAGTAAGTAAATGGAATTATTTCATTTTACTTTTTCCATATTATGCTAAAGTTCAAGTTTAAAAGGCTTTTGGTTTAGTTATACATTTCCTTAAATGTTAATGTTTATTTATGAAAGCTTCCGCTATATTGTTATCCTTACTAAGAATTTGAGCTCACCCCTTTCAATGTTTTAATATTTTCCAGGATGTGAGGAAGTATTTTATGAATGACCTACAGGGATAGTCAGAAGAGGATATGAGTGTGGACTATGGAGACTTTGTTATTGTAGTTTTTCACTTTATGATGTAATGTAACATTTATGAATGTATCTAGTGTTTCCAAGGCTACTAAACTAATCGGTCTTTCAAGACTTTATCTTTTGTGATCATTCCAATGTTACGCAATAATGCACCGACTCCGGGTAACTGGGGTCGGGGCGTTACATTAGGTTTATCTAATGTCATTAACATCCATCTTATATTTAAATAATTCATGATTTTTTGTAAAGAGTTTGTGAATTTCCAAAGTATGTCCCTAGGGTGTGTCAAACTAGGTGTGTAGAAAGGCCCATTATTGTGCACTATTTCCAAACTAATTCTAGCTCTATAAGATGTTTTTAGGTTTATTTTCCCTAGGTACATCTATTATAGAGCCACATCCACTTATAGTATCTAGACATTGATGTATTTCTAGGAAACCACTCACTCTATCTTTTACAAAAAATTCCTGTATATCTCCCTACACTTTGATTTATTCTTAAACTTATCCTTAGAAATGTCTTTAGGGATATTAATAAATTTCCCTCATCCAAGTTTATAAAGGTTAATTAAACCTTCACTTTAATACCAACTATAAAGACCTAGGAATTTAATACATAGAAATGACACCATTTTATTGGAATATTCATTACGTTACATAAACTCATGCCTATAAACCTTAATAATTTAGTGTATTTGTAAAATTGGAGACATAAACACTGGTATATAAGTTATATATATCGTCACCCACTACATTCTTCATAATTAGCTTCCTTCATAGAAAAATACATAATATATATCTTCATATATTGAGGAAATTAAATATAATAAGGGGTGATATTAGATGCTTAGTATGGGAAACAAGGGATGTATGTGTTCATTACATAAACATAAGTGTAAAAGAACATGAGAATAACATTTTAAAACCATAACCTGCATATCAAATATCATAATCATGAATCATGTCCTAAATATTGGAAGTTCATAATACATAAATCAAAAGTTAGTCAAACAACGTGATCCAAGAGATCATAATACAAGTAATTTGTGGAATACACATAAGAATATAAAATCATTTCAATATTAGTCAATACTCACTAACAATATCATCATAGTAGAAAAATTACATTACTAAATCATTTTCACACCATATTTTAGCCCTGTATTACTAAACCAAGTTTACTTACCATACTTTCCATGTATTACTAAACTGATTTCACTCCTTATTCTAGTCATTTCTATCTCATTAAATGTAAATATTTACCGATTGTATTGGGGAGAGATATAACTCTCACCTATCACATAATTAAAACCATAATTATGTATTCTAAAAGATTGTAAAAATTCATCAAATCATAATCCTTGAAATGAAATGGGTATCAAAAACATTTCATCATATCCTAACATATGAAAAATAGGTAGGATTCATAATAATTTCCTCATAGCATAACCCATGAAAATAAGTTTATTTTATAAGCATATAACTCAGAGAATAGAAACACATTTCATAATAATATAACTTGTGGAAAAGAAAAGGGTGTCATAAACATCATGCCATAAATTAATAAACCATTCAGATAAAGAATATGAATGAGTTCTTGGATCTTATCCATAGTAATGAATCGGTAGCACTGACAAATATGATCTTAGATGCAAAATAATTTTGAAATATCTTTTAAAAAAATTCTTGAGGAAAATATCTTTTATGATTTGAAAATACTTTTTTAAAAAATAAACCATTTTAAAAATAATTTTCTTTGGCAATAAATTTTAAAAAATATAATGGAATATTCGAAGAAATGATCGGCCATGGTGGTGGATAACTCCATCAATGATGTATACGTTAAAATATTCCTTTCATATTCTCGGTAGAAGTCAAAAGAGCCTTAATCCAAAAAAGGTAACAATATTTCTTTTAGAACCATTTTTTAAAAGGTAAAATATGGGTAAAAATTTATTTTAAAAATTATATGAGAATATTAGAACATTTTTTAAAACATTTTAGAGAAAATGGTATTTTGAGAAAATAAATTTCTAACTGAAGAGAGAAATAAAGTCCAATTCTTTTTTTTTCTTAATTATAATAAGTAATAAAGAGTGAAAAAATGGTTCCATTACATGAAGATATTATGAATAACTAGAGTATAATAATTCCCATGAGATTTATTGAGATATTTATCTAAATATTTCATCAATGTAAGCATAATCATAAATAATTCAGATAAACAACGAGATTATATCAATAATCTCTTACCAATTTGGTAACATTGAATCCAAATACATATGAGAGAATAATAGTATAAGAAGCTTACAATACAATTAAAATATGGATATTCATGATATAACAAGTCAAAGGGGAATTATATACACCTCATAAAAGAATATAGTAGCATAATATAACATGGGTCTCAAAGAAAGAAAATTATAATAGAATTCCCTTACCAATTTGATAACTTTTGAAGTGTAAACCCCATGAAAGAGATATAATAAAAGGAATATGTAATTAAAATTAATTCTATGTATAATAAACATAAAATAAATCCATGGGAATTATACACACCACATGCAAGAAATCAGTTGTGAAAATGGATTGGGCCCCACATTAAATAAAAGTGAGAAGGAAATCCCTTACCATAAGTCCTCAATTATTTTGGACCCATTAAAAAATATTTTATAACCAATATAAGGTTATTATAAATCTATATAAAAACCATATTCATATATATAATACCATATATGATTTATTTATGAATTTATATTACTTTTTTATTAACAATTCAATGTTAAAGTTACATTTTAGGTAATAATTTTTTTGTCTTTCATAAATGTTTGACTTGTTATTCTTGGTACTCTTAATTAGATCATGATTTAATCATATCCAAAATGATAAAAAATTATATAAATATCATATATATATATATATTCATTATATATTTATTTATAATAATCCATAAAATATAGAAATATGAAATGAGATACAACGTTTATGGAGACGGTAGGTTGTACATTCACATGAACACAGTTTCCATTTTCTTGACGGAATAAAGGAAATAAAGGTATATGATATATTATAACAAAAAAATATTTTTATTTCTAGAATATTGTATATTTTTATTTATTTTTCCCTTAATATATTTTATGTAATGTGTGAATGAATCATATCACTTCATGAGATGATAGTCCACAGTACACATCAACGATGTTATCATATTCCCATAAATGGAAAGGATGAAGGTACGTGATATATAACAATTAAAGAATCATAATAAAATAATAAAAATCATAAAAATAATATATAAATAGTATTTTTATAATTATTACCAACCTTGAATGGTGGTAATGGATAAAGGAATGACATCAGTTTGCAGGGTTGTAGTCTTCCGTACACACGAGCGATGATTTCATAACCCATTTGATTGATGTGTTTGTAGTTATAGGTCCTAACCTTAAAATAAAATCATATAATTATATTTAATATACTAATAATATTATATAAACATGAAAAAATAATAATTTAAGGGTTTTGAGGAAGTAATAAAACAAAAATTTTCATTGATGAGCATTACCTCTTCTTCTGGTATCTACTTTTTGTTGGCACCAAAGGCCTCATTTGGTTAGTTTCTTTCATAAATTAAAGTTTCTAAGATTATGGGAGGGAACTTGGGAAGATATTTAGATATTTATTGGATGATAAAAATGGATTGAGATGTGTTGAGGGAGGGGAGAGAGGATGGACTTTTATAAGGGCGGTGAGTGGAAAACTTGTAAATTTCTAAAAGAGATAATTTCACCAACGTTTTTCATATAGAAAAAGCATTAAAAATGGATAAATTCTATACCTTATACATTATAAGGTTAAATAATTTCCATAAAATTCATTTTGAACATGTTTTGGGTAATTTTTATGCCTTATATTTTAAGTTTGACCACTAAGTAATTCTGTTTTTACCATAATCACTATAATTAATTTTTAATTCCTTCACTAATCACTTTTGTAAAAAAATTATGTTGAACTTATTTGAAATTAGAAATTATTATTAAAAATTTTAAATCAATTTTTACAAATTATAATCATAAATGTTTCCAAAATTATTTTAAAATTAATCTCAGAGATGTGTGGTGAAAAAGGGTTTTTAACAAGAAAATGTTCAAAAGTTTACAATGTTCTTATATAAAATTTTAATGTAAATTTTATTAAAATTGACTAAAATGGAGTAATATTTTTACAATTAAAATAAATATACTTTTAAAAAAATTATAATATAATTTAACTATAAAAAAATTTTAAACGAAAAGATAGTTTTCAATTGAAATCATGTATTTTTAACTATTCATCAAAAATTAACCTTTTCAAAAAAAATTACAAAAAATTACCCTAATAAAATTTTGACATAATGAATTAAAAAATTATGTTTATTTTATAAAATTATATTTTTAAGTGTCAAAAATTAATTTTATTATTGTTCACAAAAGGACATAAAAAACATTTTTTGTGAATATAGAATCTTCAAAAAAATATGATAACTTTACTGAAAATTATATATTTTACAGACAACATGTTTCATTTATGTAAAACTATTAGAATTAATATTTAAATATTATTTTTTAATATTCATTTTTATATGTCTAATGGCTAAGTTATAATTGTAATGTTTAAGTAACTATATTAATAACATTTCATTATTTTGTCAAAAACTCAGTATCACCTGTAATGCGAGATAAGATGGTGTTACATATAGCTCAAGATTAACATACTATAGAGTATAATAAAATAATAACTCAGTGTAGCTTGGAAATTAATAAATAAAAGAAATATATATATTTTTTTAAAAATTCTCATAAAAACTCAGGGTGTTAGATTTACATAACCAAAGAATGATATATTTTGAAGCAAGAATAAACAATTACTAAAATTGGTGTACAATTTTTCTTTTATCAAGGTCTTTTGCATAATCCTTAGATTATCTTATTTCACTTCATTATACATGGAATATATGAGGATTTCATATATAAAGACTATAAAAAATTGAACAAGGTAATCTCTAAAGATTCTATTCATTAAATACATATTGTTAAGGAGGGAATTTTTTATGTTAAAAAAGAATAACTATGAATTCATAGTGTCTATATCTTTTACTAAAGGTGGAATTAGTTATATACTACCTTTTAACCCTTAATTGATGATATCTGTATTCATGTTCAATCACTGAGAAGTATTAATCCCTTCATAGTTGATCGAACAAGTCATCAATACGGGGTAGATGATACTTTTACCTCATCATGATCTTATTAATCTCACAATAATCAGTGAAAAGATACATTAATCTATCATTATTCTTCAAAAATTAGGCTAGTGTACCCCATGGGTAAGCACTTGGGTATATAAATCTTTGTGTAGATTCCATTTTAGTTAACTTTTTAATTATTTAATTTAATATGGGTAATTGTATATGGACTCTATAATATTGGTGTTACACCAGTTATGCGTTCTATTGAAAAATCAACCTCAATATCTAAGTGGTAACCTAGAAACTCTTCCCATAATACAAAAATATATTCCCAAAAAATTGACATATACTCAATATTGAGTTTCTCCCCATCCATTTGAGAAAAATTCCCCACATGATTGGGTATTAAGAACCATATAAGGGAAGTAATTTTCATAAGTTAGGCTTACATTTATGGATGGTATGAAGTCCATTTGGGATATATAATATGATTTAAATATCCTAAAAATTGAAATAGGATCTATGTAGAGAGAGTCAGTCCATTCCTAAAATCGCATTAAATTCTACTAAAGGGAGAATAACAGGATTAAAAAAATCAACATTCCAAAAAACCTAAATCTAATAAGAATTATAGACATAGGATGAAATCATCAAAACTCTAGGAATTTTCATAGATAATTTAATATCTAGTAATTTGGGTGGTGAAGTAATTATTTTTGAAAACATTCTATATATAAAGAAGTGTGTAGATCTATGGTCAAATAATATGTTTTCAATTTTGAGTGGATGATGAGTGTACTTGTGATCCACTTCGGTGGTAGTTTTAACATCCTAGATAAAAACATATTATCTCTTTTAGTGTTTGACTATTTTTTCATGGTTTAATAAGGATAATGATACATTAAGGTATTTGGGACGGGGTGGTACTATTGGTTCTAATTATAGGTATATTTTACCTCATAAATCCCTGCATTAAAACATAAATTTAGTGTCAATCATATGACATAAAATACATTCAAGGCATAAAATTTTTTTACCTTGTACATTAGTTTCATATCATAAATATATAATTTGGGATAATTTAAACCATGGTGATAAATTTTTCAA
This sequence comes from Viscum album, assembly GCA_963277665.1. Taxonomy (NCBI): domain Eukaryota; kingdom Viridiplantae; phylum Streptophyta; class Magnoliopsida; order Santalales; family Viscaceae; genus Viscum; species Viscum album. The sequence continues at coordinate 770,204,200 of OY728119.1, read as the reverse complement.
TATAATCACATTATATTAGATTAATTTCATAAATATTGGATTAATGATGTAAATCCATTTGGCATAACTGGTTTTATCACACCTCTCACATGACTCTCCTCTAATTCGGTTTTGTTCTTCCATGACTCAAAACCTAGTTATTATAGATTCATTTGGGTGATCTATGCTCTACCGAGTTTTTATATTAGATGCATGATCTCTATATTTATTGTGTCACTTCTCTCTAGGTAGGTGACATTTCTTCTTCTTCTTTTATCTTGGTTTTGGAAGTAGTGCTTGGCTAGTTTTTTGGGGTTAGATGATCATATGATCATGCGTATTTGATCCCTTATATATCCATTATGTTGTTGTCTTCTAGAGGTGATGCCATGTGTTGGTTGTGGTGTGGTGTGCGAGATCCTCACAATATTCTTTGATATATTCTCTACACTTATTTTTTTTGTTTATATAATTCAATTCCATGATGCAGGAGTTGATTTTAGAGCCTACGTTTGTTGTATTAAATTCCCCTGGTTTGTGTGGATTGCGTTGTTTGTAGTGTACAACCTGAATTTGAGATTGGTGATTCCTTATAAAGCCCATATTGGATGAACCATAGTTTATATTCGTTTATAAATTGTTTTATAAATAAATTTGCACGATTTATTTGTGTGTATAAATGTTTTTGTGATAAAATATGGGTTTCTTTTATTTTTTCAACGGAAAAGGTGTTTCCAAGGCATTGGGAAATAGATTGTGAAATGATTTTTCAAATAATTTTTATAAAGGGTTGGTTTGTGAAATGTGAATCCCTTATGAAATTTATTTGATAAATACAGCACACAATAAGCCTTTGGTACTTAGGTGGAAGGTATTTTATTGGGACTCTTCTATTTAATTATTAGTGGGTTCACTCATGGTGTGTTTTTATTCCCACTTGTCCTATATTCTTGGTACTCTATCTTGACATTGTGTGGGGGGGGGGGGGGGTTAACTCATGCTGTGTTCCTCTGATCCTTAGACTTGTGTTCTAAGGATATGAGTTCTCACTAGTCATTGATTATGGTACAAGTTGTCTTCTTTCCTTACCTATTGGGAACCTTTTCCTATTTACCATTTTTATTGTCTTGTATTATTTTAATTTATATAAATTCTTCGGGAAATGATGATTTATTATTTGAAACAAATTTATATGGTTTTTTTTATCTTTATAAAAATATAAATATTTTTCATTCTTCCAATATAAAACTTTTTTATGAATTTCCATGCCATTTTTTCTATAAATTAAGAACCTTGAGATTATTTTTATATATACTTCATATGGAAGACTTCGGCTAGATCCTATCAATTCTATTTATCTCACACCCTATACACCCCTTCATTATTGTGTATACCCGGTGTTGTATTTTGATATATGTAAATTCATGCAACTAAAGTGAGGTGGAAAGGTTTATGTCATCTAGGTATGGGTAGCTGATGGTGAAATTGTATTATTCTCCCCACAAATCAAATTGGGTAATGGTTTTTGGTTTATATTTTCCTTTAATTTATTTAGAAATATATCTTTGTTTTTTCTGTATTTCTATTCGTATCACTACCACCTTTTATCATTGACTATGGAATATATTTCTTTTATTTATCCTTCTGTTGTTTCTGTGATCTATTCATATGTTTAATGTATATTTCTGTATGTTGGGTGAAATTGTTCCCTAGAGTAATTTTTTATTCCTAGGTGATAGTTTCCAACCCATGGGGAACAATAATGCCCTTCAAGTCAGTAGAGGATCAGTTCATATATCTGTTCTAGAGGGTTTCCAGTTCAGTTCATTAAAAATTGGTATTAGAGGAGGTTTTCCCTCAAGAGTCCTTATCTAGGGATGTATGGTAGACATGAGATTGAATTTTCAGAACCAAATAGGTAGGTTATGGTGACTACTTGTCTAACACTTTCCAAACTGAGCCCCAAGTTACCATGGGATGTTGGGATGTGAGTTTCTTATATATTTATTTTTTATATCAATCATAGATTCTTCTCCCGTTTATCTAGTTTAAAACAATATTATCCTGTTGTAGAATTATTTTCTTTTGATTAGAGTGTGTAGTAATATTCCTTTGAGACATCTTACATGGGTTCCATAATAGGGTGTGAAAAAACTGATAATCAAGGGAATCCTCCTCTATATTAGAATCTTATAGAGGTATCATTTAGGTAGTTCATTCCATAGACCAAAATTTACCACGAGTTCATAACCAAGTGGTTGAGGAGCAGCCAGAAGCTGGTGGAGATGAAGATTGATACAAAGAGTTCATAAGAGAGAATCCACCATCCTTTAATAACATGAATAAACCCCAAGAGTTGTAGATCCATATTCACAAGATTGATTAGATCTTTGAATTCCTTAATACACTTCAGTCTATAAAGGTGAAGTGTGCGAAATTCAGGATCCAAGTTCCCATCAACCAATTGTGGAATTATATAGTACATGAAGATAAGTCTGTGGGATTATATTGAAAGGGTTTCAAGACCCTCTTCTCTTAGTAGTTATTCCTATATTCTCTGATTATATAAAATTCTATGGAGTTCCTTTATTTTATGCAGGGAGTGAATTCAATGTTGAAGTACACCGATCATTTTTTAGAGATGTTTAATTTTTTTCAGAGGTGGGGATGAATGATCAAAAGATTTATCCAAATTATATTTAGGGGTTGTGACTATATATCCAATCAAAGTTTTATATGCTTAATCTTACCACCTATGTTGTCATAGTTGAAATGACTATGATGTAAAAATGGATCATGAAAGGAAATATTGTCTATTATTTCCCTCCATTTCCTCCTAGTGGAAGCTTCAATGGCATAAAGTGAAAAGAGATAAAGTATCATGATTTTCATTAGGTTAAAAGAGGTGTCTCTCAACAAAAATACTCCTCTAAACCTTTAGTAGCTACCAATAGGGTGCCTTTAATTTTCTACCAGTTTAGAAAGTTTGGGCACACCCAATGTTCTTTTCTTGCTCCCATAAAGATATGCAATGCTTATGGCCACTAGGTTTTTTCCCTAGGTTCTTCTAGGATATTTTTATTCCCTGTTATAGTCAAGGATATTCGACTCCTAAGGATAATGTGGTGAAATCATAGATTTAAAGTCCACATGGATCCAACCATAGGCTTTAGGAGTGAAGCAACTTCACACAATGGATGAGTTTTCAGTGGAGGTTTATGTGGGCCCAACAATAGTGGGAGGTGAAATTATTATTAAATCATTTATATCAACTACCCTATTTCAAACAGGTTCCTCACACTCATTTATATATTCTTTTTTTGTTGATGTGTTGAACCTTACAATATAGATCATGTAAATTTTTTTGGAGTTGGTGATACATCTTGGAAGGAGGAAAGAGGGGAGTCTCATTGTCCATCTTTTTATCTATCGATATATGGTGAAAATGTATTGTTTTATTTCTTAGTTCACAATCTGGATATGTCCAACATCATTATTGGGATGGATTTTATTTTCACTCATTATCATAAGATTGATTGTTATCATCTATGTGTTTAATTATTTTCCACCGAATATATATGTCTTGTATTTCAAGGAAAGTGGGACCTAAGGTCTAGTCATGCAAAACCTTCCTACCTAGAGCACAAAAGTTTGTTTCTACCATTTCTGTTGATCTTTAAGTCATTTATACCATTGGTGGTCTTCCCTTAGTTGTTAGAGACTTCCCATTTGTCTTCCTATATGGCTTTTATAGTCTTCCTACAGAAAGGGGGGTAGATCTCATGATTGATCTAGTATCAGGTCTATAGCTGATCTTGATGCACTCTTATCATATGGATCTAATAGAGATAAAATATCAAAAGATATATTTGGATAATATTATGGAGAAATGTTTTGTTTTCCCCAGTGTTTTACTGTGTTCATCTCCCATGCTATTTTCTATGTAGACATATGGTTCATTTCATTTTTTCATGAACTATAGGATGTTTAATCATGTAATTGTTAAGAATAATAACCTTTTACACATTTTTGAAGATTTTTTATGATTAGTTAAATGGGAAGCAGTGTTCTTTGAAGATCGATCATCAGTCAGGGTATCATCAACTCTGGTCCTAGGAGTATGACATTCCAAAGACCACATTTAAGAGTAGGTACAATGATTATAAATATCTTATAATTCCTTTTGGTATGATAAAATCTCTTACAGTTTTTATTGATTTTACAAACTAGATATTCCATCAGTATCTCAATACCATTTTTTTGTGTTCATGGATGATGCCATAGATTATTAGATTTCATAGAATGAAAATTCACACCATCTAAATTTGGTTTGGGGAATGTTGTGGGGGCACTAACTTTATAGAAATATTTCAAAAGGAAATTTTGGGATCCAAGAAGTGAATTTATTGGGCAATTTTATTTATGAACGTAGCCCACTAATAGATCTAGAGAAGGTGAAGGATATGTTGTCATGGGATGACCTATATAACATCTTTGAGATTTAGATATTTTTAGGTCATGTTGGATATTATCGATGGTTCTTCAAGGATTTTTTGAATTTTGAATAACCATTGATAGATTTTACCATGAATGGAGTAAAATTCACATGGGTTGATAAATTTCATGTTTCTTTTGATGACTCAAAAAATATTGTTACATCGTTATTTATTTTGATCTCACCTGATCCCAGTAAGGGGTACATGGTATGATATGACATTTATGGTGTTTTGGGGTTGTGTGCTTATCTAAGGAGATCATGTTGTGGCATGTAGCTTTCATCAACTTTGGCCTCTTGAGAAAAATTACACAACTCATTTTTTAGATATTTCCATATTAATGAATGAAATCAATTGTTGGTGGCACTAAATTTTTAAGGAGAGGTTCATAGTATTTTAGGATTATATGAGATTGAGATGTATATATTATTTGAAGGAATTGGATATTATATATATATTATGGGTGTAATATCTTCATAAATTTTATTTTAACATAATTTAAACCCTAGGAAAATGGAATTTCATTATGGATTCTCTTAGTAAGAAAGTATCGCCATAGGCTATTTTGGAATCCAAGAAAGAGTATAACCTTTTGTGTATCTTTGATCATTTGAATTTGGATTCTCAGGGGTGATTTGAGTATGGTTCTTACCAGTGTATATATATCATCATCTATACTTAAGTCTACTCTATAGGGTTAGTTTTAGGATAATAAATTCATTGGAATCAGGGAAACCCTTTATAGTGGTGAGACCATTTATGGTTGGTCTCTCCCTTCTTATGGTATTCTCTAATTTAGGGATTAATTTCATTCAATCATTTTTTTTGGAATTTAGTTTTGTATGACTATAATTGTTCTTGATAGGCCATTAATCCAAAAAATATGAAGATGTATTATTAAATTAGATGATGATTCTGATGGCCTGCTATACAATGAGACATATCTGATTATGTTTCCTACTATTACACTACTAGTAGAGAAAGGAAAAGCATCTGAAACCCTATAGTTTTCTACACACACTTGTTATGTTGGTTTGCAAATGGTATGAGGAATCCATGGAGATCATTGTTGGACTACCACATGCTCTTTAAGGGAGGAATTATATGTGGGTGGTGGATGATCAGTTTATGAAATCAGCTTGTTTCATTACAACTATGGATATCTCTAAGGTTGAATATCTAGGTAATCTATACATGAAGAAGATCATGAGGTTACATGGGATTACCTCTACCATTGTTTTGGGTAGGGATCCTAGGTTTATATACATATTCTAGAATATTCTCTAGTAGGTGAAGGGGTCTCAATGTTGGTAGAGTACAACTTACCATCCAAAGATAGATGGTTAGGTGGACTGCGTTATTTTGATCCTAGAGGATATAATTCATGCCTATTTTTTTGAATTTTAATTATTCATGGGATAACAATATAATAATTTTCATGTTTTATTATAATAATTTTTACTAGTAGTTGATTAGAATGGTGGAATTCGAGGAATTTTATGGTCACCCATGCGGGTCACCTCTCTATTGGGTAGAGTTGGGTGAAACCTATCTTGTAGTATCAAGTCTCATTCAGGATATGTCACCTAGGATCCATGATACATGTTAGTTTCCAGTTACAACATATAGTTGGAAGAAGTCATATACATCTTGTAGATGCCATCCTTTAATGTTTAATGTTGGTGACCAATTTTTCTTGAATGCTTTCCTTAGTTAGGTCACCTTCGGCTTAAGAAACAAGGGAATATGGCTATGAGATATGTTTGAAAATTTTAGGTCACTAAGTAGATTGTGTATGTTCCTTATCAATTGTAATTTTTGGCTTAGTTGATAGGTATCAATGATGTTTTACACACATATCAACTTAGGAAGTACCATCATGATCCTTACCGTGTTCTGATTTGGGAAGAGATTGTGATGGATCTAGATGTTTCTGTTATAGAGAAACTAGTGGATATAATTAATTCCCATGTGAAACTCTCATGTGGTAAGTCTATTAAATTGTTTATAGTGTTATTCCAACATAGTCCATATTCTCAACGAGACTTGGGATCATAAATTATTGATGAGGGTGTAGTGGCCTCACCACATTCTAGAAAACTCTTCTTTTTCATGACTTCCTGGGGATATAAATTCTTATGGTGTGAAGATTATAACATCCTAGATAAAAATATAAACTCTATTTTAGTGTTTGAGAGTTTTTTTCATGGCTTCAGTGGGTGAAATATATGTTAGGGTGTTTGGGTAGCGAGGTTTCTATTAGTGATTATTGAAGAGGGGTTTTAGATCATAAAACCCTACATTACGACATAAATTTAGTTCCAAACACAAGCCATAAAATATGTTCAATGTGTAAAACATTTTTATAAAATAAACTTGTATTTATATTGTAAATATATCATTCATGATAATTTAAACAAAGGTTTCATTTTTTGGAATACTCTCATTATGGGTGATTCACATCATAAATATTGGATTTATAACATAAATTCATTTGGACTAGTTGGTTTTATCATACATTTCATGTTAGTATCATCAAAATTTGTTTTGGTATTCCTTTTCTCAAACCCTATGATATTCTTGGTGAGTTTACCTGATATCTTCTATTCCAAAGTTCCCTTTTCATCACATGATCTCTGACTAGATTGCATCGGTCCTCTCTAGGTAAGAAACCTTTTTTACTTCTTCACTACTCTTGGTTGTGGAACTGGCATTGGGTTACTTTTTTGGGGTATTTTCGTCATATGATGATGCGTGTTTGATCCCTTATAGACCCATTGTGTGTTCATCTTTTAGAGATTGTCCCTTATGTGGGTTGTGGTGTGGCATACGAGTTCTTCATGGTATGTTTTGATGTATCCTATTCATCAACATTTTTATCTATATAATTTGATTATGATATTTTGGACTCAATTATAGGGACTCCATTTGTTTTTATAGGTTCCTTCTAGTGTGTGTGGATCCCATTGTGGGTAGGGTAAAACCCAACTTTGAGGTAGGTGGTTATATCTCTAGCCTAAGTCAGATGAAATGTAATAGATCTTGGTTTTATAAATTTTTTATTAATTAATTTTCAAGATTTATTTTTATACATAAATGGATTTATTATAAGAGATAGTTATTCAATTTATTTGGTAAAATAAAATATGTTTTCAATGAATTGAGAAATACATTGATAAGTGAGTTTTAAAATTATATTCTGGATAAAATAACTTGTTGGTTTGTAAAATATAAATCCATTTATAAATTGATTTGATAAATGCATCACATGGGATGCCATGGGTACTTAGTTGAATGTTTTAGTACTGGGCCTCATCCATTTAATTGTCTGAGGGTTCACTCAAGGTGTATTCCACTATATCTTTGGCCAATTTTTTAAAGGATTGATATTGACATTATTAGGGGGTTCACTAATGGGGTGATCCTCTGGTCATTAGTCTAATGTTATAAGGAATTGATTGTATACTAGTCATTAATTGTGGTACATGTAGTCTGCTAGCCTAAACTATTGTGATCCTTGGCCTATTTACCATATTTAGGTGACTTATACTAGTTTAATTTGATAAAACTACTTTAAAAATGTGGATTTATTATTTGAAACTCTTTTCGTAGTTTATTTTAAAATTGAGGAAAAGGGGAAATATTTACCATTATTTTGAAATAAAAGTACTTTACTACATAGAATAACATGAATTATTTAAAATGTGTATATTAGGATTATTTTTATAGAGACATGAAATGGAACACCTAGGGGGATCCTACTAAGACTATATAGCTCATGCCCTATTTACCCCTTCAATGTTGTTTAGACCTCATATTTTCTTTTGATGTAGGAAAAGGAAAGGTTCTATAGTGAGGTGGTGAGGTTTAAGTTAGCTAGGAGTGGGTAGTTAGTTGTGTTGTAGGGTTATATTTTTCATAAATAACTTGTAGTAGTGGTTTTTGGTTTTTAAAATCCCTACAGTTTTTTAGACCTTTACCTTTGGTTTTTTTGATTTCAAGTTATATTTATACTGTTATTTATCTATGGTTATGGATTATAATTCTTGTTTTTCCTATTCCTTTGTTTCTTTCCACCATATACATGTTCCTTGTATATTATTTTTGGTTGAAAAACATCATCCCCTCTAGTTGCCACTTGAACCTATGGTGCTAGTTTCCAACTCATGGGGATCAAAAATTCCCTTCGGGTTAGTTGTGGATTGGTTATGCTACGAGTTTTAGAGGGTATCTGGGTCAGTTTTTTATAGTATTTATCAAATAATGTTTTGGTACATCCCTTGTAATTTGGGTGTTTTTATGTTAATTTTCATCATTAATAATTGGTTTGGTGCATTTATCTATATAGTTACCAAATTTTTTATATTTGAAACATTAAAAAATTGGTGATTCATTAGGTGGGACTTCATCTCTTCCATTGTGTTGGTAAACCTTTTCATGTCTCTTTGGAATTCATGTTATTTATATCCTTATTTTACACACATAAATTTTTTGCCTATTCATTTGAGACAATTTTTCCTATTTTTTACCCACATTTTTTGAATGTAAAAAGTTGAATATTCGTTTTATCTTTTATGTTTCTAAAAAACTTCAATTTTCTTTTCTTGTTCCATAAATCCTTGATTATAAAAGTATCCAACTTCTAATTTCCTTGTAGCTATAAAAGTCCTTTATAGATAAAACTTTTTTTAGACTTTTTTTTCAAACACTAAATAAATGATTGATTTTTCTTTTGTGTTCAATGATAAAACCATAGTCATATTATGAGTATCTTAAATTTTTCTTCATAGTTAATAATGTATCCATCCTATTTTTTTTACTCTTGTAATTCTATATTAATTTTAATATGTAGGGTTTGAGAAAAATATTTATTGAAAAATATCTTCTTCATCTCCTTACGTTAAATATATTCAATTTAATCACTTTTCCATGTGTTCTTCAGAAGATTCGACCATTGATCTACCTCTCTATCCAAACGATAAAATAAAATAAACTTCTCATGCTCTAAGAATTAAAGAATAAAAAATATACTTTCTATTATCTTGATATATTGATCAATAATGAGTGGATAAGAAGTTCCACTAATTGATAGTGGACACTGTCACATGAATGACTCAATGGATTGTTGTTCCTTGGTGTGTTTGGGAGCTTGAAAAGGTGTTTATGATTGTTAATAACTAGAGAGATTTTGGTGTGAATATCCATGAGATTTTTCACTCCAACTTTCATCCTGTTTGTTTTCTCATTTGGACAATCATTTAATTTTCCATTACACTTGTTTTTAACTCAGTTACTATTGGTTCCAACTGTTGACAAAACCTAAAAAGGTTATCTTAATTATTTATCAATAATACACATATTAAAATAATCATATGATAATGAAAATAAATCCTATGATTTATTATATTGTTGAACCTCTATTTTAATCAATAACATATTATACTCAACTTATGATGCTCTTGGTTTATCTTATAACACTTTTGGAACAATATATATTGATTTAGGTTTATATTTTTATACTTTTTTACCTAATTATGAAAAACAACCAATACTCACTTTGATAACAACTGATATGACCCAACCAAAATATACATAAATAATATATCATTATACATGAATATTAATTACAAATCATAATAAATCACACCCTCATAAATGATAGGTTTAGATTATTTTGAGATTAGCTACATAAACATCATAATTTAAAATAGGTCTTCAACATATGCCTATAATTCTACACACATGATATTCTAATAGATATAATATAAATAATATTATTCTTTACTACCTAAGGAATGGAAACATAAGAAAAAGGCGAGCTAAAATGTTCAGTGATAGGTATGACGTAAGAGATATCAATTGAGTTAGCATAGTTTATTGTAAATATGTCATAAATAAGTAAGCATAAAAAACATATGTAGGCCTAATAATATAATCATAAATTAATACCCAAAGAAGTAAGAATATATAATTAATAATTAATAATTTACATAACATGGGAGTGTTGAATCATAATATAATTATCCTGAGCCAAAGATGTATAAATTAGGAAGGTGGCATAAACATAAACATATAAAATCATAAATTATGTAATTGTTACCTACCAAGACGTTCATATCAATGTGGACTAGGTTAACCACAAATTTTCCATAACATAATTTAATAGGCTAAAAATATATGTCCCATAAAAAATATTTTACGAGATATAATGACTTATCCAATGCATTTTATGCTGATATTTGACCCACTAATAACATAATAATAAACCATATATATGTATGTCACATAAACATGATAACATTAATAAATCTTCCATAGCATAAATAATCGATGAGGAAGAAATGGGTTTCATGAAAATTTATACAATGAATAAATAAATCACATAGACAAAAAAAAGTGGATTTATTCTTTAAAACACATCCCCAATGAATGATGATAAACATTAAAGGATATTTACATAGATGAAAAACAGTTTAGAAGAACATTTGAAAATTGTATTGAAAACATGAAGAAATACCCTTTACATTTTTTATAAAATTTAATTTATAAGAATATAATTTATAAATAAATAGTTTTAGAAAAAAAAAATGTTAAATTAAATAATACATAAATTGAATATCTATGAAAATCATTAAAGGAAACATTAGAATGCCATTATATGAAAATTATGGGAGAAATAAATCATGTGGAAAAAGTTAAATACGAGAATTAAAATATTAATCTCATAATTGTGTAAATTAAAAGTAAATGTAAATAGAAAATGATCTTTTAAAATCATTTAACTAAAGATATATATATATATATAATATCATTTTTACATAATAGAGTGCATAGACATGGAAGAAAAACATTCCAACCAAAAAGATAAGATTGAAACAATTACACTCAAAAGAATAATTTCAACTAAATTGTGAATTAATGAGAATGGAAATTATAATAGGACATGTACAACCCAAAGATAAATATAATAGATAAAAATAGAAGATGTTTTAGGGATAAAGATCACACAATTTTCCCCAATAGAAATTTTAACATTAACAATCTCAATTTCAATGTGTGATTGAAAAAGAAAACATTATCTATATAATAAACACAACCATATTAATAAATTATTGTAAACCTTAATCATTTTTATTAAATTTAATATTATATAATTATAACTAATTATTACACAAATAATTATTAATTTATTTTATTTTTGTTGTCAAATATTAGTAATTTTTATTGTTTCGAACAAGTTTTATAATAATGACAATGAGCCCTATTCTTTGACCAAAAGTTCATTATAAATATATTAATCGAGGTAGTAGAATAATTTTTTAAAATGGTCTATGAATTCGCATGTTCCTTTGATATAATTTATGGTTACAGTTTGGGAGAATGGAATCCATGATGATCATGTTTTGGGCAATTTACTGATAACAACGAGTTTCTATATAATTACCATTATTTTTTTGCATCATCCATCCAAAAATATTTCATAATATATTTTTTTTAATATTTTATAATACCAATATTTATTTCTCCACACTCATTAATGTGGGAAATGATGAAGATGGTGTAACATTTTTCATGTATGTGGTTGAACCGATCCAAATAAGAACATTCTATACTAATGAATGTGTAAGAGAAAAAATTATATTATTGTAATATAATTTTTACAAAACAATAATGATTTTAATATAAAATTATCAGATAGTTGAATGATATTTATAAAGAGTGTATATAGGAAGGTAATTGAGAAATATGGTGAAACATTATATACTTACTTCGATGAATTCATTCTTTCTTGAAATGGGTTCCTTCATAATAAATGATTTATGACTCCTTAATGATACCATAAGCTAAAAAACATATAATAATAATTTAGAAGAGGTACTTTTTCAAGTATTTAATATATTACTAAAGGTAATGTGTGGTTTCAAGTGAGTATAGGATGGGTCCCTTTATAGGTGAGTTTGAGTGACATTTCCACAAATACACATAATATAATGTGTATAAAATGCCTTTTACATGGAAAGTGGATAAAAAGTAGACATAAAATGGATATTTCTCGTGTATACCCTCATAAAAACAATTTATATTCAATTTTATAGATATTTTAGGAATTTACCCCCTTTACCTTATTTTACCCTTATTGTGGTAACTTAATTTTACCACAATAACTTAATTATTTGCCCAGAAATGAAATTGACCATTATATCTAATTTCATAACCTAGATTAGGAAAATTAAATAAATTTTATTAAATTCAATTTCCAAAAGTGATTAAAATTATTTCTAACTCAAAAATGAAAAATATTTATTATTTTGAAAACTATATTTTAAGCCTAAAGGTGACTTTATTCTTATTCATTCAAAATTAATAATCATTAGATAAATTTCAATTTATTTATTTTTATATATAATAAATAAATTTAATTAAATTTTATATTCAAATTATGTGAAATTTATCTTTTACATAAAAATATATAATAGAAAATAAAAACAATGTTTTCAGTATATTTTTCATTAACCATGAAACATTAAATTATTATTCCTTTAACTTCTTATTTACTTATTGTATATTATTTACTTATTTTATTAATAATTCCTTGAATGTTACTAATATATTTTATTAAAATTGTTCTTTAAAAGTAATAAATTTATTTAAAAATACATTATGTATCAAATAAAATCTTTAAAATAATAGATATTTTCAATGATGAATTAGAATACTTTTATTTTATTCAAAAATTATTTGTTTATGTTAATTACTTTTAAAATATTTTATGCGCAACACCTTATTTTCTTCTCACTATGAAATACTCTATATACCAAATGTATACATGTATAACCAATTACTATATATACAATGACCATATATCCAAGGATAGTATATATTTTGACTATATATATAATACTCTTGTTACATTCCTATATATGACCATACAAACTTCAATAAAATTCATTCATAAAATTCATTTATTTTACTCTAAAAATATGAACTATATTTCTAATTTTTTTCTTTCATTCCATAGTTATAACTAATAATATGATCATCAAGTAAAACCAAGAAAATGGATATTTGATGATAATTATCTTTTTATTTACTTGTAATTTTATTCCTCTTATTTTTTATAATAATTTTTTATATTCCATTATCATAATATATTAATGTCAATATTTTATTATAATATTTTTCACAATAATTTTTGTTTCCTTTTTTGGTTCTATTTTAGAATTGCATGTATAAAAATATATTCAAGATATTCAAGGAATAAAATTATGGGGTGTTAAATAGGGACTTGGGAAGTTAATTAAAATTTCCATGTTAATATTGGTAAGAAGAAAAATCACTATTTGAACTGATTTTTCTTCAAACTACAAGGCATATGTTTAGTGTTTTTGGATTTTGTTTCCTATAAGAAACTAATGGGATGGACAATGATTTGGGTTATGTTGTTGTTTCTTCTTTTTTTAGTTAAATAAGTAATTTATTATCCAAAGTTATCATTTTTTTGGTCGAGGAACCAAGAAATGGCTAGTGAAAGTGAACCAATGATGTTTGGATGATTTATTGTTTAAAGGGGAAATATTAGAATTTTTTGAGATTATTGAGTAGGTTTCCCCTATAATTTATTTATATAATCATTTATTACCTTGAAATTATTTGATACACAATAATAATGTAGTATTAAAATTAAATTCTTAACTTAATCTAATAAAAAAAGTATTGAAGATCCAACTTTGTACAAGGATTGCATTTGTTGTCAACTGATTTTCATTTATTTCTATTGGTTATTAATGAGATAATAAATTCTCATTTATTTCCATATGATGAATTGGTTCTAATGTTAATGGATCTTGAACAATGTCCTCAAGTCTTGATCATTCAATAAATATATTTTTATGACTTTGAGTTTTAAGGTGATGGCAAAATAATTGTTATGGATTCATTAGATGACATTAGATATCATGGTTGAATAATTATCTTAGTTAAATATTAATAGGCTTCTATGGTTTGTATTTCACAAATAACATAAGTTTTTTTGAGAACTTATAATGTAAGACTTATGAAGGAAAGGGGAGAAAAGTCATTTCCAATCATATTTAGGTCAGTTTGGAACAAAAGATATTACTGGAAGATAGGGAAGTTAAAATAATTTCCTTGGTAAATATGACAATGATAAATATGGTCAATAAAATGTTAAAAATAAAAACAGATTAGGTTAATGATAAAAGAAGATAACTACAAATTATTATGGTTGGTGTTGTCAAAGCATATTTTAAGGTGGTGCCATTTTCGAGGGTTTTCTAAATTTTTGGGCTTTAAAATCAAGAGTTTTTTTGGAAGAGGAATGTTCTATGAAAATGAGTTCATAGTTTTCATGCCACAAATCATATTTCACAGACTAAAAAAGAGGAACGTGGTATAAAGTGGAGAAATAGACAAATGATGAATTTTTTGCATAGCATGACTATGTGGATCATGAATCACTATATACAAACCACGTAGAAAAAATAGTTCTCCAGAGGCATGTAGTTCATGGAATATTTTAGTTTGTGGGAATAAAATTTTGATGTAGGGCCACCTTTACCATGAAAATAGTTCTTGGAAGATAATATAGTCAGTGAAAGTAGAAACGTTCCACGGAAGGAAAGGTTGTGTGCGTAAGGAAATGTTTCCCATTAAAAAAAGGTAGTTTATGAAGGGAAGGCAGTCCACAAATATGAGGTAGTCCATGAGGAATTAACCATCTGTGAAGAAGGGGAGGCCTACAGAAGAAAAAAACATGAACCACTCATGCAACACAGTGTAACAAAACATGTGGGTCAAGGTAGTTTATGGAGTATATATGGCAGTTTTCAAATGAAAAATATCACACACTCAATATAGGTGTTTACACCCTCATCATGCATTGTGAAATAGATGATCCATAGACACTCAACTCATTCAAAACTCACATACTCATAGTGATTCATGAATAATGGTTCCGTGAACCAGTGCTTGGGTATAATACCTAAATGCGTATCATAAAGTGAAAGCATGTGTGTACTTGGTTGATACACAATAGATAGAGAAGAGAAAACTCACAAAGTCTATTTATGTGAAGAATAACTATACATGAACCTAAACTCATATCTGCACTAGGGAAGAAGAATGTGAATCGATACACTAATGTGTTGGTATTGAGTGTTGATGAAATAGAGTAAGATACTTTTTACACTATTTCACATTTTTTGTTTCTAAGAATATTAGTGTGCCCACGTAAATATTGATTATTATCTAGGGAAGATGAATTATAATGATGATAATTTTAGATGATCTTAATTTATGTTATAATCACAAAGGAAGTTTTTGATTCTAGTAAGAAGAAGAAGAATAAGATATCTTAGTGTAATTGGTTTTGCACTGAAGAATAAAGATAAAATAAGATAAGATGATTTGGGGACCAAATCGATATCAAATGATTAAAATGTGGGTCATAGAAAATCTAGTGTTCATCCGTCCACAAAAAATTCATATTATTTGGTCTGATAAAAGAAGAATATTGTGAAGATATCATTTTTTATTTTAGGAAGAAGTAATAAATGTTTCTTGAATGCTGCTGTGAAAGTAACAATGAGACAAAGAAAGTTGTGTAAGAACAAGGAAAAGTTATAACATCAGAAATGACTCAATAGGTGGAGGAATTTATTGGTGTTACAAACCATAAACAACAAGGAGAAGACTATCTTGGGAGGTAGTATAAAGATTCAGTCAAGTGTGGCAAAACATGAACTATTTGATTTTTTTTCAAAGTGCTACATGAATGAACTATTGGATTTTTTACATAGTGCTACATGAGTGTAAGGGAGTATCCTACTCTTTTTATTCCACAAAATGATTTTTTTCATGTGGATTGTATGGCCAATATTATTTCCAACCATTCCAAGGACTGGCTACACTTTTTGAGTAGTAAACCTTGTAAAAACATCATGTAATTGTTTTTACTGCTTTAATATTTTTTCATATGATAGGGAAAAGTGAATAAGACAATAGAGATCCTAATAGTTTAATGAGATAAAGGGATAACAAGTTGAATTGGATTAAAAAGTCTCCAACACAGATTCACCCCCCTCTCAGTGTTAGGAATATCCCAAACCAATTATTATAAATATAAAGGTAAAATTTAAAATTCTTAGCAACTTAGGGATATAAATAAATATCAAAAGGATAAAATTTAGAGTTTGGTTAATATATATAACATATAAGTATATATGTAGAACAATTATAAGTCCTCTAGATAACAAATTCATATATTATATTATGTCTCTATCCCCATGCTACTACAGTATACTATGAAATTCAATGATCTTAAATTCATCTTCACATGAATGTATAAGAAAAATGATTATAAGTAGAAGTTTTTTTAATTATTTTACAAGAATTATCTTCAATTAATTATCTATTTTTTTCCATTCTTATAATCATAATATTTTCTTTCAATCATTTTTTTTGTTTATATCCACTCTAAAATTCAAAAGTTTTGCAACAAAGGTTGGTCTTTACTGTAAATAGAGTATGTTTTATTTGTTGTCAATACTCAATTGAAGATCATGAAATTTACGATTAAATAAACCTTATAGTTCAAGAAGAAAACAATATTGATGGTTGTGTCATTTCCCAGTGTCTGCTAATTTTTTGGGGTCCAAAATTTAAAGAATGGAAAGCATAGTGAAAAGTGGTTTTTCTTAAAGGAATTATGAAAATATGGAAAAGGAATGATTTTTTATAATATGGGATATGCGAGTGGTGTTTCAAAATTTATTAAATAATTATAAAAGTGTGCTCTGTAATTATGACGAACATCACGAATGACATAGAATTGGAGCATCAAGATCGGTGATAGTGATATTCGTGATTATGAGAATTATAGCATCATGGTGGTGTGAAGGGTTTGATGAAGAGAATTACGACAACATCAAATCCCAATGGTGATTTGTGAAAGTAGGTACACCATGTATAATTTTTTATGGATTTAGAAAATGTGCTGGAAGTATTGGAGCTTTACTAATGAAAGAGCCTATAAATATGAGGATACCCCTCATCACAACAGATGAATTTTTCCAAGGATAATCCGAAATCAATCTGATTTCACAAAGATAAGGGAGATCCATAAAACTAAAATTCCATGTTATATTGAGCATCATGAAAAGACTTTTAAGGTCATGAACTAATGCCAATTCTTTAGAGAAAAGAGAACTTTTCTATGATAGGGTTTACTATGTTGAATTTATGATCTTTCTGAAGGATTTTGTGCTATGAAGGTAGGTGAGATATGTGAAGGAATTTGTTCCAAAAAGTAAGGGGTTCTTTGTGAAGGAATTTTGTTCCATGAAGGAAAGAGATCTTCTCAAATGAGCTTCGTGAAAAGGAGTTTTGAACATATGGTTTTAAGTGAACAATGATTTCTAGTGCATCAATTCAGGACTTCAATATAATTAGTGTTTGTGATGGACATAGACAAAGAATTCAATGCCAATCTATTAAAGATACCTTCAAATCGATAAACTAAGTAATACTTCACCCAAAAAAGTGAGCAAGGGGGAGTCAACAGAAGTGTTCTAGGGTATCCATTATGTTATACCTAAAATCATTATAAAGGTCGTTTTCCTATCCCAAAGTTATGTTGTCTAAACTCTTATACTCCATAACTAGTATAGATTAGTGGACTTCGGTGTGAATGACAACCTATTGGTGTATTCTACTTAGATTGGTCCTTAGTGGTGAACCAAGTAAAATTGTTATGTCATCTCTTTGCATGTGATTATTTGTTTTCTTCAAAATCTCATCAGACAGGGTTAATAGGTTCTCATCAATGTGGGAACAAAATCCATCAGTTTAAAAGAAAAAGTTGTCACCCTAATTCATCCCTCCCCTCTCAAGGTGTTCTAGGGTCCTACAAAAAGCTGGTAGAAATTTTCATCCATTCTTAATTCCCAATATATGTGTATCTTTATCTAGGGAAAATTTACCTTTTGAAATCACATATTGGAAATGAAACTTGTGAATTTCCCGCATTTACTTCACTAGAATTTATTCATATTACATAATATTTGAATCTATCAGTAGATGATAAAAACATATGTTTCCTCATTGGGTATTAGACTAATACATAATCATCAACATACCTAAGCATATTACTATAAAGATATTATCACCTTTTCTAATTTCAGTTGTGTTCATGATGAGTTCCTTATCGAGAGAATGGAGGTACAAATGGTCTATAATTATGGACATTGAGTTTGATAACTATTCTTTTATTACTTCACAATATTTTCTGATGAAAAATATTATGAAAATTGTTAATCATCTACTTTTATTTCATATAGATCAAATAAATAGGTTTAAGATCTATCTTCAAGATATTAGAGGAATTTATGACATCGATCAATATAATATTTATCTATCAAGGATACCTATTAAAAATTCATACTCAATATATTCAAGAGATATCACAATAAATTTCCTTATATTCTATAATATTTCTAAGAGTTTTTTTATTTGGAGTTACGTAACTTCAAAGAAAATCCTCTTAAAAAGTTTTTAGGATTTGTTTTGTTTAAGAATCCTTCATCTTGAATAATCATGCATTGGAATATTTATTTCTTATATATCCCCTACTAATGAATTTGAAATTTAAAAATGTTTTTGGTCGAACCTATGTTAATATCCTTACTCTTAAGCTTCAAGAACTATATTTTTTAGGATACTTTGTAGATGTTAAATTCATCAGAACCTCCATCCTTCATATTAAGCTCAATTTGATCATTAATGTGAACACTAAAATCCGTGGCAATATGATCTTGTTTTTTTGTGTCTTTCCAAACTTGTTTCAGCTTTAAATTCATAACTATCCTTTAAAGGAAATAATTTAGTTTTAAATTAATTATAACATGTGATGTAATTTTATGTATAAAAAAATTTTCAATACCACATGGATTATTTTTCTATATTTTTTCTAGTTTTTAAGGACAACTATCATACCTAAGAAACTTATTTCTCCTTGAATCCGTCCTTCAACTACCTTTTCTCATCTTGTGCATCAACTTGGAAGTATAAACAGAGAGACTATAATCTATTTGAATATTCAAATTTTTAGATAACCTATATGGTTAAATGTGTGTGATTAAATTGAAAACTATAAAATAAGAATCAATTAAAATAATTTTTTAATTTATTCCTAATTCATCGTAAAAATATTTAAAAAACAAAAAAAAATTGTCACTCAATGTTTTCAATGTCAGGCCAAACCAAATGGTCCAACCATTGGAGGCACCGGTTTTGTCTATGTTGTGAATTTCATAGAATTTTCTTAGGATATATCATGCCAAACCTAGAGGTTTCCAAGTTTTCCCACCCGATTAAAGGTAAAAAACTAACCATCCTATATGGTTTTGGTATTTCAAGTATTGTTTGAATTTTTTTAGGATTTTAAAATAAATCAAAGAATTTAGACAACTCACATTCATGGGTTTTCATGTTTCAATTTTTTATTTATTCTATTGTTTTTCTATATATATATATATATTTACTAAAATATATATTTAATACTTAGAAATGTTTTTTTAATATATATATTTTAAATAAAATAATTTTCAAGAACCATTTTTATAGGATAACACTCCTGATAGGATTAAATGTTTTTTTGATGTAGGATATTATTTCATCCACATATTTATAGGTTTAGGTATACTTTACTAATTGTATTTACAATATGGGACTCCCTACATGATTATATAATAAGTATAATATTTAATATTTAGTTGATAAAAATTAATTAATGTAAATTAAAATGGTTGAATATAAATAAAAAAATAAAAAAATGTGGTTTATAATAAAAAAATTAATTTAATCTCATGAAAATAATTATATGATAAAAATTGTTAATAATTAATTAAAATATATGATAAATAATAACATAATATTTAAAATAAATAAAATATTAAAACCTGGTTGACCATCCAAATTAACAGATTTGATTGGTCCAACCCCGAACCACCCCCCTTTACAGTTCAATGATCAGTATGGTTCTAAGACCATTGTTATCAACTATACTACTCCACCCATCACAAACCATTATAAAAAAATGTATTTTTTTGACTTTGTTTGTCCTTATCTATGAGATGAGAGATATTATAATGATAAGAAAAAGTGAATGGTTTGGTTGTTCCTGACACTAAACTAGTAAAGAGTTTGGAAACCCTCTCGATGAGTCCTTGGTATTATGAAGTCAATAAATTTGTTTCCCTAAAAGGGTTGAAAGACTGATATCTTCTTACAATTAAATTCCCATGGGTTAGAGAAAAAATGGTTTGGTTAGATTTCTTTTACCATTATAAGATATGACAGTTTTTATGGAAATGATAAACCATTGAAACACATTAATTATTTGCTTGTATGAAAATAATTTTGTTCATTTATGGAAGAAAATAATGAAATTTTGACTTCAAAAATATAATTCTACTGCCACCAAACATTCAAATTTTTTGTTCAAAATTGGTCCATTGATAATGGATGTCTCACATGGATATGGAGATGGTTTCATGGGAAGAGGTGGGGTGAAAGATAAAGAAAACATAGAGGAACTTTCAACTTTTTAAGTTAGAGATTGTAATATAGCTTTTATTTCCATAGTCAGGCTTAAGTTGGATTTTATTAGGTTCATTTTGATGAATTTTAATGTTCTAGAGAGGGTTACAATTAATTCTATACTTAACTCCATATTGTATAATGGGAGTTTACAAAGAAGTTCCATGAGCCTTTTGAGATTCGGTGTGAGAACATATAATTTTTATGGATTCTTAGGTGGATTTTTTTTCAACATCATTTAAAAAATGAAAAAAATTAGAGTGAACATGTGAAAAAACATTAAAAAAAAATCTGGAATTTTTTTTTAAAAAATTTGCTAATAGAGGGTTATCACCAAAATCACTAATGAAAACTATTATGTTAAACTATAAAGAGAGTTATCTAGGAATTAATTTTTAATGTTGGGATAACACTCTATCTGAATAAAAAAGGAGTGATGGATCTAATCTAATATATATATTTTACACTTTCACATTTTTAATGTGATATTATTTTCTTTTTTATCTCAAAAAAATTCAAAATTATTAAAGTAAAAGACTAAAATAATCATTAATTATGTTGAAATATTTTTTTAAAATGCTTTTCCTTTAAAAGGAATAAGAATATTTAATATATATTGGATGAAATTTTATGTAAATAAATAGATATTATGATTTTATCTTTTACATTAAATAAGTGAATCAAAGTTAAATAAAAGAATAATTGGACACCAACTTAAACTTATAATTCACACTTAATCAATATTGATCTGTAAAACCCCCTTTGATTCATTGAGTCCTTCATTTATTTCTAGAAATTATTAGGATCACATGTTTTTTATGTGTTTAAAGAGTTCATGTTACACCAAAAATCTATAATGTTAAATTTTTATTTGAAGGTATTATGATTTTTTTACATTTAACATTTAATGAAAATTAACATTGAGTTATTTCATTAAGTTATACATCTAAAATATAAAATTAAATATATTACAAGATAATAAAATGAAATATAATTATAAAAACATCCAGAATAAAACCACATTTAAATAAAAATAAAATAAGATTTAAATATTTTTGATTCTAATCTACATAAGGATAACACCTTTGATATTAACTACATAAAGAATACAATAAGTTAGAAATATGATAAACTTACTTTGAATAGAAAAAATAGAATTATATCAGTGATTTTTATGAAGTATGTAAGGTTATATATAGAAATGTAATATAAAAATTAGGCATATATGATTGTTAGGATAATACGGTTATTGGGATTATATGGATATTGATATTATCAAAGTGAATTATAATAATTAATGTGAAAAATTATAAGTAGTGTTTTATTAAAAATGTTACTATTTCAACCATTGAATTGGAAGATATAAATAGAAGTAATATCATTATGAAACTTATGTAGAAAGGGTAATAAATTACATCAAGTAGAATAAGTACTCCTTTTGAGGCTCATTTTTTGGTTTTGGAAATATGGTATCATCACTAGGGTTTTACCTAGACCAAGCCCAAGCTAAACATCACCAAGTACAGTTTGATATAAATAATCTTCATGAGAATCTCACACTTTTAGAAATTAATATTAGATCCATGTTAGTTGAATCATCACCTATGAATAATAAAATTTCTTATCTTATCCTTAGGTACTATGTAGAGGTATTAAAAGGTAAAGATCCCAATGTAATTGTTGAAGAAGGCTATTTTTGTTGTAAACATTTAAAG
Organism: Viscum album; assembly: GCA_963277665.1. Lineage (NCBI taxonomy): Eukaryota > Viridiplantae > Streptophyta > Magnoliopsida > Santalales > Viscaceae > Viscum > Viscum album. The sequence continues at coordinate 770,181,393 of OY728119.1, read as the reverse complement.
AGAATCAATGGATGTTATGAAGATTGATCTTAATGTATGAAGAATGGTTTGATTTATTGTGAAGTGATTTAAAATACCTTTTATGGGTTTGATAAGGTTTTGAGCTTATTGGATAATTCATGAATTCTTGACTTGAAACTAGAGTTTAGATAAACACTTAATCCTTACCATGTATTATTGATTTTTTCTATGCTTAAGTAGAGAACATGAAAAAGGAAGGATTTATACAAAAAAGGAATGAATGATATTGAAGAAGAAATATTGATACTAAAGAAATAAGGTTGATATGGAAGATGTATGGTTCACAGAGAAGAATTTTGGCTAATTTGGAAGAGGAATTAGTGATACACATGAAGTTCATCATGTTGAATGGGAATTTTTCAAAAGAAAGTGATACATAATAGGAGAATGAATGCATCTCCCTGCATATGGAATAAGTTATTCTAATGATATGGAATAAATGATCTATATTGAAGTTGGATATTGGTAAAGTAATAGCATAAGGAAGTGGTGTTTGAGGCATACAAAAGAGGTTATAAAGAATACATTAGAATTGAGTTTCCTATATTTAAATTCTATATTTTGAGAAGTAAAATTTTCTTAAAGACATGTTTAATGTATTATATTGTTGATACATAATATTTGGTTAGTGTATAAATAACAAGAACATATTACTAAGAATATTTGAAATTGAATAGGAATTGAGACTCATTCTAGGAGACATATGAGGTGATACTTCTTAAATATGAAACAAAATATAAGAAAAATTTGATGATTAATAAAGGTGTTGGGAATCATAGAATATGATATCCCCATATCATAACACAAAAAAATTTGAAATAAATTTAATTATGATTTATTATTATTAAAATCAATAATCACATGCTAATGGTTATGGTGTGATTCAATACGATATTTATAGAAGAATGAAATAGGTTATTACTGCTTGAATAATTTTTAATTCTCTAATTAAAATGATTGTGAATTATATTTTGGTGATTAATTCTGATGAAATACTTTAGAATGAGAATAATTTTATCAACGCAATTTCATTAGAGACAATAGTTAAATGAGAATGAAGTATTTGGAGATCATGGGTGAATGTCCACATAAACCACTGATTGGTGAAATATATAGAGGATCATGTTGTATATTTTGGTTGTGATAATTATTTTATAATATGACCTAATTTTTTTTCAAAATTTAATTAATTTTATAATATTGAGAAATTATATGTTAAGGGTATAATATTTAAATCTATTGAATAAATGGTGAGTGAGTGTCAAGACTAATAAGAATAGAAAAATAGATACCGAAGCTGAGAGTTATAGAGAGAGTAGAAAACATGAATAGTTTGAGTGATCAGTTATTTGAGATTGAGAAGTAAATAATTAACTATATCTATATAAAGTGACCAATCATGAATAAAACAATTTCAACTCTGATGATAAAAAAGAATATCTTAAAGTGGATTTCATATTCTATTTTGATTATATTTGAATGATCAAATTGCAAGATTATCATCATAAGTTGTAGAAGTATCCCATAGATTCTTGTGATGTTAATCACCCCATTTAGAATATCTTATTTCTATTGTATAGAGTTTGTTTCCTTACAGTTTAGTGTTGTGTATGTTTTGGGAAACACACAGGTAGAGGATTATCCCATCCTGACCACTTGTAATTTTTGATTGATTATTAGTAGAAAATTTGTGACTCAGACTAACCCAAATATGAATAAAGATTAAGTATACACATTGGGATAAAATCCAATAAAAATTGTGGATTCCTTTCCTTTTTCATTTATATTTTATTAAATTAAGGTTGAGATAAATATTTTAGTGTTTAAGATCCAAAAAAATCAGAAATATTAATTTCAAGAGGAATATATTTTAAAAGAAATAGCCACTAATTCAACCCCATTGTTAGTGGTGTAACCCACTCCTGTGGTATAACAAATTCTATAGAAGATATCCTGGTTGACTCTTTTAGATCTTCATGTTGTTGGAATATATAAGTTTAATTTTTTCAATAATAGGTGTGTCCCCACCTTCTATAAAAAAAATTATTATGGATGGATGAACAATATGTTACCATATCTTCTATGACTTATCTTGAAGGTTGTTTATATAATAAAAATGATATTTTCTCCGATTCCTAGAAATGATCCAATTTCATTTTTTTGATAATATAAATTTATAATTTGATGAAAAATAAAAAAACATAATTCCTAACTCTATATCAAAAAAATATTACAAAATTATTTTGGTGTTTCAAGTAGTTTATGAAATTTGGAACAAACTAGAAAGCAATTTTATAGGAAATTTTAATGTTAAAGAATATAAAATGTTTATAAGAAGAAAAACGTTTGAATATGTGAATATTATCCAAGAATAAACCATTAATGAATATTTTAAAAGGGTGAGTGGGATATTGAAAAATATGAGAAGTTATGGAGAAAATATTGATGAATCTATAATTATAAAGAAACTGATGAAAACTTTTCTGGATTAGTTTAATATGAAAATTTTAGTACTGGAAGATAAAGATGATCTTAATCTTGATTAATTACACAATATTCTCATTTGATATTAGATGATAAGGGATCCATCATTTAAAAGGAATTTCAAATTATTAATTACATTTGAATCTATACAAAATTGAAAAATCAAGGTAGAAAAATTAAAGATTCTAGTGATTATGATGATGAAGAAGAAAAGGATAATGATTATAAGAGAATAATGTATCTTATTTGAATAAATTTTAAAAAAGTTATGGGAAATTATAAAGAAAAATCCCATCATAATTATTTCAAGTGTGGTCGAATTAGAAAATTTTCCAGAAAATTTCCAAATAAAAAAAGTGGATAGTATAGAGAAAATGATCAAAATGAAATTCCTCAAAAGAGAAAATTTGGTAGAAACTCAAAATAAGATTCTAAAAAATTTTAGAGAAGAAGGATGTTTCTGAGAAGAAAATGAATGAGTATAATGGGTAAATATATAGAATATAATTTCACTTTAAGTATCCAATTGAAAGAAGAATATATTGATAAGTTCAAAAACTCCCTAGATCATGTAAAGAAACATGTTGACTCCCCAATCAGTGAAGAATAAGGAGTTGAGATAAATTATATATAAGACTTTCTAAAATATGATCTTAAAGCCTATCTTAAGAAGAATAAAAAATAATGAAAATAATATATTTAAGATGGAAAATTCAAATATTACTGAATTAAATAAGGAGTACATCAATAGGGATACAACTTATAATGACGAAATCAATAACTTTGAGCTGAAATTTTCTAATCAAGAAAATATTGAGAATGATCTTGAAGAAAATATGAATTTTAAGGATGGAGGACTAAGAAAGACAAAATCAAAGTTTCTTACAGATAAGAATGAATTTAATATGTGAGAAAATAATTTAATAAGGTAATATAAGTCATAGATAAATCATCTCATGTTGCTTATAAATTTACCCTTAAAGGATAGGTAAAATCCGATTATACTAAAATTATAAGTAAATATATTTTTACTAATAATACATATTTAAATTTTAAAATAGGGAATTTTTAGGAAAATAAAAATGATGTTAAATATTCTATATCAAGGGAAAATAATAATATATCATGAATAATCACATCCCTAAGAAAAAATAAATCTCAAAGTATCTAAGGGTAGTGACATCAATTTTATAAACAATATTATTATTATCAATATCATAGATAAAACATAAAAGGTTATAATAGAACAAACATTAGAGGATATTTTCGGTGTTATGCAATTTTTGGGTAAAAATATTATTCATGTAAACATTTAATTTCATTTCCTTGTAATACACATGAATCATGGGGGGGTACTGAAAATATAAGAATTAACCTTGAGAAGATAATGTGAAATTGTTTTTGAAAAATCATGCAAGATTGGAAGATCAAAAAATATATTTTTGTGACCTGGAGAAATATTTGGAAGATGTGATGAATATGATCATTGTTCTAAATATTATATGAATAATATCATAGATTAGTTTATATATGCTCAAAAAGGAAAGTCAATTTAGACAAAGAAGGAAGAAAAGTTTCTTACCATAGAAGTATCCTTGAAAGCCTAAAATAATGGTAAACCATGGATTCTAGACAATGTTTATTTTTCACATATGTCTATTAACATAGAAATTCCTACGAATATTGGAAAATATGATGTAGGGGTAGTTAATTTGGAATTGATATCTGCTTGAAAATAATGGGAGTTTGAACCACTGATAAAAAAGATCAAAGGATTAAATGAAATAATGTAATCTATATTGAAGGGATCAAAAAATATTTTGAGTGTGAGAAAATTATGTGATGATGGAAATGAAGTTTTTTTTCAAAAAAAATATACATCATCAAGATTTTAAAGGATGGGAGAGTCATCACAAAAGGTATGAGAATAAGTTGAAACGTGTTCCAAATAGTATATCTAACCAATTCTTACTACTTAATTTGTAAAGAGGAGAAAACCATGGAATGGAATTCTTGACTACCTTAGTAAAAGAAAAAAATATTAAAGTCTCAAATAATGATGTTGTGAAAGATATACCCCACCTATAAAGAGAGAGAGAAAGAGGAATATTGTTTGTGCAACATGTTAGAAAGGGAAAATGGTTCAATGAACTCATAAAAGAGAATAATTCAATCCAACAGACCCATGGAACTCATTAATTTAGATTTTTGTTGTCCAATGAGACAAAAATATTCCATAGGTGATATTTATTTCATTACTTTCATTGATTATTACAGTCAGATAACCAATGGCATGTTTATAAGGCTCAAGTTAGAAACTATAGAGATGTTCAAAATCTTTAAAAGATATGTTGAAAAAGATATAGGAGTCTACATAAAAAATATGAGATCATATAACTGAAAATAGTACACCTATAATTATTTTTAAAGATATCTAAAAAATCATGGAGTTCATAATCAATACAATACAACATACACTATAAGAACCTGACCTTAATCATTACATATTCTAGTGATGTTAAACTAAAATTATTTTTCATAAAATCCTAAGGATATTTTTTGTTTAGAGTTTTATAGAATAAATAAAAACTCTTACATATTAAACCCATACATTATAGGTGGACACTTATACTCAATATATATTTTCCAACCAAAAAAAATTAACAAAGAAACATGTTTTATTTTCATGAATTTTCTTCAAAAAAAAAGATCTTGACCCCATCCATATCCCTAATCATCAATAAATCCTAGTGAAATACATTTTTAAAAAATGAGATGATAAAAAAATCTCATTAAGGGAAATAAAAGAAAAAATACATTAGCCCAGTGAAAAATATGAAAACCCTTTAATTTTTTTTTCATGAAAACATATTCTTTCATCCAAAAAGATAATCACTTTTTCTTTAAAAATAATAATTATCTTTCCTTTAGAGATCAAATTATTTCCATGAAAAATAATTAGAAAGATTAAAAAAGTCATCTAGGTTCCTTAGGATATCATAATAACATAACCCTTACATAACCCTTAAAATAACCCTTCCAAATTGGAATAATCATATGACTATCTTCCAATATAATTCTTCAGAGAACAAAATCATTACCCAATGCATTGAGGAACAATCCGGGTGCAACCAATTATATAATGGAATAACATGTGAGATATAATGGGGTTTAAACCTTTATAAATAATATACAAGGATAATATCATGAATAAAACCCTTGAAAAATATTTTAAACCCGTGTGAAAAACACTCTTAGATATCAAAATAGCCAATTTTCTTATAAATCGCTTTAAAATTTTAAAACCTATACACATCATAAAGATATAACATTCAATACAAATAAATGTGAAATTTTTTAAAGGAAACATAAAATCATTAAATCTCTATGAAGGTGGAAAAATATGATCATTCTATATATGTTAAAAAAATAAATTCTGTTTTACTTTTGTAAAAAGTGTTGAAATAGGAGCTTTAAAAGTGTATTTTTAAATGAAAGTCCCTTATCTTAAGTCCAAATAGCCATGTATATTATTTATAATCATGAATAATAAGCATAGATTAATTTTATAATTTATTGAAAAATTTTAAATTCATTATTCATTTTATATCACTTATTACCATGTTAAATACAATTATTTATTCATTTAATTTCACATCTGCTGTTTTTGAAAAAAAAATTTACTTAAGTCCCAAATGACTTTAGTATGGTAAAAGTGGACATTATTAAATCATATCCAAAATAATAATAATTAGATAATTATCATTTTTATATATCACAAATAATTTTAATTATATCCATTAAACATGATTACGAAAAATGAACGACGTTACAATCATAGGGATGATAGTCCGTACATACGCATGAATAATGTTTCCATTTTTCAATAATCATTATGGAAAGAAGGTAAGTATTATTTTATTTTTCCAGAATGATCATAATATCATTAATATCATATTACGTACTTAAATATACTTATATATATATCATCCATGTGATGTGGTGATGGAAAAATGAATCACATCGCTTCGTAGAGGTATTATTTCACACGTACACATGACTGACATTATCATTTTTTAGTGAATGGAAAGGTAATAATGAAAATGATATATTATATTTTTATAATGATAAATATTTCATTAATATCAAATATATTCCTTTATTACATCATTATAATCAATATTGAGAGATGGTGATGGAAAACGAATTATATCGATTCACGATGTGGTAGTCCTCCGTACACACAAACGATAAATTATTTTCCAGTTTGATAGAAATAGAGATAGATGTAGGTAATGAAAATAAAAAATAAAATATTAATATATTTGGGATATTCAATATATTATTTTATCCTGTTTTATGGAGTTTTTATATAATTGGAATAATAAAAAAATAGAAACTCTTGATTGAAAATGTTACCTCTTCTTTTGAAAATCTCTTTTTATTAACAACTTAAGACCACTAAGTGTGGTGTCATGAATATAAAAGGACCATATAATGTGATGATGTAATATATAAAGGGATTTTGGTATGTATTTTCCAAACTAAATGGGTTTTGATGTTTGAATATTTGTGAAGAAGAGGTGCCCGTTTATAAGAGAGGGGTGGGGCACTCTTAGACTTTCTTAAAATATTTAAATTAATATAATTAATTTTCAATTATAAATTTCTCAAAATTGATTTATTTTTAATATGTTTATTTACATATAAACCCCCAGAATATAAAAATGAGATAATTTTTTACAATATTTCTACCCTTATCTTTTGGCTTTAACCCCTTTAACTCTTAGCATGACCACATGGATTTTTACTCCTTGAGGGTCAATATTTTCAATAAACAAACTAATGACCGATAAATGGAACATGTTTAATATTTTAAACCTTATATGAATAATTTGGTTGAATTTCATATTTTTTATAAATTTTAAATCATTTAATAAAATATTTATTACCATAAAATATCTATTGTGATGTTTTTTAGATATATTCAATACTTTGACTTTAATAATTTTAATATCACACATATAATAAGAAAAAAATATTTTATTACATACATAACATGTAATTTTAGTCTATAAAATTATTTTATTACATTATTTATCTCGAATTATATTTATTTTAATATTTTTAATTTCATTTATTTACTTTTCAATTAATTAATTAATCATTATGTTGCATTGTATAAGCATTTATGGTAAATATTTATTCACTAAAAATTAAAAATTAATTAACAGGATGAAAAAAATATTTTATATTTGAAAGTAATATTTATAGTCAAACATATACTCAATATTAGAGCTTGTTAAAAATATCACACTTATTAAAAACAAGAGTGTGGCATGTTTGACTTTTCATTAAATAAAATACTATATATACATCATAATTATATCTAAGTGGCCAGAAAAGTTCATAAATAAATTCATATCATGAAGATAAGTTTATTATTAATAAAATATCAATTTATATTCATTAAATTTTTATTTTAACTCATATATATATATATATATATATATCCTGACAACACATTTAGTGTGTTATTTTGACATTGTTGGCCTTGCCTCAGAATTGCACTAGCATTTGGACAATCCAGTTATTATGTAACTATAAAATTTGTTTCTAACTAAAAAAATAATCAATAATAAATAATATTAAATAGAAAATTATAGAAATTACTTATATAATCCCAATTATATTATTAGTATACCAAATTTAACATTTTTAGTGTGGCATAGGCTCTGCGTTAGCATTGAAAATGAGTCTCATATTTATTATAGAATAAATTATAATATCTATGTTTTCAATTATTTATGAATTATATTTATTTTATATTATAATAATTAGATAATTAAATATGTTTCATATTTTTTATACTATTTATTTATCTTTCCGATGTCATAAAATATACTGTATTTCAAAAAAATAATATTTCTTTACTATTCACTAAAAATTTAACATATTCAAATAAATGTAAAAACCCAATCCTTAGATAAATTAATATTCATTGATCTAAAATTAAGCTCCATTTTATCAAATTAAATTCCTATAACTTATATAAATTTATTATAAAATTATTACGCACAATGCGACAAAAACATATTTTTAAAAAAATACAATCTTTCTTAGAAATGCCTATTTATGTGTAAAAGTTATTTTATACTAAGTAAATTATTAAATTGATTAAAATGAACCTAATTTAATGATTAATAATATAATATAACTATTTTTTAAACTATTTTAAAATAAAATATTTCGTTAGAAATTATTGAAACTAAAATACAATTTTAAATAAAAATCCTTGTTTTTCACTATTCACTAGAAAAAAAATATTTTCAAAAAAACATGAAACTTTCCCCATAATATTATTTTGGTATTATTATTTGAAAAATTATATTATTTTTTTAAAATAAAATGTATATAATCTTTAAAAAAATGATTATAATATTCACTCATAATAATCAAGAAAACCTATTTTTGAAGAAATCATTTTTTATGATTAAAATGACTTTTCTAAAAATAGTTTGACTATTTTATATGAACTTAACAATAATTTCTTATTTAGTTATATCTCTATATTAATTTCATAAAATATTCATTCCTATTCATACCTTCCAATTTAACGGTTATGTTATAACTTTAATATTTAAATAATATCCAGTTATTTATTTAAGCTCGATTTGGTTTATCTTGTATGCTATCGAACATAGTGTTTCCTTTTAAAAATACCACGATGTTACATTATCCCCCCCTTTTTGGAAATATCATCCTCTCAATTATTAACTCGGTCTTGATGAACATTGTTTTACATTTCAAAATATATTTTTTGAAATCCCACATTGAAAAAGGATTAACAAAATATCTTCTTGAAAAGAGGGAAAGGAAAGTATGATGGTCACCTAAGAGGACACATTATAGGTTTCCAAGTTATAGAAAATAAGTGGAAAATGAAAACATTTACTTGTAAGATAAAACTAAATCCTAATGACTAAGAGGGAGTGATAGAGAACATGGTCATGAGAAAGTTAACGAGCACAAAACGGTAAATCTGTGATGGGATAAATGGAAATTAATTTTTTGATAAGAAAAGTAGAAAAATAGAGATTTTGTTTCAAGATACTTTTCCTATATTTAGGAATTAAATTTATATATATAATAATAAAATTGGTAAATAAACTTACTTGAAAAGTATAATTTATTCTTTTATTCAATTTCTATAAAAACTCATATTCTTCTCAAAAAGATGAGTATGAATTTTTTGTGCCTAAATTACAAGAATAAACTTATAATTAATCACATAATCTAAAAATAATAACAATATAATAATAATTTATTTAGTAATTAACTAAAAAATGGTTATTATAAGATAATATAATTCACCAAAATGAACGAACATTCTTACTAAGAAAAACAACTTCAATCTCCAAAATTCAACAGTAATACCCAAAGTCCAACATAGATCATTACAAAATAACTAAGCATAATATTCCTTAAAAATATGATATAATAATATTAAAACCCAAAAATAAGAAGGATTTGATCACATAGTATTCCAAGATAATTTTTATGTTTATCTCAATATCGCATCAATGACTCTTAAAGTCTCATAACAAAATGTAATTTCCCAAATAAGATATTCTACAAGATATGATAATCATTTATATAACTAACCCAAATAACCATAAATATAGAATAAAATCATATACACTTACAAAATATAATTCAACCATTTTTAAAAATATTAAATCCCAAATTATTCTATTTACCATAATCATACATAGTTCCCAAAATAATGAACATATTCTGACATAACATTAATTACATGACAACAAATTAATATCCAATCTCATGGTTATAAATATGATAAAACATATGTTACCAAAATAAACACAACCTATATTTTTAAGACATTTTAAATAATAAAAAACAATTTCATAATATCCAATAAGTCACATAGGGTATTAGTAAGTGATTCAACCTTTTTACCATTCAGTTGTTGGTTTAATCCCCATGGCCTTGACAGACAAGACGGTTTTCCCCCTATTTAGAAAGTTATAATTTTTCTAAAACTATATTAATATAATTCCTATAAAATTTCAAAAAACATGAGATAATCATATAAAATAACTTTAATATATTCAAAATTAATCAAAGGTTTTAACCTTAAATGATGTCTCAGACCTTTCTTTTTTTATCCCAAAAATGTAATAACCCATAATTAATTCAAAATGAAAGATCATATAAACTCAAAACATTATCCATACTATTAAAATTACTCCCAAAAAATGGAAATGTATTCTTCATAAAGTTATACTTCACATTAAACCTAAGTGTTACATATTCCTAAATCCAATAAGACATCTCCCAAAATTTAATTAATCACTTATATATTTTATTACTTAAATCCTTAATATGGTTTGTCTAAGAAATTGAACTCATAATAAACCATAAACACAGAAACACAAGATGATATCTATAACTCTTAATTAAACCTCACAAGAAAACATCATAATCTCCAAATTTGTTTAAACTCTCCTCTGATACCAACAATAAAACCTAACCTTAATCTATACTTATTCTAGTGAATTTAGACAAAAATTATTTTTCTTATAATACTAAGGATATTTTAATTTTATAGTTATAGAGAATTAGGAAACACTATTACATATTAATCCCATGTATTACAAGTTTACACTTATAATCAGTATCCATTTCCCCACCAAACAAAACATTTAAAAATAAATATATTTTCTTTTCAAGGACTTAAAAGAGTTAATACAGTAGTTTATTTAAACACATGAAAATAAATTTAAAACCTTCTCTTTAAAACATTACTCTTTATTTAGAAAATATAATCATTTTTCCTTAAAAATAGTAATTATATTTTCTTTTGAGATCAAAAACATTCCATGAAAACTCATTTGAAAGAATAAAAAATTCATATAGGTTACTTGGGAAATCATAATCATAAAACCTGAAAATAAACCTTACATAAACCTTACATAACCCTTACATAACACTTATATAACCCCTAAAAATTTTAATTACCATACAATCGACTTATAATTATCCGAAAAACAAAATCATTACAGAATGCATTAGAGCGCTATCTGGGCTCACCCAAAGCTATAACTGGCTGACCCATGAGATAAAATTGGGATAAAAAAATTTATGTAATTTAAAATGAATATATAATTAATAAAATCCCTGAAAACTCTTTTAAACATATGTTAAAAACACTTTCAGATATTACGATACCCCTTTTTCTTAAAAATCACATTAAAAAAGAAAGAACTCTGTACATCATATAGAGACCATTTTATTTAAAAATAAATATGAAAATTTATAAAGGAAAATTAAAATAATTATATATTAATAAAGGTGGTAAAATCAACTCATTTTATATTATTTAAAAAAAAATTAATTGCTTTTGAATTTTGTAAAATGATTTGAAAGAGGAACATTAAAAGAGGATTTAAAAAGAAAGTTCCTTACCTTAAGTTTGAATCATCATATATGTTGTTTATCATATTGAATAAAAAAATTATATTAATTTATATTTACTTAATAACCTTTTTAAAATTCATTATTCCCTTTATATCACATATTTCAATGTTATATATAATTACTTAATCATTTAAGTTCACATCGGACATTTTGACTATATTCGATACTTAAGTCCAAAATGAATTTGGTATGTTGAATATGGTAAAACCGATCATTATTCTATATTATATAGAATACAAATAATGATATAATTATAATTTTTATAGGTCAATTATAATTTTAATTTCATCTATTAAATATGGTTATTAAAAATGGACTATGTTACAATCATGGATACGGTTGGCCGTTCATACACATGAGTAACGCTTCTATTTTTCAACAATCATTAGGGAAAGATGTTAAGTATTATTATATAAGTATAGAATTATAATTATATAATTAATATAATATTTTTTATTTAAATTGACTTATATATATCGTCCATGTGGTGTGGTTATTAAAAACGAACCACACAGCTTCTTTGACATGATAGTTCATATGTGTGTACGAACGAAATTATCAATTTCATGTGCATGGAAAGGTAAATGATATATTATATTTTAATAGTGAACAATATTTCATGAATATAATATATAAACCTTAATTCCATCATTATATAAAATCTTTAAATATAGTGATGGAAAACAAATTACATCGATTCGTGAGGCGGTAGTCTGTCGTACACACAAACGATGAATTCTTTCCCCATTTGATGGAAATGAAGATGTATATCAATAATTACACTAAAATAATAACATATAATTATAAGTTGGATAATTTTTTTATTATTTTATCATGGATAAAAATATTTTTAGGATGTGTAATAATAAAAAAAAAATATAATTGCTTGATTAAAAACGATACCTCATCTTCGAACAATCTCATTTTCTTAACAACTTAAAGACAATAAGGTTGGTTTTATGCCTAAAACCAAACCTATAATATGGGTAGGGATTCTAGTAAGTTATTTGGATATATATTGGATTATCTAAATGGGTTTTTAAGTGTGAAGGTTTGTGATGAAGATGTGACCTTTTATAAGAGAGGAGAGGGAAACTCTTGAATTTTTTTAAAATATTTAAATTTATATGAATTAATTTTCAATTCCGAATAGATATGAAGTAGTTTATTTCTAAGATAATATATGTAGGAATAAATATACCGAAATACAATAAAAATTAGATAATTTTTTACTATATTTATTCCCTTATCATTTGGATTTAAGATATATTTAACCCATTCAACTCTTAATGCGAAAAATTGAATTTTTACTCTTTGAGGGTAAATATGGATACAATAAAATAAAACAGACCAATAAATGGGTAATGGTTTATATTTTAAAACTTATAATAATAAATTCTCCAAATTTATTATTTTTAGGAATTTTATATCATCTAATAAAAAATTTATTACCATAAAATATCCATAATGTAAATTTTAAGAAATATTCATTACTTTGACTTTAATAAATCAAGATAAGAATTATAATTATAAAAAAATATTTTATTACATCCCTAAAATGTAAAGGCAGTTTATAAAATTATTTTATCAAATTATTTAACTCAAATTATATTTATTTTAATACTGTTAATACCATTTATTTAATTTTTCATTAATTAATGAATTACTACGTCAACATTGTATAAGAATTTATGATATTTATTTATTCATAAAAAATTGAAAATAAATTTCCATGATGATGATAAATATTTTATACTTAAAAATAAAAATTTTAGTCAAGAATATCCTTTAGATAAAATTATAAAACCCCATGTTTTTATGGATATGTTTTTTTTCAAATAAATTTAAATTTTCATTTATATTTTACAATGAACTAAGTCAAAGAGTCCTTTCACATTGATATGACTTGGAATACATTCTATGAAACACAAACTTGTAATACGTTCAAATATTTTATATAATTTTTTTATATAAATAAAACATATTGATAATAAAAGATATGATTCTTGGTAAAGCCCTTTTTATTTTTAAAAACATTGTTTTCTCGAATAAAATTATTTTAATAATAAAAGTAATTTTATAAAAATTTAGAAACTGAATTGGATAAAATAAACTTCATTTTTGATTTCATAATTTCTAAATTATCCTAGGGTGAGTTTTCGGGATTTTTTGAGAAACTTCATTTTTTGATGAATAGTAAAAAATACAGTTTTTTAGTTAAAAACTACCTTTTTGACTAATTAATTATTAATGGTAAATGATATTATAAATATGTTGTAATGTAAAATTAGATATATAATACATATATTTATACAATATGATCAATTTCACTTTGTAATTGAATATAAAATATTAACAAACTTTTGAGATTTTTCGTACTTTAAAACCCCGTTATGTCGACTTGTTTGCGGGATTATCAATAATCTTAACTTTTCTGCTTCTATGAATTGAATTTAAAAAATCCTACATAAACCATTTTATTCAGTCTAATGATAACATATTAATTTTTTTTCCAAAATTATTAGTAAAAGTGATTAAAATTAATCACAACAATTAAGGCCAAATAAAGCTTAATAAGGGACTAAACTATAAAATTAATGGCCCCAATGACCTATAAATTTATCCAAAATCCATTTTTTATCTGTATTTTTTCCATAAAACTTCCATTATTGAGTTTTTTAAGACTTTTTTAGGTATGAACATGTGCACACCTAATTTGTTTCTAAATATTCTATTTGAGTCCTTTTCCTTCCCAATAAAAGGCCACCACCTCTACCCATTCCTCACACCTCTCAAACCTCTTAAGTTCTAGAAAAACCATACCACAGTTCCTTAAAACTATCCTAAATTTTAACTTTAATCATACCTTATGGAAAAAACCATATCAAGTTGTAAAGACCCAGAAATTTCAAGGGAATTTTTTTATAAATTTTCTTTGGGATTTTGCAAGAACGCAGTTTTTGACGGCGCCTGATTCCAAGGCCCGGTGTTCCCGGAATCATTTTCTGAAGTTTATCTCGGGTACGTTCAGTGAACGAATGATCGGGTTTTTCTAACTTCTGAACCGATGCTCGGAATCAAATTCTGAGGGCACCGATGGAATCGCAGGGCTGGTATTTTCTTAGCAACGCCTTTTCCGGAGTTGTGTTTGCTCAGGTGTGGTTTTTAATTTTTGGGGGTTAAGTGAAGAAAATATAATAAAGTGGTGCGACAACTTTATTTTATTTCACTTAAAGCCACTTAAATCCACTTAAATCCACTTAAAGCTAACTATGCTAAGTTGAAGTGGATAGGGTGCAATTCAAAATATCCTACCCTCTTGGTAGGATATTTGTGAGGTGGGGCCCACACGAGCCCCACCGTTTCTTTTCCTCTAAGTAACGCATCCGCGAAAACCCCTCTTTAATGAAAGTCAACCGTGCATTTTTCTGGATAAAAAACACCTCATTAATCGGGCAGTTAAATCATTACAATTAATTCATTGAATTAATTGTTTGTTTATTTTCTTTGAAATTCAAACGTGTCATGTGCGTTAATAAAATAAGATAAATTTTATTTTATTTATTTTGGAACTTGTGGCGTGGAGAGGATTTGGAGGAAACCGTTCTTCTTCGACGAAGAACGTGAAGAACAATCCGACCTCTGACGAAGAACGCCAAACCCTCGGAGATCGACGACGCGACGCCGTGTACTGCGATGTTAATGACGCTTCTTCCGCGACGTTTCTTCCGCGACGGTTAATTCCGTGATGAACTCACGTTCGACGACAACGCTCGACGTAGGGAATTATGTTTTAAGAATGATTTTTTTCCCTTGTTTCTTTCTTTCTAAAGAAAACAAAGAGCATAGATCAACTTATTACCTAGTTGATCCGCGAGTGTTTTCCTTGTGGGTTGGGAATAATCTGCTTTGGGGAAAAACTGTTTGGGTTGTTTCTCTTTTGTTCGTGAAATTTCCTTGTTGTTCTTCGTCTTTTGGGCCGCTTGTTACCAACTTAACGGGAGGAGGTCGGACCACACGAAAACTGCCGACTCTCCTTCCTCTTTGCTGTTTGATTCGTTGCGGCACGAACAAAGGCGGCATAGTGCAACGGCACCATGCGGAAAAGAGAAAGAACATGACGAAGAAGCGCAGCGCCGTCGCACCGCGCCGTTGAGGCTGAACGAAACAGCGGGCGGAGTCGGGGCCGCAAAAGCGATTTGAAGACCCAGCGGTTTGCTGTCGAAGTGCGGATTGGTGGGCGATGACAAATGGGGCCGCAAGTTAATTTTGAAGGCTTTGAAGTGAAGAACGAGTCCCGGGATGATCTCTGGAAAAGACCACGGGCGAATCGGACCACCAGAGCGCGTCCGGTGGTCCGCGGAAGCCCCGCCGGCATGCCATGCCGGCGCGGTGGCGCCGGCGGTTGGGGGCGGCGGCGCCCGGAGCTCCGCCAAAAGAATCTGCCACGGCTGAAGCCGCGGCGGCGAGTAGGGTTCTGTGGCCTCACAGAACTGGGGAACGAGGGATGCGGCCTTGCGCCACGTCCGGTGACACGAAGCGGCCCCCGCGCGGGGGGCCGCGGCACCTTTGGCGCGGCCGCTCGGCCAGCGCCGAGTCACCCGGCCGGACCGCCAGGCCGGGTCGCGCCCGAACCGGGCTGGACCGCGCTAGCTGGTCCGGGTCGCGCCCGGCCGGGTCGGACCCGGACCCGGGTCGGGTCGACCCAGGGGGGTTGGGCCGGGTCAGTCCGGGCCCAGACCCCCCGTTTTCGGACCCCTCACGGTTTTTTTCTCATATCTTGACCTGTAGACCTCCGATCGACACACCATCAGCGGAAATGCGACCCTTGGATCGAGACGGTCATTTCAGTATATTATACTCAAGGTTTTGGAGAACTTTGGGTTCTGCCAGGTTGGTTCGGACACGAAACCAACCGGGCCCTCAGAGCGAAAATGCTTATATCTTGAGCTCTGGATGTCCGATTGACGTGCCGTTGACTTTGTTGAATTCCTCTTGATGAGACGGAACTTTTGGCATTCTTCTCCCGAGGATTGGACACTGTTGAAGTATGTCCAGGTTGGATTGTACCTGAAATCCAACCGGGCCCCTCGAACGGAAAAACTGATAACTTTCAGAATGGACGTCCGTTCGAAGAACCGTCAGCGGCGTTGGTGATCATGTTGTGAAACGGTCCCTATGATTATACCCTATGAGTGTTCGGGGAACAGTTGAGATACGGCCGGATTGGTTCGCTCACGAAACCAACCGGGCCCCTGGGACGAAAAGGCTAGTAACTCACAGACCGGGCGTCCGATTGACGTGCCGTCTGTTGCGTTGAGACCCCTATGACGAGGTGGTCCTTTGAGATACTTCTTTGTGGGACTTGTGATACTTGGATTATTGACTAGTAGCTCGTGGAGAGGTCCCTCCTAGATACGAGCATACGGAGTACGGAGACCGTGTAGACGACTGAGACCTGACGACTGCTTCACCGACTCAACTTGGAGTGAGTCGACTAGCCCAGTGGACGGAGCTCCCGGTATTTGGCAGAAGACCCATGGCGGATGGAGCTCCTGGTAGTTGGCAGCAGACCCGCGGTACTCGACCGGAGGAGTACCTCTGTAGGCTATTAGGGGGAGTGCCCGGTATTTGGCGGCAGACCCACAGCGGACGGAGCTCCCAGTATTTGGCAGTAGACCCGCGGTACTCAGCAGGAGGAGTACATCAAAGACTTGGATTAGTGAGAAGTACCTCAGAGTCATGACAGTACCACTGTACACTCCAGAGATGGGGCTCTTCAGCAGTTACGGTTTCGATAATGAAAATCCTGGTTTGAGATGAGTCTATGATCTTTGTGTTTCCTCATGATTGAAATGGGTTACTTGATAACTTTGGTATATGTATGGGCATATACCTAAGTAGTGGTTTATCTGTTTAGATCTTCTTTGTGGTTATCCTTGTTGGTTTTAGTGAGACCTTGAGGGTCTCGGGGTCCCTATTCAGTATCGTTATACTCACCCCTGGACGGGCTATGCCCACACCTCGTTGTGTAGGCAGTGCTGAAGGAGGCTGAGTGTTCGAGGACTGGACGGTACCTGGAGGTGGACTATAGGACGAGTCAGTATCCATAGGTGGACTTCACGGAAAGATAACACACAGAGGAGGTTGGCGAGTGAGAGCATTGTGGAGGCTATCTGTACCTACCCATCAGGTAGGATCCGTGGTGGATGACCAAGGAGCTGCGCCATCTGTACCTACCCTTCAGGTAGGATCCGAGGAGGACGACCCAGGAGCCGCTTCCGTTCTTCCAGTTGTTGTCTTTTTCAGTTGTAATTTCATTTGGGTTTGTATTCTGGCCCATTTACCTTTCAGTACTTCTCTTTTTACTTAGTGTTTTACTTCCTCTTGTACTCTGTGGTGTTTTGTTTACTTTTATAAGATAATGCCTTCCCAGTTATCGGGTTTTATGCCTTTGGTGCTAGTCGCCAGCCCCTGGCCTATGGAAGGCGGGCTTGGGGTAGTCACGGCATGGGCCCCGAGGATGGGTCGTGACAAATTGGTATCAGAGGAGTCGGTTCTACCGCAGAACTTATAACTCTAATATTTTTCTTTTTGTGAAGCGATAGTGTTAAGAGTATCAAGTGTGGTTTTCAGTTCAGGGAGTCCAGTGTTGGTGCGGGCGACCGACGTATCCATACACCAGGACCCTGAAAACTGATTTCCAACTTTGTGCACGAAAAACCTGATTTCGTGTGTGTTTCCAGAAGTTTTTAAATATCATCTCAAACCAGGTCAGCTCACCAGGTATAAATCTTTTTACCGTGTCATGTTTGTTTCATTCAGGATGCCTCCCCGCGGACGACCAGCTAGTGCCCCGAGAGTTGTTCATACTGACAGCCTGCCAAGCGACGTGGCCTCAGTATAGGGCCCTATCCTAGTTGAGGCACCAGCGGGGGCACCAGCGGTACTACTACCCGTTGGGCCACCGATGCCACCAGCCCCAGAAGTAGAGGGTGCACGTCGCTTGAGCGCACTGCACGAGTTCCAGCGCCAGAGGCCACCCAGGTTCCAGGGAGAGATGGACCCACAGGTGGCTGAGGATTGGCTGGAGGCTGTGGTGAGAGTCTTCAGGCTAGTGGGGACGCCGATAGATTTCATGGTGATCCTTGCGGCCAGCCTTCTTCAGGCAGCAACAGGCAGATGGTGGAGCCTGATGCTTCAGATGCATGACGAGGCGACACTTCTATGGGAAGAATTCGGGAGCCTATTCCAGTAAGAGTTTTTACCAGCCACCCTTTGAGTGGTGCATATACAGGAGATACTTCAGCTGCATCAGGGTAGCATGACAGTGGCACAGTATTCAATGAGGTTCACAGACCTCTCGCGCTACTCCACAGATACGGTACGTGACCCGTTCTTCAGGGCCTGAACCTTCGAGCAGGGGCTCAAGGGGGCGATTATAGATTCTGTTGTTTCTCACAGCATTCCGACCCAGACAGGGGTGTTGGAGAGATCCCTCTTAGTAGAGAGTTTCCTTGCTGAGCAGTCTCCAGCAGCACGACCCACCACTAGCTGGCTTGTGGCAGAGTCTTCTGCAGCAGGCAGTAGACAGATGACACAGAGGTCCAAGAGGACCAGATCTATCGGTGGCCGACTGCACGACTCAGGTTCAGTTGTGCGGGGGAACTGGGGTGGAGTCAGAGCCAGTTGTGCCGAGAGTGGACAATGTTACTCCTGCGGCGGGATTGGTCACATGGCACGTGAATGTCCGACCCGCCATGCAGATGACCAGCAGTTAAATGAAGAACCTCCCATCCAGAGGCAGAGGTTCGATCAGGGAAGAACGCAACGAGTAGGCGGCCATGGAAGAGGAGCTGGCCGTGCAGCTGGAGGTGGACGACACTTCGGGGTGTTTCCACCACCACCACCAGGAGGCCCACCCCGACTGCAGGGGAAAGGAGGACATGGGAGAGCTCAGCTTCAGGCAGCTGAGTCCTATGGTCATGGAGCTCCAGAAGCGGATGGACAAGAGCGGGACTAGCTCCAGACCAGGAGGCTATTGATCATGTTTCTTCTAGTTTTGTTGATATTTGTTTGTAGTTGTTTCGTGTCTTTCTACTATGAGCTGCAATAATAAAAAGACACTTATCTTTGTGATGTTTGTCTTCCTGTCCTTTTGTTTGGTTGATACTGAGTGGTCCCGGTTAAAACTGTTGACTTGACCCTCACTTTCGATATTTCTTCTGGAGGAGACCCAGTGACCTCACACTGATGCCAATAGTGTGACTCGACCCTTGGAAGCGAGAGTGACAGTTGGATCTCTTAGTAGTTACGTCGAGGCCTTACGACATCATCCATGACATGAATGCGTCATTCATGTCAGGATTGACTGTATTAGGTAATGGGTGTGGTTCATCCAAGGGATGAGACAGAGTTTCCCTTTTGGCAAAGGAGAAATTTTAGCAGCTCTTTCATATCGTAGGCAATGAAGGTGCAGATCATCCAGGAGCGGATGAAGACTGCATAGTGTAGTAGGAAATATGAAACTGGTGCCAGTCTTAGAGACTCGAGCGTGTTAAATGTTTCAAGAAGAGGAAGATTTAAGGAGAGATGACTCTGCGATGCAGTATACGTGGAGACAGAGCTAGGAGAGCAGCATGAGGTGGTGTACATCTTAACATAATACAACCACTCGCCTTAGTTATCCCTTCCAAGCTTACGGAGCTGGAGGGAAGAGGGAGAGTGTGGCTGCATGCAGTCAAGGAGAGTGACCCAATGGCTCTAAAAATGATTCAAGGGATAGTCTGTGTCCACTACTAGCTGTTGTAGTAACAGACGTCGATATGAATCATTCATTTCTTTCACAAATCTTGTCGAGACCTAGAGTTTCCGATAAGCAGTGGACTTGACCCTCACGTCTGGAGATAACTTGGGAGGAGACTCGATAATCACACTTACGCCGACGATGTGGTCAGACCCTCGAGGTGAGAGTTTCGATTGGAATCTCTTGGTGGCAGCGTCGAGACCTTACGATGTTGGTTTGAGTATGGACTGGGCAATCACAATTCATACACAAATTGACGGTATTAGGCAAAAAGGTTGTGGTTTAACTACGATGTCAGGATGGGTTTTCCTTGGTCAGTGAAAAGGAAACCCCAGGTAGCAAGATAAACTCTTGCACAGGAGGGTGCGACCGATCACTCTTGAGTCGGTCAACCTTACCCTCGTGGCATAAGTCATTTGAGTTCCAGTTCTAACAGGAATTGGAGACCTCTGGAGTTCGAGGATTACGATCGCATCCTTATACGGGTCTCACCTCGACGAGGTTTACGGAGATGTGGCCAAGGCGGCAAGTTATCTCCGAGGTTCAACGGACCATTCTAGGTCCTAAGTTGGGTAGGCGAGGTGTTTTACCGCTTGAACCATCCACCTCAGTTGCACCAGGTGCACGACGACTTCCACGTATCTCAATAAAGGAGATATGTGCTCGACCCTTCGCATATCATCGACCATGGGGAGCTGGACGATGGCGATGGGGTGACTTTCACGGAGGTTACAGTGGGGATAGAGGATCGACAGGGGTGGATCCTTCGAGAACGGTCTATTCCTCGGGTGTGCTTTCATTGGTAGTACGGGAACCTCTAGGTGAGCACATGAGAGCGGGAGGCTCAGATGCGTGCTCTGTACCGCTTTTGTGACCCTAGTTTGTGTTAAAGCTTTACGAGGACATAAAGCCCTGAGGTGGGAGTAATGTAAAGACCCGGAAATTTCAAGGGAAATTTTTTCCAAATTTTCTTTGTGATTTTTCAAGAATGCAGTTTTTGACGGTGCCTGATTCCGAGGCCCAGTGTGCCCGGAATCATTTTCTGAAGTTTATCTTGGGTACGTTCAGTGAAAGAACGAGCGGGTTTTTCTAACTTCTGAATCAGTGCTTGGAATCGAATTCTGAGGGCACCGATGGAATCAAAATGATGGTATTTGCTTAGAAACTCCTTTTCTGGAGTTGCGTTTTCTCGGGTGTGGTTTTTAATTTTTTGGGGTTAAGTGAAGAAAATAAAATAAAGTGGTGCGACAACTTTATTTTATTTCACTTAAAGCCACTTAAAGCCACTTAAAGCTACTTAAGCTGAGTTGAAGCGGATATAGTGCAATCCAAAATATCCTACCCTCTTGGTAGGATATTTTTGAGGTTGGTCCCGCACAAGCCCCACCGTTTCTTTTCCTCTAAGTAATGCACCCGTGAAAACCCCTCTTTAATGAAAGTCAACCGTGCGTTTTTCTGGATAAGAAACGCCTCATTAATTGGGCAGTTAAATCGTTACAATTAATTCATTGAATTAATTGTTCGTTTCTTTTCTTTGAAATTCATACGTGTCATGTGTGTTAACAAAATAAGATAACTCTTATTTTATTTCTTTTGGAACTTGTGGCGTGGAGAGGATTTGGAGGAAAGCGTTCTTCTTCGACGAAGAACGCGAAGAACGCTCCGACCTCGGACGAAGAACGTCAAACCCTCGGAGATCGATGACGCGACGCCGTGTACCGCGACGTCAACGATGCTTCTTCCGCGACGTTTCTTCCGCGACGGTTACTTCCGCGACGAACTCGCGTTAGACGACAACGCTAGAGGTAGGGAATTATTTTTAAAGAATGATTTTTCCCTTGTTTCTTTCTTTCTAAAGAAAACAAAGAACACAGATCAACTTATTACCTAGTTGATCTGCGAGCATTTTCCTCGCGGGTTGGGAATAATTTGTTGTGGGGAAAAAATATTTGGGTTGTTTCCCTTTTGTTCGTGAAATTTACTTGTTGGTCATCGTCTTTTGGTCCGCTTGTTACCAACTTAACGGGAGGAGGTCAGACCGCACGAACACGGCCGACTCTCCTCCCTCTTTGTAGTTTGATTCATTGCGGCACGAACAAAGACGGCACAATGCAACAGCACCGTGTGGAAACGAGAAAGAAAGTGGTTCCATCACGCCGCGTCGTTGAGGCTGAACGAAACCGCGGGCGGAGTCGGGGCCACAGAGGCGATTTGAAGACCCCGCGGTTTGCTGTCGAAGCGCGGATTGGAGGGCGAGGACAAACGGGGCCGCAAGTTAATTTTGAAGGCTTTGCAATGAAGAACGAATCCCGGGATGATTTCTGGATAAGACCGCAGTCGAATCGGACCAACGGAGCGCGTCCGGTGGTCCGCGGAAGCCCTCGCAGGCGCGCCACGCAGGTGCGGTGGCGCCGGCTGTCGGGGGCGGCTGCGCTCGGAGCGTCGCCAGAAGAATCCTCCGCGGCTGAAGCTGCAACGGCGAGCAGGGTTCCGCGGCCGCGTGGAACCGAGGAATGAGGGATGTAGACTTGTGTCGCGTCCGGTGACACGGAGTGGCCCCTGCGCGGGGGGTCGTGGCTCCTTTGGCGCGGCCGCTCGGCCAGCGCCGAGCCACCCGGCCGGACCGCCAGGCCGGGTCGCGCCTGAACCAGGACGAACCGTGCAGGCCGAGCCGGGTCGCACCCATCCGGGTCGGATCCGGGCCCGGGTCGGGTCGACCCAGTTCGGGCCGACCCAGGGGGTTGGGCCGGGTCGGTCCGGGCCCAGACCCCCCGTTTTCGGACCCATCACAGTTTTTCGCTCATATATTGAGATGTAGAGCTCTGATCGACGCACCTTCAGCGGCGATGCGACCCTTGGATTGAGATGGTCGTTTCGTTATATTATACTCAAGGTTTCTGAGAACTTTGGGTTTGGCCGGGTTGGTTCGGACACGAAACCAACCGGGCCCTCAGAGCAGAAAAGCTTATATCTTGAGCTTCGGACGTCCGATTGACGTGTCGTTGACTTTTTTGAATTCATATTGATGAGACGGAACTTTTGAAATTATTAGCCCGAGGATTGGACACTGTTTAAGTATGGCCGGGTTGGATTGTACCCGAAATCCAACCGGGCCCCTGGAACGGAAAAGCTAGTATCTTTCAGACTGGACGTCCGTTTGATGAACCGTCAGCGGCGTTGGTGATCACGTTGTGAAATGGTCCCTATGAGTATACCCTATGAGAGTTCGGGGTACAGTTGAGATACGACCGGGTTGGTTCTCTCATGAAACCAACCGGGCCCCTAGGACGAAAAGGCTAGTAACTTACAGACTGAACGTCCGATTGACGCGCCGTCTGTTGAGTTGAGACCCCTATGACGAGGTGGTCCATTGGGATAATTCTTCGTGGGACTTGTGATACTTGGAGTATTGGCCAGTAGCTCATGGATCGGTCCCTCCTGGAGACGAGCATACGGAGTACGGAGACCGTGTAGACGACTGAGACCTGACAACTGCTTGACCGACTCGACTTAGAGTGAGTCGACTAGCCCAGTGGATGGAGCGCCCGGTATTTGGTGGCAGACCCATGACGGACAGAGCGCCTGGTAGTTGGCAGCAGACTCGCGGTACTCGAACGGTGGAGTACCTCTGTAGGCTATTAGGGGGAGTGCCCGGTATTTGGCGGAAGACCCACAGTGGACGGAGCGCCCAGTATTTGGCAGCAGACCCGCGGTACTTGACAGGAGGAGTTCCTCAGAGGCTTGGATTAGTGAGCAGTACCTCGGAGTCGTGACAGGACCACTGTACACTCTAGAGACAGGGCTCTTCAGCAGTTACAGTTTCGATAATGAAAATCCTAGTTTGAGCTGAGTCTATGATCCTTGTGTTTCCTCATGATTGAGATGGGTTACTTGATAACTTTGGTATATGTATGGGAATATACCTAAGTAGTGGTTATCTATTGATATCTTCTTTGTGGTTATACTTGTTGGTTTTAGTGAGACCTTAAGGGTCTCAGGGTCCCTACTGAGTATCGTTATACTCACCCCTGCATGGGCTATGAACGCACCTCGTTGTGTTGGTTGCAGACGACGGGCAGTGCTGACAGAGGCTGAGTGTTCGAGGACTAAACGGTACCCGGAGGTGGACTACACGAAGTGTCAGTATTCGGAGGTGGACTTCACAGCGAGACGACACACGAAGGAGGTTGGCAAGTGGGAGCATTGTGGAGGCTATCTGTACCTACCCTTTAGGTAGGATCTGTGGTGGATGACCCAGGAGCTGCGCCATCTGTACCTACCCTTCAGGTAGGATCTGAGGAGGACGACCCAGGAGCCGCTTCCGTTCTTCCAGCTGTTGTCTTATTCAGTTTTACTTTCATTTGGGTTTGTATTCTGGCCCATTTACCTTTCAGCACTTCTCTTTGTACTTAGTGTTTTACTTCCGCTTGTACTATTTGGTGTTTTGTTTACTTTTATAAGATAATGCCTTCCCAGTTATCAGGTTTTACACCTTTGGTGCTAGTCGCCAGCCCCTGGCCTATGGAAGGCAGGCTTGGGGTAGTCATGGCATGGGCCCCGAGGACGGGTCGTGACACAAGTAATGCTTTTGGTACAAAACAAAAAAGAGTTACCCAATTAAGAGGTAACATCTTCTCTCAAGCTCTTTTCATTTATTTTCCTTCACCACCCCTACACTATATTTATTACCTTATTGTGTTACAAAACCAGTATGATACATATACTAGGATTTTTTTATTCAATGGGTCTTACATGAACTTATATACACCTCCATCTAATGGATTTTGAATATATTGTTTCTGTGTACAGTGAACTACTGCCTCAGAAAACGATGATTGTTCATTTCTCTTTTACAACCAATCATGGTGGATATTATGATGGACACTCTATTTATATATTTATATAATATATTTATTATTTATTTATGGTTTTGAATTATTTTTACAACACACATCATTTTACCTTCCGTTAGGTGTTAATACGATAAGATCCTTTGAGGAAGTGTAGAGTATTGTCCCCTCAAAGCGATGTGATTCATTCACACACCACATAGAATTTATTAAGGATGGGTCTAATTAACTTATATTATATATTAATGATACTTTAATAATGATATATATACATACATATATATATATTTATATATTTAATCCATTTACATAGTTTCTTTCGATATGACAATAAAAAATGGAAACAACATTCATTCGTATGTACGACTTACCATCTCCATGAATGGTGTATTCCATTTTGTAATTCTATATTATATAAATTATTATAATATACATATTATAGATATACCTGGTATTTATATCATTA
Organism: Viscum album; assembly: GCA_963277665.1. Taxonomy (NCBI): domain Eukaryota; kingdom Viridiplantae; phylum Streptophyta; class Magnoliopsida; order Santalales; family Viscaceae; genus Viscum; species Viscum album. Next base: position 770,155,265 of record OY728119.1, on the reverse strand, counting down.
TCTCCATTATAGAATCATTATATAATTATAAGTACCAACAATATAACAAATTAAGACACATGTGAATAACAAAGCGAATATTACCCGAAGTTAAACCTTGACATAGGAATATTAACAAGCGGTTAATATAAAGTCATAATAAAAGAATATATGGAAATATATATAATAATATTATTCTATAAAATATTTATAATAAAATTATATTTGTTATAGAGTAATCTTGTATGAGTACAGAGAGAGTCAAGACACAAGGTGAGGGTAATTTCATCTCACTTTTAATTTATGTGAGATTCATGTTATGTTCACCACTTTTTAAATTTTGTGGTGTATGTAATGAACATGATTGAATTATAAGTATATTATAATTAAATTTATGGGTATTCAAATATACATTCTATGATCCTTCCTTCTTTGGGTTTACGTTTAAAATGAAACCAAATCAGTAAAATAGTTTTGTCTCAATTTTCCATCTTTGAGACTCACGTTTTGTTATGGAACTAAACTCTTTCTTAGAGGTGTATATATTTACATTTTGCATGCTATATCATGAATATCAATATTTTCATGATATTATATGATTCATTTAATTTAATTTCTTACATGTATAGTATGATGCTAAGTTACCAAGTTATAAGAGTTTATTGAGACAATCTTATCACTTTTAGAGATTGTTTAGGTTTATGATTCCATTGATGAAATATTATTATCCATCTCTAAATAATATTCATGAGTTTACATATAATATTTTATTTCATGATATAATCATGTATTGGTACCATATTTTACTCTTTGGTATATAATATAGTTAAGAAAGGGTTTTTTGGAATGCCCCACATTACCCTCTCTTCGATCAGAAAGCTATGTTCTTGAAAAAGAATTTTCAAGAATATAATATCATTACCCTATAATATCTAAAAGGTATGTTTATCCTTTTTTTTCTTATAACAATATCTTCAATGGAATATTCTTTTCATTTTTGGAATAAAACACTTTTCTACCCTTTTACCATTCAAAAGGAATGTTCTTTTGACCTCGTACAATATGTAAGAACATACCCGTCGTCATTTCATTGAAGCTCCCTTATGCATTATTAAAAATATTAATCTTTAAGAAATTTTTTTAAAAATTAATTTTCATTCAAAATTGTTTTCAAAATGCTTTAAAAATCATTTTATATGATTTTTGGGAAAAATATTTTCAAAATGTTTTTCAAGTCTTATTTATAGGTTTTCAAAGTGATTTCAAATAAATGGTATTTAAAAAAATTTCAAGATTCATTTATATGTTTTCAAGAAAGTTGATTTTCAAGAAATTTTAATTATTTATTTAAAATATTTCATGTGTTTTCAAAGAATAGTATTTTAAAATATTTTGAAGATTATTTTAAAAGTTTTCAAGGAAAGGGGATTTCGAAATAATTTCATGTCTTCTTTGTATTTATTAAAGTTATTTTTTAAGAAAAATATTTTCATATGGTTTAGTGTATTAAAAATTATTTTTCAAATAAGAAAGGATATTTTAATAAAGAAGCGTTTTTAAAAGATATTTTCCATCTAAGATGAAATCTATTTATGTTGATCATGCCTTTCTTTGAAATGATCTCAAGGTTCCATTCATATATTTTTTATGAATGGGTTATGCTTAATTTCATGGTCTTTATGTAACCCATTTTTACTTCTTCAGTTATAAGTGTATCTAATACATTTCTATTTTATGAGTTATGATTTTGATGTAATAATTATGAATCTTGTATCTTTTTCCACATGTTATGATATATTAACCTATTTATGATACCCATTTCATTTCATGGGTTATGATTTGTTCATTTATGATATTGTGGCACATGTATTTATTATTTCATTATGTGATGGTTGGGACCTATATCTCCCTCCATTTCATTGGGTAAAGATTTATATCTCATGATACAATAATGGAAATCAAGTCGACAGGCTTGATCCATTATGGGAAGATGGTGAAACCCGATCCCTTACCAAAAAATGACTTTAGTTGGGGATGGTGGTATGTCCACCCAGTAGGTGTAGCCACAATGATGATAGAATATGAGGAAACATGATCCATTATAAGAATAAGGGGAAACCCGATCCCTTACAAGGGAAGATTTACGATTGGGGATGGTGGTGTGTCCTGCCCAATGGGTGGAGTTCCCATGAAGTGCCTTGATAAATTATATCAATTCATCTTGACTTACATGGAATGATATCACATTTTTCTATATACCATAATTTCATGTATTATTCCTATGTTATGCTTTCATGGTCTACACTCTTTATTTCATTATGATTTATGTCTTATTCCTATTTTAGTCTTTCATGGCCTATACTCTTTATTTCATTATGATTCAAGTCTATGAACTTCCAAGATTTATACCATGATTCATGTTTATAATCTTTTATAAGTATGGTATTATCTTATTATGTTTTGATCATGTTCTCATAACCTTTAAGCTCATGATTATGATTATATAGCTCCCTTTTTTACCCTTACTGAGCATTTAAGCTCACTAATTACTTATGTTTCCTTCCCCAGGTTTTGAGGAAAGGTTTTTGGAAGAACTACTAAAATTAGAGATCTTTATGGGAGATGTTTAAGATATTTCACCAGGATCAGATACTTTGTTTCCAAGTTTCCAAATACATTAAATATTACGGTCCTTTCACTTGTATTTTGGAAATTCAAAAAATATTTATCTAAAATGATGTAATATCCAAGTATGTTAAGCCAAGGTTTCTATAGTTGGAATAAATGGAAAGGTTTAGTCAACCTTTTGAAACTAGGATGATAAAGCTTTAGTATTATCCCTAGGTTTATTTCCAAGCATATTCCTAGGGATGTCTCTATAAATAAGTATAAGGATGAGATAACATTTAGAAAAATGTCCTAGAATTTTGGTAAAGGACATAGTGATTGGTTTCCAAGAAATACATCCCAGTCTAGATACTACAAGTGTATGTGGCTCTGAAACATTTGTACCTAGGAGTAATAACTCTGACAAGATGTTCTGGGCTTGATTTGGGGTAATATGCCACTTGAAAACGGGCCTTTTTGCACACCTGGTTTGATACTCCTAGGGGATATGCTTTTGTAATTAAAAAACTATTCATGAACCATCATTAAGGATTTGAATATAATTTAACTATGAATAACCTAGTATAAGCCTAATATTTCATAGATTATAGATGGTGTCATGATTTAGACATCTTATAAGTAATTCTTTTCATGGCTATGTGGTTTTCTGCTATGATGTGTATTTCTCACACTATTATTCTGGTTTTAGTTGAAAAGGACTAGAAGGAGATAGATTATTGTTTAAAGTGATGGAATATTTTCTAATGAGAATTAAAATGAGATGATTAGTGGAGAAAAAATAATGTGATTATGCAGAATCAGCTATCATAGTATATGATTGACAATGTTATCCTTGAGGATATTTCTAACATTTTGAATAAGATAAAGATGTACTTTCATGGTAAGTAACATAGAGGAAAGAAGATTCATCTCTTGCATGTCAAGAATAAGGTATTAATAACCTTGAGGAGTACCTCAAATGGAGGGGAAGATGTTATTTGTGCGAGAAAAAGGATCATAGAGTGACAAGTTGTTACAGAGTTCAATGTATTATCTATAGATAATTGGGGCATTACCCAAAAAAATGCCCTGATCTAATGATTTATTTATAATACAATTAATTACATCTTCCATTACAAACATTAAAGTTATAGGATTGATGTATTTATTAATTTGTATTCCAAAATTAAAAATATAAAACTATGTATGGATTGTTTAGTTTATGTTTTTGGTAAGTATTTACATGAAGATATTGAATGGTCATGATGGACTAGAAAAGTGACTTCGTGGAAAGGTGATATTTTGATTAAGGGAAGGTATTCCTTAATTAATGCCTAACACCAAGATAATGATGTTTGGATAAATATATAATAGATATGAATAAATAAATTGAATGGTACAAATTTCCCTAGGATTGATTATTGATAAAATGTTCTATGTCATTATGGATGGAGTTTACAACTTCTTGGATATAAGGGATGTATCCAGTAATCATTGGAATAAGAAATCATGCATGTTTTTTGAATAGATTTATAGTAATTCAGGTTATTACCATGTTTCAAGAGAATATAAAATGAGGTTATTCACATGTTTGGAATGTGACAACCGATAACTACTTTTTGATATACAAGGGAATAGATGTTAACCTGATTTTGTGACTCTCTTTATAAAGTTTTGCATTTTCCCCTTTGATAAGGGTTATAAGGTTAAATGTTTATGAAAAGTTTAATTTTAGATTCACAGGAAGTATTTGTTCACTCTGTTTGTGTTAAAAACCATAGTAAAAAATGCTAATCAATGATTAACCATTTTTCAATGATTTTTATCTTTTATATTATTTTCTGAAAAGGACATCATGTATGTTGGGTGAAAATCAATAAAGTCCAGCAAGGCCATGGGTATTGAACCCATGACTGAAGGACGAAAAGGGTTTCACACCTATCATTGACCTATGTGATTTCCTAGTTAATGTATAATTATTTTTTATTAATAAATATTTATAATGAAATAGTAGTGTTACTTTTTATTTTTAATGCATGTTGAATTTTTTTAAGATACAAATAGTTAGACATTTTATTCTTTTCTGGGCATTAAGATCCATTAAAATCATTTTTTAGTGCTTTATTCATTAATGTTAATTTATTTACATTTATTCCATGAGGAAATGGATTTATTAGAAATTGTTCAAATCACAAACCAAGAATGAAATTTTGTTTTCATAAATTTATCATGAATTACTCTGTAACACCCTGACCCCAGTTACCTAGATTCGGTACAATATTACGTAACATTGGCATGATCACAAAAGATCAAGTCTCTAAAGACCGATTAGTTTAGTAGCCTTGGAAACACTAGATACATTTATAAATGTTACATTACATCATAAAGTGAAAAAAACTACAATAACATATTTTCTTTATATCCTCTTAGACTATCCATGCAGGTCATTCATAAAATACTTCTTCACATCCTGGGAAAAATAAAACATAGAAAGGGGTGAGATTAGATGCTCAGTAAGGATAACAATATAGCAGAAACTTTCATAAATAAACATAAACATTTAAGTCTATGTATAACTAAAAAAATCCTTTTAATCTTGAACTTAAGCATAATATGGAAAAAATAAAATTAAATAATTCCATTTACTTATTCACATAGATATTCTACTAGTCAAATAATCACAGGCAATATCAATAACCACTTTCATAATGATGGAATGCATAATGCCACACTATCATAACCACGTATCCAAGGCCTCGTGCCAAGACTAAAAATAAGATTTTGTCAAGGCCTTGTGCCAAGACACTAGTTTGTCTCATGAGACCTACCGATGCATCGAGGAGATATAGCGGTCTCCACCCATCACTTATTAAGTCCAATGCATTCCTTGTATGAAAAGGTTTAAACATATCATAAACCATAACATAATCGTATCACATAAAACATGCATAATGGAAACATAACATTTCCACATTTCAATCACAAGATATCAATACAACCCATTGATATAATAAAAACATTATCAAAACAATTTTCAATACCAAAATAAAAGAAAAGTAAAACATGGTATTTATTTTTCATTTAAAAAAATTATGGCTTGTAGAGAAAGCCGAAACTCAAATAATGGTCACGGTGGCGGAGAAGTCATTGTCGCCGCATACATAAGACAAAACATTACTTTTGTCGTTTAATAAAAAAGCTTTGTATAAAAATATTCCGTTTGAATAAAATTAAAAGTAAAAGGGGTTTATACACCATATAAAGGAATGTTGTGTATAAAAAATATGCCTCAATGAAAGGAGATTGAGACAAAGTCCCTTACCTCGTGTCTGACTTGACTCGATCGTTCTTTAATCTCCTGAATAATAAACTAGAGTTAATTTCTACTTTCTTAAGAACCTTTTTCAAGTTCATTATCCCTTTTATAACACTTATTACCATGTTAGGAAAATTATCTAGTCATTTAAGTTAATAATGGTCGTTTTGTCGATCTTTTGTACTTGAGTCAAGAATAAACTTCTTATAATTATAAGTTGTTTATGTGGTAGAATATCCATTATCTCTAGAATTATATTCATGATGTAGTTATCATATATATAATATATATCCAGTATATACATGCATTTATAATATTATATAACATTTAGAGGTAAGAAATGAAATGCACCATTCATGGAGACGGTAAATCGTACGTACGCATGAATGCCACTTTCATTTCTATTTCGTATTTAATGGAATGAAATCATAATGATATAAAGGTATATTATAATTCCAGTATAATATCATATATAATATCATTTATTTCATCCTTTATATGTCCCACATACGGCATTAACGATTCAAATAACTTTGAGGGGGCGGTAGTCCGCACTTCCTAAAATGAAATTATCGCGTTTACCCATAATGAAAATCATAAAGGTATGCCATAAATGAAAAATACATAAGCATAAAGAAAACATAAACATAATATATATAATATATAGAAATAGTGTCATCATAATCTCTACTATGAGAGGTGTTAAATGAATATTGAACAATCATTGTTTCGTGGGGCAGTAATTCACCACCCATAGAAATAGTATGTTCTTTAACCATTAGAAGAAGGTGTGTAAGTGTAAATAAAATCCTTCTCATAAAAACATACTATTATATTGAAGAAACTGTTTTTGTTACAAAAGAAAGGAATAAAAAGAGTTTAAGGTGTTGGAGAATCAAAATATAACAAAAGAACATAAGGGAAGGCATTACCTTAAAATCAGGTAACTCTTTTTGATTTGAGCCAAAGGCTTCCTTGGAAAGACTTATGCCCAAATTTAGGCTTCTAGGAGTAATATAGGGAAGTTTGGAGAGTATTTGGGCAGAGTTTAGCTAAGCCAAATTGCTTTTAAGGTGTGAATAAGGTGGTAGAGGTGGGGGCCTTTTATAAGAAGAGAGGAGGGGCACTCTTGGAAAGTCATGAAATGTTACATTATTATGAAATGATTTTCAGATTTTAATGGTCCCAAAATGATATATTTAGAGGGTAAGGTGATAAGGGTTTGAAATAAACCCATCCAATCTTCTTTATACAATTTTACGTTTTATATTTTACCTTATATTTTTATTTTATTTAAATCGTTCATTAATGAGGTAATCGCTGCATCATCATGGTGTCATAAATAAAATTATTTATTTAACGCTTAAAAATTATAAAAAAATTACCATGATGTAGGAAATCGTTTTATCTTTCCAATTAATATTTATAGTCAAAAATATGACTTTTATAACCCCTTCTAATTTTTTTAGTAAAACAATACATGTTTGTGGTATTTTTATTTTTACTTTAAATAAACGGTATTAATGCCATTATCTTACACAAGTGGATCCATGGTGTCCCAAACATCGTCTCATGGTTTTTCTTGGTCATCCATGACTCATAAAATAAGAGTAGGACATGTGTAAATATATTTTTATATTCTTATAATATCATTTTTACCTTAAATTACCCTAATTACCTCTAATCGCGGTTAATAAAACTCAAAAGTTACTATTCACCAAAAATTATTTTCATCCCATTGAACCACATTTTACTTACTAATGACAACCATGTATGTATTATTTTTTAAATTCAATTCATAGAAGCAGTAAAGTATCATTTAAACGAAAAATCAGTTTTTTTTACTACCACTTAGTGGTTTCACTATTCATCAAAAATTGAAGTTTTTCAGAACAATACCAAAAATTCACCCTAAGATATAATTGATATTTTGAATTCAAAAATGATTTCTATTTTACAAAATTCTAAACATATAAGTTTCATTAACTAATTTTAGAATCAATTCCCGCTGTCAAAACAAATAGCGTGTTTTTAAGAAACAATATCAATCAAAAGATTGACAATTGTTTATGTCCAATTTCAAAGTGAAATTAATTATACAGACCACCATTGGATAAAATGGTAAAATTATATTCTAATTATAATTTAAAACCAATCAATAGTATAATTTATCACTATAAATTATTTTGATTAAAAAAGTTGTTTTTAAGTATTTTTTTACTATTCATCGAAAATTGGAAGTTCTCACAAAAATACCAAAATTTCAACATAGGATAATTTTGATATTCCGAATCCAAAAATGAAGTCCATTTTGAAATATAAAATTTATATAATTTCAGAAAGTGGGAATTACTATTTATAACAGCTACTTTGATTGGTCGCGGTGTGTTAGAATCTCGAACTTGTGTACAATGTAAACTATTGCATTATTGAAAGAGAAGCGTACCATGGAAGATTGGGGTGTTACATTCTACCCTCCTTCAATAAATTGCATCCTTACAATTTGAAACAGTTCTTTGAAAATAAAAGGTGGAAAATAGAAAATACCTTTGTGGAAAACCCATATCGGAAATAGGGTTAATAAAATTTAGTCTTAATAAGAGGGAAATGGAAATTAGAAAGTCACCACCAAATTAGGGTTTCGAATAAGAGAACAGTGGTGGAAATTATAGACACATAATTAGAGGTAAAACATAAATATTAATAGGTATTAATTGAGGTCATCAATCAAAAACAAGTGTAAAATTGAGGGCCTCAAAGCCATCAATCTATGATGAAAATATCATCAGTTCAACAAAATATAAGGTATTAGGATAACAGATTTTGGTTTTAATATCCCTTCCCTAAAGATTATGAATTAATTTATTCATAGAATAAGAGAGAGGTATATATATATATATATATATACTTGATAAGTAGATTTTCAACCCTCAACTAATTTCTACCACAAACTCATCTTTCACTGAAATAGATAATAGAACTCAAAAATATTATATTTATCCTAATCGTACAAGGTTCCAAATATTAACACATACCATTTAGATTAGGAAAACTATTTTGTAATAACCAGGGACTTCCAGTAGGCTAGTGGTAGGTAATAAAGGCTTGTCGCACTGTGGTTGTGGGTTCAATTCCTGCAGCTTTGTCCGACGCGACGGGTTATCCCCCAAACTGCAGGTTGTCCTTTTCCGAAAACTGTAGTATTATAATAATCCAAAAATAATATTCAGAAATGTTTTAACCTTAAACAATACTATCCAAAGTTAAACTTAATCCATTCCAACCTTTATAGTTATCCCAAATACCTCTGTCCAGACTTTCTCTAAAAGGTCTCTAAATTCCAAAATCAATTGTAACATCAGATTCCCCAAACAAAGTAAAGTTTCTCTTATTGTCACATACTAAAAATATGATTACCTTCATCATATTTAAACATTAATTAAAAAAACAAGTACTTCAGTACAATCCTTATATATATCACATTATTCTAATAACCAGAATATAATCCTTGAGTCCGAAAGTACCAATACATTAATTATTCCACTTCAACTGTAGTAACAACATAAGATTGTCCTTGATCCCTTGGCATTTTCTGAGGTAAGTTTCCCTGACTCTTAGTACATTCATTTGCATAATGCCCCATTTCCCTACAATTGTAGCATTCAACATTGATAGCATCTTTCTTTCCCTTGCAATCAAGAGCCTGGTGACCTTATTCTCCACATTTATAACAAACTTCCTTTCCTTTTAAGAAAGTACTGGGGTGATTCTTCCCACAATTATCGCATAATGGAAAATCCTTCTTTCCCTTTTTCCCTTTATCTGTCTCTTGTTCCACCGTTCTCTTATTTTATTTCTTTACTTTATTGTCATAAGATTTAGAGAATTAATTTTCTCTCTTGATAGCACACGAGACTATATCTTCATATGTTGAGAAAGATTGTGATACTAAATCTCGATGGAGAAATGGTTTTAACCCATCAAAGAAACGATCAATCTTACTTATTGGGTTACATATATAATCTGTTTCATGTCTCTCTAACCTTGTAACGTTAGCCTCATACTTTGCGACATTCTCATCCTCCTTTTATCTCGGACTCAAAAATTGCCTTTCTATATCTGCTCGATGGTCATGAGGAAAGTATTTTCTTAAGAAAATCTCATTGAACTCCCTCCATTACATATTTGATACTTCATCATATTCCTTCGTGTTTTGTATCAATGTCCACCATTGATCAGCATCTCTAGTGAGGCGATAAACATCCATGACAACTTTTTCCCTTTCACTACTCCCTAAAGCCTGAAATATTTTCTCTATGGAACTTATCCATTGCTCAGCTACTCATGGATTTTTACTCCCATTTAATGTTGGTGGTTTCTTCCTCATGAAGTGATCTAACATTGATCCTCCATGTTGCGGATTAGGGTGCTCCATACGGGTAAGGTTATTATTCATAACCTGATTGAGTTGTCCCAGTATGGTGATTAGCTGATCAGCACCAGTTGTATCACCATCTCCACTATAATTATCTTGAGGAGGAGCAAAATCCCTACATGGAGTGCATGCATTGATATTATTTTCATTCCTTCCACTAGGCACCATTTCTAAACAATGGCATAAATTAGATTAGTTTATGAATTGAAATACAAAATAACAAACTTGCAAAACACCTAACATAAATTGAACAGTTTATGGATATAATCCATAATCATAAGAATGTTTTCTTTGAAGAATTATATACTCATAAACCCTTCATAATGGTTTGTAAAGAAAATTAGAATTATCCTAAGCATATCCCCCGGGAGTGTCGTAACTAAGAGTGCAGCAAGGCCTGTTGTTGTGCACCAGTTCCCATTCGAGTCTAGCTCAAAGCGGTGTTTTCGGGTTTTACCCATAGGTACATCTGTGCCAGAGCTTCCTCTACCTACTCGTATCCAGACAGGGATGTATTGCTCGGAAAACTCACAAAATCACTATAATACCAAAATTCTAGGATGTTCTTCTATATTAATCCTCAAAGTCTATCTTAGGGCTATGTGCTCTAATCAGAGTTTATCTAAATCTGGCTTCCAAGGTTAGTACTAAACTGCCTCTGATACCAACTGTAACACCCCGACCCCAGTTACCCAGATTTGGTGCATTATTTCGTAACACTGGCATGATCACAAAATATCAAGTCTCGAAATACCGATTAGTTTGGTAGCCTTGGAAACACTAGATACATTCATAAATGTTACATTAAATCATAAAGTGAAAAAACTAAAATAACATTTTGTCTTCATATCCCCTCATACTATCCCTGCAGGTCATTTATAAAATACTTCTTCACATCCTGGGAAAAATAAAACCTAGAAAGGGGTGAGCTCAGATGCTCAGTAAGGATAACAATATAGCGGAAACTTTCATAAATAAACATAAACATTTAAGGCAATGTATAACTAAAACAAAATCTTTTTAAACTTTAACTTCATCATAATATAGAAAAAATGAAATGAAATAATGCCATTTACGTATTCACATGGATATTCTACTAGTCAAATAATCACATGCAATATCAATAACCACTTTCATAATGATGGAATGCATAATGTCATACTATCATAACCACGTAGCCAAGGCCTCGTGCCAAGACTAAAAATAAAATTTTGACAAGGCCTTGTTCCAAGACATTGTTTTGTCTCAAGAGACCTACCAATGCATCGAGGAGATATAGCGGGCTCCACCCATCACTTATTAATTCCAATGCATTCCTTATATGAAAAGTTTTAAACATATCATAAACCATAACATAATTGTATCACATAAAACATGCGTAAAGGAAACCTAACATTTCCACATTTCAATCACAAGATATCAATACAACCCATTGATATAATAAAAATATTATCAAAACCATTTTCAATACCAAAATAAAAGAAAAGTAAAATATGGTATTTATTTTCCATTTTAAAAAAGTTATGGCTTACAGAGGAAGCCGAAACTCAAATAATGGTCACGGCGGTGGAGAAGTCGTTGTCGCCGCATACGTAAGACAAAACATTACTTTTGTCGTTTAGTAAAAATGGTTCGTATAGAATGATTACTTTTGAATAAAATTAAAATTCAAAGGGGTTTATACACCGTATAAAGTAAAGTTGTGTATAAAACAAAATATGCCTCAATGAAAGGAGATTGAGACGAAGTCTCTTACCTCGTGTCCGACTTGACTCGATCATTATTTAATCTCCTGAATAATAAACTAGAGTTAATTTCTACTTGATAAAGAACCTTTTTAAAGTTAATTATCCCTTTTATATCACTTATTACCATGTTATGAAAATTATGTAGTCATTTAAGTTAATAACGGTCGTTTTGTCGATCTTTGGTACTTGGGTTAACAATAAACTTCTTATAATTACAAGTTGTTTATGTGGTAGAATATCAATTATCTCAAGAATTATATTCCTGATGTAGATATCATATATATCATATATATCTATTAGATACATGCATTTATAATATTATATAACATTTAGAGGTAAGAAATGAAATTCACCGTTCATGGAGACGGTAAGTCGTACGTACGCATGAACGACACTTTCATTTCTATTTCATATTTAATGGAATGAAATCATAATGATATAAATGTATATTATAATTATAGTATAATATCATATATAATATCATTTACTCCATCCTTTATACATCTCATATATATCATTAACGATTCAAATCACTTTGAGGAGGCGGTAGTCCGCACTTCCTAAAATGACATTATCGCGTTTACCCATAATGGAAATCATAAAGGTATGCCATAAATGAAAAATACATAAGAATAAATAAAACATAAAAATAATATATATTATATATATAAATAGTGTCATCATAATTTCCACCATGAGAGGTGTTAAAAGAAGACTGAATAATCATCGTTTCGTGAGGCAGTAATTCGCCTCCCACAGAAACAGAATGTTCTTTAACCATTAGACGAAGGTGTGTATAAGTGTAAATAAAATAATTCTCATAAAAACATCCTAGTATATTTAATATACTGGTGATGACACAAAATAAAGGAATAAAAAGTGTTTAAGGGGTTGGAGAGGAAAAATATAACAAAACAACATAAGAGAAGACATTACCTTAAAATCGGGTAACTCTTTTTGATTTGAGCCAAAGGATTCATTGAGAAGACTTCTACCCAGAGTGAGGCTTATTGGAGTAATAGAGGAAAGTTTTGAGAGTATTTGGGAAGAGTTTTAACGAGCCAAATGGCTTTGAAGGTGTTAATAAGGTCGTAGATGTGAGGGCCTTTTATAAGAGGAGAGGAGGGGCACTCTTGGAAAGTCATGAAATGTTACATTATTATGAAATGATTTTCGGATTTTAAAGGTCCCAGAATGATATATTTCGAGGATAAGGTGATAAGGGTTCTAAGTAAACCCATACAATATGCTTTAGACAAGTGTAAGTTATATATTTTACCTTATCTTTTCATTTTATTTAAATCATTCATTAATGAGGTAATCGTTGCATCAGCATGGTGTCATAAATAAATTTATTTATTTAATGATTAAAAATTATAAAAAAACTACCATGATGTAGGAAGTATTTTTAGATTTCCAATTAATATTTATAGTCAAAAATATGACTTGTATAACCCCTTCTAAAAATTGTTTTAGTAAAACAATACATGTTTGTGACATTTTTATTTTTACTTTAAATAAAAGGTATTAATGTCATTATCTTACAGAAGTGGCTCCATGGGGTCCCAAAAATTGTCCCATGGTTTGTCTTGGTCTTCCATGACTCATCCAATAAGAGTAGGACATGTGTTGATATATTTTTATATTCTTATAATATCATTTTTACCTTAAATTACCATAATTACCTCTAATCGCGGTTAATAAAACTCAAAAGTTACTATTCACAAAAAATTATTTTCATCCTATTGAACCAAATTTTACTTACTAATGAAAACCGTGTATGTCGGATTTTTTAAATTCAATTCATAGAAGCGGTAAATTTTCATTTAAATGAAAAATCAGTTTTTTTAACTACCACTTAGTGGTTTCACTATTCATCAAAAATTGATGTTTTTCAGAACAATACCAAAAATTCACCCTAAGCTATAATTGATATTCCGAATTAAAAAATGATGTCTATTTTAAAAAAGTCCAAACATATAAGTTACATTAATTAATTTTATAATTAATTCCCGCTGTCAAACAAATAGCGTGTTTTTAAGAAATAATATCAATCAAAAGATTGACAATTGTTTATGTCCAATTTCAAAGTGAAATTAATTTTAATGACCACCATTGGATAAAATGGTAAAATTATATTCTAATTATACTTTAAAACCACTAAATATTATAATTTATCACTATAAATTATTTTGATTAAAAAAGTTGTTTTTAATTATTTTTTTTATTATTAATCGAAAATTAGAAGTTCTCAGAAAAATACCAAAATTTAAACATAGGCTAATTTCGATATTCCGAATCCAAAAATGAAGTCCATTTTAAAATATAAAATTTATATAATTTCAAAAAGTGGGTATTATTATTCATAATGGCTACTTTGATTGGTCGCGGTGTGTTAGAATCTCGAACATGCGTACAATGCAAGCTATTACATTATTGAAAGAGAAGCGTACCATGGAAGATTGGGTTGTTACATACTCAATGTTCTGAAAGTGATACAAAAAAATGTTGTCTTAATAACTTAAGTTCTATTGAACCAATGTATTCTATAATCATCAAAGATTTAGAAGTTTGAGGTGCTCAAATTTTCATTGATCATTCACTTGTTTGTGATTGATGACCTCAATCACTCCCTTTAAATTTTTATGTTTTCCTTACATGTCCAATCTTCACTCCCAAACTATGTTCTCCTATGTGGAAACCAAGTTATATATTACATTGGGTAAACGTTATAGTTCCAAATTTCTCTTTTTAAGGGAATTATTAGTATCCATTTTTAAAATTTGGGTTTATATGAATGAAACTTTCAAGTATTAAACCTTTGATAACCCAGATGAATTTGGAGTGCGAAATTCATTTTAAGGGGGTAGAATGTAACACCCTGAGTTTTTATATACATATTTATTTTCGAATAAATTTTAATTTTAATTTATATCATTCAATGAACTATTATAAAGATTCATTTCACATGGAACTATATTGTCATACGTTCCACTCAACACCAACTTGGTGTATGTTCCACGCAGCAATGAGTTTCTACAAAATATATCTTTTTATTATTTTAATTATTTGAAAAAGAGAATTATAACCTAGTGGTTGAACTTAGTAATATTAATATTAATAACTAATTTTCAATTTTTTTTATTTTTTTATATAAATAAAACATATTAATAATAAATTATATGACTTTTGGTAAATTCATTTTTATGTTTAAAAACATAGTTTTCTCAAATAAACTACTTTTAATAATAAAATTAATTTTAGAAACATTTATAAATTTAAATAGATAAAATAAACATCATTTTTTAATTTATAATTTCAAAATTATCCTAGGGTGAATTTTTTGTATTTTTGTGAAAAACATCATTTTTTGATGAATAGTGAAAAATACAGCTTTTTAGTTAAAAAATGCCTTTTTATCTAATTATTTATTATTGGAAAATGATATTATAAAACTTTTTAAGGTGAAATTATATGAATATTACATATATTAATAAAATATTATCAATTTCACTATGAAACTAAATATAAAATCTTAACAAACTTTTGAACTTTTTCCCACATTAAGTCCTTGTTATTTAGAGCCCTCTGCGGGATTAACACTAATATTAATTAACCGCTTCTATGAAGTGAATTTAAAAAATCTGTCATAAAAATATTATTCAGCCTAATATTTTGATTCTAATGATACCATGTTAATTTTTGACCAAAATGATTAGTAAAAGTGATTAAAATTAATCACATCAATTAAGGCCAAATTAAGCTTAATTAGGGACTAAGCCTTAAAATTAAGTGCCCAAATTACCTGGACACTTGTCAAAAATCCATTTCATGTCCATATTTCGGAAATAAACCTTCAATTATTGATTTTTTTTATATTTTAAATAATTTATTTAGGTAATAACATCTATGCACCTAATTTGTTTCTAAAAATTCCATGTGAGTCCTTTTCCTTCCTTATAAAAGGCCACAACTTGTACCCATTCCTCACACATCTCAAGACAATTAAGTTCATCCAAGACTTGAACAAATTTCCTCCCAAAAAACATACCTTCTTCCTTGAAGCCTCACTTTGGGAGGAAACCCTCTCAAGGAAGTCTTTTTGTATAAACCAAGAGGAGTTACCTGATTAAGAGGTAACATCTTCTCCCAAACTCATTTTGTTTATTTTCCTTCTCCAACCCTCTGCTCTATTTATTCTCTTATTATGTAAAACAATTATCTTACATATACAGGGATGTTGTTATGCAAAGTTTCTGACCTAAACTTACAAAAACATTCATCAAATGGATGTTGAACATACTATTTTTGTGTATGGAGAACTACTACCTCACGAAATGATGATTGTTCATTTCTACTTTACCACCAATCATGGAGGACATTATGATGGAAAATACTTATATATATATATATATAATATATCATATTTATTATTTATTTATTCTTATTTATTTATTTTAAAACACACATATTTTGACCTTCTATTTGGTGTTAATTTGATAATCTCGTTTGAGGAAGTGTGGACTAACTCCCCTCAAAGCGATGTGATTCATTCACATACCACATAGAATGTATTAAGGATGGGTTTAATGAAATTATATGATATATAGGATATTTTAATGATTCTATAATAAGGATATAGATATATATATACATATACATATATACTTATTTCATTTACATACTTTCTTTCAATACGAAAATAAAAAACGAAAACAACGTTCATGTATACGTACAGCTTACAGTCTCCATGAATGGTGTATTCCTTTTCATACTTATATATTCTATAAATTATTATAATATGAATATAATGGATATAATATATATTTTATCATGATATAAATTCTGGAATCATGATATAATTATAAGGACAAACGATATAAAAAATTAAGACACATGTGAAGAACAGAGCGAATATTACCCAAAGTGAAACCTTAACATAGGATTGTTAAAAAGCGGGAAGTATAAAGTCATAATAAAATAATATTTGGTAATATATATAATAATATTTTTGTATAAAATATTTATAATAAACTTATATTTATTATATAGGAATCTTGTATGAGTATGGAGAGAGTCAAGACATAAGGTAAGTGGAATTTCATCTCACTTTTAATTTCTGTGAGATTCATGTTATGTTCACCACTATTTCCTTTTTCTGGTGTGAGTACAGAAAATTATTGAATTATATGTATAATATACATAAATTAATGTTTGTATAAATATCCATTCTCTAATCCTTCTTTCATGGGGTTTAAGTTTCAAAAGATGCCAAATATGAAAAACAGTTTGGTGTCAACTTGCCTTATTTGAGACTCATGTTTTGTTATACACCTGAACTCATTATTTGAGGTGTATATATTTTATTTTTACATGATATATAATGAATATAAATCTTATAATTATATTCTATTCTTCATGTAACATAATTTATTATATGGAGATTATGATCCAAAGTTACCATGTTATAAATGTTTATTGAAACAATCTCATCGCTTTTCGAGATTGTTTACATTTATGCTTCCTTTGATGAATTCATATGATATATATCTCAATAATATTCATGAGTTTCATCACCATATTATATTTCCTAATATACTCATGTATTGGTACCAAATTCTACTCTTTAGTACATAAGATAGTTAAGAATGCGTTTTTTGTAAAGCTTGACTTTACCCTCTGTTCAGTCAGAAATATATGTTCTCTAAAAATAGTTTCCAAGAACATAATACCATTCCCCTATAATATCTAAAATAAAATTTTACCCTTTTTTTCTTTTAAAAATATCTTCAAGGAAGACTTATTTTCATTTCCAAACAAGGCACTTTCCTTCACTTTTTACCATGAAAAAGGAATATTCTTTTGAGCACAAATTATATGTACGAAGTTACCTGTAGTCATCTCTTCGAAGATCCATTATGCATTATTAAAAAGGTTAATATTTAATAAAATGTTTTTAAAAGTAATTTTCAAATAAAATTGTTTTCAAAATGGTTTCAAACTTCTTTTATATGTTATCATGGAATAATATTTTAAAAATGTTTTTAAAGTCTTATTTATAAGTTTTCTATGTGATTTCAAAGAAATGGGTTTCAAAACGTTTTCAAGCTTCTTTTATAATATTTCAAGAAAAAATTATTTTCAAAAAAATTTAAAGCTTTATTGAAAATATTTCAAGAGTTTCTGATGAAAAAGGTTTTTAAAATGTTTTAAATCTTATTTTAAAAGTTTTCAATGAAAAATTATTTCAAAATGATTTCATGTATTCTTTATTATTTTTAAAGTTATATTCTAAGAAAATTATTTTCAAATGGTTTTATTTATTACTAATAATTTTTCAAACAAGAAAGGGTATTTTCCTCAAGAAACATTTTTAAAAGATATTTTCCATCTAAATTGACATCAATTTATATTGTTTATTCCTTTCTATAAAATGATCTCATATTTCAATTCATATCCCTTATATGAATTTATTATGCTTAATTTCATGGTCTTTATGCAACCCATTTATCCTTGATGGGTTATACAGGTATGTCATCCATTTCTCTTTCAAGGGTTATGATTTTAATGAAATTATTATGAAACCTATAATTTTTTCTATAGGTAATAATATGTTTATATGTTTATGATACCCATTTTATTTCATGGGTTATAATATATTCATTTATGATCTTGTGGAACATGAATGTATGATTTCATTATGTGATGGGTGTGACCTATATATCCCTCCAATTCATTGGGTAAATATTTATATCTCATGTGATAATGAATGGAATCAAGTCAATGGGATTGATCTATTATGGGGATATGGGGAAACCTTATCCCTTACAAATAAAGGAATTCTATTGGGGATGACAGTATATCGCACCCAGTAAGTGTAGTCACCATGATGATGGAAGATGGGGAAACCTAATCCATTACGGGAATATGGAAAACCTGATCCCTTATAAGGAAATAAATGCGACTGGTGATGGTGGTGTGTCCAAACCAGTGGGTGTAGTTCCCATGAGGTTCCATGATAAGTTCTAGCAATGCATCTTGACTTACAGTGAATGATATCACAAGTTTATATTTTCCACGATTCCATGTCATGTTCCTATGTTATGATTTCATGGAATATGCTCTTTATTTAATTATGATCCATGTGTTATTCCTGTATTATGCTTTCATAGACTATTATCTTTATTTCATTATGATTCATGTCTTATAAACTGCCAATATTTATGCCATGATTCATGTTTATGATCTTTGAAAGGTAGGGTAAGATCTTCTTATGTTTTGATCATGTTCTCTTACCCTTTAAGCTCTTGATTATTATTATATAGCTCCCTTTTTTAACCTTATTGAGCCTTTGAGCTCACCCATTTCTTATGATTCCTTCCCTAGGTTATGAGGAAATGTTTTAGGTAGAACTATTAATGGTGGAGATCTTTATGGGAGATGTTGATGATCTTTCACCATGATAGAAAACCTTGTTTCCATGTTTCCAAAGACACTATAGTATTATAGTCCTCTAGCATATATTTTTCTAATGTATTTAATATTAATCTAAAATGATATAATATCTTTTTATGTTAATCCTGGGTCACTATAAAAACCATATTTGAAAAATTACACTTATTAAAAACAAGAGTGTGTCTTGTTTAAATTTTCATTAAATAAAATACTATAAAGGTCATATCCAAGTGGCTCAAAAAGGTCATAAATAGATTTATATAATAAAATTATATTTATTATCATAAAAATATACATTTATATTCATTAAATATTTATTTTAACTCACATATATATCATGAAAACACATTTAATGTATTATTTTGACTTTGTTGGCCTTGCACAATCATTGCACAAGAATTTGGATAAGACACATGTTATATAGCTATAAAATTATTTTATAACTATTAAAATAATAAATAATACATAATATTCAATATAAAATGTGATAAATGTCTTATATAATCGCAATTATGTTTTTTAGGATTCCAAATTTGACTTTTCCAATGCCGCATAGGCTCTCCGTTGGCACTGAAAATGATTTTTATTTTTATTATGGAATAAATTATAATATATATGTTTTCAATTATTTGTGAATTATATTCATTATTTTTTCTCATAATTGTGTCATTTCATATGTTTTATAATTTTTTTATATTATGCTTATGTCTTGGAGATATCAGAAATTATATCATATTTCATAAAAATATTATTTTTTTATACACTGAAAATTAAAATTATTCATTTAAAAAAAGACTCATATTATGATTAATTTGGGTTAGTGAACCCAAAAATAAATTCCATTTCATTAAATTCAATTTCAATAATTGATATAAATTATTTTGAATTTAAGTGCGTAAAACGTAACAACAAACACTTTTTTGAAAAAATAGAGTTTTTCTTTAAAATTCTTATTTAGGGTTATAAAAATTATTTTATAAAAAATAAAATTATAAAATTGATTCCAATGAACCCAATTAAATTATTCATTATATAAAATAACTAATTTTTCATTTAAACATTTTAAAATAAAATGAAACTTTGCAAATGGTTGAAATAAAAAATACAGTTTTCAATAAAATTGGTATTTTTCACTATTCACTAGAAAATAAGTATCTTCAAAAAAATATGAAAATTTTACTCCAAGATAATCTTTTTAAAATTATTTAAAATGTTATATTAATTTTATAAACTAAAATTTATATAATTTCAAAAAATTGATTATAGTATTCACTTATAAAAAGAAAGAAACCTTGTTCTTGATGAAAACATATTTTTTGAAGAATAAAATGACTACTAAAAACTGTCTAATTATTTTATAAGAAATTAAAAATACATTAATATTTATTTCATCCTTCATATTTATTTCATCAATCATTTATTATTATTTATATCTTCTAATTTAATGGATAGGTTATAATGCTCACCATTAAATAATATCTAGTTCTTCATTTAAACTTGATTTGTGTTATATTGTATGCTATCAAACATAGTATTTCCATTTAAAAATATTGGGATGTTACATACACTCCCCAGAAATTTTTTATAGTACAATGGAAGATTAAAATTTTAATTGAGATTAACATAATTGGGCTAGATGAACACAAGCTCTCTAATTTTTTAAAGGGAAGTTGTATGTTCTAGTATAAAAAACAAAATAGGTATCTTTTGATAACAAAGATGCACATGAAATATGAAATGTGGAACAATTGGAATCCAGTAGTGAAATACTATAATGTATTTTGTAGTAATTGGTTTCATAAAAAATTAAAATTAAAATATAGTTGTGTGAAGAGAAAGCTAAATAAGGGATATTCATGGCCCATTTATCTAATTGTAGGGGCTAAAAATTATGGATAAAATGACTTAATTAGGTAGTTGAATATTTTGATGTGAATATTATTAAGAAAAATTATAAATATGGTGAGATATTTGGAGTATATTTAGAAAATTTTAAAGTAGAAAAAATGCAGTTTTAAGGAAAATATAATCAAGAAAAAGATGATATATATCCTATTTATACTAATATTGATTCTGTACAAACTATTGATAAAAATAAAGTATATTGAAATGAGAAAATTAAACATTAGAGGTTGAGAAAACATTTTGATCAAAAAAATATTCTTATAAATAATGAATTTTCAATACATGTAAAAGAATATTAATTCTTGAAAATAAAACTGCTCTAATTTCACAAATTGAACCACAAAATATAGCATAAGAATTGGAGCATGTGAAATGGATTAATTCAATGGATTATGAATCATACTAGATTGAGAATATTTTCATATGGTATCTTTTTCCGAGACACAAAATAAAAAATGTTATTGGTACTATGTGAGTATTTAAAAAAACTAAATCGAAAAAGGTAATCTATTAAGAAAAAGGAAAAACTTATATGAAAAGGTTATTCACGGTTGGAAGGTATATATTTTGAAGATAATTTTTCACTAGTGGTGAGTGTAGAGGCTATTGGTATGTTTATTATAGTGGTATATCAAAGAAACTATACTTTTATATCAGATATATGTGAATTAATTCTCATCTGTCATGGGGTGTGGAAAAAGTAATTATTTATCCTAGGTTACATTTATTATAAGTGGTTACCCTAGGGTTGTCTCTAGAGAGGAGTGATCTAAATTAGTTGTCACTTGAGAAAAAACCAGGATTTTCAAATTGTTTAATTTTTGAAAATCATGTAAAATAATGGAATAAGATATTGAAAAAAAAATCAATAAATAATGTGATGTGTTTAGGGTTGGATTTCTTTTTGAAATGTTGTCATATTATTTAAATTATTTTTACTTATCTTCTTATTAATTGATAAATGAAATACTCCTTGATTAATTTTTCAATCACCCTTGGTTAAAGGTTATTTTGGAGAATTACATAGTAGTGGTTAATACCTAGTTAGTCTCCCTTCCTATGTGTGTGAAAAAGAAGTGAACTATTACTAAAATAATAAGGAAATACCCAATTGGGTATTGGTGTTCCTGGGTAATTTTGAAGTAACCCACTTCCTCCACACACATGAAATTGATTTCCACTATCCAATATGACCTATTCATTCAATATGAGTGATAATAAGTGGAGGTAGATTACAAGTGATAAAACTATGTGAAAATAGTTAATAGTTTTTGAACTCTAAACATGAACATTTTAAAATCACCAAAACAAGAACTAAAAAACAAAATTTGTCAATAGAAGAGTGTTTTAACTCAATAAATGTGTAACTCAATAATTACAAAGGATATCCTTCTCTTCCCGGATCACTCATAATATTACCTCTATATTTAAAAGTTAATAGAGAATAAGGGGGAAAGAAAATGAATTATGAATTTAAGAAAGTAATAATAAAATTAAATCAACAAAAGAAGACTCTACAAAAAAATTCTCGATACATGACCTAGTGGGGAGTGGAAACTCCAACTTCAGCCTCTTCCTTCTTTTATAGAAACCTAATTTTTGTAACAGGCATGAAAAATTATCCAATATTTGGTGGTTACTTTATTACAATGGAATAAATGCAAGGGGTAAAATCCCAAAGGATCGATCAGTTCAACAGTTTTTGATATCTAGATACATACATGATACCCATTTTACATTAGAGATAAAATATAAAACATAAAAATGGAGATAATTATACAACCTTGAACTCATTAAAATAATTCTTATTCATATCCCAAGTAAAGTAAAAAACTAAGGGTGATCTCAAATTATCTGAATTTTTTATGTACAATGGATTCCATCATGAGTAAATATGAAACAATCAATATTTAATGGTAAATAAATAACAACACATTACTTTTAATAAATAACTTCAGAGAGATTTGCATCCATTGATAATATCAATGAAGTAATCTTAGGGATATAAATCACTTAATTCCTAATGAAGGAAATGATTAATATTAGACATCATGCTCTAAAACATCATGATATCTATACCATCAAGTCCTTACACCAATAAAGTTTAAAACTAGGTGTAAACCCCCATTTAATTTATCCAATTGATTTTTATATTGAGACATGTTGATGCATCAAGGGGTTATATAATTTTAGGCCCCACACATCACTACATGTCCAATGAATTCATCATGTCTCAAATGATCAATTTAATTCATAAATAACATTCCTTATTAATAAGTGTTTGTATCGAATAATGAATACAAAATATTTGTATTTACCCAGTAAATGAAATAACCTTTAAGTAAAACACAATATGTAAAAATGATATACAATTCAAGTAAGAAGAATATCCATGATAAAAATTATGGATATTTAAGGGAAATGTAATATCCAATGATCATAAGAAACAGAATGTTTAATGTGAATATAATTAATAAAAAATTAATAAGAGATAAAAGATGATGATTGGTTGATTGAGAATATAGGTTTTGTAATAAAATCATGTCCTGAGGAATAATAAAGGGAATAAAAGTGGAACACTAAAATAATATTTTTATAAACTATTTTTATTTTTATGAACATTGAATTTTTTTTAAAGATACATATTTCCTAAAATGGTTACGACATTGGGGAAGTTTGTTATCACTATATACATAAAAAATATTTTGAATTTTCTATAAAGAAATTTGAAAACATATATTTTCAAAAACCATATAAATATTCCATTAAAATAATTAAAATTAAATTATAACATAAAAATTCATTAATAAATCATTTTAGTAAATAAAATGAATTTTGTAAAACAATTTTTAAAATCATAGACATGGAAAAAAATTGTATCTGATTAAAAGGGAAATATTTTTGTATTTTAAACATTTTTTTTATTCAATTACCAAAGGGGGGGAAATTTTGAAAAAAACATGTAAACTCATTAAATATCTAGTGGATAAGAAAATTATTGGATATTATGAAGGATAAATTATAATATTCCATTAATGAATATAAAATAAATAATAAAAGAAAGTGAGGTTGTAAAATAGATTCTAACCTCTTTTAGTAAATTTTCAATAATAACCCATTGAAATAATATTTTTAAATTAAACATTAATATTCATGAATAAATAGGTATTCATGTTAAACAAATTAAATGAATAGTATATACACTACTTAAAAGTGAATAGGTGCATAATAACAAATATGTCTCAATGGTGCGTAAATTGAGACGAAATTTGTTATCTTACACTTCCCTTTAGTTTAACACCCTTTAAACACATGTATAATTGTTTTAATAAAGTTATTAATTTATAATATAACCATATAAATATTTATAATGTCTTTATATGATCATTTAATAACATCTTACCACCTGTTAGTTAATAATATTTCATCATTACCATTATTTCCAAAGTTAACAACTTCATTTTCTCAATCATATTTTATCACATAAGTTCTGATTGTTTTCATAGGATATAGTGAAATAATATCCAGAATGATATTAATGTTAAAAATAACATATTTTTTCATTAGATAATTTTTTAGAATCATTCTTGAATTTTCTACATGGAAAATGAATCACATCACTTTTGTGGAGATAGTAGGCCATACCTATACACAAGTGATGATTTAATTCCATTAATGGGTGAAAGGGTAAGGAATTCGATGATATATTAATTTTAAATAATTAATATCCTTTCATATATTTCATATATATTAATTATTACCATTATTATGACTATCCATGTGATTTGGTGATGCAAAATAAATTACATTCTTTCACAAGGCGGTAGTCCACCGTACACTCAAGCAATGGATTTGTTTAATTTTTGATTGAAAATTATATGGGTAAATATTATTACATAAATATAATAAAATATTAGAATATGATAGATATTAGTTTTATTATATTTTATATTTTAAGACATAATTTAAGGTGGTAAAAGAATAAGTAAAATTAAAGTGATAAGTGAAGTTAATTACCTTTACTTAGGAGAACCTAATTTGGATATATTATTAAGGACCCAAGGGTGGTATTTTGGGAAGAAAGATGAAATGACCTAACCCATATTCCACTAACTGATGCTCCAAGCCACGGGATTATGAGGCATTAACCATGCCTCCCCATACACTAGAGGGTTTCGACTATCAATGAGGGCCTACGGTGTGGTAGTAGGGAGAATATGCCCTCATATCAGAGTAAGAAACAATGAAAATAGCTATGTATCATACATAGTGGAAATTAAATAGAGTTAAGAATCATAAATAAACTGAAATAGGATATGTTGTAATAATAAATGAATATTCTATAAAATACTGGATAGTTATGTTATACATACAACACTAGTCACCCACTACGCCGAACAAACATATATAGGTGTACAAAAGAAACTAAAATAAAAGTACAGGTCTCTTATAGTAACACTGATCCAGATCATGTATCTGATCCCCAAATAATGTTGAACTTTATCAGTCTGATAAGAAGAACCCACAAGTGCATCTCCTCACATACACGAAACATGGAGCCTTATCCCTATCAATTATGCAACTCAAGCTCAACCTAAAAAGAATACATAAGGACTACACGTACACCAAGGTGCATGTGTAAGGGTGATAAATAATCCCAATAGTCCACCCAAAAAGTGACCTATAAAATATCATTCTATAAGTGTATGAAAAAGTAAGATGACCAGCCTAACTGAGACACAACTAAAAAGGTAATTTAAATCAAACATGAAACCACAGTCGAACTAGGCTCTGTAATCCCAATCAACTAGGAATGTGACACCATGGATGTCCACATTTATTTATGTATACTTGTATGGTCCCATACCAATAAAAATCTTCATAAATATTAATATTCATGAGTAAGTGAATCAGATAACATGAAACTGCATCAATAGTCGATCCTTATGTCTATAATCCTGATCGGATGGACATCCTGTGCAAGGGAATTGATCTTGACATTGTCCCACTCAGGACCTCTATCATTAAGTCATTCTCTGGGTCTATAATCCCAATTGACATGTACTTAATTTTTCCAATTCCATAAATGCCTCTGATCAAGCTACATCACCCCAAGAGGATACTCATCTTACAACTGAGTTTACCCGTATTCACCTCTAATCACTAACAGGGATACGATATACCATTGGTCAATATTGAAATTAATGATTGTAGGGTTTACATATAGATATATTTTAAATGGTCACTAAGTCAATAGCCACGCTACCCAGGCCTATGAATCCAGTCCAATGTCTGATCCCTAGGTCTCATCCATAGGCTATCACGACATTGTGACTCGGATAATACCTAAGGGGTTCACCCTTAGGAAATCTATAAGAGGAATTCCCTCTGAACCTGAATACATTCTCGAGGTCCATTCACAATAAAATTATCACTTTTATGTCTATCCAACCTTATGGTGAATAGTAGGCATCGCTCAAGGAGAGTGTAATCATCCATTGAGTACAATTCACATTAACAGCGAGGAGATTGATGTCCACCACCGTGATCTAAAAATTGACTAAGGAGAGTGTAATAATCACCATCGCTCGAGTGAGAATAATAATCGATGAGTATAATCATCTATAATTCCATTCCTAAATAAAGAGAAATCAATAGTGAAATTCTATGTAACACCCCTCGAGTCTCGTAACTAGTTAGGGAGAGCGTAATCATCACTATCATAGGCCGAGGAGATTGTAATCATGTATACCACTCGAGAGAGCATAACATCCAGAAGTCTTGGGTCACTATTCCTGTATTCATAATCATAGGCTCAACAACTAGATACCATGAAACACCTATGGTCATCATAATAAAATAATAAAAACAAATATTGGCTCAACAACCTAACCCCCGGGTAGTACCATTGGGTATACCAGTAAACATATAAAATAACATTGATCATAATTCAGATCCAAGGAAATCACATCTGGGCATCCCAATAAGCAATAAGGATTCTAGGAAGAATATTCAGGCATTATAAAAGAAATAAGGACATATCATATAAGGATTAACAACCACCAATAAAGAAGAACCTCTAGTAGACACTGATGCATCAACAATAAACATGTGAAAGATAAAAAAAGGGTGATGGTTGTCAAACTCCCAAAGAAAACACTATAGACACATCCCCAAGGGATTAAAAATTTGGAATGGGTTCTAATGTAACACCCACTACCATCTCTACCAAAAATTGAGGTAACAACCCATGGTAGGTGAAACAACAGGGTACCCATTGGGTCCCTCCAGTAAAACACTAAAGAGGAATCCTATAAGGGATTCTCTAAGGTAAACAAACAAGTGAATTAATCCTCTTTAGTATCATTAGCTTAAAATGTAAAAGGATGAATCCAACATGGGATTCTCTAATGGTAATAAATATAGGCATCCTACTTGGGATCCTCAGAATAGTACATAGGTAAAATGGATCCTATAAGGGACTCCCTAGACCAGCATGTAAGTGAAGGCATCACTTAGGAGATCCTTGGTATCGGGATAGAATATAGAGGAAACCTACATGGGATCCTCTAGGTAAAAACATAAATAGAGGAATCCTATAGGGGATCATCAATAACAATTAGTATCATGGCCTAATAGGCCAAAAGGTCACATCTCGTAAAGGAGAGGTAATCAAATGAAAGCCACACTACAAAAAAATGACTTATACCAACAGATATTTTGTATCAGATAATATATTTTTTGGTAAAAATAAGTAATTCCAACAAATATATCATTCTTTTGATATTCTTTATAAGTACCGACAATTATTTTTACCAACATATACATATTTTATTATTAACTCTTTTATACCAACAAATGATTTAGTATCAATTAAATTCGTTTCTATATCACATCAACACCAATATTTATGTTACAAACAAATGAATATATTTTTATTATTTATTATTAATGACAAATAATTTACCATTAAACACACACGTCACAATAAATTATTCAGTATCAATAAATATTTTACTAATAATTTATATATTTTTTATTAATTTTTTTTATAAACAACATATTTTTTAATAAATATGTATACTTAAATAATGAATTAAAATATTGATAATTTAATAATTTTTCATCAAACTAATATATATAATTTTAAATTATTGATAAATGATTCAAATTTATGTTTACTCTAACCAAATAAATTAAAAACTCATAAATAAAAAATAGATAATTAGATGTATGTATAATAATTAATTTATTTTAGAAACATATAATTTTTATTTTTAAAAAAAGGAGGCTCGGCCTCGGTAGGCGGTGCTCCTGGGGCTCCAGAAGGGTTCAGTCGGCCTCTCCTTATTCGACGATAGCACAGATCATGGGTTTTCTTCCATCTATGGTTGTTGAATTCAGCAGATCGGTGGTGGGATCCCCTCAGCGGACTCGACATTGTTCAAACTTCTACGAGTTCGGGCATCTTTGATGATTCAGATGGATCGAAATCTTAAGTTTGAGGCTCGATTTCTAAAACCAGAGGTGTGAATATTTGGTTCTGAGTTCTTCAGATTTATCTTCGGTGAGTTTTGAGTTTTAGGTGGAGTTCTGTTGTGGCGGTATATTTAGGATTAATTTCGTTATATCTTCTGGATTCATCTACTGATGGTGGATTTAGGGTTAAAGTCTTTATATCATCTGGATTCATCTAAAAATTAAAAACTAATGTTTAATTGAGATTATTTTTTATATTTATAAAAGAAAACTTGTTCCCAGATTGACATAGTTGGGGAAATCGATTCCCAAATCCGGTGCCCCGATAACCCTAAAGATACAGATGAAATCAAGCCTTCATTGCCACAACGTTCATCCCGCTTCAATTTGTCACCACAGAGGTCATCCCTTCAGTTCGTCACCACAAAATTCACCCCCCTTTAGTTCCCAAAATGCTAATCATTTCTGGTAACCATTGACCCCATTTGGTTCTTCTCCACGCAGTTCTTTTCCAGGTAAGTTCACTTTAATCAACTCCCCCTTTATTTCATCGATATCACCCCCCTCTTTTTTTCATTCCCATCCCATTATTTTTCTGCTCAACTTGTGTGAGAATTAAATGAATTTGGTTATGAAGAACATATTTGAAGTGAATGAAATGTATAATGTCTATTACGATTTCTCAATTAATGATTATAAATGTTGGATGAATGAATTTGTTTTACATTTTAGCACAGACAGATAATGATTTTATGGTATTTTGAAGACTGAACTGACTCTTTTACAGATAAATTCACCCCCGATAATCATATTATAAATAGATTCATTCTTAGATCTATGAATAATATTTGTCTATTTAGTATCTGGTCATGATAGTGTGATTCTATTTCTTTTGTAGATCAATTAATTCTCTAGATATCACCCTTATGGGATTTAATCTCATTAGATTAACTTATATAATTTTTTCATTAAACTGTAATGTTGCAATTATTATTTTCTTTTTCCTTTTATGAATATTTGTTTTGATGAAAATATCTTGGTTTTATTTTTTGATAAGAAGGTGGATGATTTTTTTCAATTTAATTCTTAGGATAGCATCAATTGTAAGGGATTTTTATTTCTTTTTAATTATATTTTATGCGAATTCAATATGAGTTAATTTGCGTGTGAGGTTAACAAATCATTTTTGAGCCTAAAACAGTGAAATTTCAAATGTGTTTGATACTAGTTGACACTATCTCGCATGCTCGAATTGATGTTTTACATGTTTTGTTTTGGGTTTCCTTGAAAATAAGTGCGAGGTGTCAATGAAATTCATACAAAAATTAACATTTGACCTTCAGAATTCATTTCATCACTCATCCATCAGTTTCTAACCTAGTTATATCTCATTTTTAACTTCAATGTTACAATTTAATGTTTAATCATTCTGTTTTGTGGGTAATGTTATAAGAATAATCTTTTTGAACATCATTGAACTTTAATGTTGTAATTAATATTATTTGTCATATTTTATGAATAGGTGTTTTGATGATAGAAACCTGGTTATATTTTTTGATAAGAAGGTGGGTGATTTTTTCAACTCAATTATTATAATAACAACAATCATCATGGGATTTTTCTTTCCTTTCTATTAGTGTTTATGTTCTTTCAATATGAATTAATTTGTGTAGGATGATAATAAATTATTTTGAGCCTAAAACTGTGAAATTTCAAATGTGTTTGATACTGGTTGACATTATCTTGCATGCTGGAATTTTTGTTTTACATGATGTTTTTTGTGTTTCCTTGTAATCCAATGTGAGGTGTTAATGAAATTCAAACAAAAATTAACATTTGGACTTGGGAATTCATTTCATCACTAATCATTCTATTTTGTAGGTAATGCTATAGGAATAATCCGTTTGGACATGAATGACAACAACGAAGTTTGATGCTCTTTCTTTTGTACATTAATGTCTTCTCATGAGATCATCAATGTATTATCTTGATATCACCCTAGCCGACATGAATCTCATTAGATTCACTTATTTATTTTTAATGAGGTTTCATTATTTTCATTGAATTACTCATCCTATATTATCTCATGTTTAATCAGTCAGGTTTCATTATTTTGTAGATCAATGGCCTCTTAAGAGACACCCTTTCCCGTCTTGTATAGGTGTTTTGATGATAGCAACGTGGTTGTATTTTTTGATATGGTGGATGACTTTTTCAATTCAATTCTTGGTATAACAACAATCATCAGGGGAGTTTTCATTCTTTTTTGTTAGTTTTCACATTCTTTCAATATGAATTAATTTGTGTATGATGTTAAAAAATAATTTTGAGCTTAAATTTGTGAAATTTAAAATGTGTCATCATACTTTTCACACTAAATGTAGTGGACCAATCATACCAACTGTGGAAGACTGATCATACTTGGATTTTTACACACAAAATTTAGTAGACTGACCGCACACATACAAACTGGTATACTGATCATATAGACTAGTACTTTTCACACACTGACTGTATTATACTTGGAACAGTACATCAAATATCATATCAGTAGAGTCGCACATATATTGTAGTAGAATTTGCTGTGATTTATGTTTATTTACTTTTCTGATATTATACACACAGACCTCCACTTCTATTCTAGATCCTATAAGTGATTCATTTAACCTCTTTAATCTTGAATTACTATATAATCTGTTAAAATTATGTTTGTTCTATATATGTACTATATGAAATATGGAATTTGTAATATCTAAAATATGAATAATCAAAAATCCATATGTGTTATTTGTGTAATCTTTGTAATAGATTATTTTTTATTATATAATATGTGTGTAATATATTAATACGTGTATCATTCATTACAATTCGTTTAAGGATTATCTATGTAATCACTTTAGTATATTATCTATAAAATATTATTTGTTTATCATTCATTATATGTAAAATATTACAACTTATTCATTATTAGTATATTTTTACAGCCCATCCATTATTTTTGTATCATTTATTATGATTTTTTACCATCCAATTTTGTCAATTGAAGGGGTGAATAAAGCCCAAAACTTTCCCAAAAAACAGAGGAAAAGTTGGTGGAAAATATAAACTAAATATGCTAAACTAGAGACATTTCCGGTCTACTATTCCATTAGCTTTTGCACTGGAGTGTTCCTCCTTCTAGAAAAGAAGTGATTTCAATAAAAAGTGTGTTTAATGGATGAATTTATTGGAAAATAGGTAGCAAGTCTGATGCTTTCAATTCCATAAACAAGGACTCATCTGCATTATCTTCTTTATTTTATTTGTAACATGCACACTCACATTGAATGTTCAAGTTTTCTATCAGCTATTGCTACACTAAATTTGTATGAAATCATGGTGTGGGATGGGTTCATGTTTTTTATCTATAATGGTGTCTTTAATTCACTATTTATATGCTATAGGTTTTGAATTTTTAATCTAGTGGCCTAGTGAATTGAGTTAAATGTTGTTCAACTACTGTTTGAAGATTCAAGGTGAATTATAGTTCTTTATCTTATCTATAAAAAAATGGTTGAACTATACATGAATTTTTTTTCCACTGGGGACTTCTTGGAAAGCCTTATAATTCATTAACTTTTCCAAATTATAATTCATTAACTTTTTTCAGATTGCATGAGGTGTCTCCTGCCATTTCATTATGACGCGACTTAGTTCATTGGTTCAACATCTCAGTTCTTATTTTGGATGACGTGGTTCCATTTCATTACGACACGGCTTGGTTCATTAGTTCAACATCTCAGTTCTTAGTTTGGATGATGTGGCAACATTTCATTACGATGCATCTTGGTTCATTGGTTTGGCATCTTGGTTCTCAGTTTGGATGATGCGATGTGGATTGTTGGTTCAGAAGATCTATTCTCACTTTGGATGATGTGTCATGGCACGATGGTGGGAGTGCGCAAGTGTAATGGGTAGAGACTAGATCCGGAACAAAAAGGGAAAGCAACAGAATGAGCTGGATCAATTTCACCCGATCCATTCAGAAAGCGAGGAAAAAAGATAATGGAGTGAATGAGGGGGTGAGAAAATTCATTTGTTGATCTTATTGAACAAATTGAAAATGATGTTTGATGGAGTTTCATGTAAAGTGTTTGGATTATGTTTTTTGGAGCTTTATGTATTTTATTAGTGGTTAAATATTTTTATAAAATTATGATTGATCATATTTTTTTTCAAATAAAGAGTTTCATATAATAAATTTTTATAATTATATATAATAAATATATTATAATTATATATAATATATATAATATATAAAATTATATTAATAATTATATTATATAAAATTAGATTAATAAATATAATATAAATTTTTAGCAATAAATATTGAAATACCCAAATGTAATATCTTATTTAAAATATAAATTACAAACAAATATTAATTATTTATATTGATTATTAATGTTGATAATAATATTAAGAATAGATAAATTTTTTATATAAATCTGTTGCTAAACATTTTTACCAACATATATATTATCTGTTGGTATTATTATAATTGCAACAGAACTATTTTATCTGTCGCAATAACATTTAGCGACAGAGTTTTTACCAACAGTTTAGTGACAGGACAATTTTTGTTGGGAAAATGTTTTACCAACAGAAAATGCACTTTTACCAACACATATACCTTTGTTGGAAAAATCTAATTATTTTGTAGTGACACGAAGGAACTAGTCACAAGAGATAGATCATGGATTATATTAGATCAAGATCTCAACTCTATTGGTATGAAAACCCAACCTATCATTTTCTTTCAATTCTTTCTCAGGAGAATATGGAATTCAATTACTAGAAAAAGAACATCTTCCTTAAGGTAGAAACCCCAAAACAACCATTAGTATTTCTCATAATGTTCCACGAGTTTCACCATCAGGATATACGTGGAAATTACTCATAATGTACTGATATTAAGTCCAAAACCATGTTTGGGTCATAAAATAGGAAAACACCCTTAAAGGGTACTGAAGGAGGAGTATACATATTTTAGAGACCATACACGGCGTATACCCTCAATTCCCCATGCGGGTATGTGCTCCCACAAGCCTAGGCATGTAAACATCCAAGGTACACGACATGTAAAGAGGGTTCATGGCGTGTACCCTACATGGGGCACCCTCTCATGTCCTTGAACCAGCATGGACATGTACTTGTTCAAGACATGTACCTGTACATGGCATTCTACCCCAAATGGGGTCTAACTATGTACTCTACAGGACCATATACCCCTACATAGATAGTCTATCCTTGTTACTCAGCTACATAAACAAGTACTAGTACAATGCGTCGAAGGATTCATGATGGTACCCTTATCCCCCTATATATTTCTCTCTACATATACCTATTTATACCTTAGGTAGTGAAAAGGAGGATGTTGCAGGGAATGTGCGAGTAGGTCAGAGAAAAAATAAAGAAAATAAAAAGAAGAAAAGAAAAGAAAAAAGAAAAGAAAAGAAAAAAAGGGCCATGGCTTACCCTGATGCCCAATATGAGTTTATGCCTTTCCCAGAATAACATAAATATTTGATACTCAATAAAGGAGAAAGATTATAAATATAAAACCCTATTGAAAAGTTATGTCCGAATGAACTTTTTTGAAAAAATTAATATTTAATTTATTGAATAATAAATATTAATTATTTTTCTAAAATTTTAATGGCTCATAGATCCACCAAACTCCTGTCCTAGAGTAAACATCCTATTCTGGGACCAATAGAGTGGTTAGGAAAATTATCTAAGGTATTATACTTGGAAAAATTTACCATTTTACCCTTTATAAGAATCTGAAAGAAAAAATTAAAATTTATTCGAAAAAATTACAGTTCAGAAAATAACAAGCCCTTACAAAAAACCCACCATAAACCATCTCGTCCCTGAGAAACCTTCTGGTAATAATATAATCCATGATCTCAACCAGAGAATCTGCACGACCAATCTATTCGGACTGCTCAATGACCAACCTTATAGCATTCACAATCGTCTCCTAAATAGAATATATTCAACAGTGATTGATATGGTACTCCACAAAAAATAACCTTATCATCTTCTCTAAACTCCAAACAAAAAAGATCACATAAAATTTTGAATTTCAATTAAAAAAATTGGTTACCACCCTCAAATAAAAAATGTTTCACTCCTCACCATATATATTACCTTACATCTCTTCTCAAGCACAACCTCAACATGTTTCCTTCCTCAACCAGGGAAGAACATTTAGAAATAAACAGAGCTCAGTGTAAGGTTGATTCTCACTTAGCATACTTAAGATGAATCATTATAGAGCATGATCATCTCTAATAGGAGTATACTAAGATTCTAAAAAAGGTTCTGAATATATCCCTCTGATACACACTCACATCTTGTCAAAACCTAAATAGGATTTAGGGATGTGTCAACTAACTTATGGTAACCCATTCATTTTACTATGTCACATATTCCATAGAGTGACATTAATCATTTAAACACAAATTCCAGACAACCAAGGCAATGAAAATTATTGTAAACATTATTACTCAACTCACACCCTTCCACTCACCGATTAAGATTTAAATGATACCACATGCAACCAGTGTGTGCATTTACCACCAGACTCACACACCAGTGAGTCATCCATTATAAGGCTAAGTTGGCCATGATACATAGCACATCAATATTATTAATCTATAAGATCCCTTATAACATCTATTAAAAATCATGAACGTCACCCTTGCCATGATTTATTACATGACCACCTATTACCAAGCATCATTCCAACTCTTTATAGGTCCAAATTTAATTATATTATAACCCAGTATGCCTTGTGTTCTTATTATATAGCTAGGTAATGAATTTTCTTATAAATTAGTTAGTATGGACTCATTCCAATGGGGGTTTTATAGGAATTCCTATAATCCCTTAAGGTGTCTTACAACCATTGTCTCTAGTATTTTCAATTGGGTTGAATAGTATTTTCCAAAATAACTTTAATATCTTTGTTGGAAACTTCATGCTTCCTATTTTTTTGGATAGTAAGGTGTGGATATATTTTTTTACTCCATATTTTCTCTGTATATCCTCCATGATCATATTAGAAAACTAAGTCCCTTGATAACTAATGATGGATGTTAGAACCCCAAACCTATTAAAGATGTTAGACCTGACACAGCAACACACAAATTTAGCATCATCCGTTTTAGTGGTGTTGGATTCCACCCATTTTGAAACATAATTAACTACTATTTAGATATATGAATTTATAAAATACAAGGGAAAATTATCATGAATTACATTCCAAAAACTTTAGATATATTACAAAATATTATGGTGTTTTGAGTTTATCTCTTATTTTAGAAATATGTCTAGAAAATTGAAATTTTTTACATTTTTTACAGAACTTATGAGAATATTTGAATAGGGAATGCTAATAAATTCTATATTCTAAAAAATTCTTTATTGTCTATTGAGGTCCAAAATATCCCCCACATGCTAAGATGTGACATAATTCAAAAATAGACTGTATTTCAATCTCATGTAAGTATCTTCTTATCACATGGTCATTCTATATTCTACACATGTATGGATCTTAAAAAATGTAGAACATTGAGTCATGTTTGAGTTTTTATATTTTTTGTGTTCAATTAGAATGGGGCATGAAAATTTTATTTGTAATTTACCATGTCAACATACCAAGGTAGAACTCCTTAGATTAAATATAAATCCTCTCCTGAAATGTGATTATTTAATGGGGTTTGATCTAGAATTTTTATTTTAGCAGTGTTAGGAAGCCCACTAAAGTGATCTACTACTTGGTTCTTATATTATTTATTTTACTTAATCTCTAAGTTGAATTGTTGTAGAAGTAACATCCATCTAGATAGTTGGGATATGCATATTATATCTTATTCAAGTATCTAATATTTGAATGATTAGAAAATACGGTGAATATAGATCTAATAAAATAGGATATGAATTTATCTAAATAAAAAAATTCCTAAAATAAACTCATTCTCATTGGTAGTTTAGTTTATTTGGTCATCATGTAAGGTTTTGGAGGCATAAAAAATGAATTGATGTCTACCTTCAATTCGTTGGAAATAAAATTATTCCATTACATAGTTGTAATCATCCTAAAGTAAATCAAATGGATTATCCATTTTGAGTGGTTGTATCACTAGTGGGATGAATAATGTACTCTTTAATTCTATAAAATCCTTTTTACACGCATTATTAAATTCTAAGTCAATATCCTTCAAAAGTAATCTAGAGAGTGGAAGTAAAGTCTTACGAAATTCCTTAAGATACCTTTTATAAAATCCTACATGCTATGGAAATGATCTAAAATTTTCTACATAAGTTAGGTAATGTAAATAATATATTACTTTAATTTTGGACTTATCAAAATCAATTAAATTTTTTAAAATGTAATAACCTAATATTATTCATTTTTTCACCATATAATTTCATTTTTAAAAATTTTAAAACTATGTTCTTTTTAAAGATTTTTAATTTTTTTACATTTCTCAAAAAATGATCAAATTAATTTCCAAAGTATTGAACTAATCCCAAAATACCTTTATTTATTCTTCAATAAGATCAAAAGGTATACTTAGCACACAACTTTGAAATATACCTAAGTTATTGCACCATTCAAATAACATCCTCCTATATGAAATGGTTTCGAAGGGATAGGTAAAGGTTATTTTCTTTTGGTATTCTAGGAAAAGGGATTATTGGAAATAACCTAAAAATTCATCTAATAAGAAATATTAATTTTTTCATGCCAACCTATATATTATTTTTTTCAATAAAAGGAATTTAAAATTTATCTTTCCTCAATAATCTAAGAAAACAGTCTAACTATTCTTGATTCTAAGAGGTATAAAATAATTTTTATCATTCTTTATTATAGTTAGTTCAGATTTCTTGGGAACTAGATGGATGGTACCAACCCATTCTGAATCCAACATTGGGTAAATGATTTCTTCTACCAATGACTTATCTATCTATTTTTCAGTACCTCTATTTGGATAAGATTTATCTTCCCTTAGGTCTTCCAAACTAGTCTATAGCTATCCTCTATTAAAATTATGTGTGATAAGATTTTGGGATTAATTATTGGGATATCACTTAAAATCTAATCTATTTATTTCATGTTCTCACTTAAGAGCTCAATTATTTTTTTCTTTATAAATAAAGGGATCTAAGATAAATCTAGTAATAATGCATAATTTTAAGAGTAAAATAATGTTCAATTACGTATATGAAATGAAAAAAAATATTATAATAGAATGAAACACCTTTATAATTTAGGATATATTTATTTTTAAATAAATTCAATCTCTTTCATAGCTTATGATGCACACAACACCAGTTTTAAATGAAAAACAACACTCTATTAAAATATTATTATTTAAACATGATCATTATAACCTAAATGTTATGTTGGTGGGTATTTATTGGATTATCAAAATTATGTATATTATATGTATTAAACATGTATAAATAAATTAAATGGTCATATATTTATTATAAAAAAAATAATAACCATTTAAAATAAAAGGAAAGGGTTTATTGGAAAACCATATTTTTCTAAAAGGCGGTTTAGTCACGCTTTTCACACATAATTTAAAATTAATTTTTTACCATTATTATAAAATGTATTTGAAAAAATTAACTTATGTTTTTAAATCTATATGAAAAAATTATATTTTGGTAAATTTTTGAGAGTTTTTTGAAAAGATTAATTAATTTGATGAATGGTGAAAAATATTGATTTTTATTGAAAACTGACTATTCATTAATTTATTTACAAAGATAAATTATATTTTAAATTGGTTCCAAGTAAAATTATTTAATTTTTCTTAGAATTTAAATAATTTGGGTCATTTTTATCAATTTCATATTGAATTATAATATAATAACTTTTTTAATTTTTTTAATGTTTTTCTTTGGAAAACTATTTTTTCGAGGCATCTCTGAGTTTAATTTTAAATTGAATTTTACACTTATTGGAATTGAATTTAGAAAAAATAATTCCATATATAGAATAAAATTAATTTATATTATATAATATTATTAAATTGCTTTACTTTCCAAATTAATAGTAAAAACAGTAATATTTATTAAGCGTAGTTAGGTTTAAAGCAAGATTACTAGAGGGTTAAAAAATAATAAGGGTTCAAAATGTCTCAAAAATATATATATACTATTTTATGAGAATATTGAGACCTTATATTTTCCATGGTTTGATAGAGTCCTATTTTAGAGGCTTTGTAGAGAGAAAAATGTGGGTATCATTTTCTCTTTTAAAAAATTCCAAGGGTGCCATTTTTCCCACATATAAAAGACAACACATATCCTATCCAATTAAAACTACAAAATCAATTTGGTCAAAAAATACCTATAAATATATATTCATAAAATCAATAAAAACATCCTAAAGTCCTTGTATTTTTCATAAATACATCCTAGGAAGGCGTTTGTTGCAACCCTAAAGAAGTTGTCTGAAGAAGAGGTAATGTTTTTAAATGAGGGTTTTCATTTTGTTTCTTCTTACACCACATTAAAATATTATTAGAACAGGATTATATAATAAAATATGTATGTTCCTTTGACTGAGATATTATTATGTTATTTTCATGGCCTATATATGTCTCATATTCAATCAAATGGGAAACACAATGGTCGATCTTGTTTACGGCATACTAACACCTCGCGAAGCGATGTAATTTATTTTCCAACACTGCCTATCACAGTTGGATATAATGATGTATTTAATCTATTTATATTAAATTTGTGTAATTAATATACTTATGTAATTATAATATCACATCTAACTTCTTAACTTCCAACCTATTGGAAAGAAAATAATGTTGCCTCTATGTAACATCCCTACTCGGCTCACCCATGAACTGGTGACCAGACCGGTCACCACATGACCTCAAGCATGTCTCCCCATATGCCATAGGCTGCCGACTAGAAGTGAGGGTCTAAGGATAGTTAGTGGGGAGACTATACCCTCTTATCATATTTGTACAATGGTATATCAGAGTAAATAACAAACAATAGTGGAAGTAGTAATACCTAATTTACAAAACAACAGAAAACAAATAGTACTCATTTTATAAAAGTGGCCAATGACAATTATACAGTAGATGAATGAATGAAATGTTATGGATATATAATTGAAAGAAAAAAACAATACAGAATTCTTTACACATCATGTACAATACAAATAAAATACAATTAATCCCTATTGTATTTCAACTCGAACATCTTGAGCTCCTGCTTGGTCCTCTGCTCCAATCTCCCAAGAATTTTCTAACCGCACAATCTTGCAACCAAATAGGGTACCCCAGTGCAATGGTGGCCTGAGTAGGGTGTGAGATATAAATCTCATTAGTCTGGGACCACTGGTTTCTACCCCAAATCCAGACATTCAATAAATAAGTTAAACAGTGAGAAAGCATGAATAATTAAAGTAAGTAGTACAATGTAACTATATACCCATGTACCTGCTTTAGTTCTCAGTTGGTCTTTGAACCTACATTATAAATTTTTCATGAATACCCAATAGTCAACACACATTCATTTCCATTTATCATTCATTCAAACCTCAATAAATTACATAATTCTTGTGATTCAGCCAAAGCCTGACACCCCCGTATAAGTCACTCACCACAAATGTCTTTAAAGACCATCTAAGTAAACAAAGAAAAGATTGGATTCAAGCTAGTTATTTGGATTGTATAATGCGTCAAAATACATTATATTTAATCTTTAATATACAATGTCTGAGACCGTCCACTAGAAATAGTGATTCACTCCTGGGTGGCACCATTTTTTTTCCGCAACGTTTTAATGTACTTGATGGAAACCAGTCCACAACTAGTGCATAGTCACACGTGCACACACCTTCATATATATAAATGTGTGTGTGTGTGTGCATGCGTGCACATTGTCTGCATTGATAAAAAAAATCAATATATTAAACAGGTACCCAGAATCAAAGTAGTAATAAACAACGCACCTCTAACTTGGTACCTAGGACACATAGAAAATTAGAAGACATTAATTTAACTGGTGAAAAACCAAACAGTGGGTTTAAAAGACTACCCAAACCAACGGCTCCAAAGAAAAATCAATCCCATATGCCTCTACCTTGGCAGCGGATGCTGGAACATGGAACTATTGGCCCCTAAACTACATTCACAATCCTAAAAGAAAGAAGAATTCAACAACCGAATAAAACCGAACCTTAGGGTTTCAGTCGAGAAAACAAGGTGAGAGAGAGGATTCAAATGGCTGATGTGAATCAAAAGTTAAATGAAAACATACTCACTTTGATGAGGCTGACAAGATTCATGAAAAGTCTGGGAGGAATCATCTCACACAAAGTTGAGTCCGAGAGAGGGGATGATGCGCTACAGGTTCTGCCTAGGATTGTCGTGAACTGATGTGAGGGGGTCTGGCCGAGGGTTTCATGCTAAGTAGAAGGAGAAATGCACTACTGGAGGTTGTTCTGTAGGGAAAGAGCTAGAGTAGCTGGAGCACGAGGGTGCTGAGCACCTGGTGTGTTACCTAAGGAGGAAGAAAACAAGGGGGTTGTGCACCTCACCTACAGGTCGTGCCTCCAATTTTTATTTTCTTTTTTCCCCTCAAATTAATCTAATTAATTGGATGTAATAATTAAAATAATAATAAAAATTTTATTAATATTATTATACAGATTAATCAATTATCTAATAATTTAAAAAAATCCCCATTTAATTAAAAACATTTCTTCATTTATTATTCTCTTAATAAAAATTTCATAATTAATTATGAAAATCCCTATTGATCATTTAATTAAATTATTTTGACATTTATTTAACTAAATAACAACAATAATATTAATAACATCATCATTATTTTTATTCCAACTTTCATTTTATTAAAACCTAAACCCCAAATTTATTAGAATATCATTAATATGAAAAAAACTTCAACCCATAACCCCTAATTTAATTTCCATAATAATAATTATTATTACCTTAATCAAACTAAAATAATAATAGTCTCATTATTATTATTCAAACCTTTGATAAACCCAACACCTCTATTTAATAACAATATTTCATTAAATCTGAAACCCCTCATTTAATAAAAATAATTTTTATTATTATTACCTTCATAAAACTAAAATAATAATAGTCTCATTATTATTATTTTTTCAAGCCTTTGATAAACCCAACACCTCTGTTTAATAACAATGCTTCATTAAATATAAAACCCATCATTTAATTAAATGTTTCTTTGATAATATATAAAGCCACATTAAATTCTTTTAACATTTATTTAATTAAATAAACACAATAATAATAATAATAACATCATCATTATTATTATTATTCTAATATTCATTTAATTAAAACCAAAAAACCCCATTTTATTATAATTTTATTAATAAGATATTAATGATAAAAACTCCAACCCATAACCTCCATTTTATAATAAATTTTCCTTTAATAATTTTGAAACTCTCCATTTATTTTAAAAGGTTCTTCAATAAACCCAAAAGCCACATTAATTTCTTCAAATTTCATTTAATTAACTCTTTATCATTCATTTAATTAAACAACCATAATAATAATAATAACATAATAATTATTATTATTATTAAAACTTTCTTTTAATTAATCACAATCTCTCATATAATCTTATTTAATTAAATTAAATAATTTATTAATTTGTGTAAACTGCATGGTTTGGACCACAATAGTGCACTACCTGTGCATATCCATTAAAGTGAACTTTTGCAGATACGGTGCTCCCGAGACTCATTGGGACACCCTCTAAAATTATTAGATAAATAATAAAGTTCAAAAACAACACCTTTAGGTTTTACAACACTTGGAATAAAATTACAGAGCTTAGTTTAAAAAAAACCCTTGATAAACCAAAAAAAATTTGAAAGCATTCATATTTTAACCCGGTTCAAAAACATGGGTTTTTAAAATCTACCCACCTTAAAAATTTCTCATCCCTGAGAAGCCATCAGTAACCACTACAAAAACAATTGACCTACCAAGGTCATTTAATCTCATTAGAACTGACGTGTTGTGTTCCCAGCACCAAACTCACCTTTAACCCTTCACAAGCCTAACAACTAAGCCTTTAAAACCAGATCTAAATCTCACTTTATAGTTTAAAAATAGAAAGAGAGATTATATATGAGGCCATTATAGGGACCTCATCAAAAAAAAGGTTGAATCTTGATCAACCAACAGAACTGGTTGTGCATGATTCCCTTGAAAGACGTCACAGACCCAAAACCCACATTTTCCCTTTATCTGACGACGTGCCTTTAAAATTATTCCAAAACCATACGCATGTATAAAAAATTCCATACTCGACCTCTGGTGAAATTTCAAAGTCAATCCATCACAAGGTTATTTAAAAAAACAACTATATCGCAACACGAAAAAAGGAGTTGCCTAAAGAAACCACGCATCTTGTGTACTACCCAGATAACAACTACTCATCATGCCCAACAACATTTAAAATGTAGCGCGGCATAAGACCAACACAATCTTAGTGTCTCCATGACGAGGTCAAGATAGGGTACATGCTCATTGTATTCAGAGGAGTGCACTAAGAGAAAACCAAGGTCATTAAGAAGATCAGTTGAACTATTACCAGATGACTTTGTTCAAAAATCTCAGTGTCACCTACCAACACATTTACCAAAATCGATTCGACACAACCCACATTAGAATTTTTCATGACGTCAGAATAAAAGATCATCCATTAACCAGAACCTTTCAGCATTCCATAACACCCGAGTACCAATAATTCCTCCCAAGAAGTGTGATGGACTTACTTTAACGGCCTAGAACATTCTAAGGGTACTACCTAATACAGGTTATCCCCTTACGAAACATAAAAGTTGACCCTCTCACTTGGTCATGAAAAACCATAATCCTAAGGTTAAGAAGCCCCCATATTAGACATCCTAATTAATTTATTTCATCCTTTTTAACATTTGAAAAAATATTCAACAAACACACAATTAATGTTTCACAACAAGTCACTTGGTTTTCAAAACAATGCCCCCACAAGAAAAACAGACATGCTATAACAAAATTCCTCTTTAAAAATTTCACATATAGTTATATTAAAATATAACATGAAATTTAGCATCTAAACTCCTTTATACTAAAAAGGAGACATCCAAGGGTCCCATTTATTCAATTTGGGTTCTTCAAAAAGCAACCCCACAATAGTTCATGACAATCAAAACTCAGCAGTTTTATATTCATAACCATTTTCAAACATACTGTGGTTATATGGTTCAATCATATAGATGTCTGTCTACTAGTC
This sequence comes from Viscum album, assembly GCA_963277665.1. Lineage (NCBI taxonomy): Eukaryota > Viridiplantae > Streptophyta > Magnoliopsida > Santalales > Viscaceae > Viscum > Viscum album. The sequence continues at coordinate 770,110,960 of OY728119.1, read as the reverse complement.
GATAAGGCACCCATACACCTTACTGTTGGAATTGGGATCCAATTTAAGATATTTTCTACATTTAACATTTTAACATTGGAATCCCTTTTTAAAATTTTGATAACATGGGTTACCCTTTTTTGCAGTTATAAGGCACCCATACACCTTACGAATAAAAACCAATTCCATTGTAATTGAAACCAAATAAATTTATCCAAAGAAACCAATAATTTATCATCAAGCTAACATGTAACTAAAAGTAGAAAATATAGATCAACATGATAAAATCACTGAAAAATGTTATCACACAGAAGAATAGGATATAATCATTGCATATTATTACTCAAGAATGTTAATTATATCACTGAAACATGCTATCTAAAAATTCATTCTAAATAAGTACAAAACATGGAATATATTCACGGAACATAATCCATATTAGCAGGAATGATACTAATGAAACTACATGACATGTTATATGCATGACATGTAAATCTATAAGTGCATAAGATGATCCGTGTACGAAACTTGCTTTCCATATCATGCCAAGAGAATTATTTTTTCAAAATTCTTAAAATAAATAAGCAACAGTAAATACACATGTCACTCAAGGTGAAATCATATCAATAGTACCCTCATATACTACAAACATCAATTCCCATACTTGGATACTTGGTCATTTCTCATACATGGGGTGATCAGTCCCAAGATCAGCTATTAACCCAAGTGCCGACACTTTCCTAGTCTCATGTCTACCAACCCAAAACAGAAAGACAAAAGGAAAATAACCTACCGTTGATACAACTTTGTAATGTCTCGACCCTGCTCACCCCTGAACCAGTGGCCGGACCGGTCACCACATGACTTCAAGTGTGTCTCCCTGTATGCCAGAGGCTACCGACTAGCAGCGAGGGTCTAAGGATAGTCATTGGGGAGACTTTACCCTCTTATCAGAGTTGCACAATGGTATATTAGAGTAAATAACAAACAATAGCAGAATCAATAATACATAATTGAAAAAACAGCAGAAGACAAATAGTACTCATTTTATAAAAGTGTCCAATGTCAATAATATAGTAGATGGATGAATGGCATGTTATGGATACATAACTGAAATTAATAAACAATACAAAATGCTTTAAACAGCATGTTCAATAAAAATAAAAGAAAACCAAGCCCTATGGGATTCAACTCGAGCATCCCGAGCTCCCGCTCAGTCCTCTGCTCCAATATCCCAAGAATTTTCTTATAGAACAATCCTAAAACCAAATAGATTCTACTTGGGTACTCCAGTGCAATGGCGTCCCGAGTAGGGTGTGAGATATAAATCTCAATAGGCTGGGACCACTGATGTCTACCCCAATTCCAAACATTAAATAAATAGTTTAAACAATGTGAAAGCATTCATAATTAAAGCATTACAGTGTAACTATATACCCAAGTACATGATTCAGCTCTCATCTGGTGTCTGAACTTGTATTATATATTTTTCATGTATACCCAACAGTCATCACACATTCATTTCCATTTATCATTTATTCAAACCGTGATAAATTACATAATTCTTGTGATCTAACCTAAGCCTGACATCCCCTATATAACTCAATCACCACAGATGTCTCTAAAGACCATCCAAGTAAAAAAAAGGACTAAATCCAATCTTGTGCTTTGGCATGGATAACGCGTCATAAGAAATTCTATTTAATCATTCATATACAAAGTCCAAGACCATCCACTAGAAATAGTGATTCACTCCTGGGTCCATCTACTAAAAGTGATTCCCCCAATTCATTGATATATCATAAGCCTTTCTCATATTCAATTCACAAATCATTATGTCACAACAGTTTTCATTAAAGAATTAATTTATTTCATGTATGACTAGTTGGACACACAGTCCATTGTAAATTAATGGGTATAGAACTTCATTTATATCACTCTCGTGAGTATTTGAAGCATCATTCCTTGTCTCACAACCTATGGGTATTTGGAGCATCAGTCCCTATCCCATAAAAGAATGTTTTCATGAAAACTGGGTGTAGAACGCCATGTTTAGTACCCTGTGAGTATTTGGAGCATCAGTCCCTGTAACACAACCTATTTATCAATCATACATATATATTAATCATTGGTGTAGAACACCATTTATAACACCCTGAAATCATCTATTAATTAATTCATAAATTAATTAATCCAATCTCTTAATTAATTTAACCACTAATTAACAGTATAAATCACCCGTCAAATAAGTCAATAATTAATTAACCATTCAACATCTCAATAGTTAATAATTAATTAACAATTAATTATTCTTAGAAATCCAACAAAATAAATAACTCAATATTTAATTATTCAAACTCTTTAAAAAGTCTAAACTCGTCTACTCAAACAGTGATTCGTCCAGGACTTTAACAATTTACATACACGTTATAAACATCTCAAGTCAAACATGTTGAACAAGGCCTAGATATTTAGTGAGCATCTCACATAGTATATCATATTTTTAAACAACTCCATCCAAAATAACTAAAGTCATGGAAATAAAACACTCATCAAAAGGTATCCTTGGCCAACAGTCATTAAAAACTATCAATTCACAATCATAAATTAATTCATGAAAATTAATTAATTCAAAAAATAATTAATTAAATAATATCTCTTTAACCAGTTCATCAATTAATAATCAATTTACCATTTATCATTTAATAATTAATCCATCCATTAATTATTACCAGTTTCTAATTTATATTCCAAACATGTCAAAATATTCAACATTCTCAATATTCAACGAAACCACAATTTTTTCAACACATGACTTGATAATTAATTCCCCAATTAATTACCCTATTACCCAACCAACCCCATTCAAATAATTTACCTATTTAATCATATCACTTTAACGAAATTATAAATACATGCTTAAAACCAACACATGATCAATTTCACATTTATCTCACATAGACGACATCATTTAATAACATCAAAAGTGTCATGCATAGACATATCATATGTCAACACCAGTAAGAAGACATATGAAAAGCCAAACCACTACAAGCATGATATGACATTACCACTAACCAACATTTTATCTTTAATCAACATTTCAAGAAAACTTAGCAGTTCCATAATTAAATAAAATCACAATCTCAATTTATTTAAAGAATCTATAATTCTTAAATAAAGTGATAGATATTTGGGACCCTACCTCAGGGTCACACCATTTTTATTCTAAAATGATTTAATGTACTCGGTGACAACTAGTCCACAACTGGTCCGCAGTCACATGTGCACAAAGCTTCATATATATATGCTTCTGTGTGTGTGTGTGTGTGCATGCGCAAGCGCGTTGTCTGCATTGATAAAAAAATCAATATATTAAAATGGTACCCAAAATCAAATTAGCAATGAACAACACACCTCTCACTTGGTACCAGATACTCATAGAAATTAACAGACCTTAATTTAACCGTTGAAAAACCAAATAGCAGTTTTAAAAGGCTACTCGAACCAATGGCTCCAAATAAAAATCAATCCCATCCACCTCTATCATGTCAGTGGATGCCGGAACATGGACCTAATAGTCCCTAAAAAACATTCTTATATCCTAAAAAAAGTAAACAACCAAATAAAACTGAACATTAGGGTTTCAGCTCAGAAAACAAGGTGAGAGAGAGGATTCAAATGGTCGATGCGAATCATGAGTTAAATGAAGACGGACTCACCTTTACGAGGCTAACAAGATTCGTAAAGACTTTGAGAGGAATCATCATGCACAATGTGGAGTCTAATAGAGGGGGTGGCGCGCTACATGTTCTTCCCGGGAGTGTCGTTTGCTACTGTGGAGGGGTCCGACTGAGGGTTTCACGCTAGGGATAAGGGGCCATGCACTATTGGAGGTTGTGCCACAGGAAAGGAGCCGGTATAGCTGGAGCATGAGGGTGATATGCACCGGGTGCATTTCCTAAGGAGGAAGAAAATATGGGGGTTGTGCACCTCACCTTCAGGTCACGCCTCCCCTTTTTATTTTCTTTTTTCCATAAAATTAATCTAATTAATTGGATGTAATAATTAAAATAATAAGACTCATTTTATTAATATTATTATACACATTAAGAACTTATCTAATAATTTAAAAACACCCCATTTAATTAAAAACGCTTCTTCATTTACTATTCTCTTAATAAAAATTTCATAATTAATTATGAAACTCCCTATTGATCATTTAATTAAATTATTTTAACATTTATTTAACTAAATAACAAAAATTATAATAATAATAACATCATTATTATTTTTATTCCAACTTTCATTTAATTAAAACCCAAACCAACAATTTATTACAATATCATTAATGTGATAAAAACTTCAACCCATAACCCCTAATTTAATTTCCATAATAATAATAATAATTACCTTAATAAACCTAAAAAAAATAATAGTCTCATTAGTATTATTTTTCAAACCTTTGATAAACCCAACACCTCTATTTAATAATAATACTTCATTAAAGTTGAAACCCCTAAAATAATTAAAATAATAATTATTATTATTATTACCTTCATAAAACTAAAATAATAATAGTCACATTATTCTTATTTTTCAAACCTTTGATAAACCCAAAACCTCTATTTAATAACAATAATTCATTAAATCTGAAACCTCTCATTTAATTAAACGTTTCTTTGAGAAGCTCAATAGCCACATTAAATTATTTTAACATTATTTTAATTAAATAAACACAATAATAATAATAGTAACATCATTATTATTATTATTCCAACTTTCATTTAATTAAAAAAATAAACCCACAATTTATTACAATGTCATTAATATGATATTAATGATAAAAACTCCAACCAATAACCTCCGTTTAATAATAAATGTTCCTTTAATAATTATAAAACTCTTCATTTAATTAAAACGGTTCTTCGATAAACCCAAAATCCACATTAATTTCCTTAATCGTTATTTAATTAATTCTTAATCATTCATTTAATTAAACAACCACAATAATAATAACAAAATCATTTTTATTATTATTGAAACATTGTTTTAATTAATCACACTCTCTCATATAATATTATTTAATTAAATTAAATAATTTATTAAGCAGCATAAATAGCTTGGTTTGGACCGAAACCATGTGATGCCCGTGCAGATCGATTAAAGCGGACTTTCTAGATCTAGTGCTCCCAAGACTCATTGGGACACCCGCTAAAATTATCAGATAAATATGCAAGTCCAATAACGAAACCTTTAGGTGTTACAATAGTTGGAATAAAATTCTAGAGCTCGGTTTAAAAAAAAAATCCGTTGATGATCCAAAATAATCTTAAACCTTCATATTTTAACCCAGTTAAATAACACAAGACTTTAAACTCTGTGTATAGTGGACTACCAACTCACGAACTGATATGATGTGTTTTCCCATTTCCAATTTACAAGGATGGTAAAAAGGATTAATTAAATAAATATTTATAATATTTATATCATAATTATACTTCTATAATTATTATTTCACATATACCCTCTTTCTATTCCATGAGGGATACGATAACGTCACTTTTGTATACGGTAGACCCCCGCCTCATGAATCTATGTGATCCATTTTTCACTAAATATTAAATGGAAGGTAAGAAGGATAAATTTAATTAATATTTGTGATATATAAGAAATAACAATGACTTTGGAAAAGGTTATATATTATTTACCTTCCTTTCATTCCACCAGTTGAGAAAAATGGAAACATCATTCATGTGTACGTATGATCCACCGTCTCAATGAATAGTGTAATCCATTTTATTTCTATAACATTTATATATTACTCTAAATAAATTTATAATGAATATATTGGATATTTATATCATTGTTATTTTTTTATTATTTAACCATGATCAAAGTAAAAGGACCAAAGTTACTGGACCAAAACATACATGAAAAACAAATCAATTATCACCTGAAACAATGATTTTAACAAAGAATTATTAATAAAAAGGTGGTAAAAAACTATAAGTAAATCATATTTAGTATGATATATTAAAGTATTTTTATGTCATTGATGTAAAATAAACCTTTATTTATTATACAATAGGTTCATAATGATTAAATGTAATTCAAACTCGAGGTAAGAGTTTCTCATCTCACTTTTACTACCATGAGACATATTCCATATTCACCACTTATTCCTTTTGTGGTGTATATAATTCCACTTTAGATATGTGTCGGCACTGAATTCCACACAGAATCATAAATGGGCATATTTGGGTAAACTAAAGACACCCTTTGAGTCAACAGTCCATTTCAAGAAGGCCATGGGTGTCACTTGTAATTTTTGAGGTCTATGTGCAAGATGAAAATCCATGTGCAAGGGCCTTATACACACAATGCAACAACCAATTTCCATCTTTCACCTTGGGTGTCTGAAACAGCCATGATAGACACGTGGAAGTGGAGATGTTGACACATAAAAGTATGGCATGTGCATAATACTTTTACACATGCAATGTGACATTAAAGGAAATATTACCCACTACTACTCTTATGTTCCTACATCAAGAATTTTTCCTATATAATGAAGGGTTACCCCTTTCTCTAGGGTAGAGAATTTAGAAGTTGATCTGTCACTACCACGTGTGCAAGACTACCTATTTCGTGAGAATGCTCAAACCATGGACACATAAAGGTATAGTATCTTACGTGATAATCCCCCTATGGTCCCCCTTTCTATGGGCCCACAAGGTCTTGACCCTCATCCATTTTACTTTAGCCTATGGAAAGTGCACAAAAAATACCATTATTGCATGAACCGCCTACCCTTGTGCACACCCATCTTCTACTCGGGCCCCTCTCTTTTGCACGCAAGCCTTCAATCTTGTGTACACCCCCTACCTTAAGCTCAATGGGATGACTTTACTATAAATCAACACGTTTTAGATCCTCTTGTGTGCAAATCCAACATATTGCATACACCTCCTCAGTGAATCCCTCATGGATTACACATAGTGATTTCATGGTCCCTCGTGTAGCATCCCTTTTTGCATTACCCAACCATTTTCTTTTTGGAATAGGTATGCTAGTGGTTTTTGTGGCTTAGCCATGATAACATAGACCCCAATATTGACCCGTCCTCTCCACCACTCTTATCGGGCATTGCTGATGTATTCCCTTCCCCAATTGTGGGTGGGTACTAGTTGTGTAAATCTATGTGGTGAGGAGAGAGTTCCCTCCTTCTATGTTGTAGGACGTTAAACTACCCAGCTCTATCATCCTCAAAACATGATGTTAAACTATCGTCTCACCCCATGTAATGCACATGGGGTGCCATTACTTGGGAATTTTCCATGCCCACTCATCTCAATGGGAGTGATATCTTCCTTACAATGAATTATATCTTCATCACATGGAATGAGAACCACCTTGGGAAGCTTCAATGTTTAAGACCCACATATCCTCTTATGGCCGCACCTTCTACGACACGATCATTAGGTCTATTGCTACCTCTTTTTTCTCACACCAAGAATGACTTATATGGTCTTAAAGACTTAAAATGACCATGGCACCCTTCTACCTACCAAAATACATGAGTTTTGATCTATGTATGTTAGATATAGTACATAAAAATCCTCTTTGAGGTTCAATCCCAAACAATGGTAAACTCTGGTGCTCACTCCTAGGGATATACCATCATGATGTGACACCTTCCTTCTATGGGATACATTCATATAATCTACCTCCATGGGGTGTTTTGATCCATCTTATATCACTTCATCCATCACCCCTCCCTTATCTCAATGAGATAACTTTATCCACCTCTATCTATTTGGGCCATATCAACATGTAAGCCCCAACCAGATGCCTAATTTCCATCTAGGCCACCTCCTTAGGTGTACCGATGCTACTAAACTATATGGACTTTTATTCCCAACCGTTGGGATACATAGGATGCCTCCATGAGGTTCCATACCAACACTTATCACCCACCATCCATCTAAATGTTAGTCTTTCCATTAAGTCTTTATGTCTTAGGATGATCATTTCCTAAGAGGGATATCACATTTTCTTAGGGTTCCATCCGGGAAGCTAACCATGTGTAAGCATCGATGCCACCTCCTAAAAAATGTGGACTTTGATTCCAAGCCACTTGGATATGTAGGAAGCCTCCATGAGGTCGAAGTCCAATCCCTCACACTACATCCATTCCATCCATTCCACTTAAATACTTCTTCCATATCCATTCTAATCCTTACCTGGTCTAGCACATCCTGGTGAGATCGTGCCATCCATTTGTTCCGTATAAGTCTTTCATCCCCATCAGCATCATCACTACTCTTAACATCACCTTGTACGTCTCAGTGTGTAAGCCCCACACAATCTTCACCATCCAACCAAGAGAAATCCTTTTGCGACTGGCAGTATGAGTGCTTAATCCCCAATCCACCCCTTCAAACTACATGGGGTTTGATCCCTATCTTCTAAACAGGGTATGTAGGGAGCCTATGTGAGGTTCAATACCAGCCGATGGTAAAAACAATTATCTCCCCCATTGGTTTATACCTCTATGATCCACCCTTAGTGGTGTACATATTAGACTTAATAATGTGAAACCTTCTCTTTATAAGACACACCACCTCAGGTCCACTCCCATTGGGCGTTCTGATCTATCCATCGAGTAAAACTTTCAGGTGCCCCCTCCTAGGGATCCTCCTCCATGATCTTTCCCCATGGGACATCCTAATAAATTTCATCCCATCTCCACATGATGTTAAACTTGTGGCCTACTCCATATTAAACATGGGATGCCTAAGGAAAACCTCAGAATACATGCCGAAGAAATAAGATACCTTGTGAATGCCACATGATACCTCTAGTTTTGTAACCTTGAGAATACATCCTATGAGGAAGAATAGATATGTTCCAGTGTTCCAGTGTCCACACATTATATTGATGCTCAATGTGACTACTCTCCTGACCAAAGGTCGTTTCACTGACTAGACCCCTTGGAATATTAAGATAGAGGTAGTGTAATTAACCGAAATCCACAAAGAGATGGAACCAGGAATGAGTTTCATGAACTAAAAATCAAATATATGAGGGAGACCTAGAATAAGTGAAAACATCCAAGGAGGAATCCATGGAAGGAGGAACCGAAATCCCATCATCCCATTTTGATCAAGGAGTAGAAATCTCCAAAAAAGTGATGAATGTTTCCTTACTTTGGAAAGTAGGAATGTGGAGCACAATGTAGTCTGCTAGAAAATGAGCGGACACACCCCTATAAAAATCATTGGAAAAAGAAATGGTGAAACTGACATGAAATTTTTCAATAGAATAATAATAGAATTCGAAACATCAATTCAATAGAATGGCGCATTACTAGATTCAAATATCCAGCACCAGAGCTTTATAAGAAAATAGTGGGCCTAGTGTGGAACTCACCAATAGACGGGGTAGTTGAATGTTGAGCATACCATTTTTGGAATTTTCAGCATGGATATTTATCTATATCCATTGAATATTGGATGAAACTAGGTCAGTGGAGCATTTTTTTCCTTATATCCATAATGATAACTGAATCTATCCACTTTTCAGAACCCAAGATGCAGGATATTGCTCATCCAATGCCCACAGACGCATGGGTAGAAGGAATGTCGATGTGAAAATATTGTGTGACCTAACTTACTCCATTGAATCCATGAATTTATCAGCTTTTGAGCACCCATTCCCCACCTCAACCTCTTCAATCATGGAGAAGAGGGTGATGGACACCCTCATATGATGATATGAGTAGGAGGGGGTCATTACCACAAGAGAAACGGCCCTCTAGGACCTAGAGTCTTTTTCACCTCATTATCATTGCTACCCCCAAGTGTTTTGTAGGGAGCCCCTTCTCCCCTCTCCAATAATTAACTTCCTTGAGAGTTTGTCCCCATAGTTCTCCTTTAACTCACTCTGCAATACACAGAATTTTGGAGACACTTGATTCATCTTAGTGAAGACAACCACCTGGGAACCTGCAAGGAGGATTCCCACTAGGCTGCATTAATGCCACCAAAAAATAGTTCTTTGGGGTGAGGAAGATGTGGACCATTCCCTTGATCTTCAGGCCCTGATACGACTCACTCGACATAAATGTTGGGATCAAGCTCAGGAGTATGCCCATTTGGGGGCATCATCTTCCATAGATAAAGTGGACTTTTCCACAACCAGGGCACTCCACCAAGTCCCTTTATACTATAGATCAAGGAATCCTCAACACCCACTGGGTTGAATTCCTTAGCTCCCATGATTTTGGTTAACTCTCTTAGCCACTGACATCCCCAACAATCATTATAGGATAGTCTGTGATGATAAGACTTAGCACAAAGGCCCTCCCTATGCAATTTCTAGAAATATTGGAGGTCCTTCCCACTCTCTCACCCAACATGGAGGTCCTTCCCTATTCCCAACATCATCCAAGGTGGATATAATTCCTACCATGTTGAAGTTCTGTATGGATTTCCTCCATGTTCTTATAGTTCCAGATACAGAGGTCCTCCCCATGTCTCAAACCAGTGATGCGAAGGACCTCCTTGTGTCATCCCTAGATCCAGTGGAGGTCATCCCCACTCCAAAAACAACCAAAGAAGAGTTCCTACCCACTACATACAAGATCTATATAGAGGGAACCCATGTTCTATCACCAGTCAACACAGTGGTCCTCCATGCGTTCATCTCGATCAGTGCAAAGGTCCTCCCCACACCTTGAACCATTAAAATAGGGATCCTCATCACTCCACCAACAACTGACATAGAGGTCCTCCCAATGGATCCAATGACTTCAGCAGATGTCCTCCCTACCACATCAATATCTAGCCACCTGAAATTCCTCCTTGCACTGCCCACAGCCAGAGTATAGGTCCTCACCACTCTAACAACAATTGATAAGGAGGTCATCCTCGTATCCCATTTGATGCGTTCCTAGGTAAACCTTGATCATTTTCTCAACAAAGTGGAGGTCTTAATCACACAATCAACTAGAATCACACTGGTCCTCCTCATATTAAAAAAGTTCCCAGCCCAGATGAACCATCCTGAGGCAGAAGGGAGAACCATCAAAATTGAAGGAATGACTCTGGGAAGCACTGAGTTGTTGTGAATAAAATCTTTTTATCAGACTCTAAAGTCAAATGGTACCCAATGATGGAGCCTTCACCCCAGTATTCTACATCATAGTCTGGGGAAGGAGCCTGATAGGTGAAGCTAGTCATTCTAGAAGGTGAGATGCACTAGATCCCAGAATCCATTTGAAAATATATACATATGGTTGAAGATTTCGATCCAATCAAAGTTATCATGCTGAAAACGTCTCTTCCATCCCTACATTCGTTCTTTACCTCTACACGAGATCAAATAGAATATTTTTGGGTTATGTAGAGCAATAATACCTAGTGGATCCACAGATGACTATTTTTCCCTCACACATGAAGTGGTGGTCTGTATTATATCCTACAGGTATGTCATGAAGTAGTTGTTTCCATCCTCCAAAGATGACCCAATGAGAATTGATCAATCAGTCCATGCACAGAACTCTACATTGGCTAGTACACTGCTACAATGGCCCACATCTATGTCATTTCCAACTTCTTAACTAGCATCAATAAAAAACCAAGTATCAAAGAGTTGGGTCTAGCTTCTGGTATGGGAAGCTTGTGGGACACTCTCATCACTGACTAGCTGTCATAAATATTTTGGCCAAATGTTGGTCCTGACTTCAACATTCTAGAGTCCCTCACTGAGGACGAAGTTTTTTGATTTCAAAGAACCATATGGGTGACACATTTATACCCTCACAATTGTCAGTTGGTCTATCTAAAGAGTCAAGATCACTTTGACAATATCATACAACAATGCCACATTTTTATAGTTAGAAACAATTTTTGTGGCACGACATCTTGTGTCACCCAGTTTACACTTGATCCTTCAATAGCGATGCATCTAGAGTTTCACAGTGCTCCATAGAATCATTGAAGAAGCATCCACACATGTGAAGGTATGTGGCTGGGGCCAGTATTGTACTCTCAACTTCAGACCTATCAAGTGAAATCCCAATTGACTTGGCAACATCGAGGACATTCTAGGTATTTTCAAAAGTGAATATGACCGAGGTCACGCAACCCAAGGATAGGGAGATCTATGTAAAAGATGATGAGGTCGATCAATCTAATGGGGTGGCACAACATATCATTGAACCTATAGGTATGATCACTCACATTAAGAGGAATAATCTCGGCCCAAAACATCCCTCTGCATCACATACCAATGTTCTGAATCTCAATAAGGTTAATGGATTGATTAATCCTTTTTATCTACCTAGTAATATGCATAAGTTAGAGGATGATACCACAATTTCCTCTTTGTGATAGAAGATTGTAGAATAGAACCAGATCATAACTGAGATCAATGAGGAGATATATACAAATTATGGTGATCCTCAACATGATTATGTTCCTCTTAAAACAACTAATATGGGGTATCCATAGATGATTCTTGGCCAGTTTCCCCCTCTAGAGCATGGTGATCTCGCTTAGCCAAACAGAGCAGAGGCTAGATCCTATAGAAAGTGAGCATGGTATGCATCATAGAATCCACCTAAACAAATCAATAATCCTCTTCATGATCTAGATCAAGTGGCCCCATATTACTCTCTTCAAGCCGCTCTGTAGATCATTCCATGAGCTACCAGTCCTTCTTATTGTGTTGATGAACCCATCAATTCTCTGGTGGTCAGGAATCCTCAGCTAGATAGGAACCCATACCAGGATGACTTGATAGATACTTTCTCTTCTTAGCTCAAAACCATGGAAACATGATAGGTGGTGATCCAACCTAATGGAAATCCATATCTGCCATGGGTGGATGACACGCAAGTGACCTTAGATTTTTGGAATCCAACCTTTTCCCCCTTTAATGTTATGCGGAACTTATTGCGACATTTGGACCACTTCATCTCCTAATGCAAACCCATGATTGGAACACCAGAGCATCAGGAGTTCACCAAGCACTGATGTTTCATTCAGACATTGGAATTTTCTTCATTTGTCTGGTACAACCATTTAACCATTAGGTTTATCACTATCTAGGAAGACCTTTGCAGATAATTTCTCTATCATTTCATCTCCACCACCCATAAGAAGAGTATTCCTGATCTAATCAAGTGCAAGAAACAACTATATTATCATGTCATAGACTTCATTCCCAGGTGTAAAGTCCCAACATACTCTCTCAACATGCCTCTAACTCAAGAGTATCTATTGATGATGTGCATTTGGAATGTCAAGGATGAATTGGTCCCCACTGTCATTACTCAGAACTTCCTTGGTTGATTTTGGGATTTTTCTGACAGGGAACAATTCCTTGAGGATGCCTTATAGTAGGAAAAGAAAGCACAAATTTTGCTGCCTCTATCCCCTAAAAGAAGAGCTGCTACGATAGAGATTACCGACACAGTGAAGGTAAGAGATCTATAACTTCTAGAGTGGTTTCCAGCAAAACCTTTCCAAGAACCTCCTCTTTGAGGACAACAACCTCAGCAAGCTCTGCCTCATCACTCTTATAATAGGAAGAAATCTCCTCAGAAGGTGCCACCACCTAGTCATAATAATATGGTTTCAACTCCTCGTCTGTCACCACTTCATCACCATAATCCATCTCCTAGGTCCCCCCCTTTGGATAAGAGAATCCAGACCTATTATTTTTCAAAGGCCAAGGTTCCTAGTTATTTCAATAGTGTTTTGGATCAAGGATTTTTAAATATTACTAAATAAAGAATGTTTCATGAGTCCAAACTCACTAACTATCTTTACTACTTTCCTTACCATGGATTTCATAGACATACCAAAATACAATGCTATGAGTTCAAGGATTGGATCCAGAACCATATAGAAAATGGTGTGATTAGGTTGGGTAAACTCTTGGACCATATAGCACATATATCTACCAATTCAGATAGTGAATGTGAAGGTTTCGGTGAATGGTAGAATGTCTCCAATTGTGGGGCTCAAACTAACGATGACTGGTTAAATCATAGGGTAGTTTTTCATGCCTATGGAATTATTTGTGATTGCCTTGGCTAGCTAAAACTTCTAAAAGTTACTGAACCTTCTCCAGTAGTCACTTCTTCATCCACCTATCAACCCTCAACAACTCAGAAGAGTAGGCATAGAGAATGCAAGGGAAAGTGAAGCCCCCCGCCAGTGCCGAATCCATCTCATATTCTTGGTGACTTCATGCCTCTGAAAATGGGTATCACATCCCGGGTCCATCCTAAACTAGAAGAATCATATGATGATGAACATGATTGTGTGTCTATGAATACCGTCAAATTTTTAGATCTCTACATGGTTCTAGATGATGATGAGTATCAGGAAAACCCTTCGAATGTCCTCTGTCGATGCCATTGAAGAATATGTTGATGGAAAGCAAGCCACTAGAATGCTCAGTTTATTACTCCACACCAGGAAGTATATGCCAATGATACTCGATAATAGGTGTTGCATAGATCTCACCAAGAACATCCATCCTAGCCCATTCCACTAGATCTGCCACTATTGTTTATTGTTCTTGTTGACCATCTAGAACTATCACAACCATATTGTGATCAATTGTGTTCAGTAGTGATTTAGTCAGCCAGCAGTAATCTAGTGGATATTCTTGGAATCTTATATAATCTTCAGAATATTTATACCACCATCTAGAACCCTGTGGTTATGCTCATAGTTCCCATCGTGCTTACCTCAATAGAATAAATCCCTACAGGTAGAAGTGTGAATCTAACATGGAAGTTCTATATGTTGAAGAACCTTTCCATAATTCCCACCAAACTCTAAATCCTTAAGTCTATACATCTATCAAAAGAGATGAAAGAATCCCTTGTAGAAGCATTGTAAATCCTTATCCAGTTTTAAATAATGGTTTCAAAATTTGATACTTCACATGTAGAGAATGTGGAGTGGTAATAATTCCAGGATGCCATCTCTTTCTTCAGTGAAGATGAGAGTTTTCTCATGCAGGGGAATATCCTCCCACTGTGCATCAGTGGCCAATTCAATGGAGTGGAGTTCCATCACTATCTCTTTGACACAAGTTATGGGATCAATCTCATCCTGACCTAGATGATCCATGGGCTAGTAATCACTAAAACAGATTTGAGACCCTTTGACCTAAAAATTCAGTGTTATTATTGGACCTAACAGATACCATGTGGTTGGATCCGTTGGAAGACCCAATTTAGTAGTCTAATAGTAGACACTTATTTCATGGTTCTCTCATAGGATACCACTTGCAATACATTGATGGGTAGTCCTTGGCTCCATCTTCACACATAAATCACCTCCTCCTATCACAAGTACCTCAAATAGTCCTTCAATTGTTCAGTAGGTATTTGATTCACGATCAAATTTACCCAAAAAATGAAGGTAGAATGAGCCTTATAGTTTAGCTTGGGTTATCGAATCCTCAGAGACCTAAGAAGTAACCTACAGACATGTACATTATATGGATTTTTTTTTCTATTAAGTGGCCAACTTGGGTTGATTTTGGATGGGTTTAAGGTATCACTAAAAGATTTATGTTAATTCAAATTAATATAATGAGTTGATCATAGGTTATCGCTTTGGGTGGATTGGATGAATTCCATTTTTAATGATTTCAATTTCTTATATTTGATATGGGTTCATTTAAGAATATCAAACAACATCATCACTTACTGATTTAACACCTAAAACCATTAATACTAATCACTTATACACTTGTAGGATCAATGTTTTGAGCTCTTCAAGGTAAAGGTTCGTATTAGCACTTGAAGTGTGTGGCCTTAAATTCAACAAGGATGAAGGAGTTTAAAGATCATAAAAAAATTCTCAATTAAAAGAAGTGATTAGTAATTAATGGAGTGAGAAATAACATCCAAACCAGCCCCTTGATACTCCCTTGGATCAACCCATAAAATATTTATCCCTCCATTTATTCTATGGTTTCAATGGAAGCAGAAAGTAGACTCATGAGGGAGGAATTGGAGAAGTAAAAAAACAATAAAAAGAAAGAAATCACTCTACAGTAGTGTGAAGAATATCACAAGGTATGGTGTGAATAAATTCACACCTTAATGAAATTATATCCAACTGATAATAAGAAAAATAGAATAAGATGAAAGGAAGAAATTTTATTAACAACTAAGGTGATTCGAACAACTTACATGAGAAAGAAAAATGTTACAAAGCCAAATCGACATAATAACATTACAATGAAAACAAAGCTCCAATGATCCTCAGATCCTCTACCACCACTGACTTAAATAGAAAATTTCTAAGACTTGGTGTGAGCCTAAAATATTGGATGTCACCTCAATTAATGGTGGTGTGCCTAGGTGGGTGGAAAGTTAAGAGAGAGTAGAATTTTCCACCCTTGATCCGAGGCGGAATCCAGCTTTCTTTTACCGAACAGAGTCGCATGAGAAAACATCTAGATATCCGAATTGGAGTGGTACATAGAAGAAAAAAATGAATCACTAGATGTCCGCTAGCTCTATGTAATATTTCATCCCAAATTATTATGTGGTTTCCGATATAGGATTAAATTGTTGGGATGATTTTATGGGCCTTAGAATCTATCCCAAAATTTTATCTCCACATTAGGCCACCTTAATAAACACCATGAAGGATGAATTAGCACTAAATCATGAATAATTAGTTATTCCTATATATTTATTATAGAATATAATGAAATTTGGGCATCATTGGGCCTGTAAGTTGGGCCCCACATTCTCATCAGTGGGCTAGTATCCAATCCGCCTTCTCCAAATTTGTTTGCATAAAATCCCATTTTGGTGGTCTTCCAATGTGAATATTCCAACACTACACAAGTATTAATTGTTCCCAATATAATTATAAACCTGAAAATAAAATATGAAAATAAAATCAAGATCTTTGGGTGCTCTAAATGATGTTAAAAAATGTACCACATAATAGTTCATTTTAAGAAGGAATTACAATCATAATGTGAAATGACGTTCAAAGTGTAAAATTCACTAAAATAGTGTTTATGAATAATAAAGCACATGAAAATTATATATATTAACAATTAATATTAGCCTCATTTAGTGGCTAATCAGTATTCTCTAAGGTGATGTTGCTCCCTTTGCCTCTTGTGAAGCTCATTATATATATGTGGCTTACTACTAGAGCAAGGAAAATAATTCTTAGATCAATGAGGTTGAGAAAAACTCTATCGCAGTTGACCCAAGGATAGACTTGGATGAAACATTTCTCCTCCTGATTCAGAGATTGAAAGGAAAGACACCATACTTAGAGAATTTCATTTTCATTTTTGAGTGAAAAGGGTGTCATGTACCTCCTTTCATAGATTTATGGAATATTACCTTTTATTCTTACATGAGTTAAGATCGGGTCATACCAGAACCCCCTACTCCTATCAAGAATCGATATTTCCACCCCATGGTAATAGATATCTATCAGACTTGCTTGTTCCACTACCGACATATCACCACTCTTTGACTTCAAGCATGGACCCATTGGTCAATGTACTGATGGGATTTTTTCAACAAATTTTGTCACCATGGTTTACACAGTGAAGGTGTATCCTAATGACGATTCCACAACTGCTCAAGCAGACACCAGTGTCACCCTCTGATTTAGTTATCCTGGGTGAACCATCTCCTCCCATCAATTCCTCTCCCTCAGATGATGAATAGGATTTGGAAGATGTTGCTCCTACATTCAAGGAAGGAATCTACACCACCGTTGATGAGTTATTACATGTAAACCTTGGTACTGAGGATAATTAGATGCCATTGCTGACCAGTTAAACCATTGATACATTAGAGAAATAGTAGTACATGTATTTCTTAAAGAAACATTGTGATATGTTTTATTAGATCTGTAAATAGATTCCAGTGCTATACCCTCGGGTCTCTATCCACCATCCTTTCCTCCCAATGAGTCATCGCATGTTCAAGAATCCTCCCAAGAAGATTCACCCATCCCACAATACCATGGCCAGGTCCAAGTTGATAAGATCATCAAAGCCAACTTCATCAAAAAATATTAGTACCCCAATTGGTTGGCTATCATTATCACAATCATAAAAATGAATATACAAATTAGAGTTTGTACCAACTTCCAGAATCTCTACCACCACTGTCCAAAGGATTATTTTTTCCCTTCTAGTGAAAGAGATATTGATTAAAGACACCACTGGATTCCAGGATCTATCCATTATGGATGGGTATTTCAGGTATAACTAGATTCATATGGACACCAAAGATGAAGATTCTACCACCTTCAGGGTGCCATAAGGGACATTCTACTTTCAGGTAATGCATTTTGGTCTATATAATGTAGGTTCAACCTATCAGTATTCGATGCACTACATAATTAGGAAGATCCTCAGGACACTAGTGAAATTCTAAATGGATGATTTTGTGGTCAAATCCTGACAGTGTTAGGACCATATCAGAGATATTGAGAAATTTTCTATCTTCCTTCGCTCTCGATAGCTGAATATGAACCCCTAGAAATTTTCTTTTAGTGTGATATCTAGAATGTTCCATAGTTTCATTGTCAGAAATAGAGGAATTGAGATTCAACCAGATATTATCAAGGATATCCATTATATTCTCCCTATGAGAAATAATTGGTAGCTCTAAGTCCTCCAAGTCCACATATCCTATATACACCATTTCATCTTGAATATAGTCAAAAAGTGTAATCCCTTTTCTAGGTTCATGAAGAAAGGATCCATATATCAATTGGATGAAGAATTCTATACACCATTTGAGGAGATTAAGCAGTTCCTACTATAGCCTATAGTTATGATACCACCCATCTCTGAGAATCCATTGATTCTCAATGTGACCACCCTAGAATGATCCCTTGGCACCCTGGTCACCTAGAAGAAAAATAAAGGGAGAGATAATAGTTTGTACTAAATCATTCACATGATCATCAATTCTAAATATAGATATTCTCCCATCGATAAGAGATGCCTCACACTCGTTTTCATAGTGTCAAAGTTACATCCCTACATAAAGAATCATGTGATACAGCTGCTTTCCTATGTGGATTATCAAAATTAAATCTAAAACTACCCAATGTTGATAGGATTTATAGCTTGTTTGGTAGGTATCCCTCAGCAGTTCAACATCATATTTGTTCGAAAAAAGTCCACCAAGGGATAGCTACTAGAAGACTTTCTGGATTCTCATCCATCCCCCAAGAAAATGCCTCAAGATTTTGATTTCTTAGATGAGGATAGCCTCTCAATGGACCAATCTATGCTCTGTTAGAAGATGCATTTCGATGGTGCCTCCCAGAGCCCGACTGACGGAAGGATTAATGACCCCAAGATCAATAGAGTAGGCATGTAAATTGTTTTCATCACACATACACAGGTTGTTAAACCTTATTAATTCCTTATATTAGAGGTATACACCAACCAAAAGGCACAATATTAGGCTCTCATCCCTAGCCTTAAGGTATCTCTTGAGATTGATGTTTCCCACCTACATGTGAAGGGGTAATCTAATCAAGTCATCAAGAAGGTCAATGGTGACTACATCATCAGGAAGCCAGAGCTTTCACCCTTTCGCAAGCATGCTCTCCATCTGATGGCCTAGTTCCCTTCTCATCTAGAGGCAATTCATGTTCCATGGTCAAAGAATGGTTCAGTTGATGCCTTGAATAGTTTACCTTCTCCTCTCATAGAGACTTACCAGGATTATCTCTTCATTCATGTGACACATCAAAGATACATCGCTCTCGTCACATCAGATGATGGGGACATCTAGTAGGTAAATAACCTTACCATCGATGCTTCCACATTGGGTCCTTTGGAACAACCTATAGCTAAAGGATCCTCTGATTGGAAAATTATTTTCATCAAGTATATCCATCACAACAACCTCCCATTAGATAGAGCCAAACGTGAGAGAATTAACCACCTTGCAGCTTAGTTCACACTACAGAGTGGGCCCAACCCTGAGTATACTCTCTAAAAATGTGGATTTGATGGAATTTTTCTCAATTTAATTCATGTATATGAGATTCCCTGGGTTATGCAAGAAGTTCATGTTGGCTCTGGTGGTGCTCATCCAGCCTGTTGGAAGCTCTCTCACCAGATTCAAAGGATGGGCTAATTCTAACCCACTATGGTCCACAAAGGTATCGAGTTCACCAAGAGATTCCATGCATGTAATATCCATGCCAATTTCATTCATCAACTATCCACACCCCTCTATAATAAAAAGTATTATTGTCCCTTTGTGGTCTAAAGACTCAATGTAATGTGACCATATCCACCAGCAAAAGCTTTCTAGTGCACCTTCATTTTGATAGCAACAGACTTCTTTTACAAGTGTGAAGAAGTTATTCCTATCAAGGAAGTTAATGCCATTTCTATTATTGAGTTCATGATCTCCAACATCATCCATCGATTTGGATTCCCTCACACGTCCCTCATAGAAAAAAACACCAAATTCTAGGTGGTTGAGATGAATATGCTGTACGCCCGGTATGACATTCGGTCGAACAACATTTATCAATACCATGAGCAATAAAATGGAATGATTGAGGCATTCAAATAACCATCTACAACATTCAATAGAAGATAGTGGGTTAGAACAAGAAAAGTTAGCCCAAAAATATCCCTAATTCCCTCTTGGGTTATTAGATGATGACTCACAATTCTACTCAGGTGCCCCATATTCTACAAAAAAGAGGTAGTCCTACCCATTTAGATTTAGTTTCCATCACCCCGCACAACATTATATGATCATTATATGTCAGACACAAGATAAAAAAATTCCACCAATACAAACTAGAATCCCTCCATGAGAATAGGATTCTGGCCACACATAATCTCGAGAGGAACCAATAATAAGATAACTATATATTTTAATAAGAAAGTTCATCTCCACTCCTTCCTTGAAGGTGACACATTATTGGATCTAAGGATGCAAATGATACTGGGTAGGAAATCGTTAATGTTTTAATGAAATTGGAAGGACCTTATATCATCCATAAGATTTATCTGAATGGTGCATACTCTTTGGTCACCATGGATGGTGAGCAGATCACTACAACCAGCAATTCTTTGTTTCTCAATAAGGACATCTCATAAAGAGTCATCCTTGGGATAAAAATATATGAAAATAAACTAGGATCTCCTAGTCTAGGTATCACGACCTTAAACTATATGTAGTATCATCCTTAATGCAACACATTAAACTACACAGACTCTTACATGCTACATGACATTGAACTGTGATGCATTATCTTAGTTTCATGACGTTAAACTGCATAATATTTCACATCCCAAGAACATAAAGTTAAATCATTGGTGAATTATTCTCAGGAATTTTTGGTGTGGTGTTGGGACTCCTTGGCTCTAATTGATGTTGGACTGCTTTATGAAACCACACTACATATTTCCTATTTAGAAACCTTATCCTATGGTCTGAGCTCTACAACCTTAGACTAAAATCTCTAGTTTCTGAGTGGCATGATGTTAAACTGTGTAACAATCTTCATCCTAGTCGTATGATGATAAACTACACTACACTACGATGTCCTCATTGAGAGAAAATTTCTTATGGAATCGGTCATCTACCTTTCCATTTTCAGAAACTATATTTGGATTGATTCCTATCGTCATGGCATATGTAGGAACTCCCATACATTTTTCCTTTGGGGCCAGAAAAAAAAATTTAACTTTTCAATCCCTTGGCTTGATTTCCTCTTGAGAATATGTTGTTTGGTGTGGACCTATATCGTCCTCGTTCACATCAGGATATTTTTTCATGCCACACACATCCCCTTTGGGATACATTTCCCCAAGTCCTAGCCTTTTGAATTTAATCTGTGTATGAGTTCTTCTATGGAATTTTTCATGAAATGTTGGGCCTCTTTAGCCCTCATTCACATTGGGTTTCTTCATGGCACCACACAACAAATCTATAGCTTTATCCTATGGTTCTATCACTACGAACTTAAACAATGATTCCCAATGTCCTAGTCACATGATGATAAATTTCTTAACAACTATGATATTCTTGTGTGAGAGGATATCACCCATGACATTAGTCATCTACCATGACATCTTTAAGAAATATGTGTGGGTTAATTCCTATACTTATGGGATACATAGCGATTCTCAAACATTTCATCTTCATGCCCAGCCATAGGATGAAAAAAAATCACCCCTTGGATCAAGTTTCCCTTTGGGGGTGTATGGTTTGATGTGGATCTTTTGGGTTCTCATTAACATCAGGTTATTTTCTATGCCACATACTTCCTTCTCAGGGATACATCTCTCTCCTAAATGTTCTAGTTTCATGACAATATACTACATAACATCATAATCTTTAATGCATGATGTTAAACTACAAAAATATGTCCCAAGTACATGATTTTACACTGGGATCCTATGTTCCAAACTCTATGACCTTATAATATGAGCCTTTGGTCTAAGAAATATGAACTTAACCTATTTTCAATACCCATGTCTTTTATACTAAGTTTATTTGGGTTCTACCACTGACATGATCTAATTCATTGGGGATCAATGGTTAAAGTGTCGAGTTCCATGTGGATGTTTCTCTAAACCATATCCATACTTTGAGTCTTTCAAGGTTCGTATTTCCACTATACTTCACATCCAAATGGACTCGCTAATGGTGATGGATATTATGCTTAAGGTTACCTCCCATCCTAGGAAAATGACCTAATGGATCTTTGGTAACAAATAGAATATCCCATGTTTCAAATTTCATCAACAGTCGATTTTCATTTTCATGCCACACCCATGAATGGTGAGGTTGTGGACCCTGTATGGTGAATGATTAGTCACTTAAATTGGATAATATTAATTGTTAATATCTTTATATTCATTGTTCCAAATTCCATAAACATTGTTTTTAGTGCATTACATAAATAGAACTTCATTTCTCATCAAAAATGCAATTCATGTTTAAAATGCAAATTTGGGCCCAATCATTCATTTATTTGTGGAAAAAATTATATTAATTTTCTGAATTTTAAATTTTAGGATATTATTGATCACTTTGTTTGGAACATTTTATCTTTTAGTTCCGATGGATAAATCCCAAAGGAAGATGGAGAATTTTGCGCCTGAAGGCAGAAACTTGCTGGAAAAAGCATAATGGGCCTAAGGCCCATCAAACAAATGTGGGGCACAGAAACCAAGCCCCATGAAGCTAAAATTTATAAAGTAGAAAGATAAAAATACGAGGATAATTTTATTCAACTGTTTCCGGAGCTAATTCTGATTTTTTCATGATGATAAAGGGATCTGAAGTTGAGATTTAAATGGTGGACCCGACATTAATGTAAAGAAATCCGTCCCACCATTTTGACCGTAACTTCAAAAAGGATGAGCCAAATTTCCTGAAATTTTGAGAGAATCTAGAAGACATATGGACGGAGATATGTTCTATTTATGAAACCTTTGGATTCGGCCGTATGAAGTGTAAAACGCACATGTCAAAATGGTGGACGAATCTGGACAGTTTTCCGGGTCAACTTCAAAACGTCAATTTCCTTTTGATTATTCACTCTCGTTTTGACTTTATTAACTGTTAGGGGGGGAATTGACTATGGGGGGTGGACCTAAGGCTCCTAATATGCCTATATAAGGAGATGGTGGTGAATGAAATTATCATCTAACATTTTCCTTTGAATCCAAGTTTTTCTTTCAATTGTAATTTCCCGCTTTCATTTTGTAATGGCATCGTCAATTTCTCTAATGTAAGTTTTTCATTCACGTTTAGTATTTTAATAAAATTTATTATTTTTCAATTTTTATTTTCCTTTTCTTCACACGTTGATACCGTTGAATTGTAGTGTGAATTTATTCACACCCGCACTTGTGAATTCATCACACAACGGTGGAGTGTTCATTTTGATTAATGTTTTTTTTTCTTTCTTCTTCAATCCCGCTTCTTTAAGTCAATTACCCGCTTCGATTGATATAATAGAATAAATGGAGGGCTAACCTTTTATGGTTTTATCCTAGATAGTTTCATGAGTTGGATTGAATGTTATTTTATGTTCTTAAATTCTTAAATTTGTTCTTTGTTTTAAGAGTTCCTTTCTTTGATTTATCTTCTTCTTTGTCTTCACCGACTTTAACGACGACACATTTTGAGTTCTAGTACGATCCAATTCCTTGGAGTGATCATTTAATTGATCCTATAAGTAAATTGGTGATTATCCTTGAAATTGTGTATGGATTAAATCGGAGAATGATATTGAGGAATTATTTCATTTAATGGATACCTCTTGAACCGATGAACAGAAAATCAAATGAAAAACAAATACATCCAATCAAGCCCAAGAGACAACCTAGGATCCACTCACCTTAATTAATTGTTTTAATTAAATTAATTTTATTTGTTTTGTTCTTTAAATTAAATAACTATTTCTTCAAATCAATCAACACCATAGTTGGCCACTTCATAGCCAATCCCGCATCTAATCAAAGTGTCTTAAGGTTTCTTCTTCGGTCCTTGTGGATTAGACCCCTACATGTACTACATCGACCGCTTTTACCGGTAGGGTAAATTTTGGTGCAACCAAATTTTGGCGCAGTTGCTGGGGACCCATGTAAGTTTTCTTAGTCACCCACCTTCGATTCTCACCTAACTTCTCTTTTCTCACCTTTATTTCTCTTTTCTTTTCCCCTTTCTATTTTCGTGTGCCCAAAAAATCCAAATCCAAATTTCATTAAACTCCAATGAAGTATCATCAACAATATCCCTTCAAAAACTCAGCATGGAATCAGTTTAAAAATCCACATTGGGAATCACCAACCTTTTTTAATCAACCTTTGAATGAATACCCAATACCGGATAACATGAACGAAATTTGTAATGATGAATGTTTAAAAGATCAATTTCCATACCTATCAAAAATGATTGAAAAGATGAATAATGAGGAAGTACATGATGTCCAAATATCTATCAATCCTAATCCTGAAACAATTCTTCAAAAATTGTGTGAACAAATGGAAAAAATGAATTCAGAGGTATCAAGTTTTAGACTAGAACTATAAAACATTAAAACTTGTGTGGACCCCATTCCCACTAAAACCATCCCTTCCTCAATATTGATAGAAGAATATTGTAACACACCAACCACTCATCCATTTATTGAAGAACCAACCTTAGGATTTGGGATAATTGGAGAGGATCATGGAGTTTTTAAAGGGTCTTTAATTCAGGAGTAAATTGATTTTTTGGATTCAAAAGAGGAAAATTTGACATCATGGATTGAGTTTCCTGAATATAACTCCATTAATGATTTTTCAAAAACACTAATCATTGAAAAATTGGGATAAATACCAAACATTGATCCCATACACACTTCTGATATTCAACTGGACAATTTTCAGGATGAATCTTATTTTCAAAATGAACCAATTATTTCTAAATGTTTTGGAGAAGAAACTAATTTTGATTTAATTTGTCAATCTCCTTTAGGAAATTTCAATGAAACTGAGCTCAAAATTATTTTACTTTCTTCCAAACTCAAAAATCCCACTATAGGAGATAAGAAAAACCTTGCATTTGTAGTTCATTCTTCTCAAGAAACCAATAATTTTGGAATGGTCATTGATGTCTTAGGAAAGACTAGAAATTCAACCAAATCAACCATTACCAAATTTCCTTGGACATTCACACTCATTATTGACCATGGGATTTCACATGATTCAAATTCTAAAAAAATCAATATTAATCAAGTTTAAGTGGACAAAACTGGGGTCCTAAAAATGTTGAAAGTTGGAATTGGATAAGTTGGAGGGTACAAGTCGAGCCAACGACGTTAAACAAAAGCGCTGCATGGGAGGAAACCCATGGTTTTAATGTTTTCTAATCATTTTGAATCATTTCCTTTTTCATATAATAAATTACCATAGACTGTTGACATGTTCTTCTTTTATGAGTAAGGATGGGTATGAAAGGGGAGCACCATATTCATCTGTGTCACGTGGCGTGATCTCTGAGTAATACCTTACCCAGAAAATATAAAGAAGACAATGTATCATCAGTTTATTTTGTTTTGTTTTATTTTTATGTTTTTATAGGTTTAAAAAAATAAAAGGACATGTCATAAGCCATAAGGAAAATCCATTCACCACCATCCAAGCCATTGAGACCCAAATCCAGGATTGAAGGGAGAGTATGGCATGCACTATCATCATCAACCACCAGGTGACTTCATTCCATGATTTTCATTTTTAATTTCTTCTTTGAACTCCTCTCCTACCCCCTTCTAACTTTTATTTTCTTTAAACACTGGGGACAGTGTTATTCTAAGTTGGGGGGGGATAAAAAATGATTTTTTTTCCAATAAGAATATGCATGAAAAGAAAAAAATTCCATTAACCTTGAACATGATAACACACATTGAAAACTATGAAATTGGATATCAAATAATTTTGTATGCCTTGATTCTGATTTTAATGCAAGTTTATGTTCATGAGCATAGTTTTTAGAAAGTGCGGTTGTCTGATGTGATTTTTCAAAGTTTACATTTTCATCCTCTTAATAAAAATTCCACAATGCACGTCTACTGGATTGTGGGTGTAAATTTGAGTTCTTGGGTCCCTTTCATTATAGAATAGGGTTCTGGGGTCACTTTTAGTTTAATTTGTGTATCCAAAAAAAACAAAAAAACAAAAAAAACAAAAAAAATACCACATAGAGCAATGTTTTGTCCAAATGCATGGTGTCCGGCACTTGGGAATCATGACTCCATAGTTTTCTTTCACAGAGTTAGGCTTTATATCTCTATTGTAGAGCATGAAATTGAAAATATGTGTGGCGTCCGACACTTGGGGATCGTGACTCCATAGTTGTCTTGCCTAGAGTTATTCTTTTCATATCTATTGTGTTTAAAAAAATAAAATCAAAAAAAAGATACTCATCTTAAGGTTTAATGTGATTCCCACCTAGAGCTTCCATTTTTTCCCCTTTAACAATAAAATGGTCCCCATATCTTTTATGATGCACAACACTTTATCATGCTTAATTAGAATTGGATGAAATGTGGCGATGAATTTGAACAAAGGAATGGGCTTGGGATTGGGATATGCTTATGTACCTAGCTTGTTTTTAATTATTTTGATGGGTTTTCATAATTTTTTTGGTATTAGATATTTGGGTGAGCAATGTGTATTAAAATGTTTTTGGAAAAGGGGATTTGAATTTCATATTTGTAATTTATTTTGCTCAGGACTAGAAAAACTCAAGTTGGGGGGTGTGATTAGTCACTGAAAGTGGCTAATACTAATTTCTAATATCTTTATATTCATTGTTCCAAAGTCCATAAACATTGTTTTTAGTGCATTACATAAATAGAACTTCATTTCTCATCACAAATGCAATTCATGTTTAAAATGCAAATTTGGGCCCAATCATTCATTTATTTGTGGACAACATTATATTCATTTTATGAATTTTAAATTTTAGGATATTATTGATCACTTTGTTTGGAACATTTTATCTTTTAGGTCCGATGGATGAATCCAAAAGGAAGATGGAGAATTTTGCGCCTCAAGGAAGAAACTTGCTGGAAAAAGCATAATGGGTCTAAGGCCCATCAAACCAATGTGGGTCCCAGAAACCAAGCCCCATGAAGCCCAAATTTATACAGTGGAAAGATAAAAATATGAGGATCATTTTATTCAACTGTGGCCAGAGCTAATTCTGATGTCTTCATGATTATAAAGGGATCTGAAGTTGAGATTTAAATGGTGGACCCAACATTAATGCACAGAAATCCGTCCCACCATTTCGAATGTAACATCAAAACGGCTGAGCCAAAATTCCTGAAATTTGGAGAGATTCTATAAGACATATGTAAGAAGATATGTTCTATTTATGACACCTTTGGATTCGGTCGTATGAGGTGTCAAACGCACACGTCAAAATGGTGTACGAATCTGGACAGTTTTCCGGTTCAACTTCAAAACGTCAATTTCCATTTGATTATTCACCCTCGTTTTGACTTTATTAATTGTTGGGGGGTGAATTGATTATGGGGGGTGGAACTGAGGCTCCTAATATGACTATATAAGGAGGTGGTGGTGAATGAAATTATCATCTAACATTTTCCTTTGAATCCAAGTTTTTCTTTCAATTGTAATTTCCCGCTTTCGTTTTGTAATGGCATCGTCAATTTCTCTAATGTAAGTTTTTCATTCACATTTAGTATTTTAATAAAATTTATTATTTTTCACTTTTTATTTTTCTTTTCTTCACACATTGATACCGTTGAATCGTAGTGTGAATTTATTCACACCCGTACTTGTGAATTCATCACACAACGGTGGAGTGTTCATTTTGATTAATGTTTTTTTTCTTTCTTCTTCAATCCCGCTTCTTTAAGTCAATTAGCCGCTTCCATTGATATAATAGCATCAATGGAGGGCTAAACTTTTATGGGTTGATCCTAGGTAGTTGCATGAGTTGGATTGAATGTTATTTTATGTTCTTAAATTCTTAAATTTGTTCTTTATTTTAAGAGTTCCTTTCTTTGATTTATCTTCTTCTTTGTCTTCACTGACTTTAACGACGACACATTTTGAGTGATAGTACGATCCAATTCCTTGGAGTGATCATTTAATTGATCCTCTAAGTAAATTGGTGATTATCCTTGAAATTGTGTATGGATTAAATCGTAGAATGATATTGAGGAATTATTTCATTTAATGGATACCTCTTGAACCGATGAACAGAAAATCAAATGAAAAACAAATACATCCAATCAAGCCCAAGAGACAACCTAGGATCAACTCACCTTAATTATTTGTTTTAATTAAAGTAATTTTATTGGTTTTTTTCTTTAAATTAAATAAATATTTCTTCAAATCAATCAACACTATAGTTGGCCACATCATAGTCAATCCCGCATCTAATCAAAGTGTCTTAAGGTTTCTTCTTCGGTCCCTGTGGATTCGACCGCTACACGTACTACATCGACCGCTTTTACCGGTAGGGTAAATTTGGGCGCAACCAGTGAATATGGTCATTAGTGTTCCAGCCCATCAGTCGCCCCTTCCATAATTTGGAAAAAAAGTTTTGATTTACATCCTTCCCACTTCACTATGTTATAGTGGAACTCTTACACCCATGGTGTCCCCCCCCCATGAATTTGCACAAGTTGGGTGGAAATGTCATTTTCATCAAAAAATTCCCAACCAGAAATTTCCTCACCCTTGTTTTACAACTCTACATGTGACATGGAAAGCCTAAAACCACTCCTTTTACCCACACCGAGCATGCCTTATGTGTTATAAGAAGTCTTGTTAGGGTTTTTACCCACATAGATGAGCAACACAAGATCATTGGTACAAAATCTATGAACTTAAAATAATAGTCTCTCCATGATTCTCTCAGGAACGTGTTGTACAGAATTGGGCCTTTGTGATCCTCATTCACGTCTGGTTATGATTCCACACCATACACATCTCCTATGGGATACCTCTCTCTAAACTAGAGTCATTAAAACATGATGTTAAAATGCATATATTCATCCTATAACATGACCCTAAATTTCGACATCATCATCCTGGTCGCATGATGAAAAAATGGTGCAACATTGTGGTATTCTCTCTTGAGAGAACATTACCCTTGGGACTAGTCATATACCATTCCACCTATAAATACTTACATACTACTTGATTACAGTCTATATAGGATATTTAGTGGCACATGGACCTCCCATCATGGTCTAGATGCTCGAAAATAATGTAATTCACTATCTCTCTATGTATGGATTAGAGCTTCACTGGGAAACTTCCCTTTAAGAATTACATGTGGATTGATTCCCATCATCATTGGAAATAGGATATATAGTGATTATCAGATCATCAGTTTTGTGTCCAACCACAAATTTACTTCCCCTTTTCATGTTGGTTCATCTTCATCCTCACCGCATGAATTTAAATTTCATGGATTTCCAGAACTACGTTTGGATTGATTCATATCCTCATGGGATACATAACGAATATAGGGATCTTAGTCTTCCGGCCTAGTCATTGTATTTCTCTTATTCTATGCTGGGTCTTTTGGGCTCAAACTCCAGAACCCTAAAATGCAAGCTTAGTCTAAGTAAGATGACTTTAAACTCTATGCAAGATTAACCAGGAATGCATATATGGCATGTGAGAGCCTATTTGGATTCATTCACATTAGGTTTGTTCTACTAGCATATTACGTGTATTCCTCTTAGAGTGCTTCCCCCATGGTCTGATATCTATGACCTTACACTAGATTCTCAGATCTAGGTACCATGACATTAGGCTTTATGAAGGCTTATCCTAGGATGTGTTATGTGTGGTAATATTTGGTCCTATTTTACATCGGGTTTATTATAATACTACACCACACATACCCATTTGAGATACTATTCTTCTTGTACAAGCTCTTTGACCTTACAATAGGATTTAATGTCTATACACAAGACACTAAACTATGACTATACCTGGATTAAGTTTAGGATACCCCATGATAATTGTGGGATGCTTTAGTTTCCTCTCCATATAAGATTTCCCCTACCACTATTGGTCTCTTAAAACACTATGTTCAAGAACTACATGTGGCTTGATTCCCATCCTTATGGGATATGTAGTGAGGCCTGGACATTTTGTATTTGGTCCTAACTATAGGTTCATTAACCTTATTTTTCCCCTTTGACCTCAGTTATAGTCCAAACATTTTGAATTTAAACTAATAACTTTGTTATTATTTTACCCCTTTTCATATCACATGTGCCTTCTTTCCAACTTTTTACTAATATTTGTGTGGTACGAATCCCTTTTTGGATCATTCCTATAGAGTTTCATTCCCTCGTGCCACAAAATTATTTTGGTCAATGACATCGTATAGTTCATTCCACATGACTGTAAATTATTTTCCAAGGACTAGGAAGTAAGAACTTAAACAATGTGCAACATCCTTTTCACACGACATTAAACCATGAGACACATCCTAATCATATGATGCTAAACTGATCCTTTCATCATCATCACTGTATAACGATAAACTACATGTTCATCATCCTTGTTTTCATGATGTGAAACTATAAGGAATCCTAGGTCCTTTCCAAAGAGTCTCTTTCTAGAAGATGTCTTTGATCTTTGCTCAGTCCAATGCGCCTACACCAATGTGATCTGGGTTATGGTGGTGTAATTTCAAGAGTGTTGGAATCCTTTCTAACATTCCATCACTCCACCCCATGCTTCGTATTCCTCTCATTTGGATCCTCATCCTCTTTTGTGTTTCAAGGGACCCCCTAAAAGTCTATCCATTCTGAGTCGGCTCACCTACCGTTATGGGAAATCATTCCGAAAGGCATCAGACCCCATTTTGAGATAGGTCTAGTGCTTCGAATATGGTCAATGATTGACCATCATTTTTTTACACACATCGGGATAGTGGTATGGATACTATGTTTCAAATATGGAAACCAATTATTTTGTACCAGTATTCCATCATTCATTTGTTGCAAATTTCCCCTTTTTTCGGATCGAGTCCAACACCCCTGGTGTTATCCCATTTGTGAACTAAAACATGTTGGGATAAGAAAATTGGCTATTCTGAGAGACCAATTTTGAATTCATAGCCTCTCTCGGCCTGAATACTCAAGATAGAAAGTAAAAAATCAAAAACCCTAAGTATTCAATGATTATCTGACACTCTCATGATAAATGTATTATTATGTGATCGTCCCATGTTTCTCACATTAGGTATGAACCACATGAGATTAGGGATTTTTTAGTGGTTTTTTCATAGATATGGTTAAATTAAGATAAATAAAATAATAAATAATATATTAGTGTGCTCAATTCAAATTAAAGAAACAGTAATTTTGTTTCATAAGTTTAGAAAAATGAACCTATTATGGATTATCCCCTTCGATGGAATTTTTTAAGTCCACCACATTCTGGCGTGTGACCTCTAGGGTATGCTATCACATTTTTATATCTCTATCTTCATCAACATCTTTTAGATAGATCTCATAAAACCAAATCTAAAGTCGGTCTCACTTAGTTCAGAGATTATCCAGTTGATGAATTGCTTGATTTAGCTTCTCTTAGGCCTCTTCCAATTGTACCTTCAATCATACAACAAGTTGCAATTGATTGGTGACAAAGGTGGAGTGCTTGTTCACCTATTCGTCTAGGAAATGGATATATCATTCAACCTATTAAAGCTTTCATATAATGTTATATTTTTCTCTCCACTAGACAGAATCTAAGTGTTGATTTATTTCTCGCATATTATTAGCAATATTTTCATGGATCAACACATGAAGATTGTCAGCATCAGCACCTATGGATACAGAAAGCACATCCAATGGCGGAGTGACCCCATTTGACTCATCCATTGTTCCTCTAAAGCCTCAAGGAAATACTTAATGCATTTCCACACCCTTTATTGGGTCATGTAGATCTCCTTGGCTACTTAAGAATCAGAATCATCTAGATCCTTAGGTTATGTGGGTTCGTAGTCATGAAATATGGCCAGAATCCCAGTGGTAGGATCTTCTTCCAGCAACCTCTCGAAGTGGTTGGGCTCTGTAACATATGGAAGACCATATTCACTCATTTCTTCCTCAGTAACCCCACCTCCTCAAGCTTTGGGATATTCCCTATCAGTGTAATAACCTATAGAAACAACCTCCCACTCAATGGATGTTGAGGCCAGATCATCTTTAGTGACCGAATCCTCAAGGATAAGTGTAGTCATTATGAGAGCTCTCAAAGGTATCCCAAAATCATCACCTTGTATAGATTTTAGTATCACAATCAATGCATGGAATAATCACGTCAGTTAAATTGATCCTTATGTGATAGGTGTTGTTATATGAATGTAGAGACTTATGGGAGATGAACGCAGCCAGATCAAGTTCCCAATTCACCACAGGGACTTCCACCATTAGAGACCATTTGACTCTTGTTAATTTGATGATCGACATTGGATCCCTATGAATAAAGGGAATTATCTGGGATTCCGAGGATGTCACCTTGACCCCTTTAGCAAGACCAACACTAACCACCTTGGCTGAGACTGGTCTATCACATTGCTCAGCCCCGCGTGTAGGCCTAGGGATATATCTCTCCACATCCATTGGCAAGTTATCACCCACTATAGTGGGGGATCCTGGATCACCACCAACTTTCTCCTATACAGGACCACTTTTGATTAATGCATTTGAGTTTCAAAATAGGGAGGGACCAAAGGAAATGTAATTTTAGATTTACCAAGGGATACTCGGTGAGCACCTTGCCAAAGATTGAAATATCGCTTCTTTCCCAAGGACTCCATGGAAAAAAATTTCCGTGGGATTATCCACCTCCATGATCTTCTTACTCTTCTACTTCATCTTCTTCCACTTCTTCCTCCACTTCTATTTCTTCTCATTCTCTTTCTTATTATTTGTTTTCATCATAATTATGGACCTCATGCAACATCTTTTCCAGATCATGCTCTTGAATAAGCATCATTTTCACCAGGAGATGTGGTTATCTATATTAATCCTAATGGAATGTATAGGAATCCATGGTCATTAGATACACATGCCACTGTTGGAAGTCTACCTCTTCCTCCACCAGAATTCACCTGACTTATGATGGGTTAATCCCGTTATGCATCAGTCTCCACCACAAGTCTTTAGTTGATAATGATTGTCACAATTTCCTCATAACTGGAAAGAGAGTCTGGAAAATGACATCAATAAATAATTATAAGAGAAACCTTATTTTCTTCAAATGGGATTCTTTTTTTGGCCCATGAGTCCACCTTTGAGACCACCCCTCCTCAGGAGATGGAGGTGTGACTACACCTTGTGACATTCCCATCATTTATGTTCTAGGTCATGCTATCCCAATTCCCTATATTTTCTCTTATCTTACCTCCCTGGTGGAGGCCCAACTTCTTTCCCATTACCCTGGATCCGCTCCCTCAATTTTAAGAATGTGTCTTCACAGGATTTCCTATGGGTGTTCCATAACCTAGTTCCTAGAAAATTCCATTGATAGGATGACATAAATGTTTTGTAGGTGGTAGTGTGTTGGTTTCTCTACTTCCAGAAGTTGTTTTCATGCACCAAAAGTGATGGAGAATGTAAGGTCACCACTCTTCATGATAATCTATATACATATTATCTGAAACTTTTTGAAGGAACCCTAACTGTTTGAAAAAGGGGGATTCCACGTATAGTTCAAAAAGAATCTTTCCATCGATCTGGGATACTAGAAAATTACCCATGATGCTCTATAAGTACCCTCTCTACTCCAGTGAGCCTTGTAGGTCAACCACTATCTAGATGACTGGGGTGTGTAATGGGTGGAAATTGAAATTATCATGGGTTCTGATATGAACCATGACCCATTCATCATTGAGCATCAGTGGATGGACCTCATAAATTCTCAATAGAGATGACCATAGACCATTTATGAGAGGATGGATGGCGTTTTGGAAATCGTATCCACTATAATGAGCTACAATCCATCCAGAAAGAATATGGAATGGTCTGAAAAATCATCATGGGTGTTCCACCCCTTGAGATGTTTCCCATAATACTATAGATTCTTTCCAAGATAAGCACTCCCAAATTGACATTATTATGATCTTCCATGATTCCCACCAACATTAAAGTTCCAGAATGGACCCATCATTCTTTCCCTCAATGAAAATAGACACTCACTCAGGATGGTAGCAAGAAAGGCAACATAACATACCATTGTTTCCCAGTTCTCATCCATTTTTAACCCCGTGATTGATATTCTCCCACTTCTAGGATCACCCAGTATGATCCCACCTTTCCCCTCAGCGACACATTCAAGAACCGCTTCCCTCGGTCAAGAATTGTCACCTTCTTATCCTTCTTAAGGAATAGGTTGAACCACACCAAGTATGGGATGTCCTTTAGGATTTACTTGATCCCTATATTCTTCATTATTGCATCCAATAGATGCCATTTCAGGATGGGGGTTTGTGCTCTATCCGCCTAGGTATTCTCTATCAACAGGACCTAACTGTATTGAAGACCCTCCAAGGGAATTTATTTGATATATTTAACATCCAATAGACTGACACCAACCTCCACATAGTGGAGGTGGAATGTTTTGGTGTTGGGGAACCACCATCTGAACAATCCCAACACCAGTTTCTATTGGTGATAGATATCGAATTGTGATGTCTATAGGGCTTCAAAAAGACCAATATTGCGCAAAACTTCTTTAAACTTTTCTCATGTGAAGCACACCCAGTGTACTCATTCCCATTCACATTTAAATTTACATTCGGACCTCAGTTACTGATCCTCCATCCATCCCACACATTCATCCCTTATAGTGCATCCAAAGGTTCTTTCATAGTGGGAATGAGATTCTTCATCCACTGGCACATATCCCATGATTTTCCTAGTCTTTTGATTTAGAATATAGATATACATATCCCAAATCACTCTAGTAGCATGGTAGTTAACAATTATTTTTTCTTGATGGTGTATATATTCAAATATGACCCATGACCGTGGTGATTCTGTTTCATAGCCTGGGATGATTAAATCATCCCAGATCCTAAAATTCCACAATGGGAGACAGTCTCTTAAGAGGTAATCCTTATGTGACTGCGTCATCATTACCAAGAGCATATGATTATCTAATATAACCCTAATGGAGTGATGTATTTGGTGATTACTAATAATATTTTCTATCTACACTACAATAACAACTTCCCTCTCAACAGCAGTTTGTTGACCATCCATGTTGATCAATTTATAGAATACTAAGGTCAAGGAATGAAATAAAGATGTTTAGTGTGAAAAAGTATAGTTTTTGTGTAATTTTGGATGGTGTTCACAGAAAATTCCAGCCATGTCCAAATCATAAAATAACTCATGGGATCCACACAAATCAAGACTGACATTATGTTTTCCACATGAGATTCACAACATTTCACATATGAGAGAAAAAACAATTATTGTACAGAAATTCAAAGTATTGTGCCCAGGGACCCCATTATATTTATAGGTATGGAACATGTCATCTATGAACACACAAGGCACCTTATTCATTGGTCTTCAAATTTTTCATGCACCTCCCCAAGCACACCATTCTTTTCAGCATTTCCATAAAAAATTTACCTTTTGTTCCTCCTTCACCTCATATTATGAGGGGAGGGGGGTTGGCACTGAATTCCACACATAACCATTAACGACCATATTTGGGTAAATTTAAGACACCCTTTGACTCAATGGACAATTCTTATAAGGAATAGGGTTTCACGTTTATGTTTTGGGGCATGCGGGGAAGATAGAAATATATGCTCAAGGGCCTTATGTGCACAATGAGACATACAAGTTATAGCCTCCACCCTGGGTGTCCAAAACATACAAGGAAGATGTGTGGGAGTGGAAAGACTGGGGTATAAAAGTCTGTCCCACACGTAAGTCTTTTACGAACCCAATGCAATGACAAACGCCACCTTCCATGCCATTATTCGTACGTTCTGACACCAATTATTTTGCCTATATAAGCAAGGGAACCCCTTTTTTGGGGTAGATAATGCAGAATTCGAATCGTATCTCTCGAACATGGAAGACTGCCTCTTCCATGATAATGCACATAATGTGGATACCTCAAGGTATAAGATCTTTCACGACATGTCCCCTATGGGCCCACCTTCATGTGGGCCCACAATGGATTTACCCTCACATATTTCCTTTTATCATAAAGAAAGTGAAAATGAAAGAACCTTCTTGCAAGAACAACCTACCCTTATGTACACCCATCTCTTGCTCGAGCCCCTCCCTTCTGCATGTAAGCCTTCAATATTTCGTGAACCCCCTCCCTTAAGCTCTATGGGTTGCCTTTACTCCAAAGAACCATGTTTGAGCTCCTCTTGAGTGCACCTACCACATCTTGCATGCACCTTCTCCATGTGTCCTGCCAGGCTTTCATGTAGTGATTTATTGGTCCCCCATGCGGTGTCATTTGTTGCATTACCCTAAATTTTCCTTTTTTTTCATGGGTATGATAATGGATTTTGATTTTTGGAATAGACATGATGACATGGGTTCCACTATTGACCTCTCCTCCACACCACCCTCTATAGGTATTTCTAATTCCTTCCCTTCCCCAAGTGTGTGTGGGTACCTGTTATGTAAATCGTAGAGGTGAGGTGCGAGTTAACTTTGTCCATGCTGGAGGGATTTAAACTTCCCAGCTCAATTTTCCTCGGAACACAGTGTTAAGATGTAATCTCATCCCGTGTAATGCACATGGGGGTGCCACACCATGGTCATTTTAAAATCCCAATCATCTTCATGGGAGTGAGATCTTCCTTTAAAGGAACTAGATCCTCCTGTCATGGAATGAGATTTGACTCAGGCAGCTTCAATACGTAAGCCCCACATAACCTCTCGTGGCTGCACCTTTCATGACACTAACTTTAGGTCTATTTCTACCTCTTGTTTCTCAAACTAGAAATGACTCATGTGGGATTAGAGACTAGTAATAACTAGGAAACCATTCCACTTATGAAAATACATGGGTTTTGATCCCTGTCTTCTAAAAAGGGTATGTAGGAATCCTCCATGAAGTTCAATCCCAACCAATGCTAAACTCTTTTTCTCCCTCCTAGGGATGTACCCTCATTATGTGACACCTTCCCTTTATGGGACACATCCCTCAGATCCACCTTTGTGGGGTGTTTTGATCTATCCTCAATCACTTCATCCATCAACTACCCTTATCCTGGTGAGATCACTTCATCCACCTCCATCCATTTGGGTCATCTCATCACATAAGCCCCAACCACATGCATCATTTCCATATGGCCTACCACCTCAGGCATCCCAGTCCCACCGAACAATGTGGTCTTTGATTCCCAACCATCAGTATATGTAGGAATCCTTCATGAGGTTCAAGTCGAACACCTATCTCCCACCATTAATCTCCATCTTGGTCCCCACCCCTTGATTCTCCATGTCTTAGGAAGATCAAGCCCCAATCCGAGGGTCACATTTCCTTTGGATTCAATCTGGGGAGCTAACCATGTTTAAGCCTCGATTCCCCCACCTGAACTACATGGAATTTGATTCCTAGCCATTGGGACACATAGGAAGCCTCCCTGAGGTTCCAGACCAACCCCTCACACTACATCCCTTCCATCCATTCCACTTCAATACTCCATACACATCGATACTAATTCTTACCTAGGACACCACATCTCGATGAGATCATTCCATCCATTTGGGTTGCCTCAGTGCGTAAACCCCATACACATCATCAATGCTCTTAGAAACACGTGGGCAGTATCAATGCATAACACACACACAATCCAAACAATCCAACCTAAAGAAATCTTCTTACAACAGGCAGTATTACTACGTAATCCCCAAACCACCCCTTTGAACTTTGTGGGTTTTGATCCCAGTCTTCTAAACAGGGTATGTAGGAAGCCTTCACAAGGTTAAATCATGGATAATGGTAATGTTTGGTGTTCCCCTAATTGGGGTATTACTCTTCGATCAATCCTCAGTGGTTTCCAAATCATCCTTCATGGTGTGAAACATTATATTTATAAGAATCACCACCTCAGGTTTACTCTCATTGGGAGTTATGATCCATCCATCTGGTAAACAATCCAGGTGCCCCCTCCTAGGGATACACCTCCCCAATCTATCCCAATAGGACTTCCCAATCAATCTCATCCCATATCCCCAAGATATTAAACTCATAGCCTACCTCGTGTTAATCATCGAATGCTTGAGTAAACCCTTTAAAGACATTATCATGGCATGAGATACCTTGTGATCACCACAAGATGCCTCAGGTTCTACACCCTTGAGTTATAAAAAAGATTTCAAGTGTTCCATTATTCCAACATCAATAAATTCTAATGATGATCAATGTAACTACTCTCCTAATTGAAGGTTTTTCCCTGACTAGACCCCTAGGAATTTCTAGAAAAAAAGTATCATAATTAACCAACAACAACAAATAGATGGCATTGGGAATGAGTTTCATGAACTATGACTCAAATATATGAGGGGGACACAGACTAGGTGATGAATACCAAGGAGGAATACATATGAGGAGGAACCAAAACCCCATTATCCTGTTTCAATAACGGTTTAGACATCTCTGAAAAAGTGATGAATGCCTCCCACCTTTGGAAAGTGGGAATGTGGGGCACAATGTAGTGTGTCAGCGAACGAGCGGATGCACCCCGAAAAAAAAGTGTCAGAAACACTATTTTATATCATGAATCTATTTTACTTAATGGTATTTGAATTTATTTATTTCATTGGGATTATGATTATAATGTCACTAATGTGGTAAAGTTTTATTTCAAAATCTCATTATTCTTTGGGATTATTTATATTTAAGTCTCTATTGTGGGGATTATATTGTATTTATTTATTAAAACCAATCTATATACTTATCCTATGGTTATTAATAAAATTTAATGTAATAGTACCATATTTATTCTCCTTAGTAATAAAAATTGTTGGGAAAATATTTATAAGAAAAGTTAACTTCATTCCTCTCATTGGTCAAAAAACATTTTTCTTCCAAAACCATGTTTTCTAAAAATGTTTCCAAAAATTATTTTAAAATTTTAAAGATGATTTTTTAGATAAATTTTTTACCATGTTTAACTTTTTAAAAAATGGGTTGAATGTAAACTTATTTTATTTTTCCAAATGAGTTACTTTTACCCTTTTTACAAGAGTGTGAAAGCAAAGTTTTTTATCTTATATGAAATGAATGAAATTTTCTTCCATCATGAAAACTAAATGTTTTAAAGCATAATTTACATGTTTCCAAGGTTATTTTAAAATTAAATTATTTTAAAAATGTGTTTGGAACTTTTCATTTTAAAATGTGATTTTCAAGTGTAAAGCTTATTTTCCTCAATAATGTTTAAGGCGATTTTCATTGAATTTATATCCATCAATGAAAAAAAATTATTCTAATTATTCTCCACTAGGGATATGTTGAAATGACCTCATCCTTTTAATTTTTTCATATTTTTTATGATAATTTTGATAGGGGATATGTTATTTTGTTACCATTCTCCATATTAATCTGGATGGTTTATGATTATTGATTGGGGTAAGTATTAACATTTCATTTGTTATCTTTTCAATATGAATATTTATGTCAATTATTCTTTACCACTTTAATATGAGTAATATATTGTATTTATTAAGTGATGGGTGGGGCCTAAAATTACATAGATCTTCATTTCATTGGTAGGTCTCATGAGGAAAATCTGTTAGCTAAATTAAATGATTTTTTACCCATAGTTTTAAACTATATTGTGAAAAGTCTTGATAGTATATTTATGATTTATGAGATTATGAATTCCCTATTTATGAGAAAAGTTATTGATGTTCATGCAATTATTCAACTAGCACTACTAGATTATAGGGTATTTTCTAAAGGACAATTGAAACATGCAATTTCCCTATCACAAATACTTGTTGAGACAAACCTATTTACGATGAATGGGTTTTTCCATCACAAATAGTCATCATTTTCATTGAAATTAACTATTAAACATAAATATTTTTGGTGGGAATTCCCACCGCCTTGTGTGAAAATCGGCATCGACCATAATTTTTGACAGACTTCTACATTCGGTGCAAATATTTCTTAGCTACAAATTATTTACGACAAACATTATTTCCAGTCACAATTTACATTAAATTTTAACCTCTCAAACCCCCTATTATTCTTTCTACGCACCTCTTCCTCTCCTTCTCCCAAACTTCACGTGCACCGCCAACTCCGACCTCGCTCATATCTTCCTCTCTGCATCTGATTTTTTATAGATCTGCATTCGAATCACCTTGGTAAAGATTCCTCTAATCTTATTTTTCATTAATTTTTCATTTTATTCCATTTATTAAATAATTTAGTTTTCCCAAACCATTGGTTTAGAAATTAATGTGATTTTGATGTTGTATTTTTTATTTAGGATTGGTGAAAATTTATTAGTCCATGTTTTCATATTAATTGGGACTGTGTGGGTTGTTTCAATTGATTTTTAGGTATTTTGGTCATTGTTTCATTTGGATATATGTATGTGTGTATCTGATTTTGATTTTTTATTTGGTATTTAATATTGCTACAAAATTATTAATCCCTATTTTCATATTAATCTAGTCCAAACTAGTTATTCCAATTGATTGGTTATATGTGTGTGTGTAGCCAATTTTCACATATATATTTATAAATATATTTATATAATTGCATATACATATATATAGACATATTTATAAATATATTTATTTATAGATAATTATATAAATATTCTTTTTTAAATATATATATATATATATATATATATATATTTATAAAGTAAATTTATATTTATATAAGTATAGATAAAGATATTTTAAATATATTTAATATACATGTAAAAATATATTTTTATATAGAAATCTAATTATTAATATATATTTAAAAATAATTATTTATTTATAAATATATATTCATAAATATAATTATATAATTATATATATATATATTAAAATGAAAATTATTTCCTAATTAAAAATCCAGGTGGGTTTGGGTAATATTATTAAAAAATATAGTATTCCAATACTCAATTATTCCAAATAAAAAATATTATAATTTTAAAATTTATCTTTGATTTTTTATATCATGTCAATTATATAGACATTCAATTCTGAAAAATATATCAGAAATGGTATTTTTATTATTCTTATATCATGTCGATTATATAATAATAATTTTGAATTTGATCAATATTTATCTTTCAGGTCAACGAAATTAGGTAATTAACATTAAATAAAAATAATTATTAATTTAAAATTATGAATTCAAAATAATTATTAATTCAAAGTTATTAGTTCAAAATAAATATCAATTGAAAATTTATATTAATTGAAAAATATTACCTCAAAATTATTTATAAATTAGTTATATAATTTATTAATTCAAGACAATCAAAATTATTTATAATCAAAACTAACTATAATTAAAATTATTTATAATATATACATATATATTTCAACATCTTAATATGTATATATAAACATTTAAAAAAAATTATTATATATATATATATATATATGTTTATATAGATTTGATACATGTATATTTTTTTAAAAGGAGTTAAAATATATTCGGTGTGTTTATATTAATTATGAAATTGTGATATATATAATAATATTTAAAATGTATTAATAAATTAAATAGTTAATAATAATAATTACATAATTTATAATAATTAATAATTAAATAGTCAATATTATTAATAAATTTTAAATATTAGTGTTAGTTACAAAATATTATTAATTGTTTGAAAATTTGAGGAAATTACAAAAAAATTGTAAAAAATTTTAAAAGAGAAAAGTAGTAATTATTGAAAATTATTAATAATGATTATATATTCAGTCATAAATAATAAATAATTAGTATTACATAACAAATAATTTTATTATCTAGTAAAAATT
Organism: Viscum album; assembly: GCA_963277665.1. Classification (NCBI taxonomy): domain Eukaryota; kingdom Viridiplantae; phylum Streptophyta; class Magnoliopsida; order Santalales; family Viscaceae; genus Viscum; species Viscum album. The sequence continues at coordinate 770,068,403 of OY728119.1, read as the reverse complement.
AAAAAAAAATTGTAATGAATACTAAAATTTTTATCAAAACTTGAAAAAAATATAAAAAATGATAACTATTAGAAATTAAAAATAATTCATATAAATGTTGTATTAATTAAAATAATTCCTATTAATAATTCATATATTTTTTTTAATATATATATATTATTAGTAGAAGATTAAAAATGATACCCTCACATGTGATATTACCATGCACATGATGCTCACAAATGTTATGTCGTAACTAGAGTAAACCTAGCATCCCTGATCTAATAACGGTCTCTAATTTCTAATATGATACACCATTATGGAGATACTATAATTTTTCATAATAAAAATATAATAAAAATGTTAAATTTTATTACCATCATGCATGATATTACCAAACTCTCGACTCACAAAAATATTATGTCCTATCTTGGGTAAAACTCACATCCTGAACCTAAAAATAGTCTTTGATTTTTCATATGATGCACACTTTTAAAGATATGATAAATCTTTATAATAAATTATAGTAAAATATTAAATGAATTACCCTTGTGTGAAATGTTACCAAACACCCGAGACACACCAATGTAATGTTGTGTATAGAGTAAACCCCACATCCCATACCTAATGTAGGTCTTTTATTTTCTATACTCTACATAGTTTGGGAGATACTTATTGTTTTTATAAAAAATTATAATAAAAATAATAAATTAATTACTCTCACCTACCATGTAACCAAACACCTGACACACACAAATGTTATGTTACACATAGGGTAAAACCAGCATTTCTGGTCTAAAGGTGGTCTTAGATTTATGATATGATACACCTTTATAGAGATATTTCAATTTTTTGTAAAATATTATAATAAAAATATTAAATGGAATTACCATCATTGGTGATAATACTAATCTCTTAATGTGTACATATGTTATGTTGCGCATAGGGTGAAACCCATATCCAGTACCTAACAGTGGTCTCATATTTCTCATATGAGACACCATTCAGGTGATATTCTATTATATTCATAAAATGGCATGTGTATGATATAATATATTTAATATTTTTATTCTATCTGTGCCAAGCCTCTACATGCCTTGTAATCTAGTGCTAACCCAGTGCCTCACTCTGATCATATTCTATAGAATATATCAAGGTGTTAAAATATAATAATAATTTTCAATTAGTCAAAATTATCAGTAATAATTATTCTTATATATTTAGTTTTTTAGATAATTATGGATTCAGGATGTAGACACCAGTTTCTATTACCTAATCATGATTGAATAAATCATCATAAAATATCAACAGATCTAGAATAAATCCTTTCTACATTGAAGGTTTTGAAATATTTACCAATAGATCTAGTATAAATCTTTTCTACATTGAAGGTGTTGAAACATTTATATCATTTGCAACATTGAATTCAGATATTGTTTCGGAAGGAGCAATTAAATGTCTATGTCAGAAATTTGATCATAGTAGATTCAAAATGTTTGACAGTGTCGGATTTCATCAATTGTATTTTGGGTTTCAAAAAGATTATATTTTTTTTGTAAATAACATAGTAAACTTAATTCAATAGAAAGTAATTTTTTAATTTCATATCCATAATTTCAGAATTTAATACATGAGTCCACTGGTATGGCTATTTAGGAAACAATAAATTAAAATATTGCATTTATCGTATAATGCTAAATGTGGAGGACTGATACAATTCCAATGGATTTACCCATTTCGGAGATGTTTATAAAAGTTAAAGAAGAAAGTATAGAACCAAGCATTAATTGAAGGGTCAATTGCATAAGCATACTTTTAGGAGAAAATTATGAATTTTGACTCTTATTAATTTCAATCAGAATATCCTTCAAAACATAACTGAATGAGTCATAATGAAAAGAAAATACTAATGATGTCCCAAACCATCAATTTTCAGTTCTTAATCATCTCGATCTAGGTTTTGCTGGTTATCGTGAATGATGGTCTTCAAATGAATAAATCCACATAGCCCATACAAATATTCTACTGAATCGTGAAGAAATGACATGATTTTTATAGTAAGTACTTATTTTTTATTATTTTTTTAAAATTTAAATAAAATATACACTTATTTAAAATAATTTTTTTAGGATATATGATGACCATATCAAAAACCAATTTATACAAATTATATCAGTTGCTCTTGAATAACGTCACCAATAAATGTTTTCATATTGGTTTCAATGATTGGTAAGTGAAGTTGCTTTCATTTGAACAATAAATTAATTTTGCAATGATATATATTATTTTTATTTTTATTTTTTGTATTCAACACAATATGAAAATAAAATTTATATTCGATAATGTGTGTGAAAAATCCCTCAATTAAAATTTTAAAAATCTTATAATGGGCATGTTGTTAATAGATTTTGACTCCATACATGCATATATGGTGACTCAAAGAAGTCAATGAATAAAGGTGTTTGTTTGAAAGTATATCATCATAAATAAATTAAAGTTTAATTTTATGGTAATATGGATGAAATAATTGAGTTATGTTATCTAGGACCAAATTATATAACAATGTTTAAATTTCATTCGTTTCATACTGATTGAGGGTTGAAAGTTTATCCGCGACATGGAGTCATCGACATTAAATATAATAGTCTTCTTGCATCAAATGAACCATTTATATTGTCACAAAAAACACATTGAGTTTATTATGCAAATTACTATGATGTTTTGAGATATTTGAATGACTGGTGGAGTGTGATAAAAATGAAATCATGTGGAAATCCGTTTATTTAAAGTGAAAATGGTTTTGTGGAAGTGAAACATATTGAAAATTTTCAAGAAACATCCCAAAATATATATCATACCTAAAAATATTTAAATATTAATTATGACCCCCCCCCCAGTTGAGGGCCAATGATATAGACAATGTTGATGAATAATAAGGGATGGTGAAAGTGTAAGTTGATGGAAGTTGATGATGCTGAAGTTGAGGATGAAGATATTGTTATCGATGAAAATTAAGATATAGATGTAGATTGATGTATTATATATTGGTATTGATTATTTTTTTATATTTTATATTTTTATTAATAATTATTAACATGTAAGATTGTTTCTTTTCATATGGAAAGACTCCATAGTGTATTATGTTCCTTCATTGATGCCCGTAATTATTACTTTTTTATATTTGATATTCATATTAACATTTATTAATAGGTAATAATAATATATTCTACATTATATTTATTATCTTTTTATACTTGAAATCTATATTAAAAAATATTTATAGGTTAAATTATTATGTTTTTGTATTTATTGACAAGTAATTATTATATTCTTATATTTATCTGTTTTGTTATAATTGATATTTATATTAACAATTTGTTACGAGTAATATAATTATATTTTGGTATTTATTAGTTTATATATTTAATATTTTTATTAAAAATCTCATATAGGTAAGAATATTTGTTTTAGATGGATGGATATTCTCTTGATGATCTTTTTCATTTTCTCAATTATGCGAGACTCCCTACTAATGGTATTGATTCATATGATCTACAGGATGTTGCACCTATTAGGAGGAGCTTCAGTCTTTCTTGACTGATGATTACAGATCTTGTTATAGATAGATAACTATCTATTGGTTTTGATACTTATTTATAGAGGTACATTTAATTGTTTAAGATATTTATTTTTTGTTAACATTGTGTATTAAATTGCGTAATAATTTCCTAGTAATTGTTTTCACTATTTTTGGAATTTAGCTATCAAGAAGCTTGGTGTGATTCTTAGAAATTATTTTTCAAATCCATGGGTGTCATGGGACCTGGTTCCCATCACCGTGTGTAACCTGATGTTTGACCAATAGATTGTATGATATTAAATAGTATATAATTTTTGAAATTTATTTAATTATTATCATATTGTTTCTAATTTTCTTGGAGAATTTATTTTCAATGGTTCCTGATATCTTGAGAGACCTTATTCGAGAGTCATGTGAGATTTTTATATGTGGTTACTTTTTTCATAATCTATACAACCTCAAAAGGTGATCTATAGATAAATATTTAACTACTATTTTTGACTAGTCTTAAATCTCCTATAGACCTGACTATATCTCAACACATCTATGGAATGGATTATGCTCCTCCTGGCTAGGAGAGACTTTTAGCAGGAGGTCATCATCTAGAAGTGAGTTCCATGGGAGGAAATAGGTCAGACATAGGGCAGAAAGTCATACATTTGGAATACATCAACGATATATGGCAAGTGATATTATTGATTAATGTATATATACTATAAATGTAACATATTTATTATTTTGTATAGGATGATACAAACCCATATATTATGGAGTTTTATATTTATAATAAAATGTATACTAATCCCTTTATAGGAGAAGTTTTAGGTGACCAACATCACCATTTTGGTGTGTAATTTATTTAAAAAAAATTGAATATTAATTTTATTGTTATTCTAATTTGTAATTATATTTGAATGAAACATATCAGGGTGATACTTCTCATTCATGGGAGATTCATGTTGAGAGTGAACAAGATACCACTGGTGATTCATGTTTTAATGAGGTGGAATAGATACATGAATCTTTTCATAGTGTTGAGAAAGGTCGGGTGAGTGGTATTGTTTCCCAACTGACACTTACAAGTTATTATGGTACTTATGTGATGTCATCGGTGAGCTCGAAGGTAGCTCATACAGAGTCATCATCTATGGCGTCATCTGATACATATTATGAGTAGAGGTTGATAGATCATGATGAGATGATACAGTGGAATAAGAAATAGAGGGAGGAGTAGAATGAGCACCAACGTCAGAGAGAAGAGAAAATGATGGAGTATATATGATAAATTGCATATGGAATTGGTATGAAGTTACCTCCAATCCTTTTAGTGGTCCTAATCCACCTGATGTCAATTGATGATTTATGAAATTTTATCATCATCATCATCATTTATTTATTTATTGGAAAATTAAAGGTACAAGGAAAGGAAAAGCCAAGAAAAGCATGAAACTTGGTGGGACTGAAGTAAAATAGCCCAAGGGCATCCCCTCTAATAAGATTAATCCCTTTAGTCTCCAAAAAGTCAAAATTAAAAAAACATGAAACACCAGAGCCTTGAACCTCAAGAGAATCAATGTGATTTGTGACTTTATTTTCGTCATGCCAGGTGTGAACCATTCATATGTTGTTGGAGAGCATACCTATGAATTTTATGAAAATGTAGAAAATTAATGAAGGAGAGGAACTAGTTACATGACAATAATTAATAAGAATATTAGAATCAATTTCAAATTCTGAAATGCATATTTTCCCCTGGTTGTATAAAGAGAGGCCAGTGGGAAGAGCCTGGGCCTCAGCTAGAAGAGAAGTTCTACAACCAAGGTGGGAAGTGAAAGCCAGAATGATCAAACCCTAAGAGTCATGGGAAACTCCTCCTCCTCTCATAACACATGAGATACAGGACCCCTCAATGTTGAGTTTGAACCCCATGAAGGGTGGCTACCATTGGACCCATTGGCCATACAAAGCACTACATACAGGTTGTGAGATTTGAATGCAAGAATAAAACGAGTGCAGGGATGGATCATCCCTCCAGTTAATGATGAATCTGACCAGGTCAAGGAAAATTATACTTGTTTTAGAAATGATGTCCCTCCCAGAAGAGAGAAACCCCTCATACCATGCTTTATTTCTATTTTACCAAAGTCACCAACATCCAATATGTAGGATAGTGGTCAGTGCCATTCTCTCTGGACCCCTGTAAACTGAGCCATGAAACCAACGATCATGGAAAAGAGAATCTAGCAGAGCTTGGGGTATAGAGGGTTGTAAACTCTCCAAAGAAGTACCAGAAAACACGCGCCCATTCTACCTCAAAGAAGAGATGGACAACACTCTCCTCCTTATGGGATATACAATAGGAGAATCGAGGGACCTTATTAATACCACATATTCTAATGTGCTCATCCTTGGGAACCACATTGTTTTTTATTCAACATGTGAGTAATTTAAACTTCATTGGAAGTATCTTCAACCATAATATATCATTCCAGAAATCTGTATAATTCTAGGGATCAAGAGACTGGCAGAAGTCCTTTGCAGAGAAATTCCCCGAGGAGGAGAGAGTGAACACACATCAATCCAGATCCAAGTTGACATCAATAAGGTAGAATATGGCATGCTGATCATTATCCAAAATGGCCTTGATGAAGGTTGGGTAGAGACTGGAATCTTTGAGTGATACTTGTGGATGGGCATCCCAGGAACCCAATAACTGTTCCAACCCATTTATGATGCCCGAAGGATAGAGAACCATCTCCAATGATCTAGAGGGTGAGGGGTAGAAGAGTTGTGACACGGGGTAAGATCATGGATAGGAAAGGATACACATGGATTTCCCAAAGATCCAAAATACCTTTGTAACTGATGTGCATGATTTTTCCCCAAAGGGTATAATGTTCATGGATCTCCCAGGACTTCTTTGTGTGTATGCGGAGGAGGGTATCAGTAAGGCTATGCACATTAATTCCTCCTTCTGGAATTGGTCATGCCATGTTACCCCAGGAAACCCAATGGCGTTTACCTTCAGCAAGGGAGTCCCATATAAATCGAGTAAGGATCCTATCAATGCTGGTGATGAAACCCTTTGATTCTTTAATGGAAGAAAGTGCATGAATTGGAGAGGCTAGGAGCATGATATTAACCAATGAAATATGAAACCCAAATGATAAGAATCAATTTTTCTAGTTGAGTACTCGTTCGATGATTTTGTTGATAATATGATCGAAGTTGAAAACTCAGAGTTTGTATGAAGTGAGAGGGTAACCTAGGTATTCCATAGAGAAACACCATGTTTGCTTGTCCAGTAGGTGGCATAAGGTGGAGGCCCGACTGGAAGTGCATCTACTAGAAATGAAAATGTTTCTCTTTACCTTGTTTATTACCTATCCACTCGAATAGAAGTATTCATCCAATACCTTGATCGGGCCAAAAAAATGAACTCCTACATTAATGAAGATTAAGGTTTCATCCTCCTACATGATATGGAAAATGGAGGGGAGTTCATCCTTCTTTTATACAGTAGGATCACTCAACTGTTCATGCTAATAAGGGGGAGGTGACTGAGAATGCCCTGGTGTAAGGATGAAGAGGCTCGGTGATAGTGGATTACCTTACGTAAGGCCATGAACCACATTAAAGAAACCGTGGGACTTCCCCATGAAGTTAACATCTAGCCAAGAGGTGCTAAAACATCTAAAAATGAGTTCCATAGACCAGGGGGAGAATCCCATACCCGGGAGCACCTTATTGATGAATCTCCATTCAATCATGTCATATTTCTTGTTCATATCAAGTTTAATAGCATGCTTCGAGACATTTTTTTATTGAATTAATATCCCATATAATTTATTGGGCCAGTGCAACGGAAACTTGAATATAACAACCCTTCAGAAAACTGTAATGCTCAATGGAGACCCAATACAGGAGGTGCACTGAGATCCTTGAATTGATGATGCTCGCGAGGACTTTATAAGGAAAGTTTCACATGCTTACTGGTCTGTATTATAGAATGGATGAGAGGTTCCTAACTTTGGGAATGAGTACTAGATTAGTAGAACAAGAAAATATAGGAAGAATACCCCCTTGAATAAGTCACGAATGACCTCAGATATGTCATACTTCACCACATCCTAAGAGTCCCCTATAAAAGATATTAGGAAAACCATCAGGACCTGGTGCACTGTCAGCTTTGAGGTTCATAATTTCCTCAAAGATTTCTTCCTCCTCCATAATGCCCCCCATCAGCTAATTGTCATGATGGGAAACATGGCTTAAAATAGTATCCAAGAACCCCACATCCCCACCTTAGTAACTAGTAAGCATGATCAGGTTAGGACCGACAAGAAGATCTAAGAGAAAGGAAAAACCAAGGTTCCCCACAATGTCCCTGTCATCCGAGTACAAACCGTATTCGAGTAAAATGTTTGGGTTGGCCTTATCGCTTCCTCTCTTTAATGCATGCAAGAAAGTATGTGGTGTTTCTATCACCCTCACCAAAACATCTGATCCTTGCATTCTCCCTTACCAAACATTCCTGTTTAAGAATCATATTTGTAAGAGTATCCTTCTTATTATCCAAATCTTGAAGCATTCGATCATTCTAGGCCTCCTCCAAGATGGACTCAAGACATTCAACATCCTGCATGTTTGATTCCATGTCCCTGTCACTATGAGGTATGTCCTTCGCCCGATCTTGTAGCCTGATCATCAGTATCCTCAGTTTATTGTGAATGGAATACCAATGACTCCCCTCGGTAGGTTTATTCCACGAATCTCTAACTAGTTGAAGATATTTAGGGAGGTTCGTCCAGTGCTGGAAGAATACGAAGCCATCATGAGTCGTTTGGCTCATAGAGAGGGAAACGAGAAGTGGGTAGTGGTCCGAGATCCCACACACAAGATGTGTAACGTTGATGTGGGAGAACGTGGAAATGTCCTGTATGTTGCGAAGACAATGATCCAGTCAGCTCCACGAGCACCGGTCCCCATGTTGATTGTTGCAGCATGTAAAATAGTCACCCGAGTACCCAAGATCCATGAGGCCCTTATCAGCCATGTATTGGACAAATTCGAAGCATGCTCTCATGGGAAAAGTTCCCCCGCCTTTCTTATCCTCCGGGTTGGCAATGAGATTAAAATCTCCCCCAATAAGCTAGGTTAAATTAAATGGGTTAAAAGCATTGAGATTATTCCACAGAAGTTCCCTACATTGGGCATCACAACTCCCATAGATGAAGGACGCAATGAAGGAACCTCTATCATGAGTAACCATAGTAGAAATGTGCTGATCTCCCACTATAATCAAATCCATAGAGAGGATTTTATTCCAGAAAATCCAGATGTGACAGTTGGAGTGATCTTCATGCATGAATCCATGTAACCTGATTCTACGGGTAACCTTAATGAGCTAGGAGAGGTTCTGCTTATGATCAAGGACAGAAACAAGGTAAATCCTATGCTTGAAAATTATAGTGGCCCGAAAATCTGTTTTGACCCTAGCTTCGAGGCCACTGGTGTTTCAAAAGTGCATGGCAATCATTGAACCCATAGTGCCCTGGCATTGGCTCCCGGACACTTAGCCTTCTTGAGGAGGGAGGGTGAGCACCCCCTTGGTTTTGTTTTTTGTTTTTGTTTTTTGTCTATGCTGTCATGTGAATTCCTCTACTGCTCGAAGGAGTCGAGGAGGGGGGGGGGGGGGGGGGAGAAATCCCAAGAGCAGGGGGACCGTACTCTCTGGTCACTAGAGGGAGGAAGCACCTTTGGCCTATTGAGAACAACAACTCGAACAGGAGTGCAGACCTCCGGCAGATGAGGGGGACATGAGGAGATGACAGTCCTTGGCTCTTCTGAAGGTACAGATTGGAGAAGAGGGGCCTCGTCTTCTACAAACTATTGGATGAGAAGCAGGCCATGCGTAGGTACAGGAAAAGGTAGGAGGGAGGCCCCTCAAGTTCATCATAACGCCAACATCATGCGCCATTAGAAGCTTGATAATAGAATGATCAGCTGCAAGTGATGGCAAGATCCTATTGGTGAAGGGCACCAAAGTTGATCCAGAACCAACCTCACCAGCTTTCAAAGGAGCAGGGAGACTGGCATCTTTAGGTCTCAGGTGGGGGCCATCTGAGAGGGGAGACGACGACTTCCTTGGTTCTGCTTCCTACAGAACTACAGAGAGTGACCACGGAGAAGACGTGATGAGAAATACCTTGGGAAAATGGGGTAGAAGATGCCCTGAGACCAGCAGAAGGAGTCCTTCACCAGAAGGGAGATCTTATCTGGGAGGGGCTGGGAGATATCCATTTCAACACATAAACGGGCCACTGAAGCATCATTACAGGACCTGGTGCATTCATCCGAATAGAGGAAGCCGCCAAGGGAGTCACCAATAGCCTTGAGGAAACCCTCGTTCTAAAACAGCAGTAGGATTTCAGGGAGACAGAGCCACCCTGCCGCGATGGAACTCTCTTTACCCTTGTGAACAACCATCGACCATCAGGTCAGGTTTAAACGCCACCTCCCCATTACAAGAGGAGCCCTGCACCAAGTGGCGATGAAGCAGGAGCACCACGGGAGGATCCTGGATCGAAGGTCGCCAGAAATGGCGGCGCCTCACAAGCCCAGTGGCCCAGTGCGTGAGGAAGTAACGGTAGGAAAAGTTTGAAAATCTGGCGGTGCGTGGGGTGCCTTCTCATAAGCTGAGCAAAGCGGAGCCATCCTGATAATTCACTACCTATGAATCTCTGAAGTTTTATGATTGTTTATTAATTTGGGATGAAAAACATATGATGTTCGAAATCATATATTCCTTTTATGTTTGTTTTCATTGTTTTAATTTATTCTAATTATTTTATTTTTTAAAATTTTCAATTACTTATTTTATTTTTAATTTTTTAATATTTATATTTATTAGTTAATTTTTTTAATTTTTTTTAATTGTTGTTTATTTTTTAAATTATTTTGTTTTTTTTAATATTTTGAATTAGTTTTAATTTTATAGTTTTTTAATTTTTTTATTTATAATTAAATATTTCTAATTATATTTATTTTTTTAAAATTATATTAAAATTTTTATAACATTTTTATTTATTTTAACTTTGTTTTTTTTAATATTAGTATTTTCAACAAATGAATTGTCCGTCACAAATAATATTAACTGGTATGATCCGTCATGATTGACTTTTTAAAACAAAGACGAACACCATTTGCGACGGTTGCCTTACCTTTCACAATTAAATTTTATTTGAAAAAGAATGTCGTTAATTCTTTTGTTTATTACAATGACACATTAACGATGGAATCATGTTGTAAATGACCTTTTGGAATGGGAGTTTGTTGCTAATGCATCGTCGTAAATAACAAAATATCTAAGAGTGTAGTTACCATATCCATGGATATTTTTCAATATCGTGTGGTTATTTAAATGGCTTTATTTGATCATTCTTTATTCCTCCCATATTATGTTCATGTTATTATTTAAATGGAATGTGTTTCTGTTATTTACATTTCCATATTGATTATGATTATTTATTCATGACATACACATACCTTTACTGAGTATCTGATCTCACCCCTTTATTAAGTTTTATTTTCCCTAGGATACCAGGAATTGATTTGTGATTGATATGTAGGGATATGCTAAGTGGAATAATGACATTCTCAATGAAAAAACTTTGTGTATTTTATATTTTCAGAATATAATGTGAATTTCAAGTATGTATCTACTTTACAAATATTACTAAACTATTCAGTCATTTTTTATGAAATTTCTTCTATCTAGTTCCAATGCAATAATGTAACCTCCTACTCTCGATTACTTGGGTTATGGTCTTTATAAATAATATCATAGAATGTTTACTAGAAACCATAGAACAAGATTTAGGAAAACATAGATTTGGGAATATAAACTTATTTACTACTTTAAGGATAAGTCTAATTATAGGACAACACCCTAAAGTTTTAGTAAAGTATGGATTATGTAGCTTTCTTAAAAAAATCCTAGTCTAGATACTTTAAGTGGACATGGTTCTAGAACATATGTACTTAGGGGTAATAAATTTGAAAAAGGCGCATCTGGTTTGACTCAAGAATTACATAGTATATGACAACAAGCCTTACTGGGAACCTGTTTTGAAACTCCCAAGGGATATGCTTGGATTAATTCACATTTTATTTAAAAAAAATTATGAAGGATTTGAAAATATTTTTATGATTTGAATCATTCCAAAATAAACCATGTTTATGATTATGGGATTAAATATTCATAAAGTTTGCAATTTATGTTAACTGTTTCACTAGTTTTGGGATTATACATTATGTTTCATAATATTATAATCTAATCTAGTGTATTCAAATGTTTAGAAATATTATTTAGGAGTGTAAACTCTATCAATTCATGTAGCCTGTGTATGGATTTCCTTAAGGGGAAAGATAATAAAGTTGGAGCTAGAGCTACTACTAGGACTGATCAAATTATAGCTATATTAAAGAAGCTAACTCAAGTTATGATCAATAACCTTGATTGTATGGACAAAACTGATAACCAACCTTGTGGTGTAACAATGTTAGATTGCATTAATCATAAGAAACCTCCATCATTTAATGACACTAAAAATCTATTTATAGCTGAGAAATGGATAAGTTCTATAGAGAATACATCTCTCACTTTGGGATGTAATGAAAGTGATAATTTTTTCCCAGCAGTTAATCATCTCTCAAAAGATGTTCATCAATGGTGGCCATTTATTCCAAACACCAAGGATGAAGAATAAATAGAAAACATGGAATGTTAGTATTTTAAGTTACTCTTCATGGGAAATTATTTTCCTCGAGAGCAATGAGAAATTATGTAGAGAAAATTCACGAGTCTAAGAAAAAAGGAAGTTGAAAATATTATTAAGTGTGAAGGCATATTTACAAGGATTGTATGAAATGTTACAAAATATGTTCATAATCCAAAAGGAAAGATTGAACATTTCTTTGACGGGCTTAATCCAATTATTCAAAGGGCATTGGAATCCCAAACTTTGTCATCATATGAGGACATAATATCATGTGGTATCAAGAGAGAGAAATAATTATCCAAATCATTTGGATTTTAAGGGAAGAAAGGGAAGAAGACGACAACAAATGAAAAATACGGATGAAGTAAATAACATAAAGAATGACTTCCCCCGTGTGATAATTGTGGAAAGAAACACTTTTGTACTTCATGGAAGGGAATGCGAGTTTTATAAAAGAATGGAGAGAAAGGTTGCCATTCTCATGATTGCAATGAAAAAAAGATATTTCCAATGTTAAAAGCTTCAAATGTAAGGAGATGAGGGACTATGAAAACAATTTCCCAATCATCAAAGTAATATACCCATGATGAAGTTAAGGGATCAAGGTCCGTATTATACTGTAACTATGACCAAAGTGTAATGATTAAAGTGATTGTGTAATAGAATTCAAGAATTATGTTGTAGAAGTATTTTATCAATGATATCCACATTATAAGAATCATAAAATGTGTAAGAATTATACTACATTAGTTTTTCTATAATTATTTGAAGACATATGTTGAATGGTACAAGTGACAAAAAAAGTGATATAACATAAAGCTGATCCTTTTGGAAAACACATGACTGAGTGAGAACAACCCTTAATATATTCTTGATGTTGAGATAATAATGATAAAGTTATTATTATAGGATTGTATCGATGACCTTGAAATTGGTGAGTGATTTGATGGTTTATTTTATATTTTCTAGAGTTTATTGATTTTTTTGGAATTATGGAATAAATTTGATAATTTGATATTTTATTTAAGGAATAAGGAGAAAAATAATTTCTGGAAGCATGCATGTTTTTATTAAGATTTTAAGGACATCAAGGTTTTCACTATAGAGACCCGGTTTTTGCCCTGTAAGACTTTGGAATATTTCTACACATATTTCCAGATCTAGGAGCGGAGACGGCATGCGATTCCGGGGCCCGGTGTGCCCAGAATAAATTTTATAAAAATATTAAGTGTTTTTATACTATGCACGTGGCGGGGTTGTGTTTTCTCCTAAACGGTAGCTCGGATCAGAAATCTAAGGGGATGGTTACGTCCGGAGCGTGCCGTTTACCCTAGGCGAGGTGTAAAAGTTGCGGGCGTGGGCCTGCTGTGAGAGATGTCACCCAGGGGAAAAAGCATCATTTTGAAATAATGACTTAGTGATTTTAATCACTGACGTTCTTTTCAAACAACTTTCAGACGAAGGCTCGGAATGGAAATCCGAGACTTCGGTTGAATTTGAAATGGGGCGTTTTGCCTAAGCACGATACAAAATGAGAGGGCATGACAGTTTCATATTCCGCGCTAAGTGGATTTTTCTATAAATAGAAAATAGGAGTTTGGAGTTAGGGTTCTCCCTTCTCTCTCCTCTCTATCCTCTCTCTCTTCCTCTCTCTCTCTCTCAACTATCCTTCGGCGTTCTTCACCGTTCTTCACTGAATCGAGGAGCGACCTCCGCCGGAACCTTGGCGGATCGAAGAAGGAGCGTCGTGGATATGCCGCTAACGACGCGCGACCGATTCGAGTTAGTGATTTTAGTTAATTTTCACCCCTTCGTCGATTTCTTGAGTTTTCGTCAATTCCGTTGTTTTAATTCTACAATTTTAGAATTAGGAAGATGGCCAAATGAACACGGCCATCGTCCGAGCCTTGTTATAAATCCCGTTCTTGAGCATTCTCCGTCCAAAATTTCGGACGCTCCAAAACCGTGACGGATCGACGAGTGAGGGGCGGCGCTGTGAAGATCCGACCCCGAGGATTCCGAAACCGGTTTCGGATAATTTTTCCGACCACCGGAGTGGTCGGGTGGTCCGGCTGAAGGTCTGACTCCGGAAAGGGGTGACGGCCAGAGGTTGAGCCGGAGGCGCGGTGGAGCGCGGTGGCCCCGTTTTGGAGCACGTCGAACGCTCAGGACCGGACGAAGGAGGGCCTGTGTGCAGCGGCGTCGGGTGTGGACGGAGCTGCAGGCTCGGGAACGGCGGGGCGGAGGTGGCTGTGACGTCAGGTGGAGGAGCCGAGCAGGTCGACGGCTGGGTGGAGCAGCCACAACGGAGCGGGGAGCGGGGGACCAGGCGGTCGTGGCGCCGGGCGGTGCACTCGGCTAGCGGAGCGGCGAGCCCAAGCGGCGGAGCAGGGAGCCGAGCGGCTTGCGGTGGTGCGCTCAGCTAGCGGGGAGGTCAGGCGGCCGCGACGCGGGCGGCCTGTCGCGGTCGAGAGAAAACCCCGAGGTCAGCGTCTCGGGGGGTGCTGCGGACAAGGACCCGCGGTACACAGGTCCTGCTGTGCGGCGCAGAACAAAGACTGACCAACTGGCCGGTCTGTTTGAAGGAGCCGGACCTGAGGGGTTCGATGGTTTTCAGACAGGCCGTGGCCAGCGGGCCGCAGTGAGCTGGATCGGACCCGTGGCTGGGCCATGGGCTGGAGGTCTGGACCGGCCCAATTCTGGCCCCCTTGTGTTCAAGGGGTTGTAACTTTTAAACGGCGCGTTCGTTTGACGCACCGTCAGTGGTTGTGGGTTCGTCTCTTCGAGACAGACTTTTTGATTTGGGTTTCCTAGTTTTTGAGTTCTGCACCCGAGGGCGGGTGACCCGAAATACTTTAATTTAAAAATATTAAATTATTATTAAATCATGCGACTGACGTGCTTCACAAGCCGAACGTCCGTCTGACGTGCCATCAGAGGCACTGTGGACCGGGAGTTGAGACGGTCCTCCCAAAGTTGGTTCAGAACCTTTGCGGTTTGGTTTCGTTGCTCGGTGGCATGAAACGCTTAATGTGAATAATTAAATAATTACTCAATTAATTAATTATTCTTGCATCAGACCTACTCCTGTTTGGGATGTCCGTTTGACGTGCCGTCAGTGGCAGCGTGACCCCAGTCCTCGTGAAAACTTTTTGGGATGCTTCTGAAGCATTTGGGTTGGAGACAAAGTGCGGGCCCCACAGGGCCTAGTTCACACATTTTATGGTGAAGCGCCACTTTTTCACCCGACATCCATTTGGGGTGTTTTAGAACTTGTTTCTGAGTGTTCTTCTAAGGGGATTGCGACAGAGCAATCTGCCCGCCAAAATTCGGGCCCGAGGCGTGGGCCCCACGAGGCGGCTTTCGGACGTATGCTGCATTTTTATGACTTATGCTTCATAAGTATGTTCTGGGAAAATGAATAGCCTACGCCTCGTGGTTATATACAAGGAACACAATGGTTTGATCTGCGTGACTTGTTTTAGGGTCAAGGTGTGGGCCCCACAGGGCCCCACTTGCATAACGCGGGGAGTTACAGCTTCTGCATCGGGAGTCCGTTTTAGGCACCGTCAGCGGAGTTGTGACTCTGCCATCAAGGCGAAGTTGACTAGGGTGGTTTAAGTCGTTGAAGTTGGAGTTGAGGTGTGGGCCCCACGAGCCGTCTTTTTAGCTGTGTGCAGCGTACTGCGACTTTTTCATCAGACGTCCGTTTGGAGCATATGAATAGTAGATTTGGCATGTTTTTTCAAGGTAATCACGATGACGCAGTTCGCCCGACCTTTTTTGGGATCGAGGTGCGGGCCCCACGAGATGGCGTATCAGCATAAAGCGGTGTTGAATAACTTTTTCATCGGGAGTCCGTTTCCAGCGATTAAGTAGTCTATCTCGCGTGTTTTTTAATGAAGATTACAACAGTGTAATCTCTTTGGGCGAGCAGAGCCTCTTTCGAGATCTAATTAAATGTGGAAATATGAAAGGGCATTCTTCAGAGGTTCCTTTGAAGCACTCCGAACCTATTCACGATAGCGGTGTTAGTGACACCCAGTTATGGCACGGGAAGTGCAGAGTTATCAGACCAGTTCTGGGTTTACACTCTAGTGGGGCTGGGTAGCGGGTTACCCATTGAACATAGGGTTTACCCTCCAGTGGGGTTGGAGAGTGGGTTACCTGTTGACCTTAGGGTTTACCCTCCAGTGGGGCTGGGCAGTGGGTTACCTGTTGACCTTATGGTTTACCCTCCAGGGGGGCTGGGAAGTGGGTTACCCGTTGACCTTAGGGGTTTACCCTCAAGCAGGGCTGGGCAGTGGGTTACCCGTTTACTTTAGGGTTTACCCTCCAGCGGGGCTGGGCAGTGGGTTACCCGATGACCTCTTAGGGTTTACCCTCCAGCTAAGTTGGGCAGTGGGTTACCCGATGACTTCTTTCAAACTCATCC
The DNA here is from genome assembly GCA_963277665.1 of Viscum album. NCBI lineage: Eukaryota > Viridiplantae > Streptophyta > Magnoliopsida > Santalales > Viscaceae > Viscum > Viscum album. The sequence goes on along the minus strand of OY728119.1, from coordinate 770,051,626 downwards.
CTTTTTATAAGGCTAGTCAGTGACTTTTCTCCATGGTAACCAGTACGGGGCCCTTTGTTGTACTGTTCAGCGATGTGACAGCTTTGGCATGTAGGACTTTTGGGAATCAATGGTGGATATCCTTAGAACTGTTGGTGACTTTTCTTGGGCTGATCTTGGAGACAGATATCCACTTACACACTCATTCGAGTTTCTTGTTGAGAATATATATATATATATACACCCTACTTTTTCCCCACTCCTTGGGTTCGGTTACTCTCCTTATAGGAGGGGAAAAGATGCACGAGATATGCCACATTCTTTCTGTGTCTAGATCCTCTTGGATTGGATGAGTCTACTTCCTTTCTTTTGTTGGGTTGAGCTGCACTCTCTCTATTGTACTCTTACACTGTTCTTTGTTCTGTCTACTGCTCACCGTTTAGTACCTCATTTGATGCTCCCTTGAGCTTTCCGGGCATCCTACTGAGTATCTTTATACTCATCCCTTCTTGGGCTTTGCCCGCACTTGGTGTACCCTTGCAGACGACAGACAGGTCGATCGAGACTATGGAAGAGCATAGAGGACAGAGGAGATTGGGCTGCATTCAGTGGTCGTAGTGGAGTTTTCAGGTGTGAGACTCACTATCTGTTTACTTTTGTTTACCTGTTGCCGGGTTGTGACACCTTTCTAGTTGGGTGCATGTTTTTCCCCTTTTTTTGTTTAGTTATATTGTTAGTACTTTTCAGCACTTTACTTGTTCTATTTAGAAGTTGATGCATGACTATGGTTGGGTTATAGTTGTTTGTCCTTTGGTTTTATTTTTTACTCTGCACTTCTACATCGAGTGGGCTGTGTGTGTGTACAGGTGCTTAGGCGAAGGCCTCCCCGAGATCGTTACGCCTTTGGCGCTTGTCGCTAGCCCCTGGCCTATGGAGGTGGGATTGGGGTAGTTGCGGCTCGAGACCTGTAGGGTCACGTAGTGACAAAGTGGTATCAGAGGTGGTTCATTCCTTGGGACATTGTTCAAATGTCCCTAAAAAGGAATTGGTTGAGTTTTGGGGCAATAGTGTCAACGAGTCTCAAGAGCGGCTCTCAGGCCGGGGAGTCTAGTAATGGTGCGGCAGCTGACGTATCCATTCACCATGACCCTGATAATCGCTGGTCGACTCGGTACACTGAGACACTTGTTGCAGGGAATTTGGTTTGTGCATCATATAGGATTGAGTCTTTGACTGTCCTTCTTGAGTCAACTCCCCATTTATGTTAGTATATATATGCTCATTTGACCGCGGTACTCCTTGATTGGATTCAGGATGTCTCCGCGATGATAGCCAGCTATGATACTAGCTCCGGTTCATGACGACAACTCCATGAGAGATGAGGTCTTAGTTCAAGATCCATCATATGATTAACCTTTCTCTAGGAGGACAGTCATTAGCACCTCCACCTGTGGAGTAGAAGATAGTACCAGCAGGGAAGGACGATGACGAGTGCAGGCTGGGCGCGCTACATGAGTTCCAACATCAGAGACCACTGAGGTTCCACGGTGAGCCATACCCTCAGATAGTGAAGGGTTGGATAGAGTTGGTGGTTCGCCTCTTCAGGATTGTTTGGACACTGACAGGTTAGATGGTGGCTTTGACAGCCAGTCTTTTTCCACCAAGAAGTTTGACGTTAGTAGAGCCAGGGTTACTCAGATGCACGATGAGTTGGTACTCTCATGGGATGACTTTTAGCAGCTGTTTTGTGAGGAGTACTACCCCTCCTACTTACGATTTATACAATTTCAGGAGATGTTGGAGCTTCAGCAGGGAGTGATGGCAGTGGTTGAGTACACGACTAGGTTCACAGACCTTACTCGGTAATCTTTGAAATAGGTCTATGATGGAAACTTCTGAGCAAAGAAGTTTGAGCAAGGTCTCTATAGAGGATATCCATGCCAGTGTAGTGTCCTTGTGAATCCTCACCCATCTCGGGGTGCTGGAGCAGGCACTGGGTACAGAGAAATTTCTGTCAGAGGGACGTCAATTGGTAGGGCCTCAGTACCGGATGTCTCTCCTTGATGAGACTCAGGAACATGGTCGAGGACAACATAGAGCACCGAGACAGCCCAGGGAAGACTAGTGCTATGATTGTGATGTGCGAGGTCACATTGCGTGAGAATACTCGACCAAATGTGCTGAGTTTTCTAGATAGTTGGTAGATGCACCACCACGATAGAGGCAGTGTCATGATTAGAGACCTCCCAGGTGAGGACAGGGTGGTCCCCATGGAGGCGGTGTTGGTAGAAAAGTAGGAAGAACTGTGGTTGGCAGATGACGTTTGAGGTCATTCCACCACCACAAGGCCACCCATGTCAGGCTCAGGGAGCTGACTGATGGGGTTGCGGGCAGTTGTGTGCTATGGATGTCTACAATCTTGCAACGCTCAAGATGATAAGAGGTACACTCTGTGTATTTTTCTACTTTTCTCAGTAGAACTTGTTAGACACTACGTGAGGTACTCTTTTCATCTATCTCCTTGTTCGAGGGGTTACCGAGTGTGATGCAGGGTGTCAGTGTAACCCTATGTTTGTGTTTTCCGACGTAGCTTTGAATTCATGGGAAAGAGGGGTTCTTCCCCCACCGAGACACATTTTTTTGATGCGATAAAAACTATGAGGGAGAGTCAGTACCACCCAAATCAGATAGTATTGAGGTGCGGTGGATGAGTCCCTCTGACATGTGCATTCATGGCGGGGTTGTGCGATGGAGTGTCAGAGCAGGTTCTGGATTTGGTAGAGGGGCTTTTCTGATTGACCCCCCCCCCCCCCCCCCCATTTTCTTGAGGTGCCACTAGTCGGTTTGGTAGAGTGCCTATTTTGGGGATTACTCTCGTTCCAAAAGGGGAAAAGACACGTGGGGTATGCCACGTGCTTTCCGTGTCTAGCCTCTGGCAGTTGGATGAGTTTTCTCGCCTTCCATGTTCATTGGTACCTTGTGTGCTCAACGTCAATATTGATACCATTATCAAGTATAGGTTGAGGTGATGGAAACCCCATAAACAGAACTACGCACTTCACTATGTGGTGCTGGTGGTGGTGGTCCTTAAGCTGATAATGTGGAGATGCTATCTTCTGGGAGAGCGCTTTGTGGTTGCTCAGACCACCAGTGTCTCAGGTGCGCCCTCACCCAGAGAGACTTGAACTTGAGACAATGGTGCTGGTTGACATTTATGCAGGACTATGATGTCGAGGTAGTCTATGTTTCGGAAAATGGTAGTGTTGTTGCAGGTTCCCTTAGCAGAAAGTCCCAGAATCATCAAGTGCGGGAAGTTTCATAGTAGTTATCTTCCCTACAGTTGACCCTATTGGACCAAGAGGGTGAAACTTTTCTTCAGTCAATGGTGTTGACTCATCCACTTTTTGAGCATGTAATAGAGTCTCGGTTGTGATGCACTGACTATGAAAACTTGTGTGACTTTATATCCTTGTGTGTTTCACTAGATGGGTATTCTGAAGGAGGGAATCACGAGACCTTGCTCCAGGAATAAACCGTGATTTCGGTTGTGATGTGGAGAGTAGAGGTTTGGCTTGGGAAGTCCCCTGAGTTTCTTTGGGCCGTTCGGGAATCATGTAAGGGATTGAGAGGTTGCCTACCATCTTGACCTACCCTCCCAATAGAAGGAGTGGGCGCACAACGTCTTCCATATGTCACAGCTGATGAGGTGTGTGCGTGTTTCTACACATTTCATTGAAAGTAGTAGACCTTATGAATACGAACCATCCCCTGGTTCACATGTTGTGCTAGCATGGTGTTGTGCAAGTTTTCTTGGGAGTGGGAGAGCTTGGTGTGAGCTCTATATCCCGAGTTGTTTTTCCTAGTTTTTCTTTTCAAGGATGAAAAACTTGTAGTAGGGAATGATATAGAGACCCAGTTTTTGCCCTGTAATACTTTGGAATATTTATACATATATTTCTAGAGCTAGGAGCTAAGACGGCGTTCGATTCCGGGGCCAAGAATTAATTTTATAAAAATATTAAGTGTTTTTATACTATGCACGTGGAGGGGTTGTGTTTTCTCCAAAACAATAGCTTAGATACAAAATATGAGGGAACAGTTGCGTCCAGAGCATGCCGTTTACCCAAGACAGGGTGTAAAAGTTGCGGGCGTGGGCCTGTTGTGAGAGATGTCACCCAGGGGGAAAAATTGTCATTTTGAAATAATGACTTAGTGATTTTAATCACTAAAGTTCTTTTCAAATATCTTTTAGAAAAAGGCTCAGAATGGAAATCTGAGACTTCTGTTGAATTTGAAATGAAGTGTTTTGCCTAGGCGCAATATAAAATGAGAGGGCACGATAGTTTCGGATTCCACGCTAAGCGTACTTTTATATAAATAGAAAATAGAAGTTTGGAGTTAGGGTTCTCCCTTATCTCTCCTCTCTCTCTCTCTCTCTCTCTCTCTTACTCTCTCTCTATAAAATTTCCTTCGGTGTTCTTCGCCGTTCTTCACCGAATTGAGGAGCGACCTCTGCCGGAACCTTGGCGGATCGAAGCAGAATCATTGTGGACATGCTGCCAACGACGCACGACCGATTCGAGGTAGGGGTTTTGGTTAATTTCTGCACCTTCGTCGATTTATGGAGTTTTCGTCATTTCCGTTGTTTTAATTATACAATTTTAGAATTAGGACTATGGCCAAATGAACACGGCCATCGTCCGAGACCCGTTCTAAATCCCGTTCTTGAGCGTTCTCCGTCCAATATTTCAGACGCGGCAAAACTGTGACGAACTGACGAGTGAGGGGCAGCGCTGTGAAGATCCGGCCCCGAGGATTCCGAAACCGGTTTCAGATAATTTTTTCGGCCACCAGAGTAGTTGAGGGGACCGGATGAAGGTCCGTCTCTAGCAAGGGGTGGTATCCGGAGGTTGTGACGGAGGTGCGGCGGAGTGCGGCGGCCCCGTTTTGGAGCACGATGGAAGCTCGGGACCCAACATAGGAGGGCCGGTGTGCGGCGGCGTCAGGTGTGGCCGGAGCTACGGGCTTAGGAGTGGCCAGGAGAAGGTGGATGAAGAGTCCGACGGAGGAGCCGATCAGGTCAGCAGCCTGGTGGAGGCGGCCATAGCGGAGCGGGGGACCAGGCGTTCGCGGTGCCTGGTGGTGCGCTCGGCTGACGGAGCGGCGAGCCCAAGCAGCAGAGCAGGGAGTCATGCGGCTTGCGGCGGTGTGCTCGGCCAGTAGGGAGGTCAGGAAGCCATGACGCAGGCGACCTATCACGGTTGGGAGGAAAACCCGAGGTTAGCGCCTCAAGGGGTGCTGCGGAGAAGGACCCGCGATACGCGAGTCCTGCTGTGCGGCGCGAAACAAAGACCGGCCAACTGGCTAGTCTGTTTGAAGGAGCTGGACCTGAGGGGTCCGACGGTTTTTGGACGATCCATGGCCAGCGGGATGCGGTGAGCTGGACCAGACCCATGGCCGGGCCGCGGAAAGGCGGTCAGGACCGGGCCGATCGGTCTGGACCAGCCCAATTCTAGACCCCTTGTGTTCAAGGGGCAGTAACTTTTAAACGACGCGTCCTTTTGATGCGCCGTCAGTGGCTGTAGGTTCGTCTCTTCAAGAAAAAATTTTTGATTTGGGTTTTATGGTTTTTGAGTTTTGGACCCGAGGACGGGTGACCCGAAACACTTTAATTTAATAATATTAAATTATTATTAAAGCTTGCGACGGACGTGCTTCGCGATCCGGACGTCCGTTTGAAATGCCGTCAGAGGCACTGTGGCCCTAGAGTTGAGACAGTCCTCCCAAAGTTGGTTCGGAACCATTGCGGTTTGGTTTTGTTGATCGGTGGAACGAAATGCTTAATGGGAATAATTGATTAATTACTTAATTAATTAATTATTCTTGCGTCGGACCAAACTCCTGTTTGGGACGTCCGTTTGACGCGCCATCAGCGGCAGCGTGACCCCTGTCCTCATGCGGACTTTTTGAGACTCTTTCCGAAGCGTTCGGGTTGGAGACAAGGTGTGGGCCCCACAGGGCCTAGTTCACATGTTTTATGGTGAAACACCACTTTTTCACTCGACATCCGTTTGGGGTGTTTGAGTACTCTTTTCTGAGTCTTCTTCCAAGGGGATTGCGACAACGTAATCCGCCAGCCTAAATTTGAGCCCGAGGCGTGGGCCCCACCAGGTGGCTTTCGGACGTATGCTGTGTTTTTACAACTTATGCTTCATAAGTCCATTCTGGGAAAATGAATAGCCTACATCTCGTGGTTATCTACAAGGAACACAATGGTATGATCTGCGTGACGTGTTTCAGGGTCGAGGTGTGAGCCCCACAGGGCCCCATTTGCATAACGTGAGGAGTTGCAACTTCTGCATCCGGAGTCCATTTTAGGCGATGTCAGCAGCGTTGTGACCCTGGCATCGAGGCGAAGTTGACCAGGGTGGTTTCAGGCATTGAATATGGTGTTGAGGCGTGGGCCCCACGAGCCGTCTTTTAAGCTGTGTGCAGCGTACTATGAATTTTTCATCAGACATCCGATTGGGGCATATGAATAGTCTATTTGGAATGTTTTCCAAGAGCATCACAATGGCATAGTTCACCCAAACTTTTTCGGGATCGAGGTGCGGGCCCCACGAGATGTCGTATGAGCATAAAGTGGTGTTGAATAACTTTTTTGTTGGGATTCCAGTTCCAGCAAATAAGTAGTCTATCTCACGTGTTTTTTTCACGAGGATTGCAATGGTGTAATCTGTTTGGAAGAGCGGAGCCTCTTTTGAGATAACATTAAATGTGGAAACATGAAAGGGTGTTGGTAAGAGGTTCCTTTGATGCACTACGAACCTACGCACGGTAGCAGTGTTAGTGACACCCAATGATGACACGGGTAGTGTGGATTTATCAGACCAGTTCCGGGTTTACCCTCCAGCGGGGTTGGGTAGTGGGTTACCTATTGACCTTAGGGTTTACCCTCCAGCGGGACTGGGTAGTGGGTTTCCCGTTGACCTTAGGGTTTACCCTCCAGCTGGACTAGGCAGTGGGTTACCCGTTGACCTTAGGGTTTACCCTCCAGCGGGGCTCGACAGTGGGTTACCCGTTGAACATAGGGTTTACCCTCCAGTGGGGCTGGGCAGTGGGTTACCCGTTGACTTTAGGGTTTACCCTCTAGCAGGGTTGGGTAGTGGGTTACCCGACGACCTCTTAGGGTTTACCCTCCAACTGGACTGGGTAGTGGGTTACCCGACGACTTCTTTCAGACTCAACCCTTTATATGAGGCTAGTCAGTGACTTTTGTCCATGGTTACTAGAGCGGGACCCTTGGTTGTACAATTCAGTGATGAGACAGCTTTGTCGTGCGTGACTTTTGGGAATCAATGGTGGATATCCTTATAACTGTTGGTGACTTTTCGTGGACTGATCTTGGAGATGGAGATCTACATACACACTCATTCGGGTTTCTTTTTGAGCATATATATATATATATACACACCCTACTTTTTTTCCCACTCCTTGGGTTCGGTTACTCTTCTTATAGGAGGGGAGAAGACACGTGGGGTATGCCATGTGGTTTCCGTGTCTATCTCCTCTTGGATTTTACGAGTCTACTTCCTTTCTTTCATTGGGTTGAGCTACACATTGTCTATTGTACTCTTAAACTATTCTTTGTTCGGTCTACTGTTCACCGTTTAGTACCTCCTTTGTTTCTCCCTTGAGCTTTCGGGGCATCTGATTAGTCACTGAAAGTTGATAATATTAATTGTTAATATCTTTATATTCATTGTTGCAAAGTCCATAACCATTTTTTTAGTTCATTACATAAATAGAACTTCATTTCTCATCAAAAATGCAATTCATGTTTAAAATGAAAATTTGGGCCAAATAATTCATTTTTTTGTTGAAAATATTATATTCATTTTCTGAATTTTAAATTTTGGTATATTATTGATCACTTTGTTTGGAACATTTTATCTTTTAGGTCCGATGGATGAATCCCAAAGGAAGATGGATAATTTTGCGCCTGAGGCCAGAAACTTGCTGGAAAAAGCATAATGGGCCTAAGGCCCATCAAACAAATGTGGGGCCCAAAAAACAAGCCCAATGAAGCTCAAATTTATACAGTAGAAAGCTAAAAATATGAGGATCATTTTATTCAACTGTGGTCGGAGCTAATTCTGATGTTTTCATGATGATAAAGGGATATAAAGTTAAGATTTAAATGGTGCACCCAACATTAATGCACAGAAATCCGTTCCACCATTTTGACCATAACATCCAAACGGCTGAGCCAAATTTCCTGAAATTTTGAGAGCTTCTATAAGACACATGGACGAAGATATATTATATTAATGACACCTTCGGATTCGGCTATATGAAGTGTCAAACACATACATCAAAATGGAGGACGAATCTGGACAGTTTTGTGGTCAACTTTGTAACGTCAATTTCATTTTGATTCTTCACCCTCCTTTTGACTCTGTTAATTGTTGGGGGGGTGAATTTATTGTTGGGGGTGGACATAAGGCTCCTAATATGCCTATATAAGGATCTGGTGGTGAATGGAATAATCATCTAACATTTTCCTTTGAATCCAAGTTTTTCTTTCAATTGTAATTTCCCGCTTTCGTTTTGTAATGGCATCGTCAATTTCTCTAATGTAAGTTTTTCATTCACGTTTAGTATTTTAATAAAAATTATTTTTTTTCACTTTTTATTTTCCTTTTCTTCACACTTTGATACCGTTGAATTGTAGTGTGAATTTATTCACACCCGCACTTGTGAATTCATCACACAATGGCGGAGTGTTCATTTTGATTAATGTTTTTTTTTCTTTCTTCTTCAATTCCACTTCTTTAAGTCAATTATCCGCTTCCATTGATAGAATAGCATCAATGGAGGGCTAAAATTTTATGGGTTGATCCTAGGGAGTTTCATGGTCTGGATTGAATGTTATTTTATGTTCTTAAATTCTTAAACTTGTTCTTTATTTTAAGAGTTCCTTTCTTTGATTTATCTTCTTCTTTGTCTTCACCGACTTTAACGACGACACATTTTAAGTGCTAGTACGATCCAATTCCTTTGAGTGCTCATTTAATTGATTCTCTAAGTGAATTGGTGATTAGCCTTGAAATTGTGTATGGATTAAATCAGAGAATGATATTGAGGAATTATTTCATTTAATGGATACCTCTTGAACCGATGAACAGAAAATCAAATGAAAAACAAATACATCCAATAAAGCCCAAGAGACAACCTAGGATCGACTCACCTTAATTAGTTGTTTTAATTCAAGTAATTTTATTTGTTTTGTTCTTTAAATTAAATCAATATTTATTCAAATCAATTCAATCCAAAGTTGGCCACTGCATAGCCAATCCCGTATCCAATCTTAGTGTCTCAAGGTTTCTTCTTCGGTTCCTGTGGATTTGATCCCTACTTGTACTTCAATGACCGCTTTTACCAGTAGGGTAAATTTGGGTGCAACCAAATTTTGGCGTCGTTGCCGGGGACCCAAGTAAGTACCTTAGACCCACATCATCATTTCTCACCCCAAATTCTCTTTTCTCATCCCCATTTCTCTTCTCTTTTCCCCTTTCTTTTTTTTGACCCCCGAAAATCACGATTCCAAATTTTCAAATAAATCCAATGGAGTATAATCAACAATATCCCTTCACAAACTCAGGATGGAATCAGTTTGAAAATTCACATTGGGAATCACCAACCTTTTTTAATCAACCTTTGAATGAATACCCAACCCCTGATAACATGAACGAAATTTGTAACGATGAAGGTTTAAAAGATCAATTTCCATACCTATCAAGAATGATTCAAAAGATGAATAATGAGGAAGTCCATGATGTAAAAACATCTATCAATCCTAATCCTGAAACAATTCTTCAAAAATTGTGTGAACAAATGGAAAAAATGAATTCAGAGGTATCAAGTTTTAGACAAGAACTTCAAAGCATTAAAACTTGTGTGGACCCCATTCCCACTCAAACCATCCCTTACTCAATATTGATAGAAGAATCTTGTAACACAAAAACCCCTCATGCCTTTATTGAAGAACCAACCATTGGATTTGTGATAGTTGAAGATAATAAAGGAACTGTTGATGGGTGCTTAAATCAAGAGGAAATTAATTTTATGGATTCACAAGGGGAAAATTTGTCTTCATGGATTGAGTGTTCGGAATATTACTCCAATAACAATTTTTTAGAATCACCGATCATTGAACCATTGGGAGATATAACAAATATTTTGTCTATACCTACTCATTAAATTCAAATGGAAAATTTTGGGGATGAATCACCTTTTCAAAAGAAACTAATTCTTTCAAATGTTTTTAAATAAGACACCATTTTTTATTCAAATTATCATTCTTATTTAGGAAAATTCAATGAAACTGAACTCAACATTATAATCCTTCCTTCCCCACTCAAGAATCCCTCTATTTATGAAAACCTAGACCATTCAATTATCATCCATTTTCATCAAGAATCTCACAAAGTAGGAATGAACCTTGAAATATTAGGAAATATTCAAAATGAAACTCAATCAACCATTACCGAAATTCCTTAGACTTTCACACTCATTGTTAATCAAGGGATTTCACATGAAAAAAATTCTAAAAAAAGGCCTAATCTAAATATTGTTGAGTTGGATAAAAATGGGGTCCTAAAAATGTTTAAAGTTGGAATTGGATAAGTTGGGGGGTACAAGTCGAGCCAACGACGTTAAACAAAAGCGCTGCATGGGAGGCAACCCATGGTTTTCATGTTTTCTAATTATTTTGAATCATTTTATTTTTCGTATAATAAATTACCATAAGATGTTGACCTGTTCTTTTTTTATGAGTAAGGATGGGTATGAACGGGGAGCGCCATATTCATCCGTGTCACGTGGTGTGATCTCTGAGTAATACCTTACCCAGAAAATATAAAGAAGACAATGAATCATCAGTTTATTTTGTTTTGTTTTATTTTTATGTTTTTATAGGTTTAAAAAAATAAAAGGACATGTCATAAGCCATAAGGAAAATCCATTCACCACCATCCAAGCCACTGAGACTCAAATCCAGGATTGAAGGGAGACTATGGAATGAGCTATCATCATCAACTACCAGGTGACTTCATTCCATGATTTTCATTTTAAATTTATTCTTTGAGCTCCTCTCCTACCCCGTTCTAACTTTTCTTTTCTTTAAACACTAGGGATAGTGTTATTCTAAGTTGGGGGGGGGGGATAAAAATGATTTTTTTTTTCAATAAGAACATGCATGAAAATAAAAAATTCCATTAACCTTGAACATGATAACACACATTGCAAACTCTGAAATTGGATATCAAATAATTTTGTATGCCTTGATTCTGATTTTAATGCAAGTTTAAGTTCATGAGCATAGTTTTTGGAAAGTGCGGTTGTCTGATGTGATTTTTCAAAGTTTACATTTTCATCCTCTTAATAAAAATGCCACAATGCACGTCTACTGGATCATGGGTGTAAATTTTAGTTCTTGGGTCCATTTCATTATAGCATAGGGTTCTGGGGTCACTTTTATTTTAATTTGAGTATCCAAAACAAAAAAACAAAAAAAAAACAAAAAAAAAGACCACATAGAGCAATGTTTTGTCCAAATGCGTGGTGTCCGACACTTGGGGATCGTGACTCCATAGTTGTCTTGCCCAGAGTTAGGCTTTATATCTCTATTATAGAGCATTAAATTGACAATATGTGTGGCGTCCGACACTTGGGGATCGTGACTCCATAGTTGTCTTGCCCAAAGTTAGTCTTTTCATATCTATTGTGGATTAAAAAAAATCATCAAAAAAAAATCAAAAAAAAAGGGATACTCATCTTAAGGATTAATGTGATTCCCACCTAGTGCTTCCATTTTTCCCCTTGAACAATAAAATAGGCCCCATATCTTTTGTGATGCACAACACTTTATAATGCTTAATTGGAATTGGATGAAATGTGGCGATGAATTTGAACAAAAGAATGGGCTTGGGCTTGGGATACGCTTATGGACCTAGATTATTTTAAATTATTTTGAGGGGTTCCATAATTTTTTTGGTATGAGGTCTTTGGGTGAGCAATGTGTATTTAAAATGTTTTTGGAAAAGGGGATTTGAATTTCATATTTGTAATTTATTTTTCCCGGGACTAGCAAAACTCAAGTTGGGGGGTGTGATTAGTCACTGAAAGTGGCTAATATTAATTTTGAATATCTTTATATTCATTGTTCCAAAGTCCATAAACATTGTTTTTAGTGCATTACATAAATATAACTTCATTTCTCATCAAAAATGCAATTCATGTTTAAAATGAAAATTTGGGCCCAATCATTCATTTGTTTGTTGACAATATTATATTCATATTATGCATTTGAAATTTTGGGATATTATTGATAACTTTGTTTGGAACATTTTATCTTTTAGGTCCGATGGATTAATCCCAAAGGAAGATGGAGAATTTTTCGCCTCAAGGCAGAAACTTGCTGGAAAAAGCATAATGGGCCTAAGGCCCATCAAACAAATGTGGGGCCCAGAAACCAAGCCCAATGAAGCTCAAATTTATACAGTAGAAATATAAAAATATGAGGATCATTTTATTGAACTGTGACCGGAGCTAATTTTGATGTTTTCATGATGATAAAGGGATATGAAGTTAAGATTTAAATGGTGGACTCGACATTAATGCACAGAAATCTGTTCCACCATTTCGACCATAACATCCAAACGGCTGAGCCAAATTTCCTTAAATTTTGAGAGCTTCTATAAGACACATGGAAGAAGATATTTTATATTAATGACACCTTCAGATTCGGCTATATGAAGTGTCAAACGCATACGTCAAAATGGAGGACGAATCTGGACAGTTTTGTGGTCAACTTTGTAACGTCAATTTCATTTTGATTCTTCACCCTCCTTTTGACTCTCTTAATTTTTGGGGGGTGAATTTATTGTTGGGGGTGGACATAAGGCTCCTAATATGCCTATATAAGGAGCTGGTGGTGAAGGGAATAATCATCTAACATTTTCCTTTGAATCCAAGTTTTTCTTTCAATTGTAATTTCCCGCTTTCGTTTTGTAATGGCATCGTCAATTTCTCTAATGTAAGTTTTTCATTCACATTTAGTATTTTAATAAAATTTATTTTTTTCACTTTTTATTTTCCTTTTCTTCACACGTTGATACCGTTGAATCGTAGTGTGAATTTATTCACACCCGCACTTGTGAATTCATCACACAACGGTGGAGTGTTCATTTTGATTAATGTTTTTTTTTCTTTCTTCTTCAATTCTGCTTCTTTAAGTCAATTACCCGCTTCCATTGATAGAATAGCATCAATGGAGGGCTAAACTTTTATGGGTTGATCCTAGGGAGTTGCATGGTCTGGATTGAATGTTATTTTATGTTCTTAAATTCTTAAACTTGTTCTTTATTTTAAGAGTTCCTTTCTTTGATTTATCTTATTCTTTGTCTTCCCCGACTTTAACAATGAAACATTTTAAGTGCTAGTACGATCCAATTCCTTTGAGTGCTCATTTAATTGATCCTCTAAGTGAATTGGTGATTAGCCTTGAAATTGTGTATGGATTAAATCGGAGAATGATATTGAGGAATTATTTCATTTAATGGATACCTCTTGAACCGATGAACAGAAAATCAAATGAAAAACTAATACATCCAATAAATCCCAAGAGACAACCTAGGATTGACTCACCTTAATTATTTGTTTTAATTCAAGTAATTTTATTTGTTTTTCTCTTTAAATTAAATCAATATTTATTCAAATCAATTCAATCCAATGTTGGCCACTTCATAGCCAATCCCGTATCCAATCTTAGTGTCTCAAGGTTTCTTCTTCGGTCCCTGTGGATTCCATCCCTACTTGTACTTCAATGACCGCTTTTACCGGTAGGGTAAATTTGGGCGCAACCAGTATCCTTCTGAGTATCTTTATACTCACCCCTGCTTGGGATTTACCCAAACTTGTTGTGCCCTTGCAGACGACAGACAGGTCGATCGAGACTGTGGAGGAGCATAGAGGACACATGATCTTGGGCTACATTCCGTGGTCATAGTAGGGTTTTCAGGCGTGAGACTCACTAGCTGTTTACTTTCGTTTACCTATTGCCGGGTTGTGGAACCTTTCTAGTTGGGCGCGTGTTTTGCCCCTTTTTCTGTTCAGTTATCTTGTCAGTCCTTTTCCACACTTTACTTGTACTATTTAGAAGTTGATGCGTAACTGTGGTTGGGTTATAGTTTTTTCCCTTTGGTTTTCTTTTTTACTCTGCACTTCTGCATCGAGTGGGTTATGTGTGTGTGTACAGGTTCTTAGGCGAAGGCCTCCCTGAGATCGTTACGCCTTCGGTGCTTGTCGCCAGCCCCTGGCCTATGGAGTCGGGCCTAGGGTAGTCGCGGCTCGAGACCGGTAGGGTCGGGTCGTGACATTCACATATTCGATACGTGAAATTAACAAATATATTATGTTTTTTTGAATCTAATGTTAATTTTATTTTGGAAATTTAGTGACCTTCATTCTAAATTTTTAGACATTTAATTTAGACAAACATATTTTGGAAAAGTCTTAAGGTTAACTATTTATAAAATGGATTAAGTTGAACTTTGGGGTTATTTTCTAGGATTTAGAAATTAATGTATTATTTCATAACACATGATAAAAATTTTGTATTCGAAGATATATAGAGATAAGAGGAATGAATTTTCATTCTTTTTTATGATCTTTTAAGAGTTAATTTTAGTGTTTTAGGCATAAAAATTTATTTTGGATTTTATTTCCCATAGTAATAAATGTATTGGGAATTGATCAAAGAAAAACCAAAAGATTAACTTTTTCATATTAAATATAAAGATATCAAGAATGTATATTTTATTATTTTCTTTGTCTATATGGAAGAGGAATTCCTCAACATTAGGAAAATGATTTTCAAAAAAAAAATTATCATAGTATGTTCATTTTGGATGACTCTAATGTTTATTTCACTCATTGAATATTTATGGATTTTGGTCATAAAATTTTATATATCAATCACTTTCTAGTGGTCTATGATCTCTTTCACTCTGCATAAAATTTACACTTTTATTCAATGTCTATATCTTCAATCTCTAACAATGTTTTCCTACTTGGAAACCCAGTAATGTTTTGTTCTAAGGGAACATAAAAAATAACTTTATATATTATCAAGATAAAGTTTTATTATCATTTTTCATAAATTGGTCTTCTAAAAAGGTATTTTTAATTTTCAAACCCCTGATTAATTAGACCAAGATTAAATTATGAGGACATAATTTAATTAAGGTGGTAGAATTTAACACTTTGATATTTTAAAAGAGTAATATCATGTTAGACAAGAATAAATAAATTATGAAAGAAATTGTTTAGCACGATTAGGGTTAAAACGGGTTTACTTGGGGGTTAAACTAAAATATAAGGATTAAAAATAACCAAAAACATTTCTAAATACTGTTATATATACTGATTAAAAGCTTTTATAATCCATGGTTCTATAATTACTAATTTTTAGGTTTATGGAATGAGAAAAATGTGGGTATGACTTTTTATTTTTAAAAATTCAATGTGTGTCCTCACATACACTTCTAAAAAGCCACCTGACGTGCTCTCCTATTAACACTCACATAGAATTTTGGTTAATTAAATGTATGAAATTATATCTTCCTTAAATCCCTAAAAACTTCCTAGATTCCTTTTCTTGATCATAAATCCAACATTTGAGTGCTTTTGGTCAAACCCTGAAGAAGTTTTCGGAAGAAGAGGTAACATTCTTATGTGAGCATTTTTTTTTGTTTTTTCTTCCACAAAATTAAAATATTATTAATCCGTGAATATAAAACAAAATAATTATTTTTAATATAATTTTTTGTTATTATGTTTATTTAATTACCTATATATATATCCTCTTCTATCATATAAGAAACAAAATTGTCGACCTTATGTATGATAGACTACCGCATCATGAATCGATGTAATTCGTCTTCCATCACTACCACTAAAGGATGGGTATAATGATGTATTTAACATATTTTTATTATATTTGTTATATTAATATACTTATTTAAATATAATATCACTTATAACTTATTACCTTCAAACATTTTGGAAAATAATAACATCTCTTGTGTTTACGATAGACTATCGCCTCGCGAATCGATGTGATGTGTTTTTCTAATTTCAATTTTTCATGGATGGTAATAAGGATTTATTAAATGAATATTTATTATATATTTAATATAATTATACCTACTTAATTATTATATCTCATAAAATTTATTAATTTCAATTCCATGGGTGATATGATAACACCTCTTATGTGCATTACGAACTACTGCCTCACGAAATGATGTGACTCATTTTTTTACTAAATCATTACATGGAAGAAAATAAGGATATCATTAATTAATATATTTTATATATAGGAAATAATAATGAATCTAAAAAATATGATATATTATTTACCTTCATTTCATTCCATCCATTAAGAAAAATGGAAACAACGTTCATGCATTTGTATAACCTACTGTCTCCATGAGTAATAAAATCTATTATCCATCTATAACTATTATAGATTACTATAAATAAATATATAAATAATAATAGGATATTTATATCATGGTTAATATTCTTGATATTATTTAATAATTATCAATATAAAAGGTCTGAAATTACCAAACCAAAACATACATGAAAAACGAAGAATTTATCACCTAAAACATCGATTTGAATAAAGAATTGTTAATAAACAGGTGATAAAATACTATAAGAAAATAATATATGGTATTAGGTATATTATTATTATTTTTTAAAATATGAATAATAAACTTATACTTATTATATATGATTTTTGGATACATATGAAGAAATTCATACCCGAGGTAAGGGTTTCTCCTCTCACTTTTACTTTCATGAGACATATTCCATATTCACCATTATTTTTTTGTGTTGTGTATATAATGAAACATTTTATATGTTATATCATAAATATATTTCTATTAATGGTATTTAAAATTTCATTTTATGTTACTTATTTCTTTGAGATTATGAATCAAAAGTTACCAATCTGGTAAGAGTTTATTTCCAAATCTCACCATTATTCAGGATTTTTTATATTTAAGTCTCCCTTGGGAGTATTATTTTTTATTTATTTTATAAAACCAATTTATTTACTCATACTCTGGATATTAATAAACTTTTCATGTATTATTACCATTTTCCTCTATATGGTACTTAAAATGGTTGGGAAAATTTTTTCAGACAAGATGACTTAATTTTTATCTTTAGTCAAAAATATATTTTCTTCTAAAAATATGTTTTCTAGAAAATTCCTAAAAAATGATTATAAAATTCTCCATATTATTTATTAAACACATTTTTAGCCTAGGTTTACTTTTTATGAATGCTTTTGAATATAATCTTATATTTTTTACAAAGTAGGTACATTTGATGTCACAACCCCATCCCCACAAGGTGTTGATGTTATTAATATTTTAATGACTTATTATATACTCCCTTTACTTATTTTTTATGAAATGTGCATAATTTGTGTGAAATATTAATGTTTTAATACTAAGTATAATTTTTGAGCATTATTTGAAGTAGTCCAATTGAGTCAGTTTACTATTTAATTATCACTATAACACTAATTATCCAAGTTGTGTATTATTTGGTTTTTAGGATTTCTAATTCAATATCCAACATTTCATTAGAAGGGATCATGATCCAATTCTTCCATTTGAAGGCTCATATGGACCACAAAAGAAGGCCCACAAAATCTGTGAGAAAACTGGACCGTCCATGAAGATTGAATTATTGGGCTCAATAAAGAAGTTAAAATTTATTAATTCTCCTCAAAAATTAAGATAACAATTCAAATATTAATGAATAAAAATTTCAGGGCCCAACTCTAAGGAAAAGGGTCCCAACTAATGCTTTGAAGTCCATCCCACCATTCTGTCCGAGAATTAAAATCCGGACACTATTTATGACATATCTCATGATGTAATCATCAAATCAAGATGATATTTTTTAGTGTGAAATAGAAGATATATGTGGCCTACTTTTTTGAAGAAATCATTAATATTTGAATGCATATTCCTATTCTAAAACCCATTCAGATTTTGGACTTCAAAAATTATGGATTGAAATGGATAGATTAACTTTGTTTAATCAACCGGACATAACTTTGGATAATTAAGTCCAATGGCCACCAAATTTTCAGAGTAGGCATAGGAGATATGTATATAAAACTTGTAAGAAGATCATATCTCGAGATTCGGTTTTATAATTTATCGAATTGGTGATGCAAGTGGAGGTGCATTTTTGGAATGCAAACAGCCCACAACATTGTGCTATAAATACATCCCCCTCCTCTCCTTGCAAAGGACTGGAATTTCAGAGTAAATGAGGATAGCTTAGCACGACCAAGGGTCTAAAAAAGGCATTGGAGGATCTTACACACTCAAGATTTTATTTGAAAAACTATTCCTCCCCGCTTCCTTTCATTTACGTTTGCGTTGTTCTTTATTTGTAATATTGTACGTCTTTTTTTTGTAATCCCGTTTTAATGAAAGTTTCTTTTTCAATATCTATTATTCTCATTCACCTTCTATAGTTTCATATTAATGTTATTAAAATATTTTAAATACATTTTAATCCCTTTCCCTTCTTTCACTTCCTCATTCAATCGTAATTCTATTTGTAATTCTAATTATCGTTCATGTGTGTGTGTGTTCGACGCACAAATCTTTTCTTATCCCGTTATTTTTGTTCTATTTATAATTCATCACCATTAACATATATTAACATATTTTAACATATTAATAAATATATTAATGGGTGAATAAGTCTATTATTAGGGTGAGTCAAAATTTAGGGATGTTAAGTGATTGAGAGTATTTGCTCGATGAATATTCTTCAAATTAACATTGTGTATGTTGGACTTAACATGTCAACTGTAGCTAACTTCTCTCAGACTCTCGACTGCCATTAATAAGACCAAAACTACTATAAAAACAAAACCATTTAAAGAGATTTATTACATTACTTTATTCCATTTTTATTAACTTCAATTTACATTAATGAATTCTTTAAACATTAATTAACCATTAACAATTCCACATTATATTTCATTTGCATCACACCCAAATTTCGTTGTTCCTTTAAATTTAAACCTTATAATTACATCCCAAAAATCTCCAAAACCATCTGTTAACATCATTTATTCAACCATTTATTATCAAAATTATTACATTCCATAATTCTAGGTATTCTATAAAAGAAAAACTAAGCTAACAAACACAATGGGATCAACACAGTGAGTAGATGGGATACCCATTGAGTCTTTTCCACCTATAGAAGGAGAAAATACCCATCCTCCCTTGAGAAGCTAAACACAGAATGAACATGGCACACCCCACACATCTTCACCTCTTTTGGAAGGGGGTAATCAAAACCAGATGCCTTGAGAAGTGGGAAAAGTAAAGTAGATAAACAACCAACAATATTCAGAAAGCATCCAAACATTCACATCCAACATCTTTCATCATCTCCGGTGTCCTCCCTGAAATCCACATGCATAAACCGATTAATCGCACCACTCTAGGAATCAACTAATACTATAACTAATAGGCCTCCCTACCCCCACATATCACAACAACTATCCAGGCTCACATAACAACAAAATTAGTAGGAAACAAACATCATATCAACTAGGCTCTTAGCCCTTAAATGAGGCATCTAACCTTCAAACATAATGATCACTCAATGATCAAAAGCACAAGGCACTTGACCTTACAAGAAAAAGGGTAACTAAGAACCCTACCATGAATTATCTTTTTATCAACCAGTTTGTTCTTTAATCCATATGGAATTAAGTGATTTATTAATTATAGGTTCTTACTATGGGAAAACTAAACAATAAGCTATCACAAATTAACTAAAAAGTTAATTGACATGTCTTTACTTCAATATAAAAAAGAATCAACATGCCTCTGGATCATCAATTAATTCAATTAACATACTTACTGAAACAACAACAAAAATCCATTCACATTCCTCTTTTATCTTCGACAAATAATTATAATTAATCCTAGTTTACGTTCTTTACTAATTTCCATCAAGAATAACATGCTAAACAGGTAAATCATAGATATCACACTATCTAGAAAAACAAGAATCAATAACATACTATCGATACCAATTTATTTATCCACTTAAAATATTTATTATGTAAATTCCATTGTGATCCAGTGGGTTAAAACATTATAACTCTATGACTGCATGTAAAAGAATAAAGAAGAAAAAAATCCCCTACCTCAAAAGGTTTCCTATGTTCTTTACTCGAGAATGGATCAAAGAAATTGATCGTGATTGTCTTCCCCACAACAACTTCATCCACCCAAGTATGTCGTGGAACAACCACATCAACAACAAAAAAACTCCCTTAAAAACAAGGAGATCAAACATCATAGAATGGTAAAGAGAAATGGGATAAAATGGATAGAAGATAACCAAGGAACGAAGGTAGATCTTACCACAAATTGAAGATGGATCTAAGAAGGAAGTTTGGAATCAATATAGGATGAAACAATCCCCAAACATTGAAGAGGGAGGTTTCCAGGTCGTATTGGGTCGGGAGGGGGTTCACTAAATCCATACGGTTTGAAAAACATGAGCTACTGGGTGTATTTAAAACACCCAGTGGGGAGAAAGTACATGACATGTACCTCCTCATCACGTCATGTACTGCCTCGAGGTGTCTTATTCCAAAAAACATGTCACCTCGGTGCTTTGTTTTATTTTTATGAAAACCCAAATAGTACACGTCAGGTCCCCCTTGGTCATGTCATGTACCCAATGTTTCCAGCTTCTCGTGACCAAACTCCTCCATACTTCCTCTGAGCACCTTGGTCTTCAAAAACACACAAGTGGTCATTCCATGCAGATCCAAGCCCTTACATCAAATATCTCTCAAAAAATTATCTCCCTTGAGAATCCAAAACCAACCCAGAGGGGAAACAGAAACGGGGTTGTCCAAACAACCACCTCGTCGGATACCTCTCAAGGATCTCACCACCACATGATCTAAACCACATAAAAAGAACAATGTGACACCTCTTGACAACCACAACCAGCTCCTAAATGCTCTCCCGGGGGAGATACCTCTCAAAGAGATAAAGCCACAATAATCATAAAAAATGCCATCTCATAAACACAAAAGGTCTAAAACCACAAAGAGAACATTGTTACATGGAAATAGTTAAACATCAAACAACTCTGGGTAATGTGCACATATCTACGACTCACGTTCTCAGGTGCTCCCCTCCACGCCATCGTGTCTCCACCAGACACAAACCAAGGGGATAGAACACCCATGAAACACCTTCTCATTGCGGTCCTGGATCACTGTTGGATTCTCCTCAAAGGTCGCATCATCATCAAAGTTTATCTCTCCCCAATTGATGATGTGGGTCATCATGAAGATAATGAAAAAGTTGTGACACATGAAAAAAATCATGTATAGACTCATATATAAGGGAAATTCTACTCAATATGCTATGACTCCAATACGATCCAACACCTCAAAGGGCCCAACAAATTGGAGAGAAAGTATACTCTCACAACCAAACCTTCTCTACCCACAATAGGGAGTCACATTCCGAAACACATGATCCACAACATTAAGCTCTAAAGGTCTCATACTTTGATTAGAATATAATTTTTGATGATCTAGTTCTGTCTTCATCCTCTCACGAATCACCTGAACCATCTCTATCGTATTCTGCACTAGTTTGGGACCAAGAATTGCTGACGATCCAACCCCAGTCCAACATAATGGAGAACAGAAAGGTTGGACATACAAGTCTTAAAATATCTACAAACCGATGTTTTAGTAAAAACTATTGTTGTAAGAGAACTCCAGCAAGGGTAAGTGCCTCATCCACGAACCTCCAAAATCTAGGACATAAGAGAGAAACATGTATTCAAGAGTCTAGATGGTATGCTCTTTATGACCATCCTTTTGTGGATGAAACGTAGTGCTATGAAATAACTAAGAACCAAAAGCAAGTTAGAGACCTCTCCACACCCTAGAGGTAAAACAAGTATCTCGATCAGAAATGATCGTCCTCGGGACTCTGTGGAGTCTCACCACCTCTTCCAGATATTACCTCGACTAAAACTCAACTAAGATTGACTCCTTGATTGATATGAAGTGGGATGATTTCGTTAAATGACCCACTACCACACAAATAGCATCAAATACTCCCTGAGCTCAAGGTAAATTAGTAAAAAAGCCCATTGATATGTCCTCACACTTCCACTGAGGAACATCGAACAACTGGAGAAAACCATCAGGGATATGGTGCTTGGCCTTCACCTTATAGAAGACAAGACATCGAGACACACACTCCTCAACTGCATGATTCTTCCTAGGCCACCAAAAATGACTCCTCAAAGCTCAGTACATCTTTTTCACACCAAGATGTACTGCTAAAGGAAAACTATGGAACTCTCTAAGAACTATCTCACGCATCTATAAGGGAACAAAAATCCTTCCTGGATACAATAATCAGTGTTGTTCATCCTTAGCCCAACCATCTGGGGCCTCACCACAAACAACTCAGTCTCTCCATACATCCACCTCTTGATCCCCCAACTAAGACTCTTCCACCTACTGCACCATATATAACTGCACGATCATCTGAAAAAGACAACCTCTTCCCCCAACTTCTCCCATATCAATATGTAATGCTGAAAGTTCTTCCATCACTCTCTAGGAATAACTGGATTCATGCACTACATCATTATGTGACTTCATACTCAGTGCATCCGCTAAAAAATTCCCCTTTTGAGGGTTATATGAGATTTCAAAGTCGTATTCCTATAAGAACTCTATCCACCGATGCTACCGCAAGTTCAAGTCACGTTTGGAGAAAACATACCTCAGGCCCTTATGATTGGTGAAAACCATAAAGAGATCTCCAATGAGTTAATGTCTCCACATCTTCATAGAAATCACCATAGCCACCAAATCAAGATCGTGGGTGGCATAATTATGTTCATGGAGACGCAACTTCTAAGACCCATAAGAAAAAACTGATCTCAGATGCATTAGAACACAACCTAACCCCAGATGTGAAGCATTGTAGAAAACATCAAAATGAACTCCCTCTCTTGGAAGGAATAGAACTGGAGAACTTAACAACTCCTCCTTAAAATGCTCAAAAGATTCTTGAAACTGATCAGTCTACATGAATACCTAATCCTTCATGGTCAATGCTATCAGAGGATTTGCAACCCAAGAGAAATCATCTATAAACCTCCTGTAGTATCATGCGGCACCAAGGAATCTTCACACCTCTTTCACTATCTTTGGGGATTACCAAGACAAAAATGGTTCTATATTTGATGGATCTACAACTACTCCTTGTTAGGACACCACATGCCCCATTAAATGAACTTATCGAGCCCAAAACTCACACTTTGACCACTTCCCAAACAATTTTTGTTGATGAAGAACTCCCAAAATAGTGTGCAGATGATCTGAATGCTTCTCATTAGATGTGGAGTACACAAGGATTTCATCAATGAAAACCACCATAGACTTATCCAAGAACTGTCAGAACACAATGTTTATCAATCCCATGAACACAGCTAGAGAATTCATCACATCGAACGACATTACCACAAACTCGTCATACAATGATGACAACAGAAATAAGTCTTCAGGATTTCCTCATCCTTCAAATTCGTATTATGATATCCTGACCACAAATAGATCTTTGAGAACCAACTTTCACCCTTCATTTAATTGAATAAATCATAAATACATGGAATAGGATAGTGATTTTTCACTGTCAATTTGTTTAAGAGATGATAATTGATTCACAACCACAAAATACTATCATCCTTCTACATGAAAAAAATAGGTTCACCCCATGGTAACACACCCAGACAAACAATAACACACTATAATAGACTATAGAAGAGTATACACATCTTCTATAACTCATAATGTTCCATATTATATGGAGACATAGAGATAGAAGATACTCCATGATGTAGCTCTATCCCAAACTCAAACTCTCACCAAGGGGGTAATGGTACAACCTCTTTTGGAAAGACATTAGGGTATTCTTATAAAACCCTAAGAAATGCCAATAGATGAGCCTTCGAATAACTCAGAATCAGCTCATCCATCAAGGATTCCATGGAATAAACAAGCCTCTGACCCATCTGAGGGTCTCACTCGCCTACAAACATCGCTGGTTCTCTATCAGCATCGAAGTACACCACCTTACTCCTAAAGCAATCCATGATAGCCTACACCAAATACAACCAATCCATGCTAAAGATGACATCATATGGTTTTAATAGTAAACATAGGGAATTTCCCCAAGATTTTTACTTCCCCAGCACTTTCTCACAGTCTCTACATACTTCAAACAAGTCAGCCCGATCTCCAACAGGCATAGTCAACACCAAGGGAACTGGAAGCCTCTCTACCTCAAGTCCCAAAGCATGGAAAAGGGCAGGTGATATGAAGGAGTTCATCTATCCTGAATCAAACAAGGTATACACTCAAGTAGAGAATAAGAAAAGGGTACCTCGAATGACGTCTAGCTCACCTGGTGATGGTAATGTTATAGCATGAAGCTAACCATGAACTCCTCCACGACCTTTCTAGCCCTGATGATTACCAACACCATGGAAATTCTCTACTCTCTGAGGATGAGGAGAATCATGTGGTTGTCCTCTACCTATACCATATGCTCTCTGATGATCCAAAGATAACGCAAGAACTGCCTCAACAGAGAAACACGGAGTAGAACACTTGGTTCACACTGACCACTCTAAAAGGTTAGACACTATCGATGTTGATGACCTCAATCTCTATAATTAAACAAGTGTATGATACCTTGGAATATGAAAGAGATCCACCACCCATGGAGAAACAATATGCTGAGGGCTGAGAGATACCCCTGGAATAATGTAAACTCTTCTTCCCTAAAAACTGGGAACGCTAGACTATAACTCTACTTCATGAGAAATCCCTAAGACTCCCCTCTTGTGAAGATCCAGTTCTGTTTAATGTCTTCTCGATGTCCTCTTCCCTCTCCAGAACCTCAAGACATGTCTTTACCATAAACAGGGTGACCTGGAGCTGCATATCTCATAGTAAAGCCTCCTCAAAATGCCTCTCCCTTGCCTCCTCATCTGGCAATAGGTCTGAAGCATATCATAAAAGGTTCTTGAAACATATTCTAAATGCTCGAACACTAGATCTCCCCAGTTGAAGAGAAATAAGATCCTGGTGACTGAATACCTTCATGGTCAAATAAAGAAACTCGACTATGAACTTTTCTCCGAACTCCTACCATGAGATCTATAACTCCTCACAATCCCCTAGGAATAAGAACCACCACTGCCTCACTCATCCATGGAACATCATCACAACCAAAGAAACCTAGTTGTCCTTCTGAGAACGGATCAAACTAAAGGATATCTCAACCTACTCCAACTAGTATTATGTGACTACATATAAAATGGAGACCTCATACTTATATAGACTCTGGCACTGAAACTTTCTGAGTTTCCTCCTCCAAGTGTCGTCCTCATCAACCTCTACCCTGCAGCGATATGTTGACATAGCCTTATAGACATCTTCTACGTAAACTTGATGAGGATGTCGACCTGGATCCATACTTGAAAAATAAAAAATTGTTATAGCTCTTAAACCTATAATATGGAAGACCCAACATTAATTAATTAATTGTTCTCTTTTATTCATTTTAGGTTAACCAATCCCAAGGTCTACCCATTAAAACACAAACACAAAGAAAAATGATGTATGATCCTTTCATAGGTCTCTACCCTAAAACTAGTATCACCTCATTTAGTAGCCACTATAAACTTAAAGGTCCATGTATCAGATCACAGGGGGGCCTAAACACCTATGTCTTAGCCAGTATCTAGTGTTTACATCACTTTTTAAACTTGACTGACACTGTTTCCCTACTAACCCATGCAACCTCACATGTGCCTAACACCAAACTCCTTCCTATCCCTCAACCAGATCTTTGATACCACTCTTTCATGACCCCCTCCTCACAAGGTGTACTTCTCTTGGGTTGGCAATGTGAGAAGGGAGATAGTGACCCCTAAGTCCCTCCTCCATTATGCCCCAGGTTGGTGACTAGCACCATGGGTATAATAAACACCAAAATCTACGATATTAACCTCTAAGAGAACACATGTAAAATAGAGAGATAAGATAGACACCAACTAACTCAAAATCAGGATTAAATATGAAAGAAAACCCAGGTACACATATCTAATTTCGTGCAATAACTACTACAACTGAAAGAAAAACTGCAGAACCAAAGGAAAGTGAAAACAACAATAACCACAAAGCTCGAACAACTCCTGCAACCCCAAAGCTAGTAGTAACCATCCTGATCTCCAACCTGCTCCAAGTGACATGGAAAAATTTTTATATATACTTAGGGTGATTATAAAAGTATACTCAATAAGATCCTCCCTGGATCCTCTTGTGAAAATGTAAAGAAATCATTCTAAAGCATAGTGAACAACAAGTGAAACTAACTCATCGTCTAAAAAGGTATACTAAGTTCCCAACCTCACCATGGATACTCTCACCAAGTATCACATAAAAGAGTATATAATATAATAAATAATATCAAGGGCACCCTGCTACCACTTCCCTACTGGTTTTCCACTTTTCATCAACACCGCACTTCCTAAACATCTCTCCCCAAAAAGGATTTCTAGCAGACACCTAGGCATAGCATGACAACAAGAATCTCATGCAACAAAACCACCACGTCCACGTAACCAGAGTAACCAGGTAGTTTCTAGGATCCACCATAGCTCTCATAACATGTATCATATGTTAGTTATTAAACCTAAAGAAATTATATCCCATACACGGGGTAAGTATCCTCAAGACATCATAGCCTATACATGTTACAACTATATTAGTCCACAAGAAACTATATACAGAATATATGTGTGTGAATAACCAAAAGCCATTAAAGCCCTCTACATACATATATGGGAAAAACTAACCGCTCTGCCTACCATCACAAGTAACTACCAAGAGAAGAGAGCATGGACAAATGGGGTAGTAATCCATCCATCCTCCCACTGGAATGTTGGGGAAAACATCCCTAGGGATCATAATCCTCGAGTTGTTAGTCGCCCTAACCGAAATGGTGGGGTAGAGTATAGAAACAAAAAATGTACATGATATAATATATCTCACAACCAAACTATGGTGATAACCTAGTCTTAGACTGAACTATAACTAACATCTTTTGGACTCCCGGTTTCCACTGCTAAGACTAGGTATCCTAAAAGCACACAACTATTTAAATAAATTTATTACATTACTTTATTACCTTTTTATTAGTTTCACTTTATGTTAATTAATTATTTAAACATTAATCAAACATTAACAATTCCACATTACATTTCATTAGCATCACACCCAATGTTAACTATTCCTTTAAATTTCAACCTTATCATTGCATCCCATCAATATCCAACCCCATTGGTTAACATCATTTATTCAATCATTTATTAACAACATTATTACTTTCCATAATTCAAGGAAATAAGGAAAAGAAAAACTAAGCTACCAAACACAAGGGTCTCAACATGGTGAGTAAATGGGATACCCGTTGAGTCTTTTCCACCTATAGTAGGAGCTATACCCATCCATCCTTGAGAAGCTAAACATGAAAATAATGTGACCTACCCATGTGCCTTCGCCTCTTTTGGAAGGAGGGTAAGAAAAACCAGCTTCCTTGAGCAATGGGGAAGATAAATAGACAACAAGATTAAGAAAGAATACAATTATTAGATCCAACCCATTTCATCATCTCTGGTGTCCTCCCCAACACCCACATGCATAAACTAATGCGTCTCACCACTCTAGGTGTCAATTGTTGCCACAACCAATGGGCCTCCCTACCCCCACACATAACAACAACCATCCAGGATCAAATCATAACACAAGAAGTAGGAAAAAAACATCATATCAACTGGGATCTTGGCACTTAAACAAGGAATATATCATTTAAAAATAATGAGAACTCATGGATCCAAAGCACAAAGCACTCAGCCTTACAAGAAAGAGGGTAACTCAGATACCTACCAGGGATTATCTTTTTATCAACTAGTTGGTTCTTTAATCCATCTAGAATAAACCGATTTATTAATTGTAGGTTCCAAATATAGGAAACCTAAATAGTAAGCTATCAAAAATTAACTAAACAGTTAATTTAAATGTATTTACTTCAGTATCAATAAGAAAAAACATTCTTCTGGCTCATCAATTAATTCAATTTAAAATGATTACTAGAAAAACAAAAAAAAAATTAATTTACATGCCTCTTTTATCTTCGAAAAATAATTTGAATTAATCCCAGTTTATGTTCTTTACCAATTTCTATCAAGCACGACATGCTAAATAGGGAAAACATAGATATCACACTATCTAGAAAAATAATAAGAAATAACATACAATCGATACTAATTTATTTATTCGTTTAAAATATTTATTATGGTAGTTACATTGTGATCTAGCGGGTTAAAACATGATAACTCTATGATTGCACAAAAAATAATAGAGAAGAAAAAAATCCCCTACCTCAAAAGGTTTCCAAAGTTCTTCTCTCAAGAATGGGTCAAAAAAATGGATCACGATATTCTTCCCTGTAACAATTGCATCCACCTGAGGATGTCGCGACACAACCACATCAAACACAACAAAAAAAACTCCCTTAGAACCATGTAGATCAAAATCCATAGAATGGAAAATAGAAAAAGGAGAAAACAGATCGAATAAAACCAAATAACAGAGGTAGATCTTACCTCATATTGAAGATGGGTCAAGGAAGGTAGCGGGGAACTGATCCAGGATGAAGGAATCCCCAAATGATGAATAGGGAGGTGTCTAGGTTGTCTGGGGTTGAGAGGGGGTGCGATCAAGCTATAGGGTTTAAAAAACCTGAGCAACTGGTTTTCTTTAAAACACCCAGTGGTGGGTCAGTACACAACATGTACCTCCTCATCATGTCGTGCACCACCTCCAGGCGACTTATGTCGAAAAACACGTCGCCTCAGTGATTTGTTTTATTTTTTTAAAAACCCAAACAATACACATTGTGTCCCCCTTGGTTATGTCATGTACCCCCTGTTTCCATATTCTCATATAAGAACACCTCGAAACTTTTTTTGAGCCTTCTCCAAGCACCTCGGTCTTCAAAAACACACAAAGGGTCGATCCATGTGAATCCATACCCTTATATCTGACCCTTTTTACAACATTATGAATGAATTTTTTTTTATATTACATGTAATGTATGAAATTTATATCTATATTGATCAATAAATGGTTTAATGATTATTTTAAAAATTTCGATGGTTATTTTGAAATATAATTATGTTCAATTTTTTGTAGACTGCTAGTTTTAAAATGTGATTTTCATAGTGGAAAGGTTATTTTCCTCAAGATTTTTTTTAGGATATATTTGAGGAATTTATATTCATCAATTCCACAGCCATATTATAATTATCTCCCATCAGGGATATTTTTAAGGGCACTATACTTATTATTTATCTTGATTATTATGAAATTTTGACTAGGGACGTACTGTTTTGTCACCATTCACCGTATTAGTTTGAATGGTTCATGATTATTTATTGGTGTAAGTATTCACATTTCATATGTTAGTTTTTCAATAAGAATTTTTATATCTATTATGTTTCAAACCTTTAATATAATAAATGAATTAGAATTATTTAGTGATGGGTGGGGCCTGTAATTACATAGACCCTCGATGCATTGATTGGTCTCATGAGAAAAACTAGTTATCCAAATTAAATTGGTTTTACCCATAGTATTAAAATATATTATGGAAGGTCTTGAAATTATGTTTATGATTTATAGAAATATGCATTCCCACATTATGATATCATTTATTAATGTTTTTGTGATTATTCTATTAGTTAGAATAACTATGAATAATTTTGAATTTCTTGTGATTATTTATAAGGATTTATTTCATCATCCTTTATTCCTGCCATATTATGCACAAGTTATTGTTTAAATAGATTTTTTTTGTTATTTAACTTTCCATATTGATTATATATATTTATTCATGATGGATTCTTCTGTACTCATACCATTTATGATCATCTAAGATCACCCCTTTTCTTATGTTTTATTTTTTCCCAAGATACCAGAATGTCTTTTGTGATTGATATTGAGGGATAGGCTAAGGGTAATAAAACACTTAATATTTTATGTTTTTTAAAGTTAATGTGAATTTCATGTATATATATTGTTTACTAATAATACTAAACTATTCGGTCTTTTGGGATGTGATTTCTGGTATTTGGTGCTAATGTAATAAAGTAACCTAAATTTCTGAGCTACTAGGGTTGGGGTATTTATAACCATGACTTAAATAATGAATTAGTATTATTATTTAAGTAATACATATCAAAAATAGTCACACAAAAAAAGGAACCATTGGTTTAGTTTCTTGAAGATAAGATATATAAGAATATTATTCTATAAACTAGTGTCGATGATAAAAATACTATAGAATTCCTTTTGAAAATTCATAAAGTTATAATTATCTTCATAACTTAAGGAAAGGAAAAAATTAGGAGGAGGTGATATCAAATTATCATTATGGGAAACATTATCAACAAGTCATTAAGGGTTAAATTAAACGTATATGAGAAAAAATGTATTTGGTTGAAATTTATTTTTAAATAACATGTAACAATTTAAATTTTCTATAAGTCATGATAGAAGTAAATGTAATCCCAAATGAAGAAACATAAATCGTGAAAAAAGTGTGAGGAATCATAAAACATTAAACATGGGTCATGAAGCATTGTCATAAGAATGTATAAATATGACATGTAATTTAATCATAGTATAAAAAATAGTTATGGAAAAAATATAATCATAGAAAATATTATGAATAAATATTTCCATATGACGTTTAAACAACAACTTGTGAGTAATGTTTCTTATATATAATTCACACTACACACTTTTGAACAAATCTTCATACATCTTATTCACACAATAAACTTGTAAAAAAAATATTCCCACATCTTATTTATGGTACATTTTATCATCTCAGGTGATATGAAACTGTACCAAATGCATTAGAGGAAAATATTGTACCTGACCCTTTACCATACATACATATGATTTGCACATAAAATAAAACCATTCATCTAATCATAAATAACCCATAAAAATAAAATTGGTTTCATAACTTTTAAAAATGGAATCAAATTATATTATTATTATCATTTGATACCAAAAACTTGATCACCCAAAATGAGTATTTAAAATGATGAAATACAGAGTAATTTAAGAACCATGTCTTAATTAGATATAAATATATATATAATTGAAGAAAAATCACAAAAATAATTTTTATTAAAAATTATTTCTTTATATCATCTTACTAGATGTTATTTCCAAGTCACATTACAAGAAACATTTTTTCTTGATAATAAAGAGAAAATATCTTAAAGTAATTTATCAAAAAAATATAGTAAATAGTACTTGAAAATAAATAATTCATATGTCAAAATGTGAAGTACAAGGGGATAATATCATTGGAATGAAAATCATTTTAAGTATTTGAAAACACCTTTATTGAAAAACTAAATAAATAAAATTATTAAAAAACTATTTTTTTAACTTAAAAAATCAGAGAAAAGGATCATTATAGATAAAGACAGTCTGATTTTATACTATGGAAATGATAACATTAGTGGGAAGTTAAAATATGGGTATGGAAGAAAAACCATTTAATGAAATAGGATTTTTCATAACAAAAATGTATTTAAAAAAAGCTATAGAATCATGAAATAATGAGACATTGGTGTGAAGCACTATTTACCCATAAAAATGTGGAAATAAAAAGTAACACTATAATAGGTTATAATAGATCAATCATAAAATATAATATCCAAATAGATGTATTTATGACCCAAGGGAAATATTTGAGTCACTAAAACCCCTTACATCTTTAGTATCATTTTAATAAATACCCATTTAAATAGGGAGATATTGAATTTGTAGTTAAAATTACATGAATAATAATAATTCTTGATATTATATATTAAATAGGTAGTATAAACATCGTTTAAATGAATTTATGTGCATAAAATAAAATGTATCTCAAAGAAAGAAAATTTTGAGATGAAGCCCTTATAATATTCTTGATTCATTCTACATACCCACCTAATATCATGAATAATCAATTTAATTTTATTATATAAAATATTATTAAACTTATTATTATTTAATTTATTTAATAGATAATATTTATTATCATATTACATTTATTTATTATATAGTTTACTTGCTTATGTTTGTTACTTGAGATTATTTGGCCAACTTTTACATAACTCCTTATGTATGTTGTCTATGATAGAAGTAATATTTAAATAGTTTCATATTGTCCACAATATTAAATGTGTTTTTGAAATAATTTATATATATGAAATATATTTCTAAAACCATCCATGTTTGTTGATTATGACAAATGAGACTCATTACTCATTGAGGCAGTAGTCTGCAGGTACGCACGATTAATGTTTCCATTTATCAATGAAAGGGCGGGAAATAAAGTATATGATAATTCTAAATTTTAAAATCAAATTTATACTATATATATCATATTTATCAATAAATACCATCATTATAACCAACCATGACCGGCGATATGAAAAATGGAAGATATCGCTTCATGGAGGTAGTTATCTGCACACATGCACTAACAACACATTTGTTCTTTAGTGGATGGAGAGGAATAAATAATGAGTTTCTCATTAATATAATAGAAAATATTTATAGCTAATATTTATATTTAATTATATTTTTTGGAATAATATATTTATAAGAGGAATATTAATGAGAAGAGATTACAAAAAGGTAAAACCTATGTTAGATACTTGATCTTCTCTTAGAGATCTCATTGGATGTGAAGACCTTAAGGTAACTTATTAATATCATGGGAATATGGAGTAAATAATTATTTTTATTAAAGTTATTTTTGGTATATTTTCAAGGAAAATTTTATTGTGAAGTGTAACCACATAATAGTGGAAGTGATTCCCTATTATATGTGAACAAAATGGCTCTTTGTGGAATACCCTTTATACTTCCATGATATATTTACACAATTTAGTGGTCAATGAATCCAAAAATAATAGAGTATATGGTGGTATTGGGTCAAAAATCCTTAACCATGAATATAAACACATTTTTTAAACATGTTCTAATTATTTTACTATAGGTTTTAATATTTGTACATTTTTATTTTTACCTTGGTAACTAGTTTTTACTAAGTAATTTATATATTATTCAAAAATATATGAACATCACTATTAACATATTTTTATGTTTTGAACCTAAATTTAATCTTAATTTATAATAAGTCAAATTCTAAATATTATAAATTCAATATTTTAAATTAAAATATATAATATAAAAAAAATATTTTTAAAAAAATGAGTTTTAAACATTATTTGTTCTTAATCTTATTTAGTATTGATTAAAATTTGAATGAGAGATAATAAAATTATATATAGTTTTAAACATCACATTGGAGTCATCATTAAAATTATATACATTTAATTTATTTGATAAAAAATATATTATATTTTTAAAACAATACATTTAAAAAAAATTGTTCCACCATTATCACATTAATTAAAATTTATATTACTAGTATTATTTTTATGACTAAAAATTAAATGGAAATTATTAAATAATATTTATGCTTTGAAATAAAATATTAATTCATTTTTTTCTATTTAATTTTAAAAAGTTATGAAGTCTAATTTTTAATATAAGCTCGTAAAAACAATTTTTAGTGTGATGTATTACATGAGTTTCAAAAATGTTAAAAATGTGTTTCATAATTTCAACATAGAAATTTTAAATTATTTATAATACTTAGAAAATATATATTTTTAATATCAAAATGTTTTTTATGAAACTTTTATGTCATTCTTGTATTATAAAGGTGATGTCTTTAGCAAAATCAGTACATGTACCATTCCCCTAAAAATAAATCATTTCAAAAAAATATCAAAAAGTTCATATAAAGTTCATATTAATATAATAAATCAAAAAATGAAGTTAATTTTTTGAAATTATATTTCTAAAATTTATAAATTCAATTTGTGAATAAAATCATAAAATATAACAAAAAATATATATTTGAAAAATGAAATTTTCAAATATTAGCTATTATTAATATAATTCCACTCTATTTACCTATTAAATAGGGGTTAAAAATTACTAATATCAAATTTTATTTATCATAATTAATAATATGATTCATGAAATAGAAACATTTTTCACAAATAATCCATTTTTTAGAAAAATACTTTTCTAAATTATAAATTATCATATTAGTCCTTTTATAAAAACCAATTGAATTTATTTCATATTAAAATTGGAATTTATTTTCTTTTTATAAACATTCAATAAATTGGTTATTACTATTCATACCACAAAATTCAATAGAAAGGTTTTAACACTCATGGTTAAATATTTATATTTTATTTAAATATATCATGTTTTCATTTAAGTTTGGTGTTTCGTGTGGAGAAAGATATCGAACACATTGAATTTTCTATAGGAAAAAATATATTATAATATCTTATCATTATATTTATGGAGATGATTGTCAGATATTATAAATATTAAAATTTATCCTTCAATTAACTATACAAACTTTGTATCCATTGGTGGTGGTTTAAATTACAGATCTAGTGGTTGTTATAAAGACAAAATCAAATTTGGGTTTCCAACTTCAATTGATTTTATTTTTTTCACAAAAGATAAAAATAATCTACTTTATAATTAAATAAAAAATTAACTCTATCAAATAATTCCTAATTTTCCAACCATCCACACATAAAATTTATTCTTCATAACTATAGACAGTTCCATTCTCTATGGAATTTTCAAAAAAAATATTTATTGAGGATAAAAATTAATGTAACTTTCAGGGTTCCCAAATGGGTTCATCCAATTCAAATTGGGGAATTATAAATACTGAATGGTTAGCTAGAATCTGTCTCATGGAGTCAAAGCTATTGAAAAGGGTTGTGCAATCTCCCAACTCTGTGGTGAGTTTTCATTCATGTAAATTGATAATCATTGTAGATATATTCAAGAATGGTCTTCATAAAATGATAGATGATTTTCCTAGTGATCTATCTTCCTCAATGTTGAGCACATCATAGTATACTAGAAAAATAAATTATTGGATTCCCATGAATATATATTCAAGGAATTATACTGGAAAAGGGTAGATCCACTTTTTAAAGGAAAAACCCCTCTTACGGGTTTCTATTCACATATCTATAAATAAGTGTAAATTGAGTGAGGCATAACATTTATAGAATCAGTTAAATCATATAAAGAATCTAAAAAAAATATTTCCAATATTTAAAGGATAAAATATCCCAGTATCTTGAAATTTCATAATAATTGAGGTGTTACACAATTATCCTTAAATCACTCCTCTCATTCCATTGATTGTTCTCTTTTTTGGTGCATTTTTATTTCATTAACATATCATACTTTGAAATTTTCACTAACAACTCAATATGTAGAACATTAGTATCAACTTCTAGGAATGTTTCAAGAATTTACTATTGAAGTTATTCTTCTAGGATCTTCTTAGACCAAATAATTTATGATAGTAAAGGAAGTGGAAGGTATTTATTCTATCTTTGTGGCATTTTAGAGGGCTTCAATTATCTAATTTTTGTAGCACAAATATTTCTTGTTCATCTTTCTTTTCTTCTTGGGGTGGATAGATGTAAAGAATCTATACATAATTTCTATCTTAGTTTTCTTTAGGTTATTATAGTTACCCAACCCCATAATTATAGAGAATATGTCTAATATTAGTTACATTGGAATGATTATAAAGAATTAATCCCTGAAGATCTAATTAGTTTAGTAGTCTTGGTAATCTAGATACATGAATGAGTCATTTAATACAAATGACTACACTAATTCAAACGTGATTTTTTTTCTTCTTTTTAAATATAAATCTTTAATGAAAACTTTAATCTATATAGTATGTAACACCCAGGCTTCCATGGTATGCTCCTCTTTAAATAATACAATATCTTGCACTGTACGCAACTTTGAATTCTAGCACACCACGACAAATCAAACTAGTCATTTTAAAAATAGTTATGAATATTAATACCCAAATTTTGAAATTTAATAATTTTGTTTTTAAAATTTTACTTCATTTTCGGATTCATAATATCAAAATTATCTTAGGGTGAATTTTTGGCAGTATCCTGAAAACTTTTATATTTTGATGAATAGTGAAAAATACAAAATTTTAATTAGAAACAACTTTTTTAAATGAAATAATTTATAGTGTTAAATTATAAATTTGAGTGGTTTTAAAGTATAATTAGATTATATTTTTATCCTTTAATATAATATAGGTCATTTTATGTAATTTTATATTTAAATTGTATATAAACACATGTCAATATTTTGATAGTTTTTACTTCTTAAAAACCCTTTTTTGGTTTTGACAATGAGAATTAATTTTAAATTAATTTATAAAAATTATGTGTTTTGAATTTGGAAAAATGGATTCCATATTTGGAATAAGGAGGTATAAAATGTGTAAATAGGTAACTATTTAATTTGAGACATTATGAATAGTTACTTCAGTAATATTTTATTTACCATGGTTAAAGGGTAAATTTGATAAATAAGGGTAAAACAAATAATATAATAATAACATTAAATTACTCTAACACGTGTCCTAACAATATTTTATAATATATTTCTGAACATGGTAATCCCTGGGTAGATTTTGGGACCCCATGGATCCACTTGGGAGTGATAATGACATTTAATATTAATTAATTTAACGTAAAGAAAAAAACAACATAAGCATGAATCTTTTAGTAAAACATTTTTAATATGGGGTTATATAATTGATATATTCAACTATAAATATTAATTAAAAAGATAAAAATATTTCCTACATCATGGTACTTTATTTATAATTTTTATACATTAAATAATTAGATTTATTTATGACACAATGATGGTGCAATAATTACCTTATTAATGAAAGACTAAAATTATTGACATTATAAATATTAAAATAAATGTAAATTGAAACTTTTTATTCATTAAACAAATTTTATAGGTTAATATTACATGTTATGGTTGATTCAATTAATTTTTTTCAAATTAATAAAGTTGTTATAACTTTAACAAAAATCTATTATTAAATTCTGTCAAAATTGATATAAATGAGTCTTTAAAAATATACTATTTTATTTAATGATATAATATTACTAAAAAAATAAAATTTGGCTAAAAGACTTATATAAGGTTAGATATTTCAATAATTAACCACTTGGGGTTCTCTGGTATTTTCATAGTAAGTTTATTAACCATTTATTATAATAATACAAGAAGACACGGTAAAAGTTAACCTATTTAACTAAGAGTTAAATATAAAATATAAGGTTAATATGGTGACCTAAACTTGTATAAAACATATTGGTTGAGATTATTTAGACCCATACCTACATTATACTCGAAATAAATCTATTTTAAGGCATTATAAACCGAATATGATTTTATAATAAATTAATATTTTAAGATTTTCCTAAAGTGACCCTCACCTCCCTTATAAAATGGTACTTCCCCTTCTCTGAAAATCACACCTACAAATCCATTTGGATCTACCAAACATTACTCAGATATCTTCCCAAATACACTCAATTAATCCCAGATTCCTTAATTTGACCAAAAATCCAACCTAAGAACCCCTTTTGATCAAATCAAAAGGAAGAACCTGAAGAAGAGGTAATTATTTCATCACCTCTTTCAAAGAGATTTTCTTCTACCACTTCCTCTTTCTTTGTTGTTTCCATACCAAAATAATAAATCCAGTACCTTATACATACAATGATTTTATTATAAATATGGTATGACCATATTCATTATTCTATCCATCCTATGAATGACAAAGTCAACATATGTGTGTACGTACGACTTACCATCTCCATGTCGTGGTGTAGTTTGTTATTCAACACTTTATTATTTGGATGGGTATAATAATGAGTATAATTTATGTTAATAATAAATATAAAATATTAATGATTCTTTATATATGATATACCATCCAATTACATATTATTTTACCATCAGAATAATGATATTGTCACTCGTGCATACGTACAAATTACCATCTCCACGAATGCAATAAGATTTATTTTCCCATCGTAACCATTCAAGAATAATTTTCATTTTATTATTAAAAATAATTTTTAAAAACTTAAAATAATTCTGGATATGAATCAAATACGTCTTATCCATAACAAAAATTACTTATGTAACAAAACATATAAAGGAAAACGAATCAGTTAACACTGGAAACAATGATACTACTAAAATATTATTAACAAAGAAATATTAGAAGATCATATATGATATAATATTTATGTATGTGGTTCATTTATAATTTAATAAAAAATTATTTAACTATTATAAAGGTGGTTAATGTACCCTCTACCATGGAAAAGTACAAGGTTAGAGTTAATTCTATAATCTCTTCATTATCCGAGGTTGTTCATACGTGAGTATCTACTAGGGCCTCTTTATCATCCACATCTGTGTTTCTCAAAAATATATTTCAAAACATTTTTACTATTTCCTAGAATATGGTTTAAAGTAATTTATACCCTTTTTTGACTTTTTATATATTTTTATAAAGGAATATTTCCGTCATTTTCCAAATAAGGTCCTTTATGACCTTTTTGAAAAAATTAAGGAAAAATTGTTTTTTAACTTATACGGTGAGTGCGGTTATTTTCCACCATTATAACATCATCTAAGATTACCATATAAGCTTATAATAATATTTTAAAAATAAATGTTTTCTTTTATAATTATTTTACTTTTGAATGATTTCAAAATAGACAAAGATATTTCTCTCAAATACTTTTGATTTCATCTATGTCAGCATCCTTTGATGGATTTTACACTTATTTGAAGTTGAATTATTATAATAAAATCTTACATATTGTAATGAAGGTTTTTTGATATGTTTGACTATGGATGTGTTATTTTTATATAATTCATGGTTTATGGTTAATGTAATAAGATTTCTTATGCTAGTTTTAATACGAATGTTTATGTTTTGTTTCAAACTTTTCATATGAGGAATGCATTGGACTTAGTAAGTGATGGGTGGAGGCCTCTATAGATCCTCAATGCATAGGTAGGTCTCATGAGACAAACTAGTGTCTTGGCACAAGGTCTTGACAGAACCTTATTTTTAGTCTTTTCCTGAGGCCTTGACTATGTGGTTATGATGTCCGACATTATGCATTCTATCATTATGATATTAGATATTGATATTACATGTTATTATTAGACTAGTAGAATATCTATATGAATAATTAAATGGAATTATTTGATTTATATTTTCCATATTATGAAAAAATTTATGTTTAAAAGGCTTCTGTTTTAGTCTTATACATTGCCTTAAATGTTTATTCTTATTTATGATAGTTTCCGCTATATTGTTATCCTTACTGAGAATCTGAGCTAACACATTTTTTATGTTTTATTTTTACTAGGATGTGAAGAGGTATATTATGATTAACCTGTAGGGATAGGTCAAAGGATATGAGTGTGTTCAAAATAGGACATAATGTTGTTTTTCTTTATTTTATGATGTAATGTAAAACTTAATTATGTATCTGGTACTTCCAAGGCTACTAAACTGATCGGTCTTTCGGGACATGCTTCCTTGTATCATGCCAATGTTATGTAATAATGAACCAACTCAGGGTAACTGGGTTCAGGGCATTATAGTTGGTATCAGATAATGTTTATTACAAACCTTGGAAACTAGATTTAGAAAAATTCTGAGTAGAGAACATTACCCTAAGATATACTTTGAGGATTACTATAGAAGAACATCCTATAATTTTGGTAATGTAGAGATTTTTTGAGGTTTACAAGCAATACATCACTGTCTGGATACGAGAAGGTAGAGGCATCTCTAGCACATATGTACCTAGGAGTGAAAACTCTGACAAGGAGTTTCAGGCTTGACCCGGGGTATTTTGGTACACGACAACGGGCCTTGTTTCACTCTTTGTTATGACACTCCCGAAGAATATGATTAGTATAATTAATTTTTTTTACAAACCATTATGAAGGATTTATGAGTATATACTTCATCAAATAAAACATTTTCATGATTATAGATTATATACCTAAAATATTCAATTTATGTTATGTGTTTTAAAAGTTCGAAATTATGTATTTATTTTCATAAACTAATCTAGTTTGTGAAATTGTTTATAAATGTAGCCTAGTGTTAAAAATGGAAACCATATCAACGCACATAATCCATGTAGTGTTTCCCCTCATACTCAAGACAATTATAGTGGAGGTGGTGACACAACTAGTTCTGATCATCTTATCACCATACTAGGACAACTCACTTAGGTTATGAATAATAAACTGACCCATATGGAGCACCCTAATCCATAGTGTGGAGGAACAATTTTATACCGCTTCAAGAAGAAACAACCCCCAACATTCAATGGGACGACAAATCCACTTTTATCTAAGAAATGGATAAGTTCCTTAGAGAAAATATTTCATGCTTTGGGGAGTAGCAAAAGGGAAAAAGTTTTCATAGTAGTTTATCACCTCACGGGAGATGCAGATCAATGGTGATCATTAATTCAAAACACAAAGAAGGATGAAGATGTATCAAATATGGAATAGAAGGAGTTTAAAGAGATTTTCTTAGAAAAATAATTTCCTCATGACCATTGAACGGATATGGAAAGGAAATTTCCGAGTCTAAAGAAAAAGGAGGATTATAATGTCGCATAGTATGAGGCTAACTTTACAAGGTTAACAAGGCATGCTATAGATTATATATGCAACCCAAGTAGTAAGATTGATTGATTATTTGATGAGTTAAAATAATTTCTCTGTCGAGCATTAGTCTCACAATCCTTCTTGATGTATGATGATATAGTCTCATGTTCTATCAAGACAGAAAAGGAATTATCTAAGTCTTATGAGTTTAAGGAAAAGAAAGAGAAGAAGAGATCTTCTGAACACTCTAGAAATGTAAATAAGGGAAAGAAATGAAAAGTTAAATATCCATCCTGTAGTAAATGTGGGAAGAAACATCCTAGTACTTGCCTGAAGGTAATGAGAGTCTATTAGAAGTGTGGAGAAAAAGGCCACCAACCACGTGATTGAAAAGGGAATAAAGATGTTGGGAATTTTCAATGCTACAATTGCAGAGAAATGGGGCATTATGCAAATAATGTCCTAAGCACATAGAAAACTTAACTTAGACAAGGACAAGGGAGCAAGGCTAAGCTAATACAATCACTACTGCTGAGTTTAAAGCTCTGAATGAGGTGGTGGTAGGTAATTTAATTAATTCTTCCAATTTAGAAAATGCTTTATTTGATTATGGATCATCACATTGTTTCATATATTCCCAATTTTCTAAGAAAATTATATATTTACAATTTTATTTAACAAGGAAGTTTTCATTCAAAATTCCTAAGGGAAGTATCATTGTAACAAAGTTTTGTAAATCGGTTCCCATTAGGGCATAGAAATGTGCTTTATCTGCTGATCTCATTGTCATACCCATGATTGAATTTAATATAATCCTTGGTATGGATTAGATTTCAGACCATGATGTGATAATTTATTGTAAGAAGAAGGATACAATTTTTGATGATGATAAGGAGTACCTTATCTTTAGAGCAGAAAAATCACCATCAAATTCTTATCTAGATC
The DNA here is from genome assembly GCA_963277665.1 of Viscum album. NCBI lineage: Eukaryota > Viridiplantae > Streptophyta > Magnoliopsida > Santalales > Viscaceae > Viscum > Viscum album. Next base: position 770,009,688 of record OY728119.1, on the reverse strand, counting down.
CACCCCAATAGCTCTACTAAATTAAATTATTGGAGAGGAAGAGAATGAAATAACTGTGGGTGAGTAAATTAATGTTCAAATAGAGGATGTACCTATTGTTCAAGAACATGTTGACGTGTTTCCAGAGGATTTACCTAGGAATCCTCCAAAATGAGAAATTTAGTTTTACATTGATTTAATTTCTGGTTCAAGGCCCATATTGAATACCCCATATAGAATGGCCACTGTGGAATTAGTGGAACTAAAGAAAAAACTAGATGAATTGAGTAATAAAGGATTTATTCTCCCTATTGTTTTTCTATAAGGGGACCGTGTTCTTTTTTTTAAGAATAAATATGGATCTATGAGGTTGTGCATTGACTACAAGGAGATCAATGCTATAAAAATAAACAACAAGTATCCCCTACATCGCATTGATGATTTATTTGATCAACTTCATGGATCTCAATATTTTTCAAAGATTGAAATTCGATCTGGATATCATCAGTTATGTGTGAATAAGGAATTCATTCCAAAGACAACATTTCAAACCAGCTACGAGCATTACGAGTTTACGGTAATTCTTTTTCAACTGACTAATGCACCTTCTATCTTCATGGATCTAATGAATAGAGTTTTCAAGGAATATCTTGATGAATTTGTAGTGGTATTTATTGATGATATCTTGGTATAGTCTAAAAGATATAAAGATCATGAAAATCACTTGCGCACTATTCTAAAGACTCTTAGAAGAAATGAATTATATGGTAAGTTTAGCAAGTGTAAATTTAGGCTTCAAGATATTTATTTTCTTGGCCATATTGTCTCTAAAGATGGAATCTCTGTTGATCCTTCTATGACAAGAGAAATACAATAATGTAAAACACCGACGAGTATAACTATTGTACACAGTTTTATTGGTTTAGTGGGTTATTATTGGTGTTTCGTCTAGAATATTTCCTGATTGACTAACCCATTAACCAAGATCACATGTAAAGGGGTTAAATTTGTTTGAAAAAAAATAGTGTGAAGAATATTTTGAAGAACTAAAGAGAATATTAGTCAATGATCCTATCTTGAATCTACCATCGGGGAATGATGAGTTTGTTATTTATAGTGATTCTTTAAAGAAAAGAATTGGTTGTGTCCTTATGTAGAATGATGGAGTTATTTCCTATGCATCACAATAGCTAAATATTCATGAACAAAACTATCGTACTCATGTTCTTGAGTTAGTAGTTGTAATATTTGCTTTGAAGATATGGAGACACTATCTCTATGGTGAAAAATGTGAGATATATACTGATCACAAGAGTTTGAAGTATATTTTCTCACAGAAGAAACTAAACTTGTGGCAAAGAGGATGGCTTGAACTACTCAAAGATTATTATTGTACTATATACTACCACCCGGGGAAGGCAAATAAGGTGGAAGATGATTTAAGCAGAAATTATCATGGATTTCTGAACAAGATGAGGTTTGATAGGGATCCTATGTTCATGGATCTAGTAAATATGGATATGGGAATAATCATGGAATGTGAAACATCAATACTTTTTCAAATGGTTGCCCAACAATCTTTACTATAGAGGATAAAAAGTTCTCAAACTGATGATGATGAGTTTCAAAAGAAAATTAAAGCTGCGAATGATGGGAGATTGATTGAAATCATATATGAAGAAAAGGGAATTATTGGATGATGGTCATAGCTCTAATTTCTCTATACACCCTGGTAGCACTAAGATGTATAGAGATTTGAAGAAACATTTTCGGTGGGACAACATGAAAAGGGAGATTGCCGATTATGTGTCAAGATGTATGGTTTTTCAAAAGGTTAAGGCTATAAGACAACATCCTAGAGGAGTCATGAAACCTCTTCCCATACTAAAGTGGAAATGACACTACGGCAAAAAAGGCATTTAGCGGCGGTTTTGAAAAACCGCCGCTAAATCGTGCGTCGGGAAACTATTTCGCGACGGTTTTCAAAACCGTCGCAGAACGTTTCGCGGTGGTTTTTTAGCGGCGGTTTTTTTATTTTTTTTATTTTTGTAATTTTTTTAAATTTTGTTATTTTTAATTTTATATATTTATTTATATATATATATTTATTTATTTTATTTATTTATTTATTTATTTATTTTATTTATTTATTTATTTATTTATTTTATTTTATTTTTTATTTATTTATTTTTCGTATTTATCTATTTATTTATTTTTCGTATTTATCTATTTATTTATTTTTCATATTTATCTATTTATTTATTTTTCATATTTATTTATCTATTTATTTATTTTTCATATTTATTTATTTATTTATTTATTTTTCATATTTATTTATTTTTTTTCATATTTATTTTATTTATTTTATTTTATTTTATTTTATTTTATTTTATTTTATTTTATTTATTTATTTATTTATTTATTTAATTTCGTATTTATTATTTTTTTATTTCGTATTTATTTTATTTATTTATTTATTTCGTATTATTTTATTTACTTTATTTACTTTATTTACTTTATTTATCCATGCATGCACATCCCATGCACATGCCCATGCCCATGCCCATGCCCATGCCCATGCCCATGCCCATGCCCATGCCCATGCCCATGCCCATGCCCATGCCCATGCGCATGCCCATGCCCATGCCCATGCCCATGCCCATGCCCATGCCCATGCCCATGCACATGCCCATGCACATGCCCATGCCCATGCACATGCCCATGCCCATGCACATGCCCATGCACATGCACATGCACATGCCCATGCCCATGCACATGCACATGCACATGCCCATGCCCATGCCCATGCACATGCCCATGCACATGCATACCATGCACATGCACATGCATACCATGCACATGCACATGCATACCATGCACATGCACATGCACATGCACCTGCACATGCACATGCCCATGCACATGCCCATGCACATGCATACCCATGCAATATAAAGAAATTCTGCGTTTGGTGAGATTTGAACCCCTAACCTCTTGCATATTTTCCAAAGACTTTACCACTCCAGCAACCTCGCCATGTGGTTAATAAACAGAATTTAATATACTTATATATATTAATTGAAAAAACAAATAATACATAAATAATAAATATAAACTCAATAATAATAAATAATAAATAATAAATAATAAATAATAAATAATAAATAATAAATAATGAATAAGGAATAAGGAATAATAAATATAAATAATAAATAATAAACAAATAATAAATAATAAATAATAAATAAATATAAATTATAAATTATAAATTATAAATTATAAATAATAAATAATAAATAATAAATAATAACTAATAAATAATAAATAATAAATAAATATAAATAATAAATAATAAATAAATATAAATAATAAATATTAAATAATAAATAAATATAAATAATAAATAATAAATAAGAAATAATAACTAATAACTAATAAATAATAACTAATAAATAAATATAAATATAAATAATAAATAATAAATAATAAATAATAAATAATAAATAAATATAAATAATAAATAATAAATAAATATAAATAATAATTAATAAATAATAAATAATAAATAATAAATAATAACTAATAAATAAACATAAATAATAAATAATAAATAATAAATAATAAATAATAAATAATAAATAATAAATAATAAATAATAAATAAATATAAATAATAAATAATAAATAGAAAATAATAAATAATAAATAAATATAAATAATAAATAATAAATAAATATAAATAATAAATAATAAATAGAAAATAATAAATAATAAATCAATATAAATAATAAATAATAAATAATAAATAAATATAAATAATAAATAATAAATAAATATAAATAATAAATAATAAATAAATATAAATAATAAATAATAAATAATAAATAATAAATAAATATAAGTAATAAATAATAAATAATAAATAATAAATAATAAATAATAAATAATAAATAAATATAAATAATAAATAATAAATAAATAAAAATAATAAATAATAAATAAATATAAATAATAAATAATAAATAATAAATAAATATAAATAATTAATAATAAATAATAAATAAATATAAATAATAAATAATAAATAATAAATAATAAATAATAAATAATAAATAATAAATAATAAATAAATATAAATAATAAATAATAAATAAATAATAAATAATAAATAATAAATAATAAATAATAAATAAATATAAATAATAAATAGAAAATAATAAATAGAAAATAATAAATAATAAATAAATATAAATAATAAATAATTAATAATAAATAAATATAAATAATAAATAATAAATAAATATAAATAATAAATAATAAATAATAAATAAATATAAATAATAAATATAAATAATAAATAATAAATAATAAATAATAAATAATAAATAGAAAATAATAAATAATAAATAAATATAAATAATAAATAATAAATAATAAATAAATAAAAATAAAAGAAATAAATAAATATAAATAATAAATTATAAATATAAATAATAAATAAATATAAATAATAAATTATAAATAAGTAATAAATAATAAATAATAAATAATAAATAAATATAATTAATAATTAATAAATAAATAATAAATAATAAATAAATATAAATAATAAATAATAAATAAATATAAATAATAAATAAATATAAATAATAAATAATAAATAAATATAAATAATAAATAATAAATAAATATAAATAATAAATAATAAATAATAAATAAATATAAATAATAAATAATAAATAAATAAAAAATAATAAATAAATAAAAATAATAAATAATAAATAAATATAAATAATAAATAAATATAAATAATAAATAAATATAAATAATAAATAATAAATAAATATAAATAAATATAAATAATAAATAAATATAAATAATAAATAAATATAAATAATAAATAAATAATAAATAATAAATAATAAATAAATAAAAATAATAAATAAAAATAAATAAATATAAATATAAATAATAAATAATAAATAATAAATAAATATAAATAATAAATAAAAATAAATAATAAATAAATATAAATAATAAATAATAACTAATAATTAATAACTAATAAATAAATATAAATAATAAATAATAAATAATAAATAATAAATAACCAGTTACAAATAATAGATAATAAATAAATTAATGTATATTATAAATAATAAATAATAAATAATAAAGGAAACACATGAAAAAGTATGAAAAGACGTGATAAGGGATGAAAAATCATAAAAACACATGAAAAAGGATGGAGAAGCATATGAAGAATGTGGCATTGGAAAAAATGAGAACACATGAAAACTCGTGACAACTCTAGAAAACGACTTAATAATTCAACGTAATCATCATAATAACCCATAAAAAACCATTGATAAAGATAAAAAGTCATGGAAACCCAAATAAACAGTAATAAATGGAGCTACCGTTAAAACCCGTCAAAACGGTCAAAAAGAGACAAAAACATTGGACTCACATTAATAGAGATAAATTATGATCCGAGAGTCCGTTTTAGATCCGCGACCTGTCAAATCAAAGATCCTGAAACGTTCTTCAACCTGAAAGGTGAAAGAGTCCGAATGGACAGACGGATTGGAAGTTATTACCATTTAAAACAAGCTGACGGAGAACGAGTGCTAGAAACGAGACATTGAAAAACATAACAAACCCGATACCCACTAAAAAGGCCATAACATATGATCTAGGAGTGCATGTGGGCGATGTGACCATTCAAACTGAAGCTCATGGAACGAGCTATGATCTTCCAGGTGGAGGAGGCCGAACTGACACGCGGATCGAAAGTTAGGCCTGTTTGAAGACAAGTTCGACGAGACACCGGTGACGGAAATAGGGCATTAGAGGCCTTAGGTGGGGTTTTTGTGGTCAAAAAACATGACAGAAGCTTTCTTTTGTCAAACTAGAGCATATCTCTCTTTGCTGGCTTCGATTTGATATGTGGTAGAGCCCAAACGGACACCCGGAGTGAAAGTTATGGCTGTTTGAAGTTGGAGAACTTTTTTCAACTTTTTTATAACTCTAATAACATCCACACCTTAGACCATCTCACGGTTTTGATTATATGTGCCTCTAGATCTCTTCATGAGCTTCGATTTGACTGGTCGTGGTGCTTCAACGGACACCCGGATCAAAAGTTATGGTCGTTTTAGTGATTTTGGGGTTTCTCACGTTTTTTTTATTTTTTTCATTTCATTTCCCGGCAGTTTTACCGAAACCGCCGCTATTTCGCGGCAGTTTTTTAAAAAACCGCCGCTAATCCTCTAATAAAATTAAAAATAAAAATAAAAAAAAAATTTAAAAAAAATAATTTTTTTTGCCGTTTAGCGGCGGTTTTTTCGCGGCGGTTCTTAAAACCGCCGCGAAATGGCGGCCCAAAAATGCGTTTCACGGCGGTTTTTAAAACCACCACGAAAAAACAGCCACTAAACGACGGTTTTCTTGTAGTGTGGGATGATATTATGATAAACTTTTTCATGGGGCTACCAAAGACTCCTAGAAGGAATGTTGCAATATGGGTCATTATTGATCATCTTACAAAGTCAACACATTTTTTTGCTATAAGAAAATATTTACCACTTGAACTTTTAGCAAGACTATATATTAATGAAGTTATAAGACTTAATGGTGTACCCCTATCGATTGTTTCTGATCGTGATCCTCATTTTACATCAAGATTCTGGAAAAGTATTCAGAAAGCCCTATATATTGAACTTTTTTTAAGCACTGCCTACCACCCTCAAACTAATGGAAAATTAGAACGGACTATTCAAACCTTAGAATACATGTTGAGATCTTGCTCACTTGACTTTAAAGGTATGTGGCATCAACATTTACCTCTAGTATATTTTTCCTATAATAATAGCTTTCATTCAAGTATTCAGATGACACCATATGAAGCATTATATGGAAAGAGATGTCGCACCCCAACTTGTTGGGATGATATTGGTGAAAGAAAACTCATAGGCCTAGAACTTGTTGAGGAAATAATGGAAAAGGTGAAGATTATCCAAACCCACATCAAAGCAGCTAAAAGTAGGCAAAAGAGCTATGCAGATAACCAAAGGAAGGATTTGGAATTTCAAGTAGGTGATCATGTTTTCTTGAAGGTATCTCCATATAAGGGTGTTATATGTTTCGATAAGAAGGGTAAATTAAGTCCCATGTACATAGGACCTCTCAAAATTCTAGAACAAATTGGAGTTGTAGCTTACCGTTTGACAATGCCTCCTAATCTCTCCAAAGTTCATGATGTGTTCTACATATCAATATTGAGAAAATACATGATTGACCCAACGCATGTACTCACCTATGAAGAAATAGAACTGGAACCTGATCTATCTTATTTTTTAAGATACTCTCAAGATTTTTGATACTAAAGAACAAGTGCTGAGAAACCGGACGACTCATTTGGTAAAAGTTCTATGGGGAAACCATAAGATGGAAGAGGCAACGTGGGAACCCAAGGAATTTATGATGAAGAACCACCTGAATATTTTTATGTAGCAGTATTCTAGAAATTTAGAGGATGAAATTATTTAAATTAGGGATGAATGTAACACCCTATGGTTCCATGGTACACTCCTATTGAAATAATACAATTTTTTTCACTTTACGCAACTTCTAATTCTATCACACCATGAAAAATCAATCTAGTTGTTTTAAAAGCAGTTATGAATAATAATACCCACATTTTAAAATTTTCTAAATTTTATTTTTTAATTTGGTCTTTATTTTTGGATTTTTAATATCAAAATTATCTTACGGTGAATTTTTTTTCACTTTTCCAATAACGTTTATATTTTGATGAATAGTGAAAAATTCTAAATTTTAATTACAAACAAATTTTTTTATCGAAATAACTTATAGTGTTAAATTATAAATTTGAGTGGTTTTAAAGTATAATTATATTATATTTTTATAATTTAATATAATCTAGGTTATTGGATGTAATTTCATATTTAAATTGTACATAATCCCAAGTCAATCTTTCGATATTTTTTACTTCTTAAAAACTCGTTTTTTGGTTTGGACAACATGAATTAATTTTAAATTAATTTCTCAAACTTCTATGTTTTGAATTTGAAAAAATAGATTCCATATTTGAAATCATATGGTCCAAAATTTTAAAATAGGCAACATTTTTTAGATATTATGAATAGTTACTTCAGTAAATATTTTATTTAAAATGGTTAAAGTGAAAATCCGGTAAATAATTGTAAACCAAATAATATTATAATAATATTAAATTACACTAACACGTGTACTAACCCTATTGGATAATACATTTTGGACCATGGGAATCCATGAATCGATTTTGGGACCCAATGAAGCCACTTGGGAGTGATAATGACATTTTATATTAATTAATTTAAAGTAAAGACAAAAATAACATAAACATGTATCTTTTAGTAAAACATTTTTTATATGGTGTTATATAATTAATCTCTTCGACTATAAATATTTTTTATAAAGATAAAAATCTTTCATACATCGTGGTATTTTATTTATAATTTTTAGACATTAAATAATTAAATTTATTTATGACACAATGATGATGTAGTAATTACCATATTAATGAAAGATTAAAATAATTGATATTATAAATATTAATATAAATGTAAATTGAGACTTTTGATTAATTAAAAGAATTTTATAGCTTAATATGACATGTTAGGGTTGATTAAATTAATTTTTTTCGAAGTAATAAAGTTGTTATGACTTTAACAAAAATCAATTATTAAATTGTCTCAAAATTAACATAAATGAGTTTAAAAAAAATACAATTTTATTAAATGATATAATATTCCTAAAAATATAATATTTTGAAAAAGTACTTATAAAAGGTTATATATTTCAATAATTAACCACTTGGGGTTCTATTGGATTTTTATTGTATGTTTATTAACCATTTATTATAATAATACAAGAAGATGTGGTAAAAGTTAAACTATTTAACTAAGAGTTAAATCTAAAAGTGATGGTTAATATGATGACCTTAACTTGTCTAAAACCTATTGGTTGATAGTATTTAGACCCATACCCACCTTATCCTAGAAATAAATTAATTTAAGGCCATTATAAACTGAATATGATTGTATAATAAATTAATATTTCAAGGTTTTCCTAAAGTGACCCTCACCACTCTTATAAAAGGGTACTTCTCCTTCTCTAAAAATCACACCTCCAAATCCATTTGGCTTGGCCAAAACCTGCTCAAATATCTTTCCAACTACCCTAAATACAACATATAGGCCTCAATTTTATCATAAATCCAACCTAAGTATCTATTTTGATCAAATAAAAAGGAAGCACCCGAAGAAGAGGTAATTATTTCATCACCTCTTTAAAAGTTATTTTCTTCTTCCACTTCCTCTTTATTTGTTGTTTCCATACCAAAATAATAACTCTATTAACTTATACATACTTTTATGTTATTATAAATATGGTACAACCATATTCATTATTCTATCCATCTTTTGAATGACAAAGTCACCATACGTGAGTACGTACGTATTACCATCCCCATGTCATGGTGTAGTTTGTTATTCAACACTTAATTATTTAGATGGGTATAATAATGAGTATAATTGATTTTAATAATAAATAAAACATGTTAATTATTGTTTATATATGATATAAAATCTAATTATATACGATTTTACCATCAAAATAATGATATAGTCATTCGTGCGTACGTACGGATTACTATCTCCAAGAATGCGATAAGTTTCATTTCCCCATCATAATCATTCAAGAATAATTTTCACTATAGGATTAAAAATAATGTTTAATAACTTTATATAATTCTAGATATGAATCAAATACATACTATCCCTAACAAACATGACATACGTAACAAAACATATAAAGGAAAATGAATCAGTTAACACCCGAAACAATGATACTACTAAAATATTATTAACAAATAAATATTATAAGATCACATATGATATAATATTTATGTATTTGGTTCTTGTATAATTTAATAACAAATTATTTAACTATTATACATCAGGTTAACGTATCCTCAACCAAGGAAAATTACAAGGTAAGTGTTAATTCTACAATATCTTCATTATTTGAGGTTGTTTATACGTGAGTATCTATTGGAACCTCTTTGTCATCCACATCCATGTTTATTAAAAATGTATTTCCAAACATTTTTAATATTTCATAGACCATAGGTTAAATTAATTTATAACCTTGTTTTAATTTTTATAAAATGTTTATAAAGGAATCTTTCTGTTGTTTTCCAAATAAGATTCTTTATGTCCTTTTTGAAAAAATTAATGAAAGAATGTTTTTTAACTTATATAGTGAGTGTGGATATTTTCCACTATCACCTTCAAATCTTCCCTTAAAATATTATAAGAATATTTTCAAAATAAATTATTTCTTTTATAATTTTGTGACCTTTAAATTATTTCAAAATAGAAAGAGATATTTCTATCAAATAGTATTTATTTTATCTATGTCAACATCCTTTGATAAAATTTACACTTTTTTGAATTTGATTTATTATCATAGAATATTTCATATTGTATTAAAGGTTTTTTGATATGTTTGATTTTGGATGTATTATTTTTATACCATTCATGGTTTATGGTTAAAGTATTAACATTTCATATACTAGTTTTAATATGAATGTTTATCTTATGTTTCAACCATTTCATATGATGAATACATTGGACTTAGTAAGTGATAGGTGGAGCCCGCTATAGCTCCTCGATGAATCGGTAGGTCTCACGAGACAAACTAGTATCTTGGAACAAGGCCTTGACAAAATCTTATTTGTCATCTTGGCACGAGGCCTTGACTATGTGGTTATGATGTACAATATTATGCATTCATCATTATGAAATTGGTTATTGATATTACATGTGATTATTAGACTATTAGAATATCCATGTGAATAAGTAAATGGAATTATTTGATTTATATTTTCGATATGATGCTGATGTTTAAGTTTAAAAGTCTTATGTTTTAGTCTTATACAATTCCTTAAACGTTTATGCTTATTTGTAATTGTTTCTCCTATATTATTATCCTTACTGAGCATCTGAGCTCACCACTTTCTTATGTTTTATTTTTACAAGTATGTGAAGAAGTATGTTATAATTAACCTACAGGGATAGGCCAAAGGATATGAGTGTGTTCAAAAGGGGAGACATTTTTTTTCTTTATTTCATGATGTAATGTAAAACTTATGTATGTATCTGGTACTTCCAAGGCTACTAAACTGATCGGTCTTTTAGGAAATTATTCCTTATATCATTCAAATGTTATGTAATAATGAACCGACTCTCGGTAAATGGGGTCAGGGCATTACCTAGTAAATCTATACTTATTTTTCGTAGCACTCTTCTTGGATTCCTAGGGAATGATACATAATAAGGGTGAGGTCAAATACTTAGTAAGGAAAAAATATAGTGGGAGAAATAATGAATTAATAATAACAATAAAATATAAATTTAAATAAATAAACACACATTCCTTGTAATCAATGAACTGAAATAAACTATATCCATAGATATGTCGATGAAAAATATCATAGATGAATAATAACTGAAACTAGTTTAAGGGAAATACTTAATTGTTGGACTTCATGTCTGAGGAACATGAAAAACTATTACCATAAATACCTATCATAATATGGTTTAAAACTAGGGGTAGAAACCCATTTGTACAACTATTTGTCTCATTAGAACCTGTTGATGCATCTATGAGCTATATAAAGTCTGGGATCCACCCATCATTGCTAGTCCAAATGATTTCTTATATTGAATAATAAAAATAAATAATATGACTTATAAATTAACCATATTGAATGAGAAATATGGATTTATAAATAATTCCCCATTTAAACACATTATATAAAATGGTATACGATTTAGGAAATAGTAATATCGATGATAAATTGTATGGATATTTAGGATAAATTCAATGCTCAATGATCATATGAAATTGATATTTCAAGGGGACTAAAAAATAATTCAATAAATTCAATGTGAATTATATCCTTGGATAAATCAATAATAAACCATACAGAGGATGAATAAGTATTGTATCAATACAATAAATCCCATGTGGTGTAAAAATAGAGGGTTGTTGTCGTTGATTAAATAAAAGAATAGCTTTTAAAAATATTCATGAGGAAAATATTCACTTCTTTTTAAAAACCTTTTGATAATATTTTTCTTTTAAAATTCCTTTGGAAAAAATTTTCTTTAAAAATAAACCCTTTAAACTATAAAAATAATATTCAAATAAATGATGGTGGATAAATCCATACAATTCATATGAGGTAAAAATAATATTCCTTATGTATGGGAAAAGGTTAGAAAATTCCTCATTTAGAAAGCGACAAGAAGATTCAGTCGAAAAAATTGGGAAAAGAAAATAAGGGGTAAAAATTTCTTTACCAATTAACTTTAGAATCATTTTTGACAAACATTTTAATAAAACATGGTTTAAATAAGATAATAGGTTCTCCTACCAAAGAGATGAATTAAGTCGTGTTTTTTGGAAAAAAATTATAAAACATTTTGAGTACCAAAGAAATGAATATTGGTACTAATATTTAATGGTCATTAATAACCAGAGGATAATTAAAGGGTTTATTTAACAAGGGTTATAAAATTTCCCCAAATGGAAATTCCATTGCAGGATTAATTAAGATATAGTTGAGGAAAATAATCGTTGTACATTACAAAGTGTCTCATACCACCTTGAAACAATTTAAATAATAAAAATAATGAAAGAATAATATTAAAATAAAGCCTAAATTTCCATGAAGGTAATAGGATTGATGATAAAATATTACAATACTGGCAGTATATTGACCACATAAAATATATAAGTGGTGAACATGATATTTATATCATTGATTTAAAAAGTGATAGGATAATCCCTTACATATGAATAAAAAGAACCAAAAGTAATAATCATCAACTAAATAATATAAATAAAATTAATATAAAATAAAAAATTATAATACATGTCTATGTTGAAGTATTTACCCTATATATAAGAAATTAGGTGCATAAAAATAATGTACTCCTCATAGAATGAAAAGTGAGACAAGAGTCCCTTACCTTGAGTTTATTTTAGAAAAATGTCCTTTAACATCCTTTATAATTATATTATATTAATTTTATAATTTCTTCATAAAATATTTAATGTTTATCACTAATTTTATTTAAATTATTACTATGTTTCATAAAAACACTTAAACAAATAAATTTATATCAGGTGTTTTGACCAAATTCAGTTCATTTTTTAAAAACCACTTTTATAGGTCAACTATGGTAAAATGGGTCATTATATACCATATCTAGAATAATAATAATGTTATAACTATTATATTCATACATCAATTATACATTAAAAATTGATTATTAAATACATTTATGAAAAATGTTCCAACATTACACTCATTGAGATGGCAGATCGTATATACGCATAAGTAACGTTCCCAATTTACAATGACAATAATAGAAAGAAGATAAGAAACCCCATATATTTCAAGAATGATAATTATATCATAAATAACATATTATTTAAACATATATACTTATTTATATAATTATAGGATGTAAAATTAGTCACACCATGTCGAGGAGGTTGTAGTCCACACATCAACAAATGATGTTATCTATTTTGAAGTGTGTGAAAGGGTAATAAAGAAAATGAGATATATATATATATATTTCAATAATAGTAATTATTTCTTGAATATTATATTTTTTATGTATCATATCTTTAATTATAACCATTCTTTATACATTCCATATATTGTGTGAACGAATCACACCTCTTTGAGGGGGTGGTAGTCCACACTTCCTCAAAACGATATTATTGTATTAATGTGAAATGGAAAGTATTAAATGTATGTTTTATAAAATTATTATATAAGTATAAAGACATAATAAATATTATATATAACATCTAAAAATATAGTTTCCATCATAATGCCATACATGAATGTTGGAAGTGGAAAAATGAATAATCATCATTTTGTGAGGCCGTAGTTCTCTATACACAGAAACAGTATGTTCATTACCCATTAGATGGAGGTGTTTTTAAGTGTAGGTGTAAATATTAAAATAAAAAAATCCTATTATATTGAGGAAAACTGTATTTTTACGAAATAAAAGAAAATAATAGTACAGGGAGTGGATAATGGAAATGAAACTAAAAATATAAAGAGAAGACATCACCTCTTAACCAGGTAACTTCTTTTAGTTTGAACCAAAAGGCTTCATTGAAAGGATTTATTCCCAAAGAGATGATTCTAGGTATAATTAATGGATTTTAGGAGAATATTTATTCATATATTGGCCAAACCTAAGAGGTTTTTGAGGTGTGAAGAAGTGGGAGAGGTGGTGGCCTTTTATAGGGAAGGAAAATGACACACTTGGAATTTTAGGAAACAAGATAGGTATACAAATGTTCTTACCTAATAAAAAGTCATAAAAACTACAAATAGAAGGTATATTGACTAATTATGGACATATTATGGGTTTTTTAAAGATTTTTAGGTGATGTGGCCCCTTAAATTTAGGGATTAGACCATTTTAGCCTAATTACACCTTAATCACAGTATTTAATTTTAATCACTTGTACTAATCATTTTGGTCAAAAATTAATTTGATTTTATTAGACTAAAAATATAATCCAAATTATAATGGTATATATCCATTTTTTTTAAAATTTAATTTACTTATGATAAAAAATTAAAATTAATGCTAATCTCACAGACTGATGAATTAACTGGTTTTAGTAAAAAATGTTCAATAGATTGTTAAGTTTTTATATTAAATTGCACAATTAAATTTATTATAATGAAATAGATTGTATTTATAGAGGTATAATTGATTAAATATGATCTTAAAACAAATTAAATATATAATTTAACATCAATAATTATTTAAACGAAAAGACATTTTTTTATATAAAATGCAATATTTTTCACTATTCATCAAAAAATGAAATTTCTAAGAAAAGTACAAAAAATTAACCCTAAGATATTATTTAAATTATTAATTCAAAATGAATTTTATTTTATCAAATTAAATTTATAATTTTTTCAAAATTCAGATTTAAAATAGGTGCGCTATTAAAAGGTGAAAAAAATGCCTTAATAAAAATATAAGGTTTTATGTGTGAACTAGGGTTTGTTCATGTCTTATTCTTATCAAATCAATTGTATGAATATAAAAAATATATTATTGAATATATAAAATATATATATCATTTAAATAAATAACAAATTGTAATTAATTGTCTTTATTAATAAAAATCTTTTTTAGAAGAATTAAAATAAATATATGACTTTTTATCCAATTGGTTCTTATTTTCATTTATCATTAATTAGTAACCCATGAAATAATTTAATAGTTATATAAACCATTAATTTTCATAAGTTTGTTAATACTATTCATAACCGCTAACATAACAGCTAGGTTATATCTTATTATATTAAATAATAATATTTTAGTAATACGGTGTTATTTGGTGAAACTTGGTCTTGCGTGTAACACAAGCTATAGAGGAAGGTATCCCTTGTGTGTAATACAATCTTTAGAGGAAATTTGATCTTATGTGTAGCATAACCAACTTAGTGTTCCATGAATTACAAGATATACCATGTATTGAATTTATTTAAATTATAAATATATAGTAGAGTCTCAGGATATTATTTTTCCTTCTTCACTTAGTGTAGTGTGCCATACATGCTATCAAATACAAGGTTTTCACATTATAATTTTAGGATGTCACATTTTCCCTACCTTAATTAAATTTCATCATCATAATTTAAACTCGATATTGGTAAAAATATTGTTTTACTTTTTTTTATGTTTAATTCCCACATCATAAAAAGGGTTCATAAAAAACCATCTAGAAAATAGAGGATGGAAAGTACAAAGATCACATGGACAACCATGTGACTAGGTCTATAAGTAAGAGAACACTAGTGGTAAGTGAATCTACAGACTTAGTGGAAAAGTGTAAATATTTATATGGAGGGTATGAGGTCATCAATCACGAACAAGTGATTGATCAATAGAAATATAAGGGCCTAAAATCCATAAATCTTTTATGATTTAGAAGGACATCAATTAAAAAAAGGTATTAAGAAAACTTTTTATTTCTAATTCATTTTTTAATGTCTGTTAATTATTTTACTAACCAGGAATATAAGGAAATATTCTTACTCAATAGGTTTCAATTTCATATTAACAATACCAAATTTTGTTTGAGCATTGATAAAATTCTAATTAATCCCTTTACTTCCAGAAATTAATTACCAATAATGATTTTTTTATTCTTAAACCACTAAAATAATATTTTAAAGGATCATAAGGCCTATAAAATAGTGACAAGTCTAACTATTTGTCTCTTACTATCTCCCAAAACCAATATAGTTAATATATTAATATATAATCCTAAAAATTGATACTACTAGTTCTTTATTATTATTTATTCATGAAATTGTTTAACTAAAAAAATGAAAAATTAACTAGTACATTGTGTAGGTTAGTGGTTTGTGTAAAAACCTTATCGTCCTTCAGTAATGGGTTCAAGACCCATGACCTTTCCAGATTTGATTTGTTTCCACTCAAATTTAAAGTTTTACTTTTCTAAAACCAAATTAATATAATTTCCAAAACAAATATTATAGACATCCGCTATATTTAAATATTCTATTAACTATGGTTTTAAATACATCATAAATAAAAAAAATACTTCATCCATTTATTCACACACAGGTCCTTCCATGGTATATGGTTTATCAATAATATAATTTCTAGGATTTCTAAATGAGGACTCCTTATTTTAAAATCTAAATTGAATTAGGGTAAACCTTGATCATTCATTGTAATTATCCATTCAAATTATTTATAATGGTATTTAAAGAAAATATAGATTATCCTAATAATATCCCTTAGGAGTATCAAACAAGGTGCAAAGTAAGGACCATTTTGGTGTACCAGGTTACGCCAAGTCAAGACCATAATACCAAATTGGGGTTGTTACTCCTATGTATATCTGTGTTAGAACCACATCCACATTTAGTATCTAGATAGGGATGCATTTCTTGGAATACACACATAATATATACTTTGCCAAAATTTTATGGTGTTTTTATATACATATCCTCAAACTATACCTTAGGGTTATGATCTATAACCTATGTTTTATAAAATCTTATTCCTAAGGTTTCTACTAAACATAATTTGATACAAACTATAGTGACATAGACCTAGAAGCCTGGATACAGTGTCTACTATCAATTAAATTGGCGTGATTACAAAGAGTCAAGACCTGAAAGAACGATTAGTTTAGTATTATTGGTAAACTAGATACATAAATTAGTATTTTGTTAAAAATGAATACACTAATTACAACATAATTTGTTTTCTTCTATCTAAATAAACTGTTTCAAGGATAACTATAATCCATCTATTAAATCCCTACATATCTTTTATAGTACTCTTCTTGCATTCCTAGGGAAAGAAAAAAATTAAGGGTGATCTCAAATTCTCAGTAAGGGAAAAATATATAGGAATAAATAATGAATAAATAATAATAGTAAAATGGAAAGGTAAATAAATTAACTAAAATTCCATGTAATCAATGAACTGAAATGAATTATATCCATAGATATGTCGACGAAAAATCTCATGGATGAATAATAACTGAATCTAGTATGGGGTAATGCTTATTAGTTGGATGTCATGTCTAAGGCACATGAAAACCAATTACAATAAATAACTTTCGAAAGAAGATTTAAAACTAAGTATAGAAACCCATTTTCCCAACTATGTGTCTCATGAGAATGTATCAATGTATCGAGGAGATATATAAAGTCAAGGTGCCACCAATCATTTCCAGTATAAAGAATTTATCATATTGAATAATAAAAATAAATAATATGCCTTATCAATTAACCATATTTAATGAGTAATACATATTTATCAATAATTACCCATTTGAACACTTTATGTTAAATGGTATACATTTTAGGAAATAGTAATATCAATCATAAATGGTATGGATAATTAGGAGAAATTCAAAGCTCAATGATCATATGAAATTGGACATTTCAAGGGGACTAAAAAATAAATCACCTAATCAAAATTTAATACCATCCTTAGCCAAATCAGTCATAAACAATCCAAAAAAATAATAAGTATGGTATTAATACAAAAAATACCATGTGGAGTAAAAATAGAGGGTTGTTGTCGTTGATGAAATAAAAGAATAAATTTTAAAAATATTCTTGAGGAAACTAACTTTTTCTTTTGAAAAACCTTTTGAAAATATTTTTATTTTAAAATAACATGTGAAAAAAAACTATTTAAAAATAAACCTTTTAAACTTGAAAAAGAATATTCAAAGAAATGACGGAGGATAACTCCATACAAGTCGTACGAGGTAAAAAGAATATTCCTTTTGTACAGAAAAGGTTAAAAAATGAATCATTCAGAAAAAAATAAGAGTCCTTTGAAAACATTGGTAAAATAAAAAAAAGGGTACAAATATCTTTACCAAATAATAATATTATTTTTTCAAAATAATTTTTAAAAAACATGGTTTTTAAAAGAAAACAGGTTCTCTGACTAAAGAGGGAAATAATGTTATGTTTTCTGAAAAAATTTTTGTATACCAAAGAATTGAAGATTGGTACTAACATTGAAAATGGTCATGAATAAACAAATTAGAATTAAAGGGTTTTTTGAACAATGGTTATATAATTTCCATAAATGTAAATTCCATTGAAATATCTTTCAAGATATATATGAGGAAAATAATATTTAAACATTCCAAAGTGTCCCATACCACCTTAAAAAATTTTAAATAAAAAATCTCATGAAGGAATAATATTAAATGAAAAAATTTAAAACCTTTAATTTAATAATATTAATGATAATATATAATAATAGTGTATGCATATACACCACACAAAACATATAAGTGGTGAGCATGACATTTGTCTCATGGATGTAAAAAGTGAGAGGATAATCCCTTACATACTAATAAAAAGAATCAAAGGTAATAATCATAAATTAAAAAATCTAAATAACATGAATATAAAATAATTTATGATATTACATGTCAATTTGAAATTATGTAAAACATATATATGAAAATAGGTTCACAACAATAAAGTATGCCTCACGGAAGGAAAAGTGAGACAAGAGTCCCTTACCCTGAGTTTCCTTTCAAGTGAACTTCATTTAACTTATTATATAATAAAAATATTTTAATTTAATAAAAATTTCACAAAATTTTTAATGTTTATCATTATTTTTATTTCACTTATTAATATTTTGGGTACAACTACTTAAACAATTTATTTTACATCGGGTGTTTTGACCAAATTTATTTCATGTTTTAAAAACAACTCTTATAGAAAAACTATGGTCAAAGGTGTCATTATATAACATATACATAATAATAATAATGAAATAATTATTATATTTATACATCAATTATACATTTAAAATCAATAATTAAATACTTTTCTGATTAATGAACCAATGTTACACTCATGTAGATGGTATGCCGTACATACGCATGAGTAACACTTCTATTTTCAATGATCATTATAGAAAGAGAGTAAGAAACAAAATATTTTTAAATAATGATAATTATATTATAAATACCATATTATTTAATCATATATATTTATATATTTAATTTTTTAATATAAAAGGAATTACATCAATGCGAGGAGGCAGTAGTCCACACATCCACCCATGACATTATCTATTTTTATGTGTGTGAATGGGTAATAGAGAAAATTATATATGTATATATATATTTATAGAAAGGTAATTATTTAAATAATATCATTTGGATTTTATTTATGTATCATATATTTATTTATAACCATCCTTTATACATTCCATATATAGTGTAAATGAATCACATCGCTTTGAGTTGGTAGTAGTCCACACTTCCTCAAACGATGACATCATATTAACGTGAAATAGAGAGTATTAAATCTATGTGTTATAAGAGGATTAAAGAAGTATAAATACAGAATAAATATCATATATAACATTAAAAAATAGTTTGTACATTATAGTGGAAAACCATAATAGTTGGCAATGAAAAAATGAACAATCATCGTTTCGTGAGTTCGCCATACACAAAAACACAATGTTCGTTACCCATTAGATGGAGGTGTGTGAAATTTTAGTTATAAATATTAACATAAAAACATCCTATTATATTAATTATACTGTTTTTATTATAAATTAAAGTAATAATAAGATTATGGTGACTGGAGAATGGAAATGAAACTACAAATCTTGAGAGAAGACATTACCTCTTAATTAGGATTTTTTTTTGGTTTGAACCAAAATGATTCTTTGGAAGGATTTCTGACCAAATATAGGATAATTTTTCTAGGGGAGGGATTTTGGGAGACTATTTGGGTAGAGACTGTATGAAACTGATAGGTTTTATAGGTGTGAAGAAGTTGGAGAGGTGGTTTCTTTTTATAGGGAAGGAAAAGGACTCACTTGGAATTTTTGGAATCAAGTTAGGTATACAAATGTTATTATCTTATAAAAAGTCATAAAAAACCTTATAATCTCAATATTTTATGTTTTAGGGCCTAATTATGGACTTATAATGGGTTTTTGACAAGTTTCTAGGCCATTTGGTCCCTTAAATTTAGGGTCTAGTCCCTTTTTAGCATAATTACACCTTAATCACTGTAATTAATTTTAATCACTTTTACTTATCATTTTAGTAAAAAATTAAGTGGATATTATTAGAATAAAAATATAATCTTGATTAAAATAGTGTATAAACATTTTTTTTTAAATTTAATTTACATAAGCGTAAAAATTAATATTAATGATAATATTGCTGACGGACGAATTAACTAGTTTTAGTAGAAAAATGTTCAAAATATTGTTAACTTTTTATATTCAATATCAAAATGAAATTTATTATAATGAAATAGAGTTTATAAATATATTTATAATTGATATATTTTTTTTCTTTAGAAAAATTAAATATATATTTTAACATTAACAATTATTTAAATGAGAAGACAATTTTTAACTAAAATTCAGTATTTTTCATTATTAATAAAAAAATTAATTTTCTCAGAAAAATCCCAAAACGTCACCTTAAGATAATATTGAAATTATGAATTCAAAAATGAATATTATATTATCAATTTCATTATATAAATGTTTCAAAATTCATATTTAAAATAGGAGCACCATTAAAAGGCGGTAAAAATACCTTAATAAAAATATAGGGTTTTATGTGTGAACTAGGTGTTTTTCCTTGCCTTAGGATTTCCAAATAAATTGGATGAATATAAAAAATATAGTATTTAATATATAACATAAATATTTCATTAAAATAATTATCTAATTGTAATTAATTATTTTTATTAAGATAAATATCTTTTGGAAGCATTAAAATAAATATATTTTTTTTATATCCAATTGGTTGTTATTTTTATTTATGATTAATTAGTAACCCATGAATTAATTTTATAGTTATGTAATCTATATATTTTAATAATTTATTCAATAATATTAAAAACTAGTAACATAATGTCTTGGTTGTATCATATTATATTAAATAATAATATTTTAATAATACTGTGTTATTTCGTGACAATCGGTCTTGCGTGTAACACCTGATATCAAGGAAGGTTACTCTTAAATGTAATGAAAGCTATCGAGGAAGGCCGATATTGAATTTAATGAAATCTAACTCAGTGTTGTTTGCATTAGAATCTAGATCATCCATTGAATTTATTTAAAATAATATATATATAGTAGAGTCTCAAGATATTATTTTCCCTTACATGCTTCGTGTCACATTCCATACAAGCTATCAAATACAAGGTTCTTAATTTATAATTATTGGGTGTTACATTATGGTGAAATTTTATTATGATATATGGTATAATTAGGGTGAATCTCCTTACCAATTATTTTTTCTATGATAGTCAAATTACAATTTAATTTTGGGGCCATCTAAGTTGGTAGTTTCCCAAGGTTTTGGGATAAAATATCCACTAGAATGCTAAGTTTTAATTTTAATTCATTTACCTAATTGATTAGATAATTAAATCTTGATCCTTTATATTAATATATAGTTGGTGATGTAATAGGTAAGGGTTGATGAAATTGTATTTTTTAAAAGAGAGGATACTATTTGTAAGAAATTTGGTTATAGGATAACACATGAGCCTGTTAAAATGATAGTGTTTATGGGAACTAGTTTTTGTGTGTGTAAGGGGGATGATGTTGGTATTGATTCTAATAGGTTGGTATATCTTGATCATATTGATCCAAAAATCAATATTTTACAAAGGCATTACTTCTCCATACTTTACTTTTATGCTTAAATTTCCTTGTCTAAAAGGTATATGAACAAATTTCCTTGTTGTACCACCCTGGTATAAATTAAAGGGGATGGGTGAATTAGGGTGTAAAATTTTCCTTTTGAATTAATGTATCATGTTACCATATTTCAAGATAATCATTAAAAATATATTACCAAGATACACATTCATACAAAAAACAAATGTTTGAAGTTCACATATCCCAAAAAATTTTACTTGGCTCACTACAAAGGGAAACACCGAAAGATGGCACACCAATGATGTGTCTATGTTCCAAAATTCATTGTTCTTGAATAGTTTTTATGGATTATAGATTTTATCCATGGTAAAAACATACTAGTAATACTTCCATTATAATGATTAGGGTTCGATAACTCCTCACAGAAGGTTCCATTCCTCTTATTCACCTCTGTAGACTACTTTGGTTGATTGAAATAGTTAGTTTAAAGAAATTAGTGTCATATTTAATAGAATTTTGTTGTTAAAATTTGTATCTGATTTGAATGATACCCTACATGAATAATGGTTCTAGTTTGATGCTCCTTTTAATGTTTTGTTCATTAAAAATATATTATCATCACTTCATATGATGAATTTTTTTGATTATATAAACCAGGGTGCGTAACTCTAAGAATGTAACTCTAACATGTGACTGATGGTATATAACCTTGATCATGAGAGACTTTATTTACAAACCTATGTTTATATCTCCTTTGAGATACCTACTCTATATGAACTATGTAATGTGAGTAACAACTTCAAAGCCTTCCTTTTTAATCAATTCATGTGACCCTATTCATATGACTTCGATCATGTAACACTTCCTTGTATTTATGATTTTGTTACCAAGAAATCAAAACTATAGTGTTTAACCCCAATCACGTGATTGGGACATGAAAAAACTATAAAGAATCCAAAATATAGTTATCCTATTTAGTCCCTTGATTAATCTCTTAATGATGTGAAAAATTGTTATTTATAAATGAGTTACCACCGACTTAACTCCAAAAAACATGCTTAGTCATTCATTCCACTAACTTCAAGACTCATGAAAATTTCTTACATTTGATAGCATAACTCACCGGTTATACATGAGTCACATGAATCCCTTCACATAAATAATTTGGGCATAAAAACATGCATAACATGTCTCTCTTTATGCATTTCATGATCCGTTTAAGCTTACATTATAACAAAACCCACATAAATCATGACACTTCCTTTGAAAACTTTTAGAGTTCTTGATATTATAATATTTCAAAAAGACTCTATTATTTATAACACAACATACTATATGTGATTTGTTATAAAACAACACCCTATTCATTGGAACAAACATGGTCTCTTAAAAAATACATGATGAAATGATCCATTCATGATTATGCACTCTGCCTGAATTCACCACCAAATAAATCGAGCTCCATCACATAATTATTTATCATAAAATACTTTATCCATATTAAATGTATCATCCTTTCCAAAAATTTAGAAAAAAAGAAAAAACTCCATCCCTTCCAAAATTCTACAAAAACACACATGGCCTCATTTTTCATAATCAATATCATCCTCAGTCATCAATCACCATGACCATAGATGAACTAGATTGACGAAAAAAAATAAAATTCCTCCAACTCAGATCACCGTGGATCCAACATTATTATGATTTGGATTAATTATAAATCTAATGTAAACTTTAGACCTGTAAAACTTCCAGATATAAAAAATAAAATATCTCAACAAGCACTCTAAGTCTATGAGACAAAAGCTCGGTGTAGAAAACCAGTGTTCAAGATAGTATTCCATGAAAAATGACATTCTAGATATTCCCTCTATCAACATACTCACATACCTTCCATAAATTCCCCTTGGATAACATATAACCCCAAATTCAACACCAAATAACCCCTTGAATACTATATTTCTTAGATTAGAAACATCTAATTGATTTAGAATAATTGAATTTTACAAAAACAAATATCCCTATTTTGAAACAAATATAATGATATAGAACCTGAAAACTATGAAAAAACTATAAAGGAATTATATACCATAAGAAGAGTGGATAACCAGACATCCTCAAGATGAGAGGTGTGGTTAAACACCAAGATTCAATCGATGTTTTTAAAACACATCAATGACTTATGGCCTAGTCATAATATCATCAACTAGCTGATAAGTTTGAACATAATCCATATAAATCATTCCTTACTCAACATTATCCTTGATAAAATGATACTCAAGTTCAATATTCTTTGTATGAGAGTGTTACACATGATTATCTGTGAGTTTTATGACACTATTTTTATCATAGAAAAAACCATTGGCTGTTTCAAATTACCAATATCCTCATATTGTTTTTTTATATATAGAACTTGTGTGAATGACTTTGTAACTGAAATATATTCTTATTCTGCTGCTTTAAGAGATTTCATATCCATTTTTTTAGTAATCCAAACAAATATTTTCCACTAATAAATTAAGAACCACCACTTTTATAATTTAGGTCTTCTATATGTCTAAACCATTCTATATCTTAATAAGTTAAAATATCAAGATTCCTCCTTGATCTATATGTCATTTTATAATATAGATTACCTCGAATATATGTCATGATTTATTTCACTATTGTTATATGTTGTTCCTTTGGATAACTCTGAAAATAGGTTTCCAATAATGTTTTTGAGATAATATATAATAATGTAATAGTTAAATACAATGAAATTAAATTTATTATTCTATACAATGAGGTAACCATGGATATCCCATTCACATGTTTAGTTCTTACTACAATTGGTGTTTTCATTGTATTCGAGTCATGCATGTTAAACTTCTTGATTAGCTATTTAGTAAACCTAATATTATAGATGAATGAATATCCACTTTATAAATCACTTGTATCCTAATAAAATATGTCATTTCACCAATCATGGACACTAGAAACTTCTTACTCATAATATTTTTCCTAATCATCCATAAAGTGTTTCTTGTTTCCCCCAAAGAAGATATCATCTACATAGACAATAACCCTGAACTTTTAGTGACCCTAACCCTAATATACCAAAGTTAGTGTTGACTTTATTATACTAACATAAGATACATGGAATCACATTTAAAAGGACAAAATAGTTTATTAGTCTTGGAAAAAATGATATATATTGAAATTCACATTATATTTTAAATCATAAAAGGCAAAAATAATTTTATTTTATAATTAAATTATTACCCTTAATATATCCCTACACATAAATCAATAAAATACTTCCTTAAATACTGTAAAAAATAAATCATGGGAAATGGGTGTTCTAAGATGATTTGTAAGGGTATGTGTACAATGGAATCAATGAATAAATAAGACATAATCCATATGGAAAGGTAAATAATTGAAAAAAATCCATTTAATCAATAACATGAGAATAATAAAATATAAATAAATTATTATCAAATTATTCCATATAAAAAATCCAATGATCTTGAAAAATAACCATGGATATTTTAACTAATCTTATAATCACATGTAATATCAATAACTAAATTCATAATAATGGAATGCATAATTTTGGAAATCTAAAACATAACATTTATTAATTGTGCCAATATATCTAATAAAATCAAGGATTTATTCTTTAAATATATATAAATGGGTAACGCCATAACCAATACCAAATCTATTCTGGCTCATGAGACCTACCGATGCATTGAGGTGCTATAGTGGACCCTGCCTGTCTTTTAAAATGTCTAATGCATTCCTTATATGAAAGGGGTGAAACATAATCCACATAAATATTCATATTTAAATTATCATACAAAATGTAAATACTTTTCAAAATTAATAAATATAATCATAAACCATCTGGAGTAAAATTAATGGTATCAACATATTACATCCCCAATCAAAATGATTAGAAGCCATCCAAAGAAATAATAAGGATGGTATCATTAGAGTATATCAACATTAAATAATATGTAACATTAAATAATGTATTCCTAAATGGATAATTATTCTTAATTACCACTTAAAACATTCCTTGAGAAAAGTAACTTTTCTTGGAAAATCACCCATTTTATTTTAAAATATGAAAATTCATAACATATTATCAAAATCATTTTCTTTGAAACTTTTAAAAAATTCAAATTTTATTAACATAAGGAAAAAAATTTACTTTAAAATAACTTTGTAAACATCTAATTTAGGCTTCATTTAAATTATGATCATGATAGTTTGTAATTCAATACATTCCGTATAAGTTAAAATGAACATTCCTTTTTCTCTATAAAAAGATTTGAAAAGTTCCTTGTTTAGAAAATGATAAGAATATTTTTTTCATTTTTTTAAAATGAAAAATGGGTAATAAATCTTTTAATAAATCATTTATATAATATAATAAAATTTTAAATCATTTTTAGTAAATATGGTTTTCTAAGAAAAAATATTTTTGACCGAAGAAAGAAATAAAGAAAGATTTTCTTAAAAACAATTCTTACTAATTATAAGTACCAAATATGAAATATGGTACTATAAATTGAAAAAGTTAATTAATAACCATGTGATACTAAATTATATTGAGTTTATGATATTAATTTTTAATAATTTCCCCAAGGAAGACATAAAAAACAATTCAAAATAATGATAATATTGTGAAATAAACCCTTACCACTTTGGTAAATTTTGTATCGTAATCCCCATGAATGAAATAAATTTAAATGAAAAATTAGATACCATTAAGAAAAATTAATTCATGATACAATATAAAAATATATTATTATAAAAACCACAAAAAAGAAATAAGTGGTCAATATATCATTTTTCTCACTGAAGTAAATGTGAGATGAGAAACACTTACCTTAAGTCTTACTCATCACGTACATTCGTTATATTCCTGAATAATAAAAATATGTTACTTATTTAATTTATTAATAAAATTATTCAAGTTTATTATTACCTTTTTTCCTTCTTATTACCATGTTATATATGATTAATTAATCAAATTTTTTCCATCTTATTACCATGTTATATATGATTAATTAATCAATTAAGTTTACGATGGATGTTTCATCGATATTTGGTTTATGTGTCAAAAATGACCTTGGTAGGTTTACTATAGTCAAATAGGACATCATTAAAATAACTAAAGAATAATTTTCATGAAATAATTATAATATTTATACATAAATTATTCTTTTAAAACCAATCATGAAATAATTTTATGAAAAATAAATTATGTTACAATCATGGATATAGTAGGCTGTACGTAAAAATGTGTAATGTTTCCATTTTTCAATGACCATTATGGAAATTAGTTAATAATTTTTTTTTAATTTAAAAAATAGTAAAAATATAATATATACGATATTATTTATTTAAATATACTTATATATATTATCCATGTGGTGTGGTGAGGAAATGAAATTCACATCCTTTTGTGAAGATGGTAGTCCATACAAACATGAATGACATTATTATTTTTTAGTTTAAGAAATAAAATGATATGTTGTATTTTCAGAATAATAAATATATCCTTAATACCATAATTATATCATTTATATGACATAAATTCATTAAAATTATCCTTATTACCTACAATCTAAATTATTTTTGAAAAGAGAATCACATCGCATTGCGAGGAGGTAGTCCGCCATTCACACAAGAGATGTTATCTTATCCCCTAAGTCATGTAATGTAAAAAAGATTTATATGATATAATTATTAAATAGGTATAATTATGTTTAAAATATAATATATATACTTTATATCCATCATCATTCCCAATTGTGAGAGGTGGTAATGGAAAAACGAATGACATGGGTTCGCGGGTTGGGTGTCCACCCTACACACGAATGATGATTTTTCAACCTATTAGATGGAAGTGAGGATTGTTTTTGGTTATAAAATTAACATTAAAACATATCAATTTATATAAGATACAAATTATTTTTTAACATATGGATTTTTTCAAAAATTTAGGAGTTTGATAAAGAAATAAAATAAAAACACTTATTGAATAATGTTACATCCTTTTCGGGTAACCTTCGTAGGCTTGCACCAAAATCCTCCAAAGGTTATATTTATGAAAAAATTAAGGATTATAGGATGAGATTATTAATGTTGGTAAGTTATTTTGGTAGGTATTGGTAGACCAAAATAGGGATTAAGGAGTGAATAAGAGTGGATATGGGGGGTCTTTTTTAAGTGAAGTGAGTGAGACACTTGTAATTTTTGAAAAGGAAAAGGTGTAACCATGATTTTCAAAATTCCAATAAGGTAAAAAATGGAGTATTATAGATATTTTAGCATTATATGGTCAAACTATGTCCATAAATTACATTTTAGACACGTTTTTAGGTAATTTTAACCCTTATATTTTTAACCCCTAATAAACCCATTTTACCTTAACCGAGATAATTATTTTTTACTTTCATTACTATTTATTAATATAATGTTTTTAAAATAATATATTATATAAATTATTGTTATTAAAAATATGGAATCCATTTTTCTAAATTTCATTCATATATTTATAAAAATATAATTTAAAATTAATCTCACAAACACGATGGAAAAGCGGGGTTTCAAAGAGAAAATGTTCAAAAGTATTCAAATTTTTTATATCAACATTCAATATGAAAATGATTCAAATGACATAAATTGAATTAATATATATATAATTTAACTAATGTTACTTTAAAACCAATTTAATAAATAATTTAAAATTATAAATAATATAATCAGAAAAATGTTGTTTTCAATTTAAATTAATTATTATTCACTATTAAGAAAAAAATGAATCTTTTTAGATAAATAACAATAATGCACCCAAAAGAATTTTGAAATTTATATTTAAAAAATGAAGTTTATTTATTTAAATAAATTTTATAAAATTGGTAAAAATTAAATATAAATTATGTGTTCAAAGTGCAAGTAAATTTTTTTAGTATAATACAATTTTTAGAAGACATTTATTTTTCTTTAAAATGATTAAAATTTTATATTTAATAAATAGATATAAATATAATTTATTTTACACATGGGTAAACAAAAATTTTATTATTATTGATTTATTACTATTAATACCCTCTAATTTAATGAATATGTTATAATGGTAATGTTTAAATAATAATATTATAATAGAGTATAACATTTTGTTCAAACCCAGTGTTGCATAGATTGAAAGATATCATAGATATTGAATTTATTTAAAAATAAATATACTATAAATTCTATGGATGATATATTCCCTTATAATCTCGGTGTTTCATTTCATATAGGGTATTAAATATGATTTTCATACATTAAAATCTCAGGGTGTTACATTCTACCCCCTTAAATAAATTTGGTCCTTGTAATTTAATCTTGATATCGACAATCAACAGTTTTTCATTTGAAAATACCCTTCTTGAAATCCCACATCATGAGAAGGGTTAATAAAATATATCATTCAAAAATACCTTTCTTGAAATTCCACTATAACAACATTAAAATTTATCCATAAAATCATTTAACTAAAAATGATGACATATGAACCAATACATCAAGTAGGTTAGTGGTTGGTGCTAAAACCTTATCATCCTTCAGTTGTGGGTTAAAGTCCCACAAAATTATGGATGTGATGGGTTGTCACCTGATATTTGGGTTTTTATTTTTTTAAAAATATATTAATATAATTTATATAATGTTACCATATTTTAATAGCCCATAATTACCTCATAGTCAAAGATTATATAAATCATAAATGTTACCAATACATTCATAAAAACCTCTTTATAATTATTATATGAATATCAAAAAAATATTAATTATTATCCTACCCCAATCATATGTTTTATAATAAGTTCAACCTTCCACTGAATCAATTTTCATGGAACCATTCAATACATGATTTTAGTTCCTTAAAGAAAGACTACTCTAGTACAATCATTAAACATTTTATAATTATTACAAAAAATATCATTGGTCAAAATACTCTTATAGAATAATTCATGAATCTAGAAACAATAAAATTAATCATTCCACTTCATCTATAGTAGTAGAATAAGATTTACTTGATACCTTAACTTATTTTGAGATATATTTCTTTGAATTTTTAGTAATTCATATGTGTAGTGCCCCATATCCTTATAGTGGAAGTGTTCACATTGGTATATTCCTTTATTCTAATGAAATCACAAACATGGTATCATTTTTCCTGATACTTTAAGTAAAATCGATTTCCAATTACGAAGGTGTTTCCTTCTAAAACCATCACATGTTGGAAAATATTACTTTCCCTTTTTCAATTTATATATTTTTTACCCTACCTCCTTCTTCTTCTATTGATTCCCTTTAAATAAATAATACATAGAGAATTAATTATCCATCATGAAATAACATGATATTTTGTACTTGTGTTATGAGAAATCTTGAGATACTAGTTCCCTTATAATTATTTGATTAATACTAAACAATAAATGGTTAATATTTCTTATTCATTGTCCACAAAAGTCCTTGATAAACATGAAAATTTGTCTTCATACATTTAAACACTTTCATATTTTTCTATCTTAGACTCAAGAACTGTCATTCTATATCATCTCATTATTCACAAGGAAAATATTTTTCCATGAAGAGTACCTTGAAATACATATAATCCATTATTACTATTTCATACTCATTTTTAGTGTTTTTAATTAATGTCCAACATTATTCTGCATCTTCTGAGAGATGATAATGTTTGCTGACAACATTCTCTATTTTACTACTTCCTAGAGAGAGAAATATATTATCTAAGGAACTTATGCATAACTCAAACAAAAATATATTTTTATTCCCATTGAATGACATAGGTTTATGGAAAATGATGTGGTTTAACATCATTACATTGCATAGTGGATAAATTGGATTCTCTATACAACAATGACAATTACTCATAACTAGAGTTTTCTACCCCATATTGTTATAATTTGATCAGTTCCAGCTGTATCTCTAGCTACAACTTTATTATATTTCCTCAGGTGGGGGAATCCTGACACGTGGTATATTAACTAATACAGTTTCCATTCAATCAGTTAGGAACCATTTCTAAACAATGAAATATGTTATATTAGATCACAACAATATAAAACATAATGTATAATCCCAAAATAGTTAAACACTTAACAAAAATTGAAAAATTTATACATATATAATATTACAATAATAAATGTGGGTTCTAATGGGATATTTTTATTTTCAAATAATTTTTAATTGTTTTATTAAAAAATATGAATTATACAAATAATATCACCTAGGAGTGTCAAACCAGGTGTGTATTAAGGCCTGCTTTCATGCAATAGATGACATTAAGGTCAAGCCCAATGTGCCCTTTACATAGTTATTACCTGTAAGAACCCAATTTTTCACTCAGGTATAGATCCTTTAATGTTCGGTATAAATCTTTACTTTGGACCTAATGTAGGTGCCTAATGATTTAGTAAAGGTTCTAAGGGTGTCTGGGGCTGGGTTGGTGCTCGAAACACCTCTTTTTGGGAAAATGGGCCAAGTTTCATGGTTTTTGCATGGTTGACCTAACTGTGCAGATTGTGTTTTTTAGGATAGTGGCACCTCGCACGGCTTGCGCACGACCATGCATCCAAACTGTGAGAACAACATTTTTTCCCAGGTTTGGGCAGAACCTTCTCACACAGTTTGTGCATGGTTTGGAAAACCGCGTGGACAAACCATGCATAGGATAAAAAAATGTGTAAAATGACCAAAATACACTTAATGATCTATTAATCCTACTCCTTCCTCCCAAATTCGAGTTTGTGTGGGATTTACCTATTTATCTCTCAATTTTGGGGTTTTTGAAGATCAATTTTTGTAATCGAGATATCTTCTTCATCCGACTTCTGATCAAGCTTCTATTCATCATATTGGATGAGCAACGGTAAGTACTCGTGTCCACTTTATCCATACTTATTCTCTTTCATTATCGACCTAAATATCTCCATGTGATAATTTTTTACCTTTTCTTAGATCTACTTTAATTCGAGGAAAATCAAGGACTGATACCAAAGGATAAGGCTTGTACAACCCTAAGGTGGGTGGTTTATAACTCATCCATAAAGTTTTTTGTTTTTTGCAATGTTCATGTGGGGCCCACCTGTTTCATTGGAAACAATTTATTAAATTAAAATTTCATGATTATACTCAATAGAATTGCATTGTTATGCTATTTCCAAATATGTGATTAGTTTTTAGTGGTTTCTCCCACAACTCAATCCGCCCCATGTCAAAGGTTATGCCATAATCGAGTTTTTAGTGTTTCAGCATGTTTGATCCACCATTTGGGTGTGCCTTTGCTCGAACTTTCTAAAGGTGAGTCTTATTATCATAAATGACTTGTTATTACTATGAATTTAATAATGGAAACTACCATGTATGCTCACCACTTGACCCGCCTAACGTAAGTGCATCCAAATGTTTATTAAATGTGAAATATGAAATGTGAAATGGAAAGTATACTAAGTATATAACTTGGCCTTATAAAAAGAGATTCAATAAAGGTTACATTTCTTTAGAACCCATTTTTATGTTGATGGAAGGTAGAGAAGTGAAACTCAATAATTGAATAAGCCCTAATTACTAACTAAGGCTTGATTAAATGGTTTCATTGCTACTTGGCCTAGCTACACTAATGGAAGACAAGGCTTGGACCAATGGTTCTAAATCTACTTGACCTATCCACACTAATGGAAGGTAATACATGAACCAAATAAATTATTACATGATTACAATATCAAATAGGAATGGACAGACTTGTGATCGCCTTGAATTCTGAAAGGAGAATACTTAGGGTCTCGGGAACCCCATTACGATTCAAGGTTACTGTTTTCTTAGGTTAATACCCACCAAGACTCTGGTTATTTCCTATTTCATTGATTCTCAGTATACTACCATTGGGTCCCTTTATTTATTATATAATACCTCATATACACTCCTTGTATCCAGCACTGACTAGTAGGTTCCTTGGTTAAATCCCATAGGTCACTGTATTTGTTTAGCCCCCTTTTACCTTGGTCGATCACCTTGGAATCAGTAAGTGCCTTATTGTGGAATTCATTGAATTAAGCTCCTTTTATTACAATCTTACCCCTCTTCTAGACTTAGATACTACTGAGTTATCTTTTTGTGAGTTTATGTTACCTTGGTTTTTACCCTATAACTCCCTCACTAGATATCTTTGTCTTGTTTCCTTATTACGTCTTGGGACCTTCACTACATATACTATCACAAGCTGATGTCAGTGTTGGATATGACTTAGAAGACCTATTAACATTAAATAAAAATTGATTAATTAATCAACTGGTTACATGTTTAGACACCAGCCGAGGGATTAATCAGGCACTTGGTTATTTAGTTATATTGCATAACTTGCTTTATTTTATATATGAATTCCTTCACAATGTTATATTCCATTACACGATCTAGATGTTATAGAAACCATTGGTGGTGGCACACTGAAATTTATCTCAAACCCTCTCTGGGCACCATTTGGTAACCAGATTAGATTACATGGTTGCAGGTACTGACAAATGGAAGCATGCAACTTCTAATACTTGATTGTGTGCTGATATGATGGAGCATGATAGTAGATTACTGAGTAGAATCTCAGGATGCTTGGAGTAGACTTTATTTTCTTTTACCTTGTGGAACATGTTATGCTTATTTTCTTGTATCCATGATTTCTAGCTTTCAAGTGACATGACATTACATCATCAATCTTCCAGTTGATATAGTTATTGTTATTATTTTTTATCTATTACATCAGTTTTCTTCTGATATTTATTTATATTTTTACTGATTTTTACTATTAATTTATATCTCTTCAACTATGCTACACTCTTATAATGAGGGCATAGTCTTCCCATGGACACACCCTAGGCCCTTGCTGCTAGTCAGAAACCTCTGGAATTCAGGAAGATGTGCTTGAGGCTATGTGGCCCACTAGGCTCGGGGCACCCACTAAGTGTTATCCAGGTCCGGGTCATCACATTACCCCTAGGTGCACCTGTTCTAGAACCAAGAACATTTGTCGTATATAAAAGGGGATGTGTTTGATAGAAAAACCACATAATATATTCCTTACCAAAACATTAGGATGTTATTATATACTTATCCTAAAATTATATCTTAGGGTTATGTTCACCAATCTATGTTTCCCAAAATCTAATTCCTATGTTTTCTACTAAACATCATTTGATAACAAAAGTATATACCACTATCCTAGTATCTAAAATAGAGTTTCTACATTATTAAATTAATAAAAAATACAATGAATCATACCCCAAAAGATAAAATAGTTTAGTATTATTGGTAAAATACATACATACATGAAAAATAATATTACATTTTATAACTTAAAATATAGAATGTATTTTCTTTGAGAACACCATTTTACTCTTAGTGTATCCATTCACATCAATCAAAAAATAATTCCTTATATACTAGAAAAAAACACTAGATATGGATGAGATTAGATTACTAGTAATAGTACACATATAATTGAATCTATGAATAAATAAATAATAATCAATATACCCAGGTAAATAACTTAAACAAATAAAATTTAATCATTAAATTGAGAATAATATGGTAGGAATAAATGATGATGAAATAATTTATTATAAATGACCACATGATCTTGAAAACTTACCCATTGATATTTTATCTAATATTATAATAACATGGAATATAAAAAACTGAATTTATAATAATGGAATGAATAATGTTGTACATATAAAACATACAATAATAGAATTGAGTCAATACATCTAATATCATTAAGTTTTTATGAAAATACATTTATATAAATGAATATTTCCTCAACAAAAACACAATCTAGTTTTTCCCATGTGACCCACTAATGCATCGAGGAGCTATCGTGTGCCCCAATTATTTATTGCTATGTCCAGTGCATTAATAATATGAAAGAGGTGATACATAATGAATATAACCATTCACATTTTAACTAGCATAAAAAATTGAAATACATTCCCCAATCAATAAATATAATCATAAACCATTCATATTAAAATTAGTGGTGTCAATATAGTATATTCCCATTCAAATCGATCATATATAATCTGAGTAAATTACAAGGATGATATCATTGGAGTATATCCCCATTAAACATAAGTATAATCAAAGTATATATTCTTAGATGAAAAATTATTTTGAAATATCTCTTGGAACATTCCTTGAGTAAAATTAAATTTCTTTGAAAATCAATTGTTTTATTTTAAAACTATAAAATTTATAAAATATTATGAAAATCCATTACATTAAAAACCATTTTTAAAAATTAAGAATTTATAGAATATTAAGGAAAAAATTTCATTTATAAAGAACCTTGTAAACATGGAACGAAAACTTCAAATATATAATTATCTTGATGAATAATAACTTTGTGAATGCTGTATAAGTTAAAAATAAGATTCATTTTTCATTATAAAATGGTTATAAAATTACCTTGTTCAAAAAAAATACAATAATATTCCATTATTTTTTTTGAAAAAATATACCATTGGAATTACTTATTTAATAAATCACTTATATAAAATTAAAAATATTAAAAATATTTTTAGAAAACATGGCTTTAGAAGAAAAATGTTTTTTTGATCGAAGGGGGAAATAAAGTAGGATTTTCTTAAAAAAAATTCTTAAACATGTACCAAAGATGGAAAATTAAACTATTAATTGAAAACATTCATGAATAAATATTAGAGAAAAAAATAGACCATGGTTATGACTGAAATATTAAATAATTCCCCCAAGGAAGACAATAAAAACAATCCCAAATAATTATGAGAATGTGAAATGAACTCTTACCAATTTGGTTTTTTTTTATAATAATACAAAATATGTAAATAAATTTAAATTAAACTTTCAATACCATGAAGATAAATTAATTCATGATATGAACTTAAAAATTTAAGTATATAAACCACACAAAATAAATATTTGGTCAATCTGGCATATGTGTTACGGAAGATAAATTGAGACGAGAAACCCTTACCTTGAGTCTTACTCATCACATACATTCTTTATCTTACAAAATAATAAAATTATTTGAATTATTTACATTTTCTAATAACAATTTTCAAGAATATTATTCATTTTATTTCACTTATTATCGTTTTATATATGATTAATTAATCAATTAAGTTTACATCAGATGTTTCAACATTATTTGGATTTTTTTGTCAAAAATGACTTTGGTTGGTTGACTATGGTCAAATAGGTCATTATTTAAAAAATTACAGAATTATAATGATTTAATAATTATAATTTTTATATATAAAGTATACTTTCAAAAACAATCATTAAATACAATAATGAAAAATAAACTACATTACAACCATGGAGATAGTTGGTCGTACGTACACATAAGCAACGTTTTCAATTTTCCATGGTAATTATGGGAAGAAGTTATGTAATATTTTATCCTTAAATAATAATAATAATATAATATATAAAATATTATTTCATTAAATATACTTTTATAAATATATCATCTGTGTGGTGTGGTGATGGAAATAGGTTCACATCGCTTTGTGAAGGCGGTAACCACACAAACTCATATGACGTTATCATTTTTCAGTGTAAGAAATAAAATGATATATTATACTTTAATAATAATAATACATATGTCATGATTATCATAAATATTTCATTTATGTCACATATTTACATTAAAATTATCTTTATTACCTTCCATGTATAGGGTTAGTGAAATAATCACATCACTTCACGAGGAGGTAGTATGTCATACACACGATCGATGTTATCGAATCCCCTATGGAATGAAAATTAAATAATTATATCTGATATAAATACTCCAAATTTATAATTAAATTTTAAATATAATATATATACTTTATATCCAAAATAATATCCTACAGTGAGAGGTGGTAATAGAAAAAAGGAATGACATCAATTCGCGGGGCGGTAGTCCGCTAAGCAAAGTAATGACAAATTTATAACGCATTTGATGGAAGTAGGAATTTATTTAGGTGATAAAATTAACATAAAAAAATATAATTATATTTAATATAATTATTTTATTATATAAGTATGTTTTAATAATAATTTAAGGAGGTTGTGGAAGAAATAAAAAAACTCTTGTTGAAGAACATTATAAATTTTTTGGGTAACCTCTTTTGGTTTGCAAAAAGCCTTCTTGGTTGGATTTATAATAACAATAAGGATTATATAAACATATCAGCTATGTTTTTAAGTAATTTTTGCATGAATTTTAATAACAAAAATGGTTTTAATTTGATCATAACAGAGGAGAGGGGGTGGCCTTTGATAAGTGAGGTGAGTGGCACACATGTACTTTTTGAAAAGAAAAAGGCGTAACCACAGTTTACACATTAAAAAATGTTAAAAAATAAATTATTATTGATAATTATACATTTTAGGCTCTATATATTTCCATAAAATATATTTAAGATGATTTTTTAGATCATTTTAACCCTTAACTCTATAGTTTAACCCCCATAAAACCTTTTTTTGCCTTAACTATGGTAATTAATTTTTACTGTTTACAAAAAATTATTATGTTCAAAAATTAAGTTTATGTTATTAGATAATAAAAAATATTATTATTACAAATATATATTCCATTTTTTAAAATTGAATTCACCTATGAGGAAAAATATAATTTAAAATTTATCCCGTAGATGCGATGAGAAAGCAGGTTCTGAATGTGATAATGTTCAAA
The DNA here is from genome assembly GCA_963277665.1 of Viscum album. Lineage (NCBI taxonomy): Eukaryota > Viridiplantae > Streptophyta > Magnoliopsida > Santalales > Viscaceae > Viscum > Viscum album. The sequence continues at coordinate 769,971,565 of OY728119.1, read as the reverse complement.
AGTTTACACACCTATATATAAAACTTCAAAGTGAAAATGATTCCAAAATACCTAAATTTGTTTAATAGATATATAATTTAAATAATTTAACCTTAAAAAAAAATTTAATATCTAAATTTACATTAATATTACTTTAAATAGAAAGACAATTTTCAATTAAAATTTACTATTTTCACTATTCAAAAAAATAATAAAATTCACCCTAAAATAATTTTGAGATATAGATTACTGAAATTAAGTTTATTTTTAAATTAAATTTTAAAAATTTGGTAAAAATTAATTATAAAATATTTTTTGTAAAGCACAACTAATCTACCTTTTAGAAAATTATAGTTTTTCATAAAACATTACCTTTTTCATTCAAAGGATTATAGTTTTATATATAATAAATATATATCCATTTTATTTATTTTATATATGTGTTAACCATAAAATTTCCATAATTTATATAGTAATATTAATACTCTAAAATTTAATGACCAAGTTATAATGGTAATGTTTAAATAATAATATTTCAATAGAGTACCATGTTTCATTCAAACTCGGTGTTGTGTACATTAAAAGATAACAAAGATGTTGAATTTATTTAAGAAAAAAAATATAATAAATCCTTATAATGTTATATTACCTTCTATTCTTGGTGTTTCATGTCATACATCCTTTGAAATATGATGTTCATATTTTAAAATCTCATGGTGTTATAACATTGTTCTTACGTCGATGTTTTCACATTCAATTTATGATAAAATCCACCTATTCTGAATTCCATATTATGCATATATGAATCCATAAATGCATTACATTAATGTGGTGATAGCTTGAATCCATATATGTATTTTTTCAATGGATAAACCATTATTTCAATGACTCCGATTAGAAAATGCACAATTTTTTTAATCTAGACTTCAATATTAAGAAAAACCATTCATGAATGACGTTTTTACATAAATTTGATAGAAATTGTATCCATTTTTGATGTACATATCCAATAATATTATGATATATTCTATTTTATCCATAGTTGAAAAATATTATTCCACATCAACTCCTTTAACTTTTACACAGCATTTACACCATTTATTCCATGTTTCTGACAAAATTTACATTATTATCAAATTTTTTATTGAATATACAATTTTTTAATATGATGTTGTGATGATATGGATAGTCAAAAAGATTTCATACATCAATTTTTCAATTTTATACTTATTAATGTTTATAAACCATGATAGTATTTTGTCTCTTCTTCTAACTAGGTTGGTTCTAATGTAGATAATAGTGATGTTTTCTCAATATTTATCATATTCCTTGTCTATGTTGTTACATATTAGTATCCTATTATGTTTAAAGGACCAAATTTTACCCTTATTTTTCTCATATGAGGTGAATATTTATCATCTTTAGTTGTTGATTTCTCTTCTGATTCTTTATTATAGTTTTCAACATTAAAATAATATTATACTTAATCATATTTTTTTATCATTTACACTTACTTATTATTAATATTCATAGTAAATATCAATGTTCATACTTCTAATACTGTTACATTTTTTTCTACTAAATCACTTTTATGTCATTTATTTCTATAATCATTCCCAATATTTTATTGAGTCATTTTTCATCCTTTCACATTGATAAGTAGATTAAGAAAATTCCTTCATCATATCCATCACCATACTTTACTTGATTTATCTCATTATTTTATATGTATCATCTTCTCCCAAACACCTGTAAATTTTTAAATGAGGGACTAATTCAATTCCACTTTCCCTATGGTGTTCTCTCCTCACTAGGGACAATAAAATCACTTTTCTATGTGTATAATTCCACTTAAAGAGCATGTTTTTAAAATCAGAGAGATATTACTCCTTAGATAATCATGGATTTGGAAATATTATTAATAGTTTGATTTATTTTCCCAACAACATAATTTTTCTATGGGTTACTTACTTAAGAAAATGTGTTCATGATTCTGAGTTTTTATATTTAATTATAAAATATAGTGGATGCATATTTAGTTACATTATAAGATCATAATATTTTAGTAATATGAATGGTATCATTTTCAATTATTTAAAAATACCTGTTCATACATACCATTACTTCTATATCAATTTATATGAACATGGAATATGTTAACCAACTGTAGTAATCAATTAATAGAATGAAATATATTTTTATATATTTTATAGTAAAATTCATTAGACCGCACACATTAGTGTGGAAAATGTTACGAAAATATGACCCTTTTTTTCCTCAACTGATATGGGATTCGAACCATTGTCCTATGAAAGAATGAATAACACATCTTTTCCTGGTCAATATTAATAATTGGGATTTCAAACTCATATTTGTGGCATAATCTCTATTAGAAAAGGCTATTTTCTTCTGTAATGGGAAGAAGATATATTTTCTCATGACTATCGATATGAAAGAGATTCAATTTAATTATTTGTTCCTTTCATAAGTGCATTCCCAAATTTTATTTTTACTATATATCCCTTTTGTTAAAACATAACCTCAATTAGAATATTACATTGTTGACTCACACTTATAAGGTTATGTCAGTAAGACATAGTGTGGCCAAGATAGCCACAGAACTATCACTTCAATAGTGGTAATACATTTTTTCATCATTTATTTACATTTCTATTTTCTTTGAGAACCTTTTTTTATTCTTGATTATTCATTAATTGTTGAGGTTAATTTAAAATATTTTTCCCCCTTTATTAATAACAGTCTTAAATGAAACTTCTTCAAACTCAATGTTGACACTGGAATCTTCTACTGTCTTTTATTTAGTCACTACTCTATCCATTGATGTATCACCATCATGTACACTTCTATTTTTATCAAAGAATCTGGATATTTTATCACCCATAATTTTATCACCACCATATGATCCTCTCTTGGACCTTTATATATTTTGTATATTTGAGAATGTTTGAAATCATTTCTTATTTTTGTGTTCACCTAATCTTACTTCTGATTCAAACTTCATTTTAATTAGGACAAATTATTCTTTTAGATATTGAATATTCATAGATATATCCTCTAGTATGAATATAAGATCAATAATTTTCATATATTATTCTTATATTTGAAGTTTAAAATCCACTAATCCATATGTACCTTCAATTTAATAGAATTTTTACCAGTCTAATTGTAATCAGTAAATTTTTGCTTTGAGATGATTAACATATTATGAAAATTCTTTGAGAAATCTGCCAATATTTTTATTTTTTTTCCATTAAATGTTAATATCATGATGATCTCCTTATTACTCTACCTTAAAATCATCAACGCCTTAAGGTTCCTATTCACATTCTTATTCTGCTCTCCCTTTTTGGATAGTTTCCATTAGAGTATCTTATTCATCTCATATAAAAACTACTTTATCTTCCTTCAAAATGAATTTTCCAGTATCATATTTTTTTTGATTACAAATCACTTTCTTTGAAACATCCAAATATATTTCTTATTCTAGAGTCCTTCCTTAGATGATATCTCTCATACGAATTCTGTGTGATTTATTCTTCACTCCCATCTTCATAAAGATTTCCCACACATATCATAGTAATTTTACCAACTCTACCACATATGGATCATTGAATAATAAAATTAAATTAAAATATCCCCTTATAGTTTTCAAATTTCTATAAAAAAGATATAATAATTCACTATCTTCAACATTTTAAATATTACCACATTTAACATTGTTAACTTTTATAACATATTTAAAAGTCATATCCTAACATGTGTGTGTTGAAGATGTTTTTTACTAAACTCTTAATAATATTCCAAAACACTACATAATAGATCATCAAGAGGTATTATAGATAAATACCTCTCTTCAAGAGTATTTTTATGGATTATATACAAGAGGAAGTCATAGAATTATCTTATTAAAAATTTCAACATCTATTACCTCCTATCCAAGTCCTCGAATAACTCAAATAAAATTGGTGATTTAATTTATGAAACTATTATAATATTTATATATAGAAATCAGAAGATAATTACATCAATTTTGAAACAGTTTACGATTATATTCCTTCACCATTATACCCCCTATATATATATTTTGAAATTTCTCCCACATAGCCATAAAAATGGTTTAACTCACCACATTATAGTTGATATGGTTTTTAGGGCTCCAGTAAGACCATTATGTGATTTAGAATTATAATCATGAAATTTCTAATTAGATCTAGACATAGATAGTACTGTTTCATCACTAAATTGAATCACATTGAATGTATCATAGAGAACTTCCATCCACAGGATGATATATGGGATTTTATTATGTTATTCCAAATCTCATTATTGCTTCCAAAAACAATGGGACTCTCTTAGTGTTTTATGATTTCTCTATATGAGTAGGAAAATAAATATATGTTTAAATCTTAAAACACCCACTTTATACCACTTATATAACCTTAATTCACCTTGATATTGGAATAGGGAATCAGGGTGTGAAAGATTCCTCTTGAATCAGTGGATCTTATCCCCACATTGATAGAGACTCACTAAACTTTTCTAATGAATATGACCATTATTATGGAAAAAAATTCAATAATTAAACACTAAATATTAAAAATTCTAATTAGTTCACCAAAGGGGTCTACATCGAAGGAACACAAATAAATGATGTATTGATGTACCAAAATATACTATGCTTCACTAATTTTCATGGAATAATTATTTTTCCATGGTCATTAAGATTTAAAAACCACATTTAAAATATTTAGGGTTTGATCACTTCTCACCTAAGGATCACATTTCTTAATTACCGCTACATAGTACTTTGGTTGAAGGAAATATTTACTTTAAATACTTTAGGGTCTTTTTAATATATTTTAAATGTTATGATTTTTCTTTGATCAACAAGATACATTTCCTTTATCACAGTTCCATTTTGACAATCCTTTTAATGTTCAATTCCCAAAAAATAGATGTTAAAAATTTCTATTGAAATAGAACTCTAGTCACATAACCCTTGGTGAATAAACCCAGGCATGTAACTCTAATGTGTGACTGATGGAATATAACCTTGATCATGAGAGCCTATAAATATGAACCCAAAGACATATCCCCTCGAGAGACCTAATTTGAAAGATCTATGTACTATGAAATACATTTTATAATCCTTACATGAGAATAAATTAAAATGACCATGTTTTCATGAATTTTATCACCTAACACTTCAGTGTTTCTTGGATTACATAACCAATACAAAAAAAATCTTGTTCACATCCCAGATCACATGACTGGGTCATGCAATTTTTTCAAAAACTCCCAGATCAGGTTAAGACTTTTAATTTTTCAATAAATATATTAAATATGTTAATAATGGGTTTTTATAGATAATTTTAATCTAAAATAACTCTAATAAATATGATAAAAAATTCATTCCTTCGACCATAAGAATCATGTTAATCACAAGCCTTTGATTGAATAACTTTCTAGTTATACGCAAGGCATTTGACTCCCTTCATTAAAACTAATCAAGAAGTCAAACTTGTATCATGAGTCTCTATATATGTGTTATAGGATCCCTTTAATATTAGGAACCCACAAAAATCACATGGATCATTTGACTTCATTAGAAAATTATTTTATTTCTTAGGATTTGATGATCACAAAAAGCCTCTATAATTTATTTTGTAACTTACCATACCTGATGTAAATGACCATGTATCATAATTCATTAAAAAATTAGTTACTTGAATATTTATGTAATCATATGATCCATTCATGATTATGTGCTCCACCTAGCTTTTACACCTGATATATTGATCTCCATCATGCAATCCTTAGTCACAAAATACCCCTCCATCTTTAGTGTATCATCCCCCATGAAATTTATTTAACGATGAAGTGTGATGCATTATTCCATTATGTGATCTTATGATGATTTATACTTATGAAATCATGTGACCCATAATATTTTATGTGAAAACCCAATATTCACCATGGAAATAAAGTCAAAAAATTTGGAAAATAATAGAAAACAATATAATCCTCTATGACATTATATAAGAACAAATATACCCTCTTTTTTTATAAACAAAATATTCCTTAGTCATTAAAATAGATGATCAAACCTCAAATAGATTAATGAAAAATACAACACCAGTCCTCTAACTCAGTGCACCTTGGTTGCAATAAATTCCCGACACTTCAACACACTCATTAGTGAATTTTTTAGGTGATGAGAATAAGCCACATACCTTAGCTAGTTCTTGTTGTTCACTTGTTTATTTAAAATTCATCTACCTCATATGTCTTGTTATCTCTTCAAGTCAAGTTTATAATAGAGATGAGTCATTCGTTCTCACTTCATCGATATCACTTATTCTTGTACCTATAATCCCAAATATCTATGAATTTTGAGAAATATTCTCATTTAGTATATTATATTATAATAATGATATGTCTATAAATATGCTTCCAAATTATTCATTTAGATGGTTTCAGTACTTTTCTATAATTTTTTGGTACAAAATGAGAAGGAATTGATTCTCCCCTATTACTTGATGTGGGAAACTGGCACAAAGTTTCTTGAACTACTCCAAAAACATATAAAGGGTTTATATAGAAGCCTATATGATGGAATATAACTCATTAATGATGGATGTTCACTAGGATATAGGAAAAAAATATCTAAATAAAGATCATGTGAATTTCATTCCACTCATGAAATTCACTTGGTTGTACTATGTATAATGAATCTTTTTACACTCCTTCTTGTGGGAAGGATAATTCCCTCCAATTAACTTAATCTTTAGGATTCCTCTTGGATTTAAAGATGAGTATACTAGTGTGACCAATTTAATGTGTTTTTTCAGGTCTTTATCATCCAAGATATGAATTTATAATGAAATTTAATCAAGATAATTTTAAATGCAAAGTCATTTTGTAATTATATCATTGAAATTTGATTAAATTGATCAATGTACTACAATTAAAAAAGTTATCTTATGGTTTATTTATGATTTCTAACCATAATGTTGTACTCATGATGAGTACTCAATTTCTCACCAGAGTATGAAAAGTTAATATCCAAAAATTTATTTTGTAAGTTAATATTTAAAAATATTTTTGGAAAGGTTATTTCTATCTCAGGGTTGAGAGAGGGAATTTTGATAGTTGAAGATCTATTAGTGCAATTTTAAAATTATATCTGGATCTTCCTCTCTATAAGAAGTTCCAAGTATTAATGCACACCTATCACGGGGTTTGGAAAAATAAATTATTTATCTTAGTTTAGATATATTTTTAGTGGTAATATTATTGATATATCTAGAGAGGAGTTCACTAAATCAATTTTCACTTGAAAAAAGATATATTTTTTAAATTGTTTGGTTTTTGGAAAAAAATGAAATTAAGGAATAAGATAAAAAAGAATGTCAATGAATAAGGTTATCAGTTTATGGTTTTATTTCCTTTTTTAATGTTGTCATAGTCTTTAATATCATTTTATTTCTCTTCACAAGGATTAAGAAATGAACTAATCCTAGATTGATTTTTCAATCAACCTTGGTAAAAGGTCATTGTGGTGACTATTTAATAATGTTTTCTACTTTTTTATCATCCCTTATTATATGTGTTAAAAATAAGTTAACTATTCATAAATTACCATGGAAATAACCAATTAGGTATTGGTGCTCCTAGGAAATTTAGAATTAACCCACTAACTCCACACATGTTTCAGTTATTTCTATATACTCTATATATAATATAAACTATTAATTAATGACAATATATACTAAGTGGAGGGATATTATAGGTGATCATTTAATATAGCATGCCTTCTTGGCCTGTTACATTGTTAGTTTTTGAGTGTTAGAGGTGTTTTGGAGGTGGACTGAGGAGGTTCTATGGTGGTTAGAGGTGGAATATGGGTTCATATGGGATATTCACATTGTGAAAGGTTTACATGATATGAATCAGTGTTTCAAAACTTATGTATCTAGACAGTTTCATGGATTGTATGTGGATGATGGGGGGAAATTTTTAAATATATTCCCACCATTAATGAATATCAAGATGTGTAATTACATAAAGGATGAGTTAATTTTAATCTTAGAATAAGTTAGAATATTTGGGAAACCAATAGATTTCACATCATGAAAGGGTTACATGATGTTAAACCTATGGGATCTAGGTTATTTTATAACCCATTTGGACAATTCATTTCATTCAACCATTCCCCTCTCTCTATCAACAGTTTTATTAGAAACCTAGGTGACTTTAGAGGATCCTCCACCCATTTCCCTTATTTTATTCTACAATTTCTAGTGGTTATTTTCAAGATATTCTTGGTGAGTCCCCCCTTTTACCCCTTGTTTTCCTTCCATTATTCATAACAGATCCATTAATGTGGTGCAATTTTGGTTGGGGTTTGAGTTGGGATATGTTTTTTTATAACCTTGGATGTAGTTTATATTGATCTATTACTTTTTTATATAGTAGTGGTTTATATAAATTTCATCTTCACCCTATGGTGTGCAGCGAGTTTAAAAAATATTCTTTAAAGTAGGGGATCTATCATTTCTCACTTCTATGTATCATGTGGGAGGTTTCTCTTCTTGTTTATCTATAAAACATGTTTTCTGATGACATAATAAAAATAAATTAATCAGTTAATTGAAATTAATGGAGATGGGGGATGATTTACATGATTTTATATCTTTTTTATTAATGTGATATTGTGATTAAATGGGATGATTTCACTATTGAAAATCATGGAAGTTGGGAACCTTTTCTTGTGATGAAGATGTCACGATATGGAATCCTTATTACATGTTGTTGTGATATCACCCGAAAATTGAAATGGGATAACCACTTATATTTATATAATAAAATGGTTACCCTAATATTTAGGGATTGTGTGATAATTAACCTAAAATAAAATTAAATATGATAAAATCCATTTTGTTAAGTTGATAAAATGATATTTGATGTTTTGTGATGTGTGGTTGTGCTATGGGGAAGTGATGTGTTTCTCTAATGTGGTGTGGCGTGATCTGTGGGTTTTTGGAAATGATTTTGGGGCAGTGGGGTAATGGTTGTTTTCCATGAATTTGGGGTGGCCAGGTGATGGTTGATGGGATGTGATTTTTGGAAGGAATGGTGATGGTTGTTTGGACTTGATTTTTGGGGTGGTGGGGTGATAGTTTCTTGGACATTCATTTGGGGAATCATGGTGATGGTTTTTTGGCCATGATTTTGGGGGTAGTGAGAAAATGGTTTGATGGGAATTATGATATTTTTGTTATGTGTAGATGCATTGTGTTATATTCTTGGGTAGTGATGGAATAATTATTTGATAATGATTTATGTGGCTGTGGTTTAGTTTGGTTAATGGGATAGAACTAAATATATAAAAATAAATGATTAGTTGTGTCGTTAATTGTAGTTGGTGGTAAAAAATAAAATTAATGGTCTGTATTATTTAATTGATTAGTGGTGTGAGATATATCTTGGGGTTTATATGGTGTTATTCATTTATAGGTAACATAGAAAGTGGGAATGTTGTGATTTATTTGGTGTTTTTTGTGAACCCATAACTTGGTCTTGTGTGTGTCTATATGTATATACATGTACATTTATTTTTATTTCTATATTTACCCCACCCACATTGATCACTATGTAAGGACACATGTATTATCATACAAGGTGTGTTTTTACCAAATTCCCTATGATGAGGGCATATAGATGTCTACCCACTACTTCTCACTCTATCTTCCAGGTGAGTAGATATACATAGGATTTGATGGATGGATGTATTCTAGTACACTTAGTGATGGACTCAGTGTTTTTGATAGAGATTTGATATATCGATGTTGTTGGGTGGATTATAGTGGGGTCATGCATGGAAGGAGGAGGGAACGAGGTTGATTTCTGTCATGTTCAGGATACCCAATAATTCAGTTTATGGTAGTAGTTGTGATGTGATAGTCCTGGTATTGTTGGGTGAGATGAGATGTAAATTTTCTATGGGGTGGTGGCCTAGGAGTATACAAGCATGATGTGATGTGTCCATGCTTGTGGGGAAGTGTCATATGTTATTTAGAAGAGAAGGGATTTCCTTGACATACAATGTTGGGGTTCGAGAGAGGTAAATTAGTGGGAAATTGGTGTGGGGTACCCTTTATCAATAAACTTCTTATTATTTTATTAAATATGACTCACGTTATTTGGTGAGCATGCCTTAGTGAGGTTTAGATGGAATGTTGACCTATTTATGTGCTATTGTTTATGCTATTTTCCCATGGGATCATTAGTATGCTTCATTAAAATGAAAATGAGGGAATTTTGTTTTCTTACTAAGTATAATTGTATGCTCACCTTATGTATATAAACTTATTTTTAGGTATCCAACCGGATTTCATGGATCATGATAGATAGTTCAAACTCAGAACATTTTGGAGAGTTCCTATGTCACTACATTAGATTTTTTGGGTATTTATTTGGATACTTTTATCTATAGTAGTTTTATTTATACATGAATTGTGGGATGGTTTGGGTTTCTTTTTATATTATGTCTTGGATTTTATAGTGGATGATTCATCTTATCTTCTAATATTATACTATTATAGAGGGTAGGGTCTCCCATTTAATGATTTTTTTATACCCTTGGTGCAAGTCATCAACCCGAGGCTTTCCTGAGGTCGGACATAGGGGTCATTATGTCTCTCTCTTCATTATGGTATCTTTAGATGGTGGGGTCATAACATAGTGGTATTAGAAGAGATTATAGAGAAGTAGTGTGGAGTCTAGAGTTAGTGACATAGAGGATTTCATATATTGGTATGGAAAATGCTAAAATTTACCTTGTTTCATGACATACTCTAGGTAGATCAGCTAAGAGATGATATTTTAGGTCCCCCCATGATCCAGTGTACAGACTATGAGCTTATTGAATGACCAAGTGTGGTTGAACTATTTTTAGGGTAGATACCTATGAGAGGTACATGCATCATGTTGAATTGTATTCCTACTTGAGTTGTATTTTTTGGGAACTTTAAAATGAACAAAGTGAATAAAAATGAATATGAATAAAATTATATTCTATTGATCTTAGGAAATTATTATTTTATTTTCAGCTATATCTCCAAGATTTCATCCACATATGGCTTAGAAAGTTGAGGTTTAGCTATTTGATCTAGTTTATCACCATATAATTGATCTATAAGAAGATGATGACCCTCTATGAAGATATTTTCTTTATTTTTAGAAGTAGTGTTTGGGGAATTACAAGGGATATGTTTTATATGTGGAGAGAGAGAGAGAGAGAGAGAGTTGGATGGATGATCTCATGATCACTTTCTATTTGATCCAATATTAGATGAGATACTACGTCCCTTTAATAGATAGTCAAATGTGGGGAGTTGCAAATCAGTGGTGGGTGATATATATGGGTGATCTAAAGGAGGTGATGTATTCATGGGTCAACTTTTAGAAAAAGTTCCATTAAGATTTCTTTTCAGAAATCCTAAATCCAATGAAGAGGTACGATGTTATTTCTCTTAAATAGGGAAGTATGATTGTGTGGTATTTGAGAATCATGTTCAAGGACCTTATAAATTTTACCCATATCCTTTTCAATATTATGAGTCTCGTGTCAGATATCTTAAGGTGTAACTCCATATTTCCTTCTAGTATGTAGTTATTCATTTTACATTTCCAATGATTCTCACGGTTTAGAAGAGGGTGGTGGATATTCAAATTATTAATTCATGAGTATTTTTACCATGAGAGAAGAATTAGCAGGGTTCTATGAGGATTTGGGTTGGAAATTGTAGGTATAAAGCACCAGGACCATTGTAGTTTCATCCAGATGGGATTCGACCTCAGTAGTTTCCCTTCCGGACATCTAGGGATAGCGGTTTCTATGATTTTTCTGATGGTATAAGTCTAGTGTTTTTCTTTATGGGGATTATGGCCATGTCATAAACTTTTCTCCCACTGTTATTTGATCTCATTTTGGTAGAGAGGGACTAATTCAACCCCAACCTCAATAACATTTTCTTGTGAGATAATTTCATTAGTAGGGGTAGTAGGAATATGCTCCTCTAAGGGGATATAGAGTAGTTAGATGATGACCTCAAGATATTCCATATGTTCTGGTACATAGACCCGAGTGTGGTCTTGTAGGTGGTAATCAACATAGAGGTAGAAGATATGGGCGTAATCAGTTTCATGTAGTATAGGTTTTAGTGCTAGAGGGGACAAAGATCATTATAGGTACACTCAATTTTTCATCTAACCTTTTTTGTGCCATGTTTGATTTAGGAGCTTTACAATCCTTTGTTTCACCTTCTCTAGTTTGTACTCTGGAACTATATTTCTAGGCCTTTAGTGTTGACTACACTGGTTGGAGGATAGACCTGCGTGTTTGATGAGTGCTAGGGGTGGAAACAGATGATTGAGACACATTAGTCCCATGGGGAAATTTTGTTGCTATAGATACAACCATAATGTTTTATCCTAAGAATCTATTGGTTGTATTCCACCCATTCTTCTATCTAATTATTCCATAAGACAGTCGTGTTCTTTGATATGGATGGCCAGTGTGTGGTTTTCATTAGCGAGAAGGGTTGTTAAGTGGCCAGTTAGTGTGTGGAGAACCTTTATTGTTTTATGGTTGTATTTTCAATGTAATAAGTGGATGATGGAAGAGTGTGGATCATGATGGTCATTAGGGAGTTTTTGAAATATTTACCCAAGGATGTTGTGATATTACCCCCTTACTGCGATGTAGATTTTATGAAAGAATTTAAATCTAATGTTTCTACGATTTCAATGGATCCACATCAGATATAATATTATGAGTTTTGGGAGTTAAGGTTTCATATAAATGATCTGATGTAGAATTGTTTTATACAGCCCAGTGTGTCCCTATGAATTCCTCTAGTGTTGTTTGAAAATAAGGTAGATGGTAGTATGAGGTTGTGTATATGAGAGGTTGAATCTGGTGATAGTCAGGAACCATTACCCTTTTTTGAGGATATTTAATCTTCTAGAACAAATTTAAGGGGAGAGTTCATTTTCTAATATTGATTTATTGTCTGGATGTAACTAATTGTGTGTCAAGAAGGGAGATATCCCAAATACTACCATCAGGTTTAGGTATGGGTGGTTTAAGTTTATATCCATGTCAGTTAGTGTTACAAAAAAACCCAAAATGTTCATGGGACTCATGAAATTTATATTCTATTAATTTCTTGACTGGTTATTAGTTGTTCTCATCAACAACATATTGATATACTCAAATTCATAGTAGGAACATGTCCATCATCATAGAGCTATCTTTCTAGTTCTTTGACACAACCATCATTATTTAGAGTTGTCCAAGTGTGAGTTCAGGATGTAATAGGTTCATTTCCTTTTGCATGTGGTGTCTTATCAGGGTGTGTAAGTGGACACAAAGAAGGTTTTAACTAATTTTCTTGGGAAACACCCGATAATATGGAATATGTTCACAATTTTCTTAGTCCTAGAGGATAGTATTGGAGGTTTGTGCATGATTTCTCTTGATTTTTATATCTACTTACAACGTTTACTATGAATGATTAGAATTTTTTGAATATTTATCAGCACCTAGAAATGTTCTGTTACCTAAAGAAGATGTTTCTAGCCTTTTAGGGTTTCTGTTTCTTGATGTGGGTATGTTATTTAAGTGTTTTTTAACGCTTCCCATATAAGATTGTGATGTGTATTGAACTAGTAGAGGGTGGTGATCTCTTATGGGTCTAGGAAATTACATCCCCATGAGAGTAAATATGAAACCCATTATCTGGAGATAGAAACAATTGTTTTTAACTAAAGTTTTGGTGGAATTTCCTTATCGTGGATAACATTGTGGTCTACTCAAATCACAAGAGTTCGAGGAATATCTTTTCTCAGCAAGATCTAAATTTATTGTGCATAAGTGGATGAAGTTTCTTTAGGGTTATGATTTTTTTAATCTTCTACACCTTAGGATTATGGAATTTTTTGGCTAATTATTTAAGAAAGAAGTCATGAAAGGATGTTTTTTAGTAGTCTGGGGATACTTTGCATGGAATGGAGGAGTTGGAATCCTTGCACTTTTATGTAAGGGTGGTTGACGATAGAGGCTATTTGTTTTAGCTGATAGTGTAACCTTCTTTGATGCATTATGTGTAGGTGTCTTAATGGAGAGGTTTAGAGGTAGAGGTTCTTCATGATCATGTTGTTCATGGTTATTCTCCATAAGGATTGTTGTAGGATAGTTGAAACTAGGTGATGTTTCCTGGGAGACTATTTTTTCCAATAGTGATGTGTGAGGTAGTACTTCATGGGTATCATAGATCACCTTTGTCATTAAACTAAAGATAATCTAAAAAGTATTATGGCATGAAGATTCAGTTTTGGTGGCCCTAGATGAAATGAATGGTGATGTAATTGATGGTTAAGTGTTTGTTTTTCTAGGAGGTGAAGGCTGATCATATTGTTCCTAATGGGTTTTATAGCCTTTAGATGACCCCGAGTGGAAATGGGAGGAAATATCGATGGATTTCATTATATATTTACCCTAATATTGTGGATTTTGTGACATTATATATTTTATCATGGATTAGTTGATGAAATTGGATCATTTTTTAGTAATCAAAGATTCAAGTGGAATTTATACATTGGATAAGAGGTATGTTGGGGAGGTGGTGTAGTTTCATGGAGTTAAATGGCCTCTTTTCTCAAATCAGGATGCATGTTTTACCTCACAAGTATGAAGGGGATTAATGTATGATTTTGGTTACTAGTTATGCCTTATCACTACTTTCCACCCTCAGACGAACGGGTAGATAGAGCATACCATACAAACATTGGAGGAAATATTGTGGGTGTGAATATTAGACTTTAGTGGATCATGGGTATGATAATTTCCAATTTTTTAGATTCCATATAATAATAGATATCACCCATATATCAGTATGGACCCATTTGAGGCTTTTTACATGAGACTTTTTTTCTCTCCTTTGTGATATATGGAGGGCCAGGAGGGTGAAGTTCTTGGTCCTAATGTGGTGTATATCATAACAAAGAAGGTTCAACCTGTTCATGACATGATGAAAGAAAAAAAGGACCGATAGAAGTCTTATTCCATTCATAGGAGGAGTCCATTGAAGTTTGAGGTTGGGTACCATGTGTTCTTGAATGTTTACCCTTGATGTGGTTAGTGAAAATTTGGAAGGAGAGTAATATTTATCCTAGGTTTTTGGGACCTTCAAGATGTTGTGGAAAGTTATTGAGGTGGGTAATCAGTTGGGGTTTCCACCATGAATAGAGATGATCAAAAATGACTTCCACATATCCAAGTTTCATCGATATATTCAAGATGACTCCCATGACATTTAATGGGGATATCTGGATAACGAGGATGACATGACATTTATGGAATGACCAGTAGAGTTCCAAGATCACCAAGAGGAGGAACTTCCTGGAAATACCAATCTGTTGGTTTTCCTGATGAAGAGACATGGTGGCCTAAAGGAGATTACTTGGGAGTGAGGGACATATATTCATTCCTTGTAACTAGAGTTATTTTGAGTTTTCATTTTCAATTTTTTTCTTGTGATGTGATGTTTATTATTTTTTTGTATTTTTAAATTTTCTATTTTTATTGATGTATGATGTCTGATAATGTTTTGAAATGTGAGAAGGGGAGACCTATTTCCTAATTGAAACACATTATAGAATGATTATATTAAACCCATGTGGGAGAGCTGTTGCTAATAAGTGAATATAATAACATGACATGAAGGATGGAATTCCCTGATTCATGAGTTTGGGGTGGTGTGATTTTATGGTTATATATTTTTTTTTGTTTCGACTGTGTGGAGGTTGAGATGGTTGTTTAGTAGTTTTTTGGTGGTGTGGTTATGATAATGGAAGTGTTTTTTGGATGTGTAGTGTATTTCATTTTTGTTTGTTTAATGATAGAATTAAAGAGTAATGAAATCCTTGGGAAGTATTTTACAGGGTGGTTGTTCAGAAACTTTTTCCTTATAGATTGGTTATTGGATTCTTGTGTGATAGAATCATTTTAATGGTATCTAATGTAACAACCCATGCCTTATTAGGATATTAAATTATCATTTCTAGATGTTGTAGGGTTTTTAAAGTATACTTTAAGAGGTTCTATTATGGTTGGAGGTATAATAGGGCTACTAGGTGATATTCATGTTGTGAATGGTTTACATGACATGAAGTTATGGTTAAAGACATGTGTAGATGTCCAGTTTCATAGGTTATATGTAGATGAAGGGGGAATTGATGAAAAATATTCACATTGAAAATGTAATTCTAGATGTTTAGTTAAATAAAGTTTGTGGTGATGAATATTTTGGGGGAATTTGTAATTTTTAGGAAACCCATGGAATACACATCATGACAGGGTTACATGACATGAAACCAATGGGATCTAGGTTATTTTATAACACACATGGCAATTTTTTTCCATTCATAAATACTTATCACTATCTCATTTCAGAGGAACCATTGGTTCCTCTGGAGGATCTTCCATAAATTTTCTTCCTTTTATGATTCTAAGGAGTATGATGGTTCTTTTTTGGCGATCCTTAGTGAGTTCTCCTTTTTTTACCCTTATTTCTACTGAATAATTCTTTAAGGATCCACTCTGGTAGTGTAGTTTTGGTTTGTGTTGTGATTTGGGATATGTTTTTCATAAACATTGATGTCGTGTAGGTTGTTCCATGTGTTTTACATGCAGTTGTGGTTTTCAAGCATTTCTTCTTTTCCATGTTGTGCGCAACGACTTAACAAAGCTTCTTTAAAGTAGGTAATACTTCATTTATCACTTTTATGTATCATGAGGGAGGGGTTTACTCATATTCACTAATGGGTGATTGTTTTTACTAGCATAATAAAGATAAATTAATCAGTTAATTTAATTTTATAGGGAAGGGAAATTATTATCATGATTTTATAACTTTGATACTATTGTGATATTTCAATTATATGAGATGAATTTTCATATAAAAATCACCAATCTTGGGATCCTTTGTCTGTGATATAGTTATTATAATATGAAAAACTTATTTCATGTTTTTATGATATCACTCTAAAGTAGGAATTGGCTAACCAATCATATTTGGATAATAAAATGGGTTCCATTGATTTATGGATTGTGGGATAATACCCCTAAAATAAGGTGAAATATGATAAAATACACATTGTTAAATATATAAAATGATATTTTATGTTTTTTAAAATGTGGAAATATTGTAGAAAAACAATGGGTTGTTGAGATGAGGTCTGGGGTGATATGTGGTTCGTTTGGCCATGATTTTGAGGCAGTGGGGTGATGGTTGTTTGGCTGTGATTTTGGAGTGATGGGGTGATAGTTATTTGGATATTATTTTTGGGTTAGTGGGGTGATGGTTGTTTGGATGTGCTTTTAGGGTGGTTGGGTGATGGTTTTTTGGCCATGATTTTTAGGTGGTGGGGTAATGGTTTTTTGGCCCTTCTTTTGGAATGGAGAGGTGACGGTTTTATTGAATGTGATTTTGAGGGTAGCGAGGTGATGGTTCAATGGGAATGATGTGCCACTTGTGATATGTGGTTTCATTGTGATAGATACCCAATTAGAGAGGGTATAATTATTTAGTAATGATAGAAATGGTGGGGATTTGGTTTGGTTAATGAGATATAACTGACTACTGAACAAATAAATTATGGTTTGTGTTGTTAAATGATGTTATTGGTAAATAGTGAAATGACTGGGATGGATAATGGAATTGGTCTATGGTGTGAGATGTGGAAAATGGTTTATGTGGTGTTATGCATTTATAGGTGAAAAAAAAGTGTTTTATTGTGAGTTAGTTAGTGTTTTCGTTTGAACCGATAGGTTGGTCTAGTGTGTGGATATACAAATATACTTGTATATTACTTGTGATTTATATATGACATTTACCCAAATCGATAACTAAGTGCCGACCCCCATATTTTCAAATGGAGGGTGTTTTCCCAATATCCAAATGATGATGATGGATGGATGGATACCCTTTATTTAACCCTCTCCCTTCTTGGTGAGTATATATGCACAGGTAGTAATGATTATAGGCCTATTAGTGCACTAAGAAATGGCCCTGGTTTCATTGGGTGAGATGTGATATGTCCATGTGGAGGGGTGGATTATGGCGGGGGTCGTTCATGGTAGGAGTAGGGAACGAGGTTTATGTCCTTAATGTTCATAATACCCTACTACTCTGATCATGGTAGTGCTTGGGATATCATGACCCAAGTGTCTTCGGGTGACATGGGATGTAACTATGCTGTGGGGTGGTGGATATGGTGTCTGTTAACATGATGTGTTGTGACCATTCTTGTGGGGTTATGGTATATGTTATTCAAAAGAGATGGGAGCACCGTGACATATGACATTGGGCTATGAGAGAATTAAATTAATGGGAAAGAGGTGGGGGTACCCTTTATCGATTTGATTCTTATTATGTTACTATACTTGTATTGTGTTATGTGGTGAGTGTGTTTAATGGGGTTAGGATGGAAATTTAACATGTTTAGGTTCTATTGGTTTTTCAATTTTCTCAAGAGAGCATTTACGTTCTTCTTTCCCTTATTCACGAGAGAATTTGGTTTTTATACTGAGTATACTTGTCTTCTAACCCAATTTAAATAAACATATTCTCAGGTTTACAGGATAATTTCATGGATCGTGTTGGATAGTACTATCTCAGACCATTTTGGATAGTTTATATATCAATGCTTTAGCTTTACTTTTGTATTTTTATTTTGGATACTTTTATCTATATCAGTTCTATTTATACATGCATTATGTGATGTTTTGGGTTTCTTTTTATATTATATAATGGAGTTTCCTGTGGATAAAACTTCTTATATACCAATCCTATATTTTTATAGAGGGAAATTACTCCCATTTAATGAGATTATTATACCCATTATGGGATAGTATCCAACCCAAGGCCAACAGGATGCGATACTTTAGGGTCATTATCACAATCCCAAAATAACAATATCTTTGATAGGACAGGGTCAGAAATTATGAATCTATGTAAATAATAGTAAAAAAGTGTAATAATTTAAACAAAAAAATATTAAAAGTACAAAAAACCCATTGAAAACTGAAATCATTCAACATAAGAGAGTTTTTATTCAATAAAATTTGGACTTAATCAATACATTGGATCTCATTCTCTTCCCCAATCACTCAAAATAAAACCCCTCCATTTTATTGGTAATTGAGAATAATGGGGAAAGAGAAGAAATTAAAAAACTAAAATAATAATAATAAAACAAAATCAATAGAACCAAATTTTTGACATGTATCCAAAGCTAAGTATATTCATTCAAAATCCTCTAAGAAATCACCCCCTTACTTATTTTTTAGATGCACGGTTTCCTCCACTTTTCCTCTAATAAAACCTATGCGAGATTCCATTTTTAAAATTTTAGAATGTCTACTTTATTATTGGTTTTTTGAATCTACTTGATATCCAAAATTGTTATTTTGAATTTTCATGTTTCCTTTTCCATAATTTCAATAAACAAAATCCTTGTAAAATCCTCCAATTGATTTCATTCATTTTGACATGGAATCCCAAAACCTCAACTTCTATTATTTTGAGTATGAATGTCTCCTTTAATACAATATAAATATAAAAATACTTGTAGAATCCGCCTATTGATTGAATTCATTCTAATATAGCATCCAAAAAACCCCATGTCTAGTTGATCCCTCAATTTTTTCATGTTTTCATCCTTCAACCAAGATTTTCAAATCCATGAATGATCTCTATGTTAGTAGATCCACACCTACATAGAGCCAAAATTACACCTATGTTGGGATCAAATGAATCATATCCTTAGTATATTCCCACATAAAACTATAATATTATGCCTATACTTAATAGATTAACATATACACACATCATAGTCTGCTTATTTTTAGACTTTAGGTACTATAACATGACAAATACAACCAACTCTAACAACACCTACATAGAGCTAAATGACACCTATATGTTGCAACTTTTCCATTTTCAATCTCCTTCATAGAATATATAGGCTTATAAAAATTATTTCAAACTCTTGATAACATAATATTTTATTTTAAAAAATCATTGAAAAGTAAAATCAATTTTAATCCATTCATTTTATCCCAAAAAATAAACTTGAAAACATATTTCCATAATTTTAGTTCTTCAATATTTTTTCTAAACTAAAAAATGATGATTTAATTCCAAAATATCAAAAATTATAATGACTTGGAAATTAGGGTAGAATACAATGAATTGGATATTTAAAAAAATGACGAATTAGTTGAATCTATCATGAAATCAACTGTTTTGAAAAGAGAAGATGAATGAGAATAAGTATTTATTGAAAATATAGACGGTTTAATTCTAGAGAGATATGGAAGTGTGGTTTGTAGTATGAATATGAGTTTTAAGGGTAGAAATAGGATCCTAGATCCTAATGATCAATGTTATATGGCCGTATAAGTGAAATGAAATTCATATAAGGGATTTTTGATAAGTATATTTAAGTGAAATGGGTGTCCACATGCACTATAATGATCATTTTTTACATTTATGATATAATATTTGTATGTGAAAAGAAATATATTTATGAGAATTTTATTGATAAGATAAAAATGAATTTTTACATGTCGGTTAGGACAAATAAATTATTTTTATTGACTAAAGATTTCAAAAAAATATTATTACAACTTTTTATCCCATGAGAAATATTCTAAAAAATTGATGAAGAAATTTGGAATAGAGGATCCTAAATAAGTTTCAACACCCATATCTGCTAGAAACAAATTGAGTATATATATTGATGAAAGTAGTGTTTATTTTAGATATTTTTATATAATAAGTGGAAGTATAAATTATCTAACAATATCAATATAAGGAACAAAGATTAAATAATAAATAAATTTCGTTTCTTTAGACAAGAATTCATTTCCATGCATTCCTAGACATATTTTTGGTTTATACTTTTATATAATTAGGTCTTCACCCTTACATAAATAAATATTACATTATAAATTGGACACTACCACTTAGTATACATTTTTTATATGATATAAAACATTAAAAATAAAATAAGTTTTTTTATAAATCCTTTCATTTTTCATCTTTATCTCATCCTTGTCCCTACTCATCCATAAACCCTTATGAAAAAAATTAAAAATATGGGATGAGCCAATGAATATTAGTAAAGTACATATAAAAAGAAATAAATAAAGATGTTATCCTAGGAATAATCTTAAAATTTTCATTATTTAAAACAAACTTTAAGAAAAATAAACATTTTCAAACATAAGAAATAAACTTCTATTTCAACATATTTTCATAAAAAATTTCATAATAAATATTAAAGGCAGAATAAAAATAATAATGGTTTCTTTTCAATCCTGAAAATTGCATTAAAATTTATAAATTTCACACTTGATAAGTACAATAGACTTACCTTTAAAATTAAACTCATTATATTACCTTGTGGAATCATAAGATTTATATGAAAGCCCATAACAAGAATAGATAAATAATATAGTTAACTTGTGACATCATTTTTATATCACTCTTATAATAACTCTTACTAATGGAATAACCGACCCCATAAATTCTAATAATCTCTTATGGGATATATAAATGGTTAAATTCATCCCTTTACTCAATGAATTTGTGACCTATATATAGCTGACCCTTCATCATGATCTATATAGGTATCACCCTTCCTCATTATCTATATTAAGATCTCCATTTCTTTTAAAAAATTACCAAGAATTATAAAATAATTATAATAAATTATATATTTCATTTCTATTAGCATACTCATAAAAATATTCTTTCCACCCTTAAGAAAATATTTCAAGATATTGAAATATATATTTCATTTAAAATGATTTTTGAAAATACATAGAAAAAAGTAAATGGGGGTTTTTCATTTAAGAAAAAGTTAAATATTTTAAAGTAATTCAAACATAAAATAATGGTTATGGTGGAAAGAAGAAATGTTGATGTCGTATATGTTAAAATAGAATATTCATTTTTTCTTTTTTTTTTGTTAAAAAATTCTATATAAAATATGTAAAAATATCCCTTTTGAAATGCATTAAAATAAATAAAGAAGATAAATAAAATTATATTTATAGTTAATTTGTTTAAATACAAATACATCCATAAATTATTTTTAAAATATATGCATAGAAGAAAATGATTTTGAAAATGAATCTTTAGAACATTTTAAATGAGGATTTTAAGGTAAGGTGTCATTTACCTCAAGTATGAATCCTCACATACATTTTAAATCATCATAAATAATAAAATTATGTTAATTATTTATTTTATTAAAAATATTTTCAAGTTTATTATTCCTATTATAATATTTATTACCATGTTATATACAATTACTTAATCAATTAATTTCCCATCAGATGTTTTGATGATATTCAGATCATATGTCTAAAATCACTTGGTATTTTGACCATTTTCAAAGTGGCCATTATTCCATCATCTCAAAACTACTAATAATGAAATAATTATCATTTCTATATTGTAATTTTACTTTCAAAACAACTATAAAATATGGTTATGAAAAAATAAATTAAATTACAATCATGGAGATGGTAGGCCATACGCACGCATGGGTAATATTTTCATTTTTAAATAGCATGAGGGAAATAAGGTAAACACCATTTTTTCATTATATAATTATTAATATATAGTAAATAGAATTTTATTTAATTAAATACACTTATATATAGTTTTTATATGACGTGGTCATGAAAAAAATAATCACAGCGCTTCATAGAGGTAGAAATACACACGTATGTAGAAACAATGTTATCCTTTTTTAATGGATGGAAAGGTAAGAAAGAGGATTATATATTATATTTATATAGTGATAAATATTTCATGAATATAATATATGTATATACATTAAATACATCCTTATAAATAGTTGTGAATGGTGATGATGGAAAACGAATTACATCGGTTCATGAGGCGTTAGTCTACTGTACATAGAAATGATGGTTTCATTCCCCATTTGATAGAATATTAATAAGGATATAGGTTATTAAATGAGAATAAAAACATATTAGTATATGTAATATAATTATATTTATATTTTAGCTAGTTTTTATAATATTATAGGTGGCATAAGAAGAAGTAAAATAAAAATGATCGGTTAAGAACTATACCTCTTTTTCATAAAGCCACTTTAGGTTTATTCATAAATACCCACTTGGATATTTTTATTATAAAAAAATCATATAAGATGTGTTTATATATATAAGTATGTTATTTGGGTAGGTATTTTTCATAAAAGAACCTAAGCCAACCTCGAAATTTTCACACAAGACGACCCACAACAGGGATCAAAAGACATTCCTAATCTTCCGGTGCTGGAAACTAGTGCTATGTATCAATAAAAACCCAATTTGGAATTATTTAGAGAAATAATAATAAGAAAAAAACAAAGAAAAACAAATAAAACTATAACTAGTTGTTGAAAAAAATAAAGTTGATATACCTCCATATAACCTCACTGGTCACCAGCATCCACTAAACCAACATCACTCCATAGTGATCAAGACTAATTTAAAAGTAGCACAAGATTCTGAAAACAAAGATTATGATATTGGTCTAAGTATTAAAACTCAGTAGGAATTTCAAAATTAACTATTCCTTACACTTGACCTTTAAAAACAAAAATGAGCCAAGCTAGTTTGAAATATGACATATAAAAATAGATTTTTCTACCCTTTTAAGAAAAAAAAACAATAGACATAATTTTAAGTAAAACTACATTCCATTATATTTTAAAAATAGTTTCCAATTAATAGAAATAATTTTAGTGAATTCCTTATAAAATATTACTTATTCTATACAAGTATCTTAGTATGGAAAACTAAACAAATATTCCCTTTTATAAAGAAACTAAAAAATAGAGGAAACCCTGTAGGAGAGAATTATAAAATAGTACTATGAAAAACAAGAGTAAGAGAGAGAATGAACCATTATAAGTCCTTAAGAAGTTAGGTCATTAGGACCCTAGTGTCCTCAAACCTTGGTAACAAATCAATAAATTATTTTATCAATAATGAGATTCTATATAGGTCACAAAAAATGTTCAATAAATCCCCAAATAATCGTCTTTCATTTAGTTAGGGTTGTAGCGTAAACCTGTTGGGGATCACGAGTCATTGAATTAACAATTAATCCATTGTACAAGTCCATAGTAACCCAAATTAACACCCAGGGTTCCCAATTTCTGAAGTTTATTTCACAAGCCACCTAACCCTTTTTTTCCTCAAGTGAACACATGTTATCAAACCATTTACAACCATTTCAAGAGGGTTTAGTAAATTTTCCAAAAATTTCATAAACAAAAATTCTAGAAAACCACCATTTACAAACACAACAAATTTTAAAAACTACTTTTTAAAATTTAACATGTTTAATATTTTGAAACAACATCAAAAACATATTTAAATAATAAATATACAATGTCAAAACATAGAGTAAACATGAAAAAATAGTAATTTCTGACACCAAGTATCATAACTATTTTTCATATCATATATATACTATTAAAAATTAAAAAAAACATACAATTTAAACACTCAAGTAATTAGGGAATTCAAATTAAAGGTTTCAACATAGGGTACCTTTCTCAAAATACACTACTTTTAATAAAGACAATCTAAATCCACTCCAAATAGGTCTATGGTAGAAAAAGACCCTATTTTTGGCACATACACACTTATGAACCAACAAATATATATTTAAATATCCCTAGTTGTAGTTTATATATTCCCCTATCCATGAGGGAATATGTTAAAGTGGGTATATATACACTCCTTAGAAATGTATATGTGTAAAAGTCTCCTTTACAAATGGTAGTACAAAACACACAAGAAAGAATACCATAAATTCAAAAAAAAAATGAATCCCATAATTAAAATTTGATCACAGAATAAAAAAAGAGGAAACTTTACCCAAAACCGATTTCCAACCCATTTCCTTCAACAAATATCACTTGAACCCACCTTAACCAATCCCCACGATCCTTATGAGCCAAAAAATCCAAAAAATAAAATACCCAATGGTTTCCTAGGATAATAAACTATAATAGAGAGTATAAAAATAAATAAAAAACCTAGGATTAAAGGATATGAGACCTAACCAAGATGAATGAATAAAGAATCAAAGGTGGTAGTGGCCGAAAACCATTGTGGAATATGAGAGGGAAGCACATGAAGGGATGGACTTTAGCCGTGGGGTGTGCGACATACATAAAGAGTTGGGGGGAAAGTAAAGGGAATGGGGGAAGGGGATAAATGAAAATATAATAATAATAATAATAATAATCATCATCATCATCATAAAAAAAATAATAAATAATAATTTATTGTAAAGACCCGGAAATTTCAAGGAAATTTTTTTCTTAATTTTCTTTGGAATTTTACAAGAACACAGTTTCTGACGGCTCCTGATTCCGAGGCCCGGTGTGCCCGGAATTAATTTCCGAAGTTTAGCTTGGGTACGTTCAGTGAACGAACGAGCGGGAATTTCTATCTTTTGAACCGGTGCCCGGAATCGAATTCTAAGGGCACCGATGGAACTGAAGTGCCAGTAATTTCTTAGGAACTCTTTTTCCGTAGTTGCGTTTTATCGAGAGCGGAGGTTTGTATTTTTTTGGGTTTTCTTTAAAAGTGTAATAATAAAATAACGTGCCATGTTGCACTTTATTTTATTTCAGCCGCCATTGGGAGTGAGGTGGTTGAAACCTCCTCATGGAGGATGGAGGTGGGGCCACCACAACTTAACCTCCCTTGAGAGGTTATGGTGGTGGGGCCCACCCAAACTAAACCTCCCATGGGTGGTTTATTGTGGTGGGGACCACACGGGGCTTAACCCCCAATTAATGGGAGGAGAGGAAACCTCCCAACTCCCCTTCATTAATGAGGGAGAGCCTCTTAATTCCTCAACTCCCCATTAAATGGGGAGAAACTCCTTGGCACCCTCCCCTCTTAAGTGGTGCCAACGGACCTCTTTAATTGCGTCAACAAAATTTATTTCACCCGACCCCCTTTTTTTTAAAAAATTATGTAACCACGATGGTTACGTACCTCTCCCTGTCACCTATATATAGGGATCTTGGGAGAGGGTTTGGGGGACGGCTTCACCAAGCGACGGAACGCTGGTAAAGTACCGCGACGCCCAACACTTGGGAGAATTAGAGTTCTCCAACGAAGAACGCCTTTTTCCAAAGCAGAAAGATGACACTTCTTCTTCCTTTCCATGACCTCCTTCCGTGTTGAATGAATGGGCGTCGTCTGCAAGGAACATCGACGACTCTTCATCTTCGAACGTTTCCCGACGTCAACGAACCGGCACCGCTTAGATCCGTGACTTCGTCAATGATGATTACGGAGGCACGTTCCGCGAGGATGTCTTCCACGACACCGATTTCCGCATCGGCGACGAATGAACTTCAAATCCGAGGTAGGGGTTTTGTCTTTTTCTTCAAATTATGTGTTTCTTTCCCTCGAACATGAAAGAATAATCTGTTGGACGTTGTTCCAAATTTTATTAAAAATTGTGAAAAGTTCATCGTTGTGTTTTTACGATTGGCCGACTGTTATCGTTATAACGGGAGGAGACCGGACCGCACGAACACGGCCGATTCTCCTACCCCTTCTAATCCTTGGTCTTGATTTAGCGAAGACAGCGCGGTGTCATCGCACCGCGCAGGAACAAAAGAAAACACGGTCGGAGCAGGCTGCGACGAAGGAACGCGGCGCCATCGTGTCACGCCGTAGGTTTCAAACGAGGTCACGGCCGGAGTCGGACCGCGGCGGAAGGACGCCGCGTCGTCACGCCGCGTCGAACGGATTCACGTTCATCTTGGAAGTGGCGGCTGGAAAAACCGGCCGCCGGAGAACTCGAAGGAGGTGGCTGGAAATCCAGCCGCCGGCGTCGGAAGGAGCGGGACCGCGGGGTCCCGCGGCGAGAACCCGGCCGGCCCCGCGCTGGCCGGCCATTACAGGGGGGAGCCCGGGGGTGTAACCCCCCCGGCAATACACATGGCGCGGCCCCTTAAAGGGGCCGCCGTTTTAAAAATTAAAGGGGGGAAATGCCCCTCCCTTTAGCGTGCCGCGCTGGCCGAGCCGCCGTGCCGTCGAGCCGCCGTGCCGCCGAGCCGTCGCGCCAACGCGCCCCCACGCCGCTGGCCGGGACGAGCCTCTGGCCGGGCCGAGCCGCCTGGTCGGGCCGCCACTCGGGCCGGTCGACCCGGTTCGGGCCGGCCCATGGGGTACTGGGCCGGGTCGAACCGGGCCCAGACCCCCCCGTCTTCGGACATGATTGGTTCAAATGCGCATAGCTTGGGCTGCAGACATCCAATCGACGAACCGTCAGTTGCGTAGCGATCCTTGGATTGAGACGGTCGTTTCGGTATACTATACTCAAGGTGCACCTTCCTTTTCGGGAGCCTACGTGGTTAAAACTCCATAGTTAAGCGTGCTTGGCCTAGAGTAGTGATCCGGATGGGTGACCTCCTGGGAAGTTTCCCAGGGTGGGTGTGAGACGAAAAAGCCAATAACTCTCAGACCGGGTGTCCGATTGACGCGCCATCTATTGCGTTGAGTTCCGGTTGACAATACAAAACATTTGGCATTCTCCGCCCGAGATTTGGATGCAAATGGACAGTGTCCGGGTTGGATCGCACCGAAATCCAACCGGGCCCCTGGAACGGAAAAGCTGATACCATTCTGACAGAACGCCCGTTTGACGAACCGTCAGCAGCGTTGTTGATCACGTTGAGAAACAGTCCCTATGAGTATACCCTATGAGAGTTTGGGGTGCAGTTGAGATACGACCGGGTTGGTTCGGACACGAAACCAACCGGGCCCCTGGGACGAAAAGGCTAATAACTCACAGACCGGGTGTCCGATTGACGCGCCGTCTGTTGCATTGAGACCCCTATGACGAGGCGGTCCTTTGAGATACTTCTTCATGGGACTTTGAGATACTTGCAGTATCGACCTGTAGCTCGTGGAGCAGACTCTCCCAGTGACGAGCGTGCGGAGTACAGAGACCGTGTAGCTGGCTGATACCCGACGACTGCTGATCGAATGACTCGGTGTGTTACAGAGGTGCGCTTGGTTGTAGCGGCACTTGGGAGCGCTTGGTTGTAGCGACAGACCCACGATAGAGGTGCGCTTGGTTGTAGCGGCACATGGGAGCGCTTGGTTGTAGCGGCTGACCCACGAAAGAGGTGCGCTTGGTTGTAGCGGCACATGGGAGCACTTGGTTGTAGCGGCAGACCCACGACAGAGGTGCGCTTGGTTGTAGCGGAAAATGAGAGCGCTTGGTTGTAGCGGCAGACCCATGACAGAGGTGCGCTTGGTTGTAGCGGCACATGGGAGCGCTTGGTTGTAGCAGCTGGCCCGCAGTACTCGATGGGTGGAGTTCTTCAGCAGTCCTGGGTTAGTGAGCAGTACCTCAGAGTCGTGACAGGACCACTGTACACTCCAGAGACGGAGCTCTTCAGCAGTTACGGTTTCGATAATGAAAATCCTAGCTTGAGCTGAGACTTTTGACCTTTTTGTTTACCTCATGATTGAGATGGGTCACTTGATAACTTAGGTATATGTATGGGCATATACCTGGGTAGTAGTTATCCGTTGATTTCACAATCCTTGTGTTTCCTCATGATTGATATGGGTTACTTGATAACTTAGGTATATGTATGGGCATATACCTAAGTAGAGGTTATCTGTTGATATCTTATATGTGGTTATCCTTGTTGGTTTTAGTGAGACCTTGAGGGTCTCGGGGTCCCTACTGAGTATCGTTATACTCACCCCTGCACGGGCTATGCCCGCACCTCGTTGTGTTGGTTGCAGACGACGGGCAGTGCTGACAGAGGCCGAGTGTTCGAGGACTGGACAGTACCTGGAGGTGGACTATACGACGAGATGGTACCCGGAGGAGGACCTCACGACGAGACGGTACCCAGAGGTGGACGTGACGACGAGGCGGTACCCGGAGGTGGACCACTGGGCGGGACATACTCGGAGCGGACGACGGGACCCGAGGAGCAGAGGAGCTATCTGTACCCACCCTTCAGGTGGGATTTCCAGTGGACAGCTCGGCGTAGCAGCTTTACTTTTCAGTTGTTATTTTCTCTTTCGAGTTGTACTTTACAGTTGGGCTTGTATTTTCGGCCCCTTTATACTTTCCGCATTTACTGTTGTACTCAGTTATTACTTAGTATTCACTTCTTCCGCTTGTACTCTTTGTGATTGTTAACTTTACAAAGGCAATGCCTTCCCTTTTTACTGGGATTTACGCCTTGGTGCTAGTCGCCAGCCCCTGGCCTATGGAAGGCGGGCTTGGGGTAGTCACGGCACGGGCCCCGAGGACGGGTCGTGACAAATTGGTATCAAAGGAGTTCGGTTCTATCGCAGAACTTATAACTCTGATGTTTCTTTCTGTGAAGCAATAGTGTTAAGAGTACCGAGTGTGGTTTTCAGTTCAGGGAGTCCAGTGTTGGTGCAGGCGGCCGATGTATCCATACACCAGGACCCTGAAAACTGATTTCTGACTTTGTGCACGAAAACACTGATTGCGTGTGTGTTTCCAGAAAGTTTTAAGTCAGCTCAAACCAGGTCAGATCACCAGGTATAAGACGTTGACCATGTCGCATCGGTTCAGGATATCTCCACGCAGACAGTTAGTTGGAGTTCCAAGAGAGTACTCGATGACGGCTCACCGAGCGACGAGGCTCTGGTGTAGGTCCCTTTTTACTATGTTGGCACCCTCGGGTTGTGTACCAGCAACACCACCACCTATTGGGAAGAGGATTCCAATAGTTGTACTAGTGGACGGTGCACGCTGGCAGAGTGCGTTGCACGAGTTCCAGCAGTAGTAGCCTCCAAGGTTACGAGGCGAGGCAGTTTCCCAGACAGCAGAGCAGTGGCTGGAGGCGATTGCTAGAGTTTTCCGCCTAGCTGAGACATCAATAGAGTGGATGATGGACTTGGTCACTAGTGTTTTCCAATGAATGACCGTGAGGATGGTACGCATAGTGATGAGGCTTCGGTACGTGGACCGATGCCTGAGATAGTACCTTTGGGTAGTGTGTCAGCTATACATCACTACCTGTTGGTCAGCAGATACAACCGGCGGTACCGGTAGGTGACACATGTAGGCTTACTGCCTTATATGTGTTCTAACTTCAGATACCCTCATGTTCCGAGGTGAACCTGATTCATAGGCAGCTAAGGACTGGCTTGAGGAGGTGGCCGGGAGTTTTCTAGAGCTTTTACAGTTTCGGTGGGACAACGTGTCGGTAGTTGAGAATTCATTGAGGCGTACTGAACATACCGGGTACTCGATGGATGCGTTTCAATAAGTGAAATAGAGGTCGGACCTCTGAGCAGGGTATGTTTAAGGGCTTCCGAGCCAGCACCT
Source organism: Viscum album (assembly GCA_963277665.1). Classification (NCBI taxonomy): domain Eukaryota; kingdom Viridiplantae; phylum Streptophyta; class Magnoliopsida; order Santalales; family Viscaceae; genus Viscum; species Viscum album. The sequence goes on along the minus strand of OY728119.1, from coordinate 769,941,035 downwards.
TTTCTCTATGAATTCTTACTTAGGCTAGGGGGATAGAAAGAACCTTTGTGGTTGAGAATTCTTTGCAGATCGAATACAGCCAGAGAATGTTAGAAGTTTGGAAAGCAGGAAACTGACACCAGTCTCAGAGACTTGGGCGTGTAAAATGTTTCAAGAAGAGGAAATGTTAATGACAGATAAATCTGCAGAGCAGCAGACATGGAGGCAGAGCTAGGATAACAGCTTGTGATGGTATACATTTCAACATGTTACCATCACCCGCCTTTGTAGTCCCCACTAGACTCAGGGAGTTGGAGAGCAGGGAAAGAGAGTAGCTGCTTGCAGTCATGGAGTGTGACCAAAAAGGGATCTAAGGATGTTTTGAAGTGCGGACTTTGTCTTCTATTAGCTGTCATAGCCACAGACATCGATACGAATCATCCCTTCCTTCCATGAATCTAGTCCCAGACCTAGAGTTTCCGGTTAAGCTGTTGACTTGACCCTCACGTCTGGAGATACCTTTGGGAGGAGACTCGATAGTCACACTTACGCCGATGGTGTGATCTGACCCTTGAGGCGAGAGTCTCGGTTGGGACCTCTTGGTGGTAGCGTCAAGGCCTTACGACGTTAGTTTGAGTATGAATTTGGCAATCACTATTCATATTCAAATTGACGGTATTAGGCAAGCATCGGGATGGGTTTTCCTTGGTCGGCGAAAAGGAAACCCTAGGAAGCACAAGTTAAACACATGCACGAGAGGGTGCGACCGATCACTCTTGAGTCGGCCAACCTTACCCTCGTGGCAGAAGTCGTTTAAGTTCCAGTTCTAACAGGAATTGGAAACCTCTGGAGTTCGAGGATGACGATCACGTCCTTATACGGGTCTCACCTCGACGAGGTTTACGGAGATGTGGCCAAGGCGGAAAGTTATCTCCGAGGATCAACAGACCTTTCTAGGTCCTCATCTGGGTAGGCGAGGTGGTTTACCGCTTGACCCATACACCTCAGTTGCACTAGGTGCACGACGTCTTCCATGTATCTCAACTGTGGAGATACTTTCTTGATCCTTCACACATCATCGACCTCAGGGAGTTAGACGTCGATGACAGGGAATCATGCACGGAGGTTCCAGTGGGGATTGAGGATCGACGGGAGCAGGTCCTACAAGGACGGTTGATTCCTTGGGTGCTTTTTCTCTGGAAGTACGGGAACCTCCAGGTGAGCACATGGGAGCGGAAGGCTCAGATGCGTGCTCTGTACCGCTTTTGTGACCCTAGTTTGTGTTAAAGCTTTACGGGGACGTAAAGCCCTGAGGTGGGAGTAATGTAAAGACCTGGAAATTTCAAGGAAATTTTTTTCTTAATTTTCTTTGTAATTTTACAAGAACACAGTTTCTGACGGCGCCTGATTCCGAGGCCCGGTGTGCCCGGAATTAATTTTCAAAGTTTAGCTTGGGTACGTTCAGTGAACGAACGAGCGGGAATTTCTAACTTTTGAACCGGTGCCCGGAATCGAATTCTGAGGGCACCGATGGAACTGCAGCGCCAATAATTTCTTAGGAACTCTTTTTCCGTAGTTGCGTTTTATCGAGAGCGGAGGTTTGTATTTTTTTTTTGGTTTTCTTTAAAAGTGTAATAATAAAATAACGTGCCATGTTGCACTTTATTTTATTTCAGCCGCCATTGGGAGTGAGGTGGTTGAAACCTCCTCATGGAGGTTGGAGGTGGGGCCACCACACCTTAACCTCCCTTGAGAGGTTATGGTGGTGGGGCCCACCCAAACTAAACCTCCCATGGGTGGTTTATTATGGTGGGGACCACACGGGGCTTAACCCCCCAATTAATGGGAGGAGAGGAAACCTCCCAACTCTCCCTCATTAATGAGGGAGAGCCTCTTAATTCCTCAACTCCCCATTAAATGGGGAGAAACTCCTTGGCACCCTCCCCTCTTAAGTGGTGCCAACAGACCTCTTTAATTGCGTCAACGCAATTTATTTCACCCGACCCCCCTTTTTTTAAAAAAATTATGTAACCACGATGGTTACATACCTCTCCCCCTCACCTATATATAGGGATCTTGGGAGAGGTTTTGGGGGACGACTTCACCAAGCGAAGGAACGCTGGTAAAGTACCGCGACGCCCAACACTTGGGAGAATTAGAGTTCTCCAACGAAGAACGCCTTTTTCCAAAGCAGAAAGACGACACTTCTTCTTCCTTTCCACGACCTCCTTCCGTGTTGAATGAATGGGCGTCGTCTGCAAGGAACATCGACGACTCTTCATCTTCGAACGTTTCCCGATGTCAACGAACCGGCACCGCTTAGATCCGTGACTTCGTCAATGATGATTACGGAGGCACGTTCCGTGAGGATGTCTTCCGCGACACCGATTTCCGCATCGACGACGAATGAACTTCAAATCCGAGGTAGGGGTTTTGTCTTTTTTTTCAAATTACGTGTTTCTTTCCCTCGAACATGAAAGAATAATCTGTTGGATGTTGTTCCAAATTTTATTAAAAATTGTGAAAAGTTCATCATTGTGTTTTTACGATTGACTGACTGTTATTGTTATAACGGGAGGAGACCGGACCGCACGAACACGGCCGATTCTCCTCCCCCTTCTAATCCTTGGTGTTGATTTAGCGAAGACAGTGCGGTGTCATCGCACCGCGCAGGAATAATAGAAAACACGGCCGGAGCGGGCTGCGACGAAGGAACGCGGCGCCATCGTGTCGCGCCGTAGGTTTCAAACGAGGTCACGGCCGGAGTCGGACCGCGGCGGAAGGACGCGGCGTCATCACGCCGCGTCGAACGGATTCACGTTCATCTTGGAATTGGCGGCCGAAAAAACCGGCCGCCGGAGAACTCGAAGGAGGCGGCTGGAAATCCAGCCGCCGGCGCCGGAAGGAGCGGGACCGCGGGGTCCCGCAGCGAGAACCCGGCCGGCCCTGCGCTGGCCGGCCATTACAGGGGGGAGCCCGAGGGTGTAACCCCCGACAATACACATGGAGCGGCCCCTTAAAGGGGCCGCCGTTTTAAAAATTAAAGGGGGGCAATGCCCCTCCCTTTAGCGCTCCGCGCTGGCAGAGCCGCCGTGTCGTCGAGCCGCCGCGCCGCCGAGCCGTCGCGCCACCGCGCCCCCGCGCCGCTGGCCGGGACGAGCCTCTGGATGGGCCGAGCCGCCTGGTCGGGCCGCCACTCAGGCCGGTCGACCCGGTTCGGGCCGGCCCAGGGGGTACTGGGCCGGGTCGAACCGGGCCCAGACCCCCCGTCTTCGGACATGATTGGTTCAAATGCCCATAGCTTGGGCTGCAGACATCCGATCGACGAACCGTAAGTTGCGTAGCGATCCTTGGATCGAGATGGTCGTTTCGGTATACTATACTCAAGGTGCACCTTCCTTTTCGGGAGCCTACGTGGTTAAAACTCCATAGTTAAGCGTGCTTGGCCTAGAGTAGTGATCAAGATGGGTGACCTCCTGGGATGTTTCCCAGGGTGGGTGTGAGACGAAAAAGCCAATAACTCTCAGACCAGGCGTCCGATTGACGCGCCGTCTGTTGCGTTGAGTTCCGGTTGACAATACGGAACTTTGGGCATCCTCCGCCCGAGATTTGGATGCAAATGGACAGTGTCCGGGTTGGATCGCACCGAAATCCAACCGGGCCCCTAGAACGGAAATGCTGATACCTTTCTGACAGAACGTCCGTTTGACAAACTGTCAGCGGAGTTGTTGATCACGTTGAGAAAGAGTCCCTATGAGTATACCCTCTGAGAGTTTGGGGTGCAGTTGAGATACGGCCGGGTTGGTTCGGACACGAAACCAACCGGGCCCCTGGGACGAAAAGGCTAATAACTCACAGACCGGGCGTCCGATTGACGCGCCGTCTGTTGCGTTGAGACCCCTATGACGAGGCGGTCTTTTGAGATACTTCTTCATGAGAGTTTGAGATACTTGAAGTATCGACCTGTAGCTCGTGGAGCGGACTCTCCCAGTGACGAGCGTGTGGAGTACGGAGACCGTGTAGCTGGCTGAGACCCGACGACTGCTGATCGAATGACTCGGTGTGTTACAGAGGTGCTCTTGGTTGTAGCGGCACATGGGAGCGCTTGGTTGTAGCGACAGACCCACGACAGAGGTGCGCTTGGTTGTAGCGGCACATGGGAGCGCTTGGTTGTAGCGGCTGACCCATGAAAGAGGTGCGCTTGGTCGTAGCGGCACATGGGAGCGCTTGGTTGTAGCGGCAGACCCACGACAGAGGTGCGCTTGGTTGTAGCGGCACATGGGAGAGCTTGGTTGTAGCGGCAGACCCACGACAGAGGTGCGCTTGGTTGTAGCGGCACATGGGAGCGCTTGGTTGTAGCAGCTGGCCCGCAATACTCGATGGGTGGAGTTCTTCAGCATTCCTGGGTTAGTGAGCAGTACCTCGGAGTCGTGACAGGACCACTATACACTCCAGAGACGGAGCTCTTCAGCAGTTACGGTTTCGATAATGAAAATCCTAGTTTGAGCTGAGACTTTTGACCTTTTTGTTTACCTCATGATTGAGATGGGTCACTTGATAACTTAGGTATATGTATGGGCATATACCTGGGTAGTAGTTATCCGTTGATTTCACAATCCTTGTGTTTCCTCATGATTGAGATGGGTTACTTGATAACTTAGGTATATTTATGGGTATATACCTAAGTAGAGGTTATCTGTTGAGATCTTATATGTGGTTATCCTTGTTGGTTTTAGTGAGACCTTGAGGGTCTCGGGGTCCCTACTGAGTATCGTTATACTCACCCCTGCACGGGCTATGCCCGCACCTCATTGTGTTGGTTGCAGACGACGGGCAGTGCTGACAGAGGCCGAGTGTTCGAGGACTGGACGGTACCTGGAGGTGGACTATACGACGAGATGGTACCCGGAGGAGGACCTCACGACGAGACGGTACCCAGAGGTGGACGTGACGAAGAGGCGGTACCCGGAGGTGGACCACTGGGTGGGACATACTCGGAGCGGACGACGGGACCCGAGGAGCAGAGGAGCTATCTGTACCCACCCTTCAGGTGGGATTTCCAGTGGACAGCTCGGCGTAGCAGCTTTACTTTTCAGTTGTTGTTTTCCCTTTCGAGTTGTACTTTAAGTGTTGGGCTTGTATTTTCGGCCCCTTTATACTTTCCGCACTTACTGTTGTACTCAGTTATTACATAGTATTCACTTCTTCCGCTTGTACTCTGTGTGATTGTTAACTTTACAAAGGCAATGCCTTCCCTTTTTACCAGGATTTACGCCTTGGTGCTAGTCGCCAGCCCCTGGCCTATGGAAGGCAGGCTTGGGGTAGTCACGGAACGGGCCCCGAGGACGGGTCGTGACATTTATCATTAATAATGATAATAATAATAACAAAACATTTTTTTATTTTATTTTATCTTTATTTTTTAAAATACTGGAAACCATATACAGTTGGGCTATATGATCAGCTACACCATGTGGCAACCATTCACCTCTATTTGAGGTCCAAGATACCTCTCATAGGTAGGATGTATAGTTTGTGAATATTTCACCATTCTTATGGTCTGATATTCTTAAAAAAACAAACACCTTCACACGATCTTCAAACCATATCTATAACCATGTTTTAACCGTTACCCTATAGTGAAATATCAAAAAAATAAAATTTTAAAACTCATAACTCAAAAAAGTGTCTTAATATAATTGAATAATTAAATATAATTTATAACCAAGGTCATGATGTGCCAACTCTCCTAACTATAACACTTTATTCTGCAAGAAAACCTCAAAATTCATAGTTGATCAAGGCATGAGGAAAAGACTAAATGCCTCCCAAAATGAAACCTATGCAACCCAAATACTAAAAAAGAAAAACCCACTTCCCTCTCAAATCCCAAAACCTTAAGATCCCCAAATAAAACAAAATGTCATCCTAAAAAATGTACAAAAACCAAAGGGAAAAACTTATGAGACCGAATGAACATAAACATAAAAATAAAGTAGGATAGAGAAAGAATTTCATTTCTAAAAAAACCTCAAACAAGGAACACCCTAACCCCTATTATAGAAATCACTAAAGAAACTCATCAGTTTCAGGTGGGATTGTGAAAAAGGGTTACCCCATAAAGAATGCTAATAATCCAATTCACCAAAAGTCCATTTTTATGGTGGTCTACTCACTATTTTGGGACTCTTTCCAAACACAGTTTCTCAAGACAAACTAAATCATAATTTCATAAAAAACCTCTAATAGTGGCGCGACATCTTAAATTCTTAATTTACGCCTGGGCAGTTTATGGGAATATATAATTGTGACCCATATCGGGTCTCCCCACCATTTAAAATACAACTACATGGAGGAACTACCACTACAAGGTTTCCTAAATGAAATATAATAAAATTAATGACTGGACAAGACAAATATTTATAATTTTGACAATTCACAATAATATCCATATATGAACTGCTCAAAAACAAATATCAGTCCAAAATAAATCCCACAAAAACACCCAAAAAAGGGGTTCAAAAATTGACAACCATAGGAAGGGAAAACTCAAATGACTTATTTTATGATGTTGGAGACTACATGTTGGATCCACATTACCCTGAAACATGAAAGTTCCTTCACTTCTTGAAAAGACTCATTTCGAGACCTATGTCTGTAACACTAATTTCCTAAAGCACCTGCTTCCCCACAATCAAGAGCGTAAAACCTATGAATGAGGATTCCTCTTATATAAATACAAATTATAGAATTCCTCTAGGTGTCCCAAGTATCCATACCAGTGAATATACTTTAGAAGGATTACCATAGGATTCTAAATCAAACCTAATAGAAGAAAATGTTCATATGACCTAAGGAATCAGCCAAATGAACTGACAAAGGATTCACCAAAAGAATATTTTACTCTAGTTTACACTCATCACCTGATGGGGAACCCTTTATGATAAACTTGAGAAAATGGAATTCAAACTACCATATACTTCCCTACAAAAACCAACTCTAATAGAGACACATATTTTACCATATCCCCAAGCAGAAATTTTCTAGAAAAGAAAACACAGTATTTGATCAATAAATGGATACCCCACATGAAGAGAGGATATTTTAACTAATAGCTCAATGCTGTATCTGAGGAAAAGAAATTATCTTATTAAAGATGGTCAAAACATCCCTTCACTGTATATTGACCTAGATGAACACCCATGAAATCTACTATCCTTTGAACTATAATGATCCCCAACCACTAGAAAAAAAGAAATAAGCAAAACGAGCTTGACTCCAACACTCCACTAGGAGTCTAGAAAAACCCAAAAACCAAAAAATACTCCCTAGAAACATTTAAAACATTTTTTGGAGGCATAATTGAACCAAAATAAAAACAAGGAACTAAATAATTATCAAACCAAATATCAAGAAAAACTCAATAGATATAAAATTTAAACCCCAAAACACATATTCAAAAAACTAGAACCAAAAAACTAAAACAAAATATAATTTTTTAAACAACCACTTTAATTCCAAATTCAAAACTATTTCTCACTTCCATGTCATTTGAACATAAAAACCCATTTTAGAATCCACTTTCCATTTGAATCTCTCTTGAACAAAATTCATTCTAACACACCCTCACATATATAAAACTTACCACCAACTCAAACACACCTCTACACATACCACCAACTATCAACTTACTGCACGTAGAAATCCTAATATGTGATCCTTCATAGGAATACAAATGGTGAATTAATAACATTTTCCATTCCCAAATAAAATACATTTTACCCAAATTATAATTCCCAACCAATTTAAATCCACCCATTATCATCCAAAAACCAATCATTTATATATTACTAGTTTTTGATAATCTTCCATTGAACATTTCCAAAAATTGTTCATAAAACCCAAAACAAATTACAAAATTATTACACATCCCAAAAAATTTCCAATCCCAAAAGGATCAATTTCATGTTCAATCAACTAAAGATTTTTAATTTTAGAAATCTTACATTAGAAAACCAGGCATCATTTTGTAACTCAAGAGAAGAACACCAAAACTAATTTAAACCCACTATAATTATAAATAAAAGAAAATTAACACTCAGTGAATCAAAATTCCAAACCATAGGGAAACATCTACAACAAACTATGTGTTCGCATGGTTTGGTGGACCGTGAGCCAATTTTTTTAGAACACTTGAGACCAATAGAGGTAGCTTCAAGATATATGCATGGTTATACAAACCTTAAAAAACAACCATTCACCCTATAAATCCCTGTAAATATCCACTCAAATATTTGGTGCTTCTAAAACTAACCCAAATATTATCAATTCAAATGAAAAATCTCAAGAAAAAACCAAAACCTTGGAAACATATTAGATAGAAGAATGGATTTCAAGGAACAACCACCCCAGAACACCTTGGAAATTCAAGAATCCTTTTAAATAGGAAGTGATTAAGAACATACACATGGAAGACCTCTTAAATTCTAATAATCCTATATCTGAAAACTGAACATCCTCAAATGAAAAGGGATAATTGCCGATGATATGATTTTTTCCATGAATAAACCTAATTAGACCCCAAACTAGTCTCCCAAGTCACTCTAGAACAAGTCTCGATAGGTGTTTCTGATCCTCCATGATAGAAACTAGTGTGAGTAATCACACATAAATCTATTGGGAATGAATTATCCTAATAAAAAATAAAAAATATATAAAGAGAAATAAATAAAACTATAATGGAAATTAGAAATGAAATAAACTAGATGTACCTCCATGTGACCTCATGATTCACTAACATCCACTGAACCAATATCACTCTATGGTGATCAAAACTAATATAGAAGCATCACCAAAAGCTAAAAATAAAGATATTTATATATATATGTGTGAGTATTAAAAATCAATAGGCATGAAAAAATCAACTATTCCATATGACACAACATTAAAAATAAAATCGATCCATTCTAGCATTCAAGAAAGTCATAGAAAAATATGGTTTTATAACCTTTTAATAAATACAAGAAACATACTTTCATTTAAAGTAAAACCAATTTACATTATTTTTTCAAAATAGTTTCCAAAGCATGGGAATTTGTTTTATTGAATTATTTTTAAAAGAAAACCTATGCTAAACAAGTGTATCAGTAAGGAAAAAATATATTCCATTTTATAAAGAAACTAGAAAAATAGATGAAACTAGAAAAGATATAATTTAAAAATATTCATATGAAAAAAATGGGTATAAGAGAGAAACAACCATGGGTACTCCATAAGCAGCTAGGTCATTATGGCCCTAGGATCCCCATACCTCGATAATCAATCAATATATCATGTTCTCATTCATGAGATTCTAAATAGGTCAAAACCCATGTTATAGCTATCCCCAAAGCATCATCATTATTTTATATTGTGTTATAGAATAAAATATATAGGGAGCCCAAGTCATTTCCCTATCCACTCACCCAACGTATTAGTCCATTGCAACCTACCTAGACACCTAGGGTTCCCAAGTTCTCAAATTTATTTCACATGTTACCTAACAAATTTTTGTTTGATGACCACACATTTTAAAATACCATTTAAAGCCATTTAAATATGGGTTAGTAAATTTAATAAAATTTATACACACAAAAATACTTGAAAACCACCATTTACATACACAACATAATTCAAAAACCACTTTTGATCATTTAAAATGTTGAAGATTCTGAAAAAATATTATAAACATTTTTAAATTAAGAATATACATTCCAAACCTTAAGAAAACTAGAGAAACATAGGAAATTAAAACACCAATTATCACAACCATTTCTATAGAATATACATACTATTTATTATTAAAAAAACACTTTTAAAATACTCAAGAAATTAAGTAATCCAAATTAATAGTTTAGGCATAGGGATTATAACTCAAAATACAATTATTTTAGAAAATAAAATTATAATCCACCCTAAAAAGGTATAAAAAATCAAAAGACCCCCTTTTTACACTTACACACATATACACTATAGTGACACGATCCCAGAGATCTCAGAGCCGACGTCTACTACTAATTGCTTTGGAAATATTACAGGGAATTAATCCCCAATGGACTGATCAGTTTAGTAGTCTTGGTAAACTCGATAAATAAATGATTATTTTATTAAAATTGAATACAATAATTACAACCTACTTTTTTCTTCTTTCTAAATAAATAAAAATCTTTAAGGATAACTTTAATCTATCTAGTAAATCTCTACATATCTTTCATAGTAAACTTATTGGATTCATGGGGAAAAAAACATAATAAGGGTGAGCTCAAGTGATCAATAAGGGAAAAATATAACGGAACCAATTAAGAATCAATGAGAAAAATAATTATGACCTCATAAATAACTAAAATCACATGCCATATAAACAATAAACTGATAATTAAGTGCATAAAAAATATGGCATGTAATTAGAAACTCATGACATTAAAAAACTCGATAAAAAAAATATGGTAAGGTAGGTAACTAAAACAAATTCCATTTAATAAATGAACTGAAAATTAAAAGTATCCATAGATATGTCAACAAAAAATCTGATGGATGAATAATAACTGAAATTAATATGAAGTAAATTCTTAATTTTTGGATTCTATGTTTCTTAGGTACATGGAACTATTACTCTCAAGATCTTTCACAAAACAGTTTACCATATTGTCTAGAAACCCATCTAATTTTTTCAAAAACTTCATCTCATGATACTAATGATGCATCAAGGGGATTTTAATAACTATTCCTCAACTCATATGACTTTCTTTAAAAGGCCCCAACCCATCTATCACTAGTCCAAATCATTCCTCATATCGAATACACAATATTCCTAACCAAATATCTGTCTTTAATAAAGTATATAGATTTATCAATATTTTACTAAATAATAAAATAAATTTTAAAGTAAAAACTGTATGAAACATGGTATAAATTATAGGAAAAAATCATATCCATGAAAAATGATATGGATATTTAGTGTAAATTCATTATAAATTGAACATAGAAAATTGAATATTTCAAGGGGTCTAAAAGGAATCAAGGAAGTGAATGTGAATACTATCCCTATAAAAATAAATCATAATACATCCTTTGGAATATTAATAATGGTATCAATACAATATAACTTAAGTGTAATAAAATAAAGGGTTTCTTTTATTGATGAATGGAAACATTATAAAAAGATCATATAATAAAATTCTTGAGGAAAATATCTTTTTGTTTTAAAAAATGTTTTGGAAAATGTTTTCTTTAAAAATAACTTATTAAAATATTTAAATAAAGAATTAACCTTCTAAACATTAAATGTATGATTTGTAGAAATGATGGTGGGTAACTCTGTACAAGCAGTATGAGGTAAAAAGAACATTCATTTTGCATGGTTGAAGGTTAGATTAATTCCTTATTGGTAAATAGACATGAATATTCCTTTAAAAACATTAGTAATAGAAAAAATGGTAAATATTTATTTAAAAAATCAAGTTAAAAACATTTTTGAAAACATTTTATTAAAACATGGTTTTTAGAAGAAAACAATTTCTTCGACTGAAGAGAAATAAAAAGTTAGGTTTTCTGAAAAACATTTTCTAAATCATTTTGAGTTCTAAAGAGTAGAAAATGGGACTAAAAATTGAAAATGGTCATGAATAACTAGATGAAGGAAAATTAAAGGATTTATTTAATAATGGTAACATAATTTCCCGCAGTGGAAATACCATTTAAAGATCTTTAAAGTTATTGTTGAAGAAAACAATCTTTAAACATCCCAAAGTGTCCCATACCAATTTAAAACATTTGAAATAATAATACTCATGAAGTAATAATATTAAATGATAATTATTATATCATGAGAGTAAAAATATTCATGATATATAATGTAAAATGGAATTATATACAATGTACAAAAAAACTAGGTTTATAATGATTACTAGGTTTCAATAAAATGTGAACTGAGATGAAATCACTTACAACAGTGGTAAAATATGAATTTTGAAACCCAAATGCAGTAATGATAAAATGAAACATTTAAATACCATTAATATGATATAATTCAAGATATTACATGTTAATTTGTAAATATTTAAACCATATATAAGAAATTAGGTGCACAATAATAAATTATGCCTCTTAAAAATAAAAGTGAGACAAGAATACCTTACCTTATGTTTCTTTTCAAGCGAACAATCCTTTAACATCATTTATATTAAACTTATGTTAATTTTATACTTTCATGAGGAATTTTTTCATATAATACTTATTTTTATTTAAATTTTTACTATGTTGTATACAACTACTTAAAAAATTATGTTTATGTCGGGTGTTTTGACCAAATTCAGGTTATGTTTAAAAAATGAATTTGGTAGGTCAAATATGGTCAAAGGGGTCTTCATATAACATATATAGAAGAAAAATACTGAAATAATTATCATATTTATACATAAATTATACTTTTAAAACCAATCATTAAATATGGTTTTGAAAAAATGAACCAATGTTACACTCACAGAGATGATGGGTCGTATGTATGCATGAGTAACATTCTTATTTTTCGATGATCGTTGTAGAAAGAAGGTAATTACCAAAATATATTTATAGAATGATAATTATATAATAAATACCATGTTATTTAATAATATATAATTACATATATAATTCTTTTAGTTGTAAAGGAATCACATCATGTCACGGAGGTGATAGTCCACACGTCCACGAACGATATTAACACTTTTTAATTGTGTGAAAGGGTAATAATGAAAATGATATATATACATGATATATTCATAGAAATTTAATTATTTCATGAATATAATATTTAGGTTTTTTATTTTACATATATTTAATTGAAACCAACCTTTATACATCCCATGTATTGTGTGAACAAATCACATTGCTTCAAGGGGCCGGTATTCTACACTTCCTCAAACGATGTTATCTAATTAACGTAAAATGGAAAGTATTAAATTTATGTGTAATAAAATAATTAAAGAAGTATAATTAAATAATAAATATCATATATATCATATATAAATAGAGTTTACATCATAATGTACACCATTATAGGTGGTAAAGGAAAACTTAACAATCATCGTTTCACAAGACAATAGTTCACCGTACATAGAAACAATATGTTTGTTACCCATTAGATGGAAGTGGGTGTAAGTTGTAGGTAAAACCCCTTCCATAAAAATATAATACTGTATTAAGGGAACTTTTTTTGTTATATAAAATGGAATAAATAGATTTTATCGGGTGTATAAATTAAATGAAACTAGAGAGCTTGGGAGAATACATTACCTCTTAATCTGGTAACTTCTTTTGGTTTGTACCAAAAGGATTACTTTGAAGGTTTTCTGCCCAAAAATAGGATTAAATGTAAAGGTTATAGATTTTTTAACTCAATATGGTTAAATATTAGCTATACCTAAGTGGTTAGATATGTTTTAGGAATGGGGAGGGGTGGTGGCCTTTTATAAGGGAGGAAAATGACACTCTTGATATTTTTGAAAAGAAGTTAGGTGTATGCACATTTTTACATAAAAAGATTAATAAAAAATAAAAAAACATTATAATGGATGTTTCATGGAAAATTTTTGTCCATAAAATGGGTGTTGGACTAGTTTTTAGGTTATTTGGTCCCTTAAGTTAACTGTTTAGTCCTTTATTAACCTTAATTTTGCCTTAATAATTGTAATTAATTTTAATCACATTCAATAATATTTTTTTGTAAAAAAAAAGTTGAACATTTTAGAAATTATAAATTATGAATACTCCAAATATGGAATCCAATTTTACAAATTCCAATCATAGAATTTTTAGAAATTTATTTAAATTTAATCCTACAGGCGAGACAACAATATATGTTTTTGAAGTAAAAATATCCAATAGTTTTCTAAATTTTTATAATAAATTTAAAATATAAATTGACAAAAATTAAATAAATTGTATTAATTGATAATATATTATATAATTAAACTTTAAAACTAGTTTAAAATATATTTTAACCATATAAATAAATTTGATAAAAAAGCAGTTTTGAACAAAAATTCAATATTTTTAACCGTTCATTAAAAAATGGAATGTTTCATAAAAATATAAAAAATTCTCCATAACTAATTATTATCTCTATATTTAAAATATGGTGTTTATTATTACATATCAAATTTGGTTAAGTGTAAAAATTCAGATTTAAAATGGGGAAACTATATTCCAGCCGTGTAGTCAGCTCAACTAAAAACATTATACACCTTCTCAAAATCTACACATGGTTTCTTCTAACCATCCACTGACCATAAAAATATGATAAAAAAGAAAATAAAAAAGAAAATTTAAAAACTAGGGTCAGACTGAAAATCAAATTTGAGTCGAAATATTATTGAATAATTAAATATAATTAATAATATAGGGTTGGGGGTGTGGTAGGTTTGGATAAATAAAAAGGCTATGGAATTCTGGATATGAGAGGAGAGGGGGTGGGGTTGTCATTTTAAAAGTTGGATAGAGGACACACTTGGAATTTTTTATGAGAATAAAATATATTAAATCATTACTTAGAAACAATGGAACCCAAATTGACTATTTACAAATATTAGATGAGTTAAGGTCAATATATGGCCATCCAATATAATTTAAATAAGTTTATAGGTCACTTTAACACTTATCACTTAAGTTTAACCCATGGAAAACCTGTTTGACCCACATCCATCGTAAATGATTTTTACTATTTTACTATTCATTTTGAGAAAACATTTAGTTGAAAATTATAAATAATATAAAATATTATGATTAAAAATATGGAATCTATTTAATCTAATTATATTTATAGAAGTGGTAAAATAAATTTAAAAATAATATTGAAAAAATGTGATGAAAAACATGTTTTCATGAAATTGTGTTTTTAAGTATAAAAATGTTCCAATACCAAATTAAAGTATCAAATAAATTTTAAAGACCAAAATTAGATTATAAATAATATAATTGAAATAATTTTCTTTTAAACCATTTAAAAAAAAAATTAAACTTCTAAAATTCTTGGAACGAAAAGTCAATTTTCATTAAAAATATGTATTTTTCACTATTCATTGAATAAACTAACTTTTCCAAAAACTCTTAAAAATTCATTGTAAGATAATTTTTACATGATGAATTCAATAATGAATTTAATGTTTTTAAAATAAAATTTTTAAATTTTTAAATTCGTATTTTAAATAAAAACTTATAATGCATGAAAACCAATTTGGTTATATAGAGTGACTCTTTTTACAAGATATCAGAGTGATACGAAGGTGTCATAAAAATGGTGGATAAAATATTTCTTAGATATGTAGATGGAAATTTCATTATTGGTTTTTTAATATAGAAAAAATAAAAAAATTATATTTCTCTATTTCATATATATATATATTGGATAGGTGAATGAAATGATAAGAAATATATTTATGGTGGGAATTTCTTTCTATGTGAAATATTTTTGCATTGACATAGAAAACAGAAAAATTAAACTTCTTTGGGAGAAACATCAGTACAATATATTATGATTATAAATTAATATAATTTTTTTTGTAGATCAAAGTGTATTTGGAAGATATAAAGGTTAATGTTGATAAGCCATTGGGGATTGGTTGTGAAAATATGAGTTTTATAGATTTATAAAAACACACTGTTCAAAAACCAAGATGAAAACACATTGACATCAAGTATCATTTCATCAAAGAAAAAGTTGATACTAGAGGCATCAAACTAGTTTAAATTTCCACCAATGATCAAATTTCAATTGTCTTTACAAAATAAATTCAACGAGGAAGGTTTTCTGAGTTATGTTTGTAACTTCTGGTTTAATCTTCTCCTCCAACTTAAGGATGTATGAGAAGTACCCCTAAAATTATTCAGATAATTTACTCAAAGGGGGAATGGCTGTGTAATATTATTTCTCAAAGGGGGAGTTATATGACTCTTTATTTTTCTATTAATTTGAATATGTGGTTATTTATAAAAGCGTAATAAAATAAGTTTTGATTGAGGTGTTTAACATTTAAGTCACTTCTAAAAATGTTCCTTTCACCGTGTGAATGTTTTTTCTAAAAAAACTTATTTATTTGGAAGTATGGTGTCAAGAAACTTATCATTTGAAAAATTGTGTGATTTTATGATTTTTTGTGTAATAGTTTTTTATTTATAAAATATATTTAATTAGAGATGACAAAGTTAATTAATGTTGAAAAAAAATCCAATGGGGGGGGGGGTGATTGAAAACCCACTGAAATTATTGAATAAGGTTTTATTTTTTTATCAACATTGAATGATAATCAGTATAATTTTTTGAGGATAATATTATAGTAATAATAATGTTTTGGAATCATTATAAAGTGATTATAAATTACTAGTTTTAGTTTAATGATGTTATGATCTAATTTGATTAATTTTGGAATTCTTAAGGTTAAATTGAAATTTGGTTAAGTTATTGATCCATCATGCGTACATATGATGATTTTTGTGTTTAAGGAGAGAATATAACAAATTAATTATTAATATGAAAGTGGAGTATATGATGCTAAAATAGAAATATTGATATGGAAGAAACAAAGATAATATAGAAGAATTATGGTTCTAAAAGAAGACTATTGAATAATCCAGAAGAGGAATGAATGATACATATGAAGTGATTTGAGTTGAGTGAAAATTGTTCAATGGAATTTAACATATAAAAGAATAATGAGTGCATACTATTGTATAATGAATATGTAAGTTTGATTATAAATATTATATTCCTTAAGTTGGTTCTAGATATTAATAAAGGAAGAGAATATGAAATAGGTGTCTAGGGAATATGTAAGAATTTCTCAAGAATGAAAATAAGTGAATTTCCAAAGTTATAATTGTTTAGTTTGAGAAGTAATTTTTTTGAAAATACATACACATTATTATATTGTTGATACAAAATATTCATTTAGTTCATATATAAGAAGAAACTATTTCTAAAATTATTATAAATTTAATAGGAATTTAGATAGACACTATGTTATATGTGAAGTGATAATTCAAATAAATAAAATTATACTTAATATAAGTTTTATGATCAATAATGGTTTTGGTAATCATAGAATGAGATATCCCCATATTATACACATATAATTCATTTTTATCTTGAATCCATAACCATTATTAGTCAAATAAATTCATTAAAGATATTTTATAGCCTTTAATCACAATAAGGATGCCTATGTCCTTAATTTGGAAGGAAGATATTGTGAGAATGAGAAATTACATCCAAGTAAGTAACAAGTTATTCTTATTTATTCCTCTAATTTATGTTATCATCTCCAATATTCTGTAATACAATTCAAAACTCCAATGATATAATATTAAAATTATAATTCTTATATAAAAATAATTTTACCAAAATTTAAATTTATGTTCTTATCACTCATTAGTTATAACATGTTCTCATTTGGGTCAATTTTACCACCAACATGAATGATGTTATCAAATTATTATCTTAAATGATTAAGATAACTTAAATATTGGTATTATTATTCCATAATAATTAATTTAATATGTTTTCACAATTCAGTAATTTTAATATATGTCATTATATTAATTAATAAAATAATTTATTTTTTATTGAATCAAAATCCACAAAAAGAGATTTTAACAGTTCATTACGATCCATCACCATAACTTTCATTAAACACCCATTAGTATTTTCAACTATATAAAATACAACTATTTGATCTACATGACTATTTTATTGGTGATAAACAAATTTTTAAGGACAAAGTTCTGAAAACACCATACAAAAGAAAATATATTACTAACAAGATAAAGAACACCAGAATAGTTATTTTAACAATAAAGGAATAATTAATGGGTAACAAGAAATTAGGAATGAATTATACCATGTAAAATAAATACAAATATTATATTGATATTGATAGATAAAAATTATAATTGATTTCATAGGAGGTAAAAGCGTATCAGACCAAGTGGGAATCCATGGTAAGGGTTTTGTTGGCTTAATTTCCATTTTATTGGGTCACAATCCTTATCATGTTAATATATTATTCTAATTTTATTAAATTATTTAATTCCTCTATTTAATATATTATTTATACCTCTTTCTAGGTAAAATACATTTTCATGTTAAAAAATTCTTCTTTGATGGATTTATTTCTTTATAAAAGTATGAAACTATTAATAATAATTCCCATCCTCTTTATTTTCACTTTCTCCTCCATGTATATATTCTCTATAACCATATCTATTTTATTTTATTATTTTTAAATAAAATATGTTTTATATTCTATAATAATTAAATTTATCTATATTTATTTAGAAAATTAAAATTTATACTTATTTCATCGATGTGAGTTTTCTCTAAAACTACCCGAAAATCTTAAAAATGAATTTATTTTTAACCTTCATATATATATATTTGTCTTAAAATCCACATTTATTAATATAAAATTTATTTCAATTCAATATTCCATTATTAATGAATATTATTTTTTTTTCAAACATAATTTTCATCACCTTCTGAAAAATAAATTTTTAAAGAGACTGGTAAGTTTATGTTTTTTACAATAATGGTAAAATTGTTTAATAGAAACTAATTTTTTTATAATATAACATTAATTTTATTATCTATCACCAAAATATACATCTCATAAGGATTAAATTTTATAATCACCATCTAAATGATCTTATAATATACTTTTTTTTGGGGATTAATTTTTTTTGTACGAACTGATCTAATTATTGATGTAATTTTATGTGACACTGTTTGAAAATTTTATATAACCCATGTTATTTAAATTGTGTTTTAAGATGAGATATATGATTAGTTTCATGTGGAACACATATATATTATTTAAAATTATGTGATGAGTGGGTATGATATATCCCTTCAATTCATTCGATAATGTTTTATATCTCATGAGATAATATTTTTACTCCCAAAAAATATTTCAGGGTTTTCACAACATTATATATGATAATGATTGGGGTTTTCTCACAACTTTATTCATTGGAATGATTTGGGTTTTCTAAAAATTTTATACATGGGTGTGATCGCAGTTTTTTGATGATGTTAGAATTTACTATGTTTATACTTATTCCACATTTCTATATTATTCAGCATGCCCATGTTATGACCATGAGTAATCATTATTATCCCATGTTTCCACTTTATTATTACATGTCATGTGTTTTTAATTCATGATGCATTTTTTATATCATGATTTGAGGAAAAGTATTATGATTCTATATATTCTTTTTAATCAGGTATTTATCCCAAGTTCCTATTTTATATCATTCTTACGACCTAATCTATTATGACTCAATTATACATTTTCCCTTAATGAGCATTTAAGATAACTCCTTATACTAATCATTTCCCAAGGGAATTACATACCTGATTATGTTTAGAAGAAAGTGAAACTTGGAGAATTATTTGGAATATATTTATTAATAAATATGTAATAACATATTTATGTAATTAATATTAAAAGCTAAAAAACCTTTTTATTCAATTATTGTGAATTTATTTGTGAGATGTAATTTGAAAATTATGTAATTGATGTAAAATTTATTGTTTTAATGCCTAGGTTATATGAATTGGTATCAAAACATATTTTAGTAATTTTTTTGCATTATGTTAGAAATTATAATAAAACCCAACATAATGTAACTTAGGATAAAATTAAATTTTTATAGTCTAAAATGAAGGTTACATGAATTAAGACATCCTGAGGTTGACTTTCTATTTAGTTCTTTTTCCAGATTCTTTAATTTATTTTTTCATTACTCTACAAATTTTGGTTTTAGTAATTGATTAAAAATAAAATTATGAAATTATTATAGTGATAGGTATGATAATTATTATAGTAATATCAATTTTTTCTAATTTTAGGAATTAATTCCTTTTTTGTATAGTTTAAAAGATTATTGGTTCATATCATCAAAAATTTTATATTAAACTAACAGTGCAGATAACTAGTGATGAAATGATTATATTGAAGGTATATAAGTCTTCTATAATTTATGTTTGTGGGAAGTTACTTTATAAAAATATTTTCTCTTTCCTTAGCAGAATGTGGTGTGATATGTGTCATGGATTTTCACTCACTACATAGATACCATATCAATTATCAGGATAAAGAAATATCATTTCATTTCTCAAATCTCCCCATGATAATATATTTATTCAAGTATGATTATGGAATTCCTTTGGAAAATAATTAATTAATATACATCATTATACCCAATAATGATAGATAATTGGATAAAATCACTAGGGAGGAAGTAAATATTGACTATTTCACAATTTTGTTGGAATATGAGAATGCATTTATGATGAATTGCCTAGTATTCCCCTAGAACATGAGGTTTCTTTTTCAATGAAACTTATAACTAGTTCTATATAGATATAAATGAGTCCTTATATAATAGACCCCATTAAATTATTAGAATAAATAATTAACTTCAAGATAATCTAGAAAAAGGTTTTATATGCCCAAGTTATTCACTATTGGGTCCACTACTCCTCTTTATCAAAAAGAAGTATGGTTTAATGCATTTTTTCATTGATTATCATGAACTTAATAAGATTATAATAAAAATTCATATTCTATCCTATATTGATGATTAATTTGTTAAACTTTGATAAACTCTGTACTTCTTAAAGGTTTATATTTTATTTAGTTACCATCAATTAAGGGTCAAGAGAGAATTTATATTCAATAAAGTATTCCACACAAGATACTGACACTATAAATTCATAGTGATTCTATTATAAATTTAAAATTACCCTATTATATTAATGGATTTTATGAATAAAGTTTTTATAGATCACCATGAAAAATTAGTAGTTGTATTTATCTATCAAGGGGCCCCAAAACATCACTCCATAATCTAGTTCTAAAAAACATTATCTAAAATCTCTGATACCAAGAATGATGACTCAAGAAATGTTTTTTATATATTTCCAAAATTCTCATATTAAATATCACAATAATAAAAAATCATAAAACTAAAAGGTTTATTATCATTAGATATTAGCTATATAAAAACATAATTTAACATAATTGTGAACATTGTTTCATAATCAAACCACATTGGACCACCTTTTAGACTCATCATATGTTATACTCCTATTTATATTCTTGGTAATGGAAAAATAATAAAGTAGTGATATCAATCACTCAATAAGGAAAAAATTATCAACATTTCACCATGGGTTAGATCTTATGCCTTTGAGAAAAAATTATTACGGGAGAAATATCTTATTAAGAAGAAAAAAATAATAGTTGTCCATAAGTCATGATAGATAGACATGAAGTATAAAATGAACAACCATGTACTATGACAATATAGTGTGAGATAATAAAAATGATAAATGGAAAATAATCATAATAATATGATATATAAATATGTCGTGTCACTCAAACATAATAGAGTAAAAAATTACTGAAAAAACAAAAGCATATAGAAACATACATTGTGAGAATTATCAATTATTCTAACCCTTTATATTGTTAAAAATCCATGTTTTTTCACCCATAAATTTGTGAACAAATCCAAGTATTTCAATTATTTAGGTTGTACAAAAATCCAAGTATGAACACCCTTTTAATATTTAAACCAATCCACCTATGTTCACCCTTTAATTTGTGAACAAATATAAGTGTTTCTACCATTTAGGTTGTAAAAAACAAAAAATTACCACACATTATTTTATTAAAAAAATTCAAAAACATCTATGCATTATGTTGTGAAAATATAAAAGTATTTCCATGCTACATTACACCATGAGATCTAAAACCTTAACTTATGAATTATAAAGATTAAATGGACCCAACCTATAATGACCCATACTTTACATACATTGTTATTACTTCAAAATTGAAGCATACTTATTACAACATATAACAAAACCATGAAAAGATCGTATAGGTATAATGTCTTTAGAAACTGGGAAACATAAACAACCGGTTCATAAAGAGTCTACACTGTCTCCCATTTATTTCATCATATCTATAGTCCCTTTTGGCATATCTTACTTAATAAGCTTCTTCCTGACCTGGGGAAAGAAAACATACAAAAGGGTGAGATCAAATGCTCAGTAAGGGTAAACAAAAGAAATATCAATCACATCATATTCATAAGAACATAACATTTTGGAAAACTTAACCTGCAAAAGAGAGCATAATTTCATAACATGGGATAAATCATAGTAGTGAAATGAAATCCCAATAATAATAACATAAAACATAAAACTTTGTGGCATACACACATAATCATAGATAATCATTTCTTATTAGTCAAGACTCATTTCCAAGACTATCCTAGTGGACAAAGTCTATTTCTGAACCGAGTTCACTCCTCGTTTCAGTCCTGTTTCACTGAACCGGTATAACCTACCGTTCCAGCCATGTCTATCTCATGAGATATAAAATCTTTACCCAATGCATTGGAGGGAGATATAGGTCCCACCCATATCATAATGATACCATTCTTATGTGTGCCACAAAATCATAAATCAATCATCATAGCATAACCCATGTAGTAAAAATGGGATTCTTAAACAACATGACATCATAAAACAATTCATATAAAATAAAGGAATTCATAAAATTAATTCCATCACAACATAATAAAATCAATGTAATAATAGGGATATAAACAGAACCCTATATTATCTTAGATGGAAAATAATTTTGATAATGCACTTGAACTCCATTCCTGAGGAAAATATCCTTTCTACTTCAAAAACATTTTCCTTTCTTTAACATGTCATACAATTTTAAACTAAAAGAAGTTGATTAAAAATAAACTTGAAAACTTGTAAAGGAAGCTTCTTGGAAATAATGTTTTAAAAATCCATTCATTCCGTATAATTTAAAAAAACATTCTTCTCGTACTTTTGTCAGAAAAGTCAAAAAGTACCTCGTACGAAAAATGACAAAAGATTCCTTTCATATCTTTTACTAAAAACTCACCAAAGGGTAAAATTGGATTTAAAAAATTGTAGGTGGATGGAACAATATTACATATTGAGGAAAAATGGATGTGGTTGATAAAATACACCCCAGTAAATACCAAAGTATAAACAATCTCGGATAAAATGAAATTGTGATATTTTCCCTTACCTTAGGTCCGTTTTGCTTCGTAAGTGTCCGAAACTCCTGTATAATGATTCAAATAATGTTATTGACTTATTCCAGAATCATACTTATTGTTATGATATCATATATGGTCATATTATTAGCTTCTTATTAGTAATATTTCATTACTACTTGTTATTCGGGTGTTTTTTAGTTTTTGTTCTTATGCATGTTTTGTCGAATAAATTCTTATTCTTATCTTTATGTTATAGATACCTCATTTCCAGAATGGTATTAGTATAATATATATCATATTCATTCATTCAATTCATTTATATAATAATTATCCAATGAAGATCATGAAGAACGAGTCGCATCACATCGTGGATACGGTATTCCGTACGTACGCACGAGCGAAGATATCATTCCCATGATCGTGGAATTGTATTTAAGTGTATGTATAATATTTCAGAATTAATATAACTTTACAATAATCATATATAGTTATTATTTACACCATTATACCCATCCAAGTAAGGTGGTGGTGGAAAATAGATTACACCACGGCGTGGAGATGATATTCCGTACGTACGCACGCGCGGTGATTTCATTTTCCGTAGGATGGATAGATGGTGAAAGAGGGTTGTTTCATACTTATAATAACATATGAGTATATGAGTGATACTGATGTTATTACTTAATAATGAAACAACTAAATAAGAAGAAGTTGAAGAAGAAAGAATTTGGAAAGGATCAGTAATGGATATTACCTTTTTTTTGTTTGACGCGCCTCTTCTTAACCCCCTCTTAGGGGACTAGGGTTGGTCTTTGAAGAAGACCAGAACCTCTAGGATGATTCTAGGGAAGTGGAGAGGAGAAAGTGGTAGGGTTTGGACGATCTTGAAGGCTCAAATTGGTGTAAGGAGGAGAGGGAGGAGGTTCCCTTTTATAAGGGAGGAGAGGGGCACCTTTGGAAATTGTGGAAATATTATTTTATTATAAACTTATATTCGGTTTCAAAAGGTCCAAAAATAATTAAATATGAAGATAATATTACTCATGGTCGAAATAAAATCATCCAATCAGAATTGGACATGTTTTGGAAAATATTTTAATCATTATAATCTTATTTATTTAAATCATTTATTAATGAGGTAAATATTTCATAATTATGGTGTCATAAATAATGTAATTTATTTGGTTTCTAAAAATTATAAAAAAATATCATTATATAGGAAATCATTTTATATTTCTGATTAATATTTATAGTCGAAAATATAATTTATATAACCCCATTTAAAAATTAATTACTAAAAGATGTTTGTTAATGTCAATTTTGTCTTTACATTAAATTAATTAATCCAAATTGTCATTGTCACTACCAAGTGGCTCAATGGGGTCCCAAAATCGACCCAAGGATGCCCATGGTCGGCCAATACTCATACAATAAGGTTAGGACAAGTGTCAAGGTAATTTTGAATTATTATAATATTCTTTTAACCTTGAATTACCCTATTTACCTTTAACCTTAGTAAATAAAAAAAATTACCATAGTTACTATTCATAATATCAAAAAATAAAAGTAAGCTATTAACATAATTTGGACCCACTGATTCCAAATATGGAATCCATTTTTCAAAATTCAAAACACAGAAGTTGCAGTAATTAATTCAAAATTAATCCCGTTGTTAAGGAAACGAGTTTTAAAAGTTAAAACATTGCCAAAGATTGAAATGTTTTTACCTATGAATTCAATGAAAAATTAATGCTAATGACATACATTATATTAAATGGTAAAAATATATTCTATTTATACTTAAAAAAAATCAATATTATAATTTAACCATATAAAGTATTGAGATGAAAAAAGTTGTTTTTAATTAAAATATAGCGTGTTTTTAAGAGATAATAACTATCAAAAGATTGACACTTGTTTATGTCTGGTTTAAATGTGAAATTACATCCAATGAACAACATTGTATTAAATTGTAAAAATATATTCTAAATATAATTTAAAACCACTCAAATTAATAATTTATCACTATTAATTATTTCGATAAAAAAAATAGTTTTTAATTAAAATTTAGTAATTTTCACTATTCATCAGAATATGAAAGTTATCCGAAAAGTACCAAAATTTCATCCTAATCTAATTTCGATATTCCGAATCCAAAAATGAAGTCCATTTTGAAAAATAAAATTTACAAAATTTCAAAAAGTGGTTATTACTATTCATAACGGCTAGTTTTAATAATATTTTAATAGAATATTGTTGTTTAGTGAAACTCGGTATTGCGTATGACGCAAGCTATCGAGGAAGGCCGCGGTTGCGTGTAAAGCAAACCAAGATAGTGTTTTGTGTTGTGAAAGATTCATTTGATGTTTTATATAACATAAAAACAAAATATTTCTCATAAAAGTCTCGGGTGTTACATTCTACCCCCCTTAAAATGAATTTCGCCCTCAAAATTCGTCACTTTGTAACAAACAGATGAGGATACCTCTCCCTCATCATATCCTCAAGCTCCCGTGTAGCTTCTTCTAATTGGTGGTTCCTCTGTAAAACTTTCACCAAGCGAGTGGTCTTGTTTCGTAGGAATTTTTCGCTACGATCCAAAATCTCTATCGATTGTTCTTCATAAGAAAGATCTTGCTCCAGCGGTATAACTTCTGAGCTGAGTACATGTGAAGGATCAGGTATGTACTTTCTCAGGAGAGATACATGGAACACATTGTGAACTTGAGAGAGATTCGGTGGAAGCGCCAATCGGTAAGCTACCATCCCAACACGATCCAGTATTTCGAAAGGACTGATATATCTAGGGCTCAACTTCCCCTTCTTTCCAAATCTCATGACCCTCTTCCAGGGAGATATTCGTAAGAACACTTTATCACCCACTTCAAACTCTAGGTATTTTCTTCGGTTGTCGGCATAACTTTTCTGTCGACTCTGAGCTGCTTTTATGTGTTGTTGAATAGATCAGACCTTTTCTATCATCTCATCAACAAGATCAGGGCCTAATAGCTTTATTTCCCCAACTTCATCCCAGCAAGTTGGACTCCTGCATTTCTTTCCAGAGAGAGCTTCACAAGGAGCCATCTGAATACTAGAGTAAAAGCTATTATTATAAGAAAATTCCACCAAAGGTAGGTTTTGATCCCAAACACATTTGAAATCTATAGAGCAATATCTCAACATATCTTATAGAGTTTGAATTGTCCTCTCAGACTGACCGTCTGTCTGAGGATGATAAGCATTGCTGAAACTCAACTCTGTATCCAGAGTATGCTGAAGACTTCACCAGAACATTGAGGTAAACCTTGGATCCCGATCAGATATAATAGAAAGTGGTACTCCATGCAATCTTACCACTTCTTTTACATATATCCTAGCAAGCTGATCCAGAGATAAATCCTCTCTAATAGCGATGAAGTGTTCTGACTTTGTAAGACGATCAACTATGACCCAGATAACATTATTGCCATTGGATGTTTTAGGAAGTCCTATGACAAAGTCCATAGTGATGTTTTCCCATTTCCATTCCGGTATGGGTAATGGTTATAACATCCCCTTAGACTTCTGTCTCTCAGCTTTAACTTGCTGACAAACCAAACATCGAGAGACATATTCAACAACATCTCTTTTCATGCCATCCCACCAAAAGTACTCTTTCAGGTCCCTATACATCTTCGTGCTTCCAGGATGAATAGAGAATGAAGAACTATGAGCCTCATCCAGCAGCTCCTTCTTTAATTCTGGGATGGGAGGAACACAAACCCGATTCCTGAACTTTATTATCCCATCACAATCAAGGTTGAATTAAGGAACATTTCTCACCTTCTTTTGTAACTCTATATCTTCTTTCTGTGCCTCTTTAATCTTCACATGTATATATGGCTAAACATTCATTTGAGAAAGATACGATTTTCACCCTTCCATTATAATTCCAAGATCCATCCTTTGTAAATCCATAAATATTGGATCTTTTGTGATCCTCACCATGGATAAACTGGCATGGTCTTGTCGACTTAATGCATCTTCCACCTTGTTTTCTTTCCCAGGGTGGTAATGAATTGAGCAGTCGTAATCCTTAATCAGCACCAACCATCTTCTTTGGTTCATATTCAGCTCCTTTTGTGTGAAAATATACTTTAAACTTTTATGAACAGTATAAATGTCACACCTTTCTCCATAAAGATAATTCCTCCAAATCATTAATGAAAAGATTACCGAAGCTAACTCCAAATCATGAGTTGGGTAATTTTTCTCATGGATTTTCAATTGTCGTGAGGCATAAGCTATCACCATATCATTTTGCATGAGAACACACCCCAATCCCTTCTTGGATGCATCACTGTAGATCACAAACCTTTCTCCACTACAAGGCAGTGTGAGCACAGGTGCACTGGATAACCTTATTTTCAACTCCTTGAAATTATCTTCACATTCCTCTATCCAAACAAACTTAACTCCTTTCTGAGTCAACCTGGTGAGTGGATTAGATAATCGTGAAAAATCTTTCACAAAACGTCGATAATATCCAGCCAAACCATGAAAACATCGGATCTCAATTACTGTTGTTGGTCTCGACCATCTTTCGATAACCTCTGTTTTTCCTGGATCAACAGATATCCCCTATTTTGAGATTATGTGACCCAAAAATGAAACCTTTTGAAGCCAAAATTCACACTTGGTAAATTTGGCATAAAGCTTCTCCTTTCTCAGGGTCTTCAATATAATTCTCAAGTGATCTCCATGTTCTGCCTTTCTCTTTGAATAGATAAGAATATCGTCTATAAAGACTACCACAAATTGATCAAGATAGTCTCTAAAGACTCTATTCATTAGATCCATGAAGATAACAGGGGAATTAGTAAGACCAAATGGCATCACTATAAATTCATAGTGTCCATACCTTGTACGGAAATCCGTCTTTGGTATATCCTCCCTTTTGACCCTTAATTGATGATACCCTGAACGAAGATCAATCTTGGAAAATTATTGAGCTCTGCGTAGTTGGTAAAATAAGTCATCAATGCGTGGGAGAGGATATGTGTTCTTGATAGTGATCTTGTTAAGTTATCGATAATCAATGCAGAGTCTCATTGATCCATCTTTCTTCTTAACAAATAGAACAGGTGCTCCCCAAGGTGACGCACTAGGGCGTATGAATCCCTTATCAAGATTCTCTTGGAGTTGCTTCTTCAATTCCTACAACTCAATTGGGGCCATTCTATAAGGTGTCTTTGAAATAGGTATAGCACCTGGTATGAGTTCTATTGAAAACTCAACTTCACGATTTGGTGGAAGACCCAACAATTCTTCCGGAAAGACATCATCAAACTCCCATACAATGGGAATATTCTTATTCGTGAGTTTATCACGAACCATTTGAGATAAATAACCTTCATTTAGTGGAATCAAGACCCATAAGATGGAAGAAATTTCCACTGGAAGGTTATGTTCATCCTTACATCGATAGATGATCATAGATTAATCTGGAATATGAAATGTAACTTCCCTTCTTTGGAAATTGATATGAGCTCCATATAAAGAAATACAATCCATGCCAAGAATCACATAAAATTCCACTATAGGAAGGATCACAAGATTTGCAGGAAGCACTTCTCACAAACTTCAATCGAGGAAGAATTATAAACTTTTGATGCAACTGTTGTGCCATTTGGAGTTGTCACATCCAACTCAACATCTAATTGTTTAGGTAATATGATGATACCCTTAGAAAATTCTTCAGAAATAAAAGAGTGGGTGGATTCAGAATCAAATAAAACATTTGCTACTTTAGAGTGGATGGTAAGTGTACCTTTCACCACATCGTTATCATACTCCACATCGCTGATAGAAATTTCATGTGACTTTCCTTTGTCTTTAGCCTTAAGAGTTTGTTGAAGTCGACCATCATCATAAACCCTTGGATTTGGACATTGATTGGCATAATGCCCCATCTCCTTGCACTTGAAACATTGAAGTGTAGTAGGTTCATTCTGTGCATCCCTTCCTTTGTTTGCATCATTAGAAATCTTCTTCCCATCATTACGACATTCAAATGCCCGATGACCTTCCTTTCTACATTTGAAACATTTACTTGTACCTTTAAGACAACTCCCTCTATGTTTCTTTCCACACTTTGAGCATAAGGGAAAGCTCATCTTCTTTTCAGTGTGCTCTTTAGATTTTCCTTTGAATTCCATTTTCCTCTTCTTATCAAACCCATATGACTGATGGGTTACTCCAATCTCCATCTCAACTTTGAGATCACATCGAACGATTTCCTCATAGCTATTGAAGTCCCTTATGGCTAAGGCCCTTCAAAGACTTGGTTTTAATCCACTAAATAATCGATCGATCTTACTCTCAGGTTGGATAATAATACCAGAAGCGTAACTTGAAAGTCTTGTAAAATTTGCTTCATAGGTACCAACAAATTCATCATCTTTTTGCTTCAGTTCAAGAAACTCTTTCTCCATCTTTGTTCGGAGAATACGAGGGAAGTATTTATTGAAAAATAAGTTCTTGATCTCGTCCCATTCCATTGACTCAATTTCATCCCTTTTCCTCGTATTCTTAATAAGATTCCACCATTGCTCAGCATCTCTTTCCAAACGATACACTGCTAGGATGACTTTTTCATGTTCAGAACATTGATGAACTGAAAATATCTTTTTAGTAGTACTAATCCATTATTCAGCAACTAATGGATCAGTAGACCCACTGAATGAAGGTGGACGCTGCCTCATGAAGGATTCAACAGAATGTTGCTCCTTCCTTTGCTCGTTTGGAAGTCCTGCATGATTCATAGCTTGAGAAAGTTGTGTGAGCATGGATACAAGATTTTGCATTCCAGCTCCCATAATATTTGGTTGCTCAGGGGGACAATCATTGCATTGCCCGTCGCATTCCGCATTAACACAGTTCCTTCGGGTTCCATACATTGACTTAAAACCAAGAAGAATAGTGTGAGAAACACTAATTATAATAGGAAAACCACATAATCAAGAATAAAATTTCACACTTAAGGTCTTATCCTAGGTTATTCATGGTCATTTCTAAAACACTAAGATTGTGTTATATTCTTAGACATATCCTTAGGATTCTTACTAAGGCTTTCAAATCCTAGTTTCCAAAGGTTGACTATAACTTTCCTCTAATACCAACTATAACGACCCATAATTTACATACATTGTTATTACTTCCAAATTGAAGCATACTTATTACAACATATAAGAAAACCATGAATGGACCACATAGGTATAGTGTCTTTAGAAACTGAGAAACATAAAAAACAGGTTCATAAAGCGTCTACACTATCTCCCATTTATTTCATCATATCTATAGTCCCTTTTGGAATATCATACTTAATAAGCTTCTTCCTGTCCTAGGGAAAGAAAACATACAAAAGGGTGAGCTCAAATTCTTAGTAAGGGTAAAAAAAAGAAATATCAATCACATCATATTCATAAGAACATAACATTTTGGAAATCTTAACCTGCAAAAGAGAGAATAATTTCATAACATGGGATAAATCATAGTAGTGAAATGAAATCCCAATAATCATAACATAAAACATAAAACTTTGTGGCATACACACATAATCATATAGAATCATTTCTTATTAGTCAAGACTCATTGCCAAGACTATCTTAGTGGACAAAGTCCATTTCTGAACCGAGTTCACTCCTCGTTTCAGTCCTGTTTCACTGAACCGGTATAACCTACCATTCCAGCCATGTCTATCTCATGAGATATAAAATCTTTACCTAATGCATTGGAGGGAGATATAGGTCCCACCCATCTCATAATGATACCATTCTTATGTGTGCCACAAAATCATAAATCATACATCATCGCATAACCCATGTAGTAAAAATGGGGTTCTTGAACAACATGACATCATAAAACAATTCATATAAAATAATGGAATTCATAAAAATAATTCTGTCACAACATAATCAAATCAATGTAATAGTTGGGATAGAAATAGAACCCTATATTATCTTAGATGGAAAATAATTTTGATAAAGCACTTGAACTCCAATCTTGAGGAAAATATCCTTTCTACTTCAAAAACATTTTCCTTTATTTAACATGTCATACAATTTTAAAATAAAAAAAGTTGATTAAAAATAAACTTGAAAAATTGTAAATGAAGCTTCTTGGAAATAATGTTTTAAAAATCCATTCATGCCGTATAAGTTAAAAAAACATTCTTCTCGTACTTTTGTCAGAAAAGTTAAAAAGTACCTCGTACGAAAAACGAAAAAAGTTCCATTCATATGTTTTACTAAAAACTCACCGAAGGGTAAAATTGGATTTAAAAAATTGTAGGTTGATGGAACAATATTACATATTGAGGAAACATGGATGTGGTTGATAAAATACACCCCAGTAAATACAAAAGTATAAACAATCTCAGATAAAATGAGATTGTGATATTTTCCCTTACCTTAGGTCCGTTTTGCTTCGTAAGTGTCCGAACCTCCTGTATAATGATTCAAATAATGTTATTGACTTATTCCAGAATCATACTTATTGTTATTATATCATATATGGTCATATTCTTAGCTTTTTATTAGTAATATTTCATTACTACTTGTTATTCGGGTGTTTGTTACTTTTTGTTCTTATGCGTGTTTTGTCGAATAAATTATTATTTTTCTCTTTAGGTTATAGATAACTCATTTACAGAATGGTATTAGTGTAATATATATCATATTCATTCATTAAATTCATTTATATAATCATTATTCAATGAAGGTCATGTAGAACGAGTCGCATCACATCGTGGAGACGGTATTCCGTACGTATACACGAGCGAAGATATCGTTCCCATGATCGTGGAATTGTATTGGAGTGTATGTATAATATTTCAGAATCAATATCACTTTACAATAATCATATATAGTTATTATTTACACCATTATACCCATCCAAGTTAGGTGGTGGTGGAAAATAGATTACACCACGGCGTTGAGATGGTATTCTATACGTACGCACGTGCGGTGATTTCATTTTCCGTAGGATGGATAGATGGTGAAATAGGGTTGTTACATACTTATAATAAAATATCAGTATATGAGTGATACTTATGTTATTACTTTATAATGAAACAACTAAAGAAGAAGAAGTTGAAGAAGAAAGAATTTGGAAAGGATAGGTAATGGATATTACCTCTTTTTTTTTGACGCGCCTCTTCTTAACCCCCTCTTAGGGTACTAGGATTGGTCTTTGAAGAAGACCAGAACCTCTAGGATGATTCTAGGGAAGTGTAGAGGATAAAGTGGCAGAGTTTGGCCGAGCTTGAAGGCTCAAATTGGTGTGAGGAGGAGAGGGAGGAGGTGCCCTTTTATAAGGGAGGAGAGGGGCACCTTTGGAAAGTGTGGAAATATTATTTTATTATAAACATATATTCGGTTTCAAAAGGTCCAAAAATCATTAAAGATGAAGATAAGATGACTCATGGTCTAAATAAAATCATACAATCAGAATTGGACATGTTTTGGAAAATATTTTAACCATTATAATCTTATTTATTTAAATCATTTATTAATGAGGTAAATATTTCATCATTATTGTGTCATAAATAATTTAATTTATTTTGTGTCTAAAAATTATAAAAAAATATCATTATGTAGGAAATAATTTTATATTTCTAATGAATATTTATAGTCGAAAATATAATTTATATTACCCCTTATAAAAATCAATTACTAAAAGAATTGTGTTAATGTCAATTTTGTCTTTACATTAAATTAATTAATCCAAATTGTCATTGTCACTACCAAGTGGCTCAATGGGGTCCCAAAATCGACCCAAGGATGCCCATGGTCGGCCAATACTCATCCAATAAGGTTAGGACAAGTTTCAATGTAATTTTGAATTATTATAATATTCTTTTAACCTTGAATTACCATATTTACCTTTAACCGTAGTAAATAAAAAAAATTACCGTAGTTACTATTCATAATATCAAAAAATAAAATTAAACTATTAACATAATTTGGACCCACTGATTCCAAATATGGAAAACATTTTTCAAAATTCAAAACACAGAAGTTGCAGTAATTAATTTAAAATTAATCTTGTTGTTAAGCAAACAGGTTTTAAAAGTTAAAACATTTCCAAAGATTGAAATGTTTTTACCTATGAATTCAATGTAAAATTAATGCTAATGACATACATTATATTAAATGGTAAAAATATAGTCTATTTATACTTTAAAAACAATCAATATTATAATTTAACCATATAAAGTATTGCGATGAAAAAAGTCGTTTTTAATTAAAATATAGCGTGTTTTTAAGAGATAATAACTATCAAAAGATTGACACTTGTTTATGTCTGGTTTAAATGTGAAATTACATCCAATGAACAACATTGAATTAAATTGTAAAAATATATTCCTAATATACTTTAAAACCACTCAAATTAATAATTTATCACTACTAATTATTTCGATTAAAAAAATTGTTTTTAATTAAAATTTAGTAATTTTCACTATTCATCAGAATATGAAAGTTATCCGAAAAGTTCCAAAATTTCATCCTAAGATAATTTCGATATTCCGAATCCAAAAATTAAGTCCATTTTGAAAAATAAAATTTAAAAAATTTCAAAAAGTGGTTAATACTATTCACAAAGGCTAGTTTTAATAATATTTTAATAGCATATCGTTGTTTAGTGAAACTCAGTATTGCGTACGACGCAAGCTATCGAGGAAGGCTGCGGTTGCGTGTAAAGCAAACCAAGATAGTGTTGTGTGTAGTGAAAGATTCCTTTGATGATTTATATAACATAAAGACAAAATATTTCTCCTAAAAGTATCGGGTGTTACACAACCTATCTCGGGGATTCAACATACCCAATCTATCTGAAATATTTGACAACTATAACACATCTCAGGGGTTTAAAAAAACCAAAACATATAATAATGATAACCCATACACATTTTTACCACATAAAATTAATCATATCTCATTTCATTAATAATTCATAGATAGATGACGTGTCTCATTACATTCCCAAAAAGTACCACTTAAAATTACCTCCAGAGTTAGACTGTTTGATTCCACAAATGAAATTCCTAAAATAAGTATCCATAAACTGAATTTATTGGGGTATTAATGAAATATAACTACATAAAAGATATAAATTTTAGAGATAAATGAAAAAATTATGTGAAACTATTGAAAATAACTTTTAGAAAACATTTTTAACATTTTCAGAAAGAGGTAAAGTTATTAGCCACTTTTAAAAATAACTTCCAATAGGGTGACTTGAAATTTTTTATGAAACAAAAATTAATTTTTTTTAGAAATTTGAGGCTTTAAATTAAATAATGGTTACATCAATAAATTTGATCTAGAAGATAAAATATATCATCATTAAATGAATATCCTTTTCAATATTTTAAAATACCTTTATTGAAACCCGTATCATTAAAATGAGTGACATAGATTATATTTAAAAATAGGTAAATAGAAATATTATGTTGACATAAAATAATACATAATTGGGTTTAAAAATAATAAATGAAAAAATTTATGAGGTGAATGAATATTGATATAGAAGATAAAGAGATGTTATATTGGATGAGAATTTGTATTAACAATATCAATTTTTTTGATGAAATAAATTCATCAAAGAAGTAGTATTTGGGGGTAAAAATGTAAATTTCATAAAACATAATGAGAAAATTACATATGAAACTATAATAGTATATAATAAACCAATTTAAAAATAATGGAGTTCACGAATAAAGAGTATAACTCAACCAAAGGGAATTGAGTTTGTAAAATCTTATATAATATTGGTATATATTGAAATAAAAGACCATGAATGATATAATTTTATATTTAATTAAAAATAAAATTAATTTCAAAATAGTATGATAAAAAATCCATAGGGTATTCTATACATCACATAATAAAAAATAAGTGGTGAATATGGCATATATCTTAGGGAAAGAATAGTTAGATGAGAAACCCTTAACATAACTACCTAATTCAAAAAATTATCTTTAATCTATGTCATAATAACCATTATAAAAACTCATTCCAAAAGAATATTAATATTTATTAACTTTTAAAATCATCAATTATAAAAATTTATTATACATTTATTAGGTATTTTCTTATTTATTTTCATCATTAGATGGTAATGCATTTGATTGTTTCACTCAAGCTTTGTAATGTTAAAGTTGATCCTTGATCATTGGTAAATTTCATTATTCCTAGATTATCTATGTTAAAATAATACATGTTCCATAATGATTTATAATTTTTTAATTTCAATCCATTAGAATTTTAGTTGAAATTCAAAAATATGAAATCAGTGACTAGCTCATTCAATTAATTTTAAGAAACAAAATATGGTATCTAATTTAATGAGTTAAATATTAATATTACGATTAAATATAACATTTACATATTAATATCATATTATACCATTAATTAAGTTTTGATTACCATTTGAAATTAAAATTTATATAATCATTCATGAAGGTGGCCAAACAAACCCAAACAAGAACTTACTAAAATCAACATATGAGTATGAATATTAAGTGATTACAATATCATCAATCTAGATGAAAATTTATATTATTTAAAACTTATTAATGATATAAATTCCAGTATACGAGAGTTCACAGCTTCGGCTACGACTCTCTTCTTCGTAGGCACATTCGTGCAGGAGCAAGCGGTGCAAGGGGTGTTGACAGAGGCGTCAGTTCTATAGCATCCACGGTCGCGATAGTGTTTTCGTGTTGGAGAAGGCGATGATGACTCTTCCAGTCAGTGTTCACAGATCTGGTACAAATCAGTG
The DNA here is from genome assembly GCA_963277665.1 of Viscum album. NCBI lineage: Eukaryota > Viridiplantae > Streptophyta > Magnoliopsida > Santalales > Viscaceae > Viscum > Viscum album. Next base: position 769,905,101 of record OY728119.1, on the reverse strand, counting down.
TTTCAGACCATTTCTGGGCAGGTTTTGGAAATCTGCACAAGGGGCGACGTTGATTCATGACAGCAATGACGTTTTGTCCCTCCGCGGCGGCGTGTTTGTGTGGGAGCAGGAGACATAGACTCTTCCATCTAGCATTCACAGATCCGATCCAGATCTATATTTTTGACCAGATCTGTTCGGATTCTACACTGTGAGGGGAGATGACATTCCTCGTTCTTCATTGGCAGTCCTTGGTGGAGGGTGTTGTGGATAACGGTGGTTTGACGTGAATCACCTTGGTGTCATTCATCTGTCATGCTCTGTTGTTGATGGCGACAGTGTGGATCGATGGATCATCCTATTCAGGTATTGGGCGCGAACGCATGTGTGGATAACGGTGTGCCAATGGGATCTGCGCATTTCATTTTTTGATCTTTGGTTTTTTAATGGGATTTGTCCCACTGGTCTCTTGGGCCATTTAACATAGACTTTCGAGCCAGTGCAATTGGTTTTGTACTGGGTTTTGTATTGGGTTTGATCTCTCTGGTTCTATGAGCCTGTAATGGGGTTTCCCTTACCCAGGTCAAAAGGGGTCATTGTTGTTGTTTTTTCTTTTTTTAATAAAAGGGGATTTCCCCCAACCTTTCTATATTATTAATGATATAAATTCTAATATAGAATAATTATATGAATAAGGTAATATAATAAGCTATTAGTTACAAAAAGAAATTGTTTTCTGCTTGGTATGCTAGTTTTAGGAATTAAAATTTATTTGACAATTTATTGTTAATATTTTTAATATAATAACCATTTTATCTAATATAATATTAATAATTTAATAAATTCCATATTTATCTTCCAAATATACTTTTCTAACCATCCATGAAATTTAGTGATAAAAAATGAAACATGTCGTCCATAGAGTTGGTAGTTCGATCGTACGAACAAGAGAAATTTTTCTTTTTCAAAAAATAGATGGAGAGAAAAGTATATAGTGGTTAATAATTATATAATTATAATTATATTCAATACATAATATTTATTCATTAAATACATTCTTATAACTATCTATGTATGGAAATTATTAAATGTTCTGTTTGTCGTTCATAGAGGCTGTAGTCCGTACGTAACACGAGTGACATTTTGATTTTTTGAATGGATGAACGAGTAATAGGTAAGGGTTATACCATAAATTTTAAAAAATATTTTTATAATAATTATAATAATATAATTATATTAATTGTTATAATAGATCTAGAGAAGGATGGATGATAAAAATAGAAATGTAAATGTTATGTAGTGGATAATACTCACGTTGAGGACATGATTTTTCGCTTGGATGATTTAACATCCTTATATAGGTGCCACTAAACCTGTGCACTGATCCATATTTCCACATGAACATAGAATAAACTCACCATATTATAAAGTCTTATGACTATAAGAGAGGTTTTAATAAGATATATGTGAAGACTATACCCTCTTTACCAAAGTAAAACAACAATAAAAATCCTGATAAAAAAATATACAACAAAAAATAACCATTCCTCACATACAACATTCCCAATCCCAAGAAATACCAAAAAACCAACATAATAAACATTTAATTATATACTAGTGTCATGTGTCAATGAAACCCAAAATGAAGACACCCTTAATATACCCAAAAAATGGGTCTCAACATTAGTCCAGTTCCTTCATCCATGCTCTGCCCTAAATCCCAAACCAACCATCTAATATACGTCCCTTTCCCTTATCCCGACCTATGACTAGGAAGTATTCTTAGTTACCCATGTTAGACTGAGAGGGTAGAGTGTAAAACTCTTTAAGAAACTAGCAATGACTTCTAAAGTAATATCAAGAATGATAATAGTATATGTATAAGTATAAATGAATAATATAAAATTAGTGTATAAAATTTTTCACATAAATAAATAGTTTTTAATCATCCCCATGGGTTCTTGGGTTCCAAAATATCACCCAACTCAACAAACTAGAATTTTCACATGATGAAAGTGTGATTCACACACCATGAGTGGTTAAAACATTTATTTAGAAAGGAAAATCATTAATAAATTATATATAAATCATTGTACCATAGATCCTTAGTTCAGGTACCCATATCATGTCAAACCAAAGAGCATGGTGCATAAATCTATCATCCAAACCATGTCCAAATACATGACCTTGGAGCATAAATCCAATATCAAAACCATGAAATACCTTTGTGGATCCTAGAGAATTATTCTAGGATAAACAATTGTATAAATCATTGGTTTCAATAGAATCATCCTTTTCTATCCAATATATGAAGATCCTTAGTCCAAAATCCAACCCGTACCATGGATTCTAAATTTCAAAGGTTCATCGTAAGTATCATTTTTGTGAACTAATAACAACAATGTTACACATTTTAATTTATCATAATTTCCATGGTTCAATCCGTTTTATAATTTAATCTCAATTTCATAACAATCCCTCTTAAATTTATTCAAAACCATAATGATTAGACATTATTTAAAATAATTTTAACATATATACATTCTTCTTAATAATTTATCAGTTTTCCCTTAGTCATCTTAGAACCCATTAAAATTTTTATGTTAATCCAAATAACCCCTTATATCATATTAACACAATAGATATCAAGTATAATTTTTTAATCTCAAAAACCATATAATTAGTTATTTAACAACTCCTTTAAAATTTTAAATGGATTGACACACCACATGGGTGGAATTAGGCTTAGAATTAAAATTGTCAATAGATTTGAAGGGGTCTGTGAAGGGTCTCATGCCTCAAATTAAGGCTCAAATTATTTTCCTTAATTAAGGACACAAATTCACAACATGAAATCATGATGGCGCAACCAAATAAACATGAATAATAAAATTAATATGGTAGAAATCTTGTATAATATCTACCATAATTTTGTAGACAAATTATCACCCAACCTTGGACCTTGATTCAAACTAAAACAACTATTAACTCCAAATATAAGTATCCATAGAAAAATTATGGTTTAAGTGAATTTGAAAGGAGGAACAAACACCCAAATCATATTCTTGAAAATATAATAAAGAGGACTCAAAAAATCACCTAGAGCATTGATTCACACTAAATGGAAATTTAAATTCCAAATAATCAAATGAGATTGATACTTTAAAGAGATGGTAACTTATGGTTTACACACAAGGATGGTGGTGAATAATTAACGGAAAAAATATAGAAAGATCATATAAAGTTGCAGATGAAAAATGGAAAATAAAAAAATTTAAGAGGATCATGGTTTGGCTGCATGGATTTCCAAAGCAAATAGTCTGATCTATCCATGAGGAACTAGAAAACATGGATTGTTTGGGGATCCCGAATGGTTTGAAAACCCATGAGGTAGTTGTGTAGTTTCCACTTCCCAAGATTTTCTTTTAGCTTAAAGGTATATTAGTCCCTAATTACATAGTTTTCTAACCATTATATACCCTCCACCATGCTACACAATTATGGAGAAAAGTTACTACTAACCATGATCTAACCGTTCACCATGCACTGGATGGCCTATTTACCCCCATTTTCATGTCCCAAACCACTAGAAAACTTCCTGGAGTTTTTTTATTCCAAAAAACCATTCCATTAATAATAATTAAGTTATTTTAACCAAAATTTAAACAATAATGTCTTCATCAAAGTTTAAGATCTCAACCTCCCCACCATATAACAACTCATCATTGAATTTCACTTCCAAGAATCACTAAGAATAAAAGGTAAAAAGATATGGAAAATGAGACTACATATCAATTTCATACTCCCATTTTTATTATTTAACATGGACAAGTTTCCCTAGAACTAAATCCAAGGGTACAATCTAACCCTAAAGAATTTTCTTAATGTGATCCACAACACGAATCAGATGCTCCTCAAAGGATGCATCAACCTTAAGCTCAACATCTTCTACATCACTCATATGATAATGGCTAGGGTGATATTTCCATATAAATGACATATGAAACATATCATTTATAATTCTATACTACTATTTAACACCCAATTTATACACAATCAGTCTGATCCTCTCCACAATCTTATAAGACACAACATATCGGGGAACCAACTTTCCTTGCTTTTGAATCTGATGGGGACCTGATCTCAGAAAAAAAAACAAAATGAATACATGATAAACAAATATAAACTAAAGTGGTTGAGGGAATCTATTAGTTCTTAAAATTTTTCTCTTCTATGTTGTAGCTATATTCTTTGGGATCAACTAAACCAGCTCTGATTTCTACTACATTTGACTCACCCCCAACAACTCTGTTTTCCCTACTTCCAACCAACACTAAGTTTATCGACGTGACATACCATATAGTTCCTCACGTGGTTAAATATCAATTGTCACCTAATAAATATTTTTATAGGTAAAATAAACAAGTGATAAATAATTCTCCCATATCCCACCAAATATTGGATGTATTTTCTCAAAATGAACTATAATACCCAGATAATACGTTTTGACTACTCATTTTTCTGTGATTGGAAACATATACTCAAAAAACATGGGTACCCAGTTCCTTTTGCAAGAATTTATAAAAGTATGATTTAAAACAGAGGTCTATATCTTAAATAATACTCTGAGATATCCCTTGAAAATGTACTATCTCTTGAAAATACAAGCCACAAACTGATCAATGGTGAATGAATCCCTGATAAGTAAGAAATGTGATACCTTTGTAAAAAAATCCATAATCAACCATATCCCACCATTCTTCCAAGGTGTCCTTAGTAATCCCCCAACAAAATGTATAGCAACATCTTCACACTTCTATTATGGAATGTGAAATGACTATAACATACATCGGGTTTCTGATACTCAGTCTTCACATACATAAAGGTTTAGAATGACATTATAAAGATCATGATCCTCTTCTTCATTCCTATCCACCAATTCTATATATGAAGGTCATGTTACATTTTGGTCAAAATTGGGTGCATTTCCTACTTTGAATCCTAACACTCATGCATCAAATCCTCAAACATACAAGTATGAACTATAACATTTCCATGAACATAGATGATATCATTATAATCAATGGTCTAGTTAAGAGGAAGTTTACCACCATCAATGTTTCCCCCAATGTATGTAATTATGGATCCTCATACATCATTTCCATGATATGGAATAAAAGAGAGGGTAACAAAGATAAAGACATGAGTGTCTTATTCTATCACTCATCTTAAACAACTATGTGAATCTTGATGAACAAATCCATTATCTTCCACTAAAAACTAGAATCTTAAACATCAAGAGTCTATATTTCTAGTTCAATGAATCAACAACACTATTTACCTTCCCCATTGTATAGTATACCTTAAAATAAAATTATTTCATATAATCAACCCATATATATTAACAAATATTTAAATTACACTAAGAAAATGTATAATTGAGGATTTTATTATGAGTATAAACAAAAGAACTCTCACCTAGAAGGTAATTATACCAACACTTAAAGAAATAAACCATTGTGGCTAACTTGAGATCATGAATAGGTTAGTTCAATTCATTTAGCCTCAATTACATAATCCATAAATCATGAATCTATCTCTATTCATTGACACTACCCCATGTGTAACTAATAATGCGTCTTAATACAAGGTATACTCACCACCTGGGTTGGGTAACATCAAAATTGGTGTAGAGTTCAAATGTTTCTCAAATTACTGAAAAGAATTCCCACATGATTATGACCTTCAAAATTTATACCCATCTTGGATAAGCCAAATATAGGAACTACTGGGTGAGAAAATCCTTTGATAATCCTTTAGAAGTAACTTGAAAATCCCTAAATATTCATATATCAAAAAGATTCTATAGATTCTCCCAAAAACAATCCTTAAAACCTTTTCTGAGTACACTAGCACACCCTCCTCCAAGATTATGAGACCTAATAAATATACCTTTTCAATCCATAAATGACACTTATATAACTTAGTATACGTAAATGTCTCTCTTAGTGTAATCTGGATGAGTTCAAGATATTTGGAATGAAATTCATGAGTATGGGAGTACACTTAGATGTCATAAAAAAATCCTCAAACTGATCCATGTATGGGTGAAATATTCAGTTCATCAAGGCCATAAACACAACATGATATTTCTTTAACCCTAATGACAGTACATTGAATTCATAAAACCATACATGCTTCTAAAAGTTTTCTGAGGTATATCAGAAGGTATCACACTCAACTAATGACACCATAACCTCAAATAAATTTTAAAGAACATAGATTCACTCATAAGCTAGTAAAGTAGATCATCAATACATAGAAGAGGATACTAGTTGTTGTTCATTATCTAGTTAAACTTCTATTAATTGGCACATAAACACAACATTTCGTCAGCCTTCCTAGAAAATAAAACCAGAGATACCCAAGGAAATATACCCATATTGATGAATCCTTTAACCTCCAACTCTTCTAATTTATTCTTTATATCATTAAGATTTTATGGATGCATTATATATGGAAGGATATAAATTGGCTCAACTTGAAAAATCATATTAATAATAAAATTAATTTCCCTCTTAGGTTGATACGTGGGAACTCTTTAGGAAACACATACTATGACCGATTCACTATTTAATGAGGGACTTCATGTTTTGCTCCCCAATTATCAAGAATAATACTCACAACCTGGGATATGGTCATACCTAGTAGAAGAAGAAATGACCAGATATATCCTACCTTAATATCCCATTCCCCATGAAAACAATATGTGTTACCATAAATAGATGTAAAGGTCACTATTCTTTAGTAAAAATAAATGTTAGATTATTATGATACCCAATTGTTTTAAATATCATATAAAAACCTGAAATCTCATGAACATACATGTTCCAATGGTTATTTTTATCACTAACCTCAAGGGAACACCCTTTACAAAAACAGATGCCCTTTCATCTCACCCCCAACGACGTGTTGAGTAATATAATCTCATATGTGAACTCCAAAAATAGAGAAAAACCATTTTAAAATTGAGTAGATATAAAATAATTATAGGGTATTGTGTTAAAAAACCACAAACAAGTATAAAAGCTAAAAGAATCATATCTTAGACAGTCGATATCACAGTCTCACTACCAATGGTTGTAGGTTGAACTGAAGGTAGTTGTCATGTCCATCTACCATGTTCTCCTAACAGAGTCTTATACACTAAATTACTTTGCTGGTAAAGATACTCATTTCTTATATGACCTCATCCTCCAACATGACTAGTATGACCAACAGAAATCCAACTATCGGATTGATCCAGGATACCTAACCCCTATCGAATCTATAATGACTCAAATTTTCAATGAATCATTTTTTGGATATGGTATGGATTATTTTTTAGACCATGAGATGAAATAGTGTGTGATTCTGAGACCTAGTGTGTTCAGAAAAAATATTTTAAATATATTTAATATAACAAAAAATATGTGCACATAGTTTTCTTATAAAAATGGAAATACTTCTAAACAAATACCCATATTAGAAATCTGTGGACACCATTGTGTTCTGAACGTGAGGTTTTCCCTAGGTTTGAATTAAACTTAGTTATAGTGGGTCATTTTTTGAAAATCCATTAGGGGCGTAAAATGAATAAAATAATTAATAGAATTATTTTTTTTATTTTTTTGACACAAAAACATAACCCTTTATTTAAACACATTCTTATTTTAATTTATAGAGTTTTCCACATAACCTTGAAAATCATTGAAGATCCATTAGAAAGTGTGGAATGAGATTCTGTTGGAGGAAGAAATCTGGATCAAGGATCGATGACTAGGACAAGATGGAATCAAGTATCTTTCTAATAACTATTATGCCACATAATTATTCACTAATGATTGATCCTAATATAGGTAAGGAAGTTGTTTTATTTGATTAATTCCCTATTTTTAGTTTCTACAATGTACATGAATAAATCAACAAACAGACTAATATGTGGTTTGGTCATTTTACATGATAGGTTAGATTAATAATGTTTTAAGATAAATAATTTTTAATGGTTTAATTATTCTTATTATTCTCAAAAAAATGAATTGAGATCAACACAGACATAGATAGAGGTCAGTTCCTCTTATTTTTTCTTGTGATTTTCTCCCCTGGTTCTTCGTTCCCTATGGGCATTTTTTGTTTGGATGAGGGTTTGACATATCCCAATAAATCTAAAATTTGTATTAGTTTCTTAGTTTAATGATCCAAAATCATATATTTGGGATGAACATAACAGGAAGGAGGTGCACCAGTGATAGTTGAAGAGGAGAAGACAACATATATACCCAATTTCATGTTCTTCGACGTGCAATGAAGAATGATGAACACGACCAATTTATGAATGAATAAATGGGACAAATGATATTTTTCATTGATAGAAATGTTCATCAGGCCTTGAATCATGATTTCTAGTATGGTAGTCACCAGATCAAAGCTTGGATGAATGGAAAACAACATGGATTATATATATGAAATTCTAGGAAAAACTGAACTACACGAAATGAAACCTCGGTTCCACATGCCATGTGGGCCCCTTAACAGTGGCTAGATTTTGGGAGATAGTTAAGGATCACATGACATGTGACCCTATAACATGGAGTGTGAAATACCCCCTGAAAAAAATTGTGTACATCATAGGTTACATGGACATGGGTTGTGGAACGCCATGTACTCCCTTACATGGACACAGCCTGGACCAAGCACATGGGCTAAGCCATGTACTGGGGTATGGGAATCTGTACTTGGGATAAAGATCTTCACTTAAACATGGGTAAAATACATGGGCAGCCTACATGGAGTGTACTTCTACATGGATATATACATGGACTAAAACACATTTCATTTACATGGGCAGGACTCAAGGTCAAGGGTCACGATGTGTGACCCCTAATATAGGTCATTTATTTTATTAGACATGGATTGGAGCCCTTTTCCTCTATATCTAGGACAAGTTTGGTTAAGGTGAGTTACCCATATCCTTTTCCTTTGTGGTTAGTATGGAATAATCCCCTAATACCCAGACAATAATACCTTAATTAATACTTCTTGGATAGAGTCATTGGAATCCCTTTGTGAGTCCTAGATTGAGATCCACTATACATCCTCATACACTAGGTCAAGTTCTTGGTATCATCGTGATTAACAATAAAAAGGTTTATGTCCTATACAAAAAAGAATTAATCCAGATTGATTTGTTGGTGTCACCCCCATGTATTTTGATGTGATCCTCATATGTGTATCATATATCTTTTGACCTTCAGTGTCTACATTCTCATGGAGAGACCCAATGAGCATTACCTCTCAAACAGACATCATTAGTGCTTCCAGACTCAGGAGTGTGTTCTCCCAGATGAGTGCTATGTGGAATCTTTGAGCTAGAATCATAGGCTAGATTTATGACTTTGACTAACCTGTAGAATATGTTTAGTTTTGGAGTATATCAAGATATAAATATTATATGTGATGTAAACACATGCCTTTATGAAGATTATTGTATTTATATTTTTTTAGTATTTTCAGTTTCAGGGTGTCCTAATAAGTTTTTTTATTCTAACTCATGAATATGATTTTCCTTCACATGTCATGTATTGTATAGATGCTCAAAAATTTGATAGATTAATTGAATAAACAGGACCAGACGGTGCTTAGTGGGACCAAATAGGCTGAGGTGTGTTCCATCATAATTCTGATAGTAGTCCCTATTTTACTTTTAGGTTGGACTTGTTTTTTTAAACTCTTTGTAGTAGGATTGTATTTGAACCTATTTAAATTCCTTAACTTCCTTTCATACTTTGGTTATGGTATTTAGATTTATACATGTGTGTTTGTTTAGTTTTTTTACATTTTATCATTGTAAACTTCAAAATATTTCACTTTTTCCAATAGAGGTATATCTGTTGGTAAAATCATATTTTCTGTTTGAAAAATGATTTACCAACACATATGTCCTTGTCACTAAATTTTTGGTAATAACTCCATTGATAAATGTTATTGTGATAGATAAAATGATTCTTTTGTAATTATAATAATACCAACGGATAATATTTATGTTGGATAAAATGTTTAGCAACATATTAACATAACTAATATATATATATTTGTAATAATATTTCATTTATAAACAACACCAATAATATTTATTTATTTGTAAAATATATTCTAAATGTTGATATTCCAATATTTTTCACTAAAATTTTATATTTCATTTATTAATATAATTATATATAATATATTATTATATTTATTATATTTATTATATTTATTATATTTATTATATAATAAATACAAAATTAGTACTTATAAAACTCTAAAAAAAGAATTTATTTGAAAAAACAAATTAAAATTTAACTTAAATACATGTTCAAACATCATTAAAAGACCAGAATCTCTAAAACTCATATTAAATACATGTTAAAACATATTCAAACACAAAAAGACTTTACATGGAACTCAATGAAACTTTTTTAGCAATCTATTTCTCGCAAACATCAGATGTCACCATCGTGGAATCCCGATCACATCACGTGAGATATCATCAACTGTAGTGGATTGGGACATTGAAAACATCCCCATCATACCTTTGATTATAGTAGACCACTCTTCTATACTTGTAACAAATCTTATCCCGTTTCCCTTCACTTTAGACATGCACTACAACGAGCAAAATTTTGATCACAAAAATACAATAATTAGAAAATAGTTTAATTTAAATGCATGATATAAAAATAATAACGAATGATATAAAAATATCATCTAGTGACCACAAAAAGAGGATAATCTAAGCACTAGAAACAAAAGCCATAAGATAATATAACTAAAGACCACGTCAATAAAGATATTACACCTCCAAACCATAGAAAAATATGTAACCGATTACCAAAAAAAGTTCATATCGCATTCTATAAAAATAACCAGTGATCATTACAATAGAAAAATTACTTGAAGAATTAGTAACTACAAAAAAAAATACAAGTGACCACATTAACAGAAGATATCCAGTGACCACAACAAATAAAAATGACAACAAAAAATATAGAACTAACAAGAACATTATCTAACATGTGACCATAAACCATTGATAATGACACTAACCAGATTGGGTGTTAAAGGAGATGATAAGGGATGTACCTTCAATCTCATTGATTAGAGTAGAACATTCATCAAATTAGCCGAGTGGCATGTCTCTAAGAAACAAGGGAACCTGGTTTCTGGAGACATTTATCTACTGCATGATCATGATTTTATAACTCTACTATCCGACACAAATTTTACAATGTCATAATAGTATTTATACACATTATATACATTATTTCCAATGGCTAGTTACGAGGCTTGGATTATTTTTATAACAAACCATGATTTTAGGTACCTCAAAAAGTTTTCCCATCCTATAATGCATACTAACCACATCTACACTATTAATGTTCATTATCTTAGTCTGATCCAATGGGGAGTAAAATGAAATCATACATAACATACAAGATCTCATTGAATCTCTTTATCCATTTTAGTGCACTTTGTGACATTGAGTCATGCCAAAAGATTGTTTAAACCAATAAAGTGATGATTTGATGATGCGAAATTAGGGTGGAACCTAAAGGGATTAGACACGAGTTGTGAGCTCGTTAACATTACTCATAATCCAGTCTATATTTTATAATAAATCAACCAAAATACTCCTTAAAAGGATTTCCTAGTGTGAATAATGATACACCATCTATAAAAAAACATAAATTCCATGAAAAAAATCACTTAAGAACATCTAAAATAAATTTCTTCAATAAAAAATCTATAAACACCTATGTAAAACAAATTTAATAATTAATAAGTAAAATAAGAACTTGTAGCTTCATTGCCAACCACTTTCCAAGATTAAAAGAGTTGATCTATTTTTTCTTGATATATTTTTCATTCCAACTTCAATGTGCCTTTACCTTAATGCATACTGACCACCTTCATGCCAGGACAATTAATACCAAGTTTTTCAAGCATCACACCATAGTCTTTTTTAGTACCACAACATCTCATGGAATTCATATAGATCCTACCTCCTTGAAGAATAATATACATCAGTGACCTTGTGATCTTTGACTATATTTCATAGAGATTTATCACTTGCATCATCCTCATATGGTGGTTGACTCATTCCCCACATAGAAGTTAGTTCATAATTCTAGTTAAGTATGTGTATATCCCAACTGAAAAGTACCACTACTCATTTTTTATCAAAAAATACCTTAAAAATACAATGTTTAAAATCATAATCAGTTCATATAGAATAATTATACAGGGTCACTTTTTCTACAAAATATAGTTAGCACAATTGCAATACTAAATAATATATTAGAGAAACATAATGTCTTCTTTCCCTAGAACTCCACATATGAAAATCAATTGTAATGTGATTCTATAACATCAGTGGATACCATGATTGGACATCCATCATGATGATCATTGTATTTATGCTACTAACTGCTTATGATCCTTCAACTCCCTTACCTAATGCAGTGAGATAACCACCCAGTACCACGAGTGAAATCTCAAGCTTCACATAGAATCTCAATAAAGATGAAGGTAGTAGTAAAGGATCATTGCATAAAATACCATCATTAAAAGCATCCCTTCAACATCAAAGAAGAAGGTTAAATTTACCATATCTGTGGTTGAACCGTCTTGGGACCATGAATTCAAGTACAAAGGGATTGATAAAGAAAACTAGTCAGTGCATAATAAAATCATCCAATCCATAATAAATTCATAGATGATAACACAAATGAAGGTATATTATTTTAGATGATAAAACATACTCAAAATAGAGACAATAACCCTCACGTACTCACAATGTGTTCTTAGTCACAAAGGCAAAAAAATCACATTCATTGGCAGTAGGAACACATTCATCATATTCTACCATTGTATAAGAGAAGTCCTAATGATATAGTTCACCAAACTGTACACAAAAAACCTCAATAAATTTAATAAAAAAAAACCTAAAAGAATAAAAATGTAAATAAGTTTAAAAAACAAAATATACAATAAATATGTACTAACTATAATATGATAACTCTATTATTTTTCGGTTCCCTATCTCAGCATCAATAACTAGGGTTCCTGCTTCAAAAAATGGTGTTTCTCCCATGACATTGAGTTAGAATATGATCTTGTCATCATTCCCCTATTCTATGATGTTCATCCCTAGGTCTCATCCTTGTGTTGGGTCTCCTCTTTTGGCCTTGTATGATGAGTACAAGGTGGTGGTATTTCTTTTTCATAGATGTTCCTATGGTAATACCAGATCTACCAAGTGTGGGGTAGTGTTCATACAAATCTTTCCATGGCCCAAATTGCTTCCCTCGACTGGCGGCCTGCCTTCGTTGGCTTTTTATGGAACCATCCTATCCTCAATTTACTTCTCTGTGACATCATCATCACTTCAATGAAGAATCTGGACTAGTTCCAGCCTCAGTCATCTCATTCTCAAAGGAATCTAGCATTTTTTATCCTGGAATTTTTCTTTGGAGATGATATCCCACAGTCATCATCGACTTTATATCGTTCAAGGATACAACTGATTCATCAATCCATAGTGGTTGATGATTTGGGAGAGGTTGCAGAAGTCGATGACGGTGAATGTAGGTTGATGGAATGCATGAAAGGATGATTGGGATTAGGGTTTTCAGGTAGAAATTTAAAAGCTCGAACTGGACTTCTCAATAATAAAAATTTTATATTTTTTATATAGATATAAAATTTATTTATCTAATAACATATAAATATTATTAACAAATTTATATTTTAATTATATATATAAATATTTTTTATTGAAAAAAATGGGTTGATATTAAAATTTTAATAAATATTTTGAATTTGGTGAAATAATAATTATTGTGAATAATTTATTGTAACAGGTTCTCACAATGGTAAAATATTATTAATAATTAAAATTAATAACAATAGATTCAGTTTTTGGTAAAATAGTTGTTACTATTAGTATGATAATGTAACATATTTTAGTTTTAGTAAAAAATATGTTAGTGTAAAACAATTTATATCAACATATATATATGTTGGTAAAAAAATTGTAGGTACATGAAATTAATATAAAAAAAACTTAATATATGTTGTAAGTACTAATTTATACCAAAAAACGTATTATTTTTCACTACATTTTTGTTGGTATAAGTTGTTTTTTTGTAGAGGTATAGGCTTTCATATGTGTTTTTGTGTACCGTTATGGAGGAAAAAACCTCCCATATTAGTGATATTTTTTCATAGTACTAATCTGAAGGCCCTAGCCTGTTGAAGATGGGATTAGGGAGTCTTTGAATGGGACCCATTAAGAGGGTTCATGATAGTGTTTTATCAAAGAAACCAGTTAAAACTTAGGACCAGAGTCTATGAGTTTGGTTTGGGGAAAAAGTTTTAAGTGTTTTGGGTTTGGTTTTTAGGTCACAGAATCTAGTTTTGGTGGAGCAGCATACATACCGATACACTAGGAATCTGATCACCTTCTTTTTGAATCGGCACATGTGAACACAGGTTGCATTGAAAAAATTTTAAATGCCTTATGTAGGAATGGTTTGTGGTTTCGATGTCCATCTTGAGTCATCTCTCCAGATATAATCATTGACCGTGGTATATCTCGTTTATTTCTGGATGATTCTAGGACATATGCCAGCTAAGATTCAACATAATGATCATGAGTATTATCCCCTAAGTGATAAAAAAATTAATAAATGGACCCGTTACTGAGATGCTACCTTTATATGGTGCACCGGCTATCCCACATCTTGTAGAGAAGCACTTAGTACTCATAGTACCCTTAGATGAGGTTCACAGACTGAGCACACTTCATAGTTTTTAGTGACAGAGACCCATCAGGTCCCAAGGCAAGACCAACACCTAGGAGACTGAGTAGTAGCATGAGGTTGTGTCTAGAGTCTTCCATATGGTCAAGACACTAGAATATTTGATGTTTGTCTTGGTGTCGAGATTTCTACACCCCTCAGTAGAGAAATGGAGGGGTATAATTAACAATTCTTACTATGAGGGGAATCTAACATGAATATAGTTTGTGACTATATTCAGGGATGATTTCTCTCCAACACGTTCTATTTTTTATGTATCCAGAATATTCTAAAGCTATATTAGGGAAGCATGACCTTAGTTGAGTATTCCTCATAGTTTATTAACCTCTCCAATTACTCGATGGATATCATTTGGGATCAGTTCATCAGGGATTAGACCTTTGAGAATGATCTACATAAAGGAATATGATCTAGTGTTTTCCCACTATTCATTCCTACCTATGATTGGGTTCTAGAGTGATATTTGGAGGTTGAGAGTTTCTTGGATGAGTAGATACAAATAGTTTTTTATAGTGGTGGGAACACATGATAGGAGACCTCAACAATAGGGAGACTACATCAACATCAGTGACCTAGACATGTGGTACATTTCAGGAGGAGGTCCTAGGAAAAAGGTTCTACAGTTAAGGGATCCCAGGGTGTGTCCAGTCAGCCCAGGGTGAGGCAGTTCTACTCATGTGAAGGCAGGGGACATCTTGTATGATATTGTCTGACCCACCATATTGCTGATAGAGAAAACATTGATGGGACACCACGATAGCGGCAATGGTAGGAGTAGGAATGTTTTCTAGGAAGAGGATGTAGAAGAGGAGTTGGGAGAGTAGTTCGAGGTCTTATAAATGTTTAATTATTACCACCACCACCCCTAGGTGGTATATGATAGGCTTAAGGAGATGGAGAAAAAGGTAATATGAAACTACAGGTGGTCGAAACATACAACCTAGAGTATCTAGGATTGATCTGAGGTATGGTATGTGTCTTTTCTAGCTTAACTATTGTACTGATAATCACATGTTCTAGTCATTACATTCATTCCACATACCTTGTATGAAACTTAGAGATTCTGGTTTATCCCTTTCCTTAACCTTTGCACTTAGAGACTCCTACTGAATAATACCCCACGATCACACACTTGTTCCTGTAGTGTGACATGACTCTTGGAGGTATGATTTTCTGCTGTAATCTCTTAGTAATGGTGATGAGGAATTGTGAATTAATCTTAGGTGTGGACTATATATGCATGATTAATGCATATATTGACTATTTAAAGAAAATAAAGTGGTGTTTCTATAGTGAAAGAACTTGGATATCCATTTATGGTGAAAATGAAGCCAAGGTAGTGAAGGAAGAACTCATGCATAAGAGGGTAAAACTTATTTTTGATCAGTTTCCTAGCTTGAACCTTGGTGTAGTTGATGGTATGAGTTCCCAATTTCCTATAGTGGTGGTGGAGTATGAAGAAATATTCTCTGAGGATGTTCCAAGTGTACCTCATCACTGAGAGATAAACTTCTTCATTAATCTACACCCTGGGAAGACACTGATTTCTATTTCAACATATCAAGTGGCTCCCATAGAGATTTGTGAGCTGAGGATGTTGTTGGTGGACTTATAGGGGAAAGAATTTTTTAAGACTAGTGTTTCAACCAGGGAAGCCCCAGGTTTGTACCCAATGAATGCTGATGGGAGCTTGAGAGTGTTTTTTACTATCATTGCTTGAACCGGGTGAACTTCAAGAAAAAATATCCACTACCGAGGATAGACGAACTCTTTGATCAGTTGATATGGGGATTGATGGTTCTCAAAGGTTGACCTCAGGTTAGGATATAACCAGTTGTGATTACGGGATGCAGATTTACATAAGATACAATCAATATTTTGTTACACTCACTCTGAGTACTTGGTGATGGCCTTCAGTAAGATGAACACCCCAAATGTGTTCATTGGATTCAATAATTGAATCATTCAAACTTTCTTAGATCGATCCATGGTTGTCTTCATTGATGATATACCTTTATACTTAGTGTCTAAGGAAAATAACGAGAGACACTTGAATATAGTTCTAGATATAAAATGAGAGAACCATATTTACAAAAATATCTCAAAGTTCCAGTGCTAAATTAAGGTGTTCCACTTTCTAGGACATGTTATCTCAAAACCTGGAGTGGTAGTGGGCCTAGACAAGGTCAAAGAAGTGTTAGATTTGGATCCACCCATGAAAATAATATATGTGTAGAGATTAATTGTGATAGTATTATATTACCTATATTCATACTTTATTTCCCCAGGATATCAGCACCCATGACATCTTTGACCCAAAATGGACAACCTTTCATGTGGACAGAAATGTGACAACATGATTTTCAGTAATTGAGGAAGTGTTTGATGAACACTCCCATCTAAAGTTTTCTTGAGGAGGGTGTCAAGTACGTATTGTTTTCCAATGTAGTAGTAATTGGGATTGTTTGTGTTTTGATGTTTAGACAGGTGGGTATTTCTTATGGTTTTTGTCAGTTGAGGCCACATGATCAGATCTACACAACTCACAATCTTGAGTTATCAGCAGAACTCTTCGCCCTAAACATGTGGAAACACTACTTGATGGGTGAGGGTTTATCATCTACTTTTATCACAATAGACTCAAGTATATCTTCTCTAATAAGTATATTAATATTAGTCATAGATGATGGCTAGAGTTCCTCCAGGATTATGACTTTGAAATTGTCTATACTTCTGGAATGGGGAACATAGTAGCTGATTCTCTCAGCTAGAGATATTTCTTATAGTTACTAAAAGAGGATTAAAAGTAGTTGGACTCCATGTAGTTATCTTTTATGGATTTATATGTAGTAGTTTACCTCTATTTTATGGTTTTATCCTCTTCTCTATTACAACAATTTAGGGAGGCACAACTAGGGAATGCCAAAAGTGAGACCCTATGTACTCAGATATCCATTGAAAATAATCTCGATGGATTTTATTCAGGTGTGGATAATTTAATTCCTTCTAAAGGATTCACTATGGTACCAATGAAATTATTGGAGGAGGTTCCCATATAGTTATATACTTCTCCCTTAGAGGTGTATCCTTGTGTGGAAATGATTTACCGGGACCCCCGACATCAGTTTTGGGGCCATAGATGGAGAAGGGAGTTTCAAAGTTTGTCTCTCGACATCTTACTTGATAGAAAGTAAAGGGAAAGCACCAGGTTCCAATGGGTTTGAAACATCACCTTGAGGTGCAAGAGTTGAAGTAGGATTGGGTATCCACGGACTTCATGACAGGCTTACCACATACGTCCAAGGGATACAATTCTATATGGGTGGTCGTAGACAAACTCACCATGTCATCTCACTTCTTAATAATTTTAGAGTATACTTTAGTAGAGAGATTGTAATGCCTCTATTTTCAAGAGATAGTCTAACTCTATGCAGATCCATCCATTATAATTTTTAATTATGATTCTTACTTCATATCCTAGATGTGAAAGGGATTGTTGGATGATTTTGGGACTCAATTATGCTTGATCATAGGGTTCCACCCCAAAAATGATGGCCAGAATAATCAAAACATTTATGTTATTTAGGATGTTATATGAGATTTCATCTTGGAATTTGGAAGTAGTTATAAGTATAACCTAATATTGGTGGAGTTTTTGTAAAAAATAGATACTATTCAACCATCAGTATGGAACGATTTGAGGCTTTGTACGAGTGAAACATTAGGTCAAATCATTGCTGGATTGACCATAGAGAGTTAGCACTCATGGACTCACGGTTAGTGGAAGAAACTAATGAGAATTTAAATATCATCAATGATTGGATGAAGAAATCAGAGCCATTAAAATTATTATACAAACAAAAGATAAAGGCCTTTGGATTTCTTGGAAGGAGACCATCTGATTCTATAGGTTTCACCTTGATGTGGATTATGGATATTTGGATGAGGAGATACGCTATATCTAAGATTCATTAGCACTTTATAGATACTAAAAATATTTTTTGAGGTGGAATATCACTTAGAGCTACCACCATAGTTAGATTGGATACACAACGACTTAAGCAAGTCATATCTAAGGAGACATATGCATGAACCATCATATGTTATCAATTAAGTCTAACTAGACATCAAGGATGGGGATACCTTTTTAGAGTACCTATTAGGGATAAAGGATAAAAATGAGAGGATACTTTATGGGAGATTTATTCCTTTTGTGGTTGTCTAGTGGAAGAAGAAGAAAATTCAGGAGAGCATATGGGAGAATGAGGGTCAGATTCATGTTCAGTACCCACATCTCTTTATGTATCCATTGTTTTGGATTTTCAATAAGAAAAATCCCCAATGTGGGGAGAATTTAATGACTAATATTTTCTATGTATAATTTTTGAATACTTTATGGATTATTTTTGAGACCAGGGGTTGAGATGGAATATGATTCTGAGGACCGGTGTGACCAGAATGAATGCTTGAAATATATTAAATAGAACATGAAATATTTTTTACTTAAAAAGTTTAATAAATTCTAATTGGGTTCCCGGATAAGAAATCTAAGGGAGTCATTTAGTTTAGAACATGATATTTACCCTAGGTGAGACATAACCTTAGTCGGCATAGGTTATTTTTGGAAAATCCATCACGAACATAAAATGAATAAAAAATAATTGAATTAATTTATTTGATTCATTGATATAGAGAATTAACACTTTATTTAATTACACTCTTATGGAAAATTTTCTAGGTTAGCTGTATAACCCTGAAAATAATTTGAGATACATTGGAGAGCATGAGATGATATTCCATTAGTGAATATTAGTGGATCAAGGATGGATAACAGGAAGGATATGGAGTGAAAGGATCTCACAAATGACTACAACGTTACCTTGTTATTTGTCAGTAATTGATCCAAATTGAGGTTGGGTGGTTGTTTGATTTGATTTTCCCCTATTTTTAGTTTCTACCACATACATGAATTAATCATTGAATGGGTTGATCTATGGTTTGGTCATCTTTAGGGATAGGTTAGATTAATTTAGTTTTTGGATAATTTCATTTTAATTGTTGATTTATTCTTTTTTATTCTCATTAAAATTAATAGATATTGACACAAAAATTGATCGAGGTTTGTTCCTCTTGTTTTTTATATTTTCCCCCCTTATTCTTGGTTCACCATAGGCATTATTGTTTTTGGATCGAGGTTCATCATTTCATGACCGGTCGATCCATTCACACCCTTTTCATGGTGAAATTATCTAAAATTGTAGATTTGAGATTGGCATGAAATGAAAGATGTGTGACTGTGATAGTGGTAGCAGATTGGACAATGTATATACCCAATATTGTGTTATTCAGTTCACAATAAAGAACATTGAATGATTAAAATTTATGATTGAATCAAAGACCAAAATATTTTTGTTTGAGGATGGAAAGGTTCATTAGCCTTGAATCCCGATTTTTGGAAAAGGTGATTTCCAGATCAGAGTTTGGATGAATGGGATGCAATGTCAATTCTAGATATGGAATTCTGGGAAAAACCACACTACATGGCATGTAACTTGAATCCACATGTTGTGTGGGGAAACCTTTGTAATGTCTAGGGTTTCATGAGATAGTTAAGGATCACATGAAGTGTGGCCCTATCACACGTCATGTGAACTCTCCCCAAAAACTCAGAATGTCCCTCAGAGGCTACACAGACTTGGGTTAGAGTACACAGGTTGGAGCATGACATGTACTCCATTAGATTAACACAACCATGACCAAGTATATAGAATATTCCTCATACTGGTACCCAGGAACCTTTACATAGTCTAAAGTGATGCACTCATACATGAGTAGACTATACGAGCCACCTAGATGTCATGTAATTCTATACAAAAATAGACATGACTCGATACACTGTCTACTTACATGGGAAGGACCTAGGGTCAAGGTACATGGTCTGTGACCCCTACTACATGCTATTTACTTTATTATACATTTAATGGATCCATTTTTCTATCTATCTTGGTAAAGTTTCATTAGGGTGAATTTCCCATATCCTTTTCCCTAAGGGTTAGTATGGAATCAACTCCTACTCTTAGGATAATGACCCCTTTAGTAGGCCTTCATTGATAGATGCATTGTAATCCGTTTTTGATTCCCAATGTTAGATACTCTATTTATTTTCTTACCCTAGGTAAGGTTCGTGGTATCATTATTGCCAAAACTACATGGGTGTCGATCCTCTACTAAGTTGGTTAATCTATTTTGAGTTTTAGGTATCACCCCATGGAATTGAATGTAATTATCATGTATGTTTCCCATATATTTAGACCTTAAAATTGTACTTTATCAAGAAGAGACTTGATGAGAATTAGCTCTTAGATGGACATCATCTGTGCTACTAGACTCAAGTGTGTGTTCTCCATGATGAGTGCATTGTTAAATCTTCGAGCTAGAATACAATGCTGGCTTTATAGTTTTTACTTACCATGGAATTTGTGTCTATGTTATGTATATTTATATATTCCTATTATATGTTTTGCAAACAAATTCCAATGTAGATTTGATTGTATGTTTTTATGATTTCTGGTTTCGAGGTGTCCTACTGAGTATTATTAAACTCACCCCTGTATGGGAGTTTCCCACATGTGTCATGTATTTTTAGAGGATCAATATTTTGATTGAGTCCTTGATAGAGCAGGACCATATGGTGCTTAGTGAGACCATATAGACTGAGGTGTGTTCCTATGGTGTTATGACAGTAGTCCTAGTCTGATTGGACATGCATTTTAGACTCTTTGTAGTGAGACTATATTTAGACCTATTTACTTTCCATTACTTAATACCATACTCTAGTTGTGGGATTTAGATGTACACATACATGGTTGTCTAGTTATTTTTACATTTCAACATTGTATATGCTTGGAGATGTGTTCATGTGTATAGTCACTTAGGCTAGGGCCTCCCATGTTAGTGGTATGCCATCTCGTTAGTACTCACCAGCCCCTATCTTATTGGAGTTGGTCTTGGGATGTCAAGGCACAAGTCTTATTAGGACGGGTCATGACATGTTTTCTACATTGAACTATATCCCCCATCACTTCTAATATTTTGAGGGTTCCTATAGAACCTCAATACATACACCATCCCATCTCAAGTTCAACAGTCCAATGATGTTCAAGGAAACTGTCCATGCATGTTACCCGACATGCCACATTGATAGTAGAATACTCATTCATTTTCTTGAGAGTTGGATCCTATTCAATGGATACTCTACCCACCACCATTGTAGTGAATGTTCTCATAATGGATATTCATACTATTAAAGAGCACACCTATAGATCACCTAGATGAAACCAACTTCCCACCGAAAGAATCATACTCTATGTTTTCCTCAAAATAATATCTTAGTTTACTACCTCATTAATGTAATTCAAAAAAATATATTCACATGGAACTTTATCTGACATCAAATCCCATCCTGAAAATGATTTCCTGTAGTTGCTTCACATTCCATCAATGCTGGAAATGAACACTATAAATTAGTGATCTCTATAACATAATCCACCAATGACATAGTCCCATTAGTCAAACACATAAATTGCATATCTATCTATAGTCTTAGGTTCTTAGGGTAAAAATGTTATAGGAACCTCTATTTTAAAATCATTCCATACCAACCATCCAATTACTCATCACAAGATAGAATATCCCACAAGAACATTTCTAGCCATCATATCATAAAAGAATCTAACTTGGTAATCTTCTATAAACTATTCTCTATGTGATTCTAAATAATCTAGATAGTCTCAATCCATAGCCTAGATACCTCATGCTTACCCTCTCTGACAAGATTCAGGGGATGATATAGTTGTAACTCTATTACTTAATCAAACATAATTGGAACAACCCAAATTGGCTGTCTTTCCTTAAATTTAATAAAATGATTGAACTAATAATGAAACCACCCTTCCACCCCATCCATTTAACCAATGGGTGATCTAATGCCACTACCAGTGGTGCATTATCAATAATGTCTTCTTATCACCCTACTATAAACCGTTTCTTTGGTGGCATCTCTCTTAATATAAAACCCACATATCACAGAACATAATATATAGTTTCTATAATCACACAAAACAGGGATCAAAAATAGCCATTATAAAGTCAATGTATATATACGATCCATACGACCATAGCAGAAAAACCATCACTACCCTAAAAAATACCTATTTAAGACCATGGATGACACATGGTAAACCAATTTTCAATGATTTAAAAAATTTCTTTTAAAACCATTTTATCCATTTCATTTTAAATATTTCAATTTATTTAATTTAAACATATTTATTACATACATTTATTGAAAAATAATAAAAAATAGAAAATAATTTTCATTTCCCACCACCAACTATAACACGATTTTGTTGTTTTTGTGTTGTTTCTATATTATTATTTTAATTATCATTTATTTTGATGATAAAAAATACCCTTGTTTTTTTACCAATGAAACTACTTTTTTCTTTTTTTTGAGATTATATTTCTTGAGAATTTTATCTTGTTCTAAAGTTATTTTTGAGTTAATGTTTTTTCTAAATTATTATAGATTTTTTAATAATATGTTTTGGAAATACTTTTTATACCCTACATTTTAAGAGGTCCATATGATTTATAAGATGTAATTTCAGTAAATAGATATAATTGTTGTACTATATATTTGGAGTGAAAATATGGATCAGGTACCCTAAACTACCATGAAAGTATGGATCATGAACCATAATTTTGGTATCAACCCTACATTTAATGAAATAATATATGGTTCAATAACCCATTTCTTAAGTCAACTATACGCTTTTAATCATACTTTAAAAATATACACAACATTTGATCCAAAAAAATAATGATTTTAAATTTAGGATATCTTAGAAGATTTATAAAACGTTATTGTTAATATTAAATATATCTTTAAATATTATTAATGATAAATTCAATGGTTCTTATTTAATACATAAAATCATTTTTTTTCTTTTTGAAATTATAATTTTCTTTGGTTATTTAAATTAAAATAATTTTGATTTATCAGGTGATATTTATAGATATATTTAATTGGCAAAAATCATGTTTTATTATTAAATACCAGGATATTTATCATTAAATTAAATATTTTATTTGAGTGAAACAATCTCAAATACTCTAAAGAACTACACGTTTGATACATACATGTTTTTATCTTTTAATATTTTACTATCATTGTATTATTTCTACTACAATATTTTTGCTACTATATTTCATGAAAATTTTATTCTACTGGGATATCTTCAAAACTATTTTTTCATGAATAACTTTATCTATGAAGAATAAGATTCATTATCTTTTATTTCCTACTGAAGCTGTGAGATGAATTTATTTCTCAATGAGTAAATCAATATTTTTTTTCTTAGAGTCATGACTACTCACACTCAGTCATGGCGGAGTATCAACTTCTCACACTAAGAAATAGATTGAGGGGTTATTTTTAAAAAACCAATATTTTTTTATGGTTTAAACTACCTATATATAAATTGGAGATCTTAGGATAAGGGGACCTATTTAGTGAGAATCACCAAGGTCACTAAATTAGTATTGGTGAAGTGGACTAGGGGATCTTTATGCCCCGAACCACTATAAAATCGCTATATTATTCTCTTCTATTTCCCACTAAATAATTTTCTTAATGAAGAGAAGACCAAATATATTTAAAATATACCAAGAAGTATAAAATTTTATTCTATCTTGATTATGAAAAGGGATCAATTCACCCCATATTAATATTATTAATACCTAAATATTTGAATTAAATGAGTGGGTTTTAATAATTATAATAATCATTAGAAATATTGAGTCAAAGGTATATATGAAAAAATATTTCTATGGATGAACTCAAATAAGGAGTATTAATTATCAGAGAACAATAATTTAGTAGAGGAAATTATAGTTATTGGAAAGAAATAATATTTATATATTTAAAGAATATTTGTTTCCATGTTTATATGATAATTGTGAAACCTTATTCAATCTCCGGAGAACTTGAAAAGTGGGATACTATAAAGAAAAATGAGTATGATTTCAATTAAATATCCAAGAATTATATTATATGTGAACTTGTTCAAGATGAATTTAATTATGTATCTAAATGTGATACTAACTATGTGATGTGGAAAACTACCACAAGTTTTTATGAGTGAACTAATAATGTTAGAAAATTGAGAAATGACATTGCAAAGATGAAATTTTAAACATTAAAATTTTATGATGGTGAAAGCATAACTTAGGTTAATAAAATATTGACCAAAATAGTCAATTTTGTTACTACCTTAGGATATTCAATTACTCAAATAGATTAATAATTAAAAGTGTTAATAGTCTTACACTCTAAATTGAATGGAATATCTAATGCAATCAGAAAATACACAACTGTAAAAGATATGATAATGATCATGTTGATCAAAAATCTAATGATGTATGAAGAATAAATGAAATATGATTCAAAAGATAATAGGATAATAAAAAAGTTAAAATACTCCCTTAGAGTTACTGATAAAAAATATGAAAATAAATCAAAATAAGAAGCTATATCCTAAAATTATTTAGAATTCCCAGAGTGTAGAATGAAAATGGATCATATACCTAGAGGATTCAATAGATTTTATAATAAGAATAAAGTCTTCAAAAATTCTTTCAACAATATTTAGAAATTTGGTTGAGGTATTATAAAATAATATTACATGAATGTAAGAAAATGATATATATTAGACCCAATTTCCCATTGCTAAAATAATCAAAAAGAATATCGAAATGAAATAAAGGAAGTTATAGATGAAAATTGATTATGATTGAAAAGGAAATAAAGTTATTAATTCTACATGGATTGTTTCTAAGGACTCAAAATGTTTTTATAGATATAACTTAGAAAAGGATATAACCAATTTATAAATTATATAATTTTTAGATAAATAGGGAAAAAGGTAAAATATTATTTTTCTTTTACTTATTATTTTTAATTTTTTTCTAATAGTAAATTAGATTGATACAACTCAATGTTTGAAGAAAAATATGATTATTTAGTAAAATGACATGAAACTGTAAATAATATTCATAATTATATCCTAAATAAAAAATATTCCATGTTAAAACATTACTTATAATTAAAAGATATATTTATAAGTTTACTTCAAATATCCATGTTCACGAAATAATAATCAAAGGGTTGGGGGATGAAGTTAAGTCATTAAAATGAAAAACAAATATATTAAATAATGGGGAAGAATACCTATATCAAAATGTTGGTAAAAATTTATAAATATGATAAATATATTATATTTAGAACTGAGAAAATTCTAAATTATATTGAAATAATTCTATACCCTGCTCTAAGAATAACAATATGTATGGAGTCACCTATTTTTATTATGGAATTAATGGTAATTATTCTAATAAAAAATATTTAAAAAATATTAAAATGATTGTTATTAAAAATGTCATTTTTCTAAAATATGTGTGTATATAATTTTATAAATTTTTGAAAAATTAAGAAAATAATGCCTTCCAAAATATTTGTTTTCTAACATAGTTGAACCCAATAGCAATTGAAAAATATATATTTTATTTAATGTATTTTTTGTTAAAAGTCCACATGAACAAAAATGATATATTACATATGGATAGTGTTTTATCAAGGCACATGAGTGGATAATACTTTAATTTTCATACATGGGAAGAATTAGAAGGAGGCATGATTACCATCAGTGATAATGGAAAATGAAAATAGTTTATTTTAGAACAATTTGAGATCCAAAATCAATTCTGATAAACAAAGTCCTATATTTTCAATGGATGGAGAACAATCTAACAAGTATCTATCAAATTTGTGATGTTTTTTTATATTCAGTTTTTAAAATTCCTATTATATCATTAAAGATAAGCTACTTATGTTTAGAGAACCCAAAACTAAAAATGTTTATATATTGGATCTTAACTCCTTGTGTGATGAAAAAGAAAATTTTTAAACTACTGATACAAATGAATCCTAGATGTGGAATAAGAAACTTGGGCACTATAATATATTTTACTATTATAAATGAAATAATAAAAAAATAATTTTTTAATTTCCCAATATTAAATTTTATAAAGATAGATTTCCGAACACATTCCAAATTGAAACAAATTATAATCCATCATTCAAATATATTAAGATGGGGTTTACATATAAACCATAAGAACTTATCCACATGAATCTTTTTAGATAGTAAAGAGTAGAAATATTTTCTTATTGATCCTATGTTTTTATTTTATTAGATTTTTTTTTTCATATTTACATAGGTTTATCTTTTAAAATTTAAAAGTTATGTTTAATATATTTTTCAAAGATTTTTTTAAAAATTTACAAATGAAAAATATTTCAAAATACTTTCATTCAGAAGAGATCAAAGAGGAGAGTCTGATAATTAGGAAATTAATTTTTTTTCTTTGACTTGGGTATTAAATTTACAATCAATACTCTAATAACACAGTAAAAAAATAGAATTATAGAAAGAATAAATAGGTTTATTCAAGAAATAGAAAGAACTATGTAAAATGAATGTAGTCTTCTTAACCATTTAGGAAGAATCCTTGAATAGAAAAATATATATCATGAGTATAGTTTTAATAAAAGTATTTCTTAATAATACACCCTATTAATTGTGGAATAAAAAAAATATTTATGTCGGATACTTTAAAATCTTTGGATACAAGGTGTATATCTGGAATACTATTTAAAACCTTGGTAAATTTTATATAATGGATGATGATGAAATATTTCTATGATATTATTATACCCCTAAATATTATAGAGTGTATAATAAAAATTCAAGGATTGTTAAAGAATCTATTCATGTGAAATTTGATAAAAGTGACACTTTTGATCAAAGAAATATCAAATATAAAGAGTTACTAATTCTTTAGACAACATGAGACATCAATCTCCTAAAAATGATTTTGAATATCAATTCGAACATGTTAAAATTCAATCTGATTGAAAATAACATGAAACTGGTGAACTAAATGTATCTTACATAGAAAAAATATAACCTTAAAGGACCATCTATTATAAATTTTTATAGGAGATATAGATATGGGATTTTGGACTAAGAGGAGTGAAGAAAACCTTATCAAAATTCTTGCCTTCCTATCTCAACTTGAACAAAAAACTACAGAGAAAGAATTATAAGATGAAATTTGTTTTATATATAAATAAGAATAAATTAACCAGTTTAGAAGAAATAAAATTTGGAAATTTATTTATAGGAAATAAAATCATCCTATAATAGGAACAATTTTTTTTAGAAATAAGAAAGACAACCAAGGTATAATTACTAGAAATAAATCAAGATTAGTAATTAAATGATACAATCAAAATTAAGGGATAAATTATGATAAAATTTTTATTATATCACTATATTATATGTAATTAATATTTTTATAGCTTATGCATCATATATTAATTTTAAATTATATCACATGGATGTAAAATATTCTTTTTAAAATGAATATTTAGTTGAGTAAGTCTATGTTAATCAACCTCTAGGTTTTGAAAAATTTTATTTACCAAATTCTATTTTCAATCTTAATAAATCTATTTATGAACTTTAATAGAACCAAGATCTTAGAATGAAAGACTGTTATTTTATACTGATAATGGGTTTTCTGTAGTGTTGTAAGATCCTAATCTCTTTAAGAAAACATTTTTTTTCTAGTATTTATTTATTATAAATTTATATAGATGATGTTATATTTGTTTTAATTGATGATGTGCTTTTAAATAATTTTTCAAAACATAATAAAAAGAAATTATAAATGATCATGATGGATGAATTGAATTTATTTCATGATTTTAAAATCTATATAAATGATTATAGGAATGTCTTAAATAGAATTAAAATTTTTATTGATTTATTGAAACATTTTCGACTTGAAAATAGTAATAATTATGAAAATCACTGGTGTACCACTATAAAAATTGATTTGGGTGAATCCTAGAAACCATTATAAAATAAGTTATATAGAGGTTTGATTGGAAATTTTATATATATTACTTCCAGTCGACAAGAAATTATGTTTTATATATGTCCTTTTTCTATATTTCACTCAGACCCAGAAGAATCCCATCTCACTAATGTTAAAATAATTTTGAGATATTTAAAAGAACAATTTTTATATCTTTAAGTTATATAAATACTTATATTTTAAATATTTTTTCCAATTCAGATGTTGATTTTATAGGATTTATTTTTGATAAAAAAGAGCACATTCGGAACATATCACTTTTTATGGAAGTCCATTGTTTCATGGTCATATAAGAAACAATATTCAAATTCTTTATAAATATATAATGAAGAATATATTTTATCTAGCATTGGATTTGAAATATTATTGTGGATGAAACACATACTTATGAACTTTAGACTAAATTTTAATAATATTACTATTTTATGTGATAATATAAGTGAAAAAATAAACTTAAAAAAATCCGAGGAGTCCCTGAATGACTAATAATATTGATATAAGGAATCATTTTCTAAGAGATCATGTCCTATAATGGGATATGTCTTTATAATTTTTCAATAATAAATATGAAATTTTTGATATTTTTACTAAAGCACCTCCCATTGATATTTTATTTATTTATGAAGGAGGATCTAAGTATATTTAATTTTAAATGATTTTTAAAATCCTATAACTTTATTTTAAAAATTTAACTTAACATATTTTATTAATTTTTTTATTTAATTTATAAAAATGTGTTATGATTTATTTATTTATATATAATTAGTATTGAATTTATTAGTCTCTTCAACAAATAATCTTTTAAAAATTAAATTTCATAATGATTACTCTGAATTTATTTGATCAAGATGCTAAACCGACTTCAAGAAAACCATCACAAGTTACCCCTATATCTCTTACCCACAATATTATACCATTTTGAATTTTAGAGCTCTCAATTTCTCTTTAAACCTTATAATCAGAAACTATGACCCCCATATTTTCTAAAATTACTATGAAAAAGATAACAGAATTAGGCAGTCCAATCAAATCGAATCACCAACAATCATTCGGGTTTGAAAGATGAGTCCTTCATAGGAAGGCCATATATTTTGAGTGACTATTTTATAAAAATCTATTATTAAATAATGATTTGGATTCTCAAAGTTAATAATTTTTTTCAGTGGTGAAAATACTAAGTATGTTTTTGAAAATGAGGCGAAAGTGTTTAATGAAAAATTTTAGTTTAGGTCTGAAGAAAAATAGGAAATATTATCTTGAAAGGTAAATAATTTGGAGTTTTTGGTCTCCTCAGTAGAAATAAACCATATCATTCATTGTCACCATAAAAGGGGTTTTCACATAAATATTTGAACTATTGGAGATTAATCAAAAATATATATTTATATTATGTATTTTTTGTTTGGATATATTATATTAAATAATATTCTTGTGAAATATCTTGATAGTGATCAAAAGGTACTGATCATGTTTATTCAATCCACAATAGTGTCTAGGATGGATGTGCAGGAGGAAATCATTTTTCATGAAATGTATATCATGTTATTGACATTAAGAGAAAATAAGTTTAATTTTTATTGATATATGCTAAGGTATATGAATCAATATATTTAAACAGGATAAAATTACTTTTATACATCTAGATGACTTGTTTATCAGCTTTTTTATAAAAAGAATAACATCCATGAAAGTCACTCGTGTGTTGAATGTCACCAACAAAACATTATTTCTTATAGAACCTTATGAAAATTTGTTTTATTTTAGATTACTATGAAATGAAAGCTGATGAAAATAGGTGATGAAGATAAAAAGGAATCTTGTTCTCATAATTTGGGAGAGAAAGGAAGTTAGAATTCAGTAGAATCAATATGGTTTTGTACTATAGAATACACATGAAAATCCCATAGTAAGACTCTTGTTAATAGGACTAGAAAAAGATAATATCCTATGGATTAAGGAGAAGAGTATGGGGTTGAAGAAGTTGAAAAAATAGTTTTTATTGTTGTTTTAGTTACTCATTTAGAAGGTATAACTAGAAATTCAGTTGAGAAAGAGGCTTATGGAGAAGATAATGTTGAAAATAATTCTCCAGATGGTGACCAGGTGCACAAATATTTGGATAGAACTAATTACTTGGTTGAAAATAATACAATTTCTTTTGGTGTGGAATAATTGGAGAAGGATTTTAGCCAAACTATAGAGAATAAAACATAAATAGTAAAATTTTCATCCTTATTCAGTGAGAAAGTTGAAGGATAGTCCCTTAATCTAGTTCAATTAGGACAATACTAAAGAGATATATAAGGGGAATATTATTATCATCTTAGTTCTCAAATTGAACACTTTTTTGGAAAATTCAATTAATTAAAATAATTTAATTTGAATTTTTATGGTGAGTTGTATGTATTTAGAAAATTATTGGAATATTTGAAAAGTTCATCTTTTACAAGAGTATAATTAGAATTAGTCTTGGACTAGAAGTAAAATATTAGAAAAAAATATATTTCTAGAAGATATTTTGATATTTGTAGTGAGAAATTACTGAAAAAATAGGGAAACTCAAAGTAGAGTCAGTTTCAAAGTACGATTTTAGAGAATTAATGAAATATCATGGGATTTAATTTGAATTAGTAATAATTGGTTCAGGTCAAGAAATGGATTATACTTCAATTCCTAAAAATTCTCCAAATTTGATTAGGAGGGTTGATTCTATTACGACTATTCTATCTATAATAAATGATTAAATTCTGAACCATTAGTGTGATAATATTCTACTTCACACTCTATTGGATAATGAAACATACATTGTTTATAAATTGACAATTGGTAAATTAGTTATTATAAACATTATCAATCAGTTAAGTGAGATGATGCTGAAGTTTTTATAGTCAATAAATACAGTCCATGATTTTCTAAAATTAAATTTAGTTTATTATCTAAAAATGGGATAAGATTACATGATTTTGATGATGTAGTTCTCTAGGGTGTTTAATAAAAATTGTGATCTAATGGTTAAAGACCTCATGGAAGTTCATAAAACTATTTGAGATTAATTTACAAGTGACTTCTCAATGAAACTTTAGTCTTCAACCTTATCTACTCCATCATTTTATTCTTCTTAGAAAAATATTTATTTTAATCATATAAAATTTTTAAGTAATTTATTCTATTCATTATATTATGTTTATTTATTTCTTGTTTACCAGAAAAAATATATTTTCTGTCCAAGGATACATTTATCTTATCTTAACAAAATAGTCATTACTAATAAAATGTAACATTAATTGTGTTATATTAAATTTCTCAATATTTTTTTCTTTGATATCACGAAAGGGTGATAAATTTTGGCAAACCCAAAATTATTAAGACCATGACAATAAATGGGAATAAATTCACACACACATAGACACAGATATATATATTACTCTTTTGTTTGGAAAATATATATTTTCAATAAAATTCATTATTTATATATAGATTATAAAATGTTAAATGAGAAATATACCTTTTGTTATATATTTTAAAATTTTATTCTATTTGTATTTACATTTCCTATATTTCCCATATTTTTTATAATGGTTTTTTGATCAGAAAATAGTGAGATATTTTTTAGAATGTGTTTTTCAGCAATATTATTTGAATTCTCATTGATTTTATGCTAAAAAATAACATTGTTTATTTTACTAATGAAACTAATTTAAGAGTTTTTTTGGATTATATTTATTGAAAAAATTATCTTCTTCTAATCTTATTTTTGGGTTAATGTTTTTGTATAATGTATTTTGGACACATTTATAAGAAGTCTAGAAACACTGTTAATACCCTATGTTTTAAAAGGAAAATATGGTTTGGGAAACCTACTTTTTCTAAGGAGTCATACTTTATGTACCCTATATTTTGAGTGAACCTTTGGATTACGTACCCTACACTTTGGGGGAAGTATATACTAGAAAACATACTTTTGGAATCAAACCTATTCTTTAGGAACTATATTATTGTTCAACATCCCAATAATTGGAAGTTAACTATTTGTTGTAAATTGTACTTTCAAAATCTACCCTATGTTTGATCCAGTAAACCACAGATTTTAAATTCAAGAAATTTTACATGATTTCTGAATGGTATCACGGGGATTAAATATCAATTTAAATTTTTTTAATGATATATTGAATGTACCTTATTAGATGGTTCAATTCATTCTTATTTATAAGGGTAGTTACAATTTTTTTGTGGAATTAATCTTAAAATAATCACCACTTATCTAGTTATAATTTTGGATCTATTTAATGTAATGAAAATTTAGCTTTCTTGATAAATCCAAAGAGTTTTATAGTTCAATTAAAGAATAATTTTATGAATGATAAGGTCTCGGATACTCTGAAGGGCTTCAATTTTTAGTCATACATGTTTTTATATTTTTTGTTTGACTACCATACTATTAATTTAACATCAATAATTTTGTAGTTGTATTTATATAAAATAACATTCAACCAAGATATCTTCAAAATTGTTCGTTCATGGAAACTTCTATATATGTAGAAGATGATCTATTATCAATGAGTTTCTTCTACAACTATGTGGTGATTTTTTCTGAATAAATCAATTGATATTGTTTTGTAAGAGTAATGGATTCTCGTAGACAATCATGGTAAAGTGTTAGATTCTCACACAAAGATGTGTATTGTGAGCTTCCATGAGAAAGATCATATCTTATTATAAGGTGTATACCTCTTACACTCAGTTGTGGATGTATTATAGTAATAGGAAATATTTAGTTAGAATCACAAATCTCACTAAGAGAGTGGTGGTGGAGTGAACTAGGGGATCCTTATGCCCTAAACCACTATAAATATTATTGTGTTTTTCTTATAATTTTTTACACTGAATAAATAGAATATATAATAGAAAAAATCATATCTTAAAAATATATGGATATAGAAGAATTTTATTTTTTTCAATATTATTAAAAGGACAAAATTGACTCCCCCTATTGTCTATCTTAATATTATTCTGACCTAAAATCTTTCCTGTGTGTTCCTATGATTTTTGTTTCATAAATAATTGTGTTAAAACTGATACATACTCATAAAAACCTCATGCCACCACAAAATATGAGTAAAAAAATTGAAATAAAAAACCTCATACATCACGTTTATCACCAAATGTGAAATAACATAAGACTACAATAAGCAAACACCAAGAATAAAAATCCAAAAATGAGAACTTTGTGTTTCCCACACACATGGGTTAGCTACTCGCATGTATGATATCCTTTTCAAGGCTCTAAAAATAATATTATTTTACATAACTTTCCTAAATATAAAGTTTAAAAAATAAAATTCCTTTTATACCACTTTGTAATGTCCCAGAATGTGTGACACCAAAAAAGACCCATGATCTGGATCACAACATGAATTCTGGCGCGCCTCCCCATATGCTAGATGCTACTGACTTGCAGTGAGAGTAGAATTGGATATATAGGGATAATATAATCTATTTACTAGTTTATACCAATAAAATAAATCAATATAATAAATATAATTAAATAAAAAACAAAAAACAATCATCACATACCAAACTACTAATGCAGGAAAATGCCAACAAGCTAATAAGTAAATATGTCAGGCCATAATAGTGTCATGTGTCAATGAAATAAAAAATGAAGACACCCAGAAAATCCCTCAAAATGTGTCCAAAATTTATTATGGTCTTCTCATACATACTCAATTCTAAATCCAAAATCAGCAATATAATATAGACCCCTTTCTCTCATGCTTACCTACAACTTTGAAGTATGTTTGGGTACCCACGACGACATGAGAAGGGTGTGATTAAAACTCATTAGTCCACTGCCAATAATATCTAAATAAACATACTATCAGATAATAGTGTATAAAAAGTATAAATTAATTATATAAAATTATTTTATAAATTATGTTTTATAATTAAACAGTTGTAAATCAGTCCCATGGGATAACGGGTTCCAAAATAACACTAGAATCACCAAACTAGATTTGTCACATATTGGAAGTCTAAACTATACACAATGAAGAGTTAACACTTTAAGTCATAATGGATTTAATTAATCAATTACATATTAACCATTGTACCTTGGATCCTCATACTAGGTTCCCATACCATGTCCAACCATCGGATTGTGGAGCATCAATAAAGTATTCAAAACATGTCCAACCCTAGGATCTTAGATCATCAGTCCAACTTCCAAACCATGAAATGAATTAGTGGGGCCTAGACCATCAATTTGGACTAAAACATGAAATATTATAGTGGTTTCTAGAGGATCAGTCTATCCCACCCCAAGTATGAGGAGCCTCAGTCCAATATCCAACCCATAAAATGGATTCAATATTTTAATGTGTCACTATCTCTTACCTTTTTAACAACAAATAACAATAAAGGTGCACTATTTAATTTATCATAATTTCCATATTTCATTAAATTTGATACATTTAACTCAATTCCATAACTAGAACGTCTCCATTTTTTCAAAATCCCAACCATTAAACATTATTTCAAACAATTTTACAATATGAATATGCCTCGTAACCAATTATCACTTTCATCTTTAATTATATCATAACCCATTACATTTTCAATGTTTAGAAAAAAATCCAATTATATTATGATAACATAAAAAACATCATCTACTTCCATTTTCATCTCATAAACCCTCTAATTCATGAATTAATTACATATTTCTCCATTTTCAAGGGATTGGAGAACCCCATGGGTGGCTGTGTGATTGGTATTAAAATCCTTAACATACTTGATGGGGTATGTTAAGGGTATCATAAATTAAATTAAGGTTAAAATTACATTCCTTATTTAAAGAAAAAAATGCATAACATTAAAATATGATGATAGAGCCATGTATACATGAATGACATAACGACTATATGAGAAAGCTTATAAACCACCTACCACAACCTTGTAGACATGTAATGGCTCAACCTTATCCCGTGATTTGAATTAAAAAAACTAGTAACTACATATATAAGGATTCTATATAAAAATAATGGTTTATGATCATTATAAGAAATGGAATTTCCAAAGAAATCTATTTCGGGAAAATAGAATAGATATGACTTATAGACTCAACCGGATCTTGGAATAACACTAAATGACACTTAAAATGCCTAAGAATCGAAGGAGATTGATCTTTGGAAGAGATGGTAACATTTTGATCATACAAAAGGATTATGGGGGAATATATGGGGTGAAAATACAGTTATATTTTATAATTTTTGGTAGGGTAAAATGGTAAAAATCCCACTTTATAAGATGCACATGGGTAAACTACATGAATTACTAAACTATGTGCCAGCTGTGTGGTCTCCTCTATCCATGAGGAACCAAGACACGTGATTTGATGGGGGAACCCCCAGAGTTTGAAAAACCATGGGGTATTAATGCATATTCTTCTATATATGAGGGTCCCAATTTTCATGGTATCCATGTCTATCCCTACATGGTTTTCTAACCATGCTTCACCCTCCATCTGACTATGGGATTATAGTGCATGGATTGTACTAGCTATGCACCAACTTTGTTCCAAATATTATCCACACACTATATGCCCCCCTAATTTTCATGTATTTAACCCCTTGAACACCCACATGAACTATCCTAATCTTGATAACCATTAAAAAAATAATTTCAAAGTTAGTTTGACCAAAAATAGAGCCAAAATGTTCCTAATCAATATTTAGGATCTTATGGAATACATATTGGAAATTGAGGACATGTGGATTCTTATTGGAAATAGGGGATGAAAAATGGGAAATAGGACTCTAGGATATATAAAATGCTTTGGGGTTTAGGTGCATTCAATAGACAAGAATGGTTTGAAGAAGGTAAAAGTGAGCTCATTTTATAGGTTAAAAAGAGGGACTTTTCCTTAGAATTGAAGGGTAAGTGAGGGGTGAAAATTGAATTTCCTGAGATTTTAGTGAGAAAATATTGATGATACATATAGGTATGAATTTAATTCCTAAAAAAGGTCGTATATATGGTGTTTGTTTCAATTTAATTTAGTAAAATCTACGCCACATTATGTTACTATATTTTACCATTTTTAAGTTTTATTAAAATTTAACCAAGGTCATTATTTTTTAATAAAAATATGTGATAAACCCTCTTAAATATTTTTGAAATAACAAATCTAAATTTGTACTTAATTTAATTTTATTTAATTTATAAATATCATAAAATTTACTTTTCAATTGAAAAATATGATTAATAGATTAAACTATTTTTGCTGAAAAAATACATTTTACAAATGAAGTGTTTTTATTATTGTTTCATATAAATTATTAATTAATTAGGTGTAAATATGTTTAATTATATGTTTAAAAATATTATTAGATTCATCATTCAAAATATATAAATCTAATTTATTTATATAAAATTTAAATAATTTTTATAAAAAATTATTTGAAAAATAACTATTTTCACATAGTAACTAATATTTACTTCGGTAAAATATTTTTTATGTTATAAATAAAAATTAAATTTTTAAAAAAATATAATCTCTTTGTTAAAATATGTTTTTTTTTCATACTCAATTTATAGTGTTGAAAAAATTAATTTTAATATATACACACATAATGAATAAAAATAGTTTGATGAGAAATTCATTTTTTTAACATAAAAGTGATTTATTTAGATTCCAAGAAAAGTGAAAATATTTATGTGAAAATTAGAAAAAAATTATATGTGTTCATAATATATTACACATTAATTAATAACAATCAATTGGTTTAAAAACACCGAATAAATAAAAAAATTATAATTCATTATTAAAAATTCTTTTTACCACTAAATGATTTTATACCAAATTATTTAACATTTATTACTTGTTTAATAATCATTAGATAATTTTTTTCAATGAAATGAATTAAAATATATCTTTCAATTTTATAAAAAAATAAAATTTATCTTTTAAAAAATATGAAAAATAATAATAATAGATGACACACAAATATGTAAAATGTTTTAATTAAAGATTATCTTTTTCAAGTCATATTGAATTCTCATAATTAATATATTTTAATATTATATTTTAATATTTTATCTCAATAAAATATATCACGGTTTTTGAGTGCAGTGTGAAATGTGAATCAAGCAATTCAAAATTGTATTTAACTAAAGTAAAATATATTAAAAAAATAGGGGTGTTACATCCCCCCATAAATAAATTATTTCGAAAAAAATTTAATTATCACCCACTCATGAAAAAATAGCTAAGGGTATGAATCATGATATAATTTCCAACTCACTATCATATGTTAGACTATAAAACACATTTTTTCCTTTATAATATGAATTTATTTAGATTGTCAGCAACTTATTCCAAATTTATCTCCATTACTATTTATATGTATTATGGGTTTCTAGTAACCTACTTTTCTCATATTCATTTGCACGATTCATTTCAAACCAAATACTATATCTAAAATTGTTATGGTAATATCCAATAAAATTAAAGAAAATGGTTATATGAATATGAATACTCAATACTAAGTTGTATTCTATAATAAAACCTTCATGTCAATATTTTATACTTCCACTTCAACTTTGATTACATTGTATCAACATATAACTCCTTCAATTTAACCCAGGATATCAATTTTTATTTTCCTATTATCTTCTCTAACCAAACTAGTTATATATTACATCATAAAATTTCCTATAATTCCTTCATAATGGT
The DNA here is from genome assembly GCA_963277665.1 of Viscum album. Classification (NCBI taxonomy): domain Eukaryota; kingdom Viridiplantae; phylum Streptophyta; class Magnoliopsida; order Santalales; family Viscaceae; genus Viscum; species Viscum album. Next base: position 769,866,428 of record OY728119.1, on the reverse strand, counting down.
CTTAAGGATCATGTGAATCACTAAATCATATCACTTGGGAGAGTCAATATAGGTATGAAGTTAAGTCCAATTATCATGTATCGATTAAATATTAAGTTTATAATCAACCAACCATTTTTAGGTTTATTACCACTAGGCTCATTTTTCCCAAAGCTTGCATCAACTTGTTGTATCTAGATAAGGATTTTATTACAGGGAAGCCATGTGTTATACACTTTACCAAAATATTATGATTTTTTCCTAGACAAATCACTATGGATTTTCCTAATCACCAAAACAACAAAAATAATCCTGAAATATAACCAGATCACACACCTATACCAACTGAGGTGCCCAGGCCTTCAATCTCAAATATGGTGCTAAAACCACATACATTAATTACAAGATTTGATACTAAATGAGATGAGCATGTTCAATCCTATCTATGATTCTCCACGACTGAACCACCATTCTTTCTATTTTCATACATTATAAGACATATATTTTTAATTATAAACAATTAAAATTATTTATTTAATTAAATCCAGTGGGGAATATTTGGTTGAAAACACACTAGGAACCACTGGCACACCAAAACCTAATACAATACCCATAGAAGGTCTATGTCACACCGCCCGCACCATCATGACAAAAGTACCGATCACCCGACACGTAAAAAATCATAAATTTCATCAAATATTACAAATACCTAAAATAATATTAGGAAATTGGATCACATCAATTGATACCACTAACAATGGTGTACATACACCACACAAATTCTTCCTCTATTGGTCGATTCCACTATGCTCAAGTGGAATCCACTTCAGAACCATAAACAAAATCAACTTAATTATCAAACAAAAAAGGGAACTAGAAATAAAGGTTGGAGCTTATCCAGAATCCCAAAAAACTCACACACCAAACTAAGGGTAACATAGGGGAGGATGATAATTGGAAGCACCAGATTTAAAGAATTCTTGAATATGTGCAAGTTAACCAAAAACAAGGGAAGATAAGCCTCCCATTTTTATTTTTAAAAAACTAATGATACACCATTCATAGAGTAAACATAAGTTCACAACTTAAATCTTTTAGGACTAATGGAATCTCACCTTATCATCAAAATTTAAAGCATGAACCGGAGTTTCATATCCTGAATTGGTTGTGACTATGATTCTTTATTAGTCTAACCATAAAATCCTTTATAGTGCTTCACTTGAACACCTCATACATCTATAGAACCCCAAACACTATAGAAAACATAATTTTGTTATGTAAAAACTCCCATTTCCACATTTTGAGTCTTGATTATCAAATTTAAAATTCCACCAAATGAATATTCAAACTACTTCACAAATTAACAAACCCAAAATCCACAAGTCATTATAAACTTCTCACCATAATGAATCTAATATATTAGATGTTTCTGTAGTCCTCATATAATGTATATTAACCTAAATTTATTTTACCTTCCTTAGTAACGTTCTACATTATAATTTATAATGTAAAGAACTATTTCACTACATAACTCTACATACCATGCCTAGATACACTGACCTTTCTCCAAAATCTCCCATTTGGTCCTAAAACTACCTAAACTATGTCCCTAATGACAATATTTACATGGTATCAACTTAACTATGTACATAATTAAGAAAAAACATGTTGGACCTCCTCTTGTATACTTTTCCAATGAACACTCAGTTTCACCTACTAATACATCTTCACAAGAAACACCAACCTCCATGTTAGAATTTTCACTAATAGCCATTGCTCATAGGGCCCCACTCATGCCTTGAACCATGATAGAAACTTATATTGCCTCTTTTGAATTTTCATCCAAATAGACACCATATATACATCTATTTCACATGATTCATACCTTGAATGATGCAATAAATTGGTTTCACCCCTGATTCATGTAATGAATCATGGTTCACTCCATGAATCACATGATGATTCAGGTTCAGTACCCCCTAAACCATAGAAAAAACTAGATTTACCCTCTAAATCATGCAAAAAATGTTATTAACCTCCTGATCAATTTCATGAATCTTGGTTCACCAAACTAATCATTATATAACCACATTTTCTACCACATCGAGATCTAGATCACCTACAATCTAAATCAAACTAAAATCACAATGAATCCTCAAAGATATTTGTTCTAACAGACCAACTCCAATGAAATACAAGTCTAAAATTAAAATATGGAATTACCTAAGGAACCTAATATCAATAGATCTTACAACACACTAGTATCTTGACACCAATTTTTTCATACATCGACCAGTCTTGCACCCGCATGACCCTTTTAACATGAGGGTAATTAACTAATTATTAATATAATACTCCCCACCATAGGGATATCATTATCATTATTGAATGAATCAACTATTCGGTCGCCACAACCCACACTCCATCCATTACAACATAGAATGAATAGATATTTTCTTACCTCTCATACTTGAGTTCAAACATGGATCAACAGACGCTTCTTGTTCATGAATCACTAGGAACACTATAATTGAAATTCAAAAATACACTATCAGTATCGATTATACACTCTAAAATAAAATAGTGCACTGTCCACCACATATATTTTCAATTTATTTCACCTAATGTGCTGATCCAAATGGTTCCCAACATCACACATGTATCTCTACATCTCATCCACAATCAGTCTTCCTCGACAATACTATCAAGGAAAAAACCTTGACTGACTATTCTAGGGTACCCAGATACTTTGTTGATGTCACCTCATTCCACTGAGTGATATATCAATGTTCAATAATCTCTAAACATCCATTCCCTAAAGTGTATCACTATCAAACTACCACTTTATCCTTTATCAGGTCCATCCACAACCTAAACCTCTCTTAACATACCCACAAACTAATTTTTCACCTATTCATAGCTTAAGGGGGAACCATACTTACCAACTTCTCATTTCCCTAACACATTTATACACTTCCCATAAATCATTTCTAATTATAACTCTCTTCTTCCAATGTTAATGTGATCTACTAAGAATCCAATCATATTTATTTCTCATGATCCCACTTGATCTCAACTAAACATAATGGAAACACACACCTGAAAAATATGATCACACACCCCTTACCATACTCCAATGAGTCATGTCTCATCCAAACTAGGCTCACATTCCTAACACACTGACTATATTCCACAATAAAATCAATCACAATACATAGCCCATGGCACCTCACACATTACAAGGATAACCAAATGACCACCCACCATACATGAATCAATCTAAAATCATTAGTGTATACCCACATTATCATTTTTATAATGAAAGAACAACCAATGAAGAAATGGTAAGGGAACCCAATCGGTTCAACCCTATGGAATTATCATTGATTACAAAGAAGTTCCAAGTTCTTCTTATCTCGATTACCAAGCAATTTTATATTCTATTCTCAATTTCTTGATTCAGTTAAGTATAATTCCACAAAGAAGATATATAAAAATTATATATAATTTTGATGAAATGTTAAGTAACCAAACCACATACTCAAGTTAAACAATTACCAACCTCATATCAATCCTATGGAACTCAATTCTTGTACTAAGACCATCAAGGTTCCATCACAAAGTAATCTAATTAATACATTAATCAAATCAATGGTCCCTATGCATCACTTAATGAATGGACTAAATTTATGTCAATATATAACCTTCTACACCAGGATCCACATGACATTATAGTAGAGAAATTACAATGGTTCAAGTTATTAGAATTCCACCATCATGTTATATGGGAAAATTCCATTGAAGATACTTTAAAAAAACCTCTCATAATAAAATCTAATAATATAAAACCCCAAATATGTCATATGAGTATTATGTTACTAATCCTTATGTATGGAAAAGGAGCTCTTACTAATTATAATAGATCAAAAAACCATAAATAACAACCTCTAGTAAACACCCCATATTCAATAAACATATCATCCATGATAGCATAATGCAAGAACAAAAATCTCATACCCCAGGTAAACCGAGCTTCCCACTAGAAATATTTTCATGACTCACAAGTTCTAGGTTCATCACAAGACCTGGAAAAATATTATACTACATATTTAAGATTTCCCTAAAAAATAAAACTATATAATCTATAATATCATTTTGTAATTCCCCACCCATGGGAAAATCATCTATTCTTGGGGTGTGGTCTCTATATGGCCTCATGAGTAACTTTCCATATCCCAGAGTATATTGACTAGTAATGAAAGATAAATTAATAAAATGGGGGGAAAATTAAATCAAATCATAGTATTACAATATGTAAAAATAACCAAAACATCTATAACACATAATCCAAGAACACAGAAATAAATAATTATGGATTTACAATAGATATATCACAAAGAAGTCATACGATCATACATAAAATAATTTCCTACTAGGAAAATCCCAAATAAAATTTAATCCAAAACTAAAATAAATTCACATTTTCCCTTATTACATTCTTAGGATTCTGAGACCCAATATCAAAACACCCATTGAGCTGCACCATTCTGATCCAGTATGCATCATGAGATTAATCCGATATAGACATAAGTTATGCAAAAAAATCAGGGTGGCCATATGAGTTTTGAGAAACAAATCTCATTAAGATCTAAAAAATTTCCCCTAGTATATGATGCCATATTCTTGTGTTCATGTGGAATAAAATAAACATTTTATACAATTATATTTGATGTCTTATGCTTAAAATGTCCCCACCACTCCTTACATGTAAGGAATCGACCCTAGTTGCCTAGAGCCGACGCCATATTTTATTACATTGGAATATAAACAAGGAATATGAATCTCAAAGGTCCAATTAGTTTAGAAGATTTTAAAATAAGAAGCATACATAAGATCAACCTTAATACTTGAAAATAAATACAATATAATATTTTTATTGGGAAAATCCAAAACATTAAGGTTATTCTTACAATTCATTCATAATACACATCTTCACATCCTGGGGGAAAATAAAATTGAATAAAAGGGGTGAACTCAAATTCTTAGAAAGGGTAATAAATATAATGGACGATATCATAAACATAAAAATTAGGCACGATGAATATCTAAAAACACATACCTTTAAAAAAATAAACTAGAACATAATATAGAATGAATAAGAGCTGAATAAATAATGCCACAATTAAAACAATTATGTGTATTATATTAGTTGAATAACCATATTAGCTATCAATTACTAGGTTCATAATGAGGGAATACATAATTCTTGGCATCATAACCATATCATCAATGCCTCGTGCCAAGACCATAAATCACCATTTTTTCAAGGCCCCATGCCAAGACCGATTTTGTCTCATGAGATCTACCAATGCCCCGAGGTGTTATACCGGGACCCACCTAACACTTAAAAAGTCTAATGAATTCCTAATATGAATGGAAATAAACATAAACAACATATAAATTCATATTTGAACTAGAATATGAAATGTAAATAACGTATTTGGGATTATTAGGCCTCAGAGAGGCTTCGTCTCTCCCTTCCGTGGCGACTAGGGTTTCTCCTTGATTTCACGTTCCTTCCCTCCCCAGTCACCTAGTCTTGAATATCCTCTCATTGTATTGTCTCGAAGGCTTGGATGGCTTGGTGCGTCAAGGTCGTTGTATGTGAGAATCGTTTGGCAGGACTCGGCTTGTGTGGATGAGGTTTCCTTCCATGGAGGGTGATGATATATCTAGACTGGCACATGGAGGGGAGGTTTTGTTTCTTGTTTTCTTTGTTTTTTTTCTGTTTTGAAGGATTTCTCTTGGGTCTCTGGTGGAGTTCTTGAAGTTTACAGTGAAAGGGTTTTTCCCGCCTCCGCCTCATTCCAGTGGTGGATTTAATGAGGTTCCTCGGTTGTTCTATGTGGTGGTTTAGTGGCTTTCCCCTCTTGATGAGACGATGCACTTTGGGATTCTTCATCACTACTGGTTTGATCCGCGATAGTAAGACTGGATCTGGCACACTCTTTGGAGAATTCAAGGGTTTTCTCGGTAGTGTGTTGACATCCTGTGGTGATTCTCTCAGTGATTGTAGGTCATCCCATGATCTGCAGTGATGATTGGTTTGAGGCCCGTTGTGGTCCTATTCAAAGGTTGGGGTGGTGGAAATGGGGTTTCCCTTGGTGGGAATCCATGGATCTGGTTGTCTTTTTCTGTGAAGTGGTGAATCCAGTGTCATGAGAGACAGTGATGGCAGGAAGACATGACAGTGATGGTGGTTCTCAGGTTTCTGGGCTGGAGGCCCTGTTAATCGGCACCAACGATGGTGGGTTGATGGTGGTGCTACGGTGAGGGTTTTAGGAGAAGGCGGTGTACGGTCGACGGTTCGACGGTGTTGACAGTTTTAGGGGCACAACTCATGGATACCGTATCCTAAGGAAATATTAAGGATGGATGGGTGAGGCCATGTGGAGTACGACGCTCAAGAACCGAGGCTGGTCATGATGATTCTTTTTTTGAATTTTGAATTTGGTAATACTGGATGGTATGTGGCTGGTATGTGGCTGTCAAGTTGATGTTTGAAATTTGAATTTGAAATGGTTATTGTGGAGTGGTGAATGGGAAGTGGTGAATTTTTTAATGGGTACCAGCCACCCTTAAACCGGCTTTTAGAAATTGGAAAAAAATGATTATATGTAAATGTAAATAATTTTCCCCAAACATTAACCATAAACACAAACCATTCAGAGAAAATTGGTGAATATTTTTAAGATAACACATACATAGTCAAAATAATAATAAAAAATTTAATACAATATAGTATATGGTATCAAAAAATATTAGTCCCTATTATATATAATATTCAAAAATATTGTTGAAATAGACAAAATATCTCTTATAAAATCATTGAGTAATTCTCGAGATAAAAACTCCTTTACTTTGAAAAGTATGATTCTTTTGGAAAATAATTTTTATAAAACAAAAAATTAAGTAAGATAGTATTTTAATAATAAAATGAGTTATTTTAAAAAGATTATGGTTACTAAAAATATATTATAGAGTTCCCTTGAAAATAGGTAAGATTTTTAGAAATTCCCTTTGAATGGGGCTTATAATTCGTGAAGAATTTTTGAAGGATCCTTTTAAAACATAAAACTCCCCATAAATGAAGGTATGATTATGGTTGGTACACATATAAAGAACATTTAAATATAATTTATTATGAGTACATATGAATGAATAAAATTTAATTGAGGTATGTAGATAATAAATGTAACTCGAATGAAAATAGAGGTTTGGTTGGAAAACCCTTATCTTATGTCTCGATATGTTCCTCTCTTGAAATAAGGTCCTAGAATGTGAAATTATAATTATTAATAACTTAATTAAAAACCAATTATACCTTTATTTGATTTAGTTTAATTTTAATAAGATCATTTATGGTCGTTTCTAAGGGTTAATATATTCAATATCATCATTTGTGATTGCTCGTTTCATTTGTTTTCATGATTGGTTCGTTTGTATGGATGTCAATGTAAAATGAGAATTGAAATACAGAATTTTTTTTTATGTAATTAATTTTAATACATAAGGTTAAATGATCATTTAAGTCATTTTGTTACATTTTTAATGCCCCAAACCTAGTTACCCAGAGTCGGTGCATTATTACATAATCTTGGCATGATCACAAAAAATCAAATCTTGAAAGGCCGATTAGTTTAGTAGCCATAGAAACACTAGATATATTCTTAAGTATTACATTACATCATAAAGTGATAAAAACTACAACATATTGTCTTCATATCCCCTCATACTATCCCTGTAGGTCATTCATAAAATACTTCTTCACATCCTAGAAAAAAATAAAACATTGAAAGGGGTGATCTCAGATTCTCAGTAAGGATAACAATATAGCAGAAACTTTCATAAAAAACCATAAACATTTAAGGCAATGTATAACTAAAACAAAAGACATTTAAACTTGAACATAAGAATAATATGGAAATGATAAAATTAAATAATTACATTTACTTATTCACATGGATATTCTACTAGTCGAATAATCACATGCAATATCAATAACCACTTTCATAATGATGGAATGCATAATTCCGGACTATCATAACCAAATAGCCAAGTCCTTGTGACAATAATTTAAATAATATTTGGTCAAGGCCTTATTACAAGACACTAGTTTGTCTCATGAGACCTAGCGATGCATCGAGGATCTATAGTGGGCTCCACCCGTCACTTATTAAGTCCAATGCATTCCTCATATGAACAGGTTTAAACATCACATAAAAATTTGTTTTAAAACCAGCATACGAAATGTAAATACTTTCTCCATAAACTGTGAATGGTATAAAAATAACACATCCAGAGTCAAACATATCACAAAACATTAAATACTATATGGAAGTTTTGTATCATAATAAATCAACTTTAAATACACTTAAAATCCATCAAAGGATGCTGACATAGATGAAATCAAAACTATTTGAGAGAAATATATCTTTTTTTAAATCATTTAAAATCCACATAATTAAAACATTTACTTTGAAAATATTCTTATAATCTTTTATGGGAAGATTAAATGATTTTATAATGGCGAAAAATATCCTCACCCATCGTATAAGTTAAAAAAGAAATTCTTACCTTAATTTTGTCGAAAAGGTTAAAAAGGACATTGTTTGGAAAATGATGGAAAGATTACTTTATAAAAATCCTATAAAAAGTCAAAAAAGGGTATAAATTAATTTAAACCATAGTATTTAAAATAGTAATAATGATTTTAAATACATTTTTAAGAAACATGGATGTGGATGATAAAAAGGTCCCAATAGATAATTATGTATAAACAATCTCGGATAATGAAGAGATTGTGAAATAAACCCTTACCTAGTACTTTTCCTTGGTCGAGAGTAGGTTAAACTACATTATAATAGTTAAATGATTGTCATTAAATTATACAATAATCATATACCTAAATATGATATCATATATGATCTTTTAATATTGATTTGATAATAATATTTTAGTATTATCGTCGTTTCAGGTGTTCACTTACTCGTTTTCTTTTATATATTTTGTTACATAAGCCATGTTTGTTATACATAGGATGTATCTTATTCATATCCAGAATGATATCAAGTACATAAACATTATTTTTAATCATCAAATTAAAATTAGTCTTGAATGGATACGATGGGGAATGAATCTCATCGCTTTCGTGGAGACGGTAGTCCATACATACACACGAGTGACAATATCATTATTTTGATATTAAAATCGTATATAATTGGATGGTATATCATATATAAAGAATCATTATAATGTTATATTTATTATTTAATTCAATTACAAATCATTATCATACCCATACAAATAATAATGTTTTGAATAACAATTACACCACGACGTGGAGACGGTAAGCCGTACGTACGCACGTATGGTGACATGTCATTAAAAGGATGGATAGAATACTGAATATGGTTGTAACATATTTATAATAACATCAGATTATATGTAAGATACTGGATTTATTATTTTATAATGGAAATAACTAAGAAATAAGAAGTGGAAGAAGAAAGGAACTTGAAAGAAGGTGGTGAAAACATTACCTCTTCTTCGGGTTCTTCCTTTTTATTTGATCAAAAAGGTTCCTTAGGTTGGATTTCTGATCAAACTAAGGCCTCTAGGTTGAAGCTAGGGAAGTTTAGAGGATATTTGGTCAGGTAATGGCTGATCCAAAAGGCTTTTAAGGTATGAATATGAGAGAAGGGGTGGTTTCCCTTTATAAGAGGGGTGAGGGGCACCTTAGGAAAAACTTAAAATATTATTTTATAATAAATTAATATTCGTTTTATAATGGCTCCAAAGTGACTTATTGAGAATCTGAGGTGGGGATGGGTCGAAATAAGTTCAACCAATATATTTTAGATAGGTTTGGTTCACTAAATTAACCTTATCATTAATATTTAACTCTAAGTTAAATAGTTTGACATTTACCATGTCTCTTTGTATTTTTATATTATATGGTTAATAAACTTACTATATACATCCAAGAGAACCCCAAGTGGTTTATTAATGATACAGCTATCATTATATAAGTCCTTTGGCCGATCCTTAGGTTTTTAGGAATATAATATCAATTAAAAATATAATATTTGTTTTAAAAACTCATTTATGTTAATTTTGGCACTATTTGGTATTTTGTTTTTTCTAAATTCATAACAGCATTATTACTTCTATAATAATTAATTTAATAAACCATAAAATGTCATATTAACCTATAATTTTTTTGGAATTCACTAAAAGTCTAAAATTATATTTATTTGGGTATTTATAATATCAATTATTTTAATATTTCCCTAATAAGGTAATTACTGCATCATCGTTGTGTCATAAATAAACTAAATTATTTAATGTAAAAAAATTATAAATAAAATAAAATTATGTATGAAATAGTTTTATCTTTCTAATGAATATTTATAATCTAATTTATCTGATGTATAACCCTATATTAAAAATGTTTTATTTATTAAACTTTGTTTTTAATTATTTTAACTCTTCTTTGAATTAAATAATAATAAATGTCCTAATCTAATCCAAGTGGATCAAGGAGGTTCATATTTTATTCCTAATGTTTTTTTGGTATAATTATACTTATCCAATAGAATTAGGACATGTGTTAGGGTAATAATAATATCATTTTTACCCTTAATTACTGTATTCACATTTGACCGTGATAAATAATAGTAAAAAGTTACTATTCACCAAAAAAATTTATCTTATTGAACCAAATTTTACTCCTTGATATTAATCGTGTCTCTTAGATTTTTGAAATTCCACTCACAGAAGCGGTAAAATTAAGTTTTATGTGAATTTTCAAATTCTCATAGGTCGTGGGTAAAAGACGGTGAAAAGTTCAATAAAAGTTTTATATATGTAAAATTATTCTAAACTAACTCCAATTAATTAAATTAAACTTATATAGGTATCATGTATCTATTTTGGCCTTAATTAAATTTAAATATATTAAATAAAAGTTTAAATAAAAATTTGGTTTTAAACTATAATTCAGTGTTTTTTCACTATTCATCAAAAATTGAAAGTTTTCAGAAAAATACATAAAATTCACCCTAGGATAATTTCGATATTCCGAATCCAAAAATGAAGTCAAATTTTAAAGATAAAATTTATAAAATTTTAAAAAGTGGGAATTACTATTCATAACGGCTAGTTTGATTGGTTTTGGTGTGTGTTAGAACTCGAAGTTGCGTACAACACACACTACTGTATTATTCAAAGAGAAGAATACCATGGAAGCTTGGGGTGTTACATTCTCCCCTCCTTCAAATAATTTTGTCCTCGAAATTTCTAGAATATCACTGCATAAAAAGACTCGGGTGGTTTTTCATCATAAGTTTCTCGAGTTCCCACGTTGCCTCTTCCATCTTATGGTTCCTCCATAGAACTTTTAATAGACGAGTGGTCCAGTTTCTCAACACTTTTTCTTTGGTATCAAGAATCCCGATGAGATTTTCGCTATAAGATAGATCGGGTTCCAGTTCTACTTCCTCATAGGTGAGTACATGCATTGGGTCAGGCAAGTATTTTCCAAATAGTGATATGTGGAACACATCGTGAACTTTGGAGAGACTTGATGGTATTGCCAAACGGTAAGCTATAACACCAATTCATTCTAGAATTTTGAAAGGTTCGATGTACAAGAGACTCAATTTTCCATTCTTACCGAAATGTATAACTCTCTTCCATGGAGATACAGTCAAGAAAACTCGACCTCCTACCTGAAATTCCCAATCCTTCCTTCAGTTATCAGCAAAGATCTTCTACCTAATTTGAGCTTCTTTGATGTGGTTTTGGATTACCTTCACCTTTTCTATAGTTTCCTCCACCAATTATGGGCCTACAAGTTTTCTTTCACTAACGTCACCCCAACAGGTTGTTGTGCGACATCTCTTTCCATATGACACTTCATATGGTGCCATCCAAATACTTGAATGGAAGCTATTGTTATAGGAAAATTCCACCAGAGGTAAATATTGATCCCACATACCCTGAAAGTCAAGTGAGCAAGATCTCAAAATGTATTATAAGGTTTGAATAGTCTATTCTGATTGTCCATCAGTTTGGGGGTGGTAAGCAGTGCTCAAACAAAGTTTAGTATCCAAGGCCTTCTAAAGACTCTTCCAGAATCTTGATGTAAAACGTGGATATTGATGAGAAACAATTGATAGTGGTACTCCATGAAGTCTTACAACTTCATTAATATCTAGTCTTGCTAATCGTTCAACTGGTAAATCTTCTCTTATAGCATGAAAATGTGCTGACTTGGTAAGATGATCAATAATGACCCATATTGCATCATTATTTCTAGAAGTCTTTGGTAGTCCCATGACAAAGTCCATCGTAATATTATCCCATTTCCACTCAGGTATGGGAAGAGTTTGCAGGACTCATCCAGGTTGTTGCCTTCTAGCTTTCACTTGTTGACAAACCATACAACTTTACACAAAATCAGCAATATCCCTCTTCATATTGTCCCACAAAAAATGTTCCTTCGAATCTCTATAAATTTTGGTGCTCCAAGGGTGTATAGAGAAATTGGAACTATGAGCATCGTCCAACAATTACCTTTTTAGATCAGGTATATCGGGAACACAAAGTCTCCTCCCAAATTTCAAAATTCCATCTTCATACATAAAGTCACTCAATCTACCATCATTCACAGCTTTAATATTCTTTTGAAATTCTTCATCATCGGTCTGAGAACTCTTTATCCTTTCTATTAATGATGTTTTGGAAACCATTTAGAAAAGTATCGATGTTTCACCTTCCATGGTAATTCCCATATCCATCTTCACTAGATCGATGAAAATAGGATCCATTTCAACTCTCATCTTGTTCAAAACTCAATGATCCTTTCTGATCGAATCATCTGCCACCTTATTTTGCTTCCCTGGGTGGTAGTGTATTGTGAAATCATAATCCTTGAGTAGTTCAAGCCATCTCCTTTGCCTCATGTTGAGTTCTTTCCGTGAGAAAATATATTTCAAACTCTTTTGATCAGTATAAATCTCACATTTCTCACCATAGAGATAGTGTCTCAAAATCTTCAAAGAAAAGATTACAACCGCTAGCTCAACATCATGAGTAGGATAGTTCTGCTCATGAATTTTCAGCTATCGTGATGCATAGGCAATAACCCTATCATTCTTCATAAGGACAGAAACAATTCCTTTCTTCTATGAATCAATATAAATAACAAACCCATCATTCCACAATAGTAGAGTCAATATAGGAGCATTGACTAATCATTTCTCTAGTTCGTTGAAACATTCTTCACACTCTTTTTTACAAACAAATTTAACCCCTTTACGTGTGAGCTTTGTTAATGGGTTAGCCAACTAGGAAAAATTATGGATGAAACGTCAATAATAACCTGTTAAACCAATAAAACTACATACCTCAGTTATACTCACCCGTGCTAGAAATTCTTGGATTTCTCTTATCTTAGAAGGATCAACGGAAATTCCATCCTTAGAGACAATATGACCAAGAAAAGAAATATCATGAAGCCAGAATTCACACTTACTAAACTTCCTATATAATTCATATATTCTCAGAGTCTTCAATATAATGTGCAAGTGATTTTAATGATCTTCATATCTTTTGTAGTATACCAAGATATCATTAATAAATACCACTACAAATTCATCAAGATATTCCTTGAAAACTCTGTTCATTAGATCCATGAAAACAGAGGGTGCATTAGTCATCCCAAAAGGCATTACTGTAAACTCATAATGCCTGTACCTGGTTCAAAATGCTATCTTCAGAATGTCTTCCTTCTTCACACACAACTGATGATATCCAGATCGAAGGTCAATCTTTGAAAAGTATTTAGATCCATGCAGCTGGTCAAATAAATCATCAATGTGAGGTAGGGGATACTTTTTCTTTGTTGTTATAGCATTGATCTTCCTGTAGTCAATACATAACCTCATAGATCCATATTTATTCTTAACATAAAGGACAGGGGCTCCCCATGGAGAAACACTAGGGAGAATAAATCCCTTATTACTCAATTCCTCTAGTTGTTTCTTTAGTTCCAATAATTCCACAGTGGCCATTCTATAAGGGGTCTTCGATATGGGCCTTGATGGAGGAATTAAATCAATGGAAAACTCAATTTATCGTTCTGGAGGATGTCCAGGTAAATCTTCTGGAAACACATAAACATATTCTCTCACAATAGGTACATCCTCTATTTGAACATTCCTTTCCTCACCCACAATCATTTCATCCTCTTCCTCCCCAATAATTGAATTTAGTTGAGCTATTGGGGGTGGATCTCGATAAGAATTAGGTGGTGATGATTCTGCTGTAAAGATAAGGTGTTCCTTATCCTATCATAAAAAATTGTAACCTACTTCTTCTTACAATAAATCTATGCATCATGGTCTGAAAGCCAATCTATACCGAGGATTATATCAAATTCAATCATAGGTATACCAATGAGATCAACAGATAAAGAACATTTATATGCTCTAATGGGAATGGATTCACAAAACTTTGTTGCAATGATACTTACCTTAGGAGTTTTAACTAACAACTCCCTTGTTAAATCAAATTAGAAATATCTAATTTTCTTATCAAACTGGGAAGATATGAAACAATGCGATGATCCAGAATCAAATAATGCATTTTCTAAACATGAGGAAACCATTAAATTACCTACCACCATGTCTTTCGGATCTTCTACCTCAGTAGTAGTGATAGCATAAGCTTGGACTTGATCCCTTGTTCTTTTTTGAGGTAAGTTTCTTTGATGCTTAGGACATTCATTTGCATAATGTCGCATCTCCCAGCAATTGTATCATTGAACATCGGTAGCTTCTTTCTTCCCCTTGTAATCACGAGCTTGGTGGCCTTTTTTACCACACTTTTAACAGACTCCCATTCTTTTTATGCAAGTACCGGGGTGTTTCTTCCCACATTTACTACAGGATGGATATTCAAATTTTCCCTTCTTCCCTTTATTTCCATTTTCAGATTGATCATCATATCTCTTCTTCTCTTTATTTTCTTTAAAGTCATAAGACTTAGAGAATTCCTTTTCTATCTTGATAGCACATGAGGAAATATCTTCGTACAATGAGAAGGATTTTGAGACTAATGCTCAATGAATAAATGGTTTTAACCCATAAAAGAAATTATCAATCTTACTTCTTGGGTTACAAATATAATATGTAGCATGCCTTTCTAAACATGTAATGTTATCCTCATATTTTGTGACATTCTCATCCTCTTTTTTCCTAAGGATTAGAATTTGTCTTTCCATATCTGTTCGATGGTC
Organism: Viscum album; assembly: GCA_963277665.1. Classification (NCBI taxonomy): domain Eukaryota; kingdom Viridiplantae; phylum Streptophyta; class Magnoliopsida; order Santalales; family Viscaceae; genus Viscum; species Viscum album. The sequence goes on along the minus strand of OY728119.1, from coordinate 769,851,085 downwards.
ACGAGGAAAGTATTTTTCTAAGAAAATATATTAAAACTCCCTCCATTCCATATTTGATACTTCATCATCTTCTTTTGTATTTTGAATCAATGACCACCATTGATCAGCATCTCCAGTGAGGTGGTAAAATGCCATGAAAACTTTTTCCCTTTCGCTACTCCCCAAGGCATGGAATATTTTCTCTAAGGAATTTATCCATTTCTCCGCTACTAGTGGATTTTTACCCCCATTGAATGTTGGTGGTTGTTGCCTCATGAAGCGATCTAACATTGATCTTCCACGCTGCGAATCAGGTGATCTATACGGGTAAGGTTATTATTCATAACCTGAGTGAGTTGTCCCAGTATAGTGATTAGATGATCAGCACCAGTTGCATCACCAACTCCACTATAATTATCTTCAGTAGGAGGAAAATACCTACATGGAGTGGGTGCATTAATACAGTTTCCATTCCATCCACTAGGCGCCATTTCTAAACAATGTTATAATCTAGATCAGTTTATGAATCAAAATACCTAATTCCATACATGTAAAACACTTAACCTAAATTAAACTATTTATGGATATAATCCTTAATCATAAAAAAAAATTTATTCCATGAGGAATTATATACTCATAAACCCTTCATAATGGTTTTAAAGAATATGAGAATTATCCTAAGTATATCCCCCAGGAGTGTCGTAACCAAGAGTGCAGCAAGGCCCGTTGTCGTGCACCAGTTCCCATTTGAGTCTAGCTCAAAGCGGTGTTTTTGGGTTTTACCCGTAGGTAAATTTGTGCCAGAGCCACCTCTACCTGCTCGTATCTAGACAGGGATGTATTTCTTGGAAAACTCACAAAATCTCTACAATACCAAAATTCTAGAAAGTTCTTCTATACTAATCCTCAAAGTCTATCTTAGGGCTATGTGCTCTAATCAGAGTTTATCTAAATCTAGCTTATAAGGTTTTTAATAAACTTTCTCTGATACCAACTATAATTCCCTGACCCCAGTTACCCAGAGTCGGTGCATTATTAAATAATATTGGCATGATTACAAAAGATCAATTCTCGAAAGACCGATTAGTTTAGTAGCCTTGGAAACACTAGATATATTCATAAGTCTTACATTACATCATAAAGTGAAAAAAACTACAACAACATCTTTTCTTCATATCCCCTCATACTATCCCTACAGGTCATTCATAAAATACTTCTTCACATCCTGGAAAAAATAAAACATTGAAAGGGTGATCTCAAATGCTCAGTAAGGATAACAATATAGTGGAAACTTTCAAAAATAAACATAAACATTTAAGGCAATATATAACTAAAACAAAAGCGTTTTAAACTTTAACTTCAGCATAATATGGAAAATATAAAATGAAATAATTCCATTTACTTATTCAAATGGATATTCTACTAGTAGAATAATCACATGAAACATCAATAACCACATTCCTAATGATGGAATGCATAATGCCAGACTATCATAACCACATAGTCAAGGCCTTGTGCCAAGACTACAAATAAGATTTTTTCTAGGCCTTGTGCCAAGACACTAGTTTATCTCATGAGACCTACCGATGCATCGAGGAGCTATAGCAGTCTCCACCCATCACTTATTAAGTCCAATGCATTCCTCATATGAATAAGTTTAAACAAAACATAAACATTCGTATTAAAACCATCATAAGAAATGCCAATATTTTCTCCATAAACCATGAATGGTATAAAAATAACACATCCACAGTCAAACATATCACAAAACCTTCAATAATATATAGAAGTCTTGTATTATAATAAATAAACTTCAAATATGATTAAAATACATCAAGGGATGTTGACATAGATGAAATCAAAACTATTTGAGAGAAATGCCTCTTTTTTTGAAATCATTTAAAAGACACATAAATAAAAAATTTACTTTGAAAATATTATTATAAGCTTATAATGGAAGCTTCGACGATTTTATAATGGTGAAAAATAGCCTCACCCTCCGTATAAGTTAAAAAATACATTCTTACCTTAATTCTGTCGAAAAGGTTAAAAAGGACCTTGTTTGGAAAACGACAGAAAGATTCTTTTATAAACATCTTATAAAAATTCAAACAAGGGTATAAATGACTTTAACCCATAGTTTGTAAAATAGTAAGAATGATTTGAAATACATTTTTTAGAACATGTATGTGGATGAGAAAGAGGTCCTAGTAGATAATTACTTATAAACGACCTCGTATAATGAAGAGATTGTAAAATAAACCCTTACCTTGTACTTTTCCTTGTTCGAGAGTACGTTAAACTCCTGTATAATAGTTAAATAACTGTTATTAAATTATACAATAATCATATACATAAATATGATATCATATACTATCTTTTAATATTGCTTTGTTAATAATATTTTAGTATTATTGTCGTTTCAAGTGTTCATTTACTCATTTTCATTTATATGTTTTTTTACATAAGTCATGTTTGTTATCCATAGGTTTTTTCTTATTCATATCCAGAATGATATCAAGTCCTTAAAAATTATTTTTAATCATCAAATGAAATTATTCTTGAATGGATATGATGAGGAATGAATCTCATCACATTCGTGGAGACGGTAGTCCGTACGTACGCATGAGTGACAATCTCATTTTTTTGATATTAAAATATTATATAATTGGATGATATATCATATATACAGAATAATTATAATTTTATATTTATTATGTACTTAAATTACACATCATTATCATAACCATCTAAATAATAATGTTTTGAATAACAATTACACCACGACGTGGAGACGGTAAGCCGTATGTACGCACGTTTGGTGACATGTCATTCAAAGGATAGATAGAATACTGAATATGGCTGTACCATATTTATAATAATATAAAATTATATAGAATATACTAGAGTTATTATTTTAGAATGGAAATAACATAGAAAGAAGAAGTGTAAGAAGAAAGGAACTTGAATGAGGGTGGTGAAAACATTACCTCTTCTTCGGGTTCTTCCTTTTTATTTGATCAAAAGGGCTCCTTAGGGTGGCTTTATGATCAAACTAATGCCCTTAGGTTGAATTGAGGGAAGTTTAGAGGATAGTTTGGTAGGGGTTTTCCATGCCAAAAGTCTTTGAAGGTATTAATTTGAGAGAAGGGGGAGTGCCCCTTTATAAGAGGGGTGAGGGTCACCTTAGGAAAATCTTAAAATATTATTTTATAATAAATTCATATTCGGTTTAGAATGGCTAAAAAGTGACTTATTTAGAGGATAAGGTGGGTATGGGTCTAGATCCTTTCAACCAATATATTTTAGATAGGTTTGGGTCACTAAATTAACCTTATCATTTATATTTAACTCTTAGTTAAATATTTTGACATTTACCATGTCTCTTTGTATTTTTATATTTTATGGTTAATAAACATACTATATACATACAAGAGAACCCAAAGTGGTTAATTAATGATACAAATATCATTATATAAGTCCTTTTACCGAACATTAGATTTTTATGAATAGAATATCAATTAATAATATAATATTTCTTTTAAAAACTCTTTTATGTCAATTTTGACACTATTTGGTATTTTGTTTTTTCTAAATTTATAAAAGCATTATTACTTCGATAATAATTCATTTAATCAACCATAACATGCCATATTAATGTATAATTTTTTTTAATTCATTAAAAGTCTCAAATTATATTTATTTTTGTATTTATAATATCAATTATTTTAATATTTCACTAATAAGGTAATTTCTGCATCTTCATTGTGTCACAAATAAATTAAATTATTTAAGGTCTAAAATTTTTAAATAAAATACGATTATGTAGGAAAGATTTTTATCTCCATAATGAATATTTATAATAGAATTTATCTTATGTATAACCCTATATTAAAAATGACTTAGTTATTAAACTTTGATTTTAACTCTTTTAACTCTTCTTTCAATTCAATAATAATAAAGGTCCTAATCTAATCCAAGTGGACCAAAGAGGTTCATATTTTATTCCTAAGGTTTCTTTTTGTCTAATTATATTTAGCCAATAGAATTAGGATATGTTTTCAGGTAATAATAATATCATTTTTACCCTTAATTGCCCTATTTACATTTAACCGTGGTAAATAAAAGTAAAAAGTTGCTATTCATCAAAAATTATTTTTATCTTATTGAACCACATTTTACTCCTTGATATTAACCGTGTGTCTCGGATTTTCAAAATTCCACACACAGAAGTGGTAAAATTATGTTTTATGTGAATTTGAAAATTCTCCTAGGAGGTGGGTAAAGGACGGTGAAAAGTTCAATAAAAGTTTTATATATCTAAAATTATTCTAAACTAACTCCAACGAATTACATTGAACTTATATAGGTTTTATGTATCAATTTTGACCTTAATTAAATTTAAATAAAATAAATAATTATTTAAATAAAAATTCGGTTTTAAACTATAACTCAGTGTTTTTTCACTATTCATCAAAAATTGAAAGTTTTTAGAAAAATACCAAAAATTCAACCTAAGCTAATTTTGATATTAAGAATCCAAAAATGAAGTCCATTTTGAAAGATAAAATTTATAAAATTTAAAAAAGTGGGTATTATTATTCATAACAGCTAATTTGATTGGTTGTGGTGTGTGTTAGAACTCGAAGTTGCGTACAACACACACTACTGTATTATTCAGAGGGAAGCGTACCGTGGAAGCTTGGGGTGTTACAAAATTGGGTATAGATGAATCATAAGATTAATATTTAATGATAAATGCTTGGATTAATTGGGTTGTTTTTCAGTCACCACAAACTCATTTTGTTTTAAAAATTAATACCATGTGTCAGAAAATGACTCCATAACATTAAATAGGAAATATTACATATATTCTGATCTTTTTCAACAATAAAAATGGTTTCATGACAATAATTTAAGATGGTAATAGAAATTGAAAACCCATCATCCTTGAATGTGATAAATTATCACATCTCAGATCATGTTTTCATTTCTAGTATAAAGGAAGGGGAAATGAGAGATGATGATAATTTATTACATTATCATAAAAAAATTACAATACTTGTAAGTTACTGGAGTTATCATAACATTTTTATGAAAGTAGGTGTGGGAATAAAAATAAAATAAAACAAAGGAAGTTGAAAAGAAAGTTAAATAATTGAATAGAGAAATTTACCTCTTGAATTAATATTCCTTAAGAGCCTCTTTAGGGTAGAGGATTTGGTCTTTTTATGAGACCATGGGATGTTGGACGTGGGGGAGGACATTTGGAAGAGATTTGAGAATAATTTAGTCAAGGTATAAGTCTTTAGAGTATTGAAGATAAGAGGAGAGTGTGGGTGGTTTTTTTAGTGGAGGAGTGGAGGGTCTTCTTAATATTTTAATCATTAGTTTTTTATTTTTCTATAAGACAATATATAGTGATGATTTCATGACCAAAAATAGTAATAAGTGATGTGAGTTCAAGCTAAGGGTGTTTATATTAGCGATGATGCTAGGAATAGTGTATTTAACTCATAATGTATATATATGGTAAATTACCAAATTTAACTATTCATCCAAAATTCAAGTATTTTAGAAAAATCTTAAAAATTAACCAGAACCATTTTTAGATGTTTATAATTCAAAAATTGACCCAAAATAATCAAAATAATTTTCAAAATAATAGAAATTTAATTTTTAAATAAAATCATTAATTTACTTAAAAAATACAGATTTAAATTTAAAACCGATTTTATAATACTTGGAAAAATTAACTAACATCTTATTAAATTACCATCAAATTATAGGGAAACAAAATATTTATATAGGAATAAATTTTATTAAAATTAATTTTCTTTTAAATGAATCTATTAATTTAAAATTTTAATTAAATATTTATTACTCACAAAAATACCAACACTTAATTATTAATTTCTAAAATACTATATTTCATTTATAAGGTGCCTAATTTTATTTATACCTTCATAGGGGTGGTTACTATTCATAAGGGTTATATTACAATTCGTAAGGGTACATTAGTATTCTTAAGGGTCAATTTACTATTCACAAAAATGTTAGTTGATATTATCAAACTATTAATATCTTACTAAACTCAACCGTGCATGTCAGTTTTTCAAAATTAAAATAACAGAGGTGGTAAAATTATGTTCAATGGATAGGTTATAACAAAGTGGTGTTTTGTATAGACTCAATGTTTCATGCATTAAATATTAAATTTATTTGAATAATATTGTTGTGTTGCATTACGCATCAGGAAACAATGTTATAATAAAGTCACAATGAAACATGATCATACCCACATCAAATCCATACTAGAAACCCATCGTTGTCTCATGGAATCACACAAATTCATAATCTATACCCAAAGACTTAGTGTAGGGAGATATCCAAAACATGAGCCAATACTCGCTAACATTGGGCATGATCATTTGTCTATATCTCAACCCACATATTTATCACTCAAGGTATGGTCCATCAATATCACCTCACTTATCATCATACCATAACCCAACCCATAGGAAAATCCTTGATCCAAGCCTCTTAGAGAATGGTGAAATTCATGCACACCAAACCAAGTTTCAAATGGAAATTTTATCAATCCAGCACCTGAAGGAGTATGGAACACTCATCACATTGATCCATTACTATAGACATTAGGGAGGTAATGAAGAACACCAATCCATCCTTGTAGAATCTATGTAGGTCACCATTAATCACAGTTGACTAAGAAACCATGAGGCAAGGTTATTAACCTAAACCTCCTCAAAGATATTTCCACTAGAACGAGAAACATAAGTAGATAGCGTGAGCCATCACATAACTCACCATCTCATCAAAAAGGAACTATTCACCTAGACCTAGTCCCTAGATAGGAAAAATCTTTTATTTCCCATCATGGAAGATATGGGGTCCTCCAGAACCATCTTGTACTCTCCTCTCTGATATCATCTTATTCCCATCACCATTTGGAAATAGAACTTCCCAACAAATTCCTTAACTCAAAATTCATGGCTCAGTCCACTTCCACATATATTCCCTTAGCACTCATAATTCTACTACTTAGGGACTGTTACAAGATATTGTTCTCTAAACCATTTGGCATCTTGATCTTATGTATTGAACGATTCCGAAGACCTAAAAATGTGTTCTATATAAGATATACAATGGGATATCTCTCAATCATCCACTCAAGAGAAACCCCTATCCCTAACAACATATCTAGTCTTAATATACTCACCATTTTCACAATTCTCACCATGACTCTGACTACCATAAAGAGGGTTTCACTTCTTACATATACAATGCACATTCAGTGAAAGTTTCATTAACAGTTCAATGAATCTCTTACCCATCCAACTAGACTTATAGAAACAATCCTATAATACCAGTGGCTGATACAATACCTCAAGATCCACCCAAATAATCTAGTTAGATTAATGGTCACTATCCCCCCCCTTTGAGGCACCATCTCCATGAGATTTCAACTTACCCAAGTGAAAATGAGCACTTATCCTAAGCACAGGAGACCCAAAATCATCCTATATCTTTTCCCATGTCCCTATCAATCACTATCAATTTACCCAGTCCTATATAATGAATTTATAAAATCACACTCATATAGAAATTATATTATTATGTTGTATTAAAGGGACCACCTACCACAAAAAACGTTTTACCATCCTCACCAAGCTTCGATGAGCCTTTCTCGATATCATCTATGCCTCTTGCATGCATGTACCACCACCTAAGCTCATTTTTCATGTCATATGAAATAAATTAATAATTAAAAGAAATTATTATTAATTATTTAATAAAATTCATAGAGACATATTTGGATGAAAACTCACAAGGCACCACCGTCGCAGTGAAACCTAAACCAACCACCCGTAAATGGTTTATAGAACACCCCAACACCTTCCTGACCAAAATCCATATCACATGATTCAAAACCAACCATAATTATTTTTACAATTTTTAAATGTAATAAATAAAATTAGGGAAATGTATTACCTCCACCAAAATAGCTTCTAATGACAATAATATATCACCTTGGGTCCTATTCTAGCCACCATATATTAAATCCCAATAAACATTGAGGAATTACATCATTTTTTAGTGGAATTGGAATGAGATAAATAAAAATATCACCCAATATATGGTTAAATAAAGAGAACAAATAATGTTGTGAGGATATTACCCTGAATTGATGAAAAATCACACCCCAAATCAAGGGAAGAGGAGGTGGGGAATAGAGGGGGAGTCTCAGGCCATATGTCCCTTGCTGCATGAACAAGTCGACGAAAAATATGGGGGGGGGGTGAGTTGCCTTTTTTTATTTACATTAAAACCTACAAAAATCCATCCATAGAATGAACCATTGGTTTATATGGATAGAGGGCCTCTCCCTCTATCATTAAAATACATTGTTCTAACTAGATGTTCATGATGTGATGGGATAGTATTGAAATTCTATTGTAGCTAGACCCAAACCCCACATTTGAAATTCTTATGAACTCAATCGACATCTATAGAACCTCGAATACCATCCAAACAATCATTTTGGGAAATAAAAACTCTCAGAACTAATTTACAATCCGTTTTCAAAAAATGAATCATCTAAAAGCTGAAAATTCAAACTTCTTCTCAGAGTAATTACCTGAAAATATGTGATCTGTTACACTATATTCAATGTGATATGAGAGTTTGAGTGTCATTTATGAAAATATGCATCAATTAATGTGTAAGTAATGTATTTTTGGATGGAAATTAGATTAGAAGTGGAAAAATAATATATCTGGGTCATGCATAGCCATATCCACACAATTTATATATAATATTGGAGGCATTTTAGGCATTTACCTCACTAATTTAACCTATTTTACCACATTTTAACCTTACCACAATGACTTAATTTTAACCTTGGTAACATATTTTTTCCCAAAAATGAAATTGAACCACTCATATAATTTCAATTCCATGATTCAAAAAATTAAATGCAATTTATTAAATTTTAATGTGTTTAGTATTAATTTTAAATCAATAATTTAAAACACATAAACCATTTTTTTGAAAAATATATTTTAAGATTAAGAATCCAAATATTTTTATTTATAAATGAGTAATAATCATTAGATTAATTTTAATTAATTTTTTTGTATATATACTTTAAATATTTAAATTTAAAATATTACACTATATATGTGAAATTTAACTTTTAAATAAAAAAACATAATATATAATAAAAATAAAATTTTAAAATAAAACATTTTTCATTTGATGATAAATCATTAAATTATTATTCATTATAATTAATTAATTAATTAATTATTAGATGAAATTTATTTATTTTTTCTCTCATTCTGTGATTCTTCTCAATCTATTTTATGAAAAACTATCTTTAAAATAAATTAATTTAATTTAAAATAATTTATATAATAATAAAAACATAAAAATTGTTGATATTCTAAATAATGAATTAGAATTTTTCCCACATCATATGACTTAAATAGTTAATTATAAAAAATTAAATTAATTTATTTAATTAAATCCATTGACGATTTTTTTGAGAAATCACCAGGAACCATTTTCACACCGAAACCTCAACCAACCGCCCATAGATGGTCCAAGTCAAACAACCAACACCATATCGACCAAAATACCTATCACCTGACCCTTAAAAATCTTTAATTTCATCAAATTTTACAAAAAAAAGGAAATAATATTAGAAAAACGACTCTCCTTAATGAAAACAACTTCCAATGGTGTATATATACCACATAAAGTCATTATATTGACACTAAACATTAAACCACCCATCAATATAAGCTGATGCCACTATGGTTTAGTGGAATCACCATCATAACCCTAAAAAAACAACTAAATTATGTAACAAAAAAGGGAACAAGGAATGAAGGTTAGATCTTATCCAAAATCCCTAAAAAATCATACCCCAAACTAAGGGGAGGGGCTAGAAAGAAGACAAGGAGAGGAACCAGATGTATGGAATTATTTCTTCTATGCTAGTTTTCTAAAAATAAGGGGATCTAAGACTCAGTTTTTTATCAAAAAAATCAATGACATGCCATTAATTGAGTAAACTGTGGTTTATACCATAAATCCTTTATGATAAAGGGCCTCTCACCCTACTCGAAAACATACAACGTGAAAGAGAGTTTCATATCATAAATAGGTTACTACTGAATTTTTGCAGTAGCCTAGCCCACCGACCCTTTATAGACCTTCACATTAAGACCTCATACATCCATAGAAGGCCAAAACCTATAAAATACATAATTTTGGGATGTTAAAATTATTATAACCATATTATGAGTCTTGAGTCTCAAAATTAACTTTCCACCAAATGAATTCTCAAAATCATTCAAAAACTAACAACCCCAAAATACATATGTTATTATAAACTCATCCCTATAACGACTCTCATATCTAAGAAGTCATGGTAGTCATCATAAAAAATCTCTTAACCTACCTCTATTGTACCTTACTTAGTAACTTTCCATGTTCTACTTGAGAATTTAATAAATGATTTCACTACATAACTCCACAAATTAAGGCCGGATATACTGAAATTTCTCCACAAACTCCCATTATGATTCTAAAACTACCTCAACCATATCCCCAAGGACAATATTGGAATGGTAAAAAACTATTCAAACCTCCTCTGGTATAAGTTTTCTATAAACACTCAGTCTCACATAACGAATCATCTTCACAAGAAACACCTACCACCAACTTATCGTTTCCAATAACAGCCACCACTCATAGGGCCCCACTCATACCTTGAAACATGACAATAAGTTATCTTGCCTCTATTGAATTTTCAACCATATAGAAATGATAGATACATTTTTTCACACGATTCACCCCTTGAATCATGATGTGAATTGGTTTCACCCCCTCATTTATGTGATAAACTATTGTTCAGTTCATGAATCACATGCTGAGTATGGTTCCCTACACTCTAAACCACAAAGAAAAATTATATTCACCCTCTAAATCATGTGAAAAAAATGTGATTTACCAATTCAATAATGTCATGAATCTTGGTTCACCAAAATAATCAATCTATAACTAAATTTTCTTCCACATCAAGATTCAGATCACTTAAAATCTAAATTCAACAAAATTTACAATGAATATTCAATGATATTGGTTCCAATGCACAAACTCCATCCAAAGAAAATTCGGAACATAAAATATGGAATTATGGGAGGAACCTAATCTCAATGGATCTTATAACACACTAGTATCCTAAGTATAATTCAGTCAACTACTAACTGGCCTTATAGTTCCCCTACCATTATGACATGAGGGTCATTCACCAATTACTGATACAATACTTTCCACCATAGGAGTTTCATTATTAGTTTCCATTGAACCAACTATCTGATCCCCATTACCCACAATCCATCCATTAATACATGAAATGACAAGAGATTGTCTTCCCTCTCATACTCAATTTAAAAAATGGAAAAACAACCAATAATTTTTCATGACTCCCTAGGAACATTATCTCTAACATTCAAAAATATAATATTATCATGGATCATGCACTGTAAAAGAAAATAGTTCACTCTCCACCATATATAATCCCTTTTTATTTTTAATCATGTGTTAAACCAAATAGTTCCACACATCCCACATGTATCTATACTTGTCATGAACACTTAGTCATCCCTGAAACACTTATCAAAGACCAAATATTATTTGACTATACCATAGAAACTAACCCTTTTTAATGTCACCTCATTCCACCGAGTGATATCTCTAAGTTCACTAAACCATGAAACACAATTCCCATAAGTTCCTGACTATAAAAATACCATTGTATCCATTCTTAGGTCTATCCACAACCCAAACCACTCATTACTGATCCACATACTACTTTTCACTTATTCATAACTCAGGAGGTAACCATACATACCCACACCTCCCATACCCTAACAAAGTCAGACTCTTGCCATAAATTCTTTCTAGTTCTAACTCTCTTCTTCCCAAGTTAGACTGATCTACTGAGAACCCAATCATATTTATTTCTCATGGTCCCAAATGATCTCATATGAACATAATGGAAACACACTCTTGCAAAACCTGATCACACACCTTATCCCATACTCCAATGAGTCATGTATCATCTAAACGAGGCTCACATTCCTAACCTACTAATTATACACCACAATAGAACCAGTCACAAGATATATCCAACGTATCTCACACATTATAAGGATATCCAAAGGACCACCCACTATACAGGAATCATTATAAAATCATGATCATCTACCCACTCTATCATTGTGATATTGAAAGAACAAACAAAGAAAAATAGGGAATGAACCCGAACAAGTTAAAACTCATGAAATTATATTTGATAAAATTGAAGTTCCATGTGCTTCACATCCTGAATCCAAAGGGACTTCTTATGGTATTCCCAATTTACTGATTTAGGTAAGTATAATTCCCCTAGGAGGATATACAAAAAACCATATAGTATTTTGTTGAAACTTTATGTAACCAAAACACACACTCAAGGAAACCCATTCCCATCCTCAGATCAATCCTCAAGAACTTATATGTCATACTAAGCCCATAAGATTTCCATAACCAAGGAATCTTAATAGAAGAGAAGAGGATACAAACCACATATTCTTTGAAGGAGAATGGGCGAAGGCTGTCTGGCATTTTCTCGGAGTGTTCACAGCATATGATTCACAGGATCACCGGAAAGAACCTTTCCGGGATAGATTGTTTCATGGGACAGATAATGGAGGCTCAGAAAGATTGGCCCATTCTATTATTTTTAATGCAGTCTATTGGTGCTTATGGAAAGTGAGGAATATGGCGAAGTACGAGGGGTCCCCTTTCGTCCAGGCGGTCTATCATCGCTAGGATCAGGAACTTGTTGGAAGACTTGGTTCCTCTTTTCAAAAAATGGAAAGAAGCACCGTCTCTGAAGTACCTTTGTGATACACCTAGAGGGGCCATTTAATCTTTCACCAGGGTTCAGGGGAACTGTGTAAGGTGGATTCCACCTGATGAAGGCTTTAATCTAATCACGGATAGTTCCAGCAAAGAGGGTATTGCTCGCGGTGGTGGAGTTGTTTGTGGCAGGAGATGGAGTGGCATCATGGCTTTTAAGGCCCACTATGGCAATGGAACAAGAATCCATGCAGAAAAAAATTCAATGTTGACAGGGATCAAATTGACCATCCAGAAAAATATTATTATATCCCAAGTGGAGACAGACTCGAAGATTATCCATATCTCTTTAAAAGGGAAGATCCAAATACCTTGGCCAATTTGTTACATAATTAGATAATGCAAAGCTCTTATCAATTATGGCACAAAGATCACCCACACTTAGCGAGAAGGAAATAAGGTAGTCGACCATCTTGCATCCCAAGATGAAAATGGCCTTGAAGTCACCAGTACTCCAAATATCTCTTTATTCAATATAGAGGACATGTCCTTGATTAGAGGGGATGCCCTCAGTTTGCATCATTTCAGGCCTCCTTAGGATAGATGTCTTTTTATTGTTTTGGTTGCTCCTGCTGCCCTTGTTTTTCTTTCTCTTATAAATAAAAATGGAACTTTGAGTGAGTGATACATTAAAAAACTGAAACTCTCATAAGAAAATTCATTAATAGGAATACCATGAATATTTCATGTGATTCCTATGTTCTAAATAATTATACATGGTCAAGGAATTATTGTTAATGGTCCAAGATCGAAAACCATAAATAAAAACCTCTAGTAAACACCCCATATTCAATAAACATCTCATCCATAACAGTTTAATGTAGGAACCAAAATCTTATACCCCTGGTATATTGGGATTTCCATCGGAAAGATGTTCATGACTCACCATTTATAGGTTTCTCACAAGCTCTGAAACATTTTATATTACTTTCTTACCATTTCCCTAAAAAATAAAACAATACAATAACTAATACCATTTTGTAATGCCCCATCCATGGGCCACTCATATATGATTAGGATAAGGTATCCACATGTCCTCAAAAGAACCCCTCCATATACCATAGTATAATGACTAGTAGTGAAAGATAAATCCATAAAATGGGGTGAGAAATACCATAAATCAGATCCGTACAATATATAAAAAGAACAATGTCATCTATAACCCATAATCAAAGAACACACAAATAAATAAAAAATGTTTTATAATAGATATACAATGGAGAATTTTTATGATTATACATACACTAATTTCCCACTCGGTCGATCCCAAATAAAAAATAAACAAAAAATACAAAAAAATCACATTATCCCAACTACCATCCTCAGGCCTCAAACACCCAATATCAAAACACCCCTTGAACTACAAAATCTCGATCTACTGTGCATACTAATATTAATAGGAATTATACATAATGTATGAAAGTGCACCGAGGTGTCCATATGGGGTGTGTTAAATACAAACCATCAATATGTGAAAAATTTCCCTTGGTATATTCAATAATTTTCTTGTATACTTGAGGAATAAAATTAACATTATAGATAAGTACCTTGGATGTCTTATTCTTAACATGTAACTAGAACTCCTCACACATCAAAAAACCGTGTTCTTTTTATGTCACAAATAAACTTGATCATACATGCTTCAACTATATACTATAAAACCATCATTGTCTCATGTAATCATATATATTAATAGCATATACCCAAAGATTCAATGTAGGGATACATCCAAAACATGAGCCAATACTCTCTAACATTAGGCATGATCATATGTCTATATCTCGACCCACTTATTTATCACCCAAGGTAGGGTCTGTCAATATCACCTCACATCTCATCACACCATAACCCAACCCATAGGGAAATCCTCAATCCAATCCTCTCATGGTATGGTATGATTAATGAACACTAAACCAAGACGCTAATGCAAAGTACCTCAATCCAATAATTGATGAAGTAGGGAAAACTCATCACATAAAACCATTTCTATAGACTTATTGGAGTTCATAGAGCACATCAATCCATCTATGTAAACTATAGATGGCTCACCATTAATTACACTAACCCAAGAATCCATGAGTAATGGTACTTAACCCAAAAATCCTGAAGGAATGTTCCACAAAAACATGCAATATAGATAGAGACCACAAGCCATCAGGTAACTCACCATATCCTCACCATGGCACTAGTTACTCAAACATAGTCCCTAAACCTAAAAAATAATTCCTTTCCCATCAAGGAATATATTGGGTCCTCTAGACCCATACTACTCTCTCCTATCTAGTACCATCTTGTTCCTATCAACATTTTGAGATAGATCTGCCCAAAGAATTACTTGAATCATACCTCATGGATTAGTCCACATTCCCATCATTTCCCTCAATACACCTAATCATACAACTTAGGGACCTTCCCAATATTTAATTCTTTAAACAACATGGCATCTTTATTCAAAGTCCTGAATGATTCCCAAGACATACAAATGGGTGCTATATAATATATATAAAGAGAGATCACTCAACTAGCCACTCATGAGAATCCCCTATCCATAACATCCTATCTAATCATAATATACTAATCATGAACACAATGCTCACCAATACTCTGACCACTCTCAAGAGGGTTTCAATCCTTATGACTAAGATGAAAAATCATCCAAAATTTAATTAATAGTGCTATGAATCTTTCTACCATCCAAAAAACCTGAAAAAAAATATTATAGAATACCATTGTCTCGTACCACACCTCAAGATTCAACCAAGGAATCTCATTAGGTTAATGGTCCTTATACCCCCATAGAGATATAGTTTCTATTATATTTTAACTTAACCACGAGAAAATGATCACTTATCCTGAGCATAAGAGACCCAAAATCATCCTATCTCTTTTCCCAAGTCCATATTAGTCACTATCCATTTACATGGTCCCCAATAATGAATGTATGCAGTCACACTCATACATAAATAGGAATATGACCTTAGATTAAAGGGATAACCTACCACCAAAACTGATTTACCTTCCTCACCAAGCTCTGATGATCCTTTCCCATTATAACCTATTCCTATTTCATGCATATACCACCACTTTAGATACTTTATCATGTTGTATAAAAAAATTATTAATTAAAAAAAATTAAAATTAACTATTTAAATAAAATAATAGATGAATATATTGGTGAAAACTCACTAAGAACCACTGTCACACTTAAACCTTAACTAACCACCCACAAAAGGTTTATGGAGCACCCCCAACACCTTCTTGACCAAAATCTCTATCATATGATACAAAACAAACCATCAATATTTTTCCAAATTTTTAAAAATACTAACCAAAATTAGTGATGTGGATAACCTCAACCAAAAAAAATTCTAATAAAAAGAGTATATCACCTTTGGTCCTCCTATATCCATCAAACATGAAATACCAATCACCATCAATCAATTCCATCAAGATCTAGAGGAATTCATATGAGAGAATAAAAAAAATCACTAAAATTATGGTGAAACGAAGGGAACAAAGAATAGTGGGAGGATATTTCCCAGAATTGTGAGAAAATCACACCGTAAATCAAGGGAATAAGAGGGAAGAAGGTGGGGAGTCCTTGTACATATTCCCCTTTTCGCTTGAACTAATCGAGGGGGGGGGGGGGTAAGCCTCCCTTTTTTATTTAAACAAAACATCCAAAAATCCATTCATAACATGGACCCCTAGTTCATGCGGATAGAGGGTGTCTCCATCAATCATGAAAATTCATAATTCTATCCAGAGTTTCATGATTTGAATGGGATGGTACTACAATTTTGTTGTAGCCTGATGACTACGCCCATATTTGACCTTCTCCTAAACACCACTAACATCAATAGAACCTCAAACCCCATACAAAAAAACATTTTAGGAAATAAAAACTCTCAAAACAACATTTTGAGTCCCTATTCACAAAATTAATCATATACTAAAAGAAAACTTAAACACATTCCCAAATTAGTGACTTAAAAATATGGGATTTGTTACACTGTGTTCTCATTTATATGTGATTTTGAGTGGAATTTCTGAAAATACACATCCATTAATGTGTAAGGAATGTATTTTTGGATGGGAATTAGATCAAAAGTTAAAAAATAATTGATATGGGTCATGAATACCCATATCCACACAATCTATAGATATCATTGGTGACATTTTAGGCATTTACCTCATTAATTTAACCCATTTTACCACATTTTACCCTTATAGTGGTAACAATTTTTTTTTACCTTGGATACTTATTTTTTACCAAAAATGAAATTGGACATCTTATCATGTTTTAGGGCCATGATTCCAAAAATGAAAACCATTTTATTAAATTTTAATGTTTCCAAAATTAAATTAAAATGAAAAATGAAACACACATAATTTTTTTTGAAAACTATATTTGAATCATAAGACTACCACTAGTTTTATTCCCAAACATTTAATAATAATTAGATTAATGTTAATTTATTTGATTTTATATATAAATTATAAATTTCATTAATGTTTTTACTCCAAATATATGAAATTTAACTTTTAAATAACAACATATAATATATAATAGAAATAATGTTCTAAAATAAAACATTTTTTGTTTGATGACGACTCATTAAATTATTATTACTTATAATTACATAATTATTTATTAGTTGATAGTTATTTATTTTTCTTTATCATTACATTATTTTTATCAATATAGCTTATAAAAAAAATTTCTGTAAAATCAATAAATTTAATTTCAAATAAATTATATTATAAAAAAACATAGAAATATTAGATATTTTTAAAAATGAATTAGCATTTTAATATTTATTCTAAAAATTATATAATTTTTGTTTACTTCATATAAAATATTTTATGTGTAACAAATTATTTACTTATAACTTTAAAATAATCAATATACATATTCGATAAATGTATACTGAACAACCACATATCCAATGATTATATATATAACGAACATAAATATATTGGTAATATTTTATTAATATATATGGAATTTCAATATTTACTAAAATTAACACATCATGTTTATTTATTTCCCTTTAAAAAAGTATTATATTTATAATGTATTTCATAATGGTTACAAGTATAGTGGAAGTCAGTTCAAGCCAAGACCAAAAATGGTTTTTATTGAATCCAATGGGTAAACTAAAGAATATATTCAATAAAGACTCATATTTGACTATATTTGAAGAAAGAAAATAATTTAAAACACATAGAGTTGATATTTACATGAAAAATTTATAATTAATATAATAATAATAATAACAATAATTTCATTCTAGAAATTATTTATTTGATTAAGATGTTGATCATTCAAGCCTCAATTTGGTTTCACCAGCATTTCATTGAGGGGATAGAAGGATTAATCCCTAAAGAAATGATCTACACATTCTTCTCCTTTCATGAATCATCATATATTGTACTATAGGTTATAGCATAGTGGTAATGGCCGTCTTTCATCATTAATTTTGATCTCCACATAATCCTTTGAGTATTTAAGCATTGATTCTTGTTCTCTCAGGACTGGAGAGGGAGGAGGAGGATTCTTCCTCTTGGATATTAAGATTTTTCTAGATAATTTTTTCTATAGGGATGAGATAATATATAGAGAGTATGTGTTGTCTAAAAAAATATCTAACCAATGGAAATGATATAACTAGGTATTTATAGGTCTAGGTTAGAGAATAACTAATTAAATATGTGCCCTTAATTATAATCATAATTATTATCAAACCCTACGTGTCAAAATAATAAGATTATTATTATTTTCTAGATATGAACATGTCTCTTGGATAAATAAATATTATTCCTTAAATAAATAAATTAATATTTATTTAAGTGATATTTAATACATCATTCCCATCATACCTATTAACAGAGTTGGTATTTTCTCTTTAGTATTTACTGTACCATGAATAATAGATATCATTCACTCAATAAGTAACAAATATTTATAATATTCATTGTATTCTAAAAAAATATTATTTTTAATATTTAATTTACACATAAATATGGGGAGTGAATATTTACAATCAAAAAATCTATAATCAATATTATTACTTAGTATAGATAATAATATTTATTCAAATAATTTAATTCAAGTCTAATTTAATTGAGATCAATTGAAACACTTAGAGCACAACCCTATAGTTTTATCCCTTAGTTTCATTTATAGGGTTTCTTAATGTCTAATATCATAATCTAGTAGCATATAAAGGAACCCAAGAGAAATAAGTTAATGTCACAATATTGATAACCACATATGAATACTCTCCATGTATTATAATCATTTTTTCTTGATATATCATCAATAGGGTTACGTACTCATGTCATAATGATATCTTATTGATATGTATTTTAATAAATTAATGTAATGAATACATCTATACACCATGACCATGAAATTTAGTGGAATTTTTTCAATTTAATCAAAGTACCCAGATATCATCTTTTGTAAAGTAGAAATGGATAAATATCTACATAAATTATTATTTAAAAACAAATAATTTGATAAGTAATGTTGGTTATAGATTGATGAAATAAATTTATTACTAGAGGATTCAGTTAGAAATATAGGAATTATAGTCGAAACAGAAGAATAACTAGAATAAGGAAATGGATAAAAAAGAAGAATGAAAAGGAAATAAACTTCCTAGGGTAATCTCTCCCAAGGATAGGGCCATATCACCCCATTATGCTAATTAAAAGCCCAAAAAATATCCATTATATTAGCTACAAACTACCTATACCTAATTTATTAATTCTATCTACTTCAATCATCCCCAACAACCACATTCCGAAAATACCATTACCACCCTGGTAGTAATTACCTACTCACAAAAATAACCCCACTTAAATAAACTCTACCCTAAACTCCTATCAATTGTTCCAACATGAAAACCATAATTTTTTCAAGGTGAGGTTTCATTTCAAGAGTCTTTATATCTAGTCCCTATGTTGGTAGCTAGTGATTATTTTATTTATTAAAATATAATAATGAAACAACATTCATTTTATTTTTTTACACCTCTATAAATTTCTTATAAAAGTAACATTTATTCTTCCCCTTCCATTTACATGATTATTTAAAATTCAAAAAAATTACCAAAAAATGAAAAATATAGTTAATGTACTATTATATATTATATAAAAACACATTTGTATCATAGGGGCCAAAAAAGAAGATATTACCCAAGAGTTATTCATCACATTAGAGAATAGTTCATTAAAATCATCTTTTTTCACACCAAATTAAAAAATATTCCATATTGGATATATAATCATATTTTTTTAAACCAAAATTAAAAGTTAATTTTCTAAACAATTGATTCACCAAAAAAATTGTATATTTAACTGAAAATGATGGTTTTATTATATTTCACAAACAACATATAAACTGGGTTGTATCCACTAGGGTATAATTTTTAAAATATGTTGATTTGAAATCCCAAAGTATCTATTAGTTTAATGGAAAAAATATAACACAATTTAAATTAAATTTTTCAAAAAATAAATTTTTACCAAAAACCAAATAAGAAGAGAGGAACCAATCACACACAAAAATAAGTTTATGAAATAGTTTCAATGTTTTGCATGTATCTATCATTTGTTTGGGTTTACATGTAAACTTGATGTCTAAGACTTAGAGATGAAGATTTAATGAAGATGGTTTTAACATCATAAAATATTTTTCATTCAATTATATGAATTGGAGATCCCAAGGCATGACAATTCCAAATTATCAAGGCTAGTAGGGAAACAAGGATAATGTTCCATATTATATTAAACCTTATGAATATATATAAAATTAATGAATCTATAATTTTTTTTCTCCCTCAACCATTGAATTGTACATGAACAATATTTATGAGACTTACCCTTAAGAAATATAACATACATTGATCCATTTATCCTACTACAATGTAGCATTTATATATTTTTTCAGTTTTATATATGTATCTAATGCATTATAGTCCAACCCAATTTATTTATCTATATTTCCTTCTCTCCCAAAATCTACCTTAGTTGTGTCTATAGAAACCGAAGTATTTGAAAACAATATGACCTTTTTAGGGTGGTACATAGAATAATTAACAATCATGGTTCATGGGAAAAAAATTCAAAAAAATAAGAGAATATAAAAATTACTTCAGATCATCATAATTTATCCATTTTCCATGACTAGCTAAAGAAATAGTTTATTTTCAAAGAATCCTTATATATAACCCTATATATTTTGGGGAAAATATTTTTGTGAAATGTTTAATGTACTCATCCATATACTGAAATATGTATTTTTATAAATTTCCATGCTAATATAATGATAAATAATGCCATGGAAGTTGCAAGACATCTCATTTCATACAATAGACACTTAATTTCAATCTATAGAATAATCTATATAGATGTCTTCCAGTTCTCTAGTAGATATATACAACAATAAAACCAAACCTCCATAGCTGACCTAGGTAATATTCTCTATTTTCCAACACGAGGATATCTAGGAGTAAGGTTATTGACTGTAATTCCAACATCTTGATGTTCAGC
The DNA here is from genome assembly GCA_963277665.1 of Viscum album. Taxonomy (NCBI): domain Eukaryota; kingdom Viridiplantae; phylum Streptophyta; class Magnoliopsida; order Santalales; family Viscaceae; genus Viscum; species Viscum album. Next base: position 769,829,548 of record OY728119.1, on the reverse strand, counting down.
CTAATGATAATAAATTACAACCTTCTATGATTACTCAATTAAAACTATAAATCACTATAGAACATGAAACACTTATTTTTTCAATGATTATTTTTATTCCAACTATCTAAACATCTTAGTTAACCAATTTTTCAAGGTATAATCCTTGAAATTTTGGAGAAGTATTAGTTTTAGCACCATAAATATTAAAAACAATTCATTATTACTTAATTTATTTTCATTCCCATTCAATCCAACTTGAAATGAAGCATTCTACTCCTAGAAAAATGATAGTTTCCTTGACATCAATCAATTTCTAAGAGGAAGCACATCAATTTTCAAGGAAACATTATATCTACTATATTGGTTACACAGAAAAAACATTTGTAAGACATAAAATCCTGGTAACATGACTATATTATTTCTCCTTATGTCACCTTTTTTGATCATCTCTGCAACCATATGCAATGATCAAGTAGGATTTGGTGGAATTGCAACTTCTCTAAGTTCTAATGTATGTACATTAACTCTATAAGACTATTATACTATACTTTATATACTATATTTGTTTTGCATCAATCTTTGACTTTGATTCAATTCATTCAGCTAGAATGAAACTCATTAGAATCACAAAAAAGGATTTGAAGAATCAGAATCACCCAAAGTAGAATTCTGTATAGAAAAGATATTCACAGTATCAAAATTTTTTATGCTTAATCTATGGTTGGATGTCACCATGTTTGGATATTATATTATGTTCACACAAATTATGAGTTTTGGAAATATAGAATAATACTTATGAATTGAAAAATTATAATAAACTCCCTATAGCATCCCGTCTTTTTATAACATAACTTTCATTTCATTACACAGAACTGAGGATCTTTAAGGTTTAGTGTCTTGGAAACAAGGAACATAATACATGAAAAGAACAAAAAACACTCTTCTTAAACACTTGAAAGGCTTCTCCTTAAGTTCATCCTAGGTTCATTACTGCATCTCATAACCTGGGGACATACATCAAAAGAAAGGGTGAGCAGAAAGCTTAGTAAGGGAAACAAGAGAAACATTTTACATGTGAACTTGAGATACTTCAATAAGGACATGAAAAGAACTTTAAGGCATGAGAAAGAAATAATGAGATACATCATAATAAAAATAACATTTTTCATAACTTGAAGATGTGTCTGCAACATTTAATATAGACAATCATGAACATATCACCAAGGTCCATCCCCAAGGTGTCATTTGAAAATTACCAAGGTTATTCACCAAGGTATCGTGAAAATTGTAATCTCTAGTGGTTACATCATTACCCAATGCATTGGAGCGCTATCAGGGTGCACCCTTAAATTTTCCTTTATTATCATGTGAGACACATTCATAAAAAATTTCATAAATAACCCATATAGAATAAAATAAATGGGTTCCATTTCATAATCATAACGTTTTAAAAACTGTTTTAAAGACATGATCTTTACGTCACTTTAAAACCACGAAAAGGGAAAGCGGGTCTCATGTATGTAAATCCCAGAATTTAAAATAGAACATTTTGATATATATGTGAATACCCCTGTAGAAATAAGAGCTTTGAGTATTCACTTTATAACATAAAATAATTTTTAGAAAAGAGAGAGAGGCACTTTGAGACGAAAATTCTGCAGCATAACGGCTATGTTACAAGGTTTTAGAAAACATTGAGAAGAGAGGGGACATGGGTCAAACATTCATAAATGACCCATAAAACAGTATAGGGACAAAATATAAGGGATTTAAGAACATGGTAATGAAATTTGAAAATATACCATATGAAATGAAGCATGTTAAAGGAAGACAAAAATAAGATTTCTCTTGTGGGAATTCGGCAGCCTAACGACGTCACTTAAACTTCACCAAAAATGAATTGACAAGGTCAAATAGGGTCTCTCATAATATGAAAATAAGAGTCCAGTATGATAGATATAGAGATCATACCCCAACATAATAGAAAGGAACTTGAAAGACATGACATGAAAGTAGAACTTTGAAAAAGAGAAGGGTGAAAGAACCACTTAAAAATTCGGCACCCTAACGGTGCCACTTAAAACATCAAAATACTGAATTGAAGAGATCAAATAGGGTCTCTCATCATATGATCATAAAAGATCAGTATGATAAATTTAGAGATCATGCCCCAACATAATAAAAAGAAACATGAAATACTTGAATGAAAATAGAACTTGAAAACGAGGAAGGTGAAAGAATCCCTTAAAAATTTGGCAGCCTAACGGCGCCACTTAAACATTCTTAAAACGAATTGATGAGAGCAAGGGGGGGGTCTCTCATAATATGAACATGAAATGGGCATTAGTATTAATATAAAAGAACATCCTCTAACATAAGAATATGGAGCATAAAAGAAATGACATAAAAGAGATTACTTGAAAAGAAAGAGAGAGGTCGGATCCCTTACCTTAAAATGTAACTCTTAAACCTCAATAGTTGGGACCTTGAGGGCTTGGGGGAACCTTGGGAGGACTCCTCGGAAGGTAATGAGACCAGAAATTCGTTGGGGAAGAGTGGGGAGTCGAATGGATGAGAGGAGGGCTTGGTATTTATAGGGAAAGTGAGGGGACAAGGCATTAATGGCCAAGGGACACCTCACATGTGCTTTTCTCAAACCCATGTGCTCTCCCTTGGAATTTACCATGGATTTAGGCCACATGGGGCCCCCAAAACAATAATTCATCACCCTTGGCCGGCCAACCCTTAATATATCTCATGAAATCATCATGACATAGTTATGATGTCATTAAACATACCGAAACCCTAAAACAGTATTTTTACTATTCACTGAAAATTCAACTTTCTCAGAAAGATCCCAAAATTTCACCTTAATCAAATATCAATTCTCCGATTTCAAAGATGAACTCCATTTTATAAAAATAATTTTCTAAATATTTTTAATTTGTTTTTTAAATAAATACACTATTCACCGAAAATTCATTTTTTCAGAAAAAACCCCAAAAATTACCATAACATAATATCAGTGCTCTGAGTTCAAAAATGAAATCCATTTTATAAAAATAATTTTCTAAATAATTTTTAATTTAATTTTTTAATTAAAAAACACTATTCACCCGAAAAGAATAATACTTAAATAATAATTTATGAAACCGTTATTTAACCATTTTATTGAATCACATTACTTAATCAAGGTGCCTAGATTATTTTAAAACTTTCTTTAAGTGAAATTACTAATCCATTTGGTCACATTACTAATCCTAAGCGTAAAATCACTATTCACAATTTACTATTCATCAAAAATCAAGTTGATCTTATTAGACTCTAAATTTTGTACTGGACATAATTGTAGAATACCATTTTTTGAAAATCATTACACATTTTAAATTATTTAAGGTTTACATAAACATTTTTTTTAATTATCCTTTTGAAAATTCATCAAAAATATGAATACTATTTTTATCCGGTCATTTGAAAATTCATAAACTTCATCATAAGAAGAAATCACAATTTTTATTTAAAACAAGGATTACCCAAGGCATTTACGGTCTCGTTACATAGCCCCTTATAATACCAGCATAGGACCTAAGAGTAAGGTGTGCTAGGGTGATAGAATCTTGGGGCGGCTCAGTCAACATTTCCCGAGTAGTAATTTCTATCATTTTGAACTTCTCACGAAGGCGATTCCGTTCTAGCTTCACATGATGAAGTTCGACTTGGATTTGGTCCAGAGCTAAGCCTAATGGTGCTACCTCCTTCCCAAGCTCTGTTAGATGGGCTTCGATCGGTCCAAGACTACTAGGTGAGGCCATCGAATCTTCTTTATATAATAATTAACCAAGATTACTTATATTTAGAGACAATAATCAAAACATTTTGTTCACAACGGTCATATTGACCGATGGTCATATAACAGTCAAAACCCACTGGTCTCATTTTAATTATAATCATGTTTATCAAATAAAACATTTTTGTTGAGTATAAAAATAAAATAAAATAACACATGAAATTAGGAAACAATATTTATTCAAAATTTCGGGTCGTTACAATCTTCCCCCCTTAAGAAATTGCGTCCTCGCAATTTTTAAAATTGGGTTTTGAAATTTCATTGAAAGTCCCACATCGAAAAAAGAGTCAGTAACACCATTACTTTAAAAGAAAGAAAAGGAAGTACAATGGCCACCCGAGTTTACTCATACTAGGATTCCATGTAGGAAAGATCGACATGGAGGAGAAAACAAAGGGTCACATCCTAAAGGAGAGTGATAGAAAAAATGATTAGGAGGAAGTTAACCACCAGAAAATCCCAAAATTATGATGTGTTTAAACGATCTTTGATTACCTAGTAGGAAACGTAAACCAACAACGTTTTTATTTTACGTTCCTTTTCATAATTTTGAGGAATTCATTTACAACATAGAACAAAAACATAAGGAAATATATCTACCTTCATGTAGAGTTTCATACTTTAATAAGTTTCTACCAAAACTAATTTTTTCTCCAAACGATGAGCATTCAAAACTACTTGGTCTCATCAAAACACAAGAATCATCTTCTAGAGAATCACATAATCCACAAAAGATCAACTATCTATTTATTCTATCTTTAAACATTATCCCAAAAATAGAAGGGGTAAGGTAAAAAAACTCTTCAAAAAGAATCCCATAAGAATGGAAACTACTTTTAAATCTTCAAAGTTCCATGGTACTACCCAAAGTCCATCATAGACCATTCCGTAAATAATGGTCCTTAAGATTCCTAAAAAAACCAAACTAAGATTGAAACCCAAATACATGAAGGATTTGATAACATAGTCATCCAAAATAAACTTCATTTTTTATCTCCAAACAACATCAACCACTCCTAACATCTTATAACAAAAGTAGCTAACCTAAACATATTTTACCCAAGATAGGTTAATCATTCCCATTACTCTAAGTCCACCGTAAATTCATCGATTCTTCAAAATATAAGTCAAACATTACTCCTCATGAAAATACCGTAGTAATCTATTTACCTCGATCATATAGGGTCCCCAAAATAGTGAACGTCTTCCAAAATAATAATCATCCTTTAATCCCCTAATCATCTCTGTCGTATTAATACGGAAATCGTAGAATTTCATATCACATTGGTTGTTGGGACATTTTCTTCCATTTACCGCCATTAACTAAAAAAAGAAGCTATAATTAGGGGCTTAAATACTTAGCCAATAATCATGAAAAGAAACTTAAAGCATATAAGGATAACTTTTAGAAGAAAAGTATACCCTAACTTGTGATCCCCTAGGTTCCCATCTAGGTTATCCATGATCATATATTCTTATGTGAACCTTTATTTTATTTTATCTTTGTTCCTTTAACAATGGTTCATACTAATCTTATGAATTTACCAAAGCATATCCCCTGGGAGTGTCGTAACCAAGAGTGCAGCAAGGCCCGTTGTCGTGTACCAGTTCCCGTTCGAGTCTAGCTCAAAGCGGTGTTTTCGGGTTTTACAACTATGTACATCTGTGCCAGAGCCACCTCTACCTACTCGTATCCAGACAGGGATGTATTTGCTTAGAAACCCCTTACTCAATAATCACCAAAATACCAGGAAGATTTCCTATATATAAACATTTATATAGGCTTATTCTTAAAGTTTTCATATCCTAATTTACACAAATAACTAAACCATCCTTTGATTCCAACTATAACATCCCGTCTTTTTATAACATAACTTTCATTTCATTACACGGAACTGAGGATCTTTAAGGTTTAGTGTCTTGGAAACAAAGAACATAATACATGAAAAGAACAAAAAACACTCTTCTTAAACACTTGAAAGGATTCTCCTTAAGTTCATCCTAGGTTCATTACTGCATCTCATAACCTGGGGGCATACATCAAAAGAAAGGCTGAGCAGAAATCCCAGTAAGGGAAACAAGAGAAACATTTTACATGTGAACTTGAGATACTTCAATAAGGACATGAAAAGAACTTTAAGGCATGAGAAAGAAATCATGAGATACATAATAATAAAAATAACATTTTTCATAACTTGAAGATGTGGCTGAAACATTTAATATAGACAATCATGAACATATCACCAAGGTCCATCCCCAATGTGTCATTTGAAAATTACCAAGGTTATTCACCAAGGTATCGTGAAAATTGTAATCTCTAGTGGTTACATCATTACCCAATGCATTGGAGAGCTATCAGGGCACACCCTTAAATTTTCCTTTATTATCATGTAATACACATATATCATCATCAAAAATTTCATAAATAACCCATATAGCATAAAATAAATGGGTTCCATTTCATAATGATAACGTTTTAAAAACTGCTTTAAAGACATGTTCTTTACGTCACTTTAAACCCACGGAAAGGGAAAGCGGGTATCATGTATGTAAATCCTAGAATTTAAAATAGATCATTTTGATATATATGTGAATACCCCTATAGAAATAAGAGCTTTGAGTATTCACTTTATAACATAAAATAATTTTTAGAAAAGAGAGAGAAGCGCTTTGAGACGAAAATTCTGCAGCATAACGGCTATGTTACAAGGTTTTAGAAAACATTGAGAAGAGAGGGGACATGGGTCAAACATTCATAAATGACCCATAAAACAGTATAGGGGAAAAATATAAGGGATTTAAGAACATGGTAATGAAATTTGAAAATATACCATATGAAATGAAGAATATTAAAGGAAGACAAAAATAAGATTTCTCTTGTGAGAATTCGGCAGCCTAACGGCGTCACTTAAACTTCAACAAAAATGAATTGACAAGGTCAAATAGGGTCTCTCATAATATGAACATAAGAGTACAGTATGATAGATATAGAGATCATAACCCAACATAATAGAAAGTAACTTGAAAGACTTGACATGAAAGTAGAACTTTAAAAAAGAGAAGGGTGAAAGAATCCCTCAAAAATTCGGCAGCCTAACGGCGCCACTTAAAACTTCAAAAAAAAAATGAATTGACAAGGTCAAATAGGGTCTCTCATCATATGAAAATAAGAGTCCAGTATGATAGATATAGAGATAATACCCCAACATAATAGAAAGGAACTTGAAAGACATGACATGAAAGTAGAACTTTGAAAAAGAGAAGGGTGAAAGAACCACCTAAAAATTCAGCAGCCTAACGGCGCCACTTAAAACTTAAAAATACTGAATTGAATAGATCAAATGGGTTCTCTCATAATATGATCATAAAATATCAGTATGATAAATTTAGAGATCATGCCCCAACATAATAAAAATAAACATGAAAGACTTGAATGAAAATAGAACTTGAAAACGAGGAAGGTGAAAGAATCCCTTAAAAATTCGGCAGCCTAACGGCGCCACTAAAACATTCTTAAAACGAATTGACGAGAGCAAGGGGGGGTCTCTCATCATATGAACATGAAATGGGAAGTAGGATGAATATAAAAGAACATCCTCCAACATAAGAATATGGAGCATAAAAGAAATGACATAAAAGAGATTACTTGAAAAGAAAGAGAGAGGTCGGATCCCTTACCTTAAAATGTAACTCTTAAACCTCAAAGGTTGGGACCTTGAGGGATTGGGGGCACCTTGGGAGGACTCATTGGGAGGTAATGAGACCAGAAATTCGTTGGGGAATAGTGGGGAGTCGAATGGATGAGAGGAGGGCTTGGTATTTATAGGGAAAGTGAGGGGGCAAGGCATTAATGGCCAAGGGACACCTCACATGTGCTTTTCTCAAACCCATGTGCTCTCCCTTGGAATTTACCATGGAGTTAGGCCACATGGGGCCCCCAAAACAATACTTCATCACCCTTGGCCGGCCAACCCTTAATATATCTCATGACATCATCATGACATAGTTATGATGTCATTAAACATACCGAAACCCTAAAACAGTATTTTTACTATTCACTGAAAATTCAACTTTCTCAGAAAGATCCCAAAATTTCACCTTAATCAAATATCAATTCTCCGATTTCAAAGATGAACTCCATTTTATAAAAACAATTTTCTAAATATTTTTAATTTGTTTTTTAAATAAATACACTATTCACCGAAAATTCATTTTTTCAGAAAAAACCCCAAAAATTACCATAACATAATATCAGTGCTCTGAGTTCAAAAATGAAATCCATTTTATAAAAATAATTTTCTAAATAATTTTTAATTTAATTTTTTAATTAAAAAACATTATTCACCCGAAAAGATTAATACTTGAATAATAATTTATGAAACCGTTATTTAACCATTTTATTGAATCACATTACTTAATCAAGCTGCCTAGATTATTTTAAAACTTTCTTTAAGTGAAATTACTAATCCATTTGGTCACATTACTATTCCTAAGCGTAAAATCACTATTCACAATTTACTATTCATCAAAAATGAAGTTGATCTTATTAGACTCTAAATTTTGTACTGGACATAATTGTAGAAGACCATTTTTGGAAAATCATTACACATTTTAAATTATTTAAGGTTTACATAAACATTTTTTTTAATTATCCTTTTGAAAATTCATCAAAAATATGCATACTATATTTATCCGGTCATTTAAAAATTCATAAACTTCATCATAAGAAGAAATCCCAATTTTTATTTAAAACAAGGATTACACAAGGCATTTACGGTCTCGTTACATAGCCCCTTATAATACCAGCATAGGACCTAAGAGTAAGGTGTGCTAGGGTGACAGAATCTTGGGGCGGCTCAGTCAGCATTGCTCGAGTAGTAATTTCTATCAGTTTGAACTTCTCGCGAAGGAGATTCCGTTCTAGATTCTCATGATGAAGTTCGGCTTGGATTTGGTCCAGAGCAATGCCTAATGGTGCTTCCTCCTTCCCAAGCTCTGTTAGATGGGCTTCGATCGGTCCAAGACTACTAGGGGAGGCCATCGAATCTTCTTTATATAATAATTAACCATGATTACTTATATTTGGAGACAATAATCAAAATATTTTGTTCACAACGGTCATATTGACCGATGGTCATATAACAGTCAAAACCCACTGGTCTCATTTTAATTATAATCATGTTTATCAAATAAAACATTTTTTTTAGTATAAAAATAAAATAAAATAACACATGAAATTAGGAAACAAGATTTATTCAAAATTTCGGGTCATTACACTCCCATATGTTCCCTCTTGGTATATCACATCTCTCAATGTAGCCAAATAGAACGTGAGGTTTGTTGAACCTCTATGACATGAGTAATTATTAGTATCTTCTGTCACTGAAATTATTTTCTATGACAATCTATTTCAAAAATAATTTCTATCAAATTTCATTTCCCTATAGTAAAAGATTTAAAATCAAGAAAATGTAGTTTTTAAACAAGAAGGTTTGTCAATGCACATATATGCATTAGTAAGGACTATTTCTACTAAAAATGACATATACTTACTGTATATAGAAACCTTTCCACTTTATATTATTTAAATTCAAGAAAACCAAAATGAGGAATAAAATTATTTGTGTACTTTACTAGTTACAAAATGTATTTTTAACATGAGATAACAAATAAAAACTTCTCTTATCACATAGTTTCATTGAGGGGTTTTCTAAATTCATTTTAATCCCTCAAATGTGACCTCACTGGTAGTCATGTCACTATATCCATCAAATTTCTATGTATTCATGAGAATATAAGGAATATTATTGATTAAAATATATTAATTAATGTTGATATAGTCAACAAATTTATCATAATTTATCAACATCTAATTAATTATCTTCTCCCATACTAGTCGATTCATTATAATATTGGGTGTTTTGAATTAAATAATTATTTTTTAATGATTTGAAAATATTATTTACATATAGAAAGTTATAGAAATATTTTTTATATTTTTATATTTGTGATGAAATGAAATGTTTAACCTTAATATTTGTTTTCTATAATATTTCATAGTGAGTTATGAATTTTTTAATAGTTTTAATTGTTTTGGAGTATCCCAAATATTTTTTGAGAGGATAAACAAATATAAAAGGAGTTGAAAGTTGGTGTCATTATGATATACTTTGGTGTCATTAGATATGGGCACATGTATCATGATACAATACTTAAATTTTGAAAATAATAAAACGAATATGAGTGTACCTATGAATATTACCGTCATAATTCTAATATACATCTATATATGTGTCAATTGTATTAGAATATGTGTCATCTACTGGGCCTATGTGGTATGATATTGGGTGTATGTGTCATTTGAGCCTAATGTGTGTGTCATTTTGGCTACATATATGTTTTAATCTTCTGGAATATGTTTTATTGATGTCACTGATATTTTTTGCTGAAGGATGAAGATAAGAGAACTCAATTGGATTCATTATGTCTTAAACTGAGTTTTTTTCTACCGTCCTAGTATTTATGAAATAAATAATAGGTTTCACATGGACTATGTTTAATGAAATCACTTAAAAAAATCCTAAGAAATCAAAATACCAGATACAAATATCAAGGATATATGAATCCTGTAGAAAGAATGGAAATTTCTAATATCTATAAGTGAGAAGATCTATGATGTTTAAAGAGATTAAAATAAGAGGATATCTGGAAGTTACAAAAAAGGAAGATTTCAAAGTTGGATAGGGAACAACATGTTGAGAATTTTTTCATGTAACTGACTGGAGAATCTTTTCTTGCGGTTTATGTTTTATTACTATTTCATAGTTTCATAATGAATTCTTTTCCATATTCTTATTTGATACCCTTATAAAAGAGGGGAAATTTTATGTGTGATTAGGGAAGGTATTGAGATAATTTATAATTCTTGTGTAGTACTTTTATTGAATAAGAAATACCTTCTATTGAATGGATTTAGTTTTTCCTGATTTTTTTTGGCACTTTAAATATCTTAATGTCTAAATTCAGAAACATATACAATTTTTGATTCTTAGGTTTATCAATTGTAATCCTTATCCACTTAATATATTGTATTTAAGGAACATGTTTTATTTTGTGGTGAGTGCCTATTAATTGTAGACATGTGTTTTTTTGAAATGGGTTATTTCTAAATTACATAGGAGCACCATTATGTGATTGGGTATTTTCATTGTAGTTTAGAAATAGTTTAATAAATTTTCACACAAATTGCATGTGAGACTAGAACAACAGGAACCAAAGTTTAGTAATCCTATAAAGGGTATTGGAATAATCAATCAAGGAGTACTTCATTTATCAATTTAAAAGTAGCGAAGTAAAATAAATTTAAACACTATGAAATCAATGAAAATGGAAATTCAACACTAAACCCATCACTTTCTTAATTGATATTCCTTTTCAATATATTTTTCTATTATTTCACTTTATTTTAAAAAAAAATTTTAACCCCCCCCCTTTTCTTAAGTGAAAACTAATGTTGAGTACCTCTTTCTAGAGACATCCCTAGGGTTACCAATTATACTACATTTATCCTAAGGGAAATATTTTATTTTTTAACACCCCATGACATATGTTCATAAAAACATGTTGTAATTGTTTTGGTGGAAATAAAAAATCATATTTAAGAATTGCATAACCATATATTAAACTAAACTCCATCTCCCTTTCAGCAATGATTTATAAATAAACTTGTTAAAAGGATGTAATAATTTAAACATAAAATATAAATTTGATTATATTATGTTATCAAACAACGGTTAGATAATAAGTTCTCACTTTGAGACCAACATCATAGAAGACAATACCCATAATAATAGGAGTGACATATTTTCACCAGAATTCACAAATTAGAATAATCAAGTTACAATGATTACATTAATAAATAACATGGATTTTAAAAATTTATTGATTCAATTTCTTTCTAAATTCCTTAGTTTGAAAGGTTATGATATAAAGACACACATAAATGTGTTCACATATTTTTTTTGAACATTGAATCCTAGTGTAATAGTTGAGGAATAATTTAATTTTAGGTCTTTCTAATTTCATTAGAAGTAATTTCCAATGAATGGATGTAAAGTACATAACTAGGTGAAGTAAATTAATGGGATGATATTCAAATGATATTCATTTATAAATTTATTTGTATCTATAGGAGTAAAAAAATGAAGGATTCATACACAATAAAACATGATTTTATAGAAACTCTTTATGAGGCCTGGGTGTAGTTCAAAAAACTTTATGCAGTTTACCACATAAATAAATAGAGAAACAAAACACTATTTTCTTCTTCTACTATGAACTATAAATCAGTAAATGAAACCTACACGATTTATCATGTATAGGAGAATTGATAGGGAAATCAATAGCAGAACCCAAAGGACTCATTGAGAAGTTTCATAAAAATTCACAATAACTTGGTATAATAAGTAAAGGAATAAGATGTATATGTTAGGTAGGTGCTTCTAAATCATACCTGTTATTATAAATTAGACTTAAAGATATAATAATCCTTGTGATATATATTCCTTCGAAAAAAAACTGAAAAACAATATCTGATTATGCTATATGGATTATTCTCACAACTAAACCATTTCACTATCTAATGTCATGAAGTGAAGGGAGTGGAAGGTTGTGTATAATCCTTTCATCCATAGAAGTTTCAACAAAAAATAAAGCAAGGATGGTTAATCACCAAGTCCAGTATGGATTTGGAACTTAGTAGGATCAAGCTAGAATATCCAATCATAAATAATACTAAAAACAACCCCTTTCCATTGACAAAAAATGTTGTAACTGACATCACCATTCCATTAAAAATAGAAGATCTCCTATAACCAATATATTTAACAAAAACATTTAACTTTATAAAAGAGAAAACTTGATCTAACATTATCCATTTCACCACCATCAACATAACAACAAAAGGGTCCAAAAGGTGTGGGGGTAAAGAATGAGGTAAATAAATTAAAAACCAACTCAATAGTATAGTGGATATTCTGTAAAAAACAAAAGAAACCCACTATCTTAATCAGTACCAAACACAAAAGAGAATGTCTATAATGACCCAAACATTAAAAGTTTAATTCACACATTTAATGAATAAAATACCCTATTAATTAATATAGTTATATAAAAAACACACACTAATGACATGTGCTCTTTCCATAAGCTACCATAATATAGTCCAAAAGCCCGAAACATGTCTTCCAACATTTATATCATTCATTCAGTTTGGAAGTTCATCTAGGGATGATACACTATACTCATAGTCAACTGAGTCAAAAGGGATTTAGGTAAGGATTTCTAAAAATGAGATGTAAAAATCATATCTCTATCCGAGATTATCGAAACTGGTATTCCATGTATCATTACAGCTTATTAGATATATATTTTATGTAGATACTCCATTGTATGAGTTTCATGAATATAAATGAAATGGGATGTATTTATGAGTTGATCCATGAAAACTCATATGGAATTATGTTTCCAAACCGTTCATGGGGGACCTGTAAAAAAATCCATAGCTATATGTTCCCAAAAAATCATTGGAATACGTAATGACTATAACATACATCCTGTGTGATGATGTTCTTCCCTAACTTGTTGACAAGTTAAGTATATTTAAAGAAACTCAGCCACCTTCCTTTTCATTCCAACTAACCAAAACATCACTTTCAATGAATTATAAATATTTTTTATTCTTAGATGAATATCCCATCTCAAAAGGGGGTGAGAATGAATAATTATTTTTATGACAATCCATATTTACAACCATATAACTTATATACTAGGAAATATAACTTCCATCCAGTTTGTAGTGCTCAATGGTCTCCCCACCATTGATTCTTGAACCCATAACCACACACTCTAAATTAGACATTTATTCCCCTTTCACCGTCTTTACCAAATCAATAACTAATGAAAATGGAAATAAAACTGTAACACCTTGGCCTTCACATTCCACGTTCATGTATGCTAGGACTGACTTCATTTTCCACTCATTAGAAGCTTCTTTTTTCAATTGAGTATATGAATTTTTTCTCAATTAATCTACCACATAATTTTCATTATACAGTGTATACATCAAGTAAAAGTAAATAATTTGGTTGTATTCCATCATTTTTATTTTCCATAGACTCAAATCTCGTTGTGATAAAATATGTTTTAATATCTTATGATCTATGAATATAATAAATTTCTCACCAATGTTATAATGAAGGAACATTTTTAAAGAATGGAAAATTACATCTTACCCCAAATCACGTGTTTTGTAGTCTTTATCATGCACCCTCATCTACCTAGAGTCATAAGCAACAATATGGTCAATTTTCATGAAAATACACCCCAACCCAGATCCCAAATCATCACAATAGACAATATAAACCTGTCTTGAATCCAAAAAAAATCACGATTGGTGTGGATGTAAGTAGAATATTTAACTCTTTAATAGATTTATAGAGATCCTCCTTCCCTTAGAATAAGACATTCTTATTTTTCAATGATTTTATAGGTGAAACTAGGAGTGAAAATTCACAGAAAAAGCTTTGGTAATAACCCTCTAGAGCATGGAAACATTATATATCATGGAAATTAATTATTGGTTTCTACGTGATACCAATTTCTATCTAAATTTTACCCACTAAAATATCTCTTCTAAAAATTACATGGCCAAGAAATCACACCTCTTGTATAAAAAATCACACTTTTATAATTTGGAATAAAAAATATGGTCTCTCATGATCACCAACACTATATGTCAGTATTGTTCATGCCCAACCCTTATCCTTGAATACATCAAAATGTCACCCACAAACACAACAGAAAAAGAATCTAGATATCACTGAAATATATGATTCATCAATGCCATAAATATATATAGTTAATTCATAAGACCAAAAGGAATTACCACATATTCATAATGGTCATATATTCTTTTGAAATCTGTCTTCAAAATATCCACCTTAATAAATCTCAATTGGTGATATCCTGATCGAAAGTCAATTATAGAGAACTGCAGAGAACCCCTCAATTGATCAAACAAATCATCAATGTGTTTTAGTGGATACATTTTCTTTATCATAACTTGGTTAAGCTTACGATAATCTACACATAAACTAAGAGTTCCATCAGCATTATTCATGAAATAGATTGGTGCTGGTCACAGAGATATGCTAGGCTGAATGAAACCCTTTCATTACATCTCTTCCAACTACATTTTCATCTCCTTTAATTCAGTCAGTCCCATACTATAATACAAAATGAAATTATTATTGGTCTCAATAAAGAGATCAATAAAAACTGAACATCCATTACCTATGGTAAACTAGAGAAATGTTTGGGAAAAATATATGCAATGTGATCCACATATGCTGGAAAACTGGTACTCTCGATCTCTTCCATCGATACCAAGGTCAAAGCCGCTAACTAGTAAGATATTGTCCCCACTACAAGCACCAACAAGCCTGTTGAACAAGCCTTTACATTATTTTCTCCACTAAAGATATGTTTGACGTCATTCTAAAACTCAAAAATTATTGTTCTTCTATAACATTATATGTGAACCTTGAAATTTATCCTTAAATCTATACACAGGATTACACCATAGACATTCACCTCCAACATAGAGAAATCCCATTTTATCTTAGCTCCATAAATAATTATAGAACATGCCATACACAAAAAGGCTCTATATTCCCTTTTTCCAAGATAAGTTTACATTTTAATCAAAGATGGAATCATCTCAAATTTTATACATATAAAATCAACAGAACATGATTAAATAAATGATTGTGATGCACTGGTATCAAAAAGAACTTGAATGTGGGTATAATTTAAAATAATAGTACCTCTAACTATATATTTTCTAGCATGATCATCCATAATCACCTTGTAAAAACCCAAATCTTATTTTCTGGTATGGATCTTGTTTTCAAGTGTTTTTCATAAAAAGAGGAGAATCTAGAAATTTACGGAGTACATGTCGTTTACTTTGGAGTACACAACGTGTAATTTGGATTACACATTGTGTAACCGGTTTTCATGGGTGACCATTTACTGGTCGTGTAATGGACGAGTACATGGCCATGTGGGGTGACCTGGATGCCACCTAAAATAGAGGCCAGTTAAGGCATGTACATGTTGTGTACCTACAAAGAACACACAGTGTAATTTTCTTTTTAATTGTTATGTCAGACCGAGGTCATGTCTAATTGGCTAAACACCCTTCTTCTAGTTCCATCCCATCTAAGAGGCACTGAGGCCGATGAATATTATCTTAGCCCTCGAATTGTAGTTCGTTCTCCATTTCGACCACTGTTGATTGCATTGGAATCTCCATGGTGAGTTCTTCCTTCGTCTAGATCTTATTCTCTTGATTTCTCCTCTTCTGTGAGATATACATAGTTGAAATTTTGAACATTTTTTTAGATCTACCACATTCTCGGTCAATTGAAGGGCCAATGACAAAGTATATCAATCGTACAACACTGAGGTAGGTGGTTTGTGCCTTTATGTAGTTAGTCTTTGAATATTATGTGCAAAAGTTCCCAATACCCTAGAACATGGTATTGCGTGTTTAGAGATTTTAGACCTGTTAATCTCTGTTATGCCTTTTGTTCCTCAGTATAGGTTGTTTGATTGTGAATAGGGTTATTTTTTCTGAAATGGATGTGTTGCCCATGTTTGTTTTGATATTGACTATTGGGTCAAGATTTGATGGTTATCCTGCATGTTTTACATGCCTAGTATTGTTAGGATGGAGTGATTTTATCTGATGCTATTATATGCTTGTAGCTATTTAACCAAGTATTTATTAAGGTTTACTTTGGCTGTTGAACATATTTGTGCACAATTGACTTACACGGGGTGGTGGAAACCTGGTGTAGTAGACCATAGAGAGAATGGACTCTGAGGGCTTCTCTAGAGTGTCTGTTTATTTATAGGTTGCAAGTCCATAGGGGGGTGTACTTTTTGCTCCCCCAAAGTGTCAGTAGTTCTATCTTACAAGAACATAGGGGGAATTGGATGTTGATTTATCCCTCATAGTGTCTATAGTCAAGGATATGAGACCACAAGTGGAATTGACGGTGAGTGCTTCTTTAGAGAGTCATTTCTAAAGCTGAACCAGAGGGGTTAGACTATGATTACTTCCCAAAGAGTTTCTTGTGTTTGTTTTGGTTGAACCAGAGGGGTTAGGCTATGATTACTTCCCAGAGGGTTACTTGTCCTCGATTAGATACTTACTTGATATATGAAATGAATGTCCTTGAAACAGTATGACTGTTTACTTTTGATTACTTCCTTGTTTAGTGCTTCATGTTTGATTATTGCCTACCATATATATTCACTAAATATTAGGCATAGATTATTGAGTGGTTTTCTTCTAGGATTCATCTCACACCATATTTGGGTCATGATTTGGTCCCAAACAGATTATATTTCTACAGGTATAGATAAGGGAAAGTGCCCTTCTACGTCTAGTACTTGACTGCTGTAAAGCTGGAGAGAATGGGACCAAGCTAAGGCTTGCGATGCTGCTAGAGTTTATTTTTTTTCATTGTACTTTGGTTTAGTAATATATTCCAGCATTGTGACTTGTTTGGATACTTTCCTAGATACATGTGACATGCATCATTATTGATATATATATATATATATATATATATATATATTCTGTAGTTGTTTATTTTCTTCCAGTCTTCCGCTATTACTATTTTATGGTATTATTATTGCTTCTGTTACTGTTATATATTTATTTTTACTACATTACTCTACCAACGAGGGAATAGTTTCCCCTCTTTCACACCCAAGGCCCTTCCTTCTAGTCAGTAGCCTATGGTGTTTGAGGAAATGTGTTTGAGGCCATGTGACCAACCAGGTACGGGGCTCCTCTAGGTGGCACCCGGAAATGGGACATTAAAAAGTTGTATCATAGGAATTATTTTCTTCTTGACTTACTATCTAGAGCCTATAGATACGGATAGGAAGGAATAGGTACTTGGTAATAAGATGTGTCTAGGAGTAGCTAACCCATGTATAGAGAAAATCCAAATTACCTCGATTATTTCAATTTTTATGGATTTGAAATTTTACAATTGATTTGATTTCACTGTTGTGTGATTCACTTGTTTTGTGCTATTAGCATTGATAATATTGAGGTTCTATTTCTATTGAAACCCAATGAGATGAGGGTATTCCATCACATGCATCATATAGGCACTTTCTAGAGATCGCAAGTCATGCATTCGTGCCATGCCATTTAGGGTGAATTACCAATTGCATGTTGTTGTGATAAATGTTGCCCTAGATATTCATGATGTTGTGATAGATACCTTGATAAAATACCGACTATTTGATAGGGTATTGTATTATGTAATGTTTTGTTTGAATGAACATAAAACATTGGTTTTTTAGGTGTTATGTGTCATCATGGATCAGAATTTGGTGGATCATTTCACTGTTATGCTTGTTTATGACCTGTATAAGATTCCAAGCATTGATTTGTGGGGATCATGGGCCCTCACAGATCAAAATTTGGCATTTTAATGCTCGTTTCAGTGTTTTTATGGGTTCCAGAGTAGTTTCTAAGTCATACTATCTAGAAAAAACCAGAGTACATGATGTGTATTGCTGAATACAAGCTATGTATCCTTCTATTCGGGAAGGAACTGTTTTTCTTAAGTACATGTCGTGCCCTATATGTACACGCCATATAGTCTCTAACCGTGTCACTAGCTGTGTGGGAAGAGACACAGGGTTATAAATTCTTAGTGAAACATTCCATGTATCAGACATACATTCCATGTGTATAGGCCATGTGTCCAGCCGTGTGACCAAAGACACGAGTGGATTATGGGTAGTTAGTACATGTCGTGTCTGGAACAAACATGCTGTGTAGAGTTAGTCGTGTAATCGGTCATGTGACTAAGAACACGGGTCATTGAAGTTCTTTCTAGTACACACCATGTCTGGCACAAACACGCCATGTAGTCTTGCTCTAGGAGAACTTTATGGGTTATTCATGTAGAATAACTCGGGCAGGGGAGAACAATTCAAGTACACACTGTGTCTTTGGAGAACACACTATGTGTCTAGGGTGTTACATGACTAGGGTTGGTAGGAGTACACACCCATGTGATGGCTTAAAGGAACACATCGTGTAGGGGTTATACATGCCATGTATCCATGGTCTAAATAACATGAATGATTTCTTTCTCCTATTATTTTCTTACACTTTTATGTTTCAGTCCTTGATAATCATGAACTAGGGAGTGTGCTTAGCCTTGTAGAGTCCTCCTACCAAGACGTCCTCCGACTATATGCCAAATTTATGGAAATGATTAGACACATGACATGGTAGATCAAAGACTACTAGAAGATCCTCCTATCGTTCCTGGATTGGCACCAACCATCATCTTGAATATAGGTACTGATGCAAAGTTTTGAGAAGGCTTCATGAGGTTTATGAAGACCTTCCAGAGAGCACCACCTCTTGCCCCGTCTAAGAAAGATTTGGTGGGGGGTTTTCAGTAGCATCATCCTCACACTTTCTCAGGGGAATGATGACCACAATCTAAATAATCATTTTTAGAATTCATGATATCGTCCTTTGAGCATCTGGAGACACCTCCATAGAGAAGTTCTAATCTCGCTATGTATATGCTACGGGATTCCTCCAACAGATCGTGGGATGTGATATCATAGGCGTGACGTAAGTAGGTTATGGATTGGGATGATTTCCAACATTCATTCTACGATTACTTCTACTGAGAGACCTTGAGATCCAATCAAGCCTGAGATTTTATAAGTCCTAAGTAGGGTACTCTTTCATTTATGGAGTATTAATCTCACTTCACAGAGTTGTCGTGCTTCATACCCATCCCAGGAGGTGATGATTTATTCATGGTGAGGAAGTTTGAGGATGGTCTCAGGCACGACATCTGATCTCAGGTGAACATATTCAGGTTGACTTCCATCACCTTTATAGTCAACCATATGCTTATCAAGGAGCACAATCTGAGTAATTTTGGAGTTATGAGCCAGGGAGTCTTGTCATCTTGAGTTCGTATTCCTCCTACTGACAACAAGAAGCACCATAGGGAGTCTACGCGTGGAGACCCGAATAAGAGGATACATCTTCTGGTAGTCAGGTGGTGTGCCACCAGTGTGGGAAGGGTGGGAATACAAGGCCACATTACCGAGATACCCAGTGTAGTGCCGATCTTGCAGCAAGATGGGTCACCTCCAACGTTTCTTTTAGTTTTTCTCACCAGCAGATGGTGACATGGGTTCTTCTATGAATCCTCATTTAGGAGAGGAACCACCAGTTTCTTATTAGTTTCGGAACCAGAGTTCTTCTGGCCATTCAGGCCAAGTTGGATTTTATAGCTGTGGTAGCCAGTCTGCAGGCTTTCAGTGATAATAGGGTGGATCAGCTCTGGGTGGTCAGGTAGGGTCACATGGCTGTAGTGCAGGTCATACTTTTACAGTGGAGCATTCCCAGATGGAGCAGGATCCCAAACCCTATATAGTTCGACGTACGATCCAAGTAGCCTCAGTTTTAGCTTCTATAATTTTTTATATAGGGGATTCCCATAGTTTCATATATATTTATATTGTGGAGATCCTTGGGCTCTGTAACTTTGATTATGATGATGTCTTGATTTTGGACACTCTGTTAGGGATAAGAACGACTAGTGCATGTCAGTTCAAGGAGTGCCCTATTGAGATTGGTAGGTGTCACTTCTTATGGGACCTTTATGTCATAGATATTTCAAGATGTGATATCATTAAAAGAATGGACTAGTTAGTTCCCTTCCAGGATGTGGTTGATTTATATCATCATAGGGTGAGTTTTACATCACCAAAGGGTGGATCCTTTTAACATAAGGGTGAATGGGATGTCTCAAAAAGCAGAGCAAGACCCGACTGTCATGGGTTGAGAGGAGTTACAACCCAGATTTCTAGTCTATATCTGGATGACCAGGGGACTTCACAGTTGGACTTTTCTCTAGTGGTTGATAACTATTGAGATATCTTTCTGGAAGACTTTTCAGGTTTTCCTATATAATAAGAGGTGTAATTTTCTATTGATATTTTTCCAGGAGAGGAACCAATGTCCATTAATCACTGTAGGATGGCTACACCAGAGTTACAGGATGACCTATGGAATTTGAGGTTAGATATTAGGTTTTTCTACATGTTTCACCGAGGTTGGGACACTAGAGGATTAAAAGATAGGGAATGATTTCTTTGAGATATGTTAGACTATTTGAGGTTTTAGAGCGAGTCGAGCCAGTTGCCTATCGGTTTCTATTACCTCAGAGGTACCTGGATATGAATGACGTATTCCATGTTCTTCAACTATGAAATTACTTCTCAGACTCTTCTCATGTTTTTCCACTCGAGGAGGATAAGTTGGATGTGAATGCATCATTTGAGGAGCATAATATCTGGATTGTTGATCTCAGTGAATGGGTTCTCTGTGGCTAGTCTATTAATCTGGTATGAGTGCTATGGAAGCACAGGAGAGTACAAGACACGACTTGGGGAGGGAGGCTAATGTACGATCGTAGTGGCCAGATCTATTCGAGGATTCTTCTTCTTTGTTGCATTGATAAGGAAATTCAGTGACAAATTTCATTAAGGGGGAAAGTTTATAATTGTCCAGATCTTTATTTTAGGTATGGATCTTGTTTTCAAGTGTTTTTTAGAAAAAGAGGAGAATCTATAAATTTAAGGAGTACATGCCAAGTACTTTTGAGTACACATCGTATACTTGGTTACCATAGGTGATGGTGTAATGACCATGTAATTTCCAAGTACATGGCCATGTGGGGTGACCTGGAGACCGCCTAATGTAGAAGGCTGGTTAAGGAATGTACACGCTGTGTACCTATAAATAACACACCATGTACTTTTATTTTTAATTGTTATGTCGAACCGGGGTCACATCTAATTGGTTGTACACCCTTCTTCTAATTCCATCTCCTTGAGGTGAGATTGAGGCTGATGAATCTTATACGAGCCCCCTACATACTTTCCGTTCTCCATTTCAACTGTCATTAATTGCGTTGAAATCAACACAGTGATTTCTTCCTTTTTATAGAGCATCTTCTCTTGATTTCTCCTCTATTGTGAGATATCCTTTTTTGAAAATTTTGACATTTTTGTAGATATACCACATTCTAGGTTGATTCAAGGGCCAAATCCAAAGTATATCAACCGTATAACACCGAGTTAGGTGGTTTGTTCCTTTCCGTAGTTTTTATTTGAATAATATGTATAGAAGTTCCCAATACCCTAGAACGGGGTATTGTGTGTTTAAGGATTTCAGCCTTGTTAATGCTTGATATGCCTTGTGTTCCTGAGTAGAGGTTGTTTGATTGTGAATAGGGTTATTTTACATGCAATGGATGTGTTTCCCATATTTGTTTTGATATTTATTGTTAGGTCTAGGTTTGCTGGTTAGCCTGCTTGTTTTCCATACCTAGTACTTTTTGATGGAGTGATTTTATCTGATGCTATTATATGCTTGTAGCTATTTATCCAAGTAGTTCATAAGTTTTACTTTGGTTTTTGAACATCATTGTCCACAATTTTCTTACACAGGGTGGTGGGAAATTAGTGTAGTTGACCATAGGGAGAATAGTTGTTGAGGGATTCTCTAGAGTGTCTATTTACTTTTACATTACGATACCATAGGGGGGATGGACTTTGTGCTCCCTCAAAGTGTCTGTAGTTCTACATTGCGAGACAATAGGGGGAATTGTATGTTGAGTTCTTACACAATGTGTTTATAGTTACCTATTAAAGACCAAAAGGGGAAATTAATGGTGAGTGATTCCTCAGATAGTCTTTGCTAAAGCTGAACAAGAGGGGTTAGATTGTGTGTACTTCCCAGAGGGTTCCTCATGTTTGTTTTGGTTGAACTAGAGGGGTTAGGCTGTGAGTACTTCCCAGAGGGTTATTTGTTCTTGATTAGCTGATTACATGATATATAAAATGAATTCCATTGAAATAGTAGGATTTTTTACTTTTGATTACTTCCTTGTTTATTGCTTTGTGTTTTCCTATTGCCTGTCATATATATTCCCTGACTGTTAGGCATATGTATTTGTGAGGTTTCCTATTGGGATTCGTCTCATAGCCAATTTGGGTCATGCTTTGGTCCCAAAAAAATTATATTATTGTAGGTATAGGTAAGGGAAAATGACCTTCTACGTCAGGTACTTGACTACTGTGGAGCTGGAGAGCATGGAACCAAGTTGAGGCTTGTGATGGTTCTGGAGTTTTTTTGTTTTGTTTTTTTACTTTGGTTTAGTACTATATTCCAGCATTGGGACATGTTTTGATGAATTCCTAGATACTTGTGACATGCGTCATTATTGATATATATATATGATACAATTTTTTAATTACTTCCTGTCTTTCGCTGTTACTATTGTATGGTAATATTATTTCTTTTTTTACTATTTTCTACTTATTTCCACTGCGTTACTTGGCCAATGAGGGATTAGTTTCCCCACTATCACACCCAAGGCCCTCACTGCTAGTCGGTAGCCTCTGGAATTTGGGGAAATGCGCTTGAGGCCATGTGATGAACTGGGTATGAGGTACCTCTGGGCGGCACCCAAAACTGGGATGTTACACGCCTATTCATATCCATATAATTGATTCGTTGCTGGACATTGTTCTCTATTTCCTTTTTTGGTATTTCCCTTGTTGGGGACTCATGGTATTCCATGAATCACCTTGGATAGATTTTTTTTCTGATGAGAGGTATTATGTTTCCCTCGCCCTGTCAAAGCATACGACACCCATGATACCTGAGAAGTTTTCCTAACACCCAAACTCGAAGAAACGTGACACTAGAGCTTGAGGTTCCCCATTTTGATGTAATTGGGGCATGAAATCAGTTTTTCTATACACTCTTACTTTATGGGACTTAATGAATCACATAAAAAATCCCAGCTTACTCTTAGGTGTGGGGGAAGGTAAATTGCTCATGTGGTTCGGTTATGATATATTATAATTCCTTGAAAATAGGTGTAACTATTCATCTTTCTTTTATTTTTAGAGTTTCCACAGTTTTTTTATGAAGACTACCTTACATCATCCACTTAGTTTTTTATCACTGAAAGATATTGTAAAAATATTTTCTAGTTGCAGTCCTGAATTAACATTTTGAAAATAAAATGTGATGCTTTAGACCATTGGTCGGTTCACCTATGTCTTGGGTGCAATCAAATTCTCAAAAGCCTCTTCTGACTTGTTCCTGTGATTCCTACAAGGTTCCATTTTCTAGAAACATAACAACATCATAAGTCTCACTCTCTATTTTCTAAATTCTTAACAATTTGAAATTCCAATACAACATACTATCACAAAAAAAAATATTTCCAAAAATAAACTTTTTCTACATTTTTCCATTTTTGAAAAAAAATCAACTATATTTTGAAAATCATACCAAATTAAAATATCACAACCATTATCTTTTTCAAAATATTTCATTTGAAAAAAAATTCCACCTTTTTCAAAGAATATTTCATTACAAAAAATCATTAATCATTACTCAAATTGATGCATGCATTCCTAGTGGGGAAGTCATTCCTATAATGCATATCATGCTCGTCTCATTGGATAAACCCATGAAAATGAGATTCCAAATCCTATAAGTGTATAAAAAATACGTATATAACCTTTCTCCATAAAAACGTGAATTTTAACATAAAAAATGACAGCTACATATTTTTATGCTCTACATTTCAAGTCTTGACAATCCTACTCATTTCTATGATCTCAACTCAAGGAATAGACCAAAAATAATTATAATCCAAGACCAAACACCAATACCAAGTAAAAGACCAACCAAAACCTAGACCAATTGTTCCACTATTGAAATACTGACATTATAACACTTGTCTCAAACATACTTTTGGGCCGAAAAAATAGATACCATTTTTATCGTCTCACCCCTTCTCATTGGATTTTGAGGGAGGTCATACATTACAAGGCCTTAAGTGACATTCCCAAGATACCAACGGCTGGAAATAAATTATCAAGGGATTCAATATACCCTGGGGATGATTTTACCATTGAAAATAATTAAATAAAAAAACCATAACCAAATAAATTACTACATGATGCATGATAATAATTAAGGACAACTAAAAAATTTCATTTAGATCAAAACAACCAAAGTTGACCACATTAGAAAATAACTAATATCAAAGAAAAAATTAGAAGAAAAACTACAATTCTCAATAAAAACCAGATAAATTCAAGGCTCTACATGCTCCAAGCTCTAACACCTCCAAACAGCCCACGTATCAGGAAGTAGTGAAATAGATGTGTGATACATTACCTTTTCCTATATCTTGGTAAATGACATATGAAAAAAACACCAAAAGGAAAAAGAAGGGGTGATTACTAAAACTCAATAAGTTTTCCCCAATGACTTCCCTAATAAATCTAATAAAATAAATCATGCTATAAAATTTATATAAAACAATTTATAAAATATTATATCAAAATTTAAAGAAGTTCCAATAAAACAGTTTTTTCACGATTACCACAATTTCTAAGAAAGGTAACCAAAAAATACATTAAAACCCATTTCACAAGTTGCATTTTGGTGGGGGAAAGCCCATTAACTTTTCTATCCCTGAAATAATGGGGGAAGACTTCTTACCATTAACTATTTTGGTGGTAGAAATCCCAAACCCTTATCCATTCTAGAATGATGGGGGAGACTTTTTACCCTTAATCATTTTGATGGGAGAAAGCCCTTTCACTTATCTATCCTAGAATGTTGGGGGGAATTCACACCCCTGTTCTCCTCAAATGAACATGAACACACACAAATAAATTAATAATTTTTAAATAGGGAGAAATCTCTAACACATATCTATCCCAGAATGATGGGGGAGACTTCATACCCTTATTCGTCCTGAATGTATATGAACACAGATAAACTTTTATGCCCAATCCCAATAAAAAACCCATCCTTACATCCATTTTAATAAAACCTTAATTTTATTGAAAAACATTAAGAAAAACCATATGAAATTTATTTCAATAAAACAATCATTTTATTTAAAACATTTCAATGTAACAATTTACCGTAATTCCAAAAAATATACATTTTAATATCATGAACCCTATTTAACTTTCCATAAAAATAATCCATTTCCCTCAATTATCTAAACCATCACTAAAGATTATTTCTAACAAGAAATTCACATCAATATCAAAACCAATTTCAAAAAAAAATAATCAATCTAAAACTAATACTTCTTTTTATAAATAGAGGAGTAGATACTGAAGCCACATACCATGAGAGTTTTCGTGAAAAATATAAATAGAATGAAAATTTCACAAAACCATGTTGAATCTCCATGAACCCACCTTATATCTCTTCCCATAACATCAAAAATCCAAAATATAAACATATTTGGCTACCAAAACCATATATTTTCCAATAAAGGGTGTAGATATAAGAAATAGAGAGAGAGGGTGAATTTCATCTAAGAAAAATAATCAAGAAATACTAATAAAGAAGCCATACTACAAGAATAGAGCTTCAATACACCAAGGAATGGCTCTAGATCGCTTCTAATTCGATGGTTGAACCTTCCTTGACCTTGGAGAGACCAATATCCCAATTTAGGGACGTTTTGGGGAAAAATGGTGCATTAATAACTTATACCGACCTAGAACAACTTTTTAGGATCCAGTTTCATTGTCACATAAGGTTTTGTCACATTGTTAGGAAAACCATGTGCTAGCCACTTCCTTAAGGGAAACCCTTACATGTTCATCTAGCATAGTCTCCGAACTGTGTGATAACCATGTGAAATCCACTACCTCAAAAAAAAACAAACCATTTTTCAAAGTGCATGATTTCTTATTAGTGGAATCACGGTTTAGGAAAGCCGTGGGCCACTCGTGCGCCTTCCCCTTGGCCCATGTCTCATTATGCATACATTCCTAGAGTTGGTGCATGGTATTCCCAAAGCATTAACCAAACATGAAATTATATAAAATCCCCCAAAAAATTTAAAATGTTCTCTTAAATCTCCCAAATTTCACCCATATTATTTATATACATAAAAAGTTATAAAGAAAGTGTAACTTACCAAAAATTTGGGGTGATAACAAAGATAATTAGTATTGTAGAAAATAATGATTGAAAAAAGAGATGAATTATTTATCAATGGAGACTTGTTTTCATTGAATAACCTTCCTCAACTTAGAAGTTGATATTAAATTCATCAATTGGTATTATCAAATGATTTCAGTCTGAAATTAGACATTGGGTATTATTTGATAATTATTATTAATTATATATAGTCAGAATGAACTACAATGAGAGGCATCATGGATATTGGGTTACTATTCCTTTATTTTAAAATGGTACTAGGGAATGTTCCCAAACCCTAACCCTATCTAGTTCCTCTACCAATGATAGTGATAAAGGACCCCTGGGAAATTAATCCTATTTTCTTATCACCAAAACTATCATAGTTTTAGTTCCCTTTATCCTACTATAATAGCCACATGTAATGTTGATTCTATATATCGTATTCCCCCCAATTCTAGGAATACTTATAGTAGTCATCCTTTCTCAAAAATAATTTTAACTAGATGTTCACCTCAACCATTTCCATACCACCCTCCCTTTTTTTGTGTCACCCTAACTTAGTCCCTTAAAGAACACAACTCTTGGATAGACTTAGGTACTTCAGTCCCTTCATCCCAGATTTGTGAGCATAGGCACCAACTCGTACACAATTTGATTTAGTATAGGTCTAATATCCTCTATAAATTTACATCTAGCCAAGATAAACTACCATGAATTTGATCCTTATTCTATTCACCCAACCACACTCCACAATCCATGACCTCCACCTCATATTCTCACTGCGACCTAGACCTATGTTGAGATCTATTAAAGTTTATAATACATTAAATAAATCTATTTAATTATTCTTGTACCTCTATTATGCCTCTCCATCACTACCTATATCACTTTTAGTCTTATCGATCTTCTTTTAAGACGATTTTTTGTTGAGTGGTTCTCTGTTGGTTTTCTCAGATCTTAATCAAACATCATTACCTCGATCCAAGTCTTAATAAGGCTAGAAAAACCTCTATGGGGCCCTTCTACTTCTAATTATATTTATATTAGGCTTCCCATGTCTCTACAGGGCCTTATTCTGTTACTGCCTGAATCACCACA
Source organism: Viscum album (assembly GCA_963277665.1). Classification (NCBI taxonomy): domain Eukaryota; kingdom Viridiplantae; phylum Streptophyta; class Magnoliopsida; order Santalales; family Viscaceae; genus Viscum; species Viscum album. The sequence goes on along the minus strand of OY728119.1, from coordinate 769,801,439 downwards.
AGGCTTCTCAAGACTCAACCAATCCTTTTAGATACTTTTTGAATCTCTATCAAGCCACTTTGTTGTCATGCATTTTATTCAAAATTTTGGGTTAATTTATTCATTCTTGGTATGTCCACCTTGAGGAAAATTCTATAGAGAATATTTTCCTTATTTTCCGTCATTACTTATATAAGATAGGTAGAACCTGATTTTGGTAGAGTGTTAGAGGCTGTAATTCTAACATATTATATTCAGTATTATTTTATCAACATTATTCATTATACATAAACACCCAAGCCTCTCATAAGAAGAATATTGGATATTGGGTCACTGCTTGACCATTACAAAAACTTCAATTACATAAATTATATAAATTCATGGGAAATTGCACTATTGGGAGGTAGAATTTAAGGGTCCAAGGTTATCCCATTTATATATTGATTCAATGTTTTCAATAAGACATCACCTATGTGAGATGGGATAAAAATAAAAATTCACCAAGGAATAATTAAACATATTGAGTGTAAACCTTAAAAAAATTTCTATATCAATTAATTATATATCCATTATGGAAATAAGCTATGAGATAATTATCATTTTTTACCAAATGATGTCATGAATTGTTTTTGGAATGTATAAATATTTAAATATCACTCATTCTAAAACCCTTATGTACTACTAGAAAACTAGTGGTAATTGGAGAATAGATTGTAATGTGTTTCATCTTTTAACATTAGATAAAATCTAAATCAATATTTCACACTATATACCCAAAAAAAGTGTGTGTGTATATATAAATACATTTCAGGGATTATCCATAAAGGAACTATTATAATACTGAAGGTTTCAGAAAAAATTATATTATTTATTACATTAAAAATTCTCTGTAATGTTTTGTGTTACACATGATTGAATCATTTAATATTTAAATGAGAAAAATATATTTTAATTTTTTTAAGGATTCATCAATAAATGATTAATCAATATATGAAAACTTAATGTAGAAGAAACATAACAAAAAAATGTAATATTACATATTATAAGTCATTCTATAGAAATTAATGCACCACTACATTAATTATGCTGTAAGAAGCATGTAGGTAGTTCTGATCTCATAATAACTTCCACATTATGAGCTTTATTACAAAACTCTATTAGAAATAGACACAAAAAAGTGTGAAAAGTTGAATAATATATTTATGTGTTTGATCTAATAATAAAACTGATTTCAAAATCCAAAAAAATTGATTTCATCCCTATTAATCTATTTAAATTTTTTATTACCAATATTTATTAGGTCATATATCCCATATATATCACTATTAATAAAGTATTTAACCTCATTCAAGAGGAAATTGTTTTGGTTCCACTATTTCAATAATATTTACCTGATTTATTTTTAAATGAAAAAATTATAAACCCTCACTATTTTATCTAACTACCAATAGAATAATCATACATTAAAGATAATTTTTATATTAATATATTCTAAAAAAAATATAATAAGAGTTATTTAAAGATGATATATCCCCTTATTTAGTATAACCCACCAATACAAAAAAAAAACAAAAACCCCAATAAAACATTTATGAATAATATTGTGATGATAAATTCTAAACAAAACACCAATGGACCTATCTAAATAAGTAATATTCCACATTACCTTATAACCTAATAAAACATATACTAGATATAATCTACCAACTACTCCTACCCAATTTTTTAATCCCATCTACTTCCAGAAAACCCAACAATAATAAATAGAAAATACTATTATTACACATGTTAGCAACTAATAACTCACACAAATATCCCCACATGTCTAAATTCCACACCACACTTCTACCTCTTCTTCATTCTTAATAAATTAATTTCATCAAAGAGAGGTGAAGTCCATTAGTTTTTTTGTCTAGTCAATCATTGGTATCCATTATTGTTTTTTCTTATCAACAGAAACATCAACATGATTCTTCTTTTTTCCTGACTCCCTTTCAAATTTATTTGTAGAAGTATCATTCCCCTCATTACCTTGCAAAGATGATGTAAAATTCCATATACCACACCAAATAATTCCCACTAAACTGAGGGGAATATTTTCTAGTCAATAAATATTCACAAGTATCATTGAGTCCCAAATAGATGAAATTAAAATAACATTGTTATTCACTCTAGGGTATACTTCATTCCAATACTAATTATTCTCACTAATTTTCATAAACTTACTTATTATATATATTAGTTAATTTGTAGAAATACTATAGCTTAATTTAATTTTTTTCATCAATAGAAGAATACAAAAAATATATACATAAAGATCAAAATATGTATTTATATTATTCTATGTCTAACATATAACTTGGGCTCTATCCACTAGGATATAATTTTTTCAATATGATGTTTTAATGTATTTAGGTATCTTTTAACTATATAAAAAATATAAATTCATTTGAAGTATATTTTTCATCATGTATATTATCATAAAAACCATATAATAAGAGAGGAACCATTCCCCAACAATAAATAGTTTATTTATTCATTTCAATGTTTGAAAGGCAGCCATCTTGTATCTTTATATACATTTAAATATAATATCTTGAATTTAATGAATAATATTGAGAGGAGATAATATAATGAAGATTATTATACATAATAAAATATGTTTGAATCAAATACATGAATTAGAGATACTAAATCAATATAGTCCAAGATTATTAAGGCCTACTTGGAAACATGGAGTAAGTTCCACATTCTATCAATGCTCCAAACAATATACAAAAATGAATGGATCTATTTATAATTTCTATTACCTACCCATAGAATTTCAAAAGAATAGTCTTTAGAAACCCAATCAATAAAAAAATAATATGTAGTGATATCTTTAACTAGAAATAAAATATATAATTCATATAACTTTTTTTATGTATGTATCTAATGTGTTATAGTCCAGTCCCATTTCTTAATGTACATATACTTATCTCCCACTATCTACCTATGTTTTGTCTATAGAAACCATGGGATTTTAAATATTGTGACCTATTAAAAGGGTTAAATAAAATAATACATTATCAAGGTGAATGGTCCATGAAAATTAAAATCAATCTGAAGAGTAGAAAAATCAATTTAGATCATCAATAGTTATCTATTCCCCATGATTAGCTGTAAAAAAATTTCTTTTATCGAATTCTTTATATATATCCTAATATATTGTAGTGAATAAATTTTCATGAAATTATTCACACCCACATAAAAAATCATACCAATGTCTTCCCTATGTTTTCATACAAATAGTTCAAGAAATAATTCCATGTGATTGACACACCAACTCCCAACACACTCAATCCACTTCCATATATTCTGTCATATATTCTCAACATATATCTTGCGGTTCTCTTATTGATATGTTCCCCAAATAACAACACAACCTCCATAATTGCCCTAGGTAATATTAATAGTATTCTAGAACATATATTTCTAAGTGAAAATTTAATAAGTATAGTTCAAAAATCTAAACATCTTACCTCATTCTGGGCAATAATATCCATATCAATTTACACAATTATAACTATCAATCACTCTATATTGTGAACCATATAATTTTTATCAATAAATTCTTGATTTTACCCCTTAGATTATGATGTAGCTTATTTTACCAAAGTTTCATTGTATCCTAATTATAAGGAAATATTAGTATAATTTTTATCTCTAGAAACAATAATAATAAGCCCATTTATCGTTAGGGTTCATTTATTTCCATTCGAGAAAACATGAAATAAATCACGATACTCCCCACCAAGAGATAATCTCCTCAAAATTGGGAAAAAATGAGATGATTTTTTTTCTTTTCTCAATGAAACATTACATTTTAGATATGTTTTATACATTAACATTGATATATAATCTTACAAAGTTGGTAATATTATTGTATTGGGACCCCGACTATCACTTTTTTCTATCACCACTCTAATAAGAGGCAATGATCGAGTTGGATTTGGTGGAAATACCTCTTCCCCATGTTCTAAAGAATGTATAATAGTATTTTTTTCACTATTCTAATATACATCCATTATTTTTAATGTCGGAATCATTCAATAACTTTTTATCACATCATTCACCTTAACTCAGACTCATTAAATCAATGTCATATAATGGATAATTCAATACAAAAAAAATATTTTATCTCTATTGAACTAATCAATTCTTTATCAAGTACCAGATCTTACCACTTTTGGAAATTCTGTTTTGGTCATATCATTCTTGAGTATTATACATCTAGAGGGATATTTATAAATATAAAAATAAAAAAACACTTTTATGTTTTTTCACTGTTTATCAAATATCATGTTTTGACTATATGAGACCAGATGATTGATGTTCCTCTATGACATGAGTGATCAATCCTAACTTCTACCTCTCATATTATTTTAAATGAAACTCTAGTTAAACAAGTGTTTCTTTCACATTTTAGTCCACTTCAAATAAAGGTTAAAAATAAAGAGAATGACATTTTTATATAGTAAGGTCAGTAAACAGACACAGACACACTGAAAAACAAATTATCCTCAAACATGGATAGCCAAATTACATCTAGAAATATTTACACCTTATCTTCATTATGTTCAAAAACACTCAAACTAGTGTTAGAAATATCTACCTGATTCACCCATTTCGGAATTAATTTTTCACCTTAGGGAACATTTAAAACATTTTTATATTAACGCTTCTTCCTCATGTTGTTTTCAAAAGTTTTTTGAAGACACTAAACGTGACTGTATTGATATTTATGCCACATATTAATCTAAGGGCTCCAACAATATGATTTTGAGACAAATATTCTAGATCCAACACTACCGAAACTACAATCATCTTTAAAAGTTATGTAATACATCAAAAATCTTGTTGTTGATGCTCCAAGGTATGACCAACCCTTAACATTAATCCTCTCAGTAATCACTAAAAAAAATAAAATCATCAATTGATAGGAAAAATTGACTTTAGAGTGTGGAAGGAGAGAAATTATCTCATGTTTATATTAGAAACATATGAATTAGTTTAGAAATAATATAAGAATAAGAAGAAGAGAATGAAGAAAAAGGAATGAAAAATAAAGAAACTCATAAGGAACATCATTGGTAAGGCTTTGATCACAACCTCCCACTCTTCCACAATGAAGCCAAAAAACAATCCAACATATCCACTACCTACTAACCATGCCCATTTTATTGCACCTAACTTCTTCAAACAACCCCAATAATAATATAAAAAAATAGAAGTACCACCCTTGGTAGTAATTACCCAGTCACATGGAAAAAACATATTTCCAAACACACTCAGATGACCTACACCCCACACTACTATCGTCTCCCCTGACACAACCAACATATCACAATTTTTTGAGAGAAAATGTTATAATGTTTTTAAAATATACACAAAAGTAAACAACTCATGTTATACATTAATAATAATCATAAAGACTTAGTATCATTAATCACATTCACATACATATATATCTAATGAAATTAAACATGTGGAATTATTATGGTAGGGCTTGTCCTCATAGTCTCCCATTTTTGATATTACCAAGTGATAAAGTCATGAGATAATCTATCATGCTCTTAAAATTAAAAATATATGATAGTATTCATCATTCGTGTCTCATAAGACGATTTCATATGGCCATAGGTTTTATTTACTATAAGAATATTATTGTAATAACCCAGACCTTATTTTTAGGTCTGGGTTTTCTTTTCTGGTGTTTTTTAGAAAAATAAGAGACTATAAATTTAAGGAGTATACACTTTGTAATTTGGAGTACACATTGTGTTCTTTGGAGTACAGGCTGTGTGCCCAGTTGTCACAGGTGAATGTGTACTGGCCATGTAACGGCCTAGTACATGTCCATGTGGGGTGGCATGGAGACCTCTTAAAGCAGAGGCTGACTAAGGCAAGTACACACCGTGTACTTTTAAATAACATGCCATGTACATTTCTTTTTAATTTTTATGTTGGACTAGGGTTGCATCTAATTGACAAAAACATCTTCCTCTAGGTCCATCTCATCCACGAGTGATGGATACCGACAAATCTTTTTCGAGCTTCTGACTTGCCATCCATTCTCAAAATCAAACTTTGTCGATTGTGTTGGAATCGCATCAGTGAGATCTTCCTTCTTCCAAAGCATCATATCTTTATTTCTTCTCTTTTATGATATATCATTGGTTGAACGTTTTAGATATTTCTCTAGATCTACAGTGTTATAGGGTAATTCATGGCTTGAGGTTCATGGATATCGGTCATACAACACTAAGGTAGGTGGTTTGAGACATTCTGTAGTTAGTATTTGAATTTTACATGAAAAAGTTCCCAATACCCTAGAATGGGGTATTGTGTGTCTATAGATTGTATCCCTATTAATGCATGATATTACTTATATTCCTAAGTAGAGGTTTTTTAATTGGTAATAGGGTTATTTTTTCATGATATGGATGCATTTTCCATGTTTGTTTGACACTGACTGTTTGGTCTAGCCTTGCCGATTAAACTTCTTGTTTTCCATGCCTCGTGTTGTCAGGATGGAGTGATATTATCTAATGTTGTGATATGCTATACAAATGTTTAACCAAGTAGTTATTGAGGTTTACTTTGGCTTCTGAACATTGTTTGTGCATGATTGACTTACACAGGGCTATGGGAACCTGGTGTAGTAGATTATAGGGGGGAATGGATGCTAAGGGATTCCCTAGAGTGTCTGTTTACTTTTACGTTGCAAGACCATAGGGGGGATGGACGTTGTTCTCTCTCATAGTGCTTGCAGTTATACATTACAAGACCACATGTGTAATTGGATGTTGAGTGATTCCTCTGAGTGTCTATAGTTACTGATACAAGACCACATGGGTTATTGATGGTGATTTCTTCCTTAGAGAGTCTTTCCTATGGCTGAACCAGAGGGGTTATGCTGGGAGTACTGCCCAGAGGGTTTCTTGTGTTCGATTTGGTTGAACCAGAGGGGTTAAGCTATGATTAATTCCAATTGTGTTACTTGATTTTTATTGGATTCTTACTTTATACATGAAAATGAATTCAATTTAAAGTGTAGGATTGTTTACTTTTGAGTACTTCCTTATTTACTGCTTCATTTTTCTTATTGCCTACTATATATATTCACTGATTATTAGGAACAAATATTAGGGTGGTTACCTACTGGGGTTTGTCTCACAACCTATTTGTGTCATGGTTTTGGGCCCAAAAATATTATATTTCTACAGGTATAGAAAATGGAAAGCGCCCTTCTACGTTAGGTACTTGATTGCTATGGATCTGGGGAGCATGGGAACAAGCTGAGGCTTGGAAAGCTGTGGTGATGTTTACTTTATTTTATTTTTTACTTTGGTTTAGTACTGTATTCCAGTATTGTGACTTGTTTGGCTGCTTGCCTAGAAAATGTATCATGCATCATTTATATATGTTCTCTAGTTGTTTAATTACATCCAATATTCCGCTATTTAATTATTTCATTTTTTACTGCATCCACTACTATTATCTGTTTCTTTCCACTACATTACTCTTCCAATGAGGGCATAGTTTCCCCACTATCATAACCAATTCCTTCACTTCCAGTCAGCAACCTCTAGAATTTGGGGAAATGCACTTGAGGCCATGTGACTAACCGAGTACGGGTCACCTTTGGGTGGCACCTAGAACCAAGATGTTACAAAGTGGTATCAGAGGGATTATTTTCTTCTTGACTTACTATTTGGATCCTATAGACCGGGATATAAAGGAATAGGTAGTTGGTAATAATCTATACTCGGGGGTAGCTAACTCGTGTATAGGGAAACGAAAATTTACCTCTTTATTGAAATTTTTATGGGTTTTCAATTACTACAGTTTATTTTATTTCACCGTTGATTGATTAATATGTTTTCTGCTATTATCATATATATTATTGAGGTTATATTTCTATTGAAACCCGATGATATGAGGGTATGCCATCTCATGCATCATATAGGAACTTTCAAGAGATCAAATTTCATGCACTCTTACCATGCCAATTAGGTTGCATTACCGATTTCATGTTTTTGTGATAGATGTTGTGCTATATATGCATGTTGTTGTGATAGATTCCCTGATAGAATACCTGCTATTTGATAGGGTATTGGGTTATATATGGATTCATTTGAATGAACGCTGAAATTTGGTTTTTAAGGTGTTATGGGCCCTCATGGATTAGAATTTGGTGGATTATTTCACTGTTATGATTATATTAGACATGTATAAGATGCCAAGCTTTGATTTGTGGGGAGTATGGGCCCTCACAGATCATAATTTGAAATTTTCATACTCATTTCAGTGTTTTCATGGATTCCAGAGTAGTTTCTGAGGCTTACTATCTAGAGAAACCCAGAATACACGGTGTGTATTATTGAATACACGCCACGTATCCTTCTGTTTTGGAAGGAACTGTTTTTCTTAAGTACACGCCATGTACTGTATGTACACGCTGTGTAGTCTCTAACTATGTCACTGGCTGTGTGGGTAGAAACATGGTGTTCAGAATTCTTGGTGGAATACGCTGTGTACCAGACATACACACCGTGTGTTTAGGCCATGTCTCCAGCCATGTGACCAATGACATGGGTGGATTATGGGTAGTTAGTACACACCGTGCATGGAAAAAACATGCCGTGTAGAGTTAGTCGCGTAACCGATCATGTGAATAACAACATGGGTCAATGAATTTCTTTCTAGTATATGATGTATCTAGAAAAAACACACCATGTAGTCTTGTTCTAGGACAACTGTGTGGGTTAGTCATGTAGAAGAACTAAGGCAGGGGAAATGAACCAATTACATGTCGTGTCTTGGGAGAACACACTATGTGTATTGGGTGTTACATGACCAGTTTTGGCAGAAGTAAATGCCCATGTGAAGGATTAAAGAAACATGCAGTGTGTGGGTCATACACACCGTGTACCACTATTTTAAAAAACATGAATGTTTTCTTTCACCTATTCCCTAATTTTACTTCTAAGTTCCAGTCTATTACAATCATGAACTAAGGTGTGTGATTGACCTTTCATAGTCATTCCATTGAGACGTCCTCTGGTTGTATGCCAAATACAGGGCAATGATCAGACACTGAACAGGGTAGATCAGTGATTACGAGCAGACCCTCCTGTCATACCTTTCTGGGCACCAGCCATCATTCTGGATATAGGTGACGATGCATAGTTCCATGAAGGCTGCATGAGGTTTATGCAGACCATCCAGGGAGCACTGCATCCGGCCCCATCTATGGTAGAGTTGACATGGGTTTTTCAGCAGCATCATCCTCACACTTTCTCAGGGGAAGGAAGACCTCAAGTTTCAAAATCATGGTTGGAGGCCTTCTTTCGATCTTTGATCATCTAGTGATGCCTCCAGAGCGGAGGGTGAATCTCGCTACGTACATGCTATGGGATTCCACCAAGAGATGGTGGGATGTGATCTCGTAGGCAGGACTCCAGTAGGTTATGGCTTGGGATGAGTTCCAGCATGCCTTCTACGATTACTTCTACCCTGAGACCTTGAGGTCTGATCGAGCCCAAGAGTTTATGAGTTTGGAGAAGGTTACTATTTTAGTTATGGAGTATTATTCTCGCTTCACAGAGCCACATCGCTTCACACCCATCCCCAGACGTGATGAGTTATTCTCGGCGAGGAAGTTTGCAGATGGTCTTAGGCACGACATCTGATCTCCGGTGAACATCTTTAGGTTGACATCCATCACCTCTATAGTCAACCAATAACTGATCATGGAGCACAATCTAAGGGATTCTAGAGTTGTGAGTCAGGGTGGCTTGACATCCAGAGTTAGTATTCCTCATACTAATAGTAGGATGCGTCGTAGGGAGTCTACGCACAGAGACACGAAGAAGTAGTATACATATTATAGTATCCAGTTGGTGTGCTAACAGTGTGGGAAGGGCGGGAATATGAGGCCACATTTCCTAAGAGACCCAGTGAAGTGATGATCTTGCAGCAAGATGGGCCATCTTCAACGATTTTCACAGTTTATATCACCAATAGCTGGTGATAGAGGTTCTGTTTGGACTCATCATACCAGAGCAACACCACTAGTTTCTCATCAGTTTGGGAACTAGAGTTATTCCATCCATTCAGGCCGAGGTGGAGGTCGTGGCCGAGGTAGCCAGTCAGGAGGTTTTCAATGACAATAGGGTGGTCAGGTAGGGCTATAGGGCCACAGTGCAGGTTAGACTTTTGTAGTGGATCAGACCCAATAGGAGTAGGATCCTAAACCCTATATAGTCAAGGTACGATCCTAGTTGCCTCAGTTTTAGCTTCACCACTTCTTGATACAAGGAATTCACAGAGTTTCATATCTTATGCTGTTTTGGATAGCCTTGGGCTTTTTATATTGACATTTTCTAATGTATTGATGATGTAAACTCCATTGGGGACAAGAACAGCTATTTTACAATAGTCTAAGTAGATCCCTATCGAGGTTGGTGGGTGTCACTTCTTATGGGACCTTTATTTCAAAGAGATGAGAGGCTATGATGTCATTTTATGAATGGGCTTGTTAGTTCCATTTCAGAATGTTATTGATTTCTATCGTTGTAGTGTGAGTGTTATGTCAGTAGAGGGAAGTTTGTTTCTACATAAGTGTGAATGGGATGTCCAGATGAGATGAGCGGGACTCGAGCATCATGGGATGGTTGGAGTTACATCCCCAATTTCTAGTATATATTTGGATGACCAGGGGAATTCATGGATGGACTTTCCCCTAGTAGTTGATTATTTCAAGGATGTCTTTCTAGAGGATTTTTCAAGTTTTCCTCCAGAGTGAGAGGTAGAATTTTATATTGATCTCATGCTTAGAGCGGCACCGGTATCCATTCCTCCTTATAGGATGGCTACGCCAATGTTACAGGATATTAGGATCCGGTTAGTGGATTTCCAGGAAAAGGGTTTCATCAGACCAAGTACTTATCCTTTGGGTATGTCCGTCCTATTTGCAAAGAAGGCAGACGGTACCCTCAGACATAGTGTGGAATATCGGAAGTTGAACTAGTTGACAGTCAAGAACCGATATCCCTTCATGAGAATTGAGGTTCTCTTTTATCAGCTTCGAGGTTCCCAGGTGTTCTCAAAGATTGACTTGAGGTCTGGTTATCATCTGTTTCCCATTATACCATCTGATATACATATTAAAGACTTTTAGAAACGGTATGATCTATACGAGTATTTTGTTATGCCATTTGGTCTAAAAAATGCGTATGTAGTCTTTATGGAACTGATGAACCAAGTGTTGCATCCAAACTTGGATTCTTTCATGGTAGTTTTTATGGATGATATCTTTGTGTACTCTCACACTCAGCACAACCTTGTCACACATCTTGAGATCATTTGGAGTATATAGAGAGAGCATCATTTATATGCTATGCTCTCAAAATTAAACTTTTGGCTAGACCAAATTACCTTCTTAGGTCATGTTATCTCATAGACAGGAGTATCAGTAGACCCAAAAAAGTTAGATAAGTAGTTTCCTAGGAGAATCCTAAGAATGTATTTGAGGTATGAAGTTTTCTATGGATGGCTGGTTACTATAGACATTTCATACATGACTTATCACACATAGCAGCACCAGTTACTGGCCTGACTAAGAAGGGTGCAAAGTACTTGTTGTTAGATTCTTGTGAGTCATCCTTTCAAGAGTTGAAAGGGAGGTTGACCTCAGCACTGATATGTGTTTTTCTAGATCCAGGAAACAGATATACTATATACTCTGATGCATCAAGTATTAGGATGAGAGTAGTTCTTATGTAGTGAGAAGGATTTATTGCGTACGGGTCTCGACAGTTGAGGCCACATGAGATAAATTAACCGATGCATGATCCCTAGTTGGAGGATTTTTCATGCGTTACACTGTTGGAGACATTATCTATTGGGAAATAATTTTGTGGTTTTCACCGACTACAAAATTCTCAAGTATATCTTCACTCAACATGATTTGAATTTGAGACAGTGAAGTTTGGTTGAGTACCTTCAATATTTTAATTTTGAGACAGCCTATACGCCTAGGAAAGGCAACGTAGTGGCTGATGCGCTGAGCAAGAGGACTCAAATTTAGGTAGGTCAGGATTCCAGTAGTTAGTGGAGGCTTATGGCTATGTTCTCTAATATGAATTTGGAGTTTCACGAGAGATAGGGGTAGATTTTTCATTCTTATGTGACTGTTACCTCTACTCTACTTGATTGAGTGAGAATGAGGAATCTATCAAATTTTGAAGGCCTAGAACAACAGGAATGTGTGTCCGGAGAGGACCCTATTCTTGGATAAACCATATGTGATGATGAGATATTGTTCTTGCATGAGAGTATATGGGTGTTATCAAGCATACACGAGGAGATGATGCCGAACTTTCATTCCTCAGTTTTGGAAGTTCATCATAGTTTCACCAAGATGTATCAAGATATGCACCATTAGTATTGGTGTCCAGGTATGAAGAGAGATGTTTCTGGGTTTGTCAAGAGGTGTTCCACTTACCAGTAAGTGAAGGCATAGTATCAACGACCATCATGGCTTTTTCAGTAGTTAACCATTACCAATTGGGAGTGGAATGATGTTGCAATGGACTTTGTGATAGGTTTACTAAGGTTGCCTTGGGGGAATGAAGTAGTTTGGGTTTTCATTGATAGACTCAAAAAATTTTCTCACTTCTTTATAATCAAGGAGACATTCAGTGTTGATGAGCTACGAAGGATGTAAGTCTGGGAGATTGTACATTTACATGGAGTTCTAAACTCCATTGTTTCAGATAGGGAAACCCATTTTACTTCTCAATTCATTTAGGGATTACAGAAGGATTTGGGTATATAGTTACTTCTGAGTACAACTTACCACCCCCGGACAGATATCTAGTCTGAGTGTTTGATTCAGGTGATGGAGGACACGATACAAGCATGTGTCCTAGATTTTGGATGTTCTTGGGAGAAGCATATACCACTTTTAGAGTTTCCATAGAATAATAGTTTTCATGAAACTATTTATATGGAAACTTATGAGGCTTTGTATGGTAGACCATGCTGATCACCCATATATTGGTTGGTGGCAGGAGAGGCAGCTATGATGGGACCTCGTCTTGTTCAGGAGACCATAGAGTAGGCGGAGTTGTTTTGGAAGAGGATGGATACAACATAGTCATGACATAAGTCTTATGCTGATCGATGAAGATGACCTCTAGAGTTTGAGGTTGAAGATCATGTTATTCTATGTGTTACACTGAGGTTGGGACATAGGGGGGTCAGGAGACAATGCAAGATTTCATCACGATATGTTGGACCGTTTGAGGTTTTGGAGTGAGTCGGGACGGTTTTTTATCTGTTTTAGTTACCTCAGAGGTACTAAGCTATGCATGATGTCTTCCATGTTTCTCAGCTACGTCATTACTTCTCAGAACTATCTCATGTTTTTCAACCTTAGGAGGTAAAGTTATAGGTGGATGCGTCATTCGAGGAGCATCCTATCTAGATTGCTGATCGTAGTGAGATGGTTCTCCATGGACAGTCTGTTCCTCTAGTATGAGTGCTACGGTAGCACCAGCGAGTACAAGATAAGACATGGGAGAGGGAGACTGATGTATGATCGCAGTGGATAGAGCTGTTCGAGGATATTTCTTCTACACAGCCTTGCTAGAGAAATTTGGGGACAAATCTCGTTAATGGGGGAATTTTGTATGAAATCAGACCTTCTTTTTAGGTATGATTTTTCTTTTTTTTTCTTTTTTGAGAAAATGAGGAGAATCTAGAAACATAAGGATTACACACCATGTGCATTGGAGTACACGCTGTGTACCAGATTTCTGCAAGTGACTATGTACTGGTTGTGTAACGGCCGTGTACATGGTTGTGTGGGGTGACCAAGAGACCGCCTAAAGATAAGGATAATTAATGAAAGTACACGTCATGTACTTTTAAAGAACATGCCATGTACGTTTATTTTTAAATGTTGTGTCGGACTGAGGTTGCTTCTAATCGACCAAAACCTATTCTTCTAGGTCTGTCTCGTCTAGTAGTGATAGATACTAATGAATCTTATTTAGGATTCTAACTCACTGTCTGTTTTCCAAACCGAACTTTGTCGATTGTGTTGGAATCTCATCAGTGAGTTATTCCTTCTCCCAAATATTAATCTATTGATATAGTCTCTTTCATGAGATATCCTTAGTTGAATGTTTTATATGTTTTGGTATATCTATGGAGTTCTTGGGAAATTCAAGTCCTGAGGTTCACGTATATAATTCGTACAACGCCTAGGTAAGTGGTTTTTCCTTTTTGTAGTTAGTCTTTGAATTTTATGTGAAAAGGTTCCCAATACCCTAGAACAGGGTATTGCATGTTTAGGGATTTTAGCCTTGCTAATGATTGTTATGCCTTATATTCCTGATTAGTGGTTTCTTGATTGTGAATAGGGTTATTTTTCCATGATATGGATGTGTTTCCCATGTTTTTTTTGATATTGATCATTTGGTCTTCCCTTGCTGGTTAGGCTTCTTGTTTTTTTTCCATGCTTGGAGTTGTTAGGAATGAGTGATATTATCTGATGCTATGATATGTGTTGTAGCTATTTAGCCAAATAGTTCATGAGGTTTACTTTGGACGTCGAACATCATTTTTGGACGATTGACTTACACAGGGCTATGGGAACCTGATGTAGTAGACCATACGGGGAATGGACGCTTAGGGCTTCCCTAGAGTGTATTTTTACTTTTATGTTGAAAATCCATTAGGGGGATGGATTTTGTGATCCCTTAGAGTGTCTATAGTTCTACGTTAAGAGACCACAGGGGGAATTGGACACTAAGAGCTTCCTCGGAGTGTCTATAGTTACCGATATGAGACCACAAGGGGAGTTGACAGTGAGTGATTCCTCATAGAGTCTTTTTTAAAGTTGAACTAGAGGTGTTAGACTATTAGTACTACCAAGAGGGGTTCTTGTTCTTGATTTGGTTGAACCAGAGGGGTTTGGCTGTCGGTACTTTCTAGAGGGTTACTTGGTTTTAATTAGCTTCTTACATGATACATGAAAATGAATGAAATTGGAACTGTAGGATTGTTTACTTCTGAGTACTTGTTTATTACTTCATTTTTCTAATTGACTGCCATATATTTTCACTGATTTTCAGGACTAGATCTTGGGTGGTTGCCTATTGGGATTCGTCTCACACCATGTTTGGGTCATGATTTTGGGCGCAAACAAATTATATTTATGTAGTTATAGATAAGGGGAAGCGCCCTTCTACATCAGGTATTTGATTGTTATGGAGATGGGGAGCATGTGACCAAGCTAAGGCTTGCAATGCTGTGGAGCCGTTTACTTTCCTTTCTTTTATACTTTGGTTTATTACTGTATTCCAACATTGTGACTAGTTTTGCTTCTTTCCTTGAGATATGTATAATGCATATTTTATATATGTGCTCTAGTTGTTTAATTACTTTCAGTCTTCCGTTATTTACTTATTGCATGTTATTACCGCATCTGCTATTGTTATCTGTTTCTTTCCACTTCATTACACTGCCAATGAGGGCATAGTTTCCCCATTATCACACCCAATGCCCTCACTTCTAGTCGGTAGCCTCTGGCATTTAGGGAAATACGCTTGAGATCATGTGACTAACTGGGTACGGGGCACCTCTGGGTGGCACCATTACTGGAAATTCGGGTATTTGCAATGAGTCATTTGGGACAGGATCCCGTCGCAAATGATTTTTTGCGATGGGGTCCTGTCGCAAATGACCCATTGCAGTAAACGACGTCGCAAATAATTTTTTTGCGATGGGATCATCGCAAAAAACATTATTTTGCGACGGGGAAGCATCCTATCGCAAAAAGATTTAAGTTTTTTTTAAAATAAATATTTGCGACCGGCCCGTCGCTAAACATTCTTTGTGACAGGCCCGTTTCCCATCGCAAATATTTCCTTTGAAAAAACCATATGCAACGAGAAAATATACCCGTCGCAAATATTAATAAAAAAAATTTAAAAAAAATTATTTGTAATGGGCCCGTCGCAAATAAATATTTGCGATGAGAAAATATACCTGTCGCAAATAATGATAACAATTTTCTAAAAAAAATAAAAAAAATAAAAAAAATAAAAAATTAAAAAAAAATAAAAAATAAAAAATAATTCAAATATTAAAAAAATTAAAAAATCATTATAATTAAATTTAATTAAAATAATTGAAAAATTAAATATATTTCAAAATAATTAAAAAAAATTACAAATAATTAAAAATATTTTAATTAAATTAAAAATAAAAATAATTTAAAATATTTATACATACAGATATTGGACAATTATATAAAAAAGTAAACACATTTAATAAAATTAATAATAAATAAAAAAATTCAAAATATTACAACTAGTTACAAAATTTACAAATAATGAAAATTTGAAATATAATAAAATTCATTAAAAATATGAAAAAATTAAAAATAATCACAAAAATTACAAACAATTAATTGTTTTAATAAACTAAAAATCGTTAAAATATCTTAAAAAAATCAAGAAAATTAAAAAATAAAATATTAAAAAAACAAATTATGCAACATTCCCAACAATATAAAAGACGGAAAATGTAAATAGATAATATTACAAATCTTGAATTCAAATTATTCTTATTTATTAATAATTATTTCTATTTAATAAAAATTATTCATATTTATTAATAATTATTCCTATTTATTAACAATTATTCCTAATTATTAATAATTGTTCTTAATTATTTCTAATTATAAACAATTATGGCTAATTATTAACAATCATTGCTAATTATTAACAATAATTGCTAATTATTAACAATTATGGATAATTATTAAAAACATTTGCTAATTATTTAAAATTACTGCTAATTATTCCAATTTATTAATAATTATTCCTAATTTTTGGTATTTATTTCTATTTTTTGGTATCTATTCTTGTTTTTTCGTAATTGTTCCAAATTATTTCATAATTATTTCTAATTATTCCTAATTATTCCTAATTATTCCTAATTATTCCCATTTATTAATAATTATTCCTATTTATTACTAATTATTTCTATTTGTTACTAATTATTCATATTTATTACAAATTATTCTTATTTATTACTAATTATTCCTATTTATGAATAATTATTCCAATTTATTACTAATTACTACTATTTATTACTAATTATTCCTAATTATTAATAATTACTAATAATTATTGCTAATTATTTATAATTTTTATTAATTATGTCTAATTATTACTAATTATTGATGATGATTATTTTTTATTAATATTTATTCCAAATTATTACTAAATATTCTTAATTATTACTAATTATTCATATTTATTAATGATTATTCCTATTTATTAATAATTATTCATAATTATTACTAATTAATATTAATTTTTTCTAATTATTCCTAATTATTATTAATTATTCCAAATTATTTCTAATTATTGCTAATTATTGCAAATTATTGCAAATTATTCCAAATTATTGCTAATTATTTCTATTTATTACAAATTATTCCTAATTATTACTGATTATTACTTATTATTCCTATTTATAAAAAATTATTCCAATTAAATTATTCCTATTTATTAATAATTAATCCTAATTATTAATCATTATTAATAATTATTGATAATTATTACTAATTATTAATAAGTATTAATAACGGTTCCGAATTATTACTAATTATGAATAATTATTTTTAATTATTAATAATTATTTTCAATTATTCGTATTTAATAATAATTATTCTTTAATATTACTAATTATTATTAATCTTTCTTAATTATTCTTAATTATTGCTAATTATTATTAATTTTTCCTAATTATTCCTAATTATTGCGAATTATTAACAATTATTGCTAATTATTAACAATTATTGTTAATTATTAACATTTATTGCTATTTTTTTTACAATTATTGATAATTATTAACAATTATGGCTAATTATTAACAATTATTGCTAATTATTAACAATTATGGCTAATTATTCCTATTTATTAATAATTATTTCTATTTATTAATAATTATTTCTAATTATTCCTATTTATTCCAATTTTTTCGTATCTATTCTTATTTTTTTTGGTAATTGTAACTAATGATTATTAATTATTTCTAATTATTCCTAATTATTCCTAATTATTACTATTTATTCCTAATTATTAGTATTTATTACTTACTATCGTTAATAATTAATAATTACCAGTAAATATTAGTAATTAATACTAATAATTTAAATTTATTAACAAAAAATATGCTGACAAGAAAACAATCTAAATATAGTTTAATTACAACTAATTAACAATAATTAAAATTAATATAAAAAAATGAAATAAATAATAAATTAAATAGAATATAAATACCATTAAACTTGATCTTCAGTAGGTGTAGAATACTTCAAAATCGGCTCGGAAAAAAAATCAACATCTAAAACTTTTAACTCTGAAAGTGACTTTTGAGAGAAATTAGAGAGAGAAGTTGAATGTGGGGAACGAAAAAACAGATGGGGTATACATATGTTAGATTATTTGTGACAAGACTATTTGCGACGGGAGCCCTATCACAAATAACTTACACCGCATTAATTACGGTCGGCGGTTAAATAGGAATTTGCGACGGGTCCCGTCACAAATAGTTACCTACCAACATACTCTTTCCGACGAGGGTATGTTATTGTCACAAATAGCTTTTATCACCGCAGGTTATTTGCGACGGGAACCCTTAACCCATCGAAAATAAGTAGTTATTTGCGACAGGGTAAGGCTTCCCGTCGCAAATGACCTTTTCGTGGGACTATTTGCGACGAGACTCTATCCCTTCGCAAATAACCCATCGCAAAAACCAGAATTTCCCGTAGTGCACCCAGAACCGGGATGTTACAATTATAATAAAATCTCATGTTTATCATTAAAATGAGAAACTACTATGACCTTTTAAACATCGAATATACTCTAGAACATTATCACATTAAATTTACAATGAATAACAATTTATGTGTGATGTGTATTTATATATATACATTTCTATAAATTTTCAAACATTGTAATATAAAACTGTGTTTTTTCTAAGGAACCAACTCCAATAGTATTTCACCTATACTAAATCCAATTACTAACAAATTTTACTCTACTATCTCTCACATGATGTTCCAAAATATATTGAGATAGAGATTTAGTCAAAGACCCTACCATGTTTTGTTCTTTGGAAATCTTGTATTCTATGAAGTCACCACTCTAATAGAAACCCCGCAAGAGATGTTTTTTTTGGATTGTATTCTTATTCCTCTAATGAAACCCTTTATCCATTATAAGATCCACCATTGAATTATTATTACAGTACAATGTGATTGGTTATTTATGTAAGAACCTGGACCTTCTTTTCGGGTACGTTTTCCCTTTTTCTGGTGTTTTTGAGAAAATAGGAGTTTCTGGAAATTTTTAAAGTACATGCCATGTACATTAGGAGTACATGCCGTGTACTTCATTGCTTCTCAAGGTTGTGTGTTGGCCGTGTCCTGACCACACACACGACCAGGTAGGGGTGATGTGAAGGCCGCCTAATGCGGAGTACCAAAAAGCCTAGTACACGCCGTGTACACCAAATGTACACGCTGTGTACTTTTTTTTCCATTAAACGCAATGGGGTCACATCTTAACCCCAGAACCATCTTCTTCTCCAGCTTCTCCGACCAAGAGTGTCCCATATGGCCGCAAATTTTCGACGAACCCCTGAGCCTCCGTCTGTTCTCTGAATCGACCGCCGTCGATTGCATTGGAACCACAACGGTTAGTTCTTCCTTCTCATAGAGCTTCATTTCCCAATTCGTCATCTTTCTCATGTTATCATGGGTTGAACGTCTTATGCATTTTCATAGATCTATGACGTTCTAAGGAGATTCAAGCCCCCTGTCTCATGTATATCGATATCCTTACATCGAGGTAGGTGGTTTGTACCTTTCTGTAGAAATTCTTTGAGTATTTTGTGCAAATTACACTAATACCCTTGAATGGGGTATTGTGTGTTTCCTGTTTTTCCCTTGTTGTTTTCCTGGTTTGCTTATATGCCTGAGTAGAGGACATTGTTTGTGAATAGGGTAATTTATTGTGCTTTGGATGTTTTACCCATGCATGATTGCCTGTTTATGACCGTTTGGTCTCGTTTTTTCTATTAGGATTTTTCCAGTTCCTTGCCTAGCTGTAGGATGGTGTGACTGTTGTTCTTCCATGTTGAGATGTTGTAGACTGCTATCCATGTAGTTCTTGGGGTTCACTTTGGCCATTACATGATGTGATACATGCTGAAATTACACAGGGCTTTGAGAACGTAGTGTAGTAGACCATAGGAAAAATGGACGTAAGGGTTTCTTGAGAGTGTCTTTATAAAACGATGGGAGACCACATAGGTAATTGACGTTGAGTGCTTCCTCAGAGTTTTTGTAGTTCCTCAATGTGGGCCACAAGGGGAATGAGACATTGAGTGCTTTCCCAGAACACCTTTAGTACGATATGAGACTATAGGGGGAATTGACGGTGAGTGCTTCCCCAAAGAGTCTATTATTTAGATGAACCAGAGGGGTGAGACTGCGTGTGCCTCCTAGAGGGTTTCTAGTACATGTAGTTTGAACCATAAGGGTTATTCTACGAGAAATAACCAATGGGTTACCTATTTTTTCTAATTGCTTGAGTGGTTGCTTTCTTGTTTGTACATTATATGCTAGAGACTGTGGATTATTTGCTGCTGAGTACCTTCCTGTTTACTGTTTCTTGTACTTTTAACTATTATATATTCACTGAATTTTAGGCACAGATATTTGGGTGGTTTTCTAATGGGATTTTTATCTCACACCCTATTTGGGTCATGCTTTTGGGCACAAAAAGATTATATTGTT
Source organism: Viscum album (assembly GCA_963277665.1). NCBI lineage: Eukaryota > Viridiplantae > Streptophyta > Magnoliopsida > Santalales > Viscaceae > Viscum > Viscum album. Next base: position 769,780,522 of record OY728119.1, on the reverse strand, counting down.
GTAGGTATAGATAAGGGTAAGCGCCCTTCTACTTCAGGTTATTGATCACACTAGAGTTGGATAGCATGGGACCAAGCTATGGATTGCGATGCTGAGGAGTTTATCTGCTTTCTTTTGTACTTTGGTTTAGTACTATATTTCATCATTCTGACTTTTTTGGCTATTTTCCTAGATGCATTTGTATCATGAATCATTTATATATTTTCCCCAGTTGTTTATTTATCAGTCTTCCACTGTTTACTGATTGTTGGATATTTACTACTTCCGCTATTGTATGTACTTGTGTACTTCCACTGTGTACTCTACTAATGAGGGTATAGTTTCCCCACTATCACACCCAAGGCCCTCACTACTAGTCGGCAGCCTCTGGCGTTCGGGGAAATGCGCTTGAGGCCATGTGACCAACCGGGTACGGGGCACCTCTGGGTGGCTTCCAGAACTAGGACATTACAAAGTGGTAGCAAAGGAATTCATTTCTCTGGACTTACTATTTGCAGCCTATAGCCGGGGATAGGATGGAATAGGTACTTAGTAATAAGTTGTGCCCGATAGTAGCTAACCCATGTACAGGGAAATGCCACACTACCTCGTTTATTGTAATTTTACTCTTCTGTAATTTTAAAGTTGATTTGATTTCACCTTGGGTGACTCAAATGATTTGTGTTGTTACCATTTTTGTTATTGTGGTTCTATTTCTATTGAAACCTGATGAGATGAGGGTATTCCATCTTATGCATCATTAGTAACTTGCTACAAATCACATGTCATTCATTTTTTCCATTACATCTAGGATGGATTAGTGATTGCATGTTTTTGTGATGTATGATGTGTAAAATATGCTTGCTGTTGTGTTAGTTTCCTTGATAGAAATACCTAATGATCGATGGGGAATTGTTTGTGTAGAGATTTACTGTAATGAATTCCAAAAATTGATTCTTGAGGTGTTATGGGACCTCATGAATTGGAACTTGGTGGATCATTGGCTTGTTTCCCTTGTATATGATATGCAAGAGATTCCAAGCTTTGATTCGCAAGGAGTATGGGCCCTCACAGATCAGAATTTGGAAACTCCATGCTTGTTTTCTATGTTTTTTGGGCTTCGGAGTAGTTTTTGAGCTACTGCCTAGAAAATCCCAGAATACACAACGTGTAATTTAGGAATACACACCGTGTAGTTTTTAAACCATGTTACTGATTGTGTGGGAAAAACATGAGGTTGTGGAAAAATCTTCAAGAACACGCCGTGTATGGTGAGTACACACCGTGTTGTAGTGACCATGTGTCTACCCGTGTGACTAACAACATGGTTGGATAAACCTTGACTTTACACACCGTGTCTTGTTTTCACATGTCGTGCCTTGTATCATAAGTACTCGGTCGTGTCACGAACAACATGGGTTGGGGAAAACCTTCAAGTACACGCCGAGTTCCCTTGGAGCACGCCGTGTAGAATGATCCGTGTAGCCGGCCGTGTAACTAGAAACACGGGTCGTTAATAATTATCGAGAACACTTCATGTCCTTCTTGAACACACCGTGTAGTCTAGGATTAAAAGGATTGTGTGGGTCAGCCATGTAAGGAGACTAGGATAGGGGAATAGTGTCCAAATACACACCATGTGTGGGGACAACATGCCGTGTGGTTTTGGCATTACACAACCTGTTTTGGCAGAAGTTCACACTCAAGTGAATGACTTAAAAGAACACACCGTGTAGTTTTTATAAACGTCGAGTAGTCGTGTTTTGTAAAACTTGAATGATTCTTTCTCCTGTTCCCCTCTTGTACTCTTGTGTTCATAGTCTTTGATAATCCGAATCTAAGGTGTGCTTTTTACCCTTCAGAGTTATGCCACCAAGACATCCTCCGGTTGTATGATAGCTGCCAGATGGTGATCAGACACAAGATATGGCTGATCAGGGACCTCCTGTAGATCCTCTTGATGTGCCAGCCTTGGCACCAACAGTGATATAGGTTACAACCGCTGATGTGCAGTTTAGGGAAGGCTTTCTGAGGATGATGCAGACCATCCAGGGAGAACCACCTCCTGCCTCGTCTATGGAATACATGACGCAGGTTTTCCAGTAGCAGCATCCTCCCACCTTCTCAAGGGAAGGAGGACCTCGGGCTGCAGATTCATGGCTAGAAGCCATAATTATGGTCTTCGAGCATCTCAAGACGCCTCCATAATGGTGGGTCAATCTCGCTACCTACATGGTATGAGACTCCACCAAGAGGTGGTGGGACATGATCGCATAGGCGGGTCATAAGTAGGTTATGGAATGGGTGGATTTTCAACGCGTCTTTTTTGACTACTTCTATTTGGAGACCCTGAGGGCCGACCGAGCCCAAGAGTTCATGAGCCTAGAGCTGGGTACTCTTTCTGTCATGGAGTATTCCTCTCGTTTCACTGAGCTCTAGCGTCTCACACCCCTCCAAGGTGGAGATGGGTTGTTCTTGGAAAGGAAGTTTGAGGATGGACTCAGACGGGATATCTGATCACAGGTGAATATATTCAGGCTAAATTCCATTGCTTCCATCATCCACTAGGCACTCATTGCAGAGCGCAATCTGAGGGATTCTAGAGTTGAGATCTAGGGAGGTTCCACTTCAAAAGTTATTGCTTCACCAGCTGACCACAGGAAGCCCCATAGGGAGTCTATGCACGGTGATTCGAGGTGGTGAGACACATATTCAGGTAGCCAGGTGGTATGCTACCAGTGTAGAAGGGCTGGGCATACGAGGCTGTAGTGCCAGAGAGACCCAGTGGAGTGCCGAGCTTGTGGAAATATGGGTCACCTCCAACGTTTTTGTCAGGTTTTCTCACCAGCAGCTGGTGACAGGCGTTCTTCCATGACTCCTAGTTCAGAAGAAGTGCCACTATTTTCTCACCAGTCTGGGAACTGGGGTTCTTCCGTCCGTTTGGGCCAAGGAGGAGGTCGAGGCCTTGGTGGTAAGTAACCGGTATTGCTGCGATAGTAGGGTGGATCATCTCAGAGAGATTAGGTAGTGTCGCAGGGCTGTGTTGTAGGCTAGACTTTTACAGTGGAGCAGACCCTTCATGAGCATGATCCCGGACCTTCCACCGTTCGAGGTACGATCTTAGTAGCCTCAGTTTTATCTTCTACTCTTTTTGACACCGGAGATTTCCATAGCTTTATCTTTGTTGCTGTTGTGGAGAGCCTTCAGCTCTGTATATTTTCCTCTACTGATAACATGACTCTAGACACACCATTGGGGACTAGGACGACTAGTGTACAATAGTGAAAGGAGTGCCCTATAGAGGTGGCTAGGTATCACTTCTTATGGGATCTCTATGTCCTTGAGATGACAAGCTATGATGTCATTCTTAGAATGGACTGGCTAGTTCCCTTCCAGGTAGTCGTCGACTGTTATCACCAAAGAGTGAGTTTCGTATCACCACAGGGTGGATCCTTTCTTAATAGAGGCAAGTGGGATGTCCAAGCGAGCAGAGTGGGTCTAGAGCATCATGGGTTGGGAGTAGTAACAGCCCATATTGCCAATCTTTATCTGGATGACCAGGGGACTTCACAGTTAGACATTCCTCCAGTGGTGGATCATTTCAGGGATGTCTTTCTAGAGGAATTTTCAGGTTTTTCTCTAGAGTGTGAGGTAGAATATTTTATTGAGCTTATGCTAGGAGTGACACGAGTGTCCATCCCACCTTATAGGATGGCTACACCTGAGTTGAAAGAGATCATGAAGAAGTTGGAGGAGATGCATGCGAATGGTTTTGTCTATCCCAGTACTTCTCCTTGGGGTTCATCTGTCCTATTTTCGAAGAAGGCAGACGGTACCCTTAGGCTTTGTGTGGATTATTAGAAGCTGAACCAGTTTACGGTCAAGAACCGATATCCCTTTCTTAGGATTGATGACCTCTTTGATCATCTTTGAGGAGACTAGGTGTTCTAGAAGAATTATTTGTGGTCTGGTTATCATCAATTTTGTGTTAGACCATCTGATATATGTCTTACAGCTTTCTGTAGTAGGTATGGTCTATATGGGTATATGGTTATGCTGTTCGGCCTCATTAATGCACCTGCAGGTTTCATGGAACTGATGAACCGAGTGTTCCATCCATACTTAGACTCTTTTGTGGTGGTATTCATGGAAGATAACTTGGTGTACTCTCACACTCGACACAACCATGCTACCCATCTTGATATAGTTTTGAGCACACCGATGGAGCATCAATTATATGATAATCTCTTTAAGTTAGACTTTTGGATGGATCAGATTCACTTTTTGGGTCATGTTATTTCAGAGACATGAGTATCAGTAGACCTAGAGAAAGTGAGAGCAGTAGCTTCCTGGGAGCATCCTAAGAACAACTTTAAGGTGCAGATTTTTCTAGGGTCAACTAGATACTGTAGGTGCTAAATACAACACTTTTGACACTCAACAGCACCGCTGATGGGTCTGAACAAGAAGGGTGAGAAATTCTTATTGTCTGATTCTTGTGAGTGAGACTTTCATGAGCTGGAGGGGAGGTTGACTTTAGCACCGATACTAGTCTTTCTAGAGCCAGGAAAGAGATACAATGTCTACTGTGACGCTTTTGGTATCGGGCTAGAAGTTTTTCTTATGCAAGGAGATAGAGTCGTTGCGTATGGGTCTCGACAGTTGGGGCCACATGAGAGGAATTACCCGACACACGATCTGGAGCTAGCAGCTATTGTTCATGCTTTGCGCTATTGGAGACATTACCTTCTAGGAGGGAAATTTTTGGTGTTTACCAACCACAACAGTCTCAAGTAATTATTCACTCAGTGTGATCTGAATCTGAGATATTTCAAGTGTGTCGAGTACATTCAGTCCTTTGACTTTGATATTTCCTACACACCTGGGAAAGGAAACACTGTGGCTGACGCACTGAGAATTAGGACTCAAGTACAGGATGTACATGAGGCCATTAGTGAGTGGAAACTTATGTCTCTGTTCTCTGAGATGAATTTGAAGGTTCACAACAGACAAGGGAAGACTTTCCTATCTTCTGTAGCTGTTACCTCTACACTTCTTGATCGAGTACGAATGAGGCAGCTATCAGATTCTGAAGGCCTAATCCTACGAGGAAGCATGTCAGGAGAGGACCCTATTCCTGGATAGATAGTAGGCATGAATGAGATCTTGTATTTCCAAGGACACGTATGGGTTCCATTAGACATACGTGAAGAACTGATGCAAGACTTTCATTCCTCATTTTGGGCAGTTCATCATGGGGTCACCAAGATGTATTATGATATTCAACATCAGTATTGGTGGCCAGGTATGAAGAGGTATGTTGTTGGTTTTTTCATGAGGTGTTCCACTTGTCACTAGGTGAAGGCAGTGCATCAGTGACCAGAAGGTCTTTTACAGTAGTTACCCATTCCCGAGTGGAAGTGGAACGATGTCACGATGGACTTCGTGACCGGTTTGCCGAGGTCACCTCGAGGGAGTGATGCTGTTTGGGTTGTCATAGATAGACTCATGAAGGTTTCTCACTTCTTTCCGATCAAGGAGACCTTCAGTGTTGATGAGCTGGGGAAGTTGTACATCCGAGAGATTGTACGTCTATATGGAGTTACTCCCTCCATTGTTTCATACATAGATGCTCTCTTTACTTCTTTGTTCTGGTAGGGGCTTTAGAAGGCTTTGGGTACACAGGTACTTTTGAGTGCAACATACCATCCCCCGACAGATGGCCAGTCCGAGCGTACAATTCAGGTGCTTTAGTATATGCCTTGAGATTGCATTCTGAACATTGGAGGTTCTTGGGAGAAGCATATACCTCTTGTGGATTTTTCCTACAATAATAGTTTTCAATCAACTATTCAGATGACACCTTATGAGGCTTTGTACGGTAGGCCATGCCGATCACCCTTATGTTGGATGGAGGCAGGAGAGGCAACTTTGATGGGACCTTGTCTTGTTCAGGAGACCTCAGAGCAGATAGAGTTGATTCAGAAGAGGATGGCTACTGCACAGTCTCGTCAGAAGTGTTATGCTGATCAGTGAAGATGACCTATGGAGTTCGAGGTCAGGGATCAGGATTTCCTGCATGTCACACTGAGGTTGGGACACAAGAGGATTCAGAGACAGGGTAAGCTTTCACTGTGGTATGTCGGGCCATTTGAGGTGTTGGAGAGAGTTGGGCAGGTTGCCTATCGGTTGTAGTTACCTCAGAGGTACCAGGATATGCATGACATCTTCCACGTTTCTCAACTTCGATGTTACTTTTCAAGGTTGTCTCCTGTCTTTTAACCTGATGAGGTTGAGCTCGAAGCTGATGTATCTTTTGAGGATCTTCCTATCCAGATTGTCGATCGTAGTACAAAGGTTCTCCATGGCTGGTCTGTTCCTCTCGTACGGGTGCTATGGAAGCATGGGCGGGTATAGGACGAGACTTGGGAGAGGGAGGATGATGTACAATCACAGTGGTAAGAGTTGTTCAGGGTTTCTTCTTCTACACTGCGTTAGGGAAATTCATGGATGGATTTATTTAAGGGGGAAGTTTGTAAGAACCTGGACCTTCTTTTCAGGTACGTTTTTCCTATTTCTGGAGTTTTTGAGAAAAGAGGAGTTTCTGGAAATTTATGAAGTACACGCCGTGTACTTTATGAGTACAGGCCGTGTACTTCGTTGCCACTCGAGGCCGTGTGCTGGTCGTGTTGTGGCCACACACACGTCCATGTAGGGGTGATGTGGAGGCCGCCTAAGGTGGAGTACGGAAAAGCCTAGTACACGCCGTGTACTCCCAAAGTACACACTGTGTACTTTTTTTTTCATTAAATGCACCGGGGTCGTGTTTTAACCCCAAAACCGTCTTCTTCTCCAGCTTCTTCGAGCAAGAGTTTCCAGTATGACCATAGATCTTCCACGAATTCCTGAGCCTCCATCTGTTCTCCGAATCGACCGCCGTCAATTGTGTTGGAACCATAACGGTAAGATCTTCCTTCTCCAAGATCTACATTTCCCATTTCCTTCTCTTTCTCAAGTTATCATGGGTTAAATGTATTATGATTTTTCATAGATATATGGTGTTTTAAAGAGATTAAAGCCACGTGTCTCAAGTATATCCATCTACTAACGTCGAGGTTGGTGGTTTGTGCCTTTATGAAGAAATTATTTGAGTATTTTGTGCAAAAATCCACTAATACCCTTGAACGGGGTATTGTGTGTTTCTTTTTTTCCCTTGTTGTTTTGCTTCTTTGCTTATATGCCTAAGTATAGGATATTCTTTTTGTGAATAGAGTAGTTTACTGTGCTTTGGATGTTTTTCCCATGCATGTTTTTCTTTTTATGACCATTTGGTCTAGTTTTTCCTATTAGGCCTTTTCTAGTTTCATGCCTAGCTGTAGGCTGGTGTGACTGTTGTTCTTCCATGCTGAGATACTGTGGACTACTAGATAAGTATTTCTTGGGGTTCACTTTGGCCGTTACATGATTCAATAATTGATGACTTTACACAGGGATGTGAGAACCTAGTGTAGTAGACTATAGAGAGAATGAATGTAAGGGCTTCTCCAAAGTGTCTTTATAATACGATGCGAGACCACAAGGGGAATTGACATTGCGTGCTTCCTCAGAGTGTCTGTAGTTCCTCGACGTAGGCCATAGGGGGAATGAGATGTTGAGGGCTTCCCTAGAGTGCCTTTAGTATGATACAATACTATAGGGGGAATTTATGGTGAGTTCTTCCCCATAGAGTCTATTCTTTAACTGAACTAGAGGGGAGAGACTGTGTGTTCCTCTCAGAGGGTTGCTAGTACTTGTAGGTTGAACCATAAGGGTTAGGCTATGAGAACTACCCAGAGGGTTACCTATTTTTTCTAATTTATTGAGTGGATTATTTCTTGTTTGTACATTATATGCTAGAGATAGTGGATTGGTTTCAGCTTAATACTTTCCTATTTACTGTTTCCTGTACTTTTACCTACAATATATTCACTGACTGTTAGGCATAGATCTTCAGGTGGTTTCCTACTAGGATTTTTATCTCACACCCTATTTGGGTCATGCTTCTCAGCCCAAACAGATTATATTGTTGTAGGTATAGATAAGGGCAAGAACCCTTCTACTTCAGGTTCATGATTGCACTACAGCTAGAGAGCATGAGACCAAGCTATGGCTTGCGATGCTGAGGAGTTTATATACTTTATTTTGTACTTGGGTTTAGTAATGTATTTAAACATTGTGACTTGTTTGGCTGTTTTCCTAGATATATTTGTATCATGCATCATTTATATATTTGCTCCAGCTGTTTATTCATCAGTCTTCCACTGTTTACTAATTGTTTGATATTTACTGCTTCCGCTGCTTTATGTACTTGTGTACTTCCACTGTGTACTCTATCAATGAGGGAATAGTTTCCCCACAATCACACCTAAGGCCCTCACTGCTAGTCGGCAGCCTCTGGCATTTGAGGAAATGCGCTTGAGGCCATGTGACCAACCGGGTACGGGGCGCCTCTGGGTAGCTTCCGGAACTGAGACGTTACAATTTACTAGTAGGCACTTCGTCAAGATCATTGAAGAAGCTTCATATGATTTTTTTTTCTTTCGCTACATAAAAATCCACATTATTGTTAGTATCTACTATAGGATTGATAACCAGGAATTTCTTTGAGAAATTATAGCTATATACCCCTCCATTATGAGTGAAAACGTATCCTAAAATTATTTTATTTTGTCTTAATTTTTTTTGTAAACTAAAAAATATATATCCCTTGATGGATAGATTTTCATCTCCTCTATAAAAAATGATTATTTTAGTAATATTATTGAGGTAAATTTAGATAGTCTTCACTGACATTAAATGTAAATCTTTTAGGTCTTGTTGATATCTTCCTGCCACAATTATGTCATATGTGACATCTTTCCCAATATAGAGTATGAAATACATGACTCAACCTATTGTATATATTCATGATATTCTTATAAATATATGCCCATAATCCTATGTTTATAGAACAATTTTGTCAAAAATTTGAATGCCACATGAAATTGTAAATAATCAATTGTTGCATTGTTCCATACTGGATCTATTCTATATAATATCAATGTATGTACCTTTACATACTCCAAGAAGCATCAGGGATTTATCATGATGTATTTGTATCCCTAGAATTTATTTTTATTCATCTATGTCTTTATTAGATATACTCTTAAACACATCTTAATGGACTGTATGATGGGTATTTAATTTATAATTAGTATTATGTCATCAACATTGACCATTAATAAAATGATTTAATGCCAACTAAACTGTTATTAGAAATAAGTCTCACATTAATTCTTTAGAAAACCAAATTACTTTTAGGTTTCATCAATGTGAATGTTACATTAACTAGATTTGTACTTTAGTCCAAAAATGGATCTATGTAACATAAACACCTTATTAAAATCTTCTAGATCCACCAAACCTTATAGATTTGTCATATAGACATCCTATTAAGGGTTTATGTTATGTATAGATCATTTGAAATCTATTTTACATCTATCATAGTCATTTTAATCTTCTATGGTTGGTAGGATTCTGAGGGATTACAACATTGAGAATACTGAAATAGTTTTTTGATAGCCTAATCCTTAATGATTTTTAAAATAATTTGCAACCAATTATTACTTATAGGTACTGAATTCTCCATTCATGCATATTTTATTCATCAATACCCATTTTAACCAAATGGGATTTACATGTATTAGAGGATCTATCAAAATCCAAACATGATTTTGGAACATGGAATCTATTTCATAAATCACGGATTCTTTCTATTTGAATGAATCAAGGCCAATCAAACATTTATTATTCTTTACATGATCATTATTATCAATTAATAATGATTTAATATCATTGGTTACTAGAAATCCATATCCTTTAGGTTCTCTAACCTCTCTTATACTCCTATATTGTGATTGTGCCTATAGAATATCTGATTCCCTAAGGAATTGTTGGATTTTTTTATATAATAACTCTTGTTTATTTTGATACATGAACTCATCAAATTATATCTCAGTACAAATATTTCATTTAGGGATGGGAACCCTTTCAAGAAAATATATATTTTATTTTCACTATTAGTTTTTAGAAAAGAGTCCATATTAGTAATTTAAATTATTTTTATTAGGACAACCGATAAATATACTCTTTATTTATTTGGGTGAAATTTTGTTTACTAAATTGGCCATAATAAATTATGTACATCCCCAATAACATATATAGGACATGAAAAACTAATTCATAGTCTATAATTCAAATAGAACACAACTATCAAATTTAATTCACACCCAATTTAGTGTGTATATTACTATCTATAATGTGTATCCCAAAAAGTAAAATGAAGTAATTGAATGACTCGTTATTGATCTCATCATGTTATGAAATTTTTAATTCATCTTTTAACATACACCATAATACTTTAATGTATAAGGATGAGTTAATTAGGATATTATCAGAAACTCCAAAAGATAATCATTGAAAACTTGTCTATTTTGTTCACTGAAATGGTTTGAGAAGATATTTTTTATTTTGTTACCATGTTTATTCTCAAATCCATTCTTGTATTCTGTGATTTTATCATAGGAATACAAATTATACCTGATTAATTAGAAATATCTATATCTACTAAACTCATAAATAAAAGATTTGAATTTTGAATATCATCCACTTAAATCAATATAAAATGGTCCACACACATCTGTATGAACCAAATCATGAATATAAGTGGTCATTTTATCTGGCCCACCAAATGGGGCTTTGGTCAATTTTACTTTCAAACTAGCACAACATATACAAAGTGGGTTTAGGTTAAAAAACTCTAAACATTCATTTTTTGTGTTTTTTTAATGATTTTCATTTTCACAACCTAAGAGATGATTCCAAATATGGGTGTGATATAAATAATTAAAAATATATTCATTTTATGTTCCCGTTACTTGGTTTTTTCAACTTGTTACATAAAGATATTTTTTAGGCATGTCATATTATAACATATGATATCTTTTTAATAGTTGTAATATTTATTCCAAAATTTGAAAATAAATTCATCAATATTAATACTGGACACAAAAATATTGTTTCTAGTAATTGATCATGCGAATAATAATTTTTTAAAACTAATATCATTTTAGTAAAAAATGTGAGGTGGTTTTCTACATAGCTACAAAAGTGAGATTGGCTTTGTTATCAGATCATATATCAACCTCACCTTGTTCAACTATTCTAATTGTACTATGTTTCTATAATTGGATACAAATTTTATCAACAAAAATATATTTATAATATCAATTTTATAGAAATATATAGACTAATTAACTAAAGAACACACTTAAAGCATCCTATTTCATCATTATAGTGGTGAGGTTCTTTTTTCCAGTGGCCCTTCTTATAAACAGATCATAGATGGAATCCTGATCATTTTATTTCACCTTGACTCAATCTTAATAAAAGGGCTTTGTGAATGAGATTTATAATTTTGGTTAATATGTGATCTCTTAAACTGTACTTTCCTATAATTCACCATAAAGATAGAAGACATTTCAAGAATTTTTTTCTAATCAACTTGGCGAAGTAGTGTTAGAAGATGTAGGAGATACTTTTAAATGTTTACCGGAAAGTCTATCAGAGGAAGAAGTCCCCTGACCATTTATTAAATGAAAGAAAAAGTACAGAAATGCAGGACAAAGGACACAGATGAGCATCTTGCCTGCATCCAGACATCATTTCCAGCATAAACAAGACAATTACATATCATTATATTCATATCCTTCACCACCACCATATTCAGGGATTTCCTCTGTAGTAGCTGATTCCCATTCTGAATTCATTTCATATTTCTTCGTGAGATTGGCATACTTCTCTATGAGCTTAAACTGTTCCTTTGATAAATCCTCTTTGTTGGAATGTGCACAACCATTCTTATACACAGGTATAGCTCCTAGTTTCTTCTTAGATGAAGACCTAGTGTTCACTGGCTTTGGAAGGTAAGAGTAATCTTTCCTTTCTTTCCTCCTTGGTGGCACAGACTTAATTCCATCACTTTCAGATGCCCTAATTTGTCCACCTTGAACAATTCCACTATAAGAAGGCGTGAGGATTCCGTTATTTTCTTTGTCACTATCAGAACAGCTTCCCCAGTTTCCAGTTCTCTTCACAGAGGCAGAATTATTGACTCTATCATCCTTCCTCACCAAGACATTTTCTGCAACATCTAGGATCCCTCTCATTTCAGAGTTATTTTTATGTTCAATCGATGAAAGAGATTGCCTTGCCACAACGTGAAGACCATCATTCAATTCCTTCTCAAAATCATTCATACCAGACTACACATGATTATTGGGAGTGATCTGGATCGTTTCAGACAGTTGGGGTCCCACCATCACAATGGGAAACTCCTCAGCTTCCAATCATGAAAACCTATTGCCTGTTACACAACAGCCTTGCACCTCATGCCTATTACCCGACTGCAATAGAGAGCAGTCAACACCACTATCCATCACAGACAGCTTTCCAAACCCAAGGTCACTCGCCAACCTCTCAAACACTCGCTTCACCGATGGGTTATCAGAAACATGAATCTATTTCACTCCACTGCCATTCGCAGGACCCTATACTGGGTTCCCCTACCACATTTCCTGCACCTCCACCTCATCCAATGATTCTTCATCCACTAATATAGAAATAGATTCATCAGCCACTACAGCCAATGATTCATCAGCCACAACAGCTCCATTTCGATCACCTCCAGCATAAGCACCCTCATTGCTGCCCTCCATAGCAAATTGCACCAGCCAAGGATCTTCATGTCCAGCACTTGACTTCCCGACCACTGCATCACCAGATCAATCCTCTCCAGCACAAATACCCTCACTTCTACCTTCCACTGCCCGATACACCGGCCCAAGATCCTCAAGCCTGGAATTTGCCTTCCCCACCACCACTGAATGACTCCGGCTCGTCTTCCCGTTACGGAAAACCAACCCCATGTGGCCAAAGCACAAACATGACGAGCAGTACTGCATCCAGGATTCAAAAATGACCTCTTGTTTCCACCGAAACTCCTTTCCATCAGTTATTCAAATGAAATTTACCGGAGACCACGCAACATCAACCTCAACAGAGATCTGCGGACAAATTGGATGACACACAGCCTCAGTGCGAAGATCCGAACACAAGTAGCGCCCCACCATATTCCCAATAACACATAGAATGGAAGGATTCTGAAAGGAAAGGGGTAAACTAGGGATACTTACCCATGTCGCAAACATCGAAGGGTCACGCCTCATGTGAAAATCAAAGGTCCAAAGGAAAATTTAGTATGAAGAGCCCTTGCATCGCCAAGGAGCTTTGGACCAGGCATCAATCAAATCCTCTTCCGAACGAAACCGGATCATGAAGTGCTTCTGGTCAAGAAAACCCACGACTACGCGCTTCGGCAACTTCCAAGATTCAGCAAGAAACTGATCAAACACAAACACCAAATGCTGATTGAGTTGGAAGCATGTAATCAGGGTGAGAACGATTTTAGATGATCTACAAAACATTATTAAAATATTATGTGTCTGTTATCGCCTATCCATTAGATTAGGGGGTATGAACAGTAATAACTAAACTATGAAAAATATATTTTCTACACATTTATAAAATACATTCATTAGTTACCTGAATATTCTAGTGAAACAAAAAAATTATTTGAAAATCAATGTAATGTTTCTTTTTGAAAAATTTAATTTATGCACACAATGAATTTTTATATTAATAATTTAAATTAATAACTATTGGTGAATGGTTTTAATTAAATGTATATATTAATTACTTGATCAAATTATTTAAACATTAATATAATATTTTTCTTTTCATTCGATAAGAATAAATTAGTTTTTTGCTAATTTATTTCTTCTAGAAAACAGGTTGTGTCATAGCTTGTGAAAATAAGTTAAAATTATTTTCTGCCATTTATAAAAATTGAATTAGATAAAATTAATTAAATATTCATAATCATGGGGATAAAATTTATTGAATAATGACTGTTTATTTTTTATCAATCTAAATATTATATGTGGTAAACATTATCTCCAAGGTAATGGGTAAATTGCATAAATCTGGGTTGAAAATAAGTGACAAGGACATATTTTTTCATAATAACTATTATTTTATGAAATTAATTATACCCTTAAAAAATTATTCTTTAATTTTTATTTTTAATGGAAATTTTTTTCTGAAAATTAATTATATTTTATTTGAATCAAAGAAAGTTACAAAATGTCACTCTCTTAGTTTTAAAAAACATTTATGTGTACACATAGGTTAAAAAATAATTATGAAGTAATATTAATAGTAATTTTGGGAATAATGAAATTATATTCATGATGGTAATTTATTTCTAATATTTAGGTAATATATAATATCTTTAAAATCTTACACAATGTTAAAACAATATTTATTCAATTATATGAAAAGTAAAATAAAGGATTTGGAAATTATTAAAAGTGATATAATTTTAGTATGTTATTATGTTACATGAATTTTATGGGTAAAATAAAATATTATTTTTATTTTAAAATATAATATCAACATTCAATATTTTTATTTATTTATTTCAAGTCAAATTAAATGAATAGTGTAAAAATTGATAGAAAAGATATTTTATCCAAATGATATTTTTTAAAACAATTAAAAAATATTAAAAATATTAAAATAATACAAGGTGAATATGATATGGTTTGAAATTCCGTAAAATTTCTATTTATGGGCCAATTTTGAAAATATAATAAAAAATTACAACCCATTAATATTAGAAATGGTGTTTCCGTATTTAAATTAAAATTTTTTTGACTAAGGGTTAATCAAAATTTTATAGTTTAAAATGACATAGAAAATTGTTTAAATTATATTTGTTGATATTATGAGAAAAAATATACTAAATTATATTCAAATATTGGTCCATTTATAATCATTTGGATTGAAAATGACTTTATTATAATTTAATCTTTTGAGAAATTTGAAAATTTTCCCTCACCCCAATTATAAAATGTGCACCTAATCTCTCAATTATTTACACCATATTGAGAATTATATCTTGAAAAAAATATAAATAATTAAATTATAAAACTTACTATCTAGATCATAGTGTTTTGTTTCTTCCAAAAATAACAACCATAGATCCCTTTAGAGGAGATATAAAGGAATCGTTTCAAATAAGAGGTAATATCTTTAACCGGTCACATTATTTTCCACTTTTACTTACCACCTATAAAAAGACGTTATTAATTATTAAATAATAAATTATGTATAATTAATATTAATAAATATTTTTATTTTTATTAAAATACCATTTTACTCTCTCTTTACTATAAAATGAGGTGTGAATGTATTACTCATATATACGTATGGATTTCTGTCTCCACAGAGTGATATAATTATTTTTCTTAACCATATTTTAGGGATAGTTATTATGATGGGTTTAATTATTATATATTATATTTCTTACATATTATACTTCATAAATTATATTATCACATCTAATTACATACCATCAAATCCTTTGTGAAATTATAACATAGTTCCTGTGTATGTGTGGACATCCACCTCTTAAAAGAAATGTGATTCATTGGTCATTTATATTATACATGGATGGTAATAAGGAAGAATTTTATGACTATATATGTTAAATATGATATAATAATTATATTTTAAAGATAAATTAATATTTATTTCCCTTTATTTCTATCCATCGAAAAATGAATACAACGTTCATGTGTATGTATGGCCTGTCGTCCCCATGAACAGTGTAATTCATTTTTCTATCTATAACTTCAATAAATGAGACAAAATATTTATATAATAAATATATATTATATTTACATATTTAATATTATTTTGGTGATGATATATCCAAGATAAATTTACAAGGATCATAACTAGTGAACTAAAATACTCATGATCAAGGAAGCAATTTTCACCAAGAAATGATGATTTCAATAAGGATTTATTGATAAAATGGATGTTAAAATATTAAAAAGGAAACATATATGATATTATAATTATGATAATTACACTGATATGAAATTATAATAAATTTAATTTCATTATACATTTGGTTATAGTTCTTTTTAAGAAATGAGAACTCAAGGGAAGGGGTTTATGTTCTAAAAACATTGTTAATCAAGATTGTTTATGATTAAGTTATAATCATGAAATATTAATATAAATCTCTCAATATAATCATTAATTTTATTCTTATTTAATTATTTCTCTAAAATATATGTTTTCATTTCATTTACCTCATACTAAGTACTCAAGATATGGAAAATATGTTTTTGAGGAAAATAGTGTTATTTTCTCTATCCAGAAAAAACATTTTTCTTCCATATCATTTTTTTCTAAAAATGGTTTAAATAATTTTTTCCTTTTCCCCCTTGACTTTTTAAAGTTAGTTTTACAAATTTTTTACTTTTTATGAAATATTTGTATGGGATCTTCTTTCCATTTTTCAAATAAGGTACTTTGTGACTTTTGAAAAAAAAAGTATGGAAGGAATGTTTTTTAACTTATATGTCCTAGAAAACCTTTTGTACTAGAATTAATAACTTATAATTTTAATATTCCTTTAATGGTGTACATGGTTATTTTATAAAAAACCTATTTGTATTTATATTTTCATATTTTTTTAATATGTTATTTCAAAATGGAAATCTAATTTTCCTCAAGAATTATTTAATGATTATTGATGGTTTTTATATTAGTCAAAGACAAAAAAAGTTGACATAAATTATGATTTAATGTAGATATGATCAATGGGTATAATACTTATTCACTCTATGGATTATTTAAGAATATGAATACATAATGTTTATGTAACTTTTTTCATTTCCAATGGTTATGCTATGATGAAATGATGAAATGTTTATGAAAGAAAATCTTTTCCAGAAGTTATATTATTATGAAATATTTATGAAACCCATTAATTTTCATGGGATCTAATATGATGAATGATTTAGGATCATATAGAACACATATGGATTATTTAAATTTTAGGGGTATGACCAATATCTCCATCCAATGCATTGGATAAAGTTTGATATGTCATCAGATAAACAGGACTGGAATAGGGAGGTATCCCAATTTAGTAGGGGAATTATCCACTATAATTTTCATATGAGTAAAACTTAACTACTATACAGGTTGGGGTGGGTGATCACATTCCACTATGTTAGCCCTATCAATAATACTTAACTACTAGGGAAATAATTTTTTTATGCTTATGTGTATTCCACAATTCAATTTCATTATTCTATATTATGAATTCATGGAAATGTTCACTGATTACCTTTTGATTCATGTATTATAAACTACCAAGATCTATTCTATGAAAAATGATTAAAATATTTGATATACATGGTATTTTTTTGAAACATTAATTTCAAGTTCTTATACCCTTATTCTCAAGTTTAGGTAACATGATCATTGATATTTCCCTTTTTTACCATTACTAAGAATTTAACTGGCCCATTTATTATGTTTCTTTTCCCCAGGTTTTGAAAAAATGTATTAATTATGTCATGTTTAATAATAGTTATAGTTATATAGAAATAAGAGTTAGATGATGTATATATTTTTTGAATAAGTTTCTTATGTTTCAAATTTTCCAAAGATACCATACCTAAAATATTATTGAATGGAACAAAATGTTATGAAATTTATATTCATCTATTAAGAGGAAATATATATGTATGAAACGTTTAGGTCACTATAGTTGGTAAAAGATAAAGGATTAGTTATAAATGGGAAACTAGGACGAAAAATCATTAGTAATAACCTTAGGGATAATTCTAAAAATGGGATAATATCCTAAAGTTATGATAATGATATAGATTAAACCTAAGGTGTCACATAATAAGGAGTCACTATCTAGACATCCTATAAATAATTTATCATAATATTTTGGTTTCCCATCATGATTATTGTTTCCCACACAATATTTTTTGGTTTTAGTCAATGGTTTGAACCTGCAGGAATAATTTTAATGATGACTGTGATGGAACTATAATTATTTTACACCTTAGTAGATGATTGTTATAGTATGTATAATAAAAATTATTTAGGTCATGAATATAAATATGTCTCAATATATGAATCCTGGTGATCTTAAAAGTGAGAAAAGGACAAAAAATGTTCAATAAATTGATTCATGAGGCAACATCCACATTTTTTTGTGGTTACACAGATCCACCCATCATTGAGAAATGGATGAGTACCATTGAAAATATATTTTATGTTATTAAGTGTTCAATGAGTTATAATATTATTCTAACTATTTATCATTTTGATGAAGAATTATATATGAGTAAGAGTCATATCAAGAACAAGAGATAATAAGAAGAATTTGAATCTATAGAGGGTGACAAATTTACAATCTTATTTCTTAAAAAGTATTTTCTTAATATTCATTATATGAAAATAGAGAAATAATTACTTTTGTTATTATAGAAGGATGATGAATCTTTTGGTATTCATAAGGAAAACTTCACAAGAATTTAATGGTATGCTTTTGGTATTATCATCCAACCAAAAATTATGGTTGATAGATTCTTTAATGGCTTAAATCCATGTATTAGAAGTTCATTATCCATAAGGGACATCAATAGCTATGAATAAATTATTCTATGTACTCTGGAGGGTGAGATAGAGTTTGGAGTTACCTATCAATATAATGGTTTTGATAAGAAAACAAAAATAGAATTCCAAGCCAGTTATAAAAACCATTAATAGGAGAAGATGAGTAGTTTTATGTTCAATTTGTAGAAGGAAACACGAGGGAAATTTACATAAATGAATTGGGTAATTATTAAAGTGTGTAAAGGAAGGTCATCGTGAAATCAAATGATGAAGTGATTAAAATAAGTTAGATAATGTTTTTAATAAAATAATACATTGATAGTTGTTTCTTATCCATAATGAGGATCATAAAAGAACTAATATTTTTTAAATTTAAAAGGACGGATCTTGAAATTGTGAAGGAAGGGGAGATATAGTATCTTTCTCAAGTGACTATTCAACTATCTATACATGTTAAAATTAAAGAGGCATAGAAGGAATATGTATAATAAAAAATTATGGTAAAAAATGTTCCTCAGTTTAACCATGACTATGATGAATTAATCAGTTCCTAGAACTATGTACGTTTCCCTTCGATACCAAATTTGAAGGAGGTAATGAATGAAAATCATAGTTCTTCATTATATATTAATCCTAGAAGTACAAAGATATATATATATATATATATATATATTAATGAGTATCTCTTGTTAGATTGAATGAGGAGAGATATTTAAGCATAAGTTTCTTGGTTCTTATATGTTAGGAAGTTAAGGCTGAGAGAAAATAGTCTAAGGGGATGTTACAACCATTACCCATACCAAAATGAAAATAGGAATATATCACCATTATTTTTTTCATCAGACTCCCAAAAATAACTATTTCTTATATTTCTATTTGGGTTGTAGTCGACCAGCTAAAGAAGTCATGACACTTCATTTCCATTAGAGAAAATTTACCCCAGACCAACTTACTCAGTTATACATTAAGGAAGTAGTATGATTTCATGGTGTAACACGGTAAATTGTTTATAATATATATCCAAGGATTACCTTAATGTTTAGAGAATTGTTTTGTAGGATCTAGATACAAATTTATGTCTTCTCACTATTATCATCTTTAGACATATGGCCACTCTAAAATTACCATTGAAATATAATGGATATAATGAGATATTTATCTATGGATTTCAATAGAGTTTTGGATCAAAACCTTTCTTTGTTAGGATTTTATTATAGCAATAACTTTCACTCCAGAATTCATATGGATCCTTATAAATCTCTCCATGGTTGGATGTTAATAACTACAACATATAATAATGATGTTTGAGAGAGAAATATATTTAGACCTGATCTAGCTGAGGAAATGGCTAAGAAGCTTATATCCCTTCAACAACATATATGAGTTTCTCAGAATCAATAGAGAAGTTATATTAAAAATTATTAGAATGACCTAGAGTCTGAAGATAGTGTTAAGGTATTCCTATAAACATCTACATGGAAGAGGGTGATGATCTTTGAATAAATGGAATTCTAAGCTAATGATATATCAATACTTTTGAAATTATTTATCATATCTATATAGTATCTTATCAATTGAATCTCCCCCCAAATACCTCTCAATTTCATGATTTGTTTCAAGTAGTTTTCTTGGGGAAGTAAATACCTAATCCTTAACATATAATGAACTCATAGTTCATATCACTGTAGGAAGATCAATATTATGAAGTATAAATATTAGATATTCTATATCTTATATAGAATGTGATATAAAATAAGACCACCCAATAGGTTAATGTTTGGTATCATAACCACCAATTTCAGGATCCTATGAGAGAACCTGAGGATGTGATGAGGGGGATGTATTATAAGGCCACATCCTTAAACATTACTTTATCTTGAGTTATTTCAAGAATACACATTGAGGATCTTTTCTGGTTTATATTTTTAGATAATTAGATCATAAATCATGCATTACATTCCACATTTAAACAAAGTGGTTACATAAAAGACAATATTCATTTTTTCCCATCTATGGAAACATTTTAAAAAAAACATGGTTTCTTTCATGACACTTCCTGGATAATATCATCACATCATTTAGCTTTCCCTTGACCTGTGAAAAACTTTTTAAAACTTGGGATGAGCATAAAAAGCTCAGTAAGGGATATAAAAATATGGAAAGGAAACATTAGTACATGTATACATAAGAATTAATAAAATCATACTTTACTCATAAAACATAAGCACGTTAACATACCTCATGAAATCATAAGATTTATGAATAAGTCATAGAAATCATAAGACATAAAGGTAACTTGAGGCATTCATAACATTCTTACGTAGGGAGTAACCCTCATGGTTACGTTTGGAATACCCATCATAATATATTCCCCAATTCTCTTTGGAGAAACCTTAACGTTTAACCCCTTCGTGTTACCCAATGCATTGGAGAGCTATATCGGGCTCACCCTCCCTTAGTTTATCACGTAACCACCCGTCTTCATAACAATGCCCAAGAACCATAACAAAATAGTATCACATAAAACATGCATAAAGGAAACATAACATTTCCACATTTCAATCACAAGATATCAATTAAACACATTGATATAATAAAAACATTATAAAAACCATTTTCAATACCAAAATAAAAGAAATGTAAAACATGGTATTTATTTTCCATTTTTTTTAAATGTTATGGCTTGTAGAGGAAGCCGAAAATCAAATAATGGTCACGGCAGCGGAGAAGTCGTTGTCGCCGCATATGTACGAAAAAAAACATTCCTTTTTAATTTAGTAAAATGATTTGTATAAAAAATATTCCTTTTGAATAGACATAAAAGTCAACGGGGTTTATACACTGTATAAAAGAAATTTGTGTATAAAACAAAATATGTCTCAATGAAAGGAGATTGAGACGAAGTCCCATACCTTGGGTCCGACTTGACTCGATCATTCTTTATCCTACTGAATAATAAAATTGAGTTAATTTATACTTTTTTAAGAAAATTTTCCAATTTCATTATTCCTTTTATATCACTTATTACCATGTTATGAACACTATGTAATTATTTAAGTTAATAATGGTCGTTTTGTCAATCATTGGTACTTGAGTCAAAAATAAACTCTTTATAATTACAAGTTGTTCATGGGGTAAAATATTCATTATATCCAAAATTATATTCATGATGTAGATATCATATATATCATATATATCCAGTATAAACATTAATTTATAATATTACATAACATTTAGAGGTAATAAATGAAATGCACCGTTCATGGAGACGGTAAGCCGTACGTACGCATGAAAGCTACTTCCATTTCTATTTCATATTTAATGGAATTAAAACATAATGATACAAAATTGTATTATAAATTCAGTATGGTATCATATATATTATCATTAAATCTATCCTTTATAGGTACCACATATGGTATTAACGAATGAAATCACATTGAGGGGGCGGTAGTCCGCATTTCCTAAAATGAAGATATCGCGTTTACCCATAATGGAAACCATAAAGGTATCAAATAAATGAAAAATACAGAAGCTTATGTAAAATATAAACATATTATACATAATATTTAAATATAGTGACATCTTAATGGCCACCTTTGAAGGTGTTGTATGAATGTTGAACAATCATTGTTTCGTGAGGCAGAAATTCACCATCCACAGAAACAGTATGTTCTTTAACCATTAGATGTAGGTGTGAGTAAATTTAGATCAAATAATTCTTATAAAAAAATCCTAGTATATTGATGATACTAGTGTTTTTACAAAAGAAATGAATAAAATGAGTTTAGGGGGTTGGAGAAGCAAAAAAAAAACAAAAGAACACAAGTGAAGACATTACCTTTAAATCGGGTAACTCCCTTTGGTTTGAACCAAAAGGGTTTCTTGAAGAGAATCCTGCCTAAGGTAAGGCTTATAGGATGAGGAGAGGGATGTGGAGAGACAAAATGAGCAGATATTTTCTGAGCCAATGGCTTGAGAAGTGTGGGTAAGAAGGTAGAGGTGGGGGCCTTTTATAAGAGGAGAGGAGGGGAACTCTTGGAAAGGTATAAAATGTTACTTTATTTTCAAATGAGTTTTGGATTTTAAAGGTCCCACATTGATTTATTTCGTGGATAAGGTGATAAGAGTTCGAAATCCACCCATCCAATAGGTTTTTGACATGTTTTGGTCTTATATTTTACATTATCATTTCATTTTTTTAAATCGTTAAATAATGAGGTAATCGCTGCATCATCATGGTGTCATATATAATTTAATTTATTAAATGTCTAAAATTTATAAAAAAAATACTATAATGTAGGAAATATTCTTAGATTTACAATGAATATTTATAGTCCAAGAGATCATTTATGTAGAAAAAATTAAAAATGTTTTACTCAGGTGATACATTCATTGTTATATTTACATTAAAAAAATAAAAAGATAAAAAGTCATTATCACACAAAAGTGATTCCATGGGGTCCCCAAGTTTGGAACAAGGCATCACATGGTTGGGAATGACACAACTCGTAGTATTATGACACATTTTGGTGTAATTTCTTATTATTATGATATTATTTTATTATCCTTAACTTCCCGATTACTAATTAATCAAGATAATTAACGATAATTACCGTCGTTACTATTCATAATTTCCAAAAACAAAAGAGTATTAATTACATAATTTGGACCTTTTGATTCCAAATATGGATTCCATTTTACCAAATTCCAAACATATAAATTTAAATAATGTATTTAAAAATAATTCCCGTTGTCAAAAATAAATAACGGGTTTTTTTGAAACAATATGTATGAAAAGTTTGGCACTTGTTTATGCCCAATTTCAAAGTGAAAATAATTATAATGAACACTATTGGATTAAATTGTAAAAATATATTATTATTACTCTTTAAAACCAATTAAAAAGATAATATATCAATATAATTAAATTAGATGAAAAAGCATTTTTGATTTAAAATGCAGTATTTTTCACTATTCCTTAAAAAAATGAACATTGTCAGAAAAATACCAAAAATTTATCCAAAGTTAATTACAATGTCCCAATCATAAAGAATAAGTTTATTTTGACAAATAGAGCTTATATAATTGTCAATAGATAGATTTAAAAATGGTTTTCCATCAAAAGGCAGTAAAAAAATCTTTTAAAAATATTAGTGTATTCCATGCTTAAGATTGGATTTATTCTCATTTTAAGCATCTAAAACACTATATAATTCATAAATAGACATAGATAAGAATATCTATTATTCATTACTTACTTGGGATGTTACATCCTTCCCCCTTTAGAAAATTTTGTCCCCGCAATTTATTGACTTATCGAATAAGTGAGGGTATTTATCCCTCATTGCATTTTCAGATTCCCATGTTGCCTCTTCACTCATGTGGTTCTTCCAAAAAACCTTTACTTGATGAATCACCTTATTTCACAACACATTCTCCCTATGGTCAAGAATCTAGACCGGTTTTTCCTCATAAGATAGATTCTCTTCCAGCTGAACTGCATCTGGACTCAAAACATGAGATGGATCTGGCATGTACTTCCTTAACATTGAAACATGAAAAACATTATATACCTGAGATAAGCTCGGAGGTAAAGCCACTCAGTATGAAACTGATCCAACTCTTCTACCAATTCCAGTACCATCAGCTTCCTTTCACCCACTTCATCCCAGAAAGCTGGAGTTCCACACCGCTTCCCATATAATGCCTCAAATGGTGCCATTTGTATACTAGAATGAAAAATGTTATTATAAGAAAAGTCAACCAAAGAATGATGTTGGTCCCAACTTCCCTGATAATCAATCGAACAAGCACGTAGCATATCCTCCGAAGTCTGAATCATTCGTTCTGACTACCCATATGATTAAAGATGAAAAGATATACTAAAATTTAATTCAGTTCCCAACGACTTCTGAAGACCTTTCCAAAAGTTAGAAGTAAACCTATGATCACGACCAGATACAATTGAGAGAGGAAATCCATGTAACCTGACTATCTATTTAAGATACAAACGAGAAAGTCGATCTAGGGAAAAAGTATCTCGTATAGAAAGGAAATGAGCATATTTAGTTAAGCGATCAACAATAACCAAGATTGCATTATTACCTTGAGGTGTCTTCGGCAATCCCACAACAAAGTCCATGGATATATTTTCCCATTTCCACTCTGGCACTAGTAAAGTATGAAACATCCCTTTTGGTAAGTGCCACTCTGCTTTAACCTATTGACAAGTCAAACACTTCACAGTAAAATCAGCAATATCTCTTTTCATTCTGTCCCACCAGTAATACTCCCGAATATCTTTATACATCTTAGTACTGCCCGGATGAACTGAAAATGGAGAACTATGAGCTTCACATAATAAATCCCAATTTAACTTTTAATCACAAGGAACAAACAATCTCTTCCCAAATCTCAAAACACAATCATCATCAATCTTGAATTCAGGCAACTTACCTTTCTGAACCAGCTCTACCTTTTTCTGTAACTCACTGTCTTGCTTCTCTGCTTGCTTAATTCTGTCTTATAGAGAATATTTCACTGATACCTGAAAAAAAAGAAGGAAATCCTGCACCAACAACTTCTATGCCTAAGATCATCAAATACTTAACCAAAGTATCATGTTCCAAATGCGACATTGTTAATGAATCATTACTTTTTCGACTCAAAGCAGCAGCCACTTTATTTTATTTTCCCGGATGGTAATGAATTGTACAATCATAATCCTTGATTAATTATAGCCATCTCCTCTATCTCATGTTCAATTATTTCTAAGTGAATATATACATTAAAATTTTGTGATCAGTACATATTTCACACTTTACACCATAAAAATGATGCCTCAAAATTTTCAAAGAGAAAACAACAGAAGCTAATTCCAAATCATGTGTAGGGTAATTTACCTCATGAGTTTTCAATAGGCGTGAAGCATAAGCAATTAAATGATCATTCTGCATTAGGAAGCAACCAAGTCCTTTTAATGAAGCATCACTGTAGATAACAAACTCACCATTCCTGGAAGGTAGTGCCAAAACTGGACCATTCACCAATATTCTTTTTAGTTCCTGAAAAAAATCATCACATTCTTTTGTCTAGATAAATTTAACACCCTTCCGAGTTAGCTTTGTCATTGGACTAGATAACCGGGAGAAATTTCTAACAAACCTTCGGTAATAGCCTGCCAATCCAAGGACGCTACGAATCACAGTTACATTTGTGGGTCTTGGCCATTCTTCAACAACCTTTGTTTTTGAAGGATCAACAGTTATCCCATCTTCAGAAACAATGTGACCAAGAAAGAAATTTGTTGCAACCAAAACTCAAAATTTCTTAATTTCCCATACAATTTCTTTTTCTTTTAAGGTTTGAAAAATAACCCTTAAATGTCTTTAATTATCCTCTTTAATTTTAGAAAACACGAAAATATCATCAATAAAAACAACCAAAAACTTATCCAAGAACTCATGGAAAATTATATTCATAAGGTCCATGAATATAGCAGGTGTATTGGTTAGCCCAAAAGGAATTACTACAAATTCATAATGGCTATATCTTGTACGAAATGCGGTCTTCGAAACATATGCTTCATTTACCTTCAACTGATGGTACCCTGATCTCAGGTCAATCTTTGAAAAAAACTGAGCTCCCTGGAGCTGATCAAATAAATCATCGATATGAGGAAAATGATATTTCATCTTAACAGTGATGTTATTAGAGGATCTATAATCAATGAAAAGTCTCATAGATCCATCTTTCTTTTTAAAAAATAAAATAGGAGGACCCCATGGTGATGTGCTTGGTCGAATGAAACCTTACTCTAATAAATCTTGCAATTTCTCCTTCAACTCTAAAAGTTCAATTTGAGCCATTCGATAATGGGGTTTTGAAATTGGCTTAGCATCAGGAACTAAGTCAACAGTAAACTCAACTTCCCGATCTGTTATTATTCCAGGAAACTTATCAGGAAAAACATTAGGATACTCATTTACCACTGGCACATCATTAATCTGAACAGTTCCTTTGTTTTCAACAATATGTGCAAGGTAACATTCATTTCCATATTTTACAAGTTTCTCAACCTCTTGATATGTTATCAGCAGTAAGGGTTAATTCTTGTACACAAACTGGAAGACTTTCTAAAAAGAAACTTCTTTAGCTCTACAGTCAATCATAGCATGGTAAATAGAGAGCCAATCCATACCCAGGATAACATCAAACTCTACTAGAGGTAAAAAATAAGGTTTGTAAGTAGGTTCTTTCCACGGACAAGGATAATAAGATTCTTATAAATTATTTTTGCCTCAACATTTCCCCCAGGTGTTTTTACCACAAGTTCATGAGTCATTTCTTGAGATGGTATTCCCATTTTAGTAGAAAATTTTTCAGAGATGAAAGAATGTGTAGACCCTGAATCAAACAAAACACTGGCATAATCTGAAAAAACAAAAAAAGTACCTGATACCACTTCATTTGATGTCCCAACATCTACTGAAGTAGTTGCAAAGGATTTCACCACCACTTTCTGCTTGTAGTCTAAATGATACAAATCACTCGAGAACTTTTTCGTACACTCATTTGCATAATGACCAATCTCATTGCACTTGAAACATTTCACTAACTGTAAATCAAATTTGGTCTTACCATCACCCTGATCTCTTTTCAGTGCAATCATGAGCCTTATGTCCCATATTATCACATCAGTAGCACTTTCCAGAATTTAGAAGACATTCCCCAGCATGCCTTTGACCACATTTATCACAAACTAGAAACTTAGTTTTCTTACCATCAGACCTTTTTGAAGATTTTTTTCCCTTTCTCCTTCCACCTCAGTCTCTTCTTCTGTTGGTTGTTATAGGACACTTGATCATCGACAATATCCATTTCAACCTTCTCAGCACATCGAAAAAGCTTTTCATAACTTTTGAACCCACGATAAGCTAAATCCCTTCGATATTTTTTCTTTAATCCTGAGTACAAATGATTGATTTTACTATCAAGGTCTCGGATAAAATTTGGAGCATACCTTGCCAAATGAGTGAACCTTTCTTCATTAGCGGCCACTGAGTCTTCCTCTTTCCTCAATTCCAAGAATTGTTTTTCCATCCTAAGTAGAACAACCTTAGGCAAATATTTCTCAAGAAACATACCTTTGTATTCATCCCAGTCGAGAGCATCAATCTCATTAGCGTCCCTGGTATTTTTAACCATCGACAACCACTGATTTTCCTCACCATCCAAATGGTAAATAGAAAGACTAACCTTTTGATTGTATGAACACCCCATGACATTGAAAATCTTCTCTAGTGATTTAATCCACCCTTCAGATAGCACAGAGTCAGATGATCCTCTGAATGATGGGGGATGTTGCCTCATGAAAAGTTCCACCACTAACATGTTCCTCTGTGGTTGATATGGCTGATCACGTGCATGGATACAGCCACCAATTATCACTTGAGTCAACGGCGCCATTACTGCAACAAACTGTTCAGTTCCAATTCCAACCATCTCAGAATGTTGATTCTGATGTTCATTTATTTCAATATTCCTTCCTAGCATTGCTTCCATATTTCCTCTGCAGAAAACCATTCTGAACAAACATGACTTAGATGAAGCAACACGATAATATTCAAATGATACATCATTTCAATTTGATCATAAAAAAAATATTTTTGGATAATCATTTAATAGAATTCTAACTCCTAAAGTTATCTAAACCGACCTCTGATACCAACTATAAGGCCCCAGCCTTAAACATTAATTAATCTTGAGTTATTTTAATAATACACGTTGAGGAACTTTTCAGGTTTAGAGTTTTAGAGAATTAGATCATAAATCATGCATTACATTCCACATTTAAACAAAGTGGTTATATAAAAGACAGTATTCATTTTTTCCCATCAACAGAAACATTTAAAAAAAACATGGTTTCTTTCATGACACTTCCTTGATACTATCATCACATCATGTACCTTTCCCTTGACTTGTGAAAAACATTTCAAAAAGTTGGGATGAGCATAAAAAGCTCAGTAAGGGATATAAAAATACGGAAAGGAAACATTTGTACATGTATACATAAGAATCAATGGAATAATACTTTACTCATAAAACATAATCATATTAACATACCTCATGAAATCATAAGATTTATGAATAACTCATATAATTCATAAGACATAAAGGTAACTTGAGGCATTCATAACATTCTTACGTAGGGATTAACCCTCATGGTTACGTTTGGAATACCCATCACAATATATTCCCTAAATCTCTTAGAAGAAACCTTAATGTTTAACCCCATTGTGTTACCCAATGCATTAGAGAGCTATATCGGGCTCACCTGCCCTTAGTTTATCACAGAACCACCAGTCTTCATAACAATTCCCAAGAACCATAATATAATCGTATCACATAAAACATGCATAAAGGAAACATAACATTTCCACATTTCAATCAAAAGATATCAATACAACACATTGATATAATAAAAACATTATGAAAACCATTTTAATACCAAAATAAAATAAAAGTAAAACATGGTATTTATTTTTCATTTTTAAAAAAAGTTATGGATTGTAGAGGAAGCTGAAACTCAATTAATCGTCACGGCGGCAGAGAAGTTGTTGTCGCCACATACGTACGACAAAAAAACATTCATTTTGTCCTTTATTAAAAAGCTTCATATAAAAAATATTTCTTTTTAATAGACATAAAATTAAACGGGGTTTATACAACGTATAAAATAATGTTGTGTATAAAACAAAATATGCCTCAATGAAAGGAGATTTAGACGAAGTCCCATACCTCGGGTCCGACTTGACTCGATCGTTCTTTATCCTCCTGAATAATAAACTTGAGTTAATTTATACTTGATTAAGAACCTTTTTCAAGTTCATTATTTATTTTAAATCACTTATTACCATGTTATAAACACTATGTAATTATTTAAGTTAATAATGGTCGTTTTGTCGATCATTGGTACTTGAGTCACAAATTAACTCTTTCTAATTACAAGTTGTTCATGGGGTAAAATATACATTATATAAAGAATTATATTCATGATGTAGATATCATATATATCATATATATCCAGTATATACACACATTTATAATATTACATAACATTTAGAGGTAAGAAATGAAATGCACCGTTCATGGAGACGGTAAGGCGTACGTACGCATGAAAACTACTTCCATTTCTATTTCATATTTAATGGAATTAAAGAATAATGATACATAATTGTATTATAACGTCAGTATGGTATCATATATAATATCATTAAATCTATCCTTTATACGTACCACATATGGTATTAACGAATCAAATCACTTTGAGGGGGCGGTAGTCCGCACTTCCTAAAATGAAGATATCACGTTTACCCATAATGGAAACCATAAAGGTATGACATAAATGAAAAATACAGAACCTTAAGTAAAACATAAACATATTATAATTTATATATAAGTATAGTGACATATTAATGGCCACCTTTGAAGGTGTTATATGAATGTTGGACAATCATCGTTTCGTGAGGCAGAAATTCGCCATCCATAGAAACAGTATGTTCTTTAACCATTTGATGTAGGTGTGTGTAAGTGTAGATCGAATCCTTCTTATAAAAATATCCTAGTATGTTTAAGATACTGGTGTTGTTACAAAAGAAATGAATAAAAAGAGTTTAGGGGGTTGGAGAAGCAAAATAAAACAAAAGAACACAAGTGAAGACATTACCTTTAAATCAGGCAACTCCCTTTGGTTTGAACCAATAGGGTTTCTTGTAGAGATTCCTGCATAAGGTAAGGATTCTAGGATGAGGAGAGGGATGTGGAGAGAAAAAATAATCAGAGATTGGCCGATCCAATGGCTTGAGAAGTGTGGGTAAGGAGGTAGAGGTGGGGGCCTTTTATAAGAGGAGAGGAGGGGCACTCTTGGAAAGGTATAAAATGTTACTTTATTTTCAAATGAGTTTCGGATTTTAAAGGTCCCAAATTGATGTATTTAGAGTATAAGGTGATAATAGTTCTAAATCCACCCAACCCATAGGGTTTTACATGTTTTGGTCTTAGATGTTAAATTATCTTTTCATTTTATTTAAATCGTTAAATAATGAGGTAATCGCTACATCATCATGGTGTCATATATAATTTTATTTATTTAATGTCTAAAAATTATAAAACAACTACTATGATGTAGGAAATCTTTTTAGTTTTCCAATGACTATTTATAGTCCAAGATATCATTTATGTATACAAAATTAAAAAAGTTTTACTCAGGTGATACATTCTTTGTTATATTTACTTCCTTTTAAAAAAATAAAAAGATAAAATGTCATTACCACACAAAAGTGATTCCATGGGGTACCCAAGTTTTACAGAAGGCATCCCATGGTCGGACATGACACAATAAGTAGTATTAGGACACATGTTGGTGTCATTAGTTATTATTATGATATTATTTAATTATCCTTAACTACCCGATTACTAATTAATCAAGATAATTAACGATAATTACTGTCATTACTATTCATAATGTCCAAAAACAAAAGAGTCTTAATTAAATAATTTGGAAATTATGACTATAAATATGGAATCCATTTTACCAAATTATAAACATAGAAATTGCAGTAATTAATTTAAAAATATTTCCCGTTGTCAAAACAAATAGCGGGTTTTTTTGAAACAATATCTATGAAATTTTGACACTTGTTTATGCCTAATTCCAAAGTGAAATTAATTCTAATGACCACTATTGTATGAAATGGTAAAACTATATTCTAATTACACTTTTAAACCAATTAAAAAGATAATCTAACCATATAATTAAATTATATGAAAAATCATTTTTGATGTAAAATGCAGTATTTTTCACTATTCATTAAAAAAATGAACATTGTCAGAAAAATACGAAAAATTTATCCAAAGTAAATTTCAATGTCCCAATCAGAAAGAATAAGTTTATTTTGACAAATAGAGCTTATAAAATTTTCAAAAGATAGATTTAAAAATGGTTTTCCATCAAAAGGTAGTAAAACAATCTTTTAAAAATATTAGTGTATTCCATGCTTAAGATTGGATTTATTCTCATTTTAAACATCTAAAACACTATCTAATTCATAAATAGACATAGATAAGAATATATATTATTAATTAATTACTTGGTATGTTACATGTATTCTCATATTTCTATATTAGAGTGATAAATTTGGAGGTATAATTTACTTTTAATGTGGTAGAATGAGACACCTTGAGTGTTTAATGAAATATTTATTTTTAAATAATTATATATCTTCAATATCATGTGTTACAGAAATTGATTTTAGAAAAACCACATATATTTATTGAAATATTATATATACCCTAATGAATAGCCAATGGATTGAACTGTATGAATAATATTAGCAAATAAATTATGAAATATATATAGTCTACAATTTTATTAAATAAATTCACTATTAATAAAATAATTAGAATTTAAAAAAATATTTGAAAATAAATATGATGGTTTTTTCAAAAACAATTATGCGCAAAATGTAATTTTAAATTAATAAATTAGAGTAATAATTCATTTTGAATGAATTTAGTGAAATTTGAGTATTATTTTCATGATCATATTTTTAAAACATTCATGAAATATTTTATAGGCATATGATGAGAATAAATGTAGTTTTACAATTAAAAATGAATTTCCTTCTAAAACATATTTTTTATCGCATTTTTTTCATAACTAAGTTAGAATTATTATATACCATTAATAGGAATTGAATTAGATAAAATTAATTTCATATATATAATTAGTATTTTTAAATTTTGTAAAGAATATTCATTTAGTTTTTGTCAATTTGAAATGAAATCATGGTAAAATTTATTACCTCAATAAAAATAAATTTGAGTTGATCTATATTAAAATAACTGGTATTGAAATAATATTTAATAATAATTCATATTGGATGAATATAATTTTATTATTACTGCCTTAGGCTGAACTTTTATTATTTTAGTCGACACTTTTCCATGAAAAACACATATATATTATTTAGAACGAAGAAAGATAGAAAATTCCCCTAACCTAGTTTAAAATATCCTTTATGTGCTCATATATGGAACAAATATTTATAAATGTTAATAGTAATTTTATAAATGAGGAAATTATATTGATTATTATAATTTATTTACAATTTTTAGGTATTATATAATTTTCTTAAACTCTTACACAACACTAAAACAATATTTATTCAATTAATGGGAAAATAAAATAAATGAATTTAAAATTATTAAAAGTGATATAATTTGTGAAATTTATGGTTTTACAGTAATTTTATAGGTGAAAATGACATATTATTGTTTTATTTAAATATTATATCAAACATTTTTTTTGAATTTCAAGTTCGATTAAATTATTAGCGTTAAAATGGAAAATAATGATATTTATTTTTTCAAAAATTATATTATTAAACTATATTAAAATTAAATAATATTATAATAAGTAAAATTGAATCATATATGGTGTAAAATTTCATATATTTTAAAATTATGGTCCAATTTTCAATATATATGTAAAAATTACAAACTTTTAACATTGAAAAACTTGTTTACATAGTTAAAATTAAAATCGGTTAACTTACGGTTAATCAAAATGATATGGTTTGAAATGAAAAAAACATATTTAGATGATATTTAATTATGAGATTAAAACCCTATCCAACCTTATTTTTTAGTCCATGGAAATGTGGAATCAGTTTTTGTGATAATAAATTTAGTATAATTTAATATTTTAGGAAATTCCAAAAATGCCACTCACCACAATGATAAAAAGGGAACCTCCTCCATCACTTCATTACACAAAATTTATCATTATAACACAACCAAAATATATCAACTCCCCTAAAAAGTTTCGTATACAAATACTTGAGGTTTTTTATTTTGAGAAGACCAACCCTAGATCTGTTCGTAGAAGATCTTACGGAATCGTTTCAAAGAAAAGGTAATCACTTAACCTATCACTTTTTTTATATTATTATTTTAATCATATAAATATAATTTATTTATCATAAAATAATAACTTAAGTATTTAAAATATTATTAAATATAACTATTATCATGTGAAAACTATTATACACATTCTTCCTATCAAACGAGAAAAGAAAGTATCCCTCATGCGTATGTATGGCTTACCATCTACGCATAATGATAAATTTTTTTCACCAATATATTTTGTTGATTAGTATTGTGAAGGGTTTAATGTTTATATATATTATTTATGAAATAATTATACTTATGAAATTATAATATTAGGTCAACCTATTTACCATCTAGTCCTACCAGAAATGATAACGTTGTTCGTGCACATATGTGGACTATTACCTCCACGAATTGAAATAAATAATTTTTCATTTATATTTTAATTGGATGATAATAAGGATCAATTTGATTAATATATATGATATAAATGATATTTTAATGATCCTTTAAAGTTGAATTAATTTTTATCATTATTGTTTTCTATTTTTCAAAAAATTAAAACATCCTTCCCGCAAATGTACAACCTACCATCTCCATGAATGATTTAATTATTTTTTATGTAAAATTTATAAATGAATTAAAATATGAATATAAATAATATATATGATATTTATATCAATCTAAATATTATAGCGATTTTGGAACCAAAAATAAATGTACAATGACTGAACTATTAAACATAAATACTCATGATAAATGAAAGAGTTTTTCACTCACTAATAGTGATATTAATTAGAAATTATTGATATAATGGGAGGTTTAAATGTTATAAAGGGAGAATATATGATATTATAAGTAGGAAAACTACCATACTATATAATTTTAATAAATTGTAATTTATTATACAAGTGTTTAGAGTTCTTGAAAATATAGAAGAACACGATGTAAATCGATTTATAATAAAATTTGATTTTTATTGATATTTTTTTAAAAACGTTATGATGATTAAATATTATGATAAAAATATCAATATAATCATGGATTTTATTATAATATGTGTATTTATTGAAAATACATATTTTACTTTCATTTCCCAAATATTATGTACTCAAGAGTCAGATAATATTGTTTTATATAAAATTGACTTCATATCTCTATTCTGTAAAAAAACCTTTTCACCCATTTCCATGTTTTCCAAACATGCATTAAAGAATATTTTTTACCATTATCCTAAAATTTTAAATTATTTTTAACCATGTTTATCTTTTTGAAAGTGGTTTGAAATGAATCTTAATTTCTTTTTCCAAATGAGGTACATTGAGACTTTTCAGAAAACATAATGAAAGGAATTTTTTTTAACTTATACAACATGGAAAAAACTTCTCAACTTCATGAATAATTTTTGATTATAGGATTATATTAAAATTTTAAATGGTTTTTATGGGAAATGTTTTCCTATATATTTTAAAGGTTTTATAAATTAGTGATTTTAAAATACAAATTTTATTCTCCGTAAGAATGTTTTAATGATCTTTTAATGGAATTTATATTTATGAATGTCAAAAGAACTTGATTTAAAATATGATTTATAGGGAGTATGATCCAGGTATACCATCCTTATTCATTATTTAAATGTTTTATAAATATGATGAGACTATTTCTATGAAACCTGTTTTTTTTTCACGAGTTATGCTATGATTAAATGATGAAATTTTTATGATAGCCATTCCTTTTCCAGATTTTATATTATGATGAAATGTTTATGAATCCCTTTTCATTTAATGGGTTATTATATGATGAATTACTTATGATCTTGTGTCACACATATGTATGAATTTTATCATGTAATTGTTGGGACCTACATGTCCCTCCAATTAATTGGGTAAATATTGATATCTCATGAGATAAATATGATTGGAATGAGGAGTTACCCCAGTTTAGTAAGGGACTATGTCCACTATGATAGTTTTAGGAGTGAACCAAGAATACTACGATGGTTTGGGGAGTGAACACATTACCCTATGATATCTGTGGAAATGATACTTGACTACTAATTAAATGATATCCCAGGCTTATGTGTTTGCAACATATCAAAGTACTATGTATAAGTTATGATTTCATGGTCATGGTATTTTATACCCATATGATTAATGAAAAATAAACTAACATGGTTTATCAAATAAATAAATATTATGATAATTGATATGTAGGGTATGGTTTAAAAATGTCAATATCATTTTCTTATAACCTTATTCCCAGGTAATGCTAATGTGATCATTGATATCTCCCTTACATTTCCTTATTAAGCATATATTCTCACCCTATTTATATATTTCTATTCCCTAGGTTATGAAGGAATGTATTAAGTATGATATGTATTAGAAGGATTATTTTTATGAAAAAAATAAGTGGAATACATTGTTGATATTTAATGAACCTGTTGTTTATGTATTTAAGTTTCCAGTAATATTAGACATAAAAGATTTTGGAATGGATCAAAAATGTTATTCCACAAATATTCATCAATTAAGATGAAATATATATGTGTGAAAAATTTGGGCTACTGTAAATATATAATAATCCATCATCTAATGATATTCATGATTTTTAATGAACTAAATGATTATATCAAACACTAGAAATCACATAAATAAATAAATTAGTTTTAATAGACAATGAAAAATTCATCTTCTACCTTCTTAATAGAATGATATATAATTGTATATTCTATCACATAATCCTTACATTCATGATGTAAAACAATTTTCAAGGGTCTATTCCATTCATGAATATTATTTCTAGAAAGTATATTGTCTTTCTCCAGAAATGATCATATGGATAACATGGTTAACACATTTTCTATTTTACGATGAAAATTTAAAATAAAAAAATAAGTACATTATCAGGACTTCAAAAATATTAGGGATGATATAATCTTATTTTATTAGTACACTAGTAAAAAAATCATTTAAAATTGGAATTCTAACATTAGTTCTTTATGAACCAATGTTAAATGAAATTGAGGTGAATCTTTATCATTGATAACTAAAGAAAGAATGTTACAATTCCTCATGGAGGAGTTTTAACATCCTTTACACAAGAATTGATGTTAAAATTTACCTATTAGAAATTTTAACATATGTTCCTAATGAATCGAGGTTATAATTTCTCTAGTAGGACATTAAATTTTGGTTCATGAATAATTGATCATAAAAATCATCAAAGAAGAATTTGAAAGTTGGTTCCTGAAGAAAAAATGTTAAAATTAATCTTATAAAATCTGTTTATAATGAAATGATGTTAAAACAATGTAAAAAGTTAATTTTTAACAACACATTTGAGAAACCTATGTTAGAACTCTATTTTTAAAGTTAGTTTATTAAAGAATGACATGAAATGTTTGATGTGAAGATTTTAATAAAGTCAATTCTTCTAAAAACAAATGTTATAAGTGTATGTTTATTTTTTACTCAAAAAAACTAATGTTAAAATCCTTAAATTGAATTTTTTTAAAACCCTTTTAGTAGTGGTTTTCAATTTTTATACATTGTGTACATTCAAATATTTTAACTCTTCCCATAAAAACACACATGGTTGTTACTTTTTTGTTCCCAATTATAAATATATATTACCAAACATTATTATAATTTTTAATTGAACCTTTCATTTATAAATATTTTTTATTTTTTTAACCAACTCAATTTTCAAATTTACACAATTTTTTATTTTTAATATACCTTTATTTTAATTATTTTCCTTACTTTTTCAAATTTTATATATATTTTTGATAATTTTGTCTTGTTTTTATGAAAATAAAATTTTTATAAATGATTAAACATACACATGATATCTACAAATTAATGATCAAAACCCCTCATCAGTTTTTTTCTGAATATAATGAACTTGAAAATGCATCAATAGTATTTCATCTTGAAGAAAATAAATATCAAGAATTGATGAAGACTTACAAACAATAACCCTTATTTTATAATTTGGAATCTGAAATTTAATGTTTGTTATCATGTTTTTGAATTTATGTTATGTTATGATCATTGAATAATAATTTAATCAATGATTCTATAAAAAAATTAGTTTTATGATTTCTCTATAAATATTTTTTAAACAAATTTATTTTTGACATTAGTTATTTGAAAATATGATGTAAAAAATTTCCTTTCACATCTTTTATTTTAATTAATGATGTTAAAGGAAAATTTTAACATTCTTCATTCAAAGAACCATATATAAATGGTTTTTTTAAAAAAATATATGTCTTCTCACATTAGTTTTTTGAATAACTGATGTTAAAGGTCACTTTTAGCACCAATTATTCAAATAATAAACTTTAATGGTTACATAAAATTATATGTAATATTCATTTTCCAAAATAATTAGTTATTAAATTTGTTTTTAATGTTTATTTATAATTGATGTTATAAATATAGTTAAAATATAACTTGAGAAGACATCACTTAAAAAATGACATGAAAATCCCTCAATAGATAGAATTAAAGGCCTTTTTCTTCAAGTGATAGTTTCCCTCTATGTGATCAAGTCCAAATATCCCTCACCAATGGAATCAAAAGGTCATGTTATGTTAAAATTATCAATTCAATGATCTATATTTCCCTTCTCATAACCCAGATATTGGATATATTAGTTATTCAATGTTATTTTGGTAGCAGTCCATTCCAACTGTTAGCTTATAAATCCTTGATCTGATTAGTGGACTCCTCAATCCTGAAACATTTATTTATATTTGCACAAAATTTTAACCTATGTTATTATTAGTCAATCTTTGATAGTTAATACTTAATAATACTTCAGTTAAATAAACCATATTATTTTTTATAACTCCCTTCTAATTTAAAATAACCTTGAATTTAGCTACGCATATACATTTAACAATAATTCAAATCATAATATAACAGAATAAATTTATATCTTAATATAGTCAGGGGTTTAAATTATTATGTTTAAACATATCATGTTAATATTATATGGATTTTAAATAAAAAATTACCCATTTAATTAATAAATCAAATTAAACATAAACCAATTTATTTTTATTCTATATTATATTCTCTTTAGTTCATTAGTTTATGTGATATTTTTTTTAAATAGGTAGAGGAAAGTCCAACTTCTGGTCAAAAAAATAAAAAACTCATTTGAATTGGGATGAGGGGTAATGTAATGTTTTACAATGGTCCAGTAGCTCTAAGGCCCATACAAATTTGATGGACTAAAATCCTAGGGGATTTAAAGATGAATTAATGAACCAAAAAGTCAAACCAATGGAATGAAGGATAAACACTTTACCATGTACTAGGGTGAGTAGTCCGTAGCCTTCCAAAAATATGATTCAAACATAATTTCTCCCCCCCTTCATAGAGACTATAACTCCATGCATCTAGTATAAAAGTTTCATATCCCACATCCATGAACCATTGAATCATGTTGGATGATGTATCATAAAAGGGAGCACCTCTATACATAGTGTTGGAGGAGGTTTAGATGATGGGTTCCAGCACACCCATTGCTCTTTGGATCTACCAACCCAGTAGTGCCTATACATCCCCTACAAACACCACCTCCTTGATGCTCCATATACTTAGAGTAGTCTGGATGATAGAAAATCATAAAGCAGGGTACCACTTAATCCTTCCTCAATTATCTAGATGGATGAAAAGTTGGATGATATGTTTCAACATGCTTATCCCTCAAAAAGAGGCCACCCACCAGATAGTGCCTCCATAGTACTTTCCAAAAGTGTTGATCCATTTTTCTAGAAAATGGTCTACCATTATCATCATCTAGATGAATATCTAAAGACTGTGACCTAAATACCAATTTTTCAGATAAAAAACTATGAAAAATCATCCCAAGGAACCATTTGGAAAAAATACAGAGCTATGTTGTGAAGGCCCATATAGTCACTATCCCACCAAAAAACACTAAAATAAAATGAAATCACCACCACTCATCACTATGTCATCTCCCACTCATCCACAAAATTTTTCATATCTTTTAAGAATTATGACTAACATTGTCATCCCTATTCCACTGTCAAGAATAAATTTCGATAGATCAGTGATGATTAAATAAACTGTACCAATAACCATTCCACATCCAGTTAACATCAGATACAACCCACTGATGGAAATTAATCACGAACGAAGATAGATATAAAATAAGTAAATTATATGATCCTTATTTTTCTAATAGTTTGTTTATTGAGTGGAAAAAAGTCATCCTATGAGCTAGAATAATAAACTCCTTGATCCAATCATCACTTGAGTTAAATCATTCCATCATCAATAATTGAATCTTCTAGAATTATTTCACATTAGATCTCATTCTAAAGTTCCTCCTCTCCTTGGATCTCGATCCTTTAAAAATACACACTCACACACATGGGTAAATAACCAATGGAATTGTTAATAATGGTTTTATAAAAGAAACAATGGATATATAGTTCCTACATAAGTGGGGTTGGTGGGGATGAAAAAAAAGATATAATTTTAATTTAATGATTACAATAATAAAAACACATGAAATTAAATTAAGATATTTCTGGCACATACGTTGGTCAATCAAGATCATGATTAATAACATAAACGAAATAAATACAAATTTAATATTACAAAATATCATTCATTTAAAACATTCTTAATTATTATAAATTATACAAAAAAAATAATTATATTATTAACTAATTCATCCATTTGATTTAGACCCATCCAAAATGTTTTAGATATCATCATCCATTTTAATTTTAAACAAATTACATAAATTAAATTTAATATAAAATTAATTAAACACATAGTGTGAACCAGGATGAAACACAACATGTACCTTTCTAAATTACCTAACATGGTCCTTGTCATGCAATATGCACTCACATGTATATAGTTTTTTATATAAATACATTGAGTGTATTATAAATAAATAAAATGTAGAAACATGTTAAATTACATGTAATGTACAACTTCTAATTCATGTATATTACACATTGTGCAATGACTATAAATAGTGTGTAGTTATGAATTTTATATAGAAATTATACAATCATTTAGCATGTAATAAAACATGTCAAATGATTTGTACCATCAATTAGTGATTGAAAACATATGTTGATTAGGTTTATTAGATTAATTAAATAATTATTTATTTATGTTTAAATAGGTCCGAGATACATGGAGTACAAAAACCATCCAGATGTCATGTATATTTATTCACTCTATGCCTGAAATACATGTATACTGACTGGGTAGGTATTTCACCATTGGTATTTATGAGTTACATGGAATTTCTAATCTATCTACACCCCATTTCACCTCATTGTAACCAAATTTTCAGTTACATGTGTCATGTAATAAATACATGACACATATTTGACCATGTAGTTTCCACCATGAAAACACATTGACTACATGGCGTGTATACTTGTTACATGTTATATAATCTGAAAGGCCACATACAATCATATTCTGGTCAATACGTGAAGTGTAATGGAATTTCTCTATTAATCTGCATGACCATCAATGAATTTTGTTGCTTGGTCTTGGTGAAATAAATATTGGTACAAAACACTTATTTTTTTACACATTGTGTAGTCCCATGTCATCCAAAAAGATTTCCAATACATCCATATTAATTTTTAAAATTTTTCTCATCTATATATAACATTTTCTTTGTTATATAAGGGAGAAAAAAGAAAAAATCTTTACTTTTGGACGAAAGAAAAACAATTTTGTTAATGAAAAACCAATGACAAATATGTAAATTGATCATTGTTTAATAAATATTAATAAATTTTAACATGAATATTTTGATATCAATTTAATTTTTTGATCACAATGTTTGTCACTCAAGCCCAGGATCAACAATTTTTTTTCAGTGAATCCAATGAATAAATCATTATAACATGAAAAAGAATAACATGTGTCATGGTTGTATTAAATTAAATATAATTAATGAATCTCAGAACCTGATATAATATTTTCATGTAAATTTTATAATTATGTTAATAATATGAATTACCCTAGATTTTAGATTCTTTCTTCAAAGATGTTCTTAATCATTCAAAGAACTATTTGGATTCACCTTTTTCGCATATACAAGATCAAATTTAAAATCTATATAGAGGCTATCCACACTTATTACATTAAACCTAAATCACCACCAATAGTTCCTTAGGTAATAGCAAGGAAGTGTCAATTTTCTTGCATCACTCTCTTTTATCTATCGACAATCCATCATGGATTGAAAGATTGAATCTTGTTATCTTACGAATGGAGAGGTAGGAGGGGTATTCATTCTCTTAGTTCTTGAGATAATTATGGATTATTTTCTCTCTATGGTTGAGAGAATATCTAAATAGGACATGTTGTGTAAAAAACTTTCAAACCTTATAAAAGGATATAACCAAATATTTTTACAACTAGCATAAAGAATAAATAATCACACATAGGGCCTTAATTATACTCAATTTTTTTTTATCAAAATCCATATATAATAATAATTTTATCATTATTATTTTATTTATAGTCACTTTTCTCAAGGAAAAATAATATCATTCCCTAAATAAATAAATAAACGTTTATTGAAATTATATTTAATACATCATTCCTAAAAGATATATTAAAACTGTTTTTATTTCTTCATCGGGTATTACCAATCATTGAAATATTAATATTATTTATTTGATAAATAAATAAATATTTATAATATTCTTAGTCTTGGAAATAAATATTTATCTTAACATTTCACTAAAACATATCTATGATGATTGAATATTTTTATTTAAGAGAATACCAATTAAATATTATACCTCAATATATAAAATAATAAATATTCCAATAATTAAATTCAAATAGAACATAATTGATAACTATAGAGACACTAATTATGTGACCCTATATATTTATTCCTTGGTTGCATTAATTGGGTTTTCCTAATGTCCAATATTAGTATCTAACAACAACCAAGAGGTAGAAGTTAATGGTACAACATAAATAATTGATGAACTCTCACTATGTATTATAATCTGGTTGTTTGAATATTCAACCACACATGATCATGTCATAAACCATTTTTTTGATATTTGATTATTTTATATACGGAAATGAACCTATCCATAAACAATGAAAATTAAATTTAGTTAGATAGTCTCATTTCAATTAAAGGGGTGGGATATCATATTCAATAACCATATAAGGGAAAAATCATTTCTTGACTGATTCACTAATAACATATCACTCGGGACACACCTAATGTGTAACGTCCCGGTTCTGGGTGCCACTCAACAGGTGCCCCGAACCCAGTTCGCCAGATAACCTCAAGCGCATTTCCCCAAATGCTAGAGGCTGCCAACTAGTAGCGAGGCCCCATGTCTGATAGTGGGGAAACAATGCCCTCATTTGTCAAAGTGAAACACAACGGAATATAATATAACATACAACAACAGCGGAAGAAATAAACCATACACATAACTGGAATAAACAACTGCAGTAGATATAACCAACCAGTATATAAATGTTGATGAAACATGCCAAATGTTCAAAGAAATCAGTCAGAACATGTTACATAGCAGTGCAATACAATACAATACAGAGTATAACAAAACGAAACAACATAGCTGGCAGTATCTCGAGCCTAGGCTCTGTCCCGTGCCCTCCTACTCCTCAGCAACAATCAAGTACCTATATAGGGACTCTTGCCCATATTCATACCTACAGAAACGTAATCTATTTGGGCTTAAAGGCATGGCCCAAATAGGGTGTGAGAAATATATCTCAGTAGGCACCCACTAAAGGCCCATTCCCAACTATGTGTAAACATGCAACAACAATGTGAAAATGTAAAAATGCAATAAACTAAGCAGCACTCAAAAGTAACCAACTTACCAGTTAAATTTCCATTAAATTATTTATTTAATCCACTTAATATAAGAAAACACCACAGTGAATTTAAAAGTAACCAAACAGCGTCCTCAGACAAATAAAATCTCACCCTCAGGTAATCAGAATCCAACCCACAGGTATTTCCCTCAGGCGTAACAGAAGTTCCCCTCAGGAATACAAAGTGTATCC
Organism: Viscum album; assembly: GCA_963277665.1. Taxonomy (NCBI): domain Eukaryota; kingdom Viridiplantae; phylum Streptophyta; class Magnoliopsida; order Santalales; family Viscaceae; genus Viscum; species Viscum album. The sequence continues at coordinate 769,736,855 of OY728119.1, read as the reverse complement.
CTCAGGAACATAGTCTATCTCCCACAGGCACGGAAGAAGTTACCCTCAGGCTAAGATAACAACTGCCCTCGGTCCAAGCAAAAAAATGCCCTCAGGATGTGTAAAACACTGCCCTCAGGTGCAAGTAACCGGGCCATGCCCAACATGTAAATAAAAATTCGCAATCAATTCCTCTGAAGGAAATTCTACAATAATTACTTTAAAGGCATTCCCTCGGGTATCCTGGCCAAACGGATAAACAGATGAACGCACCCCCGGGGGTGGTCCGGGATCCAAGCACTGATCCCAAACAACAGTTCCACAATTTCATTTAATCACTTATACAATTATAGGTATTAAAATAGCCAGGGCCTCTGCCACACGACACCCCAAATATGGGTTCGTAGCCCAAAAACACACAAAACGCACGACAGTTGGAAAATAAACACCATGCCACCTACCATTAACACCAACGAGTTCTATACACAGTCATTGATCCCAGAAACACCCAAATATGACGTAGATTTGAGGTAAAAGATAAATCATTCAACCTTAAATAACTTCCATTAGAGGAAGAATTGGTAAGAAACACACAAGGAGATGGGAGGTCTTACCCATGTGGTACCAATGAGATCGTCCGAGGAGGAAACAGATTCCCGAAGTGTGATCAGAGGATATCTAAAGGTTCGACCGTCCTCTCCTGAGCTCCTGTCTGGTTCTAAGCCTTCCCTGTGAACAGGGGAGGCTATTGCCAATTTTAAGCGAAAAAAACAATGTACACGGCGTGTACTTCCAAGTACATGGTGTGTACTTCCCATTTATAAACTGTTCCTCTGGCGTCTTCCCACCAGCGCGACACTGCTCACCTGCTGACATGACTACACGGCGTGTCTGCACGAGTACACGGCGTGTTCTGTCACATAGCTGGCCACCGCCTTACTATTCATCTGCCGACTGACTACATGGCATGTAAAGGACCACTACACGGAGTGTAGTCGTCTCCTACACCCTTCATCGCCGGCATGGCCACATGCCATGTGTACTCATTCCACACGGCCAGAAGTACACAACATTTGCAAAAAGTACAAGGCGTGTACTTCCAAAATTTAGGACTTTTCCCCATTTTCCATATTTTCTCAAAAACACTTAAGGAAAAGAGAAAAGAAGAAACCCGTACCTCAAAATAAGAACCGTGTTATTAAAAACTTCCCCCCCTTAAAGCAATTCATCCCCGAATTTCCCTTCCAAGGGTGGCGAAGATATAGCTGAGAATAAATCTGGCCACTGAGTACGAACGTCGGTCTCCCGCTCCCAGGTTTCGTCCTACACTCGGCCATGATGCCATAGCACCCTTACGAGAGGAACTGACCGGCCTCGGAGATCCTTCGTTCTCATGCCAACGATATGAATCAGATGCTACTCAAAGGACGTATCTAACTCGACCTCAACCTCCTCGAGCTGAAATGTGTGAGACGGGTCTGAATGATAGCTACGTAATTGAGATACATGGAAGACATAATGCATGGCTTGGAACTGCTACGATAACTGCAACCGATAGGCAACCAGCCCGACTCTCTCTAGAATCTCAAATGGCCCCACATACCTCGTTGAAAGTTTACCGTGTCTCCTTATCCGCTTGTGTCCCAGCCTCGGTGAAACACGCAAGAAAACCTGATCCCCGACCATGAACTCCAAAGGTCGTCTGCGGCGATCAACATAAGATTTCTGACGAGACTGTGCGGTAGCCATCTTCTTTTGAATCAAATGGACCTTCTCAGAAGTCTCTTGCATGAGATTTGGTCCTAGTAAGGCTGCCTCACCTACCTCTAACCAACACAAAGGTGATCGGCATGGCCTACCATATAAATCCTCGTAAGGTGCCATCACGATAGTCGCATGGAAACTATTGTTATAGGAAAACTCGACTAGGGGTATGTGATTCTCCCAAGAGCCCCAAAATTCTAGGACACATGCTCGTAGCATGTCCTCTAGAATCTATATCGTACGGTCTGATTGGACATCAGTCTGAGGGTGGTAAGCTATGCTCAGAAGCACCTGTGTACCCAGTTCCCTCTGAAAACACTGCCAGAAACAAGACACAAAGCGAGCATCCCTATCTAAAACGATAGAATGAGGAATCCCATGAAGACGTACAATCTCTCAGATATACAACCTTCCGATCTTGTCAAAACCGAAGGTCTACTTGATCGTTAAAAAGTGAGCTACCTTCATGAGTCTATCCACAAAAACCCACACGAAATCATTTCCTCAAGGTGACCTCGACAACCCCATCATGAAATCCATTGCAACATCATCCCATTTCCACTCCGGAATGGGTAACTGCTGTAACAGTCCAGCTGGTCTCTGATGTTCTGCCTTCACCTGCTGATAAGTGGAACACCTCGTAACAAAACCAACTACATCTCTCTTCATACCCGGCCACCATTACTGACGTCTCAAGTCTTGGTACATCTTGGTAACCCCGGGATGAACTTCCCAAGCTGAAGCATGAAACTCCCACATCAGCTCCTCGCGTAGATCCCCTGGAACCCATACTCGTCCATGGAAATGGAGAACCTCATCACTGCCTATCGTCCAACCAGGAGGAGGGTCCTCACTTGCCACCAACTCCCGTAGAACTAGGCCTTCCAAAACAGATAGTTGTCTCATCCTCACTCTATCCCGGAGGGTAGATGTCAAAGCTAAGGATGAAAGATAGGTCTATCTCTGACTGTCATGCACCTACAAATGCATCTCAGGGAACAAAGCCATATGTTTCCACTCCCCACTGGACTTCTGCACTGCCTGTATCTGAGTTTTCCTACTCAGTGCATCAATAAATGAATTACCATTACCAGGTGTATAGACAAGCTCAAAATTGAATGACTGAAGGTACTCGACCCTCCTTCTCTGTCTCAGATTCAAGTCACACTGAGTAAAGATATACCTGAGACTTTTGTGGTCGGTGAAAACCATAATATTATCTACCAATAGATAATGTTTCCAATAGAGCAATGCCTAAACAACTAAAGCCAACTCGAGATCATGCATTGGCTAATTCCTCTCATGTGGCCTCATCTGCCGAGACCCATATGCAACAACTCGATCGTCCTACATCAACACTGCTCCCCGTCCAATACCTGATGTGTCACAGTAAACTATATAGCTCTTCCCCTGCTCTGGAAGTATCAGGATCGGTGATGATGTCATCCTTCCTTTCAGGTCCTGAAAGGCTCTCTCACAGGCTTCTGTCCAAACAAACTTCACACCCTTCTTAGTCAAACTCGTAAACGACACTGCTAAGCGGGAGAAGTCCTGGATGAAATTTCTGTAGTAACCAGCCAGCCATAAGAAACTCTGTATTTAAAACACTTTCTTAGGCTACTCCCTGGAGACTACTGCTTTCACCTTCTCTGGGTCCACGGCAACTCCTGCCTTTGTGATGATATGACCCAGGAAGTGAATCTGGTCCATCCAAAAGTGTCACTTTGAGAGATTAGAATATAGTCGATGCTCTCTCAGTGTACTCAATACGATCACAAGATGAGTGGCATGGTCGTGTCGAGTGTGAGAGTAAACCAAGATATCTTCCACAAATACTACCACGAAATAGTCCAAATAAGGATGAAACACACGATTCATCAGATCCATGAAAACTATTGGCGCGTTCGTGAGTCCGAACGGCATAACCGTATAATCGTATAGACCATACCTGCTCCTGAATGCTGTGAGAGGTATATCTAATGATCTAACGCGTAGCTGATGATATCCAAACCTCAAATCAATATTCAAGAACACTCGTTCTCCACGAAGTTGATCAAAAAGATTATCAATCCTTGGCAAGGGATATCGGTTCTTAACCTTAAACTGGTTCAGCTTCCGATAATCCACACAGAGTCTGAGGGTACCGTCCGCCTTCTTCACAAAAAGGACCAAATAACCCCAAGGAGAATTACTGGGTTGGATAAAACCCTTTTCCTGTAACTCCTATAACTACCTCTTGAGCTCATGAAACTCAGGCGTAGCCATCCTATAAGGAAGAATGGACACAGGTGATCCTCCTGGCACAATCTCAATAGAGAAATCCATCGCACACTCCATAGGTAGACCCAAAAAGTCATCCAGGAAGACATACCTGAAACGATCAACCACTGGAGGGAAATCCGTCTAACAAGTCCCCTAATCATCCAGATATAAACTCGCAATCCGGTCTATGACTCCACCTCACCCATGATACTCTGGTCCATCTCGACTTGCCTGAACATCCCACTCGCCCTTGTATAGAATCTTTTTTCCCTCTGGTGACGTGAAACTCACCATACGATGGTAGGAGTCTACAAAGGCTTGAAATGGAACCAACCAGTCCATCCCAAGAATGACGTCATAAGCTGTCATCTCTAAGACATAGAGGTCCAAAAAAAAGTGACACCCATCAATCTAAAGGGGGAACTCCTTTCACTGACGCACACTAGCCATCCTAGTCCCCAACGGAGTGTCTAGCGTAATGATATTAGAAGAAGTAGAAACACAGAGCCCAAGGCTCTCCACAATGGGTTCTGATATGAAACTATGTGTAGCACCTGTATCGAAAAGTACTGAAGATAAGATAGAAGCTACTAGAATAGTACCTCTGACTATAGAAGGTCCAAGATCCTGCTCCTGCTTGGTCTGTTGCACTGTATATGCCTGCCCAGTGTCACGGACCTGCGACACAGCCTGGCTAGCCTAATCTGTCCCGCCCTGCTGCCTCTAAGATCTTGGTGTCTAGCTACCATAGCCACGACCACCGTCTCTGCCTGCTTACCCTGACGTATTCCAGTTCCCTGACAGGTAAGAAGCCACCGGTCCTGCTCCCGCACGTGGAGTCTACACAGAACCACTCTCACTAGCCATCGGTGGAAACGTCCTTCAAAAGCACTGAAGATGACCCATCCTGCCATAATCTCGAAACTCTACTGGGTCACATGGACACTGCGTTCTCTTGTGCCCCTCTCTGCCACACTAGTACCACCTGATTGGTCCACCTGAAGAAACTTCCTGGCTGGTACTGCCACCCTGAGATAAGTCCATATGTCTCTTCCTCTTTCCAGTAGAAGTTGTACTAGTAACCAGTGTTGAATCGCCCTAGCCCACACCACTAGATTCTCACATGTTCCTCTCTGTAACCAGCACCTGGTTCACAATAGCATGTACAGTAGGCAACCTTAAAACATTCACCAGTGCTCCAATGTCATACCGAAGACCATCCTTGAACCACCTGGCCCTCAACGTCTCATCGCCCACCAGAACTGGTGCAAAACGCTGAATCTCGGTAAAGCGAGCAGAATAGTCCATCACTGACACAGCGCCCTGCTATAGATTCATGAACTCTCAAGCTCTATCTACCCTCAATGCCTTGGGAATGAAAAATTCATAAAAGGCTGCCTGAAAATCTTCCCACGCCATGTCTCTATGATTCTCTGACTGGGTGGTAACATCCCATCACCTCTTGGTGGAATCACGCAACATGTAAGTCGCGAGATTGACCCTATGCCCTTGAGGCATCTCAAGATGCTCTAAAATATCCTGCATTGATCCTAGCCAAGACTCTGCAGCTTGTGGTCTCCCATCCCCTAAAAACGTATGCAGATTCTACTTCTGAAAGATACGAGTCAGCTCGTCCATAGATGTGGCAGCCTGCGGTGCTCCCTGGAAGGTCTACATGAACCACATGAAGCCTTCACGGAACTGTGCCTCCGCACCTGTGTCTGGTATAAAATCTTGCGCCGCATCTGGCTCTGCTAGAGGATCCACTGGTAGCTCATGGCCCACCATCTCTAGAGTATACTCGCCGCTGCTCTCCTGGAGAACAACACATGGTCGTCTAGGCGGCATGACACTACAAGGTAAAAACATGCCTTAAATCAAGATTTAACAAGACTGAAAATGGAGGAACCTCAAAGGGAACAAGAGGAAGAAGACATTTCAAGATTTTAAAAACAATACTACACGGCGAGTATAATGACTACACGGTGTGTACTTGACTTCCCTTCCCCAGCCCGGGTCCTTCTGCACGGCTAAGACACATGTCTTCTATTGAACAAAAAACTACACGGTGTGTATATCATATACACGACATGTATGGTGTTATTTCCAACTTCCCGTGTTGTCTGTGACATGGACGACTACTCGTCTTGACACTACACGGAGTGTTACACCCGCACACGGCATGTCAACAACCCCGTTTCCGTGTCACACGGCTAACTCCACACGGTCTATCCTCGGACAAGACTACACAACGTGTTCCCAAAGGTACACGGCGTATTCTAGATGAGCTTCGCTGACCCATGTTTTTAGTTACACAGCCAGATACACCGCTCGAACTTCATGGCGTGTTCTATATACACACGGCGTGTACACGAGAGGATTTAATCGAACCGTGTTATTAGTTACATGACCGGGTCACCATGTCACACTACACGACGTGTTCTTCATTGACACGGCGTGTGTGTTTGAAGGTTTCCTCCACCCGTGTTTGTTAGTTACACAGCAGACACTGGGTCAACACTACATGGCGTGTACGGAAGCTACACGACATGTTCACCACAAGCTCTTCCCTACCCCGTGTCACCGCCAACACGGTTTATGAAACGGGAAGAGACTATGCGGTGTGTACTCTGGGTACACGAAGTGTACTAAAAAAGTTCATTTTTCTTCCTGAACAGAAGGCCATACACGGCGTGTTTAAGGTACTGCACGGTGTGTATACTGGGTTTCCGGACATTACGCCTCAGAAGCTTCCCCAGAACCCATAAAATACCGAAAAAACACCTAAGTGTCAAATTACGACCCGTGAGAGCCCATACTCCCCACGAGTCAAAGTTTGACATCTTAACTATGTTATAACCAAATTAATCAGGAAAAGATCCACCAAATTCCGGTAAATGGGGGCCCATACTCCCTAAAACCCAAAGTTTGGAATACATTTTCTAAACCTGGTCACACAATAAAATACCATATCACAAGCAGGTATTTATCAAGCAGCTATCACAACAACATGCTTTACTAGCACAACAACTATCATAACAACATTAAAATTCTAATGCACCTACATGGTATGGAACTATGCATGGAATGTGATTTCTAGAATGTGTCTAAATGAAGCATGAGACGACATACCCTCATATCATCGGGTTGCAATTAAATAGAACCCATAGATAAAATATAAACAGAGCAATCACAAGTGTTTCACCCAATGGTGAAATCAAGTCAATTGTAAATTGAAAAATCAGTAAAATTTCAATATGAGGTAAATTGGATTTTCCCTGTACACGGGTTAGCTACACCTGGGCATAGCTTATTACCAACTAATATTTTCATCCTATCCCCGACTAAGGTGCGAAATAGCAAGTCAATGAAAAGAACCCCTCTGATACCACTTTGTAACATCCCGGTTCCAGGTGCCACTCAACGGCTGCCCTGAACCCAGTTTGTCACATGACTTAAAGCACATTTCCCCAAACCCAAGAGGCTTCCGACTAGCAGCGAGGGCCCAGGTCTGATAGTGGGGAAACTATGCCCTCATTTATCAAAGTAAAACACAGTTGAATATAATATAACATAAAAAACAGTGGAGGAAATAAACCATACACATAACTGGAATAAACAACTACAGTAGATATAACCAACCGGTATATAAATGTCGATGTAACATTCTAAAAGTTCTAAGAAAATAGTCAGAACATGTTACATAGAAGTTCAATACAATACAATATAGAGTACAACAAAACAAAACAAAACAGCTGGTAGCATCGCGAGCCTAGGATCGGTCCCATGCCCTCCTACTCCTCAGCAACAGTCAAGTACCTATATAGGGACTCTTTCCCCTATCCATACCTATAGAAACGTGATCTGTTTGGGCCGAAAAGCATGACCCAAACAGGGTGTGAGAAATATATCTCAGTAGGCACCCACCAAAGGCCCATGCCAAACTGCATGTGAACATGCGACAATAGTGTGAAAATGTAAAAATGTAATAAAATAAGCAGCACTCAAAAGTAACCAACTTACCAGTTACATTTCCACTCAATTATTTATTTAACCCATTTAATATAAGAAAACACCACAGTGAATTTCTAATTAGACAAACAGCGTCCTCAGACAAACAAAATCTCACCCTCAGGTAAACAGAATCCAACCCGTAGGTATTTCCCTCAGGCGTAACAGAAGTTTCCCTCAGGCGTACAAAGTGTCGCCCTGAGGCACAGAGTCTATCGCCCACAGGCATAGAAGAATTTTCCCTCAGGCTAAGATAACAACTCCCTCAGGCCAAGCAAAACAATTCCCATGGGCTAAGTAAAACAATTCCCTCAGGCGCAAGTAACTAGGCCATGCCCCACATGTAAATAAACATTCACAACCAATTCCTCTCAAGGAAATTCTACAATCATTACATTAAAGGCATACCCTCGGGTATCCTAGCCAAATGGCTAAACAGATGAACGCACCCTCGGGGGTGGTCCTGGATCAAAGCACTGATCCCAAACAACAGTTCCACAATTTTATTTAATCACCTACACAATTCTAGGTATTAAAATAGCCATAACCTCAGCCACACGACACCCCAAATATGGGTTCATAGCCCAAAAACACACAAAATGCATGACAGTTGGAAAATAAACACCAAACCACCTACCTTTAACACCAATGAGCGCTATACACGATCATTGATCCCAGAAACACCTAAATATGACGTAGATCTATGGTAAAAGATAAATCATTAAACCTTAAATAACTTCCATTATAGGAAGAATTGGTAAGAAACACACAAGGAGATGGGAGGGCTTACCTGTGCGGTTCCAACAGGATCATCCGAGGCGGAAACAGATTCCCAATGTGCGCTCGGTGAATCTCCAAAGATTTGGCCATCCTCTCCCGAGCTCCCATCCGGTTCTAAGCCTTCCCTGTGAACAGGGGAGGCTACTGCCTAGTTTAAGAGAAAAAAAAAGTACACGACATGTACTTCTGATTACACGACATGTACTTCCCATTTTAAACTATTCCTCTGGCGGCTTCCCACCAGCGCGGCACTGTTCACATGCCGACATGACTACACGGTGTTTCTTCATGAGTACACGACATGTTCTATGACATAGCTGGCCACCGCCTTACTATTCGCTTTCCGACAAACTACATAGCGTGTAAAGGACCACTACGTAACGTGTAGTCGGCTCCTACACCCTTCATTTCCGGCATGGCCACACGCCCATTGTACTCATTCCACATGGCCAGAATTACACGATGTGTGGAAAAAGTACACTGCGTGTACTTCCAAAATTTAGGATTTTCCCCATTTTCCAAATATTCTCAAAAACACTTAAGGAAAACAGAAAAGAAGAAACTGGTACCTCAAAATAAGAACCGGGTTCTTAGATAATGTATCCAACCTTGCTGCAAGTATAAGTCAATATGTTTTTTTATCAATACATCAATGAATATGAATCATGATATTCATTGATAATAATAATAATCTTTAATGATCATTCACTAAAAAAATTAGTAAATTGTAGTGGGTTTTTAGAGGTAGTACTATATGTCACGACCCATTCCCCGCGACCGGTGTCATAACATACCCCATGCCCGCCTCCAAAAGGACGAGGGTTAGCAATTGGTGCTAAAGGCATCAACCAATAAGTGGGAGGAATTTTCTTGAGTACATGTACGGACGCACAAAGATCCACATCCCAAAGCTGGAAAAGTTAACAAGCATGCCACTAAACAACCACTGAGTACATGTACAACTGAAAGTCCAATAGACCATAATACAAACCCCACAAATGAATAACTAGAAAACAGGAATGTACAAAAGAAACACTAAAAGTCTTCTACTAGAAACCCCACCAGATGGGTAAGTATAGATTAGCTGCTGGGAGCTATAGAATTACACGCCACCTACTTGGTCTCATTGCGCCCTACCGGGTCCTGGGTCACTAATTACTCCATCAAGTCGGCGGTTATCGACACCAGACACAAAACGTGTGGGAAAATCCCGTGTAGGGGTGAGTAAAAATATATTCAGTAGGGACCCCAAAAAACAAAGGAATGACCATAAAGAAATCTGCAAAAAAACCCCAAATCATGATCACCAAGAATGATCACGAATCAAGACATCTCAGACTAGGTATATTCTATAGAATAAAGTAGAACCATTAGTAACATTTTCCAAAACCATGGGATACTGGAGAAATACTCCACAATGTGTACACTAGGCCTAACAGGTCACAAAGAATCCACTTCCCACTAACCTTAGAACTAATCTGGTATTCATCCTTGATTAGTACCATGGGTATGTTGGGTCTCACAGTAGTATCTCCCCAATGTGGACATGTCGGGTCACATAGAATCCACTTCACACCTATTGACATACTAAGATTCTCCTCCTATCGAGTACCATGGGTTTTTTGAGTCACACAAGAGCTGCTCCCCACTATGGGCCTTTCGGGTCACATAGAAGCTGCATCCCACTAGTCCATAGTATCTGATCCACATAGGGTCACAAGTCAATAGTCTTTAGGTCTTAGCCAACTTCTGGGTTTCCGTATAGAGCACACTTGATGTCGAGAGAACCGATTACCAATCCATTCATAGTATTCCATCTTCAATGAAATCCTACATATACTATTTCAAAAGATCTGCCTCATTATGAGGGTTGCAACATGGCAAATAGTTCATCAATCAGACACATAGTTTGCAAGATATTGATGTTTTTCCAAAAAGGGGAAGGTGGGGGATGGGTCCGGTCCGACCCAGGGACCACCAACCCAAACCTAGATCGGATTGGTTCTGATTTATTGGGCCACAGGTCCGACCCGTTGGTCTACGCAGTCTTCCTAGATGGGATGCATCTAGAAGCCACGTCCGACTCCCTCACCCCACATATCATTCTTGAGGTCACAAGCCCAACCACGGTCGATCGACTGTGGTAGCCGCATTGGACGCAATGCGGTGTTGCATCTGTGATGCTCCGATGTGGCTGGGTAGCCGCATCCACCCACCTCTAGTTTCCGGCATGGAGGCCGACGGCTACTACCACTCCACCGTAGCCCGATCCAGCCACAACCATTTCTTCCAGCATGTCACCACCCACCCACAGCTGCCTGCAGGATCTCCACGGCCTACTGAGTCCTCTCTGGTGGTCCGTTCTTCACATCGCTTGTGCCTATGGCCTCTAAGGGATCCCCTCTTCCCTGTCAAGGCCTCATATCCTTCTTTTTGACAATTTGAAATCTTTTCTATGAAGAACACACAAGCGGAAGGGCTCAGGCCTGGTTCGTGTCATCCCCCACCCTCTACATTTGAGTTTTAAAATAGGGGAGGATTAGGGTTGATGTTCTACCAACAATAATTCATTCTCAAATCGAAATTACAAGAATCATCAACCTCCTCCCAGAATGAAGGATTCATAGGTAATCCTATTCGTGGCTTGATCTGTGTTTTTCATTTAAACTAAATAACTGAGAAAAAATAAAACAAATTAAGCCCTACCTTGATCTACATTCATCATTGAAGTTATATTCCCTTGACGATTCAAGCTCTATTGGCATTCTTCGCTTCCTGATCCTATTAATTATAATTCATCGACATTGCTATCAATCCTTATTGTGTTCATCATTTGTTGTTGGAGGGAATCCTTTCCATAGGTTCGTTAGAGAATTTCCACGGTTTAGTTGTCAACATTCCAAAGCATTAGCTTAATAAAATAAAACCGGTTGCAATGTTCTTGTTATGCTACAATGCTGATTCATTACATTATTTCATTTATGAAACAAACTATATGTTATTCTTCCTTTAATACGTTGTTAATATAAAAAAATGATCCATTAGGAGGCTTCCTTTAATGCACGTCGTCATCGCACCACAACACTATCGTCCACCACTCAAAAGTGAGAAAATAAAATAAAATAACATTTTAAGTTATTTTATTATTTTATAAAAATTATGAAAACTAACATTCCCATAAGAACCTTTCTGGTCGAAGTTAAGACTTTTCTAGGAAAATCCCGACATTCCGAGTTCAAAGGTCCCCTCAGATTATTGATCCATGCACCAGTTCAAAAGTTATTAAAACACACTGGCACATTTACTAAAGTGAACTAAAAAAAGTTCAAAATTCCATTCTGGGATCACCGGGCCTGTGAATCACATGCCATAAAAGTGTGTGGTCTCAAAATAATTTCAGAAAACTTAAAAAAAATTATATATAAATTCAGGGACATTAAATTCTCCCCACCTTAGGGCTTTAGGTCCCCAAAATCAACAACACGAGATAATCAAAACAATGGGGGTTTTGGGCATGAATATGAGCCTACCGCAACCATGTTCTCTCTTGGAGATTCCCATGTTGCCACCAAATTCACACAAGAAGAATCAACCATCCACAAAGGACCTGCTTCTCTCGGTCCTCTATCTAAACTGGGAACTCTGCAAACGTCACCCCATCGTTAATTTCCTGCTTGTCCCAGTCGATGACGTGCGATAGATCATTCACATACCTCCTAAGCCAATACATGTGGAAAACATAGTGGACCCAGTTCATCTATGGGGGAAGATCAAGATGGTACGCCACCTCACCAACTCGGATGAGAATCTAAAAATGTCTAATGATCCTCGAAAATAACTTGATGCCTTAGCCAAATCTCTGCAAAACCTATCAGAGAGATACCTAAAGGAAAACATGTTCTCCCTCCTCAAAATCAAAGGGTATCCCTCTCCTATCAACATAGGCTTTTTTCATGATTTGTATAACCCTCATTCTTTCTTGTTTGATCCTCAACTTCTCGGTGGTAGCCTATATAAACTCTAGACCCATGAGTATTGACTCTCTTGGGTTTATTCAACATAGAGGTGATATTCATGGCCACTCATGAAAGGCCTCAAATGGTGCCATGTCGATGGTGGAGTGATAGTTTTTATTGTATGAAAACTCCAATAGTGGTAGGTGGTCTTTCCAACTATGACCAAAATTAAGGACACAAGCATGAAACAAGTCCTACAAGGTCTGTATGGTCCGCTCCTTCTGACCATCCGTCTAAGAGTAAAAAGTTGTGCTCAATCACAGCTGAGTCTCGAACACCACCTTCAATCCCTTCCGCAACTAGGATGTAAAGTGGGAATAATAGTCTAAGACAATCATCGAAGTCACCCTGTGTAGCTGCACTGTCACCTGGACGTAAGGGATTACCTAACCCTCTACTGATCCCTACTCCTGGATGGGTAAGAAGTGAGCCGACTTGGTGAGTCAGTTAATTATCACTGAGACAAAATCATGGCCCCTAGATATGCGTGGTAACCCTGTCATGAAGTCCCTGGAGATACCATCCCACTTCCACTATGGTACCTCAAGTGGTTTGGCCAAGCCTGCTGGGACCTAATGTGCGACCTTCACTTGATGATAAGTGAGGCACAGTGAATTGAACTCCACCATCCCTTTCTTCATCCCTGGCCACTAGTACATAAATCGAAAGTCCTATTACATCTTATCCACACCAAGATGTACCACCAAAGGGTATGTATGGAACTCCCTCAACACCTCCACCTATAATTTCACTGGTACTACTGTGCGTCCTCTAAAAAGGATGTCGTTCTCCCCACCTTTAGAAAATCCATCTGGATTATGTCCTAGGGATATCTGAGCATTTCGGGCCTCACAATCAACATCCACTAGCTGTGACTTCCTAAATCACTATAAGAGTGGAGGAGTTACATTCATTGACTTATGATAAGCTTCTCTATCACCATCCACAATGTATATCTATATCTTGAGTAGTTTCTCTATTGCCTCACTCAGTAGCTGTAAACCATACCTCTTTCTGAGCACGTCTTCCACCACGTTCCCATTCCCAGGAGTGTAGACTATATCAAATTCATAGTCCTAGAGGAACTCTATCCATCATCATTGTATCCTATTCAAGTCATTATGTGAAAATATATACCTGAGACTCTTGTTGTTAGAGTAGACAGTAAACTGTACACCCATCAAGTAGTGCCACCAAATATTCAAAGCGAAGACCACTATGGCTATCTTTAGGTCCTCGGTCGGGTAGTTCTATTCATATTGCCTCAACTTCCATGAGCCATAGGCAATCACTGCTCTCTCCAACATGTGGAAAAAACCTAGTCCGGTCCCTAATGTATCATAGAAGACTATATACCCAACTACCTCTTCTTGTAGTCTCATGATGGGGGAACTCGTCATTCTCCTCTTCAGATCATGGAAACTCTACCGGAACTTCTCTGTCCACATAAAGGGATACCCATTCTATTTTAATCCTCATAAAGGTGCTGCTACATCAGAAAAGTCATCCATGAACCTATGATTGTATCCAACCAACCCCAAGAAACTCTGCACCTCAGATACACTTCTAGGTGGATCCCAAATATCAATACCTGTATCTTTTTTAGATCCACTACAACTCTAGCCTCCGAGATGGCATGTCCTAGAAAGTGGACCTCCTGAATCTTGAACTGGAACTTCTAGATCTTACCATAAAGCGGAAGATCTTGGAGTGTATCCAGAACTATCCATAGGCGTGTAGTGTGATCCTCCTCTAACGTTGAATACATCACGATTTCATCAATTAATACCACCACAAAATGATTGATGTATGCCTGAAAGATCATGTTCATTAGTCCCATGAACAATGATGGGGCATCGGTCATGCTAAAGGGGATCAACAGAAACTCATAATGGCTATACCATCTTCTGAAGGATGTATTTGGTACATCTTCATCTCGTAACCAAAGCTGATGATATCCTTATATGAGGTCAATATTTGAGAACCACCTCGCTCCATTTAGCTGGTCAAATAAGTCATCAATCCTCTATAGTGGTTACTTGTTGTTCATGGCCACTTGGTTCCGATTCTAGAAGTCCACACACAACCTCAAACTGCCATCTTCCTTCTTGGGGAATAACACTAGGTATGCCCATGGTGAAACGCTGGGTCTCTGAAATCCCTTCTCCTACAATTCCTCTAGTTGTACCCTCAATTCATGAAGCACTGCGGGAGCCATCTGATATGTCGTTGTGTATATTGGTGTGTCCATAGGGTACAAGATGATGCCGAAGTCTATCTCTCTATAAATAGGTTGTCATGAGACATCCTCAGTCAAAAAATCCTTATACGCGTCCACCACTACATGAAACCTCAGACTCCTCTCATTCACCGCACTGAGAGTGAGACTAGCCAAAAGGTGAGTGATCGGCTGCACCCTCCTCCATGAAAGTCCATCTTGTGCTACCATGGTTATATTTTCACTAGTGAGGGAAACCCTGGTCCCATATTCAAGGAAACACTTCACTTTGCACCTAAAATAGTCGATCTGAGCATGGAATCTAGATAACCAGTCCATACCCAAGATGACATCGTAATGCCTTGATGCCACTACTAGGAGATCCCAGACGAATATCCCACCTCCAAGAGTTATCTCACACCACCGACACCATTTTTTAATAATTGAATCTACTCCCCTAAGAGTCTCTAATCATAAGGATCGAGCCAACAACTCCACCAAAATCTATGTCCCCTAATGTGGTCCATGGAAAGGAAAGAGTGACTGGAACCTTTGTCTATAAGAACTGCAACTAAGGTAGAGAAGACACATATCAAACCTATAATCATCTTTGAAGTGTCATGGTCATAGAAATACATCACCTAATTCTAGAATTTCCCCTGTCCTCTGGCTCCCTGAGCCCATGGTGGATCACATTGGGGTGGTGGTGGTTTCACCTTGAACCATCATCCACCACCTGATGCTCGGCCTGCTCCCCTTCCAGTCCTTCTAACCTATGGACCTCATCTCTTGAACCTTTTCCTCTGACATGGATATCCCTCAATAGTCTGTTGATCATCTATGTGGTAGGTTGGGAAGTCATGAGCCATGGGTCCCTACCCTCTGCATGTGAAGCACATCCTGGTTCCCTGCTAACTCCCTCTACTATGGGATCCCCACACTACCAAACCCGAGTCCTGGGATCATCCCATGAATGAGCTGACCCACTTGGGCCCCAATGTTTCTTGTCTGCTACTATCCACTGAATAATTTTCTTCCTAAGGTCTTTTGGTGGATCCAGCTGTTGATGCCTGCTCATCTTGGATTCTATCGACAATAAGGGATTGCTCCAGTAGTCCAGCTTGAGTGGGGATGCTGAGAGACACCATGGATACCCTGATCTCCAATATGAGTCCCTACTAAATTGTCTAATCCCTAAAGAAATGGTCCTGATCCATGTCTATGGAGTAACAAGGGAGGTCTTTAAACCTCACAGAGTACTCATCCACTGACATGCTACCATGCTTTAGGTGAAGTAACTCTTGTATGCACACCGGACACAAGGTCACAAGAAAAAACACCTCCTGGAAAATCTGCTCAATGTCTGTCTAGGTGAGGGTCACCACATCATGCATATGGATGGTCAAGCTCCACCATCTCCATTCCAAGCCCCGCAGAAGTCTCTCAACAATGATCACCATATGGTTAAGTGGTGTCCTTACTAAGAGGAAGAAATGTGTCACTCCCTCCAGCTAGTCCTCAGTAACCTAAGGATCTTTCTCTCCCTTTAACCATGGAGGTCTCTCTCTGTAGAACTTGTTAAAGGAAAATATTCTTTGCGCATCATCTACTTTTAACACCAATAATAATTATAGATGAATGGATGGTGGAAACACTGGTACACCACACGGAGGGGCCATCTCTAGCACTGGCCCTTGATCAGACATCTCATATCTAGGTGGGTTGTCCACACTATCACGTATCAAAAGCCTAGATAGGTGTCTACGTGGAGGAATAATAAAATAGATCAAGATGTACCAAAGTTAGAAGATTATACTTTGGTGAGACGACTCTTATTCAAGAGAATCATAAGGAGACACTTATGTAACCTATTTTTTCATGCATAGACCCAAAAAGCAGAATTCAAGGTCCAAGTGTATCGATATGTCGACCACCGTACCAAAAATGGAATCTCTAAATCTGAATGTCGAACTCAAAATATTTAAAATTGTTTCGAAAACCCAAAACAAAAGACTCTCGATCTTTGAGGTAGAACAGAAACCTATGATACCACTTTGTCACAACCTGTCTTCCCAGGGCCCGTGCCATGACAAACCCCAAGACTGCCTCCCAAAGGCTAGGGGTTGTAGACTATCATCAAAGGTATAAAACTAAATGTGGGAGGTATTTTAATAAGTACCTATATTCACAAACACACATCCATGTCCCAAAGCTATAAAAGTTCATAATCGTGCCACTAAACAACCACTAAGTATAAGTACAACTAAAAGTAAAATGGAATAGAATACAAAACCAACAAAAGACTAATTGGAAAATAGGAATGTACAAATGAAACACTGGAATTCATCTGTTGGAAACCCATCTAATTTGATGGTACAATATAGATACTAGAATTTGTAGAAGTACACCCCTCCTGCCTTCTATAACTGGGCACCACTAGGTCCTGGTCCACCAAGTCCACTATGAATTCGGAGGTCATCTGCACTAGACAAAACATGTGCTGGAAAATCCCGTGCAAGGGTGAGTAACAATATACTCAATAGGGACCCCAAAACAAAAATGGAAGGCCATAAAGAAATCCACAAACAAACCACAAAATCATTACCACCAAGAATTATCATGATGTAAGACCGCTCATTAAATATATATTCTACATTAGGAAAGTATAACCATTAGTCACATCGTCGAACATCATAGAATGTTGGAGAAATTCGCCTCGATGAGTACAATGGGTCTTTTGGGTCACAAAAAATTTGGTTCCGACTAACCTCAGGACTAATGTGGTACTTATCCATGATGAGTACCATGGGTTTTCTAGGTCACACAAAAGTCACTCCCCACTATGGGAATGATGGGTCACACTAAAGCCCCTTCCCACCTGTTGCCATACTGAGGTACTCCTTCTTTCGAGTACCGTGGGTTTGCCATTTCATACAGAAGACACTCCCCACCGTGGGCCTGCCGGGTCACACAGAAGCTTCTTCCCACTAGGGTATAATAACTGATCCACACAATGTCACTCATCAGTAATATTTAGGTCGCAACCAACCGTAGGGTTTTCGCACGTAGCATGATTAATCAAAAGAGAACCATCCCCAAGCCATTCATTGAATTCCAACATCCATTAAATACTTTATATATTATTCCAAAAGATCCACCTCATAATGATTCTTCCAACTCCTCAAACGGCTTATCAATCGGACGCCGGGTTTACAAGATATTGACGTTTTTCCAAAAAGGGATTGTCGGGGTCTGGGTTTGGTCCGACCTTGTGGGACCGACCAAACCCAGATTGGGGTCCACCGATCCGACTCGGGTCTGCTGACCTAACCAAGACCTGGCCCATCCTAGGTCTAGTCTGTTGGGTTGTGGGCCTGTTGGACCACGGGTCCGGCCCGCTGACCTACCCGATCCGTGTGGCTGGGACGTGGCAAGAAGCCGCATCCAGCTTCCTCACCCCACAGGTCGTCCGTGAGGCCACTTACCTAGCAGCGGTCGATCGACTGAGACAGCTATGTGGGATGTGGAGTGGTACCATATCTTCAGTGCTTCGACATAGCTAGGAGGTGAAATCCACTCGCCGCCAGCCACCAGTACGGAGGTCGGCAGCTATTGCCACTCCGTTGAGGACCGAATCGGCCACATTAGTTTCTTCAGGCACACTATCGTGGCACACTACCACCTACCCGCAGCCGCCACCGCCAGCGATGGTGTTCCTGATGGATCTTCATTAAAATATTGGGTACACTCTGGTGGTTCGTTATTTTCATTGCTTGCACCTATGGCCTCTGGGGGATCTTCTCTTCCCTGCTAGGGCCTCAGATCCTCCTTGTCACCAATTTGAAAACGCAGCCACGAAGAATCCACAGGCGGAGGGGCTCGGGCCTTGTTCATGTCATCCCGTACCCTCAACGTTAGAGTTTTAAAATATGGGAGGTTTGGGGATAATGTTCTACCAACAATAATTCATTC
This sequence comes from Viscum album, assembly GCA_963277665.1. Taxonomy (NCBI): domain Eukaryota; kingdom Viridiplantae; phylum Streptophyta; class Magnoliopsida; order Santalales; family Viscaceae; genus Viscum; species Viscum album. The sequence continues at coordinate 769,717,853 of OY728119.1, read as the reverse complement.
TCGAATAGAAATCCCAAGAAACATCACCCTCCCACAAGAACAGACGATCCTCAGATCAACATCTTCGTGGGTTGATCCACGTACATCATTTAGAATGAATAATGCGGAAAATGTAAAAAAATAAACCCCTACCTTGATCAACATTAATTTTTTAAGCACCTTACCATCGAGGATTCAAGCTTCCTAGGTGTTCATAGCTTCCCGATCCCAATTTTTCGTAAGGTGTCAACATTGCTAGTGATACCACCGGCGTTTTTTGTAATTCGTTAGAGGGAATACTTGACATAAGTTTGTCAAATAATTTCCATGATTTATTTCTCAAATCTCCAAAACATTATCTTAATAAAAGAAAACACGTCGAATTGTTTCTGTTATGCTGCAACGCCGCATCGTTATGCTTCTTTTAATGCGTCATTACGCTACGAAAAAACAATCCATTAATAAGATTCTTTTAATTTGCATTGTCACAACACCGTAGCACCATCATTCACCCCTAAATGGTGATAAAATACTATAAAATAATGTTTTAATATATTTTATAATTTTTCAAAAAGTCTAAAAATTAATTTTTCTGTCTGACCCTTGATAGTCAAAGTTTAATTCCTTTCTAAACGAATCCCTGCATTCTGAGTTCAATGGTGCCCTCAAATTTTAGATCTGAGCACCAGTTAAAAAGATTGAAAAATCACTCGGATGTTTACTTAAGTGAACTTAAAAAAATTTAAAAATACATTCTGGGGCTTACCGGTCCTCGAAATCACGTGTCGTCAAAGCATGTAGTCTCGAAATAATTCCATACAATTTAAAAAACAATGTATATGGAAATTATGGGACATTACACTAAAAATGAACTGTAAATATATATATATAACACAATTTTTTTATGACTATTTTAAAATCCTTTGTATTGAAGCGTTGTTTAAAAAACCTGCTAAATATTTTTAAAATTTTTTCACCAGTAGTTTTCATTAAAAATGATGCAATATTTTAACAAAAAATCAATGTGGTTAAACCCCCACCCCCCAAAAAACCCACCCACTAGAAACCTCATGGATTACCTCACCACTATTAGATACCTATCTAAGGATCTTGGAACCTCCCCTTAACCACCACTATAACACCCCTAAATTTAGTGAATTATATTTTTTAAAATTAATTTAATATCATCTATATTTTATATTTCACACATAGAGAGTGAATATAGATTTTGTTATACAAAATCACTATATATTGATTCTATTATATGAAGTACCAATTTAATCATGTAATACATGCAATAATCTGACTATATTTCAGTACCAAGAATATAATGTTTTTTTCTACACATAATATTGAGTCCCTTTGATATCTTGTATTACACTCAAGACCGAGTTTTACTAAACTAAAATATACGATTAATATTATTACTAAACTATTATTATAATTATCACCTAGCCATTAGAATGTAATATATGAATAATATTGAAACAATTATGAAAATATGGTTTATTAATGTATATAAAATTAATACTTTGGTTATCAATTGGTTAATAATTAAAAGAAGCATTTGAGAATAAAGAAATTATTTTTTTTTCAGAAAATTATTATTCTATATACAAAAAATATTTTTGCAAAAAATTAAACAAGTCCATTTTGGTGATTTTTTTACATAATATATAGTAAATAATTTTTTTTCAAAACTCATCTAATATACTTTATTGGCATAATATATGAATAAATACAATGTTTGAATAAAAAGATTTTTTTTTCAAAAATATAATTTTACCTTATTTTAATGGAACACCCGATTTAAATATAATTTTTAATACTTATATAACTTTTATTTTTCAAAATAAAAATCATTTATTAAATATAAATATCTAATTTCTTGGGGTTATTTTTTGGTATTTTTTTTTGAGAAATTTCAATTTTTCACGAATATGGAAAAATAAGGAATTTTAATTGAAAACAACATTTTTTTAATATAATTATATAGTTAAATTATGTTTTTAGTTTGTTTAAATGTTTATTTAGAAAAATTTAATATTAATTAATACAATTTAGGTCATTGGAATCAATTTCACATTAAAATTTTATATAAAAACAATTCAATCTTTTGAATCTTTTCACATTAAAACCACATTGTGTCATTCGGTATGTGGGATTGTTTTTATATTATATTATACCACTTCTATGTTTAGAATTTAAAAAATGGATATAATATATTTTTTATATGAATTTATAATTTATAATAAGGTCATATTAATTTTTGAACAAAAATATTATAACACTCATTAAAATTAGTTATAGAGATTTGTGTAAAAACAAGTTTATTTAGTGGTTAAACAATAACTTAATGGTACAAATACCCCCAAAATAGGTAAAAATGAATTTTATAGACAAATATTTACCATATACTTCATTTTATAAAACTGGGAAATTATTGGTGACACATGATGTAAGGGAGACCTCTCAATATTTTTTTTCCTTTTTTTATTTGAAGATTACCACACCTCCAATATAAAAGGGCACTCACCCCCTCACTTCTTAAAACTGCTAAATACCAATGGGTCATATAATAACTTAAAAAATACGATATAAATTTTATAAATTAATCTTATAGGCCGAAATTTGGTCATAAATATAACAAAGGAATCACTTTGGTGAACACCAAAAGGAGTTACTTGAAAAAGAGGTAAGGTTCTTCCATGTTCTTTTTTGTATTATTTATTTATCCACTGATTTAGTTATTATTATTCCATTATTATATAATAAAATTTGTGTCCTAATTCTATTTATTTTTTTATTATAAAATTTATACCTACACCTATAAAAACTTCCATAAAATGCATAACAAACTTACCATTCTTGTGTGTAACAGACTACCACCTCTCGAAATGATGTCACTCATTTTTCATTTACCACCTCTAATGGTTAGTAATTATGATGGAAATACTATTTTTATATGATATATAATTTATTGATAATATATTTATGTTTTTTAACTATTATATATCATATAAATTCATTATTTTCTTTTTGTGGGAATACAATAACTTCATTTGTGGATATGTGGACTAACGCCTCCTCAAAGCGATGTGATTCGTTTACACTCTACAGAGAATGTATTAAGGATGAGTTTATAAAAATTATATGAAATATATAAGAATTATAGTAGAAATATAATTCATATGTATCTAAATACATATATTTAAATTAATTTATATCTTTGAATATGATAAGAAAATGGAAACAACATTAATGCATACAAATAACCAACCCTCTCCATGAATAGTTTATTAAATTTCATATTTTTTATTTATATATATTATTATAAATAATTATTTAATGAATATATGTTATTATAATGACATTTTTAACTTTATGGGAGGAATTAAATTATAAAATAATTAATATTATCAAGAATAACAAGTCAAAACATATTCAAAAAACAAAGTTGTTATTATAAAAAACCGAACATTAACATGTAATTGTCAATAAACGGGTAATATAATGACAAAATACATTCATATATGGTATTATATATGAGAATATTGTTATTTTTTATATTTATAATAAACTTATATTTATTATACCTGAGGTTATAAGGTTTATGAAGAATATTATGGATAAAGGTAAGGGTTTTCTTATCTCACTTTTATTTCTATGTGATATATTTTATGTTCACCACTTATTAATTTTATGTGATGTATATACATAAAAATGAAATTTAATATTATTATTTTAATTTTTTTTCATGATATTAATTTATTAAATTGATATTCTTCTATCATGGATATCATGATTCAAAATTTACTAAAGTAGTTTGGTTTTTCAAGTCTCACGTTCATTTCTGCGAGACTTATGCCTTATTCGCCACTCATTTATTTTTTGTGGTGTATATACTAAAAATAAAGGAATTTTATAATTATTTTAGATAAACTTATGTGTACTCACATATCTATTTTATGATATTTATTTTAGGGGGTTTTAGGTTCAAAAGTTACAAAATCGGTAAAGTAATTTTGTCTCAATTTTCCTTCATTGAGATACATGCCATGTTATGCACCTATATTTTTGTTTGAGGTGTATATATAGCTATTTGAAATTTTATTTCATGAATACACTTCTTTTAATTATATTTTATGAATCATATAATTTTATTAATTCAATGGGATTATGATTCAAAGTTATCAAATTTATAATAGTTTATTTCTACAATCTCATCGTTTATTAAGATTGTTTATGATTATTCTTCCATTAATGAAATATTATGAACCATATCTCAATAAAATTCATGAAGTTTCTTATACTATGTTAATTCATGATATCCAAAATGAATGTTACAATTTTACACTCTTTTTAAATTAAGTTAATTAAGAAATTGTTTTAAATAAAATCCGAATTTATCTCTATCTTCGGTGGAAAATATGTGTTGTTTCACAACCATGTTTTTTAAAAATGGATTCAAAAATGGTTTACTATGATTTTTAAAAGAATTTTATACACATGATTTACTTTTTTAATAAAAAAATTAATTAAATGTAATATTCTTTGGTCTTTTTATTCAATGTTATTTTATAATCTTTTTATGATGTAAAACATAATTTTCATCATGTATAGATTTAACCATCATCATGACCATCATTTTCTTGATGATTCCATTGAAAGACAAGAATGGTTTTTTTAAATAATATGGTTTTTATAATATTCTTGGAATTCATTATTTTATATTTTTTCAAAAAAAATGTTTTAAAAAAATGTTTTATGTTTAAAAAATTCATTAAATGATTTTCAAAGATTACTTTTTATTTTGATTCAAGGTATCTTTCAAAGGAAAAGGCGTTCAAAATGATTTATGATTTAAAAATTATTTCTCAGAGTGGAAAGTATATTTTTTTTATTTAAATGGTTTAAATTATTTGTAGTTATTATTTAATAAGTTTTCAGATTTGTTTTCAAAGAATATAATTTGGAATATTTTTTATGATTTAAAAAATAAATTTTAAAGGAAATGTTATTTTGATTAAGAAATGCTCCAAGTTATCTTTCAAAATCCTTCTCTAGATAAGTTGTTATCCTTTGATATATATTATGATTTACTCGGTATATGATCTAGGGAAACCATTCCCATTTATTATTTGAATGGTTTATGTTTAAGATTCAAGTTGTTCATGAAATTGTTTTCTCTACCACACGTTATACTATGATAAAACACTTATGAAATATTCTCCCTTCATGGTTCAATATTTGATAAAATTATTATAAAACCTATCTATTATTTATAGGTTCTGATATGATGAAATGTTTATGATACCCATTTCATTTAATGGGTTATGATATGATGTATGGTTATTATCTTTTTAAACACATATTCATGATTTGATTATATGATTGGTGGGACCTATATCTCCCTCCAATGAACTGGGTAATGATATATATGTCATGAGATAATAATGGGAAACTTTCTATCAACCATGATCCAAATTGGTAAATATGTTTGTACAGATCGAAAATGGAAAATTAGTGTGTCTTGATCTACAACAGGAAACATGTGTGTCATGATCCATAATGGGAAATAATTGTGTCATATTCCATAGTGGGAAATAAGTGTGTCCTGATCTAGTGTGAGAAACAACTGTGTCCTGATCCCCTATGTTGATGGTCTTGGTATCTAACATTGACACATGATTATTTTTTTTATATTTATAGTGGTTCCACACTTATATGACATGATATTAGAGTTAATGATTTATTTATGATTATTTATCTCGATTTTGATTCATGTCTTACGAACTACTAAATATTACCCCATGACACATGTGTATCATCTTTGATATATATGGCATGATCTTAAAATGTTAATCCCATGTTTTATTAAATGTTATTAACATGTTCTATTACCATTATTATCATGTTATGCTTATACATATCCTACATTTACCCTTACTAAGAATATGAGATCACCCTTTCTTATGTTTCCATTTCCCATGTTATGAATAAATATTTTAAATCGAATTACTAAAGGGGAAGATCATTGTCACAAATATTGAATATCTTTCACCAATTTAGAATATTTTGTTCTATAATTACCAATAAAGAAAGCTGTTATAGTAATTGTGCATTTACATTGGTAATATGATGAATATTTATCTAAATTGGTGTAATATCCAAGTATGTTACGCCTAGGTCACAATAGTTGGTATCAAAGGAAGGCTTAGTCAAACTTTTTTAACTTGGATGAGAAAACATTATTTAGATACCTTGATATATTTATAATTATATTTATAGTTATTTATCTAAGAATAGTCCAATGGTTTCATAGATTTAAATGTAAAGGTCATGATTGAGGTTTAATAAATGTAATGTCTCATGATAGTGTGGTTTTCTGCTATGATAATTACTACTAACACTATGTTTTCAAGTCTTATGAAATAGAGGGAACTGGAAGGAACTAACTTAACATTGAATTTTTTGATGTATATAGTATGGTAATTATACAAATAGATGCATTACGTTGAGATCTCATGAAAATAAATAGGATGGTGGTATGAGTATTGGTTATGATATTGAGGATAAAGAGACCATAAACGAGTTGTGAAAGGTAATGTACATTATAATAGTATTGTTTACATTAAATTTGAGAAGCATGATTATATTGAGGTTGAAAAACATTAAGAAATGATTCATATTTCATATTCTAGTAACGAGGGATTAATGAACTATCATGACATGTCCCCCGGGGCTCGTGTTGTGACTACCCCAAGCCCGCCTTCCATAGGCTAGGGGCTGGTGACTAGCACCGAAGGCGTATTCCTTAAAAATAGGAAGTAAGTTTATTTATAACCTACAAGCACACGTAACCGATCACACAACAAGATAGGAACATAGGTAAACTAAACTGTAAACAAAGTGAGTACAGTAAGTAAAAAGGGACCAGAATACAAGACCAAATGGAAATTACAAGTAAAACTGTGATATTATAAAACTGAAGAAAAGGGAAAGTCAGCTATTGGGTTGTCCTCTGAGGTTCCTACCTGAAGGGTAGGTACAGATCGCCTCCTGAGAACTCCACGTCCACCCGTCTCCTCTGCATACCGACACGCCATATGGTCCACCTCCAGGTACCGTCCAGTTCTGGTACTCTCAGCCTCAGTCAACATTGTCCGTCTTCTTCATCCAACACAACAAGGTGCAGGCATAGCCCAAGTAGGGGTGAGTATAACGATACTCAGTAGGGACCCTGAGAACCTCTAGGTCTCACAAAATCCAACAAGGATAAAACAAAAAGTAATAAATCAATATGTAACCTTACTTAGGTATATGCCCAAACATATACCTAAGTTATCAAGTAATCCATCTCAATCATGTGGAAAACACAGTGGTTTTGACTCAGCTCAAACAGGGATTTATTCTAGGGGTAGTGTTCTGTAACATTCTCAGTCACAATGTCGAACACCTCGGCTTCTGGAGAAATCCTGCTCTATCAAGTACAGTGGGCCTACCGTGTCACATAGAGGTGCTTCCCACTAACCTTGTACTAGTGGGGTACTCCTCTTGTTGAGTACTATGGGTCTACCGCGTCACAAAAAGGCACTCCACCCCATGGGTCTGCTGCGTCACACATAGGTGCTCCCCCTCAAGGACTGCTGAGGTACTCCTCCTGTCGAGTATCGTGGGTCTGCCATGTCACACAGATGTGCTCCCCACCATGGGTCTTCCAAGTCACCAAGGTGCTCCCCACTGGGCCTGTCGAGTCACCCTGAGTCAAAATGGTCAGCAGTCATCAAGTCTCAGCCATCCATTGGGTTGTCTGACTATGCTCACTTGTATCTAAGAGGATCCACTCCATAAGCAATTGTTCAATACTTCAACTACCATGAATCCCCACAAAGATGTGTCTCAACAGTTTGTCACATCATAGGGGTATCAACGTAACCGACGACGCATTAATCTAATTCCCAGTCTGTGAGTTATTAGCCTTTTAGTCATGCGGCCCAGTTGGATTCGTGATCGATCCAACCTGACCGTTCCCCATATTAATCCAAAAAAAATGGGGTATCATTCAAAAGGACTTTCATGATCCAATATTTCCAGCACCGCTGATGGTTCGTCAAACGGACGTCTGGTGCCAAAGTTATGGCCAAAAGAAAGTAACTGGGTCATTGTGGCCCTGATTCTGGTCCACTGAACCGCGTTATTTGTTTTAAAAAGGGAATAACAAGGGAATATAATCACACAAAAATTAAACCCCTACCTTGGGTTGTTCGATTCGTTGAAGATTGTCTGTAGGAATGGAGACGATGTCCTTGGGAAAATATAGATTTCAGTGATGTCAGTGTTACCTCCATCATCTATTCATTGACACTGAGGACGTTCTTCATCAACTAATGTCCTGTGGAAGAAGAAGGAGTTGAAGTCGGCGTTCATCGTTGGCGTTCTTTGTTGGAGAGATTTTCACCAAGATCACTCCCTTTTTCCAATCCTTTCCCTCAATCCCACCCAAATGAAAATTGCGAACATAATAATTTAAGTTTTTAAATTAATTTGGAATAATTCAAAATGGTTTAATTAATCACATAGGTTTCATAATTAATTGTTTTATGGGTTGGCACAAATTAATTAAAGGGTGGGGGCACTATTAAGTGGAGAGATCATGAGGTTTCTCCCCAAATAATAGGGATTTCAAGAGGTTTTATCCTCGGACGGTCCCCACCCCCCCATATCCTCTCATGGAAGGTTAATTCAGGTGCTCCCCACCACCATAACCTCTAATGGGAGATTTGGTTCAGGTCGTACCCACCTGAAATATCCACATGAGTGCTCAAAATAAAATAAAATGAAGTTTATTTTTGTTATCATTTCCACGAAAAACCCAAAAATTATCTTTCACCCTCGACCAACTGCCATCTAGGTGAAATTGTCCTTAAGAGAATATCAGTGTTGCGAGTTCAACAGTGCCCTATGATTTCAATTCTGAGCACCGATTCAAAATTTGGAAAAACCCGCTCGCACGTTTACTGAACGTACCAAAAAAAAAGTTCAGAAATTCAATCAGGGCACTCCGAGCCTCAGAATCAAGCACCGTAAATTTTCACGAACTCGTAAAATTACCATATATTTAAAACAATTACTTAGAAAATCCGGGTCTTTACATTCTCCCCACATCAGGGATTTATTGCTCCGTAAGCCACAACTCATAACTAGGTAAACAAGTGGGGGTACTGAGCACGCATCTGAACCTCCCACTCTAATGTTCTCTCCTGGAGGTTCCCGTGCTGCCAGCGAATGTGAAACAGAGGTATCGACTATCCACAAAGGGGCCACTCCTGTCGATCCACAATCGCTACTGGAACCTCCATAAAATTCTCCCCATCGTCGATATCCTGCTCGCTATGGTCGATGATGTGAGAAGGGTCATGCACGTATCTCCTCAGCTGGGATACATGGAAGACATTATTCACCCAGTGCAACTGAGGTGGAAGAGCTAAGTGGTAAGCCACCTAGATAACTATGTTGAGGACCTGAAAGGGTCTGATGAATCTCGGAGAAAAATTTCCACCTCAGCCAAATCTCTGTATACCTCATCTGGGTGAGACCCATAGAAAGATATGGTCGCCATCCTCGAACTCCAGAGGTCTCCATCTCCTGTCGACATACGTCTTCTGCCTGCTCTGTGAAGTCTTCATCTACTCCTGGATGATCTACACCTTCTCTGTGGTATCATGTACCATCTCTGGTCCCACTAGTGCTGACTCACTTGGGTCAGTCCAACACTAGGGTGATCTGCAAGGTCACTCGTACAATGCCTCGAAAGGTTCCATCCCAATGGTATAGTGATATCTATTGTTGTATGAAAACTCCAAAAAAGGTAAGTGATCCTCCCATATGAGACCGAAGTCAAAGACGCAAGCACGTATCATGTCCTCAAGGGTTTGAATGGTCTGCTCAGTATGACCATCCTTTTGTGGATGGAAGGCGGTGCTCAAAGGAAGCTATGCCCTGAATGCCTCCTGCAACCCCTTCCATAGCCGGGAAGTAAAACATGTATCATGATTGGTGACAATCGTTGAGGGTACTCTATGTAGTAGTACAATCTTCTACACATAGAGGCGTCCCATGATCTATACTAAACCCAGCTCTCTGATCGGTAGAAAGTGGGATGACTTGGTGAGTCAGTCGAAGATCACCCAAATTGAGTCATGTCCCCTGGATGTACATGGAAGTACTGTCACGATGTCCATGGATATCCCACACCTCTTCCACTCTAGGACCTCTAATGATTTTACCAATCCTGCTGGAACATGATGCTCCGCCTTCACTTGCGGACAAGTGAGGCACTGAGAGACAAACTATGCTACTACTTTCTTCATTCTCGGCCACCAGTGCTGTCGTCGTAGATCCTAGGACATCTTCACCACTCTTGGATGTACCGTTATAGGGGAAGTGTGGAAAACCCTCAATACTTCCTCCTAATGTGACATTGGTACCATGGTATGTCCTCTAAAGAGGTTTACATGCTCTCCACCTTTAGAAAATCTATCAGGTGCCTATCCTGTTGATATATGATCACTTCGAGCCTCGCATTAAGTGTCCCCACGCTACGCCTCCCTGACTCGCGGAAGAGGTGGGAGAGTGTCTATAAGAGACTAAAGGAAAGCTGATCCATCACGTTCCATGAAGGATATCAACAAAGCGGCCAACTGCTCCGTTGCATCACTAAGAAGCTGTATACCAGACCTCCTACCGAGTGCATCTGTTACGACGTTCAACTTCCTAAGAGTATAGACTATCTCGAAGTCATAATCCTAGAGGAACTCAAGACAACGTCGCTATCTCATGTTCAGGTCCTTCTGAGAGAAGATATACCTGATACTCTTGTGATCAAATTACACTGTAAAATGTTATCCCATCAGATAGTGCCGCCACATCTTCTAGGAGAATACCACTTCTGCTAACTCCGGGTCACGGTTAGTGTAGTTTTTCTCATGCAGTCTTAGCTGTCGAGAACCATATTCAATCACTGCTCTCTCCTGCATCAGAACACACCTGAGTCTGCTCCCTGATGTGTCGCAGTAGACTATATACCCTACTCCCTCCTCTGGTAGCCTCAAGATGGGGGAACTAGCCAGCCTCTACCTCAGCTTCTGAAAACTCTGCTGACATCTCTCTGACCACCCGAAGGGTTTCCCCTTATTTATCAAGGCTGATAGTGGTGCTACAACTCTGGAGAAATCTGGCACAAATCCCTAGTAGTATCAAGCCAAACCCATGAAACTATGTACCTCTGTCACACTCTTGGGTGGATCCAAAGCATGTACCACCTCAATATTCACTGGATCCACTGCAACTCCAGCCTCCAATATGACATGTCCCAGAATGTAAACCTTGTGGTTCTTGAACTGGAACTTCAAGAGCTTACCAAAAATCTAGTGCTATCAGAGTGTGTTCAGTACTACCTACAAATGATTGGAATGCTCCTCCTCAGTAGTCGAGTATATCAGAATGTCATAAATGAAGACCACGACAATGTGATCAAGGTATGGATGAGAGATCCTATTAATGAGTCCCATGAACACTTATGGAATGTTGGTTACACCGAATGGTATAACCAAGAACCCATAATGGTTGCACTGACATCTAAGGGTTGTCTTCTGCACATCCTCGTCTTGTACTCTGAGCTCATGATAGCCTGATCTGAGGTCTATCTTTGAGAACCACCATGCTCCCTTCAACTGATTAAAGAGTTTGTAAGTCCTAAAGAGTGGGTAATTATTCTTCACGGTCACCTGGTTCAGGTACCGATAGTCAAAAAAAAGACTCAAGCTCCCATATGACTTCTTGGCGAACAAAATCCGGGCTGACCAAGTAGAAACATTGGGCCGAATGATTCTGTTCCCCTACAAGTCCTCTAACTATACCTACAGCTATCGAATCTCCATAGGAGCCATACGATATATTGGTGTAGATATTGGTGTCATCCAAGGGTACAATTCAATGTAAAAGTCCACCTCTCTTTGAGAAGGTAGACCCGAAACATCATCCGGGAAAACATCTGTGTACTGTTCCACCACTACAGAATAGCTCGGACTCTCCACATGAACAACTCTGAGGGAAAGGCTAGCCAATTGATTACTGATCAGCTGCACTATCCTCTAGGTAAGTCCATCCGGCGCTACAAAGGCTCCATTCTCTTCAGTGAAGGTAAACCTGGTCCCATCCTCATGTACACACCACACTTTATGCCTAATACAGTCTATCTGATCATGGACTATAGATAACTAGTCCATACCCAAGATGACGTCGAAAGGCCTCAACGCCACTTCTATGAGATCCCAGTTGAAGCTCTCGCCTTCTAGAGTAATATCACACTGTCGTCATTAGTGTGTAATCATCAAATCCACTCTCGTAGGAGTCTCTATCCGTAATGATCAAGCCAATGTCTCCATCAGAATATCTGATCTTCAAATGAGGGTAGTGGAAATAAAATAATGACTGGTACCTAGGTCTATAAAAACTGCTGCTAAGGTGGAGTATACATAGATCGTACATCGTATCATCTCCAAAGCACCATGATCGTAAGCCTCAGCTTCCTGGAGCTAAGATCTCCCCTTTCCACCTTCTCCATATGGTCAGGGTGGACCTCTTGAGGGTGGTAGTGGTAACATCTCGAATCATCACTTACCACCAGATGCACGACCAGCTCCTCTGCCGCATCCAGCTTCTCCCAGTGGACCTCCTTGGTCGAACCTCTATCTCTGCCTGGGAAGTACCTCGACCGTCTGCTGATCATCCATATGGCGAGTTGGATAGTCATGAGCCATGTGACCCTGCCCGCCGCATGAGTGACACTACCCAGTCCTTGTATAACTGGCTCCATCTCGGGTTCCCTGCACAACCGATGATGAGTCATGCGGTCATCCACCTATAGGCCGGGTGTTCAGGGACCTCTATGATGTCTGTCTGCTACCAGCTACACAAGAATCCACTACATTATGACTGGTAGTGGGTCTCATTTTTGGTGTCTTCTTATCAAGGAAAATCTCCACCAAGAGGGATCTCTCCAACACCCCTGCCTGCGTCGGGATGCTCTGAATCCCTGATCTCCCTCTTGAGCCCCTGCTCAAAGGTTCGGGCCCTGAAGAAAGGGTCCCACACTATATCTATGGAGTAGTGTGAGAGGTCAGTGAACCTCACTGAGTACTGAGACACTGTCATGATGTCTTGATACTGATGAAGAATATCCAGTATGAACACTACGCGAAGAGTCACTGGGACAAAATCTTCCCGAAACAGGCTCTTGACGTTTTCCCAGAGAAGCGTCACCCCATCATGAACCTGAAGCATCAAGATCCACCATCTTCCCACTACTTCCTTCAGAAGGCTATAAGCAAGGATCACCATGAAATCAGTTAGTGTCCCTACGAGTCGTAGGACTCCCACCACAGCCTCCAGCAAATCCTTAGCCGCTTGTGGGTCTGTCTCTCCCCTAAACCAGGGTGGCCTCTAGCACTGGAACTCGTGCAACACTCTCAAGTAGCCTTCACCGTCTGCTGCTGGGGATGGTGGAATCAGTGGCCCAACCGGGAGTGGTACCGCTGGTGCCTCAACTGGAAAAGGCCCCGCACCGAGGCCTCGTTGCTCGTTGGGCTATTAGTTTGTAAAACTCTCGGAATTCTAGCTGGCTATGTTATTGGAGGCATCTTGAGAAGAAACAGGTATGCCACAGTCAAAACGTTATACCTGGTGAGCTGAAAGTTATAACTGGTGATCTGAATCAAAATAATACAAAGAAAACTTTTGAAAACACTCACGTAATCAGTGTTTCCGTGCACTGATTCATAAATCAGAAGTTAGGGTCCCGGTGTATGGATACATCGGCTACCACACCAACACTGGACTCCCTGAACTAAAAAACGCACTCATTAACCTTAACAATATTGATTCCTAGAAAATATCAGAGTCCTAGTTCTTCTGTAGAACTGTCTCTTCTAATACCAATTTGTCATGACTTGTCCCCTAGGGCCCATGCCGTGACTACCCCAAGCCCACCTTCCATAGGCCAGGGGCTGTCGACTAGCACCGAATTCATATTCCCTAATACTGGGAAGGTATTACCTTTATAACCTGCAAGCACACGTAACTGAGCACAAAACAAGATAGGAAAACAAGTCAACTGAACTGTAAACAGAGTGAGTACAGAAAGTAAAAAGGGTCCAGAATACAAGCGCAACTGGAAAGTACAAGTACAAATGTGATACAATACAACTGATGAAAAGGGAAAGTCAGCTGCTGGGTCTTCCTTTGAGGTTTCTAATTGAAGGTTAGGTATAGATCGCCTCCTCAACACTCCATGTCGACCCGTCTCCTCTGTGTACTGACACACCATATGGTCCACCTCAAGGTACCATCCAGTCCTGGTACTCTTAGCATCAGTCAGCACTGTCCATCATCTTCATCCAACAGAACAAGGTACGGGAATAGCCCATGCAGGGGTGAGTATAACAATACTCAGTAGGGACCCCAAGACCCTATAGGTCTCAAAAAATCCAACAAGGATAAAACACAATCTATGAAATCAATGGGTAACCTTACAAAGGTATATTATCATACATATAAATAAGTTATCAAGTAATCCATCTCAATCATGAGGAAAACACAGAGGTTATGACTCAGCTCACACTAGGATTTATTCTCTGGGTATTGTTAAGTAACATTCCTAGTCATAATGTCGAACTCCTCAGCTGCTAGAGAAATACTCCTCTATCGAGTACAGTGGGCCTGCCACATCACACATAGGCGCTTCCTACAAACTTTGGACTGCGGAGGTACTCCTCCTGTCGAGTACCGTGGGTCTGTTGCGATAGATAGAGGCACTCCACACCATGGGTTTTCCGCGTCACATAGAGGAGCTCCCCCTTGAGGCCTGCTGAGGTAATTCTCCTATCGAGTATCATGAGTCTGTCGTGTCATACAGAGGCATTCCCCACCATGGGTCTACCATGTCACCAAGGCACTCTCCACTGGGCCTCTCGAGTCACTCCGAGTCGAAATGGTCAGCAGTCGTCATGTCTCAGCCACCCACTGGGTTCTCGCACTATGCTTGCCCGCCTCCAGGAGGTTCCACTCCACAAGCTACTGGTTGATACTCCAACTTCCACGAAGCCCCACGAAGAAGTGTCTCAAAGGGCCGTCATGTCATAGGGGTATCAACGTAATAGGAGACACATCAATTGGACACTTGGTCTGTGAGTTATTAGCCTTTTAGTCAAGGGGGGCCAGTTGGATTCATGCTTGATCCAACCAGACCATTATAAATCTTAATCCAAAACACAGTGGGTATCACTAAGAGGGACCTTCATGCTCCATGATTTCCAACGCCGCTGGCGGTTCGTCAAATGGACGACTGGTGCCAATGTTATGGGAAAAAGAAAGTAACTGGGTCATTGTGGGCACGAGTCCGGTCCAACCTGGTTAGACCGACCCTGCTCGACCCGGCCTGGGATGACCCGGTTTGGGTTGACTCGGCCTGAACCAGTTTGGGTCGACTCGGCCTGACCCGTTGGGTCTGGCCTAACCAGTAGTGTGGCCCGAATCATTGGGTCTGGCCCAGCCTGTGAGGGCCATGAGGGTGCCTCAAGGGCGGCTTAGTCGAGGAGTACCACGAGGGCGCAGACCAGTTTCTGGTACCATGAGGGCACGGACTAGCTGTGAGAGCGCGGATCGGCCGCTAGGGTGCTGACCGGCCGTGGGGCGGCGGACGGGCCGTGGGGGCGTGGACTGGCCACAGGGGAGATGTACCTGCCGCAGGGTGGCGAACCGACCACGAGGGCATGTATCGACCATGAGGGTGCGGACAGGCCACGGGGCACAGACCGCCCACGGGGAGGCGGACCGGCTACGAGGCAGCGGACCGACCACGAGGGCACGGACCAGCCACGAGGGCGTGGACCTGCCGCGGGGCGCAGACCGCCGATGGGTCAGCGGACCGGCTGCAGGTCGGCGGTCTAGCCACGGGTCGTCGGTCTAGCCACAGGTCGGCGGACCAACCGTGTAGTGGCGGTCCGGCCGCGGGGCAGTGGTCCGGCGGTGGCATCTCGGCGGATTGCGGCGGCTACTCGGTGGGAGGCAGCGGCCCATCGGACAGCGGTGGTGGCGGCGGCGGATGAAGGAGTCGCGAGGGGCGGAGCTGTAGGGCGTGGAGGTCATGAGGTGGTGGTGGCCACAGGACGGTGTCATTGTGCCGTCACCTTTGTCGCGTTCAACACCACAAATCATCACAAGATTTGTAGAGGGGTAAAGCCATGTTTGTTTGGCCAGTACCCTCTACGTTAGGGTGGTAGAAAACATGTCAGTATAAACAAGAATGAAGAACGTCTGACCCTCCCTCAATGATTGTTCCGAACCCGCAAAGAAATCACCCGCATTCTATGTTTTAAAAAGTGAAGAACAAGGGAATATACTCACACACAAATTAAACCCCTACCTCAGGTTGTTTGATTTGTTGAAGATTGTATGCAGGAATGGAGATGATGTCATTGGGAAAAGACAAACGTCTGTAACGTCGGTGTTTCCTCAATCATCGGTTCATTGACGCTAAAGACGTTCTTCGTCAAAAAATGTACTGTGGAAGAAGAAGGAGTCAAAATAGAAATTCTTCATTGTTGTTCTCCATTGGAGAGATTTTCTCCAAGAGCTATCCCCTTTTCCAATCCTTTCCCACAATCCCATAAAAATGAAAATAGCCAACTTAGTAATTTAATTTTGAAAATTATGTTAGCACAATTCATAATGGTTTAATTAATCACATAGGTTTCATAATTAATTGTTTGATGGGTTGGCACAAATTAATTAAAGGGGGTGGGGGCGTGGCACCATTAATTGAGGAGCTCAAGAGGTTTCTCCCCACTTAATAGGGAGTTTAAGAGGTTTTAACCTAAGTTGGTCCCCACCACCATATCCTGTCATGGAAGGTTAATTCAGTTTGTCCCTCCCACCATAACCTCTCATGGGAGGTTTAGTTCGGGTGGTCCCCACCTGAAATATCCACATGGGAGTTCAAAATAAAATAAAATGAAGGTTATTTTATTTTATCATTTCCATGAAAAACCCAAAAATTAACATTCACCCTCGACCAACTACCGTTTTGGTGAAAGTATCCTTAAGCGAATACTGGCACTACGAGTTCAACAATGCCCTCAGATTTCAATTCCGAGCACCATTTCAAAAGTTACAAAAACCCTCTCGCACGTTTGCTGAACGTACCCGAAACAGAATTTCAGAAATTCATTCTGGGCACTTCGGGCCTCGAAATCAAGCGCTGTAAATTTTCACAGACTCGTAAAATTCCCGTATATTTTTTTAAATAAAATTTAAATGGAAAATCTGGGTTTTTACATGAAAAAAATTATGCTTCCTGAGTAATGGTTTAATAATAATGTTTGATTATTTTAGTGTATATGTTTACAATTAAATTATTTTTTATATAAATAATGAAATATGTATGTATTTTCAGTATATTTTTTTCATTAAGGATTTAAAAGGATATGTTTTATGGTGCGGAAGAAATTTAAATGGGATTTAATGTAACATTATATTTTGATTATGGGAAGGTATCACTTAATGTGTTCCTTATATTGAGAAAATTGTGGTTAAATTTCATAAAGATATTATTAATATGAATATAGAAAATTGGATAGTATTGATTACCATAGAATGGATTATTGATTTGTGAAAAAAGTGTCCTATATTTTCATGAACGATGTTTACATTTTTTTTGTTTTATGGAATCTATCCAATAAATTTTTAAATGTAAATAATGAAAAAACATGTATGTTTTAAACAAGGATTTCTGGTAATTCATGTTATTATAATGTTTTAAGAGAATACATGATGACATTATTCACATTTTTGGTATTTTTAAACCATGAGATAGTTTATGATATATTGGGGATCAAGGTTGAGTTATTTTTATAAATTTGGTGATCTACTTTGTAATGTTTCAGATTTTCAGCTTTTGGAAGGGCTAAAAATTTAACCATTTATGGAAATTTTAAGTTAAACTTCAGATGAAGTTTGTGAGTTTAAATTATTATCCCACCATATGACGATTTATGCATTTTCAATAACCTATTTTAACCATTTTAAATTTAATGTAACTAAGTAGATATGTAAAGAATTATCATTATACGTCATGACCTATTAGCACTTTAGAAATTAAAAATTAACCTTTATTTCATAGAGTATGAGATGAAGTGGAAATCAAGAAAGGGTTATATTGAACATATGAAATGGAATAAAATAAGGTACCTATATTTCCTTATGTTCACAGATTATAAAATAATTCATCAACTATATTAAAAGGATATTGAAAAAAAATTATCCTAATGACATTTCTTATATTGATCCTATGGTCTTATAAATAATCACAACTATATGGTTTTAAGGCCCTTAAAATTCCATTGATAATTCTAATGATTTCGATCAATGAAATAATTCAATGTATATAATTATTTACATTTTATTCCATGTCCAATATTCCCTTCCCACTAATGTTATATTATGCGGAAGCATAGTTATGAGTAACTTTGTGTAACTATTTTGTTCCCAATATTCTTTTTAAAAGGATGATTTGTATTTATTTTTTTGATTTTGCTTTTTAAGAAATTAAATTTCAAGTATTAAAACTTTTATGACCCAAAATAATTTCACTAAAAAAATTTATTTTAAGGGGGGTAGAATGTAACATATAGAGATTTTGTGAAATATTATTTTAATTAAATTAACCTTTTATATATTTTTCATTTCAAAAAACACTTAATATTTCTTTTTTATATATGAAATAACTATGGTTGGATTATTTTATATATATCAAAAATATAAAATTACACTACTCTCAACACATATATTACCTTTCCATATGTGTAACAATATGTTGGGATTGTGTTACACACAATATCATGTCCCTTCGATAACTTTAATTTCACATAGGAAAAAAATTTACTAACCTACAATATACTATTAATATTATTATTAAAATATTATTATATTTATAACCTAGCTATTAGAATGGATGATATAAATAAGATTGACTAAATTATGATACTATTTTTTACACATGTATATAAAATTAATTAGTTGGTTTTTAACTAGTATGAAATAAAAGTAAGAACCTTTTGAGAATAAATAAATTCATTTTTCTAAGGAAACCATTCTTCTATGTATAGAAATAAATTTTTATGAGTAAATTAAACAAACCAAATTTGATGATTTTATATATATAATATATTAAATCGTTTTTTTACACTCATCTGATAGATTTTATCTACAAAAGATAAGAATAAAAACAATTTTATGAATAAAAATATGTATTTTTCAAAAAGGTAATTTCTCCACCTTTTAATGATGCACCCATTTTATATATGTTTTTTTTTAATTTTAAAATTATATTTTTAATAATAAAATTAATTTTTTAATATTTAATATCCAAATTTTCTTTGGTTGAATGTTTTTTATTTTTTTGAGATGTTTTATTTTGAGATGAATAGTTAAAAATATTGAATATTAATTAGAAACTACATTTTCATCTAATTTAATATTATAGTAATATTATATTAGTAAGTGGTTTAATGGTTAATTTGGATCAATTTCACATCAATTAATACAATTATGTTCATTTGAATAAATTTCACATTGAAATTCTATATAAAAACAATTCAATATTTTGAACATTTTCAATTTATGAACCCATTGTTTCATCCCTTTTGATGGGTAATTTTTAAATTAAATTATTTCAATTATGTGTTTTGAATTTAGAGATATGTATTGAAAATTTGTATTTAAAATAATTTATTTTTATATCTAATAATATAAACTTAATTCATGACCAAAAAAATTAGCAAAGCAAATTAAAATTAATTATAACAATTAAGGTTAGAATGAGTTTATTTAGTCATTAATAAGGGAAAAAATACACTAAAAATGTACAAAATATATTATATTGAAATATTTAGACTATATCCTCCCTTTTATAGAAGGAGACACAATATTTAAAGGGGACATCTCAATAGTGTTCACCTTTTCATTTTTTTAAGAATTCCACTCCTCCACTATAAATGGGCACTCACCCCCTCACATAGACACACTCTCAAGCCATTTGGTTCAACCAAACCATGAAAAAATAATATAAAAATTTCAATCCAATTATCATATAGGCCTCAATTTTTTATGTAATCCAATAAAGAAATCCCTTTAGTGAAAACAAAAAGGAGTTTCCATAAAAAGTGGTAACATTATTTAATGTTCATTTCTATTTTATCTCTTTCTCATCCAATTCAGTTATTTTCATTAAATGATTATATAATAAATTGATATCCTAAATATAATTAGATGTTTTTATTCTTATATTTTTATCTAAAGATACACAAAATTACATCAAATGGGTAACCAACTTTCCATTCGTGTGTATGGTGGAATACCGCCTCACGAAACTGTGTCATTTGTTTTTCCTTTACCAACTATCATGGAAGGAAATTATGATGGAAATAATTGTTTATATGATATATATGATTTATTTAGTATTATTTAATTATTATATAACACATATATTCATTCTTTCGATTTTGTGGGAATATGATAACTTCTTTGTGGACATGTAGACCACCACTTCTTCAATGTGATGTGATTCATTCACACTCTACATGGAATGTATTAAGGATGTTTTTTGTCAAATTATATGATATATATATTAATTATAATAGAATGATAATATATATATATTTTTAATTTACATACTTTATTTTTATACAACATGATAATAGAAATACTGTTCATGCGTATGTACAACCTACCATCTCCATGAATGACGTATTGAATTTCATATTAATATATTTTATAGATAATTATAAATAATTTCATAATGAATATATAGGATATTAATATCATGTTTTAAATTATATAAATATTTAAATCTTGATCTATGTAAGAGGCTCAATGATTACAAGTCAATAAAATAGGAAAAACATAATGGTTATTACCCAAAACATAATATTAATGTGGAATTGTTAAAAATGGGTAATATAAATTTATAATGAAATAATATATAGTATTATATATAACAATATGGTTAATTATTATATTTATAATAAAGTTATATATATTATACATTATTTTTTAATATGTACAATGAAATACAAGATTTGAAGTAAGGGTTTTTTCATCACACTTTTATTACTGTGAGATATATGCTATATTCAACACTTATTCTGGTTGGGTGGTGTATATACAGACCTATGAAATGTTATAACATGAATTTAGTTTATTTAATGATATTAAAAGTTTAAATTTATTATATTATTTCACATATATCATGATTGAATATTTTCCCATGTACTAAGGGTTTTCTAGTCCCACTTTTATTTCTATGATACTTCTTCCTTCATCAACAATAATTTATGTTGTGTGGTTTATATAGTAAATATGAATTAATTCCATGATTATTAAACTAAAATTTATTTGTATTTATAAATCCATTTTTTGATCTTTATTTCATGTGTTTTATGGTTCACATGGTACAAAATCTGTAAAGTAATTTTGTTTCAATTTTCCTTCACTGAGATAAAATCCATGTTTTGATCATATCATTTTATATGAGGTGTCTATAATTTAATATGGAATGTTATATCATTAATATACACATTTTTATGATATTTTTTAGCTTTATTTTATGTTATTATTTCAAGGAGACCATGAATATTTTTTACGAATGTGGTAACATTTTATTTCTATATTCTCATCATTTATCAAGATTGTTTATAATTTTTCTTCCATTAATGAAATATTATGATCCATATCTCAATAAATATCATGAATTTTATTGTCTTATGTTTTTTCATGAAATATTCAATTAATTGTACAATTTTACCACTCATTGGTGCTTATGATAACTTAAAACATGTTTTACTGAAAATATGACTTTATCACCCTCTTTCGTCAGAAATATACAGTCTTTCAAAACCATCTTTTATAAAAATGTTTTTAAAAAATATTTTACTATGATTCTAAAAATTCATTTTTACTATTGTTTTTTCTCATTAATATTTGTTTAAAAGTTTTTTTATTATAATTTTTCTATCAAGGCAATTATATAAACATTTTACAGGAAAAAAAGAAATGTTCATCACGTACTGATTTACATGCCGTCATTATTATCATTTGAATAAAGAGTACTTTGAATGATTATAAGTTTATTTTTAAATAATATATATTTATTAATATTATATAAAATAATTTTTTGAGGTGGTTAAAAAAAATAGATTTCAAAAAATGTTTTAAGTTGAAAAATTGTTTTAAATGATTTTTAAATATTCTTTTATTATTTTTTATGGTTATTCAAAAAATAAAAGGGTTTTAAAAATTATTTAATATTTAAAAAATGTTTTTAAAAAAGAAAGGATATTTTCCTCAGGAAGTGTTTTAAATAATTTTCAATATTCTTTTATATGTTTTCAATTATTTTCATAGAAAATTATTTTGAAGATATATTATTCATTTAAATGCGATTTTCATAGAAATGTTATTTTTCATAAGAAATGAAACATGATATGTTTCAAAATACTTATCTATTTAAGATAAAATTCTCTAATATATTTTATGATTTACTGGATATATTATATAAGGAAAATATTTTAATTCATTATTTGACTTCTTTTGGTTTATAATGTCATGTTGTTTATGAAACCTATTTATTTTCCATGGGTTAGACCATGATAAAATGATTATGAAAACGGCTCCCTTCATGGGCCATTATAGGATTAAATTATTATTAAACATATATCTTTTCAATAAGTTATTATATGATAAAATGTTTATTATACCCATTTATTTCATATGTTATAATATTATGTATGGTTTTGATCTTGTGGAACACAGATGTATAATTTCATGATTTGATGGGTGGTTCCTATATCTCCCTCTAATGAATTGTGTAATGATTTATGTCTTAGGAGACAATGATGGGAAATAATTTAATGGGCTTCATCTGCAATGGGAAATAAGCGTGTCCTGATCCCTAATAGTAAATAGATATGTCCTGATCCATAATGGGAAATTGGTGTGTCCATATCCACAAGTGGAAACAGGTGTGTCTTAATACACTATGGGAAATAGGTGTTTTCAGACCCACTATGTTGATGGTCTTGGTTTCTAACCTTGAACCGTGATTTTTTTCTATATTTATGATGATTCTATACTAAAATGGAATGATAATATAGTTTTTGATTGATTTATGATAATTTATCACCCTTATGATTCCTTTATTATGAACTTCCAATATATACTCTTGACATGTTTTTTATGACCTTTGATATGTTGGGTAAGTTTATAAAATGTTCTTCTCATGTTACCTTACCCTTATTCTCATGTTATGATTATATATATATATCCTTCATTAACCCTTATAGAACATCTGAGCTTATCCTTTCTTATGTTTCCTATCCCCAAGTTATGAAGAAAGGGTTTGAGTATATATACTAAATGGGAAGATCTTTAGGGGAAACGTTAAGTATTTTCACCAAGTTAGAATACATTCTTCCATGATTCAAATGACACTGAACTATTATGGTCTACATGAATGTAATTTTTTAATATTCTGAATATTTATATAAATTTATTTAATATCATTGTATGTTAGCCTTAGGTTTCTATATCCACTGGATGTGGAGCATATGCCGACAAAACTACATCATAACCCCCCTCTATACTACTAGATCATAGATTCCTCTCAATCCTCTACTTAGTGCTACTCAAAGCCAGACCCCCTTTTGGACTCCAACTCAAAGATTCCCAATTCTAGACCGGCTTACCTCTCAGTATCGATGCCATATCCTACTATCTGGTTCCCTCTCTTCTTCTATTATAGTAGGCCCTCATCATTATTTGGGGTGATATTTCTATAATGTTTTTTTACTTTAATCATATGTATTTTTTATCTCTTTATGGGATAATTGTGAAATAAATTTGAGTTTATTAATTTACCTATTCTAATTTTACATAAATGGTTGTAGTTTAGTATATTAAATAGCTATTTGGGTATAATTTTTTTAATTAACATCTAAAAAAAATTATTTCTTGTTACATTCATTATATAATATTTTAGAATAAATTTGTAGAAAAAATTTATTGTGTATGACTTATTTATGTTTCGTAATATGTTTGTCTAAATTTTAAAAATTGATTCTTTTGAAATTAAATGTATTATTTTAATATATTTTAATATAATATTTAAAATTGTAGGAATTAATTTATATTTTGAATGTTTTTATTTTTTTGGTATACTTCACCAAATGAGGTTTTGTGACAGTACTCACTCTACATCACAAAGGTTATAATTCTCCCTCTATGACACAAGGTACCATACATCACATACATTTAAAACTATTTTGGTATCATGTTATATTTTCTTAATATACATTTATGCATATGTTTGAACTCTATTGATGATGTAGAGAAATAAAATAGGAAACCTACGATGGATCTATCTGGTAATCCAACTAACAGTCAGCTGCCATCTAGAGGTTTTTGGTGGGACACAATTATCAGTATGTAATTAAATGGAATAATATTACTCTCTTAAATATTAATACGAATTGTTAATTTTAAATTTTAAAAATATAAAAATAATAATATAATAGAGAAAAACATAAATATTCCTATTATTATTATTATTATTATTAATATAATGTTTTTTGTCCCTTTCGGTGAATATGAAGTACCAACTCATGATACAATAAGAAATTTGGGATAGTTCCTAGGGTATTTAGATTGTGAAGCGACATTTCTCCATATTAATTATGTAGATTGGATGAACACTAAATTATACGATAAAAAATGTGTTTATTCTTTCTCAAATAAATTTACTATCATTATTAAGTATTACTATATAATTAAATTAAACAATTTTTCTTAATGTGTAAATAATTTAATAATTTATTGATTTTTTTATAGATAGAGTTTCATTTTGATGTGTCTGATGTCATTTCACATCCCTATAATTTAATTGATTTTTAAAAAATGGAAATATTTCATGTTCTTACTATATTATGAATTCAACGAAGAAACTCTATCATTATCACATATGTATGAGAAGGCCCTAAAGGCATGATTCAGTGCCATTGGAAAGCATTCATTTTTCATAATCATACCAAAAATCATAATTTTTTTTATTAATAATTTTTATATTAATAAAAAAATTAATTAAATTTCATGTTTAATTGATATATAATTTATTTAGATTACTTTTATGATAAATTCTTCCAATAAATAGAAGAAACTGAATCCCTACACTACTGACTCAATGAGTTTTATGATGAAACAACAAATAATTATGTCATTAAATTTATTACAATTTATATACATATATAAAAATTCATTTAAGATTATTTTTATAAATATTATTTATTTAATTTTTTTCAAATAGGTGAATGACATAGGTCATTTTTAATCAAGGAAAAAATTGTGGTTTTAGGTTCACATAAAAGATGATGCTAGTTATATCAACAAAACTGTTGAAACTCAAGGGTAAAAAATATTATTTATTATTTTGGGTTAATAAATTTATTTATAAGATAATATTATAGAATATATAGTGTAAAATCAAAGAATAAAGGGACAAAACACAAACTTTTCGGTTTCTCTATCATTAGAGGACATCATGACGCGAGTTCTTGGAAAAGGGAATTTTGGTCGTGTTAGGGGGTTGGGTTATGTTCCATATCTATGAAAGGTGCTCTTTAGGTTATATATATCGTCATATATGATGTCATCTAGTGGGTTTATACATGTTTTTATGATCTGGAATAAAAAATATATTCATTGAGTAATACTGATAAATATTTGGAATCATTTATTAATATATAAAATAATTAAGTCTGGTCATTGGATAGTTACATGGATATTGTGATTCAAAAGATAACCTGAAATATTCTTAAAGAAATAGAAACACTCATCAGTGGTAATAAATTGGTAAATTTCATTTCCAATATCATAAACTATATAATGAAGTTATAATATAAGATACTAAGAAAGATTAAACAAAACTTAAGTATCATGAGGGGATTTTCTAAGTGGGTTTTTAGAAGACGATCAATGAATAGTTTTTTCTAGAAGTTATAAATTTTTATTAAGGCTTGTGACATTCTAGATTTACAGAAATGGATTTTTTCTTTCACAGATTTAGTTTCTTATTTCTTTTATATCTAATTCATTTTTAACTAGAGTAGTTAAATAATTATTGTCTCAAGATTAATAGGTTTGAGAAGAGGATTCAATTAGCGATTTAGTCCAAGATTACACAATTTTATTTATATACCTATGTGGAGGTTAAAAAATATACAATGATATCACTTATATATTATATAATTACATATCCAAAATTTTCATCAAATAATCTATAACTCATTATAAAATCCATGATAGTTTAATTATAACTCTAACTTCCGAACACATTCCATAAAACCACCCCAAAACCATGCATGACTGTATAACATCATCCCATAAATTTTCACCACTATTGGTGTACATCATCAATGTCTCAACTACAACTGTGAAATCACATAATAGAGACCACATAATCAAAAAATGTAATCAAATCTCACATATAAGAAACAATATTGAATTTACATAATAGATCAACACTCACCCTTTTAGGAATTCAACATATTAATTCATCATATCAATCTTAAGTAGTGTAATGTCAATTATTTATTTCATCCATTGGATAAATTTAAATATTTATATTATTATCCATTTCTAAATAGTGATTCAATCCTAAAATCAAAATTAAAATAAAATATAAATCACCAAAATAATATGACTTTAATTGAATGATGAAGATACATAAATCAAAAACAATCTCATGAGTAATGAAAACACATATTAATCACCCCTAAACAACAATTTATGTTTAGTATGATCCGTTATATTTATTTGGTTAATAATTACCACCCCACCATTATTATAAAAAATATGTTACCTTCACATTATAAACAAAATAAAATAGTGTAATTAAATCCCATATATCAACTGAAGCTTCAATATTTGTTATGAGACACTAATGTAAAAATGATTGATCAGAAGGCCCTAACCAATAATGAATCCTAAAAAATTTATAACTTATATATCTCTATCATGATCAAATTTTTTTTCCACAAAAATAAAAAATAAACCATTACCACATCCTTCAACTAGATGAAGATGAAATAAGAAAAAAATAATGAAATCATAGAAACTCAAATTTGATCTAAAATTTTACATCTATTAAGGATAACTTTATATTTTTATTGAAGTACACATTGACATTATCATATTTATAAAATAGAATAATTTTTGGGATATGGGAAAGAGAATGGGTTTAAATTCCAATAATTATCCATTATGATAGGATATGTTAAAATATCATTGGATATTATAATCCTTGAAATTAAAAAGGTCAAATTATCATCATAATGGTTTGGTTTTTAAGATACAATATTCATATGAACTGTTATTGTTAACAGTTTATTTTCATCTCCCTATACAGAGTTATCTATAGATTAAAAGATGAGTGGGATTATAGTTTATGTAGGAATAGACCAATTTTTTATGATATTCATTCTAACCCTAGTAAGTTAGTGATTCCAATATTGGAATATTTAGAGGTAATCACTTAAAATTTTAGATTGAACTTTTCCATTGATTATTAATAATCAATTGACTTTTTTTGAACTAGAAAATTTGATTACTATATTATAGAATGGAATTTATGTAGAAATAATAATTTAGCTAAAATTATATGATATTGATAGAAATGGATTTTTATAAATGTGTATTTGTTAATGAAAAATTCCACTATTTCTTTCCAAAAATCATAATGATCTTATGATACATTTATATTTGATAAAATAATTTATGTGAATCCAAACAAGATTATTAATTATTCTACGATTACTTAAACTAAATTTTATGAAAATAAAATATCATTTGAATTATACTTCATTTATTATTCATAGAATATTCTCATTACTAATGTGTGGTTAACTTATATAAATGAATTTACCATAGGTAGGAAGTAGAGATGTATAGGTTCTAAGCAAAGTAAAAGTGTATGATGGGTGATCCCCAGCATTAATTTTTTCCATAATTTATGATCAATCCGAAATCGATACGACGATGATCACCATGATCCATGGAAATGATTCAAGGAAATAGAAAATAAACAATTTCACCAGAATCAAGAGAGAGTAGATCAATAAATAATGTTTATAATTTATTTAATTAGATAAATAATTAACTCTATGGAATTCATTCTTCATTGATGAATATGATGATTGATATACATTGAACCATACTTTCATTATAGAAACCCACTATAGATTTACGATAGTGGTGATCCACACATGTTCCAAGAATCTCCAGGCATCATTGAAGGAGTCTTTGGGTGTTATCAAAGAAGATCACCGGGGTTGTGTTGTGTGCCCTGGTAACCGAGAGAATATCTTCCAAAGTGTTCTCCTTAATCCAGTGGTAGAGGATTGCTCATCGTTATTTTGAGCATTCTTAGAGAACAAGAGCTCTCTAGGATTGATAGGATTCTCAAAATTTATTTTAGATAACCAAAAAAATTAATTGACTTATGAGAAAATAACATAACTGGGAATTTATATTTCTTGGGTGAAAATAAAATAATTACACAAGTGCCCTTAATTATTTATTTAATCCTAGAAAATTCCCATGTCAAATAATTGTAATAAAATTATTATTTATAGAAATGAACATAACACATGAAATATAATTTATATTTATTTAATCAAATAATATTGAATATTATTATTTTTTAGTAGACCATTAAACTCCGTTCTCCATTCCTCCACAATATTTATCGGACCTTGAATAATTTATATTTATTTATTAAGTAAATATCACGAAATTATTCTCCCTTAATTAAATAAAAATTATATTTACTAAAAAACAAATAAATATTTATATGTGATCAGTAATACATGAATAATAATTATACCACATACGAGAATAATATTTATTCAACCTTTTAAATAATAATTAATAATATATTATTTAACTATGATTCTGGATACACTTAATATGCGACCCTCTAGTCCCCTTTTTTAGTGGCATTATTCAAATAAGCCTAAAGTACAAGGTTAGAGTCTTGAAGCTTGTCGAGGAACCAATAGATAAATAATTTAATACCACAATAAAATTACACCTCATTCAAATCTTTACTGTGTAATATAATATCTTTAACAAGATATCTCAAATCTAGCATGTTGCATGCTGGTTCCATCAACCTACATGCTAGATGACGCTTTCATTGAATTTTTGAAAATAGAACATGCCTATGAAACCCCATTCCTATGAATTTGTTTAGGCTATATAATTTCCATCAAAGTGCCTAAGTTATTAACTTACATTAAATAAAAAAAGGGATAACTCATTTCTTGCATTATTCATTAATGAAATTTTACTTGTGATGAACCCAACGTATCATACTTCAACACAAACTTCTGTCATCATGGTTTTCATCAATAAATCTAAGTGCATGACTCAAAAATAGTGATTAATAACAATATTAAAGTCTAAGGACCAATACACACATATTCATATAGGAACATCCAATGGCATATAGAAATGTGGATTTATTACCTATAGGTAACAGTCTCACAAAATCCTACAAGATATTACCAAGGTAGAACACCATGAGAAGGTTCCAAAAATTCATATAAGTCTCTAAACCTAATTACCTATATTATTTTTTACCTCAAATGATACCATCCAGATATAGATCATATATTCAACAATAGTGTTATATAACTTTCGAGTTCTCATCATAGCGGGGATCTACAATGACCTTTTACTATGAAAGCTACTCTTAGATAATTATCACATACTATTTCATGCACAAGAACAATAATGATGTGATATTATTTTATTAATATACATATAAATGAGTACATTTTTATCATAAAGTACAAAGAATTTGGTTCTAGGGCACTAACTCCAACAAACGTCAACTTTCAGTAGAGAAAACTGCGAATAGCCATCAATGTGCTAGCTCTCACATGATCACTAGTGAAAAAATAGGATTTAACGTCGAAGTAATGAAATTTCTTTTATAAACTAACACCAATAGTATGTGAAAGAATTTTTTTGCATCAGTTTTTAGTAAAATTAGTGCAAAAAAAATTTAAGAGTAATTTTTGGCTTGGGGTTTTAGTAGAAAAACCACTAAAAACCTCAAAATGTATGATATAGGGAATCTATTTCTAAAAAAACTGACGCCATAAATAAATTTAAAAAGATGTGTGTCATTTTTTACAAAAAATGATGCCATTAATCCTGTACTAGGGATCTTTCTACCTTGGTTTTTATAAAAATGGATTCTATATGTTAAAAAAATATTCTCGGCATCAGTTTTCCAAAAAACCGATGTCGAAAATATTTTTCAGACTATTCTTCATCGTTTTTGTAAAAAACAATGCAATAAGTATTTTAAAATTAGTCAGGATTGGGAAACCCTCATGTTTTTGGATGTTATAAAGCTAAACCGTGGCAAATCTTCTCAACTCGCGATGACATTGAAGGTGTATTTATGATCTCAAACAACCATTCTTATCGATTTTATTATATTTTCAGGATCTATGATCTGATTTCATTATTATCTCCCCATTTTTCATCATCTACGAGTTATTTTTTTCTTTAGATGCTTATTTCTAGAAACATTCAACTATAGTTTGATTTTATTATTTTTTTCGTCTTTATTTTTTATTTTTACAATCATTTTTTATATAGATCAAAATACTTTTAATATTACAAAGCATTATATAGAGCAATGTTCAGATTTGGATCTATTTTTGTATTAAAATAAGAAATTTATATGTTTTTTTTAATTTTGAAGTTAAATTAGTTATCATTTAATTATTATTTTTTATTTTATTCAATTATTAGTTTATAGTTTATTATAAAGTTTTTGAACATGGAAAATAGTTATCCATAAAAGTGACCATCCCAAATAAATTAACTTTTTTTTAATTTAGATTATTCTAAGATTGTTCAATTGGTTTGAAATTTGGATGAGTGTATTTATGCAAAATTAGTTTGATTTGTGTCAATTTAATTCATCTTTATTAGTTTGGATTCCATCCACTCATTAATGTAAATTGAAAATATATCCAAGGGTGTTGCTTAAACAAACAAATTTTGATCCACTTCCACAATTATAGTGAAATAAAATTCTGAAAATTATCTAATAACACAACCTAGAAATTATTTCCCAGTTTTTATAAAATGAATAAAAATAGTAGATTCATTCATGGAGTTAAAACACTAACATTTTTATGCTCTTTCTTACAACATGTAATAACTCCTGGGACTATTACTACAGCTGATTTAACTTTTTAATATATAAAAATCATAATTTATTTATGTCTATAATGACTCATATAAAAGTCATTGTGACTCATTCATAGCTGGATATCACTTATAAAAAATGATAGATGACTTGTTCATGGGTCAAGATTACTCAAACAATGTTCACAATTACCTATATTCCGTTTTAAATTACTCATATAAAATTAAAAGGACTCATACATTAGTCATAAATTTTACTAAAAATGGATCATACAGAGTGAGGAATGGCTCATATATAGACTAAAATGACTCATAAAAAATCAATAATTAAAAATATCTACAGTCTCAACTTGAGATTCTTGTAATTCTTAAAAAAATATAAGGGTCCCATAAAAGTTTCTATACTCCTATTAAATCCCTTCAAATACCCAGAGAATAAGATAAAATAATCCAAGAATTGTCATAACAATTACAACCCCATCTAGGATATTTATAATTTCCTTTTCAAAATATAAATATTAAACTAGAGTACTTCAATAAACTGAATTGGCTTCAGATTTATAACTTTACTTCATTCATTCAAATCCTTCATCCAAGTTATATTTATCACTAAATCCAGTTGACATATATTTCTAAATAACCCATAAATGATTTCACTAGAGTAATTCATTATTTTATCAAATATATTAAACTTGGTTCTATATATTTAATGGTGTATTTTACAAGGAGTTGTATTTCATATTACTAATAATAAGTAATTTTTCTCCTGTTAAATTAATGAAATTTTCAATACTTTTGACTCATGAAACATCAAAATAATTCAAAAACCAGGCAAAATTAACTAATAAATTTTATATGATTGATATTATAATTAAATTATAATATCAATATAACACATATATATAATATGGAAATAAAACATTTTCTAATTGTAAATATGTTTCATATCTGATGTTTTCTATCTGATTTTCATTATTATTTTTAATCTGTTTCTAATTTCAATTTATCTGTAATATATATACATATATATATATATGTTTATATGTTTATATGTTTTAATATATTCACCAATTATGTTGTGATATTAGGTATTTAATGAATCTTAATGGGATATATTTACAAAAAATCACTAATGAATATGATAAAGGAGTTGAAGAATTATTGGAATTTTCTAAACGACATCTTCAAAAGATTGATTTGATTTTATGTATATGTGTAAAGTGTTTGAAAATGAAAAATTTAAACTCTAGAGAAATCAAGGATCATGTCATTTATTATGGTTTTAGCCATAATTAAACATTTTGGATCTGGAATGGTAAAAGATTTGAAAATTAAACATCCAATGTTGATAAAAATATTCATAATGAGGCAGAGGATTATATTGTAGAATTAATTCATGATTTAGGTGTTGAAACCATAAAAAAAATAACAACTGTTGAACGATTGTATGGAGATTCTAAGAAACCATTATTCCTAGGATGCAGTAAATATACAATGTTATCAACAGTTTTGAGATTAGTTAACATAAAATAAAAAAATGGGTGGAGTGATAAAAGTTCTTCTATCATACATGAGCTCATAAAAGAGATTATTTCAGAAGGAAACAAGCTTCCAGATTCCATTTATTAGGTGAAGAAACTATTATGTCAAATTTGTTTGGGGTATAAAAAACATGATTTCCCCAATTATTGTGTACTGTATAGGAAAAATATGAATATTTATCAAGTTTCTTATATGTGAGACATCAAACTATAAGATATATGGGAAATTCATCCCAGATCCCTTATCAGGTACTATCATATAATGTCATGAAAACCAATTTTGTACTTTCTAATGATATCATCCAATATTTTTTTCATACAATTCTGATAATTCTATTGTGAATCATTATTAGGTAACAGAATTAAAAATCCTATTAAATCAATTTTATACATTCCAAAAATTCCTCATTTTAAGAATATATTTGCAAATTCAATTGACACAAAAAGCTTATGATGGAATTCAGATGAGGGCATCTCAAATAGTAACTTACGAAACCCTTCCAATTCACCATAGTGGAAGATTTTTTATAAAAGATTTCATGATTATTTAAGTAAAGTTAGAAATATTAGAATGTGATTCTATACTGATAGAATGAATCCAAATCTAAGCCCCAGTAGCGAACATAGTTCATTTTCTATTTTTTTGGAAGTTTACAACCTGTCCACACATATATGTAGGAATTGAAAATACGTTATGATAAGCTTGATGATTTCTGGACAAAAACAACTGGGAGATAATATTTATGTGTATCTTTCACCACTGATTGATGATTTGGAACTTCCCACTGGGGAAGGTGTTATAGTTTTCGATGCATACAAGAATGAGTATTTTTATTTTGCATGTAATAATAATGTTCACTATAAACAACTTTCCTACATATGAAAACTTATCTGGATATTGAGTTAAGGGACATTAATCATGTCTAATTTTTGAATAACATACTTCATATTATCAATTGTGGAACAGAAGAAAGATAGTGTATATGGGACATCAAATATTTCTACGAATTGATCGTACATATCATAGATTGAAAAAAGAATTTAACATTTTACAAGAATACAGCCTTCCACCGCAGCCATTGTCAGCTAAAGAATATTATGATAGGGTAAAAAATATTGATTTGACATTTGGAAAGAAAAGAAGTTATGGTCTTCACATAAATATCTAGAAGAATCAGTCTATTTTAGTTGAACTACCTTATTAGATATTTTTAGTTATAAAACATAACATCGATGTTATGGATTATGAGAAAAAAATGTGACAATTTGATTGGAACTTTGTTAGACATAAAAGGAAACAAAAAATATGGATTTCATGATAGATTAGAATTAATATTAATGATAATAAATTTGGAGATAGATCCCACTATGAAAGGAAACAAAACATATTTACCTCCAACTTGTCCCACATTAAGCATGATTGAAAAGATATATTTTTGTCTGTATCATCATGGTATTAAAGTACCCAGAAAGTTTTCTTAAAATGTGTTTAATTTTGTTTCATTGTAGGAATGTAAATTAATAGTTATTAATTCTCATTATTTCCATTTATTGATTCAACAACTTCTACTAGTAGCAATGTAATGACCCATTATTTCATTAATGGAAATCCCTCTTGATCTAGTTAAACATCTATTTATGAAAAATGTTTATATAAAATTTCAACTTCTTTGGTTTTATGTTAAGATTTGTGACCATTACTTTTATAGACATTGAAAAGTGATCTCATGATTAGAATAAATATAGGGCTTTAACAAATCTAATTTACACAGACAAAAGAAGCGATGACCTCACCTAGTAGAATTGCTCCATAAGAAGCCCATCTGTCGGAGCATATAAAAGAGGTGGCATCTTTGGGCTTCTCTCTTGACCAAGACCAAGCTGAGCTTCATCATGTCAAGATCGAACGTGACCATCTACGGGAAAAGTGGAAGTTGATAGAGATTACCACTCGAGCGATGTTATTTGATCCACCCCAAGAGTCTGTCACCATCACAAACCATACTCTTTGGTCTTATGTGGCTGTTTTAAGGGGTTATGTAACAAATCACTCGTACTATGTTCATGTACATTATTTTTTTGTATATAATAATGAATATACCTTCTTGTCATTATTGATACATTGTAAATAGCTTTTAAATTACAAATCGTGTTTTTAGTTATTATTTAATTAAGAAATATATTTTATTAAATTAATGAATTTTTGAATTATATAATATTTTAATAAAATATTATTACTATTATTAAATTAATTTTATTATATATAAAAGATCATATAATTTTATGAATGCAATTGTAATTTTTATTAAGGTTTGAAAGCCATTTTTGTCAAAACCCGTGAATTTTCTATAAATGTAGTTTTTTATTTTAAAAGTGAAAATTAACATATTTATAAAATTATTTAGATAAAATAAATGTTATTTTTGGAATCACGATGTCGAAATTACCCAATAGTGAATTTTTCATAATTTTTTGAGACAGTTAATTTTTTTGGGTAAAAATTAAATATCGTTTAAATATATAATCTGTTTTATGACATCATAATGACCCAATAGTGATGTAATAAAATAATATAAGATATATGTTCGGCCAATATATGTTTTTTCATTAAAATAATCTGATTTTGGGTTTTTTTGACTTACTTTTACAAAGCATTAATGGGCCCCTCAAGACTTATTAAACATCTAGTCTTTTTAAATTATTTTCCATGGGAGTGTGACTCACCTCCACATAAGAAACCCCATTATTTTAACAATTTTAGACTTTGGCCTTATAAAATACTATTTTTCTATTCCATTTTCCAAAAACCATGGGCAAAATACATGTGATGGTTTGTGGTTTGGATTAATTTAATATAAGGGGTCCCAAACTTAAATAATAAAGAATTCCCTCACCTTTCCTATATAAACCCACCCAATATCCCACATCCTCCTCACTAAAAGCCTTTTGATTTAGTCCAACCTCTTCTCTACTCTCTCTAGAATCCTCCCAAGGTGCCCCAAACTCTCAAGAAGCCTCTCTCAAGCCTCTCTCTAGCCTTTGGAAGGACACTTCCAAGTAAGGGTTTTTTTCTTCCTTTCTCATTTTTGTCTAATTTTCTTTAAGTTGTTTTTACCATTTAATTTAAATTATGAATGTTGGGGTACGGTTTTGGACCTCCTTCATACTTCCCTCTTTATTTTTTAATGATGGGGGACCCCTTTTTCTCTCATTAAATGCCTCCCATGTACACCCTTTACTATGCCGAAATTCTGAAAGGAACTTCTCTCTCCTCATTTACATTCAAGAAATACCTTTATATCATGAATCTAAATTCCATTTAAATTGTTTTTACATGTATCTATATGACCTCCATACTTTAAATTACATGTAAATATGATTAGTAACCCCTTTCTCTCACATCAACCATTTTTTATGAATTCTTATGTCACGCCGTTACGCTGCCGAAATCACACCGATTTTCTAAGCCAATGCCATTGTGTAGTGAATACAGTGCCAATTTCTCCATCAAGGGTATTAAACTTTATACACACTTACTTATTGATTATAAACTTTCATTTATTAATTCAACATTCCTTTATCGTGGAATAAATGATTATGTTTTATGAATCCATGTTTTATGATCCATGTGGCACACTTATGCATTAAATGAGATGTTCAAGAAGGGTGCACCCTTATAGCGCTCCATTGCATTGGGTAAAGTATAGTATCATGATATGTCATGTGCAATGAGTGTTGAATCATGATAATTCAAGTGAAACGAGGGTTTACTCATGATTCATGTGCAATGAGGATTTACTCATGCTCTATGTGCAATGAGCCTTGGCTCCTGTTAATTCCATGTTAAGTGTTGTTGCCACATTTCCATGTTATGATTATCAAGCTTTATCATGCCTTTATGTTCATGTTTCTATTATGTTCTATTTATATTCCTATTGTCTAACATGTATTTTACTTCTCATGTATTCTATGTTTATTCCCTTACTGGGCTTTATAGCTCACCCCTTTTCTTATGCATGTCCTCAGGTTACCCCATGCAATGCTATGTATGAGGGAATGTAGTGGTCCTGTAAAAGATGTTTTAAATAAAGATGGTGTATTTCATGTTTTAAGTTTTTATGTAAGGATCATTATATTCAAAGACACTATACCTCTTGATCATCCATGTTGTATCAAGTGAATATTTTATGTAATAATTCATGTTTATGTTTGTAATAAAAGAAGGGTTGTCGTAGTTGGTATCAGAGGACAGGTTTAGTTATTTTTGGGATTAGGATTATAAAACCCTAGTAAAGACTTAGAGACAAGACTAAGTATAATAAAAACATCCTTAAGTTTTGGTAAGTACCGAGTAAGTGGTTTATCAAACAAATACATCCCTGTCTGGATACGAGCAGGTAGAGACGGCTCTGGCATAGATGTATCCTAGGGGTAAAACCCGAAAACACCGCTTTGAGCTAGCCTCGAACAGGAACTGATTCACAACAATGGGCGTTGATTCACTCTTGGTTATGAAACTCTTGGGGGATATGTTTTGATAAATTCACAATCTTAGTATGAACCCTTATTAAGGGAATTAAAAAAAATTCCCCTAAGAATATATGATAGAAATAAGATCATGAAAAGCCTAGGTTGAAGCCTATAGACTCATGAGTTAAGGAAATGAAAGCTTATTTTTAAGTCATCAAATTTTTTCTTTGGTTTACCCTTTATGTGTTACCATATAAATTTCCATTTATTCCAGCCAATGGCCGGTAATAGGAGGACTCAAGCTAACAACTGGTGTGAAGATCAATGTGATGACTTTACTACTGAGATGCCCAATCCAATGGGAGCGGGAATCGTGAAATTTGTCACGCTTATCTCTCAGCTTACTCAAGCTTTTAATAGAAACACAGGTCGAGAGGAACGTCGAAACACCCCTAAGAAGGAACAAGTTGCTATCGAGAGCTTCATGAGACAATGCTCTCCTACTTTTAGTGGATCATTCGATCTCACGATTGTTGAACAATGGATCAACTCCATTGAAAATATCTTCTCCATCCTTCAATGTTCTGAACAAGAGAAGGTCCTCCGGGTGGATTATCATATGGAAGGTGAAGTAGATCAATGGTGGACATTGATAAAAAATACGAAGCCTGGGTAAGAGATCAAGGCGTTGGAATAGAAGGATTTTCGGAAGATGTTTTTCGATAAATATTTTCCATGCACCCTCCGGCTTAAGATGGAAAGGGACTTCTTTTCCCTCAAGCAAAAAGAAGAAGAATCTGTTAGAGCGTACGAGGAAAAATTCACAAGTCTTGCATGATACTCTTTCATCTTTGTCGTTACCCTCGAATTCAAGGTTGACCGCTTCTTTGTGGGATGAAGCCTAGTCTGTGGAATGCATTAGCGATCCGTGACTTCGACAACTATGAGGAAATTGTCCGATGTACCCTCAAGGTCGAAATGGAGATCGTGGAATCACAGGGCTATCATGGGGAAAAGAAGCGTAAGGTGGAATTCAATATGGGAGGTCTTATGTATAAATCCCATGGTTCTAAGAAGATCCAGCACCCCACTTTCCAAAAGTGTGTAAAGAAACACCCTGGAAATTGCCTCAAGGGGACAAGGAAATGATTTAGGTGTGGAAGAGAAGGGCACATAGTTGTTAACTGTTAGCAAGAAAGACCCGTGGCTACGGCATAGGAGAGGAACACTCTGTTTGAACCTCAACGCGTTTTTCATTGCTACAAATTCCAAGAACTGGGGAATCTTTCAAATCATTGCCCTAATCCAAGGGTTTTCAGAGGTAACCAACAACCTCCAATACAGCAAGGAATATCTTTTTCCATCACTTCTGCCGAAGTGAACCCCGAAAATGAAGTAGTGATAGGTACGCTTGTTATTCATTCAATAATAGAAAACATACTTTTTGATTCAGGTTCTACGCATTCATTTATATCTCAAATGTTTAGTAGAACAATCCCAGCACCACCACAAATCATGGAAGTGAAGATATTGGTGAGTATGAAAAATGAGGCAATCATTGCATCCCATGAATATAAGTCCTCCCTTGTTATAATATTTGGATTGAATTTCCCGAAGAACCTCGTCGTACTCCCCCTAGTGGAATTTTATGTAATTCTTGGCATGGATTGGATTTCCTTATATAGAGCCAACATAAATTGTTGGGAGAGAGAAATCACACTCCATATAGAGAATCGATCCCCGATTCTTTATAAGAGTAAGGAGGAAGATGAATCTCCTTTGGCTGCATCATCTCAAGAATGGATATTACTGCCTTATGAGCACGTGTATCTAGCTCAGATGATTGAGTCCAAGGAAGAAACCATCCTTAACGAAATGCCTATTGTGAGGGAATTCACTGAAGTGTTTCCCAAGGAACTGCATGGTCTTCCTCCAAGAAGAGGTGTTGAATTCTCAATTGAACTTATACCAGGGGTGCTAACGATATCCAATACTCTATATAGAATGGTTTTCGTGGAGCTTTAAGAGATAAAGAAACAACTACAGGAGAATATGGATAAAGGGTTTATACGCCCAAGTGCTTCACCATGGGGTGCACTAGTCCTCTTCGTCAAGAAGAAGGATGGGTCATTGCGGGTTTGCATCGATTATCGTAAACTTAACAAAATCATGATAAAGAACAAGTATCCTCTACTAGAGATCGATGAATTGCTTGATCAGCTGTGTGAATCACAATACTTCTCCAAGTTAGATTTGTGGTCGGGATATTACAAGTAAGGGTGAAGAAAAAAGATGTCCCCAAGACTGCTTTTCGTACATGATACGGGCACAATGAATTCATAGTAATGCCTTTTGGACTCACTAATGCTCCAGAAATATTCATGGACTTGATGAATAGAGTCTTTAGAGATTACCTTGACAAATTTGTTGTAGTCTTCATAGATGATATTCTAATATACTCCCAAACCAAGGAGGATCATGAGGAAAATTTGAGAACTGTACTAGAGACTTTGCTCAAGGAGAAGATCTATGAAAAGTACAATAAGTGTGAGTTCTGGTTGAAGGAGGTCTCATTATTGGGCCATATCATCACAGGCAATTGGATATCTGCGGATCCCTCCAAAACAGATGCAATTGAGGGATGGCCAAGGCCATCATCGGTAACAGATATCCGTAGCTTCTTGGGGTTAGATGGATATTATCAATGTTTTGTGAGAAATTTCTCACGATTTCCCAACCATCTTACCAAGCTAACTCAAAAGGGAGTAAATATTTCTTGGAGTAATGAATGTGAATAAATCTTCAAGGAGTTGAAAAAGAGGCTTATCACTGCGCCCGTGCTCACTTTACCCACAAGTGGGGAAATTATTGTGGTATTAAGTGATGCTTTGAAGAAGGGATTAAGTTGTGTGATGATGTAAAATGATAAAGTTATATCCTATACCTCAAGGAAATTGAAAATCCATGAGCGAATCTATCCAACGCATGATCTGGAGTTGGCGGCGGTTATCTTTGCCTTGAAAATCTGGTGAAATTATCTCTATGGGGAGAAATTTGAGATATATTCTGACCACAAGAGTCTTAAATATATATTCACACAAAAAGAGCTTAATATGCGCCAGAGAAGATGGATAGATCTCATCAAGGATTATGAATGTTCAATATATTACCACTATGGGAAAGCGAACAAGGTGGCAGATTCCCTAAGTAGAAAGGACCCAACGATTCTATGAATGAAGAGAATTGAGAGGGATCCAATATTCTTAGACAATATGAATATGGACATGGGAATCATAAATAAGGGAACATCATCAATCCTTTAACAAATTATTTCTCAACCGTCTCTTTTGGAAAGGTTAAAGGATGCTCAATAGGATGATGTGGGAATTCAGGAAAATTTTGAAGCTATCAAAAAGGGGAAATCCTAGGAGTTTAATGATAATGAAGAAGGAATTGTGCGATTTGGGAAAATACTATGTGTTCCATCATGTCCGGAGTTGAAGAAGGAACTTTTGGATTATGCACATAGTTCAAATTTCTCTATTCACCCAGGGAGCACAAATATGTATCGAGATCTCCAAGAAAACTATAGGTGGGATAATATGAAAAAGGAGATCGCTGAATATACATCAAAGTGATTGGTGTGCTAGAAAGTGAAGCCAGAGAGGCAGAAGTCCAATGGGATGATGCAACCATTGCCCATACCAGAATGGAAATCGGAGAACATCACCATGGACTTTCTCACCGTACTTACAAGGACATCCAAAGGCAACAATTCAATCTGGGTTATTGTTGATCGTCTTACAAAGACTGCACACATCATTGCTATTCAGGAGGATTTCTCATTGGATCAACTGGCAGAGATATATATCAGGGAAGTGGTAAGGCTACATGGAGTGCCACTATCTATTGTGTCTGACCGAGATCCAAGATTCACCTCTAAGTTTTGGAAGATTCTTCAACATGCTTTGAATGCTGAACTGAACGTCAGTATGACCTATCATCCTCAAACTGATGGCCAATCCGAGCAGACTATCCAAACACTTGAGGACATGTTGAGAGTGTGCTTAATGGACTTTAATGGACGATGGGATCAGCATCTTCCTCTGGTTGAGTTCTCTTATAATAACAGTTTCCACTCAAGCATCCAAATGTCACCATATGAAGCCCTTTATGGGAAAAGGTGCATAACACCGGCGTGTTGGGATGAGGTCGGTGAACGTAAGTTGCTTAGACTGGAAATGGTTGAGGAAATGGTGGAGAAGGTGAAAACCATTCAGCAGCATATCAATGCAGCACAGATTCAACAGAAGTGTTATGCAGATAATCGTCGATGAGACCATGAGTTTAATGTTGGAGACATGGTTTTTCTATGCATATCTCCATGGAAGAAGGTCATGAGGTTTGTAAAGAAAGGGAAGTTAAGTCCAAGGTACATCGGACCCTCGAGATTATTGATCGTGTCAGGGCTGTGGCCTATCGACTAGCACTTCCACCTACCATGGCCAAAGTACATGATGTCTTTCATGTATCCCTCTTAAGGAAGTACATCCCGGACCCTTCACATGTACTCTCTTCTGATGTGGTACAGTTGGAGGATGATCTTTCTTATGAGGAGAAACCAGTGAAGATCTTAGATCGTAGAGAAACAGTTCTACGAAATAAGACAATTCCCCTTGTCAAGGTGTTGTGGTGAAACCACAAGTTTGAAGAAGCAAGTTGGGAATCTGAGGAAATGATGAAGCTGAGTTACCCACATATATTTTAGTGCGGGAAAAGTAAATTTCGAGGGGCAAAATTTCTTAGGGGGGGAATATTATAACAACCCAAAGTTTCATTAATGTAAATCCCTCTTGATCTAGTTAAATGTCTCTTTATGTAAAAAGTTTATATAAAATGTCAAGTTCTTTGGTTTTACGTTAAGATTCGTGACTGTTACTTTTATTTCCTTTGAACAATGATCACATGATTAGTATAAATATTGGGCTTTAACAAATCCAATTTAATCAGAAAAAAGTAGAGATGGCCTCATCTAGTAGAATTGCTTCATAAAAAGCCCATTTGTTGTAGTTCAGAGAAGAGGTGGCATCTTTGGGCTTCTCTCTTGACCAATCCCAAGCTGAGCTTCATCATGTCAAGCTCGAACGTGACCGTCTACGGGAAAAGTGAAAGTTGATAAAGATTACCACTTGAGCAATGTTATTTGTGCCACTCCAAGAGTCTGTCACCATCGCACACCTTACCCCTAGGTCTTATGTGGCAGTTTTAAGGGGTTATGTAACAAATCTCTAGTACTATGTTCATGTACATTTTTTTGTATATAATAATGAATATACCTTCTTGTCATTATTGATACATTGTAAATAGCTTTTAAAGTACAAATCATGTTTTTAGTTATTATTTAATTTAGAAATCTATTTTATTAAATTATGAGATTTTTGAATTAAATAATATTTTAATAAAATATTATTATTATTAATAAATTAATTTTATTATATATAAATGATCATATAATTTTAAGAATGCAATTGTAATTTTTATTAAGGTTTGAAATCCATTTTTGTCAAAACCTGTGAATTTTTGATAAATGTGGGTTTTTATTTTAAAAGTGAAAATTAACATATTTAGAAAATTATTTAGATAAAATAAATGTTATTTCTGGAATCACGACATCAAAATTATCCAACGGTGAATTTGTCATAATTTTCTGAGACAGTCAAATATTTTGGGTAAAAATTAAATACCGTTTAAATATATAATGTGTTTTATGACATCATACTGACCCAATAGTGATGTAATAAAATACTGTAAGATTTATGTTCGGCCAATATATGTTTTTTCATTAAAATAATGTGATTTTTGGTTTGTTTGACTTACTTTTTCAAAGCATTAGTGGACCCCTCAAGACTTATTGAACATCTTGTCTTTTTAAATTATTTTCCATGGGAGTGTGACTCACCTCCACATAAGCAACCCCATTATTTTAAGAAGTTCTGAATTTGGACTTATAAAATATTTTTTTACTCTTCCCTTTTCCAAAAACCATGGGCATGAACCATGAGATGGTTTGTGGTTTTGGATTAATTTAATATAAGGGGTCCCAAACCTAAATAATAATGAATTCCCTCACCTTTCCTATATAACACCACCCAAGCTCCCACTTACTCTTTACTCAAAGCCTTTGGAGTTCGTCCAACCTCTTCTATACTCTCTATAGAATCCTCCCAAGGTTCCCCAAACTCCCAAGAAGCCTCTCTCAAGCCTCTCTCTAGCCTTTGGAAGCACACTTCCAGGTAAGGGTTTATTTCTTCCTTTCTTATTTTTGTCCAATTTTTTTAAGTTGTTTTTCCCATTTAATTTCAATTATGAATGTTGGGGTATGGTTTTTCACCTCCCTCATACTTCCCTATTTATGTTTGAATGATGGGAGACCACTTTCTCTCTCATTAAATTCCTACCATGTACACCCGTTACTATGCCGAAATTCCGAAAGTAACTTCTCTCTCCTCATTTACATTCAAACAATACTTTTGTATCATGAATCTAAATTCCATTTCAATTGTTGGTACATGTATCTATATGAAATCCTTACTTTCCATTACATGTAAATATGATGAGGAAACCCTTTCTCTCTCATCAACCGTTTTTTATGAATTCTTATGTCACGCCGTTATGCTGCCGAAATCACACCGATTTTCTAAGCCAATGCCATTTTGTAGTGAATACCATGCCCATTTCTACATCCAAGGTATTCACCTTTATGCACACTTATTGATTATAAAGTTTCATTTATGAATTCCACATTCCTTTATCATGGAATAAATGATTATGTTTTATGAATCCATGATTTATGATCCATGTGGAACACTTATGCATGAAATGAAATGTTTAAGAAGAGTGCGCCCTTATAGAGATCCAATACATTGGGGAAAGTATGGTATCATGATACGTCATGTGAAATGAGTGTTGAATCATTCTAATTCAAGTGCATCGAGGGTTTACTAATGATTCATGTGCAATGAGGATTTACTCATGCTCTATGTGCAATGAGCCTTGGCTCATGCTTATTCCATGTTAAGTGTTGTTACAACATTTCCATGTTATGATTATCATGCTTTATCATGCCTTTATGTTCATGTTTCTATTGAGCTCTATTGATATGCCTATTGTCTAACATGTATTGTACTCCTCAGGTATTCCATGTTTATTCTCTTACTGGGCTTTATAGCTCACCCCTTTTCTTATGCATGTCCTCAGGTTATCCAATGCAATGCTAAGTACGTGGGAATGTAGTGGTCATGTAAAGGATGTTTTCAATAAAGATGTTGTATTTCATGTTTTATGTTGTTA
This sequence comes from Viscum album, assembly GCA_963277665.1. NCBI lineage: Eukaryota > Viridiplantae > Streptophyta > Magnoliopsida > Santalales > Viscaceae > Viscum > Viscum album. The sequence continues at coordinate 769,673,115 of OY728119.1, read as the reverse complement.
TGTAATGATCCTAAGACCCAAATACACTAGACCTATCGATCATCCATGTTTTATCAAGTGAATTGTTTATGTAATAAACCATTTTTAATTTTGTAATAAAAGCAGGGTTGTCATAAGCAGTGTGTCGTATATTGCCGACAGCTATCAGAAATACTATCATCAGGTCATGTAATTTTTTCAAATCCATTTTTAGAAAAGTTATTGATCCAAATTTGTTCGATTTGTTGGATAATAAATCATCTCTTATTCTTTGTCAACCAAAAATGTATTTCTCAACTACGTTTTTTGATATGATGGTTCATATGCAGATTAATTTGGTGCATTATATAAGAATATGTTGGGCTGTTTATTCATGATGGATGCATCCTTTAGAAAGATATAAGAAAATTTTTAAGGGATATGTTAAAAATCCTTATCAACCAGATGCCTCTATTGTTCAATAATATGTATCATAAGAGGTGATTGAGTTGTGTACTAATTCTTTGTATGTGGTGGAGCATATTGGTCTCCATATATCTCAACATATGACAGTTGAAAGTGAAGGTATAGGGGTTCGAGGAATAAAGGTAAACTTCATTCCATGTGATGTAGTGATGCAGAAATATTTATATATTTTCAACAACAGAGATGAGGTTCAATCATATATATCCCCACATATTTCTAAATTAAAGTTAAGGTATCAGAAAAACGAAAAGTGGTTGATGATTGAGCATAAGAAAACATATTTTTCTAGGTTTAAAGAGAATGTCTCTACTGATATATCTATATCAGAAACATTGCATTGGTTATAAGGGGACCATCTATTAATGTGATCACATGGTCTGGTTTTTATATTAGTTGCTACACATTTTACACAAAAAAATCTGGAAACAAGAGTACCGTTTAGAATAGTGGGTGATGGTTTTCGCTAAAGTAGTGCATTTTTCGAGTGCCCAAGATAAAAACTCAATTTATGCATCAATGCCGCATTTTTTATTTCTTGAATACATATAGGAAATTGATTATATTAAATTTTGATTAACCATTTTTATGTGTTATTGTGTTGAGAGTAAGAGAGGTGTGAAACATGATGAATATGGGTTTAAAATGGTTGATTTGAAAATATTTATTTACAATGAGGAACCATTTATCATGGTGACACATGAAAAACATGTATTTTAGGTCATTGAACCATCGAATGATCAGTGGTCCATTGTTTTCCAAGTAAAAAGGTACCATTTGGGGGATGACGATGATGCTGATGATGTTATTGATTTACATGAGCCTTATTCATCTATTACGCAATTTCCAGATGATTACTATGAGTATAAGATAGATATAGTGCATGAAATATTTAATGATCATGATGAAGGCATGTGGGAAAACACTAAATTAGTCTCCTAATTTTTATGGTAAAAATTTATATATATTTTTCAAACATATAAATACAAGAACCTTTTTTACTTATGTATTATTTTTCTTTCTTGTTTCTAAATATTCAGTTTTCTAATGATATGAAGGTACTCACAATTTCATTACACTTTCTAGTAGAAATGTCAGATACAGATAGAGAAGAGAAGTTACTGAGGTATATTTATTTTTTCATATTATTTAATATTCAGTAATATACTTATTTAATGATAGAAAATTGGTAATATAATTATTTTGAAGGACTAATGATGCGTACTTGGCAGAGGAGACTTCTCCTGTTTCTACTAAATATATCATGTTTTCATGTTGGTAAATGTGGTATTACATGTTTACCAAAACTATCATCTGCTTGTGATGATGACAAATTACACATCCATTTTGATGATGATAATAATGCAACTAGCCCAAATGTTGTTCATTTTATCAGTTTTATATCGATGTAGAGCCATTGCAAGATTAGTAATTTATATACCGATTAGAAGTTAGTGGACGGGATGGCGAAGCAATAGCTTTAGGAGGTCGTGATGGTAAAATATCTTTATTTATTTATTTTATCTCATTTTTTTAATATTAAATATTTTAAATGACATATTTAATTTATTCAATTACAAATGATGTTCAATTTTGAAGAACCCAAAAGAATTAAGAAAATACATCTTTCTTTAGCAGCGGTTTGATGGAGAAATTTTAAAACCAAACTAAAAAATTATGTTTTTGGAAAGATATGGTTTGAAAACCCATGACTCAAGTATCATTTTATAGATGATGATACATGGAAGAAATTTTTTAAAAGTCATCCTGTAGAAAAATTTAAGGTATGATAATAAATTTATATTGTAAAATTTATTATATAATTTTATAATTACTTAGTAGTTTATTTTTATATAATAAGCCTCTAAGAGATCTCATCAAGAGATTTAGTTGAGAAATATATACCCTCATACTTTATCACATGGAGGGAATCTGTATTTAGAGAAAAAAATGATTGAAGAAAAATTTGAAGCATTAAGAGATCGATCTAGTGGTGGTTCAAAAGAGGTTCAACATGGTCCTCTATCTTGTCCCACTGACCATTAAAAATGGAAATGAGCAAGAAGAAGGAAAATGGACAGTATCTTACAGAGGAATCTAATAAAGTAGCTAATATAGTATTATGTAAATATTATTTATTTGTCATAAATTTTTATATTTTATAAATTTTAAACACTAATCAGTATATTATTTATTTTTTATCAATTTTTTATTTTATAAATTATAAACAGTAATACATTTTTTTCATTTTTCAGCCTTCCCAGCCTTCTCACCTAGACTACCCTGCCCCATTTTCTTACTTTGATCCTCCCCCACCTCACTCGGACCAAATTGTATACTGTGAGTTTTTTTGATGTAGACATATACATATTGTTGCGTTAGGACTGATGAATTTTTTGGGGGATTCTGTATATCACCGGCCTATGTAGATGAGTTAGGTTAGCGTATCAGTACTTGATATTGTAGATCCTAATTCTCTACTATCATTTCCTATAGAGAAGATCACTAGATTTGGGGATTTTCTAGGTAATTGTTTTACATTGTTCAACTGGACTACTTCATTTTATTTCATATTAGGTATGCATTTTTTAAATTTTAATTACAATTGGGTCAAAATTACTTATAAATTTTTTGACATTTAAATTATATAGGATTATCCGAAAGAAAAAGTAGTTGAAAAAATGAAACAAAATGTTCCTGAACAATCAACTTTAGATACTTAAGTTATTTCTTATGGGATACAAAGATTATCCTAAGATTATTCTTCATTGAGTTATATCTATGATTTTCAGATAAAAACCGATATATGAAGAAGAGAATATTCATTGGGATAACTCAAAGAAGATATCATGGATCTAGTTGATTTTAATGATCTCAGACTAAATGTGGTGTAGTGGTTTTCCATGTTAGTAAATTGACATTTGAATTTGTATTTGTATTTGTATTTCTTTAATAAAAGGTGGTTTTAAATTGACTAACTATATTTTCTTGTTAAATTAGGTATCTACTCAAGATTCTTCTATAAAATGAATTTATAGGCATTAATAGTTTTATGGATACAGAATTCATTTCCATGGAAGTGGAACATGTGAATAATCCTAATAGAGTTGCATATATATGTGAGAGATTATCACATATGAATATTGAGTTTTGGTTTCTACCATTTATTGATAAGTAATAATAGAAATATAATTATAAATTGATGTTCATTATAATGTCATTAATTCTGGACTTTTTGTATTGTAGGAGCATTGAATGTTAGGAGTATAGTGCCCAAGTGAATATACCTTATTAGGGAGTGTTCATAAAATATTTTCCTCCTTATTATAAAAGTAATTTTATTTATAAGCTATTATGTTTAATTATAATTGTTTAGGCATGAATTATTAGTTTATATATATGAAAATGAAATTCATGAAAAATATTTAACAAGGAATTCATGTCGATAAAGACACCAAATAAAATCCAATATGTGGAAGTAAAGGTAATTAGTTTTTATATTAGATTTTATTCTAATTTTTTGTTATATATTGTTTCTTATTATCAGTTTAATGTTTTATAACTGTTGTGTCATCGTCCAAAAGGACATGTTGAATGTGGTTATTATATTCTATGATTCATGTATGAGATAATCAAAATTGGGGAAACTACTGAATTTGATAAGGTTGGTTGTACTAATTTTGTTATATTTTATGCCATATTATTATATTTTTTCTCTCATATCATTAAATGTTGTTGTAGGCATTCAATGATTCTCAGTCTTATTCTCAATATGATCTTACCCATATTCAATCTATTTTTGCAAACTATTTGTTATGTTTGATTAGAATTTGAGGTATATATATTCTAATAATTATGAATAATGTTACATATGGGTTATAAAAACTAACTATTTTGAAATAATAGGTGTTTAAGTATACTGATAATCAAATGAATGCTTTAACAATAACCAACAATGTGCATGTTGTAAATTTTAGGTACATGTATTTTAATTCTACTTTATAATACAAATTTGTAGATAATTTTTTTACTAAATAGATAAAAGCATGTAATTTATATATTTTTATTCAATGATAATTACAGTTTGATTGTTTTATTTTGTGTTTTTATTGTAGTGTTTTTGATTATTTTGGATGTGTAATATTTTCAATTTTATAATTTTTTTAACTATCGGTGTCGATTTTTTAAAAAATAATGCCAACTATTTTAATAAAAAATATTTGGTTTTTTGCATCGATTTTTAATGTTACTAATGCTAAAAACCCCCATCTTCCCACCTTTCTCCATTGGTTATTCAATAAAATGAATTAGAAAGATGGGTAGAGGTGGGTTTTCAGTGTCATTTTTGGGAAAACCGATGATAAAAATAATCTTTTTTATGTATTCTTTATAAATTTTCGTTAAAAACCGATTTCAAAAAAAAATCAACGAGAAATCCTATTTTTTCCCTAGTGGATACTCATTCATCTGCTGAGATAGGACTTTAGTCTTGGTGTTCACCATGTTATCTTCTATGGGTAGTCTATTTACTATATCTTCTCCCCTTTTATATAAATCCCTCAAGAGGTGATACTTTTGGAGTATATGATTTTTCAGTTGGTGTAACCTTGGATCTTTTTTAAGATCCATCACTCCATTACTATCAAAATATAATGTTATAGGGTAATTAATCATAGGTACCACAACAATATCTTGGAAAAGGTTCTAAATCCAAACAGCTCTCTTTGATGCATCAGAAGCCGATATATGCTTGAAATCCATTTTAGAATCAATGAAAACTAGCTTCTTTGAAATAATTCATCCCACAGATCCTTTGTTGAGATAGAAAAAATATCCTGATTGTGACATCAAATAATTCAAATATTTCTAAAAACTAGTATTAGTATAACCTCTGACAACCAAATCCTCATCTACTCTATACACCAGGAACATATAGTTAGTACTTTATAGATACTTAAACGTAACCTTAATAGTAGTCCAATGTTGTTCTCTGGGATCTTCTTGATGTCAACCTACCATGAATAGTTTATAGGCAATACCAAGTCTAGTACAAAATATGGCATACATGATTTATCCTTTTTCGAAGTGTATGGGATATTTATCACTCTCTATTTCTCTTTTTGTGTCTAAGGACACATTTTCTTATGACGATGTAAACCATGTGACCCTGGAGCCAATCCCCTCTTGTATTTTTTCATACTAAATCCCTTTAGTATATAGTCAACATATGTACGTTGAATTAGTCCAAGTAGCCTCTTGGAGATATCAAAAATGATCTTGGTCCAAAAAATATAGGCTTCCCACCTAATTAATTCATTGAAAAAAACACTTGTTTAACTATCCCTTAACAGAATATAATATAGGTATGTCTTTTCCAATAAATAATTTGTCATCAACATATAATACTAGGATAATGACCGATTTTCCACTATACCATTTGTAAACACACAACTCATATTCATTTTTAATGAAACCAAATTCTTTAATCGATTCATTAAATCAAATGTTCCACTACCTAGATTCTTTATTCAATCCATAAATGGATATTTAAAACTTTCAAATACTTTTGGCATCACCTAGTGTCAAAAAACCTTATGGTTGTGTCATATAGACATCTTCTAGAATGTTCCCATTAAGGAATATAGTTTTGACATTCATCTTACAAGGTTCATAGTCTTTGTAATATTCTAAATCTAGTGTGATTATATTGGATTTAAACATAGAAACTGGAAAAAAAGGTCTCATTATATTCAATTATTTTATGTTGTTTAAACCATTAACAAACTACCCTTAGTTTACAGGTACTTACATTACCTTCCATGTTCAGTTTCCTCTTGAATACCCATTTTCTACCAATAAGATTTACATCAACTAGAAAAATAACCTGAACCCAAACTTGGTTATGATACATGGAATCCATCTCATAATTCATAGCTTCTATTCAACTTATTGCTTTTGAGATCTCTAATTCTTACTTGTAGGATATATGTTAATAATTTTCAGCCAATAATGAGTCACTATCCTCAGTGATTAGAAAACCATATCTCTCTCATTCTCTTACCTCTCTAATTATCCAATGTAGTACATGTGTTTCAAAGACTACTTCTTCTATAGGGACCTATGAAATATATTCATGTACCATATCTTGTCCATCTTGATCATCAACTTCTTCGAAGTCGATTTTTCTCACACTATCCTTTTTAAGAATGTCTTCCCTATCAAGATATAAGGCTTGTATGGAGACATTCACTTTCTTATCTAAGGGTTTGTATAGGTTATACACCTTTTTTCCTTAGGATACCATATAAAGAAACACATTGTGTCCTAAGGTGCTAGTTCTTTTAAGATAATCCCTTAACAAATGAATCACAAACCCATACACATGTATGTTATAAAATGGGTTACTTTCAACTCCATAGGATGAAGGGAATTCAATTTTCCTATTAGTTGGTACTCAGTTTAATGTGTATTCTACAGTTCATAATGCATATCCCCAAAAGGATAATGGATGATTTTAATGACTCATCATCAACCATACCATGTATAATAAGGTATGGTTCCTCCTTTCACTAACACCATTCCACGATGGTGTATAATGTCGAGTGAGTTGAGATAGAATTCCAAACTCCCATATAAAGTCTATGAACTATTAGTTAATATATACACTACCTCGATCTGATCAATGATTCTTTATCTTCTAACCAAGATGATTCTCTACTTTAATCTTGAATTCCTTGAATTTTTCAAAGGATTCAAACTTATACCTCCTCAATTAGATATACCTATATCTACTCAAATTATCAGTAAATGTAATGAAGTAAGAATATCCCCTCCAGATTATAATGAAAATAGTCCACATACATCAATGTGTTCCAATCCTAGATGTTCTATGACTATTTCAACCTATCAATTAAATGGTGGTTTGTTTATTTTTTATTGTAAACAATAATGGCATAAATCAAGTGGTTTTAGACAAGAGGACTCTAAATAACCATCTTGATAGATATTTTTCAGAATATTATTATTTTCATAACCAATGTGGTGATGCCACAACTGGGTGTTATATAAGCTGTGTGAACATGATTCATTATCAATTTCCAACATTTTTCTTCAAAATTTTATACCAAAAGACCATTAATTATGATCCATACCGTAACATATTTTGTCCTTATAAAAGAAAACCATTTTTCCAAATTTGAATATAAAACCATATGTATCTAAATATGACATTGAAATTATGTTCTTGGTAACTGTATGTACATAATAACTATATCCTAAAGTCCAAATTCTTCTTACTGGAAATGATATGTGGTAGTTTCCAATGGATAGGGTATCCAACCTCAAACCATTTGAAGCTTAGAGATCCACCTCTCCTCTGGGAATCGTCTGAAATATACTTGGTTTTTATATTTAGATATAGATGTGAGTACCACAAGCTATATATAATACCCAATAAATTGAAATGGAATGATTTCACTTGATAACAAACATAACTTTCACTTCCCCTTAATTTTGTGTGTAGTTTCTATTATAGTGTTCTGGCTTGCCACATGAAAAACATACTGCTTCCTTTTCCATGACCAACCTAAGAATCATATTTTTCTTGGAAGGATAGTGCTTAGAAGATTTAGACTATTTATAAGTATTCAGACCCTCTTCATTATTATAACATTTCTTATTCACCACAACGACTATGGGTGTATCATTCCCCATGTCCTTATCCACTTGGAGAAGCAATTTCAAAAGCCCTGAAAGAATCTTCTCATTATTGATTATATTATAATTCACAATAAAGCTACAGAAGGTCTTAGGAAGTGATGAAAGTATGACATCTATATGCAACTCTTCTAGTAGTTTGATCCCTATGATTTCCATGCATTCAATTTATCTAATAAACTTGACTACATGAGGAAAATCTAGTGTATACTATCAATGATTTTTCGTGATCAAATAATTTAAGATCTCATACTTGTCTTGTCTCACCCTCTCCTTATAGCTATCCTAATAGTGATACATCATACTATAGGCATACATATCCTTATTTTGATTCAAAATATCAGTATACATGGTTGATATCATGAAGAACTAAACATCTATATCATCATTCAAATTTTTATCATCGAGAGATAGCTCTTCATCACTTGACTCATTTACAAGCACAACTGGAATAAGGTTTTTCAAGCACATACAATTTCCATTATAAGGGAAGGATAAAAAATAGGTTCCTTTTCCATTCTAGGAAATTTTTTCTAATGTGAAGGTTTCCTTATCACATATAGATCAAAATGATAGATTGATTTCATTTTATTTATATTTCTACATAACAAGATAAACATAATTTTAGTACATTTTATGATAAAATTTAGAAAAATAAATAAATACTATATTTATTAGTCTCCCAATATTTTAACAAAAACCCAATATCCCTCACCATTATCTATATAATATACTATTACTTAGACATTCAAGTGTCATGTATTCATATTCCCCTTCTCATTACACAATAATTGGTTGGTCTAAAAACTGTAATGGTTTTGGGTAGGCATTCTAAATTCCAACTGCATTAAATCAAAATTTCTTGATCTACTAAGTGGACTCCCCATTCCTGAAATCATTAATATGGACTTAGTAAACCCTTTCCTCTTAGTTACACCATGTCCTACATTAGTAGTCAGCCATTGGTGTGAACCAAGTTATGTGAACCCAAAACATCATGTTATAATTCCATGATAACTGGAACCAATCCAACTTTGGCTAGTCAAGCACTTTGAACTATCATTTGATTTTACCAATGTAATGGAAGGCTATATAGGAATAACATTTTATTGAAGGATTTTATCCTTTTATGCATTAATTTTCAATTATTATCTTTACCACATTCTTGTTAATATTATGTGGGACTAATTAAGTTATTAACCATGTCTTGGATAATATTTATACCTAAGGTGGTTTATTTTAGTTATGTCTCTCATGCTTATTAATTCATTAATTATGTTATCTCAAAATTATAGTCATAATGAAATAACCATGAAAATAATAGAAATAAAATAATAAACTGGTATAATTATGATATCTTACCAGTGGTTAGTTTACCTACCAGTTAATAAACTAACAATTGACCTTAGGGAAGAAAACTAGAACCAATCAAGGTTCATGTTGTAGCTTTACACCTATGCACCTATGTATCTTTGGGGATTTGATTCACCTTGTCTCCAAACATAAACCGTCTCTACTATCTTGGGAGCTCCATCCATTACATATTCCATTTACTAACATTTAGGGGAGGGAAAATTTGGTTTTACATAAAATAAACCATGGGCATGTAGGTGCTGTATAATAATGAGGATATAAGGAATGCATGCCAAAAAATTAAATTAATAATAAATTAAATGAAGCCAATCACATAAAAAAAATTTGGTCTATCTCATGATAATCCACATCCATTAAACAAATTACACATTTTATAAAACTAGCACTTAATTCTTAATTAGTTTATATTTATGATAAATTTAAATTGAATCGATTAACTGTTGTCTTAATTAATCATTCCTTTTATCTTAATTCATATATAAATTTCCAGAAAATTATCGTCTATTATAATTTCAAACAAATTAAATAAATTCATTTAAAATTAACTATTTAGATTACTTGTGCCAATGTTGCAACATAGTGAATACACATATAATTCTACCCATTATGTATTATACTCGTATACTATATTACTCTTGTAACATATGACATACATGACTTATCACATAATTTCAAAACATATACATCATATATGCTTACATGAATTACATGTTTTTTCATTCACTTGTTATGTTCAAATTCATATAGAGTAACAACTTGTAACATAAATCATGCATGATATGTAGATCTTAACATTATGTAGATATTAATAAAAAATTTCAATATTTACGTATATTAAAATCTATCACATGGAGTGTCCTATATTTATTATCACAATTAAGTACATGTCTCAAGGTTTATATAGTAGAATAAATAAATTTTAACTCTTTATAAATTAGTACAATTACACAACATGTAGATATGATCTACACGACTAGTACACCCTTCACCATCTATGAAAGGTACACACCTAGGTATTCGCCTTGTAAAATGTACCTTAGAAAATTTGGATCACATGGAATATCTAATAGGCCACATGCAATGTTGACACCATGTTACACGGTCACCAGTTTTGTAGATCATGCATGGAATAAACAGATCAACTCTGATCTAAAGAGAATATACACCATTTATGTGGGATATATGGTGTGTACTCTGACTGATCGCGTGATAGTCTATCTAGGTCAATACACAGTGTATGAATTAACTACACCGCGTGTCATCAATGAACACAGTTTGAGGAATTTTTGAATTAACTCATGGTGCATTGAAAATGAGTATGTGGTGTGTAATTTTGATTACACGACGTGTACACTTGTGTTATATGGCTAGAATTATTAGCACCTATAGATGAGTTACTATATTTTATTTTAATCATAAAATTAAACACCTAGATTATATCAACGAAAAATAATGGAGGAAGAAATAGATCACACAATTGATATTAAAATAAATATTAAACATGAATTGATAAAATAAATTATAAATGTGTAAATCACCAAAAATATGTAAAAAATTACAAAACATTATGAACATGGATCTGATAACAATTTAAGGTTTCGGGTATAGTGGATGTGTGTAATGGGAAGTGCCTAATTTTTTCTATATTCAATGATCAACCTGAGATCTATATGACGATGGATGCCGTTATCTATGGAATTGAGTTAATGAAAAAGATAATAAAGATTTGTGCGAGAACTAAGAGAGAATATGTCACCAAATATTATTTCTGTGGGACTGTAGCAGTACTGTAGCAGGTACTGTAGCAGGCAATGTTTTGTACTATAGCAGCTGAAACTATTCATACATCTGGGCCTTCGGGCCACCGGTTTGGTCCTCGGTTCCTACAAGGCTTTCGGGCCACCCAAGGCCTTCGGTCCAGTTTATTCTCAAGGCCATTGGGACACCTTAAGGCCTTAGGGACACCCCAAGGGCTTTGAGCCACATGAATGCAGGCCCCCGACACACTACAAAAAAGGAGAAGCCCCCGAAGTGGATTCAGAGCAGGTTCACTCACCAGAGCAGAGCCAAATGGATTTTCAGAATGAGAGGGTATGGCTATGCCATTGGTAATAGCCTGTGCTTGCACAAGAAGCCTAGCCAGATGATCATGCGAAGGTGGAGAGCTACTACCAGGATGCAGATGCTGGGGAGGGTCAGTTCCTTGTAGATAGTCTGGTTGAATTCCCTAAGACCTTCGGGTCATGTAATCTCCTAAGCCTATAGGCCATGTAATCTCTGAGCCTATGGGCCTTGTAAGGGTTCCCTCTCATCCCTTGAAAGGGGGGTTATCAAAAATCAATAAAAATGAAGGCATTCGGGCCAATCAGGCCTATAGAGATGATCCACATAGGATCCAAGAATCTTCAGGCATCACCGAAGGAGTACCTCAGTGGTAGCATAGAATATCCTTATGCTTATGTATTCCACCTTGATCACCTCAAGAATCACTTCCAAAGAGTTCTCCTTAATCTGGTAAAGCAGGATTTCTCATCATTCTTGGGAGAGTTCTTAGGGAAAGAGGGATCTCAAGGTTTGAGAGGAATCTCCAAGAATATCATGCACAACCAATAAAATTAACTTTCTTATCAGAAAATAACATAACTGGGTATTTTTATTTCTAGGGTAAAATAAAGAAATTGAAAAATTTTCCTTAATTATTTATTTAATCCTAGAAAATCCTCATGTCAAATAATAATACATATAATATTATTTCTCAACATTCACTTAACTTGAGAATAATAATTTAGTATTTTTTAATCAAATAATATTCAATATTATTATTTCACACTGGACCTTTAAACATGGTCCTCCATTCCTTCACAAACTTTACTGGACCATGATAATGTCTACTTTTTTATTAAATAAATATAACTACATTATTCACTAATAAATAAATAAATATTATATTTATTAAACTATAAATAAATTTTTATATGTGATCAAGACTACATGAATTATTATTAAACTACATACGAGAATAATATTTATTCAACAAGTTAAATAATAAATAAAAATATATTATTTAACTAAGATTCTGGATACACTTAGTGTGTCACCCTCTACACCTCTTTCTCAGTTCCATTAGGTGAACTACCCTTAAGCCCATGGTTAGAGTCTAGCAACATGCTAAGGCACCCATAGAGAAATAATTTAATTCTGCAGTGACATGTCACCTCATACAAATTCTTAATGTTTGATATAATCTCTTTATCACATTATTTCAAATCAAGCAAGTTGCATGCTGGTTCTATATAGCTATGTGTTCAATGTCTCTTTATATGACTTTTTGTAAATAGAACTTTCCCATAGAACACCATGGCCTCAGATTTGTATAAGATATATCATTTACATTTAAGGGGATAGGTTATTAACTTCTATTAAATAATGTATGAGATAAATACTTTCTAACATTATTCAATAATTCTATATTACTTTTGACACACCCAATGTATACTACCTCTCCATGAACATCTTTCATCATAGTTATCATAAATACATATAAGTATGTGATTAATAATAATAAATGATAAAAAATTTAAATTATACCATCTAATACACATTCCCACATACAGTAACATTCAGTGACACATAGAAATGTCGATTTCTTACGAGAAGGTAACATTCTCATAATATCTTACTGGACATTACCAAGGGAGAAGACCATGGGAAGGTGCCTCAATGTCATAAGAGTATCCACCCCTGATATCCTGTATCATTTGGGTCCCTAAAATGATGTCTTATATATATATAAAATATACTCAAGAATAGTTTCATATAACTTCTGAGTTCTCATCAAAATAGGGAACTACTATGAACTTTTAGTGTAACAACTACAATTTGGACATTATCCCATACTACGTCATGCAAAATAACTATCAGAATTTGGTGATTATTTTGTTGATATTCATAGAAATGAAGAAATTTTTATCATAAAGTATAAAGAAGTTGGTTCTAGGTCACCAACTCCAACATAAAGGAGGTGATGGGAACCAACATGATTGACTAATTGATGTTGATGGACTTGTATTTCTACATATGATATCATACTGATATTTCTGTTGATATTTTTTAAACTATTTGAAGATTTAATTTTCTATTACATGTAATATAATGGTTTTATATTATATGTTATGCCATTTTCTAAACTATGACATTTTTTTATATTTTTTTGCGTATTGTTTTGTTTACATTTTTTGGTATAGGAGGAAGTAGTGATATATCCTATTTTTTAATCTATAAATCTCAACATTTTTTTTACCACAACTACAAATTTTAAGTTGGATTTAATCACTAGTTATCAATTAGAGGTGGCTCAAATTGACTCAAAATTTGAATAGTTACTCTGTATCACGGTGGTTTAAACCACCACTAAATATTTTAAAATCAAGAAAACTGCCACTAAATATTTTCTAATAAGAATAACCTCCTATTATGTGGGAAACTAGAAGAACATTTTGGACTAAAAAAACAACCTCTAATTAATTCAAAATAGCTTCTAAATATATATTTCATTAGTAGAAATAATAACCATTAAGGAAAAACCACCATTAAATTTATAACGATAGTCCACTTCATGACGGTACAAAATAATTATTGTGAAACACATTATAGGTGGTTAAAATTTCTTAAAAATCATGAAATAACCACTAATATGTTCTATTTTTACTATATTTATTACACATGTTTGCAGACAAAAATATCCCATAACATGCTACATGTATAATTACTACTTTCCAGCCTATCCCCATAATATCACTTCGTGGAGATTACAAAGTTTAAATTTCTTTAGATGACGTCTTATCCACTTTTTAATACATGTACCTCACATTCTTCATTATCTGTTTCACATCATATTAAATTATAAAAAAATATGACATATATACAGTTTAAGAAAACCATCATATCATTTGAAGATTTTTATTATAGTATTGAATTGATATGCCCATTTTATTTCTATGAATAGACTTATAATATAAATTAAAAACAAGTTGGTTATATAGAACAATATCTAAAATTACCTTCTTTCCATCATTACAGTAAATGAAATTATTGTAATGGAAAACCATGAGGATGATTATTTCAAATTCGTAGTATTTTTATTTACTTTTTTTATAACTCTTGTTATTTTCAAAATGATTTTTCATTTTTAAATTTCATAATGTATTAATGTTTACCATGTATTGTACTATTTTATCTCAATAAAATATATAATTTTTTAATTTTAGTTTAATGTTTCATGAAGGAAAACAATTTTACAATATCAATAAATTAAAATTTGTGTTATTACCTTCCACCCCTCTTTAAGAAAAATTTCCTTGAAATTTTATTAATCATATGAAAAAAAGGGATGGTATTTTTGTGGCATTAAAAATTTTGAGTTCCCGAGTCATTTTCTCAAAATTATGATTATTATAAAGAAAATTTAATATTTGAATGGTCTTTTTTTATAGTAGTTTATCTCTTTAATTAAAAATGTCTATCAGTTTTTCTTCATAAGAGATATCACGTTCCACTTATACAACATATGAGTTTAGAATATGGGATGGGTCAGGTATTTAATTCCTCAAAAGAGATACATGGAATAAATAATGCACTTGTGAGATTTTTGGTGGATGTGAAAGTTAATTAGATACCACCCCCACATTATCATAGATTTTAAGTGGGATTATATATCAACATCTCAAGTTTCAATTATTCTCAAATATCATAAGCATATTTCATGTTGATATTCAATGGAATAGATTATCTCCAATATCCAAATCCTAATGTTAGTAATGATTATTAGTATTGTAGTTCTGTCTAATTTTCAATTCATTTATATGTTGTTATATGATTTGAATACTCTTGGAAATTTATTACAGTGAACCATATGGGGACATCACCGAATTTGTACCCAGAATGATTTGACTTAAAGCTCAAAGTGTATTCATGATCACTAAGGAAATTTGAATAGCCTTGGGGAATAAAAATAGACAATCATTTGAGAATTATATTTCCATTATATAATGATAATAAGAATATTAAATTAGTATAAAATAACTTGAATATTTAATGGGTTGTCATAAAATTGGGTACTATTCATATGAAATGTAAAAATACATATAAAATGAGAGGTATTACAAACAATAGTGATCAATATAATTAGAAAAAATACAACAGAAGAAATATATCTAAAAAAACAGTAATTGAAAAAAACAAACCTTTTCTGGTCTAATTTTCTAATATATACACATCCTAAAAATACATTGAAACCCTACCCACCTATAGGGGATCTCCAGGTGACCCACGATCACTCAAAACATCAAAAATTATTATCAATATAAATCTCAAAAGATATTAAAATTGAGAAGTAAACTAGGTTACCTATAATAAAACCTGAGGACTACATACATGCATATTAGTGTGTATGTAGGGTATGAGAAGAATAATAAAAATTGGATTTCAATGAAATATAGATAAAATTCTATTCAGAAAACATTTCATTGACTCTATATTGAGCATCATTTTCTATTTTTATTCATAAATAAGAATCATATAAAAAAATTATCATACTCTTTCTCATTGTTTCAAAATCCACATGGTAAATGTTTTTGGAGAACTAACTACATCTTAATCGGAACCATAATTTTAAACATAATAAAATAGATAAAATCATTCCATACAATTTTATTTCTTAACTCTACTTCTTTCTAAGGGGAATAATCCATAATTTAAAATCTAAAAGACTTTAAAATAATTAAAATGTGGAATTCCATTCTTTTGAATAACTAAATTATATCATTTTTATTTCATTTAGATCATATCATATATCATATTTTAAAATCAAGTTGAAAATTTGACCATGTAATTAATGAAATAAGAAAATAACCAATGAGAACTTTGATATCACAGATTTAAACAAATAAATAAATGAAAATAATTTTGACATATAAAATATATTAATTACAAATAAATTATTTAAACACCCCAATTTTTATTAAAAATGCATTTTTAGTCCCCTTCTGTTGTTAACAAGGACTTAGTTAGAATAATACAACAAAATATAGAAACTAATAACTAGAAATTTATAGAATGTATTTTAAGGTGAGTGATAAATTGATTAAAACCATTTTATAATCCTATAATCATCATCACATGTAGTTTCATTAGATAAAAAATTATTTAAGTAACTCAAGCCTATCTTGAATGGTAAAACAAAAAAATTCCATAGAAACACCTATATCATTCGAGTGGAAGCTAGTCACCATCAAGGGAGCGAGTTGATCCAAGTAACAAAATATCTCTACACAACCAAAAAAACTACATGCACATGATTAGACCCATACCAAAAACTAAATTGATCCCACATAGTTATTAGGGTTTTAAAATTAATGGGAAACCTGATAGAATTGAATAAGGGATATGAGAAGAAGAAAAACCAAGGTCCATCCTTATAGAACCACTTGAAATTGGAGGAGTCAAAAATCTAAGTAAGGGATGAGGAGGATATCCCTTTACCTTTTTTACATGTCATATGAATGAGATATAGTGAGAGGAGATAAGTGTGTCAACCCCATTAAAATTTAAGAGGTGTATAATTAAAAAATCACAAAATTTAAAACTAGATAAAATCCACTATAGTGTGAAACTTTACATGACTGTGTAATGAAACTCCTTCAGGAACCCATATGGAGTGGAATCTAGTCCTACAACCTGGATCACCACTTTAAGGTAGTATTGAGGACCCAAATACCATTACACTATAGTATATCCATGAGACCAATGATATAATGCTCCTCCTCTTGGTAGATCTGAATATTTCAAGACCTTGGCCACTATGGCATGGACTTCCCCTTTCATGGAACAAAGAACCTACCAAGAAAAACTCCATAGTTCAACCACCCCTTCCATTTTATGGTCATCCACTATATGGAATAAATAAACAATTTCCTAAAGGAACCCTTCTCTAGAAAATAATGACATGCTATTTCACAAGTACCCTGACTATAGTGTCGTATTTTAAAGCTTCGAACCATAGAACTCTAAAAACATGAAAACCTAAAAAAATTATAATTAATCCTCAAATTTATTTAATCTTAAATATCTTAGTGACTTGAGAGTATTATAATACTTCCCACTATGAACCTTTCTTCTCCTAGAATGTAAAATCAAATATAGAAACAATAGATAATCAAAACCCCCATCACCCAATATAAGAGGTGGGAGGTTTGGGGGGATATTCAATAGTTATAGTTAGAATGTTAAACTAGACATCACACCCTTCCAAAAACCAAAAAAAAAACATTTTCTATAGAACCATAAAACAACCCCAAGAATAAATAAATCCACTATCACATTATATGAGGTTAATAGATGATAGATAGAATAAATATGTCTCCCAACCATTTTGAATTCATATTGAATGTTGAGACACTAAAAAAGTCCCCTAAAAAAGATATCACTAAATAAAATACATTTAATTAATGTAACTCAGTGTAAATTATAATCCCTTGTTAACCATTACCAATCATCAATTAGATTGGTTCAAAATTATAAAATATAGAAAAACCCAATAACATACCCAAAGGAATTTTATAAAGGTTAAATTAACCATAAACCCCTAAAAACATAAAAAATGGAAGGTACATCCAACAAAAAAAGTATAAACAATAAATAGAATGGCCTCTACATTTGGGTCATGAAATAAGAAGGGTTGGTAACTTGGATCTTGACTCATGGTATACTCTCTCACAGTGAACCTAATAAGAACCCAATATAAGAGATAATATAAAACTACATACCATATAATAAACCATTTAGACTGCTATAACACTCATCCTAGACACCCGAGGCCAAACCCAAGTATTTATAGGATAAACTAACCAAAGAAAAATTCTCAAAAAATGGATATCATCACACAATAACATCATGTTTCATTAAAAAACTCCAGGGCATGAGAACAACCACAATAATCAACACCTCTCTAAACAAGATTGGAGGAAACATAAAAAGAATTCACCAATAACTAATGATTTTTAAAACCCAAATTTATATATCTTTAATGACTATAAACCTTAAAATAAATATAAATCTATATTATATGAAGTAATTATCCTCACTAGAAGCAACAATACTCAATGGAAACCTACCATCATCAATTAAAATATATAAATCATGGTCGACCTGCCTATGATCTAATTTCACAACCAATTCACCATTAAACTCCTTCCTAATAAAGAATAATACCTTATTCAACAAGTCTAAGATGATCTCTAGTTATATACATGTCTTAAATAAATTATCATTCTAAAATTCATCAAAAACTAGCTCAATAAAAAAATATGGTTACCTTGGAAAAATAATGACATAGTTCATTCCCACTCCTCCACTTGGATAAAATATCATAATGTAATCACTTCATTTAAATGGAGAATAAATGAAAATTGGTTTTTATAATTATAGAATAAAAAGAAATATACTCCACCGATCTATTAAAAGTATTTGTAGAGTCAACAACCATGATAGTTTCACCTAAATTTTGGGATGAAGTAGCCTTAATAATTAATCATCAATATATGATTTTAATTCTTCTTTGATACCATTCTTGAAGGAACATTTTAAATTGCATGAATCACAAATCCAACTCCTCCAGGAATCACATACCAAAATTTAAATCCCATTAAAACCAAGAGATTAAACCCAATGAACCAATTTACCAAATAAGATCACATCACAAAATTGCATTCTTTAAAATTATCACTCCTGAATAGATATTAAAAATATAGTTTAAAAAAATGACGACAAAAATTGAAAAGTTTAACTTCATTTAGAAAACTAAAAGAATCATTCCTCCACTTAAAATATTTACTCCTAGATAATGAAATTTTTAAAACATATTCAATGTCTTTGAAAACCACTAAATCAATTAAAATATTAATTCAACTATTACTTTATAATGTAATTGTTTGTTTCCAAAATACTATAGGACGTTCATCATAAACCAAAACATCATAGGGAATCATTTTCATTGTGAAAAATTTTCTTATAATTTAACATTTTTTTTTAAAAAACATCCAAAATATCATAATAAATTCAACCACATTCAGAAAAAATATAATGAAATTTGTTTAAAAAAATTCACAAATAAAACAAAAATAATGATTTTAAAGTCCATTATATTCTATGAAATCCATTTCTTAATAAACCACTAGAATTGGTTCTAAACCAAAAAATTTAATGGAATTCTAAATCACATAAAAACATTTCCACAATTTACTCTTTAAATAGACCATCCTTTAAAACATTGTCCATGTCTTTCAAAATCATATACAAATAAGCAACCAAAAATTGTTTTTAATAACTAAACCCTGTTAATTAAATTTCTTTAAAAAAAATATTTTAAAACATAAATCAAATTAAAATGGAATATCAAACAATATACATTAAAACATCATTAAAACAGCATAAACCCCATTTTAATGCAACTTCAACAAGTTGGAACCATTTTTCTGATCCATTGGTAATCAAAAAATGTCATGAAAAAATTGGGAGGGATATAGAGTTGTGAATGACTTGATCGAATGGTTTTTACAAGTGTTTATCAATATGGTCTTAGCCAATATTCTGTTTTTATATCCATATGAATGATCTTGAAATGGTTTTCCACACCATTTAAACTTGTTTGGAAACTCTGGTTCCGTATTACACTCACCCCATAACTAAATTAAACAAATATGTATTTCATCCATAATTAAATTGGTCAAAATACCATCTTCAAAATAACCAAAAATAGAATTAAAAATTCAATAATCAAATCCTGACTTCCCATGGAAACTCTAGGATCATCATGTAATGTTTTTTATTAAGAACTGAATCATGGAATACCTCATTATTTTTGAAATTTCTAGTATCTACACTATCAAGATGAACCGAAATAACTTGTTTAGTGACCCTAGACTTTTACATATAACATTACGATTTTATGCATAATTATAAATCAATGTACATGCCAAGGATCATAAAGTCTAGTTTATTGGTTGACTAGGTACATAAAACTGAAATAATGGAAATAAATAAAAAATTTATTTATATAATATTAAAATTGATCTCCTAACATCCATTGTTCTCAAAAATCTTCCTAGGGTGCCTTGGAGAACACATGAACAAAGGGATGATCTAAATATCATAGTAAGGGACTAACAATAAGAACAAAGCATTATCACATGGGATAGAAGGCATTCCATGATGATAGAAAAAGGCACGTGACTTACACAATCATAAAATATAAACATGGAATCATATACACATAGATTAATAATAATGTGGAAGAAACCTAAAAAATGACTTTATCATTGGTCAAGGCTAACAACAAAGACTATTTCACATGGTAGCAAAATCCAAGGATAACCTCCAAGACAGTCACACATGGTAGCACAAGCCAAGGATAACCACCAAGACTGTCGTACATAACATCTCATGAGACTCAACTTTACCCAATTCATTTTAGTGATATCTAGGCACAACCATAATAACTTTTCATGAATAAGTTTTACACATAAAAAATCATATATAATCAATATTACAAAAACATAAGGGGTACCCATGGAAAGAATCGGGTACCACAACCATATCGTAAAGCATAAAAAATAGGTATATCAAAAAAGTTTCTATGAATGAAAGGAACAAAAATATACATGGAAATTAATATGGGAAAATAATCATTTATCATGGTAAGTTATTTCAAGTATAACTAACAACATGTAAGAAATTATTTAAGAAATTTTAGCATTAAAACATTTTTTTACGGATTTAAGGAAAATACTATAGAGTCTTTAAAATAGAAAAGTGAATAATACTTTATATAAAAATATAAGTGAACCAAGAAGGTTTTGATAACAAAAAATAATAATTTTATGTATACAATGGTGTCATAAATATAAGATATAGTGCACTTGAAATCAGGTAGGAATTTGGGAAGTTCCCTTAAAACATGTTTGCTTATCTGGAAGTATTGATCAGGGAATCATTTAAAAACATGTATATACCCAAAATAGAATGATGAAAGGGTATTGATAAATAATTTTGGTACATTTAAACATCATTTATAATATTCACATAACGATATATGATAAATTCATTTTGGTAAAACTAAGATAAGGCAACCTGAAGGAACAAAGGAGGTTCTAGTAGAATCCCTTACAGATTATCAGTATCATATCGGGTGTAATTAGGAGGGATTAATGAGAGATAAATGGTTTTTTAATCACTTATATGTCAGGAGGATAGAATGGGGGAGGTTATAAATCATACCCCAAAATTTGGGATTACACATAAAGGGAATAACATAGAGAACATTCTTGAATAAAAGTGAAATAAAGAGGTTCCCTTACCTTAATCCCAGTAGTGTTCCTCGCTTGATCATAATGACCTAAATAATCAAATAAGGTTCATTAATTAATAATTAAATAACCTATTATAGATGTGAAATATTTATTATAACCTTTTTATGTTCATTTATGACATTTTTGATGGGTTAAGTGGTTCAATTTCATTGTTTGGGAGTGTTTGCTTCCTTGGTTTTAATGATCAATTCACTTATATTCATGTTCATATACACATGTATGATGAGATAGGTTTTCCATAATTGATGTTATATGTAATTAGTGAACATAAATAAGATTACATGTTTATAAAATTAATTTGTATATATAAAGTGAAGTTGAATCATTATATAATACATTAATGATAAACAGTGGGATTAATTTGGCGATTTTTCTCATAATTAACTGGTTTTGTATTATTATATTACATCAAGTGTGAAAATAGGTTTTGTATTATTATATTACATCAATTGTGACAATGGATTTTAGAAAATAAAATAAGTTAAAATAAGTTTTTAATAGTTTGTTTCAACTATAAAAATGGTTTCATTACAAGAATTTAAGATGGTAAAAGAAATTGATAACAGGTCATCCTTGAATGTAATAAATTAACACATATCAGATGGTGTTTTCATTTGTTTCGTATAAAAGGAGGGGAATAGAGATATGATAATGAATTATATGATTATAATATAAGGAGACCAAAGGCTGGTGAACTCAGGGGGGATATTGGGGAGATATTTTGGTATAATTCAAGTAAGGCACAAGGTGTGAGAGGAGTGAATAGAAGAGGGGAGTATGTGTGGTTTTTATAGTGGAGGGGGGGGGGGGTTTCTGAATATTTTATTCATTAGTTTATTATTGTTCCATAAGACAAGAAATAATAAAAATTAATGTGAAAAAATAACTAATATGTTCATGTGAGTTTGAAAAAATGGCCATTTACATCATCCATGAATCAAGCATGATGCAAAAATTCAGGTTTCAACGTTCATCATGAATTATCATATTTTACTAATCATCAAAACATCAAGTATTTTAGACAAATACCAAAAATTTACCCTAACTATTTTTTTACATTTAGAATACAAAAATAGAATCCATTTCTCAAAAATAATATTCTAAATATTATTAATTTATTTTTTAATTAAAATCATAATTTACATGAAAAAATAGATTTTAAAACTACAACTAATTTTATAATGCTTTCAAAAATTACATAAGATCTTATAAAATTATCTTAAAACCAGAAGACATAAAATTCTTTATTTATTAAAAACTTTTTGGAAAATACATTTTCTTTTAAATTAATTAATTAATTGTAATTAATTATTTATGGCTTAGAAAAATATCTATACTTTTACTATGGTCATATTATCACTTATAAGAAGCCTAAATTCTATTTATACATTCTTGGGTAAGGTTACTATTCATTCAGATGCTCTACTATTCATAAAATTCATATTAATATTCATAAGGTAATGTTAATATTCATAAGTGCAGGTTACTATTCACCAAAAATTATATTTGTTCCATAAGACTCCAAACATCTTACTGATCACAATTGTGTGTGTCTGATTCTTGAAATTCAAAACACAGAAGTGACTATATTCTGTTTAAATGTGACATATTACTTAATAGTTCATTGCGTTGTAATTTCATGTGACTATATGACATAATTATAAGAAGAAAATTTCCATTGATAAAAATTTGGGTCATTACATTATCCCCCATTATGAAATTTCACTCTCAAAATTTCATTTTACATTCTAAACAATAAATAGTTGTGGGTGATTTTCCTTCATTGCCTCATCTAGTTCCCATGTTTCCACTAAGTATTTATGTTTCTTACCTAGTACATTGACATGGTGAGTAGTATTGTTATGTAGAACACTATCTCAATGATACATAATCGTCACTAGATGCACCTCATAAGAAAGATCATTCTCCAACTATACCATCTATGAAGAGAGTACATGTGAAGGGTCTCATATGTACTTCCTTAAGAGTGGTACATAAAAGACATCTTGTACATTTGACATTGTAGGATGAAGTGCTAGTCGATAAGCCACAACCATGACATGATCAAGAATATCGTAGGGGTCGATGTACTTCAGACATAACATTACTTTCTTCCCAAACCTCATGAACTTCTTCTGTGAAGATATTCTTAGAAATATCATGTATCCAACTTTGAACTCAAGGTCTTGTCGACGATTGTCTGTATAACTTGTTTGTTTAGTCTGGGATGCCTTGATGTGTTTTTGAATGTTTTTCATCTTCCCCACAATTTCATTGACCATTTCAGGTCCTAGTATCTTACAGTCTCAGAATTCATCCCAACACACTAGTGTCCTACACATTTTCACAAAAATAGATTCGTATGGTTCCATTCGGAATCTCGAGTTGAAACTGTTGTTGTAGGATAATTCAACCAGTGGAAGATATTTGTCCCATCCTCCATTTAATTCCATAGAACATGCTCTCAACATATCTTCTAGTGTTTGAATAGTCTTATAAGATTGGCCAATAGTTTGAGTTTGATAGGTCGTACTGAAGATCAGTTTAGTGCTTTGAGAATGTTGGAGAGATTTCCAGAACATTGAGGTAAATATCGAATCTTTATCAGATACAATAGATAGTGGTAGTCCATGCACCCTTACCACTTCTTTGATATATATTCATGAAAGTTTATCCAATGTGAAGTCCTTTTGAACCACTATAAAGTGATATATCTTTGTAAGATGATCCAAAATGACCCATATAGCATTGTTTCCTCTGGATGTCCTTGGAGGTCCAGTGACATACTCCATGGTGATTTTATCCCACTTATATGTTTTTTGGGTAGTGGTTTCATCATTACTTTATACTTATATCTTTTGACCTTCACTAGTTGACATACCTAACACTTTGATGAATATTTTTCAATATACATCTTCATATTGTCCTGCTAAAAGTTCTCACAGAGATCTCAATATATCATTGTGCTCCCTATATGGAAGAGAAAGATGAGATATGTTCATCATTTAGATGATCCATATTTATCTCTGTATTATATGTTACAAATAATCATGACCCAAAACTTATGACTCCATCCTTCTCAATCATGAACTCAGAGGATTTACATTTTCTGATGGCTTCAACCATTTTCCAAATTACCACATATTTTCTTTTAGAATCTTTTACATTATCCCTGAGGGATCGTTGAGAAATAATTTGACAAAGGATTGATGATGTTCCATCAATAATGATTCCAATGTCCAACATCTGTAAATCTAATAAGATTGGATCCCTTTCCATTCTCATCATTGATAAATATGTAGGATCTTTTTTACTTAGTGCACCTACCACCTTTTTAGCCTTACTGAGATGGTAGTGTATTGAGTTGCCATAATCCTTGATGAGATATTTCCATATTTAATGGTGCATAATAATCTATTTTGTGTGAATATATATTTGAGACTCTTGTGAGAAGTATATATCTCACACTTCTACCCATAGAGATAATAATGCTAGATTTTTAAAGTAAATATCACTGCTGCCAACTCCGGATCACGCATAGGATAGTTTTTCTCACGGAGTTTTTGCTTCCCTAAGTCGTAGTCTATCACTTTATCATTTTTCATCAGAACATAGTCTATGAACTTATTTGAAGCATCATTGTACACCACAAAGTGTTCTCCACCTTTTGGGCTGTGAGTATTGACAAAATGATTAGCCTCGTTTTCAACTGCTTAGGGAAGTCATCACATTATTGAGTCCATAGAAACATTACTCCCTTCTGTGTCAGATTGGTTATTGGGTTTCAAAATCATGAGAAGTTATTCACAAATCATTTATAATACCAAGATAAACCCAGAAAGATGTGGATCTCTGTTATAGATGTTGTCCTGGGCCACTCTTCAATTGCCTTTGTCTTGGAAGGGTCCAAAAATATCCCTTTGTTGGTGATAACATACACCAAGAATGATACTTACTCTATACAAAACTCACATTTATTTTAATTTACATAAATATATTCCCTTATCAAAGTCTTTAACAAAGTATTCAAATGATCCTCATGTTCATCCATGCCCTTGGAGTATGTCAGAATATCCTCAATAAATACTACCACAAATTTATCGAGGTAATCTTTCAAGACTCTATTCATTAAATCCATGAAAATTTTTAGGGAATTAGTGAGTTATAAGGGCATTATAATGAACTCATAGTGTCAATACCTTGTTCGAAAGGCAGTCTTGGGAATATCTTCCTTCCTCACCTCTAATTGGTGATATCTCGACTAGAGGTCCACCTTAGAGAAATAACTGGCCCCAAAAATATGGTCTAACGACATATTTATCCGTTTTAGGGTATACCTTTTCTTTATCATAATTTTATTGAGCTCATGATAATCAATGTAGAGGCTCATTGATCTATCCTTCTTCTAGATGAATAGGACTGGCACACCCCATGGTGAAGCATTTGGGAATATAAAACCCTTCTCCAGATTTGGTTGTAACTACTTCTTCATCTCCTCCATCTCTATAGTGGCCATTCTGTAAGGTGTATTTGATATAGGTAGAGATCAAGTAATTAGTCCAATTGATAACTCATCCTCTCAATTAAGAGGAAGACCATGAAACTCTTCATGGAATACATCAGTGTAATCCCTCATGATGGTAATTTCATCGAGTATTATTATATCCTTTGTATAAATAATTTGACCTAGACATTCTTGGTGATAAGGAATGAATATCCACACTTGATACAATGATTCTAAAGGAGATTCATATTCCTCTTTAGACTTATTATGAACTAGAGGATTCTTCAGGATGTGAAGACTAATATCCATTTCTCAACAGTTGATGTTGTCTTTGTATAAATATATAAAAACCATGCCTAAGATAGTGTCGAACTCTACTAAAGGAAGTATTATGAGATTGTCTAGGAGGATTAGTCCACAAAAATTTACTTGAGAGGAGTTATAAACCATGGATGTAATAATTTCCCCATTTTCTGTTCCAAAAAATAACTTATACTCCAAATTTTGATGTAGTGTTTGAATATTTTGACTAATCTTGAAAGATATGAAAGAATCTGTATAACCACAATCAAATAGTACATTAGATATTCTTGAATGACTTACTATCATACCTATCACCACATCATTGTTCGGCTCCACCTCAGCAGTAGTGATAGCATAATCCCTTCCCTGTTTCCTTGTATGTTGTTGTTTATTGCCTCTAACAACCCTTGGCTTAGAGAAATTGTTTTCATAATTCCCATGCTCCTTGTAGTTCGAAAACTGCACTATAAGTTGAGTGTTGATCTAAGCCTTCCTTTTTTCTTCCAAATTAGTGGGATTCTTCATATCCCCTCGATAGTTTTTAGCCTCATGTCGCAACATTCCACATTTAAACCAATTAGTAGTTCCCATTAAATAGTTCCCAAGATTCTTTTTCCCAAAATTTTTAAATGTGGGATAATTGGGCTTCATTCCATCATAGAATTTATTTACAGAACCACCAAATTAGATTCTATTTTTCACTTTTTGTTTCTAGGCCCACGATACCACTGAGAGTGTCTGATATCCATTTCAACCTTAAGGTAACAATGAAAAATCTCTGAAAAGCTTTCAAATTATCAAATCACCAACACTTTTGTAGACTGAACTTCAGTCCTCTAAGGAGGTGATCCCCCTTTCTTTCGGTGTTCATGACTATTGGTTCCAAAATTTGGGAAGAGGAGAATCAAACACAGGGCCCTTGGGGATGCCTCATGAAGCTCGCCTATGGAGCCCCATAGCACCACGACCGGCATAAAGCTCCCCCTCTGCAAAGCTGTCGTAGAGCAAAGAGGTGAGAGGCTCCGCGAACCGATTTGAAATTTGCATAGCCACCACGGATCAAAGAGGAGTGAGGCTCTATGAACCGATTTGACGTTTGAGAAGCCACCATAGAGTAAGGAGGCGAGAGGCTCCATGAGCCAGATTGACATTTGCGAAGCCACCACAGAGCAAGGAGGTGAGAGGCTCTATGAACTAGATTGATGTTTGCGAAGACACCGCAGAGCAAGGAGGCGGGAGGCTCAACGATTACGAAAAAATTCCATGCGTATTCAAACACAGAAAGCTCTTATTCGTAGTGCTCTAGCATATAAAAACTAGGATTCCCTTGATCCCAAAGGACAAATCCCCTGACCTTTCACCTTCTTAGATCTCAAATCGCAAAGCAATTGTTTCTCTGCAAACCATGATTTCTTCATGGTACATTAGCATCGCGAAGTTCCTTTCCCATTTCTTGAATGGTTCTTCACAGAGAACTTACCGTTTGTGAAATACCCTACATGTACATGTGACCCACATGTCAAGGCATGGACACTATGCTTTGTGAAGAACATTGCTTCACAATGCTACACATCACAGGGCACCCTTGCTTTGTGAAGCACTAGTCCACAAAGGCCTTTACACTTCAAGAAGAACCTTCCATATGCACATATGCCCTACGCCTATGCTAGTCTACTTTACATCACATAGAATACCCCTTCAAAAATCTCATTCACTACATGGAGCACCAGAGATTTACGAGGATTCTACCTACAAACACCTTTGCTACAGAACTCCTCTTCCAGTGCGACCCTATAGGTTTGCACGAAGTGATTTCAATGTACCTTGGGCAGTGGTGCCCATTTCATTTCTTCGCCTCATGCTTCTTCGCATAGGCACGATAATGGATATTTCTACTTTTCATAGCCATGATAATGTGGACCGCTCATTGGATCACACCACGACACCCCCTCACCACGACATTGCTGATGAATTCCCTTCCCCAAGGGAAGGTGAGTATCAGTTATGTAAGTCCTAGGGGTGTGGAGTGAAGACCCCTAATCCGTGATGTAGGATGTTAAACTGCCAAGATCTATCATCCTCAACACATGACATTAAACTGTGACACTGCCCCATGCATCATACGCGGGGTGCCCTATATTGGACATTCTCAACACCCATTCGTCTCTACAAGAGTGAGATCTTCCTCACATGGAATGAGATCCTCCTTGTTGGAGCAGTGTCTATCCATGGGGAAAATCAAAACAACCATGGTGTAAGCCCCTAGCCTTTCTTGCGGGAGGCAGAATCCATTCTCCTCCTATCTTCTTCTGTGCCAAAGACCAGAGGGGGGGATTGGCACCGAGACCTTCATCATCCTATCCCTCTCCTTATGGGATTTGTCGCCACTGGGCCTCTATCCTGGAGTAAGTCCCAATATCCATCTCCCTAGGATGCTAACCACAGGTAATCCCCTACTTACTCTTTGGGCTGCAAACCATGCGTAATCCCATGTTTCCTTTTTGGACCGCTAACCACATGTAATCCCCACTCCACATCCCATGGACACACCTTTAACGACATGATCATCACATCTTTTATGCCTCTAGTTTCTCACACCACAAATGAATCATATGGGCTTAGAGTAAGCATTGACCATGGAATCCTCTCTGGACCTCCCTATAGTGTAATCCTCAACACCACTTTTAAACTATGTGTACTTTGATCCTAGACAAGTAAAGGTATGTAGGAAGCCTCCCAGAGGCTCAATCCCGGAACCCATTTGCTTTGACCCCCTTTACATCGATTCACCTTTGTCATACATGATGCTAAACTTCATCCATCTTCTGAACTATGTGGAAATTGATCCTTGCTGAGGCAAGGTATGTTGAAAGCCTCCCTAAAGTTCAATCCCAATAACCATTGGTCTCTAACCTCTTCACATAAGCTCACCAACACCATCCTAAACTACATGGACTTTGAATCATTCCATAAAAGGTACGTAGGATTCCTCCCTGTAATTCAAGACCAACAACCATTGGTCCCAACTCCCTTCACATTGGTTCACAAACACTTCTCCCAAACTATGAGGACTTTGATTCTTGACAAGGCTGGGTATGTAGGAAGCCTCCATGAGGATCAAGCCCAACACACATTGGTCCTGACTACTCCATTTCGGTCCACCCTTATACTGCATGACATTAAAATATAATCACCTTTTGTATCACAAGACACTAAACCATCCCCTATCCAATGGTAATCCGTTTTCAACCCCATGCAGTGGTAAGCCATTTTGATCCGCATCCAACAGTAAGACGCTGTGATCCCCATTCAGTGGTAATCTGTTGTGAACCCCATGCAGCTATAAGCCATTGTCAACCCCAACACAGAGATAAGTCACTGTTGACCCTTTCACTGGGAACTATATCTATGGTTCATCCTAGTAATGTCAGACCAACCTCAGGCTACTAACCACACATAATCCATAGTATATCATCAGGTCATTCTTCTCTGCGCACACCCCAATTCTTTTCCCCAATTTAAACTACGTGGAATTTGATCTTTGCCAAGGAAAGGTACATAGGACACATCCCAGAGTTTCAAGACCATCAACCATGTCTTATCCTGGTCTTTCCCTCGAGACTTTGTGTTTCAGAAAGGTTATTCCCCAACCCAAAGGTTCCACTTCCTCTGGGCCTCATCCATACGGGTTGCCCCCTCCGGTGTCCCATCACCCTGCTAAACTATGCGGACTTTGATTACCTAGCCCAAGGATACATATAAAGTCTCTTCGAGGTTTAATCCCAACACTACCATCACCTTCATGACAGTTCCATCTTATTCCCTCCCCACTTTAGTTGACTCTCCAACATCCATCATGATTCTTACCTAGGCCGCCACATCCCGGGGAGATCATTCCATCCACTTATTCACTGCCCCTAACAGTAATCAGATACCTAACCACATGTTAGCCCTAGAATCAGTGTTCCCTCCAGGGGTTGCACATATCTGATCCACTCTCGTTAGTGTTCTTATTAGTCCGATCTGTATCCACTAGATGTTAAACTCGTGGCATACCCTGTGTTAAACATGGGAAGATGAGGAAAATCTCAATGACATGCCTATAAATTATAATTTCCCGCATTCTACGTGGGATTCCTTGACCTTCCCCGCCCTCAAGAATCCCTTTCATAAGGGAAAGAAAATCTAACGTGCCAGTGTTACAGCATCCAGACATGCTAATGATGTCCAACATGACTACTCCCCCGAACAAAGGTTGTTGTCCTAACTAGACTCCTTGGAATTTCTTGACCGAAGCAGTGTATTTAACCGGTATCCATGAAGACATGGAACTAGGAAGAGTTTCACGAACAACGTCTTAATCTATAAGGGATAACTAGACCAATTAATGAGTTTCGAGGAGGAGTCCACGAAAGGAGGAACCTACATCACATCATACCATTTCGATCATAGAGAAAACATCCTAGAATAAGCGACGAATGCTGCCTGTAGACCCCAGAAAACGAGTCCCAAAAATTTTCCAAATGCTTCCATACACATTTGAAGATCTTATACGTTTTTGCAAGCTTCGATTTGGTAGGTCACAGGGCCCATACAAAGTTACGGATTAAGAGTTATGGCCATTTGATGTTGGGCTGGAAAACTAGTTCGCAAAGCCCATTCATGAAGCCCCCTCCGCGATCGCGGAGCGCCGCCACGAAGCAATGAGGCAGGAAGCTCCGCGAACCCATTTGACTCACTAAGAAGACCCACTATGAAGAAAATGAGGCAGTAACGCTCCGAGAAATCCCTGACATTTTCGAACCCCCCACGAAGCAGAGTAGGCGGTAACTCTCTGCGAACCCGGTTGACGATTGCGACCCGCCGCAAAGCATTGAAGTCCCCTTCGCGCCATGCGAGCTCTGCTTCACGGTGCCCCTGCCTATAAATACCCAGCTCGCCCCCCTTCTCTAGGACGGACATTCCGCACCTCAGACGGCCACTTCGCCCCTTGGGTGGCCAATCACCCGGTCCGCGGAGCTCCGCTTTATGGCTCCGTGAGGCCATGCTCCCTGAGCAGCTTCATTCGTGTTGCTTCTTCGCGAGTCGATGCTCTGCAAGTCCATGCTCCGTGATCCAATGCTCTGTGATGCTGCTCCGCGAGTACTCCATGAGCCACCCTTTCTCTGCAAGAGGCCCATGCTCTGCAATATCCCTTTGCTCCGCGAGCCACCCCTTCTTCGCAAGAGGCCTGTGCTATGCGAGATCCCTTTGCTCCGTGAGACCTTTGCTCCGCGAAGCTACTTTGCGAAGACCTATCCGTCGTGAGGCTCCCACCTTCACACCCACAGGTCTATAACCGTGAGGGGTGGCGCTGCCTCACCCTTGCTCGGGGTCCGTGTCGGGTTGCGGGTTTGGCCCACTTGGTCGATCCCTTCGTAACCGTCACCGACCCCCATGAAAAATGGAGATTCGCACCGCGAACTTTTCGGGTCGGGACGTCGGGATTTTCCATTTCCCCCTTATGCGCTCCCATCTTCCAACTATCGAATACCATGATTTGAGATACTCCTACACACACCATGCAACACCTCGAGTCAACATATTCCTCTTGGTTTCATCCCTATGTCGTGAGTTGAGATTTTCATCATCAATTCCCCGAGTACCTTGAGTGGAACCATTCCTCAGGCAACTCCTCCAAACCCCAATCACTTGGCTCCTATGCCAGGTTGAACCAAAAAGGGCCGCCCTTGCGCAAGTCCCAACACCAACCATTTCTAGGCACCTTCCGCCTAACAGTCCTACCTACATGACTATAAACCGTAGTAATGCCTTGGATTCCGAACATAGGATGCCTCTTTCTCCAAATAAGAGATGCCTCATGCTCCAAGCATGAGATGCCAAAAGTCCTACATACATGACTATAAACAATAGTATTCTCCCTATGTTTCAAACATAGGATGCCTCTTTCTCCAAATAAGAGATGCCTCATGCTCCATGCATGAGATGCTAACAGTCCTACCTAAATGACTTTAAACTGTAGAATTCTTCCTATGTTCCAAACATAGGATGCCTCTTACTCCAAATAAGAGATGCCTCATGCTCCAAGAATGAGATGCTAACAGTCCAACATATATTACTATAAACTGTAGTATTCTCCCTATGTTCCAAACATAGGATGCCTCTTGCTCTAAATAAGAGATGCCTCATGCTTCAAGAATGAGATTCCAACAGTCCTACCTATATGACTACAAACTGTAGTATTCTCCCTATGTTCCAAACATAGGATGCCACTTACTCTAATCAAGAGATTCCTCATGCTCCAAGCATAAGATGCTAATAGTTCTATCTACATGACTTTAAACTGTAGTAATCCCTATGTTCCAAACATAGGATGCCTCTTTCTCCAAATAAGAGATGTGGTATGCTCCTAGTATGAGATACCAATAGTCCTACCTACAAGACTCTAAACTATAGTACGCCCTATGTTCCTAACATAGGATTCCTTTTGCAACAAATAAGAGATGCCTTATGCTCCAAGAATGAGAATACAAATAGTCCTACCTACAAGGCTCTAAACTATAGTACGCCCTATGTTCCAAACGTAGGATGACTCTTGCACCAAATAATAGATTTCTTATGCTCCAAGAATGAGAAGCCAAATAGTCCTACCTACAAGTCTCTAAACTGTAGTATGCACTATGTTCCTAACGTAGGATGCCTCTGGCACCAAATAAGAGATTCCTTATGCTCCAAGCATGAGAATCAAAATAGTCCTACCTACAAGACTCTAAACTATAGTATTCCCTATGTTCCTAACATAGGATGCCTCTTGCACCAAATAAGAGATGCCTTATGCTCCAAGCATGAGATTCCAATAGTCCTACCTACAAGACTCTAAACTATAGTACACCCTATGTTCCAAACATAGGATGCCTCTTGCTCCAAATAAGAGATGCCTTATTCTCCAAGAATGAGATGCCAATAGTCCTATATACAAGACTCTAAATTGTAGTAAACCCTATGTTCCAATCATAGGATGCCTCTTTCACTAAACAAGAGATGCTTTATGCTACAAGCATAACACGCCTAATGCCATGATTACAGTGGCATGATTCCAATGCCCCTTGGCATTATCTCGTGTGTGCACTAGCACATAGGTGAAGGCCTAAATCCACCGGTTGGTTGGGATGCCCTCATGGCCAGACATGAGGAAGACATTATGGGTAGCTTCCTAGTGTAAGCCCCATCCACCATTGCCACTCCTTAGCGGCACCCAGGAAGCTTCCTAGCGTAAGCCCCATTCACCATTTCCGCTCCTTAGTGGCACTCAGGAAGCATCCTTGCGTAAACCCCATTCACCAGTGCCGCTCCATAGCGGCACCCAGGAAACATTCTTTCATAGGCCCCATTCACCATTTCTGCTCCATAGCGGAACCTTGGCAGCTTCCTTGCATAAGCCCCATCGACCATTGCCTCTCCTTGTAAAAATCTAGGAAGCTTCCTTGCGTAAGCTCTATACACTACTATCACTCCATCCAGTGGTAAGCTGTTATGATTCTATTCAGTGGTAAGCTATTGACACACAATCCAGTGGTAATCTGTTGCAATCCTATTCAACGGTAAGTCGTTGAAACCCAATCCAGCGGTAAGCCATTGTGATCCTATTCACCGGTAAGCTGTTGAAATCCTTATCCAGCGGTAAGCCGTTTTGATCCCATTCAGTGGTAAGCCGTTGACATCCTAATCTAGTGGTAAGCAGTTGTAATCCTATTCAGTAGTAAGCTGTTGACATCCTCATCCAGCAGTAAGTCATTGCGACCCCATTCAGTGGTAAGCCATTGTGACCCAATCCAGTGGTAAGCCGTTGAAACCCCCAATCGGCGGTAAGCCGTCATCAGGAGAACAAGGAGGACTTTGATTCCCTGCCACGAGGATACTTAGGAAGACTCTTCAAGGCTCAAGATCAAAACTATCACCATCATTTTCCTTGGGAATCCATCTTGGATTAAGTCCCAGCACTAGGGTCCACCTAACGCGTAAGCCCCTCTTCGCTTCTCACGGACGCACCCTTCACGACGTGATCATCAGGTCCCTGCAACCTCTTTTTTCTCGCACCGAGCATGACTCACGTGAGCTTAGAGTAAGCACTGACCCTGACCCCTACCTCAAGCTATCTATGGGGACTTTGATCCATGTTAAGGCATGGTATGTAGGAATACTCCACGAGGTTCATGCCCACCACTCGGTTGTTTCTTCACGTTGAGTTCCACCCTTGTCCAGCATGATGTTAAACTGTATACCCATGTCCCGCATGACATTAAACTATACATCCATTTGAACTATGAGGTCTTTGATCCATGTCAAGGCATGGTACATAGGAAGCCTCCACGAGGTTCAAGCCCACTTCCCGTCATTTTTTTATTTGAACTACGATGTCTTTGATCCATGTCAAGGCATGGTACGTAGGAAGACTCCACTTGGTTCAAGCCCACCGCCCATCATTTCTTCACGTCAGGTTCCACCCTCGTCCAGCATGATGTTAAACTGCATTCTAGTCTGACGGTAAGCCGTTGTGACTAACCCGAACTATGAGGACTTTGATCCATGTCAAGACATGGTATGTAGGAAGCCTTCCTGAGGTTCAATCCCATCACCCATCGGACCAAGGTCATTTCTTCACGTCGGTTCGCCGACACCCACCATTTTTTCCCGAACTATGAGGACTTTGACCCATGTCAAGGCACGGTACTTAGGAAGCCTCCTTGAGTTTCAAGCCCATCATCACCCATCAGACAAAGGTCCACCCATCGGACCAAGGTCCACCTTCACGTTGGTTCTCTGACGAGACCCATCGGACCAAAGTCCACCTTCACGTCGGTTCGTTGACGACACCCATCGGACCAAGGTCCACCATCACGTCAGTCCTCTGGTTCACCTTTCTGAACTACGAGGACTTTGATCCATGTCAAGGCATGGTATGTAGGAAACCTCACGAGGTTCAATCCCAACACCGTCGGGTCAAGGTCCACCTTCACGTCGGTTCACCGACACCATCCCGAACTACGCGGACTTTGATTCCCTGCCACATGGATACATAGGAGGTCTCTTCGAGGCTCAAGCCCAACATCACTGTCGCCCTTGAGATGGTCCCATTTCATTACCCCTCCACTTCATTCATCCATACATAATCCATCCTGATTCTCACACGGGCCGCCACATCCCGGTGGGATCATGCCATCCACCCTCCTCGATGCTCCTAGCAGTACTTGGGCCGCTATCCACACGTAAGACCCATCATGTCTCTGGGTCGTTGTCCTCTGTGTACACCTTGATTCATCAACCCTTTTAACTACATGGGTTTTCATCACTGTTTTCTACAGAGGGTACATTGGAAACCTCCATGAGGTTCAATCCAAGCAAATGGTAAACCTTGGTGATTCCCCATTCTAGGGTGCACACTCCCTGATCCCCCCTCAGTGGTGTTCAGAACAGCCATTACGGTGTGACATCTCCCCTCCTTGGAGTGCACCAGCTCGGATCTATCCTCATTGGGCGTCCTGATCCATCCATCTTCTAGGTGTTCCCCCCTTTGGATATACCAATCTGATCTGTCTCTATGGGACATTATGATCACTATCATTCCGTCTCTGCAAGATGTTAAACTCACGGCCTACCTTGTGATAAACATGAGATGCTTGAGGAAATCCTCGGATGACACGCCTTTGGCGTAACCATCTCCGCAAGACGTTAAACTCACGTCTTAACTCGTGGAAAACATGATATGCCTGAGGAATACGTCGAATGACATGCCTTTGGCGTAATCATCTCTGCAAGACGTTAACGTCACAGCATACCCTGTGTTAAACATGGGAAGCTGAGGAAAACCTTAGATACATTCCTGTGGCATGTGATTACTCGCATTCGACGTGGGATGCCTCGGGTTCTGCACCTTTCAAATGCCCTCTTATGAGGAAGAATACAGGTTCCCCAATGTCCATGCACCCAGAGAGGCCGCACAGGTGGCATCCTCCACCCGACTCTTTCGGCTCCTCGCCGACTCCTCCGCCTCAAGAGGCTGCGCAGGTGGCATGAACCACCCAACTCCATCGGCTCCTCACCATCTTTGCTGCCTCAAGAGGCCGCGTAGGTGGTATCCGCCAGCCAACTCCTTCGGCTCCTTGCCGACTCCGCCGCCTCAAGAGGCCGTGCAGGTTGCATCATCCACCCGACTCCATCGGCTCCTCGCTGACTCCGCCGCCTCAAGAGTCTGCGCAGATGGAATCCACCACCCGACTTCATCGGCTCCTCGCCGACTCTGCCACCTCAAGAGGCCACGGAGGTGGCATCCACCACCCAACTCCTTCGGCTCCTCACCGACTCCTCCACCTCAAGAGGCCGTGCAGGTGGCATCCGCCACCAAACTCCTTCGGCTCCTCGCCGACTCCTCCACCTCAAGAGGCGGCGCAGGTGGAATCTTCCACCAAACTCCATCGGCTCCTCACCGACTCTACTACCTCAAGATCCTACGTAGGTGACATCCATCACCCGACTGCATCGGCTCCTCGCTGACTCTGCCTGTAACGACCCGAAATTTTTAAATAAATTTTGATTCCTAATTTTATGTGTTATTGTCATACTCAACAAAAATGTTTTATTTGATAAACATGATTATAATTAAAATGAGATCAGTGGGTTTTGACTATTATATAACCATCGGTCAACATGACCGCTGTGAACAAAATGTTTTGATTATTGTCTCTAAATATAAGTAATCTTGGTTAATTATTATAGAAAGAAGATTCTATGGCCTCACCTAGTAGTCTTGGACCGATCGAAGCCCATCTAACAGAGCTTGGGAAGGAGGTAGCACCACTGGGCTTTGCTCTGGATCAAATCCAAGCCGAACTTCATCATGTGAAGCTGGAACGAAATCGCCTTCGTGAGAAGTTCAAACTGATAGAAATTACTACTCGGGCAATGTTGACTGAGCCGCCCCAAGCTTCTATCACCCTAGCACACCTTACTCTTAGGTCCTATGCTGGTATTATAAGGGGTTATGTAACGAGCCCGTAACTACCTTGTGTAATCCTTGTTTTAAATAAAAATTGGGATTTCTTCTTATGATGAAGTTTATGAATTTTGAAATGACCGGATAAATATAGTATGCATATTTTTGATGAATTTTAGAAAAAGGATATTTTAAATATGTTTATGTAAACCCTAAATAATTAAAAATGTGTAATGATTTTCAAAAAATGGTCTTCTGCAATTATGTTCAGTACTAAATTTAGAGTCTAATAAGATCAACTTGATTTTTGATGAATAGTAAATTATGAATAGTGATTTTATGATTAGGATTTGTAATATGACCAAATGGATTAGTAATGTCACTTAAAGAAAGTTTTAAAATAATATAGGCACCTTGACTAAGTAATGTGATTCAATAAAATAGTTAAATAACGGTTTCATTAATTATTATTCAAGTATTAGTTTTTTCGGGTGAATAGTGTTTTTTAATTAAAAATTTAATTAAAAATAATTAGAAAATTATTTTTATAAAAATGACTTTATTTTTGAACTCAGAGCATCGATATTATGTTATGGTAATTTTTGGGGTTTTTTCTGAAAAAAAATGAATTTTCGATGAATAGTGTTTTTATTTAAAAATTAAATTAAAAATATTTAGAAAATTATTTTTATAAAATGGATTTCATTTTTGAAATCAGAGCATTGATATTTGGTTAATGTGAAATTTTGGGATTTTTCTGAGAAAGTTGAATTTTCAGTGAATAGTAAAAATACAGTTTTAGGGTTTCGGTATGTTTAATGACATCATAACGGTGTCATGATGATGTCATGAGATCTTTTGAGGGTTGGCCGGCCAAGGGTGATGAATTATTGTTTTGGGGGCCCCATGTGATCTAACTCCATGATAAATGACAAGGGAGAGCACATGGGTTTGAGAAAAGCCCATGTGAGGTGTCCCTTGGCCATTAATGCCTTGTCCCCTCACTTTCCCTATAAATACCAAGCCCTCCTATCATCCATTCGACTCCCCACTCATTACCAACGAATTTCTGGTCTCATTACCTCCCAAGGAGTCCTCCCAAGGTGCCCCCAAGCCCTCATGGTCCCAACCTTTGAGGTTTAAGAGTTACATTTTAAGGTAAGGGATCTGACCCCTCTCTTTCTTTTCAAGTAATCTCTTTTATGTCTTTTCATTTATACTCCATGTTCTTATGTTGTAGGATGTTCTTTTATATTAATCCTACTGCCTATTTCATGTTCATATGATTAGAGACCCCCCTTGCTCTCATCAATTCGTTTTAAGAATGTTTAAGTGGCGCCGTTAGGCTGCCGAATTTTTAAGGGATTCTTTCACCTTCCTCGTTTTCAAGTTCTATTTTCATTCAAGCCTTTCATGTTTCTTTGTATTATGTTGGGGCATGATCTCTAAATTTATCATACTGATATTTTATGATCATATGATGAGAGACCCCATTTTATCTCTTCAATTCAATTTTTTTGAAGTTTTATGTGGCGTCGTTAGGCTGCCGAATTTTTTAAGGGATTCTCTCACCCTTCTCTTTTTCAAAGTTCTACTTTCATGTCATGTCTTTCAA
Source organism: Viscum album (assembly GCA_963277665.1). NCBI lineage: Eukaryota > Viridiplantae > Streptophyta > Magnoliopsida > Santalales > Viscaceae > Viscum > Viscum album. The sequence goes on along the minus strand of OY728119.1, from coordinate 769,633,750 downwards.
GTTAATTTCTATTATGTTGGGGTATGATCTCTATATCTATCATACTAGACTCTTATTTTCATATGATGAGAGACCCCATTTGATCTCTTCAATTCAGTATTTTGATGTTTTAAGTGGCGCCGTTAGGCTGCTGAATTTTTAAGTGGTTCTTCACCCTTCTCGTTTTGAAGTTCTACTTTCATGTGAATTATTTCAAGTTCCTTTTTGTTATATTGGGGTATGATCTCTATATCTATCATACTGGACTCTTATTTTCATATGATGAGAGACCCCATTTGATCGCTTCAATTCAGTATTTTGAAGTTTTAAGTGGCGCTGTTAGGCTGCCGAATTTTTAAGTGGTTCTTCACCCTTCTCGTTTTGAAGATCTACTTTCATGTCAATTCTTTCAAGTTCATTTTTGTTATGTTGGGGAATTATCTCTATATCTATCATAATGAACTCTTATGTTCACATGATGAGAGACCCTATTTGATCTTTTCAAGTCGTTTTTGTTGAAGTTTAAGTAACGCCGTTAGGCTGTCGAACTTTCATAAGAGAAATCTAATTTTTGTCTTCCTTCCATGTTTTTAATTTCAAATGGTATGTCCTTGAAATTTCATTACCATGATCATGTATCCTTATTATTCTGTCCATATACTGTTTTATGGGTCATTTATGAATGTTTGACTCATTTTACCTCTCTTTTTAATGTCTTCTAAAACCTCATAACATAGCCGTTATGCTGCAGAATTTTCATCTCAAAATGTCTCTCTCTTTTTCTAAAGTTCTTTTATATTATTAAGTGAATACTCAAAGCTCTTTCTTCTAAAGGGGTATTCACATATATACCAAAATGTTATATTTTAAATTCTGGGATTTACATACATGAGACCCACCTTCCTTTTCTGTGGGTTTTAAAGTGACGTAAAGATCATGTCTTTAAAGCAGTTTTTAAAACGTTATGATTATGAAATGAAACCCATTTATTTTATGCTATGTGGGTTATTTATGAAATGTTTGATGATGATATATGTGGCTCACATGATAATAAAGGCAAATTTAAGGGTGCGCCCTGATAGCGCTCCAATGCATTGGGTAATGATGTAACCACTAGAGATTACAATTTTCATGATACCTTGGTGAATAACCTTGGTAATTTTCAAATGACACCTTGGGGATGGACCTTGGTGATATGTTCATGATTGTCTATGTTAAATGATGTAGCCACATCTTCAAGTTATGGAAAATGTTTTTTTTATTATGAAATGCCTCATGATTTTCTTTCTCATGCCTTAAAGTTCTTCTCATGACTTTATTGATGTATCTCAAGTTCATATGTAAAATGTTTCACTTGTTTCCCTTACTGGGCCTTCTGCTCACCCTTCCTTTTGATGTATGTCCCCAGGTTATGATATGCAGTAATGAGCCTAGGGTGAACATGAGGAGAAGCCTTTCAAGTGTTTAAGAAGAATGTTTTTTTTTTGTTTCATGTTTTATGTTCCTTGTTTCCAAGACACTAAACCTTAAAGATCCTCAGTTCCGTGTAATGGAATGAAAAGTTATGTTATAAAAAGACGGGATGCTATAGTTGGTATCAAAGGATGGTTTAGTTATTTGTGGAAATTAGGATATGAAAACTCTAGGAGGAACCCTATAGAAAAGTTTAATATAGGAGATCTTCCTGGTATTTTGGTGAGTATTGAGTAAGGGGTTGCCAAGCAAATACATCCCTGTCTGGATACGAGCAGGTAGAGGTGGCTCTGGCACAGATGTACATAGGGGTAAAACCCGAAAACACCGCTTTGAGCTAGACTCGAACGGGAACTGGTACACGACAACGGGCCTTGCTGCACTCTTGGTTACGACACTCCCGGGGGATATGCTTTGGTAAATTCATAAGCTTGGTATGAACCATTGTTAAAGGAACAAAGATAAAATAAAATAAAGGTTCACATAAGAATATATGATCATTCATAACCTAGATGGGAACCTAGGAGATAACAAGTTAGGGTATACCTTTCATATACAAGTTATACTTATATGCTTTCAGTTCCTTTTCATGATTATTAGCTAAGTACTTAAGCCCCTAATTATGCTTTCTCTTCTTAGTTAATGGTGGGAAATGGAAGAACATGTTCCGACAACCAATGTGATAGGAAATGCGACGATTTTCGTATTAATATGACAGGGATGATTAGGGGATTAAAATATGATTATTATTTTGGAAGACGTTCATTATTTTGGGAACCATATTTGATCGAGGTAAATAGATTACTACGGTATTTTCATTGAGGAGTAAGGTTGACTTATATTTTGAAGAATCGATGAATTTAAGGTGAACTTATAGTAATTTAGGTTACTTATGGGAATGACTAACCTATCTTGGGTAAAATATGTTTAGGTTAGCTACTTTTTTATAAGATGTTAGGAGTGGTTGATATTATCTGGAGATGAACAATGAAGTTGTTTTGAAAGACTATGTTATCAAATCCTTATTGTATTTGGGTTTCAATCTTAGTTTGGTTTGTTTTGAGGAATTTTAAGGACCGTTATTTATGGAATGGTCTATGATGAACTTTGGGTAGCACCATGGAACTTTGATGATTTAAAAGTAGTTTCCATTCCTATGGGATTCTTTCTTTTTGAAGAGTTGTTTTACCTTAACCTTTCTGTTTTTGGGACAATGTTTAAAGATAGAAGAAATAGATAGTTAATCTTTTGTAGATTATGTGATTTATAGAAGATGATTCTTGTGCTTTTATGAGACCAAGTGTTTTTGAATTATCATCATTTGGAGAAAATATTAGTGTTGGTAGGGACTTGTTAAAGGATGAAACTCTACTTGAAGGTAGGTATATTTTCTTATGTTTTTGTTCTATGTAGTAAATGAAATCCTCAAAATTATGAAAAGAAACGTAAAACAAAAATGTTTTTGGTTTACGTTTCCTACTAGGTAATCAAAGACCGTTTATACACATCATAAGTTTGGGATTTTCTCATGGTTAACTTTCTCCTAATCATGTTCTCTATCACTCTCCCTCAGAACTTGACCCTTTGTTTTTCCTCCATGTCCATGTTTTCCTACATGGAACCCTAGTGTGGGTTAACTCGGGTGACCATTGTACTTCCCTTTCTTTATTTTAAAGAATAGTTTTACTGACTCCTTTTCCGATGTGGGACATTCAATGAAATTTCAAAACCCAATTTTAAAATTGCGAGGACGCAATTTCTTAAGGGGGGAAGATTGTAACGACCCGAAATTTTTAAATAAATTTTGATTCCTAATTTTATGTGTTATTGTCATACTCAACAAAAATGTTTTATTTGATAAACATGATTATAATTAAAATGAGATCAGTGGGTTTTGACTATTATATAACCATCGGTCAACATGACCGCTGTGAACAAAATGTTTTGATTATTGTCTCTAAATATAAGTAATCTTGGTTAATTATTATAGAAAGAAGATTCTATGGCCTCACCTAGTAGTCTTGGACCGATCGAAGCCCATCTAACAGAGCTTGGGAAGGAGGTAGCACCACTGGGCTTTGCTCTGGATCAAATCCAAGCCGAACTTCATCATGTGAAGCTGGAACGAAATCGCCTTCGTGAGAAGTTCAAACTGATAGAAATTACTACTCGGGCAATGTTGACTGAGCCGCCCCAAGCTTCTATCACCCTAGCACACCTTACTCTTAGGTCCTATGCTGGTATTATAAGGGGTTATGTAACGAGCCCGTAACTACCTTGTGTAATCCTTGTTTTAAACAAAAATTGGGATTTCTTCTTATGATGAAGTTTATGAATTTTGAAATGACCGGATAAATATAGTATGCATATTTTTGATGAATTTTAGAAAAAGGATATTTTAAATATGTTTATGTAAACCCTAAATAATTAAAAATGTGTAATGATTTTCAAAAAATGGTCTTCTGCAATTATGTTCAGTACTAAATTTAGAGTCTAATAAGATCAACTTGATTTTTGATGAATAGTAAATTATGAATAGTGATTTTATGATTAGGATTTGTAATATGACCAAATGGATTAGTAATGTCACTTAAAGAAAGTTTTAAAATAATATAGGCACCTTGACTAAGTAATGTGATTCAATAAAATAGTTAAATAACGGTTTCATTAATTATTATTCAAGTATTAGTTTTTTCGGGTGAATAGTGTTTTTTAATTAAAAATTTAATTAAAAATAATTAGAAAATTATTTTTATAAAAATGACTTTATTTTTGAACTCAGAGCATCGATATTATGTTATGGTAATTTTTGGGGTTTTTTCTGAAAAAAAAATGAATTTTCGATGAATAGTGTTTTTATTTAAAAATTAAATTAAAAATATTTAGAAAATTATTTTTATAAAATGGATTTCATTTTTGAAATCAGAGCATTGATATTTGGTTAATGTGAAATTTTGGGATTTTTCTGAGAAAGTTGAATTTTCAGTGAATAGTAAAAATACAGTTTTAGGGTTTCGGTATGTTTAATGACATCATAACGGTGTCATGATGATGTCATGAGATCTTTTGAGGGTTGGCCGGCCAAGGGTGATGAATTATTGTTTTGGGGGCCCCATGTGGCCTAACTCCATGATAAATGACAAGGGAGAGCACATGGGTTTGAGAAAAGCCCATGTGAGGTGTCCCTTGGCCATTAATGCCTTGTCCCCTCACTTTCCCTATAAATACCAAGCCCTCCTATCATCCATTAGACTCCCCACTCATTCCCAACGAATTTCTGGTCTCATTACCTCCCAAGGAGTCCTCCCAAGGTGCCCCCAAGCCCTCATGGTCCCAACCTTTGAGGTTTAAGAGTTACATTTTAAGGTAAGGGATCTGACCCCTCTCTTTCTTTTCAAGTAATCTCTTTTATGTCTTTTCATTTATACTCCATGTTCTTATGTTGTAGGATGTTCTTTTATATTAATACTACTGCCTATTTCATGTTCATATGATTAGAGACCCCCCTTGCTCTCATCAATTCGTTTTAAGAATGTTTAAGTGGCGCCGTTAGGCTGCCGAATTTTTAAGGGATTCTTTCACCTTCCTCGTTTTCAAGTTCTATTTTCATTCAAGCCTTTCATGTTTCTTTGTATTATGTTGGGGCATGATCTCTAAATTTATCATACTGATATTTTATGATCATATGATGAGAGACCCCATTTTATCTCTTCAATTCAATTTTTTTGAAGTTTTATGTGGCGTCGTTAGGCTGCCGAATTTTTTAAGGGATTCTCTCACCCTTCTCTTTTTCAAAGTTCTACTTTCATGTCATGTCTTTCAAGTTAATTTCTATTATGTTGGGGTATGATCTCTATATCTATCATACTAGACTCTTATTTTCATATGATGAGAGACCCCATTTGATCTCTTCAATTCAGTATTTTGATGTTTTAAGTGGCGCCGTTAGGCTGCTGAATTTTTAAGTGGTTCTTCACCCTTCTCGTTTTGAAGTTCTACTTTCATGTGAATTATTTCAAGTTCCTTTTTGTTATATTGGGGTATGATCTCTATATCTATCATACTGGACTCTTATTTTCATATGATGAGAGACCCCATTTGATCGCTTCAATTCAGTATTTTGAAGTTTTAAGTGGCGCTGTTAGGCTGCCGAATTTTTAAGTGGTTCTTCACCCTTCTCGTTTTGAAGATCTACTTTCATGTCAATTCTTTCAAGTTCATTTTTGTTATGTTGGGGAATTATCTCTATATCTATCATAATGAACTCTTATGTTCACATGATGAGAGACCCTATTTGATCTTTTCAAGTCGTTTTTGTTGAAGTTTAAGTAACGCCGTTAGGCTGTCGAACTTTCATAAGAGAAATCTAATTTTTGTCTTCCTTCCATGTTTTTAATTTCAAATGGTATGTCCTTGAAATTTCATTACCATGATCATGTATCCTTATTATTCTGTCCATATACTGTTTTATGGGTCATTTATGAATGTTTGACTCATTTTACCTCTCTTTTTAATGTCTTCTAAAACCTCATAACATAGCCGTTATGCTGCAGAATTTTCATCTCAAAATGTCTCTCTCTTTTTCTAAAGTTCTTTTATATTATTAAGTGAATACTCAAAGCTCTTTCTTCTAAAGGGGTATTCACATATATACCAAAATGTTATATTTTAAATTCTGGGATTTACATACATGAGACCCACCTTCCTTTTCTGTGGGTTTTAAAGTGACGTAAAGATCATGTCTTTAAAGCAGTTTTTAAAACGTTATGATTATGAAATGAAACCCATTTATTTTATGCTATGTGGGTTATTTATGAAATGTTTGATGATGATATATGTGGCTCACATGATAATAAAGGCAAATTTAAGGGTGCGCCCTGATAGCGCTCCAATGCATTGGGTAATGATGTAACCACTAGAGATTACAATTTTCATGATACCTTGGTGAATAACCTTGGTAATTTTCAAATGACACCTTGGGGATGGACCTTGGTGATATGTTCATGATTGTCTATGTTAAATGATGTAGCCACATCTTCAAGTTATGGAAAATGTTATTTTTATTATGAAATGCCTCATGATTTTCTTTCTCATGCCTTAAAGTTCTTCTCATGACTTTATTGATGTATCTCAAGTTCATATGTAAAATGTTTCACTTGTTTCCCTTACTGGGCCTTCTGCTCACCCTTCCTTTTGATGTATGTCCCCAGGTTATGATATGCAGTAATGAGCCTAGGGTGAACATGAGGAGAAGCCTTTCAAGTGTTTAAGAAGAATGTTTTTTTTGTTTCATGTTTTATGTTCCTTGTTTCCAAGACACTAAACCTTAAAGATCCTCAGTTCCGTGTAATGGAATGAAAAGTTATGTTATAAAAAGACGGGATGCTATACTGCCACCTCAAGAGGCCGCACAAGTGGCATTGACCGCCCGACTCCTTCGGCTCCTCACCGACTCCGCCCCCTCAAGAGGTCGCGCAGGTGGCTTCCGCCACCTGAATTCATCGGCTCCTCACCGACTCCACCACCATTCGGAATGAAGGCTTCCATGCCTTCTGGGCCTCATTGCCCCCTTCGTACCGACGTTCCAGGATTCCATGCTTTCTGGCCCCCGTCTCCCCTGTCGTACAGACGTTCCAGGCTTCCACGCCTCCGGGGCTCCGTCGCCCCGTCGTACCGACATTCCTGGCATCCACACCTCCGGGGCTCCATCACCCCATCTTGTAGATGATCTAGGCTTCTACACCTTCTGGGCTCCATCGCCCAGTCGTAGTGACGTCTAGGCTTCTAGGCCTTCTGGGCTCCATCGCCCCCATCGTACCGACGCTATAGGATTCTACGCCTTCCGGGCTCCATTGCCTCATCGTACCGACGTTCCTAACTTCTTTGCCTCTCCAAACTATGGGAATGTATTCATCCCTACTACCCATACAACACTCTGTGTCATCCCAACCACCATGTAGCATCAACCACAGATGTCCTCCCTGTGGCCTTGAAACCAGCTCATGGAAGGATCATTATGATTGGGGGATTTTAGGGAAATCCCATCATATAGATTCCCCCCTCATCCCAACCCAAAAAAATGGGGTTGAGATGACCATCCATTTACCAACACAATCTGTGTGGTTTAACGTCCCAGTTGCATGATGTTAAACTGTGCGAAAACCACGTCCTTGTTGCACAACGTTAAACTGCATAACAATATTTGTCCGACATGACGTAAAAATGCACATTAACATCCTGCATGAAATTAAACTGCATCACTGTCCTGCATGACGTTAAACTGTTCATCTTCGCCTGTCATAACGTAAAACAGATCATTATCATCATGCATGACATTAAACTGCATCACCGTCCGGCATGACATAAAACTGTTCATATTTTTCCGTCATGATGTTAAACTTACCATTATCTTCCAGCACGACATTAAACTACATCCCCGTCCTTCGTGACGTTAAACTGTTCATCTTCGTCCGTCATGACGTAAAAATGATCATTATCATCATGCATGGATTAAACTGCATCACCATCCTGAATGACATTAAATTGTTCATCTTCATCCATCATGACGTTAAAACTGGTCATTATCGTCCTACATGACTTTAAACTGCACAATCATCCTGCATGATGTAAAATTGTTCATCTTCATCTGTCATGAGGTTAAATTGATCATTATCATCCAGAACAACATTAAACCGCACCACCGTCCTGCATGACGTAAAACTGTTCATCTTCGTCTGTCATGACGTTAAACTGCACATTATCATCCTCCATGACATTAATATGCACCACTGTCCTGCATGACGTAAAACTGTTCATCTTCGCCCGTCATGATGTTAAACTATACATTATTGTCCTGCACGACATTAAACTTCACAACCGTCCTACATGACATAAAACTGTGCATCTTCGTCCATCATGACGTTAAACTGATCATTATTGTCCGGCACGACATTAAATTTCACCACCGTCCTGCATGACGTAAAACTGTTCATCTTCATCCGTCATGACGTTAAACTGCACATTATCATCCTGCATGACATTAAACTTCACAACCATTCGGCATGATGTAAAACTGTTCATCTTCGTCCGCCATGACATTAAACTTCTCATTATCATCCTGCATGACATTAAACTGTACAACTATCCATCATGACCTTAAACTGCAACATCATCCTACACGACATTAAACTGCACAACCATACTGTATGACCTTAAACTGCAACATCGTCCTGCATGACGTGAAACTACATCATCGTCCGTCAGGACGTTAAACTGCTCAACATCATCCTGCATGACAATAAACTACAAAATGGTCCGAGATCTATGACCTTAAACTAAGATCTCCCCCATCCTTACTGCAAGACGTTAAACTGCAACCAGGTCAGGCCTCCCTGACCGAGGCCCAGCCTCAGGTCCCTTGGCCTTTTTAGGCCCCCATCCCTTGTCCTCACTACGTGACGATAAACTGGAGGCTGGTCAGGCCTTCCTGACCGAGGCCCATCCTCATGCCCCTTGTCCTTCCTCAACTCAGGCTCTCTTATGGGATTGTATGGTGTGGTGTGGGATTACATCCTCATTCACGTCAGGTTACCTGCTATACTGTACATGTCCCCAAAGGAGATGCATCTTCTCATCTATCATGACGTTAAACTGCACTTCTAGAACTATGTATGGCTTGATTCCCATCCTAATGGGATACGTAGGAACGCTCATACATCTCATCTTGAGCCTATCCCTGAGCTCTTCTCTTTGACTGTCCCCCTGGGTATAGTTTCTTTGTAGGTTCTTTGCATGATGAGGAGTAGGCTTCTTTATCCCCACTCAAACGAGGATTATAATGGTCGCGCCATGTGCCCAATCCCGTTCTTCTATCCTCCCACGTCCTCACCTCATGATGTTAAACTGCATGGCCTTCAAGAACTACGTATGGCTTGATTCGCATCCTAATGCGATACGTACGAATGCCTAAACATTTCGTCTGTTGGCCTAGCCCAAAAACCAAAATCTTCCCATCGGGTCAAGACATATGGAAGGGTGCACACTTTTTCCCTAACTCACGTTGAGCAAGCCTCGACCCGGTTGCGCGTCCCCCCTGGAGATGTTCGCCGCTTTCGTGGATGGGTACAACTATGCTTCACCCACTCTTTGACTAGGATTCCATCACTTTCCTCACCCGGAGGGACCCCCAAGAACAGCCTGGATACCACACCCAAGGGCTCTCCCACCGATACGGGCCAACGCCCCCGAGGGTTTATGAGCAACAAGCCGATACAAGTCCCGCGTTGCGAAGTTGGTCTAGGGTTGATGCTCATTTGTTGCTCCCATATCTGGTCACCATAGGGATGCTGTGTTTCGAACATGGTCAACAGTGTCCTGGATCTTCTGGTCCACCCCGAGATGTCCCAAACATCGAGTGCAGTGATTCATTCTGCCCCATCCCGAAGCGACAAACTTCCCTCCGGGTGGTTCCAGCGGTCAGGCCCACGACCCCGATTCTCTTATAAGGGATGTACGGCGTCGTGTAGGATTACATCCTCATTCACATCGGGTTACTTGCGATGTCATACACATCCCCATATGAGATACAGTTATCTATTTCCTCATCCTCATTGTAAGACGTTAAACTGCAAACTGGTCAGGCCTTCCTGACCGATGCCTAACCTCCGGCCCCTTGGCCTTTCTGGGCCCACGGCCCCCGTCCTTTCTGCAAGACGTTAAACTAAAAGTTAGTCAGGCTGTCCTAACTAAGGCCCAACCTCAGGCCTCCCTCGCCGAGGCCAAGCCTCAGGCCCATTGGCCTTCTCAATACCTATCCCAAGTTCTTACTCGGATTGTATGGTGTAATGAGGGATTATGTCCACATTCACGTCGGTTTGTTCACCGTACCATACACCTCCTCTGTCTAGGGACTCTTATTCCCTGACCATTGTCCTCACTGCAAGATGTTAAACTGCGAGTAGGCCAGGCCTTCCTGACTAAAACCCAACTATCAGGCCCCTTGGCCCAGGTTCCTTCCTACAGGACTGTGTGGAGTGGTGGGGGATTATGTCCTCATCACTCTCTATGCCGCACACGCCCTCGTTAGGATATCATGCCCCTTGGGTATCTTCTAGAACTATGTGTGACTTGATTCCCATCCTTATGGGATACGTAGGACCACCCAAATGTCTAAGATTTGGGTCTATCCCCATCTCTCAAAAATCTTCATCCAACCTTGGACCCTTGGCCTACCCTTCCTGAGCCACTTCTCTGACCCTTTTCAGCGGTTCACCGATATGCCTAAGGGTACTCTGGTTTAAGTTACCAAGAATGTTGGATCCTGCTTGGAAATGTATTCACCCTCTTTTTAGGCTTCATGTCTCCCTTCATCAAGGCTTTGATTACCTTTCACAGCTAGAGGGACCCCCAAAAACGGCCTGGATACAACGCCCAAGGGCTCTCCTACTGTTACGGGCCAACGCCCCCCCAGGTTTTCGGAAAAAAAAATAGATAAAAATCCCATGTTGTGAATATGGTCAGCAGTCGATGCTCGTTTGTTGTTCCCACCTCAGGATAACGTGATATGGAGACTATTTTTCTGCCACGGTTAACAGTTATCCTCCATCACCACAATAACCCCATTAAGACCAAAATTTCGGTTACACAATTCACATCCTTCTCCATTATCATCATGTCCAAGTAGAGTTTCGAAACTCTTGGCACTATTCCGCAGTGCACATCTACGCATTAGGGGAACAAAGCCACGTCAGAGGCGTGTTTTGAGGTTCTTCACCGACTTCCCCTCGATGGATGTTTTGGGTATTGCGATAAGGATCTTCCCCCCTTGTTTCCCACACTGAGTTTAACTCATGTGGGCTTAGGGATCGGGTCGAGGTCTGCACTTACCTGGAAAGTTTTCATCCACCCCTGGTCTGGGATCTAAGACCATAAACTAAGATCTTCTAGAACTACGTCTGGCTTGATTCCCATCATCATGGGATACGTAGGAACGCCCAGACCTCAGGCCTTTTTTTGTCCAACTTGTGTTTAGTGTCTTGCCTTTGGGACCTTGACTACGGGACTGCGTGGTGTGACGTTGGATCAAGTCCTCTTTCACGTTGGGTTTGCAATAGACATACCACACGCACTGAGTTCTCAGAGTTATCCCTCCTATTTCCTGTCCCGCACGACATTAAAAGGAACCTTAAAGAACTACATATGGCTTGATTCCCATCCTTATGGGATACGTAGGACCACCCGAATGTCTAAACTTTGGGTCCAGCCCCAATTATTAGAGATCTTCCGATCTCTCGGTCACCTGAGCCCCTTGGCCTATCCCTCTCAAGGAGGGGGGGATATAGGATTTATACAGAGTTTTTGGCACTATGCCCCTTTCCCGGGAATCCGCCATCTCTCGATTGCCCTCATGTTGAGTCCCTCGACTCCTAGCAGTGATTCACCCATGTGTTAAGAGTACTCTGTTCTAGGAACAAGAGTGTTAGATTCTACTTGGTCAAGTTCCTTCCACTTTTCAAGCTTCGTGTTCCCCTTCATTGGGGGCTTTCATCAGCTTTCACACCCGGAGGGACCCCCAAAAAATGGCCTAGATACAACGCCCAAGTGCTCTCCTACCATTACGGGCCAACGCCCCCGAGGGTTTTAGACAAAAAATTGATACAAATCCTATGTTGTGAACATGGTCAGTGGTTGATTCTCATTTGTTTGTCCCCATTTCAGGCTAATACGACAGGATGCTGTGTTGTGAACATGGTCAGCAGTAATCCTTTATCGTCATGCCAACCCTTCCTGGCCTTGAATATTGGTTGAAAGATTCACATTATGTTCCACCTCATTGTGTCCAGGTGGAGTCTCGACACTCTTGGCGCTACCCCTCAGTGAACCTTTTCATATTAGGGGGAAAAAGCTGTAATACAGCATCCATCGGGGCACCCATGGTCCGAGCTCTAAGACCATAAACTAAGCTCTCTTCAGAACTGTGTTTCGCTTGAGTCCCATCCTCATGGGATACGTAGGACCGACCGAACATCTTCGGTCCATCTTATTTGGTGGATAAACTCTTCCCCTTCACCTCTCACCTCTATGTGGGCCCCTCGGCCTGAGGTTCCTCTCTCAGGATTGTACGGTGTGGTGTGGGATACGTCCTCATTCACATCGGTTATGTCACACGACACCGTACACATCCCCCGTCTAGCATCATCTCCGCTACGTCTGCGATGCATGACGTTAAAATGCATGCTTGGTCCTGTCACACGACCCTAAACTGTGACATTATCGTCCTGGACACACGATGGAAAACGACACTACATTGTGTTGACCTCGTTGTAGAGAACATCACGCTGGGTATTGGTCACGTGCCATGCCATTTGTCAACGCCTACCATGGCTTGATTCTTGTGGCGACACCAGGGCTTGCGACCCTAGGCCTGTTGCTTCACAAAAAAACCACTCACCTTAAAGGACAAACAAGATTTATCAAATTCTGCTTCTTTTGGTGCAAGGGCCATGCCCGCACTCCCCTTCTTCCCTGGCACTGGTACCTTACCATGTCACCATTCAGAACTACGTGTAGCTTGATCCCCATTATCATAGGGTACGTAGGAACGAATTTTCAATTTTCCTCAGGCCCAGCTCAACTTCAACTTTCAGTCCCTTGACCTAAAACCTCTCTCAAGGGAGGTTTTGCGGTGTGGTATGGGATTATGTCCTTGTTCATGTCGGGTTGTTCACCTCACTGTACACACCCCCTGTTCCCATCCACGTTGGGGTTTAGTAAATACCCATCACGTTCCTCCTGTGCCTCCTCCCACCCATTGTCTGAATTCTATGACACTAAACTATGATCTCCCTATGGGAAAGAACTCTAATCCCACTATATAATATGTCTCATTGTCGTATTCAGATGCATTTTGACAAAGAGCCTGAAGTGTGGGATTTTCATGGGGACATTCCCCTCATCCCATGGCCAAGCTTCGCGAGCTCGCTATTTGGATCCTCATCCTCTTCCACATCTAAAATTACCCTTGGAAGACATGGATTCTAGGCTTAAGGGCTCTCCATGGATGTTGGGCCTAAGGTCTCTCCAATCGTTTCGGGCCAATGTCCCTACGTATCTCTGACAACATTTGAGACATGGTCCCATGTTTTGAAAATGGTCAATGGTGGACCCTCATTTTTCTGTCCCCATTCAAGGCTAATGCGATATGGATTCTACGTTTCCGCCACTGTTAACAGTTATCCTCCATCGTCATGCCACCATCATTATGATCCAAATTTCGAGCATCATGATTCACACATTTCCACTTCCTCATGTTCAAGTGGAATTCCAACATACTTGGCCATATCTCTTCGCGCATCTAGGTGCGCCACATGGTCGTGTTAGTGTCATGGGGACTGTATTCACCGAGCGTCCCTTCACCCTAACCTACCTCTTTCTATGTCCAGAAAGTCCCACCACTACTTCTTGTTTCCCACACCGAGCATGACTCATGTGGGCTTAGTAGTTTTGGCAGGATGTGTACCAACACGGCCAGGATTTACATCATCCCCTCATTACTACGTATGGCTTGATTCCCATCTTCATGAGGTATGTAGGAACATCCGACCACTCTGCTTCGGGCCCAGCCCAATTCTAACTATTGGTCCCTTGACCTGAAGAGTTTCCTTCGGGGGTACGTGGTGTGATTTGGACTCCAAGTACTCATTCATGTTGGTTTCATATATACCACACCACATGATCCCTGGGATATTCCCTTTCATTCCACATCCTATCATATGACGTTAAACTACAGGAGTCCATATGTCCCCAACGAATGACACTAAACTGCGATTCTACCCTGAACAAGTTCAGCATGCCCCGTGTTAATCGAGGGATGCACCAGAGCCTCTACCAGAGAGGATTTCACCTGTCAGTGTTCGTCTATGACTACATTGTTCTTAAAGAACTATGTACAGCTTGATTCCCATCCTCATGGGATACATAGAGACACCCCAGTATTTCACCCATGGTCTAGCCACAGGAAACATAATTCCTGTTCCTCCACATTTCCGGCCCCCTGGCCTGACCCCTCAGGGAGAACTTTGTAACTATGATTTTTCCTTGAACAAATTCGGGATTCCCCACAATGATATTGGGAAGAGACAACCCCCTGTTCAAAGAGGCCCTGTCTGAAAGGAGGAATGATCCATGATCAAACCGATGCGTCCATCCATTGTGCTCCCACCATGGTGGCGTAACATCGAGAGTGTTGGATTATATTCGAACAAACCCTCACTCCACATTCCATGATTTTAATGCCCCTTATTTGGACCATTGCCCTCTTTTATTTCTGGAGGAACCCCCTAACGGTAGGGATGTTTGGCCTATGGCCCGCCTACTGTCCAGGTGCAATGTTCCGGAAGACTAACAGATAACATTTTGAGTCTGGTCCCATGATTCTAACATGATCAACAGTCTACCATCATTTGTTATCTCCATCTCAGGCTAATACAATATTGATACTGTGTTTCGAACATGTTCAACAGCTATCCTCCATTGTCACGCCACCCCTATAGTGTTCTGGATTTTGGGTATCGTGATTTACACCTCCCACTTCCCTCTATTCGGATTGATTCTAACACCCCTAGAATTACCCCACTCGTGCACTAGAGCAGGGTGGGAAAAGAAGGTCGGATGTCCATTGATCCATGCTCTCCAGTCATGACCCCTCTCACTTTTAGGATTATCAAAAATAGTGATTGATGTCCCATGTCGATCCCCTCACACCTTCCATTGTTTTACACTATCGTATAAGAGCTCCTATTATCTCTTGTTTCCCGCACCAAGCATGGCTCATGTGGGCATAGAGATTTAGTTGACTGTCTCCACAATACGATCAAGATACAATGGAAATCAATGAACACGTTTTCCCCAGTTGTTTCCTCAGAATGTGGTCCGCCTCGCCCTCCTCATCCTCGTTGGACCCTGTTCTTAGGGGTGGCTTTTTTAGACCCCGGAAACTGCATCCCCAAAATTTTCCAAATGCTTCCATTAACAATCCAATATCATAGAACTTTTATCAAGCTTCGATTTGGTAGGTTGCAGGGCCTGAATAGAGTTACGGATTATGAGTTATGGACATTTGAAGTTGGGCTGGAAAACTGGTTCGTAAAGCCCATTCGCGAAGCCCCCTCCACGATGGCGGAGCGCCACTGCAAAGCAATGAGGCGGGAAGCTCTGTGAATCTTTTTGATGCACTGCAAAGACCCTCCATGAAGAAAATGAGGTGGTAATTCTCCATGAACACCTTGACGTTCGCGAACCCACCGCGAAGCAAAGTAGGCGGTAACTCTCCGTGAACCTAGTTGACATTCGCGACCCGCCACAATGCACCGAAGTCCCCTTCGCGCCGCACGAGCTCTGTTTCGTGGCGCCCCTGCCTATAAATACCCAGATTTCCCCCCCTTATCTGGGATGGCCACTCCGCACCTCGGACGACAACTTCACCCCTTGGGTGGCCAATCACCCGGTCCGCGGAGCTCCGCTTTGCGGCTCCGCGAGGCCATGCTCCTTGAGCAGCTTCCTTCGCGTTGCTGCTCCGCGAGCCGATGAATTGCGGGTCTATGCTCTGTGAGCCAATGCTTCGCGATGATGCTCTGTGAGTACTCTGTACGCAGCCCTTGCTCCACAAGAGGCCCATGCTCCACGATATCCCTTTGCTCCGCAGGATGTTGCTCTGCGAGCCGCCCTTGCTCCGCAAGAGGCCCATGCTCTATGATATCCCTTTGCTATACGAGACATTTACTCTGTGAAGCTACTTTGAGAAGACCTATCCTTCACGAGGCTATTACCTTCACACCCACCAGTCCATAACAGCGATGGGATGCACCCCCGTACCCCCGCTCGGGGTCCGTGTCGGGCTGCGGCCCCGGCCGTCCGGGCCGGTCCCTTTGCAACTGTCACCGACCCCCATGAAAAATGGAGAGTCGCACCACGAAATTTTCAGGCCGGGACGTCGAGATTTTCTATTGCACCCTTATGCACTCCCATCTTCCTCCTATGGAATACCATGATTTGAGGTACTACTCCACACATCATGAAACACCTCGATTCGACATTTTCCTCTTGGTTTCATTCCCATGTCGTGAGTTGAGATTCTCATCATCAATTCCCTGAGTACCTTGAGTCGAACCATTCCTTAGGCAACTCCTCCAAACCCCAATCACATGGCTCCTATGAAAGGTTGAACCAGAAAGGGCCTCCCTTGTGTAAGTCCCAACACCAACCATTTCTAGGCACCTTCCGCCTAACAGTCCTACCTACATGAATATAAACTGTAGTAATGCCTTATGTTCCAAACATAGGATGCCTCTTGCTCCAAATAAGAGATGCCTCATGCTCCAATAATGAGATGCCAATAGTCCTACCTACATGACTATAAACTATAGTATTCTCCCTATGTTTCAAAAATAGGATTCCTCTTGCTCCAAATAAGAGATGCCTCATGCTCCAAGCATGATATGCTAACAGTCATACCTACATGAATATAAACTATAGTATTCTCCCTATGTTCCAAACATAGGATGCCTCTTGCTCCAAATAATAGATTCCTCATGTTCCAAGCCTGAGATGCTAACAGTCCTACCTACATGACTATAAAATGTAGTATTCTCCCTATGTTCTAAAAAGGGATGCCTCTTGCTCCAAATAAGAGATGCCTCATGCTCCAAGCATGAGATGCCAACAGTCCTACCTATATAACTATAAACTGTAGTATTCTCCCTATGTTCCAAACATAGGATGCCTCTTGCTCCAATCAAGAGATTCCTCATGCTCCAAGCATGAGATTCTAATAGTCCTATCTGCATGACTTTAAACCGTAGTAATCCCTATGTTCTAAACATAGGATGCCTCTTGCTCCAAATAAGAGATGCCTTGTGCTCCTAGCATGAGATGCCAATAGTCCTACCTACAAGACTCTAAACTGTAGTACGGCATATATTCTTAACGTAGGATTCCTCTTGCACCAAATAAGAGATGCCTTATGCTCAAAGCAAGAGAATCCAAATAGTCCTACTTACAAGACTCCAAACTGTAGTATGCCCTATGTTTCTAAGGTAGGATGCCTGTTGCACCAAATAAGATATGCCTTATACTCCAACCATGAGAAGCCAAATAGTCCTACCTTCAAGACTCTAAACTGTAGTACACCATATGTTCCTAACGTAGGATGACTCTTGCACCAAATAAGAGATGCCTTATGCTCCAACCATGAGAAGCCAAATAGTCCTACCTAAAAGACTCTAAACTTTAGTACTCCCTATGTTCCTCACGTAGGATACCTATTGCACCACATAAGATATGCCTTATGATCCATGCATGAGATGCCAATAGTCCTACCTACAAGACTCTAAACTGTAGTACACCCTATGTTCCAAACATAGGATGCCTCTTGCTCTATATAAGAGATGCCTTATGCTCCAAGCATGAGATGCCAATAGTCCTATCTACAAGACTCTAAACTGTAGTAAACCCTATGTTCCAATCATAGGATGCCTCTTTCACTAAAAAAGAGATGCCTTATGCTCCAAGAATGACATGCCAAATTCCATGATTACAGTGGCATGATTCCAACGCCCCTTGGAATTATCCCACTTGTGCACTAGCGCATAGGTGAAGGCCTCAATCCACTAGTTGGTTGAGATTCCCTCATGGACAGACGTGAGGAAGACATTACGGGAAGCTTCCTAGCGTAAGCCCCATTCACCATTGTCGGTCCATAGCGGCACCTGGGCAACATCCTTGCTTAAACCCCATTCACCAGTTCCACTCCATAGAGGAACCCATGAAACATAATTTCATAAGCCCCATTCACCATTTCTTCTCCACAGCGGAACTCGGGAAGCTTCCTTGCATAATCCCCATCGACCATTGCCGCTCCCTGGCAATATCTGGGAAGCTTCTTTGCAAAAGACCCATCCACTATTGTCACTCCATCCAGTGGTAAGCTGTTGCGATCCTATTCAGCAGTAAGCCATTGACACACAATCCAGCGGTAAGCCGTTGTGATCCTATTTAGCGGTAAGCCGTTGAAACCCAATCCAGTAGTAAGCCATTGTGATCCTATTCACCGGTAAGCCGTTGACATCCTTATCCAGCGGTAAGCCGTTGTGATCCCATTCAGCAGTAAGCCGTTGACATCCTGATCCAACGGTAAGCCGTTTTCGATCCTATTCAGCGGTAAGCTGTTGACATCCTCATCCAGTGGTAAGCCGTTGTGACCCCATTCAGCGGTAATCCATTGTGACCCAATCCAGCGGTAAGCCATTGAAACCCCCAATCGGCGGTAAGCCATCATTGAGGAGAACAATGCAGACTTTGATTCCGTACCACGAGGATACGTAGTAAGCCTATTCAAGGATCAAGCTCTAAACTATCGTCATCCTTTTCCTTGGGCCTCCATCTTGGAGTAAATCCCAGCACCATGGGCCACCTAATTGGTAATCCCATCTTCACTTCTCACGGACACACCCCTCGCGATTTGATCGTCAGGTCCCTGCAACCTCTTGTTTCTCGCACCGAGCATGACTCGCTTGAGCTTAGAATAAGCACTGACCATGACCCCCACCCCAAGTGAACTACAGGGACTTTGATCCATGTTAAGGAATGGTACGTAGGATGCCTCCACGTGGTTCAATCCCACCACTCCATCGTTTCTTCACATTGAGTTCCACCCTCGTCTAGCATGACGTTAAACTATATACCACTGTCCCACATGACATTAAACTGTACATCCATTTGAACTATGAGGTCTTTGATCCTTGAACAGGCATGGTACGTAGGAAGCCTCCATGAGGTTCAAGCCCACCGCCCATCATTTTTTTTATTTTAACTACGAGGTATTTGATCCATGTCAAGGCATGGTATGTAGGAAGCCTCTATGAGGTTCAAGCCCACTGCCCATCATTTCATAACGTCAGTTTCCACCCTCGTCCAGCATGACGTTAAACTACATTCCAGTCCGACGGTAAGACGCTGTGACTAACCCAGACTACGAGGACATTTATCCATGTCAAGCATGGTACGTAGGAAGCCTCCCTGAGGTTCAATCCCATCACCCATCGAACTAAGGTCCTTTCATCACATCGGTTCGCCGACACCCACCATTTTTTCTTAAACAACGAGGACTTTGATCCATGTCAAGGCATGGTACGTACGAAGCCTCCTTGAGGTTCAAGCCCATAATCAACCATCAGACCAAGGTCCACCCATCACACTAAGGTCCACCTTCATGTCGGTTCGCTGACGATACCCATCAGACCAAATTCCACCATCACATCGGTTCGCTGACGACACCCATCAGACCAAGGTCCACCTTCACGTCGGTCCTCCGGCGCACCTTTATGAACTAGGAGGACTTTTATCCATGTCAAGGCATGGTATGTAGGAAACCTCATGAGGTTCAAGCCCAACACCATCGGGCTAAGTTCCACCTTCACGTTGGTTCACCGGCACCATCCCGAACTATGCAGACTTTGATTCCCTGCCACGTGGATACATAGGAGGTCTCTTTGAGGCTCAAGCGCGACTTCACTGTCGCCCTTGCGATGGTCCCATTTCATTCCCCCTCCACTTCATTCATCCATCCATAATCCATCCTGATTCTCACCTGGGCCGCCACATCCCGGTGGAATCATGCCATCCACCCTCCTCGCTGCTCCTAGCAGTACCTGGGCCGCTATCCACGCATAAGCCCCATCATGTCTCCGGGTCGTTCTCCTCTTTGTACACCCTGATTCATCAACCCTTTAAACTACATGAGTTTTCATCCCTATTGTCTACACAGGTAACATAGGAAACCTCCATGAGGTTCAATCCCAGGAAATGGTAAACCTTGGTGATTCCCTATTCTGGGGTGCACACTCCCTGATCCGCCCTCTGTGGTGTTCAGATCAGCCATTACGGTGTGACATCTCCCCTCCTTAGAGCGAACTACCTCAGATCTGTCCTCATTGGGTGTCTTGATCCATCTATCTTCCAGGTGTTCCCCCCTTGGGATATACCAATCTGATCTGTCTCTATGGGACGTTCTGATCACTATCATTCCGTCTCCGCAAGGCATTAAACTCGCGGCCTACATCGTGATAAACATTATATGCCTGAGGAAAACCTCATATGACACGCCTTTTGAATAACCGTCTCCACATGAATTTAAACTCACGGCCTACCTCATGATAAACATGAGATGCCTGAGGAAAACCTCGGATGACATGCCTTTGGCATAATCGTCTCCGCAAGACGTTAAACTCGCGGCATACCCTGTGTTAAACATTGGAAGCTGATGAAAACCTTAGATACATGCCTGTGGAATGTGATTCCTCAAAT
This sequence comes from Viscum album, assembly GCA_963277665.1. NCBI lineage: Eukaryota > Viridiplantae > Streptophyta > Magnoliopsida > Santalales > Viscaceae > Viscum > Viscum album. The sequence goes on along the minus strand of OY728119.1, from coordinate 769,612,939 downwards.
TCTATGTGTGATGCATCAGGTTATGCACCCTTGAGATGCCCTCTTATGAGGAAGAATATAGGTTCCCCAATGTCCACACACCCAGAGATGCCCCTACATTCCCGATGTTGTCATCTACTCCGACCGAAGGTTGATACCATGTCAGGACCCCATGGAATATCTTGACAGAAGTAGTGTAATTAACTGGAGTCCATGAAGATATGGAACCGGGAATGAGATTCACGAACAAAATATTAGATCTATAAGGGATACCTGGACTTGGTGACGAGTTCTGAGGATGAATCCACCGAAGGAAGAACTGATATCCCGTCATCCCATTTCGATCAAGGAGCAGACGTCCCTGAATGAGGAATGGATGTCTTCCACCTTTGGAAAGTGGGAATGTGGGGTAACAACTGCGCGTCCTCACAGACGGATGCGCTCACCTCAGCAAAAGCATCAGAAACACCGCCCACCTTTGGAAATAGGGAATGCTGGGAAACAAACAGTGCGTCCTCGACATACGGATGCACGCTCCCCAGTGAAAACATCAGAAACAAGAATGGTGGACCTGACATGAATGTCTTCTCCTCAATGTAGAGATTAGTAGAGTTCGAGACATTAATGGACTAGCATGTCACCAGACCCAGTTATCCAGCGCTGGGTCTCACCAAGAAAATAGCGGGCCTGGCGTGAAACTCACTAGAAGTTGGGGTGGTTAAAACATTAGACATCTCAATCTGAAATGTTGTCTGCATGGATCCTTCTTACCATCCATGGAAGATGGAATGACGTTGGGGCACTGGATGTCGATTTACTTTTTTCAACACTAATGGTTTAATTTCTCTACCTTATAGGACCCACGCTTCCACAACAGGAAACTGATTGTCGACAATCCACCAATGTAGGGGTAGGGGAAATGTCAACACGATAGTATCATTTGGATCCACTGCTTCTACAACGGTCTCCACATCCACCAATGATAGGTTCCCACAACCCATATTCCCATCTGAATTCGTTCAGTGAAAGGTTATAAACGACCCCATCCATCGATACAAGGAGGATGGGATTATCCTGACTCAGGATATGACCCGTCATGATATAGAGGCATTTGCACCTCTTTGCCACCGCCTCCCCCAAGGGAAGCGTAGAGATACACTAGTACCCACTCTAACGTACAACTGTTTTGGGATCCCCTCCCCAGAATGATTCGATGACTACCTCCCCTAGGAAAATGAAGTTGGGGATGTCTGGGAAAACCCATCCAGGATCCTGTTTTAGGGGTTCCCAAGGAGGGCCCCCTAGGCTGTGCCAGTGCCACCACTTGGCCCTACTAATTGAGGAGGAAGTAATCTATATTCCTGCACCACCAGCCCCTGTCCAGCTAACACAACGCCAGTGTTAGGCGTAGGCCGAGGAGGGAGCCCACCAAGGGGCGTCAATGATAGAAAATACCATGGCTCGTACGACCATCGACGTATATCATCAACCACTGTCTATGTAGAATAGGGGACCTCATACAACAAACCCATATCGAGGCCCCAACATCCCCATGGGTAGGCTGGGTCGACTCTCTTAGTTGCTGATGCAGGGAGAGCCCGCTGTGGACTGACCCGCGGCAACGAAACCCAGTACGGAGGTCCTCCCTGTACCACCACCATAGAGAAATCGGGTCCTACCCACTTCCAAGATCAACATGGAGGTCCACCTTGTGCCACCTTCAATCCAAATGAGGTTCCTCCCCACAATAGTGACACTCAGCATAGAAGCCTCTTTCCGCGCTCATGACATCGGGTATGGGGTCATTCCTCATACCATAGACCGCCAACATGGGGATGTCACACATCTGATCAATCTCCATCATGGGGGTCTTCCCCATGTCCTTAAAATGGCCATAGAATGTCCTCCTTTCCCTAGAAATCATATAAGTTAAGGTCAACCTCACTTTATTGGCACCCAGCACAGAGGTCATACCCATGTTCATATTGACTAGTACAAGGACCCGCCTCACACTGACATTGACACGGGATACAAGCATAGAGGTCCAACCCATGCACCTACTAGATCCATCGGAGGTCCTACCTGCTCCATCACTTTCCATGGAGATTCCCTCTGAAAATTTGTTAGTGGACACATAGGTCCTCCCCATGTTCCTATTGATATATCTCCAGGTGCTCCTCGCACCCCAGCTTACTCAGGCAGAAGTCTTCTCCGCCCCTGCACCAGTATGACTGAAGGTCCTCCTCGTTAAAAAAATATACCCTATCCCAAATAACCATCCCGAGATAGGAGGGTGGGTCGTAACCAAAATAAAAAGAACACCGAGATGATTTAGAAAGAGATTAAACAAGTCTGCTACTCAGATTCTGAGGTAGAATATGACTTATCGATGGAACCCTCACCTATATCCTCCATGTTGAGGGCCTTGGCAGGAACAAGGAACGTCAGCCTCATTCTTCTAGAATGTGAGGTCCATCGTATTCTTGAATACCTCTATAGATACATTTAGGAGAAAAAAAATTGGCATCTCCCTAAGGTCCGGACAGGAAATCACCACCATCATCACCAGAAGCACTCTTTACCATGAATATAGATCACAAAGATCTATTCTGAGGAATAATGGTGGATGAGTAGAAACATGGTCCATATGCAGTATATATAGTCCCTGTGCTAGAAACTATGATCGTCAGCCCATCTTACCATGATGTGATGGACATGTCATCACACTATTCTGAGGATAGCCCAATATGCGGTGGTCTATCAGTTCACTTGCTGTATTCTCCACCGGCTAGCTTACCGTCTTTTTAGTCTACTTCACTACTGCTAGTGGTTCCCCAGCCACCTTCTGTTGACAAGTGGGGAAATAAATGGAAAGACCCCGAATCTGGGCCAAGGATCTTGTGGGATATTTTCATAGCACACCATTTCCCAGAGATGTTTTGGCCATTTGTAGCACAAAATTTCAAGGCACCAAAAGCACTCACCCAGGAGGAGGTTGGATGCTTTCACCAGACCCTCTAGGTGACTCATTTCTATGTTCGTCATCGACGAGTGGCCTACCCGAAGAGTCACAAGCACTTCGAAGACATCAGTCAACAATGCTGTTTGGTTGATTTGGCTGCACTCCCCATGACCCAGTGACCTGAGTGACCAGGTTACCATAGGAACCTCTAAAAATAATGCTACCACAGATTTAAAGTTATCCACATGATAATCGAGGAGGATTCTCCGCATGTTCAAATCCATGGTTGAAGTAAGTTTGTGGCCCTCCATTTCAGTGAAATTTTTCCTCATCAAAATTTTCCAAGAGACATAGAGGATATGCCTCTAGAGAGGGTCATAGTTAAAATGGCTGACCAGCCGGGGGTGAGAATGAGCTAGAGCTTCTTGGAGAGGACCTATCCCTAAGGGAGTATCACACATGTTGGATCCATTGCGAAGGATTACTCATCAATAGAGAAATATAATGTGTGTTCCCGTGCCCACCAAGGAGTAGGTCCTCGGCTGAAATCTCAAAAAGGGTAAGGAACAACTCGGAGATGTCAAACCCTCCAACCCATCTGGCTTAGTGTAAAAGGTAGAAGATGATACCAAAAAAGTTGTGTTGCATAAACAACTCACATAAAACAAGAAGATGGTTGATGACCTCCTTACTGAACATTCTGTAGAGCGATGGATAAACTATAGTGATCCTCGGTCGGGGTAGTAGGGGCATACACAACTTCCCCTCAGAAAATTACCTCTATGTGACCCTGACCATCCTACCAACACAGACAGGGTTGAGGATGGAACGTACAGAAAAGGGTGTGGTATGTGTCACTCAATCCACCCAAGTGGCATGAAAACCCCCAGGACCTAGCTCAGGTTCCCCCAGTTTCTCCACAGGTCATCTCGCCAGCCACTCCACTAACCTTCGAGCCTACTTATCATGTTGAAGAACCTACCAACATGTTGGTGGTCAGGGATACCTATCAATAGAGGAACCCCCACCCTAATGATCCAATGGAGGCACTCATCGCCCACCTAAAAGCTATATAAATTCAATAGGTGGCCATCCCTAATGATGGAAAGCCATATCCGGCGTGGGTAGATGATATTACAGCCACCTCAGGTTTCATAAATCCTAAAATTTACACCATTAATGGGATGGGGGACCCGTTGCATTATCTGTTTGAATTCATTTCAAGGTGTGGACCCATGTTGGGAACTCTGACGCAGTAGGAAGATGCCATACTCTGGTTTTTTTGTGCAGACAACGGAAGGGCCTGCGTTTTCTGGGTACATCCGCTACCTATCAGATAAGTAGCCGACTGGGAAGACCACTGTAGGAAATTTCTCCACTAGTTCAGTTCCACTACTCATAAGACATGTATAGAAGACCTCTTCAAGTGAAAACAAATGCCTAACGAGCACGTCACAGACTTTGTCATCTGGTGGAAAGGGCTCACATACTTTCTTGACATGCCATTAACTCAAGAGAAAATACTGATGATGTGTGTGGGGAATGTCAACACAGAACTGGTCCCCTCTCTGAAAACCCAGAAATACCCCGGGGGATTCTGAGACTTCTCTGATAAGCCCCAGTCCCTAGAAGAAGCCATGCAATAGGCCATCTAGGCATGTCTATTGCCTCTGGAAATCCCCACGAAAAGGGATTTTGGGGGAGATCCTACCACGGTGACTCAAATAGAGGCCCCTAGGAAACTAGAGTTATTACCAATGGAGCCTCCTCTATAGCCTCGCAGAGGCCCTCCACCTCAGAAGCAGCCTCTGGCCCAGTAGTGCCCACCTCAGAATCGGCAGGCGCCCCCACATAATGCCCCACCACCACCCAAGAAAGACAACTAGGTTCCTCCACCTTGACAGGCTCCTCCGGTCACTGGTCAGGGCCAGGCTCGAAGAGCCCCCTTCTCAAATAGGAAAAACTAGACCTACTCGTTCAATGAGGCTCAGGTCCTTGGATATTTCCGAAGTCCCTTGGAATAGGGGATCGTATGTTTTCCTAAATACAGGAGGCCAGAAGTGGTGAACCTCACAGATCTCCCTAATTACTTCCCCTTTCATCGGATCCTGGGGCACACCCTCAAACAGTGCTATGTGTTTAAAGACTGGCTTCAAGACCAGGTGGATAAAAATATAATCATGTTAGGCCTAGCTCCAACAAAGGTGGCATGTGTCCTCATGAAACTAGATAGCAATAGTGACAATGAAGGTGAGTGGAATCTTGTTTCAAAACGTAGGTCCCAGATATATGAGGAATGGATGGCTCTTAAAATTTTCACTCGTTCTCACAGTATTATCTATGCACACCTAAATCGATCCGAACCATTAGAAGATTCCGCACCATCAACCGCCAGTATATCTATGCCAATATCATAGCTATCCTCTTCCCTGAAGAGCAATCATTGATGACGTAAGGGAAAACAGAGTCCCCCTCTAATTTTGTCGTCATCTCGTACTCTCAGCAACTTCATTCCCCCAGATATGGTGATTCCTCCCAGAATTTGTCCAGTATTGGATGAATCTTCAAGTGACGATCATGGGTATGCCTCGGTTAATAACATAGAGATGGTAAACCCCTACATGATTCCTCACAATGAAGAGTTCCTCGAAGATCCTTCCAATGTTCCCAACCATCTCCAGCATCGATAGATCCATGGAAAAATCTTTTGTCGGAGTGCCTCGATCAGTATTTCCCGCCAGGCTATGCATGCTAACAAAATGAGGAAGCATGTTGTTGACACTACTTAAAAAAATTAAAACCAACAAGATGGGAATCCTTTGGATATGTCAAAATCCCAAAGAAAGATTCAAAAATTACAAGAAAAAAAATCAACAAATACTCCCCAAGCTCTATGCGATGTAGTAGCATCCAGGTGCTTCGCAGGAAAACTACACGGCTTAGCTTCGCGATGGAGCTATGCATCCAACCTACGCATGAGATGATTTTTGATCTCCAATGTAGAGAACGTTCACGGAGGACCTACATGAAATACCTAAGTGGAAAAAGTTTCAACATCCAGGCCAATCTTTTCCTATTAATAGAGCCCTTTGGGATCCTCATTTCTAGATTGAAAAAAGTGAAAGACTCTCTGAAGCTCCCATTGCAGAGCTCTTTTTCCTAGATCGCTCAAATTTTCTAAGGTAGTTTTCTAAACTACAAAATAAGGGATAATTAAAAGAGATAGGAATTTTTTTAAGTTCATCAAATCCTTCCATCCTCATCTATACCTATGGGCCGCACCTGCACGCCGCACCTGCACGCCGCACCTACGTGCCGCACCTGCGTGGTATACATGTGCAACAACACCTATGAAGTATACCTGTGCACCGAACCTATGTGATAAGGAAATGTGGGTTACCTATGCGGCATACTTACGTGATGGACCTATGTGACCTGCTCTAGTACCCTTCCTCTAAGCCATCCATGGAAGTGTATCTCTTTCCTTGGTTCCTAGATCAGAAAAGGGTTAAGTTCAAGCCACTACAAAAACCTCCTGACTTCTCAAAACATTGGGTAAGGCAAATCAGCGTGTCTCTAATTTGGGTTTGTATTTCCACAGTCATAGGTTTCCCACACTTTTTCCAAAATGGGGTTAGGATTCATGGGATTTTTGTGGGTTTTTATATCCATAGTCACATAGGCTCTCCCAGGAACAGTGTTGGGAAGTCCCTAGTTTGGAGGGGGGTTTGGGTCTTGACCTCTCCCTTCACAAAGAGATGACTCGGAACCTCGGGTCTCTGGTTAATAAGTTATACATCTCATTTTCCATTCCACGCAAGCATATGAGAAGTCTCCCTCTCCAACCAAGAACAATTTGAAGGCATCCATCCTGGTATAAGCCCATAATATTCACCCTCTTCTTCATTACATTGGACCCTTATCCAAAGTAAATAGAACAGAGGGAAGGTTCATCACCTCGCCCTCTTCCATAGTCAACGCTTCCTCTTCCATCAGTGGAGGCGGAAATGTGTGAAGTGTCATTATTGAATATTTCACATCCTCTTGTTTATCACACCAAGAATGAATCATGTGGGCTTACAGATACGCGATGGTTGCAACATGTGCACAAACACTCACCAATGAACTATGAGAACTCTGATTCCTATTCAATCCAGGATACGTAGGAAGCCCTTTCCAGGCCCGAGCTCATCCAAACCTTATTCCCTCAATATAGGAATCCTTTTCTTGGAAGTAACCCAAACTCATCATTCTCAGAGGACTATACTCTCCTATGAGATTCATCGAACTTCGTGGGATTTGATTACCATCCATATGACATATGTAGGAAGCCTCCTTGAGGTTCAAACCTAATACTTCAAAAAAAACCTGTTCTCTTTGGGCCACATTCCCAATAGGGTCTGATCCTACTTAGAAACTAATATCCTTTCCATGTTCTTTGGGCTTCTACAACGTAATTCCCACACTAAATTTCAAACTAAGCACCTTCCTATTAGGGGTCCTTATCACATGACTTTAAAAGGTATGATGTGTCCAATTAAGAAGCAACGAACTAAAGGGGTTCTGATTCCATTCACAAGGACAAGTAGGTAGCTCATTTTATGAGCACGATCCCAAGATTAAAACAAAATTTCATCTCCCTTGATGACAATAAATTCCAGAGTGCCCCACTGAGTGGCTTAAAAACTAGTATCATCATAATGATGATTAAAATAATCTCTAATTGGTATATTAGAGGATACCATCGATGGAAAACCCTGAACACATACAGATGTTTCCATTGATGAAGAACCTTGAATGCATGATGATGATTCTAAAATTTTACACATGTTAATAAGTGATTGTAAATTCCAAGGGATTCTTATGATATAATTGGTGAATTAACAAGGATTCAGGAAAATATTATAATTTTACAAAGAGTGTCCCGGAGTAGACAATAATTCCCACCAAAAGGGTGTGATGTGTCCAACCTCCCATCCTCTCGAACAATGCAAATTCCTAAGTATTGTAAAGTTAAAAAAATTATTAATGAATGATTTCCTTTGGAAAGAAAATTCTCTTTGTATAAAGAACTATTGGATGTTTCTGATTCCATGAATAAATACAATGGAAACCGCCTAGAAATAATGATTCTTGAATCTAGAAAACACGTTTCGAGGAACAACGAAACAAAAATGGTGAACCCGACGTGAATCCTTAAACAAATTAATAATGTTACTCACATGTTAGACCCTTATCAATTGATAAAGGAAGGCCATAAAAAGGAATTAATCACGCATGTATCCATCTGAAAAGATGTTGTTTTAATAAAGTTTTTCATTTTTCTCAGTTTTCCAGAGAAATCCCTTCAAACAAAAGAGTGGATTTCTCTAAGATAACATCTATGAACTTCCCAACTACTGGTCAAGAGGTATCTCTATCCACGGGAAGTACATTATCACCAACTAGTTTCTTCAACACTGGGTCTCTAATTTGATAATAAAAGAACATCACCAGCATGGTTTAATCCTGACATTGGAGGATGCTCGATAGGCCCCCGAAGTCAACAATAATCCATGATCATCTGGCCAACAACAACCAATGATTAAGAATAAAATGGTTCGAACCACTATCTCTAACCGTTTCAGGTCTTTATCCCAGGAACTCTACAATCAGTCTATCCCATATTACAGGGAGGTAGATCAAGAGGTCACTGAAGGCCTCAATTGAAGAATACAGGAGTACTTCCTGATGACTCCCACAAGAAATCACTGCTAGAATCATGCGGTACTGTATCCCCAACATGATGGGGGTGTTGCCTCTGGACGTTTGGCCCAGGTATCTCAAACCCAGGCACACAAGAGGAACCGCCAGGGGCAATGTCTGGTTAACAGGAGTAGTTTCTCACCTCTACCTCCACCATAAAATTCCATCGATCAAACATAATGGCAAACAACGAGCGGGAACATACACCCGTTCGTCCTAATTTTGTTGCTCAACAGTCGCGTCTAACAGCAACCCACCAATCCCACCAGATAAACCCGGTGGAGTACCATGAACAAGAACATGCACCTGTTTACAAGTTATCAGTCTATCATAAGGCTCATTTGACTACATTTTAAGAGACCTTCCAATCTCATATGGTGGAAACTGGTAAACAAGAACATACACCTGTTTACAATCACAAATTCTATCAGCAGTCTCGTCTCCCAGTATTGAAGGAATCCTGTCAACCACACTTGATGAAAAAAATCCAATAGGCACATACACCTACCAATGTTCATCAATCCTGTCAAACGGTCTCGTTTGGTAGCACTCGAAGAAGTCAGTCGGAAAGCTCTGACGAAAAATTTGGGGCAGACCCAACTCTTCTCCTATGCATGAGTACTATCAATAACCATTCATAGGAAAAGGAGGATAGGACCAGGAACATACACCTACTCCAAATACAGAATGGACGTATATTCCCGTTCCAGATGCTTAAGTCACCAAATACGTCTTATAAATGGTGAAAGGGAAGACACAAATTCCTGCCCATATCCTGGAAGCATGCTAGGATATTTTAACAAATACTTTAGTAGTATTAGGAGAATATACACATAAATCTATCCCCACACATGGTATGACTCATCGGAATGCCATCTGAGAGAAGATACACACCTCTGTTCTAGTCTAGGAGGGTCGTAGAGAATACTCCCCCATATCATACGGACAATAAGATTGGGAACATACAACCTTTCCAATTAGAGGTAACCGGTCTGTTCCAGTAACTAATCCAAGGCAATCACATATACCTTCCCATGATATCCACTTTTCCGAGAAAGTGACCCCAAATAATAATAAGAGAGAATCCAAGGAAAAGTATCACCAAATATAGTTATAAAATCCAGAGTCACGCTGCAATTTAGCTCCTCTTAATGCTGGAGTTCTTGAATCCCTTGGACATTTATCTTTTGCTGCTCAAGATCCTACCCTCTCATTACCAAAATTTGGGAGTGGTAATTGTAATTATGAAGTTTATCACTAGAAACTTCATCATGAATGCTTTCTTCATGAAAATTCAGTCAATCCAAACTGTCTATCTTTGGATAAGAGCCACCAAAACCCTCTGTGTGGCCAAAATACCAAGGAGCTAGAAGATTTAGCCCTTGCTGTAATTCATCATAGTGATCCTCCCCATAATGGAATTCGCTGCGAAAGTCCTCCCCACAAAAGTATTTTTCAAAGTCAAAACAATTATATAATTAACAATGTAGCAACAAGAAATCCATTCTATCTCAATGTACATGCAAGGACAAGGCCAGTCATGTCTAATGCCTTGTTATTTATGGGTGATACAATTTCTCAGTTAGAAGAAATCTTAAGGGAATAGTCATTATCCGAACCTCCCATGGGTCATTTATTTTCTAATGTAGAGAATCCACGTTGGTCAGACCAAGTGGAGAAACTTCTAGTAGAAGATGATGAAGACGTATTGAACATGAGGAAACAATTAGCTAAAAGAAAAATACCACTCATGTTCTTGCCTTCATCAAATTCTTAGTCTGTATTCTAGAATTGATGACCGAAGATTGCATTCATGACATTTGTCTCAACTTAGGGAAAACTCTTAGTAATTTGAAAACTAAAGTATTACCATATGATGAATATAAAAATCATATAAAGGTAATAGAAGGATTACAATGCCAAATTGACTTGGCATCTCTTTTAGTTTCCCAACATCCAAGGGTTGAAAAATAACAGATAAATCTTCATCACGTATGTCTCAATGATTTGAAGAGGCTACACCAATTAATTTCTAATTCCCCATCTAATGTTCATATCAGAGGATGGGGTGCATATGGAGAATTGCATTTCACTACACTCCAAAATCATAAAATTCCTCCAAAAGTGGTCTCATGCAATGTTATTTACCATGGCCAGCCACATTCAATAGGTTTTGTATGTAATCAAATGTACTCTCAAGAACAGACCTCAAAATGTTCTCATCAGAATCATGCACACAGAAAAGTAGTTGTTGAATTACTTTTATATCAAGGCTATGAGAATATTGAGTAGGTTTCCTATTTAAAGGATGTCAGGCATCAGAAGATGAAAATGTCCGAAATAACATAGCTATCTTCTGAAATAGGCGATTTAAGTAATTGTCGTATGATGCACCTAGCTAATATTCAAACCAAAATCTGTAAAATCAGAAGAGAAGTTGCAGAAATTTCAGCTATAGCAGTTCATGAATCACCCCAGCTTGCCAGGATGGGGGGTCATTTAATGAAACCTTCAAATTAATTTAAAAATGTTCAAATATTTGAAGAAGAAGATGATCAATCCTAGCCTGTAAGCCTGGGGTCTCTTTCACATCTTCAATCCCCTCCTCAACGGAAGTCAGTTTTCTCCTGATCAGGGAAAAAGCCACAAGGAATGCGTACATATGAACTATATAATGATTCCATTCATGTAACTTTCCCCTAAAAAGTTCTAAGGAATTCTTCATATAGGATAATAGAGATTCATCATAGACAAAAGGTAGACGATCAACCAGAAAAACTGATAGAATGCCCCTAATGCGTTATGCGTCAGTGAATGTTATTAATAATATTGCTGAAGATCCTCCAAAATACATGTTTAGTTCAGGAGAATCAGAAGTTGATGTTCTTATCAACAATGTGGTAAACACCGAGCCAAATAAAGAAGGTGTGAGTAACCAAAATCAAAGGCCTACCCAGAATATAGGTATGCCTTCAAATAACCAACTCCCCACTCTTTGAAAGGCATTCAACAAGGGGAAAGGGAAAAGTCAGATTGCATCTCACTTTTCCACTGGAGAAGGTCAATCTCTTTTAGTTGAAGAGATACTTTCACAACAAGACGAGGAAATGAAGGAATTTAAAAGGCTCAAAACAGAGTTTCTTCAAAACTACATTTTTTCTAGAAATACTCCTAAGGCAAGTCCCCAACTTGAAAATCTTGTAGGAGCTCCTCAGCAAAGAGGATTTGTAGTAACAAAAGATGCAGATAATTAATTCCCTCCATTGGGTACGCAATCAAGATAGATATCAGCACCATCATTAGTGGTCTTACCGGTTATTGCACCAACTCAAGTTCCAGTTGCATTACCTGCCCAGAATCCAGCTCATCTGGATATTCCCCAAATACTTATGAATATAATTGAAGAATTAATGGCTCGGTTGGAAGCTATGGAGGAATGAAGTTCACCGGTTCAGCTGGAAAAGAGAGCTTACCCTGAATGGGTGGATGAAATTCCCCCCTCACCAAATTTTGTGAATACCACATTCCAAATTTTTAATGGTTCAGGAGATCCGAAACAACACTTAACACATTTTGTTTCTTGTTGATATCCTACGATGTTAACTTCTCAACAACAAGAAGCAATTAATCTTAGGTGTCTTGTGCAGTCATTACAAGGACCATCGTTTGTCTGGTATACAAGTTTGCAATCTCGTTCAATTACTGGGTGGGAAGATCTATGTCAGAAATTCCTTCTTCAATTTATCTCAACATTACCAAAGTCGATAGTTTTTGATCTTACCAATTGTAAAACAATGAAAATGAAGGTGTTTCGGATTTAATTACTCACAGGAAGGGATAAACAAATTCCTTAAGTTTAGCACTCCCTCAAGAGGAGTTTCTGCCAATATGTGGGGCAAATATGTGTGAATAATTACACACACCATTGATCCCTATGAAATACACAGGAGGGGTTCAAGACTGTACTTCAATTGATCTGTAGATAGAAGAATCTAATATAGCGACTAAGGCTAAAACTTGTGTAATTCCATTAGTTCCAGGAAGAAGAATAGGAAAGGCAGAAGCTGCTACAGTTACACTCAAGCAGGCACCTGTACCTACTTATACTTCAATACATTCATCATACCGAAGGGCTCCGCTTCCTGAGAATTAGCTGCAATGACCATCTCAACAAGATGATTAAAGAGATCAGAGGCAAAAATAGTTTGAAGATTTAATGAATAAAATATTTTCTTTTAGGAATGAGAAAGTTTTTGGATAATTCATCTCAGCCTTAGAAAACAATTTGATTCAGTTAACAAGGCTGAAGAAGCCAGATAAAGACAGAGATGAAGATCATCTGAATTATTTTACCTTTCATCAGATGTTGGGACACCCCATTCAAGAGTGATTTATTTTCAAAGACCTTCTGAAAATATGGTAAACTCTAGGCAAGTGAAATTGAAAAGTTTATCCGCTCAAGTAGCATGTGTTACATTCATCAATACAGAGGAGGATGGAGAATGGAAAGTGGTTAAACGTAAAAATGTACCAAAATATAATGATTGGATGATCAGGAAAACGATCAACCGAAATCATGCTATTTTATAAACACAATTGAAACAAACAATTGTGTATTATACCACTCCTACCACAACAAAACCATCTTTATAAAAGGTTTGTTCCTCAAAGAAAGAAGGTGGTCATAAGGATAAAGAAAAGTTAGAAGAAGATGATCTCTCATCAAGGAAAAAGTTGTCCTTAACCCTAGAAGATTTTAAGCCATCTGTTTCAAAATAACGGGCACCGCCCCGTCAAATGGTAAAACTTGAAATAACTTGTTAGGAATAATCTTCATCATATGAAGAATTGATTTTTGGTTTCGTTAATGTTATCCATATAACAGATCCTTATGAAAATGGTAATTCTAATTGTATTAAGCTAGAATTTCTTGTGTCTAATTGAGGAACTATAGGAAGAGGACAAGGTCAAGGATTTAGAGGAAGATAGGGAATTCTAGAAACCATCATTTTAACTCTACCCCTGCTCAAACCATATATGCAGCAGAAACTCATGGAAGAGACCTTTTGAGATCTGAACAAGAACAAGGGGTTTCTTCCATGAAAAACAAGTCTAGTTCTGGCACAATTATTTTGGAGAACCTACGAGAAGCTACACAATCTTCTTCTCAGTAGATTAATAGACTTAGTTAGTCTAATTTTCTGAAGTAAACGGTATTTCCCAATTCTGTTTCAACATAGAATACATCTACAATAGAAGCATCAACTTCCAAAGCACCTGAAAAACCACATCTCCATGCTGGGAAATGCAGACCTTTAGGACAAAATTATGATTTCTAGAAACAATTGGTCCATGTTCCAACCAAGTTAGCAATTTTGGATGATTTGAATCTTTCAAAAGATCTTCGAGAAGCACTTATTGAGGCCTTGTTAAGTTCTAAATAATTTGAAACCGAAGTTGTTGCTGCTGAAATTTATCGTATAGAGAATGATTCTGCAGAATGTAATAAAGTCATATCTTTTACAGATGAAGATGAAGACCATGTGGTGCATGGACACATCAGACCTTTTTATCTTTCTGGAAAGGTCAGTGAAATGGATATTTGATGAGCCTTCATTGATAATGGCTTCGGGGTCAACCTCATTCCCGTTTGTACACTTTGTCGATTGGTCCTGAATGAATCCGACATATCTCATTATACTTTATTGTTTCAAGGATATGAAAAGAATCAACAAGAACCTCTGGGAGAAATTACACTCAGAAATCAGTTTGGAAATCTTATGTCTAATTCATATTTCATGGTTGTTCGTCAGGAAAAAACCTCCAATATTCTGCTTGGAAGGCCTTGGTTTCATCAACATGCAGCCATACATTCATCATACCACCAATGTCTGAAATACTATTTCAACAATAAAATAAGATAATTGTATAGGGAAAAGGATCTATTCAAAACATGTGAATCTCAATACATCGAGGTAGAGTTTTACCATACAAAAGGAACGAAGTCTATGACCAAGGAGGTAACCAGAGTTAATGATCCAAATGGAGTGGAAAAGATTCCAGAAAATCCATTCATGCATTTGAGAATAGATTATGTGTTACCCATCAATCAAGGTGAAAGGGTAAAACCAAATCCATGCACTCATCCAATGATTCTCATAATGTCAATTGTGGAAATTGATCTTGATAACATGGGAGAAATTATTGATACACCAAGCAATAATGGAAGCTGAAATTAAGATGTTTTCATTTCATTTTCTGAACTACAATGAGCCTCTACATCACTAATCAGAATAGAAGAAATTGTAGAAATATTAGAGGAAGACAAATATGTTGATTCTCAATCCATCAATCCCTCCATACCACAAGAAGACCCTTCACCATCTGTAGGGTCAGATCAGGTGGATTCTTCTTCAAGATGTTCAAATATTGACTCCTCCCCTAACATTGAGAGTTTTTCATTATCATCTACCATGAAAATGGAAACAGAAGAATTTTCACATAATTAAGAAGAGTATGATCTTAGATATGCTCCTCCAGCATTTGAAAAAGGTGTTTCTACCACCATGGATGAGCTTAGAGAAATAAATATGGGAACAAGAGAAGATCCACGCCCCCACCTTAATTAGTGCGGCCATGCCCTCTGAGGAGAAAGGGGTGTATAATTCTTTCATAAAGAAAAATAGAGATATATTTTCATGGAATTATATGGAAATTACAGGTCTTAATCCTGATACATCCACCCATCATTTGGGTTTCCCAGAAGAACATCGTGGGTTCAAGCAAGCAGCGAGGATAACACACCCAACTCATGCCTCTAAAATTGAAGTTGAAGTTGATAAGATTGTAAAGGCTAGCTTTGTCAGGGAAGTTCAGTATCCCAAATGGCTGGAAAATATTGTCCCAGTGAAAAAGAATAATGGTAAAATTAGATTCTTCATCGATTTGAGAGAACTTAACTGACATTGTCCTAAAGATGATTTTCTAGTCCCGATTACAAAACTTTTAATTGATGAAACGGCTATCTATGAAGCTATTTTCTTCATGGACAGATATTCTGGGTATAATAAAATTTTAATGGACCCAAAGGATGAAGAATCTACGTCATTTAGAACTCCTCAAGGTGCGTTTTTCTATCGGGTAATGCCCTATGGCTTAAATAATACTGGCACGACATACCGACGTGCCATGAACTATATCTTCAAACCCTTCTTAGGTAAATTTATTGAATGTTATGTGGATGATTAGGTAGTCAAATCCAATAAACTTTTCAATCACTTGGCTGATTTAGAAACCATATTTCGCAAACTTCAGCAACATAATTTGAAGATGAACCCCTTAAAATGTGCTTTCGGGGTAACCTCATGAAAATTCATTGGCTTCGTTGTACGCCATCATGGTATCAACGTTGATCCTGATAAAACAAAATCAATCCTTGGTATCTCACATCCTTGAAATTTGAAATAATTGGGAGGAATTCATGGACACTTAGCCTAAATTCGCTACTTTATCACGAATTTGGTAGGAAAATGCTTACCTTTCACCAGATTAATGAAGAAGAGAGTCACTTATCAATGGACTAAGGATTTCCAATAATCCTTTGATATACATAAGAAATATCTCTTGAGTTCACAAGTATTAATGCCACCTATTTAAGGAAGATCACTCATTCTATATGTGACAGCTTTAGAGCGATCACTAGGTGCCTTCCTCACCCAAAATAATGATGATGGAAATGAAAATAGCCTTTATTATCTCAATCGAACTATGATTGTTGCAGAAACTCAGTATTCAAGTATTGAGAAGTGCTGCCTGGCATTTATCTTTGCTTTTCAGAAATTGAGACATTACTCGCAACATCATGAGGTCCAATTGGTATCTCGTAATAACCCGCTCAAATTTATCCTCAGTCGGCCTATTCTTACAAGACATCTATCACGGTGAGCGGTTATTTTTCAACTGTTTTATATCCAGTTAGTGCCTCAGAAGGCAATAAAGGGCCAAGACCTAGCTAAATTTCTTGCTGAGCATCCATTTGTAGAAGATACATTTTTTAATACTGAACTTCCTAATGAAGAGGTCTTCTCAATTCAATATAATTCCCAAACACGAGAAATGTATTTTGATGGTGCTTCTAGAAGTCCAACAGGGAAGAGACTGGAAAATCCTAAAATCAACATGGTTGGATTAGGAATAGTCCTTATTTCCCCAAAAAGGCAGTATTGCCTTATTCTTTTCTATTATCAAAAGGTGGTACCAACACTGATGCAGAGTATCAAGCTCTCATCGCAGGTTTGGAATTGGCCCTTTAGGTGGAAATAGATCATTTAAACATAAAAGGTGATTTAGAATCGGTAATCAAACAAATCAATGGGGAATAATCTACCAGAAAAGAAGATTTAAGCCCTTTGTGTGATTACATCAGAGATTTAATGGCTAAATTTCCCTCAGAGCCGAAAATGTCCCATGTTTCGCTATCAAAATATGCCCAAGTAGATGCACTGGCTAATGCAGCTACAACCTTGGTAGATCCAAATCGGGATGAGATAGTTATCAGCATAACCCATCGCCGCGTGATTTCACCTATTGTTCAAACCATAAGGGAAGAAATTAATGAAATTAACCCTATTTATGAACCATATGATCATACCACGGGATGAAGAATATCCATCATGGAATATCTTCAAAATGGGATACTTCTACCAAATAGGGCTGAGAATGAGCAGATATGGCAACGAGTGGCCAATTTTACTCTTTATGATAGTCCAGACCACTAATAGATTATTTACAATTGAGGCTTTGATGGAATTATTTTAATATATATTAATGGAGAGGAGACCACAACTGTTATGACTGAAGTACATTTAGGAGCTTGTGGTGCCCAACAATCTGGGCACAGACTCTCTGATCAGATCCGAAGGCTTGTATATTTGTTGCATTCAATGACACAAGATTTTATAGACTTCACAGAAAAATTTCATCCCTGTCAAGTGCATGAAAACTTCATTCATCAACCCCCAAAGTTTCTATATACATCTAAATACTCCTGGCCATTTTCCACATGGGGAATGGATGTAGTAGGGCCTTATCCTCCAGCCACAGCTAAGCAGTTCTAGTATGTTATCACTGCTACTGATTTATTCCCTAAATGTGCTGAGGCAATACCTCACAAGGAAGTTGGAGCCAAAAGCACAAGTAGTTTTGTCAATACTAATATTTTTACCAGATTTGGTGTCCCTCATACTATTTTGATGAACAAGGGAAATAATTTTTGTTCTGCTGAAGTAAAACAGTTATATCAGGAATATAATATCAAATACAACCATTCATCTCACTATCATGTGGTGGCCAATGGATAGATAGATGCTTTCAACAAAACCCTATCAAATATAATGCAGAAGATGATGGATAAAGATAATAAATCACGACCTGATATACTTTTTAATGCTTTATGGTATTATCAGACAATTATCCGTACTGCCACCCAAGAAACTCCATATTCATTGGTATATGGAACTGAAGCAGTTTTTCCAATTGAAGTACAACTGCCTTCACATAGAGTTTCAATTTGTGATCAGTTATCTATAGATGAAAGATCTCAGAAATGGTTTAATGAGTTGTAATGATTAGATGAGAAATTATTTCATTCCTTGGATCATCTAGAAGTGTATCGGAATAGAATAGCATGAGCTTTTAATAAGAAAGTTCACCTTCATTCATTCCTCCAAGGAGAATTGGTATTGGTCCTTAGGAATCTAATGATACCAGGAAAGAAACCTCCAAAACATGAACCAAAATGGGAGGGACCTTATTCCATACATAAGGTCTATTAAAATGGATCCTATGATTTAATCTCAATGGATGGAGAGCACATTACATCTCCAACCAATGTGAGATTTTTGAAGAAATAATTTATGTAATTATACCCATTAGTCCTCACTGTAATATTTTAAACTGCATAGTACAATGTCTTTGCTGCGAAACATAAAACCACAAATCAATAAATGTACTAGTTTCAAGACATTAAACTGTATAACAACCATAAGTTTCCTTGATGCATGACGTTAAACTATATGAAATCGTATGTACAACTAATGTTTTCTCTATTTAACATTAGAAGCCTCCATAAGAAAATGTCAATAATATCATCACTACTTTTTAGTAGTGAACGAGTCCTCTCTTTCCTAATTCGGAGCCAGATCTGCATAGAAACCCAGTTAAAAAGAACTACATATGGCTTGATTCCCATTTTCAATGAGATACATAGAGACGCCTGAATCTCCATTTTTGGGCCCATCCACAATTATAAAATTCTCTTATTCATCTTTTATCCTCCTATATAAGAATCAGATCTATACAGATTATTTCCTTAAGATATATGATTTGGTCTTTATACCATTTCATGTCTTAAACAGATTTATCATTCTTTCAGAACATATCAAACGCCCCCTTACTCATATCAAACTTAGCATGAGGAATGATTGTTTAAAGAACTACGTATGGATTGATTCTCATATATTTTGAGATACATAGAGATGCTTAGATCTCCAATCTTGGGCCCAACCACAATAATAAAAAAAACCTTTATTTCTTGATTGTTTCCCCAACAAGACATATAGCGATACTTGTGTTTTATCCCTTAACCCAGTTCAAATATGTCTTTCCTTTCATATCAGTTCATTGTCGTCTTTACCTCAAGACGTTACACTGTATGAAAATATAATACACCTATTCTTCATTTTAATCACATTTTATTTATAAAATAAACCCTTACTTCACCTTGTTTCTCACACAGAGCATGGCTCACGTGGTCCTAGAAATTGAGTAAATGAATTTATTATATATGGTGTTTTAATTTATTATTGGGTTAACCTTGTCCTTACTGCATGACTTGAAACTGCATAGTATAATGTCCTTGCTGCGTGTCTTAAAACTACACATTACAATATTCATTCAAAGGAAACAATGAAAGTCTCCATTTTATATATGAGTCAGATCTATGTAAAAGATATCAAATTCGTGGTGAATATCAATTCAAATATTTCTCATATACACTGGGAATAACCCACATCCATATCTTACACTCTTAATATTGAATTTATTTTATACTTTCATAATCATTCTTAGGGTTTCTAGTGATAAGGTTTCCAATATCTGAGAGCACTTTTACCTGACTATGAAGCACATGACCTTAGGCGGCCTTGTATAAGTTGCCTACATAACAGGCCAGCCATCCAAAATATGCCACTATTTGGATATACATCATATGCCCCAATTGGCCCTGTATAATACATCCCCCAACAATGGGTTTGTCAAATAATGATAACATCGTTCTTGGTTATATTATCTTTGTCTCCTTTAATCTTTGATGACAATATACAAGAATATGTATTTTAAAACAGTCATTCAAGTATACTTGTCCCATTATCTTTCTCACAGTCTAAAAGTCTTCAAGACCATGGTTTATGCATTTCCCTCATCATGTGTTCTATACACTATGAAATAATCTTGAAATCACTTGGTCGCATGTTATATATTGTTTCTATTTCTGGTCCTAGTTGTATGACAAAAAACTACAGACATCATATCTTTTACATTTGGGTTAGACCTTTGTAAAAGTATTATTCCTCTAATTATTTGGATATCTTGTTTGGAAATACCATTTCCTTATTTAGGTACCTTTCTCTATAAACCTAATTCTATTCTTTGAAAAATATGAATCTCCATAAACTTTCTTCGAGTTTTAGCAATAGAATGTCAAGCTTTTTAGAGCTCTTTTTCCTGATGATGCAGTATGCTCCCTTAGGAGACCTTGCATAATTTTCCAACATAATAGGCCAATCAGTCAAAAGATGCCACTATTTGACTATGCAGTATATTCCCCAGTTGGACCTGCATAATGCATCCCCCATAATGGATTTGTCTTGTAATGGTAACTTTGTTCTTAGAAAAGAATTCCTCTAATGCTTCTAGCCCTTTTATCCATACCATTACTCGTTTTGAGAAATTCTCAAATCACAGTTTACAATTTTCCCTTTCATACCTGAATATTATAGTATATTTCCAATCAAATTATCAAGAAATTGGGAGAGTTTCGTACATTTAGTCAGAGCTAAAGACCTTAAATTAAAGCCATATCATGTCCTCAATACATGACTTAAAACTACACAATACCATGTCCTCACTTCATGACTTAAAACTGCACAGTACCATGTCCTCACTGCATGGCTTAAAACTCCACAGTACCATGTCTTCTCTATATGACTTAGAACTACATAGTACCATTTCCTCACTGCATGACATAAAACTGTACAGTACCTTTTCCTCACTGCATGACTTAAAACTGCACAATACCATATCCTCACTACATGACTGTTGGTTTAAAATAACCCTTTTTCATTCTTAAAATTCATTTCCTTGGAAAAAACATACTGTGGTCTTAGGTTAACCAAATCATATTTTCCCCTATCTATCAACAATAAAATGGTAAAATCCTAAAGATCTCTTTTTCCTGACTATGAAGCATGTGCTCTTAGGCGGCTTGCATAAGTTGCCTATATAATATGCATGTCTGTCAAGAGATGCCACTATGTGACTATGCAACATATGCCTCAATTGGCCCTGCATAATATAGCCCCCATAACAGGTTTGTCAAAAAATTGTAACATTGTTCCGAGAAAAGACACACATTATGTTGATACAAGATTTAAGATTTGGTATCCATAAAAAGAAATCATGGCATAATATTCCTCTTGTAAATGTTTAAAGAATATTAAAGCAATTATTAACCACATTGTTTTTTTTGGGATTTAATTCATACTTTATGGTCAAAGCTACTTCGACCCTAAATATTAGCCCTTTACAGTCCAACATGCATGACATTAAACTGCTAGTAACAAAAGACTCAGTACACATTAGATTGAGAACTTATAAGGGAAACTCTAAACAAAAGTCGAGTCCCAGCTCACTAATCATACATTTTTGTATGATTTAGGAAATATTGAGTAATATAAAAAGAAGAAAAGAGGTCAAAAGACACAAAATTTGTGGGGATATCTATATAACCCTAGAAACAGTCAAATTATGCCCATTAGGTCCCTTGGATTAATAAGAAAATTTTGAGCACTTCATTCTTATTATTTTAATAATGATTATTTAATATAAAGGATTCATTATCAGCATTTACCTATCATATTTCAATCATGAAAAATAGGAATGAGGATTTATCTGATTGAAAACAAAAATTATTTCATTTATATGAAAATAGAGGCCATCCACAAAATGGAGCCTCTCTACAATGTTTCAGAACTCAACATGACTTTGCATTTGTTGGACCACTTAATAAGCTCTATTAGATGCCTATTGAAGTTGAGATAGTTGAGAAACTCCGGAATTCTCTTCCTGACGAAGTGATTCCTTCATAGTAGAAATGGAAGTTATCCCCTCTAATTGGGTTTCTCATAATGTTTGATTCAATTGGTCAAGTATGTTATGAACAACATAAAATTGTTGTTGAAGAGATAAAAACTCCTTTGTGGCTTCATTGATTTGTTGGATAATCTCTAGTGATTTCTTTTGTGATTTACCTCCACCTCAACTACTGCAGCCTGAAAGCCCTCAATATTGATGAGCTTTTTAGTATCTTCAAAATTTTGTCGCATCTTATACTCCTGCTCCTGTCAGAGAATAGTCCCTTTCATGGAATCGTAGACCGGCTAACAATTGAATGCACCAAATCCCAACACGCAGAATAATGATGGGAGTTCTGAAAAATGGGGCGACAATTCATTTACAGGATTTTCAGAAATTATGCTCCAAATCTGCCTCTATGTCTTTTTACATGCCATGCCAAGAGCATATTGCATCTCCAAATCTGAATCTGAGTCACTAACATGAGGTAAACGTACTCTGGAAACAGGTCTCTTAGAGAGCTGCCTTGTTCTACTTCTCTTGGGATAATAGAGTCTTCTCCTACTGATCTACGAGCTGATAAACCTAAATAATAAGTCAAGGTCATTATTAGTTTGAAATGAAGGAAAAAAATATGATTCTGATGCCTGATTATATTTACTCAACAATAAGTCAACTATTTGATTGGATTCATCCCCTATATTCTCAACTTCAGTGTTTTGAGCAGATGTTTCTTGAGTTGAGTTATTTCCATGAGTATGCTCAATAATGACATTTTTAGACTCCAGAACATCTTTTGATGAAAGATCCTCTGTGGGTATTTCCCCAGCTCCAACAGAAGTATAAAGTGAAATACCCTATTCTTGAAGAGTCTTTGGGACATTGTCTTTAGATAAAGATGCATAAGATTATTTTTCTGATGTAAAGAATCAAGTTGAAAAACAAATTATGTATGGAAAATGAAAGAATATGACTTACTCCCTTGAAATTCCTCATTAAAATACCCAAAATCCTTGATGGAACCTGGAATATAAATATTTGGATTAAGGATGTCCATTATTTTAGTGTATATGGCCGGAAATGTTACAACATCCTCACCATTTAAGGTATCCAACAATTTTTGGTTGATTCCCAAATTGGATCCACTAACATTTGGTTCCATTGTCTCTTCAATTGATATGGAAACATAAGGTCCTTCCAGATTTGGTCAACATCAGCATCTATCTTAGATTTCCCTGGATCGTCACTCCTTTATTCTGAAGCAATAAGAATATCAGTGTTGATTATTTCATGATTCTTTGACAAAAGAAACTGAGGAATGTATCTAATCTTGCCATTGCTTTCCCCTCTCTCAACAGAGCTGGGAGCTAGTATAGCTGAATCTCCTGACAATTTATCTACTAAAATTGCAGATTCATCAACATGAACCTGGGTTCCCCCTGGGGATTCTTTTTTTGGTCTTAAAGAATAAACTCTTAATCCATTGAGAGTGGTGAGAGATATAGATCCTACAAGAGGATAAAATGTGGTTACCAAAACGTTTTGAGCAAGTTGTATGCCCTAATGATTGTATAAATACTTACTTTTTCGGCGAACACTTTGAAGAAATCTCATTGCTCTTTTGCGTTTCTATTCAAAAGCTTGAGAACATATTGAAACACTTATTTTAGTTTGGGAAACAAGAGGTAATGGTTGAGGATTATCTGTCACCATTACCCCAGTCATGATTCTTGCTCCTGGAGAATGTTCTGGCGACTTGGGAGTATCATTCGTTGCATCAATGGGAGAACCTTTAGGATTATACTGAGGCAATTCATGAATCAGTCTAGATATTCCTTCTCTATATTCAAGATGCATAAATACATTTTCATCAAGTTTAATGATGATAAATGATAAAGAAAAGTTCCAATGAAAGAAAAAGGGAAATACATTCTGAGTATTAACATAAATATCCCACTCCTCCTCAGAGTCGATAATCACACCTTCATAGACCCCTAAGTCTAGTATATGAGATACTCATTTAGAGTCTGGGATTTTTTCATCAGTTGCATATATATAAGCCTCTAAATCCACAACATACTTCTGTACTTCAGCCAAGTTATTTTCTGGATTTCAATCAGAAGGTGACTTGATATCACCAATTTCTGGTATTCAAATGCCATGCTGAAGAAATTCCCTGGAGTCCCTAAGATCATAGGTTATAATCTCCCAATGATGAATGGCCAAAGGTCTCCCATAATTCAATCTTGGTCTGGTTGACCGTGTAAGAGGTTCAACACCTTCCGATTGAAGAATTTCTTTAGACATTTCTTCCTCAAAAAGTTCAACAGATGGAATAGGAATCACTATTTTGTGGCAGCGACTGGATCACCATGGAATTGGAGGTATTGATTCTTTAGCCTTGGCTTTCCTGGTATAATTCATGAAAAGACATTTTTAGGGCTCTGAAGCTTCTAAAATTTTTATACCATCTTTGGCCTTGGATTTCTTTCCACAGCTTCCACATGCAACAATTTTTGTATCCACCACTTGATATACTCTTTTTGTCAGAGCCCCGTGAGGATATGAAGAAACCCATGATTTGGATTACCCAGCTTCTAATCTGATTGATGCATCTGGTGGAGGTAATGTAATTGAAAATTTGGATACCTTTAATGTTGTCAAAATACATAATTATGATGATACACATGGGTGCTTCACATGTCTAACATATGTGGTTGGGAAAGTATTTAATTGTTGAATACATATGAACTGACAAGAAAACCTATATGGGACATAATCCTCACAGATAATTTCACCATCAATCCTGGTTGATAATACACCATCCCTGAATTCCATCTGATAAGATCTTAGCTCATGATTATTTTCATTACCATCATCAATAAATGTTCCAGTTGGTGGATTACGAAAAGGAAAGAAGTTAATTATATTAATATATTCAATACCTTCAGTACCTCATCAGGTCTCATGTTTAGAGGCTTAATAATAGAAACATTATGTAAAAATAGGGTGAATCGACCATTAGAAACTCTGACTGAGTTCAGCACTGAGTGTAAAGAAAAATATGCTATACAGTAGCCCCACAACACTTGGAATGGCCCTGAAATTCTAAATGGAGCCTTCGCATTGTATAAATGTAGTATGAGATGGTAAATTCTTTCCAAAATAGGGTTTTATATCCCAATAAAATTACCCTCTACTAATTTAGGTAAAATGATGAAAGTCCCTGATCTTACACCTCCTCTGGATTTACGGACAGGAAGTAAATAAACACTTAGCCACATATAAAGGAAGGCAGATAATCGTACTTTTGCATCTATATCATGTTTGACTTTATAACCCCAGTGTTGGTAATTGCCTCTTTCCAGTGTAGGCCAATATGTGCCTAAAATTCCTCAGTTATTGGTAGAAGGACAAATAGTAGGACATCCACAGGTTGGACCTTCCCTTGTTTTTGGTTCTCAGAAGGCTTCCATGCACACTCTAGCATGAATATCTTTCTTATCCTTGGGTAAATCCTTAGCCATCTGAAATAATTCATGGGCCAATGGTGGTGTTCAAGTAACATCACCCCATGTTGAAGTAGGCGGGATGAATTAATCATACATTTCCCCCAGAATAGGAATTCTAGATATTAGGTAAATGTCACAGAGACTAATACCAACTTCACCATGCATCAAATGAAAGGAATTAGTTTGTGGACTCTATTGACTCTGTAATTTAGGAATTAATTCATTTTTGTAAACATAAGTTTGTACTATCTATAGAGATTCATATATATGAACGTCTGATAACTCTTTTAGGAATTCTACACAAGTCCGACATATGTAGAATGCCCACATCCACTCGGGTTTTACACCCCCTCCAGAATGAAGGTCCCAGTCTCCTTTCCAACAATTAGATTGATCTGTTTGAGAAGCCCGAAAAGTGGAATCATAAAAACATGGTCTTGGATCTACAACATGATCCTTCATGTCTAAAGTGCAACCACTATGATGAAGTATTCAACTAATAGGGACTATGCCTTCTTTCATTGGAACCCCCTTGCACTAATATTCAAACAGTTACAGTTGGAATACTGAAGAAACCATTTCATTGGAAAGTAATTCTTAATAGATGGAACATGGGTGTCTTGCAAAATTCCATGCCCGTACTTGGGTAAGTAAGGAATTTTCGGATTGTCACACGGGTATGGAATTAGACCCTTCCATATCCTAGGAAGAGTAATATCAATAATATCATAATAGTCTGGTCTGAGGATCCTCAACATTTCATTTTGGTGAACCTTAGCTTCTTCGGTATGGGTCATCAAATGAGTCATCTTTCACATCATATTTTAAAGAAGAATGTGAAATTTTTTGGCAACGGACTCTGTTCGCATAGGTCCTTCGACAAGGTGCTTTAACAAGATCAATCACGTAGTTCCCTTGACAATGATCTTCACACAACTCTATCAGCAAAGTCCTTTTGGCATAGCTCAATCACGTAAACAATTTTACCTTGAACAAATTTCAAGAGAATTATGCGAGAGCACAACGCGATGCAGCTGGGTGAATGATCTATGCAATGAGAGCTTTAAATTTTGGAGAAAGCATAGGTGAAGAAAAAATAGCGAATGGTTGAGACCTATTTATAGGAAACAGAAGACCTACGTGTCGTGGCTGTGCACCATCCCTGTGCGACATATCTATGTGAAGTATCTGTTTGATAAAACCGTGTTATTCATTAATTTATTCTGATCTTTTCCCCAGACTTTCACCTCCGTACTTGACCCTCTTTGTATATTTCAGATCCAATCCCAAGGGGGGGCTTCTATTGACACTATATAATAAAAGGTAAAACCAAAAAGATGGGAAACCTTTTGATATTTAAAAATCACAATGAAAGATTCAAAAAAGTACAAGAAAAAAATCAACAAATACTCCCCATGATTTACGTGATGTAGTAGCATCCAGGAGATTCATGTGGAAACTATGCGGCTTATCTTCGCGACGGAGCTACGCGACCAACCTACTCATGAGAGGATTTTCGATCTCATACGTGGTGAACATTCACAGCAGACCTACATGGACAAAGTTTCTATAGCCAGGACCATCTGTGCCTATAAATTGAGCCCTTGGGCTCCCCATTTTGAGACTGAAAAAAAGTGAAAGACTCTATGAAACTCCAATTGCGTAGCTCTTTCTCCAAGATCTCTCAAATTGTCTCAGGTAGCTCTATAAACTACAAAATAAGGGATAATTAAAGGCTATGGGAATGTTTTTACGTTCTTCACATTCTTCAGTCCTCACCCATACTTGCGCGCCGCACCTACGTGCCGCACCTGCATGGTATACCTGCGCGACAACACCTATGCGGTATACCTGTGCACCGAACCAACGCAATAAGGCAATGCAGGTTACCTACACGGCATACTTACGTGATGGACCCACACAACCAGCTCGAGTACCCTTCCTTTATGCAATCCATGCAAGGGTATCTCCTTCCTTTGTTCCCTTATCCAAAAGGGGCTAAGTTGGAGCCTCCACCAAAACCTCCTAACTTCTCAAACCTTTGGGTAAGGCACATTAGCATGTCTCCAATTTGGGTTTGTATTTCCACAATCAACGGTTTCCCACATTTTTTCCACAACGGGGTTAGGAATCATGAGATGTTTGTTGGTTTGTATATCCACAGTCACATATTCCTTTCTCGCAGGAATAATGTGGGGATGTTCTCGGTTTGGAGGGGGGTTTGGGTCCTGACCTCTCCCTTCGTGAAGAGATGACCCAGAACCTCAGGTCTCTGGTAGAAAAGGTATACTTCTCACTTGCCGTTCTGCACAAGAATAGAAGAATTCTCCCTCTCCTACCAAGATCAATTTGAGGGCATCCATCCTGGTATAATCCCCTCACCTTCACCTCTTCTTCCTTACATTGAACCCTTATCCAATGTAAATAGAATAATGGGAAGGTTCATCGCCTCGCCCTCTTCCGTAGTCAATGCATCCTCTTCCATCAGCGGAGGAGGAAAAGTGTGAAATGTCATTGTTGAATCTTTCACACCCTCTTGTTTCTCACACCATGCTTGACTCACGTGGGCTTAGACATACATGATGGTTGCAACATGTGCACAAAAACTCACCAATAAACTAATAGAACTATGCTTTTTGTTCAATCCAGGATACATAGGAATATCTTTCAGGGCTCGAGCTCATCCAACCCTAATTCCCTTAATTTAGGCATCCTTTTCCAGGAAGTAAGCCCAAACTCATATTTCTCAAGGGACTATACTCTCCTATGGGATTCATATAACTATGTGGGATTTAATTACCATCCATATGGGATACATAGGAAGCCTCTTTGAGGGTCAATCCAAACACTTCAAATCAGCCATGTTCTCTTTGGGCCACATTCTCAAGAGGGTCTGATCCTACTTGGAAGCTCATATCCTTTCTAAGTTCCTTGGGCTACTTCAGCATAAGCACCACACTAAATTTCAAACTAAGAACCTTCTACTTAGGGATCCTTATCACATGACCTTAAAAGGTATGATGTGTCCTATTAAGCAGCACTAAACTACGAGGGTTATGATTCCTTTCACAAGGATACGTAAGTAGCTCATTTTATGAGCATGATTCCATGATTAAAACAAACCTTCGTCTCCCTGGATGACAATAAATTCCTGATTACCCCACTGAGTGGCGTAAAAACCAGTACCATCATAATGATGATTAAAAGTATCTCTAATCAGTATATTAGAGGATACCATCGATGGAAAACCTTGAACACAAACAGATGTTTCCATTGATGAAGAACCTTGAATGCATAATGATGATTCTAAAATTTTACACATATTAATAAGTGATGGTAAATTCCAAGGGATAATTATGATACACTTTGTGAATTAATAAGGATTCATGAAAATATTTTAATTTTACAAAGAGTGTCCCGGAGTAGACAATAATTCCCCCTAAAAGGGTGTGATGAGTCTGACCTCCCATCCTCTCAACCAATGCACGTTCCTAAGTATAATAAAGTTAAAAAAAATTTACAAACGCCTACCTTTGGAAACTAAGTCCTCTTTGGATAAAGAACTATTGGAAGTTTCCAATTCCATGATTAAATTTAATGGAAACCACCTGGAAATAGTGATTCTTAAATCTAGATCACACATTTCAAAGAACTACAAAACGCATGCCCAGTGAAGAGCTCAGCATGCCCATCCTTTTCATCTAGTGTCATTAGATCCCCCTTCACCACCGTTTGTGTTACTTGATCATGAAGAACCACCTCGACCGCACTGTGACCAGCCAAGATTTTCTACAGACCAGCCTCAGTCATCAGGCCCTCATCTAGTGGTTATTCCATAGGATTTTACTAGTGAGCAATAGGATATTCCTAGCACTAGTCAGCTACTAGTCCCGCTGTCAGGGCTCACCATACCTCCTGTCATAGAGTGACCATCTGTAAGTAGAAGTTCATGCCTGGTACAGAAGTATTATTTCCTCAAAAGTTTTTCCAGTATTCCATAAAGGACCTCCGTCCTTGAGGCCCTTCACCTTTTAGCAGATATGCATGAGGCACTTTCCATGGCTTTAAGAATCCTCCTCCAGTTTGAGATGGAGGTAGCTGCCACAGAAGCCATCCATGCTGAGGTAGTCGAGCATGCTAAATGAAAAGCCATAATCTCATTCTATAGAGAAGATTAAGGCTCCCCCATAAATTGGAACATTCACCCACTATACATCACTAGCCAGTTTAATGGCGTGGAGGTTCACCACTGTCTGATCAACACAGGATCCAGGATCAACTTAATCTCGACTAAGACACTGCAAAAATTGGGGTTGTATGAGGAGGGCCTGAGTCCCTCTAACCTAAAAATCCAAGTCTATGACAGGAAAAAACATACATTGGTCATTACGATCCACCTGAAGACTCAGTTCTTTGGCCTAGTTTCTTGCATAGAGTTCATGGTTGTTTCGTAGGACGCTGCTTACCATGCATTGATGGATAGGTCGTGGCTCCACCTACATGCGGCAGTTCCTTCATCATATCACTAGTGCCTCAAGTACTCCCTTAATGGTCGAGTGGGCGTACTCCAAGGTTACCCATATCCATTTTAGTCTTGTGATGCCCAATATATGTATGTTGACAATTACATGAAAAAGGACAAGAAGATTCAGGCTAATGAGGTCGAGCATTCCCCAACTGCGACTGACCCAAGAACAGATCTAAATGATGCTTACATCTTTTCAATCCATTGATTGGAAGCTATAACCCTAGACACAGGGAAATACTTCTTTGTTTATGTAATGATGGTGGAACACATTCCCAATTCTATGAAGAATCGTAAGATCACCTGATACTCCTACAAGAATTAGTCTTAGGTGATCCCGAAGCCTCCTACTCCCATAAGGTATCGGGATGTGCACCCCATGGAAACAACAGCATGTCATTTTTTCTTGTTTTTCTGTGCTAGGATTAAATGGATCAATTCAATGTGACAATATTTCTTTGATATCATCAAGCATGGACCCTTTGGCCGAAGACCAGATGTGATTGGATCAACAGCCTTCATCACAATGAATTCAGCAGCACAAGAGTCCCTCGATGTGGTGTCCACTACCGCCCAAGTTTGTACCAGCCTCCCATCGGGATCTATTGACTTAGAGTAAACTCTTCTCATACAAGATCCATCCTATATAAGTGATGAAGAAGATTTAGAGGATTATCCCCCACCTTTGTAGAGGGAGTCTCCACCACGGTCGATGAATTGGTACAGGTGACGCTCGGTAGCAAGGTAGACCAAAAACCCACATTGATCAATGCCACTATGACCCTCGAGGAGCAACAACAGTGCGTGAAATTCCTGAAACAAAAAAGTGATGTATTTTCATGGAGCTATGATGATATTATAGAACTAGATCCTTAGGTATTCATCCACCACCATGGCCTCCTAGCAAATAACCGAGGGTTTTAGTAGCCTCCCAGGAAGATTCACCCTTCTCATGGTTCCATGGTCAAGGCCGATGATGAAAATTTCATCAGATAAAATTTAGTTATGGAGGTCCAGCACCCCAAATTTCTATCCAACATTATTCCTGTCCGGAATAAGAACCAATAGATCAGATTCTGCATCGACTTCCACGATCGCATCCATCATTTCCCGAAGGATTATTTTCCCCTTCCTGTGATTGAATTGTTGATTGATGCTACAAGTAGATTACACGCCCTCTTCTTCATGGATGGGTACTCCAGTTATAACCAGATCTGAATGGATCTATAGGATGATAATTCTATGGCCTTCAGGGCACCACAAGGTATTTTATGTTATAAAGTCATGCCCTTCAGTATAAAAAATGCAGGTTCCACCTACCAACATTCTATGCATAACATATTTAAGAAGATCCTTGGGACATTGGTGGAATGTTATGTGGACCATCTGGTGGTCAAATCTCGCCAGCGTCACAAACTTCTCAAGGTCATTGAGAAAGTGTTCATCTTCCTTCGTTCCCGCCACATAAAGATGAATCAATTGAAGTGTGCCTTCAGGGTCACTTATGAAAAATCTATTGGTTTCATTTTCAGATATCTGGGCATTGAGATTGACCCATAGAAGATGAAGACATTTTGCTAGATGTCTCCCCAAGAAACCTTCGAGAGCTTGGAGCTTTCCAAGGACACTTGTCCTACATATGCTAATTCATTTTGAATATAGAAGGAAAGTGAAATCCCTTTTCTCAGCTCAAGAGGAAAGAAACCATCTATGAGTGGGATGAAGAATGTCAGAAAGCCTTTCAGGAAATAAAGTGGTAACTATTACTGCCTCAGGATCTGATACCACCTATTTCTTGAAAGCCCCTGGTCCTTTATGTGACCACCCTAAAACGATCCCTCAATGCCCTTCTCACACAGAAGAACAACGAGGGGACATAGAAAATCTCTAATATCTCAGTTGCATGCTCCTTAACATGGACACCAGATACTCCCCTATCGAGAAGAGCTATCTCATGATGGTATTTGAAGTACAGAAATTGCGACATTACTTCTAGAACCATGAGGTATAGTTGGTGTCCCATGTGGATCTGCTGAAGTACATCTTGAATCTCCCAATGTTGATAAGATGTCTAGCTCAGTGGGAAGTAATCTTTCAGCAGTTTTACATTAGATTTTTTCCTTAAAAGGCTATCAAGGTACAAGCATTGGCAGACATCCTTTCTGCTCATTTGGCTCCCATGGACAAGTCCCTGGACATTGATTTTTCAGATGAGGCACACCTCTTGGTAGACCGAGCCATTCCATGATGGAAAATTCACTTTTATAGTGCTTCTCAGAGCCCCACCGGTAGGAGGATCAATGACCCCAGTCTCAATAGAGTAGAACTGGGTAATGACTTTATTACCCCAGCATAATCGATTCTTCCATATTCATTCCTGTTGTCAGATGGATGCAACAACAATGAGGAAAAGTATATGGCTCTCATTACTGGCCTCAAGCTGGCCCTTGAGATTGATGTTCCCCACATGCATGTGAATGGGGACTCTAAACTATTCATCAATCATATCAAAGATGACTATGTCATCATAAATCCAGAGCTTGTACCGTTTTTAGAACACACTCTCTTGCTGATGTCCTAGTTCCCATCACGGCCAAGAAGTTACCCATGTCCCTCGATCCCAAAATGGTCTAGCTGACACCTTGGCCTGCCAAGATGCATCACTTGCAGATCTCGAATAGGATGATCTGATTATCAACGTGGAACACTATAGATTCATTTCTCTCTTCACTCTGAATGATGATGAAAACCCATAAGTAAGCCATTTTACTGCTGACACCTCCACGTCAGGACCTCCAGGTCCCTCAGATGCGGTGCTTGAGGTGACACCTGACTGAAGAATCTCCTTTGTTGAGTATCTTCAAAGCAGTAATCTCTCTGTGAATTGGGCCGAGCACAAGATAATCCGACACTACACATTACAGTTTACCCTTTAGGACAGTCTTGATTATGATATGACACTCTACAAGTGCAGGTTTGAGGGGGTTCTCCTCTGTTTCATCCAAGGAGTTGTGATTTCTCAAGTCACGTAAGTGGATCATGCTGGTTCATACGGAGCTCATCAGATTGGGCTGAATCTATCTCACAAGTTCCGAAGACTGGGGTATTTTTGGCCCTCCATGATCTATGACAACATTGAGTTTTCCAAAAGGTTCCATGCATTCCAAATTCATGCCAACTTTATGCATCGGCCGCCAGAGCCTCTCCACACTTCCAAGTAATCTTGTCCCTTTGTGGTCTGGGGACTCGATGTCATGGTACCATATCCACAGACAATATCTCACTAGTCTAGGTTCATCTAGACCACTAAAAATTTCTTCTAAAAGTGGGAAGAGGCAGTCCTTCTCAAGGAGTTCAAGGCCCATTCTATCGTTGAATCTGTGAGATCAAATATCATCTACCGATTTAGAGTCCCCCATGAATTCCCCACCGATAACAGCATGAACTTCTGGGTAGCTGAGCTGAAGAAATTGTATGATAAGTACAACATCTATTCTAACCATACCTCCTGCTATCATGAACAAGAAAACTGAAAGATCAAGGTGTTCAACAAAACCCTCTCTAACATTCTGCAGAAAATGGTTGGTTAGAAAAAGAAGAGTTAGCCAGAAAAGATTCTCAATGACCTCTGGGATTATCGAACTACGCCTCATAATTCCACTCAGCAAGCACCATATAATGTAGCTGAAATTCATCTGGCTGAGTTGGAAGTGCCCAACGAAAACAGGCCATGTGCCCTACACAATTAGGAAAGGCATAAAAACAAGATAGCTAAATACTTTAACAAGAACTTTCACCTCCATTCTTTTTTCAAGGAAACATGGTGTTGGCCCTAGAAACACCAATGATACCTGGTAGGAAACCACCAAGTTGGATCCCAAATGGTAAGGTCCTTATATCATTCACAAGGTTTACTCCAATCCACATACTCTATATTTACCATGGATGGTGAGCATATAACTCCTCCCACAAATGCCAAGTTCCTCAAAAAATACTTTTCCTGAGTTTCATAGTCCCTCGTGACCTTAAACTATATGGTCATGCACAACACTAAAAAGAAAATTATGATCCTGCATGACCCAAAACTGCATTACGGTCCTACATGACCTTAAACTATTCAGTCCTACATGACATTAAAATATCTGGTCCTACATGACCGTAAACTATCCATTCCTACATTACCTTAAACTATTCCATCCATGCCATTAGACGTTGAAATGCACAGTTTGTCCAAACTGAAGGACGTAAAACTATTCAGTACTTGTCCTACATGACGTTAAACTGGGAGCGTCAGATGAATTTTCATGTCTTTCATGGCATTAGACTATATATCATTCTGAAGGATGTTAAAATATATATGGTCCCACATGAAATTGAACTATTTTGTACCACATGATGTTAAACTGTGTGTCATCCTGCAGGACGTTAAACTGCAAGAACAACGTATGGCTTGATTTCCATCTTCATGGGATACGTAGGAATGCTCAGATGCTTCGTCTTGAGTCCATCCCCAGTTTCTTCTTTGAATATCCCCCTAGGTATAGTTTTCTTATAGGATCCCTCATGGTGTTGTGTAGACTTCTTTATCCCCAATCATGTTACAATTACGATAATTGCACCATGTGCCCCTCCTCGTTCTTATATTCCTCCATCATCCTTACTTCATGACGTTAAACTACATGGCCATCAAGAACTACATATGGCTTGATTCTCATCCTCATGGGATATGTAGAAATGTCCATAAATTTCGTCTGTCAGCCTATCCCCAAACATCAGGATCTCCCCTTGGGTTGAAATACGTGGTGGTGCATACTTTTTTTTCTCATTCGCAACGAGTTCATCTTGACCACACCATATATCCATATATCTGGAGATCTCCACCTCTTTCACCGTCCCTATTGATGTTAAATTTCATGTTCACATTTATACTTCATAAAATCCCTGTACATGGGACTTCATTATCGTTTACATATAAAGGGACCCCCAAATGGCATGGATGCTTGGCCCAAGGTCTCTCCTACCATTACAGGCCAACATCCTTGAGGGTTTTGAACGGAAAATTTATACAAGTCCCACATTGCGAAAATGTTCAGTGGTCTAAGCTCATTTTCCCCCCATTTCAGGTCACTCGAAATGAATGTTGTGTTTCAAATCTTGACAACAACCATCCTTTGTCAGTGTGACAACCCCCATATGTCCCAAACATTGTGTGTAGTGGTTCATTATTCCCCACCATCTCTTCAAGATTTAGTCTACCCGAGCAGGAGTGTGAGTATAGCTATCGTACCCCTATATTCTTGGAATAGCTCGGTCCCAATCCTTATTTCCCACACCAATCATTGATCACATGGGCTTAGGAGCTGTGGTTAGGCAATACCTGCTTGATGGATCATATGGATACTTAGCTGGGACTCCGAGCCTCTGGTCTCTTGACCCTTTCGGACCCATGGCCCAAGTTCTCATATAGGTTTGTGCATTGTGGTATGGACTTATGTCTTCATTCATGTTAGACTATTTTTCCATGCCACTGATATCCCCTTGAGACATCCCTCCCTCATTTATTATCCTTTCCACAAGCACATGCACCACCATGCTTTTTGTTCCCTGTCACTTGGGTTTCCATCATCTTTTATATCTAAAAGGATTCCCGAATAGCATAGATAATTGGCCCAAGGGATCTCCTACAATTTCAGACCATCTTCCTCAAGGATTTCGAGTGACAAATTGATACAAGTCCCATGTTGAGAATTCGGTAAATGGTTGAAACTTAATTGTATTCCCTGAACCTCTGGTCACATAAATATGGATATTGTGTTTCAAACATGGTCAATAGTTGTCCTCTATCATTGTTATTTTCTCATTGTTTTCCATAGGCAAGATGATTCACCCTCTCCGCTTAGTTCTCCCACACATATGACATTAAACAAGGAATCTACAGTACAATCCCTATGACCTTAAACTAAGAGAACCTTTGGCCTTACAACAAAACATTAAATTGAGAATTGAAAAGAATTTCCCGTTTCAGGTCCCTCCACCTTTTTGGCCCCTTGGACCAAGTTTTCATTTGGGATTTTATGATGTGGTATGATCTTATGATCTCATTCACCATAGGATACTCATCGCACCGTACACATCGGTCATTGGGATATATTGCCCATATTGGCATCTTTGCTACACGATGA
Source organism: Viscum album (assembly GCA_963277665.1). Lineage (NCBI taxonomy): Eukaryota > Viridiplantae > Streptophyta > Magnoliopsida > Santalales > Viscaceae > Viscum > Viscum album. The sequence goes on along the minus strand of OY728119.1, from coordinate 769,576,624 downwards.
GAAAATTCACATCATCATCCTCCAAACTATGTGTGGATTGATTCCAATTATTATGGGATTTGTTGGACATCCTGAACATCTAGTCTTTGGGTCCAACACCATATCATAGAAACCCCTTTATCATTCTGGCCTCTTGGCCTGAGACATTCAATGGGAGGGTACGCGGTGTGGGATGGGATTGTTTCCCCATTCACGTCAGGTTTGTACCAACCATTCCTCATACCTCTATCTCCCATGTTCCCTTTTCTACCTTACCCTACAATCATCATTTCGAGTCAACTTCTCTTATGTTGGGTCCCTCGACCCTCTTCAGTGTGATTTACCAATGTGCCCAGGAGTAATCTAGTTTAGAACATAGAGTGTCAAATTCTACCAGGACATGATTTAACCCATTTTTTCAGGCTTCATGTTCCCCTTCATTTGGGATTTCATTATCTTTCACATATGAAGGGACCCCAAAATGGCATGGATGCTCGGCTCAAGGGATATCCTAGCATTGCGGGCCAACGTCCTCAAGGGTTTCGAACAAAAAATTGATACAAGTCCCACGCTGCGAATAAGGATAGCGGTTGACACCCATTTGTTGTTCCCATTATAGGTCACATGATATGGGTATTGTGTTTAAAACACGGTCAACCGTTATCCTCCATCATCATTCCAACCCCATCAAGACTTAAGTGTCAGTTGCATGACTCACATAATTCTTCACCCCTTCATGTCCAAATGGAATTTCGACACTCTTGGTATTATCATTCAGTGAACATTTGCACGATAGGAGGATGAAGCCATCCTAAGGCATCATTCGGGGCCCTGTAATGAATTACCCTTTACATGTACCCCATGTGTTTCAAAGGCCTCTTACACCTTTGTTTCCCATACTGAGTTTGACTCACATGGACTTAGGGATCAGATTGAGGTCTGCGCTCACTTGGAAGAGTTTCACTTCATCATGGTCCGAGCTCTATGACCTTAAACTAAGATCTCTTTATATGACCCCTTCTTAGAATTAAATCTTGCTTGATTCGCATGCTCATGGGATATGTAGGAATTCTCGGACATATAGTCTTTGGGTCTAGATAAAATTTCACAAATTATCACTTTTTTCATCCTTTTAGGCCACAAATCATATAGGATTGCGTGGTGTGGCATGTGTGGGATTTTTCCCTCATTCATGCCAGGTTTGCAAGAGCTGAACCATGTACTTCCCTTCTGAGAGGTATTCTCTCCTACCCCATGTTCTATAACCTTTTCTGGTCCCTCATTCTGAGGTTTTGTTCCTAGAATTGCATGTACTGTGATGTGGACCTCGTCCTCATTCACGTCGGGCATGCTTTATCATGCCATGCACATACCCTATTGAACCTAGTTTTTCCTGAATTAATCTGAGCCATATGACTTTAATCTTTGCTGCCTAGTCTCAAATTACATTAAACTATTGCATCTGTTTTGAACGATGTTAAAATTCATGGTTGGTCCTACCACACAACCTTAAACTATGACCTTATCGTCCTAGCCGCATGAAAAAAAGAGAACTCCATCATGGTGTCCTCATTCGAGAGGACATCATGTTTGTTATCGGTCTCCCACCATAAGATTTTTCAACACCTGTATATGGAATGATTCTTTTGGAGATGCCTGGACTTTCATCCTAGGTCCATCGCTTCAAAAAAACACACATTAAACCTAAAGGACAAACTAGATCTATCAAATGTCGCTTCTTTTAGTGCATAGGCTAGACCCGCACAACCTTATTACCCTTAGCACTTGTACCTTAACATTCCATCCTCTAGAACAATGTATGTCTTGATTCCCATTCTCATGGGATATGTAGGAATTCCCAGGCACATTTCCTTAGACCCAACCTAACATTCACTTTTGATCCGTTGACCTAATAGTTTCCCAAGGATCACATTGTAGTTATATGGACTCATAAAATCCTCATTCACATTGGGTTTAATAATTACTTCACCATGCAAATCCCTCCTTAAGTTCTATCTACTGTTCGAGTTCTTATACCTTAAAACTATGATATCTTTCACATTCTTTCCACAAGGTGTAAAACTGCACAAAATCTCATAGAACTACGTGTGGCTTCATTCCCATCTTCATGGGATATATAGGAATGCCCAGACAATCTTTCTTCTGGTCCAGCCCCAGGAATCTAAAATCCTCCCCCCTCTCTTTATCCCCATGGCTAGAACTCTTTTGGGAACATGTGGTGTGGTGATTACCTCTCGGGTTCTCATTCACGTTGGGTTTTACAACAGCCGCACCATGTGCCTCCATTGTCTTTTCCCAATCTGGTCTGAGTTCTATAACCCTAAACTAAGATCTCCCTATGGGAACTACATGTTAGATTTGGATACTTTGTATCCCTGATCACAGTCCATTAAATCAATCCCCACTTAATTTCCCATTCTATGACCTTAAGCTAGAAATGTGCAACCCTATGAGCCTTTTCCTTGGCAAGGGACTCGACTCACTCTATCTGATACATCTTATTTTCATACTCAGATGTGTGGTGAAAAAGATCCAGAAGTGTGGATTTTTCACATGGACATTCCCTTGTTCCATGTCCAAGCTTAGTGAACCTATTATTTGGATCATCATCCTCTTCCACATTTTAAGGGACCCCCTTTACAACTTGGTCTTATGCAACATTGTCTTACCTACCATCTAGGGCCAATGTCCCTAAGGAACTTGGATGAAAAATTGATACAAGTCCCGTGTTTCGAACATGGCCAACAGTCGAACCCTATTTATCTGTCCCCATTCCAAGATAATGTTATATATATGATGTGTTTTGAACACGGTAAACCATTATCCACTATCTTCATGCACCATCAATGTGGTCCAGTTCTCAATCATCAAGATTCACATTTTCCCACTTCCTTATTTTCAAGTGGAATTCCAACAAACTCGAATTTACCCCTTCACGCATCTAGGTGCTTTATGTAGTCAGTTCGAAATTATGAGGACGTCATTCATCAATCATCCCATTTCCCCTAATACGTGCCTCCAAGTACTAAGAATCTCCCATCAGTACTCCTTGTATCCCACATCCAGCACAACTCATGTGGGCTTAGTAGTTTTGGTAGGCTGTGTACTGGTGTAGCCATGCCACACATTCCTTTCATCGTCCTACATGATGTTAAACTACGCCCTCAGAACTACGTATGACATGATTCATATCCTTGTCGGGGTATATAGTAAGGCCCAACCACATTTCTTTGGGACCAACCAAACTTTCACTTTTGGACCCATGACCTAAAGAACTTCTTACAAGGATACATGGTGTGGTGCAGACTTCTTATGGCCTCATTCACATTAGATTTATAGTTACCGCATAACATAATCATTTCCTAGAACCTCTACTTTCACTCATCATCCTATCATATGACGTTAAACTGCATGAGTCCATATGTCCTTGGCACATGACACTAAACTGCGGTTCTACCCTAAATAAGTTCAGGATGCCCTGTAATAATTATGGGATGCGTCAGTTTCTTTTCCAGAGAGGATTAAACCTACCAGTGTTGGTCTCTGACAACGCTATTCTCAAGAACTATGTGTGGCATGATTCTAATCTGTATGAGATACATAGTGAAATCTAGGCATTTATCCTTGGGGCCAGCCTCAGGGTCATTACCCCTTTTGGCCCATAGGCCCCCAATCACGGTCTAGGCAGTGTGACCTGAAAAATGTGCACATCGTCTTCACTGTGCAAAGTTAAACCTTGTGTTCATCATCATCCATGGTACGATGTAAAACTGAAAGGAATTCTTAGCCCTCCCAAAAGAGGTCATACTCAAAGAATGTATGATTCAAGATCAGACCGATGCGCCCACTTAACATGACTTCACCATAGTGGCATAATTTCTAGAGTGTTGGACTCCATTCGAACAACCCATCACTCCACCTTACACAGTTTGTGTGCACTTTATTGATACCCTTATCCTATTTAACATATAAATGAACCCCCTAACAGTATGGATTCTCCGGTTTTTTCTTGTATACTGTCCTGGGATAACGTTCTAAAAAAATAGATGAGATTTTGAGTCAAACCCCATGTTTTGAGTATGGTCAGCGGTCGGCCCTCATTTGGTATCCCCATTTCTGTCTAACGTAATAAGAATGCTGTATTTCGAACATGTTCAATAGTTATCCTTTATTTCTATTCCATCACTACAGTGTTCCAAATCTTGGGTGCTGTAATTCACACCCCATCCCCCTTTGTTCGGATTGATTCTAACGCCCCTGACATTACCCCGCTCATGCACTAGAGCATGTTGGGAAATGGAAATTTGATTGATCCGAGACCTTAATTCTCTAGTCAGTCCTCCCTAATTCTTTTTAGAAATATGGAATGGTTGTTCAAACCCTCGATGCCCGAAGCCTGGTCAACGCTCTCATATTCAGGTTGAATAACTAGGTGGTTATCCCTTGTTTTTCACATCGGGCATGACCCACATGAGCATAGGGATTGGTCGCCGAATGTTTCACTAATGCGACAGACATGTAACGTAACGAAGAAATTAACATAACTCATGCATTCATCTATCATGAATAATCAAAGCATGAAAGTGCATCCCAAAGATACATGCATCATAATACCCGAGGATCGACCTATCCCATGGATGTGTTAACCCCGTCAAAAGCGTGTTGCATATATGAAACCCTCTATATCATGGTGTCTAGGATCATTTTATGCCTGTTTAGTTCCCACTCCTCCTCGGCAGCAATGGGGCTTAGTTCGTCAGCTGTAATTCGGGCCCTCTTCTTGTCGCTCCGGATGATAGCCATATCTGCTGAGGATTGCTTCATCATCTTTTCGGACTCTTCCAATTGGACCTTAAACCATTATATGAGGTTCTATTTCATGGTGAGGAAAGTGGAATTCTCATATCTTTAAATGCGTATCCATTAAATCTCATTTTCATCCCCCTGGAAGCCTCCTGGTGAGCCATTATATTTTTGGAAATTTGGGCCTTTTAGGTTATATTTTGTGAAGCACCTTCGTGAATCCCATCCACGAAACTTGTTCACAGAGCTCAATCCCAGCAGAGAAATCATGGAGCCCTGCCCTGACCTTTAAGAACAAGCCCCAGAGAGAACCACAACAAAGCCAAATACACGTTGTGCCCCACAAAATAGGAAGCTCGATTTGTAGAGAGAAATCACAGAGTACACCAAGATTTGTGAATCAAGATTGCTATGTGATAAAATGCATAGGTGAGAATGGAAAAAGTAGAGGTCAGCCTTCCCTATTTATAGCTGATGATCCCTTTCACTTCTCGACATGTCTGGCCGTGGTGAGGTTCGCGACGCGCTCAACCTACACGATGCCTCTCCAACTCACAAGCCTCCTTAATTATTATTCTTCACGATTGACCATGGATTTTTAATGATTGACCCTCAGACATGATCCCTCTTTTTCTCCTTGGCTTTAAGTATGAGGGGGGCATTCGTTGGTTCCAAAATTTGTTAAGAGAAGAATCAAACGAAAATCCCTTGGGGATGCCTCGCGAAGCTCACCTACAGATCCCCACTGCACCGCTACCCGCGTGAAGATCCACTTCTGCAAAGCTTCCATAGAGAAAGGAGGTGAGAGGCTCTATGAAGTAATTTGAAATTTGAGAAGCCACGACAGAGCAAGGAGACAAGAGGCTCTATGAGCCAGATTGACGTTTGGGAAGCTGCCGCAGAGCAAGGAGGCGAGAGGATCCATGAAGTGGACTGACATTTGCGAATCTGCTGCAGAGAAAGGAGGTGGGAGGCTCCGCAGTTACGCCAAAATGAAATGAATCTTCATTCCCAACAAGATCTACATCGAGGCACCTCTTGCCTATAAATATCAGGATCCCCTTGAGCTCAACGTATGGATCCTCGAACCTTTCACCTTCTTAGCTCTCAAATTCTGAAGAAATTTGTGCTATGAAAACCATGAGATCTTCAAGGTAATTTATCATCATGATGTGCCTTTCCCTTTGCTTGAATTAAACCCCTCTTCAATGTAGGATATCTTTCACAGATCTCATGGGCCTCTGCGATGAAAGGGGTTCCCCAAGGGGAATCGGGTCTTCACGGTGCACTTATGTTCATGAAATACCCTCCATGAAGATGTGACCCACATGCCAAGGCATGTCACTGTGCTTCCTGATGTACATTGATTTTTTATGCTATGCTTCATAGGTAACCCTTGATTCATGAATAACTACTCCATGAAGGCCTTTACACTTCACGAAGAACCCTCCATATGCACCTATGCCCTACTCCTAGGCTAGGCCACTTCCCTTCACAAATCATACCCCTTCGTGAAGCACCTCTACTACATGGAGCACCGAAGCTTCTTGAGGCATCTACCTGTGAACCCCTTTTCCATGAAACTCCTCTTCCCGTGTGACCATCCAGGTTTGCACGAAGTGATTTTAATGTTCCTTGGGTGGTTCTTCCCGTTGCATTGCTTCGCCTCATGCTTCTTCGCATAGGCACACTAATGGCTATTTATTCTTCTCATAGCCAAGATAATGTGGGCCCCTCAATGGATCACTCCACGACACCCCCTCACCAAGGAATTTCTAATGCCTTCCCTTCCCCAAGGATGGGAGGGTATCAGTTTTGTAAGTCTTAGGCGTGCGAAGTAAACCCCCCTCATCCGAGCTGCAGAATTTTAAACTACCAAGCACCCTCTTCCTTAGCACATGATGTTAAAATCTCACCCCAACCCATGCATCATAGGCGGGGTGACCCATCTTTCACATTATCTACCCACGCTCATCTCTATGGGCATGAGATATTCCCCACATGGAATGAGATCCTCTTGTTTCGAGCGGCGCCTGTCCATGGGAAAAAGGGAAACAACCATGGTGTAAGCCCCTAGCCTTTATTATGGGAGTCAGCATCCCAGATCCTCTTATCTTCTTCCATGACAAAGACCAGAGGGGGGATGGGAACGAGGACCTTCATCATCCCATCCCTCTTCCTTTGGGATTTTTCGCCACTAGGCCTCCATCCTGGAGTAAGTCCCAATCTCCATCTCACTGGGATGCAAACCATACGTAATCCAATGTTTCCTCATGGAGTTTTGAACCTTGCGTAAGACCTTGTTTCCTTTTTGGGCCGCTAACCACATGTAATCCCCACTCCAGTTCCCATGGAGGCACCTTTCTAGACATTATTGTCATGTCTTTGATGCCTCTTATTTCTCATACCAAGCATGACTCACGTGGGATTCGAGAAATCATTGACCATGACGTCCTATCTGGGCCACCATGGTGTGTATGCCCCAACACATATTTTCAGCTATGTATAATTTGATCCTTGCCAAGGAAAGGTACATTGGAATCCTCCTAGAGGCTCACTCCTAGAACTCGTTTCCTCCGACCCCCTTCACGTCAGTTCATCTTCGTCCTACAAGACGCTAAACTGCATCCATCTCCTAAACTATGTGGACTTTGATTCTTTCAAATACATGGTATGTATGAATCCTCCTTGAGGTTAATGTCCAACAACCATTGGTTCCAACAACCATCATGTCGGCTCACAACCACCATCAAAAACTACATGTACTTTGATCCATGCATAGAAAGGTCCGTAGGATGCCTCCATGAGGTTCAAGCCCAACAACCATTGGTCTTGAACCCCTTCATGTTGGTTCACCAACAATTCTACAAAACTATGTGGACTTTGATCTTTGCCAAGGAATGGTACATAGGGAGCCTCTCTGAGGTTCATTCCCAACACACATTGGTCCCGACTATTCCACGTCGGTCCACCACCATCCAACATGATGTTAAAATATACTCCCCTTTTGTCCCACATGGCTCTAAACCATCCCCTATCCCATGGTAAGATGTTTTCAACCCCATGAATCAGTAAGCATTTTTGATCCTCATCCAATGGTAAGCCAGTGTGATCCTCATTTAGTAGTAAGCTGTTGTCTACCCCATTCAGCAGCAAGCTGTTGTCAAGCCCATTCAGTGGTAAGTTGTTGTCAACCCCATGCAACGGTAATCCATTTTCAACCCCAACCCAGCGGTAATCCGTTATTTCCCCTTTTGTTTGGACTCATATCTCGGGTCCATATCAGTGGTATCAGACCATCCTTGGACTGATAACCACACATACACCCAAGTATATCATCGGGTCATTTTCCTCTACGCACGACCAAATTAAATACACCATTTTGAACTATGTGGACTTTGATATTTTCCAAGGTAAGATTCGTAGGACACATACCTATGGTTCAAGCCCATCACCCATGTCTCATCCTGGCCTTTCCCTTGAGCCTATGTGTTTCAGGAAGGTCATGCCCTAACCCAGAGGTTCCACTTCCTTAGGGTCTCATCCATATGGGTTGCCTCCTCAGGTGTCCCATCACCCCACTAAACAACATGGACTTTGATTCCCTACCATAGGGATACGCAGGAAGTATTTTCAAGGCTCAATCCCAACACTACTGTCACCTTCATGACGATTCCATCTCATTTCCCCACCACTTCAGTGAACTCTCCATTATCCATCTTGATTCTTACCTGGGCCACCACATCCTGGTGAGATCCTGCCATACAATTCTTCACCACCCCTAAACGTAATTGGGTACCTAACCATATGTTATCCCTAGAATCAGTGTTCCTTTTAGGGGTTTCATCCATCTGATCCACTCCTGTTAGTGTTCTGATCTGTCAAATCCATCTCTGCTAGACGTTAAACTCACAACATACCCTATGTTAAACATGGAAAGTTGAGGAAAACCTCAGAGACATGCCTATGGAATAAAATTCCCCTCATTCGACATGAGATTCCATGGGATTCCATGCAACCAATAATCCCTATCAGAAGGGGATGAAAACCCAGACGCCCCAGTGTTCCAGCGTCCAGACATGCCGGTGATGTCCAACATGACAACTCCCCCAACCGAATGTGGCGGCCCTAACAAGACCACTTGGAATGTATTGAAATAAGTAGTGTAATTAACCGGTATCCATGAAGACATGGAATTGGGATGAGTTTCATGAATAACATCTTAATCTATAAGAGTGACTTGGACTAGGTAATGAGTTTCGACGAGGAATACAAAGAAGGGGGAACTCACATCCCATCACCCTATTTCGATCAAGGTGAAAATGTCCCTAAATAAGTGACAGATTCCACCCACCTTTGGAAAGTGGTAATGTAGGGAAAAAACAGCCCTTCCTCGACATGCGGATGCACACACACCAAAAAAAGTGTCAGAAATAATGACAAAGCCAGAGGCATACCTTGCAAGCCTTGTAATGTTTGTTTCTTATGTACTGATTGTCTCATATTCCTTCTTCTTGAGTCTAAGGAACTCTCTTTCCATATTGAAATGGAGGGTTCATGGAAAATAATTATTGAAAAAAATTCTCTTTAATTCCTCCCAATCCATAGAATCAATTTCTTCCTAGGGATTTTAATTCTTGATCAGTTTTTACCATTAACCAGCTTCCCCATCAAAATGATAGACCACCAGTATGAAATTCTCTTCTTTTGAGCATTAGAGGATAGATAATATATTTTCAATGGAGTCAGTACACTATTCCAAGAGGAGGGGATCAGAAGATCCACTATGAATGGGAGGCCTTTTCCGCATGAAAAATTCAATGACAACCTTCACTTTCCTTGGAGGAGGAGGGTGTCTCACATGATTCAAGTTATTATTCATAACATGATCCAGATGATCAAGTGCTATCATTATGTTTTGAGAACCCATTGCCATCATATCAAGCATATCATTAGGTAAATCCTCACATTCCCTATCACATTGATTATTATAACGTGTTCTTATCTTTCTTTACATTAACTAAGAAAAAGAACATACAGTTATAGGGCTTCAATACTTAGATATTCTGCATAACAAGTAAACTTTTAACATAAGAGGATAAACATTTAAATGAGAAGTATATCTAGACATGTGATTCCATATGTTTCAATTAATTTTTAAATCTATTTATTAACTTATAATCTTAGGGGTTTTTTTCATTCCATTAATAATTTTTTTTACAAATCTCAAGATTTCTCAAATCATATCCCCTAGGATAGTCCAACCATGAGTGAATCAAAACCCGTTGTCATGCACCAGTTCCCATTTGAGTCTAGAAGAATATGGTGTTCTCGGGTTTTACCCCAAGATACATATGTTCCAGAGACACCTATACCTATTTGAATCTATAAATGTATTTATTTTGTTGATAAATAACTTACTCTATACTTAAAAAAAATTAGGGTTGTTTTCATGACCTAGTCTTATCCTTAAGGTTATTAATAAAGTTCTCTATTCCTAATCTTCAGAAATAACTTGACCATACTATGATACCAAATATACCAACTCTAGTCTTTTATATATAACATTACATGATTTGAAGCATAATTATACATCAGAGTACAACCCATGGATCGTAAATTCTAGTGTCTTGGAAGAAAAGGTACATAAAATTGAAAACATGGAACCAAATAAAAACTTTTTAATTTAATATTAAAATTGAGATCCTAACATTAATTTTGCTCAAACATCTGCGTAGGGTACCCTGGGGAACACATGAACAAAAGGATGATCTAAATATCCCATTAAGGGAATAACCATAAGAACAAAGAATTAGCACATGGGATAAAAGGAATGGAATAATGATATAAAAAGGCATGTGAAATATGGAATCATAACATATAAAAATTTAATCATACAAACATGGAGTAAAAATAATGTGTCAACAACATAAAAAATGAATTTAACATGATTCATGGATAACTTTCAAGATAGTTTCCCATGGCAGCATAAGCCAAGGATAACCTCCAAGAGCGTCACACATGGTAGCACAAGCCAATGCTAACCTCTAAGACCGTCACCCATAACGTCTCATGAGACTCAACTTTACCAATTTCATTGGATCACTATATGGTAATACCTATATTAACTATTCATTAATATGTTTCCCATATAAATAATCATACATAATTTATCTTACATAATCATAAGGGTTTCCCATGGAATGAATTGGGTACCACAATCATGTCATGAAGCATAAAGAATGGGCATATCATAAAACCATCAGATAAATAAAGGAACTAAAATATACATCAACAATAATAATGGAAAATAGGAATTTATCATGGAAAGTGATTTAAAGTTTAGGTGACAACATGTAAGAAAATTATATAAGAAATTTTAGCATTAGAACATTTTCTTTACGGTTTTAAAGAAAATACTATCGATCCATTAAAATAGAAAAGGGAACAATCCTTTATATAAAACCAGAAGTGAACAAAGAATGTTTAAATTATAAAAAATTATGATTTTATAAAGACAATTTTGGATCAATATATAATATATATTGCACATGAAATCATGTAATAATTCGGTAAATTCCCTCAAAACATATTTGGTTATCAGGAAGTATTGAGGAGGGAATCACATAAAAACATGTATATCCCTAAAATAAAAAAGATGAAAGTGTATTGATAAATTAATTTGGTACAAGTAAACAGAATTTATAATATTCACATATAATAATATGATAACTTAATTTTGGTAAAAGGAAGATAAGGCAACCCGAAGGAACAAAGGAGGTTCAGGTAGAATCCCTTACAGATTATCAGTATGTTATTAGGTGTACATAAGAAGGATTAATGAAAGAGGAATGGGTTTATAATCACATATAAATCATGAGGTAATTATGGGGGAGGTTATAAATCATACCCCATCATTAGGGATTACACATTAAAGGGAATAACATAGAGGACATTCTTGAATAAAAGTGATATAGAGAGGATCCCTTACCTTAAGCTGTATGGTGTTCTCTACATTATACTAATGACCTGAATAATCAAATTAGGTTAATTAATTAATCATTACCAAACCTTTATATATGAAAAATATTTATTATTCCCTTTTAATGTTATTTAATGAAATTTTTATGGGTTTAGTGGTTCAATTTCATTGTTTGGGATCATTTTATTCCTTTGTTTTAATGATCGTTTCACTTATATTCATGTTTGGATTCACATGGTTGATGAGATTGGTTGTACATAATTGAAGTTATATGTCATTAGTGAACATCCAGAAAATTACATGGTAAAAAAATAAATTTTGTTATATTGTGTGAAGGTGAATCATTATATAAAACATTAATGATAAATGCTTGGATTAATTTGGAGATTTCGCTCACAATTAACTTGTTCTGTATTATTATTTGAAATCATGTTTGAAAAAGGATTATAGAAAAGAAAATAATATAAAATAATTGTTTAATATTTTTGTTCAACTGTAAAAATGGTTTCTTGACCATAATTGAAAATTGTTATAGAAATTGATAACCTGTCTTCCTTGAAAGTGATAAATTAAAACATCTCAGATAGTGTTTTTATTTATTTTGTATAAAAGGAGGGGAAATGAGATATGATAATGAATCATCCCATTAACATAAAAAGATTCAAGTACATTTATGGTACTATATTTTTCATACTATTTCAATGAGGATATGTTAGGAAAAAAAGAGAACAAAGGAACATGAATAGAAAATGAATGAAAAGAAATGAGGAATTTACCTCTTGATTTAATCATCATTGAGAGCCTCTTAATGGGAGAGGATTTAGTGTTTTCAGGAGACAAAATGCTTTTGGAAATAAAAGAGGATATTTGAGGGAGATTTGAGAATAATTTATGTAAGTAAAAAGTCATGAGATGAGTGAAGCGAAGTGGGGAGTATGGGTGTTTTTTTAGTGGAGGGCAGGAGGGTTTTCTTAATATTTTAATCATTAATTTATTATTTTTCCATAATACAATCAATAGTATTGATTATTGATACCAAAAACAGTAATTTGTTCATGTGAAACCTAAAAATATCCATTTACATCATCCATGCCTCAAGAATGATGAATAAATTCGTGTTTTAGCATTTATCAGGAAATATATTATTTTACTATTCTTCAAAAATTCATGTATTTTAAAAAAAATCCCAAAAATTCACTGTAACAATTTTTTTACATGTAGAATAAAAAAATAAAATTCCATTTCTCAAAAATAATTTTATAATTAGGATTAATTTAATTTTTAATTAAAATCATAATTTACTTTACAAAAATAGATTTTGAAGCTATAAATTATTTTATTATGCTTTCAAAAATTACATTAGGTCTTATAAAATTTTCTTAAAACTAGAGGACATAAAATTGCTAATTTATGAACACCTTTTAGGAAAATAATGTTTGTTTTAAATTAATTAATTAAATAAAATTAATTTTTTGTGACTTAAAAAATACCAATACTTTTACTATGGTCGTATTTTCTTTTATAATGCGCCTAAATTTTATTTTTACATTCACTAGGGAGAATACTATTATTTTGGAATATTTAAAATTTATAAGGGGAATATTAATATTCATAAGGGTAGGTTATTATTCACCAAAAATTATGTTTCTTCCATCATATTATAAACATCATACCAATCACAACTGTGTAAGTCATATTTTTGAAATTCACAACACATAAGTTAAAATATTATGTTTAAAGGTTATATAGTACTTAGTAGTTCATTTTATTGTATTTTCATGTGAGTATATGACATAATTATAAGAAAAAAATTTCTACTGATAAAACATTTGGCCGTTACCACAAGAGGGTGATTTTAAATGATTTTTAAATGAACCATCCTAGGCTACCATAAAATTGGTACATGACCTGGTCATCCTCACACCCAAAAACATGTTCTTGATCACCATTGAATGGAAAATAACATCACAAAGTCACATTTGGGAAGGTTTTCTCCATCAAATAGAGGTAATAATAACAACAAATTCGTATAAACAACCATGAATCTAATAAGGTACACACATACATTGGGATACCATGCATATGAAATGAGAAAATACAAATAAACAGAAAATCCATAAATTGAATAAGCAAGAATAAACATCCAATTGAGACCTAAAAAAATAATGATCAATATCACTATTTAATATAAAATGTATGAAATACATCACGTAATCAAAATAATAATGGAAATAAAAAACCACTTATATATATGAATTGTATGATACAAACACATCCTAAAAAATAAACCACAAACCCAAACCACCAATCAAGGGTCTCCATGTCACCCATGGTTTTACATAAAAATTAAAACATCCATAAAAAAAGTAAAACTTCCATAAAAATTTACATGAACAATATCCAGAACAAGATCAAACTAGGTCACCTATAATAAAGAAAAAGGGTTTCATATACACGTATTAGGGTGTATACAAGGTGTGATAAAAATAGGAAAAATTGGATTTTATAAAAGAGATGATGAAATTATTTTCATAAAAAATTTCATAAATTATATATTTAAAATCATTTAGAAAATAGGTTTTCCTATAAATATTCATTCAAAAAAATTCATGCCCTCTTTCTTTTTTCTAAAACCATAGAGTAAAAACTTCTTATAGAGACTATGAATACCTAGATCAAGACCATAATTTCAAACCAATGAAAATAAATTAAAACATTGCATAAAAATATATTTCATAAATTACCTTCTTAGATAGGAATTGGAATACAGAATTTTAAGTGTAAAAAACATAAAAATATTTAAATGGTTAGTTTTCAAGATTTTGAAAAGAACTATATTATTCTTCAACCATTAGGATCCTTTAACAAATCCTCCATTCCACAAAATATGGAGTTAACTATAAAACAAAATAATGAAGGAAATAAAAAATGGGTACCATCATATTAAGGATATAGAAAATAAAAAATTATAATAATTTAATCACTATGACAGCCAATATAGAAACAAGGAGATAAGAAAATAATGTTGTAAAAATCCCCTATGTGTAATAAAGTATCATGGCAAACACCATTATTTATAACAGGAGACTATCCTAGAAAAAATAAAGATAATACTTCTATAGGTAATCTCACATAGCCTTACTAGGTAATTTTAATCAATTTTGATTATGGTATTGGATATTATAATTTATTATGGGAAAAACTAAATTCTCCCCTTGGATACCAGAGTTACCATGACATGTGGAATCAGAGGTGAGTGGTGAAACAAGAAAAATGATAAATACATAAATCATGTTGTGTGATAAATAATACTCATACCAACTTTTAAATATTAACAAGAAACAAAAACATTATTAAAAAACAAGAAACATACAATTATAATGGTAAAATCATATCTCATAAATGGGAAAGTCCTAAACAAGGCATATAAACCTTGGGGGGTCAAAATTAGGGTGTTACAAAAACTAATAAAATCATTTTCATAATATTCCAAATGGGACTTTAAAACAAAACATGGAATTCCATGATATTTTACACCCATTAAGGATCAATTCATAAATTTTTTGAAGACCTGAATTCCTCATACAATAATATTACATCTTATTATCCAAATATTTCTTACATAGTAAAATAACATATTATAGAATAATTAAGGATTGTTGCTTTTTCCGACATGAACACATAAACAAATTTTTCATAGGTGAGATAAATAATATCCCCTGAAGTTCATTATACATAATCCTTTTTTTAGAAAAATCATACATAATAGATATCATCATATCATAGGGAATGTAAACATAAAAAAGGGTGAGCTCAGATGTCCAATAAATATTTACAAGGGAGATACATAAGCATAATATGAACATAAGTGAAAGGAAACATGATTATACAAATTAAAACCATACCCTTCATATCATAGATCAGAATATTGAGTCACGAAATAAATAATAGTAGTTCATAAAATATGAAATCATGATAAAATCAAAGATCATGAGCCATGAGATCACAAAAATGGGATTAAAAATAGATTTTCGGCATACAAATAAGAATAGAATGTTCTATGTCAATTCTACCCACCAAGACATTAATAACATGATAATCGTAGGATAACCACCTGTGTAATTGATTCATGATTGGGATGAACACCAGTGTACCCTGTTTTTGTCTTGGGGTATCCTCTAAAGTACTCTTTGATGTCATAAAACATTAATCAGAACCCAATTAATTGGTAGAAGATATGGTCCACACCCATCTCATAATGAAAATATTATTAATCTATCCCATAAGATCATAACATTTATTATATAATAACCCATGAAATGTGATAGTTTTTATAGTATTCAAATCTGAATATATCCTATCACAAACAATATTTGTTCACCGTTGAATCTGAAAACTGACTCGGTCCATCATAAGGTCGAATGGGTGTTCCCTATCCCCATAGGCTAGCACAGGTTCTTGGGTATCATAAATAATGGGTTTGGAATTATTTAACTAGGTTTAGAAGCATTAAAAAAACAAATAACAATAAATAAACTGAATCTGAATATTTAATCCAAACACTACGGGAAAAATGAGCAATTGCGACGGGTTATTTGCGACGGGGGTATTTCCCCGTCGCAAATAAGGAGGCTTTTGCGACGGGATTGCTTTCCCCGTCGCAAATAGTTTTCCCGCGATGCGCGCCAAATCGCGGGAAACTTATTTGCGACGGGGAAATATTCCCGTCGCAAATAACCGGCGGCAGTAAAAGGTATTTGCGACGGGAATATTCCCCCGTCGCAAATACTATGTCGGCAGGGATTATTTGCGACGGGACCCGTCGCAAATAACTATTTACCGGTTGACCGTAATAAATGTTGGCTAAGGTATTTGCGACGGGTCCCGTCGTAAATAATACTATTTGTGACGGGAATCCCGTCGCAAATGGGCCCGTCGCAACTAATCTAACCTATAAATACCCCCATCCGTTTTTTTCATTTCATTCTCATTCCTTATCTTCTCTCTCTCTCAGAATTATATTTCTAGAGTTGAGTTTTTCTCCAGTTTAAGTTTTTTCTCCAGAGCTGATATTAAAGTTTTGAAGAACGATCAGAACAGATCAATTTTCAAGGTATTTATCTTCATTTTAATTTTTTATTTATTTTTAATTTCTTATTAGTTTCTATTATTATTAATTAGTTGTAATTTAATTATGTTTACATTGTTTTATTACTTAATAAATTTAAATTATAAGTATTGTTTATATGGTAATTAGGAATAATTAGTAATAATTTTTAGTAATTAAGAATAAATATTAATAACTAGTAATAAATACCAATAATTAAGAATAAGAACATTATTACATTATTAGTTTATTTTATTATTAATATTAAAATAATATAATTTTTTATATATATACAGTTCTTTTTTCATCTGTGTGTTTGCTGTCTTCACATGTATTATTTGTATGTGGAGATAGAAAACGCACAGATGAAAAAAGAACTGTATATAAATTAGAAAATTATATTATTTTAATATTAATAATAAAATATATTAATAATGTTATTATTTGTAATTATTGGTAATTATTTCTAATTATTGATAATTATTCATTTAATTACTAATAATTATCAATAATTAAGAATAATTAGTAATAATTACCAATAATTAACAATAATTAGTATTAATTACCTATAATTAGTATTAATTACCAATAATTAGTATTAATTACCAATAATTAGTATTAATTACCAATAATTCGTAATAATTAGGAATAATTAACAATAATTAGTAATAATTAGGAATAATTAGGAATAATTAGTATTAATTAGGAATAATTAGTAATAATTACCAATAATTAGTATTAATTAGGAATAATTAGTATTAATTAGGAATAATTAGTATTAATTACAAATAATTAGTATTAATTAGGAATAATTAGTATTAATTACAAATAATTAGTATTAATTACCAATAATTAGTCTTAATTACCAATAATTAGTATTAATTACCAATAATTAGTATTAATTACCAATAATTAGTATTAATTACCAATAATTAGTATTAATTAGGAATAATTAACAATAATTAGTAATAATTAGGAATAATTAACAATAATTAGTAACAATTAGGAATAATTAGTATTAATTAGGAATAATTAGTAATAATTACCAATAATTAGTATTAATTAGGAATAATTAGTATTAATTACCAATAATTAGTATTAATTACCAATAATTATTATTAATTACCAATAATTAGTATTAATTACCAATAATTAGTATTAATTACCAATAATTAGTATTAATTACCAATAATTAGTATTAATTAGGAATAATTAACAATAATTAGTAATAATTAGTAATAATTAACAATAATTAGGAATAATTAGGAATAATTAGGAATAATTAGTATTAATTAGGAATAATTAGTAATAATTACCAATAATTAGTATTAATTAGGAATAATTAGTATTAATTACCAATAATTAGTATTAATTACCAATAATTAGTATTAATTACCAATAATTAGTATTAATTACCAATAATTAGTATTAATTACCAATAATTAGTATTAATTAGGAATAATTAACAATAATTAGTAATAATTAGGAATAATTAACAATAATTAGTAATAATTAGGAATAATTAGGAATAATTAGTATTAATTAGGAATAATTAGTAATAATTACCAATAATTAGTATTAATTAGGAATAATTAGTATCAATTACCAATAATTAGTATTAATTACCAATAATTAGTATTAATTAGGAATAATTAACAATAATTAGTAATAATTAGGAATAATTAACAATAATTAGTAATAATTAGGAATAATTAACAATAATTAGTAATAATTAGGAATAATTAACAATAATTAGTAATAATTAGGAATAATTAGTATTAATTAGGAATAATTAGTATTAATTACCAATAATTAGTATTAATTAGGAATAATTAGTAATAATTACCAATAATTAGTATTAATTACCAATAATTAGTATTAATTACCAATAATTAGTATTAATTACCAATAATTAGTATTAATTACCAATAATTAGTAATAATTAGGAATAATTAACAATAATTAGTAATAATTAGGAATAATTAACAATAATTAGCAATAATTAGGAATAATTAACAATAATTAGGAATAATTAGTATTAATTAGGAATAATTAGTATTAATTACGAATAATTAGTAATAATTACCAATAATTAGTAATAATTACCAATAATTAGTAATAATTACCAATAATTAGTATTAATTACCAATAATTAGGATTAATTACCAATAATTAGCAATAATTACCAATAATTAGCAATAATTACCAATAATTAGCAATAATTACCAATAATTAGCAATAATTACGAATAATTAGAAATAATTACCAATAATTAGCAATAATTAGCAATAATTAGAAATAATTAGCAATAATTAGAAATAATTAGCAATAATTAGAAATAATTAGCAATAATTAGAAATAATTAGCAATAATTAGTAATAATTAGTAATAATTAGGAATAATTAGTAATAATTAGGAATAATTAGGAATAAGTAGGATTAATTAGGATTAATTAGGATTAATTAGGAATAATTAGGATTAATTAGGAATAATTAGTAATAATTGCCAATAATGACCAATAATTGCCAATAATTACCAATAATTGCAAATAATTAGGAATAATTAGGAATAATCAGGAATACTCAGGAATACTCACGAATACTCAAGAATACTCACGAATACTCACGAATAATCACGAATACTCACGAATAATCACGAATACTCACGAATACTCACAAATAATCAGGAATACTCAGGAATACTCAGGAATACTCAAGAACACTTAGTAAACGAAATCTGCTTGGATAATGAAGGGAAAATTTATAACCATCTCCACAACGATGATTATCAAATTTCCTTTCATTATTCAAGCAGTTTTCCTTTTGCTAAGTATTGCTAAGTATTGCTAAGTATTGCTAAATTAGTAATAAATAGTAATAATTAGCAATAAATTGTAATAATTAGTAATAAATTGTAATAATTAGTAATCCTTGCTTGAGTGTTTTTTCTAACAAATTATTCAAAACCAGTAATGCTTTTATATTTTATAGAAAAATATGGAACAACGAGGTCGTCAACAGTCATTATTAGATGACCGCATATGGATAAATCAACGTAGAAATCCAAATGGTTCTGGTTTAAATCCAGTATATATAGAGGGTGTGGAGATTTTTTTATCATTTGCGGCATCAAATTCAGAATTTGTTTCAGAAGGAAAGATAAAATGCCCTTGTAGAAAATGTGCATTGAGAACGTTTGACACGTTTGACAAAGTGGGGGAACATCTCTTGCGTTTTGGTTTTCAAGCAGATTATGTTTTTTGGTATCAACACGGTGAACGCAGTTCCAGAGCAGATGATACCAACTTGATTCCGGATCCATCCCAGTTTCAAGATTTAGTACATGATGTTGCAGGTTCATCTGTTCAACATACAGAAACTCCGGCTGATATAGCTTCAAATCCTGAGTTGGGACCGTCTGAATTTTATGAGTTGTTGAAGTCTGCTGAGGATGCATTATATCCTGGCTGCAAGATGAGCAAATTAGAAGCAGTTGCAAAATTTATGGCTATCAAATCAGATAACGGAATGTCAAACACATGTTTTGACCAGATATTTTCTTTGCTGAAAACACTGTTACCCGAAGGAAATGTTTTACCTGCAAATTACTATGAAAGTAAGAGGTTGGTTCGAAATTTGGGACTTACTTGTCAGAAGATTCATGCATGTTCAAATGACTGTGCTTCCAATTTCGGTAGATGTGTAAAGAATGGTCATATTACTGGATTGAAAAGTCATGATTGTCATGTTATAATGGAGAGACTTCTACCCATTGGATTAAGAGGTCTGTTGAATTATGTGATTTGGGATTCCATAACAGACATGTCTCATTTTTTTCGGGAAATTTGTGCGGCTACGGCAGATTATGATGCTCTAGGCAAACTTGAAAAAGATGTTGTTGTAATTATATGTAAACTGGAAAAAATATTTCCACCGTCTTTCTTCGACTCAATGGAACATTTGATGTTACATTTTCCATATGAAGCCAAATGTGGAGGTCCGGTACAGTTTCGATGGATGTACCCATTTGAAAGATGCATGCAAAAATTGAAAAGAAAAGTACGCAACAAAGCATCTGTTGAAGGATCTATTGCAGAAGCTTATTTGCAAGAGGAAATATCTTTTTTCTGCTCCCATTATTTTGAATCTGAGTATCCTTCAAAACACAACCGAATGGGACGGAATGAGAGGAATATTGATGAAATCGACAATCAATTATCTGTTTTCAACCAGTCAGAGCTTGGTTTTGGTGGAGTTTCTGAACGCTGGCTTTCAGATGATGAACATCATAGAGCTCATACGTATGTTCTGCTCAACTGTGAAGAGATGACATCAGTTGTAATGTAAGTGTTTATATCACTTATTTTATCATTTATGTTACAGTAAATAACTTTGGTTTTTATAGGTTGTATGATAATCATATCAAGAAACAAATTCCACAAATTACAGCAGCTGCTCTCGAAGAACGGCGACTGAAAAATTTCTCTCAGTGGTTTCAAAAACTGGTAACATAAATTTTTATCATTTAGCAACTCATTCAATGTATAGTTTACTATATTGATAATTATTTCACAAATCTTCAGGTGTCTCGACATGCTGATAAAATTGACAAACGGCTCTGTGTATTGAGTAACCCACCTTCCAAACTTGTTAAAACTTATAATGCATATGTGGTGAATGGATTTCGATTCCACACGCATGCATATGGGGAATCGAAAAAAACAATGAACAGTGGAGTTAGCTTGAGAGGATCTCATCATCGAGAAAATGAAGTTGACTTTTATGGCATGCTTGATGAAATCATTGAACTCTGTTATCTTGGACAACATTACATAACCATGTTCAAATGTCGGTGGATGGATACAAAGAGAGGCGTGCGTGTTCATCCGACTCATGGAATCATCGATATTAAATGTAAAAGTGTTCTCGCAGTAAATGAACCATTCTTATTGGATCAACAGGCATATCAAGTTTATTATGCAAAGTACTGTGCAACATCAAGAGACTTGACTGATTGGTGGAGTGTAATAAAAATCAAAATTCGAGACAATCAGTTTAGTCAAAGTGAATGTGCTTTCACTGACGTGCAAAGAATTGAAGTTTTTCAAGAGAGTACTCAAAATCAATCTTTTTTACAAAGAGATATGAGTATCGATGACGACACCCCACATTTAAGAGTCGGTGATGACGATGATGTTAATGATGTCACACATGAATTTGAAATGGTAAGAGATGAAGCAACTGCAACTCGAATGGATATCGATGATGTTGAGGAGGAATATGAAGATGACATTGACATATATGAAGATGATGATGAAGATGAACACTTATAGAATTCCATGGTATTTATATACAATCATAATATGTATATATATGTATATATAATAGTAATTATCAATTATTTGCTAATATTAACATTTTCTGTTTCAGATGGACGAGGCCACATTTCGTGAGTTGGCGGAGGCTGACCTGCCTTTCGATGCGGATGAGTTGCTGGCAGATGACCCTCAGCCTGCAGGCACTCCAGGGAGTACGCGGAGGGGGCGCGGTCTTGCACGATTGATGATTCCTGACCCCGTCCCCGAGCGACGTCCACGTCTTGGGTTTGATCCGCGCACCCGGAGGTGTGATAACCTGTGTAATAACCTGTGAATTTGACTAAGATTTCATTAATCTATTCACATAATAAATGTTTATTATTTTTTCAGTTTTTCGCATATTGCAGTCGGACAGGGCAGCGCTATTTTGCGCAACTATTTCTCTCAGCCGTGGACCACATGGGAGCAGATTCCCATTGATGTGCAGCAGGCCATGTTCGGCCATTGGTTGGTACGTACGTAAATAAATAATTTTTATTTTGAAAATTATTTCATTTCTAACTTGATATTTTGATTTATTTGTAGGGTTTATGGTATCCGATCGAGGATACCATGCGTGACGCCATCCACGAGGCATGGGAGGTGGCCATGCGTGATCGCCTTCGTCAGTTTTTGCACAATTTAAGAAAAGCTGCGATGAAGAAAGCAGGAGTGTCAGATTTTGAGGAGTCATGTAGAGCACACCGACCAGAGTACATTTCATCCCATGTATGGGATGGATTATGTGCGCACTGGTTGAGTGGTGCCTTTCAGAGGAGATCATCGGTGGGGAGGCAGAATCGGGGGAGGCAGGAGGTGACTCATCGAGCTGGGAGTCGTTCTTTCAGTACTCATAGACAGCATCTGGTACGTACATTATTTATAAATATTTTATATAACTATAAATATTAACAGTTTATTTTTTATTCTTATAGGCTGTCGAGCATCCCGATATTACAGAGTACGACGTATATCGGAGGATGTATAGTGATCCTGCTACTGGGGAGCTCAGAGGTGATCGTCAGCATCACATCGTGGTCAGTATTATTTGTTTTCAAGTTTAAAAATTAACTGCATATAATATATTCACAATTTTAATTTTAAATTGCAACTATAGGAGTCATATGAGGCCGCAGCGGCACAGGCCCGGCCTGAGAGTCAGGCCGAGTCATCAGATCAGACCACTGCCCGTCAGTTTGATGAGGCGGCATGGATGCAGGCCACCCAGTATGCCTTCGAGAAGGGCCGGGTAGTTGGTATCGGCTCTCGACTGACTCCCGGAGATTATTATGGCAGTGCTGCGATGTCGGCGTCCAGCTCGAGGGGAGCTCGTGCATCTTCTTCTACACAGTATGAGGAGCAGTTGCGATCTCAGACTGCACAGATAGAGAGTCTCCGACAGGAGCAGGAGCAGATACGTCAGCAGCATGAGGAGGAGCGTCGACGCCAGCAGCAGCTGTACGAGGAGCAGACGAGTCGGTGGCAGCAGCAGCATCAGGAGCAGATGGAGTACATGCGCCGACTCACTCATGCTTTAGGGATGGAGTTTCCTCCACCACCATCTACAGATCCCCCACCTCCCCCCCCTCCTACAGATTAGAGTTTGTATTTCTGTTATAAAATTTGTGAAATCAAAATTTTTTTTTTTCTATTCGTAGTTTCTGTCTCATTATAAAATATTAATAATATTATATTTTTAAATAACAATATTAATATGAATAATAATAATATTTATATTTTATAATATTAAATTTTATATATATATTAAAATTTTATATATATATTAAAATTTTATAATATTATAATTTAATTATTTTTTTGTAATACTTGAATTATTTTAATATTTGAATGTAAAATAATTCTATTATTTTTATATTAATTAAAATAACTTATTAATATTTTTTTTATTTATGAATTATAATTATAATATTATTATATTAATTAAATTATTTATTAATATTCTATTATTTTTATTTTTGAATTATAATTCTACTATTATTATAGTAATTAAAATAATTTATTATTTTCATTTGTAAATTATAATTCTATTATTATATTAATTAAAATAATTTATTAATAATTTTTTTTTTATTTTTTTTATAGTATTTGCGACGGGATACTATGCCCGTCGCAAATACTAGTATTATTAATAATTTTTTATTTTTTTTAAAAAACAGTAATTGCGACGGGTCCCGTCGCAATTACTATGAATAGTATTTGCGACGGGTCCCGGTTCCCGTCGCAAATACTAGTATTATTAATTTTTTTATTTTAAAAAAAAAACGTTATTGCGACGGTCCCGTCGCAAAAACAATTTGCGACGGGTACCGTCGCAAAAGGTATTTGCGACGGGCCCGTCTCAATAACTGTTTAAAAAGTTTTTCACAAAAAATACGGAATACTATTTGCGACGGGGAGAATGCCCGTCGCAAAAAAAGTCTGTAGCGACGGTCCCGTCGCAAATAAGTTTAGTTGCGACGGCGTTTTCCGCAACGGGCTATTTGCGACGGGATCCCGTCGCAAATAGCCCGTCGCAAATACCTGTTTTTCCAGTAGTGAAACAAGCCTTTAATAAAATTTTAGAATTGAATTACATAGATTTAAAAAACCCTAAGAGGTCCACAAATCTGATGGATTATCATGTATAACTCAAAAACAACCACACTACCATGGGACATCGCCCCCAACCCTTCTCCAAAACACTACACCCGGAAAAGAAACTAACAACCCAATCCACCATCTCCAAGGACCATGCCCTTAGCCATGTAAAACATTATCAAGACTACTTACACCAAAAGGTTTAAGTTGAGTGTGAGCCTATGCCCAATAATATTTTATCCTAAATGAGTCCTTGTGATAAACATTTTAAGACAAAAAAAAACAATCATATTTTTATAAACTAGAAATTCTAGAACAATTTCTAAAGGGTGAAAAGTTAAATGAAAACTTATTTTAAGAGGGAGACATTTGAGAACACACAATTTTAAATAAAACACAAATTATACTTTATTTTCAAACAAAACAAAACATATGATGATGGTAAGTACATTATAGCCAATGGGCACTAGTCACAGAAACACACCTAGGCACTAGCTAGTTGTGGGACCCTAGGTACATCGTATCTCAATGTATAAGTAACCATAACCAATATTCATCACATTCATGAGCCACTAGGATGGGAAATCACAATGTACTACTATTACCCAAACATCATCAATGTTTTTAGTGTTTTGATTGTCAATCATGCTAATTGAAACAGGGACGAAACCACTATAGGATCACTAGCATACTAGTCCTACTCTGCCCACCTAGATACCAGGGTTTCCATCTTTATAGTCAAAGAAGATACACAGGGTATAGAATACCATTTTCATATATGAATACCATTTATGAATCATACACACACCACATAGTACCCAACATGTTTTTACCCTCTATGTAACTCAATAAACCATATAAAATTTTCATTAAAAACATTAATGAAGTAAAATAAGGCCTTGCACACAAAATCCATTTCAAACCCCACTTTCAAGGCTAAATTCACCCCAATACCAAACAAAAACAGAATTTTTAGACCAAGAAACATGTAATAAACCATTTTAATAAATAATAAAAATACCTTAAATGATACCACATGTGTTACACATGAAAAACACCTAATTTTATGTAAAAAATGAAACTTTAGAATCAAACACTTAACCAATTCTATGAAAAATAATTTTCTCACAATAAACAATAGGTTAGAAACATGCCAAAAAGGACATGAAATCAATATAACTCATCAAATAATGCTTATAAATCTAAACACCTACCTTAGATATCAAAACCCCCAAATCATTGTGTGAAAATTCAACTCCACCACTACCACAACCCAAGGGTATGAAAAAAAACCATAATACACAAGATTCAACCAAGAACACACAAATTATACCCTGGGTACCAAATCATAGTTTCTGGACATTTAGAACTTTAGGAAGGAGGGAAGAAACCCTACGAAAAAGGAACAAAAAAGGAGGAATCACTTCCTTGAAGAATATTGAAGTTAAAACACAACAACCCCCTTCAAAAATGGGTTCCAATAGAACTAGAGGGATCATAGGATCCTTCAATTGATTATAAGATTTCATGTGGAATGAAATGGGTGAGATAAGTTTAATCTCAGAAGGGAAAACATGGAATAAAAAATAAATTTTATTGACCTAGACACCTGTGCATGGTTTGTTCGTATGGTTTAGTAAACCATACGACCAAAACATGTGGCATTTCTTGGCCACCCAAGACCCATATTTTCTTCCAAATATCTTGGTGGAACATAGGGGAAGACTAGGGGGAAGATAAGCCTAGAATTGAAAAGGAAATATACAGGAAAAGAAAGGCATGGTCGTGTCAATTCTCCCCACCATGAAAACCTTCCACCCTCAAAAGTAAACCTGAAGCTTCATCATAAAACAATAATTATTACTATTTCTCCACCAACGACTTATTCTCCCAAGTATCATGTACATAATTCCCACAAAACCAAAGGAACCAAACTAGTGGAATAAATTTCGCACGAATCACCTTCCCTTGGGAATCCACTATTCGCACCGACCGCTCAAACAGTGATAAATCAGGATCTATCTCCAACTCTTCCTAATTAAAAACATGGGACTGATTTTGATTGTACTTCTTTAATTAAGAGAATTGGAATAATTTATGAATACATATCAACTGAGAAGGAAAATATAACCTATATTCTACCTTTCCAATGTGCTTAGTGATATCAAAATGGCCAAAATACCATGGCATCATCTTTCTCTACCTTCCCAAATGATAATGGCCCAAAAGACGGGACACCTTCATGAATACCTGATCACCCAAAGATAACTAAAGGAATCAGTGTGTTTGGTTAACATAATATTTGTGGAAATTCTGAGCTATCAACAACCACTACCAGAGAAACTTAACCTTCTCAGATGTCTCTTGATCAAGAGTAGGAACCAATAATGAAGTCTCACCTATCTCATCCCAACATGGGGAGGGGTGACATGTCCATGCATAGAGCACCTAAAAATGATCCATTAGAATCGAGTATTGGAAATAGTTATTATAAGAAAACTCTACCAATCCCAAATGCATATCCCACAATCCTTTGATGTCGCAGACATATGCATGGAGCATGTCTTCCAGAATCTGGTTTTCCTGGTTTATCTGGCCATCTGTTTGTGGATGGAATTCCATGATCATCTTAATCGGTGACCAAAAATCCTTATGAAGGCCTTTCCCAAATCAAGAGGTATAATGAGGGTCACTATCTATGACAATTACTAACGACACACCATGAAGCCATACCACCTCCTGAATATACAATCAGCCAATCTCATCCACTTTAGCTTTATTTATGATTGGAGTGAAGTGGGATGATTTGGTTAGATGATCAATCACTACCCAAATATCATTCTTAGATAGAGGTGTATAATTCAATACAACAATGACATCCATGGTGAACTCTTCCCACATATAGGTTGGAATGAGTAACGACTAAATCAAACCAGAGGGCCACTGATGTTCATCCTTAACCTACTGACATGTATAGCATCTTGACACGATGTCAGCTATGACCCATTTCATTCTTGGCCACTAGTACAATTAAAGGAAATCATCATGCATTTTTGTAGCACCAAGATGAATGGTCCATGGATATTGGTGGATATCCTGCATCACCAACTTCCTCAGAGACAACGAAACCACTGAACGGCCCATGAAGCCTAAGATTCCCTTAGGGGATGAAGGCAAATAAGAAGATGTCTACCCACCATGAAGAAAATACATAGACTACCAACATATCTCATCAATGCGATGTTCCCACTGAATCATCTCTAAATGATAAAGAGTCAACATAACAGATGCCAATAACACACCTCTACTATTCACCTTGGTCTCCAAGTGCAACTTGGATAAGATCCACTTAGAGTCCACTCATCACTGGACTTCTTCAAAGCTTGCACCGGTACTTTCCTGCTCAAGGCTTCATCAACTACAATATTGTTTTTTGGGTATAGATGATATCAAAGTTGAAACCCTAAAAATAGTTTTTCTAACAAAACATCCTCAAATTAATATCCTTCTATGATAAGATGTAGTATACACTCTTATGAATAGAGTAGACCAAAAAATTCTCCCCAAATAGGTAGTGATTCCATGTCCTCAAATATTTCATCACTCCTACAAACTATAAGTCATGAGTGGGTAATTTTTTCATTTGGTCGGAGTTGGGGAGAGAAATATTCCACCACATGATCACTCAACATAATAGTGCACCCATGACCCATACTAGAAGCATTACAATACACCACATATACATTTCTAGATTCTGTTAAGATTAACATGGGGGTGGTAGTAAACCGCCACTTCAACTCCTCAATGGATTCCTGACATTATGGGGGCCATTCAAACATCACCCCTTTTCAGGTGAGCACAGTCATGGGAAAAGCAATCTGAGATAAATACCAAACAAACCGCCTATAATAACCTTACATACTGAGGAAACTCCTAATCCCAAACACATTAATTGAATGCTCACATGGAATAACGGAACTGATCTTCTCTAGGTCCACAGAATCCCTATATTCTTAAATAACATGATCCATAAACTTCTCTTATCTGATACAGAATGTGTAGCTGGAAAACATTTTATAGAGACAATGATCATATAGAGTTCCCAAGATGATCCAGAAATGAAACTCATGCTCTACCTTGGATCCAGTGTGAACTAGGATGTTGTCCATGGATACCATGATGAAGGGGTCAAGATACTGGTGGAACACACTACTAATGAGTTCAATAAATACCACTTGAGAATTTGTCAATCTAAAGGGAATGACCATGTACTCTAAGTGTCCATACCCACTTCAAAAAGCTGTCTTTGAGATATCTTCCACTCTCACCTTGACTTGTTGGAAACCTAAACACAAGTCTATCTAGGAAAACCACTTTTCACCCTTTATCTGATAAAATAATTTATCTATTTAGGTAGAAGGATATTTTTTTTGATGGTTGCCTTATTCATATTCCAATAATCAATTCACAACTGGAGGGACCTGTTGGCCTTCTTCACAAAATGAATAAAAGCGACCCTTGGAGAGATGCTCGGGTGAGTGAACTTTTTCATTCCAAATTGTTCAGTTGAATCGTTAGTTCCCCCAACTCTATGGGGTCTATATGATATGAGGGAAGAGATATCAATTGTGTTCTCAGTTCCAAAACAATTAATAACACCACATATAACTCCAGGGGAAATCCAGAAAATTCATCTAGAAATACCTCCTGAAACTCATCCACTACATGAGGTAATCCACCCTTAGGAAAATGACCATCATACTCTAGCATAAACGATGATAAATGGAAGATAAGGTATACCAAATCTAGAAGTAGAGGTCCTGCATGACCCAACCAAGGGTCCCTTTCCCCATGAAAAAATCGATGACTCCCATTAGGTGCCATGAAAGTCACCCACTGACTGTAACAATCAATATGAACATGAAAGTTTACCCACTAATCAATGATATGGATTACATTAAAAATTTACATATTAAAGACTAGGATGTTAAACTCTATCTCTACCCATGACACAGACAGCACACACAACATTCACTTGAGACCCTACTCCTTCTTACACAAGAACATTACTAAATCCATCGCAAAAGGTAGAAAATTAGTTTGAAAATTCAATAAGTTCACAATATAGACATAGATAAAGGAAGCATAAGCACCAGTATCAAAGATAATTGTATCCAAAGAAGAAGAAATAAATATGGTACCTTAAAATATCGAAGGCCATGTATCTGATCTCGCTGGTGCCTGATCCACAACATGAAGATGCCAAGTATCTTTCTGAGAATAGACACATGACTCCTGCTCTGCTAAGAAGATGATATGGGCCTGCCACCACAACCACCATATTGATATCCCACTGTCCTAGTTGGCTCCGACTAAACTAGAACTCCCCTATAATCCAGAGATCTTACCCCACTCAATGAGTTTGGTCAACATAATATTTGATGAAATTCTAAGTTATAAATAACCATCGCCAGAGCATATTGACCTTCTTAGATGTCTCTTGATCATGGCTGGGCCTCAATATTAAAGTCTCACCTACCTCATCCCAACAAATGGGGGGTGACATTGCCGAACATAGGGCACCTAAAAACAAGCCATTCAAATCGAGTATTAGTAATAGTTATTATAAGAAAACTAAACCAATCCAAAATTCCTATCCCACGAACCTTCGATGTCCCAGACACATTCATAGAGCATGCCTTCTTGAATATAGTTTTCCTGCTCTATCTGGCCATTTTTTTGTGGATGTTATGTGATGCTCATCATAATCAGTGACTGCAAAGCATTATAAAGGCCTCCCCAAAATCGAGAGGTACAATGGGGTTCTCTATCTGTGACAATTGTTGACAACACACCATGAATCCATACCACCTCTTGAATATACAATTGCCCTAGGTCATACACTTTAGCTATATTTTTTATCAGAGTGAAGTGGGATGATTTGGTCATATTATCAATCACTACCCAATATAATTCTTACCTCGAGGTGTATGAGTAAATACAACAATGAAATACATGGAGAACTCTTCCCACATATAGGTTGTAATGGGTAACGACTAAAGAAAACCAGAGGGCCTCTGATGCTCATCTTTCACCTGCTGACATGC
The DNA here is from genome assembly GCA_963277665.1 of Viscum album. Classification (NCBI taxonomy): domain Eukaryota; kingdom Viridiplantae; phylum Streptophyta; class Magnoliopsida; order Santalales; family Viscaceae; genus Viscum; species Viscum album. Next base: position 769,545,671 of record OY728119.1, on the reverse strand, counting down.
ATAGCATCTATGCATTAATTCAGCTTTGTACCATCATATTCCTAGCCACTAGAACTGCTGAAGGACATCATAATACATTTTTAGCACCAAGATGAATGGACCAAGGAGATTTGTTGCTATCCTGCATCACCAACTACCCCAGAGACAACAAAACCACTAAACAACCCTTGAAGCCCAAGATTCCCTCAGGGGATGAAGGAAAATTAGAAGACATCTATGCACCATGAATAAACTAAATATGCAACCAACATAGACCATCAATGGGATGTTCCCACTAAATCAAATTTTAAAGATAAGGAGTCAACTGAACACTTGATAAGAACCAACCTATACTATGCACATTGGTCTCCAAGTAAAACTGGGATAAGAACCCAATTAGAGTCCACTCATCACTAGACATCTTCAAATCCTAAACTGGTACATTCCTGCTCAAGGATTCATCCATATTAATATTATTTCATTGGGTATAGATGATATCAAAGTCGAACCCCTGTATATAATTGATCCAACAGATTTGCCTCAAATTAAGATCCTTCTATAAAAAGATGTAGGCTAATCTCTTATGAATAGATTTGACAAAAAACATCACCCCAAAGAGGAAGTTATTCCATGTCTTCAAAGAATGTATCCCTACTAACAAATCAATGTCATGGGTCAGGTAATTCTTTTCATGTGGTCAGATTTGGCAAGAGAAATCTGCCACCACATGATCACCCTACATAATAACGCACCCATGACCCATACTAGAAGCATCACAATATAGCACATATACCTTTCTAGATTCTATTAAAATTAACATCGGGGTGTTAGTCAACCGCTGCTTCAAGTCCTCAATGGATTCCTAACATTCTGAGGCCCAGTAAAACTTCACCCCTTTTCAGGTGAGTGTGATCATGGGTGATGAAATCAAAGAGAAATCAAAACAAACAACCTATAATAACCTTAAACACTGAGGAAACTCATAATATCAAACACATTCTTCCAATGCACACATGGAATAACCAAAATGATCTTCTCAGGTTCCACAGAAACCCATTATTCATAAATTACATGACCCATAAACTTACATTATCTGATTTAGAAGGTGTAGTTGGACAAATTTTCCTAGAGGTGATGATCATACAGAGTTCCCAACATGATATGAAAATAATGCTCATGCTCTACCTTAGATCTGGTGTAAAAGAAGATTTTTTCTAGGGATACCTTGATGAAGGAGTTAGGATACTAGTGGAACACACTACTAATGAGTGCTATAAATACCACTGGAGCATTGGTCAACCTGAAGGGCATGACCATGTACTCAAAGTGGCCATACCTACTTCAGAATGATGTATTCGGGTTATCTACCACTCTCACCTTGACTTGGTGGTAACCTGAACACAATTCTATCTTGGAAAACCACTTTTCACCCTTAATCTTATCAAATAAGTTATCTATTCAAGGAAAAGGCTATTATTTTGATGGTTACCTTATTCATCTTCCGGTAATAAATTCACAACTCTAGGGATCTGTTGACCTTCTTAAAAAAAGAACATGAGTGGCCTAATGGGAGATGCTCAGGTGAATGTACCTTTTCATTCCAAATCATTTAGATGCATCTTTAGTTCCCCCAACTCTGTGGGGTCAATATGATATGAGGGAAGAGATATCAGTTATGTTATCGGTGCCAAATCAATTAAGAACACCACATACCACTCTGGGGGAAAGCCTGAAAATTCATCTAGAAATACCTCCTAGAACATATCCACTACATGAGGTAATCCACCCTTAAGAGAAAGAACATAAACCTCTAGCATAAACGATGATAACTGAAAGATAATGTATCCAAAATATAGAAGTGGAGGTCCTGCACGACCAAACTAAGGATCCCATTCCCCAAGAAAAACCCGATGACTCCCATCAGGTGCCATGAAACTCACCCACTGTCTGTAACAATAGATATGACCTTGAATGTTACTTGCCAATCCATGCTATGAATTACCTAGAAAAGTTCCATATCCAAGACCATGATGTCAAACTCCATCTCAAGCCATGAAACAGACAATGCACATGACATGCACTTGAGAACCTGCTCCTTTTTACCCATCAATGTCACTAAATCAATTGAAAAAGATATAAAATCGATTAGAAAATTCAATATGTTCACAATATAGGAATAGATAAAGGAAATAAAATCACTACTATCAAAGATAACTGTATCTAAAGAAGATTCAATCAAGATGGAACCTTAAACTCTCTAAGGCACTGTATCTGATCCCGTTGCAGCCTGATCCCCAACATAAAGATGCGTAGTCTCTTCCTAAGAATAGACACATGACTATGGATCTACCTCGAAGATGATATGGTCCTGAAACAACAACAACCAAACCGATATCCCACTATCCTAGTCGGCACCAACCGAACTGGCCCTCCCCCAGAATCCACAGATTTTGACCCACAATGATGTGGAGGCATCACCTGGAAAAATTGTTGCAAGTTTCCAATAGTTCCACAGTTATAACAAGATCTCGGAGGAGAATTACATATTGGTCGAGTGTTCCCTAGACTTCTAAACTAGTTTCACACAATAGACCTTGCATCAAAAGCCACAGATGATAAATACCTACGAGGATGGGCCAAACTACCACCACCCTTATTCCCCTGATCATCTATATTGATTTTCTTATTTGATGAACTACCACTACCCATCACTGTTACTATCCAAGAGAAACCAGACATCCCCTTGCGGTTAATTTTCCCCATACAAACCTAATCAACCACCTCCGCACATGTCTTCAGTTTGAACTAGAATACCTACGAATAGATCTCCAGCTGCAACCCTCTAAAACATCTACGATTTAATCTTCTCATGGGAGACCATTTCATGTGTATATTATAAATTCTCAAAGAATTGGTTGGCATACCCCATAACTAATTAATCCCCTTGTAATAGATCCATAAACTATTGGTATCTGGCATAAACCAAGACATCAGTACAATACTGGTCATTAAAGGTAACATTGAAGTCCTTCGAGCTCATCTGATCATTCTTCCCAGCATGAATAATTGATTCCCACCACCTGGGGTAGGTAACCTTTAACATAAATGAGGCACATTTCACCTAACCCCCTCAAGTGTGTCATGTAACATGAACACGCGCTCGATCTTCTCAATCCACTCCTCTTCTTCTTAGAGTTCCTTTCTACCTTGGAATATAGGAGACTTGTTCTTTAGAAACTCTTGGTCCATTTCCTTCATAATACTAGGCTCGCCTTCTCTAATGATAGAAGGAGGACCCACTACCTACCCTAGATATTGGATAGCACAAACTATATCTTCTACCAATATCTGATCAAGCGGCTAGGGATAACTCTCTTTGGCTTCCTCCCATGGGCGAATAAGAGATTTCTAGGGAGGCATATTGCTACAAATGGAAAAAAATAAAAGAGAAAACCTCACTAAAAAAATTATAAAAAATATCAAAAATGACATGAAATATAAATAAATCAAACTCATCAAAAAAATGAAATAAACAACTACTTCACAACAACAAATGTCCACATGCAGTCTGCATCCTGTACATCCCACATGGAAGAGAAGTAAAATAGAAAAATCCAACGTCCCATGGAGAATCAAGGTCTGTCATGAGAGGTGAGGTACATGAAACCTACTCATGTCCAGAACATCGATCCCTATCAGTACTAGCTCTTGTATAACCGGACTCATCCCCAAACAATATGACCCAAATATCATAACCATGATCTGATACCATTTTGTCACAAACCAAATCTGGTCACCATCCAAACCAGCACCCATCCTAGTCCATGGAATGGCTCGAAGAGAATTACCAACCCCCATAGGCTGGCATAAGTTCCCATGTATCCTAAATAATGGTTTGAGAATGATTTAACTATGTTTAGAAGTATTACACCACCAACAACATTAAATAAACTGAATATGAAAATTTAATCCCAAAAAACCTTTAATAAAATTCATAATTGAAATACATAGTTTAAAAAGCCCTAGAGGGACAAAAATCAAATGGATTAGAATTTATGACTCAAGATCCACCACATGACAAGGGGAAATCACCCTCAAATATTCTCCACAACACGACACTTGGAAAATAAGATATTAACCCAAATCAATATCTCCAAGGTCCTTTCCCTAACCTGTGTCAAAAATTATCAAGTTTAAATACCCCCAATGGTGTAATTAGGGTGTGATCTTATTCCTAATAGGATGAAACCAAAAAATATTCCATGTGATAATAACTTGAAGACAAAAACACTTACAAATTTATATAAACATGAAATTCTAGAACTATTTCTAAAAGGTGAAACATTAAATGAAAACATCTTTCAAGAGGGAAACTTTGATGAAGGTATACATTTTAATAAAACACATGTAATACCTAATTATACAATAAAAACCATGTATTCTGATAGTAAGTACATTATTGCTGATGATCACTTGTAACAGGAACACCCTAGGCATGATCTAGTTGTGGGGCCCTAGGTACATTATATCTCGGAGTATAAGTAACAATAACCAATATTGTTCTCATGTGTGATCCACAAGGATGGGAAACCCCAATGGCCTAGTGGACCCAAAAAATCATCAAATTATATTTGGAATTATAATCATCAAACTTTCTATGCGAAATAGGGATGAAACCAATACCGGATCACTAACATACTAGTCCTCGTCAACCCACCTAGATACCTAGGTTTCCCTCTTTGTCCTCAAAAAAGTTCCACATGTTATAAAATACCATTTTCACTCAAGAATACCATTTCTGAATCATAAAAACACCAAATAGTACCCATCATGTTTTTCACCCTTCCTGTAAGTCAATAAACAATTTAAAATTTCATAAAATGATTTTAAGAAGTAAAACAAGGCTCTGCACACAAAGTCCATTTCAAACCCCACTTTCAAGACCAAATGCACCCCAATACCATAGAAAATTAGAATAGAAATCCCTAGAAACATTTGAAAAATATTTTCATATATTATAAAATGCACAAAATGAAACCACAAGAGTTACATATGAACACAACGAAATTTGAAGAAAACATGGAACATTAGAATCAAATGCTTAACGAATTACATCAGAAAAATATTTTAATACCACACAAAATAGGTAATAAAAATGCTAGGAAGGTCAAGAAAGAACGTTATCTCATCAAAGAATGAATAAACATGTAAAAAACTAACTTAGAAGTAAAAAATATCAAATATTTGTGCGAAACTTCAACTGAACTACCACTGCACCCCAAGGAGATGAAAATTAACCCTACCCTACAATATTAAACCAAGAAACACAAAATTATCCCTAGGTACAAAACCCTAGTTTCTATAAATATTTAACTTCAATAAAGAGTGAATAATACCTACGTAAAAGGATGGAACAAAAATTTTTAATCACATACTTGAAGAATCTCAGAGTTTCACCAACAAAAACCCCTTCAAAATGGGTTCTAAAAGAGGTGGAGGGAGCTTGGGAGCCTTCTATGGATGATAGGGTTAAATGGTGGAAGAATGCTGTGAGAAAGGATTAATACCAGAAAGGAAAACATGGAATAAGAAATAATGTTTTTGAACTGGAACCTTGTTCATGGGTTTTCTGCATGGTTTAGTATATAGTGAGGCCAAATCATATGACCTGTTATGCCCACCCAAAACCCACATTTTTCTTATAAATTCCATTAGGGAACCTTGGGGATGCCTAGGGGAAAACAATGGCCAAAAATAGAATGAAAAAAATACATGAAAAGAATGATAATTATATGCCCTAAACTATGAAAAATAGGTAGGTTTCATAATCATTTCATAATAGCATAACCCATGAAAAGGAATGAGTTTCAGAAGAATCTTTTCATTGTATAAACCATGGAAAGAAATAATTTTTATAAAAATATTGGTATCAAAACATTATTAATTTAGAAAAATAATATGAATGGTACCCCAATATAATATCCCTAGTAAGTCATAATTAAGATCAATAATTGTTATCTTAGATGGAAATTAATTTTCAAAGATCATTTAAAACATCAGTTGAGGAAAATATCATTTTCATTTTGAAAAATTATTTTAAAAATGTAAAAAAATTATAACATATTTTTAATTTTTTTTAAAACTTATAATGCAATAATTGATGAAACTGTTATTAAATAAAACAAGATATTTAATTCATTATATACCTATAAAAATATTAATCCATTAACAATTTCTGTAAAATTCAAATGGATATTGTTTGGAAATGAAATGAAAAATTATTTTAAAAAATATTTTAAAAATTAGAAAATTGGAAAAAATATATTTTAAAAATAAATAGAGTTATAATAAATATTTAAAAATATTTTTACAAAAAAAATTTCATGAATGAAATAAATTTCTGACCAATGAGCGAAATAATAATAGATTTTATTAAAATTTTATTAATTATTTAACTACCGAAGAGTGGGAAAATGATGAAATTTCAAAAAGATAACATAAATAGAAAGAAGATGAGAAATTATGATATAATTATTGAGAGGTATATTATGATATTTTGACCATGGATAATTAATAATAAAAAATCATGATAAGTGATGAGATTGTAACATAAAATCATTACCACTTCGGTAACATTGAATCATAAGGTTCCTGAAGGTATAACATAAAATGAAACATAAAATTTTATGAGGATGAATAAATTCATTATGTTACATGTCAATGTGACTGTATATACACCTCATGGAATACTATTGGTGCATAAGATAATGTTCTTCTGAAAGAACGCAAATTGAGATAAAAAACCCTTATCAATTTGTTACATTTTGAACTGAAATCCCCATGAAGTAGATATAATCAAATGGTTATGTAAACCTCAATATTTTTCAGGATAATAATCAGAACATACATTCATAGGATGTATATACTCCACATAAAATAAATACGATGTGAACACAATATGTGTCCCACAGAAGTAAAAAATATGAAGGGAATACCTTACCATGAGTCTTGAATTCAATATTACTCATTCAAAACTCATGTATAATAAATATATGTTTATTATAAATATATTAAAGAAACATATTAATATGTATTTCCATATATTATTTTCTTACGTCCTTTTATTACCAATTTATTTAAAATTCATTGTTAATGTTGCATTTCAGGTAATAATAGCTTTGTTTTTCATATATATATTGAATTGTCATATTTTAGATCCACTTAATTTGATCATGGTTAAATAAAGGTCAAAATGATATCCCTGATATAAATATCATATATATTCATTATATAATTATTTAGAGAAATCTCGTAAATTTAGTGATAGTAAATGAGATACATCATTCATACAGACCATAGGCCGTACATATGCATGAACACTGATTGTAATTTTATTATTTGGATGAATAAAATAAAAAAAGAATTTAACATATAGAAACTAATTAAAATAATATGGTTATCTAATATAGTACACTATGAGGCCATAAGAACAACATCCCTTATGCCAGAAGCTGGTGGCTAGCAGCGACAGCCTACGATGTGACAGTGGGGATACTACGCCCTCACATCAGAGTAAGAAAATAGTAGAAATATCTCAGTATCATACATAAAAGTAAATAAATATATTGAGTATGTAGTAAATAAATTGAAATAGAAGATTCTATAATAATAAATTGAAATTATATCAATTCCTGAATTACTATGTCATATATAAAAAACCGTTCAGTCACATGGATCACCATATAGTTACCTGAGGAAGAAAAGAAACTGAAATACAAGAACACATATACTACAAACTTTGATCAAAAGAAGATACCCAAATATAAAAACATGGTATAAATACACCAACCTGATTAGTAGAACCCACACGAGTTGATCTTCTCGATCAGGAAACTCTAGGCGTCAGCCTTATCTACCATGCATCTAATGTCAACCTAGAAAGAATAAATAAGGAATGTATGCACACTAAGGTTCATGTACATGGGTCAAAAATTATATTAATAGAACACCCCAATAATGAACCTATAAAATTTTCAATCAAAAGTGAATGCCCAGAAAATATGCCCAGGCTTGCCGAGACTCAACAAAATGATAAGTAATGCTAATAACGTAAGACCACAGTCAAACCCCAGGTTCGTGATCTCGGTCAACTGGGAAAGATCCATCATATATATATATATATGTATGTACAGTACCATACCTATGAATATATACATAAATATCACTATACTTTATTTAGGTGATGAAATATAATATAACCGTCAACAATCGATCAATGGGTCCGTAATCCCAATCATCTAGAAATCTTGTGCAATGGCATTGAGTTTAAAATTATACCACTCAATCCATATAACATTAATTCGATCTCAATATTTATAATACCAATAGACATATAACTTCTTTTTCCAACATCATAAATGTATATGATAAATCTATGTAACCACATGTTCTAAGGTAACACCTAATAAAAACTCAACCCAAACCCAATTTACTAGCTTGGGGTATGTGAAACATCAAGTCTCCAATTGGTTCCATAAAATAACAACCCAAGATATGAATCCTACTCGAGATCCTTAGTAGAAAAAGTTAAATAATAATCCAATAGGAAGCATAGCTATCCTACAAATGATCCTTAGAAAGGTACATCGTAAAAGATGTCCAACATGGGACACTCAAAAGAAGTGCAATAACCAAAGGCATCCTACATGGGATCCTTATAATGTTATACATGTATAGGGATCCTAATATGGATCCATAGTACAAAATGTAATCAAATGTATCCCATGGGGAATCCTAGGATAAAATTAGAAGATTTATGCATCCTCTAGGATTTACACTAATCCAAACATAATAAGAGGTGTTCTATATAGGTTCCTTAGAAACAACAAGCCTCACAAACTCCAAATCTAGAATAGAACATCTATCAATGGGGACTTTCTCAAAGGGAAAAGATACAAAGCATTGGTAATGAGAGATAGCTTAGGGATCATGTTTGATAAATTTCTAAAACTAGTTTGGTCTGAAAACCTATTCTATCATTATCATTTTAAGCCCATGTCTTAGAAGACAACAATATTAAATTACCAACGGAAGAATATATAATTTTAATGAATGTTTGAAACACTTTCTCGCATTCCTTAAAACATTAAAATGGTCTTTCCTCCATGATATACACAAAAAGATACTTATAATGGAATTAACTTGTGTCCAAATATAAGTACGAGGCATAAAATAAGAAAAATCTTTAAGGGGTAGAAAAAGAGGAGTACACTACGTGTGTACCCTAGAACATGACATGTAAAATAAAGGCACCACCTAGTCATGTATGCTTTTTTGAATTGGTGTGTAAAAGACCGTATAAACTACTGTTTGTCCTTTAAATGGTGTGTACCATACAGGAGATGATTACCCATGTACCTCACACGTACTGACAAGGTATCTAGCATGATTGTGCACATCAACACATTATGCTAGCCACACTAGGTATGCCCATGTACATCTACCTAATATGTGCTACATACATGAACATCTTGGATGAGTAATAAAATACATGGCTGAATCCCTATACATGGAATGTATACCCCATACATGACATGTGAATCAAAATATTCAACATCCCCAAATATGAAGAACACACAATGTGTGTTCACTAAACACATGTTGTGTAAATGGATTTTTCCAAATGGGAAAAACTAAAATCATCCAAAAACCATATTATTCTCAAAAAAAGATTTATATTTCCACTATAAGGGTCCCAATAAGGAATTATAAGGATTTAAATCTAAAACAATCTATCGGGATCTATGTAAATATTGATAAATTTCTAACATTTGGAAATAATCTATCAAATCTTTGTCCATTTTCAAAATTCTTAGCTACCAGATGACGATACAGGGTGTCTTGGGATCTGTGAAGATATCCTTATTCATGTACCCCTAATTATAAATCCCCCTCATTTTTCATCTATTGGATTCACGATGGCACTGACAGGGGTTGTGTGTAAGCATCAATGGGAGGATGGAAGAAAAGAAAATTAAAATATAGAAATGGAAGAAAAATAAAGGGAATTAAAAGGGGCCCTGACCTATCCCTAATGACCAAAATGAGTTTATGCCCCATATTTAAAAGCACCCCATTATGTATACAACAATGGAGAAAAAATATCATTCTAATGCTCTATTCAAAATATATCTCCAAACTAACCTACATGAATAATTTAAAATTTAATTTATTAAATATTAAATATTAATTTTTCCTCTAAACATATAACGACTCAAAAATCTACCAAAATCCTATCCCAAGGTAAGCACCCTATTCTGGGACAAAAAAAATTGTTGAGAAAAATTAGAAGTGATCAATTCTTGGAGAAAAAACGACTTTAGCCCTTACAATAATATGAAAGAGAAAATGAAAATTTCCACTCAAATTTACAGTTTGGAAATACACAGGTTCTTATAATATCCCCATAATTGATATTCTTATCCCTGAGATTCTTAGTTGTATGACTAGAATCTATGATATCTCTCTAATATTCTACAAAAAAATCTATCTTGACATTACTATGACCATTTTCATATCATCAACAACTATCTCTTATATAGAAGGAATTTAACGATGACCAACATGGTACTACCCTCCATAGTCTTACCCATACAATCATCTCAAAAACAAATCTATGAGCTCAAAATCCCTTGGAAAATCCCAAATTTAAACTAAAAATGATATTCACCACCCTTAAACATCCAATTATGGACTCCCCACCATATGTCTTACCTTAGATCGATGGATAGATAGAGTGTATGATTCGGGCGTTAGAGTACATGCTCTATATATGTGTCCTTGACATTGGGGATTCTTGAGAGAAGCACATACCCATTGATTAGTTTTCATACTGTAATATATTCTAGGATACTGTTGAGATGGATCCTTGTGATACCTCATAGGGTTTGCCTTGTTGAACCCCTTTGTGATGACTAGAGGCAGGGGAGACAACCTTACATGGGCTGTGTCACATTTAAGATACTACATAGTGGGTCTAGTTGTAAAAAAATCACATGCTGATAGCTCTGTCCAGATAGTAGTTATATGCGAAATAATTCCCATGACCACATGAATTTGATTTTAGTGATCGAGTATTATTGTGAGTCTCAGCCAGGTTGGACCATCGATGTATGTAGAGGATGGGTATGCTTTTTCCTCAGTTCATTAAACCCTTCTAGGATTTGAAATGGATCAGACAAGTGGCTTATTAGATATCAATTCCATATAGAAATCAGTCTATACAGTATCTATTTCACATATCTTAGATTCAACAATTATATACAGACCTGTTGCATGTATTCCATCAGAATTATGTTTCATTACATATGGAAACATCATTTGAGGAGTATCTAGTGCATATTGTGGATCAGGGAAAGAAAACACCCTGAGAAAGGCTAGATCCTTTTGTATGGGTTCTATGGAATCATGGTCAATTACTTGATGAGACCTAGGAGTGGTAAAATATTGTAAGTGCCCAGTGGATTGAGCTATTCTCTAATGAGATCTCTTTACCCTAAAAAGGCTAACTCTCGGATGAGTTTCGTTGAGGAGGAGAGGTTGTAATTATCTATATTTTCACAATGGTAGAGATCATATTTTTTAGTTGGAAACCTTTGTTTCTCATGGTAATCATTCCCTACACCCGTAGGAAGGTTCCAAAAACATCAAGGGATTATTTAGAGCCCATAGCTACAATAATTTAGAAAACAATGATGAATTCATAGTTATTTCACAGTTAGTACTAACCATAAATTATAACATTGATGGGATCTTATTGGAATACAAGAGTTTTCATGGTCATCTTGATCCACTTGTTCATGGGTGCACAAATATGTGATTTGTCTTTGAAACATTTGAGAGGAAATTTTCATGAGATGCACATAATTACCCAAACCATGTGCTTAGTGATTTGGGGTCCGCCTTGGGTAGTGTATTGGTGCAAGATTGGAACAATGTTATGAAAACCATGTGGCAAAAATATGAACACCTATTATAATGGGTGAAATTATATTTTCTCCCTTGAAATTATTTTAACTTAAGATTCTTTCATTTTTCTATCTTTTTTCAGCAGATTAATCCCTCTCATTTCTACCGTGATCTCTCCATATTTCAAACCTATGTATCAAGAAAAATCCATAATCTGAACATCTAATCAAGTTTCATTGGAATAACTAGATCTTAACTATTATTATATCTAGTACTCTTTATTCCTTCAACCATTATTCTTTGCATCTCTTAAGGAATATTTTTGTGAACTCATTGACCCTATTTTCAGGGAATCGAACTAATTATACAATTTATTTTAATCTACATAAAATCTAATTTCAATATCAGACAAGGAGTCATCTATATCCCTAAGGTAGGTGGTAAAATTGTTTTTTCATAATATTAATGTTGTTTCCATAGCTGCATAATTTTTTTCACACCGTCTATTGTTACACATTTCCATAAAATGTGCTCATTCAATTTAACTTTGTTGAATCATGTTATTATGCCTCTCTTGACACTTTATAGGTAACTAGAGGATATTAATTCATAATTAGTTAACCCTTGGGTGTGAAAAAATTATTTTACCTCAATTATATAAATATGCATTGGTCCGATAATTTCCAAGGAGTTAAAATTTATTTTTAATTAGACTCTCCATATCTTTAATACTTGTTTATTTGACCAAGGACCTCTTAAGTGATTATACTATCATGGAATGGGTTTTCCATAACTTATAATTGAACATACTATGTTTAATATTTCTTTATTTTTATTAAATAATTAAATTAAATAATTGAAATGAATAATAAATTGTGTAAAGGCCACACAAAATGATGGAAACTTATATACAATGATTATATGAACTATGGCATTCATCTATATGTTGGGATTGATGATTATGATCTATCAGAGTAAATAAATAATGTTTTTATGATTATTATGAAATTATATGTTCAATTTATATGTAATGATGGATGGGGAAATGTTAATAATGGTGTTTTACTCTCCAATACATCAAGTGTTGATAATGACATCTCCCACCATTATACTGTTATCTGGGTGATGAGAATACAGTTCCAAATTTCATGTTCCTCCATATTAGGTGTTGGTAAAGATGACTAACCCCACCTATCTTGACTTTTGATCATGATGTCTCACATTCATTAATAGATTCAGGGTATTTACCCATTTTCTAATCCAACTACTCGTAGACTAGTCATGGACACCTGGGTTACTCATCGGCTCTAGTGAACACCATGTATTTAAGGATATTCCCACTTACATCCACACATAAATAGTTCATATAGGTGGATACAATATATAACTATATAATATATTATTATTATTATATATATGTAGGGTTACTAATAAGACTCATACACTGTCCTATGTCGACAGAGGAAGATCCATCTAAGTGTCTAATATGAAACCAAGATGGATGGTTTTTATTTTATTTAGTCTTTATTATTATTCTTATAATTGTACACTATTGTTTCTATGTACACTGGGTGGATTATTTCTATACACCTTTTTTGGTGTCCAACTTAGATTTAATCGAATAACCTACTATAGAAACCTCTGGTACCCAAGAACATAACTTGTCTACATATATGGATAATTGAAATATCCTTTCTCCATAACCTTGATTCATTTTTACTTATAGTATGGGTAATGTGATAAGAGGATAAATAATATTCTCAAGATTCTTGTAGATTAGTCTTTTGCCCATTTTTTATTTTTTGTATAGCATATCGAATATGATTATCCCATATTTCCCCTTTTTTATATTATAATTCCATTCCATAATCATGTATATGAATCATGATTTTGTATTTTGATATTATTAAATATTTTTTTTAATATTTTGTAGTTATTTATTAATTTATTATATCAACTATTTCATTCTATAATATCTGGCTTCTATTAGGGTGGGTTACTGGTCCTGTGTTATAGTTTCTATTTATATATAATTTTACAACACGATGTATTATTTTTCATTTTTACTATTTTACACACTGATATGAGGTTATAGTCTTAGGAATGTACCCCCTTAGACCCTTTCTTCTAGTCGGCATCCTCAGAAATTTGGGGAGGCGTGCTTGAGGCCAGGTGATCCACAAGCTCGTGGCATGTGTTTAGTGGATCCCATGTGGATAAGTTAAATAAATGATATATACTCCATTCCAGAATAATGGTTATTTCATATATATAAAAATGTTTCACTTAAAACATACCAAATACCGTTCAGACAAATAATGAGTGAATCACATCACTTCGCGAGGTGGTAGTCCTCTATACTCACCAATGCCATTATCGTATTCCCACAAAAAAGAAAATATCTTGGAATGTGCAATATTAAAATTAAAAAGTCATAATAACACCACTAAAATAATATATATCATATGTAAACATTAAATCCATCATTATGTAAAACATATATTGGTGGTAATTGTAACACCCCGAGCTTCCACGATACGCTTTTCTTTCAATAATGAAATAGCTTGCATTGTACGCAAGTTCGAGATTCTAACACACCGCGACCAACCAAAGTAGCTGCTATAAATAGTAATACCCACTTTTTGAAATTATATAAATTTTATATTTCAAAATGGATTTCATGTTTGGATTTTCAATATCGAAATTAGCCTATGTTGAAATTTTGGTATTTTTCTGAGCTTCCAATTTTCGATGAATAGTAAAAAATATATAAAAACAACTTTTTTAATCAAAATAAATTATAGTAATAAATTATACTACTGAGTGGTTTTAAAGTACAATTATAATATATTTTTACCATTTTATCCAATGGTGGTCATTAGAGTTAATTTCACTTTGAATTTGGACATAAACAATTGTCATTCTTTTGATATATATTATTTCTTAAAAAACGCTATTTGTTGTGACAGCGGGAATTAATTATAAAATTAATTAATGCAAATTATATGTTTTTAATTTTGTAAAATAGGCATCATTTTTAAATTTTTAATATCAATTATAGCTTATGGTTAATTTTTGGCATTGTTCTAAAAAACTTCAATTTTTGATGAATAGTGAAACCACTTAGTGATAGTTGAAAACTGATTTTTCGTTTAAATGAAACATCACCACTTCTGTGATTTGATTTTAAAAATATGACAAACATAATTATCATTATGAAGTAAAATGTGGTTCAATGGGATTAAAATAATTTTTGGTGAATAGTAACTTTTAAGTTCTATTAATCGTGATTAAAGGTAATTAGTGTAACTTATGGTAAATATAATGTTATAATAATATGAAATTACCTTTACACTTGTCCTACCCTTATTGGGTGAGTCATGGAAGACCAAGAAAATCCATGGGTCAACTTAGGGACCCCATAGAGGCACTTGAGTAAGAAAATGACATTAATAACTTCTTATTTAAAGTAAAAATAAAATTGACACAAACATGTGTTGTTTTACTAAAACAATTATTACATGGGGTTATATTAGTTAACGTTTAGACTATAAATATTCATTGAAAATTTAAAAGGATTACCTAAATTATGGTAAATTTTTTATAATTTTTTGGAATTAAATAAATAAATTTATTTATCACACGATGATGATGCAGCGATTACCTCACTAATGAACTTTTTAAATAAAATGAAAAGATAATGTAAAATCTAAGACGTAAACTTTCCAAAAACCTATTGGATGGGTAGATTTAGAACCCCTATCACCTTATCCTCGAAATATTTAATTTTGGGACCTTTGAAATCTGAAAAGTACTTCATAATAATGTAACATTTCATTACTTTCCAAGAGTGCCCCTCTTCTCCTCTTATAAAAGGCGCCCACCACTACCACCTTATTTAAACCTTAAAGCCATTTGGATCGGCCAAACTCGGCCCAAAAACTCTTTCAACTTCCCTCTAAAACTCCTAGAATCCTCAATTTCAGCATAATTTTTCCCAAGGAATCCTTTGGCTCAAATTAAAAAAGAGTTACATGATTTTAAGGTAATGTCTTCTCTTAAGTTATTTTGTTTTATTTTGCTTCTCCAACACCTTAAACTCTTTTTATTCCATTATTTTGTAACAACATCAGTATATTAAATATACTAGGATTTTGTTATGAGAAGTATTTGATTTACACTTACACACACCTTCGTCTAATGGTTAAAGAACATATTGTTTCTATGGTTGGCGAATTTCTGCCTCACGAAACGATGATTGTTCAATCTTCTTTTAACACCCCCCATGGTGGCCATTACAATGCCACTATTTTTATATATGATATATATTATTTTATTGTTTTCATTATGATTATGTATTTCTCATTTATGGCATACCTTTATGATTTCCATTATGGGTAAACACGATAATTTCAATTTAGGAAGTGCGGACTACCGCCCCCTCAAAGTAATTTGAATCGTTAATGCCATATATGGGATGTATAAAGGATGGAGTAAATGTTATTATAAATTATATTATACTGGAATTTTAGTATACCTTTATATCATTATTATTTAATTCCATTAAATACGAAATAGAAATGAAAGTAGCGTTCATGCGTATGTACAACTTACCATCTCCATGAACGGGGCATTTGATTTCTTACCTCTAAATGTTACGTAATACTATGAATGAATGTATATACTGGATATATATGATATATATGATATCTACATCATGAATATAATTCTGGAGATAATGGATATTCTACCACATAAACAACTTGTAATTATAAGAAGTTTATTGTTTACTCAAGTACCAAAGATCGACAAAACGACCGTTATGAACTTAAATGACTACATAATTTTCGTAACATTGTAATAAGTGATATAAAATGGATAATGAACTTGAAAAAGGTTCTTAAGAAAGTAGAAATTAACTCTAGTTTATTACTCAGGAGATAAAATAACAGTCAAGTGAAGTCGGACATGAGGTAAGGGAACTTCTTAACCCAATTTCTATTCTTTGGGTTAATCTCCTACTTTCAAATTATGTCATCATATTATTATGTACTATCTTGTATTTTAACTTTCTTTATGTGTAATTATAATGAATACACATAATAGATCTATTTTATTTAAAAATTATCTTTTTATAGACTTCGTCTCAATCTCCTTTCATTCAGGCATATTTTGTTTTATACACAAATTTCTTTTATACAGTGTATAAACCCCTTTGAATTTTACTTTTATTAAAAAGGAATCTTTTTTATACAAAGAGTTTTAATATAAAAAAAATGTAATGTTTTTTTATCGTACGTATGCGGCGACAATGACTTCTCTGCCATCGTGACCATTATTTGAGTTACCGTTTCCTCTACAAGCTATAAATTTTTTTTGATGAAAAATTATTACCAAGATTTTATTTTATTTTATATTGGTATTGAAAATGGTTTTGAAAGTGTTTTTATTATATCAATGTGTCAAATTGATATCTTGTGATTGAAATGTGGAAATGTTATGTATCCTTTATGCATGTTTTATGTGATATGATTATGTTTTGGTTTATGATATGTTTAAACCTGTTCATATGAGGAATGCATTGGACTTAATAAGTGACGGGTGGAGCCTGCTATAGCTCCTCGATGCATCGGTAGGTCTCATGAGACAAAATAGTGTCTTGGAATGAGGCCTTGACAAAATATTATTTGTAGTCTTGGCACGAGGCCTTGGCTATGTGGTTATGATAGTCTGACATTATGCATTCCATCATTATGAAAGTGGTTATTGATATTGCATGTGATTATTCGACCAGTATAATAACCATGTGAATAAGTAAATGGCATTATTTCATTTTACTTTTTCCATATTATGCTGAATTTTATGTTTAAAAGGTTCTTTTAGTTATAAATTTCTTTAAATGTTTATGTTTATTTATGAAAGCTTCCACTATATTGTTATCCTTACTGAGCATCTAAGCTCACCCCTTTCAATGTTTTAATTTTCCAGGATGTGAAGAAGTATTTTATGAATGACCTGAAGGGATAGTATGAGGGGATATGAATACAAGATGTTGTTGTAGTTTTGTTTTACTTTATGATGTAATGTAAGACTTATGAATGTATCTAGTGTTTCAAGGCTACTAAACTAATCGGTCTTTTGAGACATGATATTTGTGATCATGCCAATGTAACGTAATAATGCACACACACTGGGTAACTAGGGTCGGGGCGTTACAGTTGGTATCAGAGGCAGTTTAGTACTAACAGTGGAAGCTAGATTTAGATAAAATCTGATTTGAGCACATATCCCTAAGATAGAGTTTGAGGATTAATATAGAAGAACATCCTAGAATTTTGGTATTATAGTGATTTTGTGAGTTTTCAGAGTAATAAATCCCTGTCTAGATACGAGCTGGTAGAGGAAACTCTGGCACAGATGTACCTAGGGGTAAAAAACAAAAACACCACTTCCAGCTAGACGCAAACGGGAACTGGTGCACGACAACGTGCCTTGCTGCACTCTTGGTTATGACACTCCTGGGGGATATGCTTAGGATAATTCTCATCTTTTTTTACAAACCATTATGAAGGGTTTATGATTATATACTTCCTCAATGAAAACATTTTTTATTATTATGGATTATATCCATAAACTGTTCAATTTACATTAAGTATTTTACAAGTTTGGAATTATTCATTTCAATTCATAAACTAACCTATTTTATGCCATTGTATAGAAATGGTGCCCAGTAGAAGGAATATGGACTCCGTCAATACGTATGATCCAGAGAGTAAGAAGGTTCATATCTTTTATGGTATTAAGCCAACATTTAGAAGGAAAATAGTCTCCCATGTGTTCTCAACATAGGAATAAATAGTATCATGTGTTAATAAGATAATTAAAAAATTCTCTGAGTCTTATGGATTTGAAGGGAATAAAGAGAAGAAAAGGATAGAAGAGAGGGTGATGGATAAATGGATGAGGGAAAAGAAGAATTTTACAATATGTGACAACTGTGGGAAGAAAAACCTTGGAACTTGCCTGAAGGGAATGAGAGTTTGTTATAAATGTGGAGAAAAATGTCACCAGGCTCATGATTGCAAGGGAAAGAAAGAGGCTATCAATGTTGATTGCTACAATTGTAGGGAAATGGGTCATTATAAAAATGAATGTCCTAAGCTTCAGGGAAACTTAACTCAGAAAATGCCAAGGGATCAAGGCCAATATTATGATGTTACTAATGTTGAAGTGGAATAATTAATGTGTTCGTGATTTTGGACTCATGGATTATATTCTGGTTATAGGAATAATGTGATATATATAAGGATTGTATTGCAGTACTTGTTGTTTTCATTAAGGTTTTAATATGATGTAGGTAATCATATTTTTATATGTGATAATAAGAGAAACATTACTTTGTTTGAGGAATCTGATGATACAATTGATTTTGGAATTTAGAGACCTCTTAGAGAACGTATGGATGGAGGTATTTTGGATAACTATAAATTTTGGAATCGATTAAGTTGAACTTTGGATAGTATCGTTTAAGGTTAAAACATTTCTGAATATTATTTTTGGAATATTATAATACTTTAGTTTAAGGAAAAGGACAACCTGCAGGTCGGGGGATAACCCATAGCGTCAGACAAAGATGTAGGAATCGAACCAACAACCATAGTGCGACATACCTTTATTACCTACCGCTAGCCTACATGAAGTACCTGGTTTTTAAAAAATAGTTTTCCTAATCTAAATGGTATGTGTTAATGTTTGGAACCTTGTACGATTAGGATAAATATAATATTTTTGAGTTCTATTATCTTTTTGAGTGAAGGATGAGTTTGTGGTAGAAATTAGTTGAAGGTTGAAACTCTACTTGTCAAGCATAAATATATATATACCTATATCTTATTCTATGAATAAATTAATTCTTAATGTTTATTAAAAGGATATTAAAACAAAAAATGTGCTATCCTAATACGTTTTGTCTTTTTGAACTGATAATATTTTAAATCAACATAGATTAAAGGCTTTGAGGCCCTCAATTTTACACTTGTATGTGATTGATGACCGCAATCACTCCCTACAAATATTTATGTTTTTCCTCCAATTATATGTCTCTAATTACCACCAATATTCTCCTTATTGAGATCATAATTTGGTGGCGACTTTTTTATTTCCCTTTCCCTCTTATTAAGGCTAAATTTTATTAACCTTAATTCTGATGTGGGTTTTCCACAAAGGTATTTTCTATTTTCAACCTTTTATTTTTAAAGAAAAATTTCAAATTGTGAGGACGAAATTTATTGGAGGGGAGAATGTAACACCCCGAGCTTCCACGATACACTTCTCTTTCAATAATGAAATAGCTTGCATTGTACGCAAGTTCGAGATTCTAACACACCGCGACCAACCAAAGTAGCCGTTATGAATAGTAATACCCACCTTTTCAAATTATATAAATTTTATATTTCAAAATGGATTTCATTTTTGGATTTGGAATATCTAAATTAGCCTATGTTGAAATTTTGGTATTTTTCTGAGAGCTTCCAATTTTCGATGAATAGTAAAAAAATACATAAAAACAACTTTTTTAATCAAAATAAATTATAGTGATAAATTATACTATTGAGTGGTTTTAAAGTATAATTAGAATATATTTTTACCATTTTATCCAATGGTGGTCATTATAATTAATTTCAATTTGAAATTGGACATAAACAATTGTCAATCTTTTGATATATATTGTTTCATAAAAAATGCTATTTGTTGTGACATCGAGAATTAATTATAAAATTAATTAATGAAACTTATATGTTTGTAATTTTGTAAAATAGGCATCATTTTTGAATTAGGAATATCAATTATAGCTTACGGTGAATTTTTGGCATTGTTCTGAAAAACATCAATTTTTTATGAATAGTGAAACCACTAAGTGATAGTTAAAAACTGATTTTTCATCTAAATGAAACATTACCACTTCTGTGATTTTATTTTAAAAAATATGACATACATCATTGTCATTAAGAAGTAAAATGTGGTTCAATGGGATTAAAATAATTTTTGGTGAATAGTAACTTTTATGTTCTATTAATCGCGATTAAAGGTAATTAGTGTAACTTAAGGTAAATATAATGTTATAATAATATAAAATTACCTTTACACTTGTCTTAACCTTATTTTTTGAGTCATGGCCGACCAATACAATCCATGGGTCATCTTGGGGACCCCATAGAGCCACATTGGTAAGAAAATGACATTAATAACTTTTTATTTAAAGTAAAAATAAAATCGACACAAACATGTGTTGTTTTACTAAAACAATTATTACATCAGGTTATATAAGTTAACATTTCAACTATAAATATTCATTGGAAAGATAAAAATATTACCTATATCATTGTAATATTTTTATAATTTTTTGTAATTAAATAAATAAAATTATTTATCACACCATGATGATGCAGCGATTACCTCATTAATAATCTTTTTAAATAAAATGAAAAGATAATGTAAAATATAAGACATACACTTGTCAAAAAACCGATTGTATGGGTATATTTCAAACCCTTATCACCTTATCCTAGAAATATATAATTGTGGGACCTTTGAAATCCGAAAAGTACTTCATATTAATGTAACATTTCATTACTTTCCAAGAGTGCCCCTCTTCTCCACTTATAAAAGGCCCCCACCACTACCACCTTATTCACACCTTCAAGCCATTTCTATCAGCCAAACTCTTCCCAAATACTCTCTAAAATTCCCTCTATTACTCTTATAAGCCTCAATTTTGGATGAAGTTTTCCCAAGAAAGCCTTTGGCTCAAATCAAAAAAGACTTGCCCGATTTTAAGGTAATGTCTTCTCTTATGTTATTTTGTTTTATTTTTCTTCTCCAACCCCTTAAACTATTTTTATTCCATTATTTTGTAACAACACCAGTATCTTCAATATACTTGTATGTTTTTATGAGAAGGATTTGATTTACACTTACACACACCTTCGTCTTATGGTTAAAGAACATACTGTTTCTGTGGTTGGAAAATTTCTGCCTTACGAAACGATGATTGTTCAATCTTCTTTTAACACCTCTCATGGTGGACACTATGATGACACTATTTTATATATAATATATATTATATTTTAGTTTTCATTATGCTTCTGTATTTCTCATTTATGAAATACCTTTATGATTTCCATTAGGGGTAAACGCAATAATTTCATTTTTGGAAGTGCGGACAACCGCCCCCTCAAAGTGATTTGAATCGTTAATTCCATATGTGGGATGTATAAAGGATGGAGTAAATGTTATTATACATTATATAATACTGGAATTATATTATACCTTTATATCATTATGATTTCATTCCATTAAATACGAAATAGAAATGAATGTAGCGTTCATGCATACGTACGGCTTACCGTCTCCATGAACGGTGCATTTCATTTCTTACCTCTAAATGTTACGTAATACTATGAATGAAAGTATATACTGGATATAAATGATATATATGATATCTATATCATGAATATAATTCTGGAGATAATGGATATTCTACCGCATAAACAACTTTTAATTATAATAAGTTTATTGTTGACTCAAGTACCAAAGATCGACAAAACGACCATTATTAACTTAAATGACTACATAATTTTCAGAACATTGTAATAAGTGATAAAAAAGGGATAATGAACTTGAAAAAGGTTCTTAAGAAAGTATAAATTAAATCTAGTTTATTATTCAGGAGATTAAATAATGGTCGAGTGAAGTCGGACACGAGGTAAGGGAACTTCTTAAACCAATTTCTATTCTTTGGGTTAATCTCCTACTTTCAAATTATGTCAGGATATTATTATATCCTATCTTGAATTTGTACTTTCTTTATGTGCACTTATAGTGAATACACATAATAGACCTATTTTATTTAAAAATCATCTTTGTAAGGACTTCGTCTCAATCTCCTTTCATTGAGGCATATTTTGTTTTATACACAAATTTCTTTTATACGGTGTATAAACCCCTTTGAATTTTACGTCTATTCAAAAGGAATCTTTTTTATACGAAGCGTTTTACTAAACGACAAAATGGAATGTTTTTTTGTCGTACGTATGCAGCGACAATGACTTCTCCGCCACCGTGACCATTATTTGAGTTTCACCTTCCTCTACAAGCTATAAGTTTTTTTAGATGAAAAAGTATTACCAAGATTTAATTTTATTTTATTTTGGTATTGAAAATGATTTCAAAAATGTTTTTATTATATCAATGTGTTGAATTGATATATTGTGATTGAAATGTGGAAATGTTATGTATCCTTTATGCATGTTTTATGTGATACGATTATGTTTTGGTTTATGATATGTTTAAACCTGTTCATATGAGGAATGCATTGGAATTAATAAGTGACGGGTGGAGCCCGCTATAGCTCATCGATTCATTGGTAGGTCCCATGATACAAACTAGTGTCTTGGAACGAGGCCTTGACAAAATCATATTTTTAGTCTTGGCACGAGGCCTTGGCTACGTGGTTATGATAGTCTGGCATTATGCATTCCATCATTATGAAAGTGGTTACTGATATTGCATGTGATTATTCGACCAGTAGAATAACCATGTGAATAAGTAAATGGAATTATTTCATTTTACTGTTTCTATATTATGATGAAGTTCATGTTTAAAAGGTTTTTTTAGTTATACATTTCCTTAAATGTTTATGTTTATTTATGAAAGCTTCTGCTATATTGTTATCCTTATTGAGCATCTGAGCTCACCCATTTCAATATTTTAATTTTTCCAGGATGTGAAGAAGTATTTTATGAATGACCTGAAGGGATAGTATGAGGGGATATGAAGATAAGATGTTGTTGTAGTTTTTTTTACCTTATTATGTAATGTAATACTTATGAATGTGTATAGTCATTCAAGGCTACTAAACTAATCGGTCTTTCGAGACTTGATCTTTGTGATCATTCCAATGTTACGTAATAATGAACCGACTCTGCCTACTGGGGTCGAGGCGTTACAGTAATGAAAAACCGAATGACATCAGTTCGTGAGTTGGTAGTCCACCGTACACAAAATAATGATTCTGTTACCCATTTGATGGAAGTGGAGATGGATGTAGGATATTACCTTAAAATAGAAACATGTTATTATACCAAATATACTGTTGTTATTATATAATAATGATATAAAAATAAATCATGGTGGTGGAATATGAAATAAAATTGATGTGAAAGTTGATGAATTTTACCATTTCTTAAGGTACCCTCCTTAGATTTACAATGAAAGACTTTCTAGGATGGATTTAAGCCCAAAATATGTCCTCTAGGATGAGAGGAGGAAATTCAGAAAGTCATTTGGGCTGGTAATGGATGAACAAAATAGTTATGAAGGTTTGAATAATATAAGAGATGGGATAGAATTTTATAAGTGGGGGAGAGGACACACTTGGTATTTTTGAAAGGAAACAAGCGATCCCAAGTTTTTTGACATTGAAAAAGGGTAAAAAATGGAAACAAATTCCAACAAAAAACAATATAAGGTAAAAAATATCACCATAAAATATTTTTTACAAGTATATACGTAAAGTTGGCCCCATTTTTTAGTTTAACCAGTAATCCCAATTTACCTTAAATGTGGTAATAAATTTTTACTTCATTCACTAATAATTTTGGACAATAAATAAGTTTAAATTATTAGAATGTATAAATTATGTGGATTCCAAATATGGAATAAATTTTTTCAAATTTCATTCATAGAATTGGAAAATTTTAATTTATAATTTATCTCACACATCTGATGAGAAATCATGTTTTTAATGTGAAAATATTCAAAACTTTACATTGTTTTATTGTAAGATTTCTATATTAAATTGATTCTAATTACCTAAATTTAATTAAATAATGTATAATTGAAATAATTATACCTTAAAAACGATTTAAATATAATTTAAATTTATAAATAAATTAAATGAAAAGGATATTTTCAATTAAAATTTAGTATTTTTCACTATTTATAAAAAATAATTTTTTTAGAAAAAAATGGAAAACTCACCCTATGTAAATTTTTACATTATGATATAAATAATGAAATTTATTTTATAAAATTTATTTGTGTAAATTTTCAAAATCTTAATTTCATTAATATTCATATAAATACATAAAGAGTAATTTTTTTTTGAGAAAATGTCATTTTTGAGACCAATATAATTTATCGAAAGTTATGTATTTTATTATCAATAACATTAATTTATATAAAAACAAAATTCATATTATTTTAAAGTCAATTATTACAGTTAATATCACATTGTTTAACAATTAGGTTATAATGGGCAATTTTATATAATTATATTATTAATATATCATGGTTTTATTATGAAATAGTACTGCGTCTAACAAAATATAAGGTATAGGTGAATGTAGCACAAGTTTAGCTTGGTGTTAAGTATAGAGAAATCAATTAGATAAATTAAATTTATTATAAAATACTTATGAATGATGGTGTTACATTTTGTCTCCCCAAAAATCAATTTCTCCATTAAAATTCTTCATGATTCAAACAAATGGGGATTCTTCGACCTCATCATATCCTCATATTACCACACATATTTCTCAAACTTGTTATTTTGTGAATGTTTTTACCCATTATGTGGTATTATTTTGTAGAAAGTTCTCTATAAGATCTAAAATCTCTATCAGTTGTTCCTCATAAGAAATATCATTCTGTATAGGTATGTCCTATGAGTTCAATACCTATAAAGGATCTCGTATGTACTTAATTATAAGAGATAAATGGAATATATCCCAGACATGATATAGGTTAATTTGATGCACCATGAAATAGACTATCATCTTGATATGATCAATAATTTAAAAGGGACTTATATACCAGGGACTAATATTCACTTCTTAAATCATATAATGTTATTATATGGATTAATTATTAGAATCTTATTATCACCCACTTCAAATTCTAGATCACACTATTACTTATCAATATGACTTTCTTTTGACTCTGAGTAGAAATTATGTGTTTTTGGAATGGATTAAACATGCTCTACAAGTTATTCAGATATCTCAGGTCCTAATTTATTTGTTTCTCCAACTTAATTCTAGAATGTTGGAGCTCTACACATATTTTCACGGATATGTTCATAAGGTCCAATCATAATTATTGGGTGAAAGATATTTTTTAAGAATTTCAACCATAGGAAGGTGTTGAACCTAACCACCTTTTAAGTACAAATAATAAAATATAAAGATATCTTCTAGGATCTGAATTGTACTTATAGAAATTCCATATATATGAGTATGATACATAGTTCTAAAACTCAATTTTATATCATTTTATTACTGAGTACTTCACCAAATCATTATGGTAAACCATAGATCCCAATCAGATACAATTTAATGTGTTGATCCACTCTAACGTACCACTTCATTAATATATATCATGGCATGTTGAAATAGAGATAATACTTATTTGATATTTATGATGTGTATTGACTTAGTATAGATATCGATGACAACCCATAAAACATTATTAACTTTAGATACTCTAACAAAAAAATACTTGCTTAAATTTTCACATTTCCATTCTGGTATGGGTAATTTATTAAACATAAAATTCTTCTTTTTTCTTTCATCATTAACTTGTTGGACTACCATGAACCGAGATATAAACTCTATGGTATCTCTCTTCATCCAATCCCATTATATGTATTCTATCATATATCTATACATATTCATACTTCCGGGATGAATCAAGATTGAAGAACTAAAAGATTACTCTAACAAATAATTATATATATAATACAAATGGAATTTATAAATGGTTCTTTAACCTTATCATTCTATAACAATGAAGGTAAAAATCAGTAATATTTCTAACATTTATTTTCAACTCTACATATTATTTGTCTTACTCATTAATATTATCCTTGATAGATGGTTGAACATTCAATAATGAAAGATAATATTTTTCCATTTTATTTAATATTTATAGATCCATCTTTTAAAAATCCAAAAAAATTGGATCTTATGTGATCATTATTATGGATAAGATAGCACAATCCTTTCAACTCAATGCATCAATAATCATTTTCTATTTCCTAGGGTGGTAATGTATTGAGAAGTCATAAACTTCGATTAGTTATATAAATATTATTTGGTGTGTATTAAATTCTTTTTTTGTGAATATATACTTTATCCTTGTATGATGAGTATATATATCTCAATTTTCTTTGAAAAGATAATTCCACAGTATTTTTATTGAAAAATTTACCACAGTTAACCCCAAATCATGAGTTGGATTATTTTTCCTCATGATCCATCAATTATCATAAAGAATAAAATATAACCACTAAATATTATATAATAACACATCCCAATACATTATTGGATTCTTCTCTATATATTGTAGTCCCTTATCAACTACATGGTTATGTTACAATAGTTTTGTTGAACAATTATCCCTTTAGTTACATGAAATTTTCCTCACATTCATATATCCAGAGAATCTTAGACCCATTTAATGTAAACATTGTGAGTGGATTAGATATTCATGATAAATTATCAACAAAATGTCAATAATATCTGAATATACCAAGAAAACTATGGATCTATGACACCGTGGTTGGTCTGGGAAAACATTAAATAGCCTCTTTCATTGATATATCTACCAATATACCTTCTCTTGAGGTTATGTGACCAAAAAAATAATCCCCATGCAGCCAAAATGCACACTTCATAAATCTTGGATACAATTTTTATTTCCAAAGTATCTTTAGCACAATTCTCCAGTGTTCTTTATACTCTTCCATCTTATTTGTTTCAATAAAAACTTGACTTGGAATGTGTTTTCTGATTTTCATTTTTATTGATTGTGGGGTTCAATGCCTTTATTAATCAATCGTTTCTTTTCTCCCATTTGTTAATATTCCCTAAAAAATCACAATAGTTCTCACATCCATAACCGAGTACAAAACTTATTTCCAACGACAGGTGGTCCTTTAGGGTTTTGTGCCAAATGACACTTAGGAACTCACGTTGGTCGAGAGGATGTGAGGCTGGGTTGATCACACACTTTTGGTGGGAATAGTTTCCTACTCCAAGAATATATTATAAATTTATGATATGTTCGTGAAATCATTCAATAACCTAGACATTGGACTAGTTTCCCCTATTTCAATGACCTAATTATAAACAGGTCTTGATTGGAAAAATTTCATACATATAATCAGATCTTTATTGCTCTCTTATTTATTTATGATGATTTTGATAATGGCCACATTAGGAAACTTTAGAGTTATTGACATACATGAAGGTGGTTTTTGTCTTTGAGATGGGATTGGACCTCCATGAGGAATCCTAAATTTCTAATTATAATTGAAATTAAAACCCATGTATATTGTGTGAAATAAAATAAGATTTTGTGAGTGGACCAATACATGTGGTTTAACATCATACGATAAGGACACAAATTTCTGGCTCTGACCTCAGTGAGGTGTCCTATGGATCCTATTTGAGACTAGAATCAGTGTGTACTTAGTTCTTGTAACTTTCATATGTTTCATAAGACATATTAAAATAGATTCCCTAGATTGGAAATTTACATATAAGACTTCCCTAGGATGCTTTGTCAAGACTATGACCTTTTGAGAAGTGATTAGATGTATCAAAATTAGATCCTGCTGGTGAAACCACCATGAGAATACTCATCATGATACTTTTACAATCATTTACAGTCTCTATGACCACACGATTCATGCTTCATGTGATATAAAAGAGATAGTGGGATATCCGACACATTCCATGATAGAAAATTTGTATAGGGATTTATAATTAATGTTTCCCATTGGGATGTCTGATTACCTATATCATAATGGATATAGTATGGTGTGTAGGATAAAATAAGGTGGCCTATGTATCCTATTTTATAACAAGAATCAGTGGAAATGTTGTTCAGTTAACCCTTAACCCATTGATGGGATAAGGTGAATGATCATTTTCAGAGACATTATTATTATCCCCAAGGATTCCAAAATGATAGAAGTTTACTCTAGGAAAAATTCCCTATTAATTAGGGAATAAAAACTAAGGCTTCCATTAGGGAAAACTCAATTTCTATCTTTTAATAGGCACAGTGAAATGATGATGACCATGAATGGTCTACTATATGTTCTTAGCATGACATAGAGTTCCCTCTAAAGAGCATGATATCAATAGGATCACTGGATTGTTTAATCAATTCCCATTTAAGAAATTTCCCATAAAATGGGGTATGCGGCTGAAGGTTCTTGGTTGGGATGTACATTTCATTAGTCCAAGTTGACATTCTGAACAAGGTTGACATTTCCATGGGATTTTCTTGACATGTATTGGATGTATGAAGCACAAGCCTTGGTTATCTTCCTAACATGTTTGGGGAATCATTATGGCATTGAAAAAACATCCAAGGGTTTCTTCCAGATCAATTGAATTGTCTTGGATATATTCTCATAATCAAATTCAACATGTACATGTTTATTTTCATAGCCTAAGAAGAAATTTATATAGTATTCTACATGATATTGTTTATTTGTAAATACTCTTTTTCGTAATCAACAGAAATTATATTTAGTCCATCACATGAAAATGATGACATTTCTATGGGATATCACAAGACCATGCGAACATGTTAAAGACACCTTCATATGATCAAAGTAAATTGTCTATGATGTATTCTAATAATTAGGGTGGACAATTCCAAGGTGTTTGCATGATCGATAAGAATTGTCCTAAGAGTGTCTCATGACAATGTCGACATTCCAATAGGAAATCAAATGATCAAAATGACTTGTACACAGTGTGTCTTGTGAAAATTTATACATGTCAAATGGCGGTTTCCTAATTTTATAACCTATTCTTTGGATTTACACATGAAAATAGTGATGTGTTGATCAGCTATTTTGGTATCAACCTATTTTTTACAAATCTTTTAATGTGACATAAATAACTTGTTCAGGGTATCCTAAGGACATAATGATATCAATGTAGGATACTATGATCATGTAACCAAAATCTATTCATGTGGAAGGGTCTTGTTGAAATTTTTAGGATCAATCACATGTCTAAAATATTATTTCCTTGGGTTGAGGAAAACTGTTCAAAGGTATTATGCCTAAAGTTTCATGGAAAATTATGCATTTCAAATTGTGGATTTCGAGGTCAAACACCATAGTTATTTCATGGATAAAGGATCTCTTATCCATGGAATCATACATGAATCAAACTACACTCTCATATGACCCATTTTTCATGCAATTTGAATTAACTCAGGTGGGACTTGTGAGGTAGTCTAGAAACATGAGTAGAAGATTCCCAAGGACACCAAAAGCATGGGTGAGGGTCCATGGTTCATAAAACTAATGGTGTTCCCATTTAATTACCTATATGAAAATGTGAATATTTATGACACTACATGACACCCACACTTTTTTGATCATCATGACCTCCAAAAGGTCGTGTGATTTATTTTGTGATTTTTTGTAGGGGTTCCTACTGATGCCTTCAAATGCATGGATGACGGTTTTAAATTCATGGATATGTTGGGTGCATGGAATATGGAGGGATCTAGTCATGTAGTATGCACTATTATTACAAGAAAAGGAGTACTGTGAGATCAACCATGGGGGTCATTCTGGGACCAAAGAACTCATTCATATGTTGGGTGTGTACAACCAATCTATTCCAACCTCAATGATCCTTGTCCCCATGTGCATGTTTTTAGGGACTCGCGATCATAGGATAAAGAGGCCACCATGAGACTAAGGATTTGTGATGTTGTATGTTCAATACTACATGGGGGGCTTTACATCTTCCATTGGGATATACACACTATTACACATATGAAAATTTTGAAAAACGGGGATCTTCACATCAGGATGTTTTATGATCCAAAAAGAATTATGTGAGGAAATCATGTTTCACCCAAAAACCACATATCAATGATGGAGGCCCACAAGAAACGTTGGTGCTTCTACTGGGGCCCATGGCCTCATGGAGAGGATGATTCCCAAGGTAATCAAATGATATTAAATTTTCTTGAAATAAAATATCCTTATGAGTACCACAAAATGGTTGCTCATGATGACATAACATGGGAGATTCTCATGAGGGGGGCCTCTTTATTACCTAGAGAAGATCCTCAAAGGAATTATCTGACTACCATGTTTTTTTCAGATCTATTTCATCCTTAAGTTGATGTTTTTTGAAGTTAGAAGGGTATTTATAGATCTATGTTGGCTGAGTATTGAACCACATTGATCAGGGAGGATGCTTCAAACAACAAATAAGGGGGTGGAATATTCATGGGATCTAAATCATGTAATGGCGAGATGACCTTTTTTCATCACATCATAACTTCATTGATCAAACGACACATACATTGACATATGAAATTCCATGTGAAATCTTCGGATAATTTTGAATTAATTTAGATGAAAATAATTATGAATAATGAAGGTTATCGTAGTTATAAAATCCGGATGATGTCTTTAGTGATTGTATTCTCTTTGATCGCATGATCAAAAGATGATCAAGTGATGGGTTTGTACTTTTGGGGGAAGCTCTCATGACTGGTTCTCATGATGATATTTATGTGATATCTCAAGTATAATATTGTTGAATGGACATCCATGTTAGTTGTTATGGGTTCATTTGATGGATATGGCTAGCAATGGTTCTCACTGAGTGATCATGCATGAGACATCAAGTTTCCACACTATATAAAAATAGTAGTGTGGAAGAGTGGTATATGAGAGAGAGGTTGAAGATTTAGGTTTCACACTTTTTTGGAAAGGTTTGAATATGAAGCATGGAATCAATAAAATTTGAAAACATGATGTACATGATTAAAATGGACACCTGATATTAGTCGATAGAATGATCTAGTGGCTGGGATGAGATCAAGTGAAAATTACTATGATAATCCCTTCTCACATAAAAATATCTCATCAACTTCCATACGATTTATAATAAATTTAGTGGATACTTATTTATCAATCAAAAAATGGGTTTCAGAACATGGACCACCCACACACAACCATTTGAGATTCATCCTAGTAGGATCTCATCCCACACTTTACATTCCTTCCGGCTCGTGCACCAAAGGCCCTATACATGGACCCGACTACCACTTATGGTCACTATTTTTCACCATTAATTCTCTGTATGGCCTGGGATGGCTCTCATTTTGAATGGTAAACTATGTTCCCAAATGGGCCAATGGTTGAGACTTGTCCTGGCTAGTCGGTGGAATGGACATATTTTTCTAGAATAGGGTGGGAACATTTCCATATATGAACCAAGCTCAAGCACAAGCCTAAGCCCACTCTTCAAGGATTACATACATCTATATTTGTATTTCCATATAGTGTTAGAACATCTAAAATTTTCAATGGAAAAGTGTAAGATTCAAAGTTATGGGTGTATCAAACCCAACATTTGGAAGAGATTCATTCAGAATGAAAAGAATCAAATTGTATGGTAAAATTATATTACTATTTCACATATTAGAACATGTGAATAGATATGATACTAAGCCCCATCGTAGGATCTACCCCAAGAGTTTTGACTAATGAATTTGAAGTTCCATTGAGAGGAGGCTCCTAACTAGGATTCCCTGGATAAATTCATGATTGGAAGTGGATTTTTATTGGGACATTAATACCCAAAATTTGGAATGTGTGTAAAATCTAAAATAGAATAAGGATTGGGTGAAAAAGAAACCGTGTATGGATATGAGGTATGTACTTAGACATCTCTATATATCCCATGAGAATGAAAATCATGTGGTATATAGTATTGAAATATTATTATTGTGAAAATAAAACTCATACATAGTGAACATAGGTTCATGGATGATGAACTCTTGGGTGAATGTTCTTTTGCTTTATGTAGCTCATATGTCGGAAGGGTAATATTATTGTATTCTTAGAAAATCCTATGTAGGGATCAATTTTAGGGTGGATATGTTTCTCAGATCATCCATGATTACTATATATTGTGTTTAATACCAAATAGATCCAATCTTTAGGATTTGAGTGCTTTACTTACAAAAGGATTGTCTTTGAGAAATTTCCCTGAATTCCTGCCAATATGATATCATTCATTGATTCAAAAAATCTATTTTTCTTGAGATCCTATGATTTAAAATGATAATTTGGTTATGGTATCCATACTAGAGTGATCATGATATAAATTCTACCCATGTTATGGGATGTAGAGAGCATGATTTTACTTTTTCTAAGGTGGAATGATGGGACCGACAAACATTTTATCTCTTTAATTATTTTTCCCGAAAATATTTCTAATATTTATATCTAGGAAGACATAGTAGGAATGATATTTTCTTTTTCATAAGAACCCTTATTTTTGGGTTTTTACCTAACAAGTTTCATGCCTCTTATGTTTTATAGAGGATCAATATTTACGGACCACAAAAAGTGCTTGCCCGGTGAGTAGAGACCTGAATTTTCCCCAGGATTTCATTATAGAGTTTTGAACCTAGTTAGAATTATGTCTCTTCTAGTTGGTTTTTTGGGACACTCACAGCATACCATCACTATGTTATAGTTTAGATTATTTTAACTCAGACCTTTGATAGAGGGTATTTTATGGTCTTTAGGCTCAAACCTTTGATGTGTTGCAGTAGAAGGTCTTATCGCTTGGATATATAGTGTTATATAGTTACATACTTTTAGCTTGGACCTTTTATGCACGGTAGTTTAATGTTTTGAATATTTGAACTTGGATCTTCTATATTTTAAGGTATTCAAACTTGAACCTAGGATGTGCTGTAGTCTATGGTCTTCTAACTTGGAACATTGATGTGATGTTGTTTATGTTTTTTTATATTAGGCCTTTTATGTTATATAGTGTATGGTCATATTTCATGGACATTATTATTTATTTAGTTTATGGACTTCTATATTGGACCTTTTATGTGATTTATTTTATGGTAATATATCTTGGACCTTGGATGTGTTGTACTTTATGGTCTTCTAGCTTAGACCTTGAGATGATATGTAGTTTAGAGTCTTCATTCCAAGGATAGATTGATGAATATGTAATGGGGAATAATTTATTGGAATTCATTAATGAAACCTATGGTTTTGGATTATTTTATGGTTTTTCTAGGGATTATAAGGATTGGATCTCATTTATTTAATGGAAGATATACCTATAGTTTGTAGATAAAATCCCATAAACATCACCATCATGGCAAAAAAAAATGGGTTTCAACTATTTTCCAAGGGTAATGGATGAATTGTAGAGGTAATATGGTTAAGGTTGAAATAATAGGGAAGATAGGATCACCTAGATATTTGGAATACAGGTGACATAAATCATAACCCAAAAGTTTGATTCAGGGAATATGGGATGTTTCATGCATGCCATAGATGACCTATAACACCCTAAGGTGCCAGATTCCACCACGTTGCCACCTAACCCCATGAGGATTAGTGTTCCTTTCTTCCATGAAGAATATGAATATAATTAGTAGTTCAATTCCAT
This sequence comes from Viscum album, assembly GCA_963277665.1. Taxonomy (NCBI): domain Eukaryota; kingdom Viridiplantae; phylum Streptophyta; class Magnoliopsida; order Santalales; family Viscaceae; genus Viscum; species Viscum album. Next base: position 769,511,181 of record OY728119.1, on the reverse strand, counting down.
TATACATGAGTCTATTGGGATTACATGTATGGCCATGTATATTTTATACCCAATCCATTCCAACGACCATAGAAGATCAGCAAATAATCAAGTGCCTAATCAATGAAGATGGGTGTGGAATAGAATATATCTAAGAATGGAATTAACTCCCATGGAAAACATTTCTCATAATGAGAATATTGAGAGCTAAATACTATGGTTTTGAATCACAAGGTGTGGCATATTAATAGTTTAGGAATGGAGTTTCACATCCCTATTTTCCAAAAGGGTACAACACATGGGGATGTGATATCGATGATATAAAATCCACTTCAATAATATGGTTAAGGAAATGAATATAATGATCCAAAGTGCTCAGGTTATGAAGAATGTATGGGAAAATAATTCTAGGAATTACCAATGACACCCCCAGGTATTGAGTTATTCCCCGATGTCAATTAGATCACAAGAATTAGAAATAAATTTAAACTGACCGAATATGTCTCTAGTTCATGGGCCTAATAACTTATACAAAAATATAAAAGATGAATAGGGAGATCTCCTTCACTTTATAAGGGACATGGACGGTTTGTGATGACCCAAGATACTCAAATAATTATGGGTTATTTATGGAGAATGTAATATCCATGAAAGGTTTGAGCACCCTAAAAGTTGTGTCACCTCTTAAAGAACATATTATCATGGCAAGGAGATGTGAAAAAATCATTACTGTAACTTTTTAAATAACCCAGAATCTATCAAGAAATGGTTTTCTTTTACTAGGGATACAAATTAGTCCCTATGAGATTTAGGAATTATTTTTTTATTGTATATTTTTTTTCCAAAACTATGGATATGCAGTGATTAACAAGAAAAGAGTTGACTTTTTATTAGGTTTCCCTCTATGGGTTTTCATCATGACAGGTTTTCTGTCTATTTCAACAATAGATTAAGGTATTGTGACTTGGACTATTATAGGATATAGATGAAGTTTGTACAAATTTGACCAATGTGTAGGTAGTTTAAGGTATTGACACACATGGACCTAATACAAGGGATGTTACACAAGATCCCAATAAGGATAACTATGTCCAAGACTACTGAAAAAACCTAATGATATGGAGGTGAAGTTATTGTAAATCATAGCTCAAGGTTATTAGGAAATGAGTAATGATATAGGACAATCATACCAGAGATGGCCCAAAACATCCTTCAGTGATGATTTCTGCCACAGTGAAATCATGCTCACAAGGATACGAAACCCCTCCTTATGGAGAAAGATTTTATGCTTGGTGGTTATAATCCCATATACATCAATATAATGGATGAACTGAGAGATATATTTTACATTAAAATGGACATGAAAGGTTTGAGGACCCCAAATAGATCATTAAATGAATGAGTTATATGCATTGAGTTTCTTTAAGAGATAGCAGAAGCACCATATTCTCTAATTAATCAGGGTAAGAATATTATGTTCCTTTTTTAAGGGATGATGAGGGGAGATGTTCTTTACAGTTTATTACAGTGTAATGAAGAAATATTTTCTTCCCTATGGTTTTACTTCATTTGGTAAGGAAATATTTGGAGGACAGTTTTAATTTCATGTGACCTGTATGTTTTCATTACAGTTTAACATCATTTGGTAAAGCCTTATTTTTTGTGTATCGTTAATATCATGAGATGGGGATGTTTAACTTGATGTTTAACATCACGTGGTAAGGACATGTGAACCAATATGAAAAATAGGTCAATCTATATTATAATCATGAGCACACTGATTTTAGATATGACTCGTATATTGGAAAAATGGTGTAGTATGACTCAACCCCTACGTAGTTTGGGTGAATTTGTTTATCGTTTTTTTTAGTTGGGTGTGATATTGAATATTAAGGAATCACCATGTATCCTATAATGGTAGGAATAAAGCCACACATAGTTCTTTAATGGAAAACCCGCTACATAGGTCTCACCCATACATAGTGGTGGGTATTATTTCCATTTATTATTGTTGTTGGGCTGATGATTGGATATTTCGGAATCTTTATGCATCATGTGATGACATGAATAAATACACACATAGTTCTTGTGAAACTATAATGTTTAATATCATGTGATGGGGTTTTGAGCTTCCCAACATGAAATTATGTATTCCCGTAAGACCAACATATTGAAATTTTAGAATCACTATGTATCCCACAATAACAGGAATTGATCCACACATAGTACTTGAGGAATGAAATTCTAGGGAGATTTTGACCTATATACAAATAGGTGACATTATAATATTTTTTATGACTGGACCCAAGATTGAAGATAAAAGAGTTAATACATATCTTATGGTGTCAGGAATCAAGTCACATGTAGTTCTTGATAATAGAGGTGTGGTAGGAGACCAATCACTATCAATAGTGTTCCTCTTAGGTGAGGTCCATAGGAATGTGTAGTTTTATTTCATTCAAAGGAAATAAACCAAGATGTTAAAAATCATATAACGAAAAACAACAGCATTCCTTTAATTTTATTTCATTCAGGACTATGATGAACTCATCAAAAGTTGTTACGTATTTCTTGTGTGGGTAAGGCCTTATTGAAATTCCTATGATCATGTGAGATTTGACCATTTTGGGAAATAAGTAATGGAAAAGGTCCCTCACACAATGCAGAGGTCATTCAAGGATATATGAGTGACATTTTTCATCATGTGGTACTTGTATGAAGATATCAATTCAAGGCGTCTATATGAATCTCATTGAAAATAAGAATCAATCCATACATAGTTATATAGACCTGTGTAGTATAATGTTGTGCTGTAAGTAAATCATCCGTGTAGTTTAATATCCTGCATTGAGGGAATGATACACCAGATGTGAAAGAGGAATAAAACTATTGATACATGTAATTTTATGTCATGTGGTAAAGGCATTTGATATTTAGTTTAACATCAAGTATTAGGGAAGAGTAATAGATGATGTGAAAGGAAAGTAATATTGGGGATGGTTCCATGACTAGAGGTTCATGCATCAATACATATCATATGATGTAAGGAATCAAGTTACACGTAGTTCATGGATAAAGTGGTTCCCTATGAAGAACTAACTTTCCAAATGGGTTGGTGGAATCTAATCCTTCATTCAAACATATCTATATTTTTTTAAAACAACTCATTAGTGATATGGTTCTTCCTATGAAGTTCAACATCATGTGGTGAGTACATACTAGTGTAGTTTAATATCATACAATCAAGAAAAGTGATGATTTGAATTTCAACATCTTACTACATGTATGATATCCATATAGTTTAACATCCTATAACCAAGAAAAATATGTATAGTTTAACATTAAGTGGTGAATATGTGGGATTCTATTCAGTTTAAAATCATTCTATTAGGAATTTCTACATAAATTTTAGTGGCATGTGGTTAGGAAATACTCTGTACAACTGAACATAGTGTGGTTAAGAAGTACTTTTGAACTCCCATTTCTCTATATTTGGGATATCATAATTGGAAGTGAAAATGGGTATGTACATGTTTGTGAGTCTAATTTTGGATAACACTCTCCATATATCTATTCCAACCGATTCTTCATCAGAGCTATATGCCATTACCTGGTCAGAACAAAGAGGTTCCCTATCATGGTCTTCTAATGACCATAGTGATGTAGAGATGAGGTTTGATTGGGGAACTATATATTGTTTACCCTGGTATTATGATCATATTTCAATACAATGGTGAATGATATTTTCAATAACCTCTTTATATAAAATTTTATATTAAAGGGGATGAAATCATTAGTTGTTGGAGATGTTACCATTGGGAGGTTTCCAAAGGATGATGTTAGTAGTAGTGTCCTTGTGACCCATCTCCACATTACCACATGGAAGATGATAACTGTAATAATCACAATATTTTTTGGTACAAGAGTCGAATGTTCCATATGGTGTTGAGAATATGTCTCCAACAACCTCAAGGACACATAGCATTGAGAATATTAAGGGTATGAACCTAACTCTACAATGTGGCTAGATTATGTTTTACTACATTATGGGTTTGATGAGGGATGTATGTATGGTCTATGATGGCTACCAAAATAAATTAGTAACAATATGGTGCTATATGACTATGATCCATCTTATGAGAAGCTAATAGATTATACCAATGAGATTATCTAATAGATATATGGGATTTTCCAAGGTGTTTCATAGTCTCACTTGGTGGGCCGTATCCATAATAGGGATATGAGCCCGATCTTGGGCGTTTGGAATATGTAATTAGTCTTATTTTATAGTATTATGTTCCATTCCCAGGGCATGTGACTCTGTCACTTGGTGAGCCCCAGATGGATCAAAAATATGATCCTAGTACGAACATGCATTCCCCATCAGAATATGTTTACAAACATGCAGAATGGGAGTAAATATATGAGCCTCCTCCAATAAGATAATTGGATACTTTGAGTAGCATTATTGACAAGAATATTTCATAATCCTAAGGCATGTTCCAATCTCACTTGTTCCACCTAACCCAAAATGGGGATATGAGACCGATCCTAAGAATTTGAAGTATGAAATATATGTTCTTAAGGCTTTGGTATGAGACTCTCCTGAGGAATTTGTTACTCTAACATAGTGACCCCCAACCATAACATGGATTTGATCCAAAATCTAGGACTATAGGAAATGACACAGGTCTTTTGTGATAAAAAATGATCATGTTTCAAGGAATGTGTTTCCCTCACATAGTGATTCCCAGTTGAAATAGGGTTATGTTCCTAGAACCTATGTCATTTCCTTTACCATAACTTTCCAATAATCCTCCAAGTTGGGATCAAGTATATAATCAAGATCATAAGTAGACACATGTTCATACTGGTAAGAGTGTTTTTCTACTAATGCTACTGAGATAGTATTATATTCCTACACCAATATTTTTTCATTAATATACTATTATATCTCCTTTTTTTCAATCAAAAATTATTTCCAGTTCAATAGGGTATGTACATTAATATATAAATTTATGCTCTCAGCTTCCATGATATGTTGGATGATGTCTTTGGTTGTAATGGGGATATAAACCCACTCCTGTAATCTATGTTCCATTAGAATATTCCAAAGGATATTACACATAAGGGTATAGATATCTACCTACTACATTCTTGTTTCCCATATATGATAACAAACATTCCTTGAACTATCAGGGGTATGATCTTGCTTTATTATGGCCTGAAACTTTTTTAAATTTGACCAGGTGTCCTTGATACTCAAATATGAATGTTTGGGGATGCAATCTATTCAATAATTCCTTCATTATGTGAAAATGGGTTATTGAATATTTTCTTGGTATGGTTGGGATCGATATTGTACTATATCAGTGGTGATTCTAGAAACTGAAACTTCCACCTGGTGCTGATGATGTCTCCCAAAAATTGAAATGCCGCATATTTCTTCATCCTATGACCATGACATGTTCTGTTAAGTTTATCATCATGAGGTAAGGATGTATAAATCCCTATAGTTTAATGTCATGAAAAAGGAAAAAATCTCTATAGTTTAATGTATTTCGTTAAGGATGTAAATATTGATGGATGGGTCAGTATATAGGATCCATGCCTTCCTACATGTCTCATTAAGATAAGAATCCAGTCCTTCAAAATTTTAGAAAACCCATATAGTTTAATGTCAACCTAAAAGGACATAATCAATGGTTGATAATTTCTTTTTGTAAGGATGTGAATATTAGAGGTTTTTATAGGATATAGGATCCATTCATCCATACATATCGCATTAGGTTGAGTATCAACCTGTACATATCTATAGAAAAACTCTGTGGTTTAATGTTGTTGGAAAAGACATCAACCGTGCAATTTAACATCATATGATAAGGACTAAATATATGTGGTCACAATAGGATATCAGTTACAAGAATCTTAATGTATATCATTAAAGTGAGAATCAATCGATACATAGTTATTGAAAACCCGTGAAATTTAATGTCATGCAGAAAGGGAATCAATCATTCCGTTTAAATTCATTCGGTAAGGACATGAAAATAAGGGGGTGGGATAAGATATATGATCCACAAATACATATTTATATCATTATGATTATAATCAATCTATACATATTTCTAGAAAACTCATGTAGTTTAATGTAATGTGGAAAGGACACCTGCTGTGTCGTTTAATGTCAGGTGGTAAGGACGTGGTCCAAAATTTCTAACATCTTGTGGTAAGGATGTGAATATCGATGGTGGGGCCATGATATAGGATCAAAGAGACCCTATATTTCTCATTAAGATCATAATCATGCAATTTTTAGTTCTATAAAACCTATTTCATTTAATTTCACAGGGAAAGGTTGTCATCCCTGATATTTAACATCTTGTGGTATGGAAATGATCTATGAAGCTTATGGTCTTATGGTAAATACATTGTCCTTGTAGTTTAACATTTATCGGTATGGATGATGACCATTCCATTTAATGTATTCCAGAAAGGATTATTACCACAGAGTTTAATGTCTTGTGGTAAGGAATATGATCATGATGTTTATCATGTTGTGGTAAGGATGATGTCTATACAGTTTAACGTATCGTAGTAAGAATGACAGTGAATAACCTATCCAGAGAGTAGCTCATATTAATGAGTTTGGAAAAATCTTATGCATATCACATGAGTTTTGAGATCCATAAACACCACCAATGTAACGACCCGAACATTTATCAATGAAAATTTCTCTTGATCTAATTAAATGTATTAGTATGTAAAATGGTTATATAACATATTCAATTCTATTGTTTTATGTTTTTGGATTTTAAAATACCATTATGATTTGTGGCCATTACTAATATAGCCTTTGAATAGTGATCACATGATTAGTATAAATATAGGGCATTAAGAAATCCAATTTACTCTGTCAAATGAAGTGATGGACTCATCCAATAGAATTACTCCATACGAGGCCCATTTTTTGAAGCTCAAGAAGGAGGTGGAGACACTAGGCATCACTCTCGACCAATCCCAAGCTGATATTCAACACGTTAAGCTTGAATAGAACTGCATACAAGAGAAGTGGATGTTGATAGAGATTACCACCCAAGCGTTGTTATCTGAGCCACCCCAGGTGTTTGTCACCATCGAACACCTTACCCTTCGGTCATATGAGGGTATTATAAGGGGTTATATAACATAACCCTATCACTATGATTATGTGCATTATTTTTGTATAGAATAAAGAATATACATTCCTTTTATTATTGATACATTATAAATAGATTTTAATGAAAAAATAGTATTTCAAGTTAATATTCAATTATGAAATATATTTTGATGAATTAATGGATTTTTGAATTAAATATTATTCTAATTAAATATTATTACTAAATTACTTTTTATTAAATATAAATGTTCATATAATTTTTATGAATACAATTGTAATTTTTATTATGGTTTGAAATTTGTTTTAAAAAATACATGAATTTTCAATATATGTTTTTTTATTTTTAAAGTAAGAATTCACATATTTAGAAAATTATTTAGATAAAAAGAATATTATTTTTGGAATCAGGATGATGAAATTATCTAACGGTGAATTTTTCATAATTTTCTGAGACAATCGAATTTTTGGGTAAAAATTAAATATAGTTTAATTATATAATGTGTTTTATGAAATCATAATGTCCAAATATTGTTGTAATAAAATACTATAAATGGGTTTTTCGGAAAATATATTCTTTACCATTAAAATAATGTGATTATAGGTTTGTTTTATTTATTTTACAAAGATTTAGTGGACCCTCCAAGACTTATAAAACAAGTTATCTTTTCAAATTGATTTCTTTGATAGTGTGAGTCGCCTCCACATAAGCAAGATTAATATTTTAAGAAGATCAGCCAGTGTCATTATAAAATAATTTTTTTTCACTCCTCTTTGGAAAAAAGCTTGGGCAAAAATTTTGGGTTGGTTTGTGGCTTTTATTAGTTTATTGTGTGGTGTCCCAAACCTAAATAATAATGAATTCCCTCTATTCTATTATATAAACCCACCAATGACCCCACTTCCTCTTCACTCAAAGCCTTTGGAGATCAACAAAACTCTTCCCTCCTATCAATAGAAGCCTACCAAGGAACCCCAATCTCCCAGGAATCCTCTATCATGCCTCACCCAAGCCTTTGGGATCACTCTTCCAAGTTAGGGATTTATTTATTTCTCATTTTTTGTCCAAATTTATTTATGTTGCTATGACATTTTATTTTCATTTGAAAATGTTGGGGTATGATTTTTCTCCTTACACATACTGCACTCCTTATTTTTTAATGGTGATATACCCATTTCTCATTCAATAATTCCTCCCATGTACACCCGTTACCATGCTAAAATTCAGTAAGGGATATCCCACCCCTCATTTACATTCAAGCAATTATTTTATTTTATGATTATAAATTCCATTACATATGTTGGGACATGTATATATATGACACAATTAATTTCCATTTCATATTAATATTATGAGACAAACCTTTATCTCTCTTAAACTATTTTTTTGAATACTTATGTCATGCCATTATGCTGCCAAAATTGCACCAGGATTTTTCCAACACAAAGTCATTGTGTAGTGAATACCATGCCCATTTATCTATCAAGGGTATTCACCTTTATGCACATTTACCTTTTGATTATATAGTTTCATGTGTTAATTCCACATTCCTTTATCTTGAAATAAATAACGTTTTTTATGAATCCATGTTGTATAATCTATGTGGCACACTTATGCATGAAATGAAATGATTATGAAGGGTGAGCCCTGATAGCGCTCTAATGTGTTGTGTAAAGATTAGTATCATGATAAGTCAAGTTAAATGAGGTTTTATTCATGATAATTAATTTTCAATGAGAGTTTAGTCATGTTCCATGTGCAATGAGACTTGTCTCATGCTAATATCATGTTAAATGTTGTTTCCGCATTTCCAAGTTATGATAATTATGCTATATATTTCCATTATTTCATGATTATATTATGCTCTAGTGATATTCTTATTTCCTAAAATGTATTGTAATTTTCATGTTATGCCTTGTTTACTCCCTTACCGGGGTTTATAGCTCACCCTTATCTTATGCATGTCCATAGGTTTTCCCATGAAATGCTAAGTACCAGGGAATGTTGTGGTCATGTAAAGTATGTTTTCAAAAAAGATGTTATGTTTCATGTTTTAAGTTGTTATTTAATGTTACTAAGACCCCAATACACTATACCTATTGATATTATATGTTGTATCATGTGATTATTTTATGTAATAAATCATGTTTTTGTGTGTAATAAAGAGTACAGTTGTTATAGTTAGTATCAGAGGATATGTTTAGTAATTTTTGGGATTTGGACTAAAAATACCTAGTGAAAGCCTTAAATATAAGACTATGTATAATAAAAACATCTTTAAATTTTGGTGAGTATTGAGTATGTGGTTTATCAAGAAAATACATTCCTGACTAGATACAAGCAGGTTGATGCAGCTCTGGCACAAATGTATCTAGGGGTAAAACCCAAAAACACCGCTTTGAGATAGACTCAAATGATAACTGGTGCATTAAAATGGGACTTGATTCACTCTTGGTTACATCAATCCTGAGGGATATTCTTTGGTATATTTATATGATTATTTTGAACCATTATTAAGGGAATAAAAAAATGACACTAAGAATATATGTTGGTATGTAGATCATGGATAATGTAGATTGAATCCTATAAATTCATAAGTTACAGAAATAAAAGTAATTTATATGTAATTTGTTTTTGTCTTTGGATTACCCTTTTTGTGTTACCCCTAACTTTCCTTTTATTCCATCCAATGGCTGTAAATAGCAGGACTCAGGCTAACAACTAAAACAAAGATCAATGTAATGACTATTCTAATGAGATTCCTTATCCGATGGAAGAAGGAATAAAAAAAGTTGTCATGATACTCTATTAGTTAACTCATGTTTTGAATAGAAACATGGGTCAAGAGGAATGTTCAACCCCCTAGAAAGAACAATACACAATTGAGAGATTAATGAGATAAAGGCCTTCTACTATTAATGGAACATATGATCCCTCAATCACCGAATAATGGATAAACTCCAATGAGAAGATATTCTCCATCCTTCAATTTATTGAAAAAGAGAAGGTACTTCTGGATTCTTATCGGAAAGAGGGTGAAGATGGTCAATGGTGGAAACTGATAAAAAACACGAAGCCTGAGGAGGCGATTGAGGCGTTCGAATGGAAGGATTTCCGGAAAATATTTTTTGACAAATATTATCCTTGCGCCCTCCAACTTAAGATGGAAAGTGACTTCCTTTCCCTCAAGAAAAAATATGAAGAATCCATCGGAGCGTACGAGGAAAACCTCACAAGGATTGCATGATATGCCTCTATCTCTGTCGTTACCCCCGAATTCAAGGTTTACCTCTTCTTTGGTGGGATTAAAACAAGCCAAATGATATCCCTAACGACCAGTGACTTTGAGAGCTATGAGGAAAGTTTCCAATGTTCCCTCAAAGTAGAAATGGATATCGGGGAATCTCAAGGGCATCGTGGGGATAAGAAGCATAATTTTGACTGAAATTTTTGCATTCCAATGGATAAATCTAATAATTATCATAAAATCCAGCACCCCACAAGCCGATGGTGCGGAAAGAACCAACACAATAACTTCCTGAAGGGGACAAGGAAATGATTTAATTGTGGAAGAGAAGGTCTCCTTGCTATTAACTGCCAACAATAAAAACCCGCAGTTACGACAGAGGAGAGGAAAAATATGTTCGACACTAAATGCATTATTCATTACTTCAACTACAATGAACCATTGCACTTTTCTAACTAGTTCCCTAAGATAATGGTTTTATGAAGCAACCAACAACCTCTAAGGAAGCAAGGGAGAGATTTCTCCCTCACTTCCATCGAAGTGAACCCCGAAAATGAAGTGGTGACATGTACACTAGTTATTCATTAAATAATATTTAACATACTTTATGATTAACATTTTATGAAGTATTTTATATCCCAAAATTTTAGTAGAACTATCCCAACACCACCACAAATCATGGAATTAAAGATGTTAGTGAGAACAGAAAATGGGGCAATCATTTCAACCATGAATATAAATCCTCCCTTGTCATAATTTGTTGATTGATCTTCCTGGTGAACCTCATCATACTCCCTCTTGTGGAATTTGATGAAATTATTGACATGGATTAGATTTACTTATATAGAGACAACATAAATTGTTGTGAGAGGGAAATCAATCTCCATTTGGAAAATCGACCCTCGATTCTGTACAAGTGCAAGGATAAGGATGAATATTTCATAGCACCATCACCTCAAGTGTGGATATTATTTCATTATGATCATGTGTATCTTAATCAGATGATTGATTTTATGTAAGGAACCATCCTTGAATACATTCCTATTGTGAGGGAATTTGCTGAAGTGTTTCTCGAGGAGTTGCCTGGTCTTACTCATAGAAGCGATGTTTAATTCTCGATTGATCTTATACCTACGGTGCTTCCAATATCCAAGACTCTTTATAGAAGGGCTATTGTGGAGATTGAGGAGCTGAAGAAACAACTATAGGATAATCTATATAAAGGGTTTATACACCTAAGTGATTCACCATGGGGTGCTCCAGTCCTCTTCATCAAGAATAAGGATGGGTCAATGCACCTTTAAATTGAATATCGTGAGGTAAAAAAAATCATTATAAAGAATATGTATCCTCTTCCACAAATTGATGAATTGTTCAATTACCCACGTGGTGGAGAATACTTCTTCAAGGTGGATTTATCGTTGGGATAATACCATGTATGGGTGAAGAAGGAGGATATCCCCAAGACGAATTTTCCTACACGATACGAGCACTATTAATTAATATTAATGCCTTTTGGACTCACTAAGTCTATAAAAATATTAGTGGACTTGATGAATAGAGATTTTAGAGATTACCTTGAAACTTTTGTGGTTTTCTTTATAGATAATATTATAATATAATTCAAAACCAAGGAGTATTATGAGGAGCATAAAAAAACTATACTAGAGACCTTACAAAAGGATAAGATCTATGAAAAGTATAGAAAGTGTGAGTTATGGTTGAAGGAGATCTCATTCATGGGTTATATCATCACAAGACATGAGATATCTATGGTTCCCTCCAAGATAGATTCAATTGAGGGATGGCCGAGGCCAACATCAGTGACATATATCTATAGCTTCATGGGGTTAGCTGGATATTTTCACTGATTTGTGAGAAATTTCTCACGATTATCAAACCCTCTTACCAAGATAACTTAGAAGGGAGTCATGTTTTCTTTGAGTGATTAATATGAAGATAGTTTTAAGGATTTGAAAATGAGGCTTATCGCTGCCCCTATGCTCACATTACCCATAATTGGAGAACGTTTTGGGGTATTTAGTGATACTTCGAAGAAGATCCTAGGTTGTGTGTTGATGCAAAATTACAAAGTATTTGCCTATGATTTAAGGAAATAGAATGTTCATGAGAAAAACAATCCAACTCATGATTTGGAGTTTGTTGAAGTATATTCACTTAAAAAATTTGGAAAGATTACCTCTTTGGGGAGAAGTGTGAAATATATACAGACCAAAAAATTTTCAAGTATATATTCACATAGAAAGAGTTGAATATGCACAAACAAACATGGTTAGATCTGATCAAAGACTATGATTGATCAATCCATTACCACCCTATGAGAGTGAAGGAGGTGGTAGATGCTCTAATTAGAAAGGACCCAATAATTATATAATTTATGAGAATTCAAATGGATCCAATCTTCTTAGATTTGATTAATATGGACATGGGAATCATAAAAAAGCGAACATCATCAATCCTTTAACAATTTATTTCTCAACTGTGTCTTTAGGAAAGGTTAACGGATGATCAAAAGGATGATTTAGGAATTTATACGAAAGAAGAAACTATCAGAAAAGATATATCATTGGAGTTCAATGTTTATGAAAAAGTAATTGTGAGATTTTGGCCAAGTCTATGTGTTTCCTTAAACCCAGAGTTAAAGAAATAACTTTTGGATGGTGCACATAGTTTGAATTTATCCATTCACTCAGGAAACAAAAAGATGTATTTAGATCTACGAGAAAATTATTGGTGGTATAACATGAAGAAGGAGATCACTGGGTATACATCAAAGTGCCTGGTAAGTCAAAAAGTGATGGCTAAGATGAAAAAGTCTCGGAGGATGATGCAACCATTACACATACCAACATGGAAATGGGAGAACATCACCATGGACATTCTCACTAGACTTCTGAAGAAATCCAAAAGAAACAATTCTATATGGGTTGTTGTTGATCATCTTAAAAATACTTCACACTTCATTTCAATTTTGGGGGATTTCTCATTGGATCAACTAGAACTGATATTTATCGGAGAAGTGGTAAGGCTATATGGAGTACAACTATCTATTGTATCTAATCGAGATCCAAGATTAACCTCTATGTTATGAAAGATTCTTCAACATGCTATGAATACTGAGCTGAACATCAGTACAACTTATCATCCTTTAATAGATGGCTGATCTGTGTTGAATATCCTAACACTTGAAGACATGTTGAGAGCACACTCAATGGACTTTAAATGAGGATGGGATCAACATCTTCCTCTAGTTGAGTTCTCTTACAACAACAGTTTCCACTCAAGAATATAAATGGATCCTTATGAATCCCTTTATGGGAAGAGGTAGATAACACCGACATGTTAGGATAAAGTTGGGGATCGAAAACTCCTAGGTTGAGAAATGATCGCGGAAATATTGGAGAAGGATAAGACCATCTGGAAGCACATTAAAGCTACTCAGATTCAACAAAAGAGCTATGATGATAATCATCGACGAGACTTAGAGTTTGATGTCGAAGACATGGTATTACTCTATATATCACCGTGGAAGAGAGTTATGAGAATTGGGAATAAAGAAAAGCTTAGTCAAAGGTACATCGACCCTTTTGAGATCTTTGATCTCATTGGAGAAGTAGCCTATCAACTAGCACCCCCACCAGACTTGTCTAAAGTAAATGATGTATTACATGTATCACTCTTGAGGAATTACATACCTGAACCATCAGATGTACTCAATCCAGAGGTTTTACCATTGGAGAATGACCTCTCCTATGAAGAGAATCTGGTGAATATCTTAGATCAAAGAGAAAAAGTTCTATAAAATTAGACAATGCCCCTCGTCAAGGAGTTGTGGTGAAACCACAAGTTTTAAGAAGAAACATGGGAATTAGAGGAAGTGATGAGTCATAGTTACCCTAACATATTTTAGTGTGAAAAAAAGAAATTTTGGGGGAAATATTTCTTTATGGGGGAAAGATTGTAATGACCCAAAAATTTATCAATGAAATTTCCTCTCGATCTAATTAAATGTCTTATTATGTAAAATGGTTATATAACATATGCACTTGTTTTGGTTTTATGATTTTGGATTTTAAAATTATGTTAAGAATTGTGACCATTGCTTATATAGCCGTTGAACAGTGATCACTTGATTAGTATAAATATAGGTTTTTAACAAATCCAATTTACTTAGAAAAAGGAAATGATGGCATCATCCAATAGGATTTATCCGTAAGAGTCCCATTTATAGAAGCTCAGAAAGGAGGTGGATTCTATGGGCTTCGCTCTTGACAAATCCCAAGCCAAGATTCAATATGTTAAGCTCGAATAGAACTTCCCTTGAGAGAAGTGGATATTGATAGATATTACCACCCGATCGATGTTATCCGAGCCACCCCAAGAGTCGGTCACCATCGCAAACTTTACCCTTCGGTCTTATTAAAGTGTTATAAGGGGTTATGTTACAAGACCTTATCACTATGATTACGTGATTTATTTTTGTATAGAATAAATAATATACATTATTATTGTTACTTTGTAAATAGTTTTTAAAGAAAAAAATATTATTTTAAGTTAATATTAAATTAAGAAATATATTTTAATTAATTAATGGATTTTTGAATTATAAAATAATTTAAAAAGATATTATTACTAAATTATTTTTTATTAAATATAAATGATTGTATAATTTTTATGAATACAGTTGTAATTTATTTTAAGGCTTGAAAGCTATTTTTGACAAAACCCTAGAATTTTCAATAAATATTGGTTTTTTATTTTTAATGTAAAAATTCACATATTTAGAAAATTATTTAGATAAAATTAATATTAATTTTGGAATCAGGATGTTGTAATAATCCATCGATGAATTTTTTATAATTTTTAGAGATAGTTGAGTTTTTGGGTAAAAATTAAAAACCATTTAATTATATAATGTGTTTTATGACATCATAATGACACAATAGTGATGTAATAAAATACTATAAATGGGATGTTTGACCAATATATTTTTTACATTGAAATAATTTTATTTTATGTTTTTTGATTTATTTTACAACGAATTAGTTGACCCTCCAAGACTTATAAAACATTTTAGATTCTTAAATTTATTTCCTTGAGAGTGTGTCTCACCTCCACAGAAGAAATATTAACATTTTAAGAAGTTCGGACATTGGCCATATAAAATAATTTTTTCCACTCCCCTTTGTAATAACCCATGGGAAAAAACCATGGGTTGGTTTGTGGTTTTTATTAGTTTAATGTGTGTTGTTACGAACCTAAATAATAATGAATTCCATATATTTTTCTATATAAACTGACCAAATATCCCAATTACTCATCACTTAAAGCCTTTAGAGCTTGACTAACCTCTGACCTCCTATCTCTAGAATCCTCCCAAGGTGCCCCAAGCTCCCAAAAATCCTCTCTAAAGCTTCTCTAAGCATTTGGGATCACACTTCCAAGTAAGGAATTTCTTCCTTTCTCATTTGGCCCAAATTTATTTATGTTGTTATTCCCATTTAGTTTCAAATAAAAAGGTTGCGTTATTATTTTTCACCTTCCCAATACATTCCTACATATTTTTGAATGACGAGAGACCCATTTCTCTCTCACTAATGCCTCCCATGTACACCAGTTAACATAACAAAATTCCATAAGGGATTATCTCTCCTCATTTACATTCAAGAAGATATTTTATTTTAGGAATCAAAATTCCATTACATATGTTGGGGAATGTATCTATATGACCCTATTACTGTAAAGTTCATGTATATATATGGAGATACTAGTTTCTCTCTCATCAACCATTTTTATGAATCCTTATGTCACGACATTATGCTGTCGAAATTGGACCATGATTTTTCCAAGGCAAAGTCATTGTGTAGTAAATTCCATGCCCATTTCTCTATCAAGGTCACATTTAACTATTTATTATATATTTTAATGTATTAATTCAACATTCCTTTATCTTATAATAAATGATGATGTTTAATGAACCAATGTTGCATGATTTATGTGGAAAACAAATGCATGAAATCAAATGATTAAGAAGGGTGCTCCCTGATATCAGTCTAATGAATTGGGTAAAGATTAGTATCATGACATTTCAAGTGTAATGAGGGTTTATGCATGATAATTCAAATTAAATGAGGGTTTACTCATGCTCTATGTGCAGTGATCCTTGGATCAGGCTAATATTATGTAAAATGTTGTGGCCATATTTCCAAGTTATGATAATCAAGTTATATCCTTCCTTTATTTTCATGTTTCTATTATGCTATAGTGTTGTTATTATTTCATAACATGTATTGTATTCTTCATGTGATAACTTTTTTACTCACTTACTAGGATTTATAGATCACTCTTTTCTTATGCATGTCCTCAGGTTATCCCATAAAATGCTAAGTACGAGGAAATGTAGTGGTCATGTAAAGGAAGTTCTCAATAAAGATGGCGTGTTTCATGTTTTAAGTCATTATGAAATTTTCAAAAGCCCCAAAGGAACTAGACCTCTCAATCTCTTATGTTGTATCAAGTGAAAATTTTATGTAATAAATAATGTTTAAGTGTGTAATAAAGTGCAGGGTTGTTATAACCAATCCTTCCATTAGATGTATCTAAAAATAATACTTTAAGAAAATGAATCTATCAATTGTGTTCCCAAGACATCAGTGGTAGGGGAAATAGTTTTCATTTCCTTTCAACCCTACCTCATTTTGGTTCATTGTTATTGGTTGTTCCATCAAACTATTTGCATGTAATAGAAAAAACACATGAGGAATTTTTTTTGAAAGAATTTTATTTGTTCAATCACATATTGAAATATAATCTATTATCCCTTGGAGGTTTTTGGCTCATGATCTACTATACAACTTGTGTCTGTCATTCAGACACTCAGATGACTAGAGTTGGGATTCAGGTCTGAGTGGATCCAATATACCCACGTACATATATACCTGAATATATTTTTTGAAGACAAAAACCTTATATTGTTTTCTATATATTTTAATGGTAGGTTAAATCATTTTCATGGACTACTATCCTTGAGAAACATCATTTTCTCGTCCCCATAAGCTCTATCAAACCATTTTCCATGTCATAGTTTAAATACTAGGGAAAATGTCTTTATTGGAATGAATATAATTTTTGTTTTATATCTTCAAGATATGAATGACCATGATACCTCTCATTAATTTTACCAATTCCTCCATTATCATGGGTGAATGGTTGATTTTAGAGCTTGTTGTATAGAGTCCAGGTCTTTATTAGTCCATGGCCAGGTGATGATGCATTGGGATCTTGGATTATATAGATGCTTCACACAAATTAAAACATCCCAACTATCATGGAAGATTTATGAATAAATACAAGGGAATATGGTTTATAGTGTATACTCTATGAGGAGGTTGAAAATATGGAAATTCTTCCAGAACTGTGGTTTAGGGAGCGGTAGAACAATATCTAGATTTAACCTCATGATGGGATGAAAAATTCCAAAAATCCCCCATCTCTATGGGTTGAGGGAAATCACTACAAGGCATTATTCAATATCTAGATACTGGTACATAATTCCTAGGTAGAGATCCCACGAGTATTACAATAATTATTTCCTATATATCATTAGTATCTCATTGGAGTTGAGTGATATGTTCTTCAATAGAAATTGTATTTTCATAATCATGGGTTTGGATTGAATGAACCATGAAAATAAACTATCCTTTGTTAGTGGAAGGGTGATTTGTTGATGATGGGAATTCCAATGTCAATCCTAGAGACTGAATCCACTAATTAAAATTCACATATTCCTTAGTGTTTTTCCATATAATTATCAACTCAGCTGACAAAAACATATGTAGATGATTGAAATATACTTCTGAGACATTATTTTCCCATTACAGTGATAAAAGGTAGTCCATATTTCTATGAATCAAATGAATATTGGAGGGTATAATTTTACTCTTAAATAGTGTTTCCATCAAGATTTGATGAGGCGACTTATGATAAGATTGATTTAATATTGATTTATAGAACAGTGGTATGATGCTTCTCCTCAAAAAAATATCTCATTTAATTGGACAGTTATTTGTGTAAAATTATTGGGATACATGCCCATGATACTATTTTAGTGGTCTCCTCCCATGATTCCATTTGAGGGGTCCATTCCCGTGATACTATTTGGTGGGTTGATGCTTGTGACACTGTTTGAGGGGTCATTTCCCATGACCCCATTTGAAGAGTCGATGCTAACGATACCATTTAAGGGTTCAGTTACTATTCTATGATTTGAGGGTTCATATCTCATTCTATACATTGATGGATCAGTTCGCATGTTGAGGATGGTTCTATGGTAAAATATGAAAAACATTCCCCTGAAATTGATGGAATGGGTGGTCCCAAGGATTCCACAATTACCATGTATGTTGTGATGAAGTCAGAGGATCCTTGATAGCTATGATCTAGTATTGATTCTAGGAAACAATCAAGATACATAAGTGGTACATATATAATCTGTCATTATTAAGGATATAATCTTTTTTTGAAGCTACATTTTTTGGATACTCCTAGTGGTTTTCCAACAAATTCCCTAACATTTACATTTGGTGTGGTCACATCATACTCTTTAGCTCTTATAGGAATAATGATCACTTGTTATTGATGATAAATAGAATGTATGGGAGACCACCCAGAAAGGTATATATTTACTGATTTTACATTATGATTATCCTCATCCACCTCCCTGTTATATGGAAGGTATGAATTATTGTGCTCTAGGGGTAATATCCCAAAGTGGTAAATGTGGAATCAAGGGAAACTTCCACTCCTACAACCTATCAAGGGAATTATGTGTTGTGGTAATTCACTTTATAATCATCTTTATCGGATGATCAATGAGTCATCATAGAGTTATTGATGTGGCATTCCTAGACCAAGACATTCTCCATGTGGTACTACAAGTGGTGTGTTGGCGATAGTGTACGTTAAAGTCTTAGGGAGAAAGAATCTTATCTAATGAACTTGGAATCTGTTGGCACATTAAATGATTTCATTTTGATTGCAATCAAACTAAGGATTCCTAGGTAAGAGAAAAATGACATCTTATTTATGATACATCATATATAAGTGTAAATATTCTATCATTAACTTTCATAATTAATGGATAAAGAGGTGATCCGTTATTTTTACACAAGGTCTAGTACGGTAAAAAAATAATTCCGGTTCATGTTTTTTCTGTGTAACAGAGCATGGAATAAAATTTCATGATGGGCACATGAAAAATATCATTTTGAACCCATGAATTGGATGATATAATTAATTTATTATCATCGTATTCACCATATGTTTTATTTGGGAAATAAACATTTAATTGAGTTTTAGCTCAATGATTTGATTGATTTTGGGGGGTGAAATGACCTCTTAATCACTTAATCTAGTTTCCCTTTTTTAATTTTACATAGAAATTCCTAATGGAC
This sequence comes from Viscum album, assembly GCA_963277665.1. NCBI lineage: Eukaryota > Viridiplantae > Streptophyta > Magnoliopsida > Santalales > Viscaceae > Viscum > Viscum album. The sequence continues at coordinate 769,491,325 of OY728119.1, read as the reverse complement.
TCTTTATCTATAACCATTAATAGAATTTCTTTCCAAATTTAGGTGGTACTTTGGTGTTTCACACTCAATGATGGTTAGGAAATCCCATTGGTCAAGAGGATGGGAAGTCGTTCTTATTACACCCTTTTGGGGAGAATTGTTTCCCACTCTTGGAATATCACATAGATTTAAGAAATGATCATGAAATCCTTCTATGACCCTGATACAAAACTGGTTACCCCTATTTCAATATTATCATTTAAAAAATGTATCCGTAGGTACAATTACATGCATATCACAGGTTCATTATCTCTATATTATTTATTTATGATGCTTTGGGTTATAAATTTTTTAAAGAAATCTAGTGTTCATTGCTATCCCGGAAGGTGGTTGGTGTCTTGGGGATAGGATTGGACCTTTATGATGCATCCTATGTATCTTGTTAAAACATGAATCAAAACCCACAACGTTTGTGTGACATAGTTTAGTGTCATGGGACTCGACCGATCCATACAGTATAACGTCATATGGAAAGGATGAAAATAATGAGCTCAGACCTCAGTGAGTTATAGTATGTATCATATTTGAGATTTTAATTAGAGTATATATAGTTATTATAAATGGAGACTATGTTATAAGAGATACAACAATAGAGTCCCCATAAACGAATTCTGCATATAAGACTTCCCTAGACAGCTTCATCAGAAGTATGGACCTTTTAGAAGAGATAAGATGTAATAATAAATACATACCAATGGTGTCCCCACATTGGGAATCCTCATAACACTATTGGTACAATCATAACCTATCTCTAATCCCATGTGAGTCATGCTCAGTGTGATACACAAGATATAATGGGTGATCAGGAACACTGCATGGGAGTACAGCTGTATAGGGTTTAAACATTAATGTTTCCCTATGAAAGGTAAGATTACCCATTTCCTTGAATATATGGTATTTATATTAGGCCTTAACATGGTTTCGTACATATACTATTCTATAACAGGAATCATATTCATCATTGTTTAGTCATCTCTTAACCCATTGAGGAGAAACTTTAGATGATCACACTCAGAGAAAATATTGGTATCCCCAAGGTTTCAGTAAATTTAGGGGAATACACTAGGATGTATTCCCTATTAATATATTCTTACACAATTATGCTTACCTTTGGCATACTCATTCTATATATTCTGTTAGATAAAGATAGATGATGGTGATCATGAAAGGTCTGTAAGATATTCTTGGTAGGACATGGAGGGATCACATGAGATAATAATAAAAATATGATCACATGATTTCATAATCCATTCCCATTCATGAAATGTCCCAAAAATAGTATTCAGTCGAATATTCTTATATGGGGTTACATGTCATGAGTTTAGGTTGGCCATCCAAACAAGGTTAAAATTTCATTGCGGATCTAACAGACATGTCTCTGCTATAAGCTAGATAATCCTTCATTGTCCACCCAACATTTTTGGGGAATCAATTTGTCATGTCGGACATGTCCAATTGTGTTTACCTAATCAATTTTCATGTATTGTATTTATTCACATAATCAAATAGAACATATCTAAGATGATTTTAGTAACCTAGAAAGACATATCTATATTCTTCTTCATGAAAACAATGACATGTCTATACTATGTTTCATGATATACCTAACATGTCTTATACTATCACAAGAAATTGCTAACATGTTAATGGGAAAGAAAATGATCATGCTAATATGTCAAAGAATCCATTGAATGGTAAATGTTCAATGTCTAGGATATCTTTTCATAATCATGGTATAAAATTCCAAGGTGCTTCACATGATTGACATGGCTTGTCCTCAGAATGTTACATGACAATGTCGACCTGGAAATGTGAAATGGTACGATCAAACTTACTTTTCCAGATCATGCCTTATGGAAATACATATATGTCTAAGGTATATCTCCCAATAAACATGTCTTGTATTTGGAATACCACATTAAAACAATGATTTTTTATTATCTATTGTAGGATCAACTTGATTTTTCCAAGTCATGTTTAGTGACCAACACGTGGTGTCAAAAGTCTCATAAAACATTGAGAGATCAGTGGAGAATCCCGCCCCCATTTGACCTGAAACTATTCATGTTTCAAGACCTTGTATAAATGTTTAATATCACTTTCATGATAAATGGAGTACACCCACAAGTTTATGTAACATGTCCAAATGTGTTATGCATAATGTTTTATGGGAAATGATGACTTCATGAGTGTGCATGCTGAGATGTACCCCTTTGGGATTGCATAAAAAATGAGGTATTATCTAAAGAATCTCACAAACATCAAAACACAAACACATATGACACATTTTTCATGTTATTCACATGATCTCATAATGGTCTTGCAATGGAATTTTGAAACATGTATAGAAGTTTCCCATGTAACCCACAAGTATAAGTTATGGTCTATGGTGAATACAACCAAGGGTTTTATCAAGGGCTTACTTACATGCCAATAAGTGTCTATAAGACACAAAAATTATCTGACATTTATGCAATCTAAATGAACTATATAAACACTTTTTATTGATTCTTTGACTTTGTATAGGGTGCGGCCATTGATTCCGTCACATTCATTGATGAATGTTTTCATTTCATTGTGAATGATTGTGCTTGGAATACAGTGGGAAAAATTCCTCTAGTCTACTCAATGAGGTTGAGTGAGTGATGTTGGACAAACATCCCTCAAGGCATCATTGAATCATTTTTGAGGTGATTGTGTCTGTTGAAAAAGTGGAAAACTGTGCTGTGATTGTTGACAAAGAAAACCATGACATACAAATTTGTTGAAGAAGGGAATTTCATGCTAGAATTTTGGGTTCAAGATTTGTGGTCAATGATCAATGTTGGATTCAAGAATTTAGACAAAGGAATGAATGATCTGGAGGCGGTACAAAAAGAACAGATACAAGGTTGCGCCGTTTTCCAGTGTGTGCCAAATTTTTGGTCCTGAAAATCGAAAAATGAATAAAAGTGGTTTTTAGCAAAGGGAATTGCGCGCCGTGTACTTGAAGGCTTGGAAACTTGCGCGCCATATGTTTTTCAAGATCATATCATCAAAATAAGGCATAGGGATAAGGGTCGTGCAAGTATTGAGTTGGTCGTGCAGGTGGCCTGCGCGACAAGAGAAAGGTTTTGCGTGTCGGTGCCTAGGAGGATTGGAAACTTGCGCTCCTATTGTTTTTCAAGATCAGAACTTCAAAATATGGAAAATGAAAGAGGTTCTCACAAGTTTGTAAGTGGTTCTCGCAAGAGACTTGTAGGGGCAGAGACCTACACGCCGAGACCTGCACCCTGAAGGGAGACTTGCGCACCGTCGCGCAGGGTGTCCAAATGCCTATAAATACTAGACCACCCCTCCTAATTTCCAATGGAGTTCAAGACTTAGAGAAAATAAAAGATCCCGTCACACAGGTATGGTGGTCACGCAAGTGGTGGTGGGTCCTGCAAGTGGGACTTTTGCACCTGATTTGAAGAAGCGCGATTGTTGTTAGTTGTGCGCCAATACTGGTTTGGGCATAAAGGGAAGTGAGTCGCGCATGTTTGGAGTTGAAGAAGCATGGGTCGAGAAAGTGTCTAAGGTGGACTTGCACGCCATTTGTGGCTTGCACGTCGATACTTGTGCACCGGATTTGATCTGCGTGCCATGTAAGGTTTATTTCTGGTAGTGATTCAGGGCTTCGTGGAAGCTGGATGTTTTCCTGATACCTTGGGTGAAAAGATAAATTAATCTATGGGTGAAAGTTTGACTTCAACAGAGAATCCACATACAACAAAGGATGTATTCATTATAGATAATGAAGAGACCTACATGTCTATAAACTGTAACTGTATCCTTTCCAGAACAGTGAACAATGGAAGAGAAATAAGGTGATCCTCTCCACCAGTAGTGAGCCAGGGAGAGAGAAATAGGGAGTGACCCTTGGGAAAGCAGTGAGTTGTCCATAAACCTTCTAAAGGCAGTGATACTGGGATAAAGTGATTGTGCCCGAACCTTGTAATCCACAACTAGTGAAGTTTAGTGTAATTTGGTACGACAGACAACCTGTCGGCATATGCTCCTTGGACGTAGCCCATAGCAGTGAACCAAGTAAAACTTTCTGTGTCCTGTACATTCATTACTTTCTGATTACTTTGTGAAACAAGAAAGATAGATAAGAGTGTTTTTCTTAACAGAGAAACAAGATCTGAATGGGCATTAATTTTAAATTAGTCATACACTGATTCACCCCCCTCTCAGAGTACTTAGCCTTGTAGACCTAACAATTGGTATCAGAGCGAAATGTTGATAGTAGTTCTTCTATCAATTGAGGTCACTAATCTTAAAGGGAGTTTGATATTCGACGGATACAATTTTCAGCTATGGAAGAATCGGATGCAACACTACTTCCAATCTTTGGGAATGGACGTTTTCATAGTAGCAATGTATGGCATAACAGATGATCTTAATAGCAGTGCATTATCAGAATCTGATCATAAAGAGTTGGATGCTGATGGCAAAGCAATCAATTCCTTAGGGGGAGCCCTATCTAATCCTATATATACAAAGGTGATGTCTTTAAAAACATCATATGCTTTGTGGGAAAAGTTATTGAATATATATTAATGGGATACAAAGGTTTGAGAGGAAAAGTTGCAAGTGTTGTGGAACAAGTATGAAGATCTGAGAATGATCCTGAATGAGTCTGTTGATGCATTCTTTGATAGGGTAAATGATATGGTAGAAGACATGCGAGGTCTTGGTGAAATTATCGAAGATATAAAAATTGTGAAGCACATCTTAAGAAAACATCCACCTCAGTTCAATTCGAAAGTTTCTTTTTTAGAAGATAAAGACCCAAAATAACTGACGTTGGATAACCTGCAAAGAACACTTGTTGCATGTGAAATGAGAAATGAAGATAATGGCACTGTGGAAAATGGGAAATCCAAAGAGGTGGCATTTAAGGCCATGAAGAAGTTCACCATTGAAGATTCTTATGAGGAAGAAGTGACAGATGAGGTAATGTCATTCCTCTCCACAAATCATCAAAGGAGAAAAGGAAAGTTCAAAGGGAAACTTCCTCTTGCATGCTTTAGATGTGGAAAGGTTGGATATCTCGCAACAAGATTCCCCAAAAAGTTTCAAGAAGAAAATGATGAAGGTGATGTTGAAATTCCCAATAAGAAATATTCAGCCTCTATGAAAGTGAAGAACCAGTTCAAGAGAAATTTCTTCAATAAAAAGAACCTTCTTTCACAAGAAATAGAAAATTCAACTGAGTCTGAGGTTGAAGAGGTTGAGGAAATAGATAACTACAAAGATCGAGGAGAAAATGCTATGGTGGCGGTCGTCTATAGTTCTCAAGGAAAGGAAAAAACTGACGCTGGGGAAGAAGAAGAAGAATTGGAAGGAAGAGTTGATATGGAAGCCGAATTGGAAGCAGCTCATGAGGAGATAAATGTTTGGAGAGAAAAAATGAAGAAAGACAATAAAGTTGTTCGTGATACCAAACTCTAGATGTAGCACCCCGAAGAAGACAAGTCTGAGTTGATGGAAGAAATTGAAAAACTCAAGTTATCAACACCAAAGAACTCAGAATCAGTTAGTCAGTACAAGATCACGACTAAAGAACAGAAAAGGGAGATCGATGGCTTGAATAGAAGCATGAAGGTTCATGTCAAGAGTATCGAAGAGCTTGAAAATGAAGTTGTCAGTCTACGGAGAAAAGGTAAAGACCAGGAAAAACCCTTGATTCCCAATACATTCTTGGGAAAGCAGGTCAGTCCAAGAACTGAAAATATGAAATATGATCCTAGTAGTTGAGAAGGAATGGAGAAGAAATTGAGCTCAAACGTTAAGGCTAATTCATGGCTTGATCAAAAGAAAAAATCTGTGGCAATTGATGTCAGACTGCAAGCTCTCGTCCTGATATTGAAGGTTGATTTGGGAACAAAGAAGAATCAGAATATTCAGAGATCCCAAGGGGAAACTCGTAGTGCTGAAGTAACACAAAGGAATGCACCTTATATCATGTGTCACTGTGGTGGAAACATGGGATATTCACAGTATATGTGTTCCATATCCAAAATATAGTGAAGGGAACAAGAACAGAGGTGGCAGCCAAATAGAGATCGGTTTTCCAGAACATACTTTGAAGGACACTATTTTTGGTGCAGAGGATTTGGGAACATGTCTAGGTACTGAACATTGACCATTCAGAGAAATTTTCCAAAGAAGAATCAAAATGTTCACAAGCAGCAGATCAATAATCCGACAGGTGAGTTAAGAATGCAGAATAGATTTGCGGCTTTTTAAGATGATGTTGGTCCATCATACTCTGAGAAAGAACAGAAGCCTTAATCCATGCCGAGTGTGAAAAAAATGTATGGACCATGAAAAAGAAAAATGAGAAGGCCGTGGTGGTAGATATTTCCCTTAAAGAATCAGATCGGTCTAGTGTATGGATCCTTGATAGTGGTTACACATCTCACATGACGGGTAATAAGGATCTTGTTACAGGCATAAAATATGAAAAAAAGGAGTTGTCAAATTTGGAAAAGATAAAGTACTGATGATTGTTGGCTCATCAAAAGCCAAGATTGGGGGCAAAGAAATGAGACGTGTTGATGTCTTGGTAGTAGAGGGTCTTAGTCATAACTTGCTCAGTGTCAGTCAACTATGTGACTATAGTAATTCTATCTGATATACCAAGAAGATGTGTGTTGTGAAAGGAAAAGACGGAGTAGGTGTTCTGAAGGGAAAAAGGACAAAGGGAAATATTTACCTTGTAGGCAGGGAAGAATATACATGCCTTTTATCTAGAGAGGAAGAAAACCAGCTAGGGAATAAGCGACTTGGTCATCTATGCCAACCATCTATGGAAGATCTGGTAAAGTGTGATGCTGCTAGAGACCATCCCAAACTATCACATGATCATACTCATACGTGTGATTCTTGCCAACAAGGGAAGATCATCAAAAAGATATAGAGTCCAAAGGAACAGAAATCAACTAGAGTGATCAAATTGGTGCATGCTGATGTATGTGGACCTATCTCACCACGAGCTATTAATGGGAAAAGGTACTATGTTCTTTTCATTGATGATTATAGAAGAATGACCTGGGTATTTGTCACTACTCATAAGACAGAGGTGTTCACTTGCATAAATTAGTATAGGAAGGAATCAGAAAAGATGTTTGGGCAGAAAATTCAGAAGTTTCGTAATGATAACTGTACATAATTCACAAATAGTCAAGTTGTAGACTATCTCAAGAAACACGGAATAAGGAATCATGTTTCATGAGTGAGAACTCCCCAACAGAATAGAGTGGTTTATAGGAGAAATTTTATCATCAACAACATTTCCAGAATGATTATTATTGAAAAGGACCTACCAGAGAAATTTTGGAAGGAAACAGTTTTGACATCGGTCTATATTTCGAACAGGTCTCTGTTGTGTCTGAAGGAAGGGAAGACTCCATATCAAATGTGGTACAGAAAGAATTCAATGTTGAAATATTTTCTAATATTTGGGATTAAGTGTTTCATAATCAACAAATAAGATCCCATGAAGTTTGAGTCACGAGGAGATGAGGGGATATTCCTTGGCTACTCAGGGAAAAGAAATGCATATTAATGCTTCAACAAAAGGCTGGGAAAAATGGTTGAGAGCAATGATGTCACTATAGTTGAAAATGAACAGAATGATCAAAGACCCAGTAAACAGTTTATGGATGAAAGTTATGATGAGGTAAGCAAAACAGAGGGACTAGAAGTGACAGAGGCTGACTCAGAAGAAGATACTGATGATGAACAAGAAAGTGTCAAGTTTGTGTCAGAAAGGAAGCCAAAGAGTCGAGCTGAAATTGATATGCAAAATATCATTGGTGATTATACAGCTCCAGTTAAGACTCAAAGAATGAAATAATTACAGAGAACATCATTTTTATCTTAGGTCGAGCCGAAATGTTTTTCTGATGCAACTGAATATGAGGCTATGAATGAATAGCTTGATCAGATTGAGAAGAACCAGACATGGGAGATTGTTTTGAGGCCAACAAACAAGAATGTCATCAGGACTAAATGGTTCTATCACAAAAACATGAATGAATATGTCATAGTGATTTGGAACAAAGATCTACTAGTGTGCAAGGGATACTCCTAGATAGATGGAATAGATATTGATGAGACATTTGCACCAGTTGCAAGTCTGGAGACAATCAGAATATTTTTTTCCATAGTAGTGTAAATAAAGTTCAAAGTGTTCCAGATGGATGTCAAATCTGCATTCTTGAATGGTGTTCTGGAAGAGGAGGTGTATATAGAGCAGCCATATGGTTTTCTCATTCATGAGGATGAAAAAAATGTTTCTAGGCTGAAGAATGTGTTGTAGGGGATGAAACAAGCACCAAGAGCATGGCACTCAAGGCTTGATCAGTACTTGAAGAAGTATGGTTTCCAGCGTTGGGGAGTTGATTATAATTTCTATTTCAGAAACAGTAGTAATCAAAGGATGATGGTGTTGGTTTATGTCAATGACATAATATTTGGCGGATCAGATGAAGCTCAGTGCAGAAAATTTTACGAATTCATGAAAAATGAGTTTGAAATGTCAATGATTAGAGATCTAACGTTTTTCCTTGGTCTACAAGTGACACAAGGAAGTAATGGAACATTCATTTCTCAATCAAAATATTCCAAGGAAGTTTTAAGAAGGTTTGTCATGGAGAGTTCCAAGGATATGAAGACTCCGGTTGCTACCTAGATGAAATTATCAAAAGTTGAGGATGGGAAGGAAGTTAATATCACAGAATATAGGCAAATTATTGGAAGTTTGTTGTACTTGACCGCGATAAGGCCTGATATTATTTTCTCCACATGCCAAGCAATGAGATATCAAAGAAATCCCAAGGAAAGACACATGATTTAAGTGAAAAGAATACTTCGGTATACCCAGGGCACAATGGATTTTGACTTGATATATACTGATAAATATCAGACAGAGTTATTGGGATATACTGATACAGATTGGGCCGGATCAGCAGATGACAGAAAATAAATGTCAGGAGGTGCATTCTATCTTGGTGGATTGTGTATTTCTTGGCTAAGAAAGAAGAACGATTGCATTTCATTGAGCACCGTAGAAGATGAGTATATTGCGGCCACACGAGCTTGCACACAGTTATTATGGATGAAGGAACAGCTTGAAGATATGGGAATTAAAGTGAAGTCTCTGATCGGAATCCAATGTGATAACTCAAGTACCATAAATCTTAGCAAAAATCCCATCCATAACTCAAGGAAAAACACATTGAGAACAAATAAAATTTCATCAAGGAGAAGGTTGAGCAAGGAATCGTGAAGTTAGAGTATGTGCCTACAGAGCTACAGGTTACAGACATTCTGACAAAGGCCTTACCCAAGGACACTTTTGAGAGGCATCGACTGGCTCTGGGAGTTCAATCGACTCCCCACACTTGAAAGAGTGTGGATATGGAAACCCCCCTCTCCCTGAGTTATGATGTGTTTTTCCCTAATGTACTGATATGTATTCTCTACTCTGTTACAGATTTCAAAGGAGTTTCCTTTGGGTTCATTGACAAAGGGAGAGAAAATAGTGATTGTTCAAAGGGGAGATCGTGTGGTTATTTTTGAAATATTGAAATATAAGAGGAGAATTTGACAGGTGGAGCAGCCAGATAGGGGGAGTTTAATGTGCTTAGCCATATATTATCTTGGACAACATAAGAAATAGGGCTAAAGAGGTTTTCAAGCTGACAAGAGTTGAAGCTGTGAGTAGAAAGGGGGAGATTATTAAATCAGACGATGCTAGAAGTGATCGATCAAAGAATAGCTATCACGACAACTGAGGATCGCGATGAAAGTAGAAGAGTGATGTTGGAATGAGGTAAGAATATTTCTAAAAATTGGTATCAGTTTGGTAACAATTGGTATTAGTTTGATGTCAACAGAGGGTGTTAGAGATGAAGTGATTCATTGATGAACTTTTCATTTACTCTTGTTTCTCACGCCGAACATTGCTCACGTGGGCTTAGACTATGTGTTGAGTAAATCCTTGATCTCTATCAGAATTGCGATAGGTAAATAGTGGATGAAGAATTAACGATGTTTATTTTTATGGAAGAGTTGTAAAAACAACCCAAAGGGGGATATTATTGGGAAAGAATCCCTCAAGGCATCATTGAAGCATTTTTGAGGTGATTGTGTTTGTTGAAAATGTTGACAACTGTGCTGTGATTGTTGACAAAGCAAACCATGACATACAAATTTGTTGACAAAGGGAATTTCATGGTGGAATTTCGAGTTTAAGAGTTGTGGTCAACGATCCATGTTGGATTCAAGAATGTCGACAAACAAATGAATGATCTGGAGGTAGTACAAAAAGAACAGATAAAAGGTGGTTCCGTTTTCGAGTGTTTGCCAAATTTTTGGGCCTGATAATCGAAAAATGAAGAAAAGTGGTTTTTAGAAAAGGGACTTGTACACTGTGTACTTGAAGGCTTGGAAACATGCGCACCATATTTTTTTTCAAGATCAGATCATCAAAATATTGCAAAAGGATAAGGGTCGCGCAAGTATTGAGTTGGTCGCGCAGGTGGCCTGCGTGCAAAGAGAAAGGACTTGCGTGCTTGTGCCTAGGAGGATTGGAAACTTGTGCTCCTATTGTTTTTCAAGATCCAAACTTCAAAATATGGCAAAGGAAAGAGGTTCGTGCAAGTTTAGAAGTGGTTCATGCAAGTGACTTTCAGGGGCAGAGACATGCGCGCCGAGACCTACGTGCTGAAGGGAGACTTCCATGCCGTCGCGTAGGGTGTCCAAATGCATATAAATACTGGACCACTCCTCCTCATTTCCCACAGAGTTTAAGAAATAGAGAAAATCAGAGCTCCCATCACGTAGGTGTGGTGGTCATGCAAGTGGTGGTGGGTCACGCAAGTGGGACTTGCGCACCTGAATTGAAGAAGCGCGATTGTTGTTAGTTGTGCGTCAATATTGGTTTTTGCATAAAGGGAAGTGAGTCACGCAAGTTTGGAGTTGCAGAAGTGTGTGCCGTGCAAGTGTCTAAGGTGGACTTTTGTGCCAGTCATGACCTGCACGCCAATACTTGCACGTCGGATTAAACCTGCATGCCAATTAAGGTTGATATCCTGCAGTGTTTCAGGGCTGCGTGGAAGCTGGGAGTTTGCCCGATACCTTTGGTGCATAGAGAAATTCATCTACGGGTGAAAGTTGGACTTCAACAGAGCATCCACATACAACATAGGATGTATTCATTAGAGATAATAAAGAGACGTACAAGTCTATAAACTGTTACTGGATCCTTTCGAGAGCAGTGAGCAAAGGAAGAGAAAGAAGGTGATCCTCTCCACCGGCAGTGAGCCAAAGAGAGAGAAATAGGGAGTGACCCTTGGGAAAGCAGTGAGCTGACCCTAAACATTGTAAAGGCAGTGAGCATGGGACAGAGTGACTGTGCCCAAAACTTGTAATCCACAGCTAGTGAAGTTTAGTGGAATTTGGTACGACCAACAACCTGTCGGTGTATGCTCCTTGGACGTATCCCTTAGCGGTGAACCAAGTAAAAATTGGTGTGTCCTGTGCATGCTTTACATTCTGATTACTTTGTGCAACGAGAAAGAGAGAGATGAGTGTTTTTCTTAACAACAAAACAAAATCAGAATGTGTATTAATTTTAAATTAGTCATACCCTGATTCTCCCCCCTCTCAGGGTACTTAGCCTAGTGGACCTAACAAAGGAAAACACTAAGATCAAGTAGGATGGGTCACTACAAGACCGAGGAACTCTTTCATGTGTGGGATGTACAAAAATGGTCAATGAAGACCTATATGAGCCACACCATTTCAAGAATTATTTTATGGATGCATGATCATAGGAGCATGAGGAAATCATGATATTGAGGGTTCCCATGGTGGGAAGTTCCAGACTACATGAGGGGTTCTACATCGTGTTATAGAAAATATCTACTATCTCTAATTTGAACACACTGAATAACAGGGATATCCACATCAAGATTTCCAATAATACCAATGGAATCCTGTGAGGAAATCTTGATGCACCTCAAAATTACACGTCAAGGAGGGAAGATAAAAATATAGATATGTGCATCTATTATTGTTCATGGCCACCTGATGAAATATTTTCACAAGGGAATCACATGATATAGTCTTTTCATATGATCATTTTTCCTTATGTGGATCACAAGATGGGTCCTAGAGATGAAATCCCATAGAAGATTATCATTACAGGGGCCCCTTCATTACCTGGGGAAGATCTCTGTAGATGGTGGTCGACTACCCTATTTTTCCGATAGGTATTATATGCTACTCCCTTTCCTCATCAAATGTGTGTTTTAAAGGGTGAAGGGTATTTATAGATCATGGTAAGCTGTGGATGGATCCACATTTCTTATAGAGGATTCTGTGAGAATGAGTTGAGGTGGTGGAATTTTTTTAGGATCGATATCATGGGATCCTGTGATGACCTATTATTCATTTCATGCCACTTCATTGATCATGCGACACATTGATTTCTTTCTTCAAAATCACACAAAATCTTCTGATAATTCTTAATTAGTTATGAAAAAAATCATCCAAATGGTGAAAGGGTTTTTATATAATAAACATCTTGCGATGTCGTTATTTATTGTCTTCACATTGATCATATTATAAAAAGATTATCACATGATAGATTGAAACTTTGTTGGAAGGTATTGAAGCATAAATGTTGTGATGATATTTGTGAAACATCTTACATAAAAGACGGTTTTAGGGACATAAAAATTGGGTTTATTGGGTTCTTTTGGTGTAGATGGATAGATATGGTGATAATTGAGTGATCTTGTGAGAAACATCAATTTTACACACTATGATAAACTAGTGGTGTGGGAGAGTGGAAGATGACCAAGAGGTTAAATATGGTGGTCTTATGATTTCATGATTTTTTGAATTTACACAATGCATGATTAACACAATCCAAACTCATCATTAATGTGATTGAAATATATGGATGATATTAGTGGGTCAAACTATCGAATGGATGTTATTAAATATTGTGAATAGCATTATGAAACTCATGACCATTGTTAAAATATCCGTCCTCCTACCCTCCACTTTATAATCCATTCAATGGATACTACTCCATCGAGCAGATGATGGGGTTCAACACCCGTACCACCCACACACAAAACTTTCTGAGCTTTGTCCCTTGGGTTCTCCAACCACACTATGTGTTCCTTCAGGATCACTCACCACACTCTTTATACATGGGACCACCCACCTCTTATTAGTGAGTTTCTACCTTTTTCCATCCTTTGGATAGCCTAGGCTGGCTCTAATTGGATGTGGTTTTCCTTGACCCTACTTGGGCCTAGGTGGGAGCCTTGAATTACCTTGTCAGTGGGTTGGCCATTTCATTTTTGAAAAAACGTTTTTATATGAGATCTAAGTAAAAGTACCAGCCCATTATTAAAGGATTACATTCAAGCTATAGTTTTATTTCAACATAGCCATTAAATATCTGAAATGTCCAAAAACAATTCTAAGATTCAAAATTATATGACCTAACACTCCTTAAATAGATAATAATAAAATCTATAAAGAATAAAACCAATTGATCAAGGTAATATAAGAATAATTTATTCATTAAATCGAAGAATGTAAAAGTGTAATTAGTAAGATAGAATGGAATTAATATAAATTCAAAGTGTCTATACCTTATATGGAATGCTATCTTAGGTATATCCTCTATCTGGAATCTCAATTTATGATGTATGGGATGAAAGAACATAATGGAAAATTATTGAGCTATCTGTAGTTGATTGAAGACGTCATCAATACATAGAAGAGGATACTTTCTCATAAATATGACAATGTTCATCTTCTGATAATTAATTACAAATAGGTGAACCAAAATTTGACACACTTGAAAAAATTAATCTCCCATCAAGGATTTTTTGGAGTTTCTTCTTCAAATCCCCCAAATCAAATTAGGTCCATTCTATAGACAGTATTTGAAATTAACGTGACACTAGGTATGATTTGTATTGAGAACTCATCTTCACATTTTGGTGGAACTCTAGGAAAAAATTCTTGAAATACATACAAAATATTCCACACAATAGAAATACCATCGATGTTGATCTTCTCCCCAATAATATGAGATAATCACTCCTTCAGAATTTGAAATAAGGCCCATAAATTTAATGTGATCTCTATTGTACGTTCTCACCTATTTTCATAATGATAGCTGATAATAAGCCTATTTTGATTATCAAACATGACATCCATTCATTAAAAATTGATTTAGGATTTATGTAGAGAAATCTCATCCATGACAATGATGAAATACAATTCAGCTAGAGAAATAATGAAAAGATTTGTAAGAAGCACTTTACCACCAACATCAACCGAGGATGAATCATATACTTGAGATGTGATACAAAACCACTTGGGTTTTTTAATAATAACTAAATGTCTAATAGTTCTGATGGAATATTGGTACACTTAAAAAATTATTTATGTATGAAAAAATTGGTTTATAGTGAGTTGAATAAGACATTAGATGGTCTTGAGTGGATGTTATGTGTAATTTTCACCACATCATTATCACACCCCTTGTCATGAATAATGATAAAATTATATTTCCCCATGTCCCATGGTATAATATGCTATTATAATTGGTCACCATAATTAACTCTGAGTTTTGGGAATTTCTTAGAATAATTCCCTAACTCAATGAATTTGAATAACTGATTTGTAATCAATACATTATATAGATAATTATCATTATTCATATCATTAGATAAAATCTTCGATTCAATTTAGTGTTAAGTTTCATGAGGAACTACCCTTTCACACTCAAAACATTTAGTAGTCCCCACAAGAAACTTTTCTCCATGCTTCTTCCAACACATTGAGCATAATCTAAACTCTATATTCTTATCTCCGTGGTTGTTAGATTATCATTTAAACGTAATATTCATTTTCTAATAAAAACCATGATATTGAAACAATACTCCAACCATCATTTCCAACATGATATCACATCAATAAATATATACGAAAATATTGTAGTTTCTTCAGGAAAATTCTATTTGGAGACATTGTTTTAAGCCACTTAAGAATTGACCAACATGACTCTTGGTTAGATGATAATACCAGAAGCATACCTCACAATCCTTGAAACATTTTCTTGATAGCTAACAATAGATTTATCATAATCTTTATTTAGATCAATGATATCATTATCCATCATTAAACATTTAATATGAGGAAATTACTTATTTAAAAATAAGCTATTTAACTTTTCCCAATCCATGGAGTAGATTTGATCCTATCCCATAATATTCTTGATTTGAGTCCAACATTGATCCAAATCACCTTAAAAAAGATATATAATCAAAATGAAAATTTTGTATTCTAAAAATTGGAGAATAGAAAATATAGTTTAATTGGTACAAATACATTATTGAAAAACTATAGTATCAAAGGATACACTATAAGAACATGGATGATACCTCATGAAGGACTCAATAAAATATTTTCCCTCTTTTTATCGATGAGAGGTCTGTTATTTTTAATTACTTTAGAAAGTTGTGTGACCACTACAATGAAATTTTGTATTATAGATCCCAAATCATTTATATTCTCAGGAGTAAATTCATTGATTTTTTTCACACATATAATGAATGCAGTTCCTTTAATTTACAACAATTGAATTAAAACAAAAAGATAGTGTAAGAAACAATAATCATTATGGGGAACCACATAATCATGAAAAATAAATTACATGATTTCCCTATCATGAAAAAGTATTTATAATCTATGAAACCTTATGTTTATCCTAGTTTACTCATAGTCTTCTTACATATATATACTTCATGATGTTTTATAAGGAGTTTGAAAATTTTGAACATATTTCCCTTGAGAGTGTTAATCAAATTGTGCAGTAAGGCCCATTATTGTGCACCCATTCTTGATAAATTCTAGCCTAATACAGTGTTGTTGATATTTGTAACACTAGGTAAAAAATGATCCAAACAGAAATCCACTTATAATACCCATACTTGGATGTATTGAAAAGAAAACCACTCATTCCATCCTTTATCAAAATTCTTGGGCATTTTCCTATTCTTTGACTCATCTTTAGACTCATCATTAGAAATTTATTTAGGTATCTCACCAAGGATTTATCATCCTAATTTACAATGGATAACTACACCATTCTTTAATACCAACTATGAAGAAACAAATGTGTCATATATTAATATTAAATATTAGTAGACATGTATTCATTACATAGCATAGTGATCTATGCCAGAATCATTTAGGTTTAGTACCATTAGAAACATAGACACATGAAAAACTAGTTCATAGGTGAGATACATTATCTCCCACTTTGTTCATCAGATCTATAACCCACAATAGAAAAATAATAAATGATACCTATATTTATATCTTGGAAAAAGAAAACATAAGAAAGGGTGATCTTATTTGCTCTGTAAGGATAAACAAGGGAGATACATAATCATTGTATGAACATAAGGGTAAGGAAACATAGGAATACATTTTAAAACCATACTATGTATATCGAAGACAATAATATAGATTCATGGAATTGATCATTAATGTTTGTAACGTAGTAAATCATATGGAAATCAAAGAACATGATCCATGAGGTAATATGATTACATTAAAAATAGAATTAGACTTGTCGCATACACATAAGCATAAAAAGTACTATATGAAGGAAACCTACCAAGAAGTTCATGACATCATATTCTTATGAATAACACCTTTGTACTAAATTAAGGATTGTGATGATCTCCTGTGCATAATCTTTTTTAGTAGGTATATCCTTTTAAGTACCCATTGATCTCATATATTATTAATTGTTACTTAATGCATTTGAGAGAGATAAAGGTACCCACCATTATATAATAAAAACAATAGGTATGTGTTCCAAAAGCTCATTAAATTAATCATATTATAACCCAATAAATTATATGGGTTTCATAAAAATTTCATCATATCATATCATTTAGAAAAGTGAATGGTTTAAAAAAATATTTAATCACAGAATTACCCCTAAAAAAGAACATGTTTTATAAACATCTTATCATGGTGTAACCGATGGAAGAGAATTTTTTTCATATAAATAATAAAATTAAAACATAAACCATTAATAGAAATAATATTAATGTAACCCATGGATCATATACTCATTAAGTAATAGTTAAAACCTAAATATGTCATCTTAGGTAGAAAATAATTTTTAAATATCATTTCAAACATTTCTTGGGAGAAATATCCTTTTCGTTTGGAAAGAATTGTTAAAATTTAATTCATTTTAAATAGATATTAATTGAAAAATAAATGATAAATAATAAAAAATTATTTTAATAAATGATTTTTTATGCTGTTTGAATAAACTATTCATGCTATCAATAATAAAATAAAGATCCCTTTCACATTTTTTCTAAAATCTAAACATAAGTAGTTTGAAAAATGAATTTAAGATTTATTTTAATGAGATTTTTAATAATTAAAACATATATAAACATATATTTATAAAATTAAATGAGTGTAACAAAACATTTTTGAATTTATTTGAAAAATATGGGTTTGAATGAAAATATATTTCAGAACGATGAGAGAAATATATTCATATTTTCTGAAAAAGATTTTCTTAATTATTAATGTACCAATGAGTGGAAAAATAGTTCCATAAAATAAATATATTAGGAATATCTAGATTAAAATGAAATTATGGTTAATTATTGATATTAATATAATTATATTTTAACAACTAATACTTAATCATAAATAATCATGATAAATGGTGAGATTAGAATGTAAAATCTTAACCACTTTAGTAACATTGAATCATAAGCCCCATGTTAGGATAAAATAAAATGAAAATTAAAATATCATCAGGATTAAAAAATTATTGATAATAAATGTAAATTTTTTTGTACATATACCTCATTAGACAATATAGGTTCCTAACATAAAATATGCCTCAAAGAAAGAAAATTGATACAAAAATCCCTTACCGATTTGTTAAATTTTGAACAGTAAACCCCATGAAAGGGAGATCCTAAAATGGATATATAAACCACAATAATTTTTTGTAACATAATAATATTATAAATTAATGGGAACTTTATACATGGCGTAATGTAAATTTGTTTTGATGATGGAATGTGTCTCACAGAAGTAAAACATGAGATGATAATACTTTTCCTTAATTGTCAACATATATCGTAATCATCCAAAACTTCTATATAATAAATATAAGTTAATTAGACAGTTATTAAAAAACCATATTTATATATATCATAAAATATAATATTTACATCACACATTTTTATTAAAAAGATATTAATAATTTCAAGTTAATGTTACATTTTGGGTAATAACTGATCTCTTTTTCATATATGTTTGGATTTTCTATATTTTTTGGTCCTCTTATTTTGATCATGAATCAATTAAATCTAGAATTATAACCGTTATATAAATATAAAATATATAAAATATATTAATTATATATCTATTTATAATAATCCATAAAATTTAGTTATAAGAAATGAGATACACCATTCCTGGAGGCTGTAGACTGTACAAACTCATGAATGCTGCTTTTCATTTTCTTATTGGGTTTAAATAAAGAAAGCTAAATATTTAATATAATCAATGAATAATAATTATATTTTCATATATATCAATAATTTTCATTAAAAATATCTTAAATACATTCTATATAAATATTGAATAAATCACATCACTAAATGAGGTATTAGTATTCCATGCACACGAACGGCGTGATCGTATTCCCGAAAAACTCAAAATATGAATGTATGTTTGATTTAAAAAAAAAAATTATAACACCATAAAAATAAAATATATCATATATTTACAATATATTAATTTTTATGTCCAACCGTGAGCGGTGGTAATGGAAAAAATAATGACATAAATTTGTGAGGCAATAAATCACCATACACATGAATGATGATTTTTTAACCCATTGGATGGAAGTGGAGATAGTGTTAGTTAACTCAATTAATATAAAAAATCTTATTATATGGAATATATGTATGTTGTTAAATAAAAATTATATAAAAATAATTTAATGGGGAGGAGGAAGAAATAAAATTAAAGCACTCATTGATGAATGTTACCTCCTTTTAAAGTATCCTCCATACTTTTACATAAAATCCTTCCAAAGATGGAGTTATAAAAAATGTAATTTTTATAGTATGAGGTTAAGAAATTTTTGATGTTATTTTACTAGGCAAGGGATTATCCAAAGACGTTTTCTTGTGTGAAGTATATAGGAGAGGGGGTGTCCTTTTAAATGTGGGGGATATAACATTCTTCGTATCTTGGAAAAGAAATAAATGGTCCCATGTTTTTCACATGGAAAAGGGTAAAAAATCGATCAAATTGTATCCTTATACATTTTGATGACTAAATTTTTCCCAAAAATATTTTTTGTATAAATTTACAAGAAAAGTGGACCTAAATAATTTAATTTTAAACCACCATAAACGCATTTTTACCTTAAATATAGTAAATATTTTATAATTAATTAACTATTAATTTTGGTCAAAAATTATGTCGAACCTAATAGATAGTATAAATTATTATAATTCAACTATGTAATCAATTTTTCCAAATTCCATTCACATAAGTGAAAATAATAATTAATAATTAATCTCGTATACATGATGAGAAACCCGATTTTTAAAGAGAAAACATTGAAAAGTATAAAATGTCATTTTATCAAATTTCAAAATGAAATTGATTAAAATGACAAATATTAGATTAATGGTTGTTTAATTGGACTAACTATACCTTAAAATAAATTTAAAATATAACATAAATTTATAAAAAAATTAAACGAAATGACAAATTTCAATAAAAATTTAATATTTGTCACAATTAATCAAGAAAAACAAAAATTCAAGGAAGATACTAGAAATTCAGCCAAAGATATTATTAAAATTATTATTTCAAAAGTTATATCTATCTTATGAAATTAATTTTCTATATGTTTCATAAAATTAATATTATTGTTGTTCTAAAAATCCAAAAAACCCATTTTTTTAAAATAAAAGTTTTGAAATATATAAACACTTTACCCAAAATTTGTAATTTTATTATCAATATGTTTCCTTTATATAAAACCATTATGTATAATATTAAAAAATTACTTATTAATATTCATATATTTATTATTAATTTCAAGGTAATAAAGAATGATTTTATATAATTATGTCAATAATATATCATTGCTTTTCAAGGACTAAGTGTTTGTGTAACAAAAGCTAAGGAAGTGTTGCGTGCAGATTAATATTACATGGTTTGGAGTGGAAAAAAATATATGATATAAGTTTAATTTATTTGAAAAAAATTAATTTATAATAAAATGAGGTGTTACAGAACCACCCTTAAAAATTATTTATGAAGGACCCATTTCCATTACAATTTCATGAAAAACCATAATGGTCATAATTTTAAACACAATTTTTATGAGGGACAATTATTTTTAAAAACCCGTTTGAACATAGAAAATATCTTCTTTGAAAATAAATCATTGTCTTGTATCTGTTTTTATTTTAAATTCATTTGGAAGTCCCTTTGGTATGTTAACAGTAACTTTATAGACATAACAAAGTAGATAAACATTCATATAAAGTGATATGTTTATTAAAGAACATTTATAGTCCCATCATGGGAATAAAAAAAATTATAATCTATATAGAAAAAGAATTTAATGAACTCAATTTTTTCACTGTTTATTAAAATAATGAATAATATATAAACATTTTTCTCATGAAGGATGTAATCTCTCACATTCAATGGTGAAAATCGATAAAAGAAAGGAAACAACCATTATATTGCATAAATAGTTACACCACATTATTAGAACCATTTCAGCCCCTCAGTTCAACCTATAATATGATTCAGGTTTCACGGGAATGAGAAACCATTGAGAATCACGTATGGGAGAAGATAAGAAGATGAACCATGTTTTAACCTTATATATCTATTTGAAATCAGAGGAGGCCATAATCCAACAAATAAGGATAGAAGAGATACCTTGAGTTAACTTATGAATAAAATGAATGATAAAGAGAATAAAATATGTCCAAACACATTTAAAATAGAAAAAATATTAATTGAAATGTCGCAAAATTAAAAACCAGAGAAACTACCACCATAATGTTTCCATGTTCATCACATCAAACCGGGGCACATTTAAGAAGCCTTGTATCATGGAGTACCTTTCTGGGGAAAAACCAAGCACCCCAAGCCTAGGACATTATGAAGCATCCCTAAGCACCAAATTCTATATGAAATCCTTTTGGAAGACTCAAAAAACTTGAGACATAGGACGATATGGAATGACCTCCCCTATTTATGATGAGATGTACATACCCTACCTAAATCAATGATTAAACCACCCCATACAAAGTGTGGTCGACAAGTCCCTAAAAATAACAATCAAAGGAATGAAATCACTCTTCACTAGACAATAATGACCCACCTTTCTATAAGGCCAATGAACATGGAATTATCTACTACAGTGCAAAACTATAAAACCCTAAATACATAAAAATTCCAAAAAATCAAAATTAATTCAAATTTTGTATAATAATAATTAACATAGTGAAATGAGGGTGTTAAATTTATTAATAATGATCATGTTTATATAAAATTCACTCCAAAATTTCAACTCTATATGTTTTAGTTATGAATTATTTTATATACATAGTCTCATATGGTTCCATTTGAATAATATACTGGAAACTCTTATAGTATGGGAACTCTACTAGAGAAAGATGTTGATCTATACCTATTTTAAAATTAATCGAGTAGTATCTCAATATATCTTCAAGTGTTTTAATGTGCCTTTTGTATTTTAAATTAGTGTGAGGATAATAAGACATGCTAAAGATCTATATTATAATCAATGATTATTTAATACATCATAAGAACATCAATGGAAGAATTATATTTGATCAAATAAATTTGAAACTAGTACACTAGTAAACATGAAAATTCATTTATGTATATATTTTTATGTTTATCAAATGATATATATTACTAAAAAAAATTGAAGGTGATGATTTCATATGGCGATCCACAACACAAATAGAATTATGGGTTTATATGTTCTAGGAAAACCAAAAATTAAATTCGTGGTAAAATTTTCCAATTTCTATATGGGTAAGTGAAATTTTTATTATCATACCCATAAAAATATATCATTCATCTATAACTTGATAAAAAAACATGAATCATGCCTTTCTGTAGTATGGAAACATCAATGGGGAGGGTGAATTTTATTTTCTCAAAATAATTTTTTTCTTTTTGAAAAAATAGGTTTGGAAGATATATTTTCCATAATGTTATAGTGAATATATTATATAAATAAACTAGAATTTAATAACATGGAATTTATAAAATATACAATTTAAACAAACTATGCAGAATAAGAATTAACCTAATTAGATAAACATAACCTAATATAATATTGATGTTCCAGATAACAATCTGTATAGCCATAAATAATTTTATTATTGTATGATACTAAATTCCAATCCGTAGAACATATTTTCCTTTGATCCAAAAGGGCAAGGGGATCAATACCATATCAAAATTATATATTGGTATCATATTGAGTATCTATTTAATAAGATATTATAAGAATAAGATCTTATCTATAGTGATTATTCATTAGATTTAGAAGAAAGTCCTATCTTTGAAAAGAACCAAATCCTTAACTAAAAATGATTATTTTTTATTGTACTCTACCAAGCCAGTCTATAAACCTTAAAATCATCATTTTAATAACTCAAAAAAACAATATCCAAAAGAATAAAATCCCAAATCCAAAATCTGACATTATATTATGGTAAAATCGATCTATTTGACTACCTTGTGACGGTGAAATTTTTCATAGTCATGTAATCTGTCACATAAGATAAAAAAGTAAAATATTTCTAATTGACTTGTTATTATGTGAATAAAACTTCAATTAATACCTATATAATATTTTTGATCTATTTTTTTGCAAATTCATCAGGTTCATGCTTCTAAAATATACTTATTAGATTTTTTTTCTAAAAAATTTATCTACTAAAAATATTTATGAAAATTCATAATATACCTATAATTATATTAATAATTTCTTATGGTATCCATGTTATTACTAATCCATGAAATAAATTAATTTTACCCACCACAATCATCTCATGATAACAATTCATAGGTTTATAGTTTATTTCCAAATGTGATTTTTAGGTGGAATAGAATATTAAATTTCTAACATAGATTTATATGATTACTATGCCCTTAAAAAAATTCTTAATATTTTTTGGATCTTTTATACCTTTATTAAAATATTTTAGAAGAAAAACTACTGATAATTTATCATATCACGATCTACAGACATATTTTAGTTTATAAAGCTCCATGATAATTTTATAAACACGTTTTAAAAATTATTATCTTCCAAACTAGGTGGTTTTTCAGTATAAGCCTCATATTAAACATAACAATTTAGGAATGAACTATTTACATACATTTTAAAAGTAAAAAATTTAGATGATGATCAAAGGATAATAAAATATTAATGTATTCGAGTGTAGTTATCGAAGAAAAAATTTCTAAATAGTCTATGAATTCTTATTTATCATATCCTTTAGCATCATGGATGAACTTATTATAAACAATGGTTATGTTTTCATTGCACTTATTTTTAAAGACTGATTTAACTAGTATAAGCAGAATATTTTCTGAATGTTCAATTACAGCAATAATTTTATTTTTTAATATATAATATCTTATTAGATAATAATTTATGAAATATAAAAACCCAATGAATTATCATTCATTTTAGTTTTTAATTAATATAATAATAAAAAGATAAAAAATTAATTGTATATAAAAATTCTAGTTTTAACCATCCATTCTACATTAGTAATGATATTATCATAAGGACAATTCCTAAATGTCATTTAGATTCTAGGTAAAATGTTATGTTTTTTTATATGTTAATGATTATTACATTTCAATTTCATTTCTTCTAGTATGATAGTAACCAATTGTTTTTAAAAATAAATCATGATGAAATTTTAGAGTTTTGGGTTTTTGTTTATATTTAAAATATCTTTTGAAAATGTTCTAGTGGTTTCCTCGAATAAGAATAAAAAATAGCGAATATGGTGGTTTCAATTCATTGTGTTTGAATTGTTTTTAAGGTAAATTATTTGAAAGAATTGTAAAAATTGAAAAAGGAGATATTTTTATGTATGAATTGTGTTTTTATAACATAATTATGTGACTGCTTCGAATTTTCTGAAACCATAAAAGGATATCACCTGACTGTGTGATAATTTCATCATTTATAGTGACCTAATGGTAGTTTTTCCACCATATGAATGATTTCATAGAAAATGATAATACATAAGATGATTTCATAGCTATGTAATAATCCCATCATTCAAAATTGACAATTTTCACTATTAAAGACTATGAGGGTGTTTTACAATTAATGCTGAATAAAATTAGTGAATATAAATTTTATTAATAATGTATTTTTAGATACCCCTTCATATATAAAGGCCAGTTAATCACTTCTTTTGAATAAGAAAAATTTTAAAGTGTAAATCTTTGCTAGAGATTCTTCTATGCCATAAAAGATTTCATGGAGTACAGAATCCATGAATGATGTATGTGGATATAAAATGTGTGAAAAGTTATGTGGTGAACAATTACCTCATAAGGAAGTACGCTAAACTGGTTCAAGTAAGTCAGCCCATGAAGCATGAGTTTGTGGGTCACCTCGTATAAGATATCTTATGAAGGAATCACATGGAGGGATCACATGGTGGACATATAATAGTGGGATATTGTAAATAAACCATGTGGTGGAAATTATATGGAGGTATCACATAGTTAATATTTACCCACCTAATTATAATACACAAAAGGAGGAATAGATCTGAAAGGAGTTTTTTACAAACTAAAACTCATATATAAAATTGGAATTTATCTTGTGAAAAGTAATGGTATTAAGGCCACACTCAAAAATCTTGAACTATATCGTAGCTGATATAGATTAATTAAATAATATTCTAGATGTCTAGTGCACTCTCTTCAGTAGAGAGAATAATGATTTCTCAAGATTGAATAGTTATAAACCTATGTAATAATAAACTAACTTCAGACATTATAATAGTAGTGTATATTAGTGGATTATATTATATTATAACATTTACCTTATATAGTGCTTGAATGAGCCTAGTTAGGGTGAACCATGTAAAATTTTTATGGCACATTCATTCTTTCAGATAAATTTATTCCATGTTATAAGAAAAAGAGAGAGGTGATATTTTTTAAGGATGAAACAAGATCCAAATGTTGATTTTTTAATGTGATATACACTGATCCACACCTACATCATATGGTATTTATCATATTTAGAATAATAATTGGAATCATATCATTAGGTTATAGTTAGTAAATCTATCTTGTTAGAATCCATATTAGCAAGAAATTTACAATGGATTCTAATCATTTACAGAAAAAAAATTCAATCATGAAAGAATAAAATGAAAAGTACTTTTTTTTCTTTGTTAATGGATGTTTATACAAATGAAATACCTGAAATTTTTATATGAATAGTCATAAAAGACTTATTAGATGCATAAGAAAGAAAATTATATATGGATTCCACATAAATTAGTTCATTATGGGGGACTTTTTCCAACACAATACACATGAATGCGATATCATGTAAATTCTATCATTCCATATGGGAAAAGTTTATGAATATCTGTAATGTTTATTCAAAATCTAGAGAAGGAAAATTTCATGTACACGAATTGCATATGAGATTAGAAAAGATGATAATAAGTATATGGAAAATTGAATTCTAAAGAGGTGGAATTCAAGGGAAGGAAGATACTCTCCCTAGAGGATGTAAAAGAAGAATAACAGGAAGATTATTTCATTTAATTCATTTCATTAAATATACAAAGATAATAAGGAATATTTAAAGGAAAAACTCTACTCCCATGTTTTCGATACGTAATGTGTGACAAAATTGTTGTAAAGTGTCCCATAAAGTTTCAAGAATATTAATAGATGGTGAAGATTCTATTAAAAGTTGTCAATCAATGTTAAAGGTAAGAAAACTATGAATTAAAAAATATTGAAGAAGAAAACCCTCCTTTTATTAGAAATTGATAGTTTAAAAGAAAGTTAGGTATAAAAAATATGGATTTTATATAATGCATAAAAAAATTATTTAGTGTATGTTGTTGGACGTTCCCATAAAATGGAAGAGTGTCGATGTGGAAGGAGAAGTGGAAGGATGATTTGACCACTATGTGAAGTTGTATTCTATATTACTTAATATGGATGTCTGGAGAGCCAAAATGAAAAAAATCCAATAAGAGTGGGTTATGTTTCCAAAATCCATTTGAAGCAACATGAACAGGGAAAGTTCATGATAAATGAAGAAATTGAAAATATAAAAATATTAAATAAAAAAACACAGAATCTCAATGATTACATAGTCAAAATTAATGTATAGATGAGGACTGTTAATGATTTGAATGGCATTGTGAATGATTGAGTCAAGAATATCAATGATCTCAAGAAGGAAGGCGTCAAAATTTGAAAAAAGTAGAAGATATAAAAATAATTTTTACACATGATATCATATTTGAAAAAAATATCACAAAAGTAATAAAAAAAGATAATTTAGAGCACATTTGACTTGAAAAGTTTTTAATGGACAATCAATAGTGGTAAATTTCACATATGAATAATAAGTATTGTATGATAAATGATCATAAATAGAAACCTATGATAGTTGATAGTAGATGAAATAAAACCTCTATAAGGTTGAATTTTGATTGATGTGTGACTCACAGTTGAAATATTATGAGAACCCAAGTGATAACCAATGGTACTAAAATGTAATAGAATAACGTACCTCATATCATCTGTTATTATTGTGTAAATGTTGGAAATACACAAAATATGATTTCAATAGCCAATAGGTACAAAAGTTCATATGTGAAACAATGTAATAAAAGTTGTGTTTAATAATATAGGGATTCTTTTTATGGTAACTATTTCCAGTGAAGAGTATTGGGACATATGGCTTGGTATTTACCATCAATAATGAAGAAAAACATTTTAAAACTAATCCAAAGTGGTCTTATGTTATAGCTTAAAAATTCATCATTTAGGGTGAAAATTCAGTATTTATTTATGGATTTTAATGATATAGATGGTCCATCATACTTGAATAATATCATTCATGTATACTAATATTGGATGTTATGTAAAAAATATGGATATAAAATAAAATAAATGAGAAGAAATTTGTTACGTAATTTTCAATTTAAGCATCAAATTATAGTGTTGTATGGATCTTTAATAGAGGATACACTTACCATATGATAGGATATAATGATCTCATTATAGGAACTATGTATAAAAAATAGGGGTTTGATGTATTTGGAAACAATAAAAT
The DNA here is from genome assembly GCA_963277665.1 of Viscum album. Classification (NCBI taxonomy): domain Eukaryota; kingdom Viridiplantae; phylum Streptophyta; class Magnoliopsida; order Santalales; family Viscaceae; genus Viscum; species Viscum album. The sequence goes on along the minus strand of OY728119.1, from coordinate 769,463,724 downwards.
CTTGAAAATCAATATCCAATGAAAACGCGAGTTCGGGGAAAATGATGTGAGATAGGTTTATGTGTTTCTTATTAAGGGTCTCAATCACAACTTTATATGTGTTTGTAAACTCTTTGGATTGGGGCACACAATATGATTTACTAAGAAGTTGGGTATCATCAATGCAAAATATGGTGCATGTTTTGTAGGTTAAGAACATGTGGGCGAGTCTCTACTTTGCAAATGGAGAATATTATATGTTATTTCTATACTAGCAAGAGGAAAATAGGTTTTTACATATAGATAGTCCATTTTAGATAACCATCCATGTAATATATAAACAATGTTATAGAGTTTTAGATACCCCTAGACTATAATTTAATCATATTTACACATGAAATACTTGAAAAAATGAAAATATTACACAATGTATATAAAATAAAATAGAATAGATGTCAATGATAGTGATTAAATTGGGACATGTTGATGGTTGTGGAACCATCTCATCGAGATCCATTGATAGGAAGAGATATTGTGTTTTTCCATTTATTATTAAAGAAGTATGTATTGGATAACATCCATCAATCTTATGTATAAGGTGTTCAATTTCATAAGACAATATTATAGGGAGGAAAAAAAAATTTGATAAAAAAAAAATTAAATTGTTAATGGGATAGAGTTCACAAACAACCAAGTGAGGGATTATCTCAATAAGCACATGATAATGAACCAAGTCTTAGGATTGAGAACTGGTCAATAAAATGGTGTTTTTTATATGTGAAACTAAATCATAAAAAAACATGAATAAGACATTTCTTACTATGAAAATTATATTGTAAATGTTTTAAAAAGAAGTTATACTAACATTGAGAAAAATAAAAAACAATGTCTTGTTGTCTTTAAATTGTGATATGACTCTTTACAAGCTATGGTATGGAATGAATTTGTAGTTTAATTAATTTGAATATCTATAAGTACGTGTTTCTTTATCAATAAATAGAAATAATGGAAATTTGAATCAAGTATAGATGACGGGGACTCCTTATATACTCATTCAAAATAAAATAATACAAATTCCACAATATAATGATGGGAATGGTTTTAGAGAGTAATGATTTCAATTTGGTGGATAATGTGTAGAGTATTAAAAAAATTAGTGAAATGTTTTAGAGGATAGAGGTAAGAAGTTGATAAACACATGGGGATCACACATGCTTGATGAAAATTTGAATGAAGTTAATGATGATGTGTAAGATGAAGACCTATAAATTTTTAGAAGTTGAATATATTAGATTAAATTGATAAGTAAGATATCACTGGTGATCAGAAATCACTAGTTTAGATGAAGAGAACAAAGTCCCTCTATAAAATATCATTACATTCAAAGGTAGTTACAAAATGTTTTGATGAAGATGTAAAAGATAAGAATTGGGTTTCTGAGATTAATAAAGTAAATTACCTTATAGAGAAGAATATAATTTGGGAGACTATTTTGAGGATAATAGATAATAAAATAATTATCACTGAATGGGTATTTTAAAACAAATTGAATGAATTAAGCATAGTGATCTAGAAAATTCATGACTCATTTTTAAGGGGTACTCCCATAAGGAGGGTATCGATGCTAATGAATAATTTTCACTAGTTCTATGGCTACAGATAATTTTTATATTTTAATTGATAACAGTTTATAGATAGTTCAAAGTTTTCTATAGGTAAATCACGTAATAATTTCAAAATTCAATTCTAGAAAATGAGATATACATTGAACAATATAATAGTTTTATTTTACTTGAACATGATAGAGAACATTTTCTACTGAATATGAGTTTTTATGGGTTGAATCATGAAACATAACTTATTAAGGTCATTTTCTTGTATGATGAAGTTGATTAAAATATATATGTAAAATATATTTCAAAATTTATCAAGTGAAAGTTATAAATGTTAATGAACCGTGAGGTTAAGTTTTTCCTTAGTCTCTGGGTGACATAACGAATGGATAATATATTTATTTCTCAATCTAATTATTCTAGGTTAGTTCTAGGACAAAATTGAGTGGTGGATACTAAAGAGATGAAAAACGTGTTTCTACCTATAGGAAGATGTTAAAGGATGAATTTTGAAAAGTGTTTATTGATAAAAAATACAATCTGTTCCTTCAGAAGATATTGTATTTAACAATAACCAAGAACAATTTTGTATTTGAAACATGTTACAAGACATGGTATCAAATTATTTCCATGTAAAGACACATTTTTTTTCTAAAAAAATAATACAATAATGAAGTGGCATGATGAATTTTTGTTTGATGTACAATGGAAAATCTCAAAAAGAGTGACTATGATATATAGAACCAAATTGTGTTGGTTTAACTATTGATAGAAATTTAACATGAGTAAGTTCATTCTATCATAGAGGATTGTGCATTTATTTTCATTTTATGAAATAAAACTCCATTTATATGAGAATTTTTGTGGTAAAAAATATGAAAACCACTCATGATTTAATACTATTATTATGTATGAATTAACAACTTAATGAACCGAGCATTCCAGTGAAGTCTCTAATTTTATTGAATTGTGAAAATTAAAGGGATATAATTTATAGAAAAATTAATACACCACTGAATGAAAAAGAAAACTGAAATTAAGTATATATTTATAAAAGATAAAGTTGAGTATAGGTTAGTAAGATTAGAGTATGTGCCTATAGAACATCATGTCATTGATATTTTGACCGAGTCCTTAACCAAGGAATAGATGGAAAAGAATCAATAATATCTCGAAGTATAGTCATTTACCAATATTAATATTAAATTTATATGGAAACATACTCCAATGGGTATGTAAAAAATTTAGTTATATGATGATAAATATTCTTCTTTCGATTATATAACATTAAAGATCAACCTTTGGTTTTGTTGAAAAATCAAGAGATATTTTTTTCATAAATGGGGAATATATTTCTCAAATTTATTATAGGGTAGAGTAGTATGATTTAAGGGAATATATTTTCAATATGGACAAAAGGAGAGAAAGGAAGCTAGGGGGGTTTAAATTTTATGATAATGAAGATATCCATTAAATGAATATAAATAAAAAAAAGAGTTATTTGGGTTTGTGATCGATGAATTTTACCATGTGTAGTTGAAGAAGTTGTTTTATAATTTCTCACTATCCTTGAAAAAAATTATCAATAATTTGCAACAAAAATTGGTATCATATTACAAGGAATATTACTATTAGGAAAGATTCATCTAGTGAGTTCGATAATGAAGTGATTTTTTGATGATATTTTCTTGTTACTCTTATTTCTCACAACCATGTTAACTCACAGGGTCTTAGTTTATGTATTGAGTAATTCCTTGTTCACTATATAAAGATTCAAGGTTAGAATGGAATTTAAATATATAATTGCATAAGAGTTTTAAAAAAGTTGGTGTTAATGGCTTTAAATAGTTGGGATGAATTTTTAAAAAATCCAAAATGATATATTTTGTGGAAAAAGTTCCACATGATGGAATTATAGAGTTTGGTGTAACATTATATATTGAAAATATTAGTTAAATATGTTCTAGTAGTTCCATGAAGGAGTTATTCAAAATTCAAAATATGATGTGGACATTTCCCAGTGTTTTCTAAATTTTGAAGGTTGGATTCTTGGTTGGGTCATAAAAAACGGCTATGTATGGATTTCCATGTAAGAATTATAGAGGGATTATGAATGTTGTAGACCATGTGATTAATTAATGACCATAATGGATGTTTTATATCCCCATAAGGGTATCACATGACCATGTGTGAAGCGATTCATTTTCAGTGGATTAATGGTGGTTTTTCTCCACTTCATAGATAATTTCATGGAAAAAATCATTCCAATGAATATTATCTATTTACAAAGTTTTTAATTCATATAAAAAGGTAGTATATCTTAAGGAATGTGAGGGGTTCACAAAGATGAGTTTTAAGAAAATGAGTGACAATTAATTTTTTTATATTTAGATTTTTCAAATTCCATTTCATATCTACAGATCCTTAAAATACATCATTTTCCAGAGTCCAAATTAAATGGATTAATCATTTTCTAGAGATTCCATAAATTCAAAAAGGACTTCACAGAGTATTGATGTCATTAAAGAATCATGTGGAACTACGTTGTCTAATTATTTGTGTGGTGAAATGTTAATAAAAAGGTCATTTTATGGAGAATGAGTACACTGGGAAACTCACATAAAATATTTCACAGAATCATCATATGCAGTGATCAAATATTGTAAAATCATAAATGGGTCATGTACAGAGAACATGTCGATAAAATTACCCAAAGATATCATATGATGAATTATAACCATTGTAGTTAGAACAAATTGAAGAATAAATAGTTCCAAAATGTTATTTACCAAACAAATATATACATAGAAAAGTTGAATTTATGTATCAGATGAAAAAGAAGATTCATAACACCCTCACATAGTTGTGAACTATTTATAAGCTGATACAAATCATCTAATGAATCTCTTAGAGGAGAAGTAAAACCACATTAGTCACGATATATATTAGTTATCAAATCTGAATGGTTTTATACTAGGAGGGAAGTGAGTTGAAAATGAATATTTAAAGAATACATTCCTTTAGTGGATTTAGGTATATTGAAAAATCTCCATGATATTCTAAAGGAAATATCTTGGTTAGGGTGGACCAAGTAAACTTTTTAGTTCTCTTACATGCTTTCAATTTAGTTTATTCATTATTGTGAGATAAACATATAGAATATAGTTTTGTATAATAATGAAAAAACATTTAAATGGGGAATTATTTCAATCCTACATGATTCAGCCTCCTTTAAGATAATTCAATCCTAATTGTTTCAACAATAATATATGTGGTATAATAACTGAACTTAAATTCCAGGGGGTTTTAGAATTACAATATATATTATATTTGTAATATAGATGTGTAAAAATCATATAATCATAAACTTCATCAAAATTAACATTTATCGTTTCTTAAAAAGTATTTTTATATCATAAGATGTTTTATTTAAACAAAATTTATTTTAAATATGAATAATAGTTTAACTTGTATTAATAAATTCCTCATTTAAAAAATGATTAATAAAAAAATATTCACTCAAAATAGATCTGGAAATTTCTTAGTGTTTTCTATTCATCCTTTTTTCTACCCTATTTTGTGTTGGAATTCATGGTGAAAAATATTTTATGTATTTATATTTTCTATATAAGACATTTAGAAAATCAAAATTTTTTTAAACAAAAAAATGATTAGTCCACATAGTGATAATGGGAAGAATTTACAAATTTGGAAATAAAGGTGTGGACATTTTAAAAAGCGATTTCTTAACATTTATGATTAATAATAGAAACTGATATAAATATTGTTTAATAATTATCTATTACAAACACATTGTTTTTTCAATGGACAAATACAATTCATGTTTGTTTGAAATGGTCTATGTTCACTAATTGTAAAGGCCTAGAGGTGGAAACATCACCACTAGGTTTAAATATATAATTATATAGTTTATCATACCATTATGGGTCATATATTATTTAAGAATAAAACATTTTTTTGGAAGGATACATTAAAAGTCCTTTCATGTAAATTTTTATATATGGTTTGAACATTATAGGGTTTAAATATTCTTGGCCAAAACAGTTAATTTAAATCCATTTCAGTAATGAAATTAAATTATTTGATTAGTAATATCCTCTACTCTAATAATGTAAATATTATCATGCCCATTGACTATTAAAATTTGATCTCCCATAGAATATGGTATATTACATTTTACAGTTTAAAAGATCAAATTGAAATCCACATCATATAGTAATATTATGTGTATAAGGTTGTTCTAATATCCGAAAACATAAATTCATTTTTCAAATTTAAATATATTTATAGAAAGACACAAAACATGTTCAGATGATTTGGATTTTCATGTTGTCTATGTATATAAAATTTCTACTCTTCACTTTTTGTATGTTCTATACATTATATTTTTTTGATCATGAATTGATAAAAACCACAATACATGAACATTATGTTTCATATACTGTTACTTATCCAAAATTCATATAAAAGACCAAAATAACAATTTTTTGTACCCAAACAAGCCGAGTATTGATGTGTTAGAAAACACTACCTTAAGAACCCCGGAATATCTAACCCAATAATGTTGAATAGAATGGAAATATTTAGAGATATAAGATATACATGTTTTAAATGATAAATAATTTTTTGAAGAACATATATTCTTAATATAACATCTCCTATAAAATTTAATTGTAACAGGTGTACATTTTAGAATGAAATAGTTGGACTAGTAATGTGTCTTGTAGGAATATGAATATCCCTGATTAAATGATGTCCCACATGGTGTCAACTATCATAAAAGTGTATTAATGTTAACCCTTTTGGGATTAGAATTATAAAACAAATTATTAAGAATTTCAACTTTAAAATATACATTTAAACACAATTTTGATCAATAAAAGGTGATGTTGAATATATATATTTTTAATTCAACTTGAAATTTGGTTTTGAAATACTATTATTTGCCTTAGTAAATTCAACATTATCATGACCATAGTTTTTCCTTAACATCATATATATTTTCTTTATTTTAGATATATATTCATCCATGTACTTTACTAATGGAATATCATATTCATCATCTTATAAATAATAATATGGATATGTAGAATCTAAATACATATTAGTAAGAGATCCTAATCATACCTTATAAATGGTATAAGTTTCATCCCAATGGATTATATTATAGATGTAATGATCATATAGCTATAATCTAAATAACTTTTGAAGATGGATATTCATTAACTCTCTAAGTATAGATAACCTGAATTTTTTTCTAGGTAATTTATATTTCGTATGGAATATTTTTTTCGTGTTAACATTAGATAATATTCTTTGATTTATCTTGGATTTTTATATTAATAAAATGGCATCCCATGAATCATATTTCTCATCATGTTTTCTGGAAATATATTTTCTATCCGTTTGTAATAATTATAATGAAAATTTCACCACTATTCAATTCATACAAATCATTAGTAGAGAAAAATCAAATTATCTAAGATATATACTATTATAATTGTAATGGTTCTTAGAATTCTTTTAATTAATATTATTTAATGTAGTATCTTCAAAAGTTTTCTTAGTAAACACAACCCCATTAATCCATATTCTTTTTCTATACCTTTCTTTAACTTATTATCATATTTTTATATATGTTTTTACTATATCCTTAAACTTTATCTGTATATGATATTTCATATCATTGTTAACTATCCACTCTGATTCACACTAATTTATAAATGTATCAATAATAATTTTTGATTATTTAGTAATCTGTAATATCATTCTCTCTAATAGATTATAAAATATTCACCAATATAATAATCCATTGATATATTTGATAAACTGATTATACCAGAATAAAATAAAAATATTGATAATACACAATTAATATATATCTTCTTGTATTTGACACTATGTTTTTTAAAAGTGTAACATCATATTTCATCTAAATATTATAGTATTTTCACAAGATGAAATCATGATTTATAAATATTTCATCATAAAAACAAGAGTAATATGAACTTTATAGTTATCCGGATGTTCAATCCTTTTATCACGAATAAAAATTTTAATTTCCTCATATAAAAATGGTTGTTATTTAACATCATCTGGTAATAGTCTGCACAAGTTTAAATAACAAAAAAATCTATTTTTTCTCTAATAATTATAATTAGGCCTATGATAAAATTGGGGGATAACTAATATTCATTTTATATAAGGTAAAATATTCTTACTCTAATAACAAATGTTTTCCCAGTATAGAATCTTTAAAGGGAGAGAGAATTATAGTTTTTACATAAATAATAATTTGACATCCCATGAAAAGAATAAGTTAACAAGATATAAATTAAAAAATCTCAAAATAAAAATAATCTATAAAAAATGAAATTTGTTAACATAGAATTTATTGAAAAACTGAAGTAAACTCACTAAATATAATAAAAATAATCACAATTTGGTAATATCTTCTTAAAAAATTTATTAGGTTCATATAACAATATGTATAACTATAATTGTTTTATCAAAGGATATAGACAAGTTCATATTGGATGTGTACTAAAACAAAAAGCACCATGATCTATTGTTGTATCCAGATGTCTTGGTTATAAATTTCAACATCAATATTTTAATGAATAAGAGGCATAAAAATACCACCTCCATCTATTTATGGATTCATCAATTATAATTAATTTTAAATTAATTAATAGATTTTAACTTTTTACATAATTAGTTCAATGAAATCAATGACAAGGAGTAATTCATAGGGTCTATTTAGAGTTACATGATGTGACCGATGTGTTCTTATTTTATAGAAGAGAATTGAAAATTTCCTCTATAATGATAATAGTTAAGTTCATAAGAAAATATTGAATGCATCAGTAAATAGATTTCATAAGTGATCATCATTTTTGTGAAAAAATTATAAAATCTCATTCTTCTCAAAGCCTCATTCTACTATCACTTGAATGTGGAAGAACCCCTTTGAGAGATTCAATTTTCCTCAAACAAAGATCAAGATTTAGTGGGCCGTGTTCTACTCTATAGTAAGTATGATTTTTTCAAATATCTCCTAGGATCATCATCAGTAAACCTTCATCAATGTAAGTTGTTGGAATCTACTTCTACACCTATCCATGTACTATATAGTTTTACAATAATTCTACATATTTTTTCTTAAAGATAGATTAGTTTATTTTTTTGGTTTCATAGCTAGCATGAATCATTGAATGATGATATCAAACAGATCAGTGGAATTGATGTAGATGTTAAAGTGTTAAATTCATGGTAACTCTCATATATAAACAAGTGATGATGTGAACCACTCTACCAAGGGGCTCCATTGTGATACAAAGAGTTTCATGGAAAAGGTGTTAGGGAAATGGAGTGATCTAATAGATTCATATGCATATCAAAATGGATGAATCCATTTGAGGGAATCTGATTCATTCCCATAAGGTATATCAATGTGAGGTTTTAGAGGATTCAACATTTTTAATTTTGTTGTTTCGAGGAATATGAAAAATAAAAAACATATTTTAAAAGAATCATATAATTATAATGATATTACATTTATGTATTTTTAAATGTAAAAGGAATATTATTTTAACCATATAAAATGTTATATATGTAAATTTTCTCTAAAAGTACCCATATATGAAAATGGGAAACATAATGGTAATTGCATTTTACCTTAACATAGTCGTTATAGATAATTTTCTTCAGTGTATAGACTACTTTTTTAAAACCCCCACAAAGCTCGCATAATGATAATTTTGGTTTAACTTTACACATAAGTCATATTTGGAAAGTTTATTGATGTATAACCTTATGTATTATAAAAAAAATTTAATTTACACTTATTAATAAGTTATCTGTGTAATGGTCACTTAGGCTTCCCTCACATAATAAATTGTTTCTATGTAAGGTTAAATAAATTTTTATTCTTTCTTCTTCATACATGGTATATATATTTTTTATAATATAGAATAAAAGTTATTTTTTTGAGTACATTAATTTTTATGGTTGTATAATTTAAAAATTAAAAGTGTTTATAACAAAAGAAAAATAAATCTGTATGAATCTTTAATTAGGTATAATAATCTAAAATACTAAATGTTAATATTTAAAATTAGATTTACCTAATTATATAGAATTATTTCAAATCAAGAAATAATGGTTTAAATTATGTATAGTAAATGATATGAAGATTACATATGTAGTTTATATAATATAAATTTCTTTAAAAAATATTTATAATTAATAAAATATATATTTTCATAATTTTAATTCCATATAATGAATAATATGAATGATTTCACATTGAAAGTAGATATAAAAATTATTATGTATATGATTATGGATTATTCATAATGTTTATATAAAATATAAATTTTAAAGAGTTATTTTATTTTTGAATTTTTTATAAATTGTTCTCATGTTAAATTTGTGAAATTCTTATTTATATTAGATATATTACTTGTTTTATTTATAGATATAGATTTTTTATATTTTCAATATTAATTTTTTTGAAAAATATATTTGTGATAAATTTCACCTAGGAGATAGATCCCTAAATTAAAATCCTAATATGACTCAATAATATTTAGTTTTTATCCAAATTGACCTCAGTTTGTAATTGAATATATTAACTTTAGTTTTAATGTTTCAAATATATTTTGTATAATAGGTATTTGAATTATCATGAATTGGATTCTTTGTTATGTAAGGTCTCATTAGGGGGAGGGACTTGGTGGTGGAATACCCACTCTCGTAGAGGCTTATGAATTTTTCAAGAGAGGTTAAGGGTTGGATATATTTTATATTTGGATTACCAATGTTGAGATTATCAATATCATATAACTATATTCCATTATATAAAAAGAACAACTACCTTATAAATAAGATCCATTCAGATATGTATAAATATAAACGACTTCTATTTTGGGGTGAGTAATGTAATCTTTGGGGTTTTGTAAAAGATTCACATTAATGTGGTGTGAAAAAATTAATCAGATAGATGGAATGGGGATTCTAAAAAATAAAATTCTAAAGCATGTATACACAAAGAGAATAATCCATGAGATGATAAATATTACAAACTATGTAATTTCTATAAACATAATAATAATATGATGTGTATTAAATTGGTGAGAATTTTAAGAGAAAAAAAAAACTTAAATAATAAGAGGTAGATTTAATGTATAGAGACACTTGTTAAAACCTTGACTATCAGACGAGGTATGCCATGCCATAGTAGAGAATCCACATATAATCATGTGTAATGAAAAATGTGATGGGTGACACTGGAATATCCTTGGGTAGTTCATTCCGTATTTGGGTGCACCTAGGTTTCCAATTTTTATGATGTTCTTGGTGTTTACATTGGGTTAAACATACTAGGATATCATAATAGGATTAGGTTACCATAAAAATAGAAGTGATAATTATCCAGATGATGTATATAGTCAAACTGTTCTATACTAAACTATACTAGAGTCACAACTATTGTGATTAGGATGATTCCCTACAAAAATTTCTATGTGGGGAGAGAAAAACCATATATAAGTTATTGATTAGTGAAATATGATGTTTGGATCACTAAATATATTTGACGTATAGGGTCATAAATTATAGTGGGAACCCTATCATTAAAGGTATATATGAATATGATATAATACATGAAACTAAATCAATTATATGTATTTAATATATATTATGAAATACATAAAATTAATTATATTAAGATTTATAATATGTATTAACTATAAAATAGTTAAAAAATTCATCTAGGGGTGGGAAGTGTTCTAAATGAGAAGAATTTAGATCCCCAAAATGTGAATGTTAATTTTTTCACTAACATTGAATTGTTAGTATTAGATACTGTATCTGAATTAATCATTTAGGATGATAACATAGACTCATATATAGAAGGTAATTGATAATTATATGTTTGTTTTGCCAATAGATTAGTATTTATTTTATTAGATGAAGGGTATATATGATTTTTTTACCAAGTATGTTAACAGTAGAATTGGAAATTTGTTATTATGATCCATCCAAAAACAATTTTTTTCATATATTTATTATAAAATACAAAATTTTCATTATTTATTAATTACAATATTATCTATATATAATAATGAAATTTTTTCAGCATTGGTAATATAATGAAAAGTTAATTTATTCCAAATATTGTTAATGTTTTATATAACATTAAAAATAAGAATGATGAGGTTGATTATAATACCATTACCATTTGGAATTGTCACCATAGATTTGTAAATTAGAGACACATTCAAAGACTTCAAAAATATAGGTTTTTAAACCTGTTCAATTCTAAATCATTTTAGAATCACAAATCTTATCTTCTATAAAAAATGATTCACACACTTTTTAGGGAATGATTAAATGTCTTGTGGGATATTGCCTCTTATATATTTTAATATATGTGGAATAATTATTACTCAATAAATATTGGATTTATATACATATTTACTTCTATATATGACATTAGTTGGTACGATTATTGTTATTTGAGGAAACACGTTTTTTTTTGAAAATTTCATCAAATTTCAGAGCATCATACAAAATCAAATCTAAAAATGTATTATGATTTTCTAATCATATGGGCGATGGTAAATAAATAAGTTATAAATTCATCGATCATTTTATATATTGTGTAAGTGTTTCATAACTCACTCCTCTAGGAACACCACCATGGAATATCTTTTTTGAAAGAAGAAAAAACCCCATTGGACATGGTTCAATTGATGATCAGTTTATGTGAACTTTATATTTAATTTTTGTAATTTTTTTATAGTGGATGATTAGTTTATAATTAACTGAATTTCATTTTAAAGAAGTGATAAAGACACCATATGTTATATGTTATGTGAAAGGTCCCCTTTTGTCTTTTATAAATATTTGGGTTTATGAAAAGCTCATACACTGATCATATTATAATAATATAGACCCTTTGTTGGAAATATAATTTATTTTTTATCATCCCATTGAAATTAAGGGATGTTATTTCTATAATACAATAGAAAACACAAATTTTATGTGGCCCAAAATGGTTTTTTTAGATTAGGAACACATAGGTCGAGTAGTCAATGAGAGGAAAGTTTTACTTGGATAAGTTAAATACCAACCAATATGATGTTTTATTTAGATGGATGTTGATCTAGTTATATAAGGATTTGTTTGGGAAGATTAGACTAAGGTCATATAAGAACCCAAATGGTCTGGCATAATATATTTGGAAGCCATGATATTTGGATTTATTAGGGACAATGATAATGAAGTAACATTCAAAATTAATGGAAATTGTCATTATCATGAAGCTGGTGAGATTTATGATTCTAAGAAATGATTAAAATTCATGGAATATAATATGGTATCCATGTACATTAATCAAGTTTGGAACATGGTTAATGAACCTACAGGGGTTGGAGCAATAGTTTTCATGGGGATTTTTCACAAGAAAAATAACATGGATAGTATAGTGTCTACCTATAAAAAATGTTTGGCGGCTAATGGTTATAAAAAAAGCACGATATTGATTATAAAAAACCTTTTCAAATTTAGTGTTGATAAATTACATTCATAATTTTCTACCCATAGTGGATCATTTTTATTATGATATATATCAAATGGATGAAAATAATAATTACTTTAATTAAATTTTTTTCAAGGATCTTTGTATGATACAACTTAAAGGATTTTATATTCCAAATGATATTACTATGTTATGTATGCTACAAAAGTAAAATTATGATATATATAAATACTTTCATAGTTGGAATATATAATTTAATGATGTAATCAAAGAAATTAATTTAATAAAAAAACATGGATGATTAGTTGGTATATAAATAGATTCTTGGGATCACTATAGAGTTTCTGATATTATATGTGTATTACATTCTATATATCAGAAACCAAATCCCATCACTTCAATTTTTCCTAGAATCCTTTGGATAAATCTCCTCGATGAAAAACATGGTTGAAAATTCCAACATAATAGGTATAAGGAACTATAAATATAGATATATGTGGTTGTTTAGAATATTCCAGAAACATTTATTGGGTAATTGCTATTATTTTTTAGCATGGATAACTGTAATCAAGTGTTTATTACGTATATTACTTGGAATTAATCTTAGAAGGATTCATGATAATTTTAATGAGTTAGAAATTATATATAGAATTCATTATGATTCCACAATGGGATCTATCATATTTTTCATGTTGTGTACAAATATTGATACCAGTTATTTTCATAGTATTATGATTAAATACCAGTGAATTCATGTAAAAAATCATATGATTTTTTTTAAAATATATTTATGTAATGTATGAATAGTGATGTATTCTTAGTATATAGAAGAGAAAACGATCCCTCTATAAAATTATAAATAAATTCTACATTCCAAGATAACAAAAAAGATTTTAAATATCAATTCAGATTCTATTTTCTCAAATAGAGGAGCTATCAATGATAGAATTTGAAAAAAATATTCTAAAGGGGAATAAAAAATAGAGGAAGAGTACATCATTACATTATATTATATGAATGAAGATCAAGAGTTTCATCTCTATACATGATGTTGTTTCTAGAATTTAGGGATATATAAAACATTAATGATAAAAAAATTGTGTTTTCACATAGAAAAAGGAACTATGGTCTCACCAAATTACCAAACAAATCCCTTTTAAATAAAAAATGATATTTGAGATTTTTGAGAGTGGTGAAGTAAGGATCTATAAGGTGGATACGAAGGATAATGACATGGAACTGTTGACAAATAAAATTTCACTACAATAACAGGGGGTCATGTTTTATTCTAGGTATTCGATTCTTTAGATATTTATGTAATGGATATAAATATATCATTTATTTATGATAAAGGAAATCATCATTTATCATTCATTCATGTGTTATAAAATTTAATTTACATGAATGGTCAAATGATAAATCCCATCAATGTATAAAATATTGTGTTATAGAAAAGAAATGGTCATTATGGAATATAGTGGGATATGATGATATGTAAATGTTAAACTAGATATATTATATTACTCATTAAAAAGGGATTTATAAGTGAAATGAAAATATATATTCATGATGCAATTAGTAGAGATTTATTACATAGATTGTATTACTAATGTATATCCCATGGAATATCCCATAATAGTCGATATACATAGCGGTGTATGATTATCATATATACTTATTACATAGGTTGGTGATATACCTATAAATTAAAAAAATCATACTTTGATACCATACATAGATAACTCAGAATATGAACATATCTAATTAGGGAGTGGTTCAAAATGTTGTTAATATTTTCATAAACTGGGGTGAAATCTATATGTGATTTTTTTCTTACAAGTTAAAAAATTATTCCCATTAATTAAGGAGATAGAAGAAATTCATGGCCATGGGTTTCTATGTCACATGTGATTCATTCAGACACTTAGATGAGGTACTTGTAATGTAATAATATGTTGGATGAGTGTAATGTGATTTATTCATAGACTTCATTCGTCGATTTCAAATAATCAAGAACATATGTGATAAAATTTACTACATTGAAAATTTCCATATCTAATATCCTCTTTATGTCATTAAAAATATTCTATATAGGATTAAATATGATTTATATGATACATCTAATGATAGACATTTTAATATAGTGATATCATTAAGTTTTATAGAGATCACATCATAACCCTTAGTATATTGAGTTTCAATGATTCTTTTCTAGATAAATAACTTTTGTTTTATTACTGAAATAGAGGTTTTATACTCTTTATAAAATTTGATATGAAAAATATGACCCACATTTTATCCTTTTGATATGGATATAATTTTAAATAATTTTTTATACCAAAATTAATAGACCTTGATGAAGCCATATATGAAAGAATTTTTATTGTTTCAAAATATTTAATAATTTTTTTCATATAGTTCTTATGGGATTTTAGTGTAAATTGGATATTAATGGATGTGTAATAAAACAAGAAGCACTATGGTTTGGTGTTATGTGTGGATGTAAATGTTAAAAAATATGAAAATCACTGTTTTTCATGAATATGATGCCTAGAACTACCACAACTTTCTCTAATTCGTTTCAACCACTAAAATTCATTTGGAATGAAATAAAGTATTTTCATTTAGTCAATGAATGAATTTTAATGCATTCATCATGGAGGCATAATTCATGATTCCATTATATGAAACCTAATTTAGATATCTCATTCATTATTTATATTGGATCATTATAATTTTTCTATATAATGAAAATGAGACCTCTTTATTGGAACATGGTGAATAAATCATTTTTTCAAATTAATTGGTGATTATTAGGTCTGTGTAAATATTTTTACAAGATCCTTCCTTCTATAGACATTTTCATATATCAAATGAATGAACTATCAGACATTTTAATGTATCCTATTTCCTATGTTAAATATATTGATCTAGAATATAGTGTTCCCCCTCTAAGGGAGTATACTTTTTTCAATCATAAATTATGATGATCCCAAGAAATCTTCACGAAACCAATGAGATGAATGATTTGGCATCATAATTCACGGATTTGTTTATTTTTATAATTATTTTATATATTGATTTCTAAAATTTAAATAAAACTATTCTTTTTTATTTATTCAAATAAAAGCGTTCATAGATTAATTCTTGAAAACTAATCAGTTTATATCCCCATTACATATTTTCCTTTGATCCAAAGTGGTTGGGAGACAATACCCATATCAAAAGGTTATAGATGTTCATGAATGTAAAACTCTTTGATGAGATATTAGAATCATAATCTCTTATACCTAATGATTTTTAGACATAATTAACAATAATTAATATCCTTAGAATTATTTTAAAATGCATGTAAGTAGTAAAATATTACCCTAGATCTCTATTCGATCATAGGATTTAAATATTTCAATTCTTTATCTTAAGGAATTATTCGAATATAGAAATGTAAAATCAAAAAAATATTATACCAATATATCTTTGATAAAAATCTAATAAGTGTCAAAAATATTATAATATATATCTTTTTTATTTTATAATGAAAATCCCAACAACAAGAAGCTATATAATTACACTAGAAAACATAATCATATGGAAGCACATAGAACCTAAGGTATTGTACAACTCTTGATTATAGTTTTATCAATATAAGATAACATAAAATATTTGTTCCACAATAACCTATTTTTAAAATAATGGTGTAATTCATTATTAAGGTTATTAGATCACCATTAATGACCCATTTTTCATTATAATTAATTAGGAGGAAATTAAAATCCATCTCTTTGAAAAAAATGTTGAGATGACATCATCACAATGTTTCATAAGTTAATGATTCAGAATAAGTAGTTGTAGAACTTGTGATTTAAGAGATGAAATATATATACATAAATAGAAATAAAAAAACTTCAATTTAGAAAAATTAATATAAAATGCGTGTTTCAATTAACCACAACAAAATCTCCAAGAGAAGTCATTTTAAGAAATTGAATGTACTTTATGAATGAATACACATGGAGTTTTTCATTATCATGTTTGGGAGTTCTACATGGGTAAATTAATGGTGTGGTGTTCATTATATATTGTATTAATTTTTTTAAAATTATTTGTGTAATTTTTATGAACTCAAGAGAGTTGGATGTGAATTTATTTGAGCCTTTATACTCCATATATCATCATGATAGTTATCTATTTGGGACTTATGTTTCAAGGAATGCATAGAACACTGGGGGGGGGGGTAATCAATGGTGGTAATTTATAATTTAAACTCTATTGAAATTAACTTCATTACATGATAATATATAGATCCCCAAAATTTTATCACTCAAACATACTCTCATTAAAATAGAATATTGAAAAGCAAGTCACACAAGTTTAAACACACTTTTCCCTCAGTGTGGTTTACTATAAACATTTTTACATCGAATCCTATTTTTGAATAGAAATTCACTATATAATGATTTTAATAAAATTGATCTAAATTTTACCAAGATACTTATGTACTAAATATGATATTTTATTATCTCCTAATAGTTACAATGTTTTGTTGGTCTTCCAAGACAATAAAAATAATAAAACCTTATTAGTAGCTCACAATATGTTTTTCCAGAATCTTTATTCAATACATATCCATAATGTATATGTCTATTTATTATGTCTATATCTAATGTGACTTATCCTGGTAAAATTATGTCCAGTACAACTCACTCTAACAATGCTTCTTCTAATGAAATTATTATAGGTGAACCTCTATCTGGTTATACAATTCTTTATACAAGTGATTCCTTGGATTGGTAATCATGATAAAAAACCATCTACCCTTTTTCTCTATCATAATATAAATTACACAAAATCAATTAGTAATTACCCATTTATATATCCATTATTACTCTTAAAATTTTGTAGGAGATATGGGACCCAAATTCAAATTTCATTCTCAACTCAAACTTCATTTGACCACCTTCAAATCATCTTCAAAGTAAGAGACACGAATCATCCTATGATCTTCCTAAAATCCCAGAATTTTTTGCCTTCATAAAATAATAGATAAATATTATCTATATTTATTATTCATTGAAATAATATCTCAACATCATAATGTTAAAAGAATTTAATTTTTTAATTATATTAAAAATTTGAACTAGTGTATGTCTATATGATTCCAACAAATAACCTCTCTATTAAGAACTATTATTTTATTACATTCCATTATCTATTTATCTTAATACATTTTAATTGGTTTTGGTAAACATAAGCTTCATTATTATGATGCTATTCACACATTTACTCTATCTAATAGACTCATAGATTTTTAATCTTTTTATTTTATATTATGTGATAGATTCTCTCTATTTGATAGTCTTATGTCTTCTAAAACTATATACAAAGATTGGAATGTTAAAATGTATCATACTTTTTCAATCATCTACCAATGAAATCAAATCTCAGTACCTAATAATATCCCATACAATTATGCCTCATGAATTTATTTCAGTTGAATATATTCAAACAAATATATTATAGAAATAGAAAACTATATCTTGAAAAATCAAACACTTACCTCTATCTGACCATTTTTTTCCAATAATATTGACCCCCCAAAATAATACATGTTACTTGATTTTACATATTTAATTGTTCTAGTAACCATTATATATTTCTTATTTTTTAGAAAAACCTATGTTTGATGGAATTTTTTTGATACACATCATACATATTCAACAAATGATCAATTATAACATTACAACTTCATAGATTGAACTTTATAATGATATAAATCCAACATTGTAACATAAAATTTTATTTTGTTCAGAACATCATATCATTTCAAATTAATCTTTTTGTAAACTATCTTTGTTTAGAAACATCATTCTTGAATTGGGAGAACATTTTAGTAATCATGATATAAGGAACACAGAAGATAAAAAATGTATCATATAACTTTATATAGGTATGAACTAAAACATATTAAACAATTTAATGGAAAAAAATACACACAAAATATGTCTACAATAAATAAAATAAACAAAAAAAATCCCAAGGGATTTTTAATCTCATCCATTGGATTTTTTGGAAACATTATCAACATTCTTAATAACTCTTTTCTCAACTTCAAAAAACTACATATTAAATTTCTCACAATGACATTCATGAATCCGATTTACTATATTAATTAATGTTTTTGATGTAATTATATCCCACAATAAAAATAATTTTTTTGTCCATGATATTTATAAAATCCTCTAAACAATCTCCCAACCATTCACTTACCCATTTTATAATGACAAAGGATTTTAGATTCCCAAAAGATAGAATTCATAGTTATTACTCTTCTCCTCATTTGAAAACTTAATATAATTTAGTGTTGGTGAAAGAACATTAAAACATTATTAAGTAAGTGGTGGAGGCTGAAGATGTAGTTTCAGCCTCAAATCATAAAATATTTCCATTGTTGTAGATTTGGTGAAGACGTTAACAAATTTATATTTCAATAAAATATAATCTATAATTAAATATCCACCTGAAAATTTCTCCTGAATTAAATTATATTTGACATCAATGTTCTTTGATAAAATAAATTTTCATAATATTTTTATAAAGATAAAATAAAATTTGATTATCATGAATACTATTCAATGGTTTTTAACATTTACACACAAATATTCCAGCTGTACTTTTATCCATATCATATGTGTAGTTTTCTTAGTTGTAGAATTATAGTATTATTTTTTATACATAATTTAATTAACCATTTTATCATACAAGCATAGATTAGACAACATTCCCCCATAAACAAAGTTCTTCAAGATTTTTATTTTTAATCAGTGTAATCTCTATCCTACTAAACATCCGCGAACACTTGAGAAATATATAATTACATCTTTAACACATATAGCTAAAATTTAAGGTTATTTTTACATACCAAAGTATTCTCTAAGTAAATATATTGTGTAATTACTTTATATAACACTATTATATAGAAATATAGTTACAACATATTCAAAGTCTTGTATTGTAGTATGAATATATAGTAAACAACCAATAAACTTATGGAATTCATTATAATTAATAATTTTTCCATATATATATTTACTTTGTTTAATGCCAATAAAGAGGTATAGAAACCTAGATTCAATATTTCATTCAAAATAATTACAATAACTCATTGGAATAATTTTATTTTGAGAGAAATATGTGCCCACATTTCTGTTTAACTTGTACTCCCATAATAAAATTCAACTCTCTATGCATTAACATCTCAAAGGATAATATCATTTTTTATGAAAACTATTAAAATTATTAATCTATATGACTTGAAAAAATTATATCATAAATGTAAACAATGATAATTAAGGTATTTGTTCTCATATAATTAAAATATATGTTTCTATTAACTTTTTCATTATAAAATTTCAATTGATTTAGGAAACTGCTAGTTTTTTATAGCAGGCAGGAGGGGAATATTTTAAACAACACAAATATTACTTCAGTTTTCAACACATGGATATATCATTATCAAGTATGATACAATAGGTTTTCTAAATTAAGTATTTATCTTTTATTTTTCCATTGAATAATGCTTAATAAACACCAATATTTTAAACCTGTAATGTTTATGATAAGTAACAGCTAAAAACATTATCATAGTTTGAATCCTTGAAACATTCTCAAATTATTCATTATGTTTAAAACACTCCGACCATGAATTATCCTTGAAATATAGATGTGGTTTATTTATAGAAATTTATCCGTTCCCATTGAGTTTATTTCTGGATACACATTTTGTGAAAATAAAATTATTTAAATTAATTCATGGAATAAGATCCATGGTCCATTTCTTATCAACTTGATAAAACTATTAATTTATTTAACTAAACCATTCATAATTCCCAACTACATCCAAAATAGATTGTGGTCCTACCAGTTTGATATGCAATGTATTATTCTATAACATAAAATTATATTATTTATAAAATGTATCCTATTAGTTTCCAATTATATTATTATATCCAACATATTTTTTTTAAGGTTTTTAATTTTTATTTTTTTTCTCCATGTATTTCATTCAACAACACTGGGCTGATCAGAACCAACTTATATAATATCAGGCTTATATTCCTCTTACTTATCCTTAACTTCTCTATAAATCATCATTTTATCTTTAATTTCACCACACTCATCATATTTTAATTTTTTTTATGGTACTTTTATTTTCAAAAACATTTAACTAAAATGAGTCAATAATTTTTTAATAATGTTTTTCCTATAATTTTTAACATTTTCCATTGGATGAATATCCCATGAAAATAACTTATTTATCTTTTTTTGTCAAACTTTCCAAATTATATATTTCTTATCATCAATTTTAAAGGTATTTTAAAAATCATTTATTTTTTCCATTTATGTTTTTATTTTTCCACATCTAATGAAGAAATAATTTTTTATTTCTATTGAAGAAAAAATCTATTTTGAACTTGTACAACTATTCTTATAGATTCTCTATTGTGGAATTTTTAAATATTATATTTAGGGAAACTATTTCATCCCATTTTATAAAAAATTATAGTTTTTAATTTCTTCAAATCCATTTATTTGAGGAGTTTATAAAGCATTTTAGTAGAGAATAATTTAAATTTTCTTCAAATAGGACTTGGAATAGTTACTTATGTAACCAATTCCATTTTTTTACCAAATCATCAATATAAATAAACATTACCCATTCTTGGAATACCTTTCGAAAATTTTAAAACACATTTCAAAATCTTATTTATTTTTATTAAAACTTATATTGTATAACCATGTGAGATACACAATGAATTTAATAATATAAAAAATTAACATTTTTAGATTTATGTGTCATAGTCCCACATAGATCAAAGTGTATGATTGAAATAGGTCTAGTATGGATGAATAAATTTGAATATTCTTATGTCACCCACTAACTATGTTCCCTTTTAGGAAAGTAATACAAAAATCAACTTTTATTTATTGTTATGGTAATCTACATAGAACATCTTCCTTAGAAATAAGACTCATAATCTTCAGGACAATATGCCAAAATCATTTTGGTCACAACCTTTTTTATCCATAGTTATTAAATAACAATAATTTAATGGATAACCAATATAAAATATATTCTCACTGGTTCTCTCTCCCATACTGAAAACTTTTCCATTAAAAAATATGATGATTTGAAAATATATTGAAAATACAACTTCCTAAAAATCATCATAGAATTTTCAAACACTTTGTATTATTTTCTTATTTCAATCAAAAATTACTCCCATTGTCTTTAGTTTCGGAGATTAACTTTCATCCATTCCTATTCATCTTATTTTTAAGGAATTATCATTTGAAAAATAGAATACTTTACCCTCATTCCCTTCCGTATTTTTCATGAATTTTCTATCACATACCATATGTGAAGATAAAACACTATCAAGAATCCATGACCTATCATTTTTTAGAGTAATTATATTAGTCTCTGAAAAAATATCTATCTTCTTTTTTAAATTTTGAATATTTATTTTATTTTCTAGAATAAGAATATTATACTAGAAGTGTTTTAGTATATTCTTCAACATAGTTACCTAGTTGGTAGAACTTTCCAGAGACATCATCCAAGGGAAAAAATAATTTTTACTTGAGACCTTTTTAACCTCTAATATATCTATTTTTTTCTTTCTTTGTACAAAATTGTAGATTTTCCTTCTTTTCCTCTATTATTTGTAACCCTCAATTCTTTCCTACTCTCAGGTAGAGGCAAGTTGTTCCAAAATGTATTCCTTATGATCATATATACAGACACAAAAAAAACTATCTTTCAAACCTCAATCTTGTATAGAATAATGGGTTTTACTTGGGATATGATTGTTGGAATTCAACATTCCTTAAATTATATAAATTCCCATAACATAATAAAATATTAATTTATTAGTAATTTTTACATTCTATTGATGTGATCTATTTCTCAAATATGTTATCCACCCATTCTATTTAATTATTTATTATAAAACATATATTGTTAGTACAACATGATAAAATTTTGAGATCAGTGGTTGCTGATTTCACCAAATTATGGGGATAAAATCTTTCAATATATTAAAACATTTCATCCATTAATAGTAAATAATTTTTGAAATCCAGATTTATTTATATCAATTTATTTTCATACTCATGACATATTGATTGTGTCTTACATAGAAAAACTTCCCTAATATTATGGTTTTCATCAACAATTTTCTCCATCAACCCTTTTACTCTAACTTTTAGATTGATATTATCAATTTTGTATATATATACATCTAATTTTTTAAGAAATTACTCATTTCAATCATTCTTGTTCAACTTGAATTATTAATTATTATATATTATTTCGTATTTTTTTTTTGTGTTTTTCTCAATAAATTTGACAAGTTATAACATGTGATAATATTCTCTTTAATCTTCTTTAGTTTTATATTATTTACTATGTAAATTAATTTCTATTAATTAAACAAGATCCAAGAAGGTTCTTTATTTTTTTGTAGTTCATCTTCTGAAGAACCACATTCGTTAGAGTCGTACTCTACCATCTAACTCAACATGCTTCATTTATTTCTTACAGTGAACATTTTATTACATATATTTGACTGCTTATCTTCAAAGGATGTTTTTTTCTTACCACACTGTTGATTATTTTTTTTAGGATCATCATCATAATGTTTTGTATCAATCTTATTAGGATAGTTCAAGGAAAAATTTTAAATTCCACCACACTAGAAACTTTTAGGTGGGTGTTTAACATTATAATTATATATAACATTTTTTTATTTTTAGATATGAGGAATGTAATCTAATAAATTACTTCAAATCATCATCCATATATTCCCATTCAATGAGGACCACTAGTTCATGTTTAGTTTTATTTTTTTTTGTTTCTGTATAGATTTAAAATATATCTCTTCTTTAATATTATTTTTGAATAAATGACATATCATAATTAAATAAACAAAATGAATTTTATTTAATTCATCAATCGATAAATATGTATAATCTCATAAAGTAGATGATTTAATATCAAAACTCTATGGAATGTACCTGACAAATTTTTTAACAGTGGATGAATCCTGCAAGACATCCCCATATCCTACGATCATTTTGAAAATGTCATTAACTTTGGTGAAATCATCATCAATAGTGTAATATTCTAACATTTTGACATCATTGAACTCAATTTTCTTAATTTTATGTTTCTCATGCTTCACTTTAATATTTCCCTAGAAAGTGATTATGAGTTTTTCTAAAGCTTCCTATATTTTCTTGAGACCCATCACATTTATACAATCATTTTATGATAGGTACATAAGAATAACATTTAGAGTTTTTTCATAAAACAATTTATTTATTAATTATGAAAATTTCATTGGATCATATGTTTTTAGTGGTTTAATTCATATAGTATTCACATCAATCAGTTCCAAGAATAGAGACAGAAAATAGGGTATCATTTTATTTTTCAATCCATTATAAAATTTTCATTCTAACATAAAAAAAAATTTCTTATTTACAGAGTATAGATAACATATGGTAAGAAATATATTGATATTACATAGTGGACCTATATTCTTTGATACCACCTGATGTCCCATGGAATTTTTAAACTACTATGATGGGTTGGGGGGGGGTGATTAAGTTGTGATATTTTATTATTTTCATTTTCTGAAAAATATCCTTTTAATCTTGATATATTATGGATCCTCTCAACTTTATCTCTCAATGTTACTTTCATGAATTGATAAGAATGTAAATAAAATCTCATAAGTTTAATCAATTTTCTCTAACATTGTGGGTGAGTATTCCCTTTCAATGACAACTCCTTTAATTTTAAAAAAATAGAACTATACAGTGAATAAAATAGATACAACACACAAAAAGATCGTTCTTCTACTTTTACGAAATTATACTAGATTAGCCCCAAAATAATGTCTTTTTATTATTTATAGATAATAACAATAAGAAAAAAATGAATTTAACTTGCAACAATTTTTCCAGAATCTCCCTATGGTACCTTACAATATATCACGTCTCTATAAGATATGCATATATCTAGTTCACCTCTTTCTGACGTGCCTCCAGAGTATGATATATATTTAACCTAATGTAGTATAATTTTAAATTTTTATTACATTTTATAATTCCTAAAATATGAGATGTTAAAATTATATTGAATAAATTTTTAAAAAATAGATCTAATTATTTTAAGTTCACCGAATTAATTTCTAATGAAATTTAATGGATTTAAAAATATTTTTCTTGAAAATTATTTTTTTCATTATGGTATATAATTTTTGTGATATTTAATATAATTTCTACTAATATTTGGGGAATTTTATCATTTTTTAGTTTTTAGTCCTCATTATTGTATTACTCTGCTAATTATCAGTTTTCAAATTTTTAAATGCTAAATTATAAAATTAAAAGGTGGAGATTTTTTGAATACATTGTTTTTTATTTTTTTATAATTAAAAAAATGGTTAGAGTTTTTGTAATTTCACTTTAATATTTTATTTGGTGTTATAACTTCTAAGTGAAAATAATTGCTAGTGACATGAATTTTTTTTGTGTGATGGGAATGCTATTATTATTATTATTGTTTTATTATTTTAAATATTAAAAACTCCTAAATTTTCAAATTGTTAATAAATTTATTACATGGTTTATTGGATAAATATAATTTCTACCATATAATAAAATTATATTTTTATTCACTAATTTTTTTATGTTTTTAATATTATTTATAAAGTATTACATAATGATCCTTATGAAAAAAATGATTATTATCAACTAAAATGATGACTATGAATATATTTCATGATTACTCATAAATTATGAAATTATTCTCATTGAAAAAATAAACTATATAGGATTTAATTCATATAGGTAAAATTATCCTTTTCAATATACCTTGTTTATATTTTTTTATATTTACAGATATCTTGATTCTGGAGAACATTATCCTTTGGAAAAAAATTTACCTATGGAAAGCCATTCTTATAATGAAAACAAAATTATTTTTACATATATATGATAATGAAAAATTGTGGAATTTATGTTTTGTTTTTTACATTTATTTACAATGTTGTTATACTATTACAATATTTAAAATTAAAATAATTTTAAATGGGTTGTTTTAGAAACATTACAATTTTTATAACATATAAAAATTATAATGATTTCATTAATAGTGTATTTCAATTTTTTAGTGGAGAAATAATAATGGTATATTTTATAGTATAGGTAAATGATATTTCTTAATGTATATTGTTCCTATCCAAGGATAGTTGCAATTGGTTTATATGAAAATTAATGTTCTATAAATTATATTTGGTTGAATAATATTGGTTTAAATATTGGTGTTTGATTATGGGAAATCAATAAAATATATTGTAGTGAAACAGATCATTGAGTGAGAGAAAAAATGAGACACAACCTTTATATGGGAATTGTGATGTTCTAATTTTTTTCAATATATATTATTTCATTTCTATGAAGACATAATCTTAAACGATTGATCCTCTATAGCTGATGTGATCAAAGATATATAAAACTGAATTACCCTCAAACTTCGTACTTTCAATATGTTTAGTATTAATGTATATATTATTTTATACATTTTGTTTCATAATATTTAGTTTATGATTAAAACAACAAAAAAATAAAATTATTTTGATTGGACCTCTAAACCAAATGGTAGCTGCTTAGGTTATGATTCCCAATAATGTTTGAGTTCAGTATTCTTCATTATTTAATATAAATTATGGTTACAAAGGTTGGGTTATTCCTCCATGAGGGAAAAGTTTGTTCCTATAAAACATTATCACACCATTCAAATCTGAGGTCTTTTTATTAATGGGTATCATTCAAATATTTCATTTATATGGTAGTGAAGAGTTGATGAAGGACCATGATGATCAAAAAAAATATAAAAATATGATATTAATAACTTTTTTTCATTTTATTTTCTTATGAACACTATTATACTACCGCTATACTATTTCTTCAATTATTGTCCTCTCTAGTTTCCCATGCATATTGAAATATAATATAAATTAATAATATCAATTAATTTTTTAATTTTATAAAAATGTCATTATACTACACCTCTAGTATAATTTTGTCATCTTACTATTGGAAACAATTTGTATCAAATTATATTTATCCGGTACATATTTGCTATTTATTATCTTTAACATTTCTATAACTAATCTTTAGAAGACCTAGAGATGAAAGGAGTCTGAATCCAGTAATATTGAAGTAATGAAAATGTACTTTTTTTTGATTCAATAGAAGACACCATATTCTAATGAAAATGAATATGATTAATGGAAATTAGGAATGGTGAAAAGACCATAGTAATTAATAATTTTTCACTAAAAGATACGTGAGACAATATATGTGATTCTAGATGATGATCAAAATTCTATTAATGGTAACAATATAAGAAATAAAATTTGAATTATAATATATTGAATGTATTTTACTATGATATAAATAAATCTATTTTCATTAATTTATTAACCAATTAGAAAGCTATAGATATGTAGATAATACATGAAGTCACACATTATAGTATTAAAAATATTAAAATAAGAAACCATGGAATGAAACATCCTGGATTAAAAGAGTTCATGAAAGAAGATGATGATTCCATGAATAAACTTTTCAATTATTTAAAAGTATTTAAAATTATGTGAATGATTTTGGGGTGTTTGTGGATAACACTGATAAAGTTGTAAGGGTGTTTCAGTCACCACAAAAAATGGGATGAAATATATTTTGGAATTTATGGGAGATATATATTTAAGGAATATACTATATATGTACCCATTATATAACCATTATAGTATGATAAGGAGTTAAAAAATATTTTTAATGGATAAGTTTCTAAAAAAATTGAATTTATTTCTAATATTATAGAATTATACCTTCTATCACTTCTAAACCTGTGATACAATGATGTGAGATGTTGTTTTCTTACATGAAAAAATGTTGATAAAACTATTTTAAGAAATGTAATGGAGCTAAGATGCAGTTTGTGAAGAAGAATATAAAATAATGTTGGAAACATAATTCATGTCTAAAAAAAATGTTTCAGAAATAACTTGTATGATTTTAAAAATATGTTAAATATTAGAAAATATTTTCAAAAATTCAATCATTCAATTTATGATAAAGATAACATGAAAATGGTGATGTTAATATGTTATCATTGATGAACATACACATTGGATTATGAAAAAAACAATGGATTAAGAAGTGATGTTGAAATGAGAAACCTTTATTTAATGGATATATCATTTTAGGTAAATTTTTTACCATATACATTGTTATTAAATAATATTAATATTTTTTTAAATGTTTTTACTAAATATGATAAAAATTTTGATTCTATTTTTTGATTTTAATATAATTTAGATTATGAAAATTATGAAATTAATTTTTTTGTAGAGAATAAGATGTTAAATATTTTTTATAGGAATGAAATTTAATATAATAAATTAAAAGGAAAAAATAATAATATGTTTATGGAAAATAAGAAGCATAAAATGAATAGATAATATATGAATGTTTATATCTCTTAAATTACATAAGAGATAAAATTTTAATATTTTGAAATTATTAAATTAAATGATGAAAATAGAAGGGTTACATATTTGTTTTCTATGAATAATTAAATTGAAGAAAATATACAAATCCCCGTATTGTATGGCTTGTATAATGTTGAGAAAAAATGTATAATTCTCAAGATAGAAAATTAATTACAAACAAATAAAGATTCATTTTTTATTATGAAATTATGTGATAATTTAGAAGTTATTAAAAATAAAATGAGTTGTTTAATGATAATGTAGATAGTGTAAAAGTAGAATGATATACTTTATTTAAATTTAATGAAAAATATTATGAGTTTTTTATATGAATAAACCTAAAATAGTAAAAATGGTTTTGGTTATAATAGTAAACTATTATGCATGATAATGGGTTTATTTTTAAAAACATGTAATGGATATACCATAAGTGTAGCAGGTTTAAATTATAGAATGCTTGCGAATTATGCCAAAGAATGTTACATAAAATTTAAATTATATATTAGTTATTATAATTTTTTTTTCTAAAAATATATATTTTTGATATACCTATAAATTTATGTTGGAAGTCTTTTTGTGTGCCTATAATTTCTATCACTATTCCAGTTATACCCAAGATATCATGGATACCAAAATAATATTTGTCTTAATTTATTTTATTAAATATATTTAATAAGTCTCTATGAATCATGGTATATGTATTGTGGCTATTCTAGAAACATTCTTAGTGAAATTCAATGAATTATATTATTTAGTTCATGTGTTGTAGTTTATATTAATTTCATAGAAAACACTAAGGGGTTGACTATGTTCAATGGTAAAGATATATTATCTAAAAAATATTATTTTATTGGTCTTATATGTTTAATATTTAAGAGAATATATAATTAAAATACCACTAATTTGTGAGAATGAAATATATGATAAATTTGAAAATTATAAATGTATTGTTTTTATGAAAGAAACTCAACAAATTTTAGATAGTAGAAAACACAACATTTATACTATTTATTTATATTAACCAACCTCCAATGGACTGAAGACCTTCATTTTTTATTGATTTTTGACAATCCACCTTTCAAGGGGTGAGGTGGAACCCTTACAAGGCCCGTAGGCGTAAGTATTACATGGCCCGTAAGCCTTAGAAGAATTCATTTCCCATAGGATATAAACATTACATAAAACCCAAACTAACTATTTAGAACTGCTCTTCCCAAGCATCTTCATCGTGAAATCATCTCTCCACCTTCGCATGGCTGTTCGTCTAGGCTTTCCCGTGCATGCACAGGATTTTCCTAATGGCAGGAGCCAAACCCTCTCATTCTTGCAATCTGTTTTTCTTCTGTTATGGTGTAAACTCCTTTCTCTTCCTCCTTCTGAAGCTTATTCCTTGTAGGTTGTCTGGTTTTCAACTTCACTTCAAGGTGGCCCGAAGGCCTTACAGACCCGAAGGGATGGGTGGCCCGAAGGCCTTAGAGGTGGTGGGGACCAAATCGGTGGCCCGAAGGCCCAAATGGGGGCATATTCCCTGCTGCTACAGTGCCAAACAATGCCTGCTACATGGACTTATTTATAAACTAAAAAATTTAAAATTTTATTTCATTTATTTATTTTTATAAACACGGTTAAAATCATAATGGATATTTGATAAGCACTGTTATAATTCATATAAGTTGTGAGTTTTTTAATCTATAATTTCAGAATGTTTTTTGGGATAATTTATATATAAATAGTTTATTTTTTATTTTGAAAACCATTGCACAATGGTGTTGTTGAATAAATGGTATATCTATTTTATAAATAGATAAAACCATACTTAATAAATTTAATGTATCATAATATTGTTTTTCAAAGGTTTAAAAATCATATATTACTATTATAAGTGGGTTTTAAATTATACATATTCCAAATAAAATATTATATGAACTATTTTATAAAATTACACATGATTTTTTTATTTGTGTGTGTAGTAGCATAATTTTTTTATAGAGAAGACAATACAGATATTTTTTATTCAAAAATTTATGAAGGTATATAATGAAGAAACTATTATTCTAGTAGGTCATACAATGCTTTTAATAAAGAAACTCTAGTTATTTATGAATCAATACTTTTTCATATTTCAGGAACATTAAAATATATTATAGAATATAGATTCAAATAATGATGATTATTTTTTAGTGAATTAGACATTATTAAAGATGGACCTAAATATATTAATGATAATGTATCAGTTTACGGGGGGGGGGGGATCTACTAAATATGATCATAAGGATCAGAAGGCTCATAAAAATCATCTAGTTGAGAATGTTATCACAAATTTTGAATTTGAAATTCAAACCAAAATATATCTTTTAAACTTTTGTTCTAATTATCTATTTATTTACAATTTTCAAAATGTTAATATTAATGATTATATGAATTATTCATACTAGATTATTTAAATTATTATGGATTGTAATTAATTTATAATAAATAATGTATGGAATTAGGTAGTTTTTCCTATAGAAAACATGTTATAGGAAAAAATAGATTTTCAGAAATAAATTGGGTGAAACATGTAATATCGAAGAAAATAATTCTATAATTATTTCTTAGGAATATTAATGGGAATAAGTAATTTATATTTAATATTTTTTCACATATTAATACAATATATGAAATAGAATTATATTACCTTTTACTTTCAAAATATTTAATGGTTTCAAATTGATGAAAAAATTTCTTTTTAAAAAGGAATAATTTTTTGATGAGGTGTATGTAGAAAAAATACATTCTTTTAAGACTCAGATGTATTTAAATAAAATTTTTAAATTTCTATAAGATTTTTTTTTTATAATCAATATCCAATGGTATTGGTATGACTAAAAATAAATTTTTTGGTTAAAAAACCATTTAAGAAAGGATATATTGATCCCACATCTATTAATAAAATATTTCAAATTTAATTTTGATTGTGATAATAAATATTGATGATATAGTGTTTTGATCTACAAACTATTTCTTTAGTAATGAATTTTTCAAGTTAATGACTATTAAATTTTATAAAATCTTAGTGAGTGAATTGAAATTGTTACTTGGTCATCAACTGTCTCAAATAAAAGAAGATTTATTTTTAAACTAATATTAATATGATACAGAACTAGTAAATATTTTTTTATTGATTCAATTAAAATAAATATATCATATATGATTAAAAATTATATATTGGATTTAAATGATTTTGGATAATGGGTTAATGTTTAATTGTTTTCAGGCATGGTAGGTAGTTTTCATTATTTGACACTACATGGAAATTGAATAATATTTTCAATTTGATTGTGTGGTGGATTTTAATTTAATACTACATAAAGTCCCCTTAAGTCTTATATACATTAGAGAAACCACAAATAATAGTTTATTCCATTAAAAACTATTTTTACCTTTTTATCAAATTTTTATTCGAATTTAATAAATTAAATATTGGATGAAATCATCTCATTAGGTATGTTTCTTTTTATAATTATTTTTTTATTGGATAGAGTTTTAAAATGAATTTTGTGATTTAATTATCTATTTTTGTTGATGATTATATTTATTCTATTTGTTTATTTCCATTATTTACTTGTATTAAATAAACTATATTTTATTTTATTGTTTTTAATAAAATTTTAATTTTATAATTTTATCCACTTATAATTTTAATTTCAAAAAAAATCATTTAAAGTGTTACTGAATTAAAAAAACTGTTGTTAGATTTAAATTTTTAAGCAATCAGATTTATAAATGAGTTATTTTTTGGGAATTTATATATACTAAAAATAAACATGATTATATATTAATGAAACATTATGTTCTGTAATAAAATTTGAAAATAAAATTTTAACTATTCATGATGGATATTAATCGCAAATTATTATCATTTTGAATGTTTATCACAGATTTCTATTACAAACTGATCTCCTATACATATTATTATAAATATATTTATGAGAAGTATATATGATGCTTCAAATATTACGACCTTAATTTATAATGATATTGAATGAATTAATGATAATGTTTTAATAAATATTTAATATTATTTATATCATATATATATTTAACTTTTTTTATATATTTGGAATTAATTTTTTTGGATGTTTATTTTTTTAAATCCTCCTTTTATTTTGATTGGGACAATTCCCTTTTGAATTATATTAACATGATAAATTGTTCTGTTATAAAGGGTAGGGTTGAGTATTATATTGTTATTTATTTTATAATTACGATAAATTTCATAACGAGGGATAGTTTTTGTAATCTTCTTTTCAAATGTACTTTTCTTTTGGATTTCAAAATAGGGGGAGATTGTTACTGTTTATAATATATTTGAGTGATTTAAAGATTATTAGTTTTGTTTGTTTTTTTGTTTTTATCATTATAAATACCACACAAGTCACCGTATTAACCAATACA
Source organism: Viscum album (assembly GCA_963277665.1). Lineage (NCBI taxonomy): Eukaryota > Viridiplantae > Streptophyta > Magnoliopsida > Santalales > Viscaceae > Viscum > Viscum album. The sequence goes on along the minus strand of OY728119.1, from coordinate 769,430,503 downwards.
TTAAATGATTAATTAAAAAATTGTAATTTCCCACTAGCGTATTAAATAATTTTTTTACTCATTAAAAGATTGATATAAGTAATAATTATTTATAAAGGATCCTGTAGTAACAATTTTATATTTAGTTTTTGGTATTTTAGTTTTTTATTCTATGTAAATGAAAATTACAATAAATTTTATTTTTATAATTTTAAATGATTCTTACAAGAAGTATGGAATCTTAGTATAATAATTCTAGTTTACCTGTAAATTTTCTAATCATTCTTATGAAAAAATCAATATTACATGATTTCATACTTTCGAGAAAAATTATAATTATGTATATAACATTCATAAGATGTTTCTTTCATAAATATTTCATGCTTATAGAAATAATCTTCTATATTGTATTGTCTTCTTAATTAATAATCACAATTACATAGAAAATTAAAATCTTTACTATATTTATTTTAAAATAATGGATACATGGAATTTAAATTATATTTTTAAGAACATCTAGAAACTCTATTATCATGTAGTTTAAAATTTTCATATTATTTCAATTTTATATCAATTGCTTTAGTAGGTTTAGTAATTTCTAAAAAATATATTAATTATAAAGATGAAAGGAAAATTGAATTCGAATTAAATAGTGAAGGACTATTGGTGGTATATTAAAAAAAAGTTAAATGATACTTTTGTGTTTATATTATTCATTATCATGTAATTTTGTGATAAATTCATAAATAAAAAACACATGATATAAAAAATAATGATGATAATGAAGTGGTATTAGACATTGGAATTTGACTGTGGTAAATTTATAAATAATATAATAGATTCATAGATCACTAATTGAGAGAAAAAACATAAAACATGAATTATATATAAGAATTGTGATGTTTTGAATATTTATTAAAACTATTATTTCTATGATAAAATCATAAAACAATCATTTTTATTATAATAATTCTATGGTGATCAATACCATGTAAAATTTCCTAATACATGATCTTTTATTATTGATTTAATTTTTATTTTCACCATCGTATCAATTATTCGTATTCTCTATTAATCATTAATTATTTATTTTTCTTAATAAAAAAATTGAATATCATTGGTTATTCATCAAAAAAGAAAGGAATGTACATATGTTGTGACTCCTAATGAAAATTCATGTTCTCTATTCGTGCATCCATTCACCAAAAAAGAAATGTTTTAGAGGTTATATCATTCCTCCAGGTGAGAAAAAGTTAGTGTATGTAATCTTTTATTAGTAATTTTAACATTAGGGTCATTATTTTAGTCAGTACCATTCCTCTCACTGAGTAACTGTGGATGGAATAGTAGATGAAGTAACATGATTATCTAAAATATGATAAATATTGGGATTCCACAACTAGTATTTTTTTCCCCATTCTTTTATGAACACTGTTTCACTGAATATGATCTCATTATTCTATGCATGTTTTATTCATTTTCTCACTAATTTTTAAAATATAATATGATTTAATAATATTTTTTAATAAATTTGACTTTATAAAAATTCATATATACCTTCTCCTTCATCTTAATTTTTTCCAAAAACCCATACCTTAGATCTCTTACTTGGGTATCCGATTATCAAAATTACTCTTAAAACACTAGATATAGAATATCAAATCACTAGGAATTCCTATGTTCCATATTTTGATAATGCATTCACATGATAAAAGGAATCTCCTGAGTTATCCTCCCAAAAATAAATAAAACCCATAGGGTGATTATAATCGTGCAACACCTTGATAATGCGGGTATCTGTAATAAGGAGAATAGTGCACCCTCGCATGGATTAGGCTATCTATCATGGACATCAAGGTGTAATATTTGATGGATTCTTCCACACAATTATCCTTGAGTGTATGGGAATTATTTCAAGGTTTATGTCCCATCTATGTTACCAATTATATTTTATTATCAAGATAGATCAATGAACTATGGACATCTATACTAGGGTAGCCCATGAATAACCCTAATATCATTCATATGGGGACATATTCTCCATGGGTATATCCCCCCTTCAAAAAAAAGAAATAGATAATTGAATAAATACCTTTGGTCATCCTATAATGATTAATATCTAACCCATTCTATAAATATCTATACTCCCAATATAACACAAAGAAAAACCACAATGCCTAAGCACTACTAAATCCTCTATTTTTTCCTTTTTCAAAAAATAGATGTCCTAGATGGATGATGTAAAACTAAATGAAAATATCCAAATTGTACAATGTAAAATTTCATTAAAACATCCTTACACATTGACATTAAACAACTTGGTCATTTCCTATCACACAACCTTAAACTATGAGACATGAATTACATGATATTTTATACTTTTCAACCAAGATATATATAATTCCACCTTGAAGATCATACCTAGTACCATAACCACTTAAATTAATAAACTATGGTACATATTTATCCTTATAATGTATACACCAAATAATTAGATCATATTCCCTTTGACAACAATTTTCCACCTTTACTAAATCCAGTTTTCCTTTGAACACATCTTTATTGATCTACATTTGTAATGAATTTACCCAAATAATTTCTCATTGGTATATATTTCTCATGAACAAGTTTATTGATTCAATGGGGATATATTCATTGGGAACCTATTTCATAAGTCCATATTTATAATGAGGCCATATATGTTTTGATGGTAAATAATCCCACTATTCAAATCGACCATCTTCATTAGGCCATATTTCTTATGAATTTAATTAAAAAAGTTTTTCTAGGCATAAGTACCGTTTCAAAAATCACTAAAAACATTTGTTCGAGAATTATACCATAACACCCAAATATTTTATTTTAAAAAAAATTTATTTAATAGTGTATGTGACACACAACTTCGAGCCTAAAAAACCACAAAATATATTCCAATAAATTTAATCACGTTGATTTCTTGCGAAACACAGAAACATAGGCCTAAAAGAAACATATTATAGAATACCATTATAAAATAACCATTAAATTTTAATATATGAATAGTATTGTGTAAATTATAAAAATTATGGCTAAATGTATATTGTAAATAAAATATAAATTATTTAAAAGAAAAATAACATTTTCTAGAAACTGTATTTTTACACAAATGGTTTAGTCATTCTCTATAAACAGAATTTAAAATTATATTTTACTAATTTTTAAATAAAAAATAATAAAAATAATATTCATTTTTTTATATATAATATAAAAATTATCTTACGGTGAATTATTTTTTCTAAAAACACGCATTTCGATGAATAGTGAAAACTACTTATTTTTATTTAAAATATCAGTTTAGTTTTACAAATTTAGATGGTAAAATTGTATTTAAAAATCGTTTTATACTAAATTTCTTTCAGATATATTAAAATTTACCAAAAATGGTTCATTGGAATCAATTTTACATTGAATTATGATGTTAAGACCATCTATACTTATGATAATTTTCTCTTTAGAATCCCATTTTTTCAACCCATCTACATGTATAATTGTAATTTGGATTCCATTTCTTCTGGTAATATTATTTAAAAATATGAAAAATATTTGTAATAAGAATAATTTAAATTATTTAATATATTGAAATAAATTTTTTACCTTAATTAATAGTGAAAACAATGAAAATTAATTTCCACCGTAAAAGTAAAAAATGGTTTACAATAGAGTTAAATAATGAATATATGGGTTAAAAATGAACTAAAAAAATGTCAAAACTCAATTTTAGTGACATATTATGACCTTATCACCATTAAGGTTTGATAATGACCATTTTTAGTTGATTTGGGCTTTATAGAAATTTTGTAATTGAAACTTTTCAATAATTTCATATTTGTCCTCTCTCCCACTTATAAAAGACCACCCCGCTCCTCCTATATTAAGATTTACAAAGCCATTGTTTTGTACAAATATTAGACCATTACACCTAATTACAAAACTCCCATCATTATTTGTCCCTTTTTTGAAAATAAATCAAACCTATGGGTATCGTTTGGCGCAAAACTATAGATGTTGTATAAAGAAGAGGCAATGATCATAAAAGTGAGTTTTATATCTTTTTCTTTCGACGATTTGAAATTTTATTCTTCCTTGAATATATATTAACTTAATTATTTTAGATAAATTTAAATATTAAAATTTTAACGTAATGAACAATATCTCTATACTCTTCTATCAAATTGGAAACAAAACCATCGATCATGTGTATGGCGGACTACCGTCTCAAAAACCGAATTAATTCATTCTTCCATCACCACATTTCAAAGAAAAGTATAATGATAAAATTAAAGAATTTTATATAATTAATTATATTAATATACTTCTTAAATTTTAATATCATATATTACTTATATTCCATTACATTTAAAATATGACAACTTCCCTCTAATGCTGGACAAACTACGTCCCCTTGGAGCGATGGGATTTTTTCCAGTTACTATTTATATGGTAAGTAATAAGGATAATTGTAATGAATATATGTGATATATATTAAAAAATATTTAATAAATAAAATTAATATAGTACAAAATTCTTTAACTTTCACCCATTAAGGAAATGATAGTGTCACTCATGTATGTGCACGACCTACCATATCCACAAAAAAATCTGATCCATTGTTGGTGTTAAAATTTTAATAATGAATCAAAACAACTTTATAATGAAAATAAATTATAATTATACCATTAATATAATTTTATATATGATGGAAATATATAATACATTCAAGAACCAAAACATTCATTACATACCACACATAAAAAACATAGAATTATCGCCATAAATAATGAAAATAATAAAATATTTTTAAAAAATATGAGGAAAAATGTTATAAGGGGGTGATATATGATTATATAAATATGGATATAGTAATTTAATAAATTAATAGTATCAAATCGTGTTTTGGACTAGTCAGACATTGGAATATTTCTATGAATATGTCTAGAGTTAGGCGCGAAGGCGGCATACGATTCTGAGGACCAGTGTGCCTATAATTAATTTTATAAAATATTAAGTATTTTTATACTATGCACGTGTTGAGGTTTCATTTTCTCCAAAATGGTATCTCAGATCAGAAATATGATGGCACGATTTCATCTGGAGCGCGCCGTTTACACAAGGCGGGTGTAAACATTGCTGGCGTGGGCCTATTGTAGAAAAAGACACCAGGGGTGGTTTCATAAATAAATTGAAAATTTATTTATGAGAGTCGGATTAAATAACTATTGAAAGTAGTATTGGATCAAAATTTTTAGTTCTACTTTGCATTCTGAATGTCGTGTATACCATATGGGCGACCTAATCTTCTCTATGACTTGAGGTTTGGTCTTGAGTGGGGCCATGTGTTTATTTAATTAGTTAAAAAAATCAATCCCCCCTTTCTCCTTCCTCCATGTGCTGATGTGACCCCTCCTCCTTTGTCCTCCTTTCTTCACCAATAATCTTCTAAATCAAGTAATCAAATCGCCCACGTTCTCAGATTCCTACGACAGATGCTCCTAGATCATGCAACTGTAGCGGCGGGGTGAGCAAAGCGTCAGTGATCTTCCAAAAGGTAATAGGTCAGAGTTTTAAAATCCCAGAACCCGTTTATGTGTTTTTATTCAAATTTTCATAAGGGTGGTGTAGTTTGGGGCCAGATATTTCTGTAATATGTTTCATATTTGAATTTGGAGCACTAGGGTGCTTCCAGTGGCTCCTAGATTTTTTCCATCAGAAAACCTGGTTTCCGGTGGCTCGTGGAAGTTTTCCGGGAGAAAACCCAATTTCTAGTGGTGGAAATGGTAGATTTCAGTGAGGGAGGTGGCAGATTGGTAGTGTCATGGTGGATTCTGACTCTGGTGCAGTGGTTTTCAGTGGCATCACAGTGGTTTCCTGCGAGACAGACGGTGGTCCGACCAGGATTTTCTGATGGTTCTTTAAACCCCAGTAACCCACAAAATGTAACTCTAATTTGCAAGCCATTTGCGGAAATGCGTTTCTTGGGTCGAGAATGGACTTTTGAGCTCACCTTGAGAATTTTATGAGTCATTTTTGTTGCCTGGGGCTACAAAAAATTGAAATAATAATAATATTTTATTATTATTCAACTTCTACCAGTCGTAACATCTACACGGAACACCCAATTGATGCACTGTTAGTGGGGTTGTGATCCTGATAGTAAGGTGCAATTTTCAAGATTGTTTCTAGGAATTGGGATGGAGATCATGGTTTGGGCCCCATGAGTCCAGTTTTCATTTTTTATGTAGAAACAAGAAATTTTCTTCACGTTTCCGTTATGGATGAACGAGAGGTTTATATCGTGCATTTTTTTCAAGGGGATCATGATGGTGTGGTCTTAATGATGAGTTTTAGGAGTGAGGTGTGGGACCTACCCAGTCTTTCTATATTTAATAGTACCATTTTCTCTAGTTTACATTTTGGGCAAGTAAATAGCATATCCTGTATGTTTTTTCACGTATAACGAGGTGGTGGCCTCGGTTTGGGCCTAGGAGGTGCATAGTGGGGCGATGTTATTGGTTTCTCAGGTTAGCGACATTTGGACCAGTAGTGGTTGAGTGTAATATCATGGTTCTTTTATATTAGGGTTTGTGTGGCATTAAAACCCTAGTTTAGGTTTGTGATCACCTTAATAGAATGTTTTCCTGATAGAGTTGTGGCATCCTTCCAGTGTGTCCGGAGTGGGATCCTCTAGCTTCACTTCCCTAGATCAGGTTCCTGGCATCACTATTACTACTTATACACGGATGGTGATCCCCTATCTAGTAGTTCAACTATGTAGTGTTTGAGGCATCATCAGGAATATGATCCCCTATGCAGTGGTCCATTTGTTAGGGTTGTGGTATCATCGAGATTATGATCTCTTACTTAGTGCGTGGTTTCAGTAGGGTTACAGAATCGTTGGTTATAAGATCCCCTACTTAGGGCATGGTTTCGGTAGGGTTGGTGCATCTTCAGTTCGATCCCATACATCAAAAATTATACGATATGGGGTTTCTGGAATTGTTTTGACTATCTTAACATGGGTGACAATCCTCTATATGAGTGATGTGAACTATGGAATGCCCGATCGGGTTGTAGTATCCCATAGAGGATCCTCGGAGTGATCCCCTATCTGTGAGATCTTCAAGATACCAGAGTGGCTTATTTTATCCTTTAGAAGACCCTAGGGCAGATCCCCTATCCGAGATGTTTTGTGTTTCCACTATTTCTATGTGATGATCTTAGTGACGATATCAAGAGAGCGTGATATCTCATATGGGCATTTGGGATGTTGGTGTGAGACCCGATGGAGTGTATCTCTTGGAAAATTGTCATCATTGATGACATAGCTCATGGAGTATGTTCTTTGGGTTTTGTGTAGAACCTGGTTCAGGTGATGGGTCGGAACCTCAAGAGGCTTGGTGTGTGAAATGAGTATATTTGGTTTGTCAGGGTATATGTATAGGCATACACCTGAGCAGATATTCAAGGTGTATGTATGAGTATACACTTGAAATGAGATGACTAGTCATTTTTAGACAAGGATGGTCTCGATATAGAGTTTCACTCTTGTTTGGGTTCCCTCTGGTTGGGATGAGATGACTGTTACCTTTCAGTTTCTCTTTTTTATTTGGGGTTTTCTGGGGTTCCTACTGAGTATTTTTATACTCACCCTTACCCGGGCTTTTCCCGCACTTGTTTGTGTCTTGTGCAGACCATGTGCCTTTAGACAGAGCCCAAGGTGGACACATATCAGGTGAGTCTTTCTGGGAAAGACTGACCATGGTGGTTACTGGAGTTGTGCTAAGGATCTTACTGGTGGGTAATTTTGAAAGCGATCCCCTCCATCTAAGATGGTTGGATACTTTTGCAGTTTACTTTTGGTGGGCCCTGTATTTCTCCTTTTTTAATTTTGGTGTACTCTTGTTGTGGTTTAGATGTATGGTTGCATTTATTTTGAGTTTATATATATATATCTCTTCACTGTTGTATGGAAGTGTATGTGGGTGTGTGTTTCCATGTACCTTAGGCTAATGCCTCCCATGCGTGTGATAGCCTAATCAGAGCAAGTCACCAGCCCCTGCCCTATTGGAGGTGGGCTTGGGGAGTCACGGTTTGAGCCTCATTGGGTCAGGTTGTGAATTTAATTACAGTATTAAAAATAATATATGTGTGGATAATGAACATTCAACCAAAAAGAAGTGTAAAGTATGTTACTTTTCCTAAATTACCCTTCATTGAGGCATATTTCATTATGGTTATCTTAATTTCAATTTTATGGTGTATATAATTCCTATTTTACATGCAAGAACATGAATCTTACATACTTTATGGTATTTTATGTTAAATTTTAATTATTTCACCCATGAGGATTTTACTTGAGTACTACCAAGTGTTACGGGACTTCATCTCAATTTTCATTAATTGAGACATATTTTATTGTGGTTCATATATTTTCTTTTAAATGGGTACTAACATTCCATTTTACATTAAATATAAAAAATACTTCATATATTATTATATTTTTGGTTTAATTTGAATTATTTCATCCTAGGGGATTGTACATGAACTTTACCAAGTGGTAAGGACCTTTTTCTTAATTTCCCTTAATTGGGGTGTATTTTATTATTTTTCACCTGATTTATTTTTTATGGTGTAATTACGGCCCCATTTACGTGTAATATCATGAATTGTTTAGAGTTCCTGACTTTTTATGTTTAATTTTAATTATTTCATGCAACATGATTTTACTTGAATGTTACCAAGTGGTATGGGACATCATTTCAATTTCCCGTCATTGAGGTATACTTTATTATTTAGGACGTAATTTAATATATATGATGTAATTAAATCCCCTTATACATGTAATATCATGAATTATTCATACATAATGTTATCTTAAGTTCAATATTAATTTTTTTATCCACGTAAATTTTATATGAACGTTACCAAGTGGTAATGTATTTTGTCTCAATTTATCTTCTTGGAGACATATTGTAGTGCCATGCACCTAATTTCATTTATATTGTATATAAAATTATTATTTGAAAAAACATAACATGATTCATTAATAATTCATTATATTTTTTTTTAATTTCAAAATTTTCATTCAAGGGTATTTGACTTAAAAGTTTCCATATAGTATAAAATTCTATAACATAATTTATTTTCATTGGATTATATGAATTCTTTATTGTCATTGATATTTTAAATTATGTGTGTAATTAATTTTTACTATGTTAAATTATATATGAAATTTTCATATTTTTTTACATTTGATACACATAATTATATCATTGATTAATTCCCACTTCAACATTATTATCTATATAAGAATATATTTCACAATGTCATTTTAATCGAGATTGTTTATCCTTTAATTATAATTGATAGAAATTATTTAATAATTTTATAATAAAAACCTTTAATTTTCATATTATATGGTTATTAATTTGGACTTAATGTAATAATAAAATTTTCCCACTCTTTGTTATGTAAAATTATTGATATTTTTTATAACATTACATAATTTCTCTCTTCGGTCAAAAATCCTTCATCGTCTATAACCATGTTTCAAAAAATGTTTTCGAAAACCATTTTTAACATTCTAAAAAATATTTATTATATAAATCTGTACACATATTTCAATTTTTACGAAATATATTTATAGGAATAATTGTTTCATTTTCATAATAATTCCTATTTTTCTTCTTTAAAAAATATTTAAGGAATCATTTTTAACTTGGGAATAATGTATAAAATTTATTATTTTCATGTCATATCATTATTTTTAATCTTATTTTATATATTTCAATTATTATTTTGAATGCAAATTATTTTTAAAATATTTTGTGAACTTATAATACTAAAAATAATTTAAATGTAAAAAAAGAAACTTTTCCTAGAATTTTTTTTGATGAAACTTTTATAGTATTTATATTTTTCAATGAAAACATTTTTGGTTTTACTTATAAAACACTAGGGATATTCTATATTTATACTGTCATTATTCATTGCATAGTTCATTTATGATAATTTTTAAAAAGTAAACTACTTCTATTAACTTATTGATTCATTTATGTAGTTAATTATCACTAGCTTGAAATATTATCTTTTCAATGTTAATTAGAAATTAAATTTACCATAAATATACACATTTGATGTCATGGAAATTTCAATTGATTATACCATATATAATTTTCTATATAAGGTGTTCTATATTAAATACTATTTGTTTATCTTGGGAAATATTTATTAATAAATATCATTGACTCAATACTGGTATTTGATGATACGGCACTCTATTCATGAATTAAATATGTTATTCAATATATGTGGGATTCATTGAACATGTAGTGATAGTATGGGTGCAAAAATTATATATATCTTCATTGTATGAGTAGTCTCAAGATTAAAATCTACATTTTAGCATTAAATGGGGGTTTAAACATTGTTTTATAATGTTTTTTAAAAGTTTTTAACGTATAGGTATCATGATTGTTGAGTTCGTGAAATCCATCAACTAAATATTTCCTTCATTAAGAATTAAAATTTTTTTATCCATGATTTATTTGAAATGATATTATCCTTATACACATTTTAATTCATAGATTATCGGTTAACTGGAATGTGATTTCAATTATTTACATTTCAATATTGATTATGCCATATGTAATACTGATAGTCAAGTTATTGTGTAAATGGTATCTTTGTTCAGGTATTTGCCATTAAATAGTTATTATTCATTATCTAAGTATTATCATCATGTTATTGATTACATGGAATTTGTGTTTATATATTTACCTTTCAATATTTTTTATTCATTATCTGACCATAATTTTGATGTTATTAATTAAATATAACATGTGTTTAGATATTTACCATACCACATTGATTATTCCCAATCTTATCATGATGTTCATGTTATTTATTAAATTTAATTCTTGTTCATATATTTATATTTCCATATTTTTATGCCTTATAAAATCATTTTAGCCATGTTGTTGAATAAATGACATGTGTGTTCATATTTCTACCTCTCTATATTCATTATTCCTTATCCAATAATGATAGTAAATTATGAATTAAATGTAATGTTTGATATGATATAGAACTTTCCATATATATTATTCTATATATATTTATTATATTCAAGTTATGGATTAAATAGAATACTTGTTTAGTTATTTACGATTACATATTTGTAATATCCAAAGATTTTGAGAATTAATTTTTTTGACTTAAATTATCTATTAAATATTTTTCATTTCACATGAAACTAGAAATAGCTATATATATATATATTAAAACACTAAGTCAAACAAACCTTTTACTAACAATACCAACTTGGTTTTCACTATACATAATACTTACTTGACATGCGCTATAAGAAACACCGATATGGAATATGATGCATTAAACAATGAGTTTCTACAAAACACCTCTTTTTATTATTTTATTTATTTATATAGGATAATTATGACCTATAAGTTAAAAATAGTAATAATTATGTTTCAAATACTACTGTTTTATATAAATTAAACAAATTGATAATTAAAGATAATATTTTTGGTAAAGTCATTTTATGTTAAAAATATAGTTTACTTGAATGATTAAATTTTAATAATAAAAATAATTTTAGAAAAATATATAAATTCAATTTGATAAAGAAAAAAAATTGAATTTAGAACGCTGAAATTTTTCTATGGTGAAATTTTGGGATTTTTCTGAGAAACATTATTTTTTCATGAATATAGAAAAATACATCTTTTTAGTTGAAAATTTCCTTTTGTCTAATTATTTATAAATGATAATTGATATTTTAAATAGTTTTTAATATCACATTAGATAAATATTACATCTATTAATAAAATTTAATTCTTTATAATCAATTCCACTTCAAAATTGAATATAAAATCTTAACAAACCATTGAGCATTTTGATACTATAAAATGCCATTATTTCGCCCCGTCGGCAGGATTAGCGTTAGTCTTGATTTTCCCACTTATGTGATTATAATTTTGAAAATATAACATAAAAGGATGTATTTAGTATGATATTTTTGGTTTAATAAGATCAACTTATTTTTTTTGTGTAAAAAGATTTGCGAATGTGATTAAGATTAATCATAGTGATTAGGTACGTCTAAACATATTAAGGGATTACACCGTAATTTTAAGGGCCAAAATGAATTGGAAACCTGTTTAGAAGCCATTGGTTTCCATTATTTTACCATTTAACCACTCTTTTGGGAATATATTGGTTATTAGGATATTATTAAATGGAAGGTCCCTATAAAAAGGGAAAGTATGAAAAAAGATAGAAAAAGAACTTTCATTACCTTTTACATTTATAAAACATTTAGATATGTTAAAAAAAGCATATTTTTTATTATGTATATTATTTTGAAATATATTTTGTTTATTATTCTCTTAATAAGTTATAAATATTTTTTAGATATGGTTTAGGTACTTAAAATTATTATGAAACGTCAATATAATGATTATAAAATTAATAATTAACAAAAATAAATGATACAATAAATATTAAAACCGAAGTCATTTGATTATATTATTGACTATATATATTTATTTAGATTAATATATCATTATAAAAACTATTAAACCTAATATATTTTAATTATAATATAATATTGATATTTTAAAATTAACATTAAATAAATAATGTCAAAATCGACATTGTTGTTATTTTAATATAAATGTTTCTTATAAAATGATTTAAAATTAATAAAAAATCAATATTTATACAATTTTATTTTGAGTGTTAATATATATTAAATATTTAATATTAATATAATAATTACTCTTTTATAATTAACATATTCGCCTATATTAAGTAAATACTATGTTAAGACGATCTAGGTGCATGCATCATTTTAGCTTGACACATGCGATTATTTTAAAAATAATTTATAAAAAAAATGAGATTTAAATTTTATAAAATATATATAATTTTAATAATTTAGTGTCTCTATATTTTCTAATAAATATCACTTTAATTTAGTCTTGATGGTTAAATTAATTAGATTATAAAACTATATTCTTTAACAAAAAACCAAAATGATAAAGTTGTTGAATCTCAGAAGCTAAGGAACCAAATAATTAAAATGCACATATTTTTGCATGGATGTGGTTTTTATCAACGATTAATATCATTTACACCATTATTGTTCTATTTTTGAGAAACATTAGGTAATATAGACCATCCATTATTGAATACAATTTGGTATTTACAAAAGTGCCACTCCCATCCACTATAAGAAAGAAATAATTGTACCCACTACTCACACCTATCAAGACTCTTAAGTCCGGACAAGAATTAAAAAAATTACCTCCAAATAATAATAAATTATACCTTGAAGCCTCAATTTTTCCCTTAACCCTCTCAATGAAGCCTTTTGGCACAAACCAAAAGGAGTTACTTGATTAAAAGGTAACATATTTTTTCAAGATCCTTTGTTTTATATTCCTTAAACACCCCTAAAATATATTTATTACCTTATTTTGTCACAAAATAAGTATAATAAATATACAAGGATGTTGTTATGAAAATATTTTGACCTAAAATTTCACGAACATTCATCTAATTGATGTTTCACATATAATTTTTGTGTATAGGGAACTACTGCCTCACGAAACAACGATTGTTCATTTCACCTTTTCCAAAAAACATGGTGGCCTTTATGATAGACAATATATTTATATTTGTAATATATTAAATTTATTAGGTATTTAATATTATTTATTACTTTTACAGAGCACATTTTTTTACCATCCATTTGGTGTCAATTCAATAATAACTTTCGAGGAAGTGTGGACAACCAGCCCCTTAATGTGATATGATTCATGCACACACCAAATTGAATGTATTAAGAATGGGTTTAATGAAATAATAATATATATAATACATTTTAATGATATTTTAATAATGGAATATATATAATTATATATTTCATTTACAAACTTTCATTCAATATGACAATAAAAATAGAAAACACCATTCATGCGTACGTACGACTTACCGTCTCCATGAACACTGGATTCCATTACGTACTCTATTATGATATAGATTATTAGAATATAATTATACTAAAGATACCTGAAATTTATATCTTGTTATAAATTTTGGAATCCTGATATACATATAAGGATCAATAACATTACAAATTAAGACACATGTGAAGAACAAAGCGAATATTAACCGAAGTTGATCCTTGATTTATGGTCGCTAAAAAGGGTAATATAAAGTCATAATAAAATAATATGTACTAATAGATATAAGATTATTATTCTTAAAAATATTTATAATAAAATTATATTTTTTATAGTGGAATCTTGTACGAATACAGAGAGAGTCAAGACACAATGTAGGGGGATTTTCATCTCACTATTATTTTCCATGAGATAAAATCTATTTCTACCACTCATTAATTTTGTGTGGTATATGTAATGAAGATGAATTTATATAATGTATCATGTAATTAAATTTATGGGTATTAACATATCCATTTTATGATCCTTCTTTCATGGGGTTCAACTATCAAATGTTACCAACTCAGTAAAATAGTTTTGACTCAATCTGCTTTCTTTGAGGCTCATGTTTTGTTATGTACATCAAATATTCTTCAAGGAATATATAAATTTGTTTTAATTATATCATAATTATCCTTATTTTTCTGATTTATTAATATTTATTTAATTTCCTTTACTTACATGGAGAACATGATCCCCAAATACCATGTTATAAAAGTTTATTGAGACAATCTCATTGTTTTTTGAGATTGTTTATATTTATGCGTCCTTTGATGAAATATTTTGACTCATCTCTCAAGAAAGTACATGAGCTTCCAAATACTATGTTATTTCCTTATATACTAATTTATTGGTACCATTTTATACTCTTGGTTACATATTATAGTTATGAATGTGTTTTTAGGAATGTCTGACTTTACCCTCTTTGATAAGAAATCTATGTGTTATAAAAAGGGTTTCCAATAATATTATACAATTATCATATAAGATCTAAAATAAATTTGTACCATTTTTTTATTTTACCGTTCTCTTAAAGGGAATATTATTATCATTTTCCAAACAAGAAATATTTCTACCCTTTTTCCGTGCAAAATGAATCTTTTTTTTTTACCTTTTACAAAATTTAAAAATTTACCCACTATCATTCCTTTAAATCTTTCTTTAAAATTTTTAAAAGGATTATTTTTAAGAAAATGATTTCAAAAGTATTTATAATTAAAATTGGTTTTTAAAATGTCTTCAAAATTATTTTATACGTTTTATATTAAAAAGGTTTTCAAAATTTTTTCAAGATCTATTAATAAGTATTAAAAGTGATTCAAAAAATACTTTTCAATGAATTTTTATGATTCTTTTTATATTTTCAGGAAAAGTGATTTTCAAATTATTTCCAATGTTTCTTTATATATTTTCATATTATTTTCAAATAAATGGGTTTCAGAGAATTTTAAATATTTCAATAAAAATTTTCAAGTGTTTTCAAAGGAAAATATTTTTTAAATGTTTTAAATATTATTTAAAATGTTTTAAAGGAAAAAAGGATTTCAAAAGGATTTCATGTCTTATTTATACTTTTTGAAGGTATTTTCAAATAAAATTATTTTCAAATGGTTTTATGTATTAGAAACCATTTTTTCAAACAAGAAGCATTATATTCATCATGAAAAGGTTTTAGATCATATTACAAAATTATTTTCAATCTAATATGACATATATTGATGTTGCTAATAACATATAAAAACTTATCTAAAGTTTCCATTAAAACCCATTCTAAGAATGAGTTATGTTTATGTAATAATCATTTTGAAACCTATTTTTTCTTCATGGGTAATAAGTTTAAGAAACCCATTTCTATTTCACATGATATATGAGTCTGGAACCTTCTTCTTTTCATGGGTTATGATTTTGAAACCTATATATTTCCATAGGTTATGATATGTTTATTTGTTTATGAAACCTATTTCAGTTCATGGGTTATGATATGTTTATTTATGTTCCTGTGTCACATGTATGTATGATTTCATTATGTGATGGGTGAGACATATATCTCCCTAAAATAAATTGGGTAAATATTTATATCTCATGAAATAGATATGGATGGAATGAGGGTTTACATGGTTTAATAATACTAGGCTAGAGTGATGGTTTATACAGTTCAGTAATATAGAGATAGAACGAGGGTTTACACAATTCAGAAATACAAGGCTAGAATGAGGGTTTACTCGGTTCAGTAATACAGTGTTCAAAAAAGGGTTTACTCAGTTCAGTAATAGATAGATGGAATGAGGGTTTACTCAGTTCATAAATATAGGGCAGGAATGAGGGTTTACTCAATTTTTTAATACAGTGTAGGAATGAATGTTCAGTCAGTTTAGTAATACAAGGATGTAATAGGGGTTCACCCAGTTCATTAAAGGATAATATCCACTAAGATGGTCTTGGTAGTGATTCCTTGGCTACTTTAGATTGCATATTATATACGTATGTGTTTTCCAAAAATCCATGTCTTATTCTTATCTTATGATTTCATAGATTATACTATTTTTTCATATGATTCATCCTTATGAACTGTCAATATTTATGCCATTATCTATGTTATGATATTTCATATGCATGGAATGATTTTATATTTATAAGATCACGATCTCATACCATTATAATCATGTTTATGCCTACCTGTATCCCTTGATTAGCCTTATTGAGCATTTGAGCTCCCCCAATTTCATGTTTCATTTCCTCAGGTTATAAAGAACGGTTTTAGGTTGATGTATTAAATGTGGATATATTTATGGGATATGTTGAATATCATTCACTAGGATATAATATTTTGTTTCAAATTTTCCAATGAAATCAAACCATTACGGTTCTCTAGCAGGTATTTTTAAAATTTACAAAATATTCAACTAAAAAGATGTAACGTCTCTGTTTTTTTTCTTGGGATTCTATAGTTGTTATCAAAAGAACAGTTTACTCATAATTTGGAAACTAGTATTATAAAAACATAGAAATAACCATATGTTTTTATCTAATTATATGTCTAGGGATGTCTTAAATGATAATTATAAAGATACGTTGGAATTTTACAAAATGTAATGGAATTGTTTTTAAAGGATATAGTGAGTGGTTTCCAATAAATACATCTCAATATGGATACCATAAGTTCATGTGGATATGGAATAGATTTTCCTAGGGGTAAAAAATTCAATAAGATGTTTCAGGCTTGACTCAGGGTAATCTAGTACCCTACAACAGGCCTTACTGCACCCATGATTTGACACTACTGGGGGATATGATTTTGGAATTCAAAAAATCTTCATGAACCATCATGCTAGATTTAGATATAAGTAAGCAATGGATAAACTAGGATAAACCCAAAGAATCATAGATTATAGACGGTGTCATGATTTAGACAGCCTATAAGTCATTAATTTTTGGACTATGTGGTTTTATGCTCTGATAAGTAATCTTCACACTATGCATCTGGTTTATGTAAATAGTGGGAACTGAAAAGAACTGGATTAATGTTTAATGTGATATATGATTTTCTGATTATTAGTCATGTGGGATGATCAAAAGAGTGAAATATTTCATGATCATGCCAAATAAGATTTCACAAAACCTTATTAACAATGTTTAACTTAACTAAATCTTGCACTCACCAACGAAGAGAAAGGATTTAATTGAGAGTTCTGGTAATGGAGACCATGGATGAAAGAATATTCAGATTCATTTTTGTGATGAATGTGGAAATAATCACCTAAGTGATTGTATTATAGGAATAATAAGGTGTTTTACTGTAAAAATGAATAATGAAAAGTAAGTGACTGAAAGGGAAAAATGAATAGTTCGTTTAATGAAATGGATGGGAATTTTATAATTTTTAAGTCAGCATCAAAGGTTAAGTCTTTTAAAATTATAATAAATGGACATTATGAAACTCAATGTCCCAAGAGGAATGTTCCTGAAGACAATCAACAAGGTGGTGTGAGTGATGGTTACATTGCTGATGATGAAGAGACTATAGAAGGAATGTGATGGAAAAAAAGTATTCTGTAATAGGATGAGGTAGCATTGTTAATGGTTTAAGAATGAAGTAATCGAAGTATTTGTGTATTTGGATTCTAAAAATAATAATGGTGAATTATATATGGATTTTTAAATTTTTTTATTGCTAAGGATTTACAAGAATATGTTAAATGGTCCTGTTGGGATAGAATGCTTATCTAATGAAAGTTAACATTTTGACTAAGGTAAGGTAACCCTAAACATTTTCTTCATATTAAGATAATGTATTAGGTATAATGATACATGGGATATGAATAAGTAAATTGTACACTTTTGATTACCTTGGAAATATATAATGACTTATTGAATGGTGTTTTATAATATCATTGATAAAGCTTACATTTTTTTTTGATTTATTGAGAAAATCCAATATACATTGGATTGAGTTAGCATGAATGTTTTCCAAAACAATTTTTGGTAATTCAGGCTGTTATAATATTTCAAAAGAATATATGATTAGGGTATTCAGATGTTTGGAATGTAACAATAATGAGATACATAGTGTTATATAAGAGAATCAATGTTAATCTGATTTTGTGACATCCTTATAATGGTTTGGTTTTTCAAACTTCAGAAATGTTATATGGTTAACAATTTATGGAATTATTATGTATTATCTTACCACATTAAAATTTATTCATATTGGATATCCTGTTATAAAAACGTGGTGATGATGATAATTTATTATGGATGGAATGAAATATAATGGAACTTCTGATATATTAGTACATCAAAATTGGAAAAGTAACATTTTATTTTATACTGAAATAAGTGAAGTAGATCAAAAAATAATAAATAGTGATTTTTTCTAGAAATCAGGCACGTATATATTTTAATAAAAATTCATTAACTTTAGGAGAAAGGATATTGAAACAAAAAATGTTGTCTTATACCTATGTTTTCGATGAATCATAAGGTCTTTAGGGAAATAATGATTTATGGATTTTTGGTAGTTAACTTTATCCCAACCTTGTTCTCTATAACGCTCCATGAGAATTTTATGGTAAGGTTTTTCTTCTATATCCAGGTTTTCACTTGCAACCTATGTTCTCCAATGTGGAAACATATTTATATGTTACTTTGGGTAACCATTATTGTTCACATTTTCCATTTTTAATGGGAGTTTTAGTATCCATTTTTTTGATGTGAGTTTCTATGAATGAATCATTCATGTATTAGACCATTGATAACCAAGATTAATTTCAAGGTGAAATTCATTTTAAGGGGGAGGGGTAGAATGTAACACATCATGATTTTGATATTTGTTTTTCAAATTAATTTATTTTTTCAATATTTCACATTTCAAATGAAACTAGAAATAGTTTTATATATATATATATATAAATTAAAACACTAAGTCAAACATTCCGTTTAAAATCAATACCATCTTGGATTGCACTATATGCATTACCTACATTGCTTGCAATCCAAGCAACACCGACTTAGCGTACCATTCACACAACAATGAGTTTATATGAAATATCTCTTTTTATTGTTTAAATTAATTAAATAATTTAATTACAACCTAGAAGTTAAACATATTAATATTTTTTTTAAATATTTTTGTTTTTATAAACACAATATATTGATAATGACAGATAATATTATTTGTAAAGTCCCTTTATGTTAAAAATATTATTTTCCTGAATGAATTGATTTTAATGATAAAAGTAATTTTAGAGAAATTTAAAAATATAATTTCATAAAATAAAAATTATTTTTGAATTCATAACATTTAAATTCACCTAGGTGTAATTTGTCGGATTTTTCTGAGAAACATTATTTTTTTCATATATAGTGAAAAATACGGTTTTAGTTAAAAAATTCCTTTTTGTCTAATTATTTATTAATTCTAAATGATATTATAAATATGTTTTAAGGTAAAATTATAAAAATATAACATCTATAAATAAAATTTAATTCATTATAATCAATTACATATTGAAATTGATAATAAAAATGTAGTAAACATTTGAACATTTATCTACTATAAATACTGGTTATTTAGCCCTTTCAGCGTGATTAGAATTAATCTTAATTTTTCCACATCTAGGATTATAATTTAGAAAATCTGACATATAAATATTTAATTAGTATGATATTTTTGGTCAAATAATCTAAACATAGTTTTGTTACAAAAATCATTAGTGAATATGATTAAAATTAGTTAGGGTGATTAGTGTACAATTAAGGTTAATAAGGTATTAAACTTTAATATTAATGACCAAAATGACTTCAAACTTTTCCAAATTCCATTGGTTTCTAAATATTTAAAATTTACCAAATTGTTTCTAAATATATGGGTTATTGGGACATTATTAAATAGAAGTTCCTTGTAAAAACTGGTAAGTAGGAAAAAGACTAAAAGGGAACTTTCCTTACCCTTAACATTTATAAAACATAAGATATGTAAAAATAATCATATTTGTAGTTATATATTTACTTTTGTAAATATATATGAGTTATTTTAATCATAATTAATTATAAATATTTTTTAGATATTGTTTAGGCACTTAAAATGTTCATGTAATATCAATATAATGATAATTTAGTTAATAATTTACTAAAATAAATGATACTATAAATATAAAATATTAAGTTAATTGATTGAATTATTGTATTTTTTTATTTTTTATATTAATATATCATGTTTCACACCTTTAAATCTTATATAATTTAATTTCAACATAATATTGATATTTTAAAATTATCATTAAACAAATACTGTCAAAATTGACATTATTGTTATTTTAATATAAATGAATCTTATAAAATGATTTAAAATAATTAAAAATCATATATTATGACGAGTTACAAGAAAGTGTTAAAATATATTAAATATTTTTTATTAATGTAATAATTAATATTTTATAATTAAAATATTAATCCATAATATGTAAGTACGTTGTTAAGATGGTTCGGGTTCAAGTAGTGTTTTAACACGACACATGAGATTTGTTAAATTTAATTTAGAGAAAATGGGATTTTAATTTAATAAATTCTTTATAATGTTAATAATTATTTGGATAAATATTTTCTAATGAGTCTCACTTTAATTTAGTTTTAACTTTTAATTTTAATATAATTAGAAAACTAGATTATTTAATAAAAAAACAAAATGATCAAATTGGGGGGTCTTAGAAGGTAAGGATATAAATAATTAAAATTCACATATTTTTGTTTAGATACAGTTTTTCCAGATCTTTATTCTCCTTTACATAATTATGTTTCCACTTTTTTGGATCTTTAGGTAAGCTAGACCTCCCATTATTAAATACATTTTGGTATTTACCGAATTACCACCCCCCCTCCACTATAATTAAAAGATCACTCTACCCATTCCTCACACCTATAAAGCCTCATAAGTTAAGTCAAGACCTACCCAAATGAACATTAAAAATTTTACCTTATACCTTGAATCATCCCTTGTGGCAGAATCTATAAGGCCCCAGCCTTAAACCTTACTTAATCTTTAGTTATTACAAGATTACACATTGAGGATCTTTTCAGCTTTAGTGTTTTAGAGAATTAGATCATAAAACTTGCATTACATTCCACATTTAAACAAAGTTGTCACATAAAGATAGTATTAATTTTTTCCCATCAACGGAACATATTTAAAATAAATCATATATTCTTTCTTGACACTTCCTTGACACTATCATCATATCATGTACCTTTCCCTTGACCTGTGAAAAACATTTCAAAAAAAAAGACTTGGGATGAGCATAAAAAGCTCAATATGGGTTATATAAAAAAATATGGAAAGGAAACATGAGTTCATATATACATAAGAATGAAATAATACTTTACCCATAAAACATAAGCACTTTAACATACCTTATCAAATCATGAATAAATCATAGAAATCATAAGACATAAAGGTAACTTGAAACATTCATAACATTCTTACGTAGGGAGTAACCCTCTTGGTTACGTTTGGAATACCCATCACAGTATATTCCCTAAATAACTTCGGAGAAACCTTAACGTTTAACTCCTTCATGTTACCCAATGCATTGGAGAGCTATATCGGGCTCACCCGCCCTTAGTTTATCACGGAACCACTCGTCTTCATAATAATTCCCAAAAACCTCAACATAATCGTATCACATAAAACATGCATAAAAGAAACATAACATTTCCACCATTCAATTACAAGATATCAATACAACACATTGATATAAAAACATTATGAAAACCATTTTCCATACCAAAATAAAAGAAAAGTAAAACATGGTATTTATTTTTCTTTTAATAAGAAGGTATGGCTTGTAGAGGAAGCCGAAACTCAAATAATGGTCACGGCGGCGGAGAAGTCGTTGTCGCCACATACGTACGACAAAAACATTCCCCTTTTGTCGTTTAGTAAAACTCTTCATATAAAAAAGATTCCTTTTGGATAAACGTAAAATTCAAAGGGGTTTATACCCCGTATAAAATAAGTTTGTGTATAAAACAAAATATGCCTCAATGAAAGGAGATTGAGACGAAGTCCCATACCTCGGGTCGGACTTTACTCGGTCGTTCTTTAATCTCCTGAATAATAAACTTGAGTTAATTTATACTTGTTTAAGAACCTTTTTCAAGTTCATTATTCCTTTTATATCACTTATTTCCATGTCATGAACACTATGTAATTATTTAAGTTAATAACGGTCATTTTAACGATCATTGGTACTTGAGTCAAAAATAAACCCTTTATAATTACAAGTTGGTCATGTATCAATTATATCCAGAATGGTATTCATGATTTAGATATCATATATTTCATATATATTCAGTACATTCATGCATTTATAATATTACATAATCATTTAGAGGTAAGAAATGAAATGCACTGTTCATGGGGACGGTAAGCCGTACGTACGCATGAACGCTACTTTCATTTCTATTTAGTATTTTATAGAATGTAATCATAATGATATAAAGGTATATTATAATTCCAATGTAATATTATATATAATATCATAACTTCATCCTTTATACATCCCACATATGGTATTTAACAAATCAAATCACTTTGAGGGGGCAGTAGTCCGCACTTCCTTAAATGAAGATATCGCGTTTACCCATAATGGAAACCATAAAGGTATGACAAAAATTAAAAATAAAGAAGCTTAAAGAAAAAATAAACATATTATATATAATATATAAATATAGTGACATCTTAATGGCCACCTTTGAAGTTGTTAAAAGAATGTTAAACAATCATCATTTCGGGAGGCATAAATTCACCATCAATGGAAACAGTATGTCCTTTAACCATTATATGTAGGTGTGTGTAATTGTAGGTCGAATCCTTATTATAACAACATCCTATTATATTAAAGATACTGTATTTGTTACAAAAGAAATGAATAAAAAGTGTTTAGGGGGTTGGAGAAGCAAAATAAAACAAAAGGACTCAAGTGAAGAAATTACCTTAAAATCGGGTAACTCCCTTTGGTTTGAGCTCAAAGGATTCCTTGGGAAGAATTATGCCCAATGTGAGGCTTCAAGGAGTAATATAGGGATGTGGAGAGACAAAATGGGTAGGCTTTTGCCGAGAAAAAGGCTTTGGAAGTGTGGGTAAGGAGGTAGAGGTGGGGGCCTTTTATAAGAGGAGAGGAGGGGCACTCATGGAAAGTAAAGAAATGTTACTTTATTTTCAAATGGGTTTCGGATTTTAAAGGTCCCAAATTGATATAATTCGAGGCTAAGGTGATAAGAGTTCGAAATATAGCCACAAAATAGGTTTTGGACATGTGTAAGTCTTAGATTTTACATTATCATTCCATTTTATTTAAATCGTCAAATAATGAGGTCATCGCTGCATCATTATGATGTCACAAATAATTTAATTTATTTAATGTCTAAAAATTATAAAAAAATACTATGATGTAGAAAATATTTTTATCTTTACAATTACTATTTATAGTCCAAAATATTATTTATGTAGACAAAATTAAAAATATTTTACTTAGGTGATACATTCTTTGTTACATTTAACATTCTTTAAAAATAAAAAAAATAAAAAGTCACTTTCTCACAAAAGTGATTTCATGGGGCCCCCAAGTTTGGCACAAGGCATCTCATGGTCGGCCATGAGACAACCAGTAGCCTTAGGACACATTTTGGTGTCATTTTTTATTATTATGATATTATTTGTTTATCCTTAACTATCCGATTACTCATTAATCAAGATAAATAAAGATAATTATCGTCGTTACTATTCATAATGTCCAAAAACAAAAGAGTCTTAATTACATAATTTAGACCTTCTGATTCCAAATATGTAATCCATTTTTTCTAATTACAAACACATAAATTGAAATAATTGATTTTAAAATAATTCCCGTTGTCAAAACAAATAGCGGGTTTTTTTGAAACAATATCTATGAAAAGTTTGGCATTAGTTTATGACCAATTTCAAAGTGAAATTAATCCTAATGACCACCATTGGATTAAATGGTAAAAATATATTCATATTAAACATTAATACCAATTAAAAATATAATCTAACCATATAATTAAATTAAATGAAAAAGCAGTTTTGATGTAAAATGCAGTATTTTTCACTATTCATTAAAAAATGAACATTGTCAGAAAAATAACAAAAATTTATCCAATGTAAATTTTAATGTCCCAATCATAAATAATATGTATTTTTTGAAAAATAGAGATTATAAAATTGTCAAAAGTTTGATTTAAAAAGGGGTTGACATCAAAAGGCACTAAAATAATCTTTGAAGAATATTAGTGTATTCTATGCTTAAGACTGGATTTATTTTCATTTTAAGCCTCTAAAACACTATCTAATTCATTAATATACATAGATAAAAATATATATTATTCATTACTTACTTGGGATGTTACATCCTTCCCCCCTTTAGAAAATTGTATCCCCACAATTTATTTACTTATCAAATAAATGGGGGTACTTATCCCTTATTGCATTTTCAGATTCCCATGGTGCCTCTTCCATCATGTGGTTTTTCCACAAAACCATTACCTAATTAATCACCTTATTCCATAACACTTTCTCCCTATGGTCAAGAATCTGGACCGGTTGTTCCTCATATGATAGGTTCTCTTCCTGCTGAATTACCTCTGGACTCAAAACATGAGATGGATCTGGCATATACTTTCTCAACATCGAAACATGAAAAACAATGTGTACCTGAGATAAACTCGGAGGTAAAGCCACTTGATAAGCAACTGATCCAACTCTGTCCAAAATTTTATATGGTCCAATGAACCTTGGAATCAGCTTTCCTTTCTTACCAAATCGCATCACACTTTTCCATGGTGATACTTTGAGAAAAACATGGTCACCTACCTCAGAAGATAGATCCTTCCTCCTATTGTCTGCATAACTCTTCTGCCTGCTCTGAGATGTTTACATGTGTTTCTGTATCAGCTGAACTTTTTCTTCCAACTCTTCTACCAATTCTGGTCCCATCAACTTCCTTTCAACCACTTCATCCCAGAAAGATGGAGTTCAACACCGCTTCCCATATAATTCCTGAAATGGTGCGATCTGTATACTAGAATGAAAACTGTTATTATATGAAAATTCAACCAAAGAAAGATGTTGGTCCCAACTTCCCTGATAATCCGTAGAGCAAGAACGTAGCATATCCTCCAATGTCTGAATTGTTCGTTCTGACTGCCCATCTGATTGAGGATGAAAAGCTGTACTAAAATTTAATTCAGTACCCAACGACTTCTGAAGTCCTTTCCAAAAGATAGAAGTGAACCTGAGATCACGGTTAGATACAATGGAGAGAGGAACTCCATGTAACCTGACTATCTCATTAAGATACAAACGGGAATGTTGATCTAGGGAAAAGTATCTCGTATAGAAAGGAAATGAGCAGACTTGGTCAAGAGATCAACAATAACCCAGATTGCATTATTACCTCGAGGGATCTTCGACAATCCCACAACGAAGTCCATGGATATATTCTCCCACTTCCACTCTGGCATTGTTAAAGGCTGAAGCATCCCTTTCGGTAACTTCCGCTCTGCTTTAACCTGTTGACAAGTCAAACACTTCACAGTAAAATCAGCAATATCTCTTTTCATTCCATGCCACCAGTAGTACTCCCACAGATCTCTGTACATCTTAGTACTGCCAGGATGAACTGAAAACGATGAACTATGAGCTTCACATAACAACTTTCTCTTCAACTGTGAATCAAAAGGCACACACAATCTCTTCCCAAATATCAAAACACAATCACTATCAATGTTGAATTCATGCAACTTACCTTTCTGAACCAGCTCTACCTTTTTCTACAACTCACTGTCTTGCTTCTGTGCTTGCTTGATTCTGTCTGATAGAGAATATTTCACTGATACCTGAAACAAAACAGAAGAACCTCCTGCACTAACAACTTCAATGCCAAAGTTAATAAAATCCTTAACCAAAGGATCACGTTCCAAATGAAACATGGTTAATGAAGCATTACTTTTTCGACTCAAAGCATCATCCACTATATGTGCTTTTCCTGGATGGTAATGAATTGTACAATAATAATCCTTGATTAATTATAGCCATCTCCTTTGTCTCATGTTCAATTATTTCTGAATGAATATATACTTTAAACTTTTGTGATCGGTATATATTTCACACTTTACTCCAAACAAATGATGCCTCCAAATTTTTAAAGAAAAAACAACAGCAGATAATTCCAAATCATGTGTAGGGTAATTTATCTCATGAGTTTTCAACTGACATGAAGCATAAGAAATTACCTGATCATTCTGCATTAGGACACAACCAAGTCCTTTCAATGAAGCATCACTGTATATAACAAAATCACCATTCCTGGAAGGTAGTGCTAAAATTGGAGCATTCACCAATCTTTTTTTCAATTCCTGAAAACAATCATCACATTCTTTTGTCCAGATAAACTTAACACCCTTCCGAGTTAGCTTAGTCATTAGACTAGATAACCGTGAAAAAGTTTCAACAAACCTTCGGTAGTAACTTTCCAAACCAAGAAAACTATGGATCTAGGTTACATTTGTGGGTCTTTTCCATTCTTCAACATCCTTTGTTTTTGCAGGATCAACGGTTATCCCATCTTTAGAAACAATGTGACCAAGGAAATAAATTTGTTACAACCAAAACTCGCACTTACTGAATTTTCCATACAGTTACTTTTCTTTTAAGGTTTGTAAGATAACATTTAAATGTTTTTCATGATCCTCTTTACTTTTAGAAAACACCAAAATATCATCAATGAAATCCACCACAAACTTATCCAAGAACTCATGGAAAATTCTATTCATTAAGTCCATGAATACAGCAGGTGCATTGGCTAGCCCAAAAGGCATTACTACAAATTCATAATGGCCATATCTTGTACGAAACGCAGTCTTCAGAACATCTACTTCCTTTACCTTCAGCTGATGGTACCCCGATCTCAGGTCAATCTTTGAAAAATACTGAGCTCCCTAGAGCTGATCAAAAAAATCATCGATATGAGGAAAATGATATTTTCTCTTAACAATGATATTATTCAAGGCCCTATAATAAATGAAAAGTCTCATTGAGCCATCTTTCTTTTTAACAAACAAGACAGGGGAAACCCATGGTGATGTGCTAGGTTGAATGAAACCTTTATCTAATAACTCCTGAAATTGTTTCTTTAACTCTAAAAGTTCAACTTGAGCCATTTGATAAGGGGGTTTTGAAATTGGATTAGCATCAGGAACTAAGTCAACAGTAAACTCAACTTCCCGATCTGGTATTATTTCAGGCAACTCATCAGGAAAAACATCAGGATAATCATTTACTACTAGCACATCATTAATCTGAACAGTTCCTTTATTTTCAACGATGTGTGCATGGTAACATTCATTTCCATCTTTTACAAGTTTCTCGGCCTCTTGATATGTTATAAAAAGTAAGGGTTCATTCTTGTAAAAAAACTGAAAGTATTTCTGAAAAGAAACTTCTTTATCTCTACAGTCAATCTTAGCATGGTAAATAGAGAGCCAATCCATACCCAGGAGAACATCAAACTCTACTAGAGGTAGAACAATAAGGTTTGCAAGTAGGTTCTTTCCACAGATAAGGATAGGAATATTCTTATAAATTCTTTTTGCCTCAATATTTCCCCCAAGTGTCTTTACCACAAGTTCATGAGTCATTTCTTGAGATGGTATTCCCATTTTACTAGAAAAGTTTTCAGAGATGAAAGAACGTGTAGACCCCGAATCAAACAACACACTGGCATAATCTGAAAAAACAAAAAAAGTACCCGATACAACTGCATTTGACGGATCGACATCTGCTGAAGTAGTTGCAACGGATTTCACCACACCTTTCTGCTTGTAGTCTAACTACTTCCCATCACTCAAGCTCTTTGTCGGACACTCATTTTCATAGTGACCAATTTCATTGCACTTATAACATTTCACTAACTGTAAATAAAATTTGGTCTTACCATCACACTGATCTTTTTCAGTGCAATCACGAGCCTTATGTCCCATCTTACCACATCGGTAGCACTTTCCAGAATTCAGAAGACATTCCCCAGCATGCCTTTTGCCACATTTATCACAAACTGGAAACTTAGATTTCTTACCAACAGACTTTTTTGAAGAATTATTACTTTTCTCCTGCCACCTCGGTCACTTATTCTGTTGGCTGTTATAGAACACTTGGTCATTGGCAAACTCCATTTCCACCTTCTCATCACATCGAACAAGCTTTTCATAACTTCTAAACTAACGAGAAGCTAATGCCCTTCGATATTTTGGCTTTAATCCTAAGTATAAACGATTGATTTTACTATCAAGGTCTGAGATAAAATTTGGAGCATACCTTGCCAATCGAGTGAACCTTTCTTCACAGGCAGCCACTGAGTCTTCCTCTTGCCTCAATTCCAAGAATTTCTTTTCTATCCTAAGTCGAACAGCCTTAGGAAAATACTTCTCAAGAAACATACCTTTGAATTCATCCCAGTCAAGAGCATCAATCTCATCGGCGTCCCTGATATTTTTAACCACAGACCACCACTGATCCGCCTCACCCTCCAAACAGTAAATAGCAAGACTAACCTTTTGATTGTCTGAACACCCCATGACATCGAAAATCTTCTCCAGTGCTTTAATCAACCCTTCAGCTAACACATGGTCAGATGATCCTCTGAATGATGAGGGATGTTGCCTCATGAAATGTTCCACCACTGACATGTTCCTCTGCGGTTGATCTGGCTGATCTCGTGCATGGATACCACCACCATTTATCGCTTGAGTCAACTGCGCCATTACTGCAACAAACTGTTCAGTTCCAATTCCAACCATCTCGGGATGCTGATTCGGAAGATTATTTCCATCGTTATTCCTTCCTAGCACTTCTTCCCTGTTTCCTCTGCGGAAAACCATTCTGAACAAACATGTCTTAGATGAAGCAACATGGTAATCTTCAAATGCTATATCATTTCAAAAAAAAAATATTTTTGGATAATCATTTAATAGAATTTTAACTCCTAATGTTATCTAAACCGACCTTTGATACCAACTATAAGGCCCCAGCCTTAAAACTTACTTAATCTTGAGTTATTAGAAGATTACACATTGAGGATCTTTTCAGGATTAGAGTTTTAGAGAATTAGATCATAAAACTTTCATTACATTCCACATTTAAACAATGTGGTTACATAAAGATAGTATTAATTTTTTCCCATCAACGGAACATATTTAAAATAAAACAGAGATTCTTTCTTGACACTTCCTTGAAACTATCATCATATCATGTACCTTTCCCTTGACCTGTGAAAAACATTTCAAAAAAAAGACGTGGGATGAGAATAAAAAGCTCAGTATGGGTTATATAAAAAAATATGGAAAGGAAACATGAGTTCATATATACATAAGAATGAAATCACACATTACCCATAAAACATAAGAACTTTAACATACCTCATCAAATCATGAATAAATCATAGAAATCATAAGACATAAAGGTAACTTGAGGCATTCATAACATTCTTACGTAGGGAGTAACCCTCTTGGTTACGTTTGGAATACCCATCACAGTATATTCCCTAAATCTCTTTGGAGAAACCTTAACGTTTCACTCCTTTGCGTTACCCAATGCATTGGAGAGCTATATCGGTCTCACCCGCCCTTAGTTTATCACGAAACCACCCGTCTTCATAATAATTCCCAAGAACCTCAACATAATCGTATCACATAAAATATGCATAAACGAAACATAACATTTCCATATTTCAATCACAAGATATCAATACAACACATTGATATAAAAACATTATGAAAACCATTTTCCATACCAAAATAAAAGAAAATTAAAACATGGTATTTATTTTTCTTTTAATAAGAAGGTATGGCTTGTAGAGGAATCCAAAACTCAAATAATGGTCACGGTGGCGGAGAAGTCGTTGTTGCCGCATACGTACGAAAAAAACATTCCCCTTTTGTCGTTTAGTAAAACGCTTCGTATACAAAATATTCCTTTTGGATAAACGTAAAAGTCAAAGGTTTTTATACACCGTATAAAATAAGGTTGTGTATAAAACAAAATATGTCTCAATGAAAGGAGATTGAGACGAAGTCCCATACCTCGGGTCCGACTTGACTCGGTCGTTCTTTAATCTCCTGAATAATAAACTTGATTTAATTTATACTTGTTTAAGAACCTTCTTCAAGTTCATTATTCCTTTTATATAACTTATTTCCATGTTAGGAACACTGTGTAATTATTTAAGTTAATAACGGTTGTTTTATCGATCATTGGTACTTGAGTAAAAAATAAACCCTTTATAATTACAAGTTGTTCATGTATCCATTATATCCAGAATGGTATTCATGATTTAGATATCATATATATCATATATATCCAGTACATGAATGCATTTATAATATTACATAATCATTTAGAGGTAAGAAATGAAATGCACCGTTCATGGAGACGGTAAGCCGTACGTACGCATGAATGCTACTTTCATTTATATTTCATATTTTATAGAATGGAATCATAATGATATAAAGGTATATTATAATTCCAGTGTAATATTATATATAATATTATAACTCCATCCTTTATACGTCCCACATATGTTATTTAACGAATCAAATCACTTTTAGTGGGAGGTAGTTCGCACTTCCTTAAATGAAGATATCACATTTACCCATAATGGAAACCATAAAGGTATGCCCAAAAGGAAAAATACAGAAGCTTAAGGAAAACATAAACATATTATATATCATATATAACTATAGTGACATCTTAATGGCCACCTTTGAAGGTGTTAAATGAATGTTGAACAATCATCGTTTCGGGAGGCATAAATTCACCATCCACAGAAACAGAATGTTCTCTAACCATTAGATGTAGGTGTGTGTAAGTGTAGCTTGAATACTTGTTATAAAAACGTCCTAGTATATTAAAGATACTGGATTTGTTACAAAATAAATGAATAAAAAGAGTTTAGGGGGTTAGAGAAGCAAAATAAAACAAAAGGACTCAAGTGAAAAAATTACCTTAAAATCGGGTAACTCCCTTTGGTTTGAGCTCAAAGGCTTTCTTGGGAAGACTTCTTCCCAAAGTGAGGCTTCAAGGAGTAAGATAGGTATGTGGAGAGAAACAATGGGCAGGGTATGTCCGAGCCAAAGGCTTTGGAAGTGTGGGTAAAGAGGTAGAGGTGGGGGCCTTTTATAAGAGGAGAGGAGCGGCACTCTTGGAAAGTAAAAATATGTTACTTTATTTTCAAATGGGTTTCGGATTTTAAAGGTCCCAAATTGATATAATTCTAGTATAAGGTTATAAGGGTTCTAAATATACCCACCCAATAGGTTTTGGACATGTTTAGGTCTTAGAGTTTACATTATCTTTCCATTTTATTTAAATCGTCAAATAATGAGGTCATCGCTGCATCATTATGATGTCATATATAATTTAATTTTTTAATGTCTAAAAATTATAAAAAATATACTATGATGTAGACAATATTTTTAGATTTCCAATGACTATTTATAGTCCAAATGATAGTTTATGTATACAAAATTAAAAATATTTTACTTAGGTGATACATTCATTGTTACATTTAACATTCTTTAAAAATAAAAAGATAAAAAGTCACTTTCTCACAAAAGTGATTTCATGGGGCCCCCAAGTTTAGCACATGGCATCCCATGGTCGTCCATGAGACAACCAGTAGCCTTAGGACACATTTTGGTGTCATTTTTTATTATTATGATATTATTTTATTATCTTTAACTATCCGATTACTCATTAATCAAGATAATTAAAGAAAATTACTGTCGTTACTATTCATAATGTCCAAAAACAAAAGAGTCTTAATTACATAATTTGGACCTTATGATTCCAAATATGTAATCCATTTTACCAAATTACAAACACATAAATTGCAATAATTTATTTAAATATAATTCCCGTTTTCAAAACAAATAGCGGGTTTTTTTGAAACAATATCTAGGAAAAGTTTGGCATTAGTTTATGACCAATTTCAATGTTAAATTAATCCTAATGACCACCATTGGATTAAATGGTAAAAATATATTCATAGTAAACTTTAATACCAATTAAAAATATAATCTAACCATATAATTAAATTAAATGAAAAAGCAATTTTGATGTAAAATGCAGTATTTTTCACTATTCATTAAAAAATGAACATTGTCAGAAAAATACCAAAAATTTATCCAATGTAAATTTCAATGTTCCAATCATAAAGAATATGTTTATTTTGAAAAATATTGATTATAAAATTGTCAAAAGTTTTATTTAAAAAGGGTTTTCCATCAAAAGGAAGTAAAACGATCTTTTAAGAATATTAGTGTATTCCATGCTTAAGATTGGATTTATTTTCATTTTAAGCCTATAAAACACTATATAATTCATTAATAGACATAGATAAAAATATATATTATTCATTACTTAATTTGGATGTTACATAATCCCTCTCAAGTCGTCCTTTTGTCACAATCCAAAAGACGATTCCCGATTGTGTGGTAATGTCTTCTCTCAAGCTCATTTTGTTCGTTTTCTTCTCCACCCCTCAACTCTCTTTATTCATATTGTTGTGTAATAAACATATTATCCTCATTATATAAGGATTTTGTTACTAAATGGATATTATCTACACTTACACACACCTACAACTAATGGATGTTGAACATACCTTTTCTGTGTACAGTGAACAACTGCCTTATGAAATGATGATTGTTTTATTTCACTTTTACCACCAATCATGGTGGACCTTATGATGGAAGCTCAATTTATATATGTAATATATTATATTTACTATTTCTTTAATATTCTGTATTCATTTTACATCACACATATTTTTACCATCCATTTTGT
This sequence comes from Viscum album, assembly GCA_963277665.1. Taxonomy (NCBI): domain Eukaryota; kingdom Viridiplantae; phylum Streptophyta; class Magnoliopsida; order Santalales; family Viscaceae; genus Viscum; species Viscum album. Next base: position 769,397,047 of record OY728119.1, on the reverse strand, counting down.
GTTAATATGATAATATCGTTTGGGGAAGTGCTGACTACTCCCCCTTAAAGCGATGTGATTTAGAAATAGACCACATAGAATATATTAAGAATGAGTTTAATGTAATTTTATGATATATATAATATTTTAATTATACTATAAAAACTACATATAAATACATATATATATACATATTTCATTTACATACTTTCATTCAATATGATAATAAAAATAGAAAACAACATTCATGCATGTATATGTCTTACCATCTCTAGTAACTATGTATTCCATCACATACTTCATTATGAAATAGATTATTATAATATAAATATAATTAATATGCATGATATTTATAAAATTTTATACATTCTTGAATCATGATATAAGTATAAGGATCAATGATATAACAAATTAAGACATATGTGAAGAACAAAGCGAATATTACCCGAAGTGAATCCTTGGCATATGATCATTAAAAAGTTTGTAATTTGAAGTCATAATCAAAAAATACATGGTAATATATATTATAATATTATTATATAAAGTATTTATAATAAATATATATTTATTACATAGTAATCTTGTACGAGTACATAGAGAGTCATGACATAAGGTAAGGGGATTTTTAACCCACTATTAATTTCCTTGAGATACAAGATATGTTCGCCACTCATTCCTTTTGAATGGTGTATGTAAAAACCATGAGTTTATATTATCTATATTCTAATTAAATTCATGGGTATTCATGTATCCATTATATGATCCTTCTTTATTGGTGTTTAACCTTTAAAAGTTACCAAATCAGTAAAACAATTTTTTCTGAATTTTCATCCTTTTAGTCTTATGTTTTTTATACACCTAAACTTTTCTTCGAGGTGTATATACATTAATTTTAAAGATTATTTTATGAATATTATTCTTTTAATTATTTCTTATGATTTATTTAATATCATTTCCTTACATGGAGAGCATAATCCCAAGATACCACGTTGTAAGATTGTATTGAGACAATCTCATTGCTTCTCGAGATTTTTATGTTTATGCTTCGTTTGATAGAATATTACGATATATCTATCAAGAAAAATAAATAATTTTCTTATAATATGTTATTTCATGATATAATCATTTATGTTTCGCATTTTCTACATTTTGGTACAAATGATAGTAAATAAATTGTTTTTAGGAATTCCCAACTTTACCCTCTCTTCGGTCGGAAATCGTTGTTTTCTAAGAAGGGTTTCCAAGAATATTATACCATTATACTATAATATATAAAAGATATTTAAAACATTTTTTTCTTTTACCAATAACTTAATGGGAATATTCTTATCATTTTCTAAACAAGGTATCTTTTTCCCCTCTTTTCTGTGTAAGAGGAATGTTCTTTTTACCATGTACGACATGTACGGATTTACCCACCATCATTCATTTGATGATTACTTTGAAATCTTTAAAAGAAAAATATTTATGAAAAAAACTTTAAAAGTATTTTTTATAAAAATATATTTTCAAAATTTCTTTAAATTAATTTTATAATTATTAAAGTAAAATATTTCTCAAAACATTTTCACGTTCTATTTATATATTTTCAAAGTGATTTCCATGAAATTGTTTTCAAAAATATTTCAAAATTCATTATATGTTTTCAAGAAAAACGATTCTCAATTATTTTTGATATTTCATTATATTTTTTCAAATTGTTTAAAAAGAAATTGTTTTCAAAACATTTTCACTATTCCTTTAATAGTTTTCCAATGTTTTCAAAGAAAAATATATTTGAAATTTTTTATGCTTATTTTAAATGTTTTTAAGGAAAAATGTTTTCAAAATTATTTCATGTATTATTTATAATTTTTCAAGGTATTTTCATTGAAAATTATTTTAAAATACATTTATTAATTAAAAATCTTTTTTCAAACAATAAAGGTTATTTTCCTAAAGAAATGTTTTTAGAGGATATTTCAAAATTATTTTTCATCTATGCAGATATCTATTGAAGTTAGTCATATATTATAAGAAATGATATAAAAGTTCCATTAATATCCTTTCTATGAATGAGTTATTCTCAATGCCATGATCTTTATGAAACTCATTTCTTCTTTATGTGTAATATGTTTATGAAACTCATTTCTATTTCATGGGATATATGCTTTTGAAATGTGATTTATTTCACAGCTTACGATTATAAAACCTGTCTCTTTACAAATGTTTTGATATTTTTACATGTTTATGGTTCCCATTTTATTTCATGGGTTATGATATGTTTATTTATGATCATGTGGAACATGTATGTACGATTTCATTATGTGATGGGTGAGACCTATACCTACCTCCACTATATTGGGTAAATATTTATATCTCATGAGATAGATAGGGTTGGAATGAGGGTTTACTCAGTTCAGTAAAACATGGATATATTGATGGTTTACTCGGTTTAGAAAAAATATTTGGAAAGAAAGGTTAATTGATTTTGTAATACAAAGCTGGAACAAGGGTTTACTCAGATCTATAATATAGGGATGAAACAAGTGTTTACATAGTTTAGTAATATAAGGATGGAAAAAGGGTTTACTGAGTTCAGTAATACAAGGAAAAAATGAGGGTTTACTCAGTTAAGTAATATAGGTCTAGAATGAGGGTCACTCAGTTTAGTAGTACTCAGCTAGAACAGGGGTTATCCTAGTTCAGTAATTTACTTTTTCGACTAATATTGTCTAAGGAATGATACACTGGCTACAATGTAAATCATATTATATGCTTATGTGTTTTCCACAATTCTAGGTTTTATTCCAATATTATGATTTCATAGATTGTGCTCTTTAATACATATGATTCATCTATTATGAACTACCAGTATTTATGCCATGATCAGTGTTATGATCTTTGATATGTAGGGTATGTTCTTCTATTTATAGTATCACGTTCTTATGCCCATTCAAATATGTTTATACTTACATGTATCCTTTGTTTATGCTTATTGTTCCTTTGAGATCACCCATTTTCATCATTCTTTTCTCTAGGTTATAAAGAAGTATTTTATTTATAACTACTAATGGTAGAGATCTTTATGGGAGATGTTGAATATCATTCAAAAAGATAGAATATTTTGTTTTCAATTTTTAAAAGTGACTAAGATATTATGGTCCTCTGGGATGTGTTTTTTGAAATATACTAAATTTTCATATAAAAAGATGTAATATCCATGTATGTTGAACCTGTGTCACTATAATATTGATTATTCTTAATTAATTATTCATCATTTCTTCATGTGGACTTCTGCTTTAGATAAAAATTTATGAGAATATGAGATCACACATATTTTTTTCGTTTCACATGAATCATGGAAGTGTACTACAAATGATGTCCATGGATATTCTAGAGGAAACAGTGATATTCCTAAAAAATTAATTATGTTTTATTTTTTAATCAAATTTACAGAATGTATAATGTTTGTATCTAGTTTTCCAAGAATAATAATCTATTGGGTCATTTGAGATATAGTTCCTCATATCTTATGAAAATATAATAAAATAGAAACCAACTCTCAAAAACTATGGATGGGGTCATTACATTCACTGTAGATGAATTTTTACAACATATATATTAGTGTCACGACCCACCTTCACCAAAAGGAGGGAAGGGTCAGCAGATTTTCAGGCCCTTCGTTCTTTAAGTTGAAGGAGAGATAATGTCCCCCGAAACCCGCCTTCAATAGGTCCCGGAGTGGCGACTAGAACCAATGGTATAGAAATTTCTCACAAATGGAAGGCATTACCCCTTTTTATTTTATAAGATCGAGAGATGAGATGATGAAACTCAACAACACCAAGGTAAAAGAAAAGTAAAGCCGAAAAAACCATTCCCACATGCATGTTCTAAAAGTAAAGCCACACAGTACAAAAAGGTAACTACAAAGGTAAGTGCTAAAGAGGAAAAGAGAAACAACAACTGCAACTGCTCCAAAGGTCCGAGCTAGTAAGGTCCTGCGTGATCCCTGAAGTCCTCCTGGAAACCTGAAAGCAGTTTTATATACGTAGGGTGAGCATACAAGTACACTTAGTAGGGAAAACCAAATACTCTCGTGAAAAAGTGGGGGAACGTACTAAAGTCCCGTGAGAAAAGAGTAAACCAAACAACTATCAAGGTAAACTATCCACCCTAGGCCTCACCAAGGAACACTCCCCAAATCACGCAAGTCATGTAATATATATATTAAGAGCACATCGATGTTTGGGTACCCTGTGCCACTTTCCCACTGATTATTGAGACATCCTACGCATCAGACCAATCTCGCCATTCTCACCACAGTCCCACTGCCACACCCACCCACACACACCTGGGCCACAACCACACGCAGTCCCACTACCGAAATTCTGCCCGCACACACCTGGGCCTCAACCGCACGTAGTCCCACTACTGAAATCTCACCCGCACACACCTGGGCCACAACTGTCACACATAACCATGCCTGAAAACACATAGGCCAGAACAACCACCACCATGCCCGAAGACACCTAGGATAGAGAAAATCCACTACCACGCCCGAAGTCACCTGGGCCTCATCCCGAAGACACTTGGGAAACCACCTGCCTCACACACCTGGCCAACCACCACACTAACCCGCCCAGAGGTTCTTGGGATAATAATAGACCTCCGTTCATCACAGCCTGCCCGAAGATACTTGGGCTATCCAGGAAAGGGAGAAAAAAAGGTGCTAAAAACCAGCCACTAAGAATAGTGTTGGGAAAAACACCCTCCCCCATGAAATGGGGGTGTTCGGAACTTAAGTGCTCAACTTGGGTGGGGCGCGAATAAGAAACACAAAACTACAATCATATATATCGGTAACAAGCACTCACCCAAGCTAGTTTTTTCTTCAGACAGCCTACAGATCACAATAACACTCATGTCCGAGTCAAGACTCATGCTAACAAACCCATTTGTCCCATTCTTGTTTCAAGTTCAGTGATAATGTTTATGTTTAAGCACTACTGGGAACTAGTAGGAATATGCATAAGTCCAGGAAGGTAAACAATCAAGAAATAACCATAATTCCCATACCCGGTTCTCAACAGCAGAGGATTCCACCCCAATTCGTGACATAAACAAGTATCCACCCGGTCTTAAAACTCACAACCACCAAATCTGTACCAACAGGGGATCCCATCCCCCAATTTCACACAACCACCGAGGGTATAAAAGAACAGAGGATCCCATCCCCTCCATCATCTCCAACAATCGAGTTGTAAGAGAAAACCACCAAAACACTACCACCAACACTAAGCAAGGCCAAGCCTGTATCTTCAGATTTAAAAGATTTTACACCTTCCATGATTTCAATTCCATTTGACCGGGGTTAGCAAAGAATGGATTGATCCTGGTGTGTTCAATTTTTTCAGCCATGTATATGTGATTAACCAAATTACATTTGCACAAGAGAAGTTTACAACGACAATAAGCCATTTAAAACATCAACAAGGGTTCAGTAGTGCACAAACAATGACCACCAATGTCCTCAATTTTCAGAAGGCATAAGCCAACACAACTCAACAAGATGGTCATAAAGAAACAGCATCAAAATATAAGACAACATCAACAATCACATCCCCCTCTTTTATTTAAAGAATTCGTTCATTATCTTTAATTAATTCTGGTTTCTCCAATTCTACATAATCAAAGCACGCCCACCCCGCATGATACACAAAAGAGAGAGGAAAAGGAGAAATTCCCTACTTGTTGATAGATGATAGGTGACTAGTCCGGGCATAGAAATTTACGGATAACGATGCACTCGATGCACCACAAGCTGTTTATGAAAATCCACGATCGAGAAATGGAGAAACCACGTCTAACCCTTATTTTATAAGAGCCAGGGACAGTTGAGGTGAAAACGCTAAACTGCGTAAGGCTTGGGGGTCGTGGGTTGACCACGCGTCTCCACTCGTCATTAAAGGGTCGGTTGGTTTAAACTGACTCATTAATTGATTAAGTATTTAATTAAAACTATTATGCGCGTTACAGGCCATTAAAACATGCTAAAATAGGTCAAAATATGGTTTAAAACCCTATTTTTGCAAAAGGGAGCGCTACTGGTAGGCCTACACCACCGTGATTCCTAGACCCGAAAACCCAAAACGATATTTTCACAATGTAATGGACCCCAAAAACCCGGGCCATTACATCAGATACCTCTTAAACGATTCTCTCCCTTGAGAATCAAAACAAAACCAGAAGGGAAGAGAGGGTCCGAACAACCACCTCGAAAGATACCTCTTAGGAGCGAACTCATGCTAACTAAAATATTTCCCCGCCAAGAACCAAGAAACATACCATGCCAAACTGCCCGGGCATGTGGGTTGGGGAGTCTCCTTCCCCGTGTCAAGAAATTATCCTCTTTGGGCGGCACTGACTCACCCGCATGGGTTTAATCGCATACACCTTAATGCGTCTTGATTAGGGGTCGGGTTCCCTCCTCCCCCATATCCAGGGCTTTTCACACACAAACAGAGGAAAGAAAACCAGTACATTTCATAGCCAAAAGACAAAACGTTCTTCCACAATAGGTACAAAAAGGAGAAAAACTCAAAACAACTCTGGGTACTGGGTATGCATCTGTGCTTCCCTCTCCCACGTACCCTCCTCAATCCCACTATGTCTCCACAACACGCGACCCAAGGAAATGGTTTTCCCATGAAGCACCTTCTCCTTGCGATCCTCGATCATCACTGGTCTCTCCACAAAGGTCACGTCGTCCTCGATGTCCAACTCACCCCAATCAAGGACGTGTGAATCGTCGTGCAGATACCGATGGAGCTGGGACACATGAAAGACATCATGTATCCTTAGTAGCGGCAGTGACAATGCTAGCTGGTAAGCCACTTCGCCGACCGACCGCAACACTTGGAAGGGTCCGATGAAACTAGGGGAAAGCTTACTCCCCTTGCCAAACCTCAGCTGCCCACGCCGAGGGGAGACCTTCAAGAACACGTGGTCCCCAACCTTAAACTCCAAGGGCCTCCTCCTGGTATTAGCATACGACTTCTATCGGTCCTGGTTTGCCTTCATCCTTTCTCGTATGAGCTGAACCTTCTCTGTCGTGTTCTGCACCACCTCCAGACCAAGGATACCTGCCTCTCCTACTTCGGTCCAACACACAGGCGAACGACATGGCCTCCCGTACAAAGCTTCAAACGGGGCCATTCCAATGGTATATTGGTAGCTATTATTGTAGGAAAACTCTAATAGAGGCATGTATTGCACCCATGATCCTCCTGAGTCCAGAACACATGCTCACAGCATATCCTCCATGGTCTGGATGGTGCTCTCTGTTTGTCCATCTGTCTGGGGATGGAATGCAGTGCTAAGGCGTAACTGGGTGCTAAACGCATGCTGCAATCCACTCCAGACTCGTGAGGTAAACCGTGCATCCCTATCCGAGACTATAGACCTCGAAACTCCATTAAACCGCACCACCTCATCCACATACCTTCGTGCCAAAGCGTCCACAGTACTCGACTCCCTGATCACCAGAAAGTGAGCCGATTTCGTCAACCTGTCCACTACCACCCAGATGGCGTCGTATCCCCCTTGGGCCTTGGGTAGTCCTGTGATGAAATCCGTTGAGATGTCATCCCACTTCCACTCGGGGACATCTAGGGGCTGTAGTAGGCCGCCTGGAACTCGGTGTTCATCCTTCACTTGCTGACATAGTAGGCACTTGGCCACAGACTCTTCCACCACTCGCTTAACTCCGAGCCACCAAAACTGCCTCTTCAACCCCTGGTACATCATAGAAACTCCTGGGTGTACCGCCAGGGGGAGTTGTGGAACTCACTGAGAACCTTGCCGCGCATCGCCTCCGGGAAAAACAACCTTTTCTGGAAAGCAGCTGGTTCTGACCATCCTCTGTCCATCCCTCCGGAGCATTGTCCTGGTCAACCTGGTCACACATCACTTCGCACACCAGGTCTCCCCACTGAGACTCTTCGACTTGCTGAAACAGGGATGACTGCACTGCCATCTGATATAGGCAGGCACTGCCACTATCCATCTTCGCATCCAGGTGTAAGGCGGCCAATTCCTCCATTGCTTTCCAGGTGTCTGCCGACTCTCGGACCGCACCCTTCTGCGTCCTCCTGCTCAAGGCATCGGCCACCACATTGACTTTGCCTTCAGTATAAGAGATCTCTAAGTCATAATCCTGGAGGAGCTCCACCCATCTCCGCTGTCGCAAGTTTAAGTCCCGCTGGGAGAAGATATACCTCAAGATTTTGTGATCTGTGGAGACCACAAAGCGTTCCCCGATGAGGTAGTGCCGCCATAACTTTAGCGCAAAAAAGACCGCTACAAGCTATAGGTCGTGGGTGGCGTAATTATGCTCATGGGGGCGTAGCTTCCTGGACACATAAGAGATCACCCCTTGTAGCTGCATCAACACGCATCCCAGTCCCTATCCTGAAGCATCACATAACAACACATAAGCCACCCCTTCTTCTGGTAATCAGCACTGGGGAACTGGCCAACTTCTCCTTCAGATAGATGAAGGCTGACTGGCACTTCTCACTCCATACGAATGCCTGGTGCTTCTTGGTCAGAGCCGTCAAAGGGGCTGCCACTCGGGAGAAGTTGGGTACGAATCTCTTGTAGTAACCCGCCAGCCCGAGGAAACTTTGGACTTCCGCCACATTCTTGGGTGCTTCCCAAGGAACAACCGCCTCAACTTTTGTTGGGTCCACCGCTACCCCCTGCTCAAACACTACGTGCCCGAGGAAGTGCACCTCTCGTGTCCAGAACTTGCATTTTGACAACTTCCCATAGAGCTGGTGCTGTCGGAGGACCTCCAAAACTGTCCTCAGGTTCCCTGCATGGTCCTCCTCTAATATTGAGTAGACCAGGATGTCGTCAATGAACACAACCACGAACCGATCCAGGTACTCTCGGAAGATGGAGTTCATAAGCCCCATGAACACAGCCGGGGTGTTCGTAACACCGAAGGGCATGACGAAGAACTCGAAGTGTCCATACCTGCACCTGAACGTTGTCTTCGGGATGTCAATCTCTTTCACCCTCAGCTGGTGGTACCCAGACCGCAGGTCGATCTTCGAGAACCATCCTACCCCCTTCAACTGGTCGAAAAGATCATCTATCCTTGGAAGAGGGTAGTGATTCTTGATCGTCACATGATTCAGCCTCCTGTAGTCTATGCACAACCTAAGACCACCGTCTGCCTTCTTTGCAAACAAGACTGGAGCACCCCACGGTGACGCACTCGGACGAACATAAACCCTCTTCATCAGATCGTCAATCTGTATCCGCAACTCCCGTAGCTCCGAAGGTGCCATCCGGTAAGGAGCCATTGAGATTGGACGAGCGCCGGGATACAGGTCTATCCCGAACTCGATATCACGTCGAGGGGGTTGAGTCGTCACCTCCTCAGGAAAGATGTCCATAAACTCACGGACGATCTCTGGCACTTCCACCATTTATCATCTACTGATTCCACTGTCAGCTAAGTCAACAAGGAGAGGAGAGGTTCCTCTCTCCTGTTTCCCTTCGGACTGCTCCGCTTGTCGGTGAAGGTAACACGCCGGCTGTCCAAGTCTGACAACACCACCCTTTTTCAAAAACAGTCGATGACAGCGCACACATAAAATAGCCAGTCAATTCCTAGAATGACATCGTATGGCTGAATCTATAACAGAAGAAGACCCCTAACCGACTGATGTGGCCCTATCACCAGTCTACATCCCCGACAAACAAACAACAAGTCGGTCTAACCTCCGACTGGTGTGCTCAACACCAGGGGCACTGGAAGTCTCTCCGCATCTAGACCCAAGGACCAGGCTAGACTGGGTGCAACAAAGGAGTGCGAAGCTCCGGTATCGAACAAAGCATAAGTAAGAGTGCTAAACAGAATGATCGTACCTCGAACAACCTCTGGCCCTACTGGAACTTCTGCCTCTACGGCGTGTAACTGTCCACACCCAGCTCCCCTGCCCCTTGGCTGTCGGCCACCTCCCCGACCACGCCCTGGTAGAGGTCCCTGTGGAGCGCCCTGAGGTCGGCCTCCTCCTACGTCTTCCCTCGGAGGAGCGGGAGCTCACTGTCCCTGCTGCTGCTGCTGGAAAGGTCTGGCTAGAAGCTGCTGCTGGGGCGGGTGCTGGGGCTGACTGCCACTCCTGTACTACACCCGGTTGGGGCACTGACTCCGGAGATGCCCAGGGCTCCCATAGATGAAGCACCGCGGTCTCGGGCCCGAAGGAAAAGGGCGAGGGCCAGGGGATCGAAACTGAAACTGCCACAACAAGAAAATCGCCATTTAGCGGCTGTTTTTTCACAGCGGTTTTTAAAACCGCCGCGAAACGAGTTCTCGGGCGGCCATTTCGCGGCGGTTTTAAGAACCGCCATGAAAAAACCACCGCTAAACGGAAAAAATATAATTTTTTTAAATTTTTTTTTAATTTTATTCGAGGATTAGCGGCAGTTTCGGTAAAACCACCGCTAAATGAAATGAAAAAAATAAAAAAACATGAGAAACCTTGAAATCTCTAAAACAACCATAACTTTTGATCCGGGCATCCGTTGAAGCGCCACGTCCAGTCAAATCGAATCTCATGAAGAGATATAGAGTCACATATATTCAAAACCATGAGAGGGACTAAGGTGTGGATGATATTAGAGTTATAAAAAAGTTGAAAAAAGTTCTCCAACTTCAAACGACCATAACTTTCGCTCCGGGTGTCCGTTTGGGCTCTACCACATATCAAATCGAAGCCAGCGAAGAGAGATACGCACCAGTTCGACAAAATCAAGCTTCTATCATGTTTTTCGACCCCAAAAACCCCTCCGAAGGCCTCCAAAACCCCGTTTCCGTCACCGGTGTCCCGTCGAACTTGTCTTCAAACAGACTTAACATTCGATCCGCGTGTCAGTTTTGCCTCCTCCACCTGCCAGATCATAGCTCGTTCCATGAGATTCAGTTTGACTGGTCGTGGCGCCCACATGCACTCCTAGATCATATGTTATGGCCTTTTTAGTGGGTATCGGGTTTGTTATTTTTTTCAATGTCTCGTTTCTAGCACCCATTCTCCGTCAGCTTTTTTTAAATTGTCATAATTTCCGAACCGTCTGTCCATTCAGACTCTTTCACCTTTCAGGTTGAAGAGCGTTTCAGGATCTTTGATTTGACAGGTCGCAGATCTAAAACGGACTCTCGGATCATAAGTTATCTCCGTTAATGTGAGTCCAATGTTTTTGTCTCTTTATGACCGTCTTGACGGGTTTTAACAGTAGCTCCATTTATTACTGTTTATTTGGGTTTCCATGACTTTTTATCTTTATCAATGGTTTTTTATGGGTTATTATGATGATTATGTTGAATTATTAAGGAGTTTTCAAGAGTTGTCATGAGTTTTCATGCGTTCTCATTTTTTCTATTGCATCATTCTTCATATGCTTCTCCATCCTTTTTCATGCGTTTTCATGATTTTCATCCCTTATCACGTCTTTTCATACTTTTTCATGTGTTTCCTTTATTATTTAATATTTATTATTTATAATATACATTAATTTATTTATTATCTATTATTTGTAACTGGTTATTTATTATTTATTATATATTATATATTATATATTATTTATTATTTATTATTTATATTTATTTATTAGTTATTATTTATTAGTTATTATTTATTAGTTATATTTATTTATTATTTATATTTCTTTATTATTTATTATTTATTATTTATATTTATATTTATTTATTATTTATATTTATTTATTATTTATTATTTATTATTTATATTTATTTATTATTTATATTTATTTATTATTTATATTTATTTATATTTATTTATTATTTATTATTTATATTTATTTATTATTTATTATTTATTATTTATTTATTATTTATTATTTATATTTATTTATTATTTATTATTTATTATTTATATTTATTTATTATTTATTATTTATATTTATTTATTATTTATATTTATTTATTATTTATCATTTATATTTATTTATTATTTATTATTTATTATTTATATTTATTTTTTATTATTTATATTTATTTATTATTTATTATTTATATTTATTTATTAATTATTATTTATTATTTATATTTATTTATTATTTATTATTTGTTATTTATATTTATTTATTATTTATTATTTATTATTTATTATTTATATTTATTTATTAGTTATTATTTATTATTTATTATTTATTATTTATTTATTATTTATTATTTCTTATTTCTTATTTCTTATTTATATTCATTTATTATTTATATTTATATTTATTTATTATTTATTATTTATTATTTATATTTATTTATTATTTATTTATTATTTATTGTTTATATTTATTTATTATTTATTATTTATTATTTATGTTTATTTATTATTTATATTTATTTATATTTATTTATTAATTATATTTATATTTATTTATTATTTATTATTTATATTTATTTATTATTTATATTTATATTGATTTATTATTTATTATTTATTATTTATTATTTATTATTTTATATTTATTATTTATATTTATATTTATTTATTATTTATTATTTATTATTTATTGTTTATTATTTATTATTTATTATTTATTATTTATTATTTATTATTTATTACTTATTATTTATATTTATTTATTATTTATTATTTATATTTATTTATTATTTATTATTTATTATTTATATTTACTTATTATTTATTATTTATATTTATTTATTATTTATTATTTATTATTTATTATTTATTATTTATTATTTATTATTTATATTTATTTATTATTTATTATTTATATTTATTTATTATTTATTATTTATATTTATTTATTATTTATATTTATTATTTATTATTTTCTATTTATTTTTTATATTTATTTTTTATTTATTATTTATTATTTATATTTATTTATTATTTAGTATTTAGTATTTATTTTTATTTATTATTTATTATTTATATTTATTTATTAATTATATTTATTATTTATTATTTATATTTATTTATTATTTATTATTTTTATTTATTTATTATTTATTATTTAATATTTATATTTATTTAATATTTATTATTTTCTATTTATTATTTATTATTTACATTTATTTATTATTTATTACTTATTACTTATTATTTATTATTTATTATTTATATTTATTTATTAGTTATTATTTAGTAGTTATTATTTATTAATTATTATTTATATTTATTTATTATTTATTATTTATTATTTATTATTTATATTTATTTATTATTTATTATTTATTATTTATTATTTATTATTTATTATTTATTATTTAATATTTATATTTATTTATTATTTATTATTTATATTTATTTATTATTTATTATTTTTATTTATTATTCCTTATTTATTAATTATTAATTATTAATTATTAATTATTAATTATTATTTATTATTTATTATTATTGAGTTTATATTTATTATTTATGTATTATTTGTTTTTTCAATTAATATATATAAGTATATTAAATTCTATTTATTAAACACATGACGAGCTTGCTGGAGTGGTATAGTCTTTGGAAAATATACAAGAGGTTAGGGGTTCAAATCTCATCAAATGCAGAATTTATTTATATTGCATGGGTATGCATGTGCATGTGCATGTGCATGTGCATGTGCATGTGTATGTGTATGTGCATGCCATGGGATGTGCATGCATGGATAAATAATGTAAATAAAATAATACGAAATAAAATACATAAATAAATAAAATAAATATGAAATAAAAAAAATAATAAATAAAATAAATACGAAATAAAAAAACGGAATTAAATAAATAAAATAAATAAAATAAATAAAAAAATAAAATAAATAAATAAATAAAATAAATACGAAATAAAATAAATAAAATAAATAAATACGAAAAATAAATAAATAAATAAATAAATAAATAAATAAATAAATAAATAAATACATAAATAAATAAATAATATAAATAATATAAATAATATAAATAAATAAATAAATAAATAAATAAAATAAATAAATAAAGCGTCCACCACTGACACGCCGCTCCCTGCATCAGGCTGACGACCAGAGGAACCCAGTACTCGGTCGGGGCCCGAATCAGGCCGAAGGCTATAACTGGCTCCTCTAGCCATCATTCTGTCTTCATATCGGAGATGCTGCCCTCATACTTCTCGAGGGCCTGTTGCTGGAAGGCTCGAAGAGTCTTCTGCCACTGGTCATCCTCTTCCTCTCGATCAGCCCTCTGCAGATCGGCCAAAGTGGTCTCCGGGGCCTCTATTGCCTGTACCACACGTGGTCGCCTTCCAGGTGCCATAGCTGCACGATAAACAAGGAATTCCTAAGCCCAAGTAGTGCAGAATATCATTCTTAAAACTTCTTAAAAATTAATTTATTCTTAATCCCCAAGACATCCTAGAAACACAAGAACACAAGTCATTATGATGCATGTACCTTTCCTAGGGTCTCTAACCTACAATCAGCGTGGCCTCACTTGGTCATTCGGTAGGTCCAGAGTCCTTGCATCGGATCACGGGGGGCCCTAAAATCCTGTGTCCTAGCCAGTCTTCCCTGGCCTAATTCATGCGCCAAGGTCACCCAACACTGTTGCCTTACCATCCCATACAATCCTCACTATGCCTAACTCCAGACTCCATCCTGTCTCTCAACCATCAGCCTCTGATACCATTTTGTCACAACCCGCCTTCACGAAAAAGAGGGAAGGGTCAGCAGATTGCCAGGCCCTTCCTTCTTTAAGTTGAAGGAGAGATTATGACCCCTGAAACCTGCCTTCAATAGGTCCCGGAGTGGCGACTAGCACCAAGGGTTTAAAAATTTCTCACCAATGGAAGGAATTACCCCTTTTTGTTTTATAAGATCGAGAGATGAGATGATGAAACTCAACAACACCAAGGTAAAAGAAAAGTAAAGCAAAAAAAAACCATTCCCACATGCATGTTCCAAAAGTAAAGCCACAATGTACAAAAAGGTAACTACAAAGGTAAGTGCCAAAGAGGAAAAGAGAAACAACAACTGCAACTGCTCCAAAGGTCCGAGCTAGTAAGGTCCTGCGTGATCCCAGAAGTCCTCCTGGAAACCTGAAAGAAGTTTTATATACGTAGGGTGAGCATACAAGTACACTAAGTAGGGAAAACCAAAGACTCTTGTGCACAAGTGGGGGAACGTAATAAAGTCCCGTGAGAAAAGAGTAAACCAAACACCTATCAAGGTAAACTATCCACCCCAGGCCTCACCAAGGCACACTACCCAAATCATGCAAGTCAAGTAATATATATATTAAGAGCACATCGATGTTTGGGTACCCCGCACCACTTTCCCACTAGTTATTGAGACATCCTACGCATCGGACCAATCCCGCCATTCTCACCACAGTCCCACTGCCACACCTGCCCGCACACACTTAGGCCACAACCACACGCAGTCCCACTGCTGAAATCCTGCCCGCACACACCTGGGCCTCAACCGCACGCAGTCCCACTGCTGAAAGCTCGCCCGCACACACCTGGGCCACAATTGTCACACGTAACCATGCCTGCAAACACCTAGTCCAGAACAACCACCACCACGCCCGAAGACACCTGGGCTAGAGAAAATCCACTGCCACGCCCGAAGACACTTGGGAAACCACCTGTCGCACACACCTGGCCAACCACCACAATACCCTGCCCGAAGGTTCTTGGGCTAATAATGGACCTCAAGCCATCACATCCTGCCCGAAGATACTTGGGCTATCCGGGAAAGGGAGCAGAAAAGGAGCTAATAACCAACCACCAAGAATAGTGTTGGGAAAAACACCCTCCCCCATGAAATGGGTGTGTTCAGCACTTAAGTGCTCAACTTGGGCGGGGCACGCATATGAAACAAAAAACTACAATCATATATATAGGCAACAAGCACTCACCCAAGCTAGGTTTTTCTTCAGACAACCCATAGATCACAATAGAAATCATGTCCGAGTCACGACTCATGCTAACAAACCCATTTGTCCCATTCTTGTTTCAAGTTCAGTGATAATGTTTATGTTTAAGCACTACTGGGAAACTAATAGGAATATGCATAAGTCCAGGAAGGTAAAAAATCAAGAAACAACCATAACACCCATACCCGGTTCTCAACAACAGAGGATTCCACCCCAATTCGTGCTATAAACAAGTATCCACCCTGTCTTAAAACTCACAACCACCGATTCCATACCAACAGGGGATCCCATCCCCCAATTCACACAACCATCAAGGGTATAAAAGAACAGGGGATCCCATCCCCTCCCATATATCCATCAATCGACTCCTAAGAGAAAACCACCAAAACACTGCCACCTACACTAAGCAAGGCCAATCCTGTATCTTCAGATTTAAAAGATTTTACACGTTCTATGATTTCAATTCCATTTGACCGGGGTTAGCACATAAGGGATTGATCCTGGTGCGTTCAATTTATTCAGCCGAGTATACGTGATTAACCAAATTACATTTTCATAGCAGGAGTTTACAACCACAACAATCCATTTAAAACATCAACATGGGTTCATTAGTGCACAAAAAACAACCACCAACGGCCTCAATTTTCAGAAGGCATAAGCCAACACAACTCAACAAGATGGTCATAAAGAAACAACATAAAAATATAAGACAACATCAACGATCACAGCCCCCTCCTTTATTTAAAGAATTCGTTAATTATCTTTAGCTAAGTTTGGTTTATCCAATTCTACAGAATCAAAGCATGCCCACCCCGCATGATAGACAAAAGAGAGAGGAAAAGGAAAAATTCCCTACTTGTTGATAGATGATCGGCATCTAGGCCGGGCACGGAACTTTACAGATAACGATGCGCCCGATGCACCACAAGTTGTTTGTGAATAGCCGCGATCGAGGAAAGGAGAAACCACGGCTAACCCTTTGATTATAAGAGCCGGTGACAGTTGAGGTGAAAATGCAAAACCGCGTATGGCTCGGGGGTCGTGGGATGAACATGCGGCTCCACTCGTCATTAAAGGGTCGGGTGGTTTAAACTGACTCATTAATTGATTATGTATTTAATTAAAACTATTATGCGCGTTATGGGCCTTTAAAACACACTGAAACATGGCAAAATAGGGTTTAAAACCCTATTTTCGCAAAAGGGAGCGCTACTGGAAATAACCCGCGGGGTAGGCCAGAGCCACCAGTAGCTGAGAGCTACCGGTGGGTGACAACTACCGGTAGGCTACAGCTACCGGTAGACCGAGCTACCGGTAGGCGGTAGCTACCGGTAGGCCGAGCTACGGGTAGGCTAGAGCTACCGGTAGGCCGAGCTTCTGGTAGGCTGCAGCTACCGGTAGACCGAGCTACCGGTAGGCTCTGGCCATCGGTAGACCGAGCTACAGGTAGGCCTGCTACCGGTAGGCTATGGCTACCGGTAGGCCTACACCACCGTGATTCCCAGACCCGAAAACCCAAAACGAGATTTTCACAAAGTAATGGACCCCAAAAACCCGGGCCATTACAATTGTTCATGGTTATGTGGACTTAATAAAATCCATTATGTTCCTTATAATATGACCCTAAAAACCATTATGTTTCCTGATATGTGGAACCAAAACATAATGGTTATGATTCCTTTTATATGGATATTTATAGAGACCCATTCATGGTCTCATACCCAACATTGAAACACATATAACCTTATAAGAAATCAAGAAACTCTAGGGAACCATATTATGTTCCTAGGAAGCATATCATTACCAATGAATAATAAAAAGATGAAATACCTTGTATATGAACCCATGGTATCATCATTGGATAAAGTCTAACACATAAAAATGATTTAATTGATAGTAAAAACTTAATTTATATCGATATTTTCATTCATTAATGGTTTTGATTATACAGTTATCATAGGGGTAACTAGTCCTAAACTAGGATTTGGGAATGATTTGTAAAAATATCATGAATCCTTATGTTATTACTATAGTATGTAGTAATTTTTTATTAAAGGAATGACATTCCTTTACTACCTTAATCTCTTATAATGAATAACCCATGAATCACTATAAAAGTCCCAACGAACCCATGCCATTGTAAATAAGGTTCACACCATATCTAAAGAAAACTTGGGCCAAAAAGTTTGTTGAATACAATAACTATAAAAGATAGAATTTTAGTCCGAAGGATTATATGTCATACTAATTATGGTCATGTGAAAAGATACAACATGCTATTTATATTATTGTTATATATCATGAAAATTGATGTTAAATAGTTAAATATGGTATGACAATGATAGTCGTGATATACATTTTAAATTCTTGAAATAATGAAATTGATGAATCCAAAAAATGTATAGTTGTCATTGAGGATGATTTATTTAGTGTTCGGATTGGTATTATCTCAATCCATCATAAATAATAAATATAATTTTTTGGATTATAATTTTTTTCCCCATACTGTCCTTCACATTTGGGATCCCGATTTAAAAGAATAATCACAAGTATCATTGGAATTCTCAAGGTTAAATCTAGTTCCCCTTGGAAAAATGATATGAGGAGAACCGTTTGTTTGCTCATGTGAAACAATAGGGTTAATCCTCTATGTCATATAGTGTGTTTCAACTTTTCTCCTCAAGTCAATCCAACTAATATTTTGAAATGTAATTTGATATAAAAATAATAAAATAAAATATTAAAAAATTTATGTGTAGTAATTTATGAAAATATAATTAATATAATCCTATGATATAAATATCAATATTAAAAATAGAAATAAAATATATGATCATTTTTATAAATCTATATTTAAATTTATTTTAAAAAATATCATAATTTTATAATGTTAAAAAATAAAAATTAAAATTTATTGAAAATTATTCTGTTAAAATTTAATTTATTTTTGAAATCATCAAATTAAAATTCTCTAGGGATCTTTTTTTGGTAATTTTTTGATGTACTTAAAATTTTATTTGAATTTATAAATATATAGTATTTTATATGTGTGTTTTAAATTATGTCATTATAGATGTAATAATGACCTAATAAATTCTTGAAATTTTGAATGTAGTTCCATATAAAATAAGTAACGCAGTGAAAAGGATATGTTTTCATCAATATTTTCTCTCATTTTCCTATTATATTATTAAATTTCATTATTAATTTCAAATCCAAATAATGTAAGAGTAATTGAGTAGTATTTTAAAAATATATTAATGATTTCATAATTCCTGAACATTTAAATTTTCAATTTATTAATATTTTAAAAATTTATTTTCCCCTCTTTAGAAAATGTCCAGTCAACAGACAATTAAACACCCCTAAAAAAGATTCCAACTATCTAATTCTCAAATCCATGAAAAATTATAATAAAAAATTGTTTTTAATATATATATATATAATTATTATTTAATATAATCTTATATAGTTAATATTATTAATAAATACTAATAAAAAAAACCATGATCATAAAAACAAATTATGGCGGGCTTTTTTAAGGATATATGATATAAAATATATTCCCATTTTACTATGGTATGTAATTTATATAATCAAATTAATATAACTTTCAAATATTCAAGAAAATGAATATAACTCAATTTCGGTTCCATTTTTAATAAATTAAAATTCATCATTATAAATGTGTAAATGTTACTAAATAAATTGGAATCTAAGGTAAGGGGATTCTTGAACCGAACACTTTAATTTGGTTTATATGGAATTTCACAATGTTGTATATATTTGTACATGTAATATCATTTTCCATCACTTTAAATATTATTTCACTTCTCTTTCAAGACGAATCCATTTTTTTACCATATCAAAATAAAATATAATCCAAATGAAATAAATTTTCAAAATGTCTTTATTTTCTAAAACAACGCATTGAATCCAGAAATGTTTTTTCTTCTCTAAAACAAAATGATTATATTATAGGCCAATATATGATTTAAAACATTCATTTGGGAACTTAAATTTTTATTTAAGAAAGTGTTCTTTAGAAAATATTTATTGAAATTATTATTTTCCATGGTTTTATTTCATGAATATGATTGTGATATGTTTTCCTTCTATGTGGCATGACTATATATGAGCTTTTTATTATGTGATAGGTGGGCCCCAAATTATATATTAATCTATATCCTTGCATAATATTATATATCTCATGAAATTAATGGTACAATTCGTGAACATTATGCTAGAGGTTTTCACAATTATGATGTTTATTTAATATACTTATGCTCTTATCCATGATTTTTTTTTCAAATTCTACCCCCATGATTATAATGATAATCCTAGGATTATGATTTATTGATAACCATTATTCTCATCCATTTATTATTGATTCATGTCTCTTATTACTCCCATGTCATTCTTCCACTTACTGGGATCTTATATTACCCTTTACATTAATGTATATCCTAAGGTGTTTATATGTACTTTGGATAATGTGATATATTTTATAAGTATAAAAATAAGGAGTTTAATAAAGGTCATGTCTTATTATGTATAAGTGATGTATGAAACTAATTTTTACAAGATACTAAACCTTTCAATCATGGAATGTTAAAAAATTGTGTTATTTAAATTTAAAATTATGTAATAGCCATGTGTGTATTTTTTTGTCATTATAGTTGGAATGAGATAATAATTTATTACCTTTCAGAACTATGAATAAAATCATTACTAAAAACCCTAAGGATATTTCAATGTAAATGTAAACATCCTATGTTTTGTTAATGTTTTAGATTATGTTGTTTTAGATAAATGAAATCAATATCTCATTGGGAAATTCTAATATGGCTTTAAAACATATGTACAAAATAATAATAACCCATAAATGTCTTATTGGATATTAACATGACTTTCACCCATTGTACAATATAGATGCCTTAATGCACAAGATATTTGAAACTCTCATGGGATATTACTTGGTTAATAAAAAATTATACAAACCAATATGAAGGATATGTAAAAAACAATTTTTTAATGTTAGAAAAGGATTACAACATTTTATTGTAGAAAGAATAATTTGAATAGAAGTATAGACCAAATATATGTATCTCATACGATATGAATTTATTATTGATTTTTAAAAAATATATTTATTCTATATATAATTATGTTTTATTAAAATAATTTCATTTTTAGAAAATTATGGGAACTAGGAGAAATTAGTCCAAAAAACAATGTGAGGGACAATTCAGTGATTATATTAAATAAATTCCCAATTTAATGAGATGTGAGGTTCAAAACATCTAGGGTGATGTGTACCCAATTCTCTCAAGATATGAAAAACAATATCAACTATGTAGAACATTATCCTTCATCCATTAATTAGAAACCGAATATCGAGTATTTTATTTATTAATTAACCATGATGTTTAACTAATCATCCAATCATATTTTTATAGAATCGTTGGTTAAATAATTGGATAATATATCTGTTATGGACCCCTATTATAATAAGGATAAAGGTAAATTTGTTATCTATTGTTTAGGAGTTGAAGGTGATCAATGGTGGATAGTGATAAAGAATATGTAGACAAAATATTAAATGGAAGAAATGGTGTAGGGAGAATTTAAGAGGTTACTTTATAAAAAGTATATACATTAAAATATGTAAACAAATGTGGACAGATAACACCTAGAGATTAATTAAAATGGGTTTTCATAAGGATTAACGGATACAACTCATTTTATTATTAATGATAATAAATAATATATAAATTCCAATGTTTTTTAAAACCTCACCTATGAAAGGTTATAACTATCTAAGACATTGGGAGGTATGAAGAATTAGCTCAATGTGCACTCAATGTAGAGATTTAGTTTATATAATAGTCCCATAGACATGGAGATAAGAATAAAATATCAGAATTTCATGCTATATGATAAAATAATATTTGCAAAAAATAAAATCCAACCACTACAATGTCTATGATAAGGAAGAACAAAAAATGACAAGATGTAAAATGTAAATTCATTAATTGAGGGAGAGAAATCCATCAAGATAATTAATGTTAGAGAAACAAAAAGAATAAGAGATACATAGTAGAGTAATGGGATACTCCTCCCAATGGACCACCCATGGTTCAATTCTTCTACTATAACTATAATGGGGTATATTTATGCCACTTCACTAAAAAAATAGTCTTCAAGGGAAATAAATTTTAATAATAGTCAAATATGAGGGATAATGGGAATGAATACACATCTCTTTTGCTAAAGTGGAACATTAAATTGATGTCATAAAAGTTATACATTTTATTAACTGAATATTGGAATTTTTTTATTTTATTAATTTTATAAACTGTTTATTATATTATAATTATTTTATAGAATAGTTGAATCACAACCCATATACGATGAAGTAGTGATATGCTCAAAAAATTAATGTGGTGTTATCAAATCAACCAATGTATTCAGCGGTTCTCATGATACATTATATAGGATGATCCCTCTTTTGAATCTCGAACTCTTTCCCTAGTTGTAATTGGATTCTATATTAGGCATTAGTGGGATCTCAATATATATAGATCAAATCATTTATTTTGGAAAAGAAATCCCATTCTCTATGAGAAACTATCCCATGCTCCTTCATGAATTCCTGAAATATCATGAATATACTTTGTGAAATCCCTTAATGGAGTGGGTGTTGATTCCCAGGGAAGATGTATACCTTTACAAAATGGTTGTGTAGAAGAAAAGTATTATCATTGTTGAAATTATCCTTATTGGGGATTATACTAATATATTCTCAAATTTGATTCGCATCATTCCCTCATATAATGAGGTAATGTTATTAAGAGATATTATACGCAATGTAAGTCTTATATATTAATTAAAATATTGGATGGAATCGAAATAACTAGAGGTAAAATAAAATAATTTTCCATTGAATTGTGAAAAAAGGCTCATATTACTTATTACATAACCTAGTGGTAAACTGGTGATATTTTTAGGAAAAAGGATGAATCTATGTGGCTATGCGTTAATTAAAGGGAGATCTGCAAGATCACCATAAAAAATATGTATCCCTTGTTAATGATTGATGAATTATTCAATGAGATATGAAATGTGCCTTACCTATCCATGGTATATAATTATTTTAGATATCATCATAATATGGTTAAGAAGGAATAAAAATCATATGAAAATGCTCTATAATAGTTAATGACGCTTTGAGTTCATAGTGATAAACTTTGGTCTTACTAAGGCCGCTAAAATCCTTATATATTTGATAAATAGTGTCTTTCGATACTACCTTGTAAAATTTGTGGTAGCAGTCGTTGAAAAAATTCAAATTTACTCTAATATAATGGGGGAAATTGAATGAAATATTAGTATTGTTATGATGACATAAAGAGAGGTGAAAATATATTCTATGTTCAACAAGTGTGTCTTTTGGATG
Source organism: Viscum album (assembly GCA_963277665.1). Lineage (NCBI taxonomy): Eukaryota > Viridiplantae > Streptophyta > Magnoliopsida > Santalales > Viscaceae > Viscum > Viscum album. The sequence continues at coordinate 769,373,669 of OY728119.1, read as the reverse complement.
ATGAAAGTTAAATTAATGGGTACATGATATTAAGTGGGTAATTGTTTTATACCATTAAGAAAGGGTAGTTGAAAAGTTCATAGACCCTCATGATTCATTGAAATACATATTTTTATTTGATTATAAAGATACTGCAAATATTTTTTTAGGGATTTATCATGATTTTCAAGCCCACTAACTATGCATACATGGAAATGGATAACATTTATCTTGATGAAATAATGTGAGGAAAACATTAAGGATCTTAAGAAGATACTAGTTGATACACTAGTACTCACACTTACTTTAAGTGTGTAAGGGGTTGTGATATAAAATGAGACATAAATGGAAGGAGTGGAATGTGTACTATTAATAAATGACAATGTTATATCATACACAAAAAATATAGTTGGAGATAGTTGAAAAAATGTACCTGACACATGATCTAGTGTTACATGATATGATATTCTATTTTAAAATATTATGACAATACAACTTTGGGGAGAAGTGTGGCATGTATACAGATAACAGGAGGCCAAAATATATAATCAAATATAAAGTTTTAAAAATGATTCAATGAAGATGGTTAGAGGTTATCATAGACTATTATTTCTCCATTCAATACCATCTTGGAAATATAAACAGGGTAGCTGATATTCTCTATAGAAAATAACATAATACCCTATCTATGACTTGAATTAGGAAATAACATATCATCATGTATATGAAATCTATTGATATCTAAATCATTTTGGTCTAGAAGATATCCCACCTTTCCAAAAATTATTTCCCATCCATCTATCCAATAGAATGTCAAGGAGGAATACATATATTATTTGGAGATTGAAAATATGATAAATTATTTAATGTAAGGGAATTTTTATGAATTAAACATCAATGTATACTATTTAATTTTTTTTGGAATAGTTTTTTCGGTGCCTTAATCACCCAAGATAATGATAGAGCTATTTGATAATTCCCATAGATAATATTTCGATTCCATCATAGAAGTAACAAGTTGTGCATTGACATTTCTATGAAATTCTAGTTGGAAAACCTGAAGAATGAGATTTTTGAGTACAAATCTAAGGGATTATTATATTAGTACGTAAAATGATATATAAAAAATTAAATGTGGATGATGAAACCATTTCCTAAAAAAACATGGAAATTGAATATCATCACAATGGAATTTTTTATTGAATTTCTAAAGACTTCCAAAAAAGAAATATTATATGGGTTGTAGTTGGTAAATGAAATAAATACATCCCACATAATTTTCATTTTAGAATATTTCTTTCATAACCAAAATACAAATATATATATAAATAATGTTATGAAGATTCATGGGGGAAAATTTTTAATATTACAAATCATGATATAAGGCTGACCAGTAATTATTTAATACGTCTTCAACATGATCTGAATAGTAAATTGAATTTAACTATGTGATTTTCCTCCCAAATGATGTCCAATTTTGAATGAACATTCCAATAATCTAGGACTCACTAAGATATTTATCAATGGAATATATAATAGGATGGGATAAACATCTTCCATTTGTTGTGTTCTTGTACAACAATAACTTCAAATAATATATTCAAATTGAACCATATAAAGCTATATTATGGAAGAGAAATATGACCCTTATATGTTTAGATAATGTTTGTTAATGGAAGAAACAAGGATATGATATTATCCATGAAATTTACTAGAATTCTTAATCAATACAACAATATATCAAATATTATAAGAGTTACCAAATAGTTTTGATGATAATCATTGATGGAATATGAATTTTGAAGTTAGGGATATTTTTTCCATTTAATATCACTATAGAATAGAGTAATGTAGTTTTTAATGAAAATAAATATTATATAGAGGAATATTTGAACATTTGAAACCATTGGAAGAATAAAATATGTATCCTTTTTGATATAACTTCCCCTAAACATGGACTATGCTCATGATGTGTTCCATATATCTTTAATTAGGAAATAAATACTCAATCCCTTAAATTTACAAAAATATAGAGGTGTTAAAAAAGAAACATGAGTTATATTATGATGAGTAGTTAGTGATGATATTTTACAATAGAGAGAATTCACTATGATAAAATAAAACACAAATTGTAACATTATTGTGGTGGAAAATTAAATATGATGAGTTGACACATGAACCTAAGAAAGAAACAAAATATAAGTACCATTATCTATTATAAATCAAGAAAATTAGTTGAAATTTTGGTGATTAAATTTTTAAATTGGGTAAGAGGAAACATGGGAACTTGAGAAAAAAAAAGAATGAATTTTCCATTATTTATTCCCAATAAAGAATATGATTTGAAATCACTGGGACAAAATTTCTAAATGGGGGAAATATAACAACTAAAACATTATTAATGATATTTCTTCTAGTATAAATAGGTATCATATTTCATAGTATTATACACATACAACATATAGAAAAATGAAAACACATTATTTCATTAATAGATATAAATATATAATAAAAAACAAAACCCTTGAAATTGAAGAATATTTCTATCGTAAAAAATAAAATTTAGGAAAACTAGAATGGGAAAATGTAGATCATTCCAATTTAGTATAATTTTTATGCCCATGAACAAAAATATTGAAAGGAATCCAAATATTTTTAATCCAGTTTATAATTTAGAAAATGAAATAATAAATGTTGGGATTAATTTTAGTTTATGATGAAAAAGGTATAAATTAATATTTTTTTAATATATTATGAAAATTTGAATAGTAACATGATTGTTTAAAATAATATCCTTACGATTATGAATAGTTTCTGAACACTTGGAATAGTAACATGAATGTTGGAATAGTAATTTTACCTCCAAATAATATAACTCATTGTAAATAATATTTATCATGAGTATTATGATTATATAGAAATTATAATTCCATAAACTAAATACCATGAATAAAATATCAAAGAAACCATAGAAACATTTTAAGTAATCAATATTTAAATAGTTTATTTAAAAAAATTATGTTAAAAACAAAAATTTCATATAATGAAAAATCATTTTAATTAATGTAACTAATTTTGAAAAAATTCACCCAAAAATTTTCTAGAGGTGAGTTTTTTGGATTTTTTTGGATAAAAAAAAATTTTTAAGTGAAGAATAAAAATACAATTCATTCATAATTGGTATGTTTTAAATTACAAAAATCATAATGTAATAAAGACCAAATTAATTATAGAAATGTTGGCTCAACCAAAATATATTTAATTAAACAAATGTGTCATTTAAATAAAATATTTTTTTTTCAAAACAATAAATATGATCAAATATCAATTTTCAAATGTATTCCATTGTTTTTTATTATTTTTACATTTTATTTATAACAATATATTGAATTATATTTTTATAAAGAATTAAAATCCCTAAAATCATTTTACTTTATGGAAATATGATGTATTATGTAAGGAATATAAATATTACAATGTTTATTTTAGAAATTATACTTTACTCAATATTTTAGCCTAAAAATACTTCTCTCCTCATGTAAAAATACAACGTCCCCCATCCAATAGAAAATAACATTACTTACATATACCAATGAAAATGATCCACAATGATTCCCTCTTTTATTACACTTAAGGCCCATAAGTTCATTATGATGTTAAACATGTTTAAGAATTTATGATATATAGTTCCATAGAAAAGAGTTAACAAAATTAAGTGGGAATGTTTTAATCATACTTTACCCCATTTTCCTCACCTCTTCATGTTTTTCTCAATTCCTTTCTGACCCAAATTTTCTTATATTAATTTAATTGAATTTAAAAATTATATAAATTATATAAATTTATTTTAATTATCATTATTTATGAAGTATCTATATTTTATAATTATTCCCCCACCATATTTTTAAAATGTTCCATCAACAGTATGCTATCTAGGAATAAGGAAACTTCAAACTCTCCAATTCTCATAACCATTATAAAATATTATAAAAAATTATTGATAATATATAAATGTATAAATATATATATTTACAATATTCTTGAGTTAATATTAATAATGTAAAAATATCAACATTGAAAGATCATTAAATTTAATCTGGACGAGATATTTTATGGAAAATATGATTCCAAAATGTTTCACATTTAATAATGGGAATTAAGGAATTTAATAAAATGACTATAATTGAATAATTATAAAAAAATATTATAATTCACTTTTTACATGTTTTAATAAACTAATTAACATTATTCAGGTGGGGGAAATATGAAAAAATAAAATGGGATCAAGGGTATGGGGATTATCAAACCCAACAATTTCTTTTTTATTGTCAAATATTTCATGTTTTTTAAGTATAGATATCCCACTAAAATCCTTAAAATTTCTATTAAATAATATTTTCATTATCTTTTTTGGGATTTACATTTTTCTATCATTCTAAAATAATTCTAAATCCCATTAATGTTTTTCGATGGGACTTTATTTTCCAAAACACCACATTGAGTCCTCTTGAGATGTTTATTCTACAATTAATAATTATGATGTTTTATTCCAAAATATGATTTACGTCATTCATTTGGGAACCTCAAATCTTATTTACGAATTTATTATTAATAAAACCATTATGAATATCATTTCTTTCCATGTGTTTAATTCATGACTACAATTGTTTTATCTTATCATTCCCTATGTCTTACATGATTATGTGAATTTTATAATGTGATGGGTGGGATTTAAATTACAAATAATTATAATTCACAGGTTAATGTGATATATCTAATGATATTATTTTTAATATACAGGAACATGATGTTATATTTTATTGAGTGATTATGTGAGAATTTATAAACATATGCCATTCTTGACCATGATGAATGATTTTTTCATAACTAATTATGGTATTTGACCAATATGTTATTATGTTTAAACAGTATGAGTATTCCACATTCCATGAAATTTTTGGATGATTTCCCCATTTCAATGATGATGATATTACTCTTATGATAGGATAATGATTATTATTCTCACTCGTCCACTATTTATTCAAGTCTCTTAAACCTCAAATGTTTCCCCCTTTACCATTATTTTACAAGAGACCATTATTTGATGTATATCCCTAGGTTATTACATCTACTAGAGGGAACATGAGATCATTTAAGAGGATAAATAATATGAATTTAAATAATTTTTAGGTTTTTATATATATAAAATATATGAAACAAAATTTTCCATGATACCAAATATTGTGATCCTGGATTTCATTACAATTTTATTATTTATCCTTAAAACATCATATTTTTAACATAATAAAAACATATGGTCAATTTGATAAATCCCTCAATTTATTTTATTTTCAATATACCCCATCAGACTACACTTCTATACAGTGGGAGCCTCCAAAGGCTAACATGACCACTCACATCTTCGGATAAAATTACTCAAGGATCCAAATCTAAAAAAATCCTTCTAAAGAACACTAGTCTCTAGATACATGTAACGATCCCATTCCCAACTATAAAAAAATACCTAGGGAGTTTTTGGTCCTTTTATTTTCCCTGAATTATCACATGGAACCTATCATAGTCACCATTAGGAATAAACATATAACTTAACCCAAATTATATTTTGAATATGCTCTAATATAATCAATGACACTTCCATCACAATATATATAAAAATATTCTCAAATTTGGCTACAATATTTTTCAAATATTGATCTAGGGAAAGAAAACACATACAACCCCTCTATGTAGAATTCATATGATGTCTTCCTTGGTGTAAAAGAAATGTATGCTGAAAAACCCAATATAGGCTTTCTCCACTACCCCATGTTATTTAAATTCCTCAAATAAATAGTCTTCACACTTATTATACATTATTTTTAATATAAAAATGGTACTATTTCATATACTTTCCCTAATCCATATCTTGTAACCTATTGTGGAGTGTACTATTAAATGCATAGTACCTCAAAAAATGAGTTTATATTTACACTTGGAAACTCCCCAGGTCGTGTACCCAATAAACATAAATGAAGTATATATGTGGAAAACATTCCTTGTATATATCATCCTCAACATCAATTGAACTAATGGTATACAAGGTGACTGTTCACATGAAAAAAACCACATGATTCGGAGTTTTAGGGAGATAACTTCTGCAAACTCTCCAAATCAACAAGTTCTGTAACCAATCACCCCTCTATGGGCCCTAAACAATCTACAATCTGTTGGAATCCAAAATTAGGAAAGGAAAATGACCAAAAAGTACAATAAAAATATAAAAATAACACGAACTACCACATGGTGAATCACCAAGTCTTTGGGTTCAGGTCCATGCTCTATCATCAATGCCTCCCAATATTTATATAACATGACTTATTAGATGAATACCCAATTCTGTTATATATTCTCACATTCATTCTTATATAATCAATGAGAGGAATGGTTTTATTCCTCTTAGGAGAATAGTGGGAGAGAATATGAGATATGTGAAATAAAGACAATGAATAAAATTAATTACCCATAAAAACCAAGGTTTGGGACCCAAAACCCCAAAAAAATTTATACCTATATTATATAAAACCACCCTTATCAGACTGAACCATGATTTTTTAATTTTAATAATAGAGATCCATTTAATTTAAATTGGCATATTAATTCATGATAATATTGAGAAATTTGTTATTAAATATTTAATATCCCATATAATACACCCATCTCAGATTATCACAGAATTATTTCCCAAAGGTAAATATCCCATCCTGGGAATAGTGGGATTATTGGGAAAAAATTTGGTGTCATTTTCTTAAGAAAAAAACAATTTTATCCTTCTTAAGGGCTTAGATCCCAAAAACCAAAAAATAAGATATTTTTTCAAAATAGTGAAACTGAGGTTACTAAATAACCCACTTGGTGTTGTTAATCCTTGAGAAGATAATTACCGAAAACACTATATCAAATTTTCACATACCATCCTCACATGGGATGATAACTCACCTGTAGATGATATCTTCAAGTATATGAAAGTATACCGGCCCATATGGCTAGAAATTCATCACCACATGTAAATTTTTTTTTCCGAATAACATATTATGGGCATCAAATTTGAGATTCCCATTTCTCAATGTACTCTAAATATTCATATACCACACTAGAGGAAACCTCAAAAACTATAAAAAATTTCTTTTCATGAGACTCATCCAGACATTCATCACAAATCCTTTTTTTGACAAAAATAGAAAGAAAAATAATTCAATAATGATGTGACACCAAATATTTTTATTATTATCACATTGATACCGTCCATTTACCTAGGAATTTTCCCATGGAGAAAATATTTTTTCCACCAGTTGAATGATTGAATTCTGAGATTCCCATATCTTAAAAATATACCCACATAAAAATCCATCATCTAATGCATCAAGTAGAGCCCTCTACATACCTACAGGGGACTGTCACCACTCCTCAAATTCAGTAAATTATTTTAATGAATAAATATTTTATATCTTAAAGAAAGAGGGTATCATTAATCATACCTTCCTTTTATCTCCAACAACTACATGGAAAATTCAATCACCAGTGTCCTCTATCATGTTCTTATTAATGAAAAATGAACTAACCTACCTCTTTGATATTGATGGTCATTATCTAATCAATTATAAATCATCTACAACCATAATAATTCAATGTGGGAAACCCAATCATTCAACCTAAAATTTCACAAGGGGTCTCCCATTCAAAATATAACCACACCACCTATATGTGTACATTACTTAGATGAGTGACTAGTAGTCAGTCATATACTCACATAATGAGAACTCATTATATATATACTTTTTATATCTATGACAATAAATAATCATAGTGTCATAGATATCATAGAGAACTATACATCTCGATCTATCCACTATAAAAAACCAATTGAGATATTAACTGAACCTCAAAATCACCTCCTAGAAAACAATTGAATAAGGATATTAAGCCACGATTAGAAAACAACTCGATGAAATAAATTTGGGATATCACATAATGAAAAGGATTATACATTACCTATAAGTATTTAAATAATTAATAATTGTTTTTCGATGATCCTATGATCTCTAATAAGTAATTTAAATGATTAAATTTTCCTCAAGTGTTACCCAAACTCATATATTGAGCCAAACATCCCAATAAAAGTGATTTTTTTTCTAAATGATTGATCATAATATGATTCACATGAATGTTCACCCATATGAACATAGACTATAGGGTATAATCCATCTATAAAAAACCATTTTTGTCCCCAATATGTCATATTGGAATCATATTTAAACACCTAAAAATAGTAACTCACAACCAAGGCCAAAATAGTAGTGGATGGTCATCTCTATAAGGAGTCACCAGTCATAACGCTCTTGTCCAATGACTTAATATGGATATATTTATTCATTTCATCAACACAACCATGAGATAAATGAACATGATAGTGTTAAATAACATAGGTTCCAAGTCAAAATCTTTAAAATTACTTCACAATCCCAATCTATTTCTACATAATTGAAGACATAAATATCTCATGTTATGAGGAATTAATAATGGGGATTATTATAAATCATCTTGATACCATAATCTAGATATTATCACTATGAAAAATATTCTTCAAAAACATGTGGAAGAGTGTCCCTATCTGTACAAGGATCTTAATACTACGATCCACCTCATCACACTAATCCATCATATATCAAAAGAGTTTTATAGTCTATACCAACCATAATCCATCAGTTATCATATTTTCACACTATGAAATAGGAGATCAAAATTAAATTATATTAATTGGTCAAAATACAATCTATTTAAAATATATGGTGTCAAGATCATACAAAACTAGGTGATTGTGAAATGGTTGATGTAGAAATAGACCTCAATTGTTGTGAATCAATACCACACCAATCTATATATATTGAGAACCTTTGAAACATCTTATATAGGAGTAATGAATCCTCTATTATATAGGGATGCATATCTCACTAGAAAACACTTCAATTGAGGTAGCACCACACACTCTCGAAAACCTGTACCATGGGACTGATCAATAATTACAATATACAATGTTATGAACCCTTGTAACATAACAATAGTCAAATAAGGAGGATTCCAAACTCGTATGAAGAAAACTAATCCAAGTGGAATAATAAATCCAATGGAGAATCCAGGAAACAAATAATCTATTATATTAGAGGAATACATACTCTATAGATTGATGACCTCAATCTATTGTATAGGAGGGGTATATTGAGTTTATTTTATCTACATATAGTTTCTCCACAACTTTCTATATGAAACCTCAGCTGTGGGGATTACGTAACCAACATGAAGATATTGGGTGACCCTCTAGTTTTTTGATATCACCTCAGGTAAGAGAGTACCATCCATAGAAACTATATGATCAAAATAATGAACCTAAATATCTTCTTTATGGTTTAAAGTTTCATGTCAATGAAACCATGTTAAATATTGAGAGGGAATCATGAATGATGATCACACATCATTGAGTAATATCTTTCATCCCATCATTCATAGAATTTCCAAATCACACATCTATAAAAATATTTTCCATGAGTAAAACAAATATTATCATCACATGATATCATCTCAATTAAAGGTTTTAATGTATTAAAACCTACTATCCACTAAATTCTTTATGATGCTTGGACCTACAAACTATTCCCTAGAAATAATTCCCTATGTATATAATTTATTCAGTAAATTATTAGACCCATAACATTGGAATGCATCAGATTCCATATCTTATCTATATTCCATGTCCATTTAGCTAAGACTAATAAATTAAATAATTATCACTCCATATGTCCTAAAAAGATAAAAATACACCTATTTGATCGATATGAAGTGAAATGACTTGGCTGATTAGGTAACCTTCTATGATGGTGGTTTTATGGGTGTGTTTCCCAATCCAACCTCTTATTATACAGTTGTGAGAGATTGGAACCACATTATCTTAAATAAATTATGAAAGTCCATATCCTATAAACCCTATTCATACACACATGACCAATCATACATAACAACACATCAACGTGTGGATATATAATTATCTAAAATAAATGTTTACATGGAAAAACCAAAATACATTGAAACAGTACAAATAGCATTAAAAAAGGGGGAAATGATACATGACAAAACACAACAAAATAAAACTAAACATAATCCACTATATAGAAGGGGAATCATCACCTCGTGAAAAATCTGTCATGAGAACCACTAAAAATGAATTCTCCTGAACTCAAACAAAGATTTGGTTTCATGAATCCATTCCCACCAAAACTCTACAAACTTGTGTGCCAAAAACAAAAGAAACCATCCATGAAGACAATAATTTAATTAGAGGAACAATCCATGAAGTCTATAGTAAAATAAGAGTGGGTGACTAGATACCCTTATTCTAAAACAACCAAGTAACAAACTTCTCACATATAGAGATCATGGTATATAGGAATATCCTTTAACACAAATATACATCAATATACCTTAGTAGATTATTTTTTGGCTTTGAGGGAACCACCAAAGGATTTACCAAACAATCAAATCTATGACTCTTAAATCATAATGGATATACATCTTCTAGTAAAATATAAAGGGATATCGATATCCAAGGAAAAGTGAGAGTCTCATGTAGTAGTGTAAGACTAATAATAGTTGGGTTTACCATACACATGCCTATAATGGATGATAACTTAGAAACCATCATCATATTTGTAAGGATAATATCCACAAATAGACTACAATTATTGTGAAAATGCCTACTAATAGCAAGGAATACCAAACCATCTTGTTTTATTTGGAATGATACATGGAATAAACTGCTTACTTGTCTTCAAATGGATTTAGGGTTAGAAAATAAGTCAATCCATTATGGGGGAATTGTACATGGAACGTTCTTTAGTGTGAAAGGTGTTTAATCCCAATAAGACACTTTGTAACACACCATGATTTTAAAAATAAAGCTAATATTTAATTAATGAAACACTGAGTCTCTACAAAACACCACTTTATTATACCCTATCCAGTAAACATAATTTTCCACCTCTGTGATTTAAATTTCTAAAAACGGACATACATGGTTGAATTCAATAGGGTATTTAGAGTCTGATAATACAAACGTAGCTTTTGACGAATAGTAACATACCCTTATGAATAGTAACATTCCCTTAGGAATAGTAAATCAACCAAAAAATATAAACAACACCCATGAGTGTATAAATACAATTTAGACATCTTATAAGTGAAAAAAGGATAATTGTATAAGTATTGTTATTTTTGTATTTAATAAATATTTTAATAAATATTTAATAATAAAATATATAATTTAAAATGGAAATGTATTTTTATAAAATTTAATAAAAAAATGGTAATTTATTTTCTTATGGTTACGAGATAATATTATGGTACCTGGACTAATTTTTCAAGGTGTTATAAAATGAGTTATTGTTTTAACGAGGATTTTTATGGAATAAATTATGATTTTATGTTAAAATTAGATTAAAAATATTTTGAATATTATTTTTCCAAAAATGATTCTCATTTTTGAATTATATATTTTAAAAAATGGTAGGGGTAATTATTTGGGATTTTTCTAAAATACATGAATTTTTGGTGAATAGTAAAATATGATAATTTACGATAAATGCTAAATACGTGATTTATTGAGTCATAAGTGAGGTAAGTATGATGTAATCCAACTTGGTTAAAACTTACATGAAATTATTACTATTAAGGGCCACATGATCCAACATTATTGGTTGTCTTGAAGGAATCAATAAAATAATGAATAAAATATTTAAAATTTACTCCTCTCATCCACTATAAACGCCCTCACTCCGTCTTCTCTTAATTAATCTAAGACTTGATGCTCCTCAAAGTTCTTCCCATATACCCTTCCCTAGAAAATCCAAATGTTTATGAGCTCTTGGTTTTTCCAAAACAAAAAAACCCTTTCTCTTAAGGAGGTCCTCAATGAGGTTATTTCAAGAGGTAAAACATCTTTTTTTTTCATTTAGTTTCATTTAAATTTATCTTATTTTCTTATTATCTCATAAGATCCTCTGACCAATTTATCCTTATAACTCTATTATCATATATATACTAAAATTATAAAATGTTAAAGTATTAACAATTTTAAATCTTCTTACTCTCTCTCTATTTTATAAGTGAAATCATTGTCCATGCGGTTCAAATTGAAAACCTTCATAGATGACAAAGATCCATTCTTCAAATTATCCTTCATTAAAATTCATGAATACATTTTTATTTTTTAACTAGACTATAAAATATGTATTATAACCTACTTAATATTTAGAAACAAGTATATGTATGTTTTATTAATTAATAGGACAAAACTAGTTCATAATAATCCGAATTCAACCAAAAAATCTATGTAATTGTCATTAATATTTAATCCAACGATTCATACTAATACCATGTAAAATAATTATATATAAAAACATTTAAAGTTATTTATGTTCATAAATAATATATAATTTCAATTCTGGAGAACTACATCCTTTCCACGTGAACATCCATACTCATATACAAATACACCGATCATGAAAACCAAAGAAATGAACTCTCTGAAATAACAGAATTAAATCTTATAAGATATCAATATGGACATAAAAAAACATAATAAAATTATGATAAACTAAATTAATTTCTAATTTTTTCTTAATTATGTTATTAATTTGTCTAATTTCATCTTTTAGGAACATAAGTTCAGGAGCGGAACACATTCAGACTTAAGGCAAGGGTTTTCTACCTGAACCTCTATTTTCATTTAGGTTACTTTTATTATCTACATTCCTAAATTAAATTATTATTAATTCATACATAATCGTAAAAATTTCTATGTAAAATATATATATCTGTGTGTTTAACCATAATAATACCTTCATTTATGGGGGGTTATCTGTTTAAAAAAATCTTTCAGAAATCATTCTCGATAAACAATCACGTTTCAAAGAAAGTCCAAAAATTCATAACTATTTTCAATGGAACTACATAATATATTTTTGTAAGCCATAATAATTATAAAACCACTAATTTTATTATGAAAACACTATCTTAATTGACATTTAGTTTTATACAAATATTTTTCCAAAATAACTATTCATTTCAAAGTCTAAGAGTATTTATCTCAATAATTACTCGATGATTTTATAAGAGTATCGTCATCTATTTAAACACTCATATTGATAATTATTTCATATTGGATTTAATATTTTATGGTAACATATACCATATTTATGTTAATGGTTTATGATTAGTTTGGTTGTGGATGTATTATATTAAAACCGTTCACCAATTTACTCTAAATGGTTTGTGTTTATGCTTAATGTTCATAGAAAGTTATTTACATTTGATATATTAGGTTAAATATGAATGTATATGTTGTTTATGTTTATCTTCATTCACATTAGGAGTTCATTGTAAATATTACACTTTGTGTGCGGCCTGCTATACACCCTTGGTGCATTGGAAGGTATAATGAGACAAACTACTGTCTCGGCACAAGGCCTTGAAAAAATGATTATTTATGGTCTTTGCACAAGGGCTTGACAATACAGTTATCATGTCCCAAATTATGAATTCCATAATTATTAAAATATTATTGACGGTTCATGTGGTTATTCATCTAGTAGAATACCCACGATTATGTTTTACTATGTCATTATTTATTTAGCTCTTATTCGTTCAATAATTTCTTCATGTTTTTTGTAAAAGGAATATGTTTTTAGTTATTGAGAAAGCCTAATGATTATGATTATGATATATTACACTTTATTTCATAACCTTAATGAGAATTTTAGCTCACCCCTTTCATATGTTTCATTTTCTCTGGACATGATGATTTTTGTTATGAAATGACTTGCTGAAATAACCTAGGAGTTATGGATGTTGTCGAAGAAATTTCAAAGTTGTTTTTAATTTAAAGTTTTAATTCATAACATATGTTTTTATCTTATATCCAATGATAATAAATGACTCAAACATCATAATGAATATTAATTGTTTATATGACAATGTAATTAAATAAAGCATTGGCTTCGGGAAACCATGTTAAAGTTCTTGTAGTAGGTATTAAAGGATGTTTGATAGAAAACATGGAAACTAGATTTAGAAAATTTAGATTAAGGAAAAAATACCTAAGATATTCTTTGAGAATAATTATATAAGAACATCCTAGTATTTTGGTAAGGAATAGATTATATGGATCTTTCTAGTACCTACAACCTTGTCTAGATACTACAAGTAGATGTGGTTCTGTAACAAATATACCTAAGAGTGAAAAATCAGACAAGGGGTTTCAGGCTTAACCTAGGGTATAATGGTAAATTAAAATGTGCCTTACTACACACCAGGTTTGACACTATTAGGGGATATGCTTAGGATAATTCACATTTTAATTACAAGCCATTATGAAGGATTTAAATGTAAATTTTTTCTAAAAGAAACAATGTTTATGATTATGATATTAGCTATGTATAGAATTTCAATTTATGATATATATTATTCTACATTGAGATTATACATTATGATTCATAACCTAATCTAGTGTATACCATTATTTAGAAATGGTTCCTAGTGAAAGGAATGAAAACACCATGAACGTGTGTGTCCTATGTAGGGATTTCCCACAGATGTAAGATAATGTTGTTGTCTCTGGTGCTGTGACTGGTGCTGAGAAACTTATAACTATACTGAGATATCTGAATCAGGTTATAAATAATAACCCTACCCGTATAGAGCATCCAAATCCACAATATGGTGGAGCTATGTAAGATCACTTTATGCGACAACAACCTCCATCATTCAATGGGAATACAAATCAATTTTAGCTGAGTAGTGGATATGTTCCCTAGAGAAGATATTTCTCTCTTTGGGATGTAACAAATGTAAATATGGTTTTCAAGGATATTTATCATCTATTAGGAGATGTGGATCTGTGGTGGTAATTAATCCAAAACAAAAAAATGAGGAAGAAGTAGAAGAGATGAAATGGAAGGATTTCAAGGAAATATTCCTAGAAAAATATTTATCCTATGAAAAATGAGAGGACATGGAATGGAAATATCAAAATATATGGCTGAAGGGGGATGAAAATGTTCTTATGTATGAATCAAAATTTACAAGGCTGGAATGAAATGTTGTGGACTACATACGTAATCCAAGGAGAAAAATTTATTAATTCTATGATGTTTTAAAACCATTCCTTTGAAGGGAACTAGTGCCCCAAAGTCTATCATCATATTAATATATAGTATCAAGTTCTATCAAGACTGAAAAGGAATATTCTAAGTCATATGACTTTAAATTAAAGTAATAGAAGAAGTGGGATGCAGAAAACTATGGGAAAAAAATAAATTCGGAAGAAGAGAAGACTCGACCATCCATCCCACAATAATTGTGGGAAGAAACACCGTAGAAATTTCCTAAAGGGAATGGGAGTCTATTACAAGTGTAGAGAAAAAGGCCACCAATCTCATGATTGAAATTGGAAGAAATAAGCTATCAATGTTCAATGTTACAATTGCATAAATTTGGGACATTATGAACATGAATGTCCAAAGCATGAGAGAAACATTCTCCAAATAACACCATTGGAGAAAGTCGAAGCTTATGCAGTCACAACTGCAAGCAGTTAAATTTCCTAATAAAGTGGTGGAAGGTACATTAATTGTTTCCTAAAACTTAGAAAATGATTTATTTGATTCTATATCATCTAATTCTGTCATATCGTCCCATTTTCCAAGAAAATTAGATATTTCGAATTTGATTTAATAAGGGATTTATCAATCAAAACTCATAAGGAAAGTATCATTAGAATAGAGTTGTATCAGGAAGTCCCCATAATAGCATATGGACACACTTTATCTGCTGATTTTACTTTCATACCAATGATTTAAATTAATATAATACTTTAAATGGATTTGTTTAGGAACCATGATGCGAGAATTTATTACAAGAAGAATGAGGGTATAATTTTTGAGAACATTGTGGAGTCCCTTATCTTTAGGGAAGAAAAATCCCCATATGATTCTCATTAAGATCCACCCATGTAGGATCCCTTAATTAAATTTTTGGGAAGGAAGGTAATGAAATAAATATGGTTGGGGAAAATAATGTTCAAATAGAGGATAAAATTGTTGTGTAATAGTATATAGATGTCATTCCAGAGGATTTACATGGAAATCATCCAATGAGGGAAACTGAATTTTCCATTGATTTAATTCATGATTCAAGGCTCATATCAAATACCCCTTATAAAATGGACACTTTGGAATTAATATAATTGAAGAAAAAACTAGCGGATTTGAGTGATAATGTTTTTATTCTCCCAAGGGTTTCCACATGGGGAGCCCCTACACATTTCATTAAGAGGAAAGATGGATCTAGGAGGTTGTGAATTGACTACAGGGATATCTATGCTATAAAAATAAAGAACAAGTATCCCCTACCTCACATTTATGATTTATTTGATCATCTTCATATAGATCAACATGTTTCAAAGATTCACCTTTGATCTGGATATCATCAGTTTCTTGTGAGGAAGGAAGACATTCAAAAAAAAAAGTATTTCGAACCAGGTATGGGCATTAAATGTTTATAGTAATGCCTTTTTGAATGACTAATGCACTATATATTTTCATGGATCTAATTAATAGAGTTTTCATTGAATATCTTGATGGATTTTTGGTGGTATTTATTGATGATATCTTAGTATACAACACAAGTTATGATGATCATGAAAACCACTTGTGCACTATTCTGAAGACACTTAAGAGAAATGAATTATATGGGAAGTTTATCAAGTGTTAATTTTGGCATCAATATGTTTCCTTTATTATACACATTATCTCTAAGTATGGAATTTTTTTTGATCCTATAAAGTCAAAGGCTATTCAAGAATGGAATACTCTAACAAATATAACTAAGGTACATATTTTTATTGGTTTAGAAGGTTATTATCAGCGTTTGTCTTCAGAACATTTCCCGTTTATCCAACCCAATGACCAATATTACACATAAAGTGTTTACGTTTGTTTGAAAAAAAGTATGTGATGATTTTTTTGAAGAATTGAAGAGGATATTAGTGAATGATCTAACCCTAACCCTACCATCGGGGAATGATGTGTTTGTGATCTATTGTGAGGCATAAAATAAAAGAATTGATTGTGTCCATATGCATAATGATATATTTATTACCTATTCATCAAGGAAATTAAAGATTCATGGAAAAAAAATCCTAATCATGATCTCGAGTATGTTATTGTGATCTTTTCTCCAAAAATAAAGAGACACTATCTCCATGTGGAATGATGTGAGATATACACCGATCATGAGAGTCTAAAGTATATTTTTCTCACAGAAATAACTCAAAATGAGGAAAAGTTGAGGGCTTGAACTAATCAAGGATTATAATTGTACCATAAACTACCACCCTTGAATAAAAATATGGTCGGTAATACTTTGAGTAGAAATGATTATTGAGTTCTCAACCAAATGTGGATTGACAAAGATCCTTTGTACATGGATCTAGTGAGGATGGATATGTGAATTATCAAAGAAGGTGAAACATCACTATTTTTTCATTTGGTTTCCCAACCATATTTATTAGATAGTATTAAAATATCACAGTTTGATGACAAGAATATTTAATAGAAAATCAATTATGTGAAAGATGGGATGTTGGCTAACTTCATGTGTGAAGATGAAGTTTTGAAATTTGGCAAGATGATATGTGTTCCCTCTATACCCGGGCTGAAAAGGGGTTTATTGGATGATGATAATAGCTCAAATTTCTCTACACACCCTATTAATATGAAAATGTAGAGGTATTTGAAGGAAAATTTTGGGTGGAATAATATGAAAAGGGAAATTGAAGATTATGTATCAAGATGTTTAGTCTATCAACAAGAGAAGTCCAAATGACAACTTCTAAGGGGAGTCTTGAAAACTATATGTATTCCTACATGGAAATAGGATGACATCACCATGGATTTTGTCATTGGATTAACCAAAACATCGAGAATGAATGATGAAATATGGGTAATTGTGGATCGGCTTACAAAATCTTCACATTTACTTGATATAAGAGAAATATTTTCCACTTGAACACCTAGAATGACTCTATATCGATGTAGTTGTGAGAATTTATGGAGAAAATCTCTCAATTATGTCTGATTGTGATCCACAATTTACATTGAAATTATGAAACAGTCTTCAGAAATATTTGGATACCGAGCTCCATTTGAGTACTTGTTACCACCCACAACCTTACGGGTAATCAGAAAGAACGATCTAAACTTTAGAAGACAAGTTGACCTCATGATATCTCATCATTCAAGTAATGTGGGATTAGCATTTACCATTGGTGTAGTTTCCTAAAATAATATATTCCATTTCAATATTCAAATGGCACTATATGAAGCACTGTACGTAAAGAGATGTTATACAACAACATGTTGGGATGAATTTGCTGAAAGGAAGCTAGTGGGCCCAAAACTTGTGGAGGAAACAACAGTGGCAGTGAAGACTATTCAAGGACATATCAGAATAGATCAATGTAGAAAAAATAGTTATAGTGATAATCGAAGGAAGGATTTGGTATTTCATGTGGGAGATCATGTTTTCTTAAAAGTATCTCCATGGAAGGGTGTTATAAGATTTTGTGAAAAAGGGACACTGATTCCAAGATACATAGAACCTTTTTGATATTCTAGAGATAATTGGATCTATTCTATAGATTTTGTCTAGGCCACCTTGCCTATCTAATGTACATAATGGGTTCCATGCCAGATTGATGAGAATGTTCATGCCAGACCCAACACTTGTCCTAGCTTATAAAGAAATAGAATTAGAACTGGACCTATCATACTGTGAAGAGACTATCTAGATTCTGGACACTAATTAATAAATGTGCAGGAATCAAATTATCGACTGTTAATGATTATTTGGAAAAATCATAAAATTGAAGAGGCAACATAGGATCCAGATGAGCTTGTGATAAATAACATCACAAATTTTTTTGTGGGGTAACATTTTGATAATTTCAAGGATGAAATTTTTGCAAAGAGGTGATAATGTAACACACCATGATTTTGAAAATAAAGTTTATATTGAATGCATGAAACACTAAGTCTCTACAAAACAGCACTTTGTTATAACCTAGAAAGTAAACATAATTTTACCACCTCTGTGATTTGAATTTCAAAAAACTGACATACATGATTGCATTCAGTAGGATATTTAGAGTCCGATAAGAAAATCATAGTTTTCTATGAATAGTAACATACCCTTATTAATCGTAATGAATATTAATGAATAGAAAATCTTCCAAAAAATTGAAAATGCACCCATGAGTGTATAAATACAATTTAGAAATCTTATAAGTGAAAAAATAATCATAGTATAAGTATTGGTTTTGTAAATGTTATAAATATTTTAATTAAAATATTATGATTATTTTAATAATTTAAATTTTCAATTTATTTTGAATAAATTTAATCATAAATGGTTTATTTTCCATATTATGGTGATAAGAAAATTTAATGGGACCTTGATTAATTTCTCAAGGTGTTATAAAACGAGTTATAGTTTTAAAGTTGTTTTTTTGGAATAAATTATGATTTTATTTAAAAATTATTATTAAAATATTTAAAAAATTATTTTCGAAGAATTGATTTCATTTTTGAATTCTATAAGTTTGAAAATGGTACTGGTATTGTTTTGGTATTTTTCTAAAATACAAGAATTTTGGGTGAATAGTAAAATATGGTTATTTACAATAAATGATAAAAACAAGATTTTTTGGGTCATAAGTGATGTAAGGATAATGTAAGCCCACTAGGTTTGAACTAACATGCACATATTACTATTGTTAGTCACATGAATAAACACTACTAGTTTTCATGAGGGAATTCATAAAATAATAAAAAAAATAAAAAAAATTCACTACTCTCCTCCACTAGAAAACCCCCCTCACTCACTCTTCTCTTCATTCCTCTATTCCTTGAATCTCCTAAATGTTCTACCCAAATTCCCATGACTAGTCACTCCATAGGTCCAAGAGCTATTGGTATTTCCAAAAGTCAAAAACCCTTTCCCTTAAAAAGATTGTCAAGGAGGTTATTTCAAAAGGTAAAACATCATTATTTTTCATTTAGTTTCATTTCAATTTATCTTCCTTTATTATTATATCCTATCCTATACTTTCTGATTGATACTTATAGCTCTAGTATCATCGATATACTAGAATTATACCATGTTAATGGAATTGTAACATTCCGGTTCCGGAAGGCACCCAGGGATGCCCCATACCCATTTGGTCACATGGCCTCAAGCGCATTTCACCTAATGACAGAGGCTTCCGACTAGAAGTGATGGCCTTGGGAGTGATAGTGGGGAAACTATGCCCTCATTGGTAGAGTAACACAATGGAAGTAAACAAGTGG
The DNA here is from genome assembly GCA_963277665.1 of Viscum album. NCBI lineage: Eukaryota > Viridiplantae > Streptophyta > Magnoliopsida > Santalales > Viscaceae > Viscum > Viscum album. Next base: position 769,353,180 of record OY728119.1, on the reverse strand, counting down.
AAAAAATATAAGCAGTAATAATCCATAGAAAAGTAATCAGCGGAAGACTGGAAATAATAAATGGGAGCACATGTATTTATAAATGATACCTGATACATAAATTTATGAAAGCATCAAAACTAATCACAAAGATGGAATACAAGACATTACTAATCCAAATTACAAAATAAAATAGATAAACATCTCGTTAGTATTGCGAGCCTTAGCTTGGTACCATGCTCTCCGGCTCCACAGCAAATCAAGTACCTGAAGTAGAAGGGAACATGTCCTAATCTATACCTGCATCAATATAATCTGTTTGGGCCCAAAAGCATGACCCAAATAGGATATGAGAATAAATCCATGTTGGCAAGAACCACAGGATTTGTTCTTAATAGTCAGTGAATATATGGTAGGTAATAAATAATAGGAAGCAGTAAACAAGGAAGTACTCATTAGTATCCTATCCATAGTTTCAAAGAATTACATTTCATAAATCAATCAACAGTTAACCAAAGAAGGTAAACACAAACAGGTAACCCTCTGGGAATTACTCACAACTCATCTTCTCTGGGCTTACATAGCTAGACAAGAACACAGCTAAACACAAATGGTATCTCTCTGGGAATTACTCATATCATATCCCCTCTGGTCCTACCAAGAAAGACAATGAAGAAGATAACAAAATAGGTAACCCTCTGGGATGTACTCACAGCCTATCCCCTCTGGTTTTACCTAGAAACACAAGCAACCCTCTGGGAAGTACACTCACTCTAACCCCTCTGGTATAGCTTTAGAATAGACTCTCTAAGGAATCACTCACTGTCAATTCCTCCAACAGTCTCATATTTGTCACTAAAGGTTCTCTGGGGAAGAACATACGTCACATTCCCCCGGTGGCTCATGTCGAGGAACTACAGACACTCTGAGGAAGCACTTACGTCAATTCCCCTCATATTCTCACATCTTAAGAAAAAACAGACACTCTGGAGAAGCCCTTCCATCCATTCTCTCTATGGTCTACTACACCAGGTTCTCACGGCCTTGGGAAAGTCAAGCAAGAAAAGAAGCACGTCTTAGCCAAAGTGATCCTCAAGACCTACTTGGCTAAAAAATCTACAACATAACATCATGTTAGAACAATAGTCACACCATCCTACAATAGTAGTCACGAATTGTAAATGGTATTTTAACAGGAAAACTAGGCCAGACGGTCAAAAAAAGGAACATGCATGGAAAACACTTCAAAAAAATTGAAATTCACCCTATTCACATTCAATTTTACTCTATTAAAGCATACAAGCATAGAAAGAAATTATCAGGGCTAATTCGGTAAACACACAACACCCCGTTCAAGGGTATTAGACAAATTTTCACATATAACTCAAATACATTCAATAGAATGACACAAACCAGCTACCTCGGTGATGGGAGATCACTATACATGAACCTTGATCCTTGAATCTCTTAAGAACACCGAAGATCTAAAAAACATCTAAAACTTTCAAATGAGCATATCTTCATAAAGAGGAAGATTCATGAAATGAGGATCTAGAAGAAGGAAGATCTTACCGAGGCGATTCCAACTCAATCGACGATGGTCAAATTGGAGGTCAGACGCTCCATAGGGGGATCAGAGGAAGACTGACATCATTCTCTCGCTCTCCGACTAACCAAACATAGAAGAAGGTGGTTATGTATGTCAAATGAGACCCTGGTGTGTTTAATGAAAAAAATACACGACATGTACCATGGAAGTACTCGACGTGTACATTCCATTTCCGTACCCTGCATTTGGCAGCCTCTAGGTCACCCCCACATGGCCGTGTGCAGGGCCACTACACGGCCAGTAGCCAACTACCCGTGGTAACCGAGAACATGGTGTGTACTCATAAAGTAAATGACGTATACTTCAAAAATTTCCCAAAACTCCTCTTTTTTCTCAAAGATGACCATAAAAGGAAAACAATACATGAAAAAAAGATCTGGGTTCTTACAAAATTTCCCCCTTTAAATAAATTAATCCTTGAATTTCCCTAGAAAGGTGGCATAGAAGAAGAAACCCCAATCATATCCCGCCACCTCAATCGCACGTCAGAATCCATCTCCTAAGTCTCATCCGATACTCACCCGTGCTTCCATAGAACTCGTACCAGAGGAACAGACTGGCCATAGAGAACCTTCATACTTCGATCGACAATCTGGATAGGATGCTCTTCAAATGATTCATACACTTCCAACTCAACCTCCTCGGGTTGGAAGACATGAGATGGGTTTGAGAAGTAACATTAGAGTTGAGAAACATGGAAGATGTCATGCATAGCCTGATACCTATGAGGTAACTGAAACTGATAGGCAACTAGACCATCTCTCTCCAAAACCTCAAACAGCCCGATGTACCTCAGTGAATGATTAACCTGTCTCCTAATCATTCTGTGTCCCAACCTCTATTTGAAACATAGAAAAACCTGATCCCCGACCTCTAACTCCAAAGGTCATCTCCACTGATCACCATAAGACTTATGTTGAGACTGTTTAGTAGCCATCCTTTTCCAAATCAACTATATCTTATCTGTGGTCTCCTATACAAGACGAGGTCATAGCATAGCTTCCTCTCTTGCCTCCAACCAACATAAGGGTGATCAGAATGCCCTACCTTAAAAATCTTCATAAGGTGTCATCTGAATAGTTTCTTGAAAACTATTATTATAGTAAAATACCATAAGTGGTATATAATTCTCCCAAGAACCTCCAAAATCTAGGATGCATGCACGAAGCATGTCCTCAAGTACCTGAATCATACGCTCGGACTGGCCATCTATCTGGGGATGGTATGATGTACTCAAAAGCACATATGTACCCAAAGAATTCTAAATCCCCTACCAGACCCAAGAAGTAAAACGGGCAACCCTGTCTTAAATGATGCAGTGTGGAACCCTATGTATACATACAATCTCTCGGATGGGCAACAATCCTAGAACATCAACACTGAAGGTCTCCTTGATTGGAAAGAAGTGAGAAACCTTCATGATTTTGTCAATGACAGACCAAACTGCATTATTCCCATCGAGGAGACCTCGGAAAACCAATAATGATATCAATTGCGACATAATTACACTTCTACTCGAGAATGGGTAACTGCTGAAAAAGCCCTACTAGTCACTGATGCTTTGCCTTCACCTGCTGATAGGTGGAACACTTTATGATGAAACTAGCAAAATATGTCTTCATACCAAGCCACCAGTACTGACGGTGTATATCACAATACATCTTTGTGACACCAAGATGAAATTCCCAAACTGAGGAATGAAAGTTCCACATCATCTCCTCGTGCATTTCTGATGGCACCCATATGTGCCCATGAAAACAAAAGATCTCTTCCTCACCTATAGTCCATCCTAGAATAGGGTCCTCTACTGACACACTTTTACATAGGACTAGGTCTTTAGAGTCTGATAGCTGCCTCATTTGCACTTGATCAAGAAGAGTAGAGGTAATAGCCACAGAAGAAAGAAAATTATACCATTTCTTGTCGTGCACCTCCAAAAGCATCTTAGAGAACATATCTATATGCTGCCACTCACTAAAGGCCTCTTGAACTTCCTGTATCTGAGTCCTCCTACTAAACGCATCATCCACTGCATTTTCTTTGCATGGCGTATAGGCATGCTCAAAGTTAAAGGACTGAAGGTGATCAACCCACCTTCGCTATCTCAAATTCAAGTCATACTGAGTGATGATATACTTGAGACTCTTGTGGTCCAAGGAAACCACAAAATTTTCTCCCCGAATATAGTGTCTCCAACAGCATAAGGCATGAACAAAAATAACCAACTCGAGATCATGCATCGTGTAATTCCTCTCATGTGGCCTCAAATATCGTGAACTGTACACAACAACTCCTTCTCCCTGCATAAGCACTACTCCCAGCCCGTTACCAGATGCATCACAGTACACAATATAGATCATTCCCAGCCTTGGAAAGACTAGTATCGGTGCTGATGTCAACCTCCCCTTCAGCTCTTAAAAGGCTGAATCATAAGAATCTGACCACAAGAACTTCACACCTTTCTTAGTCAAGCATGTCATTGGCACTGTTCAGTATGAAATGTCTTGTATGAAATGCCTGTAGTATCTAGATAGCCCTAGAAAACTCCATACCTCAAATATGTTCTTCGACTGATCCTAGGAAACTACTGCTCTCACTTTCTCTGGGTCTACTGATACTCTTGTCTCTGAGATAACATGACCCAAGAAGTGAATATGGACTATCTAAAAGTGGAATTTTGGGAGGTTAGCATATAAATTATGATCTCTCAGTGTACTCAAAATGATCTCAAGATGGATAGCATGGTCATGTGGTGTGTGAGATTACACCAATATATCGTCTAAAGAGACCACCATGAAAGACTCCAAGTATGGATGGAACACCCGGTTCATCAATTCCATGAAAACTGCAAGAGTGTTCATGAGGCCGAACGACATAACCATATACTTGTGTAGACCATATCTACTCCAGAAGGCTGTAAGAGGTATATCAAATGGTCTAATGTGCAATTAATGATTACTGGATCTCTAGTCAATATTTGAGAACACTTGGGATCCATGAAGATGATCAAATAGATCATCAATCCTCGATAAGGGATATCAGTTCTTGACCATAAACTGGTTCAACTTATGATAATCCACTCAATGCCTAAGGGTACCATCTTCCTTCTTCACAAAAAGGACAGGAGAACCCCATGGAGAAGTACTGGGTCAGATGAAACCCTTTTCCCATAACTCCTCCAACTACTTCTTGAGCTCCTATAAATCTAGTGTAGCTATCCTATAAGGAGGAATGGACACAGGTACCTCTCCTGGAATAAGCTCAATATAAAAGTATACCTCTCTCTCTAGAGGAAAACTTGAAAAGTACTATAGAAAGACATCCTTGAAATGATCCACCACTGGAAGAAAGTCCATCTGAGAAGTCCCTTGGTCATCCAGATATAGATTAGCAATCTAGGTCATAGCTGTCCCAAACGAAGTGACACCCTCCAACCTCTAGAGAAAACTCCTTACACTGACACACTCTAGCCGTTCTAGCCCCAAACTAAGTGTCTAGTGTCAATATATCAGTAGAAGAAAATATGAAGAGCCCAAGGATCTCCATAATAGAATCAAATATAAATCTATAGGAGGCCCTTATATCAAAAATAGGAGAAGTTAAAACATAGGAAACTAAGATCGTACCTCGAACTGTAGAATGTCTGGGATCCTACTCATGTTGGGTTTTCTCCACTACAAAAGTTTGGCATATACCATGGACCTGTGACCCTGCCTGAACACTCTGATATGATCCGCCCGGATGTCGCTGAAAACCATGCGACTGGATACCACATCCATGACCTCCACCTTGGCCTGAACGGCCAGAAGAACTCCAGTTCCTAGATTGGTGAGAAACCGGTGGTGCTTTTCCAGAATGAGAAGTCATAGAAGAACCCATGTCACAAACTGCTTGTGAGAAGATCTGACAGAAGTGCTGAAGATGAACCATCTTTCCACAATATCAGCACTCCACTAGGTATCCTGGGAAATGTGGCCTCATATGCCCGCTTTTCCCACACTGGTAGCACACCACCTCACTACCAGAAGAAATCTCTCGCCTCCTCAGATCTCTGCACATAGACTCCCTATGGCGCTTCATTCTGTTAGTAGGAGGGATACTAACTCTGGCTGTCGAGCTAACCTAGCTCAAAACTCTATAATCTCTCTGATTTCACTCCATGATCAGTGCCTAGTATATGATAGAAGTGATAGAATTCAACTTAAATATGTTCACCTGCAATCATATGTCATGCCTCAGACCATCCTCAAACTTCTTTTTTAGGAATAACTCATCACCTCTTGGAATAGGCACGAAGCGCTGCACCTCGGGGAATTGAGAGGAATAATCCATAAATGAAAGAGTACCCTGCTCCAGACTCATAAACTATCCGGATCAATCAACCATCAATGCCTTCAAATATAAGTAGTCGTAGAAGGCAAGTTGTAACTCAGCCCAAGCCATGACCTGCTGGGGTCCAGACTGTGAGATCACATCCCACCATCTCTTGGCAGAATCCCGAATCATGTATATAGTGAGCTTGACCCTCCTCGCTGGAGGCATCTTCAGATGCTCCAAGATAGCTAACATGGCTTCTAACCATGAATCTGCACCATGAGGTCCTCCTTACCCTATGAAAGTGAGATGATGATGCTACTGAAAGACCCGCTTTAACTCTGCCATAGATGGGGCAGGATGCGGTACTCTGCTGAAAGTCCACATGAACCTCATGAATACCTATCAGAACTATGAATCAACACCTATGTACGGAATGACATCTGGTACCAATACTATCACATCAAGAGGATCTGCTAGAATCCCTTGATCAGTCACGTCTGGTATCTGATCATCACCTTGAAATTGACATATAACCAGAGGATGTCTCGGCGTCATAACTCTGCAAGGTCAAGCACATACCTTAGGTCAAGATCATCAAGTACTAAAAACTGGATGTGTAATAAGGGAACATGAGAATGAAATCATTCAAGTATTAGAAAAAAATACTACACTACATGTATAATTACTACAAGGTGTGTTCCCTTAAGCCGTTCACATGGGCGTGTGCTTCGGCCAGATCTGGTTGTGTAACACCCCAAACAAACGACTTGTTGCTCTTACGCATGGCATGTAATTGAATTCTCTTCCCCTTCCCGAGTCCTTCTACATGGATAAGCCACACAGTTCTCTTTAAAATGATATTACATGGCATGTGTTTTTTCTAGACACTGCATGTACAAGACGAGCTTCACCGACCCGTGTTGTTCATGACACAGACGGATACTCAGCTGACACTACACGATGTGTTCAATACGTACACTACCTCTATGAGAAAAAATTACACCGACCCGTGTTCTTTGTTACATAGATGTATTTTTAGATTACACTACACGTTGTGTTTAGAACTAACACAACATGTATAACCTAAGATTTCTCCATCCGTGTTGTTAGTCAAACGGGTAGACATATGGTCAAAACGACACAATATGTACAACTGGTACAAGGTGTATTACCATAAGAATTTCCGTATCCAATGTCTCTTCCCACACATCGTACGACACATTTTAAAACTAAACAATGTGTATATAAGGTACATGGCATGTACTTAAGAAAAACGTTTTCTTCCAGAACAAAAGAACACATGGTGTGTGGTCAAAACTACACGGCGTGTATCTTGTGTTTTTCAAGACTTTAAGCCTCAGAAACTAATCCGGATTCCATAAAACACTAAAATGAACACCAAGGTGCCAAATTATGATATGTGAAGACCCATACTCCTCCTGAATCAAATCATGGCATCTTATAACAAGAAAAAAATGAAATGATCCACCAAATTCCAATCCATGAGAGCCCATAACACATCGAGAACCAAAGTTTGGATTTAATTCCAAAAAAAACCTTACAAAACAATAAACTATCAAACAAAAACTGTTTTTATAAAGGTATCTATCAAAAACAACACGCATATCTTGCACAACATATATCACAACAACATGAAATCACTAATTCACCCTCAATGGCATGGTAATAATTCATGACATGTGATCCCTAGAAAGTTCCTATATGATTCATGAGATGGAATACCTTCATATCATCGGGTTGAAACAAAAATATAACCTCAATAACATCAACAATAATAACACAATACATGGGAGTCACCCTACGGTGAAAATAAAATCAACTATAAAATTTCAAAACCAGAAAAATTACAATACAACGTAAATTGGATTTTCCCTGTACACCAGTTAGCTACTATAGAGCACAAATTATTACCAAGTACCTTTTCCATCCTATCCCTGACTATAGGCTACAAACAGCAAGTCAATGAAATGAAACTCCTGTAATACCACTTTTTAATGTCCCGGTTCCGGAAGCCACCCAGGGGTGCCCCGTACCCGGTTGGTCACATGGCCTCAAGAAAATTTCCCCTAACGCTAGAGGCTAACAACTAGTAGTGAGGGTCTTGGGGGTGATAGCGGGTAAACTATTCCCTCATAGGCAGAGTAACACAGAGGAAGTAAAAAAGTGGAAAAAATGGAAGTAGTAATAATCCATACAAAAGTAAACAACGGAAGACTGGAAATAATAAACTAGAGAACACACATATATAAAATATGCAAGACACATATGTCTAGGAAAGCATCCAAACAAATCACAATGCATGAATACAAGACAGTAATAAGAAAAATTACAAAAGAAAACAGATATAAAACTCATCAACATCACTAGCCTCATCTTAGTCCCATGCTCTCCAGCTCCACAACAAATCAAGTACCTGAAGTATAAGGGCTCTTTCCCTTATCTATACCTGCAGCAATATAATCTGTTTCGGCCCAAAAGCAAGGCCCAAACAGGATGTGAGACTAAATCCCAGTAGGAAACCACCACAAGTTCTACTCCTAACAGTTAGTAAATATATGGCAAGAAATAAATAACAGGAAGGGGTAAACAAGGAAGTACTCAGCAATAACAGATCCACAGTTTCAAAGCATTCAGTTTCATAAATAAAGGAATAGCTAACCAAAGTAGGTAAAACACAAATATTTAACCCTTTGGGAAGTACTGAAATCCCATCCCCTCTGGTCCTACCAATAAATATAAGCAAGAAGCTAAACACAAAAGGTAACCCTTTGGGAAGTACTCACAACCTATCCCCTATGGTCCTACCTAGAAACACAAACAAGCAGAAAAAACAACAGGTAAACCTCTAGTAAGTACTCATAGCCTATCCCCTCTAGTCCTACCTAGAAAAACTAGCAACCTTATAGGCAGTAGACTCAGTCTAGCCCCTCTGGTCAGCTTTAGAATAGGCTATCTGAGGAAGCACTCATCGTCAATTCCTCATATAGTCTCGTATTGGTAATTAAAGGCGCTCTAGGGAAGCACTTATGTCACATTCCCTCTATGGACCGTGTCGAGGAACTATAGACACTCTGAGAAAGTACTTACATCAATTCTCCTTGTGGTCTCACATCGTAAGTAAAAAAAGGCACTCTGGAGAAGCCCTTCCTTCCATTCTCCCAATGGTATACTACACCAGGTTCTCACGCCCCTGTGTAAGTCAATCAAGCATATTAGTGTGTATCAGCCAAAGTAAACCTCATGAACTTCTTGGAAAAATAGTCTACACCATAAAAAAATGTCAGAAAAAATAGTCACACTATCCTCCAATACTAGGCATGGAAAGTAAATAGCAGCCTAACAGGCAAACTAGACCAAATAGTCAAAACAAGAAACATGCATGGAAAACACTTCCAAAGCATTGAAATTCACCCTATTCAAATGTAATTACCCAATATTCAAGCATAAAAGCATACCAAAAAATTATTAGGTCTAAAATAGTAAACACGCAATACCCCGTTCAAGGGTATTGAACAAATTTGCACATATAATTTAAAGAATTTCAACAGAAAGGCATAAACCACGTACCTTGATGTTGGGAGATCACTATTCGTGAACCATGAGCCTTGAATTTCCCATGAACACCATATATCTACCAAAACATCTAAAATGTTAAACCAATGAAAACTTGAGAAAGAGAAGGAATTATGAAACGAAGCTCTAGAAAAATGAAGAGCTTACCGAGGCGATTCCAACGCAATTGACTGTGGTCAAATCCGAGTTCATATGCTCGATCGGGGGCTTAGAATAATATCAGCATCATTATCTCACTCTTGGACGAACCAAACCTAGAAGAAGGTGGTTTTTTCTGTCAGACGTGACCCCAGCGCGTTTAATTTAAAAAAGAATGAAAATACACAGTGTGTAATTTTGACGTACATGTCGTGTACTTTCCGTTTCCGTACCACGCATTAGGCGACCTCCTAGGTCACCCCCACATGGCCGTGTGCATGGCTGCAACACAACCATCACCCGGCTACCCGCTGTAACCGAGTACACGACATGAACTCATAAAGTACACAGCGTTTACTTCATAAATTTCGAGAAACTCCACTTTTTTCTAAAAATTGACCAGACAAGAAAAAACGTACCTGAAAATAAGATCCTGGTTCTTAAAGTAATAACCATTATCTATCTTCTTAATCTATTTCTATATATATATATATATATATATATATATATATATATATTTCTTTTAAAAATTAAATCATCATCTGTGAGGTTTCAATTTACAACCTTCGTGGATGATGATGTTTCGTACTTCAATTTGTCCAAAATTATTGGCCACGATACCATTTTGATGGTTGAGACAGACTATAAAATATGCATTATAACCTACTTAATATTCAAGAAATAGTATATATAAATAGTACTAATTCATATGACAAAACTAGTTCCTAATAATCAAAAAACCAAAAAATAATCAAATTGATTTTTATTAATATTTCATCCAATGATTCATCATAATACCATGTAAAAATCTTTTATATATAACCATTAAAATTTTTGGATGTTTATAATTAATATATATTTTCAATTCTATATAATCACATCCTTTACAAATGAACATCCATACTCATATACATATATATAGATCTTGAAAACAAAAGAAACGAACACTCTTGAATGATAAGATTAAATCTTATATCTTATCAATAAAAAGGTAAATAAACATAATAAAATTATCATAAACAAAATAAATATCTAATATGTTTTTCTTTAATATATTAATAAGTCTAATTTCATATTCCATGAACTTACGTTCAGGAACAGAACACATTTAGACTTAAGATAAGGGTATTCAGCCCAGACCTCCATTTTCATTTGGGTTATTTTTATTATCTACTTACCTCAATTAAAATCATATTCATTAATATGTAGTACACATAATTTATATTTCAATTATCTATATATGTGTTCCAACCAACAGCATACGTTCATTTATAGTATGTTATATATTTTAAAAGGATCTTTCAAAAAACCTTCCTTATAAACAATACCGTTTGAAGGGAATTCCCCAAATTTTTACCTATTTTCAAAGTCAATAATTATACTATTTTTTGAAACCATTATATTTTTAAAAGAACTCAGTTTATTATGAAAATTATTTCTTACTTCACTTATTTTTTTATACAAATAATTTTCCAAAACAACTATTCTTTTCAATGTAAAATAGTATTTATCTCAAGAATTACTCAAAGATGTTATAAGATCATATTCTTCTATTTCAACACTCTTGTTAATTCTTATGTAATATTGGGATTGATATTTTATGAAATCATCTATCATATTTAGTTTAATGGTTTATGATTAGTTTTTCTATTGATGTGCTATCGTAAAACCATTAAAAATTTTACTCTGAATGGTTTGTGTTTATGCTTAATATTGGAAGAATGATATATACATTGAATATAATAGTGTCAATATGAATGTATATGATGTTTTTGATTATCCTCATTCATATGAGGAATTATTTGGACATATTATGTATCATGTGGGCCCCTTATATATCCCCTTAGTACATTCGTAGGCCTCGAGAGATAAACTAGGGTATTGGCACAAGGCCTGGACAAAAAGATTATTTATGGTCTTGGAACGAGGTCTTGACGGTATGGTTTTGATGTCCCACATTATGCACTTCCTAATTATGAAAATATTTTTGATGGATCATGTGGTTATTCCACTAGTATAATAAAAATGATTATGTTTTACTATTTCATTATTTATTCATCTCTTATTCCTTCTATAACGTGTTCGTGTTTTTTGTTAAAGGCATATGTTTTTAGTTATTCAACAAGTATAATGTTAGTATTTATGATTTCATAGGCTATATTTCTTACCCTTACTCAGAGTTTTAGCTCTCCCCTTACTTATGTTTTATTTTCTTAGGACATGAAGACTTTTTTTTAATAATGACAAGATGAAATAACCTCAGTTTTATAGAAGTTATGGAAGGAATTTCTATGTTGCTTCTCATTTCACGTATTAATAATGAACTTATATATGTCTCTTGTTTCCAATGATAAAAAAACCACTTTACCTCTGGGATTAATATTCCTTGTTTATATTCTAATGTAATTAAATAAGGAATCAGGTTTGAGAAACTGAGGTTGGGTCCTTACACACTTTGTGTGTATACCTCTTCTTAACATGACATTATCTACCTAAATACAAAGATTTTCTACTTCAGTCACATAACATAAATAACAAAATAGGGTACTAAGTCATGTAATATTCCCAATCCATGTCATTATACCTAAAATGGTTTATACTGTCACAAAACATTTACTTCACAAAGGGTCCTTACCCATGTACATGGACACACTCATAGTCATGTACCTAATATACCCACACAACCTATCTATATTTCCATTATGCTATGTTTTCACTATCTAATCCCCCTTAATATAATATCTATATATATAATGTATTTTCATATTATACTTTTCATGTGAATTGGAATTCCAAATTCAAGAAATCAATTAACTCACCAAATATGATCGTTCCATTGAACACATCCCCACTATGAGCATTAATCAATCCACAACTAGTATTAATCCTAAATAAGTAATGGTTAATAAAAATAAATGAAATATCAAGTTCAGATCAAAACAACCTTCCCTATCTTATAGTGAACTAGTGAGGCATTGGTTTTGATTCTATTATCCATTATCACAACATCCTGATCCAGTTCTGATCACCGTCCTTGGATGCATCCGCCATCTTACCTCAACTTATTATCCCCTTCGGTGTTGATTCATCAATGATATGAATATTTTATAACCCATAATATAAATAGTCATAGGGAGTATGTTATAGGTATGATATTAATAAAATAAAATTTAATTCCACCAGAATGACCAATAGATGACCAAAACACCAAAACATGTATGTTCCCACTTAGGTAAAACAACTCAATCTATATGTAACCTGAAATTTGTAATTTACATTTCCATATCCATTTATAATATATCTATATTGAGAAATTATTTAATAAGTAAAATATATGTATTTAAAATTAAATATCCAAGAAAGTGATTCTATCTCCAAATGTCACCAAATTCCATCCTATAGGTAATTGTTCTATCCAAAAAATAATAGGACCATTAAAAATGATTTTCATGGTCATTTTAGTTGGAAAAAATTACTATTTTGTCTTTCTTAAGAGACTAAGTCTCCAGAATTTAGAATATTGTTCAATATTCAATAAGGGAAAACCAATTTTTCTAGATCGTTTTATTCTTGGAATGATATAATGGGATAATGTTGTATTTTAAGGTATTCTATACTAGATACATATATCCAATTATAGTATAAATCAGTTCAGGTAGGGGTTTTCCATGTTCACGAGTGTTTCTAACCTAGTTAACCTCACCCATATAATTATCAATAAATAGTGATATTACCATGTGATGAGTGATTTGAGTGATTATCTAATCCATGTCTAAATCATCTAAGGTTGTATCAAAATTTTCTACCTCACCTTTATATGAATTATTGTAAGTTCGGATTTAAGAAATAGTTTCTTGGAAGTGAAATTCATCTATAAACCATCATGTAGAATTAGGATAGGTAATAAAAAATTCCTTCTTGGTTTCAGGTAATCCATTTATTCTCTTGATTACTATATATGAGACCCCCTTGATATTTAATCAGTCAACTCATATCCTCAAGGGTTAAATGAAATGAAACAATACAGAAAATGAATTCGGTATCATTATTGTTTCATCCTTATATTAACAGAAAAGTATAATTTATAAAAACACTTATAAGTGGGACAATGGTAATTTTTATTCAAACCTATTTGATCTTTATGTTCTCTATCCATGTCCATTATATATTCCAAAAGGTTTAAGATTAAAGTTGTTCCATTGATTGGGAGGTTTCATTGAAGGGGGAGATATCTTAATTAGGGATTTCCATGTTAAAAAACTAGTCAAGGTGTGGGTGTTTCAATTCATCACTTATTGAGACATGAAGTAGATATAAGAAAGATTAAAAATGAATAAAATCCATGATAAATAAAAATTTAACATTGGTAAACTGGGGATATACATGAGTAGATTGAAATTAGGAACCATGTGAACATATTATTATTCTATATAATATCTTAGTTTCTGCACTATAAGGATAAATTCAAGGAGTATATTTTAAATGATTGAATATTATGTCTCAAAAAACCAAAATTGTTCTTTTATTATAAAGGAGACTAATTTTGATTATTGAACCAATATTCTTAAAATCTAAGGTACCATCTAATTACTCTAGTGTCACCATATAGATGATGAGATTCTTCCCATATACTAGTGGAATCCGGACTAGTGGATGTACTGTAAAATTGTTGATATCATTCAAGGATGTCTAAAAATATTTATCCCAATGATAGGTCACCCGCTTCATCAATAAATATGTAAAGTGAATTTTTTTAATGGTAATCTATGATAACCCTAATAAAGGAATGCAATCCTTAGAGAATTTTTAAGTAATTGAGGTATTAAGGAGGCGCCATATAATGCATACCCATCATATTTTCATGATTTAATTTTATGTTGTGATAGAATACCACAAAGCCATATAAATTCCCTTTTGTTACCCTAGAAATTGAAGTTTAACGGTTTCAAATTTAAGTTGTGTTACTGCATTTTTTTAAAATAGTTTCTAAATTGAAATGGTGATCATAAAGAAAAAAAGAATTTACATTAGATCTTCCACATTACACACTAATTTTTTTACCTTTGAAGGAAATTTTTATATAATTAATGTCAAATTTTTATATAGATACAACATGTAATAGTTGGTGTCCTAAGAACCAACTATTTTACTTTTATTACATGAATGTACACTTATTGTATATTTTTCATTATTCGGCATGACTATAATATAATAATGTCCAAAAATATTTGTCACATTAATAAGGACAAGGAAGATCCCCACCATGATGAGAACCTTGAAATGATATAATAATATTCTTAAATAATGTTCTATGGTTGGATGACATTCTATGATAGGACACATAGTATACAGACCATCATGTGCGATTACTCTTAAGAAGATGAGACTCTCTCTCATGGAGTTCACACTTGGTAATCTCCAAGATGGGAGACTATGAGAACATACCCACCAATAGTAATTCCTCATGTTTTGGTGTCATCGGACATTGTTATCTATGAGCTTGTGTAATGGTCCTAAGACTGGAATATTATCATTAACTCATGTCATGACTCGTGCACTTAGATTTGCTGACGAAAACCATCACAAAGACACATGATGGGAACTAGGGTACATTGGGTGCGTCACAAATGACATGTTGTTATTGGATAAGTCAAGGAAGGATTTTTCCCTTCCATATTTATGGAATTAGATATCTCAAGCCCTTTCTTTGAAATAAAACTGTCACCCAAATTCCATGTCCATGGTGTCACAACGAGTTTATTTCTAGAAGTCAAAGAATGACGGATCAAGCATATAGGTTTAGGACACTACAATGAAACTTTCTTGATGAGATATTGAGAAAAAGGGATTAAATTTCATGGTAAGCATTTGTATGACGTGACACGTTAATGCGGCATCATCTTCTTTCTCTTGGGCGACTTGTCCCGTTGATAGACCATAATCCTGGACTTTAGACAGTCTTGCTTAATGCCAACAAGAAAGAGTCATAGAGGGTCACATGATAAGTGTATCCAAGTATATCAAGTAGAATAATGATTATTCCCATATGTGGTTTAATAATTATTCAAGGAACCCTAAATTGTTTTAATTCCAGAGGAAGAATAAAATAAAAAAAAGATATACACACTGTGTACATTGAATGTACATGCCGCGTAGTTTTAATTTTGGAAGAATAAAATGAAAACAAGATATAAACGTCGTGTATATTAAATGTACACACTGTGTATTTTTTTTTGGAAATAATAAAATAAAAAAAAGTTATAAATTCTGTGTAAATTGAATGTACATGCCGTGTAGTTTTCATTTTGGAAAGAAATTGAAAACAATATATACACACCATGTACATTGAATATACACGCCATGTTGTTTTCATTTTGGAAATAAAATAAAAATATGGTTTACAAGCCATGTACATTGAATTTACATGCCGTGTAGTTTTCATTTAGAAAAGGAAATGAAAAACGAGTACACGTTGTGTATTAATGATTACATGCCGTGTAGTTTTTCCAGTCGGTATTTTGAGGAAATAATATCGTTTTATTAAATGATATTTTTTATAATCAGCATGGGCGCATGTCAAGAAATTAATGATTCGACATGGTGGTTTTCAATAAGTGTTAATGAAATAAATTAAATGTGTAACATGTTTATTTATTATCAAAACACTATAACCTCAAACCCGATTATAAATATCCCCACAACCCTAACACTTTCTCCTAATCATTGTGCATAACAATTCTATAGAATTATCTCAAGACAGAAATTACTCCTTCCACCAAGAATGCTCTCAAGACCGAGAGAGATCCTCATCCATTAGATCTAGGCTATCTAAGGCATAAAACGCAATCAAAGGCTTCTCCATGCTAGCACCCGGAGATTCATTTGGTGACATCCAAAGATACGTGGTGCACATGTGGATCCCCACTAGAGGAAGGATACACTTGGCTTCGGTGACGCAATGACGAATCACATCAGAACATGATCAGAAATATGAATGAAGAAAGAATGTCATAAAAGGTTCTTCTTTTCAGTTAATTAAATTAATTATAATCAACCTATGATTATCCTCCTTTTTGGTTCTGGGACTATTCTTCTTCTTGGTCTATTTCTGTGATTCGATCCGTGGAGTCTGGAATTTATCAATGTATTGATCCTGGATTGATCATTTCTCCTGAAAAAAGAAAAGTGGGAACATCCACCCATGATCTTCCACTGCGCTCGAGACCTTCAAGTGGTATCAGAGGGAGAACAACGTTGATTATAGTTATTTAATTTTCAATGATAATTTAATCATTTATATTTTATTCAATTCAAGATAAATCGTTCTATAAATATGAATGAATGAGATTTGTTCTTCCTCCTTTGTTTATCGATTCACATCACAAAAAATGAACTTTTAATTTTAATTTTGATTAAAATAAAAATGAGGATCTCATCTAGAGGAGCTACTAATTCTGTCTGTACAATATATAAATACATGGCATGTAGTGTAATCTACACGCCGTGTACTTAGGTTCAACGAAATGTTACTGGTCCTCCATGCCACTCAATGTGAATTGAGCATATCTATATTTTAAATACACTGTGTTGACCAGGACTGAATGGCGCATGGAAACCAGAATACACAATGTGTTTGGTGAATCAATAGGCCGTGTAGTCCGATCTGGCCCCAGTAAAACTGTGTACAAGGAGATGTCATGTAACCTCATAAACAAGATTTCTAGGCTAGTAACCGTGTAACAAGGAAGTACACTCCATGTTGGATTAATCTACATTCCATGTACTCCAAAATTTCAAAAGTACAGAAAACACGACAAATCACCCGACATGTACTTCAGAGAAAGGGTGAAAACAAACACACGCCGTGTACTTTCAAAAAATGGAATTCCACCAGGTTTCCTCCAAATTACAATGATCGGTAGAAGGTATCTGGAAGATAATAATCTAAAGGAAATTCAGAAAAGAATTTAAGATAAATAATTGATTAATTATAAGATCATAATTAATTGAATTCATGCACGACTTATCTTGAATAAAATAATGATTAAAATAATTTTAATACTAAATATGCGTAAATGTCGTTGAATGCTATGGATGATCATGATCTAGACCAAAGACCCTTTGTGTGTGTGTGTATGGTTTCATTTTTTTTAATTTAAATTCATTGTCCTGTGAGACTTCTTCCAATAAAATGTAGGGCCTGCAAGCCCATGGTTTATATAATGTAAACCCCATGTAATGGAGGATCTCCCAAGCCAGATAGGAAGATTCAAAATCCGAAGTTGAGGTGATACCAACCCAAGAAGAAACAATGGTGGATAGGTGGGAGCTACAAAACACGAACTGTCAGGTTTATGGTGTTTTTCCCTAGGTCAGGGATAACTTATAAAAACCACTAGATAAGCTAACCAATAGAAGCTCATGATCATGTAATCATTTTTTATTGATATCTGATTAAATGGTTTTTTATTATGTATATGTTTTCGTGATCACATAGTTAATGAAATAAACAAGAATGAAAAGATGGAATAAAATAAAAACCGACTATGCCTAAACATTACTAGATCATGGTTAACCTCTTAAGCAAGAATCACTTATTATTAACAAGCATGCGATAATGCGAAACTACGCATAAAGGAATGATATCTTTCAAATACCATATTAAGTCAGACCAAGCCATGCATTAACATATTAAGGAAAAGACTCAATAAAACTATGTGTTTGATCAATCCTTGTTGGGACACATACTTTTATAAAGGATGCACTTATTAATGTTTTGGGTTGACTTAAAAATTTTACATTAAGAGGAGTAGAACTTCCTAGACATTTTGTAAAATCAAGTCAAGTGTTGAGGAAATCCAAGTCAGGATTTCAGGATTAGGGAGTCCACTCAAGAGATCAAGGAACGTTAAGCTCATAGTTCACAAAGACCTGCCTACCTAAATTCCTTTAAATAGCTTGGAAAAACCTTATTGGGGTTATGTGAAGGGGAATATGGATCCTTACGACTAAAATGTCATAAAAACTAGGAATTCCAAGTTCAATGGTGGGGGACGTTGGGACTTAATAAAATAGTGGGATAATTAAAAAATTCATTTATAATTTTTTATAAAATGTTATCAAAAGGCACTAATAAATCTTATCTTTTAATTAGTATAATCAATATGTCAAACTCGAAATCCACATTTTCTCTATGATCAATTATGGATAAAGACAATATCCTCACTAACAGTAACTTTCAAGAATGGTTTAGGAGCCTTCGGGTTATCCTACGCCATGACCGAATGTTTTACGTGCTAGAGTACTCACTTCTTGTTTCTCTTGCCCAAGGGGAAAGTGATCATGTTTTCATGGTCTATGGTCAACATTTGAATGATGCACTCGATGTTCAATGTTTTATGCTGTCATCAATGTCTGTTGAGTAAATGAAGTCTCATGAAGACATGGATGCCTACTACAGCTCGAGCACCTCCGTGGTCTATACCAGGAGATAGGAAGACAGGAAATGTTTGATATCTCCAAGGCTCTATTTCAGAGAAAGCTTGGAGAGGGTGCCTCAGCTGGGACTCATGCAGTCAAGATCATTGGCTACATTTAGAGTTTGGAGGTTCTAGGGTTTAAACTCCCTGATGAAATGGGTATCAATCTCATTATTTCATCACTCCCCTAGATCTTATATAACGTTTTTGTAAATTTCAACATGAATAACATTGAGAAGTCTCTATCTAATCTTCTTATCCTCATTCGCTAAGTAGACAATAATATGAAGCCTGAAAATCCTTCTATCCTTTTGGAGAATAAATGAAAAGGGAATGTGAAGAGCTTTAAGCCCAAATCATCTTCAAGTCCTTCCACGAAAAGGAAGATCAAATGGGAGGCAAGAGAACATGAGGCTGTTTGTTTCACATGTGGCAAGAAAGTCCACCGGAAGGACAACCGCACCCAACCAAGGAAGTAAGGGGATGCCTCAGGTGCATTTGTTATCGAATGAAATATATATATTTCTACCAAATGGGTATTAGATACTACTTGTTGTGCTCACATCTATATCAAAATACATGAACCAAGTAGATTCAAAATGACTGACCAAGGTGAGGTGGATCTGCGAGCAGCCAATAGATCCTGACTTTCTGTTGTAGTTGTCAGAGACTACCACCTCACATTTTCTACTGGGATGGTCTTTGTATTAAAAGAATGTTATTATGTACCCTATGTAACCAAAAACATTATTTCAGTGTCCAGATTAGATACTTATGGATTCATCTTCATGTTTGGAAATTAATGTATCTAATTTTATAAATATAGCATTTGTTTTGGTAGGGCACATTTATAAAACGACCTTTATGTGTTAGACTACACAAATAATGTAATGGAAATCGATGAAAAAGTTAATTCATATGACTCATACCCCACCCACCTTTTTCACCACTAACTACATCATGTCAATGAGAAACATTTGACAAAATTAGATCAAGATGGGTATTTAGATTCTTTCAGACTAAAACCACTTATTTTATGTCATGCATGTCTACAAGGAAAAATGACCAAAGCCCCATTTAGTGGGAAAGGTGAAAGGGCTAAATAGCTTTTAGAATTAGTTCACACAGATGTGTGTGGACCATTTCCAGTTGAAGCAAGGGGTGGGTTCTTGTAATTCATAACTTTTACTGATGATTTTAGTTGATATGGATATATTTACTTAATAAGGTATAAGTCGGATTCTTTTGATCGTTTCAAATAATACAAGAATGAAGTTGAGAACCAGCTTGGTAAGAATATAACTCTCTCCAGATAGAGGAGGAAAATATCTTAATCAGGACATCATTGATTTATTATAAGAGTTCGGGATTCTATCTCAACTCACTCCTCCTTACACGCCTTAGTGGAATAGTGTATATGAAAGGAGGAACCGAACCCTGTTGGACATGGTGAGATCAATGATGGGTGATGTGAGTCTTCCATTATCCTTTTGGGGATATGAATTACAAACAGAATCACACATAATAAACTAGGTACCAACTAAATTGATAAATGGTATTCCATACAAGTTATGGAGTGGACGCAAAACCATGTTATCAAATTTACATGTGTGGGGAAGCGAAGAATTTTTTAAGGCCCCTTTAGGTAACAAACTTGCACCCTAATGCCTAAAGTGTACCTTTATATGATATCCCATGGAAAAAGGGGATATTACTTATACAAACCCTTAGATAAAAAGGTTACAATGGAAAGACACACTATGTTCCTTGATAGGGAGAATATCTCCAAAAGAGATAGTGGGAGTGAGATAGACTTCGATGAAGTCGAGAATCAGGATACATAGGAGTTGGTACAAGAATAGATTCGACAAAGTCCTGTGGAAGAAAAATCTGTTCTAGATACACTAGAACTACGTGGGAGCAAGAGAGAGGTAGGATAACCAGAACGATATAGTTTTCTTATCACCAAGTATGGTGACTCATTATTGGTTGAAAATGATGATCCTCTTACCTACAAGGAGGCAGTTGAAGGCTTAAATGTTGCCAAGTGGTATGAAGCCTTGAATTATGAAATGGATTCCATGTAAGAAAACTAAGTCTGTATTTTGGTAGATCCTCCAGTTGATGTAAATCCTTTTGGTAATAAATGGATATTCAAGAAGAAACTGGACATGGAGGGACAAGTCAACACCTATGAGGCACGACTGGTTTCAAAATATTTTAGACAGCATCAAGGAATTGACTATGATGAAACCTTTTCACCATTTCAGATGTTGAAATCCATCAGACTACTATTGGCCATTGCTTCTTACCATGACAATGAAATTAGGAAAAACGATATCAAAACTTCCTTCCGTAATGGGAATCTCTATGAAGATATCTACATGACCCAACCTGAAGCTTTTGTGACTCCAAAGGATGCCAACAAGGTATGAAAGTTGCAAAATTTATTTATGGATTAAATCAAGTATCAAGGTCATAGAACATTCATTTTTGATGAAATCCTATCAAAATTTTGCTTTGTTAAGAATAAATGTGAGCCCTATGTCGACAAAAGGTTTAGAGGAAGTGGAGTCATTTTCTTAATAGTATATTTGGATGAAATATTACTAATTGGAAATAAAGTACTTGTCGTACTATCAGTTAAGGCATGGTTGGATAAATACTACTATATGAAAGATGTGGGTAAGGCAACATATATTCTTGGGATCAAGACCCATCGTGATAGCTCCAAGATAATGCTGGCCCAGAGTCAAAGTACATACATTGACAAGATACTCAAGAGATTATCTATGGAATAGTCCATGAGGGTATTGTTTCCAGTATCACATTGAATTCATCTTTCCATGAAAATGTGTCCTCAGACACATGAGGAAAGAATGAAAATGGCAAGTATCCGTTACACATCCATGATTGGGTTAGTCATTTATGCTAGATATGTATAACGATAGATGTTCCTTACACATTAAGTGTGGTAGTTCTATATCAAGCTGATCTAGGAGACTACTATTGGATGGCAGTCAAGACTATCCTTAAGTATCTGCGGTATACTAAGGATATGTTCCTGGATTATAGAAGAGACGAGGAACAAGTCATCAGACTACATGTAGATTCTAGTTTCTAGACTGATCAAGATAACATGAACTCACAAACTGGATAAATCTTCAGTTTGAATGGAGGTGCAGTGAGCTGGAAGAGCTCAAAGCAAGGTGTGGTCGCTGATTCTATAGCAGAGTCCGAGTATATGCCACCTTATGAGGAATCAAATGAAGCAGTATAGATGTGAAACTTCTTTCAAGAGATGTATGTAGTACCTAGAAGTAAAGATCCTATCACACTCTATTGTGATAATGCTACAGTGGTGGCACCTACAAAAGAGACAAGGTCACATCAGCGAACAAAGCACGTACTTTGGAAGTATCATCTCTTGAGGGATTTTTCTCAGAGAGGTGAAGTTGTAGTGAGCAGTATTTCCACAGAAGACAATGTGGCAGACCCCTTTGACTAAAGCTATGACTCAGCAGAAACATTATCATCATGTGAGGTCTAGAGGACTAAATGTTGGAGACAGTTGGCTCTAGTCCATGTGGTAGTTTGTTAGAGTTGTGTCCTTAGAACCAAATTCTTTAATTTGATTACATGAATGTACACATATTATATATTGTTCATTGTTCTTCATGAATATAATATATTAATGTCCTGGAATATTTGTTGCATTAACAAGGTCATGGAAGATCCCTGCCATGATGAGAACCTTGAAATGAAATAACAATATTCTTAAATAGATTTCTATGGTAGGATGACATACTATGATAGGACACACAGTATACAGACCGTCATGTGCGAGTACTTGTAAGAAGATGCGACTCTCTCAGAAAGTTCACACTTGGTAATCTTTAAGATGAGAGATTATGAGAACAGACCCGCCAGTAGTAATTCATCATGTCTTGGTGTCATCTGACATTGTTATCTATGAGAAAGTGTAATGGTCCTTAGACTGGAATATTTTCATTAACTTATGTCCAGACTCGCACACTTATATTTTCTGATAAAAACAGTCATGAAGACAGTTGGCGGGAAGTAGGGTATGTTGGGTACATCATGAATGACATGTTGTTAAAGGATTATTCAGGGAAGGATTTTTTTTGTTTCCATATTTATGGATGTATATATCTCAATCCCTATTATTTAAATAGAAATGTCACCAAAATTCCATGGCCATGGTGTCACAACGAGTTTATTTCTGGAAGTCAATGAATGTTGGATCAAGAATATAAGTTTATAAAAAATCCATGAAACCTTCTTGATGAGATATTTAGAAAAAGGGATTAAATTACATTTTAAGCATTTGTACGAGGTGACATGTCAATGCGGCGCTAACTTCTTTCTCTTTAGTTCCTTGAACCATTGCTAGACATTAATCTTGGACTTTAGGGAAGCCCTCTTAATGAAAACAAGAAAGAGGCCTAGAGGGTCACACACTATGTGCATCGAAGTATCTCAAGTAGAATAAAGATTATTACCATATGTGGTTTAATAATTATTCATGGAAGCCTAAATCATTTTAATGTTGGAGGAAGAATAAAATGAAAACATGATATACACACCGTGTACATTGAATTTACACACCGTGTTGTTTTTATTTTAGAAGAATAAAATGATAAAAAGATATACACATCGTGTACATTGAATGTACACACCGTGTAGTTTTCTTTTTGGAAATAATAAAATGAAAACAGGATATATACACAGTGTACATTGAATGTACACACCGTGTAGTTTTCATTTTGGAAAGAAAATAAAAACATGATATACACACCGTATACAATGAATGTACATGTTGTGTAGTCTTCATTTGGGAAATAAAATGAAAACAAGATATAAATGATGTGTATATTGAATGTACATTCCATTTAGTTTTCACTTTGGAATGGAAATGAAAAATGAATATACACCGTGTATTAATGATTACACACCCTGTTGTTTTTCCAGACTGGATTATGAGGAAATAATATCGTTTTATTAAATGATATTTATTATAATCAACATGGGCGCATGTCAAGGAATTAATGATTCGACATGGGGGTTTTCAATAAGAGTTAATGAAATAAATAAAATGCATAACCCATTTATTTATTATCCTAACTCTATAACCTCAAACCCAATTATAAATATCCCCACAACCCTAACACATTTCCCTAATCATTGTGCACAATAATTCTGGAGAATTCTATCAAGACTGAAAGAACACCTTCCTCCAAGAACACTTTAAAGGATGAGAGAGATCCTCCTCCATTGAAACAAGGCGATATAAGGCAGACAATGAAAGAAAAATCCTCTCCACTCTACCACCCGAAGATTCCTTTGGTGACATCCATATATACATAGTGCATGTCTGGATCACCACTAGAGGATGTCTACACTTGGCTTCTGTGACGCAATGACGAATCACATCAGAACATGATAAGAAATATCAATGAATAAAGAACACTATAAAATGTACTTCTTTTCAATTAATTAAATTAATTATAATCAACTTGTGATGATATTGCTTTGTGGTTCTAGGACTATTCTTCTTCTTTGTCAATTTCTGTGATTTGATCCATGGAGTCTGTTGTTTATCGTCGTATTGACCCTGGATTGATCATTTCTCTAAACAACAATCCAAGTGGGCACATCGACCCACGAGCTTCCGCTACACTCGAGACCTTCACAACAATCATCAAGAAAATTAGAAATACTTGATAACAGCATACCCATTGAGCTAACTTGAAGGTAGTGACATCCTAATATTTAGAAGCTATACACATCTAGTTATAGATTGAATTTCTATCTATAACGGATTATAATTCAAATACATCCATCATGTGAATCAATAATTTCTCAATTATCACTAGGTAATCATATTATGGGTAGTACTAGTCGAGATCAATGAAATATATAAAATATTTGATATTTATTGTCTTTTTCTTAATGGTAATGATTTTCATGAAAAATTTTGTTTCCAAAAGTTCCAAAATGAAATTTTTTCATGATGGGATTATCTACATTGACATCCATTTTAGATGAATTTGTCAGATGTATTCTATTTTAAACCTATTTATTTTGATTTTTTTAATTTATTTACATGACCCACCCATATCCCTATCACTCATATGGGGGATATGTGATGGAGGAAGTGGGAATTTCTATTTAAAAACAACATCGAGTCATTGAGTAAATAAACTACACATCTATAAAAAAATAATGTATTATTAGGGCTATCTTTGTTAGAGAGAGAGTTAATACCAAATTTTCCTTCTCCCCATGTATGAGTAACCTATATCCCCTGGTCAATAAAAATTTAACACCAAATGATTAAATAAACAATATTCTATTGTTTCTTGAAGAATAAGATTCATTTAGCATATTATTCAATATTAATAGTGGCACTAATCAATTTAGTTAACAATTATTACATCATAAAGAGATTTATTTGTTTGATCTGATTAATTGATATTGAAAAACATTCTTAAAATATTAGTGAATTATCATTGATATCAACACTTTATTTTTCATCATTATTTGGGGTAGAAGTCATTATAGAATCATGATATCTAGAAGATTATCTACAAGAATTTTTACTGCAGTTAGAAATAAATCCTTTGGTTGAATGGTTTGGTTCATTTAATATAATAGATATCATAAGAATAATAGAACATGAACATAATCCTTACTCTCTTATTCTTACATGATTTATATATAGTTGATCAAAGATCTGTGGTTTCCTTGTATGATTTTTATTGAGTCTTTATCCATGGTAGAGGATCCTAGGTGTGAGATTGATATTCCTGGACTATTTAGTAGTCAATTCATTCATTATCAAGTAATTAACAATTAAAAGTATCTCATGGATTCAATATAAAACTAATTTGATTGGGTTTTTTCCATCATTATAATATGTGGTCAATGTGACATAATGATTTTTTTATTGAAATATTTTTTCTAAATTTTGTTGAGGGTAAATAGAAATTATTAATCGAGTTTTCTCTATATATTGGTAAGATTTATTTCAAATACATTAACAAAATAAATAGGATTAGAGTTTTCAATCATCACATACATAACTTTTAATTTTAGAAACATATATCTTAATACTATGATTCACATTATTAAAAGGGGAACTTGGACTACACAATTCCCTGATATCCCTATCCGTATAATATTTCAATTATTCATGATGTGAAAAAGGTTCTTCCTTATGAACAAGAATCCATTTCTTACTAGTAATGAATTGGTATTAATTAATTAGTAGACTATCATGAATTCTATGTTTTAAGCGGGATTACCAAATTTTGTTCTCACCTTGATTTTCTCATGTAGTCTCTGATTTCTCTTTTTATATCCTAAGAATTTTTGGTTAGAGGGAGGAAAGTAAACTTCATAGTGTCCTAAATTCAAAAGGGTTAGGTATTGAGTAGGATAATACGTAAATAATTTTCAATTAGACCATTTATAATTATTATATAATAATATTTCCTAATATCAATTAGACTCAAATGTGTCTTGGTATTTCATCTTACCATTATTTTTTTGAAGGATATAATGTTGTTGTATTTAGAAGGGTCAGTTATTATGTGATATATATCAGCTATTGAAATGTTATTCATAAACATTTGAAATCAATAAAGGAAATAATTAATGTATTTTTTAGGTCTTATGAGGTATTCATCAAGGGAATATTGGATTGATATCATTGCTGGTATTATGAGAACATCGGGTTATACTTAACAATGGGGGGAGGAATAAGTGTTGGAGACTTTTTAAAATAATAAAAACTATTTTACCTTTACCTTATGCTTTTTTTTGTCTTGGTTATGTTTTTATTTTTTTCATATTAATGTATATAAACATTTTTAATGGAATGAATAATATGTTTTTATAGTGTTCACTAATTATGAAGTATATCTATAATTTTCTATGTATAGTTATGACTGGTACACATATTCAACCCTTAAATGATTCATTAATTACTATAGTTAGAACAAGAACCAATTTGTTACCAAATTGTAGTTACCTACCCATTAATATGGGATGTGGAAGACAATGATGATTTCCAGTTACACATGGAAATTTTTCAGGATCATTATATCTCCAATATTGAAAATACTCATATTCTTCCATTGCTTTTCAACACCAAGAATGTAGATCACCAATTGAGATCTATGTTGAATGTCACAGTGTATTCTTGAATTCTCAATTTTCTATTACATTCACAACAACTAGATAAAAGAATCATATTCTTCATCTATTATATGAAAAGTTGCATTCACAACATTCATCCACTTCATAGGGGAAAATTGGAATGCTTCTTTTATTACACTGATCAAAAAATTATTAATATCAATTTCTTCTACAAATAAACTCATTTTAAGACCTCAATATTATATTAACTTACAATAATATGCATCCTCTTATTTATGCTTCCTTTTATTTTTCTTTATATGAAATGGAACTACACAACACTCTTATATTTTTATATTTTCATCATCCCTTTTGTTATATTCTTGTTATTCAGTGAAAATGTCCTACACTAGTTTGAATAAACTTGAATTGGAATAACAAGTTTTCTATATAGATGCCAATCACATAATTGGGTATCCTTGTTTATAAAACCAAAACTTATTATTTTGAATAATATTGTTTATCCTATATTAAAAATTCTTCTCCAACCTTGTTTTTCTAGTTATCATATTTCCTATACATTGTGTCAGGTAAATATATTTCTGATACCATTTTATCCAAAAATTATTTTATATACCTATTTATATGATATCTTATTAAGCTATAATATATTCATCCAACACCTAGTAATCTGATACTTTTTTGTATGAAAAATTATTTATTTGATACATTCTTTGTTAGTTATCCTATTCATTTGGTGCATTAAAAAATTAATCACCCATTACACTTTGTAATCACTTCAATTAATCAATATCAACTTCAAAATATTCTTATCACCTTAACATACTCATAATTTCTCTTAATTTAATTAGAAAATATAGTAGATCAATTTTTAATTTCATACTATAAATTTGAATGTACCTATTAAGTAATTATTCCCCTGCAAACCTTCATAAGTCTGAATAAATTGTAATCAATAATATTTGTAGAAAATTTAATCAAATATAATTATCAATGATCATTAATATTTTTTTTAAATTCATGGATATAAACATGATTTATCCATTTTGATTATTATGGAATTATAAATATTTTCTAATAATCAATCCTAATATTTTTCAATATAAAAACTTTTTAAATATTCATAAATTGTCATTAGATACTTAATCATAATAACTAATTCATATTGTAGGCATGACATATTTCCACTATTTTATTCTTCTTAATGTATTCATTCTAATTAACATTGAAATGTTCTTCCCCTATTGAACACACAAAAATATTCTCTATCCATAAATTAATCTATGATACTTCTTAGGGAGTGTTCCTGAATTTCTTCTTTTTTGTAATCTACTTGAGTTAATTCTTATAGAAACCTATATCAAATAAATTATCTTTCATGAAATTATATATGACGAAATCATCCCAATATATATGATAATCCTTATTTGTTGAATTATTTTTTTTCCAAATTTCAATTTTTGACATTTCTATAATCATTATTGTTCATGTGGTATCTATATAGAAAACTGTTTATTATTACTTTTATTGTAAATATGTGTCCACCAATATAATTTAGAAACCTTGGTCTAATGACTTCAATTGGAAAACCATAGATTCATGTAAATTTATTTTTTCATCTCATTTCTCTAATTATATTTTAGTAACATAAATAATAAATATATCTTGAACAATGTAAACTTTTAGTAACCATGGTTTTTGGGAAATTTAAGTGCAACAAAGTATCACTTAATTTACTTTGTCCATAAAAATCAATTTTATGTCCATTTGAGTGATTTTGAAAAAAAAAACAATCCCACATTTCATATGATAGTCTCTCTCGAATGGAATTACATTTATCATTTCGTAAAATTTAGTCTGGAGACATCATAAAGAAGGATCATGAAATTTTTCATTCTTATTTTGGTTAGATCATCATTTTCCACTAAACCAAGACCAATGATTACCTTATTTCAATATGACAATTCTACATTGGTGATTCCATATCACGAATCATGTTTATTAATTTTTCCTAATATTATACCCCAAACTTATTAGTCTAATAAAGACATTATTATCTATCATATATGTGGTCATTTTTTCTTCAATAAAAAAACTATGTAGGGAAACATCAATTGAAAAATTTAACATTATTATAATTTTAAAAATCAGTTTCTCTAAAAATTAAAGAAAATGTTTGTGAAAATATGATCAACTCCAAAATCATTATAGGTAATTCAAAAGCATTATATAATATAACACATTCACTTATTTAATATATTCCAAATATTGCAAGGGAAAGAACTGTACTTATCTTATTCTAAAAAACAAGTCTTGGGAGATTAATATATTATTTAGAAATCATATATTTTTCATTTTTAAAAAATATATCCATCATACATGCTATGTCTTCATTACTTCTTGTTAAAATTATTGATAATAATTAAAACTATCTATGAATTTTAATATCATTGAAAAAAAATAAACCATAGGAAAAGTTAGAAAAATAATCTCCCCTTTTTATTTGTTTGTAATACCTTTAAAATGATTATATAAACATCTAAATATTTTATAACCACTCAAATCACTATCTGACATACATATTAAAATTTTAATCTTTAAAATATTGATATAAATTTAATCCATATAATTCATAGGAATTAAATGAATGATTTAAAACACACATAATGTAGGATAAACAATATTCCCTTTTTGTTTTTTAAATTACCTTTAAAATTACTATTCAATATGTGAATCATTTATTCATTGTCTATAAATGTATTTTCAATTTTTCATTTGATTTTTCCTCCCCATTATTGACATGAAATAATAATTACATTGTTAAATGGTATAAATTTAGTCTTAACTAATGATAGATCAATACTCTCACACTAATTTTATGTGATCCCTGATTGGTGTATAAAAAAGGATTTGATTTTGACAAAAAACCACACTATTTCAAAATGAAATTGATATGAAATGATACAATACCGCAAAAAACTGACTTCCATGACTATCCAGCTTTATACCAAGATGAAGATACCAAATTTAATAAGAAAATGTACTAAATAAATCACCATGAACCTAATACATATTCTTCAAAAAAGAGTTCAATGTAATAATGTACAAATTTTTAGGATAAATGTTGGGAACAAATTTGTCTGGGTAACATTGCAGCATTTTTGGGTTGATTGTGTTTTTAGAAAAAGTGGGTTTCCTGGATATGTTATGGATTCCAGAGATATTTTTGACACAGTATGTTGATAAATATCTAATATATAGGATTTAATAATCTATATGTGGTGCATAAAATTGTGTACACATGGTGATTCTTTTTCCCAGTGTTTACCAAATTTTTGTGGCCCAAAATTTGGAGTTTGGCTATCATTACAAAAAGTGGATTTTCATGAATGCCTTATGGAAATATGGAATTGTATTTAGTTTCATGAAGAATGTGAATCATGAAGGGTTCCTTATAATGGAACATAATATTGTGATGTTGATCTCTCTGATTAAAACGAGAATTGGAAAAGGAATATTTTCTAGGTGCATTGCAGAATAGGGAGTACCACGATGGAATTGATGAAGCATCACAAAATGGTGATGACATGAATGGATGTTTCTTGAATTTGGTAGAAACCTATAAATTTCCCTATAACCCTTTATAAAAATAATGAGATATAATTATGATCTTGAGGATTTTTAATCACAATAGTGTATTATGTGAAAAATTCTGTGAAGGCAATGACAACCAACCAAATGTTTTGAGCATGAAGAAAGTATGGGAGTTCACACAGCTTATAAAATTACAAATGAATATTTTAATATAATGAAGGATAAGTGAGATTCATGAATGGAATGTTCTTCATGAATTCTAAGTGATACTTGCAAAAGGAAGGTGCTTTACAAAGGCTATTTGAGCTTCCTGAAATAAGAAGCTTCGTGAAGGTAGTGAGAATCATGAAAGTGTTATAAAAGGGATTTCCTAGTGAACTATTGTAAAATGGTTTTAATAACTTGAATTAATATCGACCTTCAATAGAGAATATATCTACATCTTTTGATGTATTCATTAATGATAACTACGGGACCTACAAGTCCATAAACTATGGGTGAATCTCTTCCATGAGCAGTGAGAAAATAAAAAGGACGACAATAATACTTTATAGTGATAGTGACCATGAGAAAGAGACGTAGGGAGTCAGACATGGGAAAAGAGTGAGCTAACCCTAAATTGTGGAAGCGTTGTGAACCTGGAAATAATAGTTATATATCCCAAACATTGTATTTTTCCTATTGTGACTTAGTGGATTTGTTACATCAGTACATAACCATTATATGCTTCCTGGATGCATCCCAATGAGGGAGAACCATGTAAAATCAATGTGTCCCATGCATTATTTAATTGATGTTATTATATTACATTTGGAGAAGTATAGAATATTGGTTTGTTTAACGACAAAACATGATCATAATGTGAAGTAGTTTTTATCTATCATACCCTGATTCACCCCCCCCCCTCTTAGGGTATTAAACCTTGTGAAACTAATAATAAAAATTGTTGGTAAATTTTAATTATTATAATTTTTTTATTTGATTAATTATTTTAACCATTTATTTTAGAATTATTATTCTTATTTTCTAGGGATACTATTTTAATAGTTACAAACCTTATTAATTAAAAATCACCGTGCACATTCCTGAAGAATCTCATTTGTATGAAATACTGATTCTAAAAAATTCTTATATAAACTCTACATGTTCCAAATTTAATAAAGAATTTATTATAATTTTTATTATGATTAATCCATTTTATAAATATTTTTATGGATATACATGTAGATAATTAACCTAATAGTATCATTAACATGGTGTTATATAGATTTTATAGTTTCCACAACTTCACCAAGGATAATTTTTATCAATATATACCTTTTGAATTCAAAATGTAATTTCATTCCAAGATGGGGTATTAATAAAATTATTATCATGCACAAAAAAAATACATTTAATTCATCAAGGATGTTCCTATTCATAATTTTTTTAGTGTACAAATTTTGGAATCCTTCGAGTATGGAAATTCCTTTATTGAATTATGTAAAATTCTAATAACCCATCCACTTGCTCAAGTTCTCCCCCTAAAATGAATTCATAAATGTTATGTTAATTAGGTGGATATTTATTTCCTCCCAATGTTAGAAACATGGTTTAGTTGATTTTACAATCCATGTTTTTTACATTTTTACCCTCTTCATACTTTCACATATGACCATCAATTATGATTTGGAATGTATGATTTTTATTACTTCTTTAATTTCTTTGTTTATGAAATTTTAATTCTCAAGAGAATTTCTGAATCACCAGTTGAAAATATAATGTTATTTGACAAGTCATATTTTAATATAAATATTTTTGAATAATCTATAAGAGTGTTTCCTGTCATGTTTCCCATCACACACTATACTTATTTAGTTTAAGGGTAGTCATATTTTAAAAAACAGAATTGAAATTTTACACCTTTTGGTGGAATTTATTTCTTTACTTTTGTACAAGAATTTTCTTTTTACTGTTTTATCATTATTTCCCTCTCCATATATGTAGTAAAATTTAATAATATATATATATATTATCATTAATATTATTCTTGGAGTCTAAAAAATTATCATTCTAACTTCCTTTCATCACATAATTCCTTTCATACAAAACACTCTTTTTCAATTGTAGCTATCTGATATCCAAGTACATTTCCTTTCACTCATTTTATAACTTCGTGTGGTATTTCTGACATAAGATAGTATTTTACATTATTACAAATGATGAAGCCTCTTAATTTACCAAATTATATGGTATTATATTTTAGTGGGATATTTGAACATGTGGATATGAGTACAATGACCCTATTTTTTCTTAAATAACTATTACTTCATTTTAATGAAAAAAACATAAAATAATTACATGACCAAGATCTAAAGGATTAATATCTTGAGGGAACTTGGAGAATAGATAAATTTTTCAGAATAAAACATAAAAACGTATTTATTTGATTCTTCTCAAAATTCATATTAGCCCTTGAATTATCCTTAGTACATGTAATCACATGAGGATATACATAAAAAAGGGTTTGAAAAAATCCGAGTAAGATGATAGATATGAAAATGAAACAATATAACCTGGGGTGAGAATAATAATTATTCTCATTACATAGTAAAAGGATGATAATAATGAGATTAATCATTAAGAAATGGAATGGGATATACCCATTCAAAAAAAATGAAACATCATGTCCTAGTGGTCCACTACCACACATAGTTGTGAACAAAGATAAAATCATGTTCACTCATATTTACCGTTTCCCCATGAGATAAATCACACTAACAAATTAATTGGGATGATATATAATTCTGGGCTCACCCATCACATCATAATATTTACATTGCATTGTATAATTCTAGGTGCACCTGTCACATCATAACATTGACATTATCGTGCATAACACATAGAATGTATATCAATATTGGAAATAAAATAACCCATGGAATGGAATGGTTCTTTTTCCAAGATAATACATTCATAAATTTTGGGTTTCCAAATGAAAAATGGAATAACATACACTATATAAAATTCATCAACCTTGAGTGAAGAAGAAACAACCTCGAGAAGTAAAAGGTGTGTTTTTTGGAAAGAATATTTATTTTGGAAAACATTGTGTCCATCATAAACTCGAGTGAAAAATATTTATATCACAAAAAAATTTATATAATGATGAATAAATGACATTTAAATAATATTAATATTGAAAATGGGGTGAGTGAGGGGAATCCCAAAGAAGAAGAGTTCGGTTTGAGAATACCTCTACATTGATTCTGAGTAATTTATTCACTTAAATATCATGTATATTAAGATTAGATTTATTAATTGAAGAATAAAATGTCTTTTATAAAATAGTTTTATTCATTATTTTTTTATTTTTCTGATTTATGCAAATTTTTTTCAGTTATAATGTTTATTTTCATTGGTCAGTAGCATTCGTTTTCAAGGTTTTCATGATCGGTTCACTTATATACATCAATTGAAGTTCAGGTAAAATGTGGATAAATATCGAGAATTGTTATTATATGTTAGTAATGTTCTTAAATAATTTTAAACGTTATTATAATAAAAAAATTTATATGTCATGAGGATGAATCATTAGATACATGTTAATGATGATTGTTTTAGGTTAATTTTGTATGTTTTTCTATCACAACATACTCATTTTGTTTTATCATTTTGTGTTATGTGTAAAAGTTAGTTCCAGAACATAAATAGGGTTTTAACATAAAATTTATAATATTTTTCCACAGTTATAATGGTTTTATTAACATCCTTTAAGGAATAAAAGGAAAAATGATAGTGCATTGCCCACGATGTTAGTAAATTGAGACAACACAGGTGATGATTTCATTTTTAGAATGAGAGAGAGAGAGAGGGAGGGATGAGTTTAATGACGGTTCTTATATTAACATGATATCATACCATTATATCATACATACTATAGTTACTGATCCATTTGTATTATAAAAGGGGAAGAGAATAGAATAAAATAAATCAAATTGAAAAGAAATTAGAAGAAAAATGAAAAGAGTTTTACATTTTGGATTTATCCTCTATGAGAACCTCATTTGGGAAATGGTTTTAGTATATGGATTAGAAAAATATCTCTTTGTTAGGGGAAGGGTATATGTAAGAGTATTATACAAAATTTGCGCAAGGATCTTGCTTGAGAGGGGAAAGGAGAAGCATAGGTGAGGGGAGGTATTTATAGTGGAGGGGGGGGGGTGTTTTCTCATTATTATATTCATTAGTTTATTATTTTTGATCAAGACTATGAAAGGTTTTATCATTATCTCTAAATATATCAAAATAATGAATTTTATTTTCTGATTTGTGACTTATATCATCCTTACATCATCTATGACTCCATAATTCATGTATTTTGATTTTATTTTAAATTATAGTATTTTACTATTCATAAATAATGATTATTTCAGAAAATACCAAAAATTTACCGCAACCATTATTTAACATGTAGTATTAAACAATTAACTCCATTTTATAAAAATATTTTTTTTAATATGATTAATTTATGTTTTCATTAGAATCATCATTTACATGGAAAATACAGATATTATATTATAAAATATTTTGTAACACAAAAATAATTACTTGATGTATAATAATATTTGTATAAAATCATAACATAAAAAATTCATAAATTAGTGATACATATATTTAAAATAATTTTTCTTTTAAATTATTAATTATTTATATAACTTTAATTAAATTTTTATGACTTACAAAATTTCCAACACTAAATTAGTAATTTTTTAATCATTTAATAACATATTAATTGATTTAATTATACATATTTTAGTTTATAAGATGATTAAATTTTATTTATACATTCGTTTGATGGGTTTCTATTCATTATTAAATGTAAATACAAGGAAATTTCAAATAATATTTTTAATTATATTGAAAGATTACGAGACTGCGAAATTCGACGACACGTGATTCCGAGGAATGGAGAGCTCAGAACGAATTTTTGAAATTTTTTTAAGGTATGTTTATTAAACATGTGAGAAAGATTTTTCTATCTTCTGAACCAGTGCTCAGATTAAAAATCCTAGGGCACCATTGAATTCACAGTACCAAGATTCGGTCTAGAAAATCTTAACTTTGACCGACATGGATCAGATGGAAAAGCTAAATTTTAGACTTTTTTGGAAAAAATAACAAAATAACTCACTGAGTTATTTTATTCTGTTCTTCAACTATTGAGTGACAGTTGGAGAAACAACAGTATAATTATGAGAATTAATTGGGGTTCATTTAATGAATAATTTTTGTTTTTTTTGCAAAACCACAATCATGTTCAATTAATGGTTCATTAATTATGGTCCATTAATAGTCCATATTAATGAAGAAATTTTTTAAATTGTTTCTTTTTTTAATCAATCCATTCGAGAATAGTTTGGAAATTGTGATAATCCACTAATGAAGCACTGAAAATGTATCCCTCCAATGAAGAATGATGATCTATTAATGACCATTGGAGGATTCAATTTGGGGATCGACAAGCAACAATGAACGTCGACCAACAATGAATGCAGAATTCCATCCTTCGTCCACAAAAGATTCCATCGAATCCAGGTTGGGGAAATTAATTAATTTATAAGTGTATAAAGTATCAACTTTTATGTCCCTAAATTATATGAAGAACTCAGATCAAATGACTAATGGGTTGATTTGCGAGCCATTCTATATTGCAGGAGGTTGTTGCAGGGTTTCTCTTTGTTGTCATTCTTAATTTTTGAGATGATTGTTAGCACCCCCTGATAAAATGTTAATGTGGTCAGTGAGGGTCAATCTGAACAAGCCCCAGAACCTCCGACAGTCTTTGATATTGAACGTTCTTCATGGGTGTCTGAGAAACGATGTGGCATGGCCAATCCAAGGGGCTTGCAGTGAAGGAAGCGACCCGAGAGGCCCGTAGGAATAGACAGGAAGGAAAAAGGACCACCAGAGCATCTCTGGTGGCCCGCTGAAGGACCTAAAAGTGTAACACCACTGGCGCGACGATACCGAAAATCGGTCACAGCGGCCAGACCTTGCCAACCGCCTGGATTGAGCAGTGCTCAAAGGTGTCATGGTGGAAAAGTGCGGTGGTCGGACGACCTCAATGGGTGGAGGACGTGGTGCTGACGCGCCGCGTGGTAGAGAAGAGGCCCCCATGGGCCACTTCGAAGGACACATACAATGGAAAGCTTGTGCCGACCATTTTTGGAGTTATGGTGATGCCCCACTAGCACCACCCGTTGGGTGAACCAGATTCCCCACTTTCGATCCAACACGACCGCCCTGCACTACGTGGGTCGGGTTCTCCAGGCAGGTCGGACCCATCAACCGGGCTGGTCCCACAAGCCAGGCTAGACCCACCTGTTGAGAAATAACCATCATCATGGCTATACCTGCAAGCAGAGCCAGACCCATGGATCGAACAGGTCTTCCCTGCCATACCCCTACTGGACCTAGACACGACTATCCCTGTTTTACTAAAATTGACGTTACTTGCAAACTGGGAGTCCGATTGATGCGTCATCTATGGTGTGAGGACCCATGAGACGAGTAAGTCCTTTTGAGATACTACATTGGAGTTATGGTAGAAGTTGGAGTTCATCTAGGTGAGATCATACTCGAATCCAACCAGGTCTTATTTACCTTTTTACCTATATCCTATAGACCAGACATCGTATTGAAACACCTTCTATTGTGTTGGAACCCATAAAACAAGAAAATACTTCGGGTTACTTCTTTTTGGGACTTTATGGAGGTTGATGTTCGACCGATGGTATGAGTTGAAGAATCTCCAGAACATAAACACACCATGTGCGTGAATCTAGTGGATAGCTGTCAAGTGAAGAGAGACCCTCTGTGGATCGGCACGAGAGTGATCCTCCATGGATCAAGAAGCAGTGAAACCCTCTATGGACCAGCAATTAAGTGAATCTCCATAGAGAGGCATAAGAGAAACCCATTTCTGGATTGGCAGTAGTGTGACCCTTTTTGGATTGGCAGTGGTGTGACCCTCCGTTGATCAACTGTAGCACTAACCGACGTAGATCGGGCATAGAGAGACCCATAAAGGATCAGTAGCAGAGTGACCCTTTGTCGATCAATAGTAGAGAAACCATTCTCATATCATTATTTGAGCCACTAATCAGAATAAAATGATCTATCTTAAGACTAACCATATTTATTCATATTCTCTAAGTTGTAGACCTAGTGTGAGATATCTTTTACTTTTTTCTTTGTGATTGAGATCATGATTTGTGGTTTTTTACTTTGTAGAATTCTGAGAGACCTTCAGTGGTCTCAGGTTCCCAACTAAGAATTGTTATTCACACCCCTACACAAGATTTTCTCATACCATGTTCTGTGTTTTGTAGATGAAAGACACCTTGAATAAGAATTTGGAGAGCTAGGGATAGACGCTACACGGAGCGGACCGATTTAGGTGGTTAGCCGAAGTGATGAGTTATACCTACCCTTCATGTAGGATCCTTGTAAAAAGATCTTTGGATCTTGTTTTTCCTTTTTTACTAATCTTTCAGTTGGTCTTGTATACTGGCCCCTTTACTTTCAGTACTTACTTTTACTCTCAGTGGTGTTTTTTAGAAGTAATTGTAATATTCCTTTTCCATTTTCTTTTACTTGTGCGCAATGTGCCTTAGTATGTGTGTGTAAAAGTTTAAAGGAAATGCCTTCCCTTTGTGGGTTTCTTTTTTTAGGTGTTAGTCACCATCCCCTGACCTATGGAATACGAGATTGAAGTAGTCGTGGTATGGTCCCCGAGGGACAGGTCATGACAAAGTGGTACCAGAGGACGGTCAATTCTACTAGAAGAACTAAGAGTCTATAATTTTCATAGGATAAATACTGTTAAGTGTCTTGAATTCATATTATAGATACAGAAGTCTAGAGTTGGTTTGGCAGCTGACGTATCCATACACTAGGTCCATGAGTTTCAATTTTCAACTCAATACATGAAAAAATTGTTTGCGAGTGTTTTGAAAATATTTTTCTTTTGATCTCTTTTGAGTCAACTCACCAGGTATAACTTATTGACTGTGGAACATTTGTTTTGTTACAATATTCCTCCACATAGATCGCTAGCCCTGATCTCTGTGAGAGATCATGATGATGGACTAGTGAGTGATGAGGCGTAGTTTCATGGCCCTCTAACTGCGATAACACCTTTATAGTTGTGTACATGTAGCACCACCACCTATAGAGAAGAAGTTTCCACTAACCCACCAGCAGATAGTTCACACTAACTAAGTCTGTTTCATGACTTCTTGAGACACTGGACTCTATGGTTTCGAGGTGAGATAGATCTTCATGTAGTTGAGGACTAGATGGAGACTGTGGAATAAGTTTTCTATTTGTTTGAGACACCATCAGACCAGATGGTGATCCAATATGCTAGTGTCTTTCAGGGAGCAATAGGGAGATGGTGGAGCCTGACGCTCAAGACACATGAGAAGGAGACACTCTTCTGGTTTGACCTATATAGCCTCCTTAGGGATGATTTCGTTCCAGAAACTCTATGCTCTGTGTGTATTCAAGAGTTACTTCACTTATAGCAGGGCAGCTTGATAGTGGCCAAGTACTTGACGAGATTCCTATCTCGCTACTCAACATACATGCTACACGACCCATTCACAAGGGTTTGAACCTTTGAGCATGGACTCTGACAAGAGATCAGAGCATTGATGATATCACTCAACATACCGACACAAGCTAGATTGCATGAGTGAACACTATTGGTGGAGAGCTTCCTAGATAAGTAGGCACTAGCGATGAGACCCACCACCAGATTAAAGGAAACCAAGTCATCTAAAGCAGGCAGTATGAAGATGACGCAAAGGCCTAAGTGGGAAAAACCTTCTAGAGGATGACCCTAGTATGAGGGTTGAAGGTGCATGGCTCATGAGGCAGATGAGGTCAACAGAGGAGTAGACTGTGCAACTCATGTGGTGGGAAGAGTCACATGGCTCGCGACTGCACAAACCATTGTACTTATGATCAATAGATGGCGAAGGGACCATTGAGACAATGATAGAGGCTCAAGCGAGGAGGTCCATAGGGAGGCACACATGGAAGACGATCATGTCGTTCAGTAGGTGATGGGTGATGGTTTGAGGTACAACCACCCCCACCCCCAAGTGGTCCACCCCAACCATAGGGAGCTGGTGGATAGAGACGAGCTCAGCTTTAGGCAACAGAGCCTATGATCATGGCTCTCCAGAGATGATTTTAGGTATGATCTGTGTCTACTCGACCCTAGATTTAGTTATTATAGACACATGTTCGAGACACTCTTTCATTTCCATAGATCTCGTTTAGAGCTCAGAGATTCTGGTGGAGTTATTGGCTCGATCCTTACGATTAGAGAATTATACGGGAGGATTCGACGATTACACACTATTTCCCGCTATGTGATTTTACTCTAGGAGGAGAGAGCTTCACCTGGGTTCTCCTAATAACAGTGTCAAGCCTTACAAAATAATATTGGTTATATACTAGTTATCAATATTCCATGCTTTTTTAAGGTAATTCTTTGGTCAAAGACCAAAGCACCATTTATTTATAGTCAAAAAAAAGATTACAAGAGGTGAAAGGATGGGATTTTTTTACAATCTCTATAAAAAAGATATAATAAATCAGAAGGAATAGAGTCCATCCAAGTCATAGTCTGATGACCTCCTTTGTTGGCAAGAGCATCCGCAATGGCATTCACTTCACGGTAGGCATGAGTAGCTATATAATCGATCCATATTCCATGCTTTGATACACCATTTTATTCTCAATGTGCGGTGTGTCCATGAATATGAGACCAGGTTTTCCTTCATCGGTGAGAAGGGATCCTTTGTAGAATAGGATGGACTTTCTCGGAGGAGGGTGAATCTAATCACTCATCAGTTGGATAGCCTTACCCTCTTTCTAGTTGATGAGATGAGTTTGAGATATCCTGTTGTGGTGGAAAAGTGTGCAGAAGTCTTTCATGAGGATGTTATGAGACTACCTTCTTGTATAGAGGTAGATGTACACATCGACCTATATCCATAGATGACATAGTTATCTACACCATAATATCAAATGGATCTCAAGGAGATTCATTCATTTTTGGTATAGTTGGAGGACTTGTAGGGGAAGGGGTTAGTAAGGATTAATGTATCTCCATGGGTAGCCCTGATTTTATTTCCCAATAAGGATGATAGGAGTTTGAGGATTTGTGTGGACTATCAGTACCTGACCCAAGTAAGCCTGATGTACAAGTATACTCTAATGAGTATTGATGATATCTTTGATTAGTTAAAGGGACCATGTTGGGTTTCGAAGATAGACCTCCGAATATGTTATCATCAGCTCAGGGTACATGATGAGGGCATACCAAAAACAACCATCAGATGCAGGTATGGCCACTATGAGTTCATGGGGATTCCTTTTGGCATGAACAATTCCCTAAATGATTTCATGGGACTCATGAACAATATTTTCCAGTCTTACCTCTCTTTCTTTGTGGTGGTCTTCATTGATGAAATCTTGCTGTACTCAGCACCAAAGGAGGAGCACACCACACATCTGCAGATATTCGTTATTAAAATTTCGGAGCACCATATTTATTGAAGTCCCTCTAAGTACTAATTCTGGATACAGGAATTCCGATTTCAAGGATAAGTTATCTTAGAGGATAGAGTTGCAGTGGATCCGGCAAAGATTGGTGCAGTACTTTCTTTTGATCTACACAGGAGTGTGACCGAGGTGTGGAGTTTTCTGGGATTTGGTGGGTACTACCAGGGATCTGTACCTCTCTTTTCCATTGTAGTAGCACCATTTTCAGATTTGAAAAATAAAGGGAAACCCTTCATATAGATGGAGAGATTCCAACAATTTTTCTATGAGCTAAGGTGTAGAATGAAGAGTACCCACATCTTGAGGATACTAGAAGAGGGCGTTGGGGATGTAGTCTACTTTGACTCATCAGCGGCCAGACTAGGATGTGTCTTGATGTATGAGATAGTGATAATCACCTACGGATCATGACAGTTGAGACAACATGATAAGAACTATGTGACCCATGACATGGAGTTAGTAGTAGTGGTCTTTTCCTTAAAGATGTGAAAACACTACTTAATGGGTGATCAATTTTCTATCTACACTAATCACAAGAGTTTCAGGTATATCATCTCACAGAAGGACCTAAACCTAAGTCAATGGGGATAACTAGAGTTTTTCTAGGACTATGACTTTGAGATATTGTACACTACTGGGAAGGGGAACGTGGTGGCATATGCACTCAATAGGAGGTCTGGTATATAGTTGTTGAGTGAGGTTAAAAAGTATCTAGATGCATTACTGCTATCCTTCTTGGAGAGTGAGGAGGTAGTATACCTCTAGTATATGACTACCACTCCAGCACTCCTTCATCGAGTTCAGGAGGCACAACTTGGGAAAGTTGACTGCGAGGCCCGACATGTTCAGATATCCTCATGATAGGACCCTAATGAATTTTTGATAGGTGGGGAGAACATCATCATTTTTAAAGTATGTACCATGGTACCAGTGATGTCTTAGGAAGTGGTGTTGAGGGAGATCTATACACACCCTTTAGTGCTACATCCTAGTGTGGAAAAGATGTACAATGACCTACGATGTTAGTAATGGTGTATATGGATGAAGAAAGCATTGGCAGTGTTCGTTTCACGATTCCTCAATCTTTAACAAGTGAAGGCCGAGCACCAGGTTTCAGTAGGCTTAGCATAGCCACTATAGGTACCGAAATTGAAGTGGGATCATATCATCATAGACTTCTTGACTAGGTTACCCCAAACATCTAGGGGCCATGAACGTATATGGGCTATCATTGAAAGACTCACCAAGACGGAAAATTTTTTACCCATCCAAGAACAAAGATTAGTAAAGAGTTAGGGACGCCTCCATGTCCAAAAGATAGTACATATTCACAGGGTACCATCGACAATTGTTTCAGATTGTGACACTCATTTTACATCTCGAATGTTGAAGGGATTACGATAGGCGTTCAGGACTCAACTACCCTTGAGCACCACCTTTCACCATCAAATAGAATAGTTAGATGGAGCGGACCATACAAACACTTGAGGACATGATTCTTGCTTGTTTCCTTGATTTTGGGCGTAGTTGGGTATACCACTTACCACTGGGGGAGTTCTCATAAATAAATGCTATCACTCCACCATCGATGTGGAACTTTTTGAGGCCTTGTATGGGTGACCATGCATATCATCTATATGCTGGGAAGACACACAGGAGTTAATACTTATGGGCCCAGAGTTGGTATGGGCTATCATTGAGAAGGTGTAGATCATCCTTGAGTGGATGAAGACTGCACATAACAGGAATACGTCTTATGTCAATAGACGATGGAGACCCTTGGAATTCATAAAGGGAGACCATGTCTTCCAACGGGTCTCACCCCAATGAGGATTGTAGAGATTTGTCTATGGCTGCAAGTTATCTCCAATGATGATCAGACCTTTCCAGATTCTCAGCAATGTTAGCGAGGTGGTGTGGCACCTAGATCTTACCCCATAGATTCATCATGTGCATAATGTTTTCCATGTGTCGCAGTTGAAAAGATACACTCATGATCCATCACACGCCATCGATTGGGGTGATATAAACATTGAAAATGGGGAAATGTTCATAGAGTTCTTGGTATATATAGAGGATTGAAAGAAGAAAGTCCTCCATGGATGGTCTATTCCTTTGGTGTGAGTTCGGTGGTAGCAAGGAACATCCAGAGTAGCACATGGGAGTGGGGGGCTCAGATTCATGCTCAGGACCCCCATTTGTTTTCATATAATTTTTTTGTTACTTTTAGGGATGTAATTCCCTATGGTGGGGAGAATTTATAGACTCAGAAATTATGTTTAATTGTTTTAATTATATGTAAATATTATGAGACTAAGAAATTTGACGGCACGTGATTCTGAGGACCAAAATGCCCAAAACACATCTTTAAAATTTTTAAAGTTATTTTTAGTAAACATGCGAGTGGGATTTTTATAATGATTAAACCGATGCTTGTATTGAAAATTATAGGGCATTGTTGAATTTACAGCACTGGGATTCACTTTGGAGAAGTTTAATTTCAACAAGAATGAATTAGAAAGAAAAGTTATATTTTTAAATTTTAGGGAAAAAATAATAAAATAACTCTTTGAGTTATTTTATTCCTCTCTTAAACTATTGTGAGACGGTTGAAGAGACTACAGTTTAAATATGAGAATTAAATGAGGTCAACTTAATGACTCATTTCTATTATTGTGAAACTAAAAACTCATTCAATTAATGGTTCATGAATTAAGGTTTATTAATAAAACTTATTAATGAACAGAAAGTTGAATTTCTTTATTTATGTTAATAAATGTATTAGAGAATATATTGGAAACCACAAGATACCTATAAAGATGTGCCGAAAACATTACCCTATAATGAAGAATTGCGATTGATCAATGACTGTTGTAGGATTCAATCCGAAGATCGACGAGAAACAACAATCATTTAGTGACAACAAACGTGGAATTACTTCCTTCATCCGCAACGGATTCCACTGAATCCTTATAGGGGAAATTAATTTATTTCTATGTGAATAAAGATTCCTTATTCTCATTCAAGAAGAATATGAAG
The DNA here is from genome assembly GCA_963277665.1 of Viscum album. Taxonomy (NCBI): domain Eukaryota; kingdom Viridiplantae; phylum Streptophyta; class Magnoliopsida; order Santalales; family Viscaceae; genus Viscum; species Viscum album. Next base: position 769,308,624 of record OY728119.1, on the reverse strand, counting down.
AATGTGGATCAACTAAAAAATGGGTTGATTCACATTTCATTCTATATTGTGGGAGGTTGTTGTGGGGTTTCACTTTGGGGTTTTTCTTAATCTTTGAGATGATTGGTATCAACCCTTGATAAATTGCTAATGCGGAGGGTGAGGGCCAATATGAAAAATTCACTGACCCTTAGGCACTATGGGATATTCTTTGTTCTTCCTGGGAGACAAAAATGAGGAAAAAAGGAGAATCCAAGGGGATCGTAGTGATGGCGGTGACCTGAGAGGCCCAGAGGTGCGAGCATGAAGGAAAAAGGATAGCCAGAACATCTCTTGTGGCTCGAGTAAGGAACCAACAGCATGACACCACTGGTGCGGTGGCAGAGGTGAATGTAGGCAGCAGACGACCTGTGCTAGCCAAATGGAGTTGGTGGTGCCCACTTGCGCCACATTAGCATAGTCCAGTGACCAGATGGTTGTGGCGGGTAGAGGATGATGTGCCAACGCGCTACGTGGAAGAGGAGACACTCACTCGGGCCACTCTTCTAGATGCACAGAATGACAGGATGATGCATGATATTTTGGGAGAAAGGTTGGAACCTCTTTTGTGTTGCCTGTTGGGTTAAGAGGACACCCTGCATCCGGTTCAGCCCAACCGGTCTGCACTGTGTAGGCCAAGTTCTCCAGGCGGACCAGACCTACCGACCGAGTTGGACCCACTAGTCCGGCCAGACCCATCGGCTGGCTCGACCCATTATCCCTACTGAACCTGTGTGTCCAACAATCCATCTAGGCAAGACCCATGCCAGACCCGGACCTGACCGGCCCTGTTTCTCTAAATCTGACGTAACTCGCAAACTGAGCATCCGATGGATGCGCTATATGTGACATGAGGACCATTACGATGCATCGGTCCTTCTGAGATACTCCACTTGAGTTTTGGATGAAGATGAAGTGCAGATGGGTTGGATCATACTCGAATCCAACTAGGCCGTACTTAACTTTTTTTCCTATATGTTATAAACCGATCGTCAAATTGTTGCGTCGTCTCTCGCGTTGGAAGCCTTACGACAAGATGGTCCTTCAGTTTACTTTTTTTTTGGAATTTGTGGTGGTTAACATAAAAATGATGGTATGAGGAGTAGAATCTCCAAAACTCAATCACACCATGTGTGGGAATCCTGTGGATGGCTATTAAGTGAATAGTGACCCTCCATAGATTGGAAAGAGTGTGAACCTATGAGGATTGGCATCAGTGCGACCCTCCATGGACCAGCAATGGAATGACCCTCAATGAATCGACGTGAGAGAGAACCTTCGTGGAGCGGTAGTATTGTGACCCTCTATTGGTCGGTAGTAGTGCGACCCTCTGTGGATTAGTAGTAGCAAGACCCAACGTGGACCGACTATAGAGCGACCTGTCGAGGTTCAGTGTAAGAGAGACCCTTTGTAGATCAAGATGGTGAGAAAACCTTCTCAGATCATTAGCTAGGACACTTAACAAAATAAAATGAATTTTCTTAAGACTAATCCACTTTATGCATGTTTTCTATGTTTTATAACTTGTGTGAGTAGACTTTCACTTTCTTCTTTGTGATTGAGATCAGGTGTTTTTGTTTTCCATTTGGGGAATTCCGAGAGACCATTGGGTGTCTTGGGGTCCCTACTGAGTATTTTTATATTGACTCCTACATTGGATTCACCCTCACCTTGTTGTGTCTTGTAAAGATGACATACAACATGACAGTGATATTGGAGAGCCAGGGCTAAATGGTACACAGTGGTGACCTACTGATGAGGTGAGCCACATCGATGAGTTTTACCTAATCTTCATGTTGGATCATTGGCGGATGATATCTAGATATTTTTTTTACTTTTTCCAATACCACCCTTTTATTTGGACTTGTATACATGCCCCTTTTCCTTCAGTTTTATCTTTTACTCTTAGTAGTGGAATTTAGTAGTGATAGTACTTTTCCTTTTCCGTTGTGTTTTACTTCTGCGCAGCGTGCCCTATCTGTGTGTATATAGGATTAAAGGAAATGCATTTACTTTTTTGGTTTCTCCTTTATGGTGATATCCACCATCCCATATCATATATAAGGAAGGCTTGGGGTAGTCACAAAATGAGCCCTCAGGGATGGATCTTGACCCTTTGTTTTAATATTCATAAGGGTCATATTACCATTCCTATGTCCAAGTTACTATTTCATAGGTATAGGTTCCTAAATTCTATAAGTACTTCTCATTTCAATAATTATTTATTTATAATGTTTTTATTATGGTGTCTATGTGATTTTATGTGATTTAGACTATATGAATTATGAACTATGAAATTAAATTGATAATATTTCGGGACATTACATTCATCCCCCTTTTGAAATTTCACCTTCAAAATTTCATTTTACATAAATTGGTGATGGTTATTCACATTCATGACATCCTTTGGTTCAAAAGATTTTTTTTCACACTTATGGTTCCTTCATAACACTTTGAAAAGGTGGGTAGTCTTTTTTTGTATAACCTTATCTCATTGGTCTAAAATCCTCGATGGCTGCTCCTCATAAGATAGACAGTCTTCCAGCGGTACCACATATTAATTCAGTACATGTGAGGCATATGGTATGTATTTCCTCAGTATTAATATGTAGAACACATCCTGAACATTATCCATACTCGATGTAAGTGAACACCGATAGGCTATGATTCCTATGTGATCAAGGATATAAAAGAGACAACTTACCTTGAGCATAACTTCCCTTTATTTCCAAACCACATGACTCTCTTCCATGGTGATATTTGAAGGAAGAATTTATCTCGAGTGTCAAACTCCAAGTCCCTTCGATGATTTTCAAAATAGAATATTTTTTACTACAAGAAGATTCAATATAATTTAGATATATTGAACCTTCTCTATAATCTCTTGAAATAGATCAGGTCTAACTATATATATTTTACCAACTTCATCCCAAGAAGATGGAGTTCTACATCATTTTCCATTCAATTCTCTAAATTGATCCATCGAAATACTCTAGTGGAAGATATTGTTTTTTATGGATTAAACTAATGCGAGATACTGATACCATCATCCATTGAATTCTAAATAGAAGGATCATAACATATCATCATGTGTTAACATTTTTCATTGATATTAGCCATCAGTTTGGGAGTGATAGGAAGTGCTGAAATTTAATTCATTACTCAAATAAGGATGAAGACTCATCCAAATTTTTTATCTGAACCTAGGATCACAATCATAGGAAATTAGGAGTAGAACTCCACATAGTCTCATCACTACCATCACATATATCATATAATGTTTTTCAAATGAGACATCTTAAAAATTAGTGATAAAGTGGGTAGCCATGGTGAGTCTGTCCACTACAACCCATATCACATTATTTATTTTTAATGTATTGGGGAGGCCCGTGACAAAGTCCATAGTGACAATCTCTCATTTCCACATGGGTATAGGCAATGGTGGAATCATCCCTTTTCACTTCTTCAACATGTATTTAATATTATAACATATAATGATCCTTGAGATACACTCCATAATCTAAATATGTATGTTGTCCGTCCAAAAGTTTTCTCGAAGATCATGATACATCTTGGTATGATCAGGATGGATAGATAATGTTGAGATATGTGCACTGCCCAATATCTCTTTCTTTATACCAGGTGATGAAGGCATACATAGACATGTTCCAAACTGAATTACACTATCATCAATAATATGGAACTTTTTTAGGTTCCCTTCATTTAATACAATCACCATACTTTGATACTCCAAATCACCAATTTAGGTATCCCTAATATTCTCTATGATAGATTTTTATGAAATCAGTAGAGAAAGGTAGGGTTGTATTCGCTATGGTCATTATTTACAAATCCATATTTTGAATAAATTTTAAAATAATGTCTTTTGAAATCCACAATAGGGATAGAGTAGCAGGTTATTTTATTATAAGAGCATTATCTACCATGTTCATCTTTCTAGGATGATAGTGGATAAATTAAGTGTAGTATTTTATTAGTTTTAACAATATCCTTTGATTCATGTTGATCTCCTTTTTTGTGAATAAATACTTTAGGATCTTTTTATCGGTATATATGTCACACTTCTCACCATAGAGGCAGTGCATCCATATTTTCAAGGAAAAAATCACTATCGCTAGCTCAATATCTTATTGTGGCTAGTTCTTCTCATGGATCTTCAATTTCTGTGGGGCATAGACTATTACATTATCATTTTTCATGAGTACATAAACAAATCCTCTCTTTGATGCATAACTATATATGAAAAAAAATTATCCAATTTTCCATAATTTGAGTACAAGTACAGTGATAAACCTTATTATTAGCTCCTTGATGCTTTCCTCACATTATTAGTCCCATATATACTTTACACAATTTCTTATAAATATAGTTAACTGGCTAAAAAAGTATGAGAAATTTCCCACAAAACATCGATAGTACCCTACTAAGCCCATAAAACTAAGGATATTCATGAAACTTGAGGGTCTAGGCAATTCATTAATTGCCTTTGTTTTTGAAGGGTTCACATAAATTCCCTCACATGTGATCACATGTACCAAAAATGTGACTTTCCGAATCCGAAAGCCACTCTTGTTGAACATGGCATAAAAATTCTCATTATTTATTGTCATAGAATACATTTATGTTCTTTATGTTCCTAATTAATCTTGGAGTATATGAGAATATCATCAATAAACTCTACCCAATTTTTTTTGACGTAATATATACAGACTCTATTAATCAAATCCATGAATATTGTATGGGAATTTTTAATTCCAATGGGCTTCACAAAAAAGTCTTATTTACTAAACCTTGTATGGACGTTAGTCTTATGAATATCATACTTCATGAACTTCATATAACGGTATTCATAATGATGATCAACCATTGAGAAGTATTGAGCTCACTATATCTGATCGAAAAACTCATCATACTTAGAAAGGGATACTTGTTCTTTATGACAATATTGTTGAGTTCCCGATAATTGATATTCAACCTCATTGATCCATATTTCATCCTGATAAGTAGAAATTTCACACCTCAAGGTGATGCGCTAGGGAAATTGAACCCTTTGTCTAAATTCCCATGTAGCTAATTCTTTAACTCTTCTAGTTTGATAGGATCCATCCTATAGGGAAACCTTGATATAGGAGTAGCTTTGGGTATGAATTCTATTATGAAATCTACTTCATGATCCAATGGGAGTCCAAGTAACTCTTTAAGAAATACATCAATGTATTCCCTCATGATGGCATTTTCCCATAGGTTCATAACATCCATTGAGTTAACCATTTTAGCGAGGTATTATTATTAATAGGGAATCCACACCAACACCATTAAAGGATCTTCAAAAAGAGATACCAAATCTTACTTTCCTTTGTGGAGGATCATGGTATGGTTCAGACTGTAAAATGATATATCCTTTTCTAAATATTTGATATGTTTTTTATATAATGAGAGCTAATACATTCCCAACATAGCATCAAATTCCACCAAAGAGTGTATCACAATATTTTCTATAAGAATATTTTCACACACAACAATATGAGAAGAGTAAAAAACGTGAGATGCAAGGATTTCACCACTTGGTGTTTTTATAGACAAATATACTTTAAGGATTCAGTTCTTCGATTTAATAGTTATAGATAACCTACATAATATAATGTAATGCATAAAATGAGAATCAAATTATATATTTTCCATTATTTTTTGAATAAGAAGTATACCTTTTATGACATAAATTTTTTTCCCTACTTGTACAGTAGTGATGGATTAATCATTCCATTGTTCTTTGGATTTAGGGCATGATGATTAGAATTATCCTCAATAACTTTAGGTTTAGTATATTAGCTTTCATAGTAACTTTTCTCCCTACAGTTATTTCATTGGGCCATGGTTCATTATATCCTTTCCTTCACCATATTTTCCTGCTTCCACATGTCTTTTAGACATTCATGAGATTGGTGGACTTTTCTCCCACTATTGAAGAATTAACCTTCCTTTGTATTTAGTTCCCATGAACCATATTCTCGCATTTTCTAAATTTTAATGGTTGAGATTTAATTCCGCTTTTCTCATTAGATATTTTGGATCGAAACTCAATAATTATTATCTTATCTCCAAAGCCACGGGGCCATTTCCTAAAATCCATATCCACATTGAGAGCACATCAAAAAACTTATATATAACTCCAAAAGTCTCGAATTTCTATATAATTTCTAAGGATGTGGTTTTAATCTACTAAAGAATCTATCAATATTTGACCATTTTTAATAACAAAAACTGAAGCATACCTTGAAATCCTTCGGAAATATTCTTCTAAGGATAAGTTCGATTCACCTTACATTAGGTTAATCTCTATCAATTATATCTCCATCTGTGTATAAAGAGTTCAAGGTGGATTCTTGTTGAGAAAAATTACCTTAATGTATTCCCAATCATTCTATTAAATTTTATCCTTTGGATTTGTATTCTTAATCAAATAAAAAAATTTCTTGACCTCTCCATATGAACGATAAACTGCGAGGTTCACCTACTCCATCTTAGAATAATAAATAATAGAAAATATTTTCTCCACTGAGGTGACCCACTGTTGAAAAGCTAGTGGATTAAAAGATCCAAAAAATTTCAGTGTCCATTGCTGCATAAAACACATTATGGCCAGTTTCACTCTCTTAGGTGATAGAGTACTATAAAAATTATTCATTTTATTGTTTAAAAACCGAGAAAACTAGGTAAGAATCAGAATGCAATTTTGGAATCCACCACCCATAGAAATGGTATGTCTTTTGAGAAGTCACTAAATTTTCCCTCGCATTGGTTGTAGCCATAGTTTCTATTGGTTCCCACCATTTTCTAAAATCTAAAAGGTTAGAAAAAAACATAAGTCAACACGTCATCAATAATTTATCCATTTTGTAAAATTAACTCTAATATAATATCTTATGGGATCCCTATATTTTGAATTTTAGAAAAAAAAATATTCTTGGGTTCTTACTTGTACTTAGTGTCACACTATTTGTTTTCACTAAGGTTCTATAATCCTAATTCGAAAATTAACTAAACTATACTGTGATACCAACTATAAAAATCATGCATTTTCATACATTACAATTAAATCATTTTAAGGATAAAAATCATAAAATCATTACATGACCATGATCCAAAGGATTATTATCTTGGGTAAACTAGTTCCATACATAACTTTTCAAAAATAAAACATAATCATTTATTTAATTCTATCATCAATTTCTTCTTATTGGCCCTTTAATTATACATAGTACAAGTGATAACCTTAGGATATATATCAATAAGGGGTTAGATAAAATCCTAGTAAGAGGATAGTTAAAGAAATGAAATAATGTAACATGGGGTGAGAATAATAATTATCATAATTTACGAGTCATATGATCATAATCATTAGAGTAATCATTAAGAGAAGTCATGTAATGTAGTAATGTATAAAAATGAAACATCATGTCTTAGTAGCTAACTACCGCACATAGGTGTGAACAAAGATATCATCTTGTTCAATCATATTTCAATTTTTTCATGAGATAAATCACATTTCCTAGTGCAATGTAGTGCTATATAATTCTGGGTGTACCCATCACATCATAACATTTATATTGTGTTGTATAATTCTGGGTTCACCAGTTACATCATTACATTTACATTATCATGCATACCATAAAGAAAATTTAACAACATTGGAAATTAAATAACCCAGGTAAAGGAATGGGTTAAATTCAATAAATCTTAAATTAATAAACATTGGTTTCCCAAATTAATGTTGGAATAACATACTTGATATATTAACCCTCAACCTTGAGTGAATAAGAAACAACCCCAAGTTGTAAATGGTGTGTTTTTTTTTTGAAAGAAGTGTTCTTTTGAAATAAATTATGTTTTCCATAAACAAAAGTGAAAATAAAATTATCACATAAATGGTAAGATAATGATTAAGAAATGATATTTATGGAATATACATACTGAAAATTGAGTGAAATATGGAAAATATAATGAGATAGAGTTGGGTTTGAGAATTTCCCAGACATTGATTCTGAGTGATTTATTCACGTTAATATCTTGTATAATGAGATGAGATTCATAAATTAAAAAATAAAAAACCATTAATACATAAATATTATTCATTATGGTTTTATTCAGTTCATTTTTTCTCTTTATAACGAGTTATAGATTTTAATTAAACTGTTTAAGAGCAATCGTTTGTATGGGTTTAATGATCAATTCACTTGTTTTCATTAATAGAAGTTCATGTAAAATGCTGATAAATATCCAATATTTTTATTATATATTATTAGTGATATTATAGAGGTTTTAATTTTCTTATAAATAAATTGGTCATATTTTATGAGGATTAATAATTAGATAAATGTTAATGATTATCGTTTTAGGTTTATTTTGGCAGTTTTTCGATCACAACGAAATTATTTTGTTTTATCATTTAGTATTTTGTGTATATATTTGTTCCAGAACATAAATAGTGTTGTAAAATATTCTTTATAATGTTTTTAAAACATTATAATGGTTATATTAACTAACATTAATGTGTTAATGTAAAAATTAATGTGCATCACCCATGATGTTGGTAAAATGACACATCACAAGCGATAATTTCATTTAAAGAGAGAGAGAGAGAGGGAGAGGGAGGTGCGTAATAGAGGATATTACATTACCATGATATAATATAGGTAAATAAATAAAAATGGAGTAACCAGTACATTTTGATATGATATGGTGAGTAGAAGAGAATAAAATAAATGAAATTGAATGAAAATTAAAAGAAAAAGGGAGAGGATTTTACATGTTGGATTTATCCTCCTTGATGAAATCCTTGGGGAAATAGTTTTGGACTTTTGATGAGATCAAAATATTATGTACATGGGGAAGGGGGTATGAATTTGTATTTTTTATAATTTGGTAAAAGATCAAATCTTGAGAGGTGCGAGGAGAAGAGGGGGTGAGGGGTGGTATTTATAGGGGAAGAGGGGGTGGTTTCACGTTATTATATTCTTTAGCTTATTATTTTATCTCAAGAATATTAATAGATTAAAAGTTATCTATTAATATATTAAAATAATGTAGAATAGTTCTATATTCTATTCTTACATCAGCCTTACATCATCTATGACCCCATAATTCATGTATTTAGATTTTATTGTAAAATATCTTATTTTTCTATTCATAAAAAATAATGTATCTCAGAAAAACCCAAAAATTTACCCTAACAATTTTCAATTTTTAAAATTAAAAAATGAACTCACTTTTATGAAAATAATTTTATAAATATTATAAATTTAATTTTTAATTAAAATCACCATTTACAGGGAAAATACAGATTTTTAAATACTAACTGATTTTATAACACTTTGAAAAATATCTAAGGTCTCATCAAATTATATTAAAATAGTTAGGCTTAAAAATAGTAATTTAAGGATAAATATTTTGAAAATAGATTTTATTTTAAATTATTAAACTAATTATAAAATTTTATTTAAATATTATTGAATTATAAAAAGTCAAACTATGAATTAATATTATTTGAAACATTTTATTACTTAGTCAATGATATAATTATACCAAAATTTCATTTATAAGAATCTTAAATTTTATTTATAAATTCATTGGTGGGGTTACTATTTTTTTAGAAAGAATATTATTTATAAGGGCGACGTTAATTTTCCAATGTCTAAGTTACTATTTCATCGGTATAGGTTTCTTAACTTTAAAAAATACTTCTCATTTCACTAATTTTTTATATATTGAGTTTAATTATGGAATATATGTGATTTAATGTGATTTATACTATGTTACATTACCAAAAGTGTGATGAAATTTCATTGATAAAAATTTGGGCCACTACAATGAGAATACACCAATCAAGAGACTTCAATTAATAAATAAACCTCTTCTTTTGATTCCATTGTTATCTAATCATTTTCATATTCAAGCTAGGTAATCACTATTTAATAAAATTCATAAATATAATAATTAAAATAATTTATCTCTAAAGGATGAGAATACAACCTTTATTTTGTTGTTTTAAATGACAAATCATGTAAATCATAAAATATATGAACAAATATATATGGATTTTTATTAAAATGCATAGTTATTACAATAATTTTCAAATTAATAATTATAAATTGAATTAATTGAATAACTTGAGGTAGGATTGTAGTCACTCCCCTTGGAGGTCATTTTAACCACATATTCTTCTTCATTCATTTCTTTTCATCCTTTATTATTATCATGTTATGAAGATAATATTTTTTCTTCCTATTTCATATGAGGGTTGTATTCTATAACTTTGATTAATCTATTATTTTCCAGTTCATCATGTAATTTTTAGAAATATAACTCTACTATAAGATAAAAATTTTATAACCAAAATATAACATCACTATAAATATAGGAATGAAACTAAAATATTCAAAATAGAACACTTTTCAATAGTTAGAATCATGTAGAAGTAAACATGGGATCTGAAAACAGTTGTTAGGATCACTTTGGGATATTCTCAATACTAGGGGGTTGAATCAGTGTTGAATAATTTGTTAAAATGTTAATATTCTTTCCCTTAACCAAAATGATCTATTACGATATTGGTTATTTTATATCTCTTATTTTTCATATTTAATTAGAAGAATGCGAGTAAAACATGAATTTTTATGTGTTTACAAGGTTCACAATTGAATACGACTATCTAGTCCATATATTATTTAGTGAAGACTAGTATAAATAATTAACACTATAATGAGGTAAATAAAAATCTAGTTTAGATTAGAATAAATCCTGTAAAAAACGATGTTTCCCTTCAAATTATTTCTAGAGGTAAAGATGTATCCTAATTACCTGGTCCACATATAGATCATAGTTGATATTTATACTCCCTCTATAGACATCCCCTATATTCAATAATAACCTAACAAATATAAGAAATTCATACACATTTTTAGACCTCCATTTAACATCACACTTCTTCTATGAATTCATCCATTCCTCCTACTTTTATATAAGAATAAATGATAAATTTATTCATCTTCTTCTTATATATGAAATCTAGTGATAAAACAATTATTTCTCCTCACACTAGAAAACTGAAACTGTTTTTCATACAGATATGAAATACTTCTTCTTTTCAGGTACTTATTCTCCTACACTAGTGGAAAGGAAAATATAAAATATGTAAAACCTAAAATACATATTACATTATTTCATCCTCTACTTTTTTTTTGAAAAATACTTCGACAACAGTCTTATATTTTCCTATTTTCTTCATCAATTTTATCATTTATTTTTCTTTAGTGAATATGGCCTTTGAAGAATCACTTATCATTTTAGTAGACTCATATTAGGTGTATATTAATGATAATAATAGACTTAGGTATCCACCGTCTTAAAACATTAATTTTCTATTTTGAAAAATATTTTTAATCCTCTCATTCAACTTATTCTTAAATATTTTTTTTCTTGATTTTCCTTGATCTAAAATCATTTGAATAGTAATACATTTTATGATACATGTTCATTTGTAAGTACTTATTATGTCACCTATTTATCTAATACCATATTCATAAAATACATCTTTATTAGATACATATTAATTAGATTTATATTAATCAGATACCTTCACCATCTAATTAATTCTTAATACAAATCATTCTTCATCTGGTTCATCTACCAAAGGATCTCTCGAAACTCGATATCATTACCTCACAAATTCAATAAAAACTTCTCAATACACATGATAATCATTATATTGTCTTAAATTCTAAAAAAAATATATGTATTATAACAAACAGAAAATTTTTTATTTCCCATTCTAAATTTCAATTCCCCCTTCAGTATTTCATCAGTAGACCCCCTTAAAAACTCTAAATAAATAAGTGTATGATATATTCATAGGAACATTTCTGAAATTTTTGAATCAATGATCAATAATGATTTTTCATATCATTTTAATATCACAATATTTTAATCATGTTTATTTAGGTGTAAAATGTAAGTCTTAACATCATCACATGACATGAATTTACAAAACAACTATCACTACACAAATCATCATAAAATAATTCTTCATAAGGACTTATTTCTCTAGAAATATTGGAATGTTTCCACTATCTTTTTATTGTTCGGTTACTACATCTTATAAACTAATAAATTTCCTTCATCCAATGGAATCAAAAACTTATCTATGTTAGGTAATTTATTAATTAATGTTAATATTGTGTCAAAAAATATTCATCTATCTTGTAACCTTACAAAGTCAATTTATCTACTAAACATTGAACAATCAACCATCCTCCAAAAAACATTTTCCAATGAACTCATGTATAGAAATTTGGTGATACTTATTCAATGAAATAACAAATTTTTCCCCCAAATCATCAGTTTAATGATTCCATAATATAGTTTCAACTAGTGGTATTAACCAAGAAAACTTTATCTGATGAAATTATTGGAAAACTTATATCCACTGGCTTCATTTGGATCCCTCTAACTAAGGGTGTTTTTTTTAAAATATCTATTTGATGAAACATCATTTCAGCATATCATTCCTTTATAATCATAACTTTAAAATCAAAAAAAAATTATTCTTAAACAATTAAAACATTCATTATTCATTATGTTTGGTAATTTGATGAACAACAAGGCATTTCATGATTTTAATTGATTGAGAAACCCATTTCATTGTCCCAATGAAAGATTTATGCCCGTAAAAGTTTCTTAACATCAATTAAAATCATCCTGGTATAAAATAATGATGTTTCATTATATGGAACATTACCTCCCAAAACATAAAAAAGGATCATGAAATGTATCCTACTTATTTAGGTTGACTCGTCATTCAACCAGTGAACCAAAATTAATTTTTGTCATACACCAATAAAATATGTCAAATATAAAGTGATTAGATCATGTTTAATTCTTATTTTATTTTTGAAACATCATAGACTGATCATCACTCTATTATAATTTCGTTTTTCTTAATTAATTACATGAGTGTTTTTTCTTCCATCAAGAAAATTCCATCCAAAATCATAAAATGGTGGATTCAACTTCCATATCCCATTAAAAAAATATTATTATGAAAAAATCAATGCATTATTTTTAGAAATTTTTATTATATCATATGTTACAATAAGTAATACAAACTCATCAAATAATTTTTCTTCTATATATAATAAATAGATTCTAAATCAAACAAAAGAAGGTGAAATATTGATATTACTCAAATATATAAAAGACATGATTAATTTTTAACATATTAAATAATATTTTTTTCTTCATCTATAATATATTAATTCAACATCCATGTGAAAACTTCTCCACTAACTCTTTTGTATATTTACATGAATTAAATTCCTAAAATTTACAAAAAATAATTTTAAAAAATAAAAAATAAATAAAGTGGTCACAACTTTTGGGATGATGATGGATTAATAAATATTTCATACATTTGAAATTTTTCTACATGCTTAATACTATTTTATTTAATTATGTATTGTGTCTTATAAGACTATCTGGGTTGTGTTAATGATTACATTCATTGGATGAAACTATTGGACATCTTTGAAATAAATGGTTTTGGTTGAAGAAACCTTTCCACATCCTGATGTTTAATTGATTATTTCATTTCTTATAGTGGGTCTCAATATATTATTATCTTTTAAAAAATAATAAATTACATTGGATTAAATTGATATTCCTATTGAACTCATTAGAGGTCATATCAGATAGTTTAAGTTTTTCATATGTTTAATGATGAAACAATTCCTTAATTTCAGGTTCCACCATTACTCCATGTTCCAAAACATACTCAACTAATGAGACCTCCTCTAGGATTTTTGGTGGTGAAATAATGTTTCTAATAGTGATAATATATATAAGTGAAGAGGCATGTCAACTGGATAAATTTTATTAACCATATTGTGAATCCTACTGGATTTGAATCCCATTTATTAAGGTACATATCATCCTCCAAAGGACAGTGTTAGGAAATCATAGAGAGAATAGACAGGATTATGGATTGAAAATATCCCAACATCCTATACATAATTCCTTTGGGAAACATTTTCCTAAATTTATGATCACTTTTTATATTGTATTATAAGTGGAACTTGGTCCACAATTTTTTGATATAGTTGGTGCATGAGTATAGAATTAAATTGAAAGATGAATTTTATGGACACCTACTCTAAAAACATATATTACACTATGGTTGGGACTTCTTTCCCCTATCTTTAAACATTTGATGGAATGATATAGTAATTAGTCACTGATCTTATCTATTTCCATGGCTTGAGCTACATAAATTGAACAGTATTTTAAATTATATCATTAATGAAAAAATTATTATTTGATGTAGTTCCCCCATATATAGATATAGGCGATATAGTATGGATGATTATTCAGATTAACCACATTAAATATCATACAATTCATAAATTTGATAAATCCTTTTGTTATGTACACTATGAAGAACTCTGGAAGTGGATTTAAAAAAAATAGTATTTAACCTTCAAATCCATTAAAAATAAATAATCAATACCACATCATTCCATATTTATTAGGGTGTTGTTGTTGGAATTGTTTTTTAATAGGAAATTCATTGTGGTATTGAGTAGTTTTTTTAGTTAGATCTCAAAATAATAATGATTTGGTAATGAAATTTATAGTGTCCACTAAATCAATATCATTTCCTTATTCTACATTTGTGGGGTCATACTTGTCCTTATATCATCAAATGGTATATTGTAGTTGTTGTGTGACTATTGAAATACCAAGAAACCACATGGATACTAGTAGACAATGATGAGGCTCTACATCACATATGAGTTTTTTTATACTCATATATCCTTTAGTGTATTTTGTTGAAACCACATGTTCATAGAATAGTATATTATTTCCCCCCTAAATATGAAGTATAAAAACACTTTTTTTCAATATTTATAATTCGAGTGTACAAGGATTGTTTTCATCCACATTGTGTAGTTGAAATGTTAATGGAACTACCACCACATGTATACGTAATTAGTGATATTTATTATTGGTAAATTATTCTACTAAATTAATAGTATCCCCTCTATGTTCTATATGAATCACATGTTCATTTATTTTTATTGTTTCTTTGGTGTCTACATCATGGGGAAACAATGAGACATATTGTGCATGAGATGATTGTATAGATATCCTATTATATTGAATATTAGGAATATAAGATTCCAAATGTTGCATAGTTTATTAGTCAAGTCATAAAATTTATGGAATAGAGTCCTATCTAGATTAAATGGGGAAAGTATTCAATCAATTTATTTCATCTGATTAAATATGGACTTAATTTATTCCTGACTCCCTCATTTAATTATTAATTAGAATAGTTTATGAGTGGAAGAAGAAAGAGAAACCTGGTATGGTCATCTTAGTTTTTTATATTATTGATATTTAAATTTATTTATATAGTGGAAAATTTCCAAAAATGGTGTTGTTTAATTCCATAATAGAACACATTATTGATAGTCATCAGTATTGGGTGAACTCATTTTCTAGGCCTGAGGTCGGTAGGATAGCTAGATTCTTCTGTAATTAGTTAATTGCTTCATTCCTATGATACCAGGAATGACTCACATAATCTAGGATGGTGGATTACTAAAACTCTTAAATGGATCCTCATATGTTTCAGGTTTTTTATGAACAAATTTGATTCAAAATGTGTTTTGGGGACACTATACAATCAGTATCATGTCTCTACCATCGAATCATATCATGAAAACAAAAATAGAACACAAAGGTACATCATATTGTATTAAAAAATTATAAAATTTATGAAATTATATGTATATTAGAGTCATAAAATGTAATAAATTATGTACCCTCAATATGTAAGTTCAAATTATGTCATAATAAATAAATAATAACACAAATAAAAAACCCCGACGTCACAATTAAATCTTTTTTTCAATGATGTCTAAATAGTAATCTCTATCTCCTCATCTCTTTACCACTAAGATCTTTAAATTTCCCATATCATTGGTCATGAAATAGTCATTCAAATTAAGATTCTAGTGTATGGTTGGAGTATAATTTCAATACCTAGATATTTTTTAAGATCACTATATTTGATAACTTTTGTTGCATAGAACTCCGTGCATAAATGAAATCAAAAATACTATTATGTTTACATAAAACTTATAAAATAGGCATTAAATTTTATTTTGTAAATATTATTAATACTATTATGAATTTAATATAAAAATCACATTCAATAAAAATTTAATTATTCTTAGTAAATGAACAAAACATTTTAATAGCATCATTTCATTGTTCAAACATATGTCTTCTTAAAAAATATATTTTTGTTTATTTCTATAAGAAAATAAAAAAATAATAATTTTGAAACTTTTATAAAATTTATTTGGGAAAAATAAACTTCATTTTTTGACTCAAAACTTTAAAATTATCTTAGTGTAGATTTTTTTGGTAATTTTCTAAAAAATTAGTTTTCTATTTTAAAAAGTTAAAATATTGTTTTTAAGAAACACAATAACTCTTATAAAATAATTATTATATGATATTGATTTAAAATTTATTAACTATAATTCCTGTCGAAAATTTATTTATATAATAAAATAATACATAAGTTGATACATTTATAAACACATATTGAACAATCCTTAAAACAATGATTAAACTATATTTTTTTTTTGGAATTATACGTGTGACATATTTAGAATTTATATTTATCTCTTCTGTAAAATGAATAATGTAAATTGGATTCCATATTTATATTAAAGAGATAAAAATTATGAAATAAGATCATTTTCATTTTAGGCATAAAAAATTATAGTTGTAATGAAATGTACTTTCTGTATTATAGTTTAAATAATATAATCGGTTAAAGGTAAAAAGTTATAACCATAAAATAACTAAAAACAACAAAATTATATGGTTGGTTGATGTATTTATTGAACTAAACTATCCTTTAAAATATTAATTATCAATGATTTATTTGTTATTATTTCCACCCAAATATGGATGTATTTAAATATAAAATAGTCACTACCTAATCATTTAATACCACCCATCCTAAAATATAAATACCACCCTCACCATACAATTTGTCCTCAAAATCCTTGAATATATTAAAATAGTTGACAAAATCTATCCTCCCCACTCACCCCAGGGAAATTCTCTTCTAGTGTCACCAAATGAAATATTCTAGGTTCTTTAAGGGGTTCTTTAAGTAGGTGATATTCAAGAGGTAATTTTCTCAAACCATATCCCTTAATTTATTTTATTCCTCCACATTATCCTAAACTCATTGAAATATAAATTCATAATAAATAAAGAACCATGTATATACTATAATTTTATGTTTATAATGAAATATCTTATATCCATCATTTTTCTGATCACATATTTTTCTATGAAACAAAACCATAGTGAAAATTTTATTAGTTAACCGTCTCTATGGATAATGTTTTTAGTCCTCCATTAGCAACTTCAAGAATGTTCGTAGAAGTATTATAATGGTTAAATAAGAACTAAATTTTTATATTATTCCCTATTTTATGCTCCAAATATTACATATAAACAAATAATTAAAGAAAATAATACAAGTATATGATGTTCAAAAAACCGCCAAAATAAACTAAACAATTATCATTAGCTTTTTATCAAATGAATCACTCTCATTTATATAAATAGATTATATATGGGAACGTTTTAAATTTTTGTATGTTCATTGATACTATTTCATTTTCATTCTATAGTTTTATTTCCTTTTGATAAGAATATCTCTAATTATACACAGGTAATCCTACAATGAAACCATGAATAAAATAGACCAGAAAGAATGAAAACAATGAAATATTTTTAATTAACAGTTGTTATTATGTTATAAAACAATAATATAAGGATTTATAAATATGTATATAATTATATAATAGATTAATAACATTAATGTTTCCATTATATGTGATTTTAATGTATTAAAATCTAAATGGAATCTTTTGGTAAGGGATTCCATAACTTAATTTCCAATCTATGGGTTAAAATTCTACTTCATTGATTATATCTTAACAGTATTAATTTTTTAATGAATTATTATTATATAATGTTTAATTAAAACTTTTTTATGTGTATTTTTTTGTATATACTTAATTGAATCATTTTATTAATGCTAACATCAATGATATGCCTTTTATTGAATTAATCTAAATTTCATTTCATTGAGGAATATTTTGATGATATGGACCTAAAATGTATTATAATGTATATATAACACAAATTTTTCATTTTATTTAATTAATTAATTTATTCAAATTATATTTAATGTTTTTTAAATCTTATTATTTCATGGGGAAAGTAATTTGACTAATTATAACATTGTTAGTGTTAATTTCACAATCTCAATATAGAAGGTTTATTATTAAGTCTCTATAAGGAAATATTTCCTATCAATATCCATGTGTTATATAAATGAAGTCAAAAAATATTTTTTTTTTATTATTATACAATTTTATGAAGTCATTTTATTAATGATTTATTTCTTAATAATTGTTTTCAAATGAAACTGCATGTTATTTACTAAACAGTTCACATTTATCTTTTACCAAAAATTACATAGAATCATTTTAATAATGTGTATGGCATGAATAAAATTTATAGACCTCATGAAAACTAAATTTTTTCAAATCTTATTTTATATGTTTCAATGGAATGTATTTTAAAATGTTTTGTGAATATTTTGTTTCAGAAAGTTATTTTCAAAATGCAAAGAATATTTTTCTCAAAAAATATTTCATGGATATTTTTATGGTATTTTTATTCATTAATGATATCGACTATTTACAATACATATAATAAGATGGTTATTTGTTGTATTTATTTCATCTTTATTTTATATTTTGATGGTTTATTTACAGTTTTACTATTTAGGCGCTATTTTTCTACAATTTTCCATATTAATCTGGATAGTATATAGTTATGTTTATTAACTGGGTAATGTATTAACATTTTGTATGTTAGAATTTAATAAGAATGTTTACATTGATTATTATGCACCCTTGTCATAGGTGTAATTAATTGGACATATTATGTTGTAGGTGGGGCTTTCTATATCAGCTTGATGCATCAGTAGGTCTCATGAGACAAAAACGATTGGATATTGGACAAAGCCTTACCCATTTAAATGATTCTTGACCAAAATCCTTGATGTTATTAGATTTGTTGAATGAATAATTAATGGTTTTAGATTCTTATCAGTAATACTTTATGGGTCATTTTAGATTCCATATGTTATGAATTCCCTCCTCAAGAGATTAATTGTTGATATTGCATTTGATTATTCGATCAGTAAGAATAACCATTCTTATATTTCATGATCATGAAAATAATTAAATGTAATTAATTTATTATAATTTATTCCATCTATATTATTATCAAGTTAGAGATTTAATGGTATGTGAGTTCAATTATTTACCTTTCCATTTTTATTAACTTAATTTATTCATGATAGTATCCAATGTGCTTAACCCTTTTAGAGAATTTGATATCACCCATTTATTATGCTTTATTTTTCCATATGATTCCAAAAATAATTTTATGATTTACATGAAAGGATAAACTAAGGGAATATTGTAGTTCTCCAAGTAATTGATATTCTTTATTTTATGATTTCAATTGTAATGTAAGATTCTTGTATTTTTACAGTTTT
Source organism: Viscum album (assembly GCA_963277665.1). Lineage (NCBI taxonomy): Eukaryota > Viridiplantae > Streptophyta > Magnoliopsida > Santalales > Viscaceae > Viscum > Viscum album. The sequence goes on along the minus strand of OY728119.1, from coordinate 769,288,862 downwards.
TGAAAACAACTAAACTATTTGATATTTTGGGATACAATTGCTTGTATGTCATGATAATGTAATAAAGTAACCATTGGCTATTGAATACTAGGATTGAGGGATTTATAGTTGGTATCAGATAATTTTTAATAGAATCCTTGATAAATAGATTTTAGAAAAAATATATTATGGAACATTACCCTATGACTGACTTATAGGATAAGTCAAAGTATAGGATTATATCCAATAGTGTTTGTAATTACCATGTATAACATCTGTAATACCTAAAGAATAATTGATTTAGAAGAACATGTCATTATTTAGATATACTTTGTAAAATATTATCTCTTTCTTATTACTGTATTTTAATGGTTGTACTTTTCATTTTTGATTTATTCAGTCATGTGAAATGGAAGGAACTAGGATAATATTGAATGTTATAGATAATGTGTGGTTGAGAAACATAATGGTATGATAAATAGAGTAAATGATATTGTGTTTATTACTAATTAATTATCACAATATATGATTAAAAACATGAACCATCATAATTATAAGAAAATCCAACGAAGATAAGGATAGAGTTCACTGAGAGATCATGTGATAGATATCACAGAGAAAGGAATATTCAGTTGATAATGTGAAATGAAACTCTCAAAATAATGTCCTAGAGGAACATGAATGTTTTTATTTTGGGAAAAAATATAAAATCCAAGTAATTTATGAGGAAAAATAAAATTTTTGGAATAACAGTCTACATGAGGTTTTATCAATGGTTGAATGTTTTAAATTAAAAATGTATGATAACTATTCCAATATATGTCATAGGGGGGATCATAAATATAATTAGTAAAGTTATATGAGTAATAGTTGTACTATTGATGAACATGATGGGTCAAAAAAATGATATATAAAGGTAATAATGAATAATATGAGAAAACGTAGCTAATAGTTTAATAATGAATGTAACACCACACAATTCTAAAGATAGAACCATGTATTTGATAACATGTTTGACATGTGGCACCAAGTGTGTAAGGAAAAATAATTTCCAAAGACTCTACTATATATTTAATATTTTTAAAAAATTGATTACCTAATATATTTGGTAATAAACTCAAAAATGAGTTATCCATTGTTTACATAGAAGATCGACCTTCCTTGAAAATTGGAATAAACTCAAGATAGAGTTTCACTAAATAAAAATGTACAATTAAAAAATTATTATTCAATATAATATGATATAACTTATCCATTATGCTATTTTTTATGAATATTATTAATAATATTATGAAAAATAATGGTTGAAATGACTATAAAATGAATTCATGGGTTTTCAATTAATGATAAACAAAAATTAGAACCAATTTGATATAAGAAGATATATATTTATTTTTATTCTTTTAAAGGAAATTTATTTTAATTAAAATTATTATTTAAAGTTATGTAATTATTTTTATAAAATATATATGTTATATATTCCATAATTTAATATTGATATTAATCCAATTTATTTGATAATGACAAGATAATAACAAACCATTATTCCTATATAAAAACACAAATTTTTATTAAGGAATTTTTTCTACCATTTAATGGTTAACCTACATTAAATCATTATTTTGACACATTTATAAATTAAAATTGATAAAAAATATAATTTTTAAATTAATAATTTCAAAATTATATTAGGGAGAATTTTTGGGATTTTTCGGAGAAACATCATTGTTGATGAATAGTGAAAACTGTAACATTTTATTTAAAAATCGTTAGTTCATTTAAATTATTATTATTGTTAACTTATATATTTAATTTTTTATGATTAATTTATATAAATTCTATATATATTAATAAAATTTATTTTATTAAAATCAATTTCATTTTGAAATTGAATATTAAGACTTATCAATGTGTTGATCATTATTCTTCAGAAACAAGTTATTTCGTCTCTTTGTGAGATTATCCTTAATCATTATTTTGATGCTTATGTAAATTGAATTTTGAAAAATGGAAATAAAAAATTCTAATTTGGATAGTATTTCGATTCTAACAAAATAAACTTAATTTTTGACCAAAGTAATTAGCAAAAGTGATTAAAATTTGTTATGGTGAATTTGGTTTAATTAGAATAAAAAGGGGCATAAACCAAATATTCAAGGGTCCAAATTAAATAGAAACTTTTCCATAACCCATTTAATGTTGATTATTTTACCATAAAACTTCCATTATTGTGTGTTTATGGTTTTTATGAATTTTTATTAGGTAATAATATGTGTATACCTAACTTGTTTCCATGAATTCTAAGTGAGATCTTTTCCTTCCATATAAAAGTCCACCATCTCTCCAACTTCTTTACACCTCCAAAGACTCTCCTTATAGGACAAGATATAACCTAGTAATCTCAAAAACTACATCCCCTTAACCTAAACTACTTTATTTTGGATGAAAACCTTCCAAGGAAGTCATTGGTTTTAAACCAAATGAAGTTACCTGATTAAGAGGTATCCTCTTCTCTCATGATTTTCGTTTCATATACATTATCCATTCCCTATAATATTATAATTCAAGTATTTTATAACAACAACAGTATCCTAAGTATACTAGTATGGTTTTATGTTATGATTTATTCTTACTCTTATACACACCTCCATCAAATGGGTAACAAACATATTATTTCTGTTTGTGGAGAACTACGACCTCACGAAATGATAATTGTTCATTTTTCTATTTCCAAAATTAAAAGTATACCATTATGATAGACACTAAATTTGTTAATTTTATCTATGATATTTATTATTGATTTATACTTATATAATACTTTTATAATTCATTCATTTAATACTACCTATTTCACATTAATATGAGAACATAGTTTGAGGAAGTGTAGACTACCGCCCCTCAAAGCAATGTCATTCGTTCACACTATATACAAAATATATAAAGGATGGCTATAATTAAAAATATGAAACATAAAACACTTATATATGATATTAATTAAATGATTACATTTCTTGATATGTAGACACACACACACACAGATATATATATATATATATATATCATTTTTTATTATCCATTCACACAAATTAAAAGATAAAATGTTTTTCATAGACGTGTGAACTACCACCTTCTCAACATGATGTGATTCCTTTTACATCACATAATTAGATAGATAATTACATATTATTATATAATTTTGTTTTTATGATATAATTTTAATTATGGAATGATATTGTGTCACTTAACTTCTTTCCATAATGATCATTGAAAAATGTTAATGTTACTCATGTGTACGAATGACATACCATCTTCATGAGTGTAATATTTGTTCATTATTCATAAATGTTTTTAATGACTGATTTTAAAGGAATAGTTTTTTTATAAATATAATAGTTATTAAGTTATTATTATTATAGAGATGTTGTATAATTACCCATTTGACCATATTTTTCAAACAAAATTGGTTTTTAAAACATGTACCCAATTTGGTAAAAACACCTGATGTAGACATAATTAATTATGTTGTTTTAAAAAACATATAAATAATTGAAATAAAAGTAATTATAAATAATAAAAATTTCAATATTAATTATAAAATTAACATATTTTTCTTATACATTAATTTAAAGGATGTTCACTTGAATGGAAACTCCCGATAATGGACAATTGTCTCACTTTTCATTCTGTGTGGAATACTTTATTGTTGTGCACCTAATATCTTATATATGATTTACGTAATTATACAATTAAGTTTAATATGATGAATTAATTTATATTCTTGGTATTTATATGTTTGAATTTATGATTATTACATTTGTGTATTTTGATTCATATGTAAGGGATTATCCTCTCACTTTTCCTATGCATGAGATAAATGTAATGTTCAACACTTATATCTTTTGTTTGGTGTATCAAATGCTATTGTTTTTATATGTAATAATTAATCCTATTAAATTAATTAAATTTATGGATTTAATGTAATATTATTCATTCATGATGTTTATGATTTAATATGATTCATTGTGGTATGGGACACTGTGGAATTTTTAATGATTATTTTCCATAACTGTATCATTAATGATATTTCAATAGAATTTCAATTTGAGGAAATTATATAACCATTATTAAATAAAAACATTAATTATACTCTAAATATTCATGACCATTTTAAATATTATTATTAATAATTACATCAATTTGAATCATATAGTTGTAGAAAATATTTTTCAAGAAACACAACTTTAATACTATTTAGGCAAAAAAAATATTTTCTTCTAAAAACCATGGATTGTAAGAAAAATTCAAAAATGTTTTTAAAATTATTTGGTGAAGACATTTTTAACCATTTTTTTATTTTAAAAATGTTTTAATAGAATATTATTTTGGATTTCTGAATGAGAAATTGTTTAATATTTTCCCGTACAAAAGTAATATTATTTTTTACCATGTATGCCTTTTATGGATTTATCTTCCATCATTTCATTAACAGTTCCTTTTCATGTTAAAATGGTTTTTTAATGAATTTTTTTTTTAAAAAATTTATTTGCAGAAAAATATTTTCAATAGTTTTTTCAAAAGAAGAGGATATTTCCCATAGTAATATTTTAAAAATTTATTCTTTTATTCCATTAATGATAATAAACCTATAATTTTACTCCACATGGGTTTTGTTGTATTATACCATCCTTATTATTCTCCTAGATGGTTTATGATTTATTTTTATAGGGATAGTATTCACCTACACTTCCTTGATTTATTTGTTAGTCCCCTTGAAATATACAATTTCATATGATCATTAAGCATTGAATTTATCTTAATTATCAACACCATTTATCATAGATATTAGTATTGGATAAAATGTATACCAATTTATATATGGTGTTTAAATGGAGAATTATTTATAAATCCATATTTATCATTGAATATGGTTATTTTATAATGAATATTATTTATTTTGATTATTAAATATGAGAGATTATTTGGACTAGAAATGATGGGTGGAGCCCAAACATTATATAGTTCCTCAATTCATCTATAGGTTCTCATGAGGAAAATAGTTGTGAAAATGGTCTTCTAAACATAGATTTAGACCACATTTTCAATTTTCAAGATGGTAATATGTTTCCATGATCTTCTAACATGAAATCCAACAATTAATCATTTCACTCATACAAGTTTAATTTATTATAAATCCATGAAATTTTACATTGACATATCTATGAATATAGTTCATCTCAGTTCATTGATTACATGGTATGTGTTTTCAATTATTTAACATTAAATTTTAATATTCTTATTGATTCATCAATTCTTATGCTATATTTTTTCCTACCTGGGAATTTAGATCACCATTATTATGTTTCGTTCCATTAGAATCATAGAAGATTAATATAAAATATATGTAGTTAATCACTAGAAGGATTAGAGTTATCCTTGATCCTGTTTATTTAGAATAAATAAAAAAATTATGCTGTAATTTTTTTAATAAATTGTTAAAAAGAATATTTATGTATCTAGTTTACTAAGACTACTAAACATACATGTACTTCAGTGCCTGATTCCATGTAATTATGCCATTGTAATTAATAGCAGACACCAGATCTGGGATTCTAGGGCAGAGTCTCAATAGTTAATATTAAAGGAAGTTTAGTAGAATCCTTGGGAACTATATTTAAGAAAAAATAGTTTATATAACAGAACAATAAGATATAATTTCAGGATAAGTATATAATAATGCCCTAAAATTTATTTAAGTATATATTATACAAGAATTCCAGAAATACATTCCTTTCTTGATACTACAAGTGGACGTGGGTCTAGCACAGATGTATCTAGGAGTAAAAATACACCCAAGGTGTTCTGGGCCTAACTTGGGTTAACCATGTACATGAAAATGAGACTTACTATGAACCTGGTTTGACACTCCCAAGGGATATGATTATGATAATCCAGGTTTTCTTTGAAACAAATTATGAAGAATTTTAATAGATAATTAAAATGAATGATCAAGGTTAAATGGAATGTGTTTTATATTTAAAAACATGGTTTTCTGATTTAGAAATCATAGAAATGATATTATAGAGATACCCTAAACCATAGAAGGAACAATGTGGAAATAAATGGATGAAGTATTTATGTAATGAGGATGAATTTAAAACCATAGTTAAGAGTCTATATAATTTTATATGATGTCTTTCATATTTTCTTCAAAAATTATATTAATTTGTTTTTTGAAAAAACACCTGTAAGACAGGTGAAAACCAATCAAATAGGGAAAGGCTACACATCTTAATCCCCTGACTAAAAGACAACAAGTGTTTTATGCCAACCACTTACTTACATAATTTCCTGGTTAATATTTCATTGCATATAGTTAAAAAAATTTATGAATAAATGTTAATGATGAAAAAATATTACTAATTTATAGGATTTTATGTTTTTGTACTATTCATATTGTTTATGGAAGATTGTAAGATACAAATATTTAGAAATTTTACTCATTTATAGGAATTATTATCCATTAAACGTTTCATTTAGTTGTTGAAGAATATGAAAATTCATTATTGGAAATTAATTTCTGGAAGTAAAGGGAAGAATTAGAATTGTATTAAAGTACAACCAAAAGATAGGATTGTTTATTAAAAATTGAAACATATAAATTAATACTATTACCATATATTATTGGTTAGTGAAATAATTAACCAACATTAGGAAAATGAAATAAAAATTAATTTTTTTCCCTAATACTTTAATTTTTGTTGAAAAAATGGCCTTCTAAATCATCAAATATTTATGGCATTGAGGACCTCAAATTTCAATTGAGCAATCACATGTTTTTGTTTATGGTGTCATTAACTCCCTATAAATATTTACACCCTTCCTTCAAGTCCGTAATTTCTCATTCCACTAATGTTCTCCTACTTAGAGGCATAATCCCAGGTTAGTCCATGTGACCTTTCTACATGCCATTATTTATTTTCTAAAGAAAGTTTTACGAACCCTTCTTAAAATATAGGAAATAAACGCATAAAACATCATAAAATATTAGACCATGATGGATTTTAAATTGCAGGAACAAAATTTAATTAATGAGGGGAGAATGAAAAACCTCAAAATTCTAAAATAATAACCTTTTATTTGATAGCGTGTATGACATGCAACACCAAGAATGTAAGAAAATTATATCATGATATTATACTATATATTTATTATTTTAAAGAAATTCAAAAAATGATATATCTTGTAATGCACACAACACTTAATTGGATTGATTTACACGCAATGTCGACCATCCTTGACAATATGTGTAAAATATAAGAGCAAACTTCCTCAATAGCTTGCATTACATGCAAGACCAAGTTTCACCAAATTACATTACATTATTATAATATTATTATTTAATATAATATGATATAACCAAGCAGTTTTAAAGAATATTAACTAAATTATAATAATTAATGTTTTACATAACTATAAAATGAATTCTTGGGTTACCAATTAATGATAAATGAAAATGAGAACCATTTAGATATAAAAACTAATATATTTATTTTCATGCTTAAAAAAGGATTTATATTAATAAAAATAATTAATTACAATTAGTTAATTATTTTTACTAAAGATATATGTTTTATATTCCATAATATATTTTATATATTCATCTAACTGATTTGATAAGAATAAGATAAGAAAAAACCTTAGTTCCCACATAAAAAACAATATTTATATTGAGGCCTTTTACCGCCTTTTAATGGAGCACCTATTTAAGTCGGAATTTGGAAATGTTTATAAATTTTATTTTGATAAAATAAACATAATTTTTTAATTAATAATGTCAAAATTAGAATCAGATTATTTTTTTTGATTTTTATGATAAACTTTGTTTTTGATGAATAGTAAAAAAATAATGCATTTTTTTAGAAATTTTAATTCCGGTTAAATAATTGTTAATGTAAAATTATATATTTAATTTGTTTAAGATTAAATTAAACAATTTATAAATATATAAATACAATATAGTTCATTAAAATAAATTTCATTTGGAAATTGAAAATAAAAATTAATCAATATTTTGAACATTTGTCTAATAAAACCAGTAAATTTGTCTCTCTATGAGATAAGCATTAATCTTAATCCTGCCACTTCGGTAAAGTGAATTTCCAAAAAACGATACACCATTATAAAATGGTTTATATTTTGATTTTAATAAGATCAAATTAAATTTTACCAACATTACTACTAAAAGTTATTAATATTAATTATAGTTATTAAGGTGTAATTAGGCTAAAAAGGGACTAAACCCTAAATTTAAGGGACAAAATGGCCTAAAAACTTGTCAAAAACCCATTTATATCCATAATTAATACATGTAACTTAAAATAATTAGTTGTTAAGGGTTTTTAGTACTTTTTTATTCAACAACTTATGTATAACTAACATGTTTCCAAAAACTCCAATTGAGTCATTTTCCATCCCTATAAATGGCCACAACCTCAACCAGTTCTTCAATCCTCACAAAACTCTTAGCTTTAGAAATGTTCTACCCCAATATTCTCCAAATATTCCTCCCCTAAACCATTAGTCTTCTCGTTAGGTATAAACACTTCAATATAATCCTTTTGGCTCAAACAAAAATATGTTACCTGGTTAAGAGGTAAAATATTCTATCAAGCTTTTTAGTTTCATTTCCATTTTTTACTCCCTACACTAATCTTATTCATTTATTTTATAATAAAAACAATAAAAACAATATATTAAGATTTTTTATGTTTAATATTTCTACATACACTTACACATACCTCTATACTGTGGGTAACGAACTTACTATTCCTAGGAATGGGGAACTACCACCTCAAAAAAAGATTATTGTTCATTTTTCCAATTCCAACATTCATGTTTGAAATTTATGATAGAAAATATATTTTTAAAGTCATATATGATATTTATTATGTCTTTATACTTATAGAATCCATTTATAGCACATACATTTAATACTTTCCAATTCATGTTAATACGATATCATTGTTTGAGGAAGTGTGGACTACCACCCCCTCAGAGCGATGTAATTTGTTCATAGAATATATAAAATGTATGAAGGATGGTAATAATTAAATATATGATACAAAAAAGTATATATTATGTTCATGAAATAATTACCTTTATGTAAATATATATACAAAACATTTTCTTCATTACCCTTTAACATACATTAAAAGATATAACATCATTTGTGGACGTGTGGACTACCGACTCCTCAACATGAAGTGATTATTTTTACTTCAAAAAACAATATATATAAGTATATATGATTAAATAATATGTTATTTATGTTATAATTATCATTATGTAATGATATTGTGTTATTTACCACTATTCAAAAATGATCATTGAAAAATGGGAATGTTAATAATGCATATGTATGGACTACTGTCTCCAAGAGTGTAAGTTGGTTCATTTTCCACAATCATATTTAATGATTTATTTTAAATGTATAATTTTTGTATAAATATAATAATTATTAAATGTTTATTATTTTAATGATGAAATATAATGACTCCATGATCATAGTTTAGCTACAAAAAACTAATTTAAAACATTAATAAAATTTGTTCAAAACACGCAACCTAAATTTAATTATTTATGTAGTTTTACCAAACATAGTAATAGGTGAAATAAAAGTAATGAAACAAATTAAAATGGTATCGAATCAATTATAAAATTAATAAAAGTAAATAATACAAGAATTTAGAGGACATTCACCAGAATGGAAAATCAATGTAAGGGAAACTTGTATCACTTTTCATTCCATGAGGCATGCTTTATTATTTTGCACCTTATTTCTTATATATGGTGTAAATACTACCATATTGAAATATTATATGATGAAATAATTTATATTCAAGGTATTTATAACTTTTAATTTATTATTATTATATATGGGATTTTCCATTCATATGTAAGGGATCATCCTCTCATAATTTACATCAACGAGATAAATGTATTGTTCACCACTTATATTTTTAGTGTATTGTATCTAATACCCATATTATTATATTTTACCATTAATCCTCTTACTATAATGTTATTAATGGATTTAATTTGATGTTATTAATTCATGAGGTTTATGATTTAAAATGTTTTAAGGTGGTATGGGACACTTTTGAATTTTTAATGATTATTTTCCTCCCCTATATATTTAATTATTATTCAATAGAATTTCTTTTTAATGGAATTATATAACAATTATTCAATAAAACCTTTCATTATCCTCTATTTATTCATTCAAATTTTAAATATTAATTCTAATAATCAATTATTTGGTGCTCATAATATTTTAGAAAATGATTTTTAAAAAACCAGACATTATTTCACTATTTAGTCGGAGAACATGTTTTCTTCTAAAAACTATGTTTTATTTAAAAAAATTTCAAAAAAATTATAAAATTATTTTGTAAAAAAAATTTTACCCCATTTTCTTTTACTAATTTGTTCAAATTAATCTTATTGTCACTTTCTAAATGAGTTATTTTATATCTTTTTTAAATAAAAAAGGTACATTCTTATATTCTTGTATGAAATGTAAGAATTTATCTATTGTCATTTATTTGAATCTTTATTTTCAATTTTAATAGGATTATTTTTAAAGATATTTTTTTGAAAAATGATTTTGAATTAAAAATATTTTCAAAAGGGGTTTCAAAAGGAAATAATATTTTCTTCAATAATATTTTTAAAAGATATTCTTTATTTCTTCAAGTACAATAACCCTATATTTTTACTCCACATGATATTTTTTATATAGATAAAATCTTTTATTATTCCTATGGATATTTTATGATTTATATAGACATGTATTATATTCACATTCACTTCATTTATTTTTTTGTCCCCTTGAAATATCCTATTTCATATGATCATTGAGCATTGAATTTCCCTAAATTATCTGTACTATTTTTCATAGATCTTACTATTTCCTAAATCGCATTCCATTTCAGTTATGGTTTTTGAATGGGGAATTGTTTATAAGTCCATATTTTTCATTAAATATAGTAAATTGATAACACATATTATTTATTTTTATTATCCAATATGACAAATGCTTTGGACATACAATGATGGGTGGATCACAGATTTTATATAGCTCACCAATGCATCCACAGGTTCTCATGAGAAGAATATTTTTGAAAATGGGTTTATAAAATTAGTTTTAAACCTTCCTATAAAATATATTGATGGTAATATGTTTTAATGTTTCCCGAACATGAAATTAATCAATTAAGAAAATAACTCATACTAGTTTTAGTTATTACTCATCAATGAAATTTTACATTGACATATCTTTAGATATAGTACATTTTTATTTATTGATTACATGGAATGTGTGTTATATTATTTACCTTGAAATTTCACAATTATTATTGATTCATTATTTCTTATCATATATTTTTCCTTATTGATCATTTTACCTCACCTTTATTAAGTTTCTTTCCCCAGGAATCCTAGAAAAGTAATATGAAAGATAAGAATGGATTTATTAGATAGATTAGTGTAATCCCTGATGATTTTTCATTTTGAATGATGAAGAAAAATTATTTTGTAAATAGTGTAGTAATTTTAAAAAAAATTTCATTTATGTATCTTGTTTACTAGGACAACTAAATTTATCAGTCCTTTGGGCTTGATTCCTTGCAGTCATGAAAATATAAATGATAGTAGACACCACTCTAGAATTCTATGGTTGGGTCACTATAAATAACTGAATAATTTTGTTATTATGTATTTAGATTAATTTATTATTGATTAATGATATTGTGATTTTATGAATCGAGAGAATAATTATTATTTTACTACATTATATTTTTTATGGTTTTGGAGGATTGTGATAAATTTTACCTATAATGAAGAGACGTTATTATTTTTCAAGTTGATAATTAGGAAAAAACATTATATTGGGAATAAAACCCTAAATATTTTACCAAAATTGTGGTAATATTTTCAAAATGTTGTTTACGAAATATTATCGGTGACCATAAAATTGGATGTTGATTTAAAGGAATATAGGGTTTACTACATGATGGGATTAATGGAATATACATAACAACATGATATTTTATTTTTGGAAGCATGCATGTTTTCATTAAGGTTTTATAGTGACAAACATATTAAAATATTGAGTATCAGACATTAACTGATAAATTATGTTTTTTAGAATATAATGTTATGATTATTTTTATATTTAGTGAACTTACTTTTAAATTAATGGTCTTTGAATTTAGACAGACATATTATGTACGAGTCATGTGATTTACTACCTATAAAATATAATTAGTTGAATATAAGATATTATTATTTTTAGATAACATATTCTAACTATTTTAATTTATATATATATATATTAACATTATTATGGAAGGACTTTTGGATCTTATTATTCATTAAAGGGGTTTGGGGATGAAAAAATTCACATTGAATATCTATTTATTGTTGTAGGATATTAAGTTGAAATAGATCAAAGAAAAAAGAAAGGTTTTGATTATGATTATAAATAAATTAATTTTGTTTCTTGAGTGATTTATCTATATATTAGAACAAATACTCCACTCAAGGTAATGTATATTTAAATAAACGAATTTTTCGATAATTTGGGTCTCAGAAATAAAAGGAATTTTAAATAGTCATTGATATATGATTTAGTGATTGTAAACATTCTAATTACCATATTAAATAACACTATCCATTAGAAAATAATAGTTAGATTTATTTCCCATGTCCATGTTTTTTATTCCAACTAATTATATCATGTATGGAAACCTAGAATTATAGCGAGCTTGACATTTTATTTTCCCTCAAATTAATAAGATTAGCTATTATCCCTTTTTAGGATGTGGTGTTTCTACAAATGGTATTGTAAAATTTCATCTCTATGTTTAAAAAAAATTTAATTATGAGGATTAAAATTATTGAATGAGGATAACATCTAGTTTTTAAAATAACATTATATTTGATAGTCTATGTTGCTAAAACATTGAGATGAAACAATCTCCAAAATTTTATTATTTTAACACGAACATTATAATTCAGATGTAAAATTGGAGTGTATTAATATGAATAAATATAATTGGAAATAAATATGAATTTTATATTATATATAAATTTAATTATTCTTATTAATTTAATACATTTTTAGTAATGTCATTTTATTATTCAAATTTATGTTTTATTTAAAAAAAAAATTATATTCGATTATAAGAGAAAATAAATATACTTAATTTATGAAAAATTTAGAAAATATATATCAGAAGGAAAACTAATTTTTTGACACATAATGTTAAATTTAGAATATATAACATTTCATGTAATTTTCTAATAAGGTGTATTTTAGGGTTAAAAAGTGAAAATAATTGTTTTGATAAAATACCACAAATATTATGAAATAATTATTATATGATATCTATTTATAATTTATTATCACTTATTATTGGTAAATATTTAGATTTTTAATGAAATAATAAATAAATAATTACATTTATAAACATGTTCTGATTTTTTAACCTGAATTTTATCTTTAAAAATTGTTTTATTAGATACACATGTAAATTTATTAAAATTTCTTTTTATCAGTTTTATAAATTGAATAATGTAATGTGGATTCCATATTTTGAAATATAATGTCCAATTTAGGTCATAAGGTAATTTTAAATTTTATACATAAAAAATACAATAGTAAAAAAATATTTACCATAATATAGTTAAGTTAATGAAGTGGGTTAATGTCAAAATAAAACCTTAAAATAACAAAATTGATAAATCAAATCAGTTTTTTATTTTTTTTATTGACCTTATCCATTCATTAAGACATAAATTATCAATCAAGATCAATTTAATTAATTCCACAAAAATATTATTGGTTTTAAATATATAATAATTAGTATTTAATCAATTAAACCCACACCTCCTCATTTATAAATACAACACACGACCATCCCATTTCTCCAAAAAATCCATGAAACACTTAAAATACATTATAAACGAAATCCTATACACTCCCAAAATTTTTACATTCAATTGTTATTAACTAATGAACAATTTAATTTTTCTTATGTGGTCCTTCAACGAGGTAATCTTCATGAGGTAACTTTCTTAAACCACCTCTCTTAATTTCATTTATTTATCTAAATTATTCTCACCACCTTAAACCATAAAATAATAGTAACAAAAGTTTCATGTGTATAATTAAATTTAATATTTATAATAACATATCTTTTTATCAACTATTTTTTTATCTCTTATTATTCAATGAAACGAAACCAATTCAAAATTATCGTAACTAACCATATTTGTGGATAGTGATTTTTAATTTTCCATTACTACCATGAAGGCTGGTCATAAAAGTATTATTATGGTAAATAATATTTCACATGGTATTTTATAACCTATTTTACGTTCTTTAATGAATATATATATAATATTAAATAAAACAATCCTAGTTCGTGATGGTCAGAAAACCACCAAAAATAGACTAAACATTTATCACTGACGTTTTCTCCAATGAATCATCCTCATGGATTTAAGAAAAATGATATATGGGAACATATAATCATTTTTATGAGAATTAATACCATTTTATTTCACTTTTATAGTTTTATTTCAATTTTATAAAAACGTCCATAATTATACACAAGTGCACCATCCAGGAATCCATGGAACAAACGCACTAATAACTAAGAAAATAAATAAATATAATTAATGATTGTGTTGTAAGATGTCATTAAAGGATAATATAAGGTATTATAAATATTAATATTGGTCGTTAGTGTATTAATAACATTTTTTAATACATTTTTAACGAGATTAATATATGAAAAACTAAATGGAATAGTGAGGTATGAAATTTTTTAACTCAATTTTCATTCATTGGGTTAAACATCTTCTTCATTGATTATTTCAAGATAATATTTTTTGTGGAATGGAATTGGATTATCTTATATTATATTTACACCTATTTATGTGGATTTGTAGTTGATATACACAATTTATATATTTTATTGATTCTTAATACAATGTTATGATATTTTTAATGGAATTCATCTTAAATTTTTTTGGTGAGACATATTTTGATGTTATGAAACTATATTATTTTATGAGGTTAATATAATGACCATCAGAAAAGTTAAATAATGAATTTATTTATTCACATTATATTTAATTTTTTTCATGATATTATTTCAAGGTGAATATTATTAAACTGATTACAAAGTGGTAAGATTTTATTTCACAATCTCATTATGTATGGTTTATGTTTAAGTATCTACTAGGTAATATTTATATTCTATGTTAATATATTCCAAAAATGTTTTAAAAAATGTTTTTAACATTCTAATAAAAACTTTTAACGTCATTTTCCATATGTTTTACATTTTACAAAAAGCTTTGAAAGGAATAGTTTTGTCATTTACTAAATATTTTCATTAGTCTTTTATAAAAAAATGAATGGAATATTATATTTACGTATACTATATTAACTAAGTATCTATCCATTATGAACACTCAAATGTTACAAATATAATTAATAATCTTCAAAATAATACATTTTCAAAACTTCTTCAAAATATTTTAATTAAAAAAGTGATTTTCAAAAAGCAATGGATATTTTCTTTAAATTTTAAGGAACTATTTATTGTATTTATATTAATTAATGGAAAAAACACATTATTATACATATAATTGACTGTAGATATGTTTCATTTAGATAATACTTATCCTTCCTTAGATTGTCTATTATTATTTTCACTATGGATGTGCTATTTGGGTACCATTTTCTGTAATAATTGGGATTGTTTATGGTTATGTTTATTGATTGGGGATATTAATAAAATTTCATTTATTAGTTTTTAATAAAATTAATTATACATATTTTGTTTCAACCTTTTCATAAAACAAATAATTGGATTTAGTGATGGGCGTGGACCTATATATCCCCTCAATGCATTAGGAGGTCTCAGGAGACAATCTAGATTGAATTCTTTCTAAGGGATTACCAATTTATTAGATTCATGGCATAATGCATTTGTTGAATTATATTCTAGGCATTAAGAGTTGATATTATTAGATTTTTGGTATAAATCCTATATGGTATGTTTTAGAAATATGGAATTATACATTCCCTCATTATGAGATTAGTTATGTATATTTTCTATGATTCTTAGATTAGTTATAATATCCATGGTTAATTTTCAATCTCATGTGATTATTTATATGAAATTAACTAATTTTAATTTATTCTTACAATATTATGTTCAAGTCTTTAATGAAATGGAATATATGTTAATTTATTTACATGGATATGCTTTTTATGATTATAGAATCATGATATCATCCACTTTACGTAACCCTTTCTACGAATTTGACCTCACCCCTTTCTTAAGTTTAATTTTTCACCATGATCCCATGATGTTCATTATGATTGATATCCATGGATAACATAGAGTAATAATGATTTTCTAAAATGAATTACAATGATGTAATTTGTGTTTTAAATTTTAATTTAAGATTCAAGTATTCATATCATTTTCTAAAACTACTAAATTCAATCCATCTCGATGAGATTCCTTGTATATTATACCAATGATATAAAGTGGCCATCAACTCTAGGATACCAATCTCCCTGTCATTATAATAAACCATTAAAAAATTACCATTATTTCCTTAAAATATTTGTTCTTGAATTAACGGTGTATTCCATGAACATAACTAATTATAGAAGAATGTAACAATAAGTTATGGGTCCAGTGAAAATTCAATAAGTTATCATGAACCATAGCCACACCGACATTAACACTATATTTTGTAGAAATTCATAATTAGATTCAAGAACATGAGTCAGAAATTATACACCAATACACGTCTATATATTCCAATTATTTAAGGACTTGTGTCTCTCTATAATGTATTTATTACCATTTTCCATTATTGGTCAGGACAAAAGGCCATCATGCACTATAAAGTTCTCAGTTTGGAACATAAGGTAGTCATATCCTACAATTTCATAAGACGTGTTTGAAATCCATCATACCCTTTCCATGTGACAAGTTGTATCATCATCACATTCAAAAAATACCCTCCATTATTGGGGAGATCAAATATATGATGGTCCACCTGTCACATGCATCTAGATTCACAACAATCACAAGTCATTAATTTATATACAATAGAGTTGAACACATCTTGGAAAAAACATAGAATATTCTACATAATTCTGGACTCCACACACAAATACAAAAGTGATCATTATCGTGCATGAGTATCACCTACTATATATTAAAACACATGTTACCAATATTGATGAAACATCTCAAAAATGGCACTATATGTTAAGGATCATCCTACCTCAATCATATTGACTACAATCACAATGATTAAAAACTACTAATACCTATGTTTAATAAAAAAAACTTACAGAATTAGACCCAAAAACGAATTATTCCTAAAATAATAAAAATTTATAAAATAAAGATATGATCTAAAACATTATTTGAGTATCAGATGGAGATATAGGCATTGTATAATTTCAGCCTAAGAATAAAAAAAGATCCTCAACAATAAATATAGATTTGGACTATGGAAATGTCACTACCTCTCACGATTATTATATATCTATCAAAGAACTAACTAATAATTGAATTAACAGGAAATAATACATAGATATTTCAAATATGACCTTGATATTCGGATAATTCCTAATAAATAATAATTTACATGCTCAAACAGACAAAAATTTCTTTGTGTATGTTGACATATTGATCTAGAATTCAAGTGATGAAGAGAGGAGGAGTGGACCAAATTCATTAGATGCGATATACTAGGTTGATTTTTTATTATTGGGTGGTTCATCTTATAGACTCAAATAATTATAATTTTCGTTTTTGTGAAATTACTGAGTCACCCTTACTTACTGTGTAATCTGGACACCAACTACATGCCAACGTTGGTCCTCTAGAAATCAAGTGTTCTTATAAAAGGTTTGGTACGTCTACCTCATCCACCAGAAATCTAGTGAGAGCAATATATATGTATGTTTTCTTATACCCGTATCAAAAAAACTGGTGGATTTGTATCAGCTAGATGGTTTGAATACACATAGTTCTAAGTTTCTAGTTGGTGTCTCTAACATCCCTAGATAAGATTCATGGACCAAAAAATTCATATAACAAACTGTAAAATAAAAAAAATGTTATAATTAAACTCAAATTAACATTAATTTTCATTTTTTGGGTTTGAAAATCTCCCTCTATATTGTTTCCTTATGAGTACAACTCAACAAATTTACCATTAAACATGAATATAAGACTATCACTACCACTTTTCTACTTCTATCGATATATTTTAAAAATTCATAAATATGGAACCTTTATTTCCTATAAAAACATTTAAAATTACTAAATAATATTCTTACTGATATCTTGAAAAAGGAAACATATAGTTCTAACTCATCATCAGTACAAACAATTGTATCCATATGGATGGTCTTGTACCTCTAAAAATTATAGATGTGGAACAAGTTATATATACCCTGAAATCATTGAGGACTACATAACCAATAAAAAATTACCCCAATATTCATAGTAATATTAAATATTTTCTCAATCTATCACGCTATTTTACCATGAGTCTATTACCAATGATGCCTAAAATGAGGCAGTACCTTTAATGAAACTCGGTCGCACATAGTGAACTATTATTGTTGTATCCTCTTACAGATATATGATTTTCTTAAAATTTATTATTAATAATACAATTATTAAACAAATAAAACATCTTGGATGTATCCAAAAAAATACATTGACAAATTAAATTAGCATTATCCCCAACATGGAAATTCAACTGTGAGTGACACGGTAGAGCATAAATAGAAAAAGATGAAGAAATCTAAATAAACCCTATAAATATTTTTTGTATGTGAAAAAAAATAATTCTATATAATCCTACAATGCTTCATGGATGTTTACTATGTGTTTCTAAATAATATATTTCATGATCTTTAGGGTATATTCTCACTTTCCATTAGTTTGAAGATGATACGTTATTCATTGTTTGGACTGAGTACTCAAATAATTATGCAAGAGTTTCAAAAACAAGGATTTAAATGATGAATTATTTTTTAATGGTTGGGGCCAAAGCCTCAATTATTATTAAAGAAATAAAATAGAGTGTATTTAATCTACCACACACAAATCCATCCCAAGTAATTTTTATATGGTGTATTTAATATCAGTATTCAATGTTCCACATTCTTTAGAGAATCACCTATATCCCAAATAACATCTCAATTTCCCAGGTCTTGGGAAACCCCATCCTAAATGGAATTTCCTCTCATCAAAATTCTACAAAGGAACATGATGTGGATTAAGTAATCTACATTGTCACTAATTATTAAAATTATACTATGAGAGGTCATAAATATAAAAATGAAGTCCATAATGTAACTCTTCATTCTAGGCTACCCAAAGTGTCTCATAATCACTTGATAAATCATTATTAATCAACAGTGTACTAAAATTATGGGTTTTAGTTCATTGTTATTTTTACCTTATCAATATTGGAACTAGATCAGACCCATCGATAAAGGTCATATTGCAATAATTTATTAAACAAATTAGAACTAGTCCACATCTAGTCATCAATTTAATGATCAATAAGGATTCATGTTTTGAATATTTTACAGCATTAACATTTCTTCCAATTAATATATCATTACTAAAAGGGTTTTGTCATTACCCCTTGGTCAATTGATTCATACACCAATCACTCATTTAGTAATCAAATTAACTGATATTCCAACTCTAAAGGATTCTTTAAAATATCGTATGTTTTCTGTCTTATAGAATTAAAAAAATATAATATTCCATATATAATAATCAATTTAAATATTAAATGTCTTTACATACCCCACTAGGTGTATTTTTGTGATATTAAAATCCTACTTAAGGAATATGTAACAGAAGATCTTGGGGTACATGTATATTAAAAAACACTCACAGATGAGATAATTCCCCAAAAAAATAGATAATATACCATTAATTACAAATCAATGTTATTAATAGGGTAGTTCCATTATATTTTATATATATGGGGAGACCCATAATCTTAAACTAAGTCCGATTGCATCAGTATAGATCATAGAAACATGTGATTTATCACAATTGACTGCATATCAATTCCCATTATCTTAAAATATCAGTATCAAAACAGTCATCAATCTCATATTTAGATCCATGAATATCTCTTAACACTAATATGTACACTAAAAAATAATCCACTTCTTGGTAATTCAATTCATCGTCTCTATAAGGAAGGATAAATTAAAATTTAATTTTCATAAAATTCCCTCAATCCCAAGTATCCAGCTAATCTCAAATATACATATCACGCATGTCCAAGACATCAGAGACCATACCTTTTCAAGGACCACATAAATTGCCACCTAAATTATCTAATAACTATAAATGCATAACAATTTGATATAAAAGTGACACATCAATATCTTTGCATATATATAATGTGGTTGTAGTTAACTCAACAAAAATCCAGGACTCTAGAGTGCATCTTTGATTTCCTTGTGAATGTGAGGTTGTTATCTAGACAAAATTCAACGAAAGAGACAATATATGTATTGAATATTCTCATTTTGAGATCCAATAATAGTATATGTGAATTATTTAACCCACAATTCCTGAAAATATAATAATATTGTTCATATTTAATCATTAATTCAATCATATGAATATAATCCTTTCTAAACTAATATTGGTTATAGCCTAATTATAGATCTATATTGGATACACTTAGGCTTCCCATAAGATATCAAACAAGTGATAAATCCATATAAATGGTTTTCTATTCTCCAATGTAACCTGGTTTAAATTCTTGTAGTTCATATGTAACCAGTGAATACCATTGATGTTCTTTCTAAATAATACATGAGATCCCAAAGGAGACATGATAGGTCAAATGCAGCCCTTCAACTCCAAATCCTCAAACTGAACCCCAATTATTTTAAAAACGTTTGTGACACATGTTAATATAGAATTGATATATGTTTCTCATCCAACATGAGTTCATTCTCAATATAATTTTCCCTATAGAGATCAAGACTCATGAAGTTAACAAGAATAACATCTAGAGAATGGTCTTCCCAAGAGGAAAATATGGTGACTACATTTCTTGGTTTGTAATATGAACCAAACCTACCACCAATTTTATGATATCCCTAATTAGACATAGGTATATACCACATATTTAGGATCTAATATCCTAATATCAATTCATACCAAACATCACACATTGAGGTCTAGTGATGGATGTACACCATCAATAACATTCAATGATAACCCAATAACTAGTCAACTAATCAATTGTAAATATCTCTATAAAGATATTAATATCATGTATCATAAAATCCATCATATTTCAATAACCAATAAATAATAAATTAAACAATGAAAACATTTTCAAAATTTAATAATTCCTTCTTAATGGTGTTTTAAGAGATACAATCTCATAAGATAATTTTCTTAACAAGTCATGTCTCTAAAAGCATGAGTAGATATAAATGAATTGAAGAACCTCTATTGAAAATGAAATAATACAGTGTATATGTTTTTATGATCATACCAAAAACAAACAATGTTCCCTCTCCACTATCAATAATGCAATTCTGAAGTTCATAGATTCTAACTTTATTATCTTAACAACTCTTCCACTAAAGAACATAACTCACCTAGGTAATAGAGAACTATGGGTCCAAAAGCTGTTGTTGGGGACCACATTGAGATGTATAGTTTATAGTTTTTATTTTACGCTCACCACTAAGGGATCTAAACCTTGATATCAACTAATAGAACTTCTCAGGATTCCCTATCTATCCACATCAGAAAGACATTTATACGTGATATGTAATTTTCTTATTGTGTTTACTCTATCTATAACTAAATAATTTTATTAATCCTTATATATAGGCGGATAAGGAAACCATTGAATTAATTTTTTTTCTACCACCAAATGAATGAATATACATGGCCTTCTTTTTCATACCTCTAGAAAATTCATCCACTATTTCTCTAAAGTGTCCACCAATAGATCCACTATGATATGGAAGAGAACATGAATGTAGTTCCCCTTCCAAAACAATCTTGATTGTCACATACTTTATAAGATAATATAGATAATTCATCTGGTTAAATCTTCTAACATCAGACTAAATATTACTAAATCACTAATGTTGAATTTCATTTATTATAACTCTTAAATAGAATCCATGAGAGGGAAAACATAAAGTGACTTCACCAAATAATATTATTAATAAAAAAATTATATTGGTCACTATTGAAGATATAGAAACACAAAATAATGATCCATAATTAGTATATCCTTGAATAAATCCTTGAGGAAATTATCTTTGAAGCTATTCTTTATTAGATACTTATATATTCATATTTGGTTCAAAACACTCGATCATCACCTAGATGGTATTTAAATCATTTAGTCCACCTACATAACTCATCATTTCTATGGATTCTACAATAGTTTTATGGTTCAATAAATGTTTTCAATTAATTCATTAGAATCTTGTGGTTCTCTAGTTTCTTAGGGGTAAGTGGCAAGGTAAAGTTAGAAGTATCAAGAAATATCTTCCATCATCCATGAAACTTTGGCAGATTTAATAGATTATAAGTTGAGGACTCATTGTTGTAGTGGTTCCACCACATGAACCATCAGAGTTCGTATTAGAGATTTCTCACAAAAATTACTTTACACAGGGTGTAATTATATGTGAATTCTCCCATTAGATATCATTATAACATGCTTCCACCACTGTTCCCCTCATATGTCCTCAATGAGCTATTGACTACAATGCCAAATAAATTCATAAAACACCAATAATAGTTTACATATGATAATAACCTAATAAGCCTACAAGAATAAAAAATGTATTTCTACTCAAGACCTAACATAGTAGGGTACCCACAATGATATGGAATAACTTTCCCGGAGCTACTGAAGGATGAAGAGATGTTCTACATACCAGTATGATCACCAAATTGATGAATGTAAAATGAAAAAGTTCATTCTAATTTCCAACAATTATAAATCATAACATAATAGAAACATTATCAACAAATTAATATATATAATCAAATGAACTACCATTCAATGTAAGTGTTTGGTGTATATATGAAATATGATCAAATATACCTATTCATGTTTTATAAACAAACAAAAATCCAATAAATCTTATCAATAAAACTAACACATGATCACTATGATACCACCGAACGATAAGTATAGTAGTAGTACCTTCACTAGTAACATGGAGGTCAATCACATTGGATATGAAGAGGATGTAACCTAAATACCCTAATTTAGATCCACAAATCATGTATCCTTTCTACTTTTCACCTAAACACTATTTGGAAAAAATAAAATAAAACATAATATGATAACATTTTTTAATTAATTTTCTCAAATCACCTAATATAGCCCAGTGATGTATTTGACCTCATTAATTCATCCTCATAAAAAAGTGATTGATGACTATATTTAAGGGATTTAATGGTTAAATATAGAGAATATAGTCTCAATATAATTGATAGAAATTTGATCCATATAATGAAAATGAAAAAAACAATAAATTTAATAGAAAAACCAAATAAACACAATTCTAAAATATAAGAAATTTTAGGAATTAAAAAGTCATACAATGTAATAAATCATGCACCCTAGTGTGGAAAATCAACCCATAGTATAATAAATAAATTAGAAAATAATGTAATACACGGTGAAATCACATCTATGTCCATTAAATAACCCCATATAAACACTAAGCTCTATCTCATGAGCTCCATGTAGCTCTTCCCTTTCCCTTTTCCAGATCCCTAATCATGATGTCTATACACAGATCAAGATTCCAATATATACTAGGATAATAACCATGTTGGGGACCATGAATTTATATTTAATATAATTTTACATTAATTAATGATTTTTTCAAGAAAATGGTAAAATTTTCTATCAAATTCTAATAAATCATGTATCATGAAAATTTGTGATCATCTTACCACAATGATATTTTGTTATACCAACTTCATCATTTAATTTATGGTATATTAAAAAATAAAGGTTTGATCATAGTTATTTAACATGACCACCATAATACTCCAAGTTTCCACATGGCCATATTTCATTGGAAAATAAACAAGGAAATAATACCCCATATATATCACGGGTCCGGCCATAAGGCCATTCTTATTTGTTTCTGCATCAAGTTGGGAAATAAGGTTGTCAAATCTCAATACACCCTTGAGTCTCGATGTAATGATGTGAGTAACTTATTTATTTTTTTTAGGTTCATTATAATCATTTCATGTCACACAAACTCTCGTCAAGGGTTTCACTAAGACATTATAGTCCACATGTCTCCTTATAGTATATGGTGAACCTCCAATGGTTATCCTTCCCATAAAATAGTGAATTAAAAATTTAGACCCAAAAATAAAATATCAAGAAAGAGTCTCATAAGACACACACATAGACAAATGAAATTATTTTAATAATTTTTTTCATGGGATATACATTCACAATAATGAGATGAATAATAAATAATAAAATAATACAAAGGGAACTATATTGAATGGATATTACAACCTCAAATGTGTTGATTAAAATTAATATGATTCTCTACTATCAATACCCATGTACCATATTACAACTAATAATATTAACCCCTAAATTTTTTTTATTACTATATATAAGCCCAATTAATCATTAAATGGGTTTTATAATAAGATTCAAGAAGGATATAGTGACATTCGATTAGAATAATCTTAACTTATGAAAAGAACCCATCATCAATGATAGAGTTAGATCCAGTCCATAGAATTGTAACTAACTCTCTAGATATAGTACCAATATATATATATACAAATAATGTGATATTATAATATTAAATAATGTACATATCATGATAATATAGCTTAGATCTATAGAAGATTAAAATGGATGACATATTATCTATGCTAGAAAATAGTAAACCTACATCATGGATAACGAAGGATCGATGTAGACACTGATTACTAAATATAAGAGAATAAAGGGACCAATACTCACTAAAATACATATTTTAGGAATTTTATGTATTATTGGGGGTTAATCCTAGAGAGTTTTATAAAATAAAGGCATGTTATAGTGACATTTTGTTTTCTACCTTACATACAAGGTTGTTTAGAAACCACTGACTTATCAATATAGGGCCTCCACCCAACTGGTATACTTGGGTAGGTAGAAACAATTATACTTTAAAAAATAGAGTTCTAATTGGCCATAAAAAATTTAGGTCTTCATTTACCCATATTGCCTAGCTAGTGGATCTCTTTTTCTTGTCTTTTGGACACCAATTACTACATTCAACTGGTTTGTTCTACTAGCTCATTCACCTTTTCTTCCTTGGTAGTAACCATTATTAGAAAAGAATAATGAAAAAATTAAGGTATTTTAAAACAATAATTAATGATTCTTGTAATTTAAATGGTATCACACATATTTTATAAGTGTATTTTTTATAGGTTAAATATTTTCTTTTGATAAAGAGTTACATTAATTTCAAATATATATTGATTAATTCAATTTTCATTTACTTTTTATTTTAATGATCATATTAATATAAAAAACACTCAATTTAAAAGAAAATATAATAGATTATTTTGTTGGAATTTCTGAGTTATCCATTCCTTTAACTTTATATTTTGAAGGGCTTGTTGAAGTGATGAAAGTGTGATTTTTGGGAGAAATCCCATGTTATTTGTATACTTATAATTCCTAGTATTCACACCTTCTTAAAAATGTTTCTTTGTGAAATAATTATTTCACAGATTCCTCCCCATAATATTTCAATATTTTGAATTCATTTTTTTGGAAAAACATATTGAAAAGAATGGTCAGTGAATTTTAATCGCAGAGAAAAAAGATTAATACAAAACAACAATAACATGATCCTATGACATATTTATTTATTTATTTTGGGAAATTATCCATATATATATAAAGGTAAATAAATTTCACAATGTTTAATATCTCAGTTATTTTATATAAAACAATTTACCATAAATATTGAAAGCATAACATGTTGGAGATCATAAAAAATTATCGTTCTACTGTAACCTCGCATTGCTACCATCCCAACAAATGCATAGTAATGAAACTTTGCAATATTAATTTGAGGATGGGAATATATAGAGATATAATGACCTACACATGTAACTAATAAAAAATAGTAAAATTAAATGTTTTTTCTAAATTCGTATTGTTCCATATAAATGTCAATGGCTAGAAGTGTTACACATTGTCAAAGCCGCAATATCGCCTAATTGGTTTGATGAGAGTTATTGTTCAGTGTGTAGTATATGATGATAACAGATAGCCAATCCTTATCCTATAGATAAACCTATAAATATCAAAAAAATTTATATATCATATACTTGTCCAATTTTTCTAAATCCTTTCATAGTTCAACAATACCAAACAAACATAATCGAACTTCCACCTCCTCTTCACTCACTAATTAATTCATTGAATACATGATTAAATTTCATGTTATTAACTCATGAAGTACCATATAATTTTACTAAATTCTATAATAGTGTCCTACATTCTATCTCTAATCATTAATATAGATCAAATGAAATAAAATAGTTCATAAACTTCTCAATCACTATCATTTTTTTGACAATTATTCAATATTGATTATTCTATGAATCATCTATAATGTATGTGACCAATATTGTATTAATACTATAATATAATAGCATCTCAATGAACTATTCTTCATCTAGGTATAAAAAACAAAGTTAATTACATGATTTATAGACACAAGGATCATTTTATGATTTATAGAACTGTAATTTTCCCAGTGTGATACATTTTCCTCTTACTTTTTGTAAAACTCAACCAAGTAGATTTATTATCACAATCTCTAATTTCCAACATCTTATGTAGTAATTTAGTAATCATTTATGGTAGATAATTCAACCTTATTTTTAAATTGAGATGTATACAAAACTTTTGATCATCCAAAATTATACAAAAATCATCTCACCATCATTCTACTATCAACATCACTTCCAAAGACAATATACACATACCCCTCCAATGACTTTCTTTTACAAAATTATTTTGATACTTCCTTTAATTCCATTAGATACCTAAAATTTAATGAAAATCTCCCATTAAATTATTATTATTATTATTATTTTTATACCTTTTATTAATTCCCACTACATGAGAAATACTAGGTTGATTATAGACTATGACATACATCAAGTTTCCAGTAGGTGATCCTTATAGAACCTTTTCCTTGTACTAAAACTCCTATTATATCACTGGTGTTTTCTCCTTTGAAAATTTGAATTTTTTTAAAGGATAATAGAATAAATAGTTTCTTATAGCATACTAAATACTATTAAAATGTCTACAATGTATTCATCCAGTGATACCATCAATATTTAAGCCGTGTTGTCTCTCTTGATATTCATCACTAAAATTGTTCCATCTTCACCAAATTATTTCATCACTAAATTTTCATCAAAATACACTTTAATCTCATTATTCCAGTAAACAAATTATATTTTATTTTTCATTTGATCCAAATAAAAAATAAATATAAATTATACATCACCAAAAGTTTTAAAATAGAAATATTTATACAGAAAACACTATTTTCATGAATTTTTTCTCCCAAATACATTAAATTTTATTACATTACCTGTGTTTACCCTTTAAAAAATATATTTATAACCAATATATTTTAATTTACTCTTATATTTAAATAAATATTAGTTTTATATCATACTTTACACACAACATGATGTTTTAAAAAAATGTGTTATATTATTAAAATGTTATTATTTATTTGGATAGGCAACATCTATCCATATTATGGGTGGGTGTGAATAGGAATAAAAATAATTTTAAAATCTATTTTTAAACCTATGTAAATTAAATTAATTGTATATAAATTGGATTGAAATGAAAAAAAATAATTTTAATGTAAACTAGATGTTTTTTTTAAAAAATGGGTTTATGTATGTAATATGTTGTTATCTTAAAAAAATAAATTATTATCAATTGATTAATGATTTTAGTAAAATGAGTATATTATATAATCAGTATAATGTTTTAACAATTATCTAATTTATTTTACTATCCATGTAATATAAATAATGTTTTTCTTATGATCAAATGTATATTTTCCTAACAATAGTTATATTGTGTTTTGTGGATTTATTCTAAAATTGATTTGATAAAAATAATAAAATTATATTTTTAAAAATTGATATTATATTTGGATTCAGCATAATAATATTTATCTTAGGGTAATTTTTTGAAATTTTTATAAAATAGTTATAATAATCTTTTTTCAAAAATGATGTTTTTTTGAAATTAATAACATGTAAGCATTGAATAATAAATTTTGATACAATTTAATTTACCAAATATATGTTAATGGATTAAAATAATTTATTTTAATTAATTTCATAGAATTTGGGAATCCAAATATTAACTTTTTTTATCATAAGTTATGGTTTTTTAAAATTTTGAACTATTTTTGGTCCTTTGAATTTGATTATATTGTAGGAAGATGGAACTCGAATTTTCCATCTTCAAAAGTTTTGAATGATTCATTTGATTATTATTTAACCATGAAATTATTTATAATAAAAAAATTACATAATTTAATGGTGATATAATTTTTATTCCTAAATTTGGTAGTTTTGAAAAAATAATTTTTCATTAATTTTTCTATCATTATATTAAAAAAATTTCTAAAACCTATAAAGTATAAATATATTAAATTTAATAGAAATCTTGAAATAATATTTTTAAATTTCACAAGAATTAACATTTCATTTGGTCATATAATTATGTTATCTTGATAAATGTTATGTTATAATTATTAAGGTAAAAAACAGGTTTAACGCTTTTTAATTTTGAGATAATACATAATATATATAAAAAATTATTCTAAATGTGATTTTTGAAGATTTTTTACCTTATGAAATATCATATTCAAATTTTTGTATGAATGGTTCTACTTTGTTGTATATGATTTACATAATATTTTATCTTTTATGTATTTCTAATTGTTTCTATTCACTCACTTATAAAAGGGAACATCCTCCACTACCATATTCAAAAAAATGATACCTAAAGATAAAAAAACCAACCCGAATACTATGTTACATTAAATTAGAATTTAATATATAATTTGTATTTACCAAATACCATCCTATTATGGAATAAGGTTTAATCCAAGGGAGGCTTCTTAAAGAAGAGGTATAAATCTTATAGAACTGATTTAAATTTTATTTACTCTTCTTCCTACAATATATTTATGATATATATTATTCAATAATGAATTTATTATCATAAATATACTTAATTTTTATTATGATGATTGGGAAACCATTATGACCTCCCTTGCACCCTAATGGACAAGAATGCATTGCTCATGCATACATGTGAACTACAACCTCGATGAGGCGATTCTTTTAATGTTTCTTAACTGAATCAATTTATTGGAAAAAATGATGGATTTACTAAATATCTCTGACATTTAGGATATTAATATTATATTATAATGAATAATTATTAAATAAATTTTTTTATTCCATCAATCAAAAACATCACTTTTGTATATATATCGACTACAATCTCTATTAAGTGGTGTGATTTATTTTTCATCCCAAATTAATTCCTATAGTTTTACAAGTTTTGATAATGAATATGTTTGATGTAACCATGATTAATGTATATGGACTGGGATAGCTGAACTAAAACATACATGAATAATAATGTTATCGTCACCCTAAACAGTGATTTTAATAACCAAATGTCAATAAACAGGTGGTAATACGTTACATTTAAATAATATACTGTTTAATATATATATATATATATATGGTTCTAGAATAGATATATAATAAATATATATTTATTTAATTGGAGTTTCAAATGTGTAAAAAGAGATATGATAATTTAGGTAAGGGATTTCTATAGAAAGTGTGAGGTAAATTTCATTTTGTGAAATTATATAGATTTTATCCTCCAAACACAATATATTTTATCCTTATCTAGTCATTTATATAATTTTTATGTTATAGTACCATTTTTATCTATCAGATACTTAAAATGATCAGAAAATTTTACATAATTAAAGCAATCATTACTCTCTATTTGGTCATGAATATTTGATCTTCATGTCCATATTCTCTTTAAAATGTTTTAATGATTTTTTCACTATTATAAAATTATCACCTAAATATATTTTTTCTATATTTGAAACTCTAAAAATTTAGTATATGGGGTATTATTGTCATTTTTCAATTGATATATTTTAGCTAATGGTTTGAAAATAATATTTGTTTTAACATATAATATATGAACAAATTTTCTCACTATCCTGACTACTCCTTGATTTTATTCACCCTTTATAATATTTGGTTGTTTCATTCATGGAAAAAAACATACATATTTCTTGGAATATTCTATATTTTCAATAATTTTTTCCAAATGATAATGTTATTTTATCAATAAATATTCTAGTGTTCTTTTACACTATTTTTATCTATTTTTATTTCCACTAATGTTACTTATGATTCAATGAGGACATGATAAAATGATAAATTCCTCATTATTTATTTATATTTCATTGAATATGATGATAAAATCTCAATGAAACCAATTTTTTACACATGTAAAACTATGATGAAATGATAATTTTGTTTCTTGAAAATGTGGTATATATAATGATAGATTATGATTTCGTGATGGTTGGATATTTTATAGCCCTTAACTATTTGGATAATTTGATGTTAATATATCATGGGATAGCGATGATAAGTATGGACATGATTATGAATATGTTGGTTAACATTTTCATGTTTGAGTATAATGGACTCTATCTTTACTAATAACAAGATGTTGGGATTTGATTTAGGATAATTATGTTAAAATTTTAATGTTTGAGTATGATCACCTTATATATATTCTCATAATATTATACATGTACATAATTGTGATTAACTATGTTTATAATATTTTTCGTTCCCATGATTTTGATTCAACATGCATATGTTGTTACTCTTGAATGAGGAATACTTATTTGACATAATTATTAATAATTATTCAATATATTACATGATTTTGGATTATAGTATATTTGATTATATAGGTATGAATATTTATGTTGAGAAAATGAACATTACAATGTTATTATACCATTAATCTTATATAATTCCCTCATATGATCGATATATCCCATACTAACCATTACCGAGCATCCAATAATGCACTTTAATTTTCTTTTCATCATGAGGGTTCTGATGTATGGTTCTACGTATGATTTTTCTATAAGGATAGAAATATAGAAAACTTTGTGGTAAATGTGGTAGATATTTTTAAGAAATAACATATATATATAGTATCCAATTACACTAATCCTTTATGATACACAGTTGACTATAATTAATATTTTTACTCCCTATTCATACAAAATAAAATAATATTCATTGTTTTTATGCTCAGGACACATCAGTTAGTATCAGAGATATGATTTTTTATTTTTGTAAACTAGGTTGAGAAAATATTATTTATAATACATTGGATAATCCAAAGTATAGAAAAATATATAATGATATAATAAGGATATGAGTTTGGTTTTTCTAGAATATATGTCATTGTTTTCATACTAGTCAGTGGATATTTTTTTGGAAAAAATAAAAATAGGGGTAATAAATTTGGGTAGAGAGATTATGTATTCAATCAATCATCACCATTATAATATGTATGTACCTATGAAAACACATTGGACTAGATAAACTTGGGAGATATGGACTGGGTAAATAATATACTCTATGTGATACAAAAAATAAATATTTGAATTAATAATGACCATGGTTAACCTAGGATAAATTAATAGTGGAATAGGATGACATGAATTTGTTGTAATTTTGTCAATATTAGGAATTATTTTAATGAATATATTATTGTTCACTATGATGGATATATCCGAATTCTTAAATGATGTTTTTCATTTTACTTAATGGATATAAGTAGTAGTAATTTGATTAAAGAATATGATGACCATTTGAATGACCATACACATGAGAAACCTGATGGCCAATGAGATGGGATTCAATATCATGTGATTGTCTTTAGTCAACTATCTTATTCTTTGAGCAGTAACATGGGCCATGTTATGATTCTTAAATCCTTGAGGAGGGAGAGTTATGATATTGACTGTTTTATTCGAAAACACTAACCTCTTTTTATGGGTCTTCTAATCCACTTGTTTTGGTTTAGTAGAAAATTTCAATCAAATCCATATATTCCGTTAATCATTTCTTGGACCATGTAAATATTTATTGAGCAGTCTATTGCTTGTATATCCAAGGTTATTAATCATCGACACATAACACGAACATAATGAATGAATAAAAATAATATATATATATATTAGGAGGTGATTAAAATAGAATATATCAATAAATACTGCCCCCAAATTCTTTATAATAATA
The DNA here is from genome assembly GCA_963277665.1 of Viscum album. Classification (NCBI taxonomy): domain Eukaryota; kingdom Viridiplantae; phylum Streptophyta; class Magnoliopsida; order Santalales; family Viscaceae; genus Viscum; species Viscum album. The sequence goes on along the minus strand of OY728119.1, from coordinate 769,256,259 downwards.
TGGAAGGAGACATTCTATAGCTAAATTTATAAGATGATGAATCCATTAGTAATTATAAAAATAACTATACTAGAAATTTTTTGTACTCTTATAGAATTAAGATTAACCATGTGAAAAAATTAATCAAATTTTTAGTCGTATGAAACCAATTATTCCAAATATATTATACAGAATAGACATTTTAACTATGATGAAATTGTATAATTTTCAATGAAGCTATAAATGGGGAATGGGAAATAAAAAAACTCATTTAGTTTTAGTGATACGAAGATGAAAATGGGGCATCCTAGATATTAAATTTTTTAATACCATGGATGATATAGATTATAACCACATATATATGATAAATGTTTGTGAAATAGCATTGGATATTAACTAAATAGAATATGAGAACACTTAAATAATGGAAATGAGGGAAAATGAGCTTGTAATTTTCGATGGGGATGAAAAGATAATAAAAGTATGACTATTATTATTAAAAAAATAACGTTTAATGATTTAGATGATGTTGGATTGTGAATTATATGAATTATGGTGCTAATCTAAGATATAAAGAGTATAATACACCTAAAAAACCCATATGAAAAATGATAAAGTGAAGGCCTTTGATATAAAAAATAAATTGGGTCAAAAAAACAATATAGTAAAAGTAACAATAATGATCCCATCAAGAAATTTAAATATATTAATTGATTGTGGTGCTAAGAACACATTTTTATATAAAAATAATTTACCGATAGTATCACATCAGGACCTCAACAACCAATTTCTATGTTTATAGTAAAAAACTATAACGGAATTATGATCACATATCATGTTTATAAATCCACTCTAATGTACGTTTATGGGAATGTTCTTTTACAAATCTTGAGATTTTGATTAAAATTTAATTTGAAGTTATTTTTCGAATGTATTAGATGTATGTATATTTATCCAATATATATTTCCATAAATGGTATGTCGTCTTTGATAATGTGAATCCAACCATTTTTCCTATAATTTAAATGACTAAAAAGGAATTACAATTTAGTTACATCTATTATATATGTATTATTATCTATTTAGGAGGGATATTTATCTCAAATAGTTGTGTAGAAGCTCAACATTGAAGGTATGAGTATTATTTGGTAATAATATGTGGCATATCCCAGATGATGTGCCTTATATACGCAAAAAACATGATTTTTTATGTTCAATAGGTCTCATACTTAGTCGTAGAACTATTAAAAATACTCCATATAGAATGAAGTTTATTGTTTAGAGGTATTAAAAAATCATGTCTAAGTGAATATCGAAAAATTGATTCATACTCCTGAGTCTATCCCCATGTGGTGCAATTATTATTTTTGTGAAGAAGAAAGATGGATAAATGTGGTTTTGAATTGATTAACTAAAATATGATAGGATCATTATTAATCCCCAGAGTGTATAACTTCTTTACGAGATGATTATCTCATGCTACATTATTTTAGGCCCCCGGAACATTTTGGGCTTCACCCCCACCTTTAATATAATTTCATAATACTGGATGGATATGATAACTATCAATAATATTTATCATCTAAAACATATTGATAAACTATTTTATCAATTACATGGATCTCAACACTTATCCACGATTTAGCATCATTCTAGATATCTTCAACTCATTAGGAATAAAGGGATATACCATAGAAAAAATTAGGTACACAATATGGTTATTATGTATTTATAGTAGTGGAATTTATACTCAATAACTACCTCACAATTCCCATGGATATAATGAATAATGATTTCAAAGATTAACTTAATAAAATTTTCATAGTGTTTATTGAAGATATTTATATATATTAAATGAATAAGTAAGATAATGAATACAATAAAAAGATTATTTTGAATACCTTATGGTAGGAGAAACTATATTCCAAAGATACAAAGTGTAATTATTTGAAATATAATGTCTCTTTATTGGGTTATATAATCACATGTAAGGCTATATTGATAGATAATTCAAAGATTTAATTTATTAAAACAAATGGATAATAAAATCATTCATAAATGAGATATGTATTTTTCCTGGATTATCTTCATTTTATCAATTCATTATGAATATTTTTTTAATGTTATGTCATCCACTAACCTTGTTTACATGGAAGGCATACAAGTTCCTATAAATTCATAATTGTGAGGAATATTTTGAGGACTTAGAAAGACTATTGGTTAGTGAACCTATTTTCCAAAAACCATATATTGGTGAAGGGTTTTCTACCTATCGTGACATGTGAAATTACATTATGGTATGTGATCTTAGAAAAACTAACATTGTTATAGCTTTTGACTAATATCAATTGATAATTTCGTAGAAAAATTACATGATTCATGAATTGGATTTGAAAGTAATTTTTTTTTCATTTATGATATGAAGAAAATATATTTATTGTGGATAGTGTGACATATAAAGTGATAATAAAAAGAATTATTATATATCAACATACAAAAAATTAAATATTTAATAGAGATGTTTGTTGGAGCTAATTAAAGACCACGACTGATCAATACATTATCACACTAGAAATGAAGACACGGTAAATTATTCTCTATATCATAATGTCGATCATATTATTTCCATTAATGAGATTTAATGACATTAAATATCTATGGGAAATAAGAATATATTCCATGAAATCATGTAGAAAGGGTACATGTAATATCATTTTTAGATGAATATTTGAGCATCCATTAGTTTGAGGATTAGTGAGGTGAAGAATGATTATATGGAACTATAGAAAAATGTGGGAAATGTTCGTAAGATAAAAGTTGATTATGATGGAATGATAAGGTTTAGAAATCGATAATTTGTCCCATAATTATATAATAGAATAAATATTTGTTTTATGAAGCTTATAGTTCATCCTTCTTAACTAATATTGGAATCACGAATATATATAGAGATCTAAAATTTAAATTTATTTGGGTGCAACATGAAAAATATTTTTTCAGATTATGTATCCTATTTCTTGTCATGAAAACAATTTATGAATGATAGAAATTATTATGAGGGTATGGTAAAACCATTTCCCATATCGGAATGGAAATGGAAAAAATCACAATGTAATTCATAGATATACCCTGAAAAACAGTAAATAGTTATAATTCTATTTGTGTTATAGTCGATAACATTTTAAATTCATCACATTTCACTAAAATTTTATTATAAATGATTGTTGAATATTTTTTAATAAATTAATTATATAAGTGTTATAGTCTCATTGGTGAAAAATTATACTGAATCTGACTGGGATCTATGGATTACAACGATGTTTTTTAGAAGTATTATGCAGACTATGTGGGAAAAATTTTCTTTTTGTGTCACATATCATCATAAAAAATATAGTTATTATGAGAAGAGAATTAATATCCAAAAATATATTTCAAGATAATTTTATTGGTATTTTATGCTTATTTGGGACAAAAACCATTCTTTAGATGAATTTTCATACAGCAATAGCTTCCACTCAAGTTTTTAGATGGATCCTTATGAAAACTAATTTGAAAGTAAGTGAAGAAATGATATATGTTGGGATAAATTTATAGAATGAAAGATTTTGGGACTTAATATAGATAAGTAAATTATGGATATGGTTAGATATATTCATAAATACATTAGGGATGTATCATAGTTGATAAAAAATATTTTGGTGACAATCATTGGTAACATATTGAGTTTGATGTGGGGGATAACGTATTCCTAACTATATCTCATTGGAATAATGTTTTGAGATTTATAATATTGTTAAATCTAATAATTATAAATATTGATCCCATATTAATTAATGAATCTATGAGGATAGTTTATTATCTCATAGTGAATCCACCAATTCTTTCGTTAGTTCATAATGTGTTCCACGTATCCCTCATAAAGAAGTGCATATGTAATCCTTTAATTGTACTGAACATAGAGTCGATACTACTAAATAATTATATATCTTATGAGGAAATTTTTTGGATATTATATATTGAATTTATACTTTGTTTTGGAACAATACAACTCACCAAGATTTTTTTTTCGTCGAACCAAAAATTTGAGGAAGCTATTTAAGAACCCATGTATGTGATGAGATATATGTGTCAAATATTTCATAAACAAGATTTATTTAATTTTGAAGTTAAACTCTTACAAGTGGATATAAAATTACACTCCATGATTTTCTGATATTTTTTATTTTTAATAAGTAAGATTAATTCATGTATTTCATTAAACACAATATTGAGTTTTAACAAACAATTTCAAACTTCTAAATATTATTATTTAATTTAAAAATTATCACTAATACATTTGATTGGTGGTTATTAATAATAATAAAAAATATATGATAAATTATTTTTAATATGTACATTAATTAAATTCATTGGTTATTAATTGGTTAGAAATGAAAATAAAACAATATTAAGGTAAAAGAAATGTTTTTTTTGAAAAATGGTTTTACATACACAATATGTATATATATGAAAAAGTTAAATTAAAATCAATTTCGTAATTATTTTAATGAATTATTTATATATTTAAATTATATAATAATTAAAAAAAATTAATATTCGTTTAATGGGATTTATTAGGCATGGAATAAGATTAAATCATATTTTACACTCAAATATATATTTCTTATATTGGTTTTGGGGTGTTTAGAACACCTATTATTAATTAAATTTAATCAACACTAAAAATATTTATTTTAAAAAATAAGTATAATTTTTCAATTCAAAACATCATATTTTTGGTAGAGTGATTTTTTATATTTTAAAAAAATAGCATATTTCAGGATAAATAGTGAAAATATAGATTTTTAAAATACTGTCGATTTTATGAAATTATTACCAAGTAATCACAAAATAATAAATTTGGAATTCTTTTTATCATCCAAATTTATATAAAAGTAGACATAAAATATTTTACAAAATAGTATTTTTACTTCTTTACACAATCATGATTTTTGTGTACAAAAGTTATATTTTATTCAAAATAAATTATTTTTCTTTTATTTTAATTACATTTTTAGAATAATAAATTCATCTTTAGAGATATGTAAAAATATAAAAATATTCCCTTTTTAATTATATGGTATATGAAATTCAAGGAAACAATCTTATTACTTGATTCCATAGTGAAATTATTTTTATGCTTAAACCAAATATTTTCCTAAAAACTATTTTCATGGGTTTTGTGTTCTTAACATAAATGCTGTTTATGAATCCTATAGAAAATGAATCTAGTAAAATTAATTCCGAATTTTGAATTATCATGTCCAAATATGTTTCGAAGGCCCCTTTTTTGTCATATAAATATGTCAGCATTAATAAAAGTTAAGTTATCACGGTTAAGGATAAAATGGGTTAAATGTGGTTTAATTAGGACATAAGGCTATAAATTTATCAAAAGACATGTATAAATAGTTTTTTATGTTTATTTCTACCATATGAATTTCTATTTCCATGATTCCCTATTACATTATTTTGATATATATATATATATTAGTTAATTCCATGTGGGTCCTTTCCCTCAGTAATAAAGGGAACTTCATTTAATCCCTTATTTGTATCATTTATAACTTATTAATTATTAAATATGTACCCTAATACCATCATATATTCCATCCCAAAATTTTAAAAATTCTTATAATTCCAAAATTACATCCTTTCAAAGCATATGTTCTAATCCAGTGGTAGATTCTCAATGGAGAGGTATAACTCTTAACAATGCAAATTCAATTTTAATCATTCATCCACCTCTTCTAAATATTTTGTATAAATTATGAAATAATTACTCCATTATCTCAAATATGATAAATTTTTGTTATCATTATGGAACAACCAATATCAATATCCTATACATCATATGGGAATTAAAAACTTAGTTCATGTGTAGATATGGATTATCGCTTCCATAAAGTGATGTGTTTCATTTATCATATCTTCTTCACATTATGGGATATAATGATTGATATTATGAATATATATGATTTTTATGATTATATAATATATCGTTAATGTTTCACTAGAATTTAATTTTCTTTCATTTATCCATCGAAAAGTGGAATCTTCAGTCATTCATATGCATGATCTACTGTATCAATGAATCATTGAAAATTCATTTTAATCACCAAATTATTTTATTAATAATACATTTATACAAAATTATTATAAAATATAAATATTTAATTATCCAAATTATCTATATTATAGATCTAGGATCAATGTATAATGATCAAAACTATAGAAATGAAACCTTAATGAAAAATAATGTAGTTTTCAACTGGAATTGTGATTTAAAAAATAAAATATATATTAAAGGGTGATAATATTCTATAATTAAATATTATATGTTATATATATATGATTATGTATTTTTAATAGATTAATAATAAATATATATTTATTTTAAATGATTTTCAATTGTGTATGATGCCCGATGGTATATGAGGAATGAGATTTAGTTACAATATCATTTCATTTCAAGATTTTCTATCGTAAATGTATGATGAAGGAAATGATATTGATGAAAAAATAAACCTAATTAATTTTATTATCCACAAGTTATTTACTAAATTTATAGGTTATAATTATATTTTCCTCTCATTTTTAGTTAAATTGATGGAGAAAATATTTATAAGAAAAATAGACATTATTTATTTTTTTGTCGACAAGATTTTTCTGACATTTAAATATTTTAAAAAACAATTTTGTAATTGTTTTCCATCATATAAGGGTTTATTAATTTCTATTTTCCCAATATTTTAATTTCTATATAAATTTCTAAATTTAATATTCTTATCATTTTGTGAACATGGTATATTTACCAATGATGTGAACAAAATTACTATTTTATCCTATACTGTATGAGAAAATATTTCTCCTGTGATGAAAAATATTTTCATTAAAGCCTACATTACATGATTTAACTCTGGTTTTCAAACGAATTTTTTATCATACTAGAAATATATATATATATATATTAAAAAAGTGATTTCAAAATAAAAAATCTATTTCTGAAAAAAATGATATTGTGAACATTTATTGTATTTTCATAAGTATAATTATACTTTGATGTTAATATTTCATTACTAGGGACATGATCCAACAATACCATACTTAATATAAAACTTTATGCTTATTCATTAGGATGAAGGAATCTTAGTTAAACTAATTTTTTTTCCAATGTTATGATATGTTGAAATGATAATTTTTTTATTTTTTTGTAGGACACATATAAAATAATATTATTATGTGACTATTGGGTATGCTATAACCATTAAATTCATTAGGAAAAGCGATATTAATTTCTAACTAGATTTTAATGATATGTATGGACATGATCGGGAATATTTTTTTAACATTTTGATGGGTGAGTATGATTTGATCACAATATGATAATATTAATATACACAGAAAATATTTAGAATTGTTGTGCTCAGATTTTGATGTGTGGGAATGATCAATTTATAACTACTCTCAGAAGAATATGAATGTAAATGATTGTGATTAACTATGTTTACATTTTTTTGATATTGTATTATTATAATTCTCCATTCCAATGTTATGACTCTTGAATGATCAGAACTACTTTTACACCATTATTAATCTTGTATATAGATTTTAAGTGAATTTGGCATATATATATTTAGATTTCATGGAGAAAAATATTTATGTTTATGAAATGAACTTGATCATGTTATGATGCACTAATGATCATCTTATGCTCTCTTATGATAGAAATTTTTTATTTTACCCTTACTAAGTATCTAAGATCACCTATATGATATCATTCCATAGGTGTCGACTGAATATTTTAACAATGATATATCTATATGGATTATAATATAAAGATATTTTTATAGTATTTTGAAGATATTTTAATAAATACAATATATATATTCTCCAAATACACTAAACCGTTATGGTCCTCATGAATGTATAATTTTGATACATACAAGTATTCAAATAAAATGATATAATTTTTTTATTATACTCATTTATCCTCAATATAAGATATATTGGAGTAGGAAAACGTGGTCATCCTTTCCTATAAAAACATATATTTTCAAATTATTTATATAAATATCATCTTTTATATCTACATGAAGGAATGAAGTCTCTATATAAAGTAGTTAATGATATAAATCCTCTGATGTAATAGTACAAAAACCACTCAAATAGTGGTTAACATGAAAACATGTTTAAAATATCAATTCAATCTATACATTCCTTTTGCAAAAAACCGTTCACCTCCAGCATCACATTGTACCTCCACTTACCCTAATGTTCTCCCATGAAACGATAAACCCATTTTTTTAAATTAATTATTTTATTTTTGAAAAAAATATAATGTCCCACGTATTATGATATTGAAATGAAGAATTATGATCCCTCATAGCCATCCATCACATCCTTTCCTCCTTCGACTACATTTCATGCTCAGGAATCTCCACCATTAGTAAACGATGAATATTGTAATGATAATGAAAACCTATTCATATCATTCTAGCATATCTCAATATCTTAAAATCCACAAAAGGAGTAGAATCCACTAGTTATTGTGTCACAATATCAGGTTCTTATTAAAGATCCAATTTATCCATGAAATATGATTATGTACTCCTGCCATCAGTTTCAAAAGCATGAAATATTTTATATGTCACATTAATTAAATGTCAGGATCTATATTTTAATAAGAATCTTGAACATATCAACCCAAAAAAATTTATTTGAATCATATGAACAACAAAAAAATGATTGATTATTTGGAATTAGTAGAAAATATCCTTATTAATATAGTATTTATATGAACATAATAAGAATAACCAATAACTAATAATTAAAAGGGTTTTACCAACATTCATGACTATATCTACTCTTATATACATCATTCCATACATATATATGTACTCTTATTGATTATCTATTATTCTAAGTTCACACTTTATTCCTAGAGTACTGGGTAACCCAAAACATAGTATTATACATAGGAAATGTTCATTTGTTTTCCTATTCATCTTTTCAACTACACGATTTGATTTTCCTGAACATGGAAGAGTCTTAAACATTGTGTCACATTATTAGAGAAATATCCCATGATCCATTTTCTACTAAACTCCCCACCATTATATGACCTAAAACATTTCACATTTGATCCTGATTCATTATCTTAAATAGTCCTCCAATTTTGAAAAATATTAAACACATTAGAGATCATTTTTAAATAAATAACCCATACCCTCTACGATTATTCATTGATAAATGTCTTAGAATATTATTACCCTTTTATTGAATTTACGAGTGAAATAACATTAACATCAATGTTAACTATGAATAAACTCTCATCCTTAGTTATTTTAAATCCTCTTAATATGGACAAATTTTTATGTTTTTAAATTATAAAATATTTATATATTTAAAATTCAGATGTCTTCATCTCTAGTATCATTCAATTTATTTCTATCACAATCATCCCCTTATCACTCATGTGGCATAAACTGTAGATTCGTGGATGGGAAACCCTAATAAAATTTAGTTTTGTAAGAACATCCATTCTTGTTTTTTCATATTTTTCCACATTCTATTCAGCACTCTTTGATCAATTACCATATATAAATTGGTTTTATTCCATTCACCACATGTAAATAAAGTGAAAAATATTATATCGGCATGGTACAAGATATAACTAATATTCCTTCTCAATCTATGAGAATAGCTCACATTTTCATGAATGTTATAACACATACAGTTGGTATTGATCTATGAATCACTATTCCATAACATATATAATATTTCTTCATCAATAATATTTACCTAGAAAAAATTACAATGAAGATATTTTTTTTGAGAAAACCATCAATGAAGTGTAATGTATTGATTGTCTTGCGTTTAAAGTCTCAGATACCATAAGAAAATCCATGCTCAATAGTAACAGAATAATTATTTATATAAGATATAATACTTTTTTTATTGACTTAAAGTTCCCTCTGTTTTTATTTTAAATCATTCTTGATGTGTCATTTCAACCTTGAAATATCTCAAGTATGAGAATGAAATTTTCCATTCTCTTGGATACATTTATTTAATTTTTATCATTTTCTATGATCATCTTTATATATGTGTCATCATCTTCCTTCAAAATTCAACGAATAACAAAATAGTCATTATATATATCATTTTCTAATATCATAATATAGAATTAGTTTTTTCACCGTTTAAAAAAAACATTGTATTCTGAAAATTAATAATCACAGCTATTATAGTTTCATTTTATTTTTTATTTAATTTTGTTTATTAAACAAGGAAACCATCATTATCTATGTTATCTACTACTACTGGAAACTAACTTGTGATTATGAAGAATTCATTTACATGGTCAGTTATAATAGTCCATTAAATAATATTCGAATTGAATAGTATTCGTATTATGTTCAAATTGATCGATGCATATAGTTTCTTGTAAAAATTCGTCAAATCTTTTATTAACCAAGTTATTTTATTCTTCTATTAGATTTTTAACATGAGATTTTTTTCCCAACATAATTCATTGAGAAACATAAAAATATATTTATTATATCTCTCACTCTATATTCACCATCTCTATCATCTTTTCTCATAGAATCCATCTATGGAACGTTTTTTAGAAATGATAATCCTAGATAAATATCCTTTATCAACTAAAACTTGTGTCATTTTAATAACCAACTACTATAATTATTTTATTCATATCTATTATATAATTCTAGAAAAAAACCATTATTTTCTAAAGGTCTTGATACTAGTTGTTGTATAAATACTTCGAGTAATGAATGATTGATGATTTAAGAAATAATAGTAAAATGGAAAATTGAGAAGATGATCAAAATAAACATAGTTTTATGTGGTTATGTAAATGATCACTATATCCCTCGACAGGTAGAAAGTTTAATAATATTGGGAGAAAATTAGAATATTATTAATAGAGTTTCACACACATAGAAACCCTATGTCAATGAATTTTATAAATAAATATATTGGTATAGAAACCCACATTTCTAAAGATCCACCACTATATATAAAGTTCCATTTCATCCAAAAGATTAATATAAACCATTCCAAAACAATAATATATGAAAAAATATGGTGTGGAATTAATGAAATTATTTAATCAGAAGTTGAAAATAATAACCATATCCTTATCTTTGTAATCAGGGTTATGTCAAAAAATAAATATACATTTTGGTTCATATCCTAATACAAGTAAATATCTTCTTTAATGATGGATAATTATGATTTATGGACCTTATGGTGATTCGACATTTCTAATCAATGTTTCCCAAGAAGTGGTTTATGAGTAGGGATCATAAGGGACTCTCCAAAAACATTATGTAAATACACTTCTAATGAGGAAAATAGATCATGTGGTGGAAGTAATAAGGAATGTTTTTATATTTAGGTACCCATATCCTAGATAAGGAATATTTCTTAGAGAAGGGAAAGGTAATAATACTCATAGCCCAATGCAATGGGGTCATATTGGCTCATAAAAAATCATATCCTTGTTTTTTATTTTTAAACAAACTAGTAGTTGTGATGGTAATACAATTGTCCTCATTTTTTATGGTTGGGTTTCATCCTATAATTTAATTGGAGATTCTTCGATCATGTCCTTATTAACCCATTAGATCTAAATTCAATCACATAATGGGTGAATCACCTTCTCAGGTTGGTTTATGATCACCAAAAGAGGGTTTCAATGTTGTTGTAGGATTTTATTTCCATAGTTTGGAAGAATGTGTCGCATTATGGATAGCCAATTGTAGGTGTCTGTAAAAAGATATCTCCTACTAATTATATATAATTTAGACTTTAAAATGGTAATGATTCTTTGGATGAACCAACTGGCATGTGATGTTAGAGAACCTAATACTTGAACTCATGTGACGATGTTTTACGAAAAATTCAACAATGAAACGTGTTATCTAGTGAATAGGGTGAAATTTAAATCTTCTAATTCAACCCATATTCTAATACACATGTCAGTTGGAGTGCTAGAGACTCTCTGGGGAAGTTAATTCATACACACATGGTAGTAATTCAATGTACAGTCCTATTATTTCATTGACTAGAAATTCAGGGACACTTAAAATGATTCGATGTCAACATGGTGGTAGAAATCATTAATTCATTTATATTGTATGAATAAATCATAAAAAAAAGATGTTTTTACTTGAAAAATTGAGGATTGAATACATTTGATTTGTGTAGATTAGGGTATATACATCATTTTAAATTCCATTTTAGTATCATAGTGGGGAGTGGTGTTGAGCCAGAACATTATTTTTATTATACCCACGACTATATTCTTCCACATCAAATGGAGTTATAATCGTCTTTTGTATGAGAATCCATGACCATATCCATCAATAAAAGTCATTTCTCGAATAATTTGTTTATAAGAGTTTGCTCATCTAAAACAACTCAGTTATGGAAAATTAGACATGGAATGAGGATCTATAGATGATATCCATCACCAATGGATACCATTAGACTAGGATGTGATGTTGTTGGTCAAAGATGAGGTACATAATATTGATTGTCTAAATTTATCATTTGAATCTTGATATAATTTAAAACTCAGAGTTTTATCATCATGAGAATGAAAATCTTGTCAAGGAGATGAATCATCACTAGAATGGAATTCTCAGTGAGTATAATGAAAATAATATCCTTGGATGATACCTAATTATCCATCACGAGGAGATCTTATAATTGATATATTTTTATGTTTCATGTGGAGATCTCAGAAACGTATACCATCAGATGGAATTAACCTAAAAATTCTTTCTTGGTGGGTGGTATGCAGATTGTCACACCCAAAGCCTATGTCGAATTGACCAAGGGTTGGCGAGAAAAGGTGATTACATATATCACACACATGAGAGGAAATTGTCGAATGTACCCATACACACTCAAACATAGGTAAATGAACATAAAATATATAAATGTTAAATACAATAGCTATCATAAATCAAGACTAACATCTATCCCACATCAGAGTATACAAAAATTACTATAAATAATAATGGGGACAAATAGAATCCCACCATAAAAACTAAAAATTATTCAAACCTACAGGGAGGGAGAAGAATATTATCTAACGTGAATCCTTACATATCCATGGTATATAAATCCAAAAATATTATCTTTCTAATTGTGGTCCTCCTAGTACTCCTTAAAAATTATTATCACCTATATAATAATTAACATGTATTGGAATATTCCATGACTGAAATTTAAAAAAATGAATAGTTTCAAAAAAGGATATTTCTTTCCTGGGATAAAACATGCATTCAGAATACAATGAAACTCTCAGGTATCTTATTAAAGACTTAATTTATGTGTTATTCTATTATTTTGGGTAAATATTTTATTTGTGATATAACTTAATAAATATTTTCATTATGTCATGAGTGAGGCTCTCTAGATCGCAGAATCTCATGTTGTCTCAGCACCTGAATTTGAGAATATTCAATAAAATATTATGAAGTCTTATGATTAAAAAATAAGGACATTAAATTATACCCACCTCATGGATTTTCATCAACAAAAGAAAAAAAGAAAACTCCAATAACGACGGTATAATGCTCTCAACTAGTTTTCCTAAAACCATTATCTTTTTTATGTTTTACTATTATTATCAAAAACACTCCCACGTGGAACTATTTCCTAAAAATCATAATCTTCCATTGGTTCAAAAACACCAACATGTCCCTAGAACTCCTAGAAAAGTCATGTATATGAACTATTTATAGATCATTAGGGTCAACATCATGCAACCTGTCATTCCCAAATAACCTTAGCCGTGACATGCAGAAGGCATCAAGATATCAGTTTAACTATGGCTATAGGGTCAATAAGTATGACACCTCCCTAACCTGGAGGCTCTTATAGTGACTTGATATATGGATTTTAAATAATACTCATTAACTATATATTGATATATTTAGTTTTGGTAAACTCTTTTATTAATACATCCTTATTTCATAGACCATACTATGTTGGGTCAATTGGAATGACATCTATTTGTAGATGGGTTCTAATTTCCATGGATCCCATGAAATCACTAAAAAACCACATTTTAGGAATTGTACCCCTACGCATAACCATTCAGGACCCACAGTGAAATCTGAGGCTCCGTTTTACATGATGCTTCCACCTAAATTACTAAAGCTGGGAACATTAACTAATCAATTGGTGATAAAACCACATCATATCCACCTATATAGAAAAACAACATCTGACCGGACGTCTTCATAAACGAATCATATCTAATTTTGTCTTACTTTCATCCCTACTACTAGAAACACACTAACATTCATCATGGTAACATCCTAAAAGATAAAAATACATTACACTTTTAGTGAGTATATATAAGAATGTTATAAAACTAGGAAATGAAAAAAAAATCCATTCTTATATGATGCATTTACAAATTTATTCTATATAACTATTCCTGTATGAACCCTGTCAAAATGAATGTTTTCAGAGTTTGGTTGGAAGGATATGTCAAATGTCAAACTAATACTGAGGTCCATCGCCAATGATCAAAACTCCAAAACATTAAACACTATTTCCATAAAACCAAAACAAAATCTCACATGTATATGATCTCCAAACACTAGTACTGATGAAAAAATAATAATCTAATTCCACTATGTCATACATCAACCCACTAGGGTCTTCCTGGATGGTTGAAAGCCAAGTGTGACACACAAAGACTACCACTACTAGCACATGGTCTAGAGACTTGTCTTACATAGGCATATCATAGACATTGGAGTAAATAGACCAATATACATTTAAACATGAACACATATCCTAATATACATTTAATCTTAAAACGTAAAATAATTCTGATACCATAATTCAGGTGTAAAATGTTTCCCAAATTAGAGTAAGAAAAATGAAATGGAAGCTATAAAAGGTCAAAATATAATCACAACAAGAAAACTATTAAAAGAGTCCAAATTGATAAGAGGGAGGGGAATGTTTTCTAATATAGAACCTAGTACAGCCACTATATATCCTGTCGAAAAATACTCTCCCTACTTCTGGTCCACCTTGTGTGTTTTTATAATGGCCTTCCTTCTATATAAGAAACACCATGTTCAAACTGATCCCATACATGGGTGATATTAACATAACCCAACAAGACATCTCTAAATCCCCAAGTGTAATGAATATATAACATACTTAGATCATCAGAAGGTATTCTAATATACCTATGAGAAATATAAAAAAATCTATACTCATGATTGAATCCATGTCTAAAATTCTTCTCAACCATACTACCATCCACATGATTCTTCTCAAGGATATAAGATAATGTCTATCTAGGAGAATAGACTCCCCAAGATATGAAGCGAATGATGGAGTTCCCATGAAAGGTTATTATCACCATGTCTCTCCATATTAGACACACACATTCATTTCAATTATATTGTATCCTTGGTAGGGGATCGCATCAAGGGTCACTAGGGGAATCCATGAAAAACATAGGACCATACCAATATGTAAGGTATAATATGGATTATGATACTAGGAAACCGCTTTGATTAACATTCTAGATATTTTATCTAATCTCTATTCATGGCAGTCATGCTAATACCACCCACCATACCTAGGATGAAAATGAAATGATAGAGTATCACACCCTGGGTTAGTTAGAGGGACACCATAAACACTATCCTTAACACATCTCATAGAGGGGATCTCAAACCAATTATTATAATATTATTCCACACTTTACTAATATAGGTATAGACCATGGGTAACACTCAACTAACACTGGTCTATATTGAAATAGTTCATGGGAATTCACCCAAAATCAAAAAATAGGTGAACCAATAAGAACAAGGGATCCAACTTATAGTGGTTTGAGTACTCAACATGGACCACTAGGGTACATAACATATCTTAATAATCTTATAAATAACCATGTCTCATGCTCACATGACGTGAATATCCCCAAAATACAAGATGTGTCCCATAGTGGTACATGGCTTGTAGATCCTTGTTTGATATTTAGAGTACTTTTCTATATTTTATGTGTTATTTTATTGACAAAAAGTGGTTTACCTATGATACATGACATGTAGGGGATATTATGACACATAATTTGATCCTCTAGTTGATGACCATCTAACTTCCTAAGAACATGGTATGTTCACTACCCTCCATGACATGTGGTTCCGCATGGGCCCCATGGGATGTACTAACTGATCATTATGAGATATCCTAAAACGGTTACACGGTATGTGACTTATAACACATGGTGTGTATCAACACATGGATTCCTTAGATTGTAATCCCTAGTCACAATGAGGCAGTCATCTGAGGATCACAAAAAATGTGGGCTCACCACATGAAGTGAGATATTTACAACATACATGGAAAACCTATCCACTGATTTAAGGGGACAATATGATGTGTGTTCTTGAATTAAATAATGTATATTCTAGAATTTTCTAAAATCCCATATTCTTCATATGGTTCAAATATTTCATATTACACCACATGTTACTCCACCATTCTCATTAAGATTCATAGATTTATGGTTGAAAAACATTACAATCATTAATGAAAGGATTTCAAAAAAAAATTTGTTTAGGAAATTCTCATCATCACACCACACCAATCCTACATGTCAAACTACGAAATGTGAACCACCGATCTAATATTTATCCTTCATCATATCTACACACCTCAATCACAATACTGATCTTTAATTTGTTCTCCTTTAAATAATCATTTGTTAAAAAATAAGAAACAAATATTGATATTTTTTTGGAGTATTTTTCAAAATGGTAGTGAAAAAATGTTTATAATGAACTCACATTGAATGTGAGGTGGTTACTTATATAAAACATAATAGAGGAATTAAACATTATTTTTCTGGGTTATCCAAGATCCTTTGTTGTTATAGTTTTGAATTAAGGAAAATCAAAACCAAAATATGAATTCTCAAGACCCGATGTAGTTATAACCACCCCCTGTAAGAGAAAAAAACACCCAAACAAATCACATAGTTGATTTGATTCAATTTCATCGCATGATAATCAAAAATAAAATAAAATAAATGAAAAAATTTCACTAATGCATGTTTTGATAATCCATTAGTGAATAAGTGGTTTTTTAATCATCATTGGTAAGATCCAAGAACTCCATTTTCATTATCAATCCATACAATGCCTTGACCTTTGAACTATGATAATAATTTTCACTAGTGATCCTCCATGATATTATCTCAAATACCTTGGGTTTTTTAAACTAAAGTTAGTGTTTTGGTAGAATCATGTATTTATATGGATTATTTGGTCACATTATAAAAAATAGAATACAAAATAAAAAATGAATGTATATTATTATTTTCCCATGTATCTAAAATTTAACAATACTTCTTCATTTGACATAGGTTATGTCACACTTGTGGCATGGCCCACTTTCTGAATTTAATGAAAATCTCATATTTTGATCCAAGGCATTTCTTTTGATTTATTCCATTATATTATAAAAATTGTGCATATGTGGCATAAAATATTTAATATTTTTATAACTTCAATATCATGTATCTCCATGACCTAGAATCAAATTTCATCACAATGATTTGATCCAAAAAAATTACATAAAATATTCAAAATCCTTACATACGAAAATCATAGACATTTCAATATTCCTTTACAAAGGGCTCTTATAGGATACATTCTTGAGGGACATATACTGAAGTCCCCATGATGGTCTTATATAAGAGGATCATTATCATGAAAATTAATTTGTTTTCATGTTCCCATTTTAATTATATTAAACTTAGTAATTTGATATAATCTAATTAAGAGGCTCATAAAAAGAAATGGATTAAACAAAAAATATATTTAACCAATCAAATGGTTTTTTATAGAAGAACCAGTTTTTCTCATGTTAGTGCCTATGTAAGATTTATTTTATGTTATTTTTCTCTTTTTAATGAGTATTTTGAGTGTTTATAGGATTCACTTAATAAAACCTCTCGAAATATTTGGTTTCATTTGATGATAATGGTCAATATGAAATAGGAGACTTCAATGAATCCCCACTGTTCCATGTAAAAGTAACTCCCCACTAGGAATAGAGTATTTTTCTTGAAAGGATAGTCATAATAACACTATATTTATATTCTCTATCAGTATGATGGTTCAAAAATATGATAGATATATGTGTTGATGTAAGAAATGATCATTAGACACAAGTCTAATAGATTTAAATGGAAAATGTATTATTTATCTTATTAAATAAATTTTTGACCAACAATTATTTACATTAACATGAAGTAATTTCATGTAGGTGTTATTTATGATATAAAATTCTAGAAAAAACACCAATCATTTAATGAAAAATTTATAAATCTATTATTATATAATTATCTTCTTAGAATAGGAAATATATTATTTTATTAGCATCTAGAATGTTACAGCATTGTAACATGTTATTATAAATAACAAGAAACATAGATAAAAAACTATATTACCTCTTGGATTATAAAAATGTAATTCCAAAATGAAATAATATACAGTTTCCACTGAATCAACTGACTAAAAAATATCTTACAAAATCCCTATCATCCGTAACCAATTCCAATATTTAGAAATAAATATAGACCAACTCTAGAAAAAATAACTATAATGAAACATATAGTCCAATCATATACATAGAAACCCATGTTGTATATATAGGAAGGGGGTGAGTCTCATAACCCATAAATATTCCCTTGGTTATCACATCATAGTGATTGTTAGTAATCAAACGTGTTTATATAAAAATGTATATAGAGTACTAATCAACCCACATGGAATGATATTATTGGAATTATCATGAAAATATATTATACCCTCATTCCATTTTGGAATCTAAGAGACACACACACCAAATATACATAAAGTACTTAGAAACTCTAGAATTGTATCATATATTTATACTCAATGATTTTATACCTTTATATAAAATGAGGTATTATAGGTATCTAATCTCACTTTCTAATATTTAAATTAGATGAGGTATCATCATATATCAATAATTATATACTCAATATAGTCCCATATGAACCATGGGTCTCCTCATACCGTTTCATGTAACCAAACCCATAACATCATTTGTTATAATGATAATAACAAGAAATATAACAATTATCAATAAAAAATAAAAGGATAATAGACTATACAAATAAAATGGTAATTAAAATGTGTTGGTAATAAAATAAGGGAATAAAGAAATAAATATTTATTGAGAAAAAAATATTAATAAAAAAATTATAAAAAATAAATAACGTGGGACGGTTATATCAAATGATTTATCAAATATCTTATGTCTTTCCCAATCCCACCACAACATTCCTCATCATAACTATCATCAATATTACATATGTATAAATCCTCTAGATTCAACACATATATCATTAGTTATCACAATGACAACCCTCAATCTAATATATTGTAACATGAAAAGTACAAACTAATACATCATATCATGCATTACAAATTATCATCAACTAGACAATGACATGGTTTTTGATTTATCATATGTTAATATAACTAGAACTATGGTTATTATGGTTTTATGAAGATTTATGGTTTATCTATTATTTAAAAAAAAAATATCTAGAGACATTATATTTTCCATGATATATTCAATCCATCAATAGATTATAAAAATCTATTATGAGTATAAATGTTAACTATGAAAAGTAAACCAATATATATTTTTTATAATAAAATGATATATTTTCCTTTAGGTATATTCAAACCCAGTGTGTTTCACAAAAATCGCCTATTTTTTGGGGAGGTATGTTCTTCAAATAGAAACTACATGTAACTATCACTTCTTTGTATAAAGAATTACCACTTTCTATATCACTAAGTATAAAACATAACACACTCTATGTATGAAAGAATAAAACAAAAAATGCCAAGATCCAGGTCCCCAATATGGATTTATCATAACTTTGGGGTTAAGTACCATTATTTAGATCCCATAGTATATATCCACATAATTTTAATAATATCTTTAACATCAACTATATAGGTAAATTATAAAAATTTAACCATAGCAACGAGGTAGACCCACCACAAATCATGAACGTGGAATTCACTACCCAAACTATAACAATGAACATTATCATCTACAATGACTAAACATGATATATCATCGTATCCATGTATTATCACTTAGCTAGATCAAATCTAGCTTTTTATTACCCAAAATAATCTCATAACACATTCCCGATTCAACTCTAACCATCTTTTTTGATAATTAAGGATTACAAGACTATATCATTACATAAGGTTATATACAAAGGCCCCACACATTGAAAACAAATAAAAGTCTCACTAAAAATCTTATTCCAGTAAGGAAATCCCATACTAAAAGTGAAAACCTTAAAAGGGATCCAAGTTTAATATGCATCAGTTCCCAATAGAATTAGAATAAATGGAAACTATCAAATCTTACAAGTACATGATCACTTTGAGAAATATGATCCAAAAAATTTTGGTCAATAAAACCAAACAATATAAAAAAATCTATAATATTCCAAATTATTAATATAATACATTTAAAATAAAATTTCATTCATATATTAATCTGTAAAATTAAAAAGCCATGTCTATCTAAAATCTTTATAAATAAAATCAATTTATATATTATTATATGATAATATCGTATTTTAAATGATTGACTATTTTCATTTTTTAAAATAATAATAGAGACTAAAATCACACTATTATCGGATTCAAGAAATGTTCCACCAATACTCATTCAACTAATGTTTTACCAGACTATACTTTTAAAAAGTGATGCAGTCTTTTACTGACTATAACACTATTAATGGATAACATGACATATAATAAATATTAATATAATAATAATAGTTAAACAAGATTAAAATAACATGTAGGAAATATAGTAGAAGACACATTGATCAACATTATAAAATGATAATGGACACCAACAATGTATCACAATATAATAATTCTACCACAAAAATTCCAATAACAATCGACTCTAAAAAATAAATTTCACATCAGGAATATTTTTTTTATCATCATGACATTTATATTATAACACCCCGACCCCAGTTACATAGAGTCGGTGCATTATTAAATAACATTGAAATGATCACAAGAAAGATCAAATCTCGAGAGACTGATTAGTTTAGTAGCCTTGGAAACACTAGATATATTCATAAGACTAAAATTACATCATAAAAATGAAAACTACAAAAACATATTTTCTTCATAGTCTATGCTCATTTCCCCACATACTATCCCTGTAGGTCATTCATAAATTACTTCTTCACATCCTGGGAAAAATAAAACATTGAAAGGGGTGAGCTCAAATGCCCAGTAAGGATAAAAATATAGCCGAAACATTCATAAATAAGAATAAACATTTAAGGCAATGTATAACTAAAACAAAATCCTTTTAAACATGAACATCAATATAGTATGGAAAAAATGAAATAATGCAATTTAATTATTCACATGGATATTCTATTAATCGAATAATCACATGAAATATCAATAACCACTTTCATAATGATGGAATGCATAATGCCAAATTATCATAACCACATAGCCAAGGCCTCGTGCCAAGACTACAAATAAGATTTTTCCAAGGCCTTGTGACAAGACACTAGTTTGTCCCATGAGACCTACCGATGCATAGAAGAGCTATAGCTGGCTCCACCCGTCACATATTATGTCCAATTCATTCCTCATATGAACAGATTTAAACATAACATAAACATTCGTACTAAAAATAGTATGTGAAATGTCAATAATTTCTCCATAAACCATGGATGGTATAAAAATAACTCATCCACAGTCAAACAAAACACAGAACCTTCAATATAATATGGATGTTTTTATATCATAATTAAGAAACTTCAAATAAGCTTAAAATCCATCAAAGGATGTTGACATAGATGAAATCAAAACTCTTTTTAAAAAAATATATCTTTTTATTTTGAAATCATTTAAGAGTCAAATATTTATAAAATAAAACATTTTCGTTGAAAATATTCTTATCAGATTGTAAGGGAAGCTTCAAAGATTTTATAACAGCGGAAAATAGCCGCACCCGCCATATAAGTAAAAAACACATTCTTACCTTAATTCTGTCGAAAAGGTTAAAAAGCACCTTATTTGGAAAATGACGGAAAGATCCCTTTATAAACCTCTTATAAAAAGTCAAACAAGGGTATAAATGTCTTTAACCCATATTCTTGTAAATAGTAATTTTTTTTTGAAATACATTTTTAAGAAATGTGGATGTGGATGATAAAGAAATCCTACTAGATTATTACGTATAAACAACCTCGGATAATGAAGAAATTGTGAAATAACCCTTACCTTGTACTTTTTCTTTGGTTGGGGTAGGTTAACCTCCTGTATAATGGTGAAATAATTGTTATTAAATTATACATGATTCATTTACATTAATATGATATCATATATGATCTTATAACATTTATTTGTTAATAATATCTTAGTATTATCGTTGTTTCGGGTGTTAACTTACTTGTTTTCTTTTATATGTTTTGTTACGTAAGCTGTGTTTGTCATGGATAGGTTGTATCTTAATCATATACAGAATGATATCAAGTCCTTTTATACTATTATTAATCATCAAATGAGAATTATACTTGAATGGATATGGTGGTGAATGAATCTCATCGCGTTCGTGGAGACGGTAGTCCGTACGTACGCACGAGCGACAATATCATTATTTTGATATTAAAATAATATATAATTGGATGGTATATCATATATACATAATCTTTATCATGTTATATTTATTATTTACATGAGTTACACATCATTATTATACCCATCCAAATAATAATTTATTGAATAACAATTACACCACGACGTGGAGACGGTAAGCCGTACGTACGCACGTATGGTGACATGTTATTCAAATGATGGATAGAATAATGAATATGGTTATACCATATTTATAATAACATCACAGTATATATAAGATACTGGAGTTATTATTTTAGAATGGTAATAACAAATAAGGAATAAGTGGAAGAAGAAAGGAACTTGGAAAAGGATGGTGAAATCATTACCTCTTCTTCGGGTTCTTCCTTTTGATTTGATCAAAAGGGATCTTAGGTTGGCTTTCTGACTAAAGTAAGGCCTCTAAGATTAATTTAAGCATGTTTAGAGAGTCTTTGGGCAGATTTGGGCTGAGTCAAAATGTTTTGAAGGTGTGAATTAATGAGAAGGGGGAGCGCCCTTTTATAAGAGGGGGAAGGGCACCTTTGGAAAAGCTAGAAATATTATTTTATAATAACTTCATATTCCATTTATAATAGCTCAAAAGTGGATTATTTAAAGTTTAAGGTGGGGATAGGTCGTAAACCACTCAACCAATAGGATTTAGACATTTTTGGGTTTCTATATTAACCTTATCTTTAAGTATTAACTCTTTGTTAATTAGTTTCACTTTTACAATGTCTCTTTGTATTTTTATATTATATGGTTAATAAACATACTATATACACTCAAGAGACCCCCAAGTGGTTCATTAATAATAAACCTATCATGATATAAGTCTCTTTTCTGATGCTTATATTTTTATTTATTTAATATCAATTAATAATATAATATTTGTTTTAAAAACTCTTTTATGTCAATTTTGACACTATTCAATAATTGATTTTTGTAAAAAATCATAACAGAATGATTAATTAGAAAAAATTTAATTAAATAATTTATAACATATCATATTAACGTATAAAATTTGTTTAATTAATAAAAAGTCTCAAATTATATTTATTTGGGTATCTATAATATCAATCATTTTAATTTTTCACTATTATGGAAATTACTGCATCACCATTGTGTCATAAATAAATTAACTTATTTAATGTCTAAAAATTATAAATAAAATACCATTATGTAGGAAATTTTTTATAATTATAATGAATATTTATAGTCTAAAATTCAACATATATTACCCAATGTAAAAATTGTTTTTCTAAAAGATATATGCTTGTATCATTTTTGTATTCATTTTAACTTAAATAAAATAAAGTGTCCCTATCACGTACAAGTGGCTCCATGGGGTCCCAAAATCAACCCAAAGATGCCCATGGTCGGACATGTATCAACACATAAGTTTAGGGAATGTTTTTGGGTAATTTAGTTATTATAATAATATTATATTTTAACCCTTATTTACCGGATTTACCCTTTAACCATGGTAAATAAAATATTTACCGAAGTAATTATTCAAAATGTCTAAAAATTAAAGTTACCTATTTAAAAAATTTGAACATACTGATTCCAAATATGGAATCCATTTTTCCCAATTCAAAACACAGAAGTGGGAGAAATTAATTTAAAATTAATTCCCGTTGTTAAAACATAAAGCATGTTTTTAAGAGATAATAACTATCAAAAGATTTACACTTGTTTATGTCCGGGTTAATTGTGAAATTTTGTCCAATGACCGACATTGTATTTAATGGTAAAAATATATTCTAAATATACTTTAAAACCACTCAAATTCATTATTTATCACTACTAATTATTTTTATTTAAAATGTTTTTTTAATTAAAATTTAGTAATTTTCACTATTTATCAAAATATTAATGTTATCCGAAAAGTACCAAAATTTTACCCTAGGATAAATTTGATATTCTGAATCCAAAAATGAAGTCCATTTTGAGAGATAAGATTTATAAAATTTTAAAAAGTAGGTATTTCTATTCATTACGGCTAGTTTGATTGGTTGTATTGTGTGTTAGAACCCGAAGTTGCGTACAACACACGTTAATGTATTATTCAAAGAGAAGCGTACCATGGAAGCTTGGGGTGTTACATTGTAAATTTTTTTATGTCCCCATTATAAATAATACATTTATATAGTAAAATTGAATATATAAAAGTTTAAAGTATTGTATTTAAAAAGGGTTCACTATTAAAGTTGGTAAAAGTGCATTTTCGAAAAATACTTCTTTCATATGAAAAAAGGAATTTGTTCCTAAATTATGTCTAAGAAACAAGTTATTGAATTGTTTTGAAGAAGTACATACTATGAAATCTTGGGGTGTTAAATTCTTCCCTCCTTCAAAAAATTGCGTCCTCAAAATTTGATATTCTTCTTCGAAAATAAAGGTTGAAAATATAAAATATCTTTGTGGGAAAACCCACATCGGAAATTTGGTTAATAAAATTTAGTCTTAATAAGAGGAAAAGATAAATGAAAGGGTCACCACCAAATTATTTTCTCGATTAAGAGATCATTGGTTGAAATTAGAGACATATAATTGGAGGAAAAACGTAAATATTTATAGGTGGTGATTGAGGTAATCAATCTTAAACAAGTTTAAAATTGAGGTCCTTAAATTCAGTAATATATGAGGATTTAAAATTCCATCGGTTCAAAAAAACATAAGTTATTAGAATAACACATTTTTGGTTTTAGGATTCCTTAAATAAAGTATAAAAATTAATTTCTTCATAGAATAAGAGAAGAAGAAAAATATATTCTTGACAAATAGAGTTTTATCCTTTAACTAATTTCTACCACAAACTCATCTTTCACTCTAAAGGATAATAAAACATAAAAAATATATTCTATTTATCCTATTCATATAGGGTTACTAAAAAATGAATTTATAATTCATCTGCCAGATATTTTAAAAAAACTACATTATTTAATCTAGGACATCACGTGGGTCAGTGGTAGGTGATACACCAATATCACCCTTCGGTTGTAGGTTCAAGTCTTGCGGCCTTACCGGATGCGACGGGTTGCCGCCCGACCTCCGGGTTGTCCGTTTATGGAAATCCAAAAATAATCCAAACTAGAACTATCAAAAATACTTTATTCCAAAATTTATAAGGAATGTAAACAAAATGAAGATCCTTTTTTCCGTGTAATAACATGTGAACAACTTCATCATGTATTATTTTAAAACACTACAACATCCTGAATTACCATAAAACCTTATTGATTACATTCATGATCCTTTATTCCTAAAATAATAATAGATATACTCCTTCAATCCAAAAATAGTGGAAACCCCAACAATGATGGAATATACAAATCATTAATTAGTTTTAAGGTAGTCAAGAATATCCAATATAATTTATCCAAATCAATCATGTATTATTCTAAAATCACTACCTCGGTATCAGAACCATATTATGGTTTATCATTATCTCAACCATATATTTTCCAAATATTTAACCTTCTATTGAGTCACTTTTATTGGTTCCACACAATCTCAAGTCCTTAATGAAATAGTACTGCAGTACAATCCTTATATACTCCATAATTGTTATAACAAGTACATTTTTGATACAACACTCAAATGACATAATAAACATAAGAACTCTATTGATTACTCTTTATCTATGGTAGTATCATAACTTTTTTATTATCCCATAGCATCATTTGCGGCATAGTCTGATAACTGGGACATAGGTTCGCGTAGTGTCCAAACTCCTTGAAAATGAAGCATTGTACATTTGAAACCATTTTCTAACCCTTGCAGTCACGAACTTTGTGTCCTTTTTCACTACACTTATGACATACTCCCATTCCCTTCAAGAATTTTCCAAGGTGATTCTTTCTACTATTATCACATATGGGAAAATCCTTCTTTACCTTATTCCTTTTATCCGTCCTTCTCTCTACCATCCTTTCCTTCTCTGGCTTCCCTTCAAATCCATAAGACTCCAAGAATTCTTTACTTATCTTATCAACACATGATACTATTTCTTCATATTATGATAATACATGGGAGACTATTTCCATTCTAAATTTTAGATTAAGACCACGAAAGTTATGATCCTCCTTACTCTTTGGATCATGCGTATTGTTGGAGTTCTCATTCCTTCTATTGGGCGCCATTTCTAAACAATGTCATAAACTAGATCAGTTTATCAATCAAAATACATAATTCCATACTTATAAAACACTGAATATAAATTGAACTATTTTTGGATATAATCCATAATCATAAAAATGTTTTCTTCAAGGAATTATATACTCATAAACCCTTCATAAGGATTTGTAATGAAAATGAGAGTTATCCTAAGCATATCCCCCAGGAGTGTCATAACCAAGAGTGCAACAAGGCCCGTTGTCGTGCACCAGTTCCCATTCAAGTCTAGCTCAAAGTAGTGTTTTCGGGTTTTACCCCTAGGTACATCTGTTCTAGATCCGCCTCTACATGCTCATATCCAGACAGGGATGTATTGCACTAAAAACTCACAAAATCTCTACAATACCAAAATTCTAGGAAGTTCTTTTATACTAATCCAAAAAGTCCATCTTAAATCTATGTACTTTAATCAGAGTTTATCTAAATCTGGCTTCCATGGTTTGTACTAAACTTCCTCTGATACCAACTGTAACTCCCTGACCCCAGTTACCTAGAGTCAGTGCATTATTACATAACATTCGCATGATAAAAAGAAAGATCAAATCTCGGAAGACAGATTAGTTTAGTAGCCTTGGAAACACTAGATATATTCATAAGTCTTACATTACATCATAAAAATGAAAACTACAACAACAACTATTCTCTATAGTCCACACTCATATCCCCACACACTATCCCTATTGGTCATTCATAAATTACTTCTTCACATCCTGGAAAAAATAAAACATTGAAAGGGGTGAGCTCAAATGCCCAGTAAGGATAACAATATAGCGGAAACTTTCATAAATTAGAATAAAAATTTAAGGAAATGTATAACTAAAACAAAATCCTTTTAAACTTGAACATCAACATATTATGGAAAAAATGAAATAATTCCATTTACTTATTCACATGGATATTCTATTAATCGAATAATCACATGCAATATCAATAACCACTTTCATAATGATGGAATGCATAATGCCAGACTATCATAACCACATAGCCAAGGCCTCATGCCAAGACTACAAATAAGATTTTGACAAGGCCTTGTGCCAAGACACTAGTTTGTATCATGAGATCAACCGATGCATCGAGGATCTATAGCGAGCTCCAACCGTCACATATTAAGTCCAATGCATTACTCATATGAACAGATTTAAACATAACATAAACATTCGTACTAAAAATAGTATACGAAATGTCAATACTTTCTCCATAAACCATGAATGGTATAAAAATAACACATGCACAGTCAAACAAATTTCAAAACCTTCAATACAATATTGATGTTTTGTATCATAAAAAATCAACTTCAAATAAGCGTAAAATCCATCAATGGATGTTGACATAGATGAAATCAAAACTCATTATAGAGAAATATCTCTTTTTATTTTGAAATCATTTAAGAGTCAAATATTTATAAAATAAAAAATTTTCTATGAAAATATTCTTATAATATTGTAAGGTAAGATTCAAAGATTTTATAATAGTGGAAAATAGCCACACCCGCCGTATAAGTAAAAAAACATTTTTACCTTAATTCTGTCAAAAAGGTTAAAAAGCACCTTGTTTGGAAAATGACGGAAATATTCCGTTATAAACGACTTATAAAAAGTCAAACAAGGGTATAAATATCTTTAAACCATATTCATGTAAATAGTACAAATGTTTTTCAAATACATTTTTAAGAAACATGGATGTGGATGAAAAAGAAATCCCAGTAGATTATTACGTATAAACAACCTCGGATAAGGAGAGATTGTGAAATAACCCTTACCTTGTACTTTTTCTTGGTTGGGGTAGGTTAACCTCCTGTATAATGGTGAAATAATTTTTATTAAATTATACAAGAATAATATAAATTAATATGATATCATATATGATCTTTTAACATTGATTTGTTAATAATATCCTAGTATTATCGTTGTGTCGGGTGTTAACTTACTCGTTTTCTTTTATATGTTTTATTAAGAAAGCTGTGTTTGTCATGGATAGGTTTTATATTAATCATATCCAGAATGATATCAAGTCCTTAGATACTATTATTCATCATCAAATGAGAATTATAATTGAATGGATACGATTGTGATTGAATCTCATCGCGTTCGTGGAGATGGTAGTCCGTACGTACGCATGAGTGACAATTACATTATTTTGATATTAAAATAATATATAATTGGATGTTATATCATATATAAAGAATCATTATCATGTTATATTTATTATTTACATGAGTTACACATCATTATTATACACATCCAAATAATAATTTATTGAATAACAATTACACCACGACATGGAGACGGTAAGCCATACGTACGCACGTATGGTGACATGTTATTCAAAGGATGGATAGAATACTGAATATGGTTGTACCATATTTATAATAACATCACATTATATATAAGATACTATAGTTATTATTTTAGAATGGTAATAACAAATAAGGAAGAAGTGGAAGAAGAAAGGAACATGGAAAAGGGTGGTGAAATCATTACCTTTTCTTCGGGTTCTTCCTTTTGATTTGATCAAAAGGGCTCTTAGGATGGCTTTCTGACTAATGTAAGGACTCCAAGATGATGTGAGGGAAGTTTAGACAGTATTGGGGCAGAGTTTTTCCGAGCCAAAAGGCTTTGAATGTGTGAATTAATGAGAAGGAGGAGTTCCCTTTTATAAGAGGGGTGAGGGGCACCTTTGGAAAAGATAGAAATATTATTTTATAATAAATTCATATTCGGTTTATAATGGATCCAAAGTGGATTATTTAAAGTTTAAAGTGGGGATAGGTCGAAAAACACTCAACCAATAGGATTTAGACATGTTTGGGTTACTATATTAACCTTATCTTTAAGTATTAACTCTTAGTTAATTAGTTTCACTTTTACAATGTCTCTTTGTATTTTTATATTTTATGGTTAATAAACATACTAAATACATCCAAGCGACCCCCAAGTGGTCCCTAACTAATAAAACTATCATGATATAATTCTCTTGTCTAATCCTTAGATTTTTAGGAATTTAATATCAATTAATATTATAATATTTGTTTTAAAAACTCTTTTATGTCAATTTTGACAATATTCAATAATTAATTTTTTGTAAAAACTCATAACAGAATGATTACTTAGAAAACAGTTAATTAAATCATTTATAACATGTCATAGTAACATAAAAAATTAGTGTAATTCATGAAAAGTCTCAAATTATATTTATTTGGGTATCTACAATATCAATCATTTTAATTTTCCACTATTATCGTAATTAGTGCATAACCATTGTGTCATAAATAAATTAACTTATTTAATGTCTAAAAATTATATATAAAATACAATTATGTAGGAAATTGTTTTATATTTCTAATGAATATCTATAGTCGAATGTTCAACATATATAACCATATTTAAAAATTGTTTTTCTAAAAGATATATGCTTCTATCATTTTTGTATTCATTTTAACTTAATTAAAATAAAGTGTCCCTATCACTTACATGTGGCTACATGGGGTCCCAAAATCGGCCCAAAGATTTCCATGGTCGGACATGTATCAACCAATAAGGTTAGGATACGTTTTAGGGTAATTTTGTATTATTATAATGTTATTTATTCAACCCTTATTTACAGGATTTACCCTTTAACCATGGTAAATAAAATATTTACTGAAGTAATTATTCAAAATATCTAAAAATTAAATTTAGCTATTTACACAATTTGAAAATCCTGATTCCTAATATGGAATCCATTTTTCAAAATTAAAAATACATAAGTGGAAGAAATTAATTTAAAATTAATTCCAGTTTTTAAAACAAAAAGTGTGTTTTTAAGAGATAATAACAATCAAAAGGTTGACACTTGTTTATCTCCAGTTTAATTGTGAAATTTTGTCCAATGAACAACATTGTATTAAATGGTAAAAATATATTCTAAATATACTTTAAAAAAACTCAAATTCATAATTTATCACTACTAATTATTTTGATTAAAGAAGTTGTTTTTAATTAAAATGTAGTAATTTTCCGGATTCATCAGAATCTAAAAGTTATCCAAAAAGTACCAAAATTTCACCATAGGCTAAATTCGATATTTTGAATCCAAAAATGAAGTCCATTTTGAGAAATAATATTTATAAAATTTTAAAAATTAGGTATTACTGTTCATTATGGTTAGTTTGATTGGTTGTAGTGTGTGTTAGAAATCGAAGTTGCGTATAACACACACTACTGTATTATTCAAAGAGAAGCGTACCATGGAAGCTTGGGGTGTTGCTTTGTAAAAAAAATTTATGTCCCCATTCTAAAGATTAATTTTTTTTAGTAAAATTGTATATATAAAAGTTTAAAATATTGGATTTAAAAAGGGTTCACTATTAAAGTTGTTAAAATTGCATTTTCGAAAAATACTTCTTTTATCTGAAAAAATGAATTTGTTCTTACATTATGTCTAAGAAACTCATAATATGGATTCTAAAATTTTAAGTATTATATAAGGTTCAAAATTTAGTTAATACTATTCATAACCTCTTTTTAAAGGCTTGTTCGGTAAGTCGTGGTGCTCTTGAACTCGGTGTTACGTGTTGTGCAAGTTATTGAATTGTTTTGAAGAAGTACATATTATGCAATCTTGGGGTGTTACATATATTAAATTATTTTTATCAATATCAAAATAAAAATTTACTAATTCATATACCATCCAATGCTGGAATCCATTACAATATATAATAATCCATGCTCAATGTAATTTTTTCCCTAAAATAAGAAAATTATTATATCCCTTAAAACCGAGATGATTTTTTTTAATTAGTGTGTTTACATATCTTTATTGTTTCACTTATACTATCTCTTTATGATATATTTCCCTTTTTAGATGTAAAAATATTTAACTTTTAATAATTTATTCTATATCAAATTTATAAACATAAAATATCATGTATATCATAATAATATAAATCATAAAGTGATATAAATATTTCACATAGTTTACCCACAGTCAAATAAAAATATGGATCATACACTAAACATTTTTTAGATATACCAAATCCACTATAACTTACTTAATGCACGGATACAATGTTTGGAAAATGTAATCTTTCACCCATAAACACTACCTATAAATTTTTTTATCATATGAACATTGTTACAGAAGGATCACTTCCCATATTTTAGTATAGTTATATCTCAATAAATACAAGGAGTGACTTCCATTCCCTCCATTGAAAATTGTTTCCAAAATATATCTATTTGTTGAATTATAGTTCTATTTTAATTTGACTAACATGGTAGTTTCTCAATGTTAAATATGTGTCAAATAGATCATAATTCTCCTAATGACATTGTTCAGTAAATACCAATTTGTTTATCTAATTACATTATATGTTGTGAATAAATCATTTTGAGAAGATTTAAAATGTTGATCATTAATCCTTTTCCACACTGAGCTTTTAGATGATTCCATCAAGAAACAAAAAATCACAAAGAATAATTTTTTCATTGGAATTTTATTTATTAGGAATCATAATAATATAAAAAACACTCAAAATATAATAATAATACAAATATATGAATTATCATTAGTCTAGTATATCCCATTTTCTAATGTAAACCAAATATATCGGTTATAATTTAAAAAATATGAGTCTCATTCTATACACAAAATTATTCTTCAGTATAAAAATATTTAGATACAAAAAATATCCTTAAATTTGATCAATAATGAATCCAATTATTTTAATTATTTTCATTCTCATTCTATATACAAAACAAATAATATTATTTCTAATTGATTAATTATTTTTATATCTCTACTCAATTAGTCACTTTGGAGAAAAAAAATTATATTTTATATACTTGATATTTAAATGTTAAATTCAAAAAAATATACCATCCAACATCTAAATTGTTATAATTGAAACCTATATATGAGATGTTTTTCAAATTGAACCACTCTATAATAATTATAACGTATAGTTAATGAATATATTAAATTCTATAAAACATCCCTATGTTTTCCAAATCATAAATACATTATGTATTCAATAGAATTTTAAAAATCATGGGGTGAACCCAATATCACAATGTATGAGGCCAGAATGTAGCTTAACTTATTTTAATCTATCAAGTGATTCACAGTATCGAATGAGTTTTTTTGGTTGTATTTTAAAAACTATATATTTTAGCACATGTTTATCTATAGATAAATTTTAAGTGATTCATTTAATGTTTTATATTTGGGATATTTTTATATAAATTCATATTTAAAAAATTATTAAATTTACCAATGATGATTATTATCAAAATTTTAAAATGATTTAATGAATATCTAGTAATATTTATTTCAATATCATGTCACATGTAATTTAATATAAGGAAATTTAATGAAATAATTTAGTAGTATTACTATATTCAAAGGTCATTTATGATATCTTTGAAATGGGGTCGCATCACATGGGTTTTCCCTGTACTTTGCCCAAGAAAAATATCAACAAGTATGGCATGATGGAGTTTGTCTCCAGCAGCAGTTAATGTTTATACAAATAGTTATCAAATACATGTTATATAAATCACCATAAACAACTAAAACTATTTCATATCTTATCCATAGAAAATAAGAAGATATATTGAAGGGTTTTTTTAGAATATGTTATTTTTATATAAACTTGAAATTATTAATGTGAAATTTTTTATATTTAATATCTTTAATTTATTTGAAATTTTATTAAAATTTCTATTTTAAATAAGTTCTAATAGATTTATTAAAAAAAACTATGGATATTATATTTTAAGAAATAAGTAATCAATTTAAAAAAATTTAATAAAATAATTTAATGTTATAAAGAACTTTGTTTAAATAAAATTTAAATCTCTATATATAATATATTTTGATATTATTAAAAATAACTAATTAATATTTAAAAATTAATATAATTCTATTTTTTATAAATTATAAATAAAGTAAAAATAATGTAATTTATTTTATAATTTTTTACTTGGCACAAAATAATAATAAATTTATATTTTGCTTAAAAATGCATTTTTTCCCCAAAATTGTTCTTTCCCATTATGAATTTTATTTTAAAATTCATATTATAAAATTTTAAAATTTTAATAAAATAATATGGATTTGATATTTGTAATCATCTAGATCGTATTAACTAACAAGGAAAATTTAATTTTTATTTAAAACACTATGTTACCAAGGTAAATTGGAGTCAATATATTCAAGGATAAAATAAGGTAAATGTGTTCAATCAATGTATAAAAACATAAAATATAAAAGAATCATTAAAAGAGTTGATTTATAATTCATCAATATAACCTCAACATATATTTTTTATTTTTATAATTGTTATCCACTTTCCTATAATGTGACATTTAATTTTATGTTATGTAATAAGTATTTACTGAAATTATACTCTTCCCATTTCTAAAGTATCCCCTTCCAACCCATCAGATACAAACATAAAATTAAGATTAATCCATTTATACTACAATATTTCCATTCCGAACAAGTTTCTACAATTTTTCTTGGATTATAGTCTTTAGTGATTCCCCAAATTTTTATAAAACTAAAAAGGGTTCCATGAGGAGGTACAAGTTATTTTATGTAAGTCATACCATTATATCATTCTTATTGATATATAAATAAATTTTAACCAACCCTTATCAATTGTTATTTATCTCTTTAATTAGATCTAAATAATACAATTATACTTATCCATTGATGTTATTATGATAAAATCACTACATAATCATACTCATCTGTAGATTTAAACTTGGGGGGGCATTTTAACCACCTTCATGAATGCATCCATTTTTTTAACATGGGGGGTTATAGAAAAATATTTTCTAGTAAAATATAATATTATTATGTAATTATTCTTTTTTATCATAAATGGAATTATTATGATTTTACTCATTTTTAATATACAACAGTTATTTTATTAAAAATTACTCAAACAATCACATTAGGATTTCTTCTTAAAGAACCTCAATAAAAACTCCCATGAAATAAAAATTAAACATCATAAATAATTATAGAACATATATAATATTTCTTATAAAATTATAGATATTATTAAAACATAAACGTGGAATGATAACAAAAACCATAAATCAAAAATATAAAATAAATGTTTGAAATTAATAACACCCATAATCAATATTAACAAAAAACAATTACTAAATAATCAATAATTGAATATAAAACATTTGTATCGATGTTACTAAAAATTAATATTCATATTGACTGAATGATTAATAAGTATATTATTATTACACAGGAGATTAGCATGCATATGCCTATGTGGGAATCAACTTTAAGGATTTGTTCATACTAATTTCCTTTCATTGGGACATTATAATTTTTACCAGATTATGATCAAATAATGTTTTTTCTTCAACCATTTTATTTTATATATGATATTTTCTATTTATATATATAGAAATTTCATATTCACATTAAAATAATCATACATTATGGTTTTTAATCTCTATAAAAATATGAATTTGGTGAGAGTAATTTATATCTTTTCTAATTAAACTTTTTCCTATTGGTATTAATTATTTCACACAAAAAATATCTTATTATATTATTTTAATGTATAAATGTTTATTATCTTATATATTCCTCAAATTTTTATTAATCTATATTTATAAAAAATATACTCTCTCAATGATGTGAAATTTTAATTATAATTTCCTAAAATATAGAAATGCATGTACTTTCACACTTAATTTTTTATCTACCATTTGACATTAAATTTTATTGAACATGTTTGTTTTCATGGTAAAATTAATGGGGATAATTTTATATTTATTTTTTATATGGATTTTATATATGATTTATCAACATTCATTTTTAAATTGACATTAATTTTATAGAAATTATAAATTCAATTTAAAACAATTAATAATCATGTATTCTATTCTATTTTTTTATTTATCTCTAGTCAATATAACACTTATTGAGTTATTTTCATAATAATACTATAAATTATTTTATAGACCATTTTGGATATTTAATTTCATGTATCAATTGATCTACTCATGATTTCATGTTATATAATACCATTTCAAAATGATATAATACTCATCCTCTTTTACTGGGATTGTCATGATATTTTGTATTAGTGATTTCATGTTGTAGAAAAATGGATAGTTTACATGAAAAAACATTTTTTATTTGTATTTTCAAAATCCAATTTGAGGTTGAGTGGTAACCTCGCAATCATCCAGTATAGAATCCAAAAAAACCACCAGAAATACCAATTCTAACCATCAAATTAAAAACAGAAACTTCAAAAAAAGGAGAGGCTTGGTTTAGTTTGTGGGAAATTACGCCTCAATCTTAGAATCTGTCATCTCAGTATAGGCTCTAATATTCAACGTGACCCCTAAACACAATTTTACATAAAATATATCTATCCAGAAGATCCACTTATCTACATAAACCCTAACAATATGAAATACAACCAACATTCACACCTACTGTCCACATTATTATGGTAGGATATGTTCATATGATTTTGAAAATTTATGATTTTGGATTTCAATGAAAAAGTATTTAAAAATGAAAATTATTATGGTTTTTAATTTCTTGAGTTATTATGATATATTTCTCTTTTAATAAATTTTATTTTCCCCCATAAGTGACGATACATGAAAACATGGGAATAGATGAATTCTCATATATGATACCATTTTAAGCATGTTGTTAAATTTGGATATTGAATAATAAAAACCATTTTTTTTAAAAAAATGTATAAATTATTATGATAAATCATATATATTTAATGACATATATTGAACATTTAGAAAAGTTATCTTATTCATTGAAAATAAAGTTTTTGAAAAAAATTTGTTGCACTACAATTTATGAAAAGATAATAAATTTAATTTAATACAATTTTAGAAAATATGTTAGTAATAATGATATTTATTTTTGAAGTCATAATTTAAATAATAACTAATGATGAAATTTGGGATTTTTAATTGAATTTATTTTCTGTTAATAATGAAAAGACTATTTTTAAAAATACATAATTTTATTTCCATTAACTATAATAATTTAAAAGCACAATTATAATTATAATTTTATTAATGTAAAATATGAAAAATTGTATTTTTAATAATATTATTAATTTAATATGAATCAGAAATATTCAAAATTTTGATATAAGTTAATTTATATTCTTGAAAAGTAATTTTTCTGAAAAATATTTTTCATTTCAACTCTAAACTTTATTTAAAAATTTATTTCTAAAACCTATAGAAATTTAATATTGAAAAAAATATGATATTTTTTAAGGAGGTTCAAATTAGGTAAATAGTTCACTTTTATTTTCAGTCATTATCAATAGTGACTGGGGGAAATATGTTCCTCCTTGGAAAAGATAAAATATATTAAAAAAGTGAAAACCATGTGGTATGGTCTAATGATCATCCCAAAATATTAATTTATTTAATTTCATTGAATAAATTCAACAATATGAAAAATAAATTATAATATAGGTCATTTGGATTTATATTTACTTTGTTTTGAATTTATTACATTTTAAGTAATGAAAATTCTAAAAAATTTACTATTTTGATCTTAATATTTATATATATTTTTTATATATGGAAAAAATAGGATAACATTGGTTTTAAAATTTTTACTTTATGAATGAATTATTTTTTAAATATTTATTAATTTAGTTTTTGTTTTTAGTATTGATATAATCATATTAATTTCTTATAGATCTCTAACACAATGCTTCTAGAAGTAGTGGAAAAATCACTATTATGTTCCTTGAAACAATAAAAATAATAATTTATTGGATGATTTAACGTTTCCTATGAGATTTAAATATCAATATTACATATTAACATACTATTAAAGGTTTATATCTTAATTTCACTACTATATTCATGAAATTGACATCAAATTAACTGAATAGTATAACAAATGACATTAATGATATTTTATCTTTAAATAAATTTTATTAAACAAGTTGAAAAGTATAAACTATTTACAAAGAACAAGTTTTATTATAATATTTTTAAATTTTCATCACTTTTACATGTATTTTATATTTACAATCATAACCATTTAGTATTAAAAACATTTTTACAACCATTAATGTTTTAACCCTTTAATGGAGGGGTTAATCCAAATGAAAAAAATAAAAAAATGACACAAAAACTGATATAAATTTAATATTAAAATTATATCTAGACCTTATACTATTTTTATTATAATTAATTAATATTAATAAGAATTATAATTGAGAAATACATAAATCATATTTAATTAATTTTTTATTTACATATGTTATCATTCCTAAACATATAAATTGACACACTTCTCTCATTTCATTACACCACATTGGGAATTATAGTTATATAAAAACGTACCCAATTATATTTATAACATTTATTTCCATTAATAAAATTCTTTATTCTTGTGGAAGGTCAATTCTAAGGTTCCTTAAGAACAGAACAAAAGGAGGTCTACTAAGGAAGAAATAATCTTTGTATCCAAACCCTTTCACATTATTTCATTATATATCTACTCCAAATCAATTTTATTAATATAAAATAATTTAATTAGAATCCTATATATGGTGAAATGTTATTTTTATTAAAAAACTACCATTATCCACTATCTTTTCCATTGAATGGGGTGTGAACATAGTACTCGTGAGTAAGTGTGGAATTTTCCATCCATGTAGTAAAACAATTTATTTTCAATCACAATCATTCATTAATGGTTATTATAAATGCTATAAATATTATATATGATATTTATGAAATATTTTTTATTCTATAATTATAATATCGTATATACCTATTACTGTCTTATCTGTTGGAAAATGATAAATTCAATGATGTATACATGAATACTAACACCTCAACAAATTTATGTGACTTGTTTTTCATTTTCACATTACATCGATTGAAATAAGAATATATTTTATAAATATAATTTATATAATAATTAATCTATAAATTAAAATTCTTATATACATTTCTTTCATTCCATCCATCAAAAATGAAAATAATTTTCATGCTTATGTATGAACTACCGCCTCCGTGAACGGTGTAATTAGTTTCAATATCTCTATAAATTTGAATTAATATAATTATACATATATATTAATTAAATATATATTATATTTATATAATAATGAATGTTTTTGTCTTGATGGATCCATGATCAATGTATAAGAACCAGAACAACCAAACTGAAACTCTCAAGAAATAAATAAAATAGTTAACTCTCAGAAATGATGATTAAAATATGGATTTTTTAATAAATGTGTTTTAAAATTCTGTACACATATAATATATGATATTATAAGTACATTAATGAATACGTTATAGAATTATAATAAATTTTAATTTAATATATAAGAGTTTGATGTTCATTTAAATAAATTCAAATTTAATGTGATGAATTTTTATTTCAATATCTTATTAATTATAAATTTTAGAAATTTATATTATATTATAGAAAATTATAAGGCCCCTTCCAAATAATCCCCAATATGTTCCTTATACTTGGATTATTTAATTATACGTCATGTTTTCCTTTCATTTTCCCCACATTATGAAATCAAGAGATCTAAATAAGGATCTTATGGGTAAAATAATTTATTTTTTCCTTTGGTCCAAAATATACTTTTTCATTATCCATTTGTTTATTTTTTTTGGAAAATGTTTTTATCCTCGTTTATGATTTTATAAAATAATTTTCACCCATAATTTAAATTGTCACACCCAGATTTTCAATTCCTTTCTTTGATTCAAATCCTTTTTTGGTTCTTTGATTTCTCTTGGTTTCCGGGTGTTTTGGGATTTAAATTTTGGTGTCTCTGCGGTGTCAGATCTATGACCTTGGTATTAGGGGTATTTTATAATACATGGATTTCTCTTTGGTCAAAAGGATGGTATAGTTGTGGTTTTTTGGTGTTGGTTTTGTGATACTCCCAGTTGCACCACTTTTGGGGTAAGTTGTTGAGGTGGTTTGTACCCCTGATTTAGATGAGTTTTGGGCCGCAACGAGTGCTTTGATTCAGGAATTCTTCTCCCATATCCTTGGACTATATCTCCCCCTTGTCCCCCATAAAATTGAAGGATAATGAAAAGTTTTGGGGTTTCCATAAAAAGCCACATAGTTTACTAAAAACAGATAACCAACCTGTGCTGGGTTGTCTAGGTCATTAAAAATCTATTTGGAATTCCCATTTGACCTTATATAATAAAACCAAATCCGCCCATTTATTCTTCATTTTGTGTACTAACTCCATTTCTAGTTTCTATGGTCATCCACCCTCCATTGGACATCTACATTGAAGGTAGATTTTATGGGGGGAAACATCAAAATCTTGCAAGAATGTCTTCCTCTCTTGGATTTCTTCCCTTTATTTAGGGTTTATTATTCCCTTTCATGAAGTTCCTTTTTATAGTAACTAGTTTTTAGTACCCAGGGTTTTTATTTGGTTTTATTTGTCTAATATTGAACTTTTAGGTTTCTTTTCACTTCCATGATGTGTGGCGACATTTCAGTTGATGTTTCACACCAATATTTGAGGGTTTCGAAATAAAAAGGTAGGTTTTTTCCTATATAGGAAATTATTAATGTGTTAGATTTATTTATTTACTGATTTTCATTCTCTTCTTATGATGTATGTAGTGTGAAAACTGTTTTGGTTGGATTTTGTTAAGAGTTTAATTTTATAGTTTCATTTTAACTTGAAATTGGGTGTTTTTCATGTGTAACGCTTGGGGTAGTATTTAGGTGTATTTTATATCATATGAATGTTGGTTAATAAATTTTTTTGGGATAAATATTTTTCTTTGGTATGTTCTTGGTGTTCCCTTGAGTTTAAAAGTGGTATTTTTAATGGGTTTTATGTGTAAAACCAGCTTATGCCTCTTAAATGTTTTTTATGAGAATGTGTGTTTTTCATGTGCATCTTTTGTAGTATTATTCGATGTGATTTTACAATACTTTAGAGTTGTGTAATAAATATTTCTAGGTCATCCAATTCTGTTTTGGATTGGTATTTATGCGATTTTGACTTTGAAAGAGGGTTTTGAAATTGGTTTTTTTGTGCAAAACATAGTGATACCCCTTGGGATTATTTTATGAAAATTGGAATTGTTATATTGGGTTAAACAAAGTGGGAAAGGATGTATATGTACATTTTTGGTGATTTTTTTCACCAATAATATTTTTTTAATGAAAAAGTGGTCAATTGTT
The DNA here is from genome assembly GCA_963277665.1 of Viscum album. Classification (NCBI taxonomy): domain Eukaryota; kingdom Viridiplantae; phylum Streptophyta; class Magnoliopsida; order Santalales; family Viscaceae; genus Viscum; species Viscum album. The sequence continues at coordinate 769,215,052 of OY728119.1, read as the reverse complement.
TTGTCAAATGATTTGATACTGTGTTGTAATTTGTCTAGGTGATTTATGAAATTGTGATGTGTGTGCGAAATATGTTTGTGGGATATTTTGTGTGAGTGTGATGTGAAAAATGGATTTTTTTTATGAAAAGTGTATTATATAACATGCGATTTGGATGTTATGTGATGTTATTCATCTGGGAAAATATTTTATAATATTTTTAAAGGATTTGATTAATTGTGAATGATATGGAAAATGTGTCGTGGGCTATTTTTGTGTGAGTATGATTTCAAAATGAATTTGAATAAAAAGGGGGATTATGTTACTTGTGTGATTAAAATTTGTGATTTTTGGATAATTTGTGATGTGGACGTGGTATTTTATTTTTAATATTATATTTCTTGGCTTGTTGAACTTATTTAAGAACAAGGAGGAAACCCTGTTATCTAGGTGGGTGGACATATACTAGTATGCTACTGATCTTGTTGGTTTTGGTCTCAGTTTCACATAGAATGTTTAAAATCTAGAACACTTACTAAACTATTGTGATGATGATGGGGGTCCACTAGGTTATGGGTATGTTCTTTCCTAGCATCTCATGCATGAGAATAGCTATTTGTTATAGTTAATTTTACAGAGATACGAGGTACCTGGGACTCACAGTGAGCGAGTTCCTAAGGCTTATTTCCCATTGCTTGTGCTCATTAGATAATTTGTTCTTACCATAAACATATGGTATGGTTGTATGGAAAATTCAGTATCATTGGAATTATTTTTAAAAGGATTGATTCTTTTAAATTTCCCACTAGAAAACTGTTTTTATTTAAAGTTGCCTCTTTTAGAAATTGTAACGTGAATTTATTATTTACAAAAAAATTCCAGCATTTCGTCACAGAATTTTTATCAAAAGGAATATATTAGTAGTGTTATCTTACTTGGATTTGGATAACACCCTACATACACCTTTGAGTTTAAGTAGACTCGGTTATTTTTGTCACAGGTTTGGTTACAGCTTTGTTCCAGTGGGTCAGGTTTTTAGAGGTCCATCATGTGGCGATTTTTTTGAGATGGCTTGAGGGAGGTGCCTCTTATAATCTGAAGGTTAGGCAGATGTTTCTTTGGTCATTTACCATTGTTATATTCATTGAGAGGTTTTATAAAATATGTAATTCAGTTCGGATTTTTTGTAAAATATGGTTTGGTTTGAAAAATCATGAATTGGTTAATTGAATTTATTTGGTGTCTTATGTTTATTAACTCAGGTAAATCATTCCAAAATTTAATTTTATGATTCCCAAGAACTAGATACATGTCATAAAGATTGAGAATTCCCTTTGGTACTTGTCATGGTTTGGGTATGGTACTAGTTTTTATGGTGACCAGATCTGGTTAATGACCAAATGGTATCAGAGGTGGTTCAGCTTAACTCTTTAGGTCATGTTATTTGGGGAACATTTAGGATATTCATGAGTTAAGATTGTTGGGACTTGATATTCTTGTTATGGGTAGTGTTCCTGGATAGCACACCTCATTATGGGATTGAAGTCACCAAGGGATGTCTGGACTTATTTGAGTCCATCGGTTTTCTTGGTTGGATGATGATTAAAGGAAATGAAAATAGATTTGGGATAATGGTCTCATTGAGCTCTTAGGGCCTGGAACGCTATATGGAGACATGGATATTTTCCTAGAATACTCTCTACGATAATGAAGTTATTGGAATATGGCATCCAACCATATTTCCAAGTCACCCACTGAAGCTAGATTCCCCTCGCATTGTCTTGTGTCCTTTAGTTTTGAAATCATGGAAGTTCAGTGTTAAAGAAAAAATGATATCGTTTTAAAAAGCATAATGTTTTTATGAAATTAATTTCTAATAAATAGATAATGGTTTTATTTTTTAAATGGTGGAACTAAATTTGCAGAATTATTTTGAAATTGGAAAATTGTGTGTTTACACCTCTTTTCAAACCAGGAATTATGTTAATGTTGGTTTTGAAAAAGTGTTTCCAATATAATTTTACAAACTATTTAAATGGTTTTTAATGGGACAAGATGTTTTGAAATTGATGTGAATTTATTAGAAGCGTGTTCGTATCTGAATGGTTGTGCCTTTCTGAAAATTTTTGTAAGCTGTAAATGGGTATTTTGATTTCGTGGATAGTAGTCTTGAGAAAAAAGCATGTATTGGTTGATCATTTTGGTTTTGAAAAGTGGAAAGAATTTTTCTTTTAAACATTTATATTTTCATGATCAACCACATGCATGGGAATATATGGGATGATGGATGGTTATTCGAACAAATGTATGAGTGCTGAGATGGATATGAGGAGGGTGCCGAGTGTGGCATGAAACATTCATGTGTGAGGCCCATGAGGTACCATTGGTGGATATGCTTACTACTAAACCCTTAACATAAAAAAAGATTATTTTAATGGATAACATGATGTATTGAGGACTAGTTTGGGATGGTGTGTATTATGTGTTTTGCAAATGTTGATGTTTGTGGATGTTTTGAGTCTGAGAAACCCTCCTATTTGAATGGTGTTTTGGGTTTGTGTTTGGTCGGTAAGCTGGGTTGAAGGGTGGGTTAGATATCTCTTCTGAGAAAAGTTTCAGATGCCTTTATTGTGGTTACCTTCATGTGTTTGGATATTGTTTTTGGTATGTTTTGACCAATGGACCAATATTTTTGGGCCCTTGGGTTCTATCATTGCATAAGGTACGCCCCCATTACGAGTTGGTGCACAACTAAAGTGAAACCCATATTGTTTCACTGTCGGAAAATTCTCTAGTTGATCAATATAAGGAATATTTTTATCGAGATATAGAGATTTAGTCTAGAACAATTCATTACTTTTTTTTGAGGATCCTCTTGTAGCGAGAGAGTTCTCATGGATGGTTGAAAGATACCATAGTTTCTTAATTGCCTGATTTGATGAAGGTGGAAGTGGTATGGGGTTGTCAGTATGGATTGTGTCTAAGAGGGCCTTTAGGTCCTTAGTAGTCTCATCAAAGAAGTGGTTTATTTTAAACCACAAGTGTGGTAAATCAATTCATCAGAGGATATTATGGCCACTTTCTAGAATTCTGTGATGTTTGGGGATATTGGATTAGGTACGCCTCCATGTATTGTCTCTATCAGTCTCTTTGGTCATGTTCGGTGATGCGCTGTGATATCACATGATCGTTTGATAATCAACTGAAGCCATACAATATTCTGTGAGTATTTTTTTGGTCAGACCTGTGTCTCCTTTCGAGAGATCATGATATTCTCTGTTTTAGTGGAAGGTGTTCATATGTGTCGATTCCTTCAGTTGTTTCTCACCCAAAAAAGCAAGGTGTGATGAGTGTGAATCCTCTATTACCCTATTTTAGTGAAAATTTGAGGTTAAGTTAAAGTGAGTTTTTGAGTGTGTTATGTCTTGGTAAAACCATTTGGATTTACAGTGTAATTTTTTGTAGCACCGGAAGAAGAATTTTCATTCGGAGGTTTACAAAGCCTAACAACGAGGCCAAAGATGCTTCAATCATTTGAGCTAAAGCCATAGGTCCCAGAGAGAATCTAGCGCGTAATCAGGGGTAACCCCAGGGTTGTTTAAACCCTTGTACAAAGATATAAACTATGTATAAAATATGGTGAGTAGTTTAAACCTTTGGTGTTGTCATATTTCTTTTTTTGTTCCCGCTCAATGGAAAGAGGTGGTAGGACCTCATGTCCATGTTTCCGCCAAATGTAATTCCAGACCCTTGTGGTTTCCATTGAATTTTTGAAGAAAGGATTGAAAATTAGTCTATATGGGTTGATCACATGCTTTTTGCATGATTAGTAGTGCCTAGGTTCCAGGAAAACCATGCATATAGAATGATATGCAGGGTTAATGCACGACTTCACAAACGACGAGGAAAATTGTGTGGTTGTTCCAACCCTTTAAATTTCAAGGACTTTTTTTATTGGACCATGATGGTCGGTTAAGATGGTTTCTTCTAATGGTGTAAATATCCACTATTCATTTATAAATTTATAAATGAATTCTACCCCTTGTAACGGGGAGTCTATCGGGGCCTCACCTATTAGTTTCATGATTCTATCTTAAGAAATATTTATGTTGTCTCTTATGATGGGGAAACCATTTGTGTCTCCCCATATAATTGAATCATATTTTTATTTGTTCTTGTCTTGGAGGAATGTTACTCTCGTTCAGAGATACATAATTACCAACATCTTCCTTGGGAAAATGATTGGATTGGGGTGTCCCCAATGGTTTAGCTAAAGTAAGGTAAGAGTAACCTGGTTTGATGTTGTTTTTCATTTGGGTATGCTTATTGATTATTTTTCAGATAGAGTTTTAGGAGTCTTATTTTGTGAAAATGTATGTACGGGATTGATCATTATAAGAATGTGGTGTATGTTTTGTTTTGTGTGAGTATCCCTTCTTTAATTGATCACTAGAGGTGTTTTGGCCTGTTGGGGGTGGATGATACGCGGGAAGGGAGTCCATTTTGGTATATCTATTGGGTTTGGTTTTTTTTCTTTTGACCTTGCTGTGGATTTCTAAGGGTGTAATTCTTTATGATGGGGAGAATTTTTAAACCCGTATTTTCAATTCGATGCATTTCTTAAAATCCTATTTCAGTTCATAATTTTCTCTTGGTTTTGGGGTGTTCTGGGTTTGAAATATTAGGTGTATCTAGTGTTTTTGATCTATGACCATGGTCATGGAGGTATTTTATGATACATCGACTCTTCTTTTGTCAAAAGTATTTTATGAGGATTTTGTGTTTTGGAGTTGGTTTTGTGACACTCCTAGTGGCACCACATGTGTGGTAAGTTGTAGAGGTGGTTTTCACCCATGAGATGGGTGAGTTTGGGGTTGAAAAGATAGATTTGTTTTTGGAATTGTTATACCCTATCCATGGTCTATAATTCCCCATTGGTTTATCCATTAGACCCTCCTAAAATATGTGGATAATGATTGGTTTTTTTGTATCCATAATAGGCCACACAATTTACTAAACCATGCTTCCAAATAGTGCAGGGCTGTCCAAGTCATTAAAGATATTTTTGTAACTCCCAATTTTCCTCCTAGAATAAACCCAAATCCTACCATTTATTCTCCATTTCATTACCCTCTTCTATGTCCATCCTCCAAGGTCACTCACCCTCCCTTAGACCTCAATATTGAAGGGAGAATTGACGGGGGGACACATCAAAATCATGCAAACCTGTCTTCCTCCCTTTGATTTTCATCCTTTCCTTATGGTTTCTTACACATTTTCCTAAATTTATTCTTATAAAATAACAATGGATTCGTACCTAGTGTATTTAATTGGGTTTCATGGTCAAATACCGAGGTTTTAGTTTTATTTTCACTTCCATGAGGTGCTGTAGTGGTGCAGTTTATGTCTCGCACCAAGATTTGAGTGTTTCGACACAAAAAGTTAGGTGGTTCCAGGTGTAAGCAATTATTGATTATTTACCTTGCTTGATTTCATGATTTTCATGCTCATATTATGTTGTATGTGGTGCGAAATCTTTTTTTGATGGATTTGGTTAAGGGCTTAATAATATAGTAGAATTTTAGCTTGAAATTGGGTGTTTTTTCTTGTGTAACTATTGGGATAGTATTTGCGTGTATTATATAACATATTCAAGGGGTTTAATAAATGTTTTTTCATCTTCAAATTCTTAATTTTTATGTTCTTGGTGTTCCATATGATTTAAAAGTGGTATTTTTAGAGGGTTTTATGTGTAGAACCATGTTATGCCTCTTGAAAGTGTTTTATGAAAATGTTTTTTTTTCATGTGTATATTTTTTGGTATTATTCAATGTGGTTTTACAATACTTTATAAATCGTTAATAAATATTTATAGGGCATAAATTTCGGTTTTTTATTGGTTATGGTGTGATTTGGGCTTTGAACGTGGGTTTTTAAATTGGTTTTGTGTGCAAAACATAGTTATACCCCTTGGGTTCGTTTTACGAAAATTGTAAATATTCTATTAAGTAAATAGAAGTGGGAAAAAGACTTATTTTGACTATTTTGGTGAGTTTGTTCACCTAAAATGAGTTTTTGAATGATAATGTGTTCAGTTGTGATGTCAACAGATTTTATACTATTTTGTAATTTTTTAGGGGATTTATGAAATTGTGATGTAGGTGTGAAACTTGTTTATGGGCTATTTTCTGTGAGTGTGATGTGAAAAATTGAAAATTTATATGAAACGAGTATTATGTAACATGTGAGTGGGATGTTATGTTATGTCTACCACCTTGGGAATGATTTTATAAAATTGGTAAAAGATTTTTTTACTTGTGAACGATAAGAAAAATTGGTTATGGGCTATTTTGGCGTGAGTATGATTTCCAAATGAATTTGAATAAAAAAGATATTATGTGGATTGTGTGGTATACATGTGAGATTTTTTTTGTGTATTTGTGATTTAGATGTGTAATTTTAATTTTAAAATTATATTTCATGGATATTTGATCTTTTTTGATCATAATGGGGAAACCCATGTCTCAAGGTGGGTGGATGTGTACTAGTATGCTCGTGATCCCATGGGGTTTGGCCTCAGTTTCACATAGTATGTTAGACTGTTACAACAGAAACTAAATTATGGTGATGATGATGGGGGGCCACTAGGTTATGGTTGTGTTTCCTACTAGTGGCTCGTGAATGAGAATAGATATTTGTGATGGTTACTTTCACCGAGATACGATGTACCTGGGACCCACATGGAGCTAATCCCTATCAGTTCTTTCCCATTGATAGTGCTCATTCGATACTTTGGGCACACCTTCAGCAGACAGTATGGTTGGATGGAAAATTCATTAGCATTGTAATAAATTTTAAAAGTGTTGATTCTTCAAAAAATCCCACTTGAAAATTGTTTTATTTAAAGTTGCATCTTTTAAAAATTGTAACTAACACTTCTAGATTACATAAACTTTCTAGTTTTTCATCTTTTAATGTTTATCACATGTAATCTTTTAGTGGTGGTATCCTACTGGGATTTTGCTAAAAACCTACTTACACCATTGGGTATAAGCAGACTTGGATATTTTCTTCACAGGTTTGGGTGTAGCTTTGTGCTCGTGGTTCAGGTTTTAAGAGGTCCACAGTGATGTAGTGTTTTAGAGACGGCTTGAGGGTGGTGCATCATTCTATGTGGAGGTTCTTGGGATATTTTTTTAGTTTTTTACCTTTTTATAGACCTTGAATTTTTTTTAATCTATGTAATTCAATTCTGAATTTTTCTTAAAAGATGGTTTGGAATGAATAATCATGATTCAGTTTATTACATTTGTTTTTTGTATGTTTATAAACTCAGTTAAATCATTCCCAACATTCTTTTTATGATACCTGCACACCTCTTCCAACCTGTGTGGATCTAGAATAACCTTAGGGACCTATCATGGGCCGATTATGGTGTTGGTATTGAGGGAAATCGGATCCAGTTCGTGAGATGAGTTTTTATAAATTGGTTGAGAAAGAAAATTCTTGTCATTTTTCAAATGAGTTACTTTTGAAATGTTATCAAAAATGAGAAAGGAATATTTATTTTAAGTAAGATGATAAAAAATATTTCCACACCATTAAAACTACTTGTTTTTGTGATGTTTCCTTTAAATGATACAAATTATCTTTTTCAAGAAATTTTTATCTTGAATATTTTGGATTTCTTTATTTTAATATGTTATTTAAAAACTAAAAGTGTATTTGTTTCACAAAAAATTTAAGTGATACATTCTTATATGAAAAAATACATTGATTTTTCTTAGTCTTTACTTGGAACATATTTAAATTATACCATATTTATTCACTACTGAGTTGGTTTATAGTTATAATAATGAAATATTGACTAAACCTATTTTTCCTAGTTTACATTATGATTTTTATTATTATGGTCTTATTGGACACATGTGAATGGATTTATGATTATATAATGTGTGGGATAATAATTTTGTGGTAATCTAATCCATTGGGTAAATAAGAATGTTCAATGAGATCAATGGCTACATTGGGGGTTATCCTATGTTTGAAATAGGTTACCCGAGAGATTATTCGATGCCTGAGGTAGATATACTAGTGGTTATCCCAATCATAAATATTTAGGAATTTCATGGCAGGTAACCTATAAATAAAATATATACGATTATTATAATTAAAAAAATTATACAGCTAATTTTTCAATTGGTATTATGATAATGTTGTGTTTTTATGGATAATGTTATTTCTTCTATTACGATTCATATCTTATGAAATTACAAGAATTATTTCATGACACATGAATATGATCTATGATGTTTTGGAAATCATTCTCAAAGGTATTGATCATGTTATCATACCCTTTATACTAATATCATGTTTATGTGGTCATTGATGTCTCCCTTGTTTATCCTTATTTAGAATATGAACTCACCCATTATTAAGTTTTATTTTCCCTAGGATATGAATGAAATTTAAAACTATGATGTGTTTAATAATGTTTTAATTTCTAAATAACTATGTTGGAGAGGTCTTATATAATTTATGAATCAGGTTTTTAGATATCCATGTATCTAAAGATACTAAACCTTTCTAATAATGGAATGGATCATAGTGTTTTGTAATGAATAATAAAATAACACGATACTGAATTTATGAATTAATATTATGGTTCAATATAGTTTGTATCGAATAAATGATTATTTACCTTATAAAACTATGATAAGAAAATTTTTTAGATAACCATTAAGATAATCATACGTATAGGAGAATGTGGTAAGTTATATTAAATAAATATGGGTGGTTTTACTAGAAAAACATCCAACATGGATACTATAATTGGACATGGTTTGGTAATAATTTAATATATGAATAATTACCTCAAAAATAGTTATTCATTTATATATAAACAATCAATTTTGTATAATATGAGTCTTAACATATTGTAAACAGGGTTTGAAACTCATGGGAGTTATTCTTGGGTCAGTTTATAATTTTCATAAAAACCATAGAGAATTGTAATAGGTGATGAACATGGGATACCTTGGGAAAACCTATTATGTCATATATTTAAATACACTTTAGAGTTATACATCCTATAAATTATTTATCATGATTATATAAGTTACCAATAATATTATCTTTTCTCACACTTGGATTTTATGTTTTAGTTAATGAATAAAAACCAAAGGAACCATGTTAATGCTGAATGTGACGGACAATTAAATGATTGTCCATCTGAGTAACCAAATTGTTTGTGATATAGTATATAAATTCTTCTCTATATTCGAACCAAAATTCTTAATCCAAGAATAATGGTTAAAATCTATACAAGGATAGGGATAATAATTTTATACTGAGTCATTCAAGAGCCATCATCCACCTTATTTATTTGGATGTATTAATCCACTAATTTTATAACAATAGATAAGAATAAAAAAATATTTTCCATTATACAGTTTTAAAATGAGGAAAATTACTTTTTTTTATCTAGTGTTTAGAAGATTAAGTGGATTGATGGTGAATTCTCATAATGAGATAGAGAATCAAGAAGAACATGACTCTATAGAGTAATATGATTTTATACAGTTATTTTTAATCAATTACATTCAAAATATTAATTTTATAAAAATGGAGAAGGTTTTCATTGAGATAATGTTGAAGGATGATGAATCCATTAATACATATGATGAAATATTAGATGTCCAATGATGTAAGCTTATAGTATTATCATTGAATATTAATCTTTGATTAATTTCTTATTCAATTGATTAAATACTTGTCACCAGAGGGAGTAATCCACAACTACTATTAATAGTTTTGAAGAAATCATTATATATACTTCCAATGTAGAAGTGGATATTACATTTACCCATTGATGTCATGTTTTTTATATGATAATATTTTTTAATTCAATATAAATTATAAATATGAAGAACTTGGATGAAATAATATAATCCTTTCGTTATAATCAAGCTGTTGAAGGTGACATGGATTAATTTTTGTGGTTGGGACTATTAAATGATTTATGTGTAGAAAAAATGGCCTCAAGATTTTTTCGGTTATTGGTTGAAGTCTTCTAATGAAGGAGAAAAAGATATAAAATATTCACCACCCACACATTAGCATTTCAATCACAATGAGTATGGTACTTATGCCTAAAAAGTAATATAAGAAAAGGTGAATGATAATGACCGATGTTAGAAATATTTAATTTTAATAGGCAAAGGGAATTCTCAAGTGATCACAATTAATGATATGGGTTAATATAATGAAGTATTGAAAGGTGCAAAAACTATAAACTATATAATTGACAATGTATTATTGGATTATAGATCTACCAACTCTTTTATATCTCTATATTTTTCTATGGGTGTCATAATTCGACCTAGATTACTTGATGTTTAATTAGTAGTGAAAACTCATATTGGTACATTGATCACATATCATGACAATGATTTTTTCTTGATAAAAGCTCATGGGAATTTTCATTATTAAAATATCAATAATCTACATATAGTTTAAGTTCATTTTATTTTAGGAATGAACTAAATTTTATTTCATAAATATGTCATCAAATTTTTAGATGGGTAGTCCCATTGGATATTCAAAACTAACATATGATATTCTATTAGTGTGATGATAAATATGTAATTCTAATGAGAATTAATTTTATTTTATTATTCCTGATTCCTATTTAAAATTATTTCGTATCTAACATGGATGGGGGGAAACTCAACATAGTTGATATGAGTATTTTAGGATAATTTTTTGTTATTTTTTTTGAATAATTGCATAATACTCCTCAAAATTGTTAAGTTGTGTTTTAAGTATATGTCATACCCAATACTATTTTTTAAATATTTCTTATAGAATTACCCCAATTGATATAAATAAATTGAGAACAAAAAACATGTATAATCATGATTAGGGAATCATTCGGAAAAGTGAATCTTGTTGTGGTGTGCCTATTTTTTATTATGAATAAATACATATCAACATGGATATTTATTTATTATTCAATGTAAAAAAATATCAAAATAAATAATATGTATTCTATTCCAAATATTGATGATTTCCTTATCAATTATATGGAAAACAATTTCTTCCAAGATTGATCTTTGATATGGATACTAATATTCAGGGTATAAAGGTAATACATAACCAAGACTGCTTTCCATACAATGTATATATACATTGAATTTATAATTATTCCATTTAACATTACTAATTCCATAGGAATAAATATATATTAAATGAATAGTTTTTTTGAGGCTACATTGATTAGTTTATGGCATTAATTATAGATTACATTATATATATTATGAAATTAAAGAAGAACATGGAGATCACTTGATGATTGTATTAATGATCATATGGAAGGAGAATATTTATAAAAAATTAACCATATGTGGATTTTAGATACACATTGCATTATTTTTAGGCTATATAATCTCATGTGATGTTATATTGGTGGATCTATCAAAGAAAAAAGTTATTAAATGTTAGAATAGAACAAAACCCCCACAATGATCTATAGATTTCATGATTTTGATGGAAAATATCAACACATTATAGAAAATTTCTCATGGAGGGCTAATCCGCTCCCCCACAAAAATCATAAGGGATCCATGTTCACTTGGATAAATGAATGTGAATTATCATTCAAGGAACTATAGAAAAGGTCAGTTAGTGCAATTATACCTACAATACAATGTAGTTGGGACGTTTTCCTGACATGTAATGACAAATCATACTAGGGACTGTGATAAAACCTCATGGAGAATGATATAGTGTTATATTATGCCTCATTGTAATTGAAGGTTCATGAGAAAAACTAACTGACTAATAATTTAGATTTAGTTACATAAATTTTATCATTAATCATATAGAGGAATTATCATTACAAAGAAGTGTGTGACATGTATAATTATCATATAATATTAATGTATATATTTACTCAGAAATAATAAAGTACACACTTCAAAAGATTGATTCAATTGATTAAATATTTTGAAATTTTAATACATTTATACCATGGGAAGAAGAACAATGTGGCTGATGCTCTTAGTTCGAAGGACCATACTACTTTTTCCATGATGATTATTGAAGTGATCCAATACATATATACTAAGATAATATCAAAACTAAAATATTCAAGAATTGGGACTTATAATATCATTCATATATTAATTTTCAACCATTTATCCATGTTAGAATTAATGTGTAATAAAATGATGATGTAGATCCTAAAAATAAGGTGGGAAATGCTCATGATTTCAATATATAAAATGATAAAATAAAATTTTTTGGATCTTTTTATGTGCTTCATCAATAAAAAATGTAATGATTGTGTTATTAGATAGAGCTCATATTCCTACATTCTCTATTCGTATTGATTTTATAAATATTTATAGTGATCTGAAAGAGTATTTATGTGAGAATACATGAAGAGACATATTAAACAGTATGTATCCAAGTTATCTGTATGAAACCTAGTTAGGGATTATTGATATAATTCTAATAGGTTGTTAAAACCATTACCCATAGAAAATTGAGTATGGAAAAAAACAATAGATTTTTCATAAATATCACAAAAAGATCTAAAGGATATAGTAATATTATACATATATTCAACAACCCTATGAATTCATTTCACTTCAGTTAAATTGAATAATATTTATCTCTTGTTTATATAATTTAAATATATAATATATAGGTGGTATTTTTTTCTGGAGAATGGAAGCTTATTGTATCTTAGCAGGATATATGGTTTACCTCAATGTTTTGATGAAGACTTTATCAGGATTTGATAGAAATCTATGTTTCCATATAACCTATATTCAACAACTAGATGGCCAGTCAAAGGGGTCAATTTAATCCCTAAAGGATATGTTGATATATTGTTCTATGGATTTCAATAATCATTTGGGTTGACCCATTCAACCAGTTGTTTTTCATAAAATAACAGCTCTTACTTGAGTATTTATATGGATCCTTCTGAATACCTCTAAAAAAGAAGTCCAAAACTACAATTTTCATGCATTAAGAAATATAAAGAATGAAATTGATATTTTAGCTATCTAAGGAAATTGTAGAGAATGTTAGATCTATTCTTCTACACGTCACGACATCTGAGAGTCAACAAAAGAGATATACTAAAAATATTTTTTGAAAATTTTAATTTGAAGCTGGTGAGAAGGTATTAATATAAATTTCACCCCGAGAGAAGGTTATGAAATTAAAAAATAAGGCAATGATTACTCTTGTGTATATTTTTAACTTTGATAATCTATATTGAGTTGGGGAGATAGCTTACCACTTGATGTTTCCAGTGAACCTCTCAAATTCTTGATGTGGTCGATATATCTATTTAGAGTATGTACATAAAATATACAATGAATGTGTTGAAAAAAAAGGTTGTAACACTAGATCATGATCTATTCTATGAATAACATCTAGAAGAAATATTGTATTATAGAGATAAAATGCTTCAAAAGAAGACAAGTCACATAGTTAAAATTCTATGGCGGTAAAATAAATTGAAAGAAGTTACATAATAACCAGAGGATCTAATGAAATATAGATATACTAATTTTTTTGAAGAGAAGATATATAATTTTTATGGGGAAATTCATTTTACGAGGGTATAATGGAATACCAAGTTATTTTATGATATATTTTTGTTTTAATAAATTAATTTTTTTTGATATCTTATGACACATGAATCCTTGGGACAAAAGGAACCATAATAGAAAATAATATATTAACCTTAATGTAATATTAGTGTAGAGAATATACATAATTTTTCTTGAAAATATTATATATATTATATTTTTATATAAAAAAATATATTGATAAGTAATTAATGATTTTTAGGAATACCATTATATTCTTTCAGAATTCATTATAATTAATAATTGGTTTTAAAACATTTATGAGGACGTAAAAAAACAATTTCATCCACTTTTAAAAAGGAATTTTAAAATGAACTTTACTTTTAAATAATCACATTAAAAATATCCATGGGTAAAATTTTTATATTAATATTAAAAGATTTATTTTTCTATGAATAGTGTCAAATATTGATTTTTGAAACACTTTTATTCACATTTATCAAAATAATAATAATTTATTAGTAGCTATATACTTTTGAGTTGGTCCTAAATTTTTATATTATTCATTTCATTTAAAATAATACAACTAATTCAATTTGAAATAGCTATTTTCTGGATTTTGTTATCTATTAATTTTTATTCTCTAAAAACAAAATTTTCAAAAAAAAAAACATTCCATTTTATGAAATTAAAAAAAATATTTCTGAAAAGTAAATTGATTGAATGATAAAAAAATAGATAACAAATTTTTAAACGATAAAATCAAATTTTTTAAATTGGGGCCCCTTTTTTCATTAAGAATAGTAAGGGTAGTAATAATTTTAAACCTTATTAAGGGTAAAATGGGTAAAATAGAGTTGAAATTATGAGATGTGGTATTAAAAACCACAGAACACTCAAATGTATTTCATTAAATGGATTAAATTTTAATATATACATCCTAAATTATAATATATTTCCTATTTTAGTGATTTACAAATTACAATGAAATATATATTAAACCATGTACTGAAGGTTCGAAAATTTTACTCTATTGAATTTGATAGCTCAAAAAATTTATGATTGTTTTAAAAGTGATAATATTTAATTAGAAAAATTATTTAGTTGTTTTTACCATAGTTTTTAAAAAAAATTTATATATGAAATAATTACCATAAATATTTAGACAACATTAACATAATGCTTGTCCAAGTAGTAGAAAAATCATGCACATGTTTTAAAAACTATGAAAGTATTTTTTAGGGTTATTATTACTTCCTTGATAAATATATAGATTTATATAATAGGAAATGGATGTGTGAACTGTTTATATTCAAATTATATTACTATATTAATTTATTTAATGTAAAATTAAATTAGTAGTGTCAAAAATAATATTAATCATATTTTATGAAAAATAAGATTATATTAACTTATTACAAAATCATAAAAACCTTTGAATATTAAGTTAAGGATAAGAAATTATCTAAAAAGTTTTCCTACTATATTTATTAGTTAATTTTTAGCTTATAATAATAATTATAACCCCTTAATGTTGATAATGTTATTACCTTAGTAATGGTTTAAATCGAATAAAAATGTGGTTTAAAAAATGATATGGTTAAAAATGACTATGAAACCTATCTAAATTTTATTGTATGATGATATTTAGACCATATATAATTTTCTTTCTAATTAATTTCAATACTGAATCAATATAACTGAGAAATATATGTATTAATATTTAAATATTAAAGTGATTCCCATCCGTCCTATCCCACCCCTATGAGTAATCAACCCATATCTCTTTAATTTAAATAATATTAAGCCATTTAGGTTGAAAACCCACACCGATTAAATTCTTAAATTCCCAATAAATGAATTATAGGTTATGTTATTATTGAATGGACATTACAATTGTCCATAATAAGGGAGTTGAATAAGACATATGGAAGAAAATGTAATCTTCCTACCCAAACTCTTTTAATTTATATCTGCTACCGTATAATAAGTTTTTGTATTAAACATAAAATAATGAATTTAGAATCATAAATACCCTCATATATTATTATTATTATATTTGTTCATTATAACCCCTATTTTTCACCATATAGGATGTAAAAGTAGGGCTCGTGCATACGTGAGGACTACTACCTCCACATACTGATATATTTTATTTTCATAACTATATTTATATAATGATTGTTATATTATTTTTGAATTTTACATGTTATTTTTATGAATTTTTTTTGTAATTACAAAATAATATCTAACATATCATATTTTATATGTTGGAAAATTGTAACATTACTAGTGCGTATATGTGGAATTCCACATCAATGAAAGGATGTGATTTTTTATATCTATTTTAATGGATGTTAGTAAGAATAAATTTAATGAATATATGGGATATATAATATATAATAATTATTATAAAAAGGTCGATTATTATGTAGCTTTACTTTTTCCATCCTTTGAAATTTGAAAATAGTGTTCATGCATACATATATTCTACTACCTAAATGAAAAACAAAATTAATTATATACATATATAATATATAACTCTAATTATATATATAATTAATATACACGTTATTACTATCATAATTAACATTATATATATAATAGATCCATGAAGAATATATAGGGATTAGAACTACTGAACCATAATATATAGGAAAAAATTAAGAGTCAGCACTTGAAAACTAAACTTTTAAGAAGTTTTTAATATTAAATAAGTGTTAAAATGTTATAAATAGATCATAAATTATATTATAACTATGTAAATTAATATTTTATATAAGTATAGTAAAAATTTATTATTTAGTAGGTTAAATTACTTTAATGTAATTTGAACTTGAGGTAGCATATATATGTTTCAATATGATGTTAATCGGGAAATTTTACTCTTGAATTTAAATTGATGGATATTTTATGAAATTTTATAAATAAATCCAATAAAGTTTCTTACAATGTTTTTTTTCTTGATAATAAATGTTTTCCATACATTTGGTTCAACTTATGTACTCAAGATACTCATATAATTTCTTAAGTCATTAAAAATTACATTATACTACATATCAATGATTAAAAAAACTTTCAAAATGTTTTTATAGTATTATATGAATGTATAATTACATTTTTACCATTGATTGAATTATTTATACAATGGTTTAAAAGAAAACATCTTTTGTTTTTTGATATGATGTACTTTTTTACTTGTTACTAGTTATTTGAAAGGAATGTATGTTTTAATGTACAGAACATCAATGAAATTATTTACCATCATTAAGGAACAAATATTTGAATAAACGTATACATGTTTCCATGTATATTTTCAAATAAAATTTATTTTATTAACATTTTCTCAAATTTTATATTTTTATTTTGGATTTAAAAATAATAATTTTATTTCCCTCAATAAATATTCATGTGATATTTTAACATAAGTTTTCATCTTTGATAACATCATTAGATGTTACATTAGATTTAATTAGAACATGATAAAATGATATAATTTTTTTGTTTATCTAGATAGTTTATGTTATGCTAATAAATACCAATTAAATAACTTTTCTTTACGATATATAATGTTATGATGAATTGTTTTAGGATATTTTGGCAAAAATAGGAATGTATATATGATTATGTGATGGGTGTTAAAAAAATTATATATACCTATAATTAATTTGGTAATGATTGATGTTCTTTGACACAAAAGGGTACATCATAGGTTATACTAATCTTAGAATTGTATATACGTGTTGCAATCCCATGTCAGAAAGATGGAACCCAATAGGTTTTCAAAATCACATAGCATTTACATAGATGGGTTTTTGAGGCCTAACTTATTTTTACTGTCTTATTGGGTAACCTTGATATAATAATTTTTTGATTATGGTTATTCCTCAATTTATTCCACACTTTGATGACATGATCCTACAATGATTATTTGTTATATAGGATATTTTTTTTATCCATTTATGATTCACATCTCATGATATTCTAGGAATTATTTCATAATTTTTTTTATCTATGTAATAATTGGTTTGATTTTGAATGTTTAAGGTTCTGATATTAATAGATTTCATGAAACATTTAGGTTTAAATGATCATTGATATCAATATTTATTACTCTTATTGTTTATATGTTCTCACAATTTATTATGATTTATATTCCCTATAATATTAAGAAACATTCAATGTATGATATGTCTAAGAAGGGTTCTTTTTGTGAAGGAATAAATGGGAGATGATTTAGATCATTTATGTAAAAGTTGTTTAAGTATCTATGTTCCCATAGAAACTTAAAATATTTTGTTCTATCATGGAACATAATGTTTTGTAACTAATATTGATCTAATAAGATATAATATTTAAGTATAAAAAATGTGGGTCTCTAGATGGTTAGCTATGTTAAAATGTTATGATTTTACTCACTTATGATTATTCCACATTAACTTGTTGTACAAACAGTATATATTAGGTTCCTTAGAACATGATTATTTTCATATGTTTCTTCATTTCAACTTAATGGTCTATGATTTACATCTTTTTAGGTTATTTTTTCCATGATCATTTATTATGGAAAAATATTATGATTTACTAGACATTTCTATAATGTATTTCTCCCATGATCTTGTTTTCTCACCATATTATGATCTCTACCCATCACATATCATTGATAATTTATTTCTTCAACAACTAGTTATAATATATCAACATTTCCATTTTCCATAGGGAATTATATTAAATATTATATTTATTAGGAATTATTATATGAATATGTGTATAGTACATGTTAAACTAATAATTTGTAATGATAAATTTATATATACATTCACTAATGATACTAAAACGTTTGATATCTATATTTTTTAATTATCTATGAGATATAACACTATAATATGGAAATGAAGTGAAATATATATGTTTATAATGGGTCCCCTCAATTGGAATTAGAGTAAATTTAAGTTATTTTTGGGGATTAGTTTAAACAGTATAAAACGACCCAACTTGTTAAAACCATGATTGAACTAAAATATTCATGGGCTAAACTAGAGGTATCATAGATTAAGAAAAAATTGTATGTAAATTTCTAAATCATATAGTATTTTGCTCTGATATTTTTTTGATATTTTTTTATTTATCATATCAATCATTTTTAATTCAATGCTTTTTTTGGAATAAAGAGGAACTAATTTAAATATGAGTGTGAGATAAATTATAATTATTTCCCAATGGAGAAACTTAATTGGATAGAATATAGTGTGTAGAAGTTCGTGAAAATTCTCTCGGTTGTTAAAGAATTAACCTAAATTATATTGATTATAAGAATAAAAAAGGTAGATGTAGCAATTAATTGATTCATACATTTGGAAATATCTACCCTACATTAGAGGGTCTTTAAATAAAAAAAGTTTTTGGAAAACAAAAACTAAAATGGAAAACTATTTTTCAATTTTATAGTTCTTAGATCAATTTTATTTTTATACATTTTATTTAAAAAGGATTCGGTGACCAATGGTGTGATATCATTAAGAATATCACTAATGGTGAAGATACAGACTATAATTAATTGTAGGATTTGGGGAAAATAATTTCATCATATATATTCGATAAATTCATTAAAAACATTGATAGAAAATTCCAAGAGTTCAACAAAAAGGAGAATGAATTTGTGTATGCTAATAAAACAAACCTCACGAGACTGGGAAGGCACATATCAATTTGTATTTATGACCCTAAAAGGTAAATTAATCATATATTTAGTGTCCTATAACCAATAATTCAAAATGATTGATTTATAATGGTCCTTGGAAGCTTTGAAGAAAATATTCTATGTGTAGATAAGATGGATATGGAAATAGATAATCTCATTTATATTATTGATTGTGTGATTAAAATAGATAAATGAGTTTTATGGAAACAAAAATGACATATATAATTTGAAAATAAAAATTCCACAAAGTATGCAGTAATAGTATTACAGGAAACACCACATAAACTTCTTGAAATGGATGTTATTATGATTCAATCATTGAAGGGTTAGACCTCAAGATATTGATTGTTTATGGTTGATAAAGAGGCCCATTATTATAACTCAGGGTAAAAAAGGTACTCAATTTCACTATATCACATGGTAACTATTTAAATGAAAGGAATGAAAATATTATTTTAATTAATCTTCATATCCATTCGAGAATGTGTAAAACCAGAATAAAAAACATCCATGACTAAGGGATCAAGGAAGAGTATATTAAATCAATAATTTTGAATTAGAACATGATAATGAAGTGGATAAAGGTACAGATGGTCTCCAATATGGGTATATAAATGTATTATTTTTTTGGTTCATTCTATTCAATCATATAATATAGTTTTTCTAATAATATTAAATCACGACCTAAAAATTTAGATATTTAATTGACAATTAAAACACATGGTGGTGTGATGATTTTATCAATTCTATATTAGTCTTATAGAATCATGGTTTGTTAGAGGATAAATATTTTTGAAATAATATTTTTTCCCAGGTAGAATTTGATATGCTATTGTGATTTTATTGGCTCACCATAGATAGATATCAATTCAATTATTATGAAAATAAAATCTATTTTCATAAACTAAATAACTATACTATTAATTTCCATTACAATGATGATTATATAATCCCTTTGTTATTTTTTTTATATATGTGTATTTAATACCAATAATTATGGATATAAGAATAAATTGAATTGGTAGGGACTCAATATTATTAACATGAAAATTTTATGGTAGTATATTGATGTATTCCATGATTAATAGCTTGGTATTCCCATAGAATGAGTGGTTTTGTGTTTGATACAACTCACAAAAATTTGTATTCTTATATGAAATAGTAATTATAGAATATAAAATTTTAATTTGGAATAATTTAGAACAAACATTATGATATTACAAAAAAATTATATATACCCAAGTGATTCAATATGTGTTGGACCAATTATCTTGGTTCCATAGAAAGATTGATCAGAGAGTCTTTTCAATGATTATCACAAGAATAAAAAAATCATGGTGAAGAAAAAATTTAATTCACCATGTATTGGTGACTAATTTGATAATCTTATATGAGATCAATACATCTTAAAGGTGTATATCTAATCTGGATACCATGAATTCACAATGAAGACAAAATATATTCCCATGATAGATCTCTGTAAAGGATTTGGAAACTATGAATTAATAATGATCCATTTTGGAAACAAATTCCCCAAAAATCTTGATGAATCAAATGAATAGATTTTTTAATGATAACAATATAAAATATATGGTTTTATTTATTTATGAATTATTTTTATTCTATTGGAATTAAAATACTGGCGTAGAATTTGAATATTGTGTTATAGACCATAAAATAACTATTATAAGGCCCCAGCCTTAAACCTTACTTAATCTTTAGTTATTAAAAGATTACACATTGAGGATCTTTTCGGGTTTAGAGTTTTAGAGAATTAGATCATAAAACTTGCATTGCATTTCACATAAAAACAATGTGGTTACATAAAGATAGTATTCTTCTTTCCCATCAATGGAAACATATTTAAAATAAAACATGGATTCTTTCTTGACACTTCCTTGACACTATCATCATATCATGTACCTTTCCCTTGACCTATAAAAAACATTTCAAAAAAACTTGGGATGAGCATAAAATGCTCAGTAAGGGATATAAAAATATATGGAAAGGAAACATGGGTACATATATACATAAGAATGAAATCATACTTTACCCATAAAACATAATCACTTTAACAAACCTAATCAAATCATGAATAAATCATAGAAATCATAAGACATAAAGGTAACTTGAGGAATTCATAACATTATTACGTAGGGAGTAACCCTCTTGGTTACGTTTGGAATACCCATCACAATAAATTCCCTAAATCTCTTCAAGGAATCCTTAACGTTTCACTCCTTCACGTTACCCAATGCATTGGAGAGCTATATCGGCCTCACCCGCCCTTAGTCTATCACGGAACCACCTGTCTTCATAATAATTCCCAAGAACATGAACATAATCATATCACATAAAGAATGCATAAAAAAACATAACATTTCCACCTTTCAATCACAAGATATAAATAACACACATTGATATAAAAATATTATGAAAACCATTTTCAATACCAAAATAAAAGAAAATTAAAACATGGTATTTATTTATCTTTAAAAAAAGGTATAGCTTGTAGAGGAAGCTGAACCTCAAATAATGGTCACGGTGGCGGAGAAGTCGTTGTCACCGCATACGTACGAAAAAACATTCCCTTTTGTCATTTAGTAAAACGCTTTGTATAAAAATTATTCCTTTTGGATAAATGTAAAAGTCAAAGGGGTTTATACACCGTATAAAAGAAATTTGTGTATAAAACAAAATATGCCTCAATAAAAGGAGATTGAGACGAAGTCCCATACCTCGGGTCGGACTTGACTCGATCGTTCTCTAATGTCCTGAATAATAAACTTGAGTTAATTTCTACTTGTTTAAGAACCTTTTTCAAGTTCATTATTCATTTTATATCACTTATTGTCATGTCATGAACACTATGTAATTATTTAAGTTAATAACGGTCGTTTTAACGATCATGGGTACCTGAGTCAAAAATAAACCCTTTATAATTACACGATGTTCATGTATCCATTATATCCAGAATGGTATTCATGATTTAGATATCATATATGTCATATATATCCAGTACATGCATGCATTTATAATATTACATAATCATTTAGAGGTATGAAATGAAATGAACCGTTCATGGAGATGGTAAGCCGTACGTACGCATGAACGCTACTTTCATTTCTATTTCGTATTTTATAGATTGGAATCAAAATTATATAAAGTTATATTATAATGCCAGTATAATATCATACATAATATCATATTTCCATCCTTTATACGTCCCACGTATGGTATTTAACGAATCAAATCACTTTGAGGGGGCGGTAGTCCGCACTTCCTTAAATGAAGATATCGCGTTTACCCATAATGGGAACAAAATAGGTATACCCAAAATGAAAAATACAGAAGCTTAAGGAAAACATAAACATATTATATATCATATATAAATATAGTTTCATCTTAATGGCCACCTTTGAAGGTGTTAAAATAATGTTGAACAATCATCGTTTCGGGAGGCATAAGTTCACCATCCACGGAAACAGTATGTCCTTTAAACATTAGATGTAGGTGTGTGTAAGTGTTGCTCTAATCATTCTTATAAAAACATCCTAGTATATTGAAGATAATATTGTTGTTACAAAAGAAATGAATTAAAAAAGTTTATGGGGTTGGAGAAGTAAAATAAAACAAAAGGACTCAAGTGAAGACATTACCTTAAAATCGGGTAACTCCCTTTGGATTGAGCTCAAAGGCTTCCTTGGGAAGACTTCTGCCAAAAGTGAGGCATCAAGGAGTAAGATAGGGATGTGGAGAGACAAAATGGGCAGGGGTTGGCCGAGACAATGGGTTTGGGAGTGTGGGTAAGGTGGTAGAGGTGGGGGCCTTTTATAAGAGGAGAGGAGGGGCACTCTTGTAAAGTTACAAAATGTTATTTTATTTTCAAAAGCGTTTCAGATTTTAAAGGTCCCAAATTGATGTATTTATAGTATAAGATTATGAGGGTTCGAAATCCACTCATACAATAGGTTTTGCACTTGTGTAGGTCTTAGATTTTACATTATCATTCCATTTTATTTAAATCCTTTATTAATGAGGTAATCATTGCATCATCATGATGTCAAAAATATAGTTTAATTTATTTAAAGTCTAAAAATAATGACAAAAATTCTAGGATTTAGGAAATCGTTTTAGCTTTCCAATGAATATTTATAGCTCAAAAGATGATTTATGTATACAAAATTAAAAATATTTTACTTAGGTGATACATTCTTTGTTATATTTAACATTCTTTAAAAAATAAAAAGATAAAAAGTCACATTCTCACAAAAGTGATTTCATGGGGCCCAAAAGTTTGGCACAAGGCATCCCATGGTCGGATATGAGACCTACAGTATAATTAGGACACATGTTGGTGTCATTTTGTATTATTATCATATTATTTTATTATCCTTAACTACCCGATTACTCATTAATCAGATTAATTAAAGATAATTACCGTCATTACTATTCATAATTTCCAAAAACAAAAGAGTATTGATTAAATAATTTGGACCTTCTGATTACAAATATGTAATCAATTTTACCAAATTCCAAACAGAGAAATTGAAATAATTGATTTAAAAATAATTCTCGTTGTCAAAACAAATAGCGGGTTTTTTTGAAACAATATATATGAAACTTTTGGCATTAGTTTATGCCCAATTACAAGGTGAAATTAATCCTAATGACCACCAATGGATTAAATGGTTAAAATATATTCAGATTACACTTTAATAACAATTAAAAAGATAACTTAACCAGATAATTAAATTAAATGAAAAAGCAGTTTTGATGTAAAATGCAGTATTTTTCACTATTCATAAAAAAATGAACACTGTCAGAAAAATACCAAAAATTTATCCAATGTAAATTTAAATGTCCCAATCATAATGAATATGTTTATTTTGATAAACATATATTATAAAATTTTCAATTGTTTTATTTAAAAAGGGTTTGCCATCAAAAGGTAGTAAAACAATCTTTTAAGAATATTAGTGTATTTCATGCATAGGATTGGATTTATTCTCATTTAAGCCTCTAAAACACTATCTAAATCATTAATAGACATAGATAAAAATATCTATTACTCATTACATACTTGGTATTTTATATCCTTCCCCCTTTAGAAAATTGCGCCCCCGTAATTTATTTACTTATCAAATAAATGGGGGTACTTATCCCTCATTGAATTTTCATATTCCCATGTTGCATCTTCCATCATGTGGTTTTTCCACAAAACCCTTACCTGATTAATCACCTTATTCTGTAACACTTGCTCCCTGTGGTCAATAATCTGGACCGGTTGTTCGTCATAAGAGAGATTCTCTTCCAACCGAACTACCTCTGGGCTCAAAACATGAGTTGAATCTGGCATATAATTCCTCAACATCGAAACATGAAAAACATTGTGTACCTGATATAAACTCGGAGGTAATGCCACTCTATATGCAACCAATCCAACTCTCTCTAGAATTTCATATGGTCCAATGAACCTTGGACTCAGCTTTCCTTTCTTACCAAATCGCATCACACTTTTCCATGGAGAAACCTTGAGAAAAACATGATCACCTACCTCAAAAGATAGATACTTCCTCTGGTTATCCGCATAACTCTTCTGCCTGCTCTGAGATGTTCTCATGTGTTTCTGAATCAACTGAACCTTTTCTGCCATCTCTTCTATCAATTCGGGTCCCATCAGCTTCCTTTCACCCACTTCATCCCAAAATGCTGGAGTTCGACACCGCTTCCCATATAATGCCTCAAATGGTTCCATCTGTATACTGGAATGAAAACTGTTATTATATGGAAACTCAACCAAAGAAAGATGTTGGTCCCAACTTCCCTAATAATACATCGAACAAGCTCGTAGCATATCATCCAAGGTCTGAATTGTTCATTCCGACTGCCCATCTGATTGAGGATGAAAAGCTGTACAAAAATTTAATTCAGTACCCACCAACTTCTAAAGGCCTTTCCAAAAGTTAGCAGTAAACCTAGGATCACGGTCAGATATAGTGGAGAGAGGAAATCCATGTAACCTGACTATCTCTTTAAGTTACAAATGGGAAAGTTGATCAAGGGAAAAATTATCTAGTATAGGAAGGAAATGAGCAGATTTAGTCAAGCGATCAACAATAACCCAGATTGCATTATTACCTCGAGATGTCTTCGGTAATCCCACAACAAAGTCCATTGATATATTATCCCATTTCCACTCTGGAATTGGTAGAGGCTAAAGCATCCCTATCGGTATCTGCCACTCTGCTTTAACCTACTGACAAGTCAAACACTTCACAGTAAAATCAGCAATATATCTTTTCATTCCATCCAACCAGTAATACTCCCGTAGATATCTGTACATCTTAGTACTTCCAGGATGAACTGAAAACGGAGAACTATGAGCTTCACATAACAACTCTCTCTTCAACTGTGAATCACAAGGCACACACAATCTCTTCCCAAATCTCAAAACACAATCACTATCAATGTTGAATTCATGCAACTTACCTTTTTGAACCAGCTCTACCTTTTTCTGCAACTCACTGTCTTGCTTCTGTGCTTTCTTGATTCTGTCTAATAGAGAAGATTTCACTGATACCTGAAATAAAATAGAAGGACATCCTACACCAAAAACTTATATGCCAAATTTCATCAAATCTTTAACCAAAGGAGCACGTTCCAAACACAACATTGTTAATGAAGCATTACTTTTTCGACTCAAAGCATCTGCCACTTTATTTTCTTTTCCCGGATGGTAATGAATTGTACAATCATAATCCTTGATTAATTATAGCCACCTCCTCTGTCTCATGTTAAATTCTTTCTGAGTGAATATATACTTTATACTTTTGTGATCAGTATATATTTTACACTTTACTCCATACAAATGATGCCTCCAAATTTTTAAAGCGAAACCAATAGCAGCTAATTCCAAATCATGTGTAGGGTAATTTACCTCATGAGTTTTCAACTGTCGTGATGTATAAGCAATTACCTGATCATTCTGCATTAGGACACAACCAAGTCCTTTCAATGAAGCATCAATGTATATAACAAACTCACCATTCCTAGAAGGAAGTGCCAAAACTGGAGCATTCACTAATCTTCTTTTCAACTCCTGAATACAATCATCACATTCTTTTGTCCAGATAAACTTAACACCCTTCCGAGTTAGCTTAGTCATTGGACTAGATAACCGTGAAATTTTTCTAACAATCCTTCGGTAGTAACCTACCAAACCATGAAAACTATGGATCTTGGTTACATTTGTGGGTCTTGGCCATTCTTCAACAACTTTTGTTTTTGCAGGATCAACTGTTATGCCATCTGTGGAAACAATGTGACCAAGGAAAGAAAGTTTTTGTATCCAAAACTCACACTTACTGAATTTTCCATACATCTTATTTTCTTTTATGGTTTGCAAGATAACCCTTAAATGAATTTCATTCTCCTATTTACTTTTAGGAAACACCAAAACATCATCAATAAAAACAACCAACATTTTCACCTGAGTCAACTGAGCCATCACTGCAACAAACTGTTTAATTCTGATTCTGACCATCTCAAGATACTGATTCGGAAGGTCATTTCCTTCTGTATGCCTTCCCAAAAAAGATTCTCTATTTCTTCTAAGAAAACCATTCTTAACACAGAAATATCTTAGCAAAGCAACATGGTAATCTGTAAATGCTATATCAGTTCAATCGTACCATAAATTAACTTATAATTTTACACTTTTCTAACTCCTAAAGTTTTCTAAACTGACCTCTGATACCAACTATAGGGTCCCAGCCTTAAACCTTACTTAATCTTGAGTTATTACAAGATTTCACATTGAGGATCTTTTCGGGTTTAGAGTTTTGGAGAATTAGATCACAAAACGTGCATTACATTTCACATATAAACAATGTGGTTACATAAAGATAGTATTCTTATTTCCCATCAATGGAAACATATTTAAAATAAAACATGGATTCTTTCTTGACCCTTCCTTGACACTATCATCATATCATGTACCTTTCCCTTGACCTGTGAAAAACATTTCAAAAAAACATGGGATGAGCATAAAAAGCTCAGTAAGGGATATAAAAATATATGGAAAGGAAACATGGGTACATATATACATAAGAATGAAATCATACTTTACCCATAAAACATAAGCACATTAACATAACTCATCAAATCATGAATAAATCATAGAAATCATAAGACATAACGGTAACTCGAGGCATTCATAATATTCTTACATAGGGAGTAACCCTCTTGGTAACGTTTGGAATACCCATCACAATATATTCCCTAAATATTTTCGGAGAAACCTTAACGTTTCACTCCTTCGCGTTACCCAATGCATTGGAGAGCTATTTCGGGATCACCCGCCCTTAGTCTATCACGGAACCACCCGTCTTCATAATAATTCCCAAGAACCTCAACATAATCATATCACATAAAACATGCATAAAAGAAATATAACATTTCCACCTTTCAATCACATGATATCAATACCACACATTGATATAAAAATATTATGAAAACCATTTTCAATACCAAAATAAAAGAAAATTAAATCATGGTATTTATTTTTCTTTAAAAAAAAGGTATGGCTTGTAGAGGAAGCCGAAACTCAAATAATGGTCACGGCGGCGGAGAAGTCATTGTTGCCGCATACGTACGACAAAACATTCCCTTTTGTCGTTTAGTAAAACGCTTCGTATAAAAAAGATTCCTTTTGGATAAACGTAAAAGTCAAAGGGGTTTATACACCGTATAAAAGAAAGTTGTGTATAAAACAAAATATGCCTCTATGAAAGGGGATTGAGACGAAGTCCCATACCTCGGGTCCGACTTGACTCGATCGTTCTCTAATGTCCGGAATAATAAACTGGAGTTAATTTCTACTTGATTAAGAACCTTTTTCAAGTTCATTATTCCTTTTATATCCCTTATTTCCATGTCATGAACACTATGTAATTATTTAAGTTAATAACGGTCGTTTTAACGATCATTGGTACTTGAGTAAAAATTAAACCCTTTATAATTACAAGTTGTTCATGTATCCATTATATCCAGAATTGTATTCATGATGTAGATATCATATATGTCATATATATCCAGTACATGCATGCATTTATAATATTGAATAATCATTTGAGGTAGGAAATGAAATGCACCGTTCATGGAGACGGTAAGCCGTACGTACGCATGAACGCTACTTTCATTTCTATTTCATATTTTATAGAATGGAATCATAATGATATAAAGATATATTATAATTCCAGTAAAATATCATATATAATATCATATTTCCATCCTTTATACATCCCACATATGTTATTTAATGAATCAAATCACTTTAAGGGGGCGGTAGTCTGCACTTCCTTAAATGAAGATATCACATTTACCCATAATGGGAACCATAAAGGTATTCCCAAAATGAAAAATACAAAAGATTAAGGAACAAATAAACATATTATATATCATATATAAATATAGTGTCATCTTAATGGCCACCTTTGAATGTGTTAAAAGAATGTTGAACAATCATCGTTCTGGGAGGCATAAATTCACCATCCACGAAAATAGTATGTCCTTTAACCATTAGTTGTAGGTGTGTGTAAGTTTTTCTCGAATCCTTCTTATAAAAACATCCTAGTATATTGAATATACTGTAGTTGTTACAAAATAAATGAATAAAAAGAGTTTATGGGGTTGGAGAAGTAAAATAAAACAAAAGGACTCAAGTGAAGACATTACCTTAAAATCGGGTAACCCCCTTTGGTTTGAGCTCAAATGCTTCCTTGGGAAGACTTATGCCCAAAGTGAGGCTTCAAGGAGTAAGATAGGGATGTGGAGAGAAAAAATGGGGAGGGTTTGGCAGAGCCAATGGCTTTGGGAGTGTGGGTAAGGTGGTAGAGGTGGGGGCCTTTTATAAGAGGATAGGAGGGTCACTCTTGTAAAGTTACAAAATGTTACTTTATTTTCAAAAGAGTTTTGGATTTTAAAGGTCCCACATTGATGTATTTCTAGGATAATATGATGAGGGTTCGAAATCCAATCATACAATAGGTTATGGACATGTGTAGGTCTTAGATTTTACATTATCGTTCCATTTTATTTAAATC
Source organism: Viscum album (assembly GCA_963277665.1). Lineage (NCBI taxonomy): Eukaryota > Viridiplantae > Streptophyta > Magnoliopsida > Santalales > Viscaceae > Viscum > Viscum album. Next base: position 769,185,656 of record OY728119.1, on the reverse strand, counting down.
CTTTATTAATGAGGTAATCGCTGCATCACCATGATGTCATAAATAATTTAATTTATTTAAAGTCTAAAAATTATGAAAAAAATACTATGATGTAAGAAATATTTTTAGATTTCCAATGAATATTTATATCCCAAAATATCATCTATGTATACAAAATTAAAAATATTTTACTTAGGTGATACATTCTTTGTTACATTTAACATTCTTTAAAAAATAAAAAGATAAAAAGTATATTTCTCACAAAGGTGATTTCATGGGGCCCCCAAGTTTGGCAGAAGTCATATCATGGTCGGCCATGAGACAACTAGTAGAATTAGGACACATTTTGGTGTCATTTTGTTTTATTATGATATTATTTTATTATCCTCAACTACCCGATTACTCATTAATGAAGATAATTAAAGATAATTATCGTCGTTACTATTCATAATGTCCAAAAACAAGAGTCTTGATTACATAATTTGGACCATCTGGTTCCAAATATGTAATCCATTTTACCAAATTCCAAACACAGATATTTCAATAATTGATTTAAAAATAATTCCCGTTATCAAAACAAATCGCAGGTTTTTTTGAAACAATATCTATGAAAAGTTTGGCATTAGTTTATACCCAATTCCAAAGTGAAATAAATCCTAATGACCACCATTGGATTAAATGGTAAAAATATATTCATATTACACTTTAAGACCAATTAAAAAGATAATATAACCATATAATTAAATTAAATGAAAAATCAATTTTGATGTAAAATGCAGTATTTTTCACTATTCATAAAAAAATGGACATTGTCAGAAAAATTCCAAATATTTGTCCAATGTAAATTTCAATGTCACAATCATAATGAATATGTTTATTTTGATAAAAAGAGATTATAAAATTTTCAAAAGTTTGATTTAAAAAAGGTTTTCCATCAAAAGGCAGTAAAACAATATTTTAAGAATATTAGTGTATTCCATGCATAAGATTGGATTTATTCTCATTTTAAGCCTCTAAAACACTATCTAAATAATTAATAGACATAGATAAAAATATCTATTATTAATTAATTACTTGGTATGTTACAACTATACTATTTAGAATGTTAGGAATGCGTAGTTTTTGGCTTAAGTATTATCTTTCATGGTTAATGTATTAAAATTCAATGTTATATTAGTGGATCATTAAATTATAGAGGCTATTGAATAATGACATGGTCCATATACTGTGACATAATTCTATATTTTCATTTTGTATACATATAATATCAATTTTCACCGAGAAAATTCCCTTTATTTTAAAATAATATATCACTATTATAATGAAAATGGGTAAAGGTATTTTTCCTATATGAATTTTAAAAAATAAAAATAAAACTACATAATCGTTTTATTACCGCACCTGCACTAAAATTAACCAACATTTGGGAACCGTTTTTAATAAAATGTGAAACTTTTATGAAGGGATTTATATGTATTATTATACATAATAAAAAAGTAATAGACAATGTCAATTAAAGGACCCTAGTAAAAATATATTACTCCATGATAAAAATCCAGTAGAAACAGTACTCTCATTTAATATATTTGGTTATGATGATTATAGAGAAAATTATTGTGTATACTCATATTTGAATCATAAAGTATGTATTAACTCTAAAGGACCATGTTATGAACATAATAAGATTGTTAGATTCAATAAAATATAATAATTCTCAATATATTACCATTATGGGATGATAAGATGTTTAATGATGATCTAAGAAGAAGGGATCATGCTACCCAGTTATTGAGGTGGATTAAAGGTGTTATAACCAAAATGTATAATTAGTGGATGGATTTATAAATCAGAATATAAGGGTTGAAATTCAACCATTCAGAAATTATTTTTCATCCATATATAAATATTGGTTAAGGAGTCCTAATATATAGTTGGTAGTTATATAGGAGGAATGATGTATTATGGAATTAATCATCAAAAATAGAGTAGTTATAAAATTATATAAATGATTATGTGTCCCTTAAAAACAAAAGGTGAATGAGGATAAATTATATGATGCAAGTAGATCATACAAAAATATTTATCTATGAAACATAATGATTATTTTAGATTATATGTAACACTTCTGGTGGGGATAAATAAATAGGGAGATTGTAGAGTATATATATTAAGGTTTAGTATTCCAAAAAATTATAGTATGAATTCTAGAAATATAAGGGGATGTGGTGACCATTTCCTACACCAATATGGACATAGGAGAACATCACCATGAATTCTATCATAGATATTATAAATACTTCTATTGTAAATAATTCCATCATGTAGTGGTGTATGGATAAACATATTGGGTTTGAATGATTGTTTTTTGAGAGGATATTTTCGTTAATCAAGTTTACATAATATTCAAAAACAATGTGACATGGGTACATGGAGTATAAAATTCAATTATATACGATCAAGATCAAAATTTAAAATAAAAATGAAATGTATATATCAAAAAATAAGTCAATACATAACTAACCCTTACCACATATTATAATCACTAGTGCAGAAAACGTTTTTTACGTCACCATTTTTTACGTCGGTTATATAAAACCGACGTCATAATATGTAAAACGAGGTTTTTTACGTCGGTTATTTCTTAACCGACGTAAAAACCTGTGTTCGGTACACATTTAACGTCGGTTATACAAATAACCGACGTTATTAATCTCGCGGCTTCGTTTTTTACGTCGGTTATTTTTATAACCGACGTAAAAAACGCGGTTTTCGAAGGCCCTTTCACGTCGGTTATTGAATAACCGACGTAACAAACGCGGTTTTTGAAGGCTTTTTGACGTCGGTTATTGAAATAACCGACGTTATAAATGTTTTTAAAACAATTATCACGTCGGTTATTGAATAACCGACGTGATAACTCAATTAAAAATTTACCCAGACCCGTGGATTGTCATTCGCGAGTTTACCTTCGACAGTCGCGACTCGTCTCTCTCGCGCGTAAACCCGAATCGGCTCGTCCATTTCGTTGGTTTAGATTCGTTTTGCGATCATCGTTTCTCATATTTAATCTCCTCGGATCAATCATCTAAACTCGCAGCACTCAGGTAATCCTCCCACTCGTTCGTTTTTTTTCGCGGATAGTAAATATATATGTGTTGTGATTTTTTTGTTGAAACTAGCTAAGATTCTTCGATTGCGAACCCTTTTAACTCGTTTTGGCACCATAATCTTATTTATCATCCCTAGATCTATTTGTTCGACTTGCAATATTGAGTAATTTTATGATTTCACTAATTTTTAATCGTTTTCTATAAATCCCCGAGAGGGTTGGGGCGTGTCCATTTGGATGGGTTGCCCTTTTACAGTTGTTACTACTTTATTCACACACAACCATGGCATAGGTGCATGGATTTGGGGTAGGGGGGTGTCCAGGGGGGTTTACAAGGGGGTGGGTGGGTGTGGGGGGCTGTCCAAGGGTGTGGGTGGGTGTTGGGGGGTGTCCAGGGGGGTGTCCAAGGGGGTAGGGGGTGGGGGGTGGTGTCCAGGAGGGGTGGGGGGGCTGTCCAGAGGGTTGGGGGGTGTCCAGGGGGGTGTCCAAGCAGGTCGGGGGTGGGGGGTTGTGTCCAGGAGGGGTGGGGGTGCTTTCTAGAGGGGTCGGGGGCTGTCCAGAGGGGTTGGGGGGTGTCCAGGGTGGTGTCCAAGGGGATGGGTGGGTGTGGGGGGCTGTCCAAGGGGGTGGCGGCCTGTCCAGAGGGGTCGGTGGGGTGTCCAGGGGGGTGTCCAAGGGGGTGGATGGGTGTGGGGGGCTGTCCACGTGGGTGGCGGCCTCTCCAGAGGGTATTTGGGGTTGTCCGGGTGGGTGGGGGGGCTGTCCAGAGGGTTGGGGGATGTCCAGGGGGGTGTCCAAGGGGGTAGGGGGTGGGGGGTGGTGTCCAGGAGCGGCGGGGGGCTGTCCAGAGGGGTCGGGGGTGTCCAGGGGGGTTTACAAGGGGGTGGGTGGGTGTGGGGGGCTGTCCAAGGGCGTGGGTGGGTGTTGGGGGGTGTCCAGGGGGGTGTCCAAGGGGGTAGGGGGTGGGTGGTGGTGTTTAGGAGGGGTGGGGGGGCTGTCCAGAGGGTTGGGGGGTGTCCAGGGGGGTGTCCAAGCAGGTCGGGGGTGGGGGGTTGTGTCCAGGAGGGGTGGGGGTGTTTTCTAGAGGGGTCGGGGGGTGTCCAGGGTGGTGTCCAAGGGGATGGGTGGGTGTGGGGGGCTGTCCAAGGGGGTGGCGGTCTGTCCAGAGGGGTCGGTGGGGTGTCCAGGGGGGCTGTCCAAGGGGGTGGATGGGTGTGGGGGGCTGTCCAAGGGGGTGGATGGGTGTGGGGGGCTGTCCAAGGGCGTGGGTGGGTGTTGGGGGGTGTCCAGGGGGGTGTCCAAGGGGTAGGGGGTGGGTGGTGGTGTTTAGGAGGGGTGGGGGGGCTGTCCAGAGGGTTGGGGGGTGTCCAAGCAGGTCGGGGGTGGGGGGTTGTGTCCAGGAGGGGTGGGGGTGTTTTCTAGAGGGGTCGGGGGGTGTCCAGGGTGGTGTCCAAGGGGATGGGTGGGTGTGGGGGGCTGTCCAAGGGGGGTGGCGGTCTGTCCAGAGGGGTCGGTGGGGTGTCCAGGGGGGTGTCCAAGGGGGTGGATGGGTGTGGGGGGCTGTCCAAGGGGGTGGATGGGTGTGGGGGGCTGTCCAAGGGCGTGGGTGGGTGTTGGGGGGTGTCCAGGGGGGTGTCCAAGGGGTAGGGGGTGGGTGGTGGTGTTTAGGAGGGGTGGGGGGGCTGTCCAGAGGGTTGGGGGGTGTCCAAGCAGGTCGAGGGTGGGGGGTTGTGTCCAGGAGGGGTGGAGGTGCTTTCTAGAGGGGTCGGGGGGTGTCCAGGGTGGTGTCCAAGGGGATGGGTGGGTGTGGGGGGATGTCCAAGGGGGTGGCGGCCTGTCCAGAGGGGTCGGTGGGGTGTCCAGGGGGGTGTCCAAGGGGGTGGATGGGTGTGGGGGGCTGTCCAAGGGGGTGGATGGGTGTGGGGGGCTGTCCAAGTGGGTGGCGGCCTCTCCAGAGGGTATTTGGGGTTGTCCGGGTGGGTGGGGGGGGGGGCTGCCCAGAGGGTTGGGGGATGTCTAGGGGGGTGTCCAAGGGGGTAGGGGGTGGGGGGTGGTGTCCAGGAGGGGTGGGGGTCTGTCCAGAGGGGTCAAGGGGTGTCCAGGGGGGGTTTACAAGGGGGTGGGTGGGTGTGGGGGGCTGTCCAAGGGTGTGGGTGGGCGTTGGGGGTGTCCAGGGGGGTGTCCAAGGGGGTAGGGGGTGGGGGTGGTGTTTAGGAGGGGTGGGGGGGCTGTCCAGAGGGTTGGGGGGTGTCCAGGGGGTGTCCAAGCAGGTCGGGGGTGGGGGGTTGTGTCCAGGAGGGGTGGGGGGCTGTCCAGAGGGGTCGGGGGGTGTCCAGGGGGGTTTACACATCGATTTGTTTTATATTTCAAAATTGTTATATTCAAATTATGATTTTTTTCATATAAACATATATTTGTCTTATCTAAAAAATATATATATTTTTGCTATTTTTTATAGGTAATAATGAGTCGAAGTTGGATTACGGCACATCGAATGAGCAATGAATATGAGGAAGGTGTTGATGCCTTTTTGGAATTTGCTAAACGAAATGTTCCAAGTAGTGACATTTTTTTCTGTCCATGCCTGAAATGTCTGAATATGAAGAAGTTGAAAAGTAGAGAGATAAAAGATCATCTGATTTGTCATGGTTTCAATCCGAGTTACAACCCTTGGATTTGGCATGGCGAAACTGGACAGAATGTCACTGATGATAATGAATCGCAAGATGGTAAGTCTGATGGAATTGATGAAATGATTCGCGATATTGTAGCAGAACAAATTGAGATAGAACCGAGAGTTGCACGTCTATATGGTGATGCCGAAAAACCATTATATCATGGTTGTACAGATTTTACGGTTTTGTTGGCGGTGTTAAGATTGATTAACCTGAAGGCGAAACATGGATGGAGTGACAGAAGTTTTACAGAGCTGCTACAATTGATGAAAGACATTCTTCCAAAAGATAACGATCTTCCAGATTCACATTATAAGGCCAAAAAAATATTATGCCCGATGGGATTGGGATACAGGAAAATACATGCATGTCCGAATGACTGCATTATATATAGGAAGGAATATGAATTTCTGAAAGAGTGTCCCAAATGTGGGACATCACGGTATAAGGTGAAAGAAAAATCACAAGCTGATGTAGAGATTACAAAGCTCCCTTCAAAGGTATTTTGGTATCTTTCTATAATTCCTCGTTTCAAACGTTTATTTGCTAATTCACATGATGCAAAAAGGTTAAGATGGCATGCTGATGAGCGGGTATGTGATGGAAAAATACGTCATCCAGCTGATTGTCCACAATGGAAGAAAATTGATGCCTAGTACCCTACATTTGGAAATGAAATTAGAAATCTGAGACTAGGCTTGTGCACAGATGGAATGAATCCATACCGAACCCTCAGTAGCACACATAGTTCATGGCCTGTTTTATTGGTAATTTACAACCTCTCTCCTGAAGTTTGTATGAAGCGCAAATATGTCATGTTGAGTATCATGATCTCTGGTCCAAAGCAACCCGGCAATGATATTGATGTATACTTGTCACCGCTGATTGATGATTTGAAACTTTTATGGGCTGATGGTATTAGGGTGTATGATTCTTATAAAATGGAATATTTTCAACTGCATGCAGTGCTTCTATTCACTATAAATGACTTCCCAGCATATGGAAATTTGTCTGGATACAGTGTTAAAGGGCATAAAGCATGTCCAATTTGCGAACAACAGACGTCATATTGTCAATTGCATCATGGGAGGAAAACAGTGTACATGGGTCATCGAAAGTTTTGATAAGATCTAGCTAAATTGATTTCAAAGGATATTGGGATAAAAATATTCCTCAATTTAAATACTCAAATAATAATATATTCTGCTTTATTATTAGAATAGAACTATATGAGGTGTTATATAGGAATAGTTGAGGAACTCTGACATTCTAAAAAAAGTTGGATAAAGGAAGCTATTAGAACTTCAACATTCCCATGAAATTGGAAGGACTGTTCAAATTCATCAGTAACATGAGAAATTAGACACAAAGTATAAATATATGTATAATGATAATCATTGATGAGATCTAGGATTTTATGTTGGTAAAATAGTATTACATTGAATATCACCATAGTCAAGGATTATGAGATTATTGAAGAAAATAATGATAATCCCTATATACAATATTCCATTCAAGATTCTAGACTGCATATAGACATCTAATTATCTTATATTATATCCTCTAAACCACTCTTTAGAGAATTATTCTTTACATGTATCACTTTTAGGAAGTAACTAATAGGCATTTCATATTAAATGAAATCAAAATCTTTGAAACTGGATCATGACCATTCTTATGAGGTACAACATGTGGAGATCTAGGATCAAAGAGTTAAGGTAATCAAGAACAAAAACACTCACCTTGTAAATGTTAAATTTTGAAATTATATGTTTTCATAAGATATAGAGTAACATAAAGAAAAAACGAGACAAAAGTACCCTGAAATATTTAATCTCTGTAATGATACTTTAAGGGTGGATTTTTTTATTGTCGGTAAAAAATAAAATCCCATGATTTTAAGCAATAATTATCATCAATAAAATATTTTTGGTTACTATCTTATTATATAGAAAAAAATTAAATAATATTAGTTTTATCATATTATTGAGGTAAGATATAAGAATTTAAAAGTTAATACATTATGAGAATAAAAAAAACATCATTATGAAATTTTCTAGTCTAATAAATCCCTTAGAATATAAAATGACTATAGAAATAAATTCATTATCCTTATAAATAAACAAGAAAATTATAACACAGATTACCAACACAAAAATAATTAATAATATCAAATTTATAATAGATATTTTGATAGAGATACTAAATTAATAGAAAAAATGAATTTATTACTGATATATAGATCAAGGAAATTTGAAAATTAAATATCTAGACAATGGTATTATACATACATTAGGTTTATACTAATATTTATATAATCATTTGATATAACAAAAATTAATGCGATAAATGTTTTAAATGTGGCCATTATAACATAGAAATTTAATTTTTATGTATAAATATAAGCAACCACATTAATAATTATATGTATAGAGTAGAATAATGGTAATAATGAAATGGGATTATTCCATGTTGGGATTATTTTTCTTATCTTGGAAATGAGATAATGTCATAAGGTATTTCCAAATAAAATTCCTACAGTCAACATTAATAAGTAAGGACTTAATTAGATCATCCATCGAATAAGTTTAATATTGTAAAAATACTTATGCGACATATGCCTTGTAGAAAACACCTTTTACTAGCATCATTGTAACAAATACCACTTTATACATTGATATTGAATCTAAATATATCAATATTAATTAAATTACATAAGGATTCCCAATAGAAATGTATAAGTATAGTGCCTTTAGATTCATGGATGCACAAATAATAGGTTCATGAGTGAACTATATCCTCTGTCATAGTGTTTTTTTTAAAATTTCGTGCTTATAAGATATATCATGCCTAATACATTTATTTATAACCAAGAAAAAAAATTATATGCGGTTATCTTAGATAACCATTAATGTAAATAAAGGATATTTCAAGATAACATGGGAATAAGGTTCTGATAACATGTGTATAATATTTTAAATCCATACCATGAATATAATTGATCATAAAAATCATTCATAAAAATATCCTGGATTTTATTAAGTCATTAATCATAAATAAATCAAAGAACATTAGCCATAAGAAAAAAGAAATGAAAAAAGAAGTGGATTTTTGGCATTCAATATAAGTTTAGAAAATAATTTCTCTGGTAGTCAAGGTTTGTTTCTAAAAATTTTATATTAGATTGAATGAACTCCCAAAAAAATCATAGTTTTAAATATTTCCTCTATATATTATCATAGTGGACAAAGTCCCTTATAAAATCGTGTTCACTCCAAAATCTAGTACATTTTATATCATGAGATATAAATCATAATCCAAAGAAAATGACTGAGATATAGGTCACACTCATCACATTATAAATACTTTTATATCCCAAATGATCATAAAATATTCATTATTTAATAAAAAATTAAATAGGAAAGGGTTTAATAAACATCTCTATAAGGCCCCAGCCTTAAACCTTACTTAATCTTGAGTTATTACAAGATTACACGTTGAGGATCTTTTCAGGTTTAGAGTTTTAGAGAATTAGATCATAAAACTTGCATTACATTCCACATATAAACAAAGTGGTTACATAAAGATAGTATTCTTCATTCCTATCAATGGAAACAAATTTAAAATAAAACATGGATTATTTCTTGACACTTCCTTGACACTATCATCATATCATGTACCTTTCCCTTGACCTGTGAAAAACATTTCAAAAAAACTTGGGATGAGCATAAAAAGCTCAGTATGGGTTATAAAAACATGGAAAGGAAACATGGGTACATATATACGTAAGGATGAGATCATAATTTACCCACAAAACATAGGCACTTTAACATATCTCATAAAATCATGAACAAATCATAGAAATCATAAGACATAAAGGTAACTTGAGGCGTTCATAACATTCTTACGTAGGGAGTAACCCTCTTGGTTACATTGGGAATACCCATCACAGTATATTCCCTAAATATCTTCGGAGAATCCTTAACGTTTCACTCCTTCGCGTTACCCAATGCATTGGAGAGCTATATCGGGCTCACCCGCCCTTAGTTTATCACGGAACCACCCGTCTTCATAATAATGCCCAAGAACCATAACATAATCGTATCACATAAAACATGCATAAAGGAAACATAAAATTTCCACTTTTCAATCACAAGATATCAATACAACACAAAAAAATTGTGAAAACCATTTTCAATACCAAAATAAAAAAAAGTAAAACATGGTATTGATTTTTCTTTTAAAAAGAAGGTATGGCTTGTAGAGAAGCCAAACTCAAATAATGGTCACGACGGCGGAGAAGTCGTTGTCGCCACATACGTACGACAAAAACATTCCCTTTTGTCTTTTAGTAAACGCTTTGTATAAAAATGATTCCTTTTGAATAAACGTAAAATTCAAAGGGGTTCATACACCATATAAAAGAAAGTTGTGTATAAAATAAAATATTCCTCAATGAAAGGAGATTGAGACGAAGTCCCATACCTCGTATCCGACTTGACCTGACCGTTCTTTAATCTCCTGAATAATAAACTTGAGTTAATCTCTACTTGCTTATGAAACTTTTTCTGGTTCATTATTCCTTTTATACCATGTTATGAACATCATGTAATCATTTAAGTTAATAATGTTCATTTTGTCGGTATTTGGTTCGTAAGTCAAAAATAGACTTCTTACACTTACATGTTGTTAATTTGGTCAAAGGTTCGTTATATCCAGAATGATATTAATGATTTGGATAACATATATATCATATATATTCATAATATACATGTATTTATAATATTACATCACATTTAGAGGTAAGAAATGAATTGCACCGTTCATGGAGACGGTAAGCCGTACGTACGCATGAACGCTACTTCCATTTCTATTTCGTATTTTCTGGAATGGAATCATAATGATATAATAGTATATTATAATTCCAGTATAATAACATATATAATATCATTAACTTTATCCTTTACACATCCCACATATGGTATTAACGAATCAAATCACTTTCAGGGGGCGGTAGTCCGCACTTCCTAAAATGAAGATATCGTGTTTACCCATAATGGAAACCATAAAGGTATGCCATAAATGAAAAATACAGAATCTTAAGGAAAGAATAAACATATTATATATCATATATAAAAATAGTGACATCATAATGGCCACCTTTGAAGGTGTTAAATGAGTATTGACCAATCATCGTTTCGGGAGGCAGAATTTCTCCATCCACGGAAACCGTATGTTCTTTAACCATTTGATGTAGTTTTGTGAGAGTTTAGCTCAAATAAATCTTCTAACAACATCCTAGTATATTGAAGATACTGGTGTTGTCACAAAAGAAGTAAATAAAAAGAGTTTAGGGGGTTGGAGAAGAAAAATAAAACAAATGAACATGAGGGAATGAATTACCTTTAAAAGTGTAACTCCTTTTGATTTGAGCCTAAAGGCTTCCTTTGAAAGGATTATGCCCAAAGGGAATCCTCTAGGATGAGGAGAGGGATTTTGAGAGAGTAAATGGGTAGGGTTTGGCCGAGCCAAAGGCTTGAAAAGTGTGTGAAATGAGGTAGAGGTGGGGGCCTTTTATAAGAGGAGAGGAGGGGCACTTTTGGAAAGTAAAGATAAGTTACATTATTTTAAAAAGAGTTTCGGATTAAAAAGGACCCACATTTCTATAATTCGAGGATAAGGTGATAAGGCTTCGAAATCCACTCATCCAATTGGTTTTGGACATGTGTAGGTTTTAGATTTTTCATTATCTTTCCATTTTATTTAAATCATTAAATAATGAGGTCATCGCTGCATCATCATGATGTCATAAATAATTTAATTTATTTAAAGTCTAAAAATTATAAAAAAATAATATGATGTAGGAAATCGTTTTAGCTTTCCAATGACTATTTATAATCAAAACTCGGATCTTTAAAACCCCATGTAAAAATTGTTTTCGTAAAACATATTATGTTTGTGTCATTTTTACTTTTACATTAAATAAAAAGTTATTTATTTCATTTCCCAACCAAAGTAGATCCATGGGGTCCCCAAGTTTACCCATGGCTTTTCTTGGTCGGACATGACACAACCAATGAGGGTAGGACATGTTTCAAGCTCATCTTATTTTATTAAAACATTATTTTTACATTAAACTACACTAATTACCACTAATCACGATTAAAACTTAATAAGTTACTATTCACCAAAAAATTATTTTAATCTCATTGACCCACATTTTACTTCTTAATGACAAACATGTATGTCGGATTTTTTGAAATTAAAAACACAATGATGGAAAAATTTCATTTAAACAGAAAAATCAGTTTTTATAAGTACCACTTAGTGGTTTCACTATTCATCAAAAATTGAAGTTTTTCAGAAAATTACCAAAATTTCCACCCTAAGCTATATTTGATATTCCGAATTCAAAAATGAAGTCTATTTTACAAAATTAAAAACATATAAGTCACATTAATTAATTTAATAATTAATTCCCGCTGTCAGAGCAAATAACGTGTTTTTATAAAATAATAAGTATCAAATGATTGACACCAGTTTAAGTCTAATTTCAAATTGAAATTGATTCCAATGACCACCATTGGATTAAATGGTAAAAATATATTCATATTACACATTAAGACCAATTAAAAAGATAATATGATCATATAAATAAATTATATTAAGAAGCAGTTTTGATGTAAAATGCAGTATTTTTCACTATTCATTAAAAAAATGAACATTGTCAGAAAAATAAAACAAATTCACAAAAAGTAAATTTTGATGTCCCAATCATAAAGAATAAGTTTATTTTTACAAACATAGTTTATAAAATTTTCAAAATATAGATTTAAAAAGGGTTTTCCATCATAAGGCAGTAAAACAATCTTTTAAGAATATTAGTGTATTCCATGCTTAAGATTGGATTTATTTTAATTTTTAAGCCTCTAAAACACTATCTTAATCATTAATAGAAATAGATAAAAATATCTATTATTCATTACTTACTTGGGATGTTACATCCTTCCCCCCTTTAGAAAATTGCGTCCCCGCAATTTATTTACTTATCGAATAAATGGGGGTACTTATCCCTCATTGCATTTTCAGATTCCCATGTTGCCTCTTCAATCATGTGGTTTTTCCAAAAAACCTTTACCTGGTGAATCACCTTATTCCGTAACACTTGCTCCCTGTGGTCAAGAATCTTGACTGGTGGTTCCTCATAAGATAGGTTCTCTTCCAGCTGAACTACCTCTGGACTCAAAACATGAGATGGATCTGGCATATACTTTCTCAACATCGAAACATGAAAAACATTGTGTAGCTGAGATAAACTCGGAGGTAAAGCCACTCGGTATGAAACTGATCCAACTCTCTCCATAATTTCATATGGTCCAAAGAACCTTGGACTCAACTTTCCTTTCTTACCAAATATCATCACAATTTTCCAAGGAGAAACCTTGAGAAAAACATGATCACCTACCTCAAAAGATAGATCCTTCTTCTGGTTGTCTGCATAACTCTTCTGCCTGCTCTGAGCTGTTCTCATGTGTTTCTAAATCAGCTGAACTTTTTCTGCCATCTCTTCTACAAATTCTGGTCGCATCAACTTCCTTTCACCCACTTCATCCCTGAAAGCTGGAGTTCGACACCGCTTCCCATATAATGCCTGAAATAGTGCCATCTGTATACTGGAATGAAAACTGTTATTATATGAATATTCAACCAAAGAAAGATGTTGTTCCCAACTTCCCTGATAATCCTTAGAACAAGCTCGTATCATATCCTCCAATGTCTGAATTTTTCATTCTGACTTCCCATCTGATTGAGGATGAAAAGCTGTACAAAAATTTAATTCAGTACCCAACAACTTCTGAAAGCCTTTCCAATAGATAAAAGTAAACCTGGGATCACGATCTGATACAATGGAGAGAGGAACTCCATATAACCTGACTATCTCTTTAAGATACAAAAGGGAAAGTTGATCAAGAGAGAAAGTATCTCATATAGCAAGGAAATGAGCAGATTTGGTCAAGCGATCAACAATAACCCAGATTGCATTATTACCTCGAGATGTCTTCGGTAATCCAACAACAAAGTCCATGGATATATTCTCCCATTTCCACTCTGGCACTGGTAAAGGCTGAAGCATCCTTTTCGGTAACTGCCGCTCTGCTTTAACCTGATGACAAGTCAAACACTTCACAGTAAAATCAGCAATATCTCTTTTCATTCCATCCCACCAGTAATACTCCCGCAGATCTCTATACATCTTAGTACTTCCCAGATGAACTGAAAACGGAGAACTATGAGCTTCACATAACAACTCTCTCTTCAATTGTGAATCACAAGGCACACACAATCTCTTCCCAAATCTCAAAAAACACTCTTTATCAATGTTTAATTCAGGCAACTTACCTTTCTGAACCAGCTCTACCTTTTTCTGCAACTCACTTTCTTGCTTCTGTGCTTGCTTGATTCTATCTGATAGAGAAGATCTCACTGATACCTGAAACAAAACAAAAGGACTTCCTGTACCAACAACTTCTATGCTAAAGTTCATAAAATCCTTAACCAAAGGATCAGGTTCCAAACAAAAAATTGTTAATGAAGCATTACTTTTTCGACTCAAAGCATCAGCCACTTTATTTTCCTTTCCCAGATGGTAATGAATTGTACAATCATAATCATTGATTAATTCTATCCATCTCCTCTGTCTCATGTTTAACTCTTTTTGAGTGAATATATACTTTAAACTTTTGTGATCGGTATATATTTTACACTTTACTCCATTCAAACGATGCCTCCAAATTATTAAAGCAAAAACAACAGCAGCTAATTCCAAATCATGTGTAGGGTAATTTACCTCATGAGTTTTCAACTATCGTGAAGCATAAGCAATTACCTGATCATTCTGCATTAGGACGCAACCAAGTCCTTTCAATGAAGCATCACTGTATATAGCAAACTCACCATTCCTGGAAGGTAGTTCCAAAACTAGAGATTCACCAATCTTCTTTTCAATTCCTGAAAACAATCATCACATTCTTTTTTCCAGATAATCTTAACACCCTTCCGAGTTAGCTTAGTAATTGGACTAGATAACCGTGAAAAATTTCTAACAAACCATTTGTAATAGCCCGCCAAACCAAGGAAGCTACGAATCTCGGTTACATTTGTGGGTCTTGGCCATTCTTCCACAACTTTTGTTTTTGCAGGATCAACAGTTATTCCATATTTAGAAACAATGTGACCAAGGAAAGAAATTTGTTGCAACCAAAACTCACACTTGCTGAATTTCCCATACAGTTTCTTTTCTTTTAAGGTTTGCAAGATAACCCTTAAATGTCTTTCATGCTCCTATTTACTTTTAGAAAACACCAAAATATCACCAATGAAAACCGCCACAAACTTTTCCAAGAACTCATGGAAAATTCTATTCATTAAGTACATGAATATAGTAGGTGCATTGGTTAGCCCAAAAGGCATTACTACAAATTCATAACGGCTATATCTCGTACAGAACGCGGTCTTCAGAATATCTACCTCCTTTACCTTCAGATGATGGTACCCCAATCTCAGGTCAATATTTGAAAAAAACTGAGCTCCCTGGAGCTGATCAAACAAATCATCGATATGAGGTAAAGGATATTTGTTCTTAACAGTGATATTATTCAAGGCTCTATAATCAATGCAAAGTCTCATTGAACCATCTTTCTTTTTATCAAACAAAACAAGAGGACCCCAAGGTGATGTGCTAGGTCGAATGAAACCTTTCTCTAATAAATATTGTAATTGCTCCTTCAACTCTAAAAGTTCAATTTGATCCATTCGATAAGGGGGGTTTGAAATTGTCTTAGCATCAGGAACTATGTCAATAGTAAAATCAACTTTCCGATCTGGTATTATTCCAGGAAACTCATCAGGAAAACATCAGGATACTCATTTACCACTGGCACATCATTAATCTGAACAGTTCCTTTATTTTGAACGACGTGTGCAAGGTAACATTCATTTCTATCTTTTACAAGTTTCTCGGCCTCTTGATATGTTATCAAAAGTAAGTGTTCATTCTTGTAAACAAACTGAAAGTCATTCTGAAAAGAAACTTCTTTAGCTCTACAGTAAATCTTAGCATGGTAAATAGAGATCCAATCCATACACAGGATAACATCAAACTCTACTATAGGTAGAACAATAAGGTTTGCAAGTAGGTTCTTTCCACAGATAAGGATAGGAAGATTCTAATAAATTCTCTTTGCCTCAACATTTCCCCCAGGTGTTTTTACCAAAATTTCAGGAGTCATTTCTTGAGATGGTATTCCCATTTTACTAGAAAAGGTTTAAGAGATGAAAGAATGTGTAGACCCCGAATCAAACAACACACTGGCATAATCTGAAAAAACAAACAAAGTACCTGATACAACTTCATTTGATGGCCCGACATCTGCTGAAGTAGTTGCAAAGGATTTCACCACCCCTTTCTGCTTGTAGTCTAGCTGCTTCCCATCACTCAAGCTCTTTTTCAGACACTCGTTTTCATAATGACCCATCTCATTGCACTTATAACATTTCACTAACTGTAAATCAAATTTGATCTTACCTTCACCTTGATCCTTTTCAATGCAATCACGAGCCTTATGTCCCATCTTACCACATCGGTAGCACTTTCCAGAATTCAGAAGACATTCCCCAGCATGCCTTTTGCCACATTTATCACAAACTGGAAACTTAGTTCTCTTACCATCAGACATTTTTGAATAATTCTTACCTTTCTCCTGCCACCTCGGTCTCTTCTTCTGCTGGTTGTTATAGAACACTTGGTCATCGGCAAACTCCATTTCCACCTTCTCAGCACATCGAACAAGATTTTCATAACTTTTTAAACTCACGAGAAGCTAATGCCCTTCGATATTTTGGCTTTAATCCTGAGTAAAAACTATTGATTTTACTATCAAGGTCTCGGATAAAATTTGGAGCATACCTTGCCAATCGAGTGAACCTTTCTTCATAGGTAGCCACTGAGTCTTCCACTTGCCTCAATTCCAAGAATTTCTTTTCCATCCTAAGTCAAACAGCCTTAGGAAAATACTTCTCAAGAAACATACCTTTGAATTTGTCCCAGTCAAGAGCATCAATCTCATCAGTGTCCCTGATATTTTTAACCATCGACCACCACTGATCTACTTCACCCTCCAAACGGTAAATAGCAAGACTAACCTTTTGATTGTCTGAACACCCCATGACAACGAAAATCTTCTCCAGTGCTTTAATCCACCCTTCAGCTAACACAGGGTCAGATGATCCTCTGAATGATGGGGGATATTGCCTCATGAAATGTTCCACCACTGACATGTTACTCTGCAGTTGATCTGGCTGATCTCGTGCATGGATACCACCACCATTTATTGCTTGAGTCAACTGCGCCATTACTGCAACAAACTGTTCAGTTCCAATTCCGACCATTTCTAGATGCTGATTCGGAAGGTTATTTCTTTCTGTATGCCTTCCTAGCACTGCTTCCCTGTTTCCTCTGCGGAAAACCATTCTGATCAAACATGTCTTAGATGAAGCAACATGTTAATCTTCAAATGCTATATCATTTCAAATTTTTTTTGGATAATCATTTAATAGAATTATAACTCCTAAAGTTATCTAAACCGACCTTTGATACCAACTATAAGGCCCCAGCCTCAAACCTTACTTAATCTTGAGTTATTACAGGATTACACATTGAGGATCTTTTCAGGTTTAGAGTTTTAGAGAATTAGATCATAAAACATGCATTACATTCCACATATAAACAAAGTGGTTACATAAAGATAGTATTATTCATTTCCATCAATGGAAACACATTTAAAATAAAACATGGATTATTTCTTGACACTTTCTTGACACTATCATCATATCATGTACCTTTCCCTTGACCTGTGAAAAATATTTCAAAAAAACTTGGGATGAGCATAAAAAGCTCAGTATGGGTTATAAAAACATGGAAAGGAAACATGGGTACATATATACGTAAGGATGAGATCATACTTTACCCACAAAACATTGGAACTTTAACATATCTCATAAAATCATGAACAAATCATAGAAATCATAAGACATAAAGGTAACATGAGGCATTCATAACATTCTTACGTAGGGAGTAACCCTCTTGGTTACGTTTGGAATACCCATCACGGTATATTCCCTAAATCTCTTCGGAGAAACCTTAACGTTTCACTCCTTCACGTTACCCAATGCATTGGAGAGCTATATCGGGCTCACCCGTCCTTAGTTTATCACGGAACCACCCATCTTCATAATAATTCCCAAGAACCATAACATAATCGTATCACATAAAACATACTTAAAAGAAACATAACATTTCCACATTTCAATCACAAGATATCAATACAACACAAAAAACATAGTGAAAACCATTTTCAATACCAAAATAAAAGAAAAGTAGAACATGGTATTTATTTTTCTTTTAAAAAGAAGGTATGGCTTGTAGAGGAAGCCGAAACTCAAATAACGGTCACGATGACGAAGAAGTCATTGTGGCCGCATACGTACGACAAAAACATTCCCTTTTGTCGTCTAGTAAACGCTTTGTATAAAAAAGATTCCTTTTGAATAAACATAAAAGTCAAAGGGGTTTATACACCGTATAAAAGAAAGTTGTGTATAAAATAAAATATGCCTCAATGAAAGGAGATTGAGACGAAGTCCCATACCTCGTATCCGAATTGTCCCGACCGTTCTTAAATCTCCTGAATAATAAAATTCAGTTAATATCTAATTTCTTATAAACCTTTTTCAAGTTCATTATTCCTTTTATACCATGTTATGAACATCATGTAATCATTTAAGTTAATAATGTTCATTTTGTCGGTATTTGGTTCTTAAGTCAAAAATAGACTTCTTACACTTACATGTTGTTAATTTTGTCAAAGGTTCATTATATCCAGAATGATATTAATGATTTGGATAACATATATATCATATATATTCATCATATAATGTATTTATAATATTAAATCACATTTAGTGGTAAGAAATTAATTGCACCATTCATGGAGATGGTAGGCCGTACGTACGCATGAACGCTACTTCCATTTCTATTTCGTATATTTTGGAATGGAATCATAATGATATAAGAGTATATTATAATTCCAGAATAATAACATATATAATATCATTAACTTTATCCTTTACACATCCCACATATGGTATTAACGAATCAAATCACTTTCAGGGGGCGGTAGTCCGCACTTCCTAAAATGAAGATATCGTGTTTACCCATAATGGAAACCATAAAGGTATGCCATAAATGAAAAATACAGAAGCTTAAGGAAAGAATAAACATATTATATATCATATATAAAAATAGTGACATCATAATGGCCACCTTTTAAGGTGTTAAATGAGTATTGAACAATCATCGTTTCGGGAGGTAGAATTTCGCCATCCACAGAAACCGTATGTTCTTTAACCATTTGATGTAGTTTTGTGAGAGTGTAGCTCAAATAAATCTTATAACAACATCCTAGTATATTGAAGATAATTCTGTTGTCACAAAATAAGTAAATAAAAAGAGTTTAGGGGCTTCGAGAAGCAAAATAAAACAAATGAACATGAGAGAATGAATTACCATTAAAAGTATAACTCCTTTTGATTTGATCCTAAAGGCTTCCTCTGAAAGGATTATTCCCAAAAATAATCCTCTAAGATTAGGAGAGGGATGTGGATAGAGTAAATGGGCATGGGTTGTCCGAGCCAAAGGCTTGAAAAGTGTGTGAAATGAGGTAGAGGTGGGGGACTTTTATAAGAGGAGAGGAGGGGCACTTTTGGAAAGTAAAGATAAGTTACTTTATTTTAAAAAGAGTTTCGGATTAAAAAGGTCCCACATTTCTATAATTCGAGGATAAGGTGATAAGGCTTCGAAATCAACTCATCCAATTGGTTTTTTCTATGTGTAGGTTTTAGATTTTTCATTATCTTTCCATTTTATTTAAATCGTTAAATAATGAGGTCATCGCTGCATCATCATGATGTCATAAATAATTTAATTTATTTAAAGTCTAAAAATTATAAAAAAAATAATATGATGTAGGAAATTGTTTTAGCTTTTCAATTACTATTTATAATCAAAACTCGGATCTTTATAACCCCAGGTAAATGTTTTTTCGTAAAACATATTATGTTTGTGTCATTTTTACTTTTACATTAAATAAAAGGTTATTTATGTCATTTCCCAACCAAAGTAGATCCATGGGGTCCCCAAGTTGACCCATGGCTTTTCTTGGTCTGCCATGACACAACCAATGAGGGTAGGACATGTGTCAAGCTCATCTTATTTTATTAAAGCATTATTTTTACCTTAAACTACACTAATTACCACTAATCACGATTAAAACTTAATAAGTTACAATTCACAAAAAAATTATTTTAATCTCATTGAACCACATTTTACATCTTAATGACAACCATGTATGTCGGATTTTTTGAAATTCAAAACACAATGATGGCAAAATTTCATTTAAACAGAAAAAACGGTTTTTATAAGTACCACTTAGTGGTTTCACTATTCATCAAAAATTGAAGTTTTTCAGAAAATTACCAAAAATCCACCCTAAGCTATATTTAATATTCTGAATTCAAAAATGAAGTCTATATTAAAAAATTCAAAACATATAAGTCACATTAATTAATTTAATAATTAATTCCCGCTGTCAGAGCAAATAGCGTGTTTTTATAAAACAATAAGTATCAAAAGATTGACACCAGTTTAAGTCTAATTTCAAAGTGAAATTGATTACAATGACCACCATTGGATTAAATGGTAAAAATATATTCAGATTACGCATTAAGACCAATTAAAAATATAATCTAATCATATAAATAAATTAGATTAAGAAGCAGTTTTGATATAAAATGCAGTTTTTTTCACTATTCATTAAAAAAATGAACATTGTCAGAAAATTACCAAAAATTCACACAAAGTAAATTTTGATGTCCCAATAATAAAGAATAAGTTTATTTTGACAAAAATAGTTTATAAAATTGTCAAAAGATATATTTAAAAAGTGTTTTCCATCATAAGGCAGTAAAACAATCTTTTAAGAATATTAGTGTATTCCCTGCTTAAGATTGGATTTATTTTCATTTTTAAGTCTCTAAAACACTATCTTAATCATTAATAGACATAGATAAAAATATCTATTATTCATTACTTACTTGGGATGTTACAATATAATTAAAGAATAACCCATGGGGAAGAAACTTTTTTCATAAAAATTTCATTACGTCATAAAAAATAGGAATAAAATGGGGTTCATAATAAATTGTAATCATAATCACAGAAGATCCATAGAAATAAAAGGATGATATCAATGGATTATATCCCTATTAAATCATAACTAACATCACAGGATGCATTATTATATTTAAAATGACTTTGGAATATTACATGGATTCTTTATTAAGTAAAATAACCATTCCACTTTGAAAACCCTGAATAAAATTCAAAGAATTTCCTTAATATTAATGAAAACATTATCATTAAATATAAAATTGGGAAATGGTAAGTTAATATTTGAATCCATCAGTATTTATGAAGCTAAAAATATAGTTCACATCTTATACTTTAAAGAAAATATTCCATTTGAATTATAAGTAAAAATACAAAATATGCTTATACATAAAATTAAAAAAAGATTTATTTAAACCATTTTGTAACAATTGAAATTTTTTAAAAATTTATCTAAAAATTTATTTGAGTATTTTATAAATGTTGATTACTTTCTTTAGAAAACTTTTCCATGGATGAAAAAGGATTTTCAACTGATCATATATATGAATTTCATATTTATGAAAAAAAGTTCATACCATTATTAAATAAAGAGAAAAACTAAAATAGATATTTTTTTATCAATAAGTAACTAGAATAGAAAACAATATGAGTTAATTGAGAAATATAGAATCATATTTAGTTATCCAAAACCCAATCATAAACAAAACTAATAAATAATGACATTTTAATATGAATCTATAATGATTTGGTATATTTTGTAACAAAATCTACATAAAAAAATTCATGCTATGTATATAATCCATATTAAAAATAAAAGTGGTGTATAAGGCATGTGTCCCTTGGAAATAAATGCGAGACAAAAATACCTTACCTACGGTCTCTACTTTGTTTGTACACATTGGAACCAAATATATAATAAATATATGTTTTTATTCAAATATTACAGATACATTGTCATATATATCATACTATATATAATTTACTAATGACCTTTTTTACACTTTTTGAATAAACTATAACTATTTACAAAATTTTTGGGTAATAACTGCTTCATTTTTCATGTATGATTTGTTTGTGTATTTTTGGTCCTTTTGAATTGATCATTGATCTATAATATCTAAAATATTAACCATTACATTAATATCATAAAAATTCATTATATATTAATTTATATTAAACCAAAATACATAGATATGGAAAATGAATTAAATTATTCAGGCAGACAATTAGATGTACCTATGATTGAATGTTTTTTTTCCATTTTATTGATTGAGGGAAAAAAGATACATAAATATTAATTCAGTCTCATAGATTAATTATTTTGGAATATATATCGTATATATTTATTAAATATACCATGATAACAATTCATTTTATAATTAAATGAAAAACATATCATTTATCTTCTGATAGGTGGTAGTTCATACGTATGCACGAGTGACATTGTTATTTTACAAAAGATTGAAATGTATGAAGTTAGATATTATATAATAATTATAGAATTATAATTATTTCCAAAATTAAATATAAATTTATTAAATCCATATTTATAT
This sequence comes from Viscum album, assembly GCA_963277665.1. Taxonomy (NCBI): domain Eukaryota; kingdom Viridiplantae; phylum Streptophyta; class Magnoliopsida; order Santalales; family Viscaceae; genus Viscum; species Viscum album. Next base: position 769,163,054 of record OY728119.1, on the reverse strand, counting down.
AAATCCATATTAGGCGATGATGGAAATCGAATACATCGGTTCACATGGTAGTAGTCCACCATACAGAAGATCGACTCTTTTGTTTCACATTTTGTGGAACAAGATGATAATATTGATTATTAAAATAGATAAATATATTATTATTATATGTTATATAATGTTTTTATTATATTTCAATGGTTATATCATTAATGACTGTGGTAAGAGATAGAGTTAAAAATGAATACCGTAGTGTAAATAATTACATTTATTTAGAAAAACCTCTTTTGGATCCCCAATTTTTGACCCAAATGATTGTATCTTTGAAAGAAAAGTTAGTATAGACAATAGATAATGATTTTTGGGAGATACAATTTCAATTTTCGGTCAACCAAAATGGTTTAGGAATTGTGAATAAGTTATTATTGGATGTTCCCTTTTATAATCGGGGAAAATTTACATTTTTTGTATTTTGAAAATACTATTGAATAATGGGAAGTCAATCTAATTCGATGAGCGTCAAAAAATTTATAAATAATTACTTTAAAAAATGATGTATTTTATCCGTAGCACTAAAAAAACACATTTTAAACCATTTATTCTATTATCCTCTATGTTCACCTACTATTACTATATCATTTTTCACCATGGTAACAACTCTTTTTTTATTTACATTGATTATTTATTATCTAAGACTAAAAGTAATGTTATTATTAATAAAAAAATTGAACCCAATGATTATAAAAATGAAATAAAATTAATTACATAAAAATATGTTTTTTGGATAAAAATAATTTAAACACAACAACTAATATTGTGAAAAAACCAGATTTAGCCTTTACGATGGTTAATATTTTTTATTGTTTCAAAATTTATTATGAATAAAAATTAAATTAAAATTATAAAATATTGTTCATTGTTATGATTTCAAATATTTAATCCCTTTTAACAAGCTATTTTAATATAATTTTAATATTTTAGTATAAAATTGAACCAACATTCGTGATAAAAAAGAGGATTCAAAAGAAATGTTCTCAAAAGTAAAAACAATTATTGTAAAAATTAAACATGAAATTTATTAGAATGAACAAAACTAGATTAATTATAACATTATGGATCTAAATATTGATATTAAATAATATTAAATCCAACAAAAAATTTTATCGATTTAAACGGAGTGACATGTTTAATTTAAAACCATTAATTTTTTACTATTCATTAATAAATTATTCTTTTGAGAAAATCTAAAAAGACAACATTAAGATAATTTTTATGTGTTTACTTGAAAAATTAATTTCATTTTATCAAAATATTTTTCTAAAATTTTAATGTTTTGCATAATATTCATGAAGAAAGAAACGAAACTATATTTTAGAAAAAAACCTAGTTTAAGGAAAACAATAGATTTATTATTATCCGACACATTGAAAAATATTACACACTTGATTAAAAATTTATCTGAAGATATAATATATATAATTTTCACTTAAATAATTCCACAATAGTGAATAATTTAATTTCTTAATATTAAAACATGTTTTTCACATAATTGTATTTCATCAAGAATACACTTCTCATTCCTCAAAATGATTTTATTCTAATTTTAAATCAATTTAGTGGAATGAAATTTTTTTATTCATTTTTACGCATTATAAATTTTATAATTTAATTACTCATATTCATACCAAAAAATTAATCTCTAATTTGTAACGGTTTTGTTTAAATAATAATATATATAGCATATTATGGTTCGCTAAAACTCATTTTTGTGTCCAATACAAGTTATCAATGAATATAAATTTATTGTAAAATAAATTTTAATAAAAGGTTATGGTTTCAAATTATCCATATATTAATAAATTTATTCCTCATAATTTATACTTCTTCTCAATGTGTTTTTCCATAAAAAATGTTTTGCGGGACACCTGCATCATATTAATGGTAAATAAAACTTCATCCTGAAGAGAGGGAATGTAAAATTTAAAGATCATATGGATGGATACATAACTCACTATAAAAAATTATTACATTATTAGGAAGTAAATATATAGACATGGAAGAAAATTATAACACCTAAATACTAATTCACAATGTTATAAAACTTGGTTATCTGAATGTTAACAAGCACAATGTGTCAAATCTGCAAAGGGTGAAAACATAATTCATTCATCATAATTGTTGGAAAATGTATAATTTTTTTAAATATCATAGCACTATTTTTTTATATTTGAAAAAGAAAATATAGATAATTGAATAAATTATATTCCATAAGAATTATATCCTCCTTTTGTAGTTTTTTGATCCATTTCCAGTTTATCTAAAACTCAAAGAAATGAATATTAAAGATAGTTTTTTATTACGATATTACTAAAATTAAAATTTAGTGGATCATAATATAAATATAAGGGTAGAATTTTATTCCCCTCTCTCTAAATATATTCCCAATCAAGAATCAATAACAGAAGTATTATAAAATAGATATTAAAAAAAATTGTTTCTAAACCCTAAAATATGAAACCCAAAGTTAAAAATAATTCATTTAATAAATATATAACCTTAAAATTCTTCATAATATTATAGAATAAGTTTGAAAAAAAATATTTTAATGATTTGATAATATATTCTTCCATGAGAAATTATAAATTTATCTCTAAATCACATCAATCACAGTTAATACCTCTTACCAAAAATGTATATGTCTCAATCATATAATATTTAATATATTGTATTGATTTCCATGAATATTTTAATGACCAAAAATATTCATTAAAATCATAAATATTTAAAAAATTAATTCAATCATTGTTCCAAAAATAATATTCCATAATATTTTTTTACCTTAATCATATAAGTTTCTAAAAATATTAAACCTCTTCAGAAAAATATAAATCACCAAATAACGTTTTGTTCCCATATTAATCCTCAAAATATAATATTTATCTCTCAAAGAATATTTAAAAATACATATTGATAAATACTTCACATAGGCAATTAGTAGGAATTTTACCTTTATTGTGCTTTGAATGTGGGTCCATTACCCACGAACTTTCCTAATGTGAACAGTTTAATTTTTTTTCAAACAAATATATTAATATAATACTTATAAATTCCATATATATTTTTAGAGTCCTAAAAAATAATAATAATAGAATAATATATAAACCATTATGGTAGTCTATTTTAAAAATCATTTTAAAAGTGAAATGATCTAAAATAAGACAACATGTTTAAACTAAGGTCCACATATATCTTATCCAAATAAAGCATCTCATGAAATTTAATTAATAATATTAATACATATATTTTTAAAAAATAAAATTAGTGTGTATGGATTTGATCATATGATCAACATTCAACTAATAAATCAAAAATAATATTCCTAACTCTTAGCAATAACTTTCATGAAGACATATATGTAAGAAAACTTTACATGGTCCTTAAATTTTTTTTTCTAATGATAAGAAAAATACTATTAGTTAAAACAAGTCTACAACATAATCCTTGATTCCCACTAAATAATACTTCCAAAATTTTCTATTTTATTACTTGTTTTTGAAGTTAAACTTAAAATGAGGACATTTACTCGAGTAATATCAATGTTCCTTATATATAAGTAATTAGGCTACTCAATAATTGTTTTCTCTATGAACATTATTTCACAACGATGTGATTTTACTTTTCTTGTGATGCATTATTTTGATTACTTATTTCTATATTCTATAGGTATTATAATGTTAATTGTTATTCTTCTATTTTCTTAGCCACCCCAAGTCTATTTAAAACCTATATATATCTTCTATAATGAGTCCAAGAGTTTGTTATAGTGAATTTTTTTAATCATATATATAGATAAATGATTCGGATCAATAATAATTTCTTTTACTCTAGTTATAATAAAATTTTGTTTCTTATCATCAAATTTTATATAATATTCAATATTAACATGGACCTTTCCGGTTTCTACAAATGAATGAAATAAAAAATAATAAAGTGAAAAATAATAATCATAGTGGGAAGCCACATAATAATAAAAAATAATGTACATAATGTATAAATCCTGATTCATTATATTTAATAATTTACCCATAATGTGTAACTTTTTTTCATTCTTAGTAATCATCTAATGAAATCCCTCTCGATTGTTTATATACAGTATGTGAATATCGGAAACATATCCTCCGAGAGTGTCAAACTAGGTATGCAGAAAGTCTCATTTTCATGAACTAAGTTTTCATATTCTAAAATCATAATGATCAATTTTCATAGTGAATACAAATTAATTAATATATTCTAGAACCACAACCACTTTTGTTATCTATATAAGGATGTAATTTATTGGAAACCACACATTTTATCCATTCAAAAAATATTCCTGTATTTTTCTCTATAATATGACTTATCCTAAAGTGTAACCATATGTATCCTTAGAAATATTATTTGAGACATTAATAACATTTTTCATCCATGTTTTCAAATGATAACTAAATTATTCATTGATACTGAATGTAATGAAACAATATTCTCATACATATATATTACATATAAATATATTTAAGTTCATTGAATAAAAAAATGATCTATATTAGAATTGTATAAGTATATTTCCCTTGTAAACATTGATACATAAAAAAACTATGTCATAATCAATCTATATAATTTTCCACTAATTTATTCATATTCAAAACCCTTCTTAGAAACAAGATACATAATACTATTTTAGATTACATGAGAAAATGAAACATTAAAATGGGGGATCTCAGATTCTCTATGAGGGTATACATGGTATATATCCACAAAGAATGAGAATGAGGGAATGAGAATAATAAAATAGATTTTTAAAATAATACCCTACATATCATAGATCATAAACCTGAGTCATGTCATAAATCATAGTTTTTTATAAGACATGAATCATTAATGAATAAATAAACATAAGAAATGAGTAAATTACATTGGTATAGGACATAATTGTTTTATGAAAGTATTCATATAAAATAATTTCTATAGTATTCAAGACTCATTTATAATACTATCAATTTATAATTGGAATAGTCCCCCCAAACATCATAGTAGTCATGTATAACTGCAAATACTACAAAACTAAAAAATTTACTATTTTAAACTAGGATAACTTCCCAATGTATACATTTAGATGATATATAATTAATAATTAAATAATTCATTAGAGGGATATATATGTTCCACCCAACACATAGTAAATATATTTTTATGCTAAAAGATCACAAAAACTCAACATATCATAACATGTGAAAATTTAACAATTTTTATAAATATTTCATCATTGTATAACCCAAGGGGAAGAAATGAGTTTCAAAAAGATTTATTCCTAGAAAGGTCATGGGAAATAAGTTGGATTAGTTAATTTTTTCATCATAATCCTTAACAAACAATTTAAATAATTGGTATGAAATCATTGGATAATACCCCCAATAATTATAATATAACATCATATGATTCCAAATTAGATGGAATATGATTTTGAAAGATCAAAAAGAACATTCATTAAGAAGAATAACATTCCCACATTTAAAAATATTTATTTAAAATAAAAAACTTCCAAATACTAAATAAATATTTCCATTTGTTTTTTTTTTTGAATTATGTAATGAATGGTTTAAATAATGAGAGTTCATAATGGAAATAATTTCCTTTCAAGTCATACATGTTAAAACAATGATTAATTTTCTAAATTTAAGTAAAAATTCAAACTTTCATTGATCCACAAAGTATAATAAGATTCGTTTAAACCATTTTTTAAAACATATCACATTTTTTAAAATATATTTAAACAATCAATGGAATATGGTAAAAATATTATCTAATTTTTTTTAGAAAACATGGACTTGAAAGAAAAAGGATTTTGGACCATAGAGAGGGAAAGTGAACAATATTATTTTATTTTTTTCTATTCATAGTAGATAAAGGTAAAAATGATGAAAAAACATTTATTTTTTAGAAATAAATAACTGGGAAAAAAATTAATTATTTTCATGATAGATATATAAAAATATTTCATCATTATAAACATAATCATAAAAAATCTCTACAAAATATTAGATTATATCATTAAATCATTAGTTGTGCAACAAAATCAATTATTAAAAATGGAAAATTATCTTTTCAAAATGATTTCATATAGTGAAAAAAACATAAAATCATTTTGATAATACTATAAAAAATTTATAAAATAAAAAAGAATGAAATAAGGTGTATTTTAAGAAATTAAAGAACACATAACAATGGAATTGTTACTAGAAATTTGGAATCTTATTTTCACCTTAAAGAATAATAATCTATCCAAGAAAATTATAACCTCACCCATTAAATTTTAAATAAATTTTATCCATATTATAAATGATAATATTATTTAATTATTTCCTAGTATTGGTAAATAAATGTCTTAAAAATTATTAAATAAGAGTTGTGTTTTTTTATAAAACATAAATCTGAATTTATATTTTTTTAATTATTATAATTAATTAAAATAAATTTTTGTCGTATAAAATATATTCATAAATATAAATTTTTTTTCTTATTATTATAATATAATATTACTAGACCTTAATTAATTTTTAAATTTTTCATAAAAGCAGTTATAAATTTAAATTCATTATTTTTTTTAATAAAAGATGATTTTATTAAAAAAATTATATTATAATGAGAAAATAATTATTTTAATAAAATAGATTCCATTTTGGATATCCAATTTAAAAAAATGGTAAGGGTGAATTTTTTTGATTTTTAAAAAATCAATCATTTTTTGGTGAATAGTGAAATTTAACAAGTTACAGTATTTAACAAATACATGAATTGTTGAGTAATAGATGATGTATGTATAATATAAGACCAAAATATCAAACTAAAATTTATAATTTTAATATATTTAGTGATAAGGTAGAATCTATTATTAGTATTTAGCAAATATCAAAAATAATTATTAAAATAAACGAAAAATACCTCTCTCCTCAACTATAAATACCACCCACACCACCCCATTTCCCCACACCTCAAAAATCATCGACTCTTGTCCAATTTCTTCTCAATCCACTTCCCAATACCATCCCCCACATCCAGCATCATTTTGTCAAAACTATTCCCAAATCTATTCTTTATAATGATGTTCTCATGAAGAAGAATTCACAAGGTAGAATCCACTTTTTTCTTTTATTTTATTTTTATTTTGTTGACTTTACTTATTCTATACACATATCCCCTTTTAAAAGTGGCATAATAAATCCAGTATCGTATATATACAATAATTTTATAATTTTAGTAAAATAATCTATAATTGATCCTCTTCTCCACTCCCTTTTATTCTACAAATTGACGCATCATCCTTGAGGTGTTATTTAATCTTTTTCATGGACAAAAAGTTTTCATTTTACTTTTCCAAATTCCATGCTGGTTATTAAATCATTATAATGGTAGAAATTTATTTTAAAATTTGTGATATATTTTTTATGTTCTAGAACGAACATATATACATAATATTAAATAATAAAACAACATTATTTTGTTGTGATTGAAATCCGCCAAAATAAAACTAAACGATTACAATTAACATTTTATATAATAAATCATCCTAATATCTGGAAAATAATTATATGTAAGATAATTTGAATTTGAAGATGTTAATTAAAGATATATAATTTCAACTGTTGATAATTATCCCCATTTTACAATATTTTCCAAGAACATGTACAAGTGAACATATCATGAAAAGAAAGAAAACGAACACTCCAAAATGATGAAATTGAATAATATAACTCATCAAAATGTCCATAAACAAACATAAAAAAATATAATGAATAAAAATAATGTAGAGGAGGTTATATAGTTATTAATAAAATAATCTATCAATATTTTTAAGTATATTAAAGTGAATAAGTCATTCAAACATATGGTATGGGGTTCTTGAACCATATTTCATTTCGTTGGATTATAACTCATCCCTACCAAATTTAAGTATATATAATCTTTTAGTATTTCTAAAATATAATTTAATATTACTACCCTTTTTATTTATGGGATATACATTCTTCCTGTCTGATTTTATGATAAAGGGGATGATTTTTCCAAATAAACACTTCCTTTGAAAACATAGGTTTTAATTCCATAGAGATTGTTTCCTCCCCACTCAATATTGATGATATGAATACTAATAATTTTATTCCATTTTTATTTTTAGAGACATAAATTTAATTAATTAATGGATGTTTTATAAAAATACCACTAAACACATTTTGTTCTGTGGGTATTGTTATTTCCATGATTGATATAATTTCATTTTGGGGACCATGATTATGAAAATGGTATGTTGTGATTTGTACAACTGAAATTTTATATTGTTCCAATGAATTGGGTAATGCTATGTACCTCTTAGGAAAATGTACAATATGCATGAATGGGATGATACCATTTTTTATAATGATGATGATGATATTATTATGAACATATGCTGTTTTCTAGAAATTATGATATATTTGTTCAAAACTATGTGTTGTACTTGACCACTAAGACATGATGTTTCATTTTTATCAATTTACACATTCTGGGACTTTATCTGATTATACCTATAATGATTATGATGATGATCCCATTCTTATGTTAATATGGTAGTTATTATGCTCTCCCATGATATATTGATTCTTATTATTATCTATCGTTTTACTGGGATTTTAGCATACCCCATTCATTGATTTATATCCTCAGGTGATTACATATACTATAGACACAATGAACACTAACAAGATAGAGAATAAGGAATTAATAGTAGTTATGTTTTATTCTGTAAATTTCATATTTTCTTTTCATTTACCCAAGAGACTAAACATTTGGATACTAGTTTTGTAACACAATTATATTGTTTATCATTAAAATGATGTAATAATAATGTAAGAACAGAATAGACTCTATAGATGGTATTAGTAAATATTTTAGTAAAATTTGGAACATAGATTAGAGAACATTAGTGAAAACACTTAGTTTGAAACTATTTATTTTAAAACAACCAATAATAGTTTTCAGAAAAATTACAAACATATAGATCCCAAAAGATTTTCTTTTAATGTTAATTAAAAAGTGGAACAATTTATTTATGAATGAATTGTTAACATGTGTTATTTTAAATACATTCATATTTTTAGAAAATGGAGGGAAATAGGAGAAACTAGACCAATAATCATTTTTAGGATAATGTAGTGATTGGTCGAATGACATCCCCAATGATATGTGAGGTGGAGTTAAAAATTTCATGGTGATTCTTACCAAGATATCTCAGGATATAGAAAAACTACTTGAATTACGTGGAACATCCTCCTTCAACTCATATAGAAAAATTGGATATAGATTCCTTTATGTGCAAACAACCACTAACATTTACTGGATATTTTGATCCACTAGTCTCTCAAAAGTCAGTCAACTCAATCGAAAATTAGTTTTCTGTGATCCACTATTATTAATAGGAGAAGGTGACTCTAGTCCTTTACCATTTGGATAGAGAGGCCAATCAATGGTTGGTGTTCATTAAGGATACAATGTAGATGGATAAAAAAAGAGATGGAGTGGGAATACATTATGAATATATTTCTAAACAATTGTTTCCATCAAATTCTTAATATAAATATTTATAAAAAATTTATAGAGTTATGGCAAAAAAGAATATGAATCTATCATAGATTATGAAGAAATTTATAGAAGTCTTTCATAATACAAATTCTTTTTGGTTATCAATAATGATATAAAACTAAATAGATTATATAGTGGTTTAAAACCACACTATAAAAAGGTACAATTATTTCTAATCTTAAGAAGTTATTAAGAAGTTTTTCAATATTCTCTCAAAGTGGAGATAAGGTTTAAAGAGGGGTCCCCATTTTATGATGATAAGAAACAAAAGATGGCGGTTAAAGCTATAGGATATAATGAAAAAATTGGTAATAAAACCAAACCACTCACATGTTAAAAATGTTTGAATAATAATCATAGAAGATGTCTTAAAGGTATAGGGAAATACAACATTTTTTGGTTAGATGGCCACTAAGATCATGAATGTCGAAGATAGATGAGGAATCTAGAAAATGCGGTGGATGAAAAGATACCACAAACTATGGTTAAATACATCAATTGTACAATGAAAGGAAACAATGCAATATTGTTTACTAAACCTCGATTCCTCAAGTGTAATCAGCATCTACAACCAAAAAAGAAAAAGGTTAAATGTAAATATTATGAAATCCCTAATAATAAGGTAGATCCTTGAAATTGTTTGCTGACATGTATGATGGTTATTATTTATATAATAACAAAAATAATATTTGATTCATGTTTTATTAATTCTTTAATATTTTTAATATTCAGTATAAAAACATAAACCCCACATAAAAACAAAGTATTAGTTATCTTATGGAGAAACTAATGGAGAAATTATTACATAAAAAGTATTCTATGGAAAATTATTGTTGACTCAACCTCCTAGAAACCACTGTCTTACTTTCTTTGGTGGGGTTTGATGCTATATCGAAAATGTACTTGTGAACTTTATATAGAGTAAACATCAACTATCAGGAAACATAGATCACATTTCACATCTCAGGGAATCATCCCATTCTGTATAATCTTAAGGATGAGTATGAATCTCCTTCAGAACCATCATAATAATTATGGATATTATTTCCTAATGAGAAATTATATGTATCTCAAATTATTGATAAAAATGGGAGAATAATGAAAAAAAAACATGCACATTGGGAGGGACAACAATTACGTGTTCCCTGAAGAATTTTTTAGTCTTCATCACAATCTGTATTTTAATATATCTATTAAATATACTTCGAAATATATCCCTATATCAATGAAGCCTTATAAAATTTCCAACATTGAGTTAGATGAACTTAAGAATTAGATAAAAGAATATTTGGAAAAGGATATTAAATGCATGAGTGCTTCACCATGGGGTTCACCAATACTCTTCATCTTGATGAAGGATAAATCTATACACCTCTAAAATGATCATCACGAGATCAAAAAAGTAATGATAAAGAACTAGTAGCCACTTTCATGGATATATAAATTTTTTGATCAACTACATGTGTCCATGTATTTCTCAAAGGCATTTATTTAGTCAGGATATCACCAATTAAAGGTGAGGAAGGATAACATTACCATGAAGAGCTTTAAAACAATGTATGGATACTATGAGTTTATGGTGGTTCCCTTCTGACTCACTAATTCTCCAAAAATATTTATGATCATAATGAGGAGATTCTTTATTGAATACCTTAAATAAATTATTTTAGTCATTATTGATGATATACTGATATACCTGAAGAGAAATATGGAATGCGAGGAGCATTTGAAAAACATGTTGATGATTTTGAAAAGGGAGGAAATTTATAAAATATAGAGGAAATTTGAATTATGGATAGAGTAGGGATCATTATTAGGGAATGTAATTAATATGAATAGAATATCTATGGACCCTTCCTAAAAAAAGTCATCTGCTAAGTGGCCTAGAGAAACATCTGTAATAGAGATCTATTGATGCCTTAGTCCAGTTGGGTATTACCAGTGATTTGTAGGGAACTTATCATGATTTTCAAACCCACTAACCAAGTTGAATCAGAAGGGGGAAAAGTTTTTATGGACTAGTGAATGTAAAGACTACTTCAAATAGTTAAAAAGCAGGCATATCAACACACCCATAGTAACACTTCGAATAGTGGGGAAGTATTTGCGGTATACAACAATGCATCAATGAAGGAATCATGTTGTGTTATATTGAAACTAATAAATTGATAGAATACACCTCATGGAAGTTGAAAATTCATGAGAAAAACTATCCCACACCTAATCTAGGGTTACTATCTTTCATCATCGCATTGAAAATTTGGTTGAATTATTTCTATTGGGAGAAGTGTGAAATATATATTGATTATAAGGGCATTAAATAAAAATTTAAATAGAAGGATCTTAATATGAACTAGTGAATATAGTTAGGGCTCATCAATGATAACGGCAACTCAATCCACTACCATCATGGGAATTCAAATAATGTGGAAAATGCTCTACGTAGAAAGGATCAAGCAACATTATCGATGATGAGAATTGAAAAGGATCCAACATAATTAGACTTAAAAGGGATAGACATGAGAATATTTAAGAAAGTAACATAATCTATTCTTTCATAATAGATTGATCGACCATTACACATGGAGAAAATAAAGGATCCCCAAAGAAATTGTGTGGAAATTCATAATAAGGTGGATTCCATGAGAAAGGGGAAATAACTAGAATTCAAAATTGATGATAAAGATGTTGTAATATTTGGGTCACGAATATGTGTACTATCAAATCCATAAATAACAAAATTGATTATGTGTGACACACATGGCTCAACCAACTCTATTCACCATTGGAGCACAAAGATGTATCGATATCTTAGAGATAACTATTGGTAAGACAATATGAAGAACAAAATATATGAATATAATTAAATGTTCCTAGTATGTCAGCATGTGAAGGTTGAAATGGAAAAAGTATAATTGTATGATTACCCAATTACCAATAAAAACCTAGAAATGAGAAAAACCACTACAGAGTTTTTCAACGAACACCCGAGGACATCCAGAGGAAACAATTCTATATGGGTTTTTATTGATCATCTAACATAGATATCTCACTTTATCACAATTCAAGTGGATTAATCACTAGATAAAATTAATTAGATATATATTGGGTAAGTGGTATGGATGTATTGAGAACCACTATAGATTGTACCCAATAATGATCTAAAATTATCCCCTAATTTATGAAAAAGTATCCAACATCTTTTAAAACGGAAATGAACTGCTATACTTACTATGAACCTAAAAATGATACCCAATCATAGAAGACTATTCTAAAATTATAATACATGTTGAGGGAATGTTTTATGAACATTAATTGAAGATGTGACCAACATCTTCCTCTGGTCGAATTCTCGTACAATAATTGTTTCCAATATACCATCCAAATGGATCTATATGAAGCCCTTTATAGAAAAATACGCAGAATACTAGCATGATGGGATGAGGTCAGTTAAGGTAAGCTTCAAGGACAATAAATAGTCATATAAATTGTGGACAATGTGAAAAAAAATAGCAGCACATCAAAGAAGCACAATGTAGACATAAGAGATAAGAAGACAATTATAGATGGGACTAGGAGTTTGATTTTTGTGATATGGTATTCTTCAGTATATCTTAGCGGAATAGAATCATTATATTTAGGAAGAAATTAAAGATGATTCCCATATGAATCAACCCATTATTGATTCTTGCTCATGTTAATTATGTGGCCTATTGATTATAACTTCCACCAACCATGTTTGATGTAAATGTTGTATTCCATGTATCCCTCTTAATAATGTACCTACTTGATACGTCATATGTACTCAATGCAGAGATAGAACTATTGGAAACAGATATATCTTTCAAGGAGAAGTTGGTGAAGATCTTGGACCATAGCTATAATGTTCGACACAAATAGACTAATCAAGTTTTCAAATACTATGGAGGAACCATATATATGAAGAGGCAACATGGGAACTAGAGGAAGCAATTAGAGAGTCATTCCCTAACTTTTTTCTCCATAATACGTAAAATGAAATTTCTAGAGTGAAATTTCACGAGGCGGGAAGAATGTAATGACCCAAAATTTTATCAATGGAAAATATTCTTATTAAAATTATTTTATATAGAATAAACCAAAAAAATAACTATGAGAGCAAAATAGAAACATTATAAATGAATAATTAATGAAATTAGAGGTATTTCTTGAAATTAAAGAACCTATATCCATGGAATAGTAACATGACCATTGTAATAGTAATTTGACCATTATGAATAGTAATATGGACAACAGAATAAAAAATTCACCTATAAATGTATAAATAAATTTTATCCATATTATAAATGATAATATGATATAATTAGAGTATATTATAGGTAAATAAATGATTTAAAAATTATTAATTAAGTGTTAGTATTTTTATAAAACATATATTTTATTTAAAATTTTATAATTAATATAATCATTTTAAAAAACTTATTTTCATAAAATTGATTCAGAAATTAATATTTTGTTTTAGAATTTTTATAACACAATTTTATGAAACCTTAGTTAATATTTCAAAGGCTCATAAAATAAATTATAATTATAAGATCAGTATTTTTGAAATAAGTCGAGATTTTAATTAAAAATTTAATTTCTCATATTTATAAAATTATTTTCCTTAAATGGAGTCCATTTTGTAAATTTGAATGCCAAAAAATGTTTATGGTGATTTTTTGGAATTTTTAATAATATTTTAATGTTTGGTGAATCGTGAAATACGATAATTTACAGTATTTAACAAATAGATGAATTATTGAGTCTACGATGATGTATGTATGATGTAATCATGTAATAGTTAACCGTACTTAATTATGTTAATATATTTATAGATAATATTTAAAGTATTCATAGTTTTGATCCAAAATAATGACATAATGTATATAATAATCCAAAACACCACTCCTCTCCACTATAAATACACCCACACCACCCCTTTTCCTAAAAAATAGAAATCTTTCATAGTTATCCAATTTTATAAAATAATCCTACCAAGCCCCACCTGTACATCCAAGATCCTTTAAACTCAAAAAATAACCAACATCAATCTCTTTATGGAGGCAATTAAGGAGACGAATTCATGTGGTAATGTTCTATTTCTTATCATTTAATTTTTTTCATTCTATTTTATTTTTGTATTCTCTCTTCATCTCCCATTATCCTTGTAGATTGATAACTAAATAATCTTATATGTAAATTAATTTTATTATTTTTATGGAATAATATATTATTAAACCTCTTCTCTTATTCCTTTTATTCTAAAAATGGAAACAACATCCGTGAGGTATTTTTTATATCTTTCAAGGATAAAAAGTTTTTATTTTCCCTTACCTCCATCATGGATGTTCTTTAAATCATTATAATTCTTGATACAGATTGTAAAATCTTTTTTATAATTTTTTTTGCTAGAAAAAACATATAGAAATTATATTAAATAATAAAACAAAAATATTTCATTGTGATAAAAAAAATAGTAAAAATAAATCTAAACGATTATCATTGACATTTTATGTAATGAATAATTCCCATCTCTTGGAATATAATAATATATTACAATTTTTAAAATCCTGTAGGCTCACTAATAACATTTAATTTCAATTTTAGATAATTATCCCCATTTTACACCATCTTCCATTCATGTATACAATTGAATTTATCATGATAATACAAAAAAAAACAAATATTCCCAAACGACGAAATTGACCACTATAACTCATAAAAATGGCTATAAATGGACTTAATAAATTTTTAATAAGTAAAATACGTGTATAATTGGTTCTTTATTTAAAAATAAATGAATCAAGTTTTATTAAATGGGTTATTAACATTATGAAATCATCCAGACATAGGTTAAGGGGATTCATGAACCCAATTCCCATTCTTTGGGTTATCCCTCTTTCATGCCAAAATGTATTATAGATGTAATTTTAATATTATTTAAATATAATTTCAATATAATAAAATTTTAATTTATGGGATATAAATTCATTAAATATTATTTTATTGTAAATGTAATTAATTTTACCAAAAGAACTATTCCTTCAAAAAACACATGATTTACATATCTCGAGGTTATTTCATCATCAATCAAGATTGATGATTCTAATACCAAATATGTTATATAATTTTTTATTTTGGGAACACTGAATATTATTCATGAATGAATAATATATAAAATTCCAATCAAACACATTTTATTCCATGGGTTATTTTATGGCCATGATTGATATATTCTCTTTGTGGAACACCTGATTATGTGAATGTTAGGAAGTATCAAGTGGGCCTAAAATTATATTGTGATCCCATGCATTAGGTACTGTTATCTATCTCAGAATATAATTTGAAATATGTGAAAAAATGGTGATAAAATTGTTCAAAATGATGATTATTTTATGATTATGAGAATATTATACCTGATAACATGATGCTAGATTTGTTAACATCTATATGTGGTAGTTAACCACTAAGATTTAATGATTCGTTTATATAAATGTCAATATTCCATGAATTTATATAATTCTTCGTCTCATGATTATGATGATGATATCATGATTATGCTATGATTATAGTGATTATTCTCACCCCTGTTACATTGATTCGTGGTCACATATATCCTCTTACCAGTATTTTAGCTCACCCCATTACTTTATTTAAGTCCCTAGGTGATTACTTATACTAAATAAAACCTAAAGACCACTAAAAATATAGAGAAGAAGTAATTAAATAATGTTTATTTACAAATATGTATATTTTTTGTGTCTAATGTTTCACAAAGCACTAAACATTTGGATCATGTTTTTCTATCAATATTTTATTTTTTATCTTTTAAATGATGTAATAGTAATATAAGAGAAGAAGGGTCAAAATAAAGAGTTTATTATCTTCCAAATCATATGAACAACGAAATAGATACCAATATATGCACATTTATATAAGATAATTTCATGATAAGAATCATGAAATGAATTATTTTTTAGTATATAACCCACAAAAAATACATAAACAGTTTATAGGGAATGTGTCTCAAGAAAATAAAACTGAGAAGCAAATCTTATACATCAATTATTGAATTTAATCAAAAAAAATTAAAAATTAATATATAATTAATGTAGTTTTAATATAAATTTATTACAGATCCATATTCATATATTGAATATCATATATGATTTAATTTCGACCATTATAACTTATTTATTAACAATTACTTTTCTAAAATAATGTTTCGGGTTATAACTGCTTCGTTTCATATGCATATACTGGTTTGGTATTTTTGTCCCATTTAAATTAATCATTATATATCATAGCATAACATTAAATATGATATTTATATAGTATATATTAATTATATCTATATATATTTATTATAGATGATAACAGATTGATATATGAAATGAATTTCAATGTTCATGGTGACAGTAGTTTGTATGTATGTAAGAAAACTTTCACTATTTTATCGATGGACGAAATGAAAAAATGGTAAATATTAATAAAAAATTTCATTATAATAATAATATCATATACAACATATATATAAATAAAATTTAACATAATATAAATCCATGTCAAATTAAAATTGAAAACATATCAAATCAATTTGTACAGTTGGTAGTCTACGAGTTGGCACGGGCGACACTGTCATTGTTTCCCTCGGATTTCGTGGATGACCTCCTTTGATGGGAGGTTCAAACATTCTGATCGGTTTCTAACAGATTGATTCGTAGAACCAGAAACATCCAATGATTCCACATCCATTCGGACCGACTTTCCAAAGGTAGGTGCTCATTAGTTTGTGGACTGATGAGGCTTAGGAATTTACAATGGTCGAGAGGATGGGAGTTCGGACTCATCACCCCTTTTTGAGGAGAATTATTGTATACTCCGAGACTCTTTTTATAGATTTATGTAATGCTCGTGAATCCTTATTATATTACCAAATATAAAATGAGTTTTCCTTTAGATCTGACAATCAATGATTGATATGTAGGAAATTTAGAGAATCTTGTATATGTATTCGAGGTTCTTCACTGTTAAAGAATCATTTGTATTTGATAGAGATTCTTAGTCAATGGTATCCTTTGATACATAAATGTATCTTGGTCCTTATGATGACCATACTGGTTTTAAAGCCACTCAGTGGGGCACTTGATGTTTATTGTCATTCAGAAGGACATAAATTATTTCAGAGTTGGGTCCGAACCCGCAGATGGGCTACCCACGTATCCTTTGTTTATCAAAGGAATCAGAACCCACGTAGTTCGAGTAAGGGAGTATGATGTTTATGATTGATGTCTCAAATAAGGATTTCATAATCACTTTTACACCCAAAGCTCACGTGAGTCATGCTCGGTGTGAGAAACAAGAGGTATTGGTAAAAAATCAGACTATTGTGCCATGAAATATGAAATCATAAGAAATAATGTGGGGCTTCTGTATGAATGATTTCCCAGCTAAATGAATGTTAGGATTTTCTTTAGGGAAGAAATCCCGGAACAAGGTCCATAAATGTATATATGCTTCATGGAGATTTTGAATACTCTAGCTTGGGGATTACTCCAAAAAAGGAGGCCCAAATTAGGAGAGGACTTATGATTGGGTTTTACTCCTGAAAAGGAATCCCAGATCAAAAGTAAATTAGGAATTGTTAAGAGAAATTAAGACTGGGGCTTACTCATGAAAAGGAGGCCCAGTTTGAGAGACTTGAAAATTTAAGGGACTTGGGGCTTACTCCTGAAGAGGATGCCCATATTTGAGACTGGGGCTTACTCTTGAGAGGGAGGCCCAGGTTAAGAGAATTATGGTTGGGACTTACTCCTGAGGAGGATGGCCATATTTGAGAATTATGAATGGGGCTTATTCCTAAAAATGAGGCCTAGGTAAATGAGGACTTGAGGCTTACTCCTAAGGAGGATGCCCAGATTTGAGAATTATGACTGGGGAATATTCCTGAAAAGGAGGCCCAGGTTAATGAGGACTTCGGGCTTACTCCTAAAGAGGATTCCCAGATTTGAGAATTATGGCTAGGGCTTATTCCTGAAATGGAAGTCCAGGTTAATGAGGACTCTCATCATAAAGAATGAGGTTGAATGAATGAAATCTCAATCTTTAGTGATATGAGGATGTGTAAATCACTAGGTTTTGAGAGATATTCCACAGAGTTAATTTCAGATAAGGAATCCAAATCAAGAAATCAATCCATAAATGGATTTGAAGAGTGTCTTGAAGATTAAATCTTGAATAGGAGAGGTGGAATGTCTTAAGGTGGGTGAAATGGGCAAGAAGGTCACCCAAAATGGCAGGGGAGCGCAAGTCATGTCAGGCACGCAGGTACTGCGTGGATGCGCAAGTCCCGGTCTCGCAAGTATACCTGCGCGACACATGGGTATTTGCACGATAGTTACCCAGAAGGGTAATATTTGAGCGAATCTTGGTTAAAGCCTTTAGAATCCTTTTGAGGTTCTTTCAGAAGAGGGGCGCACAAGTTCTATTGAATGAGTAAGGCGGCGCGCAAGTGTGGCCTTTTCCCATAAGGGCTAGACACTCAGGCACGCAAGTATTGATGAGTTTCAACACTTAGGACATCCTCCCCCTCTTTAGATCTTCCGTTCTAGGTAAGAAATTACCATAGAAGTGTTCCAGAAGCTTTGAGAAGAGACTAGGACACCGAGAGCTCAAATCTGTATAATGACCCATACTTTACATACATTGTTATTAATTCAGAATTGAAGCACACTTATTACAACATATAAAAAAACCAAGAAAGGGTCGTATAGGTATAGTGTCTTTAGAAACTGGGAAACATAAACAACTGGTTCATAAAGAATTTACTTTGCCTCCCATTTATTTTATCATATATAGAGTCCCTTTTTGGCATATTCTACTTAATAACCTTCTTCCTGACCTGGGGAAATAAAACATACAAAAGGGTGAGCTCAAATTCTCAGTAAGGGTAAAAAAAAGAAATATCAATCACATCATATACATAAGCACATAACTTTTGGAAATCTTAACCTGCAAAAGAGATCATAATTTCATAACAAGGGATAAATCATAGTAGTGAAATGTAATCCCAATAATCATAACATAAAACATGAAACTTTGTGGCATACACACATAATCATAGAGAATCATTTCTTATTAGTCAAGACTCATTTCCAAGACTATCTTAGTGGACATAGTCCATTTCTAAACCGTGTTCACTCCTCGTTTCATTCCTGTTTCACTGAACCGGTATAACCTACCGTTCCAGCCATGTCTATCTCATGAGATATAAAATCTTTACCCAATGCATTTGAGGGAGATATAGGTCCCACCCATCTCATAATGATACCATTCTTATGTGTGCCACAAAATCATAAATCATACATCATTGCATAACCCATGCAGTAAAAATGGGATTCTTAAACAACATGACATCATAAAACAATTCATATAAGATAAAGGAATTCATAAAAATATTTCCATCACAACATAATAAAATCCATGTAATAATAGGGATAGAAACAGAACCCTATATTATCTTAGATGGAAAATAATTTTGATAAAACACTTGAACTCCATTCTTGAGGAAAATATCCTTTCTACTTCAAAAACATTTTTCCTTTCTTAACATTTCATACAATTTTAATCTAAAATAATTTGATGAAAAATAATCTTGAAAACTTGTAAAGGAAGATTCTTGGAAATAATTTTTTAAAAATCCAATCATGCCGTAAAAGTTAAAAAAACACTCTTCCCGTACTTTTTTCGGAAAAGTCAAAAAGTACCTCGTACAAAAAACAACAATACATTCCTTTTATATCTTTTACTAAAAACTCACCGAAGGGTAAAATTGGTTTTAAAAATTTGTAGGTGGATGAAAATAATATTACATATTGAGGAAACATGGATGTGGAAGATAAAATAGACCCCAGTAAATACCAATGTATAAACAATCTCGGATAAAAATGAGATTGTGATATTATCCTTACCTTAGGTCCGATATGCTTTGTACGTGTCTGAACCTCCTGTATAATGATTTAAATAATGTTATTGACTTATTCCAGAATCATACATATTGTTATGATATCATATATGGTCATATTCTTAGCTTATTATTAGTAATATTTCATTACTACTTGTTATTCAGGTGTTTATTACTTTTTGTTCTTATGCGTGTTTTGTCAAATAAATTATTATTCTTCTCTTTAGGTTATAGAGACCCCATTTCTAGAATGGTATTAGTTTAATATATATAATATTAATTCATTCAATTCATTTATATAATCATTATGAAATGAAGATCATGTTGAACGAGTCGCATCACATCGTGGAGATGGTATTCCATACGTACGCACGAGTGATGATATCGTTCCTATGATCGTGGAATTGTATTGGAGTGTATGTATACTATTTTAGAGTCAATACCACTTTATATGTAACAGCCCGAGATTTTATGAAAAATATTCTTTTTAATTTTATTAATTTCTTGTGTTGTACGCTACACCAAAAGGAGCTTGCACAACACACATCCTTGACTTGCCTTGCATTACACGCAATCACGACCTTTCTCGATAGCGTGTGTAGTACGCAATACTGAGTTTCACTAAACAATGATATGCTATTAAAATATTATTAAAACTAGATGTTAAGAATAGTAAGAACCACCTTTTAAAATTTTAGAAATTTTAGCTCTCAAAATGGACTTCATTTTTGGATTTGGAGTATCTAATTTAGCCTAAGGTGAAATTTTGGTACTTTTCGGATAACTTTCATATTTTGATGAATAGTGAAAATTACTAAATTATAATTAAAAACAACTTTTTTAATCGAAATAATTAATAGTGATAAATTATTAATTTTAGTGGTTTTAAAGTATATTTATAATATATTTTTACAATTCAATACAATGTTGGTCATTGGATGTAATTTCACATTAACACCAGACATAAACAAGTGTTAATATTTTGATAGTTATTATCTCTTAAAAACACTCTATTTGTTGTGAGAGTGGAAATTAATTATAAAATTAATTAATGAAACTTATATGATGGGAATTTTGTAAAATAGAAATCATTTTTTGAATTTGGAATATCAATTATAGCTTCGGGTGAAATTTTGGCATTTTTCTGAAAAACAACAATTTTTGATGAATAGTGAAACTACTAAGTGGTAGTTAAAAAAATTAATTTCTTCATAAATCTTAATTTTACAGCTTCTGTAAATGATATTTCATAAATATGAGAGACACGGTTGATGTCATTAAGTAAAAGGTGGTTCAATAAGATGAAAATAATTTTTGGTGAATAATAACTTTTTACTTTTATTTACCACGGTTAAAAGTAAATAGGGTAATTAAGGGTAAAAATGATATTAATATTACCCTAACACATGTCCTAATACTATTGTAAAAGTGTATCTCGACCAAAAACAACCTTAATTGTAAACTATTATCATTTAGGCCTACATGGATTGGATTAGGACATTTATTATTATTTAATTCAAAGAAGAGTTAAAAGAGTTAAAATCAAAGTTTATTTACAAAACAAATTTTAATATAGGGTTATACATAATATAATTTCGACTGTAAATATTCATTAGAAATCTAAAAAGATTTCCTAGATAATGGTATTTTATTTGTAATTTTTATACTTTAGATAATGTAATTTATTTATGACACAATGATGATGCAGTAATTACCTTTTTAAGAAAATATTAACAAAATTGATGTTATAAATGCCCAAATAAATGTAATTTGAGACTTTATATGACTTAAACTAATTTTATAGGTTAATATGACATGTTATTGTTGCTTTAAGTAACTTGGTTCGAACTTATCATTCTGTTATGAATTTCATAAAAATCATGTACCAAATAGTGTCAAAATTGACATAAATTAGTTTTTAAAACAAATATTATATTATAAATTTTTATTTAATTCCTAAAAATCTAATGTTCGGCCAAATGACTTATATAGAGACATATATATTAATAATAAACAACTTGGTGTTCGTTTGGCTTGTTATGGTAAGTTTATTAACCATATAGTGTATGAAAACAAAAAGACACGGTAAAAGTTTAATTATTTAACTAAGAGTTAAATCTAATTGATAAGGTTAAAATAATAACCTAAACTTGTATAAATCTTATTGGATGAGATGATTTCGACCCATACCCACCTTAGCCTCGAAATAAATCAATTTGGAGCTATTTAAAATTGAACATGACTTTATAATAAAATAATATTTTTTGTTATTCCAAAGGTGCCCCTCTCCTCCCTTATAAAAGGACACCTCCTCCATCTCTTCCTCACACAACTTTGAGCCTTCAAGCTCGGCCAACCCATTCCAAAATATCTTCTCCACTTCCCTAGTATCATCCTAGAGGTCTTGGTCTTCTTCAAAGACCATCCTTAGTTCTTTAAGTGGAGGTTAAGAAAAGGCGCGTCAAAAAGAGGAGGTTGGGACACTTACAAAGCAAGTCGGACCTAAGGTAAGGGAAATATCACAATCTCATTTTTATCTGAGATTGTTTATACTTTGGTATTTACTGGGGTGTATTTTATCATCCACATCCATGTTCCCTCAATATGTATTATTGTTTTCATCCACTTACAATAGTTTAAATCCAATTTTACCCTTTGGTGAGTTTTTAGTAAAAGATATGAAAGGAATCTTTTGTCGTTTTTCATACGAGGTACTTTTTGACTTTTCCGACAAAAGTACGAAGAATGTTTTTTTAACATATACGACATGAATGTATTTTTAAAACATTATTTCCAAGAAGCTTACTTAACAAGTTTCAAAGTTTATTTTTAATCAACTTCTTTTAGTTTAAAGTTGTATGACATGTTAAGAAAGGAAAAATGTTTTTGAATACGAAAGGATATTTTCTCAAGAATGGAGTTCAAGTGTTTTATCAAATTTATTTTCCATCTAAGATAATAAAGGGTTATGTTTTATCCCTATTATTACATTGATTTGATTATGTTGTGATGTAATTATTTTTATGAATTCCTTTATCTTATATGAATTGTTTTATGATGTCATGATGTTTAAGATTCCCATTTTTATTACATGGGTTATGCTATGATGTATGGTTTATGATTTTGTGGCACACATAAGAATGGTATCATTATTAGATGGGTGGGACCTGTATCTCCCTCCAATGCATTGGGTAAAGATTTTATATCTCATGAGATAGACATGGCTGGAATGGTAGGTTATACCGGTTCAGTGAAACAGGACTGAAAAGCGGGTGACTCGGTTTAGAAAGGGACTTTGTCCACTAAGATAGTCTTGGCAATGAGTCTTGACTAACATGAAATGATTCTCTATGATTATGTGTGCATTCCACAAAGTTTAATGTTTTAAGTTATGATTATTGGTATTACATTTCACTTCTATGATTTATTCCTTGTTATGATATTATGAGCTCTTTTGCAGGTTAAGATTTCCAAAAGTTATGTTCTTATGTATATGATGTGATTGATATTTCTTTTGTTTACGCTTACTGAGCATTTGAGCTCACCCTTTTATGATTTCTTTTCCCCAGGATATAAATAAAAATTTTAGGTATAAAAAAAGGAAGATCTTTATGGGAGATGTTGATGATCTTTCACCACGATTAGAAGATTATATTCCAAGTTTCCAAAGACACTAAACTATTATTGTCCTTGTGTGTGTGTTTTGTTATGTACTAAGTATTCTGCAAAAGTAATGTAATTTCCATATACATCAAGCTTTGGGTCTCTACAGTTGGTATCAAAGGAAAGGTTTAGTCAACTTTTAGAAACTAGGATGCGAAAACATTAGTGAGATCCCTAGAGACATTTCTAAGGTATGTCTAGGGATGTCCCTAAGGATAAGAATACGTATAGGATATAGTCCTAGAACTATGGTAACGATATTAGATTAAACCTAAGATGTTATATATTGAAGTTACTCCCTCTTTATTATGATTTTTTCCTCTAACACTATTCTTTTTGGGTTTTAGAAAATGGATGGAAACAAGATGATTCACGATAATGGAGGATATTATGGACAATGGAATGATATTATTCATGAGAAACCAAATGAAATGGGATTTGTAAGTCCAACAATCATTATTATGCCGAATCAGAAATCTCATAATATGATCAATAAACTCAAATTTGGTAAGTTTCCTGACTTGGAAAATAAGAGAAAGATGGAGTTTCATGATGATCATAGGGGAAAGAAAGTTCAATTTCCCCTATGTAAATCATGTGGGAAGAGGCATCAAGGAGAATGTTTCAAGGGAACTGGAAGAAGCTTTGGGTGTGGAAAAGAAGGACACAAAGCAAGTAAGTGCAAAGGAAAAGGTTCAGTTAACACCATGGATGAGGATAATGGTATTGCTACGACATCGAAAATGGTTAAATGTTTTAAATGTGGAATGTATGGGCATTATGCAAACCAATTTCCTGAGGGAAAGACTCATGAAGAGAATCAGTATGGTCGCATGGGTAGTATTTATGTGGATGATGATGAAGAGACTACAAATGATATGTGAGATGAAAGAATTGTTGAAGCTCGGTTAATGGTTTAAGAATGTAGTGGAATGATTACATGTTTATCATGTGTAATGTTGTATAAGTAATCTCATGGTACTATGGAATAAAGAGATATCTAAGGATTGTTACACTATTGTCTTTCCTTGAGTTTTGAAAGTGTATGATTAATGTTACCAGTATCCATGAAAGGTTATTCAGATATTTTTCGAATGTAGATGATATGTGCATAATGAAGGGATAAGGAGAAAATTAAATGTTTGATAGTATTTATGAGCTCATGACTGATATAAGGAGAAGGTTATATTATGGTTTGAGTATATAGAGTTTTTGGATTTTGGTATGTGGAAAGAGTTAACTTTTGACAGTATTCATATTTTCACTAAGGTTCAATGGGTATTCATTCTTCAAGATAATACATGATTAAGGTATTCACATGTTTGTCATTTGACCAACAAGGTATATCTTATGATATATGGGGGATAAATTATGGCATTCACGTGATCATTTTATTTATACTATGAGCTTGGACCGAAGTATTTGAGATAAGCCTAAAGATTGGAATGGATTATGTTGGACATAAGTTAGTATTGTTTAAGGATAATTTTGTTTTTGATATTGTTGATGGGATGTTATAGTAATATAGAATTAGAAAAAAGGACAACCTGCAGGACGGGCGACAACCCATCGTGTCGGACAAGGCTGTGGGAATCGAACCCACAACCGAAGTGCGACTGGCCTTTATCGCCTACCACTGGCCTACAGGAAGTCCCTGTTTAGTAGAAACTAGTTTTATTATATTAAGCAGTATGATATATGATGTATAAGTCCATTTTAGGAACCATATATTATTAATCTCACTATAGAATGACTTATGTATATTTAATAACTTTTGCTAACCTTCTGTTTGAGACAGATGGAATGACCCGTCATTCTGTCACATGATCTGCTAACACTTCACGAATAACAAATTCAACTTCATTTATTTAAGAGATGAAGTGGAAATTTTTCAAGGCACGATCAATAGTGTGATTGTACCAAAATAAAGTAAGTATTTATTCTAATTCAAATTATTTAACTTTAGGGAAACGATCTTGAAAACAAAAAATGTTGTCCTAGTGCTCTTATATCTGATTAATCAGATGGTACCTTAGATCGTCACAAATTTATGGATTTGTGATTGCTGACTTTTCCATAGCCATGTTCTCTACCACTCTCCATCATAACATGATGGTTAGATTTCTCTTCCATATCCATATTTTCACCTATGTGGAAACCCAGTGATTAGTTTATTTGGGTAACCGTTACGTTTCATACTTTTGTTTTTAAATATTTGTTTTGATATTCATTTTTAAGATGTGGGTTTCTATTAAAGAAACTTTCGAATAGTAAACCATTTATAACCCTGACAAATTTTGAGGGCGAAATTCATTTTAAGGGGGGTAGAATGTAACAGCCCAAGATTTTATGAAAAATATTCTTTTTAATTTTATTAATGTCTTGTGTTGTACGCTACACCAAAAGGAGCTTGAACAACACACATCCTTGACTTGCCTTTCATTACACGCAATCACGACCTTCCTCGATAGTGTGTGTAGTACGCAATACTGAGTTTCACTAAACAACGATATGCTATTAAAATATTATTAAAACTAGCTGTTAAGAATAGTAATAAACACCTTTAAAAATTTTAGAAATTTTAGCTCTCAAAATGGACTTCATTTTTGGATTCGGAGTGTCGAATTTAGCCTATGGTGAAATTTTGGTACTTTTCGGATAACATTCATGTTTTGATGAATAGTGAAAATTACTAAATTATAATTAAAAACAAATTTTTTAATCGAAATAATTAATAGTGATAAATTATTAATTTGAGTAGTTTTAAAGTATATTTAGAATATATTTTTACAATTCAATACAATGTTGGTCATTGGATGTAATTTCACATTTACACCAGACATAAACAAGTGTTAATCTTTTGATAGTTATTATCTCTTAAAAACACGCTATTTGTTGTGACAGCGGAAATTAATTATAAAATTAATTAATGAAACTTATATGTTGGGAATTTTGTAAAATAGAAATCATTTTTTGAATTCGGAATATCAATTATAGCTTAGGGTGATATTTTGGCATTTTTCTGAAAAACATCAATTTTTGTTGAATAGTGAAACTACTAAGTGGTAGTTACAAAAATTAATTTCATCATAAATCTTAATTTTACCGCTTCTGTGAATGGAATTTCAAAAATCCTAGAGACACGGTTGATGTCAGTAAGTAAAATGTTGTTCAATGAGATGAAAATATTTTTTGGTGAATAGTAACTTTTTACTTTTATTTACCACGGTTAAAAGTAAATAGGGTAATTAAGGGTAAAAATGATATTAATATTACCCTAAAACATGTCATAATACTATTGGACAAGTTTATCTCGACCAAAAACAACCTTAAGTGTAAAATATTATCATTTAGGCCAACTTGGATTATATTAGGACATTTATTATTATTTAATTCAAATCAGAGTTAAAAGAGTTAAAATCAAAGTTTATTTACAAAAACATTTTTAATATAGGTTTATACATTATATAATTTCGACTATAAATATTAATTAGAAAGATAAAAAGATTTTCTACATAATGGTATTTTATTTTTAATTTTTATACTTTATATAATTTAATTTATTTATGACACAATGATGATGCAGTAATTACCTTTTTAAGAAAATATTAACATAATTGATGTTATAAATGCCCAAATAAATGTAATTTGAGACTTTTTATGACTTGAACTAATTTTTTAGGTTAATATGACATGTTATTGTTGCTTTAAGTTATTTGGTTTGAACGTATCATTCTGTTATGAATTTCATAAATATCATGTACCAAATAGTGTCAAAATTGACATAAATTAGTTTTTAAAACAAATATTATATTATCAATTGTTATTTAATTCCTAAAAATCTAATGTTCGGCCAAATGACTTAGATAAGGATATATATACTAATAATAAACAACTTGGGGTTCGTTTGGCTTGTTATGGTAAGTTTATTAACCATATAGTGTAAGAAAACAAAAAGACACGGTAAAAGTTAAATTATTTAACATAGAGTTAAATCTAATTGATAAGGTTAAAATAATAACCTAAACTTGTCTAAATCTTATTGGAGGATTTGGACCCATCCCCACCTTATCCTCTAAATAAATCAATTTGAAGCTATTTAAAAAAGAACTTGACTTTATAATAAAATAATATTTTTAGTTATTCCAAAGGTGCCCCTCTCCTCCCTTATAAAAGGACACCTCCTCCCTCTCTTCCTCACACAACTTTGAGCCTTCAAGCTCAGCCAACCCCTGCCAAAATATCTTCTCCACTTCCCTAGTATCATCCTTGAGGTTCTGGTCTTCTTCAAATACCATCCTTATTTCTTTAGGTAGAGGTTAATAAAAGGCGCGTCAAAAAGAGGAGGTTGGGACACTTACAAAGCAAGACAGACCTAAGGTAAGGGAAATATCACAATCTCATTTTTATCCGAGATTGTTTATACTTTGGTATTTACTGGGGTGTATTTTATCATCCAAATCCATGTTCCCTCAATATGTAACATTGTTTCCATCCACTTACAATAGTTTAAATCCAATTTTACCCTTCGGTGAGTTTTTAGTAAAAGATATGAAAGGAATCTTTTGTCGTTTTTCGTACTAGGTACTTTTTGACTTTTCTGACAAAAGTACGAAGAATGTTTGTTTTAACTTGTACGACATGAATGGATTTTTAAAAAATTATTTCCAAGAAGCTTCCTTTACAAGTTTTCAAGTTTATTTTTAATCAACTTCTTTTAGTTTAAAGTTGTATGGCATGTTAAGAAAGGAAAAATGTTTTTGAAGAAGAAAGGATATTTTCCTCAAGAATGGAGTTCAAGTGTTTTATCAGAATTATTTTCCATCTAAGATAATAAAGGGTTCTATTTTTATCCCTATTATTAAATTGATTTGATTATGTTGTGATGGAATTATTTTTATGAATTCCTTTATATTATATGAATTGTTTTATGATGTCATGATGTTTAAGATTCCCATTTTTATTACATGGGTTATGCTATGATGTATGGTTTATGATTTTGTGGCACGCATAAGAATGGTATCATTATGAGATGGGTGGGACCTATATCTCCCTCCAATGCATTGGGTAAAGATTTTATATCTCATGAGATAGACATGGATGGAATGGTAGGTTATACCAGTTTAGTGAAACAGGACTGAAATGAGGGTGACTCAGTTCAGAAAGGGACTTTGTCCACTAAGATAGTCTTGGAAATGAGTCTTGACTAACATGAAATGATTATCTATGATTATGTGTGCATGCCACAAAGTTTAATGTTTTAAGTTATGATTATTGGGATAACATTTCACTTCTATGATTTATCCCATGTTATGATATTATGAGCTCTTTTGCAGGTTAAGATTTCCAAAAGCTATGTTCTTATGTATATGATGTGATTGATATTTGTTTTGTTTACCCTTTCTGAGAATTTGAGCTCACCCTTTTATGTTTTCTTTTCCCCAGGATATAAATAAAGGTTTTAGGTATAAAAAAAGGGAGATCTTTATGGGAGATGTTGAAAATCTTTCACCACTATTAGAAGATTATATTCTGAGTTTCCAAAGACACTAAACTATTACGGTCCTTGTGTGTGTGTTTTGTTATGTACTAAGTATTCTGCAAAAGTAATGTAATGTCCATGTACATCATGCTTCGAGTCTCTACATTATAATAGTTATATATAGTCATTATTTACACCATTATACCCATCCAAGTAAGGTGGTGGTGGAAAATGTATTACACCACGGCGTGGAGACGGTATTCCGTACGTACGCACGCGCGGTGATTTCTTTTTCCCAAGGATGGATAGATGGTGAAATAGGGTTTTTTCATACTTATAATAACATATCATTATATGAGTGATACTGATGTTATTACTTCATAGTGAATCAACTAAAGAAGAAGAAGTGGGAGAAGAAATAAAGATGAAAGAATCGGTAACAGACATTACCTCTTCTTTGAAGTGCTTCTTTGAGACCTCCTTTTAGGGCACTAAAATAGGTCTTTGAAGAAGACCAGAAACTCTAGGATGTTTCTAGGTAAGTGGAGAGAAAAAATTGGTAGGTGTTTTCCGAGCTTGAAGGCTCAAAGTGGTCTGAGGAAGAGGGGTAGGAGGTGCCCTTTTATAAGGGAGGAGAGGGGCTCCTTTGGAAAAACTAAAAATATTATTTTATTATAAAGTCATGTTCGGTTTTAAATAGCTCCAAATAGATTTATTTTGAAGCTAAGGTGGGGATGGGTAGAAAGCCTCTCATCCAATATAATTTAGACATGTTTAGGTTCCTATTTTAACCTTATCATTTAGATTTAACATTAAGTAAAATATATTTACTTTTACCGTGTCTTCTTGTGTTCTTATACTATAAGGTTAATAAACATACTATAAGAATCCAAACGAACCCCAAGTTGTTTATTATTAAGATATATAATCTTATCGAAGTCATTTGGCCGAACCTTAGATTTTTAGGAATAAAATAACAATTACTAATATAATATTTATTTTAAAAACTATTTTATGTCAATTTTGACACTATTTAGTAATTAATTTTTGTGAAAATCATAACAGAATGATTAGTTAGAAAAAATTTAATTAAATCAATACTAACATGTCCTATTAATCTATAAAATTAGTGTAATTCATAAAAAGTCTCAAATTACATTTATTTTTGTGTTTATAACATCACTTATGTCAATATTTCATTAAAAAGATAATTACTGCATCATCTTTGTGTCATAAATAAATTAAATTATTTAATGTCTAAAAATTAAAAATAAAATACCATTATGCAGGAAATGTTTTTAGATTTATAATGAATATTTATAGTAGAATTTATCTTATGTATAACCCCATATTAAAAATGATTTACTTATTAAACATTGATTTTAACTATTTTAACCCTTCTTTAAATAAATTAATAATAAATGTCCTAATCTAATCCAAGTGGGCCTAAATGGTCATATATTATTCCTAAGTTTGTTTATGGTCGAATCACACTTATCCAATAGAATTAGGACATGTGTTAGGGTAATAATAATATCATTTTTACCCTTAATTACCTTATTTACTTTAAACCGTGGTAAATAAAAGTAAAAAGTTACTATTCACCAAAAATTATTTTCATCTCATTGAACCACATTTTACTTATTGACATCAACCGTGTCTCTTGGATTTTTGAAATTCCACTCACAGAAGTGGTAAAATTATGTTTTAAGAAAAATTCAGTTTTTTAACTACCACTTAGTGGTTTTACTATTAATCAAAAATTGAATGTTTTCAGAAAAATACCAAAATTTCACCCTTGGATAATTTCGATATTCCGAATCCAAAAATGTAGTACATTTTGAAAAATAAAATTTATAAAATTTCAAAAAGTGGTTATTACTATTCATAACGGCTAGTTTTAATAATATTTTATTAGCATATCATTGTTTAGTGAAACTCGGTATTGCGTACGACGCAAGCTATCGAGGAAGGTCGCAATTTCGTGTAAAGCATTCCAAGCAAGTGTTGTGTGTAGAAAAATATTCCTTTGATGATTTATATAACATAAAAGTCTCAAGTTTTACATTCTACCCCCCTTAAAATGAATTTCGCCCTTGAAATTCGTCACTTTGTAACAAATAGATGAGGATACCTCTCCCTCATCATATCCTCAAGCTCCCATGTAGCTTCTTCTAATTGGTGGTTCCTCCATAAAACTTTCACCAATCTATTGGTCTTTTTTCGTAGGACTTTTTTTCTATGATATAGAATCTCTATCGGTTGTTCTTCATAAGAATGATCATGCTCCAGCGGTACAACTTCTGAGCTGAGTACATGTGAAGGATCAGGTATGTACATTCTCAGGAGAGATACATGGAACACATCGTGAACTTGAGAGAGATTTGGTGGAAGCGCCAATTGGTAAGCTACCTTCCCAACACGATCCAGTATTTTGAAAGGACCGATATATCTAGGGCTCAACTTCCCCTTCTTTCCAAATCTCATGACTCTCTTTCAGGGAGATATTCATAAGAACACTTTATCACCCACTTCAAACTCTAGATATTTTCTTCGGTTGTCGGAATAACGTTTCTGTCGACTCTGAGCAACTCTTATGTGTTGTTGAATAGATCTAACCTTTTATTCCATTTCATCAATGAGATCAGGTCCTAACAGCATTCTTTCCCCAACTTCATCCCAGCAAGTTGGAGTCCTGCATTTCATTCCATAGAGTGCTTCATAAGGAGCCATTTGAATACTGGAGTGAAAGCTATTATTATAAGAAAATTCCACCAAAGTTAGGTGTTGATCCAAACCTCCTTTGAAATCCATAGATCAAGCTCTCAACATATCTTCTAGTGTTTGAATTGTTCTCTCAGACTGACCGTCTGTCTGAGGATGATAAGCAGTGCTGAAACTCAACTCTGTATCCAGAGTATGCTGAAGACTTCGCCATAACTTCAAGGTAAATCTCGGATCCCGATCATATATAATATAAAGTGGTACTCTATGCAATATTACCACTTCCTTTACATATATCCTGGAAAGCTGATCTAGAGAGAAATCCTCTCTAATATCAATGAAGTGTGCAGACTTTGTAAGACGATCAACTATGACCCAGATAGCATTATTGCCTTTGGATGTTTTAGGATGTCCTGTGACAAAGTCCATAGTGATGTTTTCCCATTTCCATTCGGGTATGGGTAATGGTTGTAACATCCACTTAGACTTCTGTTTCTCAGCATTAACTTGTTGACAAACCATGCATCGAGTGACATATTCAGCAACATCTCTTTTCATGCCATCCCACCAGAAGTACTCTTTCAGGTCCCTATACATCTTTATGATTCTAGGATGAATAGAGAATGAAGAACTATGAGCCTCATCCAACAGCTCCTTCTTTAATTCGGGGATACGAGGAACACAAACCCGATTCCTGAACTTTATTATCCCATTATAATCAAGGTTGAATTCAGGAACATTTATCACCCTCTTTTGTAACTCGACATCTTCTTTATGTTCCTCTTTAATCTTCACATGTATAGATAGTTGAACATTCATTTGAGAAAGATACGATTTTTCCCCTTTCATTATAATTCCAAGATCCATCCTTTGTAAATCCATAAATATTGGATCTTTTGTGATCCTCATCATGGATAAACTAGCATGGTCTTGTCTACTTAATGCATCTTCCACCTTGTTTGCTTTCCCAGGGTGGTAATGAATTGAGCAGTCGTAATCCTTAATCAGCTCCAACCATCTTATTTGGCGCATATTCAGCTCCTTTTGTGTGAAAATATACTTTAAACTTTAATGATCAATATAAATATCACACCTTTCACCATAAAGGTAATGCCTCCAAATCTTTAATGAAAAGATTACCGCAGCTAACTCCAAATCATGTGATGGGTAATTTTGCTCATGGATTTTCAACTGTCGTGAGGCATAAGCTATCACCATATCATTTTGCATAAGAACACACCCCAATCCCTTCTTGGATGCATCAATATAGATCACAAACCTTTCTCCACTACAAGGCAGTGTGAGTAAAGATGCACTAGATAACATTCTTTTCAACTCCTTGAAATCTTCTTCACATTCCTCTGTCTAAACAAACATAACTCCTTTCCGAGTCAACTTGGTGTGTGGATTAGATAATTGTGAAAAAGCTTTCACAAAACGTCGATAATATCCATCCAAACCAAGAAAACTTCGGATCTCAGTTACTGTTGTTGGTCTCGACCATCTTTCGATAACCTCTGTTTTGGATGGATCCATAGATATCCCCTCTTTTGAGATTATGTGACCCAAAAATGAAACTTTTTGAAGCCAAAATTTACACTTGGTAAATTTGGCATAACGATTCTCCTTTCTCTGGGTCTTCAATATAATTCTAAAGTGATCTTAATGTTCTTCCTTGCTTTTTGAATAGACTAGAATATCATCTATAAAGACTACCACAAATTGATCAAGATAGTCTCTAAAGACTCTATTCATCATATCCATGAAGATAGCAGGGGCATTAGTAAGACCAAATGGCATCACTATAAATTCATAGTGTCCATACCTTGTACGGAAAGCCGTCTTTGGTATATCCTCCCTTTTTACCCTTAATTGATGATACCCTGAACAAAGATCAATCTTGGAAAAGTATTGAGCTCCGTGTAGTTGGTCAAATAGGTCATCAATGCGCGAGAGAGGATATTTGTTCTTGATAGTGATCTTGTTAAGTTCTCGAAAATCAATGCAGAGTCTCATTTATCCGTCTTTCTTCTTAACAAACAGAACAGGTGCTCCCCAAGGTGACGCACTAGTGCATATGAACCCTTTATCAAGATTCTCTTGGAGTTTCTTCTTCAATTCCTGCAACTCAATTGGGGCCATTCTATAAGGTGTCTTTGAAATAGTAAAAGCACCCTGTACGAGTTCTATTGAAAACTCAACTTCACGATTAAGTGGAAGACCCGGTAATTCCTCCGGAAAGACATCATCAAACTCCTGTACAATGGTCATATTCTTAATTGTGAGTTTCTCACCAACCATTTGAGATAAATAACCTTCATTTAGTGGAATAAATACCTATAAAATGGAAGAAATTTCCACTGGAAGGTTATGTTCATCCTTGCATCGATAAATGGTCATAGATTGATCTGGAATATGAAATGTGACTTCCCTTATTTGGAAATTGATATGAGCTCCATGTAGAGAAAGCCAATCCATGCCAAGAATCACATCAAATTCCACTATAGGAAGGATCACAAGATTTGCAGGAATCACTTTCCCACAAACTTCAATCGGAGAAGAAATATAAACTTTTGATGCGACTATTGTGCCATTAGGTGTTGTCACAGCTAACTCAACATCTAATTGTTGAGGTAATACGGTGATACCCTTAGAAGATTCATCAAAAATAAAGGGGTGGGTGGATCCAGAATCAAATAAAACATTTTCTACTTTAGAGTGGATGGTAAGTGTACCTTTCACCACATCGTTATCATACTCCACATCGCTGATAGAAATTGCATGTGACATTCCTTTGTCTTTAGCCTTAAGAGTTTGTTGACGTCGACCATAATCATCAACCCTTGGATTAGGGCATTTATTGGCATAATGTCCCATCTCCTCACACTGGAATCATTGAAGTGTAGTAGGTTCATTCTGTGTATCCCTTCCTTTGTTTTCATCATTAGACATCTTCTTCCCATCATTGCGGCACTCAAATGCCCGATGACCTTCCTTTCCACATTTGAAACATTTACTTGTCCATTTAAGAAAACTCCCTTCATGTTTCTTTCAACACTTTGAGAATAAGGGAAAGATCATCTTCTTTTCAGTGATCTCTTTAGATTTTCCTTTGAATTCCATTTTCCTCTTCTTATCAAACCCATATGACTGATGGGTTACCCCAATCTCCATATCGACTTTGAGAGCACATCAAATGATTTACTCATAGCTATTGAAGTCCCTTATGGCCAACGCCCTTCGAAGGTTTGTTTTTAAGCCGCTAAAGAATCGATCTATCTTACTCTCAAGTTAGATAACAGTACCAGAAGTGTACCTTGAAAGTCTTGTAAAATTTGCTTCATAGGTACCAATAGATTCATCATCATTTTGCTTCTGTTCAAGAAACTCTTTCTCCATCATTGTTCGGAGAATATGAGGGAAGTACTTATTGAAAAATAAGTTCTTGAACTCATCCCATTCCATGGACTCAATTTCATCCCTTTGCCTCGTATTCTTAATAAGATTCAACCATTGATCAGCATCACCTTCCAAACGATACACTGCTAAGATGACTATATCATGCTCAGAACATTGAAGAACTGAAAATATCTTTTCAGTAGTAATAATCCATTGTTCAGCAACTAATGGATCATTAGACCCATTGAAAGAAGGTGGACACTGACTCATGAAGGATTCAACAGAATGTTGCTCCTTCCTTTGCTCGTTTGGAAGTCCTGCGTGATTCATAGCTTGAGAAAGTTGTGTGATCATGGCTACAAGATTTTACATTCCAGCTCCCATAACGTTTGGTTGCTCCGGGGGACAATCATTGCATTTCCCGTTGCATTCCTCATTAACACGGTTCCTTCGGGTTCCAGCCATTGACTAAAACCAAAAAGAATATTTTGAGCAACAGTAATTATATTAGGAACCCACATAATCAAGAATAAAATTTCACACTTAAGGTCTTATCCTAGGTTTTTCATGGTCATTTCTAAAACACTATGATTGTGTTCTATTCTTAGATTTATCCTTAGGGTTCTTACTAAGGCTTTCACATCCTAGTTTCCAAAGGTTGAATATACCTTTCCTCTGATACCAACTTTAACAAACCATACTTTACATACATTGTTATTACTTCAGAATTGAAGCACACTTATTACAATATATAACAAAACCAAGAAAGGACCGTATAGGTATAGTGTCTTTAGAAACTGGGAAACA
Organism: Viscum album; assembly: GCA_963277665.1. Classification (NCBI taxonomy): domain Eukaryota; kingdom Viridiplantae; phylum Streptophyta; class Magnoliopsida; order Santalales; family Viscaceae; genus Viscum; species Viscum album. The sequence continues at coordinate 769,126,368 of OY728119.1, read as the reverse complement.
TAAACAACTGGTTCATAAAGAATCTACTTTGCCTCCCATTTATTTCATCATATCTAGAGTCCCTTTTTGGAATATTCTACTTAATAACCTTCTTCCTGACCTGGGGAAATAAAACAGACAAAAGGGTGACCTCAAATTCTCAGTAAGGGTTATCAAAAGAAATATCAATCACATCATATACATAAGCACATAACTTTTGCAAATCTTAACCTGCAAAAGAGATCATAATTTCATAACATGGGATAAATCATAGTAGTTAAATGTAATCCCAATAATCATAACTTAAAACATGAAACTTTGTAGCATACACACATAATCATAGAGAATCATTTCTTATTAGTCAATACTTATTTCCAAGATTATCTTAGTGGACAAAGTCCATTTCTGAACCGAGTTCACTCCTCGTTTCAGTCCTGTTTCACTGAACCGGTATAACCTACAGTTCCAGCCATGTCTATCTCATCAGATATAAAATCTTTACCCAATGCATTGGAGGGAGATATAGGTCTCACCCATCTCATAATTATACCATTATTATGTGTGCCACAAAATCATAAATCATACATCATTGCATAACCCATGTAGTAAAAATGGGATTCTTAAACAATATGACATCATAAAACAATTCATATAGGATAAAGGAATTCATAAAAATATTTCCATAACAACATAATAAAATCCATGTAATAATAGGGATAGAAACAGAACCCTATATTATCTTAGATGGAAAATAATTTTGATAAAACACTTGAACTCCTTTCTTGAGGAAAATATCCTTTCTACTTCAAAAACATTTTTCCTTTCTTAACATGTCATACAATTTTAATCTAAAATAAGTTGATTAAAAATAAGCTTGAAAACTTGTAAAGGAATATTCTTGGAAATAATGTTTTAAAAATCCATTCATGCCGTATAAGTTTAAAAAAACATTCTTCCCGTACTTTTGTCGAAAAAGTCAAAAAGTACATCGTACGAAAAAACGACAAAAGATTCCTCTTATATCTTTTACTAAAAACTCACCGAAGGGTAAAATTGGAGTTAAATAATTGTAGGTGGATGGAAATAATATTAAATATTGAGGAAAAATGTATGTGGATGATAAAATACACCCTAGTAAATACCAAAGTATAAACAATCTCGGATAAAAATGAGATTGTGATATTTCCCTTACCTTAGGTCCGATATGCTTTGTACATGTCCAAACCTCCTGTATAATGATTTAAATAATGTTATTGACTTATTACAGAATCATACTTATTGTTATGATATCATATATGGTCATATTCTTAACTTCTTATTAGTAATATTTCATTACTACTTGTTATTCGGGTGTTTATTACTTTTTGTTCTTATGCGTGTTTTGTCGAATAAATTATTATTCTTCTCTTTAGGTTATAGATACCTCATTTACATAATGGTATTATTGTAATATATATCATATTCATTCATTAAATTCATTTATATAATCATTATGAAATGAAGATCATGTAGAACGAGTCGCATCACATCGTGGAGACGGTATTCCGTACGTACGCACGAGTGATGATATCGTTCCTATGATCGTGGAATTGTATTGGAGTGTAGGTATACTATTTCAGAATCAATATCACTTTATAATAGTCATATATAGTCATTATTTACACCATTATACCCATCCAAGAAAGGTGGTGGTGGAAAATGGATTACACCACGTCGTGGAGACGGTATTCCGTACGTACGCACGCGCGGTGATTTCTTTTTCCGTAGGAAGGATAAATGATGAAATAGGGTTGTTTAATACATATAATAACATATCAATATATGAGTGATACTTATGTTATTACTTCATAATGAAACAACTAAAGATGAAGAAGTGGAAGAAGAAATAAAGATGAAATAATCGGTAACGGACATTACCTCTTCTTTGAAGTGCTTCTTTGAGACCTCCTTTTAGGGCACTAAAATAGGTCTTTGAAGAAGACCAGAACATCTAGGTTGTTTCTATAGAAGTGGAGAGAATAAATTGGCAGTATTTGGCCGAGCTTGAAGGCTCAAAGTGGTGTGAGGAAGAGGGGAGGAGGTTCCCTTTTATAAGGGAGGAGAGGGGCTCCTTTGGAAAAACTAAACATATTATTTTATTATAAAGTCAAGTTTGGTTTTAAAAAGCTCCAAAATGATTTATTTAGAAGCTAAGGTGGGTATGGGTCAAAGACCTTTCATCCAATATAATTTAGACAAGTTTAGGTTCCTATTTTAACCTTATCATTTAGATTTATCATTAAGTTAAATAATTTTACTTTTACCGTGTCTTCTTGTGTTCTTAAACTATAAGGTTAATAAACTTACTATAAGCAGCCAAACGAATCCCAAGTTGTATATTATTAATATATATAATCTTATATAAGTCATTTTGCCGAACCTTAGATTTTTAGGAATAAAATAAAAATTACTAATATAATATTTGTTTTAAAAACTATTTTATGTCAATTTTGACACTATTTAGTAATTCAATTTTGTGAAAATCATAACAGAATGATTAGTTAGAAAAAAGATAATTAAATCAATAATAACATGTCATATTAATCTATAAAATTAGTTTAATTCATAAAAATCCTCAAATTTCATTTATTTTGGTGGCTATAACATCAATTATGTCAATATTTCATTAATAAGATAATTACTGCATCATTTTTGTGTCATATATAAATTAAATTATATAATGTATAAAAATTACAAATAAACTACCATTATGTAGGAAATATTTTTAGCTTTATAATGAATATTTATAGTCTAATTTATCTTATGTATAACCCCATATTAAAAATTATTTACTTATTAAACATTGATTTTAACTATTTTAACCCCTCTTTAAATAAATTAATAATAAATGTCCTAATCTAATCCAAGTGGGCCGAAATGGTCATATTTTATTCCTAAGTTTGTTTTTGGTCGACTAAAACCTATCCAATAGAATTAGGACATGTGTTAGGGTAATAATAATATCATTTTTACCCTTAATTACCCTATTTACTTTTAACCGTGTTAAATAAAAGTAAAAAGTTACTATTCACCAAAAATTATTTTTATCTCATTGAACCACATTTTACTTACTGACATCAACCGTGTCTCTCTTAATTTTGAAATTCCACTCAGAGAAGCGGTAAAATTAAGTTTTATGAAAAATTTAGTTTTTAAACTACCACTTAGGGGTTTCACTATTCATAAAAAATTTAAATTTTTCAGAAAAATACCAAAATTTCACCCTAGGATAATTTCGATATTCTGAATCCAAAAATGAAGTCCATTTTGAAAAATAAAATTTATAAAATTTCAAAAAGTGGTTATTACTATTCATAACGGCTAGTTTTAATAATATTTTATTAGAATATCATTGTTTAGTGAAACTCGGTATTGCGTACAACGCAAGCTATCGAGGAAGGTCGTGATTTCGTGTAAAGAAAGCCAAGAAAGTGTTGTGTGTACAAAAATATTCCTTTGATGATTTATATAACATAAAAGTCTCAGGTGTAACAATCTGAGTTTCTGGAAAATATTCCTCTCTCAAATGGGGTTCCCACGTGGTCTATTTATAGGCTGAAGAAAATCCAGGAGGTTATCCTTTATGGTGCGCAAGTCACTTGCGCCACCATGGTGTCGCGCAAGTGGACTTGCGTGACCATGATGGAACTTGCGCGACCTCTGGGCAATTTTCTCTTTATTCATCCCTTTGACGATTTTTTGATGTTTCTTCAAATGATGAATCAATTTGGAATAAGGTATTTCTCTTTTCCAATATTTAGATTCTGTGACGAAAGGATAGTTAACAAAAGTCCCCCCTCAGAGTTGGATCCGGAGAGAATAGAGGATTTGACTCTGAGGAAAAGAATAAAACCAAAGGAAAGGGGGCGCACAAGTCTTTATGATGCAGAGGGCGGCGCATTAGTGCATGTCGCACAGGGCCAGGCACACAGGGGTACGACATGTAGGGTTCTGGCTGTGTCTATAAATAGGTGGCCTCACTTCCGTACAAAGAATCCAGATTTCTAGATTTGAAGCCTTCGAGCTCTCTCCACGCAGGTCACCTTAGCCGCGCAAGTTTGCTCTGTTTCCTGCTGTTTCCTTGATGTCGCGCTGCTGTCAAGGTATTTGGACCTGCGTGGGGATAATTTCACGCCAAATACTTGCGCGGCACATCCATACTTGCACGCAATGTTTAGACTTGCGCGCCTTAATACCTTGGCCATTTTTCTGAATTTCTTCACAAATTTTATGAACAAATAAACCCATTTAAGAGTTAGTTTATTCAACTTTTGTGCGGATTCAATGGGCCTCAGGAGAATCAGAACGGCTGATGAACTGGATTGCAAGTGGATTGATGACATGATAAACATTGTTGGCCATGATTATTATGATATCTGCAACAACACTCTCCCATATTTGGCTAAGTATTTGAAGAAATATCATCTTTATTTCCCACAGAGAATCTACCTGTCCATGTATGGTTATGCTCATCTGCAAAGAATCAATGTTTTAAATGGAAAGAACTATATGCCTGAAATGCAGCTGCACTACAAAACCTCTATTTCGGATATGTTGTGCATTAAGAGAAACAACAATGGTGTGAACTTTAAAATTCTTCCTCCATGTCATTTCCTTGCAGATATGAAAATGGAAAACCCATGGGCTGAAATGTTTTCCGCTGACTGTTGGTGGAGAGAAGACAAACATGGAATTAGAGCAATATCTGAAATGATTATTCTCTCCAAATGGTTCTTTACTTCCAATTCTTCATTCTCAAATCCATGTGTCCATCTTCTAAGTCTCTTGGACAGAAACAGAGTCACTGTTTGATCAGCAGAAAATTTTCTGAAACCGCACTGAAGAACATTCTTTCACAATTGATCCAAGAAGAGCTGGTATCACTACATCTCTTATAGTATCCAGTTGAATGAATGAATTCCATGTGGTTGCTGATGAAACTCGGGATGCTGTAAATAAGATGAAGAGTTATGTTGAAAGCCTCTAGTAATTATTGAAAAAGAGAAGAGGCTCCAGTCTATGTATGTCCTTCTATCTCCTATGTATTAATGAAAAACACTTTCATCTTCAATCATTTGTTCTTGAATTCTCTTTTTCTACATTATTTAGATTTTACATAAGCCAATGGGCCTAGTAAGAATAGTTTGACTTTTACTAGGATTAATGTAAATAACCCTACAAACATTGAACCTTTTAATTGCTCAATATTACCTAAATCATACAAAATGTATGTTTATTAGGCTGGAACATGACTTTTATTCAGAGTTACCTTGTCTTTTGTGGGCAGTTTAAAGTCATGCACGTCAGACATAAAGAGGCTAATGTTTAAGGTCGAAATAGATTTGACCGAAATGAATTAAAATTGACTCAATTCCTTTACAATTCATCTGAAAACAAAGTACTATACTCAAGTATGAGGGAACAAATGTAAAATATGACTTCAGAATATTTGAATCTGAGGAATGATATGAAAGAGAGATAAAAGTCATTAGAAGAAGTAGTTTTCAAGAATGAAGTTACCATTATTTAACAAACCCGTTAGGGGGTTGAATTATGCAGGGCTACCTAAGGGCATTGGGTGCATAGTTAAATAAATAGTATCTTTTGGCTAATAAGTCTGTTATGTAGACTGTTTATGCAAGGCTGCCTATGGGAATGTGTTGCACAATCAGGCAAAAGAACTATCAGAAATAAACTCTTCTAGTGAAAAAATCCAGTGATAATTTATGGAGATTCAAATTTTCCAAAGTATAGAGTTTTCTATATGGAAAGAGGTACTTGAATATGGAGAAGATATTTCCAAACAAGATTATCGAAGAACTTGATGGATATCACTCCTACAGCATTCTGACCCAAACGTAGGGAAGGAGAATATAAACCATATACTTGAATACTTTCAAATCATGAAAAAATGATATGGGACAAATATGTTAAGGATGACTGTTTTTGCAGATCCTTACATACTGTCATTTAAGACAAATAAGGGAAAAAGAGGAATTCTTCCCAAGAATGAATTTACCACTATCCAAAAAACCTGTTAGGGGGTTGAATTATGCAGGGCCACCTAAGGGCATTGGCTACATAGTCAGATAATAGTATCTTTTGGCTAACAAGTATGTTATCTATACTGTTTATGCAAGGCCAACTATGGGCACGTGCTGCATATTCAGGAAAAATAATTCTTGGATGTTTGACATTTTTGCGACTAGAAGTCAAGAAAAGAGTTATGAAGATCTGAAAATATTTAAGGTTAGGATTATGACACATAAATATGGGTATTGTCCAGTGTATGCAGAGATACACGGATCAATGATAACCATAATCATGTTGTGGCTGGATCCTGAATTGAAATATTGGACTTCACTGCGTATCCCATAAAGATGGGAGTCAAGCCATACATTGTTCTTAAACTAAAGTTTAATGTCGTGTGGGACAAAAGGATTAGAGATCTTAGTTTAAGGTCATAGAGCTTGGACCATTGTAAGAAATACACAATGTCTGTTCTCATAGGGACTTCTCAGCCAGGGAACTGAAAGTGGAATTTGGGGTTAGGCCCAAAGACTTGGGGCTGGATTCGAGGGACACTCAAACGTTCCTACGTATCCCATAAGGATGGGAATCAAGCCCACGTAGTTCTAGAAATACCCTCAGTACAAATTTGGATCGTACATGTGAAGGGTGAAAGGTGATTTTAGTACAATGATGGTTTAACCCAAGATAAAAGGTTTGGGTGTTTCCATGTATGCATGTAGTCTTTGAAATGAAACACGATTGAAAAATCAATGTAAATCATGGTTCCCTCTTAAGTGAGGGTATCAATGAAAAATTGTAGTTTATTATCATACTTGACAAAATTGTTGTATAGTTTAACGTCGTATAGCAAGGACGAAAGTGAACCAATGTAAAATATTTATTCTAGGGGCGGTCTCACGAATTAACATCGTATGAGATGGAGGTGAACCGATGTGAAGATATTTCTTTTGGGCTTGAACCTTGGGAGGTTGCCTACGTACCCAACATGGAAGGCAAGGATCAAAGATTGCGTAGTTCAATTAATGAATGAATTAATGATCAAGTTGTTCTTGGGGAAAACGACCGAAAAAATGATGTTTTTGGGACTTACACATGGTTAGTATCCCAAAGAGAGTGTTATGGTTGAGGTTTTCTCTAAGATCACGTGAGTCATACTCGGTGTGAGAAACAAGAGGTAACAACAACCTTAACGATGCATAGTTTAATGTCATGTAGGACATATAAAGGGACTATGCAGTTTAATGTCTTGCAGTTAAAAATATTGGTGCTGCACAGTTTAATGTCATGTAGTAGGGACAAAGTACATTTTAATGTCATGTAGGACATATCAAGGACTTTCTGTACAGTTTAGCATCATGTAGTTAAGACGATAGGGACAATATAGTTTAATGTCAGGTTGGACGAAAGGGGGACTGTGCAGTTTAATGTCATGCAGTGAGGACAAAAGAGTACTCCATTTAACATCATGTTGGATGCATTGGGGATTTTTTACCCAGTTTAGCGTCATGTTGGACGAAAGTGAGAATAGTTTAAGCTCATATCCATGTACCGTGAATGGTGCAGTTTAATGTCATGCTAGACAAAAGTGTAGTTTAAGGTCATACATGACCTTTGATTATTATGTAGTTTAACGTCTTTCCGGACGTAGGGTACTTATATAATGTTTAGCATCATGTAGTTAGGACATTAGAGTTTAACGTCTTGATGGATGTAAGGGACTTCTATACAGTTTAACATCATGTAGTTAGGACATCACAGTTTAATGTCTTGCTGGATGTAAGGGACTCCTATACAGTTTAGCGTCATGTAGTTAGGACATCAGAGTTTAACATCTTTCTAGACGTAAGGGACTCCTATACAGTTTAACATCATGTAGTTAGGACATCACAATTTAACGTCTTGCTGGACATAAGGGACTTCTATACAGTTTAGAGTCATGTAGTTAGGACATCACAGTTTAACGTCTTGCTGGACGTAGTGGACTCCTATACAGTTTAGTGTCATGTAGTTAGGACATCACAATTTAACGTCTTGCTGGACGTAAGGGACTCCTATACAGTTTACTGTCATATAGTTAGGACGTCATACTTTAATGTCTTGATGGACGTAAGGGACTCGCAAATACTTTAAGGTCATATGCATGGACCATTGATGATGCAGTGTAAGGTCATACAGGACCTAGTTGCAGTTTAAGGTCATACTGGACCATTTAGGGAACTTTTTCACAGTTTAATGTTGTGTGGGACGAAAGTAATACAAATAGTTTAAGGTCATATGTATGGACCATTTCCGTATAGTTTAACGTCATATAGCAAAGACAATGGAGGTTTTGTGTTTATACAAAACACTTCTTCAAAAATCTGGCATTGGTTGGAGTAGTGATGAGTTCTCCATCCTTCGAGATTAATGAATAAGCTCCATTGGAGTAGACCCTATCTATTGAATAAGGTCCTTCCCATTTTGGCTCAATCTTGGGAGGTTTCATTCCCAGTATCATTAGAGTTCTGAGAAATAATACCAACTCTCCCTGAGTGAATGAACGAAGACGATCCTTTTTGTCAAAAGCTCGTGCTATTCGATTCTAATAGAATTCCAAGTGGTAAAAAGTGCACATTCTTTTCTCATCTAACCATTCCAATTCATTCAATCAATTTTGAGATTGTTCATCTGTAGATGATTGATAAAAAATGGAAACTACGAGAGAGGGTAGTTGAACTTCAATGGGAAAGATGGCTTCCGTTCCATATACCAATGAATATGGAGTTGGCCGAGTTGCAGTGAAGGTGGTAGTCTGATAAGCCCATAAAGAATAAAAGAGTTTATCAGGCCATGACCTCTTATCTTTATCCACCTTCTTTTGCAATATATTTGAAAGAGTCTTGTTAAAGGATTCTATCTGGCCGTTGGCCGCTGCATGATACCAAGATGAATGGTTGTATTTGATGTTGTATTTTTTATACAACTTCTTCACTTCAGATAAACAGATGTTGGTTCCATTTTCCGTCAATATGGTATGAGGGACACCAAATCTGGTAATGATGTTAGACTTGATGAAGCTAAAAATGAATTTAGAACTGACTTCCTTGAGGGGTATTTCCTCTTCCCATTTGGAAAAGAAGTTAGTAGCAGTAATAATGTACTTAAACTATGTGGTCGTAGCCGAAGGGTAAGGTCACACCACATCCATTCCACATGTGGAAAATGGCCATGAGTATTTAGTTGTATGAAGAAACTCTGGAGGTTGATGAATGAAGTTGGAATGTACTTGGCATGAATGAAACTTCTTTGTGAAATCAACACAATCTTGTATCATTAAAGGCCAAAAGTATCCAAGCCTTTGAATCTAATCAGACAGTCTATGTCCAGACTGGTGGGCACCATAGACTCCTGCATGCACTTCTTTCATGACAGCCATTGTCTCTTAACCATCAATGCATCTGAAGAGAACTCCATCAAAACCACGTTTGTAGATAATTTTCTCTAGGTGATCTGGGCTATCATAAAGAGTAAAATTGACCACACGTCGTCGGATTTGTTCTTTCTCAGCTCTATCAGGTGTAAGTGTTCCATTTTGAAGGAATTCCCTGATAAGTGACATTCATTCTGTAGTATGACCATACGGTTCAGGAATGGGACTAATTTCATTAATTTCCTCTGTTCTGATTCGAACATAAGGTGAAATTTCATGACGGTGGGCAATACTGATGGTTGTCTCGTCCCTATTTGGATTTGCTAGAGCTGTGGCTATATTATCCAGTGCAACAGCTTGAGCATTTTTTGATCTTGGTACATAAGAAAATGTCGGTTCCAAATGGAATTCCGCCATTAACTCTATTACGTAATCATATAAAGGGATTAGTTCTTCTTTTTTGATGGCATAATCCTCATTGACTTGTTTGATTACCAGGTCTGAATCACCTTTCACCATTAAGTGATTCACTTGTGCTTGAAGTGCTAATTCCAAGCCTACGATGAGAGCTTGTAATTCTGCTTCATTATTGGTACCACCTTCCCACAAAAATAAGTAATAAGGTAACACTGCCTTTTCTGGAGAAATGAGCACAATTCTTAAGCCAACTTTGTTGAAATTAGGATTTTCCATTTTCCTCCCTTTTGGACTTCTGGAAGCACCATCAAAATACATTTCCCAGGCCTGAGGACTTTCATGAATAGAGAAGACATCCCCAAGAGGGAGTTCAATATCTAGAGATGTGTCTTCCACTAAAGGGCGTTCAGCCAGGAAATCAGCCAGAGCTTGGCCTTTTAACACCTTTTGAGACACATACTGAATGTCGAATTGCTGCAAAATAACTGCCCACCTTTCCTGACGTCCTGTAAGCATTGGATGACTAAGGATGAATTTGAGTGGGTTATTGCAAGATACCAATTGGACCTCATGATGTTGCAGGTAGTGTCTCAACTTCTGAACTGCAAATATTAATGCCAGGTAGCACTTCTCAATACTTGAATACTGGGTTTTTGCTTCAAGCATAGTTCGACTGAGATAGTAGAGGTTGTTCTCATTCCCAACATCATTCTTTTGAGAAATAAATACACCCAATGATCTCTCTAGAGATGTCACGTAGAGGATACGTAGACTTCCATCAACAGGTGGCATGAGTACCGGTGGACTCAAGAAGTATTTCTTGAGAATATCAAATGCTTCTTGAAATTATTCAGTCCACTAGTAAGTGACTCCCTTCTTCATCAATTTGGTAAAGGTTAAACTTCATTCCTGCTAAATTGGCGATGAAACGCCGAATATAGGCTAAGTGTCCTTGAATTCCTCTTAATTATTTCAAATTTTGTGGAGGTGACATACCAAGGTTTGACTTGGTCTTCTCAGGAATAACATTAATACCACGATGGCGTATAACAATGCTGAGAATTTTTCCTGAGGTTACCCCCAAAGCACATTTTAAGGGGTTCATCTTCAAATTTTATTGTCGAAGCTTGCGGAATATGACTTCCAAATCAGCCAAGTGATTAGAATGTTGTTTGGATTTAACCACCAAATCGTCTACATAGCATTCAACAGACTTCCCTAAGAAGGGTTTGAAGATACAATTCATAGCATGCTGATAAGTTGCACCTGCATTCTTTACGCCAAAGGGCATTACCCGGTAGCAAAACACACCCTGAGGGGCTTTGAAGGATGTAGATTCCCTGTCTTCTGGGGCCATTCAGATCTAATTATATCTGGAATATCCATCCATGAAGGAAAGTGCTTCATAGCCAGCTGTTGCATCAATTAAAAGTTCTGTAATCGGAACTGGAAAATAATCCTTAGGACAATGCCGATTAAGATCTCTGAAATCGATGCAAGCTCTAATTTTTCCATTCTTCTTCTTTACAGGGACAATATTATCCAACCACTAAGGATATTTAACTTCTCTGATGAAGTTAGATTTGATAAGCTTATCCACTTCAGCTTCAATTTTGGAAGCATAAGTTGGGTGTGTTCTTCTTGCGGCTTGCTTAAACCCTCGATGTTCTTCTGATAAACCCAAATGATGAGTAGAAAAATCAGGATCAAGCACATGAATTTATTTATAGTTCTAGGAAAATATATCTCTATTTTTCTTTAGAAAAAAATATACATCTCTTGCTCTTTAAGATCCATGGCCTCACTAATTAGAGTGGGGCGTGGATCTTCTTTTGTACCCAGATTTATTTCTCTGAGTTCATCCACAGTGGTAGAGATACCCTCTTTAAATGCTGGAGGAGCATCTATGAGATTTTCCTCTTCTTCTTCATCATGTATTATTTCTTCTGTTTCAACTTGCATAGTAGATGATAAAGTATAATTTTCATGATCATAAGAGATATAAAAATTTTCATATCTTGAAGAAGAAGCTTCCATTTCCGACCCAATTGATGATGAAGGGTCTTATTTGGGTAATAAAGAGGAGATGATGGATTGAGAATCGACATCATTGTTCACCTTCGATGTTGCTATAACTTCTTCTGACCTAATTGGTGAAGCATAGACTTGTTGGATTTTAGCAGATGAAATGAAGACGTCACCATTTGTGCTTTCATCACTGCTTGGTAGATTACCAATTTCTCCCATGTTGTCTGGCTCGATTGTCGTAATTGACATTATGGATCTTTCCATAAGAGTATTTTGATTTGGGTCTATCTTGTCAATTTTACTGATAGGCAGCACATAATATATACTCACATGTTTAAATGGATTTACTGGAATTTTCTCCAAACCATATGGAGCATTAACTTTGGTAATCTACTTTGTTGTGGATTTCTCCCTTCACTTCATGTGATAGAATTTCGCCTCAATGTATTGAGACACACGTGTCTTGAATGGGGCCTTATCACCATAAAATGTCCCAACTTGACCATCAAAACAATATTTGAGACATTGATGGTATGATGAAGGGATATCTGCATGTTGATGTAGCCAGGGTCTTCCAAGCAAGATGTTGAAGGCTGAGTCTTGATCAACAACCATGAAATCTGAATTGGATACAAGATATCCATACTGAGTTCTGAGTGTAACTTCGCCCAGTGGTTCTTTTTCATTTTTATCATATCCTTGTAACAACATGGTAGAAGGAGATAAATCATATTCCTTGAGGCCTAATCGACAAAGGGTATGAATGGGCACGAGGTTTACTCCTGAACCATTGTCAATGAAATTTCATCGGACGTCTACACCATTGACCTTTACAGACAAGTAAAATGGACTAATATGTCCATGCACAACATCATCTTCATCTTCATCAGTAAAAGATATTATTGCATCGCATTTTGCAGGATTATTTTCTATGTGATAGACTTCAGCTACAACAATTTCAGTTTCAAACTCCTAAGGAGTTGACAAAGCCTCGATGAGTGCTTCCCGAAGATATTTTGATAGATTCAGAGCATCCAGAATTAATAACTAGGCTGGAACATGGGCCAAGTGTTTCAATATATCATACTTTTGATCTAGAGGTCTACGTTTCCCAATAGGAATATGTGGTTTAGTAGGTACCTTGGAAGCAGATGCTTTGTAAGTTGATGCATCATGTATCGGGATAAAAATTGGCAATATTCCTGGTTTTGGAAGATTAGACCGATTAGATCCATTTACTTGCTGAGAGGAAGAAGATGGAACCTTCAACCGGTATTCCAAAAAAACTGTGCCAGGACTGAATTTTCTACTGGTAGAAGAACTTGCTTGTTCTTTCTGAGCTCATTGAAGGGCTCTACCACGAGTTTCTTTTGCGTACACAGTTCTAGAAAGGGTAGAATTGGAATGGTGGATTTTAAAAGATCCATGTCTTCCCCTGTATCCTGAGCCCGTGGAACTTCCTCTGATTCCCCTGTTTGATACGTGGAATTCTGGATCATTGAAATCGAAACAATGACTGGCAAATAAATCTATTAATTGAATCATATTAACCGAACCAAAGATTAAATCTTCATCTGATGAAGACTCTGCCTGATTAGCCTGTTTAGGATGTGCCGTTTGGTGGGGCGGTGCCAGTGGATTTGAAGTAGATCACATGAAGTCCACCAATGTCAAAGACAACTTAGGCTTTGACACATACTCATCTTCTTCTGATTATTTTTCTTTCTTTGAATCATGCCATTTCTTTGAGGACCTTCCCTCTGATGAAGAGGGTTTTGCCACAACATTCACAGCAGAATACACAATTGGTTTCTTTAATTGTGTTCACAAAATAGAATGAGTTCGATTGATTGTATTTCTAACCATCCAATAATCATACTTCTGTGCATTTTTTCTTTTGACTTCTTGACATTCTCCTTTCTCCTCTGGAACTGTAGCAGTAACACATGCTACCTGAGTTGACGAAGCTTTCAGTTTGACTTGTCCTGAGTCGACCATCTTTTGCAGGAGGTCGTTGAAGACCAAACACTCATGGATGGGATGCCCCAACATTTGATGAAAAAGGCAATAATTGGGACGGTATTCATCTCCTTTCTTGTTTGGCCTCTTGGGCATTGGTAATTGAACCAAATTTTTTTCTAGATCCGAAATGTAATAACTAGGAACTTGTTCATTTTGGAAAGAGTATGTTTTGCTCTCCAGATCCTCAAATTGATTTCATCTTTGACCTCTTTGATCGTCTGGACGAAACAGCCTTTTTTGTTGGAGCTCAGGAGGAGGAGACCTTCGAGAAGATAAAGGTTTTGAGGTAGAAACAAGTACAAGTGCTTGTTTAAGCATAACTGTAGCAGTTTCTTCTTTACCCATTCTCCTTCCTGGAGCTGATGGAATTACACGAGATTTAGCCTTAGCCTGTATAAGGGAATCTGCAATCTGCTGAGCGATTGAAGTAAGGTCTCGAAACCCTCCTGTGTATTTCACAGAGATTAACAGCGTGCATAATTCATCACGCAGATTTTCCACATAGATTGGAAAGAATTCTTCTTGAGGGAGTTCTAAGATAAAGGAATATGTTAATCCCTTCAATCGAGCAATGAAATCAGAGACCCTTTCATTCTCCCTTTGCTTACAGTTTGTAAAATCGAAAACTGTTGTCTTTGGCAATGTTGAGCTGAACTGAAGGGGGAATTTTTGGCGAAGATCCTCCCATATGGTAATTGACCAGGATTGCAAGCTTGTAAACCAGACAAAAGTGGGTCCTTGCAAGGTTCGCACGAAGCATTTGAGTTTCACTGCTTCTTGCTGCTCTGGATTTCCCCTAATAGGATCGCAACAAGACACGTAATGTGTCAAATGCTGTTCAGGGTCTCCTGATCCATTGAAAATAGGGAATACAGGGTTCCCAAAACTGGATGGAGGAGAGATTGAATCTACCCATTCGGGGTAAACTTTCGTTTCTGGTTGAACTTGTGCACGTTTCCCTTCCATAGTTTCTAACCGAGCTGTTAATGACTCAATAGTAGTTATTAACTTTTGAGAAACATCCGGTTGAACTTGGACTTGAGTAGGTGCAATGACTGGTGCTTGGAAAGATGTGGTGGTTGGTGTTGCAACTGATGGTAGCACTTCCAACTGTTGTTGCACTTGACCCGTAGGATTAGACCTGTGAGGGTGTACTGATAGAGGAGGATATTCTTGATCCATCTCAGTAGCTGCAACAAATTCCTTTGGCTGACTGACTCTAGCATGCTTAAGAATAAGACTACTCTGAAGTAGTTCTGCATTCATCCTTCTTAATTCCTTCATTTCTTCCTCTTGTTGTGAAAACCTTTGCTCTAGTGAGATCGATTGAACTTCTCCAGAGGAAGGATATGTAACCTGGTTCTTTACCTTCCCTTTGTTGGATCCTTTTCGGAGTGGGGGAAGTGGGTTACTCGAATGATTACCTAGGTTTTGAGTAATCCTTTGACTTCGTGTACGCACACCTTCTTCATTTGTGTCAGTGCGTACATCTTCTTGAGTAGGAACCTCTTCATCTGAGTCCCCTGAGTGAGCCTCATCTGGTGGATCAGCAACCGTGGCATTGATTACATTGATTGATGCATAACTCATCGCATCCCATCTATCAACATTTCTGTGATATTGTCTTCTTCCATGTCTTTGATGAGTCATTTCCTTTTGTTGATTCTACCCCTCAGGAACATCTTGACGAACTGTAATTTGGAGGGAATATCCTGATAATTTTCTCTTCGTTCCTCTTGTGGCATCTTCCCCAATCGAGAAAAGACCGACTTTCCCTGAGGATGGGATTTATGATTTGAAAAATTCCCCAGTACAGGGGACTGGGGATGTTCCTTCTCAACTCCTCGAATCTTATTTGTTGATTCCTAGGGTTTGTTTAAAAGAGTCCCCAGTCTGGAAAGCTGGGGTGGCTCTTGACATGCTATGTCTGAGACTTTCTTAAAATATCTCATGATCTTGAAAACCTTAGTCCAGAAATTAGCTGGATGCATTAACCTGTATCCACTTTATCACCTGGTTCAAAAGACCGTTGGATGATTTTCGACACTTCTGTCACTTGATGATGTGCTTGCTCCATACGAGAGGCCTGTTCAATATTCTCATTTGCTTGATGTAGGAGTAATTCAACAACTTGTTCTCTGTATTCTTGATTTTGAGAGGAACTAGTTGAGGCCTGTTCTTGGGAAAGATTTTGATTACAAACCAAGCCTGGTATTTTTGGCTGGCCATGGGCAATAACATTGCATGAGACCATTTTCGGCGGTCTTTTCTAACTGGAGAGCACCGTGAAATGTAGTGCTACATGAACACCCCATCCTCTGACATGAATACCAGATGGGGCATTTGAAATTAACTGACGCAATCTTCTTAGTGTGCCAAAGCATGAACGTTGAATGGATCTCTGCAGCTTTTCAGCCGTCGGATATCGAGAGACTGATAGAGATGCCAAATCAATCTGAGTTGTAACCCTTTTATTATCTTTAGATTATTTTCATATTGATCATAAGATAATTCTTTCTTTTTTCACTGAAAAAGTGTTTTCCATATGTTGAGACGAATATCATGATTTCCATCTTCCGTCAACATTTCTGGAATGTCATACTGAGAGTCATCCAGAGGCCAAAACATGACTGGCAGTTCAGATTTAGCCAGTTGTTATCTCATGTTCTGCAATTCCTCTTTATCATTTGATGAATATTCTTCTACCTGTTTTGACCAGAGTTGGTTCATCCTTGTTGCTTCATTGGATTCAACAGGATTGGTAGAGAAATCATTGATTAAACTTGAAGATGCATGACTTAGGGATGGTTCGGAGAATGACCTACACCCTGAGCTATCTTCTGATTGAGAAAGTATTTCACCTTCTAGCGATGAAGCATCAGACATGACTAGTTTCTCATTTTCAAGTGCCTCAAGATAAGAGGGCTTTCTCGGCACTACATTGTACACTAGAGCATTTTCCGGGCAATGTGCATCACTACTGCGGAGAGGACATTCACAGAGAAATTCATCATCATGGGGAGGACCACCATGGTGGGTTACAGGAAAAGATGAGATCTCTTGCTCCTTTGTCTTCTTACCACACAAAGGGATCATGTGGCTCTAATATGAAGATGAAACTTTGAGATCGACCGAATTGTCATGAAGCAAGCCTTCATGAGAATGTGTCTGTTGAAGAACATCAGAATTAATGTTCCCACTATTGGAAAATGAGGGAGTAGAATCTTTAATTTCAACAGATAATTGTTTGACGGCTTCAAGAACCCCATCATCAAGCAAGGCCTTGTTACAGATTGGCTTTTCATCTCCTGACTCTGCTGGGTGTATATTTTTCTTAGACTCCTTCTTACTCACTTTGGAAACCACTTGTTCAAGAAAGTGGATGCTCTAATCAAGTGTATGTGCCTGATCAGGAAATATGGTCATGTTAAGCTGATGATCTCCACTGAAATCAGGTGTATGTGCCTGACTTGGTTGTCTGTATGATATGGGGGAGTATGCCCCACAACCATCTTGGACTGGAATATATGTGTGTGTCTGTTCCGGAGTAAATTGTTGATGTGTCACTCTATTGATAGGGATAGATTTATGTTTCATTCCCTGAGATTCCGCTGAAGTTGTTACAATATCCTGGTAGGAATCCAAAATATGAGCAGGGTTTGTCTTCTTCTCTTTCACCATTGATAGAATATGCTTGGTGACTTCAGCTGCCAGAATGGGAATATACGTCCATTCCGGTCTTGGAGTAGGTGTATGTGCCTGCTGTTGTCCTCCTTTTCCTGTCAGTGAATCCTGATATTACTCATGTGTGGGGGCAGAGAGTTGAGTCTGCCTCCTATTTGTTGTCGGGGTATTCCGATTAACTTCTCCGAATACTACCAAGTGAGACTATTTGTAGGCTTGATTAGTACTAGCAGGTGTATGTTCCTGATGATTACACTTCGCCAAACGTAGTTGACGAGATCCATCATATGTAGTCACATGAGCCTGCTGACTAGCTGATGATGTACAAACAGGTGTATGTTCCTACCTATAGTACTCTGTCGGAATTTCCTGGCAGGATTGGCGTGATGCTACCAGACGAGTCTGCTGGACAATGGAATTAAAACGGGCAGGTGTGTGTGCCTGCTCATTTCATGCCACCAAGTTATGTTGGTGGACATCTCTGGAGATGGAAGAGATGAGATCCTGATCACTATTGACCAGAATTATCCTCTAGCAATTCTTCTTGCCTGCTCGGGTTCGAGGAACCAGATCCGAACGCCTGGAGTCGGTACCCTCAACAAGTTGAGGGAGCACTGCCGCACGAGTCTGGCGACGATTGTTGGTAGGAGCCGTCAGGAAGGAATCTTGTTTGCTTGAATTAAGGCCCTGAGGGACCTGCTCATTCACCTACACAAAATAAGGGAGCGAATGGTGATTGCGTTCTGGGGATAATGACCCGAAATGGTTGGAGACGGTAGTCAGCACCGCCTGCTTCTTGATCACTGGTCGTCGTTGTCCGGACGACCAGTGTGAGTTGATCACTTGGAGGGCTTGTCAGGAAGCCTCTAGAGTTGGGATGGTACCGTGTTGATGGTACTCTTTAACCAGTGCGTTTGATACCCAGCATTGAAGACGCTGAGTAGGTGATATTGTCCTCAGAGTGGAAAATGATCTAGTAGGAGTAGCAGAAGTAGAATTTGCAGTAGTATTATTCACAGGTGTGAACTGGAGAGTAGCCATTCTAGAAATATAGAAGATCTTGGAAAAGAGTGCATGTTTGATGTAACAGGCGTAATCAAGAAAAATTCATCCACTACATCTTTTGGATGATCACATATGTCAGTGATTGTTTTTGTTGGCCCTCTTATTGAGTTTTAAATGGGGGCCTAACAAATAGGTAAAACATCAGTTTAACATGGTTAAGGATTCACGTCGGGTTCACTATTTTTTCTTCCCTCAGACTACGGGGATGACCTACTTTGATGGGAGGTTCAAAAATTCTTATCAGTTTCTAATGGGTTGATTCGTAGAATCAGAAAAATCCAATGATTCCACATCCATTCGGACCTACATTCCAAAGGTAGGTGCTCATTGGTTTGTGGACTTATGAGGCTTAGGAATTTTCATTGGTCGAGAGGATGGGAGGGCGGACACATCACACCTTTTTGAGGGGAATTATTGTCTACTCCGGGACTCGCTTTATATATTTATGTTATGTTCGTGAATCCTTATTACATTACCAAATATAAAATGAGTTTTCCTTTATATCTGACAATCAATGATCGATATTTAGGAAATTTAGATAATCTTTTATATATATTCGAGGTTCTTCACTGATAAAGAATCATCTGTATTTGTTATAGATTCTTAGTCAATGGTATCCATTGATACGTAAAAGTATCTTGGTCCTTATGATGACCATACTGGTTTTAAATCCACTCAGTGGGGCACTTGAAGTTTATTGTCATTCAGAAGGACATGAATTATTTCAGAGTTGGGATTGAACCCGCAGATGGCCTACCTACGTATCCTTTGTTTATAAAAAGAATTATAACCCATGTAGTTCGAGTAAGGGAGTATGATGTTTATGATTTATGTCTCAAAGAAGGATGTCATAATTACTTTTACACTCTAAGCTCACGTGAGTCATTCTCGGTGTGAGAAACAAGAGGTATTGGTAAAAAATCACACAATTGTGCCATGAAAGATGCAATCATAAGAAATAATGTGGGGCTTATGTATGTATGATTGCCCAGATAAAAGAAGGTTATGATTTACCTTAGGGAAGAAATCCAGGAACAGGGTCCATAACGTTATATGTGCTTCATGGAGATTTTGAATACTCTAGCTTGGGGATTACTCCTGAAAAGGAGGCACAAATTAGGAGAGGACTTATGATTGGGTTTTACTCCTGAAAAGGAATCCCATATCAAAGGTAAATTATGACTGGTTACGAGAAATTGAGACTGGGGATTACTCCTGAAAAGGAGGCCCATGTTGAGAGACTTGAAAAATTAAGGGACTTGGGGCTTACTCTTGATGAGGATGCCCATATTTGAGACTGGGGATTACTCCTCAAAAGAAGTCCCAGGTTAGGAGAATTGTGGTTGGAACATACTCCTGAGGAGGATGCCCATATTTGAGAATTATTACTGTGGCTTATTCTTAAAAAGGAGGCCGAGGTTAATGAGGACTTGGGGCTTTCTCCTAAGGAGGATTCCCAAATTTGAGAATTATGACTGGGGCTTATTCCTGAAAAGGAGGACCATGTTAATGAGGACTTGGGGCTTACTCCTAAGGAGGATGCCCAGATTTGTGAATTATGAAAGGGGCTTATTCTTGGAAAGGAGGCCCAGGTTAATGAGGACTCTCATCGTAATGAATGAGGTTGAATGAATGAAATCTCAATCTTTAGTGACATGAAGATATGTAAATCACTAGGTTTTGAGGGATATTCCACAAAGTTCCTTTCAGATAAGGAATCCAAATCAAGAAATCATGCCATAAATGGATTTGAAGAGAGTATTGAAGATTGAATCTTGAATAGGAGAGG
The DNA here is from genome assembly GCA_963277665.1 of Viscum album. Lineage (NCBI taxonomy): Eukaryota > Viridiplantae > Streptophyta > Magnoliopsida > Santalales > Viscaceae > Viscum > Viscum album. The sequence continues at coordinate 769,105,903 of OY728119.1, read as the reverse complement.
TGGAATGGCTTAAGAGGGGATAAATGGGCAAGAAGGGCACCCAAAAATGTAGGGGCGCGCAAGACCTGGCAGGCGCGCATGTACTGCATGGGTGCACAAGTCCCGGTCGCGCAGGTATACCTGTGCGACATATTGGTATTTACGCGGCAGTTAACCAGCAGGGTAATACTTGAGAGACTCTTGGTTAAAACTTTTAGAATCCTCTTGTGGTTCTTTCGAAAGAGGGGCGTGCAGGTTCTATTGAAGGAGTAAGGGGGCGTAGATGTGTGGCTTATTCCCTTAATGGCTAGCCACTCAGGTGCACAAGTGTTGATGAGTTTCAACACTTAGGCCTTCCTCCCCCTCTTTAGATCTTCTGTTATAGGTAAGAAATTACATTAGATGTGTTTCAGAAGCTTTGAGAAGAGACTAGGGAACCGAGAGCTCAAATATGAGTTTTTTGGAAAATATTCCTCTCTCAAATGGGGGGCCCACAGGGTATATTTATAGGCTGAAGAAGACCTAGGCAATTATCCTTTATGGTTCTCAAGTCACTTGCTCGACCATGGCGTCGCGCAAGTGGAATTGCGCGACCTCTGGGAAATTTTCTCTCTGTTCATGCCTTTGTCAATTTTTAGATGTTTCTTCAAAGGATGAATAAATTTTCACTAAGGTATTTCCCTTTTCCAATCATTATATTATGTGATGAAAGGAGTGTCAACAGTCATTTTACAGTAAATTTGAGGATTATAAAGTAGATATGATATTATAAATATAGATATATAATTATTTCATAAATGTGAAATAAATAAGTTAAATCCATCATTATATCCATCATTGGAATATAATTATGGAAAGAAAATTTTATTTTAATGTTGGGCTGTATTCTTCCATATGCACGATAAAAGGATTCATTTAGAATTTCATAGAATTATAGATTCATATATGTTATTAAAAAAATATAAAAAATTATTAATATATATTAAATATTTTTTTATTATTTTTTAATTATTAAAAAATTAATGAAGTTGGTACGAGGAGTATAAAAATATATCTTAGTGAAAATAATCATATTTTCTTAGAACAATCACTATTGGAAATCTTATTAATGACCCTATGGTTTGTATTTGTGATTATAAGAACAAAAATAACATGTATAAGAATATTGGGAAAATATTTTTGGTAGGTTTTGTGGTTCTAAATTGGTTATATGTTTTTTATATGTTTGTGTAGGAGGTTCACTTTTATAATTGATGCAGAAATGTAGTATTGTAAACACCAAAAAATATTCCATAATGGGAAGGCATTATAAATAAATGTAATTCTTCAATTAATATAAAATATATTGGAGGGAATATATATTTTTTGCATACCTATATAGACCAAAAATGTGTTTTAATCATTTTATCCCATAGTCTCATAGTATACTCAAATTTACAATTTTAGTTTTCACCATGATATATAGCCTCCTTTTTTACACTGTTTATTTATACTTTAAGACAAAAATTAAAACAAGTATTATTATATAATTTGGAAAAAATATTTATAAATATTAAATACAATATTTTATATAAAAATCAAACTTGGATAATGTAAATTTTAACCAATGTGCATGTAATGTGCAACACACCATTTTAGTCGTAGGAACGATAAATGTTTTTTACTACTTTTACGATTCTTTATAAGTAAAAATTATATTGAACTTATAACCTAATGTTAAAAATTATAATTAAAAATATGGAATCCTTTAAAAAAATTAATTTAGAAATGTGGTAGTATTGAAATTAAAATTATATCTATTAATAGAACAAAAAATGAGGTTTCCAAAGGAATGATTAGATAAATATTAAATGTTTTAGTATCAAAAATAAACATGAAATTAATTAAATAAATAGAAATTGGATTAATTGTTATAAAATTTCATTAATTTTTCTTTTTATACTATTTTATAATTGAATAAAACAATTGAATTTTTGGATGGAAAATGTGTTTTTTAATAAAAATATGTATTTATCCCAATTCATGATAAATTATTCATTTAAGAAAATTTTAAAAAATTGACTCTAATAAAAATATTACATACTGACATAAAAAATGAATTTAATTTTTTCTAATATGTATAATAAATTAAGAAATAAATTAGTTCTAAAAGAAGATCACATAATGTGACCAAGAAAATATTTAAGAAAATATTATTTTTAAGTATTAAAATATATTTAATTGTATTAAATGCTTAGGAAAATATTAGATAAATAGTCAAAAAAATTATTAGATATATAATATATAATTTAATTAAAATAATGAACAACTAGGGAATAATTAAATTTATTAAGATGAAACAATTTTTTCTCATGAAAATAGATTTTAAAAAACATATATTTTCCATTCGAATGGTTTATATTTTAATTTCTAATAAATTGATAAGTAATGAATATTATTTTATTAATGTGGAAAGTATATAATTTTCATAATTATTTTATTCTTATCCATACCCACCAATTCAATTCCTATGATATAACATTCATGTTTAAATAATAATAATTGTAGTATATTGTGGTTCTCTATAAGTTATTATTGCATGTAATGAAATATACTGACGATTTTTTTTGAAAAATTATTGTTCATAATGTTTTTCTTTTGTAGAAGCATTTAATATTTCACCCTTAGATCATATTTTGAGTTGTTTAGGGGTTTATCAAAAAGATATTTGTCGGATATGAATATTTAATTATTAATGTAAAAATATTATATATGTTTTCATTTTTATTTTCATAAAAGTTCTTAAATAATTTTTTTAAATAAATTAAATAGTATCAATAAAATTAAAATGTGTTGTATAATATATATGAGATAAGTAATCAATTTGAAAAATTATAAATATATAAAGTAATGTAGGAAAAACAAATTTTCAAAGAATTTTATTTTTATATACATCATATATTTAATTCTTAATAATATAAATTAATTAATGTTTAATTATTAGTCTGATGAAATTTATTATTTATATAAATTTAAAAATATTTTTTTATTAATTTAATTATTTTTAGTTGTAATAGAATATGAATAAATGTATTTTATATTCAAAAATATATTTTTGTGAGAAATGTTTTTCCGTATTATCTGTTTTTATATTGATATTAGTTTTTATCACTTATTCAAATAAAATAAAATAAAATTTACCTTATATTAATAATTTTTAATTTCATATATATAGCATGTGGTCAATTTTTATATTTAGGCATAAAAATAAGTTAAAAATATTAAATTTAGTCACTATAGTAATTGAAAAAAATGTTAAAGTGTTAAATAAATGGGAATGACCTAAAAATTTATAAAAATAAGTCATTAAAGGGGTTGATGAGGTATAATTGGAACTGATCTCATATTAACAATATGATATTTTAAATTTTTGGCCACATTCATTAAAAATGACTTATATATATATATACATTATTATATATTTATAGAATAGAACTCCTATCACTTATAAAATGACCTAACCACCCTTGAAATAGAAAACTAAAATTCAAATTCCCTTATTTAATCTACCATTTCTCCATCCTTAAAATTTAGCACCCATGATGGGTAACTTCATGACCCCATATATTTAAAAAAAATTACATCCAAGAAGGTTTCAAAGTACATGTTCAATTTTTTATTTTTAAATGATAATATATTCTAATTATTTTACATATATTTACCCCATACACCTACTCTAAATTCTAATTTATCTATAAATTTACTTCAATATAATATCATTTAAATTAATGTATGATTATATTAATATTAATAACATTATAATCACTCTTATCAATTGATTAAACCATTTTTGGGACCGTTTTAGAACCAACACGATTGATTATATAAATTATTAATATGGATTGTTAGGGAGAAATAATTATTTGGAAAATATAATATTAAAAAGTGATGTATATTTTTTTGATCCTTGAATTTTAATATTATGATCTAAATCATTGTTAATCCACCAGTATTTTTTGACCTAAAATAATTAAAATGAGGATGTTAAAAAATTTATATTATATAATTAAACCAAAAAAATCCATGGAATGCACTTGAAACATTTAAAATAATTTTTTAACGTATATTATAGTAAGATTAGAGTAATATATAGTATGAAATACTGAAACATTAATGAAAACATATTACATTATATGAAAATAGACATTAAGTTGTTAACACTAATAACACTGATGAAAAGTATCAAATTAAAATGAGGAATAACTATATAGTCATTGCATATTAAAGATTTATATAAAATTTAATAAATAATAATGAGGTTATAAAATACCTTTTTAAAAAGTATATTATAATTATATAGGAGAATAGATTATTCATTCCCATGAATTATTCCATTATAATGATTTTTCCTCTTAATTTTCTTTTCATTGGGTTATAATATTTCATCATAGACAATACTTTTATAGGATTATTTTATTTTAAATTTTCTCTATTATATTAGGTATTTTTATTTTATATATTTTGAACCTACCAATTTATATCAAAATATCAAATTTTCATGTATTTAATTATCTTTGAAAATATAATGTTTTTTTTGAAAAAATGACATTATTTAAATGGATATTTTTTCTAATGTCTATATCATTTAATTCAAAAAATATTTTATTTCTTCTTATAAGAAAATATGTATTATATTTTATATTCCATATATTTTAATTTCTATAATATAATTAATAATCATTATATATCCTTAATTGATGATGTTTTTACTTTAAAACTATATAAAGTACAAAAATACATTCATTTTCACAACATTATTATTTACTTCAACTCCAAATTTATTTATGTAAATATATTTGTGGTTTTTTTAACTTTATTTAGAATTTATTTAACATTAAATTTAATAAATTATTCATTCTATAGTCTTGAATATTAATTAGTTATGTCACATTAATGTTTTGAAATTAATAAAAATGATACGTGAAGTCCTTTTTTTCCTATCATAACATTTATATTCCAATTTAACACTAAACATTTACATCTTATAGAGTCATGTTCATGATCATAATTGTTTTTTTAATTCTCATTTTCGTTGACATAATTATGGGCATATGCTAATCTAATTTTTATGTCCACTTATGCAATACCATATCAAAAAGATATTAATCTCATGCATTTTCTATTAGTTTTTCCATATTTTTTGTATGATTGTTGTTATGTGGAACACATATGCATGGTTCATCAGTATAATATTGGTGGGAATATATTAATGTTATAATAGATTGGGTAAATAAATATATCTGACCAGGATATATTATTATGTTTGGTAATGACTGGGGATTGTCCAAATTGTTTTTCAAAAGCATAATTGAGGTCAGATATGCTCACATACTTATGCTTGAGTATGATTGAAGTTATATGTGACCACAACTATATGTATGAATATGATAAAAGTTATCTTTGTTAAAAAATTTATTATTTACTATTCAAATTATTATGACACATTTTTATATCATACCACATGCATATTTTATATTTTATAGTTTATGATTATTGCCTTATATTTTGATGTAATAATCTATGGTATATGTTTGATTTACCTTGAGGTTATATAACCTTCAAAGATATACTATAGATAACTCTTTTTTTCTAAGATCCTTTTTAATATATTTTTATCTGAAGTAATTTTTTTCCCAATCACATATATTCTGACCTGTTAATGAACCATGTCTTAATTATTGAAAATTTTCCCCATCACTTATTATTTAATGTTACTCATAATTTCTTTTTATTTTACCAATGTGATTATATCACGGATGAAATATATAAGTAATTCATCTGTATAGATTCTTGTGGGTGATGTTTATGTAGTTAACTGCAATAGAAATTTTATTTTTCTTATCATAATTGAAAAAAACAATGAATCTTGAGATTTTTTGAGTTTTCTTTCCGATGTATCATTGATGTATTGAAAATATTGAAAATATTTATATTTTCCACATGGTTTATCACAATACTCTAATATTTTTCATTCCCTCATAAATATAATAAAATCATGTCCTTTTGTCCTTTTCAGTGTAGTTAGTCATGGTTTGGACTCATCAACATATTTACGAGGTAGAAAAATCAAGACTAAATGATTTAGAAAATAGTATTCTTGAATACCAAAGTTCATTAAGTTATTGTTCACCATTCATGTCATGATGTAAAAGTTGAATCCCTAAAATCACCTAAATATTATGAAACATCCGACATGATGTGATATATTATTCCATGGTATGTAATAAAAATATCAAAAAGTTGAAAAGTAAGATATCTAATTCTTTAACCAATATACTCCATCAAAATATACCTGAATTATCCATATTTCATACATTAAAATAATCCCTTTGGGGATTCAATTTTCCTGAAAAGTTGTGTTCTAAGTATACTACATCTATGTTTTCCTATAATATTATCCATTTAAATAAAAATATCATACACCTTCCCACAGTTATTCAATGTTTGATGTCCTGAAATTGAAATTCCAAATAACATGATGTCAAGAACATGAATATCAAAATCACCATTTATGGTTACTTTTTTCACTCGAAATAACTCAAAACATAACTAAACATTATTAGCCTTTAGTAATTATTATAAATTTATTTATTATCAACTAGTTATTATTAACCTATGAAATATATCAACCTTATCACAAATTCTCTAATAAATACCATAATAACCACATTACTGATTGTCAACAAATCCATTAAACAACTGAATGTTTCTAACTATCTATAATTTTGATTTTGATTACAATAATTACAAAATTGATAGTAACCATTACGGGATAATCTATACATATTTCTTTTTATATTCATGATCCTATTAATGATCATGTAAAATACTGAATTTTATTATGGATGTCTCTCACCAATCCATTTAGCAACAAAATGAATAGTGTGTATCTGCATCAGATAAAAATTTGTTTTCTAAATTTATCAATTAAAGAAGTCTGTGTATCTCTACAAAGTTTAATTATCATTTGGTAATATACTTATTATAAATAATTTGAAATAACGATTAATACATTATCATAACTCTAAGAATTATAAAATTAGCGAGACTGGAGAATCCCGTTATATTTACAATATAACACATTTTTAATCCCCATTGACAAATATAAAATTTACTACAATAAAAATGATATAATTCTAACTTATTATATATCACATATACATATATATTTCATTTTTCCACCCCCAAAAGCTATGTTTCTTTCAAATATATTTTAGTATCATCAGAACCCATATATTCTATCAATCACCCATCGTTGTATCAATTTTCAAACAAAATTAAATTGTAAATATTTTTTCAAAAACATTTTATTGGAAAATTTTACCACATGAAATTGATTCATCATTAAATACACTAAGACTACGGAGTTAATGGTTGATGTATGGAATAAGAGATTTTTATAATAAGATGAATTCTATCAATCTCCCCCATTACATTAATTTAGAATAAAAGAAGCTTTAGTAATTACACTCCGTAAAAAATAAGATTCATATGATCTCAATAAATTATGATAAAAATTTCATTTCATAATCACTAAAGTACCAAAGTGTGAGATATAGAACATGAAATCCATAGAATAATCATGAAACAACATGAAATCCTTATATTAATTTATCCAAATTCCATTTCCATTAATTTATTTGGATAATCATCATTCAAATATACATCATCAAATATAAAAAGAATATTTGTCTATTTAATCAAATTAATGATGTAATATCAATATCAGGGAAAATGGTTATTGGTAAAAAATAATTTTTATCATAAGATATTTGTTATCCTATGATACAATTAGATGACACAACATTTTAATTTTATAATGTAATATTACATGCTTTCCATATTTTTCTCAATAATATCCTGGACATTATGAAGGTATTTATCTATTTAAATTTGTGTTTAGGCCTCTTTTTTTCATTAATTAAGTGTTTCAATTGTGTATGTAGGGTGTTTTGGGTGTCTAAAGGGTTCGATACATCAGAAAATGGGAAGCGAATGCCAACATGTGCAAGGCCCACAGTTGGAACAAGATCAAGAAAATTGTGCATCCTGCTTAGGAAATATTTTTTACCCATATTCCCATGGATATTGGAATTAGAACGGTATTTCATGGTTTTCAATCGATTTGGGTAAACCATGAACCCCTATAATGTTGGTAAAATTAACGGCAATTACATTGTTTGATTTTAAACCCTCATACGATTTTCCTCCCATTCTATTCCTTGAAACCACATTTAAAATATAGATCTCTTTTTGGGATTACAAGGGTTATTCTTACTCATCTCTAGGTTTTTTGGAGTGTATTCTTTTTCATATTGAATCTCTATGTATATTGATCCCTCCCTTGCTTCTTTTTTGGTATAGGGTTTTCATCCTTCTATTATTTGTATTTGATGCACTAAAACAAATATTTTTTAGTCAGATCTAGGTTGAAGCTTTAAGTGGTTATTGAATTCTAATTGAAGATAACTTCTAGGAGTGTGTTTTCCATCGTATTTGAGGTAGGTGATCAAAAAGTTATTTGACATTGTTTAGTTGGGTAGTTTATCATGTCTGACATTGTTTGTTTTTAATTTTTGTTTTTCTTTTGAACACTAGGTATGTTTTGCTAAAATGGGTGTCTAAATGACCAATGAATACCATCATGGTCCCCATGGGATACTTAAAGTATTATTTTACCCAATTAAGGCCACCCATGGGGTTCACTAATTTTTTTTCTAGGCTATAAATTAGCTAAATGAGTGATATGTAGTTGTGTGATAATGTAAATCCTTTATTGAGTATGCCAATAGAATTAATGGATGTAGAAATGGAATAATATTAATGTGTCTACATTATTAATGAACTGTTAGGGGTTGTAAGAATGTTGTGGAAATGGTTTAATTTGGATAATTTGGGATATGGGTATATGGATTATGAATTATATAAGAAATGCCCAAGCGAGTTAGTGCATATGAATTGATGAATATGTAAAATTGGTAATGGTATGGGAAATGAGAAATATTTTAAATAGGATCTAGAAAGTGGATTTATGTGTACGTAAAAATATTTTATATAAGATGATTATTGAATGTGGTTAGTGAAATATTCATGGGAATGGGAACTACGATAAATGGGATAAGGGACGTTAATGAAAAATGTTCAAATGTGTTATGGAATAGTGTTAATTATCATGTTGAATGTCATGGATGAGTATTGTTATATGTATTGGTTGTGTTTGGTTGTGATAGGGTTGTGTATGGTGAATGTATGAATAAGCATGTGAACATGGCATTGTGATGATATAATGTACTAAGGATCATAACACAGGTAGGTTTAGACTGATTCTTAAACCCCATCTAAGAATGCACGTGTTGGGGAGTTAGACTGATTCTATATGCCCCCAATGGTTGTATTCGACGAAACGTCTTGGATCGAGGATCCAGGATAAGTGATATTTATTGATTGTGAAATGTATTATTCCTACTAATTTAGGGATCTTAACTTTTCACCCTTGTGATTGAGCTGGTTGATTATGCCTAGTCCATTGAACATATGAAGAAATTGAATTATGTAATGAAGATGGTATAAGTAATGAAGTTTGAAACAGTGGTAGGAATGATTCTAGTGATCCTTGCCAATTAATGGATCCTGAATCATCTTTATTTACCTATATTTAAATTCATATTTTCTTTCACTATTTGATTACTGGATATTTTTTTGATACTATTGGTTGTGTCCAACTGAGTTGTACTCACACCCTTATCAGGATTCCATTGGGTACCAAGGAAAACATCATGCTCGTAGGATGGGATGAGGTATAGGGTTCTATGCTAGGGAGTTGTGTTGGGCATTTAATATATAGGGATGTGGTTCTAGAGATGGTTTCAGTTCTGTTTTTTGTTGATTCCTCAATTCTTATTTTGGGTTTGTTCAATTTATCACTATTTGGAAGACATTCCACATTTATATTTGATTATGGTAGTACTCAGTTTTGAATGAATATAGTTATGTATGATAATTTGGTTATTGTACTTATTTATAATATTTATTATTATTATATTATATTTATTACTCCGGTAAGAGGGTATAGTCTTCCCAGGTGACTAATCTAGACTCCTGCTGCTATTCTGTAACCTCAGAAATATGTAGAGGTGTGATTAAGGTCATGTGGTGACTCGTCCTATGGCATCATCATGTAGTTTCTAGGATGGGGATGTTACAAAGTGGTATTATAGGAAGTTAATTTCTTTGACTTACTATCTGGGGATAGTCTACATGATGTAAGTAATGTGTAGGGCCTTGGTAATGAGCTCATGATTAGGAGTAGCTAACCAATGTATGAGGTAAAACCAATGTCTCCCATGGTGGGATTTTCTTTTCATGATGTATGTTGTCACATTTGATGATATTTAACCACTGTATGACACACTTGTTGTGTGATGTGATAGTTTGATGACATTTTCTTGTGACAGAAATGGAATGAGGTTGTGCATTCATGCCTCATTCTAGGATCATATGTATATAAGTGAAATGCATCTTAATAGTCAAACACACACATGGTATGGGTGTGGGGACATATGGGGTATAAAGAATTGGATTTTTCTGAAAATTTAGGCAAATTGTGTATAAAGAAATGATAAAAATTGTAAAAATTGGTGAAAAATGATAAATGATAATTTAGGGATTAATATTGATAAAGTGTAGTAAGGAAATTTAAATGAAATTTAAGTATATTATGATATGTGAATATACTTTTTATTATATTGAATGTTAGGATTGTAACCATTTTATTTATTTATCATATGCTACCCATAATCCTTGGTAGAAATGAATGTGGGAAATATGTTGTGTAGGCTAAGAACTGTTTGGGTGCAGTACGTGAAATGGGCTATTTGTGGATTGTGATGAGCCTTCTTATATTATTTGTGATAGTTTTAATTTTTGTGTTTTAATGCTTGTGTTTGACATTATAGAGGAATTCTACCATGAAAACGAGTTCCGATTGGGAGATATGAAGAAATTGTTAAGAACACTCCCCTAGTAGTGGAGAAATAGGAATCAATAGATCATGATAATAGGAAAAACAACTTTTTTGAAAACATTGATCATTTTATGTAGATGATAGATTGAGAAGAAGGGCTTTAATGACCCGAAAAATGAACTTCTTTCATTTATGAATCTATTTTCCCCCAATAACTTTTTATTATGTTTTTCAATTGAATCACATATAATTACTCATTATTTCAGGAGAACATTATACATCATTGATAAATTTTGATTAATAAAACTATAAAAAAATAGGATATTCACATCAAAAAATAGTTATTTCCTAATAAAATATATGTTTAATTGATATAAATTTGATAAGTTGGTTTTAGAAGTAAAAAAATGTACTCTTCAACGATTTCTCATACATAGAGATTTATTATTTTAAAATAAACATCATTTTTGAATTTCAAATGTCAAAATTTATCACGGATGAATTTTTTGTAGTTTTTTAAAATGATTAATTTTTTTAGTATTTGATTAATAGTGAATGATGAGTAGTGTTTTTGGATGAATAATATTTGTTGAATAGTTGTTTATGAATAGTAAAAAATTTATTATTTAATGAATTTTTTAAAGAAATGATTTTAGAAAATCAGACATATATGGTTGTAATCTGGGTGAAAATGTGGTTCAATAAGATCAATTTTTTAAGATCTCGAATATTTTTTCCACGTATGTTTTTCCATTTCTGGTTGTTTATGTGAAAAAGAGTAAATTCTAGAAATTTTCTAGGTACACATCATGTACTATATGTGTACACACCATGTACTGCCTTGTCACAGGAGGCCGTGTGTTGGTCGTGTCGTAGCCACACACACGGCCATGTAGTATCCACAGGCCTTTCTTCAGGGAATTTTCTAATTACACGTCGTGTACTTTACAAGTACACGATGTGTACATCCTTGCCAGAGGTGTTCATGTGTTGGCCGTGTAGTCACAACACACACGACCATGTGGGAGGGACTTGGAGGCCGCATAATGTGTAGTACAGACAAAAGAAAGTACACTCCATGTACTCCAAAAGTACACACTGTGTAATTGTTTTTATTAAAGGCATTCGGGTCACGTCTAATCGCAAAAACCGTCTTCTTTTGGGTTTACATCATCCGAGAGAACCCGTATGGCCGTGATCCTTCTTTGATCCCCTGAGCCTCTTTCTGTCCTCTGATTTGAACATCGTTAATTGAATTGGAATCACATCAGTGAGTTCTCTTTTCTCCTATAGCATCATCTTCTCAATCATCATATTTTTTATGTAATCGTGGGTTGTATGTTCTAGACATTTTCTCTGATCAATGGAATTCCAAGGTGATTCAATCTTCGAGGTTCATGTATATTGATCTTCTAAACCCAAGGGATGTGGTTTGTGCCTTTCTGTTGAATGTCTTTGAGTTTTATATGCAAATTTTCCCAATACCCATGAATGGGGAATTTCGTGTTTACCATTTCAGCCTTATTTTCTATTTCCTATATTGGTATACCTGAGTAGATTATTATAGATTGTGAATAGGGTAATTGTTGTGCTTTGGATGTATTTCCCATGCATTTTTTCCCTATTTTGACCTTTTGACCTTGTTTTGTTGTTAGGCTAGTGTTTACTTTCCCATGCCTAGTATTATAGGATGGTGTGACTATTGTTTTGTTATAATGTTGTGATGTAGAATTGTAGACAAGTAGGTCAGGTGGTTTACTTTGGCCGTTATGCGCTTCTATACATTCTTGACTGACCTAGTTCCGTGAGAACCTAGTGTATAGGCCATAGGGAGAATGGACGTTGAGGGATTCTCTTGAGTGTATTTATAATTTATGATGTGAGACCACAGGGGGAGTTGATGTTGAGTGCCTCCCAAGTGTGTATGTAGTTCCTCGACTTGGTACACAGGGGGAATGAGACGTTGAGTGCTTCCCCCGAGCACCTTTAATACCATTACGAGACTATAAGTGGATTTGACGGTGAGTGATTTCTCAGAGAGTCTATGCTTAAGCAGAACCAGAGGGGTCAGACTAAGTGAACCACCCAGAGGGTTTCTTTTACTTGATAGTTAGGACCAAAGGGGATAGGTTGTGAGTATGTTCCACAGGTTTACCTTGGGCTTAGCTGCTTGATTGTGTTTCTTGGTAGGACAAGATGGGATAGGTTGTGGGTACTTCCTATAGGGTTACCTGTTGTGTTTATCTGCTTTGTTTAGCTGTTCCCTGTTGTGTAGTGATTTGAATGATTTAAACTGTGGATTGATTACTTCTTAGTGCCTTTCTATTTACTACTTGCTATACTTTTACATGATATATACTCACTGACTGTTAGGCACAGATCTTCAAGTGGTTGCCTACTGGGATTTATTCTCACACCCTGTTTGGGTCATGCTTTTGGGCCCAAACATATTATATTGTTGTAGGTATAGATATGGTCAAGCCCCCTTCCACTTCAAATAATTGATTTACTGTGGAGCTGGAGAGAATGGGACCATGCTATGGCATGGGATGCAGAGGAGTTTATCTGTTTTCTTTGGTACATGGTTTAGTACTATTATATTCCAGCATTTTGACATTTTTGGATGTTTTCTTAGAGATATGTATCATGCATCATTTTATATATGTTCTCTAGTTTATACTTTCAGTTTTCTACTGCTACTACTGTTTGATTTTATTACTACTTCTTCTATTGTTTTTATCTGATACTTCTGCTATGTACTCTACCAATGATGGAATTGTTTCCCCACAATAACACCCATGGCCCTCACTACTATTTGGCAGCCTCTGGCATTCGGGGAAATGCGCTTTAGGCCATGTGACCAACCAGGTATGGGGTGTCTCTGGGTGGCTTCCGGAACTAGGAAGTTACAAAGTGGTATCAAAGGATTTATTTTCTCTTGACTTACTGTTTGGAGCCTTTATCCAGGGATAGGACAGAAACGGTACTTGGTAATAAGTTGTGCCTAGGAGTAGCTAACCTGTGTAAATGGAAAATCCAATCTACCTCGTTTAATTATATTTTTTCTATTTTATCAATCATTAAGGTTGATTTGATTTCACCTTGAGTGATTCAAATGATTGTGTTATTATTATTGATATTATTGAGGTTCTATTTCTATTGAAACCCGATGAGATGAGGGTATTCCATCTCATGCATCATATAGGCACTTGCTAGAAATCACATGTCATGCATTTTTTCCATGCCATCTATGATGCATTAGTGATTACATATTGTTTTGATAGATGATGTGTAAAATAAGCATGTTGTTGTGATAGTTACCTTGGTAGAAATACCTACTGTTTGATAGGGTATTGTTGTGTAGAGTTTTTCTTGAATGAATGCAAAACTTTGGTTCTTGAGGTGTTATGGGCCCTCATGGTCCATAATTTGTTAGATCATTGCCTTGTTTTCCATGGTATAATGTGTGTAAGATTCCAAACATTGATTCGCGGGTAGTATGGTCCCTCACGGTTCGGAATTTTGCACTTTATATACTCGTCTTAGTGTTTTATGGGTTCTGGAGTAGTTTCTGAGGCTTACTTCCCAAAAATACCCAGAATACATGCCATGTAGTGTTAAGTAAACACCGTGTGTTCTTCTGTTCGGGAAGAAACTGTTTTTTTATGTATATTCCATGTTCATTATGTATACTTCGTGTAGTCTTTAGCCATGTCATAGGTCGTGTGGTCAGAGACACGGGACGGGGAAAGTATGTTAGAAACACGTCATGTACCCATCGAACACGCTGTGTAGTGTCAAACCCGTGCCCACCCGTGTCACTAACAACACTGGTTGGCCGAGCCTTGTCTAATACATGTAGTGTGCCATCAGAACACACTGTGTAGTCTGAACCAGGTACCCGGCAGTGTCACTAACAACATAGCTTAGTGTTACCCTTTCATACACACACCATGTCCACCTTGAACATGTTGTGTAGTCTGACCCAGGCACCTGGCCGGGTCACGAACTACACGAGATGGAGTTATCCTTTCTGAAACATGCCATATCAATCTGGAACATGTCTTGTAGTGTAAGCTGTGTGTCAGGCCGTGTCACGAACAACACAGGACAGGTGAAGCATGTCTAGTAAACATCGTGTAGGTATTTTATACGCCGTGTTGTCTAGCTTTAGGGGAGCCGTGTGGCTTTGTTGTGTAGAAGAAATCGATCAAGGAAAGAGGATTGAAGTACATGTCGTGTGTTAAGACAACAAGTTGTCTGTCTGGGGTGTTACACGACCAGTTTAGATAGGAGTACATTCCCATGTGAAGGACTTCAGGGAACACTCCGTGTAGGAAATGTACACACCTTGTAGATATGTTTCATAAAACATAAATGTTTTCATTCTCTTGTTATCTTTTTACACTTCCTTATTTCAGTCCATGATAATCTTTATCTAAGGGTTTCACATGACCTTGCAGAGTAATGCCACCAAGACTCCCTCTGGTTGTCCACTAGTTACAGGGTAGCGATCAGATGGAAAAAATAGATTATAAGGAACTTCTAGTAGATCAACCATTTATTACAGTCTTGGCACCAATAGTTATACCTATTGCTGTTGCTGATGCACAGTTTAGGGAAGGCTTCCTGATGATGATTCAGACCTTTCAGGGAGTGCTGCCTCTTACCCCGTTGATGGATGATTTGACATGGGTCTTCTAGTAGCAGCATCCTCCCACTTTCTCAGGGGAAGGAAGAATAAAGGCTGCAGAGTCATGGCTATAAGCCACGCTGATGATCATTGAGAATCTAAAGATGCCTCCAGAGATGAGGGTCAATCTCACAACCCATATTCTTTGGGACTCCTCTAAGAGTTGGTGGGATGTGATCTCCTAGGTGGGACACCAGTAGGTTATGGCGTGGGATGATTTTTGGTACATCTTCTTTGATTACATCGATCTGAAAACCCTGAGGGCCGATCGAGCCTGGGAGTTTAGGAGTCTGGAGCAGGGTACTCCTTCTTCCTTGGAGTAATCCTCCCATTTTACCGAGCTACAGTGCTTCATGCCTATTACGGGAGTTGATCAGTTGTTCATGGAAAGGAAGATTGAGGATGGTTTGATGCACGACATCTGATCAGAGTTGGACATCTTCCAGCTGACTTCTATCACTTCTATATTCAATTAGGCGCTGATCAAAGCAAGAAATCTGAAGGATTCTGGAGTTTTGAGCCAGGGTGGATCAACAGCTGGGATTAGTATTCCTCCTAACTGCAGGAAGCACCATAGTGAGTCATCGAGTGGTGATCCAAGGAGGTGAGACACTTCTTCTGGTAGCTAGGTGGGGTGTTACAAGTGAGGAAAGAGTGGGAATACGAGGACACACTGCCCAAATGACCCATTGGAGTGTCGATCTTCTGGAACAATGGGTCATCTTTAGCACTTCTGTCAGGTATTTTCTCCAGTAGCTGGTGATAGGGGTTCTTCTATGACTACCCATTCAGGAGCTGCACCACTAGTTTCTCACCAGTCTGGGAACTAGATTTCTTCTGGCCTTTCAGACCGATGTGATTTCGTGGCCATGGTATCCAGTCGCCCGGTTTTCAGCGACATCAGGGCGTATCAACTCAAAGTGGTCAGGTTGGGTCACAGGGTCGCGGTACATGCTAGAATTTTGCAGTGGAGAAGTCCCAACAGGAGCAGGATCCCAGACCTTCTACAGTTCGAGGTACGATCTTAGTAGCCTCAGTTTTAGCTTCTGCTCTTTTTGATACATGTGCTTTCCATAGCATTATATTTGTTTCTATCATGGAGTTCCTTTGGATCTGCATCCTTTATTATGCTAATATCTTGACACTAGACACTCTGTTGTGGAATAGAACATCTTGAATACGTCAATGCAGAGAGTCCCCTCTAAAGGTTGGTGGATGTCACATTATGTGGGACCTCTATGTCCTAGATATGACAGGCTATGATTACATTCTTAGGATGGACTGGTTAGTTCCATTATACGAAGTCGACTACTATTATCCACGCAAGGTGAGATTCATGTCATAGATGGTGGATCTTTTCTTCATTGGGGCGAATGGTATGTCTAGGTGAGCAGAGCGGGTCCATAGCATCATGGGTTTGGAAGAATTACAGCCTAGATAGCTAGTCTATATTTGGATGACCGAGGGACATCATAGTTAGGATTTTCTCTAGTGGTAGATCGTTTCATAGATGTCTTTCCAGAGGAATTTTCAGGTTTTCCTCCGAAGCATGAGGTAGACTTCTCTGTTGAGCTTGTTCTAGAAGGGGAACCGTTGTCCATTCCTCCTTATATGATGGCTACACATGAGTTGCAGGAGCTCAAGAATCAGTTGGAGGAGTTGTAGGAAGAGGGTTTCATCTGACCTAGTACTTCTCCTCAGGGTTCACCTATCCTGTTTGTGAAGAATGCAGGCGATACCCTCAGGCTTTGTGTGGACTATCGTAAGTTGAACCAGTTGACGGTTAAGAACCAATATCCCTTTCCGAGGATCGATCATCTCATTGATCAGCTTCTAGGAGCCTGGGTGTTCTCGAATATTTTCATGAGGTCCGGTTATCATCAGTTTCACATTATACCATCAGATATACCTCTTACAGCCTTTCGGAGCAGGTATTTTCTATACGAGTATTAGGGTATGTTGTTCGGTCTCATGAACATGCCTGCATTTTTCATGGATTTGATGAACCAAGTGTTCCATCCATACTTGGCTTCTTTCATGGTGGTCTTCGTGGATGATATCTTGGTGTTCTCTCACACTCGACTTGACCATGATACCCATTTTGAGATAGTTTTGAGTACACTTAGGGAGCATCAGTTATATGCTAAGCTCTCAAAGTGCCACTTTTGGATGGATCAGATTCACTTCGTGGGTCATGTTATCTCAAAGGCAAGAGTATCGGTAGGCCTAGAAAAAGTGAGGGTAGTAGTTTCTTGGGAGAAGATGTATAACTTCTTTGAGGTGTGGAGTTGTCTAGGGTTGCTTGGATACTACAGATACCTCATACAAGACTTTTCACTCTTGACAGAACCCTTGACCGGTCTGATAAATAATGGTGTGAAGTTCATGTGGTCAGATTCTTGTGAGTCAGCCTTTCAGGAGCTAAAAAAGAGGTTGACTTCATCACCAATACTAGTCTTTCTAGATCCAGGCAAGAGCTATACTATTTACTGTGATGCATCAGGTATCGGGCTGGGATTTGTGCTTATGCAGGGAGATGGAGTTGTTGTGTATAGGTTTCAGCAGTTGAGGCCACATGAGAGGAATTACCCGATGCACGATCTATAGTTGGAAGCTGCTGTTCATGTCGTATGCTGTTGGAGACAATATGTTCTGGGAGACCACAAAGTGGTTTTCACCGACCACAAAATTCTCATGTACATCTTCACTCAGCGTTATCTTAATTTGAGGCAGCACAGGTGGATTGAGTACCTACAATCCTTGGACTTTGAGCTTGCCTATACACCTAGGAAAGGCAACGCAATGGATGATGTGTTGAGTTGGAGAACTCAGATACATGCAATTCAGGAGGCCAGCAGTGAGTGGTAGCTCGAGGAACTGTTCTCCGAGATGCATTTGGAGGTGAATGACAAACAGGGGAAGACTTTTCTATCTTCTGTAGCTTTTACCTCTACTCTTCTAGATCGAGTTCGAATGAGGCCGCTACCAGATTCTGAAGGCCTAGTTGTAAGATAAAGTGTGACAGGAGAGGACCCTATTCATAGATGGACTGTAGGAGAGGATGATATCTTGTGTTTCCATGGATGCGTATGGGTGCCAGCTGATATACGTGAGGAGGAGATGCAGGATTTTTATTCCTCAGTTTGGGAAGTTCATCATGGCGTCACCACGATGTGTCCTGATCTACATCGTCAGTATTGGTGGCTAGGTATGAAGAGGGAAGTTGCTGGTTTTTTCATGAAGTGTTCCACTTGTCAGTAGGTGATGACGGGGAATAAACGACCAACAACGCTTTTACATTAGTTACCCATTCTTGAGTGGAAGTGGAATGACGTCACACTGGACTTCGTTACTGGTTTTTCGAGGTCGCCTCAAGGGAATGATATAGTTTGGGCTATCATTGACAGACTCACAAAGGTTGATCACTTCTTGCTGATCAAGGAGACCTTCAGTGTTGATGATATGAGACATTTTTACATCTGAGATATTGTACGTGTTCATGTATTGCAACAGTAAATTGTTTCAGATAGGGATGCACACTTTACTTCTTGGTCTGGCAGAGGCTTCAGAAGGCTCTGGGTACATAGGTACTTTGGAGTACAGCTTACCATCCCCTGACAGATGGCCAGACCGAGTGTACGATTCAGCTGCTTGTGGATATGATTCGTGCATGAATTCTAGATTTTAGAGGTTCTTTGGAGAAGCATATACCTCTTATGGAGTTTTCCTATAAAAATATTTTTCAAGAAAATATTCAGATGGAGCCATATGATACTTCGTACATTAGGCCATGCCGATCATCATTATTTTGGAAGGAGGTAGGAGGGGTAGCTTTGCTGGGACCTCATCTTGTTTAGGAGGCCACCGAGCAGATAGACTTGATTCAGAAAAGGATGGATATTGTGCAGTCACGATATAAGTCTTATTCTGATCAGCGGAGACGACCTCTGGAGTTCGAGGTTGGGGATGAGGTTTTCCTACGTTCCACACCAAGTTTGGGACACAAGAGGATTAGGAGGCAGGGTAATCTTTCACAGAGTTACGTCGGGCCGTTTGAGATGTTGGAGAGAGTTGGGCTGGTTTCCTATCAATTGCAGTTACCTCAGAGGTACTGGGATATGCACGACGTCTTCCACATTTCTTAGCTTTGACATTACTTTTCAGACCTGTCACATGTTTTTCAACCCGAGGATGTTGAGATCGAAGTGGATGCGTCATTTGAGGAGCATCCTATCCCGATTGTGGATCGTAGTACAAAGGTTATTCTTGGTCGTTATGTTCCTCTGGTACGAGTGCTATGGTAGCACGAGCGAGTGCAAGATGAGACTTGGGAGAGAGAGGCTGATCTACAAGCATAGTGGCCAGAACTATTTGAGGGTTATTCTTCTACGCCACGCTAAGGAAATTTGGGGACAAATTTTTTTAAGGGGGGATGTTTGTAAGAACCTAGATCTTCTTTCTCGGTATGTTTTTCTTTTTCTGTTTGTTTTTTAGAAAAAGAGGAAATTCTAGAAATTCTCTAAGTACACGCCATGTACTTTTTGAGTACACAACGTGTACTACCTTGCTGCAGGTGATTATGTGATGGCTTTGTAGTAGCCACACACTTGGCTGTGTAGTATCCACACACCCTTCTTCTGGGCATTTTCTATGTACACGCTGTCTACTTTACAAGTACACGCCATGTACATCCTTTCCAGAGGTGTCCATGTGTGGGCCGTGTAGTCACCACACACACGGCCGTGTGGGAGTGACTTGGAGGATTCTTAATATGGAGTACAAGAACAAAAAGTAAATGTTGTGTACTCCAAAAGTACATTCTGTGAATTTAGTTTTTTTTTCATTAAACGCACAGGGGTCGCGTCTAATCGCCAGAACCATCTTTTTTTATGGTTTCTTCATCTGAGAGAACCCGTATGACTACGATCCTTCTCTGAGCCCTCAAGAATCTATCCATAATCCTATTCAAACACCATTGATTGCGTTAGAATCAAATTGGTGAGTTCTCTCTTCTTCTAGAGCATAATATTCTTATTCCTCCTCTTTTCCATGTTATCATGGGTTGAACGTTTTAGACATTTCATCATATCTATGACCATCCAAGGAGATTCAAGCTTCAAGGCTCAAGTATATTGATCTCATATCCCCGAGGTAGGTGGTTTGGGCCTTTATGTTGAATTTATTTTAGTTTTATGTGAATATTTTCTAAATACCCATGAACGGGGTATTGCACGTTTACCTTTTCAACCCTATTATTTCTATGCTATGATGGTATGCCTGAGTAGATGATTATTTATTGTGAATTGGGTGAATGTTTGTGGTTTGGATGTATTTCCCATGCAGGTTTTTTCTGTTTTAACCTTTTGGTCTTGTTTTCCTGTTAGACTGTTGTTTACTTACCCACACCTAGTATTTTAGGATGGTGTGACTGTTGTTCTGTAATATTGTTGTGATGTATAATGCTAGAAAATTAGTTCAGGAGGTTTACTTTGTCTGTTACGCGCTACTACACTTTCTTGATTTTCCCAAGGCCGTGAGAACCTAGTGTATAGACCATAGGGTGAATTGACGTTGAGGGATTCTCTAGCGTGTCTTTATAATTTAATATGCGAGACCACAGGGGGGATTGTCATTGAGTGCTTTACAAGAGTGTATGTAGTTCTTTAACACATGCCACAGGGGGAATGAGAAGTTGAGTGCTTCCCCAGAGTGCCTTTAGTACCGTTATGTGACTATATGTGGAATTTATGGTGAGTGCTTCCTCAGAGAGTCTATTCTTAAGCTGAACTAGATGGGTTAGACTGAGTGTACTGCCCAAAGGGTTGCTTGTACATGTTAGGTTGGAATATAGGGAAAAGGATATGATTACTTCCCAGAGGATTAACTTTTTTAGCTTATTTCTTGTGTTCCTAGGTAGGACTAGAGGGGACATGATGTGGGTAATTCCCAGAGGGTTACCTATTGTGTTTATCTTCTTTATTTATCTATTTCATGTTGTGTGGTGATTGGAATGATTTAAACTGTGGATTGTTTACTGCTTAGTGCCTTCATGTTTACTGCTTGTTTTTATTTTAACTACCATATACTCACTGACTGTTAGGCACAGATCTTCGGGTGGTTGCCAACTGGGATTTAGTCTCACACCCTATTTTGGACATGCTTTTTCCCCAAACAGATTATATTGTTGTGGGTATATTTTAGGGCAAGCGTCATTCTACATCAGGTACTTGATTTGTTGTGGAGATGGAGAGCATGAGACCAAGCTATGGATTGTGATGCTGAGGAGTTTTCTATTTTATTTTTTTACTTGGTTTAGCACATTTGTATTCCAGTATTGTGACTTGTTTGGATGTTTTCCTAGACAGATGTATCATGCATCATTTTATATATGTTCTCCAGTTTATACTTTCAGTTTTCTTCTCCTACTTCTGTTTGATATTATTACTACTTCTTCTCTTGTATGTATTTGATACTTCCATTGTGTAATCTGCCAACGATGGCATAGTTTCTGCACTATCACACCCAGGAACCTTGCAGCTAGTCGGCATCCTCTGGCGTTCGGGGAAATGGGTTTGAGGCAATGTGACCAACCGGGTATGGGGCCCCTCTAGGTGGCTTCCCGAACCGGGACGTTACAATATTTTTTTTGGTAAATAGTAACTTTACCCTTTGAAATAGTAATTTTAACATTATTAATTGTTATTTGAACAATGGAATTGCATCCTCTCCTAAGAATGTATAAATATGTTAGAGTCATCTTATATGACAATTTCATACAAATATATCATAGTATAAGTAAATAAATTTTTTGAAACTATTAGTTATGTATGAGTATTTATTTATTTAATATAAATTAAATGAAAATTAATTTATATAATATGGAGTAATAATTTGAAATATACACCTCGAAAAATGGATCAGGTAAATTTTTGGGATTTTTTTGAAACAATCGAATTTCGAGTGAATAGAAAAAATAATGTTTTGAGTTTTTATGACATCACAACTGTTCCATAATGATGTAATGATTAAGATAAGATTTCAGTCAAAAATTATGGATTAAAATATAATATGAGGTGTCCCATGTGGGCAATACCATGGGAATGTAAATGGTTTTTCAAAAACCACTATTGATGTGTCCCCTAGAAATTAATAAAATATTCCCTATGTATAATTATAAATACAAACCCTTTACTTTATTACATTCATTCCAAATTCCCGTCAACAAATATATTGTCTTTTTACCTCCCATGGAGTCCTCCAAAAGATCCCCCAAGTCCCGAAGGTCCCAAACTTCACGTTTTTATGTGACTTTTTAGATAAGGGAACCTTCCACTCTCTTATTTTAGTCAATGATTTCTTTTAAGATTTTACATTTAATTTCTATTTTATTATGTTGGGGTTTGTTATTATGTATCATTATTTATATACATTCTATGTAAAAATTATGATAGACACTTTCCACTCTCATCAAATTATTTTTTAAATTTTGATGCGACGTTGTTAGGCTGCCGAATTTTGGTAGGAAATTCACAACTTCTCTTTGTTACATTAAAGTTCTCTTTTTTGTAGTATCTCATTCAGGTTTCCATACCATGTTCTTATTGAAATTTTATTATGTACATATAATCTATTATTAGTATTTTATTAATGGGTGACCCCGGTCCCCTCTCGTTTTGATGTTACTTAAAACAATGTTGCATATCAGTTATGCTGCATAATTTTCATCTCAAAATCTCTATATTTTTTCGAAGAAATTCAGTTATTTTATTTATGTTAATACCAAAAAAAATTTTATTTCCATGGGTATTCATCAAGAAATAAAAATTATATATTTGAGTTAGTAATTCACATAAATGGAACCATCATCCCTTCTATATGGGTTATAAATGACATAGTGATCATGTTTTGTTTATCATTTTTAGACGTCCTAATTTTGATATGGATCCCATTTCATTTATTCTATTTGGGTTATTTATGAAATATTTAATTATGATATATTTGGATCACATGAAAATAAATACATATTAAGGATGCACTCTGATAGTGCTCCAATTCATTATGTAAAGAATTTATTCTCTTGAGATGACATGTTTAATGAAACCTTGGTAATTTTTATTACACCTTGGGGATGGACCTCAGTGATATTCTTATGAATGTATAAATTAATTTTTGTAGGCAAATTTTCATTTTATGATTCATGTTATTGTTATTATGATATGCCTCCTTATCATTCCATTATGATATTCCGCATGATCTAATTGATATCACTCAAGTTCACAGGTAAGCAGTTTCACATGGTTTCCATAATTGGCCTTCTGTTAACCCTTTTTATTGATTTATGTCTCTAGGATATGAGCTTTTGTAGTTTTAATTAGTATGAACATTTAAAAAAATCCTATCAAGAGGAATTAGAAGAGTTTTTAATGTTTTATTTTGTTATGTACCTAATTGCTAAGACACGAAAATTTTAAAGATCCTTTGTTAGTAAAATGATTTTTAAAGTTATGTAATAAAAATTAAGGATTAAATAGTTAGTATCAAATGATATTTTAGTTATTTATGGAAATTAGGCTATGAAAAACTCATGAATAACCGTAATTAAAAGTGTAAATATATCAAAACTACCTAGTATTTCTGGTGAAATATTATATCAGTGGTTTCTGAACAAATAAATTATAGTTTAGCTATGAACAAAGGGATGTGGATCTGTAAAATATGTATCTATGGGTAAAACACAAAAAACCCACATTGAGATAGACTCGAATGGGAACTTGTTAACGACAATGGGCCTTGCTACACTCCTAGTTTGACACTCCCGTGGGATGTATTTAGTTAACCACAAGCTTTTTATAAATCATTTTGAAGGATTTATGGAAATGTAATTATTATTAAATAATATTAATTTTTAAGAACGATTTTTAAGACATAAAATTTCTTTATTATTATAATATTTATATTATAACGATTTTATATGAAGATAAAATTGTGAGGATGTAATTTTTTTAATGAGGGAAGAATGAAACGACCCAAAAAATGTACTTCTTTCGTTCAGGGATCTCCGTCCTCACAATGAATTTTAATTATGTTTTTCAATTAAATCTCATAGAATTAGTTTTTATTTCATAATAAAATATTACATCACACATAAATTGGGATTAGTACAACTATATACAATAATTGGATATACACATTTAAGAATTGTTTTTGTTTAATAAAATATATGTTTCATTGAGACAAATTTGATCAATTTATTTTACAAGTAAAAAATGTTCTTTTCAAAAATTTCACATACATAGAGAATTATTATCATTAAAAAAAATTATTGTTTAATTTCAAATTTCAAAATTAATTAGGGGTGAATTTTTAGTATTTTTCTAAGAAGTTTCAATTTATTATTATTTGATGAATAGATTTTGATTAATAGTATTTATAATGAATAATATTTGCTGAATTTTATTTGGTTATGAATAGTAAAATAAGATATTTTATTATTAAATAACATTTTCTATGAAATTATTTTCAAGAATTTGACACACATGCTTGTAATCAGGGTAAAAAATGTGGTTCAACAAGATCAAAATAATTTTTTGGTGAATAGTGACATCGACCATTGGAATATTAATTTTATAATTATGAGTGGTAATTTGGCCCTGGGATAACATTCTCATCTAGTGATGTATAAATTTATTTTGTTCATCTTAAGTGGTAATGTGATATTATTATTCATTTTACAAGTAAATAAATATTTCATAATATATTAGTAATGTATTAGTATTTTATTTATTTAATATAATTTAAAATGAAATTAAATTATATAAAATATAGTTAAATTTCGAAATCTACACCTTGATAAATGGTCAGGGTGATTTTTTTGGAAATTTAGGAAACATTTGAATTTTTAATGAATAGTAAAAATACATTTTTGAGTTTTCTGTCAATTTAATGACATCAGAGCTGTGTCGGAATGATGTAATGAGTAATATAAGATTATGGTCTACTATTATGGATTAAAATATAATATGAGGTGTCCCATGTGTCCAATACGTTGCGAAAATTCAAGGTAAGACCCATGTTTTTTAAAATACCACTAATGAGGTGTCCCAGGGAAATTAATAAAATATTCCATCACTTTTTAATAAAATAACAACCCTTTCCTTCATTTCAATAAATAAAAATTCCCCCTAACAAATATATGGTATTTTTACCTCCTATTTATTCCTCATAAGGTGAGGTCAATCCCCTAAGGTCCCAACCATGATGTTTTGGAAGTTTGCCTTCCAGGTAAGGGAACCTTTTACTCTCCTCTGTTAGTCAACGAATTCTTTTAGGATTTTGATTTTAATTACCATTTTATTATTTTTGGTTATGTTATTATGTATCTTTATTTCTGTACAGTGTATGTATAAGTGATTATATAACCTTTCTTCTCTCATCAACTAAATTTCTAATTATTTATGCGATGCTATTAGGCTACAGAATTTTACTAAACAAATTCTTAACATCTCTTTTTCTATTCATGTTCTCTTCTATGTTGTATGTATTTTAAAATTACCTAACATGTTATTATTTCAATTATATTATTTCCTTGCACATTATAATTATACTTTTATGAATGGGTGACCCCTATCTCCTCTCTTTTTAATGTTTTCTAAAGCCATGATGCATAGGCGTTATACTGCATAGTTTTTGCATCTCAAAGTCTCTCTATTTTTCTCAAAAAAATTTCTTATATTATTTATCTGAATACCCAAACTATTTTATTTCCATGGGTTTTCATAAAGACATAAAAATGATATATTTTATTCTGTAATTAACATACATGGAACCCTCATTCCTTTTCTATGGGTTATAAATGACATAATGATCATGTTTTAAGCACTTTTTTAAAACGTCATGATTTTGATATAAAACCAATTTATTTTATAATATTTGGGTTATTTATGAAATGGTAGATTATGATCAATTCAGATCAAAAGATAATAAATATATATTAATGGTGTGCCTTGATAGTGCTCCAATTCAATATGTTGTGAGATTAATCTCTAGATATGACAAATTTTATGATAGATTGGTGAATAACATTGGTAATATTTATGACACCTTGGCGATGTACTTTGGTTATCTTCCTATGATTGTCTAAATTAAATGCTTTAGCCACATTTTCAAGTTATATTTCATGTTATTATAATTATGATATGTATCATTATCATTCATTTATGATATTCTCCATGTTCTCATTGATATGACTCAATTTTAGATGTAAACCGTTTCATTTATTTTTATTAATGGGCCTTCTGCTAACCCTTTCCATTTATGTATGTGTCCAGGTTATGAGATGTAGTAATTTAACATATGATGAACATGTCAAGAAGCCTTTCAATAGGATTTAGAAGGGTGTTTTTTGTTTTCAATTATTATGAACCTAATTTCTAGGAAACTATACTTTTATAGATCCTCAATATGTAAAATGAGATGTAATTTTATATAATAAAAAAAGAGGTATGCAATAAGGGTGGGATGCATTGATTATGTTTTATTTGACAAGGTAGTTTTAGCTTCAACACCCTTCAAACTATACTAGAGTGGGTGGTCCAGAGGTAGGTATGTTCTGGATAGTGTCTATCCAGACAATTCATAATCATCTAGAGATACCTTCCGAGAAGCAAGTCATGTTAGAAACATATATGTTGCAGTTCTAAGAAACTTTTTAGGGTAATATCTTAGTTTGTAATCAAAAAGTAGAAGTCATGATATGGAAAAAATTCACAAAATGTTTCTGGAGAATTATTATCTAGAATCATTGAGGCAGGACAAGGCAGTAGAGCTTATGAGATTTACTTAGGGGTTGATGTTACTGATGGGGTATGCGAGTCGGTTCAAGGACATTCAATGTTTTATTCCTTCTTTAGAGGGAGATAAAAAAACTATAGAAAGAATATTTTAGGATGGAATTCATCATGAGATCAGATCCCAGGTAAATATTATTTTCTCTAACATGTTTTATGAGTTTATGGATCAGGTCCCTAACTAAGAAAGAATTCTCAAAGAGGCCTCTAGGAGTAGAAATGAAATTCCAGTGGGGTGAACCATTGGTGTAGCTTCCAATAGTAGGAAGTGTTTCTTCTAGAATTTACACGAAGGAAATGGTTGAATAAACCCCCAGAAAAACGAATTAGCTCCTCAGGATAAGAACAGAGTTTGCTACTATCAGCGTGGAAGTCCTAGACAGATGTGAAGTCAGTGTTCCAAACCACTAGTTGAGTGCATAACATGTGAAAAAATGGGCCTTCTGCAGAGGTTCTTAAGGAACCAGTAGAAGTTGGAAAATTATAGAGCAAAAATACCAATTAAGAGTTCCTGGAAGGGGTTGGATGCCACATATTATGTAGGTAGTTGGAGTTCCACACATCATACTGGTAGGGGTGGTGGATGTGGAACTCTAGGCCAAGAGCAGCCATACAAGGAGTGTAGTACATCGTAGGGTAATCTGGATGCAACCAAGGGTTGATGGATATGACAACTTCCCATATTAAATTCTATACATGGAAGTTGTGAGGATAGAACATCTACTATTCAAGGTACATTTCTTATAGATTTAACACTCACTAATGTTCTATTTTACATAAGTTCCACAATGACTTTTATCTCTACACATTTCAAATTTGTGTTTGGACTAACCATGGAATGAGTGTGTAAGGTTATTTCAATTGATACTTTATTGAGGGTATGATTGGAGTATATCATACAGTGTAAACATTGTACTTTAGAGGATGGTGGTTATTGATTTTTGGTGGAACTTATTTTTCCTTCAGATGATATTTTTTGACCTAATCTTGGGTATGGTTTTTATGGTTTTATATCTATCCCACATCAATTTTTACTATCACAGTGTAACATTCACATCTGTTGGTAGAGATACTTATGTCCATCGTGGTGAGTGGGATGTTTAGGCAATCCACACATGGGACATTTTTCAGTAGTTAGGAGAACTCATGGATCAAGTGGAATTCTTTAATCATTATGATGGATTGGAACAACGTATCCTTCCTCCTATAGTAGATGAATTTCAGGTTGTGTTTCGTGAGGATTTCTTAAGACTTCCACCTGAGTGGGATGTGGAGTTCATGATCTTGTTGCTATCTGGAGAAGAACAAGTTTCCATTCCACCATATTGAATGGAACTTGAATAAGTTAAGTAACATAAGGCATAGTTAGAAGATTTCAAGATGAAGGGGTTTATCTATCCTTTTATTTTACAAATGGGATCCCCCATTCTATTTTCCAATAAGGCAGATGGATCGTTGAAGTTATGTGTTTACTACAGAAGGCTTAATTAGATGACAGTTAAGAACTGGTACCCAATTCACATATTTGTGGACATATATGACCAACTATAAGGTTCATTAATGTTTTCCAAGATTAATCTATGATCAGGAAACCATAAGTTTTGGTTGAGACGGTCTAACTTATCTCAACTATATTTCGGTAGTAGGTAAAAGTTGTATGAAATTTTGGTGATGCCTTTTGGATTGAAAATGAATCGGCTTTGTTCATTTCCTCGATGAACCAAATATTTCACCCATATCTTGATATTTTTGTGGTTTTCACTGTTGATGACATATTTGGGTACTAATGAAAACTTGAATATAATGCCAAACAACATCACATCTTCCTTAGTACACTAATAGAGGATAATATTTACACTAGGATAATGAAATTTTAGTTCTCTAATGATAAAATTCATTTCATAGGACACGTCATTTCATGGTCTGGTGTGTTGGTGGATCCAAAGAAGGTGTGGGCTGTGGTATCTTCGGATTATCCCAAGAATTCCTATAATATTTGGAGTTTCCTTGGCTTGGCTAGTTATTACAAAAGTTTCATTATATATATCTCTCATTTGGTAGTTTATCTCTGACAATTAAACAAGAATGGGGTTAGGCATGAGTGTTTAAAGGCATGTGAGAATGATTTTCATGAGCTGGATATGTAGTCGACTACCTCCCCTATTTTGATTTTACCCAAAACTTGTAAAAGGTACACTTTGTTCTATGATGGGTATGGGGATGGAATTGGTGTAGTGTCGATATAGGATGATTTGGTTGTTGCATATGGGTCAAGTATGTTGAGTAATGAATAATGAAATTTACCTTACAGTGATTTTTGGCTTGAAAAATGTAGTTTATGACTTAATGTGTTCAAAGAATTACTTGTTGGGAGAGTGGTTCATGGTGATTATTGATCATGAAAGTCTAAATTAGATATTCTTTGAGTATGATGTGATCCTTTGTTAGTGAAGGTGAGTCGAGTACCTACAATCATGTGATTTCGATATGGTTTACACCCATAGGAAATGGGAATATTGTTGCAGATTCTCCGAACCAAAATACTCAGAATCATGTGGTTCAGGAATCCAACTATGAGTGGGGAATGATCAATTTGTTTGATAAGATGCACCTGGAGGTTTAGGATGGGCAAAGAAAAATGACACATGTGTCAATATTTGTTGGGTTTTTTCTTTTCATACAGGACATGAAGGGTTATATACTGGATCCAAAGTGTTTTTAAATGAAGGAAAATCATAAATGTAGAGATTCATCTTCTATTTGGGATGTTGGTGATTATGTATTTGTCTATGTGTGTGGTCAGGTTGTAGCACTGATAGGCCTGTGTGAAGATTTTATGTGTGAGTTCCATGCTTGAAATTGGGTAGTACATCTTAGTCTGACTAAAATGTATCATGATCTTCATCAGTTGTATTGGTAAATGGTAATGAATAAATATGTTGCAGGTTTTGTGGAATGATTCCTTACTTATCAATAGGTGAAGTCCAAACATCAATGAACATGAGGGTTGTTACATTAATTGAAAGATCCAGAGTGGAATTGGAATAAAATAACGATAGACTTCATAGATGGTATTCCGATGACACCATGGAAAAGCGACACAGTTTGGGTGGTTTTTGATCGACTAACAACGGTGGAAAATTACATGTCGATACAAGAGAATTTCATAGTTGATCACATGGATGAATTATATGTATGATAAATAATGTGGTTTCATGGTGTTCTAAGAACTATAGATTTGGATTGTGATCCGCATTTCATATTGTGCTTATGGTAGGGGTTACAGAGGGCACTATGTACTCAAGTGTTTTTGAGTATGACATATTACCCATAGACTGATGGATAATCAGAGTGTATAATTCAAGTGTTGGAGGAAATTTTTAGAGCTTGGGTCCAAGATTTCAGTTGTCCATGGGAGAATCTTTTATCTATTTTCTAGTTTTCATAAAACAATAGAATTCATGATATAATTTATATGGCACATTTTGAGGCACTCTGCAGGAGACCATGTAGATATATGTTGTGTTGTTTAGATGCTAGGGAGTATAATCTGTTAGGATTGAGTCTCGTGTAAGAGACATTAGAAAATGATTAGTTGATTCTGATATTCTTGTAAATGGATCAGAGTAGGTAGAAATCATATGATGATTAGTGTCATAGATATCTGAAGATTATGGTGCAATATATAGTGTGTATTCACGTGTCTCAAAGAATCGGTCACTGTTGAATTTGGAAATAGGGAAATTTGACACAATCAGATGTAGGTCTATTTGAAAATGTGGAGAGGATCAGACCTGTGGCTTACTGACTAGCTCTTCCACAATGGTATAGTGGGATGTATGATGTTTTTTATCTTTCACAACTCCGAAAGTATCACTGTGATCCATCAAATGTGATTGATTTTTAAGATGTCGAGATTTATTATGATGAATTCTTCGAGGAGCATCCAGTTTTTATTGTTGATCATAGTGATAAGATATTGTGATGATAGATTGTGCCCTTAGTTCTAGTGTTATGGAAACATGGGAAGGTTCATGAAGAGACTTCTGAGTGAGTGTCAGATATATACACCCAATGGCATGATCTCTTTTCTTCATAAACAAAGTAATCCTTCGATAGAGAGGCTTGAGGATGATCCATTCTAATGTGAGAGCGTTGTACGATCTAGGACTTTATGTAGGTATGTACTAGATTAAATTTTGGTCTCAACTTCTTTTTTTAATGAAGATGTGATTTTGTGGTGTTTGTAGGATATTGGGTGTGTCCCAAGGGTCGAGGAAATTAGAAAAGTGGAAGACTAGGAAAACATGTGAAATTCACATATTTGGAATACATTTAACCATTATTTGAAGCCTACATAGGTGACTATGCGACCCATCTTACCTTATATTGTGGCACACAAATGGTTTGTAAAATCATGATAGTATGAAATGTTGAAAAAATTACAAAAAAATGCAATTACATTATTTTAATCCATAACCCAATTTTTCCTCACAATCTCCCCTTCTCAACCTTAGAAACAAACAAGATATATCAAGATCTTCCAAGGGTAATTCTTTTTCATCACTAGGTCATTTGTAGTGTTTTCTATTGCAGATTGAAGCACCGGGTAAGTCTAATCCATATCTTTCTTCTTATTTTTAAAGTTTAGTGTTTTGATCCTTCACTCATCTCCATCAGAATCTACAATACTCATTTTTTTAGTGATATATTTTTTGAAGCATTAATAGGTGGTTGACTCGTGATCTAATACCATGTTTTGTATTGTATTCAACAAAGGATTTTAGGTAGGTGGAGTAGATGTTATATCTCATTTTTTCATTATAGATTTTTTCATTTCTATCTTTGTTCCTTGTCACTTCAGGTTTTTCATTTTATCCCTTGGTAATTTTTAGTGTAATGGGTGAATTAATGATGAATGGAAACCCTCACAGATTCCCTGGGATTCATTTAGAATGATTTGAATCATTTATAGACACCCATGTGGGGTTCCAATATTTTATTGGACTGGAAATAAGCTAAGTTAGTGCTATGTCATTGTGTGATAATGTAGATCCCTCATTGATTTTGTTCATATGATTCATGTTAGTGAAAATGGAATATTGGTTTTGTTCCTAATTTATTAATTACTTAAGGGGTGTTAATGTCATGTCATAAAAATGGGTTAATTTTGATAATTAGGGATATGGGTATGTGGCCTATGAATAATAGTAGAATGGACATGCAGGTTAGTGCATTTGAAATATTGAATATGCGAATTTGGTAATGGTATGTGAAATGAGAATGGTGTTAAATGATATCTATAAAGGGGATCAAAAAATATGTGAGATGGGCTGATATTATGTAATTACATAATATTCTTATAGAACTAGGATTTGGAATGGGAATTGGGCTAAAAGTGCTAAGTTATTTTAATGGAATATGTTTTAATGGGTTATGCAGTAGTGTTAATTCTCATGTTTATTGTTTGGTCTTAGGACTATTATTTGTTTTTTTGTGGTTTTTTATGATCTGGCTGTGTGTGGTGAACGGATGAATGAGCATGTGCACATGGATTTGTTGTGTTATAAATGAATAAGGCTCCACCAACGGGTAGGGTTGACTGATGATCTAACCCGAACTATGAATGCCTGAGTTGGGGAGTCAGACTGCAGATATATACCACCAATGATTGTGTCCGATGAATATAACTATACCTAGGAACCAATGTAAGTGAGATTTATTGATTGTGAATTTTATTATCCCTAGTGATTTACGGAACGTGACTTGTCACCATAATTCTTGAGCTTGTTAATTATGACTTTTCCATTGAACATATGATCAAAGTGTATTAAGTGATGAAGATGGAATAAGTAATGAAGTTGGAAACAATGCTAGGAATGATTCTAGTGAACCTTTTCAATTAATTTCTTCTTAATATTCTTTTTTTCTTGTATTTTTCTTTCATAGTAGCTCGCACTAACTATTTACTGGATATTTTATAGACACTGTTGGTGGTGGTCAACTATGTTTTACTCATTTGCTACCCAGGCCACTGTTGGGTACCCAAGAAGGCCTCATGCTCATAGGACGAGACAAGGAGAGGGATCTTATGCTAGGGAGTTGATTTGGGTATGGGACATACATGGATGAGATTCTAGATTTAGATTCTGGGCCATTATGGGGATTAATCTTTTTGTTCTTATTTTTGGGTTGGACCACTTTTACACTATTTGGTATGAAATGAAATTTTTATCAATTATTATGGTTATACCCTATTTTTGAAAAAGTTAGTTATCAATACTTATTTGGTTATGGTACTTTTTTCTGCCATTTATTCATGTTATATGTTGTGGATTACTCTAGTATGAGGGTATAGTCTTCCCACTTGAAAAATCTTGACCCTTACAACTAGTCGAAAACCTATGGCATACGAGAAGGTGAATATGAGGTCATGTGGAAAGTCTCAGGCACCATTTTGTGGCATCCATGATGAGGATGTAAAATTCTCCAATGGGTTGTTCTTTTATTTCATCTAGAACATCCAATAAATAGTATGGTCTGATATGATTAATAGAATTACAAAAATGGCTAGATTCCATTTGTAAAACGTAAATATGACTCATGATTCCAATTTCACTTTATATCAGTCTTGATATCATCTATAACTCCACATTCTAGTATTTATAACTATATCCCATTTCATTATTTATGGTGACTACTTCATATCATTTTTTGATAATAATTTTCCTTGAAAGGAATTTCATTTAATCATTTTTACATGTATCATTAAATTTTCAAAATATCTTTTTCTCATCCTTCTTCAAACTTATTATTTTAACACATCTCTCTTATACTTCTAGTGATTCCACATGTTTACATAAAATAATGAATTAAAATTCATAGAGGTTAATTATGAAAATTTTATTTTATGTTTTCTCATTTTTCAATGTAACTAGTTCATATTAATGAATACATCTTTTTTCAATGCACACCCTATTCATATGCCACATGGAATGGATCCACCTTAATTATACATCAATAAAAAATATACACCGTGTGTAGATAGCTGCCTCCATATATCCTCATGTAGAATATTGTGTTTGGATATTCTAATACAACCCACTACATTAGATATACTTATTCGGTATTATATGGAAAAAAACTACACAGAATATATTTAAGAAAATTTAATTATGAATTATTATTATTTAAAAACTCGGTACCCATCTTATTTATGCTATTCACATCACTAGTATTTGTTTATTTCAACAATTCACCATATGCGATATCATTTCCATATTTCATCCTTCAAAAAATGAAATGATCCCCATTATTATGGTTATTTTTTTAATGGTACGTGTAAAATCATATATATATTATTTATTCCGGCATTTAATAATTTCTATGAGAGAAAATTCTCCATTTTTTCCTGTACATTATTTTATATTATCTTTTTATATATTTGGATGTGATTATACATCCTTTTCTTTTTGATACACTATCTATTTCCAAAATTTAGTAATATTTTCTATGTCAATGTATTTTTTCATCACTGATACATATATATTTTTTCACTTATATGTCCTTATTCAAAAATCCATGAACCCCATTTTTTTCTTTCTATATAACCTTGATGAAAAATATATCAATGATAATTGAGCTATTCTCTCTTTCATTATTACTTTATTCCAATCTAGTACTATGAATATATATTTTCATAAAGTGGATTTATAATTATTTAATTCATCAACACTTTTGGTCATTAATGTTTTCTTACTAATCATAAAATATTCATAAAATATTTTATATTAATACATTTCAATATGACTAATATTAACATAAAAACACATATTAGTAAAATATTTATATGACTGAATAAAATTCCAGAGATTTTATTTGTAAATAGATTTCCTATGAGTTAAGTCAATAAATTTTTCTTATCACAGGTCTATTTTGTGTCTAATAATGTGAAAAGAACTAGTTCAACATAGTGATTTTTATAGTTATTATTTTAAAATATTGTATTCATGTTCTTCATCTCTAAAGAATATAGGGTTTTATACTTCATTCAATTTAGTGAATTACCCATGTGTGAATCCTCAATATTTTACTTCTTTAACATAGTAAAAAACTATTACGAACCCCTCCCTATAAAGATACCCTCTTGAGTTTTCAATGATGAAATTGAGAAAATGACCATTGAGTCCCTTCTCTGGGTGGAACCGGGTCGGTGACTACCACCAAAGGTGTACTAATCCAATAATATAGGAGGCATTACCATTTATAAAAATCATGAATGTGAGATAGAATGAATCATCCAAAAAAACTCCAAGACAAAACATATAAGAGAAATCCAAAAACCAACCCATAATGCATGTATAAATAAAACTAATACAATGAGAGTCTAAAAATTAAATTCCATAACTAAATCTAAGCATCGACACACCCGAATGGCCTGAAGGCCTTTATGTTTATTGATTTTTGATAACACTCATTTCAAGGGATGAGGTCGAAATCCTAACAAGGCCCGTAGGCTCAGAGATTACATGGCCCAAAGGCTTAGGATATTACATGACCCGAAGGTCTTAGAGAATTCTACCAGACTATCTATAATGAACTACCCCTCCCAAGCATCTGGATCATGATAGTAGCTCTCCACCTTCGCATGGCAGTCAAGATAGGATTCTCGTGCAAGCAGAGTCTGGTCCCAATGGCATAGTCATAGCCTCTTATTCAAACAAATCTATTAGGCTCTACTCTGGTATGTGAACCTGCTCTAAATCCGATTCTGGGCTGCTCCATTCTTGTAGAGTTTTTCTGGGGTAACTAAAAGTGGCCCAAAGGCCTTGAGGTAGCCTGAAGGCCTTAAAGGTGGACTGAAAGCCCTACTAACCCGAAGGACTGGGTGGCCCGAAAGCCTTAAGGACTCTAAGCCCAAACCGGAGGCCCAAGGTGAATAGTTCTAGCTACTACAGTACAAAATATTACTACTATAGTAACTACTATAATATCACATAGTGTACCGTTCTTCTATAGTACCACACAGTGTACAGTCTACTACAGTACCAGTACAATGTACAGTCCTGCTATAATACCAGTATAGTGTACAATACTGCTATAGTACCAGAAATATGCCTCTACCTGAATTTGAACATGGGTCTCATAGATGCACTTAAGGATACCCCAGGGCTGATGATCATGTGCAAGAACCAACACAATAACTGTCCAAAGGACTAAACTAGTAACACCCAACAGTATCCCTAAAATCCTCTAGGAAACCTAAAATAAATTCAATATACTTAGGGTGGAAAAAAATTATACATATTAAGAAAATAAATGTATCTCATGAAAATACGATAGAAGCACACTAATGCTCTTGTGAGATAACAATAGAAATAAAAAGAACCTAAACATGTTTACTAACCATCACAACCTCGCCTAGGAACAGTCACCAAGTAACACATGTCACGTAATATAATATAAATTTCATCGATGATTGGGTACCACATAAAACATTCCCACTGATTAACCACTCGCACACACCAATGTCAATTATCTTGGCTCTCCCACTTCTTATGAATATAATACATCACATCCCACATTCCCGCACCTGGGCCTCACAATACATCCTACCCCTAAATACCTAGACCTCACAAAAAATCATACCCACAAACATTAAGACCTCAAAAAACATCCCATATCATTCTGAAGACACCTAGGAAAGTACTTCAAAATTCATCCCTAAGTCACCTAGGAAATAACATCACAACTCATCTGGAATTCACCTTGGACACCACATCTCATCACATCCTTCCCAAAGAAACTTGGTCTATCATCTCCTGTAAGAGGGGGCATGGAAGAGAAGTTCTCTAGCCATTAATCCTCCCACTTGGATGTTGCGAAAGAAACCCCCAGATAACTATGAGGGTGTTCATCGCATAGTGGTCAATTTGGGTGGGGTGTCTATAGAAAATACAATAATATACAAGTATATTTGTAGTATCAATCACTCCAACACTACCAATGGGTTCTCAATAAAATGACCAATTCAAAAAACTATCACTATTACTGACACCTTAAATGGAAATATTTTGATTTACGTCCATGATTTTATGAGTTGAAGAGCCTGATAAAAAAATGTGGCATCACATTACCCCTATTCTCGACACCCATTAATTTAATTACCTAGCGTCATAAACATTTAATCAAACAACCACCATTTTAATATTTCATTAGTCACATCAATCTTATTAACCAAACCGGCCAAAGTCACTCCAAAATTTATCAAATGATTATTTATTCATTATATCAGTAACTGGGAAACTAAAAAACACATTAATAGTCATGGTAAATTAATTCAATTCACATTAAAGTCACATCTTACATTGACCTCTAGATAAAATGTAATGTTTTTTGTATATTACTAATGTCAAAGCACCCATACAAATAACTAAAGTCCTTAAAATTCATTCTACCCAAAAAACTATACCAACCAATACAAACAACAAACTCACAACTACATCTAGCCACATATGCCCTAATTAATAGTTTCACAGCCCTACTAAATAATGACACCGCACCCATCACTATTTCACTACATATCCATATTATATCCAAATCCACCCATACAACCAAATAAAATCCCCACATCACATCAGCACACATTAAAAGGAAAAATATTTTTCAGATTTTATAAGGCATCCCTTTATTAATTCCTACTTTATATTTTGGGGTTAATACAAAACATTTATGATCGTGGGACACCCATTTATTATCCAATTATATGTGGTAAAAATATTTTATATATAATCATCAAAAAAACCAAAAAACATAGTTGATATAAACCATTCTGTGCAAAAACAAGGACCCCCAATAACCATGATTTTTAGTGGTTATTTATCCCATATAAATAAAAATATCAACCAAAAACTAATAAAAAATCATGATCATGTGTCACTTTCTCCAACCCCATATATATTTATCTTAAAACTTGTTCAATTATATTCATTATTCTAAATGAAACTAAATTCACAAAGTAAAAAATACATATAACCAAACCACATAATGAGAAATTAAGAAATATGAGGGAAAACCTACTTGAAATTTTTTTGATTGAAATTAGCTGGTGACTCCCAAAATAGGGGTTCACATGTAGTAGGAAAACTATAGGGAACCACAAACTGAATCTGGAAATAATATACTCGACACCTACAGGAAGAAGGATTTGGGGTGCCCTGTAGAAAGAGGATAAAAGAAGGAATGGTAAAAGGGAAATATATATAATCTTTATTAAAAAATCTAAATAGAGTCACGGGTTAGATACTCTTTATATTCTACAATAAAAGAGACTCTAGCCAAGACCAAAAGTTTGGAACAATTAAAAGCCCTAAGAATCATAGGAAATTACCGAAATACTTTTTTTATAATTTTCCAAACACTTTTAGGAAAATTTAGAAACCCAAATTATCTTTCAAGCCCACAAAACACATCCAAAAACGAACAAGAAAATAATCACCCAAAGCAACCAAAAAAAACTAAAAACCATAATCTCCATACACATCATCGCAACCAATACAGGAGCCCTCCTCCATGGTGTCTGTTCCCCATTTAGAAGACAAATTTAAATGCCTCATGAAATAACCATTATAGTACTGCCTCATATCATCCAATGTGACTCTCCCAAGACCATCTTGCTTGGAAATTATTCCTTTTTAAGCTAGGTTCACCCCATGATCCCACTTAAAGGAGGCTCTGGTGCAAAATGGTCGAGGCAGATAGGAGTAATCCTTCCTGCCATTTCTTTTTGGAGTAGAAGATTCTTCTCCCCCATCCTCAGTCTTAGTTCTATATCCACCTTGCATTATTTCACCAATGGATAGATTGACCATTCCACATCTATTCTCCTTGTCGCACTTGGGAAGCATCCCCTTCCTCCCAAGGACGCTATCCGAGGTGGATTCCTTTCCCTCCACATCTTTTCCTCTCCTCTGATCAGGCGTGTTATCGTCAATCCCTGATAGATTGTTGCTCGCGACACCATCATCTTTAAATTATCCTTTTATTTTCCCCAAAACAACATTTCCAAAGTTGGCCTATTTTCAGTAATGATAAACAGTATTCACCACAGTGGATTCCTCCAAAACCTTATAGGAATCCTCATGGTCAGCTTCTACTACCATGAAATCTCGCATACTGATCTCCAAAGATTTATCATGCTGCACTGGAAGAGAATTCAAGCCCTCCTCAGTAATTCCCTGGAACATGATACTCAAAGGATACAAAGGCTTAGATGAGATACTTGGTCCCCCACTATCATGGCTTCTCCCAGTTCTACCCAATTCCACTGCTGAGGCACCTTTTTTTCTTTCCGCCCTCTGTTCCCTCATCTCCAAAGCATAACCAGATGATGATCCCCCAAATTCTCCACAACAGATGGGTCATCATTCTTGTGAGAGCTTCGATTATTATAATTCTCATGTCTTTGTCTCTTGCTTGCATCAGGCACCTCCGGATTGCGTTGAGTCATCATAAAATCCATCAAGGATGAGATAAAACCATTCCTATTAGAATCCTTGCCAACCCCTTCTGTAAGCTGCTGGACCAAAGGGCCCAATGATTGGGAACCGTCATTTACCCCTCAAAATCAGTTGTCCTCAACTCCAGACCCTCCATCGGCTGGGTAATAGGGGTTATCCCCACTGCATACTCCCTCTTAATCGAGGCCCAGTACTCCTAACACCAAGGTTTCTGCACCTGTGTTGATGAATCTCTTCGACATCTCTCCGGAAGATGTCCAAAATGATTACAATTCAAGAAAAATTCATACTAGTTCTCATAAATAACCTGCTGTTTACACCTGTATTCCCCACCAATTGTAATCCAAACAAACTCAAATGGAAACCTAGAAGCATCCACCTAAACACATACACAAGGGTTAATCATATTCCACACCGCTTCAGTGCGTCTATCCGCACTCATAAATCTTCCCACAAGATTACCTAACATTCATACAACAGAGGGATTATGAAAAGGTAATGGGAGATTAGGAAAAACAACCCAAACCACTGCCGAAGGAGAATCCTATTTCATATTAAAATAAAACGACCATCAAATAAGGAAGAACTGAATACCATTGTAACTGCAAGGAGCTCTTGACCAAGCTTGGATGATGTCCTCTTCCGACTCAAAACAAATCATAATATGTTGTCTGTCCAACAACCCAACAGTCTCCCTTTCTTGAATGTTCCAAGATGAGAAAAAAAACCTGTCGAACGCATCGATGGAAGGTATCCTTTGTCTGAATCGAGAAAATAGAGTAAGATTCAAGAGAAAAGAGTATTCTGTGAACTCAAATGTCGAAATATGAAGATTAGTGTTTCCATCCAAAAGATTTGGAACTTTAGGGCTCACGAATGCTTTCGGAAATGGTAGAAGAAAGTCAGGATTGGTGAAGGGATGGAACAAAGGCCTTTCTATCCCGATGAATGACGATTCCCCCTCCCCCACAAATGGGGGAGAAGCCGGACCAGATGCCATATTCACCAGCTGAGGGAGAGCATCGGAGGGTTTTGTGAAATCCAGACTCTTAGGATATTAAATACAGAATTTATGAGCTTCGAAATGGTCTCAGATCCTTTCAAATAATGTATTCAAAGTGTTTTACCTGAATGAAAGTCATCAAAAGTTAAAAAATAGAAGAATCTGGAAACAATATACACATAGAACTACCAGACAAGGTACTGTTTGATGAAGCATCATTGGTTGAGGCACCGTTGGTTGAGGAACTGTTGGATGAGGCACTATTTTACAAGGTAATGATGGTCATGGCACTATCAAGATGAACTTTATGCCACCATTAGGGAGACACCATCAGGTGAGATACACTACTTAATGAGGCAGTGATGGATGAGGCACTATTGGGAGAGTGACCTCTAGTGAGATACTGTAAGAAGGAGACCATCATGGTGATACACCTCCAGCACAAGCTAAAGCATGGGTAAAACCAACATAGTGATGCTACCTGCATGAGACACAACCGGTGTGGGACACTGATAGATTGAAACCACCAGAGGGACATAGTTATGGTGAGACACTATTGTAAGACTTGGAAAACTGGGATTTTATTCAAAGCACTAAAATCAGTCACCTTAACTCCCTAGGACACCTGAACACTATATTTTCCTTAAATTAATTTTCTTGAATGTTAGTCATTACAGGAGATACATATCAAATTATTCTCTCCCTTGAGAATTCAAAACCACCCTGAAGGGAAAGTGAGGAAGGGTATGAACAACAATCCCCCAGAAACCTTTCAAGGAACTCGTTAAACGTTAAACACTAGTATCTAATTAAATCATCAACATTCGGAAACCGTGTGTTTTTTAACATTGGATCTGAATCCTCTATATCTACAACAACCTCCTATGATATATACCAATCAGGCCTTACCATCATTTCTCTGACACGTCAATCCACATTACCAAAAAACACATTGCATAAACAAACCACATCATCCGGTATAAAAATCAAGAAATTACATCCTCCAGGTCAAGATACTATCATATATGGTCAGCACATACTCACTCGCACGAGTTTAATCGCATCACCATTAACGAATCTCAATTAGGAATCAGGTCTTCCCCATTTCATATGTCAGTACATAATAAAACATCCTAATACACACGTCTCATTTTAAGGAAAACAACTCATCTCATAATATATAAGGCTCAAAATCTCATCCTAAAGAAAACAAATAAGAAATAACTCAAAACAAAAATGTGTACTAGCTACAAATCAACTTATGCCACTCCCAAGTACTATCCTCCTAGCCACTATGCCTGCCCAACACATATACCAATGGAATAGTCCATCAACACAGTGATGTATCTCGGTTATCTTGGGTCTCTTCCTGCCGATCCACAAACATCATATCACTCTAAATTTCTAAAACTCCCCTATCAAAAACATGAGAGTCATTGTAAATATAATGACGAAGATGAGAGATGTGAAATACATTTTAGATTATCTCCGACTGTGGTTGGAATGCCAACCGGTAATCCACCACTTCCAACTCACCCCAAAATCTCAATTGTCTCAAAAAACCTATGAGAATGCTTAATCCCTCTTCCAATCCTATATTTACCAAATTGAGGGGAAATCATTAAGAAAACATTGTCCGCAAACTAAAATTCCAATAGATTCCTTTTACAATTGGCATAAGACTTATTCTTTTCCTTTGATGCTTTTATCATATCATGAAAGAGTTAATCCTTCTCTATCGTTATCTTTACCACATCAGGATGAAGAACTACTTTCTCACCAACCTCCATCCAA
Organism: Viscum album; assembly: GCA_963277665.1. Classification (NCBI taxonomy): domain Eukaryota; kingdom Viridiplantae; phylum Streptophyta; class Magnoliopsida; order Santalales; family Viscaceae; genus Viscum; species Viscum album. The sequence goes on along the minus strand of OY728119.1, from coordinate 769,063,068 downwards.
CACAATAAAGAACGATACTCTCTCTCTTACAAAGCCTTAAACAGGTCCATTCTAATGGAATAATTGTAAATATTATTCTAAGAAAACTCAAACAATTTCATGTGTCATACCCAAGATCCACCAAGTTCCAAGACGTTTGTCCGAACCATATCCTCTAACATCTAGATTGTATGTTCTATCTTCTCATCTTTCTAACGGTGGTAAGCAGTACTGAGTTACAACTGAGTTCCAAAAGCATTCTATAATCCACTCTAGAATTGTTAGGTAAACCTTGTGTCTCGATCAGAGACAATAGACATCAAAACTACATGTAACCACACCACATAATCCGCATACTTATTATCCAAGACTCCATTGTGACATGTCATTGATCCCTAAAATGTGAGATGATTTCATAAACTGATCAATGATCACTCTGATAGCATCTTAATCTCCCTGAGATTTGGGTCACTCTATGAATGAATCCATGAATAATTCAACCCATTTCCACTTAAGAACATCCAAAAGATACAAAAAATCACCATTAGTATGATGCTCAACATTTACTTTTTGGTAAACCCAGCATGTCGCCGCAAACTCTACACCTTCCCATTTCATCATGGGTTATGAAAACTAAATCCCCAATCCATGTTACATCTTTGAACATCCGGGGTGTACCAACAAGGGTGAGTTATGAAACTCACGAAGGGCTCCATAATGAATTTCATCCAAAAAAAAATTCTTTCCATGAATCAACATTTGGTTACCACCATTCTCTGACCATCCCTATAGGGGGTCGTTATAGAAAACACAATCACATCACCTCTACCTATGATTCACCCCATCGAGGCTCCTACACCTACTACATCAGAGAATATTGAACCATCATCTAAATCAAACATCTTTTACCACCACACACTATTATATCCAAGTTCTATGTTTCCAACTACTTTATAACTTTCCAATCACCCAAAGATTCCCAAACAACCCTCATTCAATGACTTTCTTCTCATATAATTGGTGATGACATTCTTATTTTCTTAGGTGTAGGACATCTCAAAATCATTGTCCTGAATAAAATACATCAACTTTCGCTATTTTATATTCATGTCACGATGGGAAAAGATATTACTCAAGATTTTGTTATTTGTGAAGGACACAAAGTGATCCCAAATGAGGTAATGACACCACAAAATCTGTGCAAAAAACCCCCAATGGTACCTCCATATCTTGAGTCGAATAGTTATTCTCATTGTGATGTAACTTCCTAGACCCATAAAATATCACTTCCTTCTACTTCATCAAAAATCCCCCCAATACCAGACAAGGATCATAACAAAACACCTCAAATGTCACCCATTCCTCAGTCAACTAGAGCTCTGGGGCACTATCCAACTTCCCCTCTATGGAACTGAATGTTGTAAGTAATAGATTTGTACACAATAAAATTATATTTGTTCCTCTTCAGATTAGTCAATGGGGATACAACTTGAAATAAACCAGTTATGAACTTTAGATAATAGCATGTGAGAGTAAGAAAACTATGAACATCTTCCACATTATTGGGTGCTACCCCAGAAAACAAATGCTTCAAACATTGAAGCTTCTGCTACTACACCCTGTAATGAAACAACATGCCCGAGGAAGTTCACATCTCATGTCTAGAACATACACTTGGACAAATTTCTATAGAGCCTATGGTATCAATGAACTCGCCAGACAGTTCTGATATTCTCAATGTACTCCACCTATAAATTTGACTAGATTATGTTATCATAAATGAATATGATAATGAACATGTCTATTAATTCATATAATATGGTGTTTTGGAATCCCATTAACTTGGAAAATGAGTTTATAACAATGAAGGACATGAATAAAAACTCAATGTTCCCATACCTGATTCTGAAGAAAATATTCAAGATATCATCCTCTTTCACCCTTAACTCGTGATATCCATAATACAAATCAATCATATAAAACCAACATTCTCTTCTTAGTTGGTCATAGATATCATCTATTATAAAAAGGGTAGTGGATTTTGACTATCACCTATCTCAAACATTGTTAGTATATGCACAACCTCAAAACACAATCCACCTTCTTTGCAAAAAACACGGGAGCACCCCATGGAAACTCACTAGGATGAATAAAAACCTTATTCATCAGATCATCCATCTGAATCCCCAACTCCAACAATATAGGAGGTTACATCCAATAATCATCAATTGAAAAACAAAATGTAATAGTATGAATTTCTATCACGAACCCAACATCGCGTTGAGGGTGTAGCATCAAATCCTTCTTAGAAAAAAAAAATCCTAGATTATTGCAATGATCCTTGGAACCTATAACATTCCAATATCCACTAATCCACTAGAAACATAGCTAACAATGAGATATAAGGCTCCAAACTTCCACTAACCTCTTAAGAAATATACTCACTGTCAAAAACCACACACTAACCACTGAGATTTGAAAACATGACTCACTTGAAGAAGTAGTACATAATAGATTGAATGGAATAAAACTATTCATATATTAATTTAAGATGAAAATGGATTATCCTACTGTGTTATGTGTTGTTCCACTTACATTTCATGTTGAGGGCTCCATTGAGGTGGGGGTTTCATCTGTGGCATTGGGTGGTGCTCATCCACATTCATTAGGTGCTTCTTCTCCAGTTTCTGCATATCTTTAACCAATGAGGAAATTTATTAAGGAGCTTATTTTCTACACTCCTCCTTCTTCTATGGCTTCTAGTCTCCCCTGGGCTCCAGGTATTATTATTTAAAAGAGGCCTCCTTTAGTGGTCAAAAACTCTTCGGTGATGGATATACCTATGAATGAGTTGTAAGAGGCTGCTTCTTTCCATGATCTATCATTGGTGGATAATTTTACAACATATATAACTTCCCTCGGTTTCTTCAAATGTTTTTTTGTATTCTTTGAGGCTTCATCTTTCTATGGATATGTCAGATCATTCTAGGTTCAACTTTGGCATCCACTTCTCTTTCAAGGAGGACATTGTGATATCTTGGGATAAGGTAAGGAGGCATAGTGGCTCATGGTGAATCACCTTTTCTCGATGCACTTTTTATTAAAACACTGGTAGAGAATCTAGTTTTACTAATATTTTGATAAATATTCCATGTCTACCATTACCGCATCTGTATCCATCGATACATCATTTTATGATATATTATTTGGGTTTATTTGATTGTGCTGTAGAAAGAGAGTGTTGTCTTCTGGAGGTGGCTAATATGTAGATTTATGTGGATATGTATATTTCAAAGTAGCTTTAATCCCAAGTTTTTTTTTGAGATAATGATGAATTTTTATGGTGTAAAAAGTTTTTCTTTTAGGAACGACCCATGTTTTATGTAGGTTGTGGTCTCCAAGTACATTCAATGGGCTTCTACAGATGTGGGTCATTCAACAGGTGATCTCAGTGACCATCCTCTTCTACTACCTCTTAGTCCCCCTCTAGATCCAATTGGGTTTATTCTATAGATAAGTTGGATGATGGTGTCGGGGTGTGTGTGGGGTTGAGGTTTTAGGTGGTAGTGAAGGAGGTTGAAGATATAGACGTTGACGTGGTTGCAAGGATTTAAAATTCATATTCTCCTTGTCATGTTCGTTCCAACAAGCCCTACCCTATACCTTTTCCCACTTTTTTTTAAATCTTGACCATTGAAGAATGGAATTTTAATGCAACAGTCGGCCATGCGTGACAAGTTTGTTTCTTATTATGTGTTTTTTAGGGATTCCCCCTCATCATCCTTGACCTGGAGTTCTTGAAATCTCTAGGTGAGCTCTGATTCATGTATTCCTAGGGAGATTTCTCAACCTCACAGTCTATTACAAGTTTTTTCTCTACTACACCATGATCTAGTCTAGATAGCGTCTTTTTTATCTTATATTTCACTGAAGGAGGTCAAGGTTAAATCCCATGAGAATGATTTCTCTGATAGTTTTATTAAGGCCATTTGTGCTACTTGATATTCTCCTAAAAGATTACTTTTATACTCTTCACATCAAGATGATTTTCTCCTAGGATGTACCCCCTCATAGTTGTGAAAATATGTTCTGCCTTATAGAGGATTCATTGGATTTTCTTACCCTCACACTGTTAAACCAGAACTTGTCTGTGGGGTCTGTAGGGCCGGTTACACGTTCCAACGCTAAGGATGTTACTGAGTTCGATAAAGATTCTATATTAAGTCTTTCATAATGGAAGGGTAAATATCAATTATTTTAATGGTATCTATGATTATCTAGAATGTGAGGGGTCTGGGGGAATGTTCCAAATATGACGTTGTCTCTTATCTATCCCGAAAGCATAAATCTTCTGTCTTTTCCATCTTAGAGATGATGTATGATCATACAAATCTCAGAAAATTTTCATGGATGATGTGTCTTGGGAACTATCTACAAGAATCACACGGGAAAGGCCTGGTTGGTTATATATGATGATGTATATATCAGTTGAACATATTAGCATCATGTCACAATGCATTAATACCAGGATCAATTTTAGGAATGAGTTTTTTCTTTTTTCCTTTGTCTATTCCAGTTTTGATCCCTAGGGTCGGAGAGATAATTGTCATTACCTAGTCTCCTTTAAGCTGGTCAAATATACATGGTATATTGGTGGTGAATTTACCTCAATTATGGAGGAGGAAGAAAAATGAGGAGGTGCTGTTTTCAACAATAATGACATGCATGATTTCATAGATTTTGTTTCATTGCTGGATTTTATTGACATGGGGTATTAATGAAATAGGTTCACATTGTGTAATAATAAGAGGGGTGACAACTATATATGGTGTCATCTGGATAGGTGATTTTCTAATCTCCTAGGTCTCTACTATTTCCCTCAATACTTGGTCATGCACCTGACTCACTTCCTCTCAGATCATGCCCCAGTTTTAGTGGAGCTACAAAGAGGAGATCTGGTTAGGCTGCCTCGTTAATACTCTATCTACTTGCACTCTATGTATTGAGTCATGTAGATGTTAAAGGATTACTAGGATGATGTGGAGGTGGAGGGATCTTGGGTTTTCCTTTTCAGGCGTATTAGGAATCTTAATAAGGGAATTAGAGCTTGGGTGTGTTCATATTCAGTAAAGGAATTCATACTCAAAAGATTTCAGGTATCCACTGATAGTTTGGAAGAAGAAAAATATGATTCTTGATATGATCGTTAAATTTTCAACCTATATGAAAAGAAATATTTTATTTCTAAAACAAATCTTGGAAAATGAAAAGGCCTATAGGATTAAATCTAGAACTCGATGGTTCAAGGAAGGAGACCGAAATATATAATTCTTCCAACCTTGATTGAAAGAGAAGGTGAACCAAAGTAAAATCAACTTGAGGTTTGATGAAGAGTCATATACCATAGATGTGCAGATGGTAGGGATCATGGTGCTCAGTAATTTTCTGGAGATTCTATTTTTCTCTAATCTTCAATGAAATTCGGATTCTAGGAATTTATAATATGTGGATTGTTTTGTGGCATGTCTTCAATGGATGATGGATAGGTCTGACAATTTTTTTTATAGGGTTACCTTGGGGGGATGAGATAAAATCCACTGTCTTCAACATGAACCAAGATATTTCACTAAGTCCAAATAGTTTCCATGGGGCCTTTTACATCACTGCTTGGGAATGTACTAAATCCCATGTTGTTGAAGCCTTCCAGGACTTCTTTAGAAGGGTTCCCTTAAACAGGGGTGTGTTCAAATCTATAGTTGTGTTGATTCCCAAGTTGAAGGGCCTGATTAACATCAACCAATTTATTCCCATCTTTCTCAGAAATGTGTCCTAAAATATTATTAATTCTTTCATTGGAAAGAGACTGAATGGTATCATCCCACTAATGATTTCTAGAGATCTACATTGGTTTGTGAAAGGCATGCTTATTCAGGGTTCCAATGGTATTTCTAATGAATTGGTGGGTGACATCAACAAGCCTTATAGGGTTATAATGTTGTTATCGAAATTGATAAGAAAAATCTTTTGATAATTTGTAATGGAGTTTCATTATCCATGACTTGTGAAAGCTTGGATTCACCGAATGGTTTTGTGACCTTTGTTTCTGATGTTATTCTTCTCCATGGATTACTATCTCTCGGTTGGGGAATGTTTATGGCTTCGTCAAAATATCCTAAGGAGTGAGGTATGAGTATCATTTATCCCTCATTATCATCATTATTTCATGATAAGAACTTGCTCAAAACATATCCGATAGCATGGAAAGTGGAAGGATCAGGACCTACTATGTATAGGAATGGTATCATCTCTCATTTGATGTTTGCTAATGATATAATTATTTTCCTTAATGGCTTCCATATTTCGCTCAATGGATTTATGAGAATTATTTCTAACTATGGGAAGTTGAGTGAATAGTTTATTAAATCTTCCAAAAGAAAGGTATTTATTTCCAATAAGTGATTGAGAAGGTGTAATAAGGACATCCAAGTGATCCTTAGTGTTCAAAGGAATCATTTCCCCATGAAATACCTCTATGATCTATTTTCTAATAGGATAATAAAAAATGTGTTTTTCAATGACCTTATCAATTGGTTATCAGGGAGGATTTCTAACTGGAAGTATAATTTCTTTTAGTTTGGAGGTAGAGTCATGATTATCAATAGTGTTTTGACATTAGTTATGATGCATATTCTCTCTATAATTAACCTCCCCAAGGGCTCTATGAGCTATATGAAAAGGGTTCTCACAAGTTTCTTCTGGGATTAAAAAATCTATGTGTTTTTCCACTGGACCTCTTAGAAGTGATTGGTGAAACATATTGAGGAAGGTGGGGTTGGATTTTGGGATATTGATGAAGTAATATAGTCCAAGAAAGCTAGACTTTCATGGGATTTCATGGAAGGATATTCCTTATGGGATTTATTCCTAAAGGAAAGATATGGACCCTAATGGGAAGACTATGGTAGTGGAAGGAGTAAGCTATCAAGCCATTCATGATGTATACTCATGCACTTGGAGGACCTGGAAGACTCTATAATACATATTTTGGGAGAAGGTAATATTTGTCTATGGTGTCATCACATGGTTGGTGAGAATCTTCTCATCCAAGGATTCATGGTTCTAGATTTTACATTCAGGGAGGGAATTAGGAACCCCTAGATTATAGAAGAGATTCTGAGAAAAGATCAAATGGTGGTGTTTGATAATATTATCATATGTGAAGATCAATATACATGTTATTTCCTAGGCTCGAGCTATGGTTGTTTTTCAGGACGGGACATCAGGAATAAGATGCATGCCAAAACCATTTGTGAGGATTGAGTGGAGACACTTTGGTGGGGTGGGATACCCTATAATATTAACTTCATTGTTTGTAGAATTAAGAATCAAGATATCCCACCTGATGAAAATATCCAGAAGTGGGACATTTTTGGGTGTCGATCTGTTGGTGTTGTGAGCATCCGAGGAGTGAATTGGTTCTGCATGTGTTCCTTTAGAGAGACTAAGAAATTATCCTCTTAGCGGGTTTGATTCATAGAAATGCCTTATTTCTGAGGGAGATTCATTTCTATAGGCCTTAGATAATGATTACAGAGTGTAGACCAAGAGGCTATGGAAATAAAAATCTGTAGTATTATATTTACTATGGATTGGGGGAAAATGTTGGATGCAAGGAACTAGGACAGATTGTGTGTGAGGAATAAAAGTTATATTTACATATTAGTGCGCGTTATAGGGTGATGGATCTTTGTATATCAATCAATGTTTCTTTAGGTTCCCATACCCTATGTACTTTTCTCAATGGGCCAATTACTATATCGCGCCCTTATGGTTGGTGGGGGAGTTGGTCCTCTCCATGAAACAGATTAAAGATTAATGTGGATGGTTCATACATGAATTTATAGATAAAGGTTGGCGGTCTTTTCAGAGATCACATGTGTTGGTCTTCCTTGCCATTAGTTATTTTTTAAGACTAGGATATTCTATGGGGGCAGAAATGAGAGCAATTCATACATGCATGTTATTGTGAAAAAGTCTAATTACTCATGTCAAGGTAGTGAAATATGACTCGGTGGTGCTGGTGAACATTTTTCATGGAATGGTGGTCTCTCCTTGGGATATTTTATATGTAATATGACAGTGAAAAAGGATTTATCCCCTGGGGATGTGGTGATACATATTTGGATGGGGAGAAACTTCACTACAAAAGTATTAGCAAAAGGGGTCGTGAAGGTGGTCCTTTCATCATTTATTCTAGTTTGGTTCTATCCTAGTTTATTGTAAAATAATTATTCTCGGGAACGCCCTTGGGAAACATCACTTTAGGCCCCCAAGTTGTATTTCTTGTTTGTTCTTGTGTGGTTGGGGGTGGTACTCCTTTCTCACACCAATACCTTTTCATAGTAATATAAATATTAAATTTCTCCTTGGAATACAACTAGTTGATTCCTAAAAGGAAATCATATGGCTAATTATGTATCATGAAGAGATCTATGATGGATTGATGCATTTTCAACATCATTATACCCCCATGGCATATGTAAAACAAGTTGGTCTGGTCTTCGACCGGAATAATCCACACTATGGGAACTGGATGCATCTCAGTCACTTGTCATAGAGCATCAGATAGTGTGGGTGAATCAAATGAGTGAAAATATATGAAATCACGAAATTCATAAACAAGGTTTCTGAACAAACTTATAATAACTATGTTGATTTGTGGACCCTCTAGAGCTGTTGAATTCACTGCATGCAACTGACCATACCCATATCCTTTACCTATTGACTGATGACCATCTGGATAACCATTCTCTAGTCATGGTCTCTGAACATGAGGAGGATCCTTAGGCCGGCCTCTGACTTCACTATGTCCCCTTAGTGGAGAAAAATCTAGATGCCCCTACTATTTCAACTATCTCACTCGCATTGGATGCAAAGGCTGATTCAAAGCCTATCTACATACAAAAACACGAGCAAAGGAAGCTACACATCCCGTGTTTTTAATATGGATAAAAACCCCACAAAATAAACATATTTCCCCCATTACCACATAAAATTAATGGAGACATAGCTACTGACTAGTCGAAACCTCAAATTTCCTTACACCTGATATCTGCCACTAAGAAACCTTCCTTGAGAAGAACTCTGCTGGATCCCCTCATCTGATAGAATTCCCCACGAGTGCATTTATTTGATGACCTACACTGTCTTTTTAACCTCTAAATATGTTGGAAACATTAAACGTGTCACAACATACTAGAAATAAGGAATATGTTCCTCTTGAAAATATCAAATATGAGACTCTTCTTTTTGAAAAATGTATGCGGAAAAATGCAGAAGGACAGAGAATTTGATTCCCACCTCCTTCACTGACATAATCCTCTGTTTAAGGAAAAGTAGATATTTATTATCCATAGCCTTAATTGTTGATGAATGGAACACTTCCTAAAACTCATACGGGATGTAAACACAGAAAACATTATTCTCTTTCCACTCTCCTAGTTAATGGTTCCACCAATGACACGCAGCTCCCCAAATCTAGCTAACTGCCAATGGGAATGAGTACCCCCTGGGGCCTAGATCAAACTAAAAGTGATCTCATGATCCTTTATCCAGCTCTCTTTCTCCACCTCTAAAACAATGTCGACATACTTTTCTATGAACTTTCGCTAGAAAGTGCATAACATAATCTGCCAATGGTCATCCTCCTCAACTAGAACAAACCTTCAACAATCAACCAGATCATCATGTTAATCCTCAAATACATAATCCACACATGTACAATGAACATGATCCATAGCTGAATGGTAAACAAGAATTCATTATACCCAAGTAGTATTTAAATTTCATTAAAATTTACTTTAAATAATTTTATTTATTTTATCCATTCTAACCTTCACAAAAAACCTAATTCAATCAGGAAAACTTCTCATTATAATGCAAGTACAATTCATAGGGGTCTACTCGGAAATATGTACACCTCATTGGGCCATTAAATAAGCTCATAGCATTGAAATGGATCATGGGCCCCCCTAAATCCCGTGTTTGATCCATTATCCCTAACCTCTATCACACACCCAGTCAACTTGAAATGTATCCAAACCACCCGATGCAATACCCGCTGATCCTAACTCCAAACTATATTCAATATCTCATCCATCACCTCAGAAACCATTCTATCATGACCCCTCCCACCAAAGATACTCCCCCATGGTTGGAAATGAAGAATGGGATATAATGACCCCTAAGTTTGGCCTCTAGTGGGCCCCGTGTTGGCGACCAGCAGTAAGGGTGTACTAATCTCACAATAAGGGTGGTATTAACCTTTATAAAAACAGATATGGAGATTTAATAAATCATCCACAACAACTTGAAGACATAACATATAAGAGAAATAAAAAAACTATCACCCAATGCATGTTCAAATAGAATTGATAGAATAAGAGTCTCCAATGTAAATACCAAAAGTAAAGATAAATAGTTACAAAAAAACCTTCCAAGGATCCAAGCTAGTAATTCCCAACACGCTCCATGAAATACTTTAGGAAAGAAAAATTTATTTTTATATATGTAGGGTGATAATTAAAGTATACTTTGTAGGAAAACAAAATTCTCTTGTGTATAATTTAGAGAAAAATACTAATGCTTCCATGAGAAAATAGTAGAACCAAATATAACCTAAACATGTATACTTACCAACCCAACCACACTGAGGAACACTCACATTGTAATGAAAGTCATGTAATATAATATAATTCACATCAATGATAGGGTACCCTGTACCACTTTCCTACTGATACGACCCCCTCACACCCCAATGGAAAATATCATAGTGATCCCACCATTTATGAATATACCACATAACATACCACCCGCACACACATGGTACTCACTACACATCCTACCTACATACACCTGGGCCTCATAACACATCCAACCAGCACACACTTTCACCCCACAACACATCACATCTCATCCCAAAGACACCAAGGACATAACATCACAAGTTCTTCCAAAGTCACATAGGAAATCAAAACACAACTCACCTAGATGACCCATGGGACACCACAAATCATCAGAGCCTTCTTGAAAAACTTAGTCCATCATTGAATGGAAGAGGGTGCAAGGAGGAGTGGGTGGCCATCCATTCATCCTCCCACCATGATGTTGGGAAAGTCACACCCATGTGACTATGTGAGTTTTCATTACATAGTTCTTAGTATGGGGGGTGCGTGTAGGGAAAAGGAATATACCAATATAGGTATAATATCATAAACTTCATACCATCCTATGGGTTCTCAAGAAAATGAAAAATTCACTACACTTCCACCATTTCTTCCAATTCTTAATTAAAATATTATGTTCTATGACCATAATTTCATAAAGCAAAGAGCGTGATAAAAAAATGTGGATTAACATTACCCCTATGTACAAAACACATTCATTTCATTATCTAGGATCAACCATCATAAATCAAACAACCACTATTTTTCATATTTATAACCATTTCCATATTATTAACCAAATCAACCCAATTCAATACAAAATTTATTAAACAAATATTTTTTAATTATATTACAACTTAGGAAACTAAAAAACATAGTAATGATAATGTCAAATTATTTCAGTTCAGAATAAGGAAACATTGTACCATAACCTCTAGATAAGGGGTGAAGCTATATGCATGTTACTAATGCCGAATAAACCATACTAATATATAATTTCTTTTACAAATTCAATTGAACCAAACACCCATACCAACCAAAACACACTCCTAACTCATTACCACATCCAAAAACATATGCTTAGATCAAAAATTTATATCCCTATTGTATAATAACAACACACCCATAATAGCCCCACTACATAGCCATATGTCATCCACACCCCCATAAAACCCACAAAAATTCCACACATCACATCCCCTAAGATACCAAGGAAAACACGTATTAATATTTTTTTAGGCATCCAATAATTAATTATACTTTTATGTTTTGTAGTTATCATAAAAAGTGCATTATCCTAGGGAATCTACTTATTAACTAAGTATATATGGTTAAAAAAATTTATATATAAGAATCCAATGGAACAAAACAATATACACGATATAAAACATTCTATGAAAAAATAAGGACCCCAAAAATCTAAATTTTTAGTTGTAATTTATCCCATAAAAATCAAAATATCAACTAAAATAATTACAAACCACGATCATGTGTCACTTTTCCCAACCCCCAATATATTGATCTTTGACAAGATCAATTATCTTTATAATTCATTATTCCAATACCTTCAATGTGAAAAACATTCATATAACCTACCCACATGACACACAATTAAGAAATATGAGGGAAAACTAACATGGAAGAAGTGAGATTTAAAATTCATGGTCAAGTAAAAATCATGGGCGCACATGCAACAAAAAAATCTAGGGAATCAGGAATGAAAAAATTGAAACAATTTACCTAAATACTATAGGATGAAGGATTTAGATTGTACCATAGAAAGAGGAAGAATGATGTAATAGACATGGGTAATGATATATAAACTTTATGAAAAATCTTAATAGAGTCATGAGTCAGATATAGTTTTTATTTTTAAGTAATGGAATATCTGGTCAACTCCACACATTTGGACCTATTAAAATCTCCCAAAATCTTATGAAATTAAATATAATATTTAATATATTTTAATTGATCTCAAATCCATTTAAATATGGTATTAAAAGCATTTAATGTGAAAAGAAATATGTTAAAAGGGAAACACTAGAAGAAACTAGAAACATTGTACACGAGGCATCGCCAGATGAGGCACTGTTGGAAGAGGAACCACCATTCGAGGTACCATTGTATGAGAAACTATTGTATTAGGCACAGCAGATTGAGGTAATGTTGGGATGAACCACCTTCTGCTATTACTGAGACACAATCGGGAAAGACACCACCGAATGAGGAACCCCTAGAAGAGGCATCACTGGATGAGCAGCCAGCATATATCCAACACCATCGAGCGACTGCCAGGGTGAGACACCACCAACATGAGCTACAACTTGTGTAAAACCTCCTAGGTAAAACCTCCCTCGGGACACCAATATAGTGAGACCGCTCGGGTGACACCATCAGTTTGATATATTTCTAGGGTGAGACCCCATTGGAATACATGAAAAAACAAGAAATTATTTTGTCTTAAAATTATTCCCATGTAATACTAGGAATCCTCAATGACTATATTTCCGAAAAACTGATGGGATTGAACGGTCTGATCTATTACAAAATTTATCCTTCAAACTTCTCTATCCTAAAATACATCCTCATTAATTGGTCATTAATATTCTTAATGTGATAACTATATTCATCATGTTAATAAATTTAATTTTTTGACATTACTTTATGAAGATAAAATTTGATTCTTCCTAGAGTTTCTCTTTTTTCCATGATTAAATTCAATAATTGAATAAGGTATTAAATTATACAACAGGTTTCCTTCATTTTCATATTCATTTTTTCATTGGTATACATTGACTAAATCACTACTCCCTAGTAACCATATATTATATTCCTAAAACACTGGTTTATAAGATGTGTTATTTTCTTCATAAATCATAAATAATTGTACTTACCTCTTTATGAATTAATGATTCTCTTGTTTTTATGTGTATAATCATCATTTTAAAACATGCAGCGGTATCCTCTTTCATACTAAAATATTCAAGTGTTCATGTGTTATGAAACTATACCTCTAGACTTACATGTGTCAAAAGTTTTGGGGTAATATTTTGATATACACAAATAACATATATTTTATACCACCTTGGTACTATTTAATTTCTTGACCTTATTCTTTATCCTCTCCTGCTTATTTTTCCATGGAAAATGAATTTTTACATTAACTGAATTTAGATCCATAAATTTGAAATGTATATATTCTACAATTTTATAAGTCACCTGATATTATTATTTCAAACTATACTATTTACCATATAGTTCAACAAGCTTCAAAAACTTCCTATTTTATGTCTTTTAGTGAGAAATGTTCAATGTTACAACATCTTTCAAATAATTTTATATTACTTAAATACCAAAATCATCAATATCAATATTTCATTCATCCCCATAATATAAATTCCTTTAAAAAATTATAAAATAATCCCAATAATTAATAATTTAATATTGATGCAAATATGTAATTACTTATGTTATATAAACACCTTCATCCAGATACAAATGTGACTTCTACCAAATAATTATGTTTTCATAATAGAATCTAGATCTTAATCTATAGAAAAATATTTATAACACAAAAGTTGGTTTTAATTAAATATATAACTCACTAGATCTAATATAACTTTTTATACCCAAGTACACAGTGAGGGCGGAGGGGGTAAAGGAAGGTGTTGTAATATTTACTCTTTTTTCTTTTTCATTTTCATTTAGCTCTTAATTAATTTTTAAAATGAATACTACTGATAATTTAATTATTTATCTCTATATAAAATTCTTACACATAGGATATCATGAAAATGTAAAAAAATTGAGGCATTAATTAACAAACATATTTTACTCAGTTCATTCACATGGTATTATATCATTGGATAATATACTCAAAACAATTTTCATGTACCCAATCTAGTATAAATCACTACTGGTTTCAATAAAATTTGTAGGATACCTTACAATATAAAAAGTTTAACTTCATATAATATTTTTTTGGGTGTTTTCTATTCTACCAAAGTATCACAACATATTGATTGGTTTTGGGATAGCTCAGTAATACTTATGGATCACTACATTTTCCCTACTTTTACAATTCACTTGAAGATATCAGTTTATATACAAGTAGGTATCTTCTAATTTTTATATGAATATGTTTAATCCATATATAACATATGTATACTATATTTGAGTTTATAGAATGTGGTGATTCTTGTGAATATGATATGTTTCTTCCAATTCCACCATCTAATATGATCAACACCTTTGGAGAAGAGTTTAAAATAAGATCTTCATTTTTTCTTCAAATTGATATTTATGATAGTTCATATTAGTCAAAATAAATCCAAAACATTCTTTCCAGTATGTTAATAATATTGATCTTGATCATCAAAAATATACCAAACACACCAGATAAAATAATTCCACTATAGAAATTATCTTCAATGTATTGTGTCCCCATTATTCTAAATAAATAATATCCATGAAAACCTAAAAATCCGTTGAATTCATATACACCCACAATGAACATTGATTATTAACATGTTTTAAAAATGAAACATTCTCCTTTATTATAACCATCAATGAAGAAAATATTTTTTTGAAATCCTCCCTCCTCCTTCCCAGAATACACAAATTTTATTCCATTTATCAATAGTTTTTACTAATTTTATATTGTCTACTATTTAATATGAACAAAGAATTGTCTCATATATCCCATGAATCTAATAATCATATTTAAAAATATTTTAACGTCAATATTATTTTAATTTAATTCCATAATTTGGATATCATAAAATAGATCTACATTATAGAATCTAAAATAGATAGTTAATGAATGAATCAAAAACAAAAAATCCCACTTAATTTTTGAAAATTATTAAAACAATATTTTCATATATTATTTTTAAAAAAATCATGAATTTATTTTCATGGGGTAAGATGTTTATTTATTATTTAAAAAAAATCAACATACATATGAGTTATGACATGTCAGGATCCTTTTTGGTGTCTATTCTACACTAATTTTATCCACCCCAAAGGCTCTAAAATCACTTATATGTAAGATATTATTGGTTGGTAGTTATTGAGAAGACTCATCCTCTTCACATGGTTGTATTTCATTCATGACATAGTGCTAAAAAATTATAGTACTACTGGATGTCTCTATATATTGGTGTGAAGTGCATCATTTTTTCATGGATAACAATATGGAACTCCATAATCCATCCAATATTTATAAATATAATTCATAGAATGATCCCTTACGTTATGACAAAGAAAAAATATATCAAAATCTAGAAAATTAATAATAATTAAATATCAACCAAATTACACCTCAATATAATTAATGAAATTTCCATTTTATATTCTTAAATAACATTAGTGGTATGATTCTTGAAAAATTGTGTGATATATTATTTTACTACTATGTCTAGTATCTCCCCATGTATTTCTAATACAATGAAAAATTACATGAAACCTCCAAAAACATATTCTCTGATCTAGTTCTTCAATAATATATTCCTGAAGCTTAATTTAAGGCATAATAACATCCACATAACCATTTATAGTTGCATGTTTCAACAAGGCTAACCAAAAGCAATATCAACCATTATCAATATTTTGTAATTGTCATTTATTCATGTATTTTCATCAAATTATTCTTGAATATTGTAATATCAAAACATCATCATACAACCATCATCATGAAACCAGCATAATAAAATGTTAATTAGAAAACAATATTATCCACATAAATTATTATATAAAGCATTCAAAATAAATATGTTTTGTTTCAAAAAAAATTCAAAATTCATACAGAATGAATGAATGTTAATTTTAAAAAATTTCCCATAAATTTATAGATAATTTCTCTTACTAACATACCTTATGTGTAAAAATGTCCTATAGTTTAAATTTATCACTCATATTTTTACTATATCTACGACCAATAGAATCCCCACAAATATAACTTGAAATATCAACATTATAATAAAATAATAACACAAATCCCCTACTACCACATCATAACCAAATGGATAAGAAAAAATAATGAATATTAGGAGGAATAAGATGGATGTATGACCCAAATATGTAAAGAACAATTACAATATTACCTAGATCCCAAGGAATTAAATAGGGTCAAAGGAAATATATTAGAGGACCTCTCCCCTCTTATTAATGGTTGTACACTAAAACCCCATAAATGGTTAGAAATAAACTCTATAATGTACCAATTATCCCTTCACCTTTGTTAGGTGATGATGTTTACCTTCATGATCCAACTTAGACACCATTGTTTTTCTAGTTTTAGGGGTAGTGGGACTAGGAAATTCCCCTATAAACTATATCTAAAGTGAAATCAAACCTAGTTTTTGTATGCTCTATATCCATGACCATAATCCCTATTGTTTCTACCCATAGTGAATGTCTCCTGATATAATTTTTAACTTGAATTTTTATAATCAATACCCTCAATTTGACGCTTGATGGACATTAAAACAACATCCATCTTGATATATATGACAAAAATAAAATATATCTCACCGAAATTTACACCAAAACAATACTTTTTTTTATTTCCATGGTAACTTAATGGAACAAGTTTGAATATTTTAGTTGAATATTAAATAGTATGGGGTTTTGGAGAAGTTACCATGAGGCTATGTCGATGCACTATTTAGTAATTAGGATATGCATTATTTTGTTTCATTTATATATATATATTTATATATATGTATATGATTCACCATTTTGTGAAATCTTGGTTCATAACTAATGTTTAATTTCATGGAAAATATTTTATTACCCCATTATTTATTAGAGGATGAATTTTCATTTTTTTGATATATTTTATTAGTTAAATTATATTTTCTTATTATTTTATATTATTTATCATTTTATGGTATTACTGTTTTACTTTAAACTTCTATTTAGTGATAAATGAAAAACCCTCAATAGTATTCTCCCACCTGAACTGATCATGATGTTTTTAGGTAATCTAATGTATGAGAATGGGTCAGGGGGATTGGAAAAAGGATATAGTATTTTAATGGTATAATTTTTTATATTAAATTCACATAAGAAGCTTTAATTTTCCATTCAATAATAATATAATTTAACTTTTACTTATAAATTTTGTTTTATAATTCCAATCCTAAACCCCATTATAAAATCACTATATGTGATATAATTTTCTCATAATATTATTAACAATGTTATTAAAAATAGACTCTATAAATTTTAATTAATATTAAAATACATTAAATATTATTATGAAAAATATTTTAAATTTTATATCTATAAATAATGACATTTTATTTGATTTTAGACAAAAGTTATTAAGTATGAATTTTCCTCCAACCCTCTCATTGAGTCCCAAATTATCCCCATTTATATAACATTTAATTAAATTCATATTCATCTCCTCAAATAAAATTATTTTATAACTATGTTTTGAGATTAGGTGAAACCAATAAATATTAATTCATCCACTATGAAGGATATTAAACATTTTGTTTCCTAAATATCTATAAAAATTTATTTTTTACCATATCATCCTTCTTTAATCTGGATGAATATAATTTTAAATTATTTGTTTCAATCGATGAATTTTTAGGATGATACTCTAGTAGAATCCATAAACTCATTATTTCAATAATCAAATTAAAAATGATAAGATATTCGCCATGATTCATTTGAATGATAGAGTTATACTATCGTTATGTATGATATGTTGATGAATATTTTTTTTTTAATTTCCAACTATTAATCCAACATTGATGATGATGACCTTTATTTTACTTTTTTTATTGAAATTTAAGGGAAAACATCATCTAGATACATATATGATTATTTTTTTCATTGGAATTATATTATTCGAACAAACCTTTAATCAATTTTAAAATATTGAAATTTAGAATCAATGAAAATGGCTTCTTCATTGCATTATACCCATACTTTTCTTGCTAAAATAGAATTTTGTTCTAGTAAAATGTGTTATTAAATATCAATTCAATGAATTATTATGTGTGTTCATTTATTAGAAATTTTATATATTTATTCCTTTATAGGATGGAATAATTTCATAAAATGACAATACTATCATATCAAAAACTGTAAACTCTCTTGAGAATCTAGTATTAAAATATTTGTAATTTTTTTCATTTAATACTCCCCCAATGATGTTACTACTATAATAAAAATGCGATGGTTGTTTTTATTCTTCTCTAATGGTTTCAATAAAAATCATTTTTTTCAAAAATATGAAAAACATTTGATAAAAAATGAATAATCATTTACTATAATTAATATCATGTTAATTATAACAAAATTTAATTTTTTTCCAAATCAAAATCCTCTTAGAAAAAATTACTATCATTTCCATCTATTATCTAAAAAAATTTATATTTAGTTTATCAACAGAGACAATGAATACAATACATTCAATTGAAAAACCTAAAATAAAACCAGGTTTACCTTATTGAGTTATTGGACAATTAAAAAATTTATTTAATCAGTAGATTTTTCGTGTCGATTATTTCAAAAATTTAATTAATATAAATATCTAATTATTA
The DNA here is from genome assembly GCA_963277665.1 of Viscum album. Lineage (NCBI taxonomy): Eukaryota > Viridiplantae > Streptophyta > Magnoliopsida > Santalales > Viscaceae > Viscum > Viscum album. The sequence goes on along the minus strand of OY728119.1, from coordinate 769,043,801 downwards.
ATAATAAATTTATTATGTAATTTATTTTAGACAAAATAAATATTTAAAATTATGAAAACTTATAATAATCATATTTTTATCCATTCATTAGATCATTTGTATTAACACATATCAAGTTCGATAACTTATAAAATATTTTATATTTTACAAAATGGTGCCATATTTTATAATATAAAAGGATCACCTATTTCAAATGGTCTAGTATTTAAAATTCCCAAATATCAAACTCATTAAATATTTTTGATTATTTTTATATGAGATTTGAAATTTTAAATAATTGTGGGATTTGACAGTCAATAAATATAATATTTTTATTTTTTATGTCAAATGATTTATTGAATAGGTTCAAAATTAACAAATTTTTAATAAATTAACTATTTTGAAGAAAATATATAATTTATGAAATTAAATATATATATTTACTTGTAATAATCTCATAAATGGTTTAGTCATTATAGATCTAAACATATTTTTGAGGAAAAATCAGTTTCTAATTATCATAAATTGAAAAAATATTATTTTCTTGTTATACATTTTTCTTTACAAACATGATGCTTCTCTAAATAATACCCATCATTTTTAATATCATTATAAGAAAGTATTTCCATTTAACTTAAGCTTTTTAAGAATATTAAATCATAAGAATTTAAATTTTTTGTTGAACAACAAAAAATGATTCTTTATAGGAGTATCAACTTTTATGGAAAATATTCAAATAAATTTTATTAAAATAAAATCCCAATAAAATTATAATCGTTAAATGAATATCAATTAGTGTCCCATGAAAAATATTATTTTTATAATTTGAGCATACATAATATATATTATCTCTAAATAAATATTTAAGAAGATTATCTTGAAAATTACAACATACATTTCTCTTGCATAATTAAAATAGAGGATAATTTTTTTTAATCCATAAAATAAATATACTTGCTTTATTACACATAAAAAATAAACATTATAGTCGGAAACATAAGTGAAACCAACAAGTTAAAAATCAAATATAGATATTTAATTATTATAGTCACCTATATTCTTCAGGCCTCACAAAATGTAGTCAATAAGGAACCACATTTTCAGTTAAATTTATTTTTAAGACAATCATGGTCATTATATGTTATTATATTTGAAGGAATTTAATCCCCTTTATATATTTTGTATTAAAATATCTCACTCTCCATTTTCTATATTTATCTCTCACATTCACCAAATATTGTTATAAGTATTTAATATATACATACAATGCTTTCTCATAAAAATTAATTTTGTTGAAAATACCCTAACACAAAACCCTCAAATAATTAATTAATTTTGAATATTTTTTACTGAAAAATATTTAATTATATAACTAAAAAATACATAAAAAATTAGATGAGATTATAAATAAAACACATTCCATTAACATTATAATAAAATTATGTCCTATAAAATATACTATTTTGTGTGACATATTTATGCACTCACATTTTAAAAATAACCGTAAACTCCAATACCAGTGGGAAATCATACATGAAGAAGTAATTTCTATAGATCAATAATAAATATATATTGAAGTTAACATAAACATTTTAAAATTTAAAAAAAAATTACTTTCATAAAATTAATATATACATTTTATTTATTAATAAAAACCCCACTAATGTCATTTGAACTAAATAAAATATTCTGAAATACATTGAATTATATTACTTAAATTCATTTTAAGAAATTTATTAAATATATTTAAACTCTATGAGAAATGACTATGTGTATTCAAAAACAAAAAATTATTATTATCAAAGAATATCAAAAATATTAATGAATTGGAATTTTATAAAATAAAAAAATTAAACTATTGAATGACATTTAATTTCAACATATAACTTATGGAAATTAAATACAGAGATGAATGTATATAATTTTTCATTGAAATAAACTTTTATTTAATAATTCCGTATTTAAAATATAAATGTGAGTATTTAAATTTATTTAAAACATAAAAACGGATTTTTATAAATTATATTGTAATGATAAAAAATTATATTCATTAAAATATACGATTAATTTGGAATATGAGCCCTCCATATAAAATTATTTAATTTATATTCACACCTGATATGTCATAATATGTATAATATCAGATTAATTCAGATATCATAAATTTAAATTAAATTATTCAAATTTAATATAATTTAGATTGTCTTTGTATGCCCAAGAGAAGCATTTATTTTATTTAAAGTCACATTATTAATGGATTTTAGGATATAAAAATGTTATAACAATTCATGCTCATTTAATTAATTATTATATAAGTAGTTTAAAATTTTATTTTGAACATTTAATAACTAAAATATCATCTTCCAACATTTAATAATATTTGAATAAACATTTTTTATTGACATAATTTTTTAATTTATTTGTATTCCGAAAATATAACATATTTCTTTATTTTATAAATAATCATTTTTTCATCTATATCTTATTAAATGATATATATATATATCACATTAATTTACATATGGTCAAACTATATAATGTTACATATAGAATTAATTTGACATTATAATATCTTATACCATAACTAGATGTCAAAATATACACTATAAAATAACAAACTGCAAAATTAAGATAAATATTTGTTATTATAACCACATTTAAAGATTGTTACCTTATATGATTGAAACAAAATATATATTTTATCTATTATTTTACCTTGTGACATGAAAAATGATCATGATTTGAACAATGTAATACTAATTGAAGTCATTATACCACTACAACAATAAGTAAAACAAATTTTAAGAAAACAAATTAATATATTTTACTGTGATATAACTTACCATACTATAAAATTAACCAATCCAATGACTATCGTTTAGATGTGATATATTTTATTATTTAATATAAATATATCATATCCAATAATATACCTTATTGTTATTATTTTACAAAAATCTAATATATATTTTTTATTATAATAAAATACTAATACAGCTGCTCTGATACCACTAGTATAATTTAACTGAAAATTGTATAAATTAAATTTAAGAGAAAAATCACATCCAAAATACATATGGAACTATTTAAGTTAAATTAATTATTAATAATGATATGTATAGTCCAATATTACATATTATATTGGATCAAAATAGCCTATTATATGAATACATTGTGTTATATAATATGATATAAATTAATTATGGAATATTTCATTTACAGTTACCACTTGGTTTTTTGAGGCTGAATAACACATTAATATTGTGATTAAATTTAAATTCATCCCTAAATAATTATTTTATGTTAACTCCTTTAATTAAGTAGCTAGTTCATTTTTTAAATTTTCATTTGTCATAAAAAATTTACACAAATGATTTTATATTGAATCAACATCCTTAAAATATTATATTAATGACCACTATACAATTAATTATTACTAATATGTTACCTAAACAACATTTTCTCATTATTAAAAAGAATTTAAATTATAGAAATGAAATTATAAGACAATAATTAAAGGATTAATAAAGGTGTGTATATCTTTTTAAATAAATCTCCTATCATCAATATTTCAAGAAGCCAAAAATATTTAGAAGAATCTACAACCCATGATTTTATTATTGGTGAACATGAAATTGAATCTAAAAAAAAGTAAAGTCTAATTAATAGTTGAATAATGATCTTATAATATGTTAGTCCAAATTCAATCATAATTCCACTCTAACACATTTATATTTTCACTATAATATATACTCTAATCAATAGAACCATTTAAGTAATTTAATAATCATATTAATGAATCTCAATAGACATAATTTTATTATATTTATAACTTCTAAATATAGAAATTATATATGAAATATGATCCATGAATTATAAATTGATTAAAATTTTAAGCCTTATATATACTATAAATATAGTGAAAAATTAACAAATAATTCAAATACAAATTGGTAGATGTATTTTGTAAAATAAATAAAAAACAAAAAATTAAATTTTCACACTACTAAAAATACAGGCTATAACAATAGTTAGAAACTATGGAAATATTTAAAAAATAATTGGTTGTCGGTTTTTACCATTATTTTTATGAATATTTCTTATATATGGGTATATATATTAATATTAACATTCCAATAGTAAACATATCTAATCCTTCGTGCATTGTTTACAGCTCTATCTTATCACCCAATGATTCTTCCCACCCTAATGTTTCCTCCCCCCAAACTGATTCAACATCTACCTCCCTAACTCCCCTAACCATCTCTTCCTTCTCCTCCCATTCTCTTCCTCTACACCAAATCCCATCATCCACCTATGCAACACCAAATACATACTCTACTTCATATTATCCCTCTATTTTTTTCTTTTTGCTCCATACCTCCCCACCACTCCATGTCTACTATTCTTCCAATCAGCCTTCAAATTTCCTGATCATCCACTCATTTCTCCAATTCCAAGAATCAAACTCACCCATAACTTTCCCCATTATAATTTATACACTCCTCAAAACCCGAATCTCCTTCCACATTGGTCAACAATCTTGTCCCCACTATCAAATCTATGAATGAACTAACATCCTATCCTACTCCTCCAACTACTCTCATATCTAATTTCATTATTCCATGAACCCTTTCTCTGTATAAATTTAAAAAATCCCCATCAATGACACCGTATCGTATCTAGATTCACGGTCTAGTCTATTGCACTCATGACCTCAACTCCAATTATGACCCCAATGAATCCCTTTAGGTCGTCTCATTCATTATAAGTTCTATACCAATATGGTTCTATGTCAATTCAATTTACTAAAACCCTAATTTAAAAATCCTATTAATGTGAATATTTACCATTTAAAACAATATGAATTTAACTCATTTATATCATCCAATAGTTCTATAAAAAGTCATCCATCACTATTAAATGTAAACTAACTTATTTTACACCTTAAACCAATAAGCTGAAAGAAAAAATGATATTTTTCTCTATCTATATTTTTTACCTCTTTAAACTATCTAATTTCATCAATTTAGATTACTAATGTTTTCTATATTTACTATATATGTTTCATTTCATATGGTTTATATATCAAGTACAATATTACACTTACAATGTGGGTATCCCAACAGTTTTTCCTTATGCATATTAGGTCTCATGATTATGCACAATGTATGCAGTATAGTAATTATATATATATAGTGGATTCATATTTTTATATAAATTTAATTTTAATTTTTCTTTCTATGTTATTTTATTTTCACTTTTCGATAATATTTATTTGAAACACTGCATTAAAAATATATTCAATCATGTTCTACATCACAATAATTTTTTATAAAATTAAATCCTTTTATAAATAACTATTTGTTTCAAATTTTACAAAATAATTATACTTATCTTTAAAATATAGTTTACAATTATTTACTCCTCTAAAATATAAATTCCATATGAATTTAATAATTTTTTTATTTCAATATGTAGTTTTAATAATTTTCCTTATTATGTGAAACATATAGTTTTAAAATTAAATATATATTCAATGAGAATTCAAATCCAATTCATATGGACAATCCTTTGAATCACTATTATTATATTTCTAAAATATTTTATCATACTACTTCAATAGAATCATATTTTAGAAGTTAACATTAAAAAAATAAAAACCAAAGGTATTATTTACTAAATATAGATTACATATTATGGAATAATGGAATCTAGTTATTATGTTCTTATCTAATCCAATATCATGATTTTTTCTCAATAATTCAGATTAATTGATTATAGAATCGCAGAGTTTAGTTTTTCATTCTATAATCTTGTATATTTTATGTTTTTAATCATTTATTATTATACACCATTCATTAGAAAAAATGGTTCATGGAAGTATAAGTAATAAAATAGAGTTTTTGCTAGGATTTTGTAGAGTAGATGAATGTGTGAACAAATATGTTATATGATAATTCATAATAATCATGTTAGGTGAGATAATAAAATGAAAAAATGAGTCATTATATAACTTTTATTACATTTTTATATTAAAATTTATATAAAATTTATTTTTTTAATTCATATAAATGTTTTTAAAGGTGTATGCCTGAAAATGGAGATATCATATTAGGGATTATTATCATGGTATCTTTCCACAACATAATTTAGTTGATGGTGAATTTAATGATTGTGACCAATTTTTATTCATTTTTTTAAATCATGATACATTAAACCTTTATGATTTTAATATTCTATAATTAAGTTGGTAGATTTTAGTGATAAATTTATCATTATTAATTAAATTTATCACATTAATAATATTAATGTGTTGGCAACTCCAAAGTGATAAATGGCCAAGATAAATTTTAGCTAAGGCATGGTTTGGGGAACTTCATTTTAAAAATTTTGGTTTTATATTTGTTATCTTCTATATAAATCATAATATAGTATTATATTTTAGTTATATATAGTAATAATTTTTATAAATAAATGAAATAATATATTTAAACTACTATAAAAAGGTTTTATGGTGTTTTTATAGGCATGAGAAGGATCATTTTTTTTCATTGTCTTCCCGCTAATGTTTTTATTTTTTCATTATTTTATGTAAAAACATACCTTAATAAAAAATATTGACTTTCTGTTTTAATTTATATATAATTTGATATTTTTGTTCCTATTAACCTTTTCTTGTATTGTGGTTTAATTTTGGAGTTTGATAAATATATTATAAAATATATGTATAGAATCTCCATATTTATTATTTATTATAATATTTATTGTGGTAATGTTCAATTTTTTTTTATATAGACATATTAATTTAATACTATAATTTTTTATATGTGCACATTTGGAGCTATTCATATTGACTATATGTGTTTTTTAATGCAACAATGATTATAAATATTAATTAATTAGTATAAATTTTTATATGAATGATTATCAAATAGTTTATATTCATTTTTTTGTTATCAATATGTTTTTTACATTCAATGTTTTTCATCAAATGCAATTATGATGTTTTTTAAATTATTAATTCACCTTAAACATCAAATTAAATTTTTATCGTAGTATTTTTTGTTATTGCCATTAATATATCATAATTTAAAATAACTTTAATATTATTTTGTTATATCAGCCACAAGATCACATGAATATTCCAAAATATTTAGTTATATGTTCACCCTTTCTCTAAAATTCCCCATTTCCCTTATCATAGAAGTAATTTTTATTAATACTGTTATGGATGATGTTTTGTTTCCAAAATAGTGAAATTATCCTTTTTTTGGAATTTTTCTTACAATTTTTTGGTTCATGTATTCAACATGATTCGAAGAATCTATCTACGGATGTTAGATTTCAAACATATTTTATTTATTAAAATATTCTTATCCTTGCTTTTAATTATTTTGGTGAACTATTTTTGTTTAAAAAAATATAAGTATTAATGTGTATTAATATAAATGATAAAACCACTTGCAATATATACATTTTATGGGAAGTTTATTCTTTTCTAGGAACTATATTGGAAAACTAATATGTAACAAAAAACAACCTAAATTAATTTTTCTTTATTTGTTGGTTATGATACATAAATTGATTAATAACTTATTAATTCTTATCCATTTTTCTATTCAATATTGTGAATCCTATAATACATTTATTATTTGAGGATGAAAAAATTAATGTGATTTAAATTATATTTAATTTTTTTTCTCCCTTACAAATGGACAAAAAGTTATTTATTATATAAAATTCTTACATTTCAGTTTCAATTCCATAAAACAATTCAATGCACATATCCACTAATATTATCTGATTTTTGTATTCAGATTTAACTAATCATAAATAAAAAATATAATATTTTACATTTCAATATTATTATATTCCCATATTATATTCTTCCATATATTTAAAATATATGACTTTATTAATAGAAAATGTAATTATAAAACTCATTGCAATTAGTGCAATAGAGACCCATAAACCATTAATATATTATATCTAAATCAAATTTAGTACATATTTTCTCATATTATTCTTACTAGATATTAAATTTTGGGTTTCCATTTTATCTTAAAAAATCATGAAAACACGATACATGATGTTTTCCAATTATGGATTACTAAAAATTCAATATTTTTCTTGAAGGATTCATTTTTAGGAAAATTATATCTTCTAAATTGATATCATGTGATATTATACAAACATAGGTATTAATTTTTATATTATAATAATTTCCTATAAATTTTAAAACTTCATTCGCAATCTATTTTTTTAAATAATATTGAATATGTCTAGTTGACGAAAAAGTGAATAGTCATGTGCATTTTCCAGGGCGAAGTGCATGTTTTTAAAATAAATTCATTATTCACTAGTTTTTATTAAACTATAGGAAAATCAAATGAATAATATATAAAATCATTTTGATAAGTATATTAATTTTCATTTTCAGTGTTTGTTTAAATTAATTAAAATATAAAATTATAAAATATAAACAGTTTAAATATAAATGAGAATACATAAAAAAGAAAAAAATAATTTATATATGTAACACCCATGAACATTTTGAACATATAAATATAATAATTTTATTTTTGTGATGTTACATATGGGGTGATAAGAATATTTTATATATTTATTCACCAACATATAACCAATGACCTATTAAGTGTAACCATGTTTTGGCTTGTATTATGTATATGTTGTTTATACTATGTTGTGATTTTTTATAAGATATGGGATCATTAATATATTATTATGTGTGAATTTTAATGTATTTTAATAGTTCACATTAAAAATTGGGATAACATTGTAAATGTTATAATGGAAGAATAGAAGAGTTAGTTGTTTCAAATTTTATAATATTTATTGACACTATGTTAATCCATTATTTATTTAAGGATCTTAATTCCAAGGGCGTTCTTAGAACTCATTTCATATTGGGGAAATCATTCTCATTCAAAATGATTTCCACTGTTTTTGTCATGGAGGTAATGCTAAAATATTACTTAAATAATAAGAGGTCTTATAAATGTCTTAAATGATTCAATTTTGATTACATGAATCTCTTGGACAAATGATTAAATTTATATTACTTGAAGAATAACTATAAATTTCCCTATTATAAACAATTTTCATTATCTAGTGAGTTATAGAATATAGTTTTTATATTTTACATTATAATTTCCTCTCATTGATGGTATTATGATTATGGTTCAGGTTATCCTATATTGTATTTGGGAATAGTACTATCTTGTAAAACCCTTAAATATTCACTAAAAATTCATTAATAGGCAATGATGATTTTTTTCACTGACATAAACAACAAAATTTCCATCACACTCATTTTTACTACCATTTCCACTATTAGACTACTCAATATTTGCATCATTCCATTGTCAACCATCACCATAAGAATCATAAACATGACCAATGATGAAAATAATGTCGAAATTAAAATTCAAATGTGTATTTATATTAATAAATTAATAATAATAAACTAACTACATCACTCTGAAATTAAAATAAACCATTGATACAATATTTAGATTATTTAAAGAAATAATTTCTATTTTACGTTTCATAAACTATTCATTAATATTTATTTATCATCACATAGAGTCATGATCAACTCTTGGAATTTCATTTTTTATGGTGCAATTCAATATTACTTAAATGACTATAACAAAAAAATTTATATATATTAAAACTAATTAATTATACATATATATGTGATAATTTAATGAACGGTTTTAAGAATCATTAATATATGATTTTGAAAAAAAAATATTTATTGTATCATGAAATAAAATAACTTTTTTTATAATTGACAATAAAAATATAGGGAAAAAATTATATATGATAAAAACATTCAATGGGAGATAATAAAAACATGTCGATATTGTTGTACCTCTCGAACCCCTCGTGGTTTAATTTTCATGATCACAATTACCCTCTTGTTTATCTAATCTCGTTTTAAGTGTTTTTGGATGATAGGCATGAATTCAGGGTACCAAGGAATTGGGCCAAGAAGGCCAAAAAGGCAAAAAGCCAAAGTGGACTGAAATTCAGTCCACCGGCCAACCGGTGGCTTCACCACCGGCCAGCCGATGGACCTTTGACAGAAGGATCTCCACTGTCCAGGGCACCGGCCAACCGGTGGCCTCAGCACCGGCCGGCCGGTAGAGCCCAGACCGAGAGTCCAGCCACTGCCTCAGCACCGGCCAACCGGTGGCCTCAGCACCGGCCAGCCGGTGGCACCCAGATGAATAGTGGAAGCTACTACCTCACCACCGGCCAACCGGTGGCCACCTCACCGGCCAGCCGGTGGAGCCTGAGCCCGAAGGTCTCTCCTTTTTGCACACACCGGCCAACCGGTGGCTCAGTACCGGTCAGCCGGTGGTGCCAGTCAAACTAGCCGTTGGGCCTTTGACCAGGCTGGTCCACTTGCCTCCCAACGGCTCTGAAGCCCCTTCCAATGGCTCCGAAGACCTCAAACGGCCATATGAGGGTTCCCCCTCTATAAATAAAGGACTAGGAAGCCAAGGATCGATACCGGAACAATACGGAAGCCCACAGACACCTTGTTGATCATTTGGCGTACCTCCGGCGCATTCCTCCAAGGGAACCCCAACTGCTCCAATCCAATTCCACATCCAAGGAGCACCACCATAGAAGCTTGGGAGTGCACATCTTCAACTCCAATCAACCATTGGCGCCCAAGGATTCTCCAAATACGGTTTTTATTGTTTATTCTTTTTGAGCTTAAATTTGGGTTTGTGCCTACAAACCCCAACTCTTTCTCTCATCCTTTCTTTTGGGTTTTAACATCACCTCTAAGGTGTGAAGAGGTTAGTCAAGCCTTTCCTTTTAAAAGGCTTGAGTCACCGGTGAGCTAGCCTTCACCCGTTAAAAAGGCTAGTGGGTTCTTACTCAACCATTAAAAGTAAGTGGGTTCTTGCTCAACCAATAAAAGCAAGCTGTAATAGGTGAGCTAGCCTTCACCTGTAAAAAGGCTAGTGGGTTTCTTGCTACAACCATTGAAAATAAAGCGGTAGAATCTCTCAACGGTTGAGTTGGGAGCGGAGACGTAGGCCGGGTTTTTGGCCGAACTCCGTTATCAATTTTTGTGTCTTGCCTCATTTATTTCCGCTGCACTTTCACTTTGATTTTAAATTGTTAATCTTTTTTAAAAAGGCAATTCACCCCCCCTCTTGCCATCACTCCCTTTTTCTCCGCCCAACAGATATTTACTAGAATTTGAAAATATAATGGATCATTGTCTCCTTAAAATATATTAGTTACAAAACACTATATTTGGGTACAAAAACATTAAAAATGAAATAATAGTTTTTTAAATTAAAGGATTAAACCATTAAAATAAAACTAATTAAATTAAATGTATATGACTTTGTGGGAATGCAATGTAAATTGGTTATGAAAATATTAATGAGAACATTAGTTTCTTTAAATATGAATATTATATTATTGAACTAATAATTTAAATAGTACTGTGATCATTATATATAATTATTGTAATACCTGTATTAACAAATTTAATGAAATTATATTAGAAGATTTGGATGAAGATAATGTTATATGGGAATTATGTAAGAGTTTTTTTCTTATTATATTTTCTATTTATTATACATTTTAACCATTATGTGTTTTATTTCACATTCGTTATGAAATGTAATGTGAAAATTTTGTGAAATTAAAATTTTCATCTATATGGAAAGGTTTAAAAAAGATTCATGTTCACCATGTAGAATATTTTTAGTAAACATGATTATTTTTGAAGTGATCATGAATAATACATCTACTCATTATGAATTAATTTTCATTTCTCAATAGTTAATTTAAATTATCATGTTTAATGATACCATGAGATTTTAATTGGTTGTGAATATTATAGAGACAGATCATGAAATATTGCAAGGATGTGGTTCCCACTCCTTTGATTGTGCCATGTTCAATAAGCATGTCCCATGTTCTTCCTAATTTGGTGTGCCCCTCATGCAGGGATCTAGTCCTTTATATACAATGCTCTATTGATTTTGGTCTCTCCCACTCTCGTGGCCTAGGTTTATCAGGTTCATATCCTCCCTCTTTTCCCCCCCGACATAGTGTATTACCGTATATAGGGAGTTTACAATTGATCATTCATCCATATGAGTATTTTTTTGGGTGTGGTGGATATTATTTTCCAGGTTGAAGAATCCAAGTCAATTGTTGGTCAGGAACATATATGATTTTTCAGTTATTTATTATCCAGTGAAGCAATATTCTTTATCTCCCTATATACACAGTGTTTTTCCATTTGAAGAGAATTCCATGTTGAGAATTCATCATAGTAATGATATTTATGGAATAATGGTTGTTATTTATCATTCAAGCATGCATCTATGTATCCCATCGGATGATTCATGTTTAGAATCTCCCTCCAATACTTCTTTGAGTGGGTCTCTAACTGTCATGTATTGTTGTATGTCTAAGAAAAATGAGGGCCATGAACCCATAGTTTCTTTAGGAAGGTGTTATTTTGGATCTGTATAAAATCTTCACTAAATATAAGTCAAAGATAAAGTGTTATTTATTGATATTGAATAACTGGTGTGCTAACTAATCTTGGTAAAAACCCTAGAGGATCTATTTAAAACGAATTCTAGTCTTTTTTTAAATACATGTATACAAGTATCCCAAAATAATACACATTTTATATTTAATGAATTTCACTGTAGGAAATTGTATATCATGGTAGTACAAGAATCCAAGAAAAATTCTTTTAAGATATTAGTTTTTTTCTAGGGTTTTTGGGATACTAAATCTTCATTTTTTCTATCATCTATGCTAAATGTGATTTCAATGCATGTTGGTACCTATGGAATGATCATGGGTCCTTTTCTCTAGGGTATGTATTGTTGTTAGTTGGAGGTGACTATGATATAGTTGTAGACCCAATTGAGAAGAAAGGAGGAAATGACTTCCCTGAAAAACAAATCCATGAAGTTACACTATTCTTGGCAATAATGGGGCTTATTGATATGGTTTTTTTTGACATACCAGTTCACATGGTGCAACAAAAAATGATGAAGCAACTAGGCCTAGTTCCGCCCTGATAACTATTTGGAAAAAAAATCATTTCATCTCTTTTTTTTTCGGATCTCAAGGTTTCCCACGTCACATGTAGTATGTATTATCATTCCCTATTACTTGAGAATATAGTATACAAGAATTATATTGGTGATTGGTTCAATTTATAATACATATGGTTGGATGATTTAGATTAAAATTACATTTTGTGTGAATCATAGAAAATGATTTTATAGGGATATTCCTACACAACCCTATATAAAAAACATAGATATTTATGTATTGATATTCATGAATGGAGAATGATCCATCCTTACTAAGTGAAGGACATGGGAGAAATAAAGAAGGATATTGAACAGATTAAATCTTGAATGGAGAAAAACTGGGATAAATCCATTTTTGGAGATCTTATGAATAAATTGAATATTAATATGGATATTCAATTGAATGAAGAATATACGGTGGGTGATAAATATTAAATTAAATGGTCATGGGAGTGTGTTAAAAATTTTGGTTTCTTCGATGAATGGATTTAAGAGAGATGTATAACACATAGATCAAAAATTAGTTACGCGAATTGAACTTATATGAATGATGGGGATTTTTTTATACACATAGATGATTACCACTTCAAGAATCTACTTACTAGCCCCAACCATTGTTTTTATAACTTCACGCCCCATCCTCATTGGCTTGAGAATGCGGTGAGATTCTACAAGGCCTTAGTAGATGTTCCCAAGGAGACAAAGTGTGGAAATAAATGCCGAGGGATTCAAGAAAAGGACGGGAATGATTTTCCATAAGAACAAAAACTACCAACCAAACTAGTAATGAACATCCACAACTACATGACGCATGTCGACACATTAAACCCTATTAAAACATTACTAAGAGAAAACCAAACAACCAAACTCTTCCATAACAATTTCCAAAAACTAATTCAACTAAAACACAAAAAACCCAATATCTAGGCTCCAAAATAGGGAATCAACAAGAATACCGAAAAGGAAACCATGAAAAACTCCACAACTCTGTATAAGTCTCCATGATCCAAGAACCACAATACATCCCAAGCATCAGGATGAGCCGCTCGAAAAAATGATAATCTTTACATTTTCCTATATCTCTGAATACCACATCTGCATGAGCACCCATGTGTTAAATGAGGGGTGAGTAAAAATATTCAATAGGTTTTCAAAAAATTAATTCCATACACACTATACTAGGATAGTAACATTATCACATTTATATAATGGATTTTATATAAAACATATAATATTGCTATAATTTCTAGTAAGCCAAACACACCCTCACCAAGCCATTTTCAACTCAAATCCACACAATACAAGGGAATTCAAACAAACAAGACATAATTCTTTATACCATCACATATTTTCACATCAATTTTTTATTTCTTATCCACAAGAATAATCAGAACATATCCATAAAGTTTCACACACTCAACCAGGTGCAACAATCATTGGGGAACTTCCCATCCAAGCCCGTTTACTATGTTTCATATTTAGTGGTACTTCCGCTCTCTAATCCTTGATGGTGGATCTTGTATCCACTATACATACCCTTTTTATAGTGAAACTCCCTACCCACATCCATCAAATCATATCACATGCATAACTACAAAACCACTAAAAAATCATATATCACACCCAAGCCACAACATTATGAAAAAATCCATTTCCACCCCAAACAATCCCTTAGGACATTATACATGGATCATTACCTTAGAATAAAACACGAGATTTATTGAAAACAATTCTCATAATCCATTTTCTTAAATCAACCTATGAAATAGATTTCAAAATATATTATTTCAAATCCAATTATCTAGAACATTTAATAGCCATACACAATTTTACCCAAAATATTCAAATCACCACAAAATAAATTTCCAAAAATCATCACACATTATAATAATAACCTATTATAATAATAACAAAAAAATTGAAAACAAAACTTCTAGTTATAGAAAAATGGAGTCGAGAGGGAGCCTAAATACCTTAGGGTTTTAGGGAAATTAACCAAATCACAACCACAATGTAAATTTTGCGAAAATATCCACTAAAACAACCATATATAACATTTACTAGAATAAAAAATCCCACCTATAATAAATTTAGAAAAAAAAAACCTAGATCGACTAGTGATGGGTGTAGATATAGAAAAATAAGAGATAATGAGATGTAGATCTAAGATAATCTCACGAAATATCCAAGGGATGAGACTTATCTGAGAAGAATCATCTTCAATGCACCTTGAAACCCTTCAAATAACCTCAAAAATTAATGGGATATGTTCTCTAACCCTTGAGAACCAAAATACCCATTTGGGGATTGAGTTGGGGATGAAATGTTGTTTTTTTGGAAGATCCAAAGGAATCTTGTTTTTGAAAATCCTGTTTTTAAAGTTGCACATGGTTAGCTCACACGGTTAGAAAAAACATGCATTAACTATAATACTTCAACATTCTAAAGGGTTCCTCACATGTTTATCATACATGGTAAGTCAAACCATGTGCAAACTATGTGAATCCCTCTTCCTCATGTGGCACATTTTCCATGGTGTTCTGCATGGTTTCACCTAACAGTGCTCAAACCATGCACCCTTTGAAAAGTACCAAAACCATTTTAAACCCATACCAAAGCATCCCAAACATTACCCAACCAATTTAACCACATACAAATGAATAAATATGGGATACATGCATAAAAATAGGGGAACTAAAATCTCCCCACCATTGGAATTTCTATCCTTAGAATGTATAGAACCATCTCTTTGCAAAAATAGATCAGGCCATTACTCAACCATCTCTTTCTACCTCTCCCATGTCTCCTCTTGAATCTGAACATGCAACCAAAAAACAAAAAACTAGAATAATTATTTTTTCATGAAAGACTTTGAATTTCCTATCCACAATCTACACTAGCATATGCAACAATGAAGTATTCGACTCTAGCTCAACATGATCCAAATCACATAGTCATGATTTAGCTGATACAACTTTAACTGAGAAACATGGAATACATTGTGCGCCTCACTAAACCATGGTCACCAAGACAGTTGATAATCCAAATCTATAACCTACTCAAGTATCTTAAAGAATGAATAAACCTTAATGATAACTTTACCTTCTTCCCAAACCAATGATGTCCAAGCCATGGAATGATTCTCAAGAGAATATAATCACTAACCTTGAATAAAAAATACCATCAATGATGGTCCTCATAAAATTTCCTATGACTCAAAGCCATCTAAATTATCTTTCTGATCATCTTGATCTTTCCCATAGTCTCCTAGATAGGGCTTGAACCAACCTATGAAATTTCTCCTATTTCGAAACAGAAAAGTGGTTAATGAAATGGACGACCACACATCACTTCATATTGAGCCATATGTATTGAAGCTTGAATACTATTTTTTATGAGAATTAACTGACAGAAATTTCTCCTACCATGATCCATCAAAATCCATCATAAAAGACCATAACATATCTTCCAATGGTTGTATCATTATATTGGATTACCTAACATGCTTATAATGATATTCCATACTCATTGTCAATTAAGTCCTAAGGTATTTATATAAGGATTTTTCATATTGATATGTGAAATTCAGATCTCTATCTGATAAAATAAAAATTGATGAACCATTCCTCTTTACCACTTCACAAATATATATTTTGGATAGATTTTCTATCATATGATATTCATGAATAAGGATGAAATAGATAGACTTTGTGAGAAAATACACTATCACCCATATGGAATCATGCTTTCTGACCATTATTGGAAGACCTATAAAATAATCCATCGGTATTTTTCCCACTCCCATATAGGGATATGTAATTATTTCTTTATTCTAGTTAGTCACTGATGCTCTTCCATAACTTGTTGTCAGGTGAATCATCTCGAAAAAAACTCCACCACATTCCTTTTCGTAGCGGTCGAAAAAAATATTTCTTTCAATGATTTTTACATTTTATAAATTCTAGGTGACCATGACATATAAAATAGTGATAAGACTAGAGAATGTTCTTCTAAAAGTCACTAGTATAACCATCTAATTCTGAAAACACAAAACTGAATACCCATTCAGGTCTCAATCATTAATGGTGTCTCCACTATTGAGTTTCTACCTCATCTCCATACACCCAGAATTAGGAACCTCTTCCACTTTTACCAAGCCAACCAAGTCAAGGACCAATGAGACTATCAAAAACCACTCTATAAACTTGTTCCTCACAATACACCAGGATGTCAGCTATAACTGACAAAAACCACCACTGATTTGATGCATGTTTCACCACATGAGTATACAACTTCCTAGATAATGAATCTGCCACCTAATTTCCCTAACCCAATGTGTAAATTATGTCAAATTCAAACATCTTGAGATACTCTATCCATATCCTTTTCCTCAAGTTAAAATATCATTATGGGAAAATATTATTTAAGCTATTATGATCGGTAAAGACCGTGAATTACTTACCAAAGTGATAATGACACCAAATTTTCAAGACATGAACCACTACCACCAACTCTAAATCATGTGTTGGGCGGTTCTTCTCCTATAATCTAAACTACCATGATCCATATGCATTCACACGATCACCATTAATGAGAACACACCCCCAACCTAATCCAGATGCATGAAAATACACCACAAACCCTTTTTTAGGTTCTGGAAAAACCAAGATTTCTGTTGATGTAATGTGACTCCACATCTCTTCAAATTATTTATAACACTGGTAATTCCCTTGAAATAGTACATTATATGGTGTGAAAATTATCATAAAGGAATCTATTAATGACAAGTAATGAATTAAATTCCAATAATATCCAACTATACAAAGAAAGGTTCATATTTCAAAGGAATTATTTAGTGGTTTCCATGATACACCTACATAAATATATTTCTAATAAACATAAACACCATTCTCAAAAACAACATTTCCAAGAACACAAACCTCCTATATCCAAAAATCACACATTGTAAATTATTTGTATAATTGATGATCTCTTATGATGCTTAACCCATATTTCATATGCGGCTCATTCTCCACACTTCTATTGGAATACAAAAACATGTTATCAATAAATACCACTAAAAAAGAATCTAGAGATTTCTAAAAAATCTGATTAATCGATTCCATAAAAACCGCTGGTGCATTCGTCAAACCAATGGGCATAACCACATACTTATAATGGTCATATTTAATTCGGAAGGTTGTTTTAAGAGTGTCATCCATCCTCAATCATAATTTATAGTATCCTTATCACAATTCAATCATAGATAACCACTGAGCTCCCCTAAGATGATTGAAAAAAATCATTAATTCGTGTAAGAAGATATCATTTCTTAATAATAACTTGATTTTTTCCTAAGATAATCAATACACAAACACAAAGATACTTCTCTCTTTTTAACAAACAAGAATGGAACTTCCCATAGAGTTGTGCTTGGCTGGATGAACAATTTGTTTTAGAAATCCTCCAACTACAGTTTCAATTCAAACAATTCTTTTGGTTCTATATAGTATTATGGAAGTGAGAGAGGAATGGTCCCTGAAAACAGATCAATTGTAGATTCCAAATATCTCATGAGTTGAAACCGTAAGAATTATTCTATAAATACATATAGAAACTTTTCAACAACCACTAGAAAAATTCTTTGATGGACTCCTTCCATTAATTACAATGAAAACTATCTTAAATGATATGATATTGTTCTAAAATCAATTTCGATCAAGACTATTCCTCCCCACTTTTTATTCTTATCACCTCTAAAGAGATTTTCAACCCCGTCATCCATCATGAAACAAACATTTTGTGCATAAAAATCGATTTTGGCCATAATAATATCCAACCAATCCATTCATAAGACTATATCAGAAACATCCATCTCATCTACTAAGAAGTCAATCATCAACTCAACCACATCCAAAACTATTCATAATTTTATACATAAGAATGCTTGACTCTCTCTTTGACCCAAAGGAGTCTATTGTTTTAAAACTGAAGGCATCATTTCCATAGAAAAACCCATCAAACTAAGGGAAATAGAAGACACAAAATAATGTGAATCACCTGTATCAAACAATTCATACATCATGAAATAATTTAATGGAATCATGACTCATATCATGGATGGTGCCAATTGATCATCCATATTAAACTTCTCAGCTCCAAAGAACTACTTTATTTCCAAAATATTTAATTTATTTCCCAATTAAAGAGTCATGGTGTTCCAAGAACCACCATGACTAAATTTACTCTTCTGAAGAGGGGTATTTTTCTACCCCCGCCCTGTCGAGACCTATGATGCATGTGACCCCTGAGGAGAGTCACAAACCCCCAACCATGGATCACAATGACAATAACACTGAATATGCCCTATATAATTATGTTTATTATATACTTGAGTTTGATCCATAAAATCACACTAGATGTGACCCGTAGAGCCACATTGAAGGAATCTCGGATTACTCTGAGGATTTAGATGAATATTTAGTGATCCTACCATTAGATAATAGGCCATACTCCCACCATATAAATAAGTACCCATCTTACACAAGATCAAACCATTACATTCCCACCATTTTCCATGTGTAAGAACATTCTTCTCCTCCTATAACCACCAAAATATCCCATTAATCCACAATTTCTCTATTCACCATTACTGTATAATAATTGTTACATATCACAACAATTTTACAACTAATCTCCCACCTTATGCATTCTTCAAAAATAAAATCCATCAATGATGTCACACCCTCCACCTCAGGTACAAACCACACAATGTTTATAAACTTATCCATATATTCTATTATTGAGAGGTTATTTTTATTTTGTTGAATGAAATCTATTGTACACTGAATTTTGAATGTATGAGTATAGAATTGTTTGTTAAACAACTCCTAAAAACCCTATCAAGTCATACATTAGTCCATTCCATATTGGACCGCTAACTCAAACCATTGATGAGAAATATGTAATAACATGTATATTTCTAACTTCACATTAAACTCGGTCTATGTTCTAAGGAATTAAAATATCCTATTTATTCTATTCAACGAAGCCTCCACATTTTTTGACTCCAAATCACCCCTAAATATGGGTGGATTATTGTTTTTAAATAGAATGTATGGATCCATATGCTTTGGATCATCTTATTTATTTCCACATTCCACATCTTGGAAAGCATAAACTATAATTCTCACTATAATCTAGTTCACATGGGGATCAAGTGAAATCACATTTTCAGTATCTTCCTCTTTTTGGTCTATTCAAAACCTATCCAGTTCCATCTATATCAACAAAAAACAACCATTAATCTCACTCCTTTATAAACAAAAGGCGTAAAATTTCAATTTGATTATAACAATCACAAATAGGATGTCCACATGTTCACATTTCCCATGTTGCACCTTTTTTTAAAAAATCAACGACATTTTTAAAATTATCCCATTTTCAAAATACCAAAAATATTAACATTTTAAATTCACAAATTGGAAAATAATTTCAAGCTTTTCACAAGTTTTTATATCCATACCAAATCATAATTCATTATGCCAATGAAATACGAATCCTAGTGGTATGTCATGTTTACCATGCATGTAATGCCCATATCATTGGCTACACCAACGAAAATGAGAATCCTAATGCCTATAAGTGTAATAAAAACCCATTATATACCCATCTCCCTGGAAACATGATGTTCAACAGAAATGGGTTACCTGCATCCTTTTATGCTATACATTTCATGTGTCTATAATCCTACTCCTCGCTACCATCTGACTCTAGGAATGAACTGAGAATGAATGACCACTCCACAAAAAAGTTCGAAAATCAATGCTAATGAACTAATTTTTTTACTACATGTATCATCATTCCCTTTCCTCATTGTCTTCAGAAGGAAATGAGATAAAACTTGGCCTTAGGCGATGATCCCTAGAAGCCAAGGGATGGTAATAATTGGTGAGGTCTTCAAGAATAATTAGTGAATGATTTTTAATTCAAATAAAACCTACTATATAATCCAATAATAACCAAACACAACTATATGATGTGTTTCAAAAAAGTAAACCATGATAAAACATTATCCAGAGAAAACCAAACAACCAAACTCTAACATAACAATTCCCAAAAACCAATACAATAAAATCTCAAAAAATCCCAATATCCTAATAAAAAGATAAAGACTAAACAACAAGACCCCAAGGAACCCATGACACAATACATAGATCCAAAACAATCTCTATGGTCCAACCACAACAATACTACCCATTCATCATGATGAATAGCTAGAAAAATGAGATTCTTTACCATTTCTTGTATCCCAGAATGCCACATCTGCAAAAGCACCCATGTTCCAAAGAAGGGGTTGAGTAATAATACTCAGTAGGTTTTCCCTAAATGAATTACCTACACTTTACTGATGGATAGAACCATTAGTACATTCATATAAACAACATTATATAAAGCATAACATAGTACTACAATTTCATGCAATCCAAACAAACCCTCAAAAACACTTTTTTTCACCCAAATATTCAAAATACAAGGGAAAGACAATAGACAATAAATAATTCATTTTTCCATCACATATTATCACGAAAATTTCATATATCATATATATATATATATTCATAATTAGAACATATTCATAAAGATTCCCACAATCATCCTAGTTTAACAATACTGGTGGAACTTCATATCCAAGCCTGTTTACTTGTTTCCTAATCTAGTGGTACTTCACCCCCTCTTATCCTTGATGGTGTCTCTTCTATCAACTATACATCCCCTTTTTATAGTTTTACTCCCCACACACTTCCATACATTCATATCACATTCATAAATACTTAACCACCAAACAAGCAGATAACACACCAAGGACACAACATTACGAAAACAATAATTTCACACCCAAACGATCCCTTAAGACATTATCCATTCCAAATTAACATCAAATAAAACAACACCTTTTATTGAAATCCATTTTTATAACCATTTTCATAAATCATCCCAGCAGACCAATTTTAAAAACTATATTTTAAAATCCCCTCATCAATAACATTTCAAAGCAATACACCATTTTCCCCAAAATCCAAAAATCATCAGAAAATGAATTTTCACCAAAATTAACTAATATTAATCACAAAATATCCATGAAAACCCAAATAATTGAAAATAATGATTCTAGGTATATAAAAGTGAAGTCCAGAGAGAATCCACCTACATTAGGGTTTTAGTGAAATTCACCAACTCACAACGGCACCACAAATCAATGTGAAATATCCACCAAAACCCCATTAGATATATTTTTCAAGAATAAAAAACCCAAAATATGATCATGATAGGCAATGAAAACCATATATAGATATGTTATGGTTATATGTCTAGAAAACCGAGTGATATGTAGATGTATTTATAAGAGAATATCCAGAATGATCCAAGAAAGGAGGCTTATCAGAGAAGAATCTCCTTCACCGCAACTTAAAAACCATTCAAATCACCTATAAAATAAATGGGATGGGTTCCCCACCCATTTAAAACCATTAATAATGAGTGGGGATTGAGTTGGAGAAGAAATGTTGTATTTTCCGAAAACCCTAAGTGACCTCATTTAAAAAAAATCAATTTTTAAACCCGCACAAGGTTAGCTCGCATGGTTTGACAACTTGTGTGCTAGCCATGCTCTAGATACTATATAAAGGGTTCCCCACATTGTGCGATTGAACAATAAGAAAAACAATTCACAAATTTTATGAAGAATAATCAATCATTTGCCATTGTTACTAGGGGGTTCTGTACATTTTCACCTAGTTGTGCTCAAACTGTGCACCCATATAAAGGCCCCAAAACCATTCGAAAATCTTTTGAAACCCTCCCAAACATTTTAAAACCATTTTAACCACATAAAATGGAATAAAAAGGGTTACATACCTGATATTAGGGGTACTATAGTTTTCAAGGTGGATATCCATGTAGGAACTCTGAGATTTTTATGTCAGTACTTTTGTGATCTTTTATTGGGAAAATAATTTTCTAGAATCAATTATTGAGGAAAAAAAGATTCATGATGATGTTTTCCTGCATAACAAAGAATGTGAATCAAGTCTGGATGGATTTACAGAGTCCTTTTATAAAGACTTATGATTTTAGTGAATGGAAAGTTGGTTCATTCAGTCCCTGTCTTATTCATAGGGTGTTGTCTTCCTCATGTGGATAGTGCCTCTACACTTATGATGGTTACATAGGTGAAGGTTTCTAAGTCAATGAAATTTTATATTCCTATTTTCATGTGTGATTTTACGATAAAGGTTTTGTATAGTATCATCATCAAATGGTTATCCAAATTTCTCCATAGCTAGATATATGATGATAGACAATGGTTTATTAAATGGAACTCGATCCAAGGGTTTATTATCATAGATCATGACATTATTAGTGATATCAACCAGGATTCTACTCGATCTAATATAAAAATCAGGTTATAAATGAATAAATCAAATAACCCAATTGAATAAAATTATATTTTCATGTTTATATCATTTAATATATTATCTACTTGGATGTATGATACATTATTTCTTTGTTTTAGTTTATCATGGAAATGCACCTCCATTCTAGGGAAACTGTTTGGTTTTATCAAGTCAGTTTGGGGGATAAGGTAAGGTGATCTTCTCTCACCAACTAAATTTATTCTAAACCAAATTATATTAGTAAATACATAAAAAAATGTTTCCATAGATGAAACATTATTCAATACCTTTTCAGATATCACTCTAGTGTATTTTCTCATTTAATGTTTGTAGTTGAAATAATTTTATTTCTTGAAACTAGAAAAAGATCAATTCATAATATTAATGGTGTTTTCGTGGACTATTTCAAGTTGATCATCCAAAAAATTAATTGGAAAATGAGTATATTTTTTTAACAAATGTATAGAATGGAGGGGGGATATTTAAATAATATTCTTGATATGAATAAAGGTGATTTAGTGATGGAATATTCTAGCACACCAATATTGTAATGAATCTACAATTCACCAAAGTTAAAATTCATTTTTTCCAATTTTAATCCCTTTTTAATGATTTTTATATGTATTCTATATCTTAGGGTAGGCCCAAAGAGTGTTTGGTGATTTTTTGGGGCTTGTAGTTCTCAAAAATAGACTAATAAGAAGAGGCTCTCTATTAGGTTTAATCATGCAGCCCAGCGGAAACTTTTTTATAAAATAGTGTGACCAATTAATGATGAAAGATAGAGCCTTAGAACATATTCTATGCATTTTAGTCAAACTATTCACCTAACCATGCAGGGTCCCACTCTCTTATACAGTATTATTCCTGGTAAGTGCATTGTTTGAACAGTTGGGCACAGTTGTGTATGGAGGTAATAGTCACCATTTTACCTTACTAAAATCATAATTCTAATTTTACATTTTTACATCCTCTTCATCTAATGCATTATATTATATCTTCTTTCCATTATTTATCAAAAAACTCCAATATCGGATCTCCTGCAACTCTAAAATCTAGTTTCTGATCTTAGATTTGAAATAATCAATGGATATCCCAAGGTAAGGCTAACCCCACACACTATTCATTCATCGGTCAATCTCGCCATATACTGGATAATTTAGATGTTGTATCATTTGACCTATTTTCAGGGAGTTAGACTAAACCAAATTTTTATTCCAACCTAAATAAAATATGAGGTTGATATTATGTGAGGATTTGCCTATGGACCTATGGTAGGTGGTCAAATATTTTTCAATTTTAGTATTGGTCATTTTTGTTTATTATGTTGTACCATATGCAGATCTTTTTTTAGAATCTATATTTTGTTGGTACAATCATGTATAAATGACCCATGTTCCTTGATATTGTTGAATTGGTTCTAATTAAGGGGTTTAGATGTAATGCACCAACCCCAGTTACCCAGAGTCGGTGAATTATTACGTAACATTGGAATGATTACAAAATATCATGTCTCAAAAGACCGATTAGTTTAGTTGCCTTGGAAACACTAGATACATCCACAAGTCTTACATTACATCATAAAGTAAAACAAAACTACAACAACATATTTTCTTCATATCCCCTCATACTATCTCTGCAGGTCATTCATAATATACTTATTCACATCCTGGAAAATTTAAAACATTGGAAGGGGTTAGCTCAGATGCTCAGTAAGGATAACAATATAGCAGAATCTTTCATAAATAAACATAAACATTTAAGGCAATGTATAACTAAAACAAAAGCCTTTTAAACTTGAACTTCAGAATAATATGGAAAAAATAAAATGAAATAAATCCATTTACTTATTCACATGGATATTCTAATAGTCGAATAATCACATGCAATATCAATAACCACTTTCATAAGGATGGAAAGCATAATGCAAGACTATCATAACCACGTAGCCAAGGCCTCATGCCAAGAATACAAATAAGATGTTATCAAGGCCTCATGACAAGAAACTAGTTTGTCTAATGAGACCTACCGATGCAACGAGGAGCTATACCGGGATCCACCAGTCACTTATTAATTCCAATTCACTCCTTATATGAAAAGGTTTAAACATATCATAAACCATAACATAATCGTATCACATAAAACTTTCATAAAGGAAACATAACATTTCCACATTTCAATCACAAGATATCAATATAACACATTGATATAATAAAACCATTTTCAATACCAAAATAAAAGAAAATTAAAACATGGTATTTATGTTTCATTTAAAACATGTTATGGCTTGTAGAGGAAGCTGAAACTCAAATAATGGTCATGGCGGCGGAGAAGTCATTGTCGCCGCATACATACGAAAAAAAAATTCCTTTTTTTCGTTTAGTAAAATGATTCATATAAAAAGATTAATTTTCAATAAATGTAAAATTCAATGGGATTTATACACCGTATAAAAGAAATTTTTGTATAAAACACAATATGCCTCAATGAAAGGAGATTGAGATGATGTCCCTTACCTCGTGTCTGACTTGACTCGATCATTCTTTAACCTCCAGAATAATAAACTAGAGTAAATTTCTACTTGCTTAAGAACCTTTTTCATGTTCATTATTCCTTTTATATCACTTATAACCATGTTATGAACATTATATAATTATTTATGTTAATAACGGCCGTTTTGTCGATCATTGGTACTTGAGTCAATAATAAACTTCTTATAGTTACAAGTTGTTCAGGTGGTAAAATATCCATTATATCCAGAATTATATTCATGATTTAGATATCATATATATCATATATATACAGTATATACATTGAATTATAATATTACATAACATTTAGAGGTAAGAAATGAAATGCACCGTTCAGGGATACGGTAAGTTGTACGTACGCATGAACGCTACTTTCATTTCTATTTAGTCTTTAATGGAATGAAATCATAATGATATTAAAATATATATTATAATTCCAGTATAATATCATATATAATATCCTTTACTCTATTCTTTATACATCCCACATATGGCATTAACAATTCAAATCACTTTCAATGGGCGGTAGTCCGGACTTCCTAAAATGAAATTATCACGTTTACCCATAATAAATATCATAAAGCTATGACATAAATGAAAAATAAAAAAGAATAAGGAAAACAAATACATAATATATATCATATATAAATATAGTGACAACTTAATGTCCACCATGAGAGGTGTTAAAAGAAGATTGAACAATCATCGTTTTGTGAGGTAGTAATTCGCCACCCACACAAACAATATGTTCTTTAACCATTAGACGAGGGTGTATGTTATTTTAAATAGAATAATTATCATAAAAACATCCTAGTATATTGAATATATTTTTTTTGTTACAAAATAATGGAATAAAAATAGTTTAAGGGGTTGGAGAAACAAAATAAAACAAAAGAACATAAGAGAAGACATTACCATAGAATCGGGTAACTCTTTTAGATTTGAGCCAAAGGATTCCTTGGGAAGACTTATGCCGAATTTGAGGCTTCTAGGAATAAGAGAGGTAAGTTTAAGAAGTATTTGGAAATATGTGGGTAGAGAAAAATGGCTTTGCAGGCGTGAATAAGGTGGTAAAGTTGGGGGCCTTTAATAATAGGAGAGGAGGGGCACTCTTGGAATGTCATGAAATGTTACATTATTATGAAATGGTTTTCGGATTTCAAAGGTCCCATAATTATATATTTCTAATATAAGGTGATAAGGGTTCGAAATATACTCATACAATAGGTTTTTTCCAAGTGTAATTCTTAGATTATACATTATCTTTTCATTTTATTTAAAAAGTTCAGTAATGAGGTAATCGTTGCATCATCATGGTGTGATAAATACATTTATTTATTTAATGACTAAAAATTATAAAACAATTTCCATGATTTAGGAAATATTTTTAGCTTTCGAATGAATATTTATAGTAAAAAATATGACTTTTATACCCCCATGTAATAATTGTTTTAGTAAAACAACACATGTTTGTGACAATTTTATTTTTACTTTAAATAAAAAGTCATTAATGTCATTTTCTTACCCAAGTGGCTCCATGGGGTCCCCAAGTTGACCCATGGATTTTCATGGTCGGCCATAACTCATCCAATAAGGATAGGACAAGTGTAAAGGTAATTTAAAATTATTATAACATTATATTCACCTTAAATTACACTAGTTACCTTTAATCGCGATTAATAAAACATAAAAGTTACTATTCACAGAAATTATTTTCATCCCATTGAACGAAATTTTACTTCCTAATTTCTATTATGTATGTCAGATTTTTTAAATTCAAATCACTGAGGTGGTAAATTTTAATTTAAACAAAAAATCAGTTTTTTTAACTACCACTTAGTGGTTTCCCTATTCATCAAAAATCGATGTTTTTCAGAAAAATACCAAAAATTCTCTCTAAGATATATTTGATATTCCAAATTCGAAAATGATTTCTTTTTTAAAAAATTAAAAATATATAAGTTGCATTAATTAATTTTATAATTAATTCCCATTGTCAAAACAGATAGCGTGTTTTCAAGAAAGAATATAAATCAAAAGATTGACAATTGTTTATGTCCAATTTCAATGTGAAATTAATTCCAGTGACCACCATTGGATAAAATTGTAAAATTATATTCTAATTATACATTAAAACCACTCAATAGTATAATTTATCACTATAAATTATTTTGATTAAAAAAATTGTTTTAAATTAAAATTTTGTAATTTTCTCTATTCATTAAAATATAAATGTTTTCCGAAAAGTTACAAAATTTCACCCTAGACTAAATTCAATACTCCGAATCCAAAAATGAAGTCCATTTTGAAATGTAAAATTTATATAATTTCAAGAAGTGGGTATTACTATTCATAACAGCTACTTTGATTGGTCGCGGTGTGTTAGAATCTCAAACTTGCGTACAATGCAAGCTATTGCATTATTGAAAGAGAAGCATACCATGGAAGCATGGGGTGTTACATTTTACCCTGCTCCAATAAATTGAATCCTCACAATTTGAAAATATTTTCTAAAAATAAAATTTTGAAAGTAGAAAATACCTTTGTAGAAAACCTACATCGGAAATAAGGTTAATTAAATTAAACCTTAATAAGAGGGAAAGGGAAATGAAAAAGTCACCACCAAATTATAATCTCAAATAGGAGAACATTGGTGGAAATTAGAGAAAAATAATTTGAGGGAAAACGTAAATATTTGTAGGGAGTGATTGATGTCATCAATCACAAACAAGTGTAAAATTGAGGGACTCAATGCCTTCAATATATAGTGATTTAAAATATCATCAGTTCAACAAAACATAAGGTTTTAGGATAAAACATTTTTTTTAATATCCCTTTCCTAATGTTTAAGAATTAATTTATTCATAGAATAAGAGAAATCTATATATATATATATATATACTTGACAAGTAGAGTTTTAACCTTGAACTAATTTCTACTACAAACTCATCTTTCCCTCAAAAAGATAATTGAATGCAAAAATATTATATCTTTTAAAATGTTACAAGGATACAAATATTAACAAATACCATTTAGATTAGGAAAAATATTTTGTAATAACCAGGGACTTCCTGCATGCTAGTGGTAGGTAATAAAGGCATGTCGCACTATGTTTGTGGGTTCGATTCCTACAGCTTTGTCCGACGCGACGGGTTATCCCCCAAACCTGCAGTTTGTCCTTTTCCTAAAACTATAGTATTATAATATTCCAAAAATAATCTTCATAAATGTTTTAACCATAAAAAATAATATCCAAAGTTCAACTTAATCCATTCCAACCTTTATAGTTATCCAAAATACCTATATCCAGACTTTCTCTAAAAGGTCTATAAATTTCAAAATCAATTGTCACATTGGATTCCTCAAACAAAGTAATGTTTCTCTTATTGTCACATAATAAAAATATGATTACCTTCATTATATTATAACCTTAATTAAAACAAAAAGTACTGCAATACAATCCTTATATATATCACATTATTCTTATAACAATAATATAATCTTTGAGTCCAAAAGCACCAATACATTAATTATTCCACTTCAACTATAGTAACAGCACAAGATTGGCCTTGATCCATTGGCCTTTTATGAGGTATGTTTCCTTGAATCTTATGAAATTCATTTGTATAATTCCCCATTTCCCTACAATTGTAGTATTCAACATTGATAGCCTCTTTCTTTCCCTTGAAATCACGAGCCTAGTGACCATTTCCTCCACATTTATAACAAACTTCCATTCCTTTTAGTCAAGTACCAGGGTGATTCTTCCCAAAATTATCGCATAATGGAAAATCCTTCTTTCCCTTTTTCCCTTTATCTGTCTCTTGTTCCACCATTCTCTTCTTCTCTTGCTTTACTTTATTGTTATAAGATTTAGAGAATTCCTTTTATGTCTTGATAGAACACGAGACTATATCTTCATACGTTGAGAAAGATTGTGATACTAAATCTCGATGGAGAAATGGTTTTAACCCATCAATGAAACTATCAATCTTACTTCTTGGGTTACGTATATAATCCGTAGCATACCTCGCTAACCATGTAAAGTTGGCCTCAAACATTGCGACATTCTCATCCTTATTTTGTCTCAGACTCATAAATTGCCTTTCTGTATCTTCTTGATGGTCACGAGGAAAGTATTCTTCTAAGAACAGCTCTTTTAACTCCCTCCATTCCATATTTTATACTTAATCATCTTCCTTTGTGTTTTGAATCAATGACCACCATTGATCAACATCTCCCGTGAGGCAGTAAACTGCCATGATAACCTTTTCCCGTTCACTACTTCCCAAGGCATGAGATATTTTCTCTAAGTAATTTATCAATTTCTCAGCTACTAAGGGATTTGTACTCCCATTGAATGTTGGTGGTTGTTGCCTCATGAAGCGGTCTAACATTGATCCTCCATGTTGTGGATCAGGGTTCTCTATACGAGTAAGGTTATTATTCATAACCTGAGTGAGTTGTCCCAGTATGTTGATAAGTTGATCAGCACCAGTTGTATCACCAGCTCCACTATAATTATCTTGAGCAGAAGGGAAATACCTACATGGAGTGTGTGCATTGATACGGTTTCCATTCCTTCCACTAGGCACCATTTCTAAATAATGGCATAAACTAGTTCAGTTTATGATTCAAAATAAAGAATTCCATACTTGTAAAACACTTAACATAAGTTGAACAGTTTATAGATATAATCTATAATCATAAAAATGTTTTCTTTGAGGAAGTATATACTCATAAACCCTTCATAGTGGTTTTTAATGAAAATGGGAATTATCCTAAGCATATCCCCCGGGAGTATCGTAACCAAGAGTACAGCAAGGCCCGTTGTCGTGCACCAGTTCCCGTTCGAGTCTAGCTCAAAGTGGTGTTTTCAGGTTTTACCCCTAGGTACATCTGTGCCAGAGCCGCCTCTACCTGCTCATATCCAGATAGGTATGTATTTCTCGGACAACTCACAAAATATATATAATACCAAAATTCAAGGAAGTTCTTCTATACTAATCCTCAAAGTCTATCTTAGGGCTATGTGATCTAATCAGAGTTTTTCTAAATCTAGCTTCCAAGGTTAGTACTAAACTTCCTCTGATACCAAGTGTAATGCCCTGACCCTAGTTACCTAGAGTTGGTGAATTATTACATAACATTGGCATGATCACAAAAGATCATGTCTCGAAACACTGATTAGTTTAGTGGCCATGGAAACACTAGATACATTCATAAGGCTTACATTACATCATAAATTAAAACAAAACTACAACAACATCTTGTCATCATATCCCCTCATACTATCCATGCAGGTCATTAAAAATATACCTCTTCACATCCTGGAAAAATTAAAACATTGGAAGGGGTGAGATCAGATGCTCAGTAATGATAACAATATAGCGGAAGCTTTCATAAATAAACATAAAAATTTAAGGCAATGTATAACTAAAAAAGCCTTTTAAACTTTAACTTCAACATGATATGGAAAAAAATGAAATAATGCCATTTACTTATTCACATGGACATTCTACTAGTCGAATAATCACATGAAATATCAATAACCACTTTCATAATAATGGAATTCATAATGCCAGACTATCATAACCACATAGCCAAGGCCTCGTACCAAGACTACAAATAAGATTTTGTCAAGGCCTCATGCCAAGACACTAGATTGCCTCATGAGACCAAACTATTCATCAAGGAGATATAGTGGGCTCCCCCTGTCACTTATTAATTCCAATGCATTCCTTATATTAAAAGGTTTGAAATATCATAAACCATAACATAATCGTATCACATAAAACATGCATAAAGGAAACATAACATTTCCACATTTCAATCACAAAATATCAATACAACACATTGATATAATAAAACCATTTTCAATACCAAAATAAAATAAAATTAAAACATGGTATTTATTTCTCATTTAAAAAAAGTTATGGCTTGTAGAGGAAGCTGAAACTCAAATAATGGTCACGGCAGCAGAGAAGTCGTTGTCGCCGCATACGTACGACAAAAAAAACATTCCTTTTTGTCATTATGTAAAACACATCATATAAAAATATTCCATTTCAATAAACGTAAACGTCAAAGGGGTTTATACACCATATAAAAGAAAGTTTTGTATAAACCAAAATATGCCTCAATGAAAGGAGATTGAGACGAAGTCCCTTACCTCATTTCTGGCTTGACTCGATCGTTCTTTAACCTCCGAAATAATAAACTAGAGTTAATTTCTAATTTCATAAGAACCATTTTCAAGTTAATTATTCCTTTTATATCACTTACTACCATGTTATGAACGTTATGTAATTATTTATGTTAATAACAGTCGTTTTGTCGATCTTTGGTACATGAGTTCAAAATAAACTCCTTATAATTACAAGTAGTTCATGTGGTAAAATATAAATTATATCCATAATTATATTCATGATGTAGATATCATATATATCATATATATCCATTATATAAATTCATTTATAATATTACATAACATTTAGAGGTATGAAATGAAATGCAACGTTCATGGAGACAGTAAGCCGTACGTACTCATGAACACTACTTTCATTTCTATTTCGTATTTAATGGAATGAAATCATAATTATATAAATGTATATTATAATTCCAGTATAATATCATATATAATATCATTTACTCCATCCTCTATAGGTCCCACATATGGCATTAACGATTCAAATCACTTCGAGGGGGCGGTAGTCCGCACTTCCTAAAATGAAATTATCGTGTTTACCCATAATGGAAATCATAAAGGTATGACATAAATGAATAATAAATAAGCATAAGGAAAACATATACCTAACATATATCATATATAATTATATTGAAATCTTAGTGGCCACCATGAGAGGTGTTAAAAGAAGATTGAACAACCATCGTTTCATGAGGCAGTAATTCGCCACCCAAAGAAACAGAATGTTCATTAACCATTAGACGAAGGTGTGTGTAATTGTAAATCAAATAATTATAATAAAAACATCCTAGTATATTTAAGATACTGGTTTTGTTACAAAATAATGTAATAAAAAGATTTTAAGGGGTTGGTGAAGAAAAATAAAACAAAAGAACATAAGAGAAGACATTACCTTAAAATCGGGTAACTCTTTTTGATTTGAGACAAAGGCTTCCTTGGGAAGTCTTATGCCTAATGTGAGGAATCTAGGAGTAATAGAGGAAATTTTAAAGTGTATTTGGGCATTTTTTGGCCGAGCCAAATGGAATTTATGGTGTGAATAAGGTGGTAGAGGTGGGGGCCTTTTATAAGAGGAGAGGAGGTGCACTGTTGGAATGTCATGAAATGTTACATTATTATGAAATTATTTTCTGATTTCAAAGGTCCCAAAATTATATATTTCTAAGATAAGGTGATAAGTGTTATGAATATACTCATCCAATATGTTTTTGACAAGTGTATGTCTTAGATTTTAAATTATCTTCTCATTTTCTTTAAAAAGTTTATTAATGAAGTAATTGATGCATCATCATGGTGTGATAAATAAATTTATTTATTTAATGCCTAATTTTTTTTAAAATATTACCATGATGTAAGAAATATTTTTATCTTTCTAATGAATATTTATAGTCAAAAATTTGACTTCTATATCCCCGTGTAATAATTGTTTTAGTAAAACAACACATGTTTGTGACAATTTTATTTTTACTTCAAATAAAAAGTTATTAATGTCATTTTATTACCCAAGTGGCTCCATGGGGTCCCCATGTTTACCCATGGATTTTATTGGTCTGATATGACTCATCCAATAAGTGTAGGACAAGTGTAAATGTAATTTCATATTATTATAAAATTATATTTACCTTAAATTACACTAATTACCGGTAATCGTGATTAATAAAACATAAATGTTACTATTCACCAAAAACGTTTTTCATCCCATTGAACCAAATTTTACTTCCTAAGGACAATGATGTATGTTGGATTTTTTATATTCAAATCACAGAGGTGGTAAATTTTCATTTAAACGAAAAAATCAGTTTTTTTAACTACCACTTTTTCGTTTCACTATTCATCAAAAATCGATGATTTTCAGAAAAATACCAAAAATTATCTCTAAGTTATATTTGATATTCTAAATTCAGAAATGATATATATTTTAAAAAAATTAAAACATATAAGTTTCATTTATTAATTTTATAATTAATTCTCATTGTCAAAACAGATAGCGTGTTTTTAAGAAACAATATCAATCAAAAGATTGACAATTGTTTATGTCCAATTTCAAAGTAAAATTAATTATAACGACCACCATTGGATAAAATTTTAAAATAATATTCTAAATATACTCTAAAACCACTCAATATTATAATTTATCACTTTAATTATTTTGAATAAAAAAGTTGTTTTTAATTAAAATTTAGTAATTTTCACTATTCATCAAAATATAACAGTTATCCGAAAAGTTCCAAAATATCAACCTAGGATAAATTGAATATTACTAATACAAAAATGAATTCCATTTTGAAATATAAATTTTATATAATTTCAAATAGTGGGTATTACTATTCATAACGGCTACTTTGATAGGTCGTGGTGTGTTAGAATCTTGAACTTCCGTACAATGCAAGCTATTGCATTATTGAAATAGAACTGTACCATGGAAGCTTGAGGTGTTACATTAGACATTACATACAACCTTTATGGGCCTCCATTTGTGTTCCAACATGAAATTGTCCATTTTAGCCAAGTGGAACAAAATTATTGGAACCTAATTTGACATATGGATAGAGTTTTTAAATTAATTTACCCATGTATCATGTCTATTTAATTGAACCCCTGACACCCCATGGGTGTTTTGACTTCTTAGTCTTGGAATTTTTCTAATGGGCATTTGATTTGTTTCCCATGTCATCTTCTTTGGAACATGAACCATTGAATGCAATTTTCCTTGTATTTTGGATTAGATTCATTTACTATCATATATAGACATTATATATGTATAGTTAAAGACATTATCATTCCATAAATGTATTGGTCATTATACCTTCATTTACAGGAGCATTATATTGTTTCAATTTTACAAGTTTAAGAAAATTGTCCGGGAAGATGTTGTGTAGGGTTGATTACACTTAATGAGATGTTTTTAATGAAATGGATCGAAATGTTTATAAATAAAATGAACCTTTGGGATGATAATACCCTTCCTTTTGTTATTACTTATGAAAGTATTCTATGAATGAAATGATTTTAATGGAATTGAAAAATCTTAAGGGAACACATGATTGGTTTTTCCTCATGTGCCATGTTATATACATGATCCAACTTCATTTATAAGAAATTCCTGACAACATTAAATAAAAGGTTATTCCTAGTGATCATATTTTTAAATATAAACATTATTATATAAATATAATTGAATTATAAAAATGGTTATAGATGGGAGATAATTTCCCATTCTAATTAAAAATATTATATGCCATTATAGAGAATTAATTTGATGGTAAGAGGTCATGTGGGGAAATTCAACCCACGACCCCTATGAATTGGTTTTGGGAATTGAAATACTCAACACAACTTTGATATCATAAATGAGATTTTGAGCACCACATTCTATCTAGAGTGTTTCCTTGTCATTCACACTCACCATCATGAGTGTCGGGATTCCCGACCGCCACTATATCAGAATGTTGAGATTACTACCCTACGAGTAAAGATTATCAGCTCGAAGACTAGAGATGGATGCTTGGGCGGTTCGTCCCAATACAATTCAGCAAAAAAAAATATTAGAATCTATATATATCAGATATACATAGTGACTATTTCAGACATACCATCCCTTCGCTAAAGTAGGTTAACCTATAAGTGTCTTTTAAGAACCTGATGAGAAGGTTTTTCATTTATTATATATAAAATTAAATTTTAAATATTTCCTAGAGACTTCATACTTAAGAGCACCTTCTCATATTACATGTAGACACTATTAGTGGTGGCCTATTGAGATATTATCTGAGACCTTACTGAGGCCACCCTTGGAACCTATGAATTTTATTTTTATGTAGGTACTGGTAAGGGTAAAGGACCTTCTATAGGTTATAGACTTATTATACATAGATGGAATTAGGGAGTAGAAGATCTAGCTTAAGATAAAGATGCCCATGGAGATGCTTTGTCCTTTTGTTCTTTGAATTATTGTACAACATTATTTTCTCTAATTAATAATATCTATATTATCATCATTACATACATATATATATGAATCATACCCAACCATTGAGGCTTTTTGTTATTATATTCAGTTATTCAGCCTTCC
The DNA here is from genome assembly GCA_963277665.1 of Viscum album. NCBI lineage: Eukaryota > Viridiplantae > Streptophyta > Magnoliopsida > Santalales > Viscaceae > Viscum > Viscum album. The sequence goes on along the minus strand of OY728119.1, from coordinate 769,007,427 downwards.
GCTGTTATCTGTTTATGATTCTATAGTTTTTTTCCGATCTGTTTATATTAAAATTTTCTCCAATATATCTTCTCTTGTATCTAATGAACTAATCTGACTTGATGTTTTAGTCTACCTACTGCACCACCTTCACATCCTCACTACTATTCAGTAGCCTCTGGTGTACGGGGACGTGTGCCTATGTTCGTGTGTCCAATCAGGCATGATACACTGGTTAAGTGTCATCCATATCCATGATTTCACAATGTGGAATCAGAGGGGTTTCCATTCTTCAAATACTATTATTAGTCAATAGAATGAATATTGGTAATTCTTGGGAGTTGGTCACACGCCATGCTTGGGAATTATAAACCCATGTATGGGGTAAAGTCTACGTTTCGTAAAATGAGATTATTATTAATTTTGTTATTTATTTTATATATAATTTCACAATTGGGTTCTTTAAATGTTTTGTGATATTATTGATATTTAATTTATTGGAATTATTATTTCATTAATTAACCGATCAAATGATTGGTATGCATTAAATTCATGAATCCCCGTAAGAACAACATGAATTATAGGGCATACATATTTTCATTACATGATTAATTTTTATTGAGCACAGCCTATTTCAAGTATATTGTTACTTATTATATATTAAATTACATTCAAATCTATTGAAGGATATATAACTTGATATTTTCCACATTTTGATTCACAATGTGCATGTCCCCTTATGTGTCAAAAAATGGAATCTAGCTAGCTCATTCTTTATAATGAATTTTAATTACATGAACTAGAAAAATTTAAATGCGAATGATCTCATAGTGAATTCAATATTTTGTATCACAATGTTTATGGGCCCTTATGAGCCTTAAAATTTAATATCATCATTTTCATCCGATTTAAGTGTTTAAATTTTAGAAAAAAAATATTTTTTTAAATTTTGGAATAAAATTTTAACTAATACTACCATCTTGAATATTCCAAACCCCGATACTGATACATGAACCCAACCGTAGTTGGGGGTAGTGGGATATCATCTAGAGTTTTTAGGAGCATTCTATGTTTCATTATCAAAAGTCTAGGAATATATTTTGAAGTAGGAAGAGAGGCGTGTTTAGTTAATAGGTACAATTAAGTATCTATCAAATTTTCATAAATCCAATATATTGAATCTCATGAATCCATTCTGAGGCATTCATTTGACAATTTAAAATTATATCACCATGTATTACCACACCCATGTTCTCAGAAGGTGGTGATGATCATGTTTCTGAGGTGGTGGGGTGTGAGAAGCTAGTTGACCCTCATATAGAGACACCCATGGATCCCCTCCCAATTCATGTTGTGGGAGATGATTCCTAGTTCCATGAGGGTTTCTTTAATATGGTGTAGTTGATAGAAGGAATAGTTATACCTACCTCGAGTATTCTAATGATGATTCTTGAGTTTCAATAGAAACATCCTCCCACCACCTCGGGGGATAGCAGACCACATGCTATAGAGTTTTGGATCAGCGTTATCCATTTTATTTCCACTCACTTAGAGATGTCTCTAGAGTGGAAATATATTCTAGTTGTTTATATACATCTAGAATCAACTAATATGTGGTAGGATTTAATCACCTAGAATGAATATAATAGTGATACTCTTTTGGATAACTTTTTGTGCATTTTATATGACTACTTATTTCCCCATACACTAAGGTTTGACCAAGATAGTGAATTTATGAACATGTATCAGGGGAAAATTTTCTTTATTTGATACTCTTCCCAGTCCACTAAGCTAAAATGTTTCAGTCATTCTATAGAAACAAATGATATAATGACTTCTAGGATATTTTAGGATAAGATGTGTTATTCTATCTGATAATAGGTAAATGTGTTCCAAATAATGATAATTTTGGATATCATTATCCATTCCCTAATAATAGAGTGTAATATGGGAGGGGTTTTTTGTCCAAGGCATGGTTTCTCAGCACCTTGGGATTAAAATTCATTTTAAAATGGTATAAAAACAAGTATTGCGGTTTATCATGTAAAAATAAATAGTATGGATCCAATCACGGAATTCTCAATTATTGGTCACCAGTGCAGAACAACATGGCATATCAAAAAATATTTCCCTCGGGAACTGGTTCAATCCCGAGGAAAGGGAAGAATGGGTCGTATACAGAATTTCTGTAGGACATTCCCATTAGATCCTAGAAATCAGGGATCCTCACCTACTCCTTGTTCAAGAGCAGGGTCAGCAGGATCACAAAATTTAGGAAGAAGGAATACCACTAAACGGTTAGGTTGAGATGGTGGTCGAGGGAGACTATGTCAAGCTTATGATTATCAATGCTAGAAGAGAGGGCCTTATTAGAGAAACCTGTAAGTCACTCAAGACCATTATACATGACAGTTACATGAAGTCTAGTCTACATCGCTAGAGCCAAGCACGTACCATCTACAGTATGAGGTTCCATTCTTATTACCTCGACATTAGTGTCTTATATTTTTGATACATGCATGTCACATTATTTTATATTGGAGGTGTTCGCTATGTTTTGGGGCCTCAATAATGAGTACTATCATGGTGTTATGAAAAAATATACAAATTTAGATATTTGTTAAATGGGAGTTCTCCATTATGAAAATTTTCCCCCTGAGATAATCGGTTATCAATTCGTATGGGATCTATGCCCTCTAAAATTTACATGATTTGATATAATCATTAGTAGAGACTACATAGTTTCCTAAATATCCTATATTTACTTCTATAATCATATAGTGATGTTGACATCACCGTAGAGCATTAAACTGATGCATAAGGGAGAATTGGATGTCAGTGAAACACGAGCAGCACTCGAGCAACAGAGTATGAGTGGTGGTACAAAACAGGTATTCATTCATTACCTAGATTACCAAGGATTACAACCCACTATTTTTCTATAATATTTGAGTGTTAAAGATATTTATTTCAAAAATACTTCTCTGTTCTAACTCTAGTGTGAGAGTTATAGTTTACTATTGACCTTGTTCGTGGAGGATGTCTTGTGACCATTCCTACTTATAAAATGGTACCTAAGGAGCCTATGGAGAAAAAAAATTAGTTATAGGAACTAGAGGAAAATTATTTTAACACCCCAACAGATCCACTGGGGGATATCTGGTCGACTTTCTCAATAATATTGATTGTACCCTTAAGGTTTGTGTGGATTACCATTAGTTGGATAAGTTAAATATCTAGAACGAGTATCCACTACCTAGGATAGATGAACTATTTTACCAGATATGAGGAGTGAAGGTGTTTTAAAAGATATATATGAGGTTTTTCTATCATCAAGTACATGATAATACATAAGTCATATCTCTAACACCTTTTAGGAGATGTTATAGTCTCTACAAGTACCTAGTTATGAAATTAGGTTTAACAAACATTCATTTTGTTTTCTTGAATGTTATCAAATGGGGTATTACACTAATACCTATATTAATTTTTGGTTTTTACAATATCATGGTGTATTAACGCTGAATACATGACCATGAAACCCTTCTTGATGTTAACCTAAATATGATGAGAGAGCATCAACTCTGTGGAAAGCTCAGTAATTCCAATTCTGGATTGATAATGTCCACTTCCTAGATCATATCATCATGGAGTAAAAATTTTCTATTGACCCAGGAAAGTTGGGAGATGTGATTTTCTAGGAGGAACCTTGGAATTTCGTTGACCTGAAGAGTTTGTTGGGGATTTTTGTATACTAAAAATTCTTCATTCTTGATTTCCCACACCATACAATACTTCTTACGGTATTAAACAAAAGAAGGGTTTGAAATTATAATTCTATCAATATTGGGAAGTAGCCTTTCAGGATAGGAATAGAAGACTAAATTAACCACCAATACTAATTCTACCAGAGTTCGGAAGGGCTTATATAGGATACTATGATGAATCAGGTATTGGTATTGGTGTGGTTCGGATGTAGGATGAGTGAGTTGTTGCATATTTCTGGTCATCAATTGTGTCCTCACAAGTAGAATTACGAGATGTACGACCACAAGATTGCTATAGATATGCATTCCTTAAGTGTTAGAGACACTATTTATTAGGAGGACATTTATTGGTACCCATAAACCACAAAATACTAAATTATATCTTCACTATGTGAGATCTGAATATCATAAAATATAGGGGTTTGGGTTCCTGTAATAATTTTATTTCAAACATTCCTATACTCTAGGGAGTGGTAATTCAGAAGCTGATTCTCTAAGCTAAAATACTCATACAAGAGAAATTCAATAATCTAGTGAAGAATGGAATCTGATGGACTTATTATCGAAGATCCATGTTAATGTTATAGAGGAACATGGTAGGACAAATATTAATGATTTATTAGTGACATATACTCTTCTAGAATGGGTACGTTCAAGACAAAAATTTGATCCCAATATACACGTACAATGGGAAATTCACTCAGAAGATGATAAATTATCGGGTTGGATAGTCGATAAGATTGATAATTTTTTGTTCCCTGGGTGTGAATGGGTCTCAAATGACATCAAATAGTAGTTGATGAGGGATTTACACACCTTGAAATGGGCAGTTCAACCATGTGACACCAAAATGTATTGATAATACGATTCCTATAGTAGTGGTTTAGGATGAAATGTGAGAAATCCAGTTTTATCATGCAATGTTCTATCTGTTATCAGGTGAAGGTAGAATATCATCATCTGATAGGTCTTTATCAACAATTTTCCAATCCTGAGTGGAAGTGGTAAAATGTTTCAATGGATTTCGTGATTGGTTTACTAATATAACCTCATGTAAATGACATGGTGGGGGTTTTCGTTGATCTTTTGATAAATGTTTAATATTTTTTACCTATGAAAGAGTCCTTATTAGTAGATGATCTTAGATAATTGTATTCCAAGGAGGTGGTACATCTTCATGGATCTCCTTAATCTATTTTTTATGATAGATATTCTGATTTTATTTCCTGGTTTTGGTAGGGGTTTTAGAAGACCATGGGTAAACATGCCCTTTTTTGTGTGGCCTACCTCCCGCAGACCGATGGAAAGATAGTGAACAAAATTAGATTTCTATAAATAATGCTTCTAACATGTGTCTTAGACAATGGTGGTTCTGAGGAAATAACATTTCCTTCATTGAGTTCTATTATAACAATTTCTTCCAGTCTACAATTGATATGGATCTCTATGATGCCTTTTATTGTAGGCACTTCCAATCACCTCTGTGATGGAAAAAGGCAGGGGAGGTAGATGTGCTTGGGAATCATCTCATATAGTAGATTATAGAGCATGTCCACCTGATCCAAAAGCATATTTTGAAATCTTAGTGTGGATAGACTAATTATTCTAATAGATTCCAGTTACCTATTTATTTCTAGGTTAGATACATGGTTTTATAGAGGGTATCAACTCGGATGTCGAATAGACATATTTGACAGTAGGGTATGCTATCACCAAAGTTCATAGGAACCTTCAAGGTTGTAAAGAATATTATGCTATTAAAATTCTAGTTTTCTCTTCCTCAAAGATACCAATTGATTCATGATATCCTAAATATATCTCATATTGACAAATATTATTCATAAAAATCACACGTCTTCTTTTTTAATAAGGATGAGATGGATATGGATGCTTCTGTTGAGGATTAACTAGTGTGTATTGTTGATCGGAGATTGAAGACAGTATGAGTTTGGTCAGTTACTCTTGTATGGGTGATATTATAGGATGGGTGGGTATATGATATGATATGGGTGTAAGAGGATGATATAAAATCCCATTGGAAGAAAATCCTTATTGATAGTCTCTCTTTTCCCTCATAAGGTTAATATAGGGATGAGTTGCTATAAGGAGGGAAAGTTGTAAGGACCCACCTTTTCAATGAAGATATGGATAATTTTTTATTAAATTTTAATCCATTGTTTAATCTTGGTAAATAAATGTTGTGTCCCAGGGGAGTTATGATGATAATATGATGTTTTTTAGAGCTTGGAGTGGCGGAAATGTGTCGAATAGGCTGGCCCGTATTGTTAGATTTAACCACGCCACCCAGCCAAATGGTTTTTCTGAAACCATGCGAGAAATTTTAAGTGGGAGATGGAGCCTTGACATGCGGTCTATACATTATTAGTCAAACAACGCACCTAACCATGTGAAGTTCCCCTCTACTAGAGTCCATAGTTCACTTAAACCATGAGTAGTTTTGTTTTGGGAAACAATTACCCTTTCCCCCCCACTAAAACTTTAAGTGAAATTTCCCTTTTTTTCATTCATATTCCTCCTATGTTTTCCAGAATCTCATCCTCCAAGGGGTTAAAAAAATACTCTAATATTAGATCTCTAACAAATCTTAATTATGATGTATGATCTACAATCAAAAAAAAAACATTCAGTAGCACAAGGTAAGGATTACCCAATGATTTCTACATTCATCATTCAATACCATTATCATTACACTATTTAGATACAAGATCCTTCACCGTATTTTTTGGTTGTAGGTCTGAAAATCATATCTCTTCCAACATTAATCAAATATTTGGTAAATATTATGTGAGTATTCATCTACATCCTTAAGGTAGTTGGTCATATAGTTTTTCATTTGTGTTTTTGTTGTTTCATATTTCATCAGTTGTTCCACACACTAAAATTTGACGTACGTCTATATTTTTTTTGCTCCATCATGTCTGAATGAACCTAGTGACATGATATAGCTTAATTACTTCTTTATTAGGGGTTTAAAAATCACAAATAACCTTTATGTACAACCCTTAGTGTGCTATCGTGAAATTGGTCATTTTGGCCAAATGGCTCAAAATGCATAGAAAATAATGTGATGTATGGAATGACATTTAAAATGAACTGAACATTATTTAATGTGAATTTAATTTAACCTAAGAAAACCCAGGGGATTTTGGCCTTCCTAGGATAATATATTTTCAATCAAGTAGGTGATTTGTTTCCCATGTCATTCTCTTTGACACATTAACATTTGGATGTGATTTTTCTTGTCTTTTGGATTAGATGATTTTCTTATAGTATATTTAATTTTCCAACTATATAGTTCAAATCGATAGATTTTTTTAAATGTATTAAACATGATCCCTTTCATAGAACATGTACAACATTGTATAAATTTTTCATTTGTTAAGGAAATTGATTTTTAAGACCTTGTGTAGGGTGGATTACCTTTAATGGCATGTTTTTAATGAAATGGATAAAACAGTTAACAATTGAAATGATTTGTTGGGATGGTTAGAACATTACCCTTATTATGGATTCTTAAATTCTCTTTTTGATCAAATTTCTTAAATGTAATTTAACATGCTAAAAGGAAGACATGAGAGGTTTATCTACATCTGTCATGTTATAAACTTGATCCCTCCATGGTTATTTGATTGTTCCAATGACGTGACATAAGAGCTAATGAATTGTGATCATCTTATTAAATGTAAATTTTTTTATAAATGTAATTGAATTATATAAATGGTTTTTGATGAGAGACATAACCCCATTCTAGTTAAAGATAATATATTCCTTTGTAGAGGATGATATTGCTGGTAAGGGTTCGTGTTGGGAATGAAGACATATTCTCACCATTACATGAGGGTTGGGAATGAAGACCCTCACCAATTATTTGATATAAAGATATTTTTTTGAGCCCCATGTTCCATCCAGAGTGCGGACATGGAATGAACAATAAATTTCTCGAATGTCAGGCTTGACAACCCTAACTATATTGTGATGTCGGGCTTACTACCCCATGAGTAGATATTATTAGCTTCTATACTAGGGATAGATTCCTTAATGTTACATATTTTTCTACTCCATATATGTATATATATATATATGAACTATATATATACAATGAAATTTTATAAATACCACCCATGAGATGAAGAAGGTACACCTAATATGTGTCATTTAGGAACCTTAGTAAGAGGTTGTTCATTTATTCTTTATTTCTATTCTTAACATATACTTCCTACACACTGATTACATATTAAAACCTACTAGGATTTCCTGTAGAAACTGTTGGTGATGGAAGATTGATATTTTATCTATCAACCTACTCAGGCCACCATTGGAACCCATGAAAATTATGAAACTATAGGTACATGTAAGGATAAATGTGATTCTATAGGTTGTTTACATGTTCTACTTAGCTGCAGGTGGGGAGTAGAGGATCAAGCTTAGGCTTGATATTCTTGTCGATCAACATCATCCTTTTGTTCAATTTATTATTACACAATGTTCTTGTATCTAATTGAAAATATCTATATTATCATCATTCCATGAATCCATACATTCATTTGACACATCCCTTAAGTCTTTGATTACTATATTCATTTATACACTCTACCACTATTATCTGTTTATATTTCAGCAGTTATATATATATATATATTTATATTATTCTTCCAATACTATACAACTTTTCTTGTATCCAATTTAGAACTCTTGAATGATAGTTTAGTCTCTCGCACTGTACTGCCATTACACTCTCGCTGCTAGTCGGCATCCTTTGGTGTACGGGGAGGCAAGCCTGAGGTCATGTGGTCAACTGGGCCCGTGGCTTGGGTTAAGTATAAATAGGGTCTAGGATGACACAAATATCGCAAAAGTGTCATTTAATTCATCATTTTTAAAATTTTATTTATAGAATCACTAAACGTATAACGAAATGGAAATAATGATTATTATACACTGGAGAAATAATTGCATTTATCCAATATGTACTGTATTAAACTCCTATGCATGTTATTTATATGATTAAATGGCCCAAATATATCATTTATATAATTGAGAATATAACGAGATCCTTCTTATGGGATGTGTAGTCTAATGGTAAACAATACTAGGATTCATGGGCTCGGATAGAAATAACATTGTCAGGAGGTGGTATCATAATTAAAAGTGTTTCATGTATTATATTGTTCTTTCATGGGATGTTTGTGTGGGATGATATTTAGGAGTAGAAACTATAGGGAATTAACATGTATTAAAATTTAGAAAAAAATATGTGCATGAAGAGTGGACTCATATCGATGGTTTTTTTTGTGATTCATCCTTATTTGGAGTGCCTCCAACAACACACTCATTGGATTATGGGTAAGGATGAGATCTCATTTTGGATGCATAACATCCTAGGAACCATACTAAACATTCAGGAATTCCCTACATATTATATGTTGATTAAAACATCTATTAAACATTCGTGGTTTATTAATGATGTTATGGATGAGGACCAGACGGGATTTTTTGACAGCACAGTGTTGAACTAGGATTAGGCCAAACGTGACCTCACAACACCCTCATCAAAGGATTTCCCAATGAAATATTACCAAAACACAATTGGAAGACTGATAATCATGATTATTGGGGAAAAAATATTTTATATAAGGATATCATAATGAAGTTAAACTTCCTGGTATGAAGAGACATAAATAACATGTTTCCCCCAAGGGAGAATATTAAGAATATCAGGAGTAGCCTTGCCTCATTATGTCATTCTGGTAGGGATCTGATAATGGAGAACATTGATCAATTTTTTTCGATGGATAATGGTTGAACACTACGTAGCATGGAATCATGGATTTTCAGGGTCCTCTATCTCCCATGTTATCAAATATGGCCTCCTCACATCACTAATTCCACTATGCAGGTATATAAGGATCAGACCAAAATTCATGATTTCTTATACTCACAACAATTGATGATACACATGAAAAGTTATAAAGGAAGTTCAAAAATGTGATTCCCCAGGAAATTATATATGGAACATTTTCCAAACAAAATACATCTTTTGTGATCTGATCTGCCTCTATAAGGGTTGTGAGGGAGCCCCTTCTATATGTCGACTTCTGGTGGCCCATGGCTTGTACAATACTCCAGGAATTAGGCATAGACGACAGGTTAGATGGTGTCCTCATCTGTTATGCCTCAAATTGGACACTAATAAAACATATAAAATCATAGTAATGATGGGAGGTGAAGTTTTCAAGGATTTATGTGGGTATGTTATTTTTGATTTTAAACCATTTTTTGGTAGAGGTGATTCAATCAGTGTGGAAGCCTAGGAAATGCTTAGGGGATTTATCTTATGTATTAATAGGAACAATCAGCTAGAGGAAGTAGAAAATAATTCCCTTATTATCTAAAATGCTCTAAATGGTCATGGTTAGGTTATTTTGTATGTTGTCTAAACTATTCATAGGTCTAAGGGGTTCCTGAATAATCAATCAGACATTAATCATACATATTAGGAATTAAATTCCATAAATTAATTCAATTTCTCTAAGATTCATTCTCTTCTACGTACTTTTGGTATCATTTCTCTGGGATCTCTTACTCATGAGGGAATTGAACTAGTTAGAGAGAATTCCATTTATCCCCATTATTTTAGACCCCCATGACTCATTCGTTCATTTTGTTTGTACCTATCACTTCATTAATAATAAAAAAAATTCTTATTTTTGTGTCAGAATAAAAGCTTTTATTCAAAATCAAGGAAGAACATAAATATATTTTACTAGAAATTTTTTATAAAGGCTCGAAAATGATTGTCATGTTCAATTATAAATAGAAAATAAACACCATTCATTATGATAAAAATGAGAGATTTTTCTTCTCCTTTTTTTGTATCTATAATTTTCATAATTATTATTTTAAAAGTGATTTCAAGGTGTTTATAAATTTTTATAATCATGATTAATGGATTATGTTATTATTTTCATAAGTATTATTGATGTGGGACAATATAATATCCATTATATTTATTTTATTTATATATGATTATTTATTTATTTTGGATTAATATTTTTATTATATTAATAAATATACATGAAAGAATTAATATAATGTTTAAGTAAAAGTTAGAGAACTTCAGTAAAAAAAAATTTCCATGGGAGAATAATTCCCACCCCACTCAAAAAAAATTCATTGAAAGAAATACAATATATTATTTAATTTATAGTGATTATTTTTGTTATATGTAACCAAAAAGTAGTTTTCAAAACTTTTATGATTAATTAATGATTTATTCTAATAGGTAATGTTTAATTCTTATTTGGGGGGATTTTATAAGCATTAAATATGATGAAATTTGAAAATGATCTGTATAATATTTATTAATAAACATTATTAGAATCTAATCACAATTATTAATATTGAACTAAATTAATTTTGATCATCATTTCTTTCATTGTAGTTTTCTCATAAATATTTATTTCCTTATTTTCCAACTCGTTTAATTACTACCTTGTACATTTTTTACTCATTAATTCAATTTTAACTCTCCATATACATATTTTGATTTTATATTTCCCAAATGTTTATTATATTATTATTTTATTTTACTTATTAATAATAATTTAGACATACTACTTTTCCTATGGAAAAAATGATTTCCACTAAACATTACTATACATTGTGTTGGAGTATATAAATATTATTCATCAGTGACAATATGGTGGGTAATTGATCTGAATTTGTAACTATTAGTGGAGATTTTAGCATTGATAATTTTATTTTTCTAATTTTTATTCATCTATGTTTTAATTTATTAAATTTATTGAATTTCGTAATGCAAACTAGGTGCTCTATTGGATAACAAACAATGATGCGAAATTTGATTTTATTAAAGATAAACTATAAAGGAACTTTGAGAGATAGTGATAAATCCTTAAATTATAAGAAAAAAACATTTAGTTAAATCCTTTATGACTGAAAATCATGAGAAATATAAATTAATATAATTTTAACATGATGTGGTATTAGTAATCTAGTCAAGAATTTTTATGCCATAAATATCAATCAAAAATAAATTAATAAATAAAAATTTGAACTAATTTCTAGATTCCATGGATTTCTTTGGGAAAATGTAATACCCATAATTTGATAAATATGTAGTATTGTACATCAAAATCATCTTCATGATTTTGTACATGTGGAATTAAAAAGGATATGTTTTTAATATTATATTAAAAGCAATAAAATATTTTTTTATAGATAGATGAAATTTTATTTCTATTAAAGGGAAAAATATACATTGAATTTTATTATGAAAATATACATGTAAATACTAATCATAGAGAATAAAAACAAAATATTGTAATGTAAATAGTAAGATGGGGATATTTTTCGTGAAGCATGTGAAAATTTTATGAAATAAAATGTTTTATGTCCCCATCACCTCCTCTTATTTATTGATGGACCCATTATATAAAGTCATGATTCCAATATGGTAATATATTTTTAATGTAACACCCCAATATTTCATAGTGTGTTATTTCTTCAAAATAATTCAATAACATGCACTACACGCAACACCGAGTTCAAGCGCACCATGACATACCAAACAAGCCGTTATAAAAATTTTATGAATAATATTAACTAAATTTTAAACTTTATATAATCCTTATAATTTTAGAATCCATATTATGAGTTTCTTAGACATAATGTAAGAACAGATTCATCTTCAGTATTGTAGTTTTAACAACTTTTAATAGTGAAGCCTTTTTAAATAAAATATTTTAAACTTTTTGACTAAATGGGGGACATCAAAAAAATTTAAAATAAAACATCCCAAGCTTCCACGGTACGCTTTCCTTTGAATAAAACAGTAGCCTGTGTTGTACGCAACTTCGAGTTTTAACACACACCACAACCGATCAAACTAGCCGTTATGAATAGTAATACCTAATTTTTGAAATTATATATATTTTATATTTCAAAATGGACTTCATTTTTGGATTCGGAATATAGAATTTAGCCTAAGGTGAAATTTTGGTACTTTTTGGATAACTTTCATATTTTGATGAATAGTGAAAATTACTAAATTTTAATTAAAAACAACTTTTTTAATCAAAATAATTAATAGTAATAAATTGTGAATTTGAGTGGTTATAAAGTATATTTAGAATATATTTTTACCATTTAATATAATTTTGGTCATTGGACATAATTTTACAATTAAACCGAACATAAAGAAGTGTCAATCTTTTGATAGTTATTATCTCTTAAAAACACGCTTTTTGTTTTGACAGCGGGAATTAATTTTAAATTAATTTCTGCCACTTCTGTGTTTTGAATTTAGAAAAATGGATTCCATATTTGGAATCAGGATGTTCAAATTTTGTAAATAGGTAACTTTTATTTTTAGACATTTTGAACAATTACTGCGGTAAATATTTTATTTACCATGGTTAAGGGTAAATCCGGTAAATAAGGGTTAAAAAATAATATTATAATAATATTAAATTACCCTAAAACGTGGATTAACCCTATTGGTTGATACATGGTCGACCATGGGCATCTTTGGGTCTATTTTGGGACCCCATGGATCTACTTGTAAGTGATAATGACACTTTATTTTAATTAAGTTAAAATGAATACAAAAATGACAAAAGCATATATCTTTTAGAAACTCAATTGTTACATAGGGTTATATATGTTGGATTTTAGATTATAAATATTCATTAGAAAGATAAAAACATTTCCTACATAATGATATTTTATTTATAATTTTTAGACATTAAATAATATATTTTATTTATGACACAATGATGATGCAGTAATTACTATAATAGTGAAAAATTAAAATAATTGATATTATAAATACCCAAATAAATATAATATGAAACTTTTAATGAATTAAACTAATTTTCTAGGATAATATGATATATTAGGATTGATTTAATTGACTTTTTTCGAAGTAATCAATCTGTTATGAGTTTCACAAAAATCAACTATTGAATAGTGTCAAAATTGACATAAAAGAGTTCTTAAAACAAATATTATATTATTAATTGATATTAAATTCTTAAAAATCTAAGGTTCGGCCAAGAGACTTATATCATGATAGTATCATCATTAATGGACCACTTGGGGGTCGTTTGGATGTATATAGTAAGTTTATTAACCATATTATATAAAAATACAAAGAGACATTGTAAAAGTTAAACTAATTAACTTAGAGTTAATACTTAAAGATAAGGTTAATATAAGTACCCAAACCTGTCTAAATTCTATTGGATGAGTGGTTTTCGACCTAGCCCCACCTTAACCTTTGAATAGTCAACTTTTGAGCCATTAGAAACCGAATATAAATTTATTATAAATTAATATTTCTAGCTTTTCCAAAGGTGCCCCTCACCCCTCTTATAAAAGGGCACTCCTCCTTCTCATTTCTTCACACCTTCAAAGCCTTTTGGTTCGGCCACACTCTGCCCAAATACTCTCCCAACATCCCTCAATACAACCTAGAGGCCTTAGTTTGATCCGAAATCCAACCTAAGGAGCCCTTTTGATCAAATCAAAAGGAAGAACCCGAAGAAGAGGTAATGATTTCACCACTCTTTTCTAAGTTCATTTCTTCTTCCACTTCTTCTTCCTTTGTTCTTACCATTCTAAAATAATAACTCCAGTATCTCACATATACTGTGATGTTATTATAAATATGGTACAACCATATTCAGTATTCTATCCACCCTTTGAATAACATGTCACCATACATGCGTACGTACGGCTTACCGTCTCCACGTCGTGGTGTAATTGTTATTCAATATAATATTATTTGGATGGGTATAATAATGATGTGTAACTCATGTAAATAATAAATATAACATGTTAATGATTCTGTATATATGATATATCATCCATTTATATATTATTTTAATATCAAAAGAATGATATTGTCGCTCGTGCGTACGTACGGACTACCGTCTCCACGAACGCGATGAGATTCATTCTCCATCGTATACATTCAAGTATAATTATAATTTGATGATTTAAAAATGATGTTTAAGGACTAGATATCATTCTGGATATGAATAAGATACAACAACCATGGCTTATGTAACAAAACATATAAAAGAAAATGAGTAAGTTAACACCCGAAACGACGATAATTCTAAGATATTATTAACAAATCAATGTTAAAAGATCATATATGATATCATATTAATATATATGATTCTTGTATAATTTAATAACAATTATTTCACCATTATACAGGAGGTTAACCTACCCCAACAAAGGAAAAGTACAAGGTAAGGGTTTATTTCGCAATCTCGTAATTATAAGAGATTGTTTATACGTAATAATCTACTGGGATCTCTTTATCATCTACATCCATGTTTCTTAAAAATGAATTTCAAAACATTTTTACTATTTACTAAGATATGAGTTAAAGTCATTTATACCCTTGTTTGACTTTTTATAAGAGGTTTATAAAGGAATCTTTCCATTGTTTTCCAGACAAGGTGATTTTTAACCTTTTCGACAAAATTAAGGTAAGAATGTTCTTTTAACTTATACGGCGGCTGCGGCTATTTACCGACGTTATAAAATTTTAAAAGCTTCCCTTACAATCTTACAAGGATATTTTCAAAGTAAATGTTTTATTTTATAATTATGTGACTTTTAAATTATTTCAAAATGAATATTTTAAGAATTTTGGAAGGGTACTCTTTATCAAAATCAGAATTTTAAATGTTTTAAAGATTTATCTTTCTAAATATTTTTAATTAATGTCCATGTCTTCAAAATGGTTTTTAAGGATTTATTTATATGGACATGAATGTTTTTAAAAAATTTAATTCCTTTCAAAAGTTTCAAAGTGGTATGGGACACTTTGATTCAAAAATCTCTTTTTTACTTCCTTTATAAATGTGTGACATTTAAATGATTTCAAAAAAGGAGATATTTCTCTCAAATAGTTTTTCATCTATGTCAACATCCTTTGATGGATTTTAAGCTTATTTGAAGTTGATTTATTATGATACAAAACTTCTATATTGTATTGAAGGTTTTGTGATATGTTTGACTATGGATGTGCTATTTTTATACCATTCATAGTTTATGGTGAAAGTATTGACATTTCGTATGCTAGTTTTAATACGAATGTTTATGTTATGTTTAAACCTTTTCATATGGGAATGCATTGGACTTAATATGTGACGGGTTGAGCCCGCTATAGCTCCTCGATGCATCGGTAGGTCTCATGAGACAAACTAGTGTCTTGGCACAAGGCCTTGACAAAATCTTATTTGTAGTCTTGGCACGAGGCCTTGGCTATGTGGTTATGATAGTCTGGCATTATGCATTCCAACATAATGAAAGTGGTTATTGATTTTTGCATGTCATTATTCGATTAGTAGAATATCCATGTGAATAAGTAAATGGAATTATTTCATTTTATTTATGCCATACCATGTTGAAAGTTCATGTTTAATAGGCTTTTGTTTTAGTTATACATTTCCTTAAATGTTTATTCTTATTGATGAAAGTTTCTGCTATATTGTTATCCTTACTGGGCATTTGAGCTCACCCCTTTTCTATGTTTTATTTTTCCCAGGAAGTGAAGATGTAAGTTATGAATGACCTGCAGGGATATTATGAGACTGTGGAAACATTATGTTGTTGTAGTAGTTTTTCATTTTATGATGTAATGTAAAACTTATGAATATATCTAGTGTTTCCAAGGCTACTAAACCAATCGGTATTTCGAGATTTGATCTTTCTTGTGATCATTCCAATGTAATGTAATTAATGCACCGACTCTGGGCAACTGGGGTCGGGGTGTTACAGTTGGTATCAGAGGAAGTTTAGTACAAACCTTGGAAGCTAGATTTAGATAAACTCTGATTAGAGCACATATACCTAAGATGAACTTTGAGGATTAGTATAGAAGAACTTCCTAGAATTTTGGTATTGTAGAGATTTTGTGAGTTTTCCGAGCAATACCTCCCTGTCTAGATACGAGCAGGTAGAGGCGGCTCTGGCACAGATGTACCTAGGGGTAAAACCTGAAAACACCGCTTTGAGCTAGACTCGAACGGGAACTGGTGCACGACAACGGGCCTTGCTGCACTCTTGGTTACGACACTCCCGGGGGATATGCTTAGGATAACTCTCATTTTCATTACAAATCATTATGAAGGGTTTATGAGTATATACTTCCTCAAAGAAAACATTCTTATGATTATGGATTATATCCATAAATAGTTCAATTTATGTTAAGTGTTTTATAAGTATGGGATTATGTATTTTGATTCATAAACGGATCTAGTGTATGCCATTGTTTAGAAATGGCGCCCAGTAGAAGGAATGAGAACTCCAGAAATGCACATGATCCCAAGAGAAGGAAGGATCATATCTTTCATGGTCTTAATCTAGAATTTATAAGAGAAATAGTCTCCCATGTATTATCATCATATGAAGAAATAATATCATGTGTTGATAAGATAAGTAAAGAGTTTTCTGAGTCCTATGGCTTTGAAGGGAAGCAAGAGAAGAAAAGGATGGAAGAGAGAAAGATGGATAAAGGGAAGAGGGAAAAGAAGAATTTTCCCATATGTGGTAACTGTGGAAAGAAACACCCTGGAACTTGCCTGAAAGGAATGTGAGTTTGTTATAAGTGTGGAGGAAAAGGGCACAAAGTACGTGACTGCAAGGGTAAGAAAATGGTTTCAAATGTACAATGCTTCATTTGCAAAGATTTTGGACACTACGCGAACCTATGTCCCAGTCATCAGACTATGCCGCAAATGATGTTATTGGATAATAATCAAGTTATGATACTACCACAGATGAAGAGGAATGATTAGAGTTCTTATATTGATTATGTCAATTGAGTGTTGTATCAACAATGTACTTGTTATAATAATTATGGAGTATATAAGGATTGTACTGCAGTACTATTTCATTAAGGCCTTGAGATTGTGTGGAACAAAGAAAAGTGACTCAATAGAAGGTTAAATTTTTGGAAAATATATGGTTGAGAGAAAGATAAACCATAATATGGTTCTGATACCGAGGTAGTGATTTTAGAATAATACATGATTGATTTGGATAAATTATATTGGATATTCTTGACTACCTTGAAGATGATTAATGATTTGTATATTCCATCATTGTTGGGGTTTAAAACATTTTTGGATTGATGAAGTATATCCAGCATTCTATATGGAATAAGGGAGCATGAATGTAATCAATAAGGATTATGGTAAATCAGGATGTTTCAGTGTTTTAAAAGAATACATGATGAAGGTATTAATATTCTATTACAGGGTAAAAAGGATCTACATTATGATTACCTTCCTTATAAATGTTGGACTGTGAGTTTGGATAGAAGTATTTTGGATAAATTCTAAGTTTGAGATTAATTTTGGATTGCCATAAAAGGACAACCCGGAGGTCGGGCGGCAACCCGTCGTGACCGGAAAGGCCGCGAGACTTAAACCCGCAACCGAAGGGCGACAAGGGTGTATCACCTACCAATGGCCCACGAGATGTCCTAGATTAAATAATGTAGTTTTTATTAAAAGATCTTTTAGATGAATTATAAATTCGTTTATTTTGTAACCCTATACGAATAGTGTAAATAGAATTTTTTTACATTCTATTATCTTTTAGATTGAAAGATGAGTATGTGGTAGAAATTTATTAATGGATAAAACTCTAATTATAAAGTAAGTATATCTCTATATGATCTTAGCCAATCTAATAAAAAATTCCTCAATATTAAGAAAAGCAAATTAGAACAAAAATGTTGTCCTAGATGGTACCTTAAATCATCACTAATTTATGGCTTTGGGAATTGTTGGCCTTTTCATAGCCATGTTCTCTACCACTCTCCATCAGATAATTGATGGTTAGATTTTTCTTCCATATCCATATTTTCCTACATGGAACCCTAGTATGTGTTATTTTCGGTAATCTTCATACTTTCGACTCTTTATTTTAAATAGAGGCCTCACTAATTCATTTTTCGATATGGGATTTCAACTAAGATATTTTGAAACATCAAAAATGTGTTATCCTAATACCCTATGTTTTGTTGAACCGATGGTATTTCAAATCATCATAGATTGATGAATTTAAGGACCTCAATTTTACACTTGTTTGTGATTGATGACCTCAGTCACTACCTATAAATATTTACGTTTTTCCTCCAATTATATGTCTCTAATTTCCACCAATGTTCTCCTAATCGAGATCATAATTTGGTGGTGACCCTTTGATTTCTCTTTTCCTCATATTAAGACTAAATTTTAGTAACCCAATTTCCGATGTGGGTTTTCCCACAAATATATTTTCTATTTTCAAACTTTTATTTTCGAAGAACAATTTCAAATTGCGAGGACGCAATTTATTGAAGGAGGGGAGAATGTAACACCCCAAGATTTCATAGTGTCTTATTTCTTCAAAATAATTCAATAACTTGCACTACACGCAACACCGAGTTCAAGCGCACCATGACATACCAAACAAGCCGTTAAAAAAGGTTATGAATAGTATTAACTAAATTTTAAACTATATATAATCCTTATAATTTTAGAATCCATATTATGAGTTTCTTAGACATAATGTAAGAACAAATTCATCTTCAGTATTGTAGTTTTACCAAATTTTAATAGTGAACCCTTTTTAAATAAAATATTTTAAACTTTT
The DNA here is from genome assembly GCA_963277665.1 of Viscum album. Classification (NCBI taxonomy): domain Eukaryota; kingdom Viridiplantae; phylum Streptophyta; class Magnoliopsida; order Santalales; family Viscaceae; genus Viscum; species Viscum album. The sequence goes on along the minus strand of OY728119.1, from coordinate 768,987,973 downwards.
TGACTAAATGGGGGACATCAAAAAAATTTAAAATAAAACATCCCAAGCTTCCACGGTACGCTTTCCTTTGAATAAAACAGTAGCGTGTGTTGTACGCAACTTCGAGTTTTAACACACACCACAACCGATCAAACTAGCCGTTATGAATAGTAATACCTAATTTTTGAAATTATTTATATTTTATATTTCAAAATGGACTTCATTTTTGGATTCGGAATATCGAATTTAGCCTAAGGTGAAATTTTGGTACTTTTCGGATAACTTTCATATTTTGATGAATAGTGAAAATTACTAAATTTTAATTAAAAACAACTTTTTTAATCAAAATAATTAATAGTAATAAATTGTGAATTTGAGTGGTTTTAAAGTATATTTAGAATATATTTTTACCATTTAATATAATGTTGGTCATTGGACATAATTTTACAATTAAACCGAACATAAACAAGTGTCAATCTTTTGATAGTTATTATCTCTTAAAAACACGCTTTTTGTTTTGACAGCGGGAATTAATTTTAAATTAATTTCTGCCACTTCTGTGTTTTGAATTTAGAAAAATGGATTACATATTTGGAATCAGGATGTTCAAATTGTGTAAATAGGTAACTCTTATTTTTAGACATTTTGAATAATTACTGCGGTAAATATTTTATTTACCATGGTTAAGGGTAAATCCGGTAAATAAGGGTTAAAAAATAATATTATAATAATACTAAATTACCCTAAAACGTGTCTTAACCCTATTGGTTGATACATGGTCGACCATGGGCATCTTTGGGTCTATTTTGGGACCCCATGGATCCACTTGTAAGTGATAATGACACTTTATTTTAATTAAGTTAAAATGAATACAAAAATGACACAAGCATATATCTTTTAGAAAATAAATTGTTACATAGGGTTATATATGTTGGATTTTAGATTATAAATATTAATTAGAAAGATAAAAAGATTTCCTACATAATGATATTTTATTTATAATTTTTAGACATTAAATAATTTATTTTATTTATGACACAATGATGATGCAGTAATTACTATAATAGTGAAAAATTAAAATAATTGATATTATAAATACCCAAATAAATATAATATGAAACTTTTAATGAATTAAACTAATTTTCTAGGATAATATGATATATTAGGATTGAGTTAATGGACTTTTTTCGAAGTAATCAATCTGTTATGAGTTTCACCAAAATCAACTATTGAATAGTGTCAAAATTGACATAAAAGAGTTCTTAAAACAAATAATATATTATTAATTGATATTAAATTCTTAAAAATCTAAGGTTCGGCCAAGAGACTTATATCATGATAGGACCATCATTAATGGACCACTTGGGGGTCGTTTGGATGTATATAGTAAGTTTATTAACCATATTATATAAAAATACAAAGAGACATTGTAAAAGTGAGACTAATTAACTTAGAGTTAATACTTAAAGATAAGGTTAATATAAGTACCCAAACCTGTATAAATTCTATTGGTTGAGTGGTTTTCGACCTAGCCCCACCTTAACTTTTGAATAGTCAACTTTGGAGCCATTAGAAACCGAATATGAATTTATTATAAATTAATATTTCTAGCTTTTCCAAAGGTGCCCCTCACCCCTCTTACAAAAGGGCACTCCTCCTTCTCATTTCTTCACACCTTCAAAGCCTTTTGGATCGGCCAAACTCTGCCCAAATACTCTCCCAACATCCCGCAATACAACCTAGAGGCCTTAGTTTGATCAGAAAGCCAACCTATGGAGCCCTTTTGATCAAATCAAAAGGAAGAACCCGAAGAAGAGGTAATGATTTCACCACCCTTTTCTAAGTTCATTTCTTCTTCCACTTCTTCTTACTTTGTTCTTACCATTCTAAAATAATAAATCCAGTATCTCACATATACTGTGATGTTATTATAAATATGGTACAACCATATTCAGTATTTTATCCACCCTTTGAATAACATGTCACCATACGTGCGTACGTACGGCTTACCGTCTCCACGTCGTGGTGTAATTGTTATTCAATATAATATTATTTGGATGGGTATAATAATGATGTGTAACTCATGTAAATAATAAATATAACATGTTAATGATTCTGTATATATGATATACCATCCATTTATATATTATTTTAATATCAAAAGAATGATATTGTCGCTCGTGCGTACGTACGGACTACCGTCTCCACGAACGCGATGAGATTCATTCTCCATCGTATCCATTCAAGTATAATTATCATTTGATGATTTAAAAATGATGTTTAAGGACTAGATATCATTCTGGATATAAATAAGATACAACAACCATGGCTTATGTAACAAAACATATAAAAGAAAATGAGTAAGTTAACACCCGAAACGACGATAATTCTAAGATATTATTAACAAATCAATGTTAAAAGATCATATATGATATCATATTAATATATATGAATCTTGTATAATTTAATAACAATTATTTCACCATTATACAGGAGGTTAACCTACCCCAACAAAGGAAAAGTACAAGGTAAAGGTTTATTTCGCAATCTCGTAATTATCCGAGATTGTTTATACGTAATAATCTACTGGGATCTCTTTATCATCCACATCCATGTTTCTTAAAAATGAATTTCAAAACATTTTTACTATTTACTAAGATATGAGTTAAAGTCATTTATACCCTTGTTTGACTTTTTATAAGAGGTTTATAAAGGAATCTTTCCATCGTTTTCCAAACAAGGTGATTTTTAACCTTTTCGACAAAATTAAGGTAAGAATGTTCTTTTAACTTATACGGCGGCTGCGGCTATTTACCGACGTTATAAAATTTTAAAAGCTTCCCTTACAATATTACAAGGATATTTTCAATGTAAATGTTTTATTTTATAATTATGTGACTTTTAAATTATTTCAAAATGAATATTTTAAGAATTTTGGAAGGGTACTCTTTATCAAAATCAGAATTTTAAATGTTTTAAAGATTTATCTTTCTAAATATTTTTAATTAATGTCCATGTCTTCAAAATGGTTTTTAAGGATTTATTTATATCGACATGAATGTTTTTAAAAAATTTAATTCCTTTCAAAAGTTTCAAAGTGGTATGGGACACTTTGATTCAAAAATCTCTTTTTTTTACTTCCTTTATAAATGTGTGACTTTTAAATGATTTCAAAAAAGGAGATATTTCTCTCAAATAGTTTTTCATCTATGTCAACATCCTTTGATGGATTTTAAGCTTATTTGAAGTTGATTTATTATGATACAAAACATCTATATTGTATTGAAGGTTTTGTGATATGTTTGACTATGGATGTGCTATTTTTATACCATTCATAGTTTATGGTGAAAGTATTGACATATCGTATGCTAGTTTTAATACGAATGTTTATGTTATGTTTAAACCTTTTCATATGGGAATGCATTGGACTTAATATGTGACGGGTGGAGCCCGCTATAGCTCCTCGATGCATCGGTAGGTCTAATGAGACAAACTAGTGTCTTGGCACAAGGCCTTGACAAAATCTTATTTGTAGTCTTGGCACGAGGCCTTGGCTATGTGGTTATGATAGTCTGGAATTATGCATTCCAACATTATGAAAGTGGTTATTGATTTTTGCATGTGATTATTCGATTAGTAGAATATCCATGTGAATAAGTAAATGGCATTATTTCATTTTATTTATGCCATACCATGTTGAAAGTTCATGTTTAAAAGGCTTTTGTTTTAGTTATACATTGCCTTAAATGTTTATTCTTATTGATGAAAGTTTCCGCTATATTGTTATCCTTACTGGGCATTTGAGCTCACCCCTTTTCTATGTTTTATTTTTCCCAGGAAGTGAAGATGTAAGTTATGAATGACCTGCAGGGATATTATGAGACTGTGGAAACATTATGTTGTTGTTGTAGTTTTTCATTTTATGATGTAATGTAAAACTTATGAATATATCTAGTGTTTCCAAGGCTACTAAACCAATCGGTCTTTCGAGATTTGATCTTTCTTGTGATCATGCCAATGTTATGTAATTAATGCACCGACTCTGGGCAACTGGGGTCGGGGCGTTACATTTAATCAATATATTTTCTCTATGTTTCGATAAAAAAAATTGATAATGAAGGTAGGTAAATAGAAAATACACATACAATTATTCCTCAAAAAAATATTAGAGGAAAGACAATCCCTATGCATGAAAAATCACGTTCTCAAGATGCAAGTTCCCATTTACAAATAATTCCCATAAAAATATACAATAAACATATAATGAATTTATATTTTGGGATATTGAATTGTTTTTCTCACAAAAGTAGTGTATTTAGTAAGTATCTATGTTTATTTTTTTCCTTGATTTTCTCCAATAGTTCTTACAGTATTTTTTTAAAAAATTGTGGTTTTGGGCTGGATAGTGGTTGGAGTATGGTTAGTGCACAATTACTATAAATCATATGCTATATCTTTAAAAACATTGATGAAAAAAGTTGGCCTTTCAATGAAACATGGATTTGAGAGTAACCATCCTACAGCAACCAGTAGCTCATGCATCCTTTCCTCCTCATTGGAAAGAGGTTACTCCTAGTTGGTTCACAGTCTAGTAGATAATGGGGAATGACCATAAAGTATTCCAGATCATAAAAAAAATTCATCCACCGTTTCCCTCCCCATTTTTAACATAATATATTTCCCCATTTTCATTAATTCAACTTATGTAGCTCTAGGAACGTGTCCCAATCTTCTCCTCTCTTTATTGGATACAATACTGGGAGGATTTATGTTTGGATGTTCATGGAACCAACACGTAAATACATATTATCATTCTTTAATAACATATTCATATAATTTTTATGGGGTTTTATCTCTCTATTAGCTGTGTTGACCTAGTATGGTGTTGAATTTTAAATTTTTGGTTTGGATCATGATGTTGGTGTTTTGTTTTTGTTTATGTAATGTTTCATCAGGGATTAACATGTGGTTTTTGTCTAAATTGTGATGCATTCGAATTGATAGGTTGGTTGTTCCATATTATGAAATAATTTTATTAGTTAAATAGGATTTCCTATATTTATTGTGGGTTTATAAAATGATTGTGTGTTAACATTGTTGGTTATATTGGGTTTTGGTGTGTGTAAAACTCTTGAAAATATTTATCCCCTTTAGAGGTGGTTGTAAATGGTGTGTTTTGGAATGAGTTGTTTTGGAATGATTAATGGGGATTGAAATTTTTTGGAATGGATTTAGAAATGGAAATAACAACATATATAACCTAGGTTCAATAGCGGGTTGGCTATGGACCTTTACACTGGGATTCATAGTTGGGTTTCACTTACTCTTCTATGTAGGATGGCATTACTTCACTAACTAAACTTGGTGGTGATGTTGGCAGTACAACTAGAACATTGAGAATTCCCTCTATAGTGGCTTGTACATGGGGAGAGGCGTGGTTGTGACTAATCACCAAGAGTAAGAGGAACATATTACCCATGTGAACTACTTACATACATGATTTCCTAATGTGAGTAAGGTTTTTTAGAAGCTTCGTTTTTTACTGAAAAATATATATTTTAATAATGAAACATTCAATAGAAATAAAATCTTTTTAATTTACATAAATACAATCTTCCTTATATATTATATAATGGTGGTTCATTCAATGCCTATGGGATTCCTTCCTGGGATTTGGTCTTGGTCCACATATATTCCCAATGGGTATATATAGATTTTGTGTAATCTGACATTGTTAATGGAAAAACATCAAATGACAGTGGTATTGGATTATCATTATTGTGGGGTTTTCTTTCTGGAAGGTGTTGACAGTGTTGGATTTATCGGCATTGGACTTCATTCCCGAATTATGTTTTTGGTAAATTCTTCATTTCTCCATTCCATTTTTTGTTCTTCTTTTTTTGGACTAGAATGTATAATTTTCAACTTTTCTCAAGTACTAATCTTTTTTTGTAGCTTTATATTGATTTTATTTTATTTTTATGTAAAAAATCTTTTTTTTGGATTTTATATAATTTTGTTATTATTTTTAGTATTTATGATGGGGGTTTCCATGGGGAAATAAATAAAATGGAATTTATTTATTCCCAAGAACTAGATTTCAGTATAAGGTGAATAGGAACAGACTTTATGCCTTCCCACATGCTAGGTCAATCATTGGGACATATGAAAACCTGACCTGGTTAATGATAAAGTTTTGTTAGAGCATTTTTATCTTAATTTTGGGTTATTTATTTGGGAATGTCTGTATAGAAAGGAGATGAAAATTTTAGGGAATGTGGTCCTCATTTTTTAGGGTGTCCAGATAACACACCTCATGAAAGGACTTCAGATAGTACAAAAATTTTGGAATCATGTTTGATTCCGATGACATGTCTAATGCACATTCTGTAAGCTGTTTTGGGTCACGATATTTCATTGGAGTGTTTTTAGATGAATATTTTGTAATTTTGACCTATGATGAACTACATGGTCGATTCATTAATTTTTTTAATGTATCTCTATAGAATATGTTTTGATGGTTTTTTTTTCATTTTTATATGTGGGTACTGTAATTGGACTCCGTGAAGAGATCATGTACAACCATGAGAGGATGCTGGAGAGAGTTATGCCACACTAGTTGATCATAGTTTAGTCTAGGAAGTGGTTTGGGCTACTTATATAATGGACCAAGGAGTGGGTGTTGGTCCTTCTCAAGATAGAGGAGTTAGACTAGGAATAAGAAGAGATCAATCTCATGAGTTTCATTAACATAGACCCCCTTCTGTCAATGGAATAAAATAACCCTAAGTGGAATGAGATTTTATGGATAAGGTTGTAAAGATCATTGAGGCTCTAAAGACTTTATATTTTTGTAATTTTATGTTTGTTGTGGTTTTTTGATGGTCATATTCACCAGTGGTGGGAATCAAGGGTTATGGTTGGAAATATGAGCAGTTTTGATAGAATGAAAATAAAATAATCTTTAATTACATGTAACTACCTGAGATATTAAATGTTTCCAAAATCTGTGATTTCATCAATCATCACCATGAGGATCATTTAGGGATGGAGTATTCAAATCATTTCACAAAGACAATATGATTTTACGTGAAGTATTTTCTAAGGAAAATATGAATGATCAGCTTTTAGAAATGATTTTCTAGTTGGATAGTCAATCACATTACATTTTGTTAATGTTGATGACTTATAATGAGGTGGTTGACCATTCTATAATGTTGGAGACTTATTAGGATGGTATTTTAGGGGGTAATGGGATGCATTTGGCAATAGTAAAAAATAGGGATGGCTAATTGTAGGATAATATAAAGTGTGTGATTTAGAAAAAGATGAGTGGAATTATATCTATATATCCACCATGACCATTCCTATTATAAATTTTAAGAGGTGGTTCTATTAAATTCTCTTATTATTGGAAATATAGATATGTGTAGTCCAGATTTTTAGACCCACTTAACTAATTCCATCAGTGTATACTCCTAGGTCACTTGAAAATGTTTTATAGAGGTTTTTTCCAACATTATATACGTTCCATATCTATAGTTACTAGAGGGAACGAGGCTCTATCTAATGATTCTTATGATATAAATATTCATTCATATGGGTGTGGTGGAAAATAATGGTCTTATATTTTAGAGAGAAATCTAAATAAACAAAATCTAATTCATAGTTTAATTTATGATTAAACATAGATGATGTACATACATGCTATTCATCAGGGGCTAGTGGAGTAAAATATAGGTCCTGTTACAGTTCGAGGTAATGTTCTTCTTCAATCAGCCATTGTAATTTAATTTATCGTACTTGTTCTTATAAATTATATTTTTCTTCTCATTTTTAGATCTATTAAAACTCCCTAGTTATCTTTTTACATATTCTTTGATATTTTTAAAACATATAGGCAGGAGGAACATACACGGATGTAGATGACTGTCTTGTACTATCTCTATTGAGTCAATTGAGTTAAAAGTAGATTTTTTTATTCTAAAAAATATATATTTTACATTATCCTTGGTATGTATTGGATTATATAATTCAATTACCACAACAATGGTCATCCTTGAGGAGTGGCTTTTTCTCACCACAATGAAAGCACTGATTTTTTCATGGAGAATGATATCTACTATTTGGATGAAAATAATACCCTCTTTTGATGATAAGATGAATTTCTTATCAAATTTATTCCCTATTTTGGTAGAATTATGGGAAATACATAGCTATTGTATTTACCATATATTGGATTAGATTTATGAGGTATTATAATTGTATATTTTATGTTTACCTCGAGGACTATATGTGGAAATCACCATTGATTTTGTATCAGAGACACATGTGATGTATAATCCACTATATCATATGGCCCCAATATATGTTGAGTGAGTTTAATATATAGCTATATTATTTGGAATATAGAGGGTTCATTATCCCGAGTGTCTCTCCATAGGCTATTACGGTATAGTTTCTTAAAAGGATTATGGATCTCTCTAGTTGTGCATTGATTATAAAAAGTTTAACAAGTTCCCCTATTAATAATTAATACCCATGGACCTATAATGATGAATTATTTCAATATATAAGGGGGTACATGTTGTTCTCAATGATCAACCATTGATCAAGGTACCACTATGTCTAGGTGAGTGAGGCATATGTTTCTATGAATTCTTAGAAATAATGGAAAAATCATTTTGAGTATATGGTAATGTCATTCAGATTGACTTATTCTTCCTCATAATTCATGGATCTAAGAAATATAGTGTTTAATAAAAATCCTGAATCATTTTTAATATTTTTTTTCTGATCAAATTATGGTGATATTAATATTGAAGAGGAGAAGAAATAATATTTGATAGTTATTATAGGCAAGTTGTGAGATCACTAAATTTATGCTACATTAACAAGTTGAAATATCTTGATGTAGGAAGATATGTTTATGTGGAATTTTATTTTGTAATTTAGAAATTTAGTTGACTTTGGAATAAATTTTACATTTATTTTATAGTAGGATATAATGAATTTGTTTATGATAAATAGTTTTTTGTTCCTGAGAGGGTATTCAAAGGGGTTCATTTAGGAATTTTATGCAAATTCCATGCCAAGGAAAACCCTATCCTAGAAATGGGAGAAACCTTTTTGGATCCCATAATGTCAAGTATCTTTTAATATGATTATACCAAGAATTACCACCACCAAAATCTTCATTTTACCCAAGTAGGTTCAGGGTTATGTGATTTATTATAATGGTTCATGTATGGGTCTAGGATGCATTCTAATACAAGGGCGTCATGTTTTAGCATATGAATTTATAAAAATATGAAAACATGACATTAGTGACCCAAATCGTGACCTTGATCTGGTAGAAGTGATGCATCCCCTAAAAAAAATTTCTCACTACCTATTTAGGGATATGTTTATGTACTTTTAGGACCACAAAATATTATGTTACATCTTCTCCCATAAGGTTGTAAACTTGAGGTAGTAATGATGGGTAAAATAGTTTTATGTGTTAGATATTAACATCTTATTCATCTAAGGTAATATAAATATAGTTTTACAATCATTACGAAGTATGTTGATGACCTTGGATATGAAGTATTATTATGATGAGTGGGATCTAATATAGTGTTTTTGCATGGATGAATTTAGATTATAGAGAATAGTGTGGTGGTACATAAGTGGATAGTGTGTGGCTTATTTATTCTATACATGAATTGATTCTTTACAAGTAGGAAACAATGTATTATTTTAGTGTTATACTCAATTAATAAATTATGTTAATGATCTTAGTGTATGGTAATTATCCTCTGATATTTTTTTCCATCATGTTATAATCATTCATTCAATCCTCTCGATGAAATAAGTTGATGCCAAAAAAATTTCAGTCCTAGATGGATTTCTACACTAGATACACCTAGATGTTATAATATGAGGGGCATTAGTTCTTGTGTCTAGGTATGCAATGAGATATAATAGAATAGTAATATCTGTGTTATACATGTCATAAATTCAAGAATGATCACTAGAGACCCTAGGTCCAACAATAGTTTCATTCCATTATTATCTGTAAGTTAGATGAGATGGAAATTTATTTTGTCATTGAATTTCCCCATACCCCCTAATGAAGGAATACATATTTGGTTGTTATCGACCATCTATCCAAGCACACTCATTTCATACGAATTAATGAAATGAAAAAAGTTGAGTAATTGGGAGGGTTTTATGTTATGAAGGTCAAGAGGTTTCATGGTGTACTTTAAGATATCATTTTTGACATGGAAACATATTTTACCTATCATTTATAGGAAGTCCTCCAGATGAAATTGGTTTCTTTTTTCAATCATATAAAGCCCTAAAATCATCAAGATGATGGTCATATAGAGATGTTGAACTTGAATCATGGTGATATGATATATGCCAACATATTTTACAATGGAGGATCATAGAAAATCCATCTCATATTGGTGGAACATACATTTAATAATATATTCCAATTATATTCTAGGATTTAATCTTGTGTATAGTATTAAAGTAGACTATGTCAGTGTTATCTATTATGGATATAAGTGGGTGTGAATTCCATTATAAGACCAAGAACCGTGTTGGAGAAAACTACTAAGATCTAGATCATTAGTAGTTTTTTTAAATAACAATGTAATTATAATTAAAAAGTTCATTAATTACTCTAGATATTGGAGTTCTCTATGGGTGATAAGGAGTTTATATGAGTAGCAGCCCTCATGGGTCATAATATTTTTGTTATTTAAGGGTGGATTAAAAATGATATTTTGGACGTTTTGATATCATTGATAGTATCCGAAAAGATTTATATCACCTAAAATTTACTTCATAGTAGCTATCAATTATAGATATTTTCTACATGTATCATCTAAAAAATTGTAATATAGATCTTTCTCATATGTTAAGATAGGATGATCTTGATCTGGAACCCGATCTATCATTTAAAAATCATTTGGTTCTATGTGTGGATTGGAAGGTGAAAGTGATTTAGGGTAATCCATTACATTAATTTGGGTCTTGTGGAAACATGAGAATGAAGAACTTGAGGCATGTGAAAGGGGATCTTCGAATGAGGATGAGTACCATCACTTTTTCAATATTCAACCCATTGGTTGAAATTTTGATGATGAAATTTTCTCATGGTTCGGAGAATTTTGTATGACACCATTTATTTCTCATGAATTTCAATATTTTTTGTCTAAAAATATTCCCATAGGAATTCAATGATGTTTTTATTAAAATTTATTGTTTCTGGGTGGGGCATGTGGTGGAATGTGGTTCATTCATGGTTAGGGGAAAATGAGTGCTATCTCTCTACAAACCATGTGGCTCAGAAAAAGGACCAATCAATTCCACATGACGAGGATCACATATTTATTATAGTGCCCAGTTACATGTGTGGTCTATCCTCTTCTTCAGAAATAGGTGGATCTTAGTTAGATAATGATCTGTTAGACTGGGTTTCAAAACTATGTAGCCTTAGAGATCATAAAATAAATAGAAATTTTATTTTCCCCACATCATTTTCATCCGAATTCACCCCTCATTTTTACCCATTCTATTCCCACATTCCTATACAATATCCCAGTTATCTCCTCTCCCCCATGACTTCCGGATTTGGGGCATTTGAAAATGGATTTTCCATGAATCCTTAGGTATGAACCTCAATTCCTTATTACATAGCCTTCTTCTACGCCTCATTTGGGGGTTCCATCTCTTTTCATTTCGTTATAACCTCATATGGGTTTAATATAAAATATTTTTGTTGGATCACGATGTGTGTGGTGTGATCTAGATAATGTACGATATATTCTTGGATTGGTCTTTGAATTTTGATCATATTGCAGTGGTTTTAATGTTAATGGTAGTTTATTTCTTGTTGTGAAGTCATTTAATGGTTAAATGTTAATTTATTTCCAATTTTTTTTATAAAATGAATTTCTATGTTAATAGTTGTTTTAGTAGGGTTTTGGTGTGTGTGAAGAAATTTAAAAGGTTTGTCCCCTTTGGTAGTGGATGGAAATTTGTTATAGTGGCATGTTATGTGTATCTATAATGAAAGGGTATATAAATGATTTGGAATGGTTTTATATGTAGAACAAATAAATTGGTAATACTTGGTACTAAGGATGGTGGACTATATATGAGTATGATGGGATAAATAGAAGGGTCTGGCATGGTCTTCCTATAAGGATTATAATAAAAAACTATCTAATCATAATGCGTTTTTGTGGGAATCACTATAACATTGATGATGGACTCTTTAGTGCCTTAGGTGCAAGGAGATACTCCCTAGTGACTGATCCCTAAGAGTATGAGAATCATATCATCCATGTGACCTAGATGCTTTGGAGATAGACAATGTTCTTAGGTTTTGTTTACCTACTTCTATGACTTATTTTATTATAAAACCATTTTTTAAAATTTAGAAAAAATTAAAAATAAAACTGGTTTACATTCATTAAAATCTTGAATATTTATTTATATTATAAACTATATTCATAGAAAACCTAATGGTATAGTAATGATAATGTTTTCTCAAATCCTACATACACCCAATTTTTATGTGGAGACCATTTTTTGATAGAATAAAAGAGCAGGTATACTTTAGGGGTGGTAATGGATTCTATTGATAATGATTTCCTCTTTTGGAAAGTGGTGATGGTGTTGGTTTGGTTGGTGTGGGATATCATTTCTGGATGAAGTTTTTGATCAATTTTTTTTTATTCCCTATTTCCTTTTTGGTTCATCTTTTTTTTAAATAGATTTCAAAATATCAAACCTATTAATGGTATATATCGCTTTTTTGTGTCCTTGTATATAATTTGGTAATGATTTTAATGTACATATTGTATTTTTAATGTTTATCTATCTGTGTTTTGTTTTTTAAGGTAATTTGATATTTTTCCTGGTAAAATGATTCCCAAGGAGTTATTTGAGGCCTAAGAGCTGGTTTCTAGCCCATGAGGATTGGGAATTCCCTTAGAGAATTACTATTGGCCGATTCAGATTTTGGTTCAAATTGAAGATCACACGGTTTCATGAAAGTTTGAATTATACAATAATCATCAAATAAAATATTCCTTAAACTCAAGGGAGTTTATTTTTTATAATTTAATTTATCATTATTATGTGAATAAAGTTACATAAATGTTTATATGCTTTGGGTTTTCGTAGTTTGTATTAGAAGAAGGTTTAATTATTTTTTAGAATCAAATTATCGTATATATCAGAAATATAAAATAAAATAAGACATTTTGATTAGAAACCACTATATGTTATGGTATAATATTAAATCCAAACTGAAAAATTTTCATTATAAAATATTCTTTAAAAATATATATTTAATAAAATAATTAATATTTGTTTACTCACAGAGCATTATTTTTTAAAACAAATGTGGCAAATAAGTTAAATCATTCAAACAATTCATGTGACAGATAATGGAATGAATTTATGAATGAAATATTAAATATAATAAATTTTGAATATGAATAATATTTGGTGATGTTAATTCAACTATATCGTTTCATTCATAAAACCCAAAATCATATTGAATTCAAATTTTCTTAAAGGGGATATGAATATGTATTAAGTAATTTATAATCTAATCAATATTATCATATCAATTAAAAATGGGGTAATGAATCAATTAAAATAAGATGATATATAATGTTTTCCAGCTAAATGAGAAAAAAATTCAACTTCACCGGTCAGGATTATAAGGACAATCATATCAGTGGTGGAACATGGTAAAAAATGAAATAAATAGTTGGATTGACTTGTTGGAACTAGTGAAATTCACGAAAATATAATTTTCATGAAAAAAATTATTCTCTTTAAAATAAAAGTATAGTTTCACTTCTATTATGTAAATTATAAGGTGGAGGGATCGAGTGGTTCATATGAATGAAAAAATATGAATCATACAAGGTCCACCTCTAGAATTTTTATAGAACCAGAAGCCTGAGAACCCAAATTTTCAGTGGGCAAGGCCAAGTCAGTAAATATGTTAGATGATTATAGATATTGAAAACATAAAAGATATAGATAATGTGATCTTAAATTTAGAATTAATATTAATGAATACCAATATTATTAATGATAGGAAGTAATAAAATAATAAAGGATATGTATAAAAATTATCAAATGATATGATTAGTTTGGAAAAATTCATTGTTCTTACATCCCACAAATATGGGAAGGTGTATCAATTAATGTTACGAAAATGGATTGGGGAATTCCAAGAATTTTTATATGGAGTAAAAAATGGTCATGATTTGTGAGGAGATATTATGATGACAAAAAATTAATGGAAAAAATAATGCTTCAAATAAATTTTCCTCCAAATGTTGTATGCTTCATCTATAAGGAATACACTAATAATATTATTAAATTTAATAAATAGGGGTTTTCATCATAATAAATATCCACAACCTCTAAATCATATAGAAAAAAGAAGGGTTATTCCATAACTACCCCCAAGGTGAATCCAAATAATAATTTCTCATTGTTACAATTTCTTACAAAAGAGAATAGTAAATGTATTATTTTACTCATATAAAACATATTATATATTATTATGTATGGTCTATTGAGATATAAGGTAAACAGTTCAATACCTATATTTTGATTTATTCATTAATGACTATTTTTGCGAAATATAAATATATATACAAAAAAATCATTTCCACAATAAAAAATATTCAAATTTTATTGTAGAAAATGTGGAAAATCACTCTTTAGTATAATTAAATTAAATTATAAACATGAATTAGAATTAAATATAAAATTCCAATATAAACATTAAAGAGAGGAAAATTGTAACATCCTATGTTTTTTAAAAGAAATTATTTTTTCGATAACAAACATGATGCACAATATGAAGCTTAAACAGAAAACTAAATACTATAATTTAAATGTATCCATTATAACCTAGTTGTTATAATGGAATTAATGAAAAGTATTAACTAAATAATTAAAATAGGTTTTTTAAATGTTAATATAATGATGATTCTGTAGTTATAAAATAAAATATAAATGAAAATAAAACCTAATTTAATATAAGCGATGTTTTTTATGAAAAACAATTTAAGTGGGAATAATTGTTTTTATAAAATAAAATAATCACTCTTGTTAGATTACATTAATGAAATATAAATTCAATCATATGTTTAAAACACATCTTCTTTGTTTTGTAGACATGATATAAGATCAAATTCGAGTCTGAAAGGTTAGGGAATAGCCCTTTTTATTATGAAAAGGAAAAGAAAAGAAAACTTGAAGGATAACGGGGTCATACAAGAACACATGCCCTCATACCTAAGGAGAATCAAAGAGAAGAAGAACTCAAAAGTTCAAGTCAAATTTATAGGAAGTTTCATAGTCTCCATCCAAGTCATAATCATAGGCCAGAGGGCCATGAGACCTGGTAACCATGGTTGGATTCAGGTATGAGTAATTCTTCCTCAGTCTCACTTTCCTATAAGGAATAGACTGAGATCCTTCAATATCCACAACAACATTTTTTCCTTTAGACAAAACCTGACACAATGTTCGTTTTTTGAGGAATCATCCTCCACTTCATCCCACCTTCCCTTGATGCCATTTTTTTCCTTTAGTTTAAGAATATCCAGGTGAGTCCTCGAAATCCTCTCAAATTACTCCTCAAGAATAGGGTCCATGATTTCTGGCACCTTTCCTACAATCACTCCAGGCATCATGTCACCTTTACCCCCAACATTTCTATCCTCTGTTTGATGCGCCAGTTACCCATCCTTATTAACTTGAGGATCATAGGAAATCTCTTAGGAAGAATCACCCACTGGTCATGATGCATTAGACTACATTGATTGTTTCTTCAACTTATTCCTACAAGATGAATCATGATGCCCTTTTAATGAGAAAAAAGCTCAAGCAACATTTTACAACAACTCTCTTTAGCATGTCCAATAACTTGAAAATCATGACAAAAATCTGGCAGTATCTCATAATCCACGTTGAGAGAGATATCGTCATCTAAGGTAGACAAAACTATATTATGAATTAGACAATTAATTAAATCAACTTCCACTAGAACTCTAGAATAGAGACCAAATTTTTCAGCCTCGGTGGTCTTGTCAATTTTAATTAGAATTCTAACCACATAGGAAATGCCATATATAATTTTAGAATTTCCTAAGATCTTGTTAAGGCCACAAATTTTGATCCAGACCTGATGTCTGGTATTTTTAATTGATAATGGATTGAAACATAAATCCCATTCCTGAAAGAATACCATACCTTTCTTTAGAAAAATTGACCCAAACCCCCAATCTCTCCGCTTAAGTCTTTATTGTGGAAAAATAATATGAAAAAATACACGTCCCATTGGTATGAATCTCCAATCAGAGAACCCCTATATAGAGGTGAGTTTCCGAGAAAAATCAACAATTCTCTCTATTTTTCCTCCTCTAGGAAGAAAAGGTCTGGCTATAATTGAATGCTCACAAATCTTGAATCTATTAAGGATAGCCTCCCTACTAGAAACAATAATGGACAAGTCACCCTTCCAAACAAATTTATTAGGAATACCATTGCACACGGACGTAAAGCACCTTCTGTCTGAGTCTTGTTTAACTCCGAAGGGGACCTTTCTAGATTAACCAATATCGTCCATTTTATCAGATGACATTTTGGTCTCCATGAGGACCATCTACACTACAGGTCGACCATCAACAGTTCTCAATGAACCGTGGCAATTCAGGTTCAATTCAAACGGATGATATTTAATCAACCTCTCCGCTTTAAGAACAGGGTAACCCAAATCAGAATTGTGTTCTATCAGTACTGCCTTGGAACCTGAAACCTCCACCATAGTAGGTGAGTGAGTCTTAGACACCATTGGGACATCGTGACCCACATGAACTACAACATCTAGTTACTAGAACTTCACTCAGACATCAACAGGAGCATCCTCACCTGCATCTGCTACCGCTAGGTCCAGTTTAGACCTGCAGGGAAAGGCAACAACAACCATCCCCAACAAAGCCACATGAACACTAACCGTTCATTGATCCATCATCACAGCAACCTCCATAGTTCAATTTTCACATCTCACATCACCTAAATCCACTGGATTCAAATATAGTTTAGATCTGTAGGGGATACGCTAGGAAAACGTCGTCACATAAAGTCCACGCCACTGACCATTCTTCTCAACAGTAGAAGACATGACAAAGATTGAACCACCCTCAATAAGGTTCTTATCAAGAAAATGATGAAAACCCATTGAAAACCCATAGATATGTAGATGAACGAAATCTCCACGAGAGGAAGAGTCCCGAGCACCCTCCATCTCTTAATATCAACTTCTATTTTATGCATAAAATCAGTATTTTTCAAAAAAGGAATCTTACCTTTTATTGATGGTGATCACATTTTAAATATACATTTTTCACATTGATAAGTTCTATTTGAAGAAAAAATCTTCTTCCTTGGAATCGGGACATTAAAGCTTACATTTGTTAAAATTTTATTATTTCTCAGATAAGATTCATTTTTTAATTAATAGTGAAAAATAATGTATTTTAATTCAAGAAATTCTTTTTGACTATTTTATTTTTATTTTAATATTATCAATTAAATTGGTTTTAAATTTTAATTAGTGTATGTTTTTACAATTTAATCAAATTTATGTTATTATAATGATTTTTTATTGAAATTAGATATAAACACTTAATGCAAAATTGAATGTCTGTTTTTCCTACCATCTAGAAAAATTTTCCAAATTAAAATTAATTATAGAGACCCTATTTTGGCATAATACAACTTGAAAATATTTCAACAAATATTTCCAGAGCTGGGCTCTGAGACAACGTAAAATTCAGAGGCCCGTTGTGACCATAATTATTTTTATAAAAATGTGATGTGTTTTAATATTATGCATGCATGGTTAACTATAGAAAACCATTTTTTCTTAAACATTTGATCGTATCAGAAATCCGAGAACACGGTTGGGTTTGGAATGTGGTATTTCCCCTAGGCGAAACATAAAATAAATCGACGAGGGACATTCAGACCCCTCTTTTGTTGGATATGGGTTAAATTGATAAATTAAATTATTAATTTATTCATTTAATAGATCAATCGCAAATAACTAATGGAATATGGCTTAGATAAAAAAACATGAGACCACCGATGAGCTCAAAACATAGGATTTACTCTATGAAAGGTATAACCTTTGTTGGCGTCAGGTGTTTTTCATATGCGCCATCATGGGAGAATAATGAAATAATGAAAAAATTATTTATTTAATTATTTGATTAATTTATTTTAACCTGATGAGAGGTTCTAAACAGAAGGTTATAAGATCATGGCCTTATATTCCTTTTGCCTATGACTCCTCTCTTCTCCTCTCCTCTCCTCATTTATTCTTTCCATTGAAGAACGATGATGAAACCTTGGATCCAGTCAGATTGAAGAATGACAAACACAACATCTTCTTATAATCGTTGTGCATGTATGATCATCATCAACACCATAAAAATCCAATAACGGAAGGATTTATCTTTTTGGATTCCTTACCCCGATTTAATTATCATAACGAACGCGAATTAAATGAATTAATTCACGGATCAGAAATTAATGTATTGAATCAATTTATAGATGTTTATCTGGAAATTAAAGATCTTGAAGTATGATAAATATCTATTTGTTTATTACTCATGTTCTTGATTCACAATGAAGATGAAAAAAATATGACCATCGATCCACGCATAAACCCTGACCCTTTCTAATTCATTCTTCAATCATTCTTCATCGTCAAATAATTAGGCGCGCTGAAAAATCAATATTTCATTGAGAACGTAATACGGATGAGGAGATCTCGACAATAGGATAGAAAATCTATGGTCGTTACAATTTTCAGGCTTATAACAATGATGTAGTGGACCAAAAAAGGGGTTATGAGGTGGTGCTTTTCCAGTGTGTCTTTGGGGTGTGGCTCCAGGTGAGTTAGGCAGTGAGACGTACTGTGGCAGTCCAGTGCGGCCGGTGTAGGCGGTACAGTGACACGAGCAGGAGGTTAGGACTGTGGAAGGCCGAAGGGGCGTGGCTCCCGAGTGGCGCAATGGCCAAGTGGATAACAGGGTGTGGTTTTTCTGGTGCGCGTTTGAGAGTACCAGTTTGGGATATACCTAACACTGAGAGGGGGGTGAATCAGTGTTGGGGACTTTTAAAACCAATTTCAATTTTTATCCCTATACCTCTTGACCTGTTAGGATCTTGATTCTCTTATTCTCTTTTCCCTATCGCATGAAATAATAGAAAGTAGTAAAAATATGCACACGATATTTTTACAATGTTCACCACTCAATAATAGTAGCTACGTCCTTTCCATGCATGGGGATGAACAGTCCATGGATTCTCCATTATAATGTGATATGATGTTATAATGGAGTGGCTAGTAAAACAATCCTCTAGCCAGTGTGAGTCCCTACACATTAGAGGGGGGTGGGAAACCATCATCTTCACTGGACTGGTAATGACCTAGCCCAACATGCAACATCTAGCTGGTTCATTATAATGCCTATGGAGACAATATTATTATTTCTTCAAAAGTTAGGTTCTTCTCTTGGTCTTCTTTAGTGCTGTTCACTTGATTACTTGTAAAGCAGTATGAAAGTAATTATTACTTCTTTCCTTATCTTCTTTTCTAGTGAAACTCCAACTACACTAAACTTCCTCTTAGTGCAACAACCAACTGCACTAAAAATTCATCTCTTTCCTTGGCTAGAATCACATACACCAGTGTGATTATTCAAACACTGAGGATCCTCTCACATAGCATCATCTGAATTAAGGTACCATGAATAATTATCAACCTTTATATGGGCATAATATCTTCTTCTTCTTTTTCTTATTCACTTATTTCTATGCAGAAAACCTATAATCTACACACTCTTCTTCTTCTTCTGCTTCTTCAATGCACAACCAGCTACACTGAAACCTACTCTTCTTCATACGTTCCCATTCAGTGTAAAACTATCTGCACCGAGATCTTCATCTTCATCTTCTTACAATAATCACAAGTTTGCTTTGTGATTGTAAAAACATTGAAGTCTAGATCAACTTAACATCATCATAGTTGAACAGAATCTGGTAAGAACATCTAGAACAACTCAGCTTGGGTTCCAATCCTTACTTGCACGCCACCCTGCTTTCCCGCCTCTCTTCTTGCGCGCCACTGAGCTTGAGCGCCACTTGCTTGCGCGCCACTGACTACTTACACGCCACTATTGTGCACAAATCACAACTTGCGCGACACCTTTGGCTTATACACACTCGTTGATCGTGCCCCTCTAACTGCATGGGTGGCAAAACATGCGCGAAAATACTTGCACGACAAAACTTGCGTGAAAATACTTCCGCAACAAAACTTGCGCAGAAAAACTTTGCGCGGAAATACTTGTGCGGCAATACTTGCACGACACCCAGCTTGTGCACCTTGTAAATAACCCTCAGCTTGCGCTCCACTTCAGCTTGCGCGCTGCTTTCTATACTTGTGTGTTCAGAGCTCAAATTTTTCTCTTAATTGTTGAGCCATAAAAAATGAGGAGGCAATTTGTCTATTTATAGGCATTTTTCTGACTTGCACGCCGCATAGAATTGCGATCCAATACTTGCGCGCTGCAGCATCACTTGTGCGCCGCTTCATCACTTGCACGCCCTTCCATCACTAGCACGAATCATTCATTCCTTTTGTAATATTTTGATATGATGATGTTGGAATATGGCTTGCGCACAACATACACCTGTGCGCCACTTATACTTGTGTGCCTCTTTGTGGACAGCACAACACTTGCGCGCCACCTAAAAATGAGGCTCAACTTGCGCGCCTCAACCACTTGTGCACCACAATTCTTCTACTGGTGTGCTCAGAGCTCAAAATATTTCTCTATGTCTCGAGGCTATAGAAATGAGGAGGGTAGTCTCCTTTTATAGGTATTTTGGAAACCTTCAGGTCATATTCACTTTCACACCTCCTTGGTACTTGCGTGCCTTCTTGGAACTTGCGCGACTCCCTTGCACTTCCACGTCTCCTTGGGACTTGCACGCCTCCTTGGTACTTGGGCGCCTTTTTGGTAATTGTGTGACTTCTTGTCACATGTGCGCCTTCTTTACTTTTCCATATTTTTGAAATAATTCTATTTGAAATATGACATGCACGCCTCTAAAAACTTGCGCACCTACTGCATACTTGCGCGCCTACTTCATTCTCTCTCTCTTTCCTTCATAAGGCATGCATCAAAAGTTCTCCAAACTTATGATATTTGTGAAATAAAAATAAGAATTGCATCGTCTGGTTTAGGTCCATTCTTTATGGAATATGAATTCCAAAGTACTTCTCCATCCTTACTTCAAATCCTCAATTCCTTTTGGAGTGTTAATTCTAAAGAACTCCAATCATCTCTATTCATCCAAATGTGGAGGCTTGAAGCTTCTTCAAATACCTTCAATGTTGCAGACAATGTATCACCTTTGACACATGTTCTTCGAACTAAGTATCAGTGCATCAATCGTCTGAATTTACATCATAGAGAATTGTCCAAGAATGACATTCAATGTAATGATTGCAATAACAATTCTCCAAGCATCCTTACTTTATTCGATCTCTAATGACTTTGAATTCCTTCTTCATATCCTTTTTAATTTTGAACAATATTGAAAAATGTTAATAGAAAATACAATCTTCATATACAAAGTGGTCCCAACAACCTCCCCCTTTGTATTTTGTTTTCAATACCTTAAAGTCTCCTCAGATAAATGCTTCAATGTCAAAAGGAGAATCTTATCTCTCCCCTTTACTTATTTCTCTCCCCTAGACATTCATTTCATTTATCTCCCCCTTATTGACAAGAAAAACAATGTTCATGGAAGAGAGGGTATCATTCCATTCATAATCAATGTTCCATCAATAATTTCTCTCTAAGTCTACTTGAGCAATGCTCGGTGTAGAAAAAAAGAGGATTTGATTTAGACAACAAAGCTGTCCATTACCCACTGAATATGACACCACATGAGATGAGATCTCCTACAATTGTCTTCAAGGGTTTTCCAATTTCATTCCTGAAAAAAAATATTAAATGTGATAGGAAATAATAAATCGTGAAATTCCTGCACTCACTTCAACAAAATGATCAAAAACATTCATTTGTAATTAGTAGGATAAGTGGCCTTGGGGAACATTCATTCGTTTTATGTCACTGATTGACCTAGTTACTCCCCATTTGTAAAAATATATTTATTTTGAGTAACCAAGGATGCGATATTATGAAATAACATACCTTTTCCAATGACATGATATTTAGAAAATCTTTAGAGTAATTGAATTTTATACCAACTGATGTTGTTACTGATTTAGATTATGACTCTGGAAGTTTCTTCATGTGTCTCCCCCTAAAGGGAACATGTGTCCTAAATGAATCCTAGGTTTTCCCCACTGAGATCTTACTTCACCTTCAATTCCTTGTATGATATTAAAAAATACAATACACAACGATTTAATGGAATAAGGTGGATCCTCTTTTCACTATCAATGTAAACAACAAGGTTGAGATGATTTTCTCACCCCAGATACTCCATTCTTTACACTTTCATGACTTTGTTCAATGATAATTGTGATTGTGTGGACATCACTATTTCTTGCATCTATTGGTGTGTGAATCATTTTTCTTCAAGGGCTTTCAATTCACTAGAATCTCCTAGTGAAACTTTCATCTTTTTGAGGAATTCTTGTTGGGATGGAATAAATTTAAGGCATCTTTTAACAGTATGACCAGCCTTGTTGCACCTCACACATAGAACTTCCTTTTCTTCATGTAAAATATTATTTGTGCTTTTAGCACAAGTATTAGCCTGTGCATCATCCATTTTTCCCATTCTATCCAAATATTCTGTCCAAACCACCAAAATATCATTAGGGACAGAGGAATAATGATTGGATCTTCTACATGGATTCTTCTGAGTGGATTCCTTATTAGTGGTTCTTTTAGATGCACCACCCTTCACCTCCTTGGACATAGAATCCAAGTACTTCTCATCTTTCCTTCTTGAAATCTTCTTGGGAGAATTTGTTTTCACATAATTCATCTGATTTCTTCCCAAGGATGCTTCTTTATTATTTCCCATGTTCTGTGGTCTTCTTTTCTTATATGAACATGCACCATTCATCTGACCACTCCCACTGCATACATCATAGATATTATCTAACATTCCAAATCTGTTTGTAGTATACAGATGTTTCTGGATCTGTGGATGTTACTTCTTCTTCTCTGGATTTCTCTCACTTGAGATGGGATTTCTCTGTGCTTTTACATTTAAGGGATTGTACCAACAATCCAGTGCCCAATGTCCAAACCAATTGCAACACTGAAATTGACCAACAAACCTCGACTTCTTTTCTTCTTCTTGATAAGGTTGTTGAGTCTTTTTCTTGGTATGTTGTCCTTTCTGTGGTGATCTATCTTCCACACTATTTCCCATATCCACCCTAGCCATGGTGGTAGGTTCCTTTTCATTCTTCATCATCCATACTTGTTTAGAATTCTTCTTCCTAGTTGCACTTTTGGTAGAGGCAATTTTTGAGACATTAGTACATGTTGGTGTGGATGATACCTTTACTTTCTCAGCCGCTTTTGATATATAAATGAGTGAGGATATGATCTTATTATCACATGTTGGAGGTCTTTTGACTGTATAATCCTCCATTGAGCCTTGAATATTGATAGCAACTATATCCTTCTTTTGTGGAGACTCAATATGTGTCTTCTCAAGATTGGTAAACTCAGCTTCCAATTCTAGATTTCTCATATTTAGGATGACTTCCTAGTCTTCAATCATAGTCATCTTCTCTTCACGAGCCTTATTTAATATTTCAACTTCATCTTCATGCATCTTTATTTTGTATTGTAACAAAGAGTCATGTTCTTTGATATTCTTGGAGTTTTCGTCCAAATATATCTCCTTGAGATCATTGCTCTTTTTCAGCTCATCTTCAAGTGCATGGATCTTCACTTCCAGAGTCTTGTTGAGTCTCTCTTTCTCTTCAACATCTTTGAACAACTTTGAATAGATTACTTCAAATCCCCTCTTGGTTTCTTCAAAGGCTCCAACCTATTTGGAGAGCTTCAAACATTCACCAATTTTTTCTTTTATGCCTTTCTCCATTACATTAGTTTATTCTTCCAGCTAAGTGATATTTTCATGCATACATTGAAATACTCCACAAACCGGGGAAGCACTTTCTTTAGGAATACGATGAAAAATCATTCTTAATCTATCAACTGATATTTCTTGATGTTTTTTAGATTGATCATCACCACTTTTGGTAGGATTTTCCTCCAGAGGATAACTTCCAAATGTACTAACACATACCTCTTGATTAGTTGAGGTAAGAAAGTTATCCATCTTCTTAGTTGAAACTTGAGCCACCATATCATAACTTTCCAAGTCCGGTGTGTCTTCAATGTCTTCTAGATATGGAGAACCAAATACATCCTATTCTTTAGATAGGAGGGACTTATTCTTCAACTTTCTCTTCTCCTTCTTTTTCCTATTCATCGTGGTCTTAATAGATATAGCCTTCTGTTCATAGCTAACTGAATATTCACTGAATGTGAACTCCATTGATAATTCAAGAAAGAAACTCAAATCTTCAAAAGAGAATAACTTCACTGTAGAGAATCCAACAGAGGTGAACATGTCACTCTGATACAAAATGAGAGGACCAGTTTGGGATATACCTAACACTGAGAGGGGGGTGAATCAGTTTTTTTGGACTTTTAAAACCAATTTCAAGTTTTATCCCAATACCTCTTGACCTGTTAGGATCTTGATTTTCTTATTTTCTTTCCCATGTAACATGCAATAATAAAAAGTAGTAAAAATATGAACACGATATTTTTACAAGGTTCACCACTCAATAAGAGTAGATACGTCCTTTCCATGCATGGGGATGACCAGTGCATAGATTCTACATTATAATGTGATATGATGTTACAATGGAGTGGCTAGGAAAAAAATCTTTTAGCCAGTGTGAGTCCCTACACTTTAGAGGGGGGTGGGAAACAATCCTCTTCCCTGGACTGGTGATGACATAGCCCAACGTGCAACATCTAGCTGGTTCTTTATACTTCCTATGGAGACAGTCTTCTTCCTTCATCAAAAGGTAGGTTCTGCTTTTGGTCTTCTTTAGTTCTGTTCAATCGATTACTTGCAAAGTAGTAGGCAAGCAATTCTTCCTTCTTTCCTTCCCTTCTTTTCAAGTGCAACTCCAAATTCACTACACTTCTTCTTAGTGAAATAACCAACTTCCCTAAAACTTCTTCTCTTTTCTTGGATAGAATCACATACAGTAGTGTGATTATTTAGACACTCTGGATCTTCTCACATAACATCATATGAATTAAGCTGACCTGAATAATTGACAACCATCATTTGGGCATACTATGTTCTTCTTCTTCTTCTTCTTCTTCACTTCTTTCTATACATCAAACTTGTAAGCTGCACACTCTTCTTCTTCTTCTGCTTCTTCAATGCACAACCAGCTACACTGAAACCTACTCTTCTTCACACGTTCTCATTCAGTATTAAACCATCTGCACCGATCTCTTCTTCTTCTTCTTCTTACTAGAATCACAAGTTCTCTTTGTGATGATAAAAACAATGAAGTCTAGATCAACTTAGCATCATCATAGTTGAAAATAAGCTGGTAAGAACATCTAGAATAACTCAGCATGGGCGCCAATTCTTACTTGTGCGCCACCTTGCTTGCGCACCACCTAGCTTGCACGCCACTCACTACTTGCGTGCCACTATTGTGCATAGCTCACAACTTGCGCACCACCATTGGCTTATACAAACTCTTCGCTTGTTCCCCTCTAACAACTTGCATTCCAAAACATGCGTGGAAATACTTTCACAACAATAATTGCGTAGATATAATTTCACAGAAATACTTGTGCAGAAACACTTGCGCAACAAAACTTTGCGCGGAAATACTTGCGCGACACCTAGCTTGTGAACCTTGTAAATAACCCTTAGCTTGCGTGCCACGTCAGCTTGCGTGCCGCATTCGACACTTGTGTGTTCAAAGCTCAATTTTTTTCTCGTAAGTGTAGAGCCTTAAAAAATGAGGAGGCGAGATATCGATTTATTGGCATTTTTCTGACTTGCATTCCGCATAGACTTGCATACCAATACTTGCACCCCGCTGCATCACTTGCCCTCCGCTTCATCACATTCCCGGCCTTCCATCACTTGCATGACTCTTTCTTTACTTTTTCATATTTTGATATGATGATTTTGGTATATGGATTGCACGCAACATACACATGTGCGCCACTTATACTTGTACGCCTCTTTGTTGATAGCACAACTGTTGCGCGCCACCTAAAAATGAGGCTCAACTTGCATGCCACACCTCTTCAAATTGCGTTCTCAGAGCCCAAAATATTTCTCTATGTCTCGAGCCTATAGAAATGTGGAGGGTAGTTTCCTTTTTATAGGAATTTTGGAAACCTGCGCGTCACATTCACTTGCGCGCCTCCATGGTACTTGTGCGCCTTCTTGGCACTTGCGCAACTCCTTGGAACTTGTGCGTCTCCTTGGGACTTGCGCGCCTTCTTGGTAATTGCGCGCCTTTTTGGTACTTGCGTTCCTTCTTGGATCTTCCATGCCTTCTTTCCTTTGCCATATTTTTGAAATAATGCTATTTTTAATATGACTTGCATGCCTCTACATACTTGCACGCATACTGCATACTTGTGCGCCTACTACATACTTGCGGGTCTACTTATTTCTCTCTCCCTTTCATTCATAAGGCTTGCATCACACATTCTCTAAACTTATGATATTTGTGAAATAAAAATCAGCAAAGCATCGTCTGGTTTATGTACATTCTTTTTGGAATTTGAATTCCAAAGTACTTCTCCATCCTCACGTCAAATCCTCAATTCCTTTTGCAGTGTTAATTCCAAATAACTCCAATCATCTCTATTCATCCAAAAGTGGAGGCTTGAAGCTTCTTCAAATACATTCAATGTTTCAGAAAATGTATCACCTTTGACACAAGTTCTTCAAACTAGGGATCAGTGCATCAATTGTCTGAATTTACTTCATAGAGAATTGGCCAAGAATGAAATTCAATGTTATGATTGCATAACAATTATACAAGCATATTCACATTATCCGATCTATAATGTGTTTGGATTCCTTCTTCATATCATTCTTTATTTTGACCTATATTGAAAACTATTGACAATAAATACAATATTCATATACAAAGTGGTCCCAACAGTGTACAAGGTGGTGTGAGGAGGACTGTGTTCATCATAGCAGAAGAGTGATCGACGGCTGGGAGTTGAGAGTTTACATTACTGAGCATGTGAAACATGGCATGGATATGGAAAAATCACGAAATGGGATAATTGGAGAGAGAAAGTATTGAAAAAAGATAAATTAAAATTTTAAAGAAATTAAAGCGGTAATCCGTTGAATAAGGGGATACACATGAAATTGGAGATGTGTGGGTTGTGTGTGGCATGTGAGAATTGAATTAAATGAATTGTAAATAATAATAATAATATAATAATGATATTATTATATTTGGTTTTAAAACCACAATTTGTCAGTAACTTATCCCCGCGACATCAGTTTCATGAATCGTAAACGGCGGTGTGACCCTAACTTCGAGATAGACATTTAGAGTCTGATATTGGATATCCTTTTCGGGTTTTCAGATTAGGTACTTGATATTCTCATTAAATAATATATTTAAAATTATTATTAAATTGTCTACCCACCATAACTTCTGCATGCGACATTGGATTGAATTTCGGTCAGTGGAGACATGCTAGTTTCATTAAGACAGTTGACTCAAGTCTAATGATGAATATTAAATGCTGGGTTGTGTATCGGGTCCACTAAACACCCAATAACAATAATAATGTTATTATTGTGGGATTTTGTATCCCACATATCTCCCTCATATGGTTTCCAAATGACAACCTATCTATGGTGCCGAAAACCTTAGGATGAGGCGGTCATTTTGAGATACTCCATTTGAATTTTGGTGAAATTTGGAGATTGGCCGGGTTGGATCGTACTCGAATTGACACTAAAATGCTTATAACTTATAGAACGAGTGTCCGATTGACGCGCCGTCTATTGCGTTGGAACCCTTATGACATGGTGGATCATCAGGTTACTTCATCATGGGACTTGGTACTGGTTGAAATATGACCAATGGATTGAGGAGAGGGTCTCCTAGAATCAGGCGTGCTGTGAGTGGCAATCCAGTGGATGGTTGTGACATGAAGAAATAGAGAAACCAATGCGGGTCAGCATCAAAAACTCCAGACTGGGATGATCTAGCTATACTACTAATCATCCCTACCTCTATACTAGTAACCAATAGGGGTCTGCAACAATGACCAATACAGGTCCGTACCAATGACCAATACGGGTCACCACCAGTGACCAATACGGGTCAACACCAGTGTCAAATACGGGTCATCACCACCGACCAATATGGGTCATCACCAACGACCAATATGGGTCAACACCAGTAACCAATACAGGTCAGAACCAGCGACTATTACATGTCAGCACCAGTGACCAACACAGGTGAGCACCAGTGACCAATACGGGTTAACAAAATTGACCAATAAGGGTTGCCACCAACGACCAATATGGGTCAAAATGATCGACCAATACAGGTTAGCACCAATGACCAATATAGGTCAACACCGGTGACCCATAAGGGTCCACACCAGTGACCAATATGGGTCACCACCAATGACAAATACGGGTTAGCACCGATGACCAATACGGTTCCCCATTTAGCAACCAATATGGGTCAGCATACAGTGACCAATATGGGTCAGTATACAGTTACCTATATTCATAAGTAGTAGAGTCACTATGGATTGGATGATCTAGATTTATGATTAGGTATCCTTATCCTAGTAACCTGAAAGGAATTACATTAGAGTGAGATGTCTCTTTTTCTTTGTGCATCATGATTTAGATCATTCTTGTGATATTATATATCAAGGTAGATGTTAGTGTTCCCTTGGTGGACTGAGGTTCTTGAAACTTATTACTGGAGAAACTGAGATATCATGGGTTATACTAGAGTTGTGTTCCCCCAACTGAACGTAGTGTCGAGGAGTGGGCCTCTTCACTTACTGTCCCTTTTTCTTTCCTCGGGCGCAAGACCGTGTCAACAAGACCTCTTGTGTCAGGCACGAGAGGAATTTCTAGCAGAAATTTAATAATGGAGCACATCCCCTTGGACATACCATTAAGAATGGTTGAGTTGTACATGATCGACTACATCTCTCAGAGGACTACCATTTGGGATGGCCGGCTCAGGGAGCCTGAACTCCTGATCCTTGAGTTACACATTGATCCTTCTTCCAAAATATTATTAATATCTTGATATTAGATCCATATGTTCCTTTTTGAATGAGACTATTATATCTAGATGCCTTGGGTATATGTATGGGCATATACCACATGTGAGATATGAGATGGAGATCCCCTTACTCTCTCGTTTGGGTTTATTTGGGTGAGAAAATCTACCATTGCGTTGAGCTGTACTCTTTTCATTCACTCTTGTTGTACCTTGTTCTCTCTTACTATTACCTTATTTAGGACCACTATTTCTACTCCCTCGCGCTTTTGGGGTGTCCAACTGAGTATTCATATACTCACCCCTTCTGGTGATTTACCCTCATATGGTGTTCCCTACCAGAAAATAGACAGGTTGATCGCAATATCAGAAGAGCATAGGGATACGGGGTTCTCGGACCGCGTATGGTGGTCCTGGAATGGAATTCAAGAGTGGGACTCTTCCATCTAATTTTCCCTTTTCCCTTTCATCTTTACATTTCTTGAACATGTATTATTTAAAGGTCAATTCATTTATATTGGTTTCTTTTTATAGTAGTGTGGTAACTTGCTTTATTTTCCTCTGCACATTTGCATTGAGTTGGCTGCATGCGTGTGTACAGGTTCTAAGGCAAAGGCCTCCGCAACATTTTTTCCCTTTAATGCTAGTCGCCAGCCCCTGGCCTATGTAGACGGGCTTGGGGTAGTTGCGGCCCAAGCCCCTGTATAGGTCAGTTCATGTGAAAGTTTTATAAATGTGGTTCGACCCTTGGGATGTTTTTCAGATGTTTCCCTAAAAAGGTTTTGGTTTTGTTTAGGGAAAAGGTGTTGAAGAGTCTCGAGGGTGGATCTCTAGATAGGGATTCTAGTGATGGTACGGGTGGCCAAAATAACCATTCACTTGGACCCTAATTACACTCTTGTCAACTCGGCACCCTGATACAGTTGTTATATGGAACAATTATACATGAATCATATTGGATTGAGTCTTTGGATATAAATATCGAGTCACCCCACCCATCATTGATTATATATATATATATATATATATTCTCATCTGACCGTAGTAGTACTGGATAACATTGAGGATGTCTCCGTGATGACTCCCAGCCAAGATACTTCCTACAGTTCATGGATACGATTCTGTGAGCAGAAAGACCTTAGTTCTAGACCCATCATGAGATATCCTCTATATTGGTTAGAAGGTAGATGAACCCACACCTATTGAGCATTAGACAACCCCATCAGATCGGGATGAGGATGTGTGTATACTGTTCTCACATCCAAAGTTTTAGCACTAGAGATCACTAAGGTTTTGTGGTGAGCCAGACCCTCAGGCAACATAGGTTTGGATACAGATGGTGGACTGCCTCTTCAGATTTGTGCGGACATCGGTAGACCAAATAGAGGCTTTGGAAGCCAGTCAATTCCTCAAATTAGCAGGCATCAGTGACAGAGATCTTTTTATCAGAGAAACTCTATACACCTGGCTGTGGTAGTTAGCACAATAGAGATGAGTTGTCTTTTGCAGCTAGTAGATGCCAATCGATGAGATCTTAACATTGGTGATCTTATCATGATCAGTTTCATGCACATGGTCAAATGTGGCCTAGATAGTTCAACATATGTGTAGTGGATGAACCCCTCTATCTTGTTCACTCAAGATGTGGTTGTGTAGCAGATTCCCCTAGCATGAAGTGCCAGAAGTCCCAGACTCACCCATTGTGGGACATTCATAGTAGTTAACTTCCCTGTAGCTGACCCTGGTGGAACATGAGGGAATAAATTTTGTTTAGTCAATGATGTTGACTCCTTCACTTCTCGAGTGTGTAAGAGAGACTCAGTTTTGATTCATCGACGTTGAAATCATGTGTGACCAGATATCCTTAGGTGTCTCACCATATGGATATTCCACATGAGGGAATCACGAGACCATATTCCAATGACATATAGTGATTCTAGTTGTGACATGGGATGCAGAGGTTCGGCTGGGGAGGAAAACTGTCTCCTCATGTTCTCTCAGGTCGTTCGAGACTGTGTAAGGAGATGACGTGGTTTCATAACACTTTTCCTTTCCACAAATACTTGGAGTGGGTACACTATGTCTTACACGTGTCGAAACTGAGGAGATATGTGTGTGTTTATACAAATTTCATCAATTGAAGAATGCCTAATAAGGGTGGACCACCCCTTTGTCCACGTTCTTTGGCAGTACATGAAACGTTTTGGTTTCCCTAGGAGCGGGAGAGCTAAGTGAAGGCTTGGTATCCCGAGTTGTTTCCCTAGTTCTACATTTTGAGGGTGAAAAGCATATTGTAGGGAATAATGTAGAGACTTGGTTATTGGCCAAATTTGACATTGAAATATTTGTAAAAATATTTCCAGATCTGGGCACTAAGACGGCGTGCAATTCCAAGGCCAAGTGTGCCCGGAATTAATTTTATAAAAATATCAAGTGTTTTTATATTATGCACACATGATTAACTATAGAAAACAAGATATCTCTTAAAAAATTATCGGATAAGAAATATGATACAATGGCTGGGTCCGAAATGATGTGTTTCCCCTAAGCACGACATTAAATAAGTTGGCGCGAAAAGTTTGGACCCCTCTCTCTTTGGAAGTGTGTTAAAAGAATAAATTAAATTATCAATTTATTCAAATATTATATAAAACCCAAAAAACTAATAGACTAGGGCTTAGATGAAATATTTGTGACCACCAACGTTCTCATGAATGTATGCTTTATCCTAAGAAAGATCTAACTTGTGTTGGCATCTGGTGTTTGGCATATGTTCCATCATGAGAGAATAATTAAATAATTAAATAATTTTTTATTTAATTATTTGATTAATTTTTTTTAACCTGATGAGATGTTGTAAATTCATGGTTATGATATCTTGGCCTCATAACCATTTTTCAAATGACTACTCTCCTCTCCTCTCCTCTCCCATATCCTCTCCATTGACGAACAATAATGAAATCGTGGATCCAAGAATATTGAAGCACGACAAATGAAACATCTTCCTCTCATAGTTCTGCTAGGGTGATCATCGTCAACACCATATGGATCCATTCTAGGATGGATTTATCTTTGTCGATTTCGTACCCCGATGTAATTTTCCCGAAGAATGTGAATTAAATGAATTAATTCATGGATAGAAAGGCATTGGATTGAATAATTTTCTTCAAGTTTATCATGATATTGAAAATATTGAAGTATGATAAATATCTATTTGTTAATTCCTTATGTTCATGATTCTCAATTGCGATGGAAAAAAATGACCATCGATCGACACATAAATCATGACCCTTTAAAATTCATTCATTGTGCATTCTTTATCGCCAAATAATTATGTGTGCTAAAAACTCAATGTTTCATTGAGCGCAGTATACAGACACGAAGATCTTTACCCGAGGATTGAAATTCTATTGGTGTCACAATTTTTAGGCTT
Source organism: Viscum album (assembly GCA_963277665.1). Classification (NCBI taxonomy): domain Eukaryota; kingdom Viridiplantae; phylum Streptophyta; class Magnoliopsida; order Santalales; family Viscaceae; genus Viscum; species Viscum album. Next base: position 768,955,091 of record OY728119.1, on the reverse strand, counting down.
AGAACAAAGATGCAGTGGTCTAAAAAAGGGGAACTGTGGTAGTGAATTCCTGACGTGTCTTTGGGGTGTGGCTCTGGGAGAGATCGGTGGAGCAACATACTACGGTGGTCCGGTACGACTGGGGCAGGTGGTACAGCGGCACGGGTGGGAAGTTTGGACGGTTGCAGGCCAAAGGATCAGGGATCCCAAGCGGTTCAATGTCCTGAAGTATTGTGGGGTGTGGTCTTTCCAGAGCGCAGATAGGGTGGTGCGAGCATGGCCATGATCATTACAGTAGAAGTGCGATCGGTGATAGGATGTTGAGAGTTTACATTGCTAAGTGTGTGCAGCAGGGCATGGTTCTGGAAAAATTTGTAATGGGGTTTATTGGAGAGAGAAATATGTTAAAAAAGATAAATTAAAAATTTAAATCAATTAAAGAGGAAATTCATTGAATAAGGGGATGTGCCCCAAATTGGAGGGTCTGGGTTGTGTGTGGAATTTGAGAATTGAAGTAAATTAATTGTAAATAATAATAATATAATAATGGTATTATTTTTTTGGTTGTAAAACCATAATTCATTTGTAAATTATCCGTGTGACTTCGGTTTCACAAACTGTTAGTGGAAGTGCGAACCAGGATTCGAGACGGACATTTTGAATTCGTTATTGGGTGTATATTTCAGATTTTCAGATTGGGTACCTGAAATTATTGTGAAATAATTGATTTAATATTATTATTAAATAATTGACCGACCATAAATCCTCCGTGCAACATCCGATGGACATACCATTACTGTCGACATGATCCTAACATTAGGATGGTTTATTCACGTCTAATGCAGAATATTAAATTCTGGTTAAAGGATCGGGTCCAAGAAAAACAAATTATTATTATTATTATTATTATTATTATTATTATTATTATTATTATTATTATTATCGCGGGAGCTTGTATCTGACATATATCCCTCATACGGTGTTGAAATGATATAACGTCTACAGGACCAGAACCCATAGGAAGAAGTTGTTTCTTTAGAACCATCTCATTAATTTTGGTGAAATTTCGAGTTTTTCTGGGTTGGATTGTACTCACATCGAATTGGGCAATTGGCACTAAAATGCCTATAGATTATAAACTGGGTGTCCAATTGATGTGTCGTTTGTTGCATTGGAACCCTTATGACATGAAGAATCTTCGAGTTACTTCTTCATGAGACCTAGTACCAGTTGAAATATGACTGATGGTTTGAGGACAGGATCTCCCCAAATCATGTGTGCTATGAGTGGGAACCCATTGGCTGGATGTGACTAGAATAAGAAGAGTGACCAATGCAGATCAACATCAGAAACTCAAGAGTGGGATGATCTAGCTCTACGACTAATCATCCCTACCTTAGTTCTAGTGACCAATACTGGTCACCACCAGTGACAAATACGGGTCACAACCAATAACCAATATGAGTCCCCACCCGTGACCAATACAGGTCAGCACCAGCGACCAATACAGGTCAGAACCAGAGACCGATACGAGACAGAACCAGTGACCAATATAGGTCAACACCAACAACCAATATGGGTCAGAACTAGTGACCAATATGGGTCAACACCACCATCTAATACGGTTCAGCACTAGGAACCAATACAGTTTAGTACCAATGACCAATACGTGTCAACACCAGCAACAAATACCGGTTAGCACCAGCAAACATTACGGGTTTGCACCAGCGACCAATACAGGTCAACACCAATGACCAATATGGGTCAGCACCTGCGACCAATACAGGTCAGCACCTGTGAGCAATACGGATCAGCATCTAGTAACCAATACATGTCAGTATATAGTGACCAATACGAGTCATCATATGGGTATCTACCAGCAACCAAAATGGGTCAGAACCATCAACACATATGGGTCAGCATCTACCCACTAATATGCGTCAGAATACAGTGACCAATATGGGTCACCATACAGTGCACTATACAGGTCTACAGTAGAGTTACTACGGATAGGATGATATTGATTTAGGACTAGTCATCTCTATCCCAGTAAAATGGAAGTTATACCATTAGAGCGAGCTATCTCTTTTGCTTTGTGCTCCAGGATTTAGATCATTACTGTGATATTATATTCCAAGGTAGATGTTAGTTCTCCCTTGACAGATTGAGGTGCAGGAAACATCTTACTTGAGCGACTGAGATAACGTGGGTTAGACTAGAGTAGTGTTACCCCAATTGAACACAATGTCAAGAAGTGGGCCTCTTTACTTGTTGTCCCCTAGTCTTGCCTCGGGTGCAAGACCCTGTCAGTGATACCTCTAGTGTCGGGCACTATATGCTGTTCTAGGAGAAAGTTCCCGATGGAGCACATCTCCTCGAACATACTATTAAGAATGGTTGTATTGTACATAATGGAGTATATCTCTCATATTGGTTCCATCAGGGATGAATAGATCATGGAGCATGTACTTTTGATCATTGAGTTACACTTTTAGCCTTCTATGGAAATCCGGTTATGGATTGAGATCAGAGCCTTTTATTTCATTATGGCTGAGACTAGTATATCTAGATGCCCTGGTTTTATATATGGGCCTATACCGGGTGTGAGATATGAGATGGAGATCCCCTTACCCTCTCATTTAGGGTTCATTGAGAAATCATATCTACCCTTGGGTGGAGTTGTAATCTTTCTATTCACTCTTCATGTACCTTGTTCTCTCTTAATGTTACCCTATTCCGTACCCCTATTGTTGTTCCCTCATGCTTTCAGCGCATCCTATAGCGTATTTTTATACTCACCCCTTCTTGGTCTTTGACCGCATTTGGGGTGCCCTTGCAAACTATAGACATGTTGATCGTGATATCATATGAGCACTGGGATACATGGTTCATGGATCGAATGCAGTGGTCATAGCTTGGAATTCAACAGTGGGGATCTTCTTGATGTTTTTCTTTTTCACCTATTGCTAGTTTGTGGAAACTTACTAATTGGGGTAGTTTTATTTCCACTTTCCATTTCATCATTACTTTTCCTGTACTTAATATATTTAGAGGTCGATGAAATTATGTTGGATTCCTTTTTATAGCAGTGTGATACCTTCCTTTATTTTCCTCTACACATTATCATTGATTTGGTTGTGTGCGTGTGTATATATTCTTAGGAAAAGGCCTCCCATTGTTTTTTGTGCCTTTGACACTAGTCTCCTACCCATGGCCTGTGAAGGAAGGCTTAGGTTAGTTGCCTCTAGAGCCCTGGTATGGGTCGGGTCGTGACATTAAACATAATTCATTCACTTCTATGAATTGAATTTTGAAAATCATACATACACGATTTTAATTAGTTCGAAAATTGTGGTCTAATAGGATCAAAATAATTTTTTGTGAATAATAACAATAGTATTTTATTTACCACAGTTGAGAGGTTAATATGGTAAAAAGGAAAAATCATATTATTATATTACAAACATATCCTAACACTTGTCATAATTTCAATTTTTGAGTGGTTTTTAACCAAAATCAACCTTAGGTTGAAATTTTAGCATTATTATTCCATTTGGGTAAGATTATGTCATTTAATATGTTTTATTTAATGTTTAGTTAAAAATATAAAACTCATATTTTTAATAAGTTAATTTCTTTTAAAATAAGGTTATATCGAATACTAATTCAAAAAAAAATTCATTTTGATGGCTAAATGTTTATATACATAATGATAATTTATTTATTAATTTTGGACATTAAATAGGTAAACTTAATTTTTACACAATATTGATGGAGTAATAGATTTATTAGAGGAAATATCAGATAAATTATTTTAATAATATTAAAATAAGTATAATTTAAACTATTTTATGTCATACATGAATTTTATCATTGAATTTGACATGTTATGTATGATTTAATGTAGTTTTATTGATTTAATTAGGTTTTTATTTTTTTTTTAAATATTCATGAAATTAATAGTTTCGAAATCGACATAATTCATATATTAAAATAGAAAATATTTAATTAAATGATATAAAACATCAAAAATATAATATTAATCCTAAAAGTATATATTATTTATAAAATGTTATTAATAACTTATTCATTTGTCATTGGCATGTTATGGTAATTATTTAACCCTAAAATTATAACATACTTGATAAAACAGTAAGTGTTCAAAGGGGTTAAAAAAGAGAAGGATTAAATAATATTCAAAACAATTCTAATTTTAATTGAAATATGGATATTATAACTATAATAATGTCTTTAAAAAAATTATTTTGGCCAATTTTGGATTCTAAAATTAATTTTTTCTAAATTAAAATTTTAATTGTTTCTAAGGGTGCCCCTCCCCTCTCCAACAAAAGGCACCCATTACTCTCTGTTACTAACACATCAAAAACCTCTTGGTTCAGACAAGATCTACCCAAAAATCATTATATAATACTTCCCTAAATTCTTGATTCCATATTTTAGTAATAAAACCCTTCTTAATTGAGTTTAGGTGTTAAAAAAGGTGATAATCCAAAGGAATGGTAATGTTTTTATTTAAGTGTTTCTATTTTATTTCTCATACACATCCTTTAAATATCCTTCTTTCTCGATGAACTAATAACTAAACTATCCTAAAAATCATTCAATGTTATTATGTTAATATCATCAGCTAAATCTTTATACAATTTAATCAAATTGGAAATGAACATTTTGTTTGTGTGTACGGATGACTATGGTCCAATGAACTAATATAGTTCATTTTTCAATACCATATTTCAAGGCTGGTAATAATGATGTAATTAATGTTATATATAATTTTAATGAAATATATAGAATTATAAATAAATGATATATTGATTAAATTTAGACTTTTCATGCACATAAAAATGATAATGTCACCCATGTGTACCTTTAAACTATAACTTCTATGAAGTGATTTGAATAATTTTTTTCATCACATAACATGTATGATATTTATAACTATTTTTAAATTATTTTTATGATGTCAATAATATTATGATCATTATGTAATTTTGAAATAATAATTACCTTATTTCTATAATGACCAACGAAAAATGGAAATGTTACTCATGCGTACGTCAACCCTATAGTCTCTATGATTATAATGTTGTTCATTTTTCATACCATAAATAAATGGTTTGAATTAAAATTATAATTTATATGTAAAATTTATTAATATTTAATAATTATTATTATGGAGATGATGGACATAAGAACACATGGACAATTTATATTATACCCCATTCATTTTTTAACACAATTACCAAATATCATCAATACATCCAATATGAACTCAAATAAATAACTAATTATTATAAAATTATAAATAATGAGATAATATTAATAATAATAAAAAATATACTCAATATAGTATATATTTACAAATTTTTATTATTTAAAATGATAAAAAATGTGGGCGTTGATTCAGACTTTAGGTAAAGAACTTCATATCAATTTCCTTTCATTGTGGCATATGTTGGTATTCTGCACCACGTTATTTTAAATAGTTTATTACAATTCCATTTGAATTTTAATTTCATTTAAATGCTTTCAAAGTTTATATTTTTATAAAAATCATTTTAATTCACCACAAATAAATGTTTTTTAATGTATACGATGACAATGAATTGTCAGCCACTATGACCATTATTTGGTGTTTATCTTCCTCTAAGAGACATAATGTTTTTAAAAGAAAAATAAATATCACATAACAGTTTTAGGTATTCTGGAAATTAAAATGTTTTTGAGAATGGATTTATTATCTTGAAATGTTATCTGGTGATTTCAAATTTGAATTTTTTTTCCCTTTATGATTATTTAATGTGTTATGATTGTGTTATGGTTCTTGGGAATTTTCAATGTATATGAGTGATTCAAAGATAAAATGATTATGGGTTAGTGACATATAGCTCTATAATGTATTGTGTAATGAGAATGAGGTAATGATAAGGTTTATCCTAATATATTATGGCAATATACTATGATGGGTATTCTAAATGTAACCACGATGTTACTCCTGATTTAGGTTTGAAAGCTACAATGTAAGTATGATATGGATGCCACATGTTACCTTTATGATTTATGATTTCAATGTTTTTTCATGAATGTAATTTTTTATGAGATATATTTAAAAATTTATGTATTCTGTGTGAAAATATATATATGTTGAAAATGTTTTCACGATTTTAAAATATTTATAGAATAACGGTTTCATTCCTTATTTATTTCCATTTCAGTGATTTTTTTGCTCATCCTATTTTTTATAAAATGTCTTCCACAAGGTATAATGATTCATTAGGGAATGTAAAAAAGTCAATCTTAATGTCAGGAAGATATTTATAAAGACAAATAAATAATGATTTATTTTAAAATTTTTTCGATTATGAAAAAAATTCATACTGAGAACACTTGTCTACTTTGTAATATTTGAGTTATTATGTTACATTTATGGCCTAATTATTTAAAACTATAGACCTGAAAGGATCCATAATTTTAATAAAGGTAAATTATTGACATAACTCAAGATTATGTGACATTTAATGCTAGGAACTTATAGTTGGTATGAAGGGAAATGTTTAGATAACATTAGTGGTCAGGATTATTTTAGAGGGTATATTAAAGATCCATATAATCAAGTGGGTTGTTATCATACAAAATATTTTGAATGATTATGGTAAATTAGGTGGATTGGATAAAATCCAAAACAATTGGGATATAATTAGGGTGTTGTGTTAGAGTATTATTAAAAAAACTATATGTTTCATCACCCTATTTGGGTTTCTTATTTTCATAATTCATATCATGTTTAATTGATTTGTCTTTTCTGCAGATTAAAGATCCTTTATTAATATGGAAAAAAGAAATATTTCAAAACCTTCTAATCCATCCCTAACGAATTGATCATCATACTATCTCAAAATCATGTTCGATTGATTTGGACATCTTCACAAGTATTAAAATCACATGTAAGAAGTTTTTTGAGTTATTAAACACCAACACATTTCTAAACAAACATTTACAGGTCATCATGTATTTCTCATATGATTTTAAGATAACTAATCATTAAACTCTTTTGAAAGGTAAAATACAATATTTTGTGTGAATGTTTACTTTTAAAATGAATGAAAAACACTCTGAAATAGAAAGGTATCACAAAAAAGATACTGAAATTTGGATTCAAGGTATGAATTATCTTCTTATACATATTGTATAGAACATGATTAGATTGATATTTAAGATTCATTAGGATATAATCAATATATTTGTTTTTTAGGAATGGTGAATTAAAATTTTAGTTGGAAATTCAACATTATTGGATTATAAATAATGATGAAATATTAAGATGTCTACATATAATGGATTTAATAGTTTTCGTATACATAACTATGTGGAATTACTTAAATGTCTTATTACCTTTTTTAAGATGAGGGTTAGTTTGAAGAATATTTTAGTTGTGTATTATGTAACCCTGATGTTTTTATGTAAAAATGTTATTTGATAATTAATTATCTTTTTTTTGTGCAGATAATTCTATTGTAATGGATAAACTTTTGGGTCATATTATCATTTGATTTTGAGACAATTCAGGGTTATTACTGTTTGGGATGGAAAATGAAAGGTATGAGATAACATTTGAGGTAAAACATGTTATCGTTATTTTTAAAGAAATTATCATATTTTTTAATTTTAAAATAATGATATAGTTTTAGAAAAAGGATTACTTGTAGGATGGGAGATAACAAGTCGTGTTTGGGAAGGATACAAGAATAAAACCCACAACTAAAGGGTGACAAGGATTTATCACAAATGACTGGTAAAAACAAAGTCCCAAGTTAGTAAGATGTTCTTTGTTACGAAGGTTTATGGTATAAGAATATGTTTATTTTTTGAATTTATGTTTTTTCTAATGGATATACTTTGTTTGGTAAAATTATTTTCTGATTAAGTGATTAATGTAATTTTCGAAGATGTTCATTGTTTTTGGAACCTTATATAATCGATGTAAATTGAATAATATGGTATTTTTTGGAGGAATAAGTGTTGAATTATATTTTGGAATAATCAATGATGGACTTATGTTTATTAGATTTATTTCTGAAAACATTTATCATATCATGTTGATTAATAGGAAAATTAATTTTCGTTATGAGAAATTGAGAGTGGTTGATGTTATTTAGAGATAAATATTAATAAATTATCTTGGAAGACCATGTGATCAAATAATTCCTAATTTTTGGTTTCAATAATTATTTGGATTATTTTGATGAATTTTAAGGATTTAAATTTTTGGAATGGAATATACTGAACTATGGGTATGCATGTTGAATTTTTGGGGAACAATGTAGCATTTTTATCAAACAACAGTTTATTATTTTTGGAAAATTATTTTATCCTACACTAACCATATTGTTTTTGGTGAATTTTTAATGAAAGTATAAATAGATAGTTAATATTTTGTGATATGTGATTCTCTATAAGTTTATTCTAGTGTTTCAATCATGAATATTTTTACCTGAATACTCATCATTTAGAAAAAAATTTGAGTTTGTGGTGGAATATTATTAAAGGGTGAAACTATAATTTTCAAGTATGTTTAGTTCCTTACATTATTATTCTAATATGTAAAATAATTCCTCATATTTATGAAAATTATCTTCAAACAAAAACTTTTCCCATTTACATTTCCTACTATGAATTCAATGAACTTTAACCAATAACAAAGATATGGATTTGTGATTGTAAACTTTTTCTTAATCATGTTTTATAATACTCTCCATCAGAACATGATTATTATTATTTATTTAATATCCATGTATTCTAATATTTAATCCTAGAATGTGTTATATCAAGTTACCATTATAGAATTATTTCTTTCTTTTAATGTGCAAATTTTTTTAATCCTTTTTCCGATTAGGGATTACAATAAAGATATTTTAAAAATTCATACCATAGTCCATGACACAAAATTAAAATTTCAAGGACATAATTTTTTTGGGGTTGGGTAGAATGTATCATCATGAGTTTTTATAAAGAAATACTTTTTTCAATGACATTCAAGACACACTATATCGAGCATAAAAAGAAAACTAAATATTATTATTTAAATTTTACCTTTATAAAATAACCATTAAAATTGAGGGAATGAAAATTATTAACTAAATAATGATAATAGGGTTTACAAAATCTTATATTTTGGTGATTATTTGGTTATAAAATTATTTAGAAATGAAAATTCAGACCAATTGAATATATAGGGAATGTTTTTATGAAAACAATTTATGCTTGAATAATTGGGTCTATAAAATGTTAAAATCACACTTTTTGGATCATATTAATGAAATATAAATTCAATTGGATGTCTAAAAATCATCTTCTATGTTTTCTAAAAATGGTATAAGATCATGTTCAATTTTATGCATACAATGTGTTTTTTTAAAAAAATATATTTTTACCACCTTTTGTTAGAGAACCCAATTTAAAGATATTTTTTGTCACTTTTATATGTTCTATATGAAAACACAATAACCTTGTTTTGTAGTGGGACATAAAAATTTTATTTTCTTATATATTTGGTATTTTTATGAAAATATTCATCTTTTAAAGAAATGTAAAATTACAACATTTTAAATCAAAAATGTGTTTTCATATAATTTATTTATTTTTCTAGATTATCGTTATAATTGGTTATAAATAATAATTAGATTATTTATTTATCATTTAATAAACATTATGTCATTTGAATGATTATTTTATTGAAATAAGATATAATCACTTATTTAAATTTTTAACATCTCCTTTACCTGTCTTCTAGCAACATCTGTAGGATTAGCAATAAACACAATTTTAACACTTCAACGAATATTATTTTGGAAAAGGAACATAAATGGTCGTAATAAGTATAAAAATTTTAGTCCAATTAGAGAAAATATATTTTGGTGAACAGTAACTTTAGTATTAACTTTACCACAACTAAAGGATAAATCTGGTAAATCAGGGTAAAAATTATTTTATAATATTATAAAATTACCCTAACACATTTTCTAATGTCTTTTTATGAGTGTTTATAATGTATTATATTTCCCATGTATTATTTTTTAATATTATATGGAATTATTTTGAGGCCATACCTTTTGACGGCATGCGATTCTGAGGCCCGGATTGCCCGGAATAAATGTTTAAAATAAATTAATCTTTTAAACAGTGCACATGAGCAGTTTTCCAAAAAAAGTGGAATATATTTTGAAATATTTTCCATATCATGATTCTGAGGGCACCATTGCACATAGAGCAGCATCTTTACCTTAGGCAAGGCCTAGCGTCAATCGGCACGAACCACCTGTGAGAGTTAGTTTTTGGACCTTTAATGAAAATAAAATAAAATAATAATTTATTTTATTTAAAAGATTCATTTTCTACACAGCGAACTAATTCCTTCAATTTTAAATACCTGCTTATAGATATTTCATAGGGTTAGGCTCATAACCTTGAGAATTTTGGGAGAGACTCTTGGAGCATTGATGGAGAACCTCTTGGCAGAGGACGACGACACAACTCAGATCCAACAAACCTCACCAAAAAATGAATCACGACGATTGTTCTTAAAATGGATCGAGGTAAGGGTTGTTATTTAAATTCTTCTTCCATATTCATGGATCAGACAATGAACGTGGGTCAACCCACGAACAAGTTGATCCGCATATACATACGTTTTTATGGGAGGGTTTTTATTGGGTTGATCTCATGGAAATAATCCATGTTAGATTAATGTGTTGATTATACTCCATCTGATCCTAATAACAAGAGCGAATCAACTCTGTGATGAACAATGACGGAGGATTATTCTTAGATTTGATTTTGTATTTCATTCCCCTTTATTTTCACTCGTGTTCTTCGCATTCTTCATGGGACGATGAACAACGGATCATTGCGCATCCGTTTTGGGAAGCAACGATCTCTAATTAGAGATCCAACTTCATGGTGAACTAGAGGATGTGTGACGATGATGGTGGTGGACGAATCGACATGCTTCCAAAATAATCGTTCTTTGACTGTTCATCAAATGGATGATAAAAACACGTTTTCATGGCTGATTAGAGGCCCAAAATAAGAGGAATCAGCTTCATGATGATCAGGAGACCTCAACCCTTCAGTTTCACGATGATTGGACGACCGTATCAAGGGTCGAAGGATCCCCGAGGTGTAGTGACCAAGAACGTCGGTTCGGGAAATTTTCAAAGAATACAATGTGTATCCTGATGAACACTCTTTGTGGTACTGGTGGCGATGGCTAGGGATTTGGGTGTTAGACAGGTATCACAGGATATGTGACCCTAGTCACACAGCGTGTTGGACATTCCCTGAATCTTGGAATGTATTCATGGAAGTACACAGACACAGGATAGACTACACGGCTTCAGAACATGGTGTGTAAACCCTACATGGCATAGAAGAGGCGACAAAGTGGGACTCTGAATGTATCTAGGGGATACATGGGCCCGAGGTTGAGTACATGGGTGTGTACTCTACCACATGTCCTGGAAAGGCCAGTAACGCGGGTCACCCCATGTACCGGTTACACGGGTTGGAATACATAGGTTAAGGCCATGTACGAGCACATGGACCACATACACAGATCAATGTTCAGATACTTTAACATTTCTTGAGATCTTTTATACATTCCGTGTAGTTTCATTTTACACGACAAACCTTGCGACACGAGCCATTGTACACAGGTAGTACCCGGGTTTAGAAGACACGGTGTGTGACACTTCTACACGCCGTGTACTTTTCAGTAAATGGATTGATCTTTCTGACCACCGTATCTTGAAAATATTTCATTTGGGTTAGTGCCCCTTTTTCTCATTTCCCTGAAGGTCAAGTATCGTTTCCCACTATAGGTGTAAGATCCATTCAGATAGGCTTTCCGAGATAGAGTCAGGTATCCCTCCGAGAAGCCTGGATCGAGATCCTCTATCCATTCCAAACATTAGGTGTTGTTAGGTTTTGACAAGACCAATTCCACAGGGTGCCAATCCTCTACCTAGTAGGTGAATCTGGATGAGTCGCGGTATCCACTAAGGCCCTGGCAGTTATCCTCATCTGTGTATCATGATCTCTCCCCACTCAAGAGTGTGTTCTCCTAGAATGGGTGTACCTATCTCTCATGACCTTTCCTGACGGACAGTACTTCATGGACAGACTTCATCACACCTATCAAAATCATGGAGGGATTTCTCCCAGACGAGTGCTTCGTGGAAACTTCAAACTGAATCCCTAGTGTGTGTATGTTGTTGCATGACATGTCCCTAGACTATGAGCTTGGGATTTGAGTATATCTAGATATTTCTCTGTTAGTCATGCTATGTGTTCAGTAGAAATATTTTTCTAAGAAGACTATACCATTCCTTTGTGTTTTAATTTGGGGTTTTCGGGACCCTTACTGAGTATTGTTATACTCACCCTTGCATGGTCTTTGCTCACACGTGTCGGGCATAGTGTAGACGAGCAGCCTTTTGATGGAGTCTAGGGCGGATCAGGATAGAACCAAGCATTCTGAGTTCCTTACAAGATGAGGTGTTCATATGGATACTTGTATCAGTACCAGAACCCATTTGTGTTTACAGGTTGGAATTTTTCTTTTTCAGACTCTAGTTTTTTTAGTGGGACTGTGTTCCGGCCTAGTTTACTTTCAGTACATTACATTCCGTCGTACTATGTTGGTTGGGATGAGTTGTATGCATGCACTTTGTTCCCTAGTGGATTTTATATTTCATAATTGTGGGCTTGGAGATGTGGGCATATGTATAGGTACTTAAGAAATTCCTACCATGTTAGTGAAATGACTACACGGTGCTAGTCACCAACCACTGGCCAATTGGAGGCGGGCTTGGAGAGTCATGGCGTGGTCCCCACTGGGATGGGTCGTGACACAGTGGTATGAGAGGAATTCAGTTCACCCTTAGGACCAAGAGTCTATGTGATTGGTTTGGGGAAATAGTGTTAAGTGTTTCAAGCTCAGCATTAATGACAAAGACACTAGTGTTGGTGCGAGCGGCCGAAAAATCCATACACCATGACTCTGATAACCTGCATTTAGACTTGGTACATGAAAATAGTAGTTGTAGGGAAATAAGAGAATAATACATGGATGACATATGAATGGGTTGTTCTTTCCATGTCCATTGTGTTAGCTATCAAAATATACCCATTAACCATGGTACATCCTATTTTCTTACAGGATGAATCTGTGGCACATACCAGCATTGATTTAGCAGCACGATCATGAGGATGGGCCCCTATGTGATGAGGCTTTAATATAGGGACCAGTTCTATAGGTGTTTCCACTAGGGGGTGCACATTCTATACCACCACTAGTTAAGTAACCCATAGTACCTGCATTACTGGCCAATGAGGGGTGCAAAATGAGCACACTCAATAAGTTCAAGAGACAGAGACCCCTCAGGTTCCATGGTGAAACTGACCCTTAGGCGGCTGAGGACTGGCTTGAGGTAGTGACCAGAGTTTTCCTTCTAGTGAGGGCACCAGCGGACCAGATGGTGATCCTGGGAGCAAGCCTTCTTCAGGGATTGATAGGATGATGGTCGAGTCTGACCACAGAGAGTCATGACGAAGATAATATTTCGTGGACTGAGTTTGAGCGACTCATTAGGGAGGATTTATATCTGGTTATGCTAAGGAAAGTGAACATCTAGGAGCTTCTTTAGATCCAGAAGGGCATTTTGACGGTAGATGACTATTTAACGAGGTTCACCAACCTCTCCAGATACATGATGGATATGGTTAGGGATCAGTACATCAGAGCATGGACCATCGAGTGAGGTTTATGAAGGAACATCTGATCTAGTGTCGTGATTCAATGTATTTTGACTTATGCTGGAGTGCTTGAGAGACCCTTGGTGATCGATAGCTTCTAAGCAGAGTAGCGATAGCCAAAATAAGTCAACAGCATGAAGAATGGCACAGAGACCTTAGCAGTAGGGTCTGGTGTGTCTGTAGTGATGGGATGAGGTTTTCTTTTGTCGGTGAAAATGAGACCCAAGCAGCACAGAACGAGCTCATGAATAGGAGGGTATAGAAAATCACTCATGAGTTGGATATAATTTCCCTCTAATCAGTAGATGTTATGGGCTCCCAGTTCACATTAGTAGTAGTGGAGTATGAGGACGTCTTTCCCGAAGATGTTCTAGTACTACCTCCCTGCCGGGAAATTGACTTCTGCATCGAATTACACCTCGGGACCAAACAGATTTCCTCATTACCATATCAGATTAATCCTGAAGAGATTCACGATCAGACTGTGTAGTTGGAGGTTTTTTAGAGCAAGGGTTTCGTAAGACCCAATGTTTTATCTTGGGCGGCCCTAGTCTTGTTTTCCAATAAGGAAAACGAGAGTTTGAGGTTGTATATGGATTACCGGTTCCTGAACCAAGTAGTGGAGAAGAACAAGTATCCACTGTCTAGATTAAACAACATCTTTGATTGGCTAAGAGGGTTATAATTGTTCTCAAAGGTTAACCTTCGATCAGGATATCACCAGTTACGATTACGGGAAGAGGAGATACCAAATACATCTTTCAGATGCCGCTACAGTCACTATGAGTACTTGGTGATGACATTCAGTGTGACAAAAGCCCCCACAATGTTCTTGGGATGGATGAACTGGATCATCCAGCCATACTGAGATTGGTTCATAGTGGTCTTCATTGACTACATCCTTATGTACTCAGTGTCAGGGGAAGAGCACGTGAGAAACCTGCGTATGGTTCTAGACGTACACCTAGAGCACCAGCTTTATGGAAATCTCTTGAAGTTTTGGTTCTAGATCCAAGAGTTCCACTTTATAGTAAATTTCATTCGAAATAGATGGTGTAGATGTGGACCCAACCATGGTGGAGGCAGTGTTAGCATGGCAACCACCTCGGAGAGTGAAAGATGTGCGAAGCTTCCTTGGGTTGGAAGGATACTACCATAGATTAATTCGTGATTTCTCCCAAATATTATCACCATTGAAAACATTTACTAGGAAGGGAAAACCCTTAATATGGACTGAGAATTGCCAGTTGTGTAACACCCCGAGCTTCCATGATACACTTCTCTTTCAATAATGCAATAGCTTTCATTGTACGCAAGTGTGAGATTCTAACACACCGCGACCAATCAAAATAGCCATTATGAATAGTAATAACCACCTTTTGAAATTATATATATTTTATATTTCAAAATGGTCTTTATTTTTGGATTCAGAATATCGAAATTAGCCTATGTTGAATTTTTGGTATTTTTCTGAGAACTTCCAAATTTTTATGAATAGTGAAAAATACTTAAAAACAACCTTTTTAATAAAAATAATTTATAGTGATAAATTCTACTATTGAGTGGTTTTAAAGTATAATTAGAATATATTTTTACCATTATATCCAGTGGTGGTCATTATAATTAATTTCACTTTGAAATTGGACATAAAAATTGTCAATCTTTTGAAATATATTGTTTCTTAAAAACACGATATTTGTTGTGACGGCGGGAATTAATTATAAAATTAATGAATGAAACTTATATGTTTGGAATTTTTTAAAATAGAAATCATTTTTGAATTCGGAATTTCAATTATAGCATAGGGTGAAATTTAGGCATTGTTATGAAAAACCTCAATTTTTGATGAATAGTGAAATCACTAAGTGTTGTTAAAAAACTGATTTTTCTTTTAAATGAAACATTACTACTTCTGTGATTTGAATTTCAAAAATCCAACATACATGGTTTTCATTAGGAAGAAAAATGTGGTTCAATGTGATTAAAATAATTTTTTGGGGAATAGTAACTTTTAAGTTTAATTAATCGCGATTAAAGGTAATTAGTGAAATATAAGGTAAAAATAATATTATAAAAATATGAAAATACCTTTAAACTTGTCCTAACAATATTTGATGTTTCATGGCCGACTAATAAAATCCATGGGTCAACTTGGGGACCCCATGGAGCCACATTGGTAGGAAAATGACACAAATAACTTTTATTTAAAGTTAAAATAAAAATGTCACAAACATGAGTTGTTTTACTAAAACAATTTTTAAATGGGGTTATACAAGTCATATTTTTTACTATAAATATTAATTGAAAATCTAAAAAGATTTCCTACATCATGATATTTTTTTATAATTTTTAGACATTAAATAAATTATTGTTTTTATAACACCATAATGATGCACCGATTACCTCATTAATTAACGATTTAAATAAAATTAAAATATAATGTACAATATAAGGCTTAAACTTGTCAAAAACATATTGGATGGGAATATTTAGAACCCTTATCAGCTTATCATAGAAGTATTTCATTGTGGGACCTTTATAATCTTAAAATCATTTCATAATAATGTAACATTTCAATCATTCCAAGAGTGCCCCTCCTCTCCTCTTATAAAAGGACCCCACCACTCCCGCCTTATTCACACCTTCAAGCCATTTCGCTCGGCCAACCTATGCCCAAATACTCTCTCAACATCCCTCTCTTACTTCTAGAAGCCTCACTTTTGGCATAATTCTTCCCAAGGAAGCCTTTGGCTCAAATCAAAAAAGAGTAACCCGATTTTAAGGTAATGTCTTCTCTAATGTTGTTTTGTTTTATTTTTCTTCTCCAACCCCCTAAACTCTTTTATTCTTTTCTTTGGTAACAATTCCAGTATCTTCAATATAATAGGATTTTTTAATGAGAAGTATTTTATTTAAACTTACACACACCTTCGTCTAATGGTTAAAGAACATACTGTTTCTGTGGGTGGCGAATTACTACCTCACGAAACGATGATTGTTCAATCTTATTTTAACACCTCTCATGGTGGCCATTATGATGACACTATTATTTTTATATGACATATATTATGTTTATTTTTTTCTTATGATTCTTTATTTTTCATTTATGGAACACCTTTATGATTTCCATTATGGGTAAATGTGATAATTTCATTTTAGGAAGCGCGGATTACTGCCCCCTCAAAGTGATTTGAATCGTTAATGCCATATGTGGGATGTATAAAGGATGGGGTAAATGGTATTATACATTATATAATACTTCAATTATATTAAAACTTTATATAATTATAATTTCATTCCATTAAATATGAAATAGAAATGAAAGTTTCATTCATGTGTACGTACGGCTTACCGTCTCCATGAACGGTGCATTTCATTTCTTACCTCTAAATGTTATGTAATATTATAAATTCATGTATATAATGGATATATATGATATATATGATATCTAAATCATGAATATAATTATGTATATAATGGATATTTTACAACATGAACAAAGTGTAATTATAAGAAGTTTATTTTTGACTCAAGTACCTAGGATAGACAAAACGACCGTTATTAACATAAATAATTACATAATGTTCATAACAAAGTAATAAGTGATATAAAAGGAATAAAAAACATGATAAAGGTTCTTAAGTGATTATAAATTAATTCTAGTTTATTATTCATGAGGTTAAAGAATGGGTGAGTCATGTCGGACATGAGATAAGGGAATTTCTTAACCCAATTTCCATTCTTTGGGTTAATCTCCTACTTTCAAATTATGTCATGATATTATTATGTCTTATCTTGTATTTATACTTTATTTATGTATAAATATAGTGAATAAACATAATAGATCTATTTTATTTTAAAAAAATGATCTTTGTAAGGACTTCGTCTCAATCTCCTTTCATTGAGGCATATTTGGTTTTATACACAACTTTCATTTATACGGTTTATAAACCCCTTTGACTTTTACTTTTATTCAAAAGGAATCTTTTTATATGAAGCGTTTTTACTAAATGACAAAAGGCATGTTTTTTTTCTTATGTATGCGGCGACAATGACTTCTCCACCGCTGTGACAATTATTTGAGTTTCGGCTTCCTCTATATTCTATAACTTTTTTTAAAAAGAAAAATAAATACCATGTTTTACTTTTCTTTTATTTTGGTATTGAAAATGGTTTTGATAATGTTTTTATTATATCAATGTGTTGTATAGATATCTTGTGATTGAAATGTAAAAATTTTATGTTTCCATTATGCATATTTTATGTGATACGATTATGTTATGGTTTATGATATGTTTAAACCTATTCAAATGAGGAATGCATTGGACTTAATAAGTGACGGGTGGAGCCCGCTATAGCTCCTCGATGCATCGGCAGGTCTAATGAGACAAACTAGTGTCTTGGCACAATGCCTTGACAAAATATTATTTGTAGTCTTGGAACGAGGCCTTGGCTACGTGGTTATGAGTGTTGGGCATTATGCATTCAATCGTTATGAAAGTGGTTATTGATATTGCATGTGATTATTCAACCAGTAGAATATCTATGTGAATATGTAAATGGAATTATCCCATTTTACTTTTTCCATATTATGTTTATGTTCAAGTTTAAAAAGCTTTTGTTTTAGTTATACATTTACTTAAATTTTTATGTTTATTTATGAAAGCTTCCGCTATATTGTTATCCTTACTGAGAATCTGAGATCACCCCTTTCAATGTTTTATTTTTCTCAGGATGTGAATAAATATTTTATGACTGACCTAAAGGGATAGTCTGAAGGGGATAAAAGTTTGGACTATGGAGACTATTTTATTTTGATTTTTCACTTTTTGATGTAATTTATCATTTATGAATGTATCTAGTGTTTCCACGGAAACTAAACTAATCAGTCTTTCAAGACTTGATCTTTGTGATCATGCCAATGTTACGCAATAATGCGCCGACTCTGGGTAACTGGGGTTGGGGCGTTACAGTTGGTATCAGAGGTAGTTTAGTACTAACCCTGGAAGATAGATTTAGATAAACTCTAATTAGAGAATATAGACCTAAGATAAAATTTTAGGATTAGTATAGAAGAACTTCCTAGATTTTTGGTATTATAGAGATTTTGTGAGTTTTCCAAGCAATACATCCCTGTCTGGATACAAGCAGGTAGAGGTGGCTCTGGCACAGATGTACCTAGGGGTAAAACCCGAAAACACCACTTTGAGCTAGAATCAACCGAGAACTGGTGCACGACAGTGGGCCTTGCTGCACTCTTGGTTACGACACTCCCAGGGGATATGCTTAGGATTATTCTCATTTTCTTTACAAATCATTATGAAGGGTTTATGAATATATAATTCCTCAAAGAAATTTTTTTAATGATTATGGATTATATACCTAAATAGTTCAATTTATGTTAAGTGTTTTGCAAGTTTGTTATTATGTATTTCGATTCATAAACTAACCTAGTTTATGCCATTGTATAGAAATGGCGTCCAGTAGAAGGAATGTGAACTCCATCAATACGTATCATCCAAAAAGTAAGAATGATCATATATTTCACGGTATTATGCCAACATTTAGAAGGGAAATAGTCTCCCATTTTTTCTCAACATATGAAGAAATAGTATCATGTGTTAATAAGATAAGTAGAGAATTCTATGAGTCTTATGGATTTGAAGAAACGAAAGAGAAGAAAAAGATGGAAGAGAGAATGATGGATAAA
The DNA here is from genome assembly GCA_963277665.1 of Viscum album. Classification (NCBI taxonomy): domain Eukaryota; kingdom Viridiplantae; phylum Streptophyta; class Magnoliopsida; order Santalales; family Viscaceae; genus Viscum; species Viscum album. Next base: position 768,935,569 of record OY728119.1, on the reverse strand, counting down.
GGGACGAGGGGAAAGAAGAATTTTCCAATATGTGATAACTTTGGGAAGAAACACCTTGGAACTTGCCTGAAGGGAATGGGAGTTTTTTATAAGAGTGGAGAAAAAGGACACCAAGTGCGTGAATGCAAGGGTAAGAAAAAGGTTTCAAATGTACAATGCTTCATCTGCAAGGAGTGGGGACACTACGCAAACCAATGTCCAAATCATCAGAGTATGCCCCAAATGATTTTATTGGATAATAATAAAGTTATGATACTACCACAGATGAGGAGGAATGATTAGAGTTCTTATGTTTTCATTAAAGACTTTTGTCATTTGAGTGTTGTATCAATGATGTACCAGTTATAATAATTATGGAGTATATAAGGATTGTCCTGCAGTACTATTTCATCAAGAACTTGAGATTGTGTGGAACCAAGAAAAGTGACTCCATAGCAGGTTAAATTTTTGGAAAATATATGGTTGAGAGGACGATAAACCATAATATGGTTCTGATAAAGAGATAGTGATTTTGGAATAATACATGATTGATTTGGATAAATTATATTGGATATTCTTAACTTCATTGAAACCGATTAATGATTTGTATACATTTTTGGATAGAAGGAGTATATATAGTATTCTATAAGGAATAAGGGATCATGAATGTAATCAATTAGGATTTATGGTAATTCAGTATGTTTCAGTGTTTTAAAAGAATACATGATGAGGTTGTTCACATGTTGTTACATGGAAAAAATGATCTTCATTATGTTTACCTTCTTTATAAAATTTGGACTGTGAGTTGGAAAGAAGTATTTTGGATAACAATAAAGGTTGGAATGGATTAAGTTGATCTTTGGATAGTATTGTTTATGGTTAAAACATTTATGAAGACTTTTTTTGGAATATTATAATACTATAGTTTTAGGAAAAGGACAACCTGCAGGTTGGGGGATAACTCGTCGCGTCGGACAAAGCTATAGGAATCAAACCCACAACCATAGTGCGACATGCCATTATTACCTACCACTATCCTACAGGAAGTCCCTGGTTATTAAAAAATAGTTTTCCTAATCTAAATGGTATGTGTTAATATTTTTAACCATGTATGATTAGGATAAATATAATATTTTTGAGTTCTATTATCATTTTCAGTGACAGATGAGTTTGTGGTAGAAATTAGTTGAAGGTTGAAACTCTATTTTTCAAGCATAAATATATATATTCCTATATCTTATTCTATGAATAAATTAATTCTTAAAATTTAGAAAAGGGATATTAAAACAAAAAATGTGTTATCCTAAGACCTTATGTCTTGTTGGACTGATAATATTTTAAATCAACATAGATTGAAATATTTGAGGCCCTCAATTTTACACTCGTTTGTGATTGATGACCTCAATCACTCCCTACAAATATTTATGTTTTTCCTCCAATTATATGTCTCTAATTTCCACCAATGTTCTCCTTATCGAGATCATAATTTGGTGGTGACATTGTCATTTCCCTTTCCCTCTTATTAAGGCTAAATTTTATTAACCTTATTTATGATGTGGGTTTTCCACAAAGGTATTTTCTATTTTCACCTTTTTATTTTCAAAGAAAATTTCAAATTGCGAGGACGCAATTTATTTAAGGAGGGGAGAATGTAACACCCCGAGCTTCCACGATACACTTCTCTTTCAATAATGCAATAGCTTGTATTGTACGCAAGTTCGAGATTCTAACACACCACAACCAATCAAAATAGCCATTATGAATAGTAATAACCACCTTTTGAAATTATATATATTTTATATTTCAAAATGGACTTTATTTTTTGATTCAGAATATCGAGATTATCCTATGTTGATTTTTTGGTATTTTTCTGAGAACTTCCAAATTTTTATGAATAGTGAAAAATACTTAAAAACATCCTTTTTAATAAAAATAATTTATAGTGATAAATTAAACTATTGAGTGGTTTTAAAGTATAATTAGAATATATTTTTACAATTTTATCGAGTGTTGGTCATTATAATTAATTTCACTTTGAAATTGGACGTAGACAATTGTCAATCTTTTGAAATATATTGTTTCTTAAAAACACGCTATTTGTTGTGACAATGGGAATTAATTATAAAATTAATGAATGAATCTTATATGTTTGGAATTTTTTAAAATAGAAATCATTTTTGAATTCGGAATATCAATTATAGCATAGGGTGAAATTTAGTCATTGTTATGAAAAACTTCAATTTTTGATGAATAGTGAAACCACTAAGTGTTGTTAAAAAACTGATTTTTCATTTAAATGAAACGTTAACACTTCTGTGATTTGAATTTCAAAATTCCTACATATATGGTTGTCATTAGGAAGTAAAATGTGGTTCAATGGGATTAAAATAATTTTTTGGTGAATAGTAACTTTTAAGTTTAATTAATCGTGATTAAAGGTAATTAGTGAAATTTAAGGTTAAAATGATATTATAAAAACATGAAAATACATTTACACTTGTCCTACACCTATTTTATGTGTCATGGCCGACTAATACAATCCATGGGTCAACTTGGGGACCCCATAGAGACACTTTGGTAGGAAAATGACATAAATAACTTTTATTTAAAGTTAAAATAAAAATGTCACAAACATGAGTTGTTTTACTAAAACAATTTTAAAATGGGGTTATACAAGTCATATTTTTGATTATAAATATTCATTGAAAATCTAAAACCATTTCATACATCATGATATTTTTTTTATGATTTTTAGACATTACATAAATTAATGTTTTTATGACACGATAAGGATGCAGCGATTACCTCATTAATTAACAATTTAAATAAAATTAAAAGATAATGTAAAATATAAGGCTTACACTTGTAAAAAACCTATTTTATGGGAATATTTCGAAACATTATCACCTTATCCTCGACATATATCATTGTGGGACCTTTAGAATCCGAAAATCATTTCATAATAATGTAACATTTCAGTCATTCCAAGAGTGCCCCTCCTCTCCTCTTATAAAAGGCCCCCACCACTCCCACCTTATCCACACCATCAAGCCATTTGGCTCGGCCAACCTCTACCCAAATACTCTCTCAACTTATCTATATTACTCTTAGAAGCCTCACATTGGGCAGAATTCTTCCCAAGGAAGTCTTTGGCTCAAATCAAAAAAGAGTTACCCGATTTTAAGGTAATGTCTTCTCTAATGTTGTTTTGTTTTATTTTGATTCTCCAACCCCATAAACTCTTTTTCTTCTTTTCATTTGTAACAATACCAGTATCTTCAATATAATAGGATGTTTTTATGAGAAGTATTTTATTTACACTAACACACACCTTTGTCTAATGGTTAAAGAACATACTGTTTCTGTGGGTGGTGAATTACTGCCTCACGAAACGATGATTGTTCAAACTTATTTTAACACCTCTCATGGTGGCCATTATAATGAAACTATTTTTTATATATGATATATATTATGTTTATGTTTTCCTTATGCTTCTGTATTTTTCATTTATGGAACACCTTTATGATTTCCATTATGGGTAAACACGATAATTTAATTTTAGGAAGCGCGGACTACCGCCCCCTCAAAGTGATTTCAATCGTTAATGCCATATGTGGGATGTATAAAGGATGAGGAAAATATTATTATACATTATATTATACTGGAATTATAGTACAAATTTATATAATTATAATTTCATTCCATTAAATATGAAATAGAAATGAATGTAGCGTTCATGCGTACGTACGGCTTACCGTCTCCATGAACGGTGCATTTCATTTTATACCTCTAAATGTAATGTAATATTATAAATTCATGTATATAATGGATATATATGATATATATTATATATAAATCATGAATATAATTATGGATATAATGGATATTTTACCACATGAACAATGTGTAATTATAAGAAGTTTATTTTTAAGTCAAGTACCTAGGATCGACAAAATGACCGTTATTAACATAAATAATTACATAATGTTCATAACATATTAATAAGTGATATAAATGGATTAATAAACTTGAAAAATGTTCTTTAGTGATTATAAATTAACAATAGTTTATTATTCTGGAGGCTAAAGAATGGTTGAGTCAATTCGGACACGAGGTAAGGGAATTTCTTAACCCAATTTCCATTCTTTGGGTTAATCTCCTACTTTCAAATTATGTCATGATATTATTATTTCCTATCTTGTATTTATACATTATTTACATGTAAATATAGTGAATACACATAATTAATCTATTTTATTTTAAAAAAATGATCTTTGTAAGGACTTAGTCTCAATCTCCTTTCATTGAGGCATATTTGGTTTTATACACAACTTTCATTTATACGGTGTATAAACCCCTTTGACTTTTACTTTTATTCAAAAGGAATATTTTTATACGAGGCGTTTTTACTAAATGAAAAAAGGAATTTTTTTTTCTTATGTATGCGGTGACAATGACTTCTCCGCCACTGTGACTATTATTTGAGTTTCGTCTTCCTCTATATGACATAACTTTTTTTAAAAAAGAAAAATAAATAACATGTTTTACTTTTCTTTTATTTTGGTATTGAAAATGGTTTTGATAAAGTTTTTATTATATCAATGTTTTGTATTGATATCTTGTGATTGAAATGTGGAAATTTTATGTTTCCTTTATGCATGTTTTATGTGATACGATTATGTTATAATTTATGATGTGTTTAAACCTATTCATATGAGGAATGCATTGGACATAATAAGTGATAGGTAGAGCCCGCTATAGCTCCTCGATGCATCGGCAGGTCTCATGAGACAAACTAGTGTCTTGGCACAAGGCCCTGACAAAATATTATTTGTTGTCTTGGAAGGAGGCCTTGGCTACGTGGTTATGATAGTCTGGAATTATGCATTCAATCATTATGAAAGTGGTTATTGATATTTCATTTGATTATTCAACCAGTAGAATATCCATGTGAAGAAGTAAATGGCATTATCTCATTTTACTTTTGCCATATTATGGTGAAGTTCAAGTTTAAAAGGCTTTTGTTTTAGTTATACATTGCCTTAAATATTTATGTTTACTTATGAAAGATTCCGCTATATTGTTATCCTTACTGAGCATCTGAGCTCACCCCTTTCAATGTTTTATTTTTCCCAGGATGTGAAGAAATATTTTATGAATGACCTACAGGGATAGTCTGAAGGGGATGAAAGTGTGGACTATGGAGACTATGTTATTGTGATTTTTCACTTAATGATGTAATGTAACATTTATGAATGTATATAGTGTTTCCAAGGATACTAAACTATTCGGTATTTCGAGACATGATCTTTGTGATCATGCCAATGTTACGCAATAATGTACCAACTCTGGGTAACTGGGGTCGGGGCGTTACAAGCTGGAATTCAAGTAGTTGAGGTAGAGTTTGACGATCCCCCCAATATTGAGATTACCAAAGGAGGGTGTCGGATATATAGTTTTCTGCGGTGCATCGGGGACCGAGATTGGCTGTGTCCTGATGCGGAGACAGGCTATGATTTATTATGGTTTAGGCTAGCTTTGGAAACATGAAAAGAACTAATTGAACCATGATATTGAGTTGGCGGTGGTAGTATTCACATTGAAGATGTGGTGACACTACCTTATTGGCGAGCAGTTAATCATCTACTGTGACCACCACAGCCTCAAGTACATATTCTTGCAAGAGGATCTGAATCTGAGGTAGATTAATTATCTAGATTTCCTCTAGGATTATTATTTTGAGATCATTTATACTATTGGGAAGGGGAACAAGTTGGAATATTCTCTTAGAAAATGGTCGATCTCATAGCTGTTGAGTGAGGTGACAGAGCAGTTAGCCACGTTGCAGTTATCCTATGTAGACAACAAGGATGCATCTTACATTCATTAGATGGTTGTCACCCCATCACCCTTAGAGATAGTTGGGGAGGAATATCTTGGAGATGTCGTTTTTGAGACATTATGTGCTCAGTTATCCATAATACATGATCCTGATGGGTATTCACAAGGTGGGGAGAACGTAATTCTTTTCAGAGGAAGCATTGTTGTACCAGTGGCTTCGTAAGAGGAGGTCCTGAGGGAGTTTCATACATCCCCTTTAGTGGTACATCCTGGAGTGGAGAATATGTACACAGATCTCTGATGGTAGTTCTGGTGGTCAGGCATGAATAAGGTAGTAGTACAGTGAGTTTCTCGATGCCTTACAAGCTAGCATGTGAATGCTGAGTAGTAGATTCCAGAAAGATTTTCTCACCCCCTGGAAGTTCCAGAGTGGAAGTGTGATGGATTATTGACATACATTATTACTAGATTAGCATGAACGTCCAAGAGAAGTGATTTCATCTGGGTGATCGTTGACCGACTCACAAAGTCATCCCACTTCCTAGCCATTAGGAAACCGAGTTCCATAGAGAGCATGGGATACCTCTACGTGTAGGAGATTGTTTGGCTTCATTGCATCCCTTAAAAACAGTCTCGGATCTAGATGTCTGCTTCACATCCCTATTATGGATGGGATTGTAGGAGGTTTTTGGGACTCATCTACGCTTGAGCATGGCATTCCACCCCCAGACCGATGGTCAGACGGAGAGGACCATTCAGGTTATATACGATATGTTGCAGGCTTGTATCTTGGACTTTGGTCGCAGTTGGGAGGACCACCTATAACTAGTGGAGTTTTAATACAACAACAGCTTCCACTCCACAATTGGTATGACACCTTTCAAGGCATTTTATGGGAGTCCATGTCGGTCACCGCTTTGTTAGAACGACCCCGAAGAGTCACCACTTATCTGTCCAGAGTTGGTGTGAGCTACCACCGAGAAGGTGCAGGTCATTCGGGTGTAGATGAAGACTTCAAAGAGCCGATCTAAGTCTTATGATGATAGGAAATGGCGACCTTTGTAGTTCGGGGAGGGAGACCTTGTTTTTCTTCGGGCCTCTCCTCGACGAGGGTTGCCGATATTTGGACAAGTAAGATATATTCAAAGTTCATTGGACCTTTCATTATATTGTGCAGAGATGGCGAGGTGGCGTACTACCTAGCTCTACCTCCACAGTTGCACCGGGTACATGATGTCTTCCACGTGTCACAACTACGAACGTATGTTCATGACACATCGAACATCATCAAATGGGGAGAGCTGGACATCAAAGATGTAGTGAACATTGTCGAGTACCTGGTGGATATCAGGGATTAGCAGAAGATGATAAATTGTGGGACATCAATTCCATTGGTGTGCATCTGGTGGAAACACGAGAATCTTCAGGAGAGAACATGGGAGTAGGATACACGGATCTGTGCCCAGTTCCCACATCTTATTGATTATCCCTTGTTTTAGCTTTTCAGAGATGCAAATCCACATGGTGGGGATAATGTAATTTCTTGGATTTCCCGTGTATTATTTTTAAAAATTATATGGAATTATTTTGAAAGCAGGCCTTTCAAAGACATGCGATTTTGAGGCCCAGAGTGCCAGGAATAAATGATTGAATCAAATTAAAAAATTAACAATGCACCTAAGCAGTTTTTTTCTGAAAAGTGGAATATCATTTAAATGGGTGCTCGGATTGCAAATCTTAGGGCACCGTTGCACTCAGAGAAGTGACTTTGACTTAGGTGAGGCCTAAAATCTATCGGCGCGGGTTAGCTACAAAATTTATTTTATGGATGTTTAATGGAAATAAAATAAAATAATAATTTATTTTATTTAAAAGTTTCTTTTTTTACACTGGGACCTAATTCCTCCCATTTTGATACATTTTTAGTGAATGTTCATAGGGTTAGCCTCATAACCCTGTGAAATTACAAAGAATCTCCTGGAGAATTGATGGAGAAACCATTGGCAGACAGTGATGACACATCTCGGATTCGACGAACCACGCCAACGAACATGATGCGGCGATCATTCATCAACTAGATCAAGGTAGGGATAATTATTTCAATTCTTATTCCCCGTTCATGGATCAGACGACGAATGATGGTCAACCCCTGAATAGGTTGATACGCGGATTCATAAATTTTTTTGGGATGGTTTTTATTGGGTTGATCTCGGGGAACTAATCCATGTTAGATTAATGTTTTTATTCTGCTCCATTTGATCATACTAATGGGAGAGGATCAATGTCATGATCATCAATGATGGTGGTTAGTTCCTTGATTTTCTTTACAATTTCTTTCCCCTTTATTTTCTCTCTCATTCTACACGTTCTTCATGGGACGACAAACAAAAGATCATTGCAAAACCATTTTTCAAAGACACTATCTCAAATTGGAGATCCGACATCGTGGAAACCTAGTGGAGGTGCGATGGTGATGGTGGCGGATGAATCGAGACAGTTTTGGAATAATCGTTCTTTGACTATTCTTCACACGAACAATCAAAATGCATTTTTGGGTCCGACCGGAGGCCCTAAACAAGTGGAATAGACTTCATGATGATCGAGAGACCTCATACCTTCCATTTAGCGGTGATCGGATGGCAGAATCAAAGATCAGAGGATCTCCAAGGTGCGACAACAAAGAACCTTGGTTCTGGAAATTTCCGAAGAACATGGCGTGTGTCCCGATGAAGACGATGTGTGGTACTGGCGGTTGCGGCTATGGTTTTGGGTGTTAAAATGGTATCACATGACATCTGACCCTAGTTACACGGCATGTTGGACCTTCCCCAAATCTCAATGTGTATTCTGGGAAGTACACTGACACGATATGGACCACATGGCTTCACAACATGGTGTGTAGACCCTATGTGGCATGGAAGAGGTGAAATCATGGGACTCGGCGTGTATCCAAGGGATACACGGAAACGAGGTTTATTACACTGTCGTGCACTCTACCACATAGCCTCACATGGCCAGTAATGTGGGTTACCTTGTGTTCCTATTACACGGGTTGGCGTACATGGGTTAAGGCCATGTACGAGCACATGGCCAGCGTACATGGAGTTGACCCCAGATACTTTGAAAATTCTTGTAATATATTCTACATTCCATGTAGTTTCATTTTACATGACAATCCTTGCGACACATGCCATTGTACACTGGTATTACCCAGGGTCAGAAGACATGGTGTGGGACACTTCTACACACCATGTACCTTTTGGTACATGGCTTGACCTTCTTTAACACCATATATTTGACATGTTTCATTTGGGTTAGTACCCCTTTTTCTTGTTCCCCTGAATGGAAGGTATCATTTTCGACTATAAGATTATGATCATTTCAGAAGGACTTTCCGATAGAGAGTCAGGTATCCGGCCAAGTCGCTCAGAGCGAGATCCTCTATCGTTTATTGACCCTAGGTGGATTCAGGTATTGATGTGACAACTTCCACATGGCACTGATCCTCTACCTAGAAGGTCAATATGGATGAGTCGTGGTATTCTCCATGGCCCTGGTAGTGATCCTCATATGTTTATCATGATCATTCCCCACTCAGGAGTGTGTTCTCCCAGAATGAGTGTATCTATCCTTCATGACCTTTACCAATAGGAAACACTTCTTGGATGGACATAATCAGAGTTATCAGACTTGTGGTGTTAGGTATGTAACGCCCCGACCCCAGTTACCCAGAGTCGGTGCATTACTTCGTAACATTGGCATGATCACAAGAAAGATCAAATCCCGAAAGACCGATTGGTTTAGTAGCCTTGGAAACACTAGATATAATCATAAAGTTTTACATTACATTTCAAAGTGAAAAACTACTACAACAACAAAGTCTTCATATCCACACTATTAACCCCTCATAATATCCCTGCAAGTCATTCATAATTTACTTCTTCACTACCTGGGAAAAATAAAACATAGAAAAGGGGTGAGCTCAAATGCCCAGTAAGGATAACAATATAGCGGAACATTCAAAATAAGCGTAAACATTAAAGGCAATGAATTACTAAAACAAAAGCCTTTTAAAATTGAACTTCAACATAGTATGGCAAAAGTAAAATGAAATAATTCCATTTACTTGTTCACATGGATATTCTACTAATAGAATAATCACATGCAATATCAATAACCACTTTCATAATGTTGGAATGCATAATGCTAAACGTTAATTTCTTTGTCTAGGCCTCATCCCAAGACCTAGGGATTACTTCTAACCGGAACCCAACCCGGAGTGCCTCTAATAACCGGACACCAACCCGGAGTGCCTCTAATTACCGGACACCAACCCGGAGTGCCTCTAATAACCGGACACCAACCCGGAGTGCCTCTAATTACCGGACACTAACCCGGAGTGCCTCTAATAACCGGACACCAACCCGGAGGGCATAATTTTACCATTCCCTAACCTGGAGGGCTTACTTTAACCAGTCCCCAACCTGGAGGGCTTACTTTTACCGGTCCCCAACCCGGAACATACTTGTTTAGCACATTCATCTGAAGAAAAGTTTGAAATATAACATAAACATTCGGATTAAAACTAGCATACGAAATGTCAATAGTTTCACCATAAACTATTAATGGTATAAAATAGCACATCCACAGTCAAACATATCACAAAACCTTCAATACAATATAGAAGTTTTGTATTATAATAAATCAACTTCAAATAAGCGTAAAATCCATTAAAGGATGTTGACATAGATGAAATCAAAACACTTTTTAGAGAAATATCTCTTTCTATTTTTGAAATCATTTAAGATCCATATAAAATAAAACATTTTCTTGAAAATATTCTTGTAAGCTTGTAAGGAAAGCTTTGACGATTTTATAACGGCGGAAAATAACCGCACCCGCCGTATAAGAAAAAAAACATTCTTATCTTAATTCTGTCGAAAAGGTTAAAAAAGACCATGTTTTGAAAACGATGGAAAGATTCCTTTATAAACCTCTTACAAAAAGTCAAACAAGGGTATAAATGAATTTAACCCATATTCTTGTAAATAATAAATATGTTTTGAAATACATTTCTAAGAAACATGGATGTGGATGATAAAGAAATCCCAGTAGATTATTACGTATAAACAACCTCGGATAATGAAGAGATTGTGAAATAACCCTTACCTTGTACTTTTACTTTGTTGGGGTAGGTTAACCTCCTGTATAATGGTGAAATAATTGTTATTAAATTATACAAGAATCATATAAATTAATATGATATCATATATGATCTTTTAATATTTATTTGATAATAATATCTTAGTATTATCGTTGTTTCGGGTGTTAACTTACTCGTTTTCTTTTGTATTTTTTGTTACGTAAGACATGTTTGTAAAGGATAGGTTGTATATTATTCAAATCCAGAATGGTATCAAGTCCTTAAACATCATTTTTAAATCATCAAATGATAATTATACTTTAATGGTTACGATGGAGAATGAATCTCATCGCGTTCGTGGAGACGGTAGTCCGTACGTACGCACGAACGCTACTTCCATTTAATTTTTATTTTAAAAGAATCGAATCCAAATGATACATAGGTATATTACTATTCCAGTATAATATAATATTTTATATATGTTACTTAAGTTCATTAACACCATCCTTTATACGTTACATGTGTGGTACGAACGAGTCATATCATTTTAAGGGGGCGGTAGTCCGCACTTCCTCAAATGAAATTATCGTATGTATATACAACATGAAACGGATAATGGTATGAAATAAAATGGAATTACAGAATCTTATATATAAAATATATATCATTATTATCATATTTAATTACAGTGCCATCATAATGGCCACCATGAGAGGTGGTAAGATGTATTTGAACAATCATTGTTTCGTGAGGCGTTAGTTTGCCATCCACAGAAACATTATGTTCATCATCCATTAGATGGAGTTGTGTGTATGTGTAGTTTTAATCCTTCTTATAACAACATCCTAGTATATTGAGGATACTGGTGTTGTTACAAAAGAAAGTAAATAAAAAGAGTTTGGGGGTTGGAGAAGCAAAATAAATGAAAATAATTTAAGAGAAATCGTTACCTTTAATTTAGGTAACTCACTTTGGTTGGAACCAAAGGACTTCTTGAAATGCTTTCTGCCTAAGGGGAAGCTTGAAGGAGGAGGAGAGAGATGTGGGGAGCTTAGTTGGGCAGAGTTTGGACGAGCCAAGTGGCTTGAGAGGTGTGAAGAAATGAGAAGGAGGAGTTCCCTTTTATAAGAGGGGTGAGGAGTACTTTTGGAAAAGCTAGAAATATTAATTTATAATAAATTCATATTCGGTTTCCAAAGGCTCCAAAGTTGACTATTCAAAGGATGAGGTGGGGATAGGTTGAAAACAACTCATCCAATAGAATTTAGACAGGTTTGGGTACTTATATTAACCTTATCGTTAAGTATTAACTCTAAGTTAATTAGTTTCACTTTTACAACGTCTCTTTGTATTTTTATATGATATGGTTAATAAACTTACTATATACATCCAAGCGACCCCCAAGTGGTCCATTAATGATTAACCTATCATAATATAAGTCTCTTGGCCGAACCTTAGATTTTTAGGAATTTAATATCAATTAATAATATAATATTTGTTTTAAGAACTCTTTTATGTCAATTTTGACACTATTCATTAGGTGATTTTTGTAAAACTCATAACAGATTGATTACTTCGAAAAAGGTTCATTAAATCAATCCTAATATATCATATTAGCCTAGAAAATTAGTTTAATTCATTAAAAGTTTCATATTATATTTATTTGGGTATTTATAATATCAATTATTTTAATTTTTCACTATTATAGTAATTACTGCATCATCATTGTGTCATAAATAAAATAAATTATTTAATGTCTAAAAATTATAAATAAAATATCATTATGTAGGAAATCGTTTTATCTTTCTAATGAATATTTATAATCGAAAATCCAACATGTATAACCCTATGTAAAAATTGTTCTTCTAAAAGATGTAAGCTTATGCCATTTTTATTTTTATTTTAGCTTTATTAATATAATGTGTCATTATCACTTACAAGTGGATCCATGGGGTCCCAAAATTGACACAAAGATGCCCATGGTCGACCATATATCAACCAATAGGGTTAAGACACGTTTTAGGGTAATTTAGTATTATTATAATATTAATTTTTAACCCTTATTTACCGGATTTACCCTTAACCATGGTAAATAAAATATTTACCGCAGTAATTATTTAAAATGTCTAAAAATAAAAGTTACCTATTTACACAATTTGAACATCCTGATTCCAAATATGGAATCCATTTTCCTAAATTCAAAACACAGAAGTGGCAGAAATTAATTTAAAATTAATTCCCGCTGTCAAAACAAATAGCGTGTTTTTAAGAGATAATAACTATCAAAAGATTGACACTTGTTTATGTTCGGTTTAATTGTAAAATTATGTCCAATGACCAACATTATATTAAATGGTAAAAATATATTCTAAATATACTTTAAAACCACTCAAATTCATAATTTATCACTATTAATTATTTTGATTTAAAAAGTTGTTTTTAATTAAAATTTAGTAATTTTCACTATTCATCAAAATATAAAAGTTATCCGAAAAGTACCAAAATTTCACCCTAGGTTAATTTCGATATTCCGAATCCAAAAATGAAGTCCATTTTGAAATATAAAATATATATGATTTTAAAAAGTAGGTATTACTATTCACAACGGCTAGTTTAATCGGTTGTGGTGTGTGTTAAAACTCGAAGTTGCGTATAACACACGCTACTGTATTATTCAAAGGAAAGCGTACCGTGGAAGCTTGGGATGTTTCATTTTAAATTTTTTTTTTGATGTCCCCATTTAGTCAAAAAGTTTAAAATATTGTATTTAAAAAGGTTTCACTATTAAAATTTGATAAAAGTGCAATACTGAAAATGAATCTGTTCTTGCATTATGACTAAGAAACTCATAATATGGATTCTAAAATTATAAGGATTATATAAAGTTTAAAATTTAATTAATACTATTCATGACCTCTTTTAATGGATTATTTTTTGTAAGTCAAGGTTTGATTGAACTCGGTGTTGCGTGTAGTACAAGTTATTGAATTATTTTGAAGAAATAACACACTATGAAATCTTGGGGTGTTACATTCTCCCCTCCTTCAATAAATTGCGTCCTCGCAATTTGAAATTGTTCTTCGAAAATGAAAGGTTGAAAATAGAAAATATATTTGTGGGAAAACCCACATCGGAAATTGGGTTACTAAAATTTAGTCTTAATATGAGGAAAAGAGAAATGAAAGGGTCACCACCAAATTATGATCTCGATTAGGAGAACATTGGTGGCAATTAGAGACATATAATTAGAGGAAAAACGTAAATATTTATAGGTAGTGATTGAGGTCATCAATCACAAACAAGTATAAAATTGAGGTCCTTAAACTCATCAATCTATGATGATTTGAAATACCATCGGTTCAACAAAACATAGGGTATTGGGATAATACATTTTTGACATTTCAAAATATCTTAGTTGAAATCCCACATCGAAAAATGAATTAATGAGGCCTCTATTTAAACTAAAGAGTGGAAAGTATGAAGATTACCGAAAATAACACATACTAGGGTTCCATGTAGGAAAATATGGATATGGAGGAGAAATCTAACCATCAATTATCTGATGGAGAGTGGTAGAGAACATGGATATGAAAAGGCCAACAATCCCAAAGCCATAAATTAGTGATGATTTAAGGTACCATCTAGGAAAACATTTTTGTTCTAAGTTCCTTTTCTTAATGTTGTGGAATTTATTTATGAGATTGGCTAAGAACATAAGGAGGTATACATACTTTATAATTAGAGTTTTATCCATTAATAAATTTCTACCACAAACTCATCTTTCACTCTAAAAGATAATAGAATGTAAATTTTTTTTTAAATATATACTATTCGTACAGGCTTCCAAAATAAATGAATTTATAGTTCATCTACCAGATCCTTTTAAAAAAAACGACATTATTTAATCCAGGACATCTCGTGGGCCATTGGTAGGTGATACACCCTTGTCGCCCTTCGGTTGCGGGTTCAAGTCTTGCAGCCTTGCCGGACGCGACGGGTTGCCGCCCGACCTCCGGGTTGTCCTTTTATGGTAATCCAAAATAATCCAAACTAGAACTATCCAAAATACTTCTGTCCAAACTCACAGTCCAACATTTATAAGGAAGGTAAACATAATATAGATCCTTTTTACCCCGTAATAGCATATGAATACCTTCATCATGTATTACCATATTCCTTATTGATTACATTCATGCTCCCTTATTCCATATAGAATGCTGGATATACTTCATTAATCCAAAAATGTTTTAAACCCCAACAATGATGGAATATACAAATCATTAATCAGTTCCAAGGTAGTCAATAATATCCAATATAATTTATCCAAATCAATCATGTATTATTATAAAATCACCACCTCAGTACCTGAACCATATTATGGTTTATCTTGCTCTCAACCATATATTTTCCAAACATTTAACCTGCTACTGAGTCACTTTTCTTTGTTCCACACCATCTTAAGTCCTTAATGAAATAGTACTGCAGTACAATCCTTATATACTCCATAATTATTATAACAAGTACATTGTTGATACAACACTCAATTAACATAATCAACATAAGAACTCTAATCATTCCTCTTCATCTCTGGTAGTATCATAACTTGATTATTATCCAATAGCATCATTTGCGGCATAGTCTGATGACTGGGACATAGGTTCGCGTAGTGTCCAAACACCTAGCAAATGAAGCATTGTACATTTGAAACCATTTTCTTACCCTGGCAGTCACGTACTTTGTGCCCTTTTCCTCCACACTTATAACAAACTCCCATTCCTTTCAGGCAAGTTCCAGGGTGTTTCTTTCCACAATTACCACATATGTGAAAATTCTTCTTTTCCCTCTTCCCTTTATCCATCTTTCTTTCTTCCATCCTTTTCTTCTCTTGCTTCCCTTCAAATCCATAGGACTCAGTAAAATCATTACATATCTTATCAACACATGATATTATTTCTTCATATGATGATAATACATGGGAGACTATTTCTCTTATAAATTCTAGCTTAAGACCATGAAAGATATGATCCTTCCTTCTCTTTGGATCATGTGCATTTCTGGAGTTCTCATTCCTTCTACCGGGCACCATTTCTAAACAATGGCATACACTAGATCAGTTTATGAATCAAAATACATAATCCCATACTTATGAAACACTTAACATAAATTGATCTATTTATGGATATAATCCATAAGAATGTTTTCTTTGAGGAATTATATACTCATAATCCCTTCAAAATGATTTGTAGAGAAAATGAGAGTTATCCTAATCATATCCCCCGGGAGTGTCGTAACCAAGAGTGCAGCAAGGACCGTTGTCGTGCACCAGTTCCCGTTTGAGTCTAGCTCAAAGCGGTGTTTTCGGGTTTTACCCCTAGGTACATCTGTGCCAGAGCCGCCTCTACCTGCTCGTATCCAGACAGGGATGTATTGCCCGAAACACTCACAAAATCTCTACAATACCAAAATTCTAGGAAGTTCTTCTATACAAATCATCAAAGTTCATCTTAGGATTACGTGCTCTAATCAGATTTTATCTAAATCTAGCTTCCAAGGTTTGTACTAAACTTCCTCTGATACCAACTATAACGCCCCGACCCCAGTTACCCAGAGTCGGTGCATTACTTCGTAACATTGGCATGATCACAAGAAAGATCAAATCCCGAAAGACCGATTGGTTTAGTAGCCTTGGAAACACTAGATATAATCATAAAGTTTTACATTACATTTCAAAGTGAAAAACTACTACAACAACAAAGTCTTCATATCCACACTATTAACCCCTCATAATATCCCTGCAAGTCATTCATAATTTACTTCTTCACTACCTGGGAAAAATAAAACATAGAAAAGGGGTGAGCTCAAATGCCCAGTAAGGATAACAATATAGCGGAACATTCAAAATAAGCGTAAACATTTAAGGCAATGAATTACTAAAACAAAAGCCTTTTAAAATTGAACTTCAACATAGTATGGAAAAAGTAAAATGAAATAATGCCATTTACTTATTCACATGGATATTCTACTAATAGAATAATCACATGCAATATCAATAACCACTTTCATAATGTTGGAATGCATAATGCTAAACGTTAATTTCTTTGTCTAGGCCTCATCCCAAGACCTAGGGGTTACTTCTAACCGGAACCCAACCCGGAGTGCCTCTAATAACCGGACACCAACCCGGAGTGCCTCTAATTACCGGACACCAACTCGGAGTGCCTCTAATAACCGGACACCAACCCGGAGTGCCTCTAATTACCGGACACCAACCCGGAGTGCCTCTAATAACCGGACACCAACCCGGAGGGCATACTTTTACCAGTCCCTAACCTGGAGGGCTTACATTAACCAGTCCCCAACCTAGAGGGCTTACTTTTACCGGTCCCCAACCCGGAACATACTTGTTTAGCACATTCATCTGAAGAAAAGTTTGAAATATAACATAAACATTCGGATTAAAACTAGCATACGAAATGTCAATAGTTTCACCATAAACTATTAATGGTATAAAATAGCACATCCACAGTCAAACATATCACAAAACCTTCAATACAATATAGAAGTTTTGTATTATAATAAATCAACTTCAAATAAGCGTAAAATCCATTAAAGGATGTTGACATAGATGAAATCAAAACACTTTTTAGAGAAATATCTCTTTCTATTTTTGAAATCATTTAAGAGCCATATAAAATAAAACATTTTCTTGAAAATATTCTTGTAAGCTTGTAAGGAAAGCTTTGACGATTTTATAACGGCGGAAAATAACCGCACCCGCCGTATAAGAAAAAAAAACATTGTTATCTTAATTCTGTCGAAAAGGTTAAAAAGGACCATGTTTTGAAAACGACGGAAAGATTCCTTTATAAACCTCTTACAAAAATTCAAACAAGGGTATAAATGAATTTAACCCATATTCTTGTAAATAATAAATATGTTTTGAAATACATTTCGAAGAAACATGGATGTGGATGATAAAGAAATCCCAGTAGATTATTACGTATAAACAACCTCGGATAATGAAGAGATTGTGAAATAACCCTTACCTTGTACTTTTACTTTGTTGGGGTAGGTTAACCTCCTGTATAATGGTGAAATAATTGTTATTAAATTATACAAGAATCATATACATTAATATGATATCATATATGATCTTTTAATATTTATTTGATAATAATATCTTAGTATTATCGTTGTTTCGGGTGTTAACTTACTCGTTTTCTTTTGTATGTTTTGTTACGTAAGACATGTTTGTAAAGGATAGGTTGTATATTATTCAAATCAAGAATGGTATCAAGTCCTTAAAAATCATTTTTAAATCATCAAATGATAATTATACTTTAATGGTTACGATGGAGAATGAATCTCATCGCGTTCGTGGAGACGGTAGTCCGTACGTACGCACGAACGCTACTTCCATTTAATTTTTATTTTAAAAGAATCGAATCCAAATGATACATAGGTATATTACTATTCCAGTATAATATAATATTTTATATATGTTACTTAATTTCATTAACACCATCCTTTATACGTTACATGTGTGGTACGAACGAGTCATATCATTTTAAGGGGGCGGTAGTCCGCACTTCCTCAAATGAAATTATCGTATGTATATACAACATGAAACGGATAATGGTATGAAATAAAATGGAATTACAGAATCTTATATATAAAATATATATCATTATTATCATATTTAATTACAGTGCCATCATAATGGCCACCATGAGAGGTGGTAAGATGTATTTGAACAATCATCGTTTTGTGAGGCGTTAGTTTGCCATCCACAGAAACATTATGTTCATCATTAATTAGATGGAGTTGTGTGTATGTGTAGTTTTAATCCTTCTTATAAAAACATCCTAGTATATTGAGGATACTGGTGTTGTTACAAAAGAAAGGAAATAAAAAGAGTTTGGGGGTTGGAGAAGCAAAATAAATGAAAATAATTTAAGAGAAATCGTTACCTTTAATTTAGGTAACTCACTTTGGTTGGAACCAAAGGACTTCTTGAAATGCTTTCTGCCTAAGGGGAAGCTTGAAGGAGGAGGAGAGAGATGTGGGGAGCTTATTTGGGCAGAGTTTGGACGAGCCAAGTGGCTTGAGAGGTGTGAAGAAATGAGAAGGAGGAGTTCCCTTTTATAAGAGGGGTGAGGGGTACTTTTGGAAAAGCTAGAAATATTAATTTATAATAAATTAATATTCGGTTTCCAAAGGCTCCAAAGTTGACTATTCAAAGGATGAGGTGGGGATAGGTTGAAAACAACTCATCCAATATAATTTAGACAGGTTTGGGTACTTATATTAACCTTATCGTTAAGTATTAACTCTAAGTTAATTAGTTTCACTTTTACAACGTCTCTTTGTATTTTTATATGATATGGTTAATAAACTTACTATATACATCCAAGCGACCCCCAAGTGGTCCATTAATGATTAACCTATCATAATATAAGTCTCTTGGCCGAACCTTAGATTTTTAGGAATTTAATATCAATTAATAATATAATATTTGTTTTAAGAACTCTTTTATGTCAATTTTGACACTATTCATTAGTTGATTTGTGTAAAACTCATAACAGATTGATTACTTCGAAAACGGTTCATTAAATCAATCCTAATATATCATATTAGCCTAGAAAATTAGTTTAATTCATTAAAAGTTTCATATTATATTTATTTGGGTATTTATAATATCAATTATTTTAATTTTTCACTATTATAGTAATTACTGCATCATCATTGTGTCATAAATAAAATAACTTATTTAATGTCTAAAAATTATAAATAAAATATAATTATTTAGGAAATAGTTTTAGCTTTCTAATGAATATTTATAATCGAAAATCCAACATGTATAACCCTATGTAAAAATTGTTCTTCTAAAAGATGTAAGCTTATGCCATTTTTATTTTTATTTTAGCTTTATTAATATAATGTGTCATTATCACTTACATGTGGATCCATGGGGTCCCAAAATTGACACAAAGATGCCCATGGTCGACCATATATCAACCAATAGGGTTAAGACACGTTTTAGGGTAATTTAGTATTATTATAATATTAATTTTTAACCCTTATTTACCGGATTTACCCTTAACCATGGTAAATAAAATATTTACCGCAGTAATTATTCAAAATGTCTAAAAATAAAAGTTACCTATTTACACAATTTGAACATCCTGATTCCAAATATGGAATCCATTTTCCTAAATTCAAAACACAGAAGTGGCAGAAATTAATTTAAAATTAATTCCCGCTGTCAAAACAAATAGCGTGTTTTTAAGAGATAATAACTATCAAAAGATTGACACTTGTTTATGTTCGGTTTAATTGTAAAATTATGTCCAATGACCAACATTATATTAAATGGTAAAAATATATTCTAAATATACTTTAAAACCACTCAAATTCATAATTTATCACTATTAATTATTTTGATTTAAAAAGTTGTTTTTAATTAAAATTTAGTAATTTTCACTATTCATCAAAATATAAAAGTTATCCGAAAAGTACCAAAATTTCACCCTAGGTTAATTTCGATATTCCGAATCCAAAAATGAAGTCCATTTTGAAATATAAAATATATATGATTTTAAAAAGTAGGTATTACTATTCACAACGGCTAGTTTAATCGGTTGTGGTGTGTGTTAAAACTCGAAGTTGCGTATAACACACGCTACTGTATTATTCAAAGGAAAGCGTACCGTGGAAGCTTGGGATGTTTCATTTTAAATTTTTTTTTTGATGTCCCCATTTAGTCAAAAAGTTTAAAATATTGTATTTAAAAAGGTTTCACTATTAAAATTTGATAAAAGTGCAATACTGAAAATGAATCTGTTCTTGCATTATGACTAAGAAACTAATAATATGGATTCTAAAATTATAAGGATTATATAAAGTTTAAAATTTAATTAATACTATTCATGACCTCTTTTAATGGCTTCTTTTTTGTAAGTCAAGGTTTGATTGAACTCGGTGTTGCGTGTAGTACAAGTTATTGAATTATTTTGAAGAAATAACACACTATGAAATCTTGGGGTGTTACAAGGTATCCCAGATGAGTGCTTCAGGGAATCATCGATCTAAATCACTAGTGGGGGTATGTGGTTGCATGACTTTTCCCTAAACCATAGGCTTGGGATTTGAGTATATCTGTATTTTTTTCTATTACTCTTTCCATGTGTTCAGTAGACATAATTTTCTCAGATAACATTCCCATTCCATTGTGTATTTCTCTTTGGTTTTCAGGGTCCTCTACTAAGTATTGTTATACCCACCCCTGCATGGGGTTTTCCCGCACGTGTCTTGTCTTGTGCAGAGAAGCAACATTTTGATGGAGTCTGGGGTGGATTAGGATAGGGCTAATATTTCTAAGTTTCTTACATGTTGAGGTGTTCCTACAGCTATGAGAAGTAGTCCTAGTACCTCTTTGTGTTTACAGGTAAGAGTTTTTAGTTTTTGGACTCTTGTTTTTTTGGTGTGTGTGTATTCCGGCCCCGATTACTTTCAGTAGAATACTTTCCTTCATACTCTGTTGGTTGGGTTGAGTTGTATGCATTCACTTTGTTCCCTAGTGGTTTTTACATTTTAGCATTGTGGGATGAGAGATGTGTGCGTGAGTACAGGTACTTAGGCAATGCCTCCCATGTTAGAAATATGTGTACACGGTGCTAGTCACTAGCCCCTGGCCTATTAGTGGAAGGCCTAGGGAGTCGCGGTACAGGCCCCACTAGGATGGTTCTTGATAGGGTTTTCAGAAAAAAATAATCCTTTGTCTGAAATTAGAACATTTTTTATTCCAATTTGGTAGGATTATGAATTTTAATATATTTTATTAAATGTTTAGTAAAAAATTTCATACTGAATTTTTTAACAAGAAAATTATTTTTAATATCAGGATATATAGCGGGTATATTTTTCTATAAATAATCATTGGAAAGAAAAACTTCTTACCTATATCATGATAATTTATTTATAATTTTTGTACTTTAAATAATTAAATTTATTTAATGATACATTGGTGGTATAATAATAGATTTATTAAAGGAAAAATCAAATTAATGATATTAATAATATTAAAATAAATATAATTTGAACAATTAGATTCGTTAAAATAGTTTTATGGATTACTTTGACATATTATTTATGAGTTAATGTATGGTTTTTAAAGTAATCTCTTTGTTATGCGTTTTGAGAAATACATGTGATGAATAGTTTTAAAATTGACATAATTCATATCTTAAAATATAAAACGTTAAATTATATTACACAAAATTTATAAAAATCTATGATTATTACAGATAGTATATATAAATCTAAAATTTTTATTAATGAATTATTTATCGATCTTTTGGCTTTTTATGGTAATTAGTTTAACCATCAAAGTGTAACTTACTTGATAAAATGGTAAGCGTTAAAAGGGGTTCAAACAAAAAATAGTAGGATTAAAAATATTCCAAAAAATGTATAAATTTTATTATATTATGGGGATTCTCAAAAAATAATCATATATTTTAAATAAATTCTTTTGTAACCATTGAGAATTGAAAATTAATTTAGACTAATTTAATATTTTAAGGGTTTCCAAGGGTTCCCCTCCCTTATCCTATAAAAAGGTACCCATTCCACTTTATTTCCCACACGTCAAAAAAAATAATTCAGCCTTGTTTTTTCCAAAACCCTTACTATAATATATACCCACATTCTTTAGGCCTTTGTTTAGGTATAAAAAAAATTATATAGGTGTTAATGCGTTATGAAAGGTGATCATATCAAAGAGAGGTAATGTTTTTATTTAAGCATTTCTTATTTATTTCTTCTTCCACATCCTTTAAATCAACTTTATACATGATTTACTGAAAAATACAGTATCCTTAATATAATTATATTTTATAATGTTAATATCATCATCTAAATCAATCTCTAATTTTAAAAAATGGGAAATGTACATTTTGTTCATTTGTACCGAAGACTACCACCTCGCGAAACGATATAGTTTGTTTTTCATAATACCCTCTCAAGATAGGTCATAATAATGGAATTAATGTTTATATATGATGTTCATGACATACTAATCATTATAAGATAATAATATAACACTTAACTTCTTACTTTCCATGAATAAAATGAAAACATTATTCATGTGTAAGTGTGATCTATCACCTCCACTAAGTGATGTGAATCATCACAACATCATTTTTATGATATTTATATGAATATATAAAGGATTAATATTATGTTTGTAATATTATGAAATTTTCTTAAACATAAAATAATTATTACAATATTTCATTAATGATCAATGAAAAATGGAAAAGTTACTTATGCGTACGTACAACATACCATCCCCATTTTTATAAGATTATTAAATTTTCATAACATTGGTAAATGGTTTTATTTAACAGAATAATTACTATGAAAAAGTGAATATTATGTCATTAATATTATTATAGAGGTTATGGACTAATGAAAACATGGACAATTATATCATACCAAGTTCATTGTTGAACTCAATTACCAAATATCATCAACCCATCCAATGTGAACACAAATAATTAACTAATTATTATAAAATATTAATTAGTGATATAAAATTAATAATAAAGAAGAAAAATTTCTCAATAAATTATAAATTTTCCTATGTTTATTATTCTGGAAGATAAATAATGTACGAGATGAGTTTGACTCAAGGTATTAGACTTTTTCCCATTTTTTTTCATTGAGGTATATTTTGATATTATAGACCTATTTTTTTATAGTGTGTATTATCAAACCATTTTACTTTTAATTTCATTCAATGGTTTTTCAAATGAATATTTTTTAGGAAATATTTTAAAAATCGAAAAATGATTTTTTTTACATATATGGGAACAATGACCTGTTTGCTGCTATGATTATAATTTGGTATTTGGATTCCTCTACAATGAGTAATGTTTTTAAAATATAAATAAATACCATATTCCATTTTCATTTATTTTGGTATAGAAAACGGTTTTAAAATGGATTGATTATCTTTAAATGATATCATGTGATTTCAAAATTGAAATGTTATTTTTCCCTTTATTTGTGTTTTATGTTTTATGATTATTTCATGGTTATTGGTAATTTCTTATGTATATTGGTAATTCTATGATAAACTGAGGGTGGGAGATAATAAAATAGCTTCACAATTCACTGAGTAATGAAGCAGTGTAAAATGATAAGATCTCTCCCAAAGGATCTAAAGTATATGTTGTCATGTGTATTTAAAAAGAAACCATGATGGTTAATCCTATGTTGTTGTGAAAGCCACAATATAAGTATTATTTGGATGCAAAATGATATATTTAGGATTCGTGATTGTTAATAATTTTTTCATGTATCTTTTAATTTCATGAGGTACGTCAATAACATTATGTTTTATGGTTGAAAAGTATGATTTTTCGAAAATGTTATCACAAGTTTTAAATATTCATATACTTATAGTTGAATCCATTATTTTATATCCCTTAGTGAGATTTTTATAATCATCACATGTTTTTAAATTTTTTCCACATGGTATATGGATGTTTAATATAATGGTATAAATCATGATGGTTTTCGTGAATATTTTAACTAAAAATGAAATCATG
The DNA here is from genome assembly GCA_963277665.1 of Viscum album. Classification (NCBI taxonomy): domain Eukaryota; kingdom Viridiplantae; phylum Streptophyta; class Magnoliopsida; order Santalales; family Viscaceae; genus Viscum; species Viscum album. The sequence goes on along the minus strand of OY728119.1, from coordinate 768,910,990 downwards.
TTTTACATTAAAATGTTTTAGATTATTAAAATATGGATCAGGAGTAAAATTTTATACTATGTAATAAATGAGTTATTATGTAATTGTTATGGATTAATTCTATAATACATTAAATCTCAAATGATCCTTAATTTCAATTAATGTAAATTATAAATATAACTCAAGATTATTTTATGTTTAATTTTATGACCTTAATTTTTGTATCAAAGGAATGGTTTCGAAAACATTAGTGGTGAGGATGTTATCTGGGTATAGGTTAAAGATCCCATATAACCAAAGGGATAATTATCATACAGAAAATTTTGTGGGATTATTGTAAATTAAGTGTATTGGATAAAAACCCAATGAACTGCGATATAATTAAGTATATGGATTAGAGTATTTATATATTTTAAAGTTGTATTCATCTTATAGGTGATACTTATTTTAGTAATTATCTTCATGATTAATTGATTAATATTTTCTTCAAAATAAAGATCATTTGTTATGTTGGGAGGAAATTAATCATGAAAAACCTTCTTACCCATCCCAGATGAATTGAATATTACTATTATCACCAAATCATGTTCAATTTATTTTGATAGATTCTTGTGTATTAAAACCACATGTAATTATTTTTGTGTTATCCAACACATAATCTTTATAAAACAATTTTATGAGTGATGGTATCTTTCTCTAATGACTTCAAGATCTGAACTCATCCAAATATTTTGATGGTGAAATACCATAAGTTGTGAGAATGTTTACTTTTATAAAGTATGAATAACATTCCAAAAGAGAAAAGGATCACCAAGAAGATACTGAATTTTTGATTCAAGGTTTGAATTATCTTCTTATACGTAAATATTGAACCTATACTGATCGATATTTATGAATCATCAGAATATAATCAATATATTTGATTTTTTAGAATAAGGTATTAAGAGATAAGGTTGAGGTTAATAGTTAATGGATTATGAAGAATGATAAATTATTAATATGTATACATATATAGGATATAATAGTTATTATATAGTTTAGGACAAGGAATTGATTAAATGGATTAATACGTTTTTGATGATAAGGGTACATTTGAAGAATTTTTTAGCTGTTTAATGTGTTACCATGATGTTTTTATGTGAAAATTTTATTTGAGGATGAATTCTCCATTTGTGGGAATAATTATAATGTAATTGAAATCCTTTTGGGTTCATATGAGCTTTTGTTTTTGAGGTAATTAATGTTTATTATAATGTGGGATACAAATGAAAAGTATGAGATAACATTTGATGTTAAAGCATGTTTTGGTTATTTTTGAGTACATTGTCATATTTTGAGAATGTTATAAGAATGAGATAGTTTTAGAAAAAGGAAAACTAGTAGGATGGGTGATATCCTATCACGTATGGCAAGGCCGTACGGATCGAACCCACATATGAAGGTTGACATAGAATTATTGCAAAAAACTAACCTATATGAATTCCCTGATTTGAATAACTTTTTTAGTTAAGAAAGTTGATGGAAAAAGAATATATTTATTTTTGTAATTTATGTTTTATCAAATTTATATCTTTTATTTTGGATAATTATATAATTATTAAGTGATTAATGTTATTTTGAAAGATGTTCACTATTTTTAGAACCCTATATGATAAATTTAAATAGAATAATATTGTATTTTTTGAAGAAAATGATGAATTATAATTTGGAAGAATCAATGATGGACATGTGGTGATTTTAGTTATTTATGAAAATGGTTAGCATATCTTAAAGATTATTAGGAAAAATAATTTTTGCAATGAGAAATTTAGAGTGGTTCATGTTATTTGGAGGTAAATGATAAAATTTATCTTGTAAGACTATGTGATCAAATAATTTTGAAATTTTGGTTTCAATATTATTTTGGAATATTTTTAGGAATTTTGAGGATAGAAATTTGTTGAATGGTATATGTTGAACTATGGGTATCAATGTTGAATTTTAGAGATTTTTTAGGTTTTTATCATATGATGGTTTACTCTTTTTGTAGAATTTTTTTTATTCTATCCTAAAAATATTGGTTAGGGATAATTAATAAAGAAAATTGAATCAGATAGTTAATATTTTGTGATATGTGATTCTCTAGAAGTTGATTCTAGTGTTTAAGTAAGAAAAAATCAACATGAATACTGGTTGTTTTTATAAAAAGATGAGTTTGTGGTGGAATATAATTAATGGATGAAACTATACTTTTCATGTAAGTATATTTAATTATTATCTTATTTTAACTATTAAAGTAATTATACATCTTTATTAAATGGATCTGAATATAGAAAGATTTTATATTTAATTTTCCTACTATGAAATCAATGACCTTCTAACCAATCACAAACATATGTTTTTTAATTTTTAAATTTATCATAGACATGTGTTATTTCACTCTAAATCATAACATGTTGTTTAGTTTTAATTCAATATCCATGTTTTCCCATATATAATCCTTTTATGTGTTATCTTAAGTTACCTTCTTTCTGTCAATTTTTTCTTTTAAAGTGGTAATATTATTAATTCACTTTTCGATGAGGGACTCTAATAAAGGTATTGTGAAATTTATTCCCATGTTCAACAACCCCAAATTCAAATTTAAATGACTTTATTTCAATGGGGTGGGGATTGTAACATCCATTGTTTTCAAAAAGAAATACTTAGTTCGACAACATACATTATACACTATATCCATATTAAATTTAAAAATAAATATTATCACTAAAATGTATCCTTTATAACATATCGATTAAAATAGAAGGAATGAATATTGTTAACTAAATAATGAAAATAGGGTTAACACATGTTTATATATTGATGATTATTTGGTTATCAAATAAATTTGAAATGAAAATTCAAACCAATTAAAAATAAAGAGTGTGTTTTTTTATAAAATCATTTTATGTGAGAATAATTGTTTTTTTAAATAATATAGTCAGTATTATTAGATATTTATAATTAAATATAAATTAAATTGTATGTTTTAAATTCATATTCTTTATTTTATAGAAATGATATAATATAAAATTATATTTTATGTATAAAAAGTCTATTTTTCATAAAAAAAATTTCCTCCATCGGAGGGTGAATAAATTTTAAATATATTTTTTCCCTTTTATATGTTATATTTGAGAAAATAAAATTCTCATTTAGAATCAGGACATCAAAATTTACATTGGTTAAATTTTTAGTATTTTTATGATAATATTCATCTTTTAATGAATAGTAAAAAATACAAAATTTTAATTCAAAAGCACTTTTCCATCTACTTTATTTATATTTCTATATTACTCTTATAATTATATTTAAATAATTATAAGATTGTGTTTTTAACATTTAATATAATTTAGTTCATTGGAGTGATATTTGTACTGAAATTAGTTATAAACAGTTATTGAAATTTTGAACATATCTTTTACCCGCATTCTAGCCACATTAGTGGGATTTGTATAAAAACTAATTTTACCACTTCTATAAATTGTATTTTGAAAAAGGAACATACATGGTTGTAATCAGTATGTAAATTTTGGTCTAACAGGGAACAATAAGTTTTTGTGAATAATAACCTTAGATTTTTTAACCATGGTTAAAGGGAAATCATTTAAATAAGTATAAAAATAATTTTATAATATAATAAAATTACCCTAATATAAAACCTAATTTCACTGGATGAGTGTTTCACAACCAAAATCATCCTCAGGTGGAAATTTTATTATTTTTTATGCCAGTTGGGTTAGAGTATGACATTTAATATATTTTATTTATGGTTAGGTTACAATTTTAAAACACATATTTTTAACAAGAAAATTATTTTTAGTATACAGATATGTAGAAGATAAATTCAGATATAAATAATAATATGAAAGATATGTTTTTTTATCTAAATCATGATAATTTATTTATAATTACGTTTCATTAAAATATTTAATTAAATTTTGAAAGAATGGTTATGTAATAATAAATTTATTAAAGGAGGAATCAAATAAATTGAATTATTAATATTAAAATAAATATAATTTGAACTATTAGATTCCATAAAATAATTTCAAGGAAGAATTTGAAATTTTAAGAATGATTTAATTTTGTTTTTTCAAAGGGATCCTGTTGTTATATGTTTTGAAAATTTCATTAATGAATAGTTTCTAAATTTACATAAGTAAAATATTAAAATATAAAATAATTAATTAAATGATATAAAATTTATGAAAATTTTATATTCTTAATAAAAGTTTATATAATTCTATGATTTGTATTAATGACTTTTTTATTAGTATTTTGGAATTTTATGGTAATTATTTTAACACTTAAAGGGTAATATCTTTATATAATAGGAATAGTTGAATGGGGTTAAAACAAAAATATAAGGATTAAGAATTATGAAAAACATGTATAATTTTAATTTGATGATGGAGATTCACATTAAATAATCATATTATGGAAATTAAATATATTGGGACCATTTGGAATATAAAATTAATTTTTACCAATTTAATATTTTATGGTTTTCCAAATATTCCCCTCCATCTCTTATAAAAAGGCACACATTCCACATTTATACCAATACTTAAAAAAATAATTTGGAAAAATTCTACTAAAACCATATCCTAGAATATCTATCCACTTTATTAAGGACTTATTTTTGGTATAAAAACCTTCTTTGATGTGTTAATGTATTATGATACGTGATTATCTCAAGGAAGTGTATTGTTTTTATTTAAGTGTTTATATTTTTTTTCTTCATCCACATCCTTTAAATCTCCTTCATCCCTTGTTAACTAATAAATAAAATCTATTTTATATACAAATATTTTATTAGATTAATATAATCACCTAAATATATCTCTAATTTCAACAAATTGGAAATTCAAATTCCGTTCATGTGTACGACTGACTACAGCCTCCCAAACCGATATAGTTATTTTTTTCATTACCATATCTCAAGACTGGTCATAATGATAGAATTAATGTTTATATATGATTTTAATTAAATATATATCTTTATAATAGCATAATATAAATTATGTTCTTATATTACATGAACTTAAAAATGATAAAATCGTTAATGCGTACGTGTGAACTATCACCTCCACAAAGCGATGTGGATCATTTTTATTCACCATATCATTTTTATGTTATATATATATATATGATATTTATGATTTTGATAATATTATGATAATTTTATAAGGGTAAAATATTAATTACCTTTCATCCATAATTAGTAATGAAAAATGGAAAAGTTACTCATGCGTATGTATGACCAACCATCTTCACAGTTATAACATTGTTCATTTTTATAGCATAAAAATGGTTTTTAATTTAAAAGAATAATATATTAATAAAAGTGATTATTATTCCATAAATACTATTATGGGGGTGCAAGACTTATGATCATTTGGACAATTACATCATACCAAGCTCATTTTTGAACTCAATTCCCCAATATCGTCAAAACATACAATGTCAACTCTAAAATTTATCTAATTATTATAAAATGTTAATTAATTATATACAATGAATAATAAACTTGATAAAATTTACTTAGGAATGTAGAAATTATCATATCTATATTATTTTCAGATATAATGAACATATGAGATGAGTGAGAATCGAGGTAAGATTCTTCATCTCAATCTTCTTTATTTGAGGCATATTTTGATATTATACACCACCTTATTTTATACAGTGTATAATAAACCCATTTAACATTTTATTTCATTCAATGGCTTTCAAAATTATTTTTCTGTATGTATTATTTTCGAAAATGAAAAAGGAATGTCTTTGGACATATATAATGGAAACAAATTTTCTACCATGGTGACCATTATTTGGTATTTGGATTCCTCTATAAGAGATAATGTTTTTACTAGAAAAATAAAAACCATATTCAATTTTCATGTATTTTGTTATTAAATATGGTTTTGATAATTGATTGATTCTCTCAAAATGTAATCATGTGATTTCTAAATTGAAATGTTACTCTATTCTATTATCCTTGTTTTATGTGTTTAGATTATGATATGGTTCTTAAGAATTTCTTATGTATATAGGTGGTTCTGTGATAAATATGGGGGGTGAGTTTCTGATATCTCTACAATGCATTAGGTAGTGGGATAGACTTAAACTATAAGGTTTCACCAAATATATACATGGAATATACTATGATGTCTATTCTAAATGAAACCCTGAAGGTTACTCGTATATAGTTGTGAAATATATAATGAATGTATGATATGGATGCACATGTAACATTTATAATCTATGATTTCTATGATACTATTCAAGAATATTCTAATTTCATGAGGTATATTAAAGAAGTTATGTTTTATGTGTGAAAAGTATGTTTTTGTTAAAATAGTTTCATGAGCTTAATATATTCTTGGTCTATCAGTTTCATTATTATATTATTTCCCTTGGTGATAACTTTATGCTCATCCAAATATTATGAAATGATTTCCCTAGGGTATAAGGATGGTATAGATAATGGAAGAATTCATGATATATTCTATGAATTTTTTAACAATAAAGATAAAACATGTTTATAATAACATGTTTTAGATTATGAAATAAATGCATAGTGAGTATAATATTCCATATTATAATATTTGATTATTTATTTAATAATTGAGGAATAATTCTCTAAAACTCTAAACCCAAAAATATGAACAATGATAATGAATTTAAATTCATGTCTTAACTTAATATAATGTAATCTTTAAAGTGTAAACCTTATAAAAATATCATTACACATCTAAAACTATAACGTACAAAAATATTAATTCTTGAAAAGAATATATTTTCTATGAAAAATTCCTCACAATTATTGATAAATTTAAGAATTGAAGAACAAATAAGGACACAAATGGTTGAGATAAATGATAAAATAAACCAATAAATCATTTTTATTATTTTTGGAAATGTGTTGATGTATTATATTAAGTGGTTTATATTATTCATTTAGAGATGGTGGAAAAGTAATTATTATAACTTATAAATAGTAAAATTCTTATATCGAAGAGACCTTATAAAAAACCCAATATAATTAATGTAAATAAAGAAGAAACTACAATAACATCTATGAAATGTTCTTAAATAACCAATTGAATCACCCTATATTTATCTATTTATCTTTTTTAAGAAAAAGGATGTATCAATATAAATTTTAACTTATTATCAAGATCTTTATAAGATCATAAACATTAAAATCCTTCATACACATTTAATTGATTACTTTTACGTTAAAATTCAAGGGGATTTACCCTTTTTGTTGATATATCCTCAATAAAGTTATTTTCAACAAAATCTAAAAATTTATGATCTTCTAAAGGAAAAAATTCACAAGATATAAGAAAATTTAGAGCTCATAGTAATCCGATTTTAACTTTTCATTTATCATAAAAAACATCAACAATTTAATGAATAGATTTTTCTTGTGACAGTGAAGATAATTTTATGGTTTCCAATATACATAGAATTTTAAAATATTCTAATGTTAAAATAAAATTGTTATAAGTATTTTAAAATTATGTTTAATACAGAATGGATGGATATTTTTTCTCAAAATTAAACAAATTAGAAATTTTTATATAGAATGGGACATAATTCTGGAATGAAATCAATTGAAAAAGGTTATATATTAATCTATCAAGGTCAGTGGTGATAGTTGAATGAACTATAACATAAACTATGAGGAAAAGTACATATATTTCATAAATTAAATATGTATTATAATTTCATTATAGTAAATTTATCAATATTATTTTACTCATTGACCATCTCAACTCAAAAATGAGTAATGTTTCTCTTAGTAAAATAATATGAAGACATAATCAAGGAGATTAGGAATAGGATATTCATAAAACATGTTTGAAAAATACCCTAAAATGGAACAGGGATATAATATATTGTCATCTTTATTAAACATAGTAGATTATTTGAATACGTATATATATATATTGATAGATTACTCCTTTGATAATTCAATGATTAGTTATAAAAACTATTCAATAGATGATATAGAGTTTGGGGTGATAATTCTATCATTAAATATATACAATCCATATCTATATGTATTGTAGTGTAAAATATAAAATAATCAAAAAAATCATTATTTGTATATTCATAAATAAGGTGCTCAACAATATTTAATGAAGATGACATTAGTTGATCAAGAGCTATGGATTCATTATTCATTGCCATCTAGAAAAAAATTGGGGTATATTATATAAGTATATGAGATTATAGTACAATATCTATTAACTGGGGTAAATTAGATAAAATATTAGTGGAAATAAAAATGATGACCATGAAAAATAATAATGGTATGGATAAAAACATAGCTTTTTAAAATGACTTCACATCCATCTGTTATGAAGAAATTTCACGTGGAACTAAATGAGGAAATTTATTTTAAAAGGATTCATGATTTAATAAATAAGGGTAAATTTAAAAATTAAATATAGATATAGGTAGATTAATTTTTTTTGGAATGATTATTGGTTCTACTATTGATAGATATTGACTATGTGTCATTAAAGGATTGAAATTTTATATACAGCTCAATTCACCTTATATTTATAATGGAGAATAAATTTAATCAATGTATCTTTTTGATAAAAACATTTTGGATTTGAAAAATTAAAACTATAAAAATTGTTACTTGGTTTGAATATAAGTGAAGAACAATGGGAATATTTCCAAAAATATGATGCAAACAATACCATTTAAAGGATTCCAATTGGAATACATAAGAATGTATTTTTATCCAAATTTCAATCCTATCCATAGTAAAGAAATACACCTTAAAAATAGTTAATAAATATATAAATACTTGTTTATATATGGTATATAAAATTTATCAGTCAATTATATAGATAACATGATATTAAATAAGTGGAAATATTTTATGAGGAAAATATTTTTATTTTACATAACGAATATTGCAGGTTCACATTAATGTTTTGGTGGAGTTTCCAATAGTTATTGAAGAAAGGATAAAAGTTTATTATAAATTTTCATCACTATAATGATAATGAATTTTAATGAACCATTACAACTCTGAAATATATTCTTAAATCATGATAATTAATATTTATTGAGATGTTTCATCAATTTTACATACTTTTTGGGTCCCCATATACCAACATCATTCAACCAAACATATAAATAAAAATATGTGATTCCATTTATAGTACATGATAAATGGAAACTACAATTTTGGATTATTTAAGAGTTTTGGTGTTATTGGGGAAATAAAATATTAATGAAATGACTAGGAGGGTTCAACTCATTCAATAATATATAGGAGTGACTCTAGGTTCATAGAAGTGTTATACTGATAATTAATGAGACATAGTGTTTTATAATGAGAATAATGTATTACTTTTTTTATCAATATGAAATATTGATTTAAGGTGTGATAATAAAGTAATTATAATCCTTAGGTACCCAAAACATTTAAAATTATGGATCATTTTGTATTTCTGTCTTATTAACTGAAACAACTAGTAAACCCCTCACAATTATCAAAAAATTTCAACGTATCTCTCCAAAAAATATATATGATACTATACATTTAATAAATCCCAATTTATTTGAAATAAAGAATTATTTACCATGTTGGTAATAAAACATAAACATATTATATCATTGAAATAAAGTGTTATGACACTTTATAACTATCATAGTCACGAAACTATAGAGAAATAATATGTATAAAGAGGAAACATGGATATTTTTGGATGTTATTAAATTTAATTACACAAATTATTTATCAACTATGATATTGAACTAAATTTTTTCTTAAAATTTTTTTAGGAGAATATGAAACATCCCATACTATTAAATAAAAAATTCTTTCCCTGAAATGTATATATGATATAATTAAATTAATTTATTTCAAAATAAACAATAGTTTTTTATTATAATATTTTTTTATTTTATGAACCATGTAAAAAAATTTAAATTATTTCATTTTTTAATTTAACATTGATATCCATGGAATAAAAAATTCAATATTATCAATTCAACTAAAATGGTAAAATAAATATGGGTAAAATTTTTACTAGAATATGGAATGTTTATGAATTTCAATATCCTATAAATACCCTCACCTAGATATAAATTATAATTATATTTTTTTTAATATCACGTAGAAATTTTATAAAAATAATATAGATAAAATTTATTAAAAATTAAATGAATGGAAGGATTGTGAAATAAAGTGAATTATTTGGATGTAATAAGGTAATATTATCATTTTAAAAGGAATTATAGTTATTGAAAATATAAATGATCAATGTTTAACCATAAAATTGGAATATTAAAGTAACGTTTATAGATAATTATTGAAATAAATGGGTTTATAATGAAAATATCATTATATAATATATTAAAATGGAATCAAAAGCTATATAGGACTAGAGTAAAGGGATTAAATTTTAAATATCCTTTACTTATATGTAAAATATTCATACCATCAACCTTATTTTCATAATAATATATCATCACATTGAAAATATTCTATACTTTCATTCTTTTTATAGTGTTATATATATCTTTATTATTCATATTTTTTGTAGAATTTTATGTTTATAAGTGGTAAATATTCTCAATCCCTATATCACACAGTATATCCCTTCTCACATTGTTCAAATTCACTAATTATTATCTACCATTTTTTAGTTTCTAGTTATATTATTATTTTATCTTTTAATTCATTTTCCCTTATTTTTTTAACATAAATAACTATTTATTTTTCTACCAAGGTTTTTATTTTGAATCATTTAATGTAATGTAAAAAAGGGAAACATGTGTTATTTTATTCTTGAATAATTTAATTTATACATGATAAATGTAGTCATTTTCCATGTTTAAATATGAATTATATACATTATCTTTTCAATATATATTTTGGAATTTATGCCATATTAATCTGGGTAATTACATGTTTCTTTTTTTGATATGTGATTTAATATTTTGATATGAAACCCACTTCTATTCTCTGGGGGATTAATTTATTCTTTCATGTTTTAAAATTATTACTTCAATTTCATTTATCTTTATATGTAACATACATATTTGTACATGTCATATTGTTATAGGTACCATTAGAATTTTATATACCCATATTCTGTGGGTAATTCTTATATATCTTTAAATTAATTTTTTTTGTGAAAGAGAAGTGAGTCTAACACATTATTCTATAGAATATTGGTACTGGTCTGTGAAATATTCCTAGAATAGTATGTTTTATATTTTAAACACATTTATATGATTTCTACTTTATATTTCTTGTTCTAATATTATGACTCATTCCACTATTATGTTACGATCTAATGAATCAATTAATGATACCTTGTTATAATCCATTCCTATTATCCTTACATTTATGTAAATGTTATGTTTTATATTCATAAATTGATATGATCATGTAATATACATTAAAATATTTTGATATCCCCAACAATTATGTTATTTTTACTTTTATATCACTAGAAAACAAATTTATATCCATCTTTAGGATTAAGTATATCCACCTAGAATTATACGTAGTGATATTATTATAATGGATTATAGGATAGATATTATGTATACATAACTAAATATAACTAATATATTTCACACATATTTCTTAATATAATTAATGCTCAAAGGCATTATTCCTTTTTGTTATAGTGTGTGTAATAGGTATAAATTAGTAAGATTAATATATAAAATTATATTAAAAAAATTATTATTAGATAAGAGCCTTTATAGTTGGTATCTAATAAAGGTTTATATCTACATAGATTCAGATATGGAAAACATTTTGAAGATATTTTTAAAAACAAAGTTATTCATTCATAAATTTACTAATAAAATATTATTATTTTATTAATAACTCTATATTTATATATATTTTTTGATTAATGTTTCATGTTGGAAACATTATCATAACAATTTATTATTACACTTTATTTTATAAAATCATGTTATATTTCCCTCTTGATAATAAAAATCAAATGAAACCTTTCGTAGGAATTGATGAATGGTTCATTATGCACATATTCCATATTATTATGAATGAATGAAACTACTCTAATCATTGGTGGAGCATCTATTTTTGGTAAATTCAGATCCTAAATAATATTAACTACATAAATTTTGTAACAACCACTAAAGAGTTCATAATTTTGTTTAATATATTGGACTTAATACAATGAAGGAATCAATTTTCATTGAAAATTGTCATTCCCTAATATAGATTGTGAACAATAATTTTTATTTAATTTCTTATTTTTACTTAAAATTTTAAAATTTTATACTAATTAATATTAATCATTATAAAAATAATAATAAAATAAAATGAATTTGACTAACATCATAAACTAATTAACCACATCATAATTGAATAACATGGTGTCATGCTTCATTTAAAACCATTTATTATATAAAAGATACAATGTATATGATTGAAATATTATATGATAATCATGATGTTATGAGTTTTTATATATCTTATAATTATAATATAGTAAATTTTTTAGGGGTTTAGAATTTATAATATTAAATTTAGTAAGAGTGGAACATGATTCTAGGATGACAAACTTTTAGTTATAACCATGGATCTCAACCATTATTGGGATGAATTAGAGTTCATTGGATCATATATGGTAACCACATAGCTTAATTATATATTTATACTAACTATATAGTTTAACTAGAAAATTAAAATTTTAATTTCCATATTTTATTATTCAAGGTTCTTTATTAATTTCCTCATTTACCGCTGGCCTACCATGAGAATTTCAATGAATAAAATTCCACAAATAATATTTAACTTATATAATTCCTTGTATCCTCATATGATTCTCAACGAAAATACATCATTCCTCCACCTTTACATCTTCCACTCTTATATTCTATATTTATTTTTCTATATTTAAAGCTATTCCTTTTCTTAGTTATCCACGGTGTCAATGTTCTAAGATATAGTTGGTATAATACTGAAATTATTAGTTTATATAATTTCTAAATGATTTATTTAAAAAAAATATTGTTATTTAATTAACACATGAAGTTTCTAATTATTTTACATAGTTTTATCACTGTAACATCTTTTATTATAAAATCATTATTATATAGAAATTCAATAAATATTTTCAATATAAATTACTAATATATATGGTGTGTTCGATGGATTCATATATTTTTTCAATGTATATTGTTATTTTTAACCTTGAGAAAAATTTATTTCCCATAGGTTTTAAAGGATAGTTTTCATTGTGAATTTTAATCCTTATAAGGTGTTCGATTAATTATTTGATAGAAAAGTTTTAGTAAAAATGATTATTATAAAATTATTTTAATTATCGTAGGAATAGATTTAAAAATTATACTAAGGTATATTACTTATTATTACTTATAAATTAGATTTTTTAATAACCAATATACTTATTTATTTGTCATAGGCCTTTCCACAATACACCCATGTTTATTCTCCTACAAATATAAAACAAGTTCATTTAATTATTGTTAATGGTATTTGGGGATATGGATAGTGAGTAAATTGTGTTTGGGATATAGTTTTTGAAATATTTGGATTATTTTTTTTGATTATTTTTCTTCGATGTGATTGTTTTCAGGGGACTCTCAAATGATAAGTGGGAAATTATTGATGATATATACATGAGTGTTGATTCTGAACTTGTTGGGTACCATAATTATGATATTATTACTAGTAGGGGATGTGTCTATAAAATTAGAAAAATATGTCAAGGTATATTTTGTTGTTTCAATCCATATACCAAAAGTTTTTTCTTTTGAATAGGACCAAGGTTTCTCAAAATGGAAATTTTATTTTCATCACATATGTATTGTATTCATTGAGATTTATCAATTATACATTTATATTGAAAATTTTGATTATATTAGTTTACAACATTCTTAAAATTATGTATTAAATTATGGATAATTGATATATGATTATTTTTTGATCATGTTTAATCCTTTTCATTTTTTAATATTTTCTAAATAATTTAGTTTTATATATGGTAATGATTTTTATCTTTATTAAAAAATAGAAAAAATAATTTTTAATCGATGGTCAAACTAGAATTTGTGTCTTAGAATATCAAATTAGATGTATTAATTCATTTTGGGATCCTAATGTTTAATTTATAACACCCAACATATTATTGTTGGTATTTATATAAACGTTTCTATGATTTAATTAGGTGTAGGTAATGGAGATACATCATTTTATACTTTACTATGGAGACCATATTATTTCTTTAGAGATGGGATGTCCTCATAATTACTATGGGATACGGGGTGAAGGATCATGTGAACAATTAAGGGGTATTTTTGTTATAATGGTATATTAATATATTATTAACACTAATTTATTCTCTCTCTAATCACTATTTTATTTCAATTAATTTTTTTACATGGAATATTTTTTTTGTTTTTATATTTAAGTGTTTATATTTTTTCTTTATTATAATGGACTTTTAAATGTTAATTTATTATTCATTTTTATTAATTATTTTTTATTCCAATACCTCATTCTAGATTCAAACATAAAGCCTATAGTGTGGTTCACTAGTTTTAGAGGTTAGAATGATTCCCAATTAGAATGATTTGATAAACTCCATGATTATCTATAACTTGTGGTGATTGAGAACAATCTTTGGGATTGAATTGAGTTTAAATGGGTGGTGTCATAGGTTAAATATGACCTATCCATTTTAATTCCATAATAAGTAATGATATTATAGAAACATATGATAAATATGATCATGACGTAAATATTTCATACACATTAGATGATTTAATATTGTAATTAGATAACCCAAAAATATTGAATAAAAATCCATGAATTGTTATAATAAATAACATTTCATATTGGAAGCCTTCGTATGATACTAATTCATTTTTTAACAATTCTTTATAAATATTTATCTACCTATGGGATAAAATGAATCACATAAAAAAATTATCAATTTTTATAAATTCACAGAAATATTGAATACACATGTGGAATATGATAGTGGAAATTAGTAACAAATAATGGATATTAATTTTTTTTAATATTTTTATAACTCTTATTTTCTACACATTAGAAAAAATATCAATAAATGTGGAAGAAAATAAAAAAACCCTTGAATTATTTTATTAAAAATACTAAATGATAATATAAAATATCATGTATAAAGTTATTATAATTTTTATTTTTAATATATTTAAGAATGAAATGCCTTTAATTTAGTCATTGTGATATAATATTTTAATACATTTTTGGAAACATTAATGTCTATAGCACATGTAGATATAATTTTTTTTTCAATATGATAAAAAATTAAAAAAAATATATTTTTTTTATTTATTTCATCTAATTAATATTGGATAAATTCAATGTTTCATACCCCAATCCATGAATTCATGAAATTATCAAACATAATCTTTTACCTTCTATTAAAATTTTGAAAAGTTGAAGGACACTTTTTACACTTGTTATTCTAAATTTAAAATACAAAAAAAATATTTAAAAATAAATTTGATGGCTCACATAGTAAATAAAAAATTAAAAATTTAATTCTCTATCATGTATGGGAATTCATTGGAGTTTTTCATCTTATTAATTAATTGTGTTGAAATTTTCATAGAAAAAAAATTGATCATGAGTATTTTTTCAGATCATCATTCCTAGACCAAAATTATAGAACTTCCAAATTTTTTACAACATTTTTTATAAAATGATGATTATTTTTATAAATATGAATGGTCAATATAAATTTTCAATATCTTAGGATGTTAAAATTTTTACCAATATTTGTTCTCCATTTATATTCACATTCATAGAAATAGAATAAAATAATTTCCAATTTGTACTCTAAAATTACAATATTCTTTAAATAGGAATACCATTTACCATCCAAAATAATGATTTTTTCATGAAAAATAAATCTTTATTGATGTATCATATACTTTCATCGAGTCATTCCACAACTACATAAACTAATTTATTAATAATTATGTTTATAATTATATATCATTTCCATAATCAATATTTATAGACAAATGTATAATCACAAATGTAAATAAATTTTTCATAAATAAAAATTAAAAAATTAAAATATATTATAAATGTGATTAAAAACAGGCCAAATTCTACAAGCATTATACATATTTACAAAAAAAGATGAAACCATTACATGATCATCCAAAATCACAAATATGTGGTCCAATTAAACAAATAAGAATTTTTTAGTAATGTTATTGCATGAAAAACCTTTTAAATAATGAAATAATCATATATTATCATTATTTATCTCATCCTTAGGAAATTATATAATTGTATCCATTTTTTAAATAATAAATTACTTCTTAAAGTCCCAAAATCAATGGGAACTACCACATTAAAATATTAAAGTATATGATACTACGTCTCACATTTATTACAATACATTATTGATTTAAGTTAAATATTTATATAATTTTGAATAATACTTTCCTCCTAAAAAATTAAAATCTTCAGGTAATTCATGAATATTTGTTTATAAAAATTATATTTGAAAAAAATAACATAAATGATATGTATAAATTTTTCCGAAAAATTTCACATGAGGAATCAGGTCTTTAAAAAATATTGATATATTATTAATTCCAATACTATTAAATATAATTACTAATATCAATAATTTCTATTTTAAAATCTATATGATATATTTTTCCCCTTTCATATTCGACCCTATTTCAAATTTAAATTATATAATGATGATGATTAGTATATGTAAATTTTGAACCCTTAATTTTATTATATTTCCTTGGTCAATAATAATATTCATCTCATCAAATAAATGGGAACTTCTAATATATCAAATTCATCATAAAAATAATTTTATTTGTTTTAATTAAAATTATCCACCTAATAATTTCCCTATTATGATATGAAATGAGATATTTAGTTTAGAAACAAACTTTTATGATATGATTACACACTTATTCAAGTGTTAATTATGGTATACCAACACTATCATTACAATTATAATGAATCAATAAAATATTTAAAAAATTATTAACATGAAAAAAATTATATTTCACTTATTTTGGTACAAAAAAAAGTTCTATTTAGAAATACGCATCCAGATTATTTTCATTTTCATAAAAAATTATAGTCTCTTATTTAAGAAATAATTTTTTTAAAATTATAATAATTAATAAATCTGTATTCATAATATATTTTACATATTTACCTTATTAAAAATAATAAGAATGCCAATATAGTACAATAAAAATATATCTCCAACAATAGTCCTATAAAAAAGTATTCAATTTTCTATTTTATCACACATAAACATAAAACATTAATTAATATTTTTCATCAAAAAGTAGTTATTTAATTAATTTTTAATATATATAAAAATTTATTTTTGATAAATTATAGATTAGTTGGAATAATAAACACCAAAACCTACACCATGTCATTTTTACATTTTAAAATTAAAAATCTATATCTTTTAGATGCACATTTTTAACACTTCATATTAATTTTTGAGTAATGTTTTTAAATTTAGTTTAATATTTAACATAATAAATTTCACCTTTCAACAAAATTTAGATCATATTCTATTCATTAATTTAGAAGGATAGAATAATACACATTAACAATTGAAATTTCACCAAATTTCTTCATGGGGAAATAATATTATTAAACAATTACAATGTTATCAATAATAGTTCAATCATTATAAGTAATGGTTTTTGAAAAAAAAATTATAATCCCATTGAGTTTGTCCTGTATATTATCAATACTGTTTGGTATAATAATTATTATGATGTTTCAAAAATTACTATTTTACATAAATACAATAAATAGAAAAAATAAAATCATATCAAGTTAAATATTATTTTCATAAGAATATTAATAAGAATGAAATCACATATTCCATCATACCATAGAATTTTATGACCATTATAAAATAAAAAATATTATATTTCTAGACCTATACCCAAAACATTTGTTTCACATATGTAAAATATAAAATCATATAATGATATATATATATATATGTTATTCAAATCCCATAATGTTGTGATATTTAATTTTATTTGTAATCATAATGAAAAAATCCTGGTGAAAAACTGCATATTCAGTAATTAAAGTTGGTTATAATTATTTTAGTATTTAATTATTAATATATATATATAATAAATTATTAATATATAATAAAAATAAAAATATATATTCACTTTTTATTCAATTAATGAAATGTATTTTAATAACATATATATCGAAAAATAGAAATAATTTATATGGTCAATTCAAAAATTAGGATAATTATAATATAATAAAATTTGTAACAAATATTTCAAAATATTTCTTATGTAACAATCCCCACAATATTATACAAATTAAATGAAAACTAATAATTTAGTAAAATTAATTTGAGGATAAATAATGATATACTAAAATCTAGAGTATAAATAATCTTTGATGTATCAATTAGGATAAAATATAATAAAATATATTCCAATCATAAAAAATTTATACCATAAAAATTATTCGTGAGATATAAATAATCAATTAGTATAAATAACTTTAACTTGATGATCGTGATATATTTGGGTACAATAAATATTGGGATTTTTATTATTAGGTTGTTTGAGGGTGACCCGATGTCTATGATTGTTGTTGGAGGTAGTGTGATGCCCACTAAATGTTGAATTGGGATCTAATAAATTATATTATGGAAAAATATAAAAATCAAAGAGGGATGTTGGTGTTAGGAGCGGTGTTGGGTGATGAATATCTCTGTCAATATGATTTATCATTAGTTGCGAGATGTGTTAGGTAATTAACAATGGAGTTGATTTTTTGTAAAATCATAACGGAATGTTTTTTATTAGGTTCTAGGAAGATCATTTGGATTTTTTGGATAAAAATTCACTTATATTAATTGTTGAACCCATTTGTTACAATATTTAAACATTGATTATCATCAATTCCATAGGTCAATATATAAACTCAGTTTAAAAAAATCATATAAATATTATATTATATGGAATGGACATTTAATATAGTAGATATAGGTCCTTAGGAATATCTTAGTTTAATATTTTTTATAATTTTTTTTATTTGTTTATTTTTATTTGTTTTAAGATCACCTCCAATTGAAAAATATAAAAAAATATTTAATTATTCAATAATATTCCATTTACGATTTCAAAAATCAAATTCATATGACTCTTAAAAAATCATAATATGATATAACATGATTATGTAAAAAAGGATAACAAATTCTTGACTGATTGGGAATAGTTTTTCTAATCAATGAAATACCTGATTTCATGAATTTTGAATCTGTAAATTATTTATAATGAATTCAATATACAAGGGATAAATATTGAAATTTTTTGTCATGATTTTGAAATTAGGTTTTTCAAATAGTATAATTTTTATCATATATCCACAAATACTACAATTATGATAAATTTTATTTTAATTTTATAATTTAATTTCAACATGTTAATAAATATCAAAAAAGAATCCATGACATATAACAAAATAATGATACCATGGGAGGAATAATCATGTTAATTGTAGTCATATCACTAATTGATAATAAGATATATTTTATTTATGTAAGATAATGTCAAAAAAATACATGGAGGCCAAATATTATGTAATACATATTCAACCACATAATAAGCATCCTCCCAATCCTTGATAATTTATCCAATACAATAAAAATTTGGAGAGGAAGAACTAAGTCACTTTTAAAGGCATGAATTTCTTACAACATAATCCCTATACACCAGGTTTATACACTAACCACATTCATTCCAATAAAACATAATCATGATGTTATATCATATGATATATACTAAAGAGTAGGAAAATTCTCTAATAGTAATATCGCATCCAATTCGATACCAATTACAAAAACAACAACGCCTAGATTAAAAATCCTATTCAATGTGAGAAAATTATGGATACCCTTGGTTTCAATATTGAGATAGGTTTAATGGACATAATAAACCATGAAATATAAAATATATGAGACACTAAGGACCCAAAATGTACCACCTCCTCTCATGATTCCATGAAGAAATGATATTTTTCTTTTAATATTTAGTTAGTCTTATAACCTGACAACATACCCAATGTCCCTAGGGATTTCTATAGTCAAAATTCATCCCCAAGAACATGTATTTAATGAGTCTAGTAATAGATGTATACAAACTGAATACCTTATGTTTCTAGATCTATTCTATAGATATTGTAATAGATATAACCCTATAAACAAAAAATAATTTTTTTTATTAATATGTGAGAAATTATTCTTGGAATCCCAAAAGGTAAATGAAATCACATAGAATTTGACTCTTCTTGATACCGTATCACAATGAAATAATCTAGAATAAAATATTCTATTAGATTTGGATCTACTGAAGTAATCAAAACAATGGGATCAATTAAAAGATATACTTTTGGAATTAAAGAGAAAATGATCCCTACCCATAATGAAAGTGATATACAATGGATTACAAATGATCCTTCATTAAAAATATTCATTTTGATCACAAATAAATATATTTTTCATTCCAATCATAAAAAATTGGTGAATTATTAATTATGAGTGTGAAACACACAAAAATTATAAATGTTTACAATTTTCCAGCATCATTTCCTCAACAACAAATTTTTCACGTACAATTTTGATTATATATGATAATGAAAATTAATAACATTGAAATTCCATTATTTATATGTAGTGATGTTTCCCCTATATTTATATAAATCTAAAAAACCATTTGAGTGTAATTTTAACTTGATATACATTAAAAACAACATTAGTACATTCCATATACTCAATCATTTATCTGCAAATAATTTCATGACTTTTGTAACCATAGAAAAAGAGATAAACCATAGGAATGTTTATAGTGAATATAATAATATATCATAACCATATTATAAAATGGTAAAGTTCATTAATAATATTTATATTATATTATATTAATATCTGGAGAGGCTTGTCTACAGAGATTTCAATAAAAGGGATATGGTTATGATACCTATATTTTACTTTGACGAAAGAAACCCTCAAATAATGACAAACAAATCTCCCATATATATTTTCCATGAATTCATTTCATATTAGACTCATGAAATCGATCTATACCTCCTTAAAAGTTTATCCTGGAATCGCATACACATCCTAATAAAATAACACATCAATTTTTGTATCCTATATAAATCCTCTCTTCACTCCATCAATGGTCTGAATAATAGCCTTAAATGTTTTTAGAAATCATTGGATATGTATCTGAAATTATGATAAAAATAGATTATTATATTTCATATATCTACCAAAAGATATAAATATTACTTTTTTTTGTTTTTTTTCTGAAATTCATATTAACTAATTTCCAATCAATATGATATATTCAGACTCATTATATTGAGAGAGTCGGTAAGTTCTATCTTGATATATCGGTCTTTGTTTGAATCTATT
This sequence comes from Viscum album, assembly GCA_963277665.1. NCBI lineage: Eukaryota > Viridiplantae > Streptophyta > Magnoliopsida > Santalales > Viscaceae > Viscum > Viscum album. The sequence continues at coordinate 768,889,484 of OY728119.1, read as the reverse complement.
TAGATTGGGTGGAATTATATTTATTGAATGTAAAAGTATTTATTTTTCGTATATTGATCATTTGGATCCTATTCTATTTATAACCATCCAAAATATTGCTTAAATAATGAATAGAAATATACATTCCATTGAAAAAGGGTCATTTGTAAAACATAAGTGTGATGTTCTATTAAAAATATATTTACCTGAATTACATTCCACAAAAAAATTATATTTTTTAAATTTCAACTATGAATATGTTTTATCATGATGAAAATAATAGGGAAATGTTGATAAACATATAAAATACACCTCACATATCAAAATATGTCAAACCCGATGCCTTCAAGGGAAGTTGAGAACTATGTGGAAAAAATTCCACAAAATAAAAACTCAAATACCAATTTAGAATGATGTAATCTCTTCATTCTCACCAGAATATAGTTCCTTAATATATTTTCATAGTCCTTGTATATATCTCTAATGATCCAATCCTAGTAATATTACCCCATCACCATAGTATGGACACCACAAGCTTAGAGATGAATTCTTAATTATCTCAATATCAAACTGAGTGATAAGGTATACAAATTAACTGATTTATAGTGGTTTATCCCTAAAAATATAAAGAAAACAAAAAATGCATTTCACCATGATTTCAAAAATTACCCATCCATAGGTTAGATGTCCACACCATCAAAAAAAATATTTTTAATTATAAAATAAGATACAAAAATTACAATGAAAATAACATTAAACAGTAACTCATATCGTAATTCTTTATACACAAAAAACGTTGTTTACAATATCAATAAATTTAAAATTCAAAAAATGTGTAACAGTTTTATTGATAGATAAAAAATTCCCAATAACAACTATGCAACCCACAATACTTTATAAGGCTAAAATATATTTTTCATCCATATTCAATTCCATTAATAGAACATTAGGGGATGTCATTTCTCAAGATGATCAACTAAAAAACATAGTTTCCATTAAATCTATTTCCCTCTTTAAAACCCTATATCAAAAAAATTTAGGAATAAATTTTTTTCTTGGAAAATACCAATGAAATGAATATATATCCAATAAATTATAATTTGAAAAAATATAATATCAAATAACAACCCATAGAATTTTTAATCAGCATATTTAAAAAAATCACCAAATAAAATCATTGAATCAATGATAATACATTATAGAGAACCATTTACTAGATACACCTACATGAAACCAAATAAAACCACATCGAATTAAAAAAAATATCTATTTAAATGAGACTAAATGGAACCAAAAAACAAGGAGAAATATCATGAAATCCCCCTCTCCAACGATCGATTCCACTCATAGGGAAAATAAGGATTCTGAGACACATATAAATGGGAGTGAATTTTGATGTAAAGAAATATGGGGAGGACTCTAAAATTAATCTATTATGTTCTTGAAATAATCAACTAATATATAAGTATTTTAAAAAAAATAATGCTGGAATGAATCTACAGTGAGGAATTCGGTTGGTGTTTGAGTTGAAGAGAGTACATAAGGAAAAGATTTAAAAATCATAATGCTAATTCGGTAAATTTACGATTTTTAACAATTATGGGTAAAACATTTTTTTTATATGGATGGTTTTTCAAACTGTAATCCAAAAATATTGATCACCTTCCCTTTGTAAATTTTTTTTATGGTTTTCCTAGAGTTATCCTTTTATTTAAAATTCCATGCATATACTATTCCAAATCACAATACCCCTTAAATAAACATATCACATTTTTATGGACAAAGTAACTAATAAATATGTTCTAACAACATGCACATGGATGATTCTCCCAAAAAAATTATTTTTGACTCATAAGGCTATGTAAATCGTAGTAAAAAGTAAATAATAATTGAAAATAAAAAAATGTACTGGGGAGCCAATGGGTGTGATAATTACTTCCACTATAACATTTTTATCTACCATAAATTCCTTTAGGTTCTTAATCCACTAATAGGTGAGGCCAATTCTCCCACATCCCCGTATCATGCTCCAATATATCATAGATTTCCCAAGAAAAACACCATATCACACAGTATAATTGAACTTAATTACCAAAAAAATATTTTTATGATAGTATATAATCCGAAAAGGCCATCCAAAAATGGGATTATTGAGATAACCATATTAATAAACCAATGATCTGACATGATATACATATATATTTTATTTTAACTAATTATAAACGTCAAATATTCTATGAATAGATTCCAACTAAAAAGGTTATGACAACTAATATGTCGTGTTCATGATATTCCCCATGATTTCAAATGACCAAACACAGATTTTGTCAAACTTTAGCTTTTTAACTTTCTGATGTACTATCAATTGAGAGGAAACTATTTGAAAAATAAGAAAATTAAAATAGTTTAATTTATGTAATATAAAATTAATAATAATCCTTATTATTATTTTGGGACAAATTTTAACCCATATAAATCAATTGAAAATTCTCTGTATTCTGACGAATAATGTTCACATGATCAAGTCATATCCTATATAATATTGAATGATCTATAATTCTAACCATCAATTATATGATGAAATAATGTGCTAATGATCGTTTGAGAAAACAAATCATCCTAATGACTTTGGAAAAATGTCCATCTAAGGATATTGATCCAAAATGATGGTAGAAGGCCCAATATAAAGCCTAGAAATAGCATGGATGTTTATGTTTTTAAGCTCAACAAATTTTAATGATTCTATAATATAGATTAAATGGACATATTTAGATATGTTTTTTTAAAGGTTGGGGCTAAAGCCTCAATTTATTATTAAAGCAAAGACCTATTTAGACTGGGTAGAGGGACACCCATTACATAGCGTGAAGGCCCAAGGCCAAGTGGCCTGAATATAAGTGTCAAAATCCCATCTTTTTGGCCCAAAGGACCCCTCGGTGAACAAAACTGCTACAGTTCCCGTCCTGCTACAGTACATACTACAGTACCGCCACCGCTACAGTACCAGCCCAGTCCCTCCCCCGCTATAGTGCTGCCGCTACTATAGTTTCCGTCGCTAATATAGTACTGCTAAAGTAATTATACAGTACCCCAGAAATTCACCCCTACCCGGATTTGATCCTGGGTCTTTGGAATGCCAAAAAATAGTATATACCACTAGGGTAAAAGCTCATTGGAAGGTTAGTTAGTTGATCAATTATTATACAAATAAAATACTTATAAATTTGGTTTTATGTGAAAGCAAACAATAATCTAAGGAAATCACATATCACTTTCAAAACACAAATAGGAAGGAGTGTCAATAATCTTGGGGATCTATAATGACATGAACTGATATAAAGAAAATTCACTTTATGGATGAATTAAAATTCGTTTTAGGTGTAATGGTTGTAGAAAGCACATTCACTTCATTAGTTTTATTATATCTTGTCAAATATAAAAGTCTATTAAGCATTATTATCCATGATAATATTGTCCCCAAATAATTATCAAATGATTTGTATAAATATAATTACTTGATTGGAATAATTGACATCGAAAAAGGATGTGATGGCCCCATAATTAATGATAATTTTGAAGAATCTCTGGTATTAGAGCATCCATGTAAAATATTGTTACTAGTTTAATAGGTATGTTTTTATACATGTCTTGGGGCTTCATTTTCATTATCTAGGTATGGTTGATAAGGAATTTGGAGGAATTAATGGTGAATTCATAAAATTTTTGGACTGTCAACATTATCTTGGTGTTTTTCAGGCTGTAATAGGGTTACATTCCATAGAAATCATGTTCGATGAATGATTTGAGGATATTCACATAGTGAATAGTTACATGAGGTGATGGGACTTTAAATGTCATGGATTATTTAATGAATGGTTTTTGTTTAAAAGCAACTCATTTTTTTATCTTATGAATCTTAACTGTTTCATTATTTGTAATGGGATTACACATCCTGAAATACCCGAAATACTATTTTAAAATAGAAACCATGAGTTATATCTTCCATTTGGGCCCTCTCTAATTTCACATCTCTTGACCCAAATCCTTCCTTATGTGATCTTTGTGATCTCCAACCCTTACAGATCCTCTCATTCATCATTCGATCAATGTTGTCTTGGTGGTTTGATACATGATTATGATTTCTACCTTATTATATTCATGTATCTCTTCCCCCTCCTTTTAGAATTGAATAAAACGTATTTTAATTGATGGATCTATTCTTCATGTTTCTAGTTCTCATTTATTGGTTGAGTTCTAGGGTCTTTGATTCCTTCATTCTTGTTGGAATGATTCTTTGTAGATGTTGTGTCTAAAAAAAGGTTGGTAATTTTTTCCCTCTATAAGAATTTTATTAACTTTGAATTGCTTTATTTATTTCAATTTTTAATTTAAATTAATTTTTTCGAACATTATTTAAATTAAGATAATAAAACCCAGTTCTAGTAAATTGTGATGTTTGGAATGGTTTTGGCCTGAAAATTTAGAAATCTACCAATTCCATTGAATTGGGATGTGTTTATAGAAATTGGTTGATATAATCTATTTAATTTAAATTATAGATTTTATAAGAAATATTTTAATCAAAATTTTAAATTTAATATTGGAAGTTAATAGTGAAATTTATTGAATAAGTATTGAATTCATTTTAATCATATGAAAATGTCTGAATGTTTTTTGATAGAAACCCAGTGATTTTATATTGTAGGAAATGCATGATTTTTTTTATTAAAACCAGTTTTGGTTTTAAATGGGAAATTGGAATTTGATATGGGGCAATGCGATTTAATTTTATTTTATGAAGTCTTGAAATAAAATTCAAATAATTTATTATTTAATAGTATGTGAAGCCTTAGGTAGTTTGTGAGTTATTTGGACAGAAACTATGATTATACAACATTCTAAAACATAAATGTTATAGTTATCATCCCAAATGGGATATTTACATGTTTCCTTTATTCAGTTTTAGATGGTCAATTTTATATAAATATTATCATGATCACTTAAAGAGAATGATGTCCTATATCTAGGAAAATTCATACCTATTTGGATGATGACCATGTAGATATCTTGTTTTATATTTCAGATATAAATGTATGCCATTGTTTTTAAACTAATTCACATCCCTTATTAATTTATAAATAATAATTTATAAAAAAAATTATTTAACTCATTGTTTTGGAAATATTCTATCACTGGTAAATACATTTATTAATGTGTTTCTATTATTTGAAAAATATAGATTAATTTTTTAAAATATGATATAAAATTCCAAAACCATGTATTTTAAATTTGAAATCATTAATTTTTTTAATCTATTATTAAAATATCTTTTTCAATATAGGGTGATACCCTACTGGGATTTTTTATCTCACACCCTACTTGTGGCTTGTGGTGTTTTTAGATTGTCCCCTTCCCTTTTCGATCAAGGGGAAAATATCTCTTAATGGTGGATCTGGCTGTTGAACCATGTACATTGTGAGTTGTTTCATTGGGCACATCATAGTTTTTTCTCTACACCAGTACTTGGGTTTTAGTAATTTGGTATTTAATACCATTTTTATTTATGTACCTTACCCCTAGTGGAGTTTCTTTTTTATGCATATTCACTTACTTATCTTGAATCTATAGTGTTTTGGGAAAAATTCATTCCCACATCAATGTTTTATGATTCCAGGTACTAGTTTCAAACACGAGGGGATCTGGAACACCCTTTGGGCTATGTTCGAACTAGATCATCTACCATGATATCCAGGTACCTGGGCTGGTTCATGAAATGTTGTATCATAGATAGGTTTCTTGAAGTTATTTTGCATTAATAAATCTTATTGGTACATAGGAGGTAGTTGTGATTGATTGGATATCCATCTATCTCCATATTAATCCTTATGACTCCATGGGTGTTTAGGGGAAGATATTCTTGTGGATTTTTTATAGTCTTTTCCCTATTTTGAATTGGATATAGTGAAATCAAAATATTATTTGTTATATCTATTAAGATCTTGTATCCCTTGTTTCTCTATTTGAGATATATCTGGTGTCTTCTGTACTATATGTTAATTTTTTGTATCGTCATGACATAGAGAAGTCATTTGAATAAAATCCAATAGGATGGGGTTGCCAAATTTTAGTGACCAAGTCCTCTAGTGGATCCGAATCTAGTTGAGGTGATTGTTCACACAACCTAATCTCTAGGATAAAAACCCCTCCAGTTCCCAACCATAATCCTGTTGTGGACCCTCAGGGGTATGTTCTTTGAAACCAATATCAATAGATCAGTTTCCAGAAGCCACAAATTTTAAAAGTCTCAATTGATCCCCAACATGTTGAGGAATGTTTGGGTATGATATAATGTCTATTTGAGTTCTTAGAGACGCTCGATGAGATCAAGGTGAAGTGTTCCACCTTCATGCTAGGGGGAACGAGCAGGAGATGGTGGGACATTATGGTGATAGTGAAGTAACATGGGGTATTTGTTTTAAAGGAATTATAGTTTCTCTTCAATGATCATTTCAATCCAGATTCCTTGGTGTTGGCCAAGGATGTTTTTTTATGTTTTGAGGAGGCTAAAAATAAAATGGATGGGTATTCAAATCACATTGAAAATGTTTATAGTTTTCTCCATAGATCGCATATAATGAGAGGAATAAGGATGTATGGTTCAATTTGGGACTTCAATCAAATATTCATTCTCATTTTTTTGATGAAGCTACCCAGTTATGTTGATATGCTAGAAAAGGTGATTATGGCTGACATGGAAATGTCTGGAATTTCAGGGTTGATGGAAGTTCCTTTTTAACCCAGTGGCTACATGAGTTCCATAACAAGAAATCATAATCTTTAGGATTCTCAAGGATGTTATCGACAACAGGGTACTCTCAAACCTCTTAAATATTCAGGATGATTTCCATTGATTTTCTATAACTATGGAAATCAATGAAATTTTAGGAGAGTTTTCACTGAGGCATCCAAGAACAGTAGCTCTGGAAGACATTCAGGACATAGACAAATAATATTCCATATCTATTCTACTCATCATAGTTTAATGTCCTCATCAAATCATACTTAATGTATGAGGAAATTATATTCATCCTGTATAAAAGGGTTACATATTTTTGCATCTAGAACGAAGCAACTTCATGAAGTGGAAGAGCCTCCAGAAGAAGCAGACACAGGTCCAAAGTCCCTGAGAGGTATCATTACTCTAGATTATTCATTAATGTACGATCTATTTGATAATGGTGCATCTCATTCATTTATTTTGACAAAAATGTTATACATGATTAATCATAATATGGAGCCTCTGTATTGTGAATTAGATATTACTAAAACCCTTGGTAAGAGAGAGAGAGTGAAATCTCTATGGTCCCAATTTTGTATTCTCTCTATTTTCTATTGATATGCCTTGTATTTTTATGGTCCTCTACATGAAACCTCTTGAAATCATTTTTAGAATTTATTTGGTCATCTCTAATAAATCATAGATTTAATGTAATCTTCAACGGGTCTTCCTTAATACACCCAGTGTTGTGTCTCTTGTATTTCGTGGATAATGGGACCCAAGGTAGTATAGGGAAGATCATTCTTATCCACTATTGGGGAAGTTAGCATCTATTTTTTCTTTTGATATATGCTGGGAATCATTGAGAAGTGATCTCCCCCAATTTTTTGTCAATTTTCTAGACATGCTTTCTTCGTATTTCTCTAATTCTCCAATGGTATTATATATTGATATTTTTATTGATTTAATACCTAGTACTCAAACAATTTCAATTACCAATTACCACATGGAACCACGATAATTGAAGTAGTTTATATCCCAACTGGATGATCTTATTATGAAATGATTTAAACTCAACAGTGTGTCAAAATGGGAAGTACTACTCCACTTCAATATGAAAGATGATGTTTATCTTCTCTTATTTGTTGACTATAGAAAGTTCAATCAAGTTTCATTGAATAACAATTATCCCTTGTCACAGATTGATGATCTTATTGATCAGTTGAATGTTTAGCAGTGGGTTTCAAATATTATCAATTGATTTGGATACCATCAATTGAGTATAATATAATCTGGCATTCAAAAAACCACCGTTTAGAGTAGGTATAACCATTATGAGTAAATTTTTACCCCCATTGGCCTAAAAATCATCTTTTTTTTAATTGATTTGATGGATATGATTTTCAATGATTATCTAGATACCATTGTGGAAATCTGTGTGGAGGTAATCCTCATTTTCTCTAGGTCTGAGGAGGATCATGTGAATCATATGAGTACAGTTTTAGGTATGTTCAGAAATAATAAACATTGTTCCAAGCTATTCAAGTGTGATTTATAGATTCAGGAAGTGAAATTAATGGGACACATAGTGTTAGAACATGAAATATCAGTTGATTTAGAGACAATAAAGGATTTAATGACTCGGGTGAATCCATGAAATTTCATCAAGAGTATAATTTTCTAGGGATTATCATGATATTATCACTATTTTGTCATGGACTTCACGAAGAAGACTTCGTTGATGACTAGTAGGAGTCAATTCTTTTTAGAATGAATATTTTAAATTTTCTTGTGAAGAGATAAAATATCTTTTGAATACTACCCTAGTGTAGAATCTTCATGTGGATGGGAAATGATACATGATCTTTTGGGATAGGTCGTTTTTAATCTTGGGATATGTTCTTATGAATGGTGACCATGTCATTGAATGTGGATCTCTTTTGTTTATGCCACATGAGACGAATAATCCTACCCATTACCTTGAACACACAGATGTAATACACACACTGAAGAGTTGTGTACATTACCATTACAGAGAAAGTATAACAATGTATTGAGACCACACCATTATTAATTAAGTCTTCTCCCAGAAATAATTGTTTTTCTCTCACCAGCATTGGGTGGAATATATGAAATATTTCAATTTTTACACCACCTACTCCCAGTAGAAGAGGGATTTTATTACAAATGTGTTGTGATGGAAAATTCCAACCATGAAAATGATTGAATCTTTAGAATATTAGATTTTGATGGTTGATTTTATATTTTGGCATGTTGGACTTATGATAGTATTGGATGAGGTTTCTTTATCTATACTCCAATTGAAATCCTTTCTTCTATGGATGATTCTTAAGGATTGAAAACATTATGATGAATTTTGTAGAATTAGAGACTCTCTTTATTGGGATATATAGTTTCTTCATTTTAGTTCTCCATATATAGTGTTCTATGTTATTAGAATATCTTGTTTTTTCTGTTAGTAGAATGGAAGGATGTAATGGGGGACTGTCACAATTCTATGTGGGATGTACACCCAGGAACTTCCAAGATGTTCTGTGAGATGTAGTGCTAGTTCGAGTGGTTTGGTATGTGATGAGGAATTGGTGAGTTTGTTTCCCATTTCTATACATTCCAATAAGTGAATGATGATGAACATAGAATTTGGGTTATCTAAAACCACTTCTAGTCACAACATGGAAGTGTTATGATATCTATATGAACATTGTGGTTGGGTTTCCTCATTCCAAGAGAAATAATAATGTGATATGGTTTATGATCTATAGATAGAAAAAGTAGGCTCACTTCACACCCATTCTCAATGAAATCAATGTTGAGGAGTTGGGAAATACCTATGTGAAAGAGATTTTTCGTTTTCATGGATTTATATTTACAATAGACTCTTTTTGGGATCCAAGATTCACTTTTCAATTTTAGAGAGATGTTCAAGAGGTAATGGAATCTCATGTCCATTTGAGTATGGCCTACCATCAGTAGTTGTATGGCCAGATGGAAAGATATATAAAAATTCATAAGGAAATTATTTGTTCAGGTGTTATTGAATTAATTGGGGCTTAGGATGATCATTTAGGTCTGGTTTAGTTTTCTTATTATAATAGTTACTACTCAGTGATTAGAATGGCTCATTTTGAGGCCTTTTATGGCCATCCATGAAAATCTCGGTTTTGATTGTCATATAATAGTTAATGTGCTTTTTTGGGACCATGTTTGTAGTAAGAGACACAAAAAATGATTCATTTTATTCACCATAGAATGTTGAAGTAACAAATACCATATAATTCTTATGATTTTTTTCACCATAGAACTTGGGAGTTATTAGTTGGTGACCGCTTATTCTTAAACGTTTCACCCCGGTTGGTTCATTGATGGTTGGGGAGTCAAGGGAAGCGTACTCCTCATTTTGTGGGACTATTAGAGGTTGTTGAGTTTGTGGGAAAAGTTACATACCGTTTATAAATTCCACTGCTACTGATGTCAATAAATAATGTGTTCAATGTATCACAGCTAATAATGTATCTCTTCATCCATATCATGTTTTTAGCTAGAGTAATATTTATATTGAAACTGACTTATCTTTCACGGAGTCCCGATCATTATAGTAGGTTCTCAGACTAGGTTACTAATTTGGTAGATTATACCTTTTGTTTTTGTGGTATGGTAGCATGGTTTTGAAAATCATGAGATATGGGAAAGTGAGATACTAATGAGAGAACATTGGTTTCATCTCTTTGTCTTGGAATCTTCTTTATATGTTTCCTCAGGACAAAATATTTTTCTGTTGGGGGAGGTTGTAACATCTCATTATAGATATAATATGTATGTATTAAATTTTTTTGTTATTTTTCACTTTTTTTTAACTATGTAGTGTTGAGAAGTAATTAGGACGATACCTAAAATGGTGAAGTTTGGGATTTTCAGTACTCCAATCCTTAGCTGGGTGTTTTTTCATTCATTAAGAGTGTTACATGCTGTGTAACTAGGTTACAAAAAGTGTAAAGGTTCTTGGGGGAATACTGTGTGAAGATTCACACTATGATAGGTTACATGACGTGATGAGACTTTGTAAATCATGAGCGTTTTAATGAATGGTTTTTCATTAAAGGAAATTAAATTTTTAGTGGTCATAAAACAACACTATTTCACGATGTGTAATAGGACTTCTAGTCATGTAGTACACTTAGAACTATTTTAAAATTGGCAGCATGACTGATCTCTCCCTTTTGTCTCCTTTCTAATATAACTTCTCTCATACCAAAGCCTTTCCCATGTGATCTTGGATCTCTCCAACCCTTCTAGTTCATTCATTCTGTATTGGATCATTATTGAATTGGAGGTTTGATTCCCCTGTAAGATTTCTCTCTCATTGTTTGTCTTTCTATCATCCTCATACATTGTGATTTCAATATATCATCCTGAAATTTATGGATCAATTCATCACATTTATAGATTTCTTTTCTTGGTTGAGTTTCAGGGTCCTCTACACCTTCTTTCTCCTTTTATGATTTTTATGAAAGAATAGAGTCTTATAAAAGTGTCGATGATTCCCTGCTGCATAAGCCAAATTTATTAATCATGAATTCTTTTGTTTATTTTAATTGGTCATTTAAATTTAACTACTCAAAAATTATTTTAATTAATTTAATAGAACAGAATTATTCTAAATTGATGGATTTTTAATTCTTTTGGCATGAATATTGGAGAATCCACCAATTCCATTGAATTGGAGTGTGGTTATGGATATTGGAGGATTTAAATTGATTAATTTAAATTATAGATTTGATGGAATATTTCCCAACTAAATTGATGAATTTAATTGTGGTAATGGAATGTGAAATTGATTAAATTGGTTTTTAATCTATTTAAAACTTTTGAAAATGTATTAAAACGTTTTTATAGAAACATAGTGGTTTTATCTTAGGAGAAAGCAATGTGTTTGATTAAAACCGATTTGGATTTTAAATTGAAAATTGGAATTTTGAATAGGGGTATGATATTTTTTATATATTTTAAGTAGTATTAAAATAAATTATGAATCCTTGATTGTGTCTGGGTACATTCAAGACTTAGGTAGTTTGTGAGTTATTTGGACACACTCTATGGTTATATGGTGTTCTAAAACATAAATGTAATAGGTCGCATCCCCAATGTGATGGTGAAATTTATACATTTTCCAATTATATAGGGACATGTGTATATAAATATTTTCATGATAACATAGAGAGTGTGATGTTCAATAAGTCGTAATGTTCATTCAAATTTGGTAGATGACCATGTTGGTCACTATTTTTTATTTGAGCTATATATGTATTCAAATTTTGTAAAAATTATTTCCATTTCTTTTCAATTTATATAATTATTTTACATAAATATTGTTTTATAAAAAGGTTTTAGAAATATTCCAGTACTGGTAAAGCCTATGCATATAATATTTTCTATCATTTAAACTGTCTAGAATTCTTTGTTTAAATATGCTTTTAAATTTTCCCAATTGTATATTTTTTAAATTAAAATAATTACGTTAATTAATCTATTAATGGAATCTATTATGGAATACTTGTTCAGACCATACACGGATTTTTAGATCAAACCCAACTTGTTTCTTTGGGTGTTTTTAGTTTATCACCTTATAGGTTCAAGAAAGGGGAAAAGATCTCATAGAAGGGGATTCATATGTTTAACCATGGTCATGGTGAGTTGTGACCATTGGGAGATGGGAGGTTATCCTCTATTGACACATGAGTATCAGTACATTGGGCATTAAGGCTTTGTTGACTTATGGTACATTACTCCTAGTTGAGTTTCTCTTGTATGAATATTGTCTTTCTTCTCTTGCTTCTGATGTATTTTCTGGAAAAATTATTCCCACATTCATCTTGTATCATTCCATGTTTGAGTCACCGACCTATGGAGATCAGAAACTCCTTTTGAGATATATCAGGATTGGCTCACCTCTTAGGATACCAGGGTACCCGGGATTATTCGTGACATTCCAACTTATATATAATCAATATCCATTAACCTCGATCAATACCAAGATGAGATATAACAACTTAATCATGAGTGAAACCATTTACAATTGAAGTTCATTCTCATCGAGATTAGAACCCAAACTATGTATGCTGAACCACGCCATGAAATATAACCATCATGCACCATACCATTAGTTTGTTTTCCAGTTTATTAATGGGATAGGTATAAATACCACAATTAAATTAATATGTATATTTTATTGATTTGTTAATATATTTTTATTTTAATGTTAATACATTATAAATGAATTTTGATTTTGAGACAATAAAACACAACATGTATTTTTGGGAAATGTTCAAATTATAATTAGGCATTAATTTTGATCAATTGGATGATTCTTAAATAAATAATATTATATTAAAATATAATTTTTATATTATTTTTATGAAATATAAATGATCATATCATTTTAATGATGTGAATTATAATTTTTTATAAGGGTTCAAAAAGAATTATTGTAAAAAACCCATTCATTTATCAGTAAATGTATATTATTATTGTAAAAGTGAATATTCACATAAAAATAAAATTATTCCAATAAAATGAATATTATTTTAGAAATCATAATTTTAAAATTAACCATTTGTCAATATTTCATAATTTTCAAATATAGTAAAATATTTTGGTACCCTTTAAATAACTTATAAATATAGATTTTTTATGATGGCATCATACTGACCAAAAATTGATATAATAAATATTATAATGGGTATCCAATACCATGTATAAATTTCCACTTTAAAATAATATAAATTTAAAATAATTTGATTAGTTTTATAAATACTTTATGAATCTTACAAAAAACTATAATATATTTTGATGTTTTAAAATAATTTCCCTAAGAGTATGACTCACTTACACATCACCAAGATTATTATTTTAATGATATCTTACCTTTTCCATATAATTTAAGGAATCCAATACACCTTTGAAAAAATTTCTATAAAAAACCATGGGTTTGTTGGTGATTTTAGTTATTTTATTATATAGAATCCAAAATCAATGTTTGATAAATAATAATGATTTCCCCACTCATATCCTATATAGACCCAAAAAATATCTCATTCCACTTAAAAAACCTCAGATCAAATCCCTACCAATTGATACCCACTATTGAGTGATCCCAAGGTGCCCAATCTCTTAAGATGCTCCTTTCAAGCATTTAGTATCACACTTTTATGATAGTATATATTCCTGTTCTCCATTTTCTTCCTACATCTTCATGTTAATATGCCTTTTTCTATAATTCATAATGCCTAGATATATTTTTTCACATCTCTATTAATACCCTTATTATTTATAAATGATTAAATACTTGTTTCTCTATAATTAAACCCTTTACTAAGTATCTTTACGACCCAGTTATTCTATAAAAAATTCACCAAAATGTTTGATATCAAACAAATTTGATGTGAATATTCATACACTTTTTTATCAAGGGTGATCACCATTATGAAATAATAATAATTTGTTTGGATAATTACTTGAATTTATTCCATACTCCATTATCGTGCAATAAAATTTTATAAAAAATGATTCCATGTTTTATGACCTATTTGGCATAGTTGATCATGAGAATAAAATGAATGTGATTGGTGCACCCGAAATTATATAGAACTCTAATGCATTGGGTGTTGATTTAATCTAATGAGACATCATGCAATGGATTATGTAGTGAACCAAATCCATTAGTGTAAATTTTGCACTATGATGTATTTAAAGTTATCATTGACCTATTATTATGATGTAGTTTAGTAAGTCGGTGGAGCATTTTTTTATTCATTATTATCATGTTGTATCATGACTCATTATCCATGTTTTTGATTATCACCCATTTTAATTCTCAAGGATTTTTCTATTTTATAACATACACTACATTCTTCATTTAATTTCATGTTTATTGCATCACATGAATTTATATCCCACCGCTTCCTTATATATATCTCAAGGTAATTCAATACAGTTTTTAGTATGTAGGAATAATATGAGAATGTTAAGGGAGTCATCAATATGGATGATTTATTCTTACTATTATATTAAAATTTAATGTCCCTAATTCACAAAGATATATACATATTGATATTTTAAGTTATATTATGTGTACTATTATGTAATATACAATGAATTAAAGTGTAATCGAGAGAAGGGTTTTCATAGTTTGTATCAAGGGAAATGTTTTTTCATTTTAGAGATTAAGATTAGGAAACTCTTTTGAAATCCTCAGTGATAAATCTATGTATAAAATAAATCCTATTTTTTGTTAAATTATATATTAAGTGGTCTATTAGTAAAATATATCCCATTATAGATACTACAATTAGATGCGGCTCTTGCACAGATATACATAGGTGAAAAACATAAAAGCACCTCGTTGACCTAGAAACCATCTAGAATTTGGGTACAGTAATATGAATATATGCACACCTTGTTTGACACTCCTAGTCTATATTCATTGGAGAATTTAACATCTCATTACAAAAAATTCTTTTGGGATAAAAAAATTCACATTGGTGTCTATGTTTGCAAATAGATAATGGAAAACATAGGTTTTGTCCTAAAAATCCGTAGGTTATGGAAATAAATGTCATTTATAAATTATCTATTTATTATAATTGGATTCCGTTTTATTATTTTAATTATTTGAAATACTTATCCATAATTTTACCTCTATTCATGATAATTGTCAGAAATTTGGGGAATTAGGTAGTGAACAAATGTAAAAAAATATGATGACTGCCCAAACAAGATGTCCAATACAAAGGGTGATGTAATAAAGCATTTTATTAAAGTAATATCTCATTCTACTCATGTTCTTAAAATAATCCTAGATCCAGAGGATCAATCAAATCCCCCAAGTAAAAAACAATCTACAATTGAAGCCTTTATGTGATAAGGGCCTCTGAATTTCCACATATATTATCATCAATTAATCATGGAATAATGGATCAACTCCGTTGAGAAGATCATCTACATCCCTCAATGTTTTGGGGAAAAGATAAAAATAATGGGTTTTTATCATATTGTGGGGGATGCTAATTATTTTTGGAAATTTTTAAAGAAGGTAAATACAATTGACTACATCAATGTGATGGCGTGGATGAAATTCCAGTAAATATTTTTCAACAAATATTTTCTTCACATTATAAATTCTAAAATAGAAATGGATTTCTTTCACTCATGAAAATAGGTTATGATCAATCAAGAAATAAGAGGAAAAACTAATAATACTTTCAGGATATTCCAATCGATTTTTTATTAATCCTGAATGGAATGTTGACTACTTCAATTATTGGAGATAATATAACCAAAAATCAATGGAAATCGATGACATTGATAGCTTCGAGGAAATTTTCCGATGTTATCTCAATGTATAAATTGTTATTAGTGAATATCAAAGGAGTGAAGGGGATATGATGTGGAAAGTGGAGTTTAATTATGAAATCCTACACCAAAATGGCACTAAATGGGTTCCCCAAGCCTAGTGGGCAATAGAGACTCATGAATATCTCCCCAAATTACAGATACTTCTAACTAGTAGTGAGGCCTCAGGTGTTTCTGTTGTGAGACTATTCCCTCACTTCCAAACATTGGCGCAATGTAAAAATATAAATAGAGTCAATATAGAAATCAAAATAATTAAATAGATGGAACAACATAAAATATAGACAACAATAATAATAACTAGAAAAAATGAAATAGAATTCAAAAAATGATTATAAGTAATGCCACTAGAAATCTAGAAAAAATGGTTATGATATAGATGACATAACATGTTCCAAAATAAGTATAAAGGAAATCAAAGACTATCATCAAAATCTAGAGCCCTAGCTCAGTAATCGACATGAATATCTATCCTACATAGCAAGCAGTCCAGTGTTTGAATTTTTAGTATTCCCATTATCGACACCTACAACCATGTAACCTACTCTAAGTAGCAGACAGATCCAAAATAGGATTTGAAATGAATATCAGTGGGCCACCACAAACTATGTCAATAACATTTGGACCTTTTAATGGAATTGTACTTTTGAACAAGCATGTATATATAAATTAATGTAGTACAATGTTACTAATTACCCATGTACCAGATTTATCACTAGACTAGCGTATGAACATAACTAGTCCCTTAATTTATTATTACAATTTTATAACTAATTCACATGTTACAATAGAGAAGGTTTTATGTTATGATAATGAAACCTGTAATGGAATTTAATAATGATTTTCCATTGTAAAAACCAATGAATCATCGACCTCAAGGGTCACCAAATCAGTAATAAATATATCCCGGAATGGTGTAAGAGTGTAATCAAAAGATCTTAGTATGCATTTGTCAACAATGAGACTCCTACAAAGTGTATGGAGTTTACCCATGGTAAAACAGGGCTAAGAAACTACTGGTCCCGATGGGATTTAACCCTATAACTTACTCATCAATGCGGGATCCATGGAGTGTATGATATTGAAGTGATCATATTGGATCATACCAGGAATCCAAAAAATATACAATGATCAAGGTCTAGGTGGGTCGGAAAATAAGAATCTCTATCCTTGAATTGGAATAGCATTCCCGAGTGATTAAGGAATTACCTGACAAAAATCCAAGGGGATCTTGATTTAGGACTAACCTATTTGATATGGTTGTCGTATAATATTTCAATTGGTTCAATTATTTTCATTCATTAGTGTGATAAGGTGAGGTCACATGAAAATCCTATTAATTCCATTTAATCCATATAAAATAATTACTGTTAATTTTGTAACCTTATATTAATGTGGAATGTGGTGTTATAGTCATGTAACCTATTGATCATTCAAAATTAATTTTGTCAAGTCATATACTTGTAATACTATCCCATTTCCATTTGACATTTAATTATCAATTGAATCACTTACCTTAGGTGGGTCATGCGGTGAGCATACATGGTACTTACCATTATAAAATACATTATACATTTAATGGAATTTAATATAGAAAAAAACCCTTAGAAGTTTCTTGTAATGTTACACCCGAATGGTGGCTCAAACATGTCGGTTACTAAAAACCCAATTATGGCATAACATCCTACATGGGATGGATGGTATTTTTTTTAAAACCACCATAAAATAATAACATATATAAAAATATCATAACAACATGGTTATATGGAATATAATCAGGGCATATAATATCTATATACAACAGCTGATGAATTGTCGAGCCCCAAATGGTAATTCCAAAATCTATAAAATCAAGGGATGAATTTTATACCACACACATTAGGATTTGATGACTCTCCTACTATGGTATCATCCATGGATTTGGATCATATCGAAGTATATCTATGAAATGTGGAAAAACTCTAAAAAATAATGAATCGGTCTAGAGAAAAAGAGAATTATAAAGGCTTAAACAGACTCTAGTATATACCATTGTGCATCCCATATGATGAACTAAATATGGATTGGATCTTGAAATAATTACATCTCTCAATCCCTAGATTTGGAATTTAAAAAGGTCCCAACTGGGATTAGAATAGATTAATCTTGATGGATCTTGGATTAGGAATAAGTAGGGGACTTAATTTGATCATTCAAGAAAAAATAGTCATTTTACCCAAAATATAGAATGTGCATAGTTCGTTCGAACAGTTTCAAAAATCATTTTCAAACCATACAGGAGTGGCTGGGAAGAAAGGGCACCTACACGGTTAATCCGCACTATTGTGTGCGAATTTTGTGATTTGGTTGTAACCAAAAATTTTCTTATGCATGATTAGGCAAACATTGCACCAACTTTTTTCTAACCATGAGACATTGTCATTATTTCCAATAAATATGTGTTCCAGGATTCGAACATGCCCCGAACTCCAGAAATACCTTTACTACCTCATTAGGCTTCTTTATTTGGTCCATGTAAAATATTTAAAATGTAATTTAAAGGATCCATATGATAGTGAAAACCCAGGTTCTTTCAGTCTTCCCACCTTAGAATAAATTTTCCTTGAGTTAACATTATAAGGGTGGGGAAACACTATTTGAGAATAACTCTTTCTACTATGTATGTATGTTGGCCACCCACACCCAAGTCTCTTACTGCATGTGGTCGTGATTCCATAGCACCTAAACTAGAGGGACATACCGGCCTCAGCGAGACATCATGCTCTGGTCAAAGATGCACACATGATACTCTTTAATGGAATATTAAACATATAACTCAACTTCTTATATATCAAAAGGATGATACCGATCAACATGAGACTGGAGAAGCTATGAGATGTAGAAGACATCAGGTGTGGAATGGCACCTCTAAGGCAGTAGCAACCGATAGGCTACCATCCACAATCCTTTTATAATTTCAAAAGAACTACGTAATGAAGAGATACCATACATTGTTTTCAATAACCATTTATGACCTATCCTGGGTGACACCTGATAGAAAACATGATCCCAAACCTCGAACCCTAGAGGTTGTTTTCTGTGGTCGACATAAGATTTTTATTTCTAGATTGAATAGTATTCATACACATTATGATCTACTAATCTTGAATTGAAGTCTCCTAAATGATGTAGGGACCTACTATGATTTCCTCACCTACCACTAACCAGCATAGGGGTGAAGAAAATGGCCTAACATAGAAGGCCTCAAATGGAGACATTTAAATATCCATATGGAAGTAGCTACTATAGGTGAATACAATGAGAGGGATACAGTTTTCCCAAAAAATTTCTGAAACTAAGGACACATGCTTAGATCATATCTTATAGAACTTGTATTGTATGTTTTTATTTTCCATCTGTCTGATGGTTGAAATTATGGGCCTAGAAACACCTCTGTTCTGATAGATTTCTACAAACCCTTCTAAAACAGTGATGTTAAAAATGAATCCCGATCTGAAATGGTAGTATGAGGAACCCCGTGTAGTCCTAAAATCTGATGAACATTTATTTTTTCCAGCTCATCAACTAAGAATGTATCCAAAATAGGAATGGAGTGGGATGATTTTATTAAACATTCAATATAAACCCATTTACCCTTGATACCCCTCAGCAAACATGGTTAGATGAAGTAGAAATCCATAGAAACGTATTGCCATTTCTATTTCGATACTGGAAGCAGTTGTAACAAGATTACAGGTATTTGGTGTCCACCTTCACCTGCTGATAGGTGGAACAACTAGTGATAAAGCCTGATATCTGACGTCTCATCCATTGACATGAATACAGGCATTCCATGTCTCTATAAATCATCATGATTCTTGGATGAACTACGCACTGAGAGGAATATGGATATTTCATCAACTGCTCTCCCATATCTATAGGATCCTAGACACATCCATGGATACAAAGGATGTTGTCTCTGCATATAGACCAATCTGGAGGTGGGTTATCTGTTGATATACTCTCATGGAGAACCAAACATTCAGCATCTAAAAACATTCTGCCCTTCACCTTTTTAGGAATATAAAAGTTATCTTTCATTTATGATATATAAGACTGCTTGTGATTATCGAGAAACTCAAGATGCATCTCAAATAAGGGTACCATTAAATTCAATTCATTATTGTCTTCCCATATATCATGTGCTATAGTTTTTTGACTTTGTGCATCTTCATCCACATTTCCCTTCTTAGGCATACAAAGAAGCTGAAAATCAAAGGATTATAGATATTCGACCCATCTCCATTATCTGAGGATCATTTCATGCTAGAAAAATATATATTTGAGGAACATGTGGTCTTTGTACACCACACTATGCTCACCTAACAAATATCTTATCCAGCAATGTAAGGAACAGAAAACTATTTCTAGATCTATGTTTTGCATCATGTAATTTCTCTAATGAGGCATAAACTGTCGAGATCTGTATAAAAATAATTTGTCTTTCTACATCATTAGTACTCATTGGATGATGCCTGATACATCACAAAAGGCAGTATAACTAATTCCTAGCACTATAGGTGTCAGAATAAGTGCTGATACAATCTGACCATTCAGATATTGAATGTCTTTGTAATGTTCTTTTGACAACAAGAACTTGAAAAAATAATTTGGTAGACTATAATGGGTTAATCAAGGTAGTGAAAGGTCTTGTAAAAATCTATGTAATATCCATCCAGCCCCAGGAAACTCACTTTTTCAAACTAGTTCATGGAATTATTTTAGGAAACCACAATACTATCATTTTCTTAGTCAACAAATACTCTTGATTCTAATATTGTGTAACCAAATAAGTGAACTTTTTTTATCAATAAGAGGAACCTATTAATATTGGAATAAAACTAATTCCTAGTTTGTGTACACATTATGATCTCAAGATGATTGGAATGATCTCTACGAGTAGGATAATACACCAAGATTTCATCCAAAAAGACCATTACAAAATAGTACAAACATGGGTGGAAATCTCTATTCATAAGGGACATGAAAGTTGATGTCACATTAGTAAGGCCAGACATCATAAATGGGTACTCATACAGACCATACCTTCTATGAAAAGCAGTACAAGGTATTTATGATAGCCTTACGTATACAATATTATAACCCAATATCAGCTATTTCTTATAGAAGATCTTGGATCCTCAAAGCTGGTCGAAGAGATCATCTATTTGTGCTAGTGGGTATTAGTTCTTGGCCGTAGGATACTTCAACATTTTATAATCCACGCATTGATGTATGGTTTTTTCTGCCATCTTGGAAAAAATCATAGGTGAACCCTTATAAGATATACTAGGTCATAGAAAACCATAAACCACTAAATCCCCAAACAACCTCTTGAGCTCTCGAAGCTCTATTGGTTCCATCTAGTATAGATTAATGGAAACTCTAGAAACTCCTAGAACAAGAATAAATTCAAATTCTACCTCTCACTCTAGAGGAAATCCAGAAAAATATTTGGGAAAGACATCTCTAAAATGATCCACTACTAGAGAGAAATCAACTTGTCATAAAACCTGATCCTCCTTGATGAGATTTCAAATTTGGGCAGTCACCTTCCATGACCTCAACACACTAGTCCAAATCCACCATCCTAGAAATCCCAATAACCCATATGTAGATAAATGTTACCCTCTATTGATGTAAATGATACCATGTACAGATAGGAGTCTAAAAAATCATGATACTGAACTAACCAATCCATTCATTTAATGAAATAGAAGCATGTTGTCTTGTGAATAATTTGGTTCAATAAGAAATAGTAACTTCTTACCTCAAGGGGTAGTCCCTATACTGGTTTATTCTCTATGTTTGTACCCCAATTGGTGTATCATGGGTCATTACACCATAGTAATATTGTATCTCTATTTCGATACCCTCCATGATAGATTCAGAGATAAGAGAGTTCAAATAACCTATATCAAATAATGTAGATACTAACATTGATTCCATAATAATAGAACCTATTAAAATAAAGGTTCATGTAGACTAAGCCATAAGAATGAACTATAATGCATAAAACTATATTGATAAATGATCCTATGGAATAGTTGGACTACCACGATCATAACTACTCTGTTGGTGCTGATGATTATCAGGGGTCTGGCTTTCATAGCCACAACCAACTCCTCAACCAGACCTACCAGTGCTATTCCAACTCCCATCCTGAGGAGACATAAAATAGCTCACTCCTAAAGGTCGAGGTGGGGAATATTTATAATGACCCATACTTTAGATACATTGTTATTACTAAAAAATTGAATAATAATTATTACAACATATAAAAAACCATTGAAGGACCGTATAGGTATAGTGTCTTTAGAAACTGGGAAACATAAACAACTAGTTCATAAATCATCTACGTTGTCTCCCATTTATTTCATCATATCTAGAGTCCATTTTTGGAATATCCTTCTTCCTGGCCTGGGGAAAATTAAACATACAAATGGGTGAGCTCAAATGCTCAGTAAGGGTAATCAAATGAAATATCAAACATATCATATTTATAAGAACATAACATTTTGAAAATCTTATCATGAAAAAGAGATCATAACATGGGACAAATCATAGAAGTGAATTGTAAATCCAATAATCATTACTTAAAACATGCAGCTTTGTGGCATACCACATAATCATAGAAAATCATATCTTAGTATTCAAGACTCATTTCCAAGACTATCTTAGCAGACGAAGTCCTTTTCTGAACCGAGTTCACTCCTTGTTTCAGTCCTATTTCACTGAATCGGTTTAACCTGTCGTTCCATCCATGTCTATCTCATGAGATATAAATCTTACCCAATGCATTTTAGGGAGATATAGGTCCCACCCATCTCATAATGATACCATTCTTATGAGTGCCACAAAATCATAAACCATACATCATAGCATAACCCATGTAATAAAAATGGGATTCTTAAACATCACGTCATCATAACATAATCCATTAAAGGATATAGTAAAAATAATTCCATAATAACATAATCAAATCAATTTAAAAATTGGGATATAAACAGAACCCTATATTATCTTATATGGAAAATAATTTTGATAAAACACTTGAACTCCATTCATGAAGAAAATATCCTTTCTACTTCAAAAATATTTTCCTTTCTTAACATGTCATATACTTTTGAACTAAAAGAAGTCGATTAAAAATAAAAATGAAAACTTGTAAAGTAATCTTCATGGAAATAATGTTCTAAAAATCCATTCATGCCATAAAAGTTAAAAAAACATTTTTCTCAAACTTTGGCTGAAAAAGACAAAAAGTACCTCGTACGAAAAATGACAAAAGATTCATTTCATATCTTTTACTAAAAAATCTCCGAAGGGTAAAATTGGATTTAAAAAATTGTAGGTGGATGGAAATAATATTACATATTGAGGAAATATGGATTTGGATGATAAATATTCCCTAGTAAATTCTGATGTATAAAAAATCTCGGATAAAAATGAGATTGTGATATTTTCCCTTACCTTAGATCTGATTTGCTTCGTATGTGTCTGAACCTCCTGTATAATGATTTAAATAATTTCATTGACTTATTACAGAATCATACTTATTTTTATGATATCATATATGGTCATATTCATAGCTTTTTATTAGAAATATTTTATTGCTACTTGTTATTCGGGTGTTTATTGCATTATGTTCGTATGTGTGCTTTGTCGAATAAATTCTTATTATTCTTTTTAGGATATAGTCACCTCATTTCCAGAATGGTATTAGTGTAATATATATAATATTTATTCATTAAATTCATTTATATAATCATTATGTAGTGAAGATCATGTAGAACGATTCGCATCACATCGTGGAGATGGTATTCCGTATGTACGCATGGGCGATGATATCGTTCCCATGATTGTGGAGTTTTATTGGAGTGTTTGTATACAATATCATAATCAATATCACTTTAAAGTAATTATATATAGTCATTATTTACACCATTATACCAATCCAAGTAAGGTGGTGCTGGAAAATAGATTACACCATGGCGTGAAGACGGTATTCCGTACGTACGCACGCGCAGTGATTTTGTTTTCTGTATGATGGATAGATGGTGAAATAATGTTGTTTCATACTTATAATAACATATCTGTACATGTAGTGATACTTTTGATATTACTTCATAATGAAACAACTAAAGAAGAAGAATTATAAGAAGAAATAAAGTTGAAAGAATCGGTAATGGACATTACCTCTTCTTTGAAGCACCTCTTTGAGACCTCCTCTTAGGGAACTAAAATTGGTATTTGTAGAAGACAAGGACCTCTAGGATGTTTCTAGGGAAGTGGGGAAATGAAATGGGCATGGTTTATCCGATCTTGAGTGCTCAAATTGGTGCGAGGAGGAGAGGGAGGAGGTTCCCTTTTATAAGGGAGGAGAGGGGCACCTTTGAAAATATAAGAAATATTAGTTTATATTAAATCCCAACCCCACTTAAAAACTTCCGAAATGAATCATATCCGAATATTATATGATATAGGGTTGTAATATCATCAACCAATAAAATTTAGACTTGTTAGGAATTTATTTTAATCATTATCAACTTGATTTATCCTTATTTATCAATTTTATTTTATTTGTGGTAATAATATTCTAAATTTTTAATTATTATAAATAATTACATATGTGTTGTGAATTTTCCATAAATTGACACTTTATGAAATTTTAGACCATATAAATTTTAATTTATAATTTTTAATTATTTTTGTGATTTTAAACAATTTTATAATATTTTATTTTTATAAAATAACAATAGTGTCAATTTTGACACTATTCATTTATTTGAATTTAAATAAAATATATATAGATGTTATGTTCTAACTAAAATCTTTAATAGATTAATAAAATGTTATATGTATCTATAAAATTAGTGGAGAATATTAAATAGTTCATATAAAATTTGTTTTATTATTTTTAAAATTATTTATTTGATATTTTAATTAATAAAATAATTTCAACATCACTATTGTGTCATAATTAATGATAATTATTTAATCCTTAAAAATTATAAATAAATTCATATAATGTAGGTAATTTTATCAGATTTCTGGAGACTATTCATGTTCGAAGATTCATTAATGTTATCACTAAAGTAAAATTATTAAACTTATAAGATTTAAGAAAGTGACAAGTTGTCACTTTCTTTGGTTTTAATAATAATTAAATTATTTTCATGGACAAAAGTCCATTAAATGAATCTAATACGACCCATAGGTGATATGGGTCGACTTTAAGTCATCCAATAGGATTTTGGAAAGTGTTAGGGTAATTTTATAGTCTTATATTTACCCTTAATTACCCGATTTACCTTTAACTATGGTAAATAAAATTTACCGTAGTTACTATTCATAATGCCCAAAAATAAAAAATAGAGTATTAACATAATTTGGACCCACTGATTACAAATATAGAATCCATTTTTTTCAAAATTCAAAACACATAAGTTGCAGTAATTAATTTTAAATTAATCTCGTTGTTAAGAAAACGGGTTTTAGAAGTTAAAACATTGCCAAAGATTGAAATTTTTTTACCTATAATTCAATGTGAAATTAATTCCAATGACATATATTATATTAAATGGTAAAAATATATTCTATTTGTACTTTAAAACAATTCAATATTATAATTTAACCATATAAATTATCTCAATGAATAATGTTGATTTTAATTAAAAATCAGCATATTTTTACTATTCATCAAAATATGAAAGTTATTAGAAAAATATAAAAAATTTATCCAAAGTAAATTTTTTTTATCCTGATTCCAATGAAAAATTTTATTTTGTCAAATTGAACTTATAAACATGTCAGAAACTAGATTTAATGTGGGTGTGCCATAAAAAGGCGGCAAAACTGCATTTTTTTTAAAAATACTTATTTTAAGAAAAAAATTTATTTTGTTCTCTTACCATGTTCTAGAAAATGTGTAAGATGAATAATAATGTTATAAAATTTAAAATGTAGTTAATACTATTCATAATGGCTAGTCCATAATAATATATCATTGTTTAGTGAAACACGCTATCGAGGAAGGTTGTGATTGCGTGTAATGCAAGCCAAGTCAGTATTATGTGTTGTGAAAGATTCCTTTGGTGTTGCATATAACAGAAGAAATAAAAAAATATTTCTCATAAAATCTTAGGGTGTTACCTTCAACCCCACTTAAAATTAATTTCTCCCTCGAAATTCATCACTTCATTACAAATAGATGAGGATTCCTCTCACTCATCATATCCTCAAGTTCCCATGTAGCTTCTTCTAATTGGTGGTTCCTCCATAAAACATTTCACCAAGAAAGTGGTCTTGTTCCGTAGGACTTTTTCGCTACGATCCAGAATCTCTATCAGTTGTTCTTCATTAAAAAGATCTTGCTCCAGTGGTACAACTTCTGAGCTTAGTACATGTGAAGGATCGGGTATGTACTTTCTCAGGAGAGATACATGGAACACATTGTGAACTTGAGATAGATTCTGTGGATGCGCCAATCGGTAAGATACCTTCCCAACACGATCCATAATTTCAAAAGGACTGATATATCTAGGGCTCAACTTTCCCTTCTTTCCAAATCTCATAACCCTCTTCTAGGGAGATATTCATAAGAACACTTTATCACCCACTTCAAACTCTAGGTCTTTTCATCGGTTGTCGGCATAACTTCTTTGTCGACTCTTAGCTGCTCTTATTTGTGGTTGAATAGATCTGAACTTTTCTGACATCTCATCAACAAGATCAGGTCCTAATAGCTTTTTCTCCCCAACTTCATCTCAACAAGTTGGAGTTCTGCATTTCTTTCCATAGAGGGCTTCATAAGGAGCCATCAGAATACTAGATTGAAAGCAATTATTATAAAAAAATTCCACCAAAAATAGGTGTTGATCCCAACCACATTTTAAGTCCATAGAGCAAGCTTTCAACAGGTCTTATAGAGTTTGAATTGTCCTCTCAGACTGACGGTCTGTCTGAGGATGGTAAGAAGTGCTGAAACTGAACTCTGTAACCAGAGTATGCAGAAGACTTCGCCAAAACTATGTGGTAAACCTCAGATCACAAGCAGATATAATGGAAAGTGGTACTCCATGCAATCTTACCAACTCCTTTACATATATCCTAGAAAGCTGATCAAGAGAGAAATCCTCTCTAATAGAAATGATGTGTGCTGACATCGTAAGACGATCAACTATAACCCCGATAGCATTATTGCCTTTGGATGTTTTAGGAAGTCTAGTGACAAAGTCCATAGTGATGTTTTCCCATTTCCATTCTGGTATGGGTAATGTTTGTAACATCCCCTTATAATTTTTCTCTTAACTTTAACTTGCTGACAGACCAAGCATCGGGAGACATATTCAGCAACATCTCTTTTCATGCCATCCCACTAGAAGTACTATTTCAGTTCCCTATTCATCTTTGTACTTCTAGGATAAATAGAAAATGAAGAACTATGAGCCTCATCCAGTAGCTCCTTCATTAATTCTGGGATGGGAGGAACACAAAGCCGATTCCTGAACCTTATTATCCAATCACAATCAAGGTTGAATTTAGGAACATTTCTCACCTTCTTTTGTAACTCTACATCTTCTTTCTATGCCTCTTTAGTCTTCACGTGTATAGATGGTTGAACATTCATTTCAGAAAGATACTATTTTTCCCTTTCCATTATAATTCCAAGATCCTTCCTTTGTAAATCTATAAATATTAGATCTTTTGTGATCCTCATCATGCATAAACTAGCATGTTCTTGTCGACTTAATGCATATGCTACCTTGTTTACTTTACCAGGGTGGTAATGAATTGAGCAGTCATAATCCTTAATCAGCTCCAACCATCTTCTTTGACGCATATTTAGCTCCTTTTGTGTGAAAATATACTTTAAACTTTTATGATCAGTATAAATATCACAGCTTTCACCATAAAGGTAATGTCTCTAATTCTATAATGCAAATATTACCACAGCTAACTCCAAATCATGAGTAGGGTAATTTTGCTCATGGATTTTCAACTGTTGTGAGGCATAAGCTATCACCATATCATTTTGCATGACAACACACCCTATTCCCTTCTTGGATGCATCACTATAGATCGCAAACCTTTCTCCACTGCAAGGTAGTGTGAGCACAGGTGCACCGGCTAACCTTCTTTTTAGCTCTTTGAAATTCTCTTCACATTCCTCCATCCAAAAAAACTTAACTCTTTTCCGAGTCAACTTGGTGAGTGGGTTAGAAAACCTTGAAAAATATTTCACAAAACATCGGTAATATCCAGCCAAACCAAGAAAACTTCGGATCTTAGTTACTGTTGTTGGTCTCAACCATCTTTCGATAACCTCTATTTTTGCTGGATCCACAGATATCCCCTCTTTTGAGATAATGTGACGCAAAAATGAAACTTTTTTAAGCCAAAATTCACACTTGGTAAATTTTTCATAAAGCTTCTCCTTTCTTAGGGTCTTTAATACAATTATCCAGTGATCTTCATGTTCTTCCTTGCTCTTTGAATAGAGAATAGTATCATCTATAAAGACTACCAAAAATTGATCAAGATATTCTCTATAGACTCTATTCATCAGATCCATGAAGATAGCAGGGGAATTAGTAAGACCAAATGCCATCACTATAAATTCATAGTGTTCATACCTTGTACGAAACGCTGTCTTGGGTATATCCTCCCTTTTGACCCTTAACTGATGATACCCTAAACAAAGATCAATCTTGGAAAAGTATTTCTCTCCGCGTAGTTGGTCAAATAGGTCATCAATGCGTGGGAGAGGATATTTTTTATTGATAGTGATCTTGTTAAGTTCTCGATAATCAATGCAGAGTCTCATTGATCCATATTTCTTCTTAACAAACAGAACAGGTGCTCCCAAAGGTGACGCACTAGGGTGTATGAATCCTTTATCAAGATTCTCTTGGAGTTGTTTCTTTAATTCCTGCAACTCAATTGGGGATATTCTATAAGGTGTCTTTGAAATAGACAAAGCACCCGGTACAAGTTCTATTGAAAACTCAACTTCACGATTTGGTGGAAGACCTGGAAATTCCTCCGGAAAGACATCATCAAATTCCAGTACACTAGGAATATTATTAATCGTGAGTTTCTCTCCAACCATTTGAGATAAATAACCTTCATTTAGTGGAATAAAGACCCATAAGATGGAATAAATTTCCACTGGAAGGTTATGTTCTTCCTTTCATCGATAGATGATCATAGATTAATCTGGAATATGAAATGTGAAGTCCCTTCTTTAGAAATTGATATGATCTCCATAAAAAGAAATCCAATCCAGGAAAAGAATCACATCAAATTCCACTATAGGAAGGATCACAAGATTTGCAGGAAGCACTTTCCCACAAACTTCATTCGGAGAAGAATTGTAAACTTTTGATGCGACTGTTGTGCCATTAGGAGTTGTCACAACCTAATAAACATATAATTTTTGAGGTAATACGGCGACACCCAAAGAAAATTATTCAGAAATAAAAGAGTGGGTGGATACAGTATCAAATAAAACATTTTCTTCTTTAGAGTGGATGGTAACTGTACCTCACACCACTTCGTTTTTTACTCTACATCGCCGATAGTAATTGCATGTGACTTTCCTTTGTCTTTGGCCTTAAGAGTTTGTTGACGTTGATCATCATCATCAACCCTTGGATTTGGGAATTGATTGTCATAATTCCCCATCTCCTTGCACTTGAAACATTGATGCGTAGTAGGTTTTTTATATGTATTTTTTCCTTTGTTTGCATCATTAGACATCATCTTCCCATTATTTCGACAATCAATTTCCCGATGACCTTCTTTTCCACACTTATAACATTTTCTTGTCCCCTTAAGACAATTTCCTCCATGTTTCTTTCCACACTTTGAGCATTAGGGAAAACTCATCTTCTTTTTAGTGTGGTCTTTAGATTTTCCTTTGAATTCAATTTTCCTCTTCTTATCAAACCCATGTGACTGATGGGTTACACCAATATAAATCTCAACCTTAAGATCACATCGTACAATTTCCTTGTCGCTGTTGAAGTCCCTTATGGATAACACCCTTCGAAGACTTGGTTTTAATACACTAAAGAATCGATCGATCTTAATCTCATGTTGGATAATAATTCTATAAGCGTACTTTGCAATTCATGTAAAATTTTATTTTTAGGTACCAACGGATTCATCATCCTTTTGCTTCAGTTCAAGAAACTCCTTCTCCATTATTTTTTGAAGAATACGAGGGAAATACTTATTCAAAAATAATTTCTAGAACTCATCCCATTCCATGGACTCAATTTCATTCCTTTGCCTTGTATTCTTAATAAGATTCCACCATGGATCAGCATCACCTTCCAAACGATACAGTGCTAAGATGAATTTATCATGTTCAGAACTTTGAAGAACTGAAAATATCTTTTCAGTGGTACTGATCCATTGTTCAGCCACTAATGGATCAGAAGACCCACTGAATGAAGGTGGATGATGCCTCATGAAGGATTCAACAGAATTTTGATCCTTAATTTCCCCATTTGGAAGTCTTTCATGATTCATAGCTTGAGAAAGTTGTGTGAGAATGGCTACAAGATTCTGCATTCCATCTCCCATAACGTTTGGTTTCTCAGGGGGACAATTATAGCATTACTCGACGCATTCCACATTAACACGTTTCCTTTGGGTTCAAGCCATGGATTAAAACCAAGAAGAATAGTTTGATAAACACTAAATATAATAGGAAAACCACATAATAAAGAATAAAATTTCACATTTAAGGTCTTATCATAGGTTGTTCATGGCCATTTCTAAAACACTATGATTGTGTTCTATGCTTAAACATATCCTTAGGTTTCTTACTAAGGCCTTCAAATCCTAGTTTCCAAAGGTTTACTATAACTTTCCTCTGATACCAACTATAACGACCCATACATTACATACATGGTTATTACTTCAAAATTTAAGCATAATTATTACAACATATAACAAAACCATGAAAGGACCGTATAAGTATAGTGTCTTTAGAAACTGGGAAACATAAAAAACTGGTTCATAAATCATCTACGTTGTCTCTCATTTATTTCATCATATCTAGATTCCATTTTTGGCATATCCAACTTAATATCCTTCTTCCAGACCTAGTGAAAATAAAACATACAAAAGGGTGAGCTCAAATGCTCGGTAAGGGTAAACAAAATAAATATCAAAGATATCATATATATAAGAACATAACATTTTGAAAATCCTATCCTGCAAAAGAGATCATAACATGGGATAAATCATAGAAGTGAAATGTAATAACAATAATCATAACTTAAAACATGAAGCTTTGAGGAATACACAAATAATCAAAGAAAATCATTTCTTAGTAGTCAAGACTCATTTCCAAGACTATCTTAGCGGATAAAGTCCTTTTTTGAACCGAGTTCACTCCTCATTTCAGTCCTGTTTCACTGAACCGGTTTAACCTGTCGTTCCAGCCATGTCTATCTCATGAGATATAAATCATTACCGAATGCATTTGAGGGAGATATAGGTCCCACCAATCTCATAATGATACCATTCTTATGTTTTCCACAGAATCATAAACCATACATCATATCATAACCCATGTAATAAAAATGGGATTCTTAAACATCACATCATCATAACATAATACATAAAAGGATATCGTAAAATAAATCCATCATAACATAATCAAATCAATGTAAAAATAGGGATATAAACAGAACCCTATATTATCTTAGATGGAAAATAATTTTGATAAAACACTTGAACTCATTTCTTGAAGAAAATATCCTTTCTACTTCAAAAATAAATTCCTTTTCTTAACATGTCATATAATTTTGAACTAAAAGAAGTTGATTAAAAATAAACATGAAAGCTTTTAAAGGAAGCTTCATGGAAATAATGTTATAAAAATCCATTCATGCCGTATAAGTTAAAAAAACATTTTTCTCGTTCTTTGGCCGAAAAAAGTCAAAATGTACCTCGTATGAAAAACGACAAAAGATTCCATTCATATCTTTTAATATAAACTCACCGAAGGGTAAAATTAGATTTAAACAATTGTAGGTGGATGAAATAATATTATATATTGAGGAAACATGGATGTGCATGATAAATATTCCCCAGTAAATTTTTACGTATAAACAATCTCGGATAAAAATGAGATTGTGAGATTTTCCATTACCTTAGTTCTGATTTGCTTTGTAAGTGTCCGAACCTCCTGTATAATGATTTAAATAATGTCATTGACTTTTTCCAGAATCATACATATTTTTATGATATCATATATGGTCATATTCTTAGCTTCTTATTAGTAATATTTCAGTGCTACTTGTTATTCAGGTGTTTATTGCTTTATGTTCGTATGTGTGTTTTGTTGAATAAATTCTTATTCCTCTTTTTAGGTAATATAAAACTCATTTCCAGAATGGTATTAGTGTAATATATATCATATTTATTCATTAAATTCATTTATATAATCAATAATCAATGAAGATCTTGTAGAACGAGTCGCATCACATTGTGGAGACGGTATTCTGTACGTACGCACGAGCGATGATATCGTTATCATGATTGTGGAATTTTATTGGAGTGTTTGAATACTATTTAAAAATCAACATCACTTTAAAATAATCATATATAGTCATTATTTACACCATTATACCCATCCAAGTAAGGTGGTGTTGGAAAATAGATTACACCACGGCATGGAGACGGTATTCCTTACATACGCACACGCGGTGATTTCGCTTTCCGTAGGATGGATAGATGGTGAGATAAGGTTGTTTCACACTTATAATAACATATCAGTATATGACTTATACTGATGTTATTACTTCATAATGAAAAAACTAAAGAAGAAGAACTATAAGAAGAAATAAAGTTGAAAAAATCGGTAACGGACATTACCTCTTCTTTGAAGCGCCTCTTTGAGACCTCCACTTAGGGCACTAAAATTGGTCTTTGAAGAAGACCAGGACCTCTAGGATGTTTCTAGGGAAGTGGGGAAGTTAAATGGTAAGGGTTTTACCGAGATTTAAGGCTCAATGTTGTGTGAGGAGGAGAGGGAGGAGGTTCCCCTTTATAAGGAAGGAGAGGGTCACCTTTGGAAATATAAGAAATATTAGTTTATATTAAATCCCAACCCCACATAAAAACAACCCAAATGACTCATATTAGAATATTAGATGAGATAGGGTTTTAATCTCAGCAACCAATGAAATTTATACATGATAGGAATTTATTTTAAACATTATCAACTTGATTTATCCTTATTTATCAATTTAATTTTATTTGTGGTAATAATATTCTAAATTTTAAATTAATATAAATAATTACATATTTGTTATTAATTTTCCATAATTTAACTCTTTATGTTATTTTTTACCATATAAATTTAAATATATAATTTTTAAATATTTTTGTTATTTTTAAACAATTTTATAATATGTTATTTTTATAAAATAATAATAGTGTCAATTTTGAGACTATTCATTTATTTGAATTTAAATAAAATATATACAGAAGATATGTTCGAACTAAAAGTTTTAATAGATTCATAAAATGTCATATGTATCTATAAAATTAGTTGAGAACACTAAATAGTTCATATAATATTTATTTTAATATTTTTAAAACCATTTATTTGATATTTTAATTAATAAAATAATTTCAACATCCCTATTGTGTCATAATTAATGATAATTATTTAATCCCTAAAAATTATAAATAAATTAATATGATGTAGATATTTGTATTAGATTTTAGGATACTGTTCATGTTCTATGTTTTATTAAGGTTATCACTAAATTAAAATTATTATACTTATAAGATTTAAGAAAGTGATATGTTGTCACTTTCTTTGGTTTAAATAATAATTAAATTATTTTCATTTACACAAGTCCATTAACTGAATCTAATCTGACCCTTAGGTGATATGAGTCGAATCTTAGTCATCCAATAGAATTTTGGAAAGTTTTAGGGTAATTTTATAGTCTTATATTTACCCTTAATTACCCGATTTACCTTTAACTATGGTAAATAAAATTTACCGTAGTTACTATTCATAATGCCCAAAAATAAAAAGTATACTATAAACATAATTTGGACCCACTGATTCCAAATATGGAATCCATTTTTAAAAATTCAAAACACATAATTTGAAGTAATTAATATAAAATTAATCCCATTGTTAAGGAAACGGGTTTTAGAAGTTAAAACATTGCCAAAGATTGAAATGTTTTTACCAGTGAATTCAATGTAAATTAATGATAATGACATATATTATATTAAATGGTAAAAATATATTCTATTTATACTTTAAAACCATTAAATATTATAATTTAATCATATAAATTATCTCAATGAAAATATTTGTTTTTAATTAATAATTAGCGTATTTTTACTATTCATCAAAATATTAAAGTTATCAGAAAAATATCAAAAATTTAGCCAAAGTAAATTTTTATATCCTGATTCCAAAGAAGAGTTTTGTTTTGTCCAATTGAACTTATAAACATTTAAAAAACTATATTTAATGTTGGTGCGCTATCAAAAGGCGGCAAAACTGCATTTTTTGAAAAATACTTATTTTACCCGAAAAATTTATTTTGTTATCTTACCCAGTTCTAGAAAATGTTTAAGATTAATAATGGTGTTATAAAATTTAAAAGGTAGTTAATACTATTCATAAAGGCTAGTCCAGAATAATATATCGTTTTTTAGTGAAACACGCTATTGAGGAAGGTCGTGATTGCCTCTAATGCAAGCCAAGCCAGTATTGTGTGTTGTGAAATATTCCTTTGGTGTTGCGTATAGCATAAGACATAAAAAGGTATTTCTCATAAAATCTCATGGGGTTACAATATCCTTCTCCACTCGATGATGGGGTAATAGTACTATAGAAATGATGAATATTTCCTATACAGACACAAGCATGACACTCCAGTGGGTCTATATCACACGGAGGATTTGAATGCTCTCTTATTCCAAAATGATGAAAAAAATTACATCTATAAAAACAAGTACTCTAGTTTTCACTCTCCAAACTAGAATCATCTAGAGAACATTTCCTACCACTAGAAGAACTTCTGGCATGATGCAGCACTGATCCACTAAACCTGATACTATTTCCATCCATCAGGTTATGCTTAGGGATAAGAGCCTAATTTAGTAACTCAAAACAATTTGGTAGGTGAAAGTCATTAACCTGCATATAGATTGGGTATTGGAGCCCATCCTAAAAGTGTCTATCATGTGAAAGCTCATCACCTGTCAGAAGCCCTACAAACTGTTTAAACTTTGTAAAATTTGTTGAATATTACATAACTGACTTAGAACCCTATCTCAAGATGCTTAAAAAATATGGATCTATCAACTCTCATAGTCTTAGGAAAGAACTAATCAAAGAAAAATGATTGGAAGACAACATATAATAGTCCACGATGAAGATCGACGTGGGATTTGTCATCCCACAACAGTTTGATGGATCCTGAATCCTGAATGAGTAATGTTGACTATCCACTATAGAGGTAATTCTAGATTCCCAAAAATAGATAGGGTGGACTCTATCCAAGACTCAATAGCCTAGGGACCACCATTCTATGTAAATTAATTGGATACAGCTATTGGAACACATTAGTCAGACCAGTCATCATAGGTACAAGCCATGGAGCACCATGCATGAACATCATGAGATATTTGAAACTATCACAAACATGGGAATCCATACCCATACAAGGTACAAAAAGCAGTTCCTAATGTGTCACACCGGACTGTATGAGTGGTAGCTCAGGTCCCACCTTTTCTAGTGCTAGGTCTTCTCCATCGTTCAGGCATATGATATGAGGACATTATAGCAGTATTGCTCTACAAATGCCCAAAAAACACCCCATAACAAGATGAAGCAGAAATATAGCCTCACTAGAAGAAGCTAAACTTATGAAAACTAACTACCTACAGTATAAAACCTCATCTATCCTCTCAGAAGGCCACGTATTGGTAATTTTTCAAGTATATGTTTCATTTCATTTTAAATTTAATCACCTTGTTCATTCCTTTACCATTAATAAAAATTAAAAGGAGGGGAAAGGATGTAAAACCAATACCTTTTAAATTAAATGATTCACATTATAATCGATATCCTTTTCAGATGAATCTATTCCTATACACCTTATCAATATTAATGAAACCCATTTATTCATACCATAATGGCTCGACTCGGTGAATTATTCATCCAAACCCATGTGGGCCAATACTCGACATGAATTGAGATTGGAAATCAATTAATCAAAAACAACAGTGATACAATCATAAGATAACTATCACAACATCACTCAATAATCAAAGTCATGTCAAGCAATGAAAAATAGTGAAATTCACATATATGGGATGGAAATATGCTTGAAATTTGAATTATAGGTGCCTATACAGATACATGTAACAATAATCCTTCCCCTCATATCATTAGTCAAAGGTTTAATAAAAATCATAAAAAATATTAATAAAAAAACTAGACAACATGTCTGTCACCCATGAGTGAAATAATGTCAACAATATTAGGAGAAAGTAGAAAATAAATTTTTTTAGGAAACTTGGATTTTACCGCAAACACGGGTTCAGGATCTCCAAAAACGTCCTATAACCATGTTCCCAGAGTTTCTAATTTACAATAAATTGTCTCCAAATTGATTGGAATTCGAGGAAACTGCATCTGATACAACTTTGTGATGCACCAAACCCAGATTCCACTTAATGGGTTCCATAAGCCCAGTGGTCCACATTGATCAAGCACATCTCCCCAACCCATAGAGGCCTCCAACTAGCAGCGAGTGCCTAGGTTGTGTCCATGGGGAGAATATTCCATTGCTACTAATGATTGTAGCATAATATAAATATAAACAGTGTCCAATAGTGAAATAAATATTGGTAATCAGACGGCCTAGTGAAAAATAGAGAAAACAATAACAATAAATGAATCATATGGAATAACATTAAACAACTCATTATATGTCATTTCATAAGAAAACATTAAAACATGGATAAAAGTCAGCATTCATAAAATGTTCCTAAAATGTATAAAAGGAATCAAATACTATCCAAGACATCCTGAGCTCTGGCTCGATCATCTACTATCAAAGTCCATCCTAAATATAAATCAGTCAACTGTTTGAATATGTATGCTTCTCTTTGTCAACACCTGCAACCATGTAACCTACTTCGGGTACCAAATGGATCCTAGAAAGGGTGTGGGAAAAATATTAGTGGTCCACCAACAACAATTTCTATAACATCCAACATGTGTAATAGAAACATAGTAGTGTGAAAGAATGTATATATAATTTAATGTAGTAAAATGTAATTAAATACCCAATTTCAAGATTCATCAATCATCTAGCATCACAACATAACAAATATCTTAATAAATTATTACCAATTTATAAATAACTCATATTTTATAATAGTGAAGGTTCCATGTTATGACAATAGAAACAATAATGACATTTAATAATGTAGTTCCAAGGTAACAAACAAGGAAACATAGACCTCAAGGGTTGCCAACATATTAATAATTGTATACTAGAATAGAGTAAGAGTGTAATAAAAGAAACATAGCCCATGTCATTCCATAATGAGATGCCTACTTAGTCTAAGGAGTTCATCTAAGGTAAAACATGTCCAAGCTTTGACTAGGCCTAATGGGCTTTAACCGTAGCCCCAACTTTTCAATGTCAGATCCAAGGAGTGTATCTAGGGAATACGATAATGATATTGAAGGGATCCTATGGAATCATAATGAACATCCAAATAATATAAATTAATCGATATATATGGGAGTCACAACCTATGCAATCCATTTCCATGAATCAGAATAGGTTTCTCGAGTGCACGAGGAATTCCCTGATAAGAATACAAGGTGTTCTTAAGTCAGGCCACTCATGTTCAATATTGGAGTCTTATATTATTTGAATTGGTTCAAGCCTTTCCTTTCATTAGTGTGATAATTTCAAGTAGCATGAAACCTTTATTAATTCCTTTAAAATTATATTCAACAATTAAGATTCATTCTACTACCTTCCATTAATGTGGTAAGGGGTCCTACAGATATGTAACCTTTTAATCATTTAGAAATAATCAGGTCATGTTATATACATGGAATACATTCCAATTTTGGTTTCACATTTAATTATAAATTAGATCACTTACCTCAGTTTGGTTAAGGGGTGAGCATACATAGTACTTTACATTATTCAATTCATAATATAATTCAATCCATTTAATATAGAAATGATTACATTTATAATGGTCAAGGAATGACACACCCAAATGGTTTTTCAAACATGTAAAATACTAAAAACTCAATTGTGGTATAAAATTCTACATGGGATAGATGGAGTTGTGTGAGTACCCAACAAAAACTAATTACTTATATTGATAGAGCATAACAAAATTGTTCTTGGGAATTTAAGCAAGGAATATAATTCCTATAAATATAAGGGACCGACATGAAAATTCCAAAATCAATGAAATAGAATGATTAGTTATAGAGCACCCACTATAGGCTTGTACGACTACCCCCTACAGGTATCAGTCCTTGATTTGGCTTGGATTGTAGTAGATCTACGAAAAAAGGAAAAAAAACTCGCACCCTAATAACTAGGTAGAGAGAAAAAGAGGAGGAGAATGAATTAAATAGACTCAAGAACATACCATTACACACCCAACATGATAAACATAATCATGGTCTATTCCAAAATGAAGATAATATCCTAATCCCTAGCTTTAAACTTCAAAACGCTCCAAAATGATATCAAAATAGGTCAATCCCACTGGATCTTGGATTATGATGAAGTAGGAGACTTAATTAGATCATTAAGGGAAAAATAAACATTTTACCTAGAAATTGCCTATTCACGGTTTGTATGAATGGTATAATAAACCATTTGAAAACTATACATGGGTACCTTCGAAGAAAGGGAACCTACCAAGTTATGCCGCATGGCCGTGCATATACCATGAAATTTGGTTATGTCTAGAAATTTCCAACTTCATGTGGAGACAAACCATGCGCCAACAATTCACTAACCATGAGACATGGCTAGTTTCCCTAAAAAGATGTGTTTCGGGCTCCAAACTAGTCGTAGGAAACCCTAAGAACTTTTGTAACTCAATATTCATCCATATTTAGTCCAAAGTAATGATTTAGAATAATATTTAAAGGATCCATGCCTGAGTGAAAAAATAGATTCATATGTTTATTATGGCCATACCATGAAAAAATATAATAGTGATAAGAAATTTTAACATACAACTTGTCAATGGTCTAGAAATATGTACCCCAAAAATTTCCAAAGGAGAATGAGTTAACGATTAATGTTAAGAATGGAAGGACACCTCGCTAGTGATTATCGATGTGAGAAAAAATGGTATGGAGGAAATGAATGATCCATTAAACCCTTATTTCATTGTTAATTATTTCAACTTCAAGGTACTCTATCACTATTAAAAAAATTCTCTAAGCCAGTGGTTTTTAGACACAATCAAAAACCTCAAAGAAAGCTTGGGAAAGATTATGCCATCAGAACAACTTATGTGGATCCAAAAAATGAAATGTTGATATGTACCCTAGTTTTTTATTCAATAATAGAGAATATATTTTTGGATTTTTTTCATATGAATTCCATTATATCAATAATTTTCAATAGATAATTTCAAACACCACCATAAATAATAGAAGATGGGATTTTAGTGAAAATGAAAAAATGGTGAAATTAATGAATCCTAGGTATATAAATCCTAACCTATCAAAATTTGTGGGATAATCATCTTAGTGAACATTATGATACTCCCTTTTAGGGAATTTGAGGTAATTCTGGGTAAGGATTGGAATTCTCTATATATACTCATCATAAATTTCTGTAAGAAGGAATCAACTCTCCATATTATGAATCATTCCCAAATTCTATTAAAATTAAAGGAGATGGATGAATCCTTTTTTGAATCAACACTCCATGAATATGTATTATTTATCTATGAGAAGGTGTAAGTAGATCACATTATTTCATCTATGTAGAGGATTACCCTTGAAGGAATGCCCATTATATGGGAGTACAAATAAGTGTTTCTTGAATAATTGCATGGACTTACTCATAGTCTGGAGGATGAATTTTCAATCAATATTTCACCTAGGGAGTTTCCACCATCCAAGACTCTATATAGAATAGATGTTTTGGATATTTATGAGAGGAAATCAAATACATGAGAATCTAGATAAAGTGTTCATATGCCGAAGTTCTTCATTATGGAGTTCACTGGTTTTATCCATCATGAAGAAGGATGCATCAATGAACCTTTTCATTGATTATTTTGTGCTAAAAAAGATCATGATAATGAAAAAGTATCATCTATCATAGATTTATGACATGTCAGATCATCTACATGGAGCACAATACTACTACAAAGAGGTAATTCATATGATTCATGAACTGATGTTAAGATAAAAGTAGATGTATTGAAGGAGATACATTGTCTACAATAATGAGACCATCTTAGAGAGTGTTGAAGGGGTAGATTTTATAATGTGATCGTACAACATATCACTATTAAAAAATACCATGAAATATAATACATTAAGATAAATTTATTATTTCATGATGTATAATGTTGAGATTTTGAAGATTTATGAATGATCATATAGAGATGGTAATATGATGTCAGTCATATTCAGTGTTGGCTGGAAGAACTATTGTTGCTAGATGATAGAGATTTTGGTAAGATTTAGTAATTTCCCTGGAAAATTGAATGATAAAAATTGTTATTTATCAAAGACTATATATCAAGATAGATAAGGTTCATGATGATAGCAACTGATTATAGAAGAAGAAATATGATAGGGAATTAACATGGGTTTTTTTGCCAAAGAAGATATTTAAGGTGCTTCAATTTTCCAGTGATTTACATATTGATGGACCTTAAAATTGGGATATTTTTTTAAAATGGATTGATTTCTACATAGGATTGAATGAGATGTAGAACGACGAAGGAAATTAGAAAAATATGAAAACCAGGTACCCTAGAGTGTGGACCACGTAAGATATCTGGGAACGGTTCACCGTCACGTACCATGGAGTGGGAAAGGTAAGCATAATGGTTCGTACAATACGTCATGTTACCCAAAATGGTTCATCGCAAAAGGATTTTCGGTACGCGGTATGACTCGTAGTTGGTGGAAGAGATGTAGTACATAGACTAGAAGATGCATGGTATGTGGTGAAGGTTTGCAGTTCGCCGGATGGTCGCATTAAATTATAGAGGATTTCAATATTCATAATGATCATAGTCTGCGGTGAAGATTTCCCCATTTTAATTGTTTTGGTCAAATTGATTAGTAAAATTTGGGGAGTTATTTTCCTATACAAATAGTGATAATACCATTATTAAGGGAGAGAAAATTTGATAAGAAAATATCATCACTATGGATTAATTGGATAAGTCTGAAAGTGGTGCACAAGAGAGATTCATTGTAGGACATTGTGCCTTATGAAAGACAGAACTATTTTCAAAATTAAAAGGATTAGTCCATGAATGAGTTTTTACATAAGAAAAAGTGGTATGTGGGAGATGAAATAATTCACATAATTTGAAGAATAATCCCACAAAAGGAGGAAAAAATATGCCAAGGTGGTACACCGTTGTGGTATGAAGAGGTGGTACTTGAAGGAGGTGTGTAACGAAGGTGCAGTGGGTGGAGAAAGTGTGGTGTGTGGCACAGGAAAGAGGGGCTGAGCAGGCGCAGTGCGCAGAGCAGGCGTGATGCGCAGAGTTCCCCTGGTCCACCAGGTAGGCATGATACATGGAGTAGTGGCTGTATACAGAGCATGAGCATTATGTTGAGCAGGCATGGTACACAGAGCAGGCGCGATTTCCAAACAAGGAATGATACATAGAGTTGGTCTGGTATGCTGATCAGAGATAGTCTGCAGAATCAGGGACAGTTTTCCGAAATTAAAACATAATAAATGGGGTTTTTTATTATTGAGAAAAAAGGGATGAAATTATAGTGCATTTAGTAATTTCACTAAATTATAAAACTAAATATTATGTAAAATCATTCTATTACATCGATAGAAGCATTGTCTCATGCTGAATAGATACAATGAATTTTTATGACAATCTGTTGAAGTGTCCTTCATGTCAACAAACATAGTGAGACCTCTCCCAAGGAAGTGAGCCAAGGGGTGTCAACGGATGTTATCCAAGGGATATAGCATGATATCCTTACATTCTTGTAAACATACAGTTCTTGGGATAGAGTGACTATATCCTAACCATTGTAATCCACAACTAGTGAAGATTAGTGGGATTTGGTATGACTGGAAACCTATTGGTGTTTGTTCCTTGGACATAG
Organism: Viscum album; assembly: GCA_963277665.1. Taxonomy (NCBI): domain Eukaryota; kingdom Viridiplantae; phylum Streptophyta; class Magnoliopsida; order Santalales; family Viscaceae; genus Viscum; species Viscum album. Next base: position 768,846,864 of record OY728119.1, on the reverse strand, counting down.
ACATTAGTAGTAAACCAATCAAAAAGTGTTTCGCTATGTTTCAGCATGTGAATGTTCTTATTACTGCACATATACATAATAAAGTTTTAAACAAGTTCCTAACAATGTTGGAACAAGATCCTTTAAATTAGAGAAAAAGTTGACACCCTGATTCACTGCTCTACTCAGGGTCGTCTAGGTTCGTTCAATTGGTATCAGAGGCAAATGATCAAATATTTTGGATACTCAATAGGAATTCTATTTAGAATAGGATTTGTGTTTATTTCCTAATGTCAATAACGATGTGTAGTATTGATTAAGATTCATTCATCTCTATATAGAAGTCTACATCCACCTAGACCTTGAAAAATTGGAATATGAAATTGAAGAGGTAGTTGAAGAAGTCACCCATGTCCAACTAATATGTAGTATCTAGTTCTCAATTCCCTACCAATATTAAATAAATATCAGACTTTTAATTTATTGATCATGTGGCTATGATTTCTACTATAGGAATTGAATACACTTCTATCTCATTTTCAAGTGATCAAGAGAAATTAAGAAACTATCAGCATGATATTCCTGTATAAAGAGTTTCTTCTATTTTAGAATATTTCAATGTATACAGGCTGCAATCACCTGACTAGGGGGATAATCTAATAATATGGAGGAAGATTTGGTAAATAAAATGACAGAATGTTATATACTCTCTAGAAAAATTGAATGCATTAAAGAAACAAGTAGGAAACATGAAATAAATACATTATGATGGTTCAACGATGTTTTAAAGGAAGAGAGAGTCAGAAAGGCTCTTGATAAAATGATCCATGTTCTTGAAGGGAAACTAAAGTATTTAACTATAGTTAAGGTTCTACAATTTTTAGGGATATCCAAGTATATCATGGAATATGACTCTTTGATTCATAATAAAATGATGGTTCATGAAGAAGATTTTGATAGAGTAAAGAAGGCTTATGAAGAGAACATGACTATGATTGAAGATTAGAAGGTCATATTTTATAGGAAATGTAAATAATTTGATGCACAGTTTATCAATCAAGATAAGACAGATCTTGAAAAATCTCATAATAATGAAACAATTGTAGCCGGTACTGAATTCTAATTGAAGGATTCTAAAAATTAAATACCTCTAATATGTGACAAGAAGAGTATTATAACTCTTGATGATATATCTTAAGAAATAGTGTATGTTGCTACTTAAATCTCTATGGAGGATAATATTGTCAAAATATCTCCAACATGTGATAATAATATCATGTCTTCTCTACTTGATCTATCACAAGTAGCTGAGAAGAAGAAGGTACCATCCAAACCATATTGTACCAATGTATCTAAATATGTTTCTACAAGGTGTGTAGCCTGGAAGAGAAATTTAGAACATATATGGATGAGTAATGGTGAAGAGTTACCTATCACTATGTATAGGGTGAATAAAAAAAATATTTTGGAAGGGGTTCTCCACAAAGAGAAAAATAATTCAAGAAAATGGCCAATCAAAATAATACAAAGAAATCAGGAATTTTGTGTCAATTTTGGTGCTGCAACCAATTTGGGAACTATGCAATAAAAATTTGTCTCAATCATCATAATGTAAATGCAAAAAGGAAGAATAACTCATGGAGAATAATCCTAGAAAATAATAAGAAACATCCACATATCAAAATCATCTTTTTACCACAAATATTTTTTGAATTTTTGATAACATCTGTGATGGATGCAATGGTAGTGGTCACAAGGTAGGTACATGCCTTTCACAACATGCATTCATAATTGATAATACATGATGACCTCTAATGCCTACTAAGTATGAACTAGCTTATTTGGGAAGAATACAGAAGAATATTGTGAAAAAAATTTCCCCATGAAGATCTCGTGTTGGGAACCTGAGAGGACGCTTGATTTTAGATACATGAAATTGAAGGGAAATTCATCCAAAAGAGAAACTAAAATTAATGTCACTCAAATGAAATCGTGTGGATGATATAAACCCACTACAATCATTCCAAATGACATGATAGTCATTTGGCTAGATGATGTGGAAAGAATGAGTAAACTTGAATATGAAAAGACCACAACTGGTGTTAAAGGAAAAGTAAAACATTCACGTGATGAAGATAAAGTGCATGAGAGAGTGAAAAACAAAGGAAACACATTTTTTGAATAATTTTCATATAAGAGATTTATAAAATATGGTCAGATTTCAAAAGGTTTTCAAAACATGTTACCAAAGAATGAAGTGGTCCTTAAAAGGAGTAAGAATGTATCATTCATGATGAATTTTAAAAAGAAAAACTCTCCATAAAAAGAATAAAATGATATGAATAGATCCTTGTCACATTAACACGGGTTAAAAATGATGTTTAGACGAGCGAGCATGAAGTCTGGAGAATATGGATCATCTTCATTGAAAAAACCATCTCACCCTTCCTACTCTCATTTAATTATAATGGAGGAACAACCATATTCCATTAATCATTTTTTAATTGTATTTGGGATGATAATATAGAGAATTGAATATGAATCATTCTCTTTTGGGGGTGGAACTGAGAAGTAGTTAATGATGTCACACGTGATCGATAAGATGAATATGTTTCCATCATTGGAAAATTATTCAATTGATATTAAAATATTAAAATGATGAGGGATCACTACTGATGAAGATGATGGGGAGTGTTTCCCTTTTGGGGGATACAAATGAAAAATCATCAAGAATTAATATTTCTGTTAGTATCAACTTAAGTTGGTTTTAAATTCAATTACTCTAGAAATTACTTGAATAATATTCCACTGGAAAAGGTATTCCATTTCTTATAATCTATCTCTTGGTTAATTAAAATGATGATAATTTTACAAAGAGGGAGTAACAGAATTAATAAGTTACAAAAGAAGAATGGAAGTTCCCCATGTCCACTTATCCAACCAATTACACTTTAATGATATTGATTTATATGTAGAAGTGAGCATAGGAGTTTTAGGTTGATTATTCTTTACCACATTCAATTTCTTCCTACTTGAAGGATAGTGGAAAACCCTTGATGACAAAGTACATGAGTTCTTATCACATGTGGTATCATGATCAATGACTAATGGATTTTCTTGTTGTCAAAATAAAATCCAATTTTTTTCTACACTGAGCATTTCTCAAGTAGACTTAGAGTGAAATGATTGTAGGGACATTGCATAAGTATGGATTGATACCCTTTTCCCATAAAATTTGTATTTCTTGTCAATAAGTGGTAGATAATTTAAATGAAAATAAGGGGAGAGAAAAGACTCTCATTTTGTCATTGAAACATTTATTTGAGGTGAATATTAAGGTATTGACAACAACATAATAAAGGGGGATATTTTTGGGACTACATTGTGTATAAAGTTTTATTTGATGTTAATAGTTGTCAATGAAGATCAAAATGAATGAGATGAAGATGAACTCCAATATTATTGAGAGTGGTAATTTAGATGTCTGATGAACTGATCTTAAGTTCAAAGTATATGTATCAAAGGTGATACATTTTCTACAACAATGAGACCATCACAGAGAGTTTTTAAGGGAATGGAGTTATAAAGTGATCATGCACCATCTCACTATTCAAAAAGACCATGAAATATCCTACTTGAAAAGACATGCATTATTGCGTGAAGTATCATGTAGAGATTTGATTACTTAATAATTATCATAAAAAAGATCATAAGATGATGCCAGACATAATCAGTGATTACTGGAAAGACAGATTCTTCTAGAAAACAAAGATGTTGGTAAGTTGCAGTACATTTCTATGAAAATATGTCAATGATAAAAGTGACTGATCAAGGAATATATATCACAACATCTAAGGCTCATGATGAAATAAGCTAATTATTGAAGAAGAAGGATAACAGTGAATTTTCATTGGTGTTATTTATCAAATAGATATTTAAGGTGGTGTTCTTTCCTAGTGATTTCCAAATTGTTGGTCCTATAAATTGGGATTTTATTTTTTGGAAATTTAAGGATTTCATTATAGGAGTGAATGATATGCGGAACATCAAAGGAAATCGGAAAATAAAGCTAACCACATACCTCATTGCAAGGACCACAAACCATGTTTGGGAATGGTTTTCATCCACGTACCTTGTAAGGGGAAAGGTACATAGAATAGTGTATGGAATAGGTCTAGATATAGAAAATGGTTCCACAAGAAAGGAGTTGCAGTACTAGAAATGGTTCATCATTATTGGAAGTGATGTAGTAGGTGGACTGGAAGACACATAGTACATGGTGATGTTTAGATACTTGTAGGAGGATCGCAGTAAGCGATGGAGGCTCACTGTACACGAAAGAACCATAGTCAACAGTGATGATTTTTCGGCATTGAAAATTTGGGTAAATCAGCTTAGAAAATTTAGTAGAGTTATTTTCCATAATATGGAGTGATAAACCCATCATTAACGGAGAGAGAATTTGAGAAGAAAATATCATCTGTTTTGAAGAAATTGGATAAGTCTGAAAGTGGAACACAAGAGAGATTTTGTGTAGTATGAAGTTGTACAAGAAAGAAAAAATGGTTCGTGAAATTTGAAGGAGTAGTCCATGAATGAGATTTTTCATAAGAAAAAATGGCATGTGGAAGATGAAATAATTTGAATAATTTGATGTAGAATCTATTGAACTATGAAATGGTACACCAAGGAGGAATGCAGTGGCAGTACACAGAGGTGGTACATGAATGCGATGCGTGGAGAAGGGGTGGTGTGCAGAGCTGGCGTAGTTTGTGGATCAGGAATAGTGCGTAGAACTGGTGCGGTGTATATAGAAGGCACAGTGCGCGGAGTAGGCACAATGCATAGAGTAATAGCTTTAGTGGAGCATGCACAATATGCTGAACATGCACGATATGTGGATCAGGTGAGGTACACGGACTAGGATCGTTATGGAGAGTAGGCATGGTACACATATCAGAGACAGTCCATAGAATTTGGGATATTTTTAGGAAAGGAAAACACCATAAAGGGAGTTTATTATTATAATTGAAAAGGATGAAGTTCTAGTGAATTCAGTAATTGTACTATAAGAGAAAAATGAATATAAAATATCCTCAATATTGGACTTTGATGAAAGTATTGTCTCGTGTTGAATAGAGACAATGACATTTCATGCCAATCTATTGAAGCAACATTCACGTTGATAAACTAAGTGAGGCCTCTCCCATGACATTTTGCCATGGGATGTCAACATAAGTGATCTGAGGAAAGCAGTGGGCTATCCCTAAACCATTGTAAATGTAGTGTACATGGGAAAAAGTGGTTGTTCTCGAACCTTAGTAATCCACATATAATAAATATTAGTGGAATTTTTTCAACTAGAAACATATCGACATATGCTCCTTGGATGTCGCCCTTTATGGTGAAACAAGTAAAAAGTGTTGTGTTGTTCTTCTACAAGTGAATGTTTTATATTCTACACATATCAGTCATACATGATTGTATAGGTTGTTACTAATGTTTGAGAAAGATCAAGAAAAGAATGGAAAAAGTTGACACTCTAATTAACCCCCTCTAAAGGTTGTCTAGGGTCCTTCAGGATATTCCCATGATTTATTTTCCTACAATGTATGAGAACTATGAGTTCATAGTAATTTCATCCAGACACTAATTATCTAGAAATCATCATGAAATTTAATGAATTGTGTCATTGTAGATTAACTCAATAAATTTTTTGTAGTCTATATAGATGATATTCTAATGTACTCAAAAACAAATGAAGAGAATTAAGAGCCTCTAATAAATGTACTAAATACCTTACCAAAAGAAAATATTTATGAAAAGTAGATCAAATTTGAATTCTGGTAGAATGATGATCTCATTCTTTGGTTATATTATCATAAGAAATTGGATACCTATTGCACCTAAAAATAAACAATCTATTGAAAAATGGTTGATTCCAATATTATTGATTTATATCCATTGTTTCATTGGATTGGTTAGTTACTATTCTCAGTTTAATAGAAATTTCATGTTATTTAAAAACCCTCTATCAAAGCTAAATACAAAGGGATTAATGTTTTTTTGGAATGGTGAATGTGAAAAGTTATTCACGTGGTAGAAAAAGAGGCTTATCCCTACACCTGTAATTATGTTACCCACAAGTGGATACCATTTCATGAAATTGATCGATGCTTTGAAAAAGGGATTGGGATGTGTGTTAATACAAAATGACAAAGTTATAGCATATACTTCAATAAAATTGAAGGTTCGTGAACAGAAATACCCAACCCAATATATTTTGTTACCTATAGTGATATTTTCAGTGAAAAAATGGAAAAAATTTCTTTTAACAGAATATTTTGAAATATATAAATATCATGAGAGACTCATGTATATATTCACATGGAATGAACTTAGTATATCTCAATGAAGATGGTCAGAGGTAATCAAGGGCTATGACCACCCAATCTACTACTATCCTGGGAAAGGGAATAATGTTGTAGACACTCTACGTAGAATCAATCCAACAATTTTATCATTTGATGATAAATGAGAAGGATCTGATCTACTTTTAATTGAAATTGATAGACATGGGAATCGTAAATAAAGTAACATCATGAGACCATTCATAAAAAATTTACCAATCATCCCATATAGAGGGGAAAATGGAAGACCAATTATATTATACAGGAATTAAGATTAAATTTAAATCTATAATAATTGTTAAATTCATGTGTTTCAATGTTAATAAGGAATGAGTTTTATGGTTTGGGTCAAGATTGTGTACCATCAAATACCAATTTAAAGAAAGATTTGTTTGATTATGAACACTATTGGACCTTATCCATCCATCTTGGAAGAAAAAATATATATTAAGTTATATTAGAGCACTATTTTATGGATAAATATGGAGAAAGATATCAATAAATATACATCAATATGTCTTGTAAGTCCTCAAGTTAAGTAATAAAGGCCATGATCCAAGGGGATGATGAAACAATTACCCATAACTACATTATAATGTGAAACTGTCACCATGGAAATTGTCACTAGTCATCCAATGAAATTAAGTAGAAATAACACTATATGGGTTTTGGTGGATCATTATATAAATACGTCTTAGTTCTTTGCAAATAGAGAGCACATCTCACTTGATCAACCTGAAAGGCTATACATTAGAGAAGTGATGAGGCTACACAGATCACCGCTATCGATTTTCTCTAATCGAGAGTTGAGATTTACCTCCATGTTCTGGAAGAGTCAACAACATGATCTTAATGAAGATTTGAACTTCATCATGGTTTATCACCCTCAAACTTTTGTCCCAAATGAAAAAAATATCCAAACACTAGAGCTAAGGTTGAGGTCATTCCCAATTGACATCAAAGGAGGATGAGATGAACATATTCCTCAGTTAGAGTTATCATATTAGAGTATATTATAGTAATTAATTCTAATTGGTCCCTATTAATTCCTTTATGTGAAAATGGATATATCACTTTCATTTTGGGATTAAATTGTTTAACAAAGAATACCTGGTCATGATATAGTTTAGGAATTGGTGGAAGTTATCAAGACCATTATTTATCACATCGAGGCTTCTTAAAGTCGACATAAGAGATGTTATAAAAATCTTTTATTTGACATAGAGAGTGATATTGGAATCCCAGAATCCCACTAAATTTTTCAATGAAAGTAATTCTTGAGATTTAAATAGAATTTAAAGCTTAGTCCAAGATACATTTTATCCTTTGAGATCCCTGAATGAATTGGAGTAGTGTCCTATCGACTCGAACTCCCACCAAACATATATCAAGTAACTGATGTATTCCATGTATCCCTCTTCAGTAATTACAAACTAGAACCCTCACCTATAACTAATATAGAGGTGGTACTTTTGGAAAATGGTATTTTTTATGAGGATCAACCAATGATGATAATAGATTACAGAAACAATATTCAATGAAACAAGAGAATTCACCTTGTTTATGTGCTATAATGAACAATACATTTGAAGAAGTGATATGTGAACCGATGGAGTTGATGAAACATAATTACCCTCATCTATTTTATTGTCTGGAATACAAATTTATTGGGAGAAATTTATGAAGGGGGAATATTACAATGATCTGAACTTTTATAAATAAAATTCCATTAGTTGTTGAATTAAATGTATAATTATCTGTTATGGCTATAGAAAACACATGAACATCATTGGATTTTTATATACTCTATGAATTCAAATACAACAAAAATTCATCACCCTAGATAATATATCCATTTAATAGTGATTAAATGATTAATATAAATATACATTTTTGTTAAATCCATTTGACACAAACCAAGTTTGTGATGATATAAGCCATACGAGCATACCATATGGTGTTCATTTATTGGAGATTCTAAGGGAGGTAAAATCACTAGGATTTTATCTTAATCAATCCAAATATGATATCTCATAACTTTAGCATGACAAAAACTATTTATAGGTGGAGTTCAAGGTAATTGAGATCAAAACCCAAACCATGTTCACTTAACCACCCAATGATAATGTAACCATCACACAACATACCCTTAGTGAATTTGATGGTGTATTAAATTTATATGTATCATGACCCTAATAATATGTAAATTTATATTTTATAAAATAAAGAAAATAAATTCATTTTATTATAGTTACTTCATAAATGATTTTTTTTTGATAAAATAAAACACAAATAATGTTTTTGGGTAATATTAAATTTCAATTAATGAATTTGTTTTGATGAATTAATATTTATTATATGATTATTATTTTAAATAAAAATAATTATTATATTATATTTCTTAAATATAATTTATCACATAATTTTTATGAAGTCTAATGTAATTTTAATAATTGTTTAAAAACATTTATCGTAAAAAACTATCAATTCTCAACAAATGTTGATTATATTTTTAAAAGTAAAAGATCACATATTTAGAAAATTATCTTGATAAAATAATTTTTATATTTTTATCATAATTTTGAAATTATCGAATGGATATTTTTTATTATGTTTCTATGATAATCTAATTTTTTAGAAAAAAAATTAAATATTGTATAAAAATATACAGTTTATTATGAAATAATAATGAACTAAATATAATGTAATAAAAAATATAAAGGTTATAAACAAAAAAATATATGTTTCCACTTTATAAAAAATAAAATTTTAATTTATTTCATTACCTTTATAAATCATTATTGATTTCTTGAGAAATGATATCTTAGTTTAGGATCTTAAAATAATTTCTTTTTGAGTATGACTCACTACCATTTCACCCATGGCAATATTTTAATAAGTAGGCCCCTTGGAATTCTAAAAAAAGGGAAACTACTCCTATTTGATAAAAACCAATGGAAAAGACTTGCGACGGGTTATGTTTATGGTTATTTTATTATAAAGAGTCCAAAACCTATGTTTGAAAAATAATTAAGTATTTTCCACACATTTCCTTTATAAACGCAACCAAGATCAAATTTCTATTCCCTAAATAACCATGTTTCACATCCTTATCCTACCTTTTATACTCTAGATCCCTCCCACAATTCCCCCATTCCATCATGAAACTTCTCCAATGAATTTAGAACCCCACTCTAAAGGTAAGGGATATTTTCTATGTCCTCTTTGTTCAAGAATATTCATTTTATGTTGACTTTTTATCAAATTAATAATGTTGGGATATGTTCATAAACACCCCTTTAAATAAAATATTATTTATAAATGATTATAGACCAATTTCATTATCATAAATATGTATCATGTACATTTATATTCCCATGTTATGAAACTGAAATTTAAATGTGATTTTCTATGTCAAACAAATTTTTAGTGAGTACCCATACTTATTTTGTAACAATATTTTTCAAAATTAGTAACTAATAATTATTTTTATAGGTACTTAAATTTGTTTATTCAAAACTCATGAATTTTATAATATAATTTGATGAAAATGATTCAATGATTTATCACATATGTGGCACAATTAACTACAAGAATGAAATTATAGTGACGGTTATATAATGGACCAATGCATTGGTTATGGTTTATGTATCATGAGACATCATGAATGGGATGATGGAATGAACCTAATCCATCATGAGACATTTTTCGTGATGATGTCGAGGAATTTTTTCATGATCATTGTTTATGATGTAGTGTTTTATGTTGTTTCCAAATTTTCCATGTTGTCTTTATGATTATAATTAAATATCAACAATTGATGTTCATGTTTATGAATATCCTCACTTTAATTGTTCATTCATATTCCTATAAAATAACATATATTATATTCTTAATGTTATTCCTTGTTAATTCTCTTTTTGTGAATTATATGTAACCTTTTTTTATGTATATCCCTATGTTATACCATGTAGTTAAATATAAGAAGGAATAATATGATCATGTTAATGAAGATTCGAATAAAAGTGATTTATTACCTATTTAAATTTTTAGGTAATGAAACAAATTTACAGACAGCTGACTTGTTGACCTTGTAGGTTTTATTATGTTTTCTCATATTTCATAAAGGATGATTTAAAGTGTAATAAATGGAAGTGTTGTTATATGATATCACATGGATGGAATTAATTATATGATAGGTAAGGACCCAAGATACAAAATATAATACTTATTATATCATCCTAGGAACCAAAATAGGAATCACATATCATAAATAATAATAGTAAACCTGACGTGAATGAATCATCTAGACAGGTTCTCACAATCCATCAAATCATTCCTGAAAACCCCAAGAAATTATATATACACTCAATAAATAGTGAACCAATCAAGATACTAAGACCAATTGAAAATGTTCTTCTCTCCATATGAAAAAATAATATGATTTTTACATTTATGATATTATTCCAGATCAAGATGGATATAGCCATATAATAAAGATGTAAGAACTCGGTTATTATTCTTGAGGTACGAGTTTCTTCTTTTCCTTTTTCCTTAACTGATTTTGTAATGGCTCGGACATCTCCGTCCCATTATTTTGTCAAAAAGAAGGCCACGAAGTGTTCTAGAGGGTAAAATGGACTTTTCCCACACTTTCCGGAATTTTGTAAGTACACGCCATGTAGTGTGAGTACACGACGTGTACCACTTTTCCGGGTAGACCCCGTGTTGGAGCTGTGTCCTTTTCGTGTGAAATAAATGAGTACATGACGTGTATCAAACACTACACGCTTTGTAGTCCCTCCCCGCGTACGCGTTACCGTGTGTTGACTAGTCAACGACTATGTGACATGTTGGAGTTGTGTCCTTACCGTGTGAAATAAATGAGTACATGCCATGTATCCAATACTACACGCTATGTAGTCCCTCCCCGTGTACGCATTACCTTCAAGCCGTGTGTTGACCAGTCAACGACCGCATTTCGCGTTGAAGTCCGTGTGGTGACCATGTGAAATGGCCGAGTACACACCGTGTACAATAAAGTACATGTCGTTTACTTTTTCTCTTCTCGCCTCTAAAAGGAGGGGTCCCCTCCTCCTTTCCAACTAACCCCTCTCCTCCCCATTCCTTTGAGCAGAGCTCTCCCAAGAGACTCGAAGGCTCCTTTTCTTCCATAACTTCTTCGTCTGAGATCCAATTTACGATCCTTCAGCGGAAGAGGATCATAACGATGTGGCGGAACTTCTGAGCTTGGATCTGTTGTCTTTCCTTCAGCATTTCCTTTCCAACTTCCACCCAAGGAGGTTTTTCCGGAACTCGACAGAGGTGACGGACGCCGACGGATGTCTTCTAAGGTTGATCTGGTGGAGCATTGTTATCAGAACCTGTTGAGGTAGGGATCTTACCTTTGTCTCACTAAATTTTGCATCATGTGGGGTGGGTTTTCTCTTATTTACGTGAAACACATTTAAACCGGTTTAATAAAGATAATAAATTGCATAAATAATGAGGATGGGAAGTTTGTGAATGTAGTTACATTATTTATATCCTATGATATTATGTTGTGAATTGAATAGGATTATGCCTACTAAAAATCATAGTCATTGGGGGCATTTTCTTGCGCAATTAAATGTTTACCTATTGTTCTAGACCATTATTGTTGGTGGAAATTTTGTTGAATGTCGAATTTGGTTAATCACGTAAAGTTGGATGATTAAAATCTGGAACCCTTGTGTGATCACCTCAGTTAAAAAAAATGGAATAATGAACATGTGGGTGTTGGCCTGGATATGTGTCATGTGATGAGGTTTTGTTTATGTGAAAGGGGGGTGTTTTTTGAGTTGTTGTGGATTGGGTGAGAAGCGCGACTGCGATAAGTTGTATCAAGGGATGATGATGTATGGTATGGTTTTGGTTATGGCGGTTGGAAGAGGGGCTGAAAGAATGGATTGGAATGTGAACGGACAGTGGGTTTTGAATAATAAATAAAAAGTGGAAGAGATAATGAATTTAGGTTCATGGTAATGGAACAAGATTAATAATCAATGGTTTGGTTGGCTAATAAGAAGGGTTTTGTTGTGCTACTTGTGTTTTCCTAACATGATTTGTTGATGGCAGGGATATGATTTACGAATGATTGATATGGTTGGTTATGGATAGTTTCCCAGTAGTTAAGGAACTGATAAGGTAATTTCTTTTGAATTGTGAAAACCTAAATGGGGTTGGGGTTGTTTGATGTCTGCATGCTTCGTAGTAGTAGTGTCGAGGCACGTGCTTAGTTTCTCTGTTTAGAAGCCATAGGTTGGGTTGCGTGTTTGGTATACACACACACACACACACACACACACACAAATATATATATATATATATATATATCTTTTTGTTTTGATTCACCCCACCCATGTTGAGAACATAGTGCCGAACACTCCCATTTCATGGGAGAGTGTGTTTTCCCATAGTTACTAGGTACTTCTTGATCCTTCTTCCATAGGATGTGATGGATTGAGGCGACCACACACCCAAGACTCTTCAAGTAGTTTTGGATTGGGGTGGATTGTCCCAAGACTCTTCGGGCAGGTTTTCTTTGCAAAGAATATTCAGGATGAGGTCCAGGTGTCTTCGGGTGAGAGTTCTGTTACTATTACTGCTCCCAAGAGTCTACGGGATTAGGCTCATGTGTGTTTGGGTGGGGAAGTGACTGTGGTTGAGGCCGAGGTTGTGCAGGAGGGGATGTGGGGTTGTGAGGCTGAGGTGTGTGCGGGCGGGGTGTGTCGTTGTGAGGCCCAGGTGTGTGCAGGCGGGATATGTGGTTCTTGAGGCCCAGGTGTGTGCGGGTAGGAAGAGTGTGGTAGCGTCAAGAGTTTCTCCATTAGGAAGAGAAGCTAACTAGTTGGAAATGGTTCGGGGTACCCAATGCTCTTGTTCTTATATACTACTACCTGTTGTGATTGTGTTTTTGGTGACTGTGGCTGGTGAGGTTGGGTGGATAGAATTCCTTGCTAGGTTTCTTCTGTTGTTCTCACAGGACATTAGGATTTCTCCCCACTTGTGCATGACAGCTTTAGGTTTCCCTACAGAGTATACTTGTATGCTCACCCTACGTTTACTTTCAGGTTTCCAAGATGTCTACTAGGGCCGTGTGGGACCCTACTAGTCGAACAGTTGGAGTTGTTGCAGTTGTTGTACTATTTTTTCTTTTGGTATTGTACTTTGAGCTTTCTTATACTTGCACCTTGTTATAAAATTATTTAAGCATGCATGTGGGATTGGTTTGGGTTTATTTCTATACACTTGTTCTTTTCATTTTTGGTGGTTGACTTGTCATGTTTCCCGATCATAAAGAATAAAAAGGGTAATTCTCCCATATTTGTGAAAACTCATACCCTTGGTGCTAGTCGCCACCCAGAGGCCTACTGGAGGCGGGACTCGGGGGGTCATTATCTCTATTTCACCATTACCAGCTCAGGAGGGGCATCTTTGGTGGGAGGTGGTCATGAAAAAATGGTATCAGAGAAGATGGTTGAGAGATAAGATGGAGTCTGGTGTTAGGCACAGTGAGGATTGCATGGTATGGTAGGGAAACAGTGTTGGTTAATCTTGGTGTGTGAAATAGGCCAGGAAATACTGGCTAGGACACCAGATTTTCGGCCCCCCTGTGATTCGATGCAAGGAATCTGAGCCAACCGAACGACCAAGTGAGACTACATTTATTGCAGGGTAGAGACCCTATGGAAGGTACATGCATCATAATGATTGTGTTTTACTTAATTTGGGTGTTCTGGGAAAGAAATTTGATATAAAATGATAAAATGAAACCCTGAGAAATTTCCTTACTACTTGGGATTAGGTGATCTTTGTTTACCGTATAGCTGTCCCCAGGTGGCTCAGATGGCCGAGGCCCAGCAGATTTAGGCAGTCGATCAGTTGAGGATTGACCAAGAGTAGGAAGATAGCCAGTGGAAGAAGACTCTCCATTCATTCCAGCGGAAAACCCTCAAGAAGTACGAGGGTAGTACTTCGGATACGGAGACGAAGGGATGGCTTAAGGAGATAGGGATCGCCTTTACCTTGATTCGTGCTCCAAGGGAGTACTGGGTTCCCCAAGAAGTCAGTCAGCAGAGAGGTGCGGCACGACAGTGGTGGATGCTCTACCTCAGAGAGAGGATTGAGGCAGAGGTTTCATGGGATGACTTTGAGAAGGAATTACGAGAGAAATTCCTTTCTTCCATGATCAAGGTTGAGAAGCGGCAGGAGTTACTCTCCCCTCAGAAGGGGAGTATGTTAGTACTATAGATAGGGATCAAGTTCAAGGATCTCTTGTGCTTTTCTCTGGACCTCTTTCCGGATGATGAGTCTCGAGCGAGACGTTTGAGGAGGTGCTTCGTCTTTCGATCTAGTATGTTGTTACCCCCTTCACCCTTCCGACGTACATGGAATTATAGATGAAGGTAGAGGTTGTATAGAGGATGCACTCACTGGGAGGTGCACCACAAGAGGGGATCCAGCCTGGCTCGTCGAAGGGGAAGGCAGTCAGCAGAAAGTCTCCTGCAATAGGACCTTCCAGGTTCAGGCTGGTGGCGAGCAGGCCCCAGCAGTTCCAGTTTAGATCTTCGAGTCATCGTCCCTTTTTCACAAGCCCATGACCTAAGTGTTTTTCTTGTGGAGGTTTCGGGCACGTTCAGAGTCGGTGCCTGACCCGAGATCAGTACGGTGGAGGTGGGTAGGTTCAGCGCCCGCCTCAGCAGCACCAGTTGCCGGCGAGCCCCTTCCCGCAGCAGCAGGACCCTGCTCCTCTGAGGTCAGACTTTGCATGAGGAGGCCGACCTCAGGGTGCTCCTTAGGGACCTCGACAAGGGTGTGTTCAGGGAGGTGGTCGACATCAGATAGGCAGAGGAGCTGGGCGTGGACAGTTTCATGCAGTAGAGTTGGCAGCTCTGGTAGGACCAGAGGTGGTGCGAGGTACGATTTGTTTGATCAGCACTATCGTTTCGGCTTTGTTCAATTCGGGAGCATCACACAACTTTGTTGAACCTGGACTAGCCCATGCCTTGGGTCTAGATGTAGAGAGACTTTCTGTACCACTGGTGCTGAGTACACCAGTTGGAGGCCAGACCATCATTTCTTGTGTTTTCCGGGGATGTGGGATGACGTTTGGACCACATCGATCTAGTGGGGACCTTCTTCTGTTACAGATGCAGCCGTCTGATGTCATCCTAGGCATCGATTGGTTTTTTTCCGTTAGTGCCGTTATCAACTACTTCCGAAGAAGGGTTGTGTTCTTCGACATGGATGGGAAATATGTAGCTTTTGTTGGCGAGGGGAGTTATTAGGTGGGAAGCCGGTGTGTGGAGCCTCTCCTTTCCTTGTTAGGAGGTTTATCATTGGTTCCAGCTGATATATAAAAGATGGATGCTTCGGAGGTTTTTTGGGAGTTCCTCGGTTTTTTTACTGAGGAGGTTGTGAATCTACCCCCCGACGTGACGTTGAGTTCTGGATAGACTTACACCCTGGTGCTCGTCTGATTTCGATGGCCCCTTATCGGACGACACCTTCAGAGTTGTGGGAGTTGCGGTTTCAGATTGACGATCTGATGGAGAAGGGTTTTGTTAGACCCAGCGTATCGCCATGGGGTGCTGCTGTTTTTTTCGTGAAAAAGGCAGATGGTGGTCTCAGGCTATGCATAGACTACTGATGGTTAAACCAGGTAACAGTCAAGAACCGTTACCCGCTTCCAAGGATATATGATCTCTTCGACCAACTGAGGGGAGGAGGTTAGTTTTCTAAGATTGATCTATGATCTAGATATCATCAGGTGAGGGTAAAGGATAGTTACATCTCGAAGACAGCTTTTAGGTGCAGGTATGGGCACTTAGAGTTTGTAGTGATGCCGTTTGGAGTTACGAATGCACCGACTGTGTTCATGTGACTTAGGAACTTTTTCATCCGAGAGTTTCCGGGCCAGTTTGTCATTGTGTTTATCAATGACATACTGATCTACTCGAGATCATAGGAAGAGCACGTTGAGCATCTTAGGGTAGTCTTAGAAGTCCTTCGACACCACCAGCTTTACGGGAAATTGTCAAAGTGTATGTTCTTGATGCAATATGTACACTTCCTTGGGCACGTGGTGTCTCAGCATGGAGTGTCAGTGGACCCGTCGAAGTGGGAGGCAGTTGTTTCTTGGGCGGCACCCAAGAACATGGCGTAATTTCGTAGTTTCCTGGGGTTGGAAGGTTACTATCGGAGGTTCATTTCAGAATTTTCTCAAGTTTTTGTTCCATTGACAGCTTTGACTAGGAAGAACCAAGTCTTCCTATGGAGCGAGCAGTGCCGGAATGCTTTCGACTACCTAAAAGAGAAGTTGGTCAGTGCTCTCGTACTCAGGTTTCCAGAAGAAGGGTTGTTGTATGAGGTGTTTTGTGACTCTTCTGGCCTTAGTCTGGGGTGCGTTCTGATGCAGAAGAAGGGAGTTATCTGTTATGGGTCTAGGCACTTACAAACTCACGAGCGTAACTATGCCACCCATGACCTAGATCTTTCAGCAGTAGTGTTTGTACTGATGTTGTGGTTAAATTACCTCTTTGTGGAGCGCTTTGTGGTCTTCTCAGATCACAAGATCCTACATCATATCTTCTCTCAGTGTGAACTGAACTTATGGCAGTGGATATGGGTCGACTTCCTCCAAGAAAATGACTTCGAGATCTCTTACGCTGAAGGTAAGGGTAACGTTTTGGCTAATTCCCTGAACAGGAAGTCGCATAAGGAAGTGGTTCGAAAATACACTTATTCTTGGAATGTTATGGGAGAGTTGGCTTCCTTGCACTTGAATGTAAGGGAAGAAGGTGTTAGAGGATTTTTTTTTCAAATGACGGTTCAGTCATCCTTGTTGCAGAAGGTAGAAGAGTCTCAGTGGGGGGACTATGAGGCGGAAGTAATGCGGGATTATGTCGATTAGGGAAACGCTCCAGAAGGATGGTCGGAAGATAGAAGACATTAGATGATTTTACATGGAAGGTTGTTTGTTCCCGAGGCGATGCATGAGGGAGTCCTCCGTGAGTTCCATAGCTCAGCCATGGCGGTACATCAAGGAGATTAAAAAATGGAACGAGGCTTGAGGGAACAGTTTTTTGGGCCCAGGGTGAAACGGGAAGTGGCAGAGTTTGTGGCTAAATTCCTAGTGTGTCAGTAAGTGAAGGATGAACACCGTTTTCCCAATGGCTTGTTGCGTCCTTTAGATGTCCCTGAGTGGAAGTGGGATGACATCTCAATGGACTTTGTCACAGGACTACCCAGAGCTCAGGGTGGTTATGATTCTATCTGGGTAGTAGTGGATCGACTGACGAAATCAGCTCACTTCTTAGAAATTAAAGAGTCAGGCCCGGTGAGTACCTTAGCACAGAGGTACGTAGACAAGGTTGTGCAGTTTCATGGAGTTCCGAAGACTATCATCTTAGATCGGGATACTCGGTTTACCTCACGTGCCTGGAGGGGGTTACAGCATGCTTTTGGAACCCAGCTACGCCTTAGCACTGCTTTCCACCCCCGGATTGATGGGCAGACGGAGCGGACTATCCAGACGATGGAGTACATGTTGGGAGAATTCATTCTGGATTTCGGAGGATCATGGGTACGACACTTGCCTTTAGTAGAGTTTTCCTACAAAAACAGCTTCCACTCTACTATTGGCATGGCACTGTTTGAGGCTTTGTATGGAAGACCATGTCGTTCACCCATTTGATGGGTAGAGGTTGGTGAGACAGGTGCTCTTGGGCAAGAGGTAGTGCAGAGCACCACAGAGAAAGTCCAGCTTGTACGTGAGAGGATGAAAGAAGCTCAGGACCAACAGAAGTCTTATTTTGATCGTCCTAGGAGGCCTTTGGAGTTCGAGGTGGGATACCATGTGTTCTTGATGGTTTCCCCTTGATGGGGGAAGCGGAGGATCGAGAAGGGGAGTAAACTCTCCCCTAGGTTCATCGGATGTTTCGAGGTGCGGAGGTGAGATGGCGAGGTGGCATATCAGCTGGCCCTGCCACCTCAGTTGGAGAAGGTTCATGACGTCTTCCACGTCTCCCAGATTCGTCGGTACTTACTTGACGAATCTCACGTTATCGACTGGTGATAGCTAGATATGGGAGACGACGCGACCTTCGAGGAACGACTAGTCAGAATCGAGGATCGTAAAGAGAAGGTGCTCTGTGGAAGAACCTTCACCTTGGTTCGTGTGTTGTGGAGGCATGGTGGACTCGAGTAGAAAACTTGGGAGCGGGAGGCTCAAATTCACGCATAGTACCCGGAGTTGTTTTGACTTTTGTTTTTCCTTTTTTTTGAGCTTTGTGTTGATGTTATACTCTGTACCTTTTATATATGGAATTCTTGGCTTGTCGGTTGTGAGACCTTTTTTTCCTTGTTCTCTAGAAGTGTGTAGCATGTCCAGATATGTGGGAAAAAGGGAAAAACCTGATCATTAATCGAGATGCATTAATGCGGATGCGATTGAACTCGTGCGGGAAAGTGAGTGCCACCTAAAGCGGATAATATCTCGACATAGGATAAGGAATTTCCCCAAACCACATGTTCAGGAAGTGTGTTGGTTGTGTGGTGTTGGGGGTAGTGCAAGTTGAAAAACCCTAACGTATGAAAGTGGGACGACCCAATTCTTAATCGAGAAGAATTAATGTAAATGTGATTAAACCCATGCAGGCGAGTCAGTGCCACATATATCGGATAATATCTCAACATAAAAGAAGGAATTCCTAACACATATGATTGGGGTTTTTGGTTGGGTTCCTATTATAACGAGAACCCCAAGAGGTTTCTTGTTGGGTTTCCTCTGGGTTGGTTTTTGAATTCTCGTGGATGAGAATGTTTTAAGAGGTATCTAATGTAATGGCCTGGACCTCTCTGGCACATTCCTTTGTCAAAAAGAAGGCCACGAAGTGTTCTGGAGGGTAAAATGGACTTTTCCCACATGTTCCAAAATTTTCTAAGTACACACCCTGTAGTTTGAGTACACGTCTTGTATCACATTCCCAGGTATACCCCGTGATGGATTCGTGTCCTTGCCGTGTGAAATAAACGAGTACACGCCGTGTATCCAACAGTACATGCCATGTAGTCCCTCCCCGCGTACGCATTACCATGTGTTGACCAGTCAACGACCGTGTGCCATGTTAGAGCCGTGTCCTTTCCATGTGAAATAAATTAGTACACTCCTTGTATCCAATACTACATGCCGTGTAGTCCCTCCCCATATATGCGTTACCTTCAAGTTGTGTGTTGACCAGTCAACGGTCGCGTTCCGCGTTGAAGGCCGTGTTTGAAGCCGTCTGGTGACCATGTGAAATGGACGAGTATACACCATGTAGCATAATGTACACGCCGTGTACTTATTCTTTTCTCCCCTATAAAAGGAGGGGTCCCCTCCTCCTTTTCAACTCACCCCTCTCCTCCCCATTCCTCTGAGCAGTGCTCTCCCAAGATACTCGAAGGCTCATTTTCTTCTATAACTTCTTCGTCTGAGCTCCGATTTACGATCCTTCAGTAGCCACGAGATCGTAACGACGAGGCGAAACTTCTGAGCTTGGATCTGTTGTCTTTCCTTCAGCCTTTCCTTTCCAATTTCTACCTGAGGAGGTTTTTCCAAGACTCGACAGAGGTGATAGATGCCGACAGACATCTTCTATGGTTGATCCGGGGGAGCGTTGTGATCAGAACCTATTGAGGTAGGGATCATACCTTCGTCTCTCTAAATAGTGCATCATGCGGGGTGGGTGTCCTCTTGTTTACATGAAAAACATTTGAACCGGTTTAATATAGATAATAACTGGCTTATATAATGATGATGGGAAGTTTGTGAATGTAGTTACATTATTTATATCCTGTGATATTATGTTGTTAATTGAATAGGCTTATGCCTACTGAAAATAACAATCGTTGGGGGCCTTTTCTTGCGTAATTAAATGTTTCCCTATCTTTCTAGACTGGTTTTGGGGGTGGAAATTTTGTTGAATGTGGAATTTTCTTAATCACGTAAAGTTTGCTGATTAAAATATGGAACACTTGTGTGATCACCCCGGTTAAACAAAATGGAATAATGAACATGTGGGTGTTGGCTTGGATACGTGGCATGTGATGAGATTTTGTTTATGTGAATGGGGGGTGTTTTGTGGGTTGTTGTGGATCGGGTGAGCAGCGGGGATGCGATAAGTTGTATTAAGGGATTATGATGTATGGGGTGGTTTTGGTTATGGCGGTTGGTAGTGGGGATGCAGGGATGGATTGGAATGTGAATGGACTGTGGGTTGTGAATAATAAATAAAAAGTGGAAGAGTTAATGAATGGTGGGTCATGGTAATGGAATGGGATTAATAATCAATGGGTTGGTTGACTAATAAGAAGGGTTTTGCTGTGTTTCTTGTGTTTTCCTAACTTGATTTGTGGATGGAAGGGATACGATTTATGAAAGATTGATATGGTTGGTTGTGGATAGTTGCCCAGTAGATAAGGAACTGATAATCTAATTTCGTTGAAATGTGAAAACCTAAATGGGGTTGGGGTTGTTTGTTTTATGCATGATTCGTAGTAGTAGTGCCAAGGCACGTGCTCAGTTTCTATGTATAGAAGCCATAGGTTGGGATGTGTGTTTGGTATACATATTTATATTTTTATCGTTGTGTTTTGACGCACCACACCCATGTTGAGCACTTAGTGCCGAAAACTCCCATTTCATTGGGGAGGATGTTTTCCCATAGTTACTAGCTTCTCTCTGCTCCTTCTTCCATAGGCTGTGATGGCTTGAGGTGACCTTACACCCAAGACTCTTCGGGTAGGTTTCGTTTGGGGTGGATTGGCCCATGACTCTTCAGGCATGTTTTCGTTCCCACGAATCATTGTGATGAGGCCCAGGTGTCTTCGGGTGAGAGTTCTGTTACTATTAGTATTCCCAAGTGTTTACGGGATGAGGCCCAGGTGTGTTTGGGTGGGAACGTGATTGTGGTTGAGGACCAGGTGTGTGCGGGCGGTATGTGGGGTTGTGAGGCCCTGGTGTGCGAGGGAGGGATGCACGGTTGTGAGGCCCAGGTGTGTAAGGGTGGGATATGTGGTTCTTGAGGCCCCTGTGTGTGCGAGCGAGAAGAGCGTGGTAGCGTCAGGACGTTCTCCATTAGGAATATCATGTAATAGTGTAAAATGGTGTGGGTTACCCAATGCTCTTGTTCTTATATACTACTACCTGTTGTGATTGTGTTTTTGGTGAGTGTGGCTGGTGAGGTAGGGTGGATAGAATTCCTTGCTAGGTTTATGCTGTTGTTCTCACGGGACATTATGATGTCTCCCCACTTGTGCACAAGAGCATTAGGTTTCCCTACTGAGTATACTTGTATTCTCACCATAAGTTTACTTTCAGGTTTCCAGGAGGACTACCAGGGCCGTGCGGGACCCTACTAGTCGGACAATTGGAGTTGTTGCAGTTTATGTACTCTTTTTTTCTTTTGGTATTGTACTTTGAGCATTCTTGTACTTGCACCTTGTTATAAATTGTTTAAACATGCATGTGGGATTTGTTTTAGTTTATTTCTATACACGTTTTATTTTCATTTTTGGTGGTTGACTTGTCCTATTTCCCGATCTTAAATAATAAAAAGGGTAATGCCTCCCATATTTGTGAAAACTCATACCCTTTGTGCTATTCGCCACCCTGGGGCCTATTGGAGGCGGGACTCGGGGGTCATTATCTCCCTTTCACCATTTCCAGCTAAGGAGGGGCATCTTTGGTGGGAGGGGGTCCAAAATGTTTTTGAAAAATTAAGGAAAATGGGGAAAATCCCAAAATATGTGGGTACACGCTATGTACTTTTCCACATGTCATGGAATTTTTCCATGTGATATGAGTAAACAGGGTGTTTGGGCCTTTCGATGATGAAAGGTGTAAAAACTAACGACACACCGTGTACATTTTCTATACACGCTGTGTAATCAGTCGGCAGGTGAATAGTAAGGCAGTGGGAGTGGCTGCCAGAGGAGCGATAGTACATGCTGTGTACTTAGAAATACATGTCATGTAACCAAGTCCGCTGATGAACAGTGAGGAGGTGGAAGGTGGTCGACAGAGGAACAATTAAAAAATGGAATGTACACTCAGTGTAATTGAGCGTGAACACTGTGTAGTTATTTGTTATTCACATAAAGCAGTAAGTAGACTCCTCTTTTGATAGAGGAAGCATAGAACATGATGAGATCTACATGAGAGAGGGATGGAGCTTGGAGGAGCTCTCATTCGTGCACTAGGACTCGGATTCCTTCACCGATGATCTCGTTTGAACTGAACGGGTGAATTCTTCTCTATTCTTGAACCTATCCTTACAATTCATTCCCAATGGAATTTTATTTGAGTTTTAATGAGTAGTTTTTAATCCCAGATCTATGCCGTTCTCGGTTGTTTCGGGAGGCATCGTTCACATATATTGATTATAAGATATCAAGGTTGGTGGTTTGGTGTTTACTTCCAACTATCGAGATGTTTTTGTATACTATTGTGCTATGCTCCCAAGTTTGGGGTGTCGTATGGTTGTGGCATTGACTGAAAAATACCTATAATTGCATAGGCAATCTTTTTATTTTTTATAAACTACTATTTTGGATTGTTGATTTGATCCAGGGCCACCCCGTGGGTGCATTTCCCTTGTTTAGCTGTTTGTCCAGGATTCCCATGGGTATGTCGTGATTATAGCATGCATTGAGTTTTCTTGAGAGAAAATATATATATAAATTTCTTTTTTATGTGTTGGGATCATCACTATTTCTTTCATAGCCTGAGGGAAGTGTTTTTCATAGCCTGAAGGAAATGTTTTGTTAGCTTGAGGGCAACATTTCTTATGCCTGTGGGCAGTAACTTCTGTGCCTGAGGGAGATATCTCGTATGCCTGAGGGAAATATTCATTATGCCTATGGGAAATCACTTGAATGTTTCGATTCTTATTACATGAGGGTAAGTATTTTCTTATCTTAGGACACTGTTTACATTGAATATTTACTGTGGTGATTACTTATGTTATACCTGCCACGATAAAGCACAAGATATGTATTGTTTTACCTTCAACTTATTAGATATCCTGTTGTGGGTTTTGTTGCCGCACTGTATAGGAGACTGTTCGTTGAGGTTAGTTCTTGATAACTTATAATTAAATTATACTAAATTGTTAAATAATAATTAAATGTTAATGGAACTGGTAGGATTAGCTACTTTTGAGTACTTATTAGCTTCCTTTATTTCATTATTGCACACTGCCGGTGCACATTTTCACTGATAGTTGGGCACGAGCCTTTGGTGGTTACCGACTGGGATTTATTTCTCACACCATGTTTGGGTCATCTCATGGGCCCAAACATATTATATTACTGTAGGTGTTGATAAGGTCAAGAGTCCCTA
The DNA here is from genome assembly GCA_963277665.1 of Viscum album. Taxonomy (NCBI): domain Eukaryota; kingdom Viridiplantae; phylum Streptophyta; class Magnoliopsida; order Santalales; family Viscaceae; genus Viscum; species Viscum album. The sequence goes on along the minus strand of OY728119.1, from coordinate 768,823,050 downwards.
TATCGTTACGTGATTTTTGCAGAGGAGTAGGAGAGCATTGGACCAAGATTAGGCTTGCGATGCTACTGAGTTCCTGCTGCACTGTTTTGTTTTGCTTGGCTGTACTTGTACCTTGTGCTGTATTGTTTTAGAATGTAGTGTATCCCGTTTTGGATGATTTCTTATACTTAGGGACATATTTCATCATTATATATATATATATATATATATTATTGATGGTCATTTCTTTTACTTCTATACCATTGTCCATTTCATATTAGTGTTGTAATGCTTCCGGCTTTGGTATGTTTTTATATGTCTCTGATGCACTACACATGGAAAAATGAGGTTATAGTTTTCCAACTATTAGACCTAGGCCCTCCCTACTAGTCGACAGCCTCTGGCGTTTGGGGAAATGTGCTTGAGGTCATGTGACCAACCGAGTTTGGGGAACCCGGATCCAGGACGTTACAAAAGATGTGAATTGATAACAAGATAATATTTAATGTTCACCCTCCTCATCCAAATTTAAGTGTAACATAGAAGTCAATTCCATCAATTATTATTTGTCCTTATAATCTCAAACTACCTATGCTGGATGATTCTCACTCAAGTAAACTACCTCTCTAATTCCCTTTTCAATTGTTATTAATATATAAATTTCAAATTTCTAGATGTATTCCACCAAATGAAAATGAATAAGGTTTAGATCCATATATGTGAAAATATAATTCAATCTCCTATAATTCTAATACACTATAAAATGACACCAAAAAAATATAGGTGATATGTTTTTGGAGCATTGGTCATAGAAAAGAACTTTAGGTATTCAGTGGTGTAATTATAATTAGGTGGTTGAATTAGGGAGGACCATACAAAACATCATAAAAAATATGTATAAGTATACATCCAAATAATGAACTCAAAGAATCAAATTTCATAGAATAATCCTTCCTCAACAGTGTGAGAATTTGATCATCATCGTAAATCAACCTCACATTTAGTTACAAGACAAATATCTGAAACCTCTCATTTGAATAAAACATCACTGCCATTTTTTAAAATCATAAATGTGTGAAGATAAATTTGATAATTATATAATGAAATATTAATATGGAATTACTATTCATATAAATCTCCTTATCTCAAATAGATTTTTTGGATGCTTCTAATACGTTTTTTAATGAATTTTCATGGAATATACTAAGACTACCTTATCTGATATCAAATGACCTAAGAATATAAAATTAATAATCCATAATTGATATTTTATAGTTTTACATATAATAAAAATTATTTTAGATTCTCCAAAAAAAACAATTAAACGGTCATCATGCTCCTCCACTAACATATTGTACACTAGGATTTCATCCACAAACACAAATATGAATGAATATTGAAATTGAAAAAATATATTATTTTTCAATGCTATAAAAATCGCAAGACAATTGGATATTCCAAATAACCCATCTAAAATATAATATAGGTCATAAAACTTTTAATATATTCTTAAAGATATCTTTTTCCTGATCCATAAAATGTGGGTATCCTTATCTCAAGATATTCTTGGTAAATCATAGGGCTCCCTTGAGCTGATCGAGAAGATCATCAATACACAATACTGGGAATTAATTAATAAAGATCATATGATTGATCATTAGGTAATAAATTCAAACGTGTAGTCATCCATCTATATTCTATGTAAAGAGAACTAAAGGCACATAAGATGACACAATCAGTCAAATATATCTCTTTATTTTAAGAACTTATAACTAGATTTTATTAACATTTATCTTGGTATTATATATTTTGTATGTCGGTAAGTAAATAAGTCCTATCCAAGAAAATATGTCAATGGAAAGATATAAAACACCTAGATTATAAACCTATAAAATTTAGCTGGAATGGCCTTGAGTTTGATATCTACCACTATTAGAAGAATTATAACTGAACTAAACATAATAACATCAAAGAAAGAGATATATGACCTTAATTATGTTATTCTAATATCCAAAACAATAGGTTCTAACCTACAAAAAATAATATCTTGATCACCCTAAAATACTTGATTATTCCCATTAAGTGAAAGGAACAAAACCCTATAGTGATAACAATATATCTTCACATTAAAACTTATCATCCAGTCCATGTTGATAAATATATTTTCATTATCTTAGACAAGTTCCATGAAATCCCAAATATTGATTAATTTATTAACACCTATGTTGAACTAAAAAAACTCATTTTGTTTGTCTTTTCACATTTCAGACAGATTGGAGAAATAAAACAATATACAGGATCTTTGAACACAAACCACTAGAATCAATATTCTTAAAAGAAATATAATAAAATTTTCACCTATATCAAAAATATTATAAAGCAATATAATAATAAATTAAAATTTTATGCCTCATAGTGGCTGTACATGTAGTACATTCATCAAGAATATGCTCATCTACATGAATATTTCCTAACACAGCCCCACCTGAGGTCTTCATAATAGTATCAAGGTCCCCACTTTATAGGAGGGAGACCCTACCCACTTAGGGTTAGATTTTATGTTTAAAACCAACAATTTTATCTTTTAAAAAGATATATATATATATTCAATTATGTCAATAAAATTTTTATAATACACATTATTCAATCTTCTTGGTTTGTTTACAGTAATAATTTTTTCGCTATCAGTTTCATTAGAATGGTCTTAATTGTTCCCACTATGATGAGAACTACTAAATTATATGTTGATGTTATTAAATACAGTTATATTATTGGATAATGTTCTATGATTCATCACAATGTATTTTTAATTTATGGTGTGATTAATATTCATTAAATTGGACTTTATCTCATTGTTATTTACATTGTTATCTCCATGATGTGAGTTTATGAGGAGATTCCTACTGTAGGAAATATATATGTTTAAGTTTCAAAGGATATTCCACTTTGAGTGTGTAGTTATCCTTACACTTGATGATTTTTATTAAGGGTTTACAACACATTCACACTAGGTATATTATAACAAACCATGGTGATATACAATCACATAGATGTTGGGTATTCTTGGTATATTGGGCTTCTCATGAATAATATGTCATTAATGAATTTATTGAGGAATTATTTATCAATTAAATTTTATGGAGGTTATTCTCCATACCATTGTTTGATATTGAACTTTGAAATTAAATTTCTTAGATGGGGTGTATTAATGAATTAATTTCATGTAGTCTGAGAATGATCTATCAATAACAGAAGATGATGATATGGGTGTGAAATCTACATGATAAGATATTATGAAAAATGATTATTTTACACAATAAGTGTTTATATGTTTTTGTTTTCATTGAGAAATATCTTCTTCCTCTATGGGTTCCTTGACCCATTACTAGTTCAAAATCACATACACAATGAAATCCCAAAGAATTCCAAGGAATAAAAGATTTATACTGTCACATACAAAGTGTTTCTATTATTCTCAGTAAAAAATTATTTATATTTAACTATTTTCAAAGGTATTATTCTTTTAGCTAATAAATAATATTTATTGATGTTGTATTAAATATTCAAAAAAAATTAAATATATACTAATTAATAAAGATTTTATTAAATTATATAAATATGTAATGTATTTATAACACTTCTTATTTGTATAATAAAAAGTAATCATTTATTTATTAAATTAATAATCTATTTAGATACTCTAATGTTAAAATAAGTAATAATAATTTCTAATTATTATCAATAAAATATTAATAATTTCTCATTATGAAAAAAAATTCGTAATAATTTTTAGTTATTTTAATTAATAAGTAATAATATAGTAAAAGATATTAATAAATAATAATTAATGAAAATAATTATTAGTTAATAATTTTTTAGTAATTAATAAATTTGGACAAAGTGAAATACATTCATTCTCTAGAATATCTACATCCAAATTCACAGTACATACTCAATCAAAACTATAACATATCTTACCCTCCATTGATATGAAAAAAAATGTAGTTATTCAGTTATTTTAAATTTTCAGGTGTTAGATTGAAAATAACACACTCCATTAAGTAATTTGCATCATGGAATTTATAAAAGAATATTGGTCATATGTACATGAAAGTCAGATCTATAAAATTTTTATATGTAAAATTAAGATAATAGTGTTGATTTTCTCTCCACCACAATATCATAGTAGACAAAAAGGTTGTTGTCCCCAATTTTCATAATCCAATCAAACAATATTATAATTTTAATTCAATCATCATCAACGTTTCTGAAATATATAATCATTATTTTCTTAATATTAAGAACAAGAAGATAGAGACAATGTTATTGTAAATTAGTTCTCAAAAAACTGAGGTCACGTCTATTTCCTCCAAGAAATGGTGGTACTTTCATCTTATAGTATCCTCCAAAAATAAATTGTTTCTCAAAATTGGTAAATTTCATCAAATTGGAATTGGTTTCAATATTCTATCACAAAATGAATAATCTAGGGGTTAAAAATAATATATATATATATATATATATATATCAAAGATTCATCTTCCCAAATAACATATCTATATCATTCTAAAGGTTTAGAATCGTCACTGAATTATAGAATGTTGAAAGTCAGATATTTGGTAATACATATTGGAATATAAAATATATAATTATCTCTCTATTGAATTCATATTAGCAGTGGTGAAATTCCATTTGATGCAAATAAAATGAAAATATGACCTTTTGAGCATATTTTTGTAGTGAAATCTCCCCATAAAAATGTTATACCTATACCTCCATAGATGTGAATGAATAGAACACATCTTATAGGGGATAAGGATGATGATAAATTAAAGTAAAATAATTTTTTAATTTTATAGAATATTTATTATACAAAATTATTCATTTTTATTTTCTTCAAATTCTATCTGTAATGGCCTAGACATCCCCATTCTATTTAATTGTATAAATATAGTGTTTAAGGAGTTCTAGGAGGTAATGGTGACATATTTCAAGTGATTTTCCTAAATAAAAATTTTATAATGGTGTATCAGGACCGATAAATGGAGATGGTAGGTCATGAAGGTGAGTTACAAAGTGACTCCCAACATTGAGTCCTCAATTAGAAGCTCAGAAAAATGAGTCGTGATGGGGAGTTGCTAAGGATAGGTCACAAACAGTGACTCGTGATGGTGATTCGTCCAATGATGACTCAAAATAGTCACTCATCCAGTGATGACTAACAATTGTTTGTCTCTAATGGTTAATTGAAAAGGTAGGTATCCTTTGGTTACTCATAACTATGACTCGTCCAATGGTGACTTGTGATAGGGAGTAGTGACGGTGACTTTCAATGATGAGTCCTCTATAGTGGCTCTAGTGATTCAAAATAGTGAGTTGAAGATAGTAGGTCACCCATATTTACTCTTTATGGAGACTCGTCCATAGGTAACTCAAAATTTTTATTTTTCTAGAGGTGATTCAGAATGGTGACTCTTATAGTGGTAGCTCAGAATGGTAGGTAGCCAACAGTTACTCACAACGGTTAGTCTCCACTGGTGACTTGTGACAACCACTATCTAATTATGACTCATCCAATGGTGACTCATCCAATGGTGACTCATGCAATGGTGATTCTTAAAATTGTGACTCATCCAACGAAAGATCATCCAATGGTAGGTCACTTAATGGTGAGTCTTCTAACATTTTGTCAACCAACAATGAGTCATTTCCACAATTTTCCAAATTTACATGTTTTCCCAATTTTCCCATTTTCACCACTTTTATGTATAATTGGTTGTAAAAGTAGTTTAAAATAATTTTTAAGTGATTTTTAAGTCATTTTAAAGGATATATAATATATATTAAAGTTCAAAATGGTAAAGATGCTTTTATATAGTCGAAATTCTTGGTCTTGATTGTGATCTGACTCTAATGGATTTTATAATTGTTTCTTCTATTGATATATGATTTAGCAATTCTAAAGTTGAGACCCATTATTACATGGTTATCTCCTTTTAGATTTATATCATGTGTCCCTAGAACCAATATTCCATGAGTTATCATGTGTTGTGTTAGGGAAATTAGATCGCATTTCCCTGGAGGCTTTTTCCGGCTGCAGGTGCACCCTTATTCTGGGTGCTAGTAAAAAACATTTATCATCCATTCTTTGAGGTAACAATACCTTCATAACTATTTTAATTTTTTATCATTAGAGTTCTGTGTATTAATTTCCTTTTTTCATATAGAATGCATAAAATTAAGTAAATGTAAATGAATCATTTAATTGTATAACTTGTGGGTATGGCGAAAAGTGATGTGTGTTATAATTTTTTATCTAATGATATTGTGATTTGTATCTGATATATGCCTACTAAATATTATAGCCATTGGTTTTCCCTGTGTGTGCACTTGTGATGAATTTTAAATTCATGTTTCTAGTAGTCTGTTTGATGACTTTATATATATGAATTTTATTAACCATGTTTTTTTATTAAAATAAATTGTTGCCCCACGGTCGAACTTGTTCTATGATCAACCTTGAATTTTGAATGGAGAATTAAATAATGAGAGCCCTGTTAATCTAGATTTTTTTTCATTGTATGGTTTTATGGGTTTTTGTTGAGTATAATAATATATGTGAGGTGGTTCAGGTGGTTTGATAAAATATCAGGTTGATTGATTGATTGATTGTGGAATGGATGAGTAGTGTTGTATAGTGGGACAGTAACCAGGTTGTGTTTTGTTGTTGTATAGTGGTGTGGTGTGTCATGGGAAGTGGGTTTCCAATGGTTGTTATAAGCGGAGTTGATGAGAGTGGTTGTGAGTTGGCAATTTTTTTTTGAGATGGGGGATTTAATTGAATGAATTTAATGAACAATGAAGGAAGTAGTTGGATTGAGTGTAAAGTGAAGAGGAAATTTAGATTGGATTGTTTTATCTTTTTTCTACTTCCGCTACATGGTTTGTGTTTTATTTATTTTTATGTTCTTTTATCGGTAGTTTCCAAGGAAGGGAAGGAATAAAAAAAATGGATATCTTAATAAAGAATGATAATTGGTTAAATGTGTTGGATGTGGTTCTAAAATGATTTGTTGAATGAATTGTGATTTTTCACTTATAGGTAAGAGCAATGGTGGATGTGGTTTTGTCTTTTTTTGGAATCTATATGTAGGAATAAGTGTTATACATATATATATATATATTTACTACATAAATTGGTCCCTTGTAATTTCTATATGCACCCCACCCTAGTTGAGAACTATGTGTCGAACAACCCAATTGTCGTGGGGGAGGGTGTCTTTTACAAATATCCTAGGGGAGTATTGATGGATGTTTATTGGATCTTCCCAGATCCTTATTCTAGGATTTAGAAGCCCAAGTCTCTTCTGGAAGGTTTTGGGGTGGTTGTGAGGCCCATGGGTCAGTGGGTGAGGTGTCTTTCCCTGTTGTCTTTGGGATAATATGTGTTGTGATATCCCAGGTTTCATTGAGGTGAGGTATGGTTGTGGCCTAGGTGTCTCTATGTAGGATGATGTATGTTTGTGGACCAAGTGTCTGTGGGTGGAATGTGGTATGGTTGTGTCCCAGGTGTCTATGGGTGATATGTGGTGAGAATTGTTTTCCAGGTTGTGGGATTAGATCTGATGTGCAGGTGTATGTGGGTTGCTTGGCACATGGGGCTTGTGGAAGAGTGTGGAAGTTCCATGACGTTTTCCTTTAGGGTATGATATTTTGGCCAGCGGTATGTTGTGTATGGTACCGAAACATCGATTTGATTTTTATATTACCGTACTTGACCTGCATTATTTTTTCATCATGCCTTAGTGATGTTGGGATGTCTAGTATTCCTTCTTAGGTGTCATTGGTTTATACAATGTTCTCAAAGGGCATTAGTATGCTTCTCCAATGTGTGAACATGATACCTTGGATGTTTCCACCGAGTATACATGTATAATAAATCTTCATATATAAAACTATTTTAATATTTTTAAGGTGATTATATTGATCGTGATAGACTATACAAGCTTCGAATTTTGGATTGTAACCTTGTCACTACTTCTCCTTGTTTTTGGTATGTACTTTAGAGAATCTTGTTTTTAAATAATTATATTTTTTAATGCATGCATGTGGGATGGTTTCAACATTATTATATATATTTATATAAAGGATTGGGAGTAGATTTGGGATGAACTATCATATCTCTCGATCAAGTTTTCTTAGAAATGTAACACCTCCAAATTGTGAGATACTTGTACCCATGGAGATAGTTTCCACCCTCCAGTCTACTAGAGAGAGGACTCAGGAGGACATTATATGTGTCCATTCATTTCCAACTCCGAAGGGGCTTCTTTGGAGGGTGGGTGTCATGATAGAATGATATCATATGATGATGGTTGGTAGATAGGACGACGATTGGAGTTAGGAACAATGAGGATTTTATGAGTTAGTAGGGAAACCATTTTAGTTTATCTAGGTCCATGAAATAGGCCATTGAAAATCAGCTAGGATACATGATTTTGGTGACCCATATGATTCGATGGAAGGATGATCAATGGTAGAAGATGGTACCTGATTTCCAGCAGCTAACCCTTGGAATGCACGAGCAAGTGTATTGGACATGCACATGGAGAGTTGGCTCGAGGAGAGTGTGATAACCTTAAGCTTGATCTCCACTCTAAATGATTACTTTGTTCCATTGATAGTGAGCCAAAAGAGGGGATTTACAAGTCAGTAGTCTATGATGTACCTATGAGAGAATATGGAGGTTGACTTTCTGTGGGTCAATTTTGAGACTAAAAAATACCATTATTCGATCGTGAATAATTTTAAGAGGCATGATTAACTCTCCCTATAGTAGTAGAGTGTGTGGGTATCAGATATGGGTATCAAATTCAAGGGTCTCCTTAATTTTTCTTTAGATCTATTTCAGATGAGGAGTCCGGCGCGAGACGTCTTGAGGAGGAACTTCGTCAATCCCTCTAGAACACAGTTACTCACTTCAACTTGCAGACATACATGAAGGTCTAGAAGAAGGATGATCTAGTTGATATGATTCACTCATGAAGAGTTCAACTATGAGAGGGTATCTATGAATGTTCTTAGAAGGCAATGGATACAAGAAGTAGGTATTATGCTCCAGGTTCTTCAAGGTTCGAGCAGCAGGGAGTCGACCTCATCAATTCGTGTTTTGGGCTTTAGGTCCCTGTGATTTTCACATGAACATGGGATTGAGGTGTTTCACATATGAGGCCCATGGTAATCCTTAATTAAATTACTAGTGTCCGTCTGAGCTCAGTATGGTAGAGGTGGGCTAGTTTAGTGCCAACATTAGAAGAAGTTGTTGTCTTATCCATTTCTGTAGTAGGGACAACATGTTCATACTCTATCGAGGGGAGACAGAGCAGGTAGAGGACAACATCTGGTTGATTCTTTGGGACCTCATCGTAGGTGTGGTCGATGAGGTGATAATTAATATAGGGGGTGTAGAGATGAGTATGGTAAGTTTTACATTGTATAGGAAGTAGTTCTAGCTGGGTGAGAGATCATTCTCAGTATGATAAGATTGTTCAGTGCCCTTAAATGCACTTTGTTTGATTCAAGAGCATCATAAAACTTTTTTTAGCATGATCTATCATATTATATGAGATTATATGTAGATAGGATTACCATAAATTTATTTTTGAGTGCTCCATTAGGAGGTCAAACTAGATTATTTTATGTATCGTTATGTTGTGGACTGATGATTGGACTGCACAATTCATGTGGTGATAGTTTCCTACTATAGATGTAGCCATATGATATCATCCTTGAAATGAAGTAGTTTTATTTTTTGCATGTTATTATCAAAATATTCCAAATGAGAGTTGTTATTTTAAACCTGGATTCCTAGCATGTGGATATCATTGGCATGTAGAGTTGTTTGATGAGAATTCAATGTCGGAAGCATATTTTTTCATTATTGATCGAGCTATCAATGGAATCACTCGAGGATGAGATGGTGGAGATCCCAATGTTTATTTGGGATTTATGTTTGATACCACCATTTAAAGAGGTTTTGACTCTACCCCCTTAAGTTGACATTTATTTTGGGACTAACTTATTGCCTGGTGCTTGTCTGATGTTGATGGATCCTCATCGGATAACACTTTATGAGTTGCAGGAGCTACGGATTTAGATTGATGACCTTGTGAATAAGGGATTTATACAGACCAATGTGTCACTTTGGGATGCTTCAGTATTGTTTGCAAAGAATATATATTGTTGTTTGTGGTTGTGTATATAATACCGAATGTTAAATCCTGTGACGGTCAAGAATTGTTACCCTCTATCGACGATAGATGATATTTTCGACCAACTCAGGGGAGCAAGTTAGTTTTATATGATCGATATGTAGTCTGGTTAGACATAGTTGAGGGTGAAAGAGGGTGATATCCTGAGGAGTATTTTCTAGTGTATGTATGGAAACTTCGGGTTTGAATTCAACCTTATCGGTGTTATGAATGAACTAGCCATGTTCATGGGGCTCATGCAGATCGACATCCATGAGTTCCAACATTAGTTCTTCATCATATTAATCAATGAAATATTTATTTAGTAAATGATATAGGAGGAGCATACTGAGCATCTTAGGTCTATATTTGAGGTTCTATGATTCTAAGAGATGTATTGGAATTTTTCAAAGTGTAGGTTCTAGACATTAGAGGTGAACTTCGTTGGGAATGTGGTGTCATAATAGGTGTTGTAGTGGACCCTACAAATGTCTAGAATGTTGTTTTTTAGTAATAACCCAATAATGATGTAGATTTACATAGTTTTCTCAAACTGGAAAGATATTAAAGGATATTTTTACCATATTTTACTTGATTTGTAGCTTCATTAATCACTCTGACTAGATTGAACCAGGATGTTGTGTAGAGAAATAAGTATCAGGAAGTGCCTGGATATATGAAGGGAATGTTGGTCGGTTCTCCAGTACTCCAATTTCAAATGTAAGGGGTGTTGTTTGAAGTGTTTTTTGATTCTTAATATCTAGGAATTGCAAGCATATGATTCCAATAGTGGGTAGTGATCTCTTATGGGTCTATGCAGTTATATCCCCACAAATGTAACTGTTCCACCCATGATCTGGACCTAGAATCGTTAGTTTTTTCTATGAATTTGTGGTTTCATTACATAACTGGGAAGTTATTTATTGTCTTCATAGATCATAATAGTTGGAGGTATATCATTTTCTCAGTGATATCTGAAATTGAAATAGAAGATGTAGACATATTTTCTTTAAGACTATGATTTTTCAATATCCTAGACTTCAGGGGATGGAAATGTATTGGATAATTTTCCATGATAAAAATCACAGAAGGAGACTGCTTGAGAATCCTCGGATGCTAGTAAGGTGATGTAGGAGTTGATCTCCTTGACCATAGATGCATGAACAGATAGAGGAAGAGGCCTTCTATTTTAGATGATGGTGCAGTTTTCTATGTTTTAGTAGATGGAGGAGTCTCATTGGGGAAACATAGAAGAATATGTAATGCATGATTGAATTGACCAGGGTGATTCTATGGAGAGACATGTTGAATATGGTCATAATCAGATTCTATTGCTATGAAGGATATTTTTTCCCATGGATATGTAAGAATAATTCCTTCAAAAGTTTCATATATCAGCTTTAGTGGTACATCCGGGAGATTCCAAGATGTACCATGGCTTGAGAGGGATGTTTTGGTGGCCTTGGATGAAATAGTTAGTATAAGAGTTTGTGGAAATGTGCCTAGTGTACTAGGAAGATAAGGCTGAACACCATGTTCTTTGTGGTTTTTTGCATCCCTTAGATGTTCCCAAGTGGAAAAGGGATTACATATTGTTTAATTTATTCATAGGGTTACCAAGACCACAGGAAGACTATGATATAATCTGTGTAGTGGTGGATCATATAATTAAATCACCTCACTTATTACCTATTAAGTAGTCGGGTGTAGTGGATGCCTTGGCCATTAGGTATATGGAAGATGTTGTGTTCCAATATAGAGTTCCATGATCCATTTTCTCATATTAGAATACAAACATTACCTCTACTATCTAGAGAGGATTAAAACATGCCATTAGAACTCAATTTCACCTTATCACTTCTTTCTACCCTCAAACAGATGGACAGATAGAGTGGAACATTCATACATTGCAAGATATGATGATGTCATGGGTCTTGGACTTCAGTGGATCATGGATACAGAAATTACCCTTAGAGAAGTTTTCTTATAATAATAGATACCACCCTTCCATTTTCATGGCTCCATTTAAAGCATTATAAAGATGTCTGTGTTGTTAACCTTCATACCAGACAGAGGTTAGGGAGATAATTATTCATTTCCCGAGGTTTCATAGAGAACAGAAGGGAATTTTCATCATGTCCCTGATATGAAAATGGTATTGAAGGTCCAGTAGAATTCATATGGTGATCGCAGGAGTAGGTGGTTGGAGGTCATGGACAAGGATCATGTGTTCTTGAATGTTTCCCCTAAACATGGGTAGCAGAGGTTTGGTAGATGGATAATGATTTCTTTAAGGATCATCGAACCATTTGAGGTGTTGGGTTTGTTTTAAATTCTCCATTGAAGTTGGCACTACAACTTTAGTTGTAGAGGATCTTCATTGTCATTCCTGTCTCTCAATTTCATCAGTATCTTCGTGATGACTCAAAGGACATAAACTTGGGAGAGAAAGATATATATGGTGAAACAATGTTCATAGATTGGATAGTAGAGATCCAGGATCATCAGGAGATGGTTCTTCATGGCTGAACCATTCTTTTGGTTTACATGTTCTGGAGTCATGATGTCCTGGCGGAGAGTACTTGGGAGGAAGAAACACAAATGCAAGCCCAATACCCCAAATTATTTGAGTTATTTCTTTTTATGCTTTACATTAAATGTGATAGTTGAACCTTGTTTTATATGAGATGTGATGTTTCCTAGTTTTTTAATGTGTGAAAAAGTCTTAACATTTTTTAAAGGGAAGAACTAATTCATAGTTTATATATATTAAATGTGATGTGATTGAACCCATACAGGTGAGTCAGTGTCACCCAGAATCGATAATAACTTATCATGGAGGAAGGAATTGACAAATTTATATGTCGAAAACATATGGTTTGTTATGATAGTGTGATGTGTCATCTGGTTTGTTGGGTTAGCAGATATAAGAGGAGGTGTTCTTGGATGTTGAGGTTTTACGCTAACATTCGAACAACATAACTTAATTTATCGTTGGACCATGGGGTGTCCAAATTGTAGCAGTATTTCAAGTATATAATGATCTATTATAGGTATCCTACATGGTGGTTGTTTGGACCCCATCTAATTTGGGTTTTGGTTTTGAATTGACAAGGGTGATAATATTTTGAGGGGTATCTCATATGATGGCCTTTATCTCCCTGGTTCAATTATTTGTGAAAATCCAGTATTTGAGGTGTTCTGGGAGGTAATGATGAGTCATTTAATGAGTTTTTCAATAATATAGTATTTCCAATGGAGATTGAGTACTGGTAGTTTGTGATAGAATGTCTTTATGGTGGGCCATGATGGTGACTCAAAATGGTGATTCATCCACTAGTAGCTCATAAAAATGATTCATGATAGTGATTCATTGACAATAGGTTGACAATGGTGACTCATGATGGTGACATTCCCAACAATGACTTACAATAAGGACTCATCAATCCGAAAATCACAATGATAGTTCACCAATGTCGAATCGCAATGGTAGGTCACAAAATGTGACTCACTATAGTGACTCATCCATCGGTGACTCAAGGAGGTGGATCATGATAGTGACTTGAAATTGTGAGTCATCAACCGGTAGCTTAGAATGGTGATTCATGACAGTGAGTAACAATGGTAAGTCTCTAATCATAGTTGGAAAGTGGTTACTCATGATGGTGAGTGGTCCTATGGTGTCTCAAAATTGAGAATCATCATTTTGTAACTCATAGTAGTATGTCTCCAACGGTGACCCGCAACGGTAGTTTTCCAGTGGTGACTCGTGACGGTGACTCGTCCAATGGTGAATAATCCAATGGTAACTAATCCAATGGTGAATAATTCAGCAATGAAACTTCCAATGGTAGGGATCCTAAAATTTATTCTTCAATAGTAGTTCATCCATAGGGGAGTAATTTCTATAGGTTATCAGATTTCCATTTTTTACCAGTTTTTCCATTTTCCGTTATTTAATGTTTTCTTAGACATAAAATGATTTAAAAAAAATATTTAAATGGTTTTTAATCCAGTAAAAATTATATAAAATATATATTTACCATACTAATTATTAGGAGGATTTTAGATAGTCAAAATTTGTGTTCTTTATCATGATCTGACTTTAATGACCTTTTAAATCATTTCTTCTATTGATATAGGATCCGAACATTCTAATGATGAGACCCTTTCATCCCTATACATTTCATTCTACCCTTGAAACTGAGAATCCCCAGAACATTTCTTCCCTGATCTATTTTATGATGTGTTATTCCCATCAAATTGAGTTTCCCTGGAGGCTTTGTCTAGCTGCATGTTCACCCCCAGTTTTGGGTGTAAGTAGGAATTGATGATAATTTTTTCATCGAGGTATGGATCCCTTCATCGCAATATTAATTGTGAAACATGTTCAATGGTTGTATGAATTTACTTTTATAAAGATAGAAAAATTAAATTAATTAATGGTAATTGAATCAGTTTAATGATTAACCTATGGTGCTGGGGAAAAGGGGCATGTGTTCTTCTTTGTTATATGTTGATATTATGAACAGTACGCGCTATATGCCAAATAAAAATCATGGATGTTGGTGTTAATTGTGATCAAACCTATGATGAATTGCGGATTAATGTCTATAGTCTTTTATAATGAATATATATATATATATATAATTGATTAACATTTTTTATTTGGTTAAATAAATTTATTCCCAATCATCAATTTGGATCTGTGATCCTGCCTAAATTTTAAAAGTATTATTAATGAACTAGGGTCCTGTTAAACATAGAAGTTGGAAATTTTATCGAATTTTGTTGTTTCTATTGAGGATAAAAATACGTGGCGGTGCTTGGGTTGGTTTAAAAGAGACTCATAATGGGAGATTGATTGATTGAGGAATAGATGAGTTATGTTGTGTAGTGGGACTACAATCGGGTTGTGTTTTGTTGGTGTTGTTGGGTGTGATGCGTTTGGTCATTGGGGGTTCTAATGGTTGTGATATGGGGAGTTCATGGGAGTGGCTGTGAATTCACAATTTTTTTTGTGGGGGTTTAGATGGTGTAATTGGTAGAATGCCTTTTAGGAATTATGACTGTAGTGGTTTTCATGATCATAATGTGGAGAGGAAATGTGGAGTGGGATGTTTTATCATTGATCGTCTTCTTATGTGTGGTTTATACTATATGGATTGTTATGTGTTGTTCTTGGTGGTTTCCTGGGTGGGGAAGAAATAAATTAATTTATTTCTTAACAAAGAATGATAATTGATTAACTGAGTTTCCTAGGGTTATGAAATGAGTTGTGGAATTCTTTGTGGATGTTCATTTAATGGTAGAAGATAAGGTAGACATGGGATTGTATTTTGTTTGGACTCTATAGGTTTGAATGAGGGTTTTATATTCAAATATTCACTACCAGTATTTTACATTATGGTTTATATATACACCCAACCCTAGTTGAAAACTATATACCGAACACAACCATTGTCATGTGGGAGGGTGTATTTTCCCAACATCATGGTGGGAAGATGGATGGCTAGTTATTGGATATTCCATTCTCCCTCTTATAGGCTTTAGTATCACATGAGTCTTTATGCATATTGAAGTGTGGTTATGAGGCTCAGGTTTATATATGTGAGGTGCACATTCCTAGGTGTCTACATGATGTGATGTGGTGTGATTTATCTGTTTCTTTCAGGATGAGGTATTTTGTGGTCCATTCTTCTATGGGCGGGATGTGGTATGGTTATGGAATAGGTTTTTACGGGAATGGAGTGGTATAGTTGTGGCCCAGGTGTCTACATGCAGGATGTGTTGAGTTTTTTCCCCAGGGTGTGTTACTAGATCTAAGGCCCCGTTGTGTGCGGGCGGGTTGTGACATAGGGCTTGTGTACGAGTGTGGAAGCACCATGACATTTGACGTTATGCTGTGAGTAGTTAACTAGTGGGAAGTGGTGTGGGGTACCCAAACATAAATGGGATTATTATATTAAAATAAATGATATTCATTTTCTTATCAGAGTTCCTTGGTGAGGTTGGGATATAGATTATTTATTGTCATATTCTGATGGGTTTTGTAGTTTTATCACAGGTAGATCAGTGTGATTCTCCAACTTATTCACAAGAGACCTTGGTTTTTTCTAATGAGTATACTCGTACTATCACCCTACATATATAAACCATTTTTAGGTTTCCAAGAAGATTCCATGGGACGTTCTGGACCTTACTTGCTTGGACATTGGGATATATTACATGTTACTACTTAGCCTTTTATATTTTATTTACTTTAGATACTCTTGTTTTGTAACAATTTTATTTTTTGAAGCATACATTTTGGATGGTCTTGGCGTTATATATATATATATATATATATATATATGTCTTGATTTTGACTTGAGATGAAATTTTTTTTCTCCCAATCTTTTTTTTTCTGATAATGGGTAATGCCTCTCATATAATTTATCATTATACGATTTGTGTTAATCGCCACCTCGGGGCCTACTGGTGGTAGGACCCAGGGTCATTATCTTTCTTCCTTCATTTCCAACTAAGGAGGGGCATCTTTAGTGGGAAGGGGTCTGGACACAGTAATAATTGAGTTCTTCTATTACTAATAGATTACCATTATTTACTAATATTAAATATGGTCCATACATTATAGGATAAAATATCAATGTGTATCTTTTAGAGAAAAAGTTGCAGACAATATATTATAATGTATACATTTTCTATTCATCACCAGTGAGTCACAAAGAATAAAAAATGAAAGTTTTATCTTCTATTATGTAATATATATATCCATTCAATATAGTTTCTTAAAGTATGGAAATACTATTTTTTAATGAAAAGGATAAATAATTTTAAAATTTATATAATTTACTACTATTTTCAGTTGAAAAAATCATTTTATTATTTGGTGCAGTGAAAATAATTAAGTGTATGATTTGTAAAATAATAATTGATTACAATATTATTATAATGGGAAAAATTGTTCCAAAAATATATTATTAAATATTAAAATATACTTTAGGTTTATAAATGAACTATTTGGTTTAGTAGTTAAGATGATTGAGTTTTTATTTGGGTTTACGCTTATACTATGTGTTAATGTAAAAATTAATAATAGATGCAATATATTTAGATTAGTAAAATATTTTTAAAATCTATTTGTAAAATAAGAAGTATATATATTAACATAGTTTTTTTAAAAGAGAACAAATATTCATAATAGAAACTAAAAAATTGTTTAGTGAAACATTGAAAACATAGACAATTTAGAAGATTCAATGGAATAAAGGATATTATAGTGTAAAATTACAAAAATATTATAATTTTATAAAATATCATTCAATATATGAGTTATATTTGCGAACATAAAAGTTATTTTTCAAAAGATAAATTGTTTCTAATTTTTGATTATAAGATAAGATAAAACCGTATAACTTGTTATAGTTTTTATTGTATTATCGTATATTTTCAATATATTTACTCCATGAATAAAAAAATAGTTTCTATATCATATTATTATTTTTACATTCACATACTAATTGATATGAAGGGAAAATTTTAAATTAAATTATGTTAAGTCAATTTCAAGAAAATAAATATTATATGATATTTTAATAGGACTGAAATGAAACATGTAAAATTGTGAAAAATATAAATGATATAATTTTTTGAATATTATAAAACATTTTAATTATATTTTGTATTGAGAATTTGGTATTCTGATAAACTAAAATTTTATTATGTCTATGTATAGAAGATTAGTAGAAACAATATCATTTATTATAGAGTTTCAATGTATTTCACAATATTTTCAATATATTATGCTTCCAAAAAGGAAGAAAATATCCTATTGAATTTATATTTTCATATTATTTCATTAATATAAAATAATTGTAAAAATTTATTTATAGATTGGTGAAATGATAAATAGGAAAAGGTATACAGTTTTTCAATATCAGACACTTGAAAATTGATAAGAATCAATTGATTATCATATAAAATTATATTATATTATGAATTATAAAATTAATAGGATTTTAAAATAAACAGTTTCTCTCTCTATATATATGATATATAGAAAATGAATTATTTTTATATAGTTTTAGTATATGATAAAATCTTTTTCATTAATTAAATCTCATGTTTTGAAACATAGTAAGTGTATCATATTATATTTTTCATACCTATTATCTATCAATATGGAGGAATTAATTGAAATTCAATATGCATAAGTGAAATGTGAGATAAGAATAATGATATAGTTTATTGAATATAAAAATCATGTAACTTGATAATTAGGAAGAATGATAGTTTAATATGCATTTTAAATTATTAATAGGACAAATTAGTAAAGACGTACCATAAATGATACAATTTAATATTATTTACACTTTCATATTTATTATAGTTTATGAAAATGGTATTGGAAAACTAGAGACATTATATATCATGTAGCTTCATAATTAGTAAAGTATAATAAAGGATATTATTTTAATTCATTAAATTTCTAAATACGATAAATTGAAAAAATGATATAAATTCCAGTTTATATTTAGAGGATAGGTATAAACTATGTCATTTTCATCATATAGTCAATGAAAATTTAATAACAAATTTAATATATTCATTTTTTAAAATAGGATATTCCAAAAGTCAGTTATTTTTTGTTTTTCATTTTTTGTTTTGACGATATGATGAAACAAGATCACATATAGTTTTACAGTCCATGTTTAATGAAAATACTAATTTTTTAAAAAAAATAGTTTATAATATAAAATATAAATATTTCAAATTCATCATATTTATGTTTGTGAAACATGGTCAAAAAGTATTTTTAATTAAAAATTTTATTAATGACAAAAATATTGGAACATAAATATATAAAATTTTAACAAGAAACAGATTTTACTTTTAAGGAAACCATCTTTTTCAATGACAATTATTTAATGTGGACAACATAGTCTCAGTGAGTTTCCAATTATTAATCCAAGACACAAAAACAATGCAAAACTATTTTTAAGAAGAGCATGTTGGAAAATAACATATCTAATAAAACACTGATAACCTAAAAGTAATCATCTTTATAGTCTAAAGTATCTCCCTGTAATATTTTAGTAAACCTAATATACAACACATCATTATGTATGTATGATATCTTGTATAGTATATAGTCAATAGGCCTTTGTAATATTAATTACCAATTTCTTTTTAGCCATAAATCATAGATAATTCAGCTCTCTAACTTCTAGAGGAAGATAATATAATATTCCAATTATAAAACCCGTCTTCTGAAGGTAGAATCATTTACATCATGCCTTGTAGGAAGATGTTTTTGAAATTACACTTATGTTAGAGTCCTGCCATGGGATATAGTAAATTTTCTTCAAAACAGGACAAAAAACATATTTTATCATCTTTTTTCTTGGATACAATTTCTACAATCTTAATGACATCAACATAATTTATACATTTCGGATCCTATAAATTAAATTGTATCATTTCAAAGAGAGGATATATTGAATGGATATTAAAACTAAATATTTCTATCTTTCCTCACACAATAATATATATCACAAATAGAAAAATATTATAATCACATCAATATGAGTCACAAATTTAAGGGTATCTTCAACTTCATAAATTATTATAATTAAATGATCTGGTCTTATATTTATATATTTTAACAAATACATTTTAGAACATGAGATGTTATTGAAGTCTATATTTAAATAATATTGATATTTCATCAAAAAAAAATATTTTAAAAGATCAACATACATGTTATCATGTTGCACAACAATTTTCAAAAATGAATTTTTATAATCTATCAATCATTAAGCAAATAACACATCATCATTTATATTTAATTTTATAATAGTTTTTATTTGAAAAAAAGGAAGATATCTATTTTCATTCTTGACTAGTGATGATTTTTATTTTCACACTGATCATGATCCATGAAATTATTTACAACTTCATATAATACATGATATTAATTTTTATGTTGAAATTTAGTTACCAACATTTAATTAATATATACCATAGATAGATTTATACCTTTACAATTTGGGTATGAAATTATTTTTACATATGGTCGAAAACTATTTCGGAACTCAATTGTATGAAATGTATGGTATTAAATAAATTTTATTAATGAAGATTAAAAAAATATTAATTACAAGATTACTTATAATATAGTTAATTAACATGAATATTGTTGGCATGTAATCTATATTAAAAATATAAATAAAGAATACCTCTATCAAATTTGTAATCATATGATAATCCTTCATATGAAAGACTATAAAAAATTGATTTAGGACATTAAAAAATGGATTATAAATTGTTTTCATATAAATCAATATATTTTGGCCTAAAATATGATGCATGTAAACAGAAGAATCAAATCTATGTACCTATTAAAATTACAAGTTATTATTTCATCCTAGTAATTTTTTATCATATATCGCATACAAATTATTATAGATAATGTAAAACTAATTTATTTTCCACATGATAACTATTACCATTAACCTCATTGATAAGCATGTCCCAAACCAATATGCAACTCAACATTCAATTTTTTTGGTTAAAACAAATGACAGATAATATTTTATATTCAGCCATAATTTATTCATCAACAACATGTTCTTTTATATGTTTTCATGAATTTAAAAACATTTTAATTTTTTGGAGAATAAAGGTAAATTAAAAACAAAATTATTGTTTCATTTTATATTTTTGTTTTCGGGACGATCAAGTAAAGGAGGTCAAACAATGAGTGATGTTGTCAATATGTACATCTTTTAATGTAGAAAATAATGTAGTATATTAATGTGGAATATGTATTGGATGAAGTTCATGTATATGTTGACGTTTTTACCTTTTAAAAAATATGATGATGTCCTAGACAACATTACAATCTTAAATATTTCCAACTGTATCCATATAAATATCAGATATTGTTTCTATACTTTATGAATATAAGATAATATATCAATATCTAACTAATTATAGTATCAATATTGGTGAAAATTATATGTATTCATCTATCTTTACTATCATATTTTAATAGTATATAGATTGTGGACATCCAGAATAATATGTAGGGTTTCAATATATTTTTCCATGATTAAGTGTTTAAATTGTTTTCATTAATAATGAATAAATAGAAAAACATGTAAGCTTATGAATAAGTATAATAATTTGAATTTTTAGTAGTGTAATAATTTTACATTATAAAAAAAATTATTCCCTTTTTCTACTAATTTTTTCTGTTGTAATGATATAATGATGAACATTTTGGCGATTTCAAATATATAAGAAGAAAGATTACAATACATTGATTTTTGTATTATTTAATTTCAAAATTAAAAGATGCACACTTATTTTGATAGAATATTCTAACTATAGAAGTATAGATATACCATAGATCGTTGAATTATTGATTTTAGGGTGTTTAATATTTTTTGGAAAATAATGATTATGGTCGGATATGTGTATTCATATGTTATCAGGTGGTCTATGAAGTAACACTAAAGATATCTTATGCAATGAATGACATAATGAAATGTTTTCATTGTTTTTAATACCAATATTATAATTTATTTCAGGATTAATTAATTTTTCACTACAATATATACATTAGTCGATATGGTCATGAATGTCTATGTACATTAAATGATTGAAAATTAAACATTTAATCATATTATAAAAAGTTTAATTTCATTAATTAAAATTATTTTATTCCAAAATTTGTAATACAATGTTGGTTAAATTCATACCTATAAAACTGGTAAATGTTAATATGTTATCAATATTTGAGTCGGCGGTACATTCATCTATAAAAAATAGATATACATATGATTTTTTAATTTGATGTAACAAAAGAAGTACATAAAACAAAATAATATTAAATCATTTAAGTCTTATGAAATTATTGTAGTGGAATGAAATTTGTTGAAGTGTAACATTATTTACCAAGAAAAAAATTGAAATGGGCATTTGAAATTATATTAATGTTTAATTTTATAATTGATTTTAAATTAAAAACATGTAATTGTGTGGTAAAAGAACACAAACTAGTGATAATCAATCCAAATAAGACAAGAAATGAATTTTTTTAAGGACCCCGGGACACCCTGAGAGGGGAGGGGTGAATCAGGGTGACCACTTTTTCTTTTAAAGTGATGGATCTTGTTCCCACGTTGGTAGGAACTTGTTGAACCTGTATGACGATTATGATAAGAAAGAAAACATTCACAAGCACAGAGAAGACACATCCATTTTTACTTGGTTCACCACAAAGGGCTACGTCCAAGGAGCATACGCCGACATGTTTTCGATCGTACCAAAATCCACTATGCTTAACTAGCTGTAGATTACAAAAGTTCATGTACAGTCGCTCTATCCCAGGCTCACTGCCTTTACAAAGGTTCAGGGATAGCTCACTACTTCCCTCGAGTCACTCCCGTTGACTCCCCCGGGCTCACTGCCGTTGGTGAAGTCCCACTCAATTTATAGACGTGAGGGTCTCTTCTTCATTTGCATAAGAGTGCATCCTTTGTTTTATGTAGATTCTCTATTGAAGTCCGATTCTCACCAGAAGAAGAATATCAATTTTCCTCGAATGTACCGAGTAGTCTGTCGGCTCTCGTGCAGCTCCAAACACGCCGGTGGGCTTCAGCAAAACCAGGCGCGCTTCTCCAAGACAGTCGCGCAAGTCCCACTACGGCGCGCATGTCCAAACTGGCGCGCAAGTGTCATCAACACACATGAGAGACTCTTCCTTCCCCAACTACAAACTTGCGCGGTCCACTTCCTTTCTCTTCTAAACCACCTTGGGCACTCAGCCAAAAACCGGCGCGCAAGCTCTACTTGCGCGACAAAACAACCACCTGCGCGACTCAACCACCTGCGTGACGAGATCTCGAACAATCTCTCGGCCTTGAACTTCGTTTCAAATGAGGAGGGGTGGTCTAGTATTTATAGGCAAACTGGACCCCCTGCGCGGCGGCGCGCAAGTCCCTTGACGGCGCGCAAGTCTTGTCTTCAATAAACTCTGTCGCGCAACTCACTTGCGCGACCCAACCAACACTTGCACGACCTTCTTTCCTTAGCCAAATTTTGATTTTATGATCCTCAAAAACAAATGGCGCTCAAGTCTTTTATCCTCCAAGAGCACGGTGCGCAAGTACCATGGCAAAAAAACACTTTACTTTATTGGCCGATTTTTAGCCCCAAAAATTTGGCCAACACTGGGAAACAGCGCCACCTTCACTACTGTTTTCTGCTTGAACGGTATGATCGCTTTGTTGGTACACACCCTGAACATCCACTGAGGATTGACAACAAACACAAACCATACACCAAATCATGCTTTGAAGAACCTGGTTCCAACATTTTTATGTTTTGATTTTATCAACACAATAATTATGTTAAATAATTTTAAATAAAGTTCAAAACTACTAATAAAAATCAGAAATTATTGAGATTACATGAAATATATAATGAAATGATGTTTCACTTTTTGTGATAAATTAATTAAATGACAGTAAAAGAGAACTCATAAATATTTATTGTTCTAAAATAATGAATTATTAAATATTAAATTTGGAGAGAAATATATAATTTAATGCTTGTAATGTACCTTCTAGAATACAAATGGAATGGGTTATGTGTCACTAATAAAAGGTTTTATTTTTTGTCATAAGTGGAAAATTTTCTGATAATGATTATAGGATAGTTACATGAATCTATTTTTTAGTGGAAAAGGTGATAAATTATATTAATTTTGGAAATAATTGATTTTGATTTGAATTGAATGAAAATAATAAATTAAATTTAATACATTCATGAGAGTAAACTATTTTATAGGAACCTATTAATCAATTTCATCAGTATAACATTATAAATACCAAATATACTTTATTATATTTACATTGAAATTGTTTATTCCATAAAAACAAATTATAATTGTTAAATTTTAATCAAAATGTTACCTTGATACATAAATATATATTAAGAAAATTAATTACAAAATTACCCTTCAAATAAATATTTAAAATAAAAAATATGGCATTTTTTAATGCAATTTCATTAATGGAAACTATATTTATCTTATAAATACATTGATCAGTAGCTAAATGTGAATAGAATAATGTGTTAGATTTATCCATCACAAAAATTGGAAGTGAAAAAATAATGAAAAAAATATATACTTTCGTAGTATATTTTTTTGTAGAAATACTATATCAACATCATATTTATTTTTCAATAACATTAGTTTGAATTGGAATAAATCAAAGTTATATGATTTTTCAATTTTTCATTATAATGATGAAATATGGTGTCTTATTTTATGATAAAATGTACAAAAATATCCTTAATGAAATATATATATATGTGTATACAAAGTGTCTGATAGGGAAAATGCATTTACACTGATTATGGGATAAAATTGAAATTGTAATGACCCAAAATTAAGTAGATAATAATTTTCCAAAATATTTTATATATTAAATGAATTAGCTTTTATTGATTCTGAGTATTATATTCCTACACTAGGGAATATACACAATGCATGAAGCCAAAGTGAATAGACTACTTATAGTATTTTAAAGGAGAAAAATTATTTTATTATAAATTTTTTACACATAATATATTTCTAAAATAGTGAAATCCATGTTATTGAATTTATTAAATAGTTAAAGAGAGTACTAAGGAGATTCTATAGTTTTTTTAGGATTATAAGATATCAATTGTAGAGAGGGGTTTATATTAGATTCCTATTAATTGTATTTTCATAAGCTGATAATGAAATTTTATTTTTTTTAATATTTAAAAAACAATTTTTATTTTGGAATATGAATTTAAAATCACTATTGGAAGTATAAATTAAAAATAATGAGAATAAATATATAGAAGGGTTAAAATTTGACAATACTTTACTTTATAAAAGGATTTTGAATTAATTTAACAATCAGAATTGGAATGTGAAATGGGATTAAATTATTAAACACAATAGTTTCAAAATCATTAAAGTGAAAATTGAAACCTAGTAATGATATGTAATAATGTGTCATTACATGGATCATACAACATCAGAATAAAATAAGTGAAACTAGATTGAAATTAGGTGATGGATAAAATCTCTATAAAAAATTAGGATTACAAAAGAGTTAATACCATTGAATATAAATAAATAATTTTTTCATAAATTTAATACTAAAATATATTCATCTTAATACGAGTTTGGTAATGCAAGGAAAAAAACAAAATGAAATTATTGAATTTGGAATAACTACATAAGTATAATTTTAAAAAACTATAATTTTTTAGGAATTTAGATAGAACCTCTCAGGAATAATGACATGCACATCTAAATGGATAATGACATTTTAAAAAATTATGAGAATAATACGATTAATGTAGTAATGGGAATTAAAATCAAATTATAGATCTGAGCATAAAATTAAATTCATAGCTAGATAATGAGGGTTATAAAAAAAGGAAGAGACACAATACTAAGGAACAAATTTAATTTATGGTGAAATTTGTAGGGTTAAAAATTAATCATGTTACTAGTTAATATGTACTATATAGTAAAAAAACAAAACATATAATTCAATGAGGAATAAAAATTCATTATGGAACAAAAATAAAATTAGGTATGATGTATTTTGGATTTAACTTATCATGAAAGAGTTAAACCTACATTTGGTAATATTCTCCAAATTCATGTGTGTATGACATCAGAATGAACTATATGGAGGTAGATTAATTATTTATACAATTAGAAAATATAGTGATTCATGGAGATATGGTGTGATTGATTCAATCCCTCTAGTATATAGTAGGATAGAATATGTGATGTTTGAAAAAATGATGGGATTAATGAACTATGATATTGAAGGAGTAATTTAATTTAGAGGGGAATCAGTGACTGAGATCAAGAATTATGGAGGGATATTTGTTTAGGAATTGATCTACTTCTGATGACTATACCTATTTTTTTGTCGTCTTATATGATGGTAGAAACAGAGCTATAGGAACTGAATGAGGAATTTAAAGAACAAGAATCAAGGGTTTAATTTGTCCAAGTTCATCTCTGTGGGAAACACCAGTTTTTTTGTTAAAGAAAGTAGATGGAACACTCTAATTGTGTGTTGATTATTATAAGATTAACCAAGTTTTGATAAAGAATATATATCCACTTTCAATCGTTGATGATATATTGGATCAATTAAGGGGAGCTCAGTGGTTCCCCTAGATTGACTAGTGATATGTATATCTCCAATGGGGAGTTCAGAAGGAGGATATTCCAACAACAGATTTAAGAAGCAGATATGGGAACTATGAATACATAGTCATGACTTTTGGTCTAACAAATGCATAAAAGATCTAATGGATTTGATGAATCGGATATTTCAATGATATCTAGATCCCTTTGTTGGGTTGTTTTTGGATGACATCTTGGTGTATTCAAAGACAAGGTAAAACTATGAGGATCATCTAGAAGTAGTTTTAGAAATCTTGAGAGATCACCATTAGAATGAAAAATCATCCAAGTATGTTTTTTTGGTGACATGAAGTATGTATTCATATCCTTGTCATTTCTGAAAAATGAATTTATATAGATCCTAAAATTATAGAAGCTATTATCTTGTGGATACCACCAATGAATGTCTTTGAGATACAAAGTTTTCTTGGTCTAGATTGTTACTATTGATGCTTTGTGAATGATTTCTCACAACTTTCTCCACCAATGGAAACTCTGACAAAGATGAATGATCCATTCCAATTGATGGAGGAATGCCAAAAAAATTTCCATGAACTAAAAGTTCAGCTTACATCAGCACATATCTCCATTTTTCCCTAATTAAGACTGGGGTATGTGGGGTATTGTGATGCTTCAGGATCTGGGTTGGGCTATGTTGTCTTGTAAGGTGACCATCTGATTGCTTGGGGTTCAATGTAGTTCAGACTATGTGAGATGAACTACCCAAGACATGATTTGGAGTTAGCCACATTCATTCGTTCTTTGAATTCAAGTCGACATTATCTTTTGGGTGATAAATTCACTATTATCACAAACCACGAAAGCATGAAACACATTTTCTCACAGCAAGATTTAAATCTATAGAAGTGGAGATGGATGGAGTATATCCAAATGTTTGAATTTGACTTCATTTATGTTCCATGAAAAGGGAATTCAGTGGTGGATGCGTTGATTAGAAATTCATAGGCTTAGTTTTCATAGGAAGCTTCAGAGGAATGGAAGTTGATATTAGTCCTAGACGATATGCACATGGAATTTGAAGACTGAGGTGATGTTGTAGTTTTGTTTTCCGTTATGATTATTACTAATTTGGTAAATGTGGTCAAACAGGAACAATAATCTGATGCAGAATGTCTGGTTATGGGTTTAAAACACAATGGTTGGGAGTCCTTTGAGAGATGAAATCTTAATGGGAGTTTAGTTTGGTGCTTTAGAGATCAGACAGTTGTACCTATGTCTTGTTAGGAACAACTCATTCATGATTACCACCATTTGAGATGGTTTGTACATTTAGGTACATATAATATGTATAAGGCATTAAAGGCGCATTTTTGGAAGAGTAGAATAAAAAAGAAGGTGGTTGAGGTCATCTCGTTGTGGTAAAATTGAAAACATGTTAAAGGAGAAAATTAGAAACCAGTATGACTGTTGATGTCTTTAACTATCCCAGGGTGTAAATGGGAGTAGATTGAGATGGATTTTATTATAGGTCTTCCATTAATGGTTTGGAAAAACGATTCCAAATGTGTGATAGTAGATTGGATTATCAATTCAAAACATTTTATCCCAATTCATGAAACTCATACGGTGGAGGATTTGTCAACAATCTACTTCCAAGAAGAGGTAATGTGGCTTGGCGTACTATTTTTTAGTTTTCATAGATAGTTATTTGTTGTCCACATCTTTTTTCTAGAAATCCTTACAGAAAAGTCTTGGAAATCAGTTTAGTTTGAGTGTGGCATATCGTCCTTTGAAGGATGGGAAATCTGAGTGGACGATAAAAATGTTTGAAGAAATGATGTGGGATATTGTAATGGATTTAAGTGTCTCATCGGAGGAGAATATAAACTTGGTGGAGTTCTCATACAATAACATATATCAAGCCATGATACACATGGATCCCTTTGAAGCATTGTATGGGAATTCTTGTTGTTCACCACTATACAGGGTGGAAATAGGTGAAACATTACTAGTTGGGCTGAGCCTTGTCTAGGAAACAACAAAGAAGATCCAATTGATTAGAAATAATATGTGGATGGCTCAGAGTTGTTAGAAATATTATGCAGGTCATTGTAGAAGATATCTTTCATTCTCTGTGGGTGATCATGTCTTCTTCTGGATATCTCCATCGCTTGGACATCGTCATTTCAGGAAGCAGAAAAAGGTATATCCTAGATACATAGTCCATCTAAAGATACTAGAATAGGTCAAAGGGGAGGCATATTGGATGTCATTACCACCATAGTTCAGTTCAGTGCATAACGTGTTCTATGTATCTCCATTAAAAAAGCATCAGCCTGATCCTGACCGTGTCATCAGATGGGATGACATTGACATAGCTCTAGATAATTCATTGATACATATCCCAATATGGAATAGGTATTGGGAAGATAAAATTTTTAATGGAAAAAACATCGGTCTAGTGCAGGATTTCTGGAAGCATGGTCTGATTATGGAAGAGACTTCGATATGTGAAAAGGATGTGAAGGTGTAGTGGCCGAAACTCTTCTAGTTGGGTGATGGTTTTCTACTTTCTGGGGATGGAAAACCAAATGGTGGGGAAAATGCAGTACCTGAAATTTATAGTATGTAACACATAATTGATTCTTTTTATGGTTATAATGTTAAGGGTGATGAATGGGAGAGTCGGGAGAACTTTGATTGATGTTTTGACACAAATGGGATGTCGCACAGGCGACACATGGTTAGTCTAACCGTGAAAACAAACCAGGCATAGTTGGTCCTTTTGAGGTACTGTATCCTGCATAGTGGGAGCATATTTAGCGAGACCTTGAGAAGAATCCATGAGAGGTAGCTATGTTATGGTCTGCCTAGGTAGTGGGGAATGCATGGTTAGCGCACAGTTTGTCTAACCCTGCGAACTAAGTGTGCAGACACTTAAATGAGATCCTAAATAAGTGTATCTCAAACTTTTGTCATGAAGTGTCTCATTTTTTCTCCTCAGTATCCATAACTACTTATTATGCTTCTCCAAAGGCTATTTAATGTTCTCCCATTTCTTAGGAGGCAATCATAAGGCTTCTCATGGAGAATCAGAGCCAAATTCTTGAGGTATGTGATCATTATTCTTCATTCTTGATCAGTTTCTTATATCTACTTAGATATAAGTCTCCTCTTCCCTTGTATTATAATATATAAAACCACTATGGGTAGATCTAAGAGTGATAATTCCAAATATGGAGATATTTTATCTTGTTATTTCTATGAGAAGATATCTAAGGTAGGTTCTTGGAGAATCGACCCAGTTTCTTTGTGTGCTCTTCATTCCTTGTGTTTTTTTGTCAGAATATTTAAGGGAAGATGCTTCTCTCTCGACTCCTATTTATATAACTGATTTTCATAGTTTCAAATTGGTTTATTTCAATGGTATTGATTGTTATAAGTATGGAATAAATATTCCTTAATGATGATTTATGGTTTTAGTGAAATTGTGAAATCTTCATCAATTGCTATGCAAAGTGATTTAACCTCTTGAATTTAAAATGATGATTTTAAATAATTTATTTTCTTGAATTTTTAAATGGTTCGATGGAAATTTGTCTTTAAATAAGAAGGTGGTTTTATTTAAATGGTTTGGTATTGAGGTTACTTGATGGAATTTGTTTTCAATAAATGAGATGTTTTATTGAAATGGTTTGGTATTGAAATGACTTTGATGTAATTTGTTTTCAATACAATGGTTTTTTATAGAAAAGGTGTTTTGGAATGATCCTTGGGCATATGGTTCTATTGGTTCATATTGAATTTTCGGGGCTTGGTTGAAATATGACCTTGTGCTCGATGCCAAAGGTTAAATGGAAAACTAGAAATAAAGTTCATATTTAAATTCTAGGGCTTGGTTGAAATATGACATTGTGCTTAGAGCCAAAGGTTAAATGGAACATGGGAAACAATTGCCTTATGAAAACATGGTAGGTCGACAAGAAACTACTCATGAGTATGGAATTGTCATAATGTAGCATGAATGGTTGGTATCATGGGTTTTTGGAATGGTTGGGTATGCCAAAATGGGGTATTGTGAAATGGTTTTAAAGCTTGTTTAATTATTTTTCTGGAAAAATAACTTGCTAGAAAAATTGATTTCAATATCACTGGAATTTTTATTGTATAAATTGTTTGGGATGCTTGTTTATATTTAGTTAAACACTATTTTGAGAAGTTTTATTACATACACTATTATATGTAATTGTTTCTAACTCTATAATCCTAGTGGAGTGAGTATGGAAGTATTTGAGGGGAAAACTACTGAGTTTTATGCACAACCCAACTTTAAATATTTGGTGAATTTTCAGCTACTATCTTCTATGATAGGGGAAAAGGAAATGTTTCCCACGTTTTTAGCACTACCTAGTGATGTTTGGGAGGTTTGGAGATTATGGAGCTTTAACCATTTGGGGCATGGAGTCTTGTAGTCTTTCGAAATTCTTGTGTCGTTTATCCGCTATATACATTGATGCTTGGTTATTCATCTGTTGTTGTATTCATTGATGTTGTTTTGAGATTCAAGAAGTTTTTGAGTTGTCATTCATTCATTCATTCATCATATAGTGAATTTTTTTGTTATGGTTGGTTGGATTATTGGTTTATTTCAATAAAATTAAATCATTTCCAACATGTATTTGAAACCCATCGACATTTATTTCCAACCTTTGGAATCTTGGGAATGTCTTTTAAGTACTATTAATGATTCACTGTACTCTCAAGAAAATGTAAATTGGTGGGGAATTAAAAATGGTATTAGTATGATCCTTTCAAGGTTGTATAAATGATATCATCTTGTTTGGTCCATGCCTAACAAGAATTCATTGGTGTTCTTTGTCTTGGAGTTGAAATTCCTTCTAGTATGTCCATTGGGATGAAATCATATATAGGAGTAGGAATTTTGGAACATGAAATGTATAGTATAAATATAGCATCCCGTCTTTTTATAACATAACTTTTCATTCCATTACACGGAACTGAGGATCTTTAAGGTTTAGTGTCTTGGAAACAAGGAACATAAAACATGAAACAAAAAAAACATTCTTCTTAAACACTTGAAAGGCTTCTCCTCATGTTCACCCTAGGCTCATTACTGCATCTCATAACCTGGGGACATACATCAAAAGGAAGGGTGAGAAGAAGGCCCAGCAAGGGAAACAAGTGAAACATTTTACATATGAACTTGAGACACATCAATAAAGTCATAAAAAGAACTGTAATGCATGAAAATGAAATCATGAGGCATATCATAATAAAAATAAAAATTTTTAATAACTTGAAGATGTGGCTACATCATTTAACATAGACAATCATGAACAGATCACCAAGGTCCATCCCCAAGGTGTCATTTTAAAATTACCAAGGTTATTCACCAAGGTATCGTGAAAATTGTAATCTCTAGTGGTTACATCATTACCCAATGCATTGGAGCGCTATCAGGGAGCACCCTTAAATTTGACTTTTTTATCATGTGAGACACATATATCATCATCAAACATTTCATAAATAACCCATATAGCATAAAGGAAATGGGTTTCATTTCATAATCATAACTTTTTAAAAACTGCTTTAAAGACATGATCTTTATATCACTTTAAAACCCACAGAAAAGGAAGGTGGGTCTCATGTATGTAAATACAAGAATTTAAAATAGAACATTTTGGTATGTATGTGAATATCCCTTTAGATTAAAGAGCTTTGAGTATTCACTTAATAAAATAAAAGGACTTTAGAAAAAGAGATAGACATTTTGAGACAGAAATTCTGCAGCATAACGGCAATGTTCCGAGGATTTAGAAGACATTAAAAGAGAGGTAAATGGGTCAAACATTCATAACTGAGCCATAAAATAGTAGATGGACAGAATAAGAAGGATACATGATCATGGTAATGAAATTTCAAGGACATACCATTTGAAATGAAAAACATGGAAGGAAGAAAAAAAATTAGATTTCTTTTATGAA
The DNA here is from genome assembly GCA_963277665.1 of Viscum album. Classification (NCBI taxonomy): domain Eukaryota; kingdom Viridiplantae; phylum Streptophyta; class Magnoliopsida; order Santalales; family Viscaceae; genus Viscum; species Viscum album. The sequence continues at coordinate 768,790,591 of OY728119.1, read as the reverse complement.
AGTTCGGCAGCCTAATAGCGTTACTTAAACATCAACAAAAATGATTTGAAAAGATCAAATAGGATCTCTCATCATGTGAACATAAGAGTTAAGTATGATAGATATAGAGATAATTCCCCAACATAACAAAAAGGAACTTGAAAGAATTGACATGAAAGTAGAACTTCAAAACGAGAAGGGTGAAGAACCACTTAAAAATTCGGCAGCCTAACGGCGCCACTTAAAACTTCAAAATACTGAATTGAAGTGATCAAATGGGGTCTCTCATCATATGATCATAAAAGATCAGTATTATAATTTAGAGATCATACCCCAACATAATAAAAAGGAACATGAAAGACTTGAATGAAAATAGAACTTGAAAACGAGGAAGGTGAAAGAATCCCTTAAAAATTCGGTAGCCTAACGGCGCCACTTAAACATTCTTAAAACGAATTGATGAGAGGAAGGGGGGGTCTCTCATCATATGAACATGAAATAGGCAGTAGGATGAATATAAAATAACATCCTCCAACATAAGAACATGGAGTATAAAAGAAAAGACATAAAAGAGATTACTTGAAAAGAAAGAGAGAGGTCGGATCCCTTACCTTAAAATGTAACTCTTAAACCTCAAAGGTTGGGACCTTGAGGGCTTGTGGGCACCTTGGGAGGACTCCTTTGGAGGTAATGAGACCCGAAATTCGTTGGGAATGAGTGGTGAGTCTAATGGATGAGAGGGGGGCTTGGTATTTATAGGGAAAATGAGGGGACAAGGCATTAATGGCCAAGGGACACCTCACATGTGCTTTTCTCAAACCCATGTGCTCTCCCTTGTCATTTATCATGGAGTTAGGCCACATGGGGCCCCCAAAAAAATACTTCATCACCCTTGGCTGGCCAACCCTCAAAAGATCTCATGCCATCATCATGACACCGTTATGATGTCATTAAACATACCGAAACCCTAAAACTGTATTTTTACTATTCACTAAAAATTCAACTTTCTCAGAAAAATCCCAAAATTTCACATTAACCAAATATCAATGCTCTGATTTCAAAAATGAAATCCATTTTAGAAAAATAATTTTCTAAATATTTTTAATTTAATTTTTAAATAAAAACACTATTCATCAAAAATTCATTTTTTTCAGAAAAAACCCCAAAAATTACCATAACATAATATCGATGCACTGAGTTCAAAATTAAAGTCATTTTTATAAAAATAATTTTCTAATTATTTTTAATTAAATTTTTAATTAAAAAACACTATTCATCTGAAAAAACTAATACTTGAATAATAATTAATGAAACCGTTATTTAACTATTTTATTGAATCACATTACTTAATCAAGGTGCCTAGATTATTTTAAAACATTCTTTAAGTGAGATTACTAATCCATTTGGTCATATTACTAATCCTAATCATAAAATCACTATTCATAATTTACTATTCATCAAAAATCAAGTTGATCTTATTAGACTCTAAATTTAGTACTGAACATAATTGCAGAAGACCATTTTTTGAAAATCATTACACATTTTTAATTATTTAGGGTTTACATAAACATATTTAAAATATCCTTTTTCTAAAATTCATCAAAAATATGCATACTATATTTATCCAGTCATTTCAAAATTCATAAACTTCATCATAAGAAAAAATCCCAATTTTTATTTAAAACAAGGATTACACAAGGTAGTTACGGTCTCGTTACATAACCCCTTATAATACCAGCATAGGACCTAAGAGTAAGGTGTGCTAGGGTGATAGAAGCTTGGGGCGGCTCAGTCAACATTGCCCGGGTAGTAATTTCTATCAGTTTGAACTTCTCACGAAGGCGATTCCGTTCCAGCTTCACATGATGAAGTTCGGCTTGGATTTGATCCAGAGCAAAGCCCAGTGGTGCTACCTCCTTCCCATGCTCTGTTAGATGGGCTTCGATCGGTCCAAGACTACTAGGTGAGGCCATCGAATCTTCTTTCTACAATAATTAACCAAGATTACTTATATTTAGAGACAATAATCAAAACATTTTGTTCACAGCGGTCATATTGACCGATGGTTATATAATAGTCAAAACCCACTGAACTCATTTTAATTATAATCATGTTTATCAAATAAAACATTTTTGTTGAGTATAACAATAACACATAAAATTAGGAAACAAAATTTATTTAAAAATTTCGGGTCATTACAATCTTCCCCCCTTAAGAAATTGCGTCCTCGCAATTTTTAAATTGGGTTTTGAAATTTCATTGAATGTCTCACATCGGAAAAGGAGTCAGTAAAACTATTACATTAAAATAAAGAAAGGGAAGTACAAAGGTCACCCGAGTTAACCCACACTAGGGTTCCATGTAGGTAAACATGGACATGTAGGAGAAAACAAAGGGTCAAGTTCTGAGGGAGAGTGATAGAGAACATGATTTAGGAGAAAGTTAACCATGAACAAATCCCAAACTTATGATGTGTGTAAACGGTCTTTGATTACCTAGTAGGAAACCTAAACCAACAACATTTTTGTTTTACGTTTCTTTTCATAATTTTGTGGATTTCATTTACTACATAGAACAAAAACATAAGAAAATATACCTACCTTCAAGTAGAGTTTCATCCTTTAACAAGTCCCTAACAACACTAATCTTTTCTCCAAATGATGAGAATTCAAAAACACTTGGTCTCATAAAAGCACAAGAATCATCTTCTATAGAATCACATAATCTACAAAAGATTAACTATCTATTTCTTTTATCTTTAAACATTATCCCAAAAACAGAAATGTTAAGGTAAAACAACTCTTCAAAAAGAAAGAATCCCATAGGAATGGAAACTACTTTTAAATCATCAAAGTTCCATGGTTCTACCCAAAGTTCATCATAGACCATTCCATAAATAACGGTCCTTAAAATTCCTCAAAACAAACCAAACTAAGATTGAAACCCAAATACAATAAGGATTTGATAACATAGTCTTCCAAAACAACTTCATTGTTCATCTCCAGACAACTTCAACCACTCCTAACATCTTATAAAAAAGTAGCTAACCTAAACATATTTTACCCAAGATAGGTTAGTCATTCCCATAAGTAACCTAAATTACTATAAGTTCACCTTAAATTCATCGATTCTTCAAAATATAAGTCAACCATACTCCTCAATGAAAATACCGTAGTAATCTATTTACCTCGATCAAATATGGTTCCCAAAATAATGAACGTCTTCCAAAATAATAATCATATTTTAATCCCCTAATCATCCATGTCATATTAATACGAAAATCATCGCATTTCCTATCACATTGGTTGTCGGAACATGTTCTTCCATTTCCCACCATTAACTAAGAAGAGAAAGCATAATTAGGGGCTTAAGTACTTAGCTAATAATCATGAAAAGGAACTGAAAGCATATAAGGATAACTTGTATATGAAAGGTATACCCTAACTTGTGGTCTCCTAGGTTCCCATCTAGGTTATGAATGATCATATATTCTTATGTGAACCTTTATTTTATTTTATCTTTGTTCCTTTAACAATGGTTCATACCAAGCTTATGAATTTACCAAAGCATATCCCCCGGGAGTGTCGTAACCAAGAGTGCAGCAAGGCCCGTTGTCGTGTACCAGTTCCCGTTCGAGTCTAGCTCAAAACGGTGTTTTCGGGTTTTACCCCTATGTACATCTGTGCCAGAGCGAACTCTACCTGCTCGTATCCAGACAGGGATGTATTTTCTTGGCAACCCCTTACTCAATACTCACCAAAATACCAGGAAGATTTCCTATATTAAACTTTTATATAGGGTTCCTCCTAGAGTTTTCATATCCTAATATCCACAAATAACTAAACCATCCTTTGATACCAACTATAGCATCCCGTCTTTTTATAACATAACTTTTCATTCCATTACACGGAACTGGGGATCTTTAAGGTTTAGTGTCTTGGAAACAAGGAACATAAAACATGAAACAAAAAAAACATTCTTCTTAAACACTTGAAAGGATTCTCCTCATGTTCACCCTAGGCTCATTACTGCATCTCATAACCTGGGGACATACATCAAAAGGAAGGGTGAGCAGAAGGCCCAGCAAGGGAAACAAGTGAAACATTTTACATATGAACTTGAGATACATCAATAAAGTCATGAAAAGAACTTTAATGCATGAAAATGAAATCATGAGGCATATCATAATAAAAATAAAACTTTTTCAAAACTTGAAGATGTGGCTACATCATTTAACATAGACAATCATGAACATATCACCAAGGTCCATCCCCAAGGTGTCATTTTAAAATTACCAAGGTTATTCACCAAGGTATCGTGAAAATTGTAATCTCTAGTGGTTACATCATTACCCAATGCATTGGAGCGCTATCAGGGCGCACCCTTAAATTTTACTTTTTTATCATGTGAGCCACATATATCATCATCAAACATTTCATAAATAACCCATATAGAATAATGGAAATGGGTTTCATTTCCTAATCATAACTTTTTAAAAACTGCTTTAAAGACATGATCTTTATATCACTTTAAAACCCACAGAAATGGAAGGTGGGTCTCATGTATGTAAATCCCAGAATTTAAAATAGAACATTTTGGTATATATGTGAATACCCCTTTAGAAGAAATATCTTTGAGTATTCACTTAATAAAATAAAAGGACTTTAGAAAAAGTGATAGACATTTTGAGACAGAAATTCTGCAGCATAACGGCAATGTTCCGAGGTTTTAGAAGACATTAAAAGAGAGGTAAATGGGTCAAACATTCATAAATGACCCATAAAATAGTACATGGACAGAATAAGAAGGATACATGATCATGGTAATGAAATTTCAAGGACATACCATTTGAAATGAAAAACATGGAAGGAAGAAAAAAAATTAGATTTCTTTTATGAATGTTCGGCAGCCTAACAGCGTTACTTAAACATCAACAAAAATGATTTGAAAAGATCAAATAGGATCTCTCATCATGTGAACATAAGAGTTCAGTATGATAGATATAGAGATAATTCCCCAACATAACAAAAAGGAACTTGAAAGAATTGACATGAAAGTAGAACTTCAAAACGAGAAGGGTGAAGAACCACTTAAAAATTCGGCAGCCTAACGGCGCCACTTAAAACTTCAAAATACTGAATTGAAGTGATCAAATGGGGTCTCTCATCATATGATCATAAAAGATCAGTATTATAATTTAGAGATCATAACCCAACATATTAAAAAGGAACATGAAAGACTTGAATGAAAATAGAACTTGAAAACGAGGAAGGTGAAAGAATCCCTTAAAAATTCGGCAGCCTAACGGTGCCACTTAAACATTCTTAAAACGAATTGATGAGAGCAAGGAGGGGGGGGGGTCTCTCATCATATGAACATGAAATAGGAAGTAGGATGAATATAAAATAACATCCTCCAACATAAGAACATGGAGTATAAAAGAAAAGACATAAAAGAGATTACTTGAAAAGAAAGAGAGAGGTCGGATCCCTTACCTTAAAATGTAACTCTAAAACCTCAAAGGTTGGGACCTTGAGGGCTTGTGGGCACCTTGGGAGGACTCATTGGGAGGTAATGAGACCCGAAATTCGTTGGGAATGAGTGGGGAGTCGAATGGTTGAGAGGAGGGCTTGGTATTTATAGGGAAAGTGAGGGGACAAAGCATTAATGGCCAAGGGACACCTCACATGTGCTTTTCTCAAACCCATGTGCTCTCCCTTGTCATTTATCATGGAGTTAGGCCACATGGGGCCCCCAAAACAATAATTCATCACCCTTGGCCGGCCAACCCTTAAAAGATATCATGCCATCATAATGACACCGTTATGATGTCATTAAACATACCGAAACCCTAAAACTGTATTTTTACTATTTACTAAAAATTCAACTTTCTCAGAAAAATCCCAAAATTTCACATTAACCAAATATCAATGCTCTGATTTGAAAAATGAAATCCATTTTAGAAAAATAATTTTCTAAATATTTTTAATTTAATTTTTAAATAAAAACACTATTCATCGAAAATTCATTTTTTTCAGAAAAAACCCCAAAAATTACCATAACATAATATCGATGCACTGAGTTCAAAATTAAAGTCATTTTTATAAAAATAATTTTCTAATTATTTTTAATTAAATTTTTAATTAAAAAACACTATTCATCTGAAAGAACTAATACTTGAATAATAATTAATGAAACTGTTATTTAACTATTTTATTGAATCACATTACTTAATCAAGGTGCCTAGATTATTTTAAAACATTCTTTAAGTGAGATTACTAATCCATTTGGTCATATTACTAATCCTAATCATAAAATCACTATTCATAATTTACTATTCATCAAAAATCAAGTTGATCTTATTAGACTCTAAATTTAGTACTGAACATAATTGCAGAAGACCATTTTTCGAAAATCATTACACATTTTTAATTATTTAGGGTTTACATAAACATATTTAAAATATACTTTTTCTAAAATTCATCAAAAATATGCATACTATATTTATCCAGTCATTTCAAAATTCATAAACTTCATCATAAGAAGAAATCCCAATTTTTATTTAAAACAAGGATTACACAAGGTAGTTACGGTCTCGTTACATAACCCCTTATAATACCAGCATAGGACCTAAGAGTAAGGTGTTCTAGGGTGATAGAATCTTGGGGCGGCTCAGTCAACATTGTCCGGGTAGTAATTTCCATCAGTTTGAACTTCTCACAAAGGCGATTCCGTTCCAGCTTCACATGATGAAGTTCGGCTTGGATTTGATCCAGAGCAAAGCCCAGTGGTGCTACCTCCTTCCCATGCTCTGTTAGATGGGCTTCGATCGGTCCAAGACTACTAGGTGAGGCCATCGAATCTTCTTTCTATAATAATTAACCAAGATTACTTATATTTAGAGACAATAATCAAAACATTTTGTTCACAGCGGTTATATTGACCGATGGTTATATAATAGTCAAAACCCACTGAACTAATTTTAATTATAATCATGTTTATCAAATAAAATATTTTTGTTGAGTATAACAATAACACATAAAATTAGGAAACAAAATTTATTTAAAAATTTTGGGTCATTACAATAAAAGGATGTTGTTATCCCATATGTGCTGAACATCAAGTTACCATTATGTTGGGTACATATGTGTTTCAGATACACTTCTAGAAAGTTTGAAATATCATTTTCATGGGTTTATCCAATGAGATGACCATGACATGCAATCTAGAGGAATGAATTCCCACTAGGATTTCATTTCTCATTGTGAGGTATGATTTATGATTTTGTGCAAAGATATAAATTTTTGAAAAATGCAGAATTTGTTTACAAATGAATTATTTTAAAAATAGGATACTTGTTGTATTTTGAAAATGGTTCAATTTTCAAAACCAATAGTTTATTTTCAAAAATGGTTGAACATGGAAAAATGTTGTTTTTGGAAAACAATGTTGAGATAATTGATGTATAGAATTTGAAATTCTAATCCCTCCATTGCTAGTGAGTGAGATTGAAGGAGTTTTTTGTTTGTTTAGAAATGGAAGCCTGTAGGCATTGTCGAAACCAAAAAAATAAGCTACAAAGAATTTGGTTGCACTTAATCCAACGGTGATCCAAGATCAGGTTCAAAGTATTTTCTAATATTTTCATGTTATGGATACTGGGAACCATATAAATGATCCATGGCATGTGGATCATAAAATTCAGTTCCTGAAGTAGAATCCACCTAACAACCGCGGTGATGTTGAGCCAGAAAAAGAGGAGGTGTGGCTGAGTAGGATGAACCACATATTAAATTTTATTCGCACACTGGTGAAGCTAATTATAAAGATAGAGACGTATATTCTTGAGGATCTTGCATTCCAGTGGTAGGATTTAGCGGTGTGGCCTAAAGTAGATGAAAGCCTTACAAGGGGGGATTTTGAGGAATTATTCAATAATCAATTCTATCCTCACACATTCAATATCTATAAAATGATGGAATTCTTCAGCCTGAAATAAGAGAGTCTCTTTATCAAAGAGTATGTAACTATTCTGATAAATTTAGACCGTTTTCTACTAGAGGTTGTGACAAATGTGTCTTTTAAGGCATGAATCTTTGAATCGAGGATAAAGAAGGAGATTCGATCGAAGATTGCGATGCTTTGTATTACAAATTATACAGAGATGGTGAATAGAGAGAAAATGGTTGAACGTGATATCATGGGATCTATAGGAGTAGGAATGATGATACCTACAAGGAATGTTTGGAACTCAAATGCTAGAAGAAACCAGAAATGGGACACCAATTTCGTAAGTGGATGTTGAAATCAGAATTAGATGGTGCGATTAGTGAATCTTCATCCACAACCCAAGAGCAAGGAAGGTTGATTTCAATTTGGTTCACATAACCACATAAAGTGAGGGTGTATGATAAAACCTAGATCATTTCATAATTTCACCAAGATGGGGTATCATCAGTTCTTTTTTCATAGTGCTCCATGGATAGGTTCTTTGGACTCTTCTCAGACATCACAATAATCTTATGCTTCAATATGATGAGGATAGAGGAATCTGCATCATCATCATAACAGCTCTAGACATGGCCAATCTATAAATACCATGACTCCCAACTAGCTCAATCTCAGGAAGACATCAAGGAGAACAGTACAGTGACAACACAATTTTATGGAGATGAGAAGATGATAGTCGCTGGTCAAGCTGAACCTTCTGCGGTGATATATAAGAATCTTTTGAATTCTACCCTCATGCATGTTCTTTTTGAGATTGGGGAATTACCTTCTTTTTTAATGTAATATCTTGGTCAAAGACCAAGACACAATTTATTAAAAATAAAAATGGGAACCACAAAAGTCCTAAAGATGAGATTTTATTATAGTCTCTTTCATTAATAGGAAGAAGGTCAACCGGAAAATCATCAAACCACATAACATCACAGTTTATGACTTTATTAGCGAGAGCATCAGCTACCATGTTTGCTTCCCTATAGGCATGAGTGACAATATATCTGATATCCTGAAGAGTGGTCATACATCTCATCAAACAAGATGTAAGAGTCCATGAAAGGTGGATCACGCCATTACAAATTTCTTGGACGATGGAGGTAGAGTTTCTTTCAATCCAAATGTTGTTCCAGCCATTACTTTGGACAAAATCAATAGCCTGGATCACTGTCATCATCTCACCTTCTAAGAAAGTGGCGCTGGTGCAACCTTTATAGAAACACCCATGATAGTGACCCAGATAATCTCTGCAAACAGCTCCAAATCCTACTGGACTCGAGTTGCCTTTTGATGATCTATACAAATTTATTTTGATACACCCAGGAAAGGGAGATTTCCCGAACATCTCAAAATATTTAAGCGGTTGTGGGTAGAGGCCGACAACCCAGATCCATATGAGGATCACAAATTCTTCAACAGAGTTACTGCAAAAGACTTTTGGAATCGAGGCGGCATCTCTGATGGTAGTGAGAATTATCGAACGACCTGCATTGAGATTGAGTGAGTGCATGTTACATAAAATATCATTACGATCATACCAGATAATGTGGAGGAGATTGGATATAGCCGCAAGGAATAGGTTCTTGATTTTATTTGAGGAATTGATCTCCACACAATGTTTAAGATGATTAATAATTGAGTCTGAAAAAATCCATCTGCAATCAAACATGTTTGTAATAAAGTTCTAGAGAGCATCAATAGTAGAAGAAGATAGAAAACGATGATTGGTATCCTCTCTATGTTGATGACACATATGAAATTTAGAAAAAATATGGATTCCAATGTTCTGAAAACAAACATTTGTTGGGACATGATTATGAACAATTCTCCAAATAAGATTAAGACAATAGGGCTTGATCCAATGATTATCGATGTTTTTGCTCCACCCAAAAAGATCATCAGAAGAAGCAAAATTATGATTATAGAAAGATTTTGAGTCCAAGATACCATAATGAGAAGGTTCCCAGATAAGGAAATCATCCACATTAGTGAAGGTGTGACTGTAAACCACTTGAATAATAGACTCCAGAATATTGGGACAGAAATCATTCATAACCTCTTGAATAGAGAGATTCGTGTTGACCAGAGAGGAGTGAGCAGATAACATGGAGATCGGGGGGGTGCCAAACCAGTTAACAAGCCAAAAATTCAAAGAGACTTTTTTTCTAACTAGACATCTAGAGCTATGCATAATGTTGTGAAAAGAGTCTCTGATGGCGGGCCAAATAGAGGAGCTAATATAACTCGAGTTACCATTTTTATGTTTACCTAAGAATCCTTTTTGGAGAAAACCAGTGGTGATAGAATTTTTATTGATTAAGTTCCATGTGAACTTATCCTGAAGTGCATCATTATAATTTTTTGATATTGTTAATGCTGAGTTCTCCCTTTTCCAATGGTTTGCAACACATAGACCAAGGGATAGTGACAAGTTTACGCTCCACAATACTGCCAGACCAAAAAATAAATTAATGTTACCATTAATTATTTTAATAATAGAGGTTGTCCATTTATAAATCATAAAGGAGTAAACCATTTTGGAGATAATGGTAGATTTGACAAGACAAATCAAACCAGCCATGGAAAGAGATTTTCCCTTCCAGGAAAAGAGTTGATGAAGATTCTGATCCACCACAGAAGAGAAGTAAACAGCTTTAGGTCTTCCCCAGAATAAGGGAACCCCTAAATATGTAAAAGGTAAGTTACCTTATTTGATTCTAATGATTTCAATGATGTTGGTTTTATGATTGGCAGAGAAACAATTTCCAAAGAAGATAAAAGACTTGTGCCAACTAACAGCTTGACCAGAAACATCCTCATAACGAGATAAATCATTCTTGAGATTCATAATATTTCTTTTTATACCATTAATATAGAGGATAATATCATCCGCTTAAAAATGATGGGTCAGAGCATGAAGGCCCCGATCATCTTGAGTCAGTTTCAGTTTAATTTGGGAAACTAAATTGGAGAGATGTCTACTAAGATAGTCTTATACAATTGCTAAAAGGATGGCAGATAAAGGATCTCTTTGTCAAACACCTTGAGTTCATTTATAATAACCTTTATTGGACCCATTGATAAGGATGGAAATAGCAGAAGAAGTGAAAAAAGAGTGAATCCTATTAATAAAGACCACATTAAAGCGAAATTGATGGAGAAACTTGAAGATAAAGTTCTAGTCAGTCGTATCAAAGGCCTTATTAATGTCATGTTTAATGGCCACATTGCCTGCTATTGAAGTTTTATTAAGAACATTGGTACATTCAGAGGTAAGGAAAATGAAATGCTTAATAGATCTACCTTTAATGAATCTAAATTGATTCCATGAAATAATTTCATTAAAGTGAGGCAATAGGCGATCAAACAGGATCTTAGTGATAATTTTATAAAGAGAATTAACAAGAGAAATAATCCGTAATAAATGAATTTCAAAAGCATTTGCAACATTAGGAATCAAGGTAATGATTTAAGAGTTGATACAATGAGGTAGATTCCCTTGAGAAAAGAATGATTTGACAATATTACAAACATCAGCATTGATAACGTCCCAAGGAGTTTGATAAAAACCATTATTAAAACCACCTAGACCTGGGGAACTGTCAGGATTATGATCAAAGTCATTGTCTTTAATTTCATGATCAATAGGGATTCTCAGAAGTGAACGACTGTATACATCATTAATAAGATTAGGAACAATATCAGGAAGAAGGTCTTTTCTATTGGGCAGACCATTCAAAATGTTTTCAAAATAAGAGACAACCTGATTGGAAATGGCCGCTTCAGTTTCCAAAAGAATGTCATTATCCTTGAGGAAGAATGAGGTCTACAGACTTTCCTAATTTGTTGCCAGGAATTGTAGAATTTTGAATTTCTATCCCCATTAGTTAGCCACTTAATTTTGAATACATTCTTACAGATGATATCCTTCAACAAAAGAAGGGAATTAAGTTTCAAAGAAATGTTGGTTTCATTCTGGGAAACTAATGTAATGTCATCATCAGTGGCAGTGTTTTGAATAAGAATGAGATCTGCCTCTAAAGAGGCAGTGTCCTTATCAATTTGTCTAGATTTAGTCACACACCAACTTTTGAGATTTTTTTAGAGGTTTAAGCTTAATGACACTGGAAAAGGCATCAGAGTGGTGACTCATGGCGTCCCAATTTTTTTTGATGAGAGTGGAGCAGTTTAGATCTGTAGACCAAGCTTTATTAAATTTGAAAGGGATGTTGGGCCTGGGCCGTTTGGGAAGAGGACTCAGAAGAATTAGATGGTGGTCTGAATTTAATTTAGGTAACTTAATACTAGAGATGGTGTCCCATGTGTATAATGTATGGATGCTAATGAATTCTCTATCATGTTTACTTGCTACAGTCCTAATGTAATGACAATGATACCAAGTGAACTTAGAAAAAGTCAGATTGACTTCAATTAAATTACAGTCTTCAAACACTGCCCTAAATTCTCTAGAAAACATGTGGGAGTGAGTGGACCAATTTTTTCACTAGGTGAGTGAATAGAATTAAAATATCTTATGACTAAACAAGGGTCATAGATGGAGGGATCCATCACAAGAAGGTCAATCCACAGGGGTCGATGGTCTTGATATCAATTTTTCACATAAATAAATGAAAAAAAATTATGCTTATCATCCAAATTAAAATCACAAGTAAGCAGTAGATCAGATAGATTAAAGATTTTAATATCCTGTAAAGAACCATGAAAAAAACCCAAAGGGAATCAATAAGAGTATCATTATTACAAGAACCTAAAAACGTGTAGCTAGTAGAAAAAAACTGCATGTATTGTCTAGTAAATGATATTTTGGGATGAGCAATAGCAAAAAGTTTTGGTTTATGAATAGAAACAAGTCATTTAAGAACAGAAATAGTGCCATGGTTAGCTATACCCTGGTAATTCCAAAAAATAATATTCATTAAAACCTGGATTTGGAGCCAGAGCTCCTATTATTCTTTTTAGAGCCTATTGAGGTTTTCTTCATCTTAGATCTTCTAAGAGTAGAGGCCGAAGCTGGGGGGATTTCACATCCTGTTTACTCAATAAGCTAAAATCATTTTTGGTATCATACACTAATTTATTAGGTACTGAATCATGTTTTTCAAGATTACTATTAACCGCATTATTCGTAGGTGCATTACTTGATGATCCTGGGATATTTGGAGCAGTAGATGTTGTGATTAAATCTACTACCCCATTGGACTCCTTGCATGGAATAGTGTATAAAGGGACCACTAAATCAGACTGGGGGGGGGGGGGAAGCAACCACAACCAAAGAGGGTGATAAAAGAGGGCAATAAGAATCTAAATGTTGAGAACCTGTAGTGTCAACCGGAACGACTGGAGCATTAGTTTTAGTAGTAACTGAAGGTGGGTCATTTTTTGTTCCTACATTGATATGAACCAGAACCGAAGTATTAGTAGAAGCCAAATCCAAAAGCATACCTGCTGGATCGCATCCATGAGAATGTGGGGAAGAATGATTTGCATCATCAGCATTTAAAGAAGTCCCAAGAATCCTCGAAGACTGTCCAAAATCAGTTGGTTCTTGAAGAGAATTATCGACCTCAATCTCATAGGTGTCCAACAGGATTTATTGAATGTCTTCTAGAATGAGCTGGTCTTGCTCCATGTTTTCCTCTTCTTCAACCAGCTTGGCCCAAGCGGGGTTCAACGATTCACCTAGAACAAAAATTTTCTTGACCCAGACATCGGTGAATTTTTTTAGAGGTACTTGATTTTCCATTATCACAGCATTTCTCTTCTTTTTCCTCTTGACCTAAGTCTATTCGTCATCTTCTGGAGTCAGCACCTGGATTTTGACTACCCTACATTTCAGGAGGGAATAGACAACGATTTTTCAGAGCTCACAATATGGCGGCATCCTTTCACATTCAACCCGAATCTCTTCTTTATGCTCGTTGGCATTGAATACAATAACTTTTGGATGTTTGGCCACGATATCCACCTCAACCATCACACGGGCATATAAACCCAATTCTGCATTCAGAGTTCATTGGTCGATTTTGAGGGGTGTCCTGATACATGAAGCAATATCATTTAGTATCATCGGGTGCCAAAACATCCAGCTAAGTCCATGAAGGCATACCCAGATTTTGACCAGGGAGTTGCAAGTATTATATGGATTGAAGGGAAGATCCCATTCTGAGATATGTAGAGCCCCCAGTTTGAGTTGTAGATTACCCATCCGCCAGACACGATCCAAATCCACCTAAAACTTCATCAACAAATGGAATTATCCTTTTCCAATAGGAAATAATTTCCAATCAGTAATCCCCCAAATGTGCGAGATGCGGAGATTCAGATCCGTGTTTGACCACGGATTATCACCTTTGAGGTATGAAATCTGAGCCATAACAACAAACTTATAGAGAGCTGATCTTTGATGAAGTGCATCCGGATCGACATCAAACTCATATTGACCATCCTCAATCTTCTTGTAGAGAGAGGACTTCGAGGTTAACGATATGCTATGGTGGACTCCTTTCAGATCCACAACAAAAGATATACCTCTCGGCTTGTCAACTAGAGGGGATTCCACTTTGAGCTCTTTCCGCACGAATGTGAGTTCCACATCTGGGTCAAAACCCGCCATTAGAAGGAGGTCAAAGGAATCAATCAGCAAAGCCAAAATTGATGAACCATGAAACCCTAGGTTTTTCATCGGATGCATCGAGAGCTCCCATCCTCCATTCAAACCATGTTGACCAGGGGAATTACCATCTTTAATTACTTCTCGTGCTGTTGAATTTCTATGTTTAAATTTGGAAATGATGCCTTCTATTTTAAAACTGCAATCTCCTCTCTATTAAAGTGAATGTCATGAATTTTTTTATCGATCATGTATTATTTTTGTTGATGAAGATGAGCGGAAATGGAACTATTCAATTTTGGACATAGATTTATCTAACAAAATCTGTGGTATGGATTGGTTGGCAACGTTCAAGGATCACATCAACTGTTATGGGAGAACATCATGTTTCGTGACTGAGGATGACATCGAGAATCTATTCATAGGCGAAATGATGGTAAAGAAAGGTGAAGAGATATTTTTGGCACCAATGGTGTGATAGATCTCTTTCCAGTAGGCATCGTTGACATTAGAATTAATGTAAGAGATTTAAGAAAATAGTATTTCAGTAGTGGTGGATCAAGTTCTAGACGTATTTTTTCATGAACTTCTCAAGGTTACCACCTAATGGATGTGGAGTTTACAATTGATCTCTTTATGAGGACCAGACCTATTTCTCTTATGCCTTATTGGATGGAACCAATAGAGTTATGAGAATTGAAAGTGAAATTGGAAGAACTAGAAAAGGGGTTTAATTAGGCCAACTACATCTCCATGGGTAGTACCAATGTTGGTAATGAAAAAATAAGATGGAACTCTTCAGTTGTGTGTTTTTATCGTAAGATTATCCAAGTTAAAATAAAGAATAGATATTCACTTCCCTGAATTGATGATCTGTTTGATCAATTAAGTGGAGCTCTGTGGTTCTCTAAGATTGACTTGTGATCTAGATACCACTGACGGATAGTTTAGAAGGAGGATATTGTAAAGAAAAATTTGAAAAGTAGATATGGATACTATGAATATATAATCACGACTTTTGAAATAATGAATACACCATCAGTATTCATGGATTTTATGAATTAGATATTTCAGTTATATTTGGATTCCATCATTGTGGTGTCTGTTGATAACATCTTGTTATATTCAAAGACAAATGTTAACCATGAGGAGCACCTGGAAACAGTCTTACAAACCTTGAGAGATAATTGTTTGTATGCCAAATCATCAATGTGTGATTCTTGGATACATGAAGTACATTTTTTGGATTTTTCATTTCTAAAAAATTCATTTCTATGGATCCTGAAAAGATATAAGTTTTTATCTCATGGAAACCACCAAATAATTTCTTCAAGAGACGATGTTTTCTTGGTATAGATGGTTACCACTGATGCTTTGTGTGTGATTTCTTATGACTAGCTTCACCAATGACAACTCTAAAAAAGAAGAATGATCCATTCCAATGGATAAAGTAATGAAAAAAATCCATCCAAGAACTAAATTTTCAGCTTACATTGGCACCTATCTATAATTTTCCAAAATCCAGATAGTAATATGTCTTGTATTATAATGTTTTGGGATCAAGTTTCGGATGTATTCTCATCAAAGGAGACGATGCGGTTGATTTTGGTTCAAGACAATTAATACTGAATGAGAATAACTACCCAAAACTCGATTTGGAGTTAGCTGAAGTCTTGCATGAATTGAAGACATGCTGACATTATCCTCTTTATGATAAATTCACTGTGTTCACAAACAAGAAAAGCATGAAACACATTTTCTCATAGAGATATTTAAATATTAGGAAAAGTATATGGATATAGTTTCTTCATATGTTTGATATTGAATTGATTTATACACCAAGAAGAGGGAATTCGGTGGCGGATTCATTGAGTAGAAATTCATATGACAGGTTGGAAAAAGAAGCTTCAGATGATTTTTAGTTGATGTCAGTCCTCACTGACATGCATTTGAAATGTGATGAATGATGTGATGTTGTGTTTTTTATTTCATATGTGCTTGTTTCTAATTTGGTAAATGTGGTCAAAGAGTCACAATCATCTAATGCATAATTTCTGGTTATGAGTTTAAAACACAATAGTGGAAGACTATTGAGGGAAGGAAACATTATGGGAGTTCAATTTTCTACTTTAGAGATCAGATAGTTATACTTATGTCTTGTTAGGAACAACTCTATCATGCTTACCATCATTTGAGATGGACTATACATTAATATGACAGAAGCTGTATAATGTGTTAAAGGAATTGTTTTGGTGGAGTGACATGAAAAGGAAGGTGGTTGAGGTCGTCTCGCAGTGCTTAACTTGTAAGTAGGTTAAAGCATAGAATCAGAGTCCCACATGAATGTTGCAGTATTTACTTATCCATGTTTGGAAATGGGACCAAATAGTGATGAGTTTTTATATAGGTATTCCACAAATGGTTCAGAAACATTAATCCATAGGGCTGATCCTGAACCTTCTTACCAAATCGGCCCATTTTTCCCTATTCGTGAAACTCATATGGTTGAGGATCTGTCAAAAATATACATTTGAGAAGTGGAAAAGAGGCATGGAATACTAGTTTCAATAGTCTCAGACAGGGATCCAAGGTTCAAATGTTGTTTTTGGATATCCTTACAGCAATCTTTTGGGACTTCGTTGACTATAGACATAGTGTATAATCCTTAAACAAATTTGAAAAAGGAGAAAACGATAAAAACATTGGAAGAAATTTTGTGTGCTTCTGTAAGAGAATTTAGTGGTTCATGGGAGGATCATATAAACTTGGTGGAGTTCTCATACAATAATAGCTATCAGGCCTCGATATACCTTCCTCTGTTTGAAGCATGGTATGGGCGTCCATGTCTTTCTCCACTATGCTGGGTGGAAATATGTGAAACATCACTAGTTCGGTTGAGCCTTGTTCAAGAAACAAAGGAGAATATCCAGTTGATCAGAAAGAGGATGGAGATGGCTAAGAGTCATCATAAATCTTATGCAGATCTCCATAGAATACTGTTTTCATTCGCTGTGGTTGAACATGTCTTCTTAAGGATATCTCCAAGGATTAGACATCATCATTTTGGGAAACATGGAAAGTTATCTCCTAGATAATTAAGTCCTCTCAAGATACTAGAATGAGTCAGAGAGGTGGAATATCGGTTGGAATTACTACAACGGTTCAGTTTGGTACATAATGTGTTACATGTATCTTAGTTAAAAAAAATTCATCCTGATCCTTACTATGTGATCAGATGGGATCACGTTGACCTAGATCTGGATGCATTGTTGATCCATATCTTGGAATGGATAGTGGATAGAAAAGGAAAATTATTGAATGAATAAATCATCGTTCTAGTGTGGGTTTTATGGTAGTATATTTAGATTTAGGATGAGACTTGGGATTATGAAAAGGAAGTGAAGTAGTAGTGGTCGGAACTCCATTCGTTTGGTAAGGATTTTCTACATTCTGAGGACAGAAAGACCAATGGTGGGGATAATTTTGAACCCTTAGATCTATTATGTAACAAATACTTTATGCTTTTAATGGTTATAAAGTTAAGGATGATTAATGGGACAGTCAGGAGAACATTGAATGATGTTTTGAGACAAAGGGGAAGTCGCACGGGTGACACACAGTTTGTCTAAACATGCAGCCAAACCATGTGAATTTGGTCTATTTGTGGTAGTGGATCCCACACGATTGGAGCACAGTTAGATAGACCATGAAACAAAGTTGTGAAAGGGTCTTCTTAGGAATCATATAACACATAGTTATCACAAGTATTGTGTAACCATGCGAACTAATAGTACATGAACTTAAGCGAGATACTAAAAAAGGGGATCTCACACGTTTTTGCCTTTATGTGGTCCATGATTCCTCCTAAGAGGACGTAACCTGGTATTTTTCTTCACTTAAGGCTATAAAAGGTTCTCCCATTGATCCAGAGGAAATCTAAAGCCTTCCCTCGGTGAATCGAAATAGAATTCTTGAGGTATGTGGTGGTTTTTCATTATTCTTAATCAGTTTATTAGATCTACTTAGATCTACTTCTCCTCTTTCCTTAGCTTCATAGATCTATGCCCGTTATGGGTAGATCTAGGTGTGTGGATTCCAAATATGATGATATTTGGTTTTGATCTTTCTAGGAGAAGATACTTAAGGCGGGTTCATGGTGAATCAACCCAGTTTTCTTGTTCATTCTTCGTTCGTTGTGGTTTCCATCAAAATATTTGAGGTATGAGGCTTCTCTCTTGACTCCTCTTCCAAGAACTGATTAGATTAGTTTCAAACTGGGTTATTTGAATGCGAATGATTGTGAAAAGTATGGAAATAATCTTTTTTAGTGACGATTTATGTTTTTAGTGAAAATGTGATATCTTGGTGAATTTTTGTGGAAAGTGATTTAGCCTCTAAAATGTAAAATAATGATTGAAAATTATTGATATGATGGAATTTTTAATTGATTTGATCAAAATATTGTTTAAAATAAATGTTTTTAGTTAAATGGTTTCGTATTTAAATGACTTGAAGGAATTGCTTTTAAATAAAAGGGTTGTTTTAATGAAATGGTTTTTTATTTAAATGACTTTTATGGCGTTGGTTTTCAATAAAAAAGGTTTTTTATTGAAAAGGTGTTTTGGCATGATCCTTGGGAATATTGGTGTGTGCGTTCATATTGAATTTTAGGGGCTAGGTTGAAGTATGAACTTGTTCTTAGTGCCAATTTTATTAATTAACAATGGATATAAAGTTGATATTTCATTTCTAGGGCTTGGTTGAAATATGAACTTGTGCTCAGTGCCAAATGTTAAATGGAACCTAAGAAAATATTACCTTCTAATGACAAGGTAGATCGACAAGAACTACTCATGAGTATGGAACATTCATAATGAAGCATGCATGGTTGGTTTCATGGGTTTTTTATTGCTTGGCTATGTCAAAGAGTGATATTTGGAAATGGTTTTAAATCTTGTTTCGTTATTTTTCTAGAAAAATAACATGCTGAAATTTTTTTCTTCAATCACACATGTATGCTTTCGATTATAAGTGGTTATAGAAACATGTTTATATTTAGTTATAATATTTTTTGAAATTTTTTTATATAAAATATCTTATATAATTTTTTCTAACTCTTCTATCCTAGGGGATTGAGTAAGGATGTCATTGGGAAAAATATACTGAGTATTATACTCAACCCCACTTTGGAACTTTGTTGTTTTTTAGATTCTATCTTCTGAGACATGGTAAAAGGTAATGTTTCCCATGTTTTAAGCACTACCTCATTATGTTTGGTCTATTTTGAGATTGTGATTCTTGGAGCTTGTAGATCATGGATTCTTCTGAACTTTTGAGTGTATTGTGTCGTTTATCCACTATGTACTTTGATACTTGGTTATTATTATGCTATTGCATACTTTGATGTGGTTTTGAGATACATGAAGTTGTTGAGTTTCCTTTCATTAATTCATGCATCATATAGTGAATTTTCATTAAGGTTGGTTGGTTTATTGGTTTATTTCATGAAGGGTAAATCATCCACCACTTGTATTTGAAACCCTTCATCATTTATTGCCTGCCTTTGGTATCTTTGCCATGTCTCTTAAGACCTAGTAATCACTCATTGTTCCCTCAATAAAATGAGTATTAGAGGTTCATTACATGGTCTATACACGTAAAAGGATTAAGAATAATAATATTTTTTTTATTTTATGGGGTTCATTGTTTAATAATTCATAGAATAAGTACTTTAAAAAATTAAATTAAATTAAATTGTGAATATATGGTTAATTAAAGAATCTTATTTAAATCTATTAAAGGTTAATTGTTATAAAAAATAAATCTATCTCAAGTACTTCATTTTCCAATATATTACTCAATAATTATAAGTGAAAGAAAATCTTATTTAACTCTAAAGTAAAAATAATTTACAATATAATGAATTCAAGATAATCAATCAGATACACTATCACTTAGTATTTCATCTTTGTTATTTTGAGATCTTTAGAGCATATGTCGATCACCACTAAAGATATTATTCTTTGGAACGTCAATAAATAATGAGGATACACAAGTTTGGTTAGTATGATTATCAAAACTATAGAAGTATGATTTGAAGACGAATTTAATCATTCCTCTTGTGTTCTAATTTGAGAACAAATTAATTTTAAAATGTAATCTCTCATTTTTCTAACAAATATAATTTCAATATATATTTTGAATAATTTCATTACTTATCATGTTTATCTCATAAAAATTCCAAATAATTTATTGAGTCCAAAAACTTTTTTTTTGGTTATATGCCCAATATGTGCTTCTACTATGTTCAGAAACAATTAGTGGTTTTAGTGGGGCCACATCAAATTAAAATTTATTTAATTATTTTTTTATCATTATATTCATTTATAAGTTGTTATTATTTTCATGATATTTGTTATTATATTTTTATCATCGATATCACTTATTCCACTATTTATTTAGTACTTGATCAATCCATATATTATTAAATGACAATAAAGAAAATCTGATGAAACAATCCCGATGTGTTACAAATTATGGATGGATAACATTAGTATACATGGCATATAGCCCAAACATACATGTCATTTAACTATATTCAACTCACTAGAATTAATTTTTAATCAATTAATAGAATATTGTATTTAATACTAGTAGGATGGATTTAATACACACATTATAATGATAGATATAGGGATTAATGTGCCTCAACAAACTACAAGACATGTACCTTTCTTACACAAAATTTATTTCACAATTTTCTATGGATGAAAACATTTTGTTAGAGGCAAGTCATGCATTTATTTTAAAAACATGGGGACTATCAATTGTGTTACATGTATATTCTACACTACGTATAAGAAGTAAACTACATGACTCTCAACAAAATCTTCATAAAAAGAGCACACGAGCCTTAGCCCTATTGGAAAGGACTCCATAAGTGCATCAAAGTGACCAGGGATCAAATCCATGCTGAGGTAGAATTTATGAGGCACTGTAACAGTAGTGTAGTAGTACTGTAGCAGGTACTATAGTGGGAACTGTGCATTATTGTAGTAGGTATTGTAGATGGAACTATAGCAGGCACTGTAGCAGCTGGGAATATGCCCCCGTTTGGGCCTTCGGGTCACCGATTTGGTCCCTGAGTCCTGTAAGTCCTTCGGGCCACCCAGGCCTTTGGGTCAGCAAGTAGTTTGGGCCACCTCAAGGCCTTTGGGGCACCATAAGTGTTGATGAAAACCAGACGACCTATAAGGAACAAGATCTACAAGGAGGATGAGCAAGGAGATTTCACCAAAATCAGAAGCTAAACGGATTGCAAGAATGAGATGGTATGGAACCTGCCATCGGGACAAGCCTGTGCATGCACGGGAATGCCTAGAAAATAGCCATGCGAAGGTGGAGAGCTGATTTCACGATGACGATGTGGGGGAGAAGCAGTTCCATGTAGTTAGTCTGGGTTGTATGTAATGTTTGAAGCTTATGGGCAATGAATTCCTCTAAGTCCTACAAGACGTGTAATATTTCACATACGGGCCATGTAAGGGTTTCACCCCACCCCTTGAATGGTGGATTATCAAAATCAATAAAAAAGTGAAGGCCTTCGGGCCATTGGAGGAGGAGGAGGAGGATTGGAGGAAATCTTTATAAAAAGATACAAATCAAGTCCATAGACATTAATCACATAAATGTGTGGAGTGATATATATTTATATATATATAATGTGTAGCTAGATGTATAAATATTTTATAAAACCTATTTACGAAGAAATAAATATTAATTTATTATTCCATAAACATCATCATTATGTTTTATGTGTTTTATTTTATTGAAACAAAAACAAAAAATAATATGACTTATATGATATCAAACTCATAAATAATTTATAAAAAAAATTAACTATATACATTGTATCATAGAAATATGTCATATAATTTGTGGACATTAAGATAAAAAAACACTGAGATAATTATTATATGTTAAATGAGTCATGGATTGACTTTTACCCCCATGTAATTATGGTATATAACAAGTATTATATACTAAGCATTAGTAGATTGTATATGATATCAATAAATACATATTAGTTTGAATTGGTACTCATTGAGTTCATTCATGTAAAATAATTCTATGTAATTTGTTAATTTTTTTATAATAAATTATTATAAAATAAATTTAAGTCATTTTTATGGGTATCTTCCTATCATATAGAATGTCGATTAAGATAAAATAAATTAATTCAAAAATTATATAAATTCGTATTTGTTATACCTTAAAAATTGAATCTATTGAACGGAATTAAATAAAATAATATTAAAAATGTATTCATCTTATATGTGTATGATCATAAGATCTGATCAACATGTGTATATATAAGGCTAAATTTAACATAATTATTTAATCTGTTATTGTAATTATATTATTAAATTAAATTGATGTCCTCAAAATCATTCCTCCATCCTTATTATATATATGAGTATATTTCCATGGTTAATTTTCTGTAAATATACCCATATAGTTAACCTTATTTATGATTGATGAAAATTCAATTTAATGATAGTTCTTCAAGGTAGCTAGAGTTCGTTGAATTATATGATTATGTGAAATATTGCAATGGGATATAGAGGATAAAGGTGAAATACAATAACATCACCCTAAACCAAATAAATTTATTTGACCCATATGGTCAATAGTATGATTATGTTATTCCTAACAAATAAACCAGTCATTAATTATAGTGATCATAACATGTTAAATTCAATTTATTTAAAACTAATTCGTGATTTATATTATTTATTCAATAAAATAATCATTTAAAAAATAAATAATATGAATATGACCTAATTATAATAAAAACTATTGTGTAAAAATAACATATCAATATTGTAGTTAATCAATAACATAAAACACAAATAATATTAACAAAACACATAAAAGATGTTATTAAAAAATTATATATATATATATATATATATAATCATCATGTAATTATTATTTATACAATACATTTATTAATATATCTAGAACTAAAATTGGAAAGTAAATGTTTTAGTGGCCATTTTTAGGATACATAATTCTATTTTTATGTTATAATACTAGTTTTGGGTTGTCATAACTTGGTAGACACTAAGAGGAGTGTCCCTTACTCGATATGATGTATTATGGGGGCCTGTGATGAGAAACTATGATTCAGAATTTTGGTATTTGGGGGGTGTGGTGGGGTGGGTTCACTCACCACAGATAGAAACAACCATCCCATTGTTAGGAAAAATTCATACCTAAATAACCTCAGATAATAAATCAGGCCCCTAGTTTGGTTATGGGAATGGAAATATGGATCATGTAGACTATAATGTCTATATGAAAGGGAATTTTGAGTTTCATTGTGAGGGAAATTATGGATCGATAAAATAGTGGGTGTCATAATTATATTATTATGTTTCATATAATTTTAAATCCATTAAATTAATAATAATATTCTTTTATATATTTATAGAATAATACCAATTTCATAAATCACATTTTTGTTATCATAAATTCTTTAAAAGACTGTCTACTAAGAGGAAGTAGTTTCCATTAATGTTTTAGTCACTTATGTATAACAAACCATACTTTACATAGATTTATATTATTTAAAAGTTGAAGAATATTCATTTCAAAATATAACAAATACATGACATAACCATATAGTTATAGTGCCTTTAGAAACTCAGAAACATAAAAAACTAGTTCTTAATACATATTAATTGTCTCCCAATTATTTCTTCATAACTAGACCCCATTTTTACATATCATACTAAATTATCTTATTCATTTCTTGGGGAAAGGAATCATAATAAAGGATGATCTCATATTACCATTCTTGGTAATCAATGAAGATATCAATCATATCCTAATCATAAGACATAATAACATAACATTTTAAAATATTATTTTGTATATGGAGGATCATTATATCATGACATGGGATAAATCATGAAACATTGTATGAATCAATGAAAATAATCCCTAAAGTAATAACATTTGAAATGATGTTTTTAATACACATAAGCATAGAAAATAATTTCATATTAGTCAAGGATCATTTCCATGATCATCATAGTGGAATAATTACATTTCTATTCCGAGTTCACTCCTAGTTCCATCCCTGTATCTCTCAGCTCAGATCATTTCCCATTCCATACATGATAATTTACTGATATATAAATATTTACCCATTGAATTTAAGTGAGATATTTGTCCCACCAATCTCATAATTAAATCATTCTTTCTTATTC
This sequence comes from Viscum album, assembly GCA_963277665.1. Taxonomy (NCBI): domain Eukaryota; kingdom Viridiplantae; phylum Streptophyta; class Magnoliopsida; order Santalales; family Viscaceae; genus Viscum; species Viscum album. Next base: position 768,765,703 of record OY728119.1, on the reverse strand, counting down.
CGCAATAAAAAAAATCATTCATCATAACCCTAGAAATAAAATGTGTTTCTTTATACATCATTCCAGTATAACATAATCCATGTAAAATAAATAGATTTCAAAAATAGACTCCATCATAAAAAAATCATAGTAAAAATTTGTATAATATAAATCAATTATAACCCCATTAAATAATTCCAACTTATATGGAAATTTATTTTTATATAACACATGAAATTAATTCATCATAAAAATATTCTTCATTCCTCAAAAACAATTTATTTTCTCAAAATGTTGCACAATTTTTATAAAAAATATTTTATGTTATAATAATCATGATATATTCTTGAGGAATTTTAATGGAAATATGGTGTTATAAAGACATAATATCTATTCATCCTATAAAATTTAAAAAATTATTCTCCTCATTATTTTTATTGAAAATTAAAAAAGTTCCTCATATCGAATACCGACAAAATATTCCTATCATAAAATTTAATAAAAAATCAACAACGGGTAAAATTGATTTTTAAAATTTACAGAATTATATAATTAATATTACCATTATTAGGAAACACCAAAGTGGATGGTAAATATATCCTAGTAAATAGTTGCATATAAATAATCTTAGATAAAAATTTGATTGCGAAATTATCTATTACTTTTGGTCTAATTTCCTTTGTATGTGTGTGAAAATCCAATATAATGATTTATTTAATTTCATGGACTTATTTTAGAATCACGTTCATTTTTATGATATCATATATGATCATATTATAATTTATTTGTTAATAACATTTTATTTTTACTTGTTATTCTGGTATATATTTCTTCATTGGTTTATGTTAATTTTTTTCGAATAAGTTCGGCTTCTCCTTAATAGGACATATTTATATCATTAAAAAATGATATTAATATTATATATATCACATTTATTCATTATATACGTTCATATAATCATGATTTAATGAATATAATATAGAATTAAACACGTCACATTGTAGAAACGGTAGGTCATATGTATGCATGAAAAACGATATCATTCCCAAAATTCTAGAACAGTATTAAATAGAATGGTGTATTATATTTAAGAATATATATCATTTTATAATAATAATATATAGTTATTACTTCCAAAATTATACAAATCAAAGTATGGTGGTTATGAAAAATAGATTACCCCACAGTGTCGAGACGGTAAGTCGTACGCATGCACGTGTGGTCATTTCACATTCTATAGGATGAATAGAAGGCATAATATGGTTGTTTTATATTTATAATAAAATATCAATATTTATTTGGTACTAGAGTTAATTCATTATAATTAATCAAATCTTGAAAAACAAATTATAAGAAGAAATGAGTTTTAAAGATTTGGTAGAGGAGACTACCTCTAGTTCAACGCACGTCCTCTAAATATCCTCATCGAGCACAAGAGATGGTCTTTGAAAAAGACCAGAACATCTATAATGAATTTATGGAATTTTATAATGGAAAATGTTATGGGATGACCTAATTCGAAGGATTAATGTGAAGTGAAGTGCAGAGGGAGGAGGTTCCCTTTTATAATTGTGGTGAGGGAATGTTTTAGGATCTCCAAAAATATTAATTTATATTAAAATAAAACCCCATAAAAAACCTCCAAAAATACCCAAATTAATAAATGCGATTAGAAAAGGGTTCAATATCATCAACCAAAAAATCATTGACATGTATTTCTGTTGATTTAATCCTTATCATTTAAATTAACACATAGTATATCTCATTAATTTTTAACTAGGGTAACCAATATTTTTATATTAAAAGGGTGTCACATATAGTCATTTGATATAAATTAGAAAATAAATAAATAACATTGAAAATTTTATATCATATAATAAATATTCTCTATTTTTATTAAATTTTGAATGATTTTTAAATAATTTAATAAAATATTAATTTGATAAATAACCAATAATTTCAATTATAAAAATATTCAATTCATTGATTTTTTAAAAACTAAATATAAAAATATATCTTTTAAGAAACTATTTTATAATATAACTAATAGGTAATGTTAATATTTAAAATTCATTTAGAATACTAATTACCACAAATTAAATTTACTTTAAAATTTTTAATAACATTTATCTGTTATCTCTATTAATAAAATATTACTACACCAATTATTGGTATTTATTAAAGAAACATATTTTTCGAATAAAAACCAAATCATGAATATTATGATGATGATAAATTTATAGGATTTAAAAAGAATATATTTAGTTTAATTTATCTACTATAAAATTCAACATTTAAAATGTGACATATATTAAATTATGATTGTGATAAATTTAGTATCACATAAAACAAAATAATATATGTGTCACAATATCTTTAATAAGGATCTAAATGGTCCCTAACATGACCACTAGATGGGTATGGAAAAGATATAATTTACCAATTAGATTTGGTTATTTTTTTGGGTCCTTTATGGTTATTAACATTTAAATATGTTTTTAAATATTTCTCATCAATTAGTTAATTTTTACATCATCAACGTATGAGTATTTAAGATAAATATTAATTTATTTAAAATTATAAATAAAGTCCCATTAAAAATAAAATAATTTTATCTTTTAAATGATTATTTATAATTGATTTTAATTTCTATAAAACAATATATAAAAAATTATTTATTTATTAAAATTTCAGTGGGACATGTTTATCTTTTTTTAAATAAAATAAATTACTTGTCCTATCTCATTTTAGTATCTTTGAAAGGACAATATTTTGACCAAAATATTATTTAGGCTACAAAAATAATCCAATTATATTATGAAAAGTTTTAGGTTGATTTTATAATATTATTCTTACCCTTAATTACATGATTTACCCTTTAACCTAATTAATAAAAATTACCGAGGTTCCTATTCATAATGGTCAAAAATGAAACTATTCTATTTAAATAATTTCAACCTACAAATTCCAAACATGGAATAATTTTTTCATAATTCAAAACACATAAGTGTTAGAAAATAGTTTATAATTATTCCTATTGTTGGAAAGAGAGAATGTGCTTTTAAAAGTTAAAACACTGCAAAAGAATGAAATGATTTTACTTCTGAATTTGATGTAAAATTAATGATAATGAAAAAATATATATTCAATGATAAGAATATATTATATTTATATTATAAAACCATTCAATATTATAATTTAACAATATAAATTATTTCATAGATTTATTTTATTATAATTTAATATATTTTTTCTATTCATTAAAATTTTTAAGTTATCAGAAAAATATAAAAACTTCTTCCAAAGAAAAATTTTAAATTATTCATCCATTGAAATTATTTTTGCAATATATATATTATTAATATTTCATAATCGTAATTTAAAAATGGTTTAACATTAAATGGTAGTAAAATTTCCTTTTAAAAAATATAGGTTATTATTCATCAGAAATATTTCATTAAATCCCAATGAAACAAATAAATGATAGATGAATACTAAATATAATTAATTATATTACATATATTTCTTAATTTCATTTACTAATAATAATTTATTTGAATTATTTATTCAAAAAATACAAATATATTATTGATTTATATTTTTCATAAATAATTTGTAATGAATGAATTCACCATACATTTTCATATGTTAGTTATACTTATTCCTACTAACCTAACGACCTAGTTAAATAGTGATTTTATAATAAGGGAATCATTGGGTTCATTGAAACCCATGATTTCTTTTAATGGAAGATATCTAAGAAATAAATATTTTTAAAGAAAATATTTCTTAAAAACATCCCTATTTTACATTCTACCCCCCTTACAAAAATTTCCCCCTTGAAATTCATCACATGGATACACACATATGATGATATATCTCTCTTATCACATCCTAAATTAACAACATTGCTACCCCAACTTAGTTGTTTTACTATAAAACATTAACCAAGTGATTCATATTCATTTGCAATCTATTTGGCTGCTATCCTGAATCACTATCGGTTGTTCTAATAAGAAGGATATTGATTCATTGGTATGTCTTATAAGATTAGTACCAAAGAAAGATTATCTAGGTACATTCTCAGGATAGATACATGGAACATATCATGAACATGAGAGAGATACAGCGGAAGCACTAATTGGTAAGTTAACTTTCAAACATGACCTATAATTTCAGAATGACTTTTATAAATATTTCTCATCTTTCCCTTATTTCCAAATATCATTACTCCCTTCTTGGAATATATTCATAGAATCACCTTATCGCCAAATTTAAACTCTAGTTCTTTTATATGGTTGTTAGTATAACTTTTCTATTGACTCTGAGCTATTCTTATGTGTTTTTTCATAGATCTAACATTTTCTTCCATTTCATCAAAAAGTTAGGTCTTAATAGCTTTCTTTACCCAACTTCATACTATCGTGTTAGTAATCTGCACTTCATTCCATAGAGGTCTTCTAAAGGACCCATCTGAATATTGTATTGAAATCTTTTGTTGTACAAATAATCAACTAAAGGTAAGTGTTGATCCAAACCTCCTTTGAAATCCATAAATCACGCTCTCACAATGTATTCTAGAGTTTGAATTTTCCTCTCAGACATAACATCTATCTGAGGATGATAAGCAGTGCTGCCACTTAACTCTGTATCAAGAGCATACTGAATACTTCTCCATAACATTGTGATAAAACTATGAACATAATCATATATAATGGAAAGAGTCACTCCAAGATATTTTACAACATCCATTATATATATCCTGAAAATATGATTAAGATAGAAATCATCTTTAATATAAATTAAGTGGACTGAATTCATATTGTGATCAACTATAACCCATATAATATTATGGAATTTATATGTTTTTGTAATTTTGATGACAAATTCCATAGTAATGCTTTCTAATTTCCATTAAAGTATGGTTAACAGTTGTAATATACCCTTAGACTTCTATCTTTCATCATTAACTTTCTGATAAACCATGCACTGATAGAAATATATGGCAACATCTCTTCTCATACCATCCCACATAAAACACTCGTTCACATCCATGTATATATTTGTGCTTCCAAGGTGAATAGAGAATGACGAACTATGAGTTTCATCCAATTCATCCTTATCTAATTCTGTTATAGGAGGAATAAAAATCATATTCCTAAATGATATTATTCCATCCCAATAAATGCTGAATTTATGAACAATTATAACCTTTTTTTGTATCTCTACGTATTCCTTCTATGCCTCCCTTACCACAACTTGTATCTTTGGTTGAACATTCAATCCAGAAAGATACAATATCTACCATTTCGATAAAATTTATTGATTTATCCTCTAAAAATTCTTTAATATTGGATCTCTTGTGATCCTCATCAGGGATAGGATAATAAGGACATTTTAACTCAATGAATATCCCACCTTGATTTCTTTCCCAGGGTGATAATGTTTTTAGATTTAATAATTTTTATTAAACTCTAACCATCTTCATTGACACATATTCATATCCTTTTTGTGAATAAAGACATAAAAATTCATTTTTTATATAAATATAAAACTTTTCCAAATAATGATGATGCCTCAATATCTTTAATGTTATTATTACCACAGCTAACTCAAAATAACGAGTTTGGTAGTTTTTCTCATTGATTTTCAATTTTCATGAGGCATAAACTATCACCATATCATTCTTCATGAGAACACAGAAATACCATTTTTTGATGCATCAGAGTGAATCACAATCCTATCTCTACTACAAGGTAGTGTGGGAATAAGTTCATAAGATAACATTTTTCTGAGTTCTTTTAGATTCTATTCACATCCCTCCATCCACACAAACATAACTCCTTTTCATACCTACAAGGTTAGTGGATTAGATAATTGTTAAAAATATTTCACTAAACGTCGATAACATCCAACTAAACCAAGAAAACTTCAGATATCAGTTAGAATTTTTTTGTCTCAACCAGCTATCAATAACTTCTATTTTTACTAGATCTACAGATATTTCCCACCCATTAGATTATCTGACCAAAAAATGAATCATTCAGAAGCCAAAATTCACACATTGTAATTTTTTCATAAATATTATCCTTGATTAGGGTCTTCAATACAATTATCAAATGATATTAATTTTAATCCATTATCTTCAAATAGAAAATAATTTCGTCTATAAAGACTACCAAAAACTGATCAAGATAGTATCTAAAGATTCTATTTATTAGATCCATGAATATAGTAGATGTAATAGTTGTACTAAAAGGAAACACTATAAATTCATAGTGTTCTTACATTGTTTGGAATGTCATATTTGGTATAACCTTCTTCTTGACCATTAATTGACAATATCTTAAACAAAGAAAAATCATGGAAAATTATTGAGCTTCATGTAGTTGGTAAAATAAGTCATAAATGTGAGGAAGATGATATTTTTTTCCTTATAGTGATCTTGTTAGGTTTATGAATATCAATTCAGTGTCTAATTTATCCATATTTGTTCTTACCAAATAGAACAGGAGAAACCAAAGGTTATTCACAATAGTGTATGAATCCCTTATAAAGATTTTCTTGGGGTTGCTTTTTCAATTCCTATATCTCAATTGGGGTCATTCTTTTTGGTGCCTTTGAAATAGTAATAGCCCTCGGTATGTGTTCCATTGAAAACTAAACATTATGATTTGTTGGAAGAACATGTAATTTTTCTAGAAAGTAATCATCAAAACTCTTATACTATGGGGGTATTCAAAATTTTATGTTTCACCCAACCATTTCATATATATAACCTTTATTTATAGGGGTCAAAAACCCTATGAATGAAGGTTATATCTATTGGAATTTAATATTTATCTTTGTATTGATATATGTTCGTTGATTGCTTTATAATATGAAATTTTAATCCGCTTCTTTAGGAATTGATATGATCTCCAAATATAGAAAACCAATCCATTCTAGGAATATCATAAACATACACTACAGGAAGGATCATAGGATTAGAAAGAATCACTTTCACTCAAATTTTAACTGGAGAGGAATTATAAATTTTTAGGTGGCTGTTATTCCACTAGGGGTTTGTCACATCTTACAAAACACCTTATTGTTGGGGAATACGTCAATATCATTAGAAAATTATTCACAAATAAAAGTGTTGGTGGATACAAAATCTAATAAATACATTTCTACATTAGATTGGATGGTATGTTTACCTTTCACCACTTCATTAAGAAACTCCACATCACTAATAGTGATTTCATATGACATTCCATTGTCTTTTTACATGAATGATTACTGAAATCGATCATCATCAATACCCCATATATTAGAGAATTTATTCAGATAATTCCCGATTTCTATTTACATGTAACATTGAACTGTAGCATGCATATTTTTGGTAGAATTTTTTCTATTTTCATCAATAGTAAAAAATTTCCAATAACAACAACATTCAACTACCCGTTGACCTTCTTTTACTAACATAAAACATTTATTTTTCCACTTAGAAGAAGTTACTCCATGATTATTTCCACACATTGAGAATAAGGGGAAACTCGACTTTTTTTTTTCAGTGTGGTCTTTTGATTTTCCATTGAATTCAAATTTTATCTTCTTATCAAACCCATTAGATTTATGGTTTACTCAAATATCCATCTCAATCGTGAGATCTCATTGAATGATTTATTCATTTCTATCGAATTCTCTTATGGATATTTCCCTTAGAATACTTGGTTTTAACCCACTAAATAATCGATCAAATTTACTCTAAGGTTGGATAATAATCCCACATACATACCCAACATTCCTTGTAATATTTTCGTCTTAGGGAGCTATGGAATCATCATCATATTTCTTATGTTCAAGGGATTTATTCTCCGTCATTTTTCAAAGAATACAAGGAAATTAATTATTGAAAAATAATTTCTCGAACTCATCCCATTCCATGGATTCAATTTCATACCCTTTCCTCATATTGCTGATAAGGTTCCACTATTGATCCATTTCACCTTCTAAATGAATGACTGCTAAGCTGATGTTTTCATTTTCTGATCATTGCTGAACTGAAAATATCTTATTAGTGGTACTGATCCATTGTTCATCCACTAGTGGATCAGTATTCATGCTAAAAAAGGTAGACACTACCTCATAATGGGCTTAACCGAATGTTTTTACCTTCTTTGCTCAATTGGAAGTTATACATGATTCAAATCTTGAGAATGTTTCTAGGAAAAATCTACATATATTTTCATTCCATACACCATTAAATTTTTTATCTAAAGAGGAAAAACATTACATCCCATGTTGTGTTCAACCTTAACCTCATTCCTCTGGGTTTTACCCATTTACTAAAACCAATAAGCATAGTGTGAGAAAATATTATCATAACGGGGAAACCATTTAATCAATTATAAAATTTCAATTTAAAAAATTTTAGGTTTTATCCTAGGTTATTCATGATTATTTTTAAAACACAAGGATTGTAACCTATAATTTGACATATCCTTTATGTTCTTACTAAGTTTTTATCATCCTAGTTTCCAAATGATAACTATACCTTTCCTCTGATACCATATATATTGAACTATACTTTACATAAATTTACATTACATCAATGTTGAAGAACATTCATCACATAATATAACAAATCAACAATAAGAATACATAGTTATATTGTCTTTAGAAACTGGGAAACATAAATCCCTGGTTCATAAGAAATATTCATTATCTCCCACCTATTTCTTCATAACGATTCCCCCTTTTAACATATCTTTGTTAATAATCTTCCTAATGACATGGGGACAAGAAACCTAAGAAAGTGTCAGATTAAATTCCGAGTAAGGGTAAATTGGGGAGGTATAAATCATATCATAATCACAATACATAATAACATAACATTTGAGAATATTATCCTGTATAAAAAATATCTTCATATCATGTCATGGGATAAAACATTAATATTTTTAAGAATTAATGAATGTAATAAAAAAATTAATATCACGTGAAATTATTTTTTTCATATACTTAAGCATAAATGATTTTTTCACATAGTCAAGTCTCATTTCTTGGACCATTATAGCGGACAAAAGTCCTTTAATAAACAAAGTCACTCCTCATTCCAGCCCTGTATTACGAAACTGAGTTCATATACCATTCCATCCATGTCATTATCATGAGATATAAATCTTTTCCAATTCATTATAGGGAGATATAGGTCCCACCCATCTCATAATGAATTATTATTTCATGTTCCACAATAACACAAATCTTTCATCAAAAGCCATGGAATAAAATTGGTTTATTTAAACAGCATTTCACTATAACACAATCCATGTGAAAAAAATGGATTTTATAAACATTATTCTATGATATACACAATAAAATCATAGAAACTATACAGATATTATACTTGAATCATAAAACTACTAAATAATTCAATCATATATGGAAAATCATTTTTAGATAACAGTTGAAATTAATTCTTAAGTAAAATATTATGTCTTTACCAATAAAAATTTATTTTCTCTAAATGCCACAAAATTTTAAAAGAAAATAATTTAGTTTAAATTATACTTGAATTCATGTATAATGATATACATAAAAATAATTTGTTATAAATATTTAATAACCAGTTCATTCCATATAAGTTAAAAAAACATTATCCTCATACTGTTTTCAGAATGTTAAAAAAGATCCTCGTATCAAAAAATGACAAATTATTCCTTTCATATAGTTTAATAAAAATTCACCAATGGGTAAAATTTAAATATTTTTTTAGAATTATAAAAATAATATTACATATTTAGGAATCATTGACGTGAATGATAAATATATCCTCATAAATACTTAGGTACAAACAATCTCAAATAAAAATGTGATTGTGAAATTATCCCTTACCGTTGATCCGATTTCATTTGTATGTATAAGAAACTCATATATAATGATTTAAATATTTTCATCAACATACTTTAGAATCTATTTTATTTCTGTGATATCATATATGATCATATTATCATCCATTTGTTCATAATATTTCATCATTACTTGTTATTCAAGTATTAACTACTTCATTTTCTTGTTTATGTTTTCTCAAATATGTTTTGGATCTCGTTGATTGGCCATAGAAAAAACATTAAAAAATGATATTAACATTATTCGTATAATATTTATTAATTATATTCAATAATACAATCATTCTTTAATGAAAATCATGTAGAATTATTCGCATCGCATCATTGAGACGGTAGGTCATAGGTACACACGAGCGACGATGTCATTCTCATCATTATGGAATTGTTTTGAATGTAATGGTGTATAATATATCAAAATAAATATCATGTTATAATAATAAAATATATTTATTATTTCCATCATTATACTCATTCATGTATGTTGGTGGTGAGGAATAGATTACACCATGGTGTGGAGACCATTTGTCGTACGTATATTCATGTGGGGATTTCATTTCTCATAGGATGGTTAGATGGTAAAATATGGTTTTTTAATAATTATAATTACATATCAGTATATAAGTGATACTTTAGTTATTGAATTATAATTAAACAACTCATGAAGTGGAAGTATAAGAATAAATTATTTTTAACGAATCCCTAGAAGATATTACATCTTCTTCGACGTTCTTCCTCTAAATCTCCTCTTAGAGCACTAGAGATTGTCATTAAAGAATACAAGAAAATATAGAATGTAATTATAGAAATTGTTAATGGAAAATTTTAGTTTATTTATGATATTTAAGGCTCAATGTGAAGCTATGAATTTTTGGAGGAGAGTCACTTTTATAATTAAGGTGAGGTGCTGTTTTGGGATCTCCAAAAATATTTATTTATAATAAAATAAAACCCCATCCAAAAGCCTAAAAAATTACCCCAACTCAAATATGAGATAATATATGGTTTGAATATAATAAATCAGAATTTTTTGACACATATTAATGTCAATTCAAACCTTATCATTTCAAATAACACGTAGTCATTTGATTTAATTTTTAACTACGTTAACAAATATTTCTATATTAAAAGTTTTTCATATTTACTTTTTTGATGTCAATTAGACAAAAATATATATATTAATTTTTTTTTATAAATTTAGATAAATATTATATAATTTTAAATAAGTTTTTGGATTTTTAAATAATTAAATAACCATTATTTTGATAAACCATTAAATTGGTCAGTTTTTACACTATTCATTTCAATGATTTTAAAAAAATTTAATATGACAAGATTACCGAGAACAAAAAATTCATTTATATTCCTAGGAGGTAAAAGTAAAATATAAAATTCAATATATAAATTAATTATCTCAAATTATATTTACATTAATATTTTTAATAGAATTTAATTATTCCTTTATTAATTATATAATTACTACATCAATATTTTATAACAATTTAATACACTAATTTTATAGAATAAAAAGTAAACCTATTACTTTGATTGAGATAAATGAAATCTGTTTTAGAATAATATATGTCGTATAATTTATATCCTTTAAAATATAACATTTAAAATGTTATACATATTAAATTATGAATGTGACACCTTTAATATCACATTAAACAAAATAATATAAGTGTAACCAAACCATATATAAGGCTCCAAAATGGTTACTAACTCGACCCTTGGATGTTTATGGTTTAGATAAATGAGAAAAATAATATTGGGTCAAGTGTTTGGGTCCTATTATGGTTATTATAATTTTAATTACAATAGTTTTATTAATTTCTCATTAATTAATAAATTTTTAATTCATCAAAATATAAGTATTTAGGGTGTTTATATATTTCATAAAAATTAAAAATAAAATTTTATGATAAAGAAAAACATTTTAGATTTACAATAAGTATTTATAATCTGATTTATATCATATACAAACTTATATAAAAAATAATTTTGTTATTAAAAGTTTATTGATACATATTTAACATTTCTTTAATTAAAATAAATTACATGTCCTAATATAATCCATGTGGCGTCAAAAGGAAACCATTTCAACCCAAATATGTATTAGGTATCAACCCACTCATATAATGATAGTAAGACAAGTGTTAGGATAATTTTATAAAAGTATTCTGATCCGTAATTACAAAATTTTTCCTTTTACCGTATTAATAAAAATTAACAAGGTTTCTATTCTGAATACCCAACAATAAAATAAATCTATATAAACAAGTTTGAAATAAAAATTCAAAATATAGAAAATATTTTTTAAAATTAATAAAACATAAGTTGTAGTAATTAATTTAATATTATTCCCATTGTCAAAAATAGAGAACTTGTTATTAAATGTTAAAAAACTACAAAAGATTGAATGTTTTTACATCTGAATTCTATGTAATTTTAATTATAATGACCTAAATTATATTATATGTAAAAAATATATTATATTTTTACTTTTGAACTATTCAATATTATAATTTAACCATATAAGTTATTTTTATTAAAAAGGATGTGTTCAATTAATTTTTTTGTACTTTTATTATTCATCATAATTTGAATGTTATCTGAGGAATATTAAAAAATAATCCAATGTAAAAACTTTTATCCATATTCCAAAGAATACAATTTTGTTATCATATAAAAATTATTAATGTTTCAAAATCATAAATTAATAAGGGTTCACAATTAAATGGTGTTAACATTTCACTTTTAAAAATATATGTTTTTATATATACAATTATGTTTATTCATACTCAAGGAAAATAATATCTATTAGATGAATATAAAATATATTTTATTAAGTATATGTCATATATTTAATTTATTTATTTTAATATTAGTTATTTAGTAAATTTTTTTATAAAAACATACCACTAAAAATTGATTGATATTTTTCACTAATAACTGATAGAGAATTAATTCACCATACATTTGAATAATTTAATTATATTTATTCCCGCTAAACTAACATCTAGGATAAAATGGTCATTTTATACTCAGATATTCTCACAGTTTATTTAAAATCATGATTTCATGCAATTCAAGCTGTTGAATTACAAAAATTATTTAATAAATATATTTCATAAAAACATCTTGGTGTTAAATTAATAGTTGATTTTTTCCTGGAAAAAAATCTTTGGAACTAGAATAATAAAACTAAACTTGACATATTAAGGAGGTGAGTGATGAGGAGTTCACTGTCTTTGAAAAGAAGTATAGGGACATAGTAGTTGGTCAATGTTTAATGCTAACACTAATGTATAGGCAACTCGTTAAGTCTCATGATAAAATTTATTCCCATAGAATTACCACTCAACATAATAATATTTATCATATTAGAGAAAAATAAGAATATTTTTAGATTTTAATGCCCTACTAATGAGAAAACATTGATAATAAAAACTATCTAGGATTTATGATGACAATCATTGGTTTCATCATGTATCTAGAGGTTCTAGGGTCTTTGTAGTCTACGGTACAAAAAAGTTAAAATATTCTTCCCTCACGCTGCTAGAGATTCATTAGTGTTGTAGTAAATTTCTTTTTTAATAACATAGATATGTCTATATTTGTTCTTTTCACTATAATGTACCATGTTGACATGGAAACAGATCTCAAAATCCAAATATTATTGTATAGATAAAAGGAAAATTTAGGTTAATAGATCAATGACTAGCCCAATGTCTAAAGATTAATAGAAAAGTAGATCCATGAAGTGGTGGGGCATGTGAAATGGAATAAACAATAAATTTCTAGTGTTTCATGTTGAATGAAGGGAAACTGAAAGAAATACACTAAATTTACATGGAAGAATGTAGTATACAAATGTGGCTTTTATTGAATGTATTTTATTTACATCATAGAATTCATCATTAAATATATCATTTGTTGATCAAGCATATATGTATATTAAATAACAATAACAAATTATAATGTGAAGGATTACTGTATGTGATCTAGATTTATGTGAAACCATTAGTTTATGAATTTCTAATAGTGTTATTATGGACTACATCCACACATTACCAACTAGATAGATCATTGTTCTAAATGATTTACATTAGGTTCCATAAATCACAAAAAATATTATTTTTTAGTCCATACCTGATACGAAAATATTGATTTTAAAATTTGGAAATAAGTGTAACATTATTGATACATAAATCATATTTATGGTAAGGAAAATTTAAACAATGGAATTCACATGTTGTATTATAAAATCCATGTAATGGGAATCAATATATACGTTTTTCCTCAAGACTCATACCAAAAAAAACTATTTTACCATTATATAGTTCATGTAAAATAAAATCTTTTTGCAAGACTATGGAATTATTTATATATTGTTTAATTTAAACTAAAACCAGATGGTGTAGGTCATAAAATCATGTAAGTAAAATTAAATAAATCCTCATTTAGTGGAATTGGTGAAAGGGCTTCAAAGAATCTTATGTTGGTAAAAAATGATGTTTGTGGTACCTTTATAGTTGAATACATAGGTGGGTACCCATGATTCCAAACATTTAGTTATTAAGTTAATATTTTTATTTTCTCTACCTATTGATGTATATCACGTATTCCACTTACAGATTAATAAAAATAATATTGTATTATAGGACCATATTGTTATGATGATTAAAATAATCTAATTAGACTATGGTGGATAATATAATAATAAATATATCAAAGATTATTTATATGAGTTTTGGATCATATCCTAACCCACTCCTTGATATACACCGCACTGGGAAAATGTATTTTAAATTATGAACTTCTCCATATTATGTGCGGGGATATCAATTATGAGTCCCAAAATTATTTTATTAACCTCCATGGGGTAGAAATTATCATTGAATATACAAAACCCTGTTATTTCATAAAATTCATTCAATACAAACAACTTTTTGGATGGTAATATGTGTCCTAAAATATACATGTATGGAGTTTGGATGTTTTTAAGGCCTATTCTGGTGAAAAACACACATCTTGGGGCCCAAAATATACCATAATATGATACCCCCTGGAATCTAAGAGATATTACCAATATTACCCCTCATTAAAAAACTGAATTGTGGAATTAAACATCTTGTTTATTTAAAGAGGTAATATATTTAATAGATATAGTGGAAAGGTGATAGAATTTTGGGATGTACATATTTGTAATATAAATTATTTGATATATGAAAAGATTCAATAAATTTGAATTGATGAGTATTTTTCAGAGAAACAAGTACTATCTTAGATTGTTATGGAGAATAGTTGACTAGAACAATAATTTTTTATTCATTCTATAGATGGTGACTCGTTATCAGTTGAAAATGAAAAACTATCTACCTATTTTTTTATGGTTGTGGCCGAAGCCTCATTTTATTATTAAAGAAAATCAAAGACCTCTTTTAACTGGCTAGAGGGATACCCATTACATAGACCGAAGGTCCAGTGGGCTTGTAGCCCATTACATAGCCCGTATACCCAATTTTTTGGCCCAATTTCCATTCTATGAATAGTAACTCAACTTCTACAGTACTCGCACAGTACCGCCTCTACTACAGTGCCCTTCCACCACTATAGTACCGCTGCTACAACAGTATCACTAAAGTACTGCTACAGTACCTATGCCTAGTGGGTTTTGAACCCCCATTTTTCATGTAGGATTAAGGGGTGCTTACCACTAATCCAAACCCCAACTACAAAAACTATCTACCTATAATGATGTATAAAGTTGAACAAATTTTTCTAAATGGTTTGATGCTATAGAATTTGAAATGGATTTCATTTAAAAAAACTCTTAGTTTTTATAGATCCTACAGTGGATGTAAATATGTTTTTTTTTTCAAAATGTATCTTCAAGATGAATCTTTGCATGGATTGAAATTTTAGTACATATAAATCATTAATCGTTAAAAAATGATTAAATAGTGTAAAACCATAGAATGTGATGAATCATTTTTAGCAGTTCATATGATTAAATTGATCATAAATTTAATTATCATAGCATGGTACCATGAATATGTGATTTTAAATATGGATATCAAAAAATATTTCCTTAAGAAGATGATTCAATTACAAGTTATTATAGAATTACTAGAATGGGATGATATAGAAATTGATGGAAACATAGTATTCCTCTTAGAGATGTCAATTTATGGAAGCAAAAAAATATCTTGGTTATAGAAATATTTATTTAATGCCTTCATAATAGAATTAGGTTTTATAAAGAAAAAATATGATTTTTCTGAATATAATAGGATTAATGGGAGTGTTTTTATTTTCCTAATATATTTTATAAGTTTCATACCGCATATTGGAAATGAAATACCAGTAATGTTGGTTATTAAGTTGTCATTGACACATTTTTCTCATTTAATGGATCTGGTGAGAGTACATATATTCTTGGAATCATGATCTGTTGTGATAAATACAAAATTATTTTTGGAATAAGTCAAAGAATATACATTGTGTTATTGAAGATATTCAGTACTGGAAAATCTTAAAGAATATTGTTTCCAATGTCACATAGAATTCATCTATATATGTAAATAAGTTCTTGTATAATTTAGGAGAGACAATGGATGACAATGACTCTAAATGGTTGAATTATTGGGTCAGACATGAATTTTATGATGTAAGCAAAAAAATATGTGTCTAATAACTTATATCCTATGGGTGTATATAAATCTAACCAGTGTGAAATCAATTTTTTGAAATTTATTACTATCATTATGTTTATATGGATTAAAAAACATTTAGTAGTTGAAAAAAATAGCATTTTTCACTCAAGCATTTACATACAGAAAATGTAATCATCATGTGAGATAAATAATATAAAAATAAATTATCAGTCATCACTATTTCTACATGGATTTTTTAGAATGATGTTCTATAAAAATATATATTTTTTAAATTTTGTTTAATCAAAAAACCCCAATACTAAGGAACAATGATAGCTAGATGAATATTAACATGGACTGAATGGAATCCTCAATCCCCCTGGGGTTTTGAATAACACATTGATTCATATCAACATCGAATGGTATAGTTATTCCACATGTAAAAAATATAATAGAATATATATCAACACATTATCAAATATTCCAAACACTCCACAAAGAGAATTCTACCCCACTAGTCATGAAAACAACTCAATGTGAATATCATAAAAAATATAATGCAACATCAACCAATAAATAGTCTCTTAAACCATATACAAAAAGTGGACCATTGTTCCAACAGTCACCAACATCACCCTAGAGCGCCACTGATGAAACAAAAATACCACATCCATTTGGTGACTTCCATTTTCTGAAACCTAGAATGAAATGATATTAAAATTCCTAGTGGGAATGATATGGGTGATATAAACAAGCTATTAAGGTATCAGAAATTTTTCTATAAGCAATTCAATAACAATAAAACCATTTATTATTTCAACGTAAATAAAAATGCATCAATTGTGATTGAAAATTTTAAAACAAAAAAAAAATTTCAAGTCCAAATTTGTAAAATAAATCAAAATAGGCATAAAAAAATTATATATATATAATTATTATAAATTAAATTCAATGAATAAAACATTAAAATTAATAAAATAATGTATAATCTAGTAAAATATTGAAAACAAAAATTGTAATAATCCCTAAAGGATATGAGTTATTGTCATTATGATCCCCAAACATATCAATATGCATCACAACTTAATTATATGTTAGAAAACCCAAAAGATTAATCCATTTCAATAATCAATAAAATCCATTTTATGGGACCCATCATGTTAAATAATTTATTAAATGTATAATTAGTTTTTTAATTTTCAATACAATTTTAGGGACTCAGAGTCCTAGTGTTATTGTCAAAATCACTTACTATGTATTAAGGCTCACTTCTACTTCAATCATTTGGTATGTAATTAATTCAATATCGGGAGATTATTTATTTCAAAATCCAATTCACCTTTCAATATCCAATTTCACAATTTCATTTTAAACATTTTAATTCTAATTTCAAAACAAAATCATGAGTTTTCTTACAAAACATACCATTACAAAAGAACATTTTTTCTAACAATTTTCTCAAGAATAAATTTCAAAAAAAATTAATTAAATAATTATTTATTTCCTACCATAATTTTTATCAAAATATATCTAATTATTTACATTCTATTAAAATTATGATTTTTTTCTATAAGTTTCATTCTATTTTAGAATCATACATCAATTAATCTAAAATTTGGTGTCTAAATTAGAGGGTTGATGAGTTAATTTCACCATATGAGAGCCTCTAATTACAAATGAAATATATTATTTTTTAATGGCGGATACTAGTGTTTAGTAATATTTCATAAAGTCATTGAAATACTTTTTGTTAATAATGACCTGCCCATATCATTTGCTAGGTTAGGATGAAGGGTTAATAGTAAATTTGATCCCCAAACATGTTTCATACCTATTACTATTGATGGGGAACATGATTTTTCTACATAGTTATTTTAACCATGAGACGACCTTAAAAACACACACAATACATGGAAGTATGGTTTGTGGGTGGTCATACATTTTATAAAAACAGTGTTCCCCATTAGTGTGGAAAATCATAGTGTGCATATTTTGTTGTACTAAAATTCATGATTATCCCTTGAAATGATCCAACTGTTCACTAGCAAAAAAACCTCAATAAAATTTATAAACAATTATAAAAAACAACCAAGACAAGACCCAAATTTAAAAAGATAAAAACAAGGGTCATTAAGTACCTAAAAAGTTAATGTGATGTAACAACCTCCCCACTATAAAAACATTTTGTCATAAGATTTTATATCAGGATGATTAAATATAAAATAGATGATTTCACAACTCTCTAATTAGTTCCTAACACTTCCATGTCTTATATGATTCATAAACATAATTCCATAGAAAATATACATTTGGTATAGGCTTCCCAGGACGAACCATTGTCTTATAATAAATAATCAACAATAGGTCTTCATTCTTGGATAAGTCATACTCAACGTCACGTTCTTATGTACTGATGTCATGTGAAGGTCCAAAATGATTCGTAATGAAAAAAATACGCAAAATTTTTTTTATTGATTTCACCAATACTGGTTAGGAAAACTAGTAAGAAACATTATTAACCTTCTCAAAAAATTCAGAAGGATCCACATACCAAGGTGAAATGTTATCCTATTTCAGAATCTTTCATTTACCCAATTTATGTGAAGATACCAACAACACTATTTACACAAATAAAATCTCCAAATTTAATCAATGATGATTAGAAAAAGATTTATACTAACAATGTGTAATTTACATTCTCCATCAAATTAACTGAATCTTGTTCATTGTCTCTTGGACCAAATTCATTCCAACCTTGAAATCTTTAAAATATAAAAAAATGAAAACTAAAATAATGGAAAAAATCGATAAAATGGATCCATAGTGATGTATTGCTAGAATAAATTGTGATTTTATTAAAAATCGAGTCCATGTAGATATCCCACGATCCACCAAAGTCCTGAATAAATACGGGTTGTATATGTTCAACTATTTATAAATCTAATTTAATCTATCCATCATTCTATGGATGATATTTCAAAAAAATTATATAATGGGATCTAATAAACTACTAGATACATCACTTGAGATGAGGATTGAACCATAGATCCCTATTAGATACTATGACTGATTGAAATCAATGCAATCCAACTATCACATTCACATACTAACATCCAATACCTCAATATTCATTAGATCTATAATTGGTATAAATTTATTCAATATAGATACCCAAAATATTAATACACATATCATATTATTAAATTGAGTGTTGGGAAAAGTCAACCACAAACCCAGTGCCAATACCATCAAACTTCTGGTTCCATATAAGAAGCAACTAATGAAAACAAAGTGGATTTTGGTACTTGACCACGACATACTACTAGGTATGAAAATGAGAAAAAAGAATGTTATGTCTTAGCTCATGATTAAATACCGTAATCTTCACCCATATAAAAGAACATTTTCTTAGTTTTATAGTTCACTACCTAATGGGAAATATAGAAACCCTCCACCATCTTTTTTTAATGAAAAAATGTCAGATGTATGGGTTCCATAAACATAGGACACCCTAGAGTATAATTAATACTCAAAAAAACGGTCTCCCCACCATAAAAAGATTTCCCAATTATAGGTAGTTAATCATTAGATTATTATCCTATTGAATCATCTATGGATGAGAATATGTCAAGTGATATTTTTTTAGGACAATCTATGTCTCTACCGCTTATATCCTAAATAAAAATAAACAAAAATAGTCATCAAATTTTACTCTTATGATGATTTTTGGATCGAATCGTTATGATGTTGCTAAATCAAGGAATCATGAAAGAATTTCAAATTAAGAGTTGCATTGTAAATGTTTAAAACAAGAGACTGAATGTACTTCACACATCACCTATTTCATAGATACACATATTTTATCAAGAAGATATATCTCATGATTTGGTGGTTAGAAAAGATTGTAATCCTTTATTTTAAAATTTAACATTTCCAACTATTAAGACATTGAATCGTGGTTGAATTTATTATATAATGCGATGAATAATTCTTCTCATTTAGAATATTCTTTCAGGAAACATAGAATACAACTTGATCACTCAATATATAAAAGTATCCTAAACCCAAATATGATTCATATAAAAATACCACATAGACAAACCCAACCTCTAGAAGATTCAAACATTATAAAAAAGTCAAGAGACAGTTCACCTAAATAAAATAACTATAAAATTTTCAACACCAAATTTATTTAACCCCTTCTTGAGTTTGAGTTGAGTTTAGAGAATCCACCTTTGGTAAATATTTAATGAGCCAATTGTAACACTATAAACCCAAGAATCATTGAATCCCAAAAATATTCCATAGATTCTCCCATGACATAAAGGATATCATCTTCCTACAATATAATAAGATTCATTTCATAAATTCAAAAAATTAAATATCAAAAGTTTCACGTAAAGTTGGTGATATCCGAATATTTATAGAATTAATTTAATATGAAGTGCAGTTCCTTACATTTTTTGAGATTAAACCAAAATATCATCCATGATTACCACCATGAACACAGTGAGTTAATCATAGAATAGTTTATTTATCCATTCCATAAAAATTGAATGAACATTTTTAAAAAAATTAATAACATGGTACTCCTAATCTTTATAAGAACTATTAAATGAGGTTATCAAATTTTAGTATATTTAAATCTCATATAGTTTAATCTGTTTTAATAATCAGTATTTTGAAACCACTTATCCCCATACAACTAGTGACACAAATCATCTATCTATAACGTAAAATAATGATTTTTCACTATAACATTATTATGTTTTCAGTAATAAACCCAAAGTTGAACTATCCCATTGGATATCAATTCATATATTTTAGGTTCTACCCAATGTGAAACACTCTAAAACAAAATTCATGTTCCAATAGATCATTTATCTATGTTTATAAATCTTTCAGTTTAGTATATTAGATATGATAAGAATGAATATAAATAGTTTGGTTACCATTAATATAATAAATAGTGAACTCCCCATAATTTACCTATAGAAATATAGAAAATTAAAAAAGAAAACACATTGGGATACTCCACAATAATAGGATAGATTTCACTACATAAAATATCACACTCCAGATTACTGGAAAAAACATATATAATTCCACCTTACTCCTGAAAACAACGTTTAACACTACTAGATTTCAGGTCACATTATCAATGAAATGCATGAAACACCACACCAGGCATAGTTAAACTGACCTGATGATGACAAAAAAATGTCCATGACAAGTGAGAAATAAGAAAATACATCCGTATATAGGCATCTGGTAGTTTCATTTCGAGAGTAATTCAATGCATGGTGAAATAATTCTCGGATAGAGTGACAAATAAAATATGGACATTGGAGACCCTTTTCTCCCATAGTTATGAGGCATATTTTAATATCATTCATATAAGGAAAAATCTCTATATAAATATTTAAAATAATCTAAAAATTATCCTATATAAAATATTTACAAGTATATGTATGATATAAATTATTCATTAAAAATGAGGTAATATTAATGGAATGTATCTCCATTAATGGACCGATGTTAACCATTATTAGTGACTCCTCCACTAATTAATGAATTATTGGTCTAGATAAATATGGGTTGAACTTCTTATCACTCAAAGAAAATAATTTAACTATAGTTTTGTTAGAGTTGATGAACTTATTATAAAATGTGTTATAAAAAAGGCCTGAAGAAACTTCTTCAAGTTTCAAATACGGCCAAATGAAACATAAATATTTGGAGCCTCAGTGAAAAGCCATATAGAATTATTGAACATGGTGAATTTGAATCAATTTGAAAGTCCTCATCCAAATGATTCATATGTCCTATAGGAAATCATCGATCTAAAACCATCCCTAAATTCATAACAAGTTCACAATATTTTTTTGTAAATAATAAAACATCCATTGGGAGGAAGATGTAATATCATAAACCCGAAGAAACCAAGAAAGAAAAGCTCATCCATCAATTATTTATCCATCACATCCACACAAGAACCTATATTTAACACGAAAACATGAGATTTCATATCTTAGTGATGATAAATAAATAAAAAATTTCATCATTTAGTTTCTTATTCATCATTTTATTTTATATAAAATTGAACATGCTTAAACAAATATTTCATATACTGTGTCATGACTATGTCACCCTACTGTAGGATAAGAAAAACCATTTAAATTACCTATAAAATATATTTTAGATATAAAATCTACAAGAAAAGAGAAAAATAATAATTTTCAATATATTCCCAAATTTCTTTTCATCATAACCATCGAATCCCAAAGTATCCTTTGAGGACAATCATGCCTGAATGTAGTACATTTCACTGTAATATAATTTGGTATTTCTTTGAACTAAAAAAGAAAAACAAACATTTTTAACCAATCATATTTCTATTAAAGATCATTTGACTCATATAATTATGGTTGTTTCAACCAATGTTGATCAACTAGAGTATTGTCATTTTGATGTTCACATATAGATTTCCCTTTGATCTATTCAAATTCCTCCTCAGAGGCAGGACACTACAATCATTAACACGAAAATAATATGTAATAGGATACATACATAATTAGTAAAATAAATATATATGAGAATATAAATTCTATCTAATAGATTTTATACTACTCTAATTTCAATATATTAAAATCATAATAATGTAAAATAATATAATCCTAAAAAAATAGTCATCATAGAATCTTTTTCCAAAAAACCATGGTGTCTTATGGCTTGATACGATGAGAGATTTCTATAAACTCAAATTAAACTACATAACATGCCTTACTAATTTCATATAATCTCTACCAGGACAATCTAAATTGCATAACAACATAAAGTATATAAGGCCACACACCATCAATGAAAATTTTATGGATCTTGTTTGAATAACATGGCCCACCACTGCACAGACCTATCCAAATATTTCCCAATGGGAATACTAGATCTCCACAGACTAGTGACTATCACATAGCATCATATAAATATCATAAGATAAGAGTTTCTCAATAATTTCAAAAATATAGTTTATGTATGATTAATACAAACATGGTATTCCAAACACTCAACAAAGAGAATGGTACCAAAGAATTTAAGAAAACAAACCTATGTAAAATCACCCAAAATGATACACAAAATCCACCAATACATCGTCTCTCATACCCTATTCACCAAGTGTTTCATAGCTCCATTGGTCAACATTAAAACTCTAGATGCATATGGATCAAGAATAACCTCTCTCTCAAAGTTGAGTTGTCCCATTCCCTAAAATTGACAATACTTGATTTACAAATTCTAGAAGGAAAATGTAGGGTGTGAGTTAAACTTCTAAGTGGATTATCAAAAAAGTGTTCCGTTTTCAATTTCATAATAATTCAAGCATTTAAAATATCATATTTAATAAAATATGTATTGGAAAATGTTTTAAAATTTTTTTTCCAAAAAATTATTTGAATTCAAAATGTGATAAATATATCAAAATAGGATTTAATGGAAATTTTATATAAAAAAATTATATAAATTGTATATCATGAGTAAAATAATTATATAAAATTTGAATTTTATAATCTTGTTTGATATAGAAAAGAACCATTATCAAAAGGCCCAATGTATGTTATTTCATGGATATTGGATCCTCACACATTTCAATCAGCATTGTTGATCATGTATGTGTGCACAGTTCCTAATAATGAAGCTATCAGGATAATAAATCAAAAACCAATTATGGGACCCATCATGTGAAATCATGTGGAACACTAATTTTTTATTGTTATCATCATCAATACATTTTTTGGGAGTAAATGTCCTTCCATGATTCTCCTAATCACCCAATAACTACATAGACTTTAATTATCATAATTTATTCAATAAAATAATCATTCATTAATGGTTAATTAAATCACTTCAAAAATAAATAATTATTTTACAATCTGGTTTCACAAAATCATGCTTCACATTCCATTGAAATGTTTATAAACAAATCATTGGTTTTCATCAAACTATTGAAATTTCAAATCATTTTCATATTAAAGAAATTTTCTAAAGAGTCAACATCAAGTCATATAATCTAATCCATATTCATTCATAGATAGTATTTTTCTCAAAATCAACACTACTATTTCAATTCCTTTGAAATAGGGGTTTTCCATGATTTCCCTGCTATTTTTAAATAATACATAAATTCACCTCAAATTGAGTTTTGACTGTTAATTAAAATATAATTTAAAAAATCAAAGAACTAGGGTTTTTATTTTTAGGAAATGTATTACATAAACACCATCATTTAATCATGATATAAAATAAACAACCATAGAAACAAAATCATAAAAATGAGAGGTGGTGAGAGAGATATGGGATTCAATCCCAAAATCAAGATCCATCGTGTCATGGATTAGGTCCTTCAATAAAAAGCTGATCAATTATTATATGAGATGTGGATAAGGGAAGATTGGGAAAATCTATATGAGAGGGAATACTATTATTATAAGGAGATCAAGCACAATAACATGTTCTCCTATACCTAAATAGAAGAGTTTAGGGGATTAAATTTTTTCTCGTGAGAGCCTCTAATGTCAAATTTATCAAATTTTGGTCAATGGGGTGATTATAGAAACAATAAGAAGCCCTAGAATTTTTAATAAAAATTTATTTCATTTAAAACCCCATGTGTATGATATTTTGGGTTGGGGAGAATCAATAGTGGAAATAATGCTCCCTAACTTTATGGATCTAGTAGATTTTTTTATGGAGTTCATGGTTTTTCTGTGAGGTTAGTTATCCATGAACTAATGTAAAAACTACTAAGTTCCATTGGATAATAATTTGGAGTGGTATCCATAGGGTTTGGACAATCCAAAAGACACATTCCAATGGAACCTCATTGGGAATATGATTTATTTAACAGAATAAACCAATTTTACCTTAACAAGTACTGACCAAGCACTTCCCCAAAACCACAATAAAATATAAAACATCACTAAGAAAACAAAGTAAATCTCCAAATACTTGTAGAACAAAATTAGGGTCCTGAATTTACTAAAATAGGGTAACAATACAATATATTTTAATTCATCATATATATTCAATTATGTGAATACGTATATATTTTTTGAAGAATACAAGCATGGTCATGGAAATATATTCATTTAGTTAATTTAAAATATTTGTAGTTCATTACAATTTGAATTCAATTGATACATATCTAATTGTAACATATAAAATTACATGGCTTGTATTATCAATCTACAAATAATGTAATCATGTGTTATCCAACTAGAATGGCCAACACCTCCAGATAGATTGTTTCGATGATTTTCATTAATATATAATATAACATGTATTAATTGAGTGATAAATCAAGTGTGTAAGATGAAATCTCAAATATTTTTTATATGAACAAATTTCCTGAAATGAAAACTAACATTTAAATTTATAAAGTGATGAATAATAATTAAATAATCATAAAGTCAATGAGGACACTCTGATATATGTTGTTAGTTCTGGAAAAATCTGATGAAACTACAGTTTCTATGGCCAATAAGAAATTTTTTGAATTTGATAAATCGTTTAAAAGGAAAATAGTAATAATTCTAGGAAATATTCAAAAAAGATATATATCAAACCAAGTAACAATGTGAGAAAAATATTTTATTCCACTACCTTGAAGAGGGTTCATAGAAAATCACTAATGTTAGAATAGATTCCCTTACCTGTGGGACATTCTAGGAAACAATTGTTATTCCAACATAGCAAGGTCTACCCTCACACATTGGGTGAAATTAAAAAAATTTCCCTTTATAAAATTCAATGATATCGAATCTTATGAATGATGATCTTCTTATTAATTCCACTTTTTAAATGAATAGGAACACTACCAGATCGTCCCAAGAAGGGTTCCCACTGATATTAATCAAATCTATAATATTAGTATTTTCCATCACTTATTTTTTAAACTCATACTCCTAGGTTTGAAGCCTAATATAAATAGAATAGACTAAATTTTAGGCTTTAGTCCTATCCCAATGTGTCATACATTCATATTAATGTTTATGATGGGAATGGTCGAAAGATCCACCTACCCAATGAATTAATTTCTGTAATCCATCTCAGAATTACCCACTAGATCTATAGTAACAAATATTAAGCCTTATTCTTCCTTTAATAAATCTAGATTGAACTGTGGATTAAATAACATATTTAATGTAGGAATGGTGAGATGCAAATTTAACTTGTATAACACATTGAACTCCCAAAAACTTCATCTAATTACCACAATAATATTTATCTCAAAGTAATCCTTTAATTTCATTGGGTCCTTAGGGGTTTTGAATATATATTCAATATTTCATACCCACACCTAATGCTGTAGTGGTTCATTGTGATCATAAAACACTGGTGGTTTATTCTTAGTAAACTCCAATGAATGGTCCAGAATCCTGGTATGTTCTATTACCCCATCATGGCCAAATGAATGCATTATCTAGATGATCAATTCAAGAGTATCAGGATCAACTAAATGGATATCCTATGGAACATTCATTGTAGCTTCATATATTCAGTTCTTTAGAGATTCTTTGTTTTATATTTTCAATAAAACATATTCTAATAACTAAGTTAATTGTTAACATTGAGTTTAAAGTCATAAAATTAACTATAAAAAATCATTCAATTACTCATAACAACATAAAAGACATCAATTATTGAAATTTAAAATGAACAATGGGTGAAATAGAATGAGAGGGTTTTGATTTGACATCAGTATCGGTCATGTGCTGCTTTGCATATAGCAGCTAGCCGACTATCCTTATGAAGGTGGAGTGCTGATCATCATGACATATGCTGGTGATGAGCAGTTCCATGTTTTCTGGTCTGGGTGATTCCTTCTTAGACCTATGGGGCATGTAATTGTCTATGAGCCAGCGGGTCGTGTGAGGGTTCCACCTCCCCCTTGAAATGTGGATTATCAATAATAATAAAAAATTGAAGGCCTTCCGTCCATTCCGACATGAAAAATGGGTGAAATAATTGAAATTCAAATATTTTTCCACTGGGATTGGTTTGGCTACATTGTTTGACAATTATAGAATGAACTATGTGAAATAAAATAGTATACACTATATGCCTAGTTAAAAAGTTTCAGCATAGTTTCTACTAAAAATATATATAAATTGGGGGGGGTCTCTACTTCCATTCTCTATTTTACATTGAAACATAAAATTGAATATAATGACCAACATATTATTTGAAAAACTGATTATAATTTATATTCTACATCCAAACACATTATAAAATCTCAAATTATATATAAAAATTATTAAAACACATGGTTACATGAGGATTGATATGATAAAGGGTTGGGTAGGCATTCCCAGACACTAAAATCTAGATATATGATGGTCCAATATCTATATTACCATTACTACAACAATAAAAATATTTATAAGATACAATTTTGTAATGAAAAAAATAGTCATACAAATTTATGGAATGTCGTATGTTAATAATCACCCCATGCTGGTGACTAGTTCTTGGGTATCACAGTTAATTCATTAGGAATGGTTTCATGGAAAAAATCCAAAATAAATAACACTTGGATTTGATCTATAATTAAAACCTATCATATCAAGTGGATGTGAACCCATTCCATCAAAACCAATTGTTTAAAATATAATATAATACAAACACAATACAATATTATAAATTATTATCCACATCTCATAACATTATGAATCAAACCTAAACAAGATGATAAAAACCATCCAAATATAAGTAATACTAATATCACATTAATTATAGATAGGGTGTGAAAAAAGTTCCAAAAAATCAATTTAGATTATAAGATACTCTATTTGAGTCCAACTTTGTTTATGACCAATATCATCCTATTAAACTATAACATTAGATAATGATATTTCTCAAAAAAATCCACAAAACACCATGGTTACATTATCAGTACATTTTTTTGGGTAAATCTTGGTATAAAATTTAAAAAATGGAATATGAATGGTTTATTGTATATTTATAATAGTATAACATCTTGAATTTAAAAAATATTACTCACAATGAAACCCATTACTTATAGTTTAAAAACAAATTTAATTTCCTATTTTATTTTTAGAGTATTTATTCAAATCCATTTGGATTATAAAATTTAGACATTATCTAAATTAAAATGAATAAGGATTTATAAATATAAACTGATTGAAACATAACAAAAATTATAACTCACTATTGATAAGAAAATGAGAAATAAGAAACACATCTAAAACACAATTGGAATGAACTATGGATCTTTTTAAATAATAACTAGCCCTCGAAACACTGTCTATCAAACTAATACCTTGTAAAATTCAGTTAGTTATCAAAAGTCCCGTTATGGTAATAATTTATTCCATTATATTTCTTAGTATAACCCATCCACTAACCCATGTTAGTGAACAATCTATACATGGTGATAAAACAGTCCATGTAACCAATTCACCAAAGGCCTCCCATGTGTTTCCACATATCGAAACTAGATATATAAATCTAGGCTATAATCAAATCATGAAAGAAATTTCAAATCCAACATTAATTTTATATCAAATTTCCTATTGAAATCCATTTTAAATTATTTCCCTCTAAAAATAATTTTATAAAGAACATGTAGGAAATAAAATGAGTTGTTAAAGATAAATCCCAAGAAAATACATTTAAATCCATCATATCTCTACTATGAAAACCTAAGACCATATTAAATCCCATACTATATATTTAATAAAATTATTAAAAAAAATATAAATAAAAAATCAATAATAAATGGTACTCCTTGGGGAAGACCTATTTTGTAGAGAAATCCACTTTAAATAGAAGAAATAGTCATCATTTTCTTCTAAAACAAGTATAAATGAGAAGGGATAGCTGCAAAAAAACCTAAAACAAAACTCATATTATCCATATTCATTATCTAAATATATTCACCGTTTGAACATAGGGTTCGAAGAACTCCAATAATAGATAAAATAAAGAGAAATAATTGAAGAGGAGTAAAATCAATGAATTATACACTTAACATTATGGAAATGAACATGAAATAAGGATATCCACTGAGGATTATATATCCTAAGACATAAACATCATCATTTGAGGCCAATACAATTTTCTTTTATAAATAATGTTTGATAAAATCTTTGACAAACCAATTTTATCTATCCAAAATTATAATATTAATAGCCATAATTCAGTCACATACACACCCAAAAACTTTTAGGATCAATGATTTAAAGGGTTGAAAAACTATATTCATCAAATATATTAATGAATTATTTAGAAAATCAATATTCTCAATTAAACCAAGATTTTATGATTCGATATTATGAAGTTAATATCGATCAAATTATTATAAACACATAATAAAATTCTCGAAAAATGTAACATAATATAAATATTCATAACCCAAGGAAATGGAAATAAAATAATGGGTGATCTAAGATTATATTAAAGGGTAAATATAGGGGTTATCCATAAATAATATAATTACATTAGAAAATAATATTAATAGTTTGATAATATGTTGATGACATGTGAAATTCATACTGAAGTGCACTGTGTTGCATTTGTTGTCAATGAGGCATGAAGTTGTCTTGGAATGAATGGAAGTGAGGGAATGTCAAGATGTGAATGACAAAGGTTGTGATGGTGTTGGTAGTGAAGGAGAATGGCCATGGTACTAAGATGCATGTCACTTAGGAGATTCACTAAGTGGTATTGGAAATTGTGGTTGGAACATTCTCCATGTACATCAGACGATTGATGAGCTGATCTTTAAGTTCAAAGAACTTGTATCCTGATGATACAATGTCACAACATGATTAGAAGACCATGCATTGTAGTGACAATTCATGAGGAGTTGAAGAAGCAAGATGATTCATTCACTACTTCTAAGTGGATGAAGTAGTTTAATGAAGTCCATGCACTATCACTTAGGGCATGTGAATCAGAAGATGTTCCAATTGATCTCTGACTAGATCAATGAATTTTATTGAAGAAATATTTGATTCAGGAGCTCGGTTGAAGATGAAGAAACCTTCAGGAATTCCTTTCTTAAATGTTGATTATATGTTGAAGAAAAATGGAGGAATTCTAATGAAGAAGATTAATACATGAATTCTTAAGAAGAAGATGAAGGAGAAGAAAGGCTTGAAGTGGTTCTCTTGATATGGCTTGATTTCATGGAGGACTTTGTTTTTTGACAAAGTCTTATTCAAGACTTAGCCAAAAAATGTGCCACCAAGGAGGCCAGCCGAGGGATCACCCAAGGCACATATGGGCCTAAGGCGCCATGCCCATGGGGAACCCTCAAGGCCAAGGCGCTCCCTGAGGCAAGGCAGGGGCCGTGTATAAGCCCCGAGGCCACGCGGTGATGAAGCCAGCGCAGCGTGAGCGCGAGGAGCGCGCCCGTGAGTGTGCATAGTGGGCGCTAGGAGCATGCCCGCAGGGAGCAGAGGGGGCGCAGAGCGCGCCCGCAGGGAGCAGAGTGGGCGCAGAGCGCGCCCGCAGGGAGAACACGGTGCGGGGCGGCACCGTGGAGGGAGGAGATTCAATCGAGGGATGGGTGGCAGTGCCAGGGTGATAAACCGCGGCAATTCCGCTCGCCGTTTCGATGTGGGATGCGGAAATTTCCCCGGGAGCAAATCTCGGCCGTCCGAGCCATCGCGCGCTTTATCCACGCCGCACGATCCATCTCCGCGGCGATGATCTAATCCTGGCCGTCGCGCATCACGATCCGACGGCTCCCGGCTCGTCTACTTCCTCGAGCTCGCCCGAAGGCCACCCGCGAGCAGCCGCTGAACCAGAGCCCTCCGAGCACCAGGTTTCGAGCTCCCGGCCATCATTGTTCGATCCGAAGCCTCCATTGTGATCGTCTGGTCACACTGAACACAACCATGCATTAAAATATGCATGCATGCGATGAGAGGAGAATTCGAAGCAATGTCGAGGCAAACGAAGTTGCCGAGGCTTCATGGGTTCGTGCCTTTGCATGGATTGGGTTTAAACAGAGGCCGTGCATGCGTTATAAATCGCATGCACGAGGAGGAAAGAAAAATGAGAGAACCCGCGTGAAACAGATGAAGAAACGAGATTTGAAAAAAAAAATCTTTAAAGAACCGAAATCTTCGGGGTTTCGAAAGATATCTCTCCGCGGAAGGCAGAGGCTCTGCTTTGCCTATAAAAGAAGAGCCCAAGGCTCCAAAGAAGCTTGCTGAATCTTTGATGAAGAACAGAAGTCTCGTTAGTGCTCTCTGCCTCGCGAAGATCTGCCCTGCGCGCACCACTTGCGCGGCAGCAGCCCGAAGCCATTTTTGGCTTTGCTAAGTTCCTTGCGCGCAACTCTTTTGCGCGTCAAGAAGGCTAAGTCCCCTGTGCGCTATCCTTTGTGCGACAGGTAGGAGGAAGGGCAGCACCAACTTGCGCGCCCCCTCTGTGCACCGCGCCCCCTGCACGGTAGGCGCTTGCATGGCCAAGTGCACCCTTTCACTTGCGCGCCCACGGCCGAGGTCCTTTGTGCCTTGTGCTTGCGCGATAGAAGCTGTGAAGAGAGGAAGGCCGCACCCCTTTGTGTGCCTATTTTGAAGGTGGAGTGCATACCTAGTGTGTGTGTGAAAATGGAGTAAGAGGACCCTACGGTTTTGTGTGTGCAAAGAAGAAGACCCGAGCCTTAGTGCCTTGTGTGCCAAGTGAAGTGGAAGACCACACTTTGTGTGTGTGCCAAAGTAGGCCGAGGCTTTGCCTCTTGTGTGTGCAAGGAGAACCCGAGACCACACCTTGTGTGTGTGCCAAGTTAGGAAGACCCTACGGGTTGGTTGTGCACTCATGAAGAGTAAAAGAGAAAAACAAAGTGTGTGTGCAAAGTGGAAGAGTACACAAAGAGCAAAGAGGCCGTAGCCTTTGGTATGTGCAAGAAGAAGTGAAGGCCAAGTCATGTGTGTGCAACAAGTGAAGACCACAACTAAACCTATGTTGTGTGTGTGTGAAAATTAAAAGAAGTGGCCGAACCATAGTGTGTGTGCAAACCAAAGTGTGTACACACTAAGAAGAAGAGAAGATATCCACACTAGTGTATAACACACATTTATGTGTGTAATCAAAAGATAATAAAGTGTGTGAAGAAGTGAGAAGGTGGTGTGTGCTTAAAGATACTACACCCTTTGTGGGTTTATTGCACCAAGAGAAGAAAGAGGGAAGTGCATGCATGCATGCATGCACGTGCACACGTGAACAGTGCTAAATCAGTTGTGTGCATTTGAGTTGTCCAAGACTTGAATATCTTGAAGAATATTTGAGAAGGCCATGCAGTCAATGCATGAGGATTCAGAGTTGCCATGCATTCAGTGCATGAAGTGAAGTGAAGTGAGACTGGTCCAGATTGAAGTTAAAGACATCAATTGTATGAGTATTCAGTAGCTGGAGAGAAGCCAGGTCATCCTTAGAAGAAGGTGATAAAGCCTGAGCAAGACGAGAAGACCTGATCAACTCAAGTGATCAGAGGTACAGAGCAAGGCCATCAGTCTTTATCCCAGACTGCTGAAGATACTTGAAGAATCTTAAAGTGAAGAAGAGCTACTCATGTGACTCGAGGAGCCAAGAGAAGACCCTGTGGGACTCAGGGAGAAGAAGTCTTCAGTGGGATTCTGGAGCAGGCCAGTGGGACTCTGGTAACACTGTGGGACGCAGTATAAAGACCCTCCTGTGGGACTCAGGAGAGATACGGTGGGAAGCTGTATCGACCATTGTAATTCTAACAAGTTATAATGGGAGAATCCATGCTGGGAGAGCATGGCAAGGATGTAGGCCTTTGGTGCCGAACCTTGTAAATCCTTGTGTCCTGTGCCTTTTCATTACTGCATTATCCGGGAAAGGTTGAGAGATACAAGAAGAGTGGATCGAGGCTTTAACCAGCCATAGAGGTTTAATTGATAAGAAATCAATTAGTAAAAAGTTTTAAGGGATCACTGATTCACCCCCTCCCCCTCTAAGTGATTCACACTGATCTGGGCACTTCAATTGGTATCAAAGGGAAGGTTACCTCTAAAAGATCCAAGGGAGTCTTTATGAAGTGCAGATTTGAAGAAATGAGTGACCAGCCTCAAATGGAGATATCTGCCAAGACTCAGAAAAATAGAAAGAAGAAACAGGCCAAGAAGATGAAGAAAGCCTGTCCTAGCTGTGATGAAGTTGAAATAATGAATGATCTTCAGAGTGCACTCAAATATCTTCAGAAGACAGTTCCCATGGAATTGGCAAAGTGTATAGCTACAGGCATCCATGATCTTCATGAAGAAAAATCACAGTTAGAAGAAGAAGCCAATGCAATGGAAGATCAATTGGCTAAAAGGGTTGGCATAACAAACACTCTCAGAAAGCTGGTGAAGGCTAAAGATGAAACTGTTTCTCTTTGCAATGAAAGATATGAAGACACTGCTGAAGAATTGCAAAGAAGCCTTTCTGAGAAAGAATTATTTTAAGGTTATAATCAAAGATGTGTTTCATGCACTGGTGAAGTTGCACAAAGTGTCAATGATTGTCAGAGATGCTCAACTTGAAGACAAAGTAAACAGGGTGAAGGAGCTTGACAATTCATTACAAGAAATGAAGAAAGTGCATGAAGACCAGATGAAACAGCTGGAAGAAAAATGGGAAGGAAGGCTAAGATTTGTTGAGGATGAGAAGAACTCCCTCAATATGAAATGCTTAGAACTAGAGGTGATATTGAACAATCAGCAATCACCCAAAACCAAAGCCTCCCAGTCAGCTGAAAGGAGAAATGTTGCTACTCAAGTATGCTTTGAGCAGGATGATTCTAAGAGAAAGACATCCTCTAATAAAAGTGAAACATCTTCTAGAAAGAAGGTACCATCCATACCATCTTGTACTGATGCTTCTAATTGTGTTTCCACAAAAAGTGCAGGATGGAAGAATAATTCCAAACAAATATGGATGAAGACAGTAAAGAAGCAGAGCTCTCCTGAAACAGCACAACAGGTCAAGAAAAGTACCCTACAATCAGAAGGACTGAAGAGGTCAAGATTTGTGGGACAATGCTGGTGTTGTAACAAGTATGGGCATTGTGCAAAGGATTGTTGGTACAATCCACTGAATGCCAAAGCACAGAGGAAGCCCATGCCAAGGGGGAGCAAGCCAGAAGGAAGGAAGCAACATCCACAGGTCCAGAGACATCTGTTTACTGCAAATAGATTTGGATTACTTGACAACATCTGGGATGATTTCACAAGTGGTCAAATAGATACATGTCAATCTCCAACTATATCCAGAGCTAAAAAGGAGAGAAGATCACTGAACCTGGCTCAGAAAGAATCCTTGGGAAGCAAACAGAAGAAAGGTGACAATGCTCCTAAGAAGATGTTGAAAAAGAATGAAGAGAAGTCCTTGGAATTGAAATCCAAGAAGGGTGATGCATCCAGAAGGACCACCAAGAAAACATGCTTCTACTGTGGAAAGAAAGGACATATCATGGATCTTTGTAAAGAAGCCATGAAATTAAATAGAAGCAGACTGGACTCAAACAGACAATCAATCCAGAAGAAGCAGAAGAGATTGATTGAAAACAAGTTGCCTAAGAGAGGTAGCTTGACAGCATCAAAGGAACCATGTGGAACTTCCAGAACTGAGGCCACACTTCCAAATGACTTGTTAGTCATATGGCCAAATCAGTTCCAACTTGCAAAAGATCTACAAAGAGCTGAAGATGAAGTTCTGGCAATTGCTAAGGCAAAAGGGAAGAAGAAGATTTCACATGAAGATGTATTGAGATCCACACCAGCACAAACATCATTGAAGATCAAATGTGCATGTGTGAAGAATGGTGAAAATGGGGCATCTCGGTTGAGAGAATCTTCTCAACCTTGTTGTTCACATTGATGAACCAAGTAGGTTCCATCTTATTCCCTTATACTATTGGTATATACATGTCCTAGCATTGCAGGGAATTGAAAATGATGATCATTCTCATCTGGAGGATGATTTGGACAAAATAGAGTGCACCCCTTGAGTTGGAGCAAATCTGAAGAAGATGATGTTCTGAGATTAATATCATCTTAAGAAAATGAATGAATGGGGGAGCTTTAACTTTGCACCTGAACTTTCTAATGTGTTTTGTGAAGTATGTGCAGGATTCGGCAATTCATTGAATATCTGAAAAAAATTCAACCCCTAAGCATGATCTCACATGTTTATAGTGAATGTGGACAGCATTGAGTTCCTTGGTTATATCACTCTTGTTTTCTACACCGGGTTAGCCCAAGTAGACTTAGAGTTGATTTACTAAAGGTTATTTGCTAAGAAGAACATGTGGCATCATCCCTCTCTTAGTAATTTTCAAGAAGATGCTATTCAGAGGGAGGAAGATATTTTTGAAAGTGAACCACACCACACCATTGCATTTGATTGCCAATAAGGGGGAGAAAATATTGGCACACATATTGACCCATTCATATTTGCTGAAGGAGTGTATTGACAACAAATACAAAGGGGGAGATTGAAGTGCACTGTGTTGCATTTGTTGTCAATGAGGCATGATGTTGTCTTGGAATGAATGGAAGTGAGGGAATGTCAAGATGTGAATGACAAAGGTTTTGATGGTGTTGGTAGTGAAGGAGAATGGCCATGGTACTAAGATGCATGTCACTTAGGAGATTCACTAAGTGGTATTGGAAATTGTGGTTGAAACATTCTCCATGTACATCAGACGATTGATGAGATGATCTTTAAGTTCAAAGAACTTGTATCCTGATGATACAATGTCACAACATGATTAGAAGACCATGCATTGTAGTGACAATGCATGAGGAGTTGAAGAAGCAAGATGATCCATTCACTACTTCTAAGTGGATGAAGTGGTTTAATGAAGTCCATGCACTATCACTTAGTGCATGTGAATCAGAATATGTTCCAATTGATCTCTGACTAGATCAATGAAGTTTATTGAAGAAATATTTGATTCAGGAGCTCGGTTGAAGATGAAGAAAACTTCGGGAATTCCATTCTTAAATGTTGATTATATGTTGAAGAAAAATGGAGGAATTCTAATGAAGAAGATTAATACTTGAATTCTTAAGAAGAAGATGAAGGAGAAGAAAGGCTTGAAGTGGTTCTCTTGATATGGCTTGATTTCATGGAGGACTTTGTTTTTTGACAAAGTCTTATTCAAGACTTAGCCAAAAAATGTGCCACCAAGAGGCCAGCCGAGGGATCACCCAAGGCACATATGGGCCTAAGGCGCCACGCCCATGGGGAACCCTCAAGGCCAAGGCGCTCCCTGAGGCAAGGTAGGGGCCGTGTATAAGCCCTGAGGCCACGCGGTGATGAAGCCCGCGCAGCGTGAGCGCGAGGACCGCGCCCGTGAGTTTGCATAGTGGTCGCTAGGAGTGCGCCCGCAGGGAGCAGAGTGGGCGCAGAGCGCGCCCGTAGGGAGCAGAGTGGGCGCAGAGCGCGCCCGCAGGGAGAACACGGTGCGGGGCGGCACCGTGGAGGGAGGAGATTCATTCGAGGGATGGGTGGCAGCGCCAGGGTGATAAACCGCGGCAATTCCGCTCGCCGTTTCGATGTGGGAC
The DNA here is from genome assembly GCA_963277665.1 of Viscum album. NCBI lineage: Eukaryota > Viridiplantae > Streptophyta > Magnoliopsida > Santalales > Viscaceae > Viscum > Viscum album. The sequence goes on along the minus strand of OY728119.1, from coordinate 768,728,563 downwards.
GCGGAAATTTCTTCGGGAGCAAATCTCGGCCGTCCGAGCCATCGCGCGCTTTATCCACGCCGCACGATCCATCTCCGCAGCGATGATCTAATCCTGGCCGTCGCGCATCACGATCCGACGGCTCCCGGCTCGTCTACTTCCTCGAGCTCGCCCGAAGGCCACCCGCGAGCAGCCGCTGAACCAGAGCCCACCGAGCACCAGTTTTCGAGCTCCCGGCCATCATTGTTCGATCCGAAGCCTCCATTGTGATCGTCTGGTCACACTAAACACAACCATGCATTGAAATATGCATGCATGCGGTGAGAGGAGAATTCGAAGATATGCCGAGGCAAACGAAGTTGCCGAGGCTTCATGGGTTCGTGCCTTTGCATGGATTGGGTTTAAACAGAGGTCGTGCATGCGTTATAAATCGCATGCACGAGGAGGAAAGAAAAATGAGAGAACCCGCGTGAAACAGATGAAGAAACGAGATTTGAAAAAAAAATCTTTAAAGAACCGAAATCTTCAGGGTTTCGAAAGATATCTCTCCGCGGAAGGTAGAGGCTCTGCTTCGCCTATAAAATAAGAGCCCAAGGCTCCAAAGAAGCTTGCTGAATCTTTGTTGAAGAATAGAAGTCCCGTGAGTGCTCTCTGCCTCGCGAAGATCTGCCCTGCGCGCACCACTTGCGCGGCAGCAGCCCGAAGCCATTTTTGGCTTTGCTAATTTCCTTGCGCGCAACTCTTTTGCGCGTCAAGAAGGCTAAGTCCCATGTGCGCTATCCTTTGCGCGACAGGTAGGAGGAAGGGCAGCGCCAACTTGCGCGCCCCCTCTGTGCACCGCGCCCCCTGCACGGTAGGCGCTTGCACGGCCAAGTGCACCCTTGCACTTGTGCGCCCACGGCCGAGGTCCTTTGTGCCTTGTGCTTGCGCGACAGAAGCTGTGAAAAGAGGAAGGCCGCACCCCTTTGCGCGCCTATTATCAAGGTGGAGTGCATACCTAGTGTGTGTGTGCAAATGGAGTAAGAGGACCCTACGGTTTTGTGTGTGCAAAGAAGAAGACCCGAGCCTTAGTGCCTTGTGTGCCAAGTGAAGTGGAAGACCACACTTTGTGTGTGTGCCAAAGAAGGCCGAGGCTTTGCCTCTTGTGTGTGCAAGGAGAACCCGAGACCACACCTTGTGTGTGTGCCAAGTGAGGAAGACCCTACGGGTTGGTTGTGCACTCTTGAAGATTAAAAGAGAAAAACAAAGTGTGTGTGAAAAGTGGAAGAGTACACAAAGAGCAAAGAGGCCGTAGCCTTTGGTATGTGCAAGAAGAAGTGAAGGCCAAGTCATGTGTGTGAAACAAGTGAAGACCACAACTCAACCTATGTTGTGTGTGTGTGCAAATTAAAAGAAGTGGCCGAACCTTAGTGTGTGTGCAAACCAAAGTGTGTACACACTAAGAAGAAGAGAAGATATCCACACTAGTGTATAACACACATTTATGTGTGTAATCAAAAGAGAATAAAGTGTGTGAAGAAGTGAGAAGGTGGTGTGTGCTTAAAGATACTACACCCTTTGTGGGTTTATTGCACCAAGAGAAGAAAGAGGGATGTGCATGCATGCATGCATGCACGTGCAGACGTGAACAGTGCTAAATCAGTTGTGTGCATTTGAGTTGTCCAAGACTTGAAGATCTTGAAGAAAATTTGAGAAGGCCATGCAGTCAGTGCATGAGGATTCAGAGTTGCCATGCATTCAGTGCATGATGTGAAGTGAAGTGAGACTGGACCAGACTGAAGTTAAAGACATCAATTGTCTGAGTATTCAGTAGCTGGAGAGAAGCCAGGTCATCCTTAGAAGAAGGTGATAAAGCCTGAGCAAGACGAGAAGACCTGATCAACTCAAGTGATCAGAGGTACAGAGCAAGGCCATCAGTCTTTATCCCAGACTGCTGAAGATACTTGAAGAAGCTTAAAGTGAAGAAGAGCTACTCGTGTGACTCGAGGAGCCAAGAGAAGACCCTGTGGGACTCAGGGAGAAGAAGTCTTCAGTGGGATTCTGGAGCAGGCCAGTGGGACTCTGGTAACACTGTGGGACGCAGTATAAAGACCCTCCTGTGGGACTCAGGAGAGATACGGTGGGAAGCTGTATCGACCATTGTAATTCTAACAAGTTATAATGGGAGAATCCATGCTGGGAGAGCATGGCAAGGATGTAGGCCTTTGGTGCCGAACCTTGTAAATCCTTGTGTCCTGTGCCTTTTCATTACTGCATTATCCGGGAAAGGTTGAGAGATACAAGAAGAGTGGATCGAGGCTTTAACCAGCCATAGAGGTTTAATTGATAAGAAATCAATTAGTAAAAAGTTTTAAGGGATCACTGATTCACCCCCTCCCCCTCTCAGTGATTCACACTGATCTGGGCACTTCACATACCTAATTGTTCAGTGATCTTTAATCATGATTCATAACATATAATATTCTGAAAAAATGTCAAAATTTATAAGGGTTTTAGAATAAAAAATAATTTTCCATGAGTAAAGAAAACATATCATATATAGGGGAAATAATTTTTTGGAATAGAATTATTCAAATAAATATTATTTCAAGGATACTCAAAAATAAATTCACCACATAATAGGCTTGGGATAGATAACCCATGTTAACTTTTTTGGGGTATTTGATAATTAGTTATGAACCCTCTCATTATTTGAATAAAAAATTGTATACCCTATTAAGATTGAACAAAACATCTGTTTTCATTCATGGTCTTTGGATAACCACCATTTTAATCATGATATTATAAGAGCTAAAACAATATGTAATGCATTAGAGATAAATATAAATTTAGGACCACAGAAATTTAAATTATCCAAAAAACATTATAAAAAAATTATACATTTCAACATAACATAAACCATTTGAAACAAATTGGTTTCAAATATAATACCTTATAATAAAAATAATCCATAATAACTATTCAGATTTAATAGAATAATATTTAAGAATCCTAATAAGTCGAATAGATAATGAATTTATATGTTTTACTATGATCATATCCCCAATGAATCATAAATATAATTTATGGATATAACCCTAGATAAAAAATAATATTAAAATATAATTCTAAAATATCAATAAAAGATTGGAATCTATAATTTTTATTCATTATCCTTCAAAATTAAAAATTTCAAAAATATTGAGGGAATTATTTTCATTTAATATAAAAATGGTGAATTAAAAATGGTGTTTCATAGAAAATAATACCGAAGAATGTTTTCAAATTTTCTCTTATAATATAAAATAAAAAGAATTTCCATTCCAAAAAATAAAAAAAATTATGATTTATTATAGGAATAAACAGAATATCCTTTTAATTAATTATAATGAAATCCAATGGATGAAAAACAAATTCTCACAAATTTATGTATAGATTAAACACCAATAAATTTCATGACGAACATTGACATTGATGGAAATTTTTATTTACCACATAGAAAATAAAATCATATTTTCATAAAAAATCTCAATAAATTTATGTCTCAAAGATAGTGAAATTATAATAATACATGAAAAGTATAAGAATAATATATGGAGGTGAAAATATATGGGTTTTATAGGATAAGTGTCATATTGTTCTTCATAATAGATATTAATCATAGACAATCTCATAAGTAAATAAGTTGGTAACATAAACCCATATATATTCAGTATCTTTTGAAACATAATTTCCAGAATAGAAATTATTTCAAAATAAACATTAAATATAATGAATATAAAGAGATTATTATTTTTTCTCAAATGGGATGATTATACACTATAAAATCTCCAATATATTCATAACATGGTTCATTCCCAGCGTAATAATATTTAGAAAAAGAGCTATTAATGTTTTGGTAATATCTAATTAAAAACACATTAAAGAGATAACCATGGATTTATTTTTAAATATGTATAATTTTGGTGAGAATAATTATAATAAAAACTCATGGTTATTATATAAATAAAATAAATGAAACATGTGGTGAATATGTAATATGTCTCATTGAAATAATTGTTTGATAAGAGACCCTGAAAACAAGTCCAATATTGTGTCATATGTATTGATATATTTTTTTTATTAAATATATATTCATTATTAAAATTTTATATACCTAAATTAAAAATTACATTACCATATATGATTGAATTTTAATTTTTAAATACTTCATTAGTTATAATTCTTCAACAAAGTCATCATTGAGTGTTATCACTATTCTATTTTTCATACCTCTTTTGGTTTGTCTAATTTGAATCATGAAAATTTTCAATTTATTATTCTATCTCTAAAACATAATAATATAATAATAATAGTAATTTTAGAATTTATATATTTCAAAAAATATTTATATAAAGAGGTGATTAAAAACAAATTGCATCACTTCACAGAGATAATAATATGTTTGTACATAGGTTTAATGAGTCAAATTTTCAACGGTTAGTATCAAATAATGTCAAATAATATTTCAACTATATAAATTAATATTTATATAATTAATGTATCATATAATCATTAAATATGTATTTGTTACATGTTCTATAAAGTGTGAATGTAAAATAAATTACATCAATTCCTAGAAGAAATAGTCCACATTTATTCATGAGTGAAATTATCATTTTACAATGGATAAAAGGGTATTAATGTAGATTATATCATGACGATTATAAGTATATAATAAATTTTACATGAATAATTTATTATAATTAGAATAAATTAATTCTAAACACTCTGCATATGACATTCAAAAACCATTTCTAGTGAAAATATTTTACTTTGTATAAAAATGATTTTATTCACATTCTATTCCCATAAAAATCCATTAGATAAATGTTAAAATATCTTATTTAAATATTTATCTAAAAATTAAATTATAAAAATTATTAATATTAATTAATTTTATTTATAAATTAAAAAATTTATTATACACATTAGAAATAGTATTAAATGAAATAAGTAATTTTATCATCAATTAAATTTATCATTACTTATAACCAATTGATAACAATTTTATGAATGATAAATGATTTGATTAAATTAAATTAATATATACTTAATAAAAATGATTCTTCATTATTGATCATGGAATAATATATAATAATAAAACAGATAGAAAAATTTATCATTGAACATTAATTAATTTGTTTAACATTTAAAAATGTTGTACTTTTTTTATGAGGTATTAATAAAAAAATCCATCAGGATGGATTTTGATTTTTTTTTTAATATTTTAGTTATTCTTAATCTTACCCATTAGTCCATTTTAGTGGTTATAAATGACACATTTTAATAGTTATATTTTCATCATATCTATTTTTTTTAAGATGGGTTTTTCATTTAATATATACAATCAAATAAAGTATTTTTTAAAATAAAATACAATCTAAAATATATTAATGTCACATTATACCTCTTTAATGAAATTGTCTCTTCAAAATAGAATCTCATGACTTATTAAAATGGATCTAATAATTTTTATATTCAATTATATGGATTATATGGAACGTATAAAAAATGGAAAAGGTTATTTTTAATCCACATAGATAAAAATTTCTTTTAAAATTGAATTTTCTATCTCTATTATGAAATAAGGAATTAAAATTTCAAAAACATTTATTAAACCATAAATTTATAATTATGAGACTCATAATATTTAATAATATCAATAAATACTACCTTAATTGGTGTGAAATACAATCCTCATAAGACTCAATATATTTATCTTTTTTTCATGAGTTTTAGAAAAATCTTCCTCATAGAGATGAAGAATGTCATAGAATATAATTAATTTTTTTATTCCAAAAATATCATCCTTTTTAACATTTTTAGACCTATATATCATAAAAATATCTTTGATTAATTTTTTTCATTCCATAAGCATGAAGATTATCATATAACAGATCACATTATCTATAAAAGGTTGTCAATTTATTCATCCAGTTTTTACACATCAGAAAATAGAATCACCACATGTTAGTGTAATATCATATTTTAATAAAAAATTATATAAAAATATCAAAAAAACTCAACCATATCCCCAAAAATTTATCATAAATCATTTCATAAATAATAAACCTTAAAACATTCCAAAATAAAATGGAAAACATTGTGTAACCAAAATATGAAAGATTTGATCATATATTCTTCTAAGAATATCAGTCATCAATAAAAACTTTAAACAAAACTAATTTGACATTAGAAATATATTTATATATAACATAATCATATATTATCCTAAATATTCTAATAAGTTTCAAAAACAATATGAACCAACATAATCCAACAAACAAAATATATTTTTTTCAACAAGAAAACCCAATATTTATTCTTATAAAAAATCATCATAAAAACTATTTAGTTCACATTAATCATATAATTATAAAATATATTTTAATTCCAAAATAATAAATATAATCACTTAGTAATTAATTTTTATGAATTATATATTTCCAAAAAATGGAAAAACATTTATTACCATAATCCACAAATATCTCTTTATCAAATAGAGTATTATGATTAATGATTATTGGTTTAATTAAAGTTATTTAAAAAATAACCTTAATCCCAAATAACATAACAATAAATCAAATAAAAAACCTAAGGGTTATGTATAAACCAATGGAATTTTAAAAAGCAATAAAAATTTCCCAAAATTCCATCACTCACCTTAAAATCACATAACACAAAACTGAATAAGGAATATATACCATTAAATGCATTATCATTCATAAACTAAGAAAACCATAATGGTTTAATTAAATCATATATTATCCTTATAATATAATTTACTTTCACATAATGTTATTGAAAACATATGATGATAACAAATAAGCTATCCTAAGAGGCGTATTCTATGATATGGTGTTAAAATCCAATTTTTCATATAATATATTTGATTCCAACTCAAATAAACATAATATAATAATCTATAATTATAATTTTAGAATCCAATATTTTATCTAGTATTCAGCTTTTATATTTGAGGTTTACTATTTTAGTGTGTTAAGATAAAAAATTCATACAAAAATGTGAATTTTTGCATTATACTAAGAATTTTTTATTCCATAATATCAATTAAAAATATAAAACATATTTCTCTATAAATGATAAACTTATATAAAAATATTAAGTTAAATTATTCCTCATAACCTACTGAAATTGAAGCATAATAAATTTTAAGATAAAAATCCTCACTATAGGTAAACATGGGAAAAATCGATACATAACAATTATAGAGTATTATAAAAGCCTAAAGGATATGAGAACATGATCCTTATAGAGATACTCATACAAAATTAGTTTATTATAAATAATAATGAATCGATATGATTTCCATTTTCATACCCAATTAAATAATACATAACAGTTATAATTCAACAAAAATATACAATTTTTCTTGGTATCATAACATATGCATACAACACATATTTTTAGAATAGATATAAGCATGATAATATCTTGTAATGGCATCTCACTAATACATTCATCACATAATTGGAATCTGGTAAACAGTAATGGATATCATTGAACATGGGATAACTATGATTTAGTCCCCACAACTTGTGATAATCCATTTTATACCCTCTTAAACTTGAGATAACCACCCAAGTACCTTATTGTGGTTGAGATAACCTTATGTATATCCTTGTTCTCATAAGTCATCAAATATTACCAAATACATTGCAAGGATATGGAGTTAATATACCACCTCTAGTGTAATGAAATTTATATATATGTTTTCTAATATATCATTATATAATTCCTCATTTCATTATAGCATAACTTGTTAAATGAACGAATGATTCATAAATATTTAATGTGATTTTAATGAACCCATCTTAATGAAATATATTTATTAGAATCATTTATATAATATTATTATAACTATTCAAGTGAAAAAAATTTATTTTATCAATAATATTTTCCCCAGTGAAATATAAAAAAATAATTTAATGTTATAATATATTAAATTTTTACATTAAATGTGAATTTGAACACTTCTATGAAAATAAGGGGATTTTTTCTTTTGTATCATTAAAAATTAAAAATTATGAGGGAATTTAAAAAATAATTTCACAAATAATAATAATAGATAATTATAATGTATGATTAAAAAACAATAATATTATTCACAATATAAAATGTTTTTCATATCATATATACTAAATGATAAAATTATTTTTCAACAATTTTAAAATGTTCAAAGTGTGTCTCATGTAAAACATTTGAAAATTTTCATATTAATAATTTTTAAATGACAATAAATGAATGTAAAAAGTTCTCAAAAATATATTTATAAATGTATACTTCACTAAAATAATTTTAATAACATATACATATAACCAATGGTTCATTGACCAAAGTAGAAGTTTGGACCAATATTCATAAAAACATTTTTTTGTCATTTTAAAATCCCAAAGAGATGAATATAGTACTTATTCAAGAAAATTTCTAGGATTAACCAATTATGAATAAAATTTATGAGGTTTAAAAAATATAATTATAATATTTATCTTAAAATAAATTTATCATACATAATCATTAGTAGAAATAATATTGTAACAAAAACCACTACGATATTGGTAATTTTTTATTGATAATCCCCTAAAAGAAACATGATCATATAGAACCTTATATCGAATCAATGTAAATAAATAAATTATATAATATTTCTAATAAATATTTTATTCACTATATGAAAACCACTAGTTTCATAACATCGATCATATCTCTCTGAAAAAATATTGTGGTAATGAACCCATATTGTTTTGTTAATCTCAAAATAAGAGACCAATAAAATAGAGTTCTTAAATAGATTTTTAAATCCACAAAATATTATTTATAATAATAATAATATATTTTCATGCGTATTATATATGTTATAATAAATAAACAACTACTGAATATGTTATATATCTCACAAAACAAATTGACACAAGAAACCCCTAAACTTGGTCCCATCATGCTTTATATGTATTAAAATTTCAATTAAGATAGGTATAATTTTTTAATCAATATATTATTTAACCATATTCATACTTATATTTCTTGATAACATTCAATTATAATTTATAATTATTAAATTTTCAATAATTACTCTTTTATGTAATATTTCTAGGTTCTCATTGTTAAGTTACCCAAATATTTTTTTGATTGAGAAGTTCTAATCCATGCCCCTTGGTAATGGTTTTTTCATATATAGAACTTTATTCATTTAATATTTACCCAATTCATACATTATATGATATTGTATTACCTTTAATTTATGGTGTTAATGAATTGTGAATTACAGTTCCTCATGGAGAAGGTATTTTGTTCCTACAAAAGTATGATGCTACAATTTATATATGGTGGAACGAGAGGAAGATAAATTAAATATAAAATTCCTTAAAAGGTTGTAATTTATTAAATATCATATATATTCATTATATCTATGCATATTATCTTCCATGTAATCTGAAAAATGAAAAATTATTCACATCGCATTGTAGAGGTGGTAGTCCACTTGTAAGTAGAAGTGAGATTATCATTATACAATAGATAAAAGGATAATATAATTGATTATATATTATAATTATATAATTATATTTGTGTTATAATATATTTATATATATAAAATAAATTCATATTTATAATAATTCAAGAGAGATGGTGATGAATGATAAAACAGATCACCTCATAGAGATGGAAGTTGGTGTGTACCCTAAAGATATGTTTTTATTTTCCATTAAGTGTATAGGGTTAAAAAATGAGTATTAATTAACAAAAGAATCTATCAATATAGTAAAATTAATTATTTAATAATTTCCATATAGTTATAAATACATTTATGTTCATTATGGAGAATGAAACATGAAAATGGTTATTAAGAACAATTTATTATAATTTAGGTATCAACCTTTTAGAATCACTTTAATACATTATGGATTAAGATTTTATGAAGAATATAATCTTTGGGATGAGAGGATGAATGTTGTTAGTGAATTGAGATAATGTATGGTGATGTAAACTGCTCAAGTGGTATGAATAGTATAGGAAATTAGGCTCCCTTTTACAAGTCAGGGGATTGGATAACTTGTAATTAATTTCAAGATTAAAATTATATATGTTATATTTCATGGAGAAGATTATCCAATTCTGTAACACCATATACTTTTAAGGGATTATATTTTAAAATGAATGCGATAAATCAGACATAAGGGAACACATAAGATCTATTTCGTTTTAAAAAAATGATCATACATTAAAACACTATAGATAAACACAACTTCCGACTAATGATTCACGAATATAAAATACTCATAAAACTATTAGTAACAACATAGGATTGTATTGTCCTGACCTGTGATCTAGGTGATGGTTTCCTAAGCTAGTCGACCACATGACCTCAAGTGTGCCTTCCCATATACTAGAGGCTCCCAACTAGAAGCGAGGATCTAGTAAGTCAATCATTGGGAGACTATAACCTATTTTATTAGAGTAAATAACCAACATAAAAAGATTAAAAAAATGAAAATTAATACATAACCAAAACCATAGAAATGGAAAAATTTAATAAAATCAACAAATACAATATTCAATTTAATTGGAAAAATTCTATGCCAATATAAGTGTTAAAGGGCCTAAAAATGAAACTAAAAAATGAAGACATTATTGACTCCTAAGAGGAACCCAAACCATGTTTAATTTACTCATCCATGCATAACCCCAATTATAAATATAATGTAGGTTCGTTTCCCTTAACCTGTCTAGCAATAAAAACGTCTATTTAGGATCTGGGAACGAAGATCGAGTAGGGTGTGAGAATAACTCAGTAGCCCACTACCAACAATGTCTACAACAATCACAATCAAATGATAGTGTAAGTAGTTCTATATAGAAAAGAAGTCATTTCCAAAATAAATAGTTATCACATTATCATTTATACTTAATTTATTCATATTAACTCTAGGGTTCTTAGGGATAAACCGACCCATATACAAGCTTCTACTCATACTGGAGCCTGAAGTGTTCCCAAGGTAATATCTTATTTTAATAACTCCTTCGACTTGTTCTAGAGATCCAAGTACTAAAAGCTTATAATATATCTCAGTATCTAATTTTACTCATGAATGGGTTTGATGTATTATCATGTGAGGCCTTATCTAGAAGTACATTTACTACCAATATATAAATTTTCACATAACATACACTGATACCAATAAAAAATAATAATTAATATGACTATGTACCCATTCGTACATCTCAATTGAATAAACATGTTCCCATTTATTTACCCATAAGTACAATGACCATGTTACCATTAATACTTCTCATTTTAATGAACATGTTCCCATTGAATTACTCACATGTACAATTAAAATGTTACTATTTATAATCCCAAATTTAGAATGAAAATTTTCGTATTCATTCACACATAAATAATTAATAATTAATTATCCACATAAATTCTATTACTAATTCAAAAATTTTTTAAATACATCCACATCCTTTTAACTCCCCAAATAATTCAGTACACCAATCCCATTAATTCATTAATCAATAAATTAATGAATAATATAATTCAAATCTCATAAATAATTTTCAAGAATTAATTATCTCATTCAAAATCTAAATTCATTATAATTAATTCACTAATTATTTATTCTTATCATAGTATCAAGGTACATAATTAAATAATGATTAATTATATAAAACTAACCCATTAAATATATTGTAATTAATATCATGATTAATTTTCTACATTAGAACCCCTAACTATCATCATATGTTTCTCTCAAATTACTTATCTAATAGGAATGCACCTTAATCTCTTGACCAATTCATCAATTAATCATTTAATTTAACAATGCTTTTATAAATCAATTTGTCAACCTAATTAACACAATTTAAGAAATAAATTACTATGGAAATGATAACAATACTACAATCTTACTTACAGACATCAAATCCATGAAAATATGAATTAGATTTTAGACCACATACCTCAATACATTGATAGACATTTATTCAATGAAAATAGCAAAAATCCGAGCAACACAATTACATATATATGCGTTCCAGATCCAAATCCATAAATCAATAATAAGGATATCAAGATTTAGTCAATATTTATCTAGATCTACAAACCCATATCTATATCTCCCCAAAAAAGTTTATATCTTAATAAAAAGAGGATAAAATACACCAAAAGATAATGGTATTAGATAAGAATTAATAGGATATGCAACTAGGTAAGATCCACTTACTAAGAGACGAGTGGATATTCTATTCGGGATTTGAATCATGATAAATTAGGTCGGATGGACTAAGAACCACTCTATAATGAAAAAAATCATCTAAAAATAGATAGTACTAAGAAAAGGTCAAATTGAAGGTTTCTTGGTTGTTCAGGGGATTTTCAAACTGAATTTCATTTTAAAAGAAACTGCATACATGGTTTTCTAGGAAGCTGTGCATTTTTAGAGTAAACAATTTGCATACCGTATGACCCTCACTATCTAGGGTCACATGGTTACCTAGGATCGGGTTCACATTTTTCTCTAACATTGCAACAAATTTTATCAACCGCTTATTAATAAATTTTTCTAAATAGTCCACCAAAATGCAGTCTGAATCATTACTCTAATCAAAATTACCAAAAAGAAAAAAATGTAACTAAAATTTTGTATGAGATAACTCTAGTAAATTTCATGATCTTACAATCTCCCCACATTATAATATATTATACTTGAGTTATAAAAGAATGATTTTATGAGACTATGAGCCAAAATTATCATAGAACATAGCCCTCATATTTTCTTCCATTTCCCATGTTTCATCTTACACACATCCATGATTCCATAACACAAGAACTATCTACATGGTCGTTCCCACAAAACTTTCTCACTGTTATCCAACACAAGTATTAGATTCACATCAATAGGAACATCTATCTCAAGGTCCACCTCATCCACATCGATCACATGAGAAGGTTTGGTGAGATACCACTATTTTTGTGACAAACGGTAGACATCATGAAAAGCTGTATATTTATATGGAATATCCAATCAGTATTCCACTGGCCCGATTCATTCCACTACATCAAACGGCCCAACAATCCAGGGTACCATCATTATCTACCTCTATATCACTCTATGACCCAACCTAAGAAAACATTAAAGAATGCATGATCACCCTATATAAACTCTAGGGGTATTCTTCTTCTGTCAACATATGACTTATGCCTACTCTGAGTTGTAGACATGTGTTTTTAAATCAACTTCACCTGCTCTGATGACTCTTAAACGAGATTTTGTACCAACAAATCTAACTCACATGCTTCCATACAGAAAATTGGCTATCTTTATGTCCTGTAATAAAGAGAATTGTATAGTTTTATTTGGGTAGTTTCCAAATAGTTATTTTTATAGGATTAAGCAAGAAATCCATATGATTCTCATAAGACCCACCAAAGTTAGGAACACAATCCCCAACATATCATCAAGCTCCTGTACAGTTTGACAAACTTCCCATCTATCTTTTGGTGGAATGGAATACTCTATAAAAACTATTTAACAAATGATTTATTCAATAATTTATATTATCATGAAGTAATGCTCATATCATGATCTAAAACTATATTCGGTGGCACCCTATAGAGAAAAACTATCTTTAGAACATATTTTTCCCCCAACTGCTCTTCTGTAATGGTTTCCCATATATGTAAGAAATGCGGTAACATTATTATTCAATATAAAATTTCCCAAATATCATCATTCTTCATAATAATCTTTATAAGACACACAACAAATTCATCTATCACATCATCCCACTTCCATTACATAGTTGGAAATGATTTTAGTAAACATCCATATTGTTGATGTTCTACCTTCACAAACAGAAAAATGATGTATCTTTTCAGAAACCCTTCTATCTCCTTTTTCATTCCTATAGAAAAGAATTTCATCATATGTCACAGTACATTTTGGTCAAACCTAGATGCACCACCAACATCAATGCATGAAATTGTTGAATGAGATCCGCTCATATGCTCATAGGTACACTTACTTGATTGTTTACATATATGATCTCATCCACATCTATCGACCAGTATGAAGGTGACTCCACAACATTGATGATATCCCTTAAGGCCAACAACCCTAGATTCTCATACTATTTTTCCTGAATATATCTCAAAATTTTAGACTCCACTGAAACTGAAATGACAGTCATCTGCTCATAACTCCCTTAAACCACCTCCTTAATTGCAGCAAGTATGACAAAATCTTCCATTCTACACTCAACTCTTGCACCATCTGAGTCTGAGTTTTCCATATCAAGGCATCAAGCACACTATTTCATTTCACAAAAATATATTCTTCTTCAATCTAAAAATATTATATATACTCTACCCATATCCACTCTTAAAGATTCAAATAATTCTGTGAGATGATATACTTCAATCACTATTGATTTTTATAATCTGTTAATTTTTTCCCAAAAGGTAGTGTCACTGACATTTCAAAGCATAAACCACAACTACCAACTTGAGTTTATATATAGGGTAGTTACATTTGTTTATTTCGAATTGACAATACCCATACACTAAGACTCAATTCCCTTATAAAAAAACAACTCCATGTCTAATTCCAGAAGCATCACAATAATCCATGTACTAATCACCTGACTTTAGTAGGATCAAAACATGTGTCGTCGCTGAACACATCATCATCTTCTGAAATGAATTCTCTCTTGCTTCGATCCACTCAAATGTTATCCCCATCTTGGTCCTGATAGAAGTTGGTGCTACCAAATGGGAAAATTTTGGTTGAATCTCTTCTAATATCTAGGTAATCCCAAAATTCCTCAGATATCAAAAATATTTTGGGATGCTCCCATGAACACAATTCTTGAACCTTCTCTGGGTCCACTAACACACTTTACTCAATGAGGTTGTTTCCCTAGTAGTGTACTTGGAAAATAAAAAAAAATCACTTAAATATCATTGCATATAACCAATGCTCTCTCAGCGTACTCAGGATGATGTAATGATTTATGGCATGATCATCATGAGTCTTATAGTACAGCAAGATGTCATCCACTCATACCACCACAAATTTATCTAGATACACATGAATGATCATATTCATCGATTCCATAAACAATATGGGTTCATTTGTCAACCCAAATTACATTATAAAAAACTCATAAATTCTATACCTACTTCTGAAATCTGGTCTCAATATATATATAGTTATAACTATCAACTGATTATACAATTATCTGAAATAGATATCTGAGAACACTCTATATCCCTTCAACTAGTCATGAAGATCATCGATATGTGGAATAGGATATCAATTCCTCAACATCAACTTTTTCATCTTTTGTCAATCGATGTAGAAATGTAAAATACTATCATACTTATTTGAAAACAATACAAGTGATCTCCATGGTGATTTACTTGAATGGATAAATACCTTATCCACAAACACATCAAACCAAATCATGACCTCTTGAAGATTATTTAGTTCCATTATTTATGAGTGAATAGATACTATCTCATCCCCCGACATGAACTCAATAAAAAATTCCACATATCTCTCCAGTGGTAACCCTAGAAAGCCTTGAGGAAATAAATGCTGAAATAACTCCACCACTGATTGTAGGAAACCATAAATGACATCCCCATAATAAAAAAAGGTTGAAATGTGGGATCTAAGCTCTCCCAATTGTGGAATGATTTTTCCTTCCTAGAACGCTTGGATATCCGACTCTACAAGGTGAATGTATGGTTAACACTTAGGATATTTAAACATATTTATCATATGGTAATAGTCAATGTGAGATAAGTTTGTAACTAATGAGGTCATACCCATAATCAGGTTTCAGCCTATCAAATTATGAATATAAACATACCATAGAATAATGTATTCATTGATCACTAGTGAACATCCCCTGCATAGACATATGTCTTTAGACAGTGCTCCCAATAGTGTATTGACAGTTAATGATCAACTAAAAAACACCATTACCAAGATCAAACCATTAAAAAATGCTTCAGATATAAAAGGTTTAGAGGAATCAGAATTAGGTAAGGATCAAGATAATGTAGAGGATACTAGAATAGTACCTCTCACTGGCAATGTTTCATCCTCACTATCCACAAATATAGGATGCATTGCATGTATCTTTTGTGCCCCTCTTCCATGGGATGTTGTCAGACTCCCCTGTGTAGTACCAAATTGTGGATATGAGAAATATATCTCTATAGAATCACTCCCACTAACTCTATATCCTAAACCAAAAGAATATTTGTTTCTAGACATATACAATGAAAAATATTTCTTTACTACAGTCTTACTCTTTCTAGATGCTTCCTCAACACCAGTATGTTGTTGCCACTTGTAGAAAATATGTTGGTTTATAATATTTCTACAAGACGAAAAATTTACTGGTGGACATGGGTAGTGTCAATGATATTTTCAAAGATAAACACATTGATGAAAAATGAGCCCAGTATGTTCTTGTCCAACTGACCCTGTTTTCCTTGTACTCTGCTTCCCACTGCCATAGCTAAAGTTGTTAAAAAGATGTTTTCATATCTCAAAACATGCACCTCATGATTATCCAGGAAAACATTCCTATATAGTACTTGAATCCTACCTTAGGTTCCCTTCTTCTATGAGAGCATGATATACCACTTCAACAAACTTCCTTAATCTGAAAATATTTACTTGCTACTTATTCTCGTACTTAAGTCCGTCCTAAAATCATTTCCCCATAGTATCCTAATCTCTTACAAACACTGTAGTAACATGTTTCTAATCTTTTAATAATCTAGCATAATATTTCATGTATGTGCTCCCCTAGGTCAGATTCCTGATCGTTTCATCTTTCTCTTATCTCAACATCTTTAGATAAAAGTGCTCCAAAAACCTATCCAGGAAGTCATTCCATAACATATTATTATTTTGACAAGTTCTTGATAGAATTTCCCACCAAGGATTATATAATCCCTAAATCTTATAAGACTATAGATTGACCCACCTCTTAACAAGAGTCTCCAAATGATTATATATCATCTCTATGGACTCAAACATGAATTCAGCTCCCTCGGGTCCACCATCTCTAGTAAAAGTCAATGCATGCTACAACTAAAACTCCTTTAACAACTAAAAAATGAATTTCAAAAACATAACTAGGTATGCTTGTTTTAATTACATGAATTGAAA
This sequence comes from Viscum album, assembly GCA_963277665.1. Lineage (NCBI taxonomy): Eukaryota > Viridiplantae > Streptophyta > Magnoliopsida > Santalales > Viscaceae > Viscum > Viscum album. The sequence goes on along the minus strand of OY728119.1, from coordinate 768,711,350 downwards.
AATGTTCTCTAGAATATTCTCCCTTTAATATTCATCTGGAACCATTAGTGCATCAAATTCCCTAATTAGAGGACCATTCCTAGCCATGCCCCTCGTTCATCCCCTTTACAAGTGTTAGGGAATAATATTCTAAAAAAATTCCAAACACATTTATTAGGTATCAAAACAAAAACATAAGAAAACTAAATAAGTGTAATTATCATAATAAGTCCCATAATTTCATTTCCCTGCCCCACGTCACACGATCAGAACCAAGGCTCTATCCCTACCCATAACCATCCAACATCTAGGATGTGGTTAACAAGAATGAAAAAGTATCATAATCACATTTATCTTTTAGATGAAAAATTATTATCATTTTTCATCATTTTACAATTATTATCAATTCATGTTAGGCTCCATTTTTCATTTTTAATATCAGAAACAAATAAATAATATCCTGCTCGACAACTAACCAAAACTCATTTTCCCATGTGTGTCTTAAATGATGCGTCCCACAATAATTTTAAGTGAAAATAATGAGTCATGCAGACTCAACTCTCATTCCATTCCAGACCACATATCAATAATAAAATACTCACAGAAAAAATAATCATATCCCACCACATGTTCATCTCTAGTGGTCAATTAATATTCAATCATAACAACAAACAACAATCCCAAATACTGTACTTGGGGTTTCCTATATACATGGGTTTGTAGATCAAATTCCCAAGCTCATTAACAAGCCTTGAATCATCTAAGTATCCTATCTACCTTTTCTCAAATACTAAGACAAAAGACGGAGAAAGAAAAATAGACCTCTGATACCACTTTTTTATATCCTGACCTGTGAGCCACACAATGGTACCCACAACCAGTTGGCCACATGAACTTGACCTTGCCTACTTATACACTAGAGACTAACAACTAGTAGCGATGGTCGGGCAAGTCACTTTTGTTGAGAATATATCCTCTTTGATCAGAGTAAATAATAACGAGATAAGGATAAAAAATGTAGAGGCATATATAAAAAAATACCAATTTCTTAAATTAACCAAAATTGTAAATATAATATTATACTAAAATTGAAAATAGGATATGACAATTTAAGTGTTTATGTGATTAGAACACACCTAAAAAATAAAAAAACTATTTAATACTAAGAGTTTCCCAAACCACATCTAGTTCCCTCGTCCACCCTCAAAAACTAATCAATAATCTAACACATGGCCCTTTCCCATAACCCATCCTACAACAGAAAAGTCTTTTCAAGTACCAATCAAGTAGCCCAACTAGGTTATGTGTACAACTTAGTAGGCCAAAACCAACGATGTCTAAAATAATCCCAGTCAAAAGATAGAGTAACAGGTTCAATAGAGAAAATAAGAAAACACATAAATAAATAGTTATCACATTATCATTATTTATTTATTTAATGATATTAACTATTGGGTACCTGGGGATACCAATACCTCTATACTAGCTTTAGCCCATGCCAGAGCCCAAATTGTTCCCTATGTGATATCATATCTTAACACATGATTCGACTCATGCTGGATCATGATGTATTCAAAGGTGATGTGATATCTCATTACATGTTTCAACTCAAGATGATGTTTGAAGTATTATCATGTGATTCCATATCTCAATATTCTTTTATTTCAATTCTTTTAAATTTCAACATAATTTTCAACATAAGCAACAAAAACTTCATTTGTAATATTCCCATGGTACCATTCTTACTTCTCAAAAGAATGATCATTTTTCCATTCTTCTACTCATAAGTACAATGAACATGTTACCATTTATACTATTCATTTGACATACCATGTTCCCATTCCATCACTAACATGTACAATGACCATGTTAACATTTATACTCCTCAATTTAGAAGGACCATGTTCCCTTTCTTTCACACAAAATTATTTCATAATTAATTATCCACATCAATTACATTACTAATTCAACAATTAGTTAAATACATAAATATCCTTTATTAACTCTCTAATTAATTAAGAACCCCAATCCCATTAATTAATTTAACAATTAATAAATCTATGACAAAATTCATATCCCATAATTAACTTCCCAAAATTTCTTATCTCATTCTAAATATCGAATCATCATAATTAATTATATAATTAATTATATAGATCATTATATAAAGAATCATTATTAATCGATGATTAATTATCTCATTATAGATAATTAAATATCTCATATGTAATCCCTTCATTAATTATATATATTACAACTGCAGACTCTAATTTTAAATTTCCCCAAAATTAATTAACTAGTAGGACTTCCCCTTAATATCATGATCAATTCTATAATTAATCATTTAATTCAACAATGGTTTGATAAATAAATAGTTCAAACTAATTAATCCAATTTATGAAATTAGTTTTTTAGGAACTTCTATAAATTCTGCAATGTTTCATACACAAATAAAATCCAAATCAATGGGAATAATATTTTAGACCACCTACATCAACTCGTTGATGGATGTTCATTCAATAGAAATCCCCAGAATTCGAGTAGCACAACTATATAGATTGGAGATCTAGCTATAAATCCACAAATCACGATTATGTATATAAATATATAATAAATCATGACCTAGATATATAATCCTAGATCTTGATGTCACAAAAAATCATTAGATATAAAGGAAAAAGTATAAATTCTACCAAAAGATCATGGAAAGAGAGAAGAATGAACAAGATGATAATCAAGATGAGATACGATTTCCAAAATAAGAGAATATCATCAATTAAGGATTTGAATCTTGATGAAAATTTGTCATATTTTCTTAAAACCACTACGGAATGCTATAAAATCGTCAAAATACATAAAGCCCCAATCCATGGTCGAATAGGTGTTGTCTTGGGGTTTAGTGGATTTTAAAACTAATTCTTGGGTTAATGAAATTGAGTGCATGGTTTTTTGAGTAGGCCCACATGGTTAGGGTAAAGAGTGAACCTACCATCCATCCCTCACTCACTAGGGTCACACTGTTTCATTGTTTCGGGAACATGGTTTTCTCTAACCGTGTACATACTGTTCACATCCCCTTTTTCGTAAATATTTCTCAAAACACCATTAAAATTCACCCCATGTCGTAACTCCAATAAAAGTAATAAAAAACCACATAAAGTAGATACAATTACACTTGAGATAACTCAAAAAAAGTATGGATCTTATATGGAGAAATAAATTATTTAAAATACAAAAAAAAATTATTGTACATTTCTTCACATAGATAAATAATATATAGAAACCCTCCATATATGATGGTTTTATGAACATAGAAAATTTGAAAAATAGGAATCATCCTTATGAGTAAACTATAATCAAACATATAGACTCTAGTTTATTTTAAATTCTTTCTATGTTAGACATTTATAGTAAAAATGTTTTTTACATTGAAAAATGTCTTCTGAGGTTTTGAAATTGACAAAAAATATTATAAATGATGAACAAATATATTCATTAATAATATGTATAAAATGAATATATAATTTCATTAATTTATATGTTATTATTAAATTTTGAAATAAATTCTCTATTAACATAGCTCAAAATGAGTCATATTTATAAATAGTTACTAAATTTAATGTAGTTGGGAATACCATATAAACACGAAAAAAATGTGAATAAAATTTAATTTAATAAATAAATTAATAGATAAGAGTATGGATGGAAATTATTATTTTTACCTAATTGTTTATGTACTAGTAATTTATAAAAAAAAATTGGGAACCACATGAAGACAACAGTGGTAAATATTCAACACACATCTAGGACACAACATGGTCAAAAAATGATGAAGGGTCAACCCAGGACTGTATTGTAGCAGATGAGAAGGAAGATGGTCACCTCATATGGGTTGGGCTAAGAACATTCATGGCTATGTATAGGCACAAGTGTGCACATATGGGTTTAGTGGGCCGTAGGACACACATGGTTTTTGGTGGCTAGAATGTACCTCAATAATCACTTTTGGACATCATTAATGAGTTATTAGTTTATATGGGTGAGAGGAACCATGATATATATCAATGATTCATCAAATTAAGTGGGTAATATTCACCATAGATTAAAAAAATATTTATATCATGATCGTCTGACTGAAATTCCATCTGATCATGCTTCAATAGTCGTTTACATCTTACCCTAAAATTTAGGTTTATTTATACTCATTCCAATCTATAATTGTCATTTAAATAATCCAAATTTATATCTTGATTTTCTTCATCTCCACTATCTGATGCGCGGAAAAAGAACAAGGTGACGTACACATTTGGTGCCACACTATATTTTTTTTCATTGAATAGAAGACCACATCCTCAAAAATTCCTCACACATACTGAACCCATATAAAACACCAATAATCTAGTTGTGGATGATTGATACCATGTATTATTTATGATATAGAGCAGAAGATTCATTTTTATGGTTTTTTAAAAAATATTGAAATTTGGTGTCATAGTTTCAAAATTAATGTTTTTTTAAAACACAATATTTCTTCATGTTTTATGAATATGAACTATTGATCTTAAACAAGCTGATATATATCCACTATGTGTAGATAAATTTTAGGGTTTTCAATTTTTCTTTCATCTATTGGAAACAAAATCCACACATGCACATCCTTGTACATAGATATACCACGTACAAAGGAAATCCTCCCCTATTCAGTCATTAGATGAAGAAACCCTTGTGAACCTATATTTCTCAATCTATTCCCAATATCTATGAATCCTTAATAGTGGAGGCCACCCATATTAATTTATAGTTGTTGGAAACGAGATATATATATATATATATATATATTACATTAAAAATTATACAATTATTTATTTTTTAATTAATGGAATTTGTGTTAATATATGATTAATTAATTTCAATACGTCTATTTTAGATAAATCCACAGTATACATTATGTAATGACCCAATGTTTTTAATGGATATTATTTTCATATAATTATCTCAAATAATCACATGAAATCACAACATAATGATCTAATATGTGCTATGTTACCTTTAAACATAAGTTTGCACTTATGTGATTTGAATTTTTATAATCTGACATACATTGTTATGATCATTAAGTTATTTGGAATCCGATAGGAAAAGCATAATTATTGGTGAATAGTAACATACCCTTATGAATAGTAATGTTACCATGATTAATAGTGATATAACCTAATTAATAGTAACCTTATCGATGATAGTATTTAAATAATATTCAAGTTGATGTATGATTTACCTCAATTTTGGAATAAGTAAATAAATGTTTTAAACTTTTTTAAGAATAAATTATGATTTTAATTTAATATTAAAATAAACATTTTTTTTAAAAAATATATTACATTTTTTGATTGTACACATCTAAAAAAGGTTCAGATGAATTTTTTTTATTTTTCTAAAATACATTAATGTGTTATGAATAGTAAAATATGATTATTCACAATAAATGTTAAAACATGAATTTTTTCATCATGCATGAGTCACAGATGATGTAAATGGCCATTGGTTCGAACTCATGTGAATTTATTACTATTATTTGTCATGTAATCATCACAATTTCTCATATTGTGGGATATTAAAAAAGTAATGATTAAAAAATTATGGAAACCCACCTCTCATTCACTCTAACCCCCCCCCCCCCCCCTCACTCCATATTCTCTTCACAACTCTCAATATTTTTGCCTTTACAATATTCTTTCAAATTCTCTCCCCAATCTCCTCCCCCATCCAACCACCCCTAGTTTATTAAATATACCAAAACCTCTCCCATTAAGAGGTTCCCAAATAAGAAAAACTCATGTGGTAAATTCCTCTTACCAATTCCTTATATTCATTTAAGTTATTTTATTTTCATACTTATTTTCACACCTACGTTCACCTAAATGGTATGATAACTCCTGTAACATAAATTTAATGTAATTATTTATTCTAATGGGATATTTAATTATATTACCTCCTTTCCCCATATTTTATTTGAAAGAAATGAAAGCACCGTTTGAGATGTGTTAATTTAGAACATTCAAGGATAATGATTAATAATTTATATTATCATATTTAATTATAATCATGATACCATTTTTTATGGTGACCCACATTATTATATATGAAATATATCCTATTTATTTTTCTGTAATATTTATGTACAAATACATTTATGTAATGAAGAAAAACATTTTCATTTTAATCAGACCTGCCGATTAACCAAAATGGTAATCACAAAGGTTTTATATAACAATTATTATTTACTCCTAAAATCAAAGTAAATTTTTATAACCATTTAATCTCCTGTATTTTTAGTAATATCATAATACATCCATTCTGGACAACCACTTTTATCTTGCATATTTACCCAAACATGAATATAAGTGAACTTATCATTAAATCAAAGATTGCAAAGGGACCTGAAAAATGTAATTGAACTACATAACCAATCAAAATGAACATGAATGATATGAAAATCGGTTATAATAAAACATTTATATATATAATACGTTCTTTAAATATTAATTAATGAACCTATTTTTTTATTCAGATCATTAATTTCAACTAATGATCACCATCAGACTTAAGGTAATGGATCCTCTCTATTTAACTCTTAAATAAAGATTGTCATCTACGCTATGCCTTTTGAAATGTAATCCATTATGATTGGGTATGATTATGAACCTCCCCCATACCTCCCTCAAGATTTATAAGTGATGACAAACCCTTTTTCTCTCTGAGAAAGCCTTCTTAGGTACACCTGACACCTTGCCGATAAACCGTAACGAATTCTAGATGTACCTTCTTCGTTTTTCAGGTTAACTCATATTTCATTATAATAATTTAGAGTTATCTTATCTATTTATTTATAGGTTAAAAATTATTTTTATTTCTAAAAATCAAATTTATGATGTCCCTTTCATCACTCAATTTCTTTATATATACATTTTATTAAAACATTCCCTTCATAGAACATTTTGATAAACAAAACTATTTTAAGGGAACTTCCTGATATTTTACCCAATTTAAAGTGGCCTATATCTTATATTTTAAGACACCATTTTCTTTTTAGATATTTTTACTATAAAAACATGATTTGTTCAATTATGGTTTTATATAAAAATTTTCATCTTTTTCTATTTTCCAATCAATAATGCATTTTCAATAAAACTGCACTAAAAATGTTTTAATGAAAATGTTTCTTAAATACATTTCTTATAAATTGTCACTTATGTTTGACAAAAATTAACAATTTAAATGACTATTTTATCATATTAAAGACCATATATGTTTTAATCCCTTTCTTTCATGGACACTTACAAGAAACACCCATTGGTTATGCTTTATGTCCTGATTATGGTACTCAATTCTTGATAGGGGTACCCTTATGTTTATGTATGGTTGATTATGAATGATTATTTATGTGGAAAGAATATTTATGAAAATGTTGAGATGGGTGCACCCAGATAGAACTCTAATGCATTGGGTAAAGTTATGTCTCAGGATATGCAATGAAAAATGGGATTGGTGGTTTTCCCTGACCCATACTACTATGGGAAATGAGATTCGAAGATAGCATTAACCTGTAATACTATGGAAAATGATATTGGCAGTTGGCCTTGACTGTACTAAATACATGTTTTTTGATTCTTCCACATTTATATGATTTCATTTTCATATGATACTATTTTTATATTATATGATTTCATATGTTCCATGCTTTTTATATCATTATGACATGCCTCCTAACTCATGTTATTAAGATGTATTATTATGTTCACTTCCTAACTAGAATGTTTATTTCATCCCATTGTTAATGTGTTCCATAGGATACCCTCTGTAGATGTAAGGGTATAAAGGATTTTAGTATCTCTTTATAGATATTAAATAAATATGAATTTCTTTAGCCCCATGTTTTATGTTTTATGTACCTAGTATTCCAAGACCATAGACTTGACAATCCTTGGTTTGTAATATGATGTATAATAATTCATGAAAACATATATTGTTATATTTTAAAGGATATGGTTGTAATTGTTGTTATAAGAGGATAGTCTATTTATTTTGGAGATTTTGGATAGAGAAGATTAGTGAGAACCTCAAGGATGAGACTAAGTATAAGAAAACATACCTAAATTTTGGTAAGTATAGAGTAAGTGGTTTATCAAGAAAATATATCCCAGTCTAGATACAAATAGGAAGAGGTTTCTTGGGATGAGATATACCAAGGATTGAAAACAAAGACAAGGAGATTCAGGCTTGAGCCGAGGTATCCTGGTAGACAACAACATGCCTTGATGCACAATTGGTTTTACACTCTCTGGGGATATGCATTAGTAAATTCACGATCATAGTAAAACCCATTATTAAGGGAACACAGAGGATCCCATAAGAATAAATTTTAGGAGATAGATCATGAATAACATTGATTGAGGCCTAAAAACCCTGAAGTTAAGTGGATATGTGTAATTTGTAAGTTATACATTTAATGTCATTAGTTTCCCCTCTTTTCATAATCATCCCCAACTTTTTTTATATCCAGTGGCTACTACTAGGATGAATCAGGTTAAAAACTTATGTGAAGGAAAATGTGATGACTACCAAAATGAGATCCTTGAACTGATGGGTTCTCAAGAAGGAAATATCATGATTATTCAAAACTATTTATCAAAAGTCATGATTAGAAATTGGTACTTGTTTGAATGCCCAATGAAGTCAAGGAAGAGGAAGATTAAATCTCATGATGGTTCATCTGACAAAGGTGATAAGGGAAAGAAGTCCCAATTTACTTTGTTAACAAATTTTGGAAATAGTTACCAAGGGGAATCCCATAAAGGGACACATAAATGTTTTATGTGTGAAACAATTGAGCAAAAAGTATCCAATTGATGTGATAATATGAATAATGTGATTAATTGAAACAATGTTCCATCAATGGAATCATACATAGTTCTATTTCATACATGTGGAGAATTTGGAAAATATCAAACACAATGCTTTATTATAAGGGATAAGAAGCATGATGACCATCAGCCATCTTCATGATCAAGGGAGCACTAAAGGTCCCATGCTAAGGTGAATGATGATGAAAAAATTACATGTAAACACAAATTCAATATATTTTCTATCATAATGTATTTTAATTGATGTCTTATTATAATATCTTTCATGATTTCTAAGAACATTGATTCCCCACCAAAAATGATATTATATCATTTGGGAAAATGTCTTTTTGAATTTTATCAAATGATGAAGTTTATGGGAATGTTATTCTTGAAAATATTATAGGTGTCCCATGGGTTTAATATGAGGAGAAATGGTAAAGTGATAGCCTATGTCTCGAGGTAGTTGCAAATCCATGACAACACTTTCATACTCATGATATAGAGTTAGCGGCTGTGATCTTTTCATTTAAAATCTTGCTGCATTATCTCTATGGGGAGAAGTGTAAGATATATACCTACCACAAGAGTCTCAAATATATATTCACACGAAAATAATGTAATGTGAATCAGTGAATATGGATAGAGATTATTGAGGATTAGGACTTCTCAATCTAATTCCATATCGTTAAGGCAAACAAGGTGGTGGATTATCTAAGTAGAAAAAGATCCTACATCTTTTTCAATGATGATAAATGAAATGGATATGATCCTCTTAGATTTTCTGAGGACATACATGAAAATCATTAAGGAAGTAACATCATAAATCCTTTCTAAAATTAATGCTTGACTATCTCTCATTGAGAAAATAAAGGATGCTCAGTGAAATAATGTAGAAATTTATAAAAGGATCAAAGCTATAAAAATGGGAAGTCCTCTGATTTTAAATTGAAGAGGAAGGAGTTGTACAATTGGGTCAAAATTAGGTGTACAATATAATCCAATGATCAAGAAGGATATTTTGAATTATACACATAGCTAACATTCTCTATTCATTCATGGAGCACAAATATGTATCGAGATCTCTGAGAAAACATTTATTGGACAATATGAACAAGGATATTGCTGAATATACATCATTGTGCATGAAAATGTCATCAGTGAAGGTTGAGATGAAAATTTATAAGAGATAATGAATCCACAACCCATAATAACATGGAAGTGGAAAAACATTACTATGGACATTATCACTGTACTTCTAAAGAAATCCAGAGGAAACAATTCTATATGGGTCATTACAGACCATCTTACAAAGAATTCTCACTTTATCGCAATTTGAGATGACATCTCATTGGATCAACTTGCATGGATTTAAATCAATGAGGCAAGGCTGATTCGAGTACAACTATATACTGTATCTGATCATGATATTAGATTCACCTCTATGTTCTATAAAAATCTCCAACTTTCTTTAAGAACTGAAATGAACTTATGTATGGCCTATATTCTTCATCAAATTGATGTCCAATCTAATCAGACTATTCCAAAACTAGATAATATGTTTAGATAATGTTATATGGACTTTAATGGAGGATAGGATCAATATCTTCCATTAGTTGAATTCTCTTACAACAAAATTTTCCACTCGATCATCCGAATGGCACCATATGAAGCCCTTTATAGGATAGGGTTAAGAACACCAGTGTGTTGGGATGAAGTTAGTGAATGTAAGCTGATTAGACATGAAATGGTTGATGAAATGATAGAAAAGGTGAAAATCAGTTAGCAACATATCAATGAATCCCAAAGTTTATAGAAGAGTTATGCATACAATCATTAATGAGATCTTGAGTTCATAGTTTGAGACATGGTGTTTTTGCACATATCTCCAAGGAAGAAGGTTATTACATTTTGAAAGAAATTGAATTTAAGTCCTTGGTACGTCAGACCCTTTGAGATTCTTTATCATGTCAAGGTTGTCACCTATCGACTATCAATTCCACCAACCATGGACAAAAAGCATTATTTCTTCCATGTATCCGTCTTATGGAATTACATGTCAGATCCTTCACATGTACTCTCTTCAGTGAAGGTATAGTTAGAGGAAGATCTTTCCTATGAGGAGTATCCAATGAAGATATTGGATTGTAGAGATAATGTTAGATATAACAATACTACTCACCTGACCAATGTACTATGGTGTAACTACAAGTATGAAGAAGAAACCTGGGAGTTGGAGGAGAAATTAATGGAAAAGTGCCTGCATCTTTTTATGGCCTAGAATGTAAAACGAAATTTTGAGGGAGAAATTTCATAAGTCTGGAAGAATGTTACGACCAATTTTTTTAAAGGAAATTACATTCTTATAATTATATCATATAATCAGATGAAGTCCCAACATAATGAACTACTGAGTTCAATGTGACATTTAAACATAATTTTGACACTTCAGTGGTTTGAATTTTAATAATATGACAAAAATGGATACAATCAGTATGTTTTTGGAGTACAACAGGGAAAACCAAATTTTTGTTTAATTATAACATTTCCCTATGATAGTAATGTTTCCCTTATAAATATTAATACAACTTTATTACTCTTTATACAAAGAACATATTTTCTTCTAAAAAGCATGATCTGTCAAAAAAAATTCAAAAATGTTTTTAAAATTATTTGGTAAAGACATTTTTACCATTTTTTTCTTTTAAAAAATTTTAATAGAATTTTAATGTGTCTCTATAAATGAGGAATTTCTTAACATTTTTTATTTAAAAATTAATATTATTTTTTACCTTGTATGCCTTTTAAGGATTTATCAGTTGTTATTTCATTGACAATTCCTTTTCAAGTTAAAAGGTTAATTTGTAATGAAAATGTTTTTTAAAAATGGTTTTTGAAGAAAAATATTTTCAAATATATCTTCAAAATGAAAGGATATTTCCCACAGTAATGTTTTCAAAATTTATTCTTTTATTCCATTGATGATAATAACCCTGTAATTTTACTCCACATGGTTTTTTTTGTATTATACCATTCTTATTCTTCTCCAGGATAGTATATGATTCATTTTTACAGGGATAGTATTCACCTAGCCTTCCTTGATTTATTTTTTGGTCGCCTTAAAATATAAAATTTCATATGATCATTGAGCCTTGAATTTCTCCTAATTATCAATACCATTTATCGTAGATATTAGTATTGGATAAAATGTATACCATTTTATATATGGTTTTTAAATGGGAAATTATTGATAAATCCTTATTTATCATTAAATATGGATATTTTATAAGGAATATTATTTATTTTGATTATTAAATATGATAGATAATTGGACTGGAAATGATGGGTGGATCTCAAAAACTATATAGTTCCTCAATGCATCTATAGGTTCTCATGAGGAAAATAGTTGTGAAAATGGGTTTCTACACTTACATTTTAACCACATTTTAAATTTTCAAGATGGTAATATGATTCTAGGATCTTCTGACATGACATCCACCAATTAATCATTTCCCTTCTATAGGTTTCAGTTATTATTCATCTATGAAATTTTGCGTTGACACATCTAGGGATATAGTTCATTTCCGTTCATTGATTACATGGTATGTGTGTTCAGTTATTTACCTATCAATTTTAATATTCTTATTGATTAATTATTTCTTGCACTATATTTTTTCCTTAATGGTCATTTAGATCACCATTATTAAGTTTCATTCCCCACAAATCCTAGAAGGTTACTATAAAAGATATGTAGGGATTCACTAGATGGATTAGAGTTATCCTGGAACCTGTTTATTTGGAAAGAAGAAAAAATTATGTTGTAATTTTTGTAGTAAATTATAATAAAAGAATAATTTATGTATCTAGTTTACCAATACTACTAAACATACATGTCTTTTAGTTCTTGATTCCATGTAATTATTCCATTGTAATTAATAGTAGACACCAAATCAGGGATTCTGAGGCTGGGTCTCTATAGTTCATATTATAGGAAGTTTAGTAGAATCGTTGAGAACTATATTTTAGAAAAAAATTGGTTATAGAACACAACATTAAGATATAATTTCAGGATAACTATAGAATAATTCCCAAAAAATTTAGTAAAGTATAGTTTATGTGGAAATTCTAGAAATACATTTCTTTCATGATACTAAAAGTGGACGTGGGTCTAGCACAGATGTATCTAAGAGTAAAAATACTCACAAGTTGTTCTGGGCCTATCTCAGGGTAACCAAGTACAAGAAAATTAACCTTACTATCAACCTAGTTTGACACTCCCATGAGATATGATTATGATAATACACGTTTTTCTTACAACCAGTTATGAATTAATTTGAATAAATAAATAAAATGAATGATCAAGGTTAAACGAAATGTGTTTTATATTTAAAAACATGGTTTCCTGATTTAGAAATCCGAGAAATGATATTTCAGAGAAACCTTAAACCATATAATGACCGATGTCGAAATAAATGGATGAAGTATTTTTGTATTGAGGATGAATTGAAAACCATAGTTAAGAGTCTATATAATTCTCTAAGATGTCCTTGATATTTTTTTGTAAATTATATTAATTGGTTTTTTGAAAACGAAAACCTATAAGACAAGTGAAAATAATAAAATATGTCAAGGATATGCATCTTAAACACCTAACTAAAAGACAATAAGTGTTTCATGCCAACCACTGACTTACATAATGTCCTGGTTAAATTTTCTTTGTATATATTTAAACAATTTGATGAATAAATGTTAATAATGAACCAATATTATACGTTTTTAGGATTTGATATTTATGTACTATCCAAATTGTTTTTGGAAGATAGTAAGAGAAATATTTACAAATGTCCCTCATTTATAAGCCTTATGTTCTATTAACCGTTTTATTTAGTTTTTTGAGGAATATGAAAATTCTTTATTGGTAATTAATTTCTGGGAGTGAAGTGAAGAATTATAATTTTATTAAAGTACAACCAAAATATAGGATTGATTATATAAAATTGAAACCTATAAAGTAAGAATATTACCATATATTATTAGTTAGTGAGATAATTACCCAACATTAGGAAAATGAAATAAAAAATAATATTTTTCCTAATACCTTATTTTTTGTTGAACAACTTGCCTTCTTAATCATAAAATATTTATGGAATTGAGGACCTCAAATTTCAATTGATCAATCACGTGTTTTTGTTTATGGCCTCATTAACTCCCTATAAATAGTTATTACATTCCTTCAAGTATATAATTTCACATTCCACTAATGTTTTCCTACTTAGAGGAATAATCACAAGTTGGTCCATGTGACATTTATACATACCATTATCTATTTTCTAGAGGATGTTTTACGAACACTTCTTACAATATGGGATATAAACATAGGAAACATCAAAAAAATATTGGACCAAGATTAATATTAAATTTTGAGGACAAAATTTAATTAAGGATGGGAGAATATAAAACCTAAAAATTCTAAAATAATAACATCATATTTGATAGTATGTAAGACATGAAACACCAAGCATGTAAGAGAAGATTATATCATGATACTTTGATATATATTTACTATTTTAAATAAATTCAATAATTGATATATCTTGTAATGTACGTAACACTGAGTTGGCTTGTTTTACACACAATATCGACCTTCCCTGATAGCATGTGTTACACATAAGAGCAACCTTCCCCAATATCTTGCATTACATGCAACGCCATGTTTCACAAAATTACATTACATAATTATAAGATTATTATTTAATATAATATGATATAACCAAGGCATTATGAATAATATTAACTATATTTAATAATATATGGTTTATATTACTGTAAAATGAATTCCTGGGTTACCAATTAGATATACAATGTAATATATTTATTTTCAAGCTTCAAAAATGGATATATGTTAATAAAAATAATTAATTACAACTAGTTAATTATTTTTATTAAAGATATATGGTTTATATTCAATAATATATTTTATATATTCATCTAACTGATTTTATAAGCATATGATAAGAAAAAACCATAGTTCCCACATAAAAAACATTATTTTTATTAAGGCATTTTTCCGCCTTTTAATGGAACTCCTATTTAAAGTAGTATTTTGAAACATTTATAAATTTAATTTCATAAAATAAATATAATTTTTTAATTAATATTGTAAAAATTATCATAGTTTTTTTTATTTTTATGGGTAACTTTATTTTTGATGAATAGTTAAAAAATACTGCATTTTAGTTAGAAATTTTCATTTCTATTAAATAATTTTTAATGCTAAATTATATATATAATTTGTTGAAGATAAATTTCTATCATTTATAAATATATTAATACAATAAAGTTCATTAGAATAAATTTCATTTTAAAATTGAATATATAAAGTATACAATATTTTTAACATTTTTCTAATAAAACCAGAAAATTCGCCTCTCTGTGAGATAAGCATTAATCTTAATCTTGACTCATCTGTAAAGTGAATTTCCAGGTTTATATTTTTATTTTAATAAGATAAAATTATATTTTACCAACATTATTACATAAAGTGATTAAAATTAATTATAGTGATTAAGGTGTAATTAGGCTAAAAAGGGACTAAACCCTAAATTTAAGGTCCCAAATAGCCTAAACACTTGTCCAAAACCCATTTATATCCCCAATTAATCCATTTGACATAAATTAATTAGGTTTTAAGGGGTTTATGACTTTTTAGGTAATAACATATGTATATCTAACTTGTTTCCAAAAACTCCAATGGAGTCATTTTCCATCCCTATAAAAGGCCACCACCTTTCCCAGTTCATCACTCCTTTCAAAACACTTAGCATCAGAAAATTTCTACCCCAATATTCTTCCAAAATTCCTCCCCTATACCTATAATCCTTTCACTAGGAAGAAATATCCCCATATAGTTCTTTTGGTTCAAACAAAAAGATGTTACCTGGTTAAAAGGTAACATATTCTGTCTAGCTTTTTAGTTTCATTTCCATTTTTAACTCCCCATACTCTTCTTATTAATTTAATTTATAACAAAAACAGTATACAAAATATATTAATATTTTTTATGTTTAATATTTCTTCCTACAATTACACATACCTCCATATTGTGGGTAGGAAACATACTGTTTCTATGAATGGGGAACTATGGTCTCATAAAAAGATTATTTTTCATTTTTACATTTCCAACATTCATGGTTTGAAATTATGATGGAAAATATATTTTTAATTTCATATATGATATTTATTATGTATTTATTCTTATATAATACTTTTATAACAAATAAATTTTATACTTTCCAATTCATGTTAATACGATATCATAGTTTGAGGAAGTGTGGACTACCACCCTCTCAAAGCGATGTGATTTGTTCATAGAATATATGGAATGTATAAAGGATGGTTATAATTAATTATATGATACATCAAAAAATATATATTATATTAATGAAATAATTACCATTATGGAAATATATATATACAAATAATTTTATTTATTACCCTTAAACACGCGTAAAAAGATATAACGTCATTCGTTGACGTGTGGACTACCACCTCCTCAACATTATGTGATTCCATTTACTTAAAAAACAATATATATAAGTATATATATTAAATAATTTGTAATTTATGATATAATTATCATTATATAATGATATGGTGTTACTTACCACTTTTCCATAATGATCATTTAAAAATAGGAACGTTGCTAATGCATATGTATGGACTACTGTCTCCATGAGTGTAAGTTGCTTCATTTTTCATAAAAATATTTAATTATTTATTTTAAATCTATAATTTATGTACAAATATAAGAATTATTTGATGATTATTATTTTAAAGATGATATATAATGACTCCTTGAGCATAGATAACCTACAAAAAATTAAATAAAAACGTGAACTAGATTTGGTCAAATCACGCAACCTAAATTTAATTATTTATGGAGTTTTAACGATCATATAAATAGGTGAAATAAAAGTAGAGAAAAAAATTAAAATGGTTTGTAATCAATTATAAAATTAATATATGTTTATAATACATGAATTTAGAGGGCATTAGCCAGAATGAAAAATCAATGTAAGGGACACTTGTATCTCTTTTCATTCCACGAGGGATACTTTATTATTTTGTGCCTTATTTCATATATATGGTGTACATGCTACCATATTGAAATGTTATATCATGAAATATTTTATATTTATGGTATTTAAAAATTTTAAATTATTATTATTACTTTTGGGATTTTTCATTCATATGTAAGGGATCATCCTCTCATAATTTATATCAATGAGATATATGTTTTGTTCACCACTTATATTTTTAGTGCATTGTATCTACTACCCTTATTATTATATTTTATCATTAATACTGTTATAATAATTATATTTATGGACTTAATATGATGTTATTAATTAATGTGGTTTATTATTTAAAATGATTCAAGGTGGTATAGAACACTTTGTAATTTTAAATGATTATTTTCCCCAACTATATCTTTAATTATCATTCAATATAATTTTCATTTAATAGAATTATATAACAAATATTCAATAAAACCTTTAATTATCCTTTATTTATTCATGAAAATTTTAAATATTAATACTAATCATCAATTATTTGGTTCTCACAATGTTTTAGATTTTTTTTTAAAAAAACCAGACATTATTTCACAGTATAGTCAGAGAAGTTTTATTCTTCTAAAAACTATGCCTTATTTAAAAAAATTTCAAAATTAATTATAAAATTATTTGGTCAATTTATTTTTACCCTGATTTATTTTAATAATTTGTTAAAATGAATCATATTGTCACTTTCCAAATGAGTTATTTTATATATTTTTTCAATAAAAATGTATATTCTTATAACCTTGTATGACATGTACGAATTTATCTCTCGTCATTTATTGGAATCTTTATATTCAATTTTTATATGATTAGTTTTAAAGACATTTTTTGAAAAGTGATTTTGAATTAAAAATATTTTATAATGGTTTTTCAAAATGGAAGGATATTTTATTCAATAATATTTTTAAAAGATATTCTTTATTTCTTCAATGACAATAACCCTATATTTTTACTCCACATGAGATTTGTTATATAGATACAATCGTTTTTTATTCCTATGGATGTTTTCTAATTTATATGGACAAAAATTATATTCAAATTAACGTCCTTGATTTCTTTTTTAGTCCCCTAGAAATATCTTATTTCATATGATCATTGAGCATTGAATTTCCCTAAATTATCTGTAATATTTGTCATAGATATTACTATTTCCTAAATCGTATTCCATTTCAGTTATGGTGTTTGAATGGGGAATTGTTTATAAGTTTGTATTTATCATTGAATATAGTAAATTGATAACACATATTATTTATTTTGATTATTTAATATGACAAATGATTTGGACTTACAATGATGGGTGGATCACAGACTTCATATAGCTCATCAAGGCACCCACAGTTTCTCATGAGAAGAATATTTTGGAAAATGGGTTTATACCCTTAGTATCAAACCTTCCAATAAAATAAATTAATGGTAATGAGTTTTCATGTGCCATAAACATGAAATTAAACAATTAAGAAAATCTTTTATACTAGTTTCAATTATTATTCATCAATTAGATTTTTCATTGACATATCTATAGATATTGTACATTTTTTATATTGATTTCATGGAATGTGTGTTATCTTATTTACCTTGAAATTTAACAATTCTTATTGATTTATTATTTCTTAAGTAATATTTTTTCTCACTGATCATTTGACCCCCATTTTATATGTTTCTTTCTCCAGGAGTCCTAGAAAAGTAATATGAATGATAAACATAGATTTATTAGATGCATTAGAGTAATTCCAAATGAATTTTTATTTAGAAAGTAGAAGAAGAATTATTCTGTAATTAGTGTGGTCATTTTTAATAAAATTATCCTTTATGTATCTTGTTAACTAGGACAACTAAATTTATCTGTTCTTTTGGTTCTTGATTCCTTAAAATCATGAAAATATAAATGATAGTAGACACCAACTCCAATATTCTAGGGTTGGTTCACAACAATTAATTGAATAATTTTGATCTTCTATGTTTAGATTAAATTATTATAGATTAATGATATTGTGATTTTAAGAATTGAGAGATTAATAATTATTTTACTGCATTATATTTTTTATGGTTTTTGTGGCATGTGATAAATTTTACCAATAATGATGAGATGTTATTCCATTGCATTTGATCAGGTGGAAAAACATTATATAGGGAATATAACCCTAAATATGTGGCCAAAATTGTGGAAATATTTTCTAAATGATTTTAATGGAATATTATTGGTGACCATAAAATTGGTTGTTGATTTAAAGGATTGTAGGGTTTACTATATAATGGGATTTATGGAATATATTTAACAACATGAGATTTTATTTTTGGAATCCTGCATGTTTTCATTAAGGATTTATAGTGTTATGCATATTAAAATATTGAGTATCAGACATTAACTGATAAATTATGTTTTTAGAATATAATGAATTGTTTATTTTTATATTTAGTGACCTTTCTTTTAAATTAATTGTCTTTGAATTTAGATAGACATATTATGTACGAGTCATGTGATAAACTACATATAAAATAAAAATTGTTGAAAATCAAATATTATTGTTTGTACATAACATATGCTAACCATTTTAATATATATATATATATATATATATTTACATTCTGAAGGAAGGACTTTTGGATCATATTATTCATTAAAAGGGTTTAGGGAATAAAAAATTAAAATTGAATATCCATTTATTGGTGTACGATATGAAGTTAAAATAGATCAAATAACAACCAAAGATTTTGATTATGATTATAAATTAATTAATTTTGTTTATTGATCGATTTATCTATATATTAGAACAAAGACTCCACTCAAGGTAATGCATATTAGAAAAAAATCATTTTTCAATAATTTTTTTCTCAGAAAAGAATAGAATTTTAAATAGTCATTGATATATGGTTTAGTGATTGTAAAAATTCTAATTACCATATTATCTAACTCTCTCCGTGAGAACCTGATAGTTAGATTTCTTTTCAATGTCCATTTTTTTATTCCCACTATTGATCTCATGTATGGAAACCTAGTATTATGGTGACCATGACATTTTATTTTCCTCCAAATTAATAGGAATTGTTATTATACCTTTTTAGGATGTGGTATTTCTAAAAAGGGTATTTTAAAATTTCATATACTTGTTTAAAAATAAAATTTTTTTAACTATAATGATTTAATTTATTGAATGAGGATAAATCTAGTATTTAAAAGAACACTATATTCAATAGCCTATCTTGCTAAAACATTGAGATGAAACAAACTCCAAAATTTTTTTATTTCCACACGAACGATATAATTAAAATGTAAAATTGTAGTGTATGAATATTAATAAAGATAGTAGGAAATAGATATGAATTTTATATTAAATATAAATTTAATTATTATTATTAATTTAATAAATTTTTTTGTAATTTCATTTTATTCATCAAAATTATATTTTATTGAAGAATAAATTTTATTGGATTATAAGAGAAAATAAATATATTTAATTTATGAAAAATTTATAAAATATATTTCAGAATGAAATTTAATTTTTTGACACATAATGTGAAATTTAGAATACTTAACATTTCGGATAATTTTCTAAAAAGGTGTATTTGAGGGTTAAAAAGTAAAAATAATTGTTTTTGATAAAATACCCCAAATGTTATGAAATAATTATTATATGATATCTATTTAAAATTTATTAACACTTATTCTTGTTAAATATTTATATTTTTAATGATATAATACATAAGGAATTACAGTTATAAATATGTTTTAATTTTGTTAACCTAAATTTTATCCTTATAATTGTTTTATAAGATACACATGTAAATTTTTTTAAATTGTTATTTATCACTTTAATAAATTTAATAATGTAAAATGGATTCCATATTTTGAATTATATTTTCCAATTTAGTGTTTAAGGACATTTTAAATTTTATACATTGAAAAATATCTATCATAATACAGTTAAGGTAATGTAGTGGGTTAATGTCAAAAGGTAAATCCTTAAAATAACAAAATTGGAAAAATTAAATCATATTTTTATTTTTTGATTGCCCTTAACTATTCATTAAGTCTTTAATTATCAATAATTTTCAATTTAATTAATTCCACAAAAAAATGATTGGTTTTAAATATAAAATAATTAGTATTTAATCACTTAAAATCACACCACCTCAATTATAAATACAACACATGACCATCCCATTTTTCCAAAAAATCCAGGAACCTCTTAAAATATCTTATCACAAAATCCTCCACACTCCCAAAATTTATATTTTCATTTTGTCTTAACTAATTAGCAATTCAATATTCCTTAAGTTTCCATTCAAGGAGGTAATGTTCATGAGGTAAATTTCTTAAACCACCTCTCTTAATTTCTTTTATTCTTCTAAATTATTCTTAGCACCATAAAAAATAAATAAAATAGAAACAAAAGTATCATTGATATAATTTAATTTAATATTTATAATATAATATCTTATATTAACCATTTTCTTATCTCTAATTATTCAATGAAATGAACCCATTTAAAAGTACTGGTAAATAACCATATCCGGGGATAAATATTTCTCATATTCCATTACTACCATGAAGGTTGGTCATAAAAGTGTTATTATGGTAAATAATATTTCACTTGTTATTTTATAACCTATTTCATTTTCTATAATGAGTATATATACATAATATTAAATAAAACAATCCTAGTTCGTGATGGTCATAAAACCACCAAAAATATACTAAACATTTATCACCGACATTTTTTCTAATGAATCATCCTCATGGAAGTAAGAAAAATGATATATGGGACCATATAATAATTTTTATGTGAATTAATACCATTTTATTTTAGTTTTATAGTTTTCTTTAAATTTTATGTGAACGTCCATAATTATAAACAAGTTCACCATCCAGGAATCCATGAAACGAACGAACCAATAACATAGAAAATAAAGAAATATAATTAATTATCGTCTGGTAAGATTTTATTAATGGATAATATAAGGTATTATATATATCAATATAGTTCGTTAGTGAATTAATAACATTGTTTTATGCATTTTTAAAAGGATTAATATATGAAAAAATAAATGGAATTGTGGGGTAATGGATTTATGAACTCAATTTTCATTCATTGGGTTAAACATCTTCTTCATTGATTATGTCGGGATAATATTTTGTATAGAATGGGATTTTATTATCTTATATTATATTTAAACCTATTAATGTGGATTTATAGTTGATATACACAATTTATATATTTTATTGATTCTCACTACAATGTTTTGATATTTTTAAAGGAATTCATCTTAATTTTTTTGGTGAGGAATATTTTGATGTTATATAACTGCATTATTTTATAAGGCTAATATAATGGTCATTAGATATGTTAAATAATTAATTTATTTATTGACATTATATTTCATGTTTTTTACATGATATTATATCTAGGTGAATATTATTAAACTGATTACCTAGTGGTTAGAATTTATTTCAAAATATTATTATATATGGATTATGTTTAAGTATTTACTAGGTAATATTTATATTATTTGTTAATATGTTCCAAAAAATGTTTTCAAAAAAGTTTTTAATATTATAATAAAAAAAATTACGTCATTTTTACCCATGTTTTTCATCTTAAAAAATGTTTTGAAATGAATATACTTGTCATTTACTATACAGTTTCATTAGTCTTTTATAAAAAATGAATGAAACATTATTTTTACATATACTATATTAACTAAATATCTATCCATAATGAACACATAAATTTTTTAAATATTAATTTATAATCTTCAACAGAATATATTTTCAAAACTTTTTGTGAACATTTTAATTTAAAATGTGATTTTCAAAGAGAAACGGATATTTCCTTTAAATTTTAATGAAATTTTATTGTATTTATATTAATTAATGATATAAAAACATTATTATACATATAATTGACTATACATATATTGAATTGATATAATCCTTATTCTTCTTGGGATTGATAATTATTATTTTTTATATGGATGTGCTATTTTGATACCATTTTCCGTAATAATTGGGATAGTTTATGGTTATGTTTATTGATTCAGGAAATTAAACAAATTTCATTTATTAGTTTTTAATAAAAAAATTCTACAGATTTTGTTTCACCCATTTCAGAAAACAATTTTTTGGAGTTAGAGATGGGTGTGGACCTATACATCCCCTTAATGCATCAGGATGTCTCAAGAGACAAACTAGATAGAATTATTTTCCAAGGGATTACCATTTTATTAGATTAATGGTACGAAGAATTTAATGAATTATATTCTAGGAATGAAGAGTTGATATTATTATATTCTTGGTATGAATCCCCAGTGCTATATTTTAGATATATGTCATTATACATTCCCTCATTATGAGATTATTTATGGATATTTTCTATGATTATTAGATTAGTTAGAATATCCATGGTTAATTTTCATTATCATGTTATTATTTATGTGGAATTAATTTATTTTCATTTATTATTACAATATTATTTTGAAGTCATTGATAAAATGTAATATATGTTCATTTATTTACATGGCCATGTTTTTATGATTATATATTTAAGATAGAATCCACTATACATAACCATTTCTATGAATTTGGCCTCACCCCTTTATTATGTTTTATTTTTCACCATGATTCAATGATGTTCATTATGATTGATATCCATGGATAAGATAGAGTAATAATTATTTTTTAAAATGAATTACAACGATGTAATTTATGTTTTAAATTTTAATTTAAGATTCGAGTATTCATATTGTTTTCTAATACTAATAAATTATTCTATCCCTCTCGATGTGATTCCTTGTATATTATACCAATTATATAATGTGGCCATTGACTCTAGGATACTATGCTCAGTGTCATTATAATAAACCATTATGAAATTACCAATTATTCCTTAAAATATTATAACATTAATTATCAGTGTATTCCATGAAAATAACTAATTATATAAGAATGTAATAAAAAGTTGTGGGTCCGGTGAAAATTAAATAAGTTATCATGAACCCTAGTCACAGCTAATTTAACACTATGTTCTATATAAATTCATAATTATATTAATGATCAAAAGTTTGACATAATACACCAATACACTTCTATGTATTCCCATTATTTAAGGACTTGTGTCTCTCTATAAGGTATTTATTACCATTTTCTATCATGGGATAGGCCAAAAGGCCATTATACACTATACATTCCATAGTTTGGAACATAAGGTATTCATATCAAACTATTTCATAAGGACATGTGTGTAATCCATCATACCCTTTCCTTGTGATAAGGTGTATCATCATCACATTCCACACATACCCCCCATTATTGGGATATAAAATTTATGATGGTCCACCTGTCACATGCTTCTAGATTCATAATAATCACAAGTCATAAGTTTATATACAATATGGTAGAACACATCTAGGAAAAACCATAGAATATTTTTCATGATTCTTGGCTCCAAACACAGAAACACATGTGATCATTATCGTGCATGGGTATCACCAACTATATATTAAAACACATGTTACCAATATAAGTGAATCATCTCAAAGATGGACCTATATGTTAAGGATCATCCTACCTCATTCATACTGACTAAAATTACAATGATTTAAAACTACTAATATCTATGATTAATCAAAACACTAACAGAATTGGACCAAAAAACCAATTGTTCCTAGAAAGAATCAAAATATAAAAAAAGATATAATCTAAAACAGGATTTTAGTAGCATATGGAGATATAAAAATTGTATAATTTCAGCCTAAGAATAAAAAAAGATCATCAACAATAAATTTAGATTTGGTCTATCAAAATGTCATAACCTCTCAGGATTTTGTATACATCTATCAAAGAAGTAACTATTACATGATTTAACATGAAATAATCCGTAAATATTTAAAAAAATACCTTCATTTTTGAATAATTACTAATAAATAATAATCAACATGCTCAAACAGAGAAACATTTATTTTTGTAAGTTGACATTTTTATCTAGAATTCAAGTGATGATGAGAGAAGGAGTGGACCAAATAAGTTAGATGCGATATACTAGGTTCATTTTTTATAATTGGGGTTTTCATCTTAGAGATTCAAATAATTACAATTTCAGTTTTAGTTAAATTATGGAGACACCCATACCTACTGGGTAATCTGGACACCACCAGTAGGCCGATATTAGTCCTCTAGAAATCCGGTGTTCCTAGAAAATGCATGGTGCATCTACCTCATCCACCTAAAATCTAGTGAGATCAATTGATATGTATGTATTCTTCTACCCGTATCAAAAAATTGGGGGCTTTTATCGGCTAGATGGTTTTAACACAAGTAGTTCTATGTTTCTAGTTAGTGCCTCCTACTTCCTTAGATAAGATTCATATGCTGAGAAATACATATAACAAACTATAAAATAAAAACAATGTTAAAATTAAAATCAAATTTTCATTCCTTTTAATTTTTTGGGTTTGAAAACATCGATCTATAATGTGTCTTTATGAGTACAACTCAAAAAATGCACCATTAAACATGAATATGAGACTATCTCAACCACTTATCCTCATACATTGATATATGTTTAGAAAATCATAACGGTGCTACAATACTTCCAATAAAAACCTTTAAAATTCCTAAATAATATTCTTACTGATATCTTTAAATTGGATACATATCATTCTAACTCAGCATCACCACAAACAATTGAATCTATAAGGCTGGTCTTGTACCTCTAAAAATGAGACATGTGGAACATGTTATATATACCCTGAAATTGTTGATGAATATATAACCAATAAAAATTACCCAAATATTCATAGTAATCATAAATATTTTCTCAATATATGGTGTAATTCTCCCATGAGTCTGCTTGCAATGATGCCTAAAATGAGGAGATACCTATAATGAACCTCAGTCACACATAGTGAACTATAATTGTTCTCTCCACTTATAGATATATGATTTTCATAAAATTTATTGTTAATAATTAAATTATTTATAAAATAAAAATCATGGATGTCTCCTAAAAAATACTTAGGCAAATTAAATTATTATCATCCACAACATGGAAATTCAACTATGAGTTACATGGTAGACCATAAAGAGACAAAAATGGGGAAATCTAAATAAACCCTATAAAACATTTATGTATTTGAAAGACAATAATTATATATAATCCTAAAATTATTCACTAATGTTTACTATGTGTTCCTAAATAATATATTTCCTGATCTTTAGGGTACACTCTCATACTCCATTACTTTGATGATGATACGCTATACATTGTTTGGATTGAGTTCTAAAATAATTCTGCAAGAGTTTCAAAAACCAGGATTTAAAACATGAATTATTTTTTAAAAGGTTGGGGGGAAATCCTAATTTATTATTAAATCTAGAAATGATAGTTTATTCAATCTCCCATACACAAATCCAACCCATATAATTTATAGATTGTGTATTTAATATCATTATTAAATGTTCCACATTCTTTAGAGAATCACCTATATCCCAAATAACATATCGATTTCCCAGGGTCTTGGGAAACCCCATCCTAAATTGAATTTCCCCTCTTCCAACTTCCAGATAGGCACATTATGTGGATCAAGTAATCCGCATTGTCACTGATTCATAACATTATACTATGAGAGGTCATAAAAATAGGAATGAAATCCATAATGTAATTATTCATTCTGTGCTACCCAAAGTGTCTCATGATCACTTCATAAATCATTATTTAACAGCTATGTACTAAAATGATGGTTTTTAGTTCATTTTCATTTTTACCTTATGGATATTATAACTAGAACAATACCATCGATAAATGACATATTGCAATAATTTATTAACCATATTTGAACTATTCCACATCTAGTCATCCATTTAATGATCAATAAGGATTCATGATTTGAATATTTTCTAGAATTAACATTTCCTCCAATAAATATTTCATTACAAAAAGGGTTTTCTCATTACCCCTTGGTCAATAGATACATATATCAATCACTCATTCTGTAATCAAATTAATTGATATTCCAACTCTAAATGATTCTTTCTAATATCTTATTTTTTCTATCTTATAGAATCTTAAAATTTATAATATTCCATATATAATAGTCAACATAAATATGAAATGTCTTTAGATACCCAACTATGTTTATTTTTGTGATATTAAATTTTTACAAAGAGAATATGTAACAAAAGATCTTAGGGTACATGTAAATTAAAAATCACTCGCTGATGAGGTAATTCCCCAAAACATTAGACAATATACCATGAATTACAAATCAATGTCATGAATTGGGTAGTTCCACTTTATTTTATTTATATGGGGATCTCCATAATCAATAATTTGGTCACATTGCATCAGTATAGATCCTATAAACATGTGATGCATGGAAATTGACTGCAAATCCATTCCCATTATCTTAAAATATCAGTATCCAAACAGTCATTAATCTCATATTTAAATCCATGAATATCTCTTAACACTAATATGTCCACTCAAAATCATCCAATTCATGGTAATTCAAGTCATCATTTCTGTATGTAAGTATAAATCAACATTGAATTTCCTAATATTTCCCACAATCCCAAGTATCCGGCTGATCTCAACTATACGTATCACGCATTCCTAAGACATCAGAGACCCTATATTTTTAGGGTCCACATAAATTTCCACCTAAATTATCTAATTACTACAAATGCTTAATAGTTTGATTTAAAGTGTTACATCAATATCTTTTCCTAGATATAATCTGGTTGTACTTAACAAAACAAAAAACCAAGACTCTAGAGTGAATCTTCGATGCCCTTGTGAATATGAGGTTGTCATCTACATAAAATATTATGAAGGAGTCAATATATGGATTGAATATTCTCCTTTTTAGATCCAATAATTGTATATGTGAATTATTTAACCCACATTTCCTGAAAATATAATAACATAGTTCATATTTAATCATTAATGCAGTCATATGAATATAATCCTTTCTAAACTAATATTTGGTTTTAGCCTAATTATAGATCTATATTGGATACAATTTAGGCTTCACATAAGATATCAAACAAGTCATAAATCAATGTAAATGGTTATCTATTATCCAATGTAACATGGCCTAAATTCTTGTAGTTCATATGTAACTAGTGAATACCACTGATGTTTTTCCTAAATAATACAAGAGAACACAAAGAAGAAATGATAGGTTAAATGAAGCCCCTAAACTAAAAATCCTCAAACATCACCATCAATTATTTTATCTTAGTTAGTGACACATGTTAATATTGAATTGATATATGTTTCTCATCCAACATGAGTTCATTCCCAATATTATTTTCCCTATAAGGATCAAGACTCATGATGTCAACTAGAATAACATCTAGAGAATGGTCTTCCTAAGAGGATGATATTGTGAAACCGTTTCTTGGTTTGTAATAAGAACCAATCCTACAACCAATTTTATCATATCCTCAATTAAAAAAGGATTACACCACAATTTAAGGATCTAATATCCTAATATCAATTCAGACCAAACATCACACACTGAGGCCTAGTGATGGATTGAAACCATCTATAACATTCAATGTAACCCCAATAACTTCTCAACTAATCAATTCCAAATATATCTGCAATGATAGTAATCTCAGGTATCATTAAATCCCACATATTTCTATAACCAATAATAACTACTTGAAAATATGAAATCATTTTCAAAAGGTAATATTTCCTTATTATTGGTGTTTTAAGAGAGAAAATCTCATAATATAGTGTTCCCAACAAGTCATTTATCTAAAATCATGAGTAGATATAAATGAATTGAATAAACTCTATCAAAAAAGAAATTGTATAGTGTATATGTTAGGATGATCATACCAAAACTAGACAACAGTCCCTATCCACTAAAAATAATAGAATTCAGATGTTCATATATTATATCTTTATTAGCTTCACAACTATTCCACTAAAGAACATAACTCACCTAGGTCATTTAGTTCTATGGTTTCAGAAGTTGTTGTAGAGGACCACATCAAAATGTATAGTTCATTGTTCTTATTTTCCCCTCACCACTATGGGATCTAAACATTGATATCAACTAATTGAACTTCTCAAGAATCCCTATCTCTCCACATCAGAAAGACATTTATACGTTATAGGGAATTTATTTATTGTTTTTACTCTATCTATAAGAGAATCTTTTTGTTAATATTCTTATAGAGGTATATAAGGAAACATTTCAATTAATTTTTTGGCTGTGTCCAAATGAATAAAACTCCATGTCCTTCTTTTTCTTACCTCTAGAGAATTCATCCACTATAGCATTTGAGTGTCCACCAGCTAATCTACAATGATATGGAAGAGAAAGTGAAAGTTTTTCCTCTTCCAAAACAATATTGGTTTTCACATCCTTGATAAGATTCAATAGAAAATTCATCAAGTTAAATCTTATAACTTGAGACCTAATATTACTCAATGGATAATGTGTAATTTCAAGTCTTATTACTCTTTAATAGAATCCATGAGAGGGAAAACATAAAGCAACTTCACCGAATAATATTACTAATATGAAAATTATATTAGTCACTATTGAAGATATAGAAACACAAAATAATGATCCATAATTAGTATATCCATGAAGAAATCCTTGAGAAAACGATCTTTGAAGGAATTTCTTATTAGATACTCACATATTAATATTTTGGTCAAAGCACTCAATCATCACCTATATGGTATTTAAATAATGAAGTTCACTAACACAACTCAACATTTCAATATATTCTATAACATTTTGATGGTTTAATACCTATTTTAAATTAATTCGTTAGAATCTTAATGTCCTCTAGTACCATAGGGGGAAGTGGAATGGTAAAGATTAATGTATCAAGCATTATCTACCATCATCCATGAAACTGATGCAGATTGAATAGAAGATAAGTTATAGACTTCTGGTTGTTGTGGTTCCACCACTTGAACCTCTAGAGTTCATATAAGATATTTCTCAAAACTAATTACTATACACATGGTGTAATTATATATGAATTCCCCAATTTGATATCATTCTAACAAGCTTCCACCATTGGTCCCCTCATATTTCCTCTATGCGTCATTGTCTACAATGCCAAATTAATTCGTAAAACACCTATAATAGTTTACATATGATACAAACCTAATAAGCCTACTAAAATAAAAAGTGTATTTCTACTCAGTACCTAACATAAGAGGATACCCACAATGACATGGAATAACTATCCAAGAGCTACTCAGGGTGAAGAGAAGTTCTAGATACCTGTATGGTCACCAAATTCATAAATATAAAATTAAAATGTTTATTCTCTTGTCCAGAAATTATTAATCATAACATAATATACACATTATGAAAAACATAATATATATAATATAATTATCTACCATTTAACGTAAGAGTTTGGTATATATATGAAATATGATTCAACATACTTATTCATGATGCATAAACACAACAAAATCCAATAAATGATACCACAAAACCATAAGTGTAGTTATATTCCCATCACTTGTAACATGGAGGTCTATCACATTGAATATGAAGAGGAAGTTTCATAACTCCCCAAATGTAGATCAACAAAGAATGTTTCCAATCTACTTTTCACCAAAACACTATTGGGAAAAATTAAAATTAAACCTAATATGATACCATTTTGTAATTAATTTTCTCAATTCACCTAATATAGCCCACTGATCTATGTGACCGCATGAATTTTTCCCCAAATAAAGTGATTGAGGACTATATTTAAGGGTTTTAATGGTTGAATATAGATAATATAGTCTCAATATAAATGATATAAATTTGATCTATATAATGAAAATAAAAAAAAACAATAAAGGCAATAGTAAAACCAAATAAACATAATTCTAAAATATATGAAATTTTAGGAATCTAAAAGACATAAAAGGTGATAAATCACGCACCCCCAGTGTGGAAAATCAACCCATATTATAAGAAAAAAATTAGAAAAAAATTTAACACATAGTAAAATCACATCTAAGCCCATTAAATAACTGCCTATAAACACAAAGCTCCATCTCATTAGCTCCATGTTGATATGCCCTTTCCATTTCATAGATCCCTAATGATGATGTCTATATACAAATCAAGATTCCAATATATGCTATGATAATAACCATGTTGGGACCATGAATGTATATTTAATGTAATTTTACATTAACTAGTGGGATTTTTCAGGAAAATGGTATAATTGCCTATCAAATTATAATAAATCATTTATCATGAAACATTGTGCTCATCTTTCCACCATGATATTTGGTCATACCATATTTGTCTTTCAGTTGATGGGATATCTAAAAAATAATGGTTTCATTATAGTTATTTAACATGACCACCATAATACTCTGATATTCCACATGGCTATGTTTCATTGGAAAATCCACAAGGAAATAATACCCTATATTTATCATTGGTCATGCCATAAGTCCATTCTTATTTTCTTCTACATCTTGTTGGGAATAAGGTTGTCAAATCTCAATACACCCTTGAGTCTGGATGTAATGATGTCACTAACCTATCTAGTGTATTGCAGGATCATCATAATCATTTCATGTCACACAAACTCTCCCCAAGGGTTTCACTAAGACATTATAGTCCACTTGTCTCCTTATAGTAGATGGTGAACCTCCAAAGGCCCAACCTTCCCATAGGATAGGGAATTAAAAAAGTAGGAACAAAAATAACTTATCAGGAAAGAGTTTCATAATCCACAAACATATACAAATGAAATTATTTTCATAAATTTTTGTCATGGGATATACATGAAAAATAATGAAATGAATATTAAATAATAAAATAATACAAAGGGACCTATATTGAATGGATCTTCCTACCTCAAATGTGTTGATTCCAATCGTTATGATTCTCCCCTATCAATACTCATGTCTCATATTATGATAAATAATATTAACCACTCAAAAATATTATTACTATAAATTATCCCAAGTAATTATTAAATGGGGTTCAGAATAAGATTCAAGAAGGATATAGTGACATAGGCATAGAATAATCTTAACTTATGTAATGAAACCATCATCAATGATAAAGTTAGATCCAGTCCACATAATTGTAACCAATTCTCTAGATATAGTACCAATATATATATATGTATATATACAAAAAATATGTTATTTTAAAATTAAATAATGTACATATCATGCTAATATAGCATAGAACTATAAAAGATTACAATGGAAGAGAGATTATCTCTACTAGAAAATAAAAAACATACCTCATGAAAGACAAATGATCTATGTAGACATTGATTACTAAATATAAAAGAATAAAGGGAACAATACTCACTAAAAGAAATATTTTAGGGATGTTTTGTATTATTAGGGTTTAATCCCAGAGAGTTTGACAAAAAAAGGCATGTTATAGTGACATTTTTTTTTCTCCCATACT
Organism: Viscum album; assembly: GCA_963277665.1. Lineage (NCBI taxonomy): Eukaryota > Viridiplantae > Streptophyta > Magnoliopsida > Santalales > Viscaceae > Viscum > Viscum album. Next base: position 768,678,931 of record OY728119.1, on the reverse strand, counting down.
TGCCAGGATGTTTAGAAACCACTGACTTGTCAATATGATGCCTCCACCCAACTGGTATACTTGGGTAGGTAGAAACAATAATACCATAAACAATAGAGTTCTAATTGGGCATGAAAAATTTTAGGTCTTTATTTACCCATAGTGGCTAGCTAGTGGATCCGTTTTTCTAGTCCATTGGAAACCAATAACAACATTCAACTAGTTTGTTATACTAGATCATTCACAATTTCTTCCATGGAAGTAACCATTATTAAAAAAAATTATTAAAAAAATTAATGTATTTTAAAAAACTAATTAATGATCCTTGTAATTCAAAGGGTATCACACATATTATTTAAGGGTATTTTCTGGAGGATATATATTTTCCTTCAATAAAGAGTTACATTAATTTCAAATATATATCTTGTGTAATTTAATATTTATTTCCTTTTCATTTTAAAGTTCAAATTAATATTAAAAAACCCACACATTAAATGAATCATTAATAGATTATTTTTGTGGAATTTCTGAGTTATCCATTCCATTCACTTTATATTTTGATAGGTCTTGAATAAGTGATGATAGTGTGATTTTTTGGGAGCGATCCCATGTTACGTGTCTACCTCAAATGCCCATTGGTCATGCCTTCTTTAAAATTTTTCTTTGTGAAATAATTTTTTCGTATATTCCTCGCCAATATATTTCAATATTTTGAATTCATTTTTTCGGAAAAACATATTCAAAGAATGGTCGGTGAATTTCAATAGTACAGAAAAAGGATGAATACAAAACAACAATAACATGATCCGATGACATAGTTATTTATTTATTTTGGGAAATCATCCATAAATATATAACGTTAAATATATTTTACAATGTTTAGGTTCTTAATTATTGTATGATGAACAATTTATCATAACTATTGAAATCCAAACATGTTGGAGCTCATAAGAAATTATGGTTCTATAGTAACCTGCATTACAACAGTCCCACCAAATGTATAGTAATTTCACATTGCTATAACAATTGGGTGATGGGAATATATAGAGATATAATGACTTAAAAATGTAACCAATAACAAAATACTAAAATTAAATGATGTTTCCAAATTTTTATTTTTCCATATCAATGTCAATGGTTAGAAGTGTTACACGTTTCAAAGCCACAATAGTTCCTAATTGGTTTCATGAGAGTAATTGTTTAGTGTGTAGTATAAGATGATAACAACTAACCAATCCTTATCCAAAGGATCAACCTATAAAATTCAAAAAAATTATATATTAGATACTGACCCAATTTTTTTTAAACACTTCCATAGTTCAACAACACCAATCAAACATGATATAACTTCCACCTCCACTTCACTCACCAATTAGTTCATTGGATCCATGATTAAATTTCATGTTAATAACTCATGAAGTACCATATAATTTTCCTAAAATTCTATAATATTGTTCTCCCAGATTATATCTCGAACCATTAATGCAGAAAAAATGAAATAAAATTGTTCCTCAACTTCTCAATCACTATCAGCTTTTTCAACAATTCTTCAATATTGATTATTATATGAATAATATAAAATTTTAGTGACCAATATTATATTAATACTATAATATAATACCATTTCAATGAAACACTATTCATATAGGAATAAAACACTCTGTTAATTACATGATTTAAAGACATTGGGATCATTTTATGATTTATAGAACTGTAATTTTCATAGTGTTAAACATTTTCCTCTTACTTTTTGTACAACTCAACCAAATAGATTTATTGTCACAATATCCAATTCCCAATATCTTTTGTAGTAATTTAGTTATCATTTATGGGAGGAAATTCCAAAACATTTTTAAATTGAGATGTATACAGTACTTTAGATCATCCAAAATTATACAAAAATCTTCTCACCATCATTCTACAATCAACATCACTTCCAATGTCAATATTCACATACCACTCCAATGATCTTCTTTTACCAAATTATTTTGATATATCCTTTAATTCATTTAGATATCGAAAATTTAATTCATATATCCCATTTAATTATTTTTATTATTTTGTATCCCCTTTACCAACTCCCGCTACATGAGAAATATCAGGTTGATTATAGACCATGAAATTCATTAAACTTCCAATAGGTGATCCTTATGGAACATTTTTTGTTTAATCAAACTCCTCTTATATCATTGGTGTTTTATCCTTTGATAATTTGAAATTTATTTAAAGGAAAATAGAAACTATATTCTCTTATAGCATAATAAATCTACTAAAAACAACTCTAATGTATTCATCTAGTGATAACATCAATATTCATGTCATGTGGTCTCTCTTGATATTCATCACTAAAATTGTTCCATCTTTACCAAATTAATTCATCACTAAATATTCATCCAAATACACATTCATATCATTAATCCTATAAAAAATTATATATTAATCATCATTATATTGAAATAAAAATATATAAATTATCCATCACCAAAAATCATAAGATAGAAATATCTATACAGAAAACACTATTTTCATGCATTTTTTCTCCCAAATAAATAAATTATTATTTTACTACCCATTTTATCCTTTAAAAAATATATATAGAACCATTATATTTTAATTTAATCTTATCTTTAAATATATATTAGTTTTTATAGCATACTTTACACACAACACCGAGTTTTAAAAATATGTGATATATTATTATAATTTTATTATTTAATTTGATAGGTAACACCTATCCATATTATTGGTGGGTGTCAATAGTTGTAAATAAATTTTGAAAATCTATTTTTAACCATATGTAAATTAAATTAATTGAATATAAATTGGGTTGAAATGAAAAAAATCATTTTAACGTAAACAAGATGTTTTTCTAAAAATGGTTTTATGTGTGTAATATGTTGTTATCTTAAAAAATTAAATTATTATCTATTGATTAATTAATTTAGTAAAATGAATATATTATATAATCAGAAAAAAAAATTAACATTTATCTAATGTATTTTACTATCCATGTAATACAAATAAATATTTTCTTATGATCAAATGTATATTTTCCTAACAATTGTTATATTGTGTTTTATGGATTTATTCTAAAAATTATTTAATAAAAATTATCAAATGATATTTTTAAAAATGGATATCATTTTTGGATTCAGTATAATAATATTTATCTTATGGTTAATTTTTTAAATTTTTATAAAATAGTTATAATACCAATTTTTTAAAAATGATGTCTTTTATGATTTTATTATCATGTAAGCATGGAATACTAAATTTTGAAAAAATTTAATTTACCAAATATATGTTAATGGAGTAAAATAATTAATTTTAATTAATTTTTTTGAAAGAGGGAATCCAAACATGAATTTTTTTATCATAAGTTCTGGTTTATTAAAATTTAGAACTATTTTTGGTTCTTTGAATTTAATTACATGGTGGGAAGTTGGAACTCAGAATTTCCATCTTCAAAAGTTTTAAATAATTTATTTGATTATTATTTAACCATGAAATTATTTATAATAATAAAAATTACATAATTTAATGGTGATATAATTTTTATGCCTAAATTGGGTAGTTTTGTAAAAATATTTTTTCATTAATTTTTCTATCATTATATGAAAAGTAAATTTTAAAACCTATAAAATTTTAATATATTAAAATTAATTTAAATTTTGAAATAATATTTTTAAACTTCATAAGAATTACCCTGTAATTTGGTCATATAAATATGTTATCATGGTAAATGTTAAGTTACCATTTTTAAGGTAAAAATGGGTTTAAATTTTTTTTATTTTGAGATAATACATAATATGTATGAAAAATTATTCTAATTGAGTTTTTGAAGATTTTTTAACCTTATAAAATATCATATTCAAATTTTTGGTTAAATGGTTCTACTGTATTGAATATGATTTATATACTATTTAATCTTTTATGTATTTCCAATTATTTCCATTCACTCACTTATAAAAGGGAACATACTCCACTACCTTATTAAAAAAGAATAATAATTAAAGATAAAAAATACCAACCCTAATACTATGTTATATTAAATTATAATTTACTATATAATAGTTATTTTCAAAATACCATACTATTATGGATTATGGTTTAATCCAAAGGAGAATTCTTAAAGAAGAGGTATAAATCTGAAAAAAGTGATTTAAATTTTATTTATTCTTCTTCGTCCCATATATTTATGATATATTTTATTCATAAATGAAATTATTATATTAAATATTCTTAATTTTTATTATTCTAATAGGGAAAACATTATGACCTCCCTTGCATCCTAATGGACATGAATGCATCCCTCATGCATACATGTGAACAACAACCTCGATGATGTGATGTTTTTCCTATTTCATAACTGAATCAATATATTTGACATAATGATGGATTTACTATATATCTATGATATTTAGGATACTAATATTATATTATAATGAATAATTATTAAATAAATTTATTTCTTTTCCATCAATCAAAAACATCACTTTTGTATATATATAGACTACCATCCTTATAAAGTGATGTAATTTATTTTTCATCCCAAATTAATTCCCATAGTTATAAAATATTTTATAATGAATATGTTTGATGTAACCATGATTAATCTATATGGACCGGGACAGCTGAACTGAAACATACATGATTTATAATGCTATTATCACCTTAAAATAGTGATTTTAAAAATCAAATGTCAATAAACTCATGGTAATATGTTACTATTAAATATTATATTATTGAAAATATATAAATATAATGTTCTAGAATAGATATATAATAAATTAATATTTTTTTAATTGGAGTTTCAAATGTGAAAAAAGAGAGGTGATACTTGAGGTAAGTTATTTCTATAGACAGTGTGAGGTAAATTTTCATTGTAGGAAATTATATTTATTTTATCCTCAAAACACAATATGTTTTATCCTTATTTCATTATTTATATAATCTTCATGTGATAGTACCATTTTCATATTTCAGATATATAATATGATCAATAAATTTTATATAATAAAAACAGTCATTACTGCATAATTGGTAATGAATATTTTACTTTCATGTCTATATTCTCATTAAAATGTTTTAATGATTTTTTAACTATTATATAATGATCACAGAAATCCATTTTTTCTTTATTAGAAATTATAAAAATTTATTAATGGGGGTATTATTTTCATTTTTCAATTGATATCTTTTAGATAATGGTTTAAAAATAATATTTGTTCTAACATATAATATATTATCAAATTTTCTCACCGTCAAGACTACTCCTTGATTTTATTCATTCTTTATAATATTTGACTGTTCAGTTCGTGGAAAAAAATTACCTATTCTTTGGAACATTCTATATTTACTATAATTTATTTCCAAATGATAATGTTATTTTCTCAGTAAATATTCTAGTATTATTTTACTTTATTTTCATCTATTCCTATTTCTTCTAATGTTACTTATTATTCAATGAGGACATGATAAAATGATAACTTCATCGTTATTTATTTCTAGGTCATTGAATATAATGATAAAATCTTGATGAAACTAGTTTTTTTCACATGTAAAACTACGATGAAATGATATATTTTTTCCTAAAAATGTGGTATATATAATGATTGATTATGATTTCATGATGGTTGGATATAATATATCTTGTAACTATTTGGATAATTTGATGATAATATATAAATGGATAGTAATAAAATAATGGACATGATTATGAATATATTGGTTCACATTTTCATGTGTGAGTATAATGGACTCTATCTTTTCTAATAAGAAGATGTTGGGATTTGATTTAGGATAACTATGTCGAAATTTTAATGTGTGATTTTGACCCCCTTATCAACATTCTCATAATATTATACATGTATATAATTGTTATTAACTATGTTGATAAGATTTTTCATTCCCATGATTTTGATTCAACATGCATATGTTATTAGTATTAAATGATGAATACTTATTTGACATAATTACTAATAATGTTTTCTATATATAACTTGATATTATATTTTATAATATTTGATTATATAGGTATGAATATTTATGTTGAGAAAATGAACTTGAAAATGTTATTATACCATTAATCCTATATAATTCCCTCCTATGATCAATATATCCAATACATACCCTTATCGATCATCTGATAACACACTTTGATTTGGTTTTCATCCTGATGGTTTTGATGTATGGTTCTACGTATGATTTTTCTAGAAGGATAAAAATATAGAGAAATTTTTGGTAAATGTGATAGATATATTTTAGAAATTATTTATTTATATATAGTCTCCAAATACACTGATCTTTTATGATTAAAAGTTCACTATAATTCAACTTTTTACTCCCTATTCATACAAAATAACATCATATTTTTTATTGTTGTGCTCATGTTACATCAGTTAGTATCAAGGACATGGTTTTTTATTTTTGTAAACTAGGTTGAGAAAATTTTAGTGATAAAACATTGTATAAGGCAAAGTATAGAAGAACATATAATGGTATAATAATGATATGAGTTTTTTTACTAGAATATATGTCCTTGTTTGTATACTTGTTAGTGGATATTTTTGTGGAAAAAATAAAAACCGTGCTAATAAATTTGGGTAGGGAGATTACGTATTTACTCGATCATCACCATTGTAATAAGTGTGTACCTTTGAAAAAACACTATACTAGATACTCTCAGGAGATATGGATTGGGTAAATCATATATTCTATGTGATATAAAAAATAATTATTTGAATAAATAATTACCATGGATGACCTAGGATAAAGTAATAGTGGAATTGGATGACATGAATGTGTTGTAATTTAGTCAATCTTAGGAATGATTTATATGAATATATTATTTTTCACTATGACAGATATATTCTAATTCTTAGAAGATACCTTTGGTTTTAGTTAATGGATATAAGTATGAGTAATTTGATTAAGGAATATGATGAGCATTTCATTGACCATACTAATTAGAAACCAAATGGACTAAAAGATGGGATTCAATATCATGTTATTATTTGTAGTCGATTATCTCATTTTATGAGCAGTAACATGGGCCATGTTGAGATTCTTAATTCATCGTGGAGGGAGAGTTATGATATTGAAGATTTTACTCGAAAACACTAACATCGTATTATGGGTCTTTGAATCCACTTTTTTGGTGTAGTAGATAATTTCAATCAAAATCACATATTCCATTATTAATTTCTTGGACCATGTGAATATTTATTGAGCAGTCTATTTCTTGGATATCCAGTGTTATTAATCATAGACACATAACACGAACACAATGAATGAATAAAATAATATATATGTAATGGGAGGTGATTAAAATAGGATATCTCAATAAATATTATCCCCAAATTTTATATAATAATAAAGAAGGATACATTCTATAGCTAAAATTATAGGATGATGAATCCATTAGTATATATGAAAATAACTATACGAGATATTTATTGCACTCTTATAGAATTATGATTAACCATGTGAAAAAATTAATCAAACTTTTAGTGGTATGAAACCAATTATTCCAATGATATTAAACAGAAGAGTCTTTTAACTCTGATGAAATTGTATAATATTCATTAAAGCTATAAATTTGTAATGGGAAATGAAAATAGTCTTTTAGTTTTAGTGATAAGAAGATGAAAATGGGTCATCCTAGATATTACATTTTTAATATCAGGGAATATATAGATTATAACCACCTATATATGATAAATGTGTCTAAAATAGCATTGGATATTAAATAAATAGAATATGGGAACACTTAAATAATATAAATGAGGGAAAATGAGATAGTAATTGTCGACTGGGATTAAATGATAAAAATGTATGAATATTACTATTAGAAAAATAATGTTTAATGATTTAGATGATGTTAGATAGGGAATTATATGAATTATGGATCTAATCCAATAAATACTGAGTATATTACACCTAAAAACCACTATGAAAAAGGATAATGTGAAGGCCTTTGATATCACAACTAAATTGGGTCAAGAAAACAACATGGTGAAATTTACAATAACCATCCAATGTAGAAATTTAAATATATTAAATGATTGTGGTGCTAAACACACATTTATATATAAAAATAATTTACCGATAGTATCACAACATGACCTCAACAACCAATTTCTATGTTTATAGTAACAAACTATAATGGAATTATGATCGCATATCAAGTTTATAACTCCACTCTATTATAAGTTTATGGGAATGTTCTTTTACCAATCATGTGATTCTGATGAAAATATAATTAGAAGTTATTTTTTGAATGTATTATATGTATGTCTATATATCCAATATATATTTCCATAAATGGGACGTCATCTTTGATATTTTGAATCTACCCATTTTTTCCTATAATTTCATTGATGAATATGGAATTACAATTGAATTATCTCAATTATAGAAATGGTATTACCTCTTTAGGAAGGATATTTATCTCAAACCATTGTGTAGAAGCAAAACATTGATGATATGACTATTATTTGGTGATAAGAGGATTAATATCCTACATGACATGCCTAATATTCCCAAAAACCATGAATTTTTGTGTTCAATAAATCTAATACTTAGTGGTAGAACTGTTAAAAATACTCCATATATAATGAAGTTGATTGTTTTGAGGAATTAAAAAGTCAAGTCTATGTGAATATCAAAAAATTGATTTATACACATGAGTGTATCACCATGTGGCACACCTATTATTTTTGTGAAGATTAAAGATGGATAATTGTGGTTTTTAATTGATTAACTACAATATAATAGGATCACTATTAATCCCCAGAGTGTGTCACTCTTTTACGAGATGATTCTCTCAAGCTACATTATTTTAGGCCCCTGAACTTTTTGGGCTTCACACCCTCCTTTAATATAATTTCATAAAGCTGGATGGATATGAAAACTATCAAAAATTTGTATCATCTTAACCATATTGATGAACTATTTTATCAATTACACGAATCTCAACACTTATCCACGATTTACCATTATTCTAGATTTCTTTAATTCAGTATCAATAAAGGGATATACCATAGAAAAAATTTGGTACACAATATGTTTATTATTAATTTATAGTAGGGAAATTTATACACAACAATTACCTCAGAATGCTCATGGATGTAATGAATAAAGACTTCAGTTATTAACCTAATAAATTTTTGATAGGGTTTATAGAGGATATTTATATATATTAAATGAATAAGGAAGAGCTTGAATAAAATAATAATATTATTTCGAAAACCATATGGAATGAGAAATTATATTCAAAATTTAAAATGTATAATTATTTGAAATATAATGTCTCATTATTGGGTTATATAATCTCATGTAAGGGTATATTGATAGATAATTCACATATTTAATTTTTTAAAAAATGGAGAATAAAATCATTCATAAATGAGAAATGAACTTTTCATGGATTATCTTGATATTATCAATTCATTATGATTTTTATTAATGTTATGTCATCCAATAACCTTGTTTACATGGAAGTCATACAAGTACCTATAAATTGATAAATGTGAGGAATATTTTGAGGACCTGGAAGGACTATTTGTTAGAGAAACTATTTTAACAAAACCATATATTGGTGAAGGGTTTTCTTCCTATAGAGACATGTGGAATTAAATTATGGTATGTGATATTAGAAAAACTAACATTTTTTATATTTTGACTCATATCAATTGATAATTGCTGAGAAAAATCACATGATTCACGAATTTGATTTGAAAGTAATTTTTTTTATTTACGATATGGAGAAAATATATTTAGGTTGGATAGTGTGACATATATAATGATAATTAAATCATGTAGTATATATCAACATACAAAGTGGTAATTATTTAATAGATAAGTTGGTTGGAGCTAATTAAAGATCATGATTAATCAATACATTATCACACTAGAAATGAAGACAAGGTAGATGATTCTCTATGTCAGAAAGTCCATGATATTATTTCCATGATGGGGATTTAATGTCATTAAATATTTAAGGGCAAAGAGAATATATTCCATGAAATCATGAGGAAAGGGGACATGTGATATCATTTTTAGATGAATGTTTGAGCATCCATTATTGTGAGGATTAGTGACACCACCACAAAACTGGGCAAGTAAGGCATCTACCTTTATCAGCGCAAACAGAAAAGCGCTGATAAAGGGGTAGGACTTTATCAGCGCTAAAAAAAGTTCTGATAAATGTACCATTTATTATCTCTAAAACAAGAGTTGATAAAGGGTACATTTATCAGCGCTTTAAATATCCCTTTATCAGTGCTTTTCATAGCACTGATAAAGGTTACATTAATCCGTGATTTTCTTCGCACTGATAATGTTTATTGTACACATTAAATAAAAAACACATGTTATAACTAAATATATATATATATATAATTACATAATTATAAGATTAATAATAAATATATTTATTAGATTTATAAGATTTTTTAATTCATTATATTTATTAGATTTATTAATTCATTATATTTAATATATATATTTATGATATTTGTTTATATTTAATGTATTTGTTTTATTTATAAATATATAATACTTTTAGTATATATGTATAATTAAAATTATTTAATATATATGTTCTTTCAAATAATTGGGGTCAATGAATAAATCATGCGTATATATTATGTGATCATATATGTGCATGAATAATGTTCATTTCTATATTATAATTACATATTACGTTGATGTGTTATTGATTTATAATTCATTATGTTACCCATATAATATATTTTTTCTAAAAAATTTACACTTATAATTAAAATTACATTATATTTAAAAAATAAATATAATTTTTATTATATTTTCATTGATAAATATATATAAATATACCTTTCAAACAATTTTATATGTATAAATAAAGATATATTTATTTAGAGATATAATTATTAATATATCTATATATATATTTATCATAAATATCATTTTAAAAAAATATATAATAAAATAAACAAATTATTAAATTTATACATTTATCAGTGCTTTTATGAGCACTGAATAATTAGGGATTTATCAGCGCCACAAAATCGCTGATAAAGTGGGTCATTGTTAGTGCTAAAATGAAAATCCCTGATAAAGACACCCTTTTTCAGCGCTAAAAGCATTGATAAAGTAACACCTTTATCAGCGCTAAAAAAGCGCTGATAAAGGGGGTCTTTATTAGTGATTTTCATTTTAGCACTGATAAAGACACCCTTTATCAGTGCTTTTTACTAGCGCTGATAACGGTCACCATGGTATTTATAAGTGCCACCGGGTCCTCCTCCTCCACCCCACACCCTATCAAGATTTTGCATAATCCCTACTAATAAAGCACTATTTTTTTGAATATTTTATTGATAATAAATGATATAATTTCCTCACATTGTGTTAAATATGTTTATTTATAAAATATTTGGGATTTGATCATTCATTTGAAAACATGGTGAAAATTCCAGTTTTACCCTTTATAGTGCACTATAGTATTTCGAAGATAAATATTTTTATAATTATTATTTGAATTTTAAATTTTTTACCGATGTTTCTAACTTAATTATATACAAACTTTATTCAGGACACTAGAGCTAAAGAGTGCATTTGTTTGTTGAAAATGGGACATGAAGTCAAAGTTGGGCTGGACTCGCCAGAATGGAGAAGCTTCTATATTTCGGACATAACGCCTTCATATGGGCCAGTATTGAGCCCAAATTTGGAGAGGCGATAGAAGACCCATATCCTCACATTTTATCGGACTGTAAGGCCGGCCAATTCATGCGTTTTGGTGGTCAAATGGGCGGTGAAAGTTGGCATAAAAAATTTGGCCGAGATTCCCCATTCACACTTGAAACCACTTAGAACCTCTCCTCCCCTCCCCTCTATAAATTAGAGTTTTTGTCATTTTGAGGGGTTGGGACGTGCATTGGGAAGTTCAGGGAAGAGGAGAAGGGGATCCACTCCAATCCTCCAACCATTTCAATAAGGGTAGCTCTTGAAGCAAGGATCCCATCGACGAAGCCTTCTTTTTCTCCTTCATGTTATAATGATTTTGTTTGTGTAATAAAATTCTTTTGTATTCTTTCATTTCTTCTATTTTCTTCTGTTTTGTTTAAAATTCTTCTTCTATTAATCTTCCTAATTGGTTTGGAATTCATGAGTAGAAGCGTTATTGGGTTATGCCCATTTTAAACCATTGCACATTCAAAACACATCTATGATGATTACGCCACCCATGGAAGAGTAGTTCTTTTTAGTAATTGATCGACCTCTATCATTTTTCATTCATTTATATTGAATAAATGAGCTACTGTAATTCACAAAAAATTATCCATGAATTGTGTTTTTAAATTGCAAGAAACTAAGCAAGAAATTGAACAATTACCAAAAAACACGCGAGGTCGGAAATTGTGTAAATTGTGAGAGCGCAATCTTAATTGGTAATACAAGACCATACGGGATAAAATTGTAGAGTTCAAATATAATCCCTAAATACAATTCATCTTAATTTCTAGAATGGATATGTGCTCTAATTAACAACTGACCATAAGCTAACCTTAGAACAACAATCAAAGCATGGTGCTGCGATTGCGTGTTCCGAAGCTAGCCTAGGGTTTAAGTAATTTCATCTTTGTGGTTAAGTTAACTCTTGTAGGTTTCGAGGGATAAAAAATTAGGGGATCATAATTAAGAGGATATTGGTTTAAATGATAATGATTAATAAGTGAATGAAGAGGTAGAGTTAGATCGATTATACCTTTTGAAATAGATTTCTAAAAAAAACATCTTCTGGTTGTGTCATTTTAATCGAAATTCATTTCAAAACTAAAAACAAAAAAATACAATCTTCTTCCAGAAAACTTCTTCTAGATTCATAAACTATAAAAAAACCCCAATCTTTTAAAGTAGTTTTTTTGTTTTATTCTTTTTTATTTTATTTTTAGAATACCTTTAATAAGTTGTTAAATTCACTTCCTCCTTTGAGAGACGACCTTGGTCAGCCACTCTGCTGCACCTAAGTACCCCAAAATCACATTAATCATTTGACGGCGCCCAAAATAGCGCTCTTTAAAATTGATTCCATCACCGGAGAGGCATGTAATTTATTCAACCATTTACAGGTATTTATTTTATTTTTCATTTTATTATTTTCTTCACCTCTCTCTTTCATCTTTCCCGTTTCTCAAGTTTTCATTTTTTTTCTTCCTCATCTTTTCTTTTTTGGACCATCAACTCAAAATTCTAATTTTTATTTCAATATGGTCCACTTTCCTACTTCTAATCTTTCATTTGTTGATGACACGAACTAATCCCGAAGATCTCTTAGACTTGACCCTAAGATTGAACGCAACCTTAGGGCACGAATCAGACACTCTCAGTCTACGAGAAGTTTCAATATTCAACCAGTTTGTGAATTACTCACTTCTAGAAACATTGAAATTGGAAGCAATTCAAATTCAAACATAAAAGAGGATCCCATGGCTGGAAATAATGGAAATGAACTTAACAGAACCATTCGAGAATTTTCTGCACTTGATATTAACTATCAACCAAATTGTATTGCATACCCAAATCTCGAATCGGACGTTGAACTGAAATCTAGGTTAATTCACCTACTTCCAATGTTTCATGGCCTCTCTGGTGAGGATCCCAATAAACATTTAAAAGAATTTAATGTGTTTTGCTAAACCCTTAAACCAAAAAATGTTTCTGAAGATCAAATCAAATTAAGAGCATTCCCATTCTCACTTGATGGATCAGGAAAAGACTGGATGTATTATTTACAACCCGAAGATGTAACTTGTTAGAACGATTTGAAACGTCTTTTCTTGCAGAGATTTTTTCCAGCAACAAGGACCACTTCCATTCAAAAGGAGATATCGGGGATCAAGAAAGCACATGGAGAGTCAATGTATTAGTAGTGGGAGCGATTCAAGAAGTTGTGTGCAAGTTGTCCGTATCACCAAATAAGTGAGCAACTCCTCATTCAGTACTTCTATGAAGGACTCACACCCATGGAGAGGAGCATGGTGGATGCTACAGCTGGAGGAGCATTGGTGGACAAAAAACCATCAGTCGAACGTGAATTGATCGACAAGATGGCCCAAAACTCCCAACGATTTGGGGATCGAGGTACACCACATATCAGGGGAGTACATCAGGTAAGTCCTGCTTCTCTTGAGTGTCATTTAATTGATACCAAGTTAGAAGAATTGACAACTATGGTGAGGCAAATTTCATTGTCACAAAAAACATCTTTACCCCCTCCTTCAAGTCCTTTTGGCATTTTCACTGAGACAAGCCACCCAACTGACTGTTGCCCACATCTACAAGAGACTGAGGATTGCGCAGCAGTATTCCCAGGGAGACCATTTCAGCAGCAACAACAACCATATCCCTAGAAGAAGTTTGATTCATTTTCTCCAACATACAACCAAGGGTGGAAAGATCAACCAGACATGAGGTATGTCTCTGGACAACAAAAAAGGCCACCCTTTCAAAAAAACTTCTTGCAGCCTCCGCCTTACCAGCAGGGTCTCCAATAACCCCAAAGTATATTTGAAGCACAAGAATCAACAAGACAACAACAAGGGAATCCCCCACCAAAAGTAGATTCTAATACTGATGATCTTTTGAAGAAAATTGTTCTTAATCAACAGAATGAGCTGAAGAGTCAATGTTCGGAGCTGAGGGAGTTAAAGACTCAAATGATCCAGATTTCCACCGCCCTCCATGAACTTGTAAGTAAGAATTCCGGAAATCTACCTTCCCAACCCACTCAAAATCCAAAGGGGAATGTTAGTGCCATCACATTGAGAAGTGGGAAGAAAATGAATGATACATCTGTACCTACCATTCCACCAAGATTCACCTCTACTCTAGAGAAGACGCATTCCACACCAACTTATGAGAAATCTAAGGAGAAAGATAAAGGTAAGAAAATGATTGATGATGTTCCTCCTAAACCCCTTACTTTTCCAAACAGGGTTGTTCAAACAAAGAAGATGGATGAAGAAGCAATGCAAAAGGAGGTTTTGGATACATTCAAGCGTGTGGAGATCAACATTCCCCTACTTGAAGCCATTAAGAAAATTCCAAGTTATGTGAAATTCTTAATAGAACGTTGTACCAATCGAAGAGGGATCAAGGGAAATGAGAGGATCAACCTTGGAAGGAATGTATCATCACTCATTACACCAACTCTAGTAATTCCAACAAAGTGCAAGGATCCCGGGACATTCACCATCCCATGTACCATAGGGGAGTTGCACTTCTCTGATGCTCTTTGTGATTTAGGAGCTTCAATAAATGTGATGCCTCACTCTGTATTCTCTTCCTTGCAGGTTGGTTAGTTGAAGCCAACAAGTTTAGTGGTGCAATTGGAGAATAGAGCTACGACATATCCAGTGTGAGTCCTTGAGGATGTACTTGTCCGGGTAAGAGACATGATCTTCCCAGCTAATTTCTACGTGCTTAACATGGAGGACGATCAGGTAAGTTCTCATGCCCCAATTATCTTAGGTAGGCCCTTTCTCAAAACTGCAAAAGCTATCATAAATGTCAATGAGGGTACACTTTCCATGGAATTTGGAGATGAAGTTGTGATATTTAATGTTATGGATTCCATGAAGTACCCCTCAGAGGACCATTCTTCTTTTGTTATCTCCCATTTTGAACCACCAAGTAAAAACCCCATGGAATTGGATTGTCCTATGCTTAGGGAGATTATGAGTATTGGTTCTAGTTTGATGTCTAAGAGTACTTGTACACCCGTTTTTAAGGAACAAGTCTCTCTAAGATTTGATTTTGAAATGGAATCAAATTCTGATTTTTATCATGTGAACACTAATTATGACATGGATGTTGAGTACTCTGATGGATTTGATGCATTATTTTCTAATTGTGATGATTTTTATTCTAGTACTGAGGTTTATTGTGCAGATATGTCTGTTGCGTCAATTTCTCCATCTATACATCACCCCCCTACATTGGAACTCAAGCCATTGCCCCCAAATCTTAAATATGCATACCTGCTGAGTGGTGATAGATTACCTATTATCATTGCTAACAATATCTCTTTTGAACATGATGAAAAACTTTTGAATATTTTGAGAGATAACATTAGGGAAATTGGTTGTACATTGGCAGACATATCAGGTATTAGCCCATTCATTTGCATGCATAGGATTCTCTTGGAGGATGGGGATAAACCGGTGAGGCAACCACAAAGGAGACTCAATCCAACTCTTCTAGAGGTTGTTAAAAAAGAGGTTGAAAAATTTCTCGAGGCAGGTATAATCTTTCCCATTTCAGATTCTCAGTGGGTAAGTCCCATTCAGGTTGTGCCTAAGAAAAGTGGTGTTACTATTGTTAAAAGTGAGAATGATGAGTTAGTTTCAATGAGGATGCAAAACAGTTGGCGTGTGTGTATTGATTATAGGAAACTAAATCATTCCACTTTCAAGGACCATTTCCCCCTTCTATTTATTGATCAAATGCTTGGGAGACTAGCTGGGAAACACACTATTGTTTCTTGGATGGATTTTATGGATATTTTCATGTTCCTATAGCTCCAGAGGATCAGGAGAAGACTACATTCACCTGTCCCTTTGGCACATTTTCCTACTGGAGGATGCCATTTGGACTTTTCAATGCCCCAGGTACCTTCCAGAGATGCATGGTGAGTATTTTTTCTGATTTAATTGAGACTTTCATGGAGGTATTTATGGATGATTTTACAGTGTATGGTCTTTATTTGATGAATGTATAATTAGTTTGGGAAAGGTATTGAATCATTGTATTGAGAAGAATCTGGTCCTGAACTTTGAAAAGTGTCATTTCATGGTAGAGCATGGAATTGTCTTAGGGCATGTAGTGTCAAAACATGGGATAGAGGTTGATAGATCAACGGTATATATTATTTCATCCTTACCATATCCTTCATGTTTGCGTGATGTGAGATCTTTCCTAGGGAATGCAGGATTTTATCGACGCTTCATTAAAGATTTTAGTAAGATTGATCTTCCTATGTCAAGATTACTTCAAAAGGATTCTGAATTTGTGTTTGATGTTTCTTGTAGGAATTCATTTGATGAGCTAAAGAAGTGTTTAACCACTCCACCGATCATACAGCCCCCACGGTGGGACCTTCCTTTTGAGCTTATGTGTGACACCTCCTACTTCGCGGTTGGAGCGGTATTATCTCATAGGGGGGAGGGACGTTCACATGTGATCGCCTATGCATCAAGGACACTGGATTCAGCCCAATAAAATTACACAACCACAGAAAAGGAGTTTCTTTCTATCATATTTTCTTTAGATAAATTCCGTTCATTTTTATTCGGATCTAAAGTAGTTGTTTTTTCTGACCATGCAGCTTTGAGGTACCTCCTAAAGAAGACAGATGCAAAGCCACGACTTATCCATTGGATGCTCCTTCTTCAGGAATTTGATATTGAGATAAAGGACAAGAAGGGATCTGAGAGTTTGGTCACGAGCCACATGATTAGGCTTACTCACACACTAGAGGATGACACCTTGGACCAGGTACCACTTTGGGACACTTTTCCCGATGAGAATCTTTATTCCATCTCAGGTACGCATCCTTGTTATGCTGATTTAGTGAACTACATTGTTGCGTCTCAAATACCTGCAAATTTAAAGAAATATCAAGTCCAAAAATTAAAAAGTTAGTCTAGGTATTATGTTTGGGATGATCCTTGCCTCTGGCGCATGTGTAGTGACCATGTAATTGGGAGGTGTGTTCCCGATCATGAGTTTGAGTCTGTTTTTCATTTCTGTCATACACTTGCTTGTGGTGGACACATTGGAAAACAAAGGACAACTGGTAAGGTTTTGGACTCTGGATTATATTTTCCAAGCTTGTTCCATGATGCCCATGTGTTTTGTAAGTCATGCTCTCATTGTCAACATATTAGGAATATTTGTAGGAGACATGAGATGCCCCAAAAACCCATACTATTCTGTGAGATTTTTTATGTATGGGGAATTGATTTTACGGATCCATTTCCAAGTTCATATGGTTTCATGTATATTTTGGTTTCTGTTGATTATGTGAGTAAATGGGTGGAGGCCAAGGCCACCAGGACTGATGATTCTCATATTGTTGTGGACTTTGTCAAAAGCACAGATTTTTTGCAGGTTTGGAGTACCAAAGGCCATCATCAGTGACCAAGGGACACACTTTTGCAAAAGGAATTTTTCTTCCCTCCTTCGGAAGTATGGGGTGACACACAAAACATTAACACCATACCACCCCCAAACAAATGGCCAGGAAGAGGTTTCAAATCGTGAGATGAAACAAATATTAGAGAAAACCGTGCAGCCAAATAGGAAGGATTGGAGAAAGTGCTTGGATGATGCATTGTGGGCTTATAGGATAGCATACAAGACACCCATTGGTATGTCCCCATTTAGGATTGTTTTTGGGAAAGCATGTCATCTCCCAGTGGAAGTCGAGCATCAGGCATATTGGACTATAAAGAAATGCAACATGGATTTGGCCCAAGCTGGAATTCAAAGGAAGTTGCAAATTCAAGAGCTTGAGGAGATTCGACTGTCATCATATGAGAACTCAAGGATCTATAAAGAATGATCAAAAGCATCTCATGAAAAAATGATCCAACAAAGGGAGTTTCATGTTGGATAGAAAGTCCTTCTCTACAGTTCATGATGGAAGCTGATGCCTGGTAAGTTGCGATCCATATGGTTAGGCCCTTATATTGTATCTAATGTTTTTCCTTATGGTGCAGTGGAGATCACACAAGAGGACACTGGAAGGAGATTTACAATCAATGGGAAACGTTTGGAGAGAAACATTGAGGGGCTTCCTACTGATGTATTGGATTTTATCACACTGCATGACCCCATCATCACTTGAGCACATCAGGTTGTTCCTAACCCTTCCACTTTTAAATTATTTGTCCTATTTCAAAATTATGCATTTCATGTGCATATATCATCTCATGGGTTCAGATTGAGGACAATGCAATATTTTAAGTGTGGGGGAGGGAACCTTTTAGTTTAGTAATTTCAATTGTTTTCCTTTAAAAAACAAACCAAAAAAATTGTGTGTTTTTCAAATTTTGTGTGTTTATTTTTCAATTTTCTTTGTGTTTTTGAAATTTTTGAGCAGAAATGATTCTCATCACAATTTTTAAATGAATATCAATGAGTGAAACAATTTATCCCTTGTAACTAAGCTTAAATGAATGCTGAAAATGACTTTGTTTCAAGTTCAAATATTTAGTAATTTCATGAATAGTACACAGAATTTTGAATCCCATGCCACATCTCACTGTCTTTATATTTGAAATCACTTTCCTGTGAGGCTTCTAGACCATTATTTTCACATTCTTTACATTCACCTCAATTCTTGGGAGAATCAAAACATGCTTGATTTAACCATAATTTGATCTATTCCTGTCAAACCTTGAGGGTTTGAGGTACATATGTTTAAATGATTGAGGCATTTGTTTAGTATTAAAGCCCCTATTTCAAAGAATCCTTTTTTATAATGGCCTAACTTGAATATTTAATCCATGTATCCCGTAGAATCCATGAACAGCCTGTTATGTTAGCCACATTACAAGCCAATTTTCCCTATCCAACCAACTCTTGAAGTGAAATTGCATAATCTAGTTGTGCTTAAGTGTGGGGGAATCTATCTTGTGTTGTGCCACCACATTCTGTGATACTTTGGGTGGAAAATTAATTTCTGAAGAGATGTGTTTTTTGCTGAAGGAAGTCATTATATTGAAAGATGTGCCTATCTGGAGCTTTCATGACAAGTGAAGCTGTGCCTCTTCTGGAGCTTTTAATTGAGGTGGAATGTTGTGCCCATTTGGAGCATTCAAGAAAATCATGTTTGAGATGATTGAAATTTTTTATGCTAAAATGATTAATGGTGTCAAATTTTCATGACTTTTCATGATGATGGATCTGAATTGATACTATGGGTATTGAGGAGAAGACCATATTTAAGTGAAAATTTGATTAATGAAAATTTTCTTCAAAAAGAGTCAAGCCCCCCTCATTCAGCATCAGAATTTTTCACATCTAAATCCTACCAACCAAAAGCCACAGAACAACCCTAAAAAGTCCTCATGATAAACATATGACCTTGACTCAGATCGGGTAGCGATGTACGAATCTATCAAGCATATTGTGACCATTGTATGAGTTTGGATGATAAAGACATTGCAAAAAAATTGATATTTGTGTGATTAGAGAAAATTCAAGCGAGGTAAGTGTTTTGTGCATGGGAGGATAAATAAAGTGGAAATATATTGAATGATATAAATGAAGAACTTGAAATAATGTTTTTTATAAGGCATGATATCTTTTGTTTCTTGGTGTGTAATTGTTTGATCTCAAAGATATGTGTTTTAAAATTGGTTTTGATTTGATATTGATGGCATGAGGTTTTGCCCAGGAGTGCAAAATGGTAAGTGTGGGGGAGTTGATAAACCACTATTTTGTTGAATATTTTATTGATAATAAATGATATATTTTCCTCACATTGTATTAAATATGTTTATTTATAAAATATTTGGGATTTGATCATTCATTTGAAAATTGGTGAAAATTCCAGTTTTACACTTTATAGTGCGCTGTAGTATTTCGAAGATAAATATTTCTATATTTAATATTTGAATTTTAACGTTTTTAAAAGTGTTCCTAACTTAATTATCTACAACCTTTATTCAGGAAACTAGAGCTAAAGAGTGCATTTGTGTGTAGAACATGGGACATGAAGTCAAAGTTGGGCTGGACTCGCCAGAATGGAGAAGCGTCTGTAGTTCGGCTATAAATCATTCATATGGGCCTAGACGAAGCCCAACTTTGGAGAGGAGATAAAGGACCCATACCCTCACATTTGATCCTTCTGGAAGGACGGCTAATTCACGCGTTTCAGTGGTAAAATGGGCGGTGAAAGCTGGCATAAAATATTTGGCCGAGATTCCCCATTCACACTTGAAACCACTTTGAACCTCTCCTCCCCTCCCCTATATAAATTGGAGTTTTTCTCATTTGGAGGCGTTGGTACGTGAATTGGGAAGTTTATGGAAGAGGATAAGTGTATCCCCTCCTATTATCCATCCATTTCAATAAGTGTAGCTCTTGAAGCAAGGATCCCTTCGACGAAGCCTTCTTCTTCTCCTTAATGTTGTAATGATTTTGTTTGTGTAATAAACTTCTTTGTTCTTCTTTTATTTCATATATTTTCTTCAGTTTTGTTTAAATTTATTCTTCTATTAATCTTACTAATTGGTTTGAAATTCTTTAGTGGAAGCATTATTGGGTTATTCCCATTTTAAACCTTTGCACATGCAAAACGCTTCTACGATGATTACGCCACCCATGGAAGAGTAGTTCTTTTTAGTAACCGATCGACCTCTATCTTTTTACATTCATTTGTTTTGAATCAATGAGATACTGTAATTCAAATAATATGATCCATGAATTTTTTTTTAAATTGCAAGAAACTAAGCAAGAAATTGAACTATTAACACAAAACACACGAGGTCGGGAATTGTGTAAATTGTGAGAGCGCAATCTTAATTGGTAATACAAGACCATATGGGATAAATTTGTAGATTTCAAATATAATCCCTAAATAAAATTCATCCACATTTCCAGAATGGATATGTGCTCTAATTAACCACTGACCATAAGCTAACCTTAGAACAATAATCAAAGCAGGGTGCTGCGATTGCGTGTTCCGAAGCTAGCCTAGGGTTTAAGTAATTCCATATTTGTGGTTAAGTTAACTCTCGTAGGGTTCGAGGGTTAACAAATTAGGGGATCATAATTAAGCGTCTATTGATTTAAATTATAATTATTAATAAGTGAATGAAGCGGTAGAGTTAGATCGATTATGACTTTTAAAATAGATCTCTAAAAAACATCTTCTTGTTGTGTCATTTTAATCGAAATTCATTTCAAAACTAAAAACAAAAAAAAATATACAATCTTCTTCCAGCAAACTTCTTCTAGATTCATAAACTATAAAAAAAAACCCCAATCCTTTAAATTAGTGTTTTATTTTATTCTATTTTTTTTATTTTTATAATACCTTTAATAAGTTGTTAAATTCACTTCCTCCTTTGAGAGACGACCTTGGTCAGCCACTCTGCTGCACCTAAGTACCCCAAAATCACATTAATGATTTGAGGATGCCCACGACATCACTCATTCACCTACCATGCGCCTCCACTACTACCTCCTCTCTTTCTCTGCCTCCTTCTCTTCCACCTCTGATGCGGCCGCCACCTCATTCTCCTCCTCCGGTGCATACTTCTCCTCCTCCTCCTCTTGTCGTGGCTCATCCTCCCTACACCATGTCAATCACAGAATCCCTACCATGCACCTCCGCCGCTGCCTCCTCTCCACCAATGCCTCCTTCTCCTCCTCCTCTTCCACGGACGATGCCTCATTCTCCTCCTCCGGCGCCTACTTCTCCTCCCCCTCCTCTTGTCGTGGCTTCTACTCCTCATCCTCCTCCACCGCGGCTCCTCCTCCTCCTCCTCCTCTAACGCGGCTCCTCCTCCTCCTCCATCACGGCCTCCTCATCCTCCTCCTTCACCTTTTCATCATCCTCATCCTCCACATCCTCCTCCTCCTCCTCCTCCTCTGCCTACCCCACTGCCTCTACTGCCTCCACTGCCTCTGAGCTGCCTCTACTGCCTCTGCTGCCTCCGCGCTGCCTCCACTGCCTCCGTTGTCGATGCCTCCTCCTCCTCCGCCACAGGGTCCTCCTCCTTAAGGTGAGTAAAATTTAATTTTCATGAATTATTTATGTTTGCATTTAATTCCAATATTGAGATTAATTATAATTTAGTGTGATTATTGTGTGTGATTCTAGTGTGTGTGACACATGTATATGTGTTTGGTTACTTGTTTGATCTTGATTAGCTATCCCCACTATAGAATTGTGATAGAAACATGAATAGAGAGAGTATTTTTTTATAAGACTGTTACACTATATTAGGATTTCACTCCGTCTAGTGGCACTTAGTATGGATCTTTTTCTGATTTTGGATACTAACCCATAGTTAGGCAAGGTAGGGTTTAAACCTTCCATGTTGGTGAAATCATGTCATCATGTGAGGCATGCCAACAGAATGAGACATATGTTTAGTATGTTTTATATTGTACACTATATTGTACACTATTCTCCATGGGTTCGAAAAAAATGAACCTTAATAGGGTTTCTAACAATTCTTTCCCACTACCCACTCTCTCTAGGTAGGGTCATATACCAATTTAAATATCAAATCCTTTCTTATAACATAACAGTGCCACAAACCTCTCACAATGGGTGTGATTTACATATCCTCTAATTCCACAACATAGTAGCTGCTCCCCACTCACTTAGGTACCATATCATATCTCCCCTTGGAGATCTCTTTATCCAATTATAAAGTGGAAATCCCCTCTGACACACTTCACCAATCCCTAAACGGAATATCCGACTCATCACACACACCATGACTCTTATATATCCTTAAGAGGGTGTTTCCCATCATACATGAGATATAAAACTATATTATCCTTTTTCTTTAGGCCTAAGACTCTAATACCTACTCAAATAGCCTTAAAAACCTAACTATGCTATAAAAATTTCACCCCAAATCCGATCCTCTCATTAACACAACTAGAAACCTCATCTCAATGGAGACATAATCTTTGGATGATCAAAAAATCACAAACATTCAATTAAACCCTCACTCTATCTCTTGGTGGATCAAAAACACCCTATTTATTTACCTAAGTTGCTCTTGATTTCTATCCCTTTCACTGAAACACATATACGCATGCATGAATTCTCAATCATGCATAAATTGGGACATGGCATTGTATTATTGGGTCCACCTACCTCAAAAAATGGAGTAACCCCCTCCCCAATAGCAACTCATCCTCAAATAAGACTATGCATGCCTTATCTAATCTTGTACCAATGATTGAGACCCAATCTCAAAGAAGAATTCCCAAATAATTAATTATAGAAACTTTTAATTAATTATTCATCTTAATATAATTAGGAATAATATTTTAATGAGCACGCCCCACCATTTTTGATGTATCTAGTTTTTTATCTAAATTATACTCATATTAATTCTCCCCTAACCTATATACCCATACTTTGGATTTCAAATAGGATTAATATAAATAAACAATTTATGAATGTCGGTTGGTTGACAAAAGAGTATGAAGAAGGTATGAAAGAGTTTATCATGGTAGGAAAAGATCATGCATATGACCCTTCCCAAATCCTTTGTTTTTTTACGCAGTTGTTATTCAAAACAAATTACTCTAGAGGAGTTGTAAGTAAACTTGATCTGTCACGGAATAGATTAGAGTTATACATGTTGGAATAAACATGGGGAAACAACGAATGTAGGTAGTGGCTAGGATAACACAACGTTTTATGGATCATCTGATATGATTAAAATCATGAACAATGATGATGACTGTATGGAGGATGTGATTACACATGTGAATGATGATGAAGATCATATTGAGGAAATGACATGGACCGTCAAAGATGAACTTCATGATTGCCCAAATTTGTTCGAGAAGTTAAAAATTAGTGCAAATACACCATTGAATGTAGGTTGCACTAATATACAGTACTATCAGTCGCACTGATGCTATATAATTTGAAAGCAGACAATGGGTGGAGTGACACTAGTTTTAGGGAACTACTTTCTCTCCTGAATGACATGATCCTAGAAGATAATGATCTCCCAAGATGAACATATGACTCCAAATGAATGCTATTCTAGATGGGTATGATATCTTAAAGAATACACGCCTTCCCAAATGAATGTATACTATTTCTCAAGGACCACAAATCACCTAAATAATCCCCAACATGTGGTGCTTCTCGATATAATAATGATGAATCTAGTCCGACTAAAGATGTATAATACTTTCCAATCATTACAAGGTTCAGGCACCTATATGGAAGTGAGGAGACTAGTGTACAATTGACATGGAATGTAGATACATGAATTAATGATGGGATACTACATCACCCGACAGACTCTCCTCAGTGGAAGAGAATTGATCATTAGTATCCTGAATTTGGAAATGAGTCGAGAAACCGTTGTCTTGCATTATCTATAGATGGAGTGAATCCTTTTGGTTTTCAAAGCAACATTCACAGTACATTGATGGTTATGTTGGTAAATTATAACTTACCACTGTGGTTATGCATGAAATAAAAATACATCTTGTTATATATGCTTATATCGGGACCAAAACAACCAGGTAATGATATTGATGTTTATTTAGCTCCATTGACCGATAATTTGAAATTATTGTGGGATTGATGTGTTACATTGTATGATGCTTAAAAAAAGAAAGATTTCACTTCGAGATCCATGTTGTATGGGATGATAAATTACTTCCCTACTTATGGAAATTTGTCAGGATATATAATTAAAGGAACTCAAGGGTGTCCCATTTTGCAAACAGGGTACACAATCAATAAGGTTGAAACATTCATCAAAAATTGTGTTTTTAGGACATCGCAGATTTCTACCCTGATGACATATGTTCCAATATTGGACGATATCATTCAATGGAAGTTCAGAAGAATGTACAACACCATCTCTACTAACAGGCGATCAATTTTTTGAGAAATATTAAAATGTAGACACTACTTTTGGTAAACCGGCATCGAAAAACCTTACGAAAATCAGTTAGAAAAAGGGGTCAGTTTTTTTTGAATTAAAATACAGGAATGTTCTGTATGTCAGACATTTTCTTGATGTTATGAATGTATAAAAAAATGTATTTGATAGTGTCATCGGTACGATGCTAAATACACCTGAAAAAACAAAACATGTAATTAAGGAGAGGTTGGACATTGTTCAGATGAGAATTTGAGAAGAATTGGCCCCAGTGAAGGGTGAAAAATGATCATTTCTTCCTCATACTTCTTACACTCATTCTAGGTGGGAGAGATATTAGTTTTGCAACATATTGTATGACGTAAAGGTTCTAGAGGGGTATTTTTCAAATATCAGGAACCTTGTTTCAATGAGCAACTTGAAGATAAATGGTCCGAAATCACATGACTTCCATGTTTTGATGCAAGATCTCATTCCTATTGCTTTACATTGCATTTTTCCATGAATTTCCACCATACATTGATGAAACATTTTTTATTCTTCAAAGCTATACACAGAAAAGTTATATACCTGGAGAAATTTCCAACTATGGAATGAAAAATTATCATCATATTATGTGAATTATAAATGTTATTCCCGACTATATTTTTTGATATGATGGTTCATTTGATGGTCTACTTGGTGAGAGGGATTCAACTATGTGGTTCTGTACATTACAGATGGATGTACCCCATTGAACAGTATATGAATATTTTGAAAGGGTATATCAAAAATCAAAGTCGGCCAGAGGGTTGTATTTTGGAGTGATATATTATTGGGGAAGCTGTTGAATTCCGTACCGAATACTTGTCAGCTGTGGAAAGAATTGGCCTATCAAAATCTCATCACACTAGGCATCTTGAGGGTGAAGGAATTTCTGGAAGACATGTTGTTACAATCAATATTACAAATCGAGAGCAGGCCCACCTTATGTTTTTCATAACAGTTTCGACGTTGATCCATATGTTAAAACCCATAAAGAAATTCATAGGCATTTGAATCCATATAGGGCTGAAAAATTGATATCAAATACACATAATCAACTATTTATAGGTTGTTTTCAGAACCATTTTTTAAGAAGTCATATTAAAATCCAGAGTCAATTTTAGAATGACTTTGATGGCTAGCCTGAGGACCATGTGTGCATCTATTATCATACAATGCTTATGTAGTTAATGGTTATACATTTTATACAAATGAACATGATAAAGATAGTACCATGAAAAATAGTGGGGTTAAACTTGTGGCTGAAGCGGTGCATGTTTTTAGTGTTAAGGACCGAAATTCCATTTATGTGAATATGTCATACTTTGGCATCATGAAACAAATATGGGAGTTGTATTATACGCAATTACAAGTTCTGATTTTTCAATGCAAGTAGGTTGATAACTGGAGTCCTGTTAAAATAGTTTAATTGGGATTCGTGAAAGTTGATTTCAAGAAGGAAGGGAAAAAGTCGAACCGTTTATAATGTCATCGCAGGCAGGGAAAGTATTTTATGATTCAGATCCTGCAAACCGAAACTGGTCAATTCTTCTGTTATCGACCATAACAACTGAAGGGTCAGATAAAAATTCAACGGAGGATGACCCTTTCATTCGGAATTCGCAATAATTTCACAATGGTCCCAATGTAGATGACATTTTTTATGTCATAGGAGACCAGAATGGAGGGATATAAATATTCGATAGAGGGGTCAAATCCCTTCAGCCATTAAAAAATTAAAGTTCAATAATCAGGTTATTTTTTTATAGTAATATAGATTGTTTTACATTATGTTATTATCTTTTCGCTGCTTCTTTTATGTAATCTAAATTAAATTTTAAACCACTTCTTCATATAATGACTTCTACACCTGTTGATGCACCCAATCCTAAGACACAACAGGTTTCTCAACCTGTTGCAGTTGGTCCCACTAATGAGGTAAAACAGGTTTCTCAACCTATTGTAGCTAGTCCCACTAATGAGGTACAATAGGTCTCCCAACCTGTTGCGGCTGGTCCCACTACTGAGGTACAATAGGTTTCTCAACCTGTTGCTGCTGGTCCCACTACTGAGGTGCAACAGGTTTCTCAACCTGTTTTTGCTGGTCCTAGTGTCCATGATAGCGCTTCGGAGGAACATAATAATGATGCAAAAATTGAGGAAATGGTAGGCAATGAAACACTGGTGACACAAAAAAATAAATGCTCCGTATTTTGATAGATTTATCCAAAATTCATATGGAAAAATGCAAAAGGCATCAAATATGATATGGGATGGAATAAGCGAGGCCAGCATGTAAACCCCATCAAAGCCATGTTTAGTAGATACATTGGGATCGTCACTCGGCAACATGTTCCTATTGATGTAGATTCGTGGCACCATGTTCTCATCAGGTTGAAAACATTAATTTGGGAAGAGATTATGGTAACATTACGATATCATTTATTTAATTTATAAAAATAAAATAAAATAAAATACTGAAATATTGACTAATAATTCAACATCTCTTGCAGAGTGCATTTATAGTAGATGTATCGCATAAAGAATATGTATTAAGACATACAGGAAGGATTCCTAGAGGCTTTCACACCGTTTTAACGAAATGTCATCTGAATGATGCTGAAGGGAAAATCAAGTCACACCCACCTCCTCTTTAAAAACACTTGATATCCCAAGGAGCATGGGATGCGTTTTGCAACCGTCATGCGGAGAATACTTTTCAGGTACATTGTGTTTGGTAACACGTTGTTTAACGTTTCTTGTATTAATCACTTTTATTTAATCCTTGCACCTCAATAAACACCTATTGAATCTTGTTTCATGGGTTATATGTTCTTGAACTCTTTTATGGACATCCCTTGAGTGTGCCATGTAAAATTATCCCTTTAATGTCAAATTATTAACTGCCTTGAACACCTATTTAGCATATGTCAATGCTTTTAAATGAGGTTTCCCTTGATACAAGGGTATATAAATGGAATTGAAGACACATTATGGGTTTTTGGCCTAGATTCTTAATGTAATTTACCATGTAGGAAATTTCTCTGTTGATTATGGACCATTTTGAAGACCCTTTGTGCCTTATTAGTGAATTTTCCATTCTTGGTAAAATTGAATGTGTAATAATAATGAGGAGTGAATTTTACATGATGGATTTATTTCAATTTAATGAATTAATTAAATGAATTTAAATGATTTATAATGGGTTGAAACAGAACATCATCTACTGCATGTTATATAGATTGATAATTGTGTTTTTCATTTCGTTGAATGAAATTTTACATGGATAATGGGACATATGAGATGTTTTTCTTCATGTTTTGTAATATAAATATGAATTTGAATAATGCCTCACTTATATAAATGGTCCTAATTAAATTGATGGATGGGAAGAAATTCCCCATTCTAGTTAAAATTAAAATACACCTTTATAGAGGATAACATAAGATGGTAAGGTAATTGTTGAGAATATAGGAAAATCACACTCCCTTACATCGGGTGTTGAGTATAACATATCGCACCAAAAATACTAATAGGATGTTGGGATTTTTTCACCAACCCAATTTCATAGAGTTAATACATGATGGCTTACTCCCCATCCTGAGTTCCATCTAGTTCACATTGTCCTATGCTTGATCACTATTATTGTTTGATTTCTTTTCTTGAGGCATGTGATCTTCATGATTCCTATTTGGATTTGTTTTCAACAATGGTTTCAATAAAACATTGTGATTAGATAGTGATTTCTATCAATAAATTTAAATTTATTTGCATGCATTGTCTTTTGGGGATTGTGGGATGTGGTAAATGGTGTACTTGGTTTTAGAATATTTTATTCTCATGGGTTTCCCCTATTTTATGTTTTATTTTCAGTTGGAAATCTCCTCTGCTGTGCGCCTCTCCTCTTCCACGTACGCACCTCTGTCGTGTTCTTAACGACACCTTCGCGGTGAGTTTTCTCCTGTTACTCATTGGTTTCCTATTGTTAGGATGTTATTACTATTTGATATTGATGGTTATAATGTAAAATGTATGGGCTAAATTCCCTGCTGAAAATCATGGCCATTGGTGGTCCTTGTTTGCACACTAAATTAATTGAATGTTGGTTGTTTCTTGTTGAGCATTGGAATATATAAATTGCTAATATATGTATACTTGACTTATGAATGATCACCCCAGGATGCTAAAACATCTGTGATAACCCCTAAATTAACAAACAAAATTGAATAAGGGATGCTTTGTAAAATCTAAAATTTTTATTGTTTGGTTTGTATGGTTTTGCCATTGAGGTGTCACTCTTATAAAAGATTCGCCCACCTAATGTGGTTTTCTAGGGGCATGCAGCAATAGAGCCTTTATAGGGGAACATGAATGGAACTAGAGATTAGGAATGACTGAAACACTCCTTTGATAATAGGTAGCTAGAGTCCCATTAGATGTTTTGGTCAAGGGAGGGGATGTTGTACAACCATGCAGGAATGATAGTATAAGGAAGAGTATATATCATATAGGGAGTCTGGATCCAGCCTAGGGTTTAAGGGCTGGTCATATGCATGTTATGTAGTCTACTATGGCTATTTTGGATTCTTGATCATCTACTGTCAATGGTACAATTCCTATATCATCTACACTTTATTTTATTTTTTATAAAAGAGAATCACATTCCTTTTTTTCACTCTTTTTGTAAATGTATTAGGCTTTGAGGTGTAATGCTTAGATAGTGTTATCACAATCAACACACTATTGGTATTATAGTCCATGAATATAACATGTTGCATGGAATGATCTCTAGATATTGGTGGTTATCATTTATTTTGTGAACCACCCATGCTTTATATGATAATATTTTATTTTAGTTTTGTTATGGATTAGTTTGTTTTATAACAATCCAAAATCATTTGTTCCCATATGAGAGTTACCTTTTTATCTCCAAAATAGACAGAGTTATTTTCACTTGGATGAGAGGAATCTTCTATCTGGTCATGTAGAACCAATTCAATCTATATTGTATTTTCTCATGGCTCAAATTGTAAGACATATTGTAGATGTTTCTAGAATGATGTAGGACTCTTTTCCCCAATAGTAGTACATTTTTAGGATGTTTTCAATGATGAGGTATAAAATTTACTTCTTTATACAGAGATAAACTTTATAATCTAGTTTGTTTTGGGAGAAAATTTAGTTTCTATCACAATTTATAAAATTACACCAAAAGAGCATCAGTTGTTTGAATTGCAATTTGATGATATAGAATATAATGGTTTCATATGGCATAGTACGTTACCATGGGGTTTTATAGTTATCTAAAATAAATGGTTGATTGGTATTTATTCTTTTGTTGGACTATTGGAGATTGAACCTGATAAGAGTCATGAATATGTATCCCCATCCGCGCATTGATAGTCACATTGATCATCAATGAGGTTCTATGATCTTCTCCAAGATAGATTTTAAATTATGATACCATTAGATGAGTTGGACATCGATGGACCTACCATGGACTTTCTTTAGGAGTAGTTATGGCCTGTATAAATTTTTAGCGATGATTTGTGGTTTAACTAATTCATTGGTTGTATTAAGGGACTTGATGAATAGGTTATTTCATCCTTTTCTAGATCAGTTTTTAGTAGTTTTTTTCAATTAAATATTAGTGTAATCCCAACCCATAGTTTATCTTGACCAACATCTTATCATCACCTTGAGTACATTGAGATAGGATTATATTTATTACTATTTTCTCCTATTACTCATTTGTTTCCTCTTGTTCACATGTTATTACTGTTTGATATTTATGGTTATAATGTGAAATGTATGGGCTAAATTCCCCGCTGAAAATCATGGCTGTTGGTGGTCCTTGTTTGCTCACTAAATGAATTGAATGTTGGTTGGTTCTTGTTGAACATTGTAATATATAAATTGGTAATTTACGTATACATGACTTATGAATGAACACCCCAGGATGACATGTGTTTTACTTCACTCACACCATGTATAGATACCATAGAGACTTTATGTGTATAGACTATACACCCCTAGTGGTCATGTAAGGACTACACACTGTGTATTCTACAAAAATGTGATGCATAGATGGTGAGGTGACTCAATATGTATCTAAAGTACATGGCTTTAGCTCAAGTTGTTCTAAATGTCAGGTATTTTCTAAGACATCATTCAGTCTTTGTAAGACTAACTTGGAATAAATTTTATATAT
This sequence comes from Viscum album, assembly GCA_963277665.1. Lineage (NCBI taxonomy): Eukaryota > Viridiplantae > Streptophyta > Magnoliopsida > Santalales > Viscaceae > Viscum > Viscum album. Next base: position 768,647,056 of record OY728119.1, on the reverse strand, counting down.
GTCAGATTAAATCAGGTATCTTATACATACACGATGTTCACCCTACTGGACACACCATGTATATGGATTTTACATGTGTTTAAAGGCATTTGTTCCATGATTTGTTTTTATAAAACCCATACAATGCTACCTGATTAATTAAAACATAATATTATGCATGTTCTCGAGATCGAACCCATAAAGACGATGAATATGAATAAAGAATGGTTGAATGCCAATCGGTTGACAAAAGAGTATGAAGATGGTGTGAAAGAGTTTATCAAGTTCGCAGAAGATCATGCATGTGACCCTTCTCAAATCCTTTGTCTGTGTTTTTTCTATTGTTATTCAAGAAATATTAGTCCAGAGGAGTTGGAAGAACACCTGATCTATCACAGAACAGATCGAAGATATACACGTTGGAATAAACATGTGGAAAAAACCAATGTAGGTAGTGACTCAGAGAACACGACATTTTATAGATCATATGATATGATTAGAAGAATGAATAGTGAAGACGATCGTATGGAGGGTATGATTACATATGTGAACGATTATGAAGATTGTATTGAGGAAATTACAAGGACCGTTGAAGATGAACTTCGTGATTGCCCAAAATTGTTTGAGAAGTTAAAGAGTTGTTCAAAAAATCCATTGTATGCTGGTTGCACTAAATATACAGTATTTTCAGCCATATTGAAGCTGTATTATAAGGCCCCAGCCTTAAACATTACTTAATCATGAGATATTTCAGGAATACACATTGAGGATCTTTTCAGGTTTAGTGTTTTAGACAATTAGATCATAAAACATGCATTACATTCCACATTTAAAAAAAGTGGTTACATAAATGATAGTATTAATTTTTCCCATCAACAAAAAAATATTTAAAATAATATATGGATTCTTTCTTAACACTTCCTTGAAGATTTCAACATATCATGTACCTTTCCCATGACCTGTGAAAAAAACATTTCAAAAACATGAGATGAGCATAAAAAGCTCAGTAAGTGTTATAAAAATATGGAAAGGACATGAGTAAATGTATACATAATAATAAATGAAATCATAATTTACCCATAAAACATAATCACATTAACATACCTCATCAAATCATGAAAAAATCACAGAAATCATAAGACATAAAGGAAACTTGAGGCATTCATAACATTCTTACGTAGGGAGTAACCCTCTTGGTTACATTTGGAATACTCATCATAGTATATTCCCTAAATCTCTTTGGAGAAACCTTAACGTTTTACTCCTTCATGTTACCCAATACATTTTAGAGCTATATTGGGTACAACCGCCCTTAGTTTATCAAGGATCCACCCGTCATCACAAAAAATTCCCAAGAACCATAACATAATCGTATCACATAAAACATGAATAAAAGAAACATAACATTTCCACATTTCAATCACAAGGTATCAATAACACATTTAAATAATAAAAATATTATCAAAACCATTTTCAATACCAAATTAAAGAAAAAGTAAAACATGGTATTTATTTTTCATTTAAAAAAAATTTATGTCTTGCAGAGGAATCTGAAGCTCAAAAAATGGTCACGGCAGCGGAGAAGTATTTGTTGCCACATACGTACCAAAAAAACATTCCATTTTGTCATTTAGTAAATGCTTCATATAAAAAATATTCCTTTTGAATATATGTAAAAGACAAAGGGGTTTATACACCGTATAAATGAACATTGTGTATAAAACAAAATATTCCTCAATGAAAGGAGATTGAGACGATGTCCCATACATCGGGTCTGACTTGACTCGATCGTTATTTAAACTACTGAATAATGAAATGGAGTTAATTTATACTTTCTTAAGAACCTTTTTCAATTTCATTATTTCTTTTATATCACTTATTTCCATGTTATGAACACTATGAAATAATTTAATTAATAATGGTCGTTTTGTCGATCATTGCTACTTGAGTCAAAAATAAACTCATTATAATTACAACTTTGTTCATGGGGTAAAATATCCATTATATGCAGAAATATATTCAATATGTAGATATCATTTATATCATATATATCCATTATATACAAGCATTTATAATATTAAACAACATTTAGAGGTAAGAAATGAAATGCACCGTTCATGGAGACAGTAAGCCGTACGTACGCATGAACGCTACTTCCATTTCTATTTCATATTTAATGGAATTAAATCATAATGACATTAAGATATATTATAATTCCAGTAAAAAATCATATATAATATCATTAACTATATCCTTTATACGTCCCACATATGTCATTAACGAATCAAATCACTTTGAGGGGGCGGTAGTCCGCACTTCCTAAAATGAAGATATCACGTTTACCCATAATGGAAACCATAAAGGTATGCCATAAAAGAAAAATACAGAAGCATAAGGAAAACATAAATATATTATATATCATATATAAATATAGTGACATCTTAATGTCCACCTTTGAAGGTGTTAAAATAATATTGAACAATCATCATTTTGGGAGGCATAAATTCACCATCCACAGAAATAGTATGTTCTTTAACCATTAGATGTAGGTTTGTGTAATTTTAGATATAATCATTCTTATAACAACATTCTAGTATATTGAAGATACTGGAGTTGTTACAAAAGTAATGAATAATATGAGTTTAGGGGGTTGGAGAAGCAAAATAAAACAAAAGAACACAAGTGAAGACATTACCTTAAAATCGGGTAACTCCCTTTGGTATGAACCAAAAGGGTTTGTTGAAGAGATTCCTGCCTAAGGTAAGGATTCTAGGATTATGAGAGGGATGTGTAGAGGCAAAATAATCAGAGCTTGGATGATCCAAAGGCTTGAGAGTTGTGGGTAGAGGAGAGGAGGGGCACTCTTGGAAAGGTATAAAATGTTACTTTATTTTCAAATGAGTTTCGGATTTTAAAGGTCCCACATTGATTTATTTCGAGGATAAGTTGAGAAGAGTTTTAAATACACCCATCCAATAGGGTTTGGACATGTGTAGGTCTTAGATTTTACACTATCTCTTCATTTTATTTAAATCGTTAAATAATGAGGTAATCGCTGCATCATCATGATGTCATAAATAATTTAATTTATTTAAGGACTAAAAATTATAAAAGAAAATACTATGATATAGGAAATATTTTTATCTTTACAATGACTATTTATAGTCAAAAATCGGACTTGTATTACCCCGTGTAAAAATTGTTTTAATAAAACAATACATGTTGGTGTCATTTTTACTTTTACTTTAAATAAAAGGAAATAATGTCATTATCTTACCCAAGTGGCTCCATGGGGTCCCAAAAATCGACCCATGGGTTTTCTTGGTCTTCCATGACCCATCCAATACGGTTAGAACAAGTTTCAAGATATTTTAATTTTATTATAATATCAATTTTACCTTAAATCTCACTAATTATCTTTAATTGCGATTAATAAAACATAAAAGTTACTTTTCATCAAATATTATTTTCATCCCATTGAACAATATTTTAATTAATAATGAAAATCATTTATATTGGATTTTTGAAATTCAAATCACTAATGTGGTAGATTTCCATTTAAACGAAAAATAAGTTTTTGTAACTACCACTTTGTGGTTTCACTATTCATAAAATATTAAGGTTTTTCAGAAAAATACCAAAAATTTACCCTAAGCTATTTTTGATATTCTGAATTCAAAAATGATGTATATTTTACCAAATTCACAAAAATGATTTATATTTTACCAAATTCATAACATAGAAGTTTCATTAAGTAATTTTATAATTAAATCCCATTGTCAAATCAAATAGCGTGGTTTTAAATAACAATATCTATCAAAATATTGACACTCGTTTATGTCCAATCTTAAAGTGATATTAATGCTAATGACCACCATTGGATTAAATGGTAAAAATATATTCTAATTTCTTTTTCAAACCAATTAAAAATATAATCTAAATATATAAATAAATTAGATTAAAAAGAGGTTTTGAATTAAAATACAACACTTTTCACTATTCATTAAAATATGAACATTATCAGAAAAATTCCATAAATTTATCCAAAGTAAATTTCAATTTCCCAATAATAAAAAATAATATTACTTTGAAAAATATTTCTTATAAAATTTTCAAAAGTTAGCTTTAATAATTGTTCTCCATCAAAAGGCGGTAAATTTTTTTAAAAAAATATTATAGTATTACATGCTTAAGATTTGATTTATTCTCATTTTAAGCTTCTAAAACACTATCTAATTAATAAATAAAAATAGATAACTATATCTATTATTCATTACTAACTTTGGATGTTACATCCTTCCCCCCTTTAGAATATTGCGTCCCCGCTATTTATTTACTTATCGAAATAAGTGGGGGTATTTATCCCTCATAGCATTTTTAGATTCCCATGTTTCCTCTTCAACCATATGGTTTTTCCAAAAAACCATTACCTGGTGATTTACCCCATTCTGAAACACTTTCTCTCTATAGTCAAGAATCTGGACAGGTTGTTCTTCAAAAGAGAGATTCTCTTCCAACTGAACTACCTCTGGGCTCAAAACATGAGATGGATCTGGCATATAATTTCTCAACATCGAAACATGAAAAACATTTTGTACCTGAGATAAACTCAGAGGTAAATCCACTCGGTATGCAACTGATCCAACTCTCCCATGAATTTCATATTGTCCAATGAACCTTGGACTCAACTTTCCTTTCTTACCAAATCGCATCACACTATTCCATGGAGAAACCTTGAGGAATACATGATCACCTAACTCAAAAGAGAGATCCTTCCTCCTATTGTCTGTATAAATCTTATGCCAGCTCTGAGCCGTTCTCATGTGTCTCTGTATCATCTAAACTTTTTCTGCCAACTCTTCTACAAATTCTGGTCCCATCAACTTCCTTTCACCCACTTCATCCCAAAAATGTAGAGTTCGACACCGCTTCCCATATAATGCCTCAAACGGTTCCATCTGTATACTAGAATGAAAACTGTTATTATATGAAAATTCATCCAAAGAAAGATTGTGGTCCCAACATCCCTGAAAATCCATCGAACAAGCATGTAGCATATCCTCCAAAGTCTTAATTGTTCGTTCTGACTGCCCATCTGATTGAGGATGAAAAGATGTACTAAAATTTAATTCAGTACCTAACGACTTCTGAAGGCCCTTCCAAAAGTTAGAAGTAAACCTAGGATCACGATTAGATACAATGGATAGGGGAACTCCATACAACCTGACTATCTCTTTGAGATGAAATCGAGAAAGTTGATCTATAGAAAAAGTATCTCAAATGGGAAGGAAAGGAGAAGATTTAGTCAAGCGATCAACAATAACCCAGATTGCATTATTACCTCGAGATGTCTTCGATAATCCCACAACAAATTCCATTGATACATTATCTCATTTTCACTGTGGCACTGGTAAAGGCTGAATCATCCCTTTTGGTAACTATCGCTCTTCTTTAACCTATTGACAAGTCAAACACTTCACAGTAAAATCAGAAATATCTCTTTTCATTTCATTCCCCCAGTAATACTCCCGAAGGCCTCTATACATCATAGTACTACATGGATGAACTAAAAAACGGAGAACTATGAGCTTCACATAACAACTCTCTCTTCAACTGTGAATTACACGACACACAAAATCTCTTCCCAAATCTCAAAAAAAAATCATTATCAATGTTGAATTCAGGAAACTCACCCTTCTGAACCAGCTCTACCTTTTTCTGCAACTCACTGTCTTGCTTCTATGCTTGCTTGATTCTGTCTGATAGAGAAGATTTCACAGATACCTAAAACAAAGCAGAAGGACATCCTGCACCAACAACTTCTATGCCAAATTTCATCAAATCCTTAACCAAAGTATTACATTCCAAACGCAACATTGTTAATGGAGAATTAGTTTTACGACTCAAAGCATCAGCCATTTTATTTGATTTTCCCAGATGGTAATGAATTGTACAATAATAATCCTTGATTAATTCTAGTCATCTCCTCTATCTCATGTTCAATTATTTCTATGTGAATATATACTTTATACTTTTGAGATTGGTATATATTTCACACATTACTCCATACAAATGATGCCTCCAAATTTTTAAAGCAAAAACAACAGCAGATAATTCCCAATCATGTGTAGTGTAATTTACCTCATGAGTTTTCAACTGACGTGAAGCATAAGAAATTACCTGATCATTCTTCATTAGGAGGCAACCAAGTCCTTTCAATGAAGAATCACTATAGATAACAAACTCCCCATTCCTGGAAGGTAGTTCCAAAACTGGAGCATTCACCAATCTTCTTTTCAGTTTTCGAAAACAATCATCACATTATTTTGTCCAGATAAACTTAACACCCTTCCAAGTTACCTTAGTCATTGGACTAGATAACCGTGAAAACATTATAACAAACCATCGGTAATAGCCTACCAAACCAAGGAAGCTACGAATCTCAGTTACATTTGTGGGTCCTGGCCATTCTTCAACAACTTTTGTTTTTGCAGGATCAACAGTTATTCCAAATTTAGAAACAATATGACCAAAAAAATAAATTTGTTGCAACCAAAACTCACACTTCCTGAATTTCCCATACAATTTCTTTTCTTTTAATGTTTCAAAAATAACCCTTAAATGTCTTTCATACTCCTCTTTACTTTTAGAAAACACCAAAATATCATCAATGAAAACAACCACAAACTTATCCAAGAACTCATGGAATATTCTATTCATAAGATCCATGAATATAGCAAGTGAATTGGTTAGCCCAAAAGGAATTACTACAAATTCATAATGGCCATATCTTGTTTGAAACGTGGTGTTCGTAATATCTTCTTACTTTCCCTTCAACTAATGATACCCCGATCTCAGGTCAATATTTGAAAAAAAACTGAGCTCCCTGGAGCTGATCAAACAAATCATCGATATGAGGCAAAGGATATTTGTTCATAACAGTGATGTTATTAAAGGCTCTATAATCACTGCAAAGTCTCATAGAACCATATTTCTTTTTATCAAATGAAACAGGAGAACCCCAAGGTGATGTGCTATGTCGAATGAAACCTTTCTCTAATAAATCTTGCAATTGCTCCTTCAACTCTAAAAGTTCAATTTGAGTCATTTGATAAGGGGGTTTTGAAATTTTCTTGGAATCAGGAACTAAGCCAATGGTAAATTCAACTTCCCGACCTGGTATTATTCAAGAAAACTCATTAAGAAAAACATCAGTATACTCATTTACCACTAGCACATCATTAATCTGAACAGTTGCATTGTCTTCAACGATATGTGCACGGTAACATTAATTTCCATCTTTTACAAGTTTCTCGGCCTCTCGATATATTTTCAACAGAAAGGGTTCATTCTTGTACACAAACTAAAAGTCTTTCGGAAAAAAACTTCTTTAGCTCTACAGTCAATCTTAGCATGGTAAATAGAGAGCCAATCCATACCCATTATAACATCAAACTCTACTAGTGGTAAAACAATAAGATTTTCAAGTAGGTTCTTTCCACAGATAAGGATAGGAAGATTCTTATTAATTATTTTTGCCTCAACCTTTCCCCCAGGTGTTTTTACCACAAGTTTAGGAGTCATTTCTTGATATGGTATTCCCATTTTACTATAAATGTTTTCAGAGATGAAAGAATGTGTTGACCCTGAATCAAACAACACGTTGGTATAATCAGAAAAAACAAACAAAGTACCCAATACAACTTCATTTGATGGCCCGACATCTGGTGAAGTAGTTGCAAGGGATTTCACCACCCCTTTCTGCTTGTAGTCTAACTACTTCCCATCACTCGAGCTCTTTGTCAGACACTCGTTTTCATAGTGACCCATCTCATTGCACTTGAAACATTTCACTAACTGTAAATCAAATTTGGTCTTACCATCACCTTGATCTTTTACACTGCAATCACGATCCTTATGTCCCATCTTACCACATCGGTAGCACTTTCCAGAATTCATAAGACCTTTCCCAGCATGCCTTTTACCATATTTATCCCAAACTGGAAACATAGTTTTTTTACCGTCAGACCTTTTTGAAGAATTCTTTCCTTTCTCCTGTCACCTCAGTCTCGTCTTCTACTGGTTGTTATAGAACACTTGATCATCAGCAAACACCATTTCCACCTTCTCAACACATCGAACAAGCTTTTCATTACTCTTGAACTCGTGAGAAGATAATGCCCTTCGAATTTTTGGCTTTAATCATGAGTAAAAATGATTGATTTTACTATCAAGGTCTCGGATAAAATTTGGAGCATACCTTGCCAATCGAGTGATCCTTTCTTCATAGGCAGCCACTGAGTCTTCCCCTTGCCTCAATTCCAAGATTTGTTTTTCCATCATATGTCGAACAGCCTTAGGAAAATACTTCCCAAGAAACATACCTTTGAATTCATCCCAGCCGAGAGCATCAATCTCATCATTGTCCCTGATATTTTTAACCATCGACCGCCACTGATCATCTTCACCCACCAAATGGTAAGTAGCAAGACTAACCTTTTGATTTTATGAACACCCCATGACATCGAAAATCTTCTCCAGCGATTTAATCAACCCTTCTGTTTCACAGGGTCATATGATCCTTTGAATGATGGGGGATGTTGCCTCATGAAATGTTCCACCACTGACATGTTCCTCTGTGGTTGATCCGGCTGATCTCGTGCATGGATACCACCACCATTTATCACTTGAGTCAACTGCGCCATTACTGCAACAAACTGTTCAGTTCCAATTCCGACCATCCCAGGATGCTGATTCGGAAGGTCCTTTCCTTATGTATGACTTCCTAGCACTACTTCCCGGTTTCCTATGCGGAAAACCATTCTGAACAAACATGTCTTAGATGAAGAAACATGGTAATATTCAAATGCTATATCATTTCAATTTTACCGTAAAAAATATTTATGGATAATGATTTAATATAATTCTAACTCATAATGTTATCTAAACCAACCTCTGATTCCAACTATAAGGCCCCAACCTTAAACATTACTTAATCTTGAGATATTTCAAGAATACACATTGAGGATCTTTTCAGGTTTAGAGTTTTAGAGAATTAGATCATAAAACATGCATTACATTCCACATTTAAACAAAGTGGTTACATAAAAGATAATATTAACTTTTCCCATCAACAGAAACATATTTAAAATAAAACATGGACTCTTTCTTGAAACTTCCTTGACACTATCATCATATCTTGTACCTTTCCTATGACCTATGAAAAAAATATTTCAAAAACATTGGATGAGCATAAAAACTCAGTACAGGATATAAAAATATGGAAAGGAAACATGAGTACATGTATACATAAGAATCAATGAAATCATACATTACCCATAAAACATAATCACATTAACATACCTCATCAAATCATTAATAAATTATATAAATCATAAGACATAAAGGTAACTTGAGGCATTCATAACATTCTTACGTAGGGAGTAACCCTCTTGGTTACGTTTGGAATACCCATCACAGTATATTCCTTAATTCTCTTCGGATAAACCTTAATGTTTAACTCCTTCGTGTTACCCAATACATTGGAGATATATATCGAGCTCACCTGCCCTTACCTTATTATGGAACCACTCGTCTTCATAAAAAATTCCCAAGAACCATAACATAATCGTATCATATAAAACTTGCATAATGGAAACATAACATTTCCACATTTCAATCATAAGGTATCAATAACACATTGAAATAATAAAAACATTATCAAAACCATTTTCAATACCAAATTAAAGGAAAAGTAAAACATGGTATTTATGTTTCATTTAAAAAATGTTATGGCTTGTAGAGGAAGCTGAAGCTCAAATAATGGTTACGGCGGCGGAGAAGTCATTGTCGCTGCATACGTACAACAAAAAAACATTCCCTTTTATCTTTTAGTAAATGCTTCGTATAAAAAAGATTCCTTTTGAATAAATGTAAAATTCAAAGAGGCTTATACACAGTATAAAAGAAAGTTGTGTGTAAAACAAAATATGCCTCACTGAACGGAGATTGAAACGATGTCCCATACCTCGGGTCCGACTTGACTCGATCGTTTTTCAACCTCCTGAATAATAAACATGAGTTAATTTCTACATTATTAAGTACCTTTTTCAAGTCCATTATTCCATTTAAATCACTTATTACCATGTTATGAACACTATGTAATTATTTAAGTGAATAATGGTCGTTTTGTCGATCATTTCTACTTGAGTCAAAAATAAACTCTTTATAATTTACAAGTTTGTCCATGGGGTAAAATATCCCTTATATCCAGAATTATATTCATTATGTAGATATCATATATATAATATATATTCATTATATACATGAATTTATAATATTACACGAAATTTAGAGTTAATAAATGAAATGCACCGTTCATGGAGACGGTAATCCGTACATACGCATGAACGCTACTTCCATTTCTATTTCGTATTTAATGGAATGAAATCATAATGACATAAAGATATATTATAATTCCAGTATAATATCATATGTAATATCATTAACTCTATCCTTTATATGTCCCACATATGGAATTAATGAACCAAATCACTTTGAGGGGGCGGTAGTCCGCACTTCCTAAAATGAAAATATCGTGTTTACCCATAATGGAAACCATAAAGGTATGCCATAAATGAAAAATACAAAATCTTAAGGAAAACATAAACATATTATATATCATATATAAATATAGTGACATATTAATGGACACCTTTGAAGGTGTTAAAAGAATATTGAACAATCATCGTTTCGTGAGGTAGAAATTCACCATCCACAGAAACAGTATGTTCTTTAATCATTAGATGTAGCTGTGTGTAATTGTCGCTCGAATCCTTCTTATAAAAACATTATAGTATATTTAAGATACTGGATTTGTTTCAAAATAAATTAATAAAAAGAGTTTAGGGGGTTGGAGAAACAAAATAAAACAAAAGAACACAACTGAAGACATTACCTTAAAATCGGGTAACTCCCTTTGGTTTGAACCAAAAGGGTTCCTTGAAGAGCTTCCTGCCTAAGGTAAGGCTTCTTGGATGAGGAGAGGGATGTGGATAGACAAAATTATCAGATCTTGGCAATGACAAGGGTTTGAGAGGTGTAGGTAATGAGGTAGAGGTGGGGGCCTTTTATAATAGGATGGGAGGGGCACTCTTGGAAAGGTATAAAATGTTACTTTATTGTCAAATGAGTTTCGTATTTTAAAGGTCCCAAATTGATTTATTTCGAGGATAAGGTGATAAGAGTTCGAAATCCACCCATCCAATAAGTTTTGGACATGTGTAGGTCTTAGAGTTTACATTATCTTTTCATTTTATTTAAATCGTTAAATAATGAGGTAATCGATGCATCATCATGATGTCATAAATAATTTAGTTTATTTAATGTCTAAAAATTATAAAAAAAATACTATGATGTAGGAAATATTTTTATACTTCCAAAGAATATTTATAGTCAAAAACCTGACTTGTATAACCCCATGTAAAAATTGTTTTAGTAAAACAATACATGTTTGTGTCATTTTTACATTTACTTTCAATAAAAGGCATTAATGTCATTATCTTACCCAAGTGGCTCCATGGGGTCCCAGAAAACGACCCATGGGTTTTCTTGGTCGTCCATGACCCATCCAATAGGGTTTGGCCGAGTTTCATGATATTTTCATTTTATTATAATATCATTTTTACCTTAAATCATACTAATTAACTTTAATCGCGATTAAGAAAACTTAAAAGTTACTTTTCATCAAAAAGTATTTTCATCCCATAGAACCACATTTTACTTAAAAATGAAAATCATTGATATTTAATTTTTAAAATTCAAATCATGGAAGTGGTAAAGTTCCATTTAAACGAAAAATCAGTTTTTGTAACTACCACTTTGTGGTTTCACAATTCATCAAAAATTAAGGTTTTTCAGAAAAATACCAAAAATTCACCATAAGATATATTTGATATTCCGAATTCAAAAATGATGTATATTTTATCAAATTAATAACATAGAATTTTCATTAATTAATTTTATAATTAAATTCCGCAGTCAAATCAAATAGCGTGTTTTTAATAAACAATATCTATTAAAAGATTGACACTCGTTTATGTCCAATCTCAAAGTGATATTAATTCTAATGACCACCATTGGATTAAATGGTAAAAATATATTCTAATTTCACATTAAAACGAATTAAAAAGATAATCTAACTAAATAAATAAATTAGATTAAAAAGAGGTTTTGAATTAAAATACAACACTTTTCACTATTCATTAAAAAATAAACATTATCAGAAAAATACCAGAAATTTATTCAAAGTAAATTTCAATGTCCCAATCATAAAGACTAAGTTTATTTTGAAAAATATAGCTTATATAATTGTCAAAAGTTATATTTAAAAATGTTTCTCCATCAAAAGGCGTTAAAACAATCTTTTAAAAATATTAGAGTATTCCATGCTTAAGATTGGATTTATTCTCATTTTAAGGTTCTAAAACACTATCTAATTCATAAATAGACATAGATAACTGTATATATTATTCATTAATTACTTGGGATGTTACATTTATAAATTGAAAGTAGGAAATGGGTGGAGTGACACCAGATTTACAGAACTACTTGCTCTCCTGAATGACATGCTCCCGAAAAATAATGAACTCCCAAGCCAAACATATGATGCCAAACGAATTCTACGATTGATGGGTATGGTCTCTGAAGAATAAATTCTTGCTTTAATGACTGTATATTATTTCTCAAGGACCACAAATCACTTAATGAATGCCCAATGTGTGGTGCTTCCTGATACAAGAAAGATGATTCTACTCCTACGAAAGTTGTATGGTAATTTCCTATCATTCCTAGGTTTAGACGCCAATATGGATGTGAGGAGACTACAAGACAATTGACATGGCATGTAGATACAAGAATTAAATATGGGAAACTACTTCACCCTATAGACTATTCTCAGTGGAAGAGAATTGATCACGAGTATCCTAAATTTGGGATCGAGCCGAGAAACCTTCGTCTGGAGTTATCTACAGATGGGGTGAATCCTTTTGGTTTACAAAGCAGCAGTCACAGTACATGGCCGGTTATGTTGGTAAATTATAATTTACCACCGTGGTTATTCAGGAAATGAAAATACATCTTGTTATCTATGCTTATATCAGGACCAAAACAACCGAGTAATGATATTGATGTTTATTTGGCCCCATTGATCGAGGATTTGAAAATATTGTGGGATTCAGGTGTTACGATGTATGATGCTTAAAAAAATGAACAGTTCACATTGAAATCCATGTTGTACGGGATGATAAATGACTTTCCTTCTTATAGAAATTTTTCAGGATATAGCATTAAAGGAACTCAAGGGTGTCCTTTTTGCGAATAAGGTACACAGTGAATTAGGTTGAAACATTCATCGAAAACCGTGTTTCTAGGACATTGAAAATTTCTACCCCGACGACCTAAGTACCGATCTTGGACGACATCATTCGAAGAAAGTTCATAGGAACATATAACACAGTCTCCACTAACAGGTGATCAATTGTTTGAGAAATTAAATGATTTGGACACTACTTTTGGTAATCCTTTTTCAAAAAAGATTAAGAAACCTGGTTTGAAAAAGAGATCAGTTTTTTTTTGAATTACCATACTAGAATTGTCTATATGTTAGACATTTTCTAGATGTTATGCAAGTTGAAATAAATGTATCTTATAGTGTAATCGGAATGTTGCTAAATGCACCCGGAAAAACAAAAGATGGAATTAAGGCAAGATTGGACATAGTTGAGATGGGAATACTTGAAGAGTTGGCACTCGTGAAGGGTGAAAAACGAACATTTCTTCCTTCTGCTGCTTACACTATTTCCAGGCAGGAGAGATATCAGTTTTGAAACTTCTTGAATGATGTAATGGTTCCAGAGGGGTATTCATCAAATATCAATAACATTGTGTCAATGAGATATTTCAAATTAAAGGGTCTGAAATCAAATGACTACCATGTTTTGATCCAAGATCTAATTCCTACAGCTTTACATTGCATTTTTCTCAAGAATGTCTTCCATACATTAACGATGCTCTGTTTCTTCTTCAAAGCTATATGCAGCAATGTTATAGACCCAAGGAAATTGCCAACTATGGAAAGATAAGTTTCCGTCATATTATGTGAATTGGAAATGTTCTTCCCGCCAACATTTTTTGATATGATGGTTCATTTTATGGTTCATTTGATGAGAGAGATTCGACTTTGTGGTCCTTTACATTATAGATAGATGTACCCTATTGAATGGTATATGAAGATTTTGAAAGGGTATGTCCAAAACCGAAGTCGTCCAGAGGGTTGTATTGCGGAGAAATATACTGTTGAGGAAGCTATTGAATTTTTTTTCGAATACCTATCTGGTGCGGAAATTGATGGCCTGCTGAAATCTCATCACACTGAGCTGCTTGAGGGTGACAAAATTTCTGGAAGAGAGGTTGTCACAATCAATATTATAGATTGGGAGCAGGCCCACCTTTATGTTTTTCATAAAAGATTCGACGTTGACCCATATGTTCAAACCCACAAAAAATTATTAGGCGTTTGAATACTTATAGGGATGAAAAATGGATATCATATACACATAATCGACAGTTTATAAGATGGTTTTGAGAGCATATTTTTAAGAAGTTACATGAAAATCTAGACTCAATTTCATAATGACTTTGATGGCTGGTTGGAGGAGTAAGTGTGTACGTATTATCTTACAATGCTTATGTAGTTAACGGTTATACATTCTATACTAATGAGCCTGATGAAGAAAATACCATGCAGAATATTGGGGTTACACTTATGGATGAGGCGATGCATGTTTCTAGTGCTAAGGACAAAAATCCAATTTATGCGAATATGCCATACTTTGGCATCATCAAACAAATATGGGAGTTCAATTATACAAAATTCAAAGTGACGATTTTTCAATGCAAGTGGGTTGATAATAGGACTGCTGTTAAAATAGATGAATTAGGATTCGTGAAAGTTGATTTCAGTAAGGAAGGGGAGAATGATGAACCATTTATAATGGCATCATAGGCAGTATAAGTATTTTATGTTCTAGACCCCGTAAACCGAAATTGGTCAATTGTTCTATTATCAACCAAAACAACTGAAGGGTCAGATGAAAGTTCAACGGAGGTAGACCCTTTTATACGGACTTCACAATCATTTCACAGTAGTCCAAATGTAGATGGCATTTTTTATGTCAGAGGAGACCACAATGAAAAAATTAACATTGTTGATAGAGGAGCAAAATCTCTTCAGCCTTTAATGAAAAAAGAGAGAGTACAATAATCAGGTTATTTGTTTATTGTAACATACATTGTGTTACGTTACGTTATTATCTGTTCGCTGTAGTTTTTATGTAATATAAATTAAATATTAAAATACATCTGTAGATAATGACTTTTGCACCTGCTGATGCACCCAATCCCGAGGCACAAAATGTCTCTCAACCAATAGCTGGTGGTCCCACTGCAGAGCAACAATAGGTTTCTCAACCAGATGCCGGTGGTCCCAGTGCAGAGCGACAATAGGTTTCTCAACCAGTTGTTGCTGGTCTGAGTGCTAAGGTACAATATGTTTCTCAACCTGTTGCTGCTGGTCCCATTGTCAATGCTAGTGCTCCGGAGGAAGATATTGATTCTACTTCTGAGGAAATAGTAGGAAATGAAACCTTGAAAGAGGAAAAAAACAAGAGCATCGTAGTTTGACAGTGTTAGCCAAAATCCTTATTGAAAAATCAAAAGGCATCAAATTTGAGGTGGGATGGAATAAGCGAGGCCAACATGTTAACCCCAACAGATCCATCTTTAGTAGCTACATTGGAATCATCACATGGAAACGCATGTCGATTGATGTACAGTCGTGGCACCATGTTGTCACCAGGATGAAAACACTAATGTGGGAAGAGATTATGGTAACATTATGATATCATTTTTATTATTTATTAAAATAAAATAAAATACCAAAACATGGAATTACTCTTCATCATCTATTGCAGAGTGCATTTATAGTAGATGTCTCACACAAGGAATATGTATTAAGAGTTGCAGGAAGTATTCATAGAGGTTTCCGACAATTTTAATGAAATATCATCTTAAATATGCAGAAGGGAAAATCAAGTCGCACCCACCTTCTCTTTACGCACACTTGATATCCCAAAGAGCGTGGGATGTGTTTAGCAACCGTCGCGGGGAGAATGTTTTTCAGGTACATTGTGTGGTGTAATACGTTTTTTGATGTTTTCTTGTATTCGTCACTCTGATTGACGGTTTTTTATTTATGAAGTAGCTATTGAGTGCTGAAAATAAAAAACACGCAACAGAACCAGCGTACCATTACCGTAAAGAAAGGATGGGGTACGCTGAACTTGAGGAAAAATTGGTACATCTTTTAAATCTACCCTACTACTTGTATGTCAAATAAAACAACACCATAACCATGTTTCTCTATTTATATGTAGATTGATGAATCCAAATCGAAAGCCATATCCATGCCATGCCATCTGATATAGAAGGAGGATCCTATAAATAAAGAGGGGACATTGATAGATGAAAACACACAAAAAGAGTGGGAAACTTGGGTAAGTATGAAATAATATAAATTTGTGTTGCTTTAAATCACTATTACTTTACAATGACTACTTGTTTTTCTATATTTTCTATCTGAAATAGTCACAAGAATTAACAACAACCACACCAGATGTAGACAAAATTTTAGCAGCCAGAAAAGTATGGCTGTGTCAGAGGTGCATGTTTTGGGGTGACACCCCGAACATATTTTCAATAACAAAAACAAGTGGGGGATCAAAATGAAAAAAAGGAAAAGCTGCAAGAACAACTATCTATTTTTCAAGAAGAATTAAAATACCAGAGAGAGATGAGAGAAAAATTGATGGGGGAGAGGCAAAGAGAAGAAACATCTCAACAAAAACCTGTGTGTAACGATCTCACCACACCCCCACTAGCATTGAGGCGAGTCATTCCCCTAAAAAACCTAACGTAGATGAGGTAATATATTTTTTAATAATTGTTTCTATGACATTCGATTTACATAGACACTAATACCTTTCCTGTACTAATATTCTATAGGGTGAAAATGACTATGATTTATATTTATCAACTCCCACCTATCACCTTGTAGCGAGGGATACAATGCTCAATATGCAAAACGACATGCTACACAACAGACAGCTTCCAAAAGATCATCTTAGTGTGTCAATTAACATAGCTAATGAGCCAAGTGCCGAGCTACCTGTTCCAAATTATGATGATGACATTCATACGGTTGAACAAGCTGTTGGACATTCATCACATGGCTGATAGTTCTTGTAAAAAACATGTCGACAAAAAGGTATTCATATCTAATTTATTTTTCAAGATGGACGTTTACCATTTAATGAAAAAAATTTTGAACCGATGGCTATTATTACAGAATGAAAAAGTATGTGGGGTGAAACAAAATATCAGCTCAAAACTATCTCAAGGATCAACCAACCGATTGAAATGGTCTACTGAGAGCACCTTCACCCCCCATTCTATATCCACAGTTAATATCATTGCAGGCTCATGTGGATACAAAGTTGGAAGATGGAAGTACTCACATTGTTGATTTAGAAAAAGATATGTATGGAGAGGAGATATCAGATTTCATTAGTGCTAAAAATGTAAATGAACTCTTCATGTATGAATGGTTAGGCACCGTAGTTGTAAATGTAAACATGAGGTAATTTTTCATGATTTGATTTTACAAGAGCTGATATACTCTGATATTTTTGACTAAATACATTTTATGTTTGTCGCAGAAGTATATATGAAAAACAATTGAAGGGATTTTCCCATGAACAAAAATTTTGACCCATTAGTCCTCACACCACATCTTCAAAGGACGAAATAGATTCTATTAAAGAGGCTGCAATACTTTCATCCCTGCTCAAATCATTTGAAAACAAAATTACGGATGGTAGACTCTTTTTAATACCAACGATGCAGGGGTAAAATTCTACAATTTAATCATATCAACTATATATTCATTTCTTTCTTTACTTATTCCTTTTTGTATTATTAGGGAGCATTGGATGTTGATTGCAATCAATTTGGATACTCCAATGATTTATTTTCTGGATTTTATGCATGGATATCCAAAAAACCAACCACGCGTGATGGATTTTGTTAATTTGTAATACACTAGATCCAACATTTTAAAACTAAGAATCTAGTTATATAATTTATATTATCTTTTAATGAGGATTCTATTATGATAAGGCGGTGCATCAATATTGTCTAATGCATGGAATGAATCCAAGAATAAGGATGCCTACAAGATCTACAACATGAAATGTATCTGGGTATATATAATAACATTGCACTATCCAAACACATATCAAAACAAATTACTTATTGTTGTCGATGTTTTTGTAGTGTTCAAAACAAACAAATGGAAAGGACTGTGGTTATTATGTTTGTAAATTTATGAAAGAGATCATATTTCATCAACAAACTAGCATCCCTGAGGAGGTATTTTCGAAAATAATTATGAGTTCATTTAAAATATTTATTAATCCTTTGTGTATTTATATTTTTTCAGTACTAATATGACTGTCGCAAAAACTCATATTCAGAAGATGATATACATGTGTTTAGAAACGAATGGGCAACATACCTGATGGAAGATTGTACACAAATAGGATGAAGGTGAATTCTTACCACTTATGATATATATATATATGATCATTGATTATCCTCCAACCTTATTTGGTGAATTGAGAATGCTCTGATATATTGAAATATTAATTTATTACTAAATTGTTTCTATCCCCGGATTCATATTATTGATCTTTGAACAAATAAATATTTATGTAAAGCATGATGGTTTGTAGTGTGTAAGGGGTGAATGACGAAAACACTGAGGATCAACAAAATCCATTTTATGTATATTATTTTTTTGAACTTGTATTTGAGCACATGTGTTGTTGTTTGACTTACACAATTATTTCTAGGTAGATGCATGAGATAATCAGTATCGTTGAGGGATTTTTTGGAACCAAATATGTGTCCGAGGATAATTCATGTAAGGGAAAGGCTGGTAGAGATGAAATCCAATCTCAAACGACCAGTACATCATCAAAAGAATCAACCATGTGATGCACCATCATGTATAATCTTGTCCTCGTGATGTTTTGAGGTGTTTATGGAAGGTATGGGGAGTCTGATGAGCCCCATGGACACCATAAATAATTTTTATAGACAGATACACATGTTTTTTGTGCCTCGTGCCTATTTACAAGGATCATTCCATACACATGGTCTATCTTAGCACGTATGTCCCATTCATCCCATTGCTACTCTTGGAAGAACCAGAGAATCTGACAATGCATAAGCCCCACAAATCCCATACTCATCCAACCAAGAGTATTCCTAGTATGAATGGAAGCTAACCATGGGTAATACCCACAACATACCTCTTTTAAATATATGGGTTTTGATCCTTGTATTCTAAATAGGGTACGTAGGAATCCTCCATGAGGTTAAATCCCAACCAATGGTAAACCATGGTGACCCCCTCACTGGGGTACACCTTCGCTTATTTTTCCTTATGTATTTCCCTTAGTGGTGTCTGAATAAGACTTAAAAATGAGAATCCTTACCTTTATGGGATGCACCACACTTGGGTCAGACCTCTTTCGGCGTTTTGATCCATCTATCAGGTAAACATTCCAGGTGCTCCCTCCTAGATATGTACATACTTGATCCACCTTTATAAGTGTTTTGATCCACCCAGGTCCTACATCTCTGTAAGACATTAAATCATGACCCTCTATCCTTGGGGGATGTTAAAATCATGGAATACCACAAGTCAAAAATGGGTTTCCATTCATATATTCAATATTAATGTTTAATCAATCCTTATTAAGGTATTGTGGAGGTGTCGTTTTATGATTTCTAGTATATTCCGGAAGATTAGAAGCTTTTTGTAGGTGATCCCATGCTTTTACATTATATGATGATTTTATAAAGCCGTATTTGCTTGCTAAGTGTACTATATGAAATTTTTGTGTGGTTAAAATGTGTTATCAAAGGAATTTGGGGTGTGTATAGACTTGAAAGTTATTTTTAAAATGAATGTAGTTGTATTTCTTGTGGATTTTCATGATTAAGTCCTTTAAATGTGTTTGAAGAAATGAGAAAGTTGTGTGATGGGTGTTTTCAAATGGAATTAATGTGTTTGTGAATTTTAAAGAGGGTTTTCATATGAGATATAGAGAGTCTATATATGTGTATTTACATTGAATGAAAGTACATCAGAATTTGTTGATATATATGATGTGTATAATGTCAATTAAGCACAATTTCCATACAAGGTATTATCATTATGATGTGTAGGGGATAGGGTGAGAGGGTAGGTGTTGTTTTCTGGGGGAGGGGGAAGGGGGAAAAGTGTTAGGGGCAAGGGGTAGGGGGTGTGTTGGGTTCTTTTGAAATATGTAGGGGGTGGGAAGGGGGTGTGCAATGGGCAGGGGGGAAGTGCATTGGGCAGGGGTGTGCTGGGGAAGGGGGCAGGGGGTGTTCATGGGGTAGGGAGTGTGCAGGGGTAGGGGTGTGTTCGGGGGTGGACAGTGTATAGGAGGTGTGCTGGGGAAGGGGGCATGGGTGCTTCTTTTTTATGGAATGGGGGGACATAGAGCCATGGTATTAAACCGGGGCTATAGGTATATAGCCAAGGTTAAATGTCGTTGAAAAAGGTCCATTATTGGTATCCAATAGAGGAGGATAATAGGGTTGAAGATATTCCACAACTCTTTTAATGTAATTGATAATATTTTATTTATCACAAAAGTAAGGGAGATATCCCATGGGGGTAGGGAGAAGGAGGAGAGTGCGTGTAAAGGATTTTGTTGAGTGTAATGAGGGATATATGAGGGTTACCCACATTAATGGTTGATAGTGAATATTTGTTAATTATACTAATTAATTAGGAGAATTATTAGGTCTAAGGGTAAAATAAATCATTTTCCAACAATGTGGGAATCAATATACACACACTTATAATTTGTATAGTATCAATGAGTGTCTTACAATACATTATTCAACCATATAGAGATACTTCCCCAAAAACTCATACCTTACACATGTTCATCACATTATTTGACAAACCATTAACCATCAATGTGAGACCATCATAACCTTAGAACCAAACTGTAGGTTTATCTATTCCCCCTAGAATCATTAAATATCCCATTTTCTACTAAACATTGGGCAATTTGATTATTATTGATGATTAGCCCTAACCATGTACCAATTTTGTTAATTGGTTATTTTATGTTTTGTGCCTCACTAGTATAATTCCATTTAGAAACCCCATTCATTATTTAATTATTGTATTACTGTCATAATATTTGATTTATTATGAAGGTGAAATATTTTTCATTAGTTTTAATGCTTTGTTCAGAAACCACTTCCATGGACGACAATTGTTTAGGGTAGATGGATGCAAAAAAGAATCGAACATCATGGTTTTTTAACTGTTTGTTGGATAAATGTAATTGTAACCAAATTAAACATTTTTTGAAATGTGTATAGAAGTTTGTTGTTTTGTATTCATGATTTCAAGTAAATGTATGTATCATTTTTGTTCATCTGTACTTTGTGTGTGGGTGTTGTGTGTGTCGTGTGCAGGTGTTGTTTGTACTCTGTGCAGGTGCTATAATTTGTGCAGGTGCTGGGTAGGTTCTATGCAGGTTTTAGTTTGGGACAGGATCTTTGGCCTTTATCAGCGCTAGTTAAGCGCTAATAAATGGATAATATATCAGCTTTATTTTGAAAACTGATAAAGGTAGTTTTTATCATCACTCAAAATAGCACTGATATAATATACATTTATCAGCGCTGAAAAATAGCACTGATAAATAATACCTTTATCAGTGCTTGCTTAGCGCTGATAAAGGGGACCCCCCTTTATCTTTGCCGAGATTAACTGCTCTTTTTTAGTGTGTTAAAGGCCGTTTTAGCACTATTATAAGACATATTCATAGTAGTGGTACGGATCAACAACAACTTAATACGACGCACGATGTGACAGGTATGGATAAAAGTTTCTGATATCTGTTTCAAATTGATATAAACATTAGAAAACAACACTAATGTCATAAGGAATATCGATAAAACACGTTCGGATTGTTTTCATTCTTTAGGACTATTATCCATGAGTCATTTGTGACATGTACTAATCAACTGCATCTCAATCCAACACACGGTGTGACCAGAAAGGCCTAAAGTGTCTAATATTAGTTGAAAATTGACATAAACTTTAGAAAACAACACTACTAACATACGGAATACTGAGAAAATGCATTCGGATTGTTTTGATACTTCAAGAAAATGATCCATGAGTCATTTTTGACGTGTAAATTTTGACCGCACCTCAAGCTGATGCACGGTGTGACCGGTATTGCTAATAGTGTCTTATATCAGTTTGAAATTGACATTGACTTTAGAAAACAACATAAGTGACATAAGTAAAACTAAGAAAATGTGTTCGGATTGTTTCGATACATTAGTAAAATGATCAATGAGTAATTCGTGACCTGTACGAATCAACAAAACCTTAATACGATGCACGGTGTGACCGGTATGCCTAAAAGTGTTTGATATCAGTTTGAATTGAACATTAAATTTAGAAAACAACAAAAGTGACATACGAAAAACTGACCAAACACGTTCGGATTATTTTGATACTTTAGGAAAACGATCCATGGGTCATTTGTGAGGTGTACAAATCAACCACACCTCAATTCGACGCGCGGTGTGACTGACATCGATAAAATTGTCTGATATCAGTTTCACATTGACATTAACTTTAGAAAACAATGCTACTGACATACGAAATACTGAGAAAACATGTTCATATTGTTTTGATACTTTAGGAAAACGATCCAAGAGTCATTTGGGATGTGTACGAATAAACCTAACTTTAATCCGACGCACAGTATGATTGGTATGGCTAAAAGTATCTGATATCAGTTTAAAATTGATAGTATCTTTAGAAAACAACACAAGTGACATACGCCAAACCTAGAAAATGCATTTGGATTGTTTTGATACTTTAGGAAAACAATCCATGAGTCCTTTGTGACTTGTAAGCATTGTACAATCCTCAATCCGATGCACGGTGTGACAAGTATGGCTAAAAGTGTCTGATATCAGTTTCAAATTGAGATTAACATTAGAAAACAAAAAAAGTGACATACATAAAACTGAGCAAACTCATTTTGATTGTTTTGATAATTTAAGAAAACTATCCATGAGTCATTTGGGACATGTATGAATTGAAAGTACCTCAATCAGACACATGGTGGGACCGGTATGGCTAAATGTTTTTGATATCAGTTTGAAATTGACATTAACTTTATGAATCAACACAAGTGACATACAGAAAACCATGAAAATTCATTCGTATTGTTTCGATACTTTAGGAAAATCATCTATGAGTCATTTGTGACTTGTACGAATCAACTAAATATCAATACGACAAACAGTGTGAACGGTATGGCTAAAAGTGTATAATATCAGTTTCAAATTGACATAATCTTTAAAAAACAACACTACTAACATACAGAATACTAAAACAATATGTTCGTATTGTTTTGATAATTTAGGAAAATGATCCATGAGTCATTTGTGACATTTACAAATCAACCACACATCAATCCGACGCACGGTGTGACCGATATGGCTAAAAGTTTCCGATATCAGTTTGAAATTGACGTTAACTTTACAAAACAACACAAGTGACATACAAAAAATAGAGAAAACGCATTTGGATTGTTTTTATACTTTAGTAAAGTGATCCATGAGTCATTTGTGACGTGTACGAATTGACCACACCTCAATTTGACGCATGGTGTGACCGGTATCGCTAATAGTGTCCAATATCTGTTTGAAATTGACATCAACTTTAGAAAACAACACAAGTGACATATGGATAACCAAGAAAATGAATTTGTATTGTTTTGATACTTTTGGAAAACAATCCATTTGTCATTTTTGACGTGTAAGAATCGACCACACCTCAATCCAACGTACGGTGTGACCGGTATGGCTAAAAGTGTCTGATATCTGTTTGAAATTGACATTAACTTTAGAAAACAACACAAGTGACACACGAGAAACTAAACAAACACATTTGGATTGTTTTGATACATTAAAAAATGATCCATGAGTCATTTTTGACGTGTACGAATCAACCGCACCTCAATCCGATTCACGGTGTGACCAGTATGGCTAGAAGTGTCTGATATCTGTTTCAAATTGACATGAACTTTAGATAACAACACTACTAACAAACAGAATACTGAGAAAATGTGTTCAGATTGTTTTGATACATTAGTACAACTATCCATGAGTCATTTGTGACGTGTACGAATCAATTATACCTTAATCCGACGCACGGTGTGACCGGTATGGATAAAAGTGTCTGATATCCGTTTGAAATTGACATTAACATTAGTGAACAACACAAGTGACATACAGAAAACTGAGAAAAAACATTTAGATTGTTTTGATACTATAGGAAAATGATCCATGAGTCATTTTTGACATGTACGAATCAATCACAACTCAATCTGATGCATTGTGTGACCGATATGGCTAAAAGTGTCTGCATTCAGCTTCAAATTGATATTAACATTATAAAACAACACAAGTGACATACGGAATACTGAGAAAACACATTTGTATTGTTTTAATAATTTAGGAAAACAATCCATGGGACATTTGTGAGGAGTAAGAATCAACCACACATAAATCCAACACAGGGTGTAACCGGTATGGCTAAAAGTGTCTGATATCAGTTTGAAATTAGCATTAACTTTAGAAAACAACACTAGTGACATACGTCAAACCATGAAAACTCATTTGGATTGTTTTGATACTTTAGGAAAACGATCACTGAGTCATTTGTGACGTGTATGAATCGACTGTATCTCAATCTGACGCATGGTGTGACCGGTATGGCTAATAGTGTCTGATATCAGTTTGAAATTGACAGTTAACATTAGAAAACAACACAAGTGACATATGGTAAACCGGGAAAATGCATTGGTATTATTTTGAAACATTATAAAAATGATCCATGAGTCATTTGTGACGTGTACGAATCAACCAGAACTCAATAAAACGCACGTTGTGACCGATATGGCTAAATGTATCTGATATCAATTTCAAATTGACATAAACTTTAGAAACCAACACTACTAACACACAAAATACCGAGAAAACACATTCGTATTGTTTTGATACTTTAGAAAAACGATCCATGAGTCATTTGTGACATGTATGAATCAATCACACCTCATTTAGAGGAATGATGTGAGCGGTATGGCTAAAAGTGTCTGATATCAGTTTGAAATTAACATTATCATTAGAAAACTACCCAAGTGACATACTGCAAACCTAGCACAAAGATTGGGACTGTTTTGATAGTTTAGGACAATGATCCATGAGTCATTTAGGAAAGGTACGAATCAACCACACCTCAATCTGATGCACAGTGTGATCGATATGGGTAAATGTGTCTCATATCAGTTTCAAATTGACATTAACATTAGAAAAAACAAAAGTTAAATAAATAATTCCAAGAAAACGAGTTTAGATTGTTTTGATACTTTAGGAAAATGATGCATGAGTCATTTTTGAGGTGTAGAAATCAACCACAAATCAATCTGACGTACGGTGTGACTGTTATGGATAAAAGTGTCTAATATCAATTTGAAGTTGACATTACCTTTAGAAAACAACACAAGTGACATACGGAAATCTGAGAAAATGCTTTCAGATTTTTTTGATACTTAAAAAAAATGATCTATGAGTCATTTGTGATGTGTATGAATCATCTGCACCTCAATCCAACGCATGGTGTGACCGGTGTGTCTAAAAGTGTCTGATATTAGTTTAAAATTTGCTTAAACTTTATAAATCAACACTACTGACATACAAAATACCAGGAAAATTTGTTCGGATTGTTTTCATACATTAGTAAAATGATCCATGAGTCATTTTTGATGTGTAAAAATAAACTAAACCTCAATCAGAAGCACGGTGTGACTTGTATGGTGAAAAGTGTCTGATATCAGTTTAAAGTTGACATAAACTTTAGAAAACAACACTAATGAAATATGGAATACCTAAAAAATGTGTTCAGATTGTTTTGATACATTAGGACAATTATCTATGAGTACTTTTTGACGTCTACAAATCAACTGCACCTCACTCCGATACACGGTGTGACCGGTATAGCTAAAAGTGACATATATCACTTTGAAAATGACATTAACTTTAGAAAAAAACACAAGTGACATACGGAAACCCAAGAAGACACGTTCGGATTGATTTGATACTTTAGGAAAATGATCCATGAGTCATTTGTGACGTGTAAGAATCATCCGTACCTCAATCTGATGCACGATGTGACCGGTATGGCTAAAGGTACCACATATCAGTTTCAAATTGACATTAACTTTAGAAACCAACACAAGTGACATACGAAAAACTAAGCAAATGCATTAGGATTGCTTTGATACTTTAGGAAAATGATCCATGAGTCATTTTTGATGTGTAAAAATCAACCGTAACTCAATCTGATACACGATGTGACCGGTATTGCTAAAAGTTTCTGATATCAGTTTCAAATTTACATAAACTTTAGAAAACAACACAAATGACATACAGAAAACTGAGAAAACGAATTCGGATTGTTTTGATAATTTAGGACAATGATCCATGAGTCATTTTTGACGTGTAAGAATCAACCACACCTCAATCCAACGCATGGAGTGATCGTTATGGAAACAAGTGTCTGATATGAGTTTCAAATTGACATTAACTTTAGAAAACAACACAAGTGACATATGGAAATACTAGAAAATGCATTCGGATTGTTTTGATACTTTAGGAAAATGATACATGAGTCATTTGTGACATGTACGAATCAATCACACCTCTATACGATAAATGGTGTTACCAGTAATGCTTTTTTTTAGATAAAGAATCAGTATTTATTAAATGAGATAAATCATCCAAAATCATATTTATTTTACATTATTCCCTTTCATTGTTATTAGAATGAAAACATTTGAGTTTATCATTTCCATAGTCTAGTTTCACATTTCCATATTTCTATATTGTTTTATAATAATGTTTTAATTTATTTCATTATTGTATTACTAATATAATATTTGTTTTCTTATATTGGTGAATTTTTTTCCTTGAGTTCGAATGCTTTTCTCGGAAACAAATATCGTGGATGACAATTTTTGAGAGAGGATCATGAATATCAAAGGATGAAACATTAATGTTTATAACTTTTGTTGGATAATTGTAATTGTAACCAGGTAAAACATTGTTTGAAATGTATATAGTAGTGTGTTTTTTATTCATGATGTTATGTAAATGTATATAGCATAGTTTGTCAAAATATTGTGTGCGCTTTCTCATCTTTCAGTTATTGGTTCGTGTTTAGGTGCTATTTTGTGCAGGTTTGCAGGTGTGCAAGTGCTGGTAGTTCAGGTGTAGGGGAAGGTTCCATTATCAGTGATTTTTTGAGCACTGATGAAGGCCCCCATTAACAGCGCTAAAAGAGCGCTGATAAAGGGCCCTATTATCAGTGCTCAATATAGGGCTGATAAAGGCACCTCTCTATCAGTGCTACAAAAGCGTTGTTAATGTCGACGTATATAAAGGAGGGTTCCCTTTATTAGCACTCTGAAAAGCGCTCATAAATGGGACCCCCCACTTTATCTATGCCGACATTAACACTGATTTTCTAGTGCCATTAATGTCGGTTTTTAGCACTAATAAAAGGCCATGTTGTAGTAGTGTGAGGTGAAGAATGATTATATGGAACTATAGAAAACTGTGGGAAATGATGCTAAGATAAAATTTGACTGTGATGTAATGATAAGGTTAAGTAATCAAGTATGTGTCCCATAATTATAGAATAATAGAAAGAGTTGTTGTATGAATCTCATAGTTCTTCCTTCTTAACTAATATTGGAATCATGTATATTTATAGTGATCTAAAAGATAATTTCTTTGGGTAAAACATGAAAAGGGGTATTTTAGATTACGTATCTTGGTTCATGGCCTGGAAAAAAGTTATGAATGATAGACATTAGTATGAGGGGATGATAAAACCATTTCCCATATCAGAATGGAAATAGAAAAAATCAGTATATAATTCATATATAGACTCTGAGAAATAATAAATGGTTGTAATTCTATTTGGATTATAGTCAATAACCTTTTAAATTCATCACATTTCACTAAACTTATATTATATTTGATTGTTGAATATTTCTATAATAAATTAACTATATAAGTGTTACAGTCTCATGGATGAAAAATTATATTATTTCTGATGGGGATCTATGGATTAACTTGATGTTATTTAGAAATATCTTGCAGACTGTGTGGGAAAGTTTTTCTTTTAATGTCACATATCAGCAAAAATATATAGTTCTTATGAGAAGAACATTAAAAGACTAAAATATATTTCAAGATCATTTTTTAGGTATTTTATGCATATTTGGGATCAAAACCACTCTTAAAATAAATTTTCATACGACAATAGCTTCCACTCAAGTTTTTAGATGGATCCTTATGAAAAATAATTTGAAATTAATTTATTAGATGAAATAAGTTGGGATAAATTTAAAGAATGAACGCTTTTGGGAATTAATATAGATAGATAAGTTATAGTTATGGTATGATATATTCATAAATACATCAGGGGTAGCTCATTGTTGATAGAAAATATTATGTTGATAATCATTGGTAACATATTGAGTTTGATGTGGGGGATAACGTATTCCTAACTATAGCACGTTGGAATAATATTTTGAGATTTAGAATATAGGGAAATATAATATTTATAAATTATTATCCCATATAAATTAATTAATTTCTGAGGATATTTTATTATCTATTACTGAATCCACCAATTCTATCGTTAGTTCATAACGTGTTCCATGTATATCTAATAAAAAAGTGCATAACTAATCCTTCATATGTACTAAACTAAGAGTCGATTCTAATAAAAAAGGATATATCTAATAAGGAAAAATGTTGGAGATTCTAGATTAATGTGATATATTATTTTGGGACAAGACAAATCACCAAGAATTTTTTTGGTCGAACCAAAAATCTGAGGAAGCTATTTCAGAACCCTTGTATGTGATGAGATAGATGTAACAACTACTTCCTAAACCCGATTGATTTAATTTTGAATTTAAACTCTTATAAGTCAATTTTACATTACACTCTATGATTTTATGATATTTTTTATTTTAAATAAGTAATATTAATTTATGTATTTCTTTAAACACAACATTGTGTTTTAAACAACAATTTCATACTTCAAACATATTATTACTTAATGTGAAAATTATCACTATTACATTTTATGGGTGGTTGTGAATAAAAATAAAAAAAATAAAAAAAATAATTCTTTATACATACATAAATTAAATACATTGGTTTTGAATTGGTTATAAATGAAAATAAAAGAATATGAAGTTAAAAGAATTTTTTTTGAAAAATGGTTTTACATACATAATATTTATTTAGATTAATAATTTAAATTAAATTCAATTTATTAATTATTTTAATGAATTATATATATATATATATTATAATAATTAAAATGTTTTAATATTCATTTAGTATGATTTGTTAGGCATGGAATGAGATTAAATCATATTTTACACTCAAATATATATTTCTAATATTGGTTTTGGTGTGTTTAGAAAACCAATTATTAATTAAATTTAATCAATACTAAAAAAATTTATTTGAAAAAATAAGTATCAATTTTCAATTCAAAATATCATATTATTTATTGAGTGATTTTTTATGTTTTTATAAAATTGTATATTTCAGGATAATTAGTGAAAATATAGATTTTTAAAATAATGCCAGTTTTATGAAATTATTACCAAGTAATCATTATATAATAAATTTAGAATCCTTTTTATCATCCAAATTTTTATTAATGAAGATATATAATTATTTTTGAAATAGTATTTTTACTTGATGACACAATTATGACTTTTGTGAACACAAGTTATATTTTATTCAAATTAATTTTTTTTTATTTTATTTTAATAACATTTTTGGAATAATAGATTCATCTTTATAGAGATGTAAAAATATAAAAATATTCCCTTTTATATTATATTGGATAAGATATTCAAGGAAATGATCATATTAATTGATTCTTTAGGGAAATTAATTTTATGCCTAAACCAAATATTTTTCTAAAAACTATTTTCAAGGGTTTTGTGTTCTTAACAGAAATCCAATTAATAAATCCTATATAAAATGAATCTAGTAAAATTAATTCCAAATTTGGAATCATCATGTCCAAATATGTTTTGAAATCCCCTTTGTTGGTCATACAAATATGTTAGCATTAATAAAATTTATGTTATCACGGTTACAGATAAAATGGGTTAAATGTGGTTTAACATTGACATAATTCTATAATTGTATCAAAAAACATGTATACAAGAGTTTATTTTGTTTATTTATACAATATAAATTTGGATTTTCTTTACTCCCCATTACATTATTTTGATATATATAAATTTTTTTAGGTAATTCCATGTGTGTCCTTTCCCTCAATAATAAAGGGAACCTCATTTCATCCCTTATTCGTATTGTTTAAACCTCATTAATCATAAAATACCTACCCTAATACCATCATATCTTCCATTCCAAAATTATAAATATTCTTATAATCCAAAAATTACTTCATTTCAAAGATTATGTTCTAAGCCAGTGGTGGATTCTCAATGGAGAGGTATAACTCTTAACAATTTACTTTAAATTTTAATCATTCTTCCACCTCGTCTAAATAGGTTGTAAAAATTATTAAATAATTACTCCATTATATCGAATATGATAAATTTTTAAAATCATTATAAAAAAAATTATCAACATATTATACATCCTATGGGAATTAAAAACATAGTTCATGTGTACATGTGGATTAACCCTTCCACAAATCGATTTTTTAATTTATCATATCTGCTTCACATTATTAGATATAATGGTTGATATTATGAATATATATGATATTTATGATATTATAATATATCATGAATGTTTCACTAGTATTTAATTTTCTTTCAGTTTATCCATTGAAAAGTGGAAGCTTCAGTCATTCGTTTGCATAATCTACTGTACCAATGAAGCGTTGAAATCCCATTTTAATCACCACATTATTTGAATAATAATAAATAAATACATATTTATTATAAAATATAAATATTAAATTATACAAATTATTTATATTATGGATCAAGGATAAATGTGGAATGATTAGGACTATCGAAATGAAATATTAATTAAAAATAAATTTGTTTTCAAATGGAATTGTGATTTAAAAATGAACTTTTTATAAAAGGGTGATAAGATGCTATAATTAAATATTATATGTTATTATATATATAATTTTGTATTTTTAATAGATTAATTATAATTATATATTTATTCTAAATTAGTTTCAATTGTGTGTGATGCCTGATGGGACATGAGGAATGAGATTTATCTACAATCTCATTTCATTTCAAGATTTCCTATCCTAAATTTATGATGAATTAAGTAATATAGAAAAAAATAAACATAATTAATTTTATTATATGCATGTTATTTTTTAATGTTTTAGGGGATAATTATATTTTCCTCTCATTTTTAGTTAAATTGATGGAGAATATATTTATATAAAAAACAAACATTATTTCTTATTTTGTCGATAATATTTTTCTTCCATTTCAATATTTTAAAAAAACTTGTGGAATTGTTTCCCATCATATAATGGTTTATTAATTTCTATTTTCACATTATATAAATTTCTTTATAGATTTTAAAATGAAATATTCTTATCATTTTGTAAACATGGCATATTTACCAATGGTGTGAATAAAATTAATATTTTAATCTATACTGTATGAAAAACTATTTCTGTTGTGATGAAAAATATTTTCAATGAAGCCTACATTATAAGATTTAATTTTGGTTTTCAAATGTTTTTTTTTCATACTAGAAATATATATATATTAAAAAATTGATTTCAAAATAAAAAATCTATTTCCCAAAAAAAATGTTAGAGTGAACATTTATTGTATTTTCATATCAATAAACATACTTTGATGTTTCTAATTCTTTACTAAGGACATGATCCAACAATACCATACTTAATATCACACGTTATGCGTATTCATTAGGATGATGAAATCATAGTTAAACCAATTTTATTTTTCCCATGTTATGATATGATGAAATGTTAACTTTTTAATTTTGTTGTGGGACACATATAAATGAATATTATTATGCTACTATTGGGTATGTTATAGCCATTAAATTCATTGGGAAATGTGATATTAATTTCTAAATAGATTTCAGTGATATGTGTGGGCATGATCGATAATAATTTTTTACATTTTGATGCGTGAGTATGATTTATTCATATTATGCTCATACTAATATGCATAGAAAATATTAAGAATTGTTGTGCTCAGATTTTAATGTGTGAGAGTGATCAATTTCTAACTACTCTCACAAGATTATTAATGCAAATGACTGTGATTAACTATGTTTAATTTTTTTTTAAAATTGTATTATTATCATTCCACATTCCAATATTATGACTCTTGAATGATCAGAACTACTTTTACACCATTACTAATCTTGTATATAGATATTATTTGAATTTTTATTATATATATTTAGATTTCATGGAGATAAATATTTATGTTTAAGAAATGAACATGATCATGTTATGATGCATTAATGATCATCTTCTACTCTCTTGTGGTAGAAATTTCACATTTTACCCTTACTAAGTATCTAAAATCACCAATATGATTTCCTTCCATAGGTGTTGATTGGATGATTTAATTATTATATATCTAGATGGATTCTAATATAAAGATATTTGTATGGTATTTTGAAGTTATTTTATGAAATAAGATGATTATGTATCTATTCTCATAAGACACTATATGGTTATGGTCCTTGAGAATGTATAATTTTGATATATGCTAGTATTAAAAAAATGATGTATTAATTTATTATGCTCATATCTCCTCAATATAAGATATATTGGATTAGGAAAACATGGTCATCCTTTCCTATAAAAAAAATCTCTTCAAATTATTTATATAAATATCAGCTTTTATATCTCCATGATGGAATAAAGTATCTATATAAAGTTGTTAATGATGTAAATCCTCAGATGTTATAGTACTAAAAACCACTCAAATAGTGGCATGATTCACAACATATTAGAAAATATCAATTAAATATATACATTACTTTTCCTAAAAACCATTCACCTTTAGCCTCACATTGTACCTCATCTTACCATAATCTTCTGCCATGAAATAGTAAACCCAATTTTTTAAATTAATTATTTTCTTTTTGATAAATATAATATCCAAAGTATTATGATATTGAAATGAAGAAATATTATCCCTCATAGCCATCCCCTACATTCTTTCCTCCTTTGACTACATTTCATCTTCAGGGAGCTCCACTATCAGTAAAAGATGAATATTGTAATGATAATGAATACCTATACATATCATTCTCGCCCATGTCAATCTCTTAAACACCACATAAAGAGTAGAATATACTAGTTATGAAGTCACAATTTCAGGTTCTTATTTAAGATCTAATTTATCCTTGAAATATGATTATTTACTCCCACCATCATTTTCAACAACATGAAATATTTTATATTTCACATTATTTAAATGTCAGGATCTGGATTTTAATAATCATCTTGTATGTATCAACCCAAAAATTATTATCTAATTCATATGTAAAAATAAAATAATGATTGATTATTTGGAATTAGAAGGAAATATCTCCATTATATCAGTATTTATATGAACATAATAATAATAAACAATAACAAATAATTAAAAGGATTTTACCACTATTCATGACTATATCTCCTCTTATATACATTCTTCCATACGTACATTTTTACTCTTGTTGATTAGCCATTCTTTTATGCTCACTCTTTGTTCCTAGAGTGTTGGGTAACCATGAATAATGTATTATACATATAAAATGTTCATTTGGTTTTCTATTCATCCTTTCAACTACACCATTTGATTTTCTTGTACATGGAAGATTCTTAACCATTGTGTTACTTTATTATAGAAATATTCCACAATCCATTTTCTACTACACTCCCAACCATTATCGGACCTACAAAATTTCATCATTGATATAGATTCATTCTCTTAAATAGTCCTCCAGTTTTGAAACATATTAAACACATTAGATATCATTTTTATAAAATTAATGGATACCCTCTATGATTATTCATCGATAAATGTCTTAGAATATTATAACTTTTTAGGGAATTTACTAGTGAACTCACATTAACATAAATGTGAACAATTAATAAACTCTCATTTTTAATTGTTTTAAATCCTCTTAAGATGGATAATTTTTCATATTTTCTAATTAGAAAAAATTTATATATGTAAACATTAACCGAATTCATCTATAGTATCATCCCATATATTTCAATCACATTCATCCCTATATCACTCATGTGTCTTAAACTATAGATTTGTGTTTGGGAATCCCTAACAAAATTTAGGTTTGGTGGAACATCCATGCTTGTTTTGTCATATTTTTCTACATTCTATTATGCATTTCTTGACCAATAAAAATATATACCTTGGGTATATTCCATGAACTACATGTAAATATAGTGAAAAATATTACATCGTCATGCTACTATATAAAACTGATATTCCATCTCAATTTAGAAGAATACCTCACATTTTCATTAATGTTGAAACACATACAGTTGGTATTGATCTATGAATCAATATTCCCTAAAATATATAATAGTTCGTCATCAAAACTATTTACCTAGAAAAAATGACTAGGATGATAATTTTGTGAGAAAAACACTATTGAAGTGTAATGGAATGATTCCCTTGAGTTTAAAGTCACAAATACCATAGGAAAATCCTTGCTCAATACTAACAAAAAATTACTTATATCATCTACAACAGTTATTGTATCAGCTTCATGATCCCTATGTTTTTATTCTAAATCATTCTTGATGTGTCATTTCAACCTTGAAATATCTCAGGTATGAGAATGATCTTTTCTATTATATTGGCTACAATTTTTTCATTTTGATCTTTTTCTACGATCATCTTTATACTCATGTCTCCATATTCCTTCAACATTAAACGAATAACTAAATAATAATCATATTTATCCTTTTCTAATATCATCATAGAGAATTAGTTTTTTCACACTTAAATAAATATTTTGTTTTGAAAAGTAATAATCACAGCTATTATAGTTTCATCTTATTTTTCCAATTAATTATGTTTATAAAATAGTGGAAACCATCATTATCTACGTTAATTACTAATAATGGAAACTAACCTGTGATTATGAAGAATTAGTTTACAAGTTCTGTTATAATAGTCCGTTAAATAATATTTTAATTGAACAGTATTCATATTATGGTCAAATTGATTGATTCATATATTTTCTGGTAAAAATTAGTCAAATATTTTATTAAACAAGTTGTTGTATTCTTCTATTAGATGTTGAACAAGATATTTTTTCCCAACATAAGTCATACAGAAACCTATATATATATATATATATTGTATCTCTCACTCCATATTCATTACTTCAGTTATTTTTTCCCATATAATCCATTTGTGGAACTTTGTTTAGAAATGAAAATCCTCGATCAATATCTTATATCAACTAAAACTAGTATCATTTTACTTGTCAACCACTATAATTATTTTATTCATATTTATAATCTAATTATTGAAAACAAACCATTATTTTCTAAATTAAGTACTTGATACTAGTTGTTGCAGAAATACATTGAGTAATGAATGATTTAGGATTTAATAAATAATAGTAAAATGGAAAAATTGAGAAGAATATGATAAAATGAAACATATTTATATATGGTTACGTAAATGATCACTATATCCCTTGATTGGTAGAAATTTAAATAATATTGGGAGAAAATTATAATATTAATAATAGAGTTTTAAACACATAGAAACCCTATGTCACTGAATGTAATAAATAAATATATTGGTATAGTACCCCACATTTCAAAAGTTCCACCAACCAAATGGAAAGTCCCATATCATCCAAAATATTAAGATAAACCATTCTGAAAAAACAATCTATGAAAAAACTGGGAGTGGAATTAATGAAATTATTTAATTTGAAGTTGACAAAAAGAGTCATATACATATCTTTGTAATCAAGGTTATGTCATAAAAAAATATCCATTGGGGTAAATATCATAATCATAGTTAATATATTTCTTAATAATGGATAATTGTGATTTATGGACCGTAGTGTGATTCCCCATTTCTATTCAATGTTTCCCAAGAAGTGATTTATGAGTTGGGATCCTAAGGAAATCTCCAAAAACATTATGTAAATACATATCTAATGAGGAAAATTGATCGTGTGGTGGATGTAATAAGGAATGTGTTAATAGATAGGTACCAATGGCCTAGATAAGACATATTTCTTAGATTATGGGAAGGTAATAATACTCATAGCCCAATGTGATGATGTTATATTGGCTTATAAAAAATCACATCCGAGTTTTTTTATTTTTAAAAAAACTAGTAGTGGTAATGGTACTTAAAATGTACTAATTTTTTATGGTTGGGTTTCATCCTATAATTTAATTGGACAATCTTCGATCATGTCCTTATTAACCCATCCGACCTAAATTCTATCACATAATGGGTAAATCACCTTCTCTGGTTGGTATATGATCACCCGAGGGCTTTAATGTTGTTGTAGGATTTTATTTCCATAGTTAAGAATAATATATCGCATTTTGAGTAGCCTGTTGCTGGTTCCTATAAAAAGTTATCTCCTACAATTTATACATAATATAGACTTTAAAAATGGTAATGATTCCTTAAATGAACCAACTGGCATGTGAAGTTAGAGAACCTAATACTAGAACTCATGTAATGGTGTTTTACAAAATATTCACCAATTAATCATGTTATCTAGTGAGTGGGGTGAAATTGAAATCTACATATTCAACCCATATTCTAATAAACATGTCTGATGGAGTGCTATAGACTCTCTGGTGAAGTGAATTCATACTCATGTGGTAGTAAATCAATGTAAAATTTTATTATTTCCTTAACTAGAAATTTAGGGACAACAAAAATGCTTTGAGGTCAACATGGGGGTAGAAATCATTAATTCATTTATATGCTGACAATACATTGTAGATAAAATATGTTTGTACTTGAAAAAATAAGGATTCCATATATATTTTTTGTAGAGATTACGGTATATACATCATTTTCAATTCCATTTTAGTATCATAGTGGGGAGTAGTGTTGAGCTAGAACATGATTTTAATTATATACACTACTATATTCATCCACATAAAACAGAGTTATACTCATCTTTTGTATGGGAATCCAGAACCATATCCCATAATAAAAGACATTTCTCTAATAATTTGCTTATAAGAGTTGGGTCATCTAAAACACCTTAGTTATGGAAAATTAGAAATTGAATAAGGATATATAGATGATATCCATCACTAATAGATACCTTTACACTGGGATGTGAAGTCCTTGGTCAAAAATGATGTACATAATATAGATTTTTTAAATTTATCATTTGAATCTTGATATAATTTCAAACATAATGTTTGGTCATCATGTGGATGAAAATCTTGTCAAGGAGATGAATCATCACTAGAATGGAATTCTCAGTTAGTATAATGAAAATAATATCCTTGGTTGATACATAATTATACATCATGTGGAGATCTTATAATTGATATATTTCTAGGTTTCATGCGGTTAACTCAGAAACGTATACCATCAGATAGAATTAACCATCAAATGCTTTCTTGGTGGGTGGTATGCATATTGTCACATCCCAAGCCTATGTCAAATTTACCAGGGGTTGGAGAGCAAGGGTTATGATACATATCACACACATGAGAGGAAATTGTCAAATGTACCAATACACACTCACACATAGTTAAATACCCAAAGATATATAAATGTGAAATACAATATCTATAATAAGTCATGACTATCATCTATCCCACATCAGAGTATAACAAAATAACTACAAATAATAATGGGTCCAAATAGAATCCCACCATAAAAACTAAAAAATATTAAAACCTACTAGTAGGGAAGAGAATATTATCTAATACAAATCATTGTATATCCATGGTATATCAAGCCAAAAATATTCTCTTCCTATTCATGGTCCTCCTAGTACTCCATGAAAATTATTATCATCTACATAATAATTAACATGTATTGGAAGATCCCATTATTGAAATTTAAACAAATAAAGAGTTTTGAAAAAGGATATTTCATTCCTGGGATAAAACATGCATTCATAATACAATGAAACTCTTGTGTTTCTAATTAAAGACTTAATTTATGTGTTATTATATTATTTTTGAGAAATATATTATGTGTGATATAAAATATTTAACATTTTCATTATATCATGAGTGAGGATCTCTATACCTTAGAGTCTCGTGTTGTCTCAGAACCTGAATTTAAGAATATTCCATAAAATATTATGAATTCATATGATTAAAAAATAAGGACATTAAATTATACACACCTCATGGATTTTCATCCAAAAAAGAAAAAAGAAAACTCCAATGATGACGGTATAATGCCCTTAACTAGTTTTCCTAAAACAATGATCTTTTTTATGTTTTACTATAATTACCAAAAGCACACCAAAGTGGAACTATTCACCAAAAATAATCATCTTCCATTGGTTCAAAAAAACCATTGGGCCCCTAGAACTCCAAGAAAAGTCATCTACATGAACAATTTATAGCTCATTAGGGTCGACATCATGCAACGTGTCAATCCCAAATAACCTCAGCTACGACATACAAAAGGCATCAAGATCTCAATTTACTATGGCCATAGGGATAATATGTATGACACCTCTCTAACCAGAAGCTCTCAGAGTGATTTGATGTATGGATTTTAAATAATATTCATTAACTATATATTTATTTACATAGTTTTGGTACACTCTTTTATTAATACCTCCCGGTTTCATAGACCATACTACATTGGGTAAATAGGAATGGCATATATTTGTAGAAGGGTCCTAATTTCCATGGAACCCAAAAAATCACTAAAAAAACATCATGTTATGAATTGTAACCCAATGCATAACCTTTCAAGACCCACGGTAAAATACAAGGCTCCGTTTGACATGATT
Source organism: Viscum album (assembly GCA_963277665.1). Lineage (NCBI taxonomy): Eukaryota > Viridiplantae > Streptophyta > Magnoliopsida > Santalales > Viscaceae > Viscum > Viscum album. The sequence goes on along the minus strand of OY728119.1, from coordinate 768,607,714 downwards.
CATCCACTAGAACCACTAAAGAAGTGAACATTATCTAATCAACTAGTGATTAAACCACATCGTATCCACCTTTATAGAAAACCATCTTGTGATTGGACCTCTTAATAAAGGAAACATCACTAATTAAGTCTTACTTTAAACCATACTACTAGAAACACACTAACATTGATCACAGTAACATCCTAAAAGATAAAAATACATCACACTAATAGTGTGTATATATAGGAATGTGAGATAACAAGGAAATGAAAAAAATACATTCCTATATGATGAATTTACTAATGTTATCTATATAACTATTTCTACATTAACCATGTCAAAAAACATGTTTTCAGATTCTGGTTGAAAGGATATGTCAATTATCACACTAATGCTGATGTCCATCACCAGTGATCAAATATCAAAAAAAAATAAACACTATTTCAATAAATCCTATAAAAAACTCACATGTAGATGATCTCCAAACACTAGTATTAATGTAAAAAAAAATCTAATTACACTATGTCATAAGTCAACCAACTAGGGTATTCTTGGATAGTGGAAATATTAATGTGACACCGAAAGCCTTCCTATAATAGCATGGGGTCTAGAGACTTGTCTTACATAGGCATAACATTGACATGGTAGTGCATAGACTAATGTACATTTAAAAATTAACACATATCCTAATATATACACAATCGTAAATGGTAAAATAAATCTGATACAATAATTCATGTATAAAATTTATCCCAAATTAGAGTATGAAAAATGAAATGGAAACTATAAAAGGTAAAAATTCAATCCAAACAAGAAAACTATAAAAAGAGTCCAAATTGATAAGTGGTAGGGGAATGTTTTCCAATATAGAACCTAGTACAACCATTATCTATCCTATATAAACAATACTCTCCCTACCTGTGGTCCACCCTGGTTGTTTTTATAGTGGTCTTCCTTCTACATAAGACACAACATGTTCAATCTGATCCCATACAAGGGGGTTTTTCACATAACCCATCAAGACATCTCTAAATACCCATGTGTAAAGAATACATAACATACATAGATCATCACAAGTTATGCCAATATACCTTTGAGAAATATAAAAAATATATACTCATGATTGAATCCTTGTCTAAAATCCATCTCAAACATACTACCATCTACATGATTCTCCTCAATGATATAAGATAATGTACATATATGATAGTATACTCCCCAAGATATGAATCAATTAATGGAGTTCCCATGAAAGGATATTCTCAACATGTCTATCTATATTTTATACACAGTTTAACATCAATTATATTGTAACCTTAGTCGGGGATCACATCAAGGGTCACTAAGGGAATCCCTAGAAAAATAGGAGTAACCCACTATGTGAGGAATAATATGAATGCTGATACTAGGTAGCCTATTTGATTAACATTATAGATATTTTATCTAATCTCTATTCATGGTGGTCATGCTAATACCACACACCCTACCTAAGATAAAAATGAAATGATAGATTATCACACCCTGGGTTAGTTGGAGGGACACTATAAACAATATCCTTGACTCATCTCATAGAGGGGATCTCAATCCTATTATTATAATATAATTCCAAACTCTATTAACATAGATATAGAGCAGGGGGAACACACAACTGACAGTGGAATATATTGAAATAGTTCATGGGAGTTCACCCTAAATCATAAAAATATTGAACCAAGAAGAAAAATGGATGCAACCAGCATTGGTTGGGGTACTCATAATGTCCCACTAGGGTACATATCACATCTAAATAAACTTATAAATTATCAAGTCTCATGCTCACATGACATGAATATCCCGAAAATACAAGATGTGTCCCATAGTGGTACATGGCTTGTATATCATTGTTTGTGATTTAGAGTAATTTTCTATATTTTATGTGTTATTTTATAGGTAAAAAGAGTGTTACCTATGATAAATGACATGTAGGGGATATTACGACATTTAGTTTGTTACTCTATATGATGACCATCTAACTTCAAAAGTACATGGTATGTTACCCACCCTCCATGGCATGTAGTTCCACATGGGCCCCATGGGATGTATTAACTGAACATGACGAGATATCCTAAAAGGGTTAAACGGTATTTGAATTATAACACATGGTGCGTATCAACACATGGATTCCATAGAATGTAATCCCAAGTCAAAATGAGATAGTTATCTGAGGATCACAAAAAATGTGGGCTCACAACATGAAGTGAGATATTTATAACATACCTGAAAACCCTATCTACCACTTTGAGGGGACAACATGATGTGTGTTATTGAACTAAATAATGTATATTCTAGAATTCTATACAATCCCATATTCTTCATATGGTCAACAATTTCCTATTACACCACATGTTACTCCGCTATTCTTATCAAGATGCTTAGATTTATGGTTGAAAAAGATTACCATCATTGATGAAAGGATTTCATCCATTTTTTTGTTTAAGAAATTCTCGTCATCACACCACAACACTCCTATATGTGAAACAAAAAAAATGGGAACTCCAGATCTAATATTTGTCCTTTTTTATATCTAAAAACCTCAATCACAATACTGATCTTTAATCTAGGCCCATTAAAATAATCATTTTTGAAAAATTTGAAACATATATTGATCTTTTTGTGTGTGTATTTTTTAGAACGATGGTGAAAAAATGACTAGAATTAATGCACTTTGAATAAGAGGTGGATAACTATATAAAATAGAAAAGAGGAATTAAACATGATTTATCGTGGTTTTCCCTGATCCTTTATTGTTATAGTTATGAATTAAGAAAAATCAAAACAAAAATATGAATTCTCATGATCCGAGGTAGTTATAACCACCCCTATTAGAGCAAAAAACACACAAAAAATATCATGGTGGATTGGACTCAAGTTCATGACATGATAATAAAAAATGAAATAAAATAACTGAAAAAAATTCTCTAATGCATGTTTTAATAAACCATTAGCGAAGAAGTGGTTTTTAATCATCATTGGTGATATCCAGGAACTCCATTTTCATTAGAAATCTATAAAATGCCTTGACAATTGGACTATGATAATAATTTATACCAGTGATCCTCCATACTATTATCTCAAATACCTTGGGTTTTTTATATAATGCTAGGGTTTTGGTAGAATCGTGTATTTATATGGAGTATTTGGTAACAATATAATAAATATAGTATAAAATAAATAATGAATTTATTTTATTATTTTCCCATGCATCTATTCTATACTATAAAATTACTTCTTTCACTGAAATACGGCATGTCACACTTATGGAATGGCCTACATTCCTAATTTAATGAAAATCCCATATTTTGATCAAAGGCATTGTTTTGGATTTATTCCATTATATTATAAAAATTGTGCATATGTGGCATAACATATTTAATATTTTTATAATTTCAATATCATGTCTCTCCATGCCCTAGAATCAAATTTCATCACAATGATTGGATCCAAAAAAATTACAAAAAATATTAAAAATACTTACATGGGAAAATCATAGATATTACAATATTCCTTTACAAAGGGATATTATAGGAGACCTTCATGAAGGACATATGTTGAAGGCCCCATGAAGGTCTTATATAGGAGGATCATTATCATAAAAATGATTTTTTTATGTTCCCATTTTCATTATATTAAACATAGTAATTTGATTTGATCTAATTCTACGGATCATAAAAAGGAAAGGATTTAAAATATATATATATTTCACCAATCGAAGGTTTTTTTATTGAAGAACCAATTTTCTTCATTTTAGTGCCTTTGTAAGATATATTTTATGTTATTTACCTCTTTTTAATGAGAATATTACGTTTTTATATGAATCATTTAGAAACAAACCTCTAGAAATAATTGGTTTCATTTAATGTTAATGGTCAATATGAAATAGTATACTTCAATGAATCTCCACTATTCCATGTAAAAGTGACTCCCCACTATGAATATAGTATTTTTCTTGAATGGATAGTCATAATGACACTACATTGATATTGTATATCACTAAGATGGTTCAAAACTATGATAGATATATGTGTTGATGTAAGAAATGATGATTAGACACAAGTCTAATATATTTACATAGAAAACGTAATATTTATCTCATTAAATATATGTCCAACCATCAATTATTTACATTAACATGATGTAATTTCATGTAGGTTTTATTTATGACGTGATATTCTAGAACAATCAACATTCCTTTAATGAAAATTTTATAAATATATTATTATATTATTATCCACATAGAAGTAGAAGTATATCCTTTTACTAGCATCTAGAATTTTACAGTATCGTAACATATTATTATAAATAAAAAGAAACATAAATAAACAAACTATATTACCTATTTGATTATACAAATGTTATTCCAAAATGAAATAATCTACGGTGGCCACTGGCTCAACTCACTAAAAAATATCTAACCAAATCCCTATCATCCATAACCAATCCTCATATTTAGAAATAAATATAGACCAACTCTAGAAAAAATAACTATAATGAAACATAGTGTCCACTCAAATACATCAAAACCCATGTTTTATATATATAAAGGGGGTGAGTCGCATAACCCATAAATATTCCCTTAGTCATCAAGTCGTAGTGAATGTTAGTAATCAAATGTGTTCATATAAAAATGTATATAGAGTACTACTCAACCCACATGGAATAATATTATTGGAATTATCTTGAAAATATATTATACCTTCATTCCATTTTGGAATCTAAGATATAGACACCCCAAATCTACATAAATTACTTCAAAACTCTAGAATTGAATCATCTATTTATACTCAATGAATTTATACCTTTATTTAAAATTAGGTATTACAGGTACCCAATATCACTTTCTCATATTCAAATTACAAGAGGTATCATCATATATCAATAATAACATACTAAACATTGTCCCATATGTTCCATGGGTCTCCTCAGATCTTTTCATGTAACGAAACCCAAAATATCATAGGATATAATGATAATAAAAAGAAATATAACAATAATCAACAAAACATGGAAGGATAATCAACTATAATAATAAAATGGTAATGAAAATTTGTTGGTAAATAAATAAGGTAATAATGAAATAAATATCCATTGAGAAAAAATATTAATAAAATATAAAAAAAAATTAACATGGAAAAATTAATTGAAATGATTTATCAAATATCTTATGTCTTTCGCAATCCCACCAAAAAATTCCTCATAATAACTATCATAAATATTACACATATATATATCCTCTAGATTCCACACATATATCATTAGTTGTCACCCTGAAAACTATCAATATAATATATTTTAACATGAACAGTACACACTAATACATCATATCATACTTTAAGAATTATAATCAACTAGGCAATGAAATGGTCTTAGATTTAGAATATTTTAATATAATGAGAACTATGGTTTTTATGGTTTTATGAGGATTGATATATTTTCCATGATTTATCCAAAAATAATATATAGAGACATTCTATATTACATAATGTATTCAAACATCTGTGGATTATAAAAATATACTATGAGTATAAATGTTAACTAAGAAAAGTAAACCAATAAATATTTCTTTATAAAAAATGATATATTATACTTTAGGTATATTCCAACCCAGTGGTTTTCACAAAAAGCATCTCCTTTTAGGGGAAGTATGTTGTTCAAAGAGGAACTACATGTAACTATCACATCTTTTTATGATAAATTACCACAAACGATATCACAGAGTATAAAACATAACACAATCAATGTATAGAACAATATAAAAAAAATACCAAGATCCAGGTCCCCAATATAGATTTATCATAACATTGGGGTTATATCCCATTATTTAGATCCCATGGTATATATCAACATAATTTTATTAATATCTTTGGCATCAACTACATTGGTGAATTATAAAACATTAACCATAACAATGAGGTAGAACCACCACTAATCATGAACATGTAATTCACTACCCAAATGATAATGGTGAACATTTTCATCTACAATGACTAAAACCGGATATATCATTCCTAGCAATGTATTAGCACTTAGATAGATATAATACATCTTTTTATTACCCAATATAATCTCATAACACATTCTTAATTCGACTCTGACCAATTTTTTTGATAATTAAGGATTACAATACTATATCATTACATAAGGGTTTATACCAAGGCCCCACATATTGGAAACTAATAAAAGTCTCACTAACAATATGATTCTATTAATGAAATCCCATACCATAAGTTAATGACTTAAAAATGGATCCATGGTTAATATGCATCACTTCAAAATAGAATAAAAAAAGGAAATTATAAAATCATACAGGTACATACTCACTTTGAGAAATATGATCCAACCTATTTTGGTCATTCAGACCCAAAAATTTAAAAATATATATAATGTTTTCTTTGTTTTAAATACATTAAAAATTATTAATATTGTACATTTAAAATAAAATGTCATTCGTATATTAATCTGTAAAATTACTAAACGAAATCTATCTAAAATCTTTAAAATATATATTTCTAGATTATTATATGATGATATAAAATTATAAATGAATGAATATTTTCATTTTATAAAAAAATACTATAGACTAAAATCACCCTATTATGGGATCCATGAATTCTTCCACCAATACTCATTCAACTAACGTTGTACCAGACTAACCTTTTAGAAAGTGATGCAGTCTTTTATTGACTATTACACAATTTCTGGATAACATGACATATAATAATTCTTAATATAATAACAATAGATACACAAGATTAAAATAACATGTTGTAAAGATAGTAGAAGACACATTGATCAACATTACAAAAATATAATGTCCACCAACAATGTATCATGTTATAATAACTCTACCATGATAATTCCAATCAAAATCAACTCTAATAAATAAATTTCACATCAAGAATAATTTTTTTAATCATCAAGACATTTATATTAAATTATTGTTACCAATATCATCATAAATATTTACTAATTCATATACATACCAGTGCTGGAATTCCTTATGATATAGAAGAATCCACTCTCAATGTAATATTTTCCATAAAATAAAACAAAATATTATATCCCTCCAAACCCAGATCATTGTTTAGAATTAGCGTGTTTACATATCAAACTTTTATCACCTATATTATCTCCTTAAGATATAGTTCCATTTTAGAAAGGAAAATATTTAACTTTTAATAATTTATTCTATACCAAATTTAAAAACATAAAATATCATGAATATGATAATAATATAAAGAATAAAGAGATTGAAATATTTTACATAGTTTACCCCGAGTCAAATACAAAATCAATCATACACTAAGCATTTTGTGGATATAACAAATCTATAGTAACTTTTATAATGCATGGATATAATGTTTAGGAAAAGTAATATTTCACCCATAAACACTACCTATAAAATATTTAATCATGTGAACATTGTTATAGAAGGATCACTTCCAAAATTTTAGTATATGTATATCTCAATAAATACCAGGAGTCACTTCTATTTACTCCTTTGAAAAAATAGTCCAAAATATATCTATTTGTTGAATTATAGTTCTATTTTAATTTTACTTACATGATAGTTTCTCTATGTTAATTATGTGTCAAATAGATCATAATTCTCTTAATGACATTGTTCAGTAAATACCAATTTGTTTCACTAATTACATTATATGATGTGATTAAATAATTATGAGAAGATTTGAAATGTATATCATTAATCCTTTTCCACACTGAGCTTTTAGATGATTCCATCAAGCAACAAAAAAATCACAATGAATAATTTTTGAATAGGAATTTTATTTATTAGGAAACCTAATAATATATAAAACACTCAAAATATAATAATAATACAAATATATGAATTATCATTCATCTAGTATATCCCCTTTTCTAACGTAAACTAAATATATCAGTGAGAATTTGAAAAATATGAGTTTCATTATATACTCAAAATTATTCTTCAATAAAAAAATATTTACAAACAAAATATATCCTTAAATTTGGTCATTAATGAATACCGTGATTCTGATTATTTTCCTTCTCATTCTATATAAAAAAACTAATATTATTTCTAATTGATTAATTATTTTTATATCTCTACTCTATTACGCAATTTGAAAAAAAAAGAATATTTTATATACTAGATATTGAAATTTTAAATTCAATCAAAATATACCTTCTATCAACCAAATTATTATAATTGAATCATATATATTAGTTGTATTTCAAATTGAACCACTCTATAATATTTCTAATGGATAGTTAGTGAATATATTAAATTCCATAAAACATCCCTATGTTTTCCATATCATCAATATATTATGAAATCAATAGAATTTTAAAAATCATGGTGTGAACCCAATATCACAATGTATGTGGTCAGAATGTAGCTTCGCTTATTTTTAACTATCTTGTGATTCACATTGTCGAATGAGTTTTTTTGGTTGTATTGTAAAGAAAATATATTTTAGAATATTTTTATCTGTAGATAAATTTTAAGTGATTGATGGAATGTTTTATATTTGGGATATTTTTATATAAATTCATATTTAAAAAACTATTACATTTACCGATGAGGATTATTATCAAATATTCAAAATGATTTAATGACAATATGGTAATATTTATTTTAATATATTATCACATGTCATTTAATATACGGAAATTTAATGAAATAATTTAGTAGTATTATTATATTCAAGGTTTATTTATGATATCTTTGAAATGTGGTCACATCACATGGGTTTTCGTTGTACAATGCCCAAGAAAAATATCAACAAGTATGACATTATTGAGTTTGTCTTTGGTATTAGTTAATGTTTATAGAAGTAATTATCAAATACATGTTAGATAAATCTCTAAAGATAACTGAAACCATTTCATATCTTATCCATAGAAAATAAGAAGATGTATTGTGGGTTTTTTTCATAATATTTTAGTATTATATAAACATAAAATTATTTGTGTGAAATTTTTTATATTTAATCACATTAATTTATTTGAAATTTTATTAAAATTTCCAATTTAAATAAGTTTAAATATATTTATTAAATAAAACTAAGGATATTATATTTTAATAAATAAGTAATAAATTTAAAAAATTTCAATAAAATAAGTTAATATTAGAAAGAACATTTTTTCAAAGAATTTCTATTTTCTATATATAAAATATTTTGATATTATAAAACATAACTAATTAATATTTAATACTTAACATAATTTTATTTTTTCTAAAATATATATATTTTAAAAATATTATAATTCATTTTATAATTTTTTTACTTGGCACACAAAAATATTAAATTTATTTTTTGCTAAAAAGTACATTTTTTCTAAAAATTGTTCTTTCACATTATGAATTTTATATAAAAATTAATATAATATAATATTCAATATTGAATAAAATAATATGGATTTGATATTTTTAATCATCTAGTTTGTATTAACTAACATGAAAATTTTAATTTTTATTCAAAATACTATGTTACCAAGGTAAATTGGAGTTAACATATTAAAGGCTAAAATAAGGTAAATGTGTTCAATCAATGTGTAGAGACATAAAATATCAAAAAAATAATTAAAAGAGTTGATTTATAATTCAGAAATATAACCTCAACATATATTTTTTAATTTTATACTTGTTATCAACTTTCCTATAATGTGACATTTAATTTTAATTTCTATTATAAGTATTTACTGAAATTATATTCTTCCCATTTCTAAAACATCCCCTTCCTACCCATCAAATATAAACATAAAATTATGAATTATCCATTTATACTACCATATTTCCATTCCCAAAAATTTTCTACATTTTTTCATGGATTTTAGACTTTAGCGATTCGCCAAATTTCTATAAAACTAAAAAGGGTTCCAAGAGGATGTTCAAGTTATTCTTTGTAAGTCATACCATCGTATCATTCGTACTGATTTATAAATAATTTTTAACCACCCCTTATAAATTATTATTTATCACATTAATTAGATCTAAATAATACAATTATACATATCCATTGATGATATTTCGATAAAATAGCAACATAATCATACTCATATGTTGATTTTAACATGTGGGGGGGGGGATTTAACCACCTTCATGAATGAGGCTATTTTTTAACATGGGGGTTATAGAAAAATATTTTCTAGTAAAATATGATATTATTATGTAATTATTATTTTTTACCTAGAATGGAATTTTTATGATTTTACTCATTTTTAATATAATACACTTATTTTATTAAAAATTACTCAAACAATCACATTTGGATTTCTTCTTAGAGAACCTCAATCAAAACTCCCATGGAATAAACATGAAACATCATAAATAATTCTAGAATATATATTATATTTCCAATAAAATTTTAGATATTATTAAAATATAAATATGGAATGAAAAAAAACCATAAATAAAAAATAGAAAATAAGTGATTGAAAATACTAACACCAACAATCAATATTAACTAAAAATAATTACTAAATATGCAATTATTGAATATAAAACATTTATATCGATGTTAATAAATTTCAATATTCATATGAACTGAAAAATTAATAAGTATATTATTATTACATAAGAGATTAGCATGCATATGCCTATGTGGGAATCCAATGTAAGGGTTTGTTTGTCCCGATTTCCTTTCAACCATTTTTATTTTATATATGATATTTTCTATATATATATATATTACATATTCTCATTACAATAATCCTACTTTATGGATTTTAATCTCTATAAAAATATGAAGTTGGTGAGGGTAATTTATATCCATTATAATTAATATTTTTCATATTAGTATTCATTATTTCACACAAAAATTATCCTATTATATTATTTTAATGTATAAATAATTATTATCTTATATATTCCTTATATTTTTATTAATCTATATTTAAAAAAAATATACTCTTTCATTGATGTGGGATTTTCATTAATATATCCTAAAATATAGAAGTGCATGTATTTTCACACATAATGTTTTTTCTTCCATTTGACATTTAATTTTATAAAACATGTTTTCTTTCATGGTAAAATAAATGGTTATACTTTTATATTTATTTTTTATATGGATTTTATATGTGACTTGTAAAAATTAATTTTGGAATTGACATTAATTTTATGGAAATGATAAATACAATTTCAAAAAATTAATATTCATGTATTCTCTTCCATTTTTATTATTTATCTCTAGTCGATCTAACAATTATTGAGTTATTTTCATAATAATACTATAATTTATTTTATACACCATTTTGGATATTGAATTTCAGGTATCAATTGATCTAGTCTTGATTTTATGTTATATAATACCATTTCAAAATGATATATTACTCATCCTCTTTCACTGGGTTTGTTATGATATGTTGTATGATTGATTTCATGTTGTAGAAAATGGATGGTTTACATGAAAGTAAATTTTTTATTTGTATTTTCAAAATTCAATTTTAGGTTAAGTGGTAACCTCACAATCATCCAGTATAGAACCCAAACAAAAAAACTGGAAATACCAATTCTAAACCTTAAATTAAAAACATAAACCTCAATAAAAGGAGAGTCTTGGTTTAGTTTGTGAGAAAGTATGCCTCAATATAAGAATCTGTCATCTCAATATAGGCTCTAATCATCAATGTGAAGCCATAACTCAATTTTACCAAAATTCTATCTCTCTAGATGATCCACTTATCAACATAAACCTTAACAAGATGAAATACAACCACCATTCACTCCTAGTGTCAAAATTGTTATGGTTTCATATGTTCATATGATTATACAAAAGTATGATTTTGGTTTTCAATGATAAAATATTTATAAATGATAATTATTATGGTTTTTAATTCCTTGATTTATTATCATATATTTCTCTTTTAATAAATATTATTTTCCCCCATAAGTGATGATACATAAAAACATGGGAATAAATGAATTCAAATATATAATACCATTTTATGCATGTTGTTAAATTTGGACATTGAATAATAAAAACATATTTAAAAAAACAATATATAAATTATTATGATAAATCATATATATTGAATGACATGTATACAATTTTCAGGAAAGTTATCATATTCATTGAAAAAAAAATTTATGAAAAAAATTGGTAGTATTACTATTTATGAGAAGATAATAAATTTAATTTAATACACTTTTATAAAATATATTTGTAACAATGATCTTTATTTTTGATGTCATCATTTAAAAATTTAATTATGGTCAAATTTGGGATTTTGAAATGAATGTATTTTCAGTAAATAGTGAAAAGACTATTTTTAAAAATACAGAATTTTAGTTTCATTAAATATAATAATTTGAAACATCAATTGTAATAAAATAAATTTATAAATAAAAAAGATGAATAATTGTATTTTTAATAATATTATTAATTCTATTTAAATCATAAATATTCAGGATTTTGATATATGTTAATTTATATTCTTAAAAACAAATTAATATAAAAGATGTTTTTCACTTCTATTCAAAAATTTATTTTAAAATTTATTTCTAGCACCTATAGAAATATAATATTGAAAAAATATGATATTTTTTCAGTAGGATAAAATTAGGTAAATAGTTCACTTTTATTTTTAGTCATTATAAATAGTGATTGTGGGAAATATTTTCCTCCATGGTAAAGATGAAATATGTTAATAAAGTAAAAACTATGTGGTAAGGTCTAATAATCATCCAAAAACATTAATTTATTTAATTTTATAGAATTAATTCGACAATATGAAAAATAAATTATAATATATGTCATTTTGGATTTATTATTAATTTCTTTTGATTTTGTACATTTTATGTAATGGAAATTCTAAAAAATTTACACTCTTGAACTTAATATCTATATATATGTTTTACATATGGAAAAAATAGGATAAAATTGGTTTTAAATATTTACTTCATGCATGAATTAATTTTTTAATATTTTTAATTTATTTTTTGTTTTTAGTAATGATATACTCATCCTAATTTCTTATAGATCTCTAACACAGTGCTTCTAGAAGTAGTAGAAAAATCCCAAAAATGTTCCTTGAGACTATAAAAATAATAATTTTTGGATGATTTAACGTTTCCTATGTGATTTATATATCAATATAACATATTATCATACTATTAAAGGTTTATATATTAATTTCACTACTCTCTTCATGACATTAACATCAAATTAAATGAAAAGTATAACAAATGACATTAATGATATTTTATGTTTAATTAAATTTTATTAACCAAGTTGAAAAGTTAAAACTATTTAAAAAGAAAAAGTTGGATTATAATTATATTAAATTTTCATCACTTTTACATGTATTTTATATTTACAATCATAACTATTTAATATTAAATTTTTTTTACAACCGTTTATTTTATAACCCTTTAATATAGGGGTTAATCCAAATGAAATATGTTAAAAATGACACGAAAATTGATATAAATTTAATATTATATTTATATCTAGACCATATACTGATTTTATTATAATTAATTTCTATTAATAATAATTATAATTGAGAAATACATTAATCATATTTAATTATTTTTTGTATTTACATATGTGTTAATTCCTAACCATATAAATTGGCACACCTTATTTTATTTCATTACACCGCATTGAGAATTATAGTTCAATAAAAACCTACACAATTATATTTATAACATTTATTTCAATTATTAATATTATTTATTCTTCTCAAAAGTCAATTACAAGGGTCCTTAAGAATGGAACAATATGAGGTCTACTAAAGAAGAAGTAATCTTCCTATCCGAACCCTTTCATATTATTTCATTATATAGCTCCTCCAAATCAATGGTATTGTTATATAATTATTTAATTATAATCCCATATATGGTAAAATGTTATTTTTATTAATAAAATACCATTATACAATATCTTATAAATTGAATGGGTTGTAAACTTAGTACTCGTGCGTATGTGTGGACTTTTACATCCATGTAGTGAAACAGTTCATTTTCAATCAAAATCATTCATTAATGGTTCTTATGATGGCTATAAATATTATATATTATAGTTAAGAAATATTTTTTATTCTATAATTATAATATCATATCTACCTATTACGTTCCTGTTTATTGGAAAATGATAAATTCAATCAAGCATACCTAAATAATAACACCTCAACAAATTTATGTAATTTGTTTTTCATTTTCACATTACATAGATTGAAATAAATATATTTTGTTTAAATATAATTTATATAATAATTAATCTATAAATTTAAATTCTTATATAAATTTATTTCATTCCATCCATCAAAAATGAAAATAATTGGAGTGTTTATGTATGAACTATCACCTCCATAAATGGTGTAATTAATTTCTATATCTATATAAATGTGAATGAATCTAAGTGTACATATATATTAATTAAATATTTATTATATTTATATAATAATGAATATTTTGGGCTTGATAGATTCATGATCTAGGAATAAGCACCAGAACTACCGAACTAAAACTCTTAGGAAAAAAATGAAATATTTAACTCCCAATAATGATGATTAAAATATGGATTTTTTAAATATATTTGTTTTAAAAAGATATAAACATATAATATATAATATTATAAGTACATCAATGAATATGTTATAAAAATATTATAAATTTAAATTTATTACAAAGGAGTTTTATGTTCATTTAAATAAATTTAAATTTAAGGTAATGGATAATTATTTCTATATATTATTAATTATGATTTCAAGGTATTTATATTATATTATTGAAAATTATATTACCCTTTCCAAATAATCCCCAATATGTTCCTTATCCTCATATTATTTAATGATATGTCATGTTTTCCTTCCATTTTCCACACATTATGAAATCTAGAGATCTAAATAAGGATCTTATGGATGAAAAACTTTATGTTTTCCTTCAGTCAAAAATATACCTTTTCATTATCTATTTTTTTATTTTTATTTTTGAAAATATGTTTATCCTTGTATATGATTTTTTTAAATAATTTTCACCAATGATTTTAATTGGAAGACCCATATTTTCAATTCCATGCTTTGATTCAAATCCTCTTTTGGTTCTTAGATTTCTCTTGGTTTCCTGGTGTTCTGGGTTTGAAATTTTGGTGCCTATTATGTTTCTTCTATATTAACATGCTATTCGGAATATTCTATGATTAATTGTTTCCTCTTTGGTCAAAAGTATGGTATAGTTTTTGTGTTTTAGTGTTTGTTTTGTGACACTTTTAGTTGCACAACTTGTGGGGTATGTTGTTGAGGTGGTATGAACCCATGAGTTTGATGAGTTTTGGGGAGAAAAGAGTTCTTTTATTTGGGGATTATTCTCCCATATCCTTGGAATATATTTCCCCCTTGTTTCCCCCTTCCCCCCCCCATGAAATTGGAGGTTAATGAAAGGTTTTTGGGTGGCCATAAAATGCCACACAGTTTACTAAAACCAGGTAGCCAAACCGTGTAGGGATGTTTAGGTCATTAAAAATCTATTTTTAATTCTTATTTTGACCTTTTGTAATAAACCAAAATCAGCCCATTTCATCTCCATTTCGTGTTTTACCTCCATTTCTAGCTTCTATGGTCGGTCACCCTCCATTGGACCTCTACATTGAAGGGTGATTTGATGGTGTAAACATCAAAATCTTACATGTAAGTCTTCCTCTCTTTGATTTCTTCCCTTTCTTTAGGTTTTCTTCAACCCTGTCATAAAGTTTCTCTTTTATAGTAACTAAGGATTAGTAACTAGGGTTTTAATTCGTTTTGTTTGGTCAAATATTTAGGTTTTAGGTTTCTTTTCACTTCCTTGAGGTGTGGCGACATTTTCGTTGATGTTTTGCACCATGATTTGAGGGTTTCGACACAATAAAGGTAGGTGGTTCCCTGTGTAATAAATTATTGATGTGTTAGATTGATTTATTTACTGATTTTCATTCTCTTAATATGATTTATGTGGTGTGAAAACTATTTTTGAAGGAATTTATTAAGAGTTTAATTTTATAGTTTAATTTTAACTTTAAATTGGGTGTTTTTCATGTGTAACTCTTGGGGTAGTATTTAGGTGTATTTTATAATATATGAGAGTGGTTTAATAAATTTTTTGGGCTGAATATTATTCTTTGGTAAGGTCTCGGTGTTCCCTTGAGTTTAAAAGTGGGATTTTTAATGGGTTTTATGTGTCAAACCATCTTATACCTCTCGAAAGTGTTTTATGAAAATGTATGTTTTTCATGTGAATATTTTGTGGTATTATTCTATACAATTTTACAATACATGATAGTTGTGTAATAAATATTTCTAGGTCAGCCAATTATTTTTTGGATTGGTAATGTCGTGATTTGTTCTTTGAAATACGGTTTTGAAATAGTTTTTTGTGAAAAAAATAGTTATACCCCTTGGGTTTACTTTATGAAAATTGTAATTGTTATATTCGGTTAAAATAAGTGGGAAAGGATGTATATGCATAGTTTTGGTGAATTTGCTCACCAATAATATGTTTTTAATGATAAAGTGGTTTGTTGTGCTGTCAAATGTTTTGATACTGTGTTGTAATTTTTCAAGGTGATTAATGAAATTGTGATGTGTGTGAGAAACTTGTTTGTGGGATATTTTGTGTGAGTTTGATGTGAAAAATGGAATTTTTTTTATGAAAAGTGTATTATATAACATTTGAGTGCGATGTTATGTGTTGTTATTCATCTGGGGAAATATTTTATAAAATTGTTAAATGATTTGATTAATTGTGAATGATACGCAACATGTGTTGTGGGCTATTTTGGTGTGAGTATGATTTCAAAATGAATTTGAATAATAAGGGTATTATGTTACTTTTGTGATTTACATGTGTGATTTTTGAGGTATGTGTGATGTGGAAGTGGTATTTTCTTTTGAAAATTGCATTTCATGGCTTGTTGAACATGTTTGAGCACAAGGGGGAAACCCGAATAATTTGACCGATATAAGAGGTACCAGGGACCCACAATGAGCGAGTGCCTATGGGTTATTTCTCATTTCTTGTGCTCATTAGATACTCTTTTCTTACCATACACATATGGTATGGTTGGATGGAAAATTCAGTATCATTAGAATTATCTTTAAAATTATTGTTTCTTTAAAATTTCCCACTATAATTTTTTTATATTTAAAGTATCCTCTTTATGAAATTGTAACGAGAATTTCATGTATATAAAAACATGCCAACATTTATTCATTTAATTGTTATCACAAGAAATCTGTTAGTGGTGTTATCCTACTGTGATTTGGTTCACACTCTACATACACCATTGGGATTAAGTAGACTCGGTTATTTTTGTCACAGGTTTGGTTACAACATTTTGCAAGTGGTTCAGGTTTTTAGAGGTCAATCGTGAGGCTGTGTTTTGGAAATGGATTGAGGGAGGTTCTTCTTGTAATGAGAAGGTTATTAAGATGTTTCTTTGGTCTTTTATCATTGTTATATTCATTTATTGTTTTATAAACTATGTAATTCATTTCAGAATTTTTTTAAAATATGGTTTGGTTTGCAAAATCCTGAATTGGTTTATTAAAATTGTTTGGTGTTTTATGTTAATAAAATAAGATAAATCATTCCAAAATTTCATTGTATTATTCCCAGGAAATAGTTCCAGTTCATAGGGATTGGGAATTCCCTCTGGGCCTTCTCACGGGTTGGGTATGGTACGGGTTTTGATGGAGACTAGATATGGTTTGTGACCAAATGTTATTAGAGGACATTCAACTTAATTCTTTGGGTCATATTATTTGGGGAACAGTTAGGATAGTCATGATTTAGGATTTTTGTCACATTATATTCTGGTTTTGGGTAGTGTTCTTGGACAATAAATCTCATGATGGGATTCGAGTCATCGTGGTATGTCTTGATTTATCTGAGTCCATTGGAATTCTTGGTTTGATGATGATTAGGGGAAATGAAAAGATATTTGGGATAATGGTCTTTGTGAGCTCACAGGTCCTGGAAAAATAGGTGGAGCCATCGATAGTTTCATATAATACTCTCTGTGATAGTTAAGTGATTTTAATATGGCATCTAACTATATTTCCATGTCACCCACTGAAGCTAGATTCCCATCCCATTGTCTTGGGTCCCTTAGATTTGAAATATTTAAAGTTAAGTGTAAAGGAAAAAATTATACGGTTTTAATAAGATTAATGTTTTAGTGAAAATATTTTCTAATAAATAGATAATGGTTTGATTTTGGAAATGGTGGAATTAAATTTTCAGAATTGTTTTGAAATGGAAAAATGGTGTGTTTACACCTCTTTTGAAACCCTGAAGTATGTTAATGTTGGTTGTGAAAAAGTGTTTTCAATAGAAATTTCTAAACTATCTAAAGGTGTTTTAATGGGACAAGATGTTTTGAAATTTATGTGAATGTATTGTAAGTGAGTTCTTATCTAAATGGTTGTGCATTTACGAAATGTTTTGTAAGCTGTAAATGGGGATTTTGATTTCGTGGTTAGTGGTCTTGAGAAAAAGGATGTATTGGGTGATCATTTTGGTTTTGAAAATTGGAAAGAATTTTCCTTTTTAACTTTTATATTTTCATGATCAACCACATTCATGGGTATATATGGGATGATGAATGGTTAGTGGACAAATGGATGAGTTCTAAGATGGATATGAGGAGGGTGCCTAGTGTGGCATGAAACATTCATGTGTGAGGCCCATAGGGTACCATTTGTGGATATGCTAACTACTGAAATGTTTACAATCAAAGAGATTATTTTAAAGGATAATATGATTTATTGATGACTAGTTTGTGATGGTGTGTATTATGTGTGTTGAAAATTTTGATGTTTTTGTATGTTTTGAGTCTGAGAAACCCTCCTATTTGAACTATGTTTTGGGATTGTGTTTGGTCAGTAAGCTGGGATGAAGGATGGGTTAGCGATCTCTTCTAAGAAATGTTTTTAGATGCATTTATTATTGTTACCTTCATGTGTTTGGATCAGGTTTTTGTTATATTTGTCCAATGGACACACATTTTTGGGTCTGCCGGTTGTATCATTATATAAGGTATGCCCCCATTAAGGGATGATGCACAACTGAAGTGAAACCCAAATTGTCTCACTGTTGAAAAACTCTCTGGTTGAACAATATAAGGAATATTTTTAACGAGATATGGAGATTGAGTCTACAAAATTTCATTTCATTGTTTTGTGGATCCTCTTGTAGCGAGAGATTGCTCAGGGAAGGATGAAAAAGACCATATATTCTTATGTTACCTGATTCGTCGATGGTGGAGGTGGTATGGGGTTGTCAGTATGGATTGTGTCTTAGAGGTCCTCTAGGTCCTTTGTAGTCTCATCGAAGAAGAGGTTTATGTTAAATGACCAGTGTGGGAAATCTGCTAGTGAGAGGCAATTATGGACACTTTCGAGATTTATGTGATGTTTGGGGATGTTGTATATGGCACCACTCCATGTATTATATCTATCAGTCACTTTGGTCATGTTCAGTGATGCGTTGTGATGTCAAATGCTCGTTTGATAATAAACTGAAGTTGTACAATATTTTTTGAGTATTTTTTTGTCAGAAGTGTGTATCCTTTCGAGAGATTCTGATATCCTCTGTTTTAGTGAAATGTGTATATATGTGTCTTTTCCTTCAGTTGTTTTTCACCCGAAAAACAAGGTGTGATGTGTGTGAATCCTCTATTACCTTATTTTAGTGAAATTTGAGATTTAGTTAAAGTGAATTTTGGAGTGTGTAATGTCTTTGTAAACCCATTGGGATTTGTAGTGTATTTGTTTGTAATACTGGAAGAAGAATTTCCATTCAGAGGTTTCCAAAGCCTGACAGTGAGGCTGAAGATGCTTCAATCATTTGAGCTCTAGACATAGGTCCCAATGATAATCTAGCGAACAGTCTGGGGAAACCCTAGGTTTGTTTAATCCATTGTACAAAGACATATCCAATGTACGAAATATGGTGAGAAGTTTATTCCTCTAGTGTTGTTATCTTTCTTTTATTGTACCTGTTCGATGGAATGATGTGGTAGGACCTCATGTCCATGTTGCTGCCCAATGTCATTCCCTACCCCTGTGGTTTCCATTTAATTTTTCAAGGAAGGATTGAAAATTAGGCTATATGGGTTGATCACATTTATTGGGAACGATTAGTAGTGAACGTGTTCCAGGAAATCCATGCACATAGAATGATCTGCATGGTTTATGCATGACATCCCAAATGGTAGGGGAAAACTGGATGGTCGTGCCAACCCTTTATATTTTGAGGACTTTTTGTGTTGGACCATGGTGGTTGGTTAAAATGGTTTCTTCTTATCGTGGGAAGATCCAGTATGATTTTTATTTATGTTTCTTTGGAAATATCTAATTGAAGTCTACCCCTTGTAACGGGGAGTCCGTCCGGGCCTCCCCTATTAGATTCTTGATCCTATCCGAAGAAAATATTTAAGTTGTATCTTATAGTGGGGAAACCATTTTTGTATCCCCATACTAGTAACTCAGATTTATCTTTGGTCTTGCCTTGGAGGAAAGGTAGTCTCTTTCGGAGCAATATAATTACCAACATCTTCCATGGGAAAACGATTGGATTGGGGTGTGCCCAACGGTTTAGTTAAAGTAAGTTAAGTGCAACCTGGTTCGATTTTGTTTTTTGTTTGGGTATATTTCTTGATTCTTGTTTGGATAGAGTTTGAGGAGCCTTATTTTGGGATAAAGTATGTATGGGATTGATAGTTTCAAGAAAGTGGTGTATGTTTTTGTTTTTGTGGGAATCCCTTCCTTAATGGATCACTATAGGTGTTTTGGCCTATCAGGGGTGGATGAAACATGGCATGGGAGACCATTTTGGTATATCTATTGGGATTGGTTTTTATTGATTTTGTCCTTGCTGTGGAATGCCGAGGGTGGAATTATTTATGGTGGGGAGAATTGTCATAACTGTATTTTCAATTTCATTCATTGATTCAAATCCTCTTTCGGTTCGTAGATTTATCTTGGTTTCTGGGTGTTCGGGGATTGAAATTTTGGTGTATCCTGTGTTTTTTGTCTATGAATATGGTCATGGGGGTATTGTATGATGATTGGACTATTATTTGGTCAAAATTATTTTATTTGGATTTGGTGTTTTGGAGTAGGTTTTGTGACACTCCTAGTGGCAACACTTGTGGGGTAAGTAGTTGAGGTGGTTTTCACTCATGAGAAGGATGTGTTTTGGGGTGAAAAGATAGATATGTTTTGGGAATTGTTATACCATATCATTGTTCTATCATTCCCCATTGGTTTCCCCCTTATTCCCCCCTTAATGTGTAGGATAATTAATGGTTTTTGTGTAGCCATAATAGGTTGCACGATTTACTAAACCTTGCATCAAAATATTGAAGGGGTGTCCAGGTGATTAAAAATCTTTTTGTAATTCCCATTTTCCTTCCAGAATAAACCCAAATCCCCCCATTTCTTCTTAATTTCTTTACCCCTATCCACGTCCAACCTCCAAGGTCACTCAATATCCCTTTGACCTTAACATTGAAGGGAGAATTGATGGTGGGAAACATCAAAATCATGCAGGTCAGTCTTTCTCTCTTAGATTTTTTACCATTCCTTATGGTTTCTTCCACCCTTTTGTGAATTACATCTTTTAAAATAACTATGGATTCGTACCTAGGGTATTTTTTGGGTTTCATGGTCTAATACTGAGGTTTTAGATTTCTTTTCACATCCTTGCGGTGTGAGGGTGGTGCAGTTGATTTTTCGCACCATGATTTGAGTGGTTCACCAAAAAAGGGTAGTTGGATCCATGTGTAAGAAATTATTGATGAGTTACCTTTCTTGATTTCGTGAATTTCATGCTCTTAATATGTTTTATGTGGTGCAAAAACTATTTTTGATGGATTTAGTTATGCGTTTAATATTATAGTAGACTTTTAGCTTGAAATTTGGTGTTTTTTTCATGTGTAACTATTGGGAAAGTATTTGGGTGTATTATATCACATATTTAAGCGGTTTAGTAAATGTTTTTTCAGCTACAAATTTTTCATTTGTAGGGTCCGGGTGTGCCATAGGATTTAAAAGTGGTCTTTTTAATGGGGTTTATTTGTAAAACCAAGTTATGCCTCCTGAAAGTGTTTTATGAATTTTTTTCTTCATGTGAATTTTTCTGTGGTATTTTTCTTAGTAATTTTACATTACTTGATAGTAGTTTAATAAGTATTTATAGGTGTAAAATTCTTTTTTGGATTCGAATTGGTGTGATTTTGGTTTTGAAAGTGGGTTTTGAAATGGGTTCTGTGTGGAAAACATAGTTATACCCCTTGGGTTTGTTCTACGAAAATTGTAAATGTTCAATTGGGTAAAACAAAGTGGAAACAAGATGTATATGTACTATTTTGTTGAGTTTGTTCACCTAAAACGAGTTTTTGATTGATAATGTGTCCAGTTGTGATGTCAAATGATTTTATACTATTTTTTAATTTTTTGAGGTGACTTATAAAATTGTGATATGGGTGTGAAACATGTTTCTGGGCTATTTTCTATGAGTGTGATGTGAAAATTGATAATATTTATGAAAAGGGTATTATGTAACATGTGAGTGGGATTTTATGTGATTTTTATCATCTTGGGAATGATTTTATAAAATTGTTAAAGGATTTGTTTAATTTTGAATGATATGAGAAATGTTTTGTGGGCTATTTTGGTTTGAGTATGATTTCAAAATGAAGTTTAATAAAAAGGGGGATTATGTTACATATGTGATATACATGTGGGATTTTTTTGGTGAATGTGCGATTTAGATGTGGTTTTTAAATTTTCAAATTATAATTCAGGGATTGTTAAACTTATTTGATCACAAGGGGGTAACCCATGTATCTAGGAGGGTGGACGTGTACTAGAATGATATTGATCCCAGGAGGTTTGGCCTCTGTTTCACATAGCATGTTTGACTCTTAAAACACTGAATATACTATGGTGATGATGATTGGGGACTAATATGTTATGGGTATGTTTCCTACTAGTGGATTGTGCATGAGAACAGATATTTGTGATGGTTACTTTCACTGAGATACGAGGTACCCGGGACCCACAGTGAGCTAGTTCCTAGGGGTTCTTTTACATTGCTTGTGATTATTAGATACTGTTTGCTTACCTTAAGTATATGGTATGGTTGGATAGAAAATTCAGTAGCATTGGAAAAGATCTTTACAGTTTTGATTCATTAAAATAGCCCAGTTGATAATTGTTTTATTTAAAGTGGCATCTTTTAGAAATTTTAACTATCATATCTTATTTACTTAAACATTCCATTTTTTCATATTTGAATGTTTACCACATAGAATATCTTAGTGGTGGTATCCATCTAGTATTTGGCTCAAAACCTACTTATACCATTGGGTATAATTATACAAGGTTATTTTTGTCACAGGTTTTGGTATAGCATTGTGCCAGTGGATTGGGTTTTTAGCGGTCCATAGTGATGCAGTGTTTTAGAGACGGCTTGAGGGTGGTGCCTCTTTCCATGTGGATGTTATTGGGATATTCTTTTTAATTTGATTCCTTTTTTATAGTCATTTATTGTTCTTTTAATCAATGTAATTCAATTATGAATTTTTATTAAAATATGGTTTGGTTTCAATAATCAAGATTCTATTTATTAAATTTGTTTTATGTTTTATGTTTATAAACACAGTTAAATCATTCCAAAAATTTGTTTTATGATAACCAAGCACCTATTCCAACCCGTGTGGATCAACAATTCCCTTCAGGACCTGTCATGGGCCGAGTATGGTGTCGGTATAGAGGGAAACCAGATCTAGTTGTGAGATTAGTTTTTATAAATTGGTTGAGAATGACAATTCTCATCATTTTTCAACTGAGTTACTTTTGAAATGTTATCAAAAATTGGAAGGGAATATTTATTTTAGGGAAGACGATAAAAAAATAATTCCACACTATTAAAACAGATTTTTGTTTTGAAGTTTCCTTTAAATGATTGAAATTATCTTTTTAAAGATTTTTTTCCTTGAATATTTAGGATTTTTTTATTTTAATATGTGAATTAAAAACTAAAAGCATATTTTTTTCACAAAATATTAAAGTGATATTTTCTTTTATGAAAAAATAAATTGATTTTTCTTAGGAATTAATTGTTACATAATTAAATGATACCATATTTATTCATTATTTAGTGGTTTTATAGTTATGATAATGAAATATTGTCTAAACATATTTTTTTCTTAGGTTACGTTATGATTTTTGTTTTTAAGGTCTTGTTGGACACATATGAATGGATTTATGATTATATAATTGTTGGGCCAATAATTTTATTTTAATCTAATGCATTGGGTAAAAATGAATTTTCAATGGATTAATGGCTACATTAGTGGTTATCCTTTGTTTGAAATAGGTTACACGAGATGATATTCAATGCTTCAAGTATATATACTAGTGGCTATCCCAATCATAAAAATTTAGGAATTTCGTGGTGGGTATCCTAGAAATAAGATATATATGATTATGATAATTCAAAACATTAAAGAACTAATTTTTCAATAGGTATTATGGTAATGTTGTGTTTTCATTGATCTTGTTCTTTGTTCCATTACGATTTATCACATGTGAAATTTCATGAATTATTTCATGACACTTGAATATGATCTATGAAGTTATTGGTATCATTTTAAAAGGTATTGATCATGTTATCATAACCTTTATTCTAATATTATATTTAAATAGTCATTGATATCCCCCTTGTTTATCCTTATTGAGAATATGAGCCCACCCTTTATTAAATTTGATTTCCCCTAGGATATAAATAAAATTTAAAACTATGATGTGTGAAATAAGTTTCTATTTATTGATAACTAAGTTGGTGAGGTCGTATATATTTTGTGAATCAGTTTCTTATATATCCATGTATCCAAAGTCACTAAACCTTTATAATAATGGCATGTATAATAGTGTTTTGTAATGAATAAAAATATAACAAGATGCCGAATCGATTTATGAAAATTATGGGTCAGTGTAGTTTGAATCGAAGAATAGATTAGTTAAATTATAAAACTATGATAAAAAAACTTTTTAGATAACCATTAAGATCATCATACATATAATATAATGTGTTAAGTGATATTAAATAAAGATGTGTGGATTTACGAGAAAAACATCCAACATGGATACTATAATTGGACATGGTTTGGTAAAATTTTAATATATGCATAATTAACTCACTAAGAGTTGTTCATGTATATATAATCAATCAATTATGTATACTATGAGTCTGATAATATTTTACACATTTTTGGAACCTCATTAGAGTTATTCTTGGGTCAGTTTATAATTTTTCTTAAAGACCAAAGAGAATTGGAATAGGTGATGAACATGAGATACCGTGGGTAAACCTATTATGTCATATATTTAAAATAGCATTTAGAGTTAGTCAAAATATAAATTATTTATCATGATTATATAGGTTCCCAATAAGATTGTCTTTTCTCACACTTCGATTTTAGGTTTTATTTTACACATGGTTTGAAACTCATAGGAGTTATTCTTGGGTCAGTTTATAATTTCTTTAAAAACCATAAGGAATTGGAATAGGTGATGAACATGGGATACCTTGGGTAAACCAATTGTATCATATATTTAAATATTCTATTGAGTTAGACATCATATAAATTATTTATCATGATTATATAGGTTCCCAATAATATTATCCTTGCTCGCACTTGGATTTTATGTTTTAGTTAATGTATAAAAACCAAAAGAACCATGTTAATGCTGAATGTGACTGATAGTGAAATGATTGTCCATCTGAGTAACCAAATATCATGGGATCTAGAATATAAATTCTTTTGTCTATTTGAACAAACTTTCTTAATCCAAGAATTATTTTTAGATTATATACAAGTATAGGGAGAATAATTTTATACCGGGTCCATCAAGAGCCATCGTCCACCCTATTTTTGTGGATATATTAATCCAGTAATTTTATAACAATGGATCAGAACAAAATATATATATATTCCATTATACAGTTTTCAAATGACGAAAAATTCAGTTTTGTTATCAAGTGTTTAGAATACTATGAAGATTGACGATGAATTCACATAATGAGACATAGAATCATGAAGAATGTGACTCTATAGAGTGATATGATTTTGTATAGTTATTATTAATCAATTAAATTCAAAACATTAATTTTATGAAAATGTGGAAGGTTATCTTTGAGCTATTGTTTAAGGATTATGAATCAATTAATTCACATTAGTAAATATTGTAATTATAATGATTTAAGATTATATTATAATCATTGAATGTTAATATTTGATTAATTACTTATTCAATGGATTAAAAACATGAAACAAGAGAGAGTAATCCATAATTGCTATTAATCGTTTTGAAGAAATAATTCTATGTACTGTCATTGTTTAAGTGGATATTAGATTTACCCATCAATATCATGGTTTTTATAAGATAAATAATTTCGAATCAAATATAAATTATAAAAATGAAGGCCTTGGATGTAAGAATATAATCCTTCCATTAGACTCAACCTGTTGAAGGTGACATGGATTAATTTTTGTAGTTGGGACTATTAAATGATTTATTCATAGAAAGGAATGACCTCAAGAATTTTTGGGTGATGGGTTGAATTTATCTAATGAAAGATAAAATGATATACAATATTCACCACTCACACTTTAGTGTTTCAATCACAACAAGTAAGGTAATTATGATTAAAAAGTAATATAAGCTAAGGTGAATGATAATGACCAATGTTAGAGAAATTTAATTCCCATACACAAAGGGAAATCTCAAGTGATCACAATTAATGATATGTGTTAATATAATGATGTATTGAAAGCTAAATAAACTATAAACTATATAATTAAAAATGTATTATTGGATTATAGATCTACCAACTCTTTTATATCTTTATATTTTTTATGGGTGTCATAATTCCACCCAGATTACTTGATGTTTAATTTGTTGTTAATACTCATATTGGTACGTTGATCACATATCAAGACAATGATTTTTTCAAGATTTAAGCTCATGGGAATTTTCTTTATTAAAATCTCACTATTCTACATATAGTTAAATTTTATTTTATATTAGTAATGAACTAAATTTTATTTCATTAATATCTCATCAAATTTTAATAAGGGTAGTCCCATTGGATATTGCAAACTAACATATGATCTTCTATTAGTGTGATGAAAAACATTTACTTTTAATGAAAATTAATTTTATTTTATTTTATTCCTATTTAAAAGGAGTTCTTATCTAATATGGCTTGAGAGAAACTCAACATAGTTGATATGAATATTTTAGGATAATATTTATTTATTTTTCTATAATAATTTCATAGTACTCCTCAAAATTATAAGTTGTGTTTTTCATATATGTCATACATCATACTATTTATTTAAATAGTCCATAGATAATGACCCCAAATGATATACATGATTTGAGAAATAAAAACACG
Organism: Viscum album; assembly: GCA_963277665.1. Lineage (NCBI taxonomy): Eukaryota > Viridiplantae > Streptophyta > Magnoliopsida > Santalales > Viscaceae > Viscum > Viscum album. The sequence goes on along the minus strand of OY728119.1, from coordinate 768,580,263 downwards.
GATAATCATGATAAGGGACTCATTTGAAAAAAAAAATTGTGGTGTGCATATTTTTTTTCTAATGAATAAATATAGATCAACATGGATCTTTATTTATTACTGAGTGTAAAAAAATATCACAATCAATAATATGTATCCCATTCCACATATTAATGATTTTTTATCAATTATATAGAAAAATATTTCTTCCAAGATCGATCTTTGATATGGATACTATATTCAGGGTATAAAGGTAATGTGTAACAAGGAATGCTTTCCATACAAAGTATATATGCATTGAATTTATAATTATTCGATTTAATATTATTAATTCCATAGAAATAATTATATATTTAATGAATAGTTTTTTAGGCTACATTCATTAGTTTATGAAATTCATTATAGATTACCTTCTTATATATTATGAAATAAGAGAAGCATATGGAGATAACATGATGATTATATTAATGAACATAGGGAAAGAGAATATTTATAAAAAATTTGCCTTATGTGAATTTTCAATACATTTTTTTATTGTTAGGATATATAATCTCATGTGATGTTATATTGGTGGATCCATCAAAGTCAAAAGTTATTGAATGTTAGAATAGAACAAAAATCCCCACAATGATTTGTATATTTCTTGATTTTGATGGAAAATCTCAACACATTATAGAGAGTTTCTCATAGAGGAATGATCCACTCCCTCACAAAAAGCATAAGGGATACATTTTCCCTTGGATAAATTAATGTTAATAATTATTCAAGGAACTATAGAAAAGGTCAGTCAGTGCAATTATACATACAATACAATGTAGTGGGAAAGTGTTCCAGATATTTAATGACACATCATACTAGGGACTAGGATAAAACCTCATGGAGAATGATACATGGATATATTATGCCTCCTAGTAATAGAAGGTTCGTGAGAAAAACTAACTGACTAATGATTTAGATTTAGATACATAAATATTATTATTAATAATATAGAGGAATTATCTTTACAGAGAAGTGTGTTTCATGTATAATTATCATATAATATTAATTTATATACACACTGGTAGATAATTGAGTTCACAATTCAAAATATTGATCCAGTTGATTAAATATTATGACATTTTTATACATTTCTACCATGGGATGAAAATCAAGGTGGAAGATGCTCTTAGTTCGAAGGACCATACTACTTTTTCCATGATGATTATTGAAGTGATCTGATACATATATACTAAGATAATATCAGAACTAAATTAATCATGAATGGGGACATATAATATCATTCATATACGATGTTTCAACCATTTATCCATTTTAAAATTAATATGGAATAAAATTATTATGTAGATACTAAAAATATGGTGGGAAATGCTCCTGATTTCAATGTATAAAGTGATGGAAAACCCATTTTTTGGATCTTTTTATGTGTTCCATAAAAAAAATCATAATTATAGTGTTACGAGATAGATCTCATATTGAATAATTCTCTATTCATATTGATTTTATGATGATTTATAGTGATCTAAAAGAGAATTTATGTGAGAATACATGAAGATATATATTACAAAGTATGTATCCTAGTTATTGGTAGGCCACCAAGTTATGGATGATTTATATAATTCTAATAGGTTTTTAAAACCATTACCTATAGAAAATTGTGTATAGAAAAAAAGTATAGATTATTCATAAATATCACCAAAATATATAAAGGATGTAGTACTATACTGGTAGTATTCAATAACCATATGAATTCATTTCACATCAGCTATTTTTAAAAAATATTTATCTCTTGTTTTTATAATTGAAATATATATTATATAATTGGTATGTTTTTTTTGAGAATGGATACTTATTGTATCTTAGTAGGATATAAGGTTTACCTCAATGTTTTTATGAAGTATTTATTAGGATTTTGATAGAAATATATGTTTCCATATAACCTTTATTACATAACTAAATGGCCAGTCAAAGGGATCCATTTAATCCCTAAAGAAAATATTGATATATTACTCTATGGATTACAATAATAAATGGGGTTGAACCCTTCCACTAGTGGTTTTTTATAAAATAATAGCTATTACGTGAGTATTTAAATGGATCCTTACGAATAAATCTATAAAAAATAAGGTAATGATTAATCTTATGTATATTTTTACCTTTGATAATGTAGATTGAGTTGGGATGGTAGATTACCACTTGATGCTTCCACTGAACCTCTCACATTCCTAATGTGGTACATATATTTATTTAAGGGATCTACAAAAAATATCCATATAATGTGTTGAAAAATGGTTGTAACACTAGATAATGATCTATTCTATGAAGAAAATCTAGAAGAAATATTTTATCATAGATAAAAATGGTTCAAAACAAGACAACTCACATGGTTAAAGTTCTATAGCAGAAAAAGAAATTTAAATATGTTACGTAATAACCAGAGGATGTAATGAAATATAGATATACTCATTTTTGTAGAAATGTTATAGAATATTTATCGAGAAAATCATGTAGGGTAGAATGGAATACCATGTGATTTTATGACATATTTTTGTTTAAATAAATTTTATTTTTTTGACATCTTAAGACACATGAATCCTTGAGTCAAAAAGAACCATAATAGAATATAATATATTTCTCTTGAATTTATTTTTGGGTAGATTATATGCATAAATAAATTTTGAAAATATTATATATATTATTTTTTTATATAAATAAAATATATTGATAAGTAATTAATTATTTATAGGTATATCAATATATCTTTCAGAAATCATTATAATTAACAATTTGTTTTCAAACATTTATGAGGATGTAATAATAATAATTTCACGCACTTTTAAAAATGAATTTTAAAATGAACTTTACTATTTAAAGAATCACATTAAAAATATCCTAGGGTGATATTTTTATATTAATATTAAAAGATTGATTTTTTGATGTATAGTGTCAAATATTGTTTTTTCAAACACTTTTATTCACATTCATAATAAAAATAATAATTTATAAGTAAATATATACATTTTAGTGAGTCCTAAGGTTTTATATTTTTCATTTTATTTATAATAATATAATTAATTCCATTTGAATTAGATATTTTTGGGATTTTTATATATATTAATTTTTATTCTTTAAAAACAAAACATTAAAAAAAATCATTCCATTATGAATTTCTATTAAACTTTATTTCTGAAAAGTATGTTGATTGAAGGTTAAAAAAATAGATAACAAATTTTTATACCATAAAATAAAATTTTCTAAATTAGGCCCCTTTTTTCAGTAAGAATTGTAACGGTGGTAATTATTTTAATCATTAGTAAGGGTAAAATGGGTAAAATAGAGTTGAAATGATGAGTTGTGGTTTTACAAACCATAGAAAAACCAAATTTATTTCATTAAAATGATTAAATATTAATATATACATCCCACATTATGATATTTTTCATATTTATGTTATTTAAAAATTAAAATTAAATATATATTAATCCGTGTACATAAAATTCCAGAATTTTACTCAATTGAATTTGATAGCTCAAAAAAAATTAAATATGAAATAATTACTTTAAATATTTGGAAAAAATTAGGATAATTATTGTGCAATTAGTAGATAAATCGTGTACATTTTTTAAAAACTATGAAAGTATTTTTAGGGTTATTATTACTTTTGTGATATATATGTAGATTTATATAATATGAAAGGGATGTGTGAAGAGTATATATTCAAATTACATTACAATATTAATTTATTTAATGGAAAATTAAATTAATACTTTTAAAAATAATATTAAACATATTTTGTGAAAATAAGATTATATTAATTTATTACAAAATCATAAAAATCAAAAAAAATCATTGAATAGAAAGTTACAGAAAACAAATTATCTAAAATGTCTTCCTCAGTTTATTTAATTGGTTATTTTTAAATTATGATAAAAATTATATCCCCTTAATGATGAAAATTTTATTACCGTAGTAATGGTTTAAATCGATTAACAAAGGGGTTAAACCAAATGATACGGTTAAAAATGACACTAAAACCTATCTAAATTTAATTATATGGTGATATTTCGACTATATATAATTATTATCCCAATTAATTTCTATATTTAATCAATATAACGGAGAAATATATTTAATAATATTTAAATATTTTAGTGATTCTCATGTGTTCTTTCCCATCCATAGGAATAATCAACCCTACTCTCTTTAATTCAAATCAAATTAAGCAATATAGGTTAAAAACCCACACCAATTAAATTCTAAAATTCCCAATCAATGAATTATAGGTTATGTTATTCTTGAATGAACATTAAAATTGTCCATAATAAGGGAGCTGAATGAGACATATAGATGAAAAGGTAATCTTCATACCCAAAATCTTTCAATTTATTTCTTCTACCTTATAATAAGTTTTTGTATTAGACATAAAATAACTAATTTATAATAAAAAATACCCAAATAAATTATTATTATTATCGATGTTGATTATAACCCCTATTTTCCATCATATAGGATTTAAACGTAGGGCTTGTGTATACGTGTGGACTACCACCCCCACATGATGATATATTTAATTTTCAATAACTATATTTATTTAATGTTTTTATATTCTTTTTGAAATTTACATATGATTTTTATGAAAAAAATTATTTTTTTATTTAGAAAATAATATCTATCTTATTATATTCTTATATGTTAGAAAATTGTAACATTACTAGTCAGTATATGTGGACTACCACCTCTATGAAAGGATGTGATTTTTGTATATATATTTTACATGGACGTTAATAAGAATAAATTTAATGAATATATGGGATATATAATATATAATAATTATTCTAGAAAGGTGAATTTATATGTAGAATTACATTTTCCATCGTTTGAAATTTGAAAATAGTTGTCATGCATACATATGTTATACTGTCTCAATGAAAAACAAAATTAATTATATATATATAATAGATTACTATAATTATATATATAATTAATATACATGTCATTACTATCATAATTAAAATTATATATATGATGGATCTATGCAGAATATATAGGGATTGAAACTACTGATCCATAATACTATGGAAAAAAATGAAGAGTTATCACATGAAAACGAATCTTTTAAAAAGTTTTTTTTATTAATAATTTTTTAAAATGTTATAAATAGATTATATATTATATTATAACTATGTAAATGAATATTTTATATAATTATAGTAAACAATTATTATTCAGTAGGTTAAATTACACTAATGTAATTTGAACTCAAGATAATAGATTTATGTTTCAATATGATGTTAATCGAGATAGTTTACTCTTCAATTTAAATTGATGGAAATTTTATAAAATTTTCTAAATAAATCCATTAAATTTTCTTATAATATTTTTTTTTCATGATAATCCATGTTTTCCTTACATTTGGTTCACCTTATTTACTCAAGATACTCATAGATGTTTTTTAATCATTAAAAATTAATTTATATTACATATCCATGTTTAAAAAACTATTTAAAAATGTTTTTATAGTGTTATATGAATCTCTAATTCCATTTTTACCAGTGATTGAATTATTTATACAATTGTTTAAAAGGAAAATTACTGTGTTTTTTCATATGATGTACTTTTTACTTGATACTTGTTATTTGATAGGAATGTATGTTTTTATGTACACGACATGAATGAAATTATTTACCATTATTAATAACAAAATATTTAAACAAACATATACATGTTTCCATGTAAAATTTCCAATAAAATGTTTTTTTAATAACATATTATAAAATTTTAGATTTGAATTTTGGATTTAAAAACGATAATTTTATTTCCCTCATTAAATATTCATGTGTTTATTTAACATAAGTTTGCCTCTATGATAACATCATTGGATGTTACATTAGACATAATTGGGACATGATCCAATGATATCATTTTTTATCTATATATTTTATTTTATGACAATTAATATCCAATAAATAACTTTTCCTTACTATATGTAATGTTATGATGATTGTTTTTATAATATTTTGGCACAAATAGGAATGGATATATGATTATGTGATCAGTGGTACAAAAATTATATATACTTATAATTGATTTGGTAATGATTAATGTTCTATGACACCAATGGGTACATTATAGGTTATCCTAATCTTAGAAGTGTATACACGTGTTGTAATCCCATATTATAATGATAGAACACAATAGGTTTTCAAAATCCCATAGCATTTACATGGATGGTTTTCTGAGACCTAACTTGTTTTTATTGTCTTATTGGGTACCCTTGATATAACTTTTTTTTTATTATGGTAATTCCACACTTTGATGAAATGATCTTACAATGATTCTTTGTTATCAAGGTTATTTCATTTATCCATTTATGATTTATATATCATGATATTCCATGAATTATTTCATAAATATTTTTATGATCTATGTAATAATTGGTTTGATTTTGAATTTTTAAGCTAATGATATTATTATATTTTACGCAACATTAAGGTTTAAATGATCATTGATATCTCTATTTACTACCCTTATTGTGTATATGTACTCACACTTCATTATGATTTATATTCCCTATAATAATAAGAAAAATTCTACGTATGATACGTCTAAGAAGGGTTATTTTTGTGAAGGAAGAAATGGGAGATGATTAAGATCATTTATAAAAAAAATTAGGTATTTATGTTCTCAAAGAAACTTAAACCTTTTGGTTATATCATGTAACATAATGTTATGTAACTAATATTTATCTAATAAGATATAATATTTAAGTATAAAAATTTTGGGTCTCTAGATGGTTAGCTTTGTTAAAATGTTATGAATTTATTCACTTATGATTCTTCCACATTTACATGTTTTGGAAAAATTATATATTATGTTCCTTAGCACATGATTATTTTAATATGTTTTTTTATTACAACTGAATTTTCTATGATTTATATCTTTTTAGGTTAATTTTTCCTTGATAATTTATTATGGAAAAATATTATGATTTACTAGACTTTTCTACAATGTATTTCTCCCGTGATCTTGTTTTCTAACCATCTTATGATCTCTCCCTATCATATATCATTGATAATTGATTTCTTCACTAACAAGTTAAATTAAATCAACATTTCCATTTTCCCTAGGGAATTATATAAAATATTATATTTATCAGGAATTATTATATTAATATGTCTATGGTACATGTTAAACTAATAATTTTTAATGATAACTTTATATAAATATTAAGTAACGATACTAAAATTTTTGATATCTTTATTGTTTTAATTATCTATGAAATATAACAATATCATATGATAATGAAGTGAAATATATATGTTTATAATGGGTCCCCTCAATTGGAATTAGAGTTAAATTTAGTTATTTTTGGGGATTATTTTATATAGTATAAAATAACCCATCTTGTTAAAACCATGATAGAACTCAAAGAATCATGGGCTCAACTGAAGGTTTCATAGAGTAAGACAACACTATATGTAAATTTCAAATTCACATAGTTGTTTACTCGGATATTTTTTGATATTTTTTTATTTATCGTATCTATAATTTTTAATTCTATATTTTTTTTTGAATAAGTAGGAACTAATTTATGTATGATTGTGAGTTAAATTATAGTTATTTTTCAATGGAGAAACTTAATTGGATATAACATATCTTGTAGAAGTTCATGAAAATTCTCTTGCTTGTTATAGAATTAACCTATCTTATATTTATTAATAGAATAAAAAAGGTAGAAGTATCAATTAATTGAGTAATACATTTGGAAATCTCTACCCTGTATTAGAGGGTCTTCAAATCAAATTATTTTTTGGAAAATAAAAACTAAAATGAAAATTTAATTATCAATTTTATAGTTCTCAGATCAATTGTCTTTTTAGAAATTTATATTTCAAAAGGATTATGTGACCAATGTTGTGATATCATTAAGAATATCACTCATGGTGAAGATACATACTATAATGAATTTTAGGAGTTGGGGAAAATAATTTCATCCTATAGATTCCATAAATTCATGAATTTTTTTTAAAACATTCCAAGAGTTCAAAAAAAGGAGAATTAATTTGGGTATACTAATAAAACAAACCTCATGAGATGGGGAAGGCAAAAATAAATTTTTATGTTTGATCCTGAAAGTGAAATTAATCATATATTTAGTGTCCTATAACCAATAATTCAAAATTATTTATCTATAATGGACCATGGAATCAATGACGAAATTATTCTATGTGTAGATAAGATGGATATGGAAATAGATAATCTCATTATTCTTAATGATTGTGTGATAAAAATTATTAAATTAGTTTTATGAAAACTAAAATGAAAAACATCAGTAGAAAATGAAATTTTCATAAAGTATATAGTAACATTATGCAAGGAGACACCACAAAAACATCTTGAAATGGATGGTATTGTGATTCAATCATTGAAGGGTTATACCTTAAGATATTTACTATTGAAGGTTGATAAAGAGGCCCATTATTACAACTCAGGGGAAAAAGGCACTAAATTTCTCTATATCTCCTTGTAACTATTTAAATAAAAGGAAAGTAAATATTATTATAATTAATCTCTATATTCATTGGAGAATGTGTAAAACTAGAATAAAAAGGATGCATGATAAGGGATCAAGGAAGAGTATATTAAATCAATAATTTTGTATTAGAACATCATAAAGAAGTGGATAAAGGTACACATGGTCTCCAATATGGATATATAAATGTATTATTTTATATTAGTTCATTATATTAAATCATAGAATATTGTTTTTCTAATAAGGATGATTCATCCCCTCAAATTTTAGATATTTAATTAACAATGAAAACACATTTTGGTGTGATGATTTTATCAAAGGTATATTAGTCATATAGAATCATGGTTTGTTAGAGGATAAATATTTTAGAAATATTATTTTTCCCCAGGTAAAATTTGATATGATATTGTGAATGTATTGGCTCACCCTACATACAGATCATAACAATTATTAGGAAAATAAAATCTATTTTTATATCTTAAATAATTATACTATTAATTTTCAATACAAGATTGATTATGAACTCCCTTTGTGATTTTTTTATATATGTGTATTGAATCCCAATAATTATGTATATAAGAATAAATTTAATTGGGAGGGACTCAATATTATTGACATGATATTTTATTGGTAGTATATTTATGTATTCCATGATGAATATCTTGGTATTCCCCTAGAACGAGAGGTAACATGTTTGATACAACTAATTTTTTTTATTATTATATAAAATAGTCATAATAGAATATAAAATATTAATTTGGAATAATTTGAGAGAAAAATTATGATATTATGAAAAACAATTATATATACCCATGTGATTCAGTATGTGGTGGAAATATTATCTTAGTTCTTTAGAAAGATTGATCATAGAGTCTTTTCAATGATTATCACAAGCATGAAAAAATCATGGTGAAGAAAAAGTTTCATTCACCATGTATTTATGACCAATTTGATAAAATTATAGGAGAGAAATACATCTTAAAGTTGTATCACTAATCTGGATACCATGAATTTGTAGTGATGACAAAATATATTCTCGTGACAGATCTCTTTAAAGTATTTGGAATCTATGAATTTATAGTTATCCATTTTTTTTAAAAAAATTCCCCAAAAATCTTGATGAATCAAATGAATAGATTTTTTAATGATTACATTATTAAATATATGGTTTTAGTTATCTATGAATTTTTATTATTCTATTGGAATGAAAATATAGGCGGTGAATTTGAATATTGTGTTATAGACCATAAAATAACTAAACACTTTAGAATGATATGAATGTGTAATTTTTTGCTAAAGTATTATCATTCCTCATTGATGTATTAAAATTCAAGGTTATATTAGTATATCCTTAAATGATAGTGGCTATTGAATAATGTCATAGTCCAACCACTATGACATAATTCTGTATTTTCATTGTTTATACAGATAATATCGATTTTTACAGAGAAAATTCCCTTTATTTTAAAATAATATTGCAATATTAAAATGAAAATGGGTGAAGATAATTTTCCTATATGAATTTTAAAAAATACTAATAGAACTACATAATCGGTTTATTACCGCACCTGTACTAAAATTAACCAATAGTAGGGAAGCGTTTTTTATAAAATGTGATGCTTTTATGAAGGACTTTAAATGTATTTTTATATATAACTAAAAACTAATAGACAATTTCTATTAAAGGACCATGGTAAAAACATATTACTCCATGATCTAAGGACGGTAGAAACAATACTTTCATGTAATATATTTGGTTATTATGATTATTTATAAAAGTGTTGTGTATACCCATATTTAAATCAAAAAGTATATATTCACACTAAAGGACCAAGTTATGAAAAAAATAAGATTGTAAGATTTAATAAAATTCTATGAATTATTAATACATTACCATTATGGGAAGAGAAATATGTTTAATGTTTCTCTAAGAAGAATGGATCATGCTACAAAATTCTTGAGGTGGATTAAAGGGGTTATAATAAAAATGTATAATTAGGGAATGGATTTTGAAATCAAAATGGAAGGGCTGAAATTAAACCCTTAAAATCATCCATATATATATATATATTGGTTATGGAGTCCCAATATATGGCTGTTAGTTATATAAGAGGAATGACGTATTATAGAATTCATCTTCAATAATAGAGGAGTTATAAAATTATATATGATTATGTGTCCCTTAAAATAAATGTTGAATGTGGATAAATTATACGATTCATGTAGATCATATGTAAATATTTATCTAATAATCATGATGATGATTTTAGATTGTATGTAACACTTCTGGTGGGGAAAATAAAGAGTGAGATTGTAGAGTATATATAAAAATGTTTATTATTGCAAAAAATTATAATATGAATGCTAGAAATATAAGGGGATGTGGTGACCATTTCTTACACCAATATGGACATAAGAGAACATCACCATGGATTCTATCATAGATATTAGAAATACTTCTAATGTAAATAATTCCATCAAGTAGTGGTGTATGGATAAACATTTGGGGTTTGAATCATTGATTTTTGAGAGGATATTTTTTTCAATCAACATTATATAATGGTAAAGACCCTAAAATGTCAAGGGAAATGTTTTTCATAATTTTTATGGATTTTTACAAGTCTGTGGCTTCTGACGACACTTAATTCTGAGGCCCAGTGTGCCCGGAATCAATTTCCAAAGTTTATCTCGGGTATGTTCAGTAAATGAACGAACGGGTTTTTTCTATCTTTTGAACCGGTGCTCGGAATTGAAATATGAGGGCACCGATGAACTCACAATGTCGGTAATTTCTTAAGGGGGCCTTTACCGCAGATGATTATTCATGGGAGGAGAAGATAAACTTTTTGGATTAAATAAGAAGTGAATAAAATTGTGGAACAATTTTATTTTATAACTAATGTGGTTATATCCTATATGGGGGATTTGGGCTGGGACCCATATGAACCTAACTACCCATGTGAGGATATTTATGAGGTGGGTCCCACACGAGCACTGACCTTTCACATTCCCTAAAAACTTTTTAATCCCCCTTCTTAAATTGTTAACTCTCCTTTAGTTGAGTAACTCTTCCTCTCCCCTCTCTCCCTCTTTAATTTTTACCAACACACACCTTAATTAATTGGTTGATCCTCTTCAATTAAATTAATTAAGTGTTTGATTTTTGAATTTTGAATGCATGGCAAGAGTAAATAAAATAAAGAGAATCCTTATTTTATTTGGGGTGTTAATTGTTGTGTGAGGAGGAATTGGTAGAATTCTAGAGTTTTTGAAGAACTTTATCCTCAATGAAGGACGGTTCTTCTCCGAAGAAGAACATCGACCCTTCAACGTAGAATGACTAGGTAACCACAATTCTCTATCCTCTTTTTTCATCGTGACAGGGAAGGAGACACCGACGTGGGGAATTCTTCAACGAGTCGACGTTCTCCCTTTCACGACACAGTCATCCACGATGCTCGGCTATGACAGATCTTTCTCGAGGTAGGGGTTTAATTTGAGTATGTTTTTATTCCCATGATTCTTCCATTATAAAACAAAGAACGTGGATCAACTCATTATCAATGTGATCCACGAATGATTTTATTTTCTGGTTGGGAGTAATTTTTTGCGGGGAAATTTTTGGGAGTTAAGTTCAATTTTATTTGATTAAAATTATACCTTGTTTGTCGTTGAACATCATTGTAGTCCGACCTATTGTTATCAACTAAGGCAGAGGGCGCGGGCCGAACAAACGTGGCCTGACGACCCTCCGCATATTGTTGTTCTACGCACGGATTGACAGGCGGCAATGAAATGGGACCACAACGGAATTTGGAAGTCGTCGCAGTGAAGAACGGGTCCCGGGAGATCCACAGGCGCATGCGGTGGGCGAATCGGACCATTAGGGCGCATCCAGTGGTCCGCGGAAGCCGCTGCTAGCGCGCCACACTGGCACGGCGGCGCCGCTGTGCGGCGGCGGCGGCGCGCCGCCTTAGGAAACCCGCAGCGGCAACAGCCTCGGCGGCGGAGCGACAGATCCCATAGCCGCGCGAGATCCATGAGGTGGGGCAGCGCCAGTGGGCTCTGCTAGTATCAATTAGCGGGGGCCGCACCCCCCGCTCGGTGCAACACGCTCAGCTGACTGGCTAAGCCAGCCTCCCCTGGCCGGGCTGGGGCGGGCCATGCGGACCGGGCCGCGCAGGTCGGGCAGGGCCACGCCGATCGGGCCGAACCACATCGGCCGGGCCGGGCCACGCCAGTAGAGAAATTCCCCAACCTACTGGCCCGGACCCAGACCCGAGTCAGGTCGACCCGGTTCTGGCCGACCCATGGGGTGTTGGGCCGGGTCGGACCGGGCCCAGACCCCCTATTTTCGGACTATTTCCTGTTAAATGGACATAACATAAGCTAAGGACCTCCAATCGGCGCACCGTTGGTTGCGTAGGATTTCTCGGATCGAGACGGTCGTTTTGTTATATTAAACTCAAGGTTTTGGCGAAGTTTGGGTATGGTCGGGTTGGTTCGAACTCGAAACCAACAGGGCCCTCTGAGCGGAAACCCTTATAAATGAGGATCGGATGTCAGATTGATGTGCCGTTGACTATGTTTGATTCCTCTTGATGAGACGGTTTGTTTTCAATAATTCACTAGAGGTTTATATACAGTCAAGTTATGGGTGGGTTGGTTTTAGCATAAAAACCAACCGGGCCCCTGGAACGGAAATGCTAATAACTCACAGATCGGGCGTCTGATTGACATGCCATCTGTTGCATTGAGACCCCTATGACGAGGAGGTGCATTGAGATACTTCCACGTGAGATTAAGTTACACTTGGAAGTATCGACCTGTATCTCGTGGATCGGACCCTCCTGGAGACGAGCGTACAAAGTGCGGAGATCTAGTAGCTGTAGACCTGATGACTTCTTGACCGATTCGACTCAGAGTGATTCGATTAGCCCAGTAGACAGAGAGCTCGGTATTTGGCGGTAGACTCATAGTGGACGGAGGGCCTGGTAGTTGGCAGCAGACCCTCTCTACTCGAAAGGAGGAGTACCTCTATAGGCTATTAAAGAGAGCGCCCAGTATTAGGAAGAAGACCCTCAGTAAACGGAGCACCCTGTATTTGGCAGCCGACCCGCCGTACTCGACAGGAGGAGTACCTTAGTAGTCTAAGGCTAGTGAGTAGAGCCCCAGAGTCATGACAGGATCACTGTACTCGACAGAGGAGGAGTTATCCAGCATCCGTGGTTTCGAATTTATGAATAAAATACTGGTTTGAGCTGAGTCAATGATCTTTGTGTTTTCCTCATGATTGAGATGGGTTACTTGATAACTTAGGTATTTGTATCGGAATATACCTAATTAAATGTTATCTGTTGAGATCATTCTTTGTGGTTTATCTTTGTTGGATTTAGTGAGACCTTGAGAGTCTCAGGATCCCTACTGAGTATGATTATACTCAACCCTACATGGGCTATGCCCGCACATTGTTGTGTTGGATGAAGATGATGGACATCGCTGACGGAGGCCAAGTGTACGAGGACTGGACGTCACCTGGAGGTGGACCTCACGACCAGTTGGTACCCAGAGGTGGACCTCATGATGAGTCCGTACCCAGAAGAGGATGACGGATGAGGGCGCTGAGGAGTCCTCCTGTACCTACCCTTCAGGTAGGATCCACGGTGGACGATCCAGGAGCTTCTTGTCACCTTCCAGCTGTTTTGTCTTTTACCTTGTACTTTATAGTTGGGCTTGTATTTCTAGCCCCTTACATTCAGCACTTTTTTTATACTGCTCTACTTAGTGTTTGCTTCCTCTTATACTCTGGTCGTGTGTGGTTACATTTCATTAAGGAAATGCCTTCCCTTTTTTATCTGGATTTACACCTTGGGTGCAAGTTGCCAGGCCCTGGCCTATGGAAGGCGGGTTTGGGGTAGTCATGACATGGGCCCCGAGGACGGGTCATGAGAAATTGGTACCAGAGGAGTCGGTTCTACCATAGAACATAGGACACTGATATTTTCTTTCAGTGAAGCAATAGTGTTAAGGGTAGCGAGTGTGGTTTTTAGTTCAGGGAGTCCAGTGGTGGTGCGGAAGCTGACGTATCCATACACCAGGACCCTAACTACTGATTTCTGACCCAGTGCACGAAAAAATTGATTTCGTGTGTGTTTCCAAAAGTTTTCGTTAAGTCAGCTCCAACCAGGTCGGCTAACCAGGATTAAAACCTTTGACCATGTCGCAATTGTTCAGGATGCCTCACGCAGATAGTCAATTGAAGTTCCGAGAGAGTACTTGATGACGACCCACTGAGCGACGAGGTCTGTTGCAGAGACCGCTTGCTATGTTGGAACCTTCGGGTGGTGTACCAGCAGCACCACCACCCATTGGTAAGAAGATCACAGCAGTTGTAATAGCGGATGGTGCACACTGACAAAGAGCATTGCACGAGTTCCAGCCATAGAGGCCTCTGAGGTTACGAGGCGAGACATATTCCCAAGCAGCAGTGGATAGGCTGGATGCGATTTCTAGATTTCAACACCTATTTTAGACACTAGTATAGAATATGGTGATCTTAGCTACTGGTGTTTCCCATTGAGTGACCATGAGGATGGTCGGCATAGTGATGGTACTTTGGTACGTGGACCGATACCTGAGAGAGTACCTTCGGGTAGTGTGCCAGCTATATCACGACCATTTGGATAGTAGTTTCAAACGGTGGTACAGGTAGATGACACATATAAACTTAGTTCCATACATGTGTTTAAGCATCAGATACCCCTAAGGTTCTGAGGCGAGCCCGACTCACAGGAGGCTTAGGACTGGCTCGAGGAGGTGGCTGAGGGTTTTCTAGAGCTTATATAGCTTCGACAGGACAACATATCGGTAGATGAGTGGTCATCGAGGCATGAAAATCATTATTTTTACTTGATGACTACGATATGATCAGTGATTTAGAGCTCGGACCTCAGAGCGAGCCGTGTTTAAAAAAAATCTGAGCCAGCACCATTCCTCTATGCATTCCTACTTATGTTAGGGTGCTAGAGAGAACCTTTGTGGTTGAGAATTATTTTGCTGAGTGGATACAGCCAGTGAAGGTTAGCAGTGGGAAAGCATGAAACTGGTGCCAGTCTCGGAGTCTTGGGTGTGTAAAATGTTTTAAGAAGAGGAAGTGTTAAGGACATATGAATCTACAAAGCAGCAGATGTGGAAGCAGAGTTAGGAGGGAAGCATGTGGTGATGTACATTTCAACATGTTACAACCAACCACCTTTTTAGTCCCCGCCAGGCTCATGGAGTAGGAGGGAAGGGGGAGAGAGTATCTGTATTCGGTCAAAGAGTGTGACCAAAGGGCTCTAGGAATGATTCAAGGTACAATCTATGTCTACTACTTGCTGCCATAACAATAGACATTAATACGAATCATTCCTTCCTTCAAAAAATCTTGTCCCAGACCTAGAGTTTCTGGTTAAGCCATTGACTTGACCCTCATGCATGGAGATACCTTTGGGAGGAGAATAGATAATCACGCATATGCTGACGGAGTGATCTGACCCATGAGGTGAGAGTTTCGGTTGGAACCTTTTGGTGGCCGCGTCGATGCCTTACGACGTTAGATTGGGTATGGACTGGGCAAACACAATTCATACATAGATTGAATATATTAGGAAAAAAGGTTGTGGTTTACCTATGACGTCTGGATGGGTTTCTCCTTGGTCGGTGAAAAGGAAACCCCAGGAAACACAGGATAAACTCATGCATATGAGGGTGCAGCTGATCACTCTTGACTCAGCCAACCTTACCCTCGTGGAAACAGGTGTTTTGGGTTTTCAGTTCCAAACAGGAAACAGAGGCCTCTAGAGTTTGAGGATAGCGACCATGTCTTTATACGGTTCTCACCTCGATGAGGTCTACGAAGATGTGGTCGAGGAGGAAATTTATCTCTGAGGTTCAATGGAACTTTCCATGTCCTCAGCAGGGTAGGGGAGGTGGCTTACCACATGGTATTTCCACCTCAGATGTACCGGGTGCACGACGTCATCCACGTGTCTCAGCTGAGGAGATGTGTGCATGAACATTCCATCATCATCACCCACAGAGATCTGGACATCGATGGCGGGGAAACATTCACAAGTTCTAGTAGAGGTTTAGGATCGATAGGAGTGGGTCCTACGAGGATGGTCTATTTCTCTTGTGCGCTTTTGCTAGCAGTACAGAGACCTCCAGAAGAGCACATGGGATCGGGAGGCTCAGATGCATGCTCGGTAACTTGATTAGTTTCCTTAGTTTTTGTTGTAGCATTACGTGGACGTAAATCCCTAAGGTAGGAGTAATGTAAAGACCCTAAAATTTCAAGGAATTTTTTTTCTTAATTTCCATGGAATTTGACGAGTCTGTGGCTTCTAACGACACTTAATTCTGAGGCCCGATGTGCCCGGAATCAATTTACGAAGTTTAGCTTGGGTATGTTCAGTAAACGAAAAAGTGGGTTTTTCTATCTTTTGAACCGATGCTCAGAATTGAATTTTGAGGGCACCGATGATCTTGCAACGCCGATAATTGCTTAAGGGGACCTTTACCACAGATGCATTTGCACGGGGGGAGAAGTCAAAATATGTTGAATAAATAATAAGTGAATAAAATTGTGGAACAATTTTATTTTATATCTAATGTTGTTATATCCTACATGGGGGAGTTGGTGTGGGACCCATAAGCACCTAACTACCCATGTGAGGATATTTGTGAGGTGGGTCCCACACGAGCCCCAACATTTCATATTCCCTAAACTCCTTTTAAACCCCCTTCCTAAATTGTTAACTCTCATTCAATTGAGTAACTGTTCCTCTCCCCAATTTCCCTCTTTAATTCTTTCCAACACACACCTTAATAAATTGATTGAACCCCTTCAAATGAATTAATTAAGTGCTTGATTTTTAAATTTGTAATCCATGGTAAGATTAAATAAAATAAGGAGAAGCTTTATTTTATTTGTTTTGGAAATTATTGTGTGACGAGGAATTGGGAGAACACTAGAGTATTTGAAGAACTTCATCCTCAATGATGGACGGTTCTTCTCCAGTGAAAAACATCCCCTTCAACGTAGTACAACACGGTAACCACGTTTCTCCATCCTCTTCTTTCTTCGCGACAGGGAAGGAGACACCGACGTGGGGAATTCTTCGACGAGTCGACATCCCCCCTTTCGCGACACCATCATCCATGAAACTCTGCTACTGTGGATATTTATCAAGGTAGGGGTTTAATTTGAGTATGTTTTTATTCCCATGATTATTCCTTTCTAAAACAAAGAATGCGGATCAACTCATTATCATGTTGATCCGAAAATGATTTTATTTGCGTGTTTTGAGCAATTTTTTTGTGGAGGAATTGTTGAGAATTATGTTCAATTTTATTTGATTAAAATTGTACCTTATCTATCATTGAACATCATTGTTTTATGACCTATTGTTATCAACTAATGCGGAGGGTGCAGGCCGAACAAACACGGCCCAATGACCCTCTCCAGATTGTTTGTCTATGCACGGATTGACGGGCGACAATGAAACGAGACCGCAACGGCGTTTAGAAGCTGTCGTAGTGAAGAACGGGTCCTGGGATAGCCATAGGAGAAAGCGGTGGGCGAATCAGACCACCGGGGCACGTCCGGTGGTCCGCGGAAGCCTCCGCCGACAAGCGATGCCGCCACGGCAGAACCGGCATCCGGCGGCAGTGGTGCACCGCCGGAGGAATCCCACTGCGGCAATAGCCACGGTGGCGGAGCGACGGATCCCACGGCTGCCTGGGATCCGGGAGGCGGGGCGGCGCTAGCGGGCGCCGCCAGTATCAATCAGCAGGTGCCCCCCCCCCCTCGCTCGGTGTAACATGCGTAGCTAACAGGCCGAACCATCCTCCCCCGGTCGGGCAGGGGCGAGCCATGCGGACCGGCCGTGCCGGTCGGGCCGGACCGCGCAGGTCGGGCCGGGCCACGCAGGCCGGGATGGGAAATGGCAGTCAGGCCAAGGCCGCGTCCTATCGGGCCAGACTTGGACCTGATTCAGGTCAACCCGGTTCGGATCAACCCAGGGGGTGTTGGGCCTGGTCGGACTGGGCCTAGACCCCCTATTTTCGGACCGTTTTCGGTTAAACAGACATAACTTGAGCTACAAACCTCGGATCGACGCACCGTCAGTTGTGTAGGATTACTTGTATCGAGACGACAGCTTTGGAATATTACACTAAAGGTTTTGGAAAAGTTTTGGCATGGCTGGGTTGGTACGAACTCAAAACCAACCGGGCCCTCGGAGTGGAAACACTTATAACTTGAGTTCCGGATGTCCGATTCATGTGTCGTCGACTATGTTGGATTCCTCTTGATGAGACGGTTCTTTTAAAGTACTAATCATGAGGTTTGGATACAGTTGAGTTATGGTCAGGTTGGTTTTAGATTAAAAATCAACTGGGCCCCTAGAACGGAAATGTTAATAACTCACAGATCGGGCGTCCGATTGACGTGTCGTCTGTTGCATTGAGACCCCTAAAAAGAGGCTGTACTTTGAGATACTTACACCTGAGATTACGTAACACTTGGAAGTATGGACTTGTAGCTCGTGGGGCAGACCCTCCCAGAGACGAGCGTACGGAGTGCGGAGACCTAGTAGCTGTAGACCAGATGACTGCTTGACCGATTCGACTCGGACTGATTCGATTAGCCAAGTGGATGGAGTGCCCTGTATTTGGCGGCAGGCCCACAGCGGACAGAGCGCCTGATAGTTGGCAGCAGACCCGGAGTACTCGATAGGAGGAGTACCTCTGTATGCTATTAGGGAGAGCGCCCGGTATTTGGTGGTAGACCCTCAGCGGATGGAGCGCCCAGTATTTGGAAACAGACACACGGTACTCGACAGGAGGAGTACCTCAGCAGTCTAAGGTTAGTTATTAGCACCTCAGAGTCGTGACAGGACCACTGTACGTGATAGAGGATGAGTTCTCCTACCGTCGTGGTTTCTAATTTATGAATAAAATCCTGGATTGAGCTGAGCCAATGACCTTTGTGTTTTCTTCATGATTGAGATGGGTTACTTGATAACTTAGTTATATGTATGGAAATATTCCTAATTAAAGGTTATCTGTAGAGATCTTTCTTTTTGGTTTATCTTTGATGGATTTACTGAGACCTTGGGGGTCTCAGGGTCCCTACTGAGTATCGTTATACTCACCCCTACACGAGCTATGCCCGCACCTCATTGTGTTGGATGCAGACGACGGACAGCGCTGACAGAGGCCGAGTATACGTGGACCGGACGACACCTAGAGGTGGACCTCACGACGAGTCGGTACACTGAGGTGGACCTCAAGAAGATTTGGTACCTTGAGAAGGTTGATGGTGGAGGTCGCTGAGGGGGCTCGTTGTACCTTCCCTTCATGTAGGATTCGTGGTGGACGATCCATGAGCTGCTTGTCACCTTCTAGCTGTTTTTTCTTTTACCTTGTACTTTACAGTTCGGATTGTATTTCCAGACACTTACTTTCATCACTTTTGTTATACTGCTCTACATAGTGTTTTCTTCTACTTATACTCTAGTTGTGTGTGTTTATGTTTCATAAATGCAATGCCTTCCCTTTTTATTGGGATTTATGCCTTGGGTGTTAGTCTCCAGCCCCTGGCCTATGGAATATCGGTTTGGGGTAGTCATGGCATGGGCCCCGAGGACGGGTCGTGACAATAATATACAAAAACAATGTGGCATGGGCACATGATGTTCAAAATTAAATTATATATTATGAAGATCAAAATATAAATTAAAAATGAAAGGCATATATCAAAAAATGAATGGATAAATAGATAGCACTCACCACATATTATAATCCTAAAACAACTAGACTATTTGAAAGAACCATTTAAACATTTTTTTATTTGATAAGATCTTGCAAAATTGATTTCGAAGGATGTTGGGATAAAAATATTCCTCCATTTAAATACTCAAATAATAATACATTCCACTCTATTATTAGAATAGAACGATATGAGGTGTTATATAAGAATATTTTAGGAACTCCGATACGCAATAATAATGTTGGATAAAGGAAGCAATTAGAACTTCATCATTCCCATCAAATTACAGGGACTATTCAGATTTTTCAGTAACATGAGAAATGAGACACAAAGTAGAAAAATATGTATAATGGTAATCATTAATGAGATATATGATTTTATGTTGGTAAAATAGTATTACATTGAATATAAACTTAGTCAAGGATTATGATATTATTGAATAAAAGAATGATAATCCCTATATACAATATTACATTAAAGATTCTAGACCTCATATAGAAATCTAATTATCTTATATTATATCTTCTAAACCTCTATTTAGAGATTTATTCTTTCCATGTATCACTTTTGAAGAATTAAGTAATAGATATTTCATATTAAATGAAATCAAATTCTTTGAAGCTGGATCATGACCATTCATATGAGGAACAACATGCGGAGATTTGGGATCAAATATATAAGGTAATTAAGAAAAAAAACTCACCTTGTAAATGCTAAATTATGAAATTATGAGTTTTATTATGATATGGAGGAACATAAAGACATAATGATACAAAATTAACCTCAAATATTTAATCTATGTAATGATACTTTAAGGGTGAATTTTTTTTATGGTCGGTAAAAAATAAAATCCTATGATTTTATGAAATAATTATCTTTAATAAAATATTTTTCATTATTATCATATTATATAGAAAACAATGAAATAAAATTATATGTAACATATTATTGAGGTATTATATAACAACTTAAAAATTAATACATTATGAAAATAAAATAAAAACATCATTATGAAATTTACTAGTCTAATAAATCCCTTAGAATATAACAACACTGTAGACATAGATTTATTATCCTCATAACTAAACAAGAAGATTATCACTCTAATTACCACTATAAAATGAATTATTAATAGCTGATTTATAGAATACATGTTGATAGAGATACTAAATTAATAGAAAAAAATAATTTATAACTGATATATAGATGAAGGAAATTTGAAAAATAAATTTCTGGTCATTCGGATTATACTTCCATTAGGTTTATACATATATTTTTATTATCATTAGATATTACAATCATTAATGGTATAAATGTTTTAAATGTGACCATTATAACATATAAATTAAATTTTTATGTATAAATATAAGTTACCACATTAATAATTATATGTATTGACTAGAAGAATAGGAATGAGGAAATGGGATTATTTCATGCGGGGATTATTTTTCCTTTCTTGGAAATGAGATAATGTCACAGGTGATTTCCAAATACAATGCCTATGGTCAACATTAATAACTAAGGATTTAATGAGATCATCCATAGAAGAAGTTTAATCTTGTAAAAATAATTATGAGACATGTGCCTTGTAAAAAAACGACTTTTAGTACCATCATTGTAACAATGAC
This sequence comes from Viscum album, assembly GCA_963277665.1. Lineage (NCBI taxonomy): Eukaryota > Viridiplantae > Streptophyta > Magnoliopsida > Santalales > Viscaceae > Viscum > Viscum album. Next base: position 768,558,311 of record OY728119.1, on the reverse strand, counting down.
CACTTTTTATACATTGATGTTTAATCTAAATAGATGAATATAAATAAAATAACATAATTATTAAAAATAGAATAGTATAGGTATAGTGCCTTTAGATACATGGATGAACAAATAACAGGTTCATGAGTGAACTATATCCTTTTTCATAGTGTTTTTTACATATTTATTGCTTATAAGATATATCATGCCTAATAAATATATTTATAACCAAGAAAACGAGATTTTAGATGAGGTTAGCTCAGATACACAATAATGGAAATAAAGGATATTTCAATATAACATGGGAATAAGGGCCTAATAACATGTGAATAATATTTCAAATCCATACCTTGAAAATAATTGATCATAAAAATCATTCATAAAAATATCATTTCTTTTAATAAGTCATGAATCATAAATAAATCAAATAACATTAGCTATAAGAAAAAAGAAATTAAAAAATAAATAGATTTTTGGCATACAATATATGGTCGGAAAATAATTTCTCTTGTAGTCAAGGATCATTTATAAAAATGATATATTAGATTGGTTTAACTCCCCAAAAATCATAGTATTCAATATAACATCAATATATTATCATAGTAGACAATGTCCCTTATAGAATCGTGTTTACTCCAAATTCTAGTACTTTTTATATCCTGAGATATAAATCATTATCCAAAGAAATTTATGTAGATATTAGTACCACTCATCAAATTATAATTACACTTATATCCCAAAAGATTATAAAATAGTCATTATATCATAAATCATAAAATATAAAAGGTTTTAATAAATATCTCATCAAAGCATAACCAATGGGATAGAAAATTGTTTTATAAAAATTTCATTATGTCATAACAAAGAGGAATAAAATGGGGTTTATAAGAAATTGTCCTCATAATCACAGACTATCCATAGAAATAATTAGGATGATATTAGTGGATTATATACCCATAAAATCATATCTAACTTCATAGGATGCCTTATTATATTTAAAATGAATTTGGAATATTTCATTGATTATTTATTGAGGAAAATAACCATTACACTTTGAAAAATCTTAATAAAATTCATAAAAAATTCTTAATATTAAAGAAAACATTATAATTTAATATAAAATTGGGAAATGGTATATTAATATTTAAATCTATGAGTATTCATGATTCTGAAAATATAGTTCACATCGTAAACTTTAAAAAAAATATTCCACTTGAATTATATGTAAAAACCCAAAATATCTTTTTACATGAAATCAAAAAAACATTTATTTAAACCATTTTATAATAAATAAAAATTGTTAAAAATTTGTCTAAAAATTAATTTGAGTATTTTATAATTGTTGATTATTTTTTTATAAAACATGCACTTGGATGAAAAAGGATTTTCAACCAAAGATATATATGAATTTGATTTTTATTAAAAAAATCATACATTTAGTGCATACAGAAATAAATTAAAATAAATATTTGGTTATCAATAAGTAACTAGATTATAAAACAATATGAGTTAATTGAGATATATAGAATCATATTTCATCATCAAAAAAATAATCATAAACAAATCTAAAAAATAATGATATTTTAATATGAATCTGTACAGATTTGGTATATTTTGAATCAAAAACTACATAAAAAAACATTTTATTGATATGTTTATCCTAAAATTTAATGATAAAAATCACTAAATACATTCATGGTATGTATAATATTCATATTAAAAACAAAAGTGGTGTATAAGGCATGTGTCCCTTGGAAATAAATGTGAGACAAAAATACCATACCAACGATATCTACATTGTTTGTACACAATGGAACCAAATATATAATAAATTTATGTTTTTTATTAAAATATTATAGATCCATTATCATATATATAATACTATATATAATTTAATAATGTCCTTTTTACCCTTCTTGGGAAAATTATTACTATTAACACCATGTTTTGGGTAATAACTACTCTATTTTACATGTATGATTTGTGTGGATTGTTTTGGTCCTTTTGAATTGATGATTGATCCATAATATATAGAATATTAACCATTACATTAATATCATAAAAATTCATTACATATTAATATATATTAATCCAAAATATATAGATATGGATAATTAATTACATTATTCAGGGAGACAATTAGATGTACCTATGAATGAAAGTTTTTTCCATTTTATTGATTGATGAAAAAAAGAAAGGTAATATTAATTTAGTCTCATAGAGTAATTTTTTCATCATATATATCATATATATTTATTAAATTTACCCTAGTAACCATTAATTTCATAATTAAATTAAAAAAATATCACATCGCTTTTGATAGGTGGTAGTCTATACGCATGCACGAGTGACATTGTTATTTTACAAAAGAATGAAATGTATTAAGTTAGATGTTATATTATAATTATAGAATTATAATTATTTCAAAAATTAAATCTAAATTTTTTAAATTCATATTTATATCAATCCATGGTAGGTGATGATGGAAATCGAATACATCGGTTCACGTGGTAGTAGTCCACCATATAGAAGATCGACTATTTTGGTCCCCAATTTGTGGAACATGATGAGATTATTGATTATTAAAATAGATAAATATATTATTATTTTATGGAATATAATGTTTTAATTATATTTCAATTGTTATATCATGAATTAATGTGGTATTATATAGAGTAAAAAATGAATACCGTAGTGTAACTAATTTCCTTTATTTGGAAAAACCTCTTTTGGATCCCCTATTTATGTCCCCAAAGGATTGTATCACTAAAAGAATAGTAAGTATAAAAAATTGATAAGGATTTTGAGGAGATATAATTTCAATTTCCGGTCAACCAAAATGGCTTTGGAATTGTGAATACGTGATTATTGGATATTCCCTTTTATAATTGGGGTCAAGTGACATTTTTGGTAATTTGAAAAAAAAATTGAATAATGGGAAGTCACTCTCAATTGATGAGACTAAAAATATTTATAAATAATTAATTAAAAAATGATATATTTTATCCACAGATCAAAAAATAAAACACATATTTAAACCTTTTATTCCATTATCCTCTAAATCACTTAATATTACTATATCATTTTTCACCACGGTAACAAGTGTCTTTTTATTTACATAGATAATTTATCCTATAAGTCAAATAGTAATGTTATTATTATTATAAAAATTTAAACCAGTGATTATAAAAATTAAAAAAAGTTTATTACAGGATTTTTTTTTTGACAAAAATACTTTAAACAAAAGAACTAATAACATGAAAAAACCAGATTTAGCCTTTACTATGGTTAATATTTTTTTTATTGTTTTTACTATATATTATGACTAAAAATTAACTTAAAATTATAAAATATTGTCCTTTATTATTATTTTAAATATTTAATACCTTTTATAAAAGTATATTAATATAATTTTTATTTTTTGGTATAAAATTAAACCAACATTCATGACTAAAAAGAGGATTCCAGTGAAATGTTCTCAAAAGTAAAAAACAATTAATGTAAAAATTAAAAATGAAATTTATTAGTATGACCAAAAAAAGATTAATAATAACATTATTGATCTAATTATTGATTTTAAATAATATTAAATCCAATATAACATTTTAATAATTTAAACATAGTGACAGGTTTAGATAAAAATCATTAATTTTTTACTATTCATTAATAAATTATTATTTTAAGAAAATGGAAAAAAGCTAAAATTAGATAATTATTATGTGTTTTTTTGAAATATTATTTTCATTTTATCAAACTAATTTTCTAAAATTTGAAATTTTTGGTATTATATTCATACAGAAAGAAACAAAACTATGTTTTGGAAAAAACATAGTTTATGGGAAAAAATAGATTTATTATTATCCCACACATTGAAAAATACTACACACTTGATTAAAAATTTATCTAAAGATATAATATATATAATTTCCACTAATATAATTCCAAAATAGTTAATAACTTAATTTCATAATATTAAAACAGGGTTTTCACAGAATTGTTTTCATCAAAAATACACTTCTCTTTTATCAAAATGATTTTATTCTAATTTTAAATCATTTTACTACAATAAAATTTTGTTTTTTTTCATTTTCAAACCATTTAATGTTTATAATTCAATTAATAATAATCATAACAAACACCATAATTTATAATTTGTGATGGGTTTTTTTCATAAAAATATTTATAGTATATTATGGTTCTCTAAAACTCATTTTTGTGACCAATACAAGTTATCAAAGAATATAAATTTACTGGAACATAAATTTTAATAAAAGTTCATTGTTTCAAATTATCCAACCATTAATAAATTTATTCCTCATAATTTATACTTCTTCTCAATGATTTTATCCTTTAAAAATGTTTTTGGGATACCTACATCATATTAATGGTAAATAAAACATAATCTTGAAGAGAGGGAGTATAAAATTTTAAGAGCATATTTATGGGAACATAACTCACTATATTAAATGATAACATTAATAGTAAGTAAATATATGGGCATGGAAGAAAATTATAACACCCAAATACTAATAGGAAGTGTTATAAAACATGGTTATCTGAATCTTGACAAGCACAATGTGATAAATCCTCAAAGAGTGAAAACATAATTCATTCATCATAATTGTAGTAAAATGTATAATGTTTTTTAAAGATAATATTCCTAATTTTTTTATATTTGAACTAGAAAATATAGATTCTTGAACAAATTAGATTCCATAAGCATTATATCCACCTTTGGTAGTTTTTTGATCAATTTCCACTTTATCTCGAACTCCTAGAAATTAATATTCAAGACAATTTTTTATTACTAAATTACTAATATTAAAATTTAATGGATCATAATATACATATAAGGGTAGAATTTTATTACTCATCCCTTTAGATATATTCCCAATCTAGAATCAATAACAGAAGTATTATAATATGGATATTTCAATACATTTAGGTTCTAAACCCTAAAATATGAAACCCAAAGTTCAAAATAATTCATTTAATAAATATATAACTTTAAATTTGTTCATAATATTATAGAATATGTTTGAAAACAAAATATTATAATGATTTTATAATATATTCTTCCATGAAAAATTATAAATTTATCTTTGAATCACATAAATCACAATTAATACCCCATACAAAAAATGTATACGACTAAATCATATAATATTTAAGATATTATAATGATTTCCTTGAATATTTTAATGACCAAAATGATAAATTAAAATCATAAATACTTAAAAAATTAATTTAACCTTTTTCCAAAAATAAAATTCTATAATATTTTTTTACCTTAATCATATAATGTTCTAAACATATTAAACCTCTTATGAAAAACATAAATCACCACATAACATTTTGATCCCATATTCATCATAAAAACATAATATTTATCTATCAAATAATATTTAAAAATCAATATTAATAAATAATTCACATATTATATTTCTAGGAATTTAACCTTTATTATGCTTTGAATGTGGGTCTATTACCCACGAAACTTCCTAATGTGATTAGTGTTACTTTTTTTCAAAAAACAATTATATAATACTAATAAATTCCATATATATATTTTAATAATCCTAAAAAAAAAAATAATAAAATATCATATAAACCATTAAGGTAGTCAATTCTATATATCTTATTAATAGTGAATTGATCTAAAATAAGGCAACATGTTTAAAGTAAGGGCACATTATATCTTATCCTAATAAATCATATCATGATATATTGTAACACCCCAGGATTTCATAGTGTGTTATTTCTTAAAAATAATTCAATAACTTGCACAACACGCAACACAGAGTTCAATCACACCATGACGTACAAAAAAAAAAACCATTAAAAGAGGTCATGAATAGTATTAACAACATTTTGAACTTTATATAATCCTTATAATTTTAGAATCCCTATTATGAGTTTCTTAGTCATAATGCAAGAACAGATTCATTTTCAGTATTGCACATTTATCAACTTTAATAGTGAAACCTTTTTAAATAAAATATTTTAAACTATCTGAATAAATTGGGACATCAAAAAAAATTTAAAATCAAACATCCCAAGCTTCTACGGTACGCTTTCCTTTGAATAAAATAGTAGCGTGTGTTGTACGCAACCTTGAGTTTTAACACACGCCACAACCAATCAAACTAGCCGTTATGAATAGTAATACATAAATTTTGAAATTATATATATTTTATATTTTAAAATGGACTTCATTTTTGGATTCGGAATATCGAATTTAGCCTAAGGTGAAATTTTGGTACTTTTCGGATAACTTTCATATTTTGATGAATAGTGAAAATTACTAAATTTTAATTAAAAACAACTTTTTTAATCAAAATAATTAATAGTGATAAATTATGAATTTTAGTAGTTTTAAAGTATATTTAGAATATATTTTTACCATTTAATATAATGTTGGTCATTGTACATAATTTTACAATTAAACCAAACATAAACAAGTGTCAATCTTTTGATAGTTATTACCTCTTAAAAACACGCTTTTTGTTTTGACAGCGGGAATTAATTTTATATTAATTTCTGCCACTTCTGTATTTTGAATTTAGAAAAATGGATTCCATATTTGGAATCAGGATGTCCAAATTGTGTAAATAGGTAACTTTTATTTTTAGACATTTTGAATATTTACTGTGGTAAATATTTTATTTACCGTGGTTAAGGGTAAATCCGGTAAATAAGGGTTAAAAAATAATATTATAATAATACAAAATTAACCTAAAACGTGTCCTAACCTTATTGGTGGACACATACCCGACCATGAGCATCCTTGGGTCAATTTGGGGACCCCTTGGATCCACTTGTATGTGGTAGGGACACTTTATATTAATAAAGTTAAAATAAAAATAAAAATGGCATAAGCTTACATCATTTAGAAGAACAATTTTTACATAGGGTTATACATGTTGGATTTTCGATTATAAATATTCATTAGAAAGCTAAAAAGATTTCCTACATAATTATATTTTATTTATAATTTTTAGACATCAAATAATTTAAATTATTAATGACACAATAATGATGCAATGTTTACCTCATTAATAAATCATTTAAATAAATAAGATTATAATGATTAAAATATTATCTAAAACCTGTCCAATTCTTATTGGTTGATGTTATTTAGAATATGAGTCATCTTATCGTCGACCTCAATGATTTTTGGACCATTATAAAACGAATATAATTATATTATAAAGTAATACTTTCACTCTTTCCTAAAGAGCCCCTCTTCTCCCTTATAAAAGGAGACCACTTCTACTCATTCCTCACACCTCTCAAGCCACTTGGCTCATCCAAACTCTTCCCAACTAAGCTCCCCACATCCCTATCCTCCTCCTTGAAGCTTCCCCTTAGGTAGAAAGCATTTCAAGAAGTCCTTTGGTTCCATCCAAAGTGAGTTACCTAAATTAAAGCAGGTTAACCTACCCCATCCAAGGAAAAGTACAAGGTAAGGGATTTTTCTTATCTCACATTCAATTCCGTGAGATTTCCATTATTCGCCACTAAATTATTGAATGTGGTGTATTGTGTACTGGCATTTGATATATATTATCATATTCATGTCATTCTGTAAATAATTTGGTGGTTATTAACTTTTGTCCATACGACTCAGTTGATTAACGTGGTAAGGGGTTTTCATCTCACTCCTTATTCCCGTGAGATTCATGCCATATTGCCACCATTACCTTTTGTGTGGTGTATGTACTTCCCATAATTATATTCTTTGTGTAATACACTCTAATTTATGTGTACTTACATATTCATTGTATGATACCTCTTTCATGGGTTGTATGTTTCATAAGTTACCAAACTGGTAAGGGTTATTCCACAATCTCTTCATTATCCGAGGTTGTTTATACGTAATAATCTACTGGGATCTCGTTATCATCCACATCCATGTTTCTTCAAAATGTATTTCAAAACATTTTTAATATTTAAAAGAATATGGGTTAAAGTCATTTATACCCTTGTTTGACTTTTTATAAGAGGTTTATAAGGGAATCTTTCCGTCGTTTTCCAAACAAGGTGCTTTTTAACCTTTTCGACAGAATTAAGATAAGAATGTTTTTTTAACTTATACGGCGGGTGCGGTTATTTTCCGCCGTTATAAAATCGTCAAAGCTTCCCTTAAAAGCTTATAAGATTATTTTCAAAGAAAATGTTTGATTTTATATGGATCTTAAATGATTTCAAAATAAAAGGAGATATTTCTTTAAAAAGAATTTTGATTTCATCTATGTCAACATCCTTTGATGGGTTTTAAGATTATTTGAAGTTGATTTATTATGATACAAAACTTCTATATTGTTTTGAAGGTTTTGTGATATGTTTGACTGTGGATGTGCTATTTTTATACCATTCATAGTTTATGGTGAAAGTATTGACATTTCGTATGCTAGTTCCAATAAGAATGTTTATGTTATATTTCAATCTTTACTTCATATGAATGTGTTGGACAAGTATGTTCCAGGTTGGGGACTGGTTAAAGTAAGCCCTCCAGGTTGGGGACTGGTAAAAGTAATCCCTCCAGGTTAGGGACTGGTAAAAGTAAGCCCTCCGGGTTGGTGTCCGGTTATTAGAGGCACTCCGGGTTGGTGTCCGGTTATTAGAGGCACTCCGGGTTGGTGTCCAGTTATTAGAGGCACTCCGGGTTGGTGTCCGGTTATTAGAGGCACTCCGGGTTGGGTTCCGGTTACAGTTAGCCCCAAGGTCTTGGGACGAGGCCTTGAAAAGTAATTAAAGTTTAGCATTATGCATTCCAACATTATGAAAGTGGTTATTGATTTAGCATGTGATTATTCGATTAGTAGAATATCCATGTGAATAAGTAAATGGCATTATCTAATTTTATTTATGCCATACTATGTTAAAAGTTCAAGTTTAAAAGGCTTTTGTTTTAGTTATACATTTCCTTAAAGTTTTATTCTTATTTATGAAAGTTTCCGCTATATTGTTATCCTTACTGGGCATTTGAGCTCACCCCTTTTCTATGTTTTATTTTTCCCAGGAAGTGAAGAAGTAAATTATGAATGACCTGCAGGGATATTATGAGGGGATTATAGTGTAGACTGTGGAATCATTATGTTGTTGTAGTAGTTTTTCATTTTATGATGTAATGTAAAACTTATGAATATATCTAGTGTTTCCAAGGCTACTAAACCAATCGGTCTTTCGAGATTTGATCTTTCTTGTGATCATGCCAATGTTATGTAATAATGCACCGACTCTAGGCAACTAGGGTCGGGGCGTTACAGTTGGTATCAGAGGAAGTTTAGTACAAACCTTGGAAGCTAGATTTAGATAAACTCTGATTAGAGCACGTATACCTAAGATGAACTTTGAGGATTAGTATAGAATAACTTCCTAGAATTTTGGTATTGTAGAGATTTTGTGAGTTTTCCGAGCAATACATCCCTGTCTGGATACGAGCAGGTAGAGGCGGCTCTGGCACAGATGTACCTAGGGGTAAAACCCGAAAACACCACTTTGAGCTAGACTCGAACAGGAACTGGTGCACGACAACGGCCCTTGCTGCACTCTTGGTTACGACACTCCCGGGGGATATGCTTAGGATAACTCTCATTTTCTTTACAAATCATTATGAAGGGTTTATGAGTATATACTTCCTCAAAGAAAACATTTTTATGATTATGGATTATATCCATAAATATTTCAATTTAGGTTAAGTGTTTTATAAGTATGGGATTATGTATTTTGATTCATAAACTGATCTAGTTTATGCCATTGTTTAGAAATGGCGCCCAGTAGAAGGAATGAGAACTCCAGAAATACACATGATTCAAAGAGAAGGAAGGATCATATCTTTCATGGTCTTAAGCTAGAATTTATAAGAGAAATAGTCTCCCATGTATTATCATCATATGAAGAAATAATATCATGTGTTGATAAGATAAGTAAAGAGTTTACTGAGTCCTATGGCTTTGAAGGGAATAAAGAGATGAAAAGGATGGAAGAGAGAAAGATGGATAAAGGGAAAAGGGAAAAGAAGAATTTTCCCATATGTGGTAACTGTGGAAAGAAACACCCTGGAACTTGCCTGAAAGGAATGAGAGTTTGTTATAAGTGTGGAGGAAAAGGGCACAAAGTACGTGACTGCAAGGGTAAGAAAATGGTTTTAAATGTACAATGCTTCATTTGCAAGGAGTTTGGACACTACGCGAACCTATGTCCCAGTCATCAGACTATGCCGCAAATGATGTTATTGGATAATAATCAAGTTATGATACTACCACAGATGAAGAGGAATGATTAGAGTTCTTATGTTGATTATGTAAATTGAGTGTTGTATCAACAATGTACTTGTTACAATAATCATGGAGTATATAAGGATTGTACTGCAGTACTATTTCATTAAAGACTTGAGATTGTGTGGAACAAAGAAAAGTGACTCAATAGCAGGATAAATTTTTGGAAAATATATGGTTGAGAGAATGATAAATCATAATATAGTTCTGATACTGAGGTAGTGATTTTGGAATAATATGTGATTGTTTTGAATAAATTATATTGGATATTCTTGACTACCCTGGAACTGATTAATGATTTGTATATTCCATCATTGTTGGGGTTTAAAACATTTTTGGATTAATGAAGTATATCCAGCATTCTATATGGAATAAGGGAGCATGAATGTAATCAATAAGGAATATGGTAATACATGATGAAGGTATTCATATGCTATTACAGGGTAAAAAGGATCTATATTATGTTTACCTTCCTTATAAATGTTAGACTGTGAGTTTGGACAGAAGTATTTTGGATAGTTCTAGTTTGGATTATTTTGGATTGCCATAAAAGGACAACCCGGAGGTCGGGCGGCAACCCGTCGTGTCCGGCAAGGCTGCGAGACTTTAACCCGCAACCGAAGGGCGACAAGGGTGTATCACCTACCACTGGCCCATGAGATGTCCTAGATTAAATAATGTAGTTTTTATTAAAAGATCATGTAGATGAATTATAAATTCGTTTATTTTGGAACCCTATACGAATAGTGTAAATAGAATTTTTTTACATTCTATTATCTTTTAGATTGAAAGATGAGTTTGTGGTAGAAATTTATTAATGGATAAAACACTAATTATAAAGTAAGTATATCTCCTTATGATCTTAGCCAATCTCATAAATAAATTCCTCAACATTAAGAAAAGAAACTTATAACAAAAATGTTTTCCTAGATGATACCTTAAATCATCACTAAATAATGGCTTTGGGATTGCTGGCCTTTTCATAGCCATGTTCTCTACCACTCTCCATCAGATAATTGATGGTTAGATTTTTCTTCCATATCCATATTTTCCTACATGGAACCCTAGTATGTGTTATTTTCGGTAATCTTCATACGTTCGACTCTTTATTTTAAATAGAGGCCTCATTAATTCATTTTTCGATGTGGGATTTCAAATAAGATATTTTGAAACGTCAAAAATGTGTTATCCTAATACCCTATGTTTTGTTGAACCGATGGTATTTCAAATCATCATAGATTGATGAATTTAAGGACCTAAATTATACACATGTTTGTGATTGATGATCTCAATCACTACCTATAAATATTTACGTTTTTCCTCCAATTATATGTCTCTAATTGCCACCAATGTTCTCCTAATCGGGACCATAATTTGGTGGTGACTCTTTCATTTCTCTTTTCCTCATATTAAGACTAAATTTTAGTAACCTAATTTCCGATGTGGGTTTTCCCACAAAGATATTTTCTATTTTCAACCTTTTATTTTCGAAGAAAAATTTCAAATTGCGAGGACGCAATTTATTGAAGGAGGGGAGAATGTAACACCCCAGGATTTCATAGTGTGTTATTTCTTAAAAATAATTCAATAACTTGCACTACACGCAACACCGAGTTCAATCACACCATGACGTACAAAAAAAACCATTAAAAGAGGTCATGAATAGTATTAACAACATTTTGAACTTTATATAATCCTTATAATTTTAGAATCCCTATTATGAGTTTCTTAGTCATAATGCAAGAACAGATTCATTTTCAGTATTGCACTTTTATCAACTTTAATAGTGAAACCTTTTTAAATAAAATATTTTAAACTATCTGAATAAATTGGGACATCAAAAAAAATTTAAAATCAAACATCCCAAGCTTCTACGGTACGCTTTCCTTTGAATAAAATAGTAGCGTGTGTTGTACGCAACCTTGAGTTTTAACACACGCCACAACCAATCAAACTAGCCGTTATGAATAGTAATACCTAAATTTTGAAATCATATATATTTTATATTTTAAAATGGACTTCATTTTTGGATTCGGAATATCGAATTTAGCCTAAGGTGAAATTTTGGTACTTTTCGGATAACTTTCATATTTTGATGAATAGTGAAAATTACTAAATTTTAATTAAAAACAACTTTTTTAATAAAAATAATTAATAGTGATAAATTATGAATTTTAGTAGTTTTAAAGTATATTTAGAATATATTTTTACCATTTAATATAATTTTGGTCATTGTACATAATTTTACAATTAAACCAAACATAAACAAGTGTCAATCTTTTGATAGTTATTACCTCTTAAAAACACGCTTTTTGTTTTGACAGCGGGAATTAATTTTATATTAATTTCTGCCACTTCTGTGTTTTGAATTTAGAAAAATGGATTCCATATTTGGAATCAGGATGTCCAAATTGTGTAAATAGGTAACTTTTATTTTTAGACATTTTGAATATTTACTGTGGTAAATATTTTATTTACCGTGGTTAAGGGTAAATCCGGTAAATAAGGGTTAAAAAATAATATTATAATAATACAAAATTAACCTAAAACGTGTCCTAACCTTTTTGGTGGACACATACCCGACCATGATCATCCTTGGGTCAATTTGGGGACCCCTTGGATCCACTTGTATGTGGTAGGGACACTTTATATTAATAAAGTTAAAATAAAAATAAAAATGGCATAAGCTTACATCTTTTAGAAGAACAATTTTTACATAGGGTTATACATGTTGGATTTTCGATTATAAATATTCATTAGAAATCTAAAAGGATATCCTACATAATTATATTTTATTTATAATTTTTAGACATCAAATAATTTAAATTATTAATGACACAATAATGATGCAATGTTTACCTCATTAATAAATCATTTAAATAAATAAGATTATAATGATTAAAATATTATCTAAAACCTGTCCAATTCTTATTGGTTGATGTTATTTAGAATATGAGTCATCTTATCTTCGACCTCAATGATTTTTGGACCATTATAAACCGAATATAATTATATTATAAAGTAATACTTTCACTCTTTCCTAAAGAGCACCTCTTCTCCCTTATAAAAGGAGACCACTTCTACTCATTCCTCACACCTCTCAAGCCACTTGGCTCATCCAAACTCTGCCCAACTAAGCTCCCCACATCCCTATCCTCCTCCTTGAAGCTTCCCCTTAGGTAGAAAGCATTTCAAGAAGTCCTTTGGTTCCAACCAAAGTGAGTTACCTAAATTAAAGGAGGTTAACCTACCCCATCCAAGGAAAAGTACAAGGTAAGGGATTTTTCTTATCTCACATTCAATTCCGTGAGATTTCCATTATTCGCCACTAAATTATTGAAAGTGGTGTATTGTGTACTGGAATTTGATATATATTATCATATTCATGTCATTCTGTAAATAATTTGGTGGTTATTAACTTTTGTCCATACGACTCAGTTGATTAACGTGGTAAGGGGTTTTCATCTCACTCCTTATTCCCGTGAGATTCATGCCATATTGCCACCATTACCTTTTCTGTGGTGTATGTACTGCCCATAATTATATTCTTTGTGTAATACACTCTAATTTATGTGTACTTACATATTCATTGTATGATACCTCTTTCATGGGTTGTATGTTTCATAAGTTACCAAACTGGTAAGGGTTATTCCACAATCTCTTCATTATCCGAGGTTGTTTATACGTAATAATCTACTGGGATCTCGTTATCATCCACATCCATGTTTCTTCAAAATGTTTTTCAAAACATTTTTAATATTTAAAAGAATATGGGTTAAAGTCATTTATACCCTTGTTTGACTTTTTATAAGAGGTTTATAAGGGAATCTTTCCGTCGTTTTCCAAACAAGGTGCTTTTTAACCTTTTCGACAGAATTAAGATAAGAATGTTTTTTTTAACTTATACGGCGGGTGCGGTTATTTTCCGCCGTTATAAAATCGTCAAAGCTTCCCTTAAAAGCTTATAAGATTATTTTCAAAGAAAATGTTTGATTTTATATGGATCTTAAATGATTTCAAAATAAAAGGAGATATTTCTTTAAAAAGAATTTTGATTTCATCTATGTCAACATCCTTTGATGGGTTTTAAGATTATTTGAAGTTTATTTATTATGATACAAAACTTCTATATTGTTTTGAAGGTTTGGTGATATGTTTGACTGTGGATGTGCTATTTTTATACCATTCATAGTTTATGGTGAAAGTATTGACATTTCGTATGCTAGTTCCAATAAGAATGTTTATGTTATATTTCAATCTTTACTTCATATGAATGTGTTGGACAAGTATGTTCCAGGTTGGGGACTGGTTAAAGTAAGCCCTCCAGGTTGGGGACTGGTAAAAGTAATCCCTCCAGGTTAGGGACTGGTAAAAGTAAGCCCTCCGGGTTGGTGTCCGGTTATTAGAGGCACTCCGGGTTGGTGTCCGGTTATTAGAGGCACTCCGGGTTGGTGTCCGGTTATTAGAGGCACTCCGGGTTGGTGTCCGGTTATTATAGGCACTCCGGGTTGGGTTCCGGTTACAGTTAGCCCCAAGGTCTTGGGACGAGGCCTTGAAAAGTAATTAAAGTTTATCATTATGCATTCCAACATTATGAAAGTGGTTATTGATTTAGCATGTGATTATTCGATTAGTAGAATATCCATGTGAATAAGTAAATGGCATTATCTAATTTTATTTATGCCATACTATGTTAAAAGTTCAAGTTTAAAAGGATTTTGTTTTAGTTATACATTGCCTTAAATGTTTATTCTTATTTATGAAAGTTTCCGATATATTGTTATCCTTACTGGGCATTTGAGCTCACCCCTTTTCTATGTTTTATTTTTCCCAGGAAGTGAAAAGTAAATTATGAATGACCTGCAGGGATATTATGAGGGGATTATAGTGTAGACTGTGGAATCATTATGTTGTTGTAGTAGTTTTTCATTTTATGATGTAATGTAAAACTTATTAATATATCTAGTGTTTCCAAGGCTACTAAACCAATCGGTCTTTCGAGATTTGATCTTTCTTGTGATCATGCCAATGTTATGTAATAATGCACCGACTCTAGGCAACTAGGGTCGGGGCGTTACATATATCATTAATAATATTAAAATCCCATAATTTTAAAACATAAAACGAGTTTTTATGGATTTGATCGTATGATCAACATTAAATAAATAATCTACAATGATTTTCATAACTCTTAACATTATCATTCATGCAAACATATATGCATAAAACATTTACCCAGTCCTTAAATGTTTTGTTCTCATGATAAGAAAAATACCATTAGTTAAAACATGTCTAAAACATAATCCTTGATTCCAACAAAATAATAATTAAAAAATTTCTATTTTATTAATTTTTTTGGTAGCTAAACTTCAAATGACATCATTTCCTTGAATAATGTCAATGTTCCTTACAAATTATGCATTAGGCTCCTTAATATTGTTTTCTCTATGAACATTATTTCAAAAATATGTGATTTTATTTTTCCTATGAGACATTAGTTTGATTAATTATTTTTATATTCTATATGTATTATAATGTTAATTTTCATTCCTCTGTAGTTTTAGCCACCCCAGGTCTATCTAAAACTAATATGTATCTTCTATCATGAGTCCAAGAGTTTGTTATGGTCAATGTTCCTAATCATATATATAGATAAATGATTAGGATCAATAAAAATTATTTCACTCTAGTTATAATAAAATTTGGTTTCTAATTATCAATATTTTCATATTATTCTATTTTAACATAGACCTTTCTGGTTTCTACGAGTGAATGAAATAAAAAATATTATACTGAGAAATAATATTCAGATTTTGAATCCACATAATAATAAAATATAATTTAAATGATTTATAAATCATGATTTTTTTATATTTAATAATTGACAAAAAATGTGTAACTTTGTTAATTCTTAGTAATCATTTAATCAAATCCCTCCAGATTGTTTATATAGAGTTTGTGAATATCTAAAACATATCCTCTGAGAGTGTCAAACTAGGTATGATGAAAGGCTCATTTTCATGAACTAGGTTGTCATATTCTTAAATCCCAATGATAAATTTTCATAGTGGATACCAATTAATTAATATATTCTAGAACCACAACCACTTTTATTATCTATATAGGGATTAAATATCTTGGATAACACCGATTTTATCCTTTCAAAAAGATTCATATATTTTTTCTTATACATTGACTTATCCTTAATTGTAACCATATATATCTCCTTAGAAATACAATTTGAGTTATTAATAACATTTTTTCATCCATGTTTCCAAATGATAACAAAATCATTCATTGACACTGAATGTAATGAAAAAAAATTCTCATACATATATATTACATCTAAATAGATTTAAATTCATTAAATAATAAAATGATCCATATTTGAATTATATAATTATATTTCCCTTGTAAAAATTGATACATAAAAAACTATGTCATTATTGAACTATTTCAATTTACACTATTTTATTCATAACGAGAACCCTTCTAAGGCATAAGATACATAATACCATTTTATATAACATGGGAGAATGAGATATAAAAATGGGGGAGCTCAGATTCTCATTGAGGGTACACATGGTATATATCAACAATAAATGAGCATGTGGGCATGAGAATAATAGAATAGTTTTTGAAAACCATACCCAACATATCATAGATCATAAATATGATTCATGTCATAAATTATAGTTTTTTATAATACATGAATAGTTAATGAATAAATGAACATAAGCAATGAGAAAATAACATTGGTATATGAATTTTTTTTATAAAAGTGCGAATATAAAATAACTTCCATAGTATTCAAGCCTCATTTATAATACTATCAATGTTTAATTCGAAGACTCCCACCAAAAATTATAGTAATAATGTATCACTACAAATACTACAAAACTAAAAAATTTAATATTTTAAACTAGATTCACATCGCAATGTATACATTTAGATCATATATAATTAATCATTAAATAATTCATTGGAGGGAAATATATGTTCCACCCAATACATAGTAAATATATTTTTATGGTAAAAGATCATAAAAACTCAACAAGTCATAACAAGTTAAAATTGTATAATTTTTATAAATATTTTATCATAGCATAATCGAAGGGGAAGAAATGAGTTTCAAAAAAAATTCTTCCTAGAAAGTTCATGGGAAATAAGATGGATTCATTAATTTTTCATCATAATCATTAACCAACCATTTAAATAATTGGTATTAAATCATTGGATAATACACTCAATAATTATTATATAAAATCATAGGATTCCATGTTAGATGGAATATGATTTTTAAAGATCAAAACGAACATTCATTGAGAATAATTACATTCCCACTTTTAAAAATATTTATTTAAAATAAAAAACGTCCAAAATATTAAAAAAATAATTTTATTTGAAATATTTTTTGGAATCTTGTATTGAATGGTTTAAAACATGAGAGTTATTGATGAAAAAATTTCCTTTCAAGTCATACATGTTAAAATCATGATTACTTTTCCAAATTTATGAAAAAATTCAAAATTTCATTGATCCTGAATGTATAATATGATTTATTGAAACCATTTTTTAAAACATATCGAATTTGTAAAAATTTCTTTAAATAATCATTGGAATATAGGAAAAATATTATCTAAAACATTTTTAGAAAACATGAATCTGAATGAAAAAGGATTTTTGACCATAGAGAGGGGAAGTCAAATATTTTCTTTTATTTTTTTCTATTCATATTAAATAAAGTAAAAAATGAACATAAAAAATTAATTTTCCAGAAATAAATTACTATGAATAAAATTAATGATTTTCATTATATATATATCTAAATATCTCATCATTATAAACATAATCATAAAAAATCTCGATCAATAATTAGATTATATCATTAAATCATTAGTTTTGCAACAACCTCAATTATTAAAAATGGAAAATTATCTTATCATAATGATTTCATATAGTAAAAACAACATAAAATCATTTTGATAATAATATACCATATTCATAAAATAAAAATGAATGAAATAAGTGGTATTTTAAGAAATTAAATAACATATACCAATGGAATTGTTACAGGAAATTTGGAATCATATTATCACCTTCAGGAATAATAATCTTGCCAAAAAAATTATAATGTCACCCATGAAATTTTAAATAACTTTTATCCATATTATAAATGATAATATTATTTAATAATTTCATATTATTGGTAAATAAATTTATTAAAAATTAATAATTAAGAGTTGTTTTTTTATAAAACGTAAATATTAATTTATATTTTTTTAATTAATATAATGAAATAATAGAAAATTTAGTCCTATTAAATATATTCATAAATTTATATTTTTTTCTTAACATTATAATATAATTTTACTGGACCTTAATTAATTTTTCAATGTGTCATAAAGGTAGTAATAATTTGAAATTCATAATTTTTTTTTAATAAAAGTTGATTTTAATAAAAAAATTAATTTCTAATTAACAAATAATTATTTTAGTAAGATATATTCCAATTTTTATTTTCTATTTTAAAAAATGGTAAGGTTTTTGTTTTTTGATTTTTCAAAAATCATTTATTTTTTGGTGAATAGTGAAATACAATTATTTATAGAATTTATCAAATACATGAAGTATTGAGTAATAGATGATTTATGTCTAATACAATACCTTAATATAAAACTACCATATATTATTTTAATATATTTAGTGATATGGTACAATATATTATTAAAATTTAACCAATATAAAAAATAATTAAAAAAATAATCGAAAAATATCTCTCTCCTCAATTATAAATACCACCCCTTTGCTCATACCAAAAAATCCTTGAATCTTGTCCAATTTCTTCCCAATGCACTTCCAAAGACCATACCCCACATCCTGCATCATTTGGTCACAAACTATTCCGAAATCTAATCTCTATTAGGAGGTTCTCAGGAAGAATAATTCAAGAGGTAAAATCCAGTTTTTTATTTTATTTTCATTTTCATTTCTATAATTATTCTATACTCATATCCACATATAAAAGTGGAATAATAAATCAAATATCATATATATATACAATAATTTTATAATTTTAGTGGAATAATCTATAATCGATCATCTTCCCCACTCCCTTTTATTCTAAAAATTGACACATCATCCTTGAGGTGTTGTTTTATCACCTTCAAGGTCAACAAGATTTCATTTTATATTAACACCTTCCAGGCTAGTTATTAATACATTATAATGGTTGAAATAGATTTTAATCTTCATGATATATATTTTTATGTTCTCGAACAAAAATATATACATAAAATTAAATAGTAAAACCAAATGATTTTGATGTGATTGAAAACTGCCAAAATTAATCTAAACAATTACCATTAACATTTTATATAATAAATCATCCTAATATCTAGAAAAATAATTACATATAAGATAATTTAAATTTCAAGAAGTTAATTAATTACATATAATTTCAATTCATGATAATTATCCACATTTTACATGATTTTCCATGCACGGGTACAGGTGAACATATCATGAAATGCAAGAAAATGAACACTCCAAAACGATAAAATTGAATAATATAACACATCAAAATGGCCATAAACAAACAAAATAAAAATATAATGAATAAAAATCATTTATAGGAGGTTATATATTAATTAATTAATTAATCTATCTATATTTTTTAGGATATTAAAGTGAATATGTCATTCAAACATAAGGTATGTGGTTCTTGAACCATATTTCCATTCGTAGGATTATACCTATTCCTTACCAAATTTATGTATATATAATATTTTTATATTAATAAAATTTAATTTAATTTCCTACCCTTTTCATTTATGGGATAAGAATTCTTCCTGTTTAATTTTATGATAAAGGGAATGATTTTTCTGAATTAACTATTCCTGTTAAAACATAGGTTTTAGTTCCATTGAGATTGTTTCCTCCCCACACAATATTGATGATATGTATTCCAAGAATTTTATTCCATTTTTATTTTTGGAACCCTAAATTTAATAATTTAGTGGATGTTCTATAAAAATAATATGAATCCCATTTTGTTCCTTTGGTAATGTTATGTTCATGATTGATATAATTTTTATTTGGAGACCATGATTATGATAATGTTATTATGTGATGTGTACACCTAACATTTTATACTATTCCAATGCATTGGGTAATCCTATGCATCTCATGAGATAATGTAAAATATGAATTAAGGGGATGGTATCATTGTTTAAAATGATGATGATGTTATGATTATGCACATATGTTTTGTATGAACATTATGATATATATTTTTAGAATTATGTGTTTTACTTGACCACTAATACATGGTGTTTCATTTTTATCAATTTACATATTCGAGGACTTTATCTAATTATTCCTATAATGATTATGATGAAGATAACATTCTTATGTTATGATGGCAGTGATTATGCTCTCCCATGATATATAAAATCTTGTTTTTATCTATCATTTTACTAGGATTTTATCATACCCCATTCATTGATTTATATCCTCAGGTGATTACATATACTATGAACACAATGACCACTAAGAATATACAGAATAAGGAATTAATAATAGTTATGTTTTATTATATAAATTTTAATTTTTTTTAATTTTTCCAAGAGACTAAACCATTTGATACTGGTTTTGGAACACAATTATATTGTATATCATTAAAATGATGTAATATTAATGTAATTATAGAATGGACTCTATAATTTGTATTAGTGCATAGTTTAGTAAATTTGGGAACTCAGATTAGATAACATTAGTGAAAACACTTAGTATGATACTATTTATTTGAAACAACAAATAATAGCTTTCAGAAAAATGATTAACCTAGAGATCCCACAATATTTTCCATTAACGATAATTAAAAAATTAAAAAAATTATTTATGCATGACGTGTTAACACATGTTTTTTTAAATAGATTCATATTTCAAAAAATTGGGGATTGAGGAGAAACCAGACCAATAATAATTTTTTGGATAACGTAGTGATTGGTCGAATGACATCCCCAATGATATGGTAGGTGGAGATTAAAATTTTATGGCGATGCTTAAAAAGATATCTCAGGCTATAAAAAATAACCTGAATTACGTGGAACATCCTTCTTCAACTCATATAGAGAAATTGGATATAGATTCCATTATGTGTAAACAACCACTAACATTTAGTAGATCTTTTGATCCACTAGTCTCTCAACAATCGGTCAACTCAATGGAAAAGATGTTTTCTGTGATCCACTATTCTGAATAAGAGAAGGGGACTCTATTCATTTTCCATTTGGATGAAGAGGCCAATCAATGGTTGGAGTTCATTCAGAAAACTATGTAGATGGATAAAGTTGAAGATATGGAGTGGGAAAAATTTATGAAAATATTTCTAAACAATTATTTAGATCAAACTCTTAATATGAATATGAATATTTAATTTATAGAGTTGAGGAATAAAAGAAGATAAATATTATCATAGATTATGAAGAAACTTATAGAAGTATTGCATGGTATAACTTCTGTGTTGTTATCAATAATGATATAAAACTATAAAGATTATATAGTGGTTTAAAACCACACCATAAAAAGGTTCTATTAATTCTAAACTTCAAGAGTTACTAAGAAGTTTTTCAATGTTCTCTCAAAGTTGAGATATGATTTAAGGAGGGGTCCCATTTTTATAGTGATAATAAACAAAAGATGGAGGTTCAAGCTAGAGGATATAATGAAAAAAGTGGTAAGAAAACCAAACCACCCACATGTTTAAAATGTTTGAATAATAATCATTGAATTTGTCTTAAATGGATAGGTAAATACATCATTTTTTGTTTAGAAAGCCACTGAGATTATGAATGTCGAAGATATATGAAGAATCTAGAAAATGTGATAGAAGAAAAGATACCACCAACTATGGATAAATACTTCAATTGTACGGAGAAAGGAAACAATTCAATCTTGTTCACTAAACCTCGATTCCTCAAGGGTAATCAGCATCTACAACCACAAAAGGAAAAGGTGAAATGTAAATCTTATGACATCGCTACAAATAAGGTAGATCCTTGAAATGGTTTGCTGAAATTTATGACGATTATTTTTTATAGAATAAAAAACATACCATTTGATTCATGTTTTTTTCAATCATTAATATTATTAATATTCATTATAAAAACATAAACCCCACCTAAAAACAAAGGCTGAGTTATCGATGAGAGAAACAAATGGAAAAAATTTTACAAAAAAAGTATTCTATGGTAAATTATTGTTGACTCAACCTCATAGAAAACATTTTCTTACTTTATTTGGTGTGGTTTGATTCTATATAGAAAGTGTAATGGTGACATTTATATAGAGTAAACATCAACTATTAAGAAACAGAGATCACTTTTCACATCTCAGGGAATCATCCAATTCTATATAATCTTAAGAATGAGTATGAATCTCCTTCAGAACAATCATATGAATTTTGGATATTATTTCATTATGAGAAATTTTATTTAACTCAAATTATTGATAAAAATGGGAGAATAATGATAAAAAACATGCCCATTGGTAGGGACTACACTTATGTGTTCCCTAGATAATTTTCTATTCTTCGTCATAACTTGTAGTTTAATATATCAGTTGAATTTACATCAAAATCTATCCTTATATCAACAAACCCTTATAAAATTTCTTCCATTGAGTTGGATGAACTTAAGAATTAGTTAAAATAGAATTTGGAAAAGTATATTAAATGTGTGAGTGCTTCACCATGGGGTTCACCAATCCTCTTCATCAAGAATAAGGATAGATCGACACACCTCTAAAATGATCATCAAGAGATCAATAAAATCATGATAAAGATCTAGTATCCACTTCCATGGATATATGAATTGTTTGATCTGCAACAGGTGTCTATGTATTTCTCAAAGGCATGCATTCAGTCGGGATATCACAAATTAATGTTAAGGAAGGATGATATTACCAAGACGAGCATTCAAAAAATGTATCGACACTATGAGTTCACGGTGATTTCCTTCAGACTCACTAAATCTCCAATAATATTTATGATCATAATGAAGATATTAATTATATATTACCTTAAATAAATTATTTTTGTCATTAGTTATGATATTCTGAAATACATGAAGAGAAATGAGTAATGTGAAGATCCATTGAAAACTATGTTGATGATTTTGAAAACGGATAAATTTATAAAATATATTGGAAATTTGAATTATGGATAGAGTAGGTATCATTATTGGGGAATGTCATCAATAGGAATAGTATATATTTGGACCCTTCCTAGACAAAGGCATTTGAAGAGTGGCCCAGACCAACATCTGTAATAGAGATCTATAGATGCCTTATTCTAGTTTGGTGTTACCAGTGATTTGTAGGGAACTCATCATGATTTTCATACCCACTAAGAATGTTTACTCTAAAGGGGGAAAAAATTTTCTGGACTAGTGAATGTAAAGACTACTTTATATAGCTAAAAAGGAGGCATATCAGAACACCCGTACTAACACTTCAAATAGTGGGGAATTCTTTGTGGTATACAATGATGAATTAATGAAGGAATCATGTTGTGTACTATTGAACAAGATAAATTCATAGAATACGCCTCATGGAAGTTGAAAATTCATGAGAAAATCTATCCCACACCTAATCTTGGGTTACTATATTTGATCAGGGCATTGAATATTTGGTTGAATTATTTCTATTTGGAGAAGTGTGTAATATATAATAATTATAAGGGATTAAAATATAAATTCACATATAAGGATCTTAATATGAGCCATTGAATATAGTTAGGGCTCATCAATGATAACGACAACTCAATCCACTAGCATCATGGAAAATCAAATAATGTGGAAAATGCTCTATGTAGAAAGGATCATGCAACATTATCAATGTTGAGAATTGAGAAGGATCCAACATTATTAGACATAAAAGGGATGGATATGAGAATATATAAGAAAGGAACATGATCAATTCTTTCAAAATTGATTGATCAACCACCCAACATTGGGAAAATAAAGGATCCCCAAAGAAATAATGTTGAAATTTATAATAAGGTGAAAGCCATGAGAAGGGGAAAATACCTAGAATTCAAAATTAATGATAAAGAAGTTGTAATATTTGAGTCACAAATATGTGTACAATAGATTCAAAACATATCAAAATAGATTATGTGTGACACACATGGCTTAACCAACTCTAATCACCGTTGGAGCACAAAGATGTATCGATATCTTAGAGATAACTTTTGGTAGGAAAATATGAAGAAGAAGATAGATAAATATAAATCAATGTTTCTAGTATGTTAGAAGGTGAAGGTTAAAATGGAAAATGTATAAGGGGATGGTTACCCATTACCCATAATAACATAGAAATGGGAAGACATCACTATAAATATTTTCAACGAACACACGAGGACATCCAAAGGAATCAATTATATATGGGTTTTTATGGATCATCTAACATTGAAATCTCACTTTATCACAATTCAATAGGATTTATCACAAGATAAAATTACATAGATATATATTAGGTAAGTTGTATGTATGCATGGAGTACCACTATAGATTGTACCTAATCATGATCCAAATTTTTTTTATAATTTCTGAAAAAGTATCCAATATCTATAAAAACTAAAATGAACTTCTATACTTATTATCATCCAAAAAATGATTTCCAATCATATAAGACTATTCAAAAATTCTAATAAATGTTGAGGGAATGTTTTATGAACTTTAATGGAGGATGTGACCAACATCTACCTCTGGTCGAATTCTCGTCAACAATTGTTTCCAATATAGCATCCAAATCTATATATATGAATCCATGTATGGAAAAATATGCAGAACACCAGCATGATAGGATGAGGTCAATGAACTTAAGATTCAAGGCCCATAAATAGTCGAATAAATGGAGGACAATGTGAAAATAAATTAGCAGCACATCTAGGAAGCACAAAGTAGATAGAAGAGATATAAAGACAATCATCGATGGGATGAAGAGTTTGATTTTTTTGCAATGGTATAATTTTGTATATCTTTGAGGAATATGATCATTATATTTATGAATAAATTAAAGATGAGTCCCATATGCATAAACCCATTATAGATTCTTGATCATGCTGATGATGTGGCCTATCGATTGTAACTTCCACCTACCATGTATGAAGTAAATGTTATATTCCCTGCATCCCTCTTAATAAATTACACACTATATCCTTCATATGTACTCAATTCATAGATGGTACCTTTGGAAACTCATCTATCATACAAGGAGTAGTTGGTGAAGATCTTGGACTAGAGAAATAATGTTCGACACAACTAGACTACTCACATTTTCAAATACTATGGGGGAACCTATGTATGATGAGGCAATATGGGTACTGGAGGAAGCGATTAGAGAGACGTACCCTCACTTTGTTTCTCTATAGTACATAAAATGAAATTTATAGAGTGAAATTTCATGAGGGGGGAAGAATGTAATGACCCAAAATTTTATCAATGGAAAATAACCTTATTAAAATTATTTTATATAGAATAAACCACAAAAAATAACTATGAGAACAAAATACAAACATTATAAATGAATAATTAATGAAATTAGAGGTACTTTTAAAAATTGAAGAACCTATATCCATGGAATAGTAACTTGACCAATGGAATAGTAATGTGACCATTATGAATAATAATATGGCCAACAGAATGAAAAACTAACCTAGAATGTATAAATAAATTTTATCTATCTTATAAATGATAATAAGATATAATTGGAGTATATTATAGGTAAATAAATGTTTTAAAAATTATTAATTATGTGTTGTAATTTTTAAAAAACATATATGTTTATTTAAAAATTTATAAATAATATAATTATTCAAAAGAAAATTTATTTTAATAAAATAGATTTATAAATTAATATTTTGTTATAAACTGTTTATAAGAAAATTTTATGAAACTGTAGTTTATATTTCAAAGTCTCATTAAATTAATTATAATTTTAAGATCAGTATATTTGAAATAAATCCTGATTTTAATTAAAAAATAAAATTTTCATATATATAAAATTATTTTCCTTAAATTGAGTTCATTTTTCAAATTTGAATGCAAAAAATTGTATATGGTCAATTTTTTGGTATTCTCAAAAAAAAATTAATTTTTGGTGAATTGTGAAATACGGTTATTTACAGTATTTAGCAAATAGATGAATCATTGAGTATTAGATGATGTATGTATGATGTAATCTTGTAATTGTTAACTATAATTAATTATCTTAAAATATTTGTATATAATATTTAAACGAATCATAGTTTTGAGCCAAAATAATAATGTAATGAATAAAATAATCCAAAACACCACTCTGCTCCACTATTAATACCACCCACACCATCCCTTTTCCTGAAAAATAAAAAACTTTCACAGTTATAAAATTTTATAAAATAATCCTTCCAAGCCCCTCCTTCACATCATGAATCCTTTAATCTCAACAAATGACCAACATCAATCTCTCTACGGAGGTTATCAAAGAGAATAATTCGTGTGGTAAAGTTCTCTTTTTTTCATTTAATTTCTTTTCATTTTCTTTTATTTTTGTATTCTCTCTTCATCTCCCATTATAATAGTTGATCGATAACTAAATTATCTTATAGGTACATTAATTTTATTATTTTTTGGAATAATATATTATTAATCATCTTCTACTATACCTTTTATTCTAAAATGGAAATGGCATCCATGAGGTCATTTTTATATCCTTCAACAACGATAAGTTTTTATTTTCCCTTACCTCATTCAGGGATTGTCGTAAAAACATTATAATGCTTGATACATATTGTAAAATGATTTTTATAACTGTTTTATGCTATAACTAATATATTGACATTATATTATATAATAATACAAAAGGAGTTCGTTGTGAATAAAAAACAGTAAAAAGTAATCAAAACTATTATCATTGACATTTTATGTAAGGAATAATTCCCATATCTAGAAATAGAATAATATATAATACTTTTTAAAATATTCTATGTTCACTAATAACATATAATTTCAATTTTGGATAATTATCCTCATTTTACACGATCTTCCATTAATGTATACAAGTGAATTTATCATGATAATACAAAAAACAAATATTCCCGAACGAATAAATTGACCACTATAACTCATCAAGATGGAAATAAATGAACTTAATAAAATTATAATAAACCAAATAAATGTATAATTGGTTATTTATTTATTAATAAATGTATCTAGTTTTATTAAATAGGTTATTAACGTGATGAATTCATTCAGACATAGGTTAAGTGGAATCTTGAACACAATTCCATTTCTTTGAGTAATCTCTCTTTCATGAAAATCACCAGTATAGATGTTCATTTAATATTATTTAAATATAATATCATTGTAATTAAATTTTAATTTCTGGGGTATAAATTCATAAAATGTTATTTTATTATAAAGGTAATGAATTTTTCAAAAAGAACTATTCATTAAAAAAACAAGATTTACTTCCCTCGAGTTTGTTTCCTCATCACTCATCTCAATAGTATTTATTTATGGAATAAAATAAACAAAAGTCCAGCAGAAGAGCGAAAAGAAAAACAAATCAAGGAGGTCTGAAATAGTGCAATCTGAGGGCATCCCCTCTCACAAGTTCCTCTCCCTCAGCCTTGAGAGTATTCCTACCCTCAGGGCCCAAAATGACCAAATTTTGGGATGCAATGGAGGCTAGATGATCAGCCACTTTGTTACCCTCGCGCCAAGTGTGAACCACCTTGATATTGCTACTCATGATGCCTTTGCATTTTCTGATAGTATATGATATAGACCAGGGGATGTTGTTTGTTCCCGAGAGAGCCTTAAAGAGGACCATGTAGTCTGTTTCTACTTCACCAATGAGGATATTATGTTGACAGCACAGCCTAAGGCTAGAAAGCATGGCTGAAGCCTCTGCTTGGAGAGAATGACCATTTCCATACCAAGTATGTTATTTCATTTTTATTTTGTGAACACCAAATATTATTCATGAATGAATAATATATGAAATTCCCATCAAACACATTCTATTCCATGGGTTATTTTATGGTCGTGATTGATATATGTTCTATGTGTAACGCATGATTATGTAAATGTTAGGATGTAATAGGTGGGCGTAAAATTATATTATGATCCCATGCATTGGGTAATGTTATTTATCTTATAATATAATTAAAAATATGTGACAAAATGATGATAAAATATTTCCAAATGATGATTATTTTATGATTACGAGAAAAGGATATGTGTGAACAGGATGCTAGATTTGTTAACAGCTATGTGTGGTAGTTAACCACTATAATATAAATATTAATTTATATGATTGTCAACATTCCATGAATTTATATAATTCTTTGTCTCATTATTATGATGATGATATCATGACTATGTTATGATTATATCGATTATTCTCACCCATGTTACATTGATTCTTGGTCACATATATCCTCTTACCAATATTTTAGCTCACCCCATTATTTTATTTATGTCCCTAGGTGATTACTTATACTAAATAGATACTAAGGACCACTAACAATATAGAGAAGAAGGAATTATATAACGTTTATATAAAAATATGTACATTTTTTGGGTCTAATGTTTCAAAAAACACTAAACCTTTGGATCATGTTTTTCTTTCAATATTTAATCTTTTATCTTTTTAATGATGTAATAGTAATATAAGATAATCAGGGTCTCAGTAAGTAGTTTTGTATCTTCCAAATCATATGAACCATGAAATAGATACTAGTATATGCACATTTATATAAGATAATTTCATGATAAGAATCATGAAATGAATTAATTTTTAGTATATACCCCATAAAAAATACATAAACAGTGTATAGAGCATGTGTCTCATGAAAATAAAAGCAAGAAGCAAATCCTATACATCAATTATTGAATTTGATACAAAAAATTAAAAAATAAACTATAATTAATGTAGTTTTAGTATACATTTATTACAGATCTGTATTCATATATATAATTTCATATATAAATTAATTTCTTCCTTTATTAATTATTTATAAACAATTCCCTTGCTAGAATAATTGTTCGGGTTATAACTGCTTCGTTTCTTATGAATATATTGGTTTGGTATTTTTGGCCCATTTACATTGATCTTGATATATCATAGCATAACATTAAATATGATATTTATATATTATATATTAATTATATCTATATATATATTTATAGTAGATGATAAAATATTGATATATGAAATTAATTTCAATGTTCATGGTGACAGTGGGTTGTATGTATGCAAGAACTCATTCACTATTTTCTCGATGGAAGAAATGAAATAATGTGAAATATTAAGAAAAAATTTCAATATAATAATAATATCATATACACAATTAATATTAATTAAATTTACCCTAATATAAATCCATGTCAAAATAATATTGAAGACACATGAAATAAATTTGTACAGTTGGAAGTCCATGTGTAGGCACGAGCAACACTGTCATTTTACAACAGATTTGAAGGTTATAAGGTAGATATGATATTATAAATATAGATATATTATTATTTCATACATATGAAATAAATATGTTAAATCGATCATTATATCCATCAATGGAATATAATTTTGGAAGCAAAATTATATTGTTATGTGAGGCAGTAACCTTCCATAGAAACGATAAACGGTCTCATTTAGCATTTGATAGAGTTGGAGATTGATATATGTTATTAAAAAAATATATTAAAATCTTAATAAATTTAAAATATTTTTGTTATTATTTTTTAATTAATAAAACATTAATGAAGTTGGTATTCGAAGGAGAATAAATATATATTTTAGTGAAGATAATCACCTTTTCTTATAAGAATATCTTTTGAAAATCTTATTAATGACCCTATGGTTTGTATTTGTGATGTTAAGATGAAAAATAAAATGTTTATAGATATTGGGAAAATATTTTTGGTAGGTTTTTGGGGTTCTAAAATTTTTATATGTTTTGGATAAGTTTGGGATGGAGGTTTACTTTTATAATTGAGGAAGAATTGTATTTTTGTAAACACCAAAAACTATTATATAATAGGAAGTCATTATAAATAAATGTGATTCCTTAATAGATATATAATTTATTGGTGGGAATATATATTTTATGTATACCTCTATAAACAAAAAAATTATTTTAATCATTTTATCCCATAGCCTCATAGTATACTCAAATTTACAATTTTAGTTTTCACCATGATATATAGCCTCCTTTTTTACATCGGTTATTTATGTTTTAAGACTAAAATTAAAACAGGTATTATAATATAATTTGGAAAAAAATTATAAATATAAAATACAATATTTTATATAAAAATAAAACTTATATGTATTGTAAATTTTAAAATACGTGCATGTAATGTGCAACACACCGTTTTATTCTTCGGAATGGTAAATGTTTTTACTGCTTTTACAATGCCTTATGAGTAAATATTAAATTGAACTTATTATCTAGTGATAAAAATTATAATTAAAAATATGGAATTTATTTTAAAATAAATTAATTTTTAATAGTGGTATCATTGAAATTAAAATTTAATCCATTAATAGAACAAAAAACCAAGTCCAAAGAAAAGATTACATAAATATTAAATGCTTTAGTAGTAAAATTAAATTTGAAATTATTTAAATCAACTGACAATGGATTATTTATTATAAAATTTCAATAATTTTACTTTTTAAACCATTTTAATTGAATCAAACTTTTGAGGTCTTGGATGGAAAATGTGGGTTTTAATAAAAATTGGTATTTGTCATAATTCATGATAAATTAATCATTTATGAAAATTCTAACAAATTCACCCTAATAAAACCATTTCATGTTGACATAAAAAATGAAATTAATATTTTCTAATAAGTATAATAAATTAAGCATTAAATTAATTTTAAATAAGGTTCACAAAATGTGACCATTAAAACTTTTAAGAAAATACTATTTTTATGCATTAAAATATATTTAATTATATTAAATGCTTAGGAAAATATTAGATAAATTTCCAAAAAAATTATTAGATATATAATATATAAATTATTTAAAATCTTGAACCACTAGTAAATAATTAAATTTATTAAGATAAAACAATTTTTGCTCATGAAAATAGTTTTAATAAAACACATATTTTCCTTTCAAATGGTTTATATTTTAATTTCTAATAAATTGATAAGTAATGAATATTATTTTATTCATGTGGAAAATATATAATTTAAAAAAAAAATTACGAGAAATTTTTTTCTGCATTATGTGTTTTTATATTGAAATTAATTTTTATCACTTATTCAAATAAAACACATTCTTTTATATGAATAATATTTAATTTTATATATATAGCATGGGGTTAATTTTTATTTTTAGGCACAAAATTAAGTTCCAAAGATTAAATATATTCACTATAGAAATTGAATAAAGGTAAAAGTGTTAAATAAATGGGAAAGACTTAAAAATTTATAGAAACAAGTCCTTAAATGGGTTGACGAGGGATACATTGAATTGATACCATATTAACATTATGATTTTTAAATTTTGGGCCACATTAATTAAAAATGACTTAAATATATATACATTATTATATATTTATATAACAGAACTCCTATCACTTATAAAATGCCCTCACCACCCATGAAATTGAAAACCTAAATTAAAATTCGCCCATTTAATCTACCATTTCTCCATCCATAAAACGTAGCACCCATGATGGGTAACTTCAGGACCCCATATATTTCCAAAATTTTTTAAAACCAAGAAGGTTTCTTAGTACATGTTAAATTTTGACTTTTTGAATAATAACATATTCTCCTTATTTTACATATATTTACCTCGTACACCTACTCTAAATTATAATTTATCTCTGAATTTACTTATATATAATATAATTTGAATTAATGAATTATTATATTAATATTAATAACTTTATAATAATTCTTATCAATTGGTTAAAACATTCATTGTGCCCTTCTTACTACCAACAAGATTAATTCTATAAATTATTAATACGAATTGTGAGGGAGAAATAATTATTAGTAAAATATAATATTAAAAAGTAATGTATATTTTTTTGATCCATGAATTTTAATATTATGATCTAAATCAATGTTAATCCACCACGATTTGTTCATAAAAAATAATTAAAATGTCGTTGTTATAGATTTTATCTTAGATAATTATACCTAAAACATCCCTAGAATTAACTTGAAACATTTAAAATAATTTTTTATCTTATATGGTAGTAACATTAGAATTAAATATATTATCAAATAGTTAATCATTAATGATAACATATAACATTATATGAAAACATACATTGAGTGGTTAACACTAATAACACTGATGAAAAGTAACAATATAAAATAAGGAATAACTAAATAGTCAATGAATATTAATGATTAATATAAAATTTAATTAATATTAATGAGGTTATAAAATAAATTTATAAAGATTATATTATAATTATATAAGAGGATATATTATTCATTACCCTGAATGAGTCCATTGTCATGATTTTTCCTCCAATTTTTCTTTTCATTGGGTTATAATATTTAACATTGACTATACTCTTATAGGATTATTTTATTTTAAATTTTCTCTATTATATTAATTATTTTCAAATTATATATTGTGAAGCTACCAATGTACATGAAAATATTATATTTTAATGGATTCAATTATCTTTATAATATAATGTTTTTATGGAAAAATGGAATTATTTTAATGGATATTTTTTCTTAATGTCTGTATCATTTCATGCAAAAAATATTTTATTTCTTCTTATAATAAAATATCTATTATATTTTATATTCCTCATATTTTCCTCTCTATCATATAAAAAATAATATTTATATATCCTTAATTGTTGTTGCGTTGACATTAAATCTTTATAATGTACAAAAATACATTCATTTTCACACCAGTATTATTTACTTAAACTCCAAATTTATTTATGTAAATATATTTGTGATTTTTTTAACATTATTGAGGATTTATTTAACATTAAATTTATTAAATTATTATTTATATTTTCTTGAATATTAATTAGTTATTTCACATTAATGTTTTGAAAATAATTAAAATGAAACATGAAATCCATTTTTTTCATAACATAACATCTATATTCCTATTTAACACAAAAAGTTACCATCTTATAAAGTCATGTTCAAGATCATAATTTTTTTTTAAATTTTCATTTTGGATGACATAATATTGGGAATATTCTAATCTAATTTTGATGTCTGGTTATGCAATACCATATCAAAATGATATTAATCTCATGCACTTTCTATGGGGGTTTCAAGATTTTTTGTATGATTGTTGTTATTTGGAATACATATGCGTGGTTTATAAATATCAGATTTGTGGGACTATTTTAATGTTAAAATTGATTTTGTAAATAAATATATCCAACCAAAATATGTTATTATGTTTGGTAATGTTTCGGGTTTGTCCAATTTTTTATCAAAAGCATAATTGAGGTCAAATGTGTTCACATACTTATTCTTGAGTATGATTACAATTATATGTGACCAAAACTATTTGTATGAATACTATAGAAGTTATCTATGTTAGAAAAGTGTTTATTTACTATTCAAATTCTTATGACTAATTTTTATGTCATACCACATGAATATTTTATATTTTATAGTTTATTATTATTGTATTATCTTTTGACAAAATAATTTATGTTATTTTTTTCATTTATTTTGAGGTTATACAAAATTAAAACATATACCATGGATAACACTTTTTATTCTATGATCCTTTTAAATATATTTTTCTGTAATGTAATTTTTCCTCAAACACATATATTCTAACCTGTTAGTGAAACCTATCTTAATTATTGAAAATTTTCCCCATCACATATAATTGAATCTCACTCATACTTTTTTTGATTTTACTAATGTGATTATTTCAAGGATTGTATATAGACGGAATTCATGTGTATAGATTCTTTTGGGTGATTTTTATATAGTTATTTTCAATAGAAATTTTATCTTCCTTATCATAATTGAAAAAAACAATGAATCTTGAGATTGTGTGAGTTATCATTACTATGTATCATTGATGTATGTAAAATATTTAAGAGATTTATATTTTTTTAGTATGGTTTATCATAGTACTCCAATATTTTTCTTTCCATCCTAAATATACTAAACTCATGTCCTTCTGTATTTTTTAGTGTGGTTAGTCATGCATGGACTCATCAACATATTGATGAGGTAGAAAAATTATGACTAAATGATTTATTAAATAGTATTCTTGAATACCTAAGTTTATTAAGTTATGATTCACCATTCACGTCATCATGTAAAACATGAATCCCTAAAATAACCTAAATATTCTGAAAAATCTGACATTGATGTGATATATTATTCCATGGTATGTAATAAAAATATAAAAATTTTGAAAAGTAATATATCTAATTCATTAACAAAATTACTCCAACAAAATATAACTAAATTATCCATATTTAATACATTAATATAATCCCTTGGCGAATTAGGTTGTCATGAAAAGATGTGTTCTTGTTATATTACATCCATGTTCCCTTATAGTAATCTCTATTTAAATAAGAATCTCAAACCCCTTTCCACAGTTATTCTATGTTTGAAGTACAGAATTTAAAATTCCAAATAACCTGATGTAAAGAACACGAACATCAAAATCAACATTTATAGTTACTATTTTCATCTGAAATAACACAAAACGTAACTAAACATTATTAACCTTTAGAAAATCTTAACAATTTATTTTTATTAACTAGTTATTATTTACCTATGAAATATATCAACCTTATCTAAAATCCTCTAAAAAATATCATAATAACCATATTAATGATTGTCAAAAAATCTATCAAACCATTGAAAGTTTATAACTATATAAAATTTGGATTTGGATTATAATAATTAAATATTTTATAGTAACCATTATGATAGAATCCAAATATATTTCTATTTATATCCATGATATTATTAAAGATCAGGTAAA
Source organism: Viscum album (assembly GCA_963277665.1). NCBI lineage: Eukaryota > Viridiplantae > Streptophyta > Magnoliopsida > Santalales > Viscaceae > Viscum > Viscum album. The sequence goes on along the minus strand of OY728119.1, from coordinate 768,523,025 downwards.
ACACTGAATTTTATTATGGATGTCTCTCTCCTATCCATTTAACAATAAAATGAAAACCGTTTATCTTCATCAGACAACAATTTTTTCTACATTTATCGATTAAAGAAGTTTGTGTATCTCCACCAATTTTAATTATCTTTTTTAATTAACTTATTATAAAAAATAATAATAAAAATAATACATTATCATAACTCTAAGAATTATAAAATTAGAAATACTTGAGGATCCCTTTATATTTACTATATAACACATTTTTAATCCACATCGATAAATATACAATTTACTATAATTAAAATAATATAATTATAACTTATTATAAATCACATATACATATATATTTCATTTTTTCACACTCAAAATCAATTTATCATTTAAAAATATTTTAATATCATCAAAACCCATATATTTTATCAATAACGCATCATTGTATCAATTTTCAAAAAAAAATTAAATTTTAAATATTTTCTTAAATCATTTTATTGGAAACTTATACCACATGAAATTGATTCATATATAAAAAAAATAAGCTTACTGAGTTAATGGTTGAGGTATGAAATTAAGAGATTTTTATAATAACATGAACACTATCAATCTCCACTACTAAATTACCTTAGAACAAAAACAGCTTTAGTAATTACACTCCTTCAAAAAATAAGTCTCTTATGATATAAATAAAATTTGATCAAAATTTCATTTCATATGCACTATAGCACAAATGTGTGAGATATAGAACATGAAATCCCGATAATACTCATGACACAACATGACATACTTATATTCATTTATCCAAATTCATTTTGAATTAATTGATTTAGATAATCATCTTTCAAATATACATCATCAAATCCCCAAAAAATATTTTTCTATTTAGTCAAATTAATGATGTAATATAAATATCAGGGACAATGGTTTTTGGTAAAAAAATAATTTTGATCATAATATATTTATTATCCTATGATACAATTAGATGAAACGACATTTTTATTTTATAATTTAATATTATATGCTTTCCACATTGATTATTATTTTTTCTCAATAAGATCATGGACATTATGAATGTATTTATCTATTTAAATTTTTGTTTAAGCTTCTCGTTTTTCATTTATTAAGTGTTTCAGGGGTGTATGTATGGTCTTACAGGTGTCTCAAGGGTTCGATAAATGAGAAAATGAGAAGTGAATGCCAACATGTGTGAGGTGCAATGTTGTCACAAGGTCAAAAAAATTGTACATCCTACCTAGGAAATATTTTGACCCATCTTCACATGGATATTGGAATTAGAATGGTATTTCATGGTTTTCAAACTGTGTTGCTAAACCATGAACCCCTATAATGTTGGGAAAATTTATAGAAAATTCCATTATATAATTTTAAACCCTCGTATGCTTTTTTCACATCCTATTCTTTTAATCCCCAGTTAAATAAAAGATCTTTTAGGGATTACAAGGTTGATTATTATTCATCTCTAGGTTTTTTGGAGTATCTTTTTTTTCATATCTAAGCTCTGGGTAAGTTCATCCCACTATTGCTTCTTTTTTGGTTTAGGTTTTGCATCCGTCCATTATTTGTATCTGAAGCTCTAAAACCCCTATTTTTTAGTCAGATCTTGGTTGGAGCATTATGTGGTTGTTGAATTATAATCGAAGACCACTTTTGGGGGAGTGTTTTCTATCATATTTGAGGTAGGTGGTCTACAAGTTATTTGAAATTGTTTTGTTGAATATTTTTTCATGTCTCACACTGTTCGTTTTAAATTCTTGTTTTAACTATGAACACTTGGTATGTTTTGGTATAATGGGTGTCTAAATTACCAAACAATACCCTCATGGTCCCCATGGTATACTTAAAGGATTATTCTACCAAATTAAGGCTAGTCATGGGTTTCACTAATTTTTTTACAAGCCTATAAATTAGCTAAATGTGTAATATGCAGTTGTGTGATAATGTAGATCCTTCATTGAGTGTGAAAATACGATTAATGGATGTAGAAAAGGAATAATATTCATGTGTCTACATTGTTAATGACTTATTTAGGGTTGTTGGAATGTTATGGAAATGAATTAATTTGGATAATTTGGTATATGGTTATGTGGATTATGAATTATGTTTGAAGTGCTTAAGTGAGTTAGTGCATATGAATTGAGGAATATGATAAATTGGTAATGGTATGTGAAAAGATAATTATTTTAAATATGATCTCGTAAAGGGATTGATGAATATGTGAAGCACGTTGATATAAGAGAGTTGTTGACTATGGTTAGTGAGATAGGAATGGGAATGTGAACTACGAAAAATGGGCTAAGGGATGTTAATGAAAAATGTTTAAATGTGTTATAGAATAGTGTTAATTATCATGTTGAATGTCATGGATTAGTATTTTTATATGTATTGGGTTTTTTTGTTATGATAGGGTTTTGTATAGTGAATGAGTGAATAAGAATGTGAACATGGATTTGTGATGATATAAGGGACTGAGGCTCATAACATGGGTAGGGTTAGACTGATGCTCAAACCCCATCTAGGATTTCATGGGTTGGGGAGTTATACTGATTCTATATGCCCCCAATGGTTGTATTCGACAAAACTTCTTGGATCGACGATCCAAGATAAGTGAGATTTATGGAATGTGAAATGTATTCTTCATACTAAGTTAGGGAACATAACTTTTCACCCTTGTGATTGAGTTGGTTGATTATGCTTAGTCCATTGAACATATGAAGATAGTTAATTTTGTAATGAAGATTGTATAAGTAATGATGTTGGAAACATTGGTAATATTGATTATAGTGATTATTTTCATTTAATGGATCATGAATCATCATTATTTACATGTATTTAAATTCATATTTTCTTTTACTATTTGTTTAATGGATATTTTTTTGACACCATTGGTTGTGTATTCCTTTGTTGTACTCACACCCTTCTCATATTTCTATTAGGTAACGAGGAAACTTCATGCTCGCCGGACGAGACAAGGGATATGGTTCTATGCTAGGGAGTTGCGTTGGGCATGTAAAATACATGGATGTGGTTCCAGAGATGGAGTCATGTTCGTTTTGGTGATTCCTTGATTCTTATTTTGGGCTTGTTCACTTTAGAATTGATTGGAAGACATTCCACATTTATATTTGATTATAGTTGTACCCAGTTTTTGAAGAAGTTAGTTATGGATGATAATTGGGTTATGGTACTTTATTCTAATATTTATTATTATTATATTATATTTATTACACTGGTAAGAGGATATAGTCTTCCCATGTGACTAATCTGGACTCATGCTGCTATTCTGCAAACTCAGGCATATGGGGAGGTGTGCTTAAGGTCATGTGGTGACTTGGCCGAGGGCATAATCATGTGGTTTCTAAGATAGGGATGTTACGAAGTTGTATTAGAGGATTTTAACTTCTGTGACTTACTATCTGGGGATAGTAGACATGATGTAAGGAAGGTGTAGGGCCTTGGTAATGAACTCATGATTAGGAGTACCTAAACAATGTATGAGGGAAAACCCAAGTCTCCCAAGGTGGTATTTTTTTTGTGATGTATGTTGTCACATTTGATGATATTTAAGCATTATATGTCACACTTGTTGTGTGATGTGATAGTTTGATGACATTTTCTTGTGACTGGAATGGAATGAGGTTATGTGTTCATGCCTCATTTTATGATCCCATGTATATAAGTGACATGCATCATAATAGTCAAACAGACACATGGGATTGGTGTAGGGGACATAGAGGGTAGAACGAATTTTATTTTCTAAAAATTTAGGAAAATTGTGTATAAATAAATGCTAAATATTTGTAAAAATTGGTGGAAAATGTTAAATGATAATTAAGGGATTATAATAGATAAAGGGTAGGAAGAAAATTTTAAATTAATTGAAGTATGTTGTGATATGTGAATATATTTTTTATTATGTAGAATATGAGCATTATAACCATTTGATTTATTTATCTTTTGTTACCCATAATCCTTGGTATAAATGAATGTGGAAAATATGTTGGGTATGATAAGAACTGTTTTGGTGGAGTACATGAAATAGATTGTTTATAGAGAGTGATGAGCCTTCTAATATTCATCACGATAGTTTTAGTTTTTTTAAAGCTCGTGTTTGACATTATAGAGGAATTCCACCATGAAAACGAGGGCCAGTTGGGAGATATGAAGAAATTGTTAAGAACACTCCCCCAGGAGTGGAGAAATAAGAACCAATTGTTCATGATAATAGGAAAGAGAACTTATGTGAGAAAATTGATTATTTTATGTAGATGATAGATTGAGAACCTGGGCCGTAATGACCCAAAAACTTCACTTCTTTCATTTATCTATCAATTTTCTCCCAATAACTTTTTATTATGTTTTTCAATTGAAGCACATATAATTACTCATTATTTCAGGAGAAAATTATAAATCATGCATAAAATTTTATTAATAAAACTATAAACAATAATAGGATATTCACATCAAAAAATGGTTATTTATTAATAAAATTTATGTTTAATTGATATAAATTTTATAAATTTATATTAGATGTAAAAAATTTACAATTCAATGATTTCTCATACATAGAGAATTATTATTGTAACATAAATATCATTTTTGAATTTCAAATGTCAAAAATTTATCTAGGATGATTTTATAGAAGTTTTCTAAAATGATTATTTTTTGTAGTATTTGATTAATAGAGAATGATGAATAGTGTTTTTTTGGTGAATTGTAATCGCTGAATAGTTGTTTATGAATAGTCAAAAATATTTTATTATTTAATGATTTTTTTGTGAAATGATTTTTGAAAATCAGACATATATGTTAATAATTTGGGTGAAAATGTAGTTCAATATGATCAACTTTTTTTGGTAAATAGTAACTTTACCCTTTAGTATAGTAATTTCAATCTTATGAATAGTTATTTGACCAGTGGAATAGTAACTTCACCTATGAATTTATAAATATGTTTTAGTCATCTCAAGTGGTAATTTGATACAATTATATCATAGTATAAGTAAATAAAAATTTTAGAAAATATTTGTTAATTATGAGTAATTTATTTATTTATTATAAATTAAAATTAAGCTAATTTATATACAATGGAGTAACCATTTGAAATATTCACCTCGAAAAATGGATCAGGTGAATTTTTGGGATTTTTTGATACAATTGAACTTCCATTTAATATTAAAAATAATGTTTGGTGTTTTCTTTAAGTTTAATGATAACACAACTTTTCCATAATTATGTAATTAGTAAGATAAGATTTTTGTCAAAAAATATGGTTTAAAATATAATATGAGGTGTCCCAAGTGGCCAACACCATTGGAAAATACCATGGGAATTCCCATGTTTTTTCAAAAACCACTAATCATGTGTCCATTTAGAAATTATTAAATTATTCCCTAACTATTGCTAAAAATACAAACACTTTATTTTATTAAATTCATTCCAAATTCCCCCTCAAATAATATCTGGTATTTTTATTTCCAATGGAATCCCCCAAGGTTCCCCCAATCCCCGAATGTCCCAACTATCATGTTTTTTATGTGACTCTTTATCTAAGGTAACCTTCCACTCTCCACTTTTAATCAACGACTTATTTTATGATTTGTCTTGTAATTTATATTTTATTATATTGGTTTTTGTTATTATGTATCCTTATTTCTATCCATTTTATGTAAAAGTGATGATAGATTCTTTCATATATTATCAACTTATTTTCTAAATTTTTATGCAACGTTGTTAGGCTACCGAATTTTCGTAAGGAAATTCACAACCTCTCTTTATTCCATTAAAGATCCCTTTTATTTGGTACCTCTTTCAGATTTCCATACCATGTTCTTATTTAGATTTTATTGTGTACCTATAATCTATTATTAGTCTTTTATGAATGGGTGACCCCTGTCCTCTATCATTTTAATGTTATCCAAAACCATGTTGAATAGTTGGTATGTTGCACAATTTTCGTCTCAAAATCTCTATCAATTTCTGAAGAAATTCACTTATTTATTTATGTTAATACCCAAAATTATTTTATTTCCATGGGTATTCATCAAAAAATAGAAAATATATATTTGAGTTACGAATTGACATAAATGAAACCAGAATTCCCTTTATGTGGGTTATAAATGACATAATGATCGTGTTTTTTAGCATTTTTTAAACGACATAATTTTGATACGGGTTCCATTTAATTTATTCTATTTCTGTTATTTATGAGATGGTTAATTATGATATATGTCGATCACATGAAAATAAATACATATTAAGGGTGCACCCTGATAGTGCTTCAATTTATTAGGTAATGAAATTAGCCTCTTAAGATGACCTGTTTTATGACACCTTGGTGAATAACCTTGGTAATTATTATTAAACCTTGTGGATGGACCTTAGTGATATGTTTATGAATGTTTAAATAAAATTTTGGAGCCACATTTTCATTTTATAAGTCATGTTATGGTTATTATGATAGGCATATTTATCATTTCTTCATGATATTCTCCATGTTCTAATTGATATCGCTCAAGTTCACATGTAAACTGTTCACTTGGTTTCCATACTAGGCATTAGGTTAACAATTTTCTTTGACGTATGTATCTATTTTATGATATTTAGTAGTTTTACATAGTATGAACATTTAAATAATCCTTTCAAGATGATTTAGAAGTGTTTTTAATGTTTTCTTGTATTATGTACATAATTTCTAAGACACTAAAATTTTAAAGATCATTTCTTAGTAAAATGATTTTAAAAATTAAGTAATAAAAATACAGGACTCAATAGTTTTTATCAAATGATATTTTAGTTATTTATGGAAATTAGGTTATGAAAAAATCATTAATAACCCTAATTAAATGTTTAAATATAGAAAAATGACCTGGTCTTTTGGGTTAAATATTACGTGGTTTCTGAAAAAATAAATCCTTATTTGGATACAAACAAGAGGATTTGGATTTGGAAAAGATGTATCTATGGGTAAAACTCAAAAACCCACTTTGAGATAAAATCAAATGGGAAATGGTGAACATTAGTGGGACTTGTTGCACTCTTATTTTGACACCCTCATGGGATATATTTAGGTAACCCCAAGATTTTTATAAATCATTACACAGGATTTATAGGAAATTTAATTATTATTAAAGAATAATATATTTTAAGAATGATATTTAAGACATAAAATTTCTTTATTAACAGAATATTTCTATTAGAACGAATTTAGAATAAGATAAAATGGTGAGGCTACATTTTTTGTAATGAGGGAAGAATTCAACGGCCCAAAAAATGTTCTTCTTTTATTTATGGATCTCCTTCCTCACAATGAAGTTTTATTATGTTTTTCAATATAATCTCATATAATTAGTTTTTATTTCATAAGAATAAATTACATCATGCATAAAGTTGGATTAGTACAACTATATACAATAATCTGATATACACGTATAAAAATTGTTTTTGTTTAATAAAATATATGTTTAATTGAGAAAATTATGATCAATTTATTTTATAATTGAAAAATGTTCTTTTCAAAAATTTCTAATACATAAATAATTATTATGGTAAAAAAATATTATTTTTTAATTTCAAATGTCAAAATTAATCAAGGGTGAATTTTAAAAAGTTTTGTAAAAAGATTCAATTTATTAGTATTTGATGAATATAGTTTGATGAATAGTATTTATAATGAATAATATTTGATGAATATTATATGGTAATGAATTGTAAAATAAGACATTATATTATTAAATAACATTTTCTATGAAATTATTTTCAATAATATGACATACATGCTTGTAATTAGGGTAAAAAACGTGGTTCAATAAAATCAAAACATTTTTTTGGTGAATAGAATATTTTCCCTCTGGAATATTAATTTTACCCTTATGAGTGGTAATTTGACCGTGGGATAGAATCCTCATCTAATGAATTATAAATATATATTTTTCATCTTAAGTTCTAATGTGATATAATTATTTATTGTACAAGTAAATAAATATTTCAGAAAATATTAGTTATCTATTAGTATTTTATATATTTAATATAATTTAAAATGAAATTAAATTATATAAAATATAGTTATCTTTTTAAGTCTACACCTTGATAAATGGTTAGGGTGAATTTTTTGGATTTCTCTGAAAAAGTTGAATTTTTAATGAATAGTAAAAATACAGTTTTGAGTTTTCTGTCAATTTATTGACATCAGAACTATGTCATAATGATGAAATGAGTATTATAAGATTTTGGTATACTATTCTGGATTAAAATATAATAAGTGGTGTCCCATGTGTCCAATAACATGTGAAAATACCATGGGAAAGCCCATGTATTTAAAAATACCACAAATAAGGTCTCCTAGGGAAATTAATAAAATATTCCATCACTTTTTATTTAAATAAAAACATTTTCCGTCATTTCATTCACCAAAAATTACCCCTAAAAATATATGGTCTTTTTACCTCATATCTATTCCTCATAATGTGAAGTCAATCCCCCAAGGTCCCAATCTTGATGTTTTGGATGTTACTCTTCCAGGAAAGGGAACCTTCTACTATCCTATGTTAGTCAATGAATTCGTTTAGGATTTGGATTTTAATTACCATTTTATTATGTTTGGTTATGTTATTATGTATCCTTATTTCTGTCCATTTTATGTCCAAATGATGACACAAACTTTCTTCTCTCATAAACTGAATTTCTAAATTTTTATGCGATGCTATTAGGCTACTGAATTTTCGTAAAGAAATTCTTAACATCTCTTTTTCTATTCAAGTTCTCTACTATGTTGTATGTATTTTAAGATTCTATAAAATGTTATTATTTCAATTTTATTATTTCCCTTCACTTTATTATTATTATTATATGAATGGGTGACCCCTACCCATCTCTTTTTAATTTTTTCTAAAACTAGGTTGCATAGCCGTTTTGCTACTGATTTTTGCATCTCAAAATCTCTCTCTTTTTCTCAAGAAATTATCTTATTTTATTTATGTGAATACCCAAAACTATTTTATTTCCATGGGTTTTCATCAAGACATAAAAATTATATATTTTGTTCTGTAATTAACATACATGGAACCCTCATTCCTTTTCTATGTGTTAGAAATGACATAATGATCATGTTTTAAGCAATTTTTTCTAAACGTCTTGATTTTTATCTGGAACCAATTTATTTTATTCTATTTGGGTTATTTATTTAATGTTATATTATAATCAATTTGGATCACAATAAAATTAATATATATTAAGGGTGTGCCCTGATAGTGCTCCAATGGAATTAGGTTATGAAATTCATCCCAAGAGATGACAAATTTTATGATACCTTGGTGAAAAACATTGGTAATATTTATGACACCTTGGTGATGTACTATTGTTATATGCCTAGTAATGTCTAAATTAAATGCTTTAGAAACATTTTCATGTAATGTTCCATGTTATTATTGTTATTATAGGCATCTTTATCATGACTTTAGGATATTCACCATGTTCTCATTGATATGACTCAAGTTCACATGTAAATTGTTTCATTTGTTTTCTTTAATGGGCCTTCTACTCACCCTTTCCATTAATGTATGTCCCCAGGTTATGAGATGTAGTAATTGTACATATTATAAACATGTCAATAAGCCTTTAAAGAGGATTAAGAAAAGTGTTTTATGTTGTAATTTATTATGAACCTGATTTCCAAGACACAATACATTTAAATATCATCAACTTGTAAAATTACATGTAATGTTATGTAATAAAAATTCAGGATTCCATAATGGTGGGTAGCATTGATTATGTTCAAGCTGACAAGTTATTTTCAGCTACAACACCCTCCAAAATATAACATAGTGGGTGGTATAGAGGCTGGTATATTCTTAATAGAGTCTATCCAGAAAATTCATGATAATCTAGAGATACCTTTCAAGAAGCAATCATGTTAGCAGCATATATGTTGCTGGACTAGGAAAATTGTTAGGGTGCTATCATATTTTGGACTCAAAAAGTACAGGCCATGGTATGAAAAAAAAAATTCACAAAATTTTTCTAGAGAATTATTATCTAGAAACATTGAGGCAGGACAAGGCAGTAGAGATTATGAGATAGACTTAGGGGTTGATGTCAGTGATGGGGTATGCAATTCAGTTCAAGGACTTGCAATGTTTTATTCCTGCTTTAGTTTAATATTAGAGAACTATGGAAATAATATTTTAGGATATAATTCATCATGATCTCAGATCACAGGTAAATATTAGTCTGTTTAAGAGGTTTTTTGAGTTTATGGATCAGGTCCCCAACTAAGAAAGAATTCTCACAGAGGCCTCTAGGAGCAGACATGCAATTCCAGTGGGGTGAACCATTGGTGCAACTTCCATTTGTAGGAAGTGTTTCATCTAGAATTTTCACCAATGAAATGGTTGAATAAACCCCCAGAGAATGGAATTATCTTCTCAGGTTAAGGACTAAGCTTACTACTATCAGTGTGGCATGCCAGGACACATGTGAAGTCAGTGTTCCAGTCCACCGGTTGAGTGCATAACATGTGAAAAAATGGTCCATGTGCAGAGGATCATAAGGAACCTATAGAAGTTGAAAAATTATAGAGGACAAATACCAATTAAGAGTACATGGAAGGGGTCAGATGCCCCATATTAGGCATGTAGTTGGAGTTCCACATGTCGTACTGGTAGGGTTGGGGGATGTGGAACTCTAGGCCAAAACAGTCCATACCAGCAGTGCAGTACAATGCAGGATAATCTAGTTGTAACCCAGGGCTGATGGATATTCCAACTTCCCATAGTACATTCTATACATGGGGGTTGTGAGGATATAACATCTACTATTCTATGAACAATTCTTATATCTTTGACACTCGCTAATGTTCTATTTTACATAGGTTCCACAGACACTTTTATCGCTATATGTTTCGTAGTTGTGTTGGGAATAACCATGGAACGAGTGTCTGGGGTAATGTTAATTGATAGTTCATTTAGGGTATGATAGGAGTATATCATATAGTGTAAACATTTTTCATTATAGGATGGTGGTTATTGATTTTTAGTGGAACATTTTTATCCTTTAAATAATATGTTTTGACCTAATCTTCTGTATGGATTTTCTTGTTTTATATAAATCTCGCATTAATTTTTACTATCATAGGGTAACATTCACATCTTTCAGTAGATATACTTATGTCTGTCGTGCTGAGTGGTATTTCCAAGCAAGCCACACATGGGCTATTTTTCAGTAGATATGAGAACTCATGTCCCATGTGGAATGATTTAATCATTATTATTGATGAGTGGAAAAACATGTCCTTCCTCTTATAGTGGATTAATTTCATGTTATTTTTCATGAGGATTTCATTGGACTTCCACCTGAGTGGGATGTGGTGTTCACGATCGTGTTTCTATCTGGGGAAGAACAAGTTTCCATTCCACCATATCGAATGGAACTGAAATATGTTCAGTAATATAAGGATTAGTTTGAAGAGTTCAAGATGAAGGGGTTTATCTATCCCTGTATTTTGCAATGAGGATCCCCCATTTCATTTTCTAATAAGGCAGATGGATCGTTGAGGTTATGTGTTTACTATATAAGGCCTATTTGGATGACAGCTAAGAACTGGTACCCAATTAGCATAATTGTGGACATATATGACCAACTAGGTGGTGACTTAATGTTTCCCAAGATCAATCTATGATCAGGATACCATCTGTTTTTAGTGAGATCGTCCAACATATGACAAATAGATTTCAGTAGTAGGTACATGTTGTATTAATTTTTGGTGATTACTTTTGGATTTAAAAATAAATCGGTTGTGTTCATTTCCTCGATGAACCAAATATTTCACCCATATATTGATATGTTTGTGGTTGTCTTTGTTGATGAAATATTTGTGTACTCATGAAAACTTGAAAATAATGGCAAACAACATCACATAATCCTTAGTACCCAAATAGAGGATAACATTTACACTGAGATCATGAAATTTTAGTTCCCTAATGATAATGTTCATTTCCTAGGACATGTCATTTCCAGGTCTGGTGTGTTGGTTATTCCATAGAAGGTGAAGGCTATGGTATCTTGGGAGTAGCCCATGTATATTTCTGATGTTTGGAGTTTCCTGGGATTGGTGAGTTATTATAGAAGGTTCATTATAGATTTCTCTCATTTGGTAGTTCCACTCTCATGACTGACCAAGAAGGAGGTTAGGATTTAGTGTTTAAAGGCATGAGAGAGTGATTTTCAAGAGCTGGATATGTTGTTGACTACCTCCCCTTATTTTATTTAACCCAAAACTTGTAATAGGTACACTTTTTTCTATGATGGGTCTGGGGTCAGAATTGGGGTATTGTTGATATAGGATGATTGGTTTGTAGCGTATGGGTCAAGGATGTTGAGGAATAAGGACTGAAATTTACCTTACAATGATTTTTGGCTTGCAATATATAGTTTATGACTAAACGTTTTTGAGGCATTACTTGTTGGGAGAGTGGTTCATGGTGATTATTGATCATGAAAGTCTAAATTAGATCTTATTAGAGTAGGATGTGATCCTTTGGTATTGAATGTGAGTTGAGTACTTACAATCATGTGATTACAATATAGTTTAAACCCATAGAAAATGGGAATATTGTTGTAGATTATCTGAACCAGAATACTCGGAATCAGGTGGTTTAGGAATCAAAATCTAAGTGGGGAATGATAGATTTGTTTGATGAGATACACCTGGAGGTTTAGGATGGGCACAGAAAAATGACACATGTTTCAATATTAGTTGAGTTTGTGCTTTTGTGATGGGTCAAGAAGTGTTATATAGTGGATCCAAAGTGTTTTGAAATGAAGAAAAAACATAAATATAGAGATTCATCTTCAATTTGGGATGTTGGGGATGATGGATTTGTCTATGAGTGTGGCCGGGTTATAGCACTGATAGGTCTGTGTGAAGATTTTATGTGTGAGTTCCATGCCTGAAATTGGGTAGTACATTCTAGTCTGACTAAAATGGATCGTGATCTTTATCGGTAGTATTGTTAAATGGTAGTGAATAAATATGTTATAGGTTTTGTGGCATGATTCCTTTCCTATTGATAGGTGAAGTCCACACATCAATTCCCATGAGGGTTGTTACATCATTGGACGATCCAGAGTGGAAGTGGAATGACTTAATGATGAACTTCATAGTGGGTCATCTGATGACACCATGGAAGAGAGACACTGATTGGGTGGTTCTTGGTCGACCGAATAAGGTGTAAAATTACTTTTAGATTCAATATAATTTCACAGCTGGTCACATGGATGAATTATATGTATGATAAATAATGTGGTTAAATGGTGTGCAAGGAACTATATATTTGGATTGTTATCTTCATTTCACATCACGCATATGGTAGGGGTTATTGAGGGAACTTGGTACTAAAGTGTTTTTGAGTAGAAATGTCACCCATAGACTGATGGATAATTAGAGTGTATAATTCAAGTGTTGGAGGAAATTTTAGAGCTTCTGTCCTATATTTTAGTGTTCCATGGGAGAATCATTTATCAATTGGTGAGTTTTCATAAAACAATAGTATTACTCATATGATTTAGATGGAACATTTTGAGGCACTCTAGAGGAGACCATGTAGATATAAGTTGTTTTCTTAGATGCGAGAGAGTCTAATCTATTAGGATTGAGTCTCATGTAAGAGAAATCAGAAATGGTTTTGTTGATTATGAAATTCAAGTCAATGGATCGGAGTAGGTAGAAATCATATGAAGATCAGTTTCATAGATCTCTAAAGTTTATAGTGGAAGATATAGTGTGTATTCATGTGTCTCAAAGATTGGGTCACTGTCGAATTTGGAAATAGGGTAATTTGACACAATGGTATGTGGGGTTATTTCAAATTGTGGAGAGGATCAGACCAGTGTCTTATCGACTAGCTCATCCACAATGGAATAATAGGATGTATGATGTTTTTCATATTGCACAACTTCTAATGTATCACCCTGATCCATCACATCTAATTGATGTTGAATATTTTGAGATTTATTATGATTCACTCTTTGAGGAGCATCCAGTTTTTTAATGATCATAATGATAAGGTATTGCGAGGAAAGAAGATGCCCTTAGTTCGAGTGTTATGGAAACATGGGAATGTTCAGGAAGAGACATGTGACTGAGAATAAGATATGAACACACAATGGCCTGATCTCTTTTCTTCAAAAACACAGTAATCCTTAGAAAGAGAGGCTCAAGGATTATCCATTCTAAGGTGATAATGTGGTATGATCATGGACTTCAGGGAGGTATAACCCTAATTAAATTTTGGTTTCAACTTCATTTTTTGTTAAAGAAGAGGTTCTGTGGAGTATGTAAGATATTGGGTGTGTCCCAAGGGTATGGTACATGAGAAAAGGGGAAGACTGGGAAAACCTGTGTAATGCCCACAGTTAGAACACATTTAACCAATCTCTGAGGCATACATATGTGAATGTGTGTACCATATTACCTTATATTGTGGGACACACATGGTTTTGAAAATCATGAGACCATGTAAAGTTGGACAAATTACAAAAAAAATGCAATTACAGTATTTTAAACCATAAGCCACTTTTTCCTCCCATTCTCCCCTTCTCAACCTTAGCAACAAACAAGATCTATCAAGAGATTCAAAGGGTAATTATCATACATCACTAGGTCATTTGGAGTGTTTTCTATTGTAGATTGAAGCACCAGGTAAGTCTAATCCATCTCTTTCTTCTTATTTTTATAGTTTAGTGTTTTCATCCTTTAGTCATCTCCATCCAAAGCTATAAAACTCATTTTTTAGTGATATATAGGAAGAAGCATTAATAGGTGGGTTAATCAAGATATATGACCCTGTTTTGTATGGTGTTTACAAAACGATTTCAGGCAGGTGGGGTATAAGATATATCCCATTGTTTCATTATAGATTTTTCTATTTCCATCTTTGTTCCTTGTCACTTTATGTTGTGCTTTTGATCCCTTGGTAAGGTTTAGTATAATGGGTGAATAAATGATTAATGGTATCCCTCACAGATCCCA
Organism: Viscum album; assembly: GCA_963277665.1. NCBI lineage: Eukaryota > Viridiplantae > Streptophyta > Magnoliopsida > Santalales > Viscaceae > Viscum > Viscum album. The sequence continues at coordinate 768,507,997 of OY728119.1, read as the reverse complement.
TGGGATTCATTTAGAATTATTTGACACATTTATGGAAACCCATGTGGTGTTCCAATATTTTCGTGAACTAGAAATAATCTATGTTAGTGTTATGTCATTGTGTGATAATGTAGAGCCCACATTGATTTTGTTCATATGATTAATATAAGTGAAATTGGAATATTTGTTGTGTTCCTCAGTTATTAATTACTTAAGGGGGGTTGATGTCATGTCATAAAATTGGTTAATTTTGATAATTGGGGATATGGGTATGTGTCTTATGAATAATAGTAGAAATGCCCATGCGGGTTAGTGCATATGAAATTGTGAATATGTGTAATTGGTAATGGTATGTGAAATTGGAAATATGTGAAATGGGATCTCTTAAGGGGATAAAAAAATTATGTGAGATGGGTTGATATAATGTAATTACTTAATATTCTTATAGTGCTAGGATTTGGAATGGGAATTGGGCTAAGAGGGCTAAGTGATTTTAATGGAAAACATTTTAATTGGTTATGGCGTAGTATTAATTCTCATGTTTATTGTTAGGGATTATGACTATTAGTTGTATTTGTTTTTGTTGTTTGTTATATGGTTGTTTGTGGTGAATGGATGAATGAGCATGTTCAGATGGATTGGTTGTGTGATAGAGGAGTTACGCTCCCCCCACGGGTAGGGTTGATGGATGCTCAAACCCCAACCAGAAATGCCAGAGTAGGGGAGTCAGACTGCTGATCATTAGCACCAATGATTGTGCCCGATGAATCTAACTATACCAAGGATCCAAGGTAAGTGAGAGTTATTGATTTTGAAATTTATTACCCCTAGTGAGTTATGGAATGTGCCTTGTCACCATTATTCCTGAGCATGTTAATTATGACTTTTCCATTGAACATATGATCAAAGTGTATTAATTAATGAAGAGGGTATAATTTATGAAATTGGAAAAAATTCTATGAATGATTCTAGTGAACCTTTTCAATTAATGTCTTCTGAGTTATCTTTATTGTCATGTATTTTCCTTTCATATTAGCACGCACTAACTATTTACTGGATATTTTATAGACACTGTCGGTCGTGGCCAACTGAGTTGTACTCACTCCCTACTCATACCATTGTTGGGTACCCAAGAAGGCTTCATGCATATAGAACGTGACAAGGTGAGGGATCCTTTGCTAGGGAGATGAGTTTGGTATGGGACATACATGGATGAGGTTCTAGATTTGGAGTCTGGGCCATTGTGGGGATTAAGATATTTGTTCTTATTTTTGGGTTTGATCACTTTAACACTATTTTGTATGAAATGAAATTTTTATTAATTATTAATGTTATACACACTTTTTGAGGAAGTTAGTTATGAATTCTTATTTGGTTATAGTACTTTTTTTCACAATTAATTCTCATTATCTGTTGTGGATTATCCTAGTAAGAGGGTATAGTCCTCCCACTTGACAAATCTATACCCTTAAAACTAGTCAAAAAACAATGGCATACAGGGAGGTGCAGTTGAGGTCATGTGGAAAGTATCGGGCACCATTTTATGGCAACCCTGATGAGGATGTTACATTATCTAATTGGTTCTTCTTCTATTTCCTCAAGGATATCCAATATATAGTGTGGTCTGATATTATTAATAGAACTCCAAATATGTCTAGATTCCATTTGTAAAACTAAAATATGATCCATGATTCCTATTTCACTTTATATTAGTCTTGGCATCATCTATAATTCCACATTCTAGTTTTTATAACTATATCCCATTTTATTATCTATGGTGACTACTTTATTTCATTTTTTGATAATTATATTATTTTAAATCAATTTTATTTCCCCAGTTTTACATGTATCATTAAATTTTACAAATTTCTTCTTCCAAACCTTCTTCCCACATATTATTTGAAAACATATCACTTATAATCTTAGTGATTACACATGCTTGACTAAAATAATGAATTAAAATTCATAGAGGATACTTATGAAAATTTTATTTGAAGATTTGTCATTTTTTAATTTAACTTGTTCATCTTAATGAATACATATTTTTTCAATTCACACCCTGTTTATATGACACATGGAATTGATCCACCTTAATTTTACGACAATATAAAAATATACCTTGTGTAGATAGGTGCCTCCATATATACTCATGTAGAATATTGTGTATTGACATTCTAATAAAACCCATTAATTTAGATATACTTATACGGTATTATATGGGTAAAAACACTATATATTTATATATAAATATATATATATGAAAATTTAATTATAAATTATTATTCTATAAAAACTACGTATCCCTCTCCATTATGCTATTCAAATCACTAGTATTTTTTATTTCAAAAATTCCCAATATGTGATATCATATCCATATTTCCTCCATCAAAAAATTAAATTTTCCCAATTATTATGGTTATTTTTTATAATGGTACTTGTAAAATAATATATATATTATTTATTTCTACATTTAATAATTTCTAAGAGAAACAATTCTCTATTTTTTTTTTGTACATTATATTCTATTATCTTTCCATATAGTTTGATGTGACTATAAAACCTTTTATTTTTGATACACTATCTATTTCCTAAATTTAGTACTATTTTCTAGGTCAATTTATTTGTTCTTTAGCGAGACATATATTTTTCCACATCTGTATCCTTATTCAAAAATCTATGAACCCCAATTTTTTCATTCTATATATCCTTGATAAATAATATATCGATGATAATTGAGCTATTATCTCCTTCATTATTACATTATTCCCATCTAGTACTATGAATATATCTTTTCAAAAAGTGGATTTATCATTATTTAATTCATGAACCCTTCTAGTCATAAATGTTTTCTTTCTAATAATAAAATATTATTTAAATATTTTATAGAAATACCATTCAATATAACTAAAATAATCATTAATAATACCCATATTAGTGAATTATTTATAATATTGAATAAAATTCCATGGATTTTATTTGTAAATATATTTCTTATGATTTAACTCATTCAATTTTTTATTATCACAAATCTATATTGTGTCCAATAATGTGAAAAAACTATTTCAATATGTGATTTTTATATTTATTATTTCAAAATATTTTATTCTTGTTCTTCATCTCTATAGAATATAAGGTTTTATACTTCATTCAATTTAGTGAATTACCCATGTGTGAATCTTCAATACTTTACATCTTTATTATAGTAAAAAACTGTTACGACCCCCTCCCTCTAAAGATACCCTCTTGAGTTTTCAATGATGAAATTGAGATAATGACACTCGATTCCCACCCCTAGTTGGAACCGGGTTGGTGACTAGAACCAATGGTGTACTAATCCAACAATATAGGAGGAATTAAACTTTATAAAAAACATTAATGAGAGATAGAATGAATCATCCACAAAACTCCAAGACATAATATATATGAGAAATCCAAAAAACCACCCCATTATACAGGTATAAAGAAAACTTATACAATGAGAGTCTAAAAAATAAATTCCATAACTAAATCTAAGTAACGACACACCTGAATGGCCCAAAGGCCTTCATTTTTACGGATTTTTTAATAACCCTTCTTTCAAGGGATGAGGGGGAACCCTAACAAGGACCGTAGGCTTAGATATTACATTTCTTGTAGGATTAGAAGATTACATGACCCGAAGGTCTTAGGAAATTCAACCAGACTATCTACAAGGAACTGCCCCTCCCAAACATCTGCATCATGATAGTATCTCTCCACCTTCGCATGGCCGTCTGGATAGGCTTCTCGTGCAATGACAGGTTGGTCCCAATGGCATAGTCATACCCTCTCATTCAAACAAATCCCTTTGGCACTGCTCTGTTTAGTGCACCTGCTCTGAATCTTCTTCTGGGCGGCTCCTTTCTTGTAGAGTCTATCTGGGGAAACTGCATGTGGCCCGAATGCCTTAAGGACTCCAAGCCCAAACCAGTGGCCCATGGTGAATAGTTCCAACTGCTACAGTACTGAATAGTAAGGCTATAGTAACTGCTAGAGTACTTCAAATTTTACTGTTCTTCTACAGTACCACACAGTGTACATTTCTACTACAGTACCTGTATAGTGTATAGTTCTGCTATAGTGCATGTACAGTGTACACATCAGCTACAGTACTGGAAATATGCCTCTGCCTAAATTTGAACCTTGGTCTCGTAGATTCACTTAAGGATACCTCACCAAATGGGCTGAGGAATATGTGCATGCAGCGACACAACAACTGTCTAATGGTATGAACAAGTAACACCCAATACAATCCCTGAAATCCACCAGGAAACCGAAAATAAAATCAGTATACTTACGTTGGGAAAAATTGTACATATTAAGAAAATAAATGTATCTCATGAAAATCTAAGAGAAGCATACTAATGATCTTGTGAAAAAACAACAAAACCAAAAAGAACCTAAACATGTTTACTAACCATCACAACATCACCTAGGCACACTCACCAAGTATCACATGTCATGTAATATAATATAAATTTCATAGATAATTGGGTACCACACAAAACATTCCCACCGATCAGACACTCTCACACACCAATGTCAAATGTCTTTGCTCTCCCAGCTCTTATAAATATAATACATCACATCACACATCCACGCACCTGGACCTCACAACATATCCCGCCCCTAAAGACCTAAGCCTCATGAAACATCACACCTGCACACATTTAGACCCCACAAAAATCCCATCTCGTCATCAAGACACCTGGGAAAGAACATCACAGTTCCTCCCTAATTCTCATTGGAGGTCACATCACAAATCATCCTGAAGACACCCAGGACACCACATCTCATCATATCCTTCCCAAAGAAACTTGTACTATCATTTCCTGTAATATGGAGCATGGATTAGTAGTTTAATAGCCATCAATCCTCCCACTGGGATGTTGGGAATGAAACCCCCTACATATCTATGTGGGTGTTCAACACATAGTTCTCAATGTGGGTGGGGTTTCTATAGAAAATACAATAATATACAAGTATATGTGTAGTATTAATCACTCTGACACAACCAATGGGTTCTCAATAAAATGACCAATTCAAAACACTATCACTATTACGGACACCCTTAAATTAAAATATTAAGATGTATGTCCATCATTTTATGAGTGGAAGAGTCTGATAACCAAATGTGGCTTCACATTACCCCTATTCTTGAAACCCATTCATTTCATTAGATAGAATTATAAATGTTTAATCACACAACAACCAATTTAATATTTCATTATCCACATCAATCTTATTATCAAAACCTACCAAAGTCACTCCGAAATTTATCAAATGATTATTTATTCATTAAATCAGTACATGGGAAACTAAAAAATACATTAGTGGTCATGGTAAATTAATTCACTTCACATTAAAGACGCATCTTACATCAACCTCTAGATACAATGTAATGTTTTCTGCGTATTACTAATGTCAAAATCTCCAATTCAAATGACTAAAGTCCTTAAAGTTTATCATACCCAAATAACAATACCAACCAATACAAACACCCAAATCACAGCGACATCTAGCCACATATACCAAGATTAAACTTTTCACAGTACTACTGCATAATGACACTACACCCATCACTACTGCACTACATAGCCATATTCCATCCAAATCCACCCATAAAACCCAAAAAAAATCCACACATCACCTCACATCACATTAAAAAAATTTCAGATTTTATAAGGAATCCCTTAATTAATTCCAATTTTAAATTTTGGGGATATTACAAAAATTGTATAATCTTGGTACACCCATTTATTAGCCAATTATATGTGGTAATCATATTTTATATATAATCATCCAACAAAACTAAAATACATAGTTGATATAAACCATTTTGTGCACAAACAAGGACCCCCAATAACCACCATTTTTTAGTGGGTATTTATCCCATACAAATCCAAATATCAACGAAAAACTAATAAAAACCCATGATCATGTGTCAATTTATCCAACACCATATATATTTATCTTAAAACTTACTCATTTATATTCATTAATCTGAATGGAACTAAATTCACAAAGTAAAAATTCTATATAACCAATCCAAATAATGAGAAATTAAGAAATAACATGGAAAACATACTTGAATAAAATTTGATCGAAATAAGCTGGTGACACCCAAAATTGGGGCACACATGTAGCAGGAAAACTCTAGGGAACCACAACCCGAATACAGAAATAATATCCACGACACCTACATGATGAAGGATTTGGGGTTCCCTATAGAAACCGGATGATAGAAGGAATAGTAAAGGGGAAATATATATAATCTTTATTAAAAAAAGTAAATATAGTCATGGGTTAGATACTATTTAGATTTTCCAATAGAGGTGAATATGGTCAAGACCCAATGTTCTGAACAATTAAAAGCCCTCAGACTCTTAAGAAATTAAATACAGAATTTACAGGCTTCGAAATGGTCTCAAATCCTTTCAAATAAAGTATTTAAAGCATTATACCAAAAAGAAAGTCATCAAAAGGGAAAATATAGTAGAATCAAGAAACAATATACACACATAACTACCAGATGAGGTAGTGTTGGATGAGTAGTCGTTGGATGTGGCACCGCCGGTTGAGGAACTATTGGATGAGGCACTATTTGACAAGGAAATGATGGTCAGGGCACTATCAAGATGAACAATCTTCCACCATTATTGAGACACCATCAGGTGAGATACCCTGCACAATGTGGAAATAATGGGTGAGGCACCATTGGGAGAGTGACCTCCAGTAAGATACTGTAAATGAGAGACCATCATGGTGATACAACTCCAGCACAAGCTACAGCACGGGTAAAACCAACAGAGTGATGCTACAAGCATGGGACACAACTGTTGTGGGAAACTGATAGAATAACACTACCATAGGGACATAGTTAGGGTGATACACTATTGTAAAACATGAAAAACTGATATTTTTTTCAATGCCCTGAAAAGAGTCACCTTGACTCCCTAGGAAACCTCAAACACTATATTTTCCTCGAAATAATTTACTTGAATATTATTATCCATTACAGTAGATACCTCTAAAATTATTCTCTCCCTCGAGAATTCTAAACCACCCCGAAGGGAAAGGGATGAAGGGTCTGAACAAAAATAACCCAGATACCTTCCAAGGACGTCGTAAAATGTTAAACACTACTATCAAATTAAATCATCAACATTCGAAAACCATGTGTTTTTTAAATTTGGAGTGGAATCCACTATATCCCCAACAACCTCCTATGACATATACCAATCAGGTCTTATAATAATTTTTTTTGGCACATTAACCTACGTGACCACAAAACACATTGCACAAAAAAACTACATCATCCAGAATACAAAAATCCAGAAATTACATCTGTCATGTCAAGATCTTGTCCAATATGGGTGGAACTGACTCACTCGCACGAGTTTAAGAACATCACTATTAATGAATCTCAATTAGGAATCAAGTCATCCCCATTTAATATCAATACTTCATAACACGTCATAATACACACATCTCAATTGAAGGAAAATAACTCATCTCATAATATATAAGGCTCAAACATATCTTCATAAAGAAAAACAAAAATGTAAATATCTCAAAACAACTATGTGTACTAGTTATAAATCATCTTATGCCACTCCCACGTACTCTCCTCCGGGATACCATGCCTCTCCAACACATATACAATAGGAATTGTCTGTCCACATAGTGTTGTATCATAGTGATATTGGGTCTTTGCCGGCTGATCCCCAAAAATCACATCATTCTATATTTATAACACTCCCCTATCAAAAACATGGGATTCATTATAAATATAATGAATAAGATGAGAGATGTGAAATAAATTTTTGATTTTCTCCAACTGTGGTGGGAATTCCAACTGGTAATCCACCCTTACAACTCACTCCAACATCTCAATGGTCCCAACAAATCTATTGGAAAGCTTACTCCCTCTTCAAAACCTCTATTTCCCAAATTTAGGGGAAATCTTTAAGAAAACATGGTCCCCAAACTCAAACTCCAATAGATTCCTTTTTCGATTGGAATAAGACTTATTCATGTCCTGTGATGCTTTTATCCTATCAAGAATGAGTTGAACCTTCTCTACCATTCTCTTTACCACATTAGGATGAAGAACAACTTTATTACCAACCTCCATCTAACACACTGGAGAATGAAATAGTCTCTCGTACAAAGCCTCAAATAGGGACATTACTACAGAAGAATTGTAAATATTATTGTAAGAAAACTCTAGAAATTTCATGCGTCATTCCCAAGATCCACCAAGGGACAAGACGTTTGGCCGAATCATATCCTCCAACATCTGGATTGTATATTCAATCATGCCATCTTTTTTAGGGTGGAAAGTAGTACTGAGTTATAACTGAGTTCCAAAAGAATTCTATAAGCCACTCCAGATTCTTTAGGTAAGCTTGGCATCTCAATTAGAGACAACAGACCTAAAAACTCAATGAAACCACACCACATAATCCACATACTTATAATCCAAAGACTCCATTGTGCCCAATTCATTGATTACTAATATGTTAGATGGTTTCATAAATCGATCAATGATCACCGTGATAGCATCTTAATCTCCCTGAGATCTAGGTCACTCTATGAATAAATCCATCAACAATTCATACCGTTTACACTCAAGAACATCAAAAGGATACAAAAAATCACAATGAATATGATGTTACACATTTAATTTCTGGTAATCCAAGCACGTCGCCACAAACTCTACACCTTCAAATATCATCATGGGACCTAAAAACTACATCCTCAATCTATGTTTCATCTTTGAACCTCTAGGTTGTACCAACAAGGGTGAGTTATGAAACTCAAAAAAGGATCCATCATGGATTTCATCCAAAAATAGCATCTTTCCATAAATCAACATTTAGTTCCCATATTCTCGGACCATCCCTATAGAGCATCATTATAGAAAAAACAATCACATCACCTCTACCTAAGATTCAACCCATTGAGACTCCTACACCAACTACATCAGAAACTATTAAACCATCATCTAAATCAAACATACTTTACCATCATACACTATTATATCACAGTTCAAGGGTTCCAACAACTTCCTACATTTCCAATCAACCAATGATTCCATAAAAAACCTCCATATATGACTTTCTTATCATGTAATTGGCCATGAAATTCTTATTTTTTATGGTGTAGGACATCTAAAAATCATATTCCTGAATAAACTCCATCCACATTCACTATTTTATATAATGGTCACGATGGGAAAAAATATAACTCAAGATTTTGTGATTTGTGAGGACCATAAAGTGATCCCAAATGAGGTAATGCCACCATAAAATCAGTGAAAAACACACCACTGGTAGCTCCATATCATGGGCCAAATAGTTATTATCATTGTGATGTAACTTCCTATACCCATAAAAGATCACTTCCTTATACTTCATCAAAAATCTCCCTAAGACCAGACATGGAGAATAAGAAAACACCTCAAATGTCACCCCTTCCTCAATCAACTAGAGCTCTAGGGAACTAACCAATATCCCCTTGAGGAAACTGAATATAGTAAGTAATAGATTTAGACACAAAAATATTATAACCATTCCTCGTTAGATTAGTCAATGGAGATATAACTTGAGATAAATAGGGTATGAACCTTAGATAATATCATGTGAGAGTAAGAAAAAAACGATCCTCTGTAATAGTATTGGGTGCTACACCAGAAACAAATGCTTCAACAATATAAGGGTCTTCTACTACACCCTAAAATGAAACAACATGCTGGAGGAAGTGCCCTTCTCATGTTCAAAACATACAGATGGACAACTATCCGTAGAGCCTATGGAATCAAAGAACTTGCAAGACAGTTCTGAGATGCTCTATGTATTGCTCCTATAAATTTGAGTAGATTAAGATATCATCAATTAATACGATAATGAACCGGTCTAGTAATTCAAGGAATATGGTGTTCTGGAATCCCAAGAACTTTGAAAATGAATTTATAAAAATGAAGGACATGAATAACAACTCAATGTTCCCATACCTGATTTTGAAGGAACTCTTCGAGATATCATCTTCTTTCACCCTTAACATATGATATCCATAATACAAATCAATCTTAGAAAACCAACATTCTCCTCTCATATGGTCAAAGGGATCATCTATTCTAAAAAAGGGTAGTGGTTTTTGACTATCACCTGACTGAAACATTGGTAGTCTATGCACAACCTCAAACCACCATCCACCTTCTTTGCAAAAAAAACATGGGAGCACCCCATAGAAACTCACTACGATGAATAAAACTATTATTCATCAGATCATCTATCTGAATCCCCAGCTCCCGCAACATAGGAGGTCACATCCAATAAGCATCAATTGAAATTAAAGAAGTAATAGGACGAATGTCTATCACGAACCCAACATCGCGCTGAGAGTGTAGCATCAAATCCTTCTTAGGGAAAAAATCCAAGAATATTCCAATGACCCTTGGAACCTATAACATGCTTGTATCCAATAAAACTCTAGAAACTCAGCCAATAATAAGATAAAGGGCTACATACACCCACAACCCTCTTAACAAATCTACTCACTGACAAAAACCACAAACTAACCACTGAGATTTAAAAACATGACTGTCATGTAGAAGCAGTACATAATAGTTTGAATGGAATAAAACTATTCATCTATCAATTTATGATGGAAATGGATTCTCCTGCTGTGTTCTGTGTCGTTCCTCTTACTGTGCATGTTGAGGGATCTATTGTGGTTGGAGTTTCGTCTATGGCATTGGGTGGTGCTTTTCCACAGTCATTAGGTGCTTCTTCTCCAATGGCTGAATCTCTTTAGCAATTAAAGAAATTCATTAAGTAAGTTATTTTATACACTCCTCAATCTTCTGTAGCATCTATTCTACCCGGGTCTCTAGGTATTACCATTTCAAAGTGGACTCCTTTAGTGGTTGACAACTCTTCGGTGTTGGATCTAGCTATGAATGAGTTGTTGGAGGCTATTTTTTTCCTTGACCTGGCACTGGTGGATCAATTTGAGAAGATATATACCTTCCCTGGGATTCTTAAAATATTTTTTGGATTCTTCGGGGCTTCATATTTCAATGGATAAGTCAGATCATTCTAGGATCACCTTTAGCATCCACTTCACTTTCAATGAGGACATTTTACTATCTTGGGCTAGGGTAGTGAGGAAGAGTGGCTCGTGGTGGATCATGTTTTATTGTTGTACTTGGGATTAAAAAATTGGTAGAGAATCTAGTTTTACTACTATTTGGATTAGGATTCCATGTCTACCATTACTGCATCTATATCCCTAGATACATTTTTTTGTGGGATATTATTTTTGTTTATTTCTTGGTGCAATTGAAAGAGAGTTTTGTCTTCGGGAGGTGGCTAATCTGTGGATTTTTTTGGATATGGATGTGTCAACATAGATTTGATCCCTTATTTTTATTAGAGATAATGATGAATTTTTATGGTGGAAAAGTTTTTTTCGTTCATCCACCACCCATGTTTTATGTAGGTTGTGGTCTCTAAGGCCATTTGGCGGGATTCTGTAGATTTGGGTCGTTCAACAGGTGATCTTGGGGACCATCCTCTTCTCTTACCTCTTAGTCCCCCTCTATATCCAATTGGGTTCATTCCCTAGATAAGTGGTATAATGGTGTTGGGGTGTGTGGGGGGTTGAGGTTTTAGGTGGCAGTGAAGGAGGTTGAAGACATAGATGTTGACGTGGTGGCGAGGATTTAAAATTCATATTCTCCTTTTCACATTCCTGCCAACATGCCCTCTTATATATCAGTTCCCACTTTTTTTGAATCTCGACGATTGGTGAGTGGAATTTTCATGCAATAGTTATCCATTCATGGTAGTTTTTTTCTACTTATGTGTTTTTTAGGGCTTCCCCCTCAACATCCTTGACCTGGAGTTCTTGTAATTTCTTAGGTGAGCTTCGATTCATGTATTCCTAGGGAGGTTTCTCCAACTCACACTATATTTCATGTTTTTGCTCTAATGTACCATGATCTAGTCTAGATAGATTCATGTTTATCATATATTTCACAGAAGGAGGTCAAGGTTAAATCCCATGAGAATGATTTCTCTGAGGGTGTTATTAAGGCCATTTGTGCGGCTGGATATTCTCATAATAGATTACTTCTATCCTCTTCACATCAAGAGGATTTGGTACTAGGATCTCCCCCTCGTAGTTGTGAAAATATACTCTCCATTATAGAGAATTCGGTGGGTTTTCTTACCCACATGTTGTTAAACCAGAACTTGTATATGGGGTCTTTAAGGCCAGTTACTCATTCCAAGGATAAAGTTGTTACTGAGTTCGATCTAGATTCTATATTAAGACATTCCCAAAACAATGGTAAATTTCAACTATTTTAATGGTATCTATGATTATCTAGAATGTGAGGGGCTTGGGGGAATTTTACAAATATGCCTCTATCTCTTCTCTATCCGGAAATCATAAATCTTTTGTCTTTTCCATCTTAGAGATGATGTATGATACTACAAAGGTCAGTGGATTTTCATGAAGGATGAGTTTTGGGAACTGTCTACAAGAATCACACGGGAATAGACCTAGTTGGTTATTATTGAAGATCGATATATCAGTTAAACTTATTAGAATCATTTCTCAATGCATTAATACCATGATCAATTTTAGGAATGAGATTTCTCTTTTTTCCTTTGTCTATTCTAGTTGTGATACCTAGGCTCAGAAAGATAATTTTCATTACCTAGTCTCCTTTTAGATGGGATACTCTCCATGGTATATTGGAGGGGAATTTAAATCAATTATGGAGGATGTAGAAAAATGAAGAGGAACTGGTTTCAACAATAATGACATGCATGATTTCCGAGATTTTGTTTCTTTGGTGGATTTTATTAACATGGGGTATTCAGAAAATAGGTTCACATTGTGTAATAATCAGAGGGATACCAACCATATATGGTGTCGTCTAGATAGGTTCTTTTCTAATCTCATAGGTCTCTACTATTTCCCCGAATCCTTAGTCACGCACCTAACTCGCTTCCTCTTAGATCATGCCCCACTGTTAGTGGATCTACTAAGAGAAGATCTGGATAGGCTACCTCGTTAATACTCTATCTCCTTTCACTCTATGTATCGATTCATGAAGATGTTAAAGGCTTCCTCAGATAGTGTGGAGTTGGAGGTAGCTTGGGTTTTCTTTTTCAGGTTCCTTAGGAAACATAAGAAGGAAATTAGAGCTTGGGTGAGTTCATATTCCGTAGAGGATATCATCATCAAAAGCTTGCAGGCATCCATTGATAGGTTGAAAGAGGAAAAATATGATTCCTAATATGATCATTAATTTTTCAACCTCTATGAAAATAAATCTTTGATAGCTGAAAAAATTAATGGAAATTAAGAAGGCCTATAGGATTAAATGTAGAAATCTATGGTTCAAAGAAGGAGACTGATATATGGAATTCTTCTAGGCTTTTTTGAAAGAGAAGGTGAACCAATGGAAAATCTACTTGAGGTTTGAGGAAGAGTCTTATACCATATATGTGTAGGTGGAAGGGATCATGGTGATCAATAATTTTCTAGAAATCCTATTTGGCTCTGATCTTCAATAAAATTTGGATGCTAGGGATTCAGAATAAGAGGATTGTTTTTAGGCTTTTCTTCTATGGACAATGGATAGTTATAACAATTTATTTTGATAGGGGTTCCTTGGGAGGATGACATAAAATACACTGTCTTCAACATGAATCAACATATTTCACTGAGTCCAGATGGCATCCATGGGGCCTTTTACATCACTCCTTGGGAATGTACTAAATCCCAAGTTTTTGAACCCTTGTGGACTTCTTTAGAGGGGGTCCCCTAAACTGGGTGTGTGCACATCTAGAGTTGTGTCGATTCCCAAGTTGAAGGACCTGATTAATATCAACTAATTTAGTCTAATCTATCTCAACAATTTGGCCTAAAATATTATTAATTATTTCTTTGGAAAGAGCCTGAATGGTATCATCTCACTACCTATTTCTAGAGATCAACATTGGTTCGTGACAGGCATGCTTAATCAGGGTTCCAATGGTATTCATAATGAATTGGTGGTTGAAATCAACAAGCCTTCAGTGGTTTATAATGTTGTTATAAAAATCGACAACGACAAAGCTTATGATAAGTTGTAATGGAATTTCATTATCCATGACATGGGTAATATCAGCTTCACCGAATGGTTTTGTGACCTTTATTTTTGATGTTTTTCTTCCCCATGGATTACTATCTCTCTTTTGGGGAATGTTTTCGGCTTCTTAAAATGCACTTGAAGAGTGAGGCATGGGGATTATTTATCCCTCGTTATCTTCATTATGTCATTAGAAGATCTTTCTCAAAACATATCCAATAGCATGGAAAGTGGACGTATTAGGACCTACTATAATAAGTCAAGGAATGGTAACATCTCTCATTTGATGTTTTCTAATGATATCATTATTTTCAATAATGGATGTCATAGTTCACTCAATGGATTCATGATAATTACTTCTACATATGGGATGTTGAGTGGGTAGTTTATTAAATCTTCCAAAAGAAATGTCTTTATTTCAAATAAGTGCTTGAGAATGTGTAGTAAGGACATCCATGTGATCCTCAGATCTCGAAGGAATCATTTCCCCATGAAATTACTCTATGATCTATTTTCTAAATGGATATTCAAAACCGTGTTTTTCAATGACATTATAAATAGGTTATCAGGGAGGATTTCTAACAAGAAGTATAATTTTTTTAGTTTGGACGTAGAGTCGTGATTATCAAGAGTGTTTTGACATTATTTATGATGCATATTCTCTCTATCATCAACCACTCCAAGGGCTCTATGAGCTGTATGAAAATGGTTTTCACTAGTTTCTTTTAGGATGAAAACATATATGGGTTTTTCCAATGGCCCTCTTAGAATCTATTGGTGAAATATATTGAAGAAGGTGGGGTTAGCTTTTGGGATATTTATGAAGTAATATAGTACATGCAAGCTAGACTTTCATGGGATTTCATGGAAGGATATTCTTTATGGGCATTATTCCAAAAGGATATATATGGACCCTAATGGGAAGACTAGGGGAGTGGATGGAGTAGTCTCTCAAGCCTTTCATGATGTACACTCTTGCACTTAGAGGACCTCGAGGACTCTACCCGATAGATTGTGGGACAAGGTAATATTTTTCTATGGTGTCATCACATGGTTTGTGAGAATATTTTCATCTAAGGATTCCCGGTTCTAGATTTTACTTCTAGGGAGGGAATTCGGCACCTTAAGATTATGGAATAGATTCTTAGAAAATATCAGAAGGTGGTTTTTGATAATATTATCGTATGTGAAGATCAATATACATGTTATTTTTTAGGCTCGAGCTCTGGCTATTTTACGGGACGGGACATCAAGGATAATATGCTTGCCCAAAGCATTGTGAGGATTGGGTGGAGACACTTGTTAATAGTGGGATACCATATAATTTGAACTTCATTGTTTGTATAATTAATAATCAATCTATCCCAACTGATGACAATATCCAGAAGTGGGGAATTTTTGGGCGTCGAGATGTTGGTGTTGCGAGCATCCGAGGAGTGAATTGGTTCTACATGTTTTCATTTAGAGAAACTCGTAAATTGTCCTCTTAGTGGGTTTTACCCATAGAACATGCCTTATTATTTAGGGATATTCCTTTCTAGAGCCCGTAGATTATGATTACAGGGTGCGGACCAGGAGGCTATGGAAATAAGTTTTTTTAGTATTATATTTACTTTGGTTTGCTGGACAATATAGGATACAAGGAACTAGGAAAGATTTTGTGTGTGGAATACATGATATATATACAGATTAGTGCACATTATAGGGTGATGGATCTTTGTATCTTGATCAATAGTGGTTTAGGATCTCATAACCTATGTACATATCTCAATAGGCCAATTACTATATTGCGCCCTTAAGGTCGGTGGGGGAGTTTGTCCTCTCCATGAAACTGATTAAAGATTAATGTGGATGGTTCATACTTGAATGTATAGGTGAAGGTTTGAGGTATTATCAGAGATCACATGGGGCTTTCTTCCTTGCCTTTAGTGCTTTTTTCAGACTAGGATATCCCATGGGGGAAAAATGAGAGCAATGCATACAGGCTTGTTGTTGTGAAAAAGTCTTATTATTCATGTCAAGGTAGTGAAATTTGACTTGGCAGTGCTAGTGAACATTTTTCGTGGAATGGTGGTCTCTCTTTAGGATTTTTTGTTTCTAATATGATGGTGAAATGGGATTTATCCCTTGTAATTGTGGTGATGCATATTTGGAGGGCGGGAAACATCATTGCAAATGGATTATATAGAGGAGGTCGTGAAGTTGATATAGCGACAAGGCCTTTTCATACATTAATATTACTTCACTTAAATGATAAACAACATAATAGTATTACACATAGAGGATCCAGAGGTTTAGTGTCTTGGGAAAACTAGGACCACCCATAAAAAATACAACATCAACCATAAACATTTATTTAATTTCATTTTCTCTAGCTTCTTATTGGCACTTGTCCTCTCCTTAGTACATGCAGCCACCTGAGGATATACATCAAAAGGGGTGATCTAAAAGCCCAGTAAGAGGTTATATAAGAACAATATATCATGGGGTGAGCATAATCCTGACATAGGAAAAATATCATGAACATGAGAGGAGCATAAAAAATAAACTTGAAATGTGGAAATGCATAAAAATGAAACATCATGTCTTAGTGGCTAAGTACCGCACATACTTGTGAAAAAATCTAGCATCTTTTTCACACATCATTTCACATTTACTCATGAGATTCATCACTTTACCCAATGCATTGGAGATCTATATAATTCCGGGTGCACCCGTCACATTTAAACATTCATATTGCGCTATATAATTTCGGGCGTGCCCGTCACATCATAACATTATCATTATCATGATTTCCACATAGAAAACATTTAAAACATGTACATAAATAAACCATGTAAAGGAACGGGTTTCATATCATAATCACACATTCATAAGCCTTGGGTTCCCAAAAGAAACAGGGAACGACATACCTGATACAAGAACCATCAACCTTGAATTAGAGGTAAAAGGTGAGATCTTGAAAGAAGAGTTCTTTTGGAAAACATTTTGATGGACATAAAAACTAGTGACATACATTTATATCCTAGAAAAGTAAAGGATATTAGGAACAAATTATCTTTGAGGAGTAACCATATCAAAAATGGATGAGAGGGAGAACTCAAAGGAAGAAAATTGGGTTCGAGATTTCCCCTTACCTTTACCCGAATGCCTCCTTCTCTTTAATGTCCTGTATAATGACATTATATTCGTTAATTATAAATTCCAGAACCTTTTATATATTAATATTGTTCATTATGGTTTTATTATGTCATATTATGTACCTTTGGATGACTTATAGAGTTTAAAAAACGTTGTTCGGGGATGTTCGTTTTTATGGATTTCTTTAGCGGTCCACTTGTATTATTAAATTGATGTTTGGGTAGATCATGGGTAAACATCCAGAACTGATATTAAATGTTATTTATAATATTACAGATGCATGAATGATTTTATAATGAGTTTTATTAGATCCATGTTGATGAATCGTTCGATAAGATTTTAATGATGGTTATTTGGGCTGTTTTTGGATCACAATGAACTTGTTTTAACTTTTCACCTAGTATTATGGACATAGGTTATTTCAAGAACATAAAATAGAACATAATACATATAAAATATTCTTTTTCATCCATAAAAATGGTTTCATGACCAGATCTGAAGGTAGAAATGGAAGAAGAGAGCATGTTGTTTTTGAAGGTGATAAATTTAACACCTCATGAACGACGTTCCCTTTAATAAAATAAAAGGAAGAGGGAAAGGGTGTGGGGGGATATAATATACCATTAGAATCATAATATTACAGTATATTTATAATACTGGAGTTAAAAAACAATTTGGATGAAGACAGGTGGGGAGAGATCAAGAAAGGAACTTGAACATGAAAGGAAATTAAAGTAGAAGAGGGAGAGAAATTACCTCTAGAATCTTCCTCTTGAGATCCTCTTTAAGGAAGCTAGGCTTGGTCTTTTGATGAGACCAGCACCTTTTTTACGTGGGAGATGAGCTAGGGATTCTGTTTGGGCAGTGTTTAGAGAAGGCTTGGAGCTTTAGAGGTGTGAGGAAAAGAAGGAGTGAAGGGTGGATTTTATAGTGGAGGGGAGAGGGGTTTGCTTAATATTAAATTGATTAGTTTATTAATTTCACCTAAGAAAAGGAATAGTGAGTCTTGGATGACCAATAATAGTAAATAAGGAATGTGAGTTTGGGATTTGGGTGCTTACATCACTTGTGATGTCAAGAATAGTGGGTTTTAATTAAAATGTATTTATATGGTAAATTAATGTATTCTACTATTCACCAAAAATTCAAGTATCTCAGAAAAATCCCAAAAATTTACCCCAACCATTTTTCTACTTGTAGAATCCAAAAATGAAGTTAATTTTTCAAAAATAATTTTCTAAATATTATTAATTTAATATTTAAGTAAAATCATAATTTACTTAAAAAAACTGTTTTTAATATTAAAACTGATTTTATAGTTCTTTCAAAAATTACGTAGGGTCTTATAAAATTATGTAAAAACTATTAGGCATTGATTCATTAATTTTTGAATATAATTCATGGAAATAAATATTATTTTAAATTAATTAATTAATTATAATTAATTATATATGACTTATAAAATACCAAAAATGTTTACTAAGGTCAAATTATCACTTTCTATGATGTCTATTTTTTATTTTATTATTCATAGGTAATGTTACTCTTATTTACTATTCATAAATGTCATATTACTATTCACAAGGGTATGTTACTATTCATAAGTGTGTGTTACTATTCACCAAAAATAATTTTTTTCATTATACTCCAAAAACTATATTGAACACAACCGTGTCTGTCCGATTTTTAAAATTCCAAACATAGGGGTGAAAAAATTATGTTTAAAGGTCACTTATCACTTAGTAGTTCATTATTTTGTGTTTTTATGACATAAATTTAAGAAGGGAATTTTCTATTGAAATACTTTGGGTCGTTACATTCATCCCCCCTTAAGAAATTTCACCCCTGAAATTTCACTTTACACAAACAGGTGAGGGTACTTCTCCTTCATTACCTCTTCTGGTTCCCAAGTTGCTTCCTCAAACTTATGGTTCCTCCACAAAACTTTGACAAGGCGGGTTGTCTTCTTGCATAGAACCTTTTCACTTCGGTCCAAAAATTTTACCAACTGCTCCTCATAGGAGAGATCAGCTTCCAGCTATACTACCTCTGAGTTTAGTAAATGTGAGGGGTCTGGAATGTAATTCCTTAGTAGTGATACATGAAACACATCATGAACTTGAGCCATATTCAGTGGAAGTGCCAGACGATAGTCCACAACTCCTATACGTTCAAGGATCTCAAAGGGGCTAATGTACCTTGGGATTAACTTCCCTTTATTCCTGAATCTCATGACTCTCTTCCATGGATATATTCGAAGGAAGACTTTATCTCCAACGTCGAACTCCAAGTCCCTTCAACAGTTGTCAGCATACCTCTTTTGCCGAGTTTGAGTAGCTTTGATGTGTTTCTGGATGATTTGAACCTTCTCTGTCATCTCTTGAACAAGATCGGGAACAAGTACCTTTCTCTCTCTAACTTCATCCCAACAGGTTGGAGTTCTACATCGCTTCCCATAAAGAGCTTCATATGGTGCCATCTGAATACTCGAGTGGAAGCTATTGTTGTATGAGAACTCAACCAATGGGAGATGCTGATCCCAACCACCTTTGAATTCAAGAGAGTAGGCTCTTTTCATATCTTCAAGTGTCTGAATAGTCCTTTCAGACTGGCCATCGGTTTGGGGGTGATAGGCCGTGCTGAAATTTAATTCTACACACAAAGCATGTTGAAGGCTCCTCCAGAATTTAGATGTGAACCTTGGATCACGGTCAGAGAAAATCGAGAGTGGAGCACTGTGCAATATCACTACTTCCTTCACATATATCCTTGCAAGCTGTTCAAGCATGTGGTCTTTTCAAATAGCGATAAAATGGGCAGTCTTGGTGAGTCGGTCAACCACAACCCATATCTCATTATTTCCCTTTGACGTCTTTGGGAGACCCGTGACAATGTCCATAGTAACATTTTCCCATTTCCACATGGGTATAGGCAATGGACGCATCATACCATTGGAATTTTTCCGCTCAACTTTAACTTGATGACATACCAAGCACCTTGATATATATCTCGTAGTCTCCTTCTTCATGTTATCCCACCAGAAGTGTTCTCGGAGATCACGATGCATCTTGGTACTTCCAGGATGGATAGAGAAAGTTGAGCTATGTGCATTATCCAATATCTCCTTCTTTATCCCGGGTGATGAAGGCACACAAAGTTGTGTTCCAAACTGAATCACACCATCATTGTCGATATGGAACTCTTGCAGTTTCCCTTCATTTACTGCATTCACCCTCTTTTGTATCTCCAAATCATCACTTTGTGCTTCCTTAATCTTCTCTTGGATGGATGGTTGTGCAATCATTTGGGAAAGGTAGGATGTATCCCCTGCCCTTTTGATTTCCAAATCCATTCATTGCATATCCAAGAAGATAGGGTCTTTCACAATCCTCAACATGGATAGAGTAGCAGGTTTTTTTCTACTTAGAGCATCATCTACCTTGTTCGCCTTCCCAGGATGATAGTGAATAGAGCAATCGTAATCCTTTATTAGTTCTACCCATCTCCTTTGACGAATGTTGAGCTCCTTTTGTGTGAATATATACTTTAGGCTCTTGTGTTCATTGTATATGTCACACTTCTCACCATAAAGGTAGTTCCGCCATATTTTCAATGAAAAAATCACAGCTTCCAGCTCTAGATCATGTGTCGGGTAGTTCTACTCATGGATCTTCAACTGTCATGAGGCGTAGGCTATAACATTATCATTTTTCAGGAGTATACAAGACAAGCCTTTTTTTGAAGCATCACTGTATATCACAAAACGTTCTCCACTTTTTAGTGGTGTCAGTACAGGTGCAGTAATCAGCCTTCTCTTTAGCTCCATGAAGCTTCCCTCACATTCTTCCATCCATACATACATTACCCCTTTCCTTGTTAACATAGTTAGCGGGCTTGAAAATCCTGAGAAGTTTCTCACAAAACGTCGATAGTACCCAGCTAATCCAAGAAAACTACAAATTTCTGTGACATTAGAGGGCCTGGGCCATTCCTCAATTTCCTTTCTCTTTGAAGGGTCCACAGAAATTCCCTCGCTTGTGATCACATGTCCCAAGAACGTGACTTGATTCATCCAAAAGTCACACTTGCTGCACTTGGCGTACAATGTCTCCTTTCTCAATGTTGCCAACACATGTCTTAGATGTTATTCATGTTTCTCCTTGCTCTCGGAGTAGATTATAATATCATCGATAAACACTACCACAAATTTGTCGAGGTAATGTCTAAAGAATCTATTCATCAAATCCATGAAGATTGCAGGGGCATTAGTACGTCCAAAGGGCATCACCAAAAACTCATAGTGCCCATAACTTATACAGAAGGCAGTCTTTTGAATATCTTCCTTCTTCGCCTTTACCTGATGATATCCAGAATGCAGATCCACCTTTGAGAATTATTGAGCTCCTCTTAACTAGTCGAAGAAGTCATAAATACTTGGGAGAGGATACTTGTTCTTTATGGTGATCTTGTTGAGTTCTTGATAATCGATACACAACCACATGGTTCCATCCTTCTTCTTCACAAAGAGCATTGGTGCACCCCAAGGTGATGCACTAGGGCATATGAACCCTTTGTCCAAATGCTCCTACAGCTACTTCTTTAACTCCTCCAGTTCGATAGGATCCATCCTATAGGGTCACTTCGAGATAGGAGTAGCTCCGGTTATGAGTTCAATTGAGAACTCTACCTCACGATCCGGGGGAATTCTGGGTAACTCTTCGGGAAATACATCACTGTATTTCCTCACGATGGGAATTTCCTCAAGGTAGGAACTTTTCTTTGACTCAACCATTTGAGCGAGGTATTCTTATTCATAGGGAATCAACACCCACACCATAGAAGGATTTTTCATAGGAAATTCATGATCTTCCTTGAATTTGTAGAGGAACATGGGATGGTTTGGAATATGAAAATATATTTCCCTTTCCCGATAGTTGAAATGTGCTCTATATAATGAGAGCCAATCCATTCCCATTATTGCGTCGAATTCCACCAAGGGAAGTATTACGATATTTGCCGGAAGAATCTTCCCACATACATCAACAGGAGAAGAGTCAAACACTTGGGTTACAATGATTTCACCACTTGGTGTTTTTACACATATCTCTACATCAAGGTTTCAGGGCTTGGATTCTATATTTCTAGCAAACTTTCAAGATATAAAGGAATGTGTAGAACCAGAATCAAATAAGACTTTTTCCATTCTTGAATGAATTGGAAGAGTACCTTGTATGACTTATATATCATGTTCAGCCTCCGTAGTAGTGATGGCATAATCCTTCCCTTGTTCCTTTTGCATTGGTGTTTGTTGGCGCTGATTGCCCTTGAGAGCTAGAGGTTTAGTGCACTGGTTTGAATAGTGCCCTAGCTCCCTACAGTTGTAGCATTGAACCATGAATGGTTCTCTCCTTTCATCGGCTACATTATCCTTCCTTTTCATGTCTTTTCGACACTCATGAGCTTGGTTTCCTTCTTTCCCACACTTAAAGCATTTCCTCGTACCTTTGAGGCAGTTTCCGTGGTGCAACTTCCCACATTTTTGGCATGTGGGTCATTGATTTTTCTTCCCACCTTTGTCACTAGATCCACCAGCTTGAAACTTCATCTTTCTTTTCTTATCACCATAGCCATGGGACCATTCTCCAAACTCCATCTCCACTTTGAGAGCACACCGAACAACATCTTCATAACTCCCAAAGTCTCGAATTGCAAGAGCCTTTCGAAAATGTGGTTTTAATCCACTAAAGAGTCTATCAATTGTTCTATCATTGTTGATAACAAAGCATGAAGCATACCTTGCGAGACTTGGGAAATTTTCTTCATATGTTGTGACATATTATCCTTCTTTTTTCTTGAACTATATGCGTTCTCTCTCCATCTTCGTGTGAAGAGTTCATGGGAAGTACTTATTAAGAAACATTATCTTAAAGTATTCCCATTCCATCTCTTCAATTTCATCCCTTGGCTTGGTGTTCTTAATCAAAGCCCACTATTGATTAGCTTCTCCATCTAAATGATAAACTGCTAGAGTAACCTTCTCCGTCTCGGAACAGAGAAGAACATAAAAGATCTTCTCCGTGGAGTTGACCCACTGTTCTGCAACTAGTGGATCAGAAGATCCACAAAACGTTGGTGGTCGTTGCTGCATAAAACATTCGATAGCTAGTTGCTCCCTCTTTGGTGATGGTGGATGTTCCCCATTATTATGGTTATTATTCATAACCCGAGATAATTGGGTAAGCATCTCCATGAAGTTTTGAACTCCACCTCCAAATTCATTGGGGATGTCGTTCGGGCAATCGTTGCATTGGCCCTCACAGGAGTTGTTGGCCTGATTTCTCCTGGTTCCCACAATTTTCTAAAATAGAAAAGGATAGAACAAAACATAAGTAAACAAGTTATGAATAACTTATTCATTTAAACAATTATACCAAAAACATAACATATGGGATCCCTTGGTAAATATTCTTCTGTACATATTTATACTCATTCTCACGCTAGAGGTTTTCTCTAGGGTTTACTAATCCTAATTCCCAAATTAACCAAACCTTTCCTCTGATACCAACTATAGTGACCCAGAATTTTCTTAAATTACTATTACATCATTTCAAAGATAAACAACATAATAGTATTACACATTGAGGATCCAGAGGTTTAGTGTCTTGGGAAAACTAGGACCACACATAATAAATACAGCATCAACCATAAACATTTATTTAATTTCATCTTCTCTAGGTTCTTATTGGAACTTGTCCTCTCCATAGTACATGTAGCCACCTGAGGATATACATCAAAAGGGGTGAGCTAATATCCTAGTAATAGGATAGATAAGAACAATATATCATGGGGTGAGCATAATCATGACATAGGAAAAAGATCATGAACATGAGAGGAGCATAAATAATAAACTTGAAATGTGGCAATGCATAAAAATGAAACATCATATCTTAGTGGATAACTACCACATATACTTGTGAACAAATCTAGAATCTTGTTCACACATAATTTCACAATTACTCATCAGATTCATCACTTTACCCAATGTATTGGAGCGCTTTATAATTCCAGGAACACCCGTCACATTTAAACATTCATATTGCGCTATATAATTCCGGGTGCACCCGTCACAACATAACATTATCATTATCATGATTGCCACATAGAAAAAATATAAAAAATGTACATAAATAACCCATGTAAGGGAATGGGTTCCATTTCATAATAACACATTCATAATCATTGGGTTCCCAAAAGAAATAGGGAACACCATACTTGATACAAGAACCATCAACCTTGAATGAGAGGTAAAAGGTGAGATCTTGAAAGAAGAGTTCTTTTGGAAAACATTTTGATGGACATAAAAACCTGTGACAAACATGTATAACCCATAAAATTAAAGGAAATTAAGAACAAATGATCTTTGAGGAGTGACCATATCAAAAATGGAGTGAAAGAGGGAGAACCCGAAGGAAGAAAATTGGGTTCGAGATTTCCCCTAACCTTGTACCCGAATGCCTACTTCTCTTTAATGTCATGTATAATGACATTATATTGATTAATTAGAAATTCCCGAACCTTTTATACATTAATAGTGTTCATTATGGTTTTATTATTTCATATTATGTACCTTTGGATGACTTATAGAGTTTAAAAAACGTTGTTTGGGGATGTTCGTTTCTATGGCTTTCTTCAGCGGTCCACTTGTATTCTTAAATTGATGTTTGGGTAGATCATGGGTAAACATCCAGAACTGTTATTATATGTTATTTATGATATTACAAAATATTTAATGATTTTATAATGAGTTATATTAGATCCATGTGGATGAATCATTAGATAATATTTTAATGATGGTTATTTGGGCGGTTTTTGGATCACAATGAACTTGTTTTAAATTTTCACCTAGTAATATGGCCATTGGTTATTTCCAGAACTTAAAATAGAATATTATACATATTAAATATTCTGGTTCAACCATAAAAATGGTTTCATGATCAGATATGAAGGTATAAATGGAAGAAGAGAGAATGTTGTTTTTGAAGGTGATAAATTTAACACCTCATGAACAGTGTTCTCTTTAATAAAATAAAAGGAAGAGGGAAAGGGTGTGGGGTGATATAATATACCATTAGAATAATAATATTACAGTATATTTATAATACTGGAGTTACTAAACAATTTGGATGAAGATAGGTGGGGAGAGATCAAGAATGGAACTTGAACTTGAAAGGAAATTAAAGGAGAAGAGGGAGAGAAATTACCTCTAGAATATTCCTCTTGAGATCCTCTTTAAGGAAGCTATTCTTGGTATTTTGAAGAGACCAGAATTATTTGTAAGTGGGGGATGAGCTGGGGAAGGTGTTTGGTCAGAGTTTAGAGAAGTCTTGGAGCTTGAGAGGTGTGAGGAAAAGAGGGAGTGAAGGGTGGCTTTTATAGTGGAGGCGAGAGGGGTTTCCTTAATATAAAATTGATTAGTTTATTAATCTCACCTAAGACAAGGAATAGTGAGTCTTGGATGACAAAGAATAGTAAATAAGTCTTGTGAGTTCGGGAGTTGGGTGCTTTCATCACTTGTGATGTCAGGAATAGTGGGATTTTATTAAAATGTATTTATATGGTAAATTAATGTATTCTACTATTCACCAAAATTTCATGTATCTTAGAAAAATCCCAAAAATATACCCTAACCATTTTTCAACATGTAAAATCCAAAAATGAAGTCCATTTTTCAAAAATAATTTTCTAAATATTATTAATTTAATATTTAAATAAAATTATAATTTACTTAAAAAACAATTTTTAAGATTAAAACTGATTTTATAGTTCTTTCAAAAATTATGTAAGGTGTTATAAAATTATCTAAAAACTATTAGGCATTGATTCAATAACTTATGAATATAATTCAGGGAAATAAATATTCTTTTAAATTAATTAATTAATTATAACTAATTATTTATGACTTATAAAATATCAAAAACGTTTACTAAGGTCAAATTATCACTTTCTATGATGTCTAAATTTTATTTTATTTTTCATAGGTATTGTTACTATTATTTATTATTCAAAAGGGTTATATTACTATTCATAAGGGTAGGTTACTATTCATAAGGGTAGGTTACTATTCACCAAAAATTATTTTTGTTTCATTAAACTCCAAAAACTATCTTGAACACAACCGTGTATGTCAGATTTTTAAAATTCCAAACATAGTGGTGAAAAAATTATGTTTAAAGGTCACTTATCACTTAGTAGTTCATTATTTTCTATATTTATGACATAAAAATAAGAAGGTAATTTTCTATTGAAATACTTTGGGTCGTTACAGGGGATCCGTTCATCGTTTATTGTAGTTTGGTTCTCTCCTAGTTCATTGTAAAATAATTATTCTCGGGTACACCCTTGGGCTCATCACTTTAGGACCAGTAGTTTTATTTCTTGTTGGTTCTACTATTGTTGGGGTGGTACGACTTCCTCAAACAAATCCCTTTTCATTGTAATAAAAATATAAAATTTCTTCTTGGAATAATAATAGTTGATTACTAAAAGGAAAACATATGGAAACTTATGTATCATGAAGAGATACATGATGGATTGATGCATTTGCATCATCATTCTACCCCCAAGAAATATGAAAAACAAGATAGTATGGTATTTGACTAGAATAATCAACACTATGGGAACTGGATGTCTCTCAATGACTAGTCATAGAGCATGGGATAGAGTGGGTGAAACAAAGGAGTGAAAATATCTGAAATAAAAAAATTCATAAACAAGGGTTCTAAAAAAACATATCATAACTGTGATTATCTGTGGCCCCTTAGGAACTGCTAAATTCACTGCATGAAACTAACTATGCCTGGATCCTTTACCTATCGGATGATGACCATCTCGATAACCAAGCGCTATTCATGGTCCCTGAACATTAGGTGAATCCTTAGGTCGGCCTCTATCTTCTCTATCTCCCCTAACTGTAGAAAAATCATGATGCCACTTCTACTAGAACTCTCTCACCCGCAATGGATGCTAAGGATGATGCTGAGCCTATCAACATACAAAAATTTGAGCATAGGAAGCTACTCTGCCTTGGTTTTTAAGATTGATAAAAACCCCCCAAAATAAACGCATTTCCCCCATTACCACATGAAATTAATGGAGACCGTAATATCGAAATGGAATATTCCAAGGTTAGCTATCGACAGCTCGAAACCTCAAATGGCCTTACTCCGGATATCTACCACTATCAAATCTTCCCTGAGAAGAACTCTTCTAGATCCCCTCATGTGATAGAATTCCTCACGAGTTCATCTATTCAATGACCACCACCTTCTTTTGAACCTCTAAATATGTTGGAAAAATTAAACATGTAACAATATACTAGAAATAAGGAATAAGTTCCTCATGAGGATGTCTAATATGAGACTATTCTTTTTGAAAATGTATTAAGAAAAATGTATTATAACATTGAACTTGATTCTCACCTCCTTCACTGACATAGTTACCTGTTTACAGAAGATTATTTATTTCTTATACATATCATTCATTGTTGAATAATGTAACTCTTCCTAGAACTCATATGGGATGTAAACACAGAAAACATCAGTCTCCTTCCGCTCTCCTAGTAAAATCTTCCACCACTGACATGCAGCTCTCCAAATATGACATACTGCCAAAGGGACTGAGTACCCCTAAGTGCCTAGATAAAACTAAAATTGATCTCGTGCTCTTCTTTCCAGCTCTATATCTCCACCTCTAAAACAATGTTGACATAATTTTCTGTGACCTTTCACTAGAAAGTGCACAACATACTCTTCCAATGGTCATCTTCCTCAAAAAGAGAAACCCCTCAGTATTCAATTAGATCATCCTGGTAAAACATAACTACATAATCCACACAAGGATGATGAACATGATCCATAGCTGAATGGTAAACATGAATTTTTTATTCCCAAGTAGTATTTAATTTTCATTATGATTTATTTTAAATCATTTTATATATTTTATCCATTCTATCCTTCCCAAAAAAAACCTATTTCAATCAAGAAAACATGATATTATGATGCAAGTATCATTCCTAGGGGTCTACTCGGAAATAGCTCCACCTCACTGGGCCATTCAATAAGATAAGAGCATGTGCAATGGATCATTCGGGCCCCGAAATCCCTTGTTTGATCCATTCTCGCTAACCTCTATCACACACCAAGCCAACTTGAAATGTTTCAAAACCACATAATGCAATCCCCACTGATCCTAACTCCAAATTCTATTAAATATCACAACCATGAATTCAGAAACCATTTTTTTGTTGCCCCTTCCACCAATGATACTCCTCCTAGGTTGGCAATGTAGAAGGGATATAATGACCACTATGTTTTTCCTCTAGTGGGCCCCATGTTGGTGACCAGCACCAAGGGTGTACTAATATCAGAATAAGGGTGGCATTACCATTTATAAAAAAAATCTGAACATTTAATTTTCATCCAAAACAACTTGAAGACATGACATATAAGAGAAATAAAAAAACTATCCCTCAATGAATGTTCAAATAGAACTGATACAATAAGAGTCTCCAATGTAAATACCAAAAGTAAAGCTAAATAGTGACACAAGAACCATCCAACGGACCAAGCTAGTAATTCCCAACACGCTCCATGAAATACATTGGGAAACCAAATTTTTTTTATATATGTAGGGTGACAATACAAGTTTAATTTGTATGAAAACAAAAGTCTCTTGTGTATATGTTATAGAAAAATACTAATACTCCCATGGAAAAATATTAGAACCAAATATCACCCAAACATGTATACTTACCAACCCAACCTCACCGAGGGACACTCATCATGGTATGAAAGTCATGTAATATAATATAAAGAACATCAATGATAGGGTACTCTGTACCACTTTCCCACTGATTATCCACCCTCACACCCCAATTGGAAATATCATGGTGCTCCCACAATTTATGAATATACCAGATAATATAACACCCACACACACATGGTACTCACTACACATCCTACCTATATACACCTGGGCCTCATAACACATCCGACCTATAAGTACTTGCACCTCAAAACACACCACATCTCATCCCAAAGACACCAGGGAAAGAGAATCACAAATTATCCCAAAGACACCTAGAAAATCACACCACAGCTCACCCAGAAGACCCATGGGACACCACAACTCATCACATCCTTCGTGAAAAACTTCGTCCATCATTGAATAGAAGAGGGTGCAAGGAAGAGTGGGTGGACAACCATTCATCCTCCCACCATGATGTTGGCGAAGTCACACATGTGTGACTATGTAGGTTTTCATTACATAGTTCTTAGTATGGGGGTGCATATAGGGAAAAGGAATATACCAGTATATGTATAATATCAAAAACTCCATACCATTCTATGCGTTCTCAAGAAAATGAAAATGTCACTACACTTCCACCATTTCTTCCACCTCTTAATGAAAATATTAGGATCTATGACCATAATTTCATAAATAGAAGTGCGTGATAAAAACATGTAGATCAAAATTACCCCTGTGTTCAAAACCGATACATTTAATTATTTAGGATCAACCATATTAAATCAAACAACCATTGTTTTTTCTTTTTTAACCATTTATATATTATTAAAAAAATCATCCCAAGT
The DNA here is from genome assembly GCA_963277665.1 of Viscum album. Classification (NCBI taxonomy): domain Eukaryota; kingdom Viridiplantae; phylum Streptophyta; class Magnoliopsida; order Santalales; family Viscaceae; genus Viscum; species Viscum album. The sequence goes on along the minus strand of OY728119.1, from coordinate 768,478,054 downwards.
CAATCCAAAATTTATTAAATAATTATTTTTTAATTATATTACAACTTAGTAATCTAAAAAACAAAGTAATGGTAATGTAAAATTAATGCACTTAACAATAAAGACACATTGTACCCTGACCTCTAGATAAGAGGTAAATTTGTATGCAGGTTAATAATGACGAATAACCCATAGTAATCTATAATTTCCTTTACAAATTAAACAGACCCAAACACCCATACCAACCAAAACAAACTCCTAAATCATTACCACATCCAAAAACATATGCCTAGATCAACAGTTTTACAGCCCTGCTATATAATCACAATAAACCCATAATATCCCCACTACATAGCCATATGTCATCAACACCCCCCAAAAAACCAGAACAATTCCACACATCACATCAGCTAAGATACCAAGGAAAACTCATTTTCAGATTTTATAAGGCATCCAATAATTAATTCAACTTTTATGTTTTGGGGTAATCAAAGAAATTCCATGATCTTGGGGAATCTATTTATTAACTGAGTATACATGGTTAAAAAAATTTATATATAAGCATCCAATGTAACCAAACAACATATATGATATAAACCTTAAAATAAAAAAATAAAGACCCCAAAAATCCGAATTTTCAGTTGGAATTTAGCACATATGAATCAAAATATCAACCAAACAACATTCAAGTGTTCATGTGTCATGAAACTATACCTCTAGACTTACATGTATCAAATGTTTTGGGGTTATATTTTTATATACACAATGAAAATATATTTTATATCACCTTGGTTCTATTTAATTTCTTGACCTTATTCTTTATCCGACCCTGCTTATTTTTCCTAGGAAAATGAAATTTTTGATTAAATGAATTTATATCCATAAATTTGAAATTTATATATTCTACACTTCTATAAGTAACTTGATATAATTATTTCAAACTATATTATTTACCATATAATTCATCAAGCTTCAAAAACATCCTATTTTATGTCTTTTAGTGAGAAATTTTTAATGTTACAACATCTTTCAATGAATTTTATATTACTTAAATAACAAAATCATCAAGATTAATATTTCATTCATCCTCATAATATAAATTCCATTAAAAATTTATAAAATAATCCAAATAAATAAATAATTAATATTAATTCAAATATGTAATTACTTATTTTATATAAACCCCTTACTCCAGATACAAATGTGACTTCTACCAAATAATTGTGTTTTCATAATAGAATATATATCTTAATCTATCTCCAAAGATTTATAATATAAAAAGTTAGTTTTAATTCAATATATGACCCACTTGATCTAATATTACTTTTTATACCCAAGTACAGAATAAGGGGTAATCCTTTTTCATCTTCATTCACATTTTGATATTATTTAATTTTTAAAATGAATACTACCGAACATTTAATTATTTATCTCTTTATAAAATTTGTACACATAGGATATCATGAAAATGATAAAAGAAATTGAGTCCTGAAGTAACACACATGTTTTACTCAGTTCATCCACATGGTATTATATCATTGGAAAACATACTCAAAATATTGTTGATATACCCAGTCTAGTATAAATTACTATTGGTTTCAATAAAATTTGTAGGTTACCTAACTAAATAAAAAGTGTAACTTCATATAATATAGTGTTGGGTATTCTCTATTCTACCAAAGTATCGAAACATATTGATTGGTTTAAGAATAGCTCACTATTACCTAAGGATCACAACATTTCCATTACTTTTACAATTCTCTTGAAGATATTAGTTTATATACTAGTAGGTATCTTCTAATTTTAATAATAATATGGTTACTCCATAGATAATATATTTATACTTTATTTGAGTTTCTAGAACATGGTGATTCTAGTGAATATGAAATTTTTCTTCCAATTCCTCCATCTAATATGATAAAATCCTTTAGAGAAGAGTTTAAAAGTTGATCATGAATTTTTATTCAAACTGATATTTCTGATAGTTAATATTAGTCAAAATGCATCCAAAAAATTCTTTCCAGTACTTTAATAATCTTGATCCTGATCATCAAAAATATAAAAAACACATCAGATATAATAATTCGACTATAGAAATTATTATCAATGTATTGTGTCCCCATTATTCTAAAAAAAACATCCATGATAACCTAAAAATCCGATGAATTCATATACACCCACAAAAAACATTGAATATTAACATACTAAAAAAATGATACATTCTCCTTAATTATAATCCACAATGAATAAAATGTTTTTTGAAATCATCCCTCCTCCTTCTAGGAATACACCAATTTTATTCCATTTATCAATACTTTTTATTTATTTTCTCTTTTTTACTAATTAATATGCACAAAAAATGACTCATATATCCCATGAATTTAATAATAATATTAATAATATATTTTAACTTGAATCTTTTTTTAATTTAATTACATAATTTGGATATCATCAAATATATCTAGATTATAGAAATTAAAATAGATAGTTAATCAAATATAAAAAACCAAAATCCAACTTAATTATTCCAAAATATGAACACATTTTTTCATATGTATTGATTTTAAAAATCACAAAATGAATTTATTTTCATGGGGTAAGATGTTTATTTATTATTTAAAATAATTTCAACATTTAAATGAGTTATGAAATGTCATGATCCTTTAAGGTGTCTATTCTATACTAATGTTATCCACCATGAAGGTTCTAAAATCACATAGATGTAAGAAATTATTGGTTGGTAGTTATAGAGAAGACTCATCCTGTTCACATGGTTGTAGATATAGTGCTAAAAACATAGTACTAATGGATATATTTGTATATTGGTGTGTAGTGAATCATTTATTTCATGGATAACTACATGGATATCCATAATCCAACCAATTTTATAAATATAATTCACAGAATTACACATTATGTTATGACAATGAAAAAATATATCAAAATATAGAAAATTAAAAATAATTTCATATCAACCAAATCACACCTCAATAATATTAACAAAATATCCATTTTATATTCTTAAATAACATTAATGGTATGATTCTGGATAAAATGTGTGATATATTATTTTACTAATATGTCTATTATCTCCCCAAGTCATTCTATTAGAAATAAAAATAAAATGAAACCACCAAAAACATCTTTTCTAATCTAGTTCTTCAATAAAATATTCCAAATGCTTAATTTAAGCATAGTAACATCTTCATAACCTTGTATTGTTACATGTTTCAACAAGGATAACCAAAACCAATATCAACCATTATTAATATTCAGTAATTGTCATTTATTCGTGGATTTTCATCAAATGATTCTTGAATATTTTAATATCAAAACATCATCAAACAACCATCATCATGTAACATATATTATAAAACGTTAATAAGAAAACATATTATCCACATAAATCATTATATAAAGAATTAAAAATAAATCTGTTTTGTTTTTAAAAAAAAATACATAATTCTTAAAGAATGAATGAATGTTAATTTTTAAAAAATACACATAAATTTATATATAATTTCTCCCAGTAACATACCTTATGTGTAAAAATGTCTTATAGTTTCCATTTATCACTCCTATGTTTAATATATCTACTACCAATATAAGCCCCATACATATAACTTGAAATATCAACATTTTAATAAAATAATAACACAAATCCCTTACGACCACATCATAACATAATAGATAAGAAAAAATAATGAATATTAGGAGGAATAAGATGGACGTATGGACCAAATATGTAACAAAAAATTACAATATTACGTAGATCCAAATGAATTAAACAGGGTCTAAGGAAATATAGAGGAGGATCTATCCCCACTTATTAATGGTTGTACACTAAGACCCCATAAATCATAGGAAATAAACTCTAGAATGTACAAAAAATCCCTTCACCTTTGTTAGGTTATGGATAGTACCATCGGGATCCAACTTGGACACCATTTTTTCTAGTTAAAGGGTTAGTGGGACTAACCCATTTTCCTATAAACTATATCCAAAGAAAAATCCAACCTAGTTTTTTATGCTATATAACCATGAACATAATCCCAATTGTTTCTACTCATTGTGAATGCATCCTTATATACTTTTTAACATGAATTTTTATACACAATACCATTAATTTGACTCTAAATAGACATTAAAACAACATCCATCTCGATATATATGCCAAAAATAAAATATATCCAACCACTATTTACACTAAAACTAGACTTTTTGTTATTTACATGGTAACTTAATGGCACATGTTGGAATATTTTAGTTGAATATGAAATAGTAGGGGGGTTTGGAGAAGTTGGAATGAGGCTATATCGATATACTATTTATGTATTAGGATATCCATTATTTTGTTTCATTATATATATATATATATATGTTTCACCGTTTTGTGACATCTTTGTTCGTAACTAATATTAAATTTCATGGAATAATATAACATTACACCATTATTTTTTAGCGGATGATTTTTCATTTTTGTAATTGATATATTTTATTAGTTAAATTATATTTTATTATTATTTTTTATAATTTATCATTTTATGGTATTACTATTTGATGTTAAACTTCTCTTTAATGATAAAATAAAAACCCTCAATAGTATTCTCCCACCTCTACTGATCAGGATGTATTTTAGGTATTCTAACGCATGTGAATAGGTTATGGGGATTTGAAAATGGATAAAGTATTTTAATGGTACACTTTTTTATATTAAATTCACAATATAGGATTTAATATTCCATTTAATAACAATATAATTTAACATTTACTTATAAATTACATTTTAGATTTCTAATCCTAAACACCATTATAAAAAAAATATGTTTTCTAATTCTCTCCTAATTTTGTAAACAATGTTATCAAAAATAGACTCTATTATTATTTTTTATTATTAATATACATTAAATATTATTATGATTAATATTTAAAATTTTATATCTATAAATCATGATATTTCATTAAATTTGAGATAAATGTTATTAAGAATGAATTTTCCTTCAACACTCCCATTGTGTCACAAATTATCCCTATTTATATAACATTTAATAAAATTCCTATTAATCTATTCAAATAAAATGATTTTATGACTATGTTTTGAGATTTGGGGAAAGCAATAAAGATTAATTAATCCACTATGACATGGAATAAACATTTTGTTTTGTAAATATCTATAAAAATTTATTTTTTATCATATCATCCATCTTTAATCTGCATGAATATCATTTCAAATTAGTTATTTAAATATATGAGTATTTAGGATGATACTATAGTAGAATCCATAAACTCATTATTTCAATAATAAAATTAAAAATGATAAGATATTGTCCATGACTCAATTGCATGATATGGTTATACTATCGTTATGAATGATATATTGATGAATATTTTTTGTTAATTCCCAACTATTAATCTAATTTTGATGATGATGACCTTTATTTTACTTTTTATATTTAAATTTAATGGAAAAGATCATCTATATACATATATGATTATTTTTATCATTGGAATTATATTATTCGAACAACCATTTAGTCAATTTTAAAATATTGATATTTAAAATCAATGAGCCTGACTTTTTCCTTGCATTATTCCCATAATTTTCTAGCTATAATAAAATTTTGATCAAGTAAAATGTCCTATTAAATTTAAATTCATTTAATTATTGTGTTTTTTATTTATTAGGGATTTTATTTATTTTTTCCCTTATAATATGGAATAATTTCATAGAAATAACAATACTATAATATCCAAAACATTAAACTCTCTTGTGAATCCACTATTATGATATTTCCAATTTTATTCATTTAATACTCTCCAATGATGTAACTACTATAAAAAAATGAAATGGTTGATTTTATTCTTACAAAATGTTTTCAATAAAAATAACATTTTACAAAAATATGAAAAACTTTTGATATAAAATGAATAATCATTCACTATATTTAATATAATGTAAATTATAAAAAAATGTAATTTTTTTTCAATTCAAAAACCTCTTTGGAAAAATTATGATCATTTCCATAAATTATCTATAACCTATTATATTTAGATTATCAATAGAGAAAAAAATTAAAATACATTCAATTATAAATCCTAAAATAAAACCAGTTTTACCTTATTGAGTTATTCGACAATTTAAAAATATATATAATTAGTAGGTTTTTTGTCTTGAGTATTTGAAAAATTGAATTAATAAAATTATCCAAATATTCCTAATATATTTATTATGTTATTTATTTTGCACAAAATGAATATTTGATAGTATGAAAATGTATAATAATCAAATTTTTATGCATTCATTATATCATTTGTTTTAACACATATTATGTTCAAAAACTTATAAAATATTTTATATTTTACAAAATGGTGCCATATTTTATAATATAAAATGATCACATATTTTTAATGGTCTCAAATTCAATTTTCCCAAATATCTATCTCATTAAATATTTTAGATTATTTTTATATGAGATTTTAAATTTTAAAAAATTATTTGATTTGACATTCAATAGACATAATACTGTTAGTTTTTTATGTTAAAGGATTTATTGAATATGTTCGTAATTAATAAATTGTTAATTATATAACTGACTTGAGAAATATATATATAATTTATTAAATTATATATATATATATATATTTACATGTAATAATATCATAAATGATTTAGTCCTTATTGATATAAACATATTTTGATGAAAAATCAGATTCTAATTATCATAAATTGGAAAAATATTATTGTCTTGTTATACATGTTTCTTTACAAAAATTATTCTACACTAAATAATACCCATAAATTTTAATATAATTATAAGACACTATTTCCATTTAATTTAATCTGTTTAAGAACATATGATCGTAAGAAATTATAATTTTTGTTGAAAAAAAATTATTTTTCATATCATTATCATGTTTTACAAAAACTATTCAAAAATATTTTATTAAAATAAAAACCCACTAAAATGATAATCTCATAAATCATATCTATTAGTGTAATAAGAAAAATATTTTTTTATAATTTATAAATATATAATATATATTATCTATAAATAAATATTTAAGAAGATTAACTTGAAAATTAAAATATAGTTTTTTCTTTGAAAATTAAAATAGAGGACAATTTTTATTAATCCATAAAATGAATCTACTAGTTCTATTACACATAGAACATAAACATTATAGTTAGAAATATAAGTGCAACCCCCAAGGTGAAAATAAAATATAGTTATTTAACTGTTATAGTCACATATATTCTTTAGGCCTCTCAAAATGAAGTCAATAAGGAACCAGATTTTGAATTAAATTTCTTTTTTAGACAATCATGGTCCTTACATGTTATTATTTTAGAAGGAATTTAATACCCTTTATATATTCTGTATTAAAATATATCACTCTCCATTTCCTATATTTATCTCCAATATTCACCAAATATTATTATAAGTATTTAATATTATCATATAATGCTTTCTGAGAAAAATTAATATTGTTCAAAATACTTTAACACAAAAACCTCGAATAATTAATTAATTTTGAATAATGTTAACTAAAAAATATTTAATTATATAACTATAAAATAAATAAATTACTAGATTAGATGATAAATAAAACATATTCCATTAACATTATAAAAAAATTATTTCCTACAAAATATACTATTTTGTGTGACATATTTATGCCCTCACTTTTTAAAAATAACCGTAAACGCCAATACCAGTGGGAAATCATACACAAATAAGTAATTTCTCTAGATAAATAATAAATATATATTTATGGTAACATAATCATTTTAAATTTAAAAAATCATTAGTTCATAAAATTAATATACAGATTTTATTTATTAATAAAAAACCCACTACATTCACTTTAACTAGATAGAATCTTATGAAATACCTTGAATGATATTACTTATATTCATTATAATAATGTTTGTAAATATATTTAAACAAAATGAGAAATGTATATGTGTATTAAAAACCAAACAAATATTATTATCAAAATTTATTAAAAATATTAATGTATTGGAATTTCATAAATTTTAAAAATGAAACTATTGAATGCCTTTTAATTTAATCATATAACTTATGGAAATTAAATATAGGTATGAATGTATATAATTTTTCATTGAAATCTACTTTTATTTAATAATTACATATTTAAAATTTAAATGCACGTATTTGACATTTTTTTAAAACATAAAAACAGATTTTTATGAAATATATTGTAATGAAAAAAAATATATTTATAAAAATATATGATTCATTTGAAATATGAGCCCTCCATAAAAAATTATTTATTTTATATTAACACCTGATATATCATAATGTGAATAATATAATATTATTTTCAATATCATGAATTTAAATTAAATTCCTTGGATTTAATATAATTTCGATTGTATTTTTATCTCCAAGAGAAAAACATTTCGTACTTAACGTCAAATTTTTAATAAAATTTCGTATATAAAAATACAATAAAAATTCATTTTCATTTAATTAATTACAACTTAAGTAGTTAATTATTTAATTTTGAACATTTAATTACTAATAGATCATCATCAAACATTTAATAATTTAAGTATAAACATTTTGTATTGATATAATTTTATAATTTATTTTTATTCCAAAAATATAACATTTTTTTATAAATAATCATTTTTCATCTATATCATATTAAATGATATCTATATATCACATTAATTTATATATGGTCCAAATATACAATGATACATCAAGAATTAATATGACATTATAATACTTTATAACATAACTAAATGTCAAAAGATACACTATCAAATAAAAAACACCAAAATTAAGATAAAAAAGTTGTTATCGTAACCACATTTCAAGATTGTTTCCTTATATAAATGATACAAAAAATATATGATATCTATTATTTTACCTTGTGACAAGAAAAATTATCAGGATTTGAAAATTGTAATACTAAGTGAAGTCATTATACCCCTACAACTATAAGGAACAAAATTTTTCAAAACATTCGTTTTTAATATATTTTATTATTATATAACTAACCTTACTATAAAATTAACCAATACAATGACTATAATTCAGATATGAGATATTTTATTATTTAATATACACATATTATATCCAATGATATACCATATAATTTTTATTTTAAAAAAAATTAATTAAATTTATGATTATAATAAAATATTAACACAACTGCTCTGATACCATTGGTATAATTTAAATGAAAATTGTATAAATTTAATTTGTTATAAAAAACACAACAAAAAGTCATAGGGAACTATTTATGTGAAATACATTATTAATAATGATATGTATAGTCTGATATTTCATATTATATAGAAACAAAATATCATATTATATGAATATATTGTGTTATAAAATATGATATAAATGAATTATGGAATATTTCTTTCCCATTTCTCACTTGGTTTGCTAAGGCTGAATAACACATTAATATTGTGATAAAATTTAAATTCGTACCTAAATAATTATTATATATTAACTCCTTCAATTAATTAACTAGTGCATTTATTAAATTTTCATTTTCAATAAAAAAATTACACTAATTATTTTATATTGAATCAAAATCCTTACAATATTATATTAATGACCACTTTACAATTAATAGTTACTAATATGTTACCTAAACAACATTTAATTGTTATTACAAAGAATTTAGATTATAGAAATGAAATTATAAGACCATAATTAAAGGTTTTTATATCTATTTAAATAAATCTCTAATCATCGATATTTCAAGAAGCAAAAAATATTTAGAAGAATTTACAACCCATGATTCCATTATAGTTGAACCTGAAATTTAACCTCAAGAAAAATTAAGGTCTAATTACTAGTTGAATAATGATCTTATAATTTGTAATTCCAAATTCAATCATAAATACATTCTAACACATTTTTATTTTCACTATAATTTGTAATCTAATCTATAAAAACATTCAAATAGTTTAATAATTGAATTAATGAATCTTAATATACATAATTTTATTATTTTTATAGCTTCTCAATCTATAAATTATATATGAAATATGATCCATGAATCATACATTGATTAAAATTTTAATCCTTATATATACTATAAATATAGTGAAAAATTAAGAAATAATTCAAAGACAAATGGGTAGAAGAATTTTGTAGATTATATAAAAAACAAGAAAATAAATATACATGCCACTAAAAATACAAGGTATAACAATAGTCAGAAACTATGGAAATACTTTAAAAAACATTGGTTGTATGTTTTTACCATTATTTTTATGACTATTTTTTATATATTGGTGTATATAATACTATTAACATTTCCATAGTAATCATTATTTATCCATTGTGAATTAATTACTGATCTATTTTATCACCCAATGATTCTTTCCACCCTAATGTTTCTTCCTCCAAAACTGATTCATCATCTACCTCCCTAACTCCCCTAACCACATATTCATTCTCCTTTATTTCTCTTCCTCTACACCACAACCCATCGTACACCTATCCAACACCAAATACATCCTCTACTCCATATTATCCATCTATTTTTTCTTTCTCCTCCCTACCTCCCCACCACCCCATGTCCACTAATATTCAAATCGGCCTTCAAATTTCCTGATCATCAACTGATTTCTCCAATTCCATGAATCAAACTCACCCATCCATTTCCCCTTTCTATTTTATACACTCCTCAAAACCTGAATCTCCTTCCACACTGGTCAACTATCTTGTCTTCACTCTCTAATATATGAAAGAACATACATCCTCTCCTACTCCTCCAACCACTCCCCTATCTAATTTCATTATTCCATGAACCCTTCCTCTGTATACATTAAAAAATTTCCATCAAGGACACCCAATCGTATCTAGATTCATGGTCTAGTCTATTGCACCCATGACCGCGACTCTAACTATGAACCCAACGAATTCTGTTAGGGTCTTTCATTCATAATAAGTTCTATCCCAATCTGGTTCTATGTCAATTCAATTTACTAAAACCCTATTTAAAAAGTCATATTAATTTGAAAATTTACCATGTCAAACACTATGAATTTTACTAACTTATATCATCCAACAGTAATATAAAATGTCCCCAATCACTATTTAATGTAAACCAAATTATTTTACATCATAAACCAATAAAATAAAAGAAAAAACATTGTTTTCCTCTATATACATGTTTTTTACCTCATTAAACTATTTAATTTCATCAATTCAGTTAACTAATGTTTTCTATCATTACTACATTTGTTTCCTTTCATAAGGTTTATAAATCATTTACAATATTCCTCTTAAAATGTATGTATCCAAACACTTTTTCTTTATGAATATTTTGTTCGATGATTATGCACAATGTATGCAGTATAGTAATTATATATATATAGTGGATTCATATTTTTATACACAATTAATTTTAATTTTTCATACGATGTTTTTTTTTTTTATCTATAATATTTATATGTCACACTTCATTTGAAATATATTCAATCATGTTCTACAACACATCAATTTTTTATGAAATTAAATCCTTTTATAAATAACTATTTATTTCATATTTTACAAAATAATTATACTTATATGTAAAATATAGTTTAAAATTAGTTACCCTATAAAATATAAATTCCATATGCATTTAATTTTTCTTTATTTTAATATGTTGTTTTAATAATTTTCCTCTTTATGTGAAACATATATTTTTAAATTTAAATATATATTTAATAAGAATTCAAATCCAATTCATATAAGCATTTCTATGAATCACTATTATTACATTTCATAAATATATAATCATACTAATTCATTAGAAACATTTTTTTGAAGTTAACATTAAAAAAATTTAAACCAAATGTATTATTTATTAAATATACAAAACATATTATTGAATAATGGAATCTAGTTATTATGTTATTCTATAATCCAATATCATTATTTGTTATCAGTAATTCAGATTAATTGATTTGAAAATCGTAGTGTTTAGTTTTGCATTCAATAATCATGTATATTTTATTTTTTAATAAATTATTATTATCCACCATTCATTGGAAAAAATGGTTCATGGAAGTATGTATAATAAAAAATCGTTGGTGCTAGGATTTTGTAGAGTAAATGAATGTGTGAACGAATTGTTATATGATAATTCATTATGGTCATGTTAGGTGACATTATAAAATGAAAAAATGTTTCATTCCATAACTTTATTTACCTTTTTAAATTAAAATTTCCTTAATTTTTTTTTTTATTTCATATAACTGTTTTTAAATGTGGAAGCCTGAAAATGGAGATATAATATTAGGGCATATTGTTATCGAAACATTCCACAATATAATTGATTTGATAGTGAATTTAATGATTTCGTAAAAAAATTATTAATTTTTTTTCAATAATGAAACATTCAACCTTTATGATTTTAATATTCATTAATTAAGTCGGTAGATTTTATTTATAAAGTTAAAATTCTTAATTAAATTGATCTCATTAATAATATTAATGTGTAAGCCTCTCGAAAGTGATAAATGGCCAAGATCATTTTTAGCCAAGGCATGGTATTGGGAACTTCATTTTAATAATATTGGTTTTATATTTTTATCTTCTATATAAATTAATTTTTAGTATTATATTTTAGTTTTATGTAGTAATATTTTTTATTAATAAATGAAGGAATAAATTAAAACCTCTATTAAAAGGTTTTATGGTGTTTTTATATGCATGAGAAGGATCATTTTATTCCATTGACTTCCCGCTAATGTTTTTATTTTTTCATTATTTTTATTTAAAAACAAGCCCTAATAAAAAAAATGATTTTGTGTTTTCATTTATATTGAATTTGATATTTGGGTTCCTATAATCCTTTTCTTGTATTATGGTTTAATTTTTTAGTTTGATAAATAAATTATAAAATTTAGTTATAGAATCTCTAAATTTATTATTTATTTTAAAATTTATTCTGATAATGTTCTATTTTATTTAAATTGACCTCTTAATTTGTTACTATAATTTTTGATATGTCCAAATTTGGGAGCTTATCATATTGACTATATGTGTTTTAATGAAAAAATGGCTAAGAATTTTAATTAATTAGTATAAAATTTTATATGAATGATTACAAAGTAGATTATATTCAATTTTTTGTTATCCATGTTTTTTTACATTCAATGTTTTTAATCAAATGCAATTATGATGTTTTTTGAATTATTAATTCAATCTAAACATGGTATTCAATTTTTATCGTACTATTTTTTGTTTTTGACATTAATATATTATAATTTAAATTTAAATTAATAGTATATTGTTATATCAGCCCCAAAATCCTAGGACTATTTCAGAATATTTAGTTATATGTTCTCTCTTTCTCTAAAATTCTCCATTTCCCTTATCAAAGAAGTAATGTTTATTTATACTATTATGGATGATTTTTTGTTTCCAAAATAGTTAAATTAAACAATTTACTAAATTTTTCATACAATTTTTTGGTTAATGTATTCCACATGATTCGAATAATCTATCTATGGATGTTAGATTTCAGATATCTTTTATTTATTAAAATATACTTACCCAAGATTTTAAAATTTTGGTGTACTATTTTTTTATAAATATAAGTATTAATGTGTATTTTTATAAATGATAAAACTGCTTTAAATATATACATTTTAGGGTATATGGATTCTTTTTCTAGGAACTATATTTTAAAATTAATATGTACCAACAAACAACCAAAAATAATGTTTCTTTATTTTTTTGGGTTATGAAACATTAATTGATTAATAACTTATTAATTCCTCTATATTTTTCAATTTAATATTGTGAATCATATAATACATTTGTTATTAGAGGAAGAAAAAAGTCACGTTATTTGAATTCTATTTCATTTTTGTTCTCCCTTACAAATTGAAACAAATTTATTTATTATATAAAATTCTTACATTTGAGTTTAAATTCCATAATAAAACTCATTGCATATATCCATTAATATTATCATATTTCTGTATTATAGTTTACCTTATCATAAATAAAAAATATAATATTTTACATTTCAATATTATTATATTCCTATATTATATTCTTCTCTATCTTTAAAATTAATGACCCTAGTAATAGAAAATGAAATTGTAAGATTCATTGCAATTAAGGAAATACAGACACAACAATCATTAATATATGATATCTAAATAAAATTTAATATATAATTTCTCATATTATTCTTACTAGATATTCAATTTTTTGTTTCAATTTTATCTTAAATAATCATAAAAACCTGATACATGTTGTTTTTCAATTATGGATTACTAAAAATTCAATTTTTTTCATAAAGGATTCATTTTTAGCAAACAAATAACTTCTAAATTGATATCATGTGATATTATACAAACATAGGTATTAGTTTTTATATTATAATAATTTCTTATAAATTTTAAAACATCATTCACAACTTATTTTTTTCCATTATATAGAATGTGTATAGTTGAAGAAAAAGTTATTAGTCATGTGATTTTCCAAGGTGAAGTATATGTTTTTAAAATAAAATCTCTATTCAATAGTTTTTAGTAAACTATGGGAAAATAAAATGAATAAGATCTAAAATCATTTCAATAAGTATATTAATTTTCATTGTCAATGTTTTTTTACATTAAATAAATTAAAAAATAATAAAATATAAATTGTATAAATATATATCAGATTACATCAAAAAGAAAAAAATAATTTATATATATAACAGCCACGAACATTTCGAACATATAAATATAATAATTTTATATTTGGGATGATACATATGTGGTGATAAAAATATATTATAAATTTTTTCACCAATATATAACAAATTACCTGTTGAGTGTAACCATGTTTTGGCTTGTGTTATGTCTTGGTTGTTAAACTATGTTGTGATTTTTTATTCGACATGGGATCATTAATATATTATAATGGGTGAATTTTAATGTATTTTAATTGATCATAATAAAAATTTGAATAATAATGTAAATGTTATAATTGAAAAATCCAAGAGTTCTTTGTTTCAAATTTTCTAATATTTATTGACACTATGTTGATCCATTATTTTTTTATAGAGCATAACTAAAATTGCTTTTTTAGAACTCATTTCATATTGTGGAAATCATTATTTTTAAAAATGATTTCCACTGTTTTTTCATAGAGGTAATGCTAAAATATTACTTAAATGAAATGATTTCACATTAAAGTCTTAAATGATTCAATTTTGAATACGTGATTCTTTTGGATGAATGATTAAATTTATATTACTAGAAGAATTACTATAAATTTACCTATTATAAAAAATTTGAATTTTCTAGTGAGTTATATAATATAGTTTTTATTTTTTACATTATCATTTTCTATCATTGATGGTATTAGGATTATGGTTTAGGTTACCTTCTATTTAATTTGGGAATAGTGTTATCCTATAAAAGCCTTAAAAATTCACTACAAATTCATTAATAGGAAACACTGATTTTTTCACTAACATAAAAAATAAAATTTCCATCACACTCATTTTCACTACCATTTACACTATTATACTGCTCAATATTGGAATAATTTTGAAATAAACATATTTACTGTATCATGTAAGCAATTTTTTTAATATATTAAGATAAATTAATTATACACATATATCTGATAATTAAATGAACGGTTTTAAGAATCCTGAATATATGATTTTGAAATAAACATATTTATTGTATCATGTAATATTTTATTTCATTATATGACAATATAAATCTAGGGAAAAAATTATATTTGATAAAAACATTCAATGAGAGATAATAAACACATGTAGATATTAACAAGAATATGGAAATATTATCGATCATTGTCTCCTTAAAAAATATCAGTAGAAAAAACACTATATTTTGGTACTAAAACATTAAAAATGAGATAATATATTTTTAAATTAAATGATGAGACTATTAAAAGAAAAATTATTAAATTATATGTACATGAATTGTTGGGTATGTAATGTAAATTGGTTATGAAAATGTTAATGAGTACATTAGTTTATTTAAATATGAATATTATAGTATTGAACTAATAGTTTAAATAGTAAAGTGATCATTATATATAAAGATTTTAATACCTATATTAACCAATTTAATGTATCAATATTAGAAGATATGGATGAAGATAATGTAATCAAGGTATTAAGTAAGGGTTTTTTGGTTATTATATTTTATTTTTTTATACATTTTAATTGTTATGTATTTTATTTCCCTTTCATTATGAGATGTAATGTGAAAATTTTGTGAAATTAAAATTTTCATCTATATAGAATGGTTTAAATAAGATTCATGGTAACCATGTGGAATATTATTGGTAAAAATGATTATTTTGGATGTAATCATGAAAAGTATATCAACTCAACATGAATTATTTTTCATTTTTCAATAGTTAATTTAAATGATCATGTTTAATTTTACCCTGAGATTTTAATTGGTTGTGAATATTATAGAGACAAATCATGAAAAATTAAAAGGATGTGGTTCCCACTCCTTTTATTGTGCCATGCTCAATAAGTATGTCCCATGTTCTGCCTAATTTGGTGGGCCCCTCATGCTTTGATATGGTCCTTTATATACCATGCTCTATTGATTTTGGTTTCTCCCACTCCCATGGCCCAGGTTTATCATGTTCATCCCCTACCTCATTAGCCCCCCCCCCCGACATAGTGTATTACCGTATACAGGGAGTTTACAATTGATCATTCATCAATATGAGTATTTTTTGGGTGTGGTGGAGACTATTTTTCAGGTTGAGGAATCCAAGTCAATTTTTAGTCAGCAATGTATAGTGTTTTCTAGTTATTTTTTATCGAGTGAAGCGATATTCTTCTTCTCCCTACATCCACAGTGTTTTTTCCATTCGATGGGAATTCCTAGTTGAGAACTCATCCTAGTAATGATATTTATGGAATAATGGTGGTTATTTATCATTCAAGCATGCCTCTACGTATCCCATCGGATGACTCATGTTGAGCATCTCCCTTGAATAATGTTATGAGTGGGTCTCTAACTGTCATGTATTATTGTATGTCTAAGAAAAATGATGGTCATGAAATCATAATTTCTTTAGGAATGACTTATTTGGATCAACATAGAATCTTCACTAAATATAAGTCAAAGATAATTTATTCTATATTGATATTGAATAACTTTTGTGTTAACTCATATTGGTAAAACCTCAGAGGATCTATTTAAAATTAATTCTATTCTCTTATGAAATACTTGTAGACTGGGATCCCAGAATAACACAGATTTTATATGTAATGAATTTCATTATAGGGAAGTGTATCTCATGGTAGTACAATAATCCAAGAAAATTTCTTTTAAGATATTAGATTTTTTATATGTTTTTTGGGATACTAAATCTTCATTTTTTCTATCATCTATGCCAAATGTGATTCCAATGATTGTTGGTCCCTATGTAATTATCGTAGGCCCTTTTCCCTATGGGATGTTTTGTTGTTAGTTTGAGTAGACTACGATATAGTTGTAGACCAGAGTGAGAAGAAAATAGGAAATGAATTCCCTAAAAAACAAACCCATGATATGACTTTGTTCTTGGCCATCATGGGGCTTATAGATATGGTTTTTTGAGATACCAGTTCACATGGGGAAACAAGAAATGAGGAAGAAACTAGGCCTAGTGCCTCTCTGATAAATATTTGGGAAAAAATTCATTTCATCTCTTTTTTCATGACATTAAGGTTCCCCACCTCATGTGTAGTATGTCTTATCATTACCCATTACTTGAGGATATAGGACACAATAATTTTAGAGGTGATTACTTCAATTTATATTACATATTGTTGGATGATTTTTATTGAAATAACATTCTATGTGAATCATAGAAATTGATTTTATAGGGATATTCCTACACAACAATATATAACAAACATAGATGTCTATGGATTGATCTTTATGAATAGAGAATGAGCCATACTTACTTAGTGAAGGATATGGAGAATATGAACAAGGATATTGTACAGATTAAATCATGAATGGAGAACAACTGGGATGAATCCAGATTTGGAGAGCTTATGAATAAAAATAATATTATGATGAATCTTAAATTGATATAAGAATATACAGTCTGTGAGAAATCATGAATTAAATTGTCATGGGTGGGAGATCAAAATTCAGGTTTCTTCAGTGGATTGATTTATGATAGATAGCTAAATCATTGATCCAAAATTAGTTATGTGAATGGAACTGAATGATGGGGATGTTTTTATATACATAGATGATCCCCACTTCAAGAATCTACTTATTGGCCCCAACCATAGTTTTAATTACTTCATGTCCCATCCTAATTGGATTGACAAGGTGTTGAGATGCTACATGGCTTTAGGAGATATTCCCTAGGAGAGAAAGCGTTGAAATAAATGCCGAGGGATTTAAGAAAAGTTGGGGAATGATTTTCCCTAAGAAACAAAAACTACCAACCAAACTAGTAATGACCATCCACAACTACATAAATAATGTAAAAAACGTAAACACTGATAAGAAGATACTAATATACAACCAAAAAACCAAACCCTTACATAACTATTTCCAGAAACCAAAACAACTAAAACACAAAAATCCCAATATCTGAGCTCCAAAACAGGGAATCAACAAGAATACCAAAAAAACCATGAAATACTCCACAAATCGACATAGGTGTCTATGATCAAAGCACCACAATACTTCCCAAGCATTATGATGAGCCACTCGAAGAAATGATATTCTTTACCTTTTCATGTATCTCTGAATACCAGATATGCATCAGCACCCATGTGCGAAATCAGGGGGTGAGTAAAAATATTCAAAAGTTTTTCCCCAAATTAATTCTATAGAGACTCCACTAATATCATAAAATTATAACATTTATATAAACAATTTTATATAAAATAAAAAATATTGCAACAATTTCTAGTAAGCCAAACACACCCTCACCAATCCATTTTTCATCTCAAATCCACATAATAAATGTGAATTCTAACAAAAAACCCTTATTTCATTTTTCCATAAAATATTTTCCCAACAATTTTTTCTTTATTAGCCACATGCATAATCAGAACATATCCATAAAGTTTCACACACTCATCCTGGTGTAACAATCATTGGGGAACATCCCATCCAAGCTCGTTTACTACATTCCATATATAGTGGTACTTCCTCCCTCTAATCCATGATAGTGGCTCTTCTATCCACTATCCATACCCTTTTTATAGTGGCACCCCCAACCAACATCCATCACATCATATCACATGCATAACTACATATCCACTAAAAAAGCATATAACACACCAATGCTACAACATTATGAAAACTTTCATTTCCAACCTAAACATTCCCTTATGACATTATACCTGGATCATTACCTTAGAATAAAATGAACCATTTTATATAAAACAATTCTCCCAATCTATTTATTTAAATCAACCTATGAAATAGATTTCAAAATCTAGGTTTTAAAATCCAATTATCTATAACATTTCATAGTAATACACCATTTTCCCAAAATCATTAAATCATCATGAAATGAATTTCAAAAAATAATCACACATTATAAACACAAACAATTATAACAAAAACAAAAAAATTGAAAAAAAACTTCTAGTTATAGAAAAATGGATTTGGGAGGGAAGCCAACTACCTTAGGGTTTCAGTGAAATTGACCAAATCAAAACAACAACACAAATTTGGGGGAAATATCCACTAAAACAACCACAAATATCTTTTACTAACTTCAAAAATAATACATATAATAATTTTAGGAATAAACAACACTAGATATACAAGTTATGGGTGTAGATAGAGAAAACCAAGAGATAATGATATTTAGATCTGATCGAATCTCAAGAAAGATCCAGGAGAGGAGACTTATCTAAGAAAAATTGTCTTCAACGCACCATAAAACCCTTCAAATCGCCTCCAAAATGAATGGGATAGGTTCCATCACCCTTGAGAACAAAAAAACCCAATTGGGGATTGAGTTGGGGATGAAATGATGTGTTTTTGGATGAGCTAAGTTGATCCTATTTTTGAAAATCCCATTTTTAAAGTGGCACATGGATAGATCACACGGTTAGATAAAACAAGTGTTAACTATGATACATAATCATTCCAGAGGGTACCTTGCATGTTTACCCTACATGGTTAGTCAAACCCTGTGAAAACTGTGTGAAGACCTCTACCTCATGTGGCACATTTTCCTTGGAGTTCTTCATGGTTTCACCTAACAGTGCCCAAACCGCGCACCCTTAGAAAATTACCAAAACCATTCCAAACACATACCAAACCATCCCAAACATTACCGCACCCATTTAACCACATACAAATGAATAAAAATCAGTTACAGTCATAAAACATGGGAAACTAAATTTTTCCAACCATTGGAATTATTATCCTCAGAATGTATAGAACCATCTCTTTGCAAAAATATATTGGTCCATTACTCAACTGTCTCTTTCTACCTCTCCCATGTCTCATCTTGAATCTGATCATGCCACCAAAAAACCAAAACTAGACTAATTCTTATTTCATGCAAGATTTTTATTTTCTTATCCACAATCTACACAGGCATGTGCAACAATGAGGCTTTAAATTCTTGCTCAACATGATCCCATCAAATCACATGGTCAAGATTCTGCTGATACAACTTCAAATGAAAAACATGGAATACATTTTGTGCCTCACTAAACCATGTTCACCAAGCCAGTTGATAATCCACCTCTAGAACCTGCTCACGTTTCATAAAGGCCAAATATACCATAATGATAACTTTACCTGCTTCCCAAACTGATGATGTCCATGCCCATGATTGATTCTCAAGAACACATAATTACTAACCTTGAATGACAAATACCATCAATGATGGTCCTCATAGGATTTCTTAAAACTAAAAGCCATCTGAATTCTGTTTCGGATCAACTTGATCTTCTCCTTAGTCTCCAAGATAGGTCTTGACCCAACCAAAGATATTTGTCCTATTTAGACACAAAAAATTGTTCAATGAAATGGAAGACCATACATCACTTCAAATTGATCTATATTAATTGAAGAATGATAACTATTATTATATAATAATTCACTAATGGAAATTTCTCCTACCATGATCCATCAATATCCATCACACAAACCCATAACATATCTTCCACAGTTTGTATCATTCTATTGGATTACCTATCCTATTAATGATGATATGACATACTCATTGTCTGCTAAGTCCTAAGGTATTTATGTAAGGATTTCCAATACTGATATGTGAACTTCATATATTTATCTAATAAAATCAAAATTGAAACACCATTCATCTTTACCCCTTAATTAATATAGATTTTGGATAGATCCTCATTCATATGATATTCACGAATATGGATGAAATAGACAGACATTGTGAGAGAATACACTATCACCCATATGGAATCATTCTTTATGACCATTACTGGGAGACCTATAAAACAATACATTATTATATATCCCACTTACATATAGGGATATGTAGTGATTTCAATATACTATTTAGTCGTTGATGCTCTTCCATAACTTGCTGACAAGTGAAGCGTCTCGAAAAAACTCCACCACTTTCCTTTTCATACTGGCTGAAAAATATTTATTTTAATGATTTATACATTTTATAAATTCTAGGTGACCATGAAATATAAAATGGTGATAAGATTAGAGAATTTACTTCTAAAATTCACTAGTATTACAATCTAATTTTGAAAACAGAAAACTGAATGCCCATTCAGGTCCAAGTCCTCAATCGTGTCTCCACAATTGAGTTTCTACCTCATCTCCATACACCCAGAATTATAAACCTCTGCCTATTTTACCAAGCCAACCAAGTCAGGGACCAATGAGACTATAAAAACCACTATATCACCTAGTTCCTCAACATACAGCGTGATGTCAGCAATAGCTGACAAAAAAACCACAGATCGGATGCATGTATCCCCACATGAGTATATGACTTCCTACATAATGAATTTGCCACTGAATTTCCCTTACAAAATGTGTAAATTTAGTCAAAGTCAAACATCTTGAGATACTCCATCCATATCCTTTTCCTCAAGTTAAAATATCATTGTGGGAAATTATTATTTAAGCAATTATGATTAGAAATGACAATGAATTACTTAACAAAGTGATAATGATAACACATTTTCAAGGCAAGAACCGCTACATCCAACTCCAAATCATGTGTTTAGTAGTTATTCTCTGGTTATCTCAACTACCATGATCCATATCCATCCACATGATCACCTTTCATGGGAACACACCCCCACCCGGATCCTGATGCCTCAAAATACACCACATACCATTTCTCATGTTCTGAAAAAACCAAGATTCGTGTTGATGTAATGTGACTCCATAGATATTCAAATAATTTATAACATCGGTAATTCCTTTTAAATAGTACGTTCTTCAGTTTGAAAGTTATCATAAGGGAATCTATTAATGATAATTAACTAATTTAATGCCGATAATAGCCAACAAGACCAAGAAATATCCATATTTCAAAGACAGTAGTCGGTGGTTTCCATGGGATAACTACATCAATATATTC
Organism: Viscum album; assembly: GCA_963277665.1. Classification (NCBI taxonomy): domain Eukaryota; kingdom Viridiplantae; phylum Streptophyta; class Magnoliopsida; order Santalales; family Viscaceae; genus Viscum; species Viscum album. Next base: position 768,455,522 of record OY728119.1, on the reverse strand, counting down.
ATAATCAACTTAAACACCATTCTCAAAAACAACATGGCCATGAACACGAACCTCCTGTATTCAAAAATTACACATTGTAAATTAATCATATAATTGATGAGCTCTAAATATTCATAACCCATTGTTCTTATGTTGCTCATGATCCAAACTTGTATTGGAATACAATAATATATCATCAATAAATACCAATAAAAAAGAATCTGGAGATTTCTAAAATATCAGATTAATGAATTCCATAAAAACTGCTGGTTCATTCATCATACCAATGGGAATAACTACTTAATTATAATGGTAATATTTAATTATGAAGGCTGTTTTCAGAATATCATCCTTCCTCAATTGTAATTCATAGTATCCTTATCACAATTCAATCCTAGATAACCACTGAGCTCCCCACATATGATTGAAAAAATCATTAATTCATATAAGAAGATATCCTTTCTTAATAATAACTTTATTTTTTCTAAGATAACCAGCACACAAACACAATGATTCATATTTGTTTTTAACAAACAAGAATGTCACTTCCCTTAGAGTTGTGCTAGGCATGATTAAAAATTTTTGTAATAAATCCTCCAAAAAAACATTCAATTCCCTCATTTATTTTGGTTCCATATAGTATTATGGAAGTGAGATAGGAATGGTCCTTGAAAATAGATCAATTGAAAATTCCACATCTCTCATGGGTGGAAACCCTAAGAATTCTTATTCAAATACATAGAGAAACTTGTCAACAACCACTAGAAAAATGCTATTATGGACTTTTTCATGTAATTCTAATGACAACTCCCTTAATTGATATGATATTATTCTAAAATCTAGTTCCAACAAGCCTATTACTCCCCACATTTTATTCTTCTCACCTCTAAAGAGATGTTCAACCCCATCATCCATCATGAAACTACCCTTTTGTGCATAAAAATCATTGTTGGCCATATGAATTTCCAACCAATCCATTCACATGACTATATCAAAAAAATCCATCTCATGTTCTAATAAGTCGCTCATCAACTCAACCGCAACCAAAACTATACATAACATGCTACATAATAATGCTTGACACTCTCTTTAACCAAGAAAAGTCTATTGTCTTAAAACTGAAGTCATCATTTCCATAGAAAAACCCATCATACTAATGGCATGATAAGATACAAAATAATGTGAATCACATGTTTCAAAAATTATTATATCATTAAATAATCTTTGGAAATCATACCTCAGATCGTGGATGGCCCCTAATTACAATCCATCTTAAAATTCTCAGCTCCAAACAACTACTTTATTACCAAAATGGTTACTTTATTTACTAATTTAAGATTCATGTTTTTCAATGAATCACCAGGAATAAAGTTACTCTTCTGAAGAAGGGTATTTTTCCACCCCCGCCCTGTCGAGGCCTAGGATGCATGTGACCCCTAAGGAGAGTCGGAAACACCCAACCTTGGAGCACAACGACAATAACACTAAAGATTCCACTTATAATTATAGTTATGAAATACTTGAGTTTGATCCATACAATCCCACTGTATGTGACCTATAGAGCCACAATAAATGATTCTCGAATTAGTCTGAGGTTTTAGATTAATATTTAGTTATCCTACCATCGGATAATAATCCATACTCCCACCCTAAAAATAAGTAAACCCCTTCCACAAGATCAAACCATTAGAGTTCCCACCATTTTCTATCGGAACGAACATTCTTCCCCCTCCTTTAACCCCAAAATATCCCATTAATCCACAATTTTTCTATTCAAAAATTCCATATAATATTTTTTACATAGCACAACAATTTTACAAATAATTTCCTACCTTAGGCTAGCATTAAGAATACAATCTTTAAATGATGTAATACCCTCCACCTAAGGTACAAACCACACTATATTCATAAACTTATCCATATATTCCATTATTGAGATGTTCTTTTTAATTAGTGGAATGAAATCCATTGTACCCTGAATTTTGAATGTATGGGGGTAGAATTATTTGTTAAACAACTCCTAGAAACCCTATCATGTCATACCTTGGTCCATTCCATCTTGGACCATGAACTCAAACCATTGACAAGAAAGATCATTTTATATGTATATTTCTAACTTCACATTCACCTCCGTCGATGCACTGAAGAATTCAAATATCCTATTTATTCTATTCAAAAAAGCCTCTAAATTGTTTTACTCCAAATCACCCTTAAATATGGGTGGATTATTATTTTGAAATTGAAATGCATGATCTATATTCTTTGGATAATCTTATTTATTTACACATTCTACATCATAGAAATCTTAAAATATACTTTTCACTAGAATCTAGTTCACCTGGGCATCAAGTGAAATCGCATTTTCAGTATCCTCCTCTATTTTTTCTATTCAACACCTACCTAGTTCTATCTCTATCAAAACAATACATCCATAAGTATCACTCCTTTATAAACCAATGGTTTACAATTTTAATTTCATTGCAACAATCACAACCAGGGTTTCCACATCTTCACATTTCCCATGTTGCACGTTTTTAAAAATAATCAACTATATTTTTAAAATTATTCCATTTTCAAAATAGCAGAACTATTGACATTTTTAATTCACACATTGGAAAATAATTTCAGGATTTGTCACAATTTTTTATATCTACTCCACAACATAACTCATTATGCTAAGGAAATATGAATCCTAGTGGTAGGTAATGTCTACCGTGCAAGTCATGCCTATATCATTGGCTACACCCACGAAAATGAGAATTTCAATGCCCAGAAGTGTCCTAAAAACCCATTGTATACCCAACTCCCGGGAAACATGATGTTCAACAAAATGGGTCAGCTATGTCCATTTATGGTATACATTTCATGTATCGATAATCATAATCCTCGCTACCATATTACTCTAGGAATGAAATGAGAATGAATACCCACTCAAAGAACAAGATGAAAAACCAATGCCAATGAACTAAATAATTTTTACTACATGTAACATCCTTCTCCTTCCTCATTGTCCTGACAAGTCAATGAGAGGAAACTTGGCCTTAAGCGATGTTCCCTACGAGCCAAGGGATGATAATAAATGGTGAGGTCTTCGAGAACAATTATGGAATGATTTTCCATTAGAATAAAACCTATAATATATTCCAGGAATAACCAACCACAACTATATTATGTGTTTCAAAAAAGTAAACCAGGATAAGACATTACCGAGAGACAACCGAACAACCAGAATCTAACATAACAATTCCCAAAAACCAATACAATAAAATCACAAAAAACCCAATATCCTAATAAAAAGAGTAATACTCAACAAAAAGACCACAAGGAAACCATGAAATAATCCACATATACACAACAAGCTCCATGCTCCAAGCACAACAATACTACCAAAACATCATGATGAACAGCAAGAAAAATGAGATTATTTATCATTTCTTGTATCCTAGAATACCACATCTACAAAAGCACCCCAATTCCAAAGAAGGGGGTGAGTAATAATACATAGTAGGTTTTCCCCAAATGACTTCCCTACACATAACCCTTGGATAAAACCATTATTATATTCATATATACAACTTAATATAAAACATCACATAGTACTACAAGTTCATCAAATCAAAATGAACCCTCAAAAAAACATTTTTTCACCCAAATACACAAAATACAAGGGAAAGAAAAGAGACCGTACATAATCCATTTTTCCATCACATATTATCACGACAATTTCATATTTCATATCCATATTAAAAATTATAATATAGTCATAAATATTTCAACACTCATCCTGGTGTAATAATACTAGTGGAACATCATATCCAAGACAGTTTACTTGTTTTCTAATCTAGTGTTACTTCACTCCCACTTATCCTTGATGGGGTCTCTTATATCCACTATACATCTCCTTTTTATAGTGGTAATCCCCACAAACTTCCATATAATCAAATCACATTCAAAAATACTTAACCACCAAACAAGCAGATAGCACACCAAGGTGACAACCTTATGAAAACAATAATTTCGAACCCAAACAATCCCTTAAGACATTATCCATTCCACATTAACATCAAATAAAACAACACCATTTGTTGAAAAACATTTTGAAAATCCATTTTTGTAAATCATCCCGGGATACCAATTTTAAAATCTATATTTTAAGATCCCCTCATTAAGAACATTTTAAAGAAATACCCCATTTTCCCCAAAATCCAAAAATCATCAGAAAGAAAATTTTCAACAAAATTCACTAATCTTAATCACAAAAAATCCATGACAAAACAAATAATAGAAAAAAATGCTTCTAGGTATAGAAATATAAAGTCCAGAGAGAAGCCAAATACATTATGATTTTAGTTAAATTGATGAACTCACACTGGCACCACAAATCAAGGTGAAATATCCACAAAAACCTTATTACATATATTTTCCAAGAATAAAGAAGACCAAATCTGATAACTACTGGAAAGAAAACCATATATTGATATGTGATGGTTATATATCGATAAGAAAAATAGATATGTAGATGTATTTATAAGAGAATCTCCAGAAAGATCCAAGAAAGGATGCTTATTGGAGAAGAATCTCCTTCACCGCACATTGAAAACCCATTGAATCACCTCAAAAATGGGTGGGATGTGTTCTGAAACCATTTAAAAACAAAAATAACAAGTGGGGTTTCAAGTTGGAGATGAAATGATTCAGTTTTTGAAAACCCCAAGTGATCTCATTTAAAAAAACCAATGTTTAAACCCAAAGAAGGTTAGATCTCTTGGTTAGACAACATGTGTGCTAGCTGTGTTCCTACTACTATAAAAAGGGTTCCCCGTATTTTTTCCTTGCACGGTTAGAAAAAAATTACACAAACTGTATGAAACACAATCACTCATGTTCCACAGTTACTTGGGCGTTCTGTACAGTTTCACCTAGTAGTGCTCAAATCGTGCACCGATATAGAAGTCACAAACCATTCGAAAACCTTCTGAAACACCCGGAAACATTTTTAAACCATTTTAACCACATAAAATGGCATAAAAAAGGTTACATACTTCATATTAGGGGTTTTATAGTTTTCAATGTGGATATCCATGTAGGAATTATGAGATTTTTTATGCCATTACATGTGTGGTCTTGTATTGAGAAAATCAGTTTTTAATATCCAATATTGACGAAAAATAGATTTTTATGATGTTTTCCTACATAACACAGAATGTGAATCAAGTCTAGATGGATTTCAAGAGTCATTTTATAAAGACTCGTGATGTTTTTTGAATGGAATGTTGGTGAATTCTATCCATGTCTTATTCATATGGTGTAGTCTTCCTCGAGTGGACAGTGCCTCTACGCTTATGATGGTTCCATTGGTGAAGGATCCTAAGTCAATGAAATAGTATATGCCTATTTTCATGTGTAATTTTGCCTTAAAGGTTTTGAATTGTATCATCATCAAATGGTTATCAAAATTTATCCCTAGCTATATATATGATGATAAACATGGGTTTAATAAATGGTACTCGATCCAAGGGTTTATTAGAATAGATCCAGACATAATTAGTGATGTCAACCTAGAGTATACTCGATCTAATATAAAAATCAAGTTAGATATTAATAAATCAAATGACCCACTTGAATAAAATTATATTTTCAAGGTTATAATATGTATGATATTTTCTACATGGATGTATGACACATTATTTCTTTGTTTTAGTTTACCATGGATATCCACCTCCATTATAGGAAAATAGTTTGGTTTTATCAAGTGAGTTTGGGGGATAAGGTATGGTGATCTTCTCTAACCAACTCTAATTATTCTAAACTAAATTGTATTAGAAATAAAACAAAAAAGGTATCCATAAATGAAACTTTATGCAATAACTCTTTAGATATCACTCTAGTGGTGTTTCTCATTTAATGTTTATAGATGAAATTATTTTATTTCATAAAACTAGAAAAAGATCAATTCACAATATTAATGGTGTTTTGGTTGACTATTTCAAGTTGATCATCTAAAAATGTAATTGTAAAATGAGTAGCTTATTTATTTTTTACAAATGTACAAAATGGAGGGTGATATTTAAAGAATGGTCTTGATATGAATAAAGTTGATTTAATGATAGATTAATCTGGCACCCCAATATTGTAATGACCCTACTTTTCAAAAATATTAAAATTCCTTTTTTTCAATTTTAATAATTTTTTTAACGATTAGTATATGTATTCTATATTTTAGGGGAGGCCCAAGGAGTGTTCGGTGACATTTTGTGGCTTCTATTTCTATAAAATCGACTAATAAGAAGAGGCATGCAATTTATTTTAATCATGTAGCCCAGCGTAAACATTTTTTTAAAATAGTGTGACCAATTGATGGTGGAAGATAGTGACTTAGAAAATAGACTTTGAATTGTAGTCAATATATTCACCTAACCATATGGGGTGACACTCTTCTATAGGATACCATTACTGGTAAGTGCATGGTTTCAAAAGTTGGGCACAGTTGTGTTTTGGGGAAAAGTTTCCATTTTTCCTTACTAAAAACATAATTCAAATTTTACGTTTTTACATACTATTCATCTAATATTTTATATTAGATCTTCATCCCATTATTTATCAAAATACTCCAATCTCAGAGCTCCTGCGAATCTAAATTTTAGTGTCTGATCATCTATATGAAAGAATCATTGGATATCCCAAGGTAAGGCTAACCCCATACACTATTCCTTCATCGATCAATCTCGCCTTCTATTGGAAAATTTAGATGTTGTATCATTTGACCTATTTTCATGGAATTAGACAAAAACAAATATTTCCTCCAACTAACTTCAAATATGAGGTTGATATTAAGTGAGGCTTTTCATGTGGCCCTATGGTAGGTGGTCAAATATTTTTAAATTTTATATTGGTCATTTTTTGTTTATTATGTTGTACCATATGAAAAACATTTTTGAGAATCTATATTTTGTTGGTTTAATCATGTATAAATGACCCTAGTTCCTTGATATAGGTGAGTTTGTTCTAATTTAGGGGTTTAGACATAACACATAAACTTTATGGACAATCATTGGTGTTCCAACTAGAAATTGTCCATTTTGGCCGAATGGAACAAAATGATTGGAACCTAATTTGGCATATGGTGAGAGTTTTTAAATTAATTTACCCATGTATCATGTCTATTTAATTGAACCCCTTACACATCATTATTGTTTTGACTTATTAGTCTTGGAATATTCTAATGGTCATGTTAGTTGTTACCCATGTCATCCTCTTTGATACATGAACCTTTGGATGTAATTTTTCCTTGTATTTTAGATTAGATTCATTTACTAACATATATAGACATTATAAATGGATAGTTAAAGACATTATCATTCCATAAATGTGTTGATCATTATATCTTCCTTGACTCGTGTATTCTATTGTATCAATTTTCCATGTTTAGGAAAATTTTCTGAGAAGACGTTGTGTAGGGTTGATTACACTTAATGAGATTTTTTTAATGAAATAGATCGAATGGTTTAAAAATAAAATGAATCCCTAGTATGCTAATCCCATTCCTTTTATTATTCTTTATGAAATTATTCTGTGAATGGAATGATTTTAATGGAATTGGACATGGTTAACGGAACACATGAGTGGTTTTTCCTCATATGTCATGTTATATAATTGATCCATCTTAGTTTATTTGAATGTCCGTACAACATTAAATAAATGGTTATTCTTAGTGATCATATTTTTAAATATAACCATGATTATATAAATATAATTGAATTATATAAATTGTTATAGATGAGAATTATGTTCCCATGCTATTTAAACATATTACATGTCATTATATAGGCTTACATTGATGGTAAGAGGTCTTGTGGGGTAATTCAACATATTCCCCCCCAGGAATTGGTGTTGGGAATTGAAATCCTCACCATATCATTGATATCGGCAATGAGATTTTGAGAACCTCGTTTCATCTATTGTGTTTCCATGGCATGCACACTCACCATCTTGAGTGTCGGGATTCCCGACCCCCACTATATCAGGATGTTGAGCTTACTACTCTATGAGTAGAGATTATCAGCTTGAAGACTAGAGATGGATTCCTGTGTGGTTCATCCCAATAAACTCCAGCAAAAAATATATATTAGAATATATATATATCAGATATATATAGAGACAATTTTAGATATACCAGCCCTGAGCTAATGTAGGTTGACCCATAGGTGTCCTTTAGGATTCTAATATGTAGGTTTTTCATTTATTCTATATAGAATTTCATTTTAAATATTTCATATAGACTACTTACTTAAGAGAAACTTTTCAGATTAAATGTAGACACTTTTAGTGGTGGCCTATTGAGATTTTATCTTAGACCTTACAAAGGCCTCCCTTGGAACCTATGAATATTATATTTATGTAGTTACTGGTAAGGGTAAAGGACCTTCTATAGTTTATAGACTTATTATTCATAGATGGAAGTAGGGAGTAGAGGATCTATCATAAGATAAAGATTCCCATGGAGATGCTTTGACCTTTTGTTCATTGAGTTATTGTACTACATTATTTTATCATTTAATACTATCTATATTATCATTAATCCTTTCATATATATATATATATGTATCATACCCAACCATTTTGGATTTTTGTTATTATATTCATTTATTCAGTTTTCCACTATTATTTGTTTATGTTTCCATGGTTTTTTGTGACTATCTATTTATATTACACCTTTTCTACTATATATCTTCTCTTGTATCTAATATAATAATCTAACATGATGGTTTAGTCTCCCTACTACACCACCTTCACATCCTCATGACTATTCACTAGCCTCTGGTGTACTTGGAGGTGTGCCTGTGGTCGTGTGGCCAATCTGTCCTGGAACACTGGTTAAGTGTCATCCATATCCAGGATGTCACAAAGTGGTATAATAGGGTTTCCTTTCATGAAATACTATTTTGAGTCAATAGAATGAATATTAGTAATTATTGGGAGTTGTTCGCAAGCCATACTTGGGAATCATAAACCCTTGTATGGGGTAAAGTCAAAGTTTCCTAAAATTAGATTATTACTAATTTTGTTATTTATTGTATATATCATTTCACTATTGGGTTCTTTAAATTTTTTGTGATATTATTGATATTGGTGTTATTGGAATTATTATATCATTAATTAACCTATCAAATGTTGGATATGCATTAAATTGATGAAACCCTGTAGGCACATCATTAATTATAGGCCATTCATATTTCCATTACACAATTAATTTTTATTGATCACTACCTATTTCAAGTTTATTGTTACTTATAATATATTAAATTGTGTTCTCATCAATTGAAGGATCTAGAACTTGATATTTTGTGAGCATATTGGGTTCCACATTTTGATTCATAGTGTGTATAGCCCCTTAAGTGTCAAAAAAATTGATTCTAGATAGCTCATCCTTTGTAATGAATTTTAATTACATGAACAAGAACAATTTAAATGAGAAGGATCTCACAGTGAATTCCTTTTTTGTATCACAATGAGTATAGGCCCTTATGGGCCATAAAATGTCATATCATCATATTCAGTCGATTGAAGTGTTTAAATTTCAAAAAAAAAACATTTCTTTAATTTAGGAAATAACATTTTATCTAATACTACCATCTTGCATATACAATACCTCGATAATGATACTTGAACCGAACCGTAGTTGTGGGTAGTGGGGTATTATATAGAGTTTGTGTGGCATGTTATGGTTCATTATCAAATTTCTAGGAATGTAGGTAGAGAGGTGTGGTTAGTTAATAGGTACAATTCAGTATCTATCCCATTTTCATAAATCATATCTCATGAATTGCATGAATCCATTCTGAGGCATTCATTTGACAATTTAAAATTTTGACACCATGTGCTACCAAATCCATGTTCTAGGAAGGTGGCGATGATCATGTTCCTAAGGTGGTGGGCTTTGAGCTTCCAGTTGATCCTCCTACAGAGCCACCCTTAGATCCTCTCCCAATTCATGTTGTGGGATTTGATGCCTAGTTCCATGAGGGTTTCATTAATATGTTGTAGTTGATGGAAGGCATAGTGATACCTTCCTCGAGTATTCAAATGATGACTCCTGAGTTTCAGTAGCAACATCCTACCACCATCTCAGGGGATAACATACCACATGCTATAGAGTCTTGGATCAGGGCTATCCATTTTATTTCCACTCTCTTAAAGATGCCTCTGGAGAGGAAATATTTTCTAGTTGTTTATATAATTCTTGATTCAACTAAGATGTAGTAGGATTTAATCACCTAGAATGAATATAATAGAGATATTATTTATAATAACTTTTTGTACATTTTATATGAATACATATTTTCCCATAATCTGAGGTATAACAAAGCAAGTGAATTTATGAACATGTAGGAGGGGAAAATGTAGTTTATTTGATACTCTTCCCAGTTCATTGAGCTACAATGTTTCAATCCTTCTATAGACCAAAATGAAATAATGACTTCTAGGATATTTTAGGACGTTATGTGTTATGATATCTGATAATATGTCAATGTGTTCTGAATAATGATAATTTTGGAGATCTTCATCCATTCCCTAATAATATAGTGTAATATGGGAGAGGTTTGTTGTCCAAGCCATGGTTTCTCAGTACCTTGGGATTCCAATGCATTTTAAATTGGTAGGAATACATGTTTTGATGATTCTCATGTAAAAATAAATAGTATGGCCCCACTTGCAGAATTCAATCTTATCGGTCACCATTGCAGAACACCATGGCATTTCAAAAAATAGTTCCCTTGGGAACCGATTCAGTCCCGAGTAAAAAGAAGGATGAGTCGTATCCATAATTTCTATAGAAAATTCCCTCATGTTCCTAGTGAGTGGGGATCCTCACCTACTCCTTGTTCATGAGTTGGGTCAGCATGATATGGATTGTCATGAAGTAGGAATACCACCGAAAAATCAAGTCGAGATGGTGGTCGAGGTAGAGGATGTTTATCTTATGATTCTCAATGCTAGAAGAGAGTGCCTTCTAAGGGAATCCAGGAAGTCACTCAAGTCCATTCTACTGTCCAGTTGCATGCATTATAGTATACATCGCTAGAGAAAAGCATATACCATCTACAGTACGAGGTACCATTCATGTTACCTCAACATTAGTGTCATATTTCTTTAATACATGCATGTCTCATTATTTTATATTTGTGGTGTTCATTATGTTTTGGGGCCTCAATAATGTGTACTATCATGGTGTTATGACAAAATATACACAATTAGGTATCTATATAAGGGGAGTTCTCCCTTATGAAAATTTTCCCGCGGAGATAAGTAGTTGTCAATTCGTATGGGATCTATACGTCCTAAAATAGACATGATTTGATATAATCATTGAGACAGACTGCATAGTTTCCTAAATATCATGTATTGACTTTTATAATCATAGGGTGATGTTGACATCACCATATCTCATTAAACTGATGCATAATGGATAATTGGATGTCAGTGAAACACGAGCAACACCTGAGAAACAAAGGATGGGTGGTGGTGAAAAACAGTTCTTCATTCAATACCTAGATGACCAAGGGTTACAACCAAATATTTTTCTCCAATATTTGAGTGTTAAAGATATTTCTTTCCAAAAGGCTTCTCTATTCTAACTCTAGTGTGAGTGTTATATTTTACTATTGAGATTCTCCTTGGAGCATCTCTTATAACCATTACTACTTATAAAATGTTACATAAGGAGAATCTGGGGATCAAGAATTATTTATATGAACTAAGGGAAAATGATTTTAACACCCCAACGCATCCACTAGGGGATATCTGGTCCCCGTTTCCAATAAGATAGATAGTACCCATAAGTTTTGTGTGTATTTCCATAAGTTGGATTGGTTAACTATCTAGAACGAGTATCTACTACCTAGGATAGATGAACTATTTGACCAGATATGATGAGTGAAGGTGTTCTAAAATATTGATATGAGGTTTTTCTATCATTAAGTACATTACAGGACTTAAGAAATACCTCTCACACCTTTTAAGAGATGTTATGGTCTCTACAAGTACCTAGTTAGGCTATTAGGATAAACAAACATAGCTTTTGTTTACCTGAATGTTATGAATGGGGTATTACACAGATACTAGGATTCATTTGTGTTTTTTACAATATCATGGTGTATTAACGTTGAATACAGGACCATGAAACCCTTATTGAGGTCAAGATGAATATGATGACAGAGCATCAGCTCTATGAAAATCTCAGTAATTCAAATTTTGGATCTATAATGTCCACTCCCTAGTTCATATCATCGTGGAGTAAAAAAATTTATTGACCCAGGAAAGGTGGGAGATGTGGTTTTCTAAGATAAACCTAGGAATTTCTTTTACATGAAGTGTTTCTTTGGGAATTTAGTATACTAAAAATTAGCCATTTCGGATTTCCCACACCTTGCAGCACTGCATAAGGAATTAAAAAAAGGGATTGAAATTATAATTCTATGAATTTCGTGAAGTTTCCTTTTAGAATTCGAATAGAATACTAAATTCAACACCAATAATAATTCTACCAAAGTTAGGAAGGGACTATACATGCTACTGTGATGAATCAGTTATTGGGCATGGTGTTGCTCTGATGTAGGATAAGCGAGTTGTTGCACATTATTCTCATCAGTTGTGTCCTCACATGTAGAATTACGAGATGCACGACCAAGAAATTGCTACAATTATGCATGCCTTAATTTGTTGGAGACACTATTTACTAGGAGAGCATTTTTTTGGTACTCGCAAACCTCAAAAGTCAAAATTATATCTTCACTATGTGGGATCAGAATATCATATAATATAGGTGGGATGAGTTCCTGTAATAATTTTAATTCAAACATTTCTACACTCCAGGGTGAGGTAATATAGTAGCTGATACTCTGAGTTAAAAGAGTCATAAAAAGGAAATTCAATAATCCAGTGAAGAATGGAATCTTATGGAATTATTATCGAAGATCCACGTTGAGGTTATGGAGGACCAATGTAAGACTATTATTTATGATTTATCAGTGACGTATGCTATTCTAGAATGGGTATGTTCAAGAAAAAATTTGATCCTGATTTCCATGTACTATGGGATATTTTCTCAGAAGATGATACATTATCTCGTTGGATAGTTGATAGGGTTTATAAATTTTTGTTCCCTGGGTGTGAATCATTCTCAACCGACATCAATGAGGAGTTGATGAGGGATTTACACACCTCGAAATAGGTAGTTCAACCAAGTGACACCAAATATATTTATAATGCGATGCCTATACTAGTGGTTTAGGATGAAATGTGAGATATCTAGTTTTATCATGTGATGTTCTATCTATTATCAGGTGAAGGTAGAACATCATTGTCTGAAAGTTCTTCTTCAACAATTTTCTAATATTGAGTGGAATTGGTAAAATTATTCAATTCATTTCATGATTGGTTTACCAATATAACCTAAATGAAATAACATAGTGGGGGTTTTGTCGATCTTCTGATAAAGGGTCCATGTTTTTTACCTATGAATGATTCCTTATTATTAGACGATCTAGGAAGATTGTATGCCAATGAGGTGCTACATCTTCGTGGATCTCATTGATTTATTTTTTCTGATAGATATTCTAATTTAATTTCATTATATTGGGAGGGGTTTTAGAAGGACATGGGAATACATGTCATTTTTAGTGTGGCCTACCACCCACAGACCGATGGAAAGATATAGCATACAATTGAATTTCTATAGGGCATACTTCTAGCTTCTGTCTTGGACATTGGAGGTTCTTGGGAAATAACATTTCCTTCATTGAGATATATTATAACAATTGCTTCCAGGATATAATTGAGATGGCTCTCTATGATTCCATTTATTGTAGGCACTTCCAATCACCTATGTGATGGAAAGTAGCAGGGGAGGTAGAAGTTCATGGGCATCGTCTCATATAGTAGATTATAATGGATGTCTGGCTGATCCAAAAGTATATTTTGATAGCCTAGTGTAGATAGCATAATTATTCTAACAAATTCCAGTTACCTATTGTGTTCCAGGTTGGATACATGGTTTTCTTGAAGGTATCACAAAGTTTGGGGAATATATGTATTTGTAAGTAGGGTATGCTGTCACCATGGTTCATAGGAACCTTCAAGGTTGTAAAGCAGATTATGCTAGTAAAATTATTGATTTCTCTTCCTCAAAAATACTAGTTGGTGCATGATATATTTCATATATCTTATATTGAAAATTATTATCCATAAACATCACACATATTCTATTTTAATGATTTTCAGCTGGATATGGATGCTTCCGTAGGGGATTAGCTGGTTCATATTGTTAATCGGAGCATGAAGACAGTTTGAGGTTGGTATGTTACTCTTGTATGGGTTATATTATAGGATGGGTGGGTATATGATATGATGTGGGTGTAGGGGGATGATATAGGATCCCAATGGAAGAAAATCTTTATTGAAATTCCCTCTTTACCCTTATAAGGTTAACATAGCGATGAGTTGATATAAAGAGGGAAGGTTGTAATGACCCTCCTTTTCAATGAAAATATGGATAATTGTTTATCATATTTTAATACTTTGTTTAATCTTAGTAAATTAATTTTGTGGCCTAGAGTAAGTCTGATGACAATATGATGTTTATTTAGAGCCTGGAGTTGCAGAAAGGTTTCTAAAAGGATGGCCTGTATTGTAAAATTTAACCATTCCACCTAGCCAAATGGTTTTTCTAGAACCATGTGGGCAATTGTAAGTGAGGGAAGGAGCCTTAACACGTGGTATACGAAATATTAGCCAAACTATGCACCTAACCATATTAACTTCCCCTCTAATAAATTCAATATTTCATTTAAACCTAGAGTAGTTTTGTTTTGTGAAAAAATTACCCTTTCCCCCCACTGAAACGTTATGTGAAATTTCCCTTTTTTCATTCCTCTTCCTCCTATGTTTTCTAGAATCTATTCCTCCTAGGGGTTCTAAAAATAATCTAATATTATATCTCCTACAAATCTTAATTATGATGTCTTATCTTTGATCAAAAAATCATTCGGTATCCAAAGGTAAGTATTACCCAATTAATTCTCAATTCATCATTTAATCCCATAATCTATTACACTATTTAGATGCTGGATAATTCACCCAATTTTTTGGGTATAGGACATAAAATCATATCACTTACAACCTAAATCAAATATGTAGCCAATATTATGTGAGGATTCATATACATACTTAAGGTGGTAGTTCATGTAGATTTTCATTTGTGTTTTGGTTGTTTCATATGTAATCAGTTGTGCCATTCACTAAAATTTGACGTACGTCTATATTTTGTTGGTTATATCATGTCTAAATGACCCTAGATACATGATATAGGTTAATTAGTTCTTTCGTAGGGGTCTAAAAATCACACATAACCTTTGTGTACACCCATTAGTGTGCTATCATGAAATTGGACATTTTGGCCAAATGCCTCAAAATGCTTATAAAATAATTTGACTTATGGCATGAAATTTTAAATGAACTGAATGTTGTTTCATGTGAATTTAATTTATCCCAAGACAACACAGGGGGTTTGGGGCTTTTTAGGATAAGATGTTTTCAAATGGGCAAGTGAGTTGTTTCCCATGTCATTCTCTTGGACTCTTGAACTTTTGGATTAGATTTTTTGTTGTCTTTTGGATTAGATGATTTTCATCTGATATATGGAATATTTCAACTAGATAGTTCAATTCAATGGAATTATTTTAAATGTATTAAAAACGATCCATTTCTTAGAACATGTACACTATTTTATCAATTTTCCATTTATTAAGAAAATTTATTTGGAGGACCTTGTGTACGGTGGATTACTCGTAATGGCATGTTTTTAATGAAATGGATAAAATAGTTAACAATTGAAATGATCTGTTTGGATGGTTAGATCAATCCCCTTATTATGGATTAGTAAATTATTATTTGGATGAAATTACTTAAATGTATTTTATCATTTTAAATGGAACACATGAGAGGTTTAACTACATCTGTCATGTTATAAAAATGATCCCGCCAAGGTTATTTTATTGTTCCAAAGACATTACATAAGAGGAAATGCATTGTGATCATCTTATTAAACATAAAATTTTTATATAAATGGTTTTGGATGAGAGGCATAACCCTATTACAGTTAAATATATTATATTCCTTTGTAGAGGATGTTATTGATGGTTAGGTTCGTGTAGGGAATGAAGACTTATTCTCACTATTACATCAATGCTGGGAATGACTACCCTCACCAATTATTTGATATAAAGACAATTTTTTGAGCCCCATGTTCCATCTAGAGTGTATACATGGAATGAAAAGTCACTTTCTCAAGTGTCAGGATTGAAAACCCCCACTATATTGTGATGTCAGGATTACTACCCCATGAGTTGATCTTGTTAGCTTGTATATTGGGGATAGATTCCTCCATGATACATACTGTTCCACTCCATATATATATATATGAACAATATATTTGTAATGACCTTTTAGAAATACCACCAACGAGCTGAAGAAGGTACACCTGATATGTGTCCTTTAGGAACCTTAGTAAAAGGTTGTTCATTTATTATATATTTATATACTTATCAGATCCTTCCTGCACACCGATTACTTATGAATACCTACTCGGATATTTTGTAGACACTATTGGTGATGGAAGATTGATATTTTATCTAACATCCTACTCGGTCCACCCTTGGAGCCCATGAATATTATGCTACTATAGGTACATATAAAGATAAAGGTGATTATATAGGTTGTTTACATGTTCTACTTAGCTGCGGTTAGGGGTAGAGGATCAGGCATAGGCTCGAGATGCCAGTGGAGAAACTTATTCCTTTTTTCCTTTTTATTATTATACAATGTTCTTGTGTCTAATTGAAAATATCTATATTATCAGCATTCCATGAGTCCATATGTACATTAGACGCTTCCCTTAAGGCTTTGATTATTATATTCATTTATTCACTCTTCCACTATTATCTGTTTATATTTCAGTAGTTTGTTATATATATATATGTTTATATTATTCTTCCAATACTGTACAAAATTTCTTGTATCCAATTTACAACTCTAGAATTATAGTTTAGTCTCTCGCACCGTACCACATTTACACTCTCGCTGATAGTGGGCATCCTTTAGTGTACGGGGAGGCAAGCCTGAGGACATATGGTCAACTTGGCCCAAGGCATGGGTTAATTGGAAATTGGGTCTAGGATGACACAAATATCACCATGGAATCATTTAATTCATCATTTTGATAATTTTATTTATAAAATCAGTAAACGTATAATGAAATGGAAATATAGATTATTATACATTGGAGTAATAATTACATGTATCCACCATTTAATATCTTCAACTCCAATGCATGTTATTTATATGAATAAATTGCCCAAATGTGTCATTTATAGAATTGAGAATATAATGGGATCCTTCCTATGCGATGTGTAGTCTGATGGTAAACAACACTAGGATTCCAGGGCCAAAATGAGAATTATTAAGAGGTGGTATCATAATTAAAAATGTTTCATGTATTAACTTTTCCATTCATGGGATATTTTTGTGAGACGATATTGAGGGGTAGACTCAATGGGGAAATAACATGCAATTAAATTTCAAAAAAAATGTGGGCATGAAGAGTGGGCTCATATCGACGGTTTTGTTTTTGATTTATCCTCATTTGGAGTGCCTCTGACAACACACTCATTGGATTGTGGGTAAGGATGAGAACTCATTTTGGATGAATAACTACATGGGAACTATACTAAACATTCATGGATTCCCTACACTTTATATGTGGATTAAAAAATATATCCAACATTCGTGGTTTATTCATGAAGTTATGGATGAGGACTATAAAGGATTTTTTGATAGCACAATGTTCAACTAGGATTAGGCCAAATGTGTCTTCACAATGTCCTCATCCAAGGATTTATCAATGAAATATTACCAAAACAAAATGATGGAGACTGATAATCATGATTATTAGGGAACACATATTTGATATAAGGAGATGTTAATGAAGTTAAACATCCTCGTATGGAGAGTAAAAAATAACACATTTCCCCCAAAGGAGAATATTAAGAATATGGGGAGTAGCCTTGCCTGAATATGTCATTCTGGTAGGGATTCGATAATGGAGAACATAGATCCATGTTTTTCAATGGATAATTTTTGAACACTATGTTTCATGAAATCATGGATTTTCAATGTCCTACATCTCCCATGTGATCAAATATGGCCTTCTCACATGACAAATTCCCCAATGTAGGTACATCAGGATCAGGGAACAATTCATGATTTCTTATACTCACAGTGATTGGTGATACACATGTAAAGTGATAATTGATGTTTGAAAAAGTTGTTCCCCATGAACTTGTACATGTCAAATTTTCAAAATAAGGAACATCTTGTGTGATCTGATCTACCTCTGTTAGGGTTGTGAGAGAGACCCTTCTATATGTCTACTTTTGGTGGCCAATGGCATGTACAATACTCCAAGAATTAGGAATAGATGACGGGTTAGATGGTGTCCTCACTAGTAATTCCTCAAATTGGACACTAATGGGACATATAAAATCAAGAGTAATGATGGGAGGTGGAGTTTTCTATGATTAAAATGGGAATGTTATTTTTGATTTTAAACCATTTTTTGGTAGAGGAGATTCAATCAGTGTGGAATCCTATGAAATTCTTAGGGTATTTATCCTATGTTGTCGTAGGAACTATCAGCTAGAGGAAGTTGAAAATAACTCCCTTATTATCTAAAATGATCTAAATGGTCATGGTTAGGTTCCTTAGTATATTTTCTAGACTATTCATAGGTCCAAGGGGTACCTTAATAATCAATCAGTATTTAATCATAAATATTATGAATTAAATTCAATGAATTAATTCCATTTCTCTAAGATTCATTCTAGTCTACATACATCAGGTATCACTTCTTTGGGATCTCTTACTCATGAGGGAATTGAATTGGTTATAGTGAATTCCATTTATATCTATTATTTCAGACCCTCATGACTCATTCTTTCATTTGTGTTGTACCTATAAATTCTATGATAATAAAACAAATTCATATTTTTGTGTTGGAATAAAAACATGTATTCAAAATCAAAGAATAACATAAATATATTTTACTAGAAATTTTTTATGAAGGCTCGAAATTGATGTTCATGGTGAATTATAAATTGAAAATAAACACCATTTATAAAGATAAAAATGAGATATTTTACTTTTCCTTTTTTATTTCTATTATTTTCATAATTATTATTTTAAAAGTGATTTTAATGTGTTTATAAATTTTTATAAACATGATTAATGTATAATCCTATTATGTTCATAAGGATTATTGATGTGGGGAAATATAATATCCATTATATTTATTTTACATTATATATTATTAATTATTTTTTATGTATTATATTTTTTTATTATATTAATACATATACAAGAATGATTTAATATAATTTTGATGTAAAAGTTAGAGAAGGTCGGTCATAATTTTTTTCTATGGCAGAATAATTTCACCACCTCCCAAAAGTGTCAAAAAAATAATTTCTATGAATGAAATACTATAGATTATTTTATTTATTGTAATTATTTTTATTTTATGTAACCGAAAACTAGTTTTTAAAATTTTTATGATTATTTAATGATTTATTCTAATAGGTCATGAATGATTATTTTTTGAGGGTATAATATAATCAATGAATATGATGACATTTGAAAATTATCTGTATAATATTTATTAATAAACATTATTGGAAACTAATCACAATTATTACTATTGAATTACATTAATTTTGATCCTCATTTCTTTTATTGTATTTTTCTCATAAATTTTTATTTCCTTTTTTTCCAACTCGTTTAATTACTAACTTATTCATTTTTACTAATTATTTCAATTTTAACTCTCCATATAAATATTTTCATTTTTTATTTCCCAATTATTTATTATATTATCAATTAATTTTACATAATTTTAATAATTTAGACATACTACTTTTCCTAGGGATAAAAACATTACCACAAAACACTACTATACATTGTATCAGAGTATATAACTATTATTCTCCAGTGATCATATAGTGGGTATGTGATCTGAATTTGTAACTATTAGTGGGGATTTAAGCATTGATAATTTTATATTTCAAATTTTTATTCATCCAAGTATAAATTTCCTAGAATTATTGAAATTGTTATTGCAAACTAGGTGCTCTATTGGATAACAAACAATGATGTGATATTTGATTTTATTAATGATAAATTATAAAGGAACGTAGATAGATACTGATAAATCCTTAAATTATCAAGACAAAACATTTAGATAAATCTATTAGGACTGAAAATCATGAGAAATATAAATTAATATAATTTTAACATGATGTGGTATTAGTAATCTAGTCATGAATTTTTATTCCATAAATATAAACCAAAAATAAATTAATAAATAAGAAATTGTACAAATTTCTAGATTCATTGAATTTATTTGTGAAAAAGTAATATGCTTAATTTGGAAATTATGTCGTATTGTAGATCAAATTCATTTACATGATTTTTTAATTATTAAATTAAAAAGGATATGTTTTTAATATTATATTAAAAGAAATACAAGATTTTTTAATAGATAGATGAAATTATATTTCTAATAAAGGAAAAAATATACATTCAATTTTTTTATGAAAATATACATGTAAATACTAATCATTGAGAATCAAAACAAAATCATGAAATGTAAAATGTTAGATGGGGATATTTCTCATGAAGCTTGTGAAAATTTTATGAAATAAAAAATATTGTGTCCCTATAACCTCCTCCTATTTTTTGATGAACCCATTATATAAAGTCTTGATTCTAATATGGTAATATATTTTTAATCAATACTCTTACATAAAGATATGCAAAAAAACTGATAATGAAGGTAGGTAAATATAAAATACACATACGAATATTCTTCAAAACATTTGGAGAGGAAAGACAATCCTTATGCATGAAAAATAATGTGATCAAGATAAAAGTTCCCATCTAAAAATAATTCCCATCGAAATATACAATACACTTATAATGAATTACTATTTAGGTATATTGAATTGTTTTTCTCACACAATTGGTATATTTAGTAGGTATCTATGTTTATTTTTTTCCCTGATTTTTTCCACTAGTTCAAATAGTATTTTTTTTTTAAAATTGTGGTTTTGGGCAGGATAGTGTTTAGAGAATGGTTATCACACCATTAATATAAAACATAATCCATATCTCCAAGAACATTGATGAAAAAAGTGGGCCTTTAAATGAAACATGGATTTGAGAATAGCCATCCTCTAGCAACCATTCACTTAAGCATCATCTCCTCCTTGTGGGAAAGAGGTGACTCCTAGTTGGTGAACGGTCTAGTAGATGATGTGGAAAGACCATAAAGTATTCCAGATCTTAAAAAAGCTTAACTAATATTTACCTCCCAATTTATGACACAATATATTCCCCCATTTTAATCTATTCAACTTATTTAACTCTAGGAAATTATTCCAATATTTTCCTCTCTTTATTGGATACAATATTGGGAAGATATCAGTTTGTATGTTCTTAGAATCAACACATAAATACATATTATCATTGTTTAATAGCATATTAATACAATTTCGATGGGTTTGCATCTCTCTATTAGTTGTGTTGAACTAGTATGGTTTTGAATTTTAAATTATTGGTTTGGATCATGATGTTGGTGTTGTGTTTTTTGTTATGTAATATTTCATCCGGGATTAACATGTGGTTTTTGACTAAATTGTGATGAACTAAAATTTTTAGGTTGGTTTTTCCATATTATGGAATTATTTTATGAGTTAAATATGATTTCCTATATTTAAATTGGTTTTATAAAATGATTTTGTGAGGAAATGGTTGGTTTTCATTGGGTTCAGTGTGTGTAAAACTCTTGAAAATATTTATCCCCCTTAGAGGTGGTTGTAAATGGTGTATTTTGGAATGAATTGTTTTGGAAAGATTAATGGGTATTGAAATGTTTTTAGAATGTTTTTAGAAATAGTAATAATCACAAATATACACTAGGTTCTATAGCAGGTTGGCGATGGACCTATACACTAGGAGTCATAGTTGGGTTTCACTTAGTCTTCCAAGTAGGATGACATTACTTCACTTACTAAACATGGTGATAATGTTGCCAGTACAACTAGAACATTGAGAATGCCCTTTATAATGGCATGTATATGGGGAGAGACATGGTTGTGACGTATCACCAAGAGTACAATGAACATACTACCCATGTGACCTACTTACATACATGATGTCGTAATGTGAGTATAGTTTTTTAGTAGCTTCAATTTTTTTATTGTAAATATATATTTTAATAAAGAAAAAATCTATAAAAACAGACGATTTTTAATTTACATAAATACAATCTTCCTTATATATTATATAATGGTTGTTCGTTCAACACCAATGGGAATTCTACCTGGAATGTGCTCTCACACCACATATATACCCAATGGGTATATATAGATATTGTGTAATATGATATTGTTGAAGGAAAAACCTCGTATGGCGCTGGTATTGGATTATCATTATTGTGTGGTTTTCTTTCTGGAAGGTGTTGACATTGTTGGATTTATTGTCCTTGGACTTCATTCCCTGAGGATTTTTTTGGTACATTCTTCATTTCTCCATTCCCATTTTGGTTCATCATGTTTTCGACTTGAAATGTATAATTTTCAAATTTTATCAGGTACATATCTTTTTTTGTAGCTTTATATAGATATTTTTTTTGGATTTTTATGTAAATATTTATTTTTTAGATTCTATATAATTGTATTATTATTTTTGGTATTTATTATGGGGTTTTCCATGGGGAAATAATTGCAATAGAATTTATTTAATCTTAAGAAGTAGTTTTTAGTCTAAGGGGACTAGGAACACACTTTATGACTTCTCACATTCTAGGTCAATCATTGGGAAAAATGGAAACCTTACCTCGTTAATGATAAAGTTTTATCAGAGCAGTTTTACCCTTATTTTGGGTTATTTATTTGGTAATGTCTCTATAGAAAGAAGAAGAAAATTTCAGGGAATGTGGTCCTCGTTTTTAGGGTGTCTAGATAACACACCTCCTGAAAGAACTTCAGATAGTAATGGAATTTTGGAATCATTTTTTATTCCTACAACATGTCTAATGCATAGTCTGCAAGCTGTTCATGGTCAAGATACACCAGTTTAGTGTTTTAAGATGATTCGTTAGATATTGTGTCCCCATGATGAACTACATGGGTGATTCATTAATTTTTTAATGTATCTATATAGAAGAAGTGTTGATGTTTAATTCTTCATTTTTATTGGTGTGTACTATAATAGGACTCCATCAAGAGCTCATGTACAACCATGAGAAGATACTGGAGAGAGTTTCATCACACTTGTTGATCATAGATTAGTCAAGGAAGTGGTTTGTTCTACATAGACAATGGACCAAGGAGTGGGTGTTGGTCCTTCTCAAGATAGACGATCCGAACTGGGAATAGGAAGAGATAAATCTTAGGAGTTTCTTAAACATAAACCCCATTCTGTCCAAGGAATCAAATAACCCTAAGAACAATGAGATTTTATGTTTATGGTTTTAATGATCGTTGAGGCTCTAAAGACTTCATATTTTGTTAATGTTGTGTTTGTTGTGTTTTTTTAGAGGCCATATACACCAGTAGTGGGAATCAAGGGTTATGGTTGGTAATATGAGCAGTTTAGATGGAATAAAAATAAAGTAATCTTTAATTAACTGTACCTAACTGAGATGTAAACTTTTTCAAAAATCTGTGATTTCATCAAACATCATCATGAGGATCACTTAGGGATGGTTTATTCAAATCACTTCACAAAGACAATATGATTTCACTTGAAGTAGTTTCAAAGTAAAATATGAATTATCATCTTTTAGAAATGATTTTCTAGTTTTATAGTCATTCATATAACATATGGTTTATGTTGATGACTTATGATGAGGTGGATTACCATTCTATAATTATGGATACATACTAGGATGGTAATTTAGGGGGTTATGGGATGCATTTGGAAATAGTAAAAAATAGGGAAGGATAATTTTAGGAGAAGATAAAGTGTGTGAATTAGAAAAAGATTAGTGTAAGTATTTCTATATATGCACCACGACCATTCCTATTAAAATTATAGGAGGTGGATATATTAAATGCTCTTATTATGTGAAATATAGATATGTGTAGTCCAGATGTTTAGACCCACATAACTAATTCTATTAGTGTAGACTCCTAGGTCACTTGAAAAAGTTTTAATGAAGTTTTTTTCAACTCCATATATATTCCAGATCTATAGTTCCAAGAGGGAATGTGGCTTCGTCTAATGATTCTTATGATACAAATATCCATTTAGATGGCTATGGTGGAAAATAATGGTCTTCTATTTTAGAGAGAAATCTTAATAAACAAAATCAAATTCATATTTTACTTTAGGATTAAACATAGATGATGTACATACATTCTATTCATCAGGAGATATTGGAGTAAAATATAGGTCCTATTACAGTTCATGGAAATGTTCTTCTTCAATCATATATTGTAATTTATTTTATGATACTTGTTCTTATAAATAATATTTATCTTATCATTTTTTCGATCTATTAAAACTCCCTACTGATCTTTTTACATATTATTTGATTTTTCTAAACATATAGGTAGGAGGAACATACAAGGATTTATATAACTGTCTTGTATTGTCTCTATTGACTCAATTGAGATAAAAATGGATTTTTTTGTTCTAAATAATATATATTTTACATGATCCTTGGATTGTATTGGATTATATCATTCAATACCCACATCAATGGCCGTCCTTGATGAGTGAATTTCACTCTCCATGATGGAAGAACAAATTTTTTAATGGAGAATGATATCTACTGTTTGGATGAAAATGAAATCCTCTTTTGATGATAAGAAGTATTTCATATCAAATGTATTCCCTATTTTTTTAGGATTATCGGAAATCCATAGAGAGTGGATTTACCCTATAGTAGACTAGATTTATGAGGTATTCGAATTGTATATTTTTTGTTTACCTCCAGAACTAGATGTGGAAATCGCCATTGATTTTGTGCCAAGGACACACCAGATGCATATTCCATAATATAATATGACCCCAATATAAGTTTAGTGAGTTAAATGTATAGCTATATTGTTAGGAATATCGAGGGTTCCTTATCCTGAGTGTCTATCCTTAGGATACTATGGTATAGTTTCTTAAAAGGATTATGGATCACTCCAGTTGTGCATTGATTATCAGAAGATGAACAGGTTCCCCCGTTAAGAATTAATACCCATGTCCCTATATTGATGATTGATTTCAATATATTAAGGGGTATATGTTGTTCTCTATGATCAACCATTGATCTAGGTACCACCATTTCTAGGTGAGTGAGGCATGTGTTGCTAGGAATTCGTAAAAATGATAGAAAACCCTTTTTAGTATATGGTGATGTCATTTGGATTGACTTATTCTTCCTCATAATTCATGGATATAAGGAAACTAGTGTTAAATAGGCATCTTGAAAAAAAATTAATACAATTTTTTGGGTCATATTATGGTCATATAATTAATGAAGAGGAGAAGAAACAGAATTTGAGAGTTATTATAGGCAAGCTGTGAGATCACTAAATTTATGCTACATTATCAAATTTAAATCTCTGGATGTAGGAAGATATGTTTATGGGGAATGTTATTTGGGAATTTGGGATTTTAGTTGAATTTGGAATAAATTTTACATCTATTTCATGGAAGGATATGATGAATTTGATTATGGTAAAGAGTTTGTTGTGCCTGATAGGGTATTATAAGGGGTTCATTAAGGAATTTAATGAAAAATCCATTCCAAGTAAAACCCTATCCTAGAAATGGGAGAACATTATTTGGATCCCATAATGTCAAGTTTCTTTCAATGAGATTATACCAAGAATTACCACCGCCAAAATCTTCATTTTACCCATGGATGGTCAAGGTTATGTGTTCTATTATAATGGTTCACACATCGTTCTAAGTTGAATTCCTATACATGGTCATCATGTTTTAGCATATGAATATCATAAAATTTGAAAACATGAAAATAATTAACCAAACCGTGACTTTGATCTTGTAGAATCAATGTATCCCCTAAAATATTGATCTCACTACCTCTTTAGGGAGAATCTTATAGACTTTTCATACCAAAAAATATTGTGTTAAATCTTCTCCCATAAGGTTGTAAACCTGAGGTAGTAATGAGGGATCAAATAGTTTTATGTGTAGTTTTAGAATCATTACAATGTATGTTTATGACCTTGGATATGAAGGATTCTTGTGATGAGTGGGCTCTAAGAGAGTTTTTTTGCATGGATTCATTTAGATTATAAAGAATAGAGTGGTGGTACATAAGTGTATAGTGTGTCGTTTATGTATTCTATACATGAATTGATTATTTACAAGTAGCCAAAGATGTATTATTTGATTGTTCTACTAAATTTCTAAATTATGTTAATGAACTTAGTGTATGGTAATTTTCCTCTGATGTTTTCTTTTAATCAAGGTATAATCATTCATTCTATCCTCTCAACGAAATAAGTTGATGCCGAAAAAATGTCATTCCTAGTGGGATTGTATACTGGAGACACCCAGATGTTATAAGATGTGGGACTTTAGTTCTGGTGGATATGGAGGAGATGAGATGTGATAGATCAAGAATATCAGTGTTATACGTGTCATAAATTCAAGAATGATCACTAGAGCCCCAAGGTCCAACAATAGTTTCATTACATTATTATCTCTAAGTTGGATGAGGTGGCAATATATTTTGTCATTGAATTTCCCCATACCCCCCTAACAAAGGAATACTTATTTGGTTGTTGTCGACAATCTATCCAAGCAAACAAATTTCATACGAGTTAAGGAAATGACCAAAGTTGAGTAATTGGGAAGGTTGGATGTTATGGAGGTCCTGAGGTTTCATTGTCTACTGTAAGATATTATTTTTTACATGGAAACATATTTTACCTATCATTTATATGAAGTCCTCCAGATGAAATTGGTTTCATTTTTTAATCATTGAAAGCCCTAACATCACCAAGATGATGGTCATATAGAGATTATGAACTAGAATCTTGGTGATATGATACATGCCATTATATTTTACAATGGAGGCTCATAGGAAAACCATATCATATTGGTGGATTTTTCATATAATAATATATTCCAATATTATTCTAAGATGTAATTTTTTGAATAGTTTTATAGTCAACTATGTCGGTGTTATCTATTATTGATATAAGTTGGTGGGAATTCCATCCTAAGACCATGAACTGTGTTGTATAGGAATAGTAATATCTCGATCATTAGTAGTTGTTTTTGAAAGCTCAATGTAATTATAATTAAAATGTTCATTAGTTACTCTAGACATTGGAGTTCTCTATAGGTGATTAGGGGTTTTTATGTGTAGCACCCCTCACAGGTCATAACATTTTTTTTAATTAAGGGTGGCTTAAAAATGATATTTTGGACGTTTTGATATCATCGATAGTATCCGAAATAAATTATATCACATAAAATTTACTTCTTAGTTGAAATAGTTTAAAGATTTTTTCTATATCTATAATCTGAAAAATTGTACTATAGATCTTTCTCATATGTTACACTGGGGTGATCTTGATCTTGATCCTGATTTATCATTTATCAATTATCTGGTTAATTTTGTGGATTGCTAGTTGAAAGTGATTTAGTTTAATCCATTCCATTATTTTAGGTCTTGTGGAAACATGAGAAAGATGAACTTGAGTCATGTGAAAGGGTATCTTCGACTGAGGATGAGTACCATCACTTTTTTAATATTAAAACCATTTGTTGAAATTTTGATGATGAAATTTATTCAGCTTTCAGAGAATTTTGTAAGCCACAATTTATTTCTCATGAATTTCATAATTTTTTTTCTAAAAAATTCCCATAGTAATTAATGGATTTTTAAAATTAATTTTTTTGTTTTGGGTGGGGCATGGGGTAGAATGCGGTTCATTCATGGTTAGGGGAAAATGAGTGTTATCCCACTACAAACCATGCGGCTCAGAAAAAGGACCTATCAATTCCACATGTCTAGGATCCCAATTTTATTTTGTGCCCAGTTGCATGTGTGGTCTCTCCTCTTCTTCAGAAATAGGTGGATCATAGTCAGATAATGATCTGTTAGACCAAGTTTTAAAACTATATAGACTTCGAGATCATAAAATAAATAGAAATTTTATTTTTCCCACATAATTTTCTTCCCACATCACCCCTCATTTTTTACCCATTTTATTCCCACATTCCTATACCATCTCCCAATTATCTCCTCTCCTCCAAGACTTCATGATTGGGTGGATTTAAAGATAGATTTTCCTTGAAACCATAGGTATGTCCCTCAATTCCTTATTACATAGCCATATTCTATTCCTCATTTTGGGGTTCCATCTATTTTCAATTCTTTGAAACCACATATGGGTTGAATATAAATTGTTTTTGTTGGATCATGATCGGTGTGGTGTGATCTAGATAATATAGGATCTTCTCTTGGATTGGTCAGTGATTTTTGATCATATTGTTGTGGTTTTAATGTGAATGGTCGGTTATTCCTTATTTTTAACTCATTTACTGGTTAAATTTTAGTTTTTTTCCAAATTTTATTTTTATAAAATAATTGGCTATGGTAATAGTTTGTTTAGTGGGGTTTTTGGTGTGTGTGAAAAAATTTAGAAGGTTTTTTCCCATTGGTAGTGGATGGAAATTCATTATTGTGGCATGTTATATGTATCCATAATGAAAGGGTATGGAAATGCTTTGGAATAGTTTCAGATATACAAAAAATAAATTAGGAACACTGGGTACTAAGGATGGTGGCATATAGATGAGTATGATGGGATAAGTGGAAGGGTCTAGCATGGTCTTCCTAGAAGGTGTATAATAAAAAACAAACTAAACATAATTATTATGTTTTGGTTATCGCTAGAACATTGATGATGGACTCTCTAGCACCTTAGGCACAAGGAGATACTTTCTGGTGAGAGATCCCTAAGAGTATGAGGATCATATCATCCATGTGGCCTACATTCTTTAGAGATAGACGAGGTTCTTAGGTTTTGGTTACCTACTTCTATGCCTTATTTAATTATAAAACCTTGTTTTAAAATAATAATAAAATTATAAAATAAAACTATTTTACTTTCATTAAAATTTTGATTATTTATTTATATTATAAAGGATATGCATTGAAAACCTAATAGTATAGAAATGATAATGTTATCTCAGATCCTACATACACCAAATTGGTATGTGGAAAATATTTTTTGATAATATAAAAGAGTAGGTATTCATTAAAGGTGGTAATGGATTCTCTTGATAATGATGTCCACTTTTGGAAGGTGGTGATGGAGTGGATCTGGTTGGTGTTCGATATCATTCTAGGATGAGGTTTTTGATCAATTTGATAGTTCACTGTATCTTTTTTGGTTCATCTATTTTTTTAAATAGATTTCAAAATATCAAACATATAAAAGGTATATATCGATTTTGTGTGTCCTTCTATATAATTGGGTTATGAGTTTAATGTACATATTGTATTTTTAATGTTTATCTTTGTGTTTTTTGATTTTTTTTTTATTGTAATTAGATATTTTTCCTGGTAAAATAATTCCCAGGGAGTTATTTGAGGCCTAAGAGCTGGTTTCCAGCGCATGGGGATTGGGAATTACCTTAGGGTAGTACCATTGGCTGAGTCAGGTGTTGGTTCAAATTGATGATCACACAGGTTCATGAAAGCTTGAATTATACACTAATAATCAAATAAAATATTCCTTAAGTTCATGGGTTTCTATTTTTTATAATTTAATTTATCTTTATTATGTGAATAAGTTTACATAAATGTTTATATGGTTGGGATTTCATTGTTTGTATTAGAAGGAGGTTTAATTATTTTTAAGAATCAAATTATCGTATATATTATATATGAAAACCCAAATAAGCCATTTTGATCAGAAACCACTATATGTTATGGTATAATAGTAAATCCAAAATGAAATATTTTGATTATAAAAAATTCTTCAAAAATATATATTTAATAAAATAATAAATATTTGTTTCATCAAAGAGAATTATTTTTTTTAAAAAAAGTGAGAAATAAGTTATATCATTCAAACACTTGATGTGTCAGATAATGGAATGATTTTATGAATGAGATGTTAAATATTATAAATGTTGAATATGAATAAAATTTGGTTATATTAATTAAACTATATCATGTCATTCTTAAAATCTAAAATCATATTGAATTAAAAAAATTTCTAAAGGTGATATGAATATATATTAAGTACATTATACTCTAATAAATATTATCATTTCAATTAAAAATGGGGAAATGAATCCATAAGAATAAGATGATATATTATGTTATCTAATGGAATGAGAAAAAAACTCATTTTCACCCGTCAGGATTAGAAGGACAAACATATCAGTGGTGGAATATGATAAAAAATTAAATGAATAGTTGGATTTACTTTTTAGAACAAGTGAAATTCATGAAAATATATTTTTCTTGAAAAAAATTATTCTCTTTAAAATTAAAATATCGTTTCACCTCCATTATGTAAATCCTAAGCTGGAAGGATCCAGTGATTCATATGAATAAAAAATAGGAATCATTCGAGGTCCATCTCTAGAATTTTAATGGAACCATAAACCTGAGAACCCAAATTTTTAATGGGCCAGGCCAAGTCATATAGTTAATTTGAAATTAAATTAATAATGGAAATTAAATAATGCCAATGGTCTTAAGGGCATAGAGTAATAATATAATAATAGATTTGTATAATAATAATCAAATGAGATGATTAGTTAAGAATACTTCATTCTTCTTACATCCCACGAATATGGGAAGGTGTATCAATTAATGTTCTTGAAATGGATTGGTGAATTCCATGAATTTTTACATGGAATCAAAAATGTTCACGATTTGTGTGGAGATATTATGATGACAAAAAATTTATGGAAAAATAAATCTTCAAATTAATTTTCCTCAAAATTTTGTGTGCTTCATCTATAGGGAATACACTACTTATAATATTAAATTTAAACAATGGGGTTTTTCTTCATAATAAATATCCACAAGCTATAATTTATATAGAAAAAGGAAGGGTTATTCCATAACTACCCCCATGGTAGATCCAAATTATAATTTCTCATTGTTACAATTTTTTACAAAATAGAATAGTAAATGTATTATTTTACTCAAGTAAAACATATTATATAATATTATGAATCTTCTATTGAGATATAAAGTAAACAGTTCAATGCCTAAATTTTGATTTATTGATTAATGAATATAGTTGTGATAAATACAAACAACATAATCATTACCACAATAAAAAATATATAAATTTTATTGTAGAAAATACAGAGAATCAAAATTTAGGATAATTAAATTAAATTTTGAACCTAAATTATAATTCCCTATAAAAATCATATATAAACTTTAACGAGAGGAAATTCGTAATATCACGAGTTTTTAAAAAGAAATAATTTGTTTGATAACAAACATGATGCACCATTTCAAGCATAAAAAAATATATTTTAAATGTTACCATTATAACCTTATCGTTAAAATGAAATTAATGAAAAATATTTACTAAATAATTAAAGTAGGTTTTTCAAATGATTATATAGTGATGATTCATTAGTTAAATACTAAATTATAAATGAAAATAAAACCTATTTAAATATAAGGGATGTGTTTTATGGAAAAAAATTTATGTGGGAATGATTGTTTTTATAATATAATAAAATAACTCTTGTTAGATTATATTAATGAAATATAAATACAATCATATGTTTAAAATTCAACATCATTGTTTTGTAGACATGATATAAGATCAAATTCTTGTCTGAAAGGTTAGGGCATAGCCCTTTTTATTATGAAAAGTAAAAGAAAAGACAACATGATGGATAGCAGGGTCATACAAGCACACATTCTCCCGTACCTATGGAGAATCAATGATAAGAAGAACTCAAAAGTCCAAGTCACATTTATAAGAAGGTTCATAGTCTCCATCTTAGTTAGACTCATAGTCCAGAGGGCCATGAGAACTGGCAACCAATGTTGGATTCAGGTCTGTGTAATCTTTTCTCAATCTCACTTTACTATAAATAATAGACTGAGATCCTTCAAAATCCACAACAACGTTTTTCCCTTGGGAAAAACCCCAACTATATGTTGGTTCTTTTTGGGTAATCATCCTCAACTTCATCCAACCTTCCCTTGATGACTTGTGTGTCCTTTAGTTTAATAATTTCCATAAGATTCCTTGAAATCCTCTCACCTTATTCCTTAAGAATAGTGTCCATGATTTCTGGCACCTTTCCCACAATCACTTTTGGTGTCATGTCACCTTCACCCCCAATATTTCACTCAACTATTTGATGTGATGGTTCCTCGTCCTTATCCACATGAGTTTTATAGGAAATCTCTTGGGAAGCATCATCCACCGCTCACGATGCATTAGCCTCCATTGATTTTTCATCACCTTCTTCCTACAAGAAGTCTCATGATGCACTTTTAATGAGAAAATAGCACAAGAAACATTTTTACAACACCTCTCTTTAGCATGTCTACTAACATGAAAATCATGAATGAAATCAGACAGTCTCTCATACTCCACATTCAGAGAAATATCAACATCTAATGTAGACAAGACTATATTAGGAATTAAACAAGTACTTAAATCCACTTCCACCAAAACTTTAGCATAGGGACCAAATTTGGCAGCCTCGGTGGTCCTGTCCATTTTAATTGGAATTCCAACCATATAGGCAATGCCCAATAGAATTTTAGGATTCCATAAGATCTAGTGAAGGCCAAAAAGTTTGATCCAAAACTGAAGTCTGGAATTTTTAATAGAGGAATGATTGAAACATAAATCTCATTCGTGAATGAAAATCATACCTGGATTTAGTGAAATTGATCCAAAACCACAATATCTCCACTTAAGATATTATGATGCAAAAATAATATGAAATAATCCATGTCCAATAGGTATGAATCTCTAATCCGAGAACCCCCATATAGAGGTGAGTTTTCGAGCCAAATAAAAAATTCTCTATGTTTTACCTCCACTAGGAAGAAAAGGTAGGGCTATAATTGAATTCTCATAGATCTTGAATCTGTCAATAATAGCCTCCCTACTAGAAAAATGATTGCAGTGTCACCCTTCTTAACAATTTTATTAAAAATACCATTGCACACGGATGTAAAGTGCCTTCTGTTAGAGTCTCTATCAACTCCTGAGGGGACTTTGCTGGATTTAACCACATCTTCCAATTTATCAGATGAGATTCTTGTCTCCATGAGGACCATATCCACTACATGTCAAGAATCAACAGTGCCCATGGTAGCTTTGCAATTTAAGTTCAATTCAAAGGGATGATCTTCAGTCACCCTCGCCGCTTCAAGAACAGGGCAACCCAAATCTGAATTGTCTTCAATCAACACTGACTTGGAACCCGAAACCTCCACCATATTAGTTGAGAGAGTCTTGGACACCATTGGGAGATTGGAACACACATCAGCTACAACATCCAGTTTCTAGACCTTCAGCATTACATCAACAGGATCATCTTCTCCTGCATCCGCAACCGCTCTATCCAGTTCAGATATGCGGGGAAAGGCGGCAACAACCATCCCCAATGAAGCCATGTGAACCCTGTAATTTTGCTGATCCATCACCGCAACACCCTCCAGTATTCAGTTTTCACCTCTCATATCACCTGAATCCACTAGATTCTGATCCAATTTATATCTGTAGGTGATATTCTCGGCAAACGCAGTCGCTTAAAGACTACCCCACTGACCATTCCTCTAGACATAAAAATCCACAACAGGGATTGAACCACCCACAACAAGGGTCTTGCTAACAATTTTAGGGAAACCCATGAAAAACCCCAAGATATTCAGAAGACTGAAATCGTCATGAGAGGAAGAGTCCCGAGCACCCGCCATCTCCAAAGATCAAATTTTATTTTATGCATAAAATGAGTATTTTTCTAAAAATTAATCTTACCGCCTATTTATGGTGATCACACTTTAAATATCTATTTTTCACTTTGATAAGTTCTATTTGAAAAAATAATCTTCTTCCCTATATTCTGGACATCAAAATTTACATTTGTAAAAAATTTAGTATTTTTCAGATAAGATTCATTTTTTAATTAATAGTGAAAAATAGTGTATTTTAATTCAGATATTCCTTTTTAACTATTTTATTTTTATTTTTAGATTGTCATTTTAATTGGTTTTAAATTTTAAGTAGTGTTTATTTTAAGGATTTAATCCAACTTAAGTCATTAGAATGATTTTTTTATTGAAATTAAATATAAACACATAATGGATAATTGAATGTCTATTTTTCCTACCATCGAGAAACATTTTTTGAATTAATATTAAATTAAGAGACCCTGTTTTTGGCCTAATACGACATTAAAATATTTCTAAGGATATTTCTAGAGCTGGGAATTGAGATACCGTGAAATTAGAGGCCCTGTGTGCCTAGAATTATTTTTATAAAAATTCCATCATTTTTTATATTATGCATGCACGGTTAACTATAGAAAAACGAATATCTCTTAAACATTTGAACATATTAGAAACTATAGAACACGGCTAGGTTCGGATTGTGTTGTTTCCCCTACCCACAATATAAAATAAATATGTGCGGGACGTTCAGACCCCTCTCTCATTGGAAGTGTGTTAAATTGATAAATTATTTTATTCATTTATTCATTTAGTAGATCAAACATGAATAACTAATGGAATATGGATTAGATACAAACGTTGGGACCACCAATGAGCTCAGAATGTATTATTTACCCTAAGAATGGTATAACCTTTGTCAATGTCAGGTTTTTGTCATATGTTCCATCATGGAAGAATAATTAAAAAATTAAATAATTGTTTTATTTAATTATTTAATTAATTACTTTTAACCTAATGAGAGGTTATAAATACAAGGTTATGAGATTATGGCCTCATAACCCTTTTCCCAATGACTCCTCTCCTCTCCTCTTATTGCCTCTTCTATTCTCTCTGTCGATGAACAATGATGAATCCTTGGATCTAGGCGGATCAAAGCACGAAAAACACAACATCTTCTTATCATCATTGTGCAAGTATGATCTTCGTCAACACCATAAATATACAATCCATGTAGGATTTATCTTTTTGGGTTCTTTACCACGGTTTAATTTTCATAATGAATGAGAATTAATTTAATTAATTCATAGATCTAAAAGCAATGGATTGAATCAATTTCTCTATGTCTATCGAGAAATTGAAAATCCTGAAGTATGATAAAAATCTATTTGTTAATTCCTCATGTTCTTGATTCTCAATAAAGATGGCCAAAAAACAAGGCCATCTATCCACATAGAAACCATGCCCTTTTCTAATTCATTATTCACCCGTTCTTCATCTCCAAATAATTAAGTGTGCTAAAAACTCAATGTATCATTGATCGCGGCATACAGATGTGTAGATCTCGACATTAGGACCGAATATCTATGGTTGTCGCAATTTTCATGATTAGATCAATGATGTAGTGGCCCACGAAAGGGTCTTTGAGGTGGTGCATTTCTGGTGTGTCTTTGGGGTGCGGCCATGGGCAAGATAGGTGGTGTGACGTACTGCGACGGTCCGGTGTGGTAGGTGCATGTGGTACGGCGACATGAGCCAGAGTTTAGGACTATGGCAGGCCGAAGGGGTGTGGCTCTCAAGTGGTGCGATTGCCAGGTGGATAGCGGGGTGTGGTTTTTCTGGTGCGCGTACAAGGTGGTGCAAGCAGGACTGTGTTCATCATAGATGAAGAGTGATCGACGGCTGGGAGTTGAGATTTTATATTGCAGAGCATGTGCAGAATGGAATGGATATGGAAAATTTTTGAAATGGGATAATTGGAGAGAGAAAGTGTTGACAAAAGATAAATTAAAATTTTAAATCAATTAAAGAAGCAATCTATTGAATAAGGGGATGAAAAAGAAATTGGAGAGGTGTGGGCTGTGTGTGGCATGTGAGAATTGAATTAAATGACTTGTAAATAATAATAATAATAATATAATGATATTATTATTTTTGGTTTTAAAAAAATAATTCGTCTATAACTTATCCATGCGACATCATTTTCATGAACCGTCAGCTGCAGTGTGACCCTAACTTCGAGACAGACATTTCAAGTCTGTTATTGGATATCTTTTTCGTGTTTTCAGATTGGGTACCCGATACACTCATGAAATAATAGATTTAAAAATATTATTTCATCTTTAACCTACCATAACTCCTGTATGTGAGGATTCATTGTGTTTTGGTCAGCGGAGTTGTGATCCTTTCATTAAGACGGTCGATTCAAGTCTAATGATGAATATTAAATTCGGGTTTGTGTATCGGGTCCACAAAACGTCCAATAACAATAATATTATTATTATTGTGGGATTTTGCATCCCACATAACTCCCTCTTACGGTGTTGAAATGAAGAACTATCTATAGCGCCAGAAACATTAGGATGAGGCAATAATTTTGAAATACTCCATGTGACTTTCATAGAAATTTGGAGTTTGGTCAGGTTGGATCGTACTCGAATCTAACTAGGCCCTTGATACTAAAATGAATATTTCTTATATACCGAGTTTCCGATTGACGCATAGTCTATTGTGTTGGAACCCTTATGACATGACAGATCATCAGGTTACTTATTCATCGGACTTAGTAATGGTTGAAATATTACCAATGGCTTGATGAGCGGTTCTCCTAGAATCAAGCATGCTATGTGTGGCAATCTCATGGCTAGCTGTGACATGAAGAAATAGAGGGACCAATGCAGGTCAGCATCTGAAACTCCAAAGTGGGATGATCTAGTTGTACAACTAATAATCCCTACCTCTATAACATCAACCTATATGGGTCAGCACTAGCGACCAATATGGGTCTTCACAACCCACCAATATGGGTCACCACCAGTGACCAATATGGGTCAGCACCGGCAACAAAATATGGGTCAGCTCCAGCGACCAATACGGGTCATCACCAGTTACCAATACGGGTCAGCACCAGTGACCAATATGGGTCAGCACTAGTGACCAATATGGGTCAGCACCAGGGACCAATACGGGTGAGCACTAGTGACAAATATGGGTTAATAATAGTGACCAGTACAGGTCCCCACTAGCGACCAATACGGGTCGGAACCAGTGACCAATATGGGTCAACAACATTGACCAATACAGGTTAGCACCAGTTACCAATAGGGTTCGGCACCAGTGACCAATATGGGTCACTACTAACGACAAATACCAGTCATCACTAGAGACCAATACGAGTCAGCACCAGTGACCAATACAGGTCAACACCAGCGGCCAATATGGGACCCCATATAGCAACCAATATGGGTCAGCATACAGGGACAAATATGGGTCATCATATAGTGACCTATACGGCTGAGTAGTATAGTTACTGTGGAAAGGATGATCTAGATTTTTTATTAGGCATCCATATCCCATTAACCTGAAAGATAAACCATTAGAGTGAGATGGATCTTTTGGTTTGTTCCCCATGATTTAGATCATGCTTGTGATATTACATATCAAGTTAGATGTTAGTTCTCCTGTGATGACATGAGGTGTGGGAATCTTATTACTGGAGCAACTAAGATATCATGGGTTATACTAAAGAAGGGTTCGCCTGACTAAACATAGTGTTGAGGAGTGGGCCTCTTCACATACAGTCCCTTTTTCTTTCCTCAAGCGCAAGACCATGTCAGCAATACCTCTAGTGTCAGGAACTTGAGGTAGTTCTTGTAGAGAAATATTGATGAAGGATATACCCTCGGACACACTATTTAGAATGGTTGAGTTTTACATGATGGAGTACATCTCTCATATGGTTACCATTAGGTATGTCCAGCTCATGGAGCGTGAACTCCTGATCCTTGAGTTACACTTTGAGCCTTCATTGGAAATCCTGGTAATTGCATGAGATCAGATACCTATGTTCCTTTTTGAATGAGGCTATTTTATCTAGATTCCCTATGTATATATATGGTCATATACCTTGTGTGAGCTATGAGATGGAGATCCCCTTACTCTCTCTTTTGGGTTTCTTTGAGTGATCATATCTACCATTGTGTGGAGCTGTACTCTTTTCATTCACTATTATTGTACCTTATTCTCTCTTACTATTCCCTTATTTAGGACCACTATTACTACTCCATAGAGCCTTTGGGGCATCCAACTAAGTATTAATATACTCACCCCTGCTTGGGATTTACCCACATTTGGTGTGCCCTTACAAAAAATAGACAGGATGATCACTACATCAGTGGAGTTTAGGGATATGGGGTGCTCAGACCGTGTATAGTGGTCATTGATTGGGATTCAAGAGTTTTACTCTTCCATATACTTCTCCCATTTCCCTTTTAGCTTTACTTTTCTTAAATATGTACCATTTAGAGGTCGATTCATTTATGTTGGTTTCTTTTTATAGTAGTGTGGTAGATTTCTTTCTTTTCCATTTCACATTTCATTAAGTTGGCTGCATGCGTGTGTATAGGTTCTTAGGTAAAGGCCGCCTCAAAATTTTTGTACCTTCGGCACAAGTCTCTTTCCCCTGGCCAATGGAGGAGGGCTTGAAGTAGTTGAATCTTGAGCCCCAGTATGGGTAAGTTCATGAAAAATTTGTATCAAGAGTGGTTCTACCCTTGGTACATTGTTCAGATGTTTCCCTAAAGAGGTTTTGGTTTGGTTTACAGAAAAAGTTTTGAAGTGCCTTGAAAGTGGCTCTCCAGATAGGGAGTCCAGTGATAGTATGGGTGGCCAACGTAACCATTCACTAGGACCCTGATTACCCTCTTATCGACTCGGCACCCTAATAAACTTTCTATAGTGAACAATTATACATGAATCATATAGGATTGAGTCTTTGGATATACTTCTCATGTCATCCCACCATCTTTGATGATATATATAAATATATATAAATATATATATATATATTCTTATCTGACCTAAATACTACATGATAACATTTAGTATGTTTCCAGGATGACTACCAGCCAGGATACATGCTACAGTTCGTGGCAATGATTCTGTGAGAAACAATAACTTAGTTCAGGACCCATCATGAGAGAACCTTTCCCTTGGTTGGAAGGTACAAGCACCCCCACCTATTGAGCAGCAGACAACCCCATCAGGTCGGGATGAGGATGTGTGTATTCTAAGCTCACTTCAAGATTTCCGGCCATATAGATCACTATGGTTATGTGGTGAGCCAGACCCTCGAGAAGCAGAGGTTTAGATAGAGATGATGGACTGCCTCTTCAACCTTTTGTGGACATTGGCAGCCAGACCATTCAACGAAGCAGCATGCATAGGTGAAAGAGATATTTTTGTCAGAAGAACACCATAAACCTGGTTGTGGTAGTGAGCAAAACAGAGCTGGGATGTCATTTGTAGCTAGCTGATGCCAGATAATCAGATCTCAACATATGAGTTATTATCATGATCAGTCTCATGCATGTGGTCGTATGAGGCCTAGATAGTTTAGCAGAAGCATGGTGGATGAACCCCTCTGACTTGTGCACTCAAGATGTTGTTGTGTAAGAGATTACCCTAGTGTGAAGTGCAGGAAGTCCCATACTCACCCAGTGTGGGAAGTTCATAGTAGTTAACTTCCCTAATGTTGACCCTGGTGGAATATGAGGGTACAACTTTTCTTCAATCTATGGTGTCGACACATTCACTTCTCGAGTGTGTAAGAGTGTATTAGTTTTGAATAATCGACTGTGAAATCGTGTGTGACAATATGTCCTTAGGTGTTTCACCATATAGATATTCTAGAGGAGGGAATCATGAGCCCCTATTCCAATGACAAATAGTGATTCCAGTTGTGACATGGGATGTAGATTATCGGGTGGGGAGGGAAACTATCCCTTCGAGTTCTCTCATGTCATTCGATACCGTGCAAGGAGATGACGTGGTTGCATACCACTTTACCTTACCCCAAATAGTTGGAGTGGGTACACTATGTATTACATATGTCGTAACTGAAGAGATATGTGTGTGTTCATATAAATTTCATCAACTGGAGAATGCCTTATGAGGATGGACCATCCCTTTGGTCCACATTCTATGGATGTAAAAAAATGTATAGGTTTCCCTAGGAGAGGGAGAGCTAAGTTCGAGCTTGGTATCCAGAGGTTTTTCCCTAGTTTTTCTTTTAAATGATGAAAATATTGAAGGGGGAATAATGTGGAGACTCTGTTTTTGTCCTAATACGACATTGAAATATTTCTAAAAATATTTCTAGATCTGGGCACTGAGACGGTGTGCAATTCCAAGGCCCGGTGTGCCAGGAATTAATTTTATATAAATATAAAGTGTTTTTATGTTACACACACATGGTTAACTAAAGAAAACAGGATATATCTTAAACTATGGATCAGATAATAAATCGGATACCACGGTTGGGTCCAGAAGGCGGTGTTTCCCCTAAGCATGACATAAAATAAGTTGGAACGAGATGTTTGGACCCCTCTCTCGTTGGTAGTGTGTTAAATGGGAAAAATTAAATTATTAATTTTTTCATTTAATATCTCAAACTCAAATAACTAATGGACTATGGCTCAGATGAAATATTTGAGACCTCCAATGATCTCAGAACGTAGGCTTTACCCTAATAAAGGTATAACCTTTTTCAGCGTCTAGTGTTTGGCATATGTGCCATCGTGGGAGAATAATTAAATAATTAAATAATTGTTTATTTAATTATTGGATTAATTTATTTAACATGAATAGAGGTTATAAATTCATGGTTATGTGATCTGGGCCTCATAATCATTGTTCCATTGACTCCTCTCCTCTCCTCTCCTCCCATATCCTCTCCATTGACGAAGAAATGAAATTGTGGATCCAGGAAGATTGAAGCACAACAAATGCAACATATTCTTACCATTGTTGTGCAAGGGCGATCTTCGTCAACACTGTATGGATCCATTCTAGGAAGGAGTTATCATTGTCTATTTCGTTCCCCTATTTAATTTTCCTGACGAACATGATTTATATGAATTAATTCAAGGATACAAAAGCAATGGATTTATTCATTTTCTTCGGGTTTATCATGATATTGAAAATCTTGAAGTATGATAAATATCTATTTGTTAATTCCTCATGTTCTTTATTTTCAATTACGATGGTAAAACAAACATGAACATCATTCGGCACATAAATCATGACCTTTTCAACATTATTCATTGCATGTTCTTCATCTCCAAATAATTATGTGTGCTAAAAACTCAATGTTTCATTGAGCACAACATACAAACACATAGATCTCTACTCGAGGATTGCAAATATGTCGTTGTCACCATTTTCTGGCTTAGAACAAAGATGTAGCGGTCTGCGAAAGGGAAAATGTGGAAGTGCATTTTCATCATGTCTTTGGGGAGTGGCTCTAGGTGAGATAGGTGGAACGACATAATGTGGTGGTTCGGCACAACTGGGGCAGGTGGTACAGAAAAACGAGTGGGAGTTTTGGACGGTGGGAGGCCAAAGGGGCATGGCTCCCATGTGGCTTGACAGCTAAGAGGATTTTGGGGTGCGGTTTTTTCTAATGCACATACAGGGTGGTGAAATCATGGATATGTTCATTACTGCAGAAGCGTGATCGGTGACATGAAGTTGAGATTTTCCATCGCTGAGTGTGTGCAGTAGGTCATGGAGCTAGAAAAATCATGAAAGAGGTTAATTGGAGAGAGAAAGTGTTGACAAAAGATAAATTAAAAATTTAAATCAATTAAAGAGGAAATCCATTGAATAAGGGTATGTGCACCAAATTAGAGAGGTGTGGGTTGTCTGTGGCATGTGAGAATTGAAGTAAATTAATTGAAAATAGTAATTATATAATAATGTTGTTATTATTTTTGGTTGTAAAACCATAATTCATTTGTAAATTATCTATACGACTTTGGTTTCACAAACCGTCAGTGGAAGTGCAAACCTTGATTCGATACACGCATTTTGAGTTTGATATTGGGTCTCTTTTCCATATTTTCTGATTGTGTGCCCGAAATTATCATGAAATAATAGATTTAATATTATTATCAAATCATCAACCCACCGTAACTCTAGCATGAAACATCCGATTGACTTACCAATAGTGGTGACATGATCCTATTATTAAGAAGGTTGATTCACGTCTAATGTTGAATATGAAATTTTGGTTCATGGATTTGGTCCAATAAACACACAATATTATTATTATTATTATTATTATTATTATTTCGGGAGCTTGTATCCGACATATCTCCCTCATACGGTGGATAAATGATGAACCGTCTACAGCACCGGAACCCATAGGACGAGGAAGTTCTTTTCAGATGCTTCACCTGAATTTCGGTGAAAGTTGGAGCATGTCCGAGTTTGATTGTACTCGAATCCAGGTGGGCCCTTGACAGTAAAATGCCTATAGATTATAGACTGGGTGTCCGATTGACGCAACGTTTATTGCATTGGAAACCCTATGACATGACGGATCATCGGGTTACTTCTTCGTGAGACTTCTTACCAGTTGTAATATTACTGATGGTTTGAGGAGAGGTCCCCCCAGAATCATGCATGTTATCTCTGGGAACCCATTGGCTTGCTGTGACTAGAATTAGAAGAGAGACCAATGCGGGTCAGCATCAGAAACTCAAGAGTGGGATGATCTAGCTCTATGACTAATCATCCTTACCTCGGTACTAGTATCCAATATGAGTCACCACCAGCATCAAATACAGGTCAGCACCAGCGGCCAATACGAGTCTGCACCACCGACCAATACATGTCAGCACCAGTGACCAATACAGGCCAGCACCAGAGACCAATACGGGTCAACACCATCAACCAATATGGGTCAGAAAGAGAAACCAATATGAGTCAGCACCAGAATCAAATATGGGTCAACACCAGTGACCAATACAGGTCAACACCAGTGACCAATATGGGTCAGCACGAGGGACCCATACGGTTCAACACCAATGACCAATATGGGTCAGCACCAGCGACCAATACCAATCAGCAGCAGCGACCAATACGGGTCTGCACCAACGACCATTATAGGTCTGCACCAAGGATGAATATGGGTCTGCACTAGCGACCAATACAGGTTACCACCAGCGACCAATATGGGTCAACACGAACGACCAATACGGGTCAGTACCACTGACCAATACAGATCAACATCCAGTGACCAATAAAAGCTAGTATATAGTGACCAATACGAGTCATCATATGGGTAATTACCAATAACCAAAATGGGTCAGCACCAGCAACCAATATGGGTCAGCTTCTAGCCACTAATACGAGTCAGCATACAATGACCAATATGGGTCATCATACAGTGCACTATATGGGTCTATATTAGAGTTACTACAAATAGGATGATATGGCTTTACGAATTGTCTTCACTATCCCAGTAGCCTAGAATTTATACCATTAGAGCGAGCTATATATTTTTCTTTGTGCTTCATGATTTAGATCAATCTTGTGATATTACATACCAAGGTAGACGATAGTTCTCCATTGATGGATTGTGGTGAGTGAAACATCTTGCTGGAGCGATTGAGATATCATGGGTTATACTGGAGTAGTGTTACCCAAACTGAATTCAATGTTAAGAAGTGTGCCTCTTCACTTGTTTTCCATAGGTCTTGCCTCAGTTGCAAGACCATGTTAGCGAGACCTCTATTGTCGAGCAGTAGAGGAGGTTCTAGGAGAAATTTACCGATGGAGCACATCATCTCGGACGTACCATTAGGAATGGTTGTGTTGTACATGAGAGAGTATATCTCTTAGATGGGT
Source organism: Viscum album (assembly GCA_963277665.1). NCBI lineage: Eukaryota > Viridiplantae > Streptophyta > Magnoliopsida > Santalales > Viscaceae > Viscum > Viscum album. The sequence goes on along the minus strand of OY728119.1, from coordinate 768,411,577 downwards.
GCCATTTGGGATGGCTAGCTCATGGAGCTTGTACTTCTAATCCTTGAGTTACACTTTGAGCCTTCTATGGAAATCCAGGTAATGGCTTGAGATCAGATCCTTATATTTCTTAATGGCAGAGACTAGTATATCTAGATGCCCTGGGTATATGAATGGGAATATACCTGGTGTGAGTTGTGAGATGGAGATCCCCTTAATCTATCATTTGGGGTTCTTTGAGCAATCATATCTACCATTGGGTGGATTATTACTCTTTCTGTTCACTCTTCGTGTACCTTGTTCTCTCTTAATGTTACCCTATTCTGTACCTCTCTTGCTGATCCCTCGATATTTCTTCGCATCCTATTCTGTTTTATTATACTCACCCATTCTTGGTCTTTGAACGCATTTGGTGTGCCCTTGCGGATGATATAAATGTTGATCGTGATATCATAAGAGCATAGGGATACAGGGTTCATGGACTGTGTGCGGTGGTTGTATCTTGGAATTACAGAGTGGGGCTCTTCTAGCTGTTTTTCTTTTTCACCTATTGCTGGGTTGTGGCACTTTTCTAATTGGGTTTGTTTTTTCCCCTTTCTATTTCAACTTTACTTTTCTTGTACTTTTTCTATTTAGAGGTAGATGTATTTATGTTGGTTTCATTTTTATAGAAGTGTGGTACCTTCCTTTATTTTCCACTCCACTTTAGCATTTAGTTGGTTGAGTCCATGTGTACATGTTCTTATGTAAAGGAATCCCTGAGTTTGTTGTACCTTCGGCGCTAGTCTCCAGCCACTGGCCTATAGAGGCATGCTTAGGGTAGTTGCGGCTCGAGCCCTGGTATGGCTCGGGTCGTGACATAAAAAATAATTCAACTACTTCAATGAATTGAGTTTTGAAAATCAAACATACATGATTGTAATCAGTAGAAAAATTATGGTCTAATAGGATCAAAATAATTTTTTGGGAATAATAACATTGGTATTTTATTTACCACGGTTGAAGGGTAAATATGGTAAATAAGGAAAACTAAATCCATTATATTACGAACATTCCCAAAAACTTGTCCTAATTTCAATGTTTGGGTGGATTTATACCAAAATAAACCTTAGGTTGAAATTTTAACGTTATTTTTTTCATTTGAGTAAGATTATGACATTTAATATGTTTTATTTAATGTAAAGTTAAAAACATATTACTCATATTTTTAATAAGTTAATTGTTTTTAATATATGGTTATATGGAATACTAAATCAACCAAAAAAATCATTTTAATGGCTAAATTTTAATATACATAATGATATTTCATTTATTAATTTTGGAAATTATATTGTTAAATTAATTTTTACACAATGGTGATGGAGTAAAATATTTATTATAGAAAAAGTCAGATAAATTATATTAGTAATATTAAAATAAATATAATTTAATCTTTTTTTTGTCATATATGAAATTTTATCAAGGAATTTGACATGTTATGTATGAATTAATGTAGTTGTATTGATTTAATCAAGTTTTTATTATTTTTTATAATGTCATGTAATGAATAGTTTCATAATTGACATAATACATATATGAAAATAGAAAATATTTAATTAAATGATATAAAACATACAAAAATATAATATTCATCCCACAAGTTTATATTAGTCATAAAATGTTCTTAATTACTTATTAATTTGTCTTTGGCATGTTATGGTAATTATTTTTCCCTAAAATTATAACTTACTTGATAAAACAGTAATTGTTAAAAGGGATTAAAAAAAGAAAAGGATTAAATAATATTCAAAACATTTATAATTTTAATTGAATCTTTGGGATTATAACCATAATAATGACTTCAAATAAATTATTTTGGACTATTTTGGATTCTAAAATTAATTTATTCTAATTTAAAATTTTATGTGTTTCCAAGGGTGCCCATCCCCTCTCCAACAAAAGGCACACATTCCTATCTATTACTAACACATAAAAAACCTCTTGGTTTATACAAGATCTTCCCAAAAATATTCTTATAATACCTCCCTACATTCTTGATGGATTATTTTAGAAATAAAACCCTTCTTAAATGAGTTTAGGTGTTAAAAACGCTGATCATCCAAAGGAAAGGTAATGTTTTTATTTAAGTGTTTCTATTTTATTTCTTATACACATCGTTTAAATAACCTTCTTCCTTGTTGAAGTAATAACTAAAGTATCCTAAAAATAATTCAATGTTATTATGTTAGTATCATCACCTAAATCCTTCTACAATTTCATCAAATAGGAAACAATTATTTTTTGTGTGTGTACGGATGACTATGGTCTCATGAACTAAAATAGTATGTTTTTCAATATAGTATTTCAAGACTGGTCATAATGATGTAATTAATGTTATATATAATTTTAGTGACATATATATAATTATAAATAAATTATACATCGATTATTTTTAGACTTTTCATGCACATAAAAATTATAATGTTGCCCATCTGTACAAGTAAACTATCACCTCCATGAAGCGATGCCAATCTTTTCTTTTCATCACATAACATGTATGATATTTATAATTATATTTTAATGATTTTTATGATGTCAATAATATTATGATCATTCTAGAAAGTTAAAATAATAATGGCCTTATTTCCATAATGACCAATGAAAAATAGAAACATTACTCATACGTACATACACCCTATAGTCTACATGATTATAACGTTGTCCATTTTTCATACCATAAATAAATGGTTTGATTTAAAAATATAATTTCTGTGTGAAAGATATTAATATTTAATGATTATTATTATACAGATGACATACATAAGAACACATGGACAATTTATATCATACCTCAATCATTTTGTAACGTAATTACCAAATATCGTCAAACCATCCAATGTGAACTCAAATAAATAACTAATTATTATTAAATTATAATAAATGATATAAAATTAATAATAAAAAATAATTTTTTTCAATATAGTATAAATTAACAAATGTTAATTATTTAGAAAGATAAAAAATGTACGCGTTGGATTAGACTTTTGGTAATGAACTTCATATCAATTTACTTTCATTGTGGAATATATTGGTATTATACCCCACCTTCTTTTAAATAGTCTATAATAATCCTCTTTGAATTTTAATTTCATTTAAATGTTATCAAAATTAATCATTTTATAAAAATCATTTTAATTAACAACAAATAAATGGTTTTTAATGTATATGATGACAATGACTTTTCCGCCCCTATGAACATTATTTCGTGTTTCTCTTAATCGACATGAAATAATGTTTTTAAAAGAAAAATAAATATCAGATTACAGTTTCATGTATTTTGGAAATTAAAATGTTTATAATAATGGATTTATTATCTTGAAATTATATCTGGTGATTTCAAATTTTAATTTTATTTATTTTATGCTTTTTTAATCTGTTATGATTGTGTTATGGTTCTTGGGCATTGCCAATGTATATGGGTGATTGAAAGATAAAATGAGGGCAGGTGAGTGACATATAGCTCTCTAATGGATTGTGTAATGAGAAGGAGTTAATGATAATATTTATCCTAATATATTTTTGTTAATATACTATGTTGGGTATTCTAAATGTAACCATGATGTTACTCCCAATTTAGCTTAGAAAGCTACAATGTAAGTATGATATGGATGTCACGTGTTACCTTTATGATTTATGATTTCTTTGTTTTCTTTTCAGGAATATTAGGATTTTATGAGATATGTTAAATAATTTATGTTTTATGGGTGAAAATATTGATTTGGTGAAAATCTTTTCATAATTTTAAAATATTCATAGAATAACGGTTTCATTCCTTATTAATTTCCATTTCAGTGATTTTAATGCTCTACATATTTTTTTGAAATTTTTTCCACAAGGTATAATGATTGATAAGGGATAGGAAAAAAGTCAATATAAATTTTAGGAAGATATTTATCAAGAAATATAGATCATGATTTATTTTAAAATGATTTAGATTTTGAAAAAAATGGATACTGAGTACACTTGTCTACTTTGTAACATTTGAGTTATAATGTTACATTTGTGGCCGAATTATTTAAAACCATAAATCTGAAAGGATCCATAGTTTTAATGAATGTAAATTATTGACATAACACAAGATTATGTAAAATTTAATGCCAGGGACTTATAATTGGTATCAATGGAAATGTTTAGTTAACATTAATGGTTATTATTCTGTTAGGGGGTTGATTAAAGATCCCATATAATCAAGTGGGTTTTTATCATACATGAACTTTTGGAGAATTATGGTAAATTAGGTGTATTTGATAAAAACCTAAACAATTGAGATATAATTAAGGTGTTGTATTAGAGTATTATTAAAAAATTTATGTTTCATCACCGTATATGGGTTTTTTTATTTTAATAATTAATTTCATGTTTATTTGATTAGACTTTTTAGTAGATTAAATATCCTTTATTAAGATGGAAAAAAGAAATATTTCAAAACCTTTTAATCCATGCTTGACTAATTGATCATCCCTACTATCACAAAATCATGATCGATTGAATTGGACATCTTCTTGATTATTACAATAATATGTAAGATATATAATGAGTTATCAAACACCTACACATTTCTAAAAAAACATTTACGAGTCATCGTATATTTCTCATATGATTTTAAGATAACTAATCAATGACCTCCTTTGAAAGGTAAAATACAATATTTTTTGTGAATGATTACTTTTAAAAAGTATGAAAAAAATTCTGTGATAGAAAGGGATAATAAAAAGATACTGAAATTTAGATAAAGGTATGAATTATCTTCTTATAAATATAGTATAGAACATGATCAGATTGATATTTATGAATCATGAGGATATAATCAATATATTTGATTTTATTGAATGATGAATTAAATGTAATGCTGAAATTCATTGTTAATTTATTATGAATAATGATGAGATATTAAGATGTATACATATAAAGTAATTAATAGTTATGATTTACAAAAGCATGTGGAACTTCTTAAATATATTAATACCATTTTTAATATGGGTGTTAATTTGAAGAATGTTTTAGTTGTTTATTATGTAACCCTGATTCTTTTATGTGAAAATGTTATTTGATGATTAATTATCTTTTTGGTGAACATAATTTTATTGTAATGGATAACCTTTTGGGTTCATATGATAATTTGATTTTGAGAAATTTCTAGTTTATTACAGTTTGGGATGAAAAATAAAAGGTATGATATAACATTTGAGGTAAAAACGTGTTATGGTTATTTTTAAAGAAATTATCATATTTTTTAATGTTAAAAAATTATATAGTTTTAGAAAAAGGATAACTTACAGGATAAGAGATATCACATTTTCTCTGGGAAGGCCGCAAGAATCAAACCCACAACTGAAGGGAGACAAGGCTTTATCACCAATGACTGGTATAGATGAAGTCCCAATTTATAAATATTTTTTTAGTTAAGAAGGATGATGATATAAGAATATGTTTAATTTGGGAATTTATGTTTTATCAGATGGATATATTTGGTTTTGAATAATTATTTGGTGATTAAGTGATTAATGTAATTTTAGAAGATGTTCATTATTTTGGGAACCCGATATGATCAATGTAAATTGAATACTATGGTATTTTTTGTGGAATAAATGTTGAAATATATTTTGGAATAATCAATGATGTACATATGGTTATTTGAGTTATTTATGAAAACATTTAGCATATCCTGATGATTAATAGGAAAATAATTTTTTGGTATGATTAATTGAGAGTAGTTGATGTTATTTGGTGATAAATGATAGAAATATATCTTGGAAGACTATGTGATCAAATAATTCCTAATTTTTGGTTTCAATAATTATTTTGATTATTTTGAGCAATTTTAAGGATATAAATTTTTGGAATGGTATATATTGAACTATGGGTATCAATGTTGAATTTTTGGGGATTAATGTAGTTTTTTTATCAAACAACGATTTATTATTTTTGGAGAATTATTTCATCCTACCCTAACAATATAGTTTTTGGTGAATTTTTAATGAAAGTATAAATAGATAGTAAATATTTATTGTTATGTGATTCTCTAAAAGTTGATTCTAGTGTTTCAAGCATGAAAATTTTAAATTGAATACACATAATATAAAGAAAAATATGTGTTTGTAGTGGAATATAATTGAAGGATAAAACTCTACTTTTTAAGTATCTATATTTCCTTACATTATTATTCTAATAAGTAAAATAATTCCTCATCTTTGTAAAAATTATCTTAAAAGAAAAACTTTTCCCATTTAAATTTCAGACTATGAATTTAATAACCTTTTAACCAATAACAAAGATATGGTTTTGTGATTGTTAACTTTTTCCTAATCATGTTTTATATCACTCTCCATCTAAACATGATTATTAGTTTTTATTTAATATCCAGGTTTTCAAATATATAATCATATTCTGTGTTATCTCAAGTGACCATTATAGAATTTTTTTCTTTTAATGTGGTAATTTTGTTTATCATTTTTCAAATTAGGGATTGAAATAAAGATATTTTATAAATTCATACCATAGTCCATGACACAAAATTAAAATATCAAGGACACAATTTTAATGGGGATGGGGGATAATGTATCATTATGATTTTTTAAAAAGAAATAATTTGTTCGATGACAAACAAGATACACCATATCGAGCATAAAAGGAAACTAAATATTAATATTTAAATTTTACCTTTATAAAATAACCATTAAAATTGATAGAATGAAAAGTATTAACTAAATAATGAAAATAGGGTTTAAACATGTTTATATATTGGTGATTATTTGTTTATAAAATTAATTAGAAATGAAAATAAAATCCAATTGAATATAAAGGGTGTGTTTTTATGAAAAATAATTTAATTTTGAATAATTGGGTCTATAAAATGAAAAAATCACTCTTCTTGGATTATATTAATGAAATATAAATTTAATTGGATGTCTATAAATCATATTCTATGTTTTTTAAGCATGGTATATAATCAAGTTCAATTTTATGCACATGAAGAGTATTTTTTAAAAAATGTATTTTTACCACATTTTGTTAGAGAACCCAATTTAAATATATTTTTGTCACATTAATAAGTTGAATTTGAAAATCATAATAATTTTATTTGGAAGCGGGACATCAAAATTTAATTTGATTAAAAATTTGTTATTTTTTTGAAAATATTCGTCTTTTAATGAAAAGTAAAAAATACAACATTTTAAATCAAAACAGCGTTTTCATCTAATTTATTTATATTTATAGATTATCCTTATAATTGGTTATAAATAATAATTTCATTATGTATTTATAATTTAATACACATTAAGACATTTTAATGATTATTTTATTGAAATAAGATATAATCACTTATTGAAATTGTGAACATCTCCTTTACCAGTCTTTAACAACATCTTTGGGATTAGAATTAAACACAATTTTAACACTTCTGTGAATATAATTCTAGAAAAGGAACATACATGGTTGTAATAAGTATATAAATTTTAGTCCAATAGGAATTTTTTTTGGGTGAACAGTAACTTTAGTATTTATGTTCAAACAGCTAAAGGTTAGATCAGGTAAATAATGGTAAAAATTATTTTAAAATATTATAAAATTACCATAACACATTTTCTAATGTAATTTTATAAGTGTTTTTAATATCTCAAATTTCCTGTGTATTATTTTTTATATTATATGGAATTATTTTGAGACCAAACAATTTGATGACTTGTGATTCCGAGGCCAATATTTCCCAGAATAAATGTTTGAAACAAATTAAAATTTTAAACAGCGTTCATTGGCGGTTTTCCTAAAAAAGTGGAATATCATTTAAACAGTTTCCCGGATCAAAATTATGAGGGCACCATTTCACTCAGAGCACCGTCTTTACCTTGGATGAGGCCTAACATTATTCTGTGTGGGTCAGCAGCGAGAGTTAGTTTTTGGAGCTTTAATGAAAATAAAATAAAATAATGATTTATTTTATTTTAAAGTTTTCTTTTTACGCAGCTACCTAAATCATCCCATTTTAAATATCTTCTTATGGAAACATCACAGGGTTTTCTTCATAACCCTGAGAATTGAGAGAGAGACTCTTAGATCATTGAATGAGAACCTATTGGCAGAGGATGAAGACACATCTCAGATCTAACGAACCTCATCAACGAATGCAACGCGGCGATCGTTATTTAAACAGACCGAGGTAGGGGTTGTTATTTTAATTCTTTATCCCCGTTCTTGGATCAAAATATTAACACGGGATAACTCACAAACAAGTTGATCTGTAAATTCGTACTTTTTGGGGGAGGGTTTTTATTTTGTTGATCTCGTGGAACTAATCCACATTAGATTATTGTTTTGATTCTAATCCATTTTATTCTGCTAACAAGAGAGAATCAATGCTGTGATGAACGGGGACAGAGGATTATTGTTCTATTTGATTTTGGATTTCATTCCCCTTTCTTTTCTCTCACATTCTTCGCATTCTTCATGGGGCGATGAACAATGGAATTTTGTACATCTGTTTTGCAATGCAGTGATGACTAATTGGAGATCAAACATCGTGGTGAACTAAAGGAGGTGTGACGATGATGGTGACGGACGAATCAACACGGTTTGGGAATAATAGTTCTTTGACCGTTCTTCACATGGATGATCAAAACATGTTTTGAGGGCTGATCGAAGGCCCAAAACCTGAGGAATCATCTTCATGATGATCGGGTGACCTCAACACTTCAGTTTCACTATGATTGAACGGCTATATCAAGGATCGGAGGAGCCTTGAGGTGCTGCGATGAAGAACGTCGGTTCTTGAAATTTTTGAAGAACACAACGTGTATCACAAAGACCACGTGGTGTAGTACTGGTGGCAATGTCTAGGGTTTTTGGATTTGACTGGTATCACACGACGTGTGACCCCAGTCACACGATGTGTTGGACCTTCCTCGAATCTCGGCATGTCTTCTGGGAAGTACACAAACATAGGATGGACTACACGGCTTCAGAACATACTGTGTAGACCCTAAGAGGCATGGAATAGGCCACTACATGGGACTCGGTGTGTATCCATGGGATACACATGCATGAGGTTGAGTACACAGCTGTTTACTCTACCACACGGCCAGGCAAGGCCAGTAACGTGGGTCATCCCATGTGCCGGTTACACGGGTTGGCATACATGGATTAAGGCCATGTACGGGCACATGGCTAGTATTCACAGATCAGACCCCAGATACTTTGACATGTCTGGTGATCCTTTCTATACTCCGTGTAGTTTTGTTTTACACGACAAACCATGCGACACGGGCCGTTGTACATGGGCAGTGCATAGGGTTATAAGAAACGGTGTGGGACACTTCTACACACCATGTACTTTTCAGTTCATGGATTGATCTTCTTGTCCATCGTATCTTGGAAATGTTTCGTCTGGGATAGTGCCCCTTTTTCTCATTCATCTAAAGGTCAGGTATCATTTCATACTACAAGTGCATGATCCCTTCAAAAGGAATTTTCGAGATAGTGTCAGGTATCCTTATGAGAGGCCCAGATCGAGATCATCTATCCATTATTAACCTTAGGTGTAGTCAGGTTTCAAATTGACCAATTCCACAGGGCACTGATCCTCTACCTAGAAGGTAAATCCGGATGAGTCGCGGTATCCACCATGGCCTTGGAAGTGATCCAAATCATTGTATCGTGATCTTTATCCACTAAGGAGTTTGTTCTCCCAGAATGAGTGTATTTATCTCTCGTGGCCTTCCTCGAAGGACAGTACTACTCGGACGGACATCATCATAGCTATCAGAATCATGGAGTAATTCCTCCCAAATGAGTGCTTTGTGGAAACTTCGAACTGAATCCCACATGGAGGTATGTTGTTGCATGACTTGTCCCTAGACTGTGGGCTTGGGATTTGAGTATATATGGATATTTTTTTGTTACTATTTCTATGTGTTCAGTAGAAATATTTTGTTGAGAATACAATATCATTTCATTGTGTATTGCTTTGTGATTTTTTTGTCCTCTACTGAGTATTTTTATACTCACCCCTACACGGTCTTTGCCCACATGTGTCATGTCTTGCGCAGATGTGAAGCCTTTTAACAGAGTCTAGGGTGGATTAGGACAGAACCGAACATTTTGAGTTCCTTACAGGCTGAGGTGTTCCTACGGCTATGAGAACCATTCCCAGTACCTCTTTTTGTTTAGATGTTGGAAATTTTAGTTTTCAGACTCTTGTTTCTTTAGTGGGCTTGTATTCATGTCCCGATTACTTTCAGTACATTATGTTTCGTCATATACTATTTGTTGGGTTTATTTGTATGCATGCACTTTGTTCCCTAGTGGTTTTTACATTTCAGAATTCTGGGCTTGGTGATGAGTTCATATGTACATGTACTTAGTTAATGCCTCCCTTGTTAGTAATATGACTACTCGGTGCTAGTCACCTACCACTAGCCAATTGGAGGCCGGAATGGGGAGTTGTGGCTTGGGCCCCACTGGGACGGGTCGAGACAGAGTGGTTTCAGAGGTGGTCTGTTCTCCCTTAGGACCAAGAGTCTGTGTGATTAGAATGGGGAAACAGTGTTAAGTGTTTCGAGCTCGGCATTCAGGCCAGAGTCTCCAGTGTTTGTGCGAGTGGTCTACGAATCATTACACAAGTACTCGGAGAACCAACTTGTCAACTCGGTACATGAAAATACTAGTTGCAGGGAAATAAGAGAACGGTAAATGCATTATATAGAAATGGTTTGTGTTTTCCATGTCCTTTGTGAAAGCTATCCAAATGTACTCATTAACCATGGTACATATTTATTTCTTACAGGACCCCTCTGTGGCGTATAACAGCTTAGATTCAGCAACACGATCATGAGAATGACCCCCTCAGTGACGAGGCTTTAATACAAGGACCAGTTCCCTAGGAGTTTCCACTATGTGGTACACCTACAATCCAACCACCAGTGGAGAAGCCCGTAGTGCCTATAGTACCGTGCAATGAGGGGCGCAGGCTGAGCGCACTCCATGAGTTCTAGATATAGATACCCCTAATGTTCCAAGCTGAAACTGACCCTCGGGTTGTTGAGGACTGACTTGAGTAAGTTACCAGAGTTTTCCTTCTAGTATGGAAACCAGTGAACCAGATGGTGATCCTTGGAGCGAGCCTTCTTTGATTTTGATAGGACGGTAGTAGAGTCTGACCACACAGACTCATGATGAAGATATTATTTCATGGACTGAGTTTGAGAGACTATTTAGGGGGTATTTCTATCCAGTTACGCTAAGGGTTGTGTACATCTAGGAGCTTCTTCAGCTCCAGTAGGGCGGTTTGATGGTAGCTGACTATTTATCGAGGTTCACCAACCTCACCTGGTACTCGATGGATATGGTCATGGATCATTTCATCAGATCTCGGACCTTCTAGTGAAGTCTATGAAATAACATCCAAGCTAGTATTGTGCCTCAATGAATTTCGAATTATGCTGGAGTGCTTGAGCAAGCCTTGGTGATCGAGAGCTTCTTAGCAGAGCAGAGATAGCCAATGACACTCAGCAGCAGGAAGAATTGTGTGGAGACCTAGTTAGCAGGGTGTGGTTTGTTCATAGTTATAACGACCCAAATATTGTCGTACATGGACATTACATTACTTTTTTGGAATACTTAATACATAAGAAAAACCAAAACTCAAGGATCTTAATAGTTTAGTGTATTTGGAATCTCGGAACATAATCTTCTAATCATGGTGAAAGATCTTCAACATCTCCCATAAAGATCTTATCCTTTTGTTTTCTTACCTAAAACATTTCTTTATATCATGGGGAAAAGAAAACATATAAAGGGTTATCTCAAATGCTCAGTAAGGGTAAGCATAGAGAATATAAAACAAACTATATACATTTGAACTTAAAAAAATGAACATAGTGTTTAAAAATCAAAATATTGAGCAATTATATAAAACATGGGAGTACATAAGGCATAGATCATAATGTATCATCAATCAAGATAAAATAGCATGGGAATAAGACATGTAATTGTTTAAAACCATTGAGCACTTGATATTATTTCCATTGAAGCCAAGGAATTGATGCCAAGACCATCATAGTGGACAACGTCCCTTACTTAATCAAGTTCACTCCTAGTTCTAGTCCTATATCACTGAACCATATTAACATTCCATTCCAGCCATTTCTATCTCATGAGATATTAATCTTTACCCAATGCATTAGTGGGAGATATATCTCCCACCCATCTCATAGAGAAATCATTCTTATGTTTTCCACAAAACAATCATAAATCATTTTTCATAACCCAAAGAATAAAATGGGTTTTATAAACATCATACCATCATAACATAATCCATATAAAACAAATGGATAGAATTTCATCTTAAGAAAAATCAAACCATGTAAATATTACCGAAATTTTACATGAGACATAAACATACAAAATAATTTCATCTTAGATGAAAAAATAGTTTCGGTAAAACACTTGAAATGAATTCTTAAGGAAAATACCATTTCTTATTAACAATTATTTTCATTTCAAAAAATTCCATGCAATTTTAAAAGAAAATAATTTTTTTAACATAATAATGAAATATTGTAGAGGAAGCTTCATAAAAATTAGTCGTTAGGAAAACGTAAATTCTGTTCATGCTGTATAAGTAAAAAAACAATCTTCTCGTACTTTTTCAGGAAAAGTAAAAATGTTCCTCCTATGGTAAACAAAAGAAAGCTTCCTTACATACAATGTAGGAAATGTCAAAAATGGGTAAAAAGTAATTTAAACATACATGAAACCATTTTTAGAAAATAGGGACATGGATAAAAAATATAACCCAAGTAAATACTTACGAATAAACAATCTTGGATAAAAATGAGATTTGGAAAGTTATCCCTTACCTTATGTCTGATATGCTTCGTATGTATCTGAACCTCCTCTTCTTAGACACACCTCCTTTAAGCATCCTCTTATGGAACTAGAGTTGGTCTTTTGATAAGACCAGAACCTCCAGAATGTTTCTAAGAAAGTGGAGAAGAGAAATGGCTAGGGGTTGGCCGAGCATGAAGGCTCAAAGTGTAGTGAATAAGAGAGGGAGGAGGAGCCCTTTTATAAGGGAAGATAGGGGCAATTTTGGAAACCTCAAAAATATTAATTTATAATAAACTAAAAACCCACTTAAAAACATCCAAAGTGACTCAAATTCAGATATGAGGTACGACAGGGTTGTAATCTCACCAAAAAATCAAATTTAGACATGTTGGGAAATTATTTTATACCTTATCAATTGGATTTATCCTTATTTTATTTATTTAATATTATTTGTGGTAATAATATTCTAAATATTAAATTTTTATAAATAATTACTTATGTGCTGTGAATTATACAAAATTGGGAACTTTATAACATTTTAGACCATATAAATTTCAATTTATAATTTTTAAATATTTATGGGATTTTTAAACAATTTAATAATATATTATATTTATAAAATAACAATAGTGTTAACTTTGACACTATTCATTTATTTTAATTTAAATAAAATCCAAACAGAAGATATATTCAAACAAAAAATTTTAATAGATTCCAAACATTTCATATTCATCATGAAAATTTGTTTAGAACATTAATTAGTTCACAAATTGTTTATTTTTAATATTTATAAAACCATTTATTTGATATTTCTCTTAATAAAACAATTACAATATCATTTTTTTATAATCATATAATATAGTTATTAGTTGAATAAAAATTAAAAATAAACTCCTATGATAAAGATAAATATAATAAATTTCGTAATAATATTTTTAATCGAATTTATCCTCTTAAAATCACAACATTTAAATTGTTATCTTTACTAAATTATGAAAGTGAAATCTTTGACCTCATTTAAAATAAAATAATATAAATGTCCTAATCTGTTTTATAAGGCTCCAAATGGACAAAAAATCTACCATTGGATGATCAGGGTATATAAATACTCGAACAGGAGGTTTTGGTCATGTTTCTGGCCCTTTTGATAGGTATTATTATTTTAATAATAACTATAATATTGATTTTTCACTAAATAAATAATTTCTACATCATTAATTTATAAGTTATTAAGGTAATTAAATATTTCATAAAAATTAAATATAAATTCCCATGATAAAAAAACATTTTATCTTTCTAATGAGTATTTATAATCTAAATTATATTCTTTATAATCTTACATAAAAAATAATCCAATTAATAAAGTTTGAGTGAGACATATTTCACTTTCTTTAAAATAAAATCAATTAAATGTCTTAATCACATCCAAGTGGGTTCCAATGGATTCCATTTCGACACAAATATGCCTTAGGACTAAATATAATCATCCAATTATATTAATACAAGTGTTAGAAAAATTTTATAATATTATTTTTACCCTTAAATACCTAATTTACCTTTAATTATGGTAAATAAAATTTACCGTAGTTACTATTCATAATTCCCAAAAATAAAAAGTATCCTATTAACATAATTTAGACCTACTGATTCCATATATGGAATCAATTTTTCCAAATTCAAAACACAAAAGTTGTGGTAATTAATTTAAAATTAATCCCATTGTCGTAAAAAACTGGTTTTTTTTAAAACATTGCAAAAGATTGAATTGATTTAACCTACGAATTCAATGTAAAATCAAGGATAATGATATAAATTATATTGAATGGTAAAAATATATTCAATTTATAATTTAAAAACATTTAATATTATAATTCAACCATATTAATTATCTCTATGAAAAAAGGTGTTTTTAAGTAAGATTTAGCGTGTTTTTTCTATTTAACAAAATAAGAGCGTTGTCAGAAAAAATATCAATAATTTATCCAATGCAAATTTTTATATCCTGATTCAACAGAATAAGTTTATTTTGTAAAATTTAACTAATAATATTTTCAATAATTATATTTAAAATGGGTTCTCCATCAAAAGGCGACAAAACTACATTTTTTGAAAATATACTTATTTTACCCGAAAAAATTATTTTGTTCACATACCTTGTTCTAGAAAAGGTGTAAGATGAATAATAATGTCATGAAATTCAAAATTTAGTTAATAATATTTATAACGGCTAGTTTATAATAATATTATTACCATATATCATTGTTTAGTGAAACCTGGTATTGCGTACAACACACGCTATCAAAGAAGGTCACGATTTCGTGTAATGCAAGCCAAGTAAGGGTTGCGTGTAGTAAAAGACTCCTTTTTTTGTTTCATATAAAAAAATCCAACCATATTTAATTTATTCATTAAAAATATATATATAGACACACACAAACACTCAATGTTGCATAAAATAACTACTATCTAACAAACTTGAAATTGTGTGTAACACGATCCAAGATTAGTGTTGGGTATACTGTAAGCTAATACGGTGTTGTGTATTGCGTATGATAATCTTGGTGTTGCGTACAACATAAGATATGAAAGAAATTAAAAATAATATATCTTATAAAATCTTGGGGTGTAACATTTTACCCCCCTTATAATGATTTTTGCCCTCGAAATTCATTGGGGTTATAAATGGATTATTACATGAGAGTTTTTTTCATAGAAACCCACATCATAAAAAGGAATACCTAATCATACCATTAAAACTAAAGTATGAAACGTAACAGTTACCCAAATTAACTAATCACTAGGTTTCCACATATGAGAACGTTGGTGAAAATATTGATATGGAAGTGAAATTTAACAATCAAGTTCTGATGGAGAGTGGTAGAGAACAAGTCTATGAAAAAGCCAACAATAACAAAGCCATAAAATTGTGATGATCTAAGGTACAATCTGATTCATCAGATATGAGGACACTATGACAAATTTTCTTTGTTTTCAAGATCATTTCCCTAAAGTTGAAGAATTTTAATTAAAAGAAATAATTACTTTATTTGGTAAAATATCACTGTTGTTCATGCCTTGAACAATTTTCACATCATCTATAAAAGAAATGGAGTTGAATTTGTAATTCCTGAAGTGTTAGCAGATCATGTGATAGAATGATGAGTCATTCCATCTGTCTTAAACAAATGGTTAGAAAAAGTTATCAAATATACATAAGTCCATCTATGGTGTGGTTAATCATATATGATTACAGAAATGGACTCATACTTCATCTATAATACCGCTTAATAAAATAAAACTAGTTTCTACTAACTAGGGACTTCTAGTAGGCCAGTGGTAGGTGATAAAGGCATGTCACATTTCAGTTGTGGGTTCGATTCTCGCAACCATGTCTGACGCGATGGGTTGTCGCTCATCTTATGGGTTTTCCTATGCTATTATAACATTCCAGAAATAGTATTGAAAAAATTTATTGCCTTAAAAAATTCTATCTGATGTCCAACTTAATCCATTCCAACCATTAGGCTTATCGAAAATACTTCTGTCCAATCTTATAGTATAAAGAAAAATATTACTAGAAATTTCATCAAACAAGCATGTCAATACCATCATTTATCACCCATATATCCTAAAATATATCTTGTTGGTCACATTCCAGACATGTGAATGCCTTAATTATGTATTCTCTTGAAACATGAATTACCATAGAACCTTAGTGAAAACATGAATTTTATCAAAATTTAACTCTTTCCACATATTAAAATCCCAAAATTTATATATACTCAAACGATGATATGTCATTGTCCTTATATTAGTCATGACCTCATTAATACTTTCAAACATCACATTCTCTCTTTATCCCTTCATTATGCACATATCATCTACCTTCCAAAAATATCTGAATAACCTTGCAGGGTTACTGGTACCATTCAACATATAATTTCAAATACTTTAGGAAAACAAATAGTGTAACAATCCTTATATGTGTATTTATTACATAGTACCATTACCTATTCAACATAACTCTTGATAAACATAAATAATTCCATTACCTTCTTAAACAATTTACTGAGCTACGTCATTTTATTCGTCAATACTTAATTCATATCATATATTATTTTTAGTCTCTTCATCATCATTAATATAAATACTACCCATACAAACATGATGATTCTCTTCATGAGATGTTACCTTAGGGAATTGGTTTTCATAACGACTGTACATTCAACATTTAAAACATTTAACCATTTTTGATGTCTTAGAAATACCATTATCCTTGTCCATGGTGTTAACTAAACCTTTTCCTTGGAAATTACTAGCTTTGTGTCCTTATTTTCCACACCCGAAGCATCTTCCTATTCCATTGAAACATTCTCCTTGATGCCTCTTCACACATGATTTACATGAGGGAAATTTAACTTTCGTTCCTCTATTATCATCATGAAACTCTACCTTTCTCTTATTAGCTGAGTCAGGAAACTTACCAAAGTTGAGATTACTGATCATATTATGATATTGCTGATTAGGTATAATAACTATGTTTCGACATCCCAATCTCGTTTCATTTGGTTTCTCATAAAGAATATCATTCCATTGTCCATCATATTCTCTATTAACATGAATCCTTATGTTTCCTTCCATTTCTTAAAACCCAAAAACAATAATATGAGAGGAAAAACTTATACTAGGAAAAAAACATAATGAAGGGGGAGTACATTCAATCTCTGACATCTTAGGTATAATTATATGATCGTTACCGTAATTCTAGGACTATAACCAATAATTATACTTAACCTTAGGGACATCCCTAGACATACCTTATAAATATCTCTTGGAATATCACTAATGTTTTCGCATCCTAATTTCCAAAGATTAACTAAACCATTCCATTGATACCGACTATAACGACCCAAATCGTGTAGTACATGGACATTAAATCACTTTTTCAGAATACTTAATTCATAAAAAAAACCAACACTCAAGGATTGTAATAGTTTAGTGTATTTGGAAACTCAGAACATAATCTTCTAATCAGGGTGAAAGATCATCAACATCTCCCATTAAGATCTTTACCTTTTTTTTCTTAATGAAGTGCATTGTGTTGCATTTGTTGTCAATGAGGCATGAAGTTGTCTTGGAATGAATGGATGTCAAGGAGTCAAAATGTGAATGTCAAAGGATGTGATGGTGATGGTGATGAAGGAGAATGGCCATGGTACTAAGATGCATGTCACTTAGGAGATTCACTAAGTGGTATTGGAAATTGTGGTTGAAACATTCTCCATGAAAATCAGACGATTGTTGAGCTGCTCTTTAAGTTCAAAGAACTTGTATCCTGATGATACAAAGTCACAACAATAATTGAAGACCATGCATTGTATTGACAATGCATGAGGAGTTGAATGGGATCCATCCACAACTTCTAAGTGGATGAAGTGGATTAAAGAAGTCCATGTACTAACTCTTAGTGCATGTGAATCAGAAGAAGATCCAATTGATCTCTGATTAGATCAATGAAGAATGTTGAAGAACATGTGTGATTTATGAGATTCAGTTGAAGAAGTCCCTCCTAAGTATTGAACACATATGGAAGAGGAGATGAAGAAGATTAAGAAGAAACCTTGGGAATTCCATATTCTAAGTAGAGATCATATGAGAGGAGAAATGATGGAATTCTTAAGAAGAAGAAGAAAGGGAGAAGGCTTGGAGTGGCTTGGCATTTGGTATTTGATATGGCTTGAATTCATTGAATACTTTGTTTTTAACAAAGTCATTATATTTCCCTTTGCTAAAAAATTGTCCAGCCCGTGGACACCTTGAGGGTTCAACCCCAAGGCACATGTGGGCCTAAGGCGCCACGCCCAAGGGGGAACCCGTGGGGCGAGTCCAGGGCGGCAGGACGCACCCAAGACACCACTAGGCGTCTGGGGCACGCCCGGAGGAGCGCGGCAGGGGCGCATGAGCGCACCCGAGTGTGCATAGTGGGCGCTAGGAGCGCGCCCGCAGGAGCAGAGAGTGGGCGCAGAGCGCGCCCGCAGAGAGAACCCGGTGCGGGGCGGCACCGGGAGGGGAGAAGTTCAACTGAGCGCTTCTCAGCAGCGCTTAGTTGATAAGCCGCGAGAAAACTGGGCGCCGTTTCGATGTGGGACGCGGAAATTTCACCCGGGACAGATCTGAGCCGTCCGTCTCATCGCGCGCTTGATCTGCGCCGCACGATTCATCTGTCGCGTGCCGCGATCTGATCCAGCCGTCCGATGTCTTTCAATCACCTGATCCGACGGCTGCCGCACCATCCTCTACCTCGAGCTCGGCCGAGGCATCTCCCGCGACGCCGCTGAACCAGAGGCCTCCCGAAGATGGATTTTGAGTATCCGGCCACCTCTGACGAAGCCGAAGTGTCCTTAAGGTTCGTCTGGCCACACCGAACACGATCATGCCTAAAAATGACCATGCATGTAATGTTTGGATGAATCTAAAGAAGTCCGAGGCCAACGACATTGCCGAGGCATCGGGTGTTCGTGTTTTGCATGGGATCTTCAAAATAGAGGCCGTGCATGCGTTCTAAATCGCATGCACGAGGAGGAATGAAAGAGCGAAAAATATGGAAAGAACCCGCGTGAAATAAAAAGAAAAACAAGATTCACAGAATCTTGAAAACCCGAAAAACTCGGGGATTTGAGTTGTATCTCTACGCGGATGAACCGCCTCTGCCTCGCCTATAAAAGAAGATCCCAAGGCTCCAAAGAAGCTTGCTGAGTTTTTGAAGAAAGAAGTCCCGCGAAGCCTCGGTGCTTAGCGAAGAACAGCCTGCGCGCACCACTTGCGCGGGAGTGAAGCTCGGAGCACCCCTTGCTCCGTTTGATTCCTTTTGTGCATCCCTTGTGCGAAAGAAGAAAAGAGGAGTCCCCTGTGCGCTAATCCTTGCGCGGCAGGAAGAACCGGGGTTGCACCAAGCCTTGCGCACCCTTGGTTGGAGCCCGCGACTTAAGAACTTGCGCGGCAGTGGCCACCCGAGGCCTTGCGCGCCTTGCACTGGTTGCACCCTTGAGGCTTGCGCGGTGGTGAAGTGAAAGAACACACCCTTTGGGTGTATGTGCAAACAAGAACAAATAAGGGGCCGTGGCAGTGTGTGTGCAAGTTGGTGAAGTGAAGACCACCACATCCCCAGTGTGTGTGTGCCAAGTGGAGAAGAAGACCCGAGCCTTAGTGCCTTGTGTGCCAAGTGAAGTGGAAGACCACACTTTGTGTGTGTGCCAAAGAAGGCCGAGGCTTTGCCTCTTGTGTGTGCAAGGAGAACCCGAGACCACACCTTGTGTGTGTGCCAAGTGAGGAAGACCCTACGGGTTGGTTGTGCACTCTTGAAGATTAAAAGAGAAAAACAAAGTGTGTGTGCAAAGTGGAAGAGTACAAGAAGGGCATAGGAATTTGTGTGTGCAAAAGAACTAAAAGGCCGAACCTAAGTGTTCACTAAGAGTGTATACACTTGGAGGAATAAGGACATCCACACTAAAGTATAACACACTTTTATGTGTGTGAACAAATTGAACAAAGTGTGTGAGTGAAGAAGGTGTGTGTGCTTAAGGAGAAATTACACTCTTTGAGTGTTTATCACACCAAGGAAGTGAAGAAGAGGAGTGCATGCTTGCATGCATGCACATGCACACGTGAACAGAGTCAAATCAGTGGTGTGCATTTGAGTTGTCCAAGACCAGAGGATCTTGAAGAAATTGAGAAGGCCATGCAGTTAGTGCATGAGGATTCAGAGTTGCCATGCATACAGTGCATGAAGTTGTTTTGAGTTAAGACTGGACCAGACTGAAGTTAGATATATTGTTTGTCTGAGTTTGCAGTAGATTGAGAAGAGCCTGATCAAGAGAAGTGATCAGAAGTTGCTGAGCAAGACCAACAGACCTTTTAGAGGCTGTTGAAGATTCTTGAAGAGAGAATCCAGGTCATCCTGAGAAGAAGGAGATAAATCCTGAGCAAGACGAGAAGACCTGATCATCACAAGTGATCAGAGGTACAGAGCAAGGCCAGCAGTCTTTATCCCAGACTGCTGAAGATACTTGAAGAGCTGAACAAGAAGAAGAGCTACTCGTATGACTCGAGGAGCCAAGAGAAGACCCTGTGGGACTCAGGGAGAAGAAGTCTTCAGTTGGATTCTGGAGCAGGCCAGTGGGACTCTGGTAACACTGTGGGACGCAGTATAAAGACCCTCCTGTGGGACTCAGGAGAGATACAGTGGGACTCTGTATTGACCATTGTAATACTAACAGATTATAATGGGAGAATCCATGCTGGGAGAGCATGGCAAGGATGTAGGCCTTTGGTGCCGAACCTTGTAAATCCTTTTGTCCAGTGCCTTTACATTTACTGCATCATTCGTGGAAAGGTGAGAGATACAAGAAGAGTGGATCGAGGCTTTAACCAGCCATAGAGGTTTAATTGATAAAGAATCAATTAGTAAAAAGTTTTAAGGGATCACTGATTCACCCCCTCCCCCTCTCAGTGATTCACACTGATCTGGGCACTTCAATTGGTATCAGAGGGAGGTTGCCTCTAAAAGATCCAAGGGAGTCTTTATGAAGTGCAGATTTGAGGAAACGAGCGACCAGCCTCAAATGGAGATATCTGCCAAGACTCAGAAAAATATAAAGAAGAAACGGGCCAAAAGATGAAGAAAGCCTGTCCTAGCTGTGATGAAGTTGAAACAATGAATGATCTTCATAGTGCACTCAAATATCTTCAGAAGATAGTTCCCATGGAAGTGGAAAAGTGTATAGCTACAGGCATCCATGATCTTCATGAAGAAAAATCACAATTAGAAGAAGAAGCCAATGCTATGGAAGATCAGCTGGCTAAAAGGGTTGGCATAACCAACACTCTCAGAAAGCTGGTAAATGCCAAAGATGAAACAGTATCACTTTGCAATGAAAGATATGAAGACACTACTGAAGAATTGCAAAGAAGCCTTTCTGAGAAAGATTTCTTTAAAATAATGGTCAGAGATGTTTTCCATGCACTGGAAAAGAGGCATAAAGTGTCAATGGTTGTCAGAGATGCTCAACTTGAAGACAAAGTCAAAAGGGTGAAGGAGCTTGAGAACTCATTGCTTGAAATGAAGCAGGTGCATGATGAACAGATGAATCAGCTGAAAGAGAATTGGGAAGGAAAGCTAAGAACTGTTGAGGATGAGAAGAACTCCCTCAACATGAAATACTTAGAACTAGAGGTGATATTGAAAAATCTGCAATCACCCAAAGCTGAATCCTCCCAGTCAGCTGGAAGAAGACATGTTGCTACTCAAGTTTTCTTTGAGCAGGATGATTCTAGGAGAAAGACATCCTCTAATAAAAGTGAAACATCTTCTAGAAAGAAGGTACCATCCATACCATCTTGTACTGATGCTTCTAATTGTGTTTCCACAAAAAGTGCAGGATGGAAAAATAATTCCAAACAAGTATGGATGAAGGCAGTAAAGAAGCAGAGCTCCCCTAAAACAGCACAACAGGTCAAGAAGAGTACCCTACAATCAGAAGGACTGAAGAGGTCAAGATTCGTGGGACAATGCTGGTGTTGTAATAAGTATGGGCACTGTGCAAAGGATTGTTGGTACAATCCACTGAATGTCAAAGCACAAAGGAAGCTCATGCCAAGGGGGAGCAAGCCAGAAGAAAAGAAGCAGCATCCACGGGTCCAGAGACATCTGTTTACTGCAAATAAATTTGGATTACTTGACAACATCTGGGATGATTGCAAAAGTGGTCAAAAAGATACATGTCAATCTCCAACTGTATCCGGAGCTCAAAAGAAGAAAAGATCACAGAACCTGGCTCAAAAAGATTCCTTGGGAAGCAAGAAGAAAGTAGAAAAAGCTCCCAAGAAGAGTTTGAAGAATGAAGAGAAGTCCTTGGAATTGAAATCCAAGAAGGGTGATGCATCCAGAAGGACCACCAAGAAAACATGCTTCTACTGTGGAAAGAAAGGACATATCATGGATCTTTGTAAAGAAGCCATGAAATTCAATAGAGGAAGACTGGACTCAAACATACAATCAATCCAGAAGAAGCAGAAGAAATTGGTTGAAAATAAGTTTCCTAAGAAAGGTGGCTTAACAGTATCAAAACAACCATGTGGAATTTCCAAAACTGAGGCCTCACTTCCAAATGACTTGTTAGTCATATGGCCTAATCAGTTGCAACTTGCCAAAGATCTGCAGAGAGCTGGAGATGAAGTTCTGGCAATTGCTAAGGAAAAAGGGAAGAAGAAGATTTCACATGAAGATGTTTTGAGAACCACACCAGCACAATCATCAATGAAGATCAAATATGCAAGTGTGAAGACTGGTGAAAATGGGACATCTCGGTTGAGAGAATCTTCTCAACCTTGTTGTTCACATTGATGAACCAAGGAGGTTCCATCTCATTCCCTTATACTCTTGGTATATACATGTGCTAACATTGCAGGGAATTGAAGATGATGATCATTCTCATCTGGAGGATGGTTTGGACAGAATGGAGTGCACCCCTTGAGGGGGAGCAAATCTGAAGAAGATGATGTTCTGAGATTAATATCATCTTAAGAAAATAGATGAAAGGGGGAGCTTTATCTTTGCACCTGAAGTTTCTAATGTGTTTTGTGAAGTATGTGCAGGATTCAGCAATTCATTGAATATCTGAAAAAATTCAACCCCTAAGCATGATCTCACATGTTTATAGTGAATGTGTACAGCATTGAGTTCCTTGGTTATATCACTCTTGTTTTCTACACCGGGTTAGCCCAAGTAGACTTAGAGCTGATTTACTAAAGGTTCCTTTCTCAAGAGAACGTGTGACATCATCCCTCTCTTAGTGATTTTGAAGAAAATGCTTTTATAAGGGAGGAAGATATTTTTGAAAGTGAACCACACCACACCTTTTCATTTGATTTCCAATAAGGGGGAGAAAATATTGGCACACATATTGACCCATTCATATGTGCTGAAGGAGTGTATTGACAACACATACAAAGGGGGAGATTGAAGTGCATTGTGTTGCATTTGTTGTCAATGAGGCATGAAGTTGTCTTGGAATGAATGGATGTCAAGGAGTCAAGATGTGAATGTCAAAGGATGTGATGGTGATGGTGATGAAGGAGAATGGCCATGCTACTAAGATGCATGTCACTTAGGAGATTCACTAAGTGGTATTGGAAATTGTGGTTGAAACATTCTCCATGAAAATCAGACGATTGTTGAGCTGCTCTTTAAGTTCAAAGAACTTGTATCCTGATGATACAAAGTCACAACAATAATTGAAGACCATGCATTGTATTGACAATGCATGAGGAGTTGAATGGGATCCATCCACAACTTCTAAGTGGATGAAGTGGATTAAAGATGTCCATGTACTAACTCTTAGTGCATGTGAATCAGAAAAAGATCCAATTGATCTCTGATTAGATCAATGAAGAATGTTGAAGAACATGTGTGATTTATGAGATTCAGTTGAAGAAGTCCCTCCTAAGTATTGAACACATATGGAAGAGGAGATGAAGAAGATTAAGAAGAAACCTTGGGAATTCCATATTCTAAGTAGAGATCATATGAGAGGAGAAATGATGGAATTCTTAAGAAGAAGAAGAAAGGGAGAAGGCTTGGAGTGGCTTGGCATTTGGTATTTGATATGGCTTGAATTCATTGAATACTTTGTTTTTAACAAAGTCATTATATTTCCCTTTGCTAAAAAATTGGCCAGCCCGTGGACACCTTGAGGGTTCAACCCCAAGGCACATGTGGGCCTAAGGCGCCACGCCCAAGGGGGAACCCGTGGGGCGAGTCCAGGGCGGCAGGACGCACCCAAGACACCGCTAGGCGTCTGGGGCACGCCCGGAAGAGCGCGGCAGGGGCGCATGAGCGCACCCGAGTGTGCATAGGGGGCGTTGGAGCGCGCCCGCAGGAGCAGAGAGTGGGAGCAGAGCGCGCCCGCAGAGAGAACCCGGTGCGGGGCGGCACCGGGAGGGGAGAAGTTCAACTGAACGCTTCTCGGCAGCGCTTAGTTGATAATCCGCGAGAAAACTGGGCGCTGTTTCGATGTGGGACGCGGAAATTTCACCCGGGACAGATCTGAGCCGTCCGTCTCATCGCGCGCTTGATCTGCGCCGCACGATTCATCTGTCGCGCGCCGCGATCTGATCCAGTCATCCGATGTCTTTCGATCACCTGATCCGACGGCTGCCGCACCATCCTCTACCTCGAGCTCGGCCGAGGCATCTCCCGCGACGCCGCTGAACCAGAGGCCTCTCGAAGATGGATTTTGAGTATCCGGCCACCTCTGACGAAGCCGAAGTGTCCTTGAGGTTCGTCTGGCCACACCGAACACGATCATGCCTAAAAATGACCATGCATGTAATGTTTGGAAGAATCCGAAGAAGGCCGAGGCAAACGACGTTGCCGAGGCATCGGGTGTTCGTGTTTTGCATGGGATGTTCAAAACAGAGGCCGTGCATGCGTTCTAAATCGCATGCACGAGGAGGAATGAAAGAGCGAAAAATATGGAAAGAACCCGCGTGAAATAAAAAGAAAAACAAGATTCATAGAATCTTGAAAACCCGAAAAACTCGGGGATTTGAGTTGTATCTCTACACGGATGAACCGCCTCTGCCTCCCCTATAAAAGAAGAGCCCAAGGCTCCAAAGAAGCTTGCTGAGTTTTTGAAGAAAGAAGTCCCGCGAAGCCTCGGTGCTTAGCGAAGAACAGCCTGCGCGCACCACTTGCGCGGCAGTGAAGCCCGGAGCACCCCTTGCTCTGTTTGGTTCCTTTTGCGCACCCCTTGCGCGAAAGAAGAAAAGAGGAGTCCCATGTGCGCTAATCCTTGCGCGGAAGGAAGAACCGGGGTTGCACCAAGCCTTGCGCACCCTTGGTTGGAGCCCGCGACTTAAGCACTTGCGCGGCAGTGGCCACCCGAGGCCTTGCGCGCCTTGCACTGGTTGCACCCTTGAGGCTTGCGCGGTTGGTGAAGTGAAAGAACACACCCTTTGGGTGTATGTGCAAATAAGAACAAAGAAGGGGCCGTGGCAGTGTGTGTGCAAGTTGGTGAAGTGAAGACCACCACATCCCCAGTGTGTGTGTGCCAAGTGGAGAAGAAGACCCGAGCCTTAGTGCCTTGTGTGCCAAGTGAAGTGGAAGACCACACTTTGTGTGTGTGCCAAAGAAGGCCGAGGCTTTGCCTCTTGTGTGTGCAAGGAGAACCCGAGACCACACCTTGTGTGTGTGCCAAGTGAGGAAGACCCTACGGGTTGGTTGTGCACTCTTGAAGATTAAAAGAGAAAAACAAAGTGTGTGTGCAAAGTGGAAGAGTACAAGAAGGGAATAGGCATTTGTGTGTGCAAAAGAACTAAAAGGCCGAACCTAAGTGTGCACTAAGAGTGTATACACTTGGAGGAATAAGGACATCCACACTAAAGTATAACACACTTTTATGTGTGTGAACAAATTGAACAAAGTGTGTGAGTGAAGAAGGTGTGTGTGCTTAAGGATAAATTACACTCTTTGAGTGTTTATCACACCAAGGAAGAGAAGAAGAGGAGTGCATGCTTGAATGCATGCACATGCACACGTGAATAGAGTCAAATCAGTGGTGTTCATTTGAGTTGTCCAAGACCAGAGGATCTTGAAGAAATTGAGAAGGCCATGCAGTTAGTGCATGAGGATTCAGAGTTGCCATGCATACAGTGCATGAAGTTGTTTTGAGTTAAGACTGGACCAGACTGAAGTTAGATATATTGTTTGTCTGAGTTTGCAGTAGATTGAGAAGAGCCTGATCAAGAGAAGTGATCAGAAGTTGCTGAGCAAGACCAACAGACCTTTTAGAGGCTGTTGAAGATTCTTGAAGAGAGAAGCGAGGTCATCCTGAGAAGAAAGAGATAAATCCTGAGCAAAACGAGAAGACCTGATCATCACAAGTGATCAGAGGTACAGAGCAAGGCCAGCAGTCTTTATCCCAGACTGCTGAAGATACTTGAAGAGATGAACAAGAAGAAGAGCTACTCGTGTGACTCGAGGAGCCAAGAGAAGACCCTGTGGGACTCAGGGAGAAGAAGTCTTCAGTGGGATTCTGGAGCAGGCCAGTGGGACTCTGGTAACACTGTGGGACGCAGTATAAAGACGCTCCAGTGGGACTCAGGAGAGATACAGTGGGACTCTGTATCGACCATTGTAATACTAACAGATTATAATGGGAGAATCCATGCTGGGAGAGCATGGCAAGGATGTAGGCCTTTGGTGCCGAACCTTGTAAATCCTTGTGTCCAGTGCCTTTACATTTACTGCATCATTCTTGGAAAGGTGAGAGATACAAGAAGAGTGGATCGAGGCTTTAACCAGCCATAGAGGTTTAATTGATAAAGAATCAATTAGTAAAAAGTTTTAAGGGATCACTGATTCACCCCCTCCCCCTCTCAGTGATTCACACTGATCTGGGCACTTCACTTAACATAAACCTTTTTTTATATCCTGGGGAAAAGAAAACATATAAAGGGTGAGCTCAAATGATCAGTAAGGGTAAGCATGGAGAAAATTTAACCAACCATATACATTTGAACATAAAAACATGAACATAATGTTTAAACATCAATATCTTGAGCAATGACATAAATCATTGCAGTACATAAGGCATAGATCATAATGGAACATCAATAATGATAAAGTAGCATGGGAATAAAACATGTGGTTGTGGAAAACCATTAAGCACTTGATCTGATTTCCATAGCAGCCAAGGCATTAGTTCAAAAGACATCATATCGGACAAAGTCCCTTACTAAATTGAGTTCACTCCTCGTTCCAGTTGTGTATCAATGAACCAGATTAACTTTCCATTCCAGCCAAGTCTATCTCATGAGATATAAATCTTTACCCAATGCATTGGAGGGAGATATAGGTCCCACCCATCTCATAGTGAAATAATTATTACGTTTTCCACAAAACATTCATAAATAATTCATCATAACCCAAAGAATAAAATGGGTTTCATAAACCTCATCCCATCATAACATAATCCATATAAAGAAAATGGATATCATTTCATCATAAGAAAAATCAAACCATGTAAATAATAGATACATTATACTTGAGACATAAATACACGAAATAATGTCATATTAGATGAAAAACTTGTTTCGATAAAACACTTGAAATGAATTCTTGATTAAAATATCCTTTCTTCTAAAAAATCATTTTCTTTTCAAAAATTGCCAAGTAATTTTAAAAGAAAAGAATTGTATTGAAAATAATAATGAAATATTGTAGTAGAATATTCATGAAAATAAGTCTTTAGGAAATTGTAAAAATACATTCATGTCGTATAAGTAAAAAAACATTCTTCTGGTACTTTTTCAGGAAAAGTCAAAAAGCACCGTGTATGGTAAAAAAATAAAGATTCCTTACATACCACGTAGTAAAAGTCAAAAATTGGTATAAAGAAATTTAAACATACATGAAACCATTTTTAGAAAATAGGGACATGGATGATAAATATAACCCCAGAAAATACTTACGAATAAATAATCTTGGATAAAAACAAGATTGGAAAATTAATCCCTTACCATATGTCTGATATTCATTGTAGGTATCTGAACCTCCTCTTCTTCTACGCACCTCCTTTAAGCTTCCTCTTAATGAACTAGAGTTGATCTTTTGAGATGACCAGAACCTCCAGAATGTTTCTAGGGAAGTGGAGAAGAGAAATGGTCAAGGGTTGGCCGAGATTGAAGGTTCAAAATTTTGTGAAGAGGAGAGGGAGGAGGTTCCCTTTTATAAGGGAAGATAGGGGCACTTTTAGAATCCTCAAATATATTTATTTATAATAAACTCATACCCCACTTAAAAACTTCCAAAGTGACCCATATTTGGATATGAGGTATGATAGGGTTTTAATATCATCAAACAATCAAATTTAGACATGTTCGAAAATTATTTTTAACCTTATCAATTTGATTTATCCTTATTTAATTTATTTAATCTTATTTGTGGTAATAATATTCTAAATTTTAAATTGTTATAAATAATTACTTATGTGTTTTTAATTATCCATAATTGGTCAATTTATGAAATTTCAGACCATATAAATTTAAATTAATAATTTTTAAATATTTATGGGATTTTTAAACAATTTAATAATATGTTATTTTTATAATATAACAATAGTGTTAACTTTGGACACTATTCATTTATTTGAATTTAAATAAAATCATCACAGAGGATATATTCGATACAAAAATATTAATAGATTACTAACATGTCATATTCATCTATAGAAATTGTGTAGAACATTATTTAGGTCAAATAATATTTATTTTAATATTTATAAAACCATTTATTTTATATTTCTCTTAATAAGGAAATTTCTAAAACATTTTTTTATAATCATTTAATTTAGTTATTATTTGTGTAAAAATTAAAAATATACTCATATGATGAATATATATATAATACCTTTCATAATAATATTTTTACTCTAATTTATCAT
This sequence comes from Viscum album, assembly GCA_963277665.1. Lineage (NCBI taxonomy): Eukaryota > Viridiplantae > Streptophyta > Magnoliopsida > Santalales > Viscaceae > Viscum > Viscum album. The sequence goes on along the minus strand of OY728119.1, from coordinate 768,382,232 downwards.
CTTAAAATCACAACATTTAAATTGTAATATTTATTAAATTTTAAAGGTGACATATTTGACATGATTTAAAATAGAATAATATAAATGTCTTATGATACTTTATAAGGCTCCAAATGGTCCGGAAATATACCCTTAGATTATTAAGGTATATATATACTCGAAAAATAAGGTTTTTTCATGTTTGTGGTCCTTTTTATAGGTATTATTATTTTAATGAAAACTATATTATCTATTTTTCACTAAATAAATAGTTTCTACATAATTAATGTATAAGTTATTAAGGTAACTAAAATATTTCTTAAAAATTACAAATAAATTACCATGATGAAGAAAAAAAATTTATCTTTCAAATGTGTATTTATAATCGAAATTATAATCTATATAACCTTATATAAAAAATAATCCAATTATTAATGTTTGAGTGAGACATATTTCACTTTCTTTAAAATAAAATAAATTAAAGGTCTTAATCTCATTCAAGTGGGTTCCAATGGATTTCATTTTGAAGAAAATATGACATAAAAATAAATATAATCATCCAATTATATTAAGACAAGTGTTAGGGTAATTTTTTAATATTAGTTTTACCCTTAATTACCAAATTTACCTTTTACTGTGGTAAATAAAATTTTCCATAGTTATTATTCATAATGCCCAAAAAATAAAGGTATCCTGTTAACATAATTTTGACCTACTGATTCCAAATATGGAATCACTTTTTCAAAATTAAAAACATAGAAGTTACAGTAATTAATTTAAAATTAATCCCATTGTCGAAAAGAACGGGTTTTTGTTTAAAACATTGCACAAGAATGAATTGATTTAACCTAAGAATTCAATGTAAAATAAATTATAAGGACATAAATTTTATTAAATGGTAAAGATATATTATATTTATACTTTAAAACAATTTATTATTATAATTTACCCATATAAATTATCTCGATGAAAAAAAAATTAAGTAAAATTTAGCGTGTTTTTATTATTCATTAAAATAAAAATGTTGTCAGGAAAATATCAAAACTTTATCCAACGTAAATTTTTATAAACTGATTCAATAGAAGAAGTATATTTTGTAAAATTGAACTTATAAACTTTTCATAAATTATATTAAAAATGGGTGTGCCATCAAAAGGCAGCAAAACTGCAGTTTTTGAAAAAAAATTAATTATTTTACCCGAAAGATTTATTTTGTTCTCATACCATGTTCTAGAAAATTTCTAAGATGAATAATAATGTTATAAAATTCGAAATTTAGTTAATAGTATCCATAACGGCTAGTTTATAATAATATTATAACCATATACTGTTGTTTAGTGAAACTCGGTATTGAGTACAACACACGCTATCGAGGAAGGTTGTGATTGCGTGTAATACAAGCCAAGTCAGGGTTGCATGTAGTGCAAGACTCCTTTGTTGTTGCATATAAGAAAATCCAACCATATTTCATTTATACATTATATATATATATATATATATACAAACACTCAATGTTGCGCAGAATAACTATTATAAAACAAACATGAAATTGTGTGTAACACGATCCAAGATTAGTGTTGCATATACTGATAGCTAATACGGTGTTGCATATAGCGCAAGATAATCTTAGTGTAGCGTACAACAGACTATATGAACGAAATTAAAAAGAATATATCTTATAAAATCACTGGGTTTTATAGTAGTGATGGGACGCGGTTTTCTTTTGTCGAAGAAAAGGTGACCCAGGAAGCACAAAATAGGATCATACATAGGAGGGTGCAACCAATCACTCATGAGTTAGATATCCTTTCCCTCAAAGTAGTATATGTTATGAACTCCCAATTCTCAGTAGTAGTTGTGGAGTATGAGGAAATATTTCATGAAGATGTTCCAGGACTACCTCCCCACTGGGAAATCAACTTCTGCATTGACTTACACGTCGAGATGACAATGATTTACTCATCACCATATCAGATGAATCCCGCAGAGATTTGTGAGCAGAGGGTGTAGTTAGAGGATTTGTAGAGAAAGTGTTTCATAAGACCCAGAGTCTCACCTTGGGTGGCACCAGTCTTGTTTTCCAAGAAGGAAGATGGGAGTTTGAGGTTTTTCATCGACTACCTGCGCTTGAACTTGGTAATGGTGAAGAACAAGTATCCACTACAGATATTAGATGACCTCTTCGATCGGCTAAGAGGGGCATAGTGCTTCTCGAAGTTTGACCATCGATCAAGATATCACCAATTATTAGTAAGAGATAAGGATATACCAAAGACAGCTTTAAGATGCAACTATGGTCACAATGAGTACTTGGTGATACCTTTTGGCATGAAAAAATCCCCCACAGTGTTCATGGGACTGATGAACCAGATCATCCAGCTGTACTTAGATTGGTTCATAGTGGCCTTCATTGACGACATCCTTGTGTACTTGGCATCAGGAGAGGAGCACACGAGAAACCTGCGTATGGTTTTAGACGTACTCCAAGAGCACCGAGTTTATGGGATGCTCTCGAAGTGTTGGTTCTAGATTCTGGATCTCAACATTCTAGGACATTTTATCTCAGTAGATGGTGTAGCTGTGGACACAACCATGGTGGAGGCATTATTAGCATGGGAGCCACCTCGGAGTATGATAGAGGTGAGAAGCTTCATTGGGTTGGTGGGATATTACTGGGGATTCATTCCTGATTTCTCCCAAATATTAACACTGATGATAGCCTTGACTAAGAAAGGGAAAACCTTTCATATGGACGGTGAAGTGCCATACTGATTTTGAGTAGTTGATGCAGTGTTTGATGAGCACCCCAATATTGAGATTGCTAGAAGCCGGTGTCTGGTACGTTGTTTTCTGTGACGCATCAGGGACCAGAATTGTATGTGTCCTGATGTAGAGGTATGCAGTGATTTCTTTTGGTTCGGGCTATCTTAGGCCACATGAGTTGAACTAATTGACCCACGATCTTGAGTTGGCAGTGGTAGTATTCACGTTGATGATTTGGTGGCACTACTTAATGGGAGAGCGGTTTATCAACTACTCTTACCACAATATCCTCAAGTACATATTCGCACAGAATGATCTATATATAAGGTAGAGGCATTGGATAGAGTTCCTTTAGGATTATGACTTTGATATCATATATACTCTTGGGAAGGGAATGAAGGTGGAAGATTCTCTTAGTAGAAGGTCGAGCTCGTAGCAGTTGAGTGAGGTGATAGAGAAGTTAGCCACGTTGCAGTTATCCTTTGTGGAGAGTAAGGATGCAACTTATCATCATTTGATGGTTGTCTCCCCTTCACTAATACAGTGATTCAGGGAGGCACAGCTTGGAGACGTTGTTTTGAGAGTTTATGTGATCATTTTTCCACAGTACATGCTCCTAATGGGTATTATCAAGGTGGGGAGTACGTACATCATTTCATAGGATGTGTTGTTGTACCAGTGGCTTCATGAGAGGATTTCGTGAGGGAGTTTCTTAAGTCCCATTTGGAGTTAAATAATGGAGTGGTGAAGATGTACCGGTATCTCTAATGGTAGTTCTGGTGGTCAGGAATGAATATGAAGTATCAGAGTTTGTTTCCCGATACCTTACAAGCTAGTAGATGAAGGCTGGGCACCAAGTTCCAGCATGATTTTCTCACCCCTAGAAGTTTTGGAGTTGAAGTGTGATAGAATATTGATAGACATTGTGACGGGCTTACCACAAACATCTAAGGGTAATTATTCCATCTGGGTGATCATTGAATAACTCACCATGTTTTCCCACTTACTTGACATTAGGAAATATAGATCCATAGAGAGCTTGGGATGCCTCTACATGCAGGAGATAGTTTTCCTTCATTGCATCCTCTCAACAATAATCTCTGATCGAGATGATCGCTTCCTATCCTATTTTTGGAAGGGATTACAGGAGGCTTTTGGGACTCATCTACGCTTGAGCATGGCGTTCCACCCCCAGATCGATGGTCAGATGGAGAAGATCATTCAAGTTATGTAGGATATGTTGCGGGCTTGTATCTTGGACTTTGGTCATAGTTGGGAGGACCACCTACCACTAGTGGAGTTTGTATACAACAAATACCACTCCACCATTGGTATGTGAACTTTAGAGGCATTGTATGAGAGACCCTGTTGGCCACCGTTTTTCTCAACCGTCCCCGGAGAGTCAGTACTCATGGGTCCAGAGTTGGTGAGAGCTACCACCGAGAAGGTGAAAGTCATCCGGGAGTGGATGAAGACTGCACAATGAGGACAAAAGTCTTATGATGATAGGAAATAAGGATCTTTGGAGATCGGTGAGGGAGACCATATTTTTTTCTGGTCTCTCCTCAACGAGGGTTCCCAAGATTTGGCTGAGGAAACAAGCTATATTCAAGGTTCATTAGACCTTTCCAGATATTGTGTATAGTTAGCGAGGTGGAATACTGCATTGCTCTACCTCCACAGTTTCACTAGGTTCATGATGTCTCCCACATGTCACAACTAAGGATATAGGTGCATGACACATCGCACCTCATCGACTGGGGAGAGCTGGACATTGAGGATGGAGTGACCTTTGTTGAGTACCTGGGGGTCATCAAGGATCAGTAGTAGAGGATCCTTCATGGGTGATCAATTCCCTTAGTGAGCGTCCGGTGACAACACAGGAATCTTCAAGAGAGAACGTTGGAGCAGGATACTCAGATTCATACCCAATAACTACTTCTTTTTTAGTATCCATTTTTTTAGCTTTTCAGGGATGAAAATCCCCAAGGTGGGGAGAATTTAATGTATTGGATTTCCTGTGTATTATCTTTAAAAATTATATGGAATTATTTAGAGACTAGACCTTTTGGTGACGTGCAATTTTGAGGCCCGGAGAGCCCAGAATAAAGGAGTGAAAAAAATTAAAATTTTAAACAGTGCACCTGAATGGTTTTTATGAAAAAGTGTAATATCATTCAAAAGAGTTCTTAGATAGGAAACTTGAGGTCATCCTTATGCTCAAAGAAGTGACTTCAATTTAGGTGAGGCCTACCATCAATCGACACGGTCCAATTGCGAGAGTTAGTTTATGTACTTTTATTGAAGATAAAATAATAATTTTTTTATTTAAAAGTTTCCTTTGTACACAGAGTCTTAATTCCTCTCTTTTTAAATACCTTCTTAGGGAATGTTCATAGGGTTAGCCTCATAACCCTGCGAATTGAGAGAGTGTCTCTTGGAGCTTTGAAGGAGAACCCATTGGCCGATGATGACGATGCATCTCAGATTCGACAAACCTCGCCAACGAATGCAACGCGGCGATCGTTATTTAACTGAATCGAGGTAGGGATTGTTATTTCAATTCTTCTTCCTTATTCATGGATCAGACGACGAATGTGGGTCAACCCATGAATAGGTTGATCCGCGGATTTGTACATTTTCACAGGGGGGGGGTTATTGGATTGATCTTAGGGAACTAATACATGTTAGATTAATGTTTTGATTCTACTCCATTTGATCCTACTAACAGGAGAGCATCAATGTCATGATGAACAACGAGGGAGGTTTGTTCCTTGATTTGATCTTGGATTTCATTACCCTTTATTTTCTCTCATGTTCTTAACGTTCTTCATGGGGATATGAAAGATAGATCATTGCACATCTGTTTCTCAATGCAATGATCCAAAATTAGAGATCCGACATCATAGAAACCTAGTGGAGGAGCGATGGCGATGGTGGTGGACGAATCGACACAGTATGGGAATAATCGTTCTTCGACCGTTCTTCACGCGGATAATCAAAATGTGTTTCTAGGGCCGATCGGAAGCCCTAAACCAGGTGAATCGACATCATGATGATCAGGTGACCTAAACCCTTCAGTTTAGTGATGATTGGACTGCTGAATCAAGGATCCGAGGAACCCCGAGGTTCGGCGATGAAGAATGTTGATTCTGCAAATTACTGAAAACATGGCTTGTATCCCAATGAAGACGTCGTGTGGTATCGGCGGTGACAGCTAGGTTTCAGGTGTTAAATAGGTATCACACGAAGGGTGACCCCAGTCACACGTAGTGTTGGACCTTACCCTATGCTCTGTGTGTATTCTGGGAAGTACAGAGACACAAGATGGACCACACAGCTTCGGAACACGGCATCTAGACCCTATGTATCATGGCAGTGGAGACATCGCGAGTCTCGGTGTGTATCCAAGGGACACACAAAAACGAGGTAGATTACACGGCCTTGCACTCTACCACACAGTCGTGCGAGGCCAGTAATGTGGGTCACCTAGTTTGCCGGTTACACGGGTTGGCGTACATGGGTTAAGGCCATGAACAGGTACATGGCCAGCCTACACGGAGCAGACCCCATATACTTTGACACATCATGTGATCCTTTCTACATCCTGTGTAGTTTCATTTTACATGACAAACCTAGCGGCACAGGCTATTGTACAATGGAAGTACCCAGCATCAGAAGACACGGCGTGGGACACTTCTACACACCGTGTACATTTCTGTACATGGATTGATTTTCTTGTCCACCATATCTTGGACAGGTTTCATATGGTTCAGTTCCCTCATTTCTCATTCCCCTGAAGGTCAGGTATCCTTTTTGACTACAATAGTATGATCCCGTCTGCAAGACTTTCCGAGATAGATTTATGTATCCCTCCAAGAGGCTCAAAGCGAGATCCTCTATCCATTCTTGACCCTAGGTGGACTCAGGTATTGACATGACCACTTCCATAGGGCACTAATCCTCTACCTAGAAGGTGAATCCAGATGAGTTGCGTAATGTTCCAAGGCCATGGAAGTGATCCTCATCATTGTATCGTGATCTTTCCCCACTCAGGAGTGTACTCTCACGGAATGAGTGTATCTATCTCTCGTGACCTTTACCAATACACAATACTTCTCTGACCGATGTCATCAGAGATATCAGACTCAAGGAATGAGTTCTCTCAGTCGTGTACTTCATGTAAACATCTAACTAAGTCCCTAGTGGGGGTATGTTGTTTCATGTCTTGTCCCTAGACTACTGGTGCGGGATTTGAGAATATCTGGATATTTTTCAATTATTCTTTCCATGTGTTCTGTAGACATATTTTGTGAGATGACTATACCTTTCCTTTGTGTATTTCTTTGTGGTTTTCAGGGACCTCTACCGAGTATTGTTATACTCACCCCTTCATGGGCTTTTCATGCACGTGTCATGTCTTGTGCAGACAAGCAGCCCTTTGGTGGAATCCAGAGTGGATCAGGGCAAGACTAAGATTTCTGAGTTCCTTACATACTTAGGTGTTTCTATGGCTATGAGAATTAATCCCAGTACCTCTCTGTGTTTAAAGATTAGATTTTTTAGTTTTTAGACTCTTGTTTATTTGGTGGGCGTATATTTCGGGCCTGTCTATATTCAGTACATTAGTTTCCGTCGTACACTATTGGTTGGGTTGAGTTGTATGCATGCACATTATTCCCTAGTAGTTTTTACATTTCATCATTGAAGGATTAGATGTGTGTGCATTAGTACAGGTACTTAGGCAATGACTCCCATGTTAGTAATATGCCTACTCGGTGCTAGTCACCAGCCCCTGGCCTATTAGAGGCGGGCGTGGAGAGTCGCGGCACGGGCCCCACTGGGATGGTTTGTGACAGTGATTTTAGAAAAAAATAAACCTTAGTCTGAAATTAGAACATTTTTTATTTCAATTGGGTGTGATTATGAAATTTAAAATATTTTATTTAATGTTTAGTAAAAAACATCATACTCAAATTTTTCATAGGATAATTATTTTTAATAATGGGATATATTCTAGGTAAATTATTCTATAAATAATCATTGTAAATAAAAAATTCTTACCTATATCATGATAATTTATTTATGTTTTTGTACATTAAATAATTTAATTTATTTAATGAGACATTGGTGGTCTAGTAATATATTTATTAAAGAAATAATTAAATAAATGATATTAATAATATTAAAATAAATATAATTTGAACAATTAGATTCCATAAAAAAATTTATGGATTAATTTGACATATTACTGTTGATTTAACATAGTATTTTGAACAGAATCACTTTATTATGAGTTTTTATAAATACATGTGATGAATAATTTCAAAATTTTCTTAATTCATATCTTAAAATTTAAAATATTTAATTATATTACATAAAATTTATAAAAATATAAGACTCATAAAGATAGCATATAAAAATATAAAAAAGATATTAATGAATTATTTATTGATCTTTTGGATTTTTATGGTAATTATGTTAACCCTCAAAGTGTAACTTACTTGATAAAATGGTAAGCGTTAAAATGGGTTAAAACAAAAAAGATAAAGATTAAAAATATTCCAATCACGTATAATTTTAATTGTATTATGTGGTTTATCCCTATATAATCATATTTTTTAAATAAATTTGTTTTGAACCATTTAGAATTGAAAATTAATATATATTAATTTAATATTTTAAGGGTTTCCAAGGGTTCCCCTCCCTTCTCCTATAAAAAGGCACTCATTCCACTTTATTTCCCACACGTCAAAAAAATTCATTCGGACTTTTTTTTCCATATCCATTACAATAATATATACCCACATTATTGAGGCCTTAGTTTAGGTAGAAAACACATCATAGAGGTGTTAATATGTTATGAAAGGTTATCATCTCAAATAGCGGTAATTTTTTTATTTAAGTGTTTCTTCTTTATTTCATCTTCCACATCCCTTAAATCTACTTTATATATGATGTACTAAAATATATATAATCCTTAATATAATTATATTATATTACGTTAATATCATCACAAAAATCAATCTCCAATTTGAGAAAATGGGAAATGAACATTTTTTTCATTTGTATGGAAGACTACCGCCTCACAAAATGATATAGTTTGTTTTTCATTATCGCCTCTCAAGACAGATCATAATGATGGAATTAATGTTTATATATGATGTTAATGACAAACTAATCATTATAAGAGAATAATATATCACATATTTTTTTACTTTCCATGAAGAAAATGAAAACAGTATTCATGTGTAAGTGTGAACTATCACCTCCACAAGGTGATGTGAATCATCACAATATCATTTTTATGATATTTATATGAATATATAAAGTATAAATATTATGTTACTAATATTATGATAATTTCTAAACATAAAATAATTATACCATATTTCTGTAATGATTAATGAAAAATGAAAAAGTCACTTACATGTACGTACAACCTACCATCTCCATTATTATAAGATTGTTAAATTTTCATAACATCGATAAATGGTTTTATTGAAAGGAATAATTTATATGTCAAAGTGAATATTATGTAATTAATATTATTCTAGAGATTATAGAATAATGAACACATGGACAATTACATCATACCAAGTTCATTGTTACTCAATTACCAAATATCATCAACCCATCCAATGAGAACACAAATAATTAACTAATTATTAAAAAATATTAATTAATGATATAAAATATATAATAAACAAGAAAAATTTCTCAAAAAATTATAAATTTTCCTATGTTTATTATTCTGGAAGATTAATAATGTACAAGAGGAGTTCAACTCAAGGTATGGGACTTTGTCCCAATTTGATTTCATTGAGGTATAATTTGATATTATAGGCCTATTTTGTTTATAGTGTGTATTATCAAACCATTTCACTTTTAATTTCATTCAATGGTTTTAAAAATGTAAATTTTTAAGGAACATTTTTTAAAATGATAGAAGGAGTTATTTCTGACATATATGGGAACAATGACTTGTTTTCCTCCATGACTATAATTTGGTATTTGGATTCCGCTACAAGAAGTAATGTTTTTAAAAGAAAACTGAACACCATGTTCCATTTTCATGTATTTTGGTATCAGAAATGGTTTTTTAAATGAATTGATTATCCTTAAATGATATCTTGTTATTTCAAAATGGAAATGGTAATTTTTTCCATTATTCTTGTTTTATGTGTTATGATTATGTCATGGTTATTAGTAATTTTTTATGTATATTTGTGGTTCTATGATAAACTAGGGGAGGGTGATAATATAATAGCTTCACAATGCATTGGGTAATGAAGATGGTAAAACAAAAAGGTATCTTATAAAGGATCTAGGGAATATTTTGTCATGTGTATTTCAAATGAAACCATGAAGGTTAATCCTATATAGTTTTGAAAGCAACAATATATGTATTATTTGGATGCCAAAAGTTATATTTAGGATTTTTTATTACGAATATGTTTTCAAAGAATCTTATAATTTCTTGAGGTATGTTAATGACCTTATGTTTTATAGGTGAAAAGTCTGATTTTTCGAAAATGTTATGATGAGTTTTAAATATTCATGGACTAATAGTTTCATTCATTATTTTATATCACTTTGTGAGATTTTTATAATAATCCCATGTTTTTTAAATTATTTCCACGTGGTATATGGATGGGTAAGATAATGGTATAAATCATGATGATTTCTGTGAATATTTTTACAAAAACAATCAGGTTTTACATTATAATATTTTAGATTATTAAAATATGGATCGGGAGTAAACTTGTATACTATATAATATTTGAGTTATTATGTAATATTTAAGGCCTAATTATATAATACTTTAAACCTATTTTTTCAATTTTAATGAATGTAAATTATAGACATAACTCAAGATTATTTAATCTTTAATTATGAGACCTTATAGTTTGTACCAAAGGAATGGGTTAGATAACATTAGTGGTTAGGATGTTATATGGCTATAGGTTAAAGATCCCATATAACCAAAGGGATAATTATCATACAGAAAATTTTGTGGGATTATAGTAAATTAGGTGTATTTGATAAAAACCCAAAGAACAGAGATATAACAAAGTATATGTATTAGAGTGTTTATATATTTTAATTTTATCATTATCTAATAGGTGACACTTCTTTTAGTAATTATTTTCAATTGTAATTGATTACACTATTCTGCAAAATAAAGATCTTTCGTTAAGTTGGGAGGAAATAAATCATGAAAAACATTCTTACCCATCCCAGATGATTTGAATATTAATTTTATAACAAAATCATTTTCAATTTATTTTTATAGCTTCATGTGAATTAAAACCAAATGTTAATTTTTCTGGAGTTATCCAACACCTACTCATTATAAAAAAAATTATGAGTCAGAATACCTTTCTCTAATAAATTCAAGATCTCCACTTATCCAAATATTTTGAATGGTGAAATACCATAAGTGGTGAGAATATTTACTTTCATAATGTATGAAAAACATTCCCAAAGTGAAAATGATCACCAAGAAGATATTGAATTTCGGATTCAATGTTTGAGTTATATTCTTATCCAAAAATATGGAACCTGATCTGATTGATATTTATAAATCATTAGAATATAATCAATATATTTGATTTTTTAGAATGAGGTATTAAGAGATAAGGTTGGGATTAATAGTTAATGGATTATAAAGAATGATAATATATTAATATGTCTACATATATAGGATATAATAGTTATTATATAGTTTAGGACATGAAATTGATTAAAAGTATTAATATTTTTTTGATGATAAGGGTACTTTTAAATACTTTTTTAGTAGTGTAATATGTTACCATCATGTGCTTATTTTAAAATGATATTTGAGGATGATTTATCCATCGTGGGAATAATTATAATGTAATTTATTACCTTTTGGGTTCATATGATCTTTTTTTAAGGTAATTAATGTTTATTATAATATGGGATAAAAATGAAATGTATGAGATAACATTTGATGTTAAAGCATGTTTTGGTCATTTATGAGGACATTGTCATATTTTGAGAATTTTATAATAATTAGATAGTTTTAGAAATAGTAAAACTAGTAGGATGGGTGATAGCTCGTCGCGTCCAGCAAGGCCGTACGAATCTAACCCACAACTGATGGGTGACATGGAATTATCGCCAAAAACTGACCTACATGAATTCCCTGATTAGTATACATTTTTTAGTTAATAAAGTTGGTGGAAAAAGAATATATTTATTTTTGGAATTTATGTTTTATCAAATGTATATCCTTATTTTTAGAAAATGATATGATGATTATTTGAATAATGTTATTTTGGACAATGTTCCCTATTTTGAGAACCTTGTATGACAAATGTAAATAGAATAATATTGTATTTTTCTAAGAAACAAGTTGAATTATAATTTAGAAGAATCAATGATGGACTTGTGGTGATTTTACTTATTTATGAAAACTATTAGAGTATATTGATGATTATTAGGAAAATTAAATTTTGGTATGAGACATTTAGAGTGGTTCATGTTATTTAGAGATAAATGTTAAAACTTATCTTCGAAGACTATGTGATCAAATAATTCTGATTTTTTGGTTTCAATATTATTTTGGTTTATTTTGAATAATTTTGAGGACAGAAATTTCTTTAATGGTATATGTTGAACTAGGGGTATCAATGTTGAATTTTTGATATTATTGTAGTTTTTTATCATAAAATTGTTTACTCGTTTTGTAGAATTGTTTTATCCTATCTTAACCATATTGGTTAGGGTTAAATTTTGTAAAAAAAACATATAGTTAATCTTTTCTGATATGTGATTTTCTAGAAGTTTATTCTACTGTTTTAAGTAAGAAAAAATCAACATGAACTCTCGTTGTTTATAGAAAATGATGAGTTTGTGGTGGAATATAATTATAGGATGAAGCTATAATTTTCAAGTAAGTATATTAACTTATGTTATTATTTTATTTATTAAAATAATTCTACATCTTTATTAAATAGACCTGAATATAAAAACACTTTCCATTTACTTTTCATACTATGAAATAAATAACCGTCTAACCAATCACAAGCATAAGGATTTTTGTTTTTTAAATTTATCCTAGTCTTGTGTTATATAACTTAAAATAAGAGCACGATGATAAGTTTTTATTCAATATCCATGTTTTCCCATATATAATCTTAGTATGTGTTATCTTAAGTGACCTTCTTAGTGTCAATTATTTATTTTAAAGTGGCAATTTTATTAATTCTTTTTTCGATGAGGGACTCTAATAAAGTTGTTTTTAAATTTAATCCCATAGTCACCAAACCCAAATTCAAATTTAAATGACTCAATTTCGAGGGGGGGTGAATGTAACATCCATTGTTATTAAAAAATAAATACTTAGTTCGACAACATACATCATACGCCATAACCAGCTTAAATTGACAAATAAATATTATCATTTAAATTTAACCTTTATAACCGATCCATAAAAATAGAGGGAATGAATATTATTAACTAAATAATGAAAATATGGTTGAAACATGTTTATATATTGATGATTCTTTGGTTAGAAAATAAATTTGAAATGAAAACTCTAACAAATTCAATATAAAGAGTGTGTTTTTATTAAAATATTTTTAAGTGATAATAATTGTATTTATAAAATAAGAGAGTCACTATTATTTATTTTTTATAATTAAATATAAATTAAATTGTATGTTTGAAATTCTTATTCTTTATTTTATAGAAATGATATTATATAAAATTAATTTTATGTACAAAAATTGTATTTTTAAAAAATGTTTTTTTCCTCCATTTGAGGGTGAATAAAATTTAAATATATTTTCTACATTTATAAGTTCTATTTCAGAAAATAAAATTCTTATTTGGAATCGGGTCATCAAAATTAATATTGGTTAAATTTTTAGTATTTTAATGAAAATATTTATCTTTTAATGAATAGTCAAAAATATAAGATTTTAATTCAAAAAAACTTTTCATCTAATTTATTTATATTTATATATTACAATTATAATTGTATTTAAATAATGATTAGGTTGTGTTTTTAACATTTAATAGAATTTAGTTCATTGGAGATATTTTTGTACTGAAATTAGATATAAACACTAATTGAAATTTTCAACGTATCTCTTACCCGCCTTCCAACCACATTAGTGGGATTAGAAATAAACCAAATTTTACCACTTCTATGATTTGAATTTTGAAAAAGGAACATATATGGTTGTAATTAGTATGTATAATTTGGTCTAATAAATAAAAATAATTTTTGGTGAATAATAAACATAGAATTTTTTAACCACAGTTAAAAGGTAAAACATTTAAATAAGTGTAAAATTAATTTTATAATATTATAAAATTACCATAACACAAGAACAAATATCATTGGATGAGTGTTTTCCGACTAAAATAATCCTTAAGCAAGAATTTTGTATGTTTTTATGCCACTTGGGTTAGAGTATGACAATTAATATATATAATTTATGGTTAGGTTACAATTTTCAAAATCATATGTTTAAAAAGAAAATTATTTTTAGTATAGGGATATGTAGAAGATAAATTTAGATATAAATAATAATATGAAAGATAAAATTCGTATCTAAATCATAAAAATTTATTTATAAATTTTTTACATTAAAAATTTAAATTAAATTTTGAATCAATACTGGTGAAATTATAAATTTATTAAAGGAGGAATCAAATAAATGAAATTAATAATATTAAAATACATATAATTTGAACTATTAGATTCCATACAATAATTTTATGGATGAATTTGAAATATTAATAATAATTTAATTTTGTTTTTTCAAAGGAATCAATTTGTTATATGTTTTGAAAATGTCATGTAATGAATAGTTTCAAAATTTACATAAGTCAAATCTTAATATATAAAATAATTAAGTAAATGATATTAATGTTATAAAAATTTAAGATTATTAAAAAAAGTTTATATAATTCTATGATTTTTATTAATGACTTTTTATTAGTATTTTGAAATATATGGTAATTATAATAACACTTAAAGTGTAACTTTATTTATAAAATGGGAAGTGTTAAATGTGGGTTAAAACAAAATTATAAGGATTAAGAAGTAGGAAAAACACATATAATTTTAATTTGATGATCAAGATTCACCCTAAATAATCATATTTTGGGAATTAAATATCATAGAGACATTTTGAATATAAAATTAATTTATACTAATTTAATATTATATGGTTTTCCAAAAATTCCCCTTCAGATCTTATAAAAAGGCACCCATTCCACATTTATACCCATACTTAAAAAAATAATTTCAAACAATTCTACTAAAACCCCTTCCTAGAATATCTAGCCACTTTACTAAGGCCATATTTTTGGTAAAAAAACCCTCTTAGATGTGTTAATTTATTGTGATAGGTGATTATCTCAAATAAGTGTAATGATGTAATTTAAGTGTTTATATTTTGTTTCTTCTTCCACATCCTTTAAATCTCTTTCATCCCTTGTGAACTAATAAATCCAATATATTTTATATATAGAGATTTTATTATTTTAATATCATCACATAAATCTATCTCCAATTTCACGAAATGGGAAATAAACATATCATTTGTGTGTAAGACAGACTATAGACTCATGAACCGATGTTGTAAATTGTATCCTTACCATCTCTCAAGACTGGTCAAAATGACGGAATTAATTTTAGTATATGATTTTAATTAAATCTTTATCATTATAATAGAATAATATATCAATTATGTTCTTACATTACATGAACTTAAAAATGAAAATATCGTTAATGAGTACGTGTGAACTATCACCTCCACAAAGCGATGTTGATCATTTTTATTAACCATATCATTTTTAATATATATATATATATATGATTATAATTATTTTAGTTATATTAGGATAATTTTATATGGGTAAAATATTAATTACCTTTAATCAATAATTAGTAATGATAAATGGATAAATTACTCATGCGTATGTATCACCAACAATCTTCACGGTTATAAAATAGTTAATTTTTCATGGAATAAAAATGGTTTTTAATTTAAAACAATAATAGATGAATAAAAGTGACTATTATTCCATAAATAATTTAATGGAGGTGCAGGACATATGATCATTTGGACAATTACATCATACCAAGCTCATTTTTTAACTCAATTCCTAAATATTGTCAAACCGTAAAATGTGAACTCTAATTACTAGCTAATTATTATAAAATGTTAATTATTGATATGGAAGGAATAATAAACTTGAAAAATGTACTCAGGAATGTATAAATTATCATATGTTTATTATTTTTGAATATAAATAACATATGAGATGAGTGAGGCTCGAGGTAAGGGTCTCCATCTCAATTTTCATTATTTGAGGCAAATTTTGATATTATACACCACATTCTTTTATGCAGAGTATAATAAACTCATTTAACAATTAATTTCATTTAGTGGTTTTCAAAATGACTTTTTTTGTATGTATTACTTTTCAAAATGAAAAAGGAATGTTTTTTGACATATACAATGGAATCATACTTTCCGCCACTGTGACCATTATTTGGTATTTTGATTCCTCTAAAATACATAATATTTTTAAATGAAAAATAAATACAATATTTAATTTTTATGTATTTTGTTATAAAAAATAGTTTTTATAATCAATTTATTATCTCAAAATGTAATCATGTGATTTCAAAATAGAAATGTTACTCTATTATATTATTCTTGTTTTATGAGTTTTGATTATGTCATAGTTCTTAGGAATTTCTTATATATATAGGTGGTTCTGTGATAAATTGGGGGTGAGTTTCTGATAGCTCTACAATGCATTGGGTAATGAGATTAACTTAAACAATAAGGTTTCACCAAAGAGATACAAGGAATATACTGTGATTCCTATTCCAAATGTAACCATGAAGGATACTCATATGTAGTTGTGAAAGATACAATGAATGTATGATATGAATGCCACATGCAACATTTATAATTTATGATTTCTAAGATATTATTCATGAATATTCTAATTTCACAAGATATCCTAAAGATCTTATATTTTATGTGTGAAAATTATGTTTTTGTAAAAAAAAATTCATGTGTTTAATATATTCATGGACTAACAATTTCATTATTATATTATTTTCCTTGGTGAGAATTTTATGCTCATCATAATATTTTGAAGTGATTTACTGAGGGTATGAGGAGGGATTAGATAATGGAAGAAGTCGTCATAAATGCTATGAATTTTTTAACAATAAAGATAAATCATGTTTATAATAAAATGTTTTATATTATGAGATAAATGGATTGTGAGTAGAATATTCTATATTATAATATTTTATTATTTATTTAATAATTGTGGAGTAATTATCTAAAACACTAAACCTAAAAATATGCATAATGAAATTGAATTTAAATTCATGTCTTAACCCAATATTATGTAATGTTTAAGGTGACAACGTTATAATAATATCATTACACATCTAAAACTATATGGTACATAAATATTAATTCATGAAAAGAATATATTTTCTATGCAAAATTCACCATAATTATGGATAATTTTAAGAATTGAAGAAGACATAATGACACAAATGGTTGAGATAAGGTATAAAATAAACTAATAAATCATTATTATTATTTTTGGAAATTATTTTATGTATTACATGTAGTGATTCATATTCCTCATTTTTATAAGGTGGATAATTAATTAGTAAAATTTATAACTAGTAAAATTTTTATGTCTAAGAGACCTTATAAAAACCCCAATATAATTAATGGAATAAAAAAATAAACTACAATAATATCTATAAAATGTCCTAAAATAACCAATTTAATCAACCTATATTTCTCTATTTATCTTTTTCAAGAAAAAGGATGTATCAATATAAATTTTAACTTATTATCAAGATCTTAATAAGATCATAAAAATGAAAATCTTTCATACACATTGAATTAATTATTTTTTTGGTAAAATTCAAGGGGATTTACACTTTTTGTTGATATATACTCAATAATGATATTGTCAAACAAATTCTAAAAAGTGATTATTTTATAAAGGAAACCATTCACAAGAGATGGGGAAATTGAGAGCTCATAGTAATCCTGTTTTAACTTCTCATTTATCAAAAGAACATCAATAATTTAATGAATATTTTTTTCTTGTGACATTGAAGATAATGTTATGGTTTCCTATATAGAAATAATTTTAGAATATTCTAAAACTAAAATAATAATATTAATAAATTTTTTAAATTTTTATAATACATAATGGATAGATATTTTTTCTTAAAATAAAAAAAATAGAAATTGGTACATAGAATGGGATATAATTTGGTAATGGAATAAATTGAAAAGGGATATATATTAATCCATCAAGGTTAGTAGTGATAGATGAATGACCCATAACATCAACTATATGGTAAAATCCTTATTTTTCATAGATTAAATATGTACTATAAATTCATTATGGTAAACTTATCAATATTATTTAACTCATTGAGCATATCAACTCAAAAATGAGTAATGTTTCTCTTAGTAAAATAATATGAATATGTAATCAAGGAGATTAGAAATAGGATATTCAAAAAACATGTTCTAAAAATACCCTAAAATGGAACATGGATATAACATATTATGATATTTATTAAACATATTATTTTATTTGAACAAGTATATTTACATGATGATAGATTACTCCTTAAATAATTTAATCTTCAATGATAAAAACCATTCAATAGATGATCTAGATTTTGGTGTGATAATTATATCATAAATATCTACAGACCATATCTATATGTATTATTGTGTGACATACAAAATAATCAAAAAATCATTATTTGTATATTTGTAAATAAGGTGCTCAAAAATATTTAATGAAGATGCCATTAGCTTATCAAGAGCTATGAATTACTTATTCATTACCATATGAAATCAATTTGGGGTATATTATATAAGTATATGGGATCATACTATAATATCTATTAATTGGGTTAAAATAGATAAAATATTAGTTGAAATAATAATGATGAACATGAAAATAATAATGGTATGGATAAAAACATACCTTTTTAAAATGAATTCACAACCATCCATTATGATGAAAATTCATGTGAAATTAAATGTGGGAATTTATTTTTAAAAGATGCATGATTTAATAAATAAGGGGTAATTTAAAAATTAAATATTGATATAGGTAGATTAATTTTTTATTTTGAATTATTATATGTTCTACTAGTGATAGTGATTGACTAGGTGTCATTAAATGATTGAAATTTTACATACATCTCAATTCACCTTCAATTTACAATGGAGAATAAAGTTATTCAATGTAACTTTTTGATAATAAAATTGGGGATATGAAAAATAAAAACAATAAAAAAAGTTCCTTGGTTTGAATACAAGTGAAGAACAAAGGAAATTTTTCCAAGAAGATGATGCAAACAATACCATTTAAAGGATTTCAATTGCAATACATCAGAATGTATTTTTATCCAAATTTCAATCATTTCCATAGTAAAGAAATCCACATTGATAATAGTGAATAAATATATAAACACAACTTTATATTTGGTATATAAAATTTATCACTCAATTAGCCAGATAATATAATATTAAATAAGTGGAAATATTTAACGGGGAAACACTTTTTATTTTACATAACGATGATTTCATGTTAACATCAATGTTTTGGACGACTTTCCAATAGTTATCCAAGATAGGATAAACGTTTCTTATACATAATCATAATTATAATGATAATGAACTTTAATGAACCATTACGACTCTAAAATATATTATCAAATCATGATAATTAATATTAAATGAGAATTTTCATCAATTTTAATTACTTGTTGGGTCCATGTATAACAAAATCATTCACCCAGTCATATAAATGAAAATATGTGATTATATTTATATTACATGATAAATGGAAACTACATTTTGGAATTATTTAAGAGGTTTGCGTTTATTGGGGATATAAAATTTTAATGAAATGACCTGGAAGGTTCAACTCATTCAATAATATATTAGAGTGACTCTAGGATCATCGAAGTGTTATACTGATAATAAATAAGGACTTGTGTTTTATAATGAGAATACTTTATTTCATTATTTATCAATATGAAATATAGTTAAAATGTGTGATAATAAAGTAATTATAATCCTTAGTCACTCAAAACATTTAAAATTATTGATCATTTTGGATTTATGTCTTATTCATTAAAACAACTAGTAAACCCATCACAATTATCAAATTTTTTCTATGTATATATCCTATCAATATATATGGTACTGGACATGTAATAAATCCCAAATTATTTGAATTAAATAATTGTTTCCCATATTGGCAATAAAATGTAAACGTATTATATCATAGATATATTTTGTTATGACACTTTATAACTAACATAGTCACGATACTATGGAGAAATCATATGTATAAAGAGGAAACATGGGAATTTTTGGATGTTATTAAATTAAATTACACTAATTATTTATCAACTGAGATATTAAATTAAATGTTTCTTAAAATTTGTTTTATTTAAATATGAAACATCTCGTACTATTAAATAAGAAATGAATTCCCTTAAATGTATATATACTATAATTAAATGAATTTCTTTCAAAATAAACAATATTTTTAGAGTAGAATATTTTTTTATTTTATGCACCACGTAAAACAATAAAAATTCTTTCATTTTTTAATATAACATTGAAATACATCGAATAAAAAATTAAATATTATTAATTCACCTAAAATGGTAAAATAAATATGGGTAATATTATTACTATAATATGGAATGTTTATGAATTTAAATATCCAATAAATACCATCACAGAGATATAAATTATTATTAGATATATTTTCTTAATATCAGGTAAAAATTTTATAAATATAATATAGATAAAATTTATTAATAATTAACTAAATGAAGGGATTATGAAATAATGTGATTTATTTTGATGTAATAAGTTAATATGATCATTTTAAAAGAAATGTTTGTTATTGAAAATATAAATGATCAAATTATAACCATAAAATATGAATATTAAAGTAATGTTTATAGATAATTATTGAAATAAATGTGTTAATAATGAAAATATCATTTTATAATATCTTAAAATGGAATCTATAGTGATTTAGGACTAGAGTAGAGGGATTAAATTATAAATATCCTTTAATTATATGTAAAATATTCATACCATCTACCTCATTTCCATAATAATATATCACAGTATTGAAAATATTCAACACTTTCATTATTTTTATAGTGTTATATATATCGTTATTATTCATATTTTTTGTACAATATTATGTCTTAAAGTGGTAACTATTTCTCAATCCCTATATCACATAGTATATTCCTTCTTACATGGTTCAAATTCTCCAATTATTATCTACCATTTTTTTGTGTTCTAGGCATATAATTTTTTTATCTTTTAATAAATTTTCCATTATTTTTTTTATATAAATAACAATTTATTTTTCTACAAATGTTTTTATTTTGATTCATTTAATGTAATGTGAAAAATGAAAAGATGTGTTATTTTATTCTTCAATAATTTAATTTTTCTATTATCCATATAGTCATTTTCAATGTTTAAATATAAATTATATACTTTATATATTAAATATCTTTTATGGAATTTATCCCATATTAATCAAGGAAATTACATGTTTCTTTTTTTGATATGTGATTCAATATTTTTATATGAAACCCACTTCTATTCTATGGGGGATTAATATATTCTTTCATGTTTTAAAAATATTTTTTGAATTTCATTTACCATTAAATGTAACATATATATTTTTATAGTTTATATTGTTATAGGTACCAGTAGAATTAAATATACCCCTATTCTGTGGGTAATTCTTATATCTCATTAAATTCATTGTTTCATGAAATAAAAGTGAGTCTAACGCATTATTCTATGGAATGTTGGTATTGGTCTGTGAAATATTCCTAGAATAGTATGTTTTATATTTTAATCCCATTTATATGATTTTGAAAATTATATTTCTTAATCTAATATTAAGACCCACAAAACTATTATGTTATGTTCTAATGAATAAACTAAAGATACCTTATTATCAACCTTTCCTATTATCCTCACATTTATGTAAATGTTATGTTTTATTTTCATAAATTGATATTATAATGTAATATACATTAAAATATCTTGATATCCCCATCGATTATGTTATTTTTACTTTAATATCACTTGAAAACAAATTTATCTCTATCTTTAGGATTAAGTATATCCACCTGGGATTATGTATAGTGATATTATTATAATGAATTATAGGATATATATTATGGATACTTAACTAAATCAAATTATTATATTTCCAAACTTATTGCATAATATAATTAGTCCTCAAAGGAACTATTCCTTTTGGTTATAGTGTTTGTAATAGGTATAAATTAGTAAGATTAATATATGAAAATAAATTAACCAAAATTTTATAAGTTAAGATCCTTTATAGTTTGTATTTAATAATGGTTTATGTTTATAGAGATTAAGATATGGATAATATTTTGATGAAATTTTTAAAAACATAGTTATTCATCCCTAAATTTACTAATAAAATTATATTATTTTATTAATAACCTTCTAATTATATATATTTTTAGATCAATGTTTCATGTTTGATACGTTATCATAACAATTTAATATTACACTTTTTTTAATAAATCACGATAAATTACCCTCTTGATAATAGAAATCTTGTAAAACCTTTCGTAGGCATTGATGACTGGTTCTTTATGCACATATTCCATATTATTATGAATGAATGACACTACTTTGATCATTGGAGGTGCATATTTTTTTTGTTAAACTTTGATCCTAAAAAATATTAACTACATAAATTTAGTAATATCCTCTAAAAAGTTCATACCATTGTTTCTAATATATTAGACTTAAGAAAATGAAGGAATCAATTTTCATTGAAAATTGTCACTCCCTAATATAGATAGTGAACACTAATTTTTTATAATTTATTATTATTACTTAAAATTTTAAAATGTTAATACTAATAAATATTAAACATTATAAAAAATAATAAAATAAAATAAAGTCTACTAACATCATGAACAAATTAACCAAATCATAATTGAATAATATGGTTTCATGTTCAATTTCAAACCATTTATTATATAAATGATACAATGTGCATGATTGAAATATTATTTGATAACCATGGTTTTATGAGTTTCTATTTATCTTATAATTATGTTATTGTAAATGTTTTAGTTGTTTAAAATTTATAATATTAAATTTAGGAAGAGTGTTTCATGATTCTGGGATGAAAAACATTTAGTTATAACCATGGATCTAAACCATTCCTAGAATGAATTAGAGTTTATTGGATAATATATGGTAACCACATAGCTTAATTATCTATTTATAATAACTATATAGTTTACCTAGAAAATAAAAATTTTAGTTTCCATATTTTTTTATTCAAGGTTCCTTATTTATTTCCTCATTTACCTCTGGCCTACCATGATAATTTCAACCAATAAAATTCCACTAATAATATTTATCTTATTTGATTCCCTGTCTCCTCATGTGAATCTCAAGGATAATATATCATTACTCCTCCTTTATATCTTCCACTCTTATATTCTATATTTATTTTTCTATATTTCAAACTATTCCTTTTCATAGTTATTCATGGTGTTAATGTATTAAGATACAGATGGTATAATGTTGAAATTATTGGTTTTTATAATTTCTAAAGGATCTATTTCAGAAAAATATATAATTATTTCATGAACAAATGAAGTTTCTAATTATTTTACATAGTTTTTTTTACTGTGACATCTTTTATTATAAAATCATTATTATATATAATTCAATAATTATTTTCAATATAAATTATTAATATATATGTTGTTTTCAGTGGATTCATATATTTCATCGATTTGTATTGTTATTTTTAACCTGGAAAAAAATTATTTCCAGTAGGTTTTTAAGGATATTTTTTATTGTGAATTTTAATCCTTATAAGGTGTTTGATAAATTTTTTGAAAGACATGTTTTATTAAAAATGTTTATTAAAAAATAATTTTAGTGATCGTATGAATAGATTTAAAAATAATAAAAAGGATTATTAATTATTATTACTTATAAATTAGTGTTTTGAATAACCAATATACTTATTGATTTATCACACCCCCTTTAACAATTCCCCCATGTTTATTCTCCTATAAATATAAAAAAAGTTATTTTAAATGTTTTTAATGGTATTAGGGGATATGGATAGTGGTTAAAGTGTGTTTGGAATATATTTTATGAGTTTTTTGTATTATTTTTTTGATTAATTTCTTTTTATGTGATAGTTTTCCGGAGAGTCTCAAATGATAAGTAGGAAATTGGGGATGATATATACATAAGCATAGATTCTTCCCTCTTTGATTACCATTGTCCTAATTTTATTACAGGTATGGGGATGAGTCCAGAAAAGGATAAAGATATGTCGAGGTATTTTGTGTTATTTCAAACCATATACTAATAGGTTGTTCTTTTGAATAGGACCAAAGTTTCTCAAAATGAAAATTTTATTTTCATCACATATGTATTGTATTCTTTTGGTTTTTTGAATTATACATTTATATTAAACATTTATATTATATTAGTTTATAACTTTTGATAAATTATGTATTACATTTTGGATAATTTATATTTGATTATTTTTGTGTCATGTTTCATCCTTTTAATTTTTCAGTATTTTCTAAATAATTTAGTTTTATCGATGGTAATGATTTTTATCTTTATTAAAAATTGGAAAGACAAATTATTAATTGATGATCAACCTATAATTTGAGTCTTAGAATATCAAATTAGGTGTAGTAATTAATTTTGGGATCCTAATATGTTATTTATAACACCCAACATATTAATGTTGGTATTTACATAAACATTTATATGATTTATTTATGTGTAGGTAATAGAGATACATCATTTTATTGTTTACCATGGAGACCATATTATTGCCTTAGAGATGGGATGTCCACATAATTACCATGGTACATGGGGTGAAGGATCGTGTGAACAATTAAATAGTATTATTTTTATTATGGTATATTAATATATTAGTATCACTAAATTATTCTCTCTTGAATCACTATTTTATTTCAATTAAATTTTTTCTATGGATTTTTTTTTAATATTTAAAATTTTATATTTATTCTTTATTTTATTTAAAATGTAAATATTAATTTATTATTCATTTTTATTAATCATTCTTCATACCAATACATCATTCTGGATTCATAGATAAATCATATCATGTGGTTTACTAGTTTTAGATGTTAGAATGATTCTTAATTTGTATGATTTGATAAACTCCATGATTATCTCTAACATGTGGTGATTGAGAACAATCATTGGGATTATAGTGAGTTTAATTTGGTGGTGTTCAAGGTTAAATATGACCAATCCATTTTAATTCTATTATAAATAAGGAAATTATAGAAACATATGATAAATATGATAATGATGTAAATATTTAAAACTCATTATATCATTTAATATTGTAATTAGATAACCCAAATACATTGAATAAAAATCCATTTATTACTATACTAAATAAAATTTCATATTGGAAGACTCTGTATGATATTTATTAATTTCATAACAATTATTTAAAAATATTTATCTACCTATGGGATAAATTGTATGACCTAAAAAAATTATAATTTTTTTTTTAAAATTCACAGCAATATTGAATATACACGTGGAATATGATAGTGGAAATTGGTAACAAGGAATGAATATTTATTTTATTATAATTTTTTTATAAATATTATTTTCTACACATTGAAAAAAATATAAACAAATGGGGATGAAAATAAAAAAAACCCTTGAATTATTTTATTGAAAATACTTAATTATTATATAGAAAACTCAGGTATAAAGTTATTATATTTATTATTTTAAAGATTTTTTAGACTGAAATTTCTTGAATTTAATAATTGTGATACAATATTTTAATACATTTTTGGAATGATTAATGTTTATAGAAAATATAGATATAAATTTTTCTTTAAATTTGATAAAATATTAAAAATTATACATATTTTTACTTATTTAATCTAATTAATATAGGATAAATTCAATGTTTCATAACCCAATCCATTAATTAATGAAATTATCATACAAAATATTTTACCTTACAATTAAAATTTTGAATAGTTGAAAGATACATTTCACACATGTGATTCTAAATTTAAAATACATAAAAAAAAGTATGACAACAAATTTTACGACTAACGTAGTAAATTAAATATTATAAATTTCATTCTCTAGTTACTATGGGTATTAATTGAAATTTTTCATCTTAATCATTAATTATGTTAAAACATTCATAGAAACATAATTTGAACCTGAATGATTTTTTAAATCATCATTCCTAGACCAAAATTGTAGAACATCCAATTTTTTAACAACATTTTTAATCAAAAAATAATTATTTTTATAAATATGAATGGTCAATATAAATTTTAAATGTTCTGGTATGTTACACTTTTTAAAAACATTTTTTCTCAATTAATATTCACATTCATATAAATAGAATAAAATAATTTCCCATTTGTACTCTAAAATTACAACATTCCATAAATAGGTATACCATTTACCCTCCACAATAATGATGTGTTCGTGACAAATAAACCCTTATTGATGTATCATATACTTTCATAGATTCATTCCACAACTACATAAACTAATTTTTTAATAATTATGTTTATAATTATATATCATTTTCATAATCAATATTTATAGATATATGTATATTCACAAATGTAAATGTATTTTTTATAAATAAAAATTAAAAAATGTTATAAATGTGATTGAAAACAGGCCAAATTCTACATGCATTATATATATTTCCAAAAAAATATGAAACCATCACATGATCATCCCAAATTAGAAATATGTGGTCCAATTAAAAAACTAATAATTTTATTTATAATGTTATTGCATGAAAACCCTTTTAAAGGATGTAGTAATCATATATTATCATTATTTATCTCAACCTTTGTAAATTTTATAATTGTGTCTATTTTTAAAAACATATATTACATCTTAAAGTCCCAAAATCAATGAGAACTTCTTCATTAAATTTTTATTATATATGATACTATATCTCACATTTATTACAATAACATATTGATTTAAACAAATATTTCAATAATTTAGAATAATACTTTCCTCCTAAAAAATTAAAATCTTCCGGTAATACATTAATATTTTTTTAAAAAAATTATAGTTGAAAAAAATAACATAAATGATATGTATAATTTTTTCCGAATAATTTCAAATGTGGAATCATGTACTTAAAAAATATAGATATATTATTAATTCCTATATTATTAAATATAATTACTAATGTCAATAATTTCAATATTACAATTTATATGATATATTTTTCTCCTTTCAAATTCTATCTTATTTCAAATTTAAATAATATAATGATGATGATTAGTATATGTAAATTTTGAACCCTTAATTGTATTATATTTCCTTGGTCAATAATAATTTTCATCTCCTGAAATAAATGGGACGTACTTATATATAAAATTCATCATAAAAATAATTTTATTTGTATAAATTAAAATTATCCACCTAATAATTTCATTATTATGATATGAAACGTGATATTTACTTTTGAAACAAACTTCTTTGATAAGATTACACACTTATTCAAGTTTCAATTATGGTCTAACAACACTATCATAGCAATTATACTGAATCAATAAAATATTTAAATAATTATTAACATTAAAATACAAAATTATATTTAAATCATTTTGGTACAAAACATAGGTCTGTTTAAAATTACGCATCCAGATTATATTCCTTTTGATAAAAAATTTTAGTCTCTTATTAAAGAAATAATTTTTTGAAAATTATAAAAATGACTAAATCTGTATTCAAAATATATTCTACATATTTAATTTATTAAAAATAATATGAATGTTAATATGGTAAAATAAAATTATATCTCCAATAATATCCCTATAAAAAATTTTACAGTTTCTATTTTGCCTCACATAAACCTAAAAAATTAATGAATATTTTTCATCAAAAAAGTTGTTATTTAGTTAATTTTTACTATATATATAAATTTATTTTTGAATATATTATCGATTAGTTGGATGAATAAACACCAAAACCTACACCATGTCATTTTGAAATTTTTAAAATTCAAAATTTCCATCTTTTAGATGCATATGTTTTAACAAATCATATTAAAGGTTGAGTAATGTTTTTAAATTTAGTATAATATTTAACAAAATAAATTTCTCCTTTCAATTTTTTTTTATCATAGTCTATTAATTAATTTAGAGGGATATAATAATACACATTGACAATTAAAATTTCACCAAATTACTTCATGGGAAAATAATTTTACTAAACAATTATAATGTTATTAATAATAGTTCAATCATTATAAATAATTGTTTTTGTAAAAAAATTATAATACTATTGAGGAAGTTTTATATATTATCAATGATGATAGGTATAAGAATTATTATGATGATTCATAAATTATTATTTTAAATAATTACAATATTTAGCAAAAAATATTATCATATCAAGTTAAATATTATTTTTATAAGAAAATTAATAGGAATAAAATCACATAATCCTTCATAAATTACGATTATATGATCATTATAAAAAAACAAATATTATATTTCTAGACCTATACACAAAACATATTTTTTACATAAGTAATATATAAAAACAATTAATGATATATATTTATTCTTTATTCAAAACACATAATGTTGTGAAAATTAAAATTTTTGTAATCATAATCAAAAAAATGATTGTGAAAAACTTCATATTCTGTAATGAAATTAAGTTATAATTATTTTAGAATTTATTTTTTAAAATATATATAAAAAATAAATGATTTATATATAATTAAAACCAAAATATATATTCACTTTTTATTCAATAAAAAATGTATTTGAATGATATAGTTGTCGAAAAATAGAAATAATTCATATTGTCAAATCAAAATGCAGGATAAGTATAATATAATAAAATGTGTAAAAAATATTTCAAAATATTTCTTATGAAACAATTCCCAAAAATTTCTCAAAATTAAATAAAAACTAAAAATTTAGTTAAATTAATTAGAGGAACGATGATGATATACTAAAATCAAGAGTATAAATAATATTTGAGGTATCAATTAGGATAAAATCTAATAAAATATATTTCAATCATAAAACATTTATTCCATAAGTTTTTTTGAGATATAAATAATCAATTATTATAATTAACTTTTACATGAGGATAATGTAATATATGGGTTCAATAAATGTTGTGATATTTATTATTAGGTTGGTTGTGGGTAACCCAATGCCTAAAAGTGTTTTTGGATGTAGTGTGATGTCCACGGAAAGTACAATTGGGATCTAATAAATTAAATGATGGAAAAATATAACAATCATAAAGGGGTGTTGGTGCCAGGAGCGGTGTTGGGTGATGAATATATATGTCAATAAGATTTAACGTTAGTTGGGAGATGTGTTAGGTAATTAACTATGGAGTTGATTTGAGGTAAAAGTATAATGGATAGTTTTTTATTAGGGTCAATGATGATCATTTTTATTTTAGGAAAAAGGTCATGTATATTAATTACTGAAACAATTTGTTACAATATTTAAATAATAATTATCATCCATTCCATAGGACAATATATAAACTCAGTTTAAAATGATCGAATGAATATTACATTCTATGGATATGTTCATATAATATAGTAGATAGAGGTCCTTTGTACTATATTAGTTTAATATGTTTTATAATTTTTCTTTATTTGTTTATTTTTATATGTATTAAGATCACCACCAATAGAAAAATATGAACAAAATATTTAATTATTAAATAATTTTCCCTTTAGGTATTCAAAAATAGAATTCATATGACTCTTAAAAATTAATGATATACTATAACATGATTATGTAAAACAGGATAACAAATTATAGACTGATTGCGAATTGTTTTTCAAATCAATGAAATACCTGATTTCATGAATTTTTAAACCTTAATTTATTTCTATTGAATCAAATATTCAAGGGTTAAATATTGAAAATTCTTGTCATGAATTTGTAATTAGGTTCTTCAAATATTATAATTTTTATCATATTTCCACAAATCCTATAAATATGATAAATTTTAATTTAATTTTATAATTTAATTTCAACATGTTAATAAATATCAAAAAAAATCTATGACTTATAACAGATTAATTATACCGTGGGAGTAATAATCATGTTAATTGTATTCATATATCTAATTGATAAAAAGGTATATTTTATAATTGTGAGATCATGCAAAAAAAATCCATGGAGGCCAAAAATTATGTAATACATACCCAACCACGTAATAAACATCCTCCCAATCCTTGAGAATTTATCGAATACAATAAAAATATGGAGAGGAATAACTAAATCACTTTTAATGGAATGAATTTCTTCCATCATATTCCATATACACCATGTTTGTACACTTATCACATTCTTCCAAATCCAACATAAACATGATGATATATTATATGATATATACTAATGAGTAGAAAAATTCTCTAATAGTAATATCTCATCCAATTCGATGCAAATTACAACAACAATAATTCCTCGATTGAAAATCCTATTCAATGTGATAAAATTGTGGATACCTTAGGTTTTTATATTGATATTGGTTTTGTAGAACTAAAAAACAATGAAATATAAAATATAAGAGAAACAAGGGACCCAAAATGTACCACCTCCTTTCATGATTCCATGAAAAAAGTGATATTTTTCTTTTAATATTTAGTTAGTCTTATAACATGAGAACATACCCAATGTCCCTTGGGAATTCTACACTCAACATTCATCTCATGGAATATCTATGGAATGAGTATAGAAATAGATGTATATAAACCGAATAACTTAAGTAGCCAGATCTATTCTATAGATATGGTCAAAGACATAACCCTATAAACTAAAAATAAATTTTTCTATTAAAACGTTACAAATTATTCTTGGAATCCCAAAAGGTAAATGAACCCACATAGAATTGTATTTTTCTTTCTATATTATCACCATGACACAATCCAGAATAAAATATTCAATCAGATATGGATATACTGATGTAATCAAAATAATGGGATCAATTAACAGATATACTTTTGGAATTGGAGAAAAAATGATCCCTACCCATAATGAAAGTGATATAGAATGGATTACAAATGATCATTCATAAAAAAAACATTTTGATTATAAATAAATATAGTTTTCATTCCACTCATAAATAATTGGTGAATTTATAATTATGAGTGTGACACACTAAAAAATAAAAAATGATTACAATTTTCTAGCATCATTTCCTCATCGAAAAAATTTTCATGTTCTATTTTTATTATATATGATAATGAAAATTAATAACATTGAAATTTATTTATTAGGAAGTAGTTATGTTTCCCCTATATTTACATTAATCTGAAAACCCATTTGAGAGTAATTTTAACTTGATATACATTAAGAACAACATTAGTAAATTCCATATACTCAATCATTTATCTACAAATAATTCCATGACTATTTTAACCATAGAAAAAGAGATAAACCATAGGAATGTTTATAGTGAATATAATAATACTTCATAACCTTATAATCAAATGATAAAGTTCATTAATTATAATAATATTATATTTTATGTATATCTAGAGAGATCTATTTACAGAGTTCTTCATAAAAGGTATATGGTTATGATACCTATATTTTACTTTAAAGAATGTATCCCTCAAATAATGACCATCCAAAATCACCCATATATGTTTTCAATGAAATAATTTCATTTTAAACTTGTGAAATGGATCTATACCTCCTAAAATGTTCATCCTAGAATCTCACACACATCCTAATAAAATAACCCATCAATTTGAAAATCCTATATAAAAACATTCTTCACTTCTTCAATGGTATGTATAATAGCCTTAAATGTTTTCTGAAATCATTGGATATGTATCTGAAAAGATGATAAAATTACATTGACATAGTTTATCATTCTACAAAAATATAGAAATATTACTTTTATTTTGTTTTTTAATTTAATATTAACTAATTTCAAATCAATATGATGTATTTGAACTCATTATATTGAGAGGGTTGGTACGTTCCATCTTGAGATATTAGTCTTCGTTTGAATCTATTTTGATTGGGTGGAATTATATTTATTAGATATAAAAGTATTTATTTTTCCCAAATTGATCATTTGGATCCTGTTCTATTTATAACCATCCAAAATATGGATAAAATAATGAAAATAATTATACCTTCCATTGAAAAATGGTCATTTGAAGAACATAAGTGTGAAGTTCTATTAAAAATATATTTACCTGAATGACTTTCCCCTATAAAATTATATTTTTTAACCTTCATCTATGAATATGTTTTATTGGGATGCAAATATTTGGTAAATGTTTGTAAACTTGTAAAATACACCTCACATATCAAAAGATGTCAAACCTGTTGTCTAAAAGAGAAGTTGAAAACTATGTGGAAAACATTAATCAAAATAAATACTCAAATACTAATTTAAAAAGATGTAAATTATTCATCGGGGGTTTCCGTGGTGGCCAACTCTGTATTCAACGAGGTCTGGTGGCTTCCTCAGCTCAGGTGGCTTCGTGGAATCGGTGGTTCACCATGTCTGCCTTCTCGCCTGAATTGGTTTGGGTTTCATGGTGACACGGTCAGTTCAGCGAACGACGTTCCAGATCCAACTGCTCTTGGTCTCCGCCTCTCTTCTAGTGAGTTTGGTTGGTGTTTTGCAGTGGTTTCAGAGCTTGAGAAGGACGGTGGCGATGGGATCTAGGTATTGGGATTTCTGCTGATGCTTTGTGACTGTATTTCTCTTTTCTTGGATCTGCTTGCGGTTTTCTTGGTTTTGTGTTGTTCGTGATCTGTTGTAATAACATGATGCCGGTGTTGGGTGAATCTGCATATTGCCTGGATGATTTTTTGATGGTTGTGACCTTTTTGTTGGATGCTTTTCGGTGCTGGTTGTCATTTGCCTCATAGATGAATTTTTGGTGTTTGTCGTTGTTATTCTAGTTGAATGTTTTGATTTGGTTTTTTGGAGTCGTCGAATTGTCTCTGGTGGAAGGGCTCACTGGCGATGTGGTTGAAGCAATAACGGGGCTGCTATGCGTCAATTTGGAGCAGCTGCCTTGAGTTTTAATTTTTTTGATAATTTGAATTTTGAATTCAGCTGATGTTGTGATTTTTAATCTGTAATATGGTTCCACAACCACCATTTATGATGGTGGGTTATCATCTGTATGGTTACCGGTAAACCATAAACTGGATTTTTAGAAAATGAAAAAAATGGATTGCATGAGTAAATCCTAGTAATATTACACTATCACCCGAGTGAGGCCACCACAAGGTTAGGGATGAATTCTTAATCAGCTCAACATCAAACTAAGTGATAATGTATAAAAATTATCTGATTTATAGTGGTTTATCCCAAAAAATATAAACTAATCAAAAAAAAGTATTTTACCATGATTTATAAAATTACACATCCTTAGGTTGGATGTCCACATTAAAAAAAATATTTTTAAATATAAAAGAAGATACACAAATTAAAATGAAAATTACATTAAACTATATATCAGAACATAATTCATTATACAAAAAAATATGTTTAAAATATCTATAAATAGAAAATTCAAAAAAAAATTAACAGTTGTATTGACATATAAAAAATTCCCCATATCAACTATGGAACCCACAATCCTTTATAAGGCTAAAAAATCCTTATCATCCACATTCAACACTATCACTAGAACATCATGGGATGACGATTCTCAAGATCATCTAAGAAACATAGTTTGATTTAAATCAATTTTTCTCTTTAAAACACTATATAAAAAACTTTTTAGGAATAAAATTGTTTTTTCTTGGTAACTACCCCTGAAATGAATATATATCCATTAAATTATAATTTGAAAAAAAATTAATATCACATAACATACCATAGAAATTTTAATCAGCATAATTAAGAAAATCACAAAATAAAATCATTGAATCAATGGTAATTCATTATAGAGAACCATTTACTAGATACACCTACATGAAACCAAATAAAACACCATCGAATTAAAAAAATATCTACTGAAATGAGATGAAATGGTAACAAAAAAAACAAGGAGAAATATCATGAAATCCCCCTCTCCAACGATCGATTCCACCCATACAGAAACCTAGGATTCTACAACATGGATAAATGGCAGAGAATTTGGAAATAAGGAAAGATGAGGAGGACTATAAAATTAATCCATTATTACCTTGAAATAATTAACTAATATATAAGTATTTCGAAACAAATAAATTCAGAATCCTTCCATAGTGAGTAATTCAGTTGGTGTGTGAGTGGAAGAGAGTACATGAGGAAAATATTTAAAAATCATAATGCTAATTTGGTAAATTGATGAGTTTTAAAAATTATGGGTAAAAAAAGTTGTTTAGATGGATGGTTTTCTAAACTGTAAGCAAAAAAAATTGATCACCTTCCCTTTTTAAAAACCTTTTTATGGTTTTCCTAGAGTTATCCCTTTGTTTAAAATTATATGCATATACTATTCCAAACCACAATACCCCCCCCCTAAATAAACATATCACATTTTTATGTCGAAAGTAACTACTAAATATGTTCTAACAACATGCTCGTAGATGATTCTCCCAAAAAACTCAATTTTGACTCATAAATCCATGTAACACCTAGTAAAAAGTAAATAATAATTGAAAATAAAAATAAAAATGTACTGGAGACCCAATGGGTGTGATAATTACTTCCACTATAAAACTTATATCTCCAATAAAGACCATTATGTTCTAAACCCACTAATAGGTGAGGCCACTTCTCCCACATCCCCATATCATTCTCTAATATATCATAGATTTCCCAAGAAAAACTCCATATCACATAATATAATTGAACATACTTACCAAAATATATATCTTTATGATAGTATATAATCCGAACATGAAATACAAAAAATGGGGGTGTTGAGATACCCTTATAAATAAACCAATTATATGAAAAGATATACAATATATTTTATTTTAACTAATTATAATCATCAAATATTCCATGAATATATTCCAACTAAGGAGGTTGGGACAAATAATATGTCATGTTCATGAGATTCCCCATGATTTCAAATGACCAACCATAAATTTTTTCAACATTTAACTTTTTCAATTTCCGATGTAGTATCAACTAAGAGAAAACGATTCAAAAAATAAGAAAATTAAAATAGGATAATTTATGTAATATAAAATTAATAATAATATTTATTATTATTTTAGGATAACTTTTAACCCATATAAATCAATTAAAAATTTGCTGTATTTTAACAAATAATGTTCACATGCTCAAGTCATATCCTATATAATATTGAATGGTCTTTTATTGTAATCATCCATTCTATAATGATATAATGTGCTAATGATCAGTTGAGAAACCAAATCATCCTAATGACTTTGAAATATGTCTATGTAAGGATATTGATCCAAAATGATTATAGAAGGAATACCATAAATCCTAGAAATATCATGGATGTTTATGTTTTCAAGCTCAAGAAATTTTAAGGATTCCATAATACAAATTAAATGTATTGATTTAGTTAGTTGATCAATTATTAAACATTTAAAATAATTATAAATTTGGGTTTATGTGAAACCAAAAAATAATCCAAGGAAATCGCATATCTCTTTCAAAACACAAATAGGATGGGGTGTTAATAATCCGGGGGATCTATAATGACATGAACTGCTATAAATAAAATTCTCTTTATAGATGAATTTAATTTTTTTAGGTGTTATGGTTATAGAAAAAACATTCAATTATTTGGTTTTATTGTATATTATCAAATTCAAAGGTCTATTAAGCATTATTATCCCTAATAATATCTTCCTCAAATAATTATTAAATTATTTTTATAAATATAAATATTTTATTGGAATAATTGACATAGAAAAATGATGTGATGGCCACATCATTAATGATCGTACCCATAAATCCCCTTTTTTTTAGAGAATCTTTGTAAAATATTTTTACTGATATAATAGTTTTTCCTTTATAAATGTCTTGGGGAAACATTTTCAATAACTGGGTATGGTTGATAAGGAATTTGGAGGAAAAAAATAATTGTTAATTCAAATAATTTTTGGACTCTCAACATTATCGGGGTGTTTTTCAGGATTCAGTAAGGTTACACAACTTGGAAATCATGTTCGGGGAAAGATATGAGGAGATTCACATAGTGAATAGTAACATTAGGAGATGGGACATTACATGTCAGGGATTATTTAATGAATGGTTTTTGATTAAATGTAAATCATTTTTTGTATGTTATGAATCTTAACTATTTCATTATTTTTAATGGGATTATACAACATTAAATACCCGAAATACTATTTTAAAATAGAAACAATTAGTTCTCTCTTCCATTTGGGTCCTCTCTAAATTCACAACTCTCGACCCAATGCCTTCCGCATGAGATCATGGGGACCTCCAACCCTTCTAGATCCTCTCAGTCATCATCTGATCAATGTTATCTTGGCAGTTTGATACTTTTTTAGAATTTTTACCTTATTCTATTCATTTATCTCTTTCCCTCCTTTTATATTTGAATAGACCGTATTCGAATAGATGGATCTATTCTTCATGTTTCTAGTTCTCAATTCTTTATTCAGTTATAGGGTATTTTAATCCTTCATTATTTTTGGAAAGTTTCTCTGTAGCTTTTGTGTCTAAAAAAATGTTGGTAATTTCTTCCCTCTAGGATAATTTGATTAACATTGAATTGCATTATTTATTTAAATTTTTTATTTAAATTAAATTTTTCAATATTTATTTAAATTAATATAATAAATCTCAATTCCAGTAAATTTTGAAGTTTGAATGGTTTTGGCATGAAAACTTGGGAAACCCCCAATTCCATTGAATTGAGATGTGTTTATGGAAATTGGATTATTTAATTTATTTAATTTATATTATAGATTATATAGAAAATGTTTTAATTAAAATTTTAATTTCAATTTTGTAAATTAATTGTGAAATTTATGGAATAAGTATTGAATTCATTTTAACCATATGAAAATGGCTGAAAGTTTTTTGATATAAACCCAGTGATTTTATGTTGTGGGAAATGCATGATTTTTATTAAACCCTTTTTTGGTTTTAAGTGGAAAATTTGAATTTTATATGGCGGAATTTGATTTAATTTTTTTTATAAAGGCTTAAAATAAAATTACCATAATTGATTATTTAACATTATATGAATCCTTAGGTAGTTTTTGAGTTATTTGGACACAAACTATGATTATACATCGTTCTAAAATATAAATTTTATAGTTATCATCCCAAATGGGATAGTGGCAAGTTTCCTTCATCCATTTTTATATGGTCATGTGTATGTAGATATTTTCATGATCACTTAGAGATAATGATATCCTATATCTAGGGAAATTCGTACCTATTTGGAAGATGACCACGTAGATCTCTTGTTTTATATTTTATATATAAATCCATGCCATTATTGTTAAACTGATTTACATTCCTTCTGAATTTATATATACTAATTTATTAAAAAATTTCTTAACCCATTATTTTGGAAATATTTTATCACTGGTAAATAATTTTGTTAAAGTGTTTCTATTATTTGAACTATATAGAATTATTTATTTAAATATGATATAAAATTCCAAACCTATGTATTTTAAAATTGAAATCATTCATTTTTTTAATCAGTTATTAAAATATGTTATTCAATATAAGGTGTGACCCTGCTGGGATTTTTTATCTCACCCCCTACTTGTGCCTTGTGTTGTTTTTAGATTTTCCCCTTCCCTATTAGATCAAGGGGAAATTATCTCTTAGATGTGGATCTGGTTGTTGAACATTGTACATAGTGAGTCGCTTCAATAGTTACATCATAGTTTTTCCTCTATACTAGTACTTGGGTTGTATTTATTTGGTATTTAATACCATCTTGACATTAAGTACATTACCCCATGTGCAGTTTATTTTGTATGAATATTCACTTACTTATCTTGCATCTGTAATGTTTTGGGGAAAATTCATTCCCACATTAATGTTTTATGATTCTAGGTACTAGTCACCAACACAAGGGGATCTAGAACACCCTTTGGGATATGTTCGAACAAGATCAGTTATCAAGATACCTAGGTACCTGGGCTGGTTCATGAAATGTTGTATCATAGAGAGTTTTCTTGAGGTTAGTTTTCATTAAGATATCTT
Source organism: Viscum album (assembly GCA_963277665.1). Lineage (NCBI taxonomy): Eukaryota > Viridiplantae > Streptophyta > Magnoliopsida > Santalales > Viscaceae > Viscum > Viscum album. The sequence goes on along the minus strand of OY728119.1, from coordinate 768,344,157 downwards.
GATGGTACATAGGTGATAGTTGTGATTGATTAGATATCCATCTATCACCATAATGAACATTATGACTCCATCGTTGGTTAGGGGAATAATATTTGTGGATTATTTATAGTCTTTTCCCTATTTTTATTTGGATGTAGTGAAATAAAAATCCTATTTTTTCTATCTCTTAAGATATTGTTTCCCTTGTTGCTTTGTTTGAGATTTATCTGATTCCTTCTATACTATATGTTAATGATTTGTATCATCATGAATTAGAGAAGTCATGTGAATCAAATCCAAGAGGAATTTGTTGCCAAACTGTAGTGATCGAATCCTCTAGGGGACCTGAATCTAGTTGAGGTGATTGTGCACACTACCCATGCTCTAGGATAAGCACCCCTCCACATCCCGTCCATACTCCAATGGTGGACCCTCAGGGGTATATTCTTTGAAATCAATATCAATAGATCATTTTCCAGAATCCACCAATTGTAAAAGGCTCAATTGATCCCAAAAATGTTGCGGAATGTTTGTTTAGGATATTATGTCTATTTGAGTTCATAGAGACCCTCGACAGGATCAAGGTGAAGTGTTACACCTTCATCCTGGAGAGAACAAGAAGGAGATGGTGGGACATTATAGTGATATTGAAGTTACATGAGGGATTACTTTTAAAGGAATTATATGTTCTCTTAATTGATCATTTCTATCCAGAGTCCTTGCTGCTTGCTAAGGATGTTGATTTTTGATTCTTTGAGGATGCTAAAAATACAATGACTAAGTATTCAAATCACATTGAAAAATGTGTATAGTTTTCACCTCAGATCTTATAGAATAAAAAGAATAAGTATGGATGGTTCAAGTTGGGGCTTCAATCAAATATTCATTCTCATTTTTTTGATGAAGCTACAATGTTATGTTGATGTGCTGGAAAAGGTGATTATGGTTGACATGGAAATGTCTGGAATTTTAGGGTTGATGGAAGTTCCTTTTTCTCCCCATGACAACATGATTTCCATTAAAGAAAATCATAATATTTAGGATTCTCATTGATGTTATCGACATTAGGGTACTCCAAAACCTCTTAAATTTCTAGGATAATGTCTATTGATTTTCTATAATTGTGGAAATCAATGAAATTTTTAGAGATTTTTCACTGAGGAACCTAAGAATAGTAGATCATGTAGACATTCAGGACAAAAAATTTTTTTTTCCATATCAACCCTACTCAGCATTGTGTAATACCCTCATTAAATCCTACTAAACGTATGGGGAAATTATATTCATCATGTATAAAAGGGTTACATATTTATGCATCCAGAACGAAGCTACTTCAAGAAGTGGAAGAGTCTCCAGGGGAAGCAGACACCAGTCCAAAAACATTGAGAGGAACCATTACTATAGATTAGTCATTAAAGGATGATCTATTTGATAATGGTTCATCTTGTTCATTATTTTGACCAAAATTGTGTATACGATTAATCATAATATGGAGCCTCTATCTTGTGAATTGGATGTTACTAAAACCCTTAGTACGAGAGAGTGGAATCTTTGTAGTCCCTCTTATGAATTCTCTCTATTTGGTGTTGAGATGCCTTGGATTTTTCTTGTCCTCTACATGAACCCCCTTGACATCATTTTTAGAATTTGTTTGGTTATCTCCAATAAATCATGGATTGAATGTAATCTTAAATGGGTCTTCCTTACTACTCCCACTGGTGTGTCTCTTGTATTTCAATAACAATGGGACCCAAGGTAGTTTATAGACGATCATTCTTATCTGGTGTTGGCGAAGGTAGTATCTATTTTTAATTTGATATAGAGAGGGAATCTTTGAGTAGTGATCTTTTCGAAGTTGTTGTCAATTTTCTAGACATGTTTCCTTCGGATTTCACTGGTTTTCCAATGGTATTAGATATTGATATTTTTGATGACTTAATACCTAGAACTCAAACAATTTCAATTTCCAATTACCACATGGCACCAAGATAACTGAAATAGTTTATGTTTTAATTGTATGATCTTATTGAGAAAGGATTTTAACTTTAGAGTGTCTCAACTTGGTAAGTACTACTCTACTTTAATATGAAATATGATTGTTATATTCTCTTATTTTTTATTACAGAAAGTTCAATCAAGTTTTATTGAATAAAAAGTATCCATTGTCATATATTGATGACCATATTGATCTGTTGAATGTTTAGAAGTGGGTTTCAAATATTATTTGTTGATCAGGATAACCTCAGTTGAGGATAATATAATCTGGATTTCAGAAAACCACCTTTTAGAGTTAGTATAACCATTATGATTACATTGTTATTTTCATTGTTCTAAAAAATTCTCTTTTTATTTTAATTGATTTGATGGACATCATTATCCATGATTATCTAGATACAATTGTGGAAATACTTGTTGATGAAATATTTATTTTCTCTATGTCTAAGGAGTATCATGTGAGTCATATGAGAATAGTTTTAGGTCTGTTGAGAAATAACATACATTGTTCTGAGCTATTCAAGTGTGATTTATATATTCAGGATGCTAAATTAATGGGACACATGGTGTTAGAACATGGAATATCAGTTGATTTAGAGGCAATAATGTCTTTAATGACTTGGGTGAAACAATGAATTTTTATCATGATTATAATATTCTTGGGATTAACATGATATTATCACTGGTTTTTCAAGGACTTATTGAAGATGTATTCTATGTTGACTAGTATAACTCATAAGGGAGTCATTTCTTCTTAGAATTGTTATTGAATTATTTTTTTGAAGAGCTAAATTTTTTTTGACTACTACACTGGTGTAGACTCTTCAAGTGGATGGGAAAGGATATAGGGTATTTTTTGATATATTGGTTTTATGCTAGGGATATGTTCTTATAAATGGTTACCATGTCGTTGACTATGGATCTCTTTAGTGTATTCCACACAATAAGAATAATACTACCCATGACCTTGAACACACAGATGTAAACATGCACTAATGATTTGGGGACATTACCATTACAGAGAATGTATTACTATGTATTGAGACCACGACATCATTAATTATATATTCTCCTCGAAATAATAGATTCTCTATCATCAGTTTTAGGTGGAATATATAAAATATTTCAATTTTTACATCACCTAAACCCATTAGAATGGGATTGTCATTGCAGATGTGTTATGCTGGAAAATTACAACCTATAAAATGATATAATCATCAAAATAATGGATTTTGATGGTTCTCTTTAAATAGTGGCATGTTAGAGTTCTAATAGTATTAGATGTGGTTTCATTAGCTATACTCTAGCTAAATTCCTTTCTTCTCTAGATGATTCATAAGTATGAAAAACATTATTATGAATTTAGTAGAATTAGAGACTCTGTTTATAGTGGGAAACAGTTTCCTTATGGTAGTTCTCCATATATTGTGTTCTATATTATTAGAATATCTTTTTTGTTCTCTTAGCATCATAGAAGGATGTAATGAGGTACTGTCAAAATTCTATGTGGGATTTCCACCCAAGAACCACCAAGATATTCTGTGGTATGTGGCGGTAGTTTGAGTGGTTAGGTATGTGATGACGAATTCGTGAGTTTGTTTTCCATTTCTATACATTCCAATAAGTGAATTATGATGACTATAGAACTTTGGGTTATCTTAAACCACTTTTAGTCCAAAAATAGAAGTGTTATGATATCTATATGAATATTGTGGTTGGGTTTCCTCATTCTGGGAGAAAGAATAATGTGATATGGTTTATGATCTATATATAGAAAAAGTTGGATCACTTCATACCCATTCTCAATGAAATAAATGTTGAGGTGTTGGTAAATACCTATGTGAAATAAATTTTTCTTTTTCATGTATCTATATCTACTATAGTATCTTTTAGTGATCCATGATTCACATTTCACTATTAGAGAGATGTTCATGAGGCAATGGAATCTTAGGTATATCTGAGTATGGCCTACCATCAGTAGTTGGATGGCTGGATAGAAAGATATATAAAAATTCCTAAGGAAATTTTTTGTGCACATTTTATTGACTTAATTGGTGCTTAGGATGATCATTTGGGTCTGGTTTGGTTTTCTTATTATAATAGTTACTACTCGGTGATTAGAATGGATCTTTTTGAGGTCTTTTAGGGCCATCCATGAAAATCTAGGTTTCGTTGGTCATATATTGGTGAATGTTCTTTTTTGGGACAATGTTTGGAGTAAGAGATGCCAAAAATGTTTCATTTTATTCACCATAGAATGTTGAAGTAACATATCCAATATAATCCTTATAATTTTTTCCACCATAGAACTTGGGAGATATTAGTTGGTGATGGGTTATTCTTAAAAGTTTCACCCTTGTTGGTTCGTTGATGGTTGGGGAGGCAAGTGAAGCATACTCCTCATTTAGCGAAACCATTATAGGTTGTTGAGTTGGTGGGAAAAGTTTCATACCGTTTCTAAATTACACTGCAGCGGATGTCAATATAGATTTTGTTCAATGTATCACAGCTAAGAATGTATCTCTCCAATATGTATCATGTTTTCAGATAGAGTAATATTGAGATTAAAACATATTTATCTATAACTGAGTTCTCGATCAAGATAGTAGGTTCTCAGACCAAGTTACTAATTTAAAAGATGATACCTTTTTTTAAGTGTTATGGCAGCATGGTTCTGAAAATCATGAGATATGGGAAATTGAGATGCTGATGAGAGAACATTGGCTTCATCTCTTCATCATGGAATATTATTAATATGTTTTCTCAAGAAAAACATCTTTTATAGTGGAGGAGTTTGTAACATCTCATTATAGATACAATAAGTATTTATTAAAACTTCTTGTGATTTTTTTTTCTTTAACTAGGTACTGTTGAGATGTAATTAGGATGATACCTGTAATGTTGATGTTGGGAATTTTTGGGACTCTTATCCTTAGTTGGAAATTTTTTCTTGCATTATGAGTGTTACATGCTAGGTAACTATGGTACACCAAGTGTAAATGTACTTGGGGAAATACAGTGTGAATATTCACACTATGATAGGTTTCATGATGTGATGAGCCTTTGTATATCATGAGGGTTTTAATGAATGTTTTTTCATTAATGGAAATTCATTTTTGGGTGGTTATAAAACAACACTATATCACAATGTGTAATAGGAATACTAGTCATGTAATACACATAGTACTATTTTAAAATTGGCAGCATGACCAATCTCTCCGTTTTGTCTCCTCTCTAATATCACTTCTCTCAACCCAAATCCTTACCCAGGAGATCTTGGATCTCTCCAACCCTTCTGGATCTTTTTTCTGTATTGGTTCATTATTTTCATTGGAGGTCTGATTCACATGTAAGATTTCTCCCTCATTGTTCGTTTTTCTATCATCATCCTCCATTGGTATTTCAGTATATCATCTTGAAATTGATGGATCAATTCATCACATTTATAGATTTCACTTCTTGGTTGAGTTTTAGTTTCCTCTACACCTTCGTTCTCTTATTATTGTTTTTATGAAATAATTAAGTCATAGAAAAGCATCGATGATTCCCTCCTGCATGAGCCAAATTTATTAACCTTGAATTCTTTTGTTTATTTCAATTGGTTATTTAAATTCAACTACTCAAAAATTATTTCAATAGATTTAATATAAGCTAATTATTGTGATTTGATAGGTTTTTAATTGTTTTGGTATGAATATTGGGGAAACCACCATTTCCATTGAATTGGATTGTCGGTATGGAAATTGGAGGATTTAAATTTATTAATTTAAATTATAGATTCCATGGAATCTATTTCAATTAAATTGATGGATTTAATTGTGGAAATGGAATGTGCAATTGATTTTATTTGTTTCTAATTGATTTAAAACTTTTGAAAATGGATTAAAACGTTTTTATATAAACCTAGTGGTTTATCTTCAGAGAAAGGAATGTTTTTGATTAAAACCAATTTGGATTTTAAATGTAAAATTGGAATTTTGAATAGGGGTTTGAGATTTTTTTTATTTTAAGTAGTCTTAAAATAAATTACCAAACATTTATTGTGTAAGAGTACATTCAAGCCTCATGTAGTTTGTGAGTTATTTGGACACACTCTATGATTATATGGTGTTCTAAAACATAAATGTTGTAGGTCACATCCCGTATGGGATGGTGACAATTATCCACTGTCCAATTTTTGAGGGACATGTGTATACATATATTTTAATGATCACATATGGTGTGTGTTGTTCAATAAGTTGGAATGTTCGTTCAAATTTTTTAGATGGAAATGTTGGTCACGTGTTTTATATTTGAGGTATATGTTTATTCAAATGTTGTTAAAATTATTTACTTTCCTTCTAAATTTCTATAAATTATTTTTCGTAATTTTTTTATAAAATGTTTTAGAAATATTCCATTATTGGTATATCCTATTCATATATTATTTTCCGTCATTTAAACTATATAGCATTCTTTGTTTAAATATGCTTTAAATTTCCACAATTTTATATTTTTTAAATTAAAATAATTCTTTTAATTAATCTATTAATTGCATCTATTTTGGAATACTTGTCGAGACCATACATGGATTTTAAGATCACACCCAACTTGTGCCTTTAGGTGGTTTTAGTTTATCCCCTAACAGGTTCAATAAAGGGAAAAAAATATCTTGGAGGGGGATCCATATGTTTAACCATGGACATGGGGAGTAGTGTCCATAGTGAGATGGAAGGTTATCCTCTATTGACACATGATTTTCAGTACATTGGTCTTTAATTTATTGTTAACATATTATATATTAATCCATGATGAGTTTCTAATATATGAATATTATATTTCTCTTATTGATTCTAATGTATTTTATGAAAAGTTCATTCCCACTTTCAGGTTGTATGATTCCAAGTACGAGTCGCCGACCTGTAGAGATCAGAAACCCTCTTAGGGATATATTAGGATTAGCTCACCTATTAGGATACCAGGGTACTCAGGATAGTTCGTGACATTCAAAATGTGATATAATAACTATCCATTAACCTCGATCAATAACAAGATGAGATATTACAACTTAATCATGAGTGAAACCATTTACAATAGAAGTTCATTCTCATTGAAATCATAACCCAAATTATGTACGCTAAACCACACCAAGATATATCACCATCATGCACCATACCATTACTGTGTTTTTAGTTTATTAATGGGATATGTATTAATACCACAATTAAATGAATATATATATTTTTTTATTTGTCCCTACTTTCTTATTTTAATGTTCTTACTTTATATATGAATTTTGATTTTGAGACAATTAAACACAACAAGTATTTTTGGGAAATGTTTAAATTTTATTAAGGCATTAATTTTGATCAATTGATGGATTTTTAAATAAATAATATTATATTAAAATATAATTTTTAAATTATTTTTATAAAATATAAATCATCATATTGTTTTTTTGAAGTAAATTTTAATTTTTTTATAAGGGTTCAAAAATAATTATTGTAAAAAACCCATTCATTTCATGATAAATGTATATTATTATTGTAAAAGTAAATATTCACATAAATAAATTATTCGGATAAAATGAATATTATTTTTGGAATCATAATTTTAAAATTATCCATTAATCAATATTTCATAATTTCTTAATATTGTAAAAATTTTTGGTACACTTTTAATTCCTTATAAATATACATTATTTATGATGGCATCATAATGCCCAAAAAATCATATAATAAATATTATAAAGGCCTATCCACGACCATATATACATTTCCACATTAAAATAATATAAATTTAAAATAATTTGATTAATTTTATAAATACTTTATGAATCTTACAAAAAACTGTAATATATTTTGATGTTTTAAAATAATTTCCCTAAGAGTAAGCCTCAATTACACATCACCAAGATTATATTTTAATGATATATTACCTTTTCCATATAATGTAACGAAACCAATCCACTTTGAACAAAGTTATATAAAAAAACATGGGTTTGTTTGTGATTTTAGTTATTTTATTATATAGAGTCCAAATTCAATGTTTGAGAAATAATAATAAACTCCCCGCTCATATCATATATTGACCCAAAAAATATCTCATTTTTATTAAAAAAATCTGATCAAATCCCTACCAATTCACACCCACTATAACTTCATCCCAATGTGCCCCAATCTCTCAAAATGCTCCTTTCAAGAATTTTGTATCACACTTTTACAGAAGTGTATTTTTTTCTCCATTTTATTCACGCATCATCATTTTCATAGGCCTTTTTCTCCAATTCATAATGTCTGGAAATTTTCTTTCACATCTCGATTACTACCCTTATTAATTATAAATTATTAGTGACTTGTTTCTCTATCATTAAACCCTTTAATAAGTATTTATATGACCCTGTTATTCTGTAAAAAATTCACCAAAATTTTCTATATCAAAAAATTTTGATGTGAATATCCATACCAATTTTTATCATGTGTGATCATGATTATGAAATTATTATTATTATTTTTGGATAATTACATGCATATGTATTCCATACTCTATTATTGTTCAATTAAATTTTATAAAAATTGATTTCATGTTTCATGACCTATTTGGTACAGTTGAGCAATAGAATAAATTTAATTTGATGGGTGAACCCGAAATTATATAGAACTATAATGCATTGGGTGATGATTTAATCTCATGAGACATCATGTAATGGATTATGTAGTGATTCTAATCCATCAGTGTAAATTATTCACTGTGATGTATTTGAAGTTATCCTTGACCTATTATTATGATGTATTTTAGTAAGTTGGTGGAGAATTTTTAATTTTTTATTATTGATTATCATGTTGAATCATGACTCATTGTCTACGCTTATGATTATCACCCATTTTATTTCTCATTGATATTCTTCTTTTATAACATGTACTACATTCTTCATGTAATTTCATGTTTATTTCTTCATATGGATTTATATCCCACCACTTCCTTATATATGTCCAAAGGTAATCCATTACTGTTTTTAGTACGAAGGAATAATATGATAATGTTAAGGGAGTCATCAATAAGGTTGATTTATTCCTGCTATTATATTAAAATGTAATGTACCTTATTCACAAAGATAATATACATGTTGATACTTCAAGTTGTATTATGTATACTCTTACGTAATAGACAATGAATTAATGTGTAATCCATAGAAGGGTTTTCATAGTTCGTAATATTGGAAAAGTTTAGTCATTTTTTGGATTATTATTAGGAATCTCTATCGAAATCCTCAGTGATAAAACTATATATAAAATACATTTTATGTTTTGTTAAAGTATAGATTAAGTGGTTTATTAAGAAAATATATCCCATTATATATACTACAATTATATGTGGCTCTTGTATAGATATAGATTGGTGTAAAACATAAAAGATCCTCTTTGAGCTAGACACCATTTAGAATTTGGGAATAATAATAGGACTCAATGCACACTTGTTTTGACACTCCTAAGGTATATTAATTGGTGAATTTTAAATATTATTACAAAAAAATATTATGGGATCAATAAATTTACATTGATGTCTATGTTTGCAAACAGATAATGGATAACATAAGTTTATCCTAAAAATTCATAGGTTAAGAAAATAAATGTCATTTGTAATTTAGCCATTTATTATAATTGTATTCCCATTTATTATTTTAATTGTTAAAAATTCTTATCCATACTTTTCCCTCTATTCATGTTACTATTCTGAAATTCAAGGAATTAGGTTGTGAACAAATGTGAAAAAATATGATGACTGCCCAAATGAGACATCCAACTCAATGTGTGATGTAATAAATAATTTTATGAAAATAATATCTCATATGAATCATTTTCATAATAGTAACCAAGATCCAGAGGATCAACCAAATCCCCCAAATAAAAAACAATATACAATTGAAACCTTTATGTGATAAAGGCCTCTAAATTTGAACAGATCTTCACGTAACTTAATCATGGAATATTGGATCAACTCCATTGAGAATATCATCTCCATTCCTCAATGTTTTTGGGATGAGATAACAAAAATATTTTTTATCATATTGAGGGGGATGCTAATAATTTTTGGAAATTGATAAAGAATATAAATCCAACTGAATAAATCAATGTGATGGGGTGGATGAAATTCCAGTAAATATTTTTCAACTAATATTTTCTTCACATTTTACATTCTAAAATAGAAATGGATTTCCTTTCACTCAATAAAATAGGTGATGATCCATCGACATGTAAGAGAAAAAACTAACAAGATATTCAAGATATTCCTGTGGACTTTTTATTAACCTTGAATGTAAGGTTAACTGCTTCAATTATTAGAGAAGATAGATCCAAAATTCAATGGAAATCGATGACACTGGTAGTTATGATGAAATTTTCTGATGTTCACTCAATTTAGAAATTGTGATTAGTGAATATCAATGGTATAAAGATGATATGAAGTGGATTGTGGAGTTTAATTATGACATCCTACAACCAAATGCCACAAATGGGTTCCTCGGGCCGAGTGGGCCACAGAGCCTCATACACTTCTCCCAAAATTCCAAAGGCTTCTAACTAGTAGTGAGGACTCATGTGTGTCTATTGAGAGACTATTCCCTCACTAACAAACTTTGGTGCAATGTAAAAATATAAATAGAGTCAATATAGGAATCAATATAATTAAATAGATGGAACAACATAAAATATAGACAACAATGACAATAACAAAAACAACTTGAATAGGATTCAACAAATTATGATATGTAATGCCATTAGAAAACTGGAAAACATGGTTACAATATAGCTGACATAACCTGTTCCAAAATATGTATAAAGGAAATCAATGACTATCCCCAAAATCCAGAGCCCTGGCTCAGTAATCGATATTAATATTCATCCTAAATAGCAACCAATCAAGTGTTTGAAGTTGTATTCTTCCCATTGTCGACACTGAAAACCATGTAACCTAATCTATTTACCAAAAAGATCCCAAATAGGATTTGATATAAATATCATTGGGCCACCACCAACTATGTCAATAACATTCAGCCTTTTTAATGGAATCGTAGCTGTGTACAATCATGTATATATAAAGTAATATTGAACCATGTCACTAAATACCCATTTACCAGATTTATCACTTGACTGGCGTATGAACATAACCAGTCCCTTAATTTATTATTTCATGTTTATAAATAAGTCACATGTTACAATAGTGAAGGTTCTATGTTATAACAAGTAAACCTGTAATGACATTTAATAATGATGTTCCACGGTAATAACCAATGCATCATCGACCTCAAGGGTCACCAAATCAGTAATAACTATATCTCGGTATAGTGTAAGAGTGTAATCCAAGGATCATAGTATACAATTTTCCACAATGATACTCCTACCAAGTCTAAATAGTTTACCCAATGTAAAACAGGGCTATGCAACTACCGAGCCTGATGGGATTTAACCCTAGAACATACTTGTCAATGCTGGATCTATGGATTATATGATAATGAAGGGATCATATTGCATCATACTAGGAATTAAAACAATATACAATGATCAAAGTCTAGGTGGATCTGAAACTAAGAATATATATCCTTGAATCAGAATGTAATTCCCGAGTGCTTATAGAATTACCAGACAAAAATCCAATGAGACCTTGATTTAGGCCTCACCTATTTGATATAGAATTCATATAATATTTGAATTGGTTCAAGCCTTTCCATTAATTAGTGTGATAAGGTCAAGTCACATGAAAATCCTCTTAATTCCATTTAATGCATGTACAATAATTTCTGTTAAATCCGCAACCTTCTATTAATGTTGAATTTGGTTCTATAGTCATGAAACCTATTAATCATTCAAAATTAATCTTGTCAAGTCATATACTTGTAATAATATCCCATTTCCATTTTACATTTATTTATTAATTAATTCACTTACCTTAGGAGGGTCATGTGGTGAGCATACATGGTACATACAATTATAAAATTCATAATACATTTAAGGAAATTTAATATAGAAAAATGAACCCTTATAAGGGTCCTGTAATCTTACACCCAAATGGTGGCTCAAACATGTTAGTTACTAAAATCCTAATTGTGGCATAACATCCTACATGGGATGAATGGTATTTTGGGTAAATCCACCATAAAATAATAACATACATATAAATATCATAACAATATGGTTCTATGGAATATAATCATGGAATATAATATCTTTAAACAACAACCGATGAATCGACATGCCCCAAATGGTAATTCCAAAATCAATAAAATCGAGGGATGAGTTTTATTCCACCCACTTTAGGCTTGTATGACTCGGCTACTGTGGTATCATCCATGGATTTGGATCATATTGAAGTATATCTATTAAATGTGGAAAAACTCAAAAACAATTATGAATAGAATGATTGAAAAAGAGAATTATAAATGATTAAATAGACTCTAGTATATACCATTGTGCATCCCACATGATGAATGAAATCTTGATTGGATCCTGAAATAAGGGCATCTCTCAATCCCTATATTGGTAATTAAAAAATGTACCAAATTGAATTAAAATATTTTAACCTCGATGGATAATGGATTTTAAAGAATTAGGGGACTTAATTTGATCATTGATGGAAATATATATATTTTACCCAAAATATAGCATGTTCACAATTTGTCCACATGGTTTGAAAAATCTTGTGCAAACCATATAGGAGTGGCTGGGAAGAAAGCGAACTTACATGGCTAATTCACACTGTTGTGTACAAACTGTGTAATTTGGTTCTAACTAGAAAGTTTCATATGCATGGTTAGCCAAACTATGCACCAACTGTTTTCTTACCATGAAACATTGTAATTTTTTCCAAAAAATATGTGTTTTAGGATACGAACATGCCCCGAACACCATTGAGACATTTTCTACCACCTTAGGCTTCCGTATTTGGTCCATATGAAATATTTCAAATGTAATTTAAAGGATCCATACCTTAGTGAAAAACCAGGTTCTTACAGTCATCCCCCCTTAGAAGAAATTTTCCTTGTGTTCAAAGGGTGTAGAAACACTATCTGAGAATAACTCTTTCTATTAAGTTTGTATGTTGGCCACCCAAACCCAAGACTCATACTGCACATGGCCATGATTCCTTATCACCTATACTAGAGGGACATACTGGCCTCAGAGAGCAATCATGCTTTGGTCAAAGACACATACATGATACTCCTTAAAGGTGTATTCAACATATAACTCAAATTAATATATATCAAATGGATGATACCGATCAACATGATACTGGAGAAGTAGTTAGATGTAGAAGACATCATGTGTATCATGGAACCTCTGAGGAAGTAGCAACCGATAGGATACCATCCTGACTCCCTCAATAATTTCAGATGCCCTACATAATGAAGAGATACTATGAATAGTTTTCCATAACCATTTATGACATATCCTATTTCATACCTGATTGAGAATAGGATCCCAAACCTCTAACTCTAGAGTATGTTAACAGCAATCAACATAAGAGTTTTTTCTATATTAAATAGTATTCATACACTTTATGATCTACTAAACATTTATTGAATTCTCTTAAACGATGTAGGGACCTAGTATGATTTCCTCACCTACCTCTAACCAGTATAGGGGTGATCAAATGGACTACCATAAAAGGACTCAAATAAAGAACTTTAAATATCCATATGGAATCAGTTACTATAGGTGAAGACAATGAGAGGGATACACTTTTCCAAAAAAAAATTCTGAAATCAATGACCCATTATTAGATGAAATCTTATAGAACGTGTATTGTCTGTTTTTATTTTTCATTAGTCTGATAGTTGAAATTATGGGACTATAAAACACTATGTTCCCCTATATTTATCCAAACCCTTCCAAAACAGTGAAGTGAAATGTGAATACCAATCTGAAATGGTAGTACGAAGAACCCCTTTTAGTCATAAAATCTCATGGACTCATAGTTTTCCCAGCTCATCAACTGAGAGTGTGTCCAAAATAGGAATTTAGTTGGATGATTTCGTTAGTCATTAAATATCAACACATATACCCTTTCTACCCCTTAGCAAACATGGTTTTATGACGTAGAAATTCATAGAATTTTCTTCCCATTTCCATTTAGAGACTAGAAGCTTCTATAACAAGCTTACATGTATTTGGTGTCCACCTTCACCTACTGATAGGTGGAACCCCTAGTGGTAAAGCCTTCTATTTGACATTTCATCCCATGACTCCAATACTAGCATTTCATTTCTTAATACATCTTCATGATGCCTAGATGAACTAACCACTAAGAGGCATAAGGATATTTCATCCACTTCTATCCAATATCTATTGGAACCCAGACATGTCCATGGATACACCAGATGTTGTCTCTGCATACAAACTAATCCGGAGGTGGGTTATCACCTGATATACTCTCACAGAGAACCAATCATTCAGGATCTAAAAACATTCTACCTTTACCTTCATAGGGATATAAAATTTATCGTTCATGTATGAGAGATAAGACTACTTGTGACTATCGTGAAACTCATTATGCATCTCAAAGAAGAGGACCATTAACTTATATTCATTACTGGCTTCCCATATATCATGTGCTAGAGTTTATTGACTCATTGCATCTTCAACCAAATTTCCATTACCAGGAATATAGAGAAGGTGAAAATCAAAGGATTGTAGATATTCGACCCATATCCATTATCCTGAGATCATTTCATGCTAGAAAAATATATATTTAATGAAATTGTGGTCTTTGTACGCCACACTATGCTCACCTAACAAATAGTGTATCCAACAATGTATGGAATTGAAAAATGATTCTAGCTATATGTTTTGAATCATGTAATTTCTCTCAAGAGGCATCAACTATCGAGATCTGTATGAAAATACTTTATCTTTATACATCATCAATACTCATAAGATGATGTCTAATGCATCATAGAAGGTATTATAACTAATTCCTAGCACTAGAGGTGTTAGAATAAGTGCTGATACAATTCTACCATTCATATGTTGAATGTTTTTCTAATGTTCTTTTTAACAGAGGAACGTGAAAAAATTATTTGGTAGCCAATAATGGGTGAATCAAGGTAGGGAAAAGTCCTTTAAAAACCCTATAATATCTATCCAACCCCATGGAATTCATTATGTCAAACAAGTTCATGGAATGATCAGAGGAAACCAAAATAATAAAATTTTCTTAGTCAATAAATACTCTTGTTTCTGATATTATATAACCCAATAAGTGAACTTTTTCGATCTATAATAGGCACCTAGTAATATTGTAATAAATCTAATGCCTATTTAGTGTTCATAGAATGATCTCTAGATGATTGGAATGATATCTATGGGTAGGAGAATACTCCATGATGTCATCAACAAAGACCATTACAAAATAGTACAAACAGGGGTGGAAATCCCTATTCATAAGAGCCCTGAAAGTGGATGTCACATTAGTAAGGCCAGGTATCATAACTAGGTACTCATACAAACCATACCTGATATGAAAAGTAGTAAGATTTATGTATTATGGCCTTACACGTACCCTATGATAACCCAATATAAATGATTTCTTAGAGAATATCTTAGATCCTCAAAGATGGTTGAAAAGATCATTTATTTGAGGTAGTGGATATCAGTTCTAGACCGTAGGCTAGTTCAAAATTCTATAATCCACACATTGATGTATGGTTACATCTTCCACCTTGGAAAAAATCACAGGCGAACCCCTATAAGATATACTAGATCATATAAAACCATAAGTCACTAAACCCTCTAACTACCTCTTGAGCTCCTGTTGCTCTGTAGGTTCCATCCTATATAGATTAATGGAAATTGGAGAAACTCCCTAAACAAGAGTGAATCCAAATTATACCTCTCTCTCTATTGAGGAAATCCAGAAAAATCGTTGGGAAAGACATCACTAAAATGTTCCACTACTAGAGGGAAATCAACTTGTCATAAAACCTGATCCTCCATGAAGAGTTTTGAGATCTGGGCGGTCACCCCCAAGCCCTTAATACTCTGGTCCAACTTTACAATCGTAGAAATCCCACTAACTGATAAGTAGATAATTACTACCCTCTAGGGATGTAAATGATACCATGTGATGATAGGAGTATACTAAATCATGATACTGAACTAATCAATCCATTCAATGAATAACATTGAAGCATGTCGTCTTGAAAATTAATTGGTTAAATAAGAAAGGGTAACTTCCTACCTCAAGGGGAAGTCCCTATACTAGTTTATTCTCTCTATTTGTACCCCTAATAGTGTATCATGGGTCATTACAACAAAGAAATATTGTATCTCTATTTCGATACCCTCCAAGAAAGATTCGGTGATAAGAGAGTTCGAATCCCCTATATAAAATAATGTAGATACTAATATTGATGCCATAATAATAGTACCTCTTACTATAAATGGACATGTAGCCTAAGCCTTAGGTATCAACTATAATGAATAAAATCAGATTGATCAATGATCATATTGAATTGTTGGACTACCATGATCATAACTACTATGTTGGTGGTGATGTTGATCAGGGGTTTGGCTTTCATATCCACAACCACCTCTTCAACCAGACCTACCAGGGATTCTAACTCCCATCCAGACGAGACATTAAAGAACTCACTACTAAAGGTCGAGTTGGGGAAGATCCTTCTACACTAGATGATGGGGGAAGGGTACTATTGAAATTCTGAAGATTTCTTATATAGACCCAAGCTCGACACTCCAATTTTTCTATATCACATGGAGGATTTGAATGCAATCTTTTTTAAAATTGATGAAAAACTTTACATCTATCAAAAAAAGTACTCTAGTTGTCACTCCCCAAACAAGAATCATTGAGAGAACATTTCCTACCACTAAAAGAACTTCTTTCCTAATGTGGAACTAATCCACTAAACTTGATTCTGTTTCCATCCCTTAGGTTATGCTCAGGGATAAGAGCCTAATTAACTACCTCAAAAAAATTGGTAGGTGAAATACATTGACCTGCATATAGATGGTGTATTAGAGCCCATCTTAAAATTGTCTATCATGCGAAATCTCATCACCATTTAGAGGCACTAAAAAATTCTTCATCTTTGAAAAATTTGTTGAATATTCCTTAACTGACTTAAAACCCAGCTCATGATGCTTAAAAAATATGGCTCTATCAGCTCTCATAGTCTAAGGAATGAACTGATCATAGAAGGATGTTTGGAAATCAACTGATAATAGTCCATGACAAAGACCGGCCTGTGATGTTTCATCCCACCAACACTTTGATGAATCTCAGATTTTGAATGAATAATGTTGATTATCCACTATGGAGGCAATTCTAGATTCTCAAAAATAGATCTGGTGGCCTCTATCCAAGACTCAACAACCTAGGGACCACTATCCTTTGAGTAATGAATTGGATACTGTTACTGGAAATTCAAACAAGTCGTCATAGGTACAAGCCATGGAGCACCATGCATAAACATCATGAGACATTTGAAACTATCACAAACATGGGAATCCATGCCTATACCAGGTATATCAGGCACTTCCAAATGTGGCACTCCTGGAGGTATGAGTGGTGGCTCAGGTCCCACCATGTCTGGTGCTAGGTCATCACAACCTTTCATGAATATGATATGATGATATTATAGTAGCATTAGTCTACAAATGCCCAGAAAACACCCCATAAAAAGATTAAGAAGAAATATAGCATCACTAGAATAATCTAAACATAGAAAAACTAACTACCTAAGGTATAAACCCCCAACTATCCTCTCAGATGTCCATGTATCAGTAATTTTTAAAGTATATGTTTCATTTCATTTTAAATTTAATTACATTGTTCATTCATTTACAATTACTTAACCTGAAATGGTGGGATAAGGATGTAAAACCAATTCCTTTTAAATTAAATAATTCACTTTATAATTGATATCCTTTTCTAATAAATCTATTCCCATACACCTTATCAATATAAATGAAACCCATTTATTTATACCATAATGGTTTGACTGGGTAAATTATTAATGCAAACCCATGTGGTCCCATACTCATCGTGAATTGAGATAGGAAATCAATCAATCAAATAAAAGAGTAATACAATAATAAGATAACTATCACAACATCACTCAATATTCACAGGCTTGTCAAGCAATGAAAAATAGTTAAATTCACCTATATGAAATGGAAATATGCATGACATGCCAAATATCAGTGACTGTACTGATACATGTAATAATAATCCTTGCTTTCATATCATCAGTGAAAGGATGAAAGAAAATCCTAAAAATGTTAATAAAAAAACCACACAACATGTGTGTCATCCAATAGTGAAATAAGGTCAATAATATTCAGAGAAGTTTAAAAATAATAAATATTTAGAAAACATGGATTTTACCCCAAATATGGTTTCATGATCCCCAAAAACGGCTTATGACCAAGTTCCCAGTGTTCCTAATCTCCAATAAATTGTCTCCAAATATGAGAAGATGATTATAGTCATATTCAGTGTTGAATATAAGAACTGATGTTTCTAGATGATATAAAAGTTGGTATGTTTTTGTAATTTCCCTGGAAAATTGGACGATACTAAAGGTTGTTTATCAAAGACTATATATCATGAAAGATAAGATTCATGATGGTAGAAACTGATTATTGAAGAAGGAATATTATAGTTAATTATCATGGGTTTTCTTTCTAAATAAGTTATTTAAGGGTGTTCAATTTCCTAGTGATTTCATATTGATGGACCTTAAAATCGGGATTTTGTTATTTAAAATGGATGGATTTCTGCAGAGGAGTGAATGAGATGTAGAATGGCGAATGATATCTGAAAAGGAAGAAAACCAGGTAACCCGAAGCATGGACCACGTACAATATCTAGGAATGGTTCACCAACACGTACCATGGTGTGGGAAAGGTAAGCAGAATGGTTCACATAATAGGTCATGGTACCCAAAATGGTTCACCGCAAAAGGATTTCTGGTATGCGGGATGACTCGTTTTTGGTGGAAGAGATGTAGTACACGGACCAGAAGATGCATGGTATGTGGTGAAGGTTTGAAATTTTCCGAATGGTTGTATTACATTTTAAAGGATCATAATATATAGAAGGATCATAGTCCACGTTGAAGATTTCCCCATTTTGAAAATTGGGGTAAAATGGATTAGAAACATTTGTGGATTTATTTGCATATATAAAGAGTTCCAATACCATTATTAAGGTAGAGAAAATTTGATAAGAAAATATCATCGATGTGGAAGAACATGGATAATACATAAATTAGTATGCAAGAGAGATTCTATGTAGGACAATGTGCCTCATGAAAGACAAAACTGTTTGCGAAACTGGAAGGATTTGTCTATGAAAGATATTTTACTTAAGAAAAAGTGGTATGTGGGAGATGAAATAATTCACAGAATTTGACGAATAATCCCACAAAAGGAAGAAACGGTATGCCATGGTGGTACACATAGGTGGTATGAAGTGTTTATACTTGATGTTGGTGTGTAATACAGGTGTGGTGGGTAGAGAAGGTGCGGTGCATGGAGCACACATGATGGGAGGAGCAGGCACAGTGCGCGGAGGAGGCATGATGCGTAGAGTAGGCGTGGTCCACTGAACAGGAATGATACATGGAGCAATGGCGGTATGCGGAGCAGGTGTAGTATGTTGAGCATGAATAGTACACAGAGTAGGCATGATTTTCAAACTAGGAACGATACATAGATCAGGTGTGGTATGAGGATCAGAGATAGTCCGCAGAATCAGGGACTGTTAGCGGAAACGAAAACATCATAATGTGAGTTTTTTATTGTTGAGAAAAAATGGAAGAATTTCAAGTGCATTTAGTAATTAAACTAAATGATAAAACTAAATTTTATGTAAAATAAATCCAGTAATTCAATGAAATCATTCTATCATGCTTAATAGAGACAATGACATTTCATTACAATCTGTTGAAGTGACATTCAAGTTGATAAACTAAGGGAGACCTCTCCCAATGATGTTATCCAAGAGGAGTCAACGGATGTGATCCAATGGATGTAATGGGATATCATTAAATTTTTTTAAATGTAGTTTTCTGAGTATAGATTGACTGTATCCTAACCTTTTTAATTCACAACTAGTGAAGATTAGTGGGATTTATTATGACTATAAACGGGTTGGTGTTTTCTCCTTGGAAATAGCCCTTAGTTGTGAACCAAGTAAAAAGTGTTTCTCTATGTTTCAGTATGTGAATGTTTTAATTACCGTACATATCCATCATACAAGTTTATACAAGTTCGTTACAATGTTGGAACATGATCCTTTAATGAATAGAAAAAGGTGACACCCTAGTTCACCGCTCTTCTCAGGGTGGTCTAGCTTCCATTAATTGGTATCAGAAGAAAAGGATCACATATTTTTTGGGGACTCTATAAAAATTCTATTTAGAATATGATTTTTGTTTCTTTACTAATGTGAAAAATGAATTGTAGTATTGATGAAGATTCAATCATCTCTATGAAGAAGACTACATCCAGCAAGACCTTGACAAATAGGAAAGAGAAATAAAAGAAGTAGTTGAAGAAGAACCTCATGTCCAATGAATTTAAAGTATCTAGTTCTCAATTCCCTACCAATATTAAAGAAATATCAGTCTTTTAATTTAATGATCGGGTAGCTAGGACTTATACCAGAGAAAAGGAATACACTTCTATCTCATTATCAAGTGATCATGAGACATTAAAGAACTATCAGCAAGATATTCCTAAATAATGATTTTCTTCTGTTTTTAGAATATTTCAATATATATAGGCTGTAATCACCCGACTGAGAAGATAAGCTAATAATATATAAGATGGTTTGGTAAAGAAAATGTCAGAATTTTATAAGCTCTCTAAACAGATTTAATCCTTTTAAGAAACAAGGAGGAAACATGAAATAAATACATCACAATAGTTCCAAGAAGTTGAAGAGGAAGAGAGAGACAGAAAGGTTATTGATGAAAATATCTATGTTCATGAAGGGAAAATAAAAAATTTAACTAATTTTAATGATCTAAAATTTTAAGGTATATCCAAGAAGATCATGGAACATGCCTCTTTGATTCAGAATAAAATGATGGTGCATGAAGAAGAAGGTGATAGAGTGAAGAAGGCTTGTGAAGAGATCATGGCTATGATTGAAGATTAGAAGGTCATACTTAATAGGAAATGTCAGTAATTTGATGCACAGTTGATCAATAAAGATAAGGAACATATTGAAACTTTTCAAAACAATGAAACAATTGTATCTGGTACTAAATTCTCACCGAAGGATTCTAAATATTAAAAACCACCAACATGTGACAAGAAGAGTATTATAACTCTTGATGATCTATCATAAGAAATAGTTTATGTTGCTACTCAATGCTCACTGGAGGATTCTATTGTCAAAATATATCCATCATGTGATAAGAAGATCATGTATTCTCTCCTTGATCTATCACAAGTAGCTGAGAAGAATAATGTACCATCAAAACCATATAGTACTAATGTTTCTAAATATGTTTCTACTTGGTGTGCTGCCAGGAAGAGAAATTTAAAACAAGTATAGATGAATAATGATGAAGATTTACCTATCACTGTGTATATGGTGAATAGAAAGAATAATGTGGAAGGGGTTCTCCACAAAGATACCAATAATTCAAGAAGATGCACCATCAAAATAATACAATGAAATCAAGATTTTTTTTTCAATGTTGGTGCTGCAACCAATTTGGGATATTTGAAATAAAACTTTGTCTCAATCATCATAATGTAAAAGAACAAAGGACAAATAATGCATGGAGAAGAATTCTAGAAAATAATAAGCAACTTCTAAAAGTCCAAAACCATTTGTTTACAACAAAAAATTTTGTAATTCTTGATAAAATCTGTGATGGATGAAATGGCAGTGGTCACAAGGTAGGTACATGCCTATCGCAACATGGATTCATCATTGATAATAATTGATGACCTTTAATGCCAAATAAGTATTAAGTAGATAATTTGGGAAAAATATTGGAGAATATTGTGAATAAAAATTTTCCCAGGAAGATCTCGTATTGGGAATCTGAGAAGACCCTTGATTTTAGATCCATGAAATTGAAGGGAAATTCATCCAAAAGCGAAACTAAAAGGAATGTCACTCAAATAAACTCGTGTAGATGATCTAAAAATACTAAAATAGTTCTAAATGACATGATGGTCCTCTGGCCAGATGATTTGGAATGAATGAATAGACTTGAACATGAAAAGTCCATGGCTGGTGTTAATGGAAAAGTAAAACATTCACGTGAAGACGATAAAGTGCGTGAGAGAGTGAATGCCAATAGAAACACATGTTTTGAATAATTTTCATGTGATTGATGTATAAAATACGGTCACATTGAAAAAGGTTTTCAATCCTTAATACCCGAGAAAGAAGTAGTCCTTAAAAGGAGTAAGAATGTATCATTCCTAATGACTTTTAAAAAGAACCACTTTCCATGAAAATAATAAAATGATGTTAATAGATCCATGTCACATTAACACAGGTTAGAAATGATGATTAGATGTTAAAGCATGAAGACTGGAGAATATGGAGCTTCTTGATTGAGAAAACCATCTCAGCCTTCCTACTCTCATTGAATAAGCAGGGAGGAACCACCATATTCGCTTAATCATTTTTATTGTATTTGTGCTGATAATATGGGGAATTGAATTTGAATCATTCTATTTGGGGGAGGACCTAAGAAGTACAGAATGATGTCAACACTTGATAGGTAAGCTGAAGATGTTTCAATCCTTGGAATATTCTTCAATAGAGATTTAAATATTAAAATGATGAGGGATTTCCATTGATTAAGATGATGGGGAGTGTTTCCCTCATGGTGGATACAAATGAAGAAGCTTCCATAATTAATATTTCCCTTAGTATCAACTTCAGTTGGTATTAAATTCAATTACTCTAAAAATTTCTTGAAGAAGATGTCACTGGAAAAGGTATGTCATTTATTATACTCTCTCCCCTAGTTACTCATAATGATGATCATTTTACAAAGGGGGAGTAACTGAATTAATATGTTACACAAGACGAATAGATGTTCTCCAAGTCCAGTTATCCTACAAATTTCACATTAATTTTATTGATCTAAATTTTAATGTGAATATAAGAGTTTCAGGTTGATTATTCCCTATCACATTCAATTTCATCATCCTTGAAGGATATTGGAAAAACCTTGAAGAAAAATTACATGAGTTCTTATCTCATGTGGTATCTGGATAAAAAAATAATGGATTTCCTTATTCTCAAAATAAAATATAGCTATTTTCTACACCGAGAATTTCACAAGTAGACTTAGAGTGAAATAATTGTGGGGGCATTGCATATGTATTGATTGATACCCATTTCCCATGAACTTTGTATTTCTTGTCAATAAGGGTTAGAGAATTGAATTGAAAATAAGGGGCTAGAGAAGACTCTCATTTTGATACTGACAAATTCATTTGAGGTGAATATTAAGGTATTCACAATAAAATAATAAAGGTGGAGATTTCTAGGACCACATTGTGTATAAAGTTTTATTTTTTTCAACAGTTTTCAATAAAGATCAAAATGAAGGAGATGAAGTTGAAATCCAATACTATTGAGAGTGGTAATTTAGATGATTGATGAACTGATCTTAAGTTCAAAGTACATGTATCAAAGGTGATACGTTTTCTACAACAGTAAGACCATCACAGAGTGTGTTGAAGGGAATGGAGGTATAAATTGATCATGCACCATCTCACAATTAAAAAATACCATGAAAGATCCTACATGAAGATACATTCATTTTTGCATGAATTATCATGTAGAGATTTGAGGATTTAAGAATTATCATAAAAAAAATATGAGAAGATGATGCCAGTCATATAAAGTGTTTACTGGAAAGAATAATGTTTAGAGAAAACAAAGTTGTTGGTAAGTTGGAGTACATTCCTCGGAAAATCTGAAAATAATAAAAGTGATTTATCAAAGACTATATATCACAACATCTATGGTTCATGATCAAATAAGCTGATTGTAGTAGAAGAAAGATAACATTGAATTTTCATGGTTTTTCTTTCTGAGAATGATATTTAAGGTGGTTTTGTTTCCTTGTGATTTCCAAATTGTTGGACCTTAAAATTTGGATTTTGTTTTTGGAAATGTAATGATTTTTCAAAGGAGTGAACGATATGAAGAACAGAAAATGAAATCGGAAAATGAAGCTAACCACATACCTCAGAGCATGGACCACATACCATGTTTTGGAATGGTTCGTGGCCGCGTACCATATAGGGGGAAAGGTACACAAGAACGGCTCATGGAACAGGTCGAGATACTGAAAATGGATCCATACAAAAGGAGTTGTGGTACACGAGATGGCTAATCATTAGTGGATGATATGAAGTACGTAGACAGGAAGACACACGGTACATAGTTAAGTTTAGCTATTTGTTGAAGGGTCGCAGTATGTGATAGAGTCTCACAATACACTGAAAGAGAATAGTCACCAATGAAGATTGTCCTGCATTGAAAATTTGGGTAAAACGGATTATAAAGATTTGCGGAGTTATTTTACATAATAGAGAGTGAAAAAAACATAATTAAGGGAGAGGTAATTTGATAAGAAAATATCATCGAGGTTGAATAACTTGGATAAGTCCGAAAGTGGAACGCAAGATCGATTTTGTGTAGGATGAAGTTTCACGTGAAAGAAAAAATGGTTCTAGACATTTGTAGTAGTTCGTAAATGAGATTTTGCATAAGAAAAAATGGTATGTGGGAGATGAAATAATTTGAATAATTTGATGAAGAATCTCGTGGAAGGAAGACATTGTACACCAAAAGGTATGTAGAGGCAGTACGTGGAGGTGGTACATGAAGGTGGTGTGTGGAGCAGGGGCGGTGTGCAGAGCTGCCATAATGTGTGGATCAGGCGCAGTGCATAGAGCAGGTGTAGTCCATGGAGAAGGTGCAGTTCGCTGAGTAGGAATAATGCACAGACCAGTAGCTTTACACAGACCATGAATGATATGCTGACCAGTCGTGATATGTAGATTAGGCGCGGTACATGGACTAGGAGCTGTACGTAGAGTAGGCATGGTATATAGATCAGAGACAGTCCATAGAAGAAGGGACAGTTTTAGGAAATGAAAACATCATAAATGGAGTTTTTTATTCTAGAGGACAAGGGAAGAAATTATAGTGCATTTATAAATTTCACCATAAGAGAAAAATGAATATAAAATAGAATCAATATTGGAAATTGATGCAAGTATTGTCTCTTGATTAATAGAGACAAGAAAATTTAATTACAATCTATTAAAGCGACCTTCAAGTTTATAAACTAAGTAAGGCCTATCCCACGACATTGAGCCAGGGGGAGTCATCAACAGTGATCCGAGGGAAGCAGTTGGTTATCCCTGAACCATTGTAAAGGTATTGTGCTTGGGATAAAGTGATTGTTCCCAAACCATAGTAATCCACATATAATGAAGAT
This sequence comes from Viscum album, assembly GCA_963277665.1. Classification (NCBI taxonomy): domain Eukaryota; kingdom Viridiplantae; phylum Streptophyta; class Magnoliopsida; order Santalales; family Viscaceae; genus Viscum; species Viscum album. Next base: position 768,318,686 of record OY728119.1, on the reverse strand, counting down.
TAGTGAAATTTTTCTGACTAGAAACCTTTCGGAATATGCTCCTTAGATGTATCCCTTTATGGTGAACCAAGTAAAAAGTGTTGTTTTTTTCTTCAGGAAGTTAATGTTTTATATTCTACTCATATCTATCGTACAAGTTTGTACAGGTTCTTACTAATGTTTGAGAAAGATCGAGAAAAGAAGGGAAAAAGTTTAAACTATAATTCACCCCCTCTTAGGAGGGTATAGGGTCCTTCAAGATATCCCCAAGAATTATTTTCTTACAATGTATGAGAACTATGAGTTCATAGTAATTCTATCTAGACAAACTCATTATCTAGAAATCATCATGAAATTTGATGAATAATTTCTTTGTAGATTAACATAATAAATTTTTTGTAGTATTTATAAATGATATTATAATGTACAAAAAAAAAAGAAATGAAGAGCATGAAGAGCCTATAAAAAATGTCCTAAATACCTTACCAAAAGAAAATTTTTATGCAAAGTAAAACAAATTTGAGTTCTGGTAGAATGATGTCTCATTATTTGGTTATATTATTAGATGAAATTGGATATCTACTGACCCAAAAAATAAATAATCAATTGAATAATGGTGTATTCCAATATCATTGATTTATATCCATAGTTTCATTGGATTGGTTAGATACTATTGTCAGTTTAAGAGAGATTTCATGTTATTTAAAAATACTCTATGAAAGATGATTACAAAGGTATTAATGTCTGTTTGGAATGTTGAATGTGAAAAGTTATTAACGGGGTAGAAAAAGTGGCTTATCATTACACCTATAATTATGTTACCCAAAAGTGGATACCATTTCAAGAAATTCATTATTGCTTTGAAAAAGTGATTGTGATGTGTGTTAATAATAAATTGAAAAGTGATAACATATACTTCAATGAATTTGAAGGTTCATGAATAGAAATACCAAACCCATTATATTGTGTTAGCTATAGTGATCCTTTCATTGAAAAAATGAAAACATTTTCTATTTAGGGAATATTTTGAAATATATATGTATCATGAGAGAATAATGTATATATTCACATGGAAAGAACTGAGTATATGTTAATAAATATGGTATGTGATAATCTAGGGCTATGACTGCCCAATCTACTACCATCCTGGGAAAGGGAATAATGTTGTAGACACTCTATGTAGAAACAATCCAGCAATTTTATCATTTGATGATAAATGAAAAGGACCTGATCTACTTCGAATTCAAATGGATGGACATGGGAATCTTAAATGAAGTAACATCATAAAACCATTCATAAAACATTTTACAATCATCCCTTATAGAGGGGGAAAAGGAGGACCAATTATATTATATGGGAATTAAGATTAAATTGAAATCTATAATAATAGGTAAATCTTTGAGTTTCAATGTTAATGAATAATGAGTTTTATTTTTTGGGTCAAGACAATGTACCATCAAATACCGAGTTAATTAATGATCTATTTGATGATGCACATTATTGGACCTTATCTATCCATCTTGGAAGAAAAAAATGTATTATGTTATATTATAGAAATATTTATGGATAAATATGAAGAATGATATCAATAAATATACCTCACGATGTATTGTATATCATCAAGTTAAGTAAAAAATGCCAAGATCAAAGGGTATGATGAAAAAATTACCCATAACTACATTATAATGAGAAAGTTTCACCATGGGCATTTTCACTAGTCATCCAATGAAATTAAGGGAAAATAACACTATATTGGTTTTAGTGGATCATCATATAAATACTTCTCAGTTCTTTTCAAATAGAGAGCACATCTCACTTGATAAACCTGAAAGGCTATACATTAGCGAAGTGATGAGGCTTCACAAATCACCACTATCGATATTATCTAATAAAGATTTGACATTTACCTCCATGTTTTGGAAGAGTGAACAACATGATCTTAATGATGAATTGAACTTCATCATGGCGTATCACCCTCAAACGTTTGGCCCATATGAGAAAAATATCCAAACACTAGAGCTAATGTTGAGGTCATTCCCAATTGACATCAAAGGAGGACGAGATGAACATCTTCCTCAGGTAGAGTTGTTATATTAGAGTATTTTATAGTAAAGAATCCAAATTGGTACCAATTAATTTCTTTATGGGACTAGGGATAGATCACATTGATTTTGTGATTAATTTGTTTAGAAAAAAAATACAAGGTCATGATATAGTTGAGGAAATGGTGGAACTTGTCCAGACCATTCTTTAGCACATCAAGGCGTCTCAGAGTCGACATAATATTTATTATGAAAATCCTGGATTTGACATAGAGTTTGATTTTGGAATCCTCGTATTCCACTGAATTTCTCAATTGGAAGTAATTCATGAGATTTCAGTAGAATTGAATGCATAGTCCAAGATAAATTTTTTCCATTGAGATCCTTGATTGAATTTGAGTAGTGTCCTATCGACTCAAACTCCCACCTAACATATATCAAGTACATGATGTATTCCATGTATACCTTTTTAGTAAGTAAAAAACTAGGCCCCTCACATGTACCCAATATAGAGGTGATACCATTTGAAAATGAAATTTTTTATGAGCAGCAACCAATGATGATAATAGATTATAGAAACAATATTCAATGAAATAAGACAATTCACCTTGTCAATGTGCTATAGAGAACCGTACATTTTATGAAGTGATATGTGAACCAATGTAGTCGATGAAACATAAATACCGTCATCTATTTTATTGTGTGGAATAAAAATTTAAATGGAGAAATTTATGAAGGGGGAAGATTAAAATGATGTGAATTTTTACCAATAAAATTCCATTAGTGGTTGAATTAAATGTATAATTATGTGTTATGGATGTACAAAACACATGAACATCATTTGTTTTATTATATACAAACTGAATTAAAATACAACTAAAATTTATTACCCCTGATAATATATCCATTTAATAGTGATTAAGTGATTATAATAAATATACGTATTTGTTAAATCCAATTGACATAGACCAAGGTTGTGATGAACTAAATCCACAAGATCATACCATATGATGCGCATTTATTTGAGATTCTAAGGGAGTTAAAATCCCTAGTATTTTCTCTTAATCAATCCTAATATGAGATCCCACAACTTAAGCATGAGAAAAACTGTCTACAGGAGATGTTCAAGGTCCTCGAGATCACAACCCAAACCATGTATGCTTAACCACCCCAAGAAAATATCACTATCAAACATCTTACCATTAGTGAATTTGATGGTGTATTAAATTTATATGTATCGAGACCCAAAAAATATGTATATTTATATTTTATAAAATAATTAATATACATTCATTTTATTATTATTACTTCATAAATGATTTCAGTTTTTGATAAAATAAAACTGAAATCATATTTTTGGGAAATATTAAAATTCAATTAATTAATTTATTTTGATAAATTAATATTTTTTAAATGTTTATTATTGTAATTAAAAATAATTATTAAATTTTTTTAAAATCTAAATTATCATATAATTTTTATGAAGTCGAATGTAATTTTTATAATGTTTTAAAAACATTTATTGTGAAAAAAACTATCAATTCCCAACAAATGTTGATTATATTTTCAAAAGTGAAACATCACATATATAGAAAATTATCTTGATAAAATAATTATTTTATTTTGAATCATAATGTTGAATTTATCAAATTATTATTTTTTATTAGGTTTCTATGATAATCGAATTTTCTGGAAAAAATTAAATATTTTATAAATATATAAAGTTTATTATGAAATCATAATGACCTAAAAATAATGAAATAAAAAATTAACAGTTATAAACAACCAAATATACGTTTCCCCTTTAAAATAAATTAATTTTTAATTTATTTAATTAACTTTATAAATCTTTAATGACTCCTCCAGAAATGATAATTTATTTTATGATTTTAAAATAATTTCTTGATGTGTATGAATCTCTTCTCTAAAACCCATGGTAATATTTTAATAAGTTGGACCCTTGTAGTTATAAAATAATGGAAAATAAACCTATTTTATAAATACCAATAGAAAAGACTTGTGAAATTTTATGTTTTTGTTTATTTTATTATAAAGAGTCCAAAACCTATGTTAGAGAAATAATTAAGTGTTTCCCACTCAATTCCTTTATAAACCAAACAAATATCAAATTTAACTTCCCTCAAAACCATGTTTCACATCCTCACCCAACCATTTATTATCTAGATTCCTTCCACAGTTCCCCCATGCCATCAAGAAACCTCTCTCAAGAATTTGGAATCACACTCTAAAGGTAAGGGATATTTTCTATGTCCTCTTTATTTAATAATATTTATTTTATTTTTACTTTTTGTCCAATTAGTAATGTTGGGATATGTTCATAAATACCCCTTAAAATAAAATATTATTTATAAATGATTATAGACCAAGTTCATGCTCATTAATCTGTATCATGGACATTTATATTCCCATGTTATGGTACTGAAATTTAAATGTTATTTTCTTTGACAAACATATTTTTAGTGAGTACCCATGCTTATTTTATATCAAATTTTTGAAAATTATTAACTAATAATTATTTTTATAGGTACATAAATTTATTTATTCAACACTCATGAATTTTATAATAAAATTTGATGACAAATGATTCCATGTTTTATCACATATGTGGCACACATAAGTATGAGAACGAAATTATAGTGACAGCTGCACCCAGAATTATATAATGGTCCAATGCATCGGTTAATGGTTAAGTCTCATGAGGCATCATTAAAAGGATGATGGAGTTATCATAATTAATCACGAGACATTTTCCTTGATGATGTCAAGGATTTATTACTTGAACATTATTTATGATGTAGTGTTTTATGTTGTTTCCAATTTTTCCATTTTTTCTTTATGCTTATCATTAAATATCAACAATTGATGTTCATGTTTATGAATCTCACCAATTTAATTTCTCATTCATATTCCAATGAAATAACATATATTACATTCATTATGTTATACCATGTTTATTCACTTTTTGGGATTTATATGTTACCCATTTTTATGTATCTCCCTATGTTATCCCATGTAGTTGAATATAAGAAGGAATAATATGATCATGTTATGGAAGTTTCTAATAAAAATGTTTTATTACCTATTTAAATTTTTTATGTAATGAAACAAATTTATAGACACTAGAATTTTTGACCTTTTAGGTTTTATTATGTTTTCTCATATTTAATGAAAGTTGAATTAATGTGTAATTAAGGGAAGTGTTGTCATATGATATCTCATGGATGACAATAATTATATGATAGGTAATAAACCAAGATGAAAAATATAAAACATATCATATCATCCTAGGAACCAATACAGGAATCACATATCATAAATCATACTAGTAAACCTGACGTGAATGAATCGTCTAGACAGGTTCCCACAATCAATCAAATCATTCCTAAAAACCTTAAGAAATGATATATACACTCAATACATAGTAAACCAATCCAGATAATAAGACCAACTGACCATGTTCTTCTCATCATCGGAAAAAATAATATGATTTTGACATTTATGATATGATTCCAGATCAAGATGGATATGGTTATATAATAAAGATGTGACTTGATCACAAGATAACAATTAATGTTCACCCTCCTCATCCAAGTTTATGTGTAACATAGATATAAATTCTGTCAACTTTTATTCATCCTCATAATCTCAAACTACCTTTTCCAGATGATTCTCTCTCAAGGAAACTACCTCTCGAATTCCCTTCTCAATTGTTATATAATATATAAATTTTGAATTTCTAGATGTATTCCGCCAAGTGAAAATGAATATGGTTTAGATCCCAATATATGAAAATATAATTCAATCTCTTATAGTTCTAAAACACTATAAAATGATACCAAAAAATATGTAGGTGATATTTTTTAGGGCATTTTTCACAGAAATGTACTTTAGGTATTGAGTGGTGTAATTATCATAAGGTGCTTGAATTGGGGAGGACCAAACAAAAATCTATAAAAATATGAATAAGTATACATCCAAATCTTTAACTCAAAGCATTATATTTCATAGAATAATACTTCCTCAAAAGTGTTATGATTAGATCATCATCTTAAATCAACCTCATATTTTGTTACAAGAAAAATATCGTAAAGCTCTAATCTGAGTAAAACATCACCGCCATTTTTTAAAATCTTTAATGTGTGAAGATAAATTGGATATTTTTAGAATTAAATATTGATATTTCATGAAAATTCATATGAATCTCATTATATCAAATAGATTTTTGGGATGCTTCTAATACATTTTAAATGAATTTTCAGGGAATATACTAAGACTACCTTATCTGACATCAAATGGCCTAAGAATATAAAATTAAAAATCCATAATTGTTATTTTAATACTTTTACATATAATTAAATTTATTTTAGATTCTCCAAAAAACAATTATATTGTCATCATGCTCCTCCATTGACATATTGTACACTAGGATGTCATCCACAAACACAAATATGAATGAATATTGAAATTGAAAAAATATATGATTTTTTAATGCGATAAAAACCACATGATAATTGGATATTCCAAATAACCCAAATAAAATATAATAAAGGTCATAAAAACATTTAATGTATTCTTAAATATATATTCTTCCCGATCTATAAACTGATAGTATCATAATATCAAGATATTCTTGGTAAATCATAGGGCTCCCTTGAGCTAATCGAGAAGATTATCAATACACAATACTGGGAATTCATTCATAAAGATCATATGATTGATCCTTAGGTAATAAATTCAAACATGGAGTAATCCACCTATATTATATTTAAGGAGAACTAGAGACACATAAGATGAAACACTCAGCTAAATATATCCCTTTCTTTTAAGAAAATATCACTAGATTCTATGAGCATTTATCTTGGTATGGTATATTTGGTATATCGATAAGTAATTTAGACCTATCCCAGATAATATGTCAATGGAGAGATATAAAACCCCCTAGTGTATAAACCTAGAAAATTTAGCTGAAAAGGCCTTGAGTTTTATTTCTACCACTATTAGAATTAGTTTAACTGAACTCAAATTAATAACATAAAAGAAAGGAAAATTTGACTTGAATTATGCCCTTATAATTCCCCAAAAAATAGGTTCTAACCTACCTAAAATAATATCTTGATCACCCTAAAATACCTAACTATTCCCATTAAGTTAAAGGATCAAGACCCTCTGGTGATAACAATCTATCTTCAAATTGAAACTTATCATCTAGTCCATGCTGATAGATATATTAGAATTACCTTAGACAAGTTAGATGAAATCTCAAATATCGATGAATTTATTAATACCTATATGATTCTATATATACATGATTTTTTTTCTCTTTTCCCATTTCAGACAGATTGGAGAAATAAAAAAAATTGAAGATCTTTGAAAAAAAACCACTAGATTCAATCTTCTTAGAAGAGATATAATAATTTTTTCACCTATATAAAAAAATTATAAATAAATATAATAATAATTTTAAATTTTATTCCTCATATTGGTTATACATGTACTACATTCATCATGAATATGATCAGCTACATGAATTATTCTTGACACAGCCCCACCCAAGGTCTTCATAATAGTATCAAGGTCCCTCTTTTCATAGGAGGGAGACCCTAACCACTTATTGATAGATTTTATGTTTAAAACCAAAAAATTTGTCTTTATAATATATATATATATATAATCAATGATGTTAATAAAAATATCATAATACACATTATTCAATCTTCTTGGTTTTTTTAAAGTAAAAATGTTAATTGGAATCTGTTTCATTAAAATGGTCTAAATAGTTCCCACTATATTGAGGACTACTAAATTATATGTTGAAGTTATTAAATATTGGTCTATTATGGGATAAAATTCTATGATTCAACGTAAAGTATTTTGAATTTATGGTGGGATTACTATTTATTAAATTGGTCTTTCGCTCATGGTTATTTACATTTTTATCTCTATGACATGAGTTTATGAGGAGATTACTGCTGCAAGAAATATATATGTTTAAGTTTCAAAGTAGATTCCTCTTTGTGTGTGTAATTATCCTTAGAATTGATGGTTTTTATTATTGTTTTACAACACATTCACACTTGGTATATTATAACAAACCTTGGTGATATACGATCACATAGATGTTGGGTATGTTGGGTATGTTGGGCGTCTCATGAATGATATGTCATTAATGAATTTATTGAGGAATTTTTTATCAATTAAATTTTATGGATGTTATTCTCCATACCATTGATTGATATGGAACTCTAAAATTAAATTCCCTATATGGGGTGTATTAATGAATTAATTTCAGGTAGTCTAAGAATGATGTATCAATAACAGAAGATGATGACATGGGTGTCAAAACTACATGATAAGATATTATGAAAAATGATTATTTAACACAATAAGTGATTATATGTGGTTGTTTTCATTGAAAAATATCTTCTTCCACTGTTGGTTCCATAACCCATTACAAGTTCATAATCATAAACAAAATGATATCCAAAATTATTCCAGTGAATAAAAGTTTTAGAGGGTCACAAACATAGTGTTTCCATTATTCCCAGTAAAATATTATTTATATTTAACTATTTTCAAAAGTATTATTCTTTTATCTAATAAAGAATATTTATTCATGTTGAATTAATTATTCAAAAAAATTAATTAAATATTAATTCATAAATAATTTATTAAATAATATAAGTATATAATGTATTTATAACTCTTCTTATTCAAAAAATTAAAAGTAATCATTTATTTATTAAATTAATAATCTATTTAGTTACTCCAATGTTAAAAAAACTAATAATAATTACTAATTATTATTAATAAAATATTAAAAATTTCTCATTATTATAAATATTTTTTATTAAATTTTAGTTATTTTAATTAATTGGTAATAATATATTAAAACAAATTAATAAATAATAATTAATGAAAATTAGTAATAGTTAATGATTTTTTAGTAATTATTAAATTTGGACTAAGTGAAATACATTCATACCCTAGAATATATACATCAAAATTCATGCTACATACTCAATCAAAACTATGATACGCCTTACCCTCCATTTGTATGAAAAAATGTAGTTATTCCATTATTTTATAATTTCATGTCTCTGATAGAAAATTACACACTCGTTTAAGTAATTTAAATCATTGCATTTATAAAATAATATTGGACATATTTACATGAATGTCACATTTATAAAATTTTTATTTGTAAAATTATGACAATAGTGTTGTATTTTTATTTCCACCCCAATATCATAGTAGACAAAAAGGTTGTTGTCCCCAATTTTCATCATCCAATCTATTAATATCATTAGTTTAATTCAATCATCGTCAACATTGCTAAAATATATAAGAATTATTTTCATAATATTATGAAAATGAATATATATCCCAAGTTATTGTCATTTAGTTCTCAAAAACCCAATGTCACATGTATTTCCTCCTAAAAATGGTGATAATTTCTTCTTATCGTATCCTCAAAAAAGAATTGTTTTTCCCAAAATAGGTAAATTACATGAAATTGGAATTTTTTTTCAATATTCTATCATAAAATGAATGATCTAGGGGTAAACAATAATATATATATATATATATATATATTTGTGTGTGTGTGTGTGTCGAAGATGCATCTTCGCAAACAACAAGTCTATATCATTATAATGGTTCAGTCACTGAATTATACAATATAGAAAGTCAGATATATGATAATACATATTCGAATATAAAATATAGAATTATTTCTCTATTGAATTTGTAGTAGCAGTGGTGCAATTCCATTCGATGAAAATACAATGAAAATATGACCTTTTGAGTATATTGTTTTAGGGAAATCTCTCTATAAAAATGTTATACCTATACCTCCATAGATGTGAATGAATAAAACACGTATTATAGGGGATAAGGATGATGATACATTAATGTAAAATTATTTATTTCATAGAATGTTTATTATACAAAATGATTCATTTTTATTTTCTACAAGTCAGTATGTAATGTCCTGGACATCCCTGGTCCATTTCATTATAAAAATATAGAGTTTGAGGAGTTATGGGAGGTAATGGGAACATATTTCAAAAGATTTTCCTAAAGAAAAATTTTATAATGGTGTGTCAGGACCGGTAAGTGGAGACGGTTGATCTTGAAGGTGAGTTACAAAGTTAGCCACAACGGTGAGTCCTCCATTGAATGCCCATAAAGATGATTGGTGATGGGGAGTTGCTAACGATAGGTCACAAACAGTGACTCGGGATGGTGATTCGTCCAATGATGACTCAAAACAGTGACTAATCCAGTTATGAATCACAATTGTTGGTCTCTAATGGTGAATTTCGAAGGTAGGTATCCTGTGGTTTCTCACAGTTGTGACTCGTCCAATGGTGACTTGTTACAGGGATTAGTGACGATGACTCTCAATGGCGATTCCTCCGCTGGTAGCACAGAATGGTGATTCAAAATGGTGAGTCGATGACATTTGGTCACCCATGTTGACTCTTTATGGAGACTCTTCCATAGGTAACTCAATAAGTTGACTCATCTATATGTGATTCAGAATGGTGACTCATCTAGTGGTGACTCACAATGGTAGGTAGCCAAAAGTTACTCGCAATTGTTGGTCACCAGCGGTGACTCGTGACAACCACTCTTCTAATTGTGACTCATCCAATGGTGACTCATCCAACAGTGATTCATCAAATTGTGACTCATCCAGCGGAATATCAGCCAATGGTATTTCACTTAATGGTGAGTCTTCCAACATTTGGTCGTCCAACCATGAGTCATTTCCACGATTTTCCAAATTTACAGTTTCTCCCAATTTTTCCATTTTCACCACTTTTATGTATTATTTTATGTAAAAGTAGTATAACTAATTTTTAAGTTATTTTTAATTTATTTAAAATGAAATATAATATATTTTTAAATTCAAAACGGTCATGATGTTTTTATATAGTCAATATTCATGGTCTTGATCGTGATCTGACTCTAATGGATTTTATAAATCTTTCTTCCAATGATATTTGATTTATCAATTCTAAATATGAGACTCTTTATTACTTTATCATCTCCTTTTAGAATTTTTATCAAGTGTCCCTAGAAACAATACTTTTTTGAGTGATCATGCATTGTGCTCTTGAAATTATATCGCATTTTCTTAGAGGCTTTTTCCGGATACATGTGCACCGCTATTCTGGGTGCAGGTAAAAAAATATTATCATCCATTCTTTGAGGTAACAATACCTTCATCACTATTTTAATTTTTTATCATTTTAGGTGGGTGTATTAATTTACTTTGGTCAGATACAATACTTAAAATTAAGTAAATTTAATTGAATCATTTTAATGATTTACTTTTGGGGCTGGGGAAAAGTGATGTGTGTTCTAATTTTTAATCTAATGATATTGTGATTTGTATGGGATATATGCATACAAAATATTATGGTTATTTTTTGTCCTTGCTTGTGTACTTGTGATGAATTTTGAATTATTGTTTCCATTATTTTGTTGGATGACTGTATATATATGAATTTTATTAACCATGTTTTTTCATTTAAATAAATGGATTCACCATGAGCGAACTTGTTCTGTGATCACCAGAGAATTTAGAATGAGGAATTAAATAATGAGAGCCTTGTTAATCTATAATTTGTTCATTTTATGGTTTTATGGTTTTTTTGAAGATACGACTATATGTGAGGTGGTTAAGGTGGTTTGATAAAATATCTGGTTGAGAGATTGATTGATTGTGGAATGGATGAGTATTGTTGTGTAGTGGGACTGTCAGCATGTTGTGTTTTGTTGGTGTTTCTGGGTGTGGTGTGTCATGTGAATCGGGTTTCCAATCTTTGTGATAAGGTTATTTGATGGGAGTGGTTGTGAGTTGGCAGTTATTTTTTTGTTGTTGAGATGGGGGATTTTGTGGAATTAATATAATGTACAATCAATGAAGTGGTTGGATTGAGTGTAAAGTGGAGAGGAAATGTGGATTGGTTTTTTTTAACTTTTTTCCTATTCCTCTATGTGGTTTATGATTTATTTATTAGGATGTCCTTTTCTTGGCAGTTTCATAGTAAGGGAAGGAATAAGAAAATTGATATCTTAATAAATATTGATAATTGGTTAAATGAGTTGGATGTGGTTCTAAAATGATTTGTGGAATGGATTGTGGTTGTCCACTTAGAGGTAGAAGCAATGGTGGACGTGGTTTGGTCCTTTTTTTGAATCAATAGGTTGGTATAGGTGTTTTATATCTATATAATTACTACATTAATTTTCCCTTGTGATTTCTATAGGAACCCCACCCTAGTTGAGAAATATGTGTCGAACATCCCAATTATTGTGGGGAGGGTGTCTTTTCTGAATATACTTGGGGTGTATGGATGGATGGTTATTGGATCTTCCATGATCCTTCTTCTAGGAATTAGTAGCCCAAGAATCTTTGTGTAGGTTGTGGTGTGGATGTAAGGCCCAAGGGTTAGGGGGTGAGGTGTCTTTCCTAGGTGCCTTTGGGATAATATGTGTATTTCTTTCCCATGTGACTTTGGGGTGAGGTATGGTTGTGGCCCAGGTGTCTATGGGTGAGATGTGGTTAGATTGGTTTCCCAGGTTGTGGGACTAGATCTGAGGTGCAGGTGTATATGGGTGGGTTGGGACATGGGGCTTGTGGAAGAGTGTGTAAGTGCCGTGATGTTTTCCATTTGGGTATGAGATTTTGACCAGTGGTAAGTGGTGTATGGTACCGAAGCATCTATATGATTTTAATTTTACCTTCCATGACTTGCATTATTTTTTTAGTGGGTCTTTGTGATGTTGGGATGTCTAGTATTCTTTGTTAGGTATCATTGGTTTATACAATGTTCTCAAAGGGAATTATTATACTTATCCAATGTGTGCACATGATACCTTGGTTGTTTCCATTGAGTATACATGTATAATCACCATTCATATATAAAACTATTTTAAGGTTTTTAAGAGGATTATGTTGATCATGATAGAACATACATTCTTTGAATTTTGGATAGTTACCTTGTCACTACTTCTCCTTTTTTTTTGGTATTTACTTTGGAGACTCTTATTTTTCAACCATTATATTTTTTAAATCATTCATGTGGGATGGTTTCAAATTTATTATATATATTTATATATATGTCTGAGAGTTGATTTGGGAAGAACCATTATATCTCTCAATCAAGTTTTCTTATAAATGGAATACCTCCAAATTTTGAGATCCTTGTACCCATAGTGATAGTTTCCACCCTGGGGTATACTAGAGGGAGTACTCGGGGGTAATTATTTATGTCACTTCATTACCAACTCAGAAGGGGCATCTTTGGAGGGAGGGTGTCGTGACATAATGATATCATATGATGATGGTTTATTGATAGTATGACGATTGGAGTTAGGTACAATAATTATTTGATGAGTTGGTAGGGAACCCATTTAAGGTGTTCTAGGTCATTGAAATAGGCCACATAAAATCAGCTAGGACACATGATTTTAGTGACCCCTATGATTCGATGGTAGGATGATCAATGGTAGAAGACAGTACATGATTTCCAGCAGCTGACCCTGGGAATGTACGAGGAAGTTTATTTAACATGCACATGGAGATTTGGATCTAAAAGATTGTGATCACCTTAAGATAGATCTCTGATTTGAAGAATTACTTGGTTCCATTGAAAGTGATCCAAATGATGGTATCTGCATGTCAGCAGTGTATAATGTACCTATGAGAGAAGATGCTGACATTCTGTTGGTCAATTTGGAGAAGGCGTTCTGATAAAAAATAACATTATTTGACCATGAATGATTTTAAGAGGCATGAGTAACTCTCCCTCCAGTAGTATAGTTTTTTGGCATGGGAGTTGGGTATCAAATTAAAATGTCTCCTTAATTTTTCATCAGATCTATATCAGATGATGAGTCTCACATGAGATGTCTTGAAGAACTTCGTTCTCCTCTCCAGTACATAGTTACTCACTTCACCTTTCCGACATACATGAAGGTCTAGAATAAGGAAGACATAGTTTTGATGATTAACTCATGAAGAGTGAAAACATGATAGGGGATATAAGAATTTTCTTTGAAGGTAATGGATACAAGAATTAGGTCTTAGGCTCCATGGTCCTCAAGGATCGAGTAGCAGGGAGTTGACCTCAGCAATTCATGTTTCAGGCTTCAGGTCCCTATGATTTTCGAGTGAACATGGGATTGAGGTGGTCACTTATGGAGCCCACGGGAATATTTAGATAAATTCATAGTGTCCATATGAGATCAGTATATGGGAGGTGGGATGGTTCAGTTCCAACACCAAAATATGTTACTGGATAGTCTATTTGAGTAGTATGGACGACATGTTCCTACTCCATCGAGGGGAGACAGAGCAGGTAGAGGCCAACATCAGGGTGATTCTTTGGGACCTCAACCTAGGGGTGGTCGATGAAGTGATCATTAATAGAGGGTTTCAGATATGAGTATTGTATATTTTACATCGTATAGGAAATAGTTATAGCTGGGCCAGAGATCATTCTCAGTACGATAAGTTTGTTCAGCTCCATTAAATGCGCTTAGTTTATTCAAGAGATTCATATAATTTTTTCACATGATCTATCCAATTATTTGATATTAGATGTAGATATTATTAATATTCCTTTTTTTTCAGTACTCGATTAGGAGGTCAAACCGGCTTATTTGATGTATGGTGATGATGTAGATTGATGATTGGACTGCACTATTCTTGTGGGGATCGATTCTTAGTACAGATCCATCCATATGATATCATCCTTGGAATAAACTAGTTTTTTTTCATGTTATTATCAATATATAACAAATGAGAGTCGTTATTTTAGACCAAGATGGTTAGCGTGTATAATTCATTGGCTAGAAGAGTTTTTAGAAGAGAATTCAATATTGGGAGCCTCTTTTTTCATTATTTATTGAGCTATTAGTGGAATCGTTGGATGCTGAGATGGTGGAGGTCCCAAAGTTTTTTTTGGGATTTATGTTTGACCCACCCCCACCCCCCCCCCCCCTTGAGGAGGTTTGACTCTACCCCCCCCCTAACTTGAAATTGATTTTGGGACAGACATATTGCCTGGTGCTTATCCGATTTTGATTGATCATCATCGGATGACCCATTATGAGTTGCGGTAGCTATGAATTCAGATTGAAGACCTGGTGAAGAAGGGATTTATACGGCCCATTGTGTCTCTTTGGGATAATCCAGTATTGATTGCAAAAAAGATATATGATTTTTTGAGGTTGGGTATATACTACAAAATGTTAAATCTGATGGCGGTCAAGAAATGTTACCCTCTATCGACGATAGGTGATATTTTCGACCAACTTAGGAGAGCAAGTTAGTTTTATATGATTTATATGTAGTCTGGTTATAAATATTCGAGGGTGAAGGAGGGTGATATCCTATAGACTATTTTATAGTGTAGGTATGGGCACTTTCAGTTTGAATTCATGATATTTGGTGTTAGGAATGAACTAGGCATGTTCATGGGTCTCATGAACCTCGTCTTCCATGAGTTTCTACATCATTTCATAATCATATTAATCAATTAAATCTTGATTTATTAAATGTTATTGGATGAGCATACTAATCATCTCAAGTCTATATTGGAGGTTCTGTGATTCTATCAGATGTACTAGAATTTTTCAAAGTGTAGGTTCTAAACATGAGAGGTGAACTTCGTTGGTAATGTGGTGTAATAATAGGTGTAGCAGTGGACCCTTCAATGGTCTAGAATTTAGATTATTAGTGATAGCCCAATTATTTTTAGAGTTACACAGTTTTCTCATACTGGAAAGTTATTACAAGATATTTTTACCATATTTTACATGATTTGTAGCTCCATTGATCACTATTACTAGATTAAACCAGGATGTTGTGTGGAGAAAGTAGTATTAGGTAGTGCTTGGTTATATGAACGGAATGTTTGTAGGTTCTCCAGTGCTCCAATTTCCAATGTAAGGGGTTTTTTATGTGTTTTTTGATTCTTACCATCTAGCTATTGGAAGCATATTATTCCAATAATGGGTAGTGATCTCTTATGATTCTATGCAGTTAAATCCCCACGAATGTAACTATTACACCCATGATCTAGAGCTAGAATCATTAGTTTTTTCTATGAATTTGTGGTTTCATTACCTCACTGGGGACTTATTTATTGTCTTCATAGATCATAAGATTTTGAGATATATCATTTTTTTAGTGATATCTGAAATTGAAATAGTAAAGGTAGACAGGGTTTCTTTAAGTCTATGAATTTTTAATATCTTACAATTCAAGGGATGGAAATGTCATGGCTGGTGTTCCGAGATGAAAATAATAGAAGGATATTGTTTTAGAATCCATGGATTCTAGTAGAATGATGGGGGATTTCGTCACCTTGAACTTAGATGCATGAATGGATAGAGGAAGAGGCCTTCTATTTTAGATGATGGTGTCTTATTCTATGTTGTAGTAGATGGAGGAGTCTCATTGGGGAAACTTAGATGCATATTTGATGCACAATCACATTGACCAGGGTGAAGTTATGGAGGGACGTGCAGAAGATGGTTAGAATCAGATGCTATTGCTAGGAAGGATATTTTATCCAGTGGATATGTAAGGGGAATTCCTTCATGAGTTTCATATATCACCTTTAGTGGTACATCCGGGAGATTCTAGGATGTACCATGGCTTGAGAGAGCAGTTTTGGATGCCTTGAATGAAATAGGTAGTAGAGGAGTTTGTGGAAATGTGCCTGGTGTACCAACAAGTAAAGTTCGAGCACCATGTTCTTGGTGTTTCTTTACATCACATAGATGTCCCTAAGTGGAAGAGGGATTACATCTTGTTTGATTTCGTCATAGGGTTACCAAGACCACAGGGATCCTACGATGTAATCTCTGTAGTGGTGGATCAGATGATGAAATCAGCTCACTTATTACCAATTTAGTAGTTGAGTGTAATGGATGCCTTGTCCATGAGGTAAGTGAATGATGTTTTGTGCCTGTATGGAGTTCCATGATCCATTTTCTTATATTAGAAGACACAGTTTACCTCTCCAATCTAGAGAGGATTGCAACATGCCATTAGAAGTCAATTTCACCTCATCACTTCATTCCACCCTCAAACAGATGGACAGTTAGAGTGGACCATTCATACATTGCAAGATAGGATGCAGGAATGTGCCTTGGACTTCAGTGGATCTTGGGGACAGCAATTACCCTTAGTGAAGTTTTCTTAAAATATTAGATATCACCCTTCCATTTTCATGGCTCCATGTTAAGATTTATACAGATGACTGTGTTGTTATCCTTTGTACCATATAGAGGTTAGGGAGTAACTATTCTTTTCCCGAGGTTTCATAGAGAACAGAAGAGAATTTTAATCATTTTCATGAGAGGATAAATGTAGTGAATGGCGGGTAGAATTCATTTGGTGATCGCAGGAGTAGGCCGTTAGAGTTCATGGTAAAAGATCATGTGTTCTTGAGGGTTTACCCTCAACAAGGGTATCAATGGTTTGGTAGAGTGATAAATATTTATTTAATGATCATCAATCCATTTGAGGTGTTGGTTCAGTTGGAAATGTGCAATTGAAGTTGGCACTACCACTTCGGTTTGAGAGGATCCTCAATGTCATTCATGTCTTTCAATTTCATAAGTATTTCACGATGACTCATAGGACATCAACTTGGAGAGATGGATATAGAAGGTGACACAATGTTCATGGATTGGATTGTAGAGATCTAGGATCATCCGAAGAATGTTCTTCATGGCTGAACAATTCCTTTGTTTTTCATGTTGTGGATGCATGATGTCCTCGAGGAGAGTACTTGGGAAGAAGAAACAAAAATGCATGCCAAGTACCCAGAATTTTTCGAGTTATTACATGTTATGTTTTACATTGAAATGTGTTTTTTGAACCTTGTTTTATATGAGATGAAATTTTTCCTATTATTTTAATGTGTTATATATTCTTAGCATGTGGTAAAGGGACGAGTAGATTCATAGTCGAGATACATTAAATTTGATGTGACTGAACCCATGCAGGCGAGTCAGTGCCACCCAGAACGGATAGAATGTTAACATGGAAAAAGCAATTACCTAATTTATATGTCCAAACCACATGGATGTTATTCTTGTGTCATGTGTCATATGTTATTTTAGGTTATTAGATGTAATGGGAGGTTTTATTGGAAATTGAGGTTTCACTCTAGCTTTCGAACAACGTAGTGTGGTTTATCGATGGACCTTATGTTTTCCAAATCGTAGTGGTGTTTCAAGTATATAATGATACATTATAGGTACCTTAAATGGTGGATGATTGTACCCCACCTAATTTGGGGTTTGGTTTTGAATTCTCAAGGGTGATAATATTATGAGTGGTATCTGATATAATGGAATTTATCTCCCTGGTCCATTCCTTTGTGAAAATGTAGTTTTTGAGGTGTTCTGGGAGTTAATGATGAGTCATTTCAAGAGTTTTTCAATAATATTGTCATTCCAATGGGGATTTAGTACATGTAGGTGGTGATAGTATGTCTTGATACAGAGACACGATGGTGACTCAAAATGTTGATTCATCCACTAGTAGTTCGTAACAACGATTCATGATGGTGAATCATTGACAGTAGGTTGTTAGCGGTGAATCACGATGGTGACATTCCCAACAGTGATTTACAATAGGGACTCATCAATCAGATAATCAAAATTTTAGGTCACCAATGTTGACTCTCAATGGTAGGTTACAAGAGGTGACTCACTACAGTGACTCGTCCATCGGTGACTCAAGGGTGTGGGTCGTGACAGTGACTTGCCATAGTGAGTCATCAACTGGTAGCTCATAATGGTGAGTCATGACAGTGAGTCACAATGGTAAGTCTCGAATCACAGTTTGAAAGTGGTTACTCATGATGGTGACTTGTCCAATGGTGACTCAAAATTGTGACTCATCATGTGGTGACTCACTGTAGTATGTCTCCAATGGTGACCCGCAGCGGTTGTTTGCCAGTGGTGACTCATGTCGGTGACAGGTCCAATGGTGAATAATCCAATGGTGACTAATCTAATAGTGAATAATTCAACAATGAAAGTTCCAATGGTAGGAAACCTAACATTTATTCTTCCAATAATAGTTCATCCAATGGGGAGTCATTTCTATAGTTTACCAAATTTCTAGTTTTTCCCAGTTTTTCCAGTTTCTCTCCTTTAAGGTAATATTAGAAATAAAATGATTTTAAAAAATATATTTAAGTGGTTTTGAATTTATTTAAAATTAAATAAAATATATATTTACATTACTAATTCTTAAAATGATTTTAGATAGTCAAAATGTGTTTTCTTGATCGTGATCCGGATTTAATGACCTTTTAAATCATTTCTTCCGTTGATATAGGATCTGGGATTTATAATGATGAGACCCTTTTATCCCTGTACATTTCGTTTTGGACTTAAAATTGTGAATCCCTAGAACCTTTATTCCCTGATCAATTGTATGATGTGTTAAGGCCATCATATTACGTTTCCCTAGTGGCTTTTTCAGGCATCATGTGCACCCCCCATCTTTCGGTGCAAGTAAGAATTAATGATCATTTGTTCTTCGAGGTATGGATCCCTTCATCCCACTTTAATTTATGTATCTTGTTGGGTGGGTGTATGAATTTCATTTAGGGAAGATAGAGAAATTAAATTAATTAACGGTAATTAAATCAGTTTAATTATTCACATGTGGGGCTCAGGAAAAGTGACATGTGTTCTTCTTTGTTATATGATGATATTATGAACTGTATGGGCTATATGCCAACTAAAAATCATTTATGTTGGTGTCATATGTGTTAGAACCTATGAGAAATTGTGGATGAATTTTCCTAGTCTATTTTAATGAATTTATATATATACATATAATTGATTAACATTGTTTATTTGGTTAAATAAATGTATCCCTGATGATCAAATATTTTCTGTGATCTTGCCTGATTTTTAAAAGTATAATTAATGAACAAGGGTATCGTTAAACCTAGATGTTGGATATTTTATAGAATTGTGGTGTTTCTATTGAGGATACAACTATGTGGGGGTGGTTGGGTTGGTTTAATAGAGAGCCAAGATGAGATATTGATTGATTGAGTAATAGATGAGTTGTGTTGTGTAGTGGGAATACAACCGGGTTGTGTTTTGTTTGTGTTGTTGGGTGTGATGTGTTTGGCCACTGGGGTTGAAAATGGTTGTGATATGGGGAGTTTATTGGATTGGCTATAAATTCGTGATTGTTTTGTGGTGGTTGAGATGGTTTATTTTGTATAATGACTTTCAAGAATGATGACTGTAGTGTTTTGCATGATCATAATGTGGAGAGGAAATGTGGAGTGTGACATTTTATCATTGATCGTCTTCTTCTGTTTGGTTTATACTATCTATCTTGTTATGTTTTGTGCATGGTTTTTTCCTTGGTGGGAAAGATATAAATAAATTTATTTCTTAACAATGAATGATAATCGGATAAATGAGTTTTCTGGGGTTATGAAATGATTTGTGGCATTCTGTGTGGTTGTTCATTTAAAGGTAGAAGATAAGGTGGGAATGATATAGTATTTTGTATGGAATTTATAAATTGGCATGATATTTTTATATTCAAATATGAAATACTTGTATTTTACATTTTGGTTTATATATGCACCCTACCATAGTTTAGAACTATGTACTGAACACACCCATTTTCATGTGGGAGGGTGTATTTTCCCAACATCATGGTGGTAGGATGGATGGCTAGTTATTGGATCTTCAAAGCTTCCTCTTCTAGGATTTGGTATACTATATGTCTTTAAGCAGATTGAAGTGTGTTTATGAGACCCAAGTTTATATATATGAGGTGCACATTCCTAGGTGTCTACGGGATGAGATGTGGTGTGACTACCCAGTTTCCTTCAGGTTGAGGTATTGTTGTTGTCCCGAACTGAATATGGTCACCCCCATTAACAGCACCAAACCCATATCGTTACAAGGATCGAAGGTAGTTCCTCATTCCCATGGGATGGCACAAGTTCTCGAGTATCATAAAATGAAAATTGGGAACGATTTACCCGAGTGTATAAACATAAACAACAAAAGAATCCAATAAAATGAATCTGGATTTTTCAAACCAAACATTCCTTTAAAAAAATCATAACTGAATAAAATATTTTAAATCAACTCAATTAGACTAAAAAAAATGTAAAAAAAGGAAACATCCATAGAAACCTCATGGAAAGGGGCACCACCCTCAATCCATCTCCACAAGACTTCACCACCAAGGACCTGTTAGAAACCCAAACCACTGGAACTAAAAAAATTGTACCCAACCTGTGACAAAAAAACAAGTATACTTACACCAAAATGTGTAAGTAGGGTGTGAGACAATTCCCAGTAGGATACCACCACTAAGATATTCTATGTTATAAACATTCCAAGACCAAAAGCATGCAAATTTTCAAAAACATGCAATTTCTAGTTAGAATTTCTAAAATATGTAACTTAAAAAATCCGTTTTCAAGTTGGAAAATTTTAATTATAAAAAAATTTAAAATAAATGCCAAAGAAACTGAATTTTCCATCCAAATATCCCATATGTCGATGGTAAGTATAAAGTATCTAATGACCAAAAACAATTGGAAATAACAACTAGGCACTAGTTTGTTGTGGGTCCCAGGTACCCGGTATCTCAGTGAGAGTAACCATCACAAATATATGTTCTCATGCATGAGCCACTAGTAGGGAACATACCCATAACCTAGTGGTCCCTAATTATCTTAATAATAGTTTATTCTGAGTTGTTAGCGTCAATCATGCTAAGTGAAACTGAGACCAAACCCCACGGATTCACTAGCATTCTAGTACACGTCCTCCCACCAAGATAACTGGGTTTTCCCTTTGTGCCCAAAAAATGTCAACAAGTCAAGAAATATACTTTTAACATGGAAATATCATTACCAAATCATAAATTCACCAAACAGACCACATGTATACCACAAAAGTCACAAAATTCCACTTTTCATTCAAATTGATTTTGAAATCCGACTCACACCAAAATTGCCCACAACATTTTTTGGATTTCTTTAACACTTCCACAAATCCTTTAAACAATTTTTATAAACAATTACAAGACATTATAACTCACATAAAATCCCACTCAAATATCATATAATACCTTTTTCACCAATAAAATTCATTTTTCACAACACACTCACACAAAACAGCCCACAACCATGTTTTCCAGCTCTATTTTAATTTTATAAAAACTTTCAGCACTTTATGAAGCATTGTAAAAAAATAATTTGACTTATTAAATAAGAACCTTACATTTAAAAAACATATATTAGGTTATCAAATCCCACAAACAGTATAAATATACCATTTACCCACTTTTTTTACCGAAAAAAACATTCACAATTTTCATAAAACAAACTCAAGGGGTCTAACTATGTCTTGCACACAAAACCCATTTAAAAACCCCCATTTGAGACCCAAACCATACCAATTCCTATCCAAAACATAATTTTCAGCCCTAGAAAATTTTATAAAACCACATTAAAGTGTTATAAAATAACCGTGAAACATACCACAAAAGATAAAAATGAAAACACACATTTTCATAAAATTATCTCAAGAAGTATAACAATGTTTTGAACATAAAACCAATTAAAAACCATTTTTTAGGACCACATGACACTAATAAATTACCAAACCATAATTTTCAGGGCAAAAAAGATTTAGTAAAATAATTACTTAAGTTATAAAATACACCCAAATAATACCCCATGAGTTACACATGAAAACACTCAATTTCAAGTTAAAAAGAAACTATAAAATTTAACACATAACCAAATCAATCATAAACATTTTTCACACCACATCCAACATATTAGGAATATGAAAAATGATTAAATATAGAACGATAACTCATCATTAATTGTTTACACATGGAACCACCTACCTTTTGAGTCAAACCCCATGAATCTTGGTGGGAAACCTCAACCACACCTCCGCCCCACCACATGAATGTGAAAACAAACCCTAAACCAAAATAAATCACCAAATATACCCCAAATAAAACCCTAGGTATAAACCCTAAATTTTTGAAACTCTATAAATTTATGAAAGAGAAAGGAAACCCTAAGGAGAAGGAATGAATTGAAGAGAGAAACACTCACCCAAAACAATCTTGAAGAAAATGACCCAAACTCCACCAGAATATTAATTTTAAAACCACTAATAACATAAGGAAGTTTCAAACAATGATGAGGAGGTCATTTAGGAACTGTAATGGGGGGAAATAGTAAAAATCTAATTAGTTATTAAAGGATAAATTTACATCTTCAAATATGGGCGATTTGTGAAATCTAGAGAATTTTCGCCCTATTTTGCGATTCTATTGAGCTCCAAATTAGGAGAGGAGAAAATGAGGGCACGCCTTTGGTAGGTGGTCATGGGTGGGAGGCAGAATCACAGAAACATATTTAAAATATAATGAGTTATTAAAGAATTAAAAAGTCTTTTTAATGCAGGAAATGGGCTATCGGGCAAGCCTAATCCCTTAAATTAAAACTACAATCCACCACAATTATAGATTTTTAAATGGTGAAATTGAATTTTTAAGTGATCATAGGTCTGGGTATGACAAGTAGAATTTGGAATGTACAAACAATTTTGACAAGTGAATGATTTATAATATAAACAAAATTTATTTTTAACTCTGGAATTGGGCTCACGGTTTGGTCTAATTCATGAAAACTCACCCATTCATCCATAAAAGCTTGGAAAACCCCAAAAAAAAGCATGAATGGAAAATAAATTAAAAATACCTTTAAGATAAGATATTTATTTAAAAATTATTCCCACCATGAATACTTTACTCGTCAGAAATTCATAGCAAGGTCAAAGCATCAACCAAATCCAACTGAGAATCCAAGAGGTACTCCCTTGCCAGGTTTCGCCCCCAAAGGCCAAAACACCTCCAGTAATCAATTAATGAAGGATTACTCTCACAACAAAAACATACACCACTTTCATGAAATTATCATTTACATTCATACTTTATCAAAAAAGAAAACTCCTCAAACACTATCCTAATAAGACTAAAGAAAATCACCCAAATAAACCACAACTTTGAACAGGGTTACACTTACTTTACTTTAACTAAACCATTGGTCCTCTCCAATCCCAACGTTTACTCAAGGAATAAGTTGTTAGATTGATATCTCCAAATGATACTATCTAATTATAAGACAAGACTAAGGAAAAACTGAGTTACTGGTATGGGGAGATACAAATGAGCTCCCCACTATAAGAGACAACATAAATTTTTCCTGAGACAGAATCAGGACAATAATTGGGGGAGTCCCGAACAGACTCCCTAGTACAAGGGGTAGACATCCATTAGAAATTTCCAAAATAACATACATGAGACCCATAGTGTGTCTCCCCATAATAAGAACCAAATATCTTAACTGACCAACATGAGCTGACATAGAAAGACCCAAAAAAATTAAAGATTTGGGAAGGGCGTAGGGTTTGTCCACAGAGCTTGGGAAACCGTAAACTAACTATGGAGATCATTCTTTTCTCACGGCTTCTTGGAACATAGTCACTACTAATCATGAAAAAACTGTGTTCTCAGCATGTCTATCCAAATTTATAACCATTCTTTGATGAATCGATGGAAACTAAAGGGGGAGGGAATGACATTAGGTGATGACATGGGTAAAAGGCCCTCCACCAATTTCCCCCGACTGGGAAAAACAGAAGAAATTTTATGAAACCATAGGTTTAGACTCTTCCTATATTTCATACTAAGGATAGAACATTGAAAAATGGTTTAAAAGACCCTAGGATTTCCCCAATCTATGAGCCATCTTCTTTCCGAGACCTATGGCTGGATCTCAAATGATTGAAGTATCTTCGGCCTCACAGTTAGGCTTTGGAAACCCCCAAAATGAGAATTCCTCATTCAGTGCCACCAACAACTACACTGCAATCCACAATAAGATTTCCAAGACATAACACATTCCAAACTCACTTTACCCTAACCCGATATTTCACTAAAATAAGGTTTTAGAAGATGCACACACATCACACCCTATTTCTTTGGGTGAGAAAAAATAAAAGTAAAGAACACCTATACTCACCTTCCTCTAAAATGGAATATTTTGAAATTTTTCCAAGGGATATATTCTCCCAACCTAACAGGGACTCTCAAAGGATTGCATGACTTTCACCTTTACGGTCAATCAAGCACATGACATTACAAGGCATCACCAAACATGACCATGGCTACTGATATAAACAATTCATAGAGAGGGACCTTATACAAAATCCTAAAACAACACACAAATCTCGAATGTGGAAACAATGTCCTCTCGTGACCAGATTTCCCACACTGGTATTCTAATGTGAACTCCTTATTCGAGGAGACTACAAAGGACCTAGAGGCCATCTTAGACCCCATCTGGATACTCATCCATGCTAACAACCCTAGACCACTTCCACCTTAGGAAAATCAGAAAACTAAAGAAACTAAGGTCTCTTTCAACCTTCCATGATCACTCTCCAACTACAAGAAGATAAACCAAACCATGAAAGGAAGGGGTGTAGACTCAATCTAAAAAGATCAAGAAAAATATTCCTTATATGGATCAACTAGAGGGTATTCAAATGGTGAAACAATTCGGGTTTCACTTCACTTGAGAACTAACCCTTAATGGGGAGTAACTTATCCAAAGATTGAACCCATGGTCCCAACAAAGATTGTCCATTGGTCATGATATACCATATACCAGATCAAAACACATTAAGGGAACCACTGTAAAGGCGTCCCAAAACATTTCTTAGAAGAGAACACTAACCGGCCCTTCAACACAGATTACCGACCAAACACAAACCCAAAACACAGTTCCAACAGGAGGTGTTCTTTGACTCAAAACATCCCATAAAATCAACATTTCCAAAAACACAAAATACACACCATCCAAAACTAGTCATCAAGACAACATGTTTTTTCCATTAAAATCATCTTTTTAAAAACAAACGGTTCAGCGTTTAGCGTATGCACCAATGGTACCCTATGGGCCTCACACATGCATGTTTTTGTTCCACACCGGGCACCCTCCTAATATCCATCCCGAGACTCATCCAGTCATTACATTCACTATCCATCATCACATATAACCCCATGCATGTGGTCGCTCGTGAAAATACAAAAGGTTAATAAAAAAACTCATTCCACTTTTCTAAACCAAATCAATCAACCAATACTTCCTTTTTCTTAAGACCGCTAACCACGAAATCAAACCCAAATTACTACATTAAAAAAAATTCAAAAAGGAACAATCATTCCAATTAAAACTAACTTTCAAGTTATTCATATCAATTTAAAAACTTCTCATCCCATTAAAACACCTTTCAATAGTTTAGAAAACTCTATCGGAAACACTTTTTCAAAAACAACCTTGACATAGTTCATGCTTTCAAAAGTGGTGCAAACACAACATTTTACATTCCAATACAATTCTTAAAATTCAGTTATCTATTTTCAAAAATATAACCATTCCCACATTATTAGATAATAATTTCACAAAAACATTACTCTTCTTAAAACCAAGTCACTTTAAATCCAAAGTTTCATGATTTCAAAACTAAAGAACACAAGACAATACTAGAGGAAACTAGTTTCAGTGGGTGACATAGACATATGGTTGGCGGCCATAATCCAATCACTTCACCATCACAGAGAGAGTTCTAGTGAATATCCCTGGATCCACATGGCTTGAAAAACCCTGTGAGCTCACTGAGACCATTAACCCAACCCTCTTTTCATTTCCCCTAATCATTATCAATCCAGGAAATCCAAAGGACTCATATAAATCCTAAAATCCCCTGGAAACATGAATCCCATCATAAGGTGTGGTGATTAGGCACACTACCCATAACCGAAATACAAACTCCCAACAATCCAAACACTAGGATATCCCGACTTTTCTCCAAATAACTTAACCCAAAGAGTTATCCAGAACCTCCTTTTACACCATTTTGTCACAAACGGATTCTGGTTGCTCCAATACCGGCACCAAACCCGGCCAGCGACAAGGCCCGAAGAGCGTTCCCTATCCCCATGGGCTGGAAAAAATGCCCGGGTATCATAAAATGAGAATTGGGAATGATTTAATTGAGTATATAAACATAAAAAAACTAATGAATCCGATAAAACGAATCTGGATTTTTCAAACCAAATAATCTTTTACAAAAATTTAGAACAAAATTACATATTTTAAAATAAACTCAATAAGACTATAACAAAGGTATAAACAATAGGAAACATACCAAGAACCCTCATGGAAAGAGGAACCAACCTCAAGTAATCTCCACAAGACTCCACCACCAATGAGCTACTAGAAACTTGTACCACTGTAACTAAAAAAAGTCTACCCAACCGTCGACAACAAAAAAAACAGGTCTAATTACACACAAATGTGTAAGTAGGGTGTGATCCAATTATCAGTAGGATACCACCACTAATATATTCTATGTGATAAACATTCAAAGACGAAAATCATGAAAGTTTTCAAAAACATGTAATTTCTAGTTACAATTTCTAAAATAAGCAACTTAAAAAAAATCAGTTTTCAAGTGGACTAATTTAAAGAATCAACACTTTTAGAATATATTCCAAAGCTACTGAAATTTCCGGAAAAATATACCATATGCCGCTTGTATGTATAAATGATATAATGGGCACAAAAAATAAGAAATAACCCTTAGGTACTATTTTGTTGTGGGTCCTAGGTACCTCGTATCTCAGTGAGAGTAACCATCACAAATATCTGTTCTCATGCAGGATCTTCTAGTGGGGAACATACCCATAACCTAGTGGTCCCCAATCATCATCATCGTATTTTATTTATTGTTGTTAGCGTCAATCATGCAAAGTGAAACTGAGATCAAACCCCACGGATTCACTAGCATACTAGTACATGTCCACCCACCTAGAAACCAGGGATTTCCCTTTGTGCTGAAAAAAACTTCAAAAATCATGAAATAGACTTTGAACATAAAAATATCATTTCCATATCAAAAATACACCAAAATCCTCACATTTATGCCACACAAGTCATAAAATTCCATTTTTCATTCAAATTGATTTTGAGATCCAACTCACACCAAAATAGCCCACATCACTTTTCACATATCTTTAACACTTCCACAAATCCATTAAAAAAATTTATAAACCTTTCCAAGACATTCTAACTCACATAATAGCCCACTAAATTATCATATAATACCTCATTCTTCAACAAAATTTATTTTTCACAACACACTCACACAAAACAGACCAAAACCATGTATTGTAGCTATCTTTCCATTTTCTAAAACATTTTAGCTCTTTATAAAACATTATTAAAAAAATATTTGACTTCTTAAATAACCACCATACCTTTCAAAAACTGATATTAGGTGAACCCCCCCCAAATAGTACATATACACCTTTTACCCAATTTTTTTAACCAAACAAAACATTCACAATTTTAATAAAACAAACTCAAGGGGTGTAACTATGTCTTTCTCACAAAACCCATTTCAAAACCCCCATTTAAGAACAAAACCATACCAATTCCTATCCAAAAAATATTTTCCTGCCCTAGATTGATTTATAAAACCACATTAAAGTGTTATAAAATAACCATGAATAATACTACAAAATATTCAAATGAATACACACATTTTCATAAAATGTTCTCAAGAAGTATAACAATATTTTACACATCAAAACTATTCATAAAACTTTTTTAGAACCACATGACACTAATACATTACAAAATTCTAATTGGTAGGAAAAACATGATTTAGTAAACCAATTTCATAAGTTATAAAATACACCCAAATAATACCCCATGAGTTACACATGAAAACACCCAATTTCAAGTTAAAAGGAAATTATAAAATTATACACATAACCAAATCAATCATAATAATTTTTCACACTACACCCAACATATGAGGAATATGAAAAATGAGTAAATACGGCATGATAACTCATCAATAATTTTTTGCACATAGAACCACCTACCTGTTGTGTAAAAACCCTTGAATCTTGGTGTGATACCTCAACCGCACCTCCTCCGCACCACAAGAAAGTGAAAACAAACCCTAAACCATAATATTTCACCATATATACCCCAAATAAAAACCTAGGTATAAACCCTAACTTCTGTAAATTCATTAAATTTATGAAATAGGGAGTAACCCCTAAGGAGAAGGAAGGAATTGAAGAGAGAAACACTTACCCAAAACAATCTTGATGAAAATGACCCAAACTCCACCGGAATCTGAATTTTAGAACAGCTAAAAATTTAAAGGAGTTTCGAACAAAGATGAGGATATTATTTAGTAACTGTAATGGTGAAAAAAGATTAAAAATTGAATGTGTTATGAAAGGATAAACTTAACTCTTCAAATCTGGGTGATATGTGAAATCTAGAGAAGATTCTCCCTATTTCGTGATTCTATTGAGCTCCAAATTGTGGTAGGAGAGAATGGGGCACACCTTAGGTAAGTGGGATCGGGTGGGAGTTTGCATCACCTAAAAAACATAATAATAGAATGCATTATTAAATAATTAAAATGTCTTTTTAATGCAGGAAATGGGATTTCGGGTAGGCCCAATCCCTTAAATAAAAACTAAAATCCACCATGATTATAGATTTATAAATGGTCCAAATTACATTTTTAGTTCTCATAGGTTAGGGTATGAAATGTATTAATTGTAATGGACAATAAATGTTGAAAAAATAATGGGTTATAAAAGAAATAAAATTATTTGTAAATCTAGAATTTGGCTCACTTTTTGGACCAATTCATGAAAACTCACTCATTAATACATAAAAGCTTGGGAAACCCCCAAAACAAAGCATTAATTGAAAATAAATTAAAAATAACTTTAATATAATTTATGTATTTGATAGTTGTGGTCCATTCTTCTATGGGCGGGATGTGTTATGGTTGTGGAACATGTGTTTGCACGCAGGACGTGGTATGGTTGTGGCCCAGGTGTCTACATAAAGGATGTGGTGAGTATTTTTCCTAGGTTGTGTGGCTAGATCTAAGGCTCTGTTCTGTGTGGGAATGTTGAGACATAGGGCTTGTGTAAGAGTGTGGAAGCACCATGACATTTTACATTACGGTGTGAGTAGTTAACTAGTGGGAAGTGGTGTGGGGTACCAAAAAATCAATGAGATTATTATATTACCATACATGACATTCATTTTTTTGTGAGTGTTCCATAGTGAGGATGGGATATAGATTTTTTTTCATATTCTGTTGGTTTTTGTAGTTTTCTCATAGGGAGATTAGTATGATTCTCTAACTTGTTCACAAGAGAAATTGGTTTTTCTTACTGAGTATGCTCGTATTATCACCCTATATATATATATATATATCATTTTTAGGTTTCAAGGAGGATTACATAGACCGTGTTGGACCTTACTAACTTGGACATTGAGATAGTTAACGTGTTACTGCTTAGCCATTGATTTGGTATTTACTTTGGATACTCTTGTTTTGTAAAAATTATATTTTTTTGATTCATACATGTGGGATGGTCTTGGCGTTATTATATATATATGTGTGTGTGTGTGTCTTGAATTTGTCTTAGGATAAAAAATATTTTCTCGAAATATTGTTTTTTAATAATGGGTAATGCCTCCCATATTTTTAGATCATTACTTCCTTGGTGTTAATCGCCACCTCGGGGCCTACTGGAGGTAGGACTCAATGTCATTATCTATCTTCCTTCATTTCCTACTAAGGAGGGGAATATTTAGTGGGAAGGGTCCAGGACACAGTCATAATTGAGTTATTCTATTACTAATAGATTCCCATTATTTACTAATATTAAATATGGTCCAAACATCATCGGATAAAATCTCAATGTGCATCTTTTAGAGAGAATGTTGCTGAAAATATGTTGTAATGTATACATTTTCTATTCATCACCAATTAGTGAAACATAAGAAAAAATGAAAGGTTTTTCTACTGGTATGTAATATATATATCCATTCTATATCGTTTATTAAAGTATGGATATATTATTTTTCATTAATGGAAAATGGAAAAAAAATTAAAATGTATATAATTTACTACTACTTTCAGTAGTAAACTTCATGTTCCTATTTTCTGCACAGTAAATAATTAATTGTATGATTTGTAAAATAAATAATGATTACAAAATTATTATAATGGGTGAAAAAATTCAAAAAACTTATTATTAAATATTGAAATATACATTGAGTTTATAAATGAAGTATTTGGTTTTGTAGTCAAGATGATTGAGTTTTTATTTGAGGTTACACTTATACTATGTGTTAATGTAAAAAGTAACAATAGATTCAGTATATTTAGGTTTGTAACATATTATTAAAAACTATTAGGAAAAGAAAAAGTAGATATATTAACATTGTATGATTTTTATAAGAGAAAAAATATTCATAATAGAAACTAAAAAATAGTTTAGTGAAACATTGGAGACCTAGACCATTTAAGAGATTCAATTGAATAAAGGATATCATAGTGTGAAATAAAAA
Source organism: Viscum album (assembly GCA_963277665.1). NCBI lineage: Eukaryota > Viridiplantae > Streptophyta > Magnoliopsida > Santalales > Viscaceae > Viscum > Viscum album. The sequence continues at coordinate 768,287,050 of OY728119.1, read as the reverse complement.
AATATATATACATTTATAAAATATCCTTCAATATATGAGTTATATTGGTGAACATAAAAGTTATTTCTTAAAAGATAAATTATTTATGATTTATGTGTATAAGATAAGATAAAACAATATATTTTGGTATAGTTTTTTACTGTATGATCATTTATTTTCAATATATTTACTCCACGGATAGAAAAACAGTTTCTATATCATATTATTATTTTCACATTCACATCATAATTGATATGAAGGGAAAATTTTAAATTAAATAATGATAAGTCAATTGTAGGAAAATAAATATTATATGATTTTTTAAGAGGACATAAATGAAACATGTAAAATTGGAAAGAATATTAATGATATAATTTTTTGAATATTATATAACATTTCAATTAAATTGTTTACTGTAAAGTTTGTATTTTTTAAACTAAATTATTTTCATGTCTATATATAGAATATTAATAGAAACAATATCATTTATTATAGAGTTTCAATGTATTTCACAATATTCTCAATATATTATGCTTCCTAAAATGAAAAAAATATCATATTGAATTTATTTATTCATATGATTTCATTAATATGAAAAAATTGTAAGAATTTATTTATGGATTAGTGAAATGTTAAATAAGAAAAGGTATACAGTTTTTGAATTTGAGACACTAGAAAATTGATAATCATGAATTGATGATCATATAATATTATATTATATTTTTAATTATAAAATTAATAGTATTTTAAAACAAATAGTTTCTCTCTATGTATATATGATATATAGAAAATCAATCACTTTTTATATAGTTATAATATATGATATAATCTTTTTCATTAATCCAATATCATGTTTTGAAACATAGTAATTGTATCATAGTATATTTTTCATATATCTATTCTATCAATTTGGAATAATTAAGTGAAATTCATTATGGATAAGTGAAATGTTAGATAGGAATAATGATATAGTTTATTGAATATAAAAATCATGAATATTAATAATTATGAAGAATGATAGTTTAATATGAATTTTAATTTATTAATAGGATATATATGTAACGACATACCATAAATGACATAATTTAATATTATTTACACTTTCATGTTTATTATAGTTTTAGAAAATGGTATTGGAAAACAAGAAACAATATATATGATGAAGTTTCATAATTATTATAGTTTTAATAAAGGAGAATTTATTTAATTCATTAAATTTTTAAATACGGTACATTGTAAAAATGATATAGCTTCTGGTCTACATTTGGAGGATAGGTATAAACTTTGACATTTACATAATATAAACAATTAAAATTTTATAAAATATTTAATATATTCATGTTTTAAAAGAGGATAATCAAAAAGTTAGTAATTTTTTTCATTTATTGTTATGAAGATATGATGGAACAAAATCATATACAATTTTTACAGTCCATGTTTAATGAAAATACTTATTTTTTACAAAAAAAATAGTTTATAATATAAAATATAATCATTTCACATACAATATACTCATTTTTGTGAAATATGATCAAAGCGTGTTTTTACTTAAAATATTTATTAATGGAAATAATATTGGAACATAAATAAATAATATTTTTACAAGAAACATATTTTATTTTTAAAGAAACTATATTTTTCAATGTCAATTCTTGAATAAAGGAAATATCTTCCCAGTGAGTTTCCCATTATTAATCCAAGACACATAAACAATGCAAAACTTTTTTTAAGAAGAGAATGTTAGAAAATAAGCTATATAATAAAACACCAATAGCCCAAAAATAATCAACTTGTATATTCTAAAATATCTCCCTATAATATTTTAGTAAACCTAAGATACAACACATATTTATGTATGTATGATATCTTGTACAGTGTATAGTCAATCGGTAATGGTAATACTAATTACTAATTTCCTTTTAGGCATAAATCATAGATAATTTATCTCTCTAACTTTTGGAGGAAGATAATATAATATTCTAATTGTAAAAACACTCTTCCGAGGGTAGCATATTTTACCTCATTCCTTGTAGAAATATTTTTTTGAAATTACACTTATGTTAGAGTCCTTGACATAAGATATAGAAAAGGTTCTTCAAACTAGGACAAAAATCGTATTTGTTCTTCTCTGTTCTTGGATAAAATATGTACAATGTCGTCGACATCAATATAATTTATACATTTATTTTCTGGTAAATGAAATTGTATCATTTCAAAGAGAGGAAATATTAAATGTGTATTAAAACTAAATATTTCTATCTTTCCTCACACACTAATATCTATTAGAAATAGTAGAATATTTTAATCACATCAATATGAGTCACAAATTTAAGGGTATTTTCAACTTCAAAAACTAATGTAATTAAATGATCTGGTATAATATTTATATATTTTAATAAATACATTATAGAACATGAGATGTTATTGAAGTCTATATTTAAATAATAATGATATTTCATCGACAGAAACTGTTTTAAAAGATCAACATACATGTTATCAAGTTGAACAACATTATTCAAAATAGAATTTTTTAATCTATCAATCAGTAACCAAATAACACATCATCATTTATATTTTTTTATAATAGTTTTTATTTGAAAAAAGGAATAATTCTACTTTCATTCATGTCTAGTGAGGATTTTTATTTTCACAGTTATCATGATCCAATAAATTATTTACAGCTTCATATAATCCATGATATTAATTTTTTTTTAAAATTTAGTTCCCAACATTTATTTAATATATATCATAGATAGATTTAGACATTTACCATTTAGGTATGAAATTATATGTACATATGGCCGAAAACTCTTTTGGAACTCAATTGTATGAAACGTATGTAATTATATAAATTTTATTAATAAAGATTGCATAAAATATTAATTAAATGATTAATTATAATATAGTTAATTAACATGAATATGGTTAACATGTAATCTATATTAAAAAATTATAATAAAGAATACCACATTTAAATTAGTAACCATGTGATAATCCTTTATATGAAAGACTATAAAAAAGATGATTTAGGATATTCACAAATGCATTATACATTGTTTTCATATAAATCAATATATTTGTGCCTAAAATTGGTTGCATGTAAACATAAGAATAAAATCTATGTATCCTTTAAAATTACAAGTTACCATTTCATCCTTAAAATTTTGTATCATATATCACATACACATTTTTATAAATAATGTAAAACTAATTTGTTTTTTACATGATAACTGTTAGCATTAGCCTCTTTGATAAGCATGTCCCAAACTAATATACAAATCAACATGAAATTTTTTTGGTTAAATAAAATGAGAGATAATCCATGAGAGTCAACCATAATATATTCATCAACAATATTTTATTTTATAATTTTTCATGAATTTACAAACATTTTACTTTTTTGGAGAAGAAAGGTAAATTATTATGAAGATTATTGTTTCATTTTATATTTTTGTTGTAGGGACGATCAAGTAAAGGAAGTCAAACAATGAGTGATGTTGTCAATATGTACATCTTGTAATGTAGATAATAATAGAGTATATTTATAAGGAATATGTAATGGATGAAGTTCATTCATATGATGACTTTTTGACCTTTTAAAATATATGATGATGTCCTAGAAATCATTACAATATTAAATATTTTAAACTATATCCATATAAATATTAGTTATTTTTTCTATGTTTTATAAATATAATCTACTACATCAATATATAATTAATTATAGTATCAATATTATTGAAAATTATATTTATTCAGGTATAATTCCTATAATATTTTAATATTGAATGGATTGTGGTCATCCAGAATAAGATATAGGGTATTAATATATTTTTCCATGAATAAGTGTTTAAATTGTTTTCATTAATAATGAATGAATGAAAAAACATGTAAGCTTATGAATAAATATAATTATATTAGTTTTTAGTATTGTAAAAATTTGACATTATTAAAATGTTTGTATTCCCTTTTTATATTAATTTTTTCTCTTATAATGATATAATGATAAACATTTTTTTGATTTCAAATAAATAGGAAGAAATATTACAATTCATTGATTTTTTTACTATTTAATTTCAAAATTAATAGAGGAACACCTATTTTGATAGAATATTTTATCTATCAAACTATATATATATATACCATATATCATTGAATTATAGATGTGAGGGTGTTCAATTGTTTTTTGAAAATCAAGATTATGGTCCAATATGAGTATTCATATGTAATAAGGTGGTCTCTGAAGTAACACCAAAGATATCTTATGCAATGAATGACATAATGAAATGTTTTAATTGTTTTTAATACCAATATTAAAATTAATTTCATGAATAATTATGTATTCACTGTGATATATACATTAGTTGATATGGTCACGAATATATATGCACATTCAATGATTGAAATTTAAAAATTTTGTTATATTATAAAAATTTGAATTTCATTAATAAAATTTATTTTATTTAAAACATATTAAAAAATGTTGGTTAAATTAATACCTATAAAATTGGTATATGTTAATATTTTATAAATATTTGAGTCGGTTTTACATTCACCTATAGAAAATAGAAATATATATGTTTTTTCAATTTGATTTTACAAAATAAGTACTTATAAGAAATAAATATTAAATCATGTAATTATTATGAAATTATAGTAGTGGAATGAAATTAGTTGAAGTGGAATATTCTTAACCAAGAAACACATTGACATAGCCATTGGAAATTTTATGAATGTTTAATTTTATAATTTATTTTAAATTAAAAACATTTAATGGTGAGGTAAAAGAACACGAACAAGTGATAATCAATCCAAATAAGACATGACATGAATTTTTATGTTTTAATTTTATCAAAACAATAATGATGTTAAATAATTTGATAAAAATTTCAATACTACTAGTAAAATCATAAATGATTGAGTTTACATGGAATCTATAATGAGATGATGTTTCACCTGGTGTGATAAATTAATTAAATGACAGTTAAAGATAACCCATAAATATAATTTTTTTTAAAAAAATAAATTAATAATGAATAAATTTGGAGATAAATATATAATTTAATTCATGTAATATAACTTCTAGAATATGAAGGATAGGGGTATTGTTTCAATGATAAGAGGTTGTAGTTGTTCTTATAAGTGGAAAATTTTCTGATAATGATAATTGTATTGTTAAAAGAATCAATTTTTAGTGGAAAAGGTGGTTAATTACATGAATTTTGGAAATTGATTATTATGATTTGAATTGAATGAAAATAATAAATTATATTTAATACCTTAATGAGAGTAAAATATTTTATAAGAACCTATTAATCAATTTCATTAGTATAACATAATAAATACCTAATATATTGTATTATATTTACTTTGAAATTTTTGATTCTCTAAAAACACATTATATTTGTTAAATTTCAATTAAAATGTTTCATTGATACATAAATTTAAAATAAAACGAATTAATTACAAACTTACCAATCAATTAAATATTTGAAATAGAAAAATATGATGTTTTTTAATTCAATTTCATTAAAGAAAACTATATTCAGCATTTAAATAAATTTCTCAGTAGATAAATGTGAAGAGAATAATGTGTTAGATATATCCATCATAAAAAATGGAAATGAAAACATAATGGAAAAATTATATACTTTTGTTGTATATTTTTTTGTAGAAAGCCTATATCAACATCATCTTTATTTTTCAATAACATTAGTTTGATTTGGAATCGTTTGACCTTATATGATTTTTCAATATTTCTTTATAATGATGAAATATGGTGACTTATGTTATGATAAAATATAAAAAAATATCATTAATGAAAAATATATATATAAAGAGTATTATAGGGAATATGCATTTACACTGATTGTGGGATAAAATTGAAATGGTAATGACCCAACATGAAGTAGATAACAATTTTCCAAAATTTCATATATATTAAATTAATTAGGTTTTATTGATTATGAGTATGATATTTCTACACTAGGGAATATACACAATGCATGAAGCCAGAGTGAATAGACTACTTATAGTATTCTCAAGGAGAAAAATGATTTTTTACAAATTTGTTTACACATAATCTATATGAAAATTAGTGAAATTAATGTTACTGAATTTATTAAATAGTTAAAGAGGGTACTAAAGAGATTCTATCGTTTTCTCAAAATTATAAGAGATAAATTGTAGAGAGGCATTTAATTATATTCAAATTAATTTTATTTTCAAAACCTTATAATGAAATTTTATTTTTTAATATTTTAAAAACTATTTTTTTTTAAAATAAATATAAAATTTCTATTGGATGTATAAATTCAAAATATTGAGAATAAATATATATAATGGTTAAAAGTTGAGAATAAATTACTTTATAAGAGGATTTTGAAATAATTTAACCATCATAATTGGAATGTGAAATGGATTTAAATCATTAAACTCAGTAGTTTCAAAATCATTAAAGAGAAAATTGAATCCTAGAAATGATATGTAATAATATTTCATTACATGGATCATACAACATCAGAATAAAAAAATTGAAAAAAAATTGAAATAAGAAGATGAATAAAATCACTATAAAAAACTAGTATTACAAAAAAGTTAGTACCATTTAATATAAACAAATAATTTTTTCAAAAATTAAATACTAAAAAAATTTCAACTTAATATTCTATGGTTAATGTAATGGAAACAAAACATAATTGAATTATTGAATTTGGAATAACTACATAAGTATAATGGAAAATAAATTATATTTTTTTGGAATTTAGATAGAACCAATAAAGAATAAAGACTTTCACATTACAATGGATAATCAAATTTGAAAACAATTATGAGAAGAATACGATTAAAGTATGGTCTGCCTAACAGTGTGAACTAACCATGCAGGAACATAAGTGAGATCCTAAAAAAGTGGATCTCACACATTTTTGCCTCTATGTGGCTCTTTTTTCCTCCCAATGACCCAAAAATCGGTATTTTTTATCTCCTAATCCCTAAAAAGGTTCTCCCATCGATCCAGAGGTGATTTGAATGCTTCACTGGGTGAATCTAAGCTGTAATCATGATGTATGTGATCGTTCTTCTTCGTTGATAATCAGTTTCATAGATATTATTATATCTACTTCTACTCTTCCCTTGGTTTCATATATCGACGCCCATTATGGGTATTTTTTGGCATACGAATGTGAAATATAATGAGATTTGGTCTTGATCATTCTATGGGTAGAGATCTAAGGTGGGTTGTTACAGACATGACCTAGTTTTCTTGTGTGTTCTTTGTTCGATTTGATTTTCATCAAAAACATTAAGGTATGTGGATTATCTCTTGACTCCCCTTACTATAATGGATTTCCATATTTTCAAATTGGTTTTTTTGAATGTGATTTATTGTGAAAATAATGGAATATATCTTTATTAGTGATGATTTATGGTTTTAGTGAAATTGTGAAATCTTGGTGAATTATTGTGAAAAGTTATTTAGCATCATGAATTTAAAATTATTATTTTAAATTATTGATTTGATTGAATTTTTAAATGGTTTGATAAAAAATTTGTTTTCAATAAAAAGGGGTTTTTAATTGGTTTGGTGTGAAAATGAATTGATGGAATCATTTTTCAATAAAAGGAGCGTTTTATTGAATATTTTTTGTATATAAAAGACATTGATGGTATTGGTTTTCAATAAAAATGTGTTTTGTTTATTGAAAATGTGTTTTGGAATGATCCTTGGGCATATTGGTGTGTGAGTTCATATTTCATTTATAGGGTTTGGTTTAAATATGACCTTGTGCTTAGTGCCAAAGGTTAAATGGATGACAGGATAAAAAGTTCATATTGCATTTCTGGGGCTTGGATGAAATACATACTTGTGCTTTGTGGAAAAGGTAAAATGGCACATGGGAAACAACTACCATGTGATGAATTGGAAGATCTAGAAGAAACCACTCATGAGTATGGAACTGTCATAACATAGCATGCATGGTTGGTTTCATGGGTTTACGGAATGGTCGGGTATGACAAAAAAGAGATATTGTGAAATGGTTTTAATGATTGTTTATTTATTTTTCATGAAATCTAACTTACTGGAAAAATTGGTTTCAAAATCTCTTTTTTGATTTTGGTTATAAATGGTTATTAAATCTTTTTTGTATTTAGTTATAACCTATTTGGAGAAATATTTTTATATAAACAGTTTTATAAAATTGTTTCTAACTCTTTATCCTAGTCGTGGGAGTAGGGAAGACATTGGGGAAAACCTATAGCATTTTCTACTCACCACTACTTTGGAACTTCTGTGCTATTGCAGATGTTATCTTCTACGATAAGGGAAAAGGCAACATTTCCCATTTTTTAGCATGACCTCATGATGTTTGTGTTGTTTGGAGATTGTGGAACTTCGAGATTATGGAGGTTGGATTCTTTTTCTCTCTTTATAGTCTTATGTCGTTTATCCGCTGTGTACTTTGATACATTGTTATTATACTACTATTACATACATTGATGTGGTTTTGAGATACATGAAGTTTTTGAGTTGTCTTTTATTCATTCATGAATCATATAGTGAATGTTTGGTTGTGTTTGGTTGGTTTATGGGTTTATTTCTTAAATGGTAAATTGTCCCCCACTTGTATTTGGAACACTTCAGCAATTATTACCAACCTTTGGCATCTTCGATATGTTGTTTAAGGCCTAGTAATGATTCATTGTACTCTCCAGACAATGAAAATTGGTAGGGCATTACAAATGGTATCAATCTGGTCCTTCCGTGGTGGTACAAATGATATCAGCTTGTTCGGTCCATGCTTAACAAGTCGTCATTAGTGTACTTTGTCTTAGAGTTGAAATTACTTCATTTCAATCCATTGGGTGGAAATATTAGACATGAGTAGGATTTTCAGAACATGAAATGTATTTCATAAAAGGATGTAGCTAACCTATTTCTGTTGAACTTCAAGTTACCGGGGTGTTGTGTACATAAGTGTTTTTGATACACTTCTAGAATGTTGGAATTATCTATGTCATGGGTTTATCCAATGAATTGAGCATGAAATTCATTGTATAGGAATAAAATCCCACTAGTATTTTATATCACATTGGGAGGAATGATTTTTGATTTTGTGAAAAGATGTAAATTTTTTATAAAAGATGAATTTTTTTTGAAATGAATGATTTTGAAAAGTTGATAACTGGGGTATTTTGAAAAAGGTTTGATTTTTTAAACCAATGTTTGATTCTAAAAAATGGTTCTACATCAAAAAATGTTGTTTTTGGAAACTAATGTTGTGATAGTTGATGTGATAGGATTTGAAATGTTAATCCGTCAGTTGATAGATAGTGATATTGAGGGAGTTTGTTGTTGGTTTAGAAAATGGCACCCTGTAGGTGTTGTCGAAACCAACCCAAATATGTTGCAGAGAATGTGGTTTCAATTGAACCACATGTGAAACAAGAGTATTATTAGAGTATTTTCTAGGATTTTCATGCTTTGGATATGGGAACCATAGGAATGAGCCAAGGCATGTGGATCATTCCATCCTATTCATGAAGCATAATCTACCTAACTTCTAGGGTGATTCCTAGCCTAAAAAAGAATAGGCATAGCTGATTAGGATGGACCACATATTCGACATTATCACCATACTAGTAGAGCTAATTGTCAATATGGTGATTTATATGATTAAGAATCTTGCACGCTAGTGGTGGGATTTAGTGGTGCAGGCTAAAGTGGATGAAGGCCTTACATGGGAGGATTTTGAGGAATTATTCAACAGACAATTCTATCCTCACACATTCATGATCCTGAAAAGGATGTACTTCTTCATCTTGAAACAATAGAGTCTCTCAATAATAGAGTATGCAGTTATGTTCATGAATTTATTCTGTTTCCCAATAGAGGTTGTGACATGTGTGTCGTTTAAGGCATACATCTTCGAATCGGGGCTAAGGCAAAAGATTTGATAGAAGATTGTAGTTCTCTGTATTACAGATTATATAGAGATAGGGAACATAGCGACTGTGTCTAAAATTGATATCTCTGGATCGATAGGAGGAGAAATTATGATACCTATATGGAATGGTGGGAAGTCAACCATGGCGAAGAAGCGTAATAGGGACACCAATTTCCATAGTGGAAGTGGAAATTAGAATCAGACAGCAAGATCAATGAATCTTCCTCCATGACCCGAGAGCAAAGAATGTTTCTGTTAATATGATTTGACTGACCATATAATGGGAGATTGTATGACACAACCGATAGAATTTCATAATTGCAATAATATGGGACATATTCCACGCTATTTTCGCAGTGCTCTAAGTTCAGTTCTTTGGGACACTTCTCAGGCATCACTAGCATCATATGATTCGACCTAATAGGGATAGTAGAATCAGTATCATCATCAAAACAGAGCTACACATGGTGATTATCAAAATACCACGACTCCCAAATAGGGAAATCTCATCAATGAAACAAGGAGAATAGTTCATTGACAATGCAATTGTATGGAAGTGAGCATATAGTTGTCACTAATCAAGCTGGACTATCTATGGTGAGAGGGATGATTAATTTGAATTCTACCACTATCTATGTGCTTTTCGATACTAGTGAATCACCTTATTAATTGCTTCTCGTGTTGTAGAATTTTTATGTTAAAATTTGGTAATTATTCCTTCTGTTGTAAAACTAAAAACTATTCTCGGTGAAAGAGAATGTCAAGACTTTGTTTGTCGAGCATGTGTTATCACTATTTATTAAGCTGATCTGAAATGGAACTTCTCGATGTTGGACATGGATGTCTATAACGTAATCCTGGGTATGGATTGGTTTATAATGTTTAAGGATCACATCAATTTTTATAAGAAAATAGTTTTCTTCATGACTAAGGATGACATCGAGCCTCTCATCAGAGGATAAAGGATGGTAAGGATTGTTGAAAAGAGATTTTTGGCACAAATGGTGGAAATGATCTCTTACTAGTTGGAAATATTGTCTTTTTCATCAATAATAATTATTGAGGAAAATAGTTTTCTATTATTTGTGGATCAATTTTCAGATTTATTTTCAAGAACATCTCAGGGTTACCACCTATAAGGGAAGTGGAGTTTAGAATTTATCTTCTTCTGATGACTAGACCTATTTTTCTACAATTTTATATGATAGCTGTAATAGAGGTATAAGAATTGAATAAGCAATTGGAAGAACTAGAATCAAGGGTTTAATTCGGCCATGTACATCTCTGTGGGAAACACCTGTTTTGTTCCTGAAGAAAATAGATGGAACAGTCCAATTTTGTGTTGATTATTGTAAGATTAACCATGTTATGATAAAGAATATGTATCCACTTCCAAACATTGATGATCTATTTTATCCATTTAAGAGATCGCAGTGGTTCTCTAAGATTGACTTTCAATATAGATATCACCAATGGAGTGTTTGGAAGGAGGATATTCCAAAAACAAAATTCAGAAGCAGATATGGGAACTATGAATACATATTCATGCCTTTTAATCTAACAAATGCATTAGTATTCTTCATGGATTTTATGGATCAGATATTTCAATGAATCCTAGATCCTTTTGTTATGGTGTTTTTGGATGACATCTTGGTGTATTCAATGGCAAGGTAAAACCATGAGGAGCACTAGCAAACAGTTTTACAAATCTTGAGATATCATCATTTGAATGAAAAATCCTCCAAGTATGTTTTTTTGGAGACATGATGTACGTTTTCATTGGCCATATAATTTCTAAAAAATGAATTTATATGGATCATAAAAATATAGACGCTATTATATTTTGGAAACAACAAATGAAAGTCTTTGAGATACGAATTTTTCTTGGTCTAGATGGCTACTATTGATTCTTTGTGCATGATTTCTCATAACTATCTCCACCAATGGAAACTCTGAAAAAAAAAAGAATAATCCATTCCAATGAATGGAGGAATGGAAAAAATCCTTCCATGAACTAAAATTTCGGCTTACATCAGCACTTATCTGGATCTTTCCATAATCAGGATTGGGTTATGTCGTGTATTGGGATGCTGCGGGATCTGGGTTGGGGTGTGTTATGATGTAAAGAGACCATCTGGTTGCTTATGGTTTATGTTAGTTAAGACTATGTGAGATGAACTACCCAACACATGATTTGGATTTAGCTACAATCATCCATTCTTTGAAGACAAGCCGACATTATCATTTTTGTGAGAAATTCTCTGTGATCAAAAACCACAAAATCTTGAAACACATTTTCTCACAGCAATAATTAAAATTTAGGTACAGGAGATGGATAGAGTGTATCCAAATGTTTGAATTTGACTTGATGTATATTCCATGAAAAGGGAATTCAGTTGTATATGCATTTATTTGAAATTCATAGGCTCAGTTGGAAAAGGAATCTTCAGATAAATGGAAGTTGATGTTAGTCCTAGCCAACATGCACATTGAATTTTAAGATAGAGGTGAGGTTATAGTTTTGTTTTCCATTAATCTTGTTACTAATTTGGTAAATGTGGTAAAAGAGGCACAAACAACTGATTCAGAATGTCTGGTTATGGGTTTAAAACTCAATGGATGGGAGACCTTTGAGGGATGGAAACTTAATTGGAGTTTAGTTTTGTGATTTAGAGATTGAATAGTTGTACCTATGTCTTTTTAGGAACAACTCCATCAATCTTACCACCATTTGAGATGGGTTGTACATCCCGGTACAAAGAAGATGTATAAGGCATTAAAGGCACATTTTTGGGAGAGCATCATGAAAAAGAAAGGTTGTTGAGGTCATCTCGCACTGCTTAATATCTCAACAGGTTAAAGAAGAGTGTTAGAGAACAGAATTAATGTAGCGGTCATTAACTATCCCAGGGTGGAAATGGGAGAAGATAGAGGGAGATTTTGTTATAGGTCATCCATGGATGGTTTGGAAACATGATTCTATATAGGTGATAGTGGAATGGTTTATCAAGTAGCCCCATTTCATCCCTATTCATGAAACACATATGGTGGTGGATTTGTCAACAATATGAATCCAAGAAGAGGTAAAGAGGCTGGCTTTACCAGTATTAATAGTCTAATATAGTTATATGAGGTTCACATCTTGTTCCTATAAATCATTACAGTAAAGTCTTGGGACTCAGTTGACTTTGAGCATGGCGTATCATCCTTAGAAGGATGGGAAATCTAAGTGGGAGATACAAAAGTGGGAAGGAATTATGTCTGATTTTTAATGGATTTTAGTGGCTCATGGGAGGAGAATATACCCTTGGTGGAGTTCTCATACAATAACATCTATCGGGCCTTGATACACATGGATCCCTTTGAAGCATTATATGGAAATCCTTGTTGTTTACCACAATGTTGGGTGGAAATATGTGAATGTTTCATAGTTGGGATGATCCTTGTCACGAAAAAAATGGACAAGATTTAGTTGATCAGAAAGGGGATGGGAACAGCTTAGAGATGTCAGAAATATTATGCAGGTCACCGTAGAAGATAGTTTCTTTTCGTTGTGGGTGATCATGTCTTCTTGAGGATATCTCAATGGTATGGACATCGTTATTTTGGGAATCAGGAAAAGATATATCCTAGATACATAATCCATCACATGATACTAGAATGGGTCAAAGGGGTGGCATATTGGCTGTCATTACCACCACAGTTCAGTTCGTTGCATAATGTGTTCCATGTATCTCAGTTAAAAAAGTATCAGCCTGATCATGAACATGTGATTATATGGGATCACATTGACATAGATATGGCTAATACATTGATACATATCCTGATATGGATTGGGGATAGGCAAGAGAAATTTTTTAGTGGTACAATCATCGGTCTCGTGCAGGTTTTATGGAAGCGTGGTCAGATTCTGGAAGAGACTTGGGTACGTGAAAATGATGTGACGGTGTAGTGCCCAGAACACTTTCTGTTGGGTTAGGGTTTTCTACTTTATAAGGATCGAAAGACCAATGGTGGGGACAATGTATTACCCTCAGTTTCTAGTATGTAACACTTACTAGATTATTTTTATGTTTATAATGTTAAGGGTGAAGAATGGAAGAGTCATGAGAACATTGAATGATGTTTTAAGGCAAAGGGGATGTCGCATGGGCAGAACAGGGTTAGTCTAACCATGCAAAAAAACGTGTATAGTTGGTCCTTTTGACGTAGTGTCGCCTGCACAGTTGGAGAACAGTTAGAGAGACCGTGCGAGGAAGCTATTCAAGGTAGCTGTGCGATGGTCTGCCAAGGCAGTGGCGAATGCACGGTTAACACATAGTTTGTCTAACCCTATGAACTAAAAGTGCAGGCACTTTCATGAGATCCTCAAAAAGTGTATCTCAAATGTTTTTTTCTCTAAGGGCCTCATTTTTCATCCTCAGTATCCATAAATTCTTATTATGCATCTCCTAAGGCTACAGAAGGTTATCCCATTGATTCGGAGGCGATCTGAAGGCTTCCCATGGAGAATTGAAGCTGAATTCTTGAGGTATGTGATCATTATTCTTCTTTCTTGATCGGTTTCTTATATATACTTAGATATAAATCTCCTATTCCATTGGATTCTAGGATCTATAACCATTATGGGTAGGTATATGAGTGTTAATTCCAAATAAGATGATATTTGATCTTGTTATTTCAATCAGAAGAGATCAAAGGCAGGTTCTTGGAAAATCGACCCAGATTCATTGTGTGCTCAATGTTCCTTGTGTTTTTTGTCAAAATATTTGAGGTTGGAGGCTTATCACTCAACTCTTATTTACACAATTGATTGTCTTAGTTTCAAATTGGTTTATTTCAATGTGATGGATTGTGAAAAGTATGGAATGAACATTCCTTAGTGATGAATTATGGTTTTATTGAAATTTTGAAATCTTGGTCAATTGTTGTGGAAAGTTATTTAGCCTCTTGAATTTAAAATGATTATTTTAAATTATTTATTTTCTTGAATTTTTAAATGGTTTGATCAAAATATAGTTTTAAATAAAAACGGGGTTTTATTGAAATGGTTTGGTATTAATATTACTTGATGGAATTTGTTTTCAATAAATGGGATGTTTTATTGAAATGGTTTGGTATTGAAATGACTATTATGTAATTAGTTTTCAATATAAGGGGTTTTTTATAGAAAAGGTGTTTTGGAATGATCCTTGGGCATATTGGTGTGTGAGTTCATATTGAATTTCCGGGGCTTGGTTGAAATATTTCCTTTTTCTCAATGCCAATGGTTAAATTGGAAACCGGATATAATGTTCATATTGATTTTCTATGGCTTGGTTGAAATATTACATTTTGCTCAAAGCCAAAGGTTAAATGGCACATGGGAAACAATTGCCTTATGAAAACATGGTCGGTCGACAAGAAACTACTCATGAGTATGGAATGGTCAAAATGTAGCATGCATGGTTGGTATCATGGGTTTGTGGAATTGTTGGGTATTCCAAAAGGGGTATTGTCAAATGGTTTTAAAGATTTTTTAATTATTTTTATGGAAAAATAACATGTTGGAAAAATTGGTTTCATTATCACTTGTATTCTTTTGGTTATAAATGGTTTTGGATTCTTGTTTATATTCAGTTAAAAACAATTTTGAGAAATTTTTTTATATAAATTTTTTTATATAATTTTTGCTACCTTTAAAATCTTAGTGGAGTGAGTATGGAAGTCATTGGGGGGAAAACTACTAAGTTTTATACACAACTGTGTTTTGGAATTTTGGTTCTTTTGTAGATTCTATCTTCTAGGATAGGGGAAAAGGAAAAGTTTCCCATGTTTTTAGCACTACCTAGTAATGTTTGGGCTGTTGGGAGATTATGGATCTTGAAGCATGTGGAGCATGGAGTCTTATTGTCTTTTGAAAGTCTTATGTCGTTTATCCTCTATGTATTGTGATACTTGGTTATTCTTCTACATTTGTATTCATTGATATGGTTTTGAGATTCATGAATTTTTTGAGTTGTCTTTCATTCATTCATTCATCATATAGTGAATGATTGGTTATGATTGGTTGGTTTATTGGTTTATTTAATAAATTTTAAATCATTTCTCACTTGTATTTGAAACCAATTAGCATTTATTTCCAACCATTGGAATCTTGGGGATGTCATTTAAGGCCTAGTAATGATTCATTTTACTCTCAATAAAATGTGAATTAGTGGGGAATTAAAAATGGTAACTGTCTAGTCATTCTATGGTGGTAAAAATGATATCTTCTTTTTTGGAACATGCCTAACAAGTAGTCATTGGTGTTCTTTGTCTTGGAGTTGAAATTCCTTCTTTTCAGCCCTTTGGGTTGAAATCTTATATAGGAGTAGGAATTTTGGAAAATGAAATACATAGTACAAAAGGACGTTGTTATCCCATTTATGTTGAACACCAAGTTACCATGTTATTGGGTACATAAGTGTTTTGGATACACTTCTAGAATGTTGGAAATATCATTTTCTTGGGTTTATCCAATGAGATTACCCTGACATGCAATGTATATCAATGAATTCCCACTAGTATTTCATTTCTCATTGTGAAGAATGATTTATGATTTTGTGCAAAGATGTAAATTTTTGAAAAATGTAGAATTTGTTTATAAATAAATTATTTTAAAAAGAGTATACTTGGTGTATTTTGAAAATTGTTCAATTTTCAAAACCCATAGTTGACTTTCAAAAATGGTTGAACATGGAAAAATGTTGTTTTTTGGAAAACAATGTTGTGATAATTAATGTTATTGAATTTTAAATTATAATCCCTCAGTTGCTAGTGAGTGATATTGATGGAGTATTTTGTATTTTTAGAAATGGCACCCTATAGGCATTGTCGAAACCATCCTTAATACGCTACAAAGAATGTGGTTGCACCTGCTCCATGGGTGAACCAAGAGAATGTTCAGTGTATTTTCCACGATTTTCAAGCTGTGGATACGGGGAAATGGAGAAATGAACCTTGGCCTGTGGATCATACCATCCATATCATGAAGTATAATCCACCTAAAATCTGGAGTTATGTTGAGCATGAAAAAGCAGAGATGTGGATGTGTAGGATGAACCACATCTTCAATTTTATTGTCACACTGGTGGAACTAATTGTCAAGCTGGAGACGTATATTCTCAAGGATATAGCACGCTAGTGGTGGGATTTAGCGGTGTAGGCTAAAGTGGATTAAAGCCTTACATGGGATTATTTTGAGGAATTGTTCAACAAAAAATTCTATCCTAACACATTCAATATCTATAAAAAGATGGACTTATTCATCCTAAAACAATAGAGTCTCTTTATCAAAGAGTATGCATATAAGATGGTGAATTTAGACTATTTTCCACTAGAGATTGTGACAAGTGCATATTTGAAGTCATGAATCTTTGAATCGGGGATAAGGTAGAAGATTTGATCAAAGATTGTGGTGCTTTGTATTAAAAATTATACAGAGATGGTGAATAGAGAGAATATGGATGAATGTGGTATCTCGGGATCTATAGGACGAGGAATAATGATACCTACAGGGAATATTTGGAACTCAACCGCTAGGAGAAAACAAACAAGGGACACCAATTTTGAAAGTTGAAGTAGAAATCAGAATCAGACTACGCGATTAGTGATCCTTCTTCCACAACCCCAAAGGAAAAAAAGGGGTCTTTCAATATGGATCATTTACAACATAATGCAAGAGTGTACGAAAAACCCTAGAGCATGTCATAATTGTAACAAGATGGGGTATACTCGTATCTTTTGTCATAGTTCTCCATGGATAGGTTCTTGGGACTCTTCTCAGGAATCGCAATAATCTTATTCTTCAACAGGATGATGATAGAGGAATCAAAATCATCATCATAACAGAGCTAGATATGGTCAATCTCGAAATAACATGACTCCAAACTTGGCCAATCTCAGCAAGACATCAAGGAGAAACGTGCAGTGACAAAGAAATTATACGGATCTGAGAAGATGATTGTCGTTGATCAAGCTGAACCATCTATGGTGAGAGGTGTAATTCCTTTGAATTCTACCCACATGGAAATTCTCTTCGATATAGGGGAATTACCTTCTTTAATTTCTTCTCGTGCTATTGACTTTCTATGTTTAAATTTGTAAATGATGAATTCTATTTTAAAACTCCAATATCCTCTATATGAAAGAGAATATCAATCCTTTTTGTGTCGATCATGTATTATAACTGTTGATGAAGATGAGAAAAATGGAACTTTTCAATTTTGGACATTTATATGACGTAATCTAGGATATGAATTGGTTGACAACATTCAAGGATCACATCAGTTGTTATTGGAGAACATCATGTTTCATGACTGAGGAAGACATCGAACTTCTATTCTTAGGAGAAAGGATGGAAAATAAAGGTGATGAGAGATTGTTGGCCCCAATGGTGGGATTGATCTCTTACCAGTGGCAGCATTGACATTGGCATCAATAGAAGATATTGAGGAAAATATTTTTCCAGTTGTGGTTGCCCAGTTTCTAGACGTATTTTCCATGAACATATCAAGGTTACCACCTAAGGGATGTGGATTTTATGATTTATCTCCTTCTGAGGACCAGTCCTATTTCCTCTTATTCCTTATTGGATGGAACCAATAGAGTAACAATAATTGAATGTGAAATTAGAAGAACTAAATGTAAGGGTTTAATTAGGCCCACTACATCTCCATGGGTAGTACCAGTTTTTTTAATGAAGAAAGAAGATGGAACTCTTTGGTTGTGTGTTGATTATCTTAAGCTTAACCAAGTTATGATAACGAATAGATATTCACTTCCAACGATTGATCATTTGTTTGATCAATTATGTGGAGCTCAGTGGTTCTCTAAGATTGACTTGTTATCTAGATATCTCCAATGGAAATTTTAGAAGGAGGATATTTCAAATACATCTTTTAAAAGCAGTTATGGACACTATGAATATGTAATCATGACTTTTGGACTAACGAATTCACCATCAGTCTTCATGGATTTTATGAATTAAATATTTTAGTGATATCTAGATTTTGTTGTTATGGTGCATGTGGACAACATCTTGTTGTATTCAAAGACATGGTCTGACCATGAGAAGCAACTGGAAATAGTCTTACAAATCTTGAGAGATCACTGTTTTTATTCCAAATCATCAGAGTGTGATTTTTTGAAACATGAAGTATTTTTTCCTGGACTTGTCATTTCTAAAAAATGCATTTATGTGGATCCTGAAAATATAGAATCTTTTATCTCATGTAAACCACCAAAGAATGTCTTCAAGATACAATGTTTTCTTGGTCTAGATGGTTACCATTAATTCTTTGTGTGTGATTTCTTGTGACTATCTTCACCAATGAAAACTCTGAAAAAGAAGAATACTTCATTCTAATAGATAAAGGAATGAAAAAAATCCATCCAAGAACTAAATTTTTGTCTAACATTGGAACCTATCCAAAATTTTCCAGAATCTAGATAGCGATATGTCATGTATTGTTATGTTTTGGGATCAAGTTTTGGATTTATTCTCATGCAAGGAGGTGATGTGGTTTTATATAGATCATGCCAGTTAATACTGAATGAGAAGAACTTCCCAACACTCGATTTGGAGTTAGCTACAGTCATCCATGAATTGAATACATGCCAATATTATCCATTTGGTGATAAATTCACTGTGTTCACAAACCACAAAATCTTGAAACACATTTTCTCAATGTGAGATTTAAATCTAAGGAAAAGTATATGGATAGAGTATCTTCATATGTTTGACATTGACATGATGTATACACCAGGAAGAATTAATTCAGTGGTGGATTCATTGATTAGAAATTCATATGCCCAGTTGGAAAAAGATGATTCAGATGAATTATAGTTGATGTCAGTCCAAGCTGACATGCATTTGGAATGTGAAGACCGATGTGATGTTGTGTTTTTCTTTTCAGCTATGCTTCTTCCAAATTTTGTAAATGTGGTGAATGAGGTACAATCATCCGATGCAGAATTTCTAGTTATGAGTTTAAAACTCAATACTGGGAGACCATTGAGGGCATGAAACTTGATGGGAGTTCAATTTTCTACTTTAGAGATAAGATAGTTGTACCTATTTCTTGTTAGGAAGAACACTTTCAAGCTTAACATCATTCGAGATGGGCTGTACATTCAGGTATATAGAAGGTGTATAAGGGGTTAAAGGCACAGTTTTGGTGGAGCAACATGAAAAATAAGGTGGTCAAGGTCATCTCACGGTGCTTAAATTATAAGAAGGTTAAAGAATAGAATCGGAGACCCGAAGGAATGTTGTATTATTTACCTATCCAAGAATGGAAATGGGAGTATATAGTGAATAATTTTGATATAGGTATTCCACGAATGGTTCCGAAGCACGAATTTATAAGGATGATCATGGACCGACTAACCAAATAGGCTCATTTCTTCCCTATTTGTGAAACACATATGGTAGAGGATCTATCCACAATCTACATTTGAGAATTGGAAAAGAGTCCTGGCATGCTAGTTTCAATAGTCTTAGATAGAGATCAAAGTTTCAGATCTTTTTTCTATAAATCCTTACAACAAGATCTTGAGACTCCAATGACTATTTACATGGTGTATCATCCCTAAACGAATGGGAAAAAGGAGTAGACAGTACGTACATTGGAAGAAATTTTGTGAGCTAGTGTAAGAGAATTTTGTGGTTCATGGGAGGATCATATAAACTTGGTTGAATTCTAATACAATAAAAACTATCAGGCCTCGAGATACCGGGCTCTGTTTGAAGCATTGCATGGGCATCCATGTCGTTCTCTACTATGCTGGGTGGAAATAGCTGAAACATCCCTAGTTGGGCCAAGACTCATCTTTGAAACAAAGGAGAAGATCTAGTTGATCAGAAAGAGGATGGAGAGGGCTCAGAGTCATCATTAATCTTATGTAGATCACCATAGAATACTGTAGTCATTCGTTGTGGGTGAACATGTCTTCTTGAGGATATATCAAAGGCTTAGGCATCATCATTTTTGGAAACATGGAAAGATATCTCATAGATACTTAGGCTCTCTCTAGATACTGTAATGGGTCATAGAGGTGAAATATTGATTGGAATTACCACCATGGTTCAGTTTGGTGCATAATGTGTTCCATGTATCTTAGTTAGAAACATATCATCCTAATCTCGACCGTGTGAGCAGATGAGATCACATTGACCTATATCTGGATGCTTCATTGATACATATCTCAGAATGGATATTGGAAAGTCAAGATAAATTCATGAATGAAAAAATCATAGTTCTAGTGCAGTTTTTATGGTAGTATGGTCAGATTCAGGATGAGACTTGGGATTATGAAAAGGATGTGAAGGAGTGGTGGTCGGAACTCCTTCTGTTTGTTGAGGTTTTTCTACATTCCGAGGAAAAAAAGTCCAATTGTGGGGAGAATGTTGAACACTCGGTTTCTAGTATGTAACACATACTTGATGCTTTTAATGGTTATAAAGTTAAGGGTGATTAATGGGAGAGTTTGGAGAATATTGAATAATGTTTTGAGGAAAAGGGGAAGTCGCACAGGTGACACACAGTTTGTCTAAATGTGCAATCAAACCATGCGTAGTTTGACCTTTTGAGGTAGTGGATCCCACGTGGTTGGAGCACGGTTAGAGATACTGTGAAAGGAGGTCAGGAAAGGGTCTTCCTATGCAGTGGATAACAGATGGTTAGCACAAGTTTTGTATAACCATGCAAACTAACAGTGCAGGAACTTAAGTGAGATACTAAAAAAGGGTATCTCACACATTTTTTCCTTTATGTGGATCATGTTTCCTCTTAAGAGGCCATAACTCAGAATTTCACTTCTCTTAAGGCTATATAAGGTTCTCCCATAGATTCAGAGGAAATACGAAGGCTTCCTTGGTTGAATCAAAACCGAATTCTTGAGGAATGTGGTTGTTTTTATTCGTTATTGATCAGTTTCATAGATCTACTTAGATCTACTTCTCGTCTTCACTTATTTTCAAAGATATATTCATTTTATGGGTAGATCTAGGTGTTTGGATTCCAAATATGATGAGATTTGTTCTTGATCTTTCTAGGAGAAGAGATCTATGGCGGGTTCATGGGGAATCGACCCAATTTTCTTATGCGTTCTTCATTCGTTTTGGTTTTCGTCAAAATATTTGAGGTATGAGGATTCTCTCTCAACTCATCTTCCAAGAACTGATTGGATTAGTTTCAAATTGGTTTATTTCAATGGAAATAATTTTGAAATGTATAGAATAATTCTTCTTTAGTGATGAATTATTGTTTTAGTGAAAATGTGAAAGCTTGGTTAATTGTTGTGGAAAGTGATTTATCCTATTAAATTTAAAATGATGATTTAAAATTATTGATATGCTGGAATTTTTAATTGGATTGATGAAAATTTGGTTTAAAAAAATGTGTTTTATTGAAAAAATTTGGTATTTAAATGACTTGAAATAATTGGATTACAATAAAATGGGTGTTTTAATGAAATGGTTTGTTATTGAAATAACATTAATGGAGTTGGTTTTCAATAAAAGGGTTTTTTATAGAAAAGATTTTATGGCAAGATCCTTGAGAATATTGGTGTGTTAGTTTATATTTAATTTCATGGGCCTGGTTAAAATATGAACTTCTGCTTAGTGCCAATGCTTAAATGTAACATTAGATATAAAGTTGATATTTCATTTCGAGGGATTGGTTGAAATATTAACTTGTTCTTAGTTCCAAAGGTTAAATGGAACCTGGGAAAATATTACCTTCTAATGACAAGGTAGATCAATGAGAAACTACTCATGAGTATAGAACATTCATAATGTATCATGTCTGGTTGGTTTCATTGATTTTTTGAATGGTTGGAAATACCAAATAGTGATATTTGGAAATGGTTTTAACTATTGTTTAGTTATGTTTCTAGAGAAATAACATGTTGGAAACTTTTTCTTTAATCACACATGTATTATTTCTGTTATAAGTGTTTATGGAAACATGTATATATTTAGTTCTAATTTTTTTTGAATTATTATTATATAAACTATTGTATATAAATTTTTCTAACTCTTTTATCCTAGTAAAGTGAGTAAGGATGTCATTGGGAAAAACCTACTTAGTTTTATATTAAACCATTCATTAGAACATTGGTCCTTTTGTAGATTCTATCTTCTGAGACATGGTAAAGGTAACTTTTCCAACGTTTTAAGCACTACCTCATGATGTTTGGTCTATTTGGAGAATGTGATTCTTGGAGATTGTGGAGCATGGGGTCTTCTGGACTTTTGAGTGTCCTGTGTCGTTTATCCACTATGTACTTTGATACTTGCTTATTCTTTCGTTATTGCATACTATGATCTGGTTTTGAGATACATGAAGTTGTTGAGTTTCCTTTCATTCATTCATGAATCATATTGTTAATTTTGGTTCTGGTTGGTTGGTTTATTGGTTTATCTCATAATGTGTAAATCATCCCCCACTTGTATTTGAAACCCTTTGGCATTTATTTCCAGCCTTTGGCATCATTGCAATGTCACTTAAGGCCTAGTAATCACTTGTTGTTCTCTCAAGAAAATGATTATTGGAGGTTCATTACATGGTCTATACAGATAAAATGATATATAATAATATTATTTTTTATTATTATTTCATGGGGTTCATTGTTGATTAATTCAATGATTATGTACTTTAACAAAATTAAATTAAATTAAATTTTGAATACAGGGTTAATTAAAGAATTATATTTAAATATATTGAAGGTTAGTTGTTATAAAAAATAAATCCCTCTCAAGAACTCCATTTTCTCATAATTTACTCAATAATTATAAGTTAAAGAAAAACTTATTTAACTCTAAAGGAAATATAATTTATCATGTAATGTATTCAAGATAATCAATCAGATACACTGTTACATAGTATTTCATCTACGTTATTTTGATATCTTTAGGGAATATGTGGATCACCACTAAAGAGATCATTATTTGGGACCTCAATGAAAATGAGGATACACTAGGTCGGTTAGAATGATTATCAACACTAACGAAGTATGATTTGAAGAACAATTTAACCATTCCTCTTGTGTTCTAATTTGAGTACAAATTAATTCAAAAATAAAATCTCTCAATTTTTTGACAAATAAATTTTCAATATGTATTTGAAATAATTTCATTAGTTATCATGTTTATATCATATAAATTCCAAATTATTTATTGTGTCTAAAAAAAGTTTTGTTGGTTATATACCCAATATGTGCTTCTTCTAAGTTAAAAAACAATAAGTGTTTTAGTGGGGTCACATCAAATTAAAAAGTATTTAATTATTTTTTATCATTATATTCATTGAGAAGTTGTTTTTATTTTCATGATATTTGATTTTATATTTTTATCATCGAGATCACTTATTCCACTATTCATTTAGTACTTACTAAATCCATATATTATTAAATGCCAATGAAGAACATCTGATGAAACCATCCTGAAGTGTAATAGATTCTGGATGGATAACATTAGTGTACATGGAGTATAGCCCAATCAAACATGTCCTTTAACTATATTAAATTCACTATAATGCCTTTTCAATTAATTAAGAGAATCTTGTATTTAATACTAGTAGGATAAAATTAATACACACTTTATGATGATAGATATATTCTTGAATGTGCCTCAACAAACTACATGACATGTACCTTTCTTACACACCATTTATTTCACAATTTTCTATGGATGAAAACATGTAATTAAGGCCATGTCATGCATTTATTAGAAAAACATGGAGACTATCAATTGTTTAACATGTATATTCTACACTATGTATCAGAAGTACACTACAAGTATCTCAGAAAAATCTTCATAAAAGATACACATCATGTCCACAGACATTAATCACATACGTATGTTGAGTGATATATATATATAATTTGTAGCAGGATTTATAAATATTTTATCAAACCTATTTATCAGAAAATAGAATTTTATTTATTATTCCATAAACATCATCATTATGATTTTTTTTCATTTTATTGAATCATACACACAAAATAACATGATTTATATGATATCAAACTCTTAAATAATTTATAAAAAAATGAACTATATACATTGTATCATATTAATATGTTATATACTTTGTGCACATTAAGATAACAAAACACTGAGATAATTATCATAAGTTCCATGAGTCATGTATTGACTTTTACACCCCATGTAACTATGTTATAGAACATGTATTATATATTACACATTAGTAGATTGTATATGCTATCCATAAATACATATTAGTTTTAATTGGTACTCATTGAGTTCATTAAAGTAAAATATTTTTATGTAATTTGTAAATTTTTATTGAATATAAATTAATTTAAAATAAATTTAAATCTTTTTTATGGGTATATTTGTATCATATAGGATGTCGATTAAGATAAAATAAATAAATTCATTAATCATATAAAGTCGTATTTGTTTTTCCTTAAAAATTGAATTGATAGAAAGTAATTAAATAAAATAATATTAAACTTGTATTCATTGTATATGTGTATGATCATAAACTCTGATCGACTTGTGTAAATGTAAGGCATAATTTAATTAAATTATTTATTTGGTTACTGTAATTATATTTTAAAATTAAATTGATGGCCTTTGAATCATTCCTCGTTTTTCATTATATATATGAGAATATTTCGATGGTTAATTTTATGTAAATCTACCCATATAGTTAACCTTACATATGAGTGATGAAAATTCAATTTAATGATAGTGCTTCTAGGTAGCTAGAGTTTGTTGAATTATAAGATGATGTGAAATATTACAATGGGATATAGAGGATAAAGGTCAAATAGTATAACTTGATCCTGAACCAAATAAATGTGTTTGACCCATAGGGTCATTAGTATGATTATTTTATTCCTAATAAATAAACCACTCATTAATTATAGTGATAATGGCATGTTTAATTTAATTTATTTCTACCTAATTCATGATTTATTTTATTGATTCTATACAAGAATATTATAAAAAATAAATAATATGAATACGACATAATTATAATAAAAATTATTATGTAAAAATAACATAACAATACCATAGTTAATCAATAAATTAAAACACAAATAATATTAACAAAACATGTAAAAGGTGATATAAAAAATTTATATATTTAAAAAAATCCTCAATTAAATATTATTTATACAATACATTTATTAATATATCTAGAACAAAAAATGAATGTTCATGTTTGATTGGACATTTTTAGGATACATAATTTTATTTTAAAGTTGTAATATTGGTTTTCTGTTGTCATAACTTGGTAGACACTAAGAGGAGTGTCCCTTACTCGATATGATGTATCATGGGGGCCTGTGTTGAGCATATTCAACATTTTGGTATTTGGGTGGTGGGGTGTGTGGGTTCACTCACCACAGATAAGAACAACCATATCATTGTTAGGAAAAATTCATACCTAAATAACCTCATATAATTAATCAGGCCCTTAGTTCGGTTTTGGGAAGGGAAATATAAATCCTTTCCACTATAATGTCTATATGAAAGGGAATTTTGAGTTTCACTGTGAGGGAAATTAGGTATTGATAAAATAGTGGGTGTCATAATTATATTATTATGTTTTATATAATTTTAAATCTCTTAAATTAGTAATAATATTTTTTTATATATTTATATAATAATAAAAATTTCATCAACCACATTTTCCTTATCATAAATTCCCCAAAATACTGTCTACTAAGAGGATGTAGTATCCTTGATTGTTTTAGTCACTTATTTATAACGAACCATACTTTACATAGATTTATATTAATTAAAAGTTTAAGAATATTCATTACAAAATATAACAAATACATGATAGAACCATATAGTTATAGTGTCTTTAGAAACTTGGAAACATAAACAACCATTTCATAACACATATTAATTATCTCCCACTTATTTCATCTGAACTAGACCCCATTTTTCCAAATCTAACTAAATCATCTTCTTCATTACTTAGGGAAAAGAATCATAAGAAAGGATGACCTCATATTCCCATTATGGGTAATCAAGGGAGATATCAATCATATCCTAATGATAATACATAAGAACATAACATTTTAAAATCATATACTGTATATAGAAGAACACGAAATCATGAAATGGGATAAATTATAATACATTATAAGAATCCATGAAAATAATCCCAAAAGTAATAATATATAAAATGATGTTATTTTGGAATACACAAAATCATAGAAAATATTATCATATCAGTCAAGGCTCTTTTCCAGGACCATCATAGTGGAAAAACTCTATTACTAATCTAATTTCACTCCTAGTTCCATCCCTGTATTACTCAACTGAGATCATTTCCCATTCCATACATGATAATGTAATGAGATATAAATATTTACCCACTAAATTTAAGTGAGATATTGGTCCCAAAAATCTCATAATTAAATCATTATTTCTCATTCCACAATAACAAAAATTATTCCTCATAACCCTAGAAATAAAATGTGTTTCTTTGTACATCATTCCAGTATCACATAATCCATGTAAAATAAATGGATTTCATAAATAGAATCGATCATAAAAAATCATTGTAAAAATTAGTATATTATAATTCAAACATAACCCTATTAAATAATTCCATCTTAGATTGAAAGTTATTTTTATATAATGCTTGACATTAAATCTTGAGAAAAATATTCTTCATTCATCAAACACAATTTCTTTTCTCAAAATGTTGCAAAATTTTTATGAAAAATAATTTATTTTATAATAATCTTGAAATGTTTTAAAGGAATTTTAATGGAAATAAGGCATTATAAAGAGATAAAAATCTGTTCATGCTATATAATTTAAAATATTATTCTCCTCATACTTTTTCTAGAAAAGTAAAAAAGTGCCTCGTATCGAATAACGACAAAATATTCCTTTTATAAAATTTAAAAAAAATCACCAACGGGTAAAATTGATTTTTAAAATTTTTAGAAGTATATAATTAATATTACGTTGTTACGAAACATCAATGTGGATGGTAAATATATCCTAGTAAATAGGTGCATATAAATAATCTCAGATAAAAATTTGATTGGGAAATTATCTATTACATTTGGTCTAATTTCCTTTGTATGCGTCTAAAACTCCAATATAATGATTTATTTAATTTCATGGAATTGTTTTAGAATCATGTTCATTTTATAATATCATATAGGATCATATTATTAGTCATTTGTTAATAACATTTTATTATTACTTGTTATTCTGGTATTTATTTCTACATTGGTTTATTTTTATTTTTTCAAATAGGTCCGGTTTCTCCTTCATTGGTCATATTTATATCATTAAAAAATGATATTAATATTATATATATCATTTTATTCATTATATATGTTCATATAATCATGTTTTAATGAATATAATGTAGAATGAAACACATCACAATGTGGCAACGGTAGGTCGTACGTACGCACGAGAAACGATATCATTCCCAAAATTTTAGAACAGTATTGAAGAGAATGGTATATAATAATTAAGAATATATATCATGTTATAATAATAATATATAATTATTATTTCCATAGTTATAAAAATCAATGTATGGTGGTGGTGAAAATTAGATTACCCCATAGTATCGACACAGTAAGTCATATGCACACACGTGTTGTCATTTCATATTCTGTAGGATCAATAGAAGGAATAATATGGTTTTATCATATTTATAATAAAATATAGATATATATTTTATACTATATTTAATTATTTATAATTAAAAAAATCATAAAGAACAATTAGAATAAGAATTAATGAATTGGTAAAAGAGATTACCTCTTCTTCAACATGCTTCCTCTAAATATCCTCATTGAGCACTATAGCTGGTCTTTGAAAAAGGCTAGAAAATCTATAATGAATATATGGAATTTTATTATGGAAAATGATAAGGGATGACCTACTTAGAAAGATCAATGTGAAGTGAACTGCAGATGGAGGAGGTTCCCTTTTATAATTGTAGTGAGGGGATATTTTAGGATCTCCAAAAATATTAATTTATATTAAAATCAAACCCCATACAAAACCTCTAAAACTACCCCAATTAAAAATGAGATTAGATAAGGCTTAAATGTCACCAAAAAATAAATTTTTGACATCCATTTATGTCAATTTAAACCTTATCATTTTAATTAACACATAGCTGAACTCATTAATTTTTAACCAGGGTAACCAATATTTTAATATTAAAAGGGGGTCAAATATATTCATTTGATATAAATTAGACAATAACAAATTAAATTTGAATATTTAATATCATATAATAATTATTCTATATTTTTAGAAAATGTTGAATGATTTTTAAATAATCTAATTAATTATTAATTTCATAAACAATCAATAATGTCAATTATAAAACTATTCAAATCATTGATTTTGTAAAAATTAAATATAATAATATAGCTTTTAAGAAACTATTTTATAATATTACTAATAGATAATGTTAATATATAAAACACATTTGAAATATTAATTATCCCAAATTATGTTTACTTTAATATTTTTAATAACATTTATTTGTTATCTTTATTAATAAAATAATTACTACATAATTTATTTGTAATTATTAATGAAACTTATTTGTTGAATAAAAACAAAATCATAAATACTATGATGATGATGAATGTATAGGATTTCGGAAGAGTATTTGTATTTTAATTTATCTACTAGAAAATTTATCATTTAAAATGTTAAACTTGTTAAATTATGATTGTGATAAATTTAGTATCACTTAAAATAAAATAATATATGTTCCATAATATCTTCAATAAGGATCTAAATGGTCCATAGTTTGACCCCTTGATAGATATGGACAATATATAATTGACCAATAATATTTGGTCATTTTTTGGGTCCTTTATGGTTATTAAATTTTAAATAAGTTTTTAAATATTTCTCATCAATTTGTTAATTTTTATGTCATCAACGTATGAGTATTTAAGATAGATATTTATTTATTTAAAATTAAAAATAAATTACCTTGAAAAATAAAATCATTTTATATTCTAAATTAGTATTTATAATTTATTTTAATTTCTATAATAACATATATAAAAAATGATTTTGTTATTAAAATTTGAGTGAGACATATTTAAAATTTCTTTAAATAAAATAAATTACTTATCCGAATCTCATCCTAGTAGCTTTGAAATGACAATATTTTCAACAATATATTATTTAGGCCAAAAAAATAATCCAATTATATAAAGACAAGTTTTAGGTTGATTTTATAATATAATTCTTACCCTTAATTATAGGATTTACCCTTTTTCAAAAATAATAAAAATTACTGAGGTTACTATTCATAATAGTAAAAAATAAAACAAATCTATTTAAATAATTTCGATCTACAAATTAATAAAATGAATCTATTTTTCATAATTCAAAACCCATAAGCGGTAGAAAATATATTATAATTATTCTTGTTGTTGGAAAGAAATAATGTTCTTTTAAAAGTTAAGACATTGCAAAAGATTGAAATTTGTTTACTTCTGTATTCGATGTAAAATTATTTATAAGGAGAAAAATTATATTCAATGATAACAATATATTATATTTATACTATAAAACCATAAAATATTATAATTTAACAATATAAATTATTTCAAAAATTCTGTTTTATTAAAATTTAATATATTATTACTACTTATTAGAATTTTAAAGTAATCAGAAAAATATAAAAACATGATCCAAAGAAAAATTTTATATTATTCCTCTAATGAAAAATATATTTTTGTCATATAAAAATTATTAATGTTTCAAAATAGTAATTTAAAAATGGTTCACCATTAAATTGTATTAAAATTGCATTATCAAAAATATAGGTTTTTTTCATCAAATAGATTTCATTCATACATAATGACATAAATATATATTGGAAGAATATTAGAAAAATATAATTAATTTTATAACATATATTTCATTAATTTTATTTACTAATAGAAATTCATTTGATTTATTTATACAAAAAATACAAATATATAATTGATTTATATTTTTCATAAATAATTTGTAGTGAATGAATTCACCAAACCTTTTCATATGTTAGTTATATTTATTCCTGCTAACCTAACGACTCAGTTAGAATGTTAATTTTATACTAAGGGAATCTCGAGGTTCATTGAATCTCATGATTTCTTTTAAGGGAATATATCTAAGAATTAAATATTTTTAATAAAAATATTTCTAAAAAACATACTATTTTTAAATTCTACACCCCTTAAACTAAATTTATCCCTTGAAATTAATCACATGGATACACACAGATGATGATATATCTCTCTTTTCACATCCTAAATTAACTATATCGGTACCCCAAATTATTTTTTTTACCATAAAACCTTAACCATGTTAGTCATCTTCTTTCACAAACTATTTGTCTACAATCCTGAATCCCTATTAGCTGTTCTAATAAGAAGGATCTTGCTTCATTGGTATATCTTATAAGATTATTTCCAATGAAGGATTATCTAGGTACATTCTTAGGAGAGATACATGGAACATATCATGAACTTGAGAGATATACAATGGAAGCACTAATCGGTATGTTAACTTCCAAACATGATCCTGAATTTCAGAATTAACGATATACATATTTCTTATCATTCCCTTATTTCCAAATATCATTACTCCCTTCTAGGAATATATTCATAGAATCACCTTATCACCCAATTCAAACTCTAGTTATTTTATTCCATTGTCTGCATAACATTTTTGTTGACTCTGAGATGCTCTTATGCGTTGTTGCATAGATCTGACTTTTTCCTCCATTTCATCAAAAAATTAGGTCTTAATAGCTTTAATTCCCCAACAACAAACTATCATGTTAGTGTTCTGTACTTATTTCCATAGAGGTCTTCATAAGGACCCATCTGAATATTGTAGTCATATCTATTATTGTATGAAAAATCAACTAAAGGTAGTTGTTGATCCAAACCTCTTTTGAAATCTATAAATCACACTCTCACAATGTATTCTAGAGTTTGAATTTCTTCTCTCAAACAGACCATCTATCTGAGGATGATAAGTAGTGATGAAACTCAACTCTATATCCAAAGCATACTGAATAATTTTCCTGAACATTATAACAAAACTATGAGCCTAATCAAATACAGTGGAAAGATTCACTCCAATCAATTTTGTAACTTTCTTTATATATATATCCTAACAAGATTATTAAGGGAAAAATCATCTCTTATATAAATTAAGTGGACTGAATTCTTATTGTGATCAACTATAACCCTTATAATATTATGGCCTTTTTATTTTTTTAGGAATTTTGATGACAAATTCCGTAGTAATGTTTTCTAAATTTCCATTCTAGAATAGTCAATGGTTGTAATATCCCATTAGACTTCTATCTGTCATCATTAACTAACTAACAAACCAAGCACCGATATAAATATATGGAAACATATCTTTTCATAACATCTCACATTAAACACTCCTTCACATCGATGTATATATTTGTGCTTCCAGGGTGAATAGAGAATGATGAACAATGAGTTTCTTCCAATTGATCCCTCATTAATTCTGTTATAGGAGGAATACAAATCATATTCCTAAATGATATTATTCCATCCCAATCATGGTTGAATTTAGGAACATTTATAACCTTCTTTTATTGTTCTATGCCTTCTTTATGTGCCTCTTTTACCACAACTTGTATAGTTGGTTGAACATTCAATTCAGAAAGATATGATATCAACCCTTTAAATAAAATTTTCTGATATATCTTATAAAAATCCATAAATATTGGATATCTTGTGATCATCATCTAGGATAGGATAAGAAGGTCATTTTTACTCGATAAATCTCCCACCTTGTTTTATTTTCCATGGTGATAATGTTTTGAGATGTCATAATCATTAATAAACTCCAACCATCTTCTCTGACACATATTCAGCTCCTTTTTTGTGAAAAAATACATAAAAAACATTTTTTATATAAATATAAAACATTTCCTCTTAAAGATGATGCCTCTATATATTTAGTGTTATGATTACCACAACTAACTCAAAATCATTAGTTGGGTAGTTTTTCTCATGGATTTTCAATTGTCATGAGGCATAACCTATCACCATATCATTCTTCATGAGAACACAACAGAACCATTGTTTCGATGCATTATAGTAGATCACAATCCAATCTTCACTAAAAGGTAGTGTGGGCATAAGTGCACATGATAACATTTTTCTGAGTTCTTTGAGATTCTATTCACATTCATCTATCCACACAAACATAACTCATTCTCATTCCTACATCGTTAGTGAATTAGATAATAGTGAAAAATATTTAACTAAACGTCGATAACATCCAGCTAAACCAAAAAAACATCAGATATTAGTTACCTTTTCTTGTCTCAACCACCTTTCAATAACTTCTACTTTTACTAGATCTACAGATAATACCGCCCTTTATATTATCTAACCAAAAAATGAAACATTTGGAATCCAAAATTCGAACATTGTAAATTTTTCATAAATCTTATCCTTTTTCAGGGTCTTCAATACAATTTTAAATTGATATTCATTTTTTCCCATTCTCTTCAAATAGAAAATAATTTCGTCTATAAAGACTACCAAAAACTGATCAAGATAGTATCTAAAGATTCTATTTATTTGATCCATGAATATATTAAGAGTATTAGTATTATTGAAAGGAAATACTATAAATTCATATTTTCCTTCCATTGTATGGAATATCTTCATTGGTATATCCTTCTTCTTGGCCATTAATTGAAAATATCCTAAACAAAGATCAATCATGGAAAATTATTGAGATTTATGTGTTGGAAAAATAAGTCATAAATGTGAGGAAGATGTTATTTTTTCTTGATAGTGATTTTTTATGTTCTCGATAATCAATTCAAAGTCAAATTGATCCATCTTTGTTCATACCAAAGAGAAAAGGTGAAACCAAAGTCGATGCACAACGGTGTATGAATCCCTTATAAAGATTTTCATTGGTTTTCTTCTTCAAATCCTACATCTCAATTGGGGTCGTTCTATTTGGTTCCTTTGAAATAGTAATACCACTAGGTCTATATTCCATTAAAAACTAGTCATTAAAATTTGGTTGTAGACTTGGTACTTTTTCCAGAAATAAATCATCAAACTCTCATACATTGGTGTTATTCTTAACTGTAAGTTCCACCCAACCATTTCATATATATAACATTCATTTATAGGGGTTATAACCCCTATGAATGAATATATTTCTACTGGAAGTTTATATTTAACCTTGCATTGATATATGTTTATAGATTGATTTAGTATATGAAATTTTAATTTTCTTCCTTAGAAATTGATATGATCTCCAAATATAGAAAATGAATCCATGGAAAGAATCACATAAATATACAATACAAGAAGGATAATAGGATTAGAAATAATCTCTTTCCCACAAACTTAAACTAGATAAGAATTATAAATTTTTATGTGACTATTATTCCAGTAGGGGTTGTCACATCTTCTACAACATCTTATTGTTGGGGTAATACGTCAATACCATTAGAAAATTATTCAAAAATAAAAGTTTTGGTGGATCTAGAATCCAATAAAAACATTTCTACATTAGAGTGGATGGTATGTGTACCTTTCACCACTTCATTAAGAAACTACACATCACTGATAGTGATTTCATGTGACTATCCATTATCTTTTTCCTTAAATGATTACTAAAATCGATCATCATCAATACCCGTTAGATTATGGAATTTATTTGGATAATTTCTCATATCTGTTAATATGTAACATTGAACTGTAGCATGCACATTTTTTTATAATTTTTCATATTTTCATCATTAGAAAAAAATTTCCCATAACATCGACATTAAACTACCTGTTGACCTTCTTTTTCAAACATAAAACATTTATTATTCCATTTAGAAGAATTTCCTCCATGATTCTTTCTACACATTGAGAATACATGAAAACTCAACTTCTTTTCAGTGTGGTCTTTAGATTCTCCCTTGAATTCCATTTTTATCTTATTATCAAACCCATAGGATTGATGGTTTACTAAAATATCCATCTCAACCATGAGATCCCATTGAACGATTTATTCCTTGATATAGAATTCCATTATGGATAATTCCCTTAGAAGACATGGTTTTAATCCACTAAATAATCGATCAATTTTACACTATGGTTGGATAATAATCCTAGAAGCATGACCTGCATGCCTTGTAATATTTTCTTCATAGGTTGCCATGTAAAAATAATCATTTTTCTTAATTTCATGGGACTTATTATCCTTTATTGTTTAAATAATACAGGGAATGTACTTATTGATAAATAATTTCCCAGAATCATCCCATTCCATGGATTCAATTTCATACCCTTCTTTATATTGTTGATATGGTTCCATAATTGATCCATTTCACCTTCAAAATGAGAGATTGATAAGATGATGTTTTTATTTTCTAATCATTTCTGAACTAAAAATATCTTATTAGTGGTACTGATCCATCATTCTGTACTAATGTATCAGAAGACTTGGTAAAATAAGGTGGACACTACCTCATGAATGGATTAACCGAATGTTGTTCCCTCATTTTCTCAATTGGAAGTTATAAATGATTTATATATTGAGAAAGTTTTTTGGAAAAACTACCATAGTTTTCATTCCATACCCCATAAGATTTTTTATCATAGTATGACAATCATTACATCACATGTTGTATTCGACATTAACGTCATTCCTTTGGGTTTTATCCAATTTTCTAAAACAAAGAAGCATAGTGTGATAAAATCTAATCATAATGGGGAAACCATATAATCAATAATAAAATTTCAATTTGGAAAATTTTAGGTTTTATCCTAGGTTATTCAGGATTATTTTTCATACACAAGGATTTCAACATATAATTTCACATATCCTTTATGTTTTTACCAAGGTTCTCTCATCCTAGTTTCCAAATGTTAACTATACCTTTCCTCTGATACCATATATAATAAACTATAACTTATATACATTTACATTACATCAATGTTGAATAATATTAATCACATAATATAACAAATCTATCATAAGATGGTGTATGTATAGTGTCTTTAGAAACTAGGAAACATAAATCACTAGTTCATAAGAAATATTCATTGTATAACACTTATTTCTTCATAACTATGCCCCTTTTTAACATATCTTATATAATAATGTTATTAATGACATGGGGAAGAGAAACATATGAAAGATTCAGCTTAAATTTATAGTAAGGGTAAATTGGGGAGATATCAATCATATCATAATCACAATACATAATAACATAACATATGAAAATCTTATCCTGCATATAAATGATCTTGATATCATGTGAAGGGATAAATCATCAAAATTATTAAGAAGTAATGAATGTAATACCAAAATTCATAACATAAGAAATGATTTTACTCATACACTTAAGAATAAAAAATAATTTCATATTGGCAAGTCTCATTTCCATGACTATTATAGAGGACAAAGTCCATTACTGAACTAAGTCACTCCTCATTCTAGCCCTGTATTACTGAACTGAGATCATATACCATTCCATCCATGTCTATATCATTAGATAACAATCTTTTCCAATTCCTGGGAGGGAGATATAGGTCACACCAATCTCATAATGAATTCATTATTACATATTCCATAATAACACAAATCATTCATAAAAATCCAATGAGTAAGATGGGTTTATTTAAACATCATTTCACTATAACACCATCCATGTAAAACTAATGGATTTCATAAAAATTATTCCATGATAAACTTAATAAAATCATAGGAACTATAAGGATATTATACATGAATCATAAAAATATTAAATAATTCCATCTTATTTGGAAAGTCATTTTGATATAACTGTTGAAATTAATT
Source organism: Viscum album (assembly GCA_963277665.1). Taxonomy (NCBI): domain Eukaryota; kingdom Viridiplantae; phylum Streptophyta; class Magnoliopsida; order Santalales; family Viscaceae; genus Viscum; species Viscum album. Next base: position 768,250,234 of record OY728119.1, on the reverse strand, counting down.
CTCATGGAAAATATTCTATCTTCACCAAAAAGGTTTTATTTTATCAAAATGACTCACAATTTTAAAAGAAAAGAATTTAGTTTAAATTATAAATGGAATCATTTATAATGATATACATAAAAATAATGTGTTATGAAGATGTAATAACCCATTCATTTCATATAAGTTAAAAAACATTATCCTCATACTATTTTCAGAAAGTTAAAAAAGTTCCTCTTATCGAATAATGAAAAACGATTACTTTCATATGGTTTAATAAAAATTCACCAATGGGTAAAATTTAAATAATATTTTTAGAATTATAGAAATAATACTACATATTTAGGAATCATTGATGTGAATAATAAATATAACCCAATAAATACTTTGGTACAAACAATCTCAAATAAAAATGATATTGTGACATTATCCCTTATTGTTGGTCCAATTTCATTGTATGTATCAGAACCTCTTGTATAATGATTAAAATAATTTCATCAGATTAATTAAGAATAATTTTTATTATTATGATATCATATATGATTATTTTATCATCCATTTGTTAATAACATTTAATTATTACTTGTTATTCAGGTATTAACTACTTCATTTTCTTATTTATGTTTTGTCGAGTAAGTTCTGGTTCTCCTTGATTGGCCATAGACATATCATTAAAAAAATTATATTATCATTATTTATATCATATATTTTAATTATATACAATAATATAATCATTCTTTAATGAATATCATGTAGAATTAATTGCATCGCATCGTGGAGATGGTAGGTCGTAGGTATACACGAGCGACGATATTAATATCATCATTGTGGAATTGTTTTGAATTTAATGGTGAATAATATTCCAAAATAAATATCGTGTTATAATAATCAAATATTTTTATTATTTCAATCATTATACTCATTCATGTAAGGTGGTGGTGAAAATAGATTACCCCAATGTGTGGAGATGATAAGTCGTATGTACATTTGTGTGGGGATTTCATTTCACGTAGGATGGTTAGAAGGTGGAATATGTTTTTATAATAATTATAATTAAATATCATAATATAAGTGAAAATTTAGTTATTACTTTATAATGAAAAAAATCATGAAGTGGATGTATAAGAAGAAATAATTTTGAAATAATTAGTAGAATAGATTACTTCTTCTTCAACGTTCTTCCTCAAAATCTCCTATAAGAGCACTAGAAGTTGTAATTAAATAATAACAGAACATATAGAATATAATTATAGAAAGTTATAAGGGGAAATTTTAGTTTATATATGATATTTAAGGCTCAACGTTATGAAATAATTTGTTGGAGGAGATACCCTTTTATAATTGTGGTGTGGGATAGTATTGGGATCTCCAAAAATATTAATTTATAGTAAAATCAAACCCCATACAAAAACATTAAAAAATACCCCAACTAGAATATGAGATAAGATAAGGTTTAAATATAATAAAACAAGAATTTATTTCTAGTATTTATGTCAATTTATACTTTATCATTTGAATTAACACGTAGGCATTCGATTTAATTTTTAACTAGGGTAATAAATATTTCTATATTAAAAGTGTGTCATATTTACTTTTTTTATGTCAATTAGACAATAAATGTATACATTAATTTTTTTATAAATTTAAATAAATATTATAATTTTTTTTAAAAAAAATTGGATTTTTAAATAATTAAATAACCATTATTTTGATAATCCACCAATTTGATCAATTTTTACACTATTCAATTCAATGATTTTTAAAAAAATTAATATAACAAGATAACATAGAACCAAAAATTCAGTAATATTCCTAGGAGGTAAAAGAAATATATAAAATTCTATTGACATGTTAATTTTCTCAAATTATATTTACATTAATATTATTAATATACCTTAATTATTTTTCTACTAATTATATGATTAATACATTAATTTTTTATAATAATTTAATTTAATTATTTTATTGATTGAAAAATAAATATATTACTATAATAGAGATAAATATAATAGATTTTATAATAATATATTCAATTTAATTTATATTCTGTAAAATACAAAATTTAAAATGTTGTACTTATTAAATTTTGATTGTGATACCTTTAATATCACCTTAATCAAAATAATATAAGTGTCATAAAACCATCTATAAGGCACCAAAATGGTCACTAACTAGACCCTTGGATGTTTATGGTTTAGATAAACTAGTAAAATAATTTTTGGTCAAGTTTTTGGGTCCTATTATGGTTATTATAAATTTATTTACAATTGTTATATTGATTTCTCATTAATTAATAAATTTTTACTTCATCGAAATATAAGTTTTTATGGTATTTATATATTTCTTAAAAATTAAAAATAAACTTATATGATAAAATAAAATATTTTAGATTTCACATAAGTATTTATAATCAGATTTATCTTCTATTCAACCTTTTATAAATAATAATTTAGTTATTAAAATTTGAGTAATATATATTTAACTTTTCATTAATTAAAATAAATTACATGTCCTAATCTAATCCATTTGTCATCAAAAGGAACCCATTTCAACCCAAATATGTATTAGGTATCAACCTACTCATCTAATTATAGTAAGAAAAGTGTTAGTGTAATTTTATAATAGCATTCTCATCCATAATTGCCTAATTTTTTCCTTTTACCGTATTAATAAATATTAACACTGTTTCAATTCCAACTACCCAAAAATAAAATAAATCTATTTAAAAAAATTGGAAATAAAAATTCAAAATAAATAATCTATTTTTCAAAATTGATAACACATAAGTTTTAGTAATTAATTTAAAATTATTCCCATTGTCAAAAATAGAGAACATGTTTTTAAAAGTTCAAAACTGCAAAAGTTTGAAATGTTTTTACTTCTAAATTCAATGTAAATTTAATTCTAATGAAATAAATTGTATTTCATAGAAAAAATATATTATATTTATAATTTTTAACTATTTTATATTATAATTTAACCATATAAGTTATTTTTATTAAAAAGGATTTGTTCAATTAATTTGTTTTTTGTATTATTATTATTCATCATAATTTTAATATTATCTGAAGAATATTAAAAATTCATCCATTGTAAGAACTTTTATCCCTACTCTAAAGAATAAAATTTTATTATCACATAAAAATTATTAATGGGTCATAATCATTAATTAAAAATTATTCACAATTAAATGGGGATAAAATTTCTCTTTTAAAAAGATATGTTTTTATACATAAAATAGTTTTTATTCATACTCAATGACAATAATATCTATTAGATGAATATAAAATATTTTTTATTAATTATATTTCATATATTTAATTTATTTATTTTACTATTAGATTTTCATTCGATTTTTTAATAAATAAATAGAAATAAAAAATTGATTTATAATTTTCACAATTAATTTATTGAGAATGAATTCACCATACATTTCCATAAGTTAATTATATTTATTATTTCTAACCTATCATCTAGGATAAAATGGCTATTTTATGTTAAGAATATCTCACGGTTCATTTAAAATCAAGATTGTGTGAAATTCAAGATGTTGAATAATAAAAATTATTTAATGAAAATATTTCTTAAAAACAACTTGATGTTAAATTAATAGTTGATTTTCTCCCTAAAAAAAAGTCTTTTAACCTAGAATAATATAACTAAAATCGACCTACTAAGGAACTATGTAATGAGGAGTTCACTATCATTGAAAAATAGTATTGGGATAGAGTAGTTGGACAATATATAATTCTAACACTAATGTATAGGGAACTCATTAAGTCTCATGATAAAATTGATCCCCATAGAATTCACCCTCAACATAATAATATTTATCATAATATAGAAAATTAATAATATTTTTAGATTTCGATGCCCTATTAATGTGAAAACATTGAAAATAAAAACTAGCTGGGAATTATAATGAAAAATCATAAGTTTCATCAAGTATCTAGAGGTTCTAGGGTCTATGTTGTCTAGTGATCTAAAAAGTGAAAAAATTATTCCCTCACACCGCTAGATTTTGACGAGTGTTATAGTAGATTTCAATTTTAATATAATATATATGTATATATTAGTTCTTTTCACTATAATTTACCATGTTGACATGGATACAGAGCAAAAATCCATATATTCTTATATAGATAAATGGAAAGTTTAGGTTAATAGATCAATGACTAGCCCGATGTCTAAAGATTATTCGAAAAGTAGAACCTTGAAGTGGTGGGGCATGTGAAATGAATTGAAACAAGAAATTTCCAGTGTTTCATGTGGAATTAAGGGACACTAAAAGAATAACTCTAAATTTACAAGGAAAAAAGTAGTAGAAAATGTGTTTTTTATTGAATGTATTTTATTTCCATCATAGAATTCATCATTAGAAACATCATTTGGTTCTCAAACATATATGTATATAAAATAATAATTACCAATTATATTATGAAGGATTACTATATGTGGGGTAGATTTATGTGAAACCATTAGTTTATGAATTTCTAATAGTGTTATTGTGGACTACAGCCACACATTACCAACTAGATTGATCATGGTTCTGAATGATTTACATTAGCTTCCATTAATCAAAAAAAATATTATTTTAGAGTCTATACTAGATACAAAAATATTTATTTTCAGATTTAGAAATAATTGTTACATTATTGATAAATAAATCATATTTATGGTAAGGAAACAATAATAATGTAATTCACATGTTGTATTATAAAATCTATGTAATGGGAATCAATAGATATGTTTTTCCTCATGAATCATACCACAAAAAAATATTTTACCGGAATATATTTCATTTCAAATAATATTTTTTTACAAGACTATAAAATGATTGATATATTGTTTAATTTAATCAAAAACCACATGGTGTATGTCATAAAATCTTGTAAGTAAAATTAAATAAATATTCATTTACTGGAATTGGTGAAAGGGCCAAAAAGCTTCTTGTGTGAGTAAAAAATTATGTTTGGGGTCCCTTTATAGTTTAATACATAGGTGGGTACCCATGATTCCAAACATTTAGTGATTAAGTTAATATTTTAGAATGTCTCTACTTATTTATGTATATCACATATTCCACTTACAGATTAATAAAAATAACATTGTGTTGTAGAACCATATTGGTATGATGATTAACACAATCCAATTAGACTATGGTGGAGAATGTAATAATATGTATATCAATGATTATTTATATGAGTTTTGGATCATATCCTAACGCACTCCTCCATATACACCGCACTGGGAAAAGGTACGTTAAATAATGAACTTCTCCCTATTATGTGCGGGGATATCAATTATGAGTCTTAAAATTTTTTATTAACCTCCAAGGGATACACATTATCATTTAATATACAAAAACATGTTATGTGAAAAAAAATCACTCAATACAAACAACTGTGTGGATGGGAATATGTGTCCTAAAATTTACAAGTACGAGTTTTGGAAGTTTTTAAGGCCTCTTCTGGTGACAAACACATTCCATGGGGCCCAAACTATACCATAATATGATACCCTATAGAATATAAGAGATATTACCTATATTACACTTCATTGAAATAATAAATTGTGGAATTCAAAATCATGCTTATTGAAATAAGTAATATATTTAACAGATATAGTGGAAAGGTGATAAAATTTGGGGATGTACTTTTTTAAATATAAATTATTTGTTATAAGAGAAGATTCTATAAATCCTATTAGATGAGGATTTTTCAGAGAAACAAATACTCTCTATGATTTTTATGGAGAATAGATTCCTAGAAAAATAATTTTTTATTATTTCTTTGGATGGTGACTCAATATCATTTGATAATGAAGAACTAACTACCTATAATGATGTAGTATGTTGAACAAATGTTACTAAATGGATTGATGATATAGAATATGAAATGTATTTCATTTAAAAAAACTCTTAGTTTTTATAGATCTTACAGTGGATGTAAATATGATTTTTTTTAAAATGTATATTCATGATGGACCTTTACATGGATGGAAACTTTAGTACATATAAATCATGAATTGTTAAAAAACAAATTAAATAGTGTTATACCATTGAATGTGATGAATCATTTTTAATAGTTCATATGATTAAATCGATCATAATTCTACTTGTCATAGCATGTTACCATGAATAAGAGATTTTAAATATGGATATCAAACAATATTTCTTTAACAAGAACATTTAATTAGATGTTATTATGGAATTACTATAATGGGATGATATAGAAAAGGATGGTAACATAGTATTCATGTTAGATATGTCAATTTATGGAATGAAGAAAACATCTTGGTTATGGACAATTTTACTTAATGCTTCCATAATAAAATTTGGTTTTATAAAGAAAAAATATGATTATTGTAAACATAATAGGATTAGTGAGAGTGTTTTTATTTTCATAATATTTTTATATAAGCGGCATACTGAATATTGAAAATGAAATACTAGTATTGTTGTTTATTAACTTTTCATTGACACATTTTTCACATTGAATGGCTCTGGTGAGAGTACATATATTCTTGGAATCATGATATATTGTGATAAATACAAAATTATTTTTTTATTAAGTCAAAGGATATTCATTGTGTTTTTTAGGAGATTCAGTACTCGAAAATATAAGAGAATATTGTTTCCAATGTCACATGGAATTCATCTATCTATGTAAATAAGTTCTTAGTTACTTTGGGAGAGACAAAGGATGAAAATGACTCTAAATGGTTGAATTATTGGTTTAAACATGAATTTTATGATGTATACATAGAAATAGGTTGCTAATACCTTATGTTCTATTGGTGTATATATATCTAACCCAAGTGAAACCCATTTTATTAAATTAAAGACTATAATTATGTTTATATGGATTAATAAGGATTTAATAGTTGAAAAAATATTTTTTTTCACTAAATCCTTAACAAAAAGAAAACGTAATCATCAAGTGAGTGCTATAAGATTAAAATAAATTATCAGTCGTCACTATTTCCACCGAGATTTTGTTAGAATGATGTTCTATAAAAAAATATATTTTTTAAATTTTGTTTCATCAGACAACATTGATACCATGGAACACTGATTGTTGGATCAATATTAACATGGACTGAAGGGAATCCCCAATCCCCCTGGGTTTTTGAATAAAACATAGATTCATATCAACATCTAAGGGTATATTTTTTCCACATGTACAAAATATAACAGAATATATATCAACACATTATCAATATTTCAAATACTCCACAAAGATAAAGTTACCACACTAGTCATGAAAACAACCCAATGTAAACATCATAAAAATTATAATACAACATCAACCAATAAATATTCTCTTAAACTATATACAACAGGTGGACCATTGTTCTAATAGTCACCAATATCACCCTAGAGTGCCACTGGTCAAAAAAATACCACATCCATGTGTGGACTTCCATTTTCCTAAACCTAGAATGACATGATATTCAAATTCATAGTTGGGAAGATATGGGTGAGCTAAAAAAACTAGTAAGGTCTCAAGAGATATTATATAATCAATTAGATAATAATTAAACGATTTATGATTAAAACATAAATAAAAATGCATGAAGTTTGATTTAAAAATTTAAAACAAAAAAATATTTCAAGTCCAAAGATGTAAAATACATCAAAATAGGCATATAATATTATATATATTTATAATTAATATAAATTAAATTCAATGCATAAAACATTAATATTAATAAATTAATGTATAATCTAGTCAAATAATGAAAACAAACATTGTAATAATCCGTAAGGGAGTTGAGTTATTGTCCTTATGATTTTCAAACATATCAAAATGTATCATAACTCAATTATAAGTGTGAAAACCCAAAATATAAATCAATAAAATCCATATTTTGGGACCCGTCATGGTAAATAATTCAAGAAATGTATACTTAGTTTTTTTATTTTAAATACATTTTTAGTGAGTTAGAGTCCTAGTGTTATTGTCAAAATCTCTTACTATGTACTTAGGCTCACTTATACTTCCATCATTTGGTCACTAATTAATTTATTATTAGGAGATTATTTATTTAAAAATCTAATTCATTACTCACTATCCAGTTTCACAATTTCATTTTAAACATGCCTTTTCTAATTTCAAAATAAAATCATTATCTTTCTTACATAACATACCATTTCAAAAGAACATTTTTTGACAATTTTCTCAAGAATAAATTTCAAATAATTTCATAAAATAATTTTTCAGTTCCTTCCATAATTTTTCTCAAAATCTATCTAATAATTTACATTCTATTAAAATTATGATTTTTTTTCTATAAATTACATTCCCCTTTAGAATCATACATCAATTAATAACAAATTAGGGATCTAAATAGGAGGGGAAAGGAATTAATTTCACCACATGAGAGACACCAATTACAAATGATATATATTATTGTGTAATAGGAGATATTAGTGTTTAGTCATGTTTCCTGAAATCATTTAAATACTTTTTTTTAAATAAAGGCCTTCCCACATTATTTTCTGGGTAAGGACGATGGTTTAATAGTAAATTTGAACCCTAAACATGTTCCATACTTATTATTGATGATGGGGTAGATTATTTTTCTATATAATTATTTTTACCATGATACAACCATAAAAACACACACAATTCATAGTTGTATGGTTTTTATGGGTGGTCATAGATTTTATAAAATCATTGTTCCCCATGTCTGTGGATCATTATAGTGTGCATAGATTGTTGTATAGAAATACATGATTATTCCTTGAAATTATCCAACTACTAACTAGTACAAAACCCTCAAAAATTATAATACATTATAAAAAACAACCAAGACAAGACCCAAATTTAAGGAGATCATAATAAGGGTCATTAAGTACCTAAAAAAGGTAATGATATGTAACAACCTCACCACCATACAAACATTTTTTTAGAAGATTTTATATAAGGATGATTAAATATAAAATAGATGATTTCACAACTCTCTAATAGTTCCTGACACTACCATGTCTCATATGATTCATAACAATACATCCATAGCACATAGAACAATCTTATAGGCTTACATGGATGAACCATTGTCTCATAATAAATAATCCACTATAGGTCTTCATTCTTGGATAATTCAGGCTCAACGTCAGGTTCTTCTAAACTGAAGTCATGTGAATGTCCAAAATGATTCTTCATGAGAAAAAATACATAATAAATGTTTTGTATTGATTTTATCAATAGTGGTGAGGCAAACTAGTAAGACACATTAGTAACCCTCTCAAAAAAACCAGAAGGATCCACATACCAAGGTGAAATGTTTTCGTAATTCAAAATCATTCATTTACCAAAATTATGTGAAGATCCAAACAATACAATTTAACACACTAAAATCTTTAAATTTATTCAATGATGATTAGAAAAGGAATTATAATAAATCTGTGCAATTTACATTCTTTGTTAAATCAACTAAATCTTTATCATTGTCTCTTGGACCAAAATCATTCCAACCTTGAAATATTTACAATCTAAAAAAAGATAACTAAAATGTTTGAAAAATCTATAAAATGAATCCATAATGATGTACTAATAGAATGAATTGTGATAGTAGTAAAATACTATTCCAAAGTGGATATCCCACGATCCACCAATGTCTTGAATAAATATATGTTGTATATGTTCAACTATCTATAAATCTTGTTTTATCTATCCATCATTCTATGGATGATATTTAAGAAAAATTATTCAATGGGATCCAATAAACTACATGATACATCACTAAAAATGATAATTAAACCATATATCCCTATTAGATACTATGACTGATTGAAATAAATGTAATTAGATTATCACATTCACATATTGACTTCCAATACCACAATATTTATTAGATCTAAAATGGGTAGAAATTGAGTCAATATAGATCTCCAACATATGAATACACATATCATATTATTACATTGAGGGTTGAGAAAAATCAACCACAAAACCAGTGCTAATATTATCAAACTTATGGTTCCACATAGGATGAAACTTATGAAAAAAGTGGTTTTTGGAACATGACCATGGCATACTAATAGGTATGACAATGAGAAAAAAAGAATTTGATGTCTTAGATCATGCTTAAATACCATAATCATCACCCATATCATATAACACTTTCATGTTTTTAAAGTTCACTACCTAATGGGAATTATAGAAATCCCCCATCCACTTTTTTCTTAATGAAAAATGTCTTATTAATGTGTTTTATAAACATAGGAAACCCTAGAGTATAATTAGAACACAAAAAATGGTCTCCCAGCCATAAAATGATTTCCCAATACTAGGTAGTTAATCATTATATGATTATCCTATTGAATCATCTACGTATGAGAAGATGTCAAGGGAAATTTTTATAGAATAATCTGTGTCTCACCCTTTTATATTATAAATAAAACTAAACAAAAATAGTTGTTAAATTTGAAACATATAATGATTTATTGGCGAAATGTTTCAGATGTTTCTAAATCAAGGAATCATGAAAGAAGTTCAAATTAAGAGTAGCATTGGAAATGTTAAAATCAAGAGACTGGATGTACTTTACACATCACCTCTATCATAAATACAAATATTTTTTCAAGAAGATATATCTCATGATTTGGTGGTAAGACAAGATAGTAAAGCTTTTATTGAAACTGTTATGTTTCCAACTATTAATATAATGAATCACAGTTGAATTTATGATATCATGGGATTAATAATTATTCTCATTTAGACTATGCTTTCAAGAAACATAGAATATTACATGATCACTCAATATATGAAAGTATCCCAAACCCAAACATGATGCATCCAAAAATACCACATAGACCTACCCGACCTCTAAAATATTCAAACATTTTAAAAAAATCAAGAGGCACTTCACCTCAATAAAATAACTATAAAAGTTTTAACACCAAATTATTTTATCCCCCTTTTAAGTGAGACTTGCCTTTAGAAAATCCACCTTTGGTAAATATTTAATGATTCAGTTGTAATATCCTTCAAACCCAAGAATCATTGAATGCCAAAAATAAAACCTATATTCTCCCATCAAAAAAAGGACATTATCTTCCTATAATATAATAAAATATAATTTTTTGAGACAATGTGTCCCAAAATATTCAATTCATAAATACAAAAAAATCATATTTCAAAAGTTTCATGTAAAGTTGGGGATATATCAATATTTATAGAATTAATTTAAAATGAACCACATTGTCTTACATTGTTTAAAATTAAACCAAAATATCATCCATTAATACCACCGTGAACATATTGAGGTAATCATGGAATATTATATCTATCGATTCCATAAAAATTGGAAGATCATTTTTCAAAAAAATGAATAAGATGGTACTCCTAATCTTCATAAGAAATCCGAAATGAGGTTTTTGGAATTTCAGGATATTTAAATCTCATATGGTTGTAACCAGATTAATAATTAATATTTTAAAACCACTTCTCCCCGTTCAACTAGTGAAACAAATCATCTAACTATATCAAAAAATAATTATTTTTCATTATAACTTTATTATGTTTTCAGTAATAAATAAAAAAGGTGAACTATCCCATTGTATTTCAATTCATAAATGTTTGGTTCCACCCAAAGTGAAACACTCTAAAACATAAATCATATTCCAATAGATCATCTAACTATGTTTATAACTCTTTCAATTTTGTATATTCCATATGATAAGAAGGAATATAAATAGTTTATTTACCATTCATATAATAAATAGAGAACTCTGCATACTTTAGCTATAAGCATATAGAAAATAAAAAAAGGAAACACATTGGGATACTCAACGATAATAAGATAGATATCACTACTGAATATATCACACTTCAGATTACTGGAAAAACAGATATAATGTTTTCTAACTCTTGAAAAAAACGTTTGACACTACTGGACTTTAGGTCACATTCTCCCTGAAATACATGACACACCACACCAAGCATAGTAAATGTGACTGTATGAAGATAAAAAGTTTCAAATACATATGAGAAATAAGAAAATCTAACCTTATATAGGCATATGGTTGTTTCATTTCGAGAATAATTCAATGTAGGGTGAGCTAAATCAATGATAGAGTGAAAATAAAATATGTACATTGGAGACCTTTCTATCCCTTCATTTTGAGGCTCATACTAATATAATTAATATATGGAAAAATATCTATATGAATATTTAGAATAATCTAAAAATTAGATGATATAATATATATTCAAGTACATGTATGAAATAAATAATTCATTAAAAATGAGGTAATAGTAATGAAATTTCTCTCCATTAATAGACCCATGTCAACCACTATTGGCGACTCTTCCACTAATTAATGAATTGTTAGTATAGATGTATTTGGGTTAAACTACTTATCACTCAACAAACATAATTTAACTGTAGTTTTGTTAGATTTGATGATCTTATTATAATATGTTTTATAAAAATGGCATGAAGAAACTTATACATGATACATATACAACCAAATGTAACATAAATATTGGGAGCCTCAGGGAAACACCACATAGAATTTTTTAACATGGTGAATGTGAAGTAATTTTAATGACATCATCCAAATTCTTCAGAAGTCCTAGATGAAATATTCTATCTAAAACCTTCAATAAATTCCTAATAATTTCACAATATTTTTTTGTAACTAATAAAAATTTTATTGGGAGGAATATGTACTTTCATAGACCCTAACAAACCAAGAAGTTAAAGCTCATCAATAAATTCTTTATCCATCACATCTACACATGAACATATCTTTAACATGAAAACATGAGATTGCATATCTGAGTGCTGAAAAATAAAAAAAATCATCATTCAGTTTCTCATTCATCATTAACTTTAGAGAAAACAGAACATGTTTAAAATAATATTTCTTATATGGTGTCATGACCATGTAACCCTACTATAGGATGTTAAACACCATTTAAATTACATATAAAATATATTTTAGATAGAAAATGAACATGAAAAAATAAAAAAATAATTTTCAATATATTTCCTAAATTTTTTTCATCACAATTATCGAATCCTAAAGTATCCTTTGAGGCCCATCATGTCTGAAGGTAGTATATTTCACAATAGTATTATTTTTTATTTCTATGAACTCAAAAATAAAAACAATTATTTTTAACCAATAATATACCTATTAAATATAATTTTACTCATAGAATTATGGTTGTTTCAACTAATGAAATTATTGATCGTGATCTATAACTTCATCCCATTTAGGTTATACTAATAAATTATAAGTGGGTATGGGTGAAAAATACAATCAAGGAACATTTATAGTGTATAACACACACTCATTAATATGTTTATAAACTAGATTATTTACATTTTGATTTCCCCATATAGATTCCCTTTTGATCTATTCAAATGCCTCCTCATAGGCAGGACACTACAAAACTTTAACATGGAAAAAATATTTACTAGGATACATAGATATTCGGTAAAATAAATATATATGAGAATATCAATTCCATATAAAAGATTTTATACTAATATGATTTCAAGATACTAAAATCAGAAGAATGTAAAATAATATAATCCTATCAAAATAGTCATAATAGAAACTTTTTTCAAATAACCATGGTTTTATATGGCTCGATACGTTGAGAGATTTCTAGAAACACACTTGAAAATCCATAATATTTGTTATAATTTCCACATAATCTCTACCAGGACCATTTAAATTACATTAAAACATAAAGTAGATAAGGCCACCCCCCATCAATGAAAATTTTATTGATCTTGTCTGAATAATAGGGCCCACCAATGCTCTGACCTATCCAAATATTTTCCAAAGGGAATTCTAGATCCCCACAGGCTAGTGACTATCACCTAGCATCATATAAATATCAAAAGAGAATAGTTACTCAACAATTTCTAAAAAAATAGTTGAAGTCAGATCAATACAAACAACGTATTCCAACCACTCAATAATAATAATGGTCTCAAAGAATTTAAGAAAACAACCCAATGTAAAATAACCTAAAATGATACACAACATCCACCAATACATCATATCTCATACCCTATTCAAAAAGCGGTGCATAGATCCACTGGTCGCCATTAAAACTCTAGATGCCTATGGATCAAGAATAACTTCTCCCTCAAAATAGAGTTATCCCATTCCCTAGAATTGAGAAAACATAATTTACAAATTCTAGAAGGAAGATGTAGGGTGTGAGTTAAACTTGTATGTGGATTATCAAAAAGTGTCATATTATCAATTTCTTAATAAGTAAACCATTTAAAATTTCATTTTTTATAAAATATGTATTAGAAATTGTTTTACAATTATTTTACCAAAAATGATTTGAATTCAAAATATGATAAATATATCAAAATAGGATTAAATTGAAATTTTATATATAAAATTATATAAATAATATATCATGAGTAAAATAATTATATAAAAAATTAATTTTAGAATATTTTTTGATATATAAAAGAACCATTATCAGAAGGCCTAAGGTATGTTAGTTCATGGATATTGGATCCTCACACATTTCAATCTGCTACGTTGATCATATATATGTGCACAGTTCCTAAGAATGAAGCTATCAGGATAATACATCAAAACCCAATTATGGAACCCATCATGTGAAATCATGCGGAACACTATTTTTTTTAGTGTAATCAACATCAATATATTGTTAGTGAGTAAAATTCCTTCCATGATTCTCTTAATCACCCAATAACTACTTAGAATTTAATTTTCATAATTTAATCAATAAAATAATCACTCATTCATGGTTAATTAAATCATTTCAAAAAGAAATAAATATTTTACATTTTTTTTCAAAATCATGTTTTACATGCCTTTAAAAACTTTATAAACAAATCATTGGTTTTCATCAAACTATTGAAATTTCAAATCATTTTCATATAAAACAATTTTTTTAAAGAGTCAACATCAACTCATATAATCTAATCCATATTCATTAATAGATATTATATTACTCAATATTAAAATAACTATTTCAATTCTATTGAAATAGGTGTTTTCTATGATTTCCAATCCATTTTTAAATAATATTTAAATTCACCTCAAATTGAGTTTTTTATGTTAATTAAAAACTTATTTAAAAAATAAAGTTACTAGGGTTTCGATTTTTAAAAAATATATTACATAAAAAATTTTAATTAATGATGATATAAAATAAACAACCATTACTAATAACACTAAAAATGAGAGGTTGTGACAGAGATATGGGAATAAAACCCAAAATCAAGATCCATCATGTCATGGATTAGGACCATTAATAAAAATCTGATCCATTACTATTTGAGTTGTATATAAGGGAATATTGAGAAAATCTATATGAGAATGGATATTCTTATTCCAAGGAGATAAAGAACAAGAAAAAGTTATTCCATCCCTAAATAGAGTAGTTTAGGGGATTAATTATTTTTTCTTGAGATCCTCAAAAGATAAATTTATCAAATTTGGGTCAATGGGGTGATTATGGAAAAAATAAGAAGTCCTAAATTTTTTAATAAAAATTTATTTCATTTGAAACCCCACGTGTAAAATATTTTGGGTTGGGGAGAATCAATAGTAGAAACATGGTTCCCTAACTATATGGATCTACTAGAATTTTTGATGGAGTTCATGGATTTGCGGTGAAGTTAGTTATCTATGAAAAAATGTGAAAACTACTAATGTCCATTAGTTAATAATTTGGAGTGGTATCCATAGGGTTTAGACAATCCAAAAGATATATTCCAATGGAACCTCATAGGGCATAGGATTTTTTTAACAGAATAAACCAATCTTCCCAAAACAAGCACTGACCAATCACTTCCCCAAAACAACAATAAAATATAAAACATCACTAGAAAAAACCAAAGTCAATCTCCAAATATATGTAGACCAAAAGTAAGGTCTTGAATTTCCTAAAATAATGTTAAAACAAAATAAATTCCAATTCAACATATATATATTCAATGATATGAATAGGTATATATGTTTTGTAGAATAAAAGCATGGTCATAAAAATATTTTCATTTAGTTAATTTAATATGTTTGTAGTTTATTAAAATTTGAATTCAATTGATACATATCCCATTGTATCAAACAATATTACATGGAATGTACCATCAAGCTACAAATCATGTAAACATGTGTTATCCAACTAGAATGGCCAACACCTCTGGATAAGTAGTTTCAATGTTTATCATTAATATATAATCTAACATGTATTAATTGAGTGTGAAATCAAGTGAGTAAGATGAAATCTCAAATATAATTTATATGAACAAATTTCTTGAAATGCAAATTAACATTTAAATTTATAAAGTGATGAATAATAATTAAATACTCATAAAGTCCAGGAGTAAGATCTGATACATGTTGTTAGTTCTGGGCAAATATTATGAAACTATAGTTACTAGGTCCAATATTTTTTTTGGGAATTTGATAAACCATTTACAAGGAAAATAATAAAAATTCTAAGAAATATTCTAAAAATAATTATATTGAACCAAGTAACAGTGTGTGAAAAATATTTTATTCAACTAACTTGAGGTGGGTTCCTAGAAAATCACTAATGATAGAACAAATTCCTTCACCAGTGGGACATTATAGGAAGCAATTTGTATTCCCATATAGTGAGGTCTACCCTCACACATTGGGTGAAATTAAAAAAAATCCTGCTTAATAAAATCCATTGATATCGAATCTGATGAGTGATGATCTCCTTATCAATTCGACTTTTTAAATGAATAGGAACACTACTAGACCTTCCCCAGAAGGGTTCCCACTAAGATTAATCAAATATATTATATTGTCATTTTCCATAAATTCCTTTTTAAACTCATCCTCCAAGGTTTGAAGCCTAATAGAAATTTAATAGACCAGATTTTAGGCTTTAGTCCAATCCTAATGTGTCATACCTTGATATTAATGTTTGTGATGGGAATGGTCAAAAGATCCACCAACCCAATGAATTATGTTCTATAATCCATCACAGAATAACCCACTGGATCTATAGTAACAAACATTAAACCTTATTCTTCCTTTAAGAACTCGAGAATTAATTGTGGATTAAATAAAATTTTTAATGTAGGATAGGTGAGACCCTAATTTAACTTATATAACAAAATGAACTCCCACAACCTTCATCTCATTTCCTCAATATTATTTATCTCAAAATAATCCATTAATTTCATTGGGTCCTTAAAGGTTTTGAATATATACTCAAT
Source organism: Viscum album (assembly GCA_963277665.1). NCBI lineage: Eukaryota > Viridiplantae > Streptophyta > Magnoliopsida > Santalales > Viscaceae > Viscum > Viscum album. The sequence goes on along the minus strand of OY728119.1, from coordinate 768,233,038 downwards.
ATTTCATACCAACACCTAATTCTATAGAGGTTCATTGTAATTATAAAGCACTAGTGGTTTATCCTTAGTAAACTCCAAAGAATTGTCCAGAATACTAGTATGTTCTATCATGCCATCATGGCCCAATGATTTCATTATCTAGATGATCGATTCAAGAGTATCAGGATCAACTAAAGGGATATCCTATGGAACATTCATTGTAGCTTCATATATTCAGTTCTTTAGAGATTCTTTGTTATATGTTTTCAATAAAACAGATTTTAATAACTAAATTAGTAGTTAACATTGAGTTTAAAGTCATAAAATTAATTATAAAATATCATTCAATTACTCCTAACAACAAAAAAATATAAATTATTGAAATTCTAAATGAAAAAAATGTTGGGAATAGAATGAGAGGGTATGGATTTGACAATGTTATCGGGCCTGTGCAGCTTTTCATATGGAAGCTAGCTGACTAGCCCTATGAAGGTGGAGTGTTGATCATCATGACATATGCTGTTGAGGAGCAGTTCCATGTTGTCTGGTCTAGGTGATTCCCTCATAGACCTATGGGTCATGTAATTGTCTTTGATCCATCAGGCCGTGTGAGGGTTCCACCTCACCCCTTGAAAGGTGGATTATCCAGAATAATAAAAAATTAAGGGCTTCGGGCATTCCGACCCGAAAATTGGGTGAAATAAATGAAATTAAAATATTTTACCTCTAGGATTTGTTTGGCCGCATTGTGTTACAATTAAATAATGAACTATGGGAAATAAAATAGTATAGACTATATTCTTAGTTAAAAAGTTCCAACATAGTTTCTACTAACCCAATATATAAACTTGGGGGGCTCTACGTTCATTATTTATTTCTTATTGAAACATAAAATTTATTTTAAGGACCACCATATTATTTTGAAAACAGATTATAAATTATATTAAACATCAAAACACATAATAACATCTCAAATCCAATATAAAAATTAGTAAAACACATGGTTACTTGAGGATTGATATGATAAAGTGTTGGGTAGACATTACCACACACTAAAATCTAGATATATGATGGTCCAACATCTATATTACCATTAATAACACAATAAAAAGATCTATAAGATACAATTTTCTAATGATAAAAACCAGTCATCCCCATTTATTGCATGTCATAAGTTGATAATTACCCCATGATGGAGACTAGTTCTAGGGTATCATTGTTAATTGATTAGGAATAGTTTCACGCACAAATTCCAAAACAAATAACACATGGATTTGATCTATAATCAAACTTGGCCTATCAAGTGGATGTGAACCCATTCCATCAAAACTAATTGTTTAAAATATAATATAATACAAACACAACACAAAATTATAAATTATTTTCCACATCTCATAAAATTATGAACCCAACATTAAAAAGATGATAAAAACAAACCAAATATAAGGAACACTAATATCACATTAATGATAGATAGGGTATGAAAAACGATCCAAAAATCCAATTTGGATTATAATATACTCTATATGAGTCCAACTTTGATTATGACTAATATCATCTTACAAATATATAACTATAGGGGATGATATTTCCCAAAAAATTTCCACAAAACACCATAGTAACATTATCATTACATTTTTTGGGTAAATCTTGGTGTAAAATTTTAAAAATGGAATCTGATATGTTTATGATAAATTTATAATAGTATAAAATCATGAATTTACAAAATATTACTGACCATGAAACCAATTATTTCTAGTATAAAAACAAATTTAATGACTATTCTTATTTTTAGAATATTTATTCCAATCCATTTGGATTACAAAATTTGACCATTATTTAAATTAAAATGAATAAGGACATATAAATTTAAACTAATTGAAACATAAAAGAATTTATAACTCATTATTAATAAGAAAATGAGAAATAAGAAACACATAGAAAACACGATTGGAATGACCTATGGATCTTGTTGAAAAAAAAACTATCACTAGAAACAATATCTATCAAAGTAAAACCTATTAAGATTCATTTGGTTATCAATAGTCTCATTATGGTACTAGTTCATTTCATTATATTTCTTAGTCTAACACATCCACTAACCCATGTCAGTGCACATTCTATACAAGGTGTTACAAAAGTCCATGTTACCAACACACCAAAGGTCTCCCATGTGTTTCCAATTATCAAACGCAAATATATAAATCAAGGCTATAATCACATAAAAAATGAAATTTCACGTCCAACATAAATTTATATCAAATTTTCTATGGAAATCCATTTTAAACTATTTCCCTATAAAAATATTATTATCAAAAAACATGTAGGTAATAAAACGAATTTTTAAGGATAAATCCCAAGAAAATAAAATTAAATCCATCATATCTCTACTATGAAAACATAATACCATATTACATCCCATAATTTATATTTATTATAATTATTAAAATAATATAAATAAAAAATCAAGAATAAATGGTACTCATTGGGAGAGACCAATTCTGTAGAAAAATCCACTTCAAATAGAAGCATTAGTCATCATTTTCTTCTAAAACAAGTAGAAATGAGAAGGGATAGCCACAAAAAACCTAATAAAACCATTTTTCATCCATATCCATTATCTAATGATCTTCACCCTTTGGAACATAGGGTTCAAAGAACTCCAATAATGGAGAGGATAAAGAGAAATAATTGAAAAGGAGTAAAATCAATGAATTATACAGTTAACATGATGGAAATGAACATGAAGTAAGGATATTAACTAAGGATTAATATCCTAAGACATAAACACCATTATCTGATACCAATAAAATATTTTTTTATAAATAATTTTTGATAAAATCTTTGACAAATAAATTTTATATATCCAAAATTATAATAATATTACCCATAATTGAGTCACATACACACCCAATACCTTTTAGGATAAATGATTTAAAGGGTTGTAAAATAATATTCATGTAATATATCAATGAATTAATTAGAAAATCACCATTCTAAATTAATCCAATATTTTATGATTTGATATTATGAAGTTAATATCAATCAAATTTTTTTAAAACACATGACAATATTCTCAAATAATATAACATAATATAAATATTCATCAGCCAAGGAAATGGAAACAAAATAAAGTGTGATCTAAGATTATATAAAAGGGTAAATATAGGGGTTTTCTATAAATAATAATATTATAGTATAATATAAAAATAATATTTTTATAATATGTTGATGACATGTGAAAGTCATACGCAATTGGTCAGTGATCTTTAATCATGATTCATAACATAACAAATTGTCATACAAAAGTCAATATTTATAACTGTATAAAAAATTTATTATCCATGAAGAAAGAAAACATATCATATGTAGGGGAAATAATTTTTTGGAATAAAATTATGCAATGAAATATTCTTTCAAGGATACTCAAAAAGAAATTCACTACATAATAGGCTGGGGAAAACCCATGTTTACACTTTGGGGTATGTGATAATTAGTTATGAACCCTCTCATTATTTGAATAAAAACCTCTATACCCTATTAAGATTGATGTAACCATATGTTTTACTTCTTGGTCTTAGGATAACAACTATTTTAATCATAATATCATAAGAGCTAAAATAATACACAATGTAATATAGATAAATATAAGTTTGGGACCACAAAAAATATTAAATCCCCAAACAAGATTATAAAAACATTAAAATATTAAACATAAGATAAACCATTTAAAACAAATCGGTATCATATATAGTTTTTATAAAAAAAATTAATCCATAAGAACTGATCAAATTTAATAGAATAATATTTAATAATCATAATAAGAAAAATATATATTGAATGAATATGTTTTCATATGATAATATCCCTAATAGAATCATAAAAATAATTTTTGGATACAAACATAGATAAAAATAGTTAAAATATAATTCTAACATATCATTAAAACATTGGAATCTATAATTTTTATTCATTATCCTTAAAAATTAAAAATTTAAAAACAATTGAGAGAATAATTTTTAAAGAATATAAAAATGGTAAATTATAAATGACTTTTCAATGAAAAAAATATTGATGAAGGTTGTAAAATTTTCTCCTATCATATACATTAAAAATATTTTTCATTCCACAAAATGTAAAAATTTAATGATTTTTTATTGGAATAACTTGAAATTCCTTTTAATTAATTATAATGAATGTAAATGGATGAAAAAAATAATTTTCAAAAAAATTTATGTATAGATTAAACACCAATAAATTTCTTGAATAACATTCACATAGTTGAAAATTTTCATTAACCACATAAACAATACAATCATATTTTCATAAAAAATATCAATAAATTTATGTCCCAAAGAGAGTGAAATTATAATAATACATGAAATTTATATGAATAATATATGGATATGAAAATATATGGGTTTTAGAGGTTAAGGGTAATATTGTTCATCATAATATATTTCAATCATATACAATCTCATAAGTAAATGAGTTGGTAACATAAACCAATATATTTAAGGTATCTTTTGAATCATAATTTCTAGAATAGAAATTATTTCAAAATAAAAATTAAATACCATGAATATAAAGAGATTCTTTTTTTAAGGGGACGTTTATACCCAATAAAATCTCAAATATATTCATAACATGAGTAATTTCCCAACATAAAAATATTGAGATGAAGAACTATTAATTTTTTGGTAACATCTAAATAAAAACCTCAAAAAAGAGATAATCATGGATTTATTTTTAAATCTGTATTATTTTTGTGAGAATAATTATAATACAATTTCATGGTTGTTATATAAATATGATAAATGCAACATCTGGTGAATATAGAATGTTTCTTATTGAAATAAATGTGGGATAAGAGACCCTGAAAACAAGTCTAACATTGTGTCATATGTATTGATATATGTATATTTATTAAATATAGATTTATTATAAAAATATTATATAACTACATTAAAATTTACATTACCATATATGATTGAATTTTAATTTCTAAATACTTCATCAGTAATAATTCTTCAACAAAATCATCATTATGGGTTCTCAGTATTCTATTTTTCATACCTATTGTGGTTTGTCTAATTTGTTTCATGAAACTTTTACATTGATTATGCTTGTTATAAAACATAATAAAATAATTATAATAGTAATTTTAGAATTTATACACTTCAAAAAATATTTATATATAGTGGTGATTAAAAATAAATTACATCAATTCATGGAGATAAAAATATGTATGTACATAGGTTTAATGAGTCTATTTTTCAATGGTTAGTATAAAATAATGTCAAATAATAATTCAACTATTTAAATTAATAAATATATAATTAATGTATCATATAATCACTAAATATATCTTTATTACATGTTACGTAAAGTGTAAATGTAAAATACATTACATCAATTCATAGAAGATATAGTTCGCATTTATTCACGGGTGACATTATCATTTTAAAATGGATATAAGGGTATGAATGTTGATTATATCATAGTTTGTTTAAAAATAAATATGTTATAATCATGATATATATCCATAGAATTAATATATATTACCATACAATGGATAATGTGTGACACCCCAGGATTTATGAACATGATTAAGTGAATGATGATATGTTTTGTAATGTTGTTTCTTCTTTTACATGGTTGGTTTTTGTTACCAATAAAAGAATTAAAACAAAATAGTTGAAAAACAAAGGGAACTGGTATATATTAAAATGTTACATTGTTACAAAGACTCAAACTAACCGAGAACACCATGTGCAAGACTCAACATGGCCACAACAGGACTGCTAAGAATCACAACTCTAGTAATCGGATAGTATTCATCTTCTGGGTCCGACAGTGTGAAAAACATAATCGCCAGAACCACAGCACACAAACTGAGCACCAATGGAATGAGGAGAGCCATCCACCTAGGGTCAGATGTTTTGAAAATGTAAAACACCCAATCCCCTGTTTTTATAAGGGTCATCTAAGGGAATATGACCGTTATATGACTGTTGGGTTTCCATGGATAAAGTGCATCTTTTTATAAAAATTTGGTCTTTATAATTCTCTTATAATTTTATAGTATTTCAATATTTTATATATATACAAATTATTATAATTATAGCTTTGAGTATCTTAGTTTTGAAACAAAATATTATTTTTGAAAATGAAACTATTTTTGAAAATCTAGATGATATCTATAAGGTGGAAAACTTAGTATTTTAAAATATGTTGAACATCATGTCTAAAGGGGTATCTGTAATAATTGGAATAAATATATATATTGGATCTTTAAAACTATGTATTTTGAAATAGGGAAAAATTATTTTTGAATCAAATAGTGGTGTATGATATAAATTGGATTCTTGATTTTAAAGATATAAGTTCCTAATAAAAATTTAGTATGTTAATTATGAAATTTATAAGAGTTATATGAAATGGTAATGTATTTTTCATAATAAAAAATGGGATTTTAGACATAGAATTTATAGGTTAAAAGTATCTATTAAATTTTGTAAATTCAATTTTTATTTTCTTATACCATTTTAAAAAAACATAGTAAACTATATTTATATTTTTTTTTGTACTGTTTCCTTTTCGGCGAAGCTTGGCTGGCCGCACGATCGCCCTGCACAACGTCGCCTGTCCAATATCGCCAAGATCCCAGCCATTTTTGTTTTTCTAAATGCTCGTTTCATCCCTTTTAACCCGAGCCGTTCGATCTCTCCAATGTCATATCCCAGCCATTGTTTTTTTTAACCCGCGAATTTCGCCATCTCCTACCTCACGTCGGGGTCCCGCTAACCCAGCACACTGGTTTTCCCAAGACACCACCTCCTCCACTATGTTGTTTGACCTTGAACACCCCACATTCCTAGTACATCATAGGCTCAGACTAACCCCTAGATTGATTTTTTTAAGTACACTGAAACCTCTGTGTAGGCTGGGACCTCCTGATCCAACCCGCGCTGCCGCGACACCTACCTCGTCGTCACCCCGCAACCACACAGACTACCACCGGTCCTGCACCACGCTTCCCAAGCACGACCACACCAGTGTCGGCGCCATGCCACTAGTCACCACGCTGTCACCTTGTAGCATCTCCAGGTGGACGCGATCTCGCCGGGCCAGCTCTGGCCACCCAAGTTCTTCTTGTTTTCCCAGCCATCCACCAAGCCTTCCTCTACGGCGAGCATCTCCCTTAAGCGGTAAGGGTTCCATGTTCATGTGTTTTTTTTTCAAAACCTACCCATGATCCTCGGTACATATATATATATATATATATACATGAAATATATATATATATATATATATATATATATATGGATTATTTTTACAGGTATTTATTTTCCACGCAAACCATTCTATGCAAACAGAGGGCTTCGAAGGGTTTTTTCCTTTGTGTCTACAAATATAGGAGATACCCCCACCTCCTTATAATTTCAAACCCAATACACACACTACCTATAATAGGGTATATGATATGTATATATATATTAACTTATATATATTCATTATACGCACTGTTTCTCTCCTCTTTTGAAGACTGGGTGTATGGATTAGAAAATGGTATCTTTTTTCACTAAAAATATTTAAGGGTTTTGGTTTCCTTTGAGTTTTGTTTATATAACCAATATGATAAAATATATACATATATATATAATATTATATATGTTTACATATACCCCCATAACCTCTTACAGTTTAAGGGATTCCAAGGAGATTGTTTATTATTATTGTTTAATCAAGTATTTATATAAGAGTAGTTGTGAAGGGTTTTTCTCTTAAGAAAAACAATTACATAACTTATAAATATGTATTTTCAGGAGTTTAAGTATTAGAATATATATATATATAGTTAACCATAAAAAATCTATTTCTAATATTTCGATATAATTCAGTATTTTATATTAGGAATTATACTTTTGAAAATGTTCTTTTTAAAATAAATTCCTAACATGTATGATCCTTATGTAATCCTTATATATATAACTATATATTTTTATAAGTTAAGTATTTAAATAAAAATCAGTTTTTCTTCTTGTTTTTTATCTATTAATGATATATTTGATGCGTACTAGGTCTTTGGTTTAAATGAAAATTATGTTATAGTTTTAAAACCATAGTTTTTAGATGTATGTGTGTTCATGGTTTCATATATATAGTAAACCCTATATTTTTTTAGTACAATTCTTAGGATTTAATTTCTTTTTTAACACATGTATGGTCCTAGTGTTTGTCTAAGCCTATATGTGTTTTTTATATGAGCATGCATTAAGTGGCATGTTTAATTATGTAGCCATACTGCCCTATACCCTTGATGTAATTTATGTTTTTAAAAGAATGTGACTCAGCCTATTCTAAATTAAAAGACTAAGAATTCATGGGATTATGTCATCATGTAGTATCCATTTATTCTTTGATGTTAAGCCTGCTGCAGTGTTTATTAGTGGTTAATCAGGTTATGGTTTTGTTGCAAGTTCAGTATCGTGGTTAACAACTTAACTAATGAAATGTGTTTTCTTTAAGTAATTTTTTTCCATGAAATAATAATTTTTAAAGAGTTATCATTTATCATCTCTTGTGGGAATTTCAATTATTCATCATACTCTAGTTATTATCTAGTGAAGTAGGGTGATTACTAAAACATGGATGCCATAATTCCGTATTAACTTAGTAATCATGTATGCTTAACCCTGTGTATTCATTTGGTTATTTGTTGCCATAATTGCATGATATTTGTCACATCTAATAATTGCAAACCACTTCTACAATGGTTTCACTGTTCATAATATTTATTATTGTACAAAATTCATGCATATGACATGTCTTGTTATTAGACTAAAAATTAAATTACCCAAAGTGGTATGGGACACCTTGGGTAATATGAAATAAGAATTAAATATTCAAAGTGGTATGGGACACCTTGAATATCAGACCTTATCAACATGTATGAAATGTATTGGACTATCGGTATGGGGTCCAGTTAAAAGAAAGCCCTCCAGGTTGGGGACTGGTTAAAATAAGCCCTCCGGGTTGGAGACTGGTAAAAGTAATCTCCTCGATGCATCGATAGTTCTCGAGATAGTCAGATTGGGTTATTACCACTAGGTCATGGAACGAGGCCTTAACATAGAGACCATGGGCCATTCAGCATACATTTCTTAGTATATGACCAACCAAGTGATTATTCTGACTAGAGGAACGTCCTTGGTTATAGAACCATTACCTATGAGTATCAGATTTAAAATACATGTGGCATATGATGAGGCAATGTTGATCCATGACCAGTTTTCTTTTTCATGTTTTTATTACAGATGTTTCATTACAATTATCATATCATGATGTGCATTTTTATATATTGTAGAGAATGTTCTATTGCGCGACTCTGAGGATGGTTACTTGCACACCTTTCTTGTTTATGCCTACTTTAATTAGTAAAACCCATGCCATTTTTTTATGATAGCATGTTTACCTTTTTATTTAAGTGGTTTTCAGATAACTGTTCTAATGCATAAGTAATAAGTGCTTTAACTGTATTATATCCACATTTTATTTTTCTTGATGTGCTTCCTTTAATAAATTATTTTATATATGGAAAAGTATTTTCAAAGGTAGTTTTCAAAAGATGGTTTTAAGTACTTTCAAACCCCTTTATTGGGTATTTCAATGCTCACCCTACGTTTTTGATGAATTTTTACAGGTTGTTAGAGTCTTTCCAAGTTTTGGGATTTTGATCTTGGCTTTGTATAGAAGAAGTGAAGCGGTTGGCTCTGATTCTCCAGGATCTAAACCAGAAAGTTCTTCTTTATGGGTTATGATGTATAAATTGTTTGTTTCATTTGTATGAAATAAATTACACACTATAACTAGAGGACAGGCTCCAGGCTACCAAAGGCGGGGGCATTACAGTTGGTATCGGAGCAATGGTTTAGGAAACCCTGGAAAATTAAGACAACACAAAAACATTAATAATGTTTTACTAAGTAGGGTTTGTTCTTAAACTTCTCAGATGGTAAGACAGCGAACGACACCTAGACTCTTGACTCTCCCTACAGAGATCTTGCAGACTATTGTAGCAAAATCCTGCTCAAAAAGTTACCAACCTTTTGTTAACTTACGACTCATGTGAAAAACCCTCTATGAAATATCGAAAAGCTTGAATGTCCTTCGAATCATCCGGGGGTCAGAAGTTGTGTATAACCAAATGGACAATGCACTGTTCGAGAATTATAAAAATAAAGGGAAGTAATATGATGGACTCTTCCTTTGTTTCACCATGAATAATAAATGGTTGCCCTTCACGGCCTTCGGAGAAGCTGGAAAGGAGTTGTACTTCCGTCCAGTATTTATGTTCCAAAACCTGTGTTTCAGCATGCTTGGGGTCCTCTGCGATTTTGGATCATTCATTGAATCCTTCAAATATGACGTGGTTCGAGAGATCTTTAAGAACTACATCCAAGCGGATGTCGCGGAGCTTGATGTCACTCGTGCCCATCTCTGGAAAACCACCTGTATCAAACGGGAACTTGGTTTTAACCACGATCCACTTTTCCAAGAATGTATTTAGGAAGAAGAGACCCACAAGCTTTGTTCTGCCCTAGGAATAGAGTTGAATAGTACCTTCTTCCATGGGTGGTGGAGGTAGAGGGACATCACCAATGGTGTCTGGGAAGCCGTGTGAATAAGTCAGTGTATGTACGCCGATCGAATTGCGAGGACAGAATTCTTTTAAGAGGGGGATAATGTGATGCACCAGGATTTATGAACCTGATTAAGTGAACGATGATATGTTTTGTAATGTTTTTTCTTGTTTTAAATGGTTGGTTTTTGTTACCAATAAAAGAATTAAAACTAAATAGATGAAAAACAAAGGGAACTGGTATATATTACAATGGTACATTGTTACAATGACTCAAACTAACCGAGAACACCATGTGCAAGACTCAACATGGCCACAAAAACACTACTAAGAATCACAACTCTAGTAATCAGATAGTATTCATCTTATTGGTCCGACAGTGTGAAAAACATAATCGCCAGAACCACAACACACAAACTCAGCACCAATGGAATGATGAGAGCCATCTTCCTAGGTCCAGGTGTTTTGAAAATGTAAAACAACCTACCCCCTATTTTTATAATGGTCCTTTAAGGGAATATGAACATTATATGACTGTTGGGTTTCCACGGATAAAGTGCATATGTTTATAAAAATTTGGTCTTTATAATGATCTTATAATCTTACGGTATTTCAATATTTTATATATATACAAAATATTATAATTATAGCTTCGAGTATCTTAATTTTGAAACAAAAGATTATTCTTGAAAATGAAACTATTTTTCAAAATCTCGATGATATCTATAAGGTGGAAAACTTAGTATTTTAAAATGTGTCGAATGTCTTGTCTAAAGGGGTATTTGTAATAATTGGAATATATATATATATATATATTAGATCTCTAAAACTATGTATTTTTAAATAGGGAAAAAATTAATTTTGAATCAAATAGTGGAGTATGATATATATTGGATTCTTGATTTTAAAGATATAAGTTCCTAATAAAAATTTACTATGTTAATTATGAACTTTATAAGAGTTATATGAAATGGTAAAGTATTTTTCATAATCAAACATGGGATTTTATACTTGGAATTTATAGGTTAAATGTATCTATTAAATTCTGTAAATTAAATTTTAAATGTTTTATAACATTTCAAAAAAACATAGTAAATAGTATTTATATCTTTTTTGGTATTGTTTCCTTTTAGGCGAAGCTTGGCTGGCCGTGCGATCGCCCCGCACAACCTCATCCGTCTGATATTGCCAAGATCCCATCCATTGTTATTTTTTTAAATGCTCATTTCATACCTTTTAACCTGATCCATTCGATCTCTCCAATGTCATATCCCAGCCGTCGTTTTTTTTAAACCCGCAACATTCGTCGTCTCCTACCTCACGTCGGGGTCCCGCTAACCCAGCACACTGGTTCGCCCAAGAGGCCACCTTCTCCACTTTGTTGTTTGACCTTGCGCACCCCACCTTCCTACGATATCATAGGCTCGGCCTAACCCCAGGATCGATTTCCTTTAAGTACACTGAAACCTCTGTGTAAGCTCGGACCTCCTGAGCCAGCCCGCACCGCCGCGACACCTACCTCGCTGTCGCCCCACCACCACACAGACCACCACCGGTCCCGCACCACACTGCCTGAGCATGACCACACCAGTGCTAGCACCATGCCACTGGTCACCATTCTATCACCATGCAGCGTCTCTAGGTGGTCGTTATCTTGTCAGACCAGCTCCGACCACCCATGTTCTTCTCGTTTTCCCAGTCATCCCCCAAGCCTTCCTCCGCGGCGAGCTTCTTCCTTAAGCGGAAAGGGTTCCATGTTCATGTGTTTTTTTTTCAGAACCTACCAATGATCATATATACATATATATATACATGAAATATATATATAGAAGGATTATTTTTATAGGTATTTATTTTCCACACAAACCATTCTATGAAAACAGAGGGCTTTGAAGGGTGTTTTCCTTCGTGTCTACAAATATAGGGGATACCCCCACCTCATTGTAATTTTAAACCCAATAAACACACTGCCTATACTCAGGTATATGATATATATATATATATATATATATATTAACTTATATGTATTCAGTATAGGCATCGTTTCTCTCCTCTTTTGAAGACTGGGTGTTTGGCATAGAAAATGGTATCTTTTTTCCCCTAAAAAGATTTAACAGTTTTTGTTTCCTTTGAGTTTTGTTTATATAACCCATATGATACAATATATACATATATATATATAATTTTATATATGTTTAGGTATACCCCCTTAACCTCTTCCAGTTTAAGGGATTCCAAGGAGATTGTTTATTATTATTGTTTAATCAAGTATTTATATATGTGTAGTTGTGAAGGGTATTTATATTTAGAAAAACCATTAAATAACTTATATATATGCATTTTCTGGTGTTTAAGTATACACATATATATATATAGGTAACCATAAAAAAATTTATTTCTAATATTTCCATATAATTCAGTATTTTAAATTAGGAATTATACTTTTGAAAATTGTCTTTTTAAAATAAATTCCTAACATGTATGCTTTTTATGTAAGCCATATATATATAACTATATATTTCTATAAGTTATGTATTTAAATATAAATTAGTTTTTCTTCTTTTTTTATCTATGAATGATATATTTGACGCGAACATGGTCTTTGGTTTAAATGAAAATTAAGTTATAGTTTTAAACCCATAGTTTTTATATGTATGTGTGTTCATGGTTTCATATATAGTAAACCCTATCTTTTTTTAGTAAAATTCTCAGGATTTAATTTTTTTTTAACACATGTAAGTTATTAGTGTTTTTCTAAGCCTATATGTGTTTTGTATATGAGCATGCATTAAATGGCATGTTTAATTAAGTATCCATACTGCCCTATACCCTTGATGTAATTTATGTTTTTAAATGAATGTGACTCGGCTTATTTTAAATTAAAGGTCAATGAATTCATGGGATCATGTCATCATGTAGTATCCATTTATTGTTTGATGTTAAGATTTATTCAGTGTTCATTAGTGTTTAATTAGGTTTTGGTTTAGTTGCAAGTTCAATATCGTGGTTAACACCTTAACTAATGACAGGTGTTTTCTTTGAGTAATTTTTTTCCATGAAATAATAATTTTTAAAGAGTTGTCATTTATCATCTCTTGTAGGAATTTCTATTATTAATCATACTCTAGTGATTATGTAGTGAAGTAGGTTGATTACTAAAACATGGATGCCATAATGCCGTATTAACATAGTAATCATGTATGCCTAACCTTGTGTTCATTTGGTTATTTGTTGCCATAATTGCATGATATTTGTCACATATTATAATTCCAAGCCACTTGTACAATGGTTTCATTGTTCATAATATTTATTATTGTATAAAATTCATGCATATGACATGTCTTGTTAATAGACTAAAAATTAAATTACCCAAAGTGGTATGGGACACCTTGGGTAATATGAAATAAGAATTAAATATTCAAAGTGGTATGGGACACCATGAATATCAGACCTTATCAACATGTGAGAAATGTATTGGACTATCAGGATAGGGTCCGTTTAAAAGAAATCCCTCCAGGTTAGGGACTGGTTAAAGTATGCTCTCTGGGTTGGAGACCGGTAAAAGTAAGCTCATCGATGCATCGATAGTTCTCGAGATAGTCATATTGGGTTATTACCCCTAGGTCATGGAACAAGGCCTTGACATAGAGACCATGAGTCCTTCAGCATACATTTCATAGTATATGACCAACCAAGTGATTATTCCGACTAGAGGAACGTCCTTGGTTATAGAACCATTACCTATGAGTATCAGATTTAAAATACACATGGCATATGATGAGGCAATGTTAATGCATGACCAGTTTTCTTTTTCATAATTTTATTACAAATGTTACATTACAATTATCATATCATGATGTGAATTTTTATATGTTCTAGAGAATGTGCTATTGTGCGACTCTGGTGATGGTTACTTGCACACCTTACTTGTTTATGCCCACTTTACTTAATAAAACCCATGCCATTTTTTTATGATAGCATGATTACCTTTTTATTTAAGTGGTTTTCAAATAAGTTGTCTAATGCATACGTAATATTTGTTTTAACTGGATTATATCCAACTTTGATTTTTCTTGATGTGCTTCCTTGATGAAATTATTTTAAGTATGGAAAAGTATTTTCAAAGGTAGTTTTCAAAAGCTGGTTTTAAGTACTTTCAAAACCCCTTACTGAGTATTTCAATGCTCACCCTGCGTTTTTGAGGAATTTTTACAGGTTTTTAGAGTCTTCCCAAATTTTGGGATTTTGATCTTGGCTTTGTAAGGAAGAAGTGAAGCGGTTGACTCTGATTCTATAGTATCTGAACCAGAAAGTTCCTCCTGATGGGTTATGATGTATAAATTGTTTGTTTCATTTGTATGAAATAAATTAAACACCATAACCAGAGCACCGGTTCCGGGATACCGGAGGCAGGGGCGGTACATAATGAATGAAATATAACATATATCTCTTTATGGTTATAATATTTCTTACATATTCGTGAAAATTGTTTTTATTTTCCTTAGATATAATAGAAATATAAATTTTTTTTATAATTAACATAAATATATATCATTATAATAAATATACTTATTTAACAATTATATCATGTTTATTGAAGCTTTATAGGATGTTTACGGATAATTAAACATGAATATGTTTGGTATTAACATATAACTCTTCTTTGAGTATCCTCTTTTGAGAAGACCCTTAACGATTATAGGAGTGATTTTTTGAATAAATACCACAATTAATATTGATTGATGATTATAATAGTATTCATTATGATATTCAAGCAGAAAAAAGTGCTCAAGTGTTATAGAGAAGATATGTAATGATGTCCCATTTTACAAGTGAGGGGACTGACATAATTGTATTTTTTTTCTAAAAACTAAAATAAAATAAGGTAACATTCATGGAAAAGTGACCAAAAATTGGAGCAATTTCATATATAAGATGAAATAGGTTCAAAAATATGAAACTATTAGAATATGGATATTTTTTTTATTTTTTAACACTTATTTTTGACATTTGACCCTTCATTTATCCCTTTCCCACTTATAGTGGTAAGATAGTTCTTAATCATTAAAGGGAAATGATTTCATAAAAAACAAAAAGTGGATCATAAGTATAAAAAGATTTATATTTTTTAATATTTTCTTTTTCACTTGATAATTTATATGTGTTTTGTGTTTTTTTAAAACTAATTATATATTATTTAATGTAAAATATCCTTAAATTCATTTCATGGAGAATTAACACAATTTAAAAAAAAACATCCATATTAAAATGTAGTTTTAATTTTAATATTTTAAAAATTACATACCATTGACTCTGATCCATAAATATATTGTATGAATTTAAAATTCCCAATACACAATATATTTAATATTTTAAACACTATTTATATTTATTTTTCACATTATCTCATAAGTGATCCATTAGTGATGCATAAGTGTTTTAGGTAATTATGTACAATAAAAAATTATATATAAATTAACATAAAAAAATAATTTTTTATTGAAAAAAACTCATAAAACTAGTAAAAATATATATTTTTATATTAATACAAATAACATATATGAATTAGTTATAGGGACGTTTTGAATTTATTTATTATATAAATGAGTATATATTTCAATATCAACAGAAAATGGAATAAATTTCACCATTTTTTAAGATATTATTTTTTTGGTCTTAATCCCTTTATATTATAAATTTAAAACACTTTTATTGGTGATTTTTAGACTGTATCACATATTTTTAACCTTAATTACCAGATTTACCCATTACGGAGGTGTAAAACATAAACAATGGTTACTATTCATTTTGAGAAAAATTTTGTATCCCTTATTTAATAATATAATTTAGAAATATTATAAGTATATAATATATTTTACAAGAATAAAATCCTATAATTTGAATAAATTAATTCTAAAAACTCTACATAAAACATGTAAAAATGATTTCTAGAGAAAAAAAATTTATTATGCATAAAAATGATTTTATTCACATTCATTTCCTATAATAATTCATTAGATAAATTCTAAAATATCTTATTTAAATATTTATCTATAAAAATTATAAACATTTATTATTATTAATTAATTTTATTTATAAATTCAAAAGTATATTATAAACATAAGAAATAGTATTCAATGAAATAAGTACTTTTATCATTAATTAAATTTATCATTACTTATAACCAATTGTTAATAATTTTATGAATGATAATTGATTTTATTAAATTAAATAAAAATATACTTCATAAAAATGATTCTTCATTAGTGATCATGGAATATTTTATAATAATAAAACACATAGAAAAATTTATCTTTGAACGATAAATAATTTTTTTTAACATTTAAAAAGTTGGTACTTATTTATGAGGTATTAATCAAAAAACATTCCATAAAGGATAGATTTTTTTTAATATTTTATTTATTCTTAATAATACCCATTAGTCTATTTTAATGGTTATAAACGACACCTTTTATTAGTTATAATCTCATCATATATAGTTGTTTTTTAAGATGGGTTTTTCATTTATTATATAAAATCAAGTAAAGTATTTATTTAAAATAAAATACAATGTAAAATATATTAGTATCACATTCTACCTCCTTAATGAAATTGTTTACTCAAAATTTAATCTCATGTCTTATAAAAATGGACATAATAATTTTTAGATTCAATTATATGGATTATAAGGAAGGTATACCAAATGAAAAAAGGGATTTTTAATCCACATAGAAAAATTTTTCTTCTGAAAAGGAATTTTGTATCTCTGTTAAGAAATAGAGACTTATCATTTCCAAAACATTTATTAAACCATACATTTATAATTATGAGAATAATTATATTTAATAATATCGATAAATATTACCTTTATAGGTGTTAAATACATTCCTCACAATACTCAATATATTTATCTTCTTTTTCTCTAGTTTTAAAAACATATTCTCCATAGAGATGAAGAATGTCATAGAATATAATAATTTTAATTATTAAAAACATATCATCCCTTTTTTCTAAAATTTTTCAACCTCTATATAATAAAAATATCCTTGATTAATTTTTTCATTCCATATGCATGAATATTATCATATAATAGATCACATTATCTATAAAAGGATGTCAATTTATTCATCCAGTTTCTACACATCAAAAAAAAGTATCACCACAAGTTAGTGTAATATCATATTTGAATAAAACATTATATATCAATCTCAAAAAAACTCAGCCATAGTACTAAAAAAATTTCACATATCATTTCATAAATAATTATACTTAAAACATTTCCACAATAAATTGGAAAACATTTTGTCACCAAAATCTGAAATATTTGATCATATATTCTTCTAAGAATATCATTCATCGATAAAAAATTTAAACAAACCTAATTTGAAATTAAAAATATATTTATATATAAAATATAATCATATATTCTCCTAAATATTCCAATAAGCTTCAAAAACAACATGATCCAACATAAACCAACAAACAAAATATATTTTATTCAACAAGAAAACCCAATATTTATTCTTCCAACAAATCATCATAAAAACTATTTATTTTACCTTAATCATATAATTTAAAAAATATATTTTAATTCCTAAAAAATAAATTTAATCACTTATTTAGAAACTAATTATTAATTATTATATATTCCCAAAATATGGAAAAACATTTATTACCATAATCCACAACTACCTATTAATAAAATTGAGTATTAAGATTAATGATTATTGGTTTAATTCAAGTTATGTACAAAAATAAAATTATTACCAAATAACATAACAATAAATCACATAAACAAACTAAGGGTTATGTATAAACCAATAAAATTTTAAATACCAATAAAAATTTCCCAAAAATCCATCAGTCACCTTAAAATCACATAACACAAAATATAATAAGGAATATATACCATAAAACATATAATCATTCATAAACTAATAAACCCAAAATTGGTTAATTAACTCATATATTATCCTTATATGATAATTTACTTTCACATAATGTTATTAAAAACATAAGATGATAACAAATAAGCTATCCTAAGAGGTATATTCCTAATCTGGTGTTAAAATCTAATTTTTCATATAATAGCTTTGATTCCAATTTCAATAATCATATTATAATAATCTATAATTACAATATCAAAATCCAATATTGTCTCTTTTATTCAACCTTTATATTTTAGGTTTTCTATTTTACTGTGTTAAGAAAAACACTTCATACAAAAATGTGAATTTTTTCAATTATACCAATACTTTTTAATTCCATAATATCTATTAAAAATATACATCATATCTCTCCACACATGATACACTTATAAAAATCAAACATAAAATCAGTCCTCATAACCTATAGAAATTGAATAATTATAAATTTTATGATAAAAATTCCCACTAATGGTAAAAATGGGAAATATCGATACATAACTATAATAGAGTATTATATAAGCATAAAAGATATAAGAAAATTATCCTTATAAAGGGACTCATACAGAATTAGTTTATTATCAATAATCATGAATCGATATGATGTCCATTTTCATAAACAATTAAATAATACATAAGTGTTATATTTCATCAATAATATTCCATTGTTCTTGGTATCATAACATATGCATACAACACATATTTTTATAATACACATAAGCATGAGAATATCTTGTAATAGAATTTCACTAATACATTCATCACATAAAATGAATCTGGTATATAATAATGGATATCCTTGGCCATGGGATAATAATGATTTAATTCCCTCAGACTAAGGACAATCTATATTATACCCTCTTTAACTTAATCTAACCACCCATGTTCCTTATTGTGGTTGGGATAACCTTATGTGTATCCTTGTTCTCATAAGTCATCAAATATTTCCAAATACATTAGGGGATATAGAGTTCATATACCACCTCTATTGTAATGAAATTTATATATAGGTTTTCTAAAATATCGTTATATAATTCCTCATTTCATAATAAAATAACTTGTAAAAAGGAAGAATGATTCATAAATTTTTAATTAGATTTTAATTAACCCATATTAAGGAAATATTATTATTAGAATTATTTATATAATATAATTATAACCAATCAAGTGAAATAAATTTTATTTTATCATTAATATTTTCCCCAATTTAATATAAAAATAATAAATTTATGTTATCATATATGAAATTATTACATTAAATGAGAATTTGAACACTTCTATGAAAATTAGAGGATTTTTTCCTTTGTATCACTAAAAAATAAAAAGTATGAGGGTATTGAAAAAAAATAATTTCATAAATAATAATAATAGAAAATTATAATGTATTATTAAAATTAAATAATATTATTCACAATATAAAATGTTTGTCATGTCATATACATTAAATGAGAAAATTATTTTTCAACAATTGTAAAATGTTCAAAGTGTGTCCCACGTGAAACATCTGAAAAAATTAATATTAATTATTTTTAAAAAAACATAAATGAATTAAAAAGTTTATCAAATATATATTTATAAATGTATACTTCACTAAAATATTTTTAATAACATATACATAGAAACAAAGGTTCATTGACCAAAGTAGATGTAAGGTCTATTATTCATAAAAACATTTTCTATGTCATTTTAAAATACCAAAGTGACTAATACAGTACATATACATGAAAATTCTAGGAGTAACCAATTATGAATAAAATTTATGAAGTTACAAGAAAATTAATTATAATATTTCTCTTCAAATAAATTTATCATACACAATCATTAGAATAAATAATATTGTAACAAAAACCACTACGGTATTGATAATTTTTTATTGATAATCCCCTTAAAGAAACATGATCATATTGAACCTTAAATATAATCAATGTCAATAAATCCATTATATAATATTTATAATAAAAATGTTATTCTCCATATGAACACTAGTTGTTTCATAACATCGATCATGTCTCTCTGAAATAATATTGTGGTAATAAACCCATATTGTTTTGTTAATCTCAAAATAAGAAACCCCTAAAATAGTGTCCCTAAATGGATTTTTAAATCAGTATAATATTATTTATAATGATCATAATATATTTTATTGTTATTATATACATTACAATAAATAATCAACTGTTGCATATGTTATATATCACACAAATAAATTGAGATGAGAAACCCCTAAACTTAGTCCCATTTTTCTTCGTATGTGTTCAAATATCAAGTAAGATAAATATAAATTTTTTATAAATATATTATTATACCATATTCATTCTTATATTTCATTTTAACATTCCATTATAATTTACAATTACTAATGTTTCTATAATTACTCTATCATGTAATATTTCTAGGTTCACATTATTAACTTACACAAATATTTTTTCATTTAGATGTTCTGATCCACGGTCCTTGGTAATGGTTTTTTCATATATAGAACGTTAATGATATCATTTTAATCCAATTATTACAATATATGATATTTTATTTCCTTTAATTTATGGTTTTAATGAAATTTGAATTACAGTACTCCATGGAGAAGGTATTTTGTACCTACAAAATTGTAATGCTACCGTTTTTTATAGGGTTGATTGAGAGGAAGATAAATTAAAATTCAAATTGCTTAAAATATATTTATTTAGTACATATCAAATATATTAATTATATTAATGCATATTATCTTCCATGTAAATTGAAAAATGAAAAATGATTCACATCGTATCATGGAGGCGGTAGTCCACATTTATGTTGATGTGAGATTATCATTACACAATAGATAAAAGGATAAGATTGTGGATTATATATTAAAATTATATAATTATATTTTTGTTATAATATATATATATATATATTAAATTCATCTATATAACCATTGAAGAGAGATGGTGATGAATAATAATATACATCACTTCATAGAGATGGAATTTGGTGTGTACCCTTGAGTGATGTTTTTATTTTCACTTAGGTGTATAGTGACAAAAAATGGGAATTAATTATTGAAAAAATATATCGATATATTAATATTACATATTTAATAATTTTCATATAGTTATAAAATATATTTATGTTTATTATGGAGAAACAAACATGAAAATGGTTAATAAGAAAATTTTCCTATAATTTTGGTATCAACCTTTAAGAATCACTTTAATACATTATGGAGTGGGATTTTATAAATAATATAATATTTGGGATGATAGGTTGAATGGTGTATGTGAACTGAGATGATGTATGGTGATATAAACTACTCAAGTCATGTGAAGAGTATAGGAGATTAGGCTGCCTTTTACAAGTGAGGGGATTGGATCAATTGTAGTTAATTTAAACATTAAAATAATATTTGTTATATTTTATGGAGAAGATTATCAAATTCAATAACAACATATAATTTTAAGGGATTCTATTTTAAAACGAAGGAGATAAATCATACATAAGGGAATACATAAGATCTATTTCGTGTTAAAAAAATAATCATACATTAAAACACTGTAGATAAACACAAATTCTGACTAATGATTCAAGAATTTCAAATACACAAAAAACTATTAGTAAAAATATAGGATTGTATATTTTCAACCTTTGATCTAGGTGATGGTTCCCTAATCTGGTCGACCACATGACCTCAAATGTGCCCCCCCCATATACTAGAGGCTACCAACTAGAAGTGAGTATATGTGTAACACCCCGACCCTAGTTACCCAGAGTCGGTGCATTATTACATAATATTGGCATGATCACAAAAGCTCAAGCCTCAAAAGACCGATTAGTTTAGTAGCCTTGGAAACACTAGATATATTCATAATTCTTACATTACATCATAAAGTGAAAAAAAACTACAACAAAACCTTGTCTTCATATCCCTTCATTCTATGCCTTTAGGTCATTCATAAAATACATTTTCACATCCTGGGAAAAATAAAACATTAAAAGTGGTGAGCTCAGATGTTCAGTAAGGATAACAATATAGCGGAAACGTTCATAAATAAACATAAACATTTAAGGCAATGTATAACTAAAAGAAAGTTCTATTAAACTTGAACTTCAGAATAATATGGAAAAGATAAAATGAAATAATTCCATTTACATATTCACATGTATATTCTACTAGTCGAATAATCACATGCAATATCAATAACCACTTTCATAATGATGGAATTCATAATGCCAGACTATCATAACCACATAGTCAAGGCCTTGTGCCAAGACTACAAATAGGATTTTGTCAAGGCCTTGTGCCAAGACACTAGTATGTCTTATGAGACCTACTGACGCAATGAGATGCTATAACGGGCTCCACTCATCACTTATTAAGTCCAATTCATTTCTAATATGAACAAGTTTAAACATAACATAAACATTCGTATTAAAACCAGCATATAAAATGTCAATACTTTCTCTATACACCATGAATGGTATAAAAATAACACATCCACAGTAAAACATATCAGAAAACCTTCAATACTATATGGAAGTTTTGTATCATAATAAATCAACTTCAAATAAGCTTAAAATCCATCAAAGGATGTTGACATAGATGAAATCAATACTATTTGAGTGAGATATCTCTTTTTTTTATCATTTAAAATCCACATAATTAAATAATTTATTATGAATATATTCTTATAAGATTATAAGTGAAGCTTTTACAATTTTATAACGGCAAAAAATAGTCGTACCCACCGTATAAGTTAAAATATACTTTCTTACCTTAATTCTGTCGAAAAAGATAAAAAGGACCTTGTTTAGAAAATGATGGAAAGATTCCTTTATAAACATATTATAAAAAGTAAAAAAAGGTTATAAATGACTTTAACCCATTGTCTGTAAAATATTAAGAATTATTTGAAATACATTTTTAGGAAACTTGGATGTGGATGATAAAGAGGTCCCATTAGATAATTACGTATAAACAACCTCAAATAATGAAGAGATTGTGAAATAAACCCTTACCTTGTAATTTTCCTTTGTAGAGAGTAGGTTAACCTCTTGTATAATAGCTAAATCATTGTTATTAAATTATAAAATAATCATATACATAAATATGATATCATATATGATCTTTTAATATTTCTTTGTTAATAATATTTTAGTATTATCGTCATTTCAGGTGTTCACTTACTCATTTTCTTTTATATGTTTTGTTACATAAGACGTGTTTTTTATCCATAGGTTTTATCTTATTTATATCCTGAATGATATCAAGTCCTTAAACATTATTTTTAATCATCAAATAAAAATTAGTCTTGAATGGATATGATTGGGAATGAATCTCATCGCGTTCATGGAGACGGTAGTCCATACGTACGCACGAGCGACAATATCATTCTTTTGATGTTAAAATAGTATATAATTGGATGGTATATCATATATATAGAATCATTATAATTTTATATTTATTATTTACTTCAGTTACACATCATTATCATACCCATCTAAATAATAATGTTTGGAATAACAATTACACCACGACGTGGAGATGGTAAGCCGTACGTACACACATATGGTGACATGTCATTCAATGGATGGATAGAATACTGAATATGGTTGTTCCATATATATAATAACATCATAGTATATAAAAGGTACTGCAATTATTATTTTATAATGTAAATAACACAGAAAGATAAAGTGGAAGAAGAAAGGAACTTGGAAGAGGGTGGTGAAAACATTACCTCTTCTTCAGGTTCTTCCTTTTGATTTGATAAAAAGGGATCCTTAGGATGGATTTCTGATCAAATTAAGTCCTCTAGGTAGAAGTGAGGGAAGTTGAAAGAATATTTGGGTAGGGGTTGGCTAAGCCAAAATTCTTTTAAGGTATGAATTTGAGAGAAGGGGGAGTGCCCTTTTATAAGAGGGGTGAGGGACACCTTAGGAAAAACCTAAAATATTACTTTATAATAAATTCATATTCGGTTTATAATGGATCCAAAGTGACTTATTTCAAGTCTAAGGTGGGTATGGGTCTAAATCATTTCAAAAAATAGATTTTATATGGGTTTGGGTCACTAAAGTATCCTTATCATTTATATTTTACTCTTAGTTAAATAGTTTGACATTTACCATGTCTCTTTTTATTTTTATATTATATGGTTAATAAACATACTACATACATCCAATAGAACCCCAAGTGGTTAATTAATGATACACCTATCATTATATATGTCTTTAGCCCGAAACATAGATTTTTAGGAATATAATATCAATTAATAATATAATATTTGTTTTAAAAACTCTTTTATGTCAATTTTGACACTATTTGGTATTTTGTTTTTGCTAAATTCATAACAGAATTATTATTTCGAACCTCATTCATTTAATCAACCCTAAAATTTCATATTATACTATAAAATTAGTTTAATTCATTAACAGTCTCAAATTATATTTATTTGGGTATTTATAATATCAATTATTTTAATATTTCACTAATAAGGTAATTACTGCATCATCATTGTGTCATAAATAAATTAAATTATTTAATGTATTAAAATTAAAAATAAAATACCATTATGTACGAAATATTTTTATATTTATAATGAATATTTATAATGTAATTTATCTTATTTATAACACTATATAAAAAGAATTTAGTTATTAAACTTTGATTTTAACTCTTTTAACGCTCCTTTGAATTAAATAATAATAAATGTCCTAATCTAATCCAAGTGGACCAAAGAAGTTCATATTTTATTCCTAAGGTTGTTTATGGTGGAATTATACTTAGCCAATAGAATTAGGACATGTGTTAAGGTAATAATAATATCATATTTACCCTTAATTACCCTACTTACTTTTAACCGTGGTAAATAAAAGTAAAAAGTTACTATTCAATAATAATTATTTTTATATTATTAAACCAACTTTTACTCCTTGATATTAACTGTGTCTCTTGGATTTTCGAAATTCCACTCCCTGAAGCGGTAAAATTATGTTTTATGTGAATTTTCAAATTCTCCTAGGAGGTGAGTATAAGACGGTGATAATTTCTATAAAATTTTTATATATCTAAAATTATTGTAAATGGACTCCAATGAATTACATTGGACTTATATAGGTATTATGTGTCTATTTTACCTAATATAAATTTAAATAAAATAAATAATTTTTTAAATAAAACATCTGTTTTAAACTATAACTCAGTGTTTTTCACTATTCATTAAAAATTGAAAGTTTTCATAAAAATACCAAAAATTGACCCTAAGCTAATTTCGATATTCTGAATCCAAAAATGAAGTCCATTTTGAAGTATAATATTTATAAAATCTCAAAAATTGTGTATTACTATTCATAATGGCTAGTTTGATTGGTTGTGGTGTGTGTTAGAACTCGACGTTGTGTACAACACACGCTACTGTATTATTAAAAGAGAAGCGTACTGTGGAAGCTTGGGGTGTTACATTCTCCCCTCCTTCAAATAATTTCATCCTAGAAATTTTTATAATATTACCACATGAAAATACTAGGGTGGTTCTTTATCATAATTTCCTTGGGTTCCCACGTTGCATCTTCCATCTTATGGTTTCTCCATAGAAATTTTACCAGACGAGTCGTCTGGTTTCTTAATACTTGTTCTCTGGTATCAAGACTCCTGACGGGCTTTTCGCAATAAGATAGATCGGGTTCCAGTTCTACTTCCTCATAGGTGAGTACATGCGTTGGGTCAGGCATGTATTTTCTTAATAGTGATATGTGGAGCACATCATGAACTTTGGAGATATTTGGTGGCATTGCCAAATGGTAAGCTACAGCCCCAATTCGTTCTAGAATTTTGAAAGGTCTGATGTACTTGGGACTCAATTTTCCGTTCTTACAAAAATGTATAACTCCCTTCCATAGAGATACGTTCAAGAAAAAATGATCTCTTACCTGAAATTCCAAATCCTTCCTTCAGTTATCAGCACAGCTCTTCTGCCTACATTGAGCTTCTTTGATGTGGTTTTGAATTACCTTCACCTTTTGCATCGTTTCTTCCACCAATTATGGGCTTACGAGTTTTCTTTCACCGACATCATCCCAAGAGGTTGGTGAGCGACATCTCTTTCCCTATAACGCTTCATATGGTGCCATCTGAATACTTTAATGGAAGATATTGTTATAGGAAAATTCCACCAGAGATAAATATTGATCCCACATACCTTGAAAGTCAAGTGAGCAAGATCTCAACATGTCTCGTAAGGTTTGAATAGTCTATTCTGATTGTCCATCAGTTTCGGGGTGGTAAGCAGTGCTCAAACGAAGTTCAGTATCTAAGGCCTTCTGAAGACTCTTCCAGAATCTTGATGTAATATTTGGATGATGATCAGAAACAATTTATTTTGGTATTACCTGAAGTCTTACAACTTTATTAATATATAGTCTTGCTAATCGTTTAAGTGGTAAATCTTCTCTTATAGCAAGAAAATGTTCTGACTTGGAATGATGATCAAAAATCACCCATATTGCATCATTATTTCTAGGTTTCTTTGGTAGTCCCATGAAAAAGTCCATCGTAATATTATCCCATTTGTACTCAAGTATAGGAAGAGGTTTCATGACTCCTCTAGGCTGTTGCCTTCCAAATTTCACTTATTGACAAACCATACCTCTTGACAGAAAATCTGAAATCTCCCTCTTCATGTTGTCCCACCAAAAATGTTCCTTCAAATCTATATACATTTTGGTTCTCCTAGGGTGTATAGAGAAATTAAAACAATGAGCATCATCCAACAATTCCCTTTTTTGATCAGGCATATCAGGAACACAAATTATCCTCCCAAATTACAAAATTCCATCTTTATACACAAAGTCACTCAATCTCCCATCATTCACATCTTTAATCTTCTTTTGAAATTATTCATCATCAGTCTGAGAACTCTTTATCCTTTCTAGTAAATATGGTTTGGCAACAATTTTAAAAAGTATCGATGTTTCAGCTTCTATGGTAATTACCATATCCATCTTCACTAGATCAATGAAAATAGGATCCCTTGCAACTTTCATCTTGTTCAAAACTCCATGATCCTTTCTGCTCAAATATTCTGCCACCTTATTTTCCTTCACCGAGTGGTAGTGTATTGTGAAATCATAATATTTGCGTAGTTCAAGCCATCTCCTTTGCCTCATGTTGAGTTATTTATGTGATAAAATATACTTTAAACTCTTGTGATCAGTATAAATATCACATTTCTCCCCATAGAGATCGTGTCTCCAAATCTTCAAAGAAATATATTACATCTACTAGCTCAAGATCAGGAGTAGGATATTTCTACACATGAATTTTTAGTTGTTGTAATGAATAGGCAAAAACCCTATCATTCTGCATAAGGACACAACCAAGTCCTTTCTTCGATGCATAACTATAAATAACAAACCCATCATTCCCCATTAGTAGAGTCAATATAAGAGAATTGACTAATCTTCTCTTCAGTTCTTCGAAACATTCTTCACACTCTTTTGTCAAAACAAATTTAACCCCTTTACATGTGAGCTTTATTAATGGGTTAGCCAATCATGCAAAATTCTAGACGAAACGTCGATAATAACATGCTAAACCAATAAAACGGAATACCTCAGTTATACTTGTTGGTGCTGACCATTATTTGATTGCTCTTGTCTTAGAAGGATTAACAGAGATTCCATCCTTGGAGAAAATATGGCCAAGAAAATAAATCTCTTGAAGCCAGAATTCACACTTACCAAACTTCCCATATAATTCATGTCTTCTCAGAGTCTTCAATATAATGCACACGTGATTTTCATGATCTTTGTAGCTTTTTGAGTATACAAAGATATCATCAATAAATACCACTACAAATTCATCAAGATATTCCTTGAAAACTTTGTTCATTAGATCCATGAAAATAGAGGGTGCATTAGTCATCCCAAAAGGCATTACTGTAAACTCGTAATTCCCGTACCTGGTTCGAAATGTTGTCTTGGTAATGTCTTCCATCTTCACCCACAACTGATGATATCCAGATCGAACGTCAATCTTTGAAAAGTATTTAGCTCCATGCAGTTGGTCAAATAAATCATCAATGCAAGGTAGGGGATACTTGTTCTTTATTTTTATAGCATTGATCTCCCTTAGTCGATACATAACCTCACAGATCCATATTTTTTCTTAACAAAAAGGATAGGGTCTCCCCATAGAGAAACACTAGGAAGAATAAATCCCTTATTACTCAATTCCACCAGTTGTTTCTTTAGTTCCACTAATTCCATAGTGTACATTCTATAAAGGGTATTCGATATGGGCCTTGATCCCGGAATTAAATCAATGGAAAACTCAATTTATCATTCTGAAGGATGTCCAGGTAAATCTTTCGGAAACACATCAACATATTATATCACAATAGGTTCATCCTCTATTTGAACATCCCTTTCCTCACCCACAGTCATTTCATTCTCTTCCTCCACAATAGTTGAATTTAGTTGAGATACTGTGGGTGGATCTAGATAAGAATTAGTTGGTGAATATTCTTCTCTAATGTTAAGGTGTTTTTTATCTTCATCATCAAAAATCATAACCTCCTTCTTCTTATAATAAATATTCACATCATGGTCCCAAATCAAATCCATACTGAGGATTATATCAAACTCAATCATAGGTATGATGATGAGATCAGCAGATAAAGAACATCTATATGCTCTAATGGGAACGAATTCCGAAAACATTATTGATATGATACATCCCTTAGGTGTTTTAACTGAAAACTCCCTTGTTAAATCAAATTGGAAATTTCTAATTTTCTTAGAAAACTGGGAAGATTTGAAACAATGTGATGATCCAGAATCAAATAATGCATTTTCTAAACTTGAGGAAACCATTAAATTACCTTCTATCACATCTTTCGGAGCTTCTACCTCAGTAGTAGTAATAGCATAAGCTTGGACTTTATCCCTTTTCCTTTTCTAAGGTATGTTTCCCTGATGCTTAGGAAATTCATTTGTAGAGTGTCCCATATACCTGCAATTGTAGCATTGAACATCGGTAGCTTCTTTCTTCCCCTTGCAATCACGAGCATGGTGCCCTTTTTCACCACACTTGTAACCGACTCCCATTTCTTTTAAGCAAGTTCTGGGTTGTTTCTTATCACATTTACTGCATGATGGATATTCAAATTTCCACTTTTTCCCCTTATATTCATTTCCAAAGTGATCAGTATACCTCTTCTTCTCTTGATTTTCTTTAAATTCATAAGACATAGAGAATTATTTTTCTGTCTTGATAGCACATGAGACAATATCTCTGTATGATGAGAAGGATTGTGAGACTAATTCTCAGCGGAGAAACGGTTTTATCCCATCAAATAAATGATCAATCTTACTTCTTGGGTTACATATATAATCTTCAGCATGCCTTTCTAACCTTGTAAAGTTATACTCATACTTTGCAACATTCTCGTCTTCCTTTTTCCTCAGACTCAGAAGTTGTCTTTCCATATCTCCTCAATGGTCATGAGGAAAGTATTTTTCTACGAAAATATCTTTAAACTCCTTTCATTCCATATTTGATACTTCATTATCTTCATTTGTGTTTTGAATCAATGACCACCATTGATCAGTATCTCTAGTGAGGTTGTAAACTGTCGTGACAACATTTTCCCTTTTGCTACTCCCTAAGGCATGGAATATTTTCTCTAAGGAATTTATCCATTCCTCCGCTACTAGTGGATTTTTACCCCCATTGAATGTTGGTGTCTATCTCCTCATGAATTGATCTAACATTGATCCTCCAAGCTGTGGATCATGGTGCTCTATATGGGTAAGGTTATTATTCATAACCTGAGTGAGTTGTCCCAGTATAGTGATTAGATGATCAGCACCAGTTGCATCACCAGATATACTATAATTATCATGAGCATGAGTGAAATACCTACATGGAGTGTGTGCATTGATACGGTTACCATTCCTTCTACTAGGCACCATTTCTAAACAATGGCATAAACTTGATTAGTTTATGAATCAAAATAAATAATTCCATAATTCTAAAACACTTAAAATAAATTGAACTATTTATGGTTATAATCCATAATCATAAAAAAATGTTTTCATTGAGGAAGTATATACTCATAAACCCTTCATAATGGTTTGTAAAGAAAATGATAATTATCCTAAGCATATCCCCTGGGAGTGTCATAACCAAGAGTGAAGCAAGGCCCTTTGTCGGGCAGAAGTTCCTATTCGAGTCTAGCTCAAAGCGGTGTTTTCGAGTTTTACCACTAGTTACATCTGTTCCAGAGCAGCCTCTACCTGCTCGTATCCTTACAGGAATTTATTTCTCAGAAAACTCAAAAAATCTTATAGTACAAAAATTCTAGTAAGTTATTCTACACTAATCCTCAAAGTCTATCATAGGGATATATGCTCTAATCCGAGTTTATCTAAATCTAGTTTCCAAGATTTTTACTAAACTTCCACTGATACAAACTGTAACTCCCCGACCCTAGTTACCCAGAGTCAGTGCATTATTACATAATAATGGCATGATCACAAAAGATCAAGTCTCGAATGACCGATTAGTTTAGTAGCCTTGGAAACACTATATATATTCATAAGTTTTACATTACATCATAAAGTGAAAACAAACATCATCTTGTCTTCATATCCCCTCATACTATCCCTAAAGTTCATTCATAAAATATTTCTTCACATCCAAGGAAAAATAAAAAATTGAAAGGGGTGAGCTCAAATGCTCAGTAAGGATAAAAATATAGCTAAAACATTCCTAAATAAACATAAACATTTAAGGCAATGTTTAACTAAAAAAATCCCTTTAAACATGAACTTGAGAATAATATGAAAAAGATTAAATGAAATAATACCATTTACTTATTCACATGGATATTATACTAGTCGAATAATCACATGAAATATCAATAACCACTTTCATAATGATGGAATGCATAATGCCAAACTATCATAACCACATAGTCAAGTCCTTGTGCCAAGACTACAAATACAATTTTGTTAAGGCCTTGTACCAAGACACTAGCTTCTCTCATGAGACCTACTGATGCATCGAGGAGCTATACCAGTCTCCACTCGTCACTTATTATGTTCAATGCATTCCTCATATGAACAGGTTTAAACATAACATAAACATTCATATTAAAACTAGGATAAGAAATGTCAATACTTTTTCCATAAACCATGAATGGTATAAAAATAACACATCCACAGTCAAACATATCACAAAACCTTCAATACTATATGGAAGTTTTGTATCATAATAAATCAACATCAAATATGCTTAAAATCCATCAAAAGATGTTGACATAGATGAAATCAAAACTATTTGAGAGAAATATCTCTTTTTTTTAAATCATTTAATATCAACATAATTAAAACATTTAATTTGAAAATATTGTAATAATATTGTAAGGGAAGCTTGAATGATTTAATAATGGCAAAAAATAGCCTCACCAGCCATATAAGTTAAAAAGACATTCTTACCTTAATTCTGTCGAAAAGGTTAAAAAGGACCTTATTTGGAAAACAACGGAAAGATTCCTTTATAAACATCTTATAAAAAGTACAAAAAGGGAGTAAATGATTTTAACCTATAGTATGTACAATAGTAAGAATGATTTGAAATACATTTTTAATAAATATGGATGTGGATGATAAAGAGGTCCCATTAGATAATTACAAATAAACAACCTTGGATAATGAAGAGATTGTGAAATGAACCCTTACCTTTTACTTTTCCTTGGTCGATAGTGGGTTAACCTCCTGTGTAATAGTTAAATCATTTTTATTAAATTATAAAATAATCATATACATAAATATAATATCATATATGATCTTTTAATATTGCTTTGTTAATAATATTTTAGTATTATCGTCGTTTTAGGTGTTCACTTACTCATTTTATTTTATATGTTTTGCTACATAATCCATGTTTGTTATCCATAGGTTGTATCATATTCATATTCAAAATGATATCAAGTCCTTAAACATTGTTTTTAATCATCAAATGAAAATTATTCTGGAATGGATACGATGGGGAATGAATCTCATCGCGTTCGTGGAGACAGTAGTCCGTACGTACGCACGAGCGACAATATAATTCTTTTGATATTAAAATAATATATAATTTGGTTCCATATCATATATACAAAATAATTATAATGTTATATTTAGTATTTACTTCAATTACACATCATTATCATACCCATCCAAATTATAATCTTTTGAATAACAATTACACCACGATGTGGAGACGGTAAGTCGTACGTACGCACGTATGGTGACATGTCATTAAAAGGATGGATAGAATATTGAATATGGTTGTATAATATTTATAATAACATCATAGTATGTAGATGATACTGGAGTTATTATTTTAGAATGTAAATATCAAATAAAGAAAAAGTGGAAGAAGAAAGGAACTTGAAAGAGGGTGGTGAAAACATTACCTCTTCTTCGGGTTCTTCCTTTTGACTTGATCAAAAGGGATCCTTTGGTTGGCTTTCTGATAAAACTAAGGCCTCTAGGTTGAATTTAGGGAAGTTTAGAGAATATTTGGGTCGGGTTTGGCCGATCCAAAAGGCTTTGAAGGTATGAGTTTTAGAGAATGGGGAGTGCCCTTTTATTAGAGGGGTGAGGGTCACCTTACGAAAAACATAAAATATTATTTTATAATACATTTATATTCGGTTTATAATGGCTCAAAAGTGATTTATTTCTAGACTAAGGTGGGGATGGGTCGAAATATTTTCAAAAAATATATTTTTGACCGGTTTGGGTCACTAAATTAACATTATCATTTATATTTAACTCTTAGTTAAATAGTTTGACATTTACCATGTCTCTTTGTATTTTTATATTTTATGGTCAATAAACGTTCTATATACATCCAATAGAAACACAAGTGGTTCATTTATGATACACCTATCATTATATAAGTCCTTTGGGCAAACCTTAGATATTTAGGAATAGAATATCAATTAATAATATAATATTTGTTTTAAAAACACTTTTATGTCAATTTTGACACTATTTGGTATTTTTTCTAAATTCATAATAGAACTATTACTTCGAACCTAATTCATTTAATCAACCCTGACATGTCATATTGACCTATGAAATTATTTTAATTTAGTAAAAGTCTAAAATTATATTTATTTGGGTATTTATAATATTAATTATTTTAATATTTCACTAATAAGGTAATTACTGCATCGTCATTGTTTCATAAATAACATAAACTATTTTATATCTAAAAATTAAAAAATGAACTACCATTATGTAGGAAATCTTTTTATATTTCTAATTAATATCTATAATTTAATTTATCTTATTTATAAACCAATTTTAAAAATGTTTTAGTAATTAAAATTTGATTTTAACTCTTTTAACTCTTTTTTGAATTAAATAATAATAAATGTCCTAATATAATCCAAGTGGACCAAATAGATTCATATTTTATTCCTAAGGTTTTTTTGGTCTAATTATACTTATCCAATAGAATTAAGACCTGTGTTAGGGTAATAATAATATCATTTTTACCCTTAATTACCCTATTAACTTCTAACCGAGGTAAAGAAAAGTAAAAAAGTTACTATTCACCAAAAACAATTATCTTATTGGGCCACATTTTACTCCTTGATATTAACCGTGTCTCTTCGATTTTCAAAATTCCACTCACTAAAGCGATAAAATTATGTTTTATGTGAATTTTCAAATTCTCCTAGGTGGTGGGTAAAAGACGGTGAAAAGTTCTATAAAATTTTAGTATATCTAAAATTATTATAAATTGACTCCAATTAATTAAATTGAACTAATATAGGTATTATTTTTCTATTTGACCTAAAATAAATTTAAATAAAATAAATAATCATTTAAATAATAATTTTGTTTTAAACTATAACTCGTTGTTTTTCACTATTCATCAAAAATTGAATGTTTTCAAAAAAATACCAAAAATTCACCATAAGCTAATTTTGATATTCCGAATCCAAAAATGATGTCCATTTTGAAAGATAAAATTTATAAAATTTCAAAAAGTGTCTATTACTATTCATAACACCTAGTTTGATTAGTTGTGGTGTGTGTTAGAACTCGAAGTTGCGTACAACACACGCTAATATATTATTCAAAGAGAAGCATATCACAGAATCTTGGGGTGTTACAATCTGGTAAGTCAATCATTAGGAGACTATACCCATCTTTTATTAGAGTAATGAACCAATCAAAAAAGATAAAAAAATGAAAAATCATATATAACCAAAAACATACGAATGGCATAAGTTCACCAAAACAAAAAATACAATATTACATTGATTATGAAAAATTCTATTCCAATATAAGTGCCAAAGGGCCTAAAAATGAATCTAAAAAATGAAGATATTATTGACTCTTATGAAGGTCCCAAACCATGTTCAATTTCCTCATCCATACATAACCCCAATTATAAATCTAATGTAGTTCCTTTTCCCTTAACCTGTTTGGAAATAGTAAAGTCTATTTTGGGTTCCAAGAAGGAAGATCGAGTAGGGTGTGATTATAACTCATTAGCCCACTACAAACAATGTCTAAAACAATCATAATCAAATGATAGTGTAGGAAGTTCTATAAAGAAAAGAAGACATTTACAAAATAAATAGTTTTCACATTATCATTTACACTTCATTTAATCATATTAACTCTAGGGTTATTAGGTATAAACCAACCCCTATACAAGCTTCTACTAGTACTGCATCCTGAATTGTTCCCAAGGTAATATCTTCTCTTAATTACTCCTTCGACCTGTTCTAGTGCTCAAAGTATTAAAAGTTTATAAGATATCTTAGTACCAGATTTTACTCATGAATGAGTTCGATGTATTATCATGTGAGGCCATATCTGGAAGTACCATTACTATAAATCTTTAAATTCTCACATAAGTTAAACTGTTACCAATAAAAAATAAAAATTAATATGACTATGTATCCATTCATACATCTCAATTGAATGACAATGTTACCATTTATTTACCCATAAGTACAATGACCATGTTGTCATTAATACTTCCAATTTTAATGACCATGTTCCTATTGTATTACTCATATGTAAAATTAAAATGTTACAATTTCTACTCCTGAATTTTTAATGAACATTTTGCTATTCATTCACACATAATTAATTAATAATTAATTATCCACCTCAATTCCCTTACTAATAAAAAAATTAGATAAATAATTCAACATCCTTTTTACTCTACAAATAATTCAGTACACCAATCCCAATAATTAATTAATCAATAAATTAATGAATAATGAAAATCAAATCCCATAATGAATTTTTGATAATTAATTATCTCATTCAAAATCTAAATTCTTTATAATTAATTCTCAAATTAATTATCTATATCATAGTATCAAGGAACATAATAAAATCATGTTTAATTATATAAAACTTTCCTATTCAATATATCATAATTAATCCCACGATTCATTTTCTAGATTGGAACCCCTAACAGTCATCATAAATTTATCTCAAATTAATTATCCAATAGTAATTCCCCTTAATCTCATGGCCAATTCTTCAGTTAATCATTTAATTTAACAATGCTTCAACAAATCATTTTCTCAACCTAATTTACACAATTTATGAATTCAGTTACTAAGTAAATGATAACAATACTACAATCTTACATACACACATCAAATCCATGATTATAGGAATTATATTTTCAAACACATACATCAATACATTGAGAGATATTCGTTTAATGAAAATCCCAAAAATCTGAGCAGCACAATGACATATATATGAGTTCCATATCTAAATCTGTGAATCAAGATTATAGATATCAAGATTTAGTAAATATAGATCTAGATCTACAATCCCATATCTATATCTCACCAAAAAAGTAGATATCATATGAAAAATAGGATAAATTCCCCCGAAAGATAATG
Organism: Viscum album; assembly: GCA_963277665.1. Taxonomy (NCBI): domain Eukaryota; kingdom Viridiplantae; phylum Streptophyta; class Magnoliopsida; order Santalales; family Viscaceae; genus Viscum; species Viscum album. Next base: position 768,196,565 of record OY728119.1, on the reverse strand, counting down.
GAAATAGAGAAGAATTAACATGATAGGAAACTATGTAAGATCCACTTACTATGAGAAGAATTGATATTCGATTCGGGATTTGAATCTTGATAAACTAGGAAATATGGCCATATAACAACTCTAGAAAGAAGAAAAATCATATAAAAATAGCTAGTACCAAGACAAGGTCAAATAAATGGTTTCTCGTGGGTTCATGGGATTTCCAAAATGAATTTCATTTAAAAAGAAACGGCATACATGATTTTCTAGGAAGGGGTACATTTTTAGTGTAAACCATTTGAAAACCTTACGACCCTCACTATCTAGGGTCACATGGTTACATTGGATTGGGTTCGCATTTTTCTATACCATTGAACCATCTTTTGACAACACCATTTTAACGAATTTTTTTAAAAATTCCACAAAAACATAGTCTGAATCATTACATCAATCAAAAGTATCCAAAACTAAAAAATGTAACTGAAATTTCGTCTGAGATAACTCTAGTAAATGTCGGGATCTTACAACTTCCCGACATTATAATATATTATCCTTGAGTTATAATATTATGATATTATATTATGAACCAAAATTTTCACGGAATTGAGACCTCCTATCTTCTTACATTTCCCATGTTTCATCTTACACACATCCATGGTTCTATAACACATGAACTATCTACATGGTCATTCCCCCAACACTTTCTCGTTGTTATCCATCACAAGTAGCAGATTCTCTTCAATAGACACATCTATTTCAAGGTCTAACTCATCCTCATCGATCAAATGAGAAGGTTTAGAGAGATACCAGTGTAGTTATGACATACAGTAGAGATCATGGAATGCTATATATTTATATGGAATTTCCAATCAGTATGCCATTGGCCTGATTCTTTCCACTACCTCAAATGGTCCAACAATCTATGGTGCCAACATGGGATACCTATATTACCTGCTATGACCCAACCTAGGAAAACATTAAGGAATTCTTGATGACTATCTATAAACTCTAGGGGTATTCTTCTTCGATCAACATATGACTTATTCCTACTCTGAGTCATAGCCATATAATTTTAAATATACTAAACATTCCTTAATGTCTCTTAAACGAGATTTGGTCCCAATAACTCTTACTCACTTGATTCTATACAGAATAGTGGTGATCTGTATGGCCTATGATAAAAATAATTGTATAGTTCCCTTTGGGTGGTTTCCAAATTATTATTTTTATAGGATTACGCCAATAAATCCATGTGATTCTCCTAAGACCCACCAAAGTCAAGCACACAATCCCAAACATATTCACAAGCTCTGGCACAGTATGACCTGACTACCCATCTATCTTGGGGTGGAATGGAATACTCAATAAAAATTATTTACCAAGTGATTTATTCATGACCTTATATAATTATAAATTATTTCTCATATCATGATCTAAAACTATATTCTATGGAACCCTATAGTGACAAATTATCTTTAGAACATACCATTCTCCCAACTTCTCTACTGTAAAGGTTTCTCGTATATGTAGTCAATACGGTAACATTATTATTCAATCTAAAATTTCCCAAATATCATCATTCATCCAAATAATATATTGAAGACACACTACAAATGCCTCTATCACATCATCCCTCTTCCATTACAGAATTGGAAATGACTGTAGTAAACATCCATGTTGTTGATCTTATTCCTTCACTTGCAGAAAAATGAAGCAACTTTTCAGAATCCCTTCTATCTCCTTTTTCTTTCCTATAGAAAAAAATTCATCATATGTCATAGTCCATTTTGGTCAAACCATGATGAACCACCCACTTCAATGCATGAAATTGTTGAATGAGCTCATCTTATATGATCATAGGTATAACTACTTGATTGTTCACATAGATGATCTCATCCTTATCTGTCAACCCGTCTGAAGGTGACTTCACATCATTGATGATTTCCCATAAGGACAAGAACCCTGGATCCTCATACTAGTTGTCCAGGATAAATCGTAAAATTTTAGACTCCACTAAAACTGAAATGACAATAATCCTCTACTAACTCTCCTAAACCCCCTCATGTGTTGCTGCAAGTAGGATAACATCTTCCATTATCCACTAAACTCTTGCATCATCTGTGTCTAAGTTTTCCATATCAAGGTATCAACCACACTATTTCATTTCACAAGAATATATTCCTCTTAAAACACAAAATATTGTATATACTCTACCTCATATCTACTCTCGAAGATTCAAATAATTCATTGAGAAGATATACTTCAATCTCTATATATCTGTATAAACCGTAAATTTTTTCGTCAAAAGGTAGTGTCACTGACATTTCAAATCATAAACCAATACTAAAAAGTTGTGTTTATACCTAATGTAGTTCTATTCATGTAGTATGAACTGACAAGACCCATACACCAAGACTCAATCCCCTTGCATCAATCGACTCCATGTCTGATTCCAGAAGCATCCCAATAATCCATGTTTTCCTCAGCTAACTCTAGTAGGATCAAAACATGTGTCATGCTTGAACACATACTCATCTTCTAAAATATATACTCTCTTGCTTCCATCCACTAAAACTTTATCCCCCTCTTGGTCCAGAAAGAAGGAGGTGCTACCAAATGGGAAAATTTTGTTGAATCTCATCTAATATCCAGCTAATCCCCAAAAATCATCAAATATCGAAAATATTTTGGGATTCTCACAAGAACACATTTCTTAAACCTTATCTGGGTCCACTGACACACTTTTCTTCTATTATGATGTTCTCCTAGAATTGTACCGGTAAAATCAAAAAAAATCACCTAAATATCTTTTCATATAACCAATGCTCTTTCAGTGTAATTAGGATGATGTAATGATTTTTGGCATGATCGTCATGAGTCGTAGAGTACACCAAGATGTCATCCACAAATACCACAAAAAATTGATCCATATACAGATTATTGATCATATTCATCAATCCCATAATCACTATGGGTGAACATTTCAACACAATTAACATTATGAGAAACTCATTAATTCCATACCTACTCCTGAAATCAGGTCTCACTATATCAGAAGTTTGAACTCTAAAATGATTATAAGATGATATCAAATAGATATATGATAACACTATATATCCCTTCAACTATTCAAGAATATCATCGATATGAGGAATTGGATATCATTTCTCCACCATCAAGTTTTTCATCTTTCGACAATCGATGAAGAAACGAAAAGTCATGTCAGATTTCTTTCCAAACAATACATGTGATCCCCTATATGATTTACTTTAATGGATAAATCACTTATTGTCAAACACTTCAAAAGACATCATGAAATCGTGAAGATTATTCAGCTGAATTATTTATGAGTGAATAGATACTGGCCCATCCCCCAACATGAGCTCAATAAAAAAATCCACATATCTCTTAGGTGGTAAACCTAGAAAGACATGAGGAAATAAATGCTGAAATAGTTCCACTACTGATAGTAAGAAACCATAACTAGAATCCCCATAATAAAAAATAGTCTAGAAATGTGGGATCTGATCTCTCCCAGTGGCTGAGTAATTTTCCCTACCCGAAACTCTTGGATATCCTACTTTACAAGGTGAATGTATGGTTAACCCTTTGGAGATGTAAACATAATTATCATATGGTAACAGTCTATGTGAGTTAAGTTTGTGACTAATGACTTTATACCCATAATTAGTTTGAATCCTATCAAATTATGAATATAAAGATCCAATATAAAATTGTATTCCTTTATCTCTAGTGAGAATCCCTTGCATAGACAAATGTCTTTAGACTACGCTCTGTACAGTGTATTGATAGTCAATGCTCAACCCACAAACACCATCTCCAATCTCAAACAATTAACAAGGGTTAGAGATATAAAAGATATAAAGGAATCAGAATTAGATAAGGCTCTAGATAAAGTAGAGGCTACTATAATAGTACCTCTCATAGTCAATGGCCCATCCTCACACACCACAAATATAGGATGCATTGCATGTAACTTCCATGCCCCTCTTCCATGTGACGTTGTCGGACTCCCCTGTGTAGTACCGCTTTGCAGATATGGGAAATATTGCCATATAGAACCACAAACACTACCTCTACAACCTAAACTTCATGAAATTTAGTTTCTATATAGATAAGGTGCAGAATAATCCTTTACCGCACTCTTTCACTTCCCAAATACTTCCTCAGCACCTGTCTGTTACTGCAACTTGTAGAACATATGTAGGTTTCTGATATTTCTGCATGACCAAAAGTCTAGAAGTGGCCATGGGTAGTGTCAGTGATACTTTCAAAGATAAAAACATTGATGAAAACTGATCCCCATATGGTCTTGTCCAAATGACCCTCTTTTTCATGTACTCTATTTCCCACTTCCCTAGCTAAAGTTTTTATAAAGATGTTTTCTTATCTCATAATTTTCACCTCATGATTATCTAGTAACAACTTTCTATCTAGTACTTCAATCCTTCCTATGGTTCCCTTTTTCTATGAGAACATGATCTACCACATCAACAAACTTCTTTAATCATAAAATATTTATATGCTACTTATTTTCGAACATAAGTCTGTCCTGAAATAATTTCACCATAGCGGCTTAATAACCTAAAAAAACTAGAGAAACATGTTACTAATCTGTTAATAATCAATCATAATCCTTTATGTATGTTCTACCATGGGTCAGATGGATGATCTGTTCATCTTTCTCTGGTCTCAACATCTCTAGATAAAAGTGCTCTAAGAACCTATCCAGGAAGTCATTCCATAACATATAGTTAGTTTGACCAGTTCGTGATACAATGTCCCACCAATGCTTATATAATCCCTAAATCACATAAGCCTTTATCTTGACCCACCTCTCAGCAAGAGTCTCCAAATTTTCATGTATGATGTCTATGGGATCAACCTTAAATTCAGCTCCCTTAGGTCTAACATATCCAGTAAAAGTCAAAGCATGCTACAACTGAAACTCCTTTTACAACTAAAAAATGAAATTCAAAACCATAACAAGGTATCCTTATATTAATTACAAGAAGCGAGAAATGTTCTCCAGAATATTCTCCCCTTAATATTCAGCTGGAACCATTGGTGCATCATGTTCCCTGGCTGGAGGACCATTCCTAGCCATGCCCCTCGGTCATCCCCTCTACATGTTTCAAGGAATAATATTCTACAAAATTCCAAAAAAAATTATTAGATATCAAAACCAAAACATAAAACATCTACATAAGTGGAATTATCACAATAAGTCACATCATTACATTTCCCCACCTCACGTCACACGAAAAAAACTAAGGCTCTATCCCTACCCTTAACCATCAAACATCTAGGTTTTGGTTAACAAGGGTGAACAAAGTATCATAATCACATTTCTCTTTTAGAAAAAAAATTATTAACATTTTTCATCATTTTACTATTTTATCAATTCATTTTAGGCTCCATTTTTCATTTTAATATCATATACAAATAAACAAGGTCATGTTAGACAACATACCAAAACCCATTTTCCCATGTTTTCCTAAAATAATGCTTCCCACAATAAATTTAAGTGAAAAGAATGAGGCATGCAGACTCAACTCGCATTCCATTCCGGCCCACATATCAATAATAAAAAACTCATAGAAAAAATAATCATATCACACCACATTTTCATCACCAATGTTCAAATAATATTCAATTATAACAAAAAACACAATAACAACAATCCAAATTAGATTAATTTGGGTTTCCCCTATACATAGGTTTGTAGGTCCAATGCCCAAGATCATTAAAAAGTCTTAAATAATCATAGTATCATATCTACATTTTCTCAAATATTATGACAAAAGGTGGAGAATGAAAACTAGACCTCTGATACCACTTTGTTATGTCCCAACCTGTGATCCACACGATGGTACCCACAACCGGTTGGCCACATGACCTTGAGTTTGCCTACCGATACACTAGAGACTATCGACTAGTAGCGATGGTCAGGTAGTCAGTTTTTCATAGAATATACCCTATTTTACCTGAGTAATGTATAACAAGTAAAGGATAAAAAATGCAAGGGCATATATAACTAAAAAATACCAATTTTTTAAATTAACCAAAATAGTAAATAAAATATTACACTAAAATAGAAAATATGATATACCAATATAAGTGTGCAAGTGATTAAAACACACCGAAAAATTTAAAAAAACTATTGAATCCTAAGGGTGTCCCAAACCACGTCGGGTTCCCTCATCCATCCTTTAACCCCAATCAATAATCTAACACAGGGCCCTTTTTTATAATCCATCCTACAATAGTAAAGTATTTTTAGGTACAAATCTGGTAGCCCAACTAGGGTATGTGTACAAATTAGTATTCCACCACCAACGGAATCTAAATCAATCCTAGTCAAAAGACAGAGTAACAAGTTCTATAAATAAAATAATACAGTAAATAAATAAATAGTTATCACATTATCATTCATTATTTATTTAATGATGTTAACTATTAGGTACTTGGAGATACCAATACCTCTATACTAGCTTTGGCTTATGCCAGATCCCAACGTGTTCCCTAGGTAATATCATATCTTAACACCTGATTTGACTGAAGCTGGATCATTTTGTATTCAAAGGTGATATGATATCTCATTACATTATTCCACTCAAGCCGAAGTTTTACGTATTATCATGTGAGTCCTTATCTCGATGTTCATTTGTTACAATTCTTTTAAATTTCCATATAATTTTCAACATTACCAACATAAAAATTCAGATGTAATATGCCCACAGTACCATTATTACTTCTCAAAATAATGACCATGTTCCCATTATTCTACTCATAAGTAAAATGAAAATGTTACCATGTATATTTTTCATTTGAATGACTACATTTACATTCCATCACTCACAAGTACAATGACCATGTTAACCATTATACTCTTCAATTTAGAAGGACCATGTTTTCTTTCTTTCACACAAAATTAATTCCTAATTAATTAACCACCTCAATTCCATTACTAAATCAACAATTAGTTAAATACAAAAATATCCTTAATTGAATCCCTAATTAATTAAGTACACCAATACCATTAAATAATTTATCAATTGATAAATCAATAAAGAATTCAAATCCCATTATTTTATTCCCAAAAATTCTTATGTCATTCTAAATATCAAATCTTCATAATTAATTTAATAATAATTAATATAGATAATTATATCAAGAATCATAATTAATTGATAATTAATTCATAATTAATTATCTCATTCAAGACAATTAATTATCTCATAATTAATCCCCTCATTTATTATATATATTATATCCCCAAACTCGAATCCTAGATTTCCCTAAAATTAATTAACTTGTAGGACTACCCCTTAATCTCATGATCAAATTCTTCAATTAATCATTTAATTCAACAAAGGTTTGATAAATAAATCACTCAACCTATTTAATCCAATTTATAAATTCAATTTTTTGGAACATATATAAATTCTACATTGTTTCATACACACATAAAATCAAAAACAATGGGAATTATATTTTAGACCACCTAATTCAATTCGTTGATGGATGTTCATTCAATAGAAATCCCCAAAATTCGAGTAGCCCAACAACGTAGATCTGAGATCCAGCTCTGAATCCCCAAATCAAGATTATGTATATAATGATCTAATAAATCTTGACCTAGATATATAATCCTAGATCTAGATCTCACCAAACAGGTTTAGATCTAAAGAAAAAAATGATAAATTCTACCAAAAGATCATGGAAAGAGAGAATAATGAACAAGATTAGAATCAAGGTGAGATACGCTTTCCTATAGAAGAGCATATCATCAATTCAGGATTTAAATCATGATGAACATATGTCATATTTTCCAAGAACCGCTACAGAAATCTATAAAATTATCCCAAGAAATCAAGCCCCAAGACATGATCAAATAGTTGCTATCTTGGGGGTTTAGTGGATTTTAAAACTAATTTTTAGGTGAATGAAATTGAGTGCATGGTTTTCTAGGTATTCCCACATAGTTAGGTTAAAGATTAAACCTACCATATAGCCATTACAATCTAGGTTCACACTGTTACTGGGTTTTGGGAACACGGTTTTCTCTAACCGTGTACCTAATGTTCACATCCCCTTTTTCATAAATGTTTCTCAAAACAACATTCAAATTCACCCCATGTCATAACTCTAATAAAACTAATTAAAAACAACTCAAATTACCTAAAATTACACTCAGGATAACTCAAATAATGTAGGGATCTTATATGAAAATGAAAATATTTAAAATACAACAAAATTATTGTATATTGCTTCATACAGATCCATCCTATATAAAATCCCTCAACATATGATGGTTTTAAGAACATAGAAAATTTGAAAAATATAAATCATCCTTATGCGTAAACTATAATAAAACATATAGAGTCTAGTTTATTTTAAATTCTTTCTATGTTGGCCATTTATAGAAAAAATGTTTTATACATTGAAAAATGACTTTTGAGGTTTTGAAATTGATGAATAATATTATCAATGATGAAAAAATATATTCATTAATAATATTTATAAAATGAATATATAATTTAATTAATTTATATGTTATGATTAAAAGTTGAATTAAATTATCTATTAACATTACACAAAATGAGTCATATTTATAACTGATTAGTAATTTTAATGTAGTTGGGAATACCATAACAATATGAAACAAATGTGAATAAATTTTAATTTAATAAATAATTTAATAGATAAGAGTATGTATGGTAATTATATTTTTACCTAATAGTTTATGTAATGGTAATTTATATAAAATTGAGAACCACATGAAGACAATAGTGGTGAAAATTCAACACACATCTAGGACACAACTTGGTCAAAAAATGATTAAGGGTCAACCCAAGACTGTATGAGTAGCAGGTGAGAAGGAGGTTGGTCACCTCATATGGGTTGGGATAAGAACATGCATGGCTATGTGTAGGCCCAAGAGTGCGCACATGGGTTTAGTGGGTCGTAGCCCACATGTGGGTTTGTGTGGCTAGAATGTACCTCAATAATCACTTTTGGAAATCATCAATGAGTTATTAGTCTATATGGGTGATAGGAACCATAAAATATCTCAATGATTCATCAAATGATGTGGGTACAATTCACCTTAGATAAAAAAACATCTCTATATCATGACCATCTGAATGAAATTCCATCTGATCATGCTTCAATCATCATTTACATCTTACCCTAAAATTTCGGTTTCTTTATTCTCATGCTAATATATAATTTTCATTTCCATAATCCATATTTCTACACTTATTTTCTTCATATCTACCATCTGATGAAAGGAAAAATAATGAGGTGACATACACATTTGGTGCTAACCAACATTTTTTTCAATGGACAGAAGACCACATCCTCAAAAAGTCCTCATAGGTACTCGACCCACAGAAAACACCAATAATCTAGTTTTCGATGATCCTTCACATTTTTTATTTATGATATAGAGTGGAAGATATATCTTTTTGGTTTTTTAAATATTGAAATGTGGTGTCATAGTTTCAAAATTAATTTTTTTTAAAGATAGTATTTCTTCATGTTTTATGTAGATGAACCAGTGATATTAAACAAGCTGATATATATCCAATATGTGTAGATACATTTTAGGGTTGTCAAAAAATTATGAACATCTTTTGGAAACACAATCCACACATGCACATTCTTGTACATATATATACCTTGTACAAAGGAACTCCTCCCCTCTTCAGTCCTTGGATGAATAAACCCTTGAGAACCTATCTTTCTCCCTCTATTCCCAATATATATGAATACTTTATAGTTGAGGCCACCAATATTGATTTCTATTCAGTGGAAAGGGGATATATATATATATTTATATATATTATATTAAAAATTATGAAATTATTTATTTTCTAATTAATATAATTTGTATTAATATAATATCAATTAGTTTCTATACTTCTATTTTAGATAAATCCATAGTATACATTATGTAACAACCCAATGTTTTTAATGGATATTATTTTCTTAAAATTATCTCAAATAATCACAAGAAATCGCAACATAATGAATTACTATGTGCTATGTGACCTTTAAACATAAGTTTGAAATGTATGTGATTTGAATTTCGAAAATCTGACATGCATTGTTGTGATCAGTAAGTTATTTGGAGTCCGATAGGAAAAGCATAAATATTGGTGAAAAGTTACATACCCATATGAATAGTAATTTTACCCTTATGAATAGTGGTTTATCCTAATTAATAGTAACCCTAATGATGACATTATTTAAATAATATTTTTGAGGAAGTACAATATACCTAAATTTTAGAATAAGTAAATAAATATTTTAATCTTTTTTTAGTATAAATTATTATTTTAATTAAATATTAAATTCATAATATTTATAAAATATCATTGAAAAATATATTAGATTTTTGGATACTGCACATCGAAAAAAGGTTGGGGTGAATTTTTTTGATATTTCTAAAATACATGAATGTTTTATGAATAGTAAAATACGATTATTCACAATAAATGATAAACATGATTTTTTGCATCATACATGAGTCACAGATGATGTCAATCGCCATTTTCTCGAACTCATGTGAATCTGTTACTATTATTGGTCATGGAATCATCACTATTTATGCTATTGAGGGAAATTAATAAACTAATGATTAAAAATTTATGAAAACCCTCCTCTCATTCACTATACCCCCCCCCCCCCCCTCGCTCAATATTCTCTTCACGACTCTAAAGTTGTGTGCCTTTCCAAGATTCTTACCAATTCTTCCCCCAATCTTCTCCTCCACATCCAACCACCCCTAGTCTCTTAAATATTCCAAAACCTATTCTATTAAGAGGTTACCAAATGAGATAAACTCAAGAGGTAAATTCCTCTTTCCAATTCGTTAAATTCTTTTATGTTCTTTTATTTTCTTATTTATTTCCACACCTCCCATCACCCAAATGGTATGAGAACTCTAGTAACATAAATATAGATGAATTATATTATTCTAATGGGATAGTTAATTATCTTTTCTCCTTTCCCCATATTTTATTTAAAAGAAATGAAAACACCATTTGAGATGTGTTAATTTAGAAATTCATGGAAAAAGATTTAACTATTTATATAATCATATTTAATTCTAATCATGAAACCATTTTTGTTGTGGTTGAACCAAATTATTATATATAAAATATAACCTATTTATTTTTATATAATATTTCTGTACAATTGTTTTTATGTAATAAAGAAAAACATGATTGTTTTTATCAAACCCACTGATTAACCAATATGGTAATCACTAAGGTTTAATATAACAATTCATCTCCACTCCTAATATTCGAATAAATTTTTATAACAATTTAATCTCCTTTATTTTATATAATATCATAATGCATCAATTCTAGAAAACCACTTTCATCTTATATATTTATCCAAACACGAATATAAGTGAACTGATCCTTAAAACCAAGAAAGAAAAGGGACCTGAAAAATGAAATTGAACCACGTAACCAACCAAAATGGACATGAATTATCTTAAAAAGGGTTATAATAAATCATTTACATATACAATAAAATATTTATATATTAATTTATTAACCTATTTTTTTATTCAGGTCATTAAGTTCAACCAAATATCACCATCAAACATAAGGTAAAAGATCCTCTCCATTTCACTCTTAAATAAAGATCATCATCTATACTATGACATTTGACATGTGATTCATAATGATGGGGGTTGATTACACACCTCCCCCATACTTACCTCATGATTTATAAGTGATTATAAACCCATTTTCTCTCTCATAAATCCTTCTTAGGTACACCTATCACCTTGCTGATAAACCGTAATGAATTCTACACGAACCTTCTTCATTTTTCAGGTTGCCTTATCTTCAATTTTAACAATATGGAGGTATCTTATCTGTTTATTTACATGTTACAAATTATTGTTATTTTTAAAAATTTCATTTATTAATACCCTTACATCACTCAGTTTTTTTCATATACATGTTCTTAAAGGATTCCCTCCTTAGAACATTCTGATAAGCAAACCTTTTTTATGGAAACTTCCCGAATTTTTTCCTAATTCAAATTGCACTCTATCCTCTATTTTAAGAAACCATTGTCTTTATAAATTTATTTATTATGAAAACATAAATGGTTCAATTATGTTTTGATATAAAATATTTTCTTCTTTTTTATTTTCAAATCAATAATGTCTTTTCCATAAAACTGCACTAAAAATGTTTTAATGCTAAGGTTTCTTAAATACATTACTTATATGTTTTCAGTTATGTTTGACATCAATTAAATATTTCTATGCCTATGTTATCATATTAAAGACCATATATGTTCTAATCCCATTATTTCATGGATACTTACATGAAACACCCATTGGTTATGTTTTATGTCATGATTGTGGTACTCAATTCTTTCCATGGGTACCCTTATGTTTATGTATGGTTGATTATGTAGGATTATTTATGTGGAAAGAATATGTATGAAAATTTTGCTATGGGTGCACCCAGATAGAACTCAAATTCATTTGGTAACGTTATGTCTTAGGAGATTCTATGGGAAATGGTATTAGTAGTTATCCCTGACCCATACTACTATGTGAAACGAGATTGGCGGATAACATTGACTCATACTACTAAGGGAAACGATATTGGAGGTTAGCCTTGACTTATACTAAGGGAATGTTTTATGATTCTTCTACATGTATATGATTCCATGTTTATATGATCCCATTTTTATATGATATGATTTCATATGTTCCATGCTATTCATATCATTTTGACATGCCTCCTAACTCTTGTTCTTAAAATGTATTCTTATGTTCATTTCTTTACTAGAATGTTTATCTCATCCCTTTGTTAATGTGTTCCCCAGGATACCCTCTGTGGATGTATGGTCTTAAAGTATTTTAGTATCTCTTTATAGAGATTAAATAAAGATGGTTTTTTAGCCCAATGTTTTATTTTTTATGTACCTAGGCATACAAGACCGTAGATTTAACAATCATTGTCTTGTAATATAATGTATAATCATTCATAAAAACATGTAATGTAATATTTAAAAATCTATTGTTGAAATTGTTGGTGTAAGAGGATGGTCTAGTTATTTTGGAGATTTGGAATAGAGTACATTAGTGAGAACCTCAAGGATGAGACTATGTATAAGAAAAAATACCTAAATTTTTCAAAGTAGAGAGTATAGGATTTATCAAGAAAATACATCCCAGTCTAGATAAAAACAGGTAGAGGTGGCTCGGGATGTTATGTGCCTAGGATTGGAAACAAAGACAAGGAGTTTCAGGGTTAACCTGAGGTATCCCGGTACACACCAATAGGCCTTGATGCACTCTTAGTTTGCACTCCCAAGGGATATGAATTGGTAAATTCATGATCATAGTAAAACCCATTATTAAAGGTACAAAAAGGATCCCATAAGAATAAAAATTGGGAGATAGATCACGAATAACATTGATTGAGGCCTAGAAACCCATATTTTATGTGGATAAGATTAATTTGTAAGTTATACCTTTAATGTCATTGGTTTCCCCCTTTTGTCATACTCATCCCCAAATTTTCTTTTTTATTATAGCCAATGGATGGTAATATGATGAATCAGGTTAAAAACTTATGTGAAGGAAAATGTGATGACTACCAAAATGAGATCTCTAAACTAATGGGAGCTCAAGAAGGACATATCATGATTATTCCAAACTATTTATCAAAAATCATGAATAAAAATTTGTAATTGGTTTAATTACAAATGGATTCAATCAAGAGGGAGATGAAATCTCATGATGGTTCATCTGATAAAGGAGATAAGAAAAATAAGACCCAATTTGCTCTGTCAAAAAAATTTGGAAAGAGGAAACAAGGGGAATTTCACAAAGGGACAGAGAGATGTTTTACATGTATTACCATTGGGCTCAAAGTATCTATTTGATGTGACAACATGAATAATGTGGTGAATGGAAACTATGTTCCATCAAGGGAATCATACATAGTTCTAGGTTATAAATGTTGAGAATTTGGACAATATCTAACACAATGCTCTATTATTAGGGCTAAGAAGCATGATGAGCATCAATAATCTTCATGATCAAGGGAGCACTAAAGGGCCCATGCTAAGGTGAATGATGATGAAAAAACTACTTGTAACCACAACTACAAATTTGTTCCTATCATAATGTATTTTAATTCATGTCCCATTAGTATATCTTTCATGTTTTCTTGGAACATCAGTTCCCCACCTAAAATGATATTATATCATTACAGAAAACATCTACGTGTATTTTATCAAATGATGATGTTTATGGGAAGGTTATTCTTGAAAATATTACAAGTCTCGCTTTGGGTCTAATATGAGGAAAAATGGAAAAGTGATATCCTACGACTCAAGGCAACTGAAAAGCCATGACAAAACTATCATACTCATGATATGTAGTTGGAAGTTTTGATCATTGCATTTAAAATTGTGTTGAATTATCTATATGGGGATAAGTGTGATATATATAATTACCACAAGAGTCTCAAATATATATTCACAAAAAAGAATGTAATATGAATCAGTGAAGATAGATAGAGAATATGGAGGATTATGACTACTCAATCCAATGCCATATCGTTAAAGAAAACAAGGTGGTGGATGCCCTAAGTAGAAAAGATCCAACATGTTTTTCAATGATGAGAATTGGAAAGGATTGGATCCTCTTAGATTTGCTGAAGATTGACATAAAAATCATTAAGGAAGCAACATATTCCATCCTTTCGCAAATTATTGCTTAACTATCTCTCATGGAGAAAATAAAGGATGCTCAATGAAAGAATATCGAAATTCATAAAAGGATCAAAGCTATAAAAAATAGGAAGTCCTCTGATTTTAAAATTAATGAGGAAGAAGTTGTACAATTTGGGTCACAATTAGGTGTACAATCTGATTCATAGATAAAGAAGGATCTTTTGAGTGATACACATATCTCAACATTCTATATTCACCTAGGGAGTAAAAAGATATATCGATATCTCTGAGAAAACATTTATTGTGACAATTTGAAGATGGAGATTGATGAATATATATATCTATGTTTATAGAATTTCAGCAGGTGAAGGCTGAGAGAAAAACATCTAAAGGGATGATGAAACAACTACCCATAATAACATGGAACTAGGAAAACATTACCATGGAAATTATCACTGTACTTCCAAGGAAATCCAAAGGAAAAATGCTATATGGTAATTGTGAACCATCTTACAAAGAATGATCACTTTATCGAAATTTGAGATGACATATCACTGGATCAACATGAAGGGATTTACATCAAAGTGGTAAGAAAGCTTGGAGTACAACTATCTATTGTATTCGATCATGATATGAGATTCACCTCGATGTTCTGGAAAAGTATCCAACATGCATTATGAACTAAACTAAACTTCGATATGTCCTATAATCCTCAAACTAATGTCCAATATAATCAGACTATTTCAAAACTAGATAATTTGTTTAGAGAATATTCTATGGAATTTAATTGAGGATGCAATCAATATCTTCAAATAGTTGAATTCTCTTACAACAATAGTTTCCACTCGATCATCTGAATGGCACTATATGAATCCCTTTTTTGGAAAGGGTGTAGAACACCAGTGTGTTGGGATGAAGTCAGTGAATGTAACCTGATTGGACCTGAAATGGTCGATGAAATGGTAGAAAAGGTGAAAATCAATCAAAAACATATCAATGAATCCCAAAGTCGATAGAATATTTATGCATACAATCATCAATGAGACCTTCAGTTCATAGTTGGAGACATGGAATTTCATCACATATCTCCATGGAAGAAGGTCATGATAGTTAGAAAGAAATTGATGTTAAGTCCTTGGTAAGTTGGACACTTTGAGATTATTCATCATGTCAATGTTGTGGTCTATTGAATTGCACTTCCACAAACCACTACCAAAGGACATGATGTATTCCTTATATCCCTCTTATGGAAGTACATGTCAGATCCTTCACATGTACTCTCTTCAGAGGTGGTACAGTTAGAGGATGATCTTTCCTATGAGAAGTAGCCAATGAAGATCTTGGATCATAGAGATAATGTTCTATGTAACAAGACTACTCAACTGTTCAAGGAAATATGGCAGAACCACATGAAAGAAGAGGCAACATGGTAATTGGAGGAGAAAATGAAGGAAAATTACATATACCTTTTTATGTACTAAAATTTAAAACGAAATTTTGAGGGCGAAATTTCATAAGTGAGGAAGAATGTAACAACTAAATTTTTTTAAGGTAAATTACATTATTATTATTATATCATCTAATTAGATGAAATCACAGCATAATGAACTAATTAGTTTTATGTGACCTTTAAACATAATTTTGACACATCAGTGGTTTGAATTTCAAAAATCTGACATACACGGTTGCAATCAGTACGTTATTTGGAGTCTGATAGAGAAAACCTAATTTTTTAGGAATAATAACTTTCCCTTGTTAATAGTATTATTTCTCTTATGAATATTAATACACCCTAATTAATATTAACCTTACCTATGATAGTAGATAAAAAATATTCAAGTGGATGTATGATATACATATATTTTGGAATAAATAAATTATTGTTTTAATATTTTTTAGAATAAATTTGGTTTTAATTAAATATTAAAATTATAATATTAATAAAATTATTTTTGAAAAATTAATGTCATATTTTGATTATAAACATAGATAAATGGTTAAGGTGAATTTTTGGTATTCTTCTAAAATACATGAATTTTTTATGAATCATAAAATATGATAATTCAAAATAAATGCTAAATCCTAAATTTATGCATCATGCTTGAGTCAGGGATGATGTAAATAAACATTGGTTCGAACTCACTTGAATTTATTACTTTTATTGGTCATGTAATCATCATTATTTGAGGTCTTTAGGGAAATTAATAAACTAATGATTACAAAATTATGAAAACCCTCCTCTCCTCCACTATAAACCCCCTCACTCCCTCTTCTCATAACTAATCTCTTGCCTTGTTCCTTGTAAATATTCTTCCCAAATCTCTCCCCAAGATCATACCCCATGTCTAACAGCCCATATTCCTTCCAATATACTAAAGCCTATACCCTTAAGACGTTCCCAAAGGAGATAAAATCAAGAGGTAAATTCCTCTGTCTATTTCTTTTATTTCTTTTAAGTTATTTTTTTCTTATTTCATTCCTCGAATCCCTTAAAAAAATGGTATGATAACTCTAGTAACAGAAATGAACTGTAATTATATTATGATAATGGTATATTTCATTATATTCTCTACTTTCCCCTTATTTTATTTGAAATAAATGAAAACATCATTTCAGATGTGTTAATTTAGCACATTCAAGGACAACAGTTTATCAATTTCTATTATCATCATTAATTTTTCGTCATGAAACAATTTGCGTTATGGTTGAACCAAATTATTATATATGTAATATATACTAGATATTTTTCTTTAATACATTTGTACAAATGGTATTATGTTCTAAAGAAAAACATGTTCATTGTAATCAAACCCACTGATTACCCAAAATGGTAATCAATAAGGTTTTATATAATAATTAATCTTCACTCCAAATAACTGAATGAATTTTTGTAACCATATATTCTCCTAGATTTTATATAATATCATAAAACATAAATTTTTTACAACCACTTTCATCTTATATGTTTAACCAAACATGAATATAAGTGAACCAGTTATTAAAAACGAGTAAGCAAATAGACCCAAACAAAGAAATTGAACCTCATAACCAATCAAAATGTTCATTAATGATCAAAAAAAGGGTTATAATAAATCATTAAAATATATAAGAGTTTATTTAATTATTAATTAATGGACCGGATTTGTTTATTCAGGTAATCAAGGTCAACCGAAGATCACCATCAGACTTACGGTAAGGGATCCTTTAAATTTCACTCGTAAATCAAGATTGTCCTCGATGCTATGCATTTTTATGGGTAATAACTAATGATAGGGTGTGATTTAAAATCTCCCCCATATTTCCATAATTATTTCTAAGTGATTATGAACCCTTTTCTCTCTCCTCAATCCCTTAAAGGTACATCCAACACTATGCCAATAAACCGTAATGAATTCTACCTGGACCTTCCTTGCTCTTTCTGGTTTCCATATCTTTCTTTATACCAAATTGGAGTTATCTTATTGTTCTGATTAAATATTATATATTATATTCAGTTTTTAAAAATTTGATTAACAATACCTTTTCATCAATCTATTTATGAGATATAAATGTTCTTAAAAGATTCCCTCCTTAAAACTTTTGGAAAAGAAAACCTGTTTTAAGGGAACTTCCTGAATTTTTCCCAATTTAAAGTTCACTATATCCTCTGATTTAAGCCACCATAATCTTTTGAAAATCATTATTTTTATTAATAAAACATTAGTGATTCAATTCCAGTTTTATATAATTGATTTTAAAGTTTTCTATTTTAAAAGATCTACAGTATTTTCCTTAAAACAGTACAAAAATGTTATAATGGAAATGCTTCTCAAATACATTTCTTATATATTGTCTCTTCTATATGACATCACATACAATGTTATATTCCTAATTTACCTTATGAACATCCATGTATGTTCTAATCCCTTTATTACATGGATAATTTCATGATACGCCAACTGGTTATTCTTAATTTCATGATTCTGGTACCAAATTAATTACGTGGGTTCCCTTATGTTTATGTATGGTTGATTATGTATGATTATTTATGCAGAAATAATATTTAATAAAATTTTAGGATTGGTGTACCCAGATAGTGCTTCATTTCGTTGGGTATAGTTAAGTCTCATGAGATTATATATGAGATGGGATTTTTGGTTAGCCTTGACCTGTACTACTATGGGAAATGGGAATGACGGTTAGCCTTGACCCGCACTACAATGGGGGAAGAGATTGGATATTAGTATTGAATCATACTAAAGACATGTTTTATACTTCTTGAACATTTATATGATTCTATATTTATTTCATCTCTTATTTATATGATATTATTTCATATGTTCCATGCTTTTGATATCATTTTGACATGCCTTTTAACTCATGTGCTTAGGATGTATTCATATGTTCATTCATTTACTGGGCATTTTAGCTCGTCAATTTGTTCATGTGTTCCCCAAGATACCCTATACAGATGTTAGGAATCAAATTATGTTAGGATCTCTTAATGGATATTAAATAAAGACGTGTTTTTAGCCCCATGTTTTATGTTTTATGTACCTAGACATCCAAGACACTAGACTTAATGATCCTTGGCATGTACTTGGATGTATAATCATACATAAAAACATGTAATGATATTTGAAAAAGGATAGGGTTTCTATACATTTTATAAGGAATTATATTTATTTTGATAAAATTATTATCATTTGGTAAAGAAGGGTTTATACTTTCCAAACCATAAAATTCAAGGTTAATCTCAGAAGGGTGTGTTACTTTCTAAATCTTATTTATTATGTATTATTATTCAAAAACATTTATTATACATAAATGTAAAAAATATTTTTATAAATCAAGTCTTTTAAAACTATATTTCACTTCTATGATTTATGTTAAGGAAGAATAATTTGGAATTATAATTATTTTATGAAACGAGTATTTTTCTAAAGTAGATCGTAAAACATTAATTTTAAGTATTTATTGACCATTAAAATATGTGAATCTCAGTCATGATAATGATTATGGACATAAATTATATATAATCATGAAATTTCATGCATATATATAAAATTATATACAATCATGTGAATAAAATAAATTATTCCTTTATTGTGACTATTTAGAAAAGGTGATATGTAAATTATGGATTTCCCACATTTCTCAAAAATGAATATAAATTGTGTTTTGTAAAAATTGATTTAGAAATTTTATATTTTTTATAAATTATTTTCTATTGAATATATTTTAAATGTTTTCTAAAAATATAATTTAGATGGAAATAAATATGAAAACAATTCCATGCACTTTTATTTTCTAAAAACATGAATTTTTAGTATTAAAACAGACCATAAAGGTTGGGGAGTGGACCCAAGATGTCATGAAGAAAATTTTCTAATATTTGATACCTGATGTAGGAATAAGGAGTTCAATGGGGCTGTTTATTATTTTTTCCATAAAAAGTTTTTATTTTTAAGTAGAATTATTTTTAAAATAGAATTTATAAATCTAGGAATCTTTTGTAGAAATCTGTTTTCAAGGCTGTTAGTAGTTTAAAATTCTATAATATTTCAAAAATCTTTTTTCAAAATATGGATTTCAAGTAATATGTATTTTCAAATATTATTATATATATGGATAAATATTTTCAAAATTATGTGTTTTCTATGGGGGTTTAAAAGTGTTTTCAAAAGGTATATATTGAATACCTTAGAAATTATATTTCTTAATAATATTATATCAAATAATTATTTAGATATAAAGAAATAAAATCATCCAATTGTGTTTTCAAAAAATATTTTCATAAATTCTTTTCAATTATTATTTTTTAAAAACTTTAATTGGAAATTATTATCATCCTATTCTTTAAATACTTTTCACAGGATTATTAGAAGTCTTAATGGTGTTTTAGCTTCATTATAGAGTTGGATCATAAAAAAATAAAAACAATTACTATTTTAATTGTTTAATATTTAATATTTTTTAATGGTTAGTCCTTGTCCTTCAAACCCTATACCAGGATAGATAATTATATGTGTACTAGACTCTATACTTTCTGTTTCTTTTTTGAAAATATATATATTACATTATTTTGTATAATATTAGGTAGTGCTTGTCTCGAGTTACCACATTGTATATTAGAGTTACATTTTTAAAAAATTTATAATGTTATATTTTTATTTAAAAATATTTTTAGTTTATAACATATTATTAATTTTAGAACATAAATTAATAATTTTTATAGATTCCGAAAAATTGATGGTGTAAAAAATCATACAACGATTTTATATTAGCATAATGGTATGATTCCAATTATTATCACAAATTCAAAACCATTTTTTACTGAAAAAATTGTTAATATTATACTATCTCGAAAATAATTGTATGTTGTTTGAAACAAATACTATATAATTCTTAATAATCATGAATCATGGGAAGTTTTACATCATGTCCATATTCCACAACTCTCTCACTAATCCAAGAAGGGAAGTTATCCCCATGAAATTTTATCATATTTTAACTTATCAGGATATTTTGAATCAAATTATTATTTTTCAATTGTTGTAGAAGAAGGTTATCCTCATTTAACCCACATATATTTAATTAAAACCCATAATCATTTCTAAGACACAATTGGTGTTTTTAAAGGACCCATAATTAAAAATATCCAAATATACTCAATTTGTGTTTATTATGAAAACCAATTCATATGTAACACCTCGAGCATCCACATTATGTTTCTCTTTAAATAAGACAGTACCGTGTGATGTACGCAACACAGAGTTCAATCGCACCACGACCTATCAAACTAGCCATTTAAAAATCGGTTATGAATAGTAATAACCAAAAATTTTATATATATTCCATATAATTTTTACATTCATATATGGTGTTTTTTAGACATAATATAATGAAAACCCAAATATTTTTAGATAAAAGAAGTATTTTTCATAAAATGGTGTTTTACCGCCTTTTAATGGAGAACCCTTATTAAGTCCAATATTTGACACTTTTATATATTCAATATGACAAATGAAACTTCTTATTTAGAATCGAGATATAAAAATTTAGTTTCTATAAATTGTTTGTGTTTTTCTGATTACTTTCAAATTTGGGGGAATTGTGAAAAATACAAAATATTAATTGAAAACAACATTTTAATCAAAATAATTTATAATTTTAAATTATAAATTTCATTGTCTTGTATGTATAATTAGATTATATTTTTAAAATTTAACCCAATGTTGGTCATTGGGATTAATTTCACTTCGAAATTAAACAAAAACCAGTGTCAATCTTTTGATAGTTACTGTTTCTTAAAAATACGCTATTTGTTTTTACAATTGGAATTAATTATAAATTAATTAATGAAACTAAAATGTTTTGAATTTTGTAAAATAGACATCACATTTTAATTATGAATATCAAATATATCTTAGTATGAATTTTTGGTTTTTTTTTGAAAAACATCAATTTTAATGAATAGTAAAATCACTTTGTAGTTGTTAAAAAACTGAATTTTTTATTTCAATTAAAATTTACCACTTCTATGAATTTAATTTAGAAAATAATATATATAAGATTGTTATTAGTAAGTAAAATGTGGTTCAATAAGATGAAAATAATTTTTTAGGTATACACACTTTTGACTTTTATTTTACTCAGTTAACGGTAAATAGGGTAATTCAAGGTAAAAAGAATATTATAACAATATAAAATCATCTTAACACTTTTATTAACCTTATTTTATGAGTCATGTCCAACCATGGTCATACATGAGTAAGTTTGGGGACCACAGGGATCCTCTTAAGATTTATAATGACAATTTTGTTTAGTTAACTTAAAGTAAAGACACAAATGTCATTAACAAATATCTTTTAGTATATCAATTTTTATATGAGGTTATATAAGAAATAATTTCAACTATAAATATTAATTGGAAATATAAATATATTTCAAACATTATGTAATTTTTTTCATAATTTTTAGACATCAAATAAATTAAATTATTTATGACATAGTATTGATGCAGTATTCACCGCATTAATAAATGATTTAAATAAATAAGATTATTAATATTAAAAAAATATCCAAAACTTGTACAATTATTATTGGTTGGTTTTATTTCGAACATGAGTCATCTTATCTTTGACTTTATTGAGTTTTGGACCCTTTCAAACCGAATTTATGTTTATAATAAAATTACATTTTCAAGCATTCCTAAAGAGCCCCTCCTCTCCCTTATAAATAGATACCACAACTAACCCATTCCTCACACCTATCAAGCCCCAAGGCTCATCCAACCACTCCCAAATTAATCTCTCATGATCCCTATCATACAACTAGATGCCTTAATTTGGGTATAAGTCACTTCAAGAAGTCCTTTCAGTTCAAACCAAAGAGAGTTACCCAAATTAAAGGTAATGGTTTCTCTTAACTTCTTTTCTTTTATTTTACTTCTCCAACCCCTAAAATATTTTTATTCATTTATTTTTTTAAAAAAAACCAGTATCCTCAATATACTATGTTGTTTTTGTGAGAAGGATTCAAACTACACTTACACACACCTCCATCTAATGTGTAAATAACACACTGTTTCTGTGGATGGAAAACTAACGCCTCCTGAAACGATGATTGTTGAATTATATCCTACCGCCTCTCATGGTGGCAATTAAGATGGAACTGTATTTATATATGATATATATTTTGTTTAGGTTTTTTTATGCTTCTGTATTTTCAATTTATAGAATACTTTTGTGATTTCCATTATTGGTAAACGCGATAATTTCATTTGGGGAAGTGCAGACTACCGCCCCGTCAAAGTGATATGACTCGTTAATACCTTGTGTGGGAAATATAAAGGATATAGTTAATTATATTATATATGATATTATACTGTAATTATAATATACCTATGTATCATTTTGTTTTAATTCCATTAAAATAAAAAAAATATAAATAAATGTAGTGTCCATGCGTACATACAGCTTACTGTCTCCATGAACGGTGCATTTCATTTCTTATCTCTAAATGTTATGTATTGTTATAAATACATATATATACTGGATATATAATATATATATATATGATATCATAATCATTAATATCATTCGAGATATAAATTTCTTTCTACCACATGGACAACATGTAATTATAAAAAGTTTACTTTTGACACAAGTACAAAATATGAACAAAACAACCGTTATTAACTTAAATGATTTCATAATGTTTATAACATATAAATAATTGATATCAAAGGAATAATAAATTTGAAAAAGGTTTTTAAACAAGTATAAATTAACTTTATTTTATTATTCATGAGATTAATGAACTGACAAGTTAATTCAGACATGAGGTAAAGGTTAATTTCACAATATATTTATTATCTGAGGTTGTTTTTATGTAAGTATCTATTGGGGCCTCTTTATCATTCACATCCATGTTTCTTAAAAGTTTATTTCCAAAAAAAATTACTATTTACTAGACTATGGGTTAAATTCATTTATACCCTTGTTTTACTTTTTATAAAATGGTTTGAAAGGAATCTTTCTACAATTTTCCAAACAAGGTACTCTATGTCCTTTTCGACAAGTAAGAATGTTTTTTATCATATATGGCGGGTGTAGCTATTTTCTGCCATTATAACATCATGGAAGCTTCCCTTAAAATCTTATAAGAATATTTGCAAAATAAATTATTTCTTCAATAATTTGGTAACTTTTAAATTATTTCAAAATAGAAAGAGATATATCTCTCAAGTAGTTTTGATTTCATATATGTCAACATCTTTGATGGATTTTACTCTTGTTTGAAAGTTGATTTGTTATAATATAATCTTCCATATTGTATTTAATGAGTTAAAATATTTTTTATAGAAAATTTGTTACTTTTATACCATTCATGGTTTATGGTTAATGTATTGACATTTTGTATGCTAGTTTTAATACGAATGTTTATGTTATGTTTCAACCATTTCTTATGAGGGATGTATTAGACATAGTAACTGATGGGTGTAGCCCAATATAGATTCTCGATGCATCGATAGGTCTCAAGAGTAAATTAATCATTGAATTGGCTGAGGCCTTTCCCAATTTGATATATGGTATTGGTTGAGTCCTAAATCATTTTTAGATATCTTCATTGAGGCCTTGACCAAATGTTTCAGAATGTTCATCATTATACAATCCTTCATTATGAAATTAATATTGATGGTTCAAATTTTTATTTGAATAGTAGAATACCCATTACAATGTTTTATGATGGAATTATTTACTCAACTCATATTTCTTTCATAAATTGTTCTTGTTTATTATTTGTAAAGGCATGTGTTTTCAATTATTCACTATGCCTAATGTTTATGTTATCTACTATTTTATTTATTACCCTTACTGAGAATTTGAGCTCACCCAATTCATATGTTTCATTTTCCCAGGATATGAATAATTTAGTTATTAGTGAATTTCATGTATAATCTAGGAGGTTTGGATGTTTCTAACAGAATAAATTAGTGTTGTATTTCTTTTGAAGTTGAAATGTGGAACTTATGTATGTATCTTGTTTCCAAGGCAACTAAACTGATTGGTCTTTTGGGACATGCTCCCTTGTATCAGGCCAATGCTATGTAATAAAGCACCGAATCTAGGTAACTGGGGCTGGACAATTATAGTCGGTATCAAAAAAAAATTATTATCTCCCTTGTATCATGCCACTGTTATGTAATAAACTAATCGGCCTTTTGATATGGTTTTTAATTATTTTTCAAGAAAATTTTCATTTTTTAAATTTTGAGAAGTCATGTTTCCATCAATGGTTTATTAAATGAATGTGAATTTTTATTGTGGTATTTTTAAAACACTATCCTTGTGTAATTTAATCATTTTTGATTTACATTCATAATTTAAAATTTAATGTCATGTTCTCTATTATTGTAATTAATTTTAACTCTTATTAAATACGTTATAAAGTAACTACATTGAATATTTAGTGAAATCCTACTGGGGATGATAGATCAAATACTTCCTATTTCATTTAGTTTATAAATCCATTACGATTCTTAATAAGGTTATATAATTCTCAAAATATTATTTATGGGTTTAAGCATTGTTGTTATAGGGAATTTGAACTGGGCCATGGTAGGTGGTCATGGACCACCAAGAGAGAGGTTTTGGTAGATTTTTCAATCAATTATTTTTTCTATCATCCCAATGAACCCAAATAAGGTTTTTTTATGTAATTATATGATCATGGCCTTAGTGTGTGATTTTAGTAAAATTGATCTTTTATTAGTGAAATCATTACTAAGGGTCATTTATAGATTCACATGTGGATTCCAACATCACATGGGGATTAGGAATGAATATTTGGTCAGTACTGAGTGAGTTGGATAATGGTTTTGATGGTACTATGTTCTGGTTCATTCATCATAGGTATAGGTAAACTGTTTTTGGGACCATATAGTTAAGGAAGATGTTTCTCGTTATGAAATGGATAGTTAAAAATACGGTATGAAGTGGATAATGTAGAATAATTTTAGATAATTAGTGGTTAAATCCTATTGCAGAATAAATATTCAACTTCCACCAGATGATATGTGTTTGATGTTACATTCTAGAAATACCTCAACTGAGGAAGTAGATGAATCAGGTGTGGAAGGGAGGAGAATCAAGTTAATTACTAAGGAAAATAGATGAGTGGTGATATTAACCTGGGGGATAAAAAAATATTCAAAAACATACTCACCCTATAGTCCAATTTTTTGACATTTAGTAAAAAATAAACTGTAAAAGACAATACCCTGAGCCATGAGTTATCCAAGATTACTAATGAAAAAAATAAATGAGGCTAAAAATTAAATTATGGGCATACTAATTCAATACTGTTAAAGTGGATACTAATGAAAACGTCTTAGAAAGTATGTTTATTATTCATTTAATAATGTTTCATATATTATTTTAATCTGGTTCTATACATTTTTAAGATCATCTATGTATAACATAACTATTCAAACTCAACCTCAAAACATGGATGAGGATTAATCAGTTATAAAAGATGTGGTAATTAATAAATCGCAATCATATAACTTCTCTTATGTATGTATCTATGTGAATAAAATTGTAAAAACATTTTAATAGTTCTATTATTACACTAAAATTATATATATGGAAAGGATGTGTTGTCATTATACATATATCACATACACTTCTATGGGGAGGATAACCCATCAATTTCTTGAATAATCCTTCTCATATTTAAAATTATAAAGAATAAAATAAATATCCATTGGAAACTTCCTTTAATTAATATATACTATTTCTCTTTAATAATGAATATGTAGATTAAATTATTGAGTCAAAGGATAAGATTGTCCTTAAATATAGTTCAATTGGTCTATTGTATATGTATTTATTCCCAAAAGAGATTCCTAGACTACCATCATATTGAGAGGTTGATTTTTTAATTAATCATTAATCTGGTTCTCTAACGATATCCAAGGCACCCTGTAGGATGGATCCTAAAAAAATAGAATAATTGATGAAATAATAGTAATATTATCTAGATAATGTTCTAACATTACAATTAGATTTATCATAGGGTGAGTCAGTTCTCATAAAAATGAACTGTGAATGGTTTTATTAAAATTTATTAATTAGCATGAACACAAAAAATAATGATAATGATCAACAATCTGCTTTCATCCAGTGATTAGAGTAACAATTTTGATGGGGACTAGTACATCTCTAATGCATAACTTCGACCCATATATCATCTATTGATGGAAAGGAAGGTTGATATTCCTAATAATGGCTTTTGAATATGGTATAAACAATTAGAGTTCATATTGATCCCATTTAAGATAACAAATCCTCATGAAACCATCAAAGGGTTGATAGTTATAGATTATAGAGATTATCTTCAATAGATTAGGGATTTCATTATAGGTTATATTAATATATATACAAAAAAATAAATGAAGAACATGAGGATCATTTTAGTTCTATAACGGAGACATTGATAATCGAAAATTCATATGAAAATTAAAGTAAATGAGAGTATAGGATTGTGAATGTAACCTTCTTGGGGGATGTTATCATAATTTAGTGGATATATGTTAATTTTTCGATGATGAAATATATTTATGAATGGTCCATAGCAATATTAATAATAGAGATCCATAGTTTTATTGGGATATGAGGATATCAAATATTTACTGTCAAAATATTACTTTTATTATCAAATTCGCATTCCATGTAAAATGTGAATATTTTAAGATTACTCTATATAGAATTATTCTATCAACTCATCATGGAAATAACGAATATGTTGTTCAAAGTAATTTTGTCTACATGTCCATATTGTGAGGAATGTTTTGATATCTAAAATGATTAATTTAAAAACTTATTAGGATGTACTATCTTGAAAATAATAATGATATAAAACATGTCACTCAAATATTGATGATACATGAGAAAAATAATACAACCAAAGATCTAGTTTTGGTAGTAGAAATATTCTCATTTGTGATTTGGAGACATTATCTGAGTAGATATATAATTATTTATTAATGAGGTAAATAGATATGGAAACCTAAGGATGTCATAGAGGCTGAAAAAGGAAGAAGGCCCAGTTCATCCTTAGCCATGAATAGATTACATTTAGGTGGAAAAAAGCCTCAAAATGATTAATTTACTAGGTTGAAATGAGTATTATTCTATTTTTAGTTAGAGTATCCAATGGGTAGTATCCCGCACAAAAGATATGTTGAATTATTAAATTTTAATTGAGATGGTTTTGATATTGTTGGATGGTATAGGTTATAGACCATTTTTTTAGATGACAATTGAAAATACCTATTAAAATAAAAAAGAACACATAGGAGGTATGTGGGGTCATATAAAAATTTAAATGCCTATTACTAGTAAAATGAACAATCAAATATCACTATAAAATTGATATGAGGAATCATAACCATCATACCAATTGGATTTGGAATCAAAGGATCATGAAACTTGGTTCCCATGGTTGGATTTAGGTATGATAAGTATTTCCTAAAACTTGATTTTCATGGAGGAACATATTTTTCCTTCATATTTTGTAAGAACGTTTTTACCATTAGATAATTCTTGAATAAATGAATGTTTTTATGTGGAATTATTATCTGTATCATCCTCTATTCAATGGATTCCTGGTTATTCACTCAGTTTATTTATTTACTCCTAAATCATTGAATGATTTTCATTATTACCTTTGTTAGGGTGCGTCTCTATTTCATGATCAATTATATACAAACAATGACCCATCTCCATTGTCCCATGTGGTCTAAATTTCACCACTTCATATCTAAACTACTCTACGTGCATTGGAACTATTGTTAGAGTTATCCCTAGACCTGATCCAGCTAAATCATGCCCATATTCCATAGATACCAGGTTTACTAACTATTTTTCATTAGTATGAACTTCATAATTTTCTTGTGCTAGCATTATAGAAGTATTTTCATCCATTACTAATGTATCAATATTAACATGGAAACCATCCCTATCATGATGGTATTGTTTTCTACCAATAGAATTCACATTATTATGTGCTTTATAAATCCTAAATTTCATCATGCTGATGTCCTCATAATTCCCTTTTAAAAAAATAACAATCCAAATTCATATGAAATATATCCTTATCATGACTAAAAACATGAATGTCTGTGTAAAAATTAGATAACCATTCATATTCCACTTTAAGAGGGACGTCATCATCCAATCCTAATAAGACTAATATTAATCATACAATACATCAAGTATACTTCCATTATTACCATGCCACAATGATCGTATATAGAAACATCAGTATTCATATCCATTTGTTCTAAATTTCCACAATAGAGGCCATATCCAAAAAATCATATGATTATAGAAGATCTAGTTATGACAAATATTCTTGATCATGTACTAAGCTATAGTATTTTTTTAATCGTATATAAATTGGGTCAAAAATACCAATCATGATATAAACCCATAAATGGATTTTGATAAATTGAACCAATCCCCCAAGTTGTTCTCTTCATATCTTGTAATGGAAAAATAATGCGATAGAAACCATGACCCATTGGAATACATCTCTAATTAGAATAAAAATTTGAATAATTTATCTTTCCAATTAGATTATTTATTTTCAAAGTTTTTCATCTTCTAGTTTAATGGGTCTGGCAATGATGGAGTTCCCAAAAATCTTGAATCTATCCAGAATACCCACTTTGTAGAAATCACTCATGTGGTGTCTCCATTCATCATGATTCACTCTGGAACAATGTTTTTATTATATGGAAAATTTATCATGCATAGTCCTCAATAAACTAAGACTGAATTGAAGTTTTTCCCTAAAGATGAAATAATTA
Source organism: Viscum album (assembly GCA_963277665.1). Classification (NCBI taxonomy): domain Eukaryota; kingdom Viridiplantae; phylum Streptophyta; class Magnoliopsida; order Santalales; family Viscaceae; genus Viscum; species Viscum album. The sequence goes on along the minus strand of OY728119.1, from coordinate 768,166,471 downwards.
TTCAATACTTCAACATCTTGTGTAACAACTGGTCGATGAGACCTGCCCACTTCAGCTATTTAGTCCAATACACACTGATGAAGGATACCCTCAATTGGATCAATAGGCATAGATCAAAGAGTTAAATTCAAAAAATCCACCACCACTACAATCTAACATTAATCAACACCTACCACTATAGATGACCAGGAATCAGTCATATAAGCCTCTACTGATAAATACATATTCACACCAGATCCCTAGAACAATTCTTCCAAAGGTATCTAAGACCCATTAAAATTATTTGTATCCTTAACCATATTTCTATGTATAGGTATATATTTATGAGTTATGTTAGTAATTATATCATTCGTCACACTCTCCTCCACCAAATATCTACAAACAAAATCCACCTCAGCCCCAAACATTTTAGTCCATCAATCTCCAATATTCTTCACTAAAGTTATCTCATCAACTGAAATAATACTCTTGGATTCATATCAGCGATATCCATCGATGCTTGCCTCCACATGGTGATCACTTTTTAGAACCCTCTCCTATAGATACAAGGAAAAATTAATGTAAATGAGGGATCACTATTTTCAATTGAAACTAATATGGATGAAAGATGATATCTCCATTGTGAATGATATCTCAAACCTTATCCAAACCCTATATTAGATAAATATTTTATAAGCCATAGACTAGTGATCCATAATAATTTCATTCATTTAATTAAAACCCAAATAATAATCCAATTTTTCCACTAAATGTGAGATTATACTTTTATAAATAATGAAGAAACCATGAATTAGTGCTCCAAATTTTATATGTAGAAAATTTAATTCTCAATATATGAAACAAAAATCCATTACAAAAAATAAGAATAGTCATGAATCATGCCTAACCCACTAATGGTTCTATTATAATAGAATCCATCATTATTAATTTTTTGTCTTATGGTTGGAATATTCTGAGATACCTAGTGACTAGAATAATGATTCCTGGTAGGAGAAACATTATGAAAGGTGAAAAACTAGTCCAGTTTTCAATTATCTATATTGGAATCAAGATATAGACAACTGAAAAGTATAACATGATATTATAGTGATGGATATTACTGGACATTCCATAGAATCTTAGTCAATTTTGGGTTTTCTTAAATAGAGTAGTAATCAACTGTCAAAACTATGTTATGAACTATTATAATATATTTATTAAATTAAATAACTATAAAAACCCAATACTAGATAATTTAAAATATTCTAAGGGATGGATTATTTCAAACCACCCCTAAGAAATTCTATACAATGATAAACCACTCACTTTTAGGAAATAAGTGGTCATTTTATTCAAATTTTTTCCATTTCAAGAAGGGAAATTTGGTGGATAATTATATTAATTTATTATTGATATAAATATTCAATTTTTATAAATTTGAATAGATATTTTGTCAATCATGTTCATTTTTGATGGTATGGCCAAGTCCCATATCATTTTAAACCATATTACAGATCTATTTACAATACATAGGAGTTTTATGTGATAACTAATTATAAAGAACCCAAATATTGATAGAGGGTATGTGAATTTATATAATTCATAAATAACTTGACTCTATTAAATATAGTACTTAATTTTATAGGGAAGAATAATTCATTAATGGTGGATATTTTTTTGGATTATTTTAAGATGATTTTTTTAATCCATCGGTTTGGGAATATGGTAGAACTTCTAACCTAGTGATACATCTAGAACAAAAATATATCATCATCTGATTACATAATGGGATTATATTAAATAAATATTCATGGGAGCATGATATATATATATATATCCACCTAAGGATATCAATATGTTCCAATGAATATGGGTACAAATATTCAAGGACTATGAGTGTTCAATCCAATACCATCAAATGATAGAATATAATTTTCTGGATACCCTCCATGGAAAAGTCCTTAAAACCATATCCATGTTGATTATTGAGAAGTATCTAAATTGAAGAGATATGAATATTACATATATAGGAATAATTAAAGGATGAATGATTTCCTACCATTCTCAAATGATTGCACATCTATACATTATGGATATTATTATAAAAGATAAAAGGGATGTCTTAAATATACCGAATAAGGTGGATTTTATAATAAATGGGATTTCACTTGAGATTAATAATGATAAATATGGATTTATGATATTGGGGACCTGAAAATGTGAACTGTATGATCTTGATATAAAAAAGATCTACCAAATCATGTGAATAACATAATATTATACATCCAAAAATCCATAAAAACATTTATTGATATTTATAAGAGCACCATAAATTGGAAAATATGAAGAAGATTATTTTTAAATACACAAAATGTGATTGGTATATCAGTAATTGAAGTTAGAGCAAAAAAATAAAATGATATGATGCAACCATTACACAAATATTTTTTGGAATTAGGAGAAAATAACCATATATTTTTTCATTGGTCATGATAATACATCAAAGGGAATAAATTGTATAAATTTATTTGTGGATTATCTCTTAAAAATATCTCATTTCATAAAAATTTGTTAGAATTGTCACTGTATTATATTTAAAATATATACATCCAAGAAGTGTTTAAGCTACCTGAATACCACCATTGATTATATCTGATCAAGATCTTATACTTATCCTTTTTATTTGGATAAGATTAAAAAAAATTGGAAATAGATATGAACTTTAGTGTAACCATAAAATCCTATAAGGATATCACATATGAATGGAAAATATAAACACTAGAGGATATTATGAGATATTTCTCCATTGGCTTTAATGGAGGATTAGATCAGTATCTTTAAATGGTAGAATTCTCTTATAATACATTTTTGAAAAAAACCATTTATTTTAATCTATATGAATAAGTCTATATAGATATATTTATAAGAAACATTTTTTTGGAAGTTCTTTTTGAATTCGTGATGTTGGGTCATAAAATTCACTATTAAATGGTAGAGGAGATCATGTCCATTCAACCGTACATCAAAGAAACTCAGAGTCAACAAAAGAGTTATACTAATAACATAAATTTAAACCTAGTGTTTGTGGAAGGATATACATTTTTCCACTTAATATCCTCTATTATGAGATTCAATTGTTTTGATGAAAATATAAATCCATAACCTAGATAAATTTTCCCATAGAAAATTATAGATTGAAACATAGTTGAGGATCACTCTGCCAAATTATTTTAGTTATATGAAATGATCTATATATCCCTATTAAAGAAATAAATGTTTGATACATCATATATAAAAAATCTAGAGGTGGTACAAATGCATCCTAATCTCCTATATGAGTAGAAATTAGTAAATATTTACAACCATATTGACCAAGATCTTTGAAAAATAAGAACTCACCTCTTTAATGTTATTTTTTGGAAGTAAAAAAATAAAAGTTGAAACTTTGTAACCTTGGGTAATTATAATAGGAAATTAACCATATTTTAAATCACCTGAATGTTTTAAATGAAATTCTAAGGGATAATATTTTAAATTGGGAATAATGTAATAACATGGACTTTTGTATATAATATTTTCCATCTGAATTTACATGTTTGTAATATTTTGGAAAATATTATACTATAAAACACATGAAAAAAAATTAAAAATATATAAAATTTGATATAATTAACAGATAATGTTTTATTTAGACTCTAATTAAACAAAATAATTTTGACATATTTATAATGGGAAAATAAATGCTATAAAATAAAATAACTAGAATATGAATAGTTTGATAATCTCATTCCCTTAGTATTAAAACAACAATAAAAAACATGTCAAAAAAATAATTAAGAATATAATAATCAATTATAATATGTAAAATTTATAAATATAAGAGGAATTGAAATAATGATGAATAAATTGATTAACATGTATTTATAGGATGTAAAATGACCATTGGAATAGTAACCCTATAATTAATAATTGTAACCAGACAATTAGAATATAAAGGAAACTAATGTTATAGTAATAACATATTTAGGGAAGGTATAATATAAAAATATATTGAATTTTTCAATTAAAAATTAAAAATTGTTAATATGATTAAATAAATATTAGATGGAAACAAGAATTGTTGTAATTTTTAATAGAAATTTATTTTCATTTATATAAAAATATATAATAAATCAAAAATAAAATTATTATAAATTTAAAATGGTATTATAAAAAGAAGATATTTTTATATAAATGATAATATAATTTAATAATGTCTCACATAATTATTTAAAAGAGTAGATAATTTTTTTTATAAAAACTACAACCTTCATAAAATGAAAATTTTATGTAAACCTTAAACATATTATATTTACAAATATATTTTGAAATAATATATGTTTAATTTTAAATTAATTAATTTAAATTATCTTAGTTTAAATTTTAGGTATTTTTATAAAGATTTTTTAAAAGTGTTATATAAAAAAATTAGGTATTTTAATTTATAAGATAAATACACGATTACTTTGATATGAGATTATTTAAAAACCCATATCTCATAATCACATGAACCAATTAATTTATATATTCATATTAATAATAACTATTTATTATATTGAGAAAAAATAATTCACTAATTAATATTTTATTCCAAAATTTCATCTCAAATTATTTTACAAATACTGCCCACCTTCTAATATTTCCTTTCAAATTAGAAGCACCATATTGTGTGAAAACTATTACTGAATATGTCCTCAACTCTCATTCCACATTCTAGAAACATTGGATGAATATAAAAACTATCCTAGGTTTTTTCATCTTTATCTTATGAGTGGCCATCGAGTGGAATATGGGATATTTCCAATATAGCTCACAAAAATTCCATTGTAATTATACCACCTCAAAATTGTTCTATTCATGATAGTAGGACAACATAAATATTATTAATGTGATTTAGTTTTAATATTATAATGTAATATTCCCCAATATCCTCATATCATTCTATTATAAAATTAAAAAGATGTTCACATAGTGGTTAGTTCACTGCCTCAATGAAGAATATTTTCATTTTTCACCACAACCTTCATGGATATCTATAAAAATAATTTTATGGTTCAAAATTTACTAATTAATTGTTTAATATCTATATATATTTCTTATTATTTAATGTATAAATAATCATATGGTGAAATAATACAAAATATGTTCATCATTTTCATGAATACTTCCAAAAATAACAAATAATATAACATAATATATATACAAAATGAATCATCACTTTGTCAGAAAATATATTTTTTGGTACCATTTAGACCCCTATAATGATATTGTGTTTATTCAATTGTAATTTTTTTGTTACGTTATCTTTATAAAATAACTCTTATAATTATAAGTAAAATAATAAGACCTTCAAATCATGTAACTAACATGCATGGGAAGTTGAATATAATAGTAATATTACAATAAAATGATTATAAACTAGCCAGAATAGTAAAAATAAATGAAATATATTTTTAAAAATATAATATAAAACTATTTAATGAACATGACTGAAATATTCATGATGTTAAAGGAATGTAATGAATGATTGAAGGACAGGACATGAGGGATCTTCTTCGCCACCATTATTAATTTTGGGTTATGTTTTTTATTATATTTTTTCCATTCCATCTAAAATAGTTTCATGTAGTTATTCCATAATTAGTATATTTTTTATTTAAGTATATACCTATTTCAGATTACATTTTTGTGTGAAAAAATACATGTTATTTAATTTCCATTATCAATTTCTTTTTAAAATAATCTATTTTATAGCGAAGTTTTTTCTATTTTATCATTTCACATACCATTACATATTTTTATTTTAACATTCAATGGTTTATAAACGTAGTAATTATTTTATAGAAATACATTTTTAGTCATTTATTATTTTATGGAAACTATTATGATGTAATATTCTTAAAATACTATTTACCCTTTTTTGGAAAACCCGCCTCAAAAGGTTCATTGCCAAACTTAGTTATCCATTTATTTATTTCATCATTTCAGTTAGACAACATTTCCATGAACTTTTAGTTTTTATTCATTTATAAATTTTGAACCATTCATTAATTATTTCTTTTAGGTGACTTCTTTAGGATATGATAATTGGAAATTCCTTAAGATAAGATTATATATCTCATTACCTCTTCATTGTTTTTCTTATGTATATGTCTTATGAATCATTTTATTTTGTGACACACATAAAAATTTATATTCTATAAATATGAATGGTGGGTATACAATTATATAGTCATCTAAATCATTGGGAAATGTTTTCATCTCATGAGATACAATTCACAGTGCATGGGTAGTTGTTGTTTGACACTAGGTTATATTGTCTTGGAAGAAAAACATGACATAATATTATTATTCCATGTCATATATTGATACTTCATATGAATGATTAAATGATATTTAAATATATTATTATTCATTGTATGATTCTATATGATTCGATATAATCCAAAACTTTTTTGATATCATGATATTCTTCTATTCTTGTATTTTATATTCCATTATCATGTTAATTACCTTATTGGGATTTATATCATGCCCATTATATTTATATATTTTCTTATAATATCCTATATATTATTATAAATTCAATCTCTTTGAAAGACAATATTATGAAGATTTATGTACGGATGTTTTATTTTACGTTTATGATATTGTACCTTTTTCTAATCATCCATGAACATAAAACCACTATATTTATTTGTTTTATTTTATCTAGTTAATATAAAAAATCCTGAAATAACGTGTATAATATTCTTGGTTTTATATATATATTACAAATGTCTCCACTAATTATTTCCTAACTCTTCCAAATGCCTTATATTAATGAAACTTATTGGTTCAATGAAAACATCAATGTTATTCTAGTCATAGTAAATGATCCACCACTTCCTTTTTATAACCTCTCAAAACATTGATTAATACTAGAGTATATTACTCATTATTTTTTAGGTTTTAATTTTATGTTAAATTGATTAGAATATATGTTTAATATAATTTTCTAAATGATGTTTTTTTAATAAGGTATTCAGTTTAATATTTATAATGTTTTAAAAAATATAGTGTGATATTTTTCTTTAGTCATATTAAATATGTTTTTTATCTGAAAAAGAAATCTTAAAACCAAGAATTAAATTACCATTTTCCTGTTATAATCTAATTTAAAAATAAATAATTATTCTTTAGTTCTTCATATATGAATATGTTTTTAGTATTGTTACACCAGTATGAACGATATTTTATTGGTTTTAATGTAATATTTTATTTTTTATTGGGTTTAAATGGTTATTTATTGATAAAAAACAAATTTATTTGATAACATTAAATCAGAATCACTCTTTGGTAGATCACATCAAGTGTCTTATAGATTTCAGTATGATTGATTCAAGAATAAAATTTTCGCACATTAGCTTTTCTCTAGGTAATTTCAAAAAAAAAATCAAAATTGTTTATAATCATGATTTTTTAATGAATCTTAAACATCACATATCCTTGTATATCTCTTAGGATAGTTATTTTTTAAAATTTAATTTTTTTTATTTCCATTAATTATATTGGTATATTAATTTACAGTGACAAATATATATTTCCTTTTCAATAGATTTTAAGTTTTCAAATCATTAAAAATTCATAAGATATTACGATTTTATATGGTTATTATTTTTTCATAAGTGAGATTAATATATGCCCCTATAGTTTTACATTGATGTTGAAGTATGTTAACATTATTCGTTTTTAGGAACATAAAAATTGAAATTTCATGGATATATATTTTTTATTTTATTATAATATGTTGATATATATATAATATAAAATGAATTATAACATTGGATATATCCATTATTTTTATGATATACTATAAACCTGATTTCAATTTAGTAATGATTTCTAGGATTTTTAATAGTTATTCTCCAACTCACCAGATGTAATTTAATGTTTAATTTCTATAACACATCTTAACAAGTTTGGATTTATTTTCCTATTTTTAAACTATAAATATAATTAAGATTAAAATAATTATATATAATTATTTTAAATGTAATTTCTTATGAATTTTTAAAATACATGAATCTTATGAACATTTGATATGAAATTATTTTTTTACTGGATATGCGTGATGGATTTGGAAAGTCAAATCATATATTACATAAATGTGATATTTTTTGAAATCATAATGATAAATTTATTTATCCATTAATTTAGAATTAAATTTATAATATAATTAATGATACAATGGGTATATTGATATAGAAATATTAAGATTATAACATGTTAATTGATTAGATTGTTGATTCCAACGAGATAAAATATAAGAGAAAAAAATATTAACTAGAAAAAATATTTTAATGAATTATTATATAAAAAATAAATTGTTGTATAAAAGATGTGTGAAATAATATTTTTTTACATTTTTTAAAACTTTTGACATATAAATTATTTATATAGAATTATATATAACGAAATATATATGATTTTTTTGTTAATTAATTTTTTTTAGAATATTTAAGATCCTTAAATAATATATGTATTTCAATAAAGTAATAAATATTATGGTTCTCAATTAGTCTATGATAAATAAATTAACCAATGACTACATCTTATATTGAAATGATGAATTCGGTAGAGAAGATTGAAAATGATATTATACATATAGATTGATATTGATTAATAATTATTCCTAGCTGAATGAATATATTACTACAAATAAAAATTTTAATAAAACTCAAATGATGTCATTAAGTTACATTCCTATGAAAAAATTTCAAATGATTATTCACATCAACTAAATTCAAAGAGTATATAATATGGAATAAAATCATAAATATTTATGGGTTTATATTTTATCTAATGGATTAAAAACACTGAAATCATTTGACCCCTTACAATAAAATTTCTAATAATTACTATAAAATTATAGATTGATATTGTTAATAGATTTTTTTAATCAATTAAAATCATAATATACCATATATATGATGGTTCTTCATATTTTGATATCTTTTATGCTTCCTCTAAGTATTAATATACATTAATCATATTAATTATTACAATGATTACTACAAAAAAGTCCCTATAAATTATTTCTATGTTTTAGATCATAATAAAATATAAGAAAGATAACATCTATAAGAAAATAGCATGGATTATAATATTCAATCAGTTATAAAAATACTTGAAATATGTATATCCTTCATTTTGGCTAGTAATAACTTATCAATGCTTGGCCATTTTTTTGTCATCAAACTCACATTATCTTGGTGTGTATGTCCTGTATAATTGATTTTAACACTAAAAATATTCCATACAGAAAAAATGGAGATATTTGTATCATCATTGATTCAAAAATAGAATGCATATATTTTGGATTAACAAGACATAACATGATTAAAAAAATAATTTTATCTCCAATTGAAAATTATTTCTTGAAAATAAATATTGTTGTAATAATCAATTGATGATATAAAACTTGTCAAATATTATAATTTAAATATTTAAGGGAGGATATTTTAAACAGCATTAATTGTAATGAAAATGAAACATTACAAGAAACAATATACATATTTTAAAAAAAATTTATTTATAAATGTAAATGTAACATCATGATCTTTTAAATATAATTATTATGAATAATATATATAATAAGGTTGTTTTAATAGTAATTATAACCTAGAAAAATATTTTTTATGTGATTTCCTTTGAATAATTCAATGTGTTTGTAATTTTATCCACCCCGAATATAGAACCTAAATCAAAACACCATATATTTTAAAAAATATAAATATTAATCATGACTAATAAAAAAACGTGGATTAGTAAGAAAGTATAAGAGTTTCTTTTTTATGAAATATAGGTATAAAAATGATACTTTCAATATGAAATAAATTATACTAGTTTACCTAAAATAAATATAATGATCATTTTTTAATTAAAAAATAATTATTCTAAAATATTTCTTCAATGTGATGAGAATTAATAGCTGAAGAAAAATATTATTAATGATAAATTAATTGGATATATATAATTTGTTAACAAAAAATTATTTAGTATAATATATGAAATAATAAGAACAAGAGATAATAATTGAAAATTTCATTTTCCAATTAAATATATTTTCATTATATTTTATGATACTATTTCAATTAATATTTTTATAAATATAATAATTTTTAAGTAATAAAAATGAACATAATTCTTGAAATACTCATATCAATATTGAATTAGTGTGAATTTTGAATATTTTTCATAATTAGTCAGTTTTTTTTAAAAACTTCTAGGATTTATCAAAATTATAATATACATGATTTTTTCACTATGTAATAATTAAATTAAACTTTAGAAAAACATTAAAGTATTCATATATGAAATTTGGAAATAGAATTTGAAATATTTGAAAAATAACCTACATAGAAACATAGGCCCAAAATTTTTTGAACTAAAAAAATGTTTCATTAATATAATTATTTTTATTAATAAATAATGTTTTTTCAAAGTTAGATTCATGTAATGTATCAGACATTGTCCATTCATATGTAATCGAACATGGTTTTCCTCATTTTCGTAAGAGAATATCTCCATATACCATTGGCCTTTGACTAGTAGTTGGGGTATATGATTGAATGGTGGGTAGAATGCACCCCAAATATCAGGGTGGAATGCATAAATATAATAGTAAACAATGAAAACTATAAAATAATTTAATTTTGAAATACTAAACCACACAAATATAATCAAAACGTATAAACATGATGAATATCATATATAAAAGGAAGATCATGAAATAATGTTATAAAAACAGAGAGTATAAGAAATATAGAGATACATGCTAATACAACATGATTTACAAAATGAAAAATATACCCAAAGATTTATCAACTATAAGAATGAGCATAATTTCATTCCTCTACTCATGTACTCAATATAAGTATAGAAGTAATTAATCATACATTTCTAGATGATTCCCTGTTTCCCAACAGACATCAATAAGAACTATTCTAGTACCAATCGGCAGCCTGAACAGGGTGTGAGATACACTGATTCATCCTCCAAAAAAAATTTCTAGTGTGATCTATCTAGTACATTTAAAATCATAAATGTTATTTCATTATAATGAATTGATAAAATAGTTATACATGAGTTGACTCTGGTTCCTAATGAACAACAGGATAGAATTATCTGCTTCATCCTAAAACATGATATCTTTGAACATTTGAATAAGTATAAATAAATAAATATAGCTATATATTTATGTCCTATATATGTAGTAACATATATTAATATATATATATTGCTTATAATACAATATAGGAACAATTCCATAACATAATCATCCATGGATAGTCATACGAGTATCATAGGGTGGAATGGGACCCCATTCTCGTGTATCATAAATCATATGGGATTCCCTATATAAATATCACAAGTGTATGTTATTCCATGCTCATATGTCCTGAATATATGCGGTTCATGTCATGAGTATCATGATAATACTAAACTTTCGAACCGATTATCAAAAATATAAGAGACAATAGGCCTGAGTATCATGAATATATGGGATATCATGATCGAGTATCGTCAATATATTTGATATATATTTACCCATGATAAACATACTTGGGTATTATAATTTTCTATATGAATATTCATTATGTAATCAAAAAACAAGCCTGATGATAGTAATATTTTAGTTCCATTCGAAACATGGAACATAATATGAAAACATAGTGAATGATCTTCAATGATTCCAATAAATATGTACCCATTTAATACACCTACTTAAAACCATTATTCATAACCTAGTAAAAGGAAACAAAAAAGAGGGTGATATAGGATTCTTAGTAATGGTAAATAAAAGAGATATGAATGAATAAAATTCATGTAAGTGTTGAAAACATGAGCATAAAAAATGAAGATCACACATTTCAAATCAATTATCAAAATATTATGTCATTGAATAAGGATGGGAAGTTCATAATTCATGAGTCGTAAATAATTCATAGAGCATAATACAAGAGAGAACAATATAGGCATATGATTTATAGATTTTATATACACATCATATTATGAAATTTTGAACATGTATAAATAGAATTATGTTCTCTCATTATGTTTGGGGCATGAAATCATGCCCTCATATAAATTTATGAATATGCTACCAGGTAATGACCTGCATATTCTCATTGGCTTGAGAATTAAAAAAACATTACTATTCCTTACGAGACATCCCCAATAGACCAAAGTCTAGAAATAAATTCCAATGAGATTAAAATAAAAGTGGGTATGATTTACCCTTTATGAAATAAACCATTAACTGAACAAATTGTGACTAAAAAGTGCACTATATGGTGCATTAACATTGAAAGAAAATTCAACAATAATATTCATAACAAAAAAACATCAAAGTGTGGAACTTTGGAAGACAAATAATCGATAACTGATAATATTTTATGAATTATTAAAGACTCCATGAAGACAACAAGACTCCATGATCTACAATCTCTATGCTGCATGATCACCAAACAACCCATGTATCACGATGTTATGGTAAAAAAGTGTGATACAATACCTTTTCCCATGTACTAGAAGATAGAATCTACAAAGAACCATATTCATAAAGAAGGGGTGAATATAAAACTCATTAGTATTTCCCGAATGACTTCCCTGCTCATGAAACATGGATAGAAGAGTAAGAATCAATTATATAAAACTTTTTTTATAAAATAATTTCCCAAAATAATTTATAACTAAATATAAACATGTTTCAAAACCATTTGCATCCAAAATTATACAAGTTCAATTAAAATAAATTTTAAAAGTAATCTATTATTTCATAAAAATAGTAAATAATCATTACAAACTTTCATAATATAATTTTTTCTTACCTGAACAATTTCACACATTTATTCTATTCCACATGCATGCTTTGTTTTGACAATTCCATACTCATGACTAGTTTCTGATCGATCTAGCAAGTCATCACATTGTAATTATATCCCATGTTCCATTAACCCTTTTTAACAAATAACAAGTTCATGTTTCATCCAAGCCCTATATATGAAATATAAACTCAGACACAAATATGCCCAAGGATCATGCCAAAACACCTTTTCTATAAAGCCAACGTTTTATTAAAAACCGTTTTTCCATCAAAACAATTTCTATGACAAACCATGTTAATAAAACACACTTTTTATTTTAAAACCCCTTCCTAACCTCCCATTTAGATATTCCATCAAATACAAAATTTAAAATTTCCATATTAAATTCAATAAACTAAAACAATTTTCACAACAATTCATTATGATTACACAATTTCATAAAAATTATAAATCATCACTAAAGAATATTTATTCCATTAATTGAATCAATATTTCACTATAAATTTAATTATATTTACTCAATTATTATCCAATAAAATCAATTATTTCAAGAGGAGATGAGAGTGAATCTACCTACATCGAAGGGTTGGATGAAACTCGACAATAGGTGAAGAACAGACAAGAAGCCAGGTTGATTCTCCCCAGGAACGACCATAGGTATCTTCTACTACAAAAAAAATTCAACATATTTGGAATCCAAAAACATTGATCTACCCATAACAGGTGTAGATATTAGAAACAAATAGGAGAAGAGAAGTATATTTAATTAGATATTAAGAATATGTGAGAATAACGATGAACCACAACAAATAAACAGAAAGAACTCTTACCCAGAATGAGGGTTTCCTCGGAAAATTGCCTAAGGGAAGCCTACGATTGAGAGAAATGAAGAGATTAAGGAAAGTCTGACCAAGACTACCAAATGTGTGACCGTAACCGTGGTGTGGGTAGAGTTACAATTTTTACCCCTGGGTCACATCATTTAGGCAGCACTAAATAAGTTATGCCAAAAAAACCCATCACCTAGGATAAAAAATTCATCTTTTTAACCCCTACATGTCGAGATCCTATAGATAATGGAACGAACCAACAGAGTGTGTACCTCCAATACACAAAGTCTACCTAAATAGTGTGTACATCTAGTACACAACATATACCTACCCAGTGTGTACCTGAAGTGAACATCATGTACCAACAATGCGTGTACCTCTCTTACGCAGTGTGTACCTGCTCTGAAGCCTGAAAAAAATCCACAAAATCACACTTAAGAACATTAAACCAAATGGGATCAATGAAATATGGAAAAAATACTTGATCAAGGTTATAGAATATTACAACTCCACAACATAAAGTCTTTCGGTCCCCAAGAAGTCATGTTGAACACATAATCCTGGAAACTGAGGGTACAAAATTCTCCCCACCATTGGTCATTATATCCATGTAATGTAGAAAACCCTCACATCCATGATAGAGATCCAGCCATTACTCCTTCATTTCCATTTCACATTTACATGTCTCTTTATGAAACTGACCATGCTTCCATAAAACCCACACTAGACCGATGCATTGTCCATGAATGAATTTCGTTTTCCTATCCACAATCCGCATAGGGATATGTTCCAATGAAGAATTCATATCTTTTTCAAAGTTATACTATATGATCACATGGTCATGATCTAGCTGATACTTTTTAAATGGGGAAAATTGAACACATTATGCACCTAACTGAACAAATAGGGTAATGAAGACTAATATACAACCTCTCTAACCTATTATAGTATCTCAAAAGGGACTACATACAGAGGATATAAATTTACCTGATTCCCAAAACAATGATGTCCAATCCTTGGATAGATCATTAAGAAGACATTATCACTCATGATAAACGAAAAAAACCATTGATGATGATACTTAAATGATGTATAAAACTCTAAGTTGTTTGCATCCTATTTCTGATCGGTTGAATCTTATCCATCATTTCATGGACAAGTCTCAGTCCCATTAGTGATGTTTCACCTATTTATACCATGCACAGTGGAAGATGTCAAGGGGGGCCATACATTTCTTCAATCAGAGCCATATATACCGAGCCCTGGTATATTTTATTATATGATAACTCTACTAGGGGTAAGTTCTCCTACGAGCCACCAAAATCAAATATAGAAGCCCCCAATATGTCATAAAAAAATTTAATCATTCGCTCAAAATGGACATTTGTCTGAGGATGATATTCCATGCTCATAATCAACTGAGTGCCAAACTATTTCTATAAGGATTTCTATAAATGAGTCATGAACCTCAAATCTCTGTCATATACTATCGAAATAGGTATTCCATGTCACTTTACCACTTCATGGATATATATTTGGGACATATCATCCACCGTATGAGTCTTATGAATTGGATTGAAAAGATATGACTTGGTAAGATGATCCACTATCAATCATATGTAATTGTGTTTCCAGACCATTATTTTGACACCTGTAACAAAATATATAGCTATATGCTTCCATTTCTACACTATAATCTATAAATCCTGTAACATACTCCTACGTCTCTAATTCCTTTTTAACTTTCTGACAAGTTAAGAACTTTGAAATAAACATATGCACATTTCTTTTCATTTCTCTCCACAAAATCTATGCATTCAATGCATTTTACATCTTTTTTGTACCCTTATATAAATCCTATATTGAATGGTGGTAAGAATGGAGAAGTTTTTTCTAATAATCCAATGGTGCAACCATATTATCTATGAACCATAGAACTTCATTCCTATCAAGTTTACAACTCTCAATTTTCTCCCCACTATTGTGTATTGAAATCTTAACTATGTATTCCTTATCATGTGTTTGGGCCTCTATGACCATATTTACCAAATAACTAAAAAAAACTTGAAAATAAAACTACAACATACCTCAGTTGCAACATTCCACATGCATATTGACGAGGACTGATGTCAACTTCTATTCATCTGATGCATTGTTCATTGATTGAGAATTTGAATTTTTTCTCAATAAATCTACCACTGAAATCAATTTTCTCAGTATTTACATCAAGTCAATGTCAAGAATCTAGAGATTCTCCATCCATCTCCATTGCCTCATATTTAAATCTCACTGTGAAAAAATTTGTTCCAAGATTTTATAATCTGTGAAAATAATAAATTTATTACCAAAGAGAATGTGACACCAGGTCTTCCAAGAATTGATGATTAAAACTACCTTTAAATAATGAGTTTTTTTAATTATTATAATTATCTCCCAAATACCTTTAACAATAATGTAGATACCCAAATCCTGACGTAAATGTACATTACATTACTTTTGCAAAATACTTAATACATGACAAAAACAGACGCCCAAACACCGTATTAGATTAGTGTCTTTAGAAACTCGGAACGTCATCTTCTAATCATGGTGAAAGATCTTCAACATCTCCCATAAATATCTTCCCTTTAGTTTTATCTCATAAAACCTTTCATTATATCCTTGGGAAAAAACATAAAAAGGGTGAGCTCAAATGATCATTAAGGAAAAGCATTGATAACATAAAACAATCCATAAACATTTGAATGCAAAAACATGAACATAAAATCTAAACATAAAAATCTTGAGCAAAGACATAAATCAGGGAAGTATGTAAGGCATATATCATAAAGTAATATAAATGATGATAAAATAGCATGGGAATAAAACAGGTAATTATTGAAAACCATTAAGAACATGATATGATTTCCATAGTAGCCAAGGCATTTCTTCCAAGACGATCATAGTGGTCAAAGTCCCTTTCTGAATCGAGTTCACTCCTCGTTCCAGTCTTGTAACACTGAAGTGGATTAACTTACCATTACAACCATTTTTATCTCATGACATATAAGTCTTTACCCAATGCGTTTTAGGGAGATATAGGTCCCACCCATCTCATAATGAAATCATTATTTCTTCTGCCACAAAATCATAAATCATACATCATAGCATAACCTATGTAATATAATGGGATTCTTAAACATCATGTTATCATAACATAATACATATAAAAAAATGGATATCATTTCATCATAAGAAGAATCAAACCATGTAAATAATGGAGACATTATACTTGAAACATAAAAATATTTAATAACGTCATTTTAGATGGAAAATAGTTTTGATTAAACACTTGAAATTAATTCTTGAGGAAAATATCCTTTCTTCTTCAAAATAATTTTCTTTACACAAAATTCAATGGTATTTTAAAGTAAAATGGTTTTGTTTAAAATAATCATGAAATCCTGTAGCGTAGGCTTTGTGAAAATGATGCATTATGAAACCGTAAAAATCTGTTCACATCGTATAAGTTAAAAATAACATTCTCCTCGTACTTTTGTCGGAAAAGTCAAAAGGTTCCTCATGTGGTAAACAAAAGTATTATTCCTTTAATAACATGTGGTAAAATTTAGAAATGGGTAAAAAGGATATTAAACATACATGAAAACATTTTTAGAAAATAGGGACATGGATGATAACAAAAACCCCATAAAATACTTACGAATAAACAATCTCAGATAAGAGCGAGATTGGAATAGTTATCCCTTACCTTATGTCCAATTTCTTTTGTATGTGTCCAAGACACCTGTATAGTGGGTTTAAACATATTATTAACTTGTAAAAGAACCATAATAATATTTATGACATCATATATGATTCACTTACGACTTTATATTATCTGTTCATTTGTCAATTCCATGTTAAAGCAGCATTTTGGGTAAAATAGTTTCATTCATCATCTGTGTTTTGACTTGTAATTATTTATATGATTACTTAGATCATGATTAATTAATTATAGAATATAAAACATGATTTATATATAATATATATTCAGAATATACAAATATATAATAGATCGATAAATGGAAATAAATACACCTTTTATGGAGACGGTAGGCCGTACGTACGCATGAACGTTGTTTTCGTTTCCTTATTGAATTGAATGGAATTAAGTAGATGACATACATATATATATATAAATAAATCCAGTATCATTTTTATTTTATAAATTTAATTATTATTAATTATATATACTTTATAATCATTCATGAATGGTTAACATGGAGAATTAATCTCATCGCGTCGTGGTGACGGTAGTCCGTACGTACGCACGAGTGATGATATCATTCCCTTGATCGTGGAATTGTATTGAATTGTATGTATAATATTTAAGAATCATTATAACTTTACAATAATCATATATAGTTATTTATTTTCACAATTATACAATTCCAAGTAAGGTGGTGGTCGAAAACAGATTACACCACGGTGTGGAGACGGTATTCCGTACGTACGCACGCGCGATGATTTCATTTTCCGTAGGAAGGATAGAAGGTGAAATAGGGTTGTTTCATATTTATAATAATATATCAGTATATTAGTGATACTCTTGTTATAATTTATAGTGAAACAACTAATGAAGAAGAAGTAGAAGAAGAAAGAAACTTGAGAGAATCGAAAGAAAAGATTACCTCTTCCTCAACGCACCTCCTTAAAACTTCTTCTTAGGGAACTAGAGTTGGTCTTTTGAGAATACCAGAACCTCTGTGAAGTAACTAGATCGGTTGAGAAGAAGAATTGGTATGGGTTGGCTGAGCTACAAGGCTCAGAAGATTGTTAAGAGAAGAGGGAAGGGGTACCCTTTTTATAAGGGAGGAGAGGGGAACATTTAGAAAAACATAAAATATTATTTTATAATAAAGTCATTTTCGGGTTATAATAGATCCAAAATGATTTATTTAGGAGATAAAGTGGGGATGGGTCGAAATCATCTCAACCAACTAGTTTTAGACAAGTTTAGGTTACTTTTATAACCTGATCGTTTAGTTTTAACTCTAAGTTAAATAATTTAACTTTTACCGTGTCTTCTTGTTTTCTTAAACTATATGGTTAATAAACTTACTATAACCATCCAAAACAACCCCAAGTGGTTTATTATTAATATATATATAACCTTATCTAAGTAATTTGGCAGAATATTAGATTTTTAGGAATATAATAACAATTAATAATATAATATATATTTGAGAAACTATTTTATGTCAATTTCAACACTATTTGGTAATTGATTTTTGTGAAACTCATAACAGCATGATTAGTTCGAAAAAAGTTAATTAAATAAATACTAACATGTCATATTAAGCTATAATATTATTTTAATTCATAAAAAGTCTCAAATTACATTTATTTGGATATTTATAATATCAATTCTTTTAATATTTCATTATTTAGGTAATTACTGCGTCACCATTGTGTCATAAATAAATAAATTTTTTAATGTCTAAAAATTATAAATAAAATACCATTATGTATGAAATCTTTTGATCTTTCTAATGAATATTTATAGTCTAATTTATCGTATGTATAACCCTATATTTAAAATGTTGTAGTTATTGAACTTCGATTTTAACAATTTTAACTCATCTTTAAATAAAATAATAATAAATATCCTAATCTAATCCAAGTGGACCTAAAGGGAAATATTTTATTCCTAATGTTTTTTTTGGTCTAATTACACTTATCCAATAAAATTAGGACATGTGTTAGGGTAATAATAATATCATTTTTACCTTTAATTACCCTATTTACTTTTAGCCGTGGTAAATAAAAGTAAAAGTTACTATTCACCAAAAATTATTTTTGTCTTATTGAACCACAATTTACTCATTGATATTAACCATGTCTCTCGGATTTTTGAAATTCCACTCACAGAAGCGGTAAAATTAAGTTTTATGTAAGTTTGCAAAAAGCTCTTAAGAGGTAGGTAAAAGACGGTGAAAAGTTCAATAAACTTTTTATATATCTACAATTATTATAAAATGACTCCAATGAAGTACATTAAACTTATATAGGTATTATGTATCAATTTGTGACCTAAAATGAATTTAAATAAAATAAATACTTATTTAAATAAAAAGTCGGTTTTTAAATAGTAACCCAGTGTTTTCACTATTCATCAAAAATTGAAAGTTTTAAGAAAAAAATACCAATAAATAAGCCTATGCTATTCTTGATATTCTGAATCTAAAAATGAAGTCCATTTTGAAAGATAAAATTCATAAAATTTTAAAAATTGGGTATTACAATTCATAAGGGCTAGTTTATATAATATTTTAAAAACATATCCTTGTTTAGTGAAACATGGTATTGCGTACAACACATGCTATTGTGGAAGGTCTTGATTGCATGTAATGTAAGCCAAGTCAATGTTGCGTGTAGTGCATGACTCCTTTGTTGTTACATATAACAGAATACAACCATATTTCATTTATACATTGAATATATATATATATATACACTCAATGTTGCGTAGAATAACTACTATCAAACGAACTTGAAATTGTGTGTAACACGATCCGAGAATAGTGTTGCGTAGACTTCAATCTAATATGGTCTTGTGGATAGCGCAAGATAATCTTGGTGTAGCGTACAACAGAAGATATGAATGAAATTAAAAAGAATAAATCTCATAAAATCTTGGGGCGTTACATTCTACCCCCCTTAAAATGAATTTTTCCCTTGAAATTCGTTGGGTTATAAATGGTTTACTACTTTAAAGTTTCTTTCATAAAAACTCACATCGTAAAAAGGAATACCAAAACAGATCATTATAAACTAAAGTATTAAACGTAACGGTTACCCAAATAAACTAATCAATGGGTTTCTACATAGGATAACATAGGTGAAAATATGGATATGGAAGAGAAATATAACCATTATGTTCTGATGGAGAGTGGTAGGGGACACGGCTATGATAAAGCCAACAGTCAAAAAGCCATAAATTTGTGATGATCTAAGGTACCATCTGATTCATCATATATGAGAGCAGTAGGATATAATTTTTGGTTTCCCTATTATTGAGGAATTTGACATAGAAGAAATACTTACTTTATTTTGGTACAATCTCACCGTTGTTTGTGCCTTGAACAATTTCCACTTCATCTCTTAAAGAAATGAAGTTGAATTTTTCTTTGTTGAAGTGCTAGCGGATCATGCGATAGAATGATAGGTCATTCCATCTGTCTCAAACATAAAGTTAGCAATAATTATATAAATTAGTCCATCTATAGTGAGCTTAGTAATATATGGTTCCAAAAATGGACTTATACTTCATCTATCATACTGCTTAATAAAATAAAACTATTTTCTACTAACCAGGGACATCCTGTAGGTTAGTGGTAGGCGATAAAGGCCTGTCGCACTTCAGTTGTGGGTTCGATTCCCACAGCCTTGTCCGACGCGATGGGTTGCCCTTTTTCTAAAACTACACTATTATAACATTCCAGAAATAGTATCAAAAAAAGTTCTAGCCTTAAAAAATTCTATTTGATGTCCAACTTAATACATTCCAACCTTTAAGCTTATTGAAAATACTTCTATCCAATCTTATAGTATAAAGAAAATGATTACTAGAAATGTCATCAACCAACCATGTGAATACCATCATTTATCCCATATATAAGATATATCTTGTTGGTCACATTACAAAAATGTGAATACCTTAATCATGTATTCTTTTGAAACATGAATACTCATTGAACTTTAGTGAAAACATGAATGCGGTCAAAAGTTTACTCTTTCCACATACCAAAATTCCAAAATTTCTATATACTCTAACCATGATATCACATTGTCCTTATAGCAGCCATGAGCTCATCAATACTATGAAACATCTCATTATCTCCTTATTCCTTCATTACGCGCATATCATCTACTTTCACAAAATATATGAATTAACCTTTCAGGGTTACCGGTACCATTCAACATATACTTTATAATACTTTAGGAAAAACAATAGTGTCACAATCCTTAGATGTGTCTTTATTCCATGGTACCATTACCTATACAACATAACTCTTGATAAACATAAATCATTCCACTGCCTTCTTCAACCATTGACCAAGCTTCATCACTTCTTTTATCTCATATATCATTTATAGTCTCCTCATCAGCATCCACATAAATACTACCCATAGACCATGCTGATTCTCTTCATGAGATTTTCCCTTAGGGAATTTGTTTGCATAATGACCATACATTCCACATTTAAAACATCTAATCATTGTTGATGTCATAGCAATACCATTATCCTTCTCCATGGTGTTAACTGAACCTTTTCTTTTGCACTTACAGGATTTGTGCCCTTATTTTCTGAACCCAAAGCATCTTCCAGTTCCTTTGAAATATTCTCATTGATTCCTCTTCCCACATGATTTACATGAGAGAAATTGAACTTTATTTCCTCTATAATCATCATGAAACCCCATCTTTCTCTTATTAGATGAGTCGGGAAACTTACCAAAGTTGAGATTATTGATCATATTATGAGATTGCTGATTAGGAATAGTAACGATGTTTGGACTTCTAAATCCCATTTAATTTGGTTTCTCATGAAGAATATCATTCCATTTTCCATCATATCCTCCATTATCGTGAATCTTCATGTTTCCACCCATTTTCTAAGACTCAAAAAGAATAATGTGAGAGGAAAAAATCATGCTAGGGAAAAAAACACAATAAATCGAGAGTACCACAAATATCTAAAATATTAGGTCAAATTATAATATCATTACCATAATTCTAGGACTATAACATATAGGTATACTTATCCTTAGGAACATCCCTAGACATACCTTATAAATATCTCTATGGATTTTACTAATGTTTTCGCATCCTAGTTTCTAAAGGTTTACTAAACCATCGCTCTGATACCAACTGTAGAGACCCAAAGATTGAGGTACATGGACATTACATTATTTTTTCGGAATACTTAATACATGACAAAAACAGATTCCCAAATACCGTATTTGTTTAGTGTCTTTGGAAACTCGAAACGTAATCTTCTAATCATGGTGAAAGATCTTCAACATCTCCCATAAAGATCTTCCCCTTTGGTTTTCTTACCTAAAACCATTCTTTATATCCCGGGGAAAAGAAAACATAAAAGGGGTGAGCTCAAATGCTCAGTAAGGAAAAGCATAGAGAACATAAAACAATCCATAAACATTTTAATGCAAAAACTTGAACATAAAATATAAACATCAAAATCTTGATCAAAGACATAAATCTTGGAAGTACGTAAGGAATATATCATAAAGGAACCTCAATCATGATAAAATATCATGGGAATAAAACATGTAATTGTGGAAAACCATTAAGAACATGATATGATTTCCGTAGTAGCCAAGGCATTGCTACCAAGACCATCTTAGTGGACAAAGTCCCTTTCTGAATCGATTTCACTGCTCATTCCAGTCCTGTAACACTGAACCAGATTAACATACCATTCCCTCCATGTCTATCTCATGAGATATAAATCTTTACCGAATGCATTGGAGGGATATATAGGTCCCACAAATCTCATAATGAAATCATTCTATCGTGTGCCACAAAATCATAAATCATACATCATTGCATAACCCATGTAATAGAATGGGATTATTAAACATCATGTCATCATAACATAATCCATATTAAAAAATGGATATCATTTCATCATAATAATAATAAAACCATGTAAATAATGGATACATTATACTTGAAACATAATCATATTAAATAATGTCATTTAGATAGAAAATAGTTTTGATAAAACACTTGAAATTAATTCTTAAGGAAAATATATTTTTTCTTCAAAATAATTTTCTTTACACAAAATGCCATGAAATTTTAAAAGAAAAGGGTTTTTTTGAAAATAATCGTGAAAACATATAGAGTATGCTTCTTGAAAATGAGTTGTTATTAAACCGTAAAAATCTCTTCACGCCGTATAAGTTAAAAATAACATTCTCCTCGTACTTTTGTCAAAAAAGTTAAAAAGTTCCTTGTGTGGTAAACAAAAGTAAAATTCCTTTAATAACATGTGGTAAAATTAAAAAATGGGTAAAAATTCCATTAAACATAAATGAAAACATTTTTAGAAAATAGGGACATGGGTGATAAAAAAACCCAAGTAAATACTTACGAATAAACAATCTCGGATAAGAGTGAGATTGGATTAGTTATCCCTTACCTTATGTCCAATTTCTTATGTATGTATCTGAGAATCATGTATAGTGGGCTTAAAAATATTATTAACTTGTAACATAACCATAATAATATTTATTATATCATATATGATTCACTTACGACTTTATATTATCTGTTCATTTGTCAATTCCATGTTAAAGTAGTGTTTTGCTTAAAATCGTTTCATTTATCATCTGTGTTTTGACTTGTAATTATTAATATGATTAATTAGATCATGATTACTTAATTACAAAATATAAAAAATGATTTATATATAATTTATATTCAGAATATACATAAATATAATATATCGATAAATGGAAGGAGATACACCGTTCATGGAGATGGTAGGTCATACGTACGCAGGAACAATGTTGTTGTTTCCTTATTGAATTGAATGGAATTAAGTAGATGACTTAAATATATAAATACATAAATCCAGTATCATTATTATGTCATATATTTCATTATTATTGATTATATATACTTTATAATCATTCATGAATGGTTAACATGGAGAATGAATCTCATCGTGTCGTGGAGACGGTAGTCCGTACGTACGCACGAGCGATGATATCATTCCCATGATCGTGGAATTGTATTGAAGTGTATGTATAATATTTCAGAATCAATATCAATTTAAAATAATCATATATAGTTATTTATTTTCACCATTATACCCATCCAAGTAAGGTGGTGGTCGAAAACAGATTACACCACGGTGTGGAGACGGTATTCTGTACGTACGCACGCACAGTGATTTGGTTTTCCATAGGAAGGATAGAAGGTGAAATAGGGTTGTTTCATATTTAAAATAATATATAGGTATATGATTAAAAATGATGTTATTAATTTATAGTGAAACAAATAAAGAATAAGAAGTCTAAGAAGAAAGAAACTTGAGAGAATCTGAAGAAAATATTACATCTTCCTCGACGCACCTCCTTTAAACTTCTTCTTAGGGCACTATAGTTGGCCTTTTAAGAAGACCAGAACCTCTATTATGAAAATATAGAGGTTGAGAAGATGATTTGGTAGGTTTTGGCTGAGCTTCAAGGCTCAAAAGGGTATGAAGATAAGAGGGACGGGGTGCCCTTTTCATAAGGGAGGAGAGGGGCACCTTTGGAAAAACATAAAATATAATTTTATAATAAAGTCATATTCATTTTATAATTTCTCCGAATTGATTTATTTCGAATATAAAGTGGTTATGGGTTGAAATCATCTCAACCAATAGGTTTTAGACATGTCTAGGTCACTATTTTAACCTTGTCTTTTAGATTTAACTCTAAGTTAAATAATATAACTTTTACTGTGTCTTCTTATTTTCTTACACTATATGGTTAATAAACTTACTATAACCAGCCAAAAGAACCCCATGTGGTTCATTATTAATATATATAAAACCTTATATAAGTAATTTGTCTGGATATTATATTTTTAGGAATATAATAACAATTAATAATATAATATTTTTTTTAAAAGATATTTTATGTCAATTTTGACACTATTTGGTAATTGATTTTTTTAAAACTTATAACAGCATGATTAGTTCGAACAAAGTTAATTAACTCAATAATAACATGTCATATTAACCTTAAAATTAGTTTAATTCATAAAAAGTATCAAATTACATTTATTTGTGTATTTATTATATCAATTATTTTAATATTTCATTATTTAGGTAATTACTCCATCACAATTGTGTCATATATAAATAAATTTATTTAATTTCTAAAAATTAAAAATAAAGTACCATCAGGTAGTAAATCGTTTTAGCATTCTAATGAATATCTATAGTCGAATTTATCTTATGTATAACCATATATTAAAAATGTTTTTGTTATTAAACTTTGATTTTAACTATTTTAACTCTTCTTTAAATAAAAAAATAATAAATGTATTAATCTAATCCAAGTGGAACTAAAGGGAAATATTTTTTTCCTAAGGTTGTTTTTGGTCAAATTAAACTTATCCAATAAAATTAGGACATGTTTTAGGGTAATAATAATATCATTTTTACCCTTAATTGCCCTATTTAATTTTAACTGTGGTAAATAAAAGTAAAAAATTTACTATTCACCAAAAATAATTTTTATCTTGTTGAACCACATTTTACTCCTTGATATTAACTGTGTATCTTGGATTTTCAAAATTCCACTCACAAAAGCGGCAAAATTAAGTTTTATGTATGTTTGAAAAAATCTCATAGGAGGTAGGTAAAAGACGGTGAAAAGTTCAATAAAATTTTTATATATCTAAAATTATTATAAAATGACTCCAATGAATTACATTGAACTTATATAGCTATTATGTATCAATTTTGGACCTAAAATAATTTTAAATAAAATAAATAAAAATTTAAATAAAAAGTGAATTTTTAAATAGCAACCCAGGGTATTCACTATTCATCAAAAATTGAAAGTTTTCATAAAAATACAAAAAATTCACCGTAGGATAATTTTGATTTCTCGAATCGAGAAATAAAGTCAATTTTGAAAGATAAAATTCATAAAATTTTAAAAAGTGGGTATTACAGTTCATAATTTCTAGTTTATATATTATTTTAATAACATGTCGTGGTTTAGTGAATCTCAGTATTGCATACAACACATGCTATCGTGGAAGATTGTGATTGTCTGTAATGTAAGCCAATTCAGGGTTGCGTGTAGTGCAAGACTCCTTTTTTGTTGTGTATAACAGAATCCAACCATATTTCATTTATACATTGAATATATATATATATACACACTCAATGTTCTGTAGAATAACTACAATCAAACGAACTTGAAATTGTGTGTAACACGATCCAAGAATAGTGTTGCATATACAGCAAGCAAATACGGTCTTGCGTATAGTGAAAGATAATCTTGGTGTAGCGTACAATAGAAGATATGAAATAAATTAAAATTAATAAATCTCATAAAATCTCGGTGTGTTACATTCTACCCCCCATAAAATGAATTTCTCCCATGAAATTCATCGGGTTGCAAATGGTTTACTACTTGAATGTTTATTTCATAAAAACCCACACCGTAAAAAGGAGTACCAAAACATATCTTTAAAAACTAAAGTATGAAACGTAACGGTTACCCAAATTAACTAATCACTGGGTTTCCACATAGAATAACATAGGTAAAAATATGGATATGGAGGAGGTATATAACCATGAAGTTCTGATGGAGAGTGGTAGAGGACATGGCTATGATAAATCCATCAGTCAAAAAGCCATAAATTTGTGATGATCTAAGGTACCATCTGATTCATCAGATATTAGATCACTAGGACAAAATTTTTGGTTTTCATGATCATTTCCCTAATGTTGAAGAATTTGACATAGAAGAAATAATTACTTTATTTTGGTACAATATCCTCGTTGTTCGTGCCATGAACAATTTCCACTTCATCTCTTAAAGAAATAAAGTTGAATTTTTCTTCCATGAAGTGCTAGCAGATTATGTGATATAATGATAGATCATTCCATCTGTCTCAAACATAATGTTATAAATAATTATATATATAAGTCCATATACAATGAGACTAGTCGTATATGCTTCCAAATATGGACTTATACTTCATCTATCAGACCGCTTAATAAAATAAAACTAGTTTCTACTAACAAGGGACTTCCTGTAGGCCAGTGGTATGCGATAAAGGCATGTCACACTTCAGTTGTGGGTTCGATTCTCACAACCTTGTCTGACGCAATGGGTTATATTTTTTCTAATACTACACTGTTATAACATTCCGGAAATAGTATCGGAAAAAAGTTCTATCCTTAAACAATTCTATCTGATGTCCAACTTAATCCATTCCAACCTTTAAGCTTATCGAAAATGCTTCCGTCCAATCTTATATTATAAAGAAACCAATTACTAGAAATGTCATCAACCAAGAATGTGAATACCATCATTTATCCCCCATATAAGATATATCTTTCTGGTCACATTCCATTCATGTGAATACCTTAATCATGTATTCTCTTGATAAATGAATACCCATTGAACCTTAGTGAAAACATGAATGTTGTCAAAAGTTAACTCTTTCCACATACCAAAATCCCAAAATTTCTATATACTCAAACCATGATATCACGTTGTCCTTATATCATCCATGGGCTCATCAATACTATAAAACATATCATTATCTCATTATCCCTTCATTATGCGCATATCATCTACTTTCCCAAAATATATGAATTAACCGTTCATGGTTACCTGTACCATTGAACATATACGTTCAAATACTTTAGGAAAAACGATAGTGTAACAATCCTTAGATGTGTCTTTATTCCATATTACCATTACCTATACAACATAACTCTTTATAAAATTAAATTATTCCACTACCTTCTTAAACCACTGGCCAAGCTTCAACACTTCTTTCATCTCATATATCATTTATAGTCTCCTCATCATCATCCAGATAAATACTACTCGTATGACCATGCTGATTCTCTTCATGAGATTTTCCCTTAGAGAATTGGTTTTCATAATTCCCATACATTCCAAATTTAAAACATCTAATCATTGTTGATGTCGTAGCAATACAATTATCCTTTTCCATGGTGTTAACTGAACCTTTTCCTTTGCACTTACTGGACTTGTGCCCTTCTTTTCCGCACCCAAATCATCTTCCAGTTCCATTGAAACATTCTCCTTGATGCCTCTTCCCACATGATTTACATAAGTGAAATTGAACTTTATTTCCTCTATAATCATCATGAAACTCCATATTACTCTTATTAGTTGAGTCGAGAAACTTAGCAAGGTTCAAATTATTGATCATATTATGAGATTGCTGATTAGGCATAATAATGATGTTTTGACTTCCAAATCCCGTTTCATTTGGTTTCTCATGAAGAATATCATTCCATTTTCCATCATATCCTTCATTATCATGAATATTCTGGTTTCCATCCATTTTCTAAAACCCAAAAATAATAGTGTGAGAGGAAAAAATCATGCTAGGAAAAACAACATAATAAAGGGGGAGTTCCATCAATATCTAACATATTAGGTCAAATTCTAAGATCGTTACAATAATTATAGGACTATAACTTATAGGTATACTTATCCTTAGAGACATCCCTAGACATACCTTAGAAATATCTCTAGGGATTTCACTAAAGTTTTCACATCCTATTTTCCAAAGGTTAACTAAACCTTCGCTCTGATTCCAACTGTAGAGACCCAAATCTTGACGTAAATGGACATTACATTTCTTTTTCGGAATACTTAATACATGAAAAAAAGACGCCCAAAGACCCTATTAGTTTAGTGTCTTTGGAAACTCGGAACGCAATCTTCTAATCATGGTGAAATATCTTCAACATCTCCCATAAATATCTTCCCTTTTGTTTTTTATACCTAAAACCTTTCTTTATATCATGGGGGAAATAAAACATAAAAAGGGTGAGATATAATTCTTATTAAGGGAAAGCATAGAGAGCATAAAACAATCCATAAACATTTGAATGCAAAAACTTGATCATGAAATCAAAACATCAAAATCTTGAGCAAAGACATAAATCTTGGAAGTATGTTAGGAATATATCATAAAGGAACATCCATCATGATAAAATAGCATGGGAATAAAATATGTAATTGTGGAAAACCATTAATCACATGATATGATTTCCATAGTAGCCAAGGCATTGATGTCAAGACAATCTTAGTGGACAAAGTCCCTTTCTGAATCAAGTTCACTCCTCTTTCTAATCCTGTAACACTGTACTGGATTAACTTACCATTCCAACCATGTCTATCTCATGAGATATATATTTTTACTCAATTCATTGGAGGGATATATAGGTCACACCCATCTCATAAGGAAATCATTCTTTCGTGTGCCACAAAATCATAAATCATACATCATAGCATGACTTATGTAATGGAATGGGATTCTTAAACATCATGCCATCATAACATAATCCATATAAAAAATGGATATCATTTTATCATAAGAATAATCAAACTGTGAAAAATAATGGATACATTATACTTGGACCATAAACATATTAAATAATGTCATTTTAGATGGAAAATAGTTTTGATAAAACACTTGAAATTAATTCTTGAGGAAAATATCCTTTCTTCTTCAAAATCATTTTCTTTACAAAAAATGCTATGAAAGTTTAAAATAAAATGGGTTTTGTTGAAAATAGTCATGAAATATTGTAGATGATGCTTCATGGAAATGATGCATTATGAAACCGTAAAAATCCGTTCACCCGGTAAAAGTTAAAAATAACATTCTCGTCGTAATTTTCTCGAAAAAGTCAAAAAGTTCCTCATGTTGTAAACAAATGTAAGATTCCTTTCATAACATGTGGTAAATTTAAAAATGGGTAAAAATTACATTAAACATACATGGAAACATTTTTATAAAATAGGTACATGGATGATAACAAAAACCCTAGTAAATACTTACGAATAAACAATCTCGGATTAGAGCGAGATTGGAATAGTTATCCATTACCTTATGTCCAATTTCTTCTGTATGTGTATGAGACTCTTGTATAGTGGGTTTAAACATATTATTAACTTGTAACAGAACCATAATAATATTTATGATATCATATATGATTCACTTATGACTTTATATTATCTGTTCATTTTTCAATTCCATGTTAAATCAACGTTTTGGGTAAAATCGTTTCATTTATCATCCATCTTTTGACTTGTAATTATTAAAATGATTACATAGATCATGATTAATTAATTACATATTATACACACTGATTTATATATAATATATATTCATAATATACATATATATAATAGATCGATAAATGGAAATAAATACATCATTCATGGAGACGGTAGGTCATATGTATGCATGAACATTGTTTTCGTTTCCTTATTGAATTGAATGGAATTATGTAGATGACATATATATTTATACATAAACAAAGTATCATTATTATGTCATATATTTCATTTTTATTCATTATATATACTTTATAATCATTCATGAATGGTTAACATGGAGAATGAATCTCATCGCGTCGTGGCGACGGTAGTCCGTACGTACGCAGGAGCAATGATATCATTCCCATGATCGTGGAATTGTATTTAAGTGTTTGTATAATATTTTAGAATAAATATTACTTTAAAATAGTCATATATAGATATTTATTTTCACCATTATACCCATCCAAGTAAGGTGGTGGTCAAAAAAAGATTACACCACGGTGTGGAGACGGTATTCTGTACGTACGCACGCGCGGTGATTTCGTTTTCTGTAGGAAGGATAGAAGGTGAAATATGGTTGTTTAATATTTATAATAATATATAAGTATATTATTGATATTTATGTTATTAATTTATAGTGATACAACTAAAAAAGTAAGTATAAGAAGAAAGAAACTTGAGAGAATCGGAAGAAAAGATTACCACATCCTCAACGCACCTCCTTTAAACTTCTTCTCAGGGCACTATAGTTGGCCTATTGAGAAGACAAGAACCTCTATGATGTAACTAGAAAGGTTTAGAAGAGTAATTTTCAGGTTTTTGCCAAGTTTCAAGGCTCAAAATGGTGTGAATAGAAGAGGGAAGGGGTTCCCTCTTTATAAGGGAGGAGAGGGGCACCTTTGGAAGAACATAAAATATTATTTTATAATAAAGTCATATTCTGTTTATAATAGCTCCAAATTGATTTATTTAAAATATAAAGTGTGGATGGGTCTATAGCCTCTCAAACAATAGGTTTTAGACAAGTTTAGGTTACTATTTTAACCTTATCTTTTAGATTTAACTCTAAGTTAAATAATTTAACTTTTACCGTGTCTTCTTGTTTTCCTACACTACATGGTTAATAAACTTACTATAACCACCAAAAATATCCCCAAGTGGTTCATTATTAATATATATATAACCTTATCTAAGTCATTTAGTCTAATATTATATTGTTAGGAATATAATAACAATTAATAATATAATATTTGTTTTTAGAACTATTTTATGTCAATTCTGAGATTATTTGGTAATTGATTTTTGTGAAGATCATAACAACATGATTAGTTCGAAAAAAGTTAATTAAATAAATACTAATATTTCATTTTAACCTATAAAATTATTGTAATTCAAAAAAAGTCTCAAATTATATTTATTTGAGTATTTATAATATCAATTATTTTAATATTTCATTATTTAGGTAATTACTGCATCACCATTGTGTCATAAATAAATAAATTTATATAATGTCTAAAAATTATAAATAAACTATCATTAGGTAGGAAATATTTTTATCTTTCTAATTAATATTTATAGTCGAATTTATCTTATTTATAACCCTATATTAAAAATGATTTAGTTATTAAACTTTTATTTTAACTATTTTTACTCTTCTTTAAATAAAATAATAATAAATGTTCTAATATAATCCATGTGAACCTAAAGGGAAATATTTTATTCCTAAGGCTTTTTTTTCGAATTAAACTTATCCAATAGAATTAGGACATGTGTTATGGTAATAATAATATCATCTTTAC
Organism: Viscum album; assembly: GCA_963277665.1. Taxonomy (NCBI): domain Eukaryota; kingdom Viridiplantae; phylum Streptophyta; class Magnoliopsida; order Santalales; family Viscaceae; genus Viscum; species Viscum album. Next base: position 768,134,051 of record OY728119.1, on the reverse strand, counting down.
CCTTAATTACCCTATTTACTTTTAACCGTGGTAAATAAAACTAAAAAGTTATTGTTCACCTAAAATTATTTTTATCTTATTGAACCACATTTTACTCCTTGATATTTACCATGTCTCTCAGATTTTAGAAATTCCACTCATAGAAGTGGTAAAATTTAGTTTTATGAATGTTTGCAAAATTCTCCTAAGAGGTAGGTAAAAGACGTTGAAAAGATCAATAAAATTTTTATATATCTAAAATTATTATAAAATGACTCCAATGAATTACATTGAACTTATATAGGTATTATGAATCAATTTTTGACATAAAATAAATTTAAATAAAATAAATAAATATTTAAATAAAAAGTCAGTTTTTAAATAGTAACCCAGTGTTTTCACTATTCATCAAAAATTGAATGTTTTCATAAAAATACCAAAAAATCACCCTAGGATAATTTCGATATTCCAAATCTAAAAATGAAGTACATTTTGAATGATAAAATTCATAAAATTTCAAAAAGTGAGTATTACTATTCATAATGGCTTGTTTATATAGTATTTTAATAACATATCGTTGTTTAGTGAAACTCGGTATTGTGTACAACACACACTATCGTGGAAGGTCGTGATTGCATGTAATGTAAGCCATGTCAGGGTTGCGTGTAGTGAAAGACTCGTTCGTTGTTGTGTATAATAGAATACAATAATATTTCATGTATACATTGAATATATATATATATGTACACTCAATGTTGCGTAGAATAACTACTATCAAACGAACTTGTAATTGTGTGTAACACGATCCAAGAATAGTGTTTTGTATACTGGAAGCTAATACGATCTTGCATATAGTGCAAGATAATCTTGTTGTAGTGTACAACAGAATATATGAAATAAATTAAAAATAATATATCTCATAAAATCTCAGGGTGTTACCAATAAGCCTCAACATGGTCTCCTTTCATGAGAAAACAACCCAACACTGATCCTGAAGCATCATTGTACACCACATATCCCCGTCCTATTTCATGTAAAATCAAGATAGTTGCTGAAGTAAGATGAACTTTTATCTTTAGAAAATACATACATCATTCTAATATCTATTGGAATAGATCATTATTCATTTTCAATGCTATCATATGTGAAGATAGTCATGAAAATTCAGCACAAATCATTGGTTGTAGCCGAATAAACCAAAATAACATTGTTTCTCAAAGACATTCTTTGGTGTTTTCCATGAGACAACAACTTCTATCTTTAATGGATACACTAAAACATTTTTTAAATCAAACATTCAAGAATGAATTCCTCTTGTATCTAAAAACCACAATTTGAAATTTTGGAATAAAAACGGTGGTCCTTAAATATTCCCAACACTATCGCCAAGTGTTGCTCATACTCAGCCCTTATCCTTGAATACACCATGATATCATCCAAAAACACCACAACAAAAGAATCTGGATAACTCTAAAATATCTAATGCATCAAATTTCGTAAGACTACAAGTTCATTAATCAGACCCAAAGGCAAGACTATAAATTTATAGTGGTCATATATGATTCTAAAAGCTGTTTTCCAAATGTACTTCTTTCGAAATCATAACTGATGATATCTTGATAAAAAATTAATATTTTATAACCACTTTGCTCCTCAAAAATAATCAAATATATAATCAATTTGTGTAAGTGGATAAAAATTATTTATTGTATCCTGGTTAAGCAAATGATAATCAACACACAGTCAAAGTGATCCTTCTACATTCTTCATCAACGTGATTGTTACTGCTCATAGAGACATACATTGACGAATGAACCCCTTTGTTAGAAGATCCTCCAAATTCAATTTAAATTCCCTTAACTATATTGGTGTCATACTATAATATGGGATGGAAATAAGACTATTCCCTGGAAGGAGTCAATAGTAAATTCAACTTTCCATAGATGTGGTAACTGTGAGATGTTCTTGGTAAAATCATCTGGAAATTGATCCACATCTGATGGATAAATATCTTTCTCGATCACTCCCATTGAATCCAAAATCAATAGTGACAACTAATAAGAGATCATTCTCACTATTGTTTCAAACAATTTCATTTCACCTTTATTTACAACCCTCTCTCCTCTAAAAAGATGCTGCATGTCATCCAAGATAATGAAGCTAACGATTAACCTATAATAGTCGATGTTAGCCTTGATCCTTTTCAAAAAATTCATACCTAGGATTATATAATAGAAATCCATCACCAACATCATGAATTCCCATTTTAGCTCAGCTCCATCAATAGATATAGCATATTCTCTACACAAAAAGTCTTGGAATTCTCTTTCTCTAATTGGAGTTTGCAGTTTTAACAAAGAAGGAATAATTTTTCGTTTTATACATAGTATGTCAACAACATAAGAAGAAAATAAGGAATGTGATAAACCTATATCAAACAAAACATGTATAAATGTATAATTTAAAATAATTATACCTCTCACAATTGATGGTCCAGCCATATCATCACCAATCATCTGATCATCTCCATACAATTTATTTTTCCTTTTACTCTGCTTCTTGATTCCTAACTAAGAGTTCTCTTGTTGAGGAGTAATGGTGTTCCTAGAATCACCATGGCTTGCTCTACCCTATTGATGAGACCAATTTTTTTATCATTAACCTATCAAATCATATGATTCTTGTGACATTTTAGATGTGTCTTGAGCATCGAACATTGGAGAACTATGAAAAGAGAACTTAAGATGTATAATATTGTTGCAATTATGGAATTAACTTGGTTGTATTGTACACTCTCACGTCATGTGGTCAAAGGAACCACATTGGAAAAATTCATCTTGGATCTTTGCTCATAGAGGAGGTTTCAATAATCTAGTCATCTGATTTTGATTCTTGCTCTCACCTTGAAAATATGTGTCTCTCTTTCACTTTCTCTATGAATTAGAGTTTCCACCATTTGTAGTAGAGATAATAATACTTCCTCCTTCCATGTCCTTGGAGATTCCTCGCTCATCCATCGCCACTCTGTTCACCACCTTTGTATAGTCAATAATACCGAGCGCCACAATTTTTGATTCAATTGTCTACAATAGCTCGGATAAAAAGATTTGTGCCTTTTTGAATGCACTCACAAAAAATTATGGTGCAAAGTGTACTAAATTCACGAATTTAACAACATAATATATGATAAAGATATTATATTACTTTATTCTAATGAAGTCTATTAGATTCTAGTTCTTGAATACGTGGGGAGATAATGTTTTATTAAAAAAAACCTCAAAATACTCCCATGTAAGGCCTTCATCCACTTTTACATGTAGTACTATTTCCCACCAATGGTGTGCAATATCCTCGAGCATGCACATGGATAAATTGAATTTGAGATCTGATGGTGTGTTGATGAATTCGAAGATACGATTCATCCTATTCAAATACACCTCCACCTATTCTAGTATAGAATCACCCTAGAAAATGGTAGGATTATCCTTCTTGAACTAGATGGAATTGTCAACATGTCTTGGCTCATCCCTTGGTTTCCCTATTTCCATAGCATGAAATTTTTGAATGATAATTTGAAATAATTTTTAGTTCACTTGTGGATCAGGTGAAATAACATTTTCCATAGATTCTTCTCGTTGGTTTCTATGAATCCTGGCCAGTTCTATTTTCTAATGAAACAACAAACTCTGTAAGTCTCAGTCTCTTAAAGATGATGGATTTGAATTTCAAATTCTATCACATTAACTATAAAAAAAGGTTTTCAAAAATAATCCTTCTTCACATTCAACTATTTTTGAAAAATAAATTCATTCTTTTAAAAATCAAACCATTTTTAATATTATGAATACATTTACTTATTCAAAATTATTTCATTGAAAACCAATTTAAAACTTTTTCAAAAATAAACACTTTTACACTATATAAATCATTACTCCAAATAATGATTGCACTCCATGTGAGAAGTATTTCCATTAATTCATGGAAGGATAATCTTATTGGATAAACCATAGATGATGAGATTTCAAAATCCTATAAGTGTCACCAAACACTTTGGTACCCAACCCTATGGTTACATGATGTTCAACATAAATTGGTTATCTATGTCTTGTATATTATACATTTCATGTTTTGAGAATAATAATTATGTATAATATCATATCCCAATGAATAGAAAACAATGAATTTCAAGTCCAAGAACAAGAAAACAGAAGACTACACCTTAGTAAATGACCAAACAAGATGATACCATTTGTTATGAGTCACTTATTCTCATTGGATTTGGAAGACACCATATCATAACCTAGACATAAGATACATCCCCAAGACACCAAAGGCAGGAAATAAATAGCGAAGACTTTCGAATACAAGTGGGTGATGATTTAACCTATAATATATAAACCACTAACCGAACAAACCATGATATAATATCACACTATATTATTCACAATCATTGAAAGGAAATTCAACCACTATATTCATAAAAAAACAACATCAATGTGTGAAATGGTGGAAGAAAAATAAACTATCAAATTGAACATCAGAAGGATAATTAAAGACACCAATAATACCACAAGACTCAATTATACACAAATAATATGCTCCAATATCACCAAAAAATCCATGTATCATGAAGTGGTGCTAAAATGTGTGATATTTTTCCTTAACAATGTCCCGAAATATAACATCTACAAAAACCCCAATGTTCCAAACCAGGGGTGATTATAAAACACATTAGGATTTCTCCCAATGAATTTCATACTTATGCCACTATAATAGAAGATTTATCACAATTTATATGAAATAAATTTTTTAAAACAATTTTCCAAAGCAGTTTGTAACTAAATATAAAGAAGTTCCAAAACCGTTTGCAACCAAAAGAACACAACTGCTATTAAAACCAATTTTCCAAAATAAATTACATTTAAAAAAATAAAAAATTATTTAAAACCATTTCTCTATATCCTTTTTTCATACATGAACCATTCAACACATTCATCTTATCACACATGCATTCTTCATTATGATAGTTCCATACACATGAGCAGATTCACATCGATCTACCAAGTCATCACAAAGTAATTATATCCCATGTGCCGTTAAACCCTCTTCACCAAGGACAATGTCATATTTAATCTAATACCCATATATTAAATATGAAATCACACACCAATATTCCCAAGGATAGTTCCAAAACACATTTTTAATAAAACCACCTTCCTATTGAAAACCATTTTCCCATCAATTCCATTTCTAATATAGTCTACTTCAATAAAACGCACTTTTATTGAAAATACCATTCCAAAAAACCATTTAGATATTCCATCAAATACACAATTTAAAATCACCATTTTAAATTCATGAAACTAAACATTATTCACAAAAATTCACTGAGAATACAAAATTTCTCAAAATTGATAAATAATAACGAAAGAAGATTGATTACTTGCATTCAAACAAAATTTCACACTAAATTTCATTGAATTTAATAAATATTAAACTATGAAAATAAATTCTAGTAGTAATAGGTGAGTATGGATCCACATACATCATATTGTTTGACAAAACTCAACAACTGGTGAAGAACACACAAGTATCCGTGAAGATTCCTTTCGAAAAAGACCTTCGATCTCTTCTCCGACCACCAAAAAATAAAAAACTAAACTTATTTTCAATCCAAAAAACTATATATATCGATAATTGTTGTTGATATGACAAACCAATAGGAGAGGATAAGAATATCTAAGATGATCTTAAGAAGACGTGAGAATAATGATAAACCACAACTAAGAACCCAAAAGAATCCTTACTCTGAAGGAGGGGAGCCTCTGAAAATTTCCTATTAGTAGGCTAGGGTTAAGAGAATGATAATAAGAGGAAAATAACCCAAAAAATACCTTAATGTGTGACTTTAACCTAAGTACATTTTGGTTCACGACCTATACCCCATGGTCACATCATGTAGGCCATTGTGGATATGTTACAGAGAAAACCCCTTCGCCTCGGGATAAAAACTGATATTTAACCCCATACATGCCATGTACCTCATATAAATGGAATGTACCTACACAACGTTTACCTTCATTACATGGTGTGTATCTACACATTGTGTACTTTAGGTATACAACATTTACCTCCAGTATACAGTGTATACCTGCTCTGCAGCCTGCAAAAAATCAAGAAAACAACTACAATGAAATTTAAACCAAAAGGGAACTTATTAATAGGTAAAACATATCTGATCAAGGTAATTGGACATTATAAAATCTCCAACATAAATACTTATTGTCCCCAATAATTTATATGGAAGATGTAGTCCAAGAAACTGGGGGTACTACAAACCGATTCCACACATAACCTTGTGATATTGTTATCATGTTTACACAAAACATTTTAAACATGAACTTAAGTTCACATATTGGAATCTAAATCTCTTGATAGGTACACACCACTATCCCCATTGGTATTCCTTTCCTCGTAGGGGATCAGGGTACACCTTTATCCTAGAGTGGATAAATCCCCTTGAGTTTTTCTCTTCATTATCTAAAATGATATAAATATTTATCCATTTAATTAAAGGGATATACATGTACAAAACATTAAAAAATGAAATCATATATTTTTTTCAATAAGATAATAAAACAATAATAATATCATAATCCATTAAATGAACTGATTATTATAAAAATTTCATATAATCATGACCTTTGTAAAAGAGACAGGTTTCATAATCATTTCATTAAATAATAACACATGAAAATATGTGGGTTTCATCATGGTATATAACTTGTAAGAGAATTATGTTTGATAAAAAATCATAAACATAAAAATTCAATGAAATTATAATAATGGAGACTTCAGATCATATCCCAACAATAACTTCCCCACCTCTAGTAGCCCATTGTTTGTGGTTACATTATTACATTGGTACTAGAAATAATAAATCACATCCCAAATGAACAAATAGTTTAACATTTTTTAGAAAACATGATATATACATGAATCATAAATTAAAACCAAAAATATAAAATATAACATTTTATCTCTATTTAAACCACAATTATTATCCTAGAATTTCCATATATATTAGTAGTAATATACATCATGGAATCCTAAGGAAAAATAAACTATAATAAAGTGGTGTTATTATATTCTTATTAAGGGTATACATACAATAAAATCTATTATAAATAAGAATAAACATTTTTGGAAAAGTAAATAACTAAAATAAATTCCATTAAACAATTAACATGAGCATAATATTGAAGGTATTAATGTAAATTACATAATTCCATGTTAAACTAGATAATAAATATATATAAATATAAAAACTAACGTATACTCACTTCAAAACTGGTATCTAATATCATAACGAGGGAATGAATAATGTTGTACATCATAAGCACACCACAAAGGTTTCACCCAAGACACCATATATAAATTTGTATGGCCTCAACCAATACTGAAACTAGTTTGTCTCATGAGACCTACAGATGCATATAAATGATATAGTGGGCCCTAAACATATCTAACTAAGTCCAATGATTTACACATATAAAATGGTTCAAATATAAAAATCATAAACATTCATATAAAAATACAATAATACTAAATTTGAATTCATGCTCAAATCAGTAATCATAAACTATCCAGAGTAATATGATTAATGGTATCAAAAGAGAACATCCATATTCAAACTAATCATAAACCATTAAATATTATTTGTTATAATATTGAACAATATACTAAACTTAATTGATCAAATTATTCAATAATGAGTTCTTACATTGAAGAAAATACATTAATAAAGTCATTGAACAATTCATAATATAAATACCATTTTGCATTGGAATCAGTTATTTTAAAATCCAAAAAATTATAAAATAAAACATTTTCATTGCAATGAAACATTTAAAAATATAAAGGATTTCTCAATAAATTCTGGTTTTAATAAATGATAGAAATATTAATTTTATTCATTAGTAAAGAAAAATTCCTTACGTATATTTATATTGGAAATGTCCAAAGGATCCCTCTTAAGAAAATGAAAACAAATATTCATTTCAAACCATTATATAAAAGTAAAACATCATTAAAAATGAATTAAATAATTCATGTGAAAATAGTAAATACCTATATTTTTATTTTCTAATGTATTGAGATGTAATATAAATATTCCCTAATGGAGACATAACCTAATAAAATAAAAAATAATGGGGATATTGTAAAATAAATCCTTACCTCATGTTGGATTTCATTTTTATAAGAATGAAACTCAAAAATAGTAGTTTTAAACATATTATAAACTTATACCAAAATTGACTTAATATTTATAATATGTGATATGCTCCCCTTATAATATATTACCACTAATGTATTAATAATATTTTATTCATTTCACTGTTCTTTATGTTAATTGTAATGTTTTATCAATCTTTTTATCTCGAAAGTCATTGTTCTATTATAGAGGGTATATATAAATCATCTCCTAAATAATATATATGTCATAAATATAATTTTTTATCATTTAATACATTGTTATAACATTTATTGAATTTATAAAATATTAAATTAACCACATCGCTTTGTGGAGATAGCAATTCGTACGTACACATGTGTGATCAGGTCATTTCTAAATGGTTTAAAGGGATAGAAAATAGATCATATATTTATTTAATAGAATCAATATAATGTAATAATAATCGTATATATCTATATTTACAATTATTTTCCATTTAATTTAGTGATGAAAACCAATATACACTGCAACATGGTGATGGTAAACCATACATATGCACATGCGATATTTTTTTCATGCGATGGATTAAATAAGAAATATGGTTGTTTAATAATCATAAAAATATACCAGTACAAATATTATATTGGATTTTTCATTTTAGAATGGTTACTCCATATAAATATTAAGTAGAAGAAGAAATGACCTTGAATGAGTTGGTAAAAACCATCACCTCTTCTTCAACGGACATCTGTTAGATCAATTTTAAGAGATCTTGGGTATGTATTTTTGGGAGATTAGGACATCCATGACATGTCAATGTATTTTTCAAAGTAAAATTGGTATTTGTTTTTTGATATATAAGTCTCAAATTTTATTTAATAAGTCAGATAGTAGGATCTCTTTTATAGTTGAGGTGAGGGACTGTTTCTAAATTTCATAAAATAGTAAATTGTAAAAAAATAATTTATAATAAAAATTTTAAAAATGTTAATTGATTTTAATATAAGTTATTATAGATTATTAATCTCATCAACTAATATAATTTAAACATGTTTTGGTCTCATTTTATTCCTTATCCTTTTGAGTTTCCATTTGGTTAGTTATTTTTTAACTTAACTCTGGTTAACATTATTTAAATCATAAATGGTTAATAAATTTAATTTAATAGAAAAATAAAAAATAAGAAATATTTATAATATTTAAACATTACTCAAATAAAATGGATTGGTATGATATATTTATGAATAATGAATAATTTCTAAAATAAAATTCTTATAAATTTTCATTAATGTCAATTTTGACAATTTATAATAATTTTTTCATAAACAATTACAAAGTGAAATAAGAATAGAATAATTTAAAAAATCTGAAATATATCATATTTATATATTCATTTAATATATTAAATTATTAAAATTTTAAAAAAACTAATATTTTTAGAATACTTTATTTTTTTCTATTAATTAAATAAAAACATTATTATATTTCACAAGCATTTAAGGTAATGAAATCTATTATTTGTGTTACATACAATGTAATATAAACTTGCTTTTTCATATAAATAATTATTTACTTGTTGTATCTTGAAATGAAATCTATCAATGTATTTTGATTAATTTGAAAAAAATATTTCCTAAAAATATGGGTTGTTACATTCTACCACCCTAAAAATGAAAATTTCCCTTGAAATTCATCTGGTACATTAATGGTTAAATATATTAACCACCATATCCGAGAAACCCACAACATAAAAAAATTAATTCTAAAAGATTCATTAAAAATGTAATATTGGGAATATAATGGTTTATTAAATTTACACATAACAATATTTTCACATGGGAGAACATATGTGGGAAGTTCAAATATGGACATGGAAGAGAAAAATAATACCCAGATATTATTAGAGATTGGTATAGAACATGGTGAGGATAAAGTAAATGATCAAACAACATAAATTTAATAGAGTTTTAAAAGCTCATTAAACACATAAAACCCATGATTAAAAGAGGACAATTAATTTCAAGACCATTTTTATAAAGCTGAATAATTTTTCATAAGAAGACATACTTGATTTCATTCCATTTTATGTTCTCAATATCATACCTTAGTTTTCAATGTTGAATTTTCTTCAGCATATCATACTCCACAATAGATGATTAATTTTTTATTCCTTAAGAACATACAAATAATAAGATCTAGAAAGGATAATATTACATTTCATATATAATTATTTATCATAATAAATAAATTGTTACCATATATCATAAAAAATTAATAAAACCCCATTTAGTGTTATAATACATTATTCTATAAAACATAGTATGATGTTTAGATTAAACCATTCCATAGGTTTTTAACCATATAAAACATACTAACGATGAAAATCCATAACGTTTTAAAGAAGGTCAATAAATTTATCAAAATAATCTTCACATTGACCCCCCATATATCATAAATTAGATCTTAGTTTACACATTCCAAACTTTTTAATACCTTCATCTAGTATTCTCTTGAAAATAGTGACAACCTTAATTATCATCAAACCATATTTAATACATACAACTTTCTTTATTCCTAACATAGAACATAGATTGATTGATATATTCCTTAAATTTAAAAATTCTATAAACATCATTAATGATAACATATAACACTTTTCATAAAATCATTTATTGGTTTTGAGGCCATGAATACTATCCATTTTATTTTATCCATATCAATAACCTCTTTGTCAAATCTGAAAATATTTTTTCCAAACTAAAAACATGTTAGGGGTTATCATTCCTTGATCAAAATACATCCTTTACATTAAATCACTTTTCTATGTAATCAGAAAAATTCAAAGTTTTTATATACTCAATGGAAAAAAAATTCCTCATTTATATAACATAAATATGTAATCCCAACACATATAAACATCAGTCATATAAATAAATTATTAAACCATTTGGCTAGGCTCCATTAATTTATTACATCATACCCCTCTACTAAAATATGAAATAATAATCATGTCATAAAATTCATCAAAATCGATTAATTTTTTTAAACAATGGTATTAGAAATTAAATTACCCATAAAATACTTCTTGTGGTATTTTCATCATTAAAAGAAAAACAATTTATATTACAACCTTTATAATTTCCTTCATGACATTTTTCATAAGACAGCGATTTCTATAGTACGCATTCTTTTCACATTTAATATATCAGACAGTCTGTGATACTATAGATAAGTAATTTTTCTCATCCATGGAATTAACAAAAAAATCATTTTTTATTTTTAATTATATACTTTGTTCTTATTTTAATAGTAAAAAATCAACATGATCCTGTAATACAACTATTTTGGTGCCTCTTCTAACAATGTAATCAAAAGGGAAACTGAATCTTCTTGACTTTATTGACTTTATTAACCAAACTCTCATTGAACTATTTATTTATATACATTTTTGAGTCTAAGAGAAGATATAGGTCGATGATTTTTATCATATTCCCTGAAAATTGATTCGTATTGATAAAAAATTAATTCACTCCATTGGTAATCCCATTTAGATTCTCCTTAACTAATTTTTTCATCACATTCATTTTAAACTGAGTTCCTTATTATTACTTCTATTGACCTAAAACCAGAAATCATAGTGTGAGAAACACTTATCATTATAGAATACCACATAATCAAGAAAAATTACTGATATGATCTCAAAATCATAATACATTATTATAAATATAATATAACATACTCTTATCCTCGATTATCCATGGGAATTATCTATTTACAAAATCATGCTGGTATATAAGGTCTTTTTTTATAATTTGGAAATCACATCCTCTATGAGTCCCAAATTAGGTGTATATTAAGGCATGTTTTTGTGCACTAATCCTTGAAAGAGTGTTGATTAATATAATCATTTTGATGTTATAACCCCCACATAAATATGTGATAGATCCATATCAACTTATAGAATATATAAATGTATATATTTATTGAAGACCAATAATTTTATTGTTTTAAAAGATTCTAAAACACTTTACTATACTATAACTCATACTTTTATTTATCCATAGATACATCCCTATATATATCATTAAAAAATACCTTTAGACCACAAAATTTTTTATCATCATAGTTTTAAAATTATTACGTATATTTTCCTTTGTTAACAACTATAGAAGCCAAATATTAACATACATGGATAATAAATATTATTAGATGAATATTTATTACAGTAAAAAAGCACACTCCCAAGGACCATAACATTTTAGTATAGTTGGATATATGAAACACCATATTATATCTTGGTGGTTGATATTAAATGTTTTCCAAAATGATATTCAAATTTAGTAATCCATATTAAAATGAATCTTCATAACCTACATAAATAATACATAATAGAAGGTGAGATCAGATTCTTAGTAAGGGTAAATAAAGGAGATAAGTAATCATAACATGAGTATACAGGCATGATAACTTGGTCATTATGTTTGAATATCGTAAACTACATATTAATGATCATAATCTTAAGTCATATCATATGTATTTGCAGTTAATACGAAAAAAATCATAATGAAACTAAGAGAATTAACCATGAGATAAAAACATTGTAATAAGACATATATATATAGAGTACACATTAACCTATAACATAATAAACATGTATAAATAACAAATGTTCAATGACTATGTTAAGGACATGAAATAAATACCTTACAGAAATATGTCATAATAAAATCTGTATCATGTTTAAAATTATGTCTATATAATCTTATTCATTGATACCATGGGAACATAAAATCCGGTTCACACATAAGAAGCTACACCTCCTGGGTGGGACACACCACTATCCCCAGTTGAAATATTTTCCTCATAGTGTATCATGCTACATATTCCTCTCATATTAGATCAAGTGCATCAACTTGGGTTCCATCATTATATCGCGACCTATAAATACAAACCAAATTCGTTGAAGGAAGATATAGGTCTCATCCATCGCATAATGAGATAATAAATATGTGTTCAATAATATAATATAAAATTAATCATATAATAACCAATTAAATGAAGTTTTTATTATAGAAATATCATAATATCATAACATATGGAAAGGATGATGTTTTCATAATCATTTATTTATAGTGTAACCCATGAAAAGAAGTGGTTTTATTCATTAAATAATACTTAAAATTGAAATTGTATTCATAAACATCATTTCCTATTAAACATAAACCATTAACATAATTAATGGTAATAATTTATTCATATAGTATACCATGTAAATATTAATCTATAAAAAAGGCGTTCATCTTATAAAAATAAGGATCTTAAAAGATAACTTGGCATATTTGTTGATCAAAATAACCCTTCATTGAAAATCATATTCATAAATTTTTTCAAAATACATTTCCTTGAAAATAACATTTAAAACTAATAAATAATGTTTTTAAAATAATTCAAAACATTTATTGTGGAAAATATACTTATCACTTGGAAAAAGACATATTAAAACAATAAACCTTTTGAAAATGATTATACTTGAAAATATATTTGAAATAATATAAATTAGGATATGAAATAAATTTAAAAAAAATAGAAAACATAAAACATTAATAAAAACCTTTTCCTATAAAATTATCTTAAAATATCATTTATAAATATTTTTTAAAACAATTTTTTATAATATGGATTTCGAATAAAACAGATTTTTTATCGAAGAGGAAAATAATGTGATATTTTCTTAAAAACACATAATTATCTAAAGTACCAAAGAGAGGAAAAATAGTATCACTATTTGAAGATAACATGAATACCTAAAAGATAATATAATTCATTAAAAAAATTTTATGTATTATATTATTTCATCACTAGTAGAGGAATCATAAACAATCTTGACAAATGAAGAGAGTGTAGTAATATACACTTACCACATTGGTGACCTTGAATAATAATAATCATTAGATATTAACATTAAATAAAGATTAAAATATCATTAAAATAAGGATATTAATTATATAAAATGCTAATGTGTTATTAAATAAACATCCTAAAATAATTTTGGTTCATAGCATAACATTTGTCACAATAAAGTAAAATTGAGAAAACAATATCTTACCAATATGGACATTTTTTAAACATAAACACCATGAAAATGGTATCTCAAAATTGAAATTTAAATACTAATAATTTTTATTTTTAACATTATAAAATAAATTTATTGTTTGAATAGTCAACATATAAATGACATAGATTTTGAATATGTCTTATGTCCCAGAGATGCAAAATATGAGACAAGAATCCCTTTCTATATTACTTACATTTTAAACATGAGATCAATGATAAAATAAAATCAATTGAATTATTGAACATTATTAAATAAATTTTGGTCATGATAATTCATTTAATATTTCATTATATTTAGAATTTAATAAAATTGATTTTTAAATATGGTATATGTCACATAGGAATAAAGGCCAAACAAGAAATACACTTATATTAATTCATGCATCTCTTTTTACTTGTTTGAAAATATAGTCTAACAAATATATTTTTATAATACATTTATAATATAAAAACATTCTTATATTCAGTACCATTTACAACTTACTTATGACTTTATATTACCCATTTATTTACAAATCCATATTAAGGTTATTCTTTAGGTAATAACTTATTTGTCTTCTATAAATGTTTTGATATATTATTATATGTAATTTTGTCTAGTTAATGATTTAAGAACTTAAAGAATGTAAAAAATTATATTAATGGCATAATTATCTAATATATATTTTAGGATAATACATTAAATTTAGAGATATGAAATGAAATACATCATTCAGGGAGACTCTAGGCCGCACGTACGCCTGAGTGATACATTCATTTACATATCATATTGAAATAATGAAAATTAATTGATATATATATATATATATATTATGATTAAAATAGAATTATTATTTCATATATATCACATATATCTATTATACCCTTCTTTAATACATTATTTATAAAATATTAATGAATCACATCGCTTCGCGAGGAGGTACTCCTCTGTACACAAGAACAATGTTATCATATTATCAAAAAATGGAAAACCTGAAACTATGAGTTAAGTAATAATGAAAGAGTTATAAAAATCATATATATCATATATATCATTTATAAACAATTAAAAGATATTTATTTCCAACCTGAATGGTGGTAGTGGAAGAACGAGCAACATCATATCACTTGGAAGTAGTTCGTCGTCCATATGAACGATCATTGCATATCCCTTTTGATATAAAAGTCTGAACATGTATGTTGTAACCTTAAATAATAAATTGTTGTTAAATTTATGATAATTTATTATTATATGAATAGTTCACAAGAATAATTGAAGTGGTTTTAGAATGGAAGAAAACCAAATTTCATATCGATGAACATTACCTCTTCTTCTGGTAACTCATTTTTGTTAGCACCAATTGTATAACTAGGATAAAATTAATCCAAAATATATGCCTCTCTATTGAGAGGAAGGATTATTAGAATATATTTTTTTAGGTTTTGGAATAATCATTATTTTTTAGTGGATTGAATGGATGGAGAAAGATGGTGTCCTTTTATAACGGAGGTGAGTGGAAAACTTGTAAACACTAAAAAGGTAAACAAAATTAGATGGTATCCATTAAATCATGTGCCTCCAATAATGAACTAATTTTTTGAAAAGATAATATATTGAAAAAATATGTTATCTAAATTTGGTTTATACATGTTTCCGGGTAATTTGGATGTATATTTTTTTGATTTGTCCCATGCTAAACTTGGTTTTCTCTCCATAACTGTAATTAGTTTTAAATTTTTTCACTCATCATAGTGGTAAAAAATAATGTTTTACATATTTTCAGTTATAAATTATTCTTTTTAAAAATATTATATCCATTTTTTAAAATCCAAAACACATAAGTGTCATTAATTAATTTTAAAATAATACTATAGATGGGAAGAAAAAAAGGGTTTTAGTGCCAAAAGATTCAAAAGATTGAAATGTTTTCAAATCTAATTTTGATTTCAAACTTATTCGAATGGCCAAAATATGATTTCTTAATCTATAATTTATATAACAATAAATTTTAAAAAAACTTATATAATTTAACTATATTAATAAATTTAAAAAAGGTCCGCATTTATTTTAAATTTAGTATTTTTTAGTATTAATAAAAAAATAAACCATCTTAGAAAATTACCAAATTTTGACCATTAGTTAATTTTATACTTTATATTTCAAAAATGATGTTTATTTTTTATAATAAAATTTATAGTAGTTTCATAATTTAGTTTTAAGATAAGTGCGCTATTAAAAGGTGATAAAACTAAATTTTAGAAAAATAAGACTTCAACTTTATAAAATTGATTTATTATTATATTATGCCTATTAAATTTATGAGATGAATTAAAAAACGTTTTATTATATAATAATTTCATTGAAAATAATCATCAAAAGTTATTTTTTTAATCTATTGAGTTAAAATGTACTTTTATACAGAATGAATAGTATTATTGCAAGGTAATTTTATTATTTTTAAATGGTTCTTACATTCATTTAAAATAAATTTTTATCCAAAGAGATAAATTTATAAAAATTCATAAATTTGATTTATAATTTATTAAATCTTATTTGTAAATACCATTCTAATGGTTAGGTGATAACTATAATAATATTTTAATAATAATAATGGTCATATATTGTAGTTTTGTATAACTCGGCCTTTCTTGTAATGCATGATATCAGATTAATTCATTGGTGCTTGTATAAAAAAACAGTGTGTAACATAATAGAAGCTAATATATTTTTTTCTATAAAATAATTTAAATTCTATGTTTAATATAAATTAGGCTTAAAATGGTGTATCGTGCACTGGAATCCACCTAAGAATTTATATTTATTCGAAAATATTAATTAATAAAAACTCAAAATGATATGAGACACTAATCATATTTATCCTAAGTCATATGGGTCTTTATAAAAATGGATAACATTAAACATATTGGTCACCTTTCCAATATATAACAAGTATATGGGATGGCATGCTTGAGTCTCACGGAAAGATTACAGGCTAGTCATGATTTAAAAATATCCAAGGTAAGATTTACCAATCATTGACATTTTATTTAATAAAGGCAATGATAAATGATCATATTATGCTTATGTGAAGTGGTTTTACTACCCACTTTCCATTAATTTCTTTATGATATTTAATTGGGTTGAAACTAAAACCACATAGATGGAATTTATGCCATTTTAACAATTAAAATGCACGAGAAATTTCATATCACATAGAAAGGTGGTGTAAATTTTTAAGGGGGGGACATTTATTAATAAAAAATGGAATAAATATTAATTATGACATTACTAACAATTTATGTTAAGTAAAATCATTATTTGAAGGAAATGTATAGGGGTACAACATACTACACGACAACATATATTATAAAAAACACATATTTGAGGAAAAAAATATTATACCACATAACTTATCATGATATTACTCTACTATTTCATCATATTTGATTAATTCAGTATGGAACGGTTGAAATCAACAAAATATAAAAATTCTCTAAGAATTTGGTATATTAAATCTCACTGAAATAACACTAAATATGGGAAGATAGCTTGAGATTGAAATATAATGGATATATTATCTTACATGTACACTTATAAAATGATAAAATGATATTAAATTAGATATTGTAAAGTTGATTTACATCAAAGCCTAAGGAGGGGAAGGTGGACCTCCCAACAAAGGTTGTTAATGGGGAAACTAAATGGGGAAGAGGTATTTGGATTTTGAATCCAAAAAAGTGAAAAATAGATATTTTACCAGAATTTTATAGAGGAATAATTTTATCATTTTTTTTCCAAACCATAATAATATAATGGTGAAATGGAACCATGGGTGTGGGAATGGTCACACTATGTGGAAAACCTGTGTGAACTCTTCAACACATTGGATCACTTTAAATGCACATGGAGTTTAAGGTGCATATTTTAAACAAACCCTACACACCTCCTTTTTAATAATTCTAAAAAATATTCATGGATGCGTTTAACAATTATCCCAAACAATTCTCAATCCATGTGGCTCAGGCTTCCTTTCCAATGTTCAAAGTTTCGAGAATCAAAAGATCCATAGATGCTCTCAAACCACTACATGGCCACATAGAAATGTCACTTTAGGGAAATCATATATTTTCTGATAACTAAATTGGATGATCACTTATATATAAATCTAAGATCATACAATATACCCACTCTAAAAAACTCATCCGTGTGTTTTCCTTCAGAGGGTGGAAAATGATCACTTAATAAAATCTTCATCCATTGACCATGTATGTCATCATCTTTCTCATAAGTCTCATTTTGTATAAATCCATGATTCTATAAAACAAGTACTAGAGGATCTAACCCACCTCATGGAGCCTTCATGATCCTACCAGTGATCTAATATGATATTCCACAAAAGAATTATCTACATATATTTCAACATCTATAGATTAAAATATACATGACCAGTCTAAAAAGAAAGGATGATGGTGAGATACATGGATGATGGAAGGCTTGGGATGGTACAACTATGAAATTTATAACTAATTGTCTATAGAACATAATCTCTCCATGATGTCCAAATTCGCAAGATAATGGGGTGAAAAAATTCACTATCTATAAATACATCTCTCACTCAAACTAGATAAAACATGTAGAAATAAACGATGTCCCACCTCAAAATATAGAGGTCAGTAGAGACCATCCTTATAGGATTTCTTCCTAGAATACTCTATACCCATATGACTCTAGATAATATTCACATACTCTATGGTATTCTAAATGAGATGAGTTCCTAGTAACACTACCGCACCTACCCCTATACAGCAAATGGGTGAAATGGGTTGAACAACCATATAGAAACTCATAAGGATCCATTTTTACTATTTCCTAAAATAAAATTTTACTGAAAAATTCACCATGAATAACGGGATTCTATCAAGTACATCAAAAATCATGGAAATAATCTTGAAGAATATCCTATAATATGTGAATCGTACACTATGATTTACAATCATTCCATGGAGGAAATACTATGCACAGAAGCTCTAGTTAACGAAGGACTTTCTTAAATCCAATCTAAAAAAAATTAAATCTACCATCCATGCATGAAATGACTAAATAGACTACACCATGTTGGGGTGAAATATTTCAAATGTAAATCCTTCCAATATCATAAACTATGATGGTCTCTCTGATAGGAAGATTTTTAGCGACCATGGTCATCCAGTCAATGATAACCAATACATCATCACATATTCTAGGTGACCTAGGTAAAACCATAACGATTTCATTGGTGACATCCTACCATTTCTACACAATAATGGAAAATGAATTAAAAATACCTAGTGGTCATTAGTGTTTCACTATAACCTGCTGACCGATGGAACACAAAGTTATAAAAGTACCAAAAATTTATCTCCATCATTGACCACCTACACATTGCTGAATGCCACATTATATAATTGATAAGATTGACTATACTATCCATATATTTATATTTATTTTCTAATGTATCTATGAATTAGTATCCTAGGGGATCCATCCCCTGAGAATGTAGGTGGGTGATGTTGTTGGTATTCTCATTTCAACTATAGAATATTAGGGGATGATCATATATATACTTATAGAATAAATAAATTTTATGAAGAACTATTTAAATCAAGAATCATTTCCTAGATTGGGAATATTTGTATGTTCCATAGTTGGCACCAGATGAGGAAATACAATGATATAGAGACCACTCCCTCAGAATCATGATCATCACCGTCCTCCTAGATCATGACTAGTGGAATTTGTGGTAGAATACATCGATAATTTAAAAACACATGCATCAGAAAATATTCATCCTTGGTATTATAATTGAAAATAGAAAATGATTGGTACAACCTACCTATATAAAATCTGAATCTCCCAACATACTCTTATAGAAAGTTATTGGTGATAAGCAAGTCCATAATGGTCATAAGTAATTATTTATATAGATCATTAATATTTTCATAATAGTTTAATGGTCTAACATTGTATAATAGAGGGCTCAGTTTATTGAGATACAATTTCATTGTATATAATAATGTACCCTCTAAAATGAAATTCACAACTATTATTATATGTAACATTTTTATTTATGAATTTAAATTCATTTAAGTTCACACACACAAATATATATATATATATATCATTGTTCAGTTATTTAAGTCACCATTCCCATGTTATAAAGGCATAAGATTATAATGTTTTCATGGGAACATCTGGTAACAGTGACCTAACCCCTACGTCTAGTATCAGGCTGGAACTAGTTATATAAAAATATATGATTATATTAATCACCATTTAATATTTATATAAATTGTGCTTCTTAAAATTCAAATAGTGTTTATGTTTTTAAATCAACTAACATTTATATTAGTCTAACCGTTGGATCATGTATCCAATATTTTATAATTAGTTAATTAAGGTGTAACCATAAATCTATATAAGAAATCACAATTTTGGTTGATTTAGAAACATTTGTTAATTAAATTATTCTATCCTTCTAGAAATGTAATAATATTTCCAAATATAACAATCAAGGACACTATATGAATCAAAGGAAATAAATTCAACGCAAGAAATGAGATACCCTAAGAATGAATAGCATAATGAAGGACATGTGATTACTCAGGATCCATTTACAATAAATTAAATGATACATACATTCCACATCGGGCAATGGAAAATAGAAAATTACAATAATAAAAAAAACAAAAATCCAAAAACCATTCGTGTCACTAAAAAATGAAATATTTTCAACTGTAACAATAAAAAAATGAACAAATATATCCCATCCAGGGTAATTTGGATTTTACATGTATGTGCTTCATCTACTCACTAGAATAGATAATTAAAAATTTATAAAACCTTAATAGTCTCTTATATAATAACTCAAATAGCAAGACAATGGAAAAAAGGGCCTCTCATAAAACATTTTAGCATCCCATATTTGGTTCAATCACTTGTAACAAAACATGATTTCTCACATTCCCTCAAGAGATCCTCCCCATATTCTAGAGGCTACTGGGTAGCTATGATGGTCTAAAATGGTACATTAATGAGACAACACTCTCATGATTTTAGTGAATAAAAATGATATTATACTAAAAATTGAAACAATATAGTAAATGAACTATGGAATAATAAACCAACCATTTATAATTCATAGGATAAAAAGGGTGAGTATCTTTTACAGAATAAAGATCATTTCATGATTCTTTATAAAAAAGGGCCATTTCAAGAAATATATAGATACAAGCATATATAACATGATGAGAAAAATAAGAAATACCAAAATATATTTTTTTTGATTCCTGAGAATATCATTGGTCATTTAATCAAATAATCTATCCAATTATAGAAATAATCAGGCATTCAAAGATAAATTCATTATATTTTCTATACATACATCAATATGATCGGTTCAAGTTCCAATCAATGGCCCAAACTGGGTGGGAGATACACTTAGAATGTCACTACCAATGCTTTCTAGAATGATCTAGGTGATGTATATAAAATGAGCAGTTTAAAAATTTATAAATGAAAGAAGAAAATAAATGTAAATGAGTTGGCTTTAATTCATACATGACACCAAGCTGACATTACCAGCATTGTACTATACCAGGAAATCTTTGAACATGTGATTATATAAATATATATTTATATATATATATTATATATATATATATATATATATATATTTGATGATATACATATTTATTTATTTATATATATATAAGGAATAATGCTATCTAGGCCCTGAGATGTAACTCAGGAACTCATTGATAGTCGTATGAGTCTTATAAGGTGAAAATGGATTCCAAACCTAGGTATCATCAAACATATGGGTCTCCTTGTCTGAATATCACAAGTTTTTGTGATTCAATACATATTAAAAAAATTATCTTCCATTCCATTATTATGAATCATGAATATATGAGATTATATGGCTGAATATCAATAATATATAGAATTCTATGGATCAGTATAAAAAATATATGGGATTCCATGCTCGGGATTTATGAATATGCAGGTCTCAATGAAAGAGTATCATGAATCATATAGATCCACATTCCCAAGTATCAAATGAATCAAATGGATCACCATGACCAAGTATCACATGTACATGGGACATCATTCATGAGTATCACATATATTTTAAAAGTTGTTCATTATTCAACACATCCTAAGGAATAATTTATAAATAATTATAATTTTATTAAATAAATGGAAACAACAATGTTCATTTGAGGGACATATGAAGTTCTCATTATAATGAACCAGGTATTTATAGAATAATACTTTTAATTTATAATAATTTCAATTAATAATATATTAATTTTACTTTAAAGGGGATGCATTTTCGGATAGTGTACTTGACACACAATAACATGTTAATCTGAAATGTTTCGTTTTACAAAACATTGAGTTATACCGAAATATAATGAAATAATATTATTATTATTTTAAATAGTAGTTAACGCATAGACTTTGGAATGATGTGAATTAATAGTATCAAATTAATTTTGATATATGGATTAAAAGTTTTTAAATAATGATTCATTGTTTAAAAAATTTATTAGAAATGGAAATAAAAACCAATCGAATATAAAGGATGTGTTTTTATGAAAACCAATCTAAAAGAGAATAATTATGTTTATAATATCATATCAGTATCTATGGATTTTTATTTAATGAATCATATATTTTTTATATTCAATGTAATTTTTAAATTCATCTTATATGTTTTCTAGATATGATATAAGAAAAAATTCAAATTTTTGGATAAAAGAGGTCTTTTTTTAAAAAAACATTTTTCCCCCTTTTGATGGGGAACCCAATTTAAATTTTGTTTTTAGAACCATTAAATGTTATATTTGAAAAAAAAATTAACTTCTTATATAGAAGAGGGTCATAAAAATTCACTTTTGATGAATTCTTGGGATTTTTCTGATAACTATCAAGTTTTGATGAATAGTACAAATGCGATAAATATTAATTGAATACAATTTTTTTCATTGAGATAATTTATATGGATAAAAAATATTTTTAATGGTTTTAAAGTATAAATTGAATACATTTATCATTAATTCTAATTTTTTTCATTGGATATAATTTTACATTGCTATTGGATATAAACACATGTCAATCTTTTGATAGTTTTTACTTCTTAAAAACCCAGATTCTTTTTTGGACAACACGAATTAATATTAAATTAATTATTGAAACTTCTTTTTTTGTATTTGGAAAAAAGTATTACATATTAGGAATCATAAGGATCAAATTTTTTAAATATTAACCTTTTATTTTTATACATTATGAATATTAACTTCAGTAATTATTTTATTTATCATAGTTAAATTTTAATTTTGATAAATACAGGTAAAAATTAATATTATAATAATATTTAACTACCCTAACACATTTCCTAATACTATTTAATTAGATATGTCTGACCATGAACATCCTTGTCTATATTTTGGGACCCCATGGAGCCACTTGGATTTTAAAATTTCATTTTATAAGAATTAATTTAAACTATATAGAAATATATATAAAACATGTATCTTATACTAAAACAATTTTAATATGGCATGTATAAGTGATATCTTTAACAATAAATAGTCATTGGAATGATAAATTGTTTTTCTAACATCCTGATTTTTGTTATATTTTTTATAAATTAAATAAATAAATTTAATTATGAAACAATGATGTTCCAGTGATTTCGTTATGAATAAAGGATTCAAATAAATGATATTATAAATAATAAAATCATTATAATTTGATAATATTGATTCCATAAATTAATTTTATAGATGATATTGACATATTATATTTCAGTTAATGACTTTTTTTAGAAGTAATCAGGTTTTCATGAATTTATAAATAAAATTCATATATGAATTATGTCCTATATTGACATAATTCATAACTTAAGACATAAAATAGTTTATTAAATGATATTAAATTTAAAAAAATATATGATTCATAAAAATGGTTATTATAACTCCAAATATTTCATAAATATATTTTTTTGGGTTTTTTGACATGATATGGTAATTAAATTAACCCACAATGTGTAAATAACAAGTTATCACAATGAGATTAAAAAGGGTAAACTAAGGGTTAAAAAACGATAAGGATAAACAAAATATACAGAACTTGTCTAAAAATTATATAATGATGATTATTCGAACCAAAATCATCTTATCTTTGAAATAAATAATTTTTTATCCTCTTGTAAAAAAAATTAATTTATAATTAAATAATATTTCTACAAATTACTAATGTGCCCCTCCTCCCTATTCTAAATGGACACCAACTCTACCTACTTAATCACATCTCTCAATCCCATTGGATTAGTCCAAATTCTTCCCAAATAAGATCCCTACATACCTACCATAAATATAGAATCCTTACCTTGGGAAGAAGGCAATTCAATAAAGGATTGTTTTCTCAAATCAAAAGAAGTTACCCGATTTAGAGGTAACATCTTCACTCATGTTCTTTTCTTTTATTTTCTTTAACCACTCCCTATTCTCTTCATATTCCTTGATTAAATAAGAAAACAGTATCCTAAATATACTATGATGTTTTTAGGAGATTTATTTTTACTACACTTACACAACATCCATCTAATCGATACAAACCTACTGTTTTTGTGTAGGGGAAACTACTACCTCAGGAAATGATGATTGTTCAATATTCCCCTACCACCTATCATGGTGGCCCCTATGATGGAACTATAATGAGATAATACATACGTGTTCAGTAATATAATATAATATTAATCAAATAATAACCAATTAAATGAAGTGTTTATTATAAAAATATCATAATATCATAACATATGGAAGGGAGGATGTTTTCATAATCATTTATTTATAGTGTAACCCATGAAAAGAAGTGGTTTTATTAATTAAATAATACTTCAATTTGAAATTGGATTCATAAACATCATTTCTTATTAAAAATAAACCATTAACATAATTAATAGTAATAATTTATTCATATCATATACTAAGTAAATAATAATCTATATAAAAGGATTTAATCTTATAAAAATATGGCTCTTAAAATATAACTTCGTATATTTGTTGATCAAAATAACCCTTAATTGAAAATCATATTCATAAATTTTTTCAAAATACATTTCCTTGAAAATAACTTTGGAAACTAATAAATAATGTTTTTAAAATCATTCAAAACATTTATTGTGGAAAATATACTTATCACTTGGAAAAAGACTTATTAAAACATTAAACATTTTGAAAATGATTATCATTGAAAATATATTTGAAATCATATAAATACGGATATAAAATAAATTTAAAAAAATTTAAAAACATAAAACATTAATAAAAACCATTACCTTTAAAATTATCTTAAAATATCATTTATAAATATTTTTTAAAACAATTTTTGATAATATGGATTTTGAATAAAACATATTTATTATCGAAGAGGAATATAATGTGATATTTTCTAAAAAACACATAATTATCTAAAGTACCAAAGAGAGGAAAAATAGTACCATTATTTGATGATAACATGAATACCTAAAAGATAATATAATTCATTAAAATTATTTTATGATGTATTATATTATTTCATTAGTATAAGAGGAATCATAAACAATATTGATAAATTATGAGATTTTATTAATATACACTTACCACATTGGTGACCTTGAATCATAAGATCATCAGAGATTAACATTACATAAAGATTAAAAAATCATTAAAATAAGGATATTAATTATATAACATGTTAATGGGTTATTAAATACACGTCCTAAAATAATATTGGTTGATATCATAACATTTGTCACAATAAAGGAAAATTGAGAAAACAATATCTTACCAATATTGACATTTTTTGAAACATAAACACCATGAAAATAGAATCTCAAAATTGAAATTTAAATACTAATAATTTTAATTTTTAACATTATAAAATAAATTTATTTTTTGTATATTCTGCATATAGATAAAATAGATTTTGAATATGTCTTGTGTCTTAGAGATGTAAAATGTGAGATGAGAATACCTTTCTATATTACATACATTTAAAACATGAGATCAATGATTAAATAAAATAAATTGAATTATTGAACATCATTAAATAAATTTTGGTCATCATAATTCATTTCATATTTCATTATATTCCCAATTTAATAAAAATGATTTCTGAGTATGTTATATGTCACAGAGAAATAAAGTCCAGACATGAAATCCACTTTTATTAATTCATGCCTCTCTTTGTACTTGTTTGAAAATCTGGTCTAACAAATATATTTTTATCATGCATTTATAATTGAAAAACATTATTATATTCTATACCATATAAAACTTACTTATGACTTTATATTACCCATTTATTAACAAATCCATGTTAAATTTATGCTTTAGGTAATTTCTGCTTTGTTTTCCATAAATGTTTTCAGAAATTATTATTGGTAATATTACTTAGTTAATGATTTAATAACTTCAAGAATTTAAAAAATGATATTAATGGAATAATTATCTAATATATATATTTTATAATTCTACATTAAATATTGAAATATGAAATGAAATACATCATTCAGGGAGACTCTAGGCCGCACGTACGCCTGAGTGCTACATTCATTTACATATCATAATAAAAGAAAAAAAATTAATTGATATATATATATATTATAATTGAAATACAATTATTATTTCATATATATCACATATATCTATTATAACATTACTTAATACATTCTTTGTAAAACATTAATGAACCACATCGCTTCACGAGGAGGTAGTCCTATGTACACAAGAACAATGTTATCACAATATCAAAAAACGGAAAACCTAAAACTATGAGTTAAATGATAATTAAAGAGTAATAAAAATCATATATATCATATATATCATTTATAAACAATTAAAAGATATTTATTACCAACTTTGAATGATAGTAGTGGAAGAACTAACAACATCAGATCACAAGGAAGTGGATCATCATCCACATGGACGATCATTGCATATCCCTTTTGATATAAGAGTCTAAACATGTATTTTGTGACCTTAAATAATAAATTAATTTTCAATTTATGATAATTTATTATTATATTAATAGTTTACAAGAATAATTGAAGTGATTTTAGAATGGAAGAAAACAAAAATTCACATTGATGAACATTACCTCTTTTATAGTAACTCGTTTTTTTAGCACCAATGGTATAACTAGGTTAAAATTAATCCAAAATATAGTCCTCTGTGTTGACAAGAAGGATTAATATAATATATTTTTTTAGGTTTTGGAATATCCATTGTGCTTTAAAAATTGATTGGATGGAGATAGATGGTGGCCTTTTATAAGTGAGGTGAGTGGAAAACTTGTAAACACCAAAAAGGTAAACAAAATTAGATGGTATCCCTTAAATCATGTGCCTCAAATAATTAACTAATTTTCAGAAAAGAAAATATATTGTAAAAATATGTTATCTAAATTGGTTTATACATGTTTCTAGGTCATTTTGACATATATGTTATTGATTTTTCCCATGGTAAACTTGTTTTTCTCTTCATAATAGTAATTTGTTTTAAACTTTTTCACTAATTATATTGGTAAAAAATGTAGTTTAACATATTTTAAATTATAAATTATACTTTTTAAAAATATTATATCCACTTTTTAAAATTCAAAAAACATATGTTTCATTAATTAATTTAAAAATAATACTATAGATGGGAAGAAATAAAAGGGTTTTAGTGCCAAAAGATTCAAAAGATTGAAATGTTTTCATATCTAATTTCTATTTGAAATTTATTCCAATGAACAAAATTTTATTTCATAATATATAATTTATCAAACAATAAATTTAAAAAAACTTATATAATTTAACTATATTAATAAATTTGAAAAAGGTCAGTATTTATTTCAAATTTAGTATTTTTCAGTATTAATCAAAAAATAAAACATCATAGAAAAATAACAAATTTTTACCATTATTTAATTTTGTACTTAATATTTCAAAAATGATGTTTATTATTTATAATAAACTTAATAGTAGTTTCAAATTTTAGTTTTAAGATAAGTTCTCCATTAAAAGGTGATAAAACTAATTTTTTGTAAAATATGAATTCTACATTATAAAATTGATTTATTGTTATATTATGGATATTAAATTTATGAGATGAATTAAAAAACGTTTTATTATATAATAATTTCATTAAAAATAATCATCAAAAGTAATTCGTTCAATTTATTAAGTTAAAATGTACTTTTATATATAATTAATAGTTTTATTGAAAGGTAATTTTATTATTTTTAAATGGTTCTTACATTCATTTATAATAAATTTGTTTCCAAAGAACTAAATTTATTAAAATTCCTCAATTTTTTTTATAATTTATTTATTTAGATTTGTACCCACCATTCCAATGGTTGGGTGATAAGTATAGTAATATTTTAACAATAATAGTGGTCATATATTGTAGTTTTGTAGAACTCACCCTTTCTTATAATGCATGATATCATATAAAGTCATTGGTCCATGTATCAAAAAAAATAGTGTTGAACATAATAGAAGCTAATATTTGTGTTTTATATAACATAATTTAAATTCTATGTTTCATATAAATCATTCTTAAAATGGTGTAACATGCATTTGAATCCACCTAATAATTTTTATTTATTTGAAAATATTAATTAATAAAAACTAAAAATGATATGAGACACTAATCATATCTATCATGAATCATATGGGTCTCTATAAAAACGGATCACATTAAACATATGGGTTACCATTACCATATATAACATGTATATGTGATGCTATTCTTGAGTCTCACAGAATGATTACAAGCTAGTCATGATATATCAATATCCAAGGTAAGATTTACCAATTATTGAAATTTTATTTCATAAAGGGAATGATAAATTTTCATATTATGCTTATGTGAAGTTGTTTTACTAAAAACCTTCCATTAATTTCATTATGATATTTAATTTGGTGGAAACTAAAACCACATAGATGGAATTTTGGCCATTTTAACCATTAAAATGCATAGAAAATTTCATATCAAATGAAAAGGTGGTGTAAATTATTAAGGGGGAGACCTCTAATAATAAAAAATGGTATGCATATAAATTATGACATTACTAAAAATTTATATTAAGGAAAATCATTATTTTAAGGAAATGTACAGGGGGTATAACATACTACATGACAACATATTTTAGAAAAACACATATTTGAGGAAAAAATGTTATACCACCAATCATAGCATGATAGAAATCCACTATTTCATCATATTTCTTTAATTAAGTATGGAAAGGTAGAAATCAACAAAATAGAAAAATTCTCTGAAAATTTGGTAGATTAAAACTCACCAAAATAACACTTAATATGGTAAGATATCTTGAGATAGAAATATAATGGATATATTATCATACAGGTAAAATTATAAAATGATAAAAGGATATAAAATTAGATATTGGAGAGATGATTTACATCAAAGCCTAAGGAGAGTGGAAGGTGGAACTCATAACAAAGGTAGTTAATGGGGAAAATAAATGGGGAAAAGCTATTTGGATTTTGAAGCCAAAAAAGATAAAAATAGACATTTTACCATAATTTTATAGAGGAATAATTTTATCAATATTTTTTTCCAAACCATAAGAATACAAAGTTAAAATGGAACCATGGGTGTGGGCATGGTCACACTATGTGGGAAACCTATGTGACCTCTTCAACACATTGGATCACCCTAAATGCACATGTAGTTTGAGGTGAATATTTTAAACAAACCCTACACACCTATTTTTTAATAATTCTCAAAAAAAATCATGGATGAGTTTAGCAGTTATCCCAAACAAATCTGAAACCATGTGGCTCGGTCTTCCTTTCCAATGTTCAAAGCATCAAGCTTCAAAAGATCCATAGATGCTCTGAAACAACTACATGGCCACATAGAAATGTCACTTTAGGGAAATCATATATTTTCTGATAAGTAAATTGTACCATCACTTATATTCAAATATATGATCTCACAATATCCCCACTCTAAAAAACTCACCCCTATGTTTTCCTTCAAAGGGTGGAAAATGATCACATAAAAAAATCTCCATCCATTGACCATGTTTGTCATCATCTTTCTCATAAATATATGTTTTTATAAAACTGTGATTCCATATAACAAGTACTAGAGGATCGAAACTACCTCATGGAGCCATCATGCTACTACCAGTGATCTAATATGATACTCCACAAAAGAAGAATCCACATGTATTTTAACATCTATAAGTTAAAATATACATGAAATATATAAAAAGAAAGGATGTTAGTGAGATACATGGATAATGGAAGGCATGGGATGGTATAACTATGTAATTTCTAACTAATGGTCTATAGACCATAATCTCTCCATGATGTCTAAATTCCCAAGATAATGGGGTGAAAAAATTCATTGTCTCTAAATACATATTTCACTCAAACTAGATTAAACATGTAGAAATGAACGATGTCCCACCTCAAAATATAGAGGTCAGTAGAGACCAAAATTGTATGATTTATTCCAAGAATATTCTATACCAATATAATTATAGATAATATAATCATACTCTACGGTATTCTAAATGAGATGAGTTCCTAGTAACACTGCCTTACCTACCCCTATCCAGCAAATGGGTGAAATGGGTTGACCAACCATATAGAAACTCATAAGGATCCTTTTTTAGTATTTACAAAAAATAAACTTTTATTAAAAAATTCACCATGCATAATGTGATTCTATCAAGTACCTCCAAAATCATGGAAAAAATCGTGGAGAATATCCTTTAATATTTGAATCATACACTAAGATTTACAATCATTCTATGGGAGAAATACTATTCACAGAATCTCTAGTTAACTAAGGACTTTCTTAAATCCAATCCAAAAAAAATTAAATCTACCATCCATACATGAAATGACTAAATAGATTACACCATATTGGGGTGAAAAATTGCAAATGTAAATCCTTCCAATATCATAAACTATGATGGTCTCTCTGATAGGATGAGTTTTGGCAACCATGGTCATCCAGTCAAGGATAAACAATACATCATCACATCTTCTAGGTGACCTAGGTAAAACCATAATGATTTCAATGGTGACATCCTACCATTTCTACACAATAATGGGAAAAGGATTTAAAGTCCCTAGTGGTCATTAGTATTCCACCATCACTTGTTGATCGATGCAACACAGAGTTATAAAAGTACCAAAATTTATCTCTATCATCGACCACCTACACTTATCTGAATACCACATTATATAATTGACAAGCTTGACTATACTATCCATATATTTATATTTATGCTCTAATATTAAAAACATGGAATGTATCTATGAATCAGTATCCTAGGGGAACCATCCCCTGAGAATGTAGGTGGATGATGTTGCTAGTATTCGCATTTCAACTATAGAATATTAGGGAACGATCATAGATATAGTTATAGAATAAATAAATTTTATAAAGAACTATTGAAATCAAGATTCAGTTCCTAGATTGGGAATATCTGTATATTACATAGTTGGCACCAGATAAGGAAATACAAGTGATATAGAGACCAATCCCTCTAAATCATGATCATCACCGTCCTCCTAGATCATAACTCGTGGATTTTGTGGTAGAATACCTTGATAATTTAAAAACACATGCATTAGAAAAAATTCATCCTTGGTATGATCATTGAAAATAGAAAATGATTGGTACAACCTACCTACATAAAATTTGAATCTCTTAATATACTCTTATAGAAATATCTAGGTGATAAGAAAGTCCATAATAGTCATAAGTAATGATTTATATAGATCATTAGTATTTTTAGGATAGTTTAACAGTCTCACATTGTATAATAGAGGGCCCAGTTTATTAAGATACAATTTCATTGTATATAATAATGTACCCTCTATAATGAAATTCACAATAATAATTATATGTAACATTTTTATTTATTAATTTAAATTCATTTATGTTCACAAACACACAAATATATATATATATATATATATATATCATTTCTTAGTTATATGAGTCACTATTTCCATGTTATAAAGGCATAAGATTATAATGTTTTCATTGGCACATCTTGTAATAGTGACATAACCCCTACAGCCAGTATCGGGGTGAAACTAGTTATATAAAATGATATTATTATATTAATCACCATTGAATTTTCATATATTATGTGCCTCTTAAAATTCAAACGGTGTTCATGTTTTTTAATCAACTAACATTTATATCATTCTAACCGTTGGTCCATGTATCCAATATTTTATAATTAGTTAATTAAGGTGCAACCATCAATCTATATAAGAAATCACAATTTTGGTTGATTTAAAAACATTAGTTAATTAAATTATTCTATCCTTCTAGAAATGTAATAATATTTCGAAATACAACAATAAGAGACACTAAATGAATCGAAGGAAATAAATTCAATGTAAGAAATGAGATACCCTAAGAATGAATAGAATAATGAAGGACATGTGATTCCTCATGATCCATTTACGATGAATGAAATAATAAATACATTCCACATCGGGCCATACAAAAGAGAAAATTACAATAATAATAAAAAACCCAAATCCAAAAATCATTCGTGTCACTAAAAAATGAAATTTGTTCAACTATAAGAATAAAAAAACGAACAAATCTATCCCATCCTGGGTAATTTGGATTTTCCCTGTATGTGCTTCATCTACTCAATAGAATGGATAATTAAAAAATTATAAACCCTTAATAGTCTCCTATCTATTAACTCAAACAGTATGACAATGGAAAAAGGGGACTCTAATAAAACATTTTAACATCCTTTATTTAGCTCAATCATTTATAACAAAACATGGTTTCTTAAATTCCCTCAAGAGAATGTCGCTATATTCTAGAGGCTACTGGGTAGCTGTGATGGTCTAGGATGGTACATTATGCAGACAATACTCTCATGATTTTAGTGAATCAAAATCGTATTATACTAAAAATTGAAAAAGTATAGTAAATGAACTATGGAATAATAAACAAACCATATATAATTCATAGGATATAAAAGGATTATTATCTTTTACAAAATAAAGATCATTTAATGATTCTTTATAAAAAGGGTCATTTCATGAAATATATAGATACAAGAAAATATAACATGATGAGAAAAATAAAAAATACCAAAATATTTATGTTTGAATCTAGAGAATATTCTTGGTCATTTACTCTAATAATATATCCTATTATAGAAATAATGAGGCATCCAAAGATAGATTCTTTCTATTTTCCATACATACATCAATATGATCAGCTCAGGTTCTAATCAATGGCCCAAACTAGGTGGGAGATACACTTAGTATTTCACTACAAATTGTTTCTAGTATGATCTATATGATGTATATAAATTGAGCAGTTTTAAAATTTATAAATGAAAGATGAAAATAAATGTAAATTAGTTATCTTTAATTCCTATGGGACACCAAGCTGACACTACCAACATTTTATTATACCAGGACATCATTGAACATGTGACAATATATATATTTGTATTTATATATACTATTTGTATTTGGTGATATATATATATTTTTATATATATATAATAATACTATCTAGGACCTGATATTTAACTCATGAACTCATTGATAGTCGTATGAGTCTCATAAGGTGACAAGGGATTCCATACCTAGGTATCATTAAACATATGGGTCTCCTTGTCTGAATATCACAAGTTTTTGTGATTCCAAACATATTAAACAAAAATATCTTCCATTCCATTCTTATTAATCGTGAATATATGAGATTCCATGGTTGAATATCAATAATATATAGATTATTATGGATCAGTAAAAAAATATAAGGGATTACACGCCCGAGTGTCATGAATATGCAGGTGCCCGTGAAAGATTATCATGAATCATATAGATCCAAATTCTCGAGTATCAAATGAATCAAATGGATCACCATGAACATGTATCACATGTACAGGGGACATCATTCTCGAGTATCACAAATATTTTAAAAGTTGTTCATTCTTCAACACATCCTAAGGAATAATTTATAAATAATTATAATTTTATCAAATCAAGGGAAATAACAATTTTCATTTGAGGGACATATGAAGTTCCCATTCTAACAAACGAGGTATTTATATAATAATACTTTAAATTTATAATAATTTCAATGAAAATATATATTAATTTTACGTTAAAGGGGATGCTTTTTCGGATAGAGTACTCAACACACAACAACAGGTTAATCTGAAATGATACGTTTTACACAACATTGAGTTATACCGAAATATAATACAATGATATTATTATTATTTTAAGTATTAGTAAACACATAGACTTTGGAATGATGGGAATGAATATTATCAAATAAATTTTGATATATGGTTTAAAAGTGTTTAAATAATGATTCATAGTTTTCCAAATTTATTAGAAATAGAAATAAAAACCAATTAAATATAAAGGATATGTTTTTCTGAAAACCAATCTAAAAGAGAATAATTATGATAATAATATCATATCAGTATTTATGTATTTTCATTTAATAAAACACATATTTTATATATTCAATGTAATTTTTAAATTCATCTTATATGTTTTCTAGATATGATTTAAGAAAAAAATCAAATTTTCGGATAAAAGATGTATTTTTCTAGAAATACAGTTTTACCACCTTTTGATGGGGAACCCAATTTAAATTTATTTTTTGGAACCTTTATATGTTATATTTGAAAAAAATAAAAAAAATTATAGAATGGGGAGATAAAAATTTACTTTTGCTGAATTCTTGGGATTTTTCTCATAACTATCATGTTTTTCTGAATTGTACAAATACAATAAATATTAATTGAATACAATTTTTCGATCGAGGTAATTTATATGGATAAATAATATTTTTAATGGTTTTAATTTATAAATTGAATATATTTTATCATTAAATACAATTTTGTTCATTGCATGTAATTTCACATTGCTATTGGATATAAACACATGTCAATCTTTTGATATTTTTTACTTCTCAAAAACCCATATTCTTTTTTGGACCACAGGAATTAATATTAAATTAATTAATGAAACTTATTTTTTTGTATTTGGAAAAAAGGATTACATTTTTGTAATCATAAGGTTCAATGTTTTAAAATATTAACCTTTTATTTTTAGACATTATGAATATTAACTTCAGTAATTATTTTATTTATCATAGTTAAAGGGTAATTTTGATAAATACAGGTAAAAATTAATATTATAATATTATTAAACTACCCTAAAACATGTCCTAATACTATTTAATTAGATATGTTTTAGCATGGACATCCTTGGGTCTATTTTGGGACCCCATGGTTCCACTTGGATGTTAAAATTTCATTTTTTAAGAATAAATTTAATGTAAATATAAATATATAAAAACATGTATCTTATACTAAGACAATTTTAATATGGGATTTATAAGTGATCTCTTCAACTATAAATAGTCATTAGAAAGATAAATTTTTTTCAGACATCATGATATTTTTTTATATTTTTTATAAATTAAATAAATAAATTTAATTATGACACAATGATGTTCCAGTGAATGCATTATTTATAAAGGATTCAAATAAATGATATTATAAATATTAAAATCATTGTAATTTGATTATATTGATTCCATAAATTAATTTTATGAATGATATTGACATATTATATTTTATTTAATGACTTTTTTTAGAAGTAATCAGGTTTTCATGAATTTGTAAAAAAAAAGTCAAATATGAATTGTGTCCTATATTGACAAAATTCATAACTTAAGACATAAACTTGTTTATTAAATGATATTAAATTTATAAAAATATATGATTCTGAAAAATGGTTATTATACGTACAAATAGGTCATAAATACATTTTTTGGGTTTTTTGACATGATATGGTAATTAAAGTAACCCACAATGTGTAAATAACATGTTATCACGATAAGATTAAAAAGGGTAAACTAAGGGTTAGACAAAAAAGATAAGGATAAAAAAATATCCATAACTTGTCAAAAAATTATATAATTATGGTTATTAGAAACAAAATCATCTTATAATTGAAATAAATTAATTTTTATCCTTTTTTAATCAAAAATTAATTTATAATAAAATATTATATCTAGACATTCCTAATGTGCCCCTCCTCTCTATTATAAATGGCAACCAACTCTACCCACTTAATCACATATCTAAAGCCCTTTGTATTGGTCCAAATTCTTACCAAATAAGATCCCTCGATAACCACCATAAATATAGAATCCTCACCTTGGGAAGAAAGCAATTCAATAAAGAATGTTTTCTCAAATCAAAAGAAGTTACCCGGTTTAGAGGTAATGTCTTCACTCATGTTCTTTTATTTTATTTTCCTTAACCACTCCCTATGCTCTTTATATTCCTTAACTAACTAAAAAATAAGTATCCTAAATATAATATGATGTTTTTATGAGATTTATTTTAACTACCCTTACAAAACATCCATCTAATTGATACAAACCTATTGTTTCTGTGTTGGGAAAACTATTGCCTCAAGAAACAATGGTTGTTCAATTTTACCCTTCCACCTCTCATGGTGGCCCCTATGATGGAAATATAATATTATATGATATATATTATATTTATATTGTCTCTATGATCCTATATTTTTTATTTAAAACATACCTTTATTCTTTCCATGACGTGTAAATACGATAATTTCATTTGAGGATGTGTCGACTACCACTCCCTCAAAGTTATATGACTCATTCATGCAACATATAGAACATATTAAGGATTTAATTATTGAACAGATGTAACATATATAACATATATATTATAATGAAATTATTATATTCCTTTTTATATTTTAGTTTTTATTATATTAATATGACGATGAAATGAAAGTAGCGTTCATGTGTTAGTACGACCTACCATCTCCAGTAACGATGCATTTCATTTTGTATCTCTACATGTTATAGACTATAATAAATAAATATACACTGCACATATATACATATGACATTTAAATCATTAATATCATTCTAGAGATGATTATGTTTTTACTTCAAGTACAATTTATATAAAAACAAGTTCATTTTCTACTCAAGTACCAAATATCGACTAAAGGATCGATATTAACCTGAATAATTATGTAATTTTTATAACATCATAATAAGTTATATAAAAGGAATAATAAAATGAAAAAGGTCTTTCAAGCATGTATAAATTAACATAATTTTAATATTCATGAAGAACAAGGAATATATGTGACGAGTTGGAATCAAGGTAAGGTACATCATCTCAATATCCTTTCAAAGAGTAATATACTCATGTTATGCACCATTATTATCCTTTAAATTGTACATACAACTAGTGTAATCATTATATCTTGAATTTTTATATTCTCATGTTGTTTTAGTCTTGATAAATATTAATCCTCATTTATTTTTGTTCAACTGTTTCTCAAGTGGAAAATGTCTCATTAACTAAAACATCATTTTTAATGTTCTAAAGACTTATTCTTCTAAAACCTTCTATGTCATGTCCATGTTATCAAAATTATTTCTATAAATTTATTTATATGGAAATGAATGTTTTAAAATGTAAAATTCTTTAAATTGTTTCAAAGTTGTATGGGAAATTTTGATCCAAACGTCTCTTTATTAAATGTTTTAAATGGTTTTGAAAATGTGTTGGATATTTCCATTACTAAAAATAATCATTTGTGGTTAAAGTGTGGAAATTTTATATTTATTTTATAAATTTTAATGTGTTATGATTATTAAATGGTACTTGGACATTTTACCGGTGGTTTCGTGAATAACCATAGATGGGTGGTTATTTGATAAACCAAATGATGCGTGGTTCCGTGATAAACTAAAGATGGTTGGTTACGTTATAACCTCAAATGCATTGGGTATAGAAGTCAAGTGTATAGAAATTCCATTTAGTGATATGTGTGGAAGTTGACCGTATTTTTATTCTATTTAAGTATTTTTATGTCCCATTTTTTCTTTATATATTTTATGTTTCTTTCTATGGGATTTAGGGTAGTATTTTGATTACAAAAAGGGTACGCAATGATCTTACATTCATTGAAGTGTTTTTTCTACTTTTTAAAGGAGAAAAGGATTAATTTATGATAAATATTTAATGGTTTATATGTTATCACAAGACTAACAATTTCTTTTCATTATTTATCCCTTAATGATAACTTTGTGCACATCCCATGTTTTGAAATGTTTTTCATAGGTCATAAATAAGAATAGATTCAAGGATGCGATCAAGGAAAATTTATGATGTTTAAAACATAAAACAAAACATGTTTCTTTTTAAAGAGTTTTTGTTTTATAAAAAATGGATAGTGAGTAGATGTTTATACATGTAATATTCAGGTTGTTATTTTTAATTTATTACCTAATTACAAAAATCACTTTACCTAAAAAGAACCTTGATGTAAATTAATGTCAAATTATTGACATATCTCATGATTGAGAAATGTTTATGTATCGGGACTTGTAGTTGTTATTTGAGTAATGTTTAAGACGAATTTTGATATTAAGTTGTTTTCTTAAGGGTTTGGGATATGATCATGGGGTTATAATTTTAATTTATATAATAGATTCAATTCCTTAGAAACCCCTTTTGAGGATTATGTTATTTCAAGGTGCTTAACGGTATTTTTGGAGACATTTATATTTGAGGAAATTATGGTTTATTAGTATTTAGGATGAAAAATGTGAGGTATGAAATAACCATTGAGGTTAAAACTTGTTATGGTTATTTTTAAGATTTTTATCTCATTTTTTAATTTTATTATAATTATTCATTTTTTGAAAAATGATTACATGAAGACTGTGTGAAAACCTATCACGATGAACAAAATTGAGGGAATAGAACCCACAACCAAAGTGTGATTGGGATTTATCTCCTACCACTTTCCTATAATAATTATCTGGTAAGTATATATTATTATTTTAAGATAAATGATATTATGAATCAAGAATAAGTTCAATTTGGAAACTTATGTTTTATCAAATGGATATCCTTTTTATAGGAAAATGATTTGGTGATTAGGTTATAAATGTTATTTTGGAAGATGTTCCCTCTTTTGGGATCACTATATTCCATAAGAAAATAGGATACTATGGGATTACATTTGAGGAGTAATCTTTGAGTTTTATTTTGGAAGAATCTACATTTTTATTGTAGAAATATGAATATTTGGGTTATTTATGGAAATTACTAACCTATCATAGATAATATTTGATGGAGTAAATTAATTTTTAATATGAGACTTTAAGATTAGTTGATGTTATTTGGAGATAAATGTTAAGATTTACTGGGGAAGACTATGTAATCAAATCTTTCAGAGTATTGGGTTTTCACATTAGTTGGATTAATTTAAATAATTTTAAGGGGTTTTTTATTGAAAGGTCGTTGTTAAACTTTGGGTATTGATTGTTGAATTTTGATGATTGCGATTAGTATTTATTTTTATAAAGGATTATCTAACATTGTACTAACCATTTTCATTTCAATTGATGTATAAAGAGAGGAGAGGTATATATTTCATCTTTTTTGTAATATTTTATTCTCTACAAGTTGATTCTAGAAATTATAGTTTGACCAAGTCATCTTGAATTCTCATCGCTTTCAAAAAATTTGATTTTGTGGTAGAAATTTATTTAAGGATAAAACACTACTTTTTTGATGAAACACTACTTGAAAAGTAAGTATATTTCCTTATAATCTTATTAAATATCATAAATAAATTCATCAACTTTATTAAAATGAACATAAAACAACAATTTTGTCTTTTTAATTTTCCTATCAGGAAATTAGTGACCGTTTAACCCATCGTAAGTGTGTCATTTTCAGGTTCTTTACATTCTCCTCATCATGTTTTCTATCACACTCCAACAGATCATGACACTTAGTTTTTATTCCATATCCATGTTTTCTTACATGGAACCCTTGTATGTGTTATCTTGGGTGGCATTTTTACTTATATTTCATTCTATTAAAGTGACAGTTTTATTTACTCTTTTCTGATGTGGGATTTTTAATGATGTTTCCGAGCACATTTTTAAAATTTCGAGGTCACAAATTTCCAAAAGGGGGGGATGATGTAATGAACCATGTATTTATAGAATAATAATTATTAATTTATATTAATATTTATGAATAATATATTTATATTTTGTTAAAGTGGATGCTTTTTCCTATAGTGTACTCGACACACAACAACAGGTTTTTCTAAAATCATATGTTGAACACAACATTGAGGTATTCCAA
This sequence comes from Viscum album, assembly GCA_963277665.1. NCBI lineage: Eukaryota > Viridiplantae > Streptophyta > Magnoliopsida > Santalales > Viscaceae > Viscum > Viscum album. Next base: position 768,093,435 of record OY728119.1, on the reverse strand, counting down.
AATATAATACAATAAAATTATTATTATTTTAAATGGTATTTGAAAAATATCCTTTGGAATGGTGAGAATTTATTGTATCAACTGTATTTTTAAATAGAGTTTAAACATGTTTCAATAGTGATCCGTTAGTGAAAAATTTATTCGAAATGGAAATAAAAACCAATTGAATACCAAGGATGTGTTTTTATGAAAAACTATTTAAAAGAGAATACTTCTGTTTATAAAATCATATCTCCATTTATGTATTTTTATTTAATGAAAAATATATGTTATATAATTTATCTAATGATTCAAATTAATCATATATTTTTTCTACATATGATATAAGAAAAAATTTAATTTTTCGAATAAAAAAAGTATTTTTCTAAAAAAATAGTTTTACATCCTTTTGATAGAGAACCCTTTTTAAATTTAGTTTTGGAATACTTTTAATGTTATATTTTAATAAATAAACATATTCTTTATATTGGGATATAAATATTTTCTTTTAATTAATTTTTTATATTTTTCTGATAACTATCATGTTTTGATTAATAGTAAAAATATGCTAACTTTTAGTTGAAAACTACTTTTTTACGTTGTGCTAATTTATATTGTTAAATCATATTATTTAATGGTTTTGAAGTATAAATGTAATATATTTTATCTTTTAATCTAATTATGTTCATTTGAAGTAATATCTCATTGAAATTAGATATAAATAGAAGTCAATCTTTTGATAGGTTTTACTTCTTAAAAACCCAGAATCTGGTTTTCACAATGGGAATTAATTTAAAATTAATTATTGCAACTTCTGTGTTTTGAATTTGGGAAAATATATTCAATATTTCAAATAATATGGTTCAAATTGTGTAAATAGGTACCTTTTTTGACATTATGAATAGTAACTTTAGTAATTATTTTATTTACCATAGTTAAAAGATAAATCTGATAGATAAGGGAAATCAAAAATATTTTAATAATACAAAAATAACATAACACATGTACTAATCCTATTGGATTAAATATATCTGACCATGTGCATCCTTGAGTTGATTTTGGGACTCCATGGAGCCACTTGGATGTCAAAATGACATGTTATAAGAATTAATTTAAAGTAAAGAGAAATTTAACAAAAACATGTATCTTTTATTATAAAAAATTAATATGGGTATATATAAGTAAACTATTCAACAATAAAAAGTAATTATAAATATAAAAGGATTTTTTAAATCATGAATTTTATTAATAGTTTTTATACATAAAACAAATAAAAATAATTATGACACAAAGATGATGCAATGATTGCTTCATTAATAAAGGATTCAGATAAATGATATTATAAATTTTAAAATATATGTAATTTGATTATTTTGATTCCATACCTAGATTTTGTGGAATATATTGACCTATTAAATTTTAATTAATGTCTTTTTTAAAAGTAATAGGGTAGTTATGAACTAGTATAATAGTAAAGTATGAATATTGTCCAAAATTGACATAATTCATAACTTAAAAATTAATTTTTTTATTAAATGATATTAAATTACAAAAAAAATATAATATTTGTCCAAATAGTCAATATAAGACCAAATATGTAATAAATTACTTTTTTGGGTTTTTTGACATGATATGGTAGTTACATTAACCCACAATGTGTAAATAACATGTAATAATGGTAAGATTAAAAAGGGGGAAATAAGTTTTAAACAAAAAAGATAAGGATAAAAAAATATTCAAAACATTTATAAAAATTATTTAATGATGGGTATGAAAACTAAAATATTCTTATATTTGATTTAAATGAGTTTTGGACCATTATTAATCGAAATATAATTTATAATAAATTAATATTTCAAGACATTTTTAAAGTGCACCTCCTCCCTCTTATAAACGGCCACCACCTCTACCCACATACTCACACTAATAAATCCACTTGTATCGAAAAAATTTATCCAAATAAGACTCCAAAATCCATAACTTCCTCCTATAATTCTTACCTTTGGTGGATAGAAATTCAAGAAAGCCTTTTGGCTCAAATGAAAAGAAGTTACCAGATTGAGAGGTATCGTCTTCTCTCAAGTTCTTTTATTTTATTTTCATTATCCACTAACTACGGTATTATTATTATTTGATTACATAAAAAATAAGTAAAATCAATATAATAGGACTTTTTAATGAGAATTATTGGAACTACACTTACAAACCCCATCATCTAATGGATACGAACATACTGTTTCTATGAACGGCGAACTACTACCTCACGAAATGATGATTGTTCAATTTTCCTCTACAACATCTCATAGTGGCCATTATGATGGAACTATAATTTTATATGATATATATAATATTTATATTTTCTATGATTCTATAATTTTAATCTACAACATATCTTTATAGCTTCCATGATATATAATAACAATAATTTCATTTCAGGAAGTGTGGTCTACCGCCCCCTCAAAGTGATATAACTGAATCATGACATACATGGAATGTATAAAGGATTGATTTAATGAAATTATGTAACATATATAACATATATATTATAATTTAATTATAATATAATTATTTTTCATTTATTTTTCATTCCATAAATATGACAAAGAAATGAAATTAGTGTTCTTGTGTTTGTATGGCTTGCCGTCTCCATGAACGTAGCATTTTATTTCTGATCTCCAGATTGTTATGGACTATTATAATTACATATATAAAGGATATATAAATTATATTTCAATCATTAATATAATTTTAAATATTATTTACTTTTGACTACATGAACAATTTTTATCAAAAAAAAGTTTACTTTCAACTCATGTTCTGAATATCGACAAAATGACCGGTATTAACATAAATAATTATGTAATTTTTATAATGTGTTAATAAGTGATATAAAAGAAATTATAATATTTAAAATGGTTCTGAAGCAAGTAGAAATTACTATTATTATTATTCATAAATAACATGAAATATATGGGGCGAGTTAGACTCAATCTAAGGGACTTTATCTCAATCTCCTTTCATTGGGGCATATATTGATGTTATGCACCTTTATTATCCAATAAAGTGTATATCCAACATTTCCACTCATTATATAATGAATTAGTATTTTATCATGATATATATAGTTTTGATTAATGTTATTCATTAATTATTTTTGATCAAGTGTTTTTCAATTGGAAAAGGTCTCTTAAACTAAAACATCATTTTTAATGTTTTAATGATTTATTCTTCTAAAACCTTCTCTTTCAAGTTCGTGTATTCAAAATGGTTTCAATGGATTGATTTATATGGACACGAATGTTTTAAAATATATAATTATTTAAAATTCATAGAATTTTTATGGTACACATTGATTCAAAAGTATATTCATTAAATTGTTTAAATGCTTTTTGAAATGGGTTGAATATTCATTATCTAATAATAATCTCAGTTTGTTATAGTGTGGAAATGTTATTTTTTACTTTATTATTATTTTATGTTTTATTATTATTAAATGGTACATAGAAATTTGAACATTGGATACATGATAAACTAAAGATAGGTGGTTACATGTTAAATCAAATTATATGTGGTGTCTTGATAAACCAAGGACAGATGGTTACATTATAACCTCCAATGCATTGGGTATGGAAGTTGGATATATGGTTATTCCATTTAGTGTTATGTGTGTAAGTCTACCATATGGTTATTACATTTAATTATTTTTAGGTCCCATGGAACCATTATATGTTAAATGTTTATTTATAAGGGCTTTATGGTAATCTTTAGGTTACAAAAAGGGTAATCAATGAGCTTATATTCAGTGAAGTGTTTTGGTTAATTCTTAAAGGTGAGATGTATTAATTTATGATAATGTTTTAATGCTTTACATGATTTCAAAATACTATCAATTTCATTCATTATGTATCCCTTACTGAGATTTTTATTCTCATCCCAAGTATTGAAATGTTTTTCATAGGACATAAAGAAGAGGAGTATCAAGGATAGGATCAAGAAAACATGTTGATTTTTTAAACATGAAATGAAATATATTTCTTTTTAAAAAGATTTTATTTTAAAAAAATTAATAGGGAGTAGAAGTTTCTACTTATAATATTCATTTTGTATGTATAAGTTTGGACCTAATTCTCTAAAGCTATAATCATAAAAATATCATCAATGTGAATTAAAGTCAAATTATTGACTTATATTAGATTAAGTGATGTTTATGGATGGGGAATTATACCCATACCACTCAATTTATATTAATTTCTAAATTCAATTCAATTGGGTGTAAATTGGAACCACATACAAGGTTGGTTTCCCATTTTACCACTTAAAATGTTGTGGTTATTTATTAATAACACCCATAGGGGTGGCCCCAATCAATTTTCGAAAACACAAACCACAAAAAATTGTATATGGGGTAATTATAACATAAATCAAAATCAATATGGTTGAAATTAGTTATTTTAAGGAAATTTATGGAAGGAATGACATTTAGTAGGATAAAAAATGAAATAAAACAGCTCTTTTTTGGGAAAAGTACAAGACCACATACCATAGACTTTTAGTACTCTCATCATCTGTCATCATCCTTTAATTCATGACGAAATTTGGGAAATCAAAAAGAATGAAATCAATTACATAAAAATTTGTTATATTTTCAAATTCCTATATAGAACAAGATATTTCAAATTAAACTGAGAAATGAATTTAATGGTTTTAAGATCATAACGGTATGCTTCCAAAATGATAGATGGTCATGAAATTGGAGATAAAATGGAGGATTAACAACGGTGTTGAAGAAGAGGTTATGGTGGATCCCTTAAATGGCTTTATACTATATTAAACAATGGGATACGTGGTTTTGGGGGTATTATGAAAAAAATTTGAAATTTTCATTTTATATAAAAAAATGGGGAGCAATGTTTGGTCTCCTGACATTCCAAAAAATGTTCCTAACTATGTAGATATACTAGTTAAGTGGAACTGCATGATTGGATATAGGACACATATTGTGAATGTCAGGTGACCCCCATTAGCACACTCTAGAACCCTTCATGACCATGTGTCTGAAGGTGCATGGTTTAAAATATTATGTTCCACTCTTCTGTTCACTACATCACCATACATGGTTGATTGGGACAGTTATCTCTAATCACTTTCTAAACATATTAATCATTCATTCATTCCCAAATCCATATCACCCGGATTCTAATGACCATCAGACACTCCAAAACCAAATCTTTTCAACTTAAAAATGTCCATTTTGATGAAAAAATATATCTGAAGACTAAAGTATATCATACATAATGTTAAAAAAATGGTTCTTTTTTCCTGATTTTATCATTCCATGTAGGCCTTATAACTTTTAATCAATTCATAATTAATGAATTTATAGATATAAAATAAGTATCCATGAAAAATATATCATAAAAACTTTTAAATTCATAATAATTATATTTATAATAAATGGTTCTATGTGTTTATATGTTTTTATTTAAAAATTAACATTTAATAATAATGAAAATTTTATTTGATAAAATGGATTCCATATTTGAATGTATAAAGTTCAAATTAGTTAATATGTTCAATTTTAACTTTTTTATTTGAATTAAACAATATAGTTTATAAATAGTTACATCAGTTGAATGTATAATGGTTAAAAATCCTTTTACATAGAGGGAAAGGAAAAATTTTAAAAACATGTTTCCAAATGTATCTATAAGGTTATACATGACCAAAACTAACACCCTTTCATAAATTTCTGTATTTTGAGGCCTGCTACCCTGTAATACTGAAAAAATAATTTTAAATTTCAATTTGTCTTTCAAAAAAACTGATCTTATGTTCACTTATAAAAAGGTACTACCTTCACCACCTCAAGACATTCTTATACATAAATTTCCATCATAATACTCTACAATTTTACATTACCTAAATTATTATATCGCATTAAATGAAATTTGGAAACTATTAGATAACACAAGACTATCATTCTGATAAAGACTTCAAAGGAAGATTCAAGTACCAATAATTAGTACTGTCAACTACTAATTTAATCATCTTAACTATGTTCATTATAATTTATCTAGGTCATACTATCATTAAAAAATTATAATCATTTATATAATTAAATTATAATATACTATGTTATTATCATTATTTATCATTACACCAAATCCATTATGAAAAACAAAACCATTTTTCATACGTTGTGTGAAATACCTCCTCTAGAATACGACATGATTAATATTTTATCACCATTTTACAAGGATGGATCATGGATGTGATTAAATGATAGAATATAATTTTATAATATCATTAATGTTACACTATAAAATTTTTTACAAACAATTAATTATATGTTCCTTAATTAATCATTGTTAATTTAATCATTTAAAATAACAATACCAAGTGGGAATGATTTTATTAAAATTAGGTAATGGTATATTAAAAATTAATTCATATTATAAATCAAAACCATAATTATATATTACACTAATAATCAATAAAAATAATTTTTCTTTTTTTATAATTATTTTATGTCACGATAATGTAAATATCATTTATTAAATCTTTGTATGTTCATGTTTGGGTCGGTATGACCGACTAAATGATCATTTACTTGAATTTTTTTATCCTAAATGACTATGGGAAGATAATATATTGTAAAATTTGATATAAATGTTATAATAATTTTTTTTCTAAATATTTGATATTAATAAATAATTATTTTATTGCATAAACCCAATTTGATTGGAAAGAATCACTAATACATGCTTTCTAAATATTTCATATTAATGTATAATGATAAGAAATATCATTATAGGAGACTTTAAAATCATAATTATTTTTAATTAATCCTAATAAATAGCTTTAAATATTTCTTATTGATTAACCACGAATTATAATTTAATGAGAAACTTCTATTATTAAACTAGTATAAAAGATAAAAACTATAAACACTGGATGTGGAAAATTTAATGAATTCATTGATATAATGAATAATTGTGAAGAGTTTAAATGAATATAGATACAATTATGTTCATAAAATACCTTATTATGAAATATATATTTTTAATATAGGATCATAAAATATATTTTTTGAATCAAGGATAACTAGTAAGTGTTTCCTTTTCTAATTTCTCTCTTTGATATATATTTTGTATTATAAAAAGAATTTATTTTATGTGGTGTATAAAATAATTATTTAAAATATCAAATATTAAATTATGTATAAATAAATAATATTATTTTTATTTATAATTCGTCCCTTTAAATGTATTTTTTATAAGGCCCCAGCCTTAAAAAATTATATAATCTTGAGTTAAATCAAGAATTCACATTGAGGATGTTTTTAGGTTTAGAGTTTTAGTTATTTAATCCATAACTTTTACATATCAACATGAATATTACATGTAGGAACTACTACTCTGTATCCATTTTTTCATAAAATAAAAACTCCTAAAATGAAACATGTCTAGTTCCATGTTTTAGACATCATGACTTTTCCTTGATCCCATCCTTGACCCTATTCAACTTTTTGCTGGGTAAAACAAATTTCTAAGACATTAGTTGAGAAAAAAAAGCTCAGTGTGGGTTAAACAAAGAAGGGAAATTATTAGTTTTTTAAAACAACAAGTAAACCATGAATACATTATAATAATTAATACTTTTCACCTTTATGAAGTATTAAATACTCTTCACTAAATAAAATATCACTGCTTACCCTTTTGTAACCAAAAGATTACCATATTATGCATAGAAATAATACATAACATATAAAGGTTACCAGGGAAATAAAAATACTTAAATGGAATAACCATATGGTTGACTTCCACACATATCACTAAATGAAATAGTCATACAGACAAATTCCATAAATAATTCATTGGAGGTTATAACGTAACCAACCATCCTAGTTTATCACGGCACCACCCGTCATTTGGTTTATCACATAACCACCCATCAAATGTCCAAGTACTATTATAATATAATAACCCATAAAATATTTCAAATATAAACATTTCACTAATAACATTTCATTTGAAATCACATGAAATAATTTCATGATATTGATAAAAACAATGCTTTATCAATCCATTTTCAAAACCTTTTAAAACATTTAATAAAGAGATTTTTGAATCAAAGTGTCCAATGAAACATTGAAATTTATAAAGGAATTAAAATGTTTGAACATTAATGTCCATATAAATAAAACCGTAAAACCATTTTGAAAACATGGTCATTAATGAGAAATATTTAGAAGAATAAATCTTTAAAACATTTAAAATTATATTTTAGTTAAAGAGTTTCTAACCAAATGAGAGATTCTTGAATACAAATAATTGAGGAATAACATCAATCAAAGCTTATAATATCATTAGAATAAGTATATTCATGATATAATATTTCAAAGGGTATTATATACACCATATAAATGTTAGTTGGTGTATAAAAAAACAAATAAGTTTCAATGGAATGTAAATTGAGACAAAGTCACTAGAAAAGATCATATCCTTAGATTAAGGATTAATCAAGGACATAATTATGTGTGAAAAATAATAATACACTAAATATAAATGGATATTATTTTTAAAAAATCATAAGTCATTCACACATATTCATAGATCATCATAATCAAGAAGAAGAAGTTTAACCCCAAAGAATTTACATTGGGTTAAGAAGTTCTCTTATAGAAATCCGTAAGCCTAACTATGTCACATTAAAATTCAGAAAATGAGATGATGTGATAGAAAATGGTATCTCATCACTTGGACATAAAATTTACAATAATAAGTATATATAATAAGATATCCCAATATAAGAAGATGTAAATTAAAAGACATATCAAAAAAGAAGTCATTTAAAAATAGGTGGGTGAAAGGTTCCCTTATCGATTCGGTGACATACGAAACATACACCAAATGAAATAAGGATAATGAAATTATGATGTAATTACCCATAAATTAAATTATATTACAAAAATAATACAATCATGGAAAGTATATACAAAAAAAAGAAGATAGTGTCAAATATATCATGAAACTCATGGGAATAAAACGCGAGATGAAAACCCCTTACCGCGTGGTAATCAATCGAGTCATATGAAAAAAAGTTAATAACCACCAAATAATCCCCATAATACCATGAATAAAAAGAGAATGATGATAACACATATCAAATGGTAGTACACAATACACCACCTGCAAGAAATAAGTGGTGACCAATGAAAATATCACGAAATTAAAAGTGATATTAGAAACCATGTACCTCAAGTCCGAATTGTATTGTATGTTCTTTGTTATTCATGAATAATAAACATAAGTTAATTTATACTTGATTAGGAAAAAATTTCAAGTTTTATTATTTATTTTATATCAATTATTGTCTTTATATAGAAATTAGTTAATTATTAGAGTACATAATAGACATTTTGTCGATGTTTGGTACTTGAGTCAAAAATGATCCTCTTATAATTACAAATTATCCATGTGGTCAAAAGTTTATTATCTCCAGAATAACATTCATTATTTAAATATCAAATATATAATATATATCCAGTAAATATATATATTGATATTAATATATAACATTTGGAGATAAGAAATGAAATGCTCTGTTCATGGAGACGGTAAGTCGTACGTATGCTTGAACGCTACTTTCATTTATATTTTGTATTTTAATGGATTGAAAAATATTATGATACATAGGTATATTATAATTCCAGAATAATTAAATATATAATTTCATTAACTCTATCCTTTATTAGTCCAATGTATGTCATGAATGAGTCATATCACTTTGGGGGGGCGGTAGTCCGCACTTCCTCAAATGTAATTATCCCTTTTACCCATTATGGAAAACATAAAGGTATGATATAAATGAAAAATAAAGCAGTAAAGAGACAATATAAACACAATATATTACACATATATATATAATTCTATCATAATTTCCACCATAAGAGGTGGTAGGATAAGATTGAACAATCATAATTTCATGAGGCAGTATTTCGTCGGCCACAGAAACAATATATTCTTTACCCATTAAATGGAGGTGTGTGTAAGTGTAGTTCAAATACATCTCATAAAAATAGCCTAGTATATTGAGGATATTGTGGATATTATAAAATAAAGGAATAAAAGTATTTAGGGGTTGGAGAAGTAAAATAAAAGAAAATAACTTAAGAGAAGATGTTACCTTTGAATAAGGTAACTCCCTTTGGTTTGAACCAAAAGGCATTCTTGAAGTGTCTTCTGCCTAAGGTAAGGCTTCTAGGTGGAAGACAGGGATATTTATAACATATTTGGGATGAGTTTGGATGATAAAATGGGCTTGATAAGTGTGATTAATTGGTTAGAGTTGAGGGCTTTTTATAAGGGGAGAGGGACTCTTTAGGAATGTTTGAAAATATTATTTTATTATATAATTATTTTCGGTCTCTGAAGGTCCAAAACTCATTAATGTCAAAGATAAGATTACTACTACTCGAAATAAAATCATACAATAATAATTGGACTGGTTTTATATATATTTTTAATTTTTATAATCTTATTTATTTAAATCATTCAATAGTAAGGTAAACTCTGCATCATTATTGTGTCATAAATAATTTTAATTATTTGATGTATAAAAACTATAAATAAAATACCATGAATTAGGAAATATTTTCATCTTTATAATTAATACTAATATTAAAATATATCAATTATATAACTCCACATTAAGATTGTTTTAGCAAAACAATACATGATTATAATATTTTTATTTTTACATTAAATAAAAAGTTATTAATGTCATTATCTTACCAAAATGGATTTCAAAGGCCAAGAGTATCACCCATGTATTTTCATGGTTATCCGTTACTCATACAAAAAGTTTAATACAAGTGTTTTGGTGTGATTATATTTTTATGATATTGTTTTTACCTTGAATTACCTTATTTACATTTTAATCGTGGTAAATAAAAGTCAAAAGTTACTATTCAACAAAAATTATTATCATTTTATTGAAACACATTTTATATAATAATAACAACCATGTATGTCGGATTCTTGAAATTTAATTCACTGAAGCGGTAAAATTTCATTTAAATGATAAAGTCATCTTTTCAACTACAACTTAGTGTTTTCACTATTCATCAAAAATTGATGTTTTTCAGAAAAATACCAAAAATTCATATTATGATATATTTGATATTAAGAATTAAAAAATGATTTCTATTTTAAGAAATTCAAAACATAGATGTTTGATCAATTAATTTACAATTAATTCTCACTGTCAAAACAAAAAAGTGTCTTTTTAAGAAATAATAACTATCAAAAGATTGACACTTGTTTTATCCGAATTCAAAGTGAAATTACTTCCAATTACCAAAATTGGATTGAATGGTAAATATATAATGTAATTATACTTTATATCCCTTTAAAATAAATATTCTAATCATTTAAATAAATTAGATTAAAAGGTAGTTTTGAATTAAAAATACAGTATTTTAACTATTCATTAAAAATGAACTTTATCAGAAAGATTCCAAAAATATTCCCAAAATAAATTTTTTTGTACCAATTATAAATAAAAAATTAATTTTTATCAAATATAACATATAAATTTGACAAAAAAATATATTTAATAAGGGTTCTCCATTATAAGGCGGTAAATCGACCCTTAAAAGAATATTAGAGTATTTATGCTTAAAATTGGATTCTTTCACATTTTAAACCTCTAAAATTTATTGGATAAAAGTAAAAACATTAAGAAAACATATATAATAATATTTTACTTAGTTCTACTCATCCTAGCCAATACAATGACTAGGCGTTAACTAGAATTTAAATTAATAATATTATTATATTATTTTACGGTATAACTCACCGTTGTGTGAATTGTAAATTTTAAAAGAAACCCATTATTGTGTATCATGTATGCCATCAATCATAGCATCCACTTTAAATTAAAATTAATATTTAATTTAAAAATATTAATAAATATGAAATTTTTCATATTCTGTATTTACCTGGGATGTAACATCATTCCCCCCTTTTAGAAATAGAAGCCTCGCAATGTTAAAACTAGGATTGGAAACTACATTGAATGTCCCACATCGGAAAAATAGTAAATAAATTTATCACATTAAAATAAAGAAAGATATGTTCAAAGGTCACCTAATATAACCCATAATAGGATTCCATGAAAACATGGATATGGAGGAGAAACTAAGTGTCAAGTTCTGATAGAGAGTGATATAAAACATGATTAGGTGAATGTTAACCACCAGAAAATCACAAACTTGTTATGGGTTAAATGGTCTTTGACTCCCCAGTAGGAAAAGTTAATGGAAAACATTTTTACTTTTTGTTACTTTTCATGAGGTTGAAGAATTTATTTTTGAGCTTAACTAAAAATATAAGGAATCAGACTTACTTGTCATGTAGATATTCATCCATTACTAAATTCCTGCCAAAAATTTATCTATTCTCCAATTAGTTAGTATTCTATGTTACATGGTCACACTTGAAGTGATAGAATAAACTTATAGATAATCACATATTCTTAAAAACATGAAATATATATTTCCTCGATATTTATACATCAAACCAAACCAAAATTGTTAGTACAAGATTAGATAATTCACAAAACGAATAGTCATTTAAAAAAATACTACTCAAAATCTCCAAAATTCAACAAATAGTACCCAAAGTTCAATAAAGACTATTCAATATACAATTTTCCTTAAAATCTGTCAATTTAATCCAAAATATAATTGAAACCCAAAATTCAAATGGATTTAATCATATATTGTTCCACATTAATTCTTAACATTTTTCTTAAAATAACATCGGTTAATCTTAAAGTCTCATACTGATGTGTAATTAACCTAGTAAAACATTATCAATTATTGTTTAATCATTTCTTTAATTAACCCAAATCACTTATATTTCCACAATAAAAACATATATTCTTCCAAAATAAATTTCCACCATCACTCCTTAATTTAAAGCTCAATGTATTCTATTTTCCATAGGCATATAGTGTTTCCCCAAAATAGAGAAAATCTCCCAAAATAAACTTTATCAGTCTATCACCAAATCATTTTCCTACATTAAGGATACACATTTGATAAAATATAAGTTCCCAAAATATACTTATTCTTGATCTATAAAATCATTTAACTAAAAATAAGAATACATATTAACCAGGAACTTCGTGTAGGATAGTGGTAGGCGATGTCCCCTTGTCACCCTTCGATTGTGGGTTCGATTCCTGCGGTCTTGTCGGACATGATGGTTTGTCACCCATATTATTGTTTGTCCTTTTCATAAAACTCAAAACAACCCTAATATCTTTTAACCTCAAAGGTTTTTTTATACCATTCTTTTTAATCCCAATACATTAAGAACTCAACATCTTATATTTTTTTCACCTCCATGTTATAATATAAAACTATTCTTAATAGAAATAACATCATACATTGATCATAGTGTCCATATGGTTTCATCATCATCTTGTTAAAATAGGTAGAAGTTTCATACTTTGAAATAATGATTTAGAGATCCTTCAAAATCATTTTTTTTCTTCATCCAAATGTACCTTGTACAACTTGGTTCATATCGGTGTTCGCAGAAAAAATAGTTTCAGAAAAAAATCATGTATGACATATAATTTCAAAACATATAATAAAACATGATTTTTATAAAATAGTTTAACCGAGTTTGAGTTAAAACTTTAAATCAATGGTAATTTTAAAATACCATAAGTATGTGCTGAAAGACTATAATTTAAAAGAAAATATAAATAGTTTGTATAAGGGTATCCTTCTTCAACACTTTTTTCAAAATAATAATATGATTTAAATCATGTGATAAGGTAAAATATTTGAAAATTACTTGATAATATTTTCCATTCTTGAAAATATGAGAATATTGTTAAAATAGGATTTGATTAAATACAACCCATGATTCATGACGATATCGATGTATAATGGAGGTGTTTGATATCTCAAACAATTACTTGCAAGTGAATTGTATGGTAGAAAATGTTTCAGATGCTTTTGGACATGACTTTTCAATAATTATTGCAAGAAAGTCATCAGAAAGAAATAGGAATGTCGTTTGAGATCATCCTCCTTCCATTTGTAACAACCATCCCTTGATCTGAAAAAGTTACAAAATAGTCATTTTACATAAATAGTAGACATAGAGACTAACCATGTGTCTAATAAAAACTCATAATCCTTAAAGTTCTCTAAACATACCTCTTATACCATATATAATGCCCCAATCTTAAAACATTGTATAATCATGAGTTAAATCAAGAATTCACATTAAAAAGCTTTTAAGATTAGTTTTTTAGAGAATTAGGCCATAACTATAACATATCATCTTGAATATTACATGTAGACACTACTACTCGTTATCCATTTTTTATAAAATCAAAGTCTTAAAAAGAAACATGTCTTGTTATTTGTTATAGACAACATGACTTTTCCATGATCCCATAATTGACCCTATTCCACTTTATATCCAGTGAAAAACATTTCAAAAACATGGGATGAGAAATAAAACTCAGTAAGGGATACACAAAGAAGGGAAACTGTTAGTTTTTCAAAACAACATGTAAACCATGAATACTTTATCCTAAGTAATAATTTTCACCTTTATAAAGTAGTAAATACACTTCACTAAATAAAATATCATTGCTTAACCTTTTGTAATAAAAAGATTACCATAAACCCCATAGAAAGAACATGTAACATATAATGGTAACTTTGGACATAAACATACTAAAATGGAATAACCATATGGTCAACTTCCACACATATCACTAAATGGAATATCCATATGGCCAACTTCCATACCCAATGCATTGGAGGTTATAATATAACCATTTGTCCTGGTTTATCAAGGCACCACCCGATATTTGATTTATCACGTAACCACACATCAAATTTCCTAGTACCATTATAAAATCATAACACCTAAAATATAGTTGATATAAACATTTCACTAATAACATTTCATTTTCAATCAAAATAAATCATTTCAAGATATTGACAAAAATCAATGCATTATCAAACCATTTTCAAAACCATTTAAAAGATTAATAAATAGATTTTTGAATCAAAGTGTCTCATACCACTTAGAAAATGTTAAAGGAAATAAAATTTTTGAACATTAATGACCATATAAATAAGTCTTTTAAACCATTTTGAAAACATGGTCATTAATGAGAAAATTTTAGAAGAGTTCCAGAAATCTCATCTAAGGAAATCTGGGTGACTTTGATGTTCTCATCAATTGTTGTCCTCTTTGATTCCCACTCATTTGGAATTATGTCTATGATCTTATCTACAGGTTCCTCACCATCCAAAACATTTTCTCCCATATACTGTAAGCTATTTACAATGTTCATAAACTTTTGTTCAACTTTTCTTATAGGTTCTCCATAAATAATGTTAAATCCATGATATTCAGCTCTTAACATAGCTCTTCTTGTCCCTATAACCTTAGAAGTTCTAAAATGTGTGTCTTCCAATTTCTTCCAAATACTATTTGCAGTTTTAGATGAAGATATTTGACTATAGATATTCCTAGTCATGGAACATAGAAATGTATTTCTGACTCTAAAATTATCTTGATATTATGATTTCTCATAATTACTAACTGTTATCAATTCCTTCTCAAGAATCTTATAGTACCCTATGAGCATCAAGTAGTTATCAACTCTAGTGTTATTAACAAAATTATTCATCCTATCTCTCCAGTACATATAATATTTTCCAACAAAAATAGGAGGTCTAGTAGGATTTAGATTGGCGATTAAACCAATTTTTATTCCTTCCATCTTAATGAAAATATTTCCACACAAAGTTGTTAGTAATAAAAGTTTGTAAATAAGGAAAAAAATATCCTCAGTAAGGAAAATATATAACTAGAGTATCTCTAAGAAAAATATGATTCCAAACTTTGTGATTCTGAAATTCTGATTAAAAAATATGAAGATGATGATGATTTCTCTTTTGAATCTAATCGTGATATTAATTCATATTTAACCAATACTCTGAAAAAAATTGTAGGATTTGTTCAGGGTATGAGGTAATATCCTCTGATACTAATTGTTGGATCTATTGTATGGTAGATATGATATTGATTATAGAATCAAAATTAAGATGTATATACTCAATATACTATAGGGGGTGAAATTTATATTTTAAAAATTCTGTTGGAACTTTTAATGATGTTTAACAAAGTTAAACAAGGTAAATTCAAAAACCCATTAGTTCTACTAACTTGCGTGATTTTGGAAATATCATTCCGATAATGAAGTTATAGAAATGAAACCAGTTCAAAAAAATAACTAGATTTCAGAAATTGAACTAGTTTAACAAACTAACTAGATTCTGTAAATGGAACTAGTTTAAAAAACTAACTAGATTTCGGAAATGTAGTTCTGTAAAGAATGAGATTTAGGAAATGTGATTCTAGAGATGAAACATAAAAAAATCTTAAAAAACAAAGATTCTACCTTAAATTATATAAAACCTTATTTAATTAGATTACAATTATAAGAAAGTATAATATATTTATACTTTCCTCAACAATCAAAATACAGCGAAAATCCAACTTGATACAATACAAGAAAAAAGTACAGAAATTCTTTAACCCAAAAGATTATGGTATCCAAAAACCTTGGATAAAGGTCCCTTGATTTATACTTTAAATAATGCCTATCTTACCCAAAGCCAGGTAATCACTCAATCCAAAGATCGGTATCTTTCTTGGTATAACTGCAAGCCCTTGATTTAGAAGGAAATCAGAACCTCTATCTTCCAAATCTGGAAGCCCATGATCCGCACAATCAGAGTCTGCACAAAGAAACTATGAAAAAGTTGTTCACAACCAAACAAGTTTTTCACAACATCTGCATGAAGCATTGAGAGTTGAAAGAACCTATCTCTATAGAAATCACTTTAGCATGAAAGTTTTTTTCAGCAGCCAAAAGTATAGTCCTGAGCTCGTTCAAATGAGATACTATTTATAGGCACCTCTTCAACGGTCATCTACCTCCTCCAACAGTCATATTTTTCCTTGAATTTTGGAGGGACCTGTATACATTTCACTCAAACAATGGTTAGTAAATAACAGAATTCATGACATCGTTTTATAACTCAAACAGGGGTAAGAAAAAAAGGGTTTCTTAACCAAATTTATTTTTCGGAATGTAAGGAAAAATAAATTTCGAAGTCTAAGGAAAAAATGGAATTTGTAATCTAAGAAAAGTATCCTTTGGAGTCTATAATATAAGAATATTCGGATTCTATTTCTCAGAAATTTTGATCCATAATTCTTAAAGAATTTGAATTCTAAATCCATAAGAACTCGGAGTCTGAACATAGAAAGATCAGAGTCTGAATTCAAATAATTCGGAACCTCAACTCAGAAAGTTTGGAATCTGAATTCGGAAAATTCAGAACCTGAACTCAGAATGTTCAGAGTTTGAATTCAGAGAATTATGAACATGAACATAGAAATTTCAGAGTCTGAATTCATAGAATTCAGAACTAGAATTCGGAACCTGAAAATAGGATGCTCTATATCTAAGTATTTATAGGATTACAAGGTTTTAGATGAGAATATAATTTTTTATAATTTGAGAGAAAATGAGTTAGGTTATACAATGAACAATGAAAAACATGTAAGGATAAATTTTCCTTGGGGAAGGAAAATTTTCCTTATCAAGAGAAATCTTAGGGAAAATGAAAATTTCCTTATGATAGGGTGTGTGTGATTTTCAAAACATGAAGTAATGTAGAAGTCATAATGAAATCTTATTGACTCAACAATCTACCCAAACATGAAGGAATGGAAAATTCATAAGGAAACCTTATTGACTAAACGTTTTAATCCATTGGATGGATCTTCCACTTTCATCTTGCAATGTAGTATTGCATAGGTTTATTCAAATGTAGTAACAATTCATCATTATTTAACAAATAATTTGGAACTTAAGATCAGTTCTACAATCGTCAAAATTATATCCTCTTGGAGAATTGATCAAGTATAGAATTCAATTCTTTCAATCAACAACAATTCTCCAAAGCATCGCCAACTTCATTATCAATTTCATTCATTCACATATTGACATCTCATGGAAAACAAATGCAACTATTATTCACATCAATATCCCCCTTTTTATTTTGTTTTCAATACATTATAAAGCACACTTCATCATTTGTCAATATGTATGCCAATTTATTCTCCCACTTATTGGAAAAAAAATGCAATGGTTTTATGGGTACTTGTCAAAAAATTATTCTCCTACCTTTAAGGAATACATCATGAATATTTCTGAGATAAAGGGATGATGTCACATGGTTCACATAAAATGGAGACATTATTTAATCAACTCTAATTCTACATGGGATAACCCAGTGTAGAAAACAAGAGAGATATGATCAATGTTTTCAATGTTTTCCATAAACAACCATACATGTGAAATAATGATCAGAATGTATCAAATATTAACCAAGGGGTCAGAGATAATCATATTCATCAATGAAATGAGTGTGATAGTAATACCTCAACTTCGACTTCTTGAGATGATATGAATTTCAATGTTTGTCTGGAAAAAATCCTTGATATCATCTCCTTCATTTTTTCTCCCCCTTAAGGGGCGCACTCCCGTTGATTTTCAGTGGTGAAAAATATTCATCATACGATCTTCAAGATATTAATATTGATAATATTCAACTATGGAACACTTCATGTTATTACCAAATCATGAATAATAAGTAAAACTTGTAGTTGTCCAAATTGTTAATTCAATTCTAATTTTGATAATATCCATCATCTTCAATTACCTACAATGTAAGAATACATGTATAACAAAAGTATAAGGGAATAATATGGAATCTCCTTGCTTCATCAATGTGAACAGAAATGTTGGGATGGTTTTTCTAACCATGATGATCTATTTTCTCTACTCTTCACACATTCACATGTGATCTTCAATGCTAGTTGTGCTTGTGTGGATCTCAATACTTCTTCTAACTCTTGGTGTGTTAACCCCCTTTCTTTATGTGCTTTTAGAGCACTAGAATCTCCCAGTGAAATTTTCATTCTTTTGAGAAATTCTTCTTATATTGGAATAAGATCCATACACGTTTTAATAGTGTGACCATCTTTCTTACACCTCACACACAGGAATTGTGAGACACTTGGGTTGTCTTTTGTTGATAAACTCTCATGAAATTAAAATTTTTATGTATGTAGAGTGACATGTTTACCCTTTTCCTTAGCTTTATCTAGTACTTAATTCTTATCTCTTTGTAGTTCTCTAGATATTTTCAATTGATTAGTCCAGATAACTAAACACTCCTTGGCATTCTCTGTCTTGGAGATTCCACATGGATTCTTCAATAATTTAATTTTTCCTCTCTTAGGTAACTTATCTTTAATCAATCCAGTCTTCTCCTGGATTGATTTTAATTTTAAGTTCATCATAATTATATTAATTCCCACGGATTGTTTCTAGTGATCGATGGTATGATTTCTCTTTCCATAGTAGAAGAATTTTTTATTGGTATTGATTTTGGATCTATAACCCTTTAACTTCTTGGATTTATAATCCAATGAATTCTCACTCTTACTTCTTGAAATCTTCTTAAGAGCATTTTCTTGTGCACTATTCTTATTCTTACATCCCAAGGATTCTTCTTCTTTATTATATAGCTCCTGTGATCTTATTTTCATATTATATTTGGATACATGTCGAGATGGACATGTACCAACCTTGTGACCACTTCCATTGCATGCATCATATAAATTATCAAGCATTACAAATATTTTTGTAGTGTATAGATTCTTTTGGATCAGTGGATGTTTCTTCCTTTTCTCTAGCTTTCTCCCCCTTGAGTTTGGATTCCTTTGTGATTTATTATTTAGAGGTTTGTACCAGAATTCTAATGCACAATGCCCATACTTGTTGCAACACCAACATTGACCCACAAATCTTGACTTCATGATATATTCTGTATGCGATTGTTGGATCTTCTTCTTGACGTGTTGTTCTCTATGTGGGGATGTTTATTCCAATATCTTCTTCCTTTCCATCATAGTCATTATGGTAGGTTTCTTATAACTTTTCCCCATCCATAATTGTTTTGAATTTTTTTCCAACCTACTCTTTTTCTGGAAACACATTTAGAAACATGAGTACCAGATGCTATGGATGGTACCTTTTCCTTAGAGTATGTTTCCATTGGATTAAAGGATTATTTATTACTCCTTTTGGAATAATTATCCTCAATGAAAACATGAGTGGAAACGTCTCTTCTTCCATCTAGTTGGGATGTTTTATCTAGGGGTGATTGCTAAATTTTTAATATCACCTCCAATTCAAGACATTTCATGTTGAGAGATCTCTTATCATCCTCAACTGATCTTAATTTTCTTTCCCAATTCTTATTCATTTTTATCATTTGTTCTTCATGCATTATTTTTAATTCTTGGAATGAAATGTCAAGATCTTTTACCCGGTTAGTTTTGTCTTCTAGTTGAGCATCTTTGACAACCATAAAAACATTATACAACTTTTAAAATGCATGGAAAGCTCTTACAAACACAATATCATAGAATTACTTCTCAAAAATAAATCCTTGCAATACTTCAGTAACCTCATCAATTCATTCATTTAAAAGAGAAATTTTTTCTTCCTTTTAATTCACATGTTTTGTGAGAGTGTTTGATATGTCATCCCTTTTATCTAATGCATCTTCTATGGAATCAGCTTCTTCTTTCAGCTGTAAATTTTCATCTTGAAGAGTACTAATTCTTACAATAATATATATTTCTATTTCTCAAGGGAATTTCTTTAAAATATCGTTGAGTGTAGTCTGATGATCACTAAATAATCTATCATCATCACATCTTGAACATTCTTCATCATAAGAATAAAAATTATTGTCACATGTTGTACCTTTCAGATTTCCTTCAGTAGAAGGTGTGTCCCCATTAGTAGTAAGCTTCTTATTTATCTTCCTTGATTGTTTCTTCTTTCAATTTTTTGAGTCTTGGAAGAAATCTACATTTTAGGTTTCTCACTCATTTCCTAAAATGATTATTTCATAAATACTCCATTGGATCTTTTAGAGGTAACATCCCTATGATACCAATTGAAGGTCCCAGATCAGGGTGAATCACTGAGAGGGAGAGGGGGTGAATTAGTGATCCCTTCAAATATTTTTACTAATTGATTCATTACAATTAAACCTCTATATATGGTTAAATCCTCTATCCACTCTTCTTGTGTATCTTAGTCTTATCTCGAATGATGCAATAAATGTAAAGGCACTGAACACAAGGTTTTAAAAGGTTAGGTTTAAAGACCTACTCCTTACAGTGTCGTTTATTCTCCCCAATACAGATTCTCTACTATAATATTATTATAAATTAAAATGGTTGATATATAGTCCCACTATATCTTTCTTAAGTCCCATAGGAGGTTCTTTATAATTCTTACCACAATGTTACTAGAGTCCCACTGGCCTTCTCCAGACTTCTACTATAGACTTATTATCTTCCCTAAATCTTACAGGGTTCTTTTAGCTCTCGAGTCACACGAGCAACTTACTTCATCTCTCTTTCTTGATTTAATGTAGATGATCTTATAATCATCCCACATAGACTTTCTGAATCACACTTTCTTGTATATTCCATCAAGAATCTTCAGCAGCCTTTGGTAAGGTCTGTTGGACTTACTCAACAACTCTGATCACTTTCACTGATCAGTCCTCAGTTCCACAATGCTCTGGAATTTCTTTCTTCTTCTTATGATGACCTAGACCCACATAGATGTGTGCAAGTTATGCACACTACTTATTTAATAATGTTTATAGTAAAGAATGATCTTTCCCTATGTTATCTTTTTCTATCTTATTGAATCCTAAAACACTATATACTCAGATAAAAGATCTTCTTCAACTCGTTCCAGCTTAATTCTCAATTATCTTTCACTTCATGAATGTATTTCATGGGTATCTCAAATACTTATCACACATTCATGTGATTTTTCATGTTTGCATGCACGTATGATATGTATCTTGTAAAAAAACACTCCTAGTTGTCTTATATCAACAGTTTAGGTTTAGTCTCATGCACAGTGTTCTTTCTCAATATGCACACATTCACTTTTCTTTTGATATTTTTCACACACACTTATTATATTGATCTGGGTTCAGTAAATATTAATCATGTGCATGCACTTCCTTTGTTATGTGTACATGGGCATGCATAGATGTTTTAGATAGGATTCTAGGCAACCCGAATGCCCCTCCTTTTCTTCTTATTCTCAAGTGAACACCCACTGTCGCTTCTTTATATTTTTATATTTATTTTTCTTTGTATGCACTTGGTTTGGTTTACTTTGGGTTTTTATGAATTCTTATTCAAACCCGAAAGGGTGTTTGAGATTTTCTCAATAAGATGGTAGTGTATATGCTCATTTTTCTTCTCTTCTCCTTCTTCAAATTATGCACATTGTTGCATGTTCTCAACGCATGTATGTACATGCTTTACCATTTTATGAAAACACCCAAACCCTCAATTTTTATCAAATCAAGAACACAGAACTTGGATGAATCATGCCATCAGGTGGGAGTTCTCACCTCTTCTTCTTTATGCAAAATAGGAGGCATGGGTTCTTTTTCTTCACGCACATGGTTTTCATGAATCTTGATTATAAATCCAAGGTGGTTCTTGGTTCTGTCTTCGTAAGAGAACAACATGTGTGCATAGGCATCGATTGTGTGTCTACAGAATCATTTTCCAAAAATAGAGGCAAGTGTTTGAGAAACTAGTTGCATGTTCATGATTTTACATTATTTAGAGGGTTCAGATTCTTTCCTTATTTGTAAAAATATTTCAAGAGTTTGTAGAACTTGTTCAAATCATGTGGGACCTCTTATCCTTCATGTAGGCAAGAATCGTGGAAAACCATCTGACTTTCTCTTACCATAGAGGTTCGTGGTGTCTCCGCTTATTCAGAGAAAGGAGAGATCCTTTTTATGAGAATAGTAGTGACATATTTCAGTTCAGGGCTACTCCTTTTATAGGATGAGGATTCTCGTTCAAATATACATATATGAAATGAATATCGGGGCTTTGAATTCCCGAGATCTTTGACAAAAAAATTTGAAGCCGTGGGTCAAAGATAATCTTCAAGTGACAAATGTTTCCTTTTCAAATATAGGCTTCTTCTTCGCGGTATAATCATTACGTGAATGTGATGAGGATCACATGAATATATTTTTTAACCCTCCCATTAATATATATCATCTAGTGTGGCCTCGAAAACTCTGTTTTCCTGGGCCATCTCTAATTTCCATTATTTTGATGCATGTATGAAAATGTAATTTCATTCCTGTTATCATGATGTTCATACAATTCTTATGCATGATATTTCATCATCAATGATGGATAAAGATCAATCGGGGTGGAGCAGCTTCAATTCCAGTGAGCAGTGCCATTGGGAGGTTCGATGGTTGAAGATGATGTGGTGCGAGATCATCATACGGTAATAGTTCTAACAGATGTGGTGCAGATGGATGGATGACTAAAATTGCATCATGGTACCCAGGATGAGATGTGTGGCCAAGATCTCACACGGGATCTGATGGATGGAGGATATTTATTATGCGGGTTAAAAGTTTTTCCCACATTGAAATGAGGATGTGGGATGCTCGTAGTTTAAGTATCAGGTCATAGAATCCAACACTCAGAATTTTATTCCTCCCCTCACAGTACCACCCCGTACCCTATTCACTCTACGGGTATGCTCTGTTCCTAATCTCTTCTCCTCGGGCATGCTTCTAGAGTCCACTATAAACCCTTTCTGCATGGTTAGATCATCCTGCATGCTAATGCGGTCTTATACAGCCCACACTCCTGCACCTCTTGTGGGGCTGGCCTTGAGGCTTCCCTTAGGTGAGGTTGACCCTCAGGTCCAGCATGAGCCTAAGGTTGAGGTCCTCGGCTGACCTATTTTTTTAATTTAAGTCTTAATTGGTTAAAAACCATGTATTCAAGAGTGCATGAACACATTCTTCCTAAAAATCCCATGCATGGGAAATCCACTTAATAGATTCCATACTAAACCCATGCATTCTTCCTTTCTCATTCTTCATCTTCAAACATCATCCTAATTTTATTTTTGGAAAAAAAAATCCAAAATCATCAATATTACTCCATTGATTTAATAATAGGTGATGCATGGAACACTTCTTCAATTCATGAATTAATACATAATGAATGGAATCATTGTAGTGGGTGATGTGTTCTCTTCTAAACACATATCCTCTTCTTTGATGATCATCACCAACAGTCATCTAATTCGATTCACATATTTAATCCAATTAGAATCCATTAGATGGATCTCCCACTTTCATCATGAAATATATTATTTCATATGGTTTTTCAAATTTTATAACAATGTTTCATTCTATGACACATGATTTGGAACTTAATAAAGTTCTACAATTGTCTGAATTATATCCTCTTGGAGAATTGATCAAGTGTAGAATTCAATGATTTTAATCAACAATAATTTTATAAGGCTTCAAAAACTTCTTCATCAATACCTTTAATTCACATATTGACTTATCATTGACAAAAAATGCAACTCTTATGCACTCCAAGTACCAATGTATCAAGATAACCAAAACTAGAAATACAAAACTCAACTAAATGGGAAACGATGACTTGTCAAAGTAAGTATCGAAGTTTCAAAATTGAAACTAAAATTAAAGACATGAATGAATCCCAAGAGGTTTTCGAACCATTTCTTATTCGATCATCCAAGCTCCAACCCCAATCTATAACCCAACCTGGGATCTTTTCCCTTAACCTATCCTACTACAATAATTTATATTCATGTACTAATTTAGAAACCCGAATGCGGTGTGAGTGTGACTCTGTAGTCCACCACCAATGGTGTCTTCAAAAAATCTAATCAACAACAAGTGTATACAGTTGTATAAATAAAATAATTACCCTATATAATTGAACAGTTATCACATTATCAATTAATCTTTATTGACCACATAGACTATCAAGTTTGAATCATGTCACACATTTAATTCACAATTTGTATACATATTTATCCTTAGTTTATAATTCCATCTCTAACACTTAATATCCCATTAGTGTTCAACTCCATGTCTAACACCCAAAATCTCATCAGTGTAGAATGACATGCCTAACACCTAAAACCCCATTTTTTATTATTTATCAATGGTGTATAATTCCATGTTTTCCAATCCAATCCTCAAAAATACAGATAGATATGTCATCAGTGTATAACACCATGTCCAGCACCCCCAAATCCCATTAGTGTACAATTCCATGTCTATCACCCAAAATCCCATTCATTTATTTCTATTATTAGTGCAGAACACCATGTCTAACACCCAAAATCCCATTAGTATAGAACGTCATGTCTAACACCTTGAATCCAATCCACTAATTTATTTACAAATTAATTAATCAAGATTTTTAATTAAATAAATAACAATTAAAAATATAAATTTCCTATTAATTAATTATACAGTCAATTAACCATTCAAAATCTCAAAATTCAAAAATTAATTAACCAATTAATTATTCTTGGTCACAAAAAAAGGACAACTGGGTAATTAACTTAACTTTTAATTACCCCAATATCTTGATAATTTATGTTGATGATTAATTCACTAATTAGTCACCCTCGTTTCACATTCAAATTAAACAACTCAACTATCTCAACCCCATTATAATTAATTGGAATAAATAATTATCTTTTTCAATGATCCCTAAATCCCATAATTTCACAAAATTCCAAATTACTTAACTAACCATTTTAATTAATTAAATTATGGGTCTTAATTGCTAAAAAAATATTTAAATCCTACAACTTGCATATATGACAAAAATTCATGACTATGGAATTTATAAATTATACCACCCACCTCGATTCGTTAACAGATGTTCACTCAATGGAAAACCCCAAAATCTGAGAAGAATGACATAAGAGATCTGAGATCTAGATCTAATCTGTAAAAAAAGATTAAATATATAACGATCTAATCAATCCTAATTTAGATCTACTATCAAAGATATAGATCATACAAATTAGGTTTAGATTTAAAGGAACATAGAATAAACTCCTCTAAAAGGTCAAGAGAATATGGAAAAATAGATGAAAAAAGGATTGGGATGAGATCCACCTACTAGTAGAAGATATGAACATTGCTTCGGTCTTTGAATCATAAGGAATGACGGTTGGGAGACTTTGGAACCTCTCTAGAAAGGTCTTGAATCATCTAAAAATGTCAAGACTCGAGACAAGGTTGAAATGATGGTGTTTCAGGGGTTCTGGGGATTTTAAAATAAATTTTTGGGTGAAATATAGTTTCACACATAGTTTTCTAGGGATGAGGTGCACGGTTTAAAAAACTATACACCAACCATGAGGCCCTCACTGTATGGGGTCACATGGTTATCTAGGTTGCGCTGACAGTTTACCCTCACTACGTTCTAACCATGCATAATCCCATTTTCTCAAAATTTTCTTAGAACACCAAAATTCACCCCATGTCATAAATCCAACCAAATATACTCTAATAAAATAATACTTTCCAGTGTCCTTGTCCGAGATAACTCCAAAAAAGGTCAATATATTACATATTCCCAAAAATTATAGAACTAATTAAAAAGTTACACAAATAAAAAAATCAGTATTTTATTTGAATCATGTATTTTTATATAAATTTCTATTTTATATTGAATGTAATGTCCCATACCATCTATTTTTTATTATAAAACAATTTATTCGATTAAATTTTTAATTTAAGATGATTTTATCATATATAAAAAAATATAAAATCAAACAAATTTTAATCTATTTTTATGTGATTAATTGAGTTTAATTTAAAATTATTATTTCATGTATTTTGAAATTTTTATTGATTAAATTATCTTCAAATCCTAAATTATAATGATAAAATTAGGTAAAAGGGTATATCATAGATTTTTTCAATAAATTTTATTACAATATTTAAAAAGTAAATACGATGGTAATTGTAAATTAGGTAAAAATTTAAAAAAAATGTCCTTAGACACTAAATGTTGTTTAAAAAAGGAGTTTATGGGGTGAATTTTATCCTACAATCACTATCCCTACCGATGTTTTCAATATTTTTTCCATTTCTCCTTGAATAGAAAATTTACATTATTGATAATGTATGGGTTACTGCCAAACAATTGTTCCCTTCACTTATAAAAGGGTAACACTCCCACAACGTCAATACTGGCCTATTATTCTAATTTCTCTTTAAAATCGTCCCTTTTTCTATTATTATAACCCCAATCTATTATTATAATTGTTTTATTTATTATTTAGCATAAAATCATTCCTTTTTAGGATACTTTTATGGAAAGTTCAAGTCCTCAGCGTGAGTATTATCAACAAGTTAGTTTTTCTTATTAATTATCATTATTAAAACATTTATTATAGAAAAAATAATATGATGATATTATTATAATTTTGATACATTAACATTGATTTTTTAGTTTTATTATAATTTTTATTTATATATCCCATCCATTATGAAGAAATAAATCATCATCTACGCATGCTTGCATATTACTTCCAGCATAAGAAATGATGATCTTTTTTCATCAATAATCAGAATGATGGGTTCCTAGAATGGTTTAATGATGTAATATGATTTTTTTAGTATATCATTAAGGTTATTGATCAAAAATTTATAGAACATATTAAGGATAAAATCTTGAAAATATCATCCTTAAATCAATCCTTTAGAACATGCATTCTAAAAGGAATATATATTATTAAAATTATGTAATATTATCATAGCCATTAATTATTATTATTATTACATTATAATTATAGTATATAACTATAATATACACAAAATATTATCATTATTATTCTGGTATAATGATATTACAATAATACCACCTCATAATTAGTCATTAAATCATTATATGTTCATGTACGGGTCAGTTGAACCACCAAACTGAACAATACTAAACATTTATATCGTAAAAGACTATGAGAACATAATTTTGGGTATAATGTAATATAAATTTCTTTTTGAAATTTTATATCAACATTTAGTTCATTAGTTAATAAAAACACATTGATCATCACCAATCACCCAAACATGCATGTCATCGACTTCATCTTCAAGGATAAAGAATAAATCATTCATGAATGGAATTTGAAACAACATAAAATTTTCTAAATCTTAAGTAAAGTTAAGTTCAAAATGCCTATTGACCATTATCTTTGGATTACTAAATAATATATACACCACTAATATTAATCTAGTACAAATGATCAAAACTATAAACAACCGATGTGGAGTATAGGGAGAATTCATATAGTGAACAACTACATCAAAAGACTATAAATTAAAATTGATATGAGTAAGGTTCCAAAATAATTTATGAATATAGCTATTTTTGATAAAAGGGGTAAAAGTACGTTAGTGGATGTATGAAAATGAGTTATGGGTTTTCCACTTCAAATTCTTCTATTTGGGATATGTTTTGTATAATGCACTTTATTTTAACTATGTGGGGTATATACTACCTATTTTGGTTGTAAAATTAAAAAACACTTATAATAATGGTATTTAAAGGTAAATTTTATTCCTTCTATATCATGGGGTTTTATTTAATTGATACCCAATCTATTTTTGTTTTTTTTCATCCCAATTTACATTATTTCGGACTCTGGTAATATTCCCCACTGATTTTATTTGATTTGGTACATAAATTTACAAGGATGAATGTTTTTCATATTACTCATTAAATTTAATGAATTTAAAAATATATTTTATTACCCAAATATCAAAAAAAAATTGGATTTAATTTTTACCATTTCCGTTGTAAAACTAAATCATTTACATGGTATAAAAATGGAAATATGTTTGGGTAAAGTAAAAGTGTGTGTAATTTCATAGACAATGCATCCCTTTCTGGATACTAGCTAGTGGGTGTGACTTTGGGAAATATTAAAACATGGGAAATACAAACCTATAGTTAATCACAATGAATATGGTTGTTTTAGAATTAAATCAATCAAAACACTATTGTGTTGAAAGAGTTCTTAATACTGAAAACAAATATAGAAATTTTCATGGGTATGCTTTGTAATATTCACTTACTCTTAAAGAATAATTGTGAATTATTTTTACTACCATTACAATAGTATCCTATCAATGAAAAATATTTAACCAAATTACTATCATCGTTTGTTGGAATATAAAAAATATTATACACTTACTGATATATTTCTTTGATAAGTATACTAAATATTACATTGATGATACCCTATAACTTCTATATTGATTAAGGGATATTCTCTCTAGACATCCACATTATTCTTCTGAGTATGATAGTATTTTATTTTTATATTTATCAATATATTAATATCTATGTTTTATTTAGTAATAGGTTCGATATAGAATAGTTAGAAAAAACTTTTGGACTCTTAAAGTGAAGGGATTATACTTTTCTAGGTGATGGGTGGGGCCCAAAATAATATATCTCATAGATTCAACGAGAGGTCTCATGAGATAAGATAGGTTGTGATTTGGTGTATACCTATTACCATACAAGGATAGTGTCATTGAATAAGTACTTGATAGTTTTTATTTATGTCCAATATTATAAACTCCATCAGTATGATATCAATGATTATTTTTACCCATGTTTTTATTTATTTTCAATATATATCTTGAACTTAATTTATTTTTATTATAGATTCATGTAATACATTTATTCCCACCATATCACTTATTCCATGTTTTTGTTTTGAATTATTTTTTTATACTCTCCCCATTACATATAATATTAGATCATCCTTATTCATATCCATTTTCCAAGGAACACTAGTAAAGAACTATATTTACATTTCAGTGACATGATATAAGTAATAATATTGTTATTTCAATTTGTTCATGTTTTATCTTTTGTTATCAAATGAAGTTATTGTATGTATCAATACTATATAAGTCTAATAAACTATTATATCCTTAATGAACTCATATATTATGTACCAATAATATAATGGAACTATCATCTATTGGTTTTTTTGTGTCCAATATAGTATAAAGGGTGTAAATGAGGAATCATATTAGGAATATGATATCATCGATTATGATTTTGTGATAGATGTAGATGACACTTGATGGTTTCATGATTTTATATTTGTTTTCCATATCTATTTTCAGTGATAATTATGTTTTAAATACCAAAATATATTTTTAATAGAAAATTAATTAATATTGGATAACTTGCAGTTTAATTTTCAATTCATTTAATATTTAATTAAAAATGTGATTTGGATCTAAAATGTTTAATTTTTTGATTTTTTTAAGACATATTATTTTGGAGATATTGGGATAAATTAATTGAAATATCATTTAAAAATATATTTTATAAAATTTAGGTTTTGAAAATAATATTTTTAATGTTCCATGTTTTTTTAATATCCTTATTAGTGAACATTTTTTTTCACATTTTTATGTTCATACTTTTTTTTAACTTAAAATTTTTCATTGATAAATTTTCCCAAATTTTTTTTATAGTAATCATTCTACACAAAGATCATTGGGTCAACTATGAAAAAAATTAATATCGTGCCTCATCAACTATGTCAATGTCCTTCAATTAGCTCAATGATATTTAAGTGTCATTATGGTATTGACATATGGGGCCAACATACTTGTAAAATATTAATCCTTTAGAAGGGAAACATAATCATATATAGCAGTACCCATTAACTATTTTAATGTTATATATATTATGATGTGTCTAGGTCCAAAAAGAATTGTGTAAGGGAACCTCCCTTTTTTAACTCCCATCTGGGTTCTACAACATGCAAAAGGGTATTTTCAGTGCATCAGTAGACTTATGTAAGGGTATCACTAAGATGTTTAATATAAGTAAAGGTAAAATAATATATTCACATGATGGTTATTAAATATTCCATATCTAAATTATGTTTCTGTGAAGATGTAAAAATATTCAAGAGCTATAAGTTCTGAAATAAAAATAACGGGGGATCAATATTGAGAACCAAAATAAGATATTAAATATAGTCAAATATTTTATAGGAATACAAGAAGAAAAAATTGAATTAATAATTAATGATGGTGTTTGTTATATTCATGGGGTATCTTATCTCAAGTCATAATGAATATGATAACCATCAATGACCTATAAGAACCTGGTGAATTATGATTTTAGAATAGGGATACTGTTAGTGAAATCGATGTTGGGAGATAGAAAACAAATTTTCTATTAAAAAAAAGAGATAATTCATTTATGGGGATAATTAAAAATTTTATATGAAAATTTATATAAATACATTGTCCTTGAGAACCAGATATAGGGTCATAAACCTTTTGTGGGCATGACTTGGAGATTCTGTAATAGTGAAGGATGGTGATAATGTGGTGAGAAAGGGATGTTGATGAAATAGAGAGAAAAGTTATATTTTCTTATTATCCTTTTCTCATAATAGATTTATAATTTTTTGTACCCATGTGATTATATTATACTAATAAACATACGCTATGCTTAAATTCTTGGGGTATTTCAATCATTTCAATATTTTAATAAATTACTTTCTATTGATTTCTTCTATTTTTTGTAATCCATTCTTATTAAAATCATTGCATTAATTTAGCGAAGTAATTTTTTAATGTAAACATGGGAAAAATAATTTTTCAAGATATTTTAAAATATTTTTACATTCTAAACAATATATAAATATAAATTATATTGAATAGGTTGAAAATAATCTAAAGTTTTTATAGTTTTGAATGTTGACAATGAACCCTAATCACATTATTTTAGTAGTGATATATAGAAATGATAACTTTATAAAGGTAATATACAAAATTAAGAAGTAATTATATTTTTTGAGGGAGGATATAAAAATTTCTATTGATCTGATTGTCATGAATAACTGAATCATTTATCTTGAACAACCTATCATTAATAGGGTGTTTCTATCAAACATCTTCTCAATCATCCTTATTCATGCATCTTGATATTAAACCTAACTTTTTTTAACACTTTTAACACATCATCATAATGTATCCATAATTTTAGAGACTCACCTATCAAAATAATATTTTTCTTGTAGTTTTCAATAGTTTTTTAATTATGTAATTCCATTGACTACTCACCATCTATCCATTGGGTTTGGAATTTCATTATTTTTTACTAGTCTAGGTAAGAGATATAAATGATTTTTTCATAGTGTGATGACCTATAAATTGTTTTCATTATTTTCAAGGATGGATACTGTTTATTTCTTTAGGGTTTAACTGAAAATAGAAATTAATAATTAAATAAAAATTATTCTGATAAGAATCTACTTTAATCTTCTCATGTAATCATTTTTTATGCTTTTTGATACTTAGTATTCTAGTATTTACATGGGTTATTAATCATAAAATTTTTATTTTAACTATGATTTATTATTTAAATGGTTCTAAATATATCAATTTTAGTGTTAAAAACAAAAGAATAACTTTTTCTCTCCCTATTATAAGAAATATTCTTGGTATTGTGCCTAAATTCATCCATAATAAACCCTTAATTTTTGAAAAAAAATATATATCAATTTTGTGAAATAACATAAACATTAGTGTAATCTCAAAAAAATCTAGTAAAAATTAGAGGAAAACTTGATTAATGAAATGATCCAATTCAAAATCATATGAATAAATTTTTGAAAATAAGATACAAATTGGTCAATAAATAACTAATTGAAAAATTTAATCCATAAATTGAAATGGTATAGACTACTAATAAACACAGATTAAAAAGTAAGAAAGAAGACCAAAATTTTAATGTGGAACCTATAAATCATGAATTTTCTAAAACATATACTAGAATGATTCATCCAATAGGTATCATATGTATATAATGATTTACTTAATAATGTTAAATTTTAACCTAATTAAGAGAAAATATGTATTCTTAATGAAATAGATGCTATGGTTGTAGAATAATTTTTAAATGGATAGTTATTCTGAAAAAAAATACTCGGCCTATTTTTTTTTTGAATTTTATTAAATTGAACTAGATAAATAGTTCTGGGTAATTTTTTATTATAATAAACAACAGCAATACAAAATTTTTTATAAAATTTAAATTGATACTCAATGTGATATTTATTATTTTGAAACTATAAACCCAAATTTCATTATTTTGTTAATGATATTATGGAAGATGGATATCTCTCTTAGGAAATATCAATTGGTCAAATTTCACCTCCTCACACTCTCACTAAATATTTACACTAGAAAATTGTTCAATGATATAGAAATTGGATTTGATTAATATAGAGAAAAGTTTTTTTTTATTTGGAACATCTTGAACCTAAAATTCATAGAATAATTTTCAAATCATTCTCCAATAAATTCATTTTAAGAAATATAATGTTTTTTAGTTAGAGGGTGATGTATTTGAAATTGAATAAGAAGAAATTTTTTATCACACACATGTTGGCTGAATTAAGAATATATTTCCAAAGTATAGATTAATGATGATGTGTTTTTAGTTCTGTAAAATTTTGTGGAATATATTATTTTGGTAAATAATATATTTTTAATGAATAAAAATTAATTCATCCCTATTTTTCAATGAAATACTCAACTAAATTAGGAACATAAATATATTAATAATATAATTTTAGTTTACAAGTCTTATATTTCATGATTTATAATGATTAAAAAACTACTCAAAATGCTTTTGATAAACCTATGCATAATTTTATTATTAAAAGTATGCCACCTAGAGAAATATTTTATAGATTTTAGAGTTTTTTTAATGTGGAGATATATGTGGGAAAAACCTAGTTCATTTATTTCCTAGAAATAAATCATAAATTCATGAAAATTTATATTAAATAAAATAGTGAATAAAATGCTTGTTTTTTCTGAGAAGACTTATTATGATAATTTTTCAGTGGATGAGATTAAGTCATTCTTGTAATATCCTCAGGGAGTCTCTTTATTTTCACCTATTTGAAATATTTTATAATTCATGATGTTGTTGAAATTTGGTAATGATATTTCTAGTTTTATAGGGGATTCCTCCGAGAATTAATTTACTATAAAAGGTTGTTTTCAAAGGATGTTTTCAGCTTCTAAGTGAGTTAAGTGTTCCATTTGAAGTTCTGGTGACCCTAAAACTATTTTTCATTAAAGAAAATATAGGATTATAATATATTGTGGCTCTTTTATATGAATACACATCATAATAATGTATATGATTACTGATTTAGGAGAGTTTTACTAGGTAAAATAGAGATAGTATTTCAAAGGGGGAAACTCGTGGTTTTTAAAGTTTATCTTTGTTATTCATTTCAAGAAAATTTACTCTTAATTTTATCTTATATAGATTCACCTAACACATTTATTATATTTTATATGTTTTTAAATTTTAAATACTATAACACTATTACAAAAAAAACATTCAACAATGCCTTGTAAATTTTAGTACCATACCCCCCTTACCTTTTCACATTGTTTAGTGTTATTATTGTTCAATGTTTGGATCAAATGGTTAATCCATTTTAAACCATGAATATTATTTTATTGATAAACCATGTAAAGATTCATGTTTCATAGGAAAATGATAAATTTTATTTTGAACCAGGGAAACAATATTCTTTAGTCGAGGAAATTATATTTTTAATCATTAGTTTTTTATATTTAATTCTAGAAATTTATAAACGTCTTCAGGATTACATAATATTTAACATAATTTACGAAAGAAAATTTTGATTTTTATTTAAAATATTTTAATGTTTGAAGTTAAGTGTGGGGGGGAATAATTTAAATCATCATAGAAGCTATATTGATTTCTATAGATTTTGGATACTTCTTGTTTCAATATAACTTATTGAAAATTATTTGGCACTTGGTGTTAAGCATTTCTCAAAAGCACATTTTTTTGAGTATTTTGAATATTTTTTAATTTTTTTAAACACACTAATATTATATGATGGATTTAGTGTTTATAAATGATACTAATTTGAGTCTCTTTTAATACACTTTTATTCTATTGAAAACAATCATGTGAAATATAAATTATATTTTTAAATTGATAAAGTTATTCAATTATGAAATTAAAATTCTAATTGTTTCCCTTTAAAATATTTTGAACAACTAAAATTTAAAATACTTTTTAAAAATATGAAGGATTAAGTGTTGTCTAAATTTTATGTTCAACCTTGGAAAAATTGTTGTTTTATGTGTGGGGAGGGGTCACTTTACATAATAAACTATATTTTATCATAGCTCGCATCAATCTCCTCTAATTTTTATTTAAAATTTATTACTGATACTCTTCAAATTTATTTTTTGTGGATGTAAATTTTTATTATAATTGTAGAATATTTTACACTTAGATTTATTAATCATTTTTTTTATTCTAAGGATATAATATTATATCATCATTTATGTTTCAATTTTTTAGAAAACTCAAATGATAAAACATTGAGATAAATATATACATTTATAAGTGGAGTTCATCTTTTTTATAAGATTAAAACTTATAATATATTAATATAAATGATCAATGAAATGACCCCATAATCCTAGTGAAATTTATATCTTTTATTTAAAAATTATTTGATGGGTTATTTATGATGTGTAGTTAAATATAAATATTTACCCCATAAAATTATTTGTGTCTAACAATATTGAGTTCCCAATTATTTGAATCTATTCAGTTTATGGAAAATTATATGTATGGAATAATATTAAAATGTAAATAATATTTAGTTCAAGTATTTTTAATATTTTCTTGTACAGTTGTCAAATAAAATTATAATTTTGAGAAACATAGTTAATTTTTTATAAGGAAAATTATACATAATTATATAAAATAATATATTGGATAAAAACTTTTTAAAATAAGTTTCACATTATATAATTTAAATTCATTATTATTAATATGATTTATGTTCCCTTCAATATTCCAAATTTATTATTTAGAGATAGGAAATGTTTTAGTTGTGGTATAATTTGATGTGGTTTTGATTTGATGCATGTTTTGCACATTTATTTTCGGAGATACATTTGGTTTTTATTTCCAAATATTATTATAGTGGATGATATTATTGTATATTTATTATTTTGATGTTGAAAATGTAATTATTCTTGGATAATTTTATATTTATGTTAAAATTTTAAAAGGTTACTTGAATAAAGTTTTTTATGTTTTATAAACCAATTTGATTTTTTTACTATACTTTAATTGAAATATCATTTTAGAAGTCATTTTGAGGAATTTGGGTTTGGGATTTAATATTTTTAAAGATCAATGTTTTTTATTTTTAATATCAATTTTATAGAATTTTTATTCACATATTTGGTTTATAATTCATTCTCTAATTCAATATTACAGAGTGGGAAATTTTCAAAAAGTTTTCTATAAGTTGAAGGATATATAAGGGCCCATATTTCACCCATGTAAAGGTCACTACTAAGGTAAATGAAACATGTCATAAATTAATATTATATATTATTATAATAATATACATTTCATATCATTATGATCCATGCTTGAAACGTAAATTTTTAGTCACAATGGAAAACTCAATACATAGAAAACAGGTTCATAAAAGATCAACATCATCTCACATTATTTTATTCAAAATAAGAACCCTAATTTAAAAATTTATAATTAAAACATTTAATCATATCTTGAGGAAAATTAAATATAATAAAGTGTGAGCATAGATTCTTTGTATGGGTAGACATGTGAGATATATCCCAAAAAGATGGTGCACATGTTTCTAGCCCAATACCAACATATTAGGAATGTATTGGTGGGTATCCTTGACATAATACCTCTATGATTATGATTAGTCCATAATATACTCTAATATTTTATGACATGATATTATGCCAATTTTATACACTCATGGTCCATGTTATTTGATTCCTTTATTATTCATGTTTTATGAACAAGTATTATTTATTCCATGACACATGATTCTGATATATAAATTTTCTTATTTTGATATTTAGATGTTATGATCATGTTCTCATATCCATATTCACATGTTATACATAGAGTTTCATTAATATCTCCCATATATACCCTTAGTATGAATCAGAGCCCACCCATTATTGTGTTTCCTTCCCCAAGGACATGAACAGAGGTTTCGGGTATAACATGTGTATGAAGTGTTCTAGTTGTATTGAACATAATTATAGATAATTTAAAATTTTTAAATATGATTTCTTATGTTTATAAGTATACAAAGACAATAAAACTCCATTATTCTTGAATTATAATGATATATAATGAATATCCATATAATAATATGTAATATTTATTTTTGTAATGTTTGTATTTACGAAGTTGTTATAAAATTAAGGTGCAGTTGTTTTTGTAAACTATTATCAATAAAATTTTGGGATAAACCATAGGATAAGACCATTTATATGATAACATCATAGTTATGGTAATGAAATGGGTGTGGTTTTACAAGAAAAAACATTACTATCTAGGTACTCGGATGTAGATGCAGTTGTGGCCCAGATTCACCAAGGGTTAACAATAATGAATGTTGTGGATTCATTATTAACATGATCATAACTGGAACATGATAAGTAGGCCTAATACTTTATATATTTATAGAAACTTCTTGTGGATATTCTTGGGTTAATTTAAAGTATATTTATGAACTATTATGAATTATTCGAATCAATTATGACCATGATTGTGCTAGGTAAATCCTTATGTGAGATATATAGAAAAAAGGTGTAATGATTTAGACATCCTATGATTGTTAAATAATGATTCTTGGTTTCTAAATTTGATTGTTTATACTTATGAAAACCATTTTGGTTTTAGTAAAGGAATGAATATAGAACTGTGAATTGGAGGTGGTGATAGGAATTCTCCAATAATTAACTATCTTCTTTGATTTTATTCATATGATTTATTTTATATCATGAAATGTAATTAGGGATGTTTATTCACATCCAAAATTAATATATATTAAATTATTAGTTAAAACTATTAATGGTATGATAACAAAATCTCATTAATTTGTTTCTTTTTTAGTCGAGGTTTTTTAGAATATGCTTCCTAAAAATCTTATAATTCTCCCTCTAAAAAATTTTGATGTTATTTTGGGCACATTTTTTTATCACTATATAAATCCCATATTAATTTTCCAGGGAGATAAGTTTCATTTTATATTCCAAAACAACCTATGATATTATATCAATTAGAGTATAATTATGAGTTTCCTTTGGAAATTTCATAAATTTTATGGGACTTTATTCTTAATCAATGGTTGAATTTGACTCAGAAAGTTTGGGAGAAACTCAATATAGAATATATTCATATATTACTTGGGTATGTTGATGTATTTATAGAATAGATTAATATTATTCCTATGAATAATTATCTTATGTTTTCTATAGAATATATTCATAGTGCTACCCCAATTTCAAAGATTCTATATATAATGGCCACAATTGAGTTCCATGAATTAAACAATAAACACCAGGAAAATAATGATAAAGGATTTACTCATCCAACTGGGTCACTATTAGATGCACCTATTTTATTAGAGGAAATATGGATCAATGAAAATATTTATTCCTTATCGGGATCTCAAAAGTATCAAAATCGAGAATAAGTATCATCTTCCCTTTATTGATAATTTTTTTCGATCAATTATAAAGAGAAAAATATTTTACCATGATTGATGTTTTATCTTTATAGTATTAATTAATGGTTAAAATGATGACCTACCAAAAAATGCATTTGATATGAGGATTAGAATCTTTGAATTTATGATGATTCTATTTTTTTTACATATTACCTCACATTCTTTGTAGATTTAATGAATAGTGTCTTCATATATTAAATGTACAACTTTTATAGTCTTTATAGAATATATTCTTATATACTCCAAGAAAAATAAAAAAATGAATATCACAATATTATTGTAATGAATAACCTAGGAAAGTATTTTTGTATAAGAGACGTACTATGTGTGATTTTTTTCCCAGAATTTTTAATTTTTTGATTATATAATCTCAAGATAGGTTATGCCAGTATATCCATAAAATAGTAAAGAAATAGAAAATTAAATGAAACCATCCATGATAATTTATGATTTATGAGGGATTTATCATGGATATCTAATCCTCTAACATTGTTTACTATGAGGGGAGACAATTTACATTTTAAATATGAATGTGAAAAAAAAATTCAAAGAGATAAAAATGAAGTACAGTCATAATACATATACATACACTGACCTACCATGAAAAAGGGACTCTGATCTACAGGGATTCATCAAAGAAGGGGTCCAGATGTTTTTTTATTTATAATGATATAGTAATATCTTAGGGATCACACCAATTTATGGTTCTTGAGAGTAATTACTAGAACCATGATCTATAGTTTTCAATAGTTACATATGCATTAAAGAGATAGATGCATTATTTTTATGGAGAAATTTGTTACAAATTTAATTACAATATAATTTTGAATTATATATTCACTCAAAAGGAGTTTAATATGTGCTAGATAAGAAGGTTGGAGTTCATTATTGATTATAACTACTCAAATACATTACCATAGTGATAAATTGAACATGGAAGCCATAGTTTTTAGTAGAAAGGATCTTGCAATATTATTTATATTGAGGATAAAAAAAGGTATAGTAGTTGTGAATTTTAAAAGGATAAATCATTAAATATTTTATGGAAGGAGTGATATCTTATTATTTTCAGATTATTTTTCAAACATCTATCCATGGTATGATTGAATATATATAGAAGAATGACGCAGATCTACATAAGATGGTGAGAAGTTTTGAAAATTTTAACAGTGAATTTGATATAATTATAATGATTTGTAACAAATTATGTTCAATGTAAATTCTAAACATGAATAAAGAACTTATTGATGTAGATTGTAGATAACAATTCTCTACCCATCACAAAATTTTGATGATTTATAGAGATATAAATGAGTATTAATGGGGGAAAAATGAAAATATATATATTTTAGTATGTATCTTGACACCTGGCATGTAACCAAGTTAAAGAAAATAGAAAAACCTATCAGGGTATGTTACAACAATTATTAATATCAGAATTGAAATGGGAAAACATCACAATGTATTATTTTGTCATACTTACATAAACAGTCAATGAATATAATGAAAGTTTGGTTGTAGTCAATCATAATATGAAGTCATAAAATTTTACTTCTATAAGATATTATTTCTTCCTTAATAATCATGTAAGGATAGACATTGTGTAAGTTGTAATATTTTATAGATTACAATATTATTTTGTGTTGGATAAAGATGTTAGCTTTACCTCAACATTCTAGTTAATTAATTATAAAGATCTTAATGTAGTGTTGTGTTTCAGTATTTATTATCATCCTCAAATAGATTTTCAATCTGAGGGAACCATTCAATCCTTGTAGGAAATTTTGAGAACATTTTATTTGGGTTTTAATAATGGTTTGGAGTAACACCTTCCTCTAGATTATATTTTTTTACCACAACAGATTTCACCTGAGCATTCAAATAATTCCTTATGCATCCCTCTAGGGATGGAAGTGTAGAACACCGATATGGTGGTATGTCTTTTGAAAATAAATGGTATTTGGTCCATTTATAGTATATTAAATGGAAAATAAATTGATATCCAATCTTCTACACATCAAGGAATATCTGATTTGACATAAATTTCAGGTTGATAGATGATAGTGAGATATGGAATTCAAAAAAGTTTAGAAGTTATCCCATTGAATTTCTTTATGGAAGAAGGTTATAAGGTTTGGAATGAGTTGAAAACTGATCCCAGGGTATATTGTTCTCTTTGAGATTATTGTTCAAGAAGGGTCTATGGATTATAATTTGATACTTCCACATAAACTCTATGAAGTTAATTATATGTTCCATGCGTCTATTGTGA
Source organism: Viscum album (assembly GCA_963277665.1). Taxonomy (NCBI): domain Eukaryota; kingdom Viridiplantae; phylum Streptophyta; class Magnoliopsida; order Santalales; family Viscaceae; genus Viscum; species Viscum album. The sequence goes on along the minus strand of OY728119.1, from coordinate 768,052,412 downwards.
GAAAGTGAATACTTGATCTTTCACATGTAATTAAATTTTATGTTAAACCACTATTTCATAATCATTCATATTTTGAATTACTGGTAGAATTATTGGATTATATTGATAAAGTGCTACAAAATAATAGTACCTAGCTGATTAAATTTTTCTTGTGGAATCACAAATTCTATAAAGCTATATTGGAACATGAGGATGTGAAGTAACAAATATATCTTTATTTGTTTTAACAAAGTAAAGAACATTATAAGGTTAAATTCATTTTATTGGGGTATAATGTGATATCCCATGATTTTAAATATATTTCTTTTTAAGAATATATTATGTATTTGATATCTTTATTTATATGAAACACGGAGTTTGAACGAACCATGATATACTCTTGAATTGTGAATTTTTAAATGTGATATTTATAAAGTAGATATAAAATTAAAGTTATGAATAAGAATAACAACATTATAAAAAATTATTTATAAAGGTTTTATATAATTCAAATTTATATATTAATTCAAAATAAAAAATTACTCAATTTTCTATAAAGTTATTTTATTCTTCAAATATATGTTTTCATTAAATTTGATATTTAAAGATTTTTTTCATGAATATTATAATTAATTTATTAAAATTTTAGGAAAAATATAATATAAAAGTTATTTTTTTTTAAAATCCAAGTATAAAAATTACTTTATTGTAAAACATGTGGTTTTTATAAAAGATTATTTTTTTCAATGAACTTTGTAAAAATACCAATTTTATAAAAAATGATTATTTTCAATCAAAGTATTTTAAAAATTCCAATTTTTTAACTATTTTTATAATTCAATTAGGTAATTATGATTAATAATAATTCATCATATTTCATTTCAACCAAAATTGTTCTTAACAATGACATAAATGTTTTGTAATACTTTGAAATACTTTTTTGTGAAAATTGGTTCTTTATAACGTATTACGATACTATTTTAAATATAATTTTTTGAAAATATATAAATTGAATTTGATAAAATAGAATACATATTTTGAATCATCATTTATGAATTTCATAATGATTTAACTTTTATTGTTTTCATAATTAATAGTAAAAATAGAAAAATTGTATTGCATTGGTTAATATTAAAACAAGTTTAGTAAGGGATAAAATAAAGTATTAAGGTAATATTTAGACATGAAAATTTATAAATACTTTTTTATATCAATATATGAACCCTATATCATCCCACCTTATAATAAGAGTCATTTTTAAAAAATTTGTATTGAATAATACAATAATATATTTTAATATTTTATGAAATTCAAAGTGTGTCTTCACCCCCATTTATAAAAAGACACCCCCAATTCTATCTTCACCACACTCCAAGGGCCTATTATCTTATCCAATACTCGGAAAAATAATTTCCTAACATCTTAAACCTTTTCATTTAGGTCTTTATTATATGATAGTCCCATCTATTGAAGAGTTTATATATAAGACAAATGATGTTTCTCAATGAAGAGGTATAACAATTTACCAAGAAATGTCAATTATTTATCTTATTCCAAATTACTAACAATATTTGTTTGTAATAACATAATAAATCATGTGTTATAAATATATTTATATGTTATTATAAATATGTAACAACCATTTTACACCTCTTTGACATCAAATGGAAAATTATAGTATCTACAGCATGTATGTGGGAAAAACATCTTCTACGTAGTGATACAATTCATTTTCAAGAACCATCATTAATCCTTAGTTATTATGATATATTTAATTTTTAAATATGTTATTTATGATATAATTATGTTTTAAAAAGGATATAATCTTATTTATAATTTTTTTATTTTATATTTTAAATGAAAAAACATTCATGCGTATGTATATACTACGATCTCTGTGAACATTGTAATTTATAAATATATATATATATATATATATATAATGGATTATTATAAATATGTATATAATGAATATATATATAAACTATATCATTATTATCATTCAAGAGTTTATGTAATTATGATAAATTCATATGTACTTGAACTACTAAACTAAGACTTTCATGAAAAACAAAATAGTTAGCACCCATAAACATTGATTTTAATAATGAACTATAAATAAATTGTTTTTGAAATATTAATAAAGAGAATATAATATACTATAATCATGAATATGGTTATGATATGTGATTATAAAAAAATTAATATTTTAATATATTATTCTAGAGAATTTATGAATAATACAGAACATGAGATTAGAGTTTTAAATAACAATGTCACTTTTTACAATGATACCTTATGTTTAAATTTGATATGATTAAATTATCTGATATATCTCACCTAGTTATTATTTAATTTCTAATTTTTTACATAAATTTTCAATGGGATCATTGTTTTATCATAAAACTCATAAAAACACTTTCTCACTATCACGACTATACATTACATTAATGATTTTTATACCTGTTTCCATGGTTATTTAATAAATCTATTTAACAAATATTTAAAAAAGATTATTTATGAAATAATTTATTTAAAAATGAAAAGACTATTTTACTTAATAAATATTCTGAGGATATATTAAACTATTTTTTCATAAATGATATCATAACTTGATGTTATTTTTTCCTCATTTTGGATATTATTCTATGATTCTTTCCTTATTATTTTTTAGGATGGTTTATGACTTTGATGAGGAAATACTAATGAAACTCATTTTATTTTCCACATGATATGTTATGAAGAAATTAAAATTGTTTTTATTATCATGAGGAATAAATATGAATGGATTATGATTATGTGGCGGGTGGGTCCATTACACCCCTCCATAAAATTGTTTAGATATGAATTTTTTTGAGCTCAAAGGGTACATGAGTTGTAATCAGAAGGGTAAAAATATGGTATAATAGAGGTTATCCCATACCCAAAAAGTGGTTACATAATAGGCTATCGCATTCATATCTTGTGTAGAATATCACAATGGGTATCATTGAAATTATATTTATATGATAATGGTTTTTATTATGGAAAACTTTATTCATAACTTTTATAAAACATTATTATGAAAATGATATTAAATCACGGATCATGTTCTTTGATTCCTTTACTATTAATGACTATTGTACTGTGTAGAATTATTTCATGACTCATGATTATGATTTATAAATTTACTAGGTATGAATTTTTAATGTTATTCTCATGTTCTCATACCCTTATACTCATTTTATACTTAGATTATCGATACCTTCCAACAAACATCTTTTTGGGATTGGGATAACCCCTTATGTAACCTCTTTTCAGGCTATGGATAACTAACCTAATAAAACATAATCTTATAAAACAATAATATTTACACAATGTATTAGAGGGACATAACAAAATCACCCATTATATAATCATAATACATTCACTTGTATTCCAAAATATCATAAAAACATTTATCATTTTCTCATTACATAAACCATGGAAAAGAAAACATGATTCATATGTAATTCATTATCATAATCATAAACCATAAAAATATATAATAAGTATACTATCATATAATCATATTTTTAGTGAAGAATAATTTAAATCAATGTAATTTTTAATTGAAGAATAATTCTTTTAAAATATCACTTGAATTTTTGTTAGGGAAAATAACCATTTATTTTTGAAATAACCCATTTCAAATCATAAAATTTTCATAATATTAAGAAAAAAAATTTCCCTAAGAAAAACCATAGAAAAATGTGAATGTAACATTAATGCAATTAGTATTCATGATAGTGCTAAATCATTTTCAAGAGGTGTTTGTTAAAACAAAGGCCCCATTCACATTTTCAGTAAAAATCCAAATCCACCTCAATCATAAATGTCAAAAAGATTCCTTTTAAATATTTTCATACATATTCAAAAATGGGTGAAATTTAAATTATATATTCATTGTGTAATTGTTATAATATTATATATTTATTAATAAAATATATATGTGGAATGAAATAATTCCTAACTGAAGAGAGAAATAAATTCAGTTTTCTATCAAATATTATTCCAGAACATTGAGTACAAAAATAGAGAAAAATCAACAAAAACATGTAATATTAAAAAATAACCATAGAATAATGTTATAAAATATATTTTAGGGAGGTATAAAATATAATTGCATTATTAAAAAATTCAACATAAATAATATTTTTAAAATTTCATATTGCAATGTAAAACCATAAACTCAATTCTGAAATTATTTGTAAGAACTATAAACTCTTTTATACAAAAAAAAATTTTATATAATTATATTCTAAAAGCATAGAAAAACTTATAATATCTTATATGCAGCACTTTTATTATTTTAACACCTATTTTTCAAAAAAACATTGTTAAAATCATTGTTTATCAGTGTAAATTGTTTCATTTTTCATGAATATTTCAATTTTTGAGTTCTAGTACTTTTAATTTTATACCTTTTACATCATGAATATAAATTAAATAATGATATAAATATAAAATAAATTATTTATAAACATATTTTTTATTTAACATCCATAGTTTGAATAAAATATTGTTTCCGAATAAAATAAATGTCTTCGATATCTTGAGCTACACTCATCAATGAGTTATAATGAAATAATAAATAATATTAAAATATTATTATTTTATATAGTAGTTATCACCAATAAATTATAATGGTGACTAATAATGATATTAAATATATTATGAAAATAATTGGTTTACACGCGAATTATTTGGTGAGAAATTAATAAAAAATAAAAATAATAACCATTTTAAAATAAAAGAAATATTTTTCTAAAAGACATGTTTTTCTGCATAGAAGAGAATTTTACCAAAATATAATAAAAAAAATTATCAACTATTTTATTTAATTATAAATATAATTTTTCCAATCAAATTTTTAACATTCATCTTATGTGCATTCTAGATATTATAAAATAATAATTCAAATTGTACACTTAAAAATGTATTTTTCTAAAAATAAATTTTTTTGTATATTGAAAAATGATTTTTTAATTTAATTTTTTTTCAATTATATAATATGTATTTCTCAATTAACATTCATTTTATAAATCATTATCTCAACGTTATCATGGAATTGGTTTTTGACTTTTATTAAAATAAATTTTTTTCATTGAATGGTGAAAAATACTGCTTTATATTTAAAACACCTGTTTCATTCAATGAATTTAAAAGATAGTTTTTTATATTAATTTAAAATTAAATTTAGTTCAATTTTATATTTATTAATACTATTTATTCTAATAAAATAATTTTTATTTTTATTTTTATGAATTGTTTTTTGAAACTTTTTAAACTTTTATCTTTAGGAAACACTATTTTCATGGAGTGTGAAGGTTTAATATTAAATTATCACATATATATTATGTCAATTGAATTTTTATAAATGTAATACATATTTATAATTAGAATAATTTATGATATATAATAAGTTCAAATTATGTTTTTGTAAAAATAAATAGTAAAATCTGTAAAAATTAATTATCGTGATTAATGTTAAAACAAGTTTACTGGGGGTTAATATAAAATGATAAGGGTTATAGTAAACTATATTATTATCTAAAAGAAATTTTATATACATATTTCAACCTTATAACCTCTATGTTTTTGTATAAATCTATTATATATCCTTATGTCTAGTGAAAAATGTGGGCACACTATTCTTTTTAAAAATTCCCTATGTGTCCTCACCCCCACATATAGAAGGGAACCAACTCTCCTCTCTTATCCAAACATAAAAAAAACATTTTTTTCTCATATAATTTATAGAAATATTACATAATTTAATTATATCTTTATATGTGCCTTATTTTTATAAGGAATCGATCATATGAAGGCGTTATCTGTAAACCAAAAGAGTCTCTCCAAAGAAAAGGTAAAATCATAAACTTTTGTTTTTTATTTATCGCTTTTTCCACACTGATAAAATATTTTTAATATATGATAATATAATAAAAACAAATCTCCCATATAGTTATATTTTATTATTTATTTAAAAAATTATATAAATCCACTCTTCCATAAAATTGAAAAGGAAATTGTCGATCATATGTGTGACGTACCACTACCTCACGAAGAGATGTTATTCATTCTCCATCCCCACCAAACATTACTGGATATAAAGTTGGATATAATTTTTATATAATATATTAATTATATTATTATACTTATTTAATTTTAATATAACAACTAACTTCTTACCTTCCAACCTATTGAAAAATAATAATGTCCCTCTTATGTATAGTATATAACTGGCTTCTGAACCAATGTGTTGTGTTTTTAATTTATATTTAACATTATTTTTAATAGAATAAATTATATTTATATATATATATATATGATAATTATATCATGTATAAAATTATAGTTTTGATGGAACCATAATATATTTGTAGGGATTAAATATTTCAAATTAAAATTTATATGAAAAATAGATAGGTTATTACCCAAAACGTGATTTTAACAAGGTAGTGTTAATAAATATATCATAAAATATCATAAGTAAAAAAATAAATATTACAATAAATATGATTATGTTTATTTATTTTATGTATAACGAAACAATGATAACTATTCTGAAGTTTTACAAGTTTAAAATGGGATACAAGCCTTATGGTAAGGGATTATTGTCTCATGTGGTCTTCTTTTGGACATACATTATGTTGTGCACCTATATTCTCTTTTGAGGTGTATATACAACCCCTTTGACATGTAATATCATAAATATATTTCTTATCATGAAATTATAATTTTTATTTAATTTTATTATTTCATTGTTATTATGATTACATTTTACAAATGTGGTAAGGGTTTTATGTTACAATATCATCATTTATCAGGATTGTTTATGATTATTCTTAAAATGATGAAATAATATTATCTGTCTATTAATAAATTATTTTATTTTATTAACATTTGGTTATTTTTTGGGGAATCATTATTTTATTTTCTTCCACTTTTAGAGGATTAAAGAGGCAAAATTATTGTTTAAAAAAAATATTCATTATTTATCTCTTCTATCAAAAAAAAATTCTACAAAGTCCATGTTTTTTAAAAATATTTTCAAAAATGTGTTAAAATTATCCAATGGATTTATTAAATATATTTTTATACTTTTTTAACTTTTTATAAATTGTTTTAAAAATAATGGTCATGTCATTTTCCTAAAAAGGAATTTTTTCTTTTACTAAAAATATAAAAGGATTATTTTTTAATGTGTACTACATGAACAGAATTTCCCACCATCCTGAACACCAATTTTTTAAAATATTAATTTATAATATTCAAAGATTATTTTAAAATAAATGTATGTTTAAAGTGTTTTTTTTAATTTTTTTAAAAGTGGAAAGGATATTCCCCTCAATAATTTTATAACTTATATTGAAATATTATTTTATATGTTTCTAAGGATATTTTCAATGAAATTAATTTTAAAAATTGTTTATGTAAATAAAATTATTTTTTAATGTGGAAAGGATATTTCTGAAATTGTATTTTTTATATGATAATAAGATATTCCTTTATATTTTTCTAAATAAATTTTCATAGGAAATTATTTTTTAACTTTTTAATTTTTTAAAAAAAGTTATTTTCAATGTTGAAAGGGTTTTTCCGCAATATATGTTCTATATGATATTTAAAAATCATTTTCCATCAATGATGATATTATTTGATGTTATTTATGATATAGTTGGGATATGATCCAAGGATATCATTATTATTATTTCTTGAATGATTTATTTTATGATGAAATGATGTTTATGAAACCCATTTATCATCCCTAGGTTATACCATGAAAAAATTATTATGAAACCAACCTCTTTTTCCCATGGGTTATTATGTGATAAAATTATTAAATGAATTTAAAACCTGTTTCTTTTCCCTGGGATATGTTATGATGAAATTTATATGAAACACATTTCTAATAAAGGTTTCTGATATCATGAATTTATTATGATCTAGTGGAAAAAATATGTTCTATTTTTATTATGTGATAGGTGGGACCTATATATATTTCCAATAAATGTGTTGAAGATTGAAATTTCATGATATAAATTGGATTAGAATGGGGAATGATCCATGTGGATTAAGTTAATTATTCCAATATGATAATATTGTGAGTAAACCTTGAAAACTAAGATGGTTTAGGGATTGAACCCATTATGCCATTATAGTTTGGTAAATGTTCATTGAATACCAAGGAAATGATTTTATATTCTGAGGTGTATTCAAAAATTTAATGTATTTTGAAACTTTTTTCCTACCTTGGATAATTTTATTTGGTTTCCATTTGATTTATATCTTATTAAATATTAACATTTATTCCATGACTTATGATTTTGATATTTGATATGTATGGTATGATTTTAATAAGTTATACTGATGTTCTCATACACTTATTATCACATTATGTTTATATATTTCATTTATTTTCCATTACTAATAATCTAAGCTCCCTCTTTCATATTTTTCATTTACCTAGTTAATTATTATATTCCTTATATGTGATATGTCTAAGAAGAGTGATAATTATGAGTAACTGGGTGGGAGATGATGTAGAACTCAAGTGAACTAGTATTTTATGATTCCAAGTTTCCAAACTCATGATAATTTATTATCCCCTAGTTATTTTTTTGTTTAATGTAATGAATATTCTTTTTATAAGATATAATATATATTAATAATAATATTGGGTAACAATTGTTTGTACCAGAGGATATTCTTAGTTATCCATTGAAAAAAAATAATTAGAAAACCTTACTAAGATGTCTAGGTATATGAATATGGATAAGTCTAGTGATAATTCTACATATTGGAAAATATCATTTCATATTAGTGATGGATAGTGAAAGCGTTTTCATTTAAAATATTGTAAACCCATGAAATTTTGTGACATATTTTTTTTGAAATTAACTTAATCTTTATAGAATTTTATATTTCACTCAACACTAAAATTATTTTATTTTATATTAAAGTTATATGGTTGGATTTCATTGTATGCAACACCAAGTTAATAGTGCTCTACAAAGAAAATAAATTTTATCTTTCTCTATATAGAACATCGATGTTAGCTTGCATTAGATGCAACATAGAATTTCCTTGATGGCTTGCATAACACACATGACCGATTTTTAATGACCAATAGTCCATCATTAAAATGTTTTTATTTAAAATAGTAAGATATAAACTAGCTGTTAAATTATAGGATATTAATAGTATTAAATATTTTTTTGAAAATATATTTTTTATAATAAATATAATATGAATTAATTGGTTACCAATTAATTATAATTGAATACAAAAATTATTGAATATAAAAGAAAAATATAATTATTTTTATAGTCATAATGATTTTTTCACATAGTAATTTACATCAATTAAAATTTTTAAGTTATTTAAATGTAATATATATTTTATATATTTGATAAAAAAAATTTGATATTCATCCAATAGATTCTACAGACATAATATAAAAATAAAGAAAATTGTATGCATAAAAACATATTTTTTTATAAAGGTAGTTTTACCTCCATTTAATGGAAACCCCATTTTAAATCCAATATTTGGGACTTTTATAGTTTTAATATGTCAAAATATATTTATTATTTAGAATTGAAACATAAAATAAGGTTTGGATGAAGTTTTGGTATTTGTCTATAAGATTTCATTTTTAATGAATATCTAAAAATACTGAATTCTAATACAAAGTAACTTTTTTATATAATTTATTTACAAGGATAAATTATATTTTAAATATTTTTAAAAAAATTATATAATAATTTAATCAATTAATCTAATTTTGGACAATATAATCTATTTCACTTTAAAATTGGGTATAAAAAACATAAGAAAATTTTGAACATTTTTACTTTTAAAACTCCCAGTGTCATCCCATCTGTGAGATTAATTTTAATTAATTTTTATTAATTACATGATTATAATTTGTTAAAATGAATTTCATATTTTCAATAACCATAATTTATAATTTATAATATGATAATTTTTTTATTTTGGGAAAAATATTTTTGATAGTAATTAAAATTAATTACAATGGTTAAGAGAAAACTTTGGTTAATTAGTTACAAAATCATAAATTTAATACCCAAACAACTTAGAAACATATAAAAACCAATTTTATATCCATTATTAGGAAATACACCTTCCATTATTTATTTCTAATGTTTTCTAGGTCTTTTATTAGGTAAAAATGTGGGTCCACCCAACTGGTTTTCAAAAATACCAAGTGAGTCCTTTCCCTTTCCTATAAAAGCCCACCACCTCTCAATAATTTTAACACGTCTAAAACCACATAAGACAATGAAATATCAAAAAATTACACTTCCTATAATCCCTTCCTATATTTTTAATCCTTAATTTGGGTAGAAATCAACCCGTGGAAAACTTTTGGTTTAATCCAAAAAGAGTTACCCAATTAAAAAGTAACGTCTTCTCTCAAGATCATTTATTTTATTTTATTTAACAACCCCATCCACTCTATTTATATAATTATGATATAAAAACACTACTATAATAATTATAAATTTTTTCTATACTAATTTTTCAGACTAAACTTACTCACTCCTCCATCTAATGGGTAATAAACATACTGCTTACGTGTATGGAGAACAATCGCCTCATTAAACGACCATTGGTCATTATTTCTTTTACCGCATCTCATGGTGGAAATTATTATGTAAAAAATATTTATATATTTTATTTATTACATTTTATATGTATTTAAGATTATTTATTCCTTTTACAACACATATCTATTTTACTTTACATTTTGTGAAAATATTATAATTTTGTTCGATGAAGTGTGGACTATCACCCCCTCAAAGCGATGTGATTTGTTCACAAACTAAATGAAATGTACTAAATATGGATTTAGAAATATTATATGATATATATAACCTTATAATTAAACTATAATGATATTATATATATATATATATTTCATTTTCATTCATTCTTTCAATAGGATAATAAAAAAGAAAATAACATTCATGTGTACGTACAACTTACCGTATCTACAAACAGTGTATTAAATTTATACATATATATTATATATTTTATTATAATACACATATACTGAATATAAATTATATTTATATCATTTATTACTTTTATGAATCATTATATAAGTATAAGGATAAAAGTTATAACAAATTAATAAAATAACAAATCGAATATTATCTGAAGTGAAACCTTAACATAGGATGGCTAACAAGCAGGAAATAGAAGGTCTTAATATAACCAAATAAGGTATTAGATATAATAATATAGTTCTATAAAATATTTATAATAAATTTATATTTATTATACAAGCGGTTTTATTGAGTATGATGAAATCCAAACACAAGGTAAGGAATTTCATCAAACTTTCTACTTCTGTGACATAGATACTTTAATCACCACCCATTCCATTTGTGTGGTGTGTATACATAACATAGATTTATTAAATTATTAATATAATTATTTTTATGGGTATTTACATTTCCATCCTATAATATTTATTTCATGTTGTTAATGTTTCAAAAGTTACCAAATTGGTGAAATAGTTTTGTCTCAATTTCCATTCATTGAGACTTTTGTTTTGTTATACACATAAATTAATTTTTGAGGTGTATATAATTACATATTACTTGTTATATCATAAACATAATTATTTTCATGATATTTTAAGCTTTAGTTATTTTCACATTCTTGCATTGCTATTATGGTTTAAAGGTTCCATGTTATAAGAGTTTATTGAAACAATCTCATCTCCTTTTAAGATTGTTTATGTTTATGATTTCATCGTTGAAATATTATAACCCATATCAAAAAAAAATCATGAATTTTATTCCCCAATGGTTAATAATTATTTAATCATGTATCTATACCATATTTCTACTCTTTGGTACATAAGATATTTAAAAAGTGTTCTTAATAAAGCCTGACCTGACCATATATTCGATCAGAAATATATGTTTTCTAAAAAGGGATCCTAGAATATTTTAACATTATCTATAATATTTAAAATAAATTTTCACACATTTATCTTTCACTAAAAGAATATTCTTGTTACATTTTGAACAAGGAATTTGTATAACATTTTTACCTTGTAAAAAGGAATGTTCTTTTTACCATGTATGACATGTACTGATTTACCCACCACCATTCATTTGAAGCTTCAATTTCATTTTCAAAGGTTACGTTTTTAGATTTTTTTAAAATTAATTTTCAAAGAATAGTGTTTTCAAAAAACATAATGCCTTATTTATAATTTTTTTAAATTATTTTCAAGGAAATTTTTTTATAACATTTTCAACCATTCATTATATGTTTTAAATGCATTTTCAAATAAAATTATTTTCAAAATGTTTTCAATATTCTTTAATAGGTTTTCAAAGAAAAGTGTTTTCAAAATTCTCTCAATAATTATGTATAATTTTTGAAATTATTTTAAAATAAATGGTTTTCACAACAATTTCAGGCTTTCTTTATAATTTTTAAATGTATTTTTAAAGAAATGGTCTTCAAAACATTTTCAATCATTCTTTATAAGTTTCAAAAGTATTTTCAAAGAAATGGTATTCAAAAAATTTTAAATCACCATTCATATATCTTCAAATCATTTTAAAATAAAATGGGTTTTAATATATCTTAAATATTATTTTATTAGTTTTCATGTAAAAATGTTTTTATAATGATTTAGACACTTATCTATATTTTACCAAGGTATTTTATGGGAAAATTATTTTCAAATGTTTTTATGTATTAAAAATACTTTCTCAAAGAAGTAAATATATTTTCATCATTAATTTTTTTGAAATATTTTTCAAAATTATTTTCCAACTATGATGACATCTATCGATTTTATTCACTTACTTCTAAGAAGTGATCTAATGTTTCCATTTATATTATTTATTTGACTGGGTTGTGCCTAATGTCAAGGTATTTATGAAACCCATTTCACATTCACTGGTTTTTTGTTCATGAAATATATTTCTCTCTAATAGGTTATATGTTTATTAAATATGATTCTATTTTAGAGGTTATTCTTTTGATGGAATGATTATGAAACCTATATCTTTTTTCCAAAAGTTATGATATGTTTACATGTTTATAATACCCATTTTATTTTATGGGTTATTATGTGATTATTTATGATTTTGTGGAACATGAATATATGATTTCACTACAATATGAGTGGAACATAATTCTCTCTGTAATGCATTGGGTAAATATTTATATCTAATGAGATATACCTAGATAGAATAATAAATGAACTTAGTTATGTACTACTGGAATGAAACGAGGATTGAACTTAGTTCAGTATTATAGGTTTGGAATAGGAAATGAACTCAGTTTAGTATTAATGTGGTGGACTAAGGAGTGGACTTGTTTTATAAATATAAGGCTAGAACCAGATATGAACCCAGTTCATTAAAGGAATTTTTCTATCAATAGGGTCTCGGGAGTAATTCCTTGAATACTATGGAAATAATTATATATAATTATATGTTAGAAACAATTCCTTGTTTTATTCCTAGGTTATGCTTTAATCGCTTATGTTATCATGAATTATGATCTAAAAATATTTACTCCGTGATTAATATATATTATCTTTTATATTTAGGGAATGATTATACTCATTTTCCATACCCATTTGTTCATGTTATGTTTACACATTCCCATTATATACCCTGACATATCATATGAGATCACCCCTTTCTTATGTATAAATTCCCTAAGTAATAAAGATTGGATTTGGTACATTTACTGATGGTGGAGATCTTTATGGGATATCTTGATTATATTTCACCAAGGTAGATGATTTTTCCCATGTTTCCAAAGAAACTATACTATTACAGTCCTCCGGCATGTATTTTTATAATGTACCAAATATTCATCTATAATTATGTAATATGCATGTATGTTAAGACTAAGTTTATAGAATTGGTTTAAAATAGCGTTTAGTCAACCATAGAGAACTAGGATGAGAAAACATTTGTGATATAACTAGGTATATTTCTAATGAAATGTCTAGGGATGTATCTAAGGATAAGTACAACGATGAGTCAGCATTTAGGAAAATACCCTAGAATTTTAGTATAGTATTAACTGGGTAATTTACTAGAAATACATATCTATCTCTATACTACAAGTAGATGTGACTATGGAACAGATTTACCTAGGGGTAAAAACTCTGACAGGATGTCCCAGACCTTACTCTGGGTAATCTGGTACATGGCAATGAGCCTTGCTTCACACTTAGTTTGACTCTCCCAAGGGATACGATTTGGAAATTCATAAACTCTTCACGAACTATAATGAAGGATTTAAATAGATGATTTCTATGAATAACATAGTATTAACCTAGGGTGTCATATATTAAGTAAGGTTTCATTATTTAGACATCCTATATGTAATTATTTTCATAATCAGGTGGTTTTATTCTATAATATGTGTTTTTTACAGTGTATTTTTTATTTTAGTCAATGGGGAGAACTAGAAGGAACATTGTTAATAATTAATGTTTCATATATATATATTATAGGTATTATGAAAATAAATTTCACAAGTGGAAATATCATAATGAGTATAAGAAAGGTGGTATGATTATTGGTGACACTTCTGAAGATATAGAGACCACTAATGATACGTGAAATGTTAGTTATGTTCTTCCAGTATTTATTACATTAATAAAAAAACATTACAAGATTGAGGCTGAGAAACCTTAATAAATTATTCATATTTCATATTCCAGGAAAGAATTATTAGATAATAATTTGATGAAGTCTGAGTAATGGTAAGGATAAATTTAGATGAATAAAGTACTTATGCTTTGGAATTCAAAAAAAATTGTTATAAAAATCAAGAAATATACATTTATTTTCTGTATAAGTTTTCAGTAAGGATTGAAAATAATATTTTTAATGGTGATGAATATGTATAAAAATGATATTTTTATTAAGGGAAGGTAACCTTTAATGTGGTCATGATTTTGAGAGAATTGAGTTTCTCTTGGATAAAAAGATGTTCAATTTGGATAAATTAAATTGGATAAAACTAATTACCCTAGATCCAATTATTTATTTCTTAAAAAAATAGTATATGTTATCATGGATGAAGTTTATATTTTTTTTTAACTAATATATTGACTAACCTTTGGAATAAGGAATCATGCATGTTTTCTATAATTGTCTATGGAAATTTAGGTTATTACCATGTTTCATGATAATATTTGATGAGGGTATTCAAATGTTTAGAAGGTGACAACTAAGAAAAACTTTGTGTTATATGGTGGATCAATGTTAATATTATTTTATGAATTTATTTATAATGTTTTCTATTTTCATCATTCAGAAGGGTTATATGGTTAACCATTTATGGGATGTTTAAGTTCAACTTGAGATGAATTTTGTGATATTAAAGTATTATCGGACCTGATGAGGATTCATGCACCTTGGATGACCTGCTCAAAAAAATTTGTGTTGATAGTAACTAAAGAGAGATGTGATGACTTATCATGGGTCTCGTGATCTATTAGTGCTTCATGATTGAAAAATTCACCTTCCATTTTATAGAAATAGGTGATGTGGATCAAGGAACAAAAAAGGTGAGGTTGTACTAAAATCATGAATGTATATCTTTTCAAGAAAATTATTTAACTTTAGGAAAAAAATAATTAAACCACAAAATTTATCCTAGTACCTCCATTTACAATGAATCAAATGGTCCCTAAGTTCATCACATATTTATGGCTTTTAGATTGTTACTTTTCTCTTGATCTTTTCCATATCACTCCCCATCAGAACATGATAGTTATATTTTTCTTCAATGTCAATGGTTTCACTTCCCTAATATATTCCCCTATGTGGAGACCTAGTTTTATGAAACATTGGGTAACTGTTATGTTTACAACATTCCCTTATTATTATTTATTTTTACGATATGGGTTTCTATGAACAAAACATTTGTGTATAAAACCATTGATAACGTATACAAATTTATAAGGAGAAATTAAATTTATGAAGGTTAGAATGTAACTCCCTATGTTTTTTGTGATATATTTATTTTTAAAATTAATTCAATATTTTTGGTATTTTTCATTTCACACAACACTGAAAATTGTTAATTTTATATTACATGAAAATGTTTGGTTTGAGTTATACACAACACCAAGTAAATCATGAACTTAAAACAACATAATTTTTTTCTTTCTCTATACAAAACAGTGAGGTTAGATTCCGTTACACACATAAATGTCCTTCCTCAATGGCCTGCGTAACACACATGAACGATTTTTAGCGAATAATATTATATCATTATAATATTATTATTTAAAATAATAAAATATAACCAAGATATTAAATTAATTTATATTAATATTTTTAACTAAATTGAAAAAATATATGGGTAACACAAATATAATATGAATTCATAGGATACCAATTAATTATAAATGAATATGAAAACTGATTGGATATAAAGGAAAATTTATTATTTTATAGTCCCAAAGCTAATTTAACCTAATAAATTAAGTTAATTACAATTAGTGAGTGATATTAATTTAATATATATGTTATATATTCAATCAAATATTTTTTATATTCATCCAATATATTATATAGACATAATATAATAACACATCCAATTTTATGCATAAAAATCAATTTTTAAAAGGTATTTTTACATCCTTTTAATGGATAACCAATTTTATATCCAATTGTTAGAAAATTTATATATATAATATGTCAATATAAAATTTATATTTTTAATATAATCATTAAAATTAGTTTTTTATAAATTTTAGGTTTTTTTGCAAGGCTTAATTTTTTTAATTAATAGTTAAAAATAATGGATTTTCATTCAAAAATTATTTTAATTTAATTTATTTATTAGGTAAAATTATATTTTAAATTGTTTTAAAACATTATGTAGATAATTATTTTATCATTTATGAATATTTAGACTATTATAATCAATTTCAGTTCGTAATTCGGTATAAAAAACATTTCAAAATTTGGATGTGTTTACTTAAAAAACCTATACTGTTATCCCGTCAATGAGATTAATTTTAAATTGATTTCTACCAATTTTTTGATTTGAATTTGTAAAAATGGATTCCATAATCTGAAAAATAGTAATTTATAATTTATAATAAGATAAAATTTGTTTTTGAACTTAAATATTAGTGAAAATGATTTAAATTAATTATAATGGTTATGAGAAATATTATTTTAATCAAGTACTAAACCTTAAATTTAAGACACAAAAAGACTTAGAAACTTATACAACACTCATTTTCTGGACATTATTAGTCCATTAACCTCCCATTATTGATTTTTTTTGTTTGGTATGACTTTTTTATGTTTAAATGTGGGTAAAGCTAACTTGTTTTCAAAAATACCAAGTGATTCATTTCCCTTCCCTATAAAAATCCACCACCTCCCCCTCTTCTTCACACCTCTCAACCCACTTATATTATAAAAATATCATCCCAATACACTTCCCAACATCCCTTATTTCATTCTTTAAGCCTCCCTTTGATTATAAAGAAACCCATGTATACCTTTTGGCACAAACCATAAGGACTTACCCTATCAAGAGATTACATCTTCTCTAAAGATCCTTTATTTTAATTTTTTTCTCCATAACCTACACTCTCATTAATTAGTTATAGTGTAGGAAAACAATTATATTACATATAATATGATTTTTTATTATAAGTGTCATCCTATAATTACACATACCTCTATCTAATGGGTAATGAATATACTACTTATGTGTATGATGAATTGTTGCCTCACTAAATGATGATTGTTCATTTTTCTTTTACCACCTCTCATGGTGGAAATTATGATAAAAAATATGTTTTTATATATAATATATTTTATTTATTATATATTTATGCTTCTTTATTTATTTTAAAAGAAATATCATTTTATTTTCTATTTTTTGTAAATATGATAGTTTTGTTTGAGGATGTATGGATTACCGCCCTTGAAAGCGGTGTGATTCATTCACACACTACATGGAATGTATTAAGGATGGGCTTAGTAAACATATTTGATATATATATATAATTATAATTATAATATTATTATATTATATACATATATTCATATAGTACTTTTTCATTAATTCTTTCTATATGACAATAAAAAAAGAAGTAATGTTCATACGTACAAATGATATAATGTATCCATGAATGGTGTATTCCATTTCATACTTATATATTATATAGATTATTATAATAACAGTATAATTAATATAAATTATATTTATATCATTTATTACATTCTGAAATTTGTATATATGTACAAATACCATCTATAAAACAAATTAAGGCACATAACAAAAAGAATATTATCAGAAGTGAAACCTTAACATAGGATGGTTAACAAGAGGGTAACATATGGTCATAATAAAACCATATGTTGAATTAAATAAAATAATTTTGTTCTGAAAAATATTTATAAAAAATTTATATTTATTATATAGTTGTTTTGATTGAGTTTGATGAGATTCAAGACACAAGGTAAGGAGATTTCATCCCACATTTTATTTCCGCATAATTGAAGATTTATTCACAACCCATTAATTCTTTTTGGTGTGTATAATACCCAAGGATTTATTAAATTATTCATATAATTATATTTATGATTATTCACATAAAAATTCCATGTTATTTATTCCATGTGTTTTATGTTTTAAAAGTTAACAAATCGGTAAAACAGTTTGGTGTCAATTTTCCTTCTTTGAGAATCTTGTTTTGTTATGCACCTAAATTATTTTTTGAGGTATATATACTTTCAATTTAAATGATATGTAATGAACCTAATTATTTTCATTATACTTTAAGCTTCATTTAATTACACTTTCTTACATTGGTATTATGGTTCAATGTTTCCAATTTATAAGATTTTATTGAAACAATATCATCGCTTTTTAGGATTGTTTATGTTTACGATTCATTTGATGAAATCTTATAACACATCTCCCAATAAAATTAGTTACTTTTAATCTCCAATGGTTATTAATTATATATTAATTTATTGTTACCATATTTATACTCTTTGATATATAAGATAGTTAAGAAAATATTTTGGAGAAAGCCCAATCTTACCCTCTCTTTAGTCAGAAATCTATGTTTTCTAAAAAGGGATCATAGAATATTATATTATTATCCTATAATATTTAAAATACCTTTTTACCTTATTTTAATTTACCAAATGAATCTTCTTGACTTTTTCTATAAAGGTCATTTTTTCTATAATTTTTTTAATGAAAGTGTAATGTTATTTTTAACTCATATGAAATGTACTAATTTACCCACCGTAATTTATTTAAAGCATACTTTTCATTTTTAAAATACTAAATTTAATGAAACTTTTTTCATAGTAATTTTCATGGAAAATGATTTTAAATTTTTTTTCATGATTCTATTATAAATTTTCATGGAAAATGGATTGAAAATATTTTCAATACTTATTTACAAGTTTTCAAATTATTTATAGAGAAATGGGTTTTCAAAACATTTTCCTAATTTATTTATATGTTTTCAAATTATTTTCAAGTAAAATGGGTTTAAAATGTTTTCAATATTATTTTATAATTTATCATAGAAATATATTTTCAAATGGTTTTGAAGATTTATTCATAACATTTCAATGTATTTTCATAGAAATTATTTCCATAACATTTTCAAGCTTTCTATATTAGTTTTAAAAGTATTTTCAATGAAATGGTATTCAAATAATTATAAATATTTCTTTATATGATATCAATATGTTTTCAAAGAAAATTTTTTTCGAATCATTTTCTATCTTTCATTATAAATTTTTAAAATGTTTTAGGGAAAATGTTTTTTGAAATAGTTTTATGCTTATTTTATAATTTTTCAATGAAAAATGTTTTCTAAATGATTTCAAGTCTTTTCTATAATTTATAAATGGATTTTATAAGGAAATTATTTTTAAAAGGTTTTGTGTATTAAATATCCTTTTTAAAAGAAGAAAATATATTTTCCTCAAGGAAAATTTTTTAAATATATTTCAAAATTATTTTTCATATAAGATGGCATCTGTTAATTTTAGTCATTCCCTTCTAAGAAATGATCTAAAGGTTTCATTCATATTAATTCTATGAATGTGTTATTCTTAATGTCATTCTATTTATGAAACCGGTTTTTCTTTTATGGGGTATATGTTTATGAATTCTATTTCTCCTTCATGGCATATATGTTTACAAATTCTGTTTCTTTTTCATGGGTTGTGGTTTTAATGAAATGATTATGAATCTTATGTCTTCTTCCATAGGTTATGATATGTTTACATGTTTATGATGCCCATTTTATTTCATGTGTTATGATATGATTGTTTAGTATTGTGTGGCACATGTATGTATTATTTCACTGTGAGATGGTTGGGAAATATATCTCCCTCCAATGCATTGGGTAAAATTTTATATCTCATGATATTGAAATGGATGGAAGGAGAAATCAACATGGTTAAGTATTGCAGGGATAAAACGAAAAATAAACTTGGTACAATATTACAGGATTGGAATAAGAAATGAACATAGTTCAATATTACATGTTTGGAATGAGGGGTGGACTCAGTTCAGTAATACAGGGCTATAATGGGGTGTGAAAATGGTTCTGTAAATGACTTTTTCTAGTATGATAATCTCAACAGAAATGTATTGACTACTATAGAAATCATAATATATTCTTATATGTCTACTGGAATTCCATTTTTATTCCTATTTTATGATTTCATGGATTATTTTATATATTTCCTTCTAATAATGGTCTTATTAACATCTATGTATTATTCCATGATTCATGTATATGATTCATGTTATGCTTTCACATTTGGACAATTCCCTAAAGAGGGGACAAGGGTTTACCTCAGATAGAGTGGCCTTTGATTGTTTTTGGGAAATGGGAGGATCATTACTCATCAAAGGAGAAATCAACTGTCATATTACATTTTTTATCATTGTCCCTCATCAAATTAAAAGGAAATTGAGAACCCTTGTCCCTATAATGGGGAACTACATGTGATAATCATGAGGTTAAAACCCACATTACCATGGGAATATAAACATATGGAAATTCCAAGTTTCATCCTTATTATAGGGATTACCTGCATGAAACCGCTTACCACGGGTATTTAAACTTAGAAATGCATTCTAATTTTCCTGATAGTTTTATAATATGGGTCTAGTGTCTTTATAAGAGGCTTTGTCCTAGTGTAATTGGACTAGTTCATGAAAGGTATTTGGATAATGTAATGGGAATAGAAAGGAATGGTTGAAACCATAGGTTGTAACGCCCAATAATACCCAATTCTGCTTACCATTTCTTTATGTGGGAAGGTTCTTCACACACATATCACATTTCTATATAGCTGAAGGGGTCATCTATTTAATGTAACATTACTCTGACCTAGGTTCTATATTCGTATCATTTTTTTATTTGATACCATGTTCTGGCCATGTAACGTGGTGGTACACAGTGGTGAGTTTTTTCTGCATATCGTGGTGGTATGTAGTGCAAGGTTCCATTTTCAAAGTGATTTTCTATGTGGTGTAGGGTTCCATCCATATAGAAATTTTCTACATGGTTCTGGGTTCCAACCACGTAGCATATGTCTACACGGGATTTCGGTTTGGAGAAGGTTCATTGTTTCTGTACTTCATAGGAAATTCATCTATGAAGGGAACTTGGTTCACAGTCAGCCACTTAGTATTATCTTTCCTTCATTAATTCTCTAATGAGGGTTATACATGTAGGGAATAGTTTAAAGAGACCATTATTTTCATTACTCTTTTCTTCAGTGCCTTCGATCTCTCAAATCCACTAAAAATTATCTCCCTCTTCATCCACATTCAGGGACCTTTTATATAGAGGGGGATGAGATACATCGATGGATTTACCAGTTTATTTTGCGAAAGCCCGAGGAAGAAAGTCAGCCCACGGATGACTTGATCAGTAGGGTAAAAGGGTATTCATATCCACTAGTGAGAATTAATACTTTATTTCAATGAATGAATTCATTTCTGAGGGGTTAGGGTCATCATCATCATCCCACGAACAAGTTTTCCTCATGGAGCCACAGATTTTCTTACAGAGTGATAGTCCAAGAAAGGGCCTTGATTCACTTTTCATATGGTCCATTTGAATCTAATAAAAATTTAGTATGTGAGTTTAATGTCCCCACCTCTATCCCATGAATGATATAATTTTCAGATCTGGCTCCAACATCTTCCTTCTGATAACCATTTAGTTCTTAGGTGTCCTTATGAAGCGAATCACCATACAGAGAGGTGATCTAATAAGGATGCATCCCTTCATGGTCTGAATTTTTTACTTTTACTATTCTACTACTTTAAATATTATTATTTTTAATTATTCCTTTACTTTGTTCTCTACATTTTTTAGATTCATGGGACTATTTTATTTCCCATTGCAATGTTTTTCGGACGCAACAATCATAGTATCTTCTTCCTCAGGTGGTAATGTATCTAAACATGTAACCATTTAATTAATTTTTACATGTTATGTTTATATAGATAAGTCACATGTGGTGTAAACAACATTAAAAACATACCATAATAATTATGAATGGAGATCCAAGGTATAATCAAGGAATCCATAACCTCATGAGTCATCCAACTAATAGTGATAAATCATATATTCTAGAAATAAAATGGTTCTAAGTGTAATCCAAGGAGCATCGACCAAGGAATTCCTATAGAAATGATTATAACCTAGTATAAGGATCTCATACAAGTTAAATGTGTTCTAAGCAAGACTGGGACCAATGGGATGAATACATGGTTCCATCTATTCGAATACATCAAGATGCATATAAGGAGTATATTTGAGGAAACCTAATATCTATAAGATAGTGAGGGATCGTACAACATCATGTTTGGAACCCACTGTTATAAAAGTACTATTTTTTAAAGTGTTTATCTCCCTTGGAAGATGCTCACTAAATCAAAATTATTTCCTCTAAGTGATCATGGAATTCCCTCAAGATTCCAAGATTAGATCAAGTCGAACTACTCCAATAAAGATGAAAATGTCCATATGAAATAAAAACCATATATAAAATTCTTAATTTAATTTATTCTATATAATAATCATTCCATTTGTTAATTTAGTAGGTTCATTCAATTTCCTTTCATATTAGGTGACAAAAATAAATTGGACATATGACCATTTATTACATTAATAACATATTCCTTGATTTGGTTCATTCATTTACCATTAAATAAAAATGTCTAGGTAGGCTAAGGAAATTCACCAAATACCATTGATTTGTAAATAACCACTCCAAGTGACATCTTTAACACTCTTTCCATTTAATAGTTTAAAGGTTAATTAATTAACTAGAACACTTACCTTTTAAGCTTCAAGTGATAAATATACATGTACGATACATTATAAATTAAGGATCTATTAATTATATTGTAAAACATTTCTTCTCATAGTCAAGTCATATAAAATCCTAATGGTGGCACAAATTATCGAAAAAACCCACTAAAGGCATAAAATAAATAAACAACCTACTTCGAGAGACGAGTGTTGAGTTCATAAATTACATTGATGAGAAGAGAAAGATTGAAAAACGGATCTTTAATGTGATCAAATTAATTATAAGCATGGAATAATAATTTAATAAGAAATTCCCAATGAGACCGACATGCATACAAGGACACCAATTAATAAAAATGTTGATACGTTGAGGGATGAATTATAGACCACTTACCTAAAGGATATTGTAACGCCCCGACCACAGCTACCCAGAGTTGGTGCATTACTTCGTAACATTGGCATGATCACAAAAGATCAAGTCTTGAAATACCGATTATTTTAGTAGCCTTGGAAACACTAGATACATTCATAAATGTTACATTACATCATAAAGTGATAAACTACAATAACATAGTCTCCATTTTCCACACTCATATCCCCTTCAGACTAGCCCTGCAGGTCATTCCTAAAATACTTCTTCACATCCTGGAAAAATTAAAACACTGAAAGGGGTGAGCTCAGATGCTCAATAAGGATAACAATATATCGGAAGATTTCATCAATAAGAATAAACATTTAAGTCAATGTATAACTAAAACAAAAGCCTTTTTAAACTTGAACATCAGCATAATATGGCAAAAAAAATAAAATTAAATATTGCCATTTACTTACTCACATGGATATTCTACTAGTAGAATAATCACATACAATATCAATAACCACTTTTATAATGATGGAATGCATAATGCCAGACTATCATAACCATGTAGCCAAGGCCTCGTGCCAAGACCACAAATAAGATTTTGTCACAGCCTCGTGCCAAGATACTAGTTTGTCTCATGAGACCTACCGATGCATCGAGGAGCTATAGCGGGCTCCACCCGTCACTTATTAAGTCCAATGCATTCCTCATATGAACAGGTTTAAACATATCATAAACCATAACATAATCGTATCACATAAAACATGCATAAAGTAAACATAACATTTCCACATTTCAATCACAAGATATCAATAAAACACATTGATATAAAAACATTATCAAAACCATTTTCAATACCAAAATAAAATAAAATTAAAACTTTGTATTTATTTTTCATTTAAAAAAAGTTATGTATTATAGAGGAAGCCGAAACTAAAATAATAGTCATGGTGGCGGAGAATTCGTTGTCGCCGCATACGTAATAAAAACATTCCTTTTTTCGTTTAGTAAAAATGCTTCGTATAAAATATTCCTTTTGAATAAAAGTAAAATTCAAAGGGGTTTATACACCGTATAAATGAAATTTGTGTATAAAACCAAAGATTCCTCAATGAAAGGAGATTGAGACGAAGTCCTTACAAAGATCATTTTTAAACTAAAATAGATCTATTGTGTGTATTAATTATAAGTAAAAATAAATAAAGTACAAATACAAGATATGACATAATAATATCATGACATAATTTGAAGGTAAGAGATTAACAAAAAGAATGGAAATTGGTTTAAGAAATTCCCATACCTCGTGTCCGACTTGACTCGACCGTTCTTTAACCTCCAGAATAATAAACTAGAGTTAATTTATAATCACTTAAGAACCTTTTTCAAGTTTATTATTCCTTTTATATCACTTATTACTATGTTATGAACATTATGTAATTATTTATGTTAATAACGGTCGTTTTGTCGATCCTAGGTGCTTGAGTCAAAAATAAACTTCTTATAATTACACTTTGTTCATGTGGTAAAATATCCATTATATCCATAATTATATTCATGATTTAAATATCATATATATAATATATATCCATTATATATATGCATGTATAATATTACTTAACATTTAGAGGTAAGAAATGAAATGCACCATTCATGGAGACGGTAAGCCGTACATACGCATGAACGCTACATTCATTTCTATTTCATATTTAATGGAATGAAATTATAATTATATAAAGTTTTACTATAATTCCAGTATAATATAATGTATAATACCATTTACCCCATCCTTTATACATCCCACATATGGCATTAACTATTCAAATCACTTTTAGGGGAAGGTAGTCCGCGCTTCCTAAAATGAAATTATCGCGTTTACCCATAACAGAAATCATAAATGTGTGCCATAAATGAAAAATAAAGAAGCATAAGGAAAACATAAACATATTTTATATCATATATAAAAAATATTTTCATTATAATTTCCACCATGAGAGGTGTTAAAATAAGTTTGAACAATCATCGTTTCGTGAGGCAGTAATTCGCCACCCACAGAAACAGTATGTTCTTTAACCATTAGACGAAGGTGTGTGTAAGTTTAAATCAAATCCTTATCATAAAAACATCCTATTATATTGAAGATACTGGTATTGTTACAAAAGAAAATAATAAAAATAGTTTATGGGGTTGGAGAAGCAAAATAAAACAAAACAACTTTAGAGAAGACATTACCTTAAAATCGGGTAACTCTTTTTTGATTTGAGCCAAAGGCTTCCGTGGGAAGACATCTACACAAAGTGAGGCTTCTAGGAGTAAGATAGGTAATTTGAGAGAGTATTTGGGTACAATTTGGCCGAGCCAAATGGTTTGAGGGTGTGAATAAGGTGGGAGTGGTGGGGGCCTTTTATAAGAGGAGAGGAGGGGCACTCTTGGAATGACTGAAATGTTACATTATTATGAAATTATTTTCGGCTTCTAAAGGTGCCACAATGACATATTTCCAGTATAAGATGATAAGGATTCTAAATATTCCCATAAAATATGTTTTTGACGAGTTTAAGACTTATATTTTACATTATCTTTTAATTTTATTTAAATCGTTAATTAATGAGGTAATCGCTGTATCATTATGTTGTCATAAAAACATTAATTTATTTAATGTCTAAATATTATAAAATAATTTAATGATTTAGGAAATCTATTTATATTTCCAATTAATATTTATAGTCAAAAATATGACTTGTATAACCCCATTTAAAAATTGTTTTAGTAAAACAACTTATGTTTGTGACATTTTTATTTTAACTTTAAATAAAAGTTATTTGTGTCATTTTCCTACCAAAGTGGCTCCATGGGGTCCCCAAGTTGACCCATGGATTTTCTTGGTCGGCCATGACACAACCAATATGGGTAGGACAAGTTTAAAGGTATTTTCATATTTTTATAATATCATTTTTACCTTAAATTTCACTAATTACCTTTAATCGCGATTAATTAAAATTAAAAGTTATTATTCACCAAAAAATTATTTTAATCCCATTGAACCACATTTTACTTCTTAATGAAAACCATGTATGTCGGATTTTTGAAATTCAAATCACAAAAGTGGTAATGTTTCATTTAAACGAAAAATCAGTTTTTTAACAACACTTAGTGGTTCCACTATTCATCAAAAATTGAAGTTTTTCATAACAGTGCCTAAATTCCAACCCTAAGCTATAATTGATATTCCAAATTCAAAAATGATGTCTATTTTAAAAAATTCCAAACATATATGTTTCATTAGTTAATTTTATAATTAATTCCCGCTGTCACAACAAATAGCGTGTTTTTAAGAAATAATATATTTCAAAAGATTGACAATTTTTTATGTCCAATTTCAAAGTGAAATTAATTCTAATGACCACCATTGGATAAAATGGTAAAAATATATTCTAATTATTCTTTAAAACCACTCAATAGTATAATTTATCACTATAAATTAGTTTGATTAAAAAGGTTGTTTTTAATTATTTTTTACTATTCATAAAAATTTGGAAGTTCTCAGAAAAATTCCAAAAATTCAACATAGGCTAATTTCGATATTCCAAATCCAAAAATAAATTCCATTTTGAAATATGAAATATATATAATTTCAAAAGGTGGTTATTACTATTCATAATGGCTAGTTGGATTGTTCGCGGTGTGTTAGAATCCCGAACTTGCGTACAATGCAAGCTATTGCATTATTGAAAGAGAAGTGTATCATGGAAGCTAGGGGTGTTACATTCTCCCCTCCATAAATAAATTGCGTCCTCACAATTTGAAATTTTCATTGAAAGTAAAAGGTTGAAAACAGAAAATACCTTTGTGGAGAACCCACATCAGAAATAAGGTTAATAAAATTTAGCCTTAATAAGAGGGAAAGGAAAATGGAAAAGTCACCACCAAATTATGATCTCGATAAGGATAACATTGGTGGAAATTAGAGACATATAATTGGAGGAAAAACGTAAATATTTTTAGGGAGTTATTGAGGTCATAAATCACAAATGAGTGTAAAATTGAGGGCCTCAAATCCTTCAATCTATGTTGATTTAAAATATTATCAATTCAACAAGACATAAGGTCTTAGGATAACACATTTTTTGTTTTAATATCCCTTTACTAATGTTTAAGAATTAATTTATTCATAGAATAAGAGATAGGTATATATATATTTATGCTTGAAAAATAGAGTTTCAACCTTCAACTAATTTCTACCACAACTCATCGTTCACTCAAAAAGATAATAGAACTCAAAAATATTATATTTATCCTAATCGTAAAAGGTTCAAAATATTAACACATACCATTTAGATTAGGAAAACTATTTTTTAATAACCAGGGACTTGTAGGATAGTGGTAGGTAATAATGGAATGTCACACTATGGTTGTGGGTTCGATTCCTATAGCTTTGTCCGATGCGACGAGTTATCCCCCAACCTGCAGGTTGTCCTTTTTCTAAAACTATAGTATTATAATATTCCAAAAATAGTCTTCATAAATGTTTTAACCTTAAAAAATACTATCCAAAGATCAACTTAATCCATTCCAACCTTTATTGTTATCCAAAATACTTCTGTCCAACTCACGATCCAAATTTTATAAGGAAGGTAAACATAGTGAAGATCATTTTTTCCATGTAACAACATGTGAACACCTTCATCATGTATTCTTTTAAAACACTAAAACATACTGAATTACCATAAATCCTAATTTATTACATTCATGATCCCTTATTCCTTATAAAATACTAGATATACTCCTTCTATCCAAAAATGTATTCAAATCATTAATCAGTTTCAAGGAAGTTAAGAATATCCAATATAACTTATCCAAATCAATCATGTATTATTCCAAAATCACTATCTTGGTATCAGAACCATATTACAGTTTATCTTTCTCTCACCCATATATTTTCCAAAAAATTTACCCTATTGTGGAGTCACTTTTATTGGTTCCACACAATCTCAAGTCCTTGATGAAATAGTACTGCAGTACAGTCCTTATATACTCCATAATTATTATGACCAGTACATCATTGATACAACACTCAAATGGAAAAAGTATTTAATGACAACATAAGAACTCTAATCATTCTTCCTCATCTGTGGTTGTATCATAACTTTATTATTATCCAATAACATCATTTGGGGCATACTCTGATGATTTGGACATTGGTTTGTGTAGTGTCCTCACTCCTTGAAGATGAAGCATTGTACATTTGAAACCTTTTTCTTACCCTTGCAGTCACGCACTTGGTGTCCTTTTTCTCCACACTTATAATAAACTCCCATTCCCTTCAGGCAAGTTCTAAGGTGTTTCTTCCCACAGTTATCACATATTGGAAAATTCTTCTTTTCCCTCGTCCCTTTATCCATCATTCTCTCTTCCATACTTTTCTTCTCTTTCGTCCCTTCAAATCCATAAGACTCAGAGAATTCTCTACTCATCTTATTAACACATGATACTATTTCTTCATATGTTGAGAACACATGGGAGAATATTTCCCTTCTAAATGTTGGCTTAATACTGTGAAATATATGATCCTTCTTACTCTTTGGATCATACGTATTGATGGAGTTCACATTCCTTCTACTGGGCGCCATTTCTATACAATGGCATAAACTAGGTTAGTTTATGAATCGAAATACATCATAACATACTTTCAAAACAGTTAACATAAATTGAACTATTTATGTATATAATCCATAATCATAAAAATGTTTTCTTTGTGGAATTATATATTCATAAACCCTTCATAATGATTTGTAAAGAAAATGAGAATTATCCTAAGCATATCCCCTGGGAGTGTCGTAACCAAGAGTGCAGCAAGGCTCAGTGTCGTGCACCAGTTCCTGGTTAATTCTAGCTCAAATCGGTGTTTTCGGGTTTTACCCCTAGGTACATCTGTGCCAAAGCCACCTCTACCTACTCGTATCCAGACAGGGATGTATTGCTCGGATAACTCACAAAATCTCTATAATACCAAAATTCTAGGAAGTTCTTCTATACTAATCCTAAAAGTCTATCTTCGGGCTATGTTCTCTAATCAGATTTTATCTAAATCTATCTTCCAAGGTTAGAACTAACCTCCCTCTGATACCAACTATAACGCCCCGACCCCAGCTATACAAAGTCGGTGCATTACTTCGTAACATTGGCATGATCACAAAAGATCAAGTCTAGAAAGACCGATTAGTTTAGTAGCCTTGGAAACACTAGATACATTCATAAATGTTACATTACATCAAAAAGTGATAAGCTAAAATAACATAGTCTCTATTTTCCACACTCATATCCCATTCAGACAAGCCCGGCAGGTCATTCCTAAAATACTTCTTCACATCCTGGAAAAATTAAAACATTGAAAGGGGAGAGCTCAGATGCTCAGTAAGGATAACAATATAGCGGAAGATTTCATCAATAAACATAAACATTTAAGGCAATGTATAACTAAAACAAAATCCTTTTTAAACTTGAACTTCAGCATAATATAGAAAAAAAATAAAATTAAATAATTCCATTTACTTACTCACATAGATATTCTACTAGTCGAATAATCACATGCAATATCAATAACCACTTTGATAATGATGGAATGCATAATGCCAGACTATCATAACCATGTAGCCAAGGCCTCGTGCCAATACCACAAATAAGATTTTTTTCAAGGCCTCGTGCTCAGACACTAGTTTGTCTCATGAGACCTACCGATGCATCGGGGAGCAATAGCGGGCTCTACCCGTCACTTAATAAGTCTAATGCATTCCTCATATGAACAGGTTTAAACATATCATAAACCATAACATAATCATATCACATAAAACATGCATCAAGGAAACATAACATTTCCACATTTCAATCACAAGATATCAATACAACACATTTATATAAAAACATTATCAAAACCATTTTCAATACCAAAATAAAAGAAAATTAAAACATGGTATTTATTTTTCATTTAAAAAAAGTTATGGCTTATAGAGGAAGCCGAAACTCAAATAATAGTCATGGAGGTGGAGAAGTTGTTGTCACTGCATATGTAAGAAAAACATTCCTTTTTGTCATTTAGTAAAAACACTTCATATAAAAGACTCCTTTTGAATAAAATTAAAATTCAAAGGGGTTTATACACCGTATAAATGAAAGTTGTGTATAAAACCAAATATGCCTCAATGAAAGGAGATTGAGAAGAAGTCCTTAAAAATATCATTTTTAAAATAAAATAGATCTATTATGTGTATTAATTATAAGTACACATGAATAAAGTACAAATACAAGATATGACATAATAATATCATGAAATAATTTGAAAGTAGGATATTAACCCAAAGAATGGAAATTGGGTTAAGAAATTTTCTTTACCTCATGTCCGAATTGACTCGACCGTTCTTTAACCTCCTGAATAATAAACTAGAGTTAATTTATAATCACTTAAGAACCTTTTTCAAGTTTATTATTCCTTTCATATAACTTATTACTATGTTATGAACATTATGTAATTATTTATGTTAATAACGGTCGTTTTGTCGATCCTAGGTACTTGAGTCAGAAATAAACTTCTTATAATTACACTTTGTTCATGTGGTAAAGTATCCATTATAGCTATAATTATATTCATGATTTAGATATCATATATATCATATATATCCATTATATGAATGCATTTATAATATTACATAACATTTAGAGGTAAGAAATGAAATGCACCGTTCATGGAGACGGTAAGCCGTACGTACGAATGAACGCTACTTTCATTTCTATTTAATATTAAATGGAATGAAATTATAATTATATAAAGTTGTAATATAATTCTAGTATAATATAATGTATAATACCATTTACCCCATCCTTTATACATCCCACATATGGCATTAACGATTCAAATCACTTTGAGGGGGCAGTAGTCTGCGCTTCCTAAAATGAAATTATCGCGTTTACCCATAATGGAAATCATAAAGGTGTGTCATAAATGAAAAATAAAGAAGCATAAGGAAAACCTAAAAATAATATATATCATATATAAAAAATAGTGTCATCATAATGGGCACCATGAGAGGTGTTAAAATAAGTTTGAACAATCGTCGTTTCGTGAGTCAGTAATTCACCACCCACAGAAACAGTATGTTCTATAACCATTAGACGAAGGTTTGTGTAAGTGTAAATCAAATCCTTCTCATAAAAACATCCTATTATATTGACGATACTAGTATTGTTACAAAATAAAGGAATAAAAAGATTTTAGGGGGTTATAGAAGCAAAATAAAACAAAACAACATTAGAGAAGACATTACCTTAAAACCATGTAACTCTTTTTTGATTTGAGCCAAAGTCTTCCTTGGAAGGAATTATGCCCAAATTTAGGCTTCTAGGAGTAAGAGAGGGATGTTTATAGAGTATTTGGGCAGAGGTTGGCCGATCAAAATGGCTTGAAGGTGTGAATAAGGTGGGAGTGGTGGGGGCCTTTTATAAGAGGAGAGCAGGGGCACTCTTGGAATGATTGAAATGTTACATTATTATGAAATGATTTTCGGATTCTAAAGGTCCCAAAATGATATATTTCTAGGATTAGGTGATAAGGGTTCGAAATATTCTCATCCAATAGGTTTTTGACAAGTTTAAGCCTTATATTGTACATTATATTTTTATTTTATTTAAATCGTTAATTAATGAGGAAATTGCTGCATCATTATGGTGTCATAAAAACTATAATATTTTTAATGTCTAAAAATTATAAAAAATATAATTATGTAGGAAATATTTTTAGATTTCCAATGAATATTTATAGTCAAAAATATGACTTTTATAACCCCATTTAAAAATTGTTTTAGTAAAACAACTTATGTTTGTGAAATTTTTATTTTAACCTTAAATAAAAGTTATTTATGTCATTTTCCTACCAAAGTGGATCCATGGGGTCTCCAAGTTAACCCATGGATTTTCTTGGTCGGACATGACAAATCCAATAGGTTTATAACAAGTGTAAAGGTATTTTCATATTTTTATAATATCATTTTTAACTTAAATTTCACTAATTACCTTTAATCGGGATTAATTAAACTTAAAAGTTACTATTCACCAAAAAATTATTTTAATCCCATTGAACCACATTTTACTTCCTAATGACAACCATGTATTTAGGATTTTTGAAATTCAAATCCCAGAAGTGGTAATGTTTCATTTAAATGAAAAATCAGTTTTTTAACAACACTTAGTGGTTTCACTATTCATCAAAAATTGAAGTTTTTCATAACAATGCCTAAATTTCACCCTAATCTATAATTGATATTCCGAATTCAAAAATGATTTCTATTTTACAAAATTCCAAACATATAATTTTCATTAATTAATTTTATAATTAATTCCTGTTGTCACAACAAATAGCGTGTTTTTAAGAAACAATATATTTCAAAAGATTGACAATTGTTTATGTCCAATTTCAAAGTGAAATTAATTATAATGACCACCATTGGATAAAATGGTAAAAATATATTCTAATTATACTTTAAAACCACTCAATATTATTATTTATCACTATGAATTATTTTGATTAAAAAGGTTGTTTTTAAGTATTTTTCACTATTCATAAAAATTTAGAAGTTCTCAGAAAAATACCAAAAATTCAACATAGGCTAATTTTGATATTCCGAATCCAAACATAAAGTCCATTTTGAAATATAAAATATATATAATTTCAAAATGTGGTTATTACTATTCATAATGGCTATTTTGATTGGTCTCAGTGTGTTAGAATCTCGAACTTGCGTACAATGCAAGCTACTGCATTATTGAAAGAGAAGTGTATCATGGAAGCTCAGGGTGTTACAGATATTACACTCTCCTCATCCATTATCATACTTTAGTTTTTCTATGATTGGAATATAAATGAATAATTGATCTATTCCCTAAAAATATGGCATATGATCCGGCATCCAAATATCATCATAGAGTAGAAGTCAAATAATGAACAGAGAATAAGGACTAAATAACATACTGATAGGAATCCCATAAGTGGAATGGTTCATTGATGTGAATTAAAATGGACTATATATCCATGAACTAAGGTTATTCCTATATGGAAGCTACAAAAAAAATAAAATAAGTCCTCCAATTGCTATAAATGATAGACAAGGAGGATGGGAGGGTTAATTAAGTATTTAAGGTAATTTTCTTCATTAAAAAAAATAAGGAGGTTTCACGGTTTAGACATACAGTTAGGCATACTATGTTCCAACTGTGTGTGCCTCAAAACCATAAGAGGTATCCTAAATTGTTAGGTTGAAAATTTTGTGAAACTATTAGCTAACCATGGAATTTGGATCTGCTAAATATTGTAAACAACTGGTATAGTTGTGTGACCCGAAGTCCATGGTTAGAGAAACCCATGTTCCATTAATTTACCACTGAAATTCCTAACATGGTTAGGATAGACCATGAAGACTATCCTCTATGGTCTCTACTAAATATGTGTCCTTGTGGTTTATTCCACTATATAGGTTCAAAGAAATAAAAAATCCATGGATACCCCATGAATCCTCCATAATGTTATTAGGAATCTATAATATGTAAAAAAATGAATTATACAAAATATTATAGAGTTCATACCTCATATAAATATTGGGTTTGTAAAATCTACACCCCTTAAAGAAACTCATCCCTGAGTTCACCTTTTAAGGGTGGTAGAACACTGTCTCAAAATAAATCTAACCATTAATCATGTACTTTGGCCTTTTTATCTAATGTTTCATCCTGTACATTATCATGCATCCATATCACTGATACTAAAGGGATATACCAGCTTCAAATATCCATCATTATATGATAACTAATGTATATTATATACTACTCAAATGAAGAATTGGAATCCTACTCCACATCATTGGGATAAAAGTATGAGATGGGTTGGTAGGATAACGATGAAGTTGGGAAACATGGAAGAAATTATTCATTGCACAGTACTTATAAGGTAATAGAGACTAAAATTTTGTCTTCCTGACTCTATAAAAATATCAAAAGTCCTTAAAATCATGGAGGCATCTTCTCTTGCTATTTAATTCTCCAATGCCCATGTATGTATGATACCCACTGAAAAACACAATCCCTAACCTAAAACTCCTGAGGTCATTTATGGTTATTAGTATAGGATTTACATTTATAAAAAGTAGTATAAATATTCTTTATTATCATTTAAACTAGATCTAAAGTCATCCATATGATATGAGGACCTAGTATCATTGAATCTACTACCTCTAACAATCATAGGGGTGAATGGAACGGTCTTCCATACAAGGCCACATACAGATCCATATGAATCATCATAGAAAATCTATTCTTAATTGTGAAGTAGATGAGAGGGGTATAATTTTACCAAGAACCACCAAAATCAATGATGCATTCTTGGAGCATGTCCTACAATGTCTGTATCATTCATTTGAACTAGCTATCGGTATATGGGTGAAAATTTATTCTTATAGGCACCTGTTTAACCAAATATCTCAATAAAACCTTCAGAAAAATCAACGTGAAATTATAATACCTAACTAACATGATAGTTTGAGGGATCCTATATATACATATGATCTTTTAGATACATAGTCTTCACATATCATTAATATTTAAAGCCTCTAGGGTAGGAAGGATGTTTGTTTCTTTAGTAGTTTGATCCATAACTACCAAAACTGCATCACAACCTTCAGTTGGGCATGGTAATCTATGTAAAAAATCAATGTATATGTCTTCCTATTTTAATTTCGGGACCCGTAATAGATGTAATAAGATAGTAGGTAACCAATTCTCCTTCTTCACATGCTAAAATAAAGAACACATTATGATAAAACATACAATGTGATGTTTCATCTCAAGACACCAATATTATATTTTCATATCTTGATACATTGTGGAGATGCCCGGGTGAAATTACCTCTAAGAAATATAATACTCTTGCATTAGTTCTCCTCTAATATTTTTAGGAACCCATATACACCCAGGCATAAGTAGGATTTCATCATTATCATCCGACCAATCAGGAGGCGGGTCCCCACCATAAATACTCTCTAGTAGAACCAAGTATTGAGATATGGAGAACTACCTTCACTTCACCCTAAAAAAGAGTGATGTGGTAATTTTTAAGGCTGTAAGAAAAGTTCACTGATGAGTCTCATTAAACTACAGATAAATCATAGGAAATATGGCCATCAATTTCCATTCATCACTAGATTCGTATATGTCTTTTTCGTAACTTATCTAACTCAATACATCCACTACCTCATTTCTATTTCTTGGCATTTACTAGATATAATATTCAATGGAATGTTGTTATTGGACCCATATTTGTTGGATGAGATTTAAGTCAATCTAAAAAAGGATATATATGACACTCTTGTGGTCCGTATACACCGAATAGTGGTCACCCATTAGATAGTGTCACCAACAACATAAAGAAAGGACAACTTATACTAGAATGAGATCATGTGTCGAGTAATTTCCTTCAATAGGAATCAACTGATGACATCTATACACAGCATCTCCTACCTCCTACATCAATATATAACTATGACTGATTCCATATAAATCATAGAAAATATTATTAAATATCCCATGTTTTGGAAAAATCAGAATCAGTATTTTGGTAAGCCTTCATTTCATCTAATGAAAATCCTTCTCACATGATTCAGATCGTAGGAACATGATACCCTTGTTTTTAAAACTAGTAAGAGGTGTATAAATTTGTGAGATGTCTTGTATAAAATTTATATAGTATTTATCCATCCCTAAGAAATTATATATATCAAACACCTTCATGAGTTTCTCCCAAGAAACAACATCACTCAACTTATTTGGGGAAACACATACTCTTAATTCTGAGATGATATGACCCAAAAAGTGAACATTATTGTTCCATAAGTAGAACTTATAAATATTCTCATAAAAATGATTATATCACGTTATTGAAAATGATCTCAAGCTATTTATCATGGTATCCCTATGTAATAGAATGCACCAAGATTACATCCACAAGGACCGTGACAAAAGAATCCAGATAGGGGTAGAAAACCCAATTTATAAAATCCATGTAAATGGAGGTTTCATTAGTAAGAATGAATGACATAACAATACACTCATATAAACCATACCAATTTTAATAAATATGTTCATGTAATATCTTAACACCTAACTCGGACCTAATGATAGATTGATCGTAGTTCGATCATAGAGAATACTCTATATCCTTGGAGTTAGTCAATGATATCATCTATTTGATGAAATAGATTCTAGATCTTAATTAAAATCTAGATTAACCATTGATAATCCATGACTATACAATGGTTCACATCCTCTTTCATGGTTAAAAGTTTGTTTGAACTGCAATAAGAAGTATTTATATAGATAAACCCTTTATATTATAAATCCTACAACTGTGTCTTGAGATCCTAGAACATACTATGTGCCCTCTTGTATGGGAGAATTGACACTAGAGATACTCTTAGAATTAGATCAATAATAAAATTTACCTCTATAATTAGTTAATACAAAACAATCATCGGAAAAATATCTCTAAAATGATCCACCAGGATTGTAAAATGTGTCAGATGTATTACATGATCCTCCATTAAAATATTAACAATATGGGTGGTCACTCCACATAGATCATGATCCTCTGGTCCAGAGCTACTATCAGGGACATCCCACTCACCATTTTAAAGAAAACTATAGGCCTATTTTGAGGTAAAAAATACAATGTAGAAATAGTTTTATAGATAGAATTGATTTGAAACCAACCAATCTATTCCGAAAATGAAATTGAGTCCCATCATTTTGAGAATTATAAGATACCAAAATAAGGGATAACAGTCTACCTCATGGGGATATTCCCTCCATTGGTGTATTCCCTCAGACCTCACCCACAATGGTATGTACAAGGTCATAACACTTCATAGGTACTAAATTTCTATCCAGATACATTCCATGGTTTATAAATAGTTAAATTACTAAGAATCATATGTATCAAAAAAATAAAAAATAGCATGGGATACTAGAATAGTACATCATATCGGTGATTGTCCTGGATTTTGATCCTTGGGCATCAGCTATAAAACAAAAAATTGCCCAGATCCACAACCTTGTTCTATAGATAGAATATTGATTGAAGGTCATGTATTCTAGTACTAATAATCGGATTTCAAGTTACTATGGCAATGGCCTCTACATTATCCTATCATATCGATGCAACCCCAACTTCCTGCCTAACACGGTAGAACTAATCCTATATATGAAAGTGGACTTGGAACATATTTTATTTCAATTTATGTATGTGTAATGTTCCTACATAATCTATAAAGATTACACATAAAACATCAAGAACAACATTAATGAGGTTCTCTATCACATTAAGGCTTTAGATATACCTTCCATCCATATTAATGGAAAATAATTGATCTCCTATTGCGGATACTTTGGTCATTAATACAATGGAAAGAAACCTCAAGGATTCACTTTTTGTTGTTGTGAGAAAAATTACACTACCTTATCACTAAACCTCTATTACTAGTTTAATATACCTCTATTATGTTTCACTTAGTGATAATATCATGATAAATGATATCAAAAAAAGTAGGTTTGAAAAAAAAAATCACTAGTGATCAGATTGTATACTTGAGCCCATTCTCAAAATGGAATTCATGTGATAGGTCTTCCCTAAATAAAATGCCTGAAAAGAATTGAAACTACATAAAAAAGAGGAATATTCCATAATGTAAAAAACATCGTGCTATAGGGGAATTAACTCTGTATCTTAGTAAAATCTCATCTAATGAGGGAAAAAGTAGTCACATAAGGTAATATGGAATTCCATATATACCATGCCCTGGTGATGAATAGAATGAGTAATAACATCCCACCAATATTTGGTGGAATCATAAAGAATATTGGTGGAATTATTTACCCACATCTCTAGATTCATCTCTATATACTTGAAGATAGAAAGACTGGCCTCTAAATAAGACTCAGCATCTTGTAGACCATAATACCATGAAAATATGGGAGGATTCTTCTTCTAAAACTCATGAGTTTTATCAGAAATAGTGGGTGTTGGTTTTAGACCAACCTGCACGAACTAAATCATTAGTTTAAAACCCTCATAAAACTGAGAATCAGTTCCTAGTCTGAGGATAGTTGGTGGTGTCTCAAGTGTCACTTCTAGAGGAATCATTGGTGTCTTAGGTCCAACCATCTCCAAAGCATGGTCATCACCACCCTCATGGAACATTGCAAGAGGATGGAACGGTATAATATCTCTACATATTCCAATTAGATGACTCCTATTAATATTTGATAATATAAATAATAATTAGAGGATATAGGACATAAAACTATGGAATACCTATGAATAGTAATACACAAAATTCCCACATAGAAGGTCACAGTATTGCTAACTATTGAAGTTTAATATATAGGTTTTCTAGTAAGTGAAGTTTCAATTATACTTTTCCTATCCTTTTAATAGAAACCATTTCATTTCATAAGTCATGTTTTATATTTAGATTTTTTTTATTATTTACATATATCAGGGGTCGATTAAATGTATTTTCATTCCCATTTAATAAAAGACTGTGTACATTATAACTAAAAGAAACACCCCTTTAATTTCAGTTAGCTAAATTACATTCATTAACAAAATTAAAAATTAAATATATAATGGTTCAACTCGGTTAATTAACCATTCAAATTCACCAGATCTCATACACCTCATGTATTGAAAATGGTAGTCACTCAATCGTAGATAAAGATAATCTCATGTAACTCAAGTTACATAGTTAATATGGGTAGAAAATAGCTATTTAAGATGCCAACATTAACCTATAAAGTAAAATAATATATATATTTATACTAAAAAATTAAATAACCAATTCCCTTACCTATATAAGATTTTAGTATCATAGTTATAAATAATAACCATGGATCAATCAATAATCATAGGAAACAAAAGTAATGAATGCATTGAAATGAACCTATATGGCATGGAATATGCATGGAATGTGAATTCTAGGTACCTAAATGATGCATATAACAATTCTCCTTATTTTTCTAGGACAAGGTTAAATATCATTAAATCATATAAAATATCACAATTCATGATAATCACTGAACAATTAGGGTTTAACAACTAAAAATGTGTGAAAAATAAGAAAAAATTACAATTACCAAGAAATGTAGTATTTACACTTAATGTGGGTTGGCTACTCCCATGAATGTCTTATGAACAAGTGAAAATATATTCTAATTTCCAATATATATTTCCAAAAAAAATACAAAATTCTATGATTCCACCTTTTTATGTCTTGTACAAGAAGCCACTAAACAAGTTCCATGAGTTGTTAGGCCACGTGGCCTCAAGTTCACCTCCCCATATGCCATAGGTTTCTGACTAGCAATGAGGGAATATGGTGTGCATGTGGGGAGATTATTCCCTCATGTAAAATTGGATCATAGAGGATATAATAAGATTAAAAATAGATTGATAACAATATTATAATCAATGTAATAAATAATAGACCTGGAAGCTGAATATAGGTATAAATATCCATCAATAATAATAAACTTAGAAGCTAAATACTGTCATATAAAAAAAATCATTAGGTAATGTATTATATATATATAACAAGGAAACATGTATATATGGTAATATAAAATACCATCATTACACAAATAATCAAAATAAGCTAAAAACTATCGTGCATCCGGATCATTAGCATGGTTATTTTCTACCAGGATGCATCATAATGAAAGAAAGAAAGTCAGTTATCCAAAGATGGATGCTTCCACATATCGAAACCTACATACAAATGATCTACCAAGGTACCAATGGTATCCCAAATATGGTTCAAACTAAATATTAGCATCCATCACCAATGGTACCTATACAATCCATTCTGTATATATAAACTGACATTGTGAAGGTATATAATTAAGTAATGTAATTCAAAAATAATAAATCGTACTGGATTTATCCTTAGCTCGTAATGTCTCTGAACATGTAATGATTTAATTAATTGATTCAAGTTTGGTTTCTATAGATATGTCACATGATTTGTAAAAAACACTTAAAATATACCATAATAATAATGAAAGAGAATCCATGGTATAACCTATGCATCCAAGATCTCAAGGTTCATCTTACTCAATGTGATATCTCATAAAGTATAGAAATAAAATGGGTATGTGTGTAATCCATGTTACATTACCTACATAATTTCACTACAAAGGATTCTAACCAAGGAAAAGGATCCTATTCATGGTAAACACATAGAAAAAATGACTGGGCCCGATGGGGTGAATCTATGGTGCCACATGTCTGAAAACATCATTCTTGATCCAAGGAGTGTATCCAAGTAATCCTAATTTTAAAAAGATAGTGAGGGATCATATAGAGTCATGTCAAGTATCTTCTAGAAGACAATTACCATTTACCAAGGTGGGTATCTTCCTTAGAAACCGGCTCATTGAATCGGAATTGCATCCTATAAGTGATCAAGTCTAACCACTCTTATAAAAATGACATTTTTCATTATGAAATAGTGGCATTATACATAATTGTTTATTTAATTTAGTCCATGTATTAATAATTTATTTTAATTGTTTAGAAGTTTCATTTTATTTCCTTACATACTAAGTGGAAAGGATAAATTATACATGCAACCATTTATTACATTAATTAAAAATTAATTTATTTTGTTTCATACATTACCTTCCATTAAACATGACTACGTAGGCTAATGAAATTAAACAAATACAATTAACTTATAAATAACTGGGCCAAGTGATACCTATAACATACTTTCAATTTAATACTTTAAAGGTTCATTAATTAATTATAAAATGTACCATTGATGTTTCATGTGATAACTATATATGTGTTATCCATTAGATATGAAGGATCCATTAATTATATATGAACACTTAACTTATCAAGGTCGGGTCATAGAACACCCTGACAGTGGCATTTATATTCATAAATAAACCACTATAGGAATAAAATAAAGAAACACCCTACATGGGTTGGTCAACATTTAGATCATAACCTCAAAAAATGTGATGTTCATGTTTAAAAATTGATCTTGAATACGATAATATTTATTTTAAGCATGAAATATTAATTTCATAAGAAATTCTTAGTGAAACAGCCATGTTCACAAGGAAAACATTTTATAAAATTTATATACTTTGAGGTATGGGTTTTGTACTACCTACCTCGAGCCTATATCACTCTTCACTTACAGTATTGGTCCTTAGTTTGTATTAAATTATAAGAGATATAAATAATGGATAAACACATTTAAAATATGTCATATGAGCATGCATCAAAATAATATCATCTAGGAGATGAAAAATTCTTAATGGATCCTAACAAATTAGGCACTTAACATGATGAATCAAATGATATGAATAGTGATTTTATCAGACTCTATATGGAAGATATATCTGAAAACCTAGGCTATGATTAGGTAGTATATCCAAAGGGATAAAGGCATTAATCCAGTCATTTGATATGAGATATTAGGGTAATGGGTGAAATAATAAAAAAAAATTATTAGATTATGGTCATGTTACCAAATAACTATGGGCTATAGGGTTTGGTCATATGGTTTTCTAATATATGATCCAACAGTATGCACCTTACTAACTCAATAGGGGACCTTCACGGTTTGGCTGAACTATTTGAGAAACTGTATACCAACTATTACATTTTGATATACTAAATATTGACTAAAATATGATTAGTTTTTCAGACCTGGGAAAATGGTTAGGGAAAACTTGGTTCCCTTAAATTATTTTTGAAACACCTCTCATGGTTAGGAGAAACCATGTACACTAGGATTGTTTTTTCTAATTACAATGCAGCCTAGTGGTTTCCAGCTAGTTTTCCGTTCTCTGAACAAGCCCCTAACACCCTCTAAAAATCGATAACATTATTTTTTATCGAAATTAGGTTCAATCCAAATAATTATACTTATATTTAAAGGTATGTTACATTATAAAAAATTATGTTCTTACAAAAAAATATTATGCACAGTAAACCAAAAAAAGGTAAATGTGAGATTTATAAGAGTAATGTACGTAAAAACATGTTTTATACATATGTAAAAATAAATTTATATTTTATTATAGATCTTTTCTATTCCATAAATTCATTATTATCCATTTTAGAGTCTCCATTACATGTGGAACACGTTTTTGTCATTGTATGATGTTGAAATATTTACCATAATGTCATTATCATCGCTTATAAAAGGGGAATTTCACAACCGATTCAATGCCACTCAAATAAGTTGGTTTAATTTTTAAAATATTCCCTTTCAAATTTTCCTAAAAGGATATTCCTTTGCATAGAGCTTGTGG
The DNA here is from genome assembly GCA_963277665.1 of Viscum album. Taxonomy (NCBI): domain Eukaryota; kingdom Viridiplantae; phylum Streptophyta; class Magnoliopsida; order Santalales; family Viscaceae; genus Viscum; species Viscum album. The sequence goes on along the minus strand of OY728119.1, from coordinate 768,009,261 downwards.
TCACATGAAATTGGTTTAAGATGTCCCTTCCAATGGAATCCTTAAACAAAAACACAAGGATTTCAATGTGAGTACTCATTTTTTCTAACTTATTTTCCATCCTTTATTAAAATTTTAAATCTGATTTTATAATTATTATATAATGAAATTATAATATTTTTAGACTAAATTTAATTATTATATGGGAATAATTATTAGTTTCATTTCATGTTCTCATTTAAGAAAATGTAAATCAGTATTTATGTGCCTTGCAGATTACTGCCTCCCTGAAGCAATTAATTTTGTTTTCCACCAATTTTTATCTTCATTAATTATATGGGTGATATTTAATAATTAATGGGATATATATAATATGGCTATTATTATTAACATAAAAATAATAATCCACCTTTTTCTCTCTCATTATTTGTGAAATTCAAATGTTAACAGTGTGTTGTGCATATTACCACATCCATGAAGTAATGTATCTTGATTTTCAACATTATTTTTTATTATTTAATAAAATTTCATAAAATATGATTTAAAAAAATTAAATTATCTAAATTTTATGATTATTTTTTTATAAAATAATTATTCCAATATAAAACACTTTCATAATCATATTATTCTATTAATTACGGTATTTTTTTATTTGAGTCATTCTAACCACCTAATTGAACAATGATACAAAATAAATCATAGATTAATATGATATCTTAATTAAATATAATATATAATTCAAAAAAAATATTTGATGTCGGTTTTGTAATTTTAATTTTAGTATTAAATTAATTGGTTAATTTTTCACCATTAGTTTGTTAAAAATCAAAGAAGCATTCTTTTCGCAAATTTCATATACAATAGAAATAACCAAATCGAATCAAATTATAAAATTATAAATAATTAAAAAGAATAAATTTCAACAAATTATTTTTATTTTTAATGATGAAATTTTGGAGAATAATTAATAAATAGAAACATCAAATCCTCTCTTTAAATAGATTTCAATTCAAATTATACTATGGTTGTATGAGTCTCGGTTAACTCAACTCATTTCACTTAGTTATAATGGTTCTTATTGAACATCATTCATAGAATATTGTTTTCTTCTACCCAAATATTTGGAAACCCAAATATATATTATCTCACATTACCTTCTTATTTCCATTACAACATTTTAAATATTTGTTTTGTTATTATTTTTACAAGATGGGTTTTGAAAAAAAAATTAAAAATATAAAAAATAAGTTTTCCATTCTTTTAAATATTTTATCTCTTAGTCCATTTTTTAAATAAAATTTATGTCATTTAAAAAATATATTAATGTATTTAATTTATAAAATTATGTGTGTTCTAATGTTTTTACTTCACCTTTTTTTAATCATTTATGACTATTTCAATACTCCATTATTAATACTTTTTTTGAAAGTAAATTTTTTGAAAATTGATTCACTTAATATTTTTTAAATCATTATTTATTTTAAAGTATTTATTATTTTTATTTATATCTAAACATTTATTTTTAAAATACCATCACTTGAATTTATCAAAATTGACAATTAAAATTTATTTTTAAATTGAATATAATGTTATCTTTTATTAAAAATATATAAACAATTTCTAAAAATTAATTTATGATTTATTTACCATTTTATATTTATATATAAATGAATTATTTTACAATATATTAATTTTTATAAAACACCCTCAAAAATTTCCTTTAAAATAGTTCTATAGGGTGATTGAGATGTGGGAGTCAATTATTTACATTATTTTGATCAATTTTTTTCATACCATCTTGAAATGTCTGGAAATGAATTTTTCATTACATTTGTTCTATTTTTTGTGATTAATTATTGTTTTAATGTGACAAATATATGTATTTTTGATGTTTTTTGGGTTCTTATATCCTCTTCTAGTGAATTTTGTAAGGATTTAAATCTCATGAGATAATTATGCGAATCAAATATTAATGTTTTCTCCACTATGGGGATGAATAATTGATTCTTGCACCAATTTTTATGGTAATCATGTCATGATTCATGATCCATAATTTTATGGGGTATGGGTAATTATAAACACTCCACTATTTTATGATTTATACACCTCTATTAGGGCAATAATTTATTTTTATTCTTCATTTCCATCACATTTCATATATTTATGCCTATGATTGTGCTCCATGGAACATGTTTATAGTCTCATGTTTTTACCAAATTCTATAAAGTTTAAAGTTTTATATTTTGAGATTATATATATTAATAACATATATTACATATATCTCTAAATGTTTCATAATATTTTTAGTAAAATATTTCATTTAAATCATTTTTCTCATATATTTTTATTCAAAACCATAATAAAATGTTGATGGTTTTTACCCTACTAAGTGTTCAAGATAACCGTTTTATTTTTTATATATTCATCATGTTATGAAGATGATTATAACCTAAAATAAGTATAAAATATATTATATTATGGTAAGAATATAGATAAATGTCCAAAAGTTTTTTAAAATATGTTTTTTATATAACAAATCATCCAAGACACTAAACCATCAGTTCTCTAGTTTGTGTGACTATTTAGGAATGAAATTATAATTTTTCGAAAATAATGAAATAAGTGTTCTTATTTCGCTTGGGTTTCATCATTTGGAATCATAGGATGGTTTGGTTATTTTGGTTACTAATTTAGGGAACATTTGTAAAACCTTAGGGATATATCAATAGTATAATTTTTTTAATATTTTAAAAACCAAAAATTTTAGTAAAGTAGAGATTGTGTTGTTTTCCAATAAATTACATATCATTCAAGATATTACAAGAGGTTGTACTCTATGGAATTGATGTACCATGGGGAAGTAAACCTTAATGTCATGAACAAACCCAACTCATCCCTAAATTGGTAACTTATGTTGGCCCAGGACAAGGCCTAATAAGAATTCTTGATCATCTTATGATGAAAACTGGTTCTAGGGAATCAACAGATAACCAAGGTAATGATTTCTTCTAATTAAATAAACTTAATAGTAGAAAGTAAATAAATTATCCAAAAATAAATATAATTACATAACTGAATATCATTTAAAAAAACTGAAAAAATAACTAACAGAAGAACAAACACTAAACTAAACTTGATACTGAAAACATATCCATGTGAACATGAGACTCACTATCTGATACCAAAACCAACCATCACCCACAATGATCAAACCCAATATGGAACCGATAAAAGAATATAAAAAAATAAATAATAATAGGCATGAGTATTAAAACTCATTTGGCATGCACACATAACATATTTCCAATGGATTATGCTTAAATAATGAAACATAAATTTCAGATTTGAAATAAAATAAACAAATATTGGTTTTTCACACAGTTCCATGTTAAAACAAAACAATGTACATTTCTTATTTCTCATTAAAATAAAGTTCCTTTTACAATAATAATAAACTAGTATTTTTGGAGTAAGATAGTTTTTTCATTTAAATAATGGAAAGTGAGTATAAAACAATATTTCAATACTTTTCAAAAACCTTTGAAAACCATCACATCAATTTTCACATAATTAATTTTGATAAAAAGAGTAGAATAAATGATCACAAAATAATGGAAATGGAAAAATAACATGCACATGTTACCAACCTACAATGAATCTCAATTATCCATCATATATAAATATTTTCCAAATGACATGGTAAAACCTAGGATCTTAGTGGAATAATATAGAAAATTCATAAATATGAATCATATAGAAGTCATGACTCACATAATGACATCAATATGCCCACACTCTCAATCATATCATACCTTGTATAACAAAGGGGTATTATCCCAAAGAAAAGTAATTTTAATTCTATGTTTCACTACCCATAGAGAACTCCTAATCTAGTGTAGAAACTATTGACAAAAAAATCCACAAGGTATTCTGGGTTCCATAATAAAAAAAATTTTAGTTTAGCCAAAACAAATCCAAACAAGTACCCAATCACATGCACAAGAATAATACACAAGAAAGACACACAACATGTCACCACTGAGTCACCCCCAAGGAACAATCTATTACCGTTAAACCATTTAATCATAAGGTGGAATATCAGTATGGGACTCCCAAAAAATTCAACATAACAATGGAAAGAAGATAGTCCAAGGAGAGTTTTAAAGAACAAAAATTCCACAAAATATCCAAACATGCTTTAAAAACCATATAAGAAATAACCTATTTTTTAAAAAAACAAAAACATTTGCATCACCTGTCAAACCATTTTAAAATAACCAAAAACATGAATCATTTATGTCTAAAACCATTTATAAACCCATTTGAGAAATCAAAACCACAATTTTAAAATCCATAAATACATTTCAAATGCCAAACCATGCTTTAAAAACTATAATCTACTTGATAAGTACAATAGGGTAATTTAGGAAACACATGGCGTCCATAACATAACAAACAAATCCATATACTTAAAAATAGTAATGAAAACCACTTAATTTTCCTTCAATTTTTTTTATAAAAATCATAATTAAATATATAATATAAAAGGAAGGTGTGAGAAGAACGAAACTAGTGATTATTAAATTTAACTGGAGAAGGGAAAGGGAAACCTACCTCAAACATATAGGGCTTCAATTGTGCCCAACTGAAACAAATTCACAAGGGTTACAAGAATCAAGAAAAACCAATAAGAACTATAACAAAAATACTAATTAAAACCTAGAGAAACGTTAACCCTAGTTTCACAGGTCTATGTAAGAATAATAAGTATAAGGCCCCATCCGTAAGCATTACTTAATCTTAAGATAAGTCAATACTTCAGATTTAATTCACATGAAGGATATTTTCAGGTTTATAGATTCACAGAATTTGGTCATATATTATACATAACATCTTGAATATTACAAATATACACTTCTACTCAATATCCATTTTTTCATAAAACAAAAACTCTTTAAAAAGAAACTTGACATCGTTTCATGTTTTAACAGTATAAATTTTCTTGATCACATCCTTGACTCTATTACTCTTTTTTTCTAATGAATTTTTTTAAAAAATATGTGATAAGCATAAAAATATTAGTAAGTTATACATAATGAAAGAAAAATATTTATCTTGGGATAACATGAAACCCATGAATACTTTATTATAAAGTAATAATTTTTCTCTTTAAGATGTAGTAAATATACTTCACTGATTATAATATAATTTCTTACCAATTTTTTAACCCAAATATTGCCATAAATCCCATAAAAATCAACATATATCACATAAAGGTAACTTGGGACATAAACATACTTAAATGGAAAAACCATACAGTCGACTTCCACACATATCAAGAAATGGAATAGTCATACGACTGACTTACATGCCCTATGAAATAGATGTTATAACGTAACCACCTATCCTTGGTGTATCACGAAACCACCAATCATTATATTTATCATGTAACCACCCATCTTTAGTTTATTGCATTACCACCAATAAAAGGTCCAAGTACCATTATATAATCATAACACATAAAATATTTCAAATATCAACATTTTACTAGTAACATTTAATTTTCAATCACAAGAAATAAATTAAGGTTATTAAAATATTCAATCCATTTCAAAAACCATTTTCAATACTAAAAAACCAAGAAAATGAATAAGGGATTTATTTTCCATAAAAAAGATTAAGGCTTTTAGATAAAGCCAAATATCAAATAACAGTTACGATGGAAGAGAGGTCGTTGTCTCCACATAAATTAAAAATATTACTTTTTTATTTTAGTGAAATTGATAGAAGAAAAAGATTCATTTTGAATGAAATTAAAATTAAAATTGGTTTATTATACACCTTATCAAAGAAGAAGATATATATTATCAAAATATGCCTCAATGAAAAGAGATTGAGGTGAAGTCCCTTACCTTGAGTCTGACTCGTCTCGTATGTTCCATGTTCTTTCTGAATAATTAACTTAAGTTAATTTCTAATTGATTAGAAATATTTTTCATGTTTATTATTATTTTTATATCACTTTTTATCATGTTATAAAAATTACATAATTATTTAAGCTAATATCAGTCGTTTTATCAATATTCAGTACATCAGTAAAAAAATGAACTTGTTTTGATACAAATTGTACATGTATTCAAAAGTACATAATCATGATAAAGATATTAATTATTTCAATATCATATATATCCATTATATATGAATTAATAATAGTTTATAACATTTGGAGATCATAAATAAAATGCACTATCCTTGTAGATGGCAGGCTGTACGTTTGCATGAACGCTACTTTCATTTATTTGTCATGCTAAAAGAATAATAATCAAATGATATAAATTTTTATTATAATACCAATATTATATATATATAATTTATATATTATAGTTTTAATAAAAAAATCCAATATACGTTCCATGTATATCATCAACGAGTCATGTCACTTTGAGGGGGTGGTAGTCCACACTTACTTAAATGAAATTATTGTATTTACACATCATGTAAAGCATAAAGGCGTGTTGTAAATAAAAACTAAAAAATCATAGAGACAATATAAATATAATATATGTCATATATAAATATAGTTTCATCATAATGGCCACCATGATAGGGGGTATGGGAAAATTGAATAATCATCATTTCGTGAGGCAGTAGTTCGCCATACACAGAAATAGTATGTTTGTATCCATTTGATGGAGGTGTGTGTAAGTGTAGTTTGAATACATATCATAAACAAATCCTAGTATATTGAGGATTATTTTTTATGTAAAAAAATAATTAGAAGATAATAGGTAGTGGATATGGAAAATTAAGGAAAGGAACTTGAGAGAAGATGTTACCTCTAAATCGGGGAAGCATTTTTTATTTAGAACAAAAGGCTTTCTTGAATTGCCTTATTCCCAAGGTATGGATTCTAGTAATAATGTATGGATGTTGGTAGATTATTCGTATAAAATTTGGATGATCCAAGGGTCTTGAGAGGTGTGAGTATGTGGGTAGAGGTGCTGGCATTTTATAAGAGGTAGGAGGGGCACGTTAGTAATGTTTGAAATCTTAATTTATTAAAAATTCGATTTCAATTAAATAAGGTAAAAGACTCTTTCAATTCAAATATTATATGTTTTAGGTTCGAATACCTATCATCAAATAATTTTTAGAAAATTTTATATATTTTTTATCCTTATCTTTTTCGATTAACACTTATTTTATCCTTTTTAGTCATACCATGATAAAATGTTATTTACACATTGTGGGGTAAATTAATTTCTATATCAGGTCAAATAACCCCCAAAGAGACACTTATGACATATTTGTACTTACCTTAACTATTTTTCCCAAATAAAATATTTTTATAAATTTAATATCATTTAATAAACAATTTTATATTTTATGTAATGAATTATGTCCATTTTGGACACGATTCATAGTTAGATTTTTTAAAAATTCATAAAAACATTCTTTATTCAAAAAAATATAATAAAATATAATATGTCAATATAATCCATTAAATTTGTGGATTACATAAAAATAACTAAATTTAATTTATTATAACATTAACAATATCATTTATTTTAATCAATTATTAATGAAGTAGTCACTACATCATCATTGTGTCAAAATTAATTTTTTTTAAGGTCTAAAACATGTAAATAAAATATAAATATTTGGGATATAATTTTATATTTAAAATTAATATTTTTAGTTGAATATATCTCTTAAATATCCCCATATAAAAATATTCCTTGTAAAAGATACATGTTTATGTTATATTTCTCTCTACTTTAAATTAATTATTATAAAATATCATTTTCACACCCAAGTCAATCCATGGGGTTCCTAAATCTACCCAAGGATGACCATGGTCATAAATATATCATCCAATAGGATTAAGACACGTGTTATGGTAGTTTAATATTATTAGAATATTATTTTCTACCCTTATTTACAAGATTTACCATTTAACCATAGTAAATAGAAATAATTAATCAAGTTACTATTAATAATGTCCAAAAATGAAAGATACCTATTTAAAAATTTGAAACATATTATTAAAAATATAAAATCAATTTTTAAAAAATTAAAACATAGAATTGGTAGAAATTGATTTAATATTAATTCTCATTGTCAAAACAAAAAAACTAGTTTTTAAGAACTAAAAACTATCAAAAGATTGAAAAATATTTATATCCAATTAAAAAGTTAAATTACTTATGATGACCAAAATTGTGATAAATGATAAAAACATAATCAAATTAAACTTTAAAAATAATTAATATTACGATATGATTATATTAATAAATTAGATGAATAGACAGTTTTGAATTAAAATGCAGTATTTTTCACTATTCATAAAAATATGAATGTAATCACAAAAATACCAAAATTTCATAAAATGTAATTTTTGATATTCCTCTTCTACAGAATAAAATTATTTTTTTCAAATTGAACATATAAAAGTGACAAAACTATATTTAAAAAGACATCACTATCAAAAGGCAGTAAAATGGACTTTTAAAAATATTAGAATATTTTATGCTCAAAATTGGATTCATTCTCATTTTAGGCCTCTAAAATTAATTAGATAAATTTAAAAAAATTAAACTTACATGTATAATAATATTTTAGTTAGTTTTTTTTATTTTCACCATTACGATGGCTAAGAGTTAACAACCATTTAAAATAATATTATTATTATTGTATTATTTTGCAGTATTGCTCAATATTGTGTGCAATGAAAGATTTTAGAGAAACTCATTGTTGCGTGTCTGTTATGTTATCAATAAAAATGTCTTCATTAATGTAAAATTAATATATTCTTTCTAAATATTAATAGTTATGAAAAGGTATTATTCTATAAATACCTGGGATGATACATCATTCCCACTTTTGTAAATTACGGCCCAGAAATTTTATTTAATTATCAAATAAGTGAGGGTATTTCTCTCTCATAACATTTTTATATTCCCATGTTACACATTTGGCCATGTGTTTTTTTTCACATAATGTTTACCTAATGAATCACCTTATTTCGCAATAATTTCTCTTTATGGTCAAGAATTTGTACTGGTTGTTCCTCAAAAGAAATATTCTCTTCCAAATAAACTACATCTGGGCTAAAACATGAGATGGATCTGGAATATACTTTCAAAACACTAAAATATAAAAAACATTGTAAAACTGGGATAAACATGGAGGTAAATCCACCCTATAGGAAACTAATCCAACTTTCTCTAGGATTTCATAGGTTCCAATGAACTGAAGACTACACTTTTATTTCTTACCAAAATTCATCACACTTTTCCATGGAGAAACATTGAGAAAGACATGATCACATACCTTGAAAGAAAGATCCTTCCTTTAATTATTCAGATAACTTTTATGTTTTCTCTGTACTATCCTCATGTGCTTCTGAATCAATAGAACGTCTTCAGCAATATATTCTACCAATTATGGTCTCATCAACTTCCTTTCACCTACTTCATCCCAAAAAGCATGAGTTTGACACCACTTTCCATATAATACTTTAAATGATTCAATCTATAAACTGGAATGAAAACTATTATTATAAGAAAACTTAACCAAAGAAATATGTTGTTCCAAAATTCCCTTGTAATCCATTGAACAAGCACATAGAATATCCTCCAAGTTTTCGAATTTCTTTTTCTGACTTCCCATCTAATTAATGATGAAAAGTTGTTCTGAAATTTAATTTATTTCCCAATAACTTATGATGGCCTTTACAAAAGTTAAAAGTAAACATAGGATCATTATTAAATATAATGGAGAGGGGAACTCCATGTAACTTGACTATGTCTTAAATATACAATCGATAATGTTGATCTAGAGACAGAGTATCTTGATTAGGATGAAAATGAGAATATTTAGTCAATCGATCAATAATAAACTAGATTTCATTGTTACCTCAAAATGTTTTTGGTAAACCCACTATGAAATCCATGGACACATTTTCACATTTCCACTAAGGAACTAGCAAAGGCTGAAGCATCCCTTTCAATAAGTGCCACTATGCTTCAACTTTCTAACAAATCAAACACTTTATAGTAAAGTCAGCAATATCTCTTTCCATTCCATCCCACCATTAATACTCCTAAAGATCTCTTTATATCTTAGTACTACTAGTATAAACTGAAAAACGGAGAACTGTGAGATTCACATAACAATTCTTTCTTCAATTATGAATCACAAGGCACATATAATCTCTTTACAAACCTCAAAAAATAGTCTTTATCAGTGCCAAATTCATGTAACATACCCTTATGAACCAATTCTACCATTTTCTTCAATTAACTATCTTCTTTCTACACTTTCTTAATTTTTTCTGATATATATTATTTAACATTCATTGGAAACAAAACAGATAAATTATCTGCATCGAAAACTTCTAATCCAAAATTAATCAAATCACAAACCAAAGGATCTCATTCCAAATGTAGCATGGTTAATGTCGCATTTCTCTATCGAATCAAAGAGTCAACCACTTTGTTTTCCTTTACCAGATGGTAATAGATCATGAAATCATAATCCATGATTAATTATATCCATCTCTTATATCTCATGATTAATTATTTATGAGTGAATATATACTTTAAACTTTTATGATTAGTATATATTTCTCACTTTACACCATATAGATGATGCCTCCAAATTTTTAATGCAAAAACAACAGAAGCTAATTCAATATAATGTGTAGCATAATTTAGAACATGAGGTTTCAATTATGGTGATCCAAAATCAATTACCTGATCATTCTGTATTAGGAAACAACCAATTACTTTCAATGATGTATCACTGTAGATAAAAAATTTACCATTCGTAGAAGACACGGCCAAAACTGTAGAATTTACTAATCTATTTTTCAGTTACTAAAAATAGTCATTTCATTTTTTTTTCCAGATGAACATAACTGCCTCACATGTTAGCTTATTTAGAAGGCTATATAACTGAGAAAAGTTTTCAAAAAACCTTCAGTAATAACCTGATAATCCAAGAAAACTATGAATATTTGTGGTATGGGTAGGTCTTGTCCACTATTCAATAAATTTTTCTAGAAGGGTCAAAAACTATTAAATCTTTAGAAACAATATTACCAAGGAAATAAATTTTTTCAACCAAAATTCACTCTTTCTAAACTTCCCATATAGTTTCTTTTCTATTAAAGTTTGTAAAACAATCCTTAAGTGACTTTCATGTTTCTCATGGATTTCTGAATATACCAAGATATCATCTATAAAAACAACCATAAATTGATCCAGAAACTGATGAAAGACTCCATTCATGAGATTCATAAATACAATAGGTGCATTAAATAACCCAAAGGGAATAACAATAAACTCTTAATTCCCATATATTGTTCAAAAAGCAGTCTTTGGAATATCATCCTCCTTCACCTTTTTTTGATTGTACCCGAACCTCAAATCAATATTTGAAAAATAATGGGATCCCTAGAGCTATCACCACTTAATTTTAGGGTTACACATCAATTTTAGTAGTTGCAAATGATTTTTCAATTCCCTTATTCTTTCTATCTTTTTTTCCATCCTAGGTAATCAAATTTAGACACACACTGGCATAATGTTCTAACTCATTACAACTAAAGCATCTTACAACTGTATTTTAATTGCTTATCTAATCATCTTCTTTATAGTTATGAGAAATATGACCAGTCTTACCACATCATAAGAACTTATAGAACTTTTAGAGACATTCCCTAGGATTATTTTTACCACACTTATCACAAGTTAAAATTTTGGTTTTCTTACCTCCAGGATTATTTGATAAATTATTTCACATTTCCTTCCAACTTTATCGCTTCTATTTTTTCTCTCATAGAATACAGGTTCATCAAAAAAACTCCATTTATACCTTCTCATCACATCATACATGTTTCTCATAGCTTTTTAACTCTTGAGAAGATAACTCCCTTCAATATTTAGAATTCAATCCGGAGTAAAATTGATTTATCTTAATATCAATATCCTAGATAAAATATGGGACATACCTTGACTAATGGAAAATCTTTATTTATAAGTAGCCACATAATCTTCCTCATTTTTTCTATATTCCATGAATTTTTTTCCAACCTAAGTCGAACATACTTAGAAAAATATTTCTTAGGGGTGATATTCTTAAATTCATCCCATTCCATGGCCCCAATCTCTTCACATCATTTGATATTTTTAATCATTGACCACCACTAATCAGATTCACCTTCAAAAAAATAAACAGAAAGACATACCTTTTGACTGTATGAACAACACATTACATAAAAAATATTTTCCAATTATTTAATCCACCCTTCAGCTTGCACAGGGTCAAATGATCCTCTAAATTAGAGGAGATGTTGCCTCATGAAATTATCTACGATTAAAATATGCCTCTGCGGTTGGTCTAGTTGATTTCGTGCATGGACACCACCATAAATTATCACTTGAGTCAACTGAGCCATTACTGAAAACAACTATTCAATTTTGATTTTGACCATCTCAGGATGTTGATTTGGAAGGTTATTTCTCTTTTAATTCCCTACCAGCACAGTTTCCCTATTTCCTCTATAGAAAACCATTCTGAACACACATATCTTATATGAATAAATATGGTAATATTCAAATGCTATAACATTTAAATTTGACCATAAAGTAAAAAATATTTGATGGATATTCTATTAACAATATTCTAACATCTAAAGTAATCTAAACCGACCTCTCATGCCAACTATAAGGATCCAGCCTTAAACGTTAGGTAATCTTAAGATAAGTCAATAATTTGACATTAATAAACATCAAATATCTTTTCAGGTTTATAGATTTAAATAATTAGGTCATATCTTATACATAACATCATGAATATTACAATTAGACACTTTTACTCGCAATCCATTTTTTCATAAAATAGAAACTCTTTAAAAAGAAACATGACATCGTTTCATGTTTTAACAAAATAAATTTTCCTTGATACCATAATTTAAAATATAAATATAATATATATATATATATAATATAAATATAGTTCTATAATTTCCACCATGATAGGGGTAGGGGAAAATCGAATAATCATCTTTTTTTTAGGCAGTAGTTCGCCATACACAGAAACAGTATGCTCATATCCATTAAATGGAGGTGTGCTTAATTGTAGTTCTAATCATTCTCATAAATAAATCCAAGTATATTGAGGATACTATCTTTTTATGTAATCAATGAATAAGAATATCATAGGTAGTAGAGAAGGAAAATAAAATAAAGGAACTTGAGAAAATATGTTACCTCTAAATTGGGTAAATTCTTTTGATTTGGGCCAAAAGGCTTTCTCAAATTGCTTTATGACCAATGTAGGGATTCTAAGAGGAATTTAGGGATTTTTCGAACATATTGGACCAGAATTTGGATGATCCAAGTGTCTTGAGTGGTGTGAGTATTTGGGTATAGGTGGGGGAATTTTATAAGAGAGAGGAGGGTCATTTTAAGAAATTTTGAAATGTTAATTTATTACAAATTCCATTTCAATTACAAAATTCCACGAACTCATTTTATTGAAAGATAATATGATTCTGGTTTGAATAACCATTATCAAATAATATTTATCCACGTTTTTTTTAAAAAAAATTATCCTTATCGTTTTGGTTTAACCCTTATTTTACCGTTTTTAATCTTATCGTGATAACATGTTATTTACACATTGTGGGTTAATTTAATTACCATATCATGTCAAACGACCAAAACAAAGTCATTTATGACATATTTGAACTTATATTAACTATTTTATGAATATTATATTTTTTTTAATTTAATTTAATTTAATAAACTATTTTATATTTTAAGTTATAAATTATATCAATTTTGGACACTATTCATACTTGACTTTTTTTAAACCTCATAAAAACATGATTCCATCGAAAAAATGGAATTAACTCAATGCCAATATGGAAATATCAGCCAAAAATTTGTGTATTACATAAATATAACCAAATTAAATTTATTTTAACATTAATAATATCATTTATTTAAATCCTTTATTAATGAAGCAATCACGACATCATCATTGTGTCATAATTAAGTTTAGTTATTTAAGGTATAAAAATTATAAAAAAATATCATGATGTAAGAAATATATTTATATTTATAATGATTAATTATAGTTAAAAATATCACTTATATAACCCCATATAAAAATTTCCTTATTAAAAGATACAAGTTTATTTAATATTTCTCTTTACATTAAATTAATTCTTATAAAATATCATTTTCACAACCAAGTGGCACCATAGGGATGAAAAATCTACACTAGGATACCCATGGTCATAAATATCTCATCCAATAGGATTAGGACACGTGTTTGGGTAGTTTGATATTGTTATAATATTATTTTTCACCCTTATTTATTATATTTACCCTTTAACCATGGTAAATAAAAATAATTACTGATGTTACTATTCATAATGTCCAAAAATTAATGGTACATATTTTCATAATTTGTTACATATAATTCCAAATATGAAATCCATTTTTTCAAATTCAAAATACATAATTGGTTGGAATTAATTTAAAATCAATTCTTGTTGTCAAAACCAAAAAGCGGGTTTTTAAGAAGTAAAAATTAGCAAAAGATTGACATGTATTTATGTCCAATATAAAAGTGAAATTACTTACAATGACAAAAATTGTATTAAATGATAAAAAAATAATCCAATTACATGTTAAAAAAATAAAAGGGCAATCTAATTATACAAATTAATTAGATTAGAAGATAGTTTTGAATTAAAATGGAGTATTTTCCACTATTCATAAAAATGTGGATTTTATCAAAGAAAATACCAAAACTTCAAACAAATAAAATTTGGATTTTCTTATTTTAAATAAAAAATTTATTTTTTCAAATTGATTATATACAAGTTTAAAAAAATGCTTCTCAATCAAAAGGCGGTAAAATGACCTTTTAAAAATATTAGAGAATTTTATGCTTAAAATTGGATTCATTCTCTTTTTTAGCCTCTAAAATTAATTATATAAATGTAAAAACATTTAACAAACAAGTATAGTCATATTTTAGTTAGTTTTTTTCATTCCAATAATTAAAATGGCTAGGTGTTAACTACTATTTAAAGTAATATTATTATTGTATTATTTTGTGGTATAACTCAATGTTGTGTGCAACGTAAGATTTTAGAGAAACCCATTGTTTCATGTCGAGTACGCTAACAAATAAAGTGTACTATTTAATGTAAAATTAATATTATCTTCTTAAATATTAATAGATATGAAAAGGTATTATTCTATAAATACATGGGATGCTACAATAAGTCCAGAGAAAAATGAAGGATGAAGAGGAAGAAGAGATGAGAATATTACATTAAATATTCACCCCAAAAAAACACAAAGAAAACTCTAGATCCACAACTAGGGAGAAGAGAAGAAGATTGTAGAATAAGGTACATGCTCACTTTGGGTCACATGAATCAAGTGGGGAATAAATGGGGAATTTTGGGGTTAAAAATGCTAGAGGGTAGAAAGTGAATCTCATTATTTTAATTAACTGAACTGGTCACACAGTTTTCCCGTAGGATTTTCCAAACCATGTTGAAACAATACATCCCTCACTGTTTGATAGGAACATGTCACATTGGTTAGATCATACGGTATTCAAAACCATGTTGTAATTGTGCAGTCTGCTCTATCTAGGAGGAAACAGACCACATGTTTTCTTGGGTGAGGGTGTAAGGTTTCATCAAAATATGAATCAATAATAAGAAACCTACTATTAAGCCTAAAATTAATAATTTTCCCCAAAAAAATCCTATAGAAACTAAATAATAAACACATAAAAATATTAAAAAAATTAAACCCTCAAAATAAAATATCATATTTCATAATTTTCACCACAATTACACTTTTCCTCAAAAAATAAAAAAACGATCTAGTTAATCAGTTCAAAGAAAAATGTTCACAAGATAACACAATCAAACTCCTCATGTCAAATAACATCTAAAACAAATTAATACAGAAGTTACAACTATTACATAGAATAATCTAATGATACAATGCATGTTCCTGAAAATGGCAGAATACTCGAGCTATAATTTCTACAACCTTGTTTCAATAATGATTTTTGGGCATACTCTAAAGGTATAATGTTCACATTGATAAAAATAAAGGTAACCAAATGATTCCAAATGAAACTTACAAGAACTAGAGAGAAACAAAACTAAGGATAAACCAGTTGATCGGCAAAGGACTTTGGAATGGACCGCCACAATTAGAAACAAACTAGCAATGACCGACATTAAAAACCCACCACGGACCAACCCAAGAACTCATCACATAGACCAACCCTACACCACAAGGTGTGGGGATATTAAGGAACTCCAAAAAAAACTAAAACCTATCCATGATGTATCATCTCTAAAATATTCATTCATCTCCAGATTATTTCAAACCAAAAACAAAATCGATTCACAAGGGGTTACCACACAAGAACAACTAATAAGAGATTCACAATCGAAAATTCACAACCACTGGGATTGCAAGAGTATAAAACCACCATGAATTTTAAAACAAGGAAAAATTAAAAATAAAAATGAAAAATAAAACATGTAAATTTAAACATATTATGCCCCATATAACACCTTGAGATTTCATGGTACGTTATCTTCAATACCTTAAGTTTCATGCATAACTGGGTTCGAGCATACTATGATCTATTAAAATATATATTTAAAAAGTAGTTATGAATTTTATTAAACATATTATTAAAATTTATAATTTTTATTTTTTAAAATATACTTCATTTTTTAATTCAGAATATCAAAATTACCTTTGGATGATGTTTTGGAATTTTTCTGAAAAGTTTTCATTTTTGATGAATAGTAAGAAATACAACATTTTTATTAATAACCAAATTATTCATTTAAATGATTATTTTAATTTTAATTTATTTTCTAGTCACAATAGATAAAAAAATACATATATTAATTCATTTTAGGTCATTAGAATCAATTTTATAATAAAATTATATATAAAAATTTATTGAACTTTTGAACGTGTCTTTTACCCACCTTCTAGCCACATCTATGGGATTAGAACTATGTGTAATTTTACTACTTCAACGAATTGTATTTTGAAAAATAGACATAATTGGTTATAATCAGTGTCAAAAATATTGTCTAATAGGATAAAATTATTTTCTAGTGAATAATAACTTTTCAATTTTATTCACCACTATTAAAGGTAAATAGGGTAATTAAAAGTAAAAATAATATTATAATAATATAAAATTACCCAAAAAAAATTTCCTAATTTTGTTGGAAAAGCTTTTTTAGAAAAAAAAATAGTCCTTAGGTAAAGAAATATTATCCTTTTTAATCCTCCTGTGTTAAATTGGTACATTTATTATATTTTATTTTAAGAAGATTCATATTTAAATTTTAATAACTATATCATTTTTTATTTGAGGCTATATAAGTGATATGGTCAACTATAAATATTCATTAGAAATATAAAATGTTTATATATGTCATGGAAGTTTATTTATAATTTTATAAAATATGTAATTAAATTAAATGGTGACACAATGATGATACATTAATTGAATTATTAAAGGACGAATCAAATAAATGATATTAATGATATTAAAATAAATATCATTTGAAATATTTTATAAAATCCTTAAATTTATCGGATTAATATTACATGTTAAGGATGATTTAATTCAGTTTTTTAATTAATGAAATTTTTATGAGTTTTTAAAAAGTCAAGTGATAAATAGTGTCAAAATTGACATAAATAGGATTTTAAAATATATAATATTTTATTGAATGATATAAAATTCATAAAAATATATATTTAACGAAAATGAATAGTATAATGTTAAATATTTCATTAATAATTCAATTAGTTTTCTTTTTCCATTTTATAGTAAATATATTAGCCCTATAGTCCAAAAATACAAGTTGTCACAGTAAAAGTTAAATAGTTTAAATAAGGGTTTAAGCCAAATGATAAGTTTAATTTGTAACATAAACATTTATAAAATACATTAGTAGATATTATTTAGACCCATAAACATATTATAAACTAAATAACTCACATTGGTTCTTATTTTAAATTAAAAATAAATGTATATTAAATTAATGGTTTTGGAGTTTCCTAAAGTACCCATCCCATCTCTTATAAAATGAAACCTCTCCTTATCTTTTATTCACATATATAAAGCACTTTATTTCGGCCCACACCTCACCATTTATCCTCCCAACTTCCCTAAATTCATCCTAGAGGCCATACTTTGGTCATAAATCCAATCTATAAAGTCCTTTTCTACAAATAAAAAAGAGATACTCGCAGAAGAGGTAATTGTTTTACCAATTCAATTCAATTTCATTTCTTCTTATACTTACTTTTACTATATTTTCTAATTACTAAACTATTATATACATCATAAAATATGGTATGATATTTTTTTATGATTATGTTACTACCATATTCCTCCTTCTAACCATCCTATGAAAAATAATATCACCTTGTGTGCGCACGTATGACTTACTGTCACCACATAGTGGTTTAAACTGTTTTTCATCTATAATTTATTTCAATGTTTATAAAGATAAATTTTATTTATATAAATAATTAATATTAAATTATTATGATTTTTTATAATTAATATACCATCCAATCCATACCATTTAACGATTAAGGTATTTATGTCGTCACTCGTGTGTACATATGACCTACCGCCTCCATGACTTGATGAGATTCATTCTCTACATTAACTATTCAATAATGATTATAAAAATATATATAATGAATAATTATGAAATATATTAAATAATAAAGCTACTCCGATGAAATATGTGTGTGTGTGTGTCTGTATCATTTACTTTCTTCCATTCAATAAGATTTGAAAATAGATATAGTGTTTATGTGTATGTATGACATGTCGTCTCCATGAAAGGTGTGTTCCAATTCATTTATCTATCTATTATATATATTCATATACAAAATATACGTGATATATAAATAATTATTTACATTCTAGAAGTAATTATATCCTAATCTATGTAATATGATCCAGAAAAACAAGTCAATGCACATATGATAAACAAAGTGATTATTACCTGAAATGTTGATTTAACTAAAAATTGTTAATAAATGGTTAATGTATAGTATTAAATGAATCATATATGATATCATAAATATTATTATGATTATTTTACTAGTTAATAATATGTTTAAAAAAATTTCAAAAGAGTTTTGGACACGTACAGAGAGTATCAGACCTAAGGTAAGAGAAATCATAAGTCAATTTCCATTCATTGAGTTAAACATCTAAGTCATTGGTTATGTTATTCCAATAATATGTGTGAATTACCCCTGATTTTTTTATACTTAATATCCACTTATATTGTGTGGATTTATATTTTTCACACATAATTATGTCATTTATTTATCCTCACTCAATTGATACCATCTCTGTAAGAGAATTCGGTCTCACTTTAAATTTTTGTGAGATATGAGCCATCTGCACCACATATTTATTGTGTGTGGTGTGTGTACATAAATTAATATATTTCGTATCATGAATAAATTTATCATTATAATATTTAAATATTCATTTGAATATATCCAGTTTATGATTGTAATATTCAAAGTGGTGTGGGACATTTTGAATGTTTAATGCATTAATCCATTATCCTTTTCAATATTCTTGATATTATCATACATATTTATTTATATGTATATAATTTATTATAAAGAAAATTTTAGGTATATTTTTAATTTCATTTAAATGTTTTAAAAAGGAATATTTTTAAGGTTTTATGTAATAAACTCTTTAACTAAAACATCATTTTAAATGTTTCAAAGATGTATTCCTCTAAATCATTCTCATTTACGTCGATGTTTTCAAAATGGGTTTAATGGGAAAATTTATTAGAACATGAATATTTTAATATTTTTAATTTTTAATTTATTTCTAATGTTTCAAATTTTTATGGGACACTTTTATTAAAAATAACTATTTAAATTTCTTCTTTCATAACTGTGCGGATTTTGAATAAATGATTCCAAATAAAAGGGGGTATTTGTCTCAGGATACTTCTAATGTTTTTATTAAAATATTTTCATCAATGACGACATCTTTTGTTATCACTTATAATTAATTTATGTTTATCTCTTATGATATATTTTTTTCATATCTTATTTAATGGTTTATGATAAGTTGGTTTGTGAATGTTCAATTTAGATACCATTCTTGGTTTATGGTTAAGTATTCATATTTTGTATACTATTTTTTAATATGATTGATTATGTTGTTTACGTTTCACCATTTTCATATGAGGAATTTATGGGACTTAGTATGTTATGGTTGGGTCTCTCTATAGCACCTCTATGCATCGGTAGGTCACCTAAGACAAACTAGACTAGGTTTTGGATGAGGCCTTACCGCTTTTTTGATTCATGGCACGAAGCCTTGATAGTAACCGATTCTTAGAATACAGCCTCCATTGCATGTTTTAGATATCCAAAAATATGAATTCCCTCATTATAAGATCAGATTTTGATATTAAAATTTATTATTAAACTAGTAAAATATCCATTTGGTTTTTTAAATTGAATTATTTAATATATTCTTGCTATTTTATATTGAAAATTATGTTTAAAAGACTTATTTTTAAAATTAATACCTTTCTTTAAAATTTTATGCTTATTTATGATAACTTGTGATGTATTTTTTACACTTACTAAGAATATAATATCACCCATTTATTATGTTTTACATTCCCAAGATTCTAATATGTGTATTATGACTAATTTTCAGGGCTAAGCTATGTGAATCATTGTGTTCTCAAAGTATTATCTATGTTGTATTTCATGTTTTGAATTATAATGTAATGTTCACATATGTAATCTATTTTCCAATACTACTAAATTGATCAGTCCTTTGAGATTTTATTCCTTGTAATATTTCCAATGTATTAAAATAATCCATTGTCTTTTGGCTTCGGGGTTTGGGGTTTTATTGTATGTATTAAAGGGAGGTTTAGCAGCAACCATGGAAAGTAGATTTAGAAATCAAATATTAGAAATCATAAGTGTATGAATGACTTTGAGGATTATTCTATGAATAGGATATCATCCTCTATATATGGAATCATTTAGAGATCCTATAAATTATTTTTCATGACTATATCACTATGATTATTGTTTCTCACTTTTTTCATTGAGTTTTTGTCAATGGTTAGAATCAGTAAGGTTATACAAGAAATAAATATACTACTGATGATGAAGAGACTAAAAATGAAAAATTAAATTAAATAGGTATTAAGGAATAAGATGCAAATCATAATTAATGGATTAATCATTAAGTTGAATGATTATGCTTATTTTGTATTTGGATTCAATAATTATTACATCAAAGGTTCTATGGTTATAAGATTCATGATATATATAAGGATTGTATTATTATACTTCTTATTTAAGGATTTGTAATCATAAGAGTATTCATTATGGATTTAAAGGTGACAAAATATTTGTTGTCTGACAATAATGGATACATTAGGTTTTTGGAGGATATGATGTCAAAATTGATATCAGAAATTTAGAGACCTTTTTGGACTAGTAATTTGAAAAGAAGTATTTTTGGAAGGTCTTAAATTTTAAATGGAGTAAGTTGAACATTGGATTTTATTGTTTGAGGTTAAAGCATAATTTATTGAAATATTTAGGATAAAATTTTTTGATTCAATAATAATTTAGATGATGAAGGAAATACATTCATGCCTTATGACTATTCAATAGAGCTTCAGTCATGAAACTTTTATTTGGAACATTCATTTCCAAGTGCAAGCGATGGAGGGAAAATATATTAATTCACAACCAAAGTATAATAGTATTGGGATCAAGTATGTTTCTAGAGTTCTATTATTTATATTAAAAAAATCCATCAACTCTAGGAAAAAGTATCAAAAAATGTGATTTATTAATTTTTTTTTAACTAATGGTATATTAAATCATCATAGATTTATGGCTTTGAAGCCCTAAATTTTCAATTGGTTGTTCACTTGTGTATAATTGTGGACCTCAATCAATCCCAAAAAATATTAATATTTTTACTTCATGTATGTATATCTACCTGAAACTAATATTATCCTATTATAAAGTCAAGTCAGATAGTGACCTTCACATTTCCCTTTCACAATTATTAAGAGTATATTTTATTAACCCAATTTATTATATGTGTTTTCCACAAAGGAATCTTCTAGTATTAACCATTTATTTTTTAAGTGATCTTTCAAATTGTGAGGATAAAATTTAATGAAGGAGGGTAGAATGTAACACCCTCTAATTTCATGGTATGTTATCTACAATAGCTTGTGTTGAATGCAATATAGATTTTGAGCGCACTATGATCTATCAAACAATCTATTTAAAAAGTTTCAAGGAATAGTATTAACATAATTGTGAAAATTTATAATTTTATTTTCCAAAATAGACTTCATTTTTGAATTTGGAATATCAAAATTATAATATGTTGGATTTTTTTTATTTTTCAAACAAGTTTCAATTTTTGATGAATAGTTAAAAATACAGCATTGTTGATAATAACGGACATTTTCATTTAAATAAATATTTTATTTCAATTTTATTTAAAAGTCACAGAAGATAAATAATAAATATATTATTCCAATTTAGGTCATTGGATTTATTTTTATAATAGAATTAAATTTAAAAATTTATTGAACATTTGAACATATCTTTTACCCGCTTTCTTGCCACATTTATGGGATTAACATTAAACATAATTTCACTTCATATGTGAATTGAATTTAGAAAGAATTACATATCTAGTTTTAATTAGTATTAAAATTTTGGATTAATAGGATCAAAATAATTTTTTTTAATATTAACTTTTCATTTTTATATAGTACAATTAAAGATAAATGGGGTAATTAAAGGTAAAAATGCTATTATAATAATATAAAATTTAAATAAAACTTATCCTATTTTAATTGAATAAGTTTATTTCGACCGAAATCAACCTAATTTTTAAAATATGATCCTTTTTAATTCACTTGTGTAATATTATGACATTTATTATATTTTATTTAAAGGTGGGTTAAAATGTCTCATTGATGTTTTAATAACTATGTAATTTTTTGTATGAGGATATGTAAGTGATATGGTCAACTGAAAATAGTATTTAGAAATATTAAATATTTATCTAAATCAGGTTAAGTTATTTATAATTTTCAAAATTATATAATTAAATTAAATGGTGACCTAATGATTATACAGTAATTGATTTATTAAAGGAGGAATCAAATTAATGATATTAATAATATTAAAATAAATATAATTTGAACTATTTTATTCCATACATGAATTTTTTTGTGAATATTACTTGTTAGAGATGAGTTAATGTAGTTTTTTATAAGGAATCAAGTGGTTATGAGTTTTTGAAAAATCATGTGATAAATAGTGTAAAAATTCACATAAATGAGATATTAGAATAAATAATATTTTATTTAATGATATTAAATATTTAAAAATAAATTATTCTTCCATACAACTTTAATAATTCTTAATATTTCATAAATGATCCAATTATGGTTATTTTGTCATTTTATTATAACTATATTAACCATGTATTTTAAAAAAGAAACATTGTCACAGTAAAAGTTAAATTGTTTTATTATGGGTTAAATCGAAAAGATAAGGTTATGTTTTTGACATAAACAGGTATAAAATTCTATTTTTGTAAATATTTAGTCCCATAATAATCTTATACTTTAAATAAATCAATTTTGACCTATTTTAAACTGATAATAAATTTAAATTAAATTAATAGTTTCGAAGTTTCTTAAAGTCTATCTCCCCTCTTTTATAAAAGGTCATATATCCTTCTCTTTTATTAACATCACTAAATATATTTATTTTGGTCAAAAAATTCCCATTTATCCTCTAAAATTCTTTAAATTCATCTTAGTGTCCATAAATTTGGTGTAAATTCAATCTAATAATTCGTTTTAAGCAAACCAAAATTAGATACTCGAAGAAGAGGTAATTATTTTACCAATTATATTCAATTTATTTTCATCTTATACTTACTTTTACAAAGTTTTTTACATACTAAAGTAATAAATACATAATATAATATATTATGAGATTTTTTTATGATTATGGTACAACCATATTCCTCATTTTATATAAGTCACTCTTTAACTAAAACATTATTTTAAATGTTTCAATGATTTGTCCCTCTAAATAATTCTCATTCATGTCCATGTTTTCAAAATGGGTTTTATGGATTTATTTAAAAAGATATTAATATATTAAAATTTTTATTTTATAATTTCATTAAAAAATTTAAAATTTTAATGGGACATGTTGATTCAAAAATCTCTTTTAAAATATCTTATTTTTTAAGTTTTTTTCTTTTGAATAAATGATTTGAAAGCAAAAAAAGAGTATTTGTCTGAAGATTTTTTAATGGTTTTCTTAGATTATTTTAATCTATGTCAAGATCATTTATTGTATCATATGATTAATTTATTTTGATATATTTTGGTATAATTTATCATATTGTGTGGAATGGTGTTGGATCAGTTTGATTGCGAATTTCTTATTTAGATACCATCCTTGGTTTATGGTTAAAGTATTCATATTTCATATACTAGTTTTTAATATGAATTATTATGTTTTTTATTTTTTAAAATTTTCATATTAAGAATGTATTGGACATAGTAAGTTATGGTTGGTTCCCTATATATCCCCTCATTGCATCAGTAGGACTCCTAGGACAAACTGAAATAGGTTTTGAATGAGGCCTTACCCATTTATAGATTTTTGGCATCAAGCCTTGACTGTAATAGATTCATGGAACTAATCCTTGACCATAACATATTCTTGGCATAAATCCTTGACAATAATATATTATTGGCATTAATTATTGATAATAATATATTTATGGAATGCAGGCTTGATTCTATGTTTTAGATGTCAAATATTAAGCATTCCATCATTATAAGATTTTTTATTGATATTTCATGTAATTTTTCAACTAGTCGAATATCCATGTGAATGTTTAAATGAAATTATTTTATTTATTCTTTCCTTATTATTATTATAATTATGTTTAAAATTCTTGTGTTTTAGTTTTATACCTTTCCTTAAAATTTAAATCTTATTTATGATAGCTTATGATATATTTTTTACCCCTACTAAGCATCTAATCTCACCCCATTCATATTTTTTACTTTCCTATGATGCCATGATGTGTACTATAACTTATATATAGGGTTAATATTGGTTAATAATGGAGTTCTAATATTATTATATTTGTATTAATTCATGTTTTTATTTGTCGTGTAAATATCATTTATGTAATCTATTTTCCAAAAATACTAAACTGATCGGTCCATCAAGATTTGATTCCTTGTAATCATATCAATTTATTAAAATAATGCACTAGATCTGGGATTCTGGGGTCGAGAAATTACACCACAATGGTGGAGACAATATAAAATTATAGTTTCCACACAACCCTGAAAATGTTCTGGCTACGTATAGAGCTTCACTCTCTGACCTATGGATACAGCCCTGATGTCTTGAATCATCTATTTCCCCATTTTCATAAGCTAATAATCATCAATCGTAACACCTTATTTTTGTGTCCCGAGATTCCACACATCACCCTAGGTAGAACAAAAATACATGAAACACCACAAGACTCACTTTCCCCTCACATGGAACTTTTACCAGGATAAGGATTTATAATATAAACACTCATGAGATTACAATAAGTTTACAAAAGATCTAGAGGCCTTCTAATTCAACGACTAGCACCAACATCTTCTAGAAGAATCATCACCTACCTACTGAAATTCCATTCACTACTTCTTGATACTAGATGAAGTTTTTCTACCTCATGCACTCCCAATAACATGGCTTTAACCTAAATAAATTTCCACAACATATCACAAAACAGGTTTAACCAAACTTTGACATATCAACTTAAGATCGAGACTAAAACCCATTCTCAAAATTTCAAGCCTTCGAGGAATCATCGGCAACCCACTACATAAGGTAAGGAACTAGATCAAAAAAATAAAAAACTTACTCCAACACTGATATATCACCTTATTGTAGACTTCACATCTCCATTATTTACCTCACCTTCAATACGTCATAAAAATACAACCAGATGATCGAAGCCATAAAGAACTCTTTGGTAATATCTTCCTGAGGCTAGGTTTGAGAGACCAACTTTCACCACATCCAAGTCCGACCTTCGAGCATAAAGGTAGAATATGTAGCTTTTAAAGACATAGAATACATTCGGAAACTAATAATCCTTTTGATTTTCTACATAAACTCTTCTACTTCCATAGGATATTCCTAACCATGAAGAAAGGATGTTTAAACATTTGAAAATCGCAAAAATGAATCCCTTAGGTTGTTCAATTGTAGGGTTTCCCAATTGTAAACCACCCTTAGCTCAACCTTGAAAAATCATCAAATCATCGGTGGGGGCATACACTATGTTACAAGAAAACCATGAAATGAATCACAACTAATCCATCAACCATAACTCAGCATAAACAAACACTAAACACAAAAAGGGAACCATCTCAAAATCGTCCCAAAAATATTTTCCCAAAAACCCACTTAAAATCACTTCAAGGAGAACTCAAACTTGAAGCACCACTTAAACAACATTTCTAAAATCAAAAGAAAATGTGTTACACAACAATATATTATCAATGAATAACAAATTATTCGAATTGATAATGCTTTTGAAATTAAAAAAACAGACTTTATAGGTTGCACACCCACCAATGGTATTCCATGGATCCTCAGATAGACAGATTCTTGTTCCAAACCAATCACCCATCAACTAATTCCATCAATCCTCTATCGCAAACACACATCCATGAATGTGAGTGCGCATAAGATTACCAATGGTCAAAATAAGACTTTTTATATCTTAGAAACAAAACATACAACCCAGGTTTCATGTTCTCAATATACTTCCCATATCAAACATCAAAAAAGAGAAAAAAATTCCCATTAAGTCTATCCAAATATATAATTGAAAAAAATAAAATATTTTCATCAATTCAATAAATCTCATTCAATCAAAATAATTTGATTAAAACTATTTTTAATAAAAATTTCTACATATTTAAAACATATTCACAAAACCCTCTTTAAAAAAATTGAATCCCAAAAAACAATTTTTATAAAACCTGAGATTTTATTATTGAATTCCAATCTTGTTAATCCCAAAGGATATTTTATAAAAATCATTCTTTTTATAAATATTTCTTCATAATAAATATGAAAAATAAATATTCCATTTTACAAATATCCAATCCATTTCAATTGAAAATCATGTTTTCAAAACATGAAAACTAAAGTTTTTATGACAATTTTCGAATTAATTTGTACTAAAAACTCATAAAGTAAAACTGGTTTTGGTAGGAGAATTTATCATTCTGTTGGAGGAAATATGGTAATAAAGCCATCATCATAAGGGGTCTTTTAGAAAATTTTACCTGGGTACACATGACTTTCCAGGCCTAGCCAACTCATTTAGACCACTGGACTAACTCCCATTTTTTATCACAATCATAAAAAAACAAAAAATAACTAAATCGACCAAATAAAATATGACTTCCCATAGAAACAGGAGGTCCAACATCGAATGTGTTTTATATAAACTTCCTCATACCTACAACCCATGTTACCATAGTCCTACTTCATCTACACTAACATCCCAAATTTCAAAGGGCACTCTAAAAGCTAGGTCCCCCATAGAAGCCAGCCTCCTCTGATGCAATTTTTTCAAGAACCAACCCAATTTGAACTCAAACTCATCACTCAAGCCAGCCTGAGACAAGGGATGAGAGTCATTACTGATCCTCACAAGATGGAAACTTTTTTTAGGGCACCAATATAGAACCAAGGTAATGATTTACCTAATAAAATAAATATAACAATTGAATATAAATAAAGAATCTCAAAATAAATAAAATAACCAAACTAAATATAACTTATAAATATAATTAAAACACAAAAAAACTAAACAAGACAAACTAACCTGAACCTAATGACTGTAATGTCTCCATTTTACCTCAAGGTTAACTCTCTAATACCAAAACCAACAGTCACACATGGCAGAAAATTCCAAGATAGAACTTACAGTAAAAGTTAAAAAAATAAATAATTATAGGCATGAGTATTAAAGAATAGCAGGCATGCCCAAACAATATAATAACAATTCATTCCTTTTAAATAAATAAACACCAATTATAGGATTTAAATACAATATACAAAACTATGGTTTTCACACATTTCCAGTTTCAATCAAAACAATATCCATTTCCTTTTCTTTATTGGAATCTAGGTTCATTTACTGGAAAAATATACTAGAATTTTTGGGTATCAAGATGATGTTTTCATTTAAAATAGAGAAAATATATTATATTACATTTTATCAATAAATTTCATAAACTATTGAAAACTATCAAATCACATTTCACAAAAAGGATTCCATTAAATAGAGAAGCATAAATTATCACAATATAATGGTAATGGAAATGTAGCACACAGAAGTATCCAACCAAGAATGAAGCTCAATAATACACCAAATATAAATAACAGCCAAAGGACATGGAATAACTGAAGATCTTAGGGGATTAATCTAGAACACAATTAAATATGACATTTCCGGATTGAATTCCTCACCTGATGACATCAACCCACCCACACAATCCATTTCACCCTGCCAGGTCTCACTGAGGGGCACTATCCTAGTGAAAATAAAGGTCCATGTTAAGGCCCACTATCGAGATAGAAATCCTAATCTAGTGCCACAACCATTCACCAAAAATACACTAGCCATGCTAGGTTACTATGTCATGAATAATGTGGGGTGATCTAATAATTCCAAACAAGGAGCCAATCACATTCACAAACATTGTTCATAAGAAACACACACAACATGTCACCCCCTAGAAACCCCAAAAAACAATCACTTTCCTTTCAACCATTTTATCACAAGGGAGCCTCTCAGCATGGGGCTCCCATAAAATTCAATATAACGATGAATTAGGAATGTCTAATGAGATTTTTCAAGACCACAAATTTCATAAATGTTCTAAATGGACCACAAACACCCTTAAAGAAATCACACATTTCTAAAAAGAAACCAACACATTTCTGTCAAATGACAAACCATTTTAAAATAAAAAAACACACACTTCATTTAAGTCCAAAATAATTTTTATATCCATTTGATAAATAAAAAAACATCATTTTAGACTCTAAAAATACATTTAAAATGACAAACCATTCTTTAAAAACCATAATATAATTTGAAAGGCCAACCAAGAAATTTATAAAAAACATGGTGTGTATAATAGAAAAAACATAATTCAATATACTTCATAAAAATTATGTAAACCACCTCATTTCTCATAAAAAAATTATTCTAAAAATCATACATCACTATTTAATATACAAGGAAGGTGTAAAAGATAAGAAAGGAATTATTCTTAAATTTAATGGAAAAGATAAAAGGGATACCAAGCTAAACCACACTACTCTTCATCAAACCCCTCCTAAAATAAACTCGCAAGGTTTCCAATAATGGATAACATCTAATAGAAACCATAAAAAATCTCATAATTAAAACCCAAATAAATGTGAACCCTATATACAAATGACCGTGGTATAAGAATAACTCTTGATAAAATGGAAGAAGAAGGGACATTAAGAATATACAAGAATATTACCTTAAATATTCATCCCAAAAACCTGAATAAAACTCATGATCCACACCTTGGTAGAGGAGATAAATCTTGTTCATGAAGAAAGAGGATCCCTTTGGATCGCACGAAGTAGGATTGGAAGAAATTGGGTGTTTGGTAGTTAATTATATGATTGGGTAGAAAGGGAATTTAACAATTTTAATGACTTAGAAATGATTCATGTTTTTATCTCATGGTTCTCTAAACTATTTGGAAACCATGTATTGTGCATTGCCTGAGATGAAAATTCTGCACAATTTACCAAATTGTGTCGCAATGATGTGGTCTCCTTTTTTTCAGGAGTAAATTGGTTGCATTATTTTCTATAGGAGGTCATAAGTTTTCCTATAACCATGTGCCAACTCTGTACCACATTCTATCAATCCATAAATACCCAATTTTCACCACAAAATTATATAGAAACTAAATAATTAAAAAGGGAAAAAATAATCAATGAAAAGACTAAAAATAAAATCATTAAATATTTAACTAAAACTTTCATATTTTTATTGACTCAATAGTTACCTAGGTAATGATAAATATTACTACATGAAAACATTTTTTATACTCTCAACAGTTATGATTTTGTTAATTCACATTCACTTTATAAAACATTTTGAATGATTTGAAAATATTTAGGTTATAGAACCTAATAAATAATTACTATAGATAACAAAGATCAATAAATTAAGATTCAGGATTTAAGGTAATTGTTAATTGATATGTATTTATATGGATAAAGTGTTAGTCAAACTTTGAGTTCATAATATTCAATGATTTACAGGTTTACAATATTTTAAGATGTTTTAAGAAAATTTTGGAGAATATAATTTTAGAATTAGGTGATGTGTTACAAGAGAACCCAAATTATTTTAATGTAGATTGAACTGAAAGTATATAAGGATGAAATTAAGGTTTTATTTGAGAATACATCTTATGATTGAGTTTTTTAATTCATGTGATCATTTAATATTAATTTATTAAGAATAATTTTGGTTTTTAGTATTTATTTGAAATATGATCATTTAAAGAAGCAAAAAATGGTATATATCTAGAAACAACTATGTCTTATGACCAAATAAAAGTGAATTTGTAAATGGTTGAGAATATTTGTATATTCTTGTTATGATTAAATATTTCTGTTTCCTATTGTTACATTAGGTAGTGAGGTTGATATCACGATAAAAAATAAATCTTCATAATGTTATCTATTTTCATTATTATATCATATTTATATATAATATGCTGGTATGTATAAATTTTCTGTGGATTCTGTGAAACATATAAGGATTTTTATTCAATGGTTTTGTTTTAATGGTTTTGAATCATATATTAAATGGTGTAAATTTACTTGATTTGTGATTTTATGACAAATTTATATTTCTTGGGGTATCTATTGAAGAAAAAAGGTTCATGGGATGGATAACTATTATGATTAATATACACTTTATGTGATGATAATATAGGGTTTATTTAATTTTAAAAAATAATTTATATATTATTGGTAACGTTGGGATTGATAATTAACTAAGGTTATGTTTCCCATTGTAGTTTGGGTTTATGGTATATATTGGATAATATGTGACATTTTAACTTAGTTATTTATATGTTTTGAGATTTAAATATAGTTTTCATTTATGGAATAATATATGTATTATCTGTTCTTTAAAATCATGGAGATTATTATTGTTTTAAAGAATGTTTGTTTTGGGGAATATATGATTAAGTTATATAAATTATATGATTATATGGCTACAGGGATGATTAATGTTGTTTAAATAAATTTAAGTAACTTAATTTAGCCTAATAGAGTGTGGTAGATTTAATATTACATGTTATTCCCCAAATAATAAAAATTTTAAGAATACCCTAAAATACTTTCATTAGTTGCGAATATTTAAAATCATGAGGATGAAATTTATTTAAGGGGGGGGGAAATAATGCCATGGGATTTTGGACTATTTTATTAATTAATTAATAGTATTTATTATATCATTCTCCACAAAAGATGCTGAAATAAAATGAGACACATATTAGATGATAATTATTAAGAAATTATAAGATGCATAAAACATCCAATAAATAAAAATATAGTAATAATTCAAAATTTCTTATATTTTGAAGATAAAATTTAATAAGATTTTATTATTCTTTCAAGGATAACTATTTAAAATATTAATAAATTAAATCCATCACTTTTAAATGATTATTATGAAAATATATGATATTAAAATATATTAACTAATATATGAATATTCTTTATATTTAAAATTAGTATAAGATAATATTAAAAATAATTAATGTTTAAAAAGAATAATTTTCAATAGAATATGTTTTACGTTGTATTTTTAATTTTAATTAAAAAAAATTTAAAAAAATTATTATTTTAATTTTTTAATTAAACATAACAAAATTATACTATGATTAATTTTTTATATTTTTATAAAATAACTAATTTTTAAGTGAATAGATAAAAATACAATTTATACATAAATCATATTATCTATGATTATACCAAAATGTAAGTATATAATAAAAAATGTGAAACATTTTTTATGATCACATATGTATTTAAGTATTACAGATACACATTTAAAAATTCTATCACAAATTTATAATACCTTTCTGTAACTACATAATAATTTTTTCATAAAAAGTTTTTTGGTATTATTCTTTTAATTAAATATTATTTTGGTAAATTTTTCTTTAATAATTATTTTAATGATAGAACAAATTTAGTTGTTTAATAATAAACCAATTTATATCCTTGAAATTAAATACTTTTATAATTTTATTACACATAAATTTTAATCATAGAAATGAAATTTTTTAAACATAGGTTTTTTCACGTTACATTCGTAAATGTTAAAATTAATTTCTATTAAACCAAAAAAAACTAATAAAATGATTGTCATATTTATAAGTTTTAGACATAAATTAGGTAATACGGTTCATTTTATTTTTATTCATTAAAATTAAATTACCGAGGTAACAAAATTTCACCATGGTAAAACAAAAAATGTTAAAACAGAAACATCTAAGAGTAACTGAATTAAAAAAAACATGTTTAGAACATGTTTGAAAATGTACTGATTGTGGATTATTGACCAAATTTAATCCCAAAATATATTATTATCCATATTTTTATTCTTCTTTATATATGAAACATGTGATATCATTATATTATATTGAAATATTTAAAAACCCATTCTCACCACTTATAAAAGGGGAATCTCAAAACTCCTTCAATACCATCAAATAAATTATGTTTTATATTGAAAATATTCCATTTTTAATTACTATATAACCCTTTTCTTTTTACATGAACTTATATTAAATTAAATAAATTAATCCCTCTATTTCCATGGAATACTCATAGTAAAATACAAAGATTTAAACATGAGTATCTAGTTATCATATCTTATTTTCCTTCCCATGATACTTAATAAAATATAATTTTATAATTATTATAGTATTACCTTGGTATTTTCTTTATAGTTAATGTTATTATTCATATGTAATATCTATTAACCACCTTTCCTCTTTTCTATTAGAAAAAACAAAACCATCAATTGGGCATTGTGCAGACTACTACCTCTACGAAGCAATGATTTTTCAATAACACCTCTATTCAATAATTATAAGGGTGAAGTTGAATAAATAATGCAGGATATATAATATAATTTTAATATTGAGGATTAAAGCTAAAATCCACCTTATTTCCCTCTAATTATTCAATAAATGAACACAATATCTATTTATTTGGATGGATACCACTTCTAAGAGGTAATGTATCTCATATTTTGTATATTTTCTATATTATTTGTTAAACTCTATTAAAATATGATTCACTCCATCAAATTTTTTGTAAATTATATAATTTTGCTTCTTTATTAATGAAATTATTCAAAATGAAACAACTTTCATAAACATAATCATCCATTATTTATGGAATGTTATCATTTGGAAATATATAACCACCTACTTGAATAATAATATAAAATGTTATCATGGATGTCTATGAGAATATAATTATTAACAATATGTGATATCAATAACCAAAAACAATAATAAATTTTGGTTCAATAATTACAAATTAATTTTTGAAATAATTGATTAATATACCACCATTTGATTATTAAAAAATACTAAAACAAGCGGATCACCAATTTCATATACAAGCAACATAATAAAAATATCCATAAAATAAAATTAAAACATTATAAATAATTAAAAAAACATCAATTATAATTTATTTTATTTTCTGGGAAAGATGTAATTTTATATAATAATTAATAGCATCATTTTTATTATGAAACTAGTTCATAATGATGAATATTACACACACCCAACACAAAAAATTAGATGATAAATTACTAAATTGAATTATTTATTAATGGTAAAATACAAGGAAACATGCACACACACTGAAACCCACAATCTAGAAAGAAAATTTGAATCCCCCATGGGATGATCCATCCACCCATCCCATCTGTTATAATTATTTTCCCAAAAGGACTACATGTTTTAATGTCCAAAGAGGCCGAAAATTATCAAGACTCGAAGGTACAATATATCATGGTCCACATTCACTATAGTATTAAATAAATAGAAATTAAGAGGCTGAACAATACTTCATTGAACATATTGTAGGACCCGTGAGATAGATCCAAAGGGCCTCCTGCAAGGGTATTCTAGTCTAGGTCGACCAATGGAACAGATCGCATGAGTTCCTCTTGGTCCACCCACCCCCATCATAAATTTGGGGTAAAATACACTAACACTTCATGTGGATTCCTTCATAGGATTCCCTTATTCTAGAATCGGTTGATGATATCCAACCACCCCCAACAGTGTCATCGAGTGAGGGTATGTCTATATCATTTCACATGTCTTCTATTATTGTACATTCAATAATCAACATTAGTAAATAATGACCAACCTCTATCACCACCACATTCAAGTAGGGACCAGTAGAACCGATGTCCATTCATACTAGCATAGGTAATCTAATTGCAGAAATTGGTTAAATATTGTTATAATTATAAATACAATTTATAGAAGCTTGTAGATATTAATAATGTTCTGATATAGGCTATTAATATTATTCCTATAGTTATACAATAGAATTATTCATTTTATTGGATGTCTTAAAAAATGTTATGGGGGTTATTTGACTCCAATTTAACTTTTTCAAACATATTTCTTGTTGTTCACTGTGAAATATTTGATAAAGAGTGATTACTATCTAATAATGTTTTTAACCATATTCATGAAATTTATGGGGTTTGAAAATCCATTTTATGTTCACTATTTAAATGGAATTGGATTAAAAGGATACACTGGTTGTAAGGGTATTCTTTTGTTCGACTCCCCCAATTGAGCTATAATGCTTCTTCAGGATTTTTTTTCAATTTTAGTGGATTTAAGAATTATATTTTACTTCACTATAATTTACCTTATTTTTTTGGTAAAATGATTCTTATGATACAAACTATTCACCTTATTTAATTTCTTCCACTTAAATTTATGATATTTTTAATGATAAATATTTTTCTATTTGATGATGATTTTTCATTAATGCCCTTATTTTCCCTCTCACCAATGTTCTTCTTTATATTTGGAAACTGAATAATGTGTTATCTATTGTGAACTTCGTATTTTCATTGCAACAATTCTAAATATGTTTTTTTACACTTTTAATATTGTGATATTTTCATAAATTTATTTCATGATATTAAAAAATTGTTTTACATCCTTTTAATGTGGCATCCCGCCTATTTAATACATAAATTTTTATTACATTTTACATACAGAGAATCTTTAAAGTATAGTGTCTTGGAAATCTAGAAAAATAAAACATGAAAACAACATAAAACATTATTCTAATCCACATTTAAGGATTCATCAAAATTTCATCATAATTACATTTACTGCATCTCATTACCTGGAGAAATACATTCAAAGGAAAGGGTGAGAAGAATCCCAGTAAGGGTAAATAAGGTAATCAGTTTACTTGTGAAATTAATATGAACCTGAATAGAACATAAAGGAAATAGAAATGAAATAATAGGCATATCAAAAAGAAAATATCCTGAATCATAACTTTAATATTTGGCATCTACATTTCATTTATACATTCATGACCATATCACCAAGGTCCATCCCTAATGTGTCATAAAAATTACCAAGGTTATTCACCATGGTATCGTGAAACATGTCATCTCTAGAGATTAATTATTTACCCAATGCATTAGAGTGATATCATGGCACAACCTGAATATTTCTTTACTTTAATGTGATCCACATATATCATAGTCAAACATTTCATAAATAACCCAAATATAATCAATGAAATGGGTTTCATGACAAAATCGTGACGTTTAAAAAGAGCTTAAATATAAGATCATTATGTCATTTATAACCCATGTAAAGGGAGTGAGAGTTATATTTATATCAATTAAATAATCAAATATATCATATTTATATATTTATGAACATCCATATAAACGAAAAATGTCTGGTTATTCACATAAATAAAACTAGATAATTTCTTGAGAGAAAGAGATAGAAATTTTGAGACTAAATTTCTGCACCATAACGGCTATATAACATGGTTTTAGAAAACATTGAAAAGAGAGGGGAAAAGGTTCACCCACTAATAAATAATTCATAATAAAGTATGGGTACTAAATAAGATCATGTTTTGGATATTTTAATGACATACCTCATGAAAATGAAACATGAAAGAAAAGAGAAGAATCGATTTCTTTTACGAGAAATTCGGCAGCCTAACGGTGTCACTTAAAAATTCATAAAACAAATTTATGAGAGAGGAAAGGGTCTCTCAACAATTATAAATGAAATGGAAAGAAATTTGAACATATAAGAACATACCCTTAACATAAATAGATTGATATTATAAGACACAACATAAAGAATGTCATGACTTAAAAGAGGACGGTGAAAGGATCCCTTACCTTGAAGTGTAAATTTGAAAGCTTAATGGTCGGGACCTTGGGAGGATTGAGGGAACCATGGTAGGACTCATTCGGAGGTAAAGAGACCATAACTCAGTTGAGGAGGATTTTGTAATTAAATGGATGAGGTAAAGGCTTGGTATTTATAGGGGAAGTGAGGGAACATATCATTAATTGCTAAGGGACACCTCATCGGTGGTATTGGAAAAACCATGGGCTTGCCCACGGTATTTTCCCATGGTATTGGTCACTTGGTACACCTCATACCTTATATAACTATTCATAAGTCTGAAAAAATGATTACATAATTATTACATCCTTAATGATGTCATTAAACACCCGAAACTAAAATCTGTATTTTCACTATTCACCGAAAATTCAATTTTTTCATAAAAATCCCAAAAAAACACCTTAACCTAATATCGATGCTCTGAATTCAAAAATTAAATCCATTTTATAAAAATATTTTTCAAAATATTTTTAATTTAATTTTTAAATAAATAACACTATTCAATCGAAAAAACTAATACTTGATTAATAATTTCTGAAATAGTTATTTACCTATTTTATTGAATCACATTACTTAATCAAGGTGCCTAAATTATATCAATACTTTCTTAAGTGAGGTTACTTAATCTATTTGGTCACATTACTAATCATAAGCATAAAATCACTATTCATAATTTACTATTCACCAAAAATGAAGTTGATCTTATTAGACTCTAAATTTCTTACTGAACACAACTGTAGAAGACCATTTTTTAAAAAATCATTACACATTATTAATTATTTAAGGTTTAAATAAATATTTTAAAATATCTTATTTTTTAAAAATATTGATAATATACATCCTATATTTATTCGTACATTTGAAATTTCACAAACTTCACCATAAGAGGAAATCAAAATTTTTATTTATATCAAAGGATTACAGAAGGCAGCTAAGGTCTCATTACATATCCCCTTTTAAAACCAACATAGGACCTAAGTGTAAGGTGTTCTTAGGTGATAGAATATTTGGGAGGTTCGGCCAACATTGCCCGAGTGGTGATTTCTATCAACTAGAACTTTTTGTGAAGGCGATTCCATTCCAACTTCACACGATGAAGTTCAACTTGGGTTTAGCCTAGAGTAAAGCCCAGTGGTGATACCTCCTTCAGAAGTTCAGTCAAATTGGCTTCGAATGGCCCGAGCCTACTGGATGAGGCTATCAAAACTTCTTTTTCTATTAATTAACCAATATCACTTGTATTAATAAAAAAAATTGTAACATTAAGAATTTAGCTTTCAACGGTCATATTGACCAACGGTCATATTGACCAACGGTCATATAACAGTCGAAACCCAATGGTCTCATTTAATTATACTCAGTTCATTAATTGAGTATAAAATAAAATAACACACAAAATTTAGGAAACAAATATTAATAAAATGTTTGGGTCATTACGTTCAAAATAATCCTTTTCAACTTCCACACTAAAATTATTATGAAACCTATTATCTCATTTCATGAATCTATTATTAATGTTATTTTTCAAAAAAAAAATCCAAATATTTTACATAAACTTTTTAAACCATCATTTTTTTTTCAAGGCACTATTATTGGAGATTATTTTTAAAAGAATATGATTTCAAAAAATTCACTTGAAATTCTTGAAAAAATTGTGTCCTTTAAATAATTATTATTGGTATTCATTTATAAATATCTATTTTCATTAATTTGAATTTATCAATGTGAAATTCTTGAAAATTAATTTTAAATTGTCTATATACTTCATCATTTATAGTATAGATAAAAAATATTTCTAAAAAAATATTTTGTGATTACACTTCCATTTCCTCTTTATCTATACAAAATTTATTTTCTTTGAAATTAATTTTCATGAAACATCCCTTAATTGTTTTATGAAATAATATTTTTTGGGGATCAGGTTGTGGGTATCAATTGTTTATATTATTAAGGTTATGTTTTTTTATATCATCTCGAAATATTTTGAAACCCATTTTTCATTCCATTGGTTCATTATAATGTGATTAATTATTATTTATAAATGGAATACATATTTGTGGATAATGATGCGTGAGTAAAAATATTCCCCTCTAATGAATTTAAAAAAAATTTATTTTTCATGAGGTTATTATAGGAATTGAGTATTAATACTCGATCCTCTATAGGAATTATGAAGCAATACCTTCTCTATAATGTTATCATACTCAGTTAACGTATCATTCTCCATAATTTTGATTGGAATTGGTTACTGATGCAATCTCAAATAAGGGAATCAAGTAGTTATTCCTACTCTATTGCATTATTGTTAATGGTAAATGATTTTGGATCTACTATTTTATGATTTTTTTGCATATGTTAGTGCCAGATGTTTCTTGTATTCTTCATTTCCATGACTTTCCATATTTTTTTGCCAATTATTATAGCCCATGTCTCATTTTTATTATCTCATGATTCCACACATTTATAACTTAGTATGTGTTTTTTTATAGATTATATATCTTGTTACAATGGATCATGGACAACTTTTATTGTTCCATGTTCATTTTAATAAAAAAAATCTCTGACCTCTTATTCCTCATTTTCTTGTGCTCAAACCATTGATGACATGTTGATGAGATTTTCCATTATGTAGAATTAAAGTTCACCCATTTCTTATGTTCACATTTTCCCATTTTATGAATATTAGTTTGACCTATACGTTTTCTAGATGGGATTATATTATAGTTTGATTTTGTGGAAATATTTACACTAGTTTTGTAAAATAAGATGTATATACACTTAATCTTCCATGATATTAAAACCTAATATCTACACTTTATTCATCTATTTTTGAATTCAATTATTATACATTAAACTAATGAAATCCTTTTTTTATTTATATTGGTTATGCTTAGATACAATGTCACATCAAAGGATGAAGAACATAATTTAGATGTATCATGTCATGAGGGATTTTTTGAAAAGGGGTGATGATGAAGTTAGTATAATTTCTATAAAAATAAAATGTGGTTGACTCAATAACTAATTCCATATCATAGTAGAATCATGAACATCATGTGAGAGTATTCAAACAATAATTATTTAGTAGTTGGCTCTAGTAAAATGGGAATCTATTGATGTTGGTGTCCAAGAACTAATTACTTTCTGCTTTTGATTACCTACACTGTCATGGACTTGAATATAATGCAAATACCATTTCCTATATTGATTTTTCTTAAACATAAAATTAATGAGATAATGTCCTGGAGTATTTTTCTCATAGTTAATGTCATAATTGTCCCCTTCTATGATTAGAATCTAGAAATGAAATGAAAATATTCATAAAACTATATGACCTATGGTCGTATAACATCAGCTAATGGACATAGATGATGTATATTATTATGTTACAGATACTCATAAGAGTATAAAAATTCATCTCATGATGTTAACAGTTTATAATCATAGATACATGATATTAGGAGTATATACCCACCATTTTTAATTCTATATGTTATGTTTTTTTGGATATTCTTGTCCACAAACATGTGTAATGATACATAGAGTTTTAGATTATAATTAAAACATATAAAAACATGTGTACATTAATTTATTAGTTAAATCATGAAGATACATATTAATTTTGAAGTTTTACTCATTGGGTGTTTCACAAATGGTATTTTATTGATTAATAATTCGAGGATTTATTTATCTATTATATCATATGTAAGATCATATCTCAGATCATTGATTAAAAAGGAATTTTATTATCAAATTCCATGGTCATGGTTATAGATGGGTTGATTTTAAGAATTAAATGAAATATGTATAAAGAATATAGGTTGAGGAAATATTTATACAAATTTCATCATGAGATATCGAGAAATATGGAATATATTTCATTTGGAGTATCTATATGTGGTTTTTGTCATTTTGGCATTAACTTATTCCTATTGGGTACCTATACATGTCACTAGATGCTGGTATTAGATTTTAAAAAAAAACCTAATTCCACTGAGGGATAGTTCTAGAGGGTTACACACTTAGTGTCTCTATTGATAACATTTAAATTATAATTTAATTTAATTATCTGAAAAATTATTATTCTTCTGATCTGGGAATGATTTTTATTTTGGGTACATTGATCACAAATATTTTATCTTCAATAAGAGTTGAATATCTATATACTATTTTATTTTCAAGTTAATGAATATTGTTTTTTTATTTATATCATGAATATTATATATATTTATTTATTGAATGAATACTATTTATTATTCAATGTTTTCTAAATACTGGTAAAGGTGGACGGTTCAAGTATGGCACTTGAAAATAGAAATGATATTATAAATTTCGTTTTTATAAATATCAATTAACATATTGATATTTATATTATCATTGAGACATGCTCATGGAAAAGAAATAATAATTATAATTGTATTATTATATGTTTGGTTTACTGAGGATTAAGATATTGGCTAAGGGCCATTGTGCCATTACCAACTCCCTAACCCCAGAAATATAAATACTTAATTATGTCATTTTTATGGTTAGATATCATAATTTATTGCGATGAAATTTCTCATATATATATAATTCTATCCTTAAAGAACTTTTTTAGGTACTTTTTTTAGGTTTAGAGAATAATTTCCATACTTAAACTCCTCTCCAAAATAAGAGAAAAATATCCAATACTTTAACTTGTGAGATTTTGTGATGATAAAAGTATGTGATGCAAGATGATCAACACCACCAATCTAGAACCTATAGTTCCATATAATATGCTCTAGATCGAAGGAGAATGTGTTGATCATCGACTCAATGATTTTACAACCGAATAGAAATCTTGGTGAACAATCTATACATTGAATAAATATATCATGATCTAGTAATTCTTGTTATTATCAAATAAATTCTAAAATTTTTGTGAGAGATCCTATCTCTAGTTTAGTGATTATTTATTTATGTATCTTTAGATAAAAGCATTATAAATATTGTTATTTTTTAGGCTCTTATGATTTATTCATTATATTCAATGAAAAATTATCATTGGTAATATAATTAACTAGCTTCTTTTATGCCTAGAACCTTCACAAGCAACACAAGAGTGTTAGGTATCCCTCATAGTGAGGTATCTCCTCAGTCAACATATATTCCACCATCAGAGGAAACATACTCTTTAGAATGATTTGAATCGTTCTTAATGAAAACCAGTATAATGAACACTCAATCAATATTCTCTTCATCGAGATAATGCACTCTATTATTAGAGGCATTGAGAAAATACAACATGGAATAAATTTTAGTATGAGGAACCGCTTTATAAGATATAATTTTATAAACACCAATAAAATTTAATTTAGATTAGCTGAACCAACTCGAATTATATAACCTCTATCAAAATATTTATGTATATAGAACAACGTCACTTTAGAAATTTTAGAATATCAAGTATCTGACTTCTGATTCATAAATTAAAAATCAATCGGGGAATCCAATGATATCTATTTCTCTATAGTGATATAGTATCCATAAATATTTGTATCCATATTGAAGAAAGATAAAATAGCTTCTCTATAATCCTTGACAATATCCATACTCAGTAAAGAAACAACTTTCTTGGAAGTAAGAGAAGTGTGAGAGTAAATCCCATGTAAGGATTTCCCAGAATAATATATCATCCTTAGAGTGGGTGGTCATTTATTTTTTGAAGTACCTCCATTCTAAGATGAAAAACCTAAATATTGATTAATCCCTCAGTGAAAAAAAATTTAAGGTGTTTCAATTTTTTTTACTTGCACCATATGAAAAGATGAAAAGGAACTCAAAACATCATTTTTCCTTTACATTTACATTATTTATAATATATTATTATTTAAAATTAATGGAAACTATCCTATACTAAATCCAAAAATATTATTCATCATCTTTCTTCCTTAGCTACACTATTTTTAGAATCCTTATTCTCCCTATCATGATTTGGAATTCAAGACACTATAGAGATATAGGGAAATTATACTATGTAAATTTATCATCCTAGCCACCAGTCACTACAACACCAAAGAAAACACCCATTAACTTTCATAAAATAAGTGTAGAAATGTTACCAATTGGATCCAAAGGTGGGATATCAAAATTAATATGAAAAATAACCATCCCAACTATGGATCCTCATCAATTCACATCCCAAGCCCAACTCAACTTCCTTGCATAGGGCCTTTTCCCTTTTTTTAACTTCCAACCACCAAATTTTCTTAGGTACCCAATGGGGGGCTAAGCAGGGAGTGGGTGAAACTTAGTACCAATAGATTGTACAAAATATCTAGTCTAAATTGTCATTTCATTCTAATGCTAAATAAATGACAATATAAACAAAAGATAAATCATGTTTTATTAGATAACATTATTCACGTAAACCAATTCCATCATAAATTCCATTTCATCATTTATAACATTTTCATTAATAGTATATTTTTTATCACATGTTCCATGGGTAATGTATTGACATCATTTATACAATGACCAAAGATGGTAAATTATCATGCATAATGTAATAGGTCAAGTTCCCTATCGCACAAGGGATGAAAATTTCATAATTAATCATAACACACATACATTATAGCCTCATTACATGTAGTCTCATCCAATACATCTTTTAGGGGACTAGAGAGTCAATATGAATCCCTAACCTATGCATTTAAGGTTGGGGTTTAGAACCTCAGTCCAACCCGACCCATGGGAGGAGCCTCAGTATCTCATCCCACACATCCAAGACATGTTCACATAATTATTATCCATTTACCACATATACCATATCATAAACAAAACTATCCCAATACTAATGAAATTCAAATTTCACATTTCATTTGATAAATAAATCGTCTTTTTTCCTTAACACATCAACACATTTACCATTTTCATTGCATATCCCATTTAACATGTTTTCATTTTCATACCTTGAACCATTTAGCATACCCAAAAATTACAATACATTAATAAATTTTTTATAATGTATCAATTTTTATGATTTATCACATTTACACAATTCAATTCACAATCATTTAACAACTTATGAATTTCATGTACAACTCATTGGTCACATAGCATAATCGCTTTATTTCATCCCACCCATTTCTATATAAATCCAAAATATCCCTTATGAAAATATAAAATTCTAGACACAACCATTAATATTAACTTTTTAAATCAAATATTGTGTTAACATGTTCTTTTTTGGATCTACTTTTTCACAATGCAATTTTATGGTTAACAATACAATTTTCCATGTTTGGGAATGTTGGTACACCCTATGGGGGG
Organism: Viscum album; assembly: GCA_963277665.1. Taxonomy (NCBI): domain Eukaryota; kingdom Viridiplantae; phylum Streptophyta; class Magnoliopsida; order Santalales; family Viscaceae; genus Viscum; species Viscum album. The sequence continues at coordinate 767,965,181 of OY728119.1, read as the reverse complement.
AATAATCCAATCTAATCAATCTCAATCCATCCCATCGAGACTATGAGGGCCTCAATGCATCATTTAGAAAACCATTTTACCAAATCTTACTAAAATAAAAAATACACGTCAAGGGGGAAGTAATGTTTGAATCACACAAGCACTAATTAATAACAAAACTATGGGATATAACTTGTATACCAGCTACCTCTATTCCATAGATGAACTCGCCCTGAAACTTAGCCTTTGATTTTGATTAGGACTCCATTTTAATCCCAAACCATGGATCTTCATGAAAAAAAGGGTTTTAGGTATTTAGAAGAATAATAACAAAACAACAATCCCTAATCCAAAAAATAGATTCAAGAGGGATATTATACATATTGAGAGCTTCAATTCGCAACAAATTACACTTTATAAGGACTTGAATCAAAATATATTGATCCTTGTATGATACTGAGGGTTTATGTTCATCACTACGGTTGTAGGAGGATGAAATGGGGAGACAATTGTGTGAGGAAGTTAAAATCCTTAGGGGGAAAGGGTTAATTGCTCACTTTTTATTGGGGAACCTGGTTTTGTAGTGCAGTTTTCCGAACCATGTGAAAACCATGAGCTTGACTATGTCCAAGAGGTTTTAAGTCACACAGTTAACTAGGAAGGCCTATATGATTTTAAGAACCATGTGAAAACCATGTAGAATATCTCTTTCTAAGGTCTCATGGTTTGGCTCAGCCCTTATGAGTGGTTTCTTATAATCGTGTTCAAACAATGCAACATGCACAGGATGGACCAATTTCCTTTCGTTCATGACCCAAACCCCAGGAACACCACCAAGCTTCCTCAAACATCTGATAAACATTTTTATCCAAATTTAATGTATTTAGAACAAATGTAAAATGTTAACAAACCTATACCATGTTTGGGATCTTACAGACTACCCACCTAATAATATATCATCATCAAGATGCTCTTCCCAAGCACCGTTGATCTTCTAAAGTAATGATATTGGGCCAGTGATACCACATATCTGACTATCTCTCTCTCTCTCTCCCATATTTTCCATTGACTATTACCATACTAAAATAGGATTAAAATTAAAGGAATCTTCTTTCCCCAAAATAAATTCTCACTATGATCCACATTTTGAACCAGAATCTCTTCAAAGGATGCATCACACTCAAGTTCAACATCCTCAACATCAATAACATTATATTGGATAGGGTGATATTTCTAAAGATATGACACATGAAACAGATCATTCATACAACAATTACATTTTGGGAGATTCAATAGGTATTCCCCTAGTCCGATCCTCTCTATAATCTTGAACAACCCCACATACCTAGGTGCCAACATACATTTCTTCCAAATCTGATGGTGACACAACCTTGTTGAAACCCAAATAAACATATGATCACCCTCTATAACCTCATTAGGTAGGTGAAGTCTATCTTTATACGACTTCAGCCTACTCTTAACCTTTTCCAAACATTTTTTAATCAACTAAATCAGTGTCAAAATCTCCAATATGAGACTCAATCCTAACTAATATGATCCCCCAGCCTTCATCCAACACAACATAGGTCTAAACGATCTATTATAGAGTGACACATATGATTCCATCTAAATCATTCCCTAGTAACTATTAGTGTTGGAAAACTAAACAAGTACCAAGTTATTATCCCATGATCCCCTAAAATATTTAATATAGGCCCTCAAAATGCCTTCCACCATGTGAATAGTATGATCCAACTGCCCTTATATCTATGAGTTTAAATCCATACTCAAAAGCACCAACACACAAAGTGACCTTTGTAATACCTGATAGAATAATGGTTTAAAACATGGATCATGATATAAAACTATGGTTCGTGGAACCTCATGAAAATGAACTACCTCTTGAGCATATAACTTACCCAACTGATCAATAGTGAATGTCTATCAAATTATTTAAAAATGATCTGCCTTATTCAAATGATCAACAACTAACCAGATCAGATCACTATTCTATGGAATCCTATGACAACCCTTTAAAAAATCCAATGTCACTTCATCCCATTTCTATTTCGGAATGAGTAATTGCTTCAACCAACTACCTTTACACTAATTCTGAACCTTCACATGCGGGTACGTAAGGCATCACACCATGAAACCTACAACATACAACATTATCCTTGGCCACTAATACTTCTTATGAAGATAATGATGCATTTTGGTTATACCAGGAGGAACTTCCAACCTTGGTACATGAAAATCTCACATAATATCTTCTCACATACACATTGGCACAAAAACATGGCCCCACACACAAATGATCCCGCCTCCTCCAATGGTCCAACTAGAAGGTGACTCCCCACCTTTAAGATTTCCTCTCAAAGAAAAACATTCTGGATCCCAGCACTGCTTCTCTTTTATCTGAGGCAGAAGTGTGAACATAACTTCCAAGGATGTAATGGTCGTCTTCCCATTCTCATCCTATACCTCTAGATTCTTCTCCATAAATAATCCTACCATCCTCCACTCAGAATTGGATTTCTAAACCTTTTGATTTTGATCCTTCAAACTCAATTCATCTGCAATGTTACTTCAAATTATCAACATGTAAACCAACTCAAAATCAAAATACTAAATCTATTCAACCAATATTCATTACAGAATATTCAAGTGATGATTGGAGAATATATACTTAAGACTTTTATTATTTTTATACACCATAAAAATATCTCCCAATAGGTAGTGATACCAACATTTCAAGGAGTAAACCAATGTATCATACTCAAGGTCATAAGTAGGATAATTTAATTGATACATGACATAACTAACTTGAATCGTACATACCCACCTAATCATCCTAAATCCACACTTCATAAATTCCAAAACCAGATGCATCACAAAACATGGGGTCCCCCTTACCTTGATTGGGTAAGATCATAATTGGTGTGGTAGTAAACCATTTCATTATCTCAATGAAATAATTATCACATCCCCCAGAACATTCAAACCAGACTCCCTTTTTAGTCAATCCTAACACTGTTGCTTCTTAATTGTAAAAGTATTTAATTAAACTTTGATAATATCTAGAAAATTATATTAAACATTTAACATCATAAATATTTTTGGGACGGTACTAAGAGAGATCTTCCTTCACTTTCTTCTGGTCCACCAACACACCTTCCTCAAAGATGTTAGGAACCATTAAATAAACCTTATCAATCAAGAAATGACAATTTCATATACTGGCATATAGGATGTTCTCTCTTAGTGTAATAAATATGATTTCATGATTTTGGCATGATCATCATGAGCCATAGAGTACACAAATATTTCATCGACAAATACAACCACAAACTAAGATAGGTATGGATAAAATATTAGGTTTAATAGGTCCCTTAAAAATAATGATGTATTGGTCAACACAAACAACATCACAAAAAAAGCATACAATTCATACCTACTCCTAAATGCAGTCTGTGGAACATCAGAAGGCCTCATGTGTAGCTGATGGAACCCTACTCATGGGTCAATTTGGGATAACATTGAATAAAACATTATAGGGCGGAAAATTTCATCGATTTGAGGGAGAGGTTATCTATTCCCAACATTCATCTGATTCAACTTCTTGCAATAAATACATAAACTCAATGATTATTTGACCTTATTTTCAAAAATTACAAGAGATACCCATAGTGATGTACTAGGATGAATAAATAAATTTCTCTACAATTCCTCTAACTAGGCTCTAACTTCGTAGAACACTTTCAGTGACATTAGGTAAGGTAGAATGGAAACAATTTCAACTCATGTAAGTACCTCTATCATGAACATAACATCCCATTCATGTGGATACCCCAATAAGTCATTAGGAACGAAACCCTGAAACCGATCCACCATAGGAGGATATAAAATTTCCTTTAATCCCTCATCCTCAAGCATAAGAAAATCCAATTGGGTTGTGAGTTCACCTAGATGTTGAAAAAATGTCCTTGTACAGCCTACGCAGACATCCTTTTCACCCCGATAGACATATGTGTCCCCCTCAAGAGATGTGAATTTCACCCTAAGATGGTAACAATCGATATGGGCTTCGAATAACACTAACCATCCCATGCCTAAAATCAAATCAAAACCTGACATATCCATAAAAAATAGGTCCCATAGGAAACAGTGCCCACCATATTCGATTTCACTCCCCTTACACTAACAAATATATTTTTTCACATCCCTAATGGTGTATCAATCAATATAACCACATAAAACCTTTCCACTACTAATCCCAAAACACATACAAACTAAGAAGAGACAAATTAAAATAATGCACCAATATTGATTAAATCAATAGAAATAATGGAAGCGACAATGATCATACCTCAAACAGTCAATGGTCTAGCCTTGCCACCTTCATGTGTATACTGAACTATATGTAGCTAACCTGCCCCTTTTCCCTGGTCCCTGGTCTAAGTTCCAAGTGTTTCACTACATGGGTGGTAATGATTCTTTCACCCTAGACTACCAAATACATTACCCCAATCAATAGGGTTAGTGGATCTCTAACTAACTACCTGATATAGGGTAACTAACCCCCTTCTTGTACTAGGTATCAACCTCAGTCCTCCATATGTGCCCACCTATCTTGGGTTCCAATAGTTCCTATGTATGTTCCCCAATATTCCACATGCTCAGTACTCAATTGGTGGTTGATGACACTATCCATTCGTATAACCCAACATATAACAATGATAACTAAATACTTTGTAAATTCTTTAAGTAATTGGTTCCCTCTTATGAATACTTTTCCCACCACTACCTCAGTGTAAACACTCTAAGCGGACATACCTTCCATAGGAAACCACACCCCTAGTTCTCCCAACATTAATTGCATTCCCACCACCCAAATCCTCTTTGAGGTTCCCTATTAAAATAAGGGCTTGATATAATAGTTCAATAACCCACTTTAAATAGAATATATTTACCTGTGACTTGATCATAGGTCTATGTCCACCAAGGAAAAATCTCATCATGGATGTCTCATCACCTACCTATGTCATAATGAAGCATTACAAGATGGTGAAGAGGCTTACACAATATCCAAAAAATTCTCAATGATAATGACGGAGTAAGGGGGACAAGGGGAAACCCTAATTATGATGGATATGTAGATTTGTTTCATCACAATACAATGATAAGTCCAAACGAACCACTAGATCATGTTAGGCACAAAGAGTTATTAGAGCTTGCAGTAAATCCCAATGTGGTGGGCTGCATATATGAGGTCATGATTTCTCCAAAAAATAATTGGTAGAGATATTAAAGATGAATACTTTATTATAATTAAGTGAATTTGATAGTCCCCATATTGGAAGGATTATTAGGAAAGTTTTCATAGCACACATGTTATAAAATCAATATACAATTGAAGAAGGAGTCAACCTATGTATGTACTCCAACATCATAAGAGTTCTAATTCCTAAGGGAGAAAATATATGTAATTTAAATTATTTTACTATGATAATTGGGGAAATTTGGGGTTTTTATTATTTTAATATTACGGATATGGTATGTGGATACAACCATGTAGTCTTCTCATCCAGTAACTGCAATCGGAGAACTTAGATTATAGGGTCAGAGAAATTGACACCTGGATTCTTAAGAATTCAGGACTGGGATAGAAATTTTGATATGAAAAATGTATGTAATACAATCACCCAGATCTGGATTAATATATGAAATATCAATAGGTTATATTGGCATCCAATGATCTTTTGGCACATAGGATCACCCACTGAGAACCCCATATAGATGGATACACAGACTAATAATTCAATATTCAAGCACTATGCAAGGATTCCAGTTGAAGTCGATATGTTTAATATACTACTGGAAGATATGGTTATCACAAAACGATATGATGGAATCAATATTAATATAAAATATGATAAGAATCCTAAATTTTTAATGAATTACAAAAAAAAATCCATTTAATCTAGGAGTGAAAAAGGGACAAGGAATGAAAGTTTTTCAACATAATGGGTCATGATGAAACTATTTATAGAAGGAAGTAGGGAAAATAAATTGCTCTCCCTAAAGGTCAATGTGACATGTTTGATGAACCATATAATGGAGATGAAAATAATGAGTAATGGGGGACTAGTAACATCTGTGAACCTGTCCAGATGTCAAAACTGTTGGTTCTCACTCATGATGTCCCTATTAGATATGATGATAAGATAGATGTATAGATAAAACTGAGAAATTTCAATTCAGGTAAATATCTCAACTATTATATTACCCCATTGCCTCATAATGGGATTACCATTGATGATAATTCCAAGATTTAGGTGGAAATAACCAACTCACAGGATCACTACCCAATTGCATACACTTGCTCGATGGGAACCCATGATCATACAATGATGATATAAGAAGGGTGGTCACAGGAATTCTCATATTACCCCTTACAAGTGTGCAATGTGATAAAAATACCAATGAGTCACATATCTTCATGATAGGAGGAGACTCAAGAGATGTGGAGATAGATCTCTTTGAATCTGCTGAAAATAATAAAAATTCTTAGTAAATTTTAGAACAGGCTAATAAGAATTTTGATGCATATGGACCATTAAGGATGTCTATAAAAGACCATATCTCAGACAAAACATTCCTCTATCTTGAGAAAAAATGTTGATTGGAATGAACCAAAGAGTGGAGAAATCGAGTTCATACACTGATAAAAGTGAGAAAATTGTGGATGGGACAACACTTCTTGTGGAAGTAATATATTCAAAATATTAGGGAGCTAATATAGGCACACAAGTCACTCCACCCCATGAGGGTAGTTAAAAAACACTCTCACTACTGAATATGAAGAATGAGCACCAATAAAATCAGAATTCTATTTCAAGATGTGTGGGTGGAAAATTTTCATAGTTCTCACCCTTTATGGTTTCTAGGAAGAAGGAAATCCTGGTTCAACCCTTGGAATATGTACAAGATAGTAACAGATTTAACCATTTTTGTGGCTCTTTCTGGTCTGATGATAGTCAAGAAACACATATCCTTCATCATATTGAGCCTACATTACCTGAAGTTGATGAATATCAGTTTTTATATATAAAAGTCCTAGAAATGGATAGTAACATAAAAGGGAAAATGATAAAAGGAAAAGGTAAAAAAGTGAAAATCCAAGTGAATGAGGACGAAAAAATGGGGTCCAAGACAAGGGTTAAAGCCCTTAAATAATGATGATATTCTATTTGAATTTTCAAGGACTATGGAATTACTTAACATCTAAATACCTTAGACCTTTTATTATGAACTATACACCTGAGATTGCTAGAATTTCTAATACAAAGATTATTTTTGATAAATAGAAATATTTTTAATAAGAATCCTTTGGATATAGATTTGTTTTATAACACCTACACAACTCAAATATGGATCAATTGTAGGTTATAAAACATGATAACATCCAATATATTAAATTCAAAATGGGATCACAAAGAGTTTGAGTTTCTATCCACACATTAGGGTATAATTTATCTATCTCTTTTTTGTATGCTTCCAGTTCATATATAAAAATAAAATACTTGTGGAATAAAATTGGGGAAATATCTAATGAAATGATTTCAAAATTGATAATTCTTGGAAAATAAAATTCTATATTGAGACCTAAATAAAAAACTAGGTATAATTTAAATATAATTTCTTCTTGAGAGTTTTCCTCTTCTATTGATCAATAAGTCCTTGTTGAGGTCCCTATTGTAGGATATTATTTAACTTGGCGTAGATACACTCTAAATGGAAGGCAATAAAGTACACTTGATCAATGTTATTTCTAAATGGATGATTGTTGTTCTCCAAATAGTGTATCAGGTTTTACACATCCCAAATATCATTCAGATCATAACCAATTAACTATAGAAGTATCCACATATTTGTAAAGATCAAATATTCTTCCGTTTAATATTAATAGTTGATGGATTATACCTCCAAGATGTAGGGTAATTATTTTGGAGGCCTATAAAATTAATTTCATTAGCATCAAACATCAAAGGATAGTGAGAAAATTAAAACATATTAGGGGATTCCTAAAGGAAAGGAGAAAGAATTATTTTTCTAAATAGGATGTGGAAATCAAATTTGTTGAATACCTTCTTATGTTATGTCAAGCAAGGAATCAAGATCAGATTATTTTATCTAGGGAATAAATACAATCTCATCAAAGATTGGATGATCTATTGATGTTAAAGGAAAGGGTTGACACAAACCTAGTGAATGTAAATAGTCTAAAATATTCTGATAGAAACTCATAACTATTCCATGGAATATAGAAAGAGAATAGAGTTAATAATATAATCAATGCCATCAAAATTAATGGATGTATTAACACATCTGAAAATATGATATATAATGAATTTTTTGATTATTCAAAATGGATTTATTATAATAAGAATCTATAAAACACACACAAAATGGTTGATAACATAGTTACCAGTATTTTTCGGCACCAATTTCGGGCCATCAACATGGCTCCCTCCAAATAGAAAATCAAAATTACCATCATCTCTATTAACATAGAGTTTTCCTATCCCGGATGTGTTCACTAATAAATTTTTCATTTTTTACTGGGAAATTATTCAAGATGATGTTACTTTGTATGTCATGGAATTATTCATCAACTTCTCAATGACTTATGGTAAAAATTTAACCTTCATTTCCTTAATACTTAAGAAGGAAAATAAAATTCAGATAACGGATTTCAGACCAATCTCTATTGGGAACACAATCCACAAAATTAGTATAAATATCATTATAAACTTTATAGGAGAACTTTTTAATGATCAAATTACTAAAAATTAATTTGGATGTGTTCTTGTAATAAAAATTCATCATTTTCTTTTCATGAAGTTATAGAGTTTCAACATAAGGAAAATAAAAATGATGGAAGGAAAATTTTCTCTAAAAATTAAAATCTCTATGGATTTTGATACCTTGTAAAGGAGTTTTGTTTTTGATTTTTCAATGTTATATGAGTTTAAATAGGGCTTTATTAGGTTGATCAATATCCTTATAAACTCTAAAATAATATAAATTTTTTTTAATGGATCCCCTAAATGTTTCTTCAAATTCTTGAGAGGTTTGAATCAAGGAGACCCACTTTTAGGGATCGTTTTTCCATTTTTTTGGAAAATTTAAGAAAATGTATCAGTGATCTTAATTAGTATGGTCTTTATAAAATAATGAAGGATTATAGGAATAATTATGTCCCTTTAAATCTAATATATACTGATGACATTCTGGTAAAAGCTTTGAAAAATACCATAACCCCAATTAAAGCTCTTTTCCCATTATCAAGATGTGGTTGGGCATGCAATAATATAAGGAAAATATTTTATTGTATTTGGTGATGGTATGACAATTGGAATGAAAAAATAATAATTATAATCCTTTGTTTCAATAGGGAATCTATTCCCTTTAATTATCTTGGACATCCATTAAGTTGAGGAAAGGTGAAAAGTAAATACCTGGAGGGAATTTTCTGAAACATTATTAAAAAAATTTCTATTTGGAAAGGAAATTTCGTGTCACATGCGGGAAGGGTGTAACTCATAAATTCTATCATAACATCCAAAAATTTTACACTTTTACTCTGTAAATATGTCCTAGAAGTATTCATAAGTACCATCAAGTCATGATAGAAAACTTTATTTGGATAGGGTCATTATATGAAAATAATCTAGTCACTGTTGTCTAGAAAAATACAACTATTGAAATAGTACGTATCAATATTAAAGGCCTCAGGATTTTCATCAATGGTATTATTGTAAATTCACATGTAATTTGATCTCTAAGGCTATCACTTGTGATTTTTTACTCAATTGGTCAATAGGAAGGTTGCTAAATAGATTTATGTGCAATCTTGAATCATTGTTGTGGACTTAAATCAAACCTGAATTTAATGATATCATGAATAATGGAGAGTTTCCAGTATAAAAACAATCTTTTTTAAACTATTTGAGCAATAAATGATGGGAAAAACCTTTCCAAGACATACTACATGTCCCATATGATAACAACATAATGTAAATTGATGAATTTATGTCATAATCCTACAATGATAATAAATTTTTCTCAAGCATGATAGAATTAAAACTCAAAATTACATGATTACGAACATTAATACTATTGTATGGAAGCACAATGGTAACATAGAATTCAATACCGATGACTATTACTAACTAAAATTGTTGAGGAACTAAGAGACCACCATCATGACTAATCATGTTCAAGGTAATATTCATACATCCTTCTAGGTTTATGGTTTCATGGATTATTTTGAAAAACTAGCTACCCACTCATGACCATCTCTGAAAGGTTGGACAAACTATTATGTCGGCCTATCATATTTTCTTGATAGCTTCATAGGATGTACATTATATCTTCCATGCCTACAAGTTTTCCCTAAATCTATGGAAGTATTCATAATCTCTATTTGGAATGAGATTTTACACTAGCATGAAATTTTTTAATTTCATAGAGCTAGTTATTATAGGTGATAATATTGAGTAGGCTAAAAATATCTTATTGGCAGTGGTTTCCTCTATATGTTTGTCCATCTAGGCTGCCCGAAACTCTATCTTATTTGAAGGGAAACACCCCTATATGAATGAGTGAATCACTTTGTTGTACTAGAATGTGTATGATGATTCAATATATTAAGTGGAAACTATGGCTAAAAACCCAGATGACCTAGAAATTCTCAAACTATTGGGTGTTGCAGGTAGGTTGAGGAAGCCTCAAGCCCTTAAATACATATTATTGATCCCTCCAATAGATCCATGGATTAAAAAAATCGATGGTTCAGCCTCCGAAATGTTGGACCCTCATATTGTAGGGAATTTTCTACACACATCATGGATTTTAAAATTTCTCCTTCCATCTATAACTTGGAAATAAAATGGCTTTTGAAGCTGAATTTTGGTCTATCATTCAAGAAATCAAGAATGTTGGCCAACATTGTTGGACTTTTCTACGGATCAAATCTGACACAGACCTGGTAGTTAAATACTTGAAATAAATAATAAGTATTTTATCATAGGATATATTGCCTCATTGGATTTCCTATCTTAAGCATTATAATGGCATAAATATAGTTTCCTCACATGCCTATAGAGAAGAAAATCAAGAAACATATGTTTTTTCAAAAATGATAAGTCATGAAAATCAATTAAATGTGGTCTTCTATGTCCCAAGACTACTACATGAAGATGGTGTAGTAAGATATTCATATAGTAGCACACTTATAGCTACATAATAACCCCTTGTGATTCTTGACCCTGAATGGTTTTTATATAAATTTTCTTAGGAATAGTATCATGGATTTTATGGAAAAAAAGTTGGTGAAGCGGCCAACATACTCCATAAATATCATAGATCCTTGGTTCTACACCATAAACACTACTACATTTTCATATGTCAATATATTTGGATATAAAGTTTCCTGAATCTTTTCCTGGAAATCATTCCATGTCATACCATGAGTTGGTTGGGCCTGGATGAAAACATACCAAAAGAACTTTGTATGGAATCACAAAATGTAAATAACCAACTTCCCTCTCTTATCTAGAGGAGTCTCCAAATGATCGAGAATCTTTAAAATAGACTCTATACAAAATTAAGTTGCGTCAAGTCCATAATATATGTATCCTCCCCAAATTTAGAACACTCTCACATGGCCAAAAAATGGTTTATTATAGGACCTCAACCACGCCTCCCCATATTCCAGAGGCTACCGACTAGAAGTAGGGGTGGATATTATACCGGGGAGATTATACCCCCAGATATGATGTTTCATAGTAGTAGAAAAAATCATAATCGAACATAAATAATAATCCAAGGATAATAATAGAAGACAATAATAATAGCCAATTGAATAATCTAAAAATAATAATAAAGGAATAATTTATTGAAATTCTGAAATGTAACTAAATGTAATGAAAGAAAAATTCAATAAAAATACTATAATAATTCAATAAAAGTCACAATTTATTGGGTACCGAGCCCCATGTAGTTCCCATATCTAAATGAGATCCCAATAAAAACATGCAATAAACTAAAAGGTTCCCTGTTAATGTATAAAATTGCATTCATGAAATCATCTCAAGTGCCAAATGGCATCCCAAATAGGGTTTGAGTATAACTCAGTTAGTCAAAATCACCATGTCCAAATAAAACCTTATTGATAATAATTGTAATAAATAAATCAATAAACATGTGCATTAAATTAATTCAACAATTACTAAAATACCACAATAACTTTCTTCATCTCTATAACAAAATAACTTTAAGCATCTCTTAAGACCATTCCAACCACATCCATTCAACCAAGGTAAAAAACCTACTCCATCACCATGCCAGAATAACTATGATCATGTCTGAAAACCATTCTAACCATAACCATTCAACCAAGGTAAACAAGCTGCTTCAACACCATTCTAAGATAACTCAGATCATGTCGTACGACCACACAAATCGCATCCATATTATCTTGGTATAGTCAACAAAAATAATATGTTTTAAAGACCTATAAGCATTACATCATGAAACATGGAATAGCCCTCTCTCTATAAGAATTATTGTATGGACTAGACCGAGCCAACTCACTATCATCATTACATCGTATATGTATGAAAGTTTCTTGACCTATCCCATTATATGAACATGTCATTATAGAACAGAATCCCTATAATACAACATAGATATCACAATATCACATCATATATCTCAATAATAAATTATGGTAATTACTATTATTCATTAAAATTCCATGTGCATTTCAATTCACATTTGATCAAAAAATTATCAATAAGAAATATGCCACAAAATAGGGATTCTAAACCAGAAATCACTTAGGTATCATGCCATGCTAAATATATATTAAGACATTATATAATATTAAATCCATTTTAAACCCAAATAATTCATGGGATAATATTATTCAATTATTTAATGAACTTGGGTGTGCAAAACTACGGTGAAATCATGATATTACATAATCTTGGAATTATCAAACCATAGGGTTTAATATTTAGACTCCCAGCCTTATACCGACAATCCAAAAATGATTCTTATGGACAAAACCCATGAGGAATACATTATAGATGATTATTAATGGGTTCCTAGATCATATCTTGATCCAGATCTAAACCAATAACACAATTGTGTAAATAATTTCACCATGATAGCTGGAGAACCAAAGGGAAAATAAATAAAACATGATTAAAATAAATTATTAGGAATCGATCTCCTAAACAGGACATTTGGAAATGGGTTTGGCACTCCAAAATCACCTGGATAGTCACCATAGGTTAATAGGAGAATAGTTTCATCATTTTTATAACAAAAACCAGCCACAACATATTTTAAACAGTAGATTGGGAATTTACATGTTCTGTAATACATTTACATGTCATGTAAAAGTTTTCAATTGTATTTACTAAAAAATTATCAAATCGGATTTTATTTATTAAAACCCACGAAAAAGTAAATGATTTTTAATCCCTTTACATTATGTTTAAATGTTCTACTATTGAGTTTTATGAACATTTTTCCTTTAACACTCTGAACCACATTTAAAGCTCCTTTACTTACTAAGAACCCATTTTAAAACTTTGTCACATTTATACTTGGACTTCATTAATTGAAACAATAATACTTCCCTAGACATTCAGTCATTTTTCTAAACAAAGTACCTCCATATCTAAAAAAGACACAACCACCAAGGCTTAAATGAAAAACACATAGAGAAACACATCTGGAAAAATATTGTATCTTACAACATTGACACCATATAACAGCTCATCCATGAGCTTCCCCATGCATAACTGTGAGGATGTAGTGAATAATTTTGTCCACTATGTTCACATATTAGACTCCCTCTGCCATGTATCTTCCTAAAATCTTTCATGCTACCACTTTACTCAAACCAATGATAAAGTATAAACCCAAAGATATTTCTCACTGTTATCCACAACACATATCAGATTGTACTCAAAGGATACATTGGAACAATACTAAATGTATTCCATGTCTATCACATGGGAATGGTATGGATAATATATTTATAGTTGTGACATGTAGAATACATCATGCATGGTACGGTATCATTGTGTAAGAGACAAATTATAAACCAATGGACTGACCCTTGACACTATTTATAATGTCCCAACAAACCTGGGCACTAGCATTCCTTGTTTCTTAATTGGGTGTTGTACCAACCTAGGTGACACCCAAAGGAAAACATAATAACCAACCTCAAACTCTCTAGGTCTCCTATGATGGCCAGCATATGATTTCTTCTTTCTCTATGAAGTCACCAATTTCTTCCTGATCAACTGAACATGTTCAGATGTCTCCTGCATAAGGCAAGGACCAAGAAGGGATGAGTCACCTAACTCAAGACAAAAAAGTAGTGAATGGTACAAACTTCCATAAAATTCCTCAAAATGATTCATTTTTATTGATTCATGTATGTTTTTATTATATACTAACTGAAAATTTTCTATATGTTTCTCCCATGAACCAGCTAAATCCAAAACATAGGATCATAACATATCTTACAGAACCTAAATTTCCTACTCATATTAACAATCAGTCTATGGATACAAGCTTGTTCTTAAAGTAACACACTATCTAAGAGTTTTTTAATACCCTTCCAAAAACGCAATGTGAAATGACAATTTCTGTCTGAAATGATACTTCTTGGAAAACCATGGAACTGAACCACTACACTCCTTTAGTTATTTCCCAGATCATCAACATTAAAGGTTACCTTGATAGGTAAGAAGAGTACTAAATTTGTAATTATATGCACAATATCTCATAAAACATCATTCTTATGGTTTATCGTTGGTAATCCCATCACAAAATATATTGATACATCATCCCATTTTTACTCTAGGATGGGTAAAGTCTTAAAAATCCCTTCTAACATCTAATTCTTGACTTTAACCTCCTAAAAAGTGAAGCATATATCCATAAACCACACCACCTCCTTATTCATTGCTAAAAACTAGTACTGTCTATGGAGATCAAAATACATCTTTGTTAAACCAAGATATACTGTCCCTTTAGAAGTATGATACTCCATCGACAGCTCCTCATGAAATCCCATAGCATCCCATACTCAGCTATAAAAAAGAATAGAATTGACACTTAAAAAAGACCATCCTAATGTAATCTATACACCATATAATTTTTCTCTTATAATTGATCCCTTCTAATCAAAAAACTGCTTAGTTATAATTTAATCTCAATGAATGGGTTCAATAGATATCAAAGTTAGAGATACTCACACCCTGAAATTATTGATTCTCTAGATGCATGTCTTAAAAAAGGTTCATTATCTATCCATCATCATAATAATCTTTTACTGCTTATTTCTATTCCTTTTTCCTCAATGTGTCGGTAATGAAGTTTACCTTTCTTGGTGTATAATACATTTTAAAGTTGAAAGAAAGTAGATACTCAACACACCTCCTCTGCTGAAGGTTCATGTATAATTGATAAAATATGTAACTGAGTCTTTTTTTATCTGTGTGCACCATAAAATGACCACCCATGAGATAGTGTCTCCAATATCTCAGGGCATGTACCACTGCCTATAAATCCAAATCATGAGTTGGGATTCAAATCCTATGGTCTCAACTTCCAAGATCTATAAGCAACCACATGATCCTCTTACATTAAAACTACTCTGAATCCAACTCTATATATATCACATTACACAGAATATGTTTTACTAAAAACTAGTAATGTTAGGATTGGTGTTGAGGTCAACCTTCCTTTCAACTTCTGAAAATATATTTCACAATCAGCAGACCCAACAAACTTCACCCCTTTATTAGTAATCCCAAACATTGGTGCTTCAAAATGGGAGAAATATGGATATAACGCTAGTAATAACCTACTAAACTCGAGAAATTATGAATTTAAAAGAAATTCTTGGGTTTTCCCCAATATATCATGGTTGTGGCATTCTCTAGGTTCAGGGATACTCTAATATCTAAGATAAAATATCATAAAAATTGAACTTCATTTATCTAGAAACCACATTTATTTAGTTTTTCATAGTGATGATGATCTCTCAATATACTCATGATGATGTCAAGATGTGTGGAATGATCATCTTAGGACTGTGAGTACACTAAGATATAATCAATCAAAACTACCAAAAACTGATCTAGAAAAGGATGAAAAATACTATTCATTAAGTCCATGAATACAGTAGGCACGTTAGTCAACCCCAATGGAATCATAATTAATTCATACAAGCCATACCTACTCTGAAAAGAAGTTTGAGGTATTTATGATATTCTCACCCTTAACTAATAATATATTTATCTAAATTCAATTTTGGATAAGCCCTCAGAACCTCTCAAATGGTCAAAAATATTGCCAATGAAAGGAAAAGGAAATCAGTTCTTGAACTTCATTTGGTTCAATATATGATAATCCACACATAAATGCAAAGATACATTATCCTTATTGGATAATAGAACTATATAGCCCCAAGGAGATATACTCCATTGTATGAAGACTTTAGATTCAAAATCTTCCAACTGAACCTTCAACTACTGAAGAATTGATGGTTCCATTCAATAAGGAGGGATATAAAATGGCTCTACTCCCAGAACCAAATTTATTGTTAAATCGACCTCTCACTCAGGTGGTAAGACATAAATCTCAATGGGTAAAACTTCCCAAAAACGGCCTACCATAGGAGGAAAGGAATCCTACTTCATTTCACCATTATATTGAAAAATACCATATTTTTCTATGAGATAATACCATATGCACTTAATTGGCCCCATAGAACCAGCCTGAACATCCCACTCACCCTGGTGATAATAGTTTCTTCCTTTAAGAGATAGTAAGGTAAATCTCCTCCTACAATAGTCGATATGATCCTAGTATAGTACTAACCAATCCATACCAAGAATCAAGTTGAATCCTTCCATTTATAACATGAAAAATTCCCATGAGAAATGGTCACTACCAATCTCTAGAGAATACACCTTTCAACATTTCATATTTGTTGACTGTACTCCCAATAGAGTGTTAATGGATAAAACATCATCTACACTTTCCAAATCTAAGACCAAACCATTTTCTAAAAAAATATGATAAAATAGAATGTGATGCTCTTGTATACAAAAAATATAATGTAGATGATATATGAATTATACCACTGACGGTAGAGAGTCTTGCATCCATGTTAGATGGAGTAGTTTCCATAACATAAAACTTACTTTTCCCTTTTAACTGGGATCCAGTTTGACTACCTTGAGGTATGAACCTTTATTTGTATTTTTACTCACACACTATGGTACCACATCTCATGCCTTGGCATAAAAAACCTGTGGAACTCCATCTACCAGCCTTCAGAGGTGTTGTTAAGCCCCCTCCAGATTATTGTTCCTATCTAATATCATTTTCTATAGGTCTGTTGCGGAATTTTAGAACACAACCATTAAATATGGTCCATTCTACCACATATGTGACACTCTACTTATGGGTAAGGACACTATGTCATCTAGTTACCAAACATGAAAAAATGGTATCACTGGAACATCAAACAATCTTGATATGGTTTTCCACTATCCTAATTGCTCTTCCCACTACTACTCCGGTAGTAACTATCATAACTACATTTATTTCCACTCAAATTAGATCTCCTAGGTTTTCCAACTGAAACATCATAGCCACTACTCTGATCCTCTTTTAGATCCCCTTAAAGGATGAGAGCTTGATTCATCATATCTTAAAATACTTTTAAAAGGAGAACATTTACCTATGTTTTGTTCTCATAATAAAGAATGTCCTGGAAATATATCACCCTGAAGATCTCATCAGCTTCCAAAGATGAAATAAAGAAGTGTAGGTCAGTAAAACACCTAGAATAGTCCATTACAAACAAACCATACAATGTCAGATGCATGAACTCACAATATTGTTCTCCCTCATAGTTTTGGGATATAAATGGATCCTGATATTTATTTCAAAGTCCTTACAAAATTTATCATTCTACTTCCTATCATCATCCATAATATCCCACCAATTCTTGGTAGGTCTACAAAGAATATGCATACAAATCATTACCCTCTAATCTACGGGAATCTAAATATGCCTAATGATTTTCTACATAGACTCATTATAGAACTTGGATACCTAGGGTTCCCCTTCCCCTATAAACATAGGCAGATGATGAAGCTGAAAATCCCTTATTAGCTCAGACGTCGAAGTAATGATATAAAAAATATCCCTTTCCATGGATCCCATGACCCTCAAGAAGCTATCACGAAGTTGATTATCCATCTACTCCACGTGTACTATAGGATTTTCTAGTTCATATATGTTATAAGCATGCTAATTTCCACTCTCTTGATGATCAAGTTGAATATGACGTGGATTTATTTTCTCTATATGACGAAAAACACATTAGAGAATTGTCCGGAAACAAGGTCAACCTAATAGGCAACTTCAATAGAGATCCACTAACTTATGGTCTATATAAACATGGATTATATGTACTTTTTCATAAATAAAAACTTATTTTATTTATCTATAGAATGAGATATATTTTATCACAGTTCAACAGGCAAGTATGTACTACATGAAAAAAAATAGATATGTCCCTTTAATAAATAATTCATATCAATATATTCCAATATTCTTATTACAATGAATGTATTCTTACTTTGATCCTTACTCATCCATGAGCATAATCTTAATAATTAATAAAATAATAAAAAAATAACCTCACACAACATGTGAATCACCCACTATAAAATAACATCAATTGTATAAAGAAAATGACACAAACAATAATCTCACCCCCTAGGTACCTGAATTTTCCCATATATGTGGGTCAGCTACTCCCATGAAAAATCTCATTAACAAGCCTTAGAATATCCTATTATCCTTTATTCCTTTCCCAAATATTTAAACCAAATAAAATAATAACCTTTTCCTTTGATACTAAAATGCAATGTCCCCCAATCTGGAACTCTCTCATGTATTTGGAAAGGGTTTTTCATGGGACCTCAATCGCACCTCCTCAAATGCCAAAGGCTGCTGACTAGTAGCAGACATGTTGATAATATATTGGGGAGATTATACCCTCAAGGTATGAAGATTCAAATTATTATAAAAATCATAATATATTTTAAATAATAATCAAAGTAAATATAAAAGAAAAAGATAACAATAATATCCAATGGAATAATACAATAATAAAAAATAAATATTGTAGTGATGTGTTGTAATGTAACTAAATGTCATAATAGAAAAATAATAGAGAATAAAAGAAAACTAAAAAATAATACTCAAGGTCTCATGCCTTAAGTCCCATGCCAATACCATATTCAAATTCCATCCCAACAACAAATAAGCAATCAACTACAACATCTGTTGTCCTTTCCTAAACCTGCATCCATGAAATCTTCATGGGTTCCAAAGAACGGCCTAAATATGTGTGAGTATAACTGAGTAGGTCGATACCAATGTGTCTAAATAAAAAGATCCTGAAAATAAGTGTATAAAATAATGTGATAAAACAATGTATGAAATTAATTTAGTAATTATTAAAATACCACAACAACCTACTTTGGATCTATAATGGAATAACTCTAAGCATGTCTAACAACCATTTCAACCATATCCAATCAACCAAGGTAAACAACTTACGTCGATTCCATTCTGGAATAACTCTGAGAATTTCTTATGACCATGCCAACCATAACCAATCAACCAATATAAAAAAACATTCTTTGGCACCATGTCGGAATAACTCTAAGCATTTCTTTCAAACTTTCCAACCACATCCATATAGTCGTGGTAAATCAAAACAAAAAAATTAAAGTCAAAGAACTATAATAATTACAGCATGGTACTAAGCATAGACTTATCTCTATAAGAATTATACCATAGAATTGGATGGTCCCACTCATTATCAGGAATACAGTATATAGGTGTGGAAGTGGCTGGGCCTAGCCCATTATATAAGAGTCTCTACATATAACAAAATCCATGTCATACAGTATGGATATCTCAATATCATGTCATATATCTCAATGGATATTTATTTGAATTACCATTATTATTTCAAATTCCACATGCAATAAAATTCAAAGTTGATCAACAATTATATCAATAAGCTATATGCCACAAAATAGGGATTTTATAATAAGATATCACCATATGTATCATGTCACACTAAACACACTTTAATCCATTAGCCAATTATAAATCCATTTGAAACCAAATGAATTCATGCAATAATCTCATTATGTTATTTAGTGAATCTGGGTGAACATAATGAGGGTGCAATCATGATATTGCATAAACATTGAATTATCAAACCATAAGGTTTAAATTTTAGACCCCCTGCCTTATAATGATGATACAACAATTCATCTTGTGGCCCACACCCATAAATAAGAGTATTTGGATAATGTGAAGGTTTTCCTAGTTCAAAACATGATTAAGATCAAAACTGAAAATGAAATTGGGTAAAAGCTATCACCATGAAGGTTGGAGAACCAAAGGGAAGAAGGAATAAATGGTACCAAAAGGTTATAGCAGTAATCGATTACACGATTGGGATATCTAAAATGGGTTTGGAACTCCAAAATCACATGGAGGGTCTCCCTATGCTAAGATGAGAAGAGCTACATCGTTTTTTTAAAGAAATCATCCGCACAATATGTTTAAAATAGAATGTCAGGAATTTACACATCATGTAATATAGTTACACATAGTGTAAAGTTTTTCAATGGTATTCTCTAAAAAATCCATCATCTCAGATTTATTTTATTAATATAAATGAACAATTACATGATGTGAAATCCCTTTAGATGATGTGTAAATGTTCTGTAGTTTATTTTTTGGCCCATTTATCCTTTTACACTTTGAACCACATTTAAAGTTCCTCAACTTACCAAGAACCAAATTTAACAATTTTTCCCATTTATATCCAGACTCCATTAATTTAGTCAAGAATACATGCATGAAATTTAGTTCATTTTCCCCAAACTATTCTCTCTATATCCGAAAAATACATGGCCACCAAGGATTACATTGAAAACTCAGATAGAAACATATCTATAAAAAGAGATAATCTACCACTATCAAGAAAAACTCATTGGTTATTGTATCTGAAACTCCCCAGTCTTCTCAAACATACTCGAAACACCTCTCCCTAGGTCTTATTCCATAATTTTTATAAAACAAGTGACGTCTTAATGAAACTGGACCTCTCCTCAGTTACCCTGAATATCTTGAGTTCCCTGCTCCACATCTGGAGGAGCATTCTCAATGATATCCTCTTATCGCCCAACTAAAATATGTCATTTCATTATCATTTCTCTAAAATTCCAAGAATACATCTCAGAACACATATCATGAAATGTCAAAA
This sequence comes from Viscum album, assembly GCA_963277665.1. Classification (NCBI taxonomy): domain Eukaryota; kingdom Viridiplantae; phylum Streptophyta; class Magnoliopsida; order Santalales; family Viscaceae; genus Viscum; species Viscum album. The sequence continues at coordinate 767,943,727 of OY728119.1, read as the reverse complement.
ATTCTCAAAAATGAAGTCTCTCCAATATCTATAAACAACCCATTTCTCACACTATCCCAAAGGATATCACTAAATATATAACACTACTATCATTCATGCCTACGATGAGTCATGGATAATTTTGGGTAGACCAACATAAATAGTCACAACTATTGCATTAGACACAACTTTTTTAAACAATTTCTACTTTCACACACAAATAATTATCTTTTAGACTCATTTCTATTTTCAAAAATTGTTTCAACCAAATTTTTAACTCATTTACAACCCTTCATTAAACACAATTATTGAACCATTATTTAACATTATTTCATATTTACCCATTTTTTTATTTTTATTTTTTACATTTTTCATTAATTAATTGAAGATACAAATATAATTTAAACTTTCATACCCCACAAACCCATCATGTGTTTTCCTATCATGATGCACGCCACCTATATCACATGGTTCCTAAAATGATACATGAATGCACAATCTCATTACATTTTGGCCATGACTAAAATACTATAACATAGTCTCATCACACAACATATGCACCAAAAATGGAGAAATATCATTCAATTGTAACAACACATATCATGAAAAAAATTACCACCTTGGGTACTTGGGTTTTCCCTTGTACAGGAGTCACATACTCGTAAGAATGAGCTCATTTCCATGACCAAACACATCCTAATATCCCATCTACCATCCCCAAATAATAATACCCTATAAAATAACTTCTATGATATTACTTTTTATTATCCTTGACATGGGATCCACTAAACTAGTTAAACTATCTATGTCACAATATGACCTCAAGTGTGCCTCCCTATATGCCAGAGGTTGCTGACAAACAACTGTGTTCAAATAAGTCGCATGGGGTGATTTCTCTTTATGAGAGGAAGAAAAAAACTGATACCAAATGAAATAAAATAATTAATTATCATAAAATAGAACATGCAATACTAATCATTCTCAAATAGAGTACAAACCAATACCAAACAATGACTATGTCATATCTTGATAACAGTGCCAAAAATGAGGAAACCCCAAAATAAATACAAAAAATTGAATTCGTAAAATGAGTCCTGAATCTAATTTGGATCCTAATCCATACAAATCATAAGCCCAACCCAACTCCTTAGAATAGGTCCTTTACACTATCCTGACTTGCAACCATTAAATCTAGTCAGGTACCCATTGGTGTCCTGAGAAGTGTGTGATTCCAAATTAGTATGCCACAACCAATGCTTCCTACAAAATATCTAGTCTAAAAATATAGTATAGGTCACTGATAAATAAATGAAAAGGTAAGAAAAGACAACTCAAATGCCATAAGATAACAATATTCACAATAATAAATTTCGTTTTAAGTTCCATTTCATTATCTATACCATCTTCATTAATAGATTTGTTTCCATCACATGTTCCATGGGTATGGAATTTACATCACATACAAAATAGCCTAAGCCAATCAATTATCATGAATAAGTCAATAAGTCAAGTTCTCTATCTCACTAGTAATAATCATTTCATAATTAATCATAACACGCTTACGTTGGATCCTCAAACCGGGTATCCTTATACAATGAAACCATTAGTGTCCTAGATCCCCAGTATAACTCACTAACCCATTCATTCAGGGGTGGGATTTATAGCCTCATTCCAACCCAACCAGTGGGAGGAGCCTCATTCCTTTATACCACACTACAAAGACATGTGAACATGATCATTATCTATTTACCTTATATACCATATCAAAAACCATACATAACCAATATACATAACATTCACATTTCACATTTAATTTAATACATAAACGAACATTATGACTTAACCCAATGACATAGTTATCATTCACTTGGCACAACCCATTTAACCCTTTTACCTTTTCACACCGTAACCCATTTAGCATACTCTAATATTACCATAGACTAATTCATTTCACATAATTCATTAATTTCCATGCTTTATTCCATTCACACAATTCAATTCACAAGAATTTACCCACATATTCGTTTCAATTACAATTAATAGGTCACATAGCACAATCACTTTATTTCATCCCACTCATTTGTATATAGTTCCAAACAAACCTCTATACCATTATCAAAGTCTAAAGAGCACCATTACTTTTTTCCTTTCAACTCAATTAACATTCCAACCAGTTTATTATGGGATCCAATTTATCAAAAAAACAATTATATGCCTAACATTACAATTTTCCATGTTCAAGAATATTGGCACACCCCATTGGTGGCGCTAATTGGGTCTAATCAATATCAATGCATCCCATGAGGACCATGTGGAATTCAATTAATTATTTAGCCAACCATATTAATAAATTATACTATTAGAAACAATTTCACCTCATGAGGGAATCAATATCATAATCACTCTTGCAAAAATTCCCAAAAACCTATGTGGTATAACTTATAACAACCTACCTCAAATCCATAGAAGAACACACACTTAACAATAGCCTTACATCCTAAGTCAAGCACCCTTTTAAGATTAATTTAATGATCCACTAGAAAAGGATTGTTTTAGGGATTTGAAAGAAGAATATGTAACTTGTAATCCATAATCCATAAAATAGATGTAATAGAATCATTAGACATACCCGGAGCATTGATCAGAAACCAACGGTACCCCAAATGGCCTTGAATAAAAAAAATTGATCCTTAAGTGGTCTTTCGGGTTTATATTCAACAATAGGGATGTGGGAGGAAGAAATAGGGAAAATGTATGAGGAATATCAAATCCTGAATGGGAAATTGGTTGTTTTCACTTTTCTATGGGGTGCATGGTTTGGACACATAGATTTCCAAACCACATACCTACCTCTGTTCAAGAGGTTTAAGCCATATTATTACCTAGGGAGGACTACATGGTTTAAAAAACCATGCACTAATCATGTGGAATACCTTTATCCAAGGTTTCACAATTTGGATACCCCTTACATGGTTTTCTTTAACCATGTGAAAACCATTCAACATACAGAAGTTGTAACAATTTCCCTTTCTTTCATGTCCCGAACCCATAGAACTCCCACGAGCTTCCTCATACACCAAGTAAACATCTATGTTGCAAAATTTATTGAATTAAATCAAAAATTAAAATTATAATGTACCTATATAAATTTTGGGATCTTACAATTCATCATATATAATATAGCTTGATCATATCTATATATCTTCATAGTCCAAGAGTTAGTAGACCTTTCCCAATGTCAAGGGAAGTATGTAAATCTTAATCATAATTTTAGACATATGAATGTATTACCATTAGTATATACAATATTAGATATTATATATTGTAATCATTAGAACTATATGTTGTGCCTCACTCCTTCAAATACTTTATTCATTATGTTCTTCTTCATCACCCAACTTTATCTCATATTAAATTCACATCTCATTTGCAGATTTTAAAAAAATAAACAAAAAATTGTCATCATAATATATTTTATAACATTAATCTCTCCATTTTTATTTGTTTTCAATACTCATTTCAATTATAAATCTATATTTTACTCCCCCTTCCACATAATAAATGAGAAATGTAAAGGTTCAAGGGAAATGTTTACTCATATCATGCTTATCCCATAATTGAAATTTCTTATTTTCCCCATTAGAAAAACCTCATCCACTTAAGAGAAGGGTAGAAAGACATTATTATTAATCTATGAACAATAAATTATTCAACTATAAGTCTATATGAGAAACCATGGTGTGTAAAAAAATACTGAACAGCATTGAAATAAATGATGTCCAAAAAAACATATAAACATGTGATAGCATCTCATATTTCACATTCCAAGGTATATTTAATTGATTTTAAAAGTAAACACATGTTCTCAACTAAATAAACAAATAAAAAATATTCATGAACAAGAATATTTCTTCACATTCAAGATACAATCCAACTTAAAAACCACTCCTCTTAATAATTAGACTTTTTACAATCACAAAATGGGTGTGAATGTGGGATTATCATAATTCATCATCTGATTTATCAATAAATTTCAAATTGACATTATATAACCTCATATGGAAAGATACTCATTTCAACACCCCTCAAGGGACACAATCTATCAATTTTTCCTCATGGTATGTATTCTTTAAAATTTAATATAATAATCATTTGATACAACTAGAAGTTTTGGAAGGAAACATCATGATATCAATGGAAGCATTCCATGATAGAATATACTCCATAATATAAATTTTTATATGATTATAATTATATTCCTATGAATATGACCTTAAATTACATACATGAATTAAAAAATATATATATGGAAAAAAGGTGGATTTTCTTTTTTTTATAATGACATAAATAAGGATGATTGTTTCTTCTCAACCATGAAACCCATTTAATTACAGCTCCATATTTATGAGAAGACTTCATGAATTTTCCTTATTTCACTTTCTAGACAACAATATCATTCGGTAGAATTCTATTTAATTTTTTTAACTTTCATGTTATGTGGGATTGATATTTTCACATCAACTATCATGTAATATTATTCCTTTTGTGTTTTATCAACATTTAATTATTTTTCTAACTGTGATAGAAACATGATAAATAATTATTTAGAAATATTACCATCCTTCATAGATTCTAAAAAATTATTATCAATACTTATTAGGTCACCCTTCCTTGGAAACCTCTCATGAAATCATTATTCTTGGATTTATTCCACCTATCAAATCTATTTGTTCCTTTTATGGATTGATTTTATTTATTGCTTCATATTTTTTCCCTTAAACCTGGATTTCTATGTATTGTTTTCAAATTCCATTATATAGACTATTAATTATATACTAGAATAATATATTCCTTCTTGGAATAAAATTCATCTCATAATTCTCCTTGGGTGTTCTTTATTCACCACTCTTAATTTGTTTACAACCTATGGATGGATCACAATACTATATTAGCATTAATACCACTAAAATGTCTAAGTAGGATCATGTATTCACACTGAGGGGATAAATTAGCGTGAACCCGTTTTACTAAATTACATTACTCATTTTTGATATTCCCTATTAATATACAAACTTATGCATCAGTTTTGATTATTGATATTTTTATAAACTACCAAGAAATAAAACCACATGAAAATTAGTAAATAAACAAATATAATAGAACATTATATTTTTATAAGGTTTTATCCTAATATGGGTATCTAATACATACTATATTCTAATGGAGTTTGAGATCAGTATATTCACTAATAGTATTAACTGAATACATATAGAATATATCATTAAAAAATTTTACTATCACTTAATAAATTTATAGTCTCCATATTGGATCATTATACTGGATCGCATCAATTTACAATTACGTTCCTCCCACAACATGAACAATATTTTTAACTAAAATTTAGGTTGTCACAAAAACCCTATATAGGATCTTATTAATAAAATTCATGGAATATTACTTAAAATATAAGAATAAAAATACTATAATATTTTAATTATTCTTCTCATTTCAATGTTAATCTAATTCATCAATATTATCCACACATAGAATAATTATCTTTGTAATAGAAATGTTTATCTTGATCGAATATTCTGTTCACTAATTTTTTGATTTATATTATTTAAGGATTTCATAGGGAAGTTATCCTCTCTTGCTTATTATTATTATACTTATTCATATTCTCATTCAATGATAATTGGGTATAAATTAGAAAAACCTGGTTGGTCTCCTTCTCCACCTCCTCATCTTCATTTTTTCTTAAGCCATAAGATGTTCAAGATTGTTTCAACTTCTCTCCATGTCTATTTATTCTTAGATTGTCAATTTTTTATGCACATATTTTATATTCTTATAATAATTTGAATATTATTTTCATATTTTGAATTTATAAATTCCATGATAATAATCACCATGATAATATCAATATTATCCCATAACATATAATCCAAATTGACATGCACTACTTCCCATGATCTCAAAATATTATTGTCATTCTTCTATAAACTTTTTAAAACTGATATTTAACATATTACCATGTTCCCAATTAAACTAGATGAATATTTCCTCAAATTATTTCTATATATTTAATCACCATTAATGATTTCCAGTTAACAATTTTTAAAAATCAAGAATAATCTAGACATTATCTACTCAATTAATCTCTTTTTATTTTCTCCTTATCACTTGTATTGAATCATTACTCAATCACTAGCATCATGATATTTAATCCATGAAGAATAACTCAACATATTAAAATATCATTCTATAGAAAATTCAAATTTTATTAACCGGTAATCATTATGTAAGAAACAAAATATCATTAAAATCACTTATATAAGCTCCAATATTTTAGGTATGCTATAGAATATCTTCTTTATTCTCATGGATTTATTCCAAATTCTCATGATAATCTTACACATGACTTTTCTTATCATCTATATCATCCAAAATATCTTATGTATCATAGAATTTCTAATAATTTTCCAATATTTACTCTGATATAAATTTTTTACTGTATGTGATATATTTCATATGACTTGAAAATATTGCAGATGATTAAAGTATCATATGTATAAAAGTGTGTTTTTTCAATTTCTACATTTCAGCATGTCCTTAAACACATATCTTTCATATGATTTTAAATATATTTTTTATTTCTATAAGATGTTTACATAAACTATTTCAGTTTAATCATTAAAAAATATCTTTTGTATGATTTGGTATATACCATTAATAATCAATAAAACATTATATGTGATTTATATAATGTTATGTGTCACATTGTGACTCCATTACATTATCAGTATTCTGTTCGAGGGATCTTCCATATGTTTTTTTATTTTCTCCACCATATTAGATTTCCATATCTTTCTTAACTATACTGATAAACTATTCAAACCCTTATAGTGAATATTAGATCACTTCAATTAATTTAAAAAAAATGGATTTAGGTATAGTAACCTAGGATTAACATATATTGATATTACCTTGGTTTAGATGAATATTCGATACATTAAAAAAATACATTTTCAAGGACAATAATAGATTAGTGTATTTGGAAACATGGAAACAAAATCTTCTATCCTAGTGAAAGATCATCAACATCTCCCATGAAGGTATCCACCATTAATAATTCTACCTAAAAACATTCTTTATAAACTGTGTAAAGGAAACATAAGAAAGGGGGGATCTTATATGCTTAGTAATGGTAAATAAATGAAATGTGTAAGAATAACATGAACAAAAGGGTATGGAACTTGAGCATAAAATTTTAAGATCATAGCCAACATATTTTATATTATAATAAAAAATGGTGGTTCATAATACATATATCATAAGATAATGAAGATCATAAGTCACAAAAGTTTATCATATTAATAAGACATGGTATTTGTGGCATGCATATTGTTTTATAATGTTGTAGACATATATTTTTATAAATAGGTTAACTCATTATGTTATGGACATGAAATTAGGCCCCAACATTAACTTGTGGACATGAAACTAGGTCGATTCATAACATTTTGAATGTTTAATCAGGTTCATTAATAACTATATGGACATTAAACCAGATCTATTCATAACATTTTGAACAAGTAATCAAGTTCATGCATAACATTGTGAACATGTAATAAGGTTCACACATAAACATATGGACATGAAACCAAGTACATGCATAACATTGTAAACATGTAATCTGGTTTATGCATTAAATTTTGAACATGTAATCAGGTTCACGCATAAACATATGGACATGAGACCAAGTCAATACATAACGTTGTGAATATGTAATCAAGTTTACACGTAACATTGTGATCTTGTAATTTCGTTCACGCATAAACATATAGACATGAAAATAGGTCCCTTAAAAATATTTTGAACATATAATTAGGTTCCCTCATAAAATTGTGAACATTCAATCAGGTTCATGCGTAACATTTATAATCATGAGTCATCCATAATTTCCTAATGCATTGGAGGGAGATATAGGTCCCACACATCTCATTATAAAATCATTCATAACTTTACCATAAGATAATAAAACATTCATTATATCATAACCCACAAAAAGATATAATTTCTATAAACAATAAATCATAACCAACAAAATGAAATGGGTATCATTAACATTTCCTCACATCGTAACCTATGTAAAAGAGATAGGTTTCATAACAATTTCATGAAATTGCAACCCTTGAAATGAAATGGGTTTCAAAATAAAATAACATGTAGAAGATAAATGGGTTTCATAAGAATAATTACATCAAAACACAAAACCATTCAAGGTATAATATTAATAGAACCTTATGATCATTTCCTATAAGGTAATGAGTAACATCAACAAATTTTATCTTATATGGAAAATACTTTTGAAATATCTTTAAAAAACGTTTCCAATTGAAAATATACTCTACTCTTTGAAAAAATATTGTTAATAAATTGAACCATTTGAAAATTATTATATTATAAAAATACCATGAAAACATATAAATAATACTTGAAATATTTTAGAAAACCCTATTGCTTCAAAATATATAATGTAATCATGAAAATAAATTTTAAAAATATTTTCCTTGAGAACATATAAAAGGAGATTGAAAACTTATTGAAAACCATTTTCTTTTATAATATATTTTAAAAAATTTTATTAAAATTTAAACTTTAAATGCTAAAAAAAATCATCAAAGGTTTAAAGGTGGATAATTTCGTAAAAGTCATATGAGGTAAAAAGAACATTCCTTTTGTATGGTAAAATGGTTAGAAAATTTCATTATTTAGAAACCAACAAGAAGTTTTATTTGAAAAAATTAGTAAAAGAGAAAAACGTTAAAATTTTATTTTAATTATAATAGGATATTAGTAGAATATTATTGGAAACCCTTTTATAAAATAGGGTATTTAAAGAACATAGATTTCTGACGGAAGAGAGGGTAAAGTTGGGATTTTATAAAAATAGCTTATAAAAAATTATATGTAACAAAGAGTGGGATAAATGGTACCAATATATGAATAAATATTTAATAACCAAAGGATAATAAAATTAATGAATTTTATTGAGATATAGATCATAGTTTCTCATCAAAGTAAGCATAAACATAAAAATATTGAAAATCCATGAGATTGTCTTGATAAACACTTATAACTTGGTAACTTGGAATCATACCATCCATGTAAGAAAAGGAAATTAAATGATACATAAAATATCATGAATATAATTAAATTCATTATATATAAAGTATAATTGAGGTATATACAACTAAAAATCTAATTTAGGTGCATAACAAAATATTAGCCTCAAAGAAGAAAAATTGAGACAAAAATATTTCACCATTTTGGAAACTTTTAAAAATTAAACCCCATAAAAGAAAGATCATAAAATAGATATATAAATACCCATATATTTTAATATAATATATATTAAATAATATCATGAACAGTACATACACCACACAAAAGGAATTAGTGGAAAAGATAGCATGTATCTCAAGAAAATACAAGTGAGATAAAATCCATATACCCTATGTCTTGACTCTCGTTGAACTCATTAAAACAACATGTATAATAAATATAAATTTATTAAATATATTTTACAGCACCATATTATTATATATAATAACATATATTATTTTATTATGACCTTATATTACCCGCTTGTTAACCATCATATGTTAAGGTTTCACTTTGGGTAATATTTTCTTTTTTCTACACATGGGTCTTAATTTGTTATATCTTTGGTCCTTATACCTATATCATGATTTGAAGCATGTAAAACATGATATAAATACCATTTATATAAATTATATTTGTATTATAATAATTTATATAATATATTAGTATGAAATAGAATACACCATTCATGGAGATGGTAGGCCATACATATGCATGAACGATATTCCCATTAAATTGTTGTGTTGAAATAAAAAAACTAAAAAACATATATGTATATATATATATATATATATTGATATTTATAAATTATCATTATTATATTATATATATCATATATATTCACTAATATCATCCTTAATATAGTCAATTTAGTGTATGAATGAATCATATCGCTTTGAGGGGGTGGTAGTTCACACATCCTCAAACGAAATTATTGATTTTATATAAGATAGAAAGCATGAAGGTATGATCTAAATAAAAATTACATAATCCTAAAGACATTATAAATATAATATATATATATTTTATAAATATACTATTTATAATAATAACCACCATGATAGGTGGTAATGGAAAAATGAACAATCATCGTTTCGTGGGGTAGTAGTTCACCATACAGATAAATTGTATTCTCGTTAACCATTAGATGGAGGTGTGTGTAAGTGAAGGTAGAACCATTTACATGAAAAATCCTACTATATTTTGGATAATATTTTTTATATAATAATATAATAAATATATTTTTAGTTGGTGGATAAGGGAAAAAAATAAAGGAGTTGAGGGAATATGTTACCTCTTAATCGGGTAACTCCTTTTGGTTTGTGACAAAAGACATCCTTTGATTGTATTCATACCAAGGGAAAGATTATATGAGGAAGGAAGGGATTTTTTACAGACTATTAGGAATAGATTTTACAATCATAATAGGTTTTATAGGTGTGAGGGTGAGGGAGAGGTGGTGTCCTTATATAGGGAATGAAAAGGACTGACTTGGAATTTTTTAAAACAAGTTAGGTGTACACATGTTATCAGATTAAAAAAGTCGCACCAAACTAAAATAAGTATATAATTTGAGGTTTATTTATGATATATTTCCATAAAATTGGTTTTTTATAAGTGGATAGATCATTTGGACCCCTAATATTAAGGTTTATTCCTTAATTAAGCTTAATTTGACCTTAATCACTGTGAGTATTTTAATCTCTTTTACTAATATTTTTGGTCAAAAATTAAGTTGATATTATTAAACTCTAAGTATTATAATTAATACAATGTTTTATTTCAGTTATTATAAATTAAAATCATAGAAGAAAAAAATGAAGATTAATGTTAATCCTGCAGATAAGACGAAATTACGGGCCTTTAAAGTAGAATGAAGTCTGTTTGTTTATTAAGTTTTTATATTCAATTTTAAAGTGAAATTCATTATAATTACCTAAATTTTCTTAATATAAATATTATTGATCTATTTTGACCCTAAAACAAATTTAAAATTTAATTTAAAATTAATAATTATTTAAATGAAAAAGGAGTTCATATCCTAAAAGAAATATTTTTCACTATTCATCAAAAATTGATGTTTCTGATAAGAATCTCATAAATTCATCCAAAGATAATTTTGGAATTATAAACTCGAAAATGAAGTTTATTTTATCAAATTAAATTTCTAAATTTTTCTAAAATTAATTTCATTGTTTCTCATAGAAGGACATGAAGTGTAGTTCGTATTATTTTTAAACATATAAGGACATTACAAGAATAATATATCTTTCATTGTAAATATGTTTTATTTCTATATAACCATTATAAAAAAAATGTTCCAAAATTAGTTATTACTATTAATATTACTATTTTTAATGGATGGGTTATAGTTATACCATTTAAAAAATTATAACAATATGATGCTTCACATAAACTTGGTGTTACGTATAGCGTACGCCATGTCGGTGTTGCGAGTAGCACAAGAAAAGTCAATATTGCATGTAGCACAAGCCATGTTAGTATTATATGCAGCACAATTTGAGTCAGTTATGTGTGAAAGGAATGTTTGAATTAATGTTTTAATATATATATATAACTACATAAAGATTCACTTGAAAAGAAAAAAATAAAAAAGATATATTAATTTGAAAAAAAATCATAAAATCATGGGGTGTTACATTATATCCCCCTTAAAATAAAATTCACCCACAAAGTTCATCTTTCTTATCAAAGGTTTAATACTTGAAAGTTTCATTCATAGAAACTAGCCAATGATCTTGTACCCAAGTGGTACAAGCTCCTGCTTTTCATCCAAATGACCCGGGATCAAATCCAGGCAGGGAAGAATTTTCGGTGGGTACTATAGTAGTACTATAGCAGGGTAATGTAGCAGTACTATAGCAGCGGAAGAACTGTAGCGGCGGTGGCATTGTACCAGCGGAGGCACTATTGCAGGGTACTGTAGAAGTACTATTCACCGAGGGGTCCTTTAGGCCAAAAATGGGCTTTCAAGCCTTGTATTCAGGCCACATGGCCTTGGGCCTTCGGGCTATGTAATGGGTCTCCCTCTACCCAAAATAAAGAGGTATGGGATTTAAATAATAAATTGAGGCTTTGTCCCCTTCATTCATAGAAACCAACATCATAGAAATTGATACTAAAACTTACATTAAAAAATAAATTTGGAAACAAAGCATTTACCCAAATTAATATGTTACTTGGTTTCCACATACGAGAACATATGTGGGAAGTTAAAACATGGATATGGAAGAAAAATATAACTATCATGTTCTGATGGAGAGTGATAGAGAAAAAAATCCAGAAAAATTTTAAAAACAGAAATATATAAATCTGAGATGAACTAAGGGACCATATAATTCATTAGAAACTGGGTAACTAGGATAAAATTTTTGGTTTTATGATCCTTTTTCCTAAAGTCATATATTTTCATGAAAACATATACATACATGATTTCAATACATCCTCACCCTTTTGGGTTCCTTGATCCACTTAACCTCTTTCTCCAAAAATAAAGGTGAATTTTCATTCTCAAAGAACTAACAAATCATGAGACCCATGATATTCAATCCCAATTGTCATCAGTTAGCATTAGCACTACATTTTTATAACATTTTATTCAATATGATTTAATCCTCATATGGTCAGATAATAATTTATTCTCAAAAACATCATCCAAATTTTAACTTAATATTTCCCAAAATGGCTAACCTTATAACCCTACCAAAATATCAAAATCCAAATCATTATAAATAAGTCACAAAATTATCATAACATTAATTCCCCTTTATATCACAAAGGATCTCTTGGTTTTCGAATTCCAAACATGTAAATAACCTCCTTGTAAATTCTCTTGGAACATGGTAACAACCTTAATTACCATAAATAAAACATTCATGTTTCCTTATTTCATAGATTACAAGATATATTATTAAATTAAAGAAGTCATAAACTTCATCCTTGATGAAATATACCATTTTTTCAATAATAAGTTCTTCGGTAACCCGTACCGTCCAATTTACATAATCATATCCAACATATATTTATCCAAATATCATTATATCAATTTCAAAAAATAATTAAGTGTTGCCTTCACTTAATAAAAATATCACTTTTCCATGAAATAACTTTTCTATGTCCTCATTACCATTAAACATGTCATTTTCAATCCTTAATGAAAAATTATTCTTAAAACACTTATACATTTCATGACTCATATAACATAATCTTTGAATTCAAAAACACAAGAACTTCATTAATCAAAATTTATTCTTAAACCATTACTCAGGATTCATCAAATTATTACTTAATACCACTTTCCTAGAAAATTAAATATGAATCAAGTCTTAAGGTTCCTAAACCTTAATATAATCATGATTCTTATGGTTAATGGAAGAAATATTCTAATAACATCACATAACTTTCGCATGTCATTTGCAGTCTCATTATCTTCAGATGTATAACCAATACTCTTAACAAATTCTTTATTCTATTTATGAGATTTTATCTTGGGAAATATATTCACAGATTTCCCATGCTTTCCACATATGAAACATTAAATGTTAAACATGTTCCTTATAGTTCTATCCATTGAATAAACATAGAAACCATAGTGTGAGAAACATTTATCATTATGGGATATCATATAATCATGAAAATCTACTTATATGGTGCCTAAATCATGGCTCCTACTTCTTTAATATATGAAACATTAGGTTTATCCATGATTATTCATAGCCATCCTCTATTTAAATCCTTAATGATAGTTTATGAAGAGTTTTGTTAATTCTCAAATAATATCCCCTAGTAGTGTCAAAGTAGGTTTGTAGAAAAGCTCATTGTCTTGTACCATATCACCCCAAGTTAGGCCTAGAACATATATTCAGAGTTTTTACCCCTAGGTACATCTGTGTCAGATCCACATCCACTTATAGTATCAATACATGGATGTATTTCTAGGAGACAACTTACTCTATCCTTTACCAAAATTCCAGGACATTTTTTATATGTTAACTCATATGTATACTTATCCATAGAAAAATCCCTAGAAATATCCATAGAAATATACCTAGGGATCTCAATAAACTTATCCTAGATTCGAAAGGTTTACTAAGACTTTCCTTTTATACCATCTATAGAGACCCAGGAATAACATACATGGTTATTACAACATTTTATATGAATATTTGGTACATTACAAAAATACATGCCTGAGGACCGTAATACTTTAGTGTCTTTGGAAACTTGGAAACAAAATATTCTATCCTGGTGAAAGATCTTAAAAATCTCCCATTAATATATCCACCATTAGTAATTCTACCTAATACCATTATTCTTAACCTTAGGAAAGGAAAAATAAAAAAGGGGTGATCTTAGAAGCTCAATAATGGTAAATAAAGGAAATGTGTAATCATAACATGAACAAAGGGGTACAGATCCCGATCATAACATTTGAGTATCATAACCTTCATAATATAGATCATAATAAATATTGGAAGTTTATAATACATATACCATATGATAATTAAGAGCATAAGTCATGAAATCATAACATAGTAATAATACATGGGATTTATGGCATGCACATTGGTTTATAATGTTGTAGACATGTATCTATAGAAAAAGGTTCACTCATTAAGTAATGGAAAAGAAATAAGGCCCCCACATTAACTTATGGGCATGCAATAAGGTCCATGCATAACATTATTAATGTGTAATCAGGTCCACGCATAACCTTGTGGACATGAAACTAGGTCCATGCATAACATTGTGAACATGTAATCAGGTTCATGAAAAACATTATAATCATGTAATCAGGTTCACACATAAACATATGGACATAAAACCAAGTCCATGCAAAACATTGGGATTATATAATCAGGTTAATGCATAACATTTTTAACATGTAATCAGGTTCACACATAAACATATGTATATGAAACTAGGTCCATGTATAAAATTTTGAACATGTAATCAGGTTTACATATAACATTGTGAAAATGTAATGAGGTTCACACATAAACATATGGACATGAAACTAGATCCATGCCTAAAATTGTGAACACATAATAAGGTTCCCTCATAAAATTATGAATATGTAATCAGGTTCACTCATAAACTTATAGACATGCAACAAGGTATATTCATAACATTTTTAACATGTAATTAGGTTCAAATATAACATTTATACTCATGATTCATTCATAGTTACCCAATTAATAGGAGGGAGATATAGGTCCCACCCATATCATAATAAAATCATTCATACATGTTCTATAAGATAATAAAACATTCATCATGTCATATCCCACAAAAAAACATAAGTTTTATAAACAACAATCATAACCCATGAAATGAAATATGTATCATTAACATTTCATCACATCATAACCTATGGAAAAGTGATAGGTTTCATAACCATCTAATGAAATAATAACATGTTAAAATATATGGGTTTCAATAGAATATAACCCATGGAAGATAAATGGGTGTCATAAGAATAATTCCATCAAAAAAACCATTCAAGATAGAATATTAATGGAACCTTTATATAATTTCCTAGAAGGGCATGAGTAACATCAATTTATGTCCTCTGAGAGGGAAAATATTTTTGAACTATCATTCAAAAACATTTCATGAGGAATGTGTCCTTTCTTCTCTGAAAAAAAATTTTGAATAAATTGCACCATTTAAAAATCATTTTCTTATAAAAATACCTTAAAAACATATAAGGAATAATTGAAATCATTTTGAAAACCTTTTTCCTTGAATATTATAAAATAATCTTGAGAGATTTATTGTAAACTGTTTTCCTTGAAAACTTATAAAAGGAGATTTACAATGTTTTGAAACCAATTTATTTGAAAATATATTTTACAAAAAAAATATTAAAAATAAATCATTAAACATTAAAATAAAGCTTTAAATTGTTAAATTTGGATATATATTTACAGGTTGTTTGTGGTAAAAAGAACATTCCTTTTATGTGGTAATATGTTTAGTCAAATTCCTTGTTTGGAAAGTAAAAATATGATTCCTTTGAAAAAATTGGTAAAATAAAAAAGGGTTAAAATTTATTTTAATGATCATATGAGATTAGTAGAATAATTAGGAAAACTTGTTTTATAAAACATGGTTTTAAAATAACAAAAAATTTCCATTTAATAGAGGGTAAAGTCGGACTTTCTTAAAACCACTTTAATAACTATCTTATATACCAAATAGTGTAATAAATGGTACCAATATATGAATAAGTATTTAAAAACAAGAAGAGAAGAAAATTCATGAATATTCTTGAGATATGGATCATAATGTTTCATTAAATTAATCATAATTATAAATAATCTTTAAAAGCGATGATATTGTCTCAATAAGTTCTTATAACTTGGTAACTTGTGATAATACTATCCATGTAAGAACCGAAAATTAAATGAGACTTAAAATATCCTTAAGATAATGAAATTCATTATATAACATGTACAATGGATTTATACATACCTTAAATGTTAATTTATGTGAAGGAAAATTGAGACAAAACTATTTCACCCATTTGGTAACTTTTGAAACATAAACCCCATGAAAGAAAGATCATAAAATGGATATGTGAATACACATAAATTTAATTATAAGATACATGTAATACAATCATGGGCAGTAGATACACCACACAAAAGGAATTAGTTGTTAACATAGCATGTATCTCATGGAAATAAAAATTCAGATAAAATATACTTACTATATGTCTTGAATATCATCATACTCGTTGAAACCACTTTTATAAAAAATATAAATTTATTATAACTAATTTAAAGAACCATATTATTATATATATAATATAATAAATTATTTTATTACTACCTTATATTACCCTCTTTTTAACCATCATATGTTAAGGTTTCACTTAGGGTAATACTCACTTTATTCTGCACGTGTGTCTTAATTTTTCATATATTTTATTCTTATACTTATATAATGACTTACAGAATGTAAACCATGATATAAATATCTTTTACATATAATATATTTTTATTATAATAATATATATAATATGTAAGTATGAAATGTAATACACTGTTAATGGAGACGGTACATCATATGCACGCATGAACATTATTCATGTTTAATTGTCGTGTTGAAAGAAAAAAGTAAAACACATATATGTATATATATATATATATAACTTTTAAAATATATTTATTACATCATATATATAATATATATTCACTAAAACATTCCTTAATATAATAAATTTAGTGTATGACCAAATCCTATCACTTTGAGGGGGCAGTAGTACACACTTCCTCAAACAAAATTATCATAATTACATAATATGGAAAGAATGAAGGTATGTTATAAATAATAATTACAGAAGTATAAATGAATTATAAATATAATATATATATCACATATAAATACAGTATCCATAATAATTTCCACCATGATATATGGTAATGGAAAAATGAATAATCAACATTTCATGAGGCAGTAGTTCTCCGTACATAGAAACAGTATATTTGTTACACAATAGATGGAAGTATGTGTAAGTGTAGGAAGAAACATTTATATAAAAAATATAATATTGATTATACTTGTGTTTTTATATAATAATATAATAAATATAGTAGTATGGGATGGATAAGGAAAATAAAATAAAGTACTTGAGAGAAAATGTTGCCTCTTAATCGGGTAACTCCTTTTGGTTTGTGCCAAAAGGATTCCTTTGATTTCATTCTTCCAAAGGGAACGATTATATGAGGAACATAGGGATGTTGGTAAGTGTATTGGATAGATACTATCTGAAAATATGTGGTTTGAGAGGTGTTAGGATGTGGGAGAGGTGGTGGCCATTTATAGGGAAGGAAAAGGACTCACTTGGAATTTTTGAAAACAATTTAGGTGTACACATGTTATTACCTAAAAAAGTCATAAAAACCCAACTTAAATAAATAATTTAAGTCTCATGGTAGAAATATTTCCATTAAATGGGTTTTGGAAAATTTTATAGGTCATTTCAGCTCCTAGTATTAACGTTTAGTCCCAAATTAAGCTTATTTTTACCTTAATCGTTGTGATTAGTTTTAATCACTTTTACTGATATTTTTTGGTCAAAAATTGAATTGATCATATTAGACTATAAATATTATTCTCATTAAAATTTTTTATGTATGTATTTTAAAATTATAATCACATATGTGGCAAATTGATATTAATACAAATCATGCAAAGTGGATGAAATTACAAGTTTTTATGTCGAAAAATGTTCAAAAGTTTATTAAGTTTTTATAATAAATTTTAAAGTGAAATTGATTAAAATGACCTAAATTGTATTAATTTATGTATAATTGATATATTTTTACCTTAAAAAATTTAAAATATAATTTAACATTAATAATTATTTAAATGAAAAGGAAATTTTTAACCTAAAAGGAGTGTTTTTCTCTATTCATTAAAAAAATGATGTTTCACAAAAAAAATCTCAAAAATTCACCCTGAGCTAATTTAATAATACTAAATTCAAAAATTTTGTTTATTTTATCAAATTCAATTTATAAATTTTTCTAAAATTAATTTCATTTTTTTTCATAGAAGGACATGAAGTGTAATTCTTAGTATTTTTAAACATATAAGGACTTTACAAAACATTATATCTTTCATTAACAATTTGTTTTTTTATATAAAACCATTATGAAAAATATTTTAAAATTAATTATTACAATTAATATTTCTATGTTTAACATCTACTTTATAATTATATAATTTAAAATTATATATATAATAAAATTATTCTTCATAGAAAATTGGTGTTGCATGTAACTACAACAAGTCGATGTGCGGGTAGCCCAAGCCAAGTCAGTATTGCATGCAGCACAATCCAAGTTGGTATTGGATGTAGTGAAAGAAGATTCAATTCCATGTGAATGGAATGTTTGACTTACTATTTTAATATATATATATATATAAAGAATTATTTCCAGTGTCACGTGAAATGAAAAATATCGACATGATAGATTAATTTGAAAAAATCACAAAATATCATGGTGTTACATTAGGAATATACCAAAACATCAAAAAACACATTATCAAAATTAAAAAATAATTTTGTAGTATATAAATAATATTCTTTATTATTTCAGTTTTTTTATTTCCTCATTAATTCTAGTTCAATAATCATCAAAAGTAATACTTCTTCCTCAAATATAGATATGAATGGATCTACATCAATATGTAAAATATAATTCACACATAAAATAGTAATATTAAATTCTAACTACATCATATACCTTTAAATTTTTCATACATTTCATTCGTAATAATTACCCAACTTCAACAAATATTGAATTAACTTGTCATTGACATATTAATAAAATATAAAAATATTAATCTCAATCCATTTTGTAACATTAAAATTTAATAATAGATACTTATAATTAAATATTAACCTATTGAGAAGTATCAATTATAATAAATCCAAAATGGTATTTGTTATGATATATTCTTAACTCATATATCTCCAAAATATTTTCCATGATCTATATAATATATATGTATGAATTTTAATATAATAATTCTATTCAATAAATCATGTTTCCCAAATATATCTACTATGAGAATCATAAAGTAAATACTTATACATTATTGGTTCTATGAATATTAATAATTAAAATATCTAGGAAAATGAGATGTTATTAATCTAGATCAATGAGTGGATCACATTCCCCATACCTAGATAGATAAGAACATGAAATTTTACTTATCTATATAGAACCATACACTTCTCACTATATGTTAATCATGGGATTACATGTCATACTCATCATATTATAATAAAAATTTCGTCATATTTAAACCGTAATAGTTTAAATAATCATTAACATACCTAACTTCCCCAAACATTCTCTACATTAAGTAAGCAGTATGAAACGTATCAATATATAAATTTTTTTATTGTAGTTATCTTGTAAAACCAATTTATAGGGACTCAATATGATGCATTCACCCCTAGTATACCAAATACATATTGTATGACACTCCATGTGATAAATATAGTTGGTCATTAAAAACAAAAACTCATTTTAGACATTTTTATTGAAGCCAATATCTCTTTATGAAACTCATCCCATCTTATTCTTCTCATATCATAACTAAAAATAGTAATCTATGATTATCATCTATTAAGGAAAACTCTAATTCTTACATTGAGTGGTAAATTGTCAGTTATCATCATGTAATATATATCTCCAACGTGAGTGAATGAAGAAGTTGAGATTACATTATTTATAAAATGAACCATTTTAAATATTAAGCATATTCATTAAGAATATTTATAATCACATACATAATTTCTTCTCTAATAAAAATATTATATAAATTTCCTCATAGGGACCTTATGTTTACCTCACTATTAAGGTTTTGTTAAAATCATCGCATCACTATGTACATCCTTTGAAAACTTTTTGTATCCATATGATAAATCCCATCACTAAACCCCTTTAATGGTTATCATATATAAATAAATAAATAATTGGTAGAGAATTATTCTTTATCCACATTTTCAACTCTCTAAAAATAATATTCAAACTTATTTACATGAAGATATAAAATATTATGATGTTGAAACAAATTGTCAATTTATAACTCTTTCTAAGTTTATCATTATCATATTAAGGTTGTTCGTTCATAATATTTTTTTGAGATCACATGGAAACAAAATTAACGTATCTATTTACATTAATATCATTTTTTACTGATATATTCTAAACTAATTTATGATATAAAAGTTAAAATCACTTTTGAATAAAATTTTTATATCCATATATTTCTTCCAGTTTGAGAATTTTAATGTCCAAAATATGCATCCACTATAATCTAAGAAACTATATAATCTTTGAAATATATTTTTAATATTAAATTTTTATTATGTTAATAAATAGAACTTAATTTCTATAATGTTAATATTTAGTATATTTAGAGTGATATTTTTATTAGAAGATTTTATTTCCAAAAATATGAAACTAAAGGGTCAAGATCATATCACTAATACTTTAATAAATACATTGGATAAAATTTTTAATCCAAGATAAAAAAAAATTACATTATCTTATTTATGAACATGTTATATAATTGGATGAATTATAGACCATGTGTATCACATACATTATCTAATTTTTTATATAATAACTCATTGTTTAAAAATAATGATATACAATAAAAATACTTAATTAAAGTTAATCTAATATTTAAAGTAGTGTAATGAATGCACTTATTTATTGTATGAAACCTTTACTTCATTATGTTACATTATAGTTAAATCTTTAACCATAAAATATCCATTAATTTTATACCCATTTTTATATTTAATTTTTTATAATGTATTTTCAATATCATATTCCTTTCATATATAATAATTTAATTCAATAATATTAACACCAAAAATGGACTCTGATTGTCTTCCTTGTATACCTTAACACATTATATAAAATTTCACCAAAAAGTTCCATTTCTTCCACAATGTATGTACTCTTCCTTTGGAGAACTTTTAATAGATTTCGATGTTAATGTGCACTCCCAAAAACCTCGAATTTTATCCATTAATCAATAATGGTTACCCTATGATTTTTGTTCCATTATTGTAGCCCTATAGGTTGGATGTTTCATGATTAAATAAAAAATATTAAATATATTTGAGAAATTGGGTAAACTTTTAATGATCTAATCCTTTTTATAATTCACAATGATTTATTCTATACTCTATAATAGTGATTGTAAAAGTAATTTTTTGAATATATCAAGTCTGAGTGGTGACACTAATCTATCTAAGTCATTTATTTACTATTAAAACTATATTATAAATATTTGCATTTGATTAAAACATGAAGTATTTTTAGTATAATGGGAGAACCAGTATTTGAAGAAGTTTGGAGGTGTTTTAGATTATTTTTGGAATCATGTGGTTTTTACAGTTTTCATTGAAATTATATATTTCTATATTGTATGGATTTCTAGGGATATAGGAATATGATAATATAGAAGGATTGAAACTATAAGGGTCTTATAAAATTTCATAATAGTGATCAGGAATTTATTAATGTACATTTGAATATGTGTAAGGGTCATTTTTAAAATTTTGTAAGAGGCATATTTTGGAAAGAGAAATTTTGTAAGAATTATTTAATATAAGAGACAATTTTATATTTTTCATCATAACTTTATGTAAGGGTCATTTTGATTAATGAGAAATATAAAATAAAAATTTGATAAAAATTTAGGGGTCCCTCGTATATTTTTTATGGGTCATTCCTATATCATATGATTCATATAGAGGAACATAGGATCATTCCCTTTGACAAATATAGAAATGTATCCATCACTTAAGGGTCATTTGATCATTTTTTTGTTCTCATTTTTCAAATTATATGATTCTTTTACTTTGTGATTTATGGTTAAGAAACATATTCAAGACAATTATAACTTCTGATTGTCACGACCCGTCCTCGGGGCCCGTGCTGTGACTACCCCAAGCCCGCCTTCTGTAGGCCAGGGGTTGGCGACTAACACCAAAGGCATAAATCCCTATATTGGGAAGGCATTGCTTTTATAAAAGTAAAAAAACACAATAGAGTACGTGACTGAAGTAATCACTAATCAGAACTGTATACAAAAGTATGTTCTGAAAAGAAAGGGGCCGGAAATACAAGCCCAACAATAGGTACAGTACAACTGAAAAGCTAGTAAAACTATAGTAAAGTAAAACAGCAACCACTGATTCGTCCTCTGGGAATACCACTTCAAGAGTGGGTACAGATGGTCTCCTCAACCCATCGGGTCTGTCCGTCTGCTCCGTGTACATCTCGTCAAGTGGTCCACCTCCGGGTACCGTCCAGCTCTACAAGTCTCCACCTCGATCAGTGTTGTATGTCATCTACATCCAACACAATGTAGTGTAGGCATAGCCCGTACAGGGGTGAGTATACGATACTCAGTAGGGACCCCGAGACCCCCGAAAGGTCTCCCTGAATCCACAAAAAAAGATACAATCGTGAATTATCAACCAACTATACTTAGGTATATGCCCATACATATACCTAAGTTATCAATCACAGTTCGGATCCAACTCTCGAGCCCAAGCACAACCCAGTCTACATAGGAAAGCAAGTCAATCACATCGATGATAATGATTTAAAGTCAATACTGAGCTCACACAGGTATACATATTTCGTATAGTGATAGATATGATCAGATGTAGTCACTGATTCATCTAATCTGTCGGACCCACGTAGGATACTAGACCAGCTAAGCTGTCGGACCCACGTAGGATACTAGATCAGCTAATCTGTCGGACCCACGTAGGATACTAGAACAGAAGTCAAATTATCTGACCCACATAGGATACAAGTATAGTAGTCATCGCAGTCGAACCCATGGCGGATTCCAGTACAGTTTTCGTCATCATCGAACCCACGAAGGATTCCAGTACGGTTTTCATCATCGTCGAACCCACGAAGGATTCCAGTACGGTAGTCATCGCAGTCGCAGCCAGCTCTGGGGTTCCCACACACAACATGCTCGATTCGGGGAGGGTCCTCTCCTCAAGCCAAGGGTTTGATACATCAACTATAATTAAGTCTTGAGTTGATGTATCCCGAAGTTCTGTCTTGTCAAAAGTAACCCAACATGACAGACAGCCCGTCAATCGGATGCCCAGTCTGAGAGATATTGGCTTTTTTGTTCCAGGGGCCCGGTTGGAATTACGCTCGTTCCAAACCTATACATTTTAAAAAGTCATAAAAACTCACATAGAGTATCTCAAAACTACCTCCTCGTCACGAGGATCCCAGTGTCGCAGAAGGAGTGTCGATCAGATGCACGGTCGTGAAGTTATTTGCATTTAAGCGTAACGGGTCCATCCCGTTAAGCCCAGTGGGCTGGCAGGTCGGGTCGACCCGGTTTTTTGCGAGTCTGACCCGGATGGTGTCGGACCCGCCCGGTGAAGTGTGCGGCCCGGCCCGGTGGGGCGCGGCCCGGCCAGGTGGGGCGTGGCCCGGACCGAGGGGCGCAGCCCGGCCTGGCGCGGCGCGGCGTGGCCTGGCTGGCCACGGCTCGGCCCGGGTGGCCGAGCGATGTGGGGGGGGGCCTCGACTTCCCGAACCAGTGGTGCAGCCCTCCTGTCCGGCCGGCCAAATCCCACCGGTCTTCCCAGCTCGAGCGACCCGCATGGGCGGGCCGCGGTTCTCTTGTGCGGCACCTGCGGGTGTCGCGGCCTTCATCAACCCGGCCGGCCGACGAGCCGGCCGGTTCACCCACCGATGTAGCCCGCGGAGCGCGAGCCATGGTCCTCCGCAGCATGGTGCCATTGGGGGCTGCGGTTCCTGCAGCCCGGCCGGGTACGGCTGGACGGTTCTTCGGTCGAGCAGCCCGCAGAAGCGGGCTGCGGTTCTTCTCCACGCGGTCGGCACACAATCGCCGCTTACTCTGGTCACCGCCACCTCTTCTATCAAAATAAAACAGGGGTCAATTGAGGGTCATCGGGCCATGTTCGTTCGGCATGTGCCCTCCGCATTAGGCGGTATCATAAGGCCGAAGATAAAACATGGTTTCAACGAGGGACAAAGAACAATTTTAATCAATTAAAATTGAAACAAACCCCCTACCTCGAAATAAGGTTCGTTCGTAGACGGAGTTGCGGGGAGGCAGCGTCAACTCGTTGATGTCGGGGAAGAAGGGACCGAGGATGGCGCATTATCGGCGTTCCTTGTGGGTGCCTCATTCTCCTTTGGCTTGGTCGAAGATTGAAGGAGATGATCTTCGTTCCTCAGTGGTTTTTCGTCGAAAGAAGAACTCTATTCTTCAATTTCTCAAGAGCTCTCCCAAAATTCTCTCATCACAATGAGTGCCAAACTAAAATAATAGCTTATGATATTATTTTATTCACACATGAATTTTCAAAATTCAAACACTTTAATTAATTAATTGTATGGTTCAATTCATTAATCAAAAGTGTTGGCCAAAATTAATGGGAGAGAGGGAGGTGAAGAGATCACATTAATTAAGGGGAGAGTTGTCAAATTAATTAAGGGGGGATTAATGGGGAGTTTAAGGGAGTTGAAAGGTTAGCGGTTTGTGTGGGACCCACCTCACATTATTCTCTCATGGGAGGTTATGTGGGTGCGGGCCCCAACTATAACTTCCCCTTGTAGGATATAACAAATATCTTTAAATAAAATTGTGTAAAATAATTTTATTTATATTATTCTAAATCCCCAAAAATTAACTCTCAACCCGCATAAAACACAACTGCGATAAAGGTCCCCTTAAGAAAATACCGGTGATGCAAGTTCATTTGTGTCCTCATATTTCAATTCTATGCACCAGTTCAAAAGATAGAAAAAAACCCACACGTACGTTTACTGAACGTACCTGAACAAAACTTCAGAAATTGATTCCAGGCACACCGGGCCTCGGAATCAAGTGCCGTCAGAAACTGAAAACTCATAAAATTACAAAGTATATAAGAAAATATTTTCCTTGAAAGTTATGGGTCTTTAAATTACTCCCACCTAAGGGATTTACATCTATTTAAAGCTACAACACACACCAGGGAAACAAATGGGGGTACTGAGCTCGTATCTAAGCCTCCCACTCCCAAGTGCTCTCCTGGAGGTTCTCGTACTGCCAGTGAATTCTCACCAGAGGAATCGAACATCCACGTAGGACCCGCTCCTGTCGATCCTCGATCTCCACTAGGACCTCCGTGAATGCCGACCCATCATCGATGTCCAGATCCCCATGGTCGATGATGTGGGACGAGTCGTGCATGTATCTCCACAACTGAGATACATGGAAGACGTCATGCACCCAGTGCAATTGAGGTGGTAGAGCCAGGTGGTAAACTACCTCGCCTACTCTACTATGGACCTAGAAAGGCCTGACGAAACACAGAGATAACTTGCTGCCCCGGACAAATATCAGTAGACATCGTCAAGGTCAGAACCATAAGAAAATGTGGTCGCCATCCTCAAACTCCAGTGGTCTCCGTCTCCTATCAGGATAGGACTTCTGTCTTCTCTATGTAGTCTTCATCTGCTCCTGTACGATCTGAACCTTCTCCATCATAGCCTGAACCATCTCTGGTCCTACAAGTGCTGACTCCCCAGGGTCAGTCCAGCACAGAGGTGATCTATAAGGTCAATGGTACAGTGCCTCGTATGGTTCCATCCCGATGGTGTAGTGGTAGCGGTTGTTGTACGCAAACTCCATAAAAGGTAAGTGATCCTCCCAGCTATGACCAAAGTCAAGGACACATGCACGGAGCATGTCCTCGAGAGTATGAATGGTTCTCTCAGTCTGACCATCCTTCTGAGGATGGAAGGTGGTGCTCAAGTAAAGTTGTGTCCCAAAAGCTTCCTGTAATCCCTTCCATAGCTGGGAAGTGAAACGAGTATCTCTATAGGAGACGATAGTGGATGGCACACAATGAACTCGTATGATCTCCTGAATTTAGAGGTGTCCCAAGCTCTCTACTGAGTCCTTATATCTGATTGGTAGGAAGTGGTCCGACTTGGTGAGTCGGTCTACGATCACCCAGATAGAGTCGTGTCCCGTGGATGTACATGGAAGCCCCGTCACGAAATCCATGGATATCTCATCCCACTTTCACTCTAGAACCTCTATGGGTTGTACCAATCCTGCTGGTACCTGGTGCCCCGCCTTCACTTGCTGAAAAGTGAGGCATCGTGAAATGAACTTTACTACTTCCTTCTTCATACCCGGCCACTAGTGTTGTCGTCTATTGTCCTGATACATCTTTGACACTCCTAGATGTACCATTAGAGGTTAAGTGTGGAACTCCCTCAGAACCTCCTCATGTATTGAAACCGGTACCATGGTACGTCCCCTGAAGAGGATGACGTGCTCCCCTCCTCCATAAAATCCATCAGGTGCCTACCCTGAGGATATCTGAGCACGTCGTGTATCACAGTCAATGTCCCCATGTTCTGCCTCTCTGAATCGCTGAAGGAGTGGAGGATTGATTGTGAGAGACTTTAGAAAAGCTGCTCCATCTCTATCCACAAAGGATATTTGCAATGCGGCTAGCTGCTCAGTCACCTCTCTTAGCAGCTAAATGTCTGATCTCTTACTGAGAGCATCTTCTACAACGTTCCCCTTCACAGAAGTATAGACTATCTCGAAGTCATAATCCTAGAGGAACTAGAGCCATCGCCACAGGTTCAGGTCCTTCTACGAGAAGATGTACCTAAGACTCTAGTGTTCAGATTAGACTGTAAATTGCTCTCCCATCAGATAGTGTCGTCACATCTTCAAGGCGAAAACCATTGCTGCTAACTCCAGGTCATGGGTAGCGTAGTTCTGATCGTGCTGTCTCAACTGTCGTGAACTATAAGTGATCCCTGATCTCTCTTGCATCAATACACACCCGAGCCTAGTCCCTGATGCGTCGTAGTAAACTACGTACCCTACTCCCTCTTCAGGTAGCCTTAATATAGGCACACTGGTCAATCTCTACCTCAACTCCTGAAATCTCTTCTAGTATCTCTCTAACCACATGAAGGGTTTCCCCTTCTTCATCAAGATTGAAAGCAGTGCTGCAACTCTGGAGATGTATGGCACAAATCTCTGATAGTACCCAGCCAGACCCATGAAACTCCGCACCTCCGTCACTCTCATGGGTGGCTCCCAAGAAAGTACTTCCTCGATCTTCGCTGTATCCACTGCAACTCCAGCCTCCGAGATGACGTGTCCCAAGAAGTGAACCTATCGAATCCAGAACTGGAACTTCGAGAGATTACCATAAATCTCATTCTCTTGGAGTGTATCCAGTACAACCTGCAAGTGGTAGGTGTGCTCCTCCTCAGAAGTCGAGTAAATCAGTATGTAGTCGATGAAGACTACGACAAATCGATCAAGGTAAGGCTGGAAGATCCTGTTCATGAGACTCATAAACACTGCTGGAGCGTTGTTTACACCGAAGGGCAAAACCAAGAACTCGTAGTGGCCATACCGACACATGAAGGTCATCTTCTGCACATCCTCATCTTGAACTCTAAGCTGGTGATAGCCTGACCTGAGGTCTATCTTTGAGAACCAACGTGCTCCCTTGAGCTGATCAAAGAGGTCGTCAATCCTCGAGAGTGGGTACTTATTCTTCATGGTCACCTAATTCAGGCGACGGTAATCGACACACAGTCGCAATCTCCCATCCACCTTCTTGGAAAACAAAATCGGAGATTCCATGGGTGAAACACGGGGTTGGATAAATCCCTTCCCCTGCAAGTCCCCTAGATGTACCCGCAGCTCACAAAGATCAACAGGAGCCATCTGATATGCTAGAGTAGATATCGGTGTTGTCACGGGGTACGGGTCTATATAAAAGTCTACCTCTCTGTGAGGAGGTAGTACTGAAACGTCATCAAGAAAAACATCTGCATACTGATCCACCACAACAGGAAAACTCAGACTCCGCACATCAACTTCTCTGAGGATGAGACTAGCCAACTGATGTGTGATCAGTTTTCCTCTCCTCTGCGTAAGTCCATCCTACACTGCAAAGGCTCCCTTCCCGCCGGTGAAGGTGAACCTGGTCCCATGTGTGCAGACACACCGCACTTTTCACCTAACGTAGTCAATTTGAGCATGGACTGTAGACAACCAGTCCATACCCAAGATGACGTCATAAGGCCTCGACACCGCTACAAGAAGATCCCAGCCGAAGGTCTCGCCTCCTAGAGTAAGATCACACTACCGTAACCAGTGTGTAATCATCGAGTCTTCTCCCGTAGGAGTCTCTAGCCATAAGTATTGAGCCAACGGCTCCATCGGAATCTTCGAGCTCCAAACAAGGGCAGCGGCAATAAAATAATGACCTCCACCTATGTCTATAAGCACTAAAGCAAGGGTGGGGTAGACATAGATAGTACCTCGAATCATCTTAGGTGCGCCATGGTCGTAGGCCTCAACTTCCTAGATCTAAGCCCGCCTATTTCTGCCAGCTCCATGTGGTCGGGGTGGACGTCTTTGTGGTGGTGGTGGTAGAGCCTCAAAACGTCGTCCAACACCCGTTGCTCGGCCAGCTCCTCTACCTCATCTGCCTGCTCCCAGTGGACCACCACAGTCAAACCTTTGCCTCTTCCTTGGAGGTCCCTCTACTGTATTTTGATCGTCTGCATAACGGGTCAGGCAGTCACAAGCCATGTGGCCCTGCCCACTGCATGCATAGCACTACCTGCTCCTTGTATAGCTGACTCTATTTTGAGTGCCCCGCACAACCGATTTTGTATCCTGAGTTCACTCTCCTGATGGCCTAGTCTGCTTGGACCTCTACGTCAACTGTCTACTGCTGGCAGAAGAAGACTCCACTCGTGTCGCCCTACGGTGGGTCTCGCTGCTGGTGTCGGCTTAGCAAGAAATCTCTCCACAACAAGGGCTCACTCTAGTACTCCCTCCTACTTCGGAATACTGAGAGAGATCATCGAATCCCTGATCTCTTGTCTGATTCCCTTCTCAAAGGTCTGGGCCCTGAAGAATGGGTCTCGTACCATGTTCATGGAGTAGTGTGAGAGGTCAGTGAACCTCACTGAGTACTGAGCTAATGTCATGCTAACCTGCTGCAGATGAAGTAAATCATGTATCTGCACCGCATGAAGGGTGGCTAGAACAAACTCAGAGCGGAAGAGACTCTTGAATTCTATCCGAAGTAAAGATTCCTTGTCATGAACTTGGAGCATCAGGATCCACCATCTACCTGTTGATGCATGCAAGAGATTCGCAGAAAGAATCACCATAAGGTCAGAAGGTGTCCCTACCAATCTGAAAACCCTGAGAATAGCCTCCAGCCAATCCTCGGCTGCCTGAGGGTCTGTCTCTCTATGAAACCTAGGTGGCCTCTATTGCTGGAACTCTTGCAACGCACTCAGATAATGTGCACTCTCTACTGCTGGGGCTGGTGGTATCGGTGGCCCAGCAGGTAGTGGTATCGTTGGTACCTCCACTGTAATGAGGCCCTGCATTGAGGCCTCGTCGCTCGGCGGGCTGCCATCTCGTATGAAACTCGGAACCCTAGCTAGCTACCTTCATGAGGCCATCCTGAAAAGAAACATGTGTTCCAAGGTCAAACAGTATACCTGGTGAGCTGACACAAAGTAATCACGCATAAAAATTGTGAAACACACATGCAATCAGTTTTTTCATGCACCGAGTCAGAAATCAGAGGTTAGGGTCCTGCTGTATGGATACGTCGGCTGCCGCACCAACACTAAACTCCCTGGACTGATAACCACACTCAATAATCTTAACACTATAGATTCACAGAAAAGAATAATCAGAGTCCTGAGTTCTGCAGTAGAACTGACTCCTCTGATAACAATTTGTCACGACCTGTCCTCGAGGCCTGTGCCATGACTACCCCAAGCCCTCCTTCCATAGGACAGGGGCTAGGGACTAGCACTAAAGGCGTAAATCCCTATACTAGGAAGGCATTTCTTTTATAAAATTAAACAAACACAATAGAGTACTCAACAGAAGTAAGCACTAAGTAGAACTATATACAAAAGTAAGTGCTGAAAATAAAGGGGCTGGAAATACAAGCCCAACAGTAGGTACAGTACAACTGAAAAGCTAGTACAACTGTAGTAAAGTAAAACAGCAACCACTGATTCATCCTATGGGAATCCCACCTGAAGGGTGGGTACATATGGTATCCTCAGCACCTCGGGTCTGTCCGTCTGCTCCGTGTACGTCTCGTCAAGTTGTCCACCACTGGGTACCGTCCAGGCCTACAAGTCTCCACCTCGATTAGTGTTTTCTATTGTATGCATCCAACACAATGTAGTTCGGGCATAACACGTGCATGGGTGAGTATACGATACTCAGTAGGGACCCCGAGACCCCCGAAGGTCTCCCAAAATCCACGAAGAAAGATAAAATCACGAAGTATCAACCAAATCTACTTAGGTATATGCCTATACATATACCTACGTTTTCAATCATAGTTCGGATCCAACTCTCGAGCCCATGCACAACCCAGTCCACATAGGAAAGCAAGTCCATCAGATCGATAATAATGATTGAAATTCAAGACTCATCTCACACAGGTATACATCTTTTGTATAGTGATAGAGATGATAAGATATAGTCACTAATTCATCTAAGCTGTCAGACCCACGTAAGATACTAGACCATCTATGCTGTCATACCCACATAAGATACTAGACCAGCTACTCAGTCAGACCCATGTAGGATACTAGAACAGAAGTCAAAATGTCGGACCCACTTAGGATACAAGTACCGTAGTCATCGTTGTCGAACCCAGGGAGGATTCCAGTATATTTGTCGTCATCGTTGAACCCATGGAGGATTCCAGTACGATTGTCTTCTTCGTCGAACCCATGGAGGATTCTAGTACGGTAGTCGTCACAGTCGCAGCCAGCTTTAGGGTTCCCTCACACAGCACGCTCGATTCCAGGAGGGTCTGCTCCTCGAGCCAAGGGGTTGATACATCAACTATCACGAAGTCTTGAATTGATGTGTCCCGAAGTTTCATCTTGTCAAAAGGAACCCAACGCGATAGACGGCGCATCAATCGGAATACCGGTCTGAGAGATATTGGCTTTTCCGTTCCAGGGGCTCGGTTGGAATTATGCTATTTCCAAACCAGGCCATTTTCCAAAGTCATCCAAAACTCACTTAGAGTATTTAAAAAGGACCACCTCATCACGAGGATCCCAGTGTCGTAGACGGCGTGTCGATCGGACGCACGGTCATGAAGTTATTCACATTTAAGCGTAATGGACCCGACCCGTTAAGCCCAGTGGGCTGGCGGGTTGGGTCGACCCGACTTTGGATGGTCTGACCCGGCTGGGGTCAGACCGGCCCGTTGAAGCACTCGGCCTGGCTTGGTGGGGTACGGCCTGGCATGAGGGATGCGGCCCCGACCCGGCGCGGTGCAGCCCGGCCCAGCGGGCCACGGCTCGGCCCGACTGACCGAGCGATGCAGGGGGGAACGACCCCCCAACTTCTCGAACCGTCAGCGTCGAGCGGTGTAACCCTCTTGATCGTCCGGCCGAAGTCGGCCGGTCTTCCCAGAACGAGAGGCCCTCATGGTCGGGCCACGTTCCTCTTGCGCGACACCTATGGGTGGCGCAGCCTTCATCAACCCGGCCAGCCGACGAGCCGGCCGGTTCTCCCGCCGAAGCGGCCCGCGGAGCGTGGGCGGTGGTCCTCTGCGGCGCGGCGCCATGGGGCACCGCGGTTCCACCAGCCCGGCCGGCTACGGCCAGCCGGTTTTTTCATCGGCCGAGCGGACGCTGATGCGGGTCGTGGTTCTTCTCCACGTGGCCGGCACACGGCCGTTGCTTCCTCTGATCACTGCCACCTCTTCCATCAAAATAAAACATGGGTCAACGGAGGGTCGTCGGGTTGTGTTCTTTCGGCCCACGCCCTCCTATTTAGGTGGTATCATAAGGTCGAAGATAAAACATGGTTTCAACGAGGGACGAAGAACAACTTTAATCAATTAAAATTGAAACAATTAAAATTGAAACAAACCCCCTACCTCGAAATAAGGTTCATTCGTAGACGGAGTCACGGGGAGGTGGCATCAACTCGTTGACTTTGGGGAAGAAGGGGCCGAGGATGCCGTGTCAGCGGCGTTCCTTGCGGGTGGATCCTTCTCTTTTGGCTTGGCCAAAGATCGAAGGAGATGATCTTCGTTCTTCTGCGGTTCTTCGTAAGAAGAAGAACTCTATTCTTCAATTTCTCAAGAGATCTCCCAAAATTCTCTCAACACAACGAGTACCAAACTAAAATAATAGATAAGGCTATTATTTTATTCACACATGAATTTTCAAAATTCAAACACATTAATTAATTAATTATAGGGTTCAATTCATTAATCAAAAGTCTTGGCAAAAATTAATGGGAGAGAGGGAGGTGAAGAGATCACATTAATTAAGGGAAGAGTTGTCAAATTAATTAAGGGGGGATTAATGGGGAGTTTAAGGGAGTTGAAAGGTTAGGGGTTTTTGTGGGCCCCACCTCACATTATCCTCTCATGGGAGGTTATGTGGGTGTGGTCCCCACGTATAACTTCCCCTTGTAGGATATAACTAACATCTTTATATAAAATTGTGTACTGCAATTTTATTTATTTTATTCTAAATCCCCAAAAATTAACTCTCAACCCGCATAAAACACAACTGCGGTAAAGGTCCCCTTAAGAAAATATCGGCGATGCGAGTTCATCGGTGTCCTCAGATTTCAATTTCGAGTACCGGTTCAAAAGATAGAAAAACCTGCATGTACGTTTACTGAACGTACCAGAATAAAACTTCAAAAATTGATTCTGGGCACACCGGGCCTCGGAATCATGTGCCGTCAGAAACCAAAGACATGTAAAATTCCAAAGCATTTAAGAAAAAAAATTCATTGAAATTTCCAGGTCTTTACACTGATAGTCAAAAATCATAATTTGAATCTTCATCTAATAATGTAAATGATCATACTAAGTATATGGGAGGTTTATGTTTCGATGTTGTTTGTGATTTAAAATTAAAATAATGTCCTTGATAGAGATCACTATATTACTCAAAGCTTGAGGACACTTTTCTGCATTCATGGTAATTTTATTAGTCAAATATTTTGAAACATAATTTTATTTTTTGATATATAAACTCATAGATTTTATGGATTGAACTCCAAATTATTTGGGGAAAATTTAAAGGATTATGAATTTGTGAAATAGAAGATTTCATGATCCTGAATTCAAGAAATTTCCATATTCAAAATTTAGAAAACAATTTCTATTTTATATAAAATAAATGTAATATTATTTCTACTTTCATGGATATTTCCATATAAATAATATATGGTACTTTTTTTGGAAAACTCAAGGGATAAAAATGGAGAAGAAGAAGAGGAAGTAAATGGTTTCTTCATTTCTTATATCAAAAACAACACTGTGAACAGAAAACATAATATTATAATGATTGCAATAATTAAAACAGTTAATTATGTGTAATTTAATGAAAATAATGAAATAGAATTATAATAACCTCAATATATAGGTTTTTTTATTATGTTCATTAAAATATTGTATGAAACCTTTATATGGTAAGTTATCATTATAACCCCTGACCCAAAGAAATGTAAATTAGGTCAA
Source organism: Viscum album (assembly GCA_963277665.1). NCBI lineage: Eukaryota > Viridiplantae > Streptophyta > Magnoliopsida > Santalales > Viscaceae > Viscum > Viscum album. The sequence continues at coordinate 767,909,412 of OY728119.1, read as the reverse complement.
GAGGAGGAAATTTTTATGGGATAGAAATTTCATCATTTTGAAAGTTTTTTTATTATTAAAATGTAAACTATTAACTTATAGTATGTTGAAACACTAAGATGTATTATCCTTGAAGTTTCCTTTAGTAGTGAACCAATTAAAACACTTATTTCATTGGATTTACATTCATTTTCTTAAATGTGTTTGTATTTGTAAATAATTATAAATTTATATTTTTCTTATTAACATGAGGAAAATATCTTGAGTAAATAAACAAAACATAAAATATGGAAGAATATTCGTAGGATACAATATGTGGTATCAGATTAATAGGTATTGGGTAATGAATTTTTCACGATTAGGATAGCTATAACGAGAATAAATTGAATAAAATATGTGGCCCTTTTCACAATGGGTGAAATTAAGAAATATAGAATAAGAGAATGATATTTTAAATATTTTCTCTTGTACTGAAATTTTCCCTATTCTTTTTCATGGAATACATGTAAGTGATGATCTAAAAATTATCCATTACAGAATGTGATAAAAATATACTTGATACTAATTCCAATTCAAAAAATGCTTTGTCTTTTTCACTATCAAATCATATCAATATTAAGATTAGGTGTTTCACTTATATAAAGGAAACATGGGATAAGTTCGATAATATTTACAAAGGTTATAGTAAAGATAAATACATAAGGATTCATGTTTTATATAATTAGTTCAATTATCTTTTCATATATCTATATAAAAATATTTATGTATTCTTTAATTAAATTATTGAGGTGGTTAAGACCATCTATGAACATGGTTAGGAAATTGAGGATGTAAATATAGGGATGATGTTATTGATAGGTCTTTCATCCCTTTATAACATAAAATTGTTAACTCTTGAAGAATAAAACAAGTCAAGCTTATCACTAGATGAATTTGACAATAGATTAGTGGCCTATGAAATGAGAATAAATATAGAATACAAAAATAAATAATAAAAATAATTAAATAAAATTTAAATAAATAGAAATATCAATACCTCTACACATAAAAGTGATAAGGAATATATGGATGATGATTTTTTATCTCTTGTGTTACGAAAGTTCAAAATACCTAAGGTAATATTTGATGAAATATTGATCATAACATTATTTTCATGGGTCAAGATGAGACACATTAAAATAAGGTTTACGAAGATATTTTAGGTCCATGAAGTTAATTTTTAATCCATAAAAAATATACAATAAAAATTCCTACATAAAAGATACATAAAACCATAATTCTATTCTATAAAGAACTTTTAGAAAAAATATAATTGTGTGAAAGGAAAATGAAGCAGATTATGATTACCTATAGGAAGATGAAACTAAATTTGAATATTAATCAAAATATTCCATGATGTCCTATATTGAAAAATATAAATCTTAGATAGAAAATTATAATCAACATAAAGGTTTGGTAGATCTTATTGACATCATATTGAAATTTAATTTTTTTTAAATGTGTCTATATGTGTTTGTTCATGGAGGTTATGGTTATTTGGGGATTTCTATCCTCAATATAATATCTATCAATTTATTGTCAGTTTTTCATAAATTTTTATTTCATGTGACACTAAATATTAGAGAATACACATTGATTATATTATTGTAATGGGATGGATGAGATTAAAAATACATGTCATGTGGAATATTGACATGTTAAAGAGGAAGTTTTGTTATTGATTCCCATTTTTTTATTAGGTTACACTTTTTATTTTATCATGTCTATGAATATTGAACTTCAAACTATATGGTCCAAATATACCTAAAATTTAAACTAATGTAGCTGATGACATGCCAGTGCCAATCTTGGGGGTAGTCTACCTCATGATGGACAATAATGGTCAAGGGAGTAGGGAGATAGAACATGAAAAGTGTAAAACCAGGACATGCTATGTGGAAGTGGAATATATGGGATATGTCTTGGGGTGGTGGTGACTGTAGTTTCTTATAGTGGAATTGGTTACTCATATCGGTTTTATAAGGAGTGCATCTTTACTTTTTTGGAAGTGGTCAGATACGTGAAACTCCAATGTGGGAGATATTAATGTGTGGTACTATTACTATGTTACATAATTAATATCATGAATTCCATGTGAAAAAAAGATATAAATAATTTCATGCACTCTTCATGAATATTTCCATGCATGAACTTAAAGAGAAAAAACATAGAGATTGAGTTTATTGATGCAATTATAATAGTATAGTTATATGGAATAAATTGAAGGAAAGTATTGTCTTTATTTATTAACCACATGAAGTGATGAATGTGGCTGAATCCTTTCATGTATTTAATCTGTGATGATGTGATTCATTCGAGCATTCAACGATAAATATCATCATTAATGCATCTTGATTCATGATTTTTTTAAAATGGAATAAAAATGTGATCGATTTACTTTGGTAAATTTAAAAGATAAACTGAGATTGATGATTATCAAAAGAAATACTCGGTTAGAATGAAGATCATGTCTATATGGTATTTTAATAGAGATAATGACTTAGAGTTTAAATATAATTTTCATGAGAATTAAAAAAATTGAAAATTTCATATAACCTTAATCGCAGATATTACATTCTATAAAGGATGATGGGGATTCCATAATATAAATTTTGGGAAAATATCTATGATGATTAATGATAATTAATAATGATTATTATTTAAATATAAATATTCAAGCATGTGATGAAGAAGTGTGTTTGATCCTTGAAAATATTCTATGAATTCTGAGATTTTGAGATTCATGCCACATTATAAAGAGAAGAATAAGTAGAGATGAAGCTAAGTAACCAATAATTTGAGTATTCAACAAGTTGAGGAAGATCGTGATCTCTTAAGGTATGGATGAAGTCTCACAACTATGAATTTAACTGATGTTCTTGATGAGGTACATGTTTAGACTTAATTATCCATATGATAATGTTGTATGTTCACATTTATATGTGTAAAAGATGAAAATAAGAAGAATAAGATTATCTTTATTTTCTTTATTATTGTTGAAAAGGTAAAAATTATTATACTTGATATCAAATCCATGAGAAAAAATTGGATTTTGAGTTGGAATGAAGTTATTGAAGGGAAAATATTTCAATTTTTGTGGATAGGACTGGACTATCTTTGGTTGTAAACTTTTTGTGATTGTAGTGTGGATTCAATGTTGGGGGTATAACCAACACAGAATTGATTAGGTTTTTAGGTATAAAATTTTAAATAATATGAGTTAATATATGTAAATTATTTACAACATATGAGGTGAGGGATGTGATAATTTATTGATTGGATAGAAAAAATTAACAAGTTTGTCATCTTTAATAAAAATGAAAATAATTCATAAGAATAATACTACTGATTCACCCACATCAATGGTATATTCATTCTATTAAACATCAAGTGGTATCATAGGGAGGTTTCCACTAAATATATAGAATAATTTATTCTTAAAAAATGGATAATTAAAATTATATGAAAATTTGAGGAGAACTAACATTTGATTGTTAAAAATACTCTGGTAGGAGGAATCATATGAACCACAATCTCTTTTCACAAATCCAATAAGTCGTATATGAGTAAAATATAGGTTTTCTATGTATTATTGAATATGATCCCTTGATTTATGTTGAAAAGTGGATTATGGATATTGATTTTAAAGCACAAATGATTATCCTGATGTCACCATCGTAGAAAGTATATACTAAATTAGTTGGTCACCAGATGATGAAATAAATTTTGGAAAAACTAAGAAGCATCAATGTGGATAATATAAAATTTAATGAAGTGAAAATAAAATTTTTTAGGATCATATTTGAAGATATAAAAATAGATGATGATGTGAATATAGATGATTTTTTCTTATGGGTAATTGAAATCTTCATAAACATTCATGGATTTGGTGATAATATAGGTCACTCAATCATTGTGAAGATGTTTATGAGAAATTTGTAACACCATGAGATTTTGTAAAAAATAAAATTATTTTTATATTTTTATATTTTTACTTCATGAAGCACAAAATATATATCTTTTTTATTATATAATTGCACTAATATTTGTATTATGTTATACGCAACACAAAGCGAAGCTTGTACTACACGCAACACTGAATTTGCTTGCATTACACACAACATCGAGTTTTTGTGAAATAAAACTTATCTATTATAACTATTTAAATAAGCTAGATATAACCTAGATGTTAAACATGTAATATCAATAGTAATAGCTACTTTTAAAATATTAGTTATAATGGTTTTATAATGAAAAATACAATTTATGGTAAAACATTTATATGATTAAAACTATTATTTTCTAAAATGATATTTTTTCATGTCCATCTATGAAAAATAATACAATTAATTTTATACACATATAGAAATTGATTTTGATAAAATAAACTTTATTTTTTATTCATAATATCAAAATTATCTTAGAGTTAATTTTGGTAATTTTCGGAAAAGTTTCAATTTTATGAATAGTAAAATTACTACATTTTTTTAAAAAACTAACTTTTTCATTAAAATAATTATTTAATTTTATATTTATTTTAATTTTGAAATAGAAAAATAATACATATAATAAACCAATTTAGGTCATTATAATATTTTTTATAATAAAATTGTATATATAAATTCTTTGACATGTTTAACGTCTCTTTTACCCTCCTTCTAGGAACTTTTACAGGATTGTCATTAAATGTAATTTTACCTATTTTGGGAATTGAATTTTGAAAAACAGGTATATTTATTTGTAATCAATATAAAATTTTTGATCTAATAGGATCTAAATAATCTTTTGTGAATAGTAACTTTTGAATTTTATTTATCATAGTTAAAGGTAAATATGGTAATTAAAGAAACAAATAATATAATAATAATATAAAATTACCCTAACACTTTTTCTAATTTAATTGGATAAGTATATTTCGACCCAAATCAACCTTAGGTCAAAACTAAGATACTTTTTAGGCAACTTGTGTTAGACTATGACATTTATTATATTTTTTATAAATAAGGGTTAAAAATGTCATATTCAAATTTTAATAAATACTTTATTTTTAATATGAGGATATATAGGTGATATGGATGACATTAAGTAGTATTTATAAAGATAAAGAATTTATCTACACCATGATAATTAATTTATAATTTTTATACATTAAATAATTAAATAAAATTTTTACACAATGATGATGCAATAATTGCTTAATTAATTTAGATATTAAATAAATGATATTAAAAATATTAAAATTAATATAATTTGACTTAATTAATGACATACACTAAATTTATAGATAATGTAGAAATTTTAGTGAAATATTGGAAGTATTGGTTTGAAGGTATCACATTGATTTGATATTTTTTAAAATGAAAATATTGAATAGTTTTAAAAATGACATAAATGACATTTTAAAATAAATACTATTTTATTAAATGGTATAAAAGTCATAAAAATCTAATATTTATCTAAATAACTTGGATAATGTCAGATATATCATGAATATTACCATTGGGGTTCATTTAGAATTTTATAGTAACTATATTAACCATATAGTATAAACATACAAGAAGACATGGTAAGAGTTAAATTGTATAACTAAGGGTTAAATACCAAAGATAAAGTCAGTTTTATGAACTAAACATGTCTAAAAATCAATTTTCAGTGGTATTTAGACCCCAAATCATATTATACTGGAAATAAATCACTTTTTAGCTAATTGAAATATAAATTCAATTTATAATAAATTAAAATTTTATGGTCTTCCAAAAGTTCCCCTAACCTCTCTTATAAAAAGGCATTTCTCATTCTATTTAATTCACACCTCTAAAGCCGTTTTTTTTTTGTCACCCCTACCCATTTCATTTCTTAAATTTTCTCAATATGTCCTATAATCCATACTTTTTGTAGAAAACCATCCTATGAGGTCCTTTAGTACATATCAAAAGTGGATACACAAAAAAGAGGAGTTTCGGACACATACGGAGAGTATCAGACCTTAAGTAATGGGATTTTTTTTCTCACTTTTAATTTTCATGAGATAAATGTTGTGTTCACCACTCTTTCCTTTGGTGTGGTGTATGTACTTCACATTATTTTATTCTATGTATCTTATACTTAAATTTATGGGTATTCACATGTCCATTTATGATCATTATTTCATCGATTTTAAGATTCAAAAGTTACCAAATCGGTAAGATGTTTTGAAGCAAATTGCATTATTTGAGACTCATGTTTTTATATGAACCTAAACTCTATTTATAAGAGAAAATATTTATATTTTACATGATATATAATTAATATAAATATTTTCATGATATTATATGCTTCATGTAATTTAATTTCTTACATGGGGAGTATGATCCCAAGTTACAAAGTTATAAGAGTTTATTGAGACAAGCATATTGTTTTTCAATATTGTTTATGTTTATGCTTACATTGATGAAATATTATAATCCATATCTCAAGTAAATTCATGAATTTTCTTCTTCTTGGGTTATTCATGATATACTCATGTATTGTTACCATATTTCTACTCTTTGGTTCAAAAGAATGTGTTTTTAAGAAATCTGGATGTTACCCTCCCTTCGGTCATAAATAAATGTTTTATAAAAATGGTTTCCAAGAATATTATACCATTATCATATAAGATTAAAAATTTATTTTTTCAATTATTTTCTTTAACCAATCCCTTCAAGTTAATCTTCTTTTCATTTTTCAAACAAGTCACTTTTCTATCATTTTTTACTGTGCAAAAGGAATTTTTTTACCTTGTACAACACGTATGGATTTACCCTCTATCATTTCTTTAAATCTTCATTCTCATGTTTTAAAGATTTATCTTTAAGAAAATGTTTTTTAAAATTTAATTTTAAGGAATATAGTTTTCAAAATGATTTCAAGTCTTATTTATATGTTTTTAAAGCTATTTTCTATGAAAATTATTTTCAAATGGTTTTATGCATTAAAAATATTTTTTCAAACAAGAAAGGATATTTTCCTCAAGAATTGTTTTTGAAATATGTTTCAAATTTATTTTATATCTAATATGAAATATAGTGATGTTAATCATTCCATTAGAGTAAATTTTCTAAACGTTTCATTCATATCCTTTCTATGGATTGGATTAGTAGTCCCACTAAATAGTGGGGGCTTCATCCGCATAATGTGATACATGATATGATATTATAGCCTTGGAATAGGTTTACCCATTTAGTAATGTTTATGTGTCATAACCTAATTAAGCTACCCTAGTAAATTTATAATGTGCTCAGTTCTAATACAATTTTCATTGACTTTCTTAGTAGGGAATCCTCTACATTGTCCATGAGTGTTGACACACTTCTTACTTCTATGTTCCATTTCTAAATAGTGTAATATACTAGATTAGATCATAAAATAATGAACTTTTTATAATTATAAACATATCATAACACTTATCATAAATTAAGAAACTTATTCATAGATAATCTCATAATCATAAGAATGATTTATTTGGGTATATATTTAAATCATTCTTAATGGTTTGTAATGAAAATGTGAAAATTCTAAGAATATCCTCAGGGAATTTCAATCCAGGTGTTTAGTAAGTCTCATTTTGTTTACTAGGTTACGCTGAGTCAGGATTGATACACTTAGTCGGAGTTGTTACTCCTAGGTATATCTATGCTAGAACCACATCCACATCTAGTGTCCAAATAGGGATGTATTTCTAAGAATACACACATAATATCTAACTTATGAAAATTATATTATATTCTTCCATATTTATCATCAAATTCTACCATAGTGTTATGGTACCTAATATATGTTTTCTAAATCATGTTTCCAAGGTTGTTGATAAACTTCCCTTAATACCAATTGTAATACCCCGAACTTAGAAGCCTAGTGTTGGTGAATTATTTTATTACATTGGCATGATTACAAGGAACAAAATTCTGAAGTATGGATTAGTTTAGAAGTATTATAAATCCATATTACATAAATCATAAACATAATTAATTCGTAAATAGAAAATAAAAAGATGGTACATAATAAAATGTAATAAAATACACCCTTGAACTCTTATTCTAATATTTTTTCTTCAAAACCTGAGAAAAGGAAACATAAAAAATATGGGATCAAATTCTCATAATAGGGTATTAAAGTGGAATAATTAAGTAATCATTGAGAATAAATCAACACTTAAAGGTAAATAACTGATACCAAATACCATTAAAATAACTAGAAATGGAAAATTCAATATGGGAAGGTACAAAACTGAAACACATACCACTAAATCAATAAATTGAATGTAGTAGGCATAAACTGATATATTGATGAAAAATATCATGGATAATAACAATAATAACTAAAATAACTATGAATTAAATTCATAATTATTGGAATTCATGTCTAAGGAACCTGAAAACATATAATGTTGGGACCTTTCACAAGATGGTTTAAATCTACGGATAAAACACCATTTAATTTGGTCAACTTATTCATCTCAAGTGAACTTGTCGATGCATTCTGGGGATATATAAATTCCAGGCCCCACCCGTCATTACCAATACTAATAATTTCTCAAATATATTAATTGAAAAAAATAATATTCATTATCAAATATCTTTATTGAAAAATAATATGGATTTATGAATAATTCTTTAGTTAATCAAATAATTGTCAAAGTGAACACTATATAAAAAAATGAAATATGGTTTAGGTGATACTAAAATTTAATGTAAGAGAATATAGATATTCAAATGAATTTCCAATGAAAATTTAATAAAATAAATATATTATTTCAAGATTATTTTTAGAATCACAAAAGGAAGTGAGACTAAAAATATAATCATTAAGGACATTCTTTACTAAAATAGTCTTTAAACATTCCAATGTGTCTCAAACCATTTTAAAGAATTTAAATCATAATACCAATGATGGAATAATATAAAATGAAACATATAATATCATGAGAGTATGGTAATTAATTATATAACATATAAAAAACTAGTATATACACAGAATAAAAAATGAATTGGTGTATAATAATAAATAAGTATCAATGGAATGTAAATTGAGATTAAATTCCCTTAGCTTAAAATTTGATCTTGTTGTGTGGCCATTATCCTAATTTATATTAGTTATAATATTTTACTAACTTATAATATAATCATAATCATGTTTATAATATTATATATTAACTTATGACAATATTTTATTACTATTTATTTAACACATTTTCATTATTTTAACTATTTTGGGCGTTAATTTCGAAGTATTTTAAAGTATGTTTGGACTTGTGAGTTATTTTTACTATTAATTAGATCCTAATATATTCAAATATATTTTTTAAACCATGTCTTATTTATTATACATATTTAGTACATATTTATTTAGAATAATCTATAATGTTTGGTGATAAGAAATGAAATGCACCGTTTATGGAGATGGTAGACCGTATGTACACATGAATGTTACTTTCATTTAATTTTCACATTAAAAGGATGAAAAGTAAATGATACATATTGAAATGTATTAAAATAAAAGAATACATTAAAATGAAAACTGAAAAAAAAATACTAATTTATATTGAAAAATGTGTGTTCATTTTATGAATTTAAAAATTTAAAATATTTTTTGAAATGTATTCAAATAAAAATAATTTTAACTACTTTATTAATAATCCATTTTTGTTTTTTGAAATGAATTCTATACTATTATTTTTTATAGAAAAATTAGTACAGAAAAATACATTTTTATGAATGCTATTTTTCATCATGATTTTTGAGTTTAATTTTATATTAAATGATTCCACTTATATGGATTGAATTTCACAAAATTGATTCTATATTTTAAATCACCATAATTAATTTTATGTAATAAAAATTAATTAATTTTTTGTCTTAATGAATAATGCAAATAGTAAAAAATATTATTATATATAAGGTTAAAACTTGTTTACTAGGGGGTTAAACTTAAGTAAGAGGGAAAGAAATGACTTAGAAACATGCCTAAATTTTATTGCCTGGATATATTTCGACCATATCTCATATAATATTTGAAAATTTTCTATTTTGAATTTATTTTTATTAATTAAATAATTTGTTTATTTTATTCATTTAAAAAACTACAATTGTGTCCAATCCCCCACTTATACAAGAACACACATGATATGGCCTTAATTTTACATATTTTGAAACATATTTTTATTCGTTTTTTATTCATTTAATTATCTTATGTTTCAATTGTTGGTAAATAAAGTAACTTTTGAATTTTTATAACTAAATTTATTTATTAATTATTATTCATAATTAATTATGTATTTTGAGCCTTTAAAATAATTAATTTAGTCTTACTAATTTTTCTAGTCCAATAATTTTCTTACTAGTTTTAAGTTTTTAATATGATTTACTTTTTAATAATTTTATTTTCTGTAAATTAATCATTTAATCAATTTATGTCCATTTAATTTAATTTTTCATTCTTTAAATTTCAAAACTTTAAGTTTAATTAACTTTAATTATATATTAAATTAATGAATTCTATTTCACCTTTTAAATTAAATCATTTTAATTTAATGTTTTTAATCAATTTAAAAATATGGTTTCATTTTTAGTTAATTTATCTATTCTAATTTTGATTAGTTTTTAATTTAAGTTTGAGTTTTATTTTTAAGTAAAGTTTAATGTTTTGAATTTATTAAGTATCTTATTGATTTATTTTTATTAATTTAATATTTTTTAGTTTAAATTTTATTTGTTTTGAAAATCGAATTATGTTTTTCACGGACTAATGATCGTCTCACAGATCCTCCTCTTCCTTCAGCACATCTCACCACTGGATCTACCCAGATGAATTTGGGATGACCGAACTGAAGCCACCTAGAGCCGATCTACCACTGTGATGTGGACCATAACGCCGTAGGATTCGGATGCCTCCTGGATTACCACCACATGCCGCCATGAGCTAGGCCACTGGCCGCAACCAATCTGGACCCCCTACCGCCATGAGGAAGAGATATTCCCTACTGTTGTTGTTTGTTGATGTAACCACTGGTCGAAGAGGAGGATTCTCCGTGGGATGTCAAGGTTGAACCGTTGTTTGAAGAGGGATACCATCTTCTCATGGAGGAGGAGCTTCCCATGAAGCTTCTCAAAGAAGCCCCCACATGGATGAGTATGGGGGAAATGAAATAAAAAATTAATATTAAAATTATTTAAGAGATAATAATAAAAATTATTATTATTAAAATAAATAAATAAATAAATACTAATAAAATAAAACAAAAAATTAATTAGTTAAATAAAATAAATAAAACTAAAATACTAATAATAATAATTTAAAAATAAAATTGATTATTAAAATTAACTTATTAAATAAAATAAATTTCAAACAGTAAATAATTTAATACTTATAATCATAATAAATTTATTAATTAAAATAAACATTAATTATAATATTTAATAAAAAAAATAATTAACTTAATAACTTTTAATCTCAAAATAATAATATAAATTATAATCTTTTATTAGGTTATTAAAATTTAAAACGTTAATAATGTTAGGTAAGTAATTAATAATAGTTTATAAATAAAATAAAACAATTAAAATAATAATTAATTTAAATAATTAATAAACCTTAATTAAAAATAAATTTATATAAGTATAAATTAATTAAAAATAATAATTTAACATAATAGGTTAATAAACTATTTTTTACTCTAACCTTTTATTTTTTCCATAATTAATTGAATTAATTTTATTTTGTTTTAAACTATATTATTTTTTCCTTTGTTTCGTAGAATCAATCTTAAGCCAGATTCACATCTAGATTCATCATTTTTAGTTGACCTGAGTTAGTTATAGGGGTTAAGATAATATGACAAGCATTTCATGAAAAAATGAATGTGTACGGTGCAAAAGAAAGGGACTTACCTAAGTCGGTGGATAACGATAGTGACTTGAAGTAGATGACATTTGGTTTAAAATTCAGTAGCAATATGAGGAAGTAGAGAAATGTCATACAACTCATTCATCATTCGATATCCGGAGAGCATATAGATCCTTGGTAAACCACTCTTGGAGACCCGAGGTGCAACAAAAGCATGGAAAAAATTGATTGAAATGGTGATTCCTACTATTCTATTTTTCAATTTTAATACTCTGTAATCATATATTACCAATTTTTGTAATGAAAATGACTGTGGGATAAACAGTTTGAGTTCAAGGGAAAATATTTTCTACTGGTTATCTTTTATTTTGTTTTTCACTTATTCTTTTTGATGATTTTAGAATTGATCAGTGAGATCAACCTTGAAACCATTCCATTAAATAATACCACTTGTACATAATTTTAATATCCATGATCATTTGGTGAGTTTGTTCATGGTTTCACTTTTAAAAAATGTCTTTTTCAAAATAATATTTTAGAACATACAGTGAGTTTCATTTGTTGAACATTTCAAATTTAATATTTTTAGTTGAATCTTTCTTAGAGGGTTGAACTCCAAGATTGATCAATCTATATGATTTATATTATATAGAGGGAGATAAGTTGTTCATTTTTAGTGGTTAATTTTTCATACATTTTTATGAAAAGGAATCCTTTTAGACTAGTAGGATAAGTTTTCCTCAGGCATTCCATCTTGATTGTTTGTCTACATGAATTTTTCCCCTTTGTTTCTCATTGTTTTCTTATTACATACTTTTTCATGATAGCATAGATCAAAAATAGAAAAAAAAATATAACATTTATTCCTTATAAAAATAATTAAAAAATTTCCCACTACTGACAACAGTGGGTTAATTGTTTTGAAAAGAAATACTTGGTTGTTCATCATTCCCTGTGGGTTCGACCCTACTATCCACTTTACAATAATTGTAGGAAAACATAAAAATTTTAAACATTGACTCATTTTCAATGATTAGTGGGTTATGTTTTTGGCACCGTTATCAGGGAGTTCTTTGAGTGACCATCTTTTTCTAAAAAGAAATTAAAAAAATTCACCTAAAAATCTAAAAAAAAAAGAAAAATTGTAAACTGCTAAAAATATTGTTGTCATTTCAATTATGATATTACTATGTAGTTAGTTTTTTCAATTTCTTTCATTCTTCTTTACTTTCATTGCCTATTTTTTTCACTTTTAGTACTATATCATTGAACTATTACTGATTTTGTACTAATTTCTCACTGTAACTACTGTTTTTGTTTGTTTCACTCTATTATCACACTTTTCTTGAGCACAAGATCTTATATTTTTAGATTAGAGCCTTTGAACCCAGAAATAGATAAAAACATAACTACCCTTAAAAAGAAAAAAATAATTAAAAAAGAAAATTTAGATAATAGGGTTCTTGCACCTCATAATCAACAAAATATTTACCCTGAAATCTTATAGGAGAATGAGATGCCTAGGATGAGGGAGTTCCAACTACCTCAAGTTTCAAGTAATCTATCATCCATTAGGATTTAACCAAGAGATAAAAACTATGAACTCAAATAGTATCACATTTCTCTGCTGCCTTACTTCAATAGGCTCTCTAATGAGGACTCTCTAGCCTTCATCAAATACTTCTATGACACTTTACAACAACTTCCACTATTAGGACTCGTTGAAAATTAGCTGATAATGTGAGTGTTTCCATTTTTCCTTAAAGGGAATTGTTAGAATTTGTTCTTCATTTTAGATGAAAATATTTTTGAGAATTTGGAACAAGTGTATAACTCATTCATAATGAAATTTTATCCCCAATGAATTAAAGGATAACTTTGAACCAGAATAAATAGTGTTTTTCAAGAGGATGGAGAAGCCTTTAATGAGCCTTGGGATAGATTTAGGGACCTTCTTAGGTAGTGTCCCCATCATCAACTTCCATAACACCTTCTCGTAGATACCATCTATGAAGGTATTACCTACTCCGGTCAAAACCTTATTGACCAAGATGCTGGGGGTAATTATAATGATACAATTGATAAAGAGTTAAGGAAACTTTTTAACAACCTTTCTTTAAATTCCCTACATAAAAAATTCAAGAAAAAGGATAGTGGGTATAAATTATAATAATGGTTATGGAAATGATACTCAAGCCCAAATTTTTGAAATCTGTAATAAAATTCATTCATTATTAAACCAAAATGGAAAAAAAATCTTTGAATCAACTAGGCTGTCAAAACACAAACCAATCACTTAGGGAACAGTCTGCCCAGTGTGGAATGTTTGGGCACACTGAGAATTTATATCCCAATTTTGAAATGTCATCCCAATAAGAAATATCCAATTATGTTAACTATGGTCCTATGATGCCTTCAAAGGATAAACCATTTTCAAATAATTACAAATAAGGAAATATAAACCATCCAAATATGTCTTGGAAAGATCAAGGAGTGATTAAGAAATCCAAAACCCCTAATTACCAAAACCAACCTTGGAAGAACTATAAAAACCAACAAATGGAAGAACCATCTATTTCAAAAGTAAATAATAATTGCCAAGTGTCTTCTAAATTGGATCAAATTTAAAATAGAATGTATTCTAAAGAGTAAATCTTCATGACTCAACTAAATAAACATCAAACCAAATATGAATCTGATAAAATTCAAAATGATGTTAGAATAAAAAACCTAGAAACTAAACTGGTCTCACTTGCTATAGACCTAAATTCTAGGGATAACGGTGGAATTTCTAGTACAACTAAAATAAACCCTAGAGGGAATGTTATGGTTTTTGTTACTAGAAGTGGGTTGGACACTCAAATGATAGATGAAAAATAATATGAAAATTCAAAAATTGGAAAATTTAATGAATATAGAAATAAAAATATGCTCTGTACAAAATCTGGAAACCAATATAAAAGTGTTGAAAATGAAAAAAAAAATTAAATATTTTACCATAATATCAAGATGGAGATTTTTCTGAAAAATAATAAGAATAAAGGAAAGGAAATGTTATTGAAGAATTTTGGGAAATTCCCACTATCCTTGGAAGTTTGTACCTACCCATCCCTTTCCCTAAAAAACTCAAACCTCAAAGTAATACGAAAGATGAACTTCTTCAGTTCCTTGGGATTTTTACCAAGCTCCAAGTGAACATCCCTTTCATTCAAGCCTTAATCCAATTTCCATCTTACTTAAAATATCTTCAAAACATTGTTTCCAACAAAAAAATAGTTAGGGAATTTTCCACCTACAACCTCACTGAAGAGTGCAGTACTATACTCCAAAACAAATTCCCACCCAAGATCAAGGACCTAGGTAGATTTTTCATACCATATACCTTAAGAAATTCTAGTCAACTCAACTACCTGGGTGACATAGGTTCTAGCATCAACCTGCTTCCATAATCACTATTACAATACTTGAATTTGGGTGATCTTTAACCCGCCATAGTCATTTTATATTTGGTTGATGGTTCTTTCACTCATCCTATGGAAAGGGTAGATGACCTGCTAGTTGGAGTTGAAAAAGTTTTCAACCTGAAGGCTTTTCAGTATTGGATATAGAGTGTTACCATGAGGTTCACATCATCCTGGGTAGTCCCTTCTTGGGCACTGGTGGAGCATTCATTGATGTGTTCGAGGGTCAAAATATATTTAAAATTGGAGAGAAACAAGAAGAATTCAATGACTTTAAAGGTATTAAGGTATTGACATTTTCTGAAAACTAGTATAAGATAGAATTATTTGAAGATGGATATTCATTTGAAAATTGTCAAGAGTATGAAAATGAATCAATTGATAAAGAAATAATGTTGGAAGCTGAAAATCACTCTTCATATTCTGATTAATATACTCAAAATGAGGATCTAAAAAATTTTCTAGATCAGGACAACTATACATTTCCTCTTACTCCTGGAGATATTTCACATTCTTCTGAACATAAAGAATTATTTAATGAACTTGAATCTATTTCTACTATTAATAACACTTCTAAAAAAATTTATGAAGTTGTGAGAGAGAATATTAAACAAATTTATGCTTCTAATTTATTGAATTTTTTGAATTATGAACTGGAATGCTTTAACAATGAGTTATCCACATTAGACAACAGTGAGGAAAACATAAAATCAAGACATGAAATTGAAAATATTTCATCATTTCAAACTCCCTACAAGAGATATGTTAAAGAAATTCGACCCCCAAGGCAAAAGATCATGCCTTAGATTGTATGACCACCCACTCTCGAGCTAAAAACTCTTCTTTCTCATTTGAAATACTCATTTTTAGGAGATAATACCACCATGTTTGTTATTATTTATGCTGAGCTAAAAGATAACTATGAGGAAAGATTGTTAAATGTTCTAAAAAAATTAAAACCTACCATAGGGTGAACCATAGTAGATATTAAGGAAATTATTCCTTCATTTTTTATGCATAATATCCCTATGGATCCAGACAATAATCCTATAGTGTAATTTCAATGAAGAATAAATCCTAACATGAAAGTGTTTGTGAGAGAGTAAGGATCCAAACTACTGGATACTGGTATAATATATCCTATTTCTTATAGTACTTGGTTCAGCCCATTCCAAGTAGCACCTAAGAAAGGAGGATTCATTATTGTCACAAATGAGAAAAATAAATAAATTCAAGTTAGGAAATCCATAAAATGGAGAGTATATATATACTATAGGAAGATTAATTTAGCCACTAGGAAAAACCATTTTCCAATTCCCTTCCTTAATCAAATGCATGACATAATTGCTAGGAATGAATTTTTTTTATTTCCTGGATGGGTATTCTGGTTACAACTCGATTCCAGTTTCATGAGAGGATCAGGAAAATACTACCTTTACATTAACCTTTTGGATATTTTCCTAACGGTGGATGCCTTTTGGGTTGTGTGGAGCCACTACTACCTTTCAAAGGTGTATGATGGATAAATTCTATGATATGATTGAGATATTCATATAGTTTTTCATGGATAATTTCTCCATTATGGGTATAAAATTTGATTCTTGTTTAGTAAATTTAGAGTTAGTGTCTGAAAGGTTATTAGAGACCATCATAGTTCTTACTTGGAAAAAATGCAAACTCATGTACACTGATGGTATTGGGTGCGGATAAAAAGTGTCCAAGAGGGTTTTGGAGGTTGACACTACTAAAATTGATGTTATTAAAAACTACCCCTCCTAAAAATGTTAAAGGTTTTTTATGTTTTCTGGGGGATTATGGTTCCTAGTAGAGGTTTAGAAAAGTATTTTCAAAAATAATTAAGCCCTTGTGTCCTTTATTGGTTAAGGATGCACCCTTTGTGTTTGACCAAAACCGTTTGGATTCTTTTAATCTGCTTAAGGGTAAACTCACTAAATCACCTATCATCAATGAACCTAATTAAAAAAATAATTTTGATTTATTGTGTGATTCTAGTGATATGGATATCGGTGTTTTCCTAGGATAGAGGAGAGATAATAATCTCTAGGTGGTTTATTATTCTAGAGGATTGCTAGATGAGGCTCAAAGAAACTAACAACAACTAAAAATGAGTTATTAGCTATTGTGTTTTCTCTTGAGAAGATTAGGCAGTATCTATTAGGTTCAAAGGTCATCATATTCACTGACCATTCATCCTTGAAATACTTTTTCTCTAAGAATTAATCCCAACCCTGGCTCATTAGATGGATTTTTTTGTTGCAAGAGTTTGACTTAGAAAAAAAAAGATAAGAAGTGAGATGAAAACTTAGTTTCGCAACATCTTTCTAGGATTCTTTATACACATTGTGAATATCCAAGGGAGATTAACTCTTCCTTTACTGATAATAAACTCCTCACTATCATAATAAGGAGGTATTCCTAGTTTGCAGACTATGATAATTTTCTGGCAGCTAGTATCATTCCCAAATACTTTTCTAATAACAAAAGGAATAAATTTATGTCAGAACATATGTATTACATTTGGGATGATGCTTTTCTATTTATAATATGTGATGATGTGATACTTATAAGGTATGTATCATAGGAAAAGATGTTTCCCATATTGGAAAGTAGTCACTCCTCACCCTGTGGAGGACACCATGGTGGTAAGAGGACATCTCAAAAGGTCATGTTTCTATTGGACCACATTATTCAAGGATTCTAGGAGAATTTTTTAGTGTTTGACATATTCCAATGGTTTCTCAGGGTTGGTATAAAGGAGTTACCCCAAAAAGGGTATTCTAGAAGTTGAGATTTTTTGTGTTTGGGGTCTCGATTTCATGGGTCAATTTCCATCATATCATGGAAATTAATATATTTTAGTGGCTATATATTATGTTTCAAAGTGGATAGAGGTAGTAGATCTACCCTAAAATCAAGAAAATAGTGTAATTAAGTTTGTAAAAATGAATACCTTTTCAAGATTTAGAATACGAAAATACTTTATCACTGATAATGGAACACACATTAAAAACTACAAGTTTAAGGCTTTAATGGAAAAATATGGATACACCCCTAAGACTAGTACTGCCTATCATCCACAATCTAGTGTAAGGGTAGAAATTTATAATATGGAGCTAAAATATATATAAGAAAAAATTGTCTCTAATTCTAGAAATGTTTTTTCCCATAAGTTTGATGAGGAATTATGGTTATATAGAACTTATTTTAAGACCCCAATAGGTATGTCTCTATATATACTGTTATTTTGGAAATGTTTTTATTTACCTGTAGAGTTGCAGTACAAGTCATATTGGCTAGTTAAGGCCTTAAATTTTTATTTTAAGAGTGTTTTAGAGAGAATATTACTTGATTTTATTGAGTTAGATGATATAGAGAGAGATTATTATGATAATTATAGGATATACAAAGAGAGGTTTGTAATATTTCATGATTAAGTCATACATAACAGAGAGTTTAAACCTATAAATAAGGTCCTTATCCTAAATTCAAGACTTAATATCTTTCATGGAAAACTAAAATCATAGTGGTCAGGACCTCTTACTGTATTTAGAGTTCTAAATAATGGTTCTGTAGAAATATTTTTAGAGGAGAACAATCTTATGCTTGTTAATGGGAAGATAGTTAAACTCTATTTTGAAGGATAAATGAAGGTCTTGGATGCCTTCACTATGCTTGAAAACTAATTCTGAATAAATTCTAACTGATGACATAAAACGTAGAGCTTCATGGGAGTCAAACCATGCTTTCTCTTTGTTTTTACTCTTGTTCTTTTTATAATTTTATTTTGAATAAAGTCATACTTTTCTGCTATCCTTGTACTATATTTATTCAAAATTAATGTTCTTGTTCTTCCTACTTCTTGTTTTTAAATCAATGTATGCAACTAGTTTCATTTGAGGAGAAGAACATTCATTTCTTCTTCAATTCATATGGAGTTCATGCTTGTGCATAAATAGATCATACTTATTTAGGGAACATATTTATATTTTAATTTCTTCTTCCATATTTCTTCTCATTGTTGCTTTAAAAAGATTATTTTTATGTCACCATTTCACCTGAGCCACTAATCCACTACTATTAGTGAGTCACTTAACAGAGAAGCATTGGTGGCTGTGTCAGTGAGTCAATGATTTTAGGCTACTGCTGAAAATGTTTTCTATATGTATCTTTGCTGAAAATTATTGGTTCTTGTGTTGGTATTTTAAAAAAAAATCGGATACATGTATTTGTTTCTAGAAATTAAGTTTCAATATTTTAAAATATCTTCACTATTATAAATTAAGTGGGGGAATTTTTTCAAGATGGTTGTTTGTGTTTTTTATTGAATCTGGTTTAATTTGTTGGGTGTATAGCTTACATTTTTCTGTGTAGCTAAAAATATTTTTGAATTAAAATTTTTATCTTCTTACACCCAATTCAATCTATAGTACAATATTTCATATGTGATTTTCTAAACTTAATTGAAAATTATTTTCACTAACTAAATGGCAATTCATGTGATTCTATTGTAAAATTATTTTTGTGGAAAACACAAATAATATTCTTTTGAACTTTAATGAGACCCTCGATACATGATATCAGTCTATGTCAATGAAAAATATATTTTTAGATTTATTTGTCTAATTTTACTTCTTCACCTTTAAATTCAACTTTGAGGAAAAGTTTTGTTTTTATGTTTGGGGTAGGGGTTTAATTTATGATTGTGATAATCTATGCCTTAATGGAATCCCTTAAAATTCCTATGTTTTAAACTTTTTCAAAAAAATTGTTGATTATTTTTAAAATCCTTTCATAATTTGAGTATCTTTTGGCTTCACACTATATTTAAAATGTGTATTCCGTAAGAACAATACTTTAGTAGTAGTTAAGAGTTTCTATGAATTTGAAACTTATGAAGATGGATGATTGTTGAGGGATTATGCTTAATGACTTCATAAAAATTTGGTTTAAGAGATATATTTGAGAGTGATATAGGTTAAGATTTTGTGGAATTGAGATCATAACTTTAGGAACTGGAATATTGAACAATTTCCTATGGGTTACATTTTTTAATTATTAAAAAAATAAATCACCTTAGTGGGCCAATATAAATGATCTTCATATGAATCATTTGAAACTGGAGTAAAATGGGCATTTTGGAACCCACGATGAATGTCTAAGATACTAGGAACTGGGTGCTTTTCTATTAAGTAAATATATCTATATAATAATGAATAAGTTCATTTTCAGATTTCTCTTTACAAGTTATATGGATTGGGAAAAAATAAAATAAAGTGTCTAGTGTTAAAAATAAGTTCACTAAGGTGAGGGGAATAATGAACTCCAAATGAATAAGGGGATATTTAATTTGTATTGAATCATTTATTTTTTATCGATAAAGTGATTAAAAAATTGAAATTAATTTAATTTTTTATTTTTTAAACTTCGGTAAAAGTTGAAGTTCAAAGTTCCTTTTATTAAGATCTAAATTCCACTTATTTTTAACCTTTTATCACTCTAAAACTTAGATATTGATCTTTAAATGTTGTAATTAATTAGTCAGTCTCATAAATGAGGCTATACATCCTCAAGAATGAGTGATTATTTATCATCTTAATCACCTAGTGAGTATTTTAAATTAGGAAATAATTTATATGAACATTACATTTCAATTTCATTTTACTTGGTTTTTTCCCTCTACTTCTATTTTTTTTTGACATGCTTCAATCTGATCTAATTGATAAAAACATTTTTTTTTGAAATGACAGTAAAGAATGGGATTTATTGAAGAAAATTAATTCTTATCTGTGGGGTAATTATGTAACCTTAATTTTAAAAGGTTTTCCACATCTTTTTATTCGATTTGTAATCATTTAATTATCTTATAATTAACGTTTTGGTAAATAAAGGCACTTTTTTATTTTTATAACTAAATTTATTAATTAATATATATTTATAATTAATTATTTATTTTTATACTTTAAAGTAATTAATTTATTCTTACTAATTTTTCTAGAATAATAATTTTCTTAATAGTTTAGTTGTATTTAATCAACTTTATTTTTTAATAATTTTTTTTGCAAATTAATCATCTAATAAATTAAATGCATTTAATTTATTTTTTATTCTTTAAATTTAATATTTTTAATATTAATCATCTTTTATTATCTATTTAAGAAAGGAATTTAATTTCAACATTTAAATTAAATCATTTAAATTCAATGTTTTTAATCAATTTTAAAATATGGTTTTGTTTTTACCTAATTTCTACTATAGTTTTATTTAGTTTTTAATTTATTTTTTAGTTTAGTTTTATGTCAAGTTTTATGTTTTGAATTTATTAAGTAGGTTGTTGATTTATTTTTATTAATTTAATTTTTTTAGTTTAAATTTTATTTTTTCAATAATTGAATTTAGTTTTTAAAATTCTTTTTATTCATTCTTAATAGTTTTAATTATTTTAATTTGTTAACTGTTTTATTTTAGTTTGTAGGTTATGAAATGATCTACTGACAGTATCTACCACTGTCCCACCCCACATACTAATAGCCAAACCTACCAACGTCTTCACCCTTCCACATCGGTGACTCCCTCTACGATGTCTCACCAACACTTGAGTCACTGATCATCTCACAACCTACTGACGTTCAGCAGATACAACTTACCAGCAACACTTTCATGTCTCACTGATACATTATAGGTGCCTTGTCAACCTACTGATAGCCCCTACATATCGGTGACTCACCGTCATTCCCACCCCCATATGTCTCACTGATTCACAACTCCACACCACAAGACACAGTGTTTCAATATTCCACCTACAGACGATTGTCTCACCGATCCTCCTCTCCATTAAACACATCTCACTATCAGATCTACCTAGATGAAGCCACGAAGATCAAACCAAAGACACCCATCGCTGATCTACCACTATAATCTAGGGCCAAAAATCATAGGAGCTGGAGGCCTCTTGGATTATTGTCTCCTTCCACTATGAGTTGGGTCATTAGCTGCCGCCAATCTGGACCCCCCATTATCGTGAGGAAGCGAGTGTTTCCATACTATTGTAGTTGGTTGATTTCACCATCGGTCGAAGATGAGGATCCGTTGTGGGATGTCAAGGCCGAACCGTTGCTATGAAGAGGGAGGCTTAACTAGATTCTCGGGGAAGAGGAGCTTCCCGCGAAGCTTCTTGAGCCAGCCCAGAACCCCCCCCCCCCCCCACACACACACACTCACACAGATGAGGATGGGGGGAAATGAAATTTAATAAATAAATTAAAATTTAATAATAGATAATAATAATAACAATAATATAAATTAAAATTAAAATTAAAATATTAATAATAGTAGTTTATAAATAAAATTGATTATTGAAATTTACTACCTAAATATAATAAATTTAAAATAGTAAATACTTTAAAATTATAATAATAATTAACTTATTAATATTATTAATTAAATTAAACATTAATAAAAATATTTAATAAAATAAATAATTAACTTAATCACTTTTATTCCCAAAATAATAATATAAATTATAATCTTTTATTAAGTTATTAAATTTTAAAACATTAATAATGTTAATTAATTAATTAATTAATGTTTTTAAATAAAATAAAACAATTAAAATAATAATTAATTTAAATAATTAAAAACATTAATTATAAATAAATTTAAATAAGTATAAAATAATTAAAAATAATAATTTAAGATAATAAATTAATAAACTAATTTTTACTCTAACCTTTTTATTGTTTTTATAATTAATTAAATGAGTAAATTAAATATTTTTATTATGTTTTAAACTGTATTATTTCATCGTTTGTTTTTCAAATTCAATCTCAAGCCAGATTCATGCCCAGATTCACAATTTTCAGTTGAGCGGAGTTAGTTACAGGGGTTAAGATAGTACAACTAGCCATTCACGAAAAAACACATGTTTACAGTGAGAAAGAAAGGGACTTTCCTAAGTCAGTGGAGAATGATTGTGACTTACAGAAGATGACAGTTGGTTTAAAATTCAGAAGCACTATGAAGAAGGAGAGACATCTCATTTATCTAATTCGTCATTCGACATTCAGAGAGCAGAGAGATCCTTGGAAAACCATTCTTGAAGACCCGATGACCAATAGTTGTAGAGACGCAGGGGATTGAAAGGGGGATTCCTCCTCTTCTATTTATTCAATTCTAATACTCTATAATCATATATTTTCAATTTTTATAATGAACATGACTATAATCTAAACACTTTGAGTTTGGGGGAAATTCATTTCTACTTGTTATATTTTATTTCATTTTTCACTCATTCTTTTCAATGATTTCAGAATTCATCAGCGAGATCAATTCTGAAACCATTCAATTACTTCACACCACTTGTACTTAATTTTAAACTCCATGATCATTCGGTGAGTTTGATTATGGATATAGTATTTAAAAAGATTCTTTTTCAAAACAAAACTTCAGAACATATAGTGAGTTTGTTCTATTGTGCATTTCAAAATTAGTTTTTTTAGTTTAATCTTTCTTGGAGTGGAGAACCCCAAGATTGATCAATATTTTTGATTTATCTCATAGAGAGGGAGATAAGTCATTCATTATTTGTGGTTATGGTTTCTTTCATTTTTGTGAAAAGGAATCCTTTTAGACCATTTACATAATTTGTTCCCAGACTTTTTCATCTAGATTGTTCATCTATCAGCATTTTTTCTCTCTATTACTCATTTTTTTCATATTACTTCCATTTTCATTATAGCTTAGAACAAAAATAGAAGAAAAAAATTGTGTGTCATTTCTATCTTATAAAAAAATTAAAAAAATATATCCACTATTGAAAATAGTGGGTTTATAGTTTTTGAAAAGAAAAATATGGTTGTTCATCCTTCCCTCTGGGATCAACCCTACTTGGCACATTATATTAGTATTAGGAAAATATAAAAATTTTAAACTTTGACTTGTTTTCTATTAAGATTGTTTCATCACATATCCTCACATCTTCACACTTTAAGAGACTTTTGGTTCAATTAAGTCCAACCCAAATTCATTACATACATCCCTCCAAAAATCTTGGAGTCCTTGTATTAATTAGAAAAAAATTACTATAATGTATTTTTGTATAAAAATAAATAGGATGTCCAAAGAAAAGGAAGACAAAGAATGTATATGATGAGTCATACATGAGATAATGGAAACATAAACATAATACCTTATTTTAAATGTTTTCAATATTTATTTTTTAATAATTTTTATTCAATTTCTATATGAATAAAATTATTTTATAGATGTATTAATATAGATATAAATTAATTAAATAGTTATTTTACATATCTTTGAATTTATTTCAAATATTTAAAAATAAATCTTTTTATTTAATTTATATTGAGAGATTTGACATTATTGAAAAATTCCAAAAGGAATGTTTTATTTTAATGTAAATGGTGTCAATAACATTTCCCACCAGAACAACTATTATTTGATGTTTTTCATCCATTACGATCTTTTATGGTTTCCTCAAATTAAATCCCTTCTTCGATTCTTTTTTCTTATTTTCAAAAATGGTTTTAAATAGAATGAAAATTTTAATATCTGGTGGTGTTTTCTTATGGTTTCAAAGTATATATTTATGAATATGATAAATGGAAATGCATGATTTTTTATATTATTAAAATTTTATGTTTATTGGTAATTTTTAATGATTATAGGTTATCTCGATATAACCCGTGATGACAGATGATCCATATATAGATCTTAGTGATGGGTGAGCCTGATATAGATCTACAATGCATTGTGTAATGTGTCGGAGATAACTGGATTGGATTAGCCAAAGAGATTATTGGAATGTACATAGTAGGTTGTTAAATTTTTAAGAGTGGTATGAAAATGATTTCCACAGTTTCAAAATTTATTAATCTGTGAGGGTTAGGGTTTTTCATGGAAATATTAAAATTTTACAATGTATGTTAAGGAGGTTATGTTTAAAGGGAATTTTATGCTATTTCTTAATATTTAAATGTATAAATTTTTATGTTTTTTTTAAGATTGTAAATAATGATTTTTGAGTTCTATTTTTCATTTTAAACATATTATGAATTTATTTATGAATATCGTTGGCAAGAGAGTTTGATTTTTTAGGTAATAAATTATTTCTTTCGAACCAACATTTTATTTTGAAAACAGAAAATTATTAATAGTGTTTATGGACTATTGACTTTATTTTTTTCTTTTTATTTTTCCCATATTGAGATTTTTTCCCTCATAAATATTTTCAAGAATTTTAAATGGTTTTAATGTATGATTATGGGCATGTATGAGGTCAAGATTAAATTAGTGAAGATATTTCATGAAAAAAAAATTGATTTTTTGTAAAAATGGATGTCGACTGCTACAATCCATATTATGGCATAATATGTATTTATTTAAGGGTGATTACCTAATTATATAAAATGATAGACCTAAAATATCTTCAACATATATATATGAAATTATTTCTTATCTAAATAATCAATTTACCGATTGTTTATGTTGGGGGCCTTATACCGAGTAAAATCTCAAAATCACTAGACTCTACAACCTTTTCCAAAATACTATACCCATGATGTTCACATCTCATGAAATACACTCAATTATTTTTCCTCAAATACCTAAATGAAACTCAAAATCCTAAAAACTAATCCTTGTATTTCCATCCATATCAATTACCCTCATATCCATGTCATCTACCAACTTCAACCTTATTCTCAACTAAAATTCCTTCATAATAGTGGAATGGTATTTATAGATAACACACCACTCCACTCCAAGAAATCCCTTTGAAATAAATTCTTCTTATATACACTCAAGTCTAGTGTTACCTACCCACTAATAGTTTAGGTAAAAATTAATAACATTCAGGTACCATCATAGAATATCAAAATTCATGATATCATACTTCTAGGTAAACTGTAAAAAATATCATCCTACTACTCCACATATATTACTTATAAATGAACATCTCATGATACAGGTACTCACTCTTGCCTCATTTACCCATGTTTAGGGTCAATAAAATATATATCATATCCCTATAATAAATCAATGGAGAATATTAACAAAATTATATAAATAATTTGTTAGATAAGATGCTATTATCATGTTATATAAAAATTTACCATATAAGTTGTATCTTGCAATTTAAATAACTGACCCTTACATCAAAATCAGGTAAACCAATCCCTTGAAAACACACATATTTTATGTGAATTGTATATTCCAGATATAATTCATAAACATAAGACCTCTTTCCATTGTAGTTCATGATTAAAAATCAAATACACTAAAAATCAGATAAAATAATTTTTTAATAGACAAAAAATGTAATGATGGAAATAAAAAAAACCCCATCCCTTGTATCTTTTACTTCCCACAAATATTGGATAGCTACTCCCAGAAACATAACACAGACCAATCTCTAAATAAACATATCTCCAAACCAATATTCAAAAAAAATAAGATATAAGAAATGGAACAAGAACTTAATACCTGTCATGATCTGTCTTAGTGGGGCCTATTCTACAGATCCCCAACCCGTCTCTAATTGGACAAGGGTTAGTTACGACCACAAAGTAGTCATATCACTAGCATGGGAATCATTTCCTATGTACGTGTACACACACACACACACACATCTTCAATCCCACAAAATTATGAAATGTAAAAACTACCATGTAAATAATTCGTGCACACACTAAGATCTCATAATAGAATACGATAGTAAAATTATTGGAAAGTAAAGAGGGACAAATACAATCCCACCATATAGATTCTATAACCACAAGTCCAACATGTAAAAAAATAGGTATTGGGACTACTATCTCAAGCTGCAGGAACTCACCTCGATCTGTCAAGTAATGTTAAGTACTATCTGGTCCAAGTCTACCTAGGACTCCATAAAAAGGTTCAACTGTATGCATAAGATGCGACATGTGTGGGAAAATCTTGTGTAGGGGTGACTATAACAATACACAATTGGATACCCTGAAACTAAAAAGGGAAACTACAAAGGAATACCATAAAGGAATACAACATAGGATTACCACAAAGGAATACCACGCAAGATTACCATAAAGTAATACCACCCAAGATTACGACAAATGAATACCACAAAGGATTACCATGAATTAATAAAATACAAGATTACCACAAAGCAATACCACATAGGATTACCACAATGGAATATCACACAAGATTACCACAAAGGAATTATATATAAGATTACCACAAAGGAATACCACAAAGGATTATCACAAAGGAATACAACACAATATTACCACAAAGTTATACCATACAGGATTACCAATAAGGAGTACCACATAGGATTACCAAAAAATAATACCAAATAAGATTGAAACAAAGGAATACCACACAGGATTACTAAAAAGTAATTCCACACAGTATTACCACAAAGGAATGCCACATAGTATAACCGCAATGGAATACCACACATGATTAACATAAAGGATTACAAAAAAGGAATACCACACGGGATTACCTTAATGGAATAAGACATTGTATTACCACATAGGATTACCACACAGGATTACCACAATGGAATACCACATAGGATATCCACAGAGGAATGTGCAGTCATCTCTACATAGGTATATTTCTAAATCACATATAACAAGGACATCCAAATAAACTCAATGTAAGACACACAATCTAGAGGTACTCAATATGAAATTACTAGCCGCATGATTTTAATAGAAGCACGCTCATTCTAGGAGAAATCACTCATCGATTCATGACATCATCAGAGACACTCAAGAAGAAATCTATCTCATTTAGGACCCTCCTAAATGAGAACGAATTGGTCAAGGAATTCTATGATACGGAGAGTGGGGGTCATGTTGAGAATTGATCAGGGGACACCACATATCACACCTAGAACTGACTAGGGGATATCACGAACCCAATTTGAAGAAACCCGCTATGTTGGGGATCACGCCCGAAAAAAACTGGGGAATGCCACAGATCATGCCCAAACTCACTAGGTGACACCACATACACAATTATGTGGACCTCTAGATGGTGTAACAATGACCGGATCTTGAAGGTTATGCTGATTCAACAACTCCACTATATGTGATATTGGATTTCACTCCAGTCTCGATGAGGGATTCCATAATCTATCTGAGATTCATACTCTAGATGGGATTACAGTCCCCTAATGTTGATGTAATACCATACCAAACCCTCAAGGAAAGGACCAATGGAAATGATCTCATCCTATATTTGTCCAAACTAAAATCTCACCACTTGTCCCAAAGTGATCGTCTTATCTCTAGGGTTCCAACACAATAGATGGTTTGTTTAATGGATGTATCGTTTGAAAGTTATGGAAATTCAATATTTCAAAAGGGGGGTTACTGGGCGATACCATTGTTGAGTTCATAATGTGGTGTTTTCATTAGGTGTGAAAAAACTCTTTTTGGTGCGGTTAATATGTAGAAAAAGACACATATGATGTAATTGTAAATAAAATAATTTTTTAATTTTTTTTGAGTCAACGAGTTTCATTTTTAATAAGTCTTTATCAAAAATTTATGGTTAGCCTCATTACACTAAATGTTTTCTAGATATGTGGAGAAATAACATTTGGAGAAACTATTGAGGAATAAAGATATATTGATCAAATTACTCCCCTCAAATTTGACGAATCAAGGATCAAAGATGAAGCAGCACATGTTCCTCACCAGTGACTAATCCAAATCATAGTAGGGAAGTTGTTTCGTTTTGGTTTCCCTAGACATGATTTTCATGATGAATGTGGGTCAATCCACAAATATATTGATCCTTGGTTCTATCATTGTGAGGTGTTTCATAATTTTAAGGATTATTTTGTGAGTTTTAAGGATTTGGTTCTTCATTCTTTATTATAATGGAAACAGATTGATTCTGACACAAAAAAGGCCAAGGTTTGTTCCTTAGGGTGTTCTTTCTGGTTTTATTTTATCTATTTCTTCATGTTCTTTTTTTAATACCCATGGTCATGGATTGAATTTATGGGTTTATATTAACATGATCGAGCCCATATATTGTAGTAAAACCAACAAAAGTGGTCAGTTCTGTGTAGATCAGGACCTGAGGAGCTTGGATCTGTGATTGTATCAAATTTTGGGCATCAGATGTAGATCGGTTGTCCACAGATAAGACCACTAGTGAAAGTCTGATGTGGTGGTCTAGTGAGGTGATGCAATAGCATTGGAAACCTTGGGTGGCAGTGATCAGAGGTGGCGTAAATTAGCAGAGGTGGTGTGGAGTGCGGTGGGTGGCTGTGTAGGAGCTGATGGTAGCAGACCGTGTTGGCAGCCATGTGAGATGTGGCCATTGGACTCATGGATTGGAGGCTTTAGACATAGTCATGTGGGCTATATACAATGGTCCAAGCGGCCTGCATGTGAGCAGGCCATGCCTAGGTGGATCAGGCTGGGCAAGGCCAAGCTGGTCGGACCTGAGGTGAACAGGTCGGTGCTGGTCCATGGTCGACTGTGGTTGTTGACTGTAATCCATGTTAACTAGGGTTATCATGTGGCCCCGAAAGTTATGGTGTGTTGGACATGGGAGGTCCACCATGGTGGTCGACATCCACATTCGGTTTACATACCCTGTGGTTCATCCAAAGGCCCATTAACCCCTATTGAAATTTATAACTACTATAACTTCTAAACAGTACATATGTTTGATGAACCGTCTAAAAGGTTTGGACCCTAGAGATGAGAGGATAATTTTGGTATAAGTGGTGTGTTTATAGTTTGGACCATTATAGGTTTAGAGAATTTCCCTTGGTCCTTTATTTAAGCGTTCAGTACAGTATTATTTCTACATCATGATACTATAATCCCCTCTAGAGGTCGAGTCTGAGATAGAGTCTTGTATCCCTCCATGAGATTGGATCATGATCCTCTATCACCCCTAGTGGAGTTATACAATCAGTATAACCTATGAGGGTAAGTCATTTCTATTCCATCTAGTGGGCTACATCATTGGATATGTGGTATCCTCCAGTGAGTTTGGGCGTGATCTTTGGCATCCACCGGTTTGTTCTAGGTGTGATTCCCTACGTTGCGGGTTGATCCATATTGGGTATGTGGTATCCCCCATTCAGGTTTGGGCGTGATCTGTTGTGTCCCATGGTCAATTATGGGTGTGACCCCTACTCTATATATCATAGTCTTCCTTGACCAATATGTTCTCATTTAGGTATGGCCCAAATGAATTAGACCTCTTCGTGAGTGTCTCCAATAATTTCATGGACCGAGGAGTGGGTTATCTAGGAATGATAATGCTCTGAGAATAATTTGGTGGTTGTTAAATGTCTGTGTATTACCGCTAGACTATGTTTCTTGGATTGAGTATATTTAGATATCCTTGTTATATGTGATTTAGACATATACTTGTGTAGATATGATTATACATTCTTCTATGTTAATCATGTGTGGTATTAAATTGTGGTAATCATGTGTGGTAATACTATATGGAATTACTTTGTGGAATCTAGTGTGGTATTCCTTTATGGTAATCATTTTTTATAGTCTTTTATATTATTCCCTTATGGTAATCATGTGTGGTATTACTTTTTGGTAATCTTGTGTTGTATTAATTCGTGCTAATCATGTTTGGTATTCCTTTGTCGTAATCCAGAGTAGTATTCATTTGTGGTAATCTTGTGTGGTATTCCTTTTTGGTTATCTTGTGTGTTATTCCTTTTTGCCAATCATGTTTATAATTCCTTTCTGGTAATATTGTGTGGTATTCTTTTGTGGTAATCTTTTGTGGTATTCTTTTGTGGTAATCTATTGTGGTATTCCTTTGTGGTAATCATGTGTGGTATTCTTTTATGGTAATCTTGTGTGGTATTCCTGTAAGGTATTCATGTGTGGTATTCCATTGTGGTAATCATGTGTGTTATTCCTTTGGGGTAATCCTATGTAGTAATCATGTGTAGTATTTTTTTATGGTAATCATGTGTGGTGATTTTTTGGTATTTCTTTATTATAATATTGTGTGGTATTACATTGTGGATTTACTTTATAGATTTTTGGTGTTCTAATTTCTATTGCTATACTCACCACTATAGAGGATTTTCCCACATATGTCATGTGTTGTGCAGATGATCGACCCTTTTGAGGGAGTCCTAGGCGGACCAGGACCAAAAGGTGCTTAGTAAGAACAGACACATTAAGGTGTGTTCTTGAAGCTTCAAATAATATTCCTAGTACCTATTTTCTTAGAGGTTGGACTTGTGGTTATATACTCTTTGTGGAGGGATTGTAATTGGCCCAATTTACTTTCCAGTACTTTTACTATCATACTCTATTTTGAGATATTAGTGTATGAATGCATTGTATACTTAGAGATTTTTACATTTCATCATTTTGTGGGCTAGGAGATGTTTGTGTGTGTACGGGTACATAGTTAATTTATCCCATGTTAGTGATATCCCTACTCAGTGATAGTCACCAGCCCCTGGACTATTGGTTTTGGGCTTGGCGATTCACGATACAGGCCCCACTAGGATGGACCGTGACATAGGGATATAAGAGGAGTTCGGTTCTACTTTAAGACTGGGAGTCTATGAGAATAGTTTAGGGATATAAGGCTAAGTGTTTTGAGTTCATCATTTAGGATAGATACTCTAGTGTTGGTGCAACAGCCGACAAATCCATACACTAGGACTCTGATTACTTTCTTTTCAACTCGGTACATGAAAGAGTTGGTTGCAGGGTAAAACAATGGTATTTCAATAATATTAGAATGGTTTTGTTTTCCATGTTCATCTTGATTCATCTCTCCAAATACAATAATTTTACCATGGTATATCTTATTTTATTTCATTATATCTCTATATAGAGAAATATCTAGGATTCTGCCGCATGATCATAGAGATGATCCATCGGGTGACGAGGCATCAGTATAGGGTTTTCAACTAGAGATATCACCTCCATGTGGTGCACCATCCATACAACCACCTGTAGAGAATCACATGGTACCCATAGTCCAGGTGGATTAGGTGCGTAAGCTAAGCGTACTTCACAAGTATTAGTAGTAGAGACCCATCTGGTTCTGATACGATCCCGACATACATACGATTGGGTACTGGATGGATGTTGTAACCTTATTTTTCCATATTTTTAGGAAACTAGCAGATCAAATGGTGGTCCTAGTAGTGATACTTCTACATAGATGAGTCGGGCGATGGTGTGGTTTAGTTACCCGATCATACAATGAGATGAATATTTTATGGACAAAGTTTGAGAACCTTTTTAGAGGGGAGTTATCACCTTATAAGGGAAGGTTTATGCATATCCTGGAGATTTTATTCTTCAGAACAATGACATGTCGACATCTGAGTATTCATCAAGGCATATCATCCTCTCCAGGTAATAAATGAATATAATACATGATCCATACTTTTAGGATTGGAACATTTAGTTAGGTTTGTGTAGGTAGTTCTAAGCATGTGTTGTCTCTTTGAGTATTCCTACATATGATGGGGTGCTTGATCATGGTTTGGTGGTTCAAAATTTCTTAGCTAATCAGATATAGCCAGTGATTATTAGTGGTGGAGGATCAGGAGTAGCGACCTCAATAGTAGGGATCTGATGATAGTTCCTGGGACTTAAACTTCTAATACATTTCAAGAGGAAGTCCCAAGATAGAAGATCTTCAGTTCAGAGCTCATAGGGTGGGTGCATTCATCCTAGAGAGAGGTAATGATATTCATGTGTCGGTAGGGGACATCTTGTCAGAGATTGTCCAACCCATCATACTACTGACAGGGAGACTATAGATGGACCACCGAGGCATTGAAATTTATAGGAGAAGACATATCCATAGGGTTTAAGATGTGGAAGGGGAGCTAGGAGAGTAGGAGGAGGAGGTCAATTTTTTAACATGTTTCCACCACCAACCCCATGTTGTCCACACCAGGCTCAGAGAGCTAGAGGAAAAGGGAGGGTACAGCTACATGAAGTCAAGTCATATGACCCAAGGGATCCAAGAATGATTTGGGATATGATATGTGTTTTTTCTAGTTTATATTTCATATTGATAGACACAGGTGTTATCCATTATTTCCTCAGAACAGATATGTTTCAAGACTCTGAGATTCTTGTTGAACTGTTGACTCTACATTCACACATATAGAAACCTTCTGGAGGTGACCCAATGATCACATACTGGTGGTGATACTGTGACCTAACTCTTGGAGGAAAGAATTTCGGTTGAGATAACATGGTATCAATGTCGAGGAATTATGATTTCATTCTTAGTATGTACTTTTTATCCATAGTCCAAGATCAGATTGATTATTTTAATTGAAGAGTTTGGGTTTTCTTCATTGGTGGACTGAGTTTTCCTTGTTAGTAAAATGGAAACCCAGGTAGCATAGGATGGACTCATGCATAAGAGGGTGCATCTAATTAATCATTAATTAGCTTGCCTAACCCTTAGTGTAGTGGATGTTATGAGTCCTTAGTTTCCTACAGTGGTGAAAGAGTTTCAGTGGATTCAGTTAAGGTTGATATAGAGGCATTTTCTAGAGTTCCTTCAGGACAATGAATTCAATATTTTCTATACTCTTGGGAATGGGAATGTGGTGAAAATTTTCTCAGTAGGAGATCTAGTTTTCTATGTCTCTCTGAGCAGTTGGCCACATTACAGTATCCTTTATGGGTGGATATAGACCATCTTACCTACAGTCGATGGTTGTCACCACTCCACTATTATATGGAGTTTGGGAGGCAATACATGGGGATATCGATTGTGAGACCCTACATGCTCATATATCTATAGGGCATGCTTCTGATGGATATTTGAAAGGTGGGGAGAATGTCATTCTTTTTAGAGGATGCACAGTAGTGAAAGTGTATTTACAAGAATAGGTTCTGAGGTAGTTTCATACATCCACTTTGGAGGTACATCAAGGTGTGGTGAAGATGTACCAAGACCTCGGCCATTAGTTTTGGGGGCTAGGGATGAAGAAAGGAGTTACATAGTTTTTCTCTAAATGCCTTACTATTCAGAATGTGACGGCTGAGCACCAGTTTCCAGTGGCTTTTGGTTAACCCCTTGAGGTTCCGGAATGGGAGTGGGATGGGATATCGAAGGACTTCATGATGGTTTTACCACATACATCTAGGGTTACATGATTCCATCTCGGTGATCATTGACCAACTCACCATGTTGGCCCACTTCCTAGCTATCTTCAAGATTCATCGACCCTTTCCAAATTATGTGTATAGTTGGCGAGGTGGAATAAAACATGTCTATACCACCATAGCTAGATCAGGTTCACAAATTCTTCAACGTGTCATAGTAGAGGAGATAAGTGCATGACCCATCACATGTCATTGACTGTGGTGATATGGACATCGAGTATGGTGTGAATTTTATGGAGTACACAGGATATCAAGGATCAGTATGAGAGGGTCCTTCAAGGGTGTTCGATTCTATTAGTTTGTGTCCTATGGAAGCACAGGAATCTTCATGAGAGAACATGGTAGTGGGAGGCTCAAATTCCTGCTCAGTATCGTCATCTATTTTAGTAGCCTTTGTTTTATCTTTCAGGGATGTAAATACCCAACAAGGGGAGAATATAACATTTCAAATTTTCCATGTACTATTATTATATATTGTATGGATTGGTTTTGAGACTAGGAGTTAAGATGAAGTCTGATTCCGAGGCCTGGTGTACCTAGAACAATTGTTGGAAAAATATTAATCTTTTTAATATCACGCTAATAAGGTTTTCCTGAAAAGTGAAATGAATCTTTAATAGTTACCCATATCAAAAATATGAGGGCACCATTGATCTCAAAATGGTGTCTTAACTCTAGGAGCGATCGTAATTTGGTCGGTTCCAGCCATCTATTGAAAAAGTCACCATGGATGTAAGTGTAAATAAAATTATTAAATAAAATTATATTATTGTTAATTCCTATTAACTTGTGAATGATGACTCGGATTGAAAATTTGATACCAACATTGAGTTCATAATGTGGTTTTTTCCTTATGTGTGATATAACTTTGGTCATCGAGGTTCATCTTTAGAAAAATTCATGGAGGGTGTAACCATAAATAAAATAATTTTATAATAATTATTTTATTTATGGTTATGTCCTGGGTGACTTTTTCAATAGAGGGATCATGCCAACCAAATTTAGGTCGCACCTAGGGTAAAGCCTCTATTCTAAGCTCAACAGTTCCCTGATATTTTTTATTTATGTACTCGTTTAAGATTTATTCATCCTTTTTAGGAAAACCACGTAAATATTTTATTAAAAAGTTTAATATTTTTCAAAAAAATTAATCCAGGAACACTAGTACTCAGAATCACATGTCGTCTTAGTTCCTGGTATCAAAATTAGGCTATATAATATCTAAAAATAGTACATGGAAAATCTAAGATGTTACCATATAACATTGTGACATCCTTAGCCTGGTTCATATCCATGTTGAAGCAACCAAGTCCCAACATACATTAGACATTCCTCCCTATATGAAAAATGATTCCAACTAACATCAAGGATATAGTAAGAAAGTGGGGATAATAGGTAATCATAAGTAACATTGAATGACACGGGATAAATTACCTTTAAAATAAAAATTAAAAATAAAAGTTACATCATAACTAAATGATAGGTAAATTTAAGTCATGTTGAATGTAATAAGATCAATTTTATTTATAGTAAAAACTAAAATAAAATAGACATCATAGATAAAAACTATTAAAAAACAATAAAATCCATGATATAATAATATAAAGAATATAAATATTATAGAATTCAAACTTACAGAATAATAAACCTATATGGATTGGTCATATACAATAATTCCCAAAAAATAAAAATTATAACAAAAACTTTAGATAACCACAAGACTAACCATGGGTTCTAACCTATCCATGTCTCTTAACATTGACATAGATACCCAAATAAACTATTTATTGTAGGTTTCTTTCCTTTATCTAGACAAGATAGCATGAATTGTTATCGGGTGTCCATAGAACATGAGTTTGTTGTGAGTAAAAATCAATAGTGAACCACAAATAGTTTCTCCAATCATAAACAATTAATAATTATTCATTTTAATGTGACATAATATAATGATTAATGTATAATAAAATAAAATAAAAATTAATCCTTGGGCTCGATGGTGAAACAGGATAACGACCCTACCTACCTTGGAAAGTTTTTCTGTCGAGTTTAAAAATGTCACAGACCAATATCAAGGGATAGAATATCTATTTCCAAAAATAACATCCAATATTATCCAACTATATCAAGGGTTAGGGTGAAACTCTCCCATAAAACTGTTACATATCATCCCATTGTGCCATGTGTCATAATGAAAGCCACCCATGATTCCATCACATGTCATCAAACTGTACCAAGGGTCAAAATGGTGTCCCCATCCTACCATGTACTGGATATCATTATAGTGGCACCCAATTCATAATGTTATCATAAATTTCCATACAAACAGTTAATTTCTTGGATTGATTGGAAACCAACCTATATCCCATCACTTGTTCCATTAAAACTCATATATCCATGGTTTTCAATGTTAATAACACATAAATACAATATTAATAAGCTGAATGTGTATTTCACATCGAACTATTTAAATGATAACTATAAACATGACAAAAATAATCAAAATAGACTAACCACTTACAAGGTTGACTCCTCACCCAAATAAATTCAATATATCTATCTATCTATATGTATTTATATAAAATAATTTAGGCCACATAATTACCCAACTTATTACCTCTACCCATATTATATGAAAATACCACCATTTTTCCTCACCTTATTACACTTATTTTACCAATAAAACACTCTAGAAAACCTACAATGTGTCCACAAGGTCAAAATTCTACTAAAGGAACCACTAATAGAGTCCCCCGGTTCCAAAAAATCTAGTTTATTTATTCATAATATTTATTAATAGAATTATTAGGGTTATATTAGGGGATTATAGTTTTGAAAAAGAAGAAAAAACCATTTATATTAAATTCATAGGTCAAACACTCATGCTTGACACAATTTCACATAACACGCATATGGGGAAAATATAAATCATAGGGAAAATCATATTAATAACCTTACATGGAATAATATGGTATCACTAATTAATTACCATCTTTTGATTCATCCTCAAATGGTATAAATTAGTCAACATAAAATTCATCCAGAATTATGGTTCAACAAATGAAACAAGATGTGGTAGTGATGGAAATCAATAAAATAAGAAAGGATAAGAGTATATTAAATATTGAAACTCGCAATTGTTGGATAGAAAAACAATCCAGGCATGAATAAGATGTTTCCTATCATATAAGGTAGTAACCCTAGAGATAATTATAGGGAAGTTTCATGCTCTTCCACTGGGCGAGCATGGGTGAAACCCCATTTCTAGACCCTTTTTTTATGTGATAACACCCCTATCTAAGGCAGAATCAAAACATAACCCCCCCCCCCCCTTAATTTCTCTATGTCACAAAAACACCCTTCTATGACACAACTCTCCACACAGGGATATATTCATCATCCATCACCCCTTTGTAGGGGTATAATGCTTCCCTCCTAATAATGACCTTATGACATGGCATAATCTATGCGTAGTGAATCAGTATCCATATGTGATTTTATCCTTATATACCCCACGAGCTACTCCTATAAAACCCCATTCAACATAAAACCTCCTATAATGTGGAATCCCCCTTACCACAGAACAAAAATTAATCCTATACAACACCAAAAAAATTATTATTATGTATCCCCATTTCAAAAAAAAATCCCTATGTTGTGGCAAAACGAATCCCTAGACATCCCTCTTTATAGCGAAACCCGCACACATTGAAGTGTGATAAGCCACCTAAAGAATATTTTTTTCATGAACCTAGGTAAAACTCCCTGAAATGACCCTTGTGTCCCCCTTCAACACAAATAACAACTCAAAAGCACTATAATACATGATTTTTATCATAAAATAAAATAAATTCATGCCTTTTATATATAAAAAGGTATTTTAATCTATGTAAAATGTTTTATTTTCATTGGATCACAACACTATCACTATAATATTTATGAAATTACATTGAAACTAAAATTAAACAGAATTTTTTCACAAAAATAAATTTTTATTTCATTATAATATTAGTTTTTAATGTGACATTATATTAGACTCAGACACTATATATAAAATAAGTATAAGGTTATGTTTTCTACAAGATTATTTTGGAGATGTAACATGTTTTTTTGATAGCTATAAAAAAATTCAAGAAATAATTCATATTAAATGAATAATGACATTGATTTTCATAATGGGAAATCAGATTAATTCATTGTGATGAAATTATCTTAGCTTTTAATGCATGTTCTATAAAAATTAAAGCAAGTCTCAAAATCCAATTACATATTTGTAAATTGATTATTTTTTTGTATATTGAGAATCATGGAATCAATTTAATAGTATATTTTTTCTTTAATTTCAAATATAAAATTGATCTATTATAATATTTGAAGATATATTTTCCAAATAAAATATATTTTTCAACTTAAATAGACTATTTATTTCTTATCTCTTGGGATTTTTTTTATATTATGTAAGATCATTCCTTTAAATTAAATTATTGTAATTTATTTTCTATAGTAGGAGAAAGTAAAGATGATATTTTAATTATTTTAGTTCTCGAATAATCTAATAAGGAATATTTTACAATTATTCTTGTTGGGAAAATAAAAGATATTGTTAATGTGGATTAATCAAGGAATAAATTATCAACTTGAATGAATTTCTAATCAATGTTATTGAAGGATAGTTCAATTGTTAGGGAGGAATTTTAAAATATGTATACCAAATAATGTATCATTTTATGTCATAATTTGGACATGGAATACCCTAAGAGTTCAGAGATAGATCTTTGGGGTTTTTGAACTTTTCACATATAGAATAAGTTTTTTAGATGTATTGATCATGAGATTTATTTTGATAGATAATTAATATAATTGTATGTGAACCTCAAGTTATGGGATGAATTGAGAATGGCCAAATAAATACATATAGCAACTCATATTTCTCATACACAAATATCACATATTATTATATGATTATGAAACAATTTACATTTCAATTAATTACATAATCATATAGGACTAGTGTCTTTTTAATTATGGATACATAAAAAATCACAAGAGATATATATTATCTCCTACTAAGTTCATTATAACTAGAACCCTTTTTAAATAACAAACCTAAACATTTTCTCCATAACCTTCGGAAAAGAATCATAAGAATGGATGATATCATACTCTTAGTAAGGGTAAATAAGAGAGATATAAATGATCACTTAAACATAAAATGAGAATAAGGGTATGCTAAAATGAGAATAATAATTTAAAAACATACCCTATATAACAACAATCAAAATACCGAGTCATGGAATAAATCATGACAATTAAAAAGACATGAATCAAAAGGGAATAAAATAATAATATCCATGAGCAAATAACATTAAAATAAAACTTTTTTTGTGAAATACACATAAACAAGGAAACTTAGTTCCTTAGTCAAAGATAATGGGAAATAATATCATAGTGAATTGGGTTATCTACATATTTCATCATATCCTTAGTTAAGATTCAACGTGAAGACTAACAAAGTGAAAAATTCCCTTTAATGAATTGGGTTCACTCCCTATTCTTGTCCTAAATATATCCTGATATATTAAACTTCACCTAATTAATTATAGGGTTATATAATTATATCCCCACTATTCGCATAATCATAATCCATTCGTATGTGTGACACAAGATCATAAGTCATTCATTTTAAATAATAACTCATGGAAAAAAGAAACGGTTTTCATAAGCATCTCATAATGATAATCAAAAACCATACATCGATAGAACAAGTATGTTAAACTAGGACCATATCCTTAGTAAATCATAAGTAAAATAAAAGGATTTTATGATAAATATAAATTTATTTAAAATACTGATTGGGAAATCTTTGAGGAAAATACAGTCTTTATTTTTGAATCACTTCTTTAAAATATTAAAATATAAAAAATATTTTGGAAAATATTTTCTTTGAAAATAACCATGAAAATTGTAAATTAATTGTCAAATAATTGATCAATTATGAGGGTATGAAATTTAATTAATTCCATGTATGTAAAAACAAATATTCCTTTCACATTTTTAATAAATGGTAAAAGCGTCGTGTTTATAAGACAAAAAATTAGATTCTATCAATTATTTATAATAAAATAAAAAATACTTAGAAATTAATTTAAAAAAATATATTATTGATTAGAAAAATCATATTTGTTAATAATTTTATGAAATAATGATATGGATGAAAAATCATTATCGTCCAAAGAGATAAATAATATATCTTTTCTTTAAAAACATTATTTTGGTCTCTTGAGTTATAAAGTATCTCAAAACTAAAGAAAAACATTTTATAATTAGATATAACCAGTGTAGAATAATAATACATAGGATTATTTGGAAAAAGTTTATAAATTTTATCTTCAGAAACTTAATCATAATCAATCCAATTAAATAGTGAGATTGTAATATAAATCAGTTACAAATTTTTTAACTTTTAAATCATAAGAACCATGAAATGAAGAATCCATATATGGATATGTATATCCCAGTAATTTTCATATGAAAAATTATAATATACATTCATTTAATGTATATAAACCACATAAAAGAAACAAGTGGTCAATATGGAATGTTTTTCATAAAAATAAATGTGAGATGAAAATAACATACCATGAGTTCAAATTGCATCAAAAGTGATCTAACCTCATGTATAAAAAATTTAAATTTATTTAAAATATTTATAATAATAATTAATATACATATAATACCATCTATGATCCACTTATAACATTTCAACGCCCATTTATTGATAATTCCTTATTAAAATTATTTGTTACGGGTTTTAACTATTTAATATTTCATAAGAATTTTGATTTGATAGTTTTAATTTTTGTATATTGACCATGAATCCATCATATATATCATTTTAAGCATGGTAAAATTATAATTTATATTTATTGTATTTATATTTATATACAACTATATAATCTTGAGATTTAAAAATGAATTACACTATTTATGGAGATGGCATGCCCAATTCCACATGAATAGTGTTAGCACTTTTTGACATATAGGAAAAAAAGAAAGAAAAATAATAATTAAACATTAAAAATAATTTTTAGATCATATGTATAATATTTATTCATTATATATATCTTTAATATCATCTGTGTAAAGAAAGAACAAAAAATGAATCATATCGCTTTAGGCAAGCGGTTGTCTAAACAAAAGAAAGGGAAATGTTATCATGTTCCAAAGGATTTGAATGTAAGATGGTGAATATGGGATTATAAATATAAAAGATTAATTATATCATAAATATTATATAAGTAAAAATTAAACCCATAATAATATACATCCAATAACGACAGTGATTTAAAATAAATTATATCGCTAAGTGGAGGCTATAGTCCACACTTATGCACGTGTGATACTTTTACATACCATTTGATGGAATAGAGGGAGAATATTAGTATTTACATAATCATAATAATATTTAAGTTTAACAAGTAAAAATAATTTATTATTTAATGTTTAATTCCACGGATTGATAGGATGTATTATAAGAAATAAATTGAAATAGGTCGTATAAAATGATTACATCTTTTTCTGTATCCCTCCATTAGATTGTTTCCAAAGGACACTTGGAATAGTCTTTTAAGTATATGATAAAATATAATTCATGGATAGAGAATATTAAAAGATAATTTTAAATTTTTATTCTGGGATATATTTCTCAATGTGGTGTGGATAAGATAAACAAGGGTTTTCCTTGTTTATATGGTGGACATTACACAATTGGAATTTCATAAAAGAATAAAAATAGTAAAGTATTATTAAATTAAAATGAAATTAAATGGATAGAGACATAAATTTTTGATATTTTTTGGTCTAAATATTTCCATCCAACAATGTTTAAAAATTTTAGTTAGAGAATGTACCCTAGTATCCTAGTTTAACCGCTCTGGTAAACTAGTTATAACCTTAAACTCGGTAACATATTTTTACCACATTTATTATTCATAATGAAGCAAATTAGGTTAAATTATTATATAATATTAACTATAATTATTATAAATATGGAAACTATTTTACAATATTTATTTTATATAAGTGGAAATATTTAATTTGAATTTTCAAATGTAAAACTTGAGGAAATGAAAATTTCCAAAAAAAAATTCTCATAACTGCAAAAATATTTTATATACAAATTCATCCTAAAAATTATTATAATGACCTAAATTGGGTTATTAATAATATAATTCAACAAATTAAACTTTTATAACCATTTTTATATAAAATTTATATATTTAAATTTCATAAATGTAAAGGTAATTTTAAAAAAAAATATGCATTATTCATTATTCATCGAAAAATAAATCATTTCAAAAATATTATAAAAAATTAATTATTAATTATTTTTTAATTATAATTTAAAAAATGAATTTAATGTTTTAAAATATATTTAATAAATTTTTCAAAATTAAAATTATTGTTTTTTCTCAAATATAATTAATAATGTTTTTTGGAAAAAATGTATTTTTAAAGCATATAGAAACTTTACTAAAAATTGAGTACTTATTTATAAATATATTTTCTTTATATAAAACCATTATACATAATTTTAAGAATTTGGTTATTTTCATTCATTTTTCAATTTATCTTCTAGGTTATAATGGTATACTATATTACGGATCATTTATACTCGAGCTTTTGTGTATCACAAGTTATAGATGAAATTAAATTTATTTCAATAGAAATATATCAAAAAATATTGTGGTGCTACATTAAACCCCATTAAAAATAATTTAAAAATGAAATTCAATCACTCTGATACAAAAAATGGGGATATCTTAGTTTCATCACATCCATTGGTCCTCGTGTATCTTTTTCTAATTTCTGATTCCTTTAGATTACTTTAACCATGTGTGAGTATAGTTCTATAAAACTTTATCTATATTATCCACAATTTATATTGGTTATTATTCATATAAAAAATCACGATCCATTGTTATAAAATCTAAGTTTGGTACATATAAAGGATCAAGTATGGAAATCCTTAGGATAGATATATAGAACATATCATGAACTAGAAATATTT
This sequence comes from Viscum album, assembly GCA_963277665.1. Classification (NCBI taxonomy): domain Eukaryota; kingdom Viridiplantae; phylum Streptophyta; class Magnoliopsida; order Santalales; family Viscaceae; genus Viscum; species Viscum album. Next base: position 767,865,808 of record OY728119.1, on the reverse strand, counting down.
TTAGTGCAAGAACTAAGATTTTCAAAACCATCCTTACCCAATCAAGAATATCAAATGGTCCAAAAAAAACTAGGCCTCAACTTTCCCCTCTTTAAAAATATCATATCCTTTTTATATCGATTAAATCATAAAAAGACCTTCTTAGTAACATTGATTATCAAATTTCATTTATGATTGTTAGCATAACGTTTCTATTGAATCATAATTACTTTAATGTGTTTTTGGAATGGATCCAATTTTAAATGGCATTTACTTATCTAGATTAGGTCTCAATATATTTATTTCTCCACATTCATATTAGAACTTTATATTTCATCAATATTTTCCATAAATGGCTTCATAAATATCCATATGAATGCTCGAGTGAAAGATATTTTTGTAGAACAACTTGACTAGATGAATTTTTTGTTCCTAAACCCGTTTTAAATTCAGATAAAAATAACTTGGTATAAATTCCATGTTTTTAATGGTTCTCTTATACTATTCATCTATCTATTTTTGATAAGTTATACTAAAATGGAACAATAAATCTATATATTAGGGAAGAGTTCGCTATAACATCACGTAAAACCATAAATATCAATAGGTACAATATAATTTGGCACTTAATTAAACCCTAACACTTACTTAGTGTATATTATGGGAATATTATCAAGAGATAAATCTTCTCTGATAGTAATGGTGTGTTCTGTAGTTGTATGAATATTAATTATAACCCAAATTCTATTATTTAACCTCAACTTTTTGGGAGGTCTAATAAAAAATCCATGTTTTTTTTCAATTTCCATTATTGTATGGGTAATGGTTGTAATATTCCATTAGAATTATGTCTCTCATCCATAACTTAATGAAAAACCAAGCACCATGAAAAATAATTTTCAATATCACTCTTCATGTTTTCCCACCAGAAACACTCTATCATGTCTTTATACATATTTATACTTCCAGATTGAATAGAGAAATTTGAAGTAAGAGTTTCATACAATATATCCACATTCATGTCTATTATTAGAAAGAAACATATACACTTCCATAAATATATAATTCAATCAGAGTCAAGGTTGAACTCAAGAATATTTCTCACCCTCTTTTGTAGCTCTAAATCATTATTTTTTCCTATTTAATGTTTAATTGGATAGATAGTTGAACTATTATTTATGAAATATAATATTGTTTCCATTTCTTTAGTATTTATAGATCCATACTTTAAAAATATAGATATAATAGATTTTATTTTAATGCTCAAAATAAATAATATAGCATGATCCTTTATCCTCAAATCCTCAGATGCCTTATTTTCTTTCCCATGGTGAAAATGTATTAAGTATCCATAATCTATAATCAAATACAACAATCTTCTCTTTATTATATTCAACTATTTCTATGTGAATATATTCTTTATAATTTTATCATTGGCGTTCATGTCACATTGTTCCCTATATAGTTAATGTATCTATATATTTAATATTAAAATTTCCATAGCTAACAACAAATCATGAGTTGGGTAATTTTAATCATAAACCATCAATTTTCATGAGGTATATGATATTACCATATCATTATACAGTAGGATTCATCCCATTACCTTCTTCTATATATCAATATAGATCATAAACCTTTTTTCCACTACATGGTTGTGTAAGAACATGTGCCCTGACTAACCTTATGTTCAGTTCCTTGAAATTTTCCTCACAGTCTTCTTTACAAAGGAACTTTACACCATTACGAGTTAACTTGGTCACTGGATTATAAATTCATGAGAAACATTCTATGAATAATCGATAAAATTTATTCAAATAAAGAAAATTATAGATATCCGTCCACTTGGTTAGACTATGTCTATATTCAATAATATGCATATTTGATGGATCCAAAAATGTACCCTCTCTTGAGATTATATAAACCAAAAGTGAAACTTTTTATAGATAGTGTTTAATCTCTAAATATTTTAAAAAAAATCTCATTCCTTATGGTCTTCAATACAATAATAAAGTTATCTTAATGATATAGTTTTATATTTTAATTTATATGATTATTGTCTATAAAGACTGACATAAATTGATCAAGGTATTATATAAAGACACTATTTATTAAATCATATATTATAGTGGGGGAATTATTATGAAAAAATTGAATCACCATAAATTCATAGTTTTCATACCTTACATGAATTGATTTCCTTATTATATCCCTCTTGTTGACAAATAATTTAATATATCTATAAAAAAGTTAAATATTTAAAAAGTATTGATCTCCACACATTTTATCCAATAATATAAAAATATAGGGCATAAGATACATATTCATGATTTTTAGTTTTTTATATTCTTGATAATCAAATAAGAGTAACAATTTTGTATCATTATTCATAGAAAAAAAAGAAGAGGTGCTTCCAAAGGTGACAGACTTTGCTGAATGAACCCCCTTTAAATATTCTCCTCATGTTGTTTGTTAAATTAATAAAGCTCAATAGGGTCCATATATATAGATTATGTGAAATAGGTTTAGTAACATTATTAGTTCTATTGAAAACATAACCTCATGATTTGGAGGAGGACTATGAAACTATTCTAGGAAAACATCCCAAAACTCTCTTAAAACAGTAATATCTTCGATGTTGAGTTTACCCCAAACCACATGAGATAAAAATACATTTTAAATTAGAATCAAAACCCATATAACGTATGAAATTTAAATTAGATGTTCAAATTATCATCGCACTAATAGACAATCATAGGATGCTTTATAATATCAAATAGGACCTCTCTTCCCTAGAATTTGATGTATGATTTTTTCAAAGAATTCCATTCCAAGACAAATATTACATCAATATCAAATATATTGATAAAAAAATTATTTTTAGGAATCAAATTCCCAAAAACATCATTCATAGAATAATCATATACATGAGATTTCATTATTATTACATTAGGGGTTTTGGATTTTAATTTGAAATCAAATTTTTGAGGTGTTATAGTGATACCCTTAGAATGATTTTCATATAAAAAGGGGTGGGTATATCCAAAATTAAATAATAAATTATTAGTAATAGAGTGATTGGAAAGTATACCTTTTATAATGTAGTTATTATACCCCGTATTAGAAATAGTGATTTCATGATATTTCCCTTTTTCTATAGGATTATGTGGTTTCTTACATTGATCATTATCATTAACCTCTAGATTTGAGCATTTGTTTAATAATGTCTATACTTTTTTCATTTCAAACACTAGAGTGTGGGTGTGGAATTGTATGTTGTTTTTCCCATCATTGGCTAACTTATTCTTCCCCTCACTTCAGCATTCAATATCTTACTGACCTTAATTTACACACATAAAACATTTTCTAGTCCCCTTAACATAATTTAATCCATTTTTACATCCACACATAAATCATAAATAAAGTATTGTCTTTGTCTATCTATGGTATTAATAATTTCAATTTATTTCCATAGTTAATTTCTTATCAATCTGATTGGATTGATGGGTAACCCTAGTCACTATATCCACCTTGATATCCCATGAATTGATTTATTCATAGCTACTAAGGTACATTATGGATAACTCCATTTAGAGACTTATTTTTAATACATTGAAGAATCAACTAACCTTAGTAACAGGTTTCATGATAATACAAGAATCATACATTAAAATACATGAATAATATTCTATATAGGTACATATAGAATCATCATCCTTCTAATTATGTTCATATAATTCCATATTTATTTTATTTTTAAGGTATTTCGAAAGTGTACTTATTGAAAAATAATATATTAAACTCATCCCACTCTACGGAGTAAATTTCAACCCATTACCTCATATATATGAAAAGAGTACAACATTTATTTTATTCTCTTTCCAAATGATCAATAGCTAAAATATCTTTTCCATGTTCTAAGAATTATAGAAGAGAAAATATATTTTCAGTGGGTCAAATCCATTACTAATAATTAGTGGATAAGTAGCCCCACTAAAAAAGGAGTATGATTCCTTGTGAAGGAATCACTAGAACATTGTTCCCTTAATTTATCATTTGGAATCTCAACATGATTCATATCATGATAAATTTGTACAAGAATACAAAAAAATATGTTTTATTCAAGTTGTCATAAAAATTGGATTCCTAAGAATAAAATCATTTCATTTTTCATTGTATTCAACATTAACATAATTCTTTTATGTTTCATCCAATGAGTAAAAACAAAAAACATTGTGTGAGAAACAATAATCATAGTGAGAAACCAAATTATAATGAAAAATAATGTATAATATGTCTAAATCATTACACATTCTCTTAAAGTCTATGAAATAATAGGTTTAACCTATGTCATCCATAGTAATTATATATTCAAATATTTCATAACGGTTTATAAATAAAATATGAATTGAACTAAGAATATACCCTAGGGGTGTAAAAATAGAAACACATTAAGGGAACACTCATCATCCACCAGAATGATAATTGATATTTACTCATAGAACTCTTTTTTTGTAATTATCAATAGATTCAAGTATTATAAAACCATATACACATGTAGTATCTAGATGATGATGTTATTATATAAAAACAACACTCCTTTATTTACCATAACTTAGGATATTCTCCTATACATTGGATTATTCTGAGGGTTTCCACTAAATTTTTCTCATCCTAGTTTCTAAATATACCTAAAACTTTCTCTATTACTAAATTTAAAGACCAATGCTTCCCATGAATATATATATCATATATTATTAAATTAATATTCAATAAATAACATTATTACCCATATCATAATCATATAGGTCTAGTGTCCTTAGAAAAATGCATACATAAAAACATCATTCATCAGAGATCTAAATCATCTCCCACTAAGTTATACATAACTAGCACCCATATTAGACATGTCATATATAATTCCATTTTTCATAACCTAAATAAATGAAACATAAGAAAGGTTGATATGAGATGATAAATAAGGGTAAAAAATGGAGATATCAATGATCACATAAATATAACATATGTATAAGGGTTTGATAAAATTAGAATAAAATCTAAAAAACGTACCCTATATATTAAATATCATAATCATGATTCATGTAATAAATATTGAAATTTCTTAGGACAAGAATCATAAAAAAATCAAATATCATGATCTATGAGAGGAAAAAATTATCATGAAAAATAAGTTTTTAGAACATACATAAGAAAGGAAAATAATTTTCAATGCCAAGGATCACCTCCAAGACTATATTAGTGGGTTGGGATAACTCTCTATTCTATTATATCCTTTGTCAATGTTCCCTATCAATACCATATTAGTGGGAAACATCCCTCATAGAAATGTGCTCACTACCCATTCTACTCTTATTATCTCATTATATATCCATATTTATCCAATTAATTTCAGGGTTATATAATTTTAGGACCACCCATCCCATAATCATAATTCATTCATAGGTGTGTAATAAGATCATAAAACAATTATCATATTGCATAACCTGTCACAAATAAATATGTTTCTTAAATATCTCATAATAATATTCATTAACCTTCTAGATAATTAATAATGATGGTATCCAAGTATCACATCCTCATTAAATCATATTTCACATGAAATGATGTTTTCATAAATGAAAATTCCATTAAAAGAATACTTCTAATATTTGTTGAGGAAAATTCCATTTTCATTTTGGAATCACTTCCTTTAAATATAAAAATTTACAAGATATTTTGGAAAAAAACATTCATTAATAATAACCTTGAAAACATTTAAAGGGAGTGTAAAACCATTGAGCTATCATGATGGAAAGACATTCCATTCATGATCTGTTTGTAAAAATACTATTCCTTTCACATTTTTTTAATAATTAAAATGTACCTCATTTGGAAAAATACAATAAGATTCATTTTAAAATATTTTTTAAAAAATAAAACTTATTTAAAATGAATTTAAATAGTCATTTTATATAAGTAAAAAATATCATTCAATTTTATTAAGATCACATGGATATGGAAGGAAAATGATTTTTGACCGAATAGAGAAATAAAGATGGTTTTTCTTAAAAACATTATTTCAGACTCATAAGTTCATAAATATATGAATATGAAAAATAAAAATTGTAATATATATAAATAACAAGTGGATAATAAGATACATGGGATTATTGAGAGATAATTCATAAAATTTCTTCATTAGAAACTTGATCATAAAAAATCCCAATAAATAATAATATTGTATCACAAATCCCTCAGAATTTTGGAAATTTCTTAATCATAATACCCATGGAAGAAATAATCCATAGATAGATTTTTATATCCCCATAGTTTTCATTAGAATAATAATAAAATAAATTCATGGTAATTATATACACCACATAAATGAAACTATAGGTGAATATGGAATGTCTCTTGATGGTTTTGGGAACATCGAATGTGCCTTGATGGGATTAAAATATGTTCCTATCTAATAGATCATTTGAAATATTTTAATGCCATTACCAATGAAATATCTCCATCGGATATAGAAATTAATAAAACCATAACCTAAATATCATCTTTACATTATAAATTTTTAATTAATTTATTTAATACTAGAGAATATGTTTCCTTCACATATCATATTTCTTTGATGATGATTTTGATCATCTAAAAAACCCTTTTGGATTACTTTAGTTGTTTTTATAGGATAAACGTTTTTAATACCTCTATTAGTGATCCCCATATTCTTCTTTGATCTTAAACCAATGTCGATTAATTTTTTGGTTCTGGAATAGTGAATTTATCTTCTTGCGTCATTTTTCTTAATAACTTATAGTTCCTTTGAGTTTGAAAGAAAACATTCTAGACATTCTCATTATTTATAGGAAGATAGGGGGAGGAATTCAAGATTGAATTCCATTATATACAATTATTCTCAATTATCATTACCCTACATAATAGAAACTATCATATATTTATTCAATTAGGGTTCAGGTTAAAATATTATTAATTTCCCACTATACCTTAAATAATATAATAATTCAAAACAATACCTATTCTAAAATATTATTATTATTATTATTTATGGTGTTCACTATCATGTAGAATAATTGTTGAGTCAATAAGTTTTCCTTATGACTTTTCCATTCCTATATGTTTGGGGAGATTGTTGAGTCAATAAGATTTTCTTATGACTTCTCCATTATTTCATGTTTTGAAAACCACAAACACCCTGAAAATCACAAACACCCTGAAAATCACAAACACCCTATCATAAGGAAAATCTCATTTTTTCCCTAAGATTTCCCTTAATAAGGAAACTTTTCCTTCCCCAAGGAAAATTTAACCTTACATGTTTTTCATTGTCTATTATATAACCTAAATCATTTTCTCTCTAAGTATAAAAATAGGATTCACATACAAAACCTCGGAATCCTATAAATACTTAGAAATAGAACATTATGTTTTCAAGTTCCGAATTCTAGTTCTGAATCCTCTAAATTCAGACTCTAAACTTTCTAAGTTTAGTTTCTGAATCCTTTGAATTCAGACTCTGAACTCTTTAAGTTCACGTTCCAAATCCTCTGAATTCAAACTCTGAACATTCTAAATTTAGGTTCCGAATTATCTAAATATAGACTCTAAACATTCTAATTTCAGACTCTAAATTCTTATGGATTCAGACTCCGAATTCTGTAAGAATTCAGGTTCTGAATCTATGATAAATAGAATCCATATATTCTTGTATTATATACTCTGAAGGATATTTTTCTTATATTCCAAGTTCCATTTTTGGTTAGACTCCTAACTTTTATTTTCCTTACATTCTGAAAAATGAATTTGGTTAAGAAATCATATTTTTTCTTACTCATGTTTTGGTTATAAAAAGATTTCATGCATTCAGTTACTAACTAAATTTTGTTTGAGTGACACATATATAGGTCCCTCTGAAATTCAAGGAAAAATATAACGGTTGAAGGAGGGAACAGACTGTTGAATCTGTACCTATAAATAGGAGCTCATTTGAACAAGCTCAGAACTTAAGAGTGAACTTTTATAGAAGTTGGACTACATACATGTTGAAGTGATTTCTAGAGATAGAGGCTCTTTTAACTCTCATTTCTTAGTGAGGATGTTGTGAAAAACTTGTTCGGGTGTGAACATCTTGTTCAAACTTTGCTTTGTGCATAATTTCTTTGTGTAGAGGTGTGATTTCCTTAAAATCAGAGACTTAGGGTTGTGAAGTCAGAGGTTCTGATTTCCTTAAAAATCAAGGGCTTGTGGGGATCTCAAGACGGATACCAATCTTCAGATTGAGGGCTTACCTGGGTTTGGGTAAGACATACATTCTTGAAAGTATAAATCAAGGTACCTTTATCCAAGGTTGTTGGATACACTACTCTTTGGGTTATAAGATTTACTACTTGTTACTTTTATTGTTTTATGTTTGTATTCCACTTTAATTTTGATTTTTGAGGAATGTATAACTATCTTATACTTCCTTATACTTGTACTCTGATTAAATATGATTCTATATGCTTTAAGGTAGAGTCTTTTTTTAACTTTTTTTAAGTTTCATTTTCAGAATCCTATTTCCGGAATCTCATTCTTTTCGAAATTACTTTTCCAGAATCTAGTTAGTTTTTTGAACTAGTTCCATTCCCGGAATCTAGTAAGTGTGTAGAACTGATTTCATTTCCATAATTACATTTCTTGAACTTCACTCTCAGAATGAAATTTATGGAATCAAGTAAGTTAATATAACTAATAGGTGTTGTGAATTTTTTTAAACAAAATTTCCTTAAGAATTTTTAATGTATACAATTCACCCCCCACCTTGTATATTTAGTATCTACATCATAGTTTTGATACTAGAATCAGTATCATATCTATCTTATAATAGATCCTAAAATTCGTATCAGTGGAAGTTACTTTATGCCCTGAACTAATATTACAATTTGTTTCAGAGTATTGGTTCAATTTGAATTAATCTCACGATTCGATTCAGAAGAGAAATATCTTCTTCTTCACTTTTTCAGATCAGATTTTCAGACTCATAAATTTCAGATTCATATTTTTCTTAGATACACTCAAGTTAGATATTTTCCTTTCTTAGAATATTTTTATCCTAGTTTACAAACTTTTGTTACTAACAAGTTTGTGTGAAAAAATTTTCTTTAAGATGGCGAGAATAAATGTTGGCTCAATGGACAATCGAAATCCTTATAGACCTCTTATTTTTTATGGAAAAAATTATGAGTAATGGAGATATAGGATGAATACTTTCGTTATTAACACTGAAGTTGATAACTAATTGATGCTGACATATGGAATTTCGCCTTTTTAATGCATAAATTTTCATTACATTTTATATATAGAGGATCTTTAAAGTCTACTGTCTTGGAAATCAGGAACAATAAAACTTGAAAACAACATAAAAAATTCTTCTAATCTACTTTTAAGGCTTCATCATAAGTTCATACTAAGTACAATTACTGCATCTCATAACCTGGAGACGTACATTCAATGGAAAGGGTGAGCAGAGGTCCTAGTAAGGGTAAACAAGGGAATCAGTTTACTTGTGATATCAATAAGAACTTGAATAAAGCATAAAGGCAAGAGTAATGAAACAATAGAAATATCATAATGAAAAGAACATGAATAATAACTTGAATATGTGGCTACAACATTTCATTTAGACATTCATGAACTTATAACTAAGGTCCATCCCCAAGGTGTCATAAAAATTACCAAGGTTATTCACCAAGGTATCGTAAAACTGTCATCTCTAGAGATTAATTCTTTACCCAATAAATTGGAGATATATCAGGGAACACCCTTAATATGTCTTTACTTTCATGTGATGCACATAGATAATAATAAAACATTTCATAAATAACCCAAAGAGAATAAAAGAAATGGGTTTCATGTCAAAATTTTGACATTTTAGGAGTGCTTAAAAATAAGATCATTATATCATCTATATCCCATAGAAAGGGAGTGAGGGTTATATGTATTTCAATTACAGAATCAAATATATCATATTTATATATGTATGAACACCCATATAAAAGAAATAGGTCAGGGTATTCACATAAATAAAACAAGAGAATTTCTTGAGAGAAAGAGATAGAAATTTTGAGACGAAATTTCTGCAGCCTAACGGCCATATAAAATGGTTTTCAAAAACTTTGAAAATAGAGGGTACAAGGGTCACCCACTCAAAAATAATTAATAATACATTATGGATAGTGAATAATATCATGGTATGGATATTTAAATGACATACCACAATAAAAGGAAACATGAAAGAAAAGGGAAGACACGATTTCTAATATGAGAAATTCAGTAGCCAAACGGCGTCACATAAAAATTCAGAAAACAAATTGATGAGGGAATAAAGGGTCTCTCAACAATTAGAAATGAAATGGACAGTAATTAAAACATATATGAACTACCCTCAACATAAATAGATGGAAATTAGAAGACACAACATAAAGGAAGTCATGACTTAAAAGAGGAGGGTGAAAAGATCCCTTACCTTGAAGAGTAACTTCAAAAGATTGAAGGTAGGGACCTTGGGAGGCTTGAGGGAACCTTGGGAGGACTCCTTTGGAGTTAAAGAGACTATAATTTCGTTGAGGAGGATTTTGGAATGAAATGGATGAGGGAAACACTTGGTATTTATAGGGTATGTGAGGGAACAAATCATCAATTGCCAAGGGACACCACATCGGTGGTATTGGCAAAACCATGGGCTTGCCCATGGTATTGGCCACTTGGGAAACCTCATACCTTATCTTAATATTCATAAGTTGGCCATAATTATTACATAATTATTACATCCTTAAGGATGTCATTAAACACCCGAAACTAAAAACAGTATTTTCACTATTCATCAAATATTCAACTTTTTCAGAAAAATCCCCAAAAATCACCTTAACCTAATATCGATGCTATGAATTCAAAAATGAACTCCATTTTATAAAAATAATTTTATAACTATTTTTAATTTAATTTTTAAATAAAAAACACTATTCACTCGAAAAAACTAATAATTGACAAATAATTTCTGAAATAGTTATTTACTTATTTTATTGAACCACATTACTTAATCAAGGTGCCTAAATTATATTAATACTTTCTTGAGTTTGGTTACTTAATCCATTTGATCAAATTACTAATCATAAGCGTAAAATCACTATTCATACTTTACTATTCACCAAAAATTATGTTGATCTTATTAGACTCTAAATTTATTAATGAACACAACTATAGAAGACCTTTTTTTGAAAATCATTACACATTATTAATTTTTTAAGGTTTACATAAATATTTTAAAATATCTTTTTTTTTGTAAAATTCATCAATAATATACATCCTATATTTATCCGGACATTTGTAAATTCAAAAACATCACCATAAGAAGAAATCAAAATTTTTATTTATATCAAAGGATTACATAAAGTAGTTAAGGTCTCGTTACATAGCCCCTTATAACACCATCGTAGGACCTAAGTGTAAGGTGTGCTAAGGTGATAGAATCTTGGGGTGGCTCAACCAACATTTCCCGAAGGGTGATTTCTATCAGCTTGAAATTCTCATGAATGCGATTTCGTTCCAGCTTCACACGATGATGTTCGGCTTGATTTTGGTCCAGAGCAAAGCCCAGTGGTGATACCTCCTTCCTGAGTTCCGTCAGATGGGCTCCGATCTGCCCGAAAATACTGGATGGGGCCATCGAATCTTATTTCTGTATTAATTAACCAAGTTCACTTATATTTATAAAAATAGTAACATTAAGAGTTTAGCTTCTGATGGTCATATTGACCAATGATCATATAACAGTCAAAACCCAATGGTCTCATTTAATTATACTCATTTCATTAATTAAAGAATATAGTTTTGTTGAGTATAAAATAAAATAACACAAAATTTTAGGAAACAAAAATTAATAAAATTTTCAGGTCGTTACATTCTTCCCCCCTTAAGAAATATCATCCCAGAAATTTTTAACTCATATCCTCAGAAGAGAAAAGGTGTGGGTACTTCTACCTCATAGACTCCTCTTTTTACCATGTGTCTTCGTCATATTTGGGGTTTCTCCATAACACCTTAATAAGGTGGGTAGTCTTGTTACGTAGAACCTTGTCTCTACGATCCAAGATCTCCACCGGCTGCTCCTCATAAGAGAGGTCATGTTCCAGTTGTACCACCTCTGGGTTTAGTACATGATAAGGGTCGGGTATTTACTTCTTCAACAGGGATACGTGGAAGACATCATGAACTTGTGCTAGATTTGGAGGAAGTGCAAGTTGATAGGCCACTACTCCCACGCGATCAAGGATTTCATAGGGGCCAATGTACCTAGGGATGAGCTTCCATTTCTTCCCAAACCTCATGACTCTCTTCCAATGTGATATTCAAAGAAAGACCTTGTCACTGATATCAAACACCAAGTCTCTTCGACAATTGTCGTCATAGCTCTTTTACCGACTCTGATCAGCCTTAATGTGTTGTTGGATGGCATGTATATTTTCTGTCATCTCTTGAACAAGATCATTCCCAAGAAGCTTTCTCTCACTATCTTTATCCCAACAAGTTGGAGTTCTACATCATTTCTCATATAGAGCTTCATAGGGTGTCATTTGAATGCTCGATTGGAATTCGTTGTTGTAAGAGAACTCAACTAAAGGGAGATGTTGATCTCATCCACCCTTAAATTTCATTGAGCACATTCTCAGCATGTCCTCGAGTGTTTGCATAGTTATTTCAGATTGGCCTTCAGTTTGGGGGTGATAGGCTGTACTGAAATTCAATTTAGTACTCATAGCATGTTTAAGACTTCTCCATAATTTTGATGTAATCCTTGGATCAAAATCAAATACTAATGAAAGTGGAACTCCATGCAGCCTTACCACTTCCTTCACGTAAATCCTAGAAATTTTATCAAGAGAGAAATCTTCCCGAATGGAGATAAAATGGGAAATCTTGGTGAGATGGTCAACAATAACCCATATCGCATTGTTTCCTTTGGAAGTTCTCAGAAGACCAGTGAAAAAGTCCATAGTGATATTGTCCCACTTCTATGCTGGTCTGGGTAGTGGTTGCAATACCTTCACTTACTGATATACTAGGCACCTTGAAGTGTATTCAGCAATCTCCCTTTTAATATTATCCCACCAATAATGATCACGAAGGTCCCTATACATTTTCTTGCTACCAGGATATATAGAGAAAGTAGAGCTACGAGCTTCATCCATCAGCTCCTTCTTTATTTCCTGAATAAATGGAATACATAGTCTTGTACAAAATTTCAGTACACCTTCTTGATCAATAATGAACTCAGAAAACTTTCCATCCTTTATAGCCTCAAACTTCTTCTACAACAAAGGAACTTCTTTCTGTGCTTTCTTGATATTCTCTAGTAATGATGGTTGAGAAATCATTTAGGTTATGTTTGATGATTCCCCTTCTCATATAATTACCATGTTAAACTTTACTAGGTCATCGATCAATGGATCTCTTTGAATCTATATCATGGAAAGAACAATTGGGTCTTTCTTTCTTAATGCATCAGTGACTTTGTTTGCTCTTATAGGATGATAATTAATTAAAGAATAATAGTCTTTAAGAAGTTACAACCATCTATTTTATCTCATGTTCAATTACTTTTGTATGAAAATATATTTCAAACATTTATGGTCTATGTATATATCACATTTCTCCCCATAGAGACAGTGCCTCCATATCTTTAGAGAAAAAACAACCACAGCTAGCTCCAGATCATGCGTAGGATAATTCTACTCACGAGTCTTCAACTGTCAAGATGCATAATCAATGACCTTGTCATTTTTCATGAGGACGCACCCAAGACCTTTTAGAGATGCATCACTAAAAATAATGAATCCTTCTCCACTTAAGGGCAGATTTAACATGGGTGAAGTGACTAATCTCTTCTTCAGCTCTTGGAAACTTTCCTCACACTCCTTTGTCCAGATGAACATGACCCCTTTTCGAGTTAACTTGGTTAATGGATTAGAATGTCATGAAAATTTTGTCACAAACCTCTTATAATATCCTGCTAATCCAAGGAAACATCGAATATCAGTTATTGTTGTAGGTTGAGGCCACTCCTCTACAAATTTTGCCTTTGCAGGGTCAACTATGATTCCTTCATTGGTTACAATGTTCCCCAAGAAAGCAACTTGTTGTAACCAAAATTCACATTTTCTAAACTTCCCAAAAAGCTTCTCCTTCCACAGAGTTTGAAAAATATCCCTTAGATGATCCTCATTCCTCTCGCGACTTTTGGAATATATCATAATATCATCAATAAAAACTACCAAAAAGTTATCAAGGTAGTCCTTAAAGACTATATTCATCAAATCCATAAAAATTGAAGGTGCATTAGTCAGTTCGAAGGGCATAACAACAAACTCATAATGCCCATATCTTGATCGACATGCATTTTTTGGAATATCTTCTTTATTCACCATCAATTGATGATAACCAGATTGAAGATCAATCTTAGAGAATAATTAAGCCTCATGAAGTTGGTCAAATAAGTCATCAATTCTTGGAAGAGGGTATTTTTTTTCTTTACTGTGATCTCATTCAGTTGTCTATAATCAATGCATAGTTTCATCGATCCATCCTTCTTCTTCACAAAGAGAACAGGTGCTCCCCAATGATACACAGTTGGTCAGATAAACTCCTTCTTCAAAAGATCTTCGAGTTGTTTATTTAATTCCTCCAGCTCTACATTTTCCATCCTATATGGGGTATTTGATATTGGATGAGATCCAGGTACGAGTTCAATGGAGAACTATACCTCTCTTTCTGGGGGGAGGTCCAAGTAACTCCTCAGGAAATACATCAATGTATTCTGGGACGATGGGGAAATTTTCTATCATCAAACTCTCATTTAATTCTTCCTCTTCCCCGATAAATTCCATAAATAAGGATATAGGAGGTTCTTCTAGAAAATGATTGGGTTGAGATATCTCTCCTTGGAAGATAACTGTAGCTTTTCCATTCAACACTACTGAGATTTACTTTCTTCTACATTTGATCTCAGCATTATACTTTGAGAGCCATTCTATCCCTTGTATAATTTTGAATTCCAGCATGGGAATGACTACTAGATTTTCGATAATATTGTTCTCACTAAAGTAAATACTAGAGTTTCTAAACACTTATGGTTCTTGGATAATCCCACCAAGAGTTTTTACTGATAACTCTTCTTTTAAAAAATCTGAGGTTGATTCTAAATTCTTTGAAAACATGGAGGAAATAAATGAATGTGTAGAACCAGAATCAAACAAAGTACTTGCTAGCTTAGAGAGAACTACATGAGTAGATGCTACCACATCATTCGGAGCTTCGACTTTAGCTTTCGTGATAGAAAAAGCACAACCTTTATCCCTTGTCCTTTGTTGAGGCTGATGGTGGATCCCATCCACTACCCTCGGATTTGGACAGTGATTGGAAAAGTGCCCATGTTGTCCACACTTAAAGCACTAGACATCAGGTAGGTCCTGCACCATCTTCCCCTTGTCATTTGTGTTTGGAAGTTGAAGTTTCACCTCACTATGACAATTCCTCACAATATGGTCATCTCTTCCACACTTTTAGCATTTCCCACTCCCAATCAGGCAGTTCCCTGAATGCTTCTTCCCACATTTATTACACATGGGATATTGCACTTTCATGCCTCCTCTTCCCTAGTCAAAGGTCCTCCCTAAGCTAGGATCCATTAATCTCTTCCTGTCATTTGATTTATGAGACCATTGTGTCTCACCAAACTCCATCTCGACTTTCATCGCACTCCGCACGATCTCTTCATAGCTATCATAGTCTCGGTTGGCTAGATTTTTCCACAGATGAGGTCTTAGTCCACCGAAGAATCTATCAAACTTACCATTTGGATCCATGAAAAATATAGAGGTATATCGTGAAAGTCAGGTGATGTTCATCTCGTAGCTTCTGACAGATTTTTTCTCCTTCTGCTTTAGTTTGAGAAACTCCTTCTCCATCCTTATTCTCATGGAACGAGGGAAATACTTATTGAAAAAGATTCTTCTAAACTCTTACCACTCCATAGCTTAAACCTCCAATCTTGTCCTCATGTTTTTTATCATTTCCCACCACTGATCAGCTTCTCCTTCTAAGAGAATGACTACCAAGGTGACCTTCTCTTGCTCTAAACAGTAGAGCACAGAAAAGATCTTCTTGATGGAGCTGATCCACTGCTCAGCAATCAATGGGTCTGTCGATCCACTGAAGGTTGGTGGTCATTGATGCATAAATGACTCAATATAATGTTGTTCCCTTCACAGTGAGATCAGTCTCTCATCTTGATTCAAGTTATTTATCACAACTAGAGTCAGTTGGTTCATCATTCACATGAATGTTTCTATTCCGGCTTCCATTGGAGGGTCGTCAGCACATGGTCTATTGTGGTCACTATTTGCATGGTTCCTCCTATTACCTACCATTTTCTAAAATAGTAAAACCTTAGTGGGAAACTTATTTCAATTATTAATCTTTTAACTATAAAGAATTTTATGTCTTAAACCTTCATGCTTAAACAATTACATTTCTCTATAATTCCATTATAATGATTCATAAAAAGCTTGTGATTAACCAAACATATCCTCCAGGAGTGTCGTAAGAAAGAGTGCAGAAAGGCCCATTATCGTGTACCAAGATACCCTGGGTCAAGCCCGAAACTCCTTGTCAGAGTTTTCACTCCTAGGTACCTTTGTGCCAGAGCCGCCTCTACTAGCTCGTATCCAGATAGGGATGTATTTCCATGATAACCCACTTGCTCAATACTCAACAAAATACCAGGAAGTTTTACTATATTTAAAATTTTCAATAAGATTCTTCCTAAAGTTTTTATATCCTAATTTCCACAAATAACCAAACTATTCTTTGATAACCAACTATGGCATCCCACATTTTTAATACATAACTTTTCATTACATTTTACATATATAGGATCCTTAAAGTCTAGTGTCTTGGAAATCAGGAACAATAAAACTTGAACACAACATAAAACATTATTCAAATCCACTTGTAAGGATTCATCATTAATTCATATTAAGTAAAATTACTGCATCTCATAACCTGGAGACATGCATTCAAAGGAAAGGGTGAGCAGAGGGGCCAGTAAGGGTAAACAAGGAAATAAGTTTACTTGTGATATCAATACAAACTTGAATAAAACCTAAAGACAAGAGCAATGAAGGAATAGGAATATCATAATGAAAATAACTTGAATCATAACTTGAATATGTGACTAAAACATTTCATTTAGACATTTATGGACATATCACCAAGGTCCATCCTCAAGGTTTCATAAAAATTACCAATTTTATTCAACAAGGTATCGTAAAACTTGTCATATCTAGAGATTAATTATTTAGCCAATGAATTGGAGAACTATCAGGGCACACCCTTAATATGTATTTACTTCATGTGATCTAAATATATCATAATCAAACGTTTCATAAATAACCCGTAGAGAATAAAAGAAATGGGTTTCCTTTCAAAATTGTGACCTTTTAGGAGTTCTTAAAAATAAGATCATTATATCATTTATAACCCATGGAAAGGGAGTGAGGGTTATATGTATGTAAATTCCAGAATAAAATATATCATCTTTATATATTTATGAACACCCATAGAAAATAAATAGGTCTGGGTATTCACATTAATAAAACAAGAGAGTTTCTTGAGAGAAAGAGATAGAATTTTGAGACGAAATTTCTGCAGCATAACGGCCATATAACATGGTTTTTGAAAACATTGAAAATAGAGGGGACAAGGGTAACCCACTCATAAATAATTCATAATATAGTATGGGTACTTAATAAGATCATGGGATGGATATTTTAATGACATACCACAAGAAATGAAAACATGAAATAAAAGAGAAGACACGATTTTTTTATGAGAAATTCGGTAGCCTAACGGCGTCACTTAAAAATTCAGAAAACAGATTGAAGAGGTCAAAAAGGGTTTATAAAACATTAGAAATGAAATGGAAAATAATGATAACATATAATAACATACCCTCAACATAAAGAGATGGAAATTAGAAGACACAACATTAAGAAAGTCATGACTTAAAAGAGAAGGGTGAAAGGACCCCTTACCTTGAAGAGTAACTTTAAAATCTTGAAGTTAGGGACCTTGGGAGGCTTGAGGGAACCTTGGGAGGACTCCTTGGAAGGTAAAGAGACCATAAATTAATTGAGGAGGATTTTGGAATGAAATTGATGAGGGAAAGGCTTGGTATTTATAGGGGAAGTGAAGGAACAAATCATTAATTGCCAAGGGACACCTCATCAGTGGTATTGGAAAAATCATGGGTGTGACCATGGTATTGGCCACTTGGGACACCTCATACCTTATATTTCTATTAATAAATCTAACAGAATTATTACATAATTATTACATCCTTAATGATGTCATTAAACACACGAAACAAAAAACTGTATTTTCACTATTCACCGAAAATTAATCTTTTTCAGAAAAATCCCAAAAAATAACCTTAACATAATATCGATGGTATGAATTAAAAAATTAATCCATTTTATAAAAATAATTTTTTAAATATTTTTAAGTTAGTTTTTAAATAAAAAACTCTATTCTCCCAAAAATATTAATACTTCACTAATAATTTCTGAAACAGTTATTTACTTATTTTATTGAATCACATTACTTAATCAAGGTTCCTAAATTATATTAATACTTTCTCGAGTGAGGTTAATTAATCCATTTTATTACATTACTAATCATAAGAATAAAATCACTATTCAAAAATTACTATTAACTAAAAAATTATGTTCATCTTATTAGACTCTAAATTTATTAATGAACACAACTGTAGAAGACTATTTTTTGAAAATCATTACACATTATTAATTATTTAAGGTTTACATAAATATTTTTAAATATAATTTTTTCATAATTAATCAATAATATACATCCTATATTTATCCAGACATTTAAAAATTCACAAACTTCACAATAAGAAGAAATCGCAATTTTTTTTATATCAAAGGATTACATAAAGCAGCTAAGATCTTGTTACATAGCCCCTTATAACACCAACATAGGACCTAAGTGTAAGGTTTGCTAAGGTGATAGAATCTTGGTGTGGCTCGTCCAACATTGCTCGAGTGGTGATTTCTATCAGCTTGAACTTATCGTGAAGGAGATTCCGTTTTAGCTTCACATGATGAAGTTCGGCTTGGGTTTGGTCAAGAGCAAAGCCCAGTGATGCTAACTCTTTCCCGAGATCCGTCATATGGGCTTCGATAGGCCCGAGAATACTGGATGGGGCCATCGAATCTTCTTTCTTTATTAATTAACCAAGATCACTTGTATTTTTTAAAAAAATTAATGTTAAGAGTTTAGCTTCGAACAGTCATATTAACCAATGGTCATATAAGCGTCGAACCCCAATGGTCTCATTTTATTATAATCACTTAATTAATAAAAGAATATAGTTTTGTGGAGTATAAAATAAAATAACACTCAAATTTAGGAAACAAAAATTAATAAAAAGTGCGGGTCGTTACATGACAGGAGACTATAAGATTCCTAATAAGGAATTGAGAACTTTTACTAATCCGGAGAAATCAGAATATCAATATAATTTCAGAGTCAGAAATAGATTTCTATGTTCCATGACTAGGAATATCTATAGTCAAATATCTTCATGTGAAGCTGTAAATAGTATCTAGAAGAAATTGTAAGTCACACATTTTGGAACTTCAAAAGTTATAGAGACAAGAAGAGATATGTTGAGATCTGAATATCATGGCTTTGACTTTCATTATGGAGAACCAATAAGAAAAGTTCAGTAAAGGTTTATGAAAATTGTTAATAGCCTACAATATATGGGAGAAAAAGGTCTTGATGATGAGGCACTTGTAGATAATATCATAGACATCATTCCAAATGAGTGGGAGTCCAAGAGGACAGCAATTGATGATAATAGGAAAGTCACCCAGATTTCCTTAGATGAGACTTTTGGAACTCTTATTCAGCATGAGACTATAATTAATAGATATGTAGATATTGTTAAAAAGAAGAATGGGAATGGAGGTGTTTCTTTTACAACTACTTCTAAACAGATGAAATCCAAGACTCTAGAAAGAGTTACTAGATCAATGACAAAAAAAAGTTGCTATTCGGTCAGAATATAGTGATACAGAAAAATCTAAAAATGGTTTAGCTAATATTTCTCATAGAATGAACAAGATAGTAGTTTAGAAGAACTATCAAAATAAGTTTAAGAAGATAGACTAAAAAGATAATAAATATGGGTAAGTTACTTGTTATGAATGTAGAAGAACAGGTCATATCAGACCTGATTGAACTCTTTCAAAAAAGAAGGAAAAGAAGGAAAGGAATTCAGAAAGAAACAAGAAGAAGTTATACCATTCTAAACATAAGAAAAGTCTTAAATCAAATGATACATGTAGTGCTAGTTGTGGAGACTCTTCGGGAAGTGAATCTTCTGAATATGAATCATCAGCACAGAAAAATATCTGATTAATTTCTACTACTTCTTTCCTAAATACATGTCTTATGGCCAAGGTACACTCTACCGAGGCATTAATAAATTTATATCTTGATAAGAATTACTATTATGAAGATATTACTTCTAATGAAGATACTTCATCTTAAAATAATAAAGAAATACCTTCATATGAATAAGTATCTAGATTTTTTAAGTTGTTAGAAGAAAAAAAATGTAAATTTTCTAAGAAATTAAACAAGGAAAATACTAGAGAAGAAGTTATTAAAAAATAGATTTTAGACCTCTCTATATATCTTGACGATAAGGATGAGTTCATAGAAAAACATTCTAAAGATCTTAAGGAAGTAAATTATGAAAAAGAAAAACTTTCTAAAAATCTTAAGAATGTTATTTATAATATAAAAGTTTTTGAGGAAAAATATAACTCTAATGAAATAATTCCTGAGGATAGGAATTTAGTCATAAGACTAAAATCTGAAATATATTTCCTTAAGAAACTTCTTGCAAACTATACTTCTGGTAAAAAAAATTGACAAGATGTATTCCCAAATCAGACCTCAAGTAAATACTTCTATAGTAGGTTATACTCACAGAAAACCTATTTTCAAAAATAACTATTTTGTTCCATCCAGAGCCCCTTTTTGTACTAAAGGTAAAAGTGGTGGGCATTGGAAGAAAAAATTTTCTTTAAATAATGTTCAATCTCTTAGGTTTCATAAAACTTATTTTTCTAAAAAAATGTGGATACCCAAAATTTTATTGTCTAACCCCAGATCCAAGAATGTATGGATTCTTAAAGTCTAACTCTCTTATTTTTTGTAAAATAAATAATGTACCAACAAAAATACTTGGTACATGGATGGTGGATGTTCTCAGCATATGTCTGGTAACAAAAACTTCTTTGAAAATATTATCAAGACAAAAGGAGGAAAAGTAACTTTCAGAGATAATTCTAAGGGGAAAAGTATTGGTATAGGTAATATTGTTCTTCTTGGAAAAACTTTGATTTCAAATGTTTTATTTGTTAAAGGTCTTAATAACAACCTCATTTTCCTAGGTTAATTATGTGATTAAGGTTACCTTGGGAATTTTAGGAATGAGATGTGATTAGTACACAATTCCAAGGAAGAGTTTATTCTTTCTGCCAAAAGGTAAGAGAATGTTTACACACTAGACATAGAAGACCTTAGGATCCAAGATCTACCTTGCCTTGGTGTAATGGAAGATCATTCTTGGTTATGGAATAGAAGGTTAGGACATTGTAACCATAGGAACCTATGAAAACTTTCTAATAAAATACTATTTAAGGATCTACCAGAGCTTAGATTCGATTCTTCAAATGTTTGTGATCCTTGTCAATATGGAAAGCAACATAAATAATGTTTTAAATCAGTTGGTGAAGTCTCAACCACTGATGCATTACAGTTGGTTCTTATGGATCTATTTGGACCAATAAAACTGAAATAACTAGAGGAAAATATTATGTATTTGTCTTAGTTGATAATTACACTACATTTACATGAGTCTATTTTCTAAGAAAGAAATCTGAAGATTTTTCTGATTTCAAAACTTTTATAACCCAAGTTAAAAATAAGAAAAACCTTCCCTTGATAAGTATTCATAGTGATCATGGATTAGAATTTTAAAATTCTGATTTTGAAACTTTTTATAGTAGAAAAGGAATTACTCATAACTTCTGAGAACCCAGAACACCACAACAAAATGGTGTTGTTGATTGAAGAAATAGAATTCTTAAAGATATAACAAGAACCACGTTGAGTGAATATTTAGTAGCCAAACATTTTTTGGCTGAAGATATAAGTACTACTTGTTATACTATAAATCATGTTTTTATTAGACCTTTTCTTAATAAAACTCAATATGATTTATGTAATGATAGAAAACCTAGACATTCCTACTTCAAGGTTTTTGGTTTCAAGGTATTTACTCAGAATACTAAAGATAATCTACACAAATTCGCATCAAAATATGATGAATGAATTTTCTTAGGCTAATCCATAACTTTTAAGGATTATAGATTTTTTAATAAAAACCCTTGTACTGTTGAAGAAACAGTACATGTCAAATTTGATGAAACTGACCCCTTTGTTTTTAAACAACCTCAACCTAAATATTTGGATATGTTTTCAAAAACTGATTATCAACCCTTGATAGAAGATCCTTTTGATAAGGAAAATGTTCAAGAAAGTATTCCTGAAACATTTACCCCATAAGACTTCTTACCCTATGTTGATGAACAGGTTTTACAAAACCCAAATCAGTTGTATCTTAAAAATCATCCCAGTGATAGTATCATTGGTGATGTAAATATACCTGTAAAGACTAGAAGTTCCTTAAGGAATGAAGTAGAACATCTAGAATTTATTTACCAATTAGAACCAAAAATCACTAATGAAGCTTTAGGTGATGATGATTGGATAAAAGTTATGCAAGATGAGCTAAATTAATTCAAAAGGAATATAGTCTGGACCTTGGATGAAAGGGCTAAGGAAACTTCTGTTATTGGAGTAAAATGGGTCTTCAGAAATAAATGTGATGAAAAAGGAATCATAGTAAGAACTAAAGCTAGATTGGTTACTAAAGGCTAAAATCAACATAAAGGAATAGACTATGAAGAAACCTATGCTCCAGTAGCTAGACTTGAATATATTCTCATTCTACTTTCCTTTACATCATTCTTTAATTTCAAACATTTTTAAATGGATGTTAGATGTTCTTTTCGTAAAGGTTATGTTCAATAAGAAGTTTTTGTTGAACAACCACTTGGTTTTGAAGATACAAAACATCATGAACATGTATAAAAACTTACCAAACCATTGTATGGACTTAAGTAAGCCCCTCAAGCATGGTATGATAGACTTACATGATTTTGGTTTCAAAATAATTATGTTAAGGGAAATGTTGATCCAAACCTTTTTATAAATAAAGATAAGAAAAATGTTTTTATTGTTCAAATATATATTGATGACATTATATTTGGTTCAACTCAGCAATCTTTAACTGATTCCTTTGTTGGTCTAATGAAATATGAGTTTGAAATAAATATAATGGGTGAGTTAACATTTTTCCATAGTTTTCAAATTTCTCAAAAAACAGAAGGAATCTATATATCCCAACATAATTATATTAAATATCTTCTTAAAAAGTATGGATATGACAACACTAAGAGAATAAGTACACCCATTGGTACCTAAAATTCACTTGATCTTGATGAAGATTGGAAACCAGTAGATCAAAAATCTTTTAGAAGTATGATAAAAAGTTTAATTTACTTGACATATATTCATCCATACTTAATTTTTTTTTAAATATTTTTATATGTAACATATCAATACAATCCTAATTAATCTCATTTAAAGGCAGTGAAAAGAATTTTTCGCTACATAAAGGGAACCACGGATCTTGGACTCTTCTATACTTCTTGAAATTATTTTGCTTTAAAATGTTTTTCAGATGATGATTTTGGTGGATGTAGAATGGATAGGAAAAGCACATCCAAAACATGTCATTTCTTAGGAGATTCATTAGTTTATTGGTTATGAAAAAAAGAAACATTCAGTAGCACTTTCCACTACTGAAGATGAATATGTAGCAGTTGGAAGTCGTTGTGCTCAAGTGTTGTGGATGCAACACACACTCACAGACAATGGAATTAATTTTACCAAAAAAAAAAATTTTATGATAACATTAGTGTCATTTCCTTAAGCAAAAACCATGCACATCACTCTCATGAAAAACACATAGATATTAGGCATCACTTTCTTGGGGATCACACAAAAAAAAGGAGATATCATTATTTAATTTATCGGAACACAAGATAAACTTACAGATATTTTGACAAAATCTTTACCCTCCGATAGATTTATATACATTAAACAGAAGTTAGGAATGATAACCATAAGGTAATATTCCATGTTAACATCATTTTGAAACAATTCCCTTACAGTAAGGAACTCTTTTTCATAGGGGGAGTACATTTGTTTTTTCGTAGTCCAAAATTTTTTTATAGTCTAAAATTTTTCATAGTCTAAAATTTTTTTTAGTTTAAAATTTTTCATAGTATAAAATTTTTTGTTGTCTAAAATTTTTCACAGTTTAAACTTTTTTGTAGTCTAAAATTTTTCTTAGTCTAAAATTTTTCGTAGTCTAAAATTTTTCATAGTCTAAAATTTTTTCATAGTCTTCAAATTTTTCGTAGTGAAATTTTTTACATCAAATTTTATAGTAATGAAAATTTTCGAATTGAATATTTTCAAAAAAAATCAGAATGAAGATTTTTGTACTTAAAATTTTCAGAATGAAGTTTTCATTATCAAAATTTTCAGAATCTAAAGTTCTTCTAGAAGAATTTTCCTGAATACGAATAATCTTCCTAGCAATTCAAAAGGTATGTTTTCTTTCTCAAATTTTCATAATCATTACCTATTTTTTGGTATTTCTATCTTTTTTTAAATTTTTTATATTCATTTTTCCTTAAATTCAAAAGTTTTCCTTAAAACCTCAAAAGATCAGATTCTATCAAATTTCCTTCTAGCTATCATCTCAACCATCAAATTTGATCATAATTTTTCTCAACCATTGGATTGAGAATGGAAGCTGAACCGTCATTTCAAACGCCTATATAAAGGAACACCCATATGTTCATCCCACATTGAAACTCAAGCTCTTTCATGCTGAAGCTCTTCCCTTCTACAAAATCTGATTCTGAAATTTTCAGGTTTCCTTTACTCCGAATGTCTGCTGAATTCTCATCTCCAAAACATATGTCAACTGTCAAGATGATTTTTGAATGTAATATTTACAGAGAAAGTTTTGTACATCAAACTTTCTTGACTAAGTATGATTATATAATCTCGAAGAACATCAATTTGAATGGATGGTATAGTGTTTCTCTATCGAAACCAGGAGCTCAGGGTCTGGTTTACCCATATTTACTAATTGAATTCAATGATTCAGTAATATTTTTCAATGAAGAAGTCAGAGAAAAATTTTCTTTTAAGTGCTATGGGAAGACATGTTCTTTATCTTATACCAAGGCTGTTAGTTTAATCGGAATCCCATATGAAGGAGAAGCTGAATTTTGCTCTCATAAGTTGCCAGATAATCAAATAAGTTTTATTAAGTTAAAGGCTATGGATTGCCTCAGTCTTACAAATGTTAAGACTACGAAGATTGTTAACTTATCTACAAATTTCTGGATCCTTGAGTTATAGGTGAAATGATTTATTAATCCTAGAAAAGGGTATAAAGATACTTTAAAGAAGAGTGATATGTATATCCTATATTTCTTGGTGAATCTAATGAAGATCAACTTGGTGAAGCATATTCTGATTACAATTGAGAATATAAAGAATCGAAATATGAAGGCTCAGATTATCATGTATCCATCCATTCTCTCAAATATGATTTTTTGGTATTTATAGTCCTTCAAAATCCCTATTAATTATAAGCCATGTAATTGAAAAGTCATGCTATTAAGTGATGACACTCTGAGAAGGATGAATGTTGTATTTTCTAAATAATCAGAAATATTTTATAACCTGCCTGAGGAAGAAGTGGAAGCTATTTCTAAGAAGCAAGAAGCAGATCATACCTCTAAGAAAGGAGGAAATAAGAGGAAGCTAAATGAAGTAGAAGAGAAAAAAAATCCCCAAAGGCTAAGGAACCCCAATCTGCACCTCTGAAGCCTAAGAAGTAAACTGCATATCTGAATGAGGTAGTAGTTAAATAGAGGGAAGATAAGAAAAATCAGAAGGAATGGGAGCCTACGTTTGGCTTGGATCCTGTTGAAGAAAAGGATTTGAAATAAAATACTGTTGAGGAACTTGAGAAACAAGAAAAAGAAAAGAAACAAAAGAAGAAGATGATTGAAACTGAGATTGTGAAATTACTTTTGAAGGCAGTAAAGAAATCATCTGAAAAATTTCTGGTACATGAATATTTACAAGTCAAAGCTTTACCTGAGACTCTAGGAAAAAATTCTCTGATTCTTAAAAAACATCAAGAAGAAGTTGTTGAAGAGGAAAAAGTTGTGCATGCAGAAGAATAAGAAGATGTAAGTGGTGATACTGAAGAGCTGATTAAGCAAGTTGAAGATTTTCATGAGAAGGAAAGCCCTTCGGAAAAATTATCAATCTGAACTTCTGAATCTAAGTCTTCAATTCTTGATACTACCAAGAAGGATAAAGATAAGGATGATGATGAATTAAATAAGCCATATGACGAAGAAAGAATTAATAGATGTTTCATTCATCCTGAGGATGTTGAGGCAGGAGCATAAAAACAAGAGCTGAATGAGGACAAAATTGTACAGTTGTCTGATAGTGAGCAAGAATAACCTGGCGAAGAGATAGCCATTCCAAAAGCTGATAAATGAAAACAGGTGTTTGTTGGTAAACCTACCAAGGCTGTGATTAAGACGAAGGATGCTGGAGGATCTTCAAAGAGGAAAGCTTCTGATCTTGAAAAAGAATCCTCACCAAGAAAAGTTTCTAATTCAGAATCATCCTCTCTAGGACATGATTTTGTGGTTCAGTCCCTGAAAGAAGCTTGTTGGAACCCTTACAATATTTCCAAGTATTGACTCAATATTCCAAATGCTTCAACACTCATTAAATCAGAAATCAGAATTTGTATCCATGGTGATGGATAAATGTATGAAGCTTGGGGCTGAATTCAAAACCTTCTTCATTAATTAAGAATCACACAAAAGGTCTTGCGAGAGGATGACCAGTTAGTCAATGAAAACCATGGAAGACATGAGAATACTTTATGAGTTTCAAGATAATGTCAAGGAAGCTTTTGAAACCGAAGATGTGAAAATCAAGGATCTCCCAAATAGTTTTGAGTAGAAGATAACTCGGGATCAAAATTCTCAAACTCAATAATTAAAAGATCTAAATGGGAAGTTGTATATAGTTGATCATAGCTAGAAGAGAGAAAGAGATCTTATAATTGAGTTGGAGGAAAAATTTTCTAAGCAAGAAGAAGTTCTGAAGGGGCAGATAGAATCTCTCAAGGCTCAAGAAGAAAGGATCAAAGCCTTAGAGAAGAAAACCGAGGATTAGGATCTACTTCTTAAACGAGCAGAATAAGACCATAAGGAACTCAAGAAGCTGAAGACAATAGTGAAGAAGCTGATACCCAAGGAAAAGGAAGGATGACCTTGTTTAAATCTGGTCTTTTGTTGTATTCCTTCCTTG
Source organism: Viscum album (assembly GCA_963277665.1). Taxonomy (NCBI): domain Eukaryota; kingdom Viridiplantae; phylum Streptophyta; class Magnoliopsida; order Santalales; family Viscaceae; genus Viscum; species Viscum album. The sequence continues at coordinate 767,838,058 of OY728119.1, read as the reverse complement.
TAAAATATTTCCAATTGTAATGAATTTTTGGTTGTCTTGTACTAATATTTCAGGTACCAAATTCCCCTTTCCATTCCCTTAATTATTTTTCGAAATCACAAAGGGGGAGAAAGGAATAAAAAAGAATACAAAGTAAAAGAATAAATTTCCCTAAGGGGGCATTTATCTAAGGGGGAGTTCTTATCCAACGAATATTTTTGGATGTAGTAAAATGCTAAGTCTAAATCCAGAAATTAAGAATATGATCTTTATTACTTCCAAAGCCTAAGGGGGGTAGTCATATTCATCATTTCCCATATGTGTAAAGGGATATTAGTTTTATTTACAAGTCCTTATATTCTTTTTCTCTCTTTTTTCTCTTTTTCTTAAGGATGTTTGTGCTTTACAAAAAGATGGAGATTGTTGAGTCAATAAGGTTTCCTTACTAATTTTCCATTCCTATATGTTTGGAGAGATTTTTTATTCAATAAGATTTAATTATGACTTCTCCATTCTTTCATGTTTTTAAAATCACAAACACCCTGAAAATCACAATCACCCTATCTTAAGGTAAATATCATTTTTCTCTAAGATTCCCCTTGATAACGAAAATTTTCCTTCCCCAAGGAAAATTTATCCTTACCTATTTTTTACTGTCCATTGTATAACCTAAATCATTTTCTCTCTAAGTATAAAAATTGAATTCAAATCAAAAACCTCATAATCCAATAAATACATAGATATAGGGAATTCTATTTTCAGGTTTTGAATTCTAGTTCTGAATCCTCTGAATTCAGACTCCGAAATTTTTAATTTTAGGTTCCGAATCCTCTAAATTCAGACTCCAAACTTTCTAAGTTCAGGTTCAAAATCCTCTGAATTCAGACTTCGAATTTTCTAAATTCACGTTCCGAATTATCAGAATAAAGACTCTGAACTTTCTAAGTTCAGACTCTGAATTCTTATGGAATCAGACTCGGAATTCTTTAAGAATTCATGTTCCAAATCTCTGAGAAACAGAATCAAAATATACTTGAATTATAGACTCTGAAAGATATTTTTCTTAGATTCCAAATTCCATTTTTGGTTAGAATCGAAACTTTTATTTTCCACACATTATGAAAAATGAATTTGGTTAAGAAACCATATTTTTTATTACTCATGTTTTGGTTATAATATGATGTCGTGCATTCAGTAACAATCTAACCATTGTTTGAGTGACACGTATATAGGTCCCTCTGAAATTCAATGAAAAATATGACCGTTGGAGGAGAGAGTCGACCGTTGAAGTTGTACCTATAAATAGGAGATCATTTGAATGAGCTCAGAACTTAAGACTGATCTTTTTCAGAAGTTGGACTGCTTACATGCTGAAGTGATTTCTAGAGAGAGAAAGGCTCATTCAACTCTCAGTGCTTCATGTGGATGTTGTGAAAAACTTGTTCAAGTGTGAATAGCTTGTTTGAACATTGCTTTGTTCCAAATTTCTTCATGGAGAGGTGCAATTTCCTTAAAATCAGAGACTTCGGGTTATGAAGTCAGAGGTGCTGATTTCCTAACAAATCGAGGGCTTGTGGGGATAGCAATACGGATACCGATCTTCGGATTGAGAGATTACCTGGGTTTGGGTAAGACAGACTTTCTTGAAAGTATAAATCAAGGGACCTTTATCCAAGGTTGTTGGATACCCTACTATTTGGGTTATAGGATTTACTAATTGTTACTTGTATTGTTTTATGTTTGTTTTCTGCTATAATTTTGATTGTTGAGGAAAGTATAACTATCTTATATTTCCTTATACTTGTACTCTAATTAAATAAGATTCTATATTCTTTAAGGTAGTGTCTTTATTTTGTAAACTTTTTTTAAGTTTTATTTCCAGAATCATATTTCCAGAATCTCATCCTTTTCTAAATTACTTTTTTGCAATCTAGTTAGTTTGTTGAACTAGTTACATTTACGGAATCTAGTCAGTGTGTAGAACATATTTCATTTCTAAAATGACATTTCTAGAACTTCATTCTCAGAATGACATTTTTGAAATCAAGTAAGTTAGTATAACTAAGAGGTGTTGTGAATTTTGTTTATACAAAATTTCCTTAAGGATTATAAAGTATACAATTCACCCCCCGCCCCTCTTGTATATTGAGTATCTACATCATAGTTTTGATACTAAAATTAGTATCATATCTATCTTACAATAAATCCTATAATAATAAATATTATTTTACCCAATTTTGAATTAATATTTATCATTGGACATGGTCTTTGTCAATTCAAAATCCTCAATATTTTTTGAATACCTGAATAAATATTGATCTAAATATTCCATTCATTAATAAAAGAATTTGATCAATAAAATATGAATAAAATTATTCATCAGTATTAAGAATAATATTTATTATTTTAATTAATTTAAAATATATTTTAATTTAGTTAAAATAAAACACTTACGGTGTGACCCTATGAGATTCTTCCTTATTTCCATTAGAAGGCCTTGCCTAAAGTCAGGGATTACTATATAGAAATGGTTCAATGATACCAGGAGATATAATTTAATGTTTAAGATTTAATAACCACATTTTAACAATTGAAATGTTATATAATATCTTATTCATAATATCTCATCATGCGAGTTTCATATTTGTGTCACCAACCAATATGATCAATGTGAATTTCATTCACTATTTGGAATAAGCTTGTTATTGCACCCTGAAAATGGAATTTATTACAATGGTTATACTTTAATAAAATGGTTTATATATAAAATTACATAAATATTGAATGTAAAAATGTATCCCCCACCTTATTCATTAATAACTCATCACCCATGACGCACTCGACGTATCCAATTTCACTATGAACTATGTAGTAATAGTTTCTGAAATACATATATGTGTGTGATTCATAATATGAATTAATAATAAGCATAAATTCAAAGGGCAATTACATTAACTCACAGATAGGAATATATGATGATAATAAGACATGTAAAATTCATACAGAAGAGTATGTTCTCATAATCTCCCATCATGGAGATTACCAATTGAAGAATTCCTGAGAAGAGGACTCAACATCTTATGATTATTATCACATAATGGTCACATTTTATATGTCCCATAATAGAATGATATTCAACCCTAGAAATATATTTAATAATAAAAACATGTCATTTCATGTTTATCATCATATTTGGGAACTTCTATAGTCTTATTACTATGAATGATACTCTATCACATTATTACATTAAAGTCATGAAGCAAAATGAATTATATCTAATAAGATTTTTGTATAAATATTGTAATAATATAATATACATGTAATCAAAGTACAAATAGTTTATCCTAGGACACAAAGTCTAACAAAACCCCACATGGACTAGAGCCAACTACCTATGAATTTTAGTATACTCGAACTCACATGAAAATCATATTTCTAATGAGTCAAGGATTTAGTCAAGGGGTATTCAATATTTTATTCCTTGGAAATACTTCTCACATTAACCATTCCTATCTTACATACATTCATTACGATATTATATTTCTAAAGTATGTTCTTTGTTTTCTAATACGCACATAGCTCATTTAAGAGGTCCACTAGGGAAATTTTACCATAATAGAGTGTGAAAATATATTTATAGTTATTTATCATATAAATATTTTTCAAAAACATTCATATCCATAATACTTCTTTAGTTTCCTCGGAATCTACAATATACTTATAATCTGATGTATATTTGGAAAACATATCTTTCTTTGAGCTATTGCAACTCACAACACCTCCATTCAAAGTTACAATGTATGTCATCTATGATTTCATATCATCTAGATCTATTTTCAGAATAGAATTTGTACATACTCATAATACACATTCATCATGTCCTCCATAGACTGATAACTTCTCCCTAGTATGCCATTAATACTTAAGGATAGTATTGAAGGCCATATAATGGTAGTAACATAGGTAAGCATGATATATTCCTACTACATTCAAGGTTTATGAAACATGTATCATAGTACATAGAATAACATACATGACTTATCCAATAGATGAAACATGTAGAATTCATGGCATTATTTTTCCTTCCTTAAGTGTCTGAGGACTCGTTTTATTGAAAATATGAATTCCATTTGACATTGGAAACCATCCCCTCTTAGATTTTCCCATAATAAACATCTTTAGTGTCTTGTCAGGTTATATAATTTTACTTAAGTTAGGCTGTCTCTTGGGTCCATCATGATGTATCTTGATCCCATGAATATATCTTACTTCAGAAAAGTCCTTTATTAAGAATAATTTATTCAAATATTCCTTAAAAACTATAATAATTGTATCTCATTTCCTATAATTAGTATTTCAATGACATATAGTATTAAAAAAATTACCACACTACCACTAAATCATTTATAGATACAATTATCACATTCATTTTTTATAAAAACAAATTCTGTTATGGATTCATCGAATTGAATGTTATATTTCAAGGATTTTTACATTAATCCATAATGGGTTTTTTTTTCAATTTTTATAATTTTTTGCATCTTTTGGAGTCATACACCCTTCATGTTGTTCCATAGAGACATCTCCTTGATGGCCCTGATTTAGAAAATAATATTTGAGATCCATTATCCAAACATTATAGTCATGGGAATACATAAGAGAAAGTATAATTATGGTGTGTTTTATCATATAAACTCATGAAAATTCTTTGTCGCAGTCAATGCATTGGCTCTGTTTAAACCCTTTTTTAACTATTCATGCCTTATAGGTTCTGAATTTCCCATCCATGTATAGTTTATTCTTGAAATCCCATTCCAAACCAATGGGCTTTAAATCCAATAGACGATCAACCAAAATCCAAACTTGTTTTAGTACATGGAGTCCATTTTAGAATTCATGGATTATTTTAACTTAGAAACATCTATTACACTTACTACTTCCTTGTGATAGAGGAACATTATTGTGAACAAATTATGAGTCACAATTATTTTTGAAAATAAATCCATACTATTTTGGTTCACTATCCTCTCTTTTACTTTTATGTAGTATTTGGGTCTCTAGAACATATCCTTCCATGCGTATTTGTGGAATTTGTTCCTAAAACAACTATTATATAGATTGAGCCTTGACTTCATTGAAATATATATTTTTCCCAATATCTATTTTATAAATTTGATCCTTCTTAAGAAATTTTGTATATCTATAAACTAAAACCATATTATGAAGGATTTTATAGGTAGTGTCACTTTGTTTCCTTAAGATATTCTATAATGATATACTTTGTACATCAGGGTGTAATCTTGTTACCATAAGAGGCGTAAACAATTGATTCACATCTCTATACATGTAAGTATGACAACACATGTTTATTTATACTCCAAAATTGGTAAGGAATATTATCTGTCACATTATATGAAACTCTATTTAGTATATATATTGTTTTGTGTAATTCATATTCCCAAATGGATAATGGATAATTCACATGAATCAATATTTATATCACTATGTCTAACAAGGTGTGGTTTCTTCTATCAATTACATTATTACATTGAGATATATAAGGAGGAATGAGTTGAGATAAAATATCAAATCCTATAAATAATCAATGAAGTATTGATTAAGATATTTCACCACACATTCTAAGTTGAGTTTCATAATCTTCATTCCAATCTAGTTATCAAATTTTTTCTTGTATTTTGTTAAATATTTCAATGTAATCTGATATATACCTCATCATGTAGTCATATCTATATCTACTAAAATCATCTGTAAAAGTTATGAAGTATGGGTACCCACCCGTTTCTTCAACTGGAAAAGTAACAAGAACAATGTTATCATCTAATTTGAGAATCACATAGGCCCTTTTTCCTTTTCCAGTAAATGGGGATTTTTTTATCTTTCCTTGTAAACATATTTTACATTCACCATGTAGTTTTAGATCAAAATAATCTAAATAACCATATTTTTGGAAAAATGTCAAATTTTTTCATTTACATGACCTAGCTAATGATCCCATTGTTTTTTGTGTCATGATTCATTTGAAGAAATTTCATTATCTGTTATCATTACTTGGTTCGTGTAATCTAACACATAAAGATTGTTATTTAAATGTGCCTTACCATAACAAAATATATTTTTTTAAAGAAGAAAAATTTATTCTTGAACATCATAAAAATCCATCTATAACAATCCTGGATACCAATATATTATTTTTCATAAAGTATGACACATAATAACAACCTTTCAAAACCAAGATCATTATGGTTTTCAATGTGAGGTGGTATTTGTTGATAGATACAATAGAAAGGTTAGATTTCTTGGTCACTCTTAGATCTACCCCTCAATTCAATCTTATTGAATCTCTTTTTTCTTGTGTTTGAATATAAATTTGAGTACCAAAAAATTTATCCAATACCCAATTTGAAGAAATAGATATGTTGGACTCGATAAAAAAATAACTATAAGATTACCCTTGCTTCTTTATCTAGGTGATTTTTTTCTTCTAGTGACCCTTCTTACCACATGAAAAATAGATAGCAACATGTTCCCTTTCTTGACCATTGGATTTTCTCTTTCTATAAGGTCATTGAGGAGATGAATATTTATTATTTATCTTCAAATGGTCTTTCTATTTTTTCACCATAAAGATAGAGGGATTTTTACTCGTGGTTTATTTATCTACTTGGAAGAGAAGAGTAATAATATCTGGGAGAGGCTTCTCAATGTTTTTTATATTAATATTAACAATAATACTGGAGAATATCAAATGTAGGGATGAAAAAATGATATTTTTTCATATATCATCAAGGATTTTAACCCTAGAAGCTCTAGTCCTTAAATGTATCCAATGATCTTGACTATGTGATGCATGGCTGGTGCACTCTCTCTAAGATTGAACTGAAGATGAGAATTGGAGATCTCAAACCATTCATATCATTATCTCTCCTCATAAATACCAAATAGATGATTGATTATTCTATAAGTATACATGTTTTCATGTGGCATCATTATTTCACTAGACATTTATGATAACATAACATATTTAACATTTTCTAAATCACTCAATTTATTTCATAGAAAAGGAACATATCAACACTCGCCTCCTTCACAGGAAGATCCAGTAATGAGGATTGTAGTATTTAAGATTGTGTTAATGGCACAAAACAACCCGATGGCATCTGAAACATTCATATAAGTCACTATCAGGGATTAGATGGTAGTTCTCCAATATATATCATATGGATAGAGTGGATGATGAACATTTCATTTATTCTCTAATTTAAAAGAGAATATTATTATTACTTTTCTTGATTACAAATTATGTGAGATATAATAATAATTAATTTTATTAAATCTCACAACATTTTATCAAGTCTCAATAGCCCTCACCATTGAAATTATAATGTCTAGTTTATTTGACATTATAGTAGAAAGAATTCATATTTTTATACTTAATGATCTGAATTTTGTAAATAAATACTATATTAGTGTATTTAGTTAGGAGGTCTTGCCAAATGTGGGCTTTCAGTTCCTTGATCCTTTGATTGGACTCCTTAATCTATAAACCATAAATGGGATTTCCTTAACACTTGAATCCAAATTTATATTGAACAAAAAATTTATATTTAATTCAATATAAATTTGGTTAAGTCAAACCACTATCAAAGTTATTATTTCCATATTAATTAAAAGATCTTGTAAATTTATAGATAAAGAAACATTAACTATGTGTTCATATTAATTCAGATGATGAAAGGCACTATGAAATAATAATAACTTGTGTTATTTTATTTATTTTGAAAAAATATATATCTTGTTTCATACTTTAAATAAATTTTTAATATTAAGTGTATTTTACTTAATTAATTATCCCTGTTGGATTAAACATTTACGTATACATAATTTATTTTTATTCCATCATTAAATGTTGATTCATTAATTTATGTGATATCATCCTTACATATATAAAATAAAAAATTCATAACATGGGAATAAATAAATAAATTCATGACCTGATCATGAGAAATAGTTTTTTTATTGAGGGGATAATAGGTCATCCTTTTACCCAGGGTAATACTCAATGTGCAAGCCTTGGAATGAGTTGCATCTCACCTTTCCACCTATGTATCACTTGTTTTGGAATCATCTTGGTTCTATCTTGAACCATCATCATTCTCCTTGGGAAACTCGATTAATTTCAAGTATATATAACTCACACGTTGGTGAGAGGAACCAAAGTATTGGTTATGGTGAATCACATAAATCTCCTTGGACATGTGTGTCATACGTAATAAGGGATAGAGGGATGACTCCCATTCCATCATATTTAATATAATAAAAAATAATTGAAAATCCATGTGATAAATTAAATTAAATAATGGAAAAACATACACTAGTCTTGTTCAATCTCATTATCTATCATAATAATTCAATGATTCCACATTTAAAATAATTATCTAATATTATTTTTATTTAATTCACTAATAAGATAAATCTCACATGATTTAATTCAATTAATTATCTTATTAATAAATTAACTAATTTTATCTTATTTCATTCAATAGTATAATTTTTCTCATTCATTGTGATTTTAAATAAAATAAATTTATTTATTTTATATAAAACTCAATAAAATGGTATGGAGATTCCAACTTAGAAGCATCTGAGTGATTTCCTATCCAGGCTACATAGTATGTTTTAACTTTAAACAATACAATCACACAAAATATTGCGTACATGATATGTGAAATAATTTTATAATTTTTAATGTCAACATAATAATACATGAAACACATGAAAAATATGTATATAATATAATTTAATGAATTTAATCTTTAGTGTACAACAATCATAGATGATTCATAGTCTCGAATATTATAAAGAATCAATTAAACATTTAATATAATATAAAATCTAACGAATGTTGTGTTCTATCAACATATTGACCCAATAAACTAGAGTCGATAATGTTTAAATTGTAATTAATTAATGTTAATATTTATATATGAATAGTTAAAGTACATGGAATGTAAAAACTAATTACATGATGTGTATTTATCTTTATTGAATATCTGAAGTTCATACCTAGGTACATGACTTGTACTTCTCATAGATGTTTATGAATTACATGAATTGTATAGAGGATACATAGTGTGTATTTATAGTTGCATGAATTATATTAATTACACTTCCTGTTTTAAATACATGTGATTTATTAATTTTATGATGCATATTAACCCTGTGTTTTCAGTCTTGAATGAAAATGAATGATTGAGTATACAGTCAAACTATAGATCATGTACTATTGAAAATCTATGTGCCATTATGTAGGTTCTGTTGAGTCAATAAGGTTTTTTTATGACTCTTCCATTCCTTCATGGTTAGGGGAGATTGTTCAGTTAGTAAGGTTCCTTATGACTTATAATTTTCTTCATGTTTTGAAAATCACAAAAACCCTATCTTAAGGAAAATTTCATTTTCCCTAAGATTTTACTTGATAAGGAAAATTTTCCTTCCTCAAGGATAATTTATCCTTACCATGTTTTCATTGTTCATGTCATAATATTACTCATTTTATTTCTAGGTGTAAAATTCGGTTTGACATCTTAAATCTAGGAATCCTATAAATACATAGTTATAGATCATTCTGTTTTCAGGATATGAATTCAGGTTCTGAATCCTCTGAATTCAGACTCTAAACTTTTTTAGTTCAGGTTCTGAATCCTCTGAATTCAGACTCCAAACTTTCTGAGTTTAGGTTCTGAATCCTCTGAATTTAGACTCTGAACTTTCTGAGTTCAGGTTACAAATTCTTCTAAATTAAGGTTCTGAATTATTCAGAATTCAGACTCCAGAGTCTATAGAATTCTTGTTCCAAATTCCTAAGAAATAGAATTCAAATATCCTTGTAATATAGATTCTAAATTTTAACTTTCTTAGACTCTGAATTCTATTTTTCCTTACATTCCAAAAAATGGTTTTAGCTAAGAAACCCTATTTTTACTTACCCTTGTTTGAGTTATAAAATGATATCGTGCATTATTTTATTTACTAACCATTATTTGAGTGACACATATATAGGTCCCTCTGAAATTCAAGGAAAAATATGACCATTTCAGGAGGGATCCGACTGTTGAAGATGTACCTATAAATAAGAGCTAATTTGAACGAGCTAAGAACTTTAGAGACTACTGAAAAAACTTTCATGGTGAAGTGATTTCTAGAGAGAGGCTCTTTCAACTCTCAGTGCTTTGTGAAGATGTTGTGAACAACTTGTTCGGGTGTGAACAACTTGTTCATACTTTCTTCGTGTAGACTCTGATCGTACTGATCATGGGATTTCGGGTTCGTAAGATAGAGGTTATGATTTCCTTCTAAATCGAGGGCTTGCGGGGATAGCAAGACAGATACTGATCTTCAGATTGAGGGATTACCTGGGTTTGGGTAAGATAGTCTTTCTCTAAAGTATAAATCAAGGGACCACTATCCAAGGTTGTTGGATACCATACTCTTTGGGTAAAAATATTTCTATACCTGTTTCTTGTACTGTTTCAAGTTTTTTTTCCACTGTATTTTGATTGTTGAGGAAAGTATAACTATCCTATAATTTCTTATAATTATACTCTGATTAAATAAGGTTCTATATGCTTTAAGGTAGAATCCTTGTTTTTGTAAACATATGTTAGGTTTCATTTTCAGAACTACATTTCCAGAATCTATTTAGTTTGTTGAACTAGTCCCATTTTTGGAATCTAGTTAGTTTGTTGAATTAGTTTCATTTTTGGAACTGATTAAGTTTGTAGAAGTGGTTTCAATTCTAGAATGATATTTTCAGAATCTTATTTTAGAATCACATTTACATATTCAAGCAAGTTTGTAGAACTAAGAGGTTTGTTAATTTATTGTTTAACCTTGTTAAAAATTACTATCTTTAAAATTTCCTAAGGAATATTTTAAAGTAAACAATTCACTCCCCCCCCCTCTTGTATATTGAGCATATACATCATTATTTCGATACTACAATTAGTATCATATTGATCCTACAATTGGTATCATAAGGAGTTTACCTTATACCTTGAACTAATCCTACAATTTGCTTCAGAGTTTTGGTTCAATCTGAATTAATCTCACGATTAGATTTAGAAGAGAAATCATCTTCTTCTTCATATTTTCAGAATAAAAATTTCTGACTCATATTTTCCAGACTCATATTTTTCTTAAAAACACTCTAGTTCTATATTTTCCTTTCTTAGGATATTTTTATTCTTATTTACAAACTTTAATTACTAAAAAGTTTGTGTGGGAAGATTTTCTTTAAGATGGCAGGAATAAATGTTGGTTCAATCGACAATATAAATCCTACCAGACCTCCAGTTTTTGATAGAAATGATTATGAGTATTAGAGAGATAGGATGAAGACTTTTGTTATTAACATTGTAGTTGATAATTACCTGATGCTAACAGGAGATTATAAGATTCCTGATAATTAATTGAGAACTTTCATAAATCAGGAGAAATCAGAATATCAAGCTAACTTCATAGTCAGAAATACATTACTATGTTCCATGACTAAAAAATTATATAGTCAAATATGCTCATGTGAAGCTACAAATAGTATCTAGAAGAAATTGGAAGTTACAAATTTTGGAACTTCTAAAGTTATAGAGACAAGAAGAGCTATGTTGAGAGTCGAATATCATGGATTTATCTTTCCTTATGGAGAACCCATAAGCAAAGTTTAGCAATGGTTCATGACCATTGTAAATAGCTTACAGTCTATGGAAGAAAAAGTTCTTGATGATGAGTCACTTGTTGATAATATCATAGACATCATGCCAAATGAGTGGGAGTCCAAGAGGACAACAATTGATGAGAACAAGAAAGTCGCCCAGATTTCATTAGATGAGATTTTTGGAACTCTTCTCTAGCACGAGACTAGAATGAAGAGAGATGCGGGTAATATTAATAAAAAATGGAAATGGAAGTGTTTCTTTCACAAAAATTTCTAACCATACGAAATCCAGAACTCCAGAAATATTTACTAGATCAAAGTCAAATAAAGTTACTATTCAGTTAGATTCTAGTGATACAGAAACATCTGAGAATGAGTTAGCTAATATTTCTCGGTGAATCAACAAGATAGTAGCTCAGAAGAATTATCAAAATAAGTTAAATAAGAGATACTACAAAGAAAATAAATATGAGGAATTTCCTTGCTACGAATGCAGAAGAAAGGGTTATATCAGACCTGATTTCCCTCTTTTGAAAAATAAGGATAAGAAGGAAAGAAATTCAAAAAGAAACAACAAGATTTTCTACCATTCTAAACACAAGAAAAGTCTTAAATCAAACTTCACTTGGAGTGCTAGTTTTGGAGACTCTTCGGAATGTGAATATTCTGAATATGAATCATCATCATAGAAAAATATCAGATTCCTTGCTACTACTTCTTTCCCAAATACATGTCTTATGGACAAGGTATGCTCTGTCGAGGCTTTAAAAAATTTGTATCTTGATAATAATTATTATTATTAATATATTATTTCTGGTGAAGATACTTCATCTTCAGATAATGAAGAAATACCTTCAGATAAAGAAGTATCTTTATTTTCCAAGTTGTTAGAAGCAAAAAAATTATAAATTTCTAAGAAACTAGAAAAGGACAATACTAGAGAATAAGTTCTTACAAAACAGATTTGAGACCTCACTAGAGATCTTAAATATAAGTATGAGATCCTAGAAAAACTTTCTAAAGACCTTAAGGAAGTAAATTCTGAAAAGGAAAAACATTCTAAAGATCTTAATAATGCTATTTCAAAAATAAATGTTTTTGAGGAAAAATATAACTCTAAAGAAATAATTTCTGAGGATAGGAATTTATTCATAAGACTAAAATCTGAAATATATTCCCTTCAGAAACCTCTTGCAAAATTTACTATTGGTAAAGAAAATTTTGACATGATGTATTCCCAAATCAGACCTCAAGGAAATACTTCTGGAGTAGGTTATACTCACAAAAACCTATTTTCAAAAACAACTATTTTATTCTATCCAAATCCCCTTTCTGTACCAAATTTCAATGCGGTGGGCATTGGAAGAATAAATTTTCTTTAAATAATATTCAATCCCTTGGGTTTCATAAAGATTACTTTTCTAAACCAATGTGGATACCCAAAATTTTATTGTCTAACAATTAAGGATCCAAGAAAGTTTGGATTCCAAAAGTCTAACTCTCTTTTTTTACAGGAAAATAAAGTTATTACCAAGATAAATACTTGGTACATGGATAGTGGATTTTCCCAGCATATGACAGGTAACAAAAACTGCTTTGAAAAGATTATCAAGACTAAAGGAGGAAAAGTAACTTTCAGAGATAATGCTAAGGGAGAAATTATTAGTATAGGTAACATTGTTATTCTTTGAAAAACATTGATATGAAATTTTTTATTTTTTAAGGGTCTTAAGAAAAACATCATTAGCATAAGTCAATTATTTGATGAAGGTTACCTTGTGAATTTTAGGAATGACAAGTGCTTAGTGCACAATTCCAAGGAAGAGTTTTTTCCTTCTACCAATAGGAAAGAGAATGTTTACACACTAGACTTAGAATACCTTAGAAGCCAAGATATACCTTGCCTTAGTGCAATAGAAGATCATTCTTGGTTGTTTCATATAAGGTTAGGACACTCTAACCTTAAGAACCTATGAAAACTCTCTAAGAATAAACTAGTTAAGGATTTACCAGAGTTTAGGTTTTATTCTTCAAAAGTTAGTGATCCTTGTCAATATGAAAAGAAACATAAATCAAGTTTTAAATCAGTTAGTGAATTCTTAACCATTGATGCATTATAGTTAGTACATATGGATCTTTTTGGTCCAACAAAAACTTGATGTATTGGAGGCAAATATTATGTATTTATCTTATTTGATAATTACACTAGATTTACGTGGGTCTATGTTCTAGGAAAGAAATCTTAAGCCTTTTCTTATTTCAAAAATTTTAGAGCCCAAGTTAAAAATGAGAAAAACATTCCTTTGATAACTATTCATAGTGATGATTGAGAATAATTTCAAAATTATGATTTTGAAACTTTTTGTAGTAGAAAAGGCATTACTCATAACTTCTCAGCACCCAGAACACCTCAAAAAATGGTGTTGTTGAAAGAAGAAATAGAATTATTCAAGAGATAACAAGAACCATGTTGAGTGAATATTCTGTAGCTAAAAATTTTTGGGCTGAAGCTGTACGTACTTATTCTTATACTATAAATCATGTTTTGATTAGACATTTTCTTAATAAAACTTCTTATGAGATATGGAATGGTAGAAAACCTAGACATTCCTACTTCATGGTTTTTGGTTGCAAAGTTTTCATTCTGAATACTAAAGATAATCTACCCAAATATGCACAAAAATATGATGAAGGAATTTTCTTAGGCTACTCCACAAATTCTAAGGCTTATAGAGTTCTCAATAAAAATACTTGTACTATTGAAGAGATAGTACATGTCAAATTTGATGAAACTGGTCCTTTTGTTTTTAAATAACCTCAACCTACATCTTCGGATGTGTTTCCAAAAACTATTTATAAACCCTTGATAGAAGATCTTTCTATGAAGTAAAATGTTCAAGAAAATATTTTAGAAGCATTTACCCCAGAAGACTTCTTACCCTATGTTGATGAAAATGTTTTACAAAACCGAAATCAGTTGTTTCTAAAGAATCATCCCAGTGATAGAATCATTGGTGATGTAAATCAACCTGTAAGGACTAAAAGTTTCTTAAGGAATGAAGTAGAACATCTAGCATTCCTTTCCCAATTATAACCAAAAATAACTAATGAATCATTAGGTGATAATGATTGGATAAAAGCTATGCAAGATGAGCTAAATGAATTCAAAATGAATAAAGTCTGGACCTTGGTTGAAAGACCTAAGTAAACTTCTGTTATTGGAGAAAAATGGGTCTTTGGAAATAACTGTGATGAAAATGGAATCATAGTTAGAAATAAATCTAGATTGGTTGCTAAAGGCTATAATCAACAAGAAGTAATAGACTATGAAGAAACCTTTTCTCCAGTAGCTAGACTTGAATCCATTCATATTCTACTTTCCTTTGCAGCATTATTCAATTTCAAACTTTTCCAAATGGATGTTAAATGTTCTTTCTATAATGGTTATATTCAAGAGGAAGTTTTTTTTGAACAACCTCCTGGTTTTGAATATAAAAAACATCCAAAACATTTTTACAAACTTACTAAAGCTTTGTATGGACTTAATGAAGACCTTCGAGCATGGTATGATAGACTTACATGATTTTTTCAACAAAATAATTATGTTAAAGGAAATGCTGATCCAACTCTTTTTATAAATAAAGATAAGAAAAATGTTTTTATTGTTCAAATTTATGTTTATGACATTATATTTGGATTAAGTCAGCAATATTTAATTGATTCCTTTGTAGATCTAATGAAATATGAGTTTTAAGTGAGTATGATGGATGAGTTAACATTTTTCCTTGGTTTTCAAATATCTCAAAAACCAAAAGGAATCTATATATCCCAACATAATTATACTAAAGACCTTCTAAAAAAGTATGGATATTACAACACTAAAAGTATAAGTACTCCCATTGGTACCTTAAATACACTTGATCTTGATGAATCTGGGAAACCAGTAGATCAAACATCTTTTAGAGGTATGATATGAAGTCTACTTTACTTGACATCTAGTCATCTAGACTTAATGTTTTTAGTATGCTTATATTGAATATATCAATCCAATCATAAGGAATCTCATTTAAAGGAATTGAAAAGGATGTTAGGTCAACTAGGCTAGATACCCTGAGAGGGGGTGAATCAGGGTATGACTGATTAAAACAACTGCCCCTTTTGATCTTGTTTTGTTGTTAGACAAAACCCTCTTCTCTCTCCGTCCTGATGCAGAGTATGAATAAAACTTAAAGAATTCCTAGGACACAGTGATTTTTACTTGGTTCACCCTCACTGGGCTACATCCAAGGAGCATACACCGGAATTTTTCCAATGTACCAATTCCACTATAAGGGCAATGTTGTTTACTAGTTCGAAGTGGACTCAATGTCCCTCCTGGTTTACAACCACTCACAATTTGATAACTCACTGCTTTCTCAACTGAAGTGAGATCACTGATTCTTCAGAAGATCCACTCACAGTTTATAGACCTATAGGTCTCTTCATTATAACTAATTAATGCATCCTCTACTATATGTAGATGCTCTGTTGAAGTCCAAATTTCATCCACTGATGAATACCTCTTTACCATAGATGTTCTGGGAAATTTCTAACTTTCACGCAACCCTAGTGTGACTTATGTTCCCCTTTAATTAGTGAAAAACCTCTGCATTTGTTGTGGAAAACCCAACTTGCGCACCACACTTGCGTTCCACACTAGTGCACCAAACTTGCGCGCCACACAGCTTGCATGGCACACTTGCGTGGTACACTTGTGCGGTACACTTGTGTGGTACACTTGTGCGGTACACTTGTGTGGTACACTTGCATGGTACACTTTCATGCCCCACTTGCGCACACACTAAACTTTCACATCACTTCCACTTGTGAGTTCAGATCTTGTATTTTCTCTAAGTGTTGAGTTCGTTAATAAATGAGGATAGTATCCATCTATTTATAGGAATTTTGAGTACTTGCGCTCCATACTTGTGCACTATACTTGCACACCATACTTGCACGCCACTTTCTTTCCTTTTTCATATTTTGATATGATGATATTGAAATATGACTTGCACTCCACACTTGTGTTCCATACTTTCGCACCACTTTAGGACTTGAGCACCCCTTTTGAACTTGTGTGGCGCACTTGCGCACCACTTTTAGACTTGCGCACCACACTTGCGGGCCACTTTTGGACTTGCGTGCCACCTTTCCTTTTCCAAATTTTTGATGTTCTGAATTCGAAAAATTATTAGTGTGAAACATTAGAAACCTCCTTAACATAATATCACAACTCCTTTTACCAAAAACACTTTTCCTCATTCTCCAGGAAAACCCCCTTTTTCAACAGTTTGAGTCATTGAGACTTTCTTTGTTTACAAACATAACATGGAATCCTACATTTTCAACAAACACAATCATCTCAAAAATGCTTCAATTATAACTTGAGGGATTTTTTCTAAACAATCTCCCCCTTTGGGTTTGTTTACAAATCTTCTCAAAACAATTCTCTATTATTTGATACCTCAATAAGGATTCATTAATCTTCAACAACCATTCGCCTCTTACGATACAGAGAGCGATCAAAGATGTACTCAATAGATACTCTAAGACCACATGAGTAATTCTCATCATGAAAAACAAGAGTATCTTGAAAAGTTCATCTATGAGTCACTTTATTTATGAAACCGCTGTTGATACCAACTTGATACCATATGAAATTTTCACACAAACCAGATACCAACCACACTTCTGCTTGTATCATGATCCTCAGCTGTTGTGATATTTATTCTTTGATCGATCACAGTTAGCATC
The DNA here is from genome assembly GCA_963277665.1 of Viscum album. Lineage (NCBI taxonomy): Eukaryota > Viridiplantae > Streptophyta > Magnoliopsida > Santalales > Viscaceae > Viscum > Viscum album. The sequence continues at coordinate 767,820,555 of OY728119.1, read as the reverse complement.
GTCTGATTTAAAACTCTCCCCATATCTCATTTCTCTCCCCCTATCTCACTGCTCCACCTATCAGCTTCTCCCCATATCTTTTACTAAGACATTTTCTCCCTTCCTTAGCCATAGTTTCTCGCCCTTGAGGAGTCACTATATCTCCCCCTTTTTCAACGAACCCAAAGGTCACCCCTTTGCAGTATGGAACATTAGAAAGAAAAAATATTAGTGCATTAGAGAAAACACGCAATACCTCGGGGATAGGGGGTTCCACATCCACACTCTTTTAAGTGTGGGGAGTTGACTGAACTCCCAAAGCTAGTCGATGCCTTTCAAATGCTTCCTTGGGTAAGGCCATTGTCAGAATGTCTACAACCTGTAGTTATGTAGGCACATACTGCAACTTCACAATTCCTTTCTCAACCTTCTCCTTGATAAAATGATACTTGATCTCAATGTGCTTTTTCCTTGAGTGATGGATGGGATTTTTTGCTGAGATTTATAGCACTTGAGTTATCACACTAGATTCTAATCGAAGACTTCATCTCAACTCCCATATCTTCAAGATGTTTCTTCATCCACAATAATTGTGTGAATTCTTGAGTGGCCGCAATATACTCTTCCTATGTGGTGCTCAAAGAAATGAAATCATGTTTCTTGCTTAGTTAAGAAATACACAATCTACCAAGAGATAATGCACCTCCTAACATTGATTTTTTATTGTCTGCTGATCCAGACCAATAGGCATCTGTATATCCCAATAACTCTAGTTGATATTTGTCATTATACATCAGACCTAAATCCATAGTGCCTATGATATACCAAAGTATTCTTTTTACTGCGATCATGTGGCTTTCCTTTGGATTGCTTTGGTGATGTGTTGTTTGGAATGTGGTGAAAAAAATATCAGTTCTTCTTGTTGTTAGGAACAGTAAACTGCCAATAATCTTCCTGTATTCAGTGATATTAACTGCCCTGCCACTGTCATCTTTTGATAATTTCATCCAGGTATCAACCGGAGTCTTCATCTCCTTAGAATTATCCATTCTAAACCTTCTAAGAACCTCCTTAGTATATTTGGATTGACAAATGAAAGTGCCATTACTTCCTTGTGTCACCTATAAACCAAGGAAAAATGTCATCTCACCAATCATTGAGATTTCGAACTCACTTTTCATGAATTCAGAAAACTGTTTGCACTGAGCTTCATCTGATCCACCAAATATTATGTCAACGACATAAACCAGCACCATCATCCTTTTATTACTATTGTTTTTGAAGTATAGATTGTAATCAACTCCACCACGTTGAAATCCAATCTTTTTTAAATACTGATCTAGCCTTGAGTACCATGCTCTTGGTGCTTTTTTCAACCCATATAGTGCTTTCTTCAATAGACAAAATTTATTCTCATCTGTATGAATGAGAAAACCATCTGGATTCTCAATGTACACCTCTTCTTCCAAAAACCCCTTCAGAAATGCAGATTTGACGTCAGTCTGGAATACTTTGAACTTTATTTGCACTACTGTAGATAAAAATAATCTGATTGTCTCCAGCCTTTCAACCAGTGCAAATGTCTCATCAACATCAATACCGTTTATTTGGGAGTATCATTTTCACACCAGTAGTGCTTTGTTTCGAATCAATGTGCCATATTCATTCATCTTGTTGCGAAAGCCCATTTAGTCCCGATGACATTCTTATCTGCTGGCCTCGAAACAATCTCCCATGTTTGATTTGTCTCAATCTAATCTAGATTCTCATTCATTTCCTGAATCTATTATTCTTCTTCAACTGCATCAGCAAAGCATTTCGGCTCAACCTGTGATACTAAAGATGTCTTCTGTAGTGATTTCATTCTTCTTTTCTGAACTGGAGCTGATTGATCACCAATGATATTCTCATGTCAATTTCGGCTTTAATCCTTGGATTTTGTGCAAATACAGATTTTACTTCCTCATGCTCATCATCAGTATCATCTTCTAAATCAACATCATCCACTTCTTCTCCCCCTAAGTTGCTTTATTCCTCATCACTCTCATCAACAAATTGTTCACTACATTGTTTAATGATATTCTCATTCTCTACTACTGTGACATCATTTCTCTCAACTAATTTTCCTAGCCTTTTGTTAAATCATTTATATGCCTTACTTTTTCCTGAGTAGCCAACGAATATCCCTTCATCTCCTCTTGACTCATATTTCCTATGTTTTTCCTTGTTGAGGATAAAGCACTTCTTCCAAATATTTGAAAGTATTTCACCATTGGTTTCTTTCTATACAACATCTCATATGAACTCTTTCCTTCCATCAGACACAACAAAGCCCTATTAGAAATGTAGACTGATGTCAAAACTTCTTCCTTCCAAAATTTCTTTGGTAGGTCTTTTTCAACGAGCATCATTCTGGCCATGTTATTGATGATACAATTTCTCCTTTCAACCACTCCATTCTATTGGGGAGTTATTATTGAGGAAACATGATGCCTTATCCCATGTTTCTCAAGACAGAATTACACCTGACTGTTTTTGAATTCCGTACCATTTTTAGTATAAAGCTTCAAAATTTTCTATCCAAGCATCCTTTCACACTCCCTCCGGTACTGTTTTAAGCGGATGAACATATCAGACTTATGGGAAATAACAAATACCCATGTCATTCTGCTATAGTCATCAATGAAAAGAACATAGTACCTCTTTATGTCAATTGTTCTTGGTGTCATAGGACCACAAACATCAGCATGCACCAATTCAAGCACTCTTGTTGACTTCTTTTCCTTTGCCTTATACGTCTTTCTGATAATCTTCCCTTATTGGAATGCATCGCACGTGTGATTAAGATCATGTGATAGATTAGGAAGGTCTCTTGCTACATTACACGTCACTATATCTTCTAGGGATGGTTGGAAAAGATGACCAAGTCATTTATGCCACAACTTGTTTTCTTCCTCTCTAGACAGAAAACACATATCTTATTCTCCACTTACCAGGTAGATATTTCCCTTTATTCTTTTTCCCTGTAGAACTATTACCCCATATCTTCCATTGATGACACACTTCTTCTTAGTAAACCTTATAGAATGTCCTGAGTCACATAGTTGACTGACACTAAGCAAATTGTGACTGAGGCCTTCTACTAATAATACATTAGCACGTATCATCTCTTTGCCCCCAAACATGGCCTTTCCTGCACCAATAATCTTCAGAACTTCATCCTTTCCAAATTTGGAAACTCCTTATTTATCATATTTTACATCTGTAATAAGATCCTTATTACCTGTCATGTGAGATGTGAAAGCACTATCAAGGATCAACACACCAGAGCGATCTGATGATTTAAGGGAAATTTTTTCCACCATGTCCTTCTCATCCTTCTTCTCTTTGGTCCATATTTTTTCCTCCACACTCGGCATGGATTGAGACTTCTTTTCTTTCTCAGAGTATGATAGACCATCTTCATTTTGCAAAGCTACAAATCTATTTTGCATTTTTAACTCACCTGTTGGTTTATTGATCTGCTGCTTGTGAACATTTTGATTCTGCTTTGGAAAATTCCTCTGTATGGTCGAAGTGCAGTACCTAGTCGTGTTCCCAAATCCTCTACACCAAAAATACTATCCTTCGAAATATGTTCTGGAGAACCGTTCTCTGTTTGGATTCCACCTTGGTTCTTGTTCCCTTTAATATATCTTGGCTATGGAACACACATGTTGTGAATGTCTCATCTTTCCACAACAATAACACTTCATATAAGGTGCATTCGTACATTTTACTTCTGCAATATGAGTTTCCCCTTGGTATCTCTGAATATTCTAATTCTTCTTTGTGCCCAAATAAACCTTCAATCTCGGGATGGGTGCTTGCAGTATGACTTCAATTTTCACAGATTTTTGTTTTTGATCAATCCATGAATCAGCCTTAACGTCTGAGCTCAATTTCTTCTTCTTTATTGCTGAAATACTAGGCTCCTCTTTCATCTTTTCAGTCTTCGGAATGACCTGCTTTCCCAATAATGTGTTGGGAATCAAAGTTTTTTACTATTCTTTAACTTTTCTCCGTAGACCGACAACTTCTTCTTCATGCTCTTCGATACACTTGACGTGATCTTTCCTTGTGTTTTTCAAGACATTGATCTCCCTTTTCTATTCCTTAATCTTGATTTTATACTCACTAACTGATTATGAGTTCTCTGGTGTTGATGACTTTAGTTTCTCAATTTCATCCATCAACTCAGACTTCTCTTCTTCTTAATGCTACATATAGAGTTTGTCATCACAAACAACTTTGTTAGCTTTCTTTTTTTTTGGCTCTCCAAACATCTATCTCCTCAAGAGAAGCCTCTAACTCAGCTTGCATATCTATTATTCCTTCAACTTATTCTTCTTCTTCACCTTCAGTTTCATTCTTCTCCTGATAACTACCGACCACTTCCACCATAGAATTTTCTCCACAATCTTTTAAATTCTCTATCTCTTCAACCTCCTCATCCTCAGACTCATCCAAACTATCGCATTCTTTTGAAAGGAGATTTTTCTTCTTATGGAAATTTATCTTGAACTGTTTCTTGCCTTTCCCATAGGCTAATGACTTCTTTTTGATAAATTTGACTTCGTCAACATCATCATCTTCTTGGAACTTTATGGTACACCTTTTTGCAATATGACCAACCTTTCCACATTGAAAATAGGCCAGTTGGAGTTTCCCTTAAAACTTTCCTTTTCCTCTTTGAAGGTTTGAGGAGAGGAATGAAATCACTTCATCTGTCTCTTCTTCTTCTTGAGAATATTCAATGGTGAGCTTCTTCATGGCCTTGAATGCCACTTCTTTAGATTTCCCATTTTCCACAGCCTCGTTATCATTATTTCTCATTTCATATACAAACGAGGTATTGTGAAAATTGTCAAATGTTAGCTCCTTTAGATCTTTATCTTCTAGTACTAAAGCCTTCAGATTGAACCACTGTGGAAGTTTCCTCAAGATTCTCATTATGATATTTCTGTCTTCAATGAATTCTCCCAGATCTCGCATATCTTCCACAACAACATTTACCCTGTCAATGATTCCATCAACAGACTCATTCGGGTTCATTCTTAGATCTTCATACTTGTTCCATAATACTTGTAGCTTCGCTTCTCTGACCTTTGTATCTCCTTCATATATGTTCAAAAACTTTTCCCACATAGTATGTGATGTTTTTCATGACATCACCTTGGTATATATATCATTGGATAGGGCTCCTCCCAAAGCATTGATTCCTTTTGCATCAGCATCCAATTCTCTTCGCTCAGCTTCTGATAAAGCACCGATATTAATATTAGTTGTGATACCATGCATTGTTATTGTAAACACATTCATTCCCAAAGATCAGAAGTAGTGTTGCATCCAATTCTTCCATAGCTAAAAATTTTTCTCGTCGAAGATCGGAATCCCTTTATGATTAGTGACCTCCATTTGAGAGAGAAACACTGATATCAACCTTTCCCTCTGATACCAATTGTTAGGTCCACTAGGCTAGAAACCCTGAGAGGGGGGTGAATTAGGGTATGAAAGATTAAAATAACTACCCCTTTTGATCATGTTTTTATGTTATACAAAACCCTCTTTTGTCTCCTTCCCGATACAGAGTATGAATAAAACTTAAAGCATGCATAGGACACAACAATTTTTACTTGGTTCACCCTCGCTAGTCTACGTCCAAGGAGCATACTTCTATAGTGTGATAATGTACCAATTCCACTATAAGGGCACTGCTATTTACAAGTCGAAATGGACTCACTGTCCCTCCTAGTTTACAACCACTCACAACTTGAGAAGTCACTGCTAAAGTGAGCTTACTACTTCTTCAGAAAATCCACTCACAGCTTATAGACCTATAGGTATCTTCATTATCACTAATTAATTCATCCTCCACTATATGTAGATGCTCTGTTGAAGTCCAAATTTCATCCACTGATGAATACCGCTTTACTACAGATGTTCTGGGAAATTTCTAACTTTCACGCAACCCTAAGGTGACTTGTGTGCCCCTTTAACTAGTGCACAGCTTCTTCCTTCGTTGTAGAAAAACAAACTTGCGCACCACACTTGTGCACCACACTAGAGTTCCAAACTTTAATTCCACATAGCTTGTGCGACAAAATTTTAAGGTACACTTGTGCGGTACACTTGTGTGGTACACTTGTGCGGTACACTTGCGCGGTACACTTGCGAGGTACACTTGCGTTCCCCACTTGTGCTCACACTGAACTTGAATGTCACTTCCACTTGCACATTTATATCTCTTATTTCTCTAAGTTTTGAGCTCGTTAATAAATGAGGAGAGTAGCCATCTATTTATAGGAATTTTGAGGACTTGCGTGCCACACTTGTGCGCCATACTTGCGCGCAGTTTTCTTTCCTTTGTCATATTTTGATATGATGATCTTGAAATATGAATTGCGCACCACACTTGTGTGATATACTTGTATGCCACTTTAGGACTTGCGCGCCCCTTTTAAACTTGAATGGTGCACTTGTGTGCCGCTTTTGGACTTGCGCTCCGCACTTGCACGCCACTTTTGGACTTGCGTGCTCCCTTTATTTTTCCAAATTTTTGATGTTCTGAATTCGAAAAATTCTTGGGGTACAACATTATAAACCTCCTTAACATAAGATCACAACTCCTTTTTCCAAAAACACTCTTCCCCATTCTCCAAGAAAACTCCCTTTGTCAACAGTTTGAGTCATTGATACTTTCTTTGTCAACAAACACAACATGGAGTCCTGCATTGTCAACAAACACAATCATCTCAAAAATGCTTCAATGATACCTTGATGGATTTTTTTCCAATAGAGGATTTTTTTCTACTTAAAGGAAGCCATGGATTTAGGAATCTTATACACTTCTGAAAATGATTTTGTTTTAAAAAAAATTATTGGATGTTGATTTTGGTAGATGTAGAATGGATCGGAAAAGTACATCTGAAACTTGTCATTTCATAAGAGATTCATTAGTTTCTTGGTCATGCAAAAAGAAACATTCAATAGCACTTTCCACCACTAAAGCTGAATATGTAGCAGCTGGATGTTTTTGTGCTCAATTGTTGTGGATTCAACACACACCCACAGACTATGGTATGAGTTTTACCAAAACCAATATTTTTTGTGATAATACTAGTTCCATTGCCCTAAGTAAAAACCATGCACATCACTCTTGTACAAAACACATAGATACTAGGTATCACTTTTTTAGGGATCACACACAAAAGGAAGATATCATTCTTCAATTTATCAGAACACAAGATCAACTTGCTGATATTTTCACAAAATCTTTACCATCCGATAGATTTGAATACATTAAACAGAAGTTAGAAATGATAACTATAAGGTAATCATCCTTATTAACTTATTGTTAAAACCTATCTCCTTATAGTAAGGAACTCCTTTTCATAGGGGGAGTACATTTTCTTGTTATATTCTAAAAATTTTCGTCATCTAAAAATTTTCTGTAGTCCAAAATTTTTCGTAGTGTAGTTTTTTTTCATTTTTAGAATGAAGATTTGTGTACTTAAAATTTTCGTAATGAAGATTTTCGTACTTAAAATTTTCATAATGAATATTTTCATACCTAAAATTTTCTTAATGAAGATTTTTGTATTTAAAATTTTCATAATGAAGATTTTCGTACCTAAAATATTCATAATTAATTTTTTCGTAATAAATATTTTCGTTGTCAAAATTTTCGCAATCAAAATTTTTAGAATCTAAAGTTCTTCAAGCAAAATTTTCCCCATTATGAATAATCTTTCTATCAATCTGAAAGGTATGTTTTCTTTCTTAAATTTTTGTAATAACCTTTTATTTTTTGGTATCTTTATCTATATTTTAAATCCTTTTTTCTTAAATATGAAAGTTTTTATTAAAAACCCCAAAAGATCGGATTCTATCAAAATCTCTTTTCGGCTATCATCTCAACCATCAAATATGATCAAAAGGTTTTTCAACTATTGGATTGAGTACGGAAGTTGAACCGTCACCACACTTGCCTATATAAAGGACCCCAAATGATTGTCCCACATTGATCTCAAAGCTCTTGTTTGCTGAAGATCTTCCCTCCTATAAAATCTCATTCTGAACATTTTAGATCTTTCTTACTTCCGAATGTCTGTTGAAGTTTCTTCTCAGAAATATATGTTAATAGTCAAACCAATCTTTGAGTGGTAGATATATATATAAAGGTTAGTGGATATAATGTTTTTCGCGAAGTACAATTCAATCATTTCCAAGAATATAAAGCTGAATGGAGGGGAAAGTGTTTTCCTTTCAAAACTCAAAGCTCAGGATTTGGTATATATGAATTTTCTAATAGAATTCAATGATTCAGTGAATTTCTTCAAGGAGGAAGGAAGGAGTAAATTTTCCTTCAAGTGTTATAGAAAAACTTATTCACTTTCTTACACCAAGGTTGCAAGCTTGGTTGGTATACCATATGAAGGTGAAGCTGAGTTTTATTCCCATAAGTTGCCTGATACTCAAGGAAGTTTTGATAAGGTAAAGGCAATGGCTTACCTTGGTCTCTCAGAAGTAAAGACTCTGAAGATTATTTACCTAAACACAAATTATCGGATTCTATAATTGTGGGTTCAAGGATTTATCATACCGAGAAAGGGAGACAATGATACATTGAAGAATAGTCATATGTATATTCTGGATTTCTTGGTAAACCTAAGGAAGATAAACTTGGTGAAGCATATCTTGATTACAATTGAGAACATAATGAATAGAACCCTCAAGGCTTAGATTATTATGTATCCATCCATTCTTTCAAAGATGATTGTTCGGTGTCTAGAATATTTCAAAATTACTTACAAATCGAAGTCGAGGAATTGAAATGTTATGCTATTAAGTGATGATACCTTGAGAAGAATGAATGTTGGGTTTTCCATAGAATCTGAAGAATTCAATGACTTTCCTAAAGAAGAAGATGAATCTATTTCAAATAAATGGGAGGTGGATGAGACCTCTAAGAAAGGAGGAAGGAAGAGGAAGTTGAAGGAAGTGTAAGAGAAAGAAAAAGCTCAAATGGATAAGGAAACCAAATCTGCACCACCGAAGCCAAAGAAAAAAAAATCTTATCTGGATGAGGTTGTAGCTAAGTGGAGGGAAGATAATAAAAATATGAAAGAAGGGGGGTCTAAGTTTGGCTTGGACCCTACTAAAGACAAAGCCTTAAAAGAAAAGGAATCTGAAGAGATTGAGAGGCAAGAGAAAGAAAAGCAACAAAAGAACAATTTGTTTGAGGCAGAGAAAATGCAATCACTTATGAAGGTCACAGAGAAAGAATTTGAGAAGTTTGTGGTACCAGAATCCTTCCAAATAGAATCACTTCCTGAGACTCTGGGAAAAAAAATTGTAATTCTGGAAAAGCATCAAGAAGAAGTTATTGAAGAAGAAAAAGTAATGGAATAAGAAGAAGAATAAGGTAGTGGAGATACTGAAGATCTGATAAATCAAGTTGAGTATTTTCATGGGAAGGAAACCCCTTCATAGAAATTATCATTATGAACCTCTCAAGACGAATCATCAAAACATTATACTCTTGGGAAGGATGAGGAAAAGGCTAAAGATTAATTCAACAATATATAGGAAGAAGAAATCATCAATAAAGATTTTATCCACCCTGAGGATGTTGAGGCAGGAGCTAAGAAGGAAGAAAGAGATGAAGACAAAATCATACAGCTAACTGATAGTGAGAATGAATCTCTTGACCATGAGTAACCCATTCTGAAGGTTGATAAAGAAAAACATGTGGTGGTTGATACACCTACCAAGGATGTGGTTAATAAGAAAGATGTTGGTGGATCTTCAAAGAGGAAAGCTGCTGAGATAGAAAAAGAATCCTCACCAAAAAAAAATATCTGATTATTAATCATCCTCTCTAGGACATGATTTTGTAGTCTAATCCTTGAATAATATTGTTGGAACTACTCCAATATTTCATAGTATTGACTCAAGATTCCAAATGCTTCAACACTTATTAAATTAGAAATTAGATTCAATATCCATGGTGATGGATAAGTGCATCAAACTTGAGGCTGATTTCAAAACTTTTTTCATAAACTACGAAGCCCACAGAAGATCTTACAATAGAATAACCAGCTGGTCAAAGAAAACTGTGGAAGACATGAGAATTCTTGATGAGATTTAAGATAATGTTAAGGAACCATTTTAAACTGAAGACAATATTATCAAGGATCTCAAAAATAGCTTTGAGGAGAAGCTAACTCTAGAGTATAATTATTAGATTCAAGAGGTGAAAGATCTGAATGGGAAGTTATATTCAGTTTCTCAGAGCTGGAAGAGAGAAAGGGATCTGATAATCGAGATTGAAGAAAAATTTGCTAAGCAAGAAGAATTTTTAAAGGGGTAGGCAGAATCTCTGAAGGCTCAAGAAGAATGAATCAAAGCCTTAGAAAATAAAACCGAAGATCATGATCATCTTCTTAAACATGCAGAGGAAGACCACAAAGAACTCAAGAATCTCAAAACAATAGTAAATAAGTTGATTTCTAAGGATAATGAAAGATAATTTTTTTCAAGTATGGTCTTTTTTTGTATTCCTTCCTTGTATAAATCATTCCAATCATAATGAAATTTTGGTTTCTCTTTATATTTTTTTTTTCTAGTACTAATATTTCAGGTACCACATTTCCTTTTCCATTCCCTTTAATACTTTTTGAAAGTCGCAAAGGGGGAGAAAGGAATGAAAAATAAAGGAATGAAAAAGAATAAAAAGTAAAAAATAAGAAATTTCCCTAAGGGGGGTTTATCTAAGAGGGAGTTCTTATCTATGAAGATTTTCGAATGTAATAAAATGCTAAGTCTCAATCCAGAAATCAAGAATACGATCTTTAGTGTTTCCAAATACTAAGGGGGAGTTAGTCGTATTAATTATAGCTCATTTTTAAAGGGGGATAAGTTTTATTTACAAGTCCATAAAAATTTATATGTCCTTATATTCTTTTTCTATTTTTTGTAAGGATGTTTGGGCTTTCCAAAAAGGGGGATATTTTTGAGTCAACAAGGTTTTCTTATGACTTTTCCATTCCTTCATGGTTAGGGTAGATTGTTTATTAAATAAGGTTTCCTTATAACTTCTACATTACTTCATGTTTTGAAAATCACAAACACCCTATCATAAGGAAAATTTCATTTTCCCTAAGATTTTACTTGATAAAGAAAATTTTCTTTCCTCAAGGAAAATTTATCATTACCATGTTTTCATTGTTCATGTCATAATCTTACTCATTTTATTTATAAGTGTAAAATTTGGTTTCAAATCATAAATTTTAGAATCCTATAAATACTTAGTTATAGAGAATTCTATTTTCAGGATCCAAATTCAGGTTTTGAATTCTATGAATTTAGACTTTGAACTTTCTAATTTTAGGTTCTGAATCCTCTGAATTCAGATTCCGAACATTCTGTGTTCAGGTTCAGAATCCTCTGAATTTAGACTCCGAATTTTCCGAGTTCAGGTTCTGAATTCTTCAGAATTAAGGTTTCGAATTCCTCATAATTTAGACTCTGATGTCTATAGAATTATGGTTCCAAATTCCTAATAAATATAATATAAATATCCTTGTAATATATATTCTGAAGGTTAACTTTCTTAGAATCCGAATTCTATTTTTCTTAACATTCCAAAAAATGGTTTTAGCTAACTAACCATATTTTTACTTACCCTTGTTTGAGTTATAAAATGATGTCATTCATTCTGTTATTTACTAATCATTGTTTGAGTGACACATATACAGGTCCCTCCGAAATTCAAGGAAAAATATTACCATTGGATGAGGGAGCCAACCGTTGAAGATGTACTTATAAATAAGAGCTCATTTGAATGAGCTTAGAACTTTTAAAGACTACTAAAAATTCTTTCATACTGAAGTGATTTCTAGATAGAGAGTATCTTTCAAATATCAGTGGTTTGTGTAGATGTTGTGAACAACTTTTTCAGGTGTGAACAACTTGTTCATACTTGCTTCGTGCAGACTCCGATCTTACTAATTGTGGGCTTCCAGGTTTGGAAGATAGAGGATATGATTTCCTTCTAAATCGAGGTATTGTAAGGATAGCAAGACAGATACCAATCTTTATATTGAGGGCTTACTTAGGTTTGGGTAAGACATACTTTCTTGAAAGTATAAATCAAGGGACATTTATCCAAGTTTGTTGGATACCCTACACTTTGGATAAAAATATTTCTATACTTCTTTCTTGTACTGTTTCAAGTTTGTATTCCACTATATTTTGATTATTGAGGAAAGTATAACTATCCTATAATTTCCTATAATTTTACTCTGATTAAATAAGGTTCTATACACTTTATGTTAGAATCCTTTTTTTTGTAAACTTCTATTAAGTTTCATTTTCAGAACTGCATCTTCGAAATTTGGTTAGTTTGTTGAACTAGTTCCATTTTTGGAATCTAGTTAGTTTGTTGAATTAGTTTCATTTTTGGAACTGATTATGTTTGTAGAAGTAGTTTGATTTCTGAAACAACATTTCCGGAATCTTATTTTCAGAATCACATTTCTGGATTCAAGCAAGTTTGTAGAATTAAGAGGTTTGGGAATTTACCTTGTTTAACATTGTTAAACATTACCATCTTTAAAAGTTCCTAAGGAATTTTTTAAAGTATACAATCCCCCCTCTTTTATATTGAGCATATACAACATTATTTCAATACTACAATCAGTATCATATCAATCATATAGGTTCTACACATAATTCATTAATTTAAAGAGTTGTTTAATAATTACATGATGACTTAGAATCCATGTGGGCGTCCTTGTGTAATGAACAAGGATACACATCGTGTAACAAATGAGTACATGACAAGTAGTCATGTATTATCTATACAGGATTTTAGACACTTCTAGATGGTGTATTCATATGTAAACATCATTAACCACTAAATTATAATGGTAATATTTTTAGGAAACAATGAAGTGTAAGAAGATATTTTGATGATTGATTAATAATGAATTATAACATTAAATGATTCATAAATTTTAAATGGGTAATGATCGAAAATCAAATAAATATTTATAAATTTGAATGTGACCCCTCTTATACAACTTGATAGATCTAACAGTATCAAAAGTTCCTTTATGGGTTTAGAATAGGTAATGTTTTTTGATCTACTGGATCATTCACAATACTTTCAATGATGTTAATGCCAAGACCAATGAAATATTTCTACTAGATATTGGCATTATAAAAACAAGAACCTCAGGAGGATCTTTTAAAATTTAATTTAGAATTAATTTATATAATATCAAATTAATATGTTACCTTGTCTTAGGTTCTTTCATCGATGATGATGTTGATATTCTGAGAAAAGCATTTCATATTACCTTTGTTGTGTTTGTATGATCCAAGTGTATAATCCCTCAAGTGGTAATTCACATGTTATCCTTTTTTCTCTGACTACCATCGATTGATTTCTACATGCTAACATAAAGAATCAATAATCTTGTTTCATTTTACAGGATTGCTTCAAGTTCCTTTGATCTTGAAGGAAACTATATATGGATTCTTTTTATTGAGTCTAAGAGAGGAGGAGTAATTAGAGAGAGATTTTTATTGTGTATAATGGTCCACAATTCCTGATTACCCTACATAATAGACATTAATTTCTATTTGTAGAGCTTAGGTTTAGGTTTAAATATTATTTAATTACAAAAATTACCTTAAATAATATAATAATAACAATAAAATACTATGTAAAAATAATAATATTTTTATTATTTTATGAAATTGGTGGTAAAATGCGCAATAATAAATATTATTCGACTATCTTATAAATTAATATTTATCATGGGACATGGTCTTGATCTGTTCGAACTCCACAACATTTATTGAACACTTGAAAAAATATTCAATTAAATATTTCATTCATCAATAAAAAATTGTGATTAATAAAACATAAAGAAAATTATTCCTCGGTCTTATTTATAATATTTATTATATTAATTAAATTTAAATATATATTAATCAAACTTAATAGAAAAAACATAGTGTGTAACCCTCTAGGATTATTCCTCAATGTAATTAAGTGGGATTTTCTAATGTCCCAGCTTACTTTTTAGAAACTAATTAAGGAACTCAATATAAATTCCTCCATGTCACAAAATCTAAAACCACATATGAACACTAACTGTATCATATAATATCTTTATCACAATATCTTACCAAACAGATTGCACATCAATGTAAGAACCCAGTTTTTTCTACGAAAGACTGTGGAATATTCTTTATGATATTCCAGGGCAGCGCCTTCAGGCGGCGGGCGATTCCGAGCCCCGGAGTGGCCGAAATTAAATTTTCAGTGCATTCACACTGGAAACGCCAAATAAATGGGATAACTCCTAAATGGTGATCCGGATCAGGTATCCAAGTGTACAGATGGGTCCGGAATAAGGTGTTTACCCTAGGAATGACATAAAACTTGTCGGCGCGGGACGTTTGGACCCCTCGCCCGCTTCTGGAATGTTAAACGGATAAATTAATTAATTAATTTATTCGTTTAATAGAGAAACGCAGGTATCTCTTAAATGGTGGCTCGGATTGGAAACCCGAGAGCACCGTTGAGTTCGGAGCGTGCCGTTTACCCTAGTAGGGGTGTAAGTTTCGCGGGCGCGGGCCGTTTGTGAAAAATGTCCCCAGGGGCGTTTTCGGAATTTGGCACCCTCGGGCACCAAGTTTAATAACTTTTGAATGGGGTCTCGGATTAAAATTCTCAGACCGCCGTTGTGCTCGGGAGGTCTTTTTTACCCTAAGGGAGGCTTAATCGTGACCCCTTCGGGAGTTTCGGATGCGGGTCTTTTCGGGGGTTTTAAATTAATTAAATCTTTAATTAATTTATTTAAACCCCACCCCTATCCTTCCATTCCCCCTGGCAGCCCCTCCTCTCCCTCTCCTCCTCCATCTCCGGCGAGGCAGTCCGGCGAGGCGACTCCGGCGAGGTGCGCTGGTGCCGACGGATCGTCGCGAAGCTTCGGGCGAAGCCCCACGAGGTAGGATGTTGTGTTTGCATTTTCTATTTCCGTACCTACTTCGAGCCTGGTTAATCCTATCGATTTGCTATTAAAACGTCAAACAAATCCCATGGACTCGTAGTACACAATTTTATCTCTCCAACGCATATTTCGGAATCAAAATCCGAGCTCGGAGGAGTTCGGGGTTGATCGTCGAAGGTTGCGGGAATTATGGGTTGTCCCGGCGATTTACGGCGGTCCGGTGAGCTCCCGCGGCGGCGCGGCTTCGGTCCAAGGGGGCGGCGGCAGCTTCTCCTCAGTAGGCGGCGCAGGCCGGGGCGGCGGTGGCACAGGTTTGCGCGGCGGTGGTTGGGGCTTCAGGCACAGCGGCGGTGAGCGCCTCGGGCGGCAGGCGGCGCACACCCGCGGCGAGGGTGGAGCGGGGTCGCAGCGTGCGACCCCGCGCGAGGAACAAGACCTGCGGTCCGCGGGTCTTCACGCGGGAGTACCGGCCTCGGCCGGTCCAAGCGTGGACCGCGGGTCTGCGGCTGGCTCGCGAAGCAAAGCCGCAGGCCGGCGCAGCGAGCCGGGCCGGCCGGCACGGGCCGGCCCAGGCCGGTCCAGCCCAAGGGCTCGACCCCTCTGGTTTCGGACACATGTAAATATCGCTACGGGTGTCCGTTTTACACGCCGTATATGGAAGGGTAACCCTCGTCTCGAGGAGTGTTTTTTGAGATAGTTTCGGGAATTTTTAATTCCCGAAATGAGGGGTCGCGGAGGCACGGCGTGTCTTTAAGTGGACGAGCTTTCTTCCCGAGATTCTTGTTTTGGACGGCGCGGACGCGTCCGACGTCCGTTTTGAGCGCCGTCAGTGGCGTTGGGACCCTGGCATTGAGGTGGATCTTTCCAGGGTGGTTTCAGGCGTTGAGGCCGAAGTTGAGGCGTGGGCCCCACGGCCCGTCTTTTGAGGTGTGTGCAGCTTTTAGCGACTTTTTCCTCGGGCGTCCGTTCGAGGCGTGCGATCAGTCGATGTTGGGTGTTTTTCTGAGGGCATTGCGTTGGCGCAGTCTGCCCATTGTAATTCCGCATGATGGTGCGGGCCCCGCTAGGGCTATTTGGGCGTCGACGGTGATTTTCCATCTTTATCATCGGGCGACCGTTTTGGACAAGTGAGTAGTCCATCTTGTGTTCTCTTTCGAGGGGATCGCAACGGTGCGATCCATTCGTTGAGTTTCGGGACCGGGTTGTGGGTCCCACGTGGCACCGCTCGTGTACAGTGCGCCGAAATGCATCTTTTTCTCCGGATATCCATTGCAATCATGTGAGTAGTGCTTTTGACGTGTTTTTCCGAGGGGATCACAATGGTGTGATGCACCCGACTGTTTTCGGGGCCGAGGCTCGGGATCACGGGGCGCCGTTCGGGCGTGAGGCGTTTTTGGTGACCTTTTTTGTTGGATATCCGTTGGAGGTGACTAAGTAGTCGATCTCGCGTGTTTTTTCGCAAGGATTACAACGGTGTGATCCGTTTGGTTGTGCGGAGCATTATATGTGATATTGTTAAATGTGGAAGCATAGAAGGTGCTCCAGCAGTGGTTCTCCCAACCTTGTTTGTAGCGGACCCTTGGCGTGTGATCACACACTCTTGGGAGAGTGATATAAATGGTTCATGAGATGTGGTTGGCTGTGCCTCAGCCGATGAGGTGGCAGTTTGGAGTTGTTATGTCACGCCTTCGTGTTGACGTTGGGTGTCGTGTGCACGATATCCTTAGGGCTGGAACAAGGTATACTCTGGGAGTATATCGGAGCGCTTGGAGGTACGTGTGGTTGTTTGTACCTGAGGATGTTTGTGCACTCAGTTGGGGTTGACTTGGGGCCACACGTCGTGTGGGCCCCACGTGTGTGTCGTGATCTGTTTTACGTACTTTGACCTCTCACGACATAGAGGGTCCCTCTATGCTCGTTTGTTTGAACAGCAGGGTTGAGTGGTCTCCCCCTGGTTTCGTTCTCGATGGATTGGCCGGTAGCGGTGCTAGTGACACCCAGTGCTGGAGCCGACGCTGCACCTCTTTTGGGTGAGTTGTTCTGTGTTGGGAGGTTGCACGATACCCACTCTGTGTTCAGTTGGCCAGTGTTGTTCCCTCTAGTGGAGATGTCTAGAGCAGTTCTGAGTTCTACCCTCCAGCGGGGCTGGGCAGTGGGTTACTCATCAACTTCTTCGGATTTACCCTCCAGTAGGGCTGGGCAGTGGGTTGCTCACTGACTTCTCGGGTTTAACCTCCAGTAGGGACTGGGCAGTGGGTCACCCGACACTTTTAGGGTCTACCCTCCAGTAGGGACTGGGCAGTGGGTCACTCGATGCTTTTAGGGTCTACCCTCCAGCAAGGACTGGGCAGTGGGTCACCCGACGCTATTAGGGTCTACCCTCTAGAAGAGACTGGGTAGTGGGTCACCCGACGCTATTAGGGTCTACCCTCCAGCAGAGACTGGGTAGTGGGTCACCCAATGACCCCTTAGGGTCTACCCTCCAGCGGGGCTGGGCAGTGGGTCACCCGTCATCTAGTTCCAGGTCTACCGTCCAGCACGGCTGGGTAGTGGGTCGCATGTCGACTTATTCCAGGTCTACCCTCCAGCGTGGATGGGCAGTGGGTCGCCTGATGACGTATTATGATTTACCCTCCAGCAGGGCTGGGCAGTGGGTCACCCAGTATCTTATTATGGTCTACCCTCCAGCGGGGCTGGGAAGTGGGTCGCCGGATGACGTATTATGGTTTACCCTCCAGCAGGGTTGGGTAGTGGGTCACCCGATATCTGGTTATGAACTACCCTCCATCATGGCTGGGCAGTGGGGACACCGGTTGGCATTCCAGACTCATTCCTTTCTACTAGGCTAGTCTGAGGCTTTCCTCCGTGATTACCGGAGCGGGACCCTTGGTTGTGCGAGTCCGTGTTGTGACGACCTTGTCTTTGAGGAGACCTCTCGACTGCAAGGCAGTGACGAGGTGTGGTTTGACTTTCCCTAGAACTCTCAAGTACGAGGGGCACTTTCCCCACCAAGACGGGTTCTTGTGACGCGATCTAAAACCGTGCGGGCGAGTCAGTGCCGCCCAAAGCGGATAGTGTCGAGGTTGTGTGATTGAGCCCCTTTGGCTTGCGGTTCG
Organism: Viscum album; assembly: GCA_963277665.1. NCBI lineage: Eukaryota > Viridiplantae > Streptophyta > Magnoliopsida > Santalales > Viscaceae > Viscum > Viscum album. The sequence goes on along the minus strand of OY728119.1, from coordinate 767,802,389 downwards.
GGGCAGACGTGCGGGATGCTGGGCATCGATGGTGTTTCTTTTGGGACTGTTGGTGACTCATTTTCTTGGGCTGAGCTACGGGACGGATATCCCCTTACGACGTTGTTCGGGCTTCTCGACAGAGCATATGGATTAGTATATACCATGTTTCGAGTACCCACTCCTTGGGTTTTGGCTACTCTCCTTCAGGAGAGGCGAAGACGCGTGGGGTATGCCACGTGCTTTCCGCGTCCAGCTTCTCGTGGTAGGACGAGTCTTCTATCTTTATCTTGATGGGTTGAGCTGTTACTCATTATTGCACCCTTGGTTGTACTCCTTTCTATTCCTTGTTCGCTCTACTGCTCACCCTTCGGTACCTCTTTTGTTGCTCCTTCGAGCCTTCGGGGTATCCTATTGAGTATTTTTTTTACTCACCCCTGCTTGGGATTTGCCCGCACTTGGTGTGCCCTTGCAGACGACGGACAGGTGGAGCGTGAATTTAGTGGAGCGTAGGAGCTTTGGAGCTTGGACCGCGTGCGGTGGTCGTGGCCGGGTTCTAGGTGGGAGACTCGTCAGCTATTTCTTTTTGTTTTCCTGTTGCCAAGTTGTTGCAATTTTGGTTGGGTGTGTGTTTTTTCCCTTTTATTTTTAGTTTGTACTTTGTACTATTTAGAGGTCGATGCACATATGTGGTTTATTTATATAGCAGTTTTTCTTTTTTACTTTGCTTGTTCTTTCTTTTACTCTTCACTTTTTCATTGAGTTTGCTGCGTGTGTGTGTACAGGTGCTTAGGCAAAAGGCCTCCCTGATTTATTGTGCCTTCGGCGCTGGTCACCAGCCCCTGGCCTATGGAGGCGGGCTTGGAGTAGTTGCGGCTCGAGCCCGGGTAGGTTCGGGTCATGACAAAGTGGTATCAGAGGTGGTTCGTTCCTTGGTACATTGTGCGGACATCCCTAAAAGAGGAATTGGTTGGGATTTAGGGAAACAGTGTTAACGTGTCTCAAGAGCGGCTCTCAGGCCAGGGAGTCCAGTGATGGTGCGGCGGCTGACGTATCCATTCACTAGGACCCTGATAACCCGCTTGTCGACTCGGCATGCTGAGACACTTGTTGCAGGGAAAATTGGTTTGTGCATCACATAGAACCGAGTCTTTGACTGTCCTTCTTGAGTCAGCTCCCCATCGTTGTTGTTTTGGTGTATACACATATGCTCATCTGTCTACGGCACTCCTTGATAATATTCAGGATGTCTCCGCGAGGACAGCCAGCCAGGATACCATCTTGGGTGCGTGACGATGACCCTGTGAGCTACGAGGCCACATTCCATGACCCATCATGCGAGCCCTTTTCTCTGGGTGGGCCGGTAGCAGTACCCCCCCCCCCCCCACCTGTTGAACAGCAGGCAGTTTCAGCAGATCAGGCTGAGCTTGATCGCAGGTTGAGCGCGCTCCGTGAGTTCCAGCGGCAGAGACCGCCGAGGTTCAGTGGTGAGCGAGACCCTCAGGCAGCAGAGGTTTGGCTCGAGGCAGTGGTTCGCCTTTTTAGGCTTGTGCAGACGCCGGCAGATCAGAGAGTGGCTTTGGCAGCCACCCTTTTTCGTGGAGTAGCTTGGCGTTGGTGGAGTCTGGTGACTCGGTTTCTTGACGAGTCGTCGCTTTCATGGGACGACTTTCAGTTGTTGTTTCATGAGGATTTTTGGCCCTCCTTCTTGCACTCCGTTCGGATTCAGGAGCTCCTGCAGTTTCAGCAGGGAGGGATGATGGTGGCCGAGTACGCGGCTAGTTTTGTAGACTGTGCACGCTTTTACCCGGACTTGGTCTGTGACGACAACCTCCGAGCGCAGAAGTTTGAGCAGGGTCTCCACCGAGAGATTCGTGTTGTCATAGTACCCTTGGGAATTTCCACATATTCAGGGGTGCTAGAGAAGGCGCTGGTGACAGGGGGCTTCCTGTCGCGTTCTAGCGTTGGTGGTGGCAGCAGGCACGTCGGAGCTGAGACGCCTGCCGCGGCTAGTGGGTGTCAGCAAGCATGACCTCGATGCAGGTGGCTTTCTGAAAACCGGACTCAGGGGCGTGGTCGTACACCACAGTGGCGCCGGAGGGCACCAGTGCATCCCATAGAGAGTAGGTGTTATGCTTGTGATGGGCGAGGTCACTTGGAACGAGACTTCCCGACCCGAGTTGCTGAGAGCTTCGGGCAGGCAGCAGGTGCACCACCACAGCAGAGGCAGCACCGTGTTCGGAGTAGTAGCCAGAGAGGTGGTGCTAGTAGAGGAGATGGAGGAGCTAGAGGTGGGGGACGATGTTATGAGATCTCCCCATCACCACTAGGCGGTTCACATCAGGCTTCGTGAGTTGACGGTTGGGACCACGGGTAGCCATGAGCTTTGGATGTCTATGATCCTGCAGAGCATGGGATGGTGAGAGGTACCCCTTGCGACTCTTCTACTTTTTGCAGTAGAATTTTCAGGCTCTGCGTGTGAAAGGATTTTCCCCCTGCTCCTTGTTTGAGGTGTTACCAGGGTGACGCAGGTCGTCGGGTGTAACCCTGTGTTGGTAAGGAAAAAGGCGTGAGACCTTTTCCTTTAGTCGATGGTGTTGACTCCTTCGCATTTTGAGCGTGTAAGAGAGCATCGGCTGTGGAATCTTGTATGACCAGATATCCTTGGGTGTTTCACCATATGGATATTCTGAAGGAGGGAATCACCGGGCCTTGTTTTAGGTACGGGCGGTGATTCCAGTTGCGTCATGTGGCGTAGGGATTCGGTCGGGGAGGTGAGTTACCCCCGAGACCCTTCGGGTCGTTTGAGACCTTGCGGAGGGATGGCGAGGTTGTCTACCGCCTTACCCTAACCCCAAAGTCTGGAGTGGGTGCACGACATCGACAAGGGCCGACTTTGCGTGAATAAATCAATCCTTTGGTCTGTGTGCGGTGACGCAGAGCTGTGCGTGGGTTCTTCTGGGTATGGGAAAGCCAGGTGTGGGCTTAGTACCCTATGTTGCTCCCTAGTTTTTCTTTTCAGGGACGAAAAGCTTGAAGGAGGGAATGATGTAAGAACCCTTTTTTTCTACGAAAGACTTTGGAATATTCTTGATGATATTCCAGGGCAGCACCTTCAGGCGGCGTGTGATTCCAAGCCCCGGAGTGGCCGAAATTAAATTTTCAGTGCGTTCACACTGGAAACACCAAATAAATGTGATAACTCCTAAATGGTGATCCGGATCAGGGATCCGAGTGTACTGATGGGTCCGTAATATGGTTTTTACCCTAGAAACGACATAAAACTTGTCGGCACGGTACGTTTGGACCCCTCTCCCGCTTCTGGATTGTTAAACGGATAAATTAATTAATTAATTAATTCGTTTAATGGAGAAATGCAGGTATCTCTTAAACGGTGGCTCGGATTGGAAAACCGAGGGCACTGTTGAGTTTGGAGAATGCCTTTTACCCTAGGAGGGGTGTAAGTTTCGCGGGCGCGGACCGTTTGTGAAAAATGGCCTCAGGGGCGTTTTCGTAATTTGGCGGCCTCGGGCGCCAAGTTTTATATCTTTTGAACGGGGTCACGGATTAAAATTCAGAGACCGTCATTGTGCTCGGGAGGTCGTGTTTACCCTAATAGAGGCTTAACCGCGACCCCATCGGGAGTTTCGGATGCGGGTCTTTTCGGGGGTTTTAAATTAATTAAATCTTTAATTAATTTATTTAAACCCCACCCCTCTCCTTCCCTTCCCCCTGGAAGCCCCTCCTCTACCTCTCCTCCTCCATCTCCGGCGAGGCAGTCTAGAAAGGTGACTCCGGCGAGGTGCGGTGGTGCCGGCGGATTGTCGCGAAGCTTCGGGCGAAGCCCCACGAGGTAGGATGTTGCGTTTGCATTTTCTATTTCTGTACCTACTTCAAGCCTGGTTAATCTTGTCTATTTTCTGTTAAAACGTCAAAAATATACCATGGACTCATAGTACACAATTTTATCTCTCCAACTCATATTTCGGAATCAAAATCCGAGCTCGGAGGAGTTTGGGGTTGATCATCGAAGGTTGCGGGAATTATGGGTTGTCCCGGTGATTTCCGGCGGTCCGGTGAGCTCCCGCGGTGGCGCGGCTTCGGTCCAAGGGGGCGGCGGCGGCTTCTCCTCGGCAGGCGGCGCAGGCTGGGGCGGTGGTGGTGCAGGTCGGCGCGACAGTGACTGGGGCTTCAGGCGCAGCGGCGGTGAGCGCCTCAGGCGGCAGGCGGCGCACACCCGCGGCGAGGGTGGACTGGGGTCGCGGCGTGCGACCCCGCGCGGGGAACAAGACCCCCGATCTGTGGGTCTTCACGCGGGACGACCAGCCTCGTCCGGTCCGTGCATGGACCGTGGGTCTGCTGCCAGCTCCCGCGGCAAAGCCGCGGGCCGGCGCAGCGAGCCGGGCCGGCCCAGGCCGGGTGGACCGGCCGGCTAGGCCGGTCCAGCCCAAGGGCTCGACCCCTCTGGTTTTGGACACCCGTAAATATCGCTACGGGTGTCCGTTTTACACGCCGTCTATGGCAGGGTAACCCTCATCTTGAGGAGTGTGTTTTGAGATAGTTTCAGGAATTTTTAATTCCCGAAATGAGGGGTCGCGGAGGCGTGTCGTGTCTTTAAGTGGACGAGCTTTCTTCCCGAGATTGTTGTTTTAGACGGCACGGACACGTCCGACGTCCGTTTTGATCACCGTCAGTGGCGTTGGAACCCTAGAATTGAGGCGGAACTTCCAGGGTAGGTTCAGGCGTTGAGGCCGAAGTTGAGGCGCGGGCCCCACAGCCCGTCTTTTGAACTGTGTGCAGCTTTTAATGACTTTTTCCTCGGACATCTGTTCGGGGCGTGCGAGCAGTCGCTGTTGGGTGTTTTTCTGAGGGCATTGCGTTGGCGCAGTCTGCCCGCTGTAATTCCGCACGATGGTGTGGGCCCCGCTAGGGCCGTTTGGGCGTCGACGGTGATTTTCCATCTTTATCATCGGGCGACCGTTTTGGACAAGTGAGTAGTCCATATTGTGTGCTCTTTCGAGAGGATCGCAACGGTGCAATCCGTTCGTTGAATTTCGAGACCGGGTTGCGGGTCCCACGTGGCACTGCTCGTGTACGGTGCGCCAAAATGCATCTTTTTCTCCAGATATCCACTGCACTCATGTGAGTAGTGCTTTTGACGTGTTTTCCCGAGGGGATCGCAATGGTGCGATGCGCCCGACTGTTTTTGGGGCCGAGGCTCGGGATCACGGGGCGTCGTTCGGGCGTGAGGCGGTGTTGGTGACCTTTTTCTTCGGATATCCATTGGTGGCGAGTAAGTAGTCGATCTCACGTGTTTTTCCACGAGGATTACAACGGTGTGATCTGTTTGGTTGTGCAGAGAATTATACGTGACCTTGTTAAATGTGGAAGCATGGAAGGTGCTCCAGCGGTGGTTCGCCCTACCTTGTTTGTAGCGGACCCTTGGCATGTGATCGCGCACTCTTGGGAGAGTGATATAAATGGTTCATGAGATGTGGTTGGTTGTGCCTCAGAAGATGAGGTGGCAGGTTGGAGTTGTTATGTCACGCCTTCGTGTTGACGTTGGGTGTCGTGTGCACGATAGCCTTAGGGCTGGAACGAGGTATACTCTGGGAGTATACGGGAGCGCTTGGAGGTACATGTGGTTGTTTGTACCTGAGGATGTTTGTGCGCTCAGTTGGGGTTGACTTGGGGCCACACGTCGTGTGGGCCCCACATGCGTGTCGTGATCTGTTTTACGTACTTTGACCTCTCGCGACATAGAGGGTCCCTCTGTACTTGTTTGTTTGACCAGCAGGGTTGAGTGGTCTCCCCCTAGTTTCGTTCTCGATGGATTGGCCGGTAGTGGTGCTAGTGACACCCAGTGCTGGAGCCGACGCTGCACCTCTTTTGGGTGAGTTGTTCTGTTTTGGGAGGTTTCGCGATACCCACTCCGTGTTCAGTTGGCCAGTGTTATTCCCTCTAGAGGATATTTCTAGAGCAGTTCTGAGTTCTACCCTCTAGCGGGGCTGGGCAGTGGGTTACTCATCGACTTCTTCGGATTTACCCTCCAGCAGGGCTGGGCAGTGGGTTGCTCACTGACTTCTAGGGTTTACCTTCCAGCAGGGACTGGGCAGTGGGTCACCCGACGCTTTTAGGGTCTACCCTCTAGCAGGGACTGGGCAGTGGGTCACCCGACGCTTTTAGGGTCTACCCTCCAGTAGGGACTGGGCAGTGGGTCACACGATACTATTAGGGTCTGCCCTCTAGCAGAGACTGGGTAGTGGGTCACCCGACGCTATTAGGGTCTACCCTCCAGTAGAGACTGGGCAGTGGGTCACCCGATGACCCCTTAGGGTCTACCCTCTAGCGGGGATGGGCAGTGGGTCGCCCGTCATCTAGTTCCAGGTCTACCCTCCAGCACGGCTGGGCAGTGGGTCGCCTGTTGACTTATTCCAGGTCTACCCTCCAGCGTGGCTGGGCAGTGGGTCGCCTGATTACGTATTATGGTTTACCCTCTAGCAGGGCTGGGCAGTGGGTCACCCAGTATCTTATTATGGTCTACCCTCCATCGGGGCTAGGTAGTGGGTCACCGGATGATGTATTATGGTTTACCCTCCAGCAGGGCTGGGCAGTGGGTCACCCGATATCTGGTTATGAACTACCCTCCATCATGGTTGGGCAGTGGGGAGACCGGTTGCCATTCCATACTCAGTCCTTTCTACTAGGCTAGTCTGAGGCTTTCCTCCGTGATTACCGGAGTAGGACCCTTGGTTGTGCGGGTCAGTGTTGTGACGACCTTGGCTTTGAGGAGACCTCTCGACTACAAGGCAGTGACGAGGTGTGGCTTGACTTTCCCTAGAACTCTCAAGTACGAGGGTCACTTTCCCCACCGAGACGCTTTCTTGTGACGCGATCTAAAACCGTGCGGGTGAGTTAGTGTCGCCCAAAGCGGATAGTGTCGAGGTGTGGTGATTGAGCCCCTTTGGCTTGCGGTTCGGGGCAGACATGCGGGATACTGGGCATCGATGGTGTTTCTTTTGGGACCGTTGGCGACTCATTTTCTTGGGCTGATCTACAGGACGGAGATCCCCTTACGACATTGTTCGGGCTTCTCGACAGAGCATATGGATTCGTATATACCATGTTTCGAGTACCCACTCCTTGGGTTTTGGATACTCTCCTTCAAGAGAGGCGAAGACACGCGGGGTATGCCACGTTCTTTCCGCGTCCAGCTTCTCATGGTAGGACGAGTCTTATATCTTTCTCTTGATGGGTTGAGTTGTTACTCTTTACTGCACCCTTGGTTGTACTCCTTTCTATTCCTTGTTCGCTCTACTTCTCACCCTTTTGTACCTCCTTTGTTTCTCCCTCAAGCCTTCGGGGTATCCTAATGAGTATTTTTTTTATACTCACCCCTGCTTGGGCTTTTCCCGCACTTGGTGTGCCCTTGCAGATGACGGATAGGTGGAGCGTGACTTCAGTGGAGCGTAGGAGCTTGGGAGCTTGGACCGCGTGCGGTGGTCGTGGCCGGGTTCCAGGTGGGAGACCCGTCAGCTGTTTCTTTTTGTTTACCAGTTGCCAGGTTGTGGCACTTTTGGTTGGGCGCGTGTTTTGCCCCTTTTATTTTCAGTTTGTACTTTGTACTGTTTAGAGGTCGATGCAGATCTGTGGTTTATTTATATAACAGTTGTTATTTTTACTCTTCTTGTTCTTTCTTTTACTCTGCACTTTTTCATTGAGTTTGATGCGTCTGTGTGTACAGGTGCTTAGGCAAAGGCCTCCCCGAGTTATTGTGCCTTAGGCGCTGGTCGCCAGCCCCTGGCCTATGGAGGCGGGCTTGGGGTAGTTGCGGCTCGATCCCGGGTAGGGTCAGGTCGTGACAATCAATGTCTCCAACCGATATTCTAGATAATACTTTCTTTAAATATATGAAATAATCACATTGTTTCACTATATATAGAGAATTTATTGTCCCTATTTTTCCCAATAAAAGGTCATAGATATCATCTTCCATAAATATGTGATGGAAAGATCCTTCCCAAATTTATTCATTAATAACACATCACACATAACACATCCAAAGTATCCAACATCACCATGAACCAAATCGTAATGGTTTAATAAATTAATATAATTTTTTGAGTCTTAATATAAATTATTAATAATATTATAGGAAAAGGACTTTTACACATTATCATATATAGGAATATCTAATGACTATAAGACATTTGGAATTCTGACTGGTGGGTCTGTTCTCATAATCCCTCATCCTATAGATTACCAAGTGAGAAATTCATGAGAAGAAATCTCATCCTCTTACAAGTAATAACACCTTAATGTAACATTATATGTGTCCAATAGTATAACTTTATCCTTATATAGAAATATATTTGAAAATTTTATCATGGAATTTCAAGGTTCTCATCATATCAGGGAACTGCTACGACCTTCTCAATGTGATAGATACTCTATGACATTGTTTCCTTAAAGTCATCCAGGGAAATTAAAAATATGTAATATGATATTTTTTTAATATAAAAAACATAAAATAAAAATATAATCAAATTAAAAATATTTGTTCCAAGGACACCAACTCCAACATGTCTCACGTAAATAAATGTTAGATGAAAATCTATAACCTTGAGTTTTAATTTATTCAAAAGCACACTTGAATCCTGTATAAAAAAAATTATATTCATTATGAATATATAAAAAATTACTGTATGTACTTATAATATCATATATGATCCAATTACAATATTTTAACACTCATTTATTATTAATTCCTTATTAATATCATCATTTTCAAGTGTCAACTATTTCATTTTCATAATAATTTCAGTCTAATAGTTACGATTATTATACATTGATCAATGTTCCATCATCAAAAAAAAATTAATCATGATATAAATATTATATATATTCATTATGTATATATTTAGATTCATTAAATAACATTGATATAGAAAAATAAAATACATTTTTTATGGATATGGTAGGTCATATGTGTGCATAAACGTTGTTTTCAGTTTTAGACGGATGGAACGAAAGAAAGGTAAATACGAATGTACCATTATAAATTCATTATTATATCATATATATCATATATGATATTAAATAAATATTTATTACTATTTATGTAAATCATAAAGAAGAAATAAATCGCATCTCTTCGTGGAGGTGGTAGTCCACACGTACGCACGAGCAACATTATTTTATTCCAATATATTGGAATGTAAGAAGTATGATATGTTATCATAACTCTAAAATCATAAATATTTCATGAATATAATATATAACCTTTAATACCATTACAATAACCATCAATGAATGATGGTGATGGAAAATGAATTGTATTAATACATGGAGGGAGTAGTACACATGTATACATGAGTGATACATTTACTTCTCATTTGAGGGAATAAAGGGTGGATATTGGTTATTAAATAATCCTAAAAAAAATTCAGTATATTTAGGATATTTTAGTTTTTATTTTATGATTAAAACCACATATTTAGAGGATGTATAAAAATAAATAAATTGATAGTGGTCGGGTAAGATGATTATCTCTTCCTCGATAGGCCTCCATTATATCATTTCATAAGGACCCTTGGAATGGACTTTTTAGAAGACCAAAACCTATAATTAATTGATAGGGATTTTCATAATAAAATTGGTAAGGGTTTGGATAAATAAGATGGTTTAAAGGAGTGTAAATAAAGGAAATGAGGGGTGTCCTTTTATAAGTGGGGGAGAGGACACACTTGGAATTTCTATAAATAATAAAATATAATAAATTCATATTCAATTAAAATGAATCAAAATTGAAATAGATTCGAAAGTGATATATTAAAATTTCAATATATGTCCAAACAGTAGGATTGAGAACATTTAAATTGGAATATACACCCTTAATTCTTGTTTTAACCCCATGGTAACCCATTTTAACCTTAACTATGGTTAATTTTTTTACCTTAGTTACTATTCATATTGAAAAACATTTATTTGAACTATTTAGGTAATATTAATTATTTTGATTTGAAATATGGAATCCATTTTACCAATTTCAACTCACAAAGTTATGAAATTAATTTTAAAATCAAACAAGAAAGACATGAAGAAAAACGTTTTTCCAAAAAAAATTAAGTAAACAGTTATTATAACAAAATTACATATAAAAATGATTCTAATGACCTCAATTTGATAATTAATACTATAATTTATCTAATTATATATTTAAAACAACTTTTGAACATAATTTATCTATGTAAATTCTTTTAAAGAAAAGACAGTATTCAATAAAAATTAGTATTTTTCTCTATTTATCAAAAAATAAACCTTTTTAGTGGATTTTCAAAAATTAAAAATAAGATAATTTAGTCATGTTAATTTCAAAAATGAAGTCCATTTTTTTAGAAAAACAATCTAAAATTGGAATACATTTATATTATTATTTTTTCAATAAAAATATTAAAAAATATTTTAGTGAAAAATGTATTTTTGAAGCATATAAAGGCTTTACTAAAAATTAAGTAATTATTTATCAATATATTTTATTTATATATAACCATTATATATTATATTCAAAATATGGTTATTATTATTCCACAATATCTTTTTTATATGTTGTATAAATCAATTTTGGAGTTGATTGATAACCCTCACAACAAGAACCACCAAACAACACAATAAACCATCACAAATTTCAAAACCAGTCCATAATACCAAATACCAAATAATGATCAAAATTAATGATCTAAAATATAAAATCCAAAATTCAAAATTCAAACCCCATGTGATGGATCCTGCATTATCATGCGCCCACCATCAACACCTCGGGTTCTGAAACTTCTAGCCATAACCTGAAATATCACCTTCACAAATCGAAAGAACAAACCGTCACACAATACAGAATTTCCATGGGTTTTAAAAAATATTGAAAAGGGTTATGGTTTGAAATTTTTTGAAAAATGGGTCTACAGATGTGTGAACCTTGTTCACACATCTTAGATGCAGAGAGATGTGTGAATGGGGTTCACGCATCTTCGACACGGTAGAAGATGTGTGAATGGGGTTCAAGCATCCTTCAAAGATGGGATGAAGGTTGTGTGAACCTCGTTCATGCATCTGACTGAGAAAATCTATAAAAGGGGGTCTCCCCCACTAATTTATTCTTCTCCTCTAGATTTTGATGCAAATCCCTCTAGAATTTCTTTCTCAACAAATTTTTTCTCCTTTTAAGAGGGTAAAATTTCTATTTATATTTTCAATTATTTAATTGTGTTTATTTATTTCATTTGTATGATTTATTTATTTAATTTGTGATGTGTATATACTAGTGTTTGTGTGTGTAGTTTTTTTATTTCATATGTATTGATGTGTAAATTAGTGTATTTTTTATGATTTAATTTATGAATAATGTGTTTGTGGTATGAATTCATATTTAATGTTAAGGAAAATTAATTATGTCATGTCTAAAATTTTGTATGAATTCATATTGAATGTTTATGAAAATTAAATATGTTATAAATTTTTTTTTGGAAGTAATATTAATTTAAATTATAATATTTTGAACACTATTAATATAATTTTTGATTAATATATTAGTTATATGTATCATATTTAAATTTATTAAAAAATATATCGAAAACTTTTTTTGTTAATGGTATAAAAACAGTTTTGTATAAATAAAAAATTTAAATTATATTAGTTATAATTAAACATATTAAATATAAATGAGATGTAGATATTTAATATGCATTTCATCTAGAAATAGATATAAGAATTATATGAAAAAAACATGGTAAGTTCTGTGATGACTGATCTTGATATGATCGACCGATGCATAATTGAAATTTCATGTCTTATTTTGTGAATGTGGTTATTTAATTTGTAATAATTGCATTTAATTTTCTCTATTGATGAAATGTGATTCATCTGTGACTAAGTATGTAAGGACCTGCATGTCCGCTTAAAAAAAGTTATGTATTGCATACCCCTAGACCCTCTCACATGCATGTGAGTAAATTTGTAATTAAAATGAAATCAACAAAGGGCGTCCCTGAAGAGGCATCCCCAGATAGGTGTCCCTAAAGAGGCATTCAATAACAAGCGTTTGACATGAGGCGTTGCTGTTTGAAAGGATACTAATGGTTGCTGAAATATTTGATAATAGATACTCCATGAGTTTACCCATAGTTTTTGGTTAGTTTATCAAATAACGATAAATTAATCATAAGTCTCAAGATCAAGTCATGATTATTTATTCATAATAAGTAAAATATATAATTTTATATTATGTAATGTAAAATATTGATGTAGTATATGAAATTTTATAAATTATTTTTTTATATGTAATAATATCTACACAAATGTATTGCAACAGTGAGACCATTTATATGGAGCAGGGATTTGGATATAGTGTTCCACCTATCAGAGTGGTAAATCTTTATGGTTGTATGACATTGGATTCAGTTTGCAATAAGATTTATAATCGGTTAAAATTGAGGGTCGATCAATCCATTTATTCAATCACATATTGATATATACTACATCCTGAACATTTCTGGAACACTGAGTACCCTTTGGTGGATGATGATGATTGGATGGATACATATTCTCTATTTATACAACAGTGTGCTAATGGTTTGATGGAGTTTTATGTGGTGATTTATGATATAGATATGGTGCAACTAATTACTACAAAACCATTTTTTTGTGAGCACTGTAGAGGTTGGTGATTCACATCAGTCTTTTTCATTTCCTCCTTCTCATATAACACCAGTAATAGAAGAAAATTATGAAGAAGATGATCAAAATTTAGAAGTAAATGTAGATGACATCCCTTTGTGTGTTGATATAGTGAATGAAAGTTTATCTGAGGAATAAGAATCTGGGGATCCATCAGGAGATGATGTGGGTGAGGTTGATGTTGGGAGTGAACCTTCTCAGGTTCCCTTGCGAGATGTGGGTGGGGTGATGTGGGAAATGAACCTTCTTAGGTTCCTTTGAGAGACAGACATCCACGACATCCATTGGTTACTGGTAATGAACCTTCAGTATTGAGTTCCTTAGTTAAAGGAATGTCTCGTGAAAAACATTTTGATTAGGATGTCATTACACCAGCTTCTTAATTCCCTAGAATTATAGGTAATATGTTCACAACAAATCATAACGCCATCTATGTCGGGTAGAAGTTTGAAAGTAAATTGGCCATGAAAAATGTGATAAAACAATACCACATTGAGCTAAATTTCACATTTGTGGTTGATGATTTAAAGAAGAAAAAATATATCATTCGTTGTGAAAAATATGGGCTTGAATGTAAATTTAGATTAAGGAAAATATTTGATAAATTTTTTGCATCTTGGAGGATAACCAAATTAGAAGGGCCACACACTTGTGTGCATCCAATCTTTTTTCTGGATCACTCTTCCCTTGATTCAGAGTTTATATCAAATGTTATTTGTGAGATGATATGAACATGTCAGGATTTTTCTGTTGCCCTTGTTTAGGAAATAATTCAATAGTTGTATAACTATAAGATATCATATACCAAAGCATGGAATGAAAAATAGAAGGCAATTGTAAAAGTATATAGTGATTGGGATGAATCTTATTCTATGTTTCCACAACTTATGGAATTTTTGACTCTCAATAATCATATTTTTTATCAGTTGGACACTATTGAGTATGTATCCCCCATTCATCGAGTTGATCGAACAAAGGTGATGTTTAATAGGGTTTTTTGGGCATTCAGGCCATGCATTGCTGCCTTTCCCTATTGTAAAAAAATTATTCAAGTTGATGGAACTTTCCTGTGTGGAAAGTATACAGGTGTTCTACTCATTTCTTCTACATAGGATGGTATTTATGATCCTCTACCACTTTCTTTTTCAATTGTTGAAAAGGATAATTTTGAATGTAGGAGTTGGTTTTTGGCATGTGTACTTGTTCATGTCACACAAAACCTTGGCGTGTGTCTAATATCTGATCAACATCGAGAAATTATAGAGGTTGTGGTTATTTATGGGGTTTCATAGACTAAGCCTAATTCTTATCATCGTTATTGGATTAGACAAATTGCAAGTAATGTGCATAAGCATTTTAGAGATGATGTCATAAAGATGGTGATCCTCAAGTTGGTTATGTTTTTCTAAACTTATTTTTCAAAACAAAATTTATTCTCCATTTTAATACATTATTCTCTTATGGTTTCAGCATATGAGCCCCAAAAATGAAGGTTTAATCAATGCCTTGAAGATATTTTAACTGCTAATGAAGATGTTTATGAATATATGATGCAGATTTTGAAGAAAAAATGTTCATTATCATATGATGGTGGAAGAAGATATGGTCATATGACCATTAGTATAGTGGAGTGCATAAATGGGGTCCTCAAGAGTGTGTGAAAACTCCTGATCATAGGGTTAGTGCAAGAGACATTTTATAGATATGTTCACTACTTTGTTGACTGGTCCCAAAAGTCCTATGATAGGATGGAAAATGGAATGCATTTTATGCAGCATTTACAAATTGATATTGATCTGATACTGAATAAGGATTCAAGATGGACTATTCTAGACTTTGATAGGGAAAAGACAAGATTTCAGGTAAGTCTGTACTACGACTGGGCTACATGCACTAGTGGTCGAGTGTTTGTAGTAATGTTAGATAACAGATACTGTGATTGTGGAAACATTCAGGCATTTAAATATTCATGTGCACATGTTATCACAACTTGTGATTTAGTAAATATATCATGGGAGCCATATGTTGACCTAGTGTATCACATGAGCACTTTGGTTAAATGTTATAGTGCAGCTTGGATGCGTGTTGGTAACTTTCATTCTATCTCATTGCATGTTGATCAGCCGACCATCATCCTTGATATATCCAGGTTTCATAAATTGGTTTTGTTTTCATTTATGATTTTTTCAATGTATATTATTTTTTAAATTACTAGCTTCATAATACTAGGTTATGACTTCAAGGTAGACTAAAATCAAGTTGAATCAAAAATGAAATGGATTGGCCTCGGCAACGAGGAAGGAGAATATGATGCAATATTTGTCACATAGAAGGGCATACTCATAAGAGATGTCCACAAGTGGCAGCACAGAGCTCCACATCTCATCATCCATGATAGTGTTTGTGTATTGTATCATGAATATGTATATTTTGTTTTTTATGTGGAAGTTTCAATATTGAATCTTTTTATTTCTGACTTTCTCTATTTCTAACATGTTTCAATTTTGGTTTGTCTCATTTTTTGATTCTCTAATAAAGAATTTTGTGGTACTCAAACTATTAAAAAAAACAACATATAATGAAGATGAATATATCATGCTTCCACATGTAACAAGGACAGTAATCCACACATAAAAAATTAAGTATAAATCTAAAATATTAATACAATCATTTTTCATTTGATTGTTCTTGATTTATTTAAATAAAAGTTTCAAATTTTTATTGAACCTCTCATACCACATTCACTAATTCATACTACCTTTAGATTATATGATAAAAATGACATATCACTGATACCATCCATATGATTATCATCCTTATGCATTAAAGTATCTTATGTCCCACACAAAAGAACTAGCTCACGGAAACCCACGTGCAATGCTTTGAACACCTCTGTAGGTTTTAATTAATGCAAACCTCATAAATAATGAATCTAAAAATTAGTTAATGGGGTCCTTTATTATTTGAGGGGATTGTTCAAGTAATAAAAACACTAATCCACACACAAAAAATCAAGTATAAATCGAAAATATTAACACAATAATTTTTCATTTGATTGATCTAGATTTATTTAAATAACAGTAGAAAATTTTTATTGAATTCACTATAATAAAGTAACAATGATATCATTTGTGCATATGGAAGATTTTCTATCGCTCACATCTCAAGATACTCATGTATCATGACTACTTTCAGAGGGATGTCCAGTGCCTCACTTGAGTGTACGCAGATCTCACCATTTCCATCATACCGCACCACCTCCCGTTATCATCCATCATCTGCGTTGTTCTGGATTCTAGGGCGTAGTGATGTGTGACTTCACCTTTCTCAATCATCATCTCATTTATTAGCTTGTAGATAGATGGAGGACAGAGTCACATACATTCCATTTTAGATAGGTGGAGATGACTATTACCCTGCAAGATGTAGCCATTATATTGGGCCTCTCCATCGATGGTGTGGCTTTGACTGGCCAAGTTGGAGCAGATTTTCTAGAGCTTGTTTATAGACTACTGGGCATAGAGGTCCCTGATGATGGTAGGACCATCATTGGTGGTAGATAATTCATGCCTTGGTTAGACCATCACTTCACACGGTTAGTAGAGAATGCTGATGAGATCATTGTGCTACTATTTTCACGTGCATATATTTTGAGGCTGATCGGTGGCACTCTTTTTGTTGATCACTCCACTACTTTTGTACATTTGATGTATTTATCTTTTTTGGAGGATTTTGATGAGGCGGGCTGAAATAGATGGGGGAATTCTTGTCTAGCATATACATACAAGGCGCTATGTAGAGCATGTCACATCGATAAGATGCAGATCACGGGATTCATGGTTCTTCTACAGATGTGGGTATGGGAGAACATCCCTCATTTAGCTCCACATGCTCGTGTTCCATTAACATCAGATATTTTAGCAGAGGCTCTTGTGGACATTGGTATTTTATTCCTTCCTTATACTATATAACTTAATTGTATAACTTTATATTATGAAATATAAATATAACAATATTATATCAAGGTGGAGTCAGGCACATCCACATTCATATTTCCCTAGACACGACATCCATGCCTACAGGCTTATGTTGAACAGCATCCAACCACACGATGTAAGTGATTATTCTTTATATTATTAAATCATTATTCTTTACTATACATGTATTCGTTTATTAATTGATTATTTATTTTTTCTTTCAGATTTTATGGATTCCATATACAGATTCTATTATCCAAAGTCTTCCACAATATTTTATGGCAATGATTTCTATCGGCTCCTACAGAGTTACATTGATTCATTTTCATATAGTCGAGTGGCATCAAAATGACAGAGTTATGAGGCATTTCAGATTCTTTCATCCTATTGATGACCTTTCACGTCAGTTAGATTCACTTCATTCCCTGAAGATGTCAGGGAAGAGAGATTTTGATTATTGGAGATATCACGCCAGATATATTGATTTATGGGAAAGATGACAAGACTTCTAGTTGTGAGGGGTGGGGACAGTGCATTTTCATTTGGTGGATCAGATAGATTACACAGCTTAGTACTACAAGTCCCCTTTTAGATTTCTGACATGATATGGATGACACTTTTATGAGCTGTTTTACATAGTTCCTTCCACAATTCAGTATAATTTATATTCATATTACTTAACAACATAATTTTTTTCATAGGATGCATGTATCTGTCATCTAATTCACATGCCTGATCCAGTATAACACACTATATTTTACCCATCATATTTTCACACCCTTGTATCACAGTTTATTCCTTCGATGGATGAGATTTAGCATGGAATTTTTTTGATCCACCATATATTGAGGAGGCTGCAGAGCCTACTAAGCTTGATGACGATCATATAGATATACCCGGGGTGATGACCCAGTTATAGATCATGTTGTTCCACATGAGGAGGATATTCATCTTGATCAGTCAGATTTTGTCTTTCCATGGGAGGAGGGTATTTGGAATGATCAGTCATATGCTCCTCCAGCTTCTCTAGCTCAACCACAGGTAGATACAGACGCTGACTGGGTTGACATGGATTCTTTATTACAGACATCCACAGCATAGTATCCATCTTCATTCCATGTTGTTGAGAGTTCCAGCTGGCCTCCACTATCATTAGATGCAGGACAGGGTACAGACGGTGATACTGTATATCCACCGCCTGTCATACAGGAGGATGTGAATGTGGCTACTAAAAATGATGTGCAGCGTACTTCAGAGCACAGACAGAGACGAACACGATGTGGATGAATCCAGTATGTACCTGGATATGGGATAAAGGAGAATACATTCCAGAGGCGTAGATTAGTTTGATTTCTGATTTACGATACATTATGTATGTGCATTACTATTATCATTTATAGAGTTCTACTTTTTTTAATAAGTGTCTTATTTTCATCAGAGTATCTTCCAAAATTAATCATTTCTATTTGGTATTCATTAATAAATATTAATACTCTGGATGAAAAGATCTGTGAACATCAATAAATCTTGAAATATATTATTTATCTAAATGATTTGAATCCAAAAATCATGGAACATGATCCCTTTTTAAAAAAAATAAATTGCATGAAGAAGAAATTAAATGAATAATGAATAATTTTAAAGAGTATATGATTATGATTAAAGATAAAAAAACCAAAATATGAGATGTATGGAATTAGAAGTTCATTTCTCCAATTTTGAGAAAATACATATTCAAACTCTATAAAAGGACACATGTTCTACTGGTACACAATCTTCACTGGAGGATTTTACTATTAAAATACCGCCATCATGTGATAAAATTATGGACATTATGAAAAATACTTATTTTATATTATTCTAAAATAAGAAACAATCTTTAAGAGGCTTAAGAATGTTTTAGCATGTCTAAGAATAAGTATTGAATAAGATCATCCTTGGTAAAGTTATATAAGATTTCAAAATAGATGTTAATGAGTGTTTCTCTTTAGGGGGAGGTAAATGAAGAAATATTAAATTAATTCCAGAATCAATATATCGATTAGAATCAAATCTAATTATTGTATAATGTTCAAGAATATCGTGTTATTGAAAGATAAATGTTTTTATAAATATATCTTCCTTTGTTGAAAAAAAAATATTGAACAGAAAGGGGTTGTAATTGAATTAATCAAATACATAAGAAGTTTTTTCTTCTAAATAAATGATGATTTTTTATCCTTTTTGTATGATGCATGAACGGGGTTCACACATCCTTTAGAAACTTCATAAAATATATGTTAACCACGTTCACACATTTATCATCACTAGGATGCGTGAACGGGGTTCACACATCCTATATCGAATCTGCGCAGGATACATGAACCATGTTTACGCTTCTCTCTGCATCCAAGATGCAAGAATGGGGTTCATGCATCTGCAGACCCATTTTTAAAAAAAATTCAAACCCTATAACTTTTCCATAAAAAAAGTTAAAACCCATTTATAAAAAAAATCCAAATTTCCACCATCACTGAAACATCACAAAAGACCTCGACTGATACACTCTACAAAGAAGAATTCCAACCATAATCCTCAAACAAAAAAACTGAAAACACCTCTTCAAAACAAGAGGAACCATCATCAATCATCCTTCCTGCACAATCACAAGACACCATGAGAGCTAGAGAAAATGACCAAAATTGTCTCAACTGAGATAAATCAGAACGAAATAGAACTAGGATTCCACAATAAGGTTAGGGAATGAAGAAAAATCAGAATATGGTCAGGGATAAACTATAGTGGTGCCATGCGAGGAAAGGGTAAGGTTAGAGGAAACCCTAATTTTAGAGGGAGAGCCCACCAAAACAGAAAGGAAACGTATCCACTATGAAGATAACCAGGGACACCCAAAAAATGGGGGATCAAAACCTAAGGAATGCAGAATGAGATCCATAGTAGGGAAGTCTAGACGAAGCACAATGAATTGAAAATCATGAACCTCTAAAGATAATTGAATAGAAACCACTATATCAAAATGAAACGAGGACACAAATGTGAAGGGTATCTAAGAAGATAAGGGGGAGGGGATTCAATGCCAATGTATTTGAAGATGTCCTTCCCCTCCCATTTTGTCGCATCAGAGGAACCCTAGCACTGAATTAGGGTTGGAGAGATACCACATTGAGGCCTCGATGGGAAAAGCATGATTATTCTTATTCATTCTCCAATATAATTTCTATATTATAAATTTATAATATATTATAGTTCATTCATACTCGGTTTTATGTATATCGCAAGATATTAAAAATATTAAATTTATTTTAATAGAAATATATCATAAAATATCAAGTTTTTAAACTTCAAGAGTGAATGGTGTAAATATAAAGGAAGCATCAATGGAAATTACTGATATTAATTATTGGATCATCATGGAAATAATTCTATATGTTCAAAATGTTTTTCTAAGATAAATGATATTAATTTTTTGAAACTCATATGAAGATGGTCAAAAAATATGGAATTAAGAGAATAATTATTTTTTATTTGAGTCATTAGCAATGATATATAGAAAAGTTTAATCATTCCTCAGTAGAACTAAGATTAGATTATTATAAAAATGTGATGTTAACTATCTATACCTATTTATGTATATTTTATTTAAGAAAAAATAATATATTCTCATGATGATTCAAAGGATGGTGAATTAAATTAAGTTTTAAAATTTTATAGTGAACTAATTTCTTATCTATGGGAGGTTCATCAAATAAATTGTTACTCATATTGGATGTAAATGTTGATCAATCTCCTAGAAAAATTCTTAGAGAGGAAACTTGTGTTTTTAAGTGAATGTATAGAAACATATATATTTGTTATGATCCTTGTTCTGAGAACTATGTTGATTATATTCCTTGATTATTGAAGGATTATAATTCACTAAAGGACCCAAAAGATCCTAAGGGGTAGGTCAGACCTGAGAATCTTCTTGGATATGATTGAAGAGATATTTTAGTATCTTTTCGTAATTCTAAAGGATAAAATTTTGTAAAGAAATGTAGGAAGGTTAATCCTTATGTTATATATATATTTATTTCTAAAATGTTTTTTTATAGGAGGATCAATGTGTTAAATGAAAAAATTAATCATTTAAAGGATGAGGCTTTCAAGAATATCATAATTTTATGGAATTTTATGCAACACACTATAAAGAATGGATATTTTTAATTTAGTATAATTAAATTGAATTTAAAATAATAGTTTGATAAATTTTAATTATTCATTCAACATATCACTAGCATTGAAAAGTTCATTTATTAATAAACTAAAAATTTCTAGAAAGGTGTTCATTTTCCCGTAATGAGACTAAATACATTTGGGTAAAAGATTATCAGCAATTATTTCTTGTAGATCAAATGTAAAGGTATCAATCTAATATGGATATGAGAGATGTGGAATAATATTCATATAAATTTCAAGTAGTTGGATCTTATGGTTAAAATACTTCTAAAAAGAAATATGAAAATACAAAAAATAATGAATAATCTAGCAGGAAAGCTGGTAAAGTTCAAATTTAAGATAATTATATTGATAAAGTATATGTATTTAATAAAATAAAATATATAGAAGAATCAATTATATACAAGGATTATAAATATAATATTAATAATTAAAAATATAAAATGAAAAAACTCAATAGAGACATCTAAGGAGATTGTTTGTCTTGTAGAGAAAATCCATCCTCGTCATCTTTGAGTTGAGCATTAGGAGAGGAAAATGAGCATGCTCCTACCATATTTGAGATGAATGTTAGAGTAGATACTACGATTCAGTGGATGAATAGCTCTGTGATAGCTTCCTGAGGTTAATAAAATCCATGGAGTGGAAGATTGTTCTCATTATACCTTCAATTTCTGAGCTGGTGAGAGTGTTTCAACTACTACACCATCCTATGTTCACTAAGGAGGGAGGTCCCAATGTTGCTAAGTTCTAGATTGATTTAGTTCATATGATCTTTATGTACCGTGATAGAAATTATAATAGGTGGGTGAGTCTTGTTGCATATATTCTTCATGGACCATCCACTCAATGGTGGTACATTGTGGAGATAGATGATCATGTTAGGGGAGCTAACCTAGATGGAATTTGATGAGATCTTTCTAATCCAATTCTATCCTAAATTATTAGGTGATGATATGTGTCACAAGTTAATACACCTAATGTATGAGGGAATATCATTGATAGGATACATAGGATGTTTCACTAACCTGTAGTGTTTTTCTCCATCCATAACTGCAGATAAGGTAGCAAGGGAGTGGTATTTTTGCGGATATTTTTTTCTAAGAGATATGATCATAGGAGAACATATTTTTCTGAGTACCTTTTATTACATGATGAATTATGATATTATCATTAAGGGTGACCTAAAAGTGTCCCAGATATGTGGTCAAGTAGTTTTAGCATTGTGATTTGGGATCTCTTGTTCTTGTAGTAAGAAGAATATTTATGACACTTACTAGAAGGTCAATATCAGTCATAGATGTTAGAGGAGTGGACATTCATCTTAGAATTTTATCCTGTTAGAGTTATTTCAGTGTCAAAAGAGTGTACAAAAGAACCATTAGTGTACATACCTCATTGTGAAGTTTTGTTTATGTTGATGGATGGGCCATATTCACTGGTTCTATAGGAGATCACAATATAAGAGAAATGGTAAGGGAACAGGGAAGGAAATTGAGTCTAGAAAGGACATAGCCACCCCTCATCAAACTGGTAGTTGGAGTTGTACTAGATATTCAATCCAAGGTAGGGTATGTGGTAAACAAGTGTAGGAGTGACAATACCACTCATAGGGAGTAGCATAGGGGAGTCGGACTGCAACATAGGGTAGAGGGTCAAATCAAATACATACTATTAAATCTACTCTAGCTATCTTTGATGTAAGACCTTCAACCATTAGAGGTACGATTCTCATATGATCTACAATTTCTTGTGTTTTTTTCTTTGAAAAAGAAGAGTCATATTTCTTTATATCTTCTCTTATTTCAAATGGTTTATTCTTAGTTTTGAAAATATTGGATGGTGTATAAACTATTTTTACATTGTTGGGAGTGTGTTCAAGGAATATCCAACATTATAAGGTGTTTTTTTAAAAAAATTAGTGGTTTCCCTTACAATTGGGGATTTTTTTGATGTAAATGGAAGGTTTATATTTGATTATTTGTATGGATGGGGTAAATTTGTACCATGGTTACATCAACTCTAACCAGATAAGAGTTACATTTCCATATCTAGAAAAAGGTATCATTTTCCACTAGGGTGAGCGGGATCTTCAAGATGGTCATGCAGGACAAATTCTATGAAAATGTATTTTCTCATGAATCAGATAGCAAGAATTTCACTAGATGATAGTAGAATGTAGCTGGATAATTTTCCTTTGGTAGTAGATTGATTTTATAATGTTTTTATTAATGAGTTGTACAGATTTTCATCCATGTAGGACATCGAGTTAATGATCGAGTTGGTGATGGGAGAAGAGCTAGTTTCTATCCCGACTTAAAGGATGGAACAAAACAAGCTTCATTAATTGAATTTTATTTTGGAATATCTAGAAGAAAATGGATTCATAACACCTAGTTCATCACCTTGTTATTCTCTATTGTTTTCTCTAATAATTATAATAGGACTTTGTGCTTGTGTGTGGACTATCATATATTGAACCAGATGATGGTTAAGAACTAATATCCCCTTCTGTGCGTTGAAAATATCTTCAATCAGCTAAGAGGTGCCCAAATATTCTCTAAGATTTACTTTAGATTAGTGTTTCATTAGTTGAGAATAAGACCATCAAGAATACCTCAGACTTCTCTTAGTATTAGTTATGTTGTTAATGATTTAATGGTGAGGTATTTTGATTTTAAGAACACACTGACAATATTCACCCCCATGAAGAATCAGATATTTCATCATTTTATGGATCAATTTCTGGTAGTTTTTTTATGACATATTAGTGTAGTCCCAGTTAGTATATGATCTTGACCAACATCTTGACATCATCTTGAGTACATTGACAGAGCATCATATTTATACCAATATATACAAATGAAGTTTCTATATTGATAAAGTGCACTTGTTGCATCATTTAATCTCATATGATGGAGTTTCAGTGGACCCATAGAAGGTTATAATCATAGTATCATGGTATAATCCCAAGAATGTCTTTATGATTTAGATATTTTTGGGTTTATTAGTTCATTGTCATCATTTAATCTTGGAATTCTTCTATCGGGAATCATTGATGTTCGGGCTGACCAAGAATGTGTAGAAGTTTGATTGGTCAGAAGCTTGTGAGAGTGTTTTTAGAAGCTAAAGAGTAGGCAGTAATTAACATTTATCATCACCTTACCCATTCAAAGTAAGGAATATACTAAGTATTTTGACATATCTGGAGTTGGACATAGATCAGTTATGATACAAGAGGATTGAGTGGTTACTTATTTCCCTAGATAGCTGAGACCACATGAAAGGAATTACCCTAGTCATTATCTAGAGTATGACATGGTGTTACACACCCTTAAATTCTAGAGAAAAATTCTATTGAGAGTGTTTTTTGGTGTACACAGAAAAAAAACATCATGCATGTCTTTTCTCACTGGGGTATGAATCTTTAACATAGGTGGTGGGTCGAGTATCTTCAGTATTTTGAATTCAAGGTGGATTATATACATGGAAAGTGAAACATCATCACCCATTACATGTGCCATAATATATAGAATAATGTCATGAAAAATTCTTACATTGTGTGTTAGATGATGGTACTCTTTGCATACACGAATCTATATGAGTAGGTTCCTCATGGACAAGTAGTTCTGACATCAACATCTATTTTACTTATAATTTTAGACTAGATAAATACTAAGAAGTTATCTGATCTGGATAGAAAATATCTGAGGGAAAACATATATGGTGGGGTATCACCATAGGGATAATCCCTTGGAGGAAGTGATGTTCTTCTTATCCATGGTCAAATATGGGTTCCTATGAGGTTGTGTGAGGAGCGATGATAGTGATTCACACTTCTAGATGGGTGGTACATCCAGGGCTGAAAATATATCAAGATCTCTATATATAGTATTGAGTCTAGGAATGAAAAAATATGTAGAGGTATTTGTATCAAGAAGCTTTATATGTTAGTAAGTGAAAGCTGAGAACCATGGCCCTGTAGGACTATTGCAGCCTCTTCATGTTCCTATATAGAGATGAGATGTTGTCATTGTAGACAATGTAGTGGTATTAACCAAGATTCCTTTTATGAAATATGTATTATTAGTGATTAAATATTGATTAAAAGTTGTATGAATTTTTTTTACAATTATAGAGATCTTTATGGTGGATGATCTGGGTGGTCATTACAAGAGGGAGATAGTTCAACTACATGGTGTTTTGTGGAATATCATTTTTGATGGAGATCCTCATTACATGTATTAGTTCTATCAGGGTCTTCATAGAGATTTGGTATTGTATTATTTTCCGAGTAAATCCTATCATCCTCAAACTGATGACCAATATGAAAGGACAATTTAGATTTTGGAGGATATTTTATGAACCTTCATGCTTTGTTTTAGGGCTTAATGGGATCAGTATATGGAACTTGTAGAGTTTTTGTATAATAATGGCTTACATTAATTAAGCTAAATTAAACCTTTTGAGGCCTCATATGCATGTTCATACAGATCAATGCTTTGTTGATTGTAGGTAGGTGAGTCAATACTCAGTGGATCTTGCCTCATGAAGTACACATCTGAGAAGGTTTAGTTGATCTAAAAAAGGTTGGTGACCATGAAAAGTAGGTAGAAATCATATGTTTTGTAGAAGATATTCCCTCTTGAGTTTGAAGTGCATCATCAGTTTTTCCTTTTGGTGTCACCTAGGATGGGAGAATTCCCTATGAGGAATCTTGGAAACTTGGTTCCTAGGTTTTTCAACCATTTTATATAGTAGAAAGGGTTGGTCTTTTGGAATATATATCTTCACATACACAACACTATTGTCCCATGCATGACATGTTTTACATATAATTTCTTTAGAGATATCATCATAGCCCTTCTCAAATAATATATGTTGATGATATTGAACTTGGTATAGATGTTTTCCTTGAGGAGCATCTGATATGGATTATGGACCATAGTGAGATGTATCTCAAGGGAAAGATCATACCATTACTTAGAGTGTAGTGGCATAATGGGAATGTTTAAGTGGAAACTTGGTAGAGAGAATCTGACATGCAATCATAGTGGCTAGATACATTCACTGAGACACCATAGTAATGTGTGGCCTAGCTTGGGAATGAGATCTTATATTGTGGGGAGCTTGTAAGATCCCATATTTTTTCAAGTATGTCCATATTTAAATATTTCTAGTTAAGTATCTTTGATATAATATTTATTATCTTAAACAATGATGGTCAAGTTTTTTTGGGATAGAGATCCTTTATCAAGAAATGACATAAATTTATGTTATATAAGTTTTTTTAATTAATAGTCTGAGTATAAATGTGTCTATGGTCGCAAATGGATTATTCTCGTGCATGGGTGGAGTTGAAGGATTTTTACGATTTTTGAAGGAATATTCAATGGCTTCATCAATTACGAAATATTCATTCCATGTAATTAATACATGGTTAGAATCTATTTCTTGGAAGAATCCATGAAATATTTTTATGATGTGATTTTTTACAAGCCCTGAATTTATTACACGTCATGAAAATTTTGATCAAGGTATTTTAAAACTGAGACCATGTGTCTTTTAGCATATGTTTAATAAACATCTTAAAAGGGTTTAATGTCATGAATTTATCTATACCATTTTTTTTAAAACATGATCCATGCATAACTCATGCATATTTCATTGTATAGCCTCTTCTCTCATACCCTAGGGTGAATCCATTATATTTTTAGGTGATTGTTTCTCTTCTAGACATCTAGATCTAGAATTTGATCAATAATGAGTTCATTCAAATTGGTTTTATTATTCCTTCTTCTATCCTTTTTTATGGATGTGTGATATATTATATATAGTAGAATATGGTTTTTGATCTGGATGTTTATGTGATCTATGTTATATTTTTTGGTCTCTTTCACATTTGTTTCTTAGTGGTAATTCCCCATAGTAGGTGTTTCTTTGATCACTGTATTATGTTAGGTGGTCTAAAAAATTACCCTAAAGTTTGTTATAAATTATATGGGGATGTGAAATAATTTTTATTACTCCAGAATGTCATGAATTCAACTCTAATAGTATGTTAAATCTATTTTTGAAAATAAGTTAGTGATTATATCTCCTATTGGACCCCTTTAGGTACATTGTCATTAATATTAGGATTGTGGCCACTAGCATGGTGAGCCTTCCCTTGAACATACAATGAAGTGTTAATTATTAAATTTTGGTTTTGGATTAACAATGTCAATTGAGTTTTCAACATTTTGTGGCAAAGAAAATGAAGTTAGATAAATAGAATCTTGTAATGGTTTGATTTTGGTGATTCTTCAAGTCAAAAGAGGATCTACCAATTGAGAATATAGTATTGGTTAATAAAATGAGAAAAATTATACAACTAATCATGTGATATGAATGGTTAGGAATTTTATACAAGGGTTTCTTGTATATATGTTTTTAACAGGATGGCTGAGGGATTTGTCCAATATCTCATAAGTTGTGTCCCGGGTGGTTCATCATATAACAAGATAACCCACCACTTGAGATGTGATTCACCATTTATGACATGCACATGGGATGACAAATGTGACTCAACCATTGGAAATATTATAGATTATAGTGTGGAATGGTTACATTCACATTGGCATGGTATTGTGCCTTGGGAAGACTTAAGTGACTCTCGCACTGGAATTTTCATGGGCTCTACTATGATATTGTTATTTTCCCCTAGGTGAGGTATTTAGTCATAGAATAAGATAAGTGACTCCAACATGGGAATTTTCATAGAGCCTAGTTGTGTTTCTTGAGAAATTATAGATGAGATTTTTCCAAATAAGGAAGGAACATTTGTGTGACTGATACATTCGACAAGGATCCAAAGGAGGTTTGGCTATCCCTTAGTGTCAACATCGATCTAGAGGGTTGGTAGGTTTCTTTTATGTGTTGTATTAATTTATTACATAATAATTTTTCATCACTTTGTTGCATGTAATTTCTATTAGACTAGTTTTTTATACATGGTGGTGTCAACCTATTGGGTTTTACTCACACCCTATACGGGTGATCATTGGGTAACCAAGTAGAATTCATTGATGTATGTATGGACAAGGTAAATGGAACTTGTTCTTGATTTTTCTTCCTACATGGGTTTGAGTTTCGAGATAGGACTGATGAGGGATTTGAGGTCGAGGTATTTTTATTTTATTTTTTTTCATCATGTCCATTTATCTATATGACTTTAAGCATTTAATTTACTTACATTTCAACCTAACATTAAACAGTTTATTATTATTTTGTTGTTTTTTATCATCCTTTATCTTCATGTTGTATATTTTATCATTTATACTATTTTACATTACTCAAATATTTATCTATTTCCCATGAAATTTAACTTTATATAATGGGGTGTCATCTCCCCACTATGGTCTCTAAACCCTCACTACAAGTTAGAAGTCTCTAGAATATACAGAGACACACTTGAGGTTTACTAACCAACTTGTTTTGGAAATTTGAGATAGTTCCAGGATAAATATGTTATAAAATGTATTCTAAATTTTTCAACTAGTGTAGAAGTTCGATTTAACCTCTAAAAATTTTCAATTATAAAAACATGACACTACAAAAGGAATGATTTGATGAGTCACCAATACATGACTATTTTTAATCTTTTATGTGATTTCCTTCAATTAATTTCAAAATTAATTATTAGAATATTTTAAAATAATGATGTGCTTTAGATTTTTCAAAATTTGAGAAAGATAAATTATCATTAAATGTTGATCATTGAAAATTTTACTTCTAGAGATGAAATAAATATGGAATGAGATATAACAAGAAATGTATGACATGGTCTAAGATAAATAAAATTATCATAAAAATAACTTTCCTTGAGAAACCTTTTTACTATTTTTTTTAAAAACAATTTGTAACAACTAATTCAATATAACATTGGAACAAATATAATATATACAATTAATAGAATAATTTGTTCAAGTATGGAATGTATATCTTCTTCATTGAGATAATTTTCAGTCTATCCAAGCACCCTCACTACAGCTATGATCTCTATAGTTCATATCTCCCCCTCTATGTATTTAGTGAAATGATTAGTCGATTTTTTATGTGACAAGTTTGTTCCTTCAATTAAAAAAATCATGTGGAAACTAAAGCCTACATCTCATACACATTTGTTCTAATCTCATCTCATAAGTTTCCATAAGGTGCGTCTATCACTATTCATCCTCCTCCTCACATGACTCAAGTAGAGATCAAACTGAATTTGATCCTCTCATACGTGGGTGGGATTTACCTCTACACAACTTAGTTGAATCTTTAAAGATCGTCCATCTAACTCTACAAGCCTCCCTCCCATATGTGTAGCTTCATATAGTCAACCTTATTCTTTTACATTGAATTTTAATTTCTTTTATTTTCCAAATTTTATTTTAGGGATCACACCCTTGATGGACTTATCATATGAAAAAATGTAATATAAAATCGGATAATTTTTTTTTTGAATTTCTAATTCACATTTTATAATATTCAAAAAATTATATATAAAATAGAGCATTAAAATTTGGAAAGATTTAATTCTATACTCCAAATTTATAAAATATTTTTTAAAAATTATACTTTAATTATTAATCACCAAAATCAATAGGAATTTTATGAAGCTATTTTTATTAGAAAAATATCCCAAAAATAATATAATAAATTTTGATCTAAAATATTCAACTCCATCGTGATATTTAAAGAATACATATTCAATGTAAGATTAATTAATCATAAATAATTCAAAGATTTATATAACATTTTGGTAGCAAAACATAAATATATTCCCAAATAGGATGTGTTTAATTTCATAAAAAAATAGGCCACATAAATTTTCCCCACACTTAGCAAATTTTTTATCCTCAATCAATCCCTTTATCGAATTTAGTAAAAGAATATGATTCTCAATATTGAAATACTAAAATGATAAAATGAATTTATTTTTATTTTGATTCTCATCAATGGACCCTATCACATTGATAATGTGATTTATCTCTTATAATTAAATGTTTTTAGTGTAGAGATAGTCTCCTATTTTTCAAAAATATTTAAATTTAAAATATTGATAAAAATTAATAATACATCAATTTTCATCCAGTAGAATCTTCTAAACTTATCCTTCCCTCTAACTAAATAGACATGCAAAAAAGAGAAGATAAAAATAATTTAGACACACAATTATATGGGAAGAATTGAATAAATACTGGGTATGGAACCTACCATCAGGACAAGCCTGTGCATGCACGAGAATGCCTTGCCGATCAGCCATGCGAAGGTGGAGAGATGATTTCATGATGAAGATGCTAGGTAAGGAGCAGTTCCAAGTAGTTATTTTGGGTTGTATGTATGTTTGAAGCCTACAGGCAATGAATTACTCTAAGGCCTACGGGCCATGTAATCTTACGCCTACGAGCCTTGTAAGGGTTCCACCTCACCCCTTGAAAGGTGGATTATCAAAATCAATAAAAAATGAAGGCCTTCGGGCCATTGGATGAGAGTTTAACCTTGATTATGAATTCCATTTCATAGACCATTTGGATGCATATCTTATTAATTCAATTAAAATAAATAATTTAAATGTCAATGGGAGTTGTTATACATACTCCCAAAATATTATAGAAATAATATTGTTTCCATAGGTAAATAAAATGATGAAATGATTAGATCCATGGGTTAATAGAGAAATCAAATTCTTCAAAATTGAAAAAATGTTTTCAAACAACATAATAATTATCAACCATTAAATGTGAAAATTGTAGCATAAAGATCCTAAAATTTAATAATTCTAATTAATTTTAATGTATACAATATTCAATCATAGTCCAAAAATTTAAATTTCCATTCCCAAATATGAAAAAGTCAATATTTTATGTAATGTTGAATCATAAGTTGTATAAATAATTAAAATATCTTGGTTCCAAATAATATTCATTCTAGAAGTTCAATTTTTATTGAATATGTTATAAAAAAATAAAAAACATACCATGATCCCAAAAAATTATTCAAAATACATTTGAAAATGTTCATGATTTTATTTTATAACAGAAAACATGATTTTAAATATAGATAAAAATGTATTAGTCTAATCAATGATTTACATAATAAAAAAATAGTATAAAGGAATTTTAATGGTGATAAAAAAGTTTTAATTTTTTCCCAATTTTAGTTTGAATATACAAGAAATTAGAAATGAGAAAACATGGAAAGGAAAAATTTATTCACTCAATATAACTCAATTAACCATGTAAATTTCATCGCACATAGTTTTCAGAAAAACAAGATTTCAAAACAAAATAAATAATTTAAAGAAAAGGTCTGAAATTTCCTTGATCATGGATATTTAATCTTGTGAATTCAGTATTCACATTTAATTTTTTTTTCCTCTTCAAATTAGTACTCCATATAACCTATAATAATAATAAGAAAACATAATATAGCATGTATAAATGATCAAAAGTAAAATAGTTCAAGTGGTTATATTGATAAGAAATTTATTCAAGATGGGTCTAGAAATTCATATCCTTCTATACCTTGATTGTCATTTGAAATTTTTCATCTAATGATCATAAAAATCTCCAACTAATATTGTAGACAACTGACCATGGGGGTCTTGAGGTAGGAAATGAGTTTTCAAGTTACTACAAGAAGTGAAATCTTATCAACCACATAATATAGTAGAAACTACAAGAAGGCTATAGACCTCATGTTGCAAATTCCAATTTATAATAGACTCCATCAAGTGAATATATAATCTTATATAAGTTTAAAAAATAATGGAATAATGTTGTGGGTCAATAGGAAAAAATAAAAATGACCACACAATGAAAAACTGGACAAAGGACTGGATAAAATATAAAAAGTAATTTATTATGAGAACAATCATTTGATTGGAATGGTAAAATAAATAACACACAAAAAATTTACCATGTTCTAGAATTACCATGGAAATCAACTGATTTCATGAAGACACTAATAGTGAAGTTATTTTGGAAGTTCAATTAACTGCAAGTTGAAAATATAAAAATCACTAAATAGATTTTAAGAAGACTCAAGTGACCACAATAAGGAGAGTAGATCAACCGCAAGAGGTAATTAACCATGAATGGAAATTTAGACAAGTCTTGAAGTGACCATAAGAATCAATTTGAAGATATATGGTCAATTGTAAAAAATATGATCTATCATATAATAAAAATTTAATGAAGTGTTGTACATACAATACTATAGAAAATAGACTATTCTATAATTACTATTTCAATTAATTAATAATGTATTTTTTATCCTGTTGACGCCGAAAATAGTCTGTAACTCTTGGAGGAAGTTTCGAAATGAAGAAGCGAACTCATATTCGGAATCAGAGGCCCGAACCGGAGGCCCGGGAAGTGGTGCGCGAAATAAAGGAGGATCTGCGCGAAAAAATGTTCTGTGCGTGAAGTACTCCCAAGATGCGCAGAATCATGCCGGTGAGGCGTGCAATAATTGCATGCCCCGGTTCTCTAGGGCCTAATATTGCGCGTCGGTGGTTCCCGGCGCGGAAAATTTCACGCGCCACCTGGATTCCGCGCCCGAGGTCGCCTATAAATATAAGGTGACCCCGAACGGTTTGGGGTTGAGGAATCCGAAGCGACTCTCGTGCGCGCAATTTAGCTCCCCCCGCGTAAAATATGGCATCCAGGTAATCCCTCATTTTGCGCAATCTTGCCCCAGAGTTCGCCTTTGCGCGCAACTCCACCGGTTTCAGTGAATTTTCCCCCTCCCTCGGGTTCCAGCCTTGCGCGCAATTCGCATCCTGTGCGCGCAATCCATGCCTTGTGTGCAAAACCCTGCGCGTAATTCCCTCTTCGCGCGCAATTCCATTTTCTCCAATTGCGCGTCGTCCCGGTGTTTTGCGTGCAAACCTTCCCTTTTGCGTGCAATGCCCGGGACCTCTCACCTTGACGCCCCTTGGCTGCCCTCTACACCGACACCTGATGTCTCCCCTGCCGGGCATGCGCGCCATACGTTTTTTTCCCGTACGGTCTTCCAGGCTCATACGAAGTAACCTCAAGGTCCCCTGGTCCGTGATTCCCATTGTGTTTCTTTGCCTTATGCTTCTCCGCAAAGGCACGCTAATGGCTATTGCTTCTTCGCATAGCCACGCTAACGTGGACCCCCCGGTGGTTTGCCCTACGCCCCCCCCCCCCCCCCCTTCACCACGGCCTTGCCGATGCCTTCCCTTCCAAAAGGGGTAGAGGGTGTTGGGCATGTAAGCCTTAGGGGTGTGGAGCAAACCCACCTTGTCCAAGCTGCAGGACGTTAAACTGCTAAGCATCTCGTCCTTAACACAAGACATTAAACTGTGGTCCAACCCCGTACTTTGCACGCAGGGTCCCCCCAGCTCGGACATTTTTTTACGCCACTCGTCTCCACGGGAATGGACTCT
Source organism: Viscum album (assembly GCA_963277665.1). NCBI lineage: Eukaryota > Viridiplantae > Streptophyta > Magnoliopsida > Santalales > Viscaceae > Viscum > Viscum album. Next base: position 767,769,038 of record OY728119.1, on the reverse strand, counting down.
TCCTCACATTGAATGAGATCCTCCTTGTCGGAGCGGCATTTGTCCGCGGGGGAAGGGAAGCCTTAAAGCATAAGCCCCTAACCTTTCTTGCGGATGACTACACTCGTGCATCTCCGCACTTCCCCCATGTCAGGGCCAGTGGAGTCCTTTTCCCACTGCGCTTTGTCTCACCACGGGCCTCCACCTTGGAGTAAGCCCCAGCACCAAGGGCCGCTAACCACGCGTAAGCCCCTGTTTCCTCTTTGGGCCGCTCAACCCGTAAGCCCCATTCCGTTTCTCACGGATGTACCCTTCACGACGTGATCGTATGGTCCCTGTTACCTCTTGTTTCCCACACTGAGCATGACTCGCGTGGGCTTAGAGCGTGCATCGACCATGACATCCTCCTATGGGCCTCCCCAGAGCGTAAGCCCCATCCCAGCGAACTACATGGACTTTGATCCGTGATAACGCACAGTACGTAGGAAGCCTCCACGAGGTTCAAGCCCACCACCAAGTTGTTCTGACCTATTCACGTCGGTTCGCTACCCACTATGGGCCGCCTCAGAGCATAAGCCCCATACCCACCATGGGCCGCCTCAGAGCGTAAGCCCCATACCCACCATGGGCCGCCTCAGAGCGTAAGCCCCATACCCACCATGGGCCCCCTCAGAGCGTAAGCCCCATACCCACCATGGGCCGCCTCAGAGCGTAAGCCCCATAGCCACCATGGGCCGCCTCAGAGCGTAATCCCCACATGCCATCGTCCCGCATGATGTTAAACTGTATTCCCTCATCCCGCATGACGTTAAACTATATTCCTCTTCTTGGGCTGCCCCATAGCGTAAGCCCCATGTCTCACTCCACCATCCATCCTGATCCTTACCCGGGTCGCCACATCCCGGTGGGATCATGCCACCCCATTCCACTCCATAGCATCTGGGAAGCCACCCACGTGCTGGCCCCAACATCGGTGTTCCCCCCAGGGGCCCTTCAATCTGATCCTTCTACGCAAGACGTTAAACTCATGGCATACCCCATGTCAAACATGGGAATCTGACGAAAACTTCATATGGTACACATTCCCCGTGTTCGATGTGGGATGCCTCGGGCTTCCGCGCCCTCGAGAAGCCATGTGATGAGGGACCGAAGACAGACATGTCGACGACGCCCTAACGTGACAATTCTCCTTACCGAAGGTTGCTGCCCCGACAAGACCCCTTGGAGCGTCTTAACGGAAGCAGCGTAATTAACCGGAATCCATGTAGATATGGCACCGGGAATGAGATTCAGGAACCCATCTTAAATCTATGAGGGAGACCCGGACTAGGTGATGAGCTCCGAGGAGGAATCCACGAAAGGATGAACCGACATCCCATCATCCCGGTTTTGATCAAGGAGCAGACGTCCCTGAACAAGGAACAGATGTCGCCCGCCTTTGGAAAGCGGGAATGCGGGGCAACAAGCAGCGCGTCCTCCCCGCGGACGGACGCGCGTGCGCCCCCGCGAAAGCATCGGAAACAAAAAATGGTGAACCCGACGTGAATCTCTTCTCCTCAACACAGGGAATGGTAGTCGTCAGGGAGTCAAAATAATTGCATGTCACCAGGTCCGGGAAACCCTCACTGGGACGGGAACCCACCAGGGGTCGAGGCCGTCAGGGCGTTGACTACTCCATTCTGCGACTCCGCCAGCATGGATCCCTCTCGCCGACCATGGAAGACGGAATGACGTAGGGCCTTGGTCGTTGATCTCTTTGACTATTGATGCTAATGGGTTCATCTCCATGCTTCCAGGAATCAGATCACCACATTCGGAGCTCGATCGCCACCTGCCCATCGGTGCAGGGGCTGGGGTAGTACCGACGCGGCTACCCCGCGCGATCCCGCCCATTTCACGGCCTCTCCGAATTCAACCGTCGTACCATCCGGGCGCCTGCGCCCCCTCTCCCCATCAGAATTCATCCAGCGGAGGGTGATCAATGACCTGGTTCGTAGGTATGACGAGGGAGGGATCATCCCCACCAGGGGCATGGCCCATTTGGATCTAGAGGCTGCTACGCCTCACCACCACCGCCGCCCTTGAGGGCCGCATAGGGAGCCGCCGCTCCCCACGCTGACGTTCAATCGCTTAGGGATTCTATCCCCGGAGCTCCTTGACACATCCCTCCCCTACGCCAATGAGGTGGGGAATTTCCGGGTCCACCCGATCGGCGATCTATCCCAGGGGTTAACGAAAAGAACCCCTGCCATGCTGCGTCGACGCCGCTGCCCAACTCCCCATCCGAGGAGCAGGAAATCTTCATGCCCGCACCACCGGTTTCGGCCCACCTGACTCGACGCCAGCATCAGGCGTGATTGGGAGAGAATGCCCGTCCTGGGGCATCAACATCAGCAACCACTGTGGCCCGAGCCACTGCTGACTCCCATTACCATACCCCCGCACACGTTGAGCAGGGGCAGCCACGTGCCCGACTGGGATCGAAACCCTGACCGCCCTACAGGAAAGTTGGGTCGAGTCTCTCGGTCGTGGGCACTGTCGATGGCCACTACGAACCGATCCGCGGTAGTGCCCCTCACCATGAAGGCTCATTCCGTGCTTCCAACCTGGAAAGCCGAAAGCTTCGTCGCGACAGCTATGATCCGGGTATGACTCCTTCCAGCACCCGCTGCATGGGGTATGAGGTCACTCCCCCTACTGTCGGCCGCGAGCATGGAGTCGTGGTGTATCCAGTCGCCCACTCACATGGAGGTCCTCCCCATGTCCCTTTAGAAATCTATCCCGGTGCTTCTCGCACCCCGGCTATCGGTCCCCTCTGCCCCAGCTCCATTGTGGCTGGGGGACCCTATGACGGAAATCGTCCCTACCCTGAGGAGCTTCCCTAGGTCAGGAAGGCCGGGCGTCATTTCCGTAGGAGGAATGTCAGGGGAGTCCGGACGGAAATTAGACCAGTCCGTTTCTCGGATTCTGAGGTAGAGTACGACTCGACGATGGAACTGTCCCCCTAACCCTTCAAGTTGACGGTAGGGATGGGGACGCGGCGCGTCAGTCTCGTACTCCCTGAATGCGAGGTCCGTATGATTCACTCCTGCCTTCAAAGGTATATCCAGGAGGACAAGGACTTGGTGTACCGCTGAGGGTCAAGCCCGCATTTGCCACTGGCCTCCGTGGAAGCACCTCCCGCCCCTACTAGGGAGGGTGAAAAGCTTCTCTGGGGGCCGACAGAATAATCGCGAGGCAATACACCCTTGGCAGGCACCGAAGCTGTGACAGGAGGCCCGTTCGCTGGCCCATCCTATCGCGACATGGCAGCCAGGGCACTGCTACCCTGGGAGGATGACCCAGGGCTCGGCGGCCAATCAGCCTGTTCGCCGTATTCCCTGCCAGCTAGCCCACCGCCCCGGCGGCCTGCCCAGCGCCATTTCCAATTCCCCGACTTTCCTCGGTGGACGAGCAGGGGCGACAGGTTCCGGACCCCGAACCGGAGTTGTGGAGCTTCTGGACTATTCTTGCAGCGTGCCACTTCCCTGAGAAGTTTTGGTCGGTCGCAGAATCGGATTTTGATGTGTCGGAGTCACTCACCCCGGGAGAGTTCGAATGCTTCCTCCAGATTCTTCGAGTGACTCACTCCCGCCTCCTCCATCAGCTAGCGCCTTATCCCGAGATCCAAACGCATCTCGAGGAGATCGGTGAGCAGTGCCGCCAGTTCGACCTAGCAGCACTCCCCGCGGTCCGGCACCCCGAGTCACTGGACCACCACGAGGCCCTCCAGCGACAATGCGTTCAGAGTTTTCAAGTACTCCGCAGAGTTATCGAGGAAGCCACCCCCCACGCACACATCCGCGGATGGGGGTAGTACGCTGCTCTCCTCTTCTGTTCGATCCGCCGACAGCCCGATCCACTGGGTGACCCTGAGGGAACGTCGCCAAGGGCAGTCGCGGTCAACATGGCTGACCTTTCAGATGAGGGAAACATTGTGTATCCCCTTGACGGGGACTCACCCCCCGAGGACAGGCCGCTACTGGACCCATCTGGGAGGATTACTCGCCAACAGAGGAGCCTCCTAGGTCTTCCTGTACCCACAGAGGCACTGACACTAGGCCGAAACATCGGCAAGGGTAAAGAGACTGTTGGGTCTGTCAAACTCACCGACCCATCTGCCTTAGTGCAGAAGGCAGAGGAAGATCCCGAGAATGCCGCGTTGTGCCAGCAGCTAGCTGAGCAAAAGAGGCTGGTTGATGAGCTCTTGGCCGAACGCATTGCAGAGCGGCGGCCTGACTACGGTGCTCCTAGACCAAGACAACAGCGGCAGGACCATCTACCCCTTGTTGAGAATCCCCCGGGCAGCCGTGACCGTGTCGTGTTCGCCGACAGGGGAGACGCTGGAACCCATGGCAAGAGGGCACGATATGTTTCGTCGAACCCTCCCGAGCGGCGAGACAACCTGAGGGACCCTGCTCGGTTTCCTCCTGCCACTCCTAGAGTCGCTTCGCCAGCTGCCCCACGAGCCACTGAGTGCGACTACCATATCGAAGAGCCAGGCAACATGCTTGTTATTAGAGATCCCTGTCAGGATAGGAATCCACACCCAGATGATCTGATGGAAGTACTCATCGCTCGCTTGGAGGCCCTGGAAACTTGGCAGGTGGCAATCCCGCCAGATGGCAAGCCGTACCCAGCATGGGTGGATGACATGCCGGCCCTTCCAGGATTCAGGAACCCCACTTTTTCCCCTTTAACGGGACCGGAGACCCGCCTCAACACTTGGACCACTTCAACTCGAGTTGCGGGCCTATGTTAGGGACTCCGGCACAGCAGGAGACTGCCAAGATCTGGTGCTTTGTTCAGACACTAGAAGGACCAGCATTCGTCTGGTACAGCTAGCTCCCTGTCAGATCGGTGACTAGCTGGGAGGACCTTTGCCGGAAATTCCTCTACCAGTTCAGTTCCACAACCCGGAAGATGAACATTTCAGACCTCTTTAGGTGCAAACAAAGGTCCAACGAGCGAGTCGCGGACTTCATCGCCCGGTGGAAGGGGCTCATGTACTCCCTTGACATGCCACTGACTCAGGAGAAATTACTGACGATGTGTGTAGGTAACGTCAAGGTGGAGTTGGTTCCTTCCCTGATCATGCAGAATTACACTGGAGGGTTCTGGGACTTCTCAGACAAGGCTCAGCGCCTCGAGGAAGCCCTGCAACAGGCCAATCAGGTGCACCTGCTGCCTCTTGTAATCTCTGCAAGAAGAGCCGCCAGAGCCGAGCCCGCTGATGTAGCCCAGATCGAGGCCCCCAGACAGCTAGAGTTGCTGCCAGTGAGGCCAGCTCAGCAGGCTCGTAGGGGTCCACCCCCACGGGCACAGCCTCCGGCCCAGCAGCGACCGCCTCAAAATCAGCAGGCGCCTCAGCGTAACGCACCGCCACTACCTAGGCGAGGTAATCTTGCTCCGCCTCCTCAGCCTGATCCTCCAGCCCCTAGTCATGGTCAGCCCCCAAGAGTCCCCTTTCCAAACAGAAGGAATCGGGCATACTCGTTTGGTGAGGCCCAGATCCCCAGTTATTTCCGTAGCGCCTTGGAGCAGAGGATCGTGCGGCTGCCTGAGTGCCGGAAGCCAGAATAGGCGTGTCTCACTGATCACCCCAACTACTTCCCTTACCACCGGATCCTGGGACACACCATCCGCTAGTGCTATGTGTTCAAGGACTAGCTCCAAGACCAGATTGACAACAACATAGTCAGGTTGGGCCCAACCCCGGCATAGGTGGTAGGTGTCTTCGTGGGGTCAGATGGCAGCAGCGATGACGGGGATGGGTGGGAACAGGTTTCCGACCGTGGGTCCCGGAAGTATAATGACAGGATGGCCCGCAGGACGGTCGCCCATGCCCATGGCATTATCCGTGCCCGCCTGAGTTAGCTAGAGCCCTCAGAGTCTGCGAGCTCCACTTTGGCATCGTCGTCCCAGCCTACTTCTTCCCAGAAGAGCAGGCGGTGATGCAAGAAGAAAGAACGTGCCCTGCCATTGTCGTCATCTTCTCGCACGCTTGGCGATTTCATGCCCCCGGAGATGGGGATCCCTCCGAGACCTCATCTAGTAGTGGATGATTCCTCGAGTGAGAGCCTGGGGTACGCTTCGGTTAACACCGTAGAGTTGGTAAATCTCTTTTTGGCTCCCGACGATGAGGAGAGCTAGGTGGACCTCCCCGAGAGACCGTGGTACGCTTCGGTTAACACTATAGAGTTGGTAAATCCCTTTTTGGCTCCCGAAGATGAGGAGCGCCAGGTGGACCTCCCCGAGAGACCGGGGTACGCTTTGGTTAACACCATAGAGTTGGTAAATCCCTTTTTGGCTCCAAACGATGAGGAGTGCCAGGTGGACCTCCCCGAGAGACCGGGGTACGCTTCGGTTAACACCATAGAGTTGGTAAATCCCTTCTTGGATCCCGACAATGAGGAGTGCCAGGTGGACCTCCCCGAGAGACCGGGGTACGCTTCGATTAACACCGTAGAGTTGGTAAATCCCTTTTTGGCTCCCGATGATGAGGAGCGCCAGGCGGATCTCCCCAATGTTCCCAGCCGTTACCAACACCGACGGAACCGTGGCTACGTGAATCGCTGGGGCACGGCATTTGTCACCTCTGGTCAGGCCGTGCACGCTACCGAGACCAGGCAACAGGCCCGTTACAGATAGCAGCACTCGCGGCTCCCTCACCCGGTGACAACAGGTTCCCTTCCACCACCGTTTGTGTTGCTGGATCGGGCGGAACCGCCTTGCCCACGTCGCAACCAGCCCAGCCCTGCCACTGGCCGACTACGGCCTTCCGGTACTGGCATGACAGTCACCTCCCGGGCTCCAGCTAGTGAACAGCGGGACGCGCCTAGTACTAGTCAGTCGCCGGTCCCGCCAGCAGGACCCGTCATGCCCCCAATCGCAGAACGACCTCCTGTAAGCAGAAGCTCACGTTTGGCGCGAAAGTATGATGTCCTGAAGCATCTGGCTGGTATTCCGGAAAGGCTTTCCATCCTTGAGGCACTTCACCTGTCGTCTGAAATGCGTGAGCCACTCACCGAGGCTCTAAGGAGCCCCCTCTAGTTCGAAACGGAGGTAGTGGCCGCAGAAGCCTTCCACACTGAGGTGTTCGGGGACGCTGAATGTCAGGCGGTTATCTCGTTTTCCGGTGAAGATGAATACCTTCCCATACAGGGGCACATCCACCCGTTGTACATTACCGGCCAATTCAATGGCGTGGAAGTGTGTCGCTGTCTTGTAGACACGGGTTCTGGGATTAACTTGATCCCAACTCGGACACTGCCAAAACTGGGGTTGTCCGAGGATGATTTAACTCCCTCCGACCTCAGAATCCAGGGGTATAACAGGACCGAGCAAACTCCACTCGGCAAGATTCGTCTGAAGACCCAGTTCGATGGCTTAGTTTCCAATACTGAATTCATGGTTGTCTCTCAGGACACTACCTACAACGTATTGATGGGTAGGTCGTGGCTCCATCTGCACGCGGCGGTTACCTCATCATACCACCAGTAAATCAAATACTCCCTTAAGGGTCGAGTGGGTGTGCTCCAAGGAGATGCATCTCCGTTTGCCTCTTGTGAAGCCCGTTACCTGGACGCTAACTATTACAAGAGCAAGGACAAGAAAATCCTGGCAGGTGAGGTTGAGATCGCCGCTGTCGCAAGTGATCCCTCGGCTGGTCTGGATGATGTATATGTCTTCCCAATCCATAGGTTGGAAGCTACAAATCCCGATATGGGAGAGTGCTTTGTTGTCTCGAGTACCATAGGAGGGAATATTTCTGGGTCTAAGCGATGGCGGGAGATCACATCATACTCTTACACTAACCAGGCTCAGGTGATCCCCGAGCCTCCTACCCCTGTGCGATATCGGGACGTTGGGCTCATGGCGACAGCGGTATGTCATACATGTTTGTTTCGCCAAGCTGGAATCGACCAGATCAAGCCAACGCGTCACCACTGCTTTGATATTGTAAAGCGTGGCCCCTTGGGCCGAAGGCCGGATGGGATTGGATCGACCGCCTTCGTCGCCAAGATCTCTGCGGTGCATGACTCTCCCGTCGGGAAGACCTCCGCCGCCCAAGTCGATGTCAGCTCCCCATCAGGGTCGAGCAGCCCCGAAATGGCTCCCCCCATGGACGATCCTTCCTCGAGCAGGGAAGAAGACATGGAAGATGATCCTCCCACCTTTGAGGAAGGCGTCTCCACCACGGTCGACGAGCTAGTACAGGTGGACCTCGCTAGTGAGGCGGACCCGAGACCCACATTGGTCAGCGCCGCTATGCCTCCCGAGGAACGACAACAGTACATAGACTTCCTTAGACAGCATCGTGATGTGTTTTCCTGGAGTTATGACGAGATACCAGGACTAGATCCCCAGGTAGTTGTCCACTGCCTTAGCCTCCCAGCAAACCATCGCGGGTTCAAGCATCCTCCCAAGAAAATGCACCCTTTTCATGGTGCCATGGTTGAGGCCGAAGTTGATAAGCTCATTAGGGACAACTTCTTCAAGGAATTCCATTACCCCAAGTGGCTAGCCAACATTGTGCCCGTCAGGAAGAAGAATGGGCAGATCAGGGTCTGCATCGACTTCCGCGATCTTAATCGCCACTGTCCGAAGGATGACATTCCCCTTCCAGTGACAGAGCTGTTGATCGATGCGACGGCTAGTTTCCAAGCCCTCTCCTTCATGGATGGGTACTCCGGGTACAACCAGATCTAGATGGCCCCCAAGGATGAAGAGTTCACTACCTTCAGGGCCCCCCAGGGTACCTTCTACTACCGGGTTATGCCCTTCTACCTGAAGAATGCGGGTGCCACATATCAACGGGCTATGCACCGCATATTCAAGCCGATCCTCGGGACACTCGTAGAATGCTACGTAGATGACCTGGTGGTTAAATCTCGTCAGCATCGGGACCATCTCAAAGACCTTGAGAAAGTGTTCGGTTTCCTCCGTTCTCGCCACTTGAAGATGAACCCGTTGAAGTGTTCCTTCGGGGTCACCTCCGGAAATTTTCTTGGCTTCATTGTGAGATATCGAGGTATCGAGATTGACCTCGAGAAGATCAAGGCCATCAGTCAGATTCCCCCCCCCCCCGAGTAATATTCGGGAGCTTCGAGGCCTCCAAGGACACTTAGCCTACATATGCCGATTCATTACGAATCTGGCCGGCAAGTGTAAGCCCTTCTCTCGGCTCATGAAGAAAGGTGTTGCCTACGGGTGGGACAAAGAGTGTCAGACCGCTTTTGAGGAAATCAAGCAGTATCTTCTTCAACATTCGGTCCTGATGCCACCCATTCCTGGAAGGCCACTGGTCCTTTACGTGACCGCCCTGGAGCGGTCCCTCAGCGCCCTTCTCGCCCAGAAGAACAACGAGGGAACAGAGAATATCCTCTACTACCTCAGCCGTAGGCTCCTCGACGCGGATATTAGATATTCTCCTATCGAGAAGAGATGTCTGGCGCTCATATTCACCGTACATAAATTACGGCACTACTTGCAGCACCATGAGGTATAGTTGGTCTCTCGGGTAGAACCGTTGAAATACATCCTGAGTCGGCCTATGTTGACCGGCCGATTGGCATGCTGGGCAGTGATCCTCCAGCAGTTCGACATTAGGTTCATACCTCAGAAGGCCGTCAAAGGGCAGGCATTGGCAGACTTCTTTGCCGCCCACCCCACCTCTGCGGACCAGCCACTGGATTCGGGCTTTCCGGATGAGGCAATCCTCTCAGTTGATCATGCCACCCCATGCTGGAAGATGCACTTTGACGACGCCTCCCGAAGCCGTACCGGTAGAAGGCTCAACGATCCTAGACTTAACAGGGTGGGCCTGGGTATCATCTTCATCACTCTGGAGCAAGCCATTCTGCCATATTCTTTCTTATTGTCAGAAGGCTGCACCAACAATGAGGCATAATATCATGCCCTCATCATTGGCCTTGAGTTGGATCTGGAGGTTAACATGCCCCATCGGTGTGTAAAAGGGGACTATGAGCTAGTCATCAAGTAGGTTAACAGTGACTATGTTGTCAGGAAGCCAGAACTCATGTCATTACTAGAGTGCACCCTCCATCTAATGGCTAAGTTCCCCTCCCGACCATATGTCGTTCACGTTCCCTGGTCGCAGAACAGTCGAGCAGATGCTTTGGCTAGCTTGGCGGCATCACTCACGGAGCCCGGACAGGATGACCTAATCATCCATGTGTTGCACCAGAGAGTCATTTATCCTGTTATCCCCACTCCTGATATCCCATAGGGAGATCATGGCCTGCGAGTGAACCATCTCACCGCTGGTGACCCTGCGTCAGGACCCCTCGGGGTTCCAGGCGTGGTGATCGGGACAGTTCCTGACTGGAGGACACCTCTGGTTGAATATCTCTAGCACGACTATCTTCCGATGGATCGAACGGAGTGAGAACAAATCCGGCGTCGTACGCCACAGTTCACCCTTCAAAGCGGTCCCAGCCGTGAGAAGCTCCTTTACAGGCGTGGGTTTGACGGTGTTCTCCTCCGTTGTCTTCAAGGAGTTGAGATCCCACAGGTCATGCAGGAAGTGCACGCTGGTTCTTGTGGCACCCACCAGGCCGGGTCGAAGTTGTCCCACCAGATTCGGAGGTTGGGATACTTCTGGCCCTCCATGATCCATGACTGCATCGAGTACGCCAAGAGGTGTCATGCGTGACAAGTTCATGCTAACTTTGTGCATCGGCCACTGAAGCCTCCCCATACTACTAAGTATTCTTGGCCCTTTGCAGTCTGGGGGTTGGATGTTGTAGGGCCTTACCCGCCGGCGACGGCCTGCCAGTGCCGGTTCATCTTGACCGCTACGGATTTCTTCTCAAAGTGGGCAGAGGCAGCCCCGCGCAGGGAATTCAAGGCTGGTTCTATCGCCGACATCGTGAGCTCCAATATCATCCACCGATTTGGAATACCTCACGCTATCCTCACGAATAACGGAAACAACTTCCGAGCGGCCGAGCTGAAAAGATTCTACACCAAGTACAACATTCTCTCTAACCACACCTCTCACTATCATGCGCAGGAAAATGGACAGATTGAGGCGTTTAATAAAACCCTCTCTAACATTTTGCAGAAAATGGTGGGCCAGAACAAGAAAAGTTGGCCGGACAAGATCCCCAACGCCCTCTGGGCTTATAGGAAAACAACTTGCAATTCCACCCAGGTAACTCTGTATTCCCTGGTATACGGAGCTGAGGCCGTCCTACCCATCGAGGTCCAGCTGCCCTCATTGCGCACAGCGGTCTACGACCAGTAAGCACCGGATAGAGCTGCCGAGATCCGTCTAGCAAAGTTGGAAGCACTGGACGGAAGTTGGCTTCGCGCTTTACACAACTTGGAGAGGCATCAGAGTAGGATGGCTTGATCTTTCGATAAGAAGGTTCGCCTCCGCTCCTTCCTACATGGTGACATGGTTCTGGCTCTCAGAGCGCCAATGATTCCCGGTAGGAAACCGCCCAAGTTGGAGCCCAAGGGGGAGGGGCCTTTTACTGTCCACAAGATCTATCCCAATGGTGCATATTCCCTGGTAACCATGGATGGTGAGCGCATCACTCCTCCCACCAATTCCAGGTTCCTCAAGAAGTACTTTTCCTAGGCTCTAGGGTCCAGCATGACCTTAAACTATATGGTCCAGCATGACCTTAAGCATTATGGTCCAAAATGACCTTAAACTGCATTTGGTCCTACATTTGGGATCTATGGTCCAGCACGACCTTAAACTGTGTGGTCCCGCACGACCCTAAACTGCACCTTGGTCCGAGCTCTAAGACCTAAAACTAAGATCCATATTTCGTCCAACATGACGTTAAACTGTATTTCAAGAACTACGTATGGCTTGATTCTCATCCTAATGAGATACGTAGGAACGCCCAGACATTTCGTCTTGGGTCCAGCCCCAGGAGTTACCAAACTCCTCCCTCTCACCTCGGTCCGAGCTCTAAGACCTAAAACTAAGATCCATATTTCGTCCAACATGATGTTAAACTGTATTTCAAGAACTACATATGTCTTGATTATAATCCTAATGAGATACGTAGGAATACCCAGACATTTCGTCTTGGGTCCAGCCCCAGGAGTTACCAAACTCCGCCCTCTCACCTCGGTCCGAGCTCTAAGACCTAAAACTAAGATCCATATTTCGTCCAACATGACGTTAAACTATATTTCAAGAACTACGTCTCGCTTGATTACCATCCTAATGGGATACGTAGGAACACCCAGACTTTTCGTCTTTGGGTCCAGCTTGAGGTCCACTGTCGTGTCTGTCTCGCCTCCGGGACCTTAACCACAGGATCGTGTAGCGTGGTATGGTATTATGTCCTCATTCATGTCGGGCTTGCAATAGCTGCACCACGTGCACCCTGTCCTCAGGATTTAGCCCTCCTATGTCCAATGGCATTAGAAGACCCTTTCCAGAACTACGTATGGATTGATTCCCATCTTTATGGGATATGTAGGACCGAATGAACACCTAGTTGTCTGGTCCATCCCTATCTCTTAGGAGATCCCATGATCTCCTGGTTCCCAGGGTGTTTGGCATTATGCCCCCTCTTTTTCCTGGGGATCCGCCATCTTTTGGCTGCTCTCGGACTAAGCCCTCTGACCCTTTACAGTGGTCTTCTGATGTGCTCAGGGTACTCTGGTCTAGGACGTGGAGTGCCATATTCGACTTAGGCAAGTTCCATCTACCTTCCAAGCTTCGTGTTCCCCTTCATTCGGTCCCCCGTTATCCTCCACACCCAGAGGGACCCCCAAGAACGGCCTGGATACAATGCCTAAGGTCTCTCCTACCGTCATGGTCCAACACCCCCGAGGGTTTCAGACAACAAATTGATACGAATCCCACGTTGCGAACATGGTCAGCGGTTGATGCTCATTTGTTTGTCCCCATGGCTAACACGATAGGATGTTGCGTTGCGAACGTGGTCAGCAGTAATCCTCAGTTGTCACGCCGGTTTCCACAGGCCCTGAATATTGGTGGCATGGTTCATGTCATGTTCCGCCCAACTGTGTCAAGGTGGAATCTCGACACTCCTTGTACTAACCCTCAGTACACCCTCGCACATCAGACAGACCGAGCTGCGTAATGGTGTCTCTCGGGGCTCCTACGATCTGAATGCTAGAGTATGTGCTTGGATATCCTCTTTACGGGTTGCGTGCAGCTTGACCCTCATCCCCATGGGAAATGAGGAGTCACCCGGACATTGCGTTTCGGGCCCAGCATAGCTAGGAGCTAGCATCTCCAGCCCCTCCCTGATTGTTGAACCCTCGTAGGCCTCTTTGGCCCGAGGCTCCTCTCTCGGCTGGTCCAAACCATAAGACCTTAAACTATGTTGTCGGTCCAAACCATACGACCTTAAACTGTGTTGTTGGTCCAAACCATATGACCTTAAACTGTTTTGTTGGTCCAAAACATACGACCTTAAACTTTGTTGTCGGTCCAAACCATACGACCTTAAACTGTGTTGTTGGTCCAAACCATATGACCTTAAACTCTGTTGTTGGTCCAAACCATACGACCTTAAACTGTGTTGTCAGTCTAAACCATAATACCTTAAACTATGTTGTTGGTCCAAACAATAAGAACTTAAACTGTGTTGTTGGTCCAAACCATAAGACCTTAAACTGTGTTGTTGGTCCAAACCATAAGACCTTAAACTGTGTTGTTGGTTCAAGCCATAAGACCTTAAACTGTGTTGTTGGTCCAAACCATAAGACCTTAAACTGTGTTGTTGGTCCAAACCATAATACCTTAAACTGTGTTTTCAGTCCAAACCATACGAACTTAAACTATGTTGTTGGTCCAAACCATACGACCTTAAACTATGTTGTTGGTCCTATCACACGACCCTAAACCGTGACATTATCGTCCTGGCCACAAGACGAAAAAAAACAACGACGCATTGTGATGACCTCTTTGGTATCCAGAACTATGTATGGATTGATTCTCATCCTTATGAGATACGTAGGAGTGCCTGGGGCACTTCCCCGTGGGCCCAGCCAACCTACCTTTGTGTTTGGTCCCTTGGCTCGAGCATTTCCCCGGAGAGCACATGGTAAGTAGGTCTTAGGTCCTCACTCACGTCGGGTTTTGTAACCGCCTTGCCATGTGTCTGTTTCTTCCCCTTTCTGCCCATGGTCCGAGCTCTAAGACCTAAAACTAAGATTCTCATGGTCCGAGCTCTAAGCCCTAAAACTAAGATACTCATGGTCCGAGCTCTAAGACCTAAAACTAAGATTCCCATGGTCCGAGATCTAAGACCTAAAACTAAGATTCTCATGGTCCGAGCTCTAAGACCTAAAACTAATATTCTCATGGTCCGAGCTCTAAGACCTAAAACTAAGATTCGCATGGTCCGAGCTCTAAGACCTAAAACTAAGATTCTCATGGTCCGAGCTCTAAGACCTAAAATTAAGATTCCCATGGTCCGAGCTCTAAGACCTAAAACTAATATTCTCATGGTCCGAGCTCTAAGACCTAAAACTAAGATTCTCATGGTCCGAGCTCTAAGACCTAAAACTAAGATTCTCTTGGTCTGAGCTCTAAGACCTAAAACTAAGATTCTCATGGTCCGAGCTCTAAGACCTAAAACAAAGATTCTCATGGTCCGAGCTCTAAGACCTAAAACTAAGATTCTCATGGTCCCGCATGATGTTAAACTGTATTTCTTCCTGCATGACGTTAAAATGTGCTTCAAGAACTACGTGTGGCTTGATTCTCATCCTAATGAGATACGTAGGACCGCCCAGACATTTTTTCTTGGGTCCAGCCCCAAGGATTGCTGAATCTCGTCCTTCCTTATTGTCGTCCCCTCGGCCCGACTTCATGAGAAGTCGTGTAATCGGTACATTTACCCCGAGCAGGTTCGGGATGCCCCATGGTAATAATGGGAAGTAGCAGTTCTCTCGCTAAAGAGGTCCTTCCTGTAAATTGGGACGACCCGTGATTGGGTCGGTATGTCCGCCTAATGCGCCTTCGCCATGGTGGCGCAATATCAAGAGTGTTGGACTATGTTCGAACAATCCACCACTCCACCTCCCACGCTTTGCATTCCCCTTTATTCGGATCCTCATTTCCTTTCATGTTTGACGGGACCCCATAATAGTATGGATGCTCAACCTATGGTTCGCCTACTATCCTGGGCCAACGTTCCGGAGAACTGGTCATGTTTGACGGGACCCCCTAACAGTATGGATTCTCTACCTATGGTCCTCCTACTATCCTGGGCCAACGTTCCGGAGGACTGGTCATGTTTGATGGGGCCCCCTAACAGTATGGATGACAGACCTATGGTCCGCCTATTGTCCTGGGCCAACGTTCCGGGAAACTGACCGACGGTATTTGAGTTAGGCCTCGTGTTGCGAACATGGTCAGCGGTCACCCCTCATTTATTGTCCCCATTCCAGGCCAACATGATATAGATGTTGTGTTTCTACCACGGTTAACATTTATCCTCCATGGTTGCGCCCCATTGGGTCCCGAATTTGGGCAGCGTGATTCACCCTTTCTCTCCATCCCCCAGTGTTCGGATGGATTTCAATGCCCCTGGCATTGCCCCACTCGTGTGTTAAAGCACATTGAGAAGTCGACACATCAATCGGCCCGGGGTCTCCTCAGAAGTCCAGGAACGATTTTGGATGCCTGAAGCTTGGTCAATGCCCCATAGTTGAACGGAATGATGGTATGATCATCTCTTGCCTCTCGCGTTGGGCATGTCCCACAGGAGCCTAGGGGTGAGTTGTTATTCGTTTCGAAACTATGGTTGATCACATTAAACCAAGGGTACAAATTAGTGGATTTGGCCATGTATTGGATTGAGACAATGAGCAGTACAAGAAAAAATGTTCATGAGATGGAAAAACAAAGCCCTTAGGGATCAACATGCTGAAGTGATCTTTCCAGCACTGCTACCCTCTGGCTGGTAGCCTCCAGGGCCACTTTTCGCTCTTGGAAGACTCTCTCCTCATCGGCCACCATAGAGCGCAGCTCGCCAGCCCTAGCTTGTGCCTGCGCCCACTCGCTTCAAAGCACGGTCATCTGGTGACTCGCCTCCACCAGCTGTTCCTGTGCATCAGCCAGCTGGGCCGTCAGTTGTTCCACGAGCTCAGAGCATGTTGCGATGAAGGCCTCCTTATCTGCCGTTTTCCCTTCGAGGTGTCGGACTTCCTGCTCCGCCCTCAGCAGCGCTTGAGCGCTTGCCGATATTTCCCGGCACTGGGAAATGTCGGTGCGCCGGCGGCTCTCATGTATCTTCTCGGCCATGTAATCACGGACCGTCAGATGAAGACGCTGAGCGTCAGCTCTTCCAGTGCACAGGAAGCGCATCCAGGTCTGAAGTGATCCCATCCGCCTCAGCCAATCGGACTGGGGCTGCCTGAGAAAGCGCTGGATACACTTCCACCCCTTGCGCCATGCCATCCAGCTCTCTTCGGCCGCCTCTGAGTCGGATTCATCTATCTCCTCAGGGTCAGCGGGTCAGTACATGGGGAAGGCCGCCAGTAGATCGGCAGCAGGATCCGCCCCAGGGATGTCTTCGTGAGGCATAGAATCCTCGATGTCTGGGAGACCTTCTTCTATCGCCCCAGCAGCGATAATACCTCCACCAGCTTCTAGCCTCGTCTCAGTAATAGCGCCGCTGATGTCCGCCGCACCATGTTCATCAATTTTCGGGGCTGACTCAGTGCAGAGAGCATGTTCCAAACGAGGTGGTATGTCCGCCGCTGGTCCACACACGGGCTCTGCAGCCTGACGTGCCTCCAGTGTTGAGATCACTGCACAAGGCGTACGCTAGTTAGATGGGATCCTTTGCCACCAAGCACCAGTAGTGAAGCGTGAGACTTACAGGAATCCAGAGCGTCGGTACCCAGTGTTTCGGCCACCACGGGAGCCGCCATGATGGGAGACCCCTCTGCACTTTTTAGTTCAATGATGGGTGTCGGATCCCCGTCATGTCTCACCGGTTCCTCTCCTCCCTCCTCTGGTGGGGACGCCCATCCAACGCTCAACTGCTTTTGAGTAAGATGGGGAAGTGAGTTAGAAGTTGGAAATGAGAATGGATGAATGAGGGAAATGAATGAAGATAGAGACTAACCTCGAGAATCTCAGTTAGGTCGAGATCAGAGTTGGAAATCTTGCCGCTCTCTCGGAGACTCCCTTAGTAGGTCGCCCCTTGCGACCCCTCACCTTCGGGCCCTTCTTCTTCGTCTTCTGCCTCTCCTTAGTCCTCTCCGGTATCCTCCTCCCCCTCTGGATCCTCATCATTGTCTCCTTCTCCCAGTGTCATCGCTTCCGGATCATGCTTCTGGCCGACCATCACTTTCACGAGGAAAGTTGGCTCCGCACGCCGCCCCCTCTGGCGTGCGTATGCGTCCATGGCCGTCAGATAAGCGTACTGCCGATGGAAGTTTACTCGGTCGGTAATTCGAACGAGCCCGACCTCTGGCAGTTGAATCCCATTTTTCATTATCTTCTTCCAGATGGCTTTGACGCTTAGCGATTGTCGCAGGGTCATCCAGGCCGACCACAGTGCCGGGAGAATTGCGTCTTGGGAAGGTTCGAGCAGATATCTTATTTGCTTCCCGGGCAGTTCCCTAGCCGCCACATGTGACCCCCTGTGGGTAACGAGGATGTGGCGGCACCATGTGATGTCCCCGCTGCCGAAGTCCAGGCCTGCGCAGGCCTCGCTGCCTGAGGCGCCCTTGGTTCCCCCCTTCCGACGGCACTATGCCCTCTTTCCCGTCGCCCAGTTTCCGCGCGAGTGACCTTGATTTTCCGGATGTGCTTGCGTAACAGCCCCTCAGGGTATGCAATGGTCCAGTGTTCGGCGTATTCGGTTGATAGGACGACATCGACCCCGGCGGGGGGAAGAGTGATGACATCGCCAGAGCCGAAAGTGGTAAACATCAACCACATCTGGTGCAGGACGTATGGATTCTTCTCCTACCAGACAGCCGTGAATACCTTCTTTGTCATTCACTGGAGGCACCCGAACTGCCTGTCGAATCGGGATGGCATGTACGGCTCGCAGATCACCTTCTCGTCGATCTGAGCCACGAGCACCCCTCCCCGAATGCTTTGGAAGTATTCCTACTATTCCAGAGAGCCTCGACCGTTGTCCACCAGCTGGCCAACTGGGGTGGGGAACGGGATGAAGTTGAAGTTGGCATGGTTGCTGATGCGGATCCTCACGCCCTCCTCATTGAGCGTCATCGGTGCCACCCCTGTGATATTCAGCAAGGAAGGTCACAGACCATTTCCCGGAGGACAGACGATGTTTGGAAAAGTATACCTACCGAGACGAGCTGCTACCCATCCATGGAAGATCTGGAAGGGACCACATACTCTTCGAGGTGACCCCCCTCGTGAGATGCGCCCCAGAATGGTATACAACTTGGCCAGTACGGGGACGCCCAAGTTGAACCGTTTGTTGGCGGCCATGGAGCCCACCATCACCAATGTTGCTGGACGGATTCCCATCCACGCGTCCCGCACCGGCAGGAGCCACCCGCTCAGGAAGGCAGCAAGGAACCCGGCATACCGGACGTTCGGGTCCCGGGCTTCAATCACGCGGTAGCCCCATGATTGGTATTTCCCTGCCTCCAGGGTCCTCCAGTATGACCCATCCCTACTCCTCTGAGTCGTGGTTGGGCACTGTTTGCCCCGTCCCGGCATCTTGACGGTCGGATCCTTCTCAAGGAATAGGCTGAACCAGCCCTTGAAGGCAACGTCCTTCAGGAAGTCCTTGACCCCCATCCTCTCTATGGCCAGCTCCAACAGGTGCCACGTCAGCATAGGCGTCCGCGTCCTGTCTCCCCAGGTGTTCTTTGGAGGAACGAACTCGTCGTATTGGTAACCCTCCAGTGGGATACCACCGATGCAGTGAACATCCCAGAGACTGATGCTGACCTCCCCATGATGAAGGTGGAATGTGTTGGTGTCAGGAGACCACCGGGTGAATAGCTCCGGTCCGAGTTTAGGCTGGCAGTGGAAGTGGAACTGGGATGTCCATACCGCCTCGAACAGGCCGATATACCGCAGTTCGTCCCCAAACTAGTCGCAGGTATGGCGGACCCAGAACGCCCAGGCCCATTCGCTGGTGAAGTTGCCTCTGGACCGCAGGACCCAATCCTTCAGCCAGCCCTTCGTGTCATCCATGATGCTCTGACGGAACGTGCTCGCGTAGAGGGCCGGAGAATCCTCTGCCACAGGCTCGTCCCCAGTAATGGTCCTAGTCCTCGGGTTCAGGACATATATGTCTATATGTATGGTTTCCCTGGAAGGATGGTTGTTGTTGGTGATGTTGTAGCGAGGAAGTTCGTCCTCCTGAGTCACCCAAGACAGCAGCGTGTCCACTTCGAAGCCCGGCAGTGGCACCTCCTCCAGGATGCCAAAATTCCAGAGCGGGAGGTTGTCAGACAGGGGATACGTCTTCTAGGTCGGGGTCAGCAGATTGAACAAGGTAAGATTGTTGGACACAATCACCTTGGCGCCATAAACCTCCTCCTTCGCCGCTATTTCTCTCCTACGAGAAGCGGCTTCCCCCTCATCAACTCGGTTTGCAGCCATATCGAATTTCTCGGGAGTTGGGAGAAATCAGGATACAGTGCACGGAATCGGAGAGTTCTGCGCGAAATCTGAACGATTCATGCAAAAACTTGGAGTTTGGCGCGCAATCGTCACGCGAAGCGTGGAAGATCCCGGTCTGGCGCGAAATCACGGCCAAATTTCGTAAGGAATTCCGCGCGGCCAGATCGTTTTTACACGCGGCCTCAGAAGCGTTTTCGTGCACGAGAGTGATGAGCTTATCGTGCGGAAAAAACGAATGTATGGATTTGGGACCCAACGCCCCTTTTTATAGTTGAGGCCCGGGTTCCGCGCTGCGCAGAAAGAGGATTTCGCGCGCGTTCGTAGGTTTTGCGCGCCGCATTGAAATTTTGCACGCAACTTGACCAGGGGACTCTGCATTTCGGTGTTTCGGCGTTTCCCTTGAAATCCAACCATTGCGACCTCTCGCCGATCCAATTCCAAGGGGGGAATTTTTTGACGCCAAAAATAGTCCGTAACTCTTGGAGGAAGTTTCGAAATGAAGAAGAGAAGTCATATTCGGAATTAGAGGCCCGAACCGGAGGCCCGGAAAGTGGTGCGCGAAATAAAAAAGGATCCGCGCGAAAAAATTTTCTGCGCGCGAAGTACTTTCAGGATGCGTGGAATCGTTCCGGTGAGGCGCGCAATAATTGCGCGCCCCGGTTCTCCGCGGCCTGATATTGCTCGTCGGTGGTTCCTGGTGTGGAAAATTTCACGCGCCGCATGGATTCCGCGCCCGAGGTCACCTATAAATATAAGGTGACCCCGAACGATTTGGGGGTTGAGGAATCCAAAGCGACTCTCGTGCGTGCAATTCGGCTCCCCCCGCGAGAAAGATGGCATCCAGGTAATCCCTCATTTCGTGCAATCTTTCCCCAGAGTTCACCTTTGTTTGCAACTCCATCGGCTTCAGTGAATTTTCCCCCTCCCTCAGGATCCAGACTTGCGTGCAATTCGTGTCCTGTGCGCGCAATCCCTGCCTTACGCACAAAACCCTGCGCGTAATTCCCTCTTCGTGCGCAATTCCATTTGCTCCAATTGCGCGTCATCCCGGTGTTTTGTGTTCAAACCTTCCCTTTTGCGTGCAAAGCCCGGGACCTCTCACCTTGACGCCCCTTGGCTGCCCTCTGCACTGGCACCTGATGTCTCCCCTGCCGGTCATGCGCGCCATGAGTTGTTTTCCCATACGGCCTTCCAGGCTCGTACGAAGTAACCTCATGGTCCCCCGGGCCGTGTTTCCCATTGCGTTTCTTTGCCTTATGCTTCTCCACATAGGCACGGTAACGGCTATTTCTTCTTCGCATAGCCACGCTAACGTGGACCCCCTGCTGGTTTGCCCTGCGCCCCCCCCCCCCCCCCCCTTCACCATGGACTTGCCGATGCCTTCCCTTCCACAAGGGGTAGAGGGCATTCGGCATGTAAGCCCTAGGGGTGTGGAGCAAACCCACCTCGTCCAAGCTGTATGACGTTAAACTGATAATAATCTCGTCCTTAACACAAGACATTAAACTGTGGTCCGACCCCGTGCTTCGCACGCAGGGTCCCCCCAGCTCGGACATTTTTTTACACCACTCGTCTCCACGGAAATGGACTCTTCCTCACTTGAAATGAGATCCTCCTTGTCGGAGCGGCGTTTGTCCACGGGGGAAGGGTTATCTCAGAGCATAATCCCCTAACCTTTCTTGTGGATGACTGCACCCGTGCATCTCCGCACTTCCCCCTTCCAAGGCCAGTGGATTCCTTTTCCCACTGCTCTTTGTCACACCACGGGCCTCCAACTTGGAGTAAGCCACGGCACCAAGGGCCGTTAACCATGCGTAAGCCCTTGTTTCCTCTTTGGGAAGCTCAACGCGTAAGTCCCATTCCGCTTCTCACGGACGCACCCTTCGCGACGTGATTGTCTGGTCCCTACTGCCTCTTGTTTCCCACACCGAGCATGACTCACGTGGGCTTAGAGCACGCATCGACCATGACATCCTCCTATGGGCCGCCCCAGAGCGTAAGCCCCATCCCAGAAAACTACGTGGACTTTGATCCGTGCTAACTCATGGTACGTAGGAAGCCTCCATGAGGTTCAAGCCCACCACCAAGTTGTTCCGACCTATTCACGTCGGTTCGCTACCCACTATGGGCCAACTCAGAGAATAAGCCCCATACCCACTATGGGCCGCCTCAAAGAATAAGCCCCATACCCATGATGGGCCGCCTCAGAGCATAAGCCCCATACCCAGCATGGGCCGCCTCAGAGCATAAGCCCCATACCCACCATGGGCTACCTCAGAGCGTAAGCCCCATACCCACCATGGGCCGCCTCAGAGCGTAAGCCCCACATGCCATCGTCCCGCATGATGTTAAATTGTATTCCCTCGTCCTGCATGACGTTAAACTGTATTCCTCCTCTTAGGCCACCCCAGAGCGTAAGCCCCATGTCTCACTCCACCATCCATCCTGGTCCTTACCCGGGCCGCCACATCCTGGTGGGATCATGCCACCCCATTCCACTCCGTAGCATCCGGGAAGCCGCCCACGTGCTGGCCCCAACATCGGTGTTCCCCCCAGGGGCCCTTCAATCCGATCCGTCTACGCAAGACGTTAAACTCATGGCATACCCCGTGTCAAACATGGGAATCTGAGGAAAACATCAGATGGTACACATTCCCCACGTTCGATGTGGGATGCCTCAGGCTTCCGCGCCCTCGAGAAGCCCTGTGATGAGGGACCGAAGACAGACATGCCGACGACGCCCTAACGTGACCATTCTCCTTACCGAAGGTTGCTGCCCCGACAAGACCCCTTGGAGCGTCTTGACGGAAGCAGCGTAATTAACCGGCGTCCATGTAGATATGGCACCGGGAATGAGATTCACGAACCCGTCTTAAATCTATGAGGGAGACCCGGACTAGGTGATGAGCTCCGAGGAGGAATCCATGAAAGGAAGAACCGACATCCCATCATCCCGGTTTCGATCAAGGAGCAGACGTCCCTGAACAAGGAACGGATGTCGCCCGCCTTTGGAAAGCGGGAATGTGGGGCAACAAGCAGTGCGTCCTCCCCGCGGACGGACGCGCGCGCACCCCGGCGAAAGCGTCGGAAACATATCCTAATAAAAAAAATTAACTAATAATTTTGTGTAGGTAAATGTCCTCGCACTTAGACCATCACATTATTGGGAAGGTCATAGGTCTAGAAATTAAAATTAACACATTTTCCCAAGAATTAATGCATCTATTCTAAATGTTTATATAATGGAAACACTTAGTTATCTCTTTTAAAATCCCATAATTTTCTTAAGACTCACTTATTATCTCATTTAAATCACACAACATATGTAGTATCCTTTTATCTGTAGATAATGACATCATAGAAAAAAATATTTTTTAATGAAACACCCTAAGTAAATGGATTTTTTTTAAAAAAATAATGATATAAATATACAATTTATAGTAGTTCTGAATTTAGTGGTATAGTATGACAAGACATCATCCCTTTATAAAGAAAAATAATTCCTCAATCTAAAATAATTTTTTTAAATTGTTTTCAAAATTCTTTTTAGAAACCTTTGCTTTCAATTGACTATGGTTAGTAAGAAATTCCCATTTTTAGATATTTCTATATTTTTTATTGACTATTTTAGCTTAAAATTCCTGAAATGTCTTTTAATATTAGTAATAAAATCTCCAGGATACCTAAACCTAGTAAAGATATTCTTTTTCATGAATATCTATATACTAATGGATATGTTATATAGAATTTACAATCTATCAATGCACATAGAATAAAAAATCAATGCAAAAAAATCGTACTCATTCTCATGATAAGATGGAAATGGTACCATGAAGTGTAAACCCCAAACATTAAAAATTTCACTACCTGATATTCTTTTCTTGGATGCTATTTTTTGCTACCTATCTAGCATGATCTTTAGTTCTTATCACAACCCACCACAAAACTCCTAAAATACTAGAAACAATTAATCCAATATAAAAAAATATTTATTATTTTTTGGTAAATCCTTTCTCACTCATAGTATCCACCCCATGGTGATGAGTGAATACTCTCAAGAATGGGTAAATTTTATTCATCAACCACACATCTATGTAGAATACCATTTGAAAAAATTTTAAACATCAATGGATCATCCAAAAAGTAATATTTCAACTCCTATATATAAAATTAGAATAATGAAAAAACTAGCCATCCTAAAAACATGTAATTTCTAGTAGTTTTTTATCTAGAAAAAATAATTTATCTTCACCGGGTCATTGGTTTTGGTATTGGGTAGACAAAAAATGTGTTAGACCACTAAATTTTCAGCACCATGTTTTTATCTAATATCTATGTCAAATTCATGAAAAATTAGTATTCATGAAACCAGTATTTTCATATTCTATTTCATATACAATATATATTTGAAAATGAATGATCCGAAAATACAATCACTTTTAAACCAATCAGGTTGTATTTTATTTTCCTAAGAGAAAACACAATATTCAAAAACTCTTTTCTAAAATTGGGGTAGTTATTTTGATAATCCTCTAGTAACCTACTATAATTGAACACCACATGAAACCTAATATTTTCCTTTTCCAAGAATTATCTTACAACGCCACCAATAGCATCACATGTTATTTATAAATCAAACCATCCAATAAGTGGAAGTAATACTGGTTGAAAAAGTAAGTTTCATATTAGTAATAGTGAAGGACTCTAAACACTCCATCTAAATGAAATGAAGTATATTTGACTAGAATTGAATAAAGAGGCTCTTTGATATTTTTATAAATATTTTATGAACCTCTAGTAGAAAATAGAATTCCCTAAAATTCTTCTACCAACTTTTATATTTTATGGAGTGGGACATTTTTAATGACCTCAATTTTTGAATTATCAGCCTTAATTAAACTCCTATAGAATTTATGATCAATAATTATCACATTGGTGACTATAAAGTTACATTTTTTCAATTATGTATAAGTTTGGTCTCTATAAATCATCCCAAAACTAATTTCATGTTTTGTATGCAGCTTTCAATTTTGTTTCTAAAAATAGAAATTAACCATGAATACGTATATAATTCTATCAGTCATGTTGGAGAAAATTTCCATCATGTAACTTTGTATGATTATCAAAGATCCACCCAAGTAAAAGGGCATTTCTTGATTGGAAAATTTAATAAATGGATTAGTGAAGGTTCTCTTTTTTTGGTCTTCAATTGATATTGGAATCTGGTTGTAACCAAAATAACCATCAAGAAAATAGAAAAATGAATTTCCATCCATCCTCTCAAGAATTTGATCAAGGAATGAAATTTTTAATTGATATTTTCTAGTATATGAATTCAATTTCATGTATTCTATAAAGACTCTACATTTTTTCACTATCTTGGTTTGAATATATTGATTCTTTTCATTTTTAAAAAATGTGACATGTCCATTCTTTAGAACTACATGAACCGGGATGACCCAAGAACTCTCTTAGAAAAGAAATATTATTACAAAATCCAATAAATTAATAATTTCTTCTCTCACAACCGCATTCATTTTAGGATTGATCCTCCTGTGTCCCTCTATTATTGGTATGTACTGTTGTCACGACCCGTCCTCGGGGCCCGTGCCGTGACTACCCCAAACCCGCCTTCCATAGGCTAGGGGCTGGAGACTAGCACCAAGGCGTAATTCATGGTAAAATGGGAAGGCATTGACTTTGTAAAGTAAACAAACACCACAGAGAAAGAAAGCCATAGAAGTAAACACTAAGTAAAAACTGGGTACAACAGTAAGTGTGGAAAAGTAAGTGGGCCAGTATACAAACCCAAACTGAAAGTAAAGTACAACTGGAAAGGTAAAACAAAAACTGTAAAGTAGAGCCGTAGTGTCGAGCCGTCCACTGAAAGTCCCACCTGAAGGATGGGTACAGATAGCCTCCACTGCTCTTCGGGTCCAGCCGACCGCTCCGAGTACGTCTCGCCCAGTGGTCCACCTCCAGGTACCATCCTGCTCTGCAACCCTCAACCACGATCAGCGCTGTCCGTCGTCTACATCCAACACAACGTATTGCGGGCATAGCCTGTTCAGGGGTGAGTATAAGATACTCAGTAGGGACCCCGAGACCCCCGAAGGTCTCCCAGAATCCACAAAGGATAAACCACAAAGGAAAGATACAATCACGAAGTAACATTCGACACTGCTTAGGTATATGCCCATACATATACCTAAGTCATCAATTCTAGTACGCTCCAACATCCGAGCCCATGTACAACCTGGTCCACATAGGAAAGAAAAACGTAAATCCACACAGGATAACACAACACAATCCACATAGGAAAGAAAAATGTAAATCCACACAGTATAGCACAACACAATCCAGATAGGAAAGAAAAACGTAAATCCACACAGGATAGCACAACACAATCCACATAGGAAATCAAAACATAAATCCACACAGGATATCACAACACAATCCACATAGGAAATCAAAACAGGATTCAGCTCACACAGGATTTTCATTATTGAAATCGTAACTACTGAAGAGCCCCGTCTCTGGAGTGTACAATGGTCCTGTCACGACTCTGAGGTACTTCTCACTAACCTAAGACTGCTGAGGTACTCTTCCTTTCGAGTACTGTGGGTCTGCTGCTACAACCAATCACTTCCCACCATGGGTCTGTCGCTACAACCAAGCGCTCCCCCTCATATCCTCCAGAGGTACTCCTTCTGTTGAGTACCGCGGGTCTGCCGCTACAACCAAGCGCTCCTCCGCCGTGGATCTGCCACTATAACCAATCGCTCCCCCTCATAGCCTCCAGAGGTACTCCTTCTGTTGAGTACCGCGGGTCTGCCGCTACAACCAAGCGCTCATCTGTTGTGGGTCTTCCGCTACAACCAAGTGCTCTCCACTGGGCTATCCAAAACACACCGAGTCGATCAGTCAAGCAGTCGTCAGGTCTCATCCGGCTACACGGTCTCCGTACTCCGCACGCTCATCTCCGGGAGGGTCCTCTCCACGAGCTACTATTCGATAATACAAGTATCACAAATTCCCACGAATAAGTATCTCAAAGAACCACCTCATCATAGGGGTCTCAACGCAGCAGATGGCACGTCAATCGAACGCCCGGTCTGTCAGTTATTAGCCTTTTTGTCCCAGGGGCCCGGTTGGTTTTGTGTGCGAACCAACCCAGCCGTATCTTGATTGTACCCCGAACTCTCATAGGGTATGCTCATAGGGACCGTTTCTCAACGTCATCACCAACGCCGCTGACGGTTCGTCAAAAAGATGTCTGGTCTGAAATTTATCAGCTTTTCCGTTGTAGGGGCCCAGTTGGTTTCGTGATCGAACCAACCTGACCGCACTCCGATGGCATCCATACCTTGAGAGGAGTAATCCAAAATATCCGTCTCACTAATATCAATACATCAAAGTCAACGGCACATCAATCGGACGTCTGGAGCTCAAGATATGAGCGTTTACGCTCCGAGGGCCCGGTTGGTTTCGTGTACGAACCAACCCTGCCGAACCCAAGGTACTCTGAAACCTTGATTGAGATATACCAAAACGACCGCCTAGATCCAAGGATCGCATCGCAACTGACGGTGCATCGATCGGAGGCCTATATCTCAAGTTATGGGCAACAGATCGAAGAAGTTCCGGTATTAAGGGGTTCGGGCCCGGGCCGACCTGGCCCGATACCCCCAGGGTCGGCCCGAACCGGGTCGACCCAAACCGATTCCGGGTCAGGCCCACTTGGGCGTGTCCCGGCCCGGCTGGCACGGCCCGGCCCGGCGGTCCGGTCTGGCAGACCGGCCAGGGCAGCCGCCCGGTGCGCGGCGCGATGGACAGGGACTCGGCCAAACGGCCGAGCCGTTACGGGGCGGGGGTGCTGCCCCCATGTGATGGAAACCGCGGCTCCTTAATGGGGCCGCTTCATCTGTCTAGCCGGGGGTTTCGAACCCCCGGTTCCTCCAAGGTCCGGTCGGCCCACTCCGGCCGGCCGGCTTCTGCCGCCACAGGACCGGCAAGGCTGGTCCCCTTGCTCCAATGTCGGCGGCCCGGTACTGGCCGCCTGTTTCGCTATTCCGCCGTGGCCCGGAACTGGCCGCGGCCTTCGTCCATCCGGCGCGGCGCGACGGCGCCGCGCCCTTCCGCTCCAGCTGCGGTGCCTATGAGGTCCTCCGACATGGCGCAACGGTGCCGCGTCTTTTGTTCATTTTCTACGGCATGGCGTGACGGCGCCGCGTCTTTTGTTCATCTTCTATGGCGCGGCGTGACGGCGCCGCAGATTTATTGCTTTCTATGGCGTGGTGCAGTGGCGCTGCGTTTCTCCTTGTTCTCCGTATCAAAAATCCACAACCAAAAAGGGGAGGAGTGTCAGCCGTGTTCGTGCGGTCCGACCTCCTCCCATTAATGCCATAACAGGTGGTTCAATTGAAAGGGGGATAACGACGGAAGTAATTACAAGAAACAATAAACCCCTACCTCAACACTGTCGTTGAATGATCGTTCATCGCGGAATTAATCGTCGTGGAAGAAGAGGGTCGTCGCGGAAGAAGAGGATCATTGAGGAAGAAGAATCGCAGAAGGAGGATCGTCGCGTCGCGGCACACGGCATCACGTCGTCGATCTCTGAGGGTTTGACGTTCTTCGTTGCCCTTCATTGGAGGTCGGTGTTCTTCGTCGGCGACGATGCTTTCTTCGCGTTCTTCGTGTTCTTCAGCGAAGGAGGATGAAGATTTTCAATCCTTGGAGTTCTCTCCAAATCCTCTCAACAAGCAACCCCTCAACCATAATAAAATAAGTCCAACACTCATTTTATTATCAACCTAATCTTTTGAAATTCAAAAGATAAGAAACGAACAATTAATTCGAAGAATTAATTGTAACAATTTAACTGCCCAATTTAATGGGGCGTTTCTTAATAAGAAAAATGCACGATTGAATTTCATTAAAGGGGGGGTTTGCGGGTGCGTTACTTATAGGGAAAGAAATGGTGGGGCTCGTGCGGGACACACCTCACAAATATCCTACCAAGTGGGTAGGATATTGTTGGTTCCACCTTATCCTCTTAACTTAGCTTAAGTGGATTTAACTGAAATAAAATAAAGTGTCGCGCCACCTTTATTTTATTTCTTAACTTAACCCCAAAAATTAAAAACCACACCCGAGCAAACACAACTCCGAAAAAAGGCGTTTCTAAGAAAATACCGGTGCAGTGATTCCATTGGTGCCCTCAGAATTTGATTTCGAGCACCGGTTCAAAAGTTTGAAAAACCCGCTCGTTCGTTCACTGAACGTACCCGAGCTAAACTTTGGAAATTGATTCCGGGCACACCGAGCCTCAGAATCAGGTTCCATCAGAAACTGTGTTCTTGTAAAATTCCAAATAAAATTAAGAAAAAAAATTACCTTGAATTTTACGGGTCTTTACATCACTACCACCTCAGGGATTTACGTCCCCATAAAGATACATCATCAACTAGGGAAACAAATGTGGGTACTGAGCACGCATCTGAGCCTCCCGCACCCAAGTGCTCTCCTGGAAATCCTTGTGCTGCCATCTAATGTGCACTAGAGGAATCGACTGTCCACGTAGGACCCGATTCTGTCGATCCTCAATCTCCACTGGGACCTCCGTAAAAGTAACCCCATCATGAACGTCCAGCTCCCCATGGTCAATGATATGTGTCGGTTCGTGCATGTATCTCCTCAGTTGGGATACGTGGAAGACATCGTGCACCCGGTGCAACTGAGGTGGTAGAGCCGGGCAATAAGCCACCTCACCAACCCTACTGAGGACCAAGAAAGTTCCGTTGAACCTCAGAGATAACTTGTCACCACGGCCACATCTCTGTAACTCACGTCGAGGTGAGACCCGTATGGAAACGTGGTCACCAACCTCGAACTTTAGTGGTCTATGCCCCCCGTCAGCACAAGACTTTTGCCGGCTCTGAGCTGTCCTCATCCGTTCATGGATGACTTAGACCTTTCTGGTCCTATAAGAACTGCTGAAATTTCTTCTTTTATGATACAATAAATCCGGTCTCATCCCCTGGATGAACCACGTTCTTCGCCTAATACAGTCAATCCCAACATGGATGATACTAATCCATACCAAGGATGACGTCGTAAGGCCTCGACGCTACTACCAAGAGATCCAACCGTTACTCTCGCCTCCAAGGGTTGAGTCACACTGTCGGCATCAGTGTGTGTTCATTGGGTCTCCTCCAGTAGGTATCTCAAGTGAGGGTCAAGTCAATAGTTTTTAAACCGGAACCTCTTAGTAACAACCAAAAGAGAGGACAGGAAGGTAAACTCCACAAGAAATGTGTCTTTTTATTACTACAGCTCAAATTACAAAGACGCAAAGCAATAACAAACAAACATCAAAAGAGCTAGAAGAAACATGAACAAAAGTCTCCATGTCTAGAGCTAGTACCGCTCCTGTCCATCTGCTCCCGGAGCTCAATGATCGTAGGCCTCAGCTGCCTGCAACTGAGCTCTCCCACGTCCACCTGTTCCCTACGGTCGGGGTGGACCTCATGGTGGTAGTGGTGGCAGCACCTCAAAGCGTCGTCCACCTTCAGCTGCAGGGCCAGCTCCCCTGCTATAGTCTCCTGCTCCATGCGGTCCACCGCGATCGAACCTCTACCTTTGCCTGGGAGGTCTTTCATTCATCTTCTGGTCATCTGTATGGCGGGTCGGACAGTCACGAGCCATGTGACCAACCCCGCCGCAGGAGTAACACTACCCGCGCATGGTAAGTCGTTCTCCACCCCGGGTGCCTCGCACAAACGATCATGTGTCATGCGGTCGACCACCTGTAGGTCTAGTCCTCTTAGACCTCTGCGTCATCTGTCTACTACCTGCTGTAGAAGAATCTGTCGCATGACGGCGAGTGGTGGGTCCTGCTGCTGGAGACTGCTCAGCGAGGAAACTCTCTACTAAGAGGGCTCGCTCCAACACCCCTGGCTATGTCGGAATGATGTGAGAAACAACTGAAGTTCTGATCTCTCGCCTGAGCCCCTTCTCGAAGGTTTAGGCCCTGAAGAATGGGTCCCGTACCATGTTTGTCAAATAGCGCGAGAGATCGGTAAACCTCGATGCGTACTGGGCTACTATCATGCTACCCTGCCGTAGCTGTAGCAGCTCCTGGATGTGCACCTCTCGGAGGGTGGCTGGGAAGAACTCTGAGCAAAAAAGGCTCTCAAAGTCCGTCCAAAGGAGAGATTCCTCATCATGCACCTGGAGAATCAAGCTCCACCATATGCCTATTGTCGCATGCAGGAGGCTCGCTGCAAGGACCACCATAAGGTCAGCTGGTGTCCTCACTAACCTGAAAACTCATACCACTGCCTCCAGCCAATCCTCGACTGCCTGGGGGTCTGTATCCCTACAGAATCTGGGCAGTTGCTGGCGCTGAAACTCGTGCAGTGCACTAAGGCGACGTGCATCGTCAGCGGCTGGGGCTGGTAGCATCGATGACTCGGCGGGTAGAGGTACCGCCGGTGCCTTTGCTGTCAAAGGGCCCTGTACCGAGGCCTCGTCGCTCGGTGGGCTGTCATCACACACAACACTCGGAACCCTATCTGGATGATGTCGTGGGGCCATCCTGAAAAGGAAACAGGTGCACCATGGTCAGAACAGTATACCTGGTGAGCTGACACAAAGTAATCACAAAGAAAACATGAAACACAGATGCAATCAATGTTTTCGTGCATTAAGTCAGAAATCAGAAGTCAGGGTCCTGGTGTATGGATACGTCGGCCGCCACACCAACACTGGTCTCCCTGGACTGATAACCACACTCAATACACTTAACACTATTGTTTCACATAGAAAAAGATCAGAGTCCTGAGTTCTACGGTAGAACCGAATTCCTCTGATACCAATTTGTCACGACCCGTCCTCGGGGCCCGTGTCATGACTACCCCAATCCTACCTTCCATAGGACAGGGGCTAGTGACTAGCACCAAGGCATAATTCCCGGTAAAAATGGAAGGCATTTACTTTGTAAAGTAAACAAACACCATAGATCAAGCAAGCATTAGAGGTAAACAGTAAGTAAAAACTAGGTACAACAGTAAGTGCGAAAAAGTAAGTGGGCCAGTATACAAACCCAAACTGAAAGTAAAGTACAACTGGAAAGGGAAAACAACAACTGTAAAGTAGAGCCACAGCGTTGAGCCGTCCACTGGAAGTCCCACCTGAAGGATGAGTACAGATAGCCTCCACTGCTCCTCGGGTCCAGCCGACCGCTCCGAGTACGTCCCGCCCAGTGGTCCAACTCCAGGTACCGTCCTTCTCCACAAGCCTCAACCACGAACAGCGTTGTCCGTCGTCTGCAACCAACACAACATATTGCGGGCATAGGCCGTGAAGGGGTGAGTATAAGCTACTCAGTAGGGACCCCAAGACCCCCTAAGGTCTCCCAGAATCCACAAAGGATAAACCAAAAAGGAAAGATACAATCACGAAGTAACATTCAACACTGCTTAGGTATATGCCCATACATATACCTAAGTCATCAATTCCAGTACGCTCCAACATCCGAGACCATGTACAACCCGATCCAAATAGGAAAGAAAAACGTAAATCCACACAGGATAGCATAACAAAATCCACATAGAAAAGAAAAACGTAAATCCACACAGGATAGAACAACACAATCCACATAGGAGAGCAAAACGTAAATCCACAGAGGATAGCACAACACAATCTACATAGGAATGCAAAACATAAATCCACACAGGATAGCACAACACAATCCACATAGGAAAGCAAAACAGGATTTAGTTCACACATGATTTTCATTATCGAAACCGTAACTGCTGAAGAGCCCCGTCTCTGAAGTGTACAGTGGTCCTGTCACGACTCTGAGGTACTGCTCCCTAACCTAAGACTGCTGAGGTACTTCTCCTGTCGAGTACTGTGGGCCTGCTGCTACAACCAAGTGCTTCCCACCATGGTTCTGCCGCAACAACCAAGCACTCCCCCTCATAGCCTCCAGAGGTACTCCTTCTATTGAGTACCGCGGGTCTGCCGCTACAACCAAGCGCTCCTCCGCCGTGGGTCTGCTGCTACAACCAAGCGCTCCCCCTCATAGCTTCCAGAGTAACTCCTTCTATTGAGTATCATGGGTTTACCACTACAACCAAGCGCTCCTCTGCCATGGGTCTGCCTCTATAACCAAGCGCTCCCCATTGGGCAATCCGAAACACACTGAGTCGATCAGTCAAGCAGTCGTCAGGTCTCAGCCGGCTACACGATCTCCGTACTCTGCACGCTCGTCTCCGGGAGGGTCCGCTCCATGAGCTACTGGTCGATACTACAAGTATAAAAAATTCCCACAAATAAGTATCTCAAAGGACCGCCTCGTCATAGGGGTCTCAACGCAGCAGATGGCGCGTCAATCGGACGCCCGGTCTGTGAGTTATTAGCCTTTTTGTCCTAGGGGCCCAGTTGGTTTTGTGTGCGAACCAACCCGGCCATATCTCGAATGTACCCCGAACTCTCATAGGGTATGCTCATAGGGACCGTTTCTCAACGTGATCACCAACGCTATTGACGGTTCGTCAAACAGACGTCTGGTCTGAAATTTATCAGCTTTTCCATTCCAGGGTCCCGGTTGGTTTCGTGATCGAACCAACCCAAACACACTTTGACGGCGTCCAAACCTCGAGCTGAGTAAGCCAAAAGATCCGTCTCACTAAGAGGAATCCATCAAAGTCGACGGCACGTCAATCGTACGTCCGGAGCTCAAGATATGAGTGTTTCTGCTCCGAAGGCCCGGTTGGTTTCTTGTACAAACCAACCCGGCCGAACCCAAGGTACTCTGAAACATTGAGTGCGATATACCAAAACGACCGTCTCGATCCAAGGATAGCATTGCAACTGACGGTGCGTCGATCGTAGTCTAGTATCTGAAGTTATGGGCAACAGACCGAAGAAGGTCCGGTATTAAGGGGTTCGGGCCCGGGCCGACCCGGCCCGATACCCCCAGGGTCGGCCCAAACTGGGTCGACCCGAACCGTGTCCGGGTCTGGCCCGCTTGGGCGCGGCTCTGCCCGGCTGGTGTGGCCTGGCCCGGCAGTGCGGTCTGGCGGACCGGCCAGGGCAGACGCCCAGCGCACGGCGCGCTGGCGCGCTGGGCAGGGACTCGTCCAAACAGCCGAGCCATTACGGGGCGGGGGCGCTGCCCCCGTGTGATGGAAACCATATCCCCTTAATAGGGCCGCTTCATCCGTCCAGCCAGGGGTTTCGAACCCCCGGTTCCTCCAAGTTCCGGCCGGCCCACTCCGGCCGGCCGGCTTCTGCCGCCACGGGACCGGCAAGGCCGGTCCCCTTGCTCCAACGCCGCCGGTTCCGCTATTCCACCGCGGCCCTGCTCCGGCCGCGGTGCCTCTGAGGTCCTCCGGCGCAGCGCGACGGTGCCACGTCTTTTGTTCATCTTCTATGGCGCGGCGCAACGGCGCTGCGGATTTATTGCTTTCCATGGCGAGGTGTGGCGACGCCACGTTTCTCCGCTCTAACTTTTACAATTTCTGCGCGTTGCTTCGGCACCGCGTTGCCTTGTTCGCCGCATCAAAAATCCACAACCAAAAAGGGGAGGAGTGTCGGCCGTGTTCATGCGGTCTGACCTCCTCCCGTTAATGCGATAACAGGCGGTTTAATTGAAAGGGGGATAACGACAGAAGTAATCACAAGAAAAAATAAACCCCTACCTCAACGCTGTCGTTGAACGAGCGTTCATCGCGGAATTAACCACCGTAGAAGAAGAGGGTCGCCACGGAAGAAGAGGATCTTCGCAGAAGAAGCGTCGCAGAAGGAGGATCGTTGCGTCGCGGTACACGGCGTCGCATCGTCGATCCCCGAAGGTTCGTCGTTCTTCGTCGCCCTTCGTCGGAGGCCGGCGTTCTTCGTCGGCGACAATGCATTCTTCGTGTTCTTCGCGTTCTTCAGCGAAGGAGGATGAAGATCTTCAAGCCTTAGAGTTTTCTCCAAATCCTCTCAACAAGCAACCCCTCAACCATAATAAAATAAGTCCAACACTTATTTTATTATCAACCTAAGCTTTTGAAATTCAAAAGATAAGAAACAAACAATTAATTCGAAGAATTAATTGTAACAATTTAACTGCCCAATTTATTGGGGCATTTCTTAACCAGAAAAACGCACAGTTGAATTTCATTAAAGAGGGGGTTTGCGAGTGCATTACTTAGAGGGAAAGAAACAGTGGGGCTCGTGCGGGCCCACCTCACAAATATCCTACAAATTGGGTAGGATATTCTGGGTTCCACCTTATCCTCTTAACTTAGCTTAAGTGGCTTTAAGTGAAATAAAATAATGTGTTGCGCCACCTTTATTTTATTTTTTAACTTAACCCCAAAAATTAAAAACCACACTCGGGAAAACACAACTCCGGAAAAGGTGTTTTTAAGCAAATACTGGCGCTGCAATTCCATTGGTGCCCTCGGAATTTGATTCTGAGCACCGGTTCAAAAGTTAGAAAAACCCGCTCGTTTGTTCACTGAACATACCCGAGCTAAACTTCGGAAATTGATTCCGGGCACACCGGGCCTCGGAATTAGGTGCCGTCAAAAACTGCGTTCTTGTAAAATTCCAAAGAAAATTAAGAAGAAGAAAAATTCCTTGAATTTTACGGGTCTTTACAACTATGGCTCTATAGGAAACTTATACAATTAATATGAAGATATAATCACTTTCATATCGTAACATTTTTAACACACTTAATATCTATTACTCTTGACTATCATAATGTTTAGTACAAATTATTAAAATTATTTTGGAACATTCACATATATAGGATTTTTTTCAATTAAGATGGATGTGGCCTAAGCTCCACCTATTTTTCATATTGACATAAAGGGAGAATCTTTGTCCTAGGGGTTCTAAGATCTTTGATGTGAATTTCATAAAATTGTGAAAATTTAATAACACTTATTCCTCACATATGTGTATAGTGGATATATTATGTCACTCTAAATTCAGATCTAAAAAAAATTGTGTTCATTGAAAAATTAATTAAAATAAATTATATATTCACCATCATACACATAAAAATGTCAAATCACTTATCATACATCAATCTATAAACTGATTTCTTCAACTAAAGGACCGCAACATATATTTTCCATTACATAAATGAATTTGTAACACCCTAAGATTTTATGAGAAATATTTTTTTTTATTTCTTATGTTATACGCAACACCAAATGAATCTTTCACAACACACAATACTTACTTGGCTTGCATGACACGCAATCGCGAACTTCCTCAATAGCGTGTGTAGTACGCAATACCGGGTTTCACTAAACAACGATATATTATTATGAACTAGCCGTTATGAATAATATTAACTACATTTTGAATTTTATAACATTATTATTCATCTTACACATTTTCTAGAACATGGTAAGAGAACAAAATAATTTTTTTGGGTAAAATAAGTATTTTTCAAAAAATACAGTTTTGCCACCTTTTGATGGTGCACCCACATTAAATATAGTTTTTGACATGTTTATAAGTTCAATTTTACAAAATAAAATTCTTCTTTGGAATCAATATATAGAAATTTACTTTGGATAAATTTTTGATATTTTTCTGATAACTTTCATATTTTGATGAATAGTAAAAATACGTTAATTATTAATTAAAAACAACTTTTTTCATTGAGATAATTTATATGGTTAAATTATAATATTGAATGGTTTTAAAGTATAAATAGAATATATTGTTACCATTTAATATAATATATGTCATTAGAATTAATTTCACATTGAATTCATAGGTAAAAACATTTCAATCTTTGGCAATGTTTTAACTTCTAAAACCCGTGTTCTTAACAACGGGATTAATTTTAAATTAATTACTGCAACTTATGTGTTTTGAATTTTGAAAAATGGATTCCATATTCGGAATCAGTGGGTCCAAATTATGTTAATAGGATACTTTTTATTTTTGGGCATTATGAATAGTAACTACGGTAAATTTTATTTACCATAGTTAAAGGTAAATCGGGTAATTAAGGTTAAATATAAGATTATAAAATTACCCTAACATATGCCAAAATCTTATTGGATGACTAAAAGTCGACCCATATCACCTAAGGGTCAGATTAGATATTTTTAATGGACTTTTTTCCATGAAAATAATTTAATTATTATTAAAACCAAAGAAAGTGACAACATGTCACTTTCTTAAATTTATAAGTATTATAATTTTAATTTAGTTATAAACTTAATGAAAATTCAAACATAAATAGTCTACAGAAATATCATACAATTATATACATCATATGAATTTATTTAGAATTTTTAGGGATTAAATAATTATCATTAATTATGACACAATAGTGATGTTGAAATACTTTTATTAATTAAAATATCAAATAAATGGTTTTAAAAATATTAAAATAAATATTATATGAAATATTTGATGTGTTCCACTAATTTTCTAGATAAATATGACATTTTATTAATCTATTAAATCTTTTAGTTTGAACATATCTTCTGTATATATTTTATTTAAATTCAAATAAATGAATAGTT
Source organism: Viscum album (assembly GCA_963277665.1). NCBI lineage: Eukaryota > Viridiplantae > Streptophyta > Magnoliopsida > Santalales > Viscaceae > Viscum > Viscum album. The sequence goes on along the minus strand of OY728119.1, from coordinate 767,731,856 downwards.
TCAAAATTGACAGTATTGTTATTTTATAAAAATTACATATTATAAAATTGTTTAAAAATCACAAAAATATTTAAAAATTATAAATTTAAATTTATATGGTCTAAATTTCATAAATATTCAAATTATAGAAAATTCAAAACACATATGTAATTATTTATAATAATTTAAAATCAAGAATATTGTTACCACAAATAAAATTAAATTGATAAATAAGGATAAATCAAGTTTATAATGTTTAAAATAAATTACTAACATGTATAAATTTTATTTTTTGATGATATTACAAAACTATATCATCTAATCTCCATATATGAGTCATTTTGGATGTTTTTAAGTGGGGTCGGGATTTAATATAAACTAATATTTATTATACTTCCAAAGGTGCCCCTCTCCTCCCTTATAAAAGGGAACCTCCTCCCTCTCCTCCTCACACCAATTTGAGCCTTCAAGCTCGTCCAAACCCTGTACATTTCACTTCCCCACTTCCCTAGAAACATCCTAGAGGTCCTGGTCTTATTCAAAGACCAATTTTAGTGCCCTAAGAGGAGGTCTCAAAGAGGCTCTTCAAAGAAGAGGTAATATCCGTTACCGATTATTTCAACTTTATTTCTTCTTCTACTTCTTCTTATTTAGTTGTTTCATTATGAATAAATAACATCAGTATCACTCATATACTTATATGTTATTATAAGTATGAAACAACCCTATTTCACCATCTATCCATCCTACGTAAAATGAAATCACCGCATGTGCATACGTACGAAATACCGTCTCCACGTCGTGGTGTAATCTATTTTCCACCACCACCTTACTTGGATGGGTATAATGGTGTAAATAATGACTATATGTGATTATTTTAAAGTGATATTGACTCTGAAATATTATACATACACTCCAATACAATTCCACAATCATGGGAACGATATCATCGCTCATGCGTACGTACGGAATACCGTCTCCACGATGTGATGCGACTCATTCTACATGATCTTCATTGCATAATGATTATATAAATGAATTGAATAAATAAATATGATATATATTACACTAATACCATTCTGTAAATGAGGTGTATATAACCTAAAAAGAGGAATAAGAATTTATTCAACAAAACACACATACGAACATAAAGCAATAAACACCCGAATAACAAGTAGCAATGAAATATTACTAATAAGAAGCTAATAATATGACCATATATTATATAATAAAAATATATATGATTTTGTAATAAGTCAATGACATTATTTAAATCATTATACAGGAGTTTCGGACACTTACGAATCAAATCGGACCTAAGGTAAGGAAAAATCTCACAATCTCATTTTTATCCGAGATTGTTTATACTTCAGAATTTACTAGGGAATATTTATCATCCACGTCCATGTTTCCTCAATATGTAATATTATTTCCATCCACCTACAATTGTTTAAATCCAATTTTACCCTTCAGTGAGTTTTTAGTAAAAGATATGAAATGAATCTTTTGTCGTTTTTCGTACGAGGTACTTTTTGACTTTTCCAGCCAAAGTACGGGAAGAATGTTTTTTTTAACTTATACGACATGAATTGATTGTTAGAACATTATTTCCATGAAGCTTAATTTACAAGTTTTCAAGTTTATTTTTAATCAACTTCTTTTAGTTCAAAATTATATGACATGTTAAGAAATGAAATGTTTTTGACATAGAAAAGATATTTTCCTCAAGAATGGAGTTCATGTGTTTTATCAAAATTATTTTCCATATAAGATAATATAGGGTTATGTTTATATCCATATTTTTACATTTATTTGATTATGTTATTTTGGATTTATTTTTATGATATCCTTTTATGGATTATGTTATGATGACGTGATATTTAATAATCCCATTTTTATTACATGGGTTATGCTATGATGTATGGTTTATGATTTTGTGGCACACATAAGAATGGTATCATTATGAGATGGGTGGGACCTATATCTCCCTCCAATGCATTGGGTAAAGATTTATATCTCATGAGATAGACATGGCTAGAACGGAAGGTTAAACCGGTTCATTGAAACAGGACTGAAATGAGGAGTGAACTCGGTTCAGAAAGGACTTTGTCCACTAAGATAGTCTTGGCAATGAGTCTTGACTACTAAGAAATGATTTTCAATGATTATGTGTGTATGACACAAAGATTAATGTTTTAAGTTATGATTATTGGAATTACATTTCACTTCTATGATTTATCCCATGTTATGATCTCTTTTGCAGGATAAGATTTTCAAAATGTTATGTTCTTATAAATATGATATGTTTGATATTTCTTTTGTTTACCCTTACTGAGCATTTGAGCTCACCCTTTTGTATGTTTTATTTTCCCCAGGTCAGTAAGAAGGATATTAAGTAGGATATGCCAAAAAGGGACTCTAGATATGATGAAATAAATGGGAGACAACGTAGATGACTTATGAACCAGTTGTTTATGTTTACCAGTTTCTAAAGACACTATACCTATACGGTCCTTTCATTTTTTTGTTATATGTTGTAATAATTATGCTTCAATTTTGAAGTAATAACCATGTATGTAAAGTATGGGTTGTTATAGTTGGTATCAGAGGAAAGGTATAGTCAGCCTTTGGAAACTAGGATGTGGAAGCCTTAGTAAGAAACCTAAGGATATGTCTAAGCATAGAACACAATCTTAGTGTTTTAGAAATGGCCATGAACAACCTATGATAAGACCTTAGGTGTGAAATTTTATTCTTGATTATATGGTTTTCCTATTATAATTAGTGTTGCTCACACTATTCTTCTTGGTTTTAGTCAATGGATGGAACCCGAAGGAACCGTGTTAATGAGGAATGTGACGGGCAATGCAATGATTGTCCCCCTGAGCAACCAAACGTTATGGGAGATGGAATGCAGAATCTTGTAGCCAGGCTCACACAACTTTCTCAAGCTAAGAATCATGCAGGACTTCCAAACGTGCAAAGTAAGGAGCAACATTCTTTTGAATCCTTCATGAGGCAGCGTCCACCATCATTCAGTGGGTCTTCTGATCCATTAGCGGATAAACAATGGATCAGTACCACTGAAAAGATATTTTTAGTTCTTCATTGTTCTGAACATGATAAAGTCATCTTAGCAGTGTATCGTTTGGAAGGTGATGCTGATCAATGGTGGAATCTTATTAAGAATATGAGGCAAAGGGATGACATTGAGTCCATGGAATGGGACTAGTTCAATAACTTATTTTTCAATAAGTATTTCCCTCGTATTCTTTGAACAAAGATAGAGAAGGATTTTTTTGAACAGAAGCAAAAGGATGATGAATCTGTTGGTACCTACGAAGCAAATTTTACAAGACTTGCAAGGTACGCTTCCAGAATTATTATCCAACATGAGAGTAAGATCGATAGATTTTTTAGTGTCTTAAAACCAAGTCTTCAAAGGGCGTTAGCCATAAGGGAATTCAATAGCTATGAGGAAATTGTTAGATGTGCTCTCAAGGATGAGATGGAGATTAGTGTAACCCATCAGTCACATGGGTTTGATAAGAAGAGGAAAATGGAATTCAAAGGAAAATCTAAAGACCACACTGAAAAGAAGATGAGTTTTCCCTTATGCTCAAAGTGTGGAAAGAAACATTGAGGAAATTGTCTTAAGGGGACAAGAAAATGTTATAATTGTGGAAAAGAAGGTCATCAGGCAATTGAATGTCGAAATAATGGGAAGAAGATGTCTAATGATGCAAAAAAAGGAAGGGATAAACAGAATGAACCTACTACACTTCAACGTTTCAAGTGCAAGGAGATGGGGCATTATGCCAATCAATTCCCAAATCCAAGGGTTGATGATGATGATCGACGTCAACAAACTCTTAAGGACAAATACAAAGGAAAGTCACATGCAATTACTATCGACGATGTAGAGTACGACAACGAAGTGGTGATAGGTACACTTACCATCCACTCTAAAGTAGAAAATGTTTTATTTGATTCTGGATCCACCCACTCTTTTATTTCTGAATAATTTTCTAAGGGTATCGCCATATTACCTCAACTATTAGATGTTGAGTTGGTTGTGACAACTCCTAATGGCACAACAATCACATCAAAAGTTTACAATTCTTCTCTGATTGAAGTTTTTGGGAAAGTGCTTCCTGCAAATCTTGTGATCCTTCCTATAGTGGAGTTTGATGTGATTCTTGGCAGGGATTGGCTTTCTTTTTATGGATCTCATATCAATTTCCAAAGAAGGGAAGTCACATTTCATATTCCAGATCAATCTATGATCATTTATCAATACAAGGATGAACATAACCTTCCAGTGGAAATTTCATCCATCTTATGGGTCTTGATTCCACTAAATAAAGGTTATTTATCTCAAATGTTTGGAGAGAAACTCACGATTAATAATATTCCCATTTTACGGGAATTTGATGATGTCTTTCCGGAGGAATTTCTAGGTATTGCACCAAATCGTGAAGTTGAGTTTTCAATAGAACTCATACCGGGTGCTTTTCCTATTTCAAAGACACCTTATATAATAGCCCCAATTGAGTTGCAGGAATTGAAGAAGAAAATCCAAGAGAATCTTGATAAAGGATTCATACGCCCTAGTGCGTCACCTTGGGGATCACATGTTCTGTTTGTTAAGAAGAAAGATGGATCAATGAGACTCTACATTGATTATCGAGAACATAACAAGATCACTATCAAGAACAAATATCCTCTCCCACACATTGATGACCTATTTGACCAACTACGCAGAGCTCAATACTTTTCCAAGTTTGATCTTCGTTCCGGGTATCATCAATTAAGGGTCAAAAGGGAGGATATACCAAAGATGGAATTCCGTACAAGGTATGGACACTATGAATTTATAGTGATGCCATTTGGTCTTACTAATGCCTCTGCTATCTTCATGGATCTGATGAATAGAGTCTTTAGAGACTATCTTGGTCAGTTTTTGGTAGTCTTTATAGATGATATTCTTTTCTATTCAAAGATAAAGGAAGAACATGAAGATCACTTGATAATTGTATTAAAATCCCTAAGAAAGGAGAAGCTTTATGCCAAATTTACCAAGTGTGAATTTTGGCTTCAAAAAGTTGAATTTTTGGGTCACATAATCTCAAAAGAGGGGATATGTGTGGATCCAGCAAAAACAGAGGTTATCAAAAGATGGTCGAGACCAACAACAGTAACTGAGATCCGAAGTTTTCTTGGTTAGGATGGATATTACCGACGTTTTGTGACAGATTTTTCAAGGTTATATAACCCACTCACCAAGTTGACTCAGAAAGTAGTTAAGTTTGTTTGGATGTAGGAATGTGAAGAGAATTTCAAAGAGCTACAAAGAAGGTTAGCCAGTGCACCTGTGCTCACACTACCTTGCAGTGGAGAAAGATTTTTGATCTATAGTGATGCATCCAAGAAGGGATTGTGGTGTGTTCTCATGAAAAATGATATGGTGATAGCTTATGCCTCACGAAAGTTGAAAATCCATGAGCAAAATTACCCAACTCATGATTTGGAGTTAGCTGCGGTAATCTTTGCATTATAGATTTGGAGGCATTACCTTTGTGGTGAAAGGTGTGATATTTATACTGATCATAAAAGTTTAAAGTATATTTTTACACAAAAGGAGATGAATATGTGTCAAAGAAGATGGTTGGAGCTGATTAAGGATTACGACTGCTCAATTCATTACCACCCTGGGAAAGAAAACAAGGTAGCAGATGCATTAAGTCGACAAGACCAGGCTAGTTTATCCATGATGAGGATCACAAAAGATCCAATATTTATGGATTTACAAAGGATGGATCTTGGAATTATAATGGAAAGGGAAAAATCTTATCTTTCTCAAATGAATGTTTAACCATCTATACACGTGAAGATTAAAGAGGCACAGAAAAAAGATGTAGAGTTACAAAAGAAGGTGAGAAATGTTCCTGAATTCAACCTTGATTGTGATGGAATAATAAGGTTTTGGAATCGGGTTTGTGTTCCTCCCATCCCAGAATTAAAGAAGGAGCTACTGGAAGAGGCTCATAGTTCTTCATTTTCTATTCATCCTAGAAGTACAAAGATGTATAGGGACCTGAAATTGTACTTCTGGTGGGATGGCATGAAAATAGATGTTGCTGAATATGTCTCTCGATGCTTGGTTTGTCAGCAAGTTAAAGCTGAGAGACAAAAGTCTAAGGGGATGTTACAACCATTACCCATACCAGAATGGAAATGGGAAAACATCACTATGGAATTTGTCACTGGACATCCTAAAACATCCAAAGGCAATAATGTTATCTGGGTTATAGTTGATCATCTTATGAAGTCAGCACACTTCATTGTTATTAGAGAAGATTTTTCTCTTGATCAGCTTTCCAGGATTTATGTAAAGGAAGTGGTAAGATTTAATGGAGTACCACTTTCCATTATATCTGATCGGGATCTGAGGTTTACCTCAAAATTTTGGCGAAGTCTTCAGCATGCTCTAGATACAGAGTTGAGTTTCAGCACTGCTTACCATCCTCAGACAGATGGTCAGTCTGAGAGGACAATTCAAACTCTAGAAGACATGTTGAGAGCTTGATCTATGGATTTCAAATGTGGTTGGTATCAAAACCAATCTTTGGTGGAATTTTCTTATAATAATATCTTTCACTCCAGTATTCAGATGGATCCTTATGAAGCCCTCTATGGAAAGAAATGTGAACTCCAACTTGTTGGGATGAAGTTGGGGAAAGAAAGATATTAGGACCTGATCTTGTTGATGAGATGGCAGAAAAGGTCAGATCTATTCAACAACACATAAGAGCAGCTCAGAGTTGATAGAAAAGTTGTGCCGACAACCGAAGAAAAGACCCAGAGTTTGAAGTGGGTGATAAAGTGTTCTTACGAATATCTCCCTGGAAAGGGTCATGAGATTTGGAAAGAAGGGAAAGTTGAGCCCTAGATATGTTGGTCCTTTTGAAATTCTGGATCGTGTTGGGAAAGTAGCTTACCGATGGGCGATTCCACCGAATCTATCTCATGTTCACAATGTGTTCCATGTATCTCTCCTGAGAAAGTACATACATGATCCTTCACATGTACTCAACTCAGAAGTTGTACCGTTGGAGAAAGATCTTTCTTATGAAGAACAACCGATAGAGATTCTAGATTGTAGCGAAAAAGTCCTATGGAACAAGACCACTCGCTTGGTGAAAGTTTTATGGAGGAACCACCAATTAGAATAAGCTACATGGGAACTTGAGGATATGATGAGGGAGTGGTATCCTCATCTGTTTGTAATGAAGTGACGAATTTCAAGGGTGAAATTCATTTTAAGGGGGGTAGAATGTGACACCCTGATATTTTATAAGAAATATTTTTTTTATGTCTTATCTTATACGCAACGCCAAAGGAATCTTTCACAACACACAATACTGACTTGGCTTGCATTACACGCAATCGCGACCTTCCTCGATAGCGTGTGTAGTACGCAATACCGGGTTTCACTAAACAAAGATATATTATTATGAACTAGACATTATGAATAGTATTAACTACATTTTAAATTTTATAACATTATTATTCATCTTACAAATTTTCCAGAACATGGTAAGAAAAAAAATAAATTTTTCGGGTAAAATAAGTATTTTTCAAAAAATGTAGTTTTGCCGCCTTTTGATAGAGCACCCACATTAAATATAGTTTTTGACATGTTTATAAGTTCAATTTGACAAAATAAAATTCTTCTTTGGAATCAAGATATAAAAATTTACTTCGGATAAATTTTTGATATTTTTCTGACAACTTTCATATTTTGATGAATAGTAAAAATACGCTAATTTTTATTTAAAAACAACTTTTTTCATTGAGATAATTTATATGGTTAGATTATAATATTTAATGGTTTTAAAGTATAAATAGAATATATTTTTACCATTTAATAAAATATATGTCATTAGAATTAATTTCACATTGAATTCATATGCAAAAACATTTCAATCTTTGGCAATGTTTTAACTTCTAAAACTCGTTTTCTTAACAACGAGATTAATTTTAAATTAATTACTGCAACTTATGTTCTTTTAATTTTTAAAAATGGATTCCATATTTGAAATCAGTGGGTCCAAATTATTTTAATATGCTACTTTCTATTTTTGGGCATTATGAATAATAACTACGGTAAATTTTATTTACCATAGTTAAAGGTAAATCGGGTAATTAAGGGGAAATATAAGATTATAAAATTACCCTAACACCTACCAAAATCCTATTGGATGACTAAAAGTAGACCCATATCACCTAATGGTTGTATTAGATTCATTTAATGGACTTTTTTCCATGAAAATAATTTAATTATTATTAAAACCAAAGAAAGTGACAACATGTCACTTTCTTAAATCATATAAGTATAATAATTTTAATTTAGTGATAAACTTAATGAAACTTTAAACATGAATAGTCTTAATAAATCTAATACAATTATCTACATCATATTAATTTATTTATAATTTTTAAGGATTAAATAATTATCATTAATTATGACACAATAGTGATGTTGAAATTATTTTATTAATTAAAATATCAAATAAATGGTTTTAAAAATATTAAAATAAATATTATATGAACTATTTAGTGTTCTAAACTAATTTTCTAGATACATATGACATTTTATGAATCTATTAAAGCTTTTAGTTCGAACATATAATATGTATATATTTTATTTAAATTCAAATAAATGAATAGTGTCAAAATTGACACTATTGTTATTTTATAAAAATAACATATTATAAAATTGTTTAAAAATCCAAAAAATATTTAAAAATTATAAATTAAACTTTATATGGTCTATAATTTTATAAAGTGTCAAATTATGGAAAATTAACAACACATATGTAATTATTTATAATAATTTAAAATTTATAATATTATTACCACAAATAAAATTAAATTGATAAATAAGGATAAATCAAGTTGATAATGTTTATAATAAATTCCTAACATGTCTAAATTTTATTGGTTGATGAGATTAAAACCCTATCTCATGTAATCATCAGATATGAGTCATTTTGGAAGTTTTTAAGTGGTGTTGGGATTTAATATAAACAAATATTTCTTATATTTCCAAAGGTTCCCCTCTCCTCCCTTATAAAAGGGCACCTCCTCCCTCTCCTCATCACACCAATTTGAGCCTTCACGCTTGGCCAACAACTACCCATTTTACTTCCCCACTTCCATAGAAACATCCTAGAGGTCCTTTTCTTCTTCAGAGACCAATTTTAGTGCCCTAAGAGGAGGTCTCAAAAAGGCGCTTCAAAGAAGAGGTAATGTCCGTTACCGATTCTTTCAACTTTATTTCTTCTTCTACTTATTCTTCTTTAGTTGTTTCATTATGAAGTAATAACATCAGTATCACTCATATAATGATATGTTATTATAAGTATGAAACAACCCTATTTCACCATCTATCCATCCTACGGAAAATGAAATCATCGCGCGTGCGTACGTACGAAATACTGTCTCCACGTCATGGTGTAATCTATTTTCCACCACCACCTTACTTGGATGGGTATAATGGTGTAAATAATGACTATATATGATTATTGTAAAGTGATATTGATTCTTAAATAGTATACATGCACTCCAATACAATTCCACAATCATGGGTACGATATCATCGCTCGTGCGTACGTACGGAATACCGTCTCCACGATGTGACGCGACTCGTTCTACATGATCTTTATTGCATATTGATTATATAAATGAATTGAATAAATAAATATGATATATATTACTCTAATACCATTCTGTAAATGAGGTGTCTATAACCTAAAAAGCAGAATAAGAATTTATTCAACAAAACACACATACGAACATAAAGCAATAAACACCCGAATAACAAGTAGCAATGAAATATTCCTAATAAGAAGCTAAGAATATGACCATATATGATATCATAAAAATAAGTATGATTCTGGAATAAGTCAATGACATTATTTAAATCATTATACAGGAGTTTCGGATACTTATGAAGCAAATAGGACCTAAGGTAAGGGAAAATATCACAATCTCATTTTTATCTGAGATTGTTTATACTTCAGAATTTACTGGGGAATATTTATCATCCACATCCATGTTTCCTTAATATGTATTATTATTTCAATCCACCTAAAAATTTTTAAATCCAGTTTTACCCTTCGGTGAGTTTTTAGTAAAACATATGAAAGGAATCTTTTGTCGTTTTTCGTACGAGGTACTTTTTGACTTTTCCGGCCAAAGTACGGGAAGAATGTTTTTTTTAACTTATATGGAATGAATGGATTTTTAGAACATTATTTCCATGAAGCTTCCTTTACAAGTTTTCAAGTTTATTTTTAATCAACTTCTTTTATTTCAAAATTATATGACATGTTAAGAAAGGAAATTGTTTTTGAAGTAGAAAGGATATTTTACTCAAGAATAGTTATCAAAATTATTTTCCATCTAAGATAATATAGGGTTCTGTTTATATCCCTATTTTTACATTGATTTGATTATGTTATGATGGAATTATTTTTACGATATCCTTTTATGGATTATGTTATGATGATGTGATGTTTAAGAATCCCATTTTTATTACATGGGTTATGCTATGATGTATGGTTTATGATTTTGTGGCACACATAAGAATGGTATCATTATGAGATGGGTGGGACCTATATCTCCCTCTAATGCATTGGGTAAAGATTTATATCTCATGAGATAGATATGGCTGGAATGGCAGGTTAAACCGGTTTAGTGAAACAGGGCTGAAACGAGGAGTGAACTCGGTTCAGAAAAGGACTTTGTCCGCTAAGATAGTCTTGGAAATTATTCTTGACTACTAAGAAATTATTTTATATGATTATGTGTGTACGCCACAAAGCTTCATGTTTTAAGTTATTATTATTGGAATTACATTTCACTTCTATGATTTATCCCATGTTATTATCTCTTTTGTAGGATAAGATTTTCAAAATGTTATGTTCTTATAAATATGATATGTTTGATATTTCTTTTGTTTACCCTTACTGAGCATTTGAGCTCACCCTTTTGTATGTTTTATTTTCCCTAGGTCAGGAAGAAGTATATTAAGTAGGATATGCCAAAAAGGGACTCTAGATATGATGAAATAAATGGGAGACAACGTAGATGATTTATGAACCAGTTGTTTATGTTTCCCAATTTCTAAAGACACTATACTTATATGGTCCTTTCATGGTTTTATTATATGTTGTAATAATTATGCTTCAATTTTGAAGTAATAACCATTTATGTAAAGTATGAGTCATTAAATAATTTCTCCCCAAAATGATCAAGGGTAATAATATACTAACATTTCTAATTTATAGGATTTATCCTCACGTGTAAGTTCCCTAGGATTTTTAAAATAATTAAATTTATTATTATTTTATTTGAAATTGAAAATCAATTTCCCCTTAGAAACATTTATCACAACCCCTATGTGGAAGGGAATGTCCTAACAAGTATGATATAGAATTCCCTATCACACTCCATATAAAAAATGGAAAAAATTAGTAGGTTAAAACAAATTTCAAACACCAACAAGAAGAATATCTACGCTACCTATAGGGAGTATGATAGAATGGCTAGCCAGTTGGAGGATAATAGTAGTAGGTTACAGTTCTCCCAATCTCAACTATTGGAATAGCATGTAAAGAATAATATTGATTCTTACTATAAGTTCTCATATGAAATTTAGTTGAACACTATTTCCTAAAGTACCTCGAATCAAAAACTATATTGTATCCTTGATATTGGGTGGAATTTTATTTTGGAGGAAAACACTAGACTTTTCAATTAGGATATATATAGATATACCCTAAAGTAATTTCAAGTTTGAAACAATTTTTTTGAGATATTTTTTATATGAAGAATATAAATGAAATCATAAATGAAATGAATTTTCATTTATAGCTTGTTGAAATTCGAATGGACCTTGTGAATTTTAGGGCTTTGACTTTTTTGTTTGTTTTTTTTAGGAAATGGGATGAGTTGACATAATTCCACAAGATAGTGGATAATTCATCAATTTATTATTTAATATTTTCCATACCATTATTATATTTTATTTTAGAATATATTTTTTATGTGTGTTTCAATTAGTATATATGGATTTAAATATTTTTTATTATTATTGTACACAATTCTAGATTTTTTAAATTACATAGTTTTTTTAGTTTCATCTATAATTTAATTTAGAACTATCATGGGTTCTAATCTATAATACTCTAGAGTTTTCATATCACCCCAGGTTTTCACTATAATTATATTCTTTCTCATATTCACTTCTATTGTACTAGGTGTCTTATTTTTTATATCCATTATAATTAACTATCCATGTGATAGATTTCATTTTTCATATTATTCATATCATATTTTAAAGTAGTTATTTTATATTAAATATCATCTTTATGTATTTTATCTTTTATATCCACTCAACCAAGAACATAATTCATGTTCCATTCTAAACTATTCTTTGAATTTCATAATTCATCCCTATTTTGGTTTTGGAATTTTTATTAGGTTGTTCTTGAAATCTAGGAGTAGCAGCTTCTCTAAACACTCTCAAATATCTATAAGAGAGATTATGATGCTTCATATAGTCTTGGTTGTATGTATTTTAAAATTTATTATCCCTAGGAAGAAGTCTATATATGTACTAATCAAATTAAGAATTTTTATTATTTGGGTAGACATATAAAATTAAGCAAAACAATATTGAAAATGACCAAACATACCACAGTGGTTTCATTTCTACCAGTGTTATTATTCATTAGAAATAATTATAACAAGTGTGTATATTTCATGAAAAAAATTTGTATATTCCATAAAGGTCTATCATTCTAGAAAATTTATGTTTTGAAGTTTTTAAAATTTTATATAATTTTTTTAAAAACTTCAATAGTTGTATAAAAAAATATCCTCAAAAAAATAATCTACAATTGTTTGATTAAAAGTGGTGAGTCTATTATAAAATTTGTCCATAAATAAATATTAATAAAACTCATGTTTAATAAATATTCTAATAATACCCCTAAATCTATCGAAAGTTTCTTGGATCAAATCACCCTCATTGTACACAAAACTAATGATTTTATGTCTAATTTTTTATTTCATCCTAATGGATTAGAACTCTGTTATAAAGGATTTAAATAATTGATCCCATGTGTCAAACATATCATCTTTTAACAATTGAAATATTTTTACAACATTACCCTTTAGAAAAGTGGAAATAATCTAAATTTCATCTCTACCTCACTAATCCCTCACTATGGAAGTTATCGCACCACACTATAGAAATCCCAAAGGAAGTATAATGATTATTCATTATAAAATACATTGAATCATGGAACCATGGACAATAATTACTATTAAATATCATATTTTCTAAACTAATGGGTAATCATAATCCATGATAGATTACATTAAATAATGGGAAACTGAATCAACCTAATCTTGTACCTCTCAATGTCATATCTTATAATAAGAGGTGGAATGAGATTTTCTTAGGGATACACTAACTCATTATTATCTTTCATTTTGACTTTATTTTTTATATTACTTAATTTTTTTTAATTTTTATAATAAAAGGATATAATATTTTAGACATTATTTTAGTTTTTATGTAGGTTCATATTTTAAAAAAAGTTTGAAATTTACACAAGTAAACACGTAGAATATTAATATAAACATTTTCAAACATATTTTGTTTTTTTATTATTTATTTTTATGGATTTTTTTTTGTTTTCTTGAATAAAAGTTCCTAACTTTTTTTAATTGTTTCCTCCCTAATAAAAATGAAAACAATTGGTCATCATTTCATTTGAACCCCACAATTTTTTTTTATTTTTTCTCCTAACAAATACTAGAATTATTTTAGAAAATATTGATCCACATTAAAGTATTGGAAATATGTTTGATGAAAAAAGATAAATAACTTGAAAATAAGAAAAACAACCCCTAAAATTAAGAATAAATACATCTAAATAAAGATTCATTGAAAATTAGACAAGTGAGTAGGATTATGTGGGTATAAATAAGGAGTTAGATTAATGATAAGACCAATAAAATTATTTGTGATCAAATAGTGGAATATGAATGAAAATATTGATTCATTCATAACTTTTATATTCAATTGATCATGTGAAAATAAGTAAATCAATATACACTAAAAATATTTTCTACTAACATTGTTAAATTGTATAAAGTGTGGGTTAACCTCCAAAAATTTCCAACTATGAAACTAAAAACTACAAAATAAATGAGTGGATGAATCACCAACAATAAATTTCTGTTTGCATATAGTGTAATTTCCTATAATTGATTTAAAAAAATTCCTATTATAAGAATTTAAAATAATTATTATCTTAACATTTTTCAAATAGAGATCAATATCAACTTCTATTGATTCTTGACAATTAAAAAATTTACTTCTAGAGAGGAAGGAAATAAGGAAAGCAATCCATAATTAAATATATCACATGATAAAAGATAATTAAAATGATAAGAATAATATCATTCCCTAAGAAAAATTTTAAATAATATACATTTTTGAAATAATAATTTGAAAAAATGTATTCATTATATTAGAAAAACATGAAGAAAATAGACAACTAATAGCATGAGCTCATATAGAGAAAGAAAATCGTCTTTTTTGAGTCAATATCAGCCTCTTCTATCCCCTATGATACAGTTATGATACTTCTGGATTATGTCTCATACTCTGTGAGTTCAATGTAATGATCAGTCGCTTTTTTAGGCTACTAGTGTGTTTCTCCATTTTAACAGAATTCATATGGGAACTCAATCTTTCATATAATATTTAAACCATCTCATTCATCTCATGATCTATAACACAGCTCATTATTCACTTTTCATCCTCCTTCTTGGGTGACTTACACAGAGCTCAAAATTTAATTTGTTTCTACATAACATGGGTAGGCTTGAACTTCACACAATTCAGTTCAATATTCACATCTCTTATAGCTAAATCCAGAAGCCTACCTTGCATACCCACAACTTTTTTTAGTCGAGATCCCACTTTTACTTTGAGTTTTAATTTCATTAATATTATAAATTTAATTTTAGGGATGACAACCCATAAAGTCATACAAATTGAAAAACATGTAAGAAAAAAAGGCACTTTTCACATTATTAATGAATTTAGATGTCATTATTTGTAATATTATATAATATATATATATATAATAAATCATATAACTTTTTAAATATTTACACTAAAATAAAGATTCCAAAAAAAATAGGTCTAAAAATTATATTTCAATGATTAATCACCAAAATCAACAAGAAATATATGATGAAATTTTTATGAGAAAATTAAATCAAACCCATTTAATCAATTTTAAACTAAAAATAATCAATTCCATCATGATATTCCAAGGATAAATATTCATGATCAGATAAAACAATCATAAAACTTTTAATATTATCAACACATTTTGGAATAAACACATCAAGTATTTTCCCAAAATTATGTCACAATGAGCATCAAAAAAAGGCCAAAATGATACTATACTAAATGAATAAAATGAAAATTACTAATTTGGGGATACATTGAAAAACTAAGGAATCTTTAAATCCATCATTGTGATTTTCATTGAACCACACGTTATTTATTAAGACTGATCATGAGGTTACATCATGTGAATGATAGAATATCAAAAAGATGATGTTGCACGCATTATTAAGATAAAATATTATTAGGTAATAATTTATTCTCAAGTTATTACTGATGTATTAGTGTGTATTTTTATAGGACTATGGTGAATAAACAATTTATTATTAACCATTAACAAAGAAAATTAAAGTGGTAATAACCACTTCATAATTTGTAAACCATAGTCAATTTTCCCATTGAATTAAGATTAAAAATTTACTCATTGGAATGAATATTATTAGAGATCACTATGTAAAACGAAAATAAAGGAAATCAGATAAAAACTTTTTATCTATTCAATTTTCAATCATGAGTACCATTATATTGAAAAAAAATCTAATGAAACGATGTTTATACTCATTATGAGATGTAATCCTACTACACCACCAGTTATTTGTTTTATTTAAATTATCTTGTACTACTAGTTTCATGTTGCAATTTATTTATCATTTCACTTTTTTATATCTATTTTTGGTTTATTCAATTCATTTTCAAAATCATAATGTTTAATTATTGTACCTCAAAATAATTATATTTTATGGATAATGTCTATAATATCCCATACTATTATATCTCACTCTTAAATATATATCTCTTAGAGGTTTTACCTGAATCATTTGAAAGAATTTCCAGGTACATGTCCATTTTTTGGACCTTCTTCCCTATGTTTATCATTTCTCATTGTCTCATTGATTGTTGTTTTAATATTTTTCTCTCAGAGTGTTGATGGTTTTTCTCAATTTTTGTTTTGGTTATTCTCAATTAGGCCTAATATATAAATATTATTGGATAACCTAACATTAAAAACCACATCCTTGGTTATTTATGATGGTGAATTATTGGTTTCATATTACTTCAATGGAAGCTCGAATGTTTTGTGTTTCTGGTTCCTTGTTCGTTTTTTACATCTTCCATCAGTGGTGATGGTTGGTTAGTGATTCTAACTCATAGTTCTCATTCAATATACTGTCCTTCCATTTTTATCTAACTCATTATGCTTAACCTAACCTTTTTCAGTTGTGATGGTGCCTATGATGGAATGGTAAATTATGAGGGTTTAGTTAGTTATAGTTATCACGTGTTTGTGTGCTAGTTCTTCCTTTACTATATCTGGGTGGTCTCATCATTTGAGCTTGTTTGAAATCATAAAACACTAAATATTCTATTTATATATTAGTGAAAT
This sequence comes from Viscum album, assembly GCA_963277665.1. Taxonomy (NCBI): domain Eukaryota; kingdom Viridiplantae; phylum Streptophyta; class Magnoliopsida; order Santalales; family Viscaceae; genus Viscum; species Viscum album. The sequence continues at coordinate 767,714,988 of OY728119.1, read as the reverse complement.
ATATTATATCTAGTTTATACATATAATTGATTAGTTCTTTCATAATGATCTACTTTTAGGTAAAATGATTAGAAGGGTTTTCAGATGTTATTTTCTTCGATATTTGTAGTGTATTCTTTAGGTGGTGGAATTACATAGAGTAAGATCTTGTGTAGTGGATTTTGGCTATAGGATTTTTTTAGATGGATGGAATGGATTTTTGAGTGGATTATTTCTCATTTTTAGTGGCTTATTGATTTAGTGGATTTATATATAGTAATTATTCCTAAGAACGTTGATTTTATAGGATCTATTATCCAGCTTTCCAATGTTGTTATTCTATTTGAGGGTTTAGGGTACCGACTCTATAGTGAAATAATCTATAGTGATTCTCGATTTTTAATTTAATCAGTCTCTATAGAAAAAAATTAGTTGATGCGGGGAGGTTTATGGATTTCAAAATGGTGGTAAGCTATAGTTTCATTAGTGGGATCACTGGATTCATTGAAATAGTTTGTTTTTCAATAGAGTGAATGTTTAGATAAGAGGAGTGAGGATTACGTTAAGGTGTGAGGATTGAGGTGGTGAATTTGGTAATATATGGATTTCATCATAAAATCTAGGCATGAGGTATTGTTGGATGAATTCATAATAGTTCACATGTTATATTAAATTTGAAATTTGAATCTTGTATTTGTTCTGATTTTCTTTGATAGTTGGGATATGATTGGTGTGTGGATTATTATATTTTTGAGGATAATCACTTAACCTAAAAATATTTTTATGAAAATATTATAAAAAGGACTGGAGGAGGTACCTATTATACCTCCATAAATGGTTTGGGTGTTTTAATAATTTATGCCACATGACTAAAAGGAATATTTTGTAATAATTATGCTACCATTAGAAAAATGAAGTTATAAGAGGGTAGTAAATTCAATTGAAAAGTAGTTTTTTGTGTCATACATACATATCATAAATTATAGGGGTGCAACAAGTGGATATAGGATTAGTTGATTCAATCTACTATAAAATTATTGTGTTCCTATTTTTATGTTTCTTGACATTAATTTTAATTATTCTTATATCATCCTCCATTATTTACTTTTGGATGTATGAATATATTTGAAGAAAATTATGTTTATTCCATCATTTTATGATAAAAAAATGAAAATTATCTTGAGAATCCACAAATGATGTGAAAGTATTGATTCACCAACCTCAACTCCAAGACAAACACCTTCCATTGATTCTCCAATAATTTCAACTAATTTGAGATCTAATCTATTTATTTATATTTCACAATCTCTATCTACTAGTATTATTCAATGGTTTCTCTACATTGATTGATTTTTTGAGACGATAATCAATAATTACTTTGATGGGAAACAAATTTTGTCTAATCAATTCCTCAAACACATCCTTGATTTCCCCCATTAATTCCATGCATAATTTCTCATTAATTATTCTATTATGTTTGTATTTAATTCATCCTATTTATAATTTTTTTGAAATATCTCTAAAGTAACATTCCAAAAATATAAAATGATTGAATCCAAATCCTATAAATTTTACAAGCCACCAATATTAAATAAAATATTATAAATTCCATATTATTTATTTTATAAAAATAATCTATAAATATATGAATTACTTAAATTAATAAATAACTGTTAAAAAAATAAAATTTATAATTTTTATTGGTTAATGGGATTAAAAATGACAGTAAAAATTAGGACATAATTCCATAAATTCACGAACCATTACCAAACAACATACCATTATAAAAAGAAAAATTCAAATTAAAAAAACAAGAATCCCAAAAATGATATCCATGATCCTAGTTCCTCTAAGGAATCAAGAGAACGTCGAATATCACACTGTTCAAAACTATCACTCACAAAATCATTGCCAACAAATCCTTAACCAAAAAGGAAACCTTATAATGAGAAGTAAGTTTTTTTAATGGGTATATTTTTTAAAATGGATAGGGTTTTTAGTATTTTAAAAAAACGGTCCAGAGAAGTGTGAACCCGATTCAGAGTTCTCTTTATTGCTAAGTAGCGTGAATGAGGTTCATGATTCCTAACCATGAACAACGACCCATAAATTCCATTCAGGACTCTTTATATATATATAATAAAATTTGTAATATTTATAAAATTATTAAGTTATTTTTATAAAAGTAATAAATTATATTACTGAATATATTAATTATAAATCATTGTATATATTTATTACTTAATATGTTGTATCAATAAAAAATTTATATAATTCTTTATGAACTTATTTTAGGTAATTATTAGTAATTTATTAATAATTAATATATTAAATAAATTTTCAATTTTATTATTTAGTTGTAAATAGTAATATACTATTCTATGACTAAATAATTAAGAGTACTATAACTATTATTTATTTTTTAATTATATAAATTAAATAATTTATATTCATAAATATATTTACATGTTAATAAATAGATTATATTTCATATATTATGATATATTATTAATTAATTAGATTCATAATTAATTATATAGTATTTTTTATTAATGGTAATAATATTTAAATAATTATTAATCAAAAGTATTTGTGATGTTTTTATTGATATAAAATATTGGTAATTTATTGTTAAGTAATTTATTGATTAATAAAAAATTGTATTTTTTATTATTAATTAATATTATATTATTATTTTATTAATTTATTAATAGTATAGTAACTAATAATTATAAAATTGTAATTATAAATCATTTTAAATTTTTTGTTGATATTATTATTAGTAATTTATTAATATTTAAAATATTAAATTATTAACAATTGAATTTTTTTATTAATTAATAATATATTATTATTTTATTAATATAATTATTAGTTTTATAGCTAATATTTATTATATAAAAATATAAATGAAATAATTTTTGTTTAGAATTTTTTTTACTTATTAATAAATATATTATTCTTAACATATTATGATGTGTTATTAATTAAATAATTTTATATGAAATATGGTAATATTTATTATTATTATTGTTATTATTATTTATAGAATTAAAATTAATAATTTTATCACTATTTAATAATAAAATTAACATGGTAATTTATTATACATAATATGTATAATAATACTAAAAATTATTAATATAAAATAAAAATATAATTATTCTTATTACTAATTCAGTTATTAATGTTAATGATTCTTAATCATTCTAAAATATTTTTATGAATTTCCAATTTAATTAATTAATTTTTTTATAAAACAAAATAAAATATTTTAGTATGTTTTTAAGTAAAATATAAATAATAATTAAAAAACATGTAACATGTTTCAATCTAATCTACTTCGCTATTTTGGATGATCTGCCGTGTCATTGTTAGGTGTATATATAATGTGTTCATTCAATGTAATTCTATGTCTACACTATGGTGTACACAACTCCTCTATATCATCCATGTCACCTACCACCACATCATCAAGTGTGATAGATGGTGGATCTACAGTCACACCTCATGTACTATATCCTACCTCCAATGATAGTTTATATTTGATGGAACTCTCCCAAGCATGTGAATAAGGTGGAATCTGTGTAGTATATATATGCAGATCAGGGGAAAATAATTTTTATAATATAGGCAAGTCAGTATCTAGCTATACAATGAAATCTTTCATGCTAAATAATTGTGTTCCTACTCGTGTATCTTGTTGTGGTTATGGATCATATGAAATAGGTATTAGAGGATCATCTGGATGATCATGATGAACACCCTCCTCATCTTCCACATCTGCATCCATAATATGGCCATCACCCCTGGAACATCTATATTAGGATTTTCACCCTCAGCATTAGTTGACACATCAAGTAAAATCTCCTGATAAATCTCATCCATAAAATAAATCTACGCTTCCACTAATCTAAGAAAATAATTCTTGTCAAAGGAACCTCCCTCTATGGGATCATAAATGTGAAGGAGATGTTTGATATGAGCATTAGGAAAAAATAAATTATGTAGTTAACTAATGTTTATAAAAAACTATTCAATAGTTGAAGGAATAATTATTACCAAGTAATGATAGCATCATTCATGTCACGTAATATATCTAACTGGGGATAAATAGTAGCATGTCCCATAACCCAATTGGTTAGATATATGAAAACATACAATGTTAGAATCTCATAATCAGGACACATGTCATCTTTCCCAATGTCAATATATTGTGTATGATATGTCTTCTAGTAAAAATCTCGCTTCCCTCATAGCTTTAGTGAATGAAGTGAATGTAATCGACTCGGTGGTGGAGTAATGGGTTGATATAATCCTAACTACCTCATAACTCTATCAGTATGATACCGCTTCACAATATAAAAATGAATCACATGAATGATGCATGTGCTGGCAACAAGCATCATTGTACACCATGTTGGGAGATTAGGTATGATAGCTTAATTATATGGAATCTATGAAACATAAAATATAAAAAATTAATAGTAAATTAATAAATGAAAATATTCATTATCTAAAATAATAATTTAACTTTAAAATTAATAGCCACATGTGTTGTTTATTTGAAAATTATCTAACATAGGTTTGTAAGTATGGACATCATGTCTGCATGTATCTAAATATCGATGTGTCTAACTCCATTAGTATATAAAACTTTTCTACTTTTATATCATAATATAAAGTTATACATTTCATTTCTAAATATGAAAGAAGGAAAAACATACCATCATTCACACAAAGACTCTCCAAAAATATAAACAGTAAATATCATGCTTGCATGTGGATATAAGAAATGGATTCACTCCCATATCCATATATTTATTATAATAACACATATCCTAATAATCATATTATAAATGAAACGTGTACTACATATCTCCCTATTTGTATATAGAATACATGAAAACACCTCGCTATACCACAATATTTGGTTCAAGTCCTCTAGTAATGGTAAATACATATAATGTACAAGTACAGTCAAGTGATCAATGAAGATTGGGCCACTGATAAGACTAAAAATGTAAGTATGTGAAAATAGAAACACATTGATTTTGTTAGAATCATCAGCTTGATTAGTTATGTGTTCATCTACCCATTTAATGCGTAATCTACAACAAATGATCTACCTATAATAATTGTGGACTTCAATGCCCAACAATCATTAAACTATATCAAACTAATATATATTGGATCGGCCTATCATAGTCGCATCGTCGATTGGGAGGCCCAACATAATGGACACATCCTCGATGATAACAGTAATATCTACCTCTAGAAAATATAATGTATGCTTCTCTAGACTCCATATCAATATAATCATAACAATGAGATGATGATTGAAAAATGTGGAGTCACTCATTTCTAGGTCATAGAACCCAACATGAAGAAGTTTAGTGATAATGGAAAGAGGTGGTGTAAAAATATTGAAATGGTGAAATTTGTGCACACTAAAAGCAGGAAATGGATGTCCCTCTATGACCATCCATAGAGCATTCCTATCCTGCAATATGAGTAGGGGAGGACCCGCCATATCTACATTTTATATCATTGTTAATATTTATAGTCAATTCAGTGAAATTTCTAAAATATTCGTAAAAATTATTATTTATATTTAATAATTATGATGAAAAATTAGGAAATCAAATAGATGTGAGAGATGTTTTTTCTTATTCAATCAATATATTGTTTAATGATCTCCAATAATTTTTAAATTATTTCTATATAATTCTATGTATATAAACCATAATCAAAATTATGTATTGTATATGTGGTTTCATGATATTTTCAATCAACCATGTGATTTGAAGGATAGATTCGAAGACCATTCATTTGGAGGATGAACCTCTTTTTATTCATTGCTATTGTGTGTATATTTTCTAATTTTTGACATATCAAAAAAATATTTTATATTGAATCTTTAAATTAAAAAAACTAGTGATGAAATATTCCATAACTAGAGAATTTCATAAATAAAATAATCCATTAATGAAAAGTTTACATATGAAAAAAATGTACACATTCATGATAAAATACATAAAATTGATCAAGGATGACAGGATGTGGAGATCTATCCTTCCACTTGGGGACATTTCTTGTGTGTATTCCTTTGTGTGTGAAAATGCCACTGCATAGTCACCCTCTTCATTATTGAGGATAGTCCATCTTATGTCTGATAATGTAAGAACCCGGGTTTTGGGAAATGGTTCAAAATCCCGACCCTATTTGAATTTTGGACTGGTTTCTGAGGAAACTAGAGAAAACGGGAAGTTTATGGAAATTTCCATAATACATGCCATGTACTTTGAAGTACACGCCGTGTATATGTTAAGCGAGTTTCGACCGTGTGCTTGCCGAGTACATGTCGTGGGATGACCATGTAGAAATTTCTTACTACACGACATGTAGTTTTCAACACGCCATGTAACCCTGACTGTGTGGTGGCCATACAGGGCGTGTGGGCCTGTGGCGAGGTAGAACCAGGTACACACTGTGTTCCCCTTGGACACGTCGTGTATTCTAGCCGTGTATGAGGGATATACATGGTGTGTGGGTAAGTCGGCGAGGTAGAGAAGAGAAACCAAGTACACGTCATGTACTCATGTCGGCAGGTCTGGAAAGTAAGGTGGCGGGATTTAGCAGTCATATGAATAGTAAAATGATATATGTCGTGTACTTAAAGTACACACTGTGTATTTTCTTTTTTTCGCTAAAACGGGCAGTAGCCTCATTTTGAGGTAGAACCTCAATACCTCCTTTGGGTTGAGCGGGAGGGAGTCGGCCGGATCCTCAAACCCTTCCTGTTTCTCTGTTCAAACTCCGTTTTGATCGCGGTTGGATGCGTTGGAACCCCCTTGGTAAGGACTCTATTCCCCTTGAGCCGTTTTGTTTGATTTCTGTTCTAGAACAAGTTATAGGGGTGTGAGTGGTTTGGATTCTTTTGTAGATATACCACGTTTTAGACTGAATTGAAGGCTGTTACTGGAGTAGCATCGTACAAGTCTCAGGTAGGGGGTGCATACCTCATTTTTTGATTTCGTGGTTGTTTGTGTGGCGCGGCCTTCGGCGTGTTTTTGGGTATTTTGAGTGGGACCCGTTTTATCTGTTATTTCACAATGAATTTCTTGTGGGACCTATGGGATGCTTTTGGGTATGCCCTGTTACCAGTTTGCGTGAGCGGGCTGGGTGAGGGGTCGTGGCTCATCAGGGAATTTTGGCTAGGGAATGCCAAAATGGTTTAAATTGAAATATTAATGTGTTAAAATGTTTAGTTTAATTTATTAAAGCCTGTTGTAAATTGTTAGAGGCATTCAAGACCTTAGTGCTGGTATGGGACAACACCTTGCGTAGTGAAAATAAACTTTTTAGTATGTTTTTCTTATTTATGTTGTCTATTAAAATACGTTAGTTATTCAAATTCTGAATTGCATCTGCTGACCCATTGGGTTGTGTTGGGCTTGGCCTGGTTACACTTGAGTGATGTTGATCACAGGTTGGGGCTTTTCCCGGGTTACTTCGGGTGGTTTTGACCACGGGATTGGGCGTCATGGATGTCTGCTTGAGGCAGTACGACTGTGAGGTTGGGGCATGGCCCAGGTTACTTGGATGGAGAGGCCATCATACTTGAGCGACATGGTCGCAGGGACATGAGGTGTCAAATGTGTTTGTGTCTTGGGTACTATTTGGTGATTACCGCTCACCCGGGACTTTGAGTAGTGTGCACACAGAGATACTCTATGATTAGGTGGTTTTGACCACTTTTGTGGGTAGAGGCCCCCGTAGTTGTAGTTAGGTATTCTGGTTGGGGGTGCTTGCTATAGAAAGCCACGTGGGAGGTGAGTAGCCTTTAGGGGATGGGAGTGCCTTCGGGACGTCGGTACTTGAGACATGAGGTGTCAGGAGGCACGTGGTGCCGGGTTACTATTTTTTGGCGTGCCTTCAGGATGTCGGTACTTGAAACACGAGGTGTCAGAAGGCACATGGTTCCGGGTTACTATTCTTGGGCGTGTCTTCAGGATGTCGGTACTTGAGACACGAGGTGTCAGGTGGAACGTGGTGCCGGGTTACATGACAGGTATTCCAACGTTGGCCAAAGCATGTGACGCTCCATGTTGAATGTTCACCACCCGTGGAGTTTGTGTTTATTTTTGCATTGTATCGTTTACTGCTTTTCTGATAAATGCATAACTGCTTAAACACATATATCTGGTACGCACTGTTGGGTGGTATCCTACTGAGATTTGTCTCACACCCTATACGGGCCCTTCGAGATGCGTGCAGACTTTATAGATTTGCGTGCAGGAAAGAGGCCAGCTTCAGGAGCTGGGTTGCGTTAGTTATTGCATGGACATGGTATGGACCTTGAGGTCATTCCTAGCTAGGATTACTTTGTTTTGTTTACTTTTCTATATCGGCATGATTTCTTGTTGTAGCTATACTTTTGGTTAGCTATTGGCTCCCTTTTTATATTCAGTTGAGTATGACCTGATTTGGATGCATGTTTTACTGTTCAGTAGTAGTTACATGTTATCATCATGCTATTGGGTTTATTTCTGCTGCTTTTGTTTATCTATATTTATTGTGCTTCCGCTCTATAGGTCTGGTTCGAGTCTACTAAGTCTTTCTTTCCTCTGCATATTTACTGTTATACTTGGACCAGTACCCTTATTATGATCCTCCAAGAGGGTATAGCCTCCCCACTATACCTAACAGACCCTTGCTGCTAGTCGGAAGCCTTTGGCATTCAGGGGAGGTGGGCATAAGGTAGTGACATCCGACCCGTTTGGCATTTTTCGGGTGGCTGGTCAGTTCCGGGTCGTTACAAAGTGGTATCAGAGGGGTTCTTGACAAGGATTTCGTAGTAGTGTTTTTCTGGATACTAATGATATTGAGACTTCTCTGTTTATTTCTTATGGTTTTACTATTTGGGATATGGTAGACTGGAGATAATTTTTTACTGGAACTGGGTTTCTAACTTGTGCTTGGGTGCCTGCAACCCCAGGAATGAGGGATGGACCAAGTTTCCAATGGGTGGGAATTGCTATTTTCTTTTTGCCCAGATTACAGTTTATATGATGTACACCTCGGTGGCTCACTTGATGTGTGATGTTCTTGATTGTTATATCTGACCCTTGACCCGGTGTGGTAAGGGAGAATTGGACTGTGGCCCGGTATGGAAAGGCTTGGTTGCTTTGATTTGATAGGCACATTTTTAGGGTATTTTGATTTCATAATTGCGTGTATGCTTTTTGAAGTGATAATGCCATGTGAATGAAATATCAATTGCCATGATTTATATTTTTTGAAATGTAATTTGGTGAAATTCCTGATATAAATGATTTTATTTTGCAATGTGTATACCATGCTTTATTTTTGTAGAATTGCATGTGGCGGAATATTTGGGTCTGACTCTTATGAGATCAGTAAGGTACTATGGCTGAGGTAGTGTAACTATCAGGTTTGGGAAACTTAGTCGTCAGTTTGAGGCAACGTGAGTTGTGAGGATGGGCATGGACCGAGGTACTTTTGATACTTGGCTCTGTTGAGGGCGGGTAAGGAGGCCATGAGGCCGAAATGCCGTGGGGCATGGGTTGCTGTGAGGGGGAGTAAGGGTAGTTGTTATGCACTGCCTTTTTAATGCTTTCCTTATCTACATAGAATATATTGTTATATATATATATATATGAGTTGTCTGACCATTTATGGTTTTCAGCGGGTTACTCTTTCATGACTCGATGGAGCATCAGGCAGGAGATAATATAGTGCTGCAGGATCAAGGTCAAAATTCAGTACAGGTAGAGCACGAGACGCAGGTACAGGCTTAGGGACAGGATCAGGTTCATGATCCAGTGCAGGCAGGACATCAGCCGATTTTGGCATCATTCGGGCCATGGCTTGATGATCAGCTCTGATCTAGCCTAGTACATGTCTTGCAGGGGATTGACAGTGGCACGCAGGGTACAGAGCCTTCTATGGCGTATCTGACGCGGGAGTTCCAGTCGCAGAACCCACCGATTTTTCAGGGAGAGTATGGTGTGCAGGTGGCTGAGAACTGGATAGAGATTATGAAGATGATTTTCGAGCAGCTTGAGATGCCTCTAGGGCGGAGGGTCAAGCTGGCGACATACATGCTGAGAGGACCGGCGAAGCGTTGGTGGGATGTACAGGTACAGGCTCATAGGCACGAGGGACTAGCATGGAAGGACTTCGAGGATAGGTTCTTCAAACACTTTTATCCGTAGACGTTGAGGGAAGAGAGAGCTCGAGAGTTCTTGAGTCTTCAGTAGGGAGACATGTCCGTCATGGACTATGCAGCTACTTTCACAGAGTTGTCTCACTAACCACCTGGTATGGTGAGTGATGACGTATCTAGGGTGAGGCGCTTCGAGGATGGCTTACGACATGCCATTCGGGTCCAGGTGAACATCTTCAGGCTGGGTTCCTTCTCCGAGGCGATGAATCAGGCACTCAAAGCCGAGGGTAATGAGAGAGAATAGACTCTCATGGGCAGAGCGACAAATTCAGGTGATAGTTTGGACAGCAGAAAGTGAGGACGGGATGAGTTCCAGCAGGTCAGTCAGGCTAGGGATTTAGGAAGAACACCTCGTGGTATTTCTTCGGTGATTTGCTTCCAGTGTGGACAGCCAGGATATGTTCAGGCGTAGTGCGATATGCCTCCGAAGGAGTGTCGGGCATGTGGAAAGGATGGGCATCTAGAGAGGTTTTGCAGGCAGCCTTATCAGATAGCTGGCAGGCAGGGACCAGGACAGACTGTGGCGTCTGGAGTTGGTTTAGGTTTGGTACCCGGAGAGGGTAGTCGAGGTTCAGCTGTGCATAGAGGTCATGACAGAGATAGTGGGACCCAGCTGAGGAGTCAGTGGCCGGTGACTTGAGTATCATCGTAGGGAGTTCAGACGTTAGGCAGCCGTGTCTCAGGCCCGGTGCATGTCGTGGAGCTGCCGAGGCTGAGCAGGCTGGTGAGCCAACGACCATTAGAGGTACACATCGGTGTGGCTGTGATCTCCATGTTTCCTTTTTGGCATGACCTGTAGAGGCATGTCTATTTTGAGTTCATGTGGTGCGCATGATCTTTGTTAACTGACTATATGCTAGTCAGTGGGATTGGAACCATATCAGGTGTGTGATATATGTATACATATGTATGATATGCATAGCATCAGGGCATCGAGGATGCGGGTTACTTTGGGTTCCTTGGGCATCGGGGCATCGAGGATGTGGATTACTTTTGGTTCTAGGCACCAGGACCTCGTGGAGGCAGACAACGATATGGTTTGGGCTACGTTGGGTGTCGAGAGTGACACATGAGCGCCAATGGGGTGTAGGGGTGACGATGCGTCATGGGAGGACTATTCATCCGGAAAGCAGGTTAGTAAACCTTGGTTGCTTTGAGTTTTGTTGGTTGAGACCGAGTAGGCAATTCCTAAGGTGGGGAGCCCCTTGAAGAATTTAGCCAGAACCTTGGGACCGGGGTAGTCCAGGTTGTTTAACTGGGATGTGAATGTTCGGTGCCATCTTCGGGTTTTTTTCGGTAGCTCAGGGACGAGCTACGTTAAGGTGGGGAGTTTGTAAGAACCCGGGTTTTTGGAAACGGGTCAAAATCCTGACCCTATTTAAATTTTTGACTGGTTTCTGAGGAAACTGGAGAAAACGGGAAGTTTCTGGAAATTTCCAAACTACACGCCGTGTACTTTGAAGTACACACCGTGTATATGTTAAGCGAGTTTCGACCGTGTGCTCGCCGAGTACATGTTGTGGGATGACCGTGTAGATATTTCTTACTAAATAGCGTGTAGTTTTCAACACGCTGTGTAACCCCGACCATGTGGTGGCCATACATGGTGTGTGGGCCTATGGCCGGGTAGAACCAGGTACATGCCGTGTTCCCCTTGGACACACCGTGTAGTCTAGCCGTGTATGAGGTATATACATGGCGTTTGGGTAAGTCATCAAGGTAGAGAAGAGAAACCATGTACACACCGTGTACTCATGTCAGTAGGTCTGGAAAGTAAGGTGGCGGGATTTAGCCATCATATGAACAGTAAAATGATACACGTCCTGTACTTAAAGTACATGCCATGTATTTTCTTTTTTTTCGCAAAAACGGGAAGTAGCCTCATTTTGAGGTAGAACCTCAATACATCCTTCGAGTTGAGCGGGAGGGAGCCGGCCAGATCTTCAAACCCTTCCTGGTTCTCCATCTAAACTCCATTTCGATCGTGGTTGGCTGCATTGGAACCCCCTCGGTAAGGCCTCGATTCTCGTTGATCAGTTTTGTTCGATTTTTGTTCTAGAACGAGTTATTGGGGTTTGAGCGGTTTGGATTCTTTTGTAGAACTACCGTGTTTTAGACCGAATTGAAGGTTGTTACCGGAGGAGTATCATCATGCGAGTCTCAGGTAGGTGGTGCATACCTCATTTTTTGTTTTCGTGGTTTTTTGGGTGACGTGGACTTTGGCGCGTTTTCGGGTATTTTGAGCGGGACCCATTTTATTTGCTAATTCATACTGAATTGCTTGTGGGACCTATGGGATGCCTTTGGGTATGCCCTATTACAAGTTTGCAGGAGTCGGCCAGGTGAGGGGTCATGGCTCATCGGGGCATTTTGGCTAGGGAACACCAAAATGGTTTAAATTGAAATATTAATGTGTTAAACTGTTTAGTTTAATTTAATAAATCCTGTTGTAAATTGTTAGAGGCATTCAAGACCTTAGTGCTCGTATGGGACAACACCTTACGTAGTGAAAATTAACTATTTATTATGTTTTTCCTTTTTATGTGGTCTATTAAAATATGTTACATATGAAAATTCTGAATTACATCTGCTAACTCATTAGGTTGTGTTGGGCTTGTCCCGGTTACGCTTGAGTGATGCTGATCACAGGTTGGGACTTTTCCCGGGTTACTTTGGGTGGTTTTGACCACGGGATTGGGCGTCATGGACGTCGTCTTGAGGCAGTACAACTGTCAAGTTGGGGCATGGCCCAGGTTACTTGGATGACAAGGCCATCAGACTTGAGCGACATGGTCACAGGGACATGAGGTGTCAGATGTGTTGGTGGCTTGGGTACTATTTGGTGATCACCGCTCACTCGGGAATTTGAGTAGTGTGCACACAGAGATACTCCGTGATGAGGTGGTTTTTGACCACTCGTGTGGGTAGAGGCCCCCGTAGTTGTGTTTAGTTATTCTGGTTGGGGATGGTTTCCATATAAAGCCACGTGGGAGGTGAGGAGCCTTCAGGAGATGGGCGTGCCTTCGAGATGTCGGTACTTGAGACACAAGGTGTCAGGAGGCATGTGGTGCCGGGTTACTATTTTTGGGCGTGCCTTCGGGACATCGGTACTTGAGACACGAGGTGTCAGGAGGCACATGGTGCTGGGTTACTATTCTTGGGTTTGCCTTCGGGATGTCGGTACTTGAGACATGAGGTGTCAGGTGTCACGTGGTGCCGGGTTACACGACAGGGATTCCGATGTTGGCTGAAGCAGGTGACGCTCGATGGTGGTTGTTCACCACCAATGGAGTTTGTGTTTATTTGTGAATTGTATTGTTTACTGCTTTTCTGAGAAATGCATAACTGATTAAACACATATATTTGGTAGGCATCATTGGGTGGTATCCTACTGAGATTTTTCTCACACCCTGCACGGGCCCTTCGGGATGCGTGCAGACTTTATGTATTTACATGCAAGAAAGAGGCCAGCTTCAGGAGCTGGTCTACATTAGTTATTGTATGTAGATGGTATGGACCTTGAGGTCATGCCTAGATGGGTTTACTTTGTTTTGTTTACTTTTATATATCGGCATACTTACTTGTTGTAGCTATACTGTTGGTTAGCCATTGGCACCCTTTTTATATTCAGTTGAGTATGACCTGCTTTGGATGCATGTTTTACTGTTTAGTAGTAGTTACATTTTATCATCATGTTTTTGTGTTTATTTTTGTTGTTGTTGTTTATCTATATTGATTATGCTTCCGCTCTGCGGGTCTGGTTCGAGTCTGCTGAGTCTTTCTTTCCGTTGCATCTTTGCTGTTATACTTGGACTAGTACCCTTATTATGATCCTCTGAGAGGGTATAGCCTTCCCACTATACCTAACAGACCCTCGCTACTAGTCGGCAGCCTTTGGCATTCAGGGGAGGTGCGCCTAAGGTAGTGACACCTGGCCCGTTTGGCACTGTTCGGATGGCCGGTCGGGTCCGGGTCATTATAGATAAGAGTAGACTTTAGTCATCCTTGGGGGCACAAACTAGTAATATTATTCACCACAGTTGACTGATAATTGGGAAAGGTAAAAGAATGAATTATCACAAAAAAAATATTTAAAACCATAAATGTAACATTATATTAATGAAAAAAATATAGAATTTAAATAATTCATAAATGAGAAATCCGTAATATGAAACCAATAAATATCAGGGACCAATGTTGGATGATCAGTAAGAAAGTTAATAGAATGAATGTCACCAATAGGAATCCAAGATTCACTATAATAGTCAACCAAAGTACTCATATGATACACCAGGTCAACATAGGGCCCCAATGATATGTTCACTGATGCACAAGCTACAACTTAATGTGCGTAGATATATCACAATGGTTGGATGTTACTACTGCCACAGTACATGTTTTCCAATATGACCACCATCACTTGACCACTATTTTCTATGAGAGGGTTGTGGTACTATATTCCATGAAAGTAGTTATTTACCCAGTCAAAGGCTTGAATAAGAAATGATGATGCAACATGTAGTATCTGATCAATGGAACGTGGTAAATACTGATAAAAACTCATTCCATTTTTCATCCTCTCATATGATGTCAGGACCATTCAATAATTTACTTAACACATCAATAAAATTACTCCTGCACTATCATTTTGATTGATAGTCTTCATACACCCTTGAAGAAACAATTGATGCACTCTATAATATTAGTGATCATATTCCCATATCTCTGACCATTGAAATATGTTAATGACCATTTTTTCAATGAAAGTTGCATCATGTAATCATTCACATCTTGATTAGAAATTCTAATTTCTCTAAGGCGCTGATAGAAAATCTCTTTTTAGGGCTCATATACTGAAACCATAATAGAATAATGTAATGAAAGGATATTAAATTTTTGTATACAAAATATATGTTTAAAAAAACATACCAAACATAATGATATCATTCATTATTACCTCATCAAAGAAATAGTTATTCACATTACTAGCATATAATGAAATATCGATTATAAAAATTATGTTATCCTATGAAAATCCATCACTGTTAATGACCTCTATAATCTCTTTATGGTGATCAAATATTAGACACACTCCCTAGATTTGTGTCACATGAATTCGTTTACGTGCAGAAAAACAACTATAGGGTTCAAAATTACCCTTTTCATTAATGGAAGATGCAAGAGGTATAGAATCATGATTACCAACATGTGTGGAAAAAATAATTATATTACTTATATAATTTCCATAAAAAATTAATCGACTTGAAATAATTTTTTAAAATATAGAAAATCATCCATACATGGCCTGAATTCCCAAAATAGACTATAGAACTTCACTTTTATTTGATCAAGTTTGTGATTTGGTGAGACATAATCAACGATGTCCAAATGATAAATAACCTAATTTTTTAGAGAAAAAATCTCATATATTATGACAACACTGCATATGATTCATCTCAATCACCATAAACGTTCAAAATTTTCTTTTGTTTTTAATTTTAGGCTTTGTCTTAGGATATCTTATTTTTTAAAAAATGTATTAATTCCTGAAAAGAGGACACAAGAATATCGGGAAACATTCATATCGTATCTACAATAACAGTTGATATTGATTCTTCATTAAGTGAAGAGTGATCCCATGACAAGAATGGATGTACAGAACTTTGTGTGACTTCCAATTTGGTTATCTTCCATCATGAAAAAAATTATCATATATTACCCTCTTTTATAATTTATATTCATGCCCGTATTTTTCACATCAAAAGAGATAAATTTTTGTGTTCACATCATCAATCATCGATGAAAAATTTCTCTCCATATGGTATTGTTTTGGTATATTTTTCATAGAAGTTTAAGTATCAAAATTCTACTCAACATAAATGGTGTAATATCTCGATGTGAATATATTACCTATAATTTAAGGGAATTTAATTGTTAGTGTAATGACATCCCAATCAAAATGTTTTGTACATGACATTCCTTTTACTAATTAAGTCAATAATTTAAGATTATTACCACTAATTGGTGGTTGTCTATCTATAAAAGGGAATTTAAAAGGTTCATTCCCCACATCACCATAATACATATCATCTCTTAATGCATCACTAGATACTTACTCATCTGATAAAGTGTCAACTAGTAAATCAAAAGTATATATAGGGTTTTCACCTACAGTTCCTTCCAAATAGTCATATGGGCAGGAAATGAATGAGGGTTTTGTAAAGGGATGACTTTTATAGAGTTCAAATAACATAGTTATGTATTAGTATGATTCATTTCACCAAGAAGAAAAATAAGAACAAATAATTCCATTGTATCCGTACTATACTATTTTCTAAACAATGATGAATACATCCATTCCTCATTATTGACTAGAGGATACTCAATGTTTCATAGAGGTTCAGGATATTGAAGATGTTAATATGTAATTGAAGTAATTTATTAATCAGCCCTTAGTTTTAACTGACTATGAATCTTATAGAAAAATTCATCTGATGTCACACATTCATGAAGATTTCCACTCATATAGGTGTAACACTCTATCTGAAACCATGGTCAGTATAAATTACTTCATAGTTGTAGTGTATATTCACAGACATTATTTTCTAGAAAAAAATAATTAATAAAATACTATATACTACATCATGAAATATTTAAATGTTTTAAATTTGTTATGATTAATTTGTTATGACATGATATTGATACATTTTTATGGATTAGTTTATCATTATTTTATAACCCAATGAATACCTAGGGGAAATTATCAGAACCTCTATTATATCAGCTTTCAAAAACCATCAGTCTTCTTTCTTACATGGTGTAAAAAACTAGTTTCAAATAGAATCACTTCTTTTTGAACTCCCTTTTATTACAATGTTAGTCACATGAATTTTAGGAGGTATAAGGGTTTAAGATTTATCACATTTTTTATGTATACATGAAGAAACAAATATTCATAGAGATAGGGAAAAAACACATTTCATCAATATGGAAATCAAAATTAAATTATTACAAATTATATATTAAAAAATAGCATGATGTGTAATTTTAATCATACATCAATCAGTAAACTAAAGATCATTAAATTATTAAAAATTAAATAATGGGATACAAAAAACATTAAACCGTGTAATTTAAACCAAACATTTGATGGTCATATCAAGATCATTCATGATACATTATTTCTAAAATGATTGTTTTAGATAGTTATTATGTTCTACATCTTGTAACTTTACCTATAAGTATATTTAATAAGTAATATATATATACATATATTTATATTTATAATTTCAAGAAGATTCTACACTAATGAAAGGGGAATCTATAATTAAAACCATGATCTATAGAAGAAACCTCACAATTGATGTATATTTATGGTGATATGATTACCAAATAAAATTTAATAAAATGTTATATATATTTATGCCACATCATCAAATGTTAAAAATATTTGAACTAGTGATGAATGAATATCTATTACTTGATATTTATACATTTTCAAAAGATTAGTTTATCATTATTTGATAATTCAACCAAAATAAATGAGTGAACTATAGTATCCTCTATTATCACTAATTTCAAAAATCGTCTCTTTCCTTTCAAACAACAATGCCTCATATTGAACACCTCTTTTCAAGCACATTTTTCTTAAAATATTTCTCCCATTAAAGTAATGGGATCTAGGGGATTTATATACATAACATTTTTTGTATTAAAAGACCTGACCTTACATAATTATAGAGGGATAATTTATAGTTCATAAAAGAAGAAAATAAAATAAAATTATTACAAATTATATAACCACATAGACAAAAAAATATATGCAATTTCAATAATGCATTGGATGGTCATCTCAATATCGGTCATCACATAATTCTCTTAACATGTTTTTTGGGAAACTTATTTTGTTCTAAATATTATAACATTATCTATAACATTATCTAGTATATAAGAAATATCTACTTAAGTATTCATATATTTATAGTACCAAGATTCTAAAATTTAAACTTTTCAATGTGTGTATATATATGTTAGTAGATTAACTTTATTTACCTATGTGAATATAATATTATAATTTAAATTTTGTTAATATTTTATATAATATAAAATAATATATAACTATAAATATATTTAAATAATATAACATAAATATATACACATTTAATTATATTCAACTTTTTTTACAAATAATTTAAAATATAATTACAGATACTTATATAAACTACTATAGTTTTGAGAATATAAGAATTATTAATTTATACATAAATACTGAAAATATTATTAATTGTAAATATTATTAAATTTAATTGATAAAATTAATATAATTTACACTTACATAATAACCATGAAAATATGTTAAATATATGTTATTTTCCATTTTATAAAATTAAATATTTAAATATAAAATTTTTATATTATTTCTAATTTCAAGAATCTAAGTGGTGTTGACCATAAAAATATGGGTTCCTAAGGAAATTTAGGAAAAGAATTTCCTTTTCAAAAATATAAAAAAAAATTAAAAATAAGAAGTTTAATAAAACATATGATTCAAAAGATATAGTCTATATATAAAAATGTTTAAAATAATTATGATTAAAAATAATAATAGTGATTATGATAAAATATAATTATAAAATTAGCTAAAGGGACTAAGCTGCATATATTTTACCAGGATCATGTGTAGAGAAGCGTTCAAATTCCATGTACTAAAAAACCATTAAAATGGTTTTTTTAATACCTTTAATGTACATCATTCTTTATTCAATTTCAAATCGCCTATGCAAGATAGATCTCAAAGTCTCAGACCTATAATAAAAAATGACACCAAAAGACATGAACTTTCACTCTATCTCGAATACCCCAGCCTCAATCAAAATTTTTGAAGTAGATTCTTGTATCTAGGAAATTGGAGGGTGGTAGAGGGGGGGGTGAAAAGATAAATTAATATTGGGTGGTAAGAATGGGGGTTTCTTGGTGCTAGTAGGGAAATGGTGAGGTGGGGATACAAACTGGGGAGGCTGGGAGGAATATGTGGTTGATTTCATGATGAGGGGGAGAGAGGATATATATATATAGTGTCATTAAAACCTATGGAGATGAACATGAGGTAGGAGAGGTATGATGAGGGGAAGATGGTTTCCCCATGTTGGATGGTTTCCCTAGCCCAATGTCTTGTTAGGCTTGACCTAGGGCCATGCCAGAATTTAATTGATTATAGTTTTTACATTAATAATTAGAATAATATTTATTTATAGTTAATATAATTAAAAATAATTATTAACTATAAAAAATTTTATACCACTAACATAAATAATATTATATATATTTAAATAAATTTAAATTTGACAATTAATATAACTATTATTTTTTTATAAATAATTATTATTATTATAAATTTGAAAAAATATTTCACAATATTAAATTAATTTACCTATGCCTGTGGAATATTATAATTTTAATTTATGTTACTTTTAATATAATATATATATTATATACATATAACTCAATTAAAATCTAATTAATCATCATTTAAATTATAAATATTTAAATTTTTTTAAATAATACTATTCCCCTGAATAAAAATTACATTTTATACATAAAAATTAAATTATGTAAACACCATATTAAAATTTTCTAAATCATTAAATTTAAATAAAATAATAGAAAGAAACTACTCATTCAGAAATTAAATCACACAAAGGAAAATAATTTTTAGATACATGCTTCCATATATAAAAAAATATTAAATAAGTAAATCATACAAACAAAATAAATATAAATAATTAGAAAATTAAAATTTTGAAAAATAAATTTTACCTTCATAAAAGATGAAAGTAATGTTTGAGAGAGAAATTTAGAAAGTCGTCACAGTAAAATACATAATAGAACATTTACAAATATAGGAGGCGGAACCACCATTTATAGATTTTTTTTCATCTAGGATGAGTGAACCCATTTATTCGTCCTTTGTATAAATTTATAAGGAATCGTGCACGAGGTTCATTCTTAAAAGGGGTTTAAAATAGAAGAGTGAACTATGTTCATGCTTCTCATCCAAATGGAAAAGTGTGAATGGGGTTCACGCTTCTCCATACCCATTTTTAAAAATACTGAAAACCCTATCCCTTAAAAATAATAATAAATAAAACCATTAAAAAATTCAACAGATTAACCACTACCATATCGTCTTCATGAGCATCAAGAATGAAACTCATTGAAATAAAATTGTATAAAATGAAACAAAATAAAAGAAACATCATATCATTTCATATTAGAACTCATCAAAACATGAATTTCATCATCAAGGAGAAGCATAAAGATTCCCCTTAAGATAATTTTCATAAGCACCATCATATTTTATATGGAATTACTAATAAATTAAATTAACAAAATAGAAAAATTCAAACCACATGAACAACTGAATAGAAAAAACACACAAGAACATGCACCAATTTCACCCTCAAATACACAACCATAAAGAAGCATCGGGTCACAATATCATTGAGGGGACCATAACAACAACAATTTGGGATAGATGGACCAATAAAAATAATTGAGAAAAATATTAGATACACCACCTGAAAATATCAACAACCAACTCCACCTCCAACTTATTTCTTCAGGATATGAGAAAAAAACAGAAAATCAATTTTTTTGATATAGACCCCTTGAATCAAAAAAGTTGAATGGAATCATGAGAAACAAGATCAAAATGAGATTGATATTAAATAGAAGTAAGAGGAAACCATCGGGGTGAATGAACCAAAATAAAAGAAAAACACACACAAAAATAGAGTCTATGGATAAATGAAAATCAACTACGAGGAGAAGAAAACACGGTCTCTAATTTTATGCACCTAAAAATATCATCTCATGTTGGGTTTTGAACATGAAGTTATTGTGGTATTTATGAAGAGTGGGTTTATTTATATTATGGTACCAGATTAATAAACAACATGGGTTTTTTAACAAAATGAAGTGATAATTTTGAAAATGGATGTATAAAACTACCCTTTTGTTTATAATAAAACTCTTTATTTTTGTTATTTTATTTTTTAAATATATTAATATTTTATATTTTTCTATATTCTAAAATATAAAATAATTTCTGGCATTATATCATAAAATATAATATATTTTAACAAAATTTTATTATTTCTATAATTTTTGATAACATCATACAATTAAAGAATATATCGTTCATTCTTTAATTTTAATAAAAAAATATATCTTTCTATGAGTTTTTATATGTAACATAGAAAAAATTAAAAAATATGATAAATAAAACTAAGAAGAAATAATAATAAATATAAAATAATTTATTTTATTAATATATCTTCTTAAAAAATATAAAAAATTATTTATTTAAAAATATTGATAATCAAGTCTCTAATACAAATTTACAATTTAAAACTTCAGTGCAAATTTTTATTACAAATTGACACTAATTACAAAAAAATTACAATGCATAGAAAATATAATTTGATGATTTATAATATAAATTGAAATTGAAATTATAACTACAATTTCCCAATGTAAATTTCAATTATGAGTTTCTTGTGTAAATTTTCAATGTAAATTTCAGATGAAATTTTATATTTTCAATTTATTTATCAATATATTTGTATTGTAGTTTTATGATGAAATTTCTAGTGGAATTTTAAATTAAATGTTTAAAAAGAAAATTTACATATTTCAGTTATGTTTTAATGTATCTAATTTTTAATTTTAATTGAAAAATTGAATTCTTTATTTTTGGTGTTAAGTTTAACTAGGAACTTCCATAGTAAATTTTAGGTTCCAATATTCAATGAAAATTTACATTATTTATGCTTTCTTATATTTGAGGTTAAAATTTTCCCATGAATGCAATTATTTTAGAGTTTTGTGAGGGGAGTAACCTTAGCTAATAGAACTTAGAAAGAGAATTATGAGAGAAAAATGACATAAAAGAAACCTATAATTTGTTCCCATTCATGGGTGTTTTTTTCAGAATAGCCAATATTTTTCTTATAAAAAATGTTATTTTTAAATTATTTATTAATATTATATAGGTAAAAAAAATTATTTGTTATTTATAATTTTTATAATTATTATTACACAAAAATCAATTACAAATTTAATTACATTTTAAAAAAGAAGTTTGAAATTTTGTACGTATGGATGACTTATTCATGGATAGTTAGTTTAATATTGTTAATCTTTTTATATGATATTTGAAAATTTTATAATATATAAATATTTTCATATTATCAAATTATGGGTAAATTTTTTTATTTTCTCTATTTTTACTTTCAGGAGAACCTGAGATATTGACTATAATAAAATTTCTAAAAACACAACTACTGATAACCATTTCTTGGATGTCTCTAAAGGTCCCGAATTATTTAATGTGAGAAAAATATATTTTAGAATACATCATATGATGATCATTAAAGGTTTTCTAATAATTTATCTATGGACTATTTTGTAATGATAATTAATGGCTAATAATGGCTATATAACTGAGTCAAAAATAACATGTAACATATTGACCTCGATATTTTTCCACTATACCTGAATCGGTATGCTGAAAACCAATAAATTACCCCCAATCATTAAATTTTGGAACAAATCCTTTATAAATAATAATGAAAAAATTCCTTATTTCATCCATAAATAATATACAATAAGTACATACATTGGAATTAAAATGATAGTTAAAAAATGTTTTATAATATATAAGTAAGACCAAAAATGTATCAACAAATTAAAATCAACTTTCAAACACACAATAAGACATAAAAAATTAAAACAAGGTGTATAATATTAGTGAATAACAAATAAAGGAAGGACCATATGTCCAATACATAAGATGAAATATTAATGAAATAAAAAATGCCATTATCCCCATATAGCACATGATAACTCTGGATGCCACCACCTAGGCAGTCTCGACCCAAATCCCATGTTCCATTCCAATAAAAAATAAAAAAACATTTTATCTATAATATAATATAAATAAAAATATATTTTCAAAAAAATGAAATTACATATTGGGAGTGAGCACAAAGACTATTATAATACCTCTAAAGATACTTTATATTTCCTTTTATAAGAAAAATCATAAATTATAGGTTTAAAATAAATATTAAAAATAAATATATTTCTTTTTATTAAGTAATCAAGGAGAACAAAATTTTATATTTACTTTACAATAATTAATTTGATATACAACATATATAATAAATCCCATCGAATACTGATAAAAAACTAAAAAAATTGTCCAATAGCCATTATCAATGATCATGAATCATGGGAGAATTTCCTGGAGTCAAATGAGAAAACCAAGTATTTTACTCTAAAAACAATCTATGGTATAGTATTAAAACAACTCGAAAATCTAATACATAGAAAAAACTTAACCACATTGGCAGGGTAATATCCTATCCAGTTTCTAATCATAGGTAAGGTAACTAATAGTATGTAATATAACTAGTGGAGCTGTTTTGACCAGAGTTGCATGTGTGAGAGTGAATAAAATGGCATGATGGATAACAACTAATTTTTTTTCTGTTATATAGATTTTCATGTCGGGTTCACTATTTTTTTTTGACCTAATTCACATTGTAACCCTTATTGGTGGAGATAGATGGTTGCACTAGGACTGGGAAGTATATCCTTCTTGTGTTTTGAAGTTAGTTCTATAGTTGAGTGGTCTCGGTGGGTGATTGCAGGGGTTTCAGTGTTGGTGCAGTCATCCCACGTCGGGTATGATGTCCTCAGATGGTCTTCAGTAGGTCTATTCACAGATCCATAAACACTCAACGACTAGTTTATCCATGATTCATGGGATTTCTTTCCAAATTCAGATGCTCGTTGGATGATTTGACCAATGACGCTTAGGGACGTCATTGGTCAAGAGGATGGGATTTCGGGCTCATCACACCCTTTTGGGGGGTATTATTTCTTATTCCATACTATCATATATATTTAATCAAAGTTCATTTGTTCATGAATCCTTGGTTCATTCCCAAGCATGTGTCCATGGATTACCCCTGGGTTGTAATATTAATCAAAAATATGAATGGGTTTGAAATCATTTGCATGTATATGAGGTTAACTATTAATGAAGACATCTATGTGTATCTAAGTTCCTTCATCAATGTTACCCTTTTAAAGACACATTAATGATTCTCTGGTCTTTTACCAAGACAACGATGATTTAAGCCATATGATGATGTGTATTGGAGTTTATCATTATCCAGGGGGCGTAGATCATTTCAATATCAGGCTCAAACCCATGATATGGGCTTCCAATATATCCTCATGAGAGGAATTAGATTCTATATATTTTGGTATAACTTTACTAGACACATCACATTTTATGTTCAGATGACAAGGACCTATCCATGAAGTTTAACATCATGTGGTGATGACAACTAGGCCAAAGATTCCTAGTCAAGATTTCATGTGGGAATTACATCGAAGCATCCCAAGATTCCAAAAAGAGGTATGGTCTCCTGGGTGGATTTGACCCTACCAAGAATATGGACCATAGAAAATTAGGGTTATTTGGGTGTCTATTTTGGAACTCATAGAGGATTAAAATGTATCCCAGTTATTCAGGAATCAAATCCCACATAATTTGGGTTGATTCAGGACTTACAACCACAAGGAATACAATAAAGGAGGCATGATGTGCAGATTACATCGATGTAGAAGGCCCCTTTTGATCTGGAGATGGCACTTACACCTTAAAGGATTCCTTGATGAATTGTGGGTCATGATTGAGGTCAAATATTGAGTAGGATATCCTTTGATCTTGGTCCTTAGGATAGGTAGCCTATGTATCCTATTTGGGGAAGGAATCACATTCTCTTAGTTCAATGCATTTGGGGATTACACCTGGGAGGAGGCCCATTGAGGGGAAACTTGAATTGATTAGGGATTATACCTTCTAGGAGCCCCATTTATGGGAGGTAGAATTTATCATTTCACATAGGAGATGGCATGGAGATCAGGCCTTAGGAAGGATTCCTACATATCCAAATTATGGTATAGTTCTCATAGTTCAATTCATTTGGGGCTTACACCTAGGAGGAGGCCCGTGATTTGGGGATATGTGTATGTCCTGATCACCGCCAACCTCTAAGACCACGTGAGTCATTGTCAATGTGATAAAAAAGAGGAATTGGTGGATATAGAGATTACACATCCCACATTATCTATTGATAGATGGTACTGGATCCCAAAGGGAGAGGGGGGCTTTGAATGTACCAATACCCCCCCCCCCCCAGGTTTTTATACCCTGGATGGTCATATTAACCTATGTA
This sequence comes from Viscum album, assembly GCA_963277665.1. Lineage (NCBI taxonomy): Eukaryota > Viridiplantae > Streptophyta > Magnoliopsida > Santalales > Viscaceae > Viscum > Viscum album. The sequence continues at coordinate 767,689,443 of OY728119.1, read as the reverse complement.
GGTATTCCTTAGGTAGAGTTAGAGAGGAGCACTGGTGCAACCTCTTACAAGAAAATACAAGGGATTACCTCAGTGGGAGTTCCCTGTTGAATGTAATATGGGGTATACTATAGTTTAATGTCATATATATTAGATGATGGCATCAAAATTTAATGTCTTTTTATAGGGAATAATACCATACAATTTAATATCATGTGGTCAGGATGAGTTGGGTTCTTATAGTTTAAGGTCACACAGTGAGGACCATTTGTTATTGAATCCACAATTAATATTAGGATAATTGGTCTAGGATTTTTGGAATGCCTCAAACATGAGAGGGAAGGAAAATGTAAATCATTATTCTAGGGGTTCTCAGATCAAGTGAAATGATATGAGTCATGGAATCCATTTGGGCATAAAAAGGTAGGAAAAGCCTCTCCTGAGGAAAATTTCTCTCTGTTTGATGGGATTTTTGTGTGAAATGTATGCATAGTTTTCGGGGAATTGTGCACATAGTTAAGAAGAGGTTCCCTCAGTACACTAGCCTTCCATTTATGATAGCCATTGATTTTTATGAAGGTCTAAAATCACCCAGTATACTAGAGTTTAAAGTCATATAAATTGGATGATAGCATCACATTTTAATATCATGTTATTGGGACTAATACCATACAGTTTACTTTCATGTGGTCAGGACAATAACTCATAGTTTAAGGTCATAAATTTTAGACCAATTTTTATATAAGATATGATTAACTGGAGGATAATTGGGTTGGGATGTTCTGACATGCCTCAAACATGAAAGGGAATGAAAGTGTTAACCATGATTTTGGTTATTCTAGGATCATGAGAAATGAAATGGGTTATGGAATACATTAGAGATAAGGAGGTAGGAAAATCCTCTCCTAGGGAAAAATTTGTCTCTGCATGACATGCCTTTTTTGTGGGAAACTTATGTAGAGTCGCCATGGAATTTTTCACATAGTCAAGAACAGTTTTTCTTAGGACACTAAACGTCCATTTTCAATGCTCGGGGGGGGGGGGGGGGGGGTTATGAAGATCTATAATCGCCCAAGATACAAAGTTTAATAGATGGAGATGGGTGTGTCCAAGAATTTAAGAAGCATTAAGACCGTTATTTTCCATGTAGTTCTGGATCAACCAAGAATATGCGGAAGGTGATGGAGTTATAAGAGTCTCATGGAGAGTAGGTTAACTCATGGTATTGAATAGATAGATGTTTGGGTGGCATAAGGGAATAACAAAAAATGTTTTTGACCTAGATCAAAAAGTTCATGGTGCGACTCTCCATTTGTCATGGGGGTCAGTGATGGTAGTGAAGGGACCAGGCCAGAACTACAGACCAGCACTGATCTCAAGCAGGGGTGTGGGGGTGCAACTATTGTGGTATAGACCAGTGGGAAAATGATAATTTTTTCATAAGGTCGCCCTCATAGGAGAATCTACATAGGAGCTTCTGTATAGAAGCATCCATGTAAAGGCTTTCGTGTAACGTTTCCCACATAGGGGCAACTGTGAACTATTTTCCACCTAGGGTCATTCACAAATCATTTTTCACGAAGGTTCATCTGTGAACTATTTTCCACCAAGGATTTCCTGTGTACTTTGATGTCCATATAATATCATCCGCAAACCATTTTCAGCATAGGAGCTTCTATGAACCATTTTTTTCTTACTGTTTTTTATTCATTCACAGGGTTAGAAAATAATGCCTCAATTCCATGAACGAAACCACCTCCACATGTTATCTTCCATGGAGGGACTTACATGTACTGTTCATGGGATGGAGTCCTTAAGGGACACCCTCATATAGTTTTTGGGATGGATTCTGTGAACTTATTTGGGTGTAGCAGGTATTTATCCCACACCATTTATATTTTTCTCTATGCTACATCCCTTTTATGCCCATCTAGGGATATCTTTTCCACTCTCTCTTTAATTCTCCATCAGAGTTATTTTATTGATAATCTGGGTGCCGGATCGATGGGCTGCATATCATCTTTTTCAGAAGCCCACAGTGGATATAGTCATTGGGGGGGATTCATTTGAGAGGGATGGTGATGCCACCTTATCCTATGAAACACTTATTTTAAAGGGGATATTATATGTTAGGGATGAATTATCTTCCTTAATTCTACCAACGACATGGTTTGTGGGGGGAATCGTACATAGGTGTGGAATTATCTACCTTTATTCTTCCAACAACGCAGTTTTTGGGAGTTGGTGTCGTCGTCTTCATCCTGTGAACCATTTGGTTCATAGATGGCATTGCAAAGCCACAAATCACCATGTTGTGTGGAGGTTCACAAAGGAAATTTAATTTTTTGGTATCCCTTCCTTTGATCATTTTTCTTCAATAATCTTAAACATTTTATTTCTATTATTTTCTTATTTTGATGGAATTTTCTTCATCTTGAATGTGGAATTTTTGGGACCCTAAAAATTCCCTTCATCGGAATGGGCTCTGATCTAGATGAAGAGGAGGCTATTCTAATGTAGAATTGGTTCTGATTTGAATGAATAATCAGATAATTCTCTAATGTTTTCCTAATTCAAGGGACTTTTTGAGCATAGTTTGACTATTTCTAGGTTTACAAGGAAAACTATAGAAACTTTGCATCTATTTTAGAATAATTCTAATGTTTTACAAACTCCGATTTTGATGTGGACATAGCGGGTATAACATGACATTTACATAGGACACCCTTTGTGGGGTTTTTACCTAACAAGTTTTGTGTCTCTTGATTTTTTTGGATGCTCAATATTTTTTCCTTAACCATGCATAGCATAGGTTTAGTGAGATGGCACTCAACTATTATCCAGGGTTCCATTTATGGGTTTTAATCTTGAGGGTGTTGTTTCTTTTTCATGGGTAGTTTGAAGTCATTCAAACCAGAATATCTATACTGATGTTTTAGGTCAAACAGCTTTGACCAAGATAGGTGTTTTAGGTCAAACAGTTTTAACCATGATTTTTAAGGAAATTTTCTCAATTTAGGAGTCATTAACTAAGAATGTCCCAATAACTTTCAGACATGGAGAAAAGATTTTTCTTGACCCTGACTTATTTTTTCTAGAGAATGGTATATGACATGCGGCATGGAAGCCATGGGAAATATAGTGATAGTAAAAACCTCTCTTTGGGATGAATTTTCCTTTGGATGATAGACCTTTTTTATGGGTCTTCTTTTGTAGATCTGTCAGGGCATTGTGCGTATAGTCAGGAAAATGTGTCCATAAGACATTGGCCTTCCATATCGGATGGATAGGAAGTTTTATTGAAATTTAGACATGTTTTATGTTTGTAAGACTACATTGGGTGGCTTGTTGGGGGAATGATGCCTAGAAGTAATTGGGGTCTTTATATTGGTTTTGGTCTAGAAACCACTCTCATACAAATTTGACTTGTGTAAAGGAGGGCTAGAGCATAATATAGTTTAACATCCTAAAAATGGTACATTTGAGACTTATGATTTGAATTTATTTTACTATAACCAAGGGATAAATGATCTACCTTTCTCATAGTGTTATAACCAAAAATGTTCTATCACCATCATGAAAGAGAGGGGAGAGAGGATGTATATTGAAATACAGGGGGTTCCAAAACCCAGGAATGAGGTGAGATGTAAACTTCATAGGGCATATGGAAGAAGGAAAATAATCTCCTAAGGAATAATTTTTCTTTTTTTGATAGGACATTTTGTGCGAAATATATGAAGATTTGTCGTGGAATTATGTTCATAGTAAAACAAAGGTGTTCACAGAACACTATCCATCCATTTTTTATGGACATGGATGGTTATGGGGATTCATACCTTTTTGGAAATAGACAACAGTGTGTGAAGAGGGGTTATTGAACATGAAACAGGGGAAAGTTTGGCTGAAGACTTGCCAGGAATAGGTGAATACATGCTTCCCTTATAGGTGTGAGTAGTTTTCCCACACAGGTATAACCCTTTCATGGGAAATAACAGGACAATACTATTTCCTAGACGAATGAAAAATATGAGACTCAGGTGTCACTATGTATCCTTTGGTTATAGGAATCAAGCCAGATATATTTCTTTTAAGGTTTATCCATATGCGTATTTGGTTCACGCATATGAATGGGGCACTTGTTTGCACTAGAGGTTACCAATGAAGTGGGACCCATGTTGAACATTCCTATGAAGATTCATTTCAATCATAGGAATATGGGGGAGAACATTATTTGTAATTTTAGGGTCCAAGAATGAACATTTATTGTTGAGCATGATGAATTTTTAATGTCATTTGATTATTACATTGATGTAGAATCCCTAATTAACCGGAGGATGGTCGGACAAAGGGGTTCCAACATGTTCAAGACATGGATAAGTAAGAAAGTTTGAGCTATGGTTTCAAAGGATATTGGTTTGGGAGAGATGATTCAGGTCTTGGAAATCATTGAGAGTACAGGAATTGGAAAATCCTCTCCTGAGGAAAAATTTTCCATCCGTTGACCAAACAATTTTGTGGGAAATAAATGAAAAGCCATCAGGGAATTGTGTGCATAGTCAAACAATGGTTTCTATAGAACATCGACCTCCCATATCTGATGGTAGGAGAGGTATATGGGGGTCCAAAATAACTCAAAGTGCAGAGTTTGATAGATGGAAAAGACGTGTCTGGATATTTTAGAAACGTTCAAGTTGTGATCACCTGTAGAGTTTGGAACTCTGCTATATAGTTATAGCTCTCATATAGGGTGGGGCCTTGTGATTCCATTATTGGAGCATGGCCCAATTTTAAAGATCTGGGTGTCACAAAATTAGACTCCCTACATTGGTTTGGCCCATTCATAGGGAGTAGGGAATTTTTTCTATATTTGTGGTACCATGTAGTTTAATTTTATGTCGTTAGGACTTTAGTTTTCTCAACATGGAGGGTAAAACTCTAATATGCCTTTTAAATTCATGCCAATAGGATCGGTCATTGTGGATGAATTTTCCCTAACTCTGTGGGGAGTCCCATACTGAAATTTCCTAATACCACATGACCTATTCTCATAGTGAGAAACAAGGGGTGGAATAGTTTTTACTCCACCACCTAGGGATGTAAGGATCAAAGAAGGGAGCATTATTGGGTCATGTAATTTAATGGCATGCGATGAGGACGTGGTTGACTTGATGTGAATGAGATAGTTGTTGTGGGTCCATGTAGTTTTAAGTCTTGTAGAATGGATTTTGAAAGCAAAATTTAACATCATGTTGTAGGGATGAAATATCAAAGTAATCATGTGTAAATATGGGATAATCAGGCCGGGATATCCCTAGTACGCCTCGTACATGAGTAGGGGAAGAAAGTATAAACCATGATTCTAGGAGTCCTTGAATTAGGAGGGATGATGTGAGGCTTAGGATCCAATGGGCATAGAGAATTAGGAAAATCCGCTCCTATGGATGAATTTTCTTTTGGTTGATAGGTTATTTTTTGGGCAACATATGAAGATCTGCCTGGGCATTGTGTGTGTAGTCAAACAAAGGTGTCCACGGGACACTAGACTCCCATATTCGATAGTTGTGGGTGATTATGGGGATTCCAGATTTTTGAGGCAAGGAATTTTATGGTTGAAAAGGGGATATTTGGGTATGTGATAAATATCCAGACATTGATTAGTTATGAGGTATGATATCCTCTACATAGATCTGATTTGTATATAAAGGGGCATGATCTTTTGACGAACCCTTATTATAGAAACCATGTTTTGGAATCTTCTGCATAGATTTACATTATCATGCATTATATAAAGGCATTTATTCCCACATGACTGGACCCAAGAAGGCCCAGGTGTCACTACATATCTCATCTTACCAAGAATCAAGCCACATGTAGTTCTTGAGATACCTTAAAGTTTAATTTCGTGTGGTTATGACCTCTTTGGTGATGCAGTTTAACGTCGAGCAGTTAGGAGTCGTGAATTTTCATGTACAAGTTTGACCTATATGTAGGGGAGTAATTTTTTAACATAGAAGATTGACCAGGATATGGGATTCGGACATCACTACATATCCTACAATGGCAGGAATCAAGCCACACATAGTTCTAAAAACATGTTCCCTATACTATTTTAACCCATGTATTGGACAATTTTATTTTTGAATGGTGGTTTGGTGAAGATATAGAATCCAGGATTCACTACGTATCCTATGATGATATGAATCAATCCACACATAGTTTTGTTATCCCATATAGTTTAACTTTATATGGTAAGGATGAGAGTGAACTGACGTGAAAATGATGAGGTGGGTGAAGTGTCGGGCTTGATCCTCAGGGAGGTTTCCTATGAATCCCAGTTAGTTAGGAATCAAAGTTGACATAGTTCTAAAAACATGTTCACTTTTCCATTATGACCCATATATAAGAAAGGATCATTTTTTTTTGAATGGAAGCTAGACCAGGATGAATTATCAAGGCATCACTACATATCCTATGAGGGCATGAATCAAGACACACATAGTTCTTAAAAATTCTCTATGAGAGTCTGAACTATGCACAGAGAGGGGGTAATTTGTATCTTGTGGTGGTTAGACCAAGACTTAGGGATAAGGTGTCTCTACGTGTCATGTGATGGTAGGAATCAATCCATACATAGTTTATGAATTCCCCCTATGCTGCTCTGACCCTTACACAAGGGGGGACACATTTTTTTTGAATGCAAACTAGACTAGGATAAAATATAAGGGAATCACTACATATCTTATGAGGGCAGGAATCAATACACATGTAGTTCTGCATAAAAGAGAGTTCCCTTTTGGATCTGAATCTCGTATAGGAATAGGATCAAGTTTTATTTATCTCACACATATTTGACTCATGTGCAATGAATCATTGTTCAGGACACAATGATCACCAAGTAGTTTAGCATCATGTGGTAATGACGAATATGCTAAGTAATTTAATTTCATACATCATGGATTCATATGGTGATATAAAGTTTAACAATTTTTAGCTAAGATGGAATTTATATGATTATATAAAGTACTTCTTCAGGAACCTCACATTGGTGGGAGTTGTGGAGATAATTCCATCCATTGAAATTAATTCATATGCTCCATTAGAGTATAACTTTTGTATAACATAGGGTCCTTCCCATTTTGGATCCAATTTTGGAGGTTTCTTTCTGAGTATCATCAGAGTTCTTAGGACCAGCACCATTTCCCCTATGAGGAAAGACTAAAGGTGAATATTTTTATTGAAGGCTCATTTAATCTGATTCTAGTAAACTTCCAAATGGTGTAGAGTGTGCAATATTTTCTTATACAACCAATCCATCTCATCAAACCGTTTTTGGGACTTCTGATCTTTGGATATTTGATCATAGATGTCCACACAAAACGATGGAATTTGAAATTCGACGGGATGGACCGCATTTTTCCCATACACTAATGAGTATGGGGTTTCTTGTGTGGCGGTGCAAGTCATGGTCGGGTATCCCCATAGAGCATGCAGGAGCATGTCAGATAAGGATTTCTTGTCTTTTTCTACCATCTTCTAGAGAATGTTGGATAAGGTCTTAATTAAGGACTCTATCTGATAGTTGGATCCTTCATGATAGTGGGATAAATGCTTGTCTTTTATGTCGTACTCCTAATATAGCATATCCAATTAAACATGGAAGAAATTGGTTTCATTTTCCATCATTATTGTATGAGGGACACAACATCTGGTGATGATGTTGGATTTCAAAAAGATGACAATGATTCTTTCTATGACTTCTTTGAGGGGTGTGACTTCTTCCCATTTAGAAAATAAGTTGGTCACTATGAGAATATAATTAAATTCTTTGGTTGTAGTATGAGGATATGGTCCCATGACGTCTATTTCCCATAAGGAAAATGGCCATAAGTACTTGGTTGTGTGAATTAACTTTAGGGGTTGGAGGATGAAATTATCATGAATTTCACAGGAATGGCACTTTTTTAAATTTTTATAAATCTTATATCATAGTGGGTAAATAATATCTGAGCCTCTAGATTTAATGAGAGATATTGGATGATGACTGATGTGCTCCACATGTTCTGTCATGTACTTCATTCATGACGACAGTGGTCTCTTCCCCATCGATGCACCTGAAGAGGATCCCATCAAGGCCTTTCTTATAAAGGACCTTTTTTCAATTCTTGTCATTGTAAATCATAAATTTTATTTCCCATCAATGTATTTTATCCCATCCAACCCTATTTGGTGGGATTTCTCCCCTTTGAAGGTAATTTTCAATTTGTGTCATCCAGCTAGTGGTATGACTATAAGGTTTAGTGATAAGACTAATCTCATTGATTTCCTCGAACTTGGTCTGAACAAATAGTATGACCATACGATGGTGGGAAATGTTGATAATTGTCTCATCCTAGTCTTGGTTATCCAAAGTTGTGGTTGTATTTTCTAATGCATCATATTGTGTATTTTGTGACTGGGGAACATGAGTTAAATTTGGCTCTGATGAAAATTCTTACATAAATTCTCTAATTTGGTCCATCAAAGGCATTAGCTCCTTCTTTTTGATGTTATAGTCACTATTTACTTTCTTGATAACCATTTCTGAGTCACCTTTTATCTTTAAATGCACTGCTTGTTCTTGAAGTTCCAACTCTAGACCTACAATGGGGGTCTAGTACTCTGCTTCATTATTTGTGCATCCTTCTAACAGTATGAAAGAGTAAGTAAGGACTGACTTTTTTCAAGATATAAGTATGACTCCAAGCCCCACTTTGTTTAACATGGGGTCTTCTATACGTTTCCCTATCAGAATTCTAGATGCATCGTCGAAATACATCTCCAATGTCTGGGAACCCTCTTGAATAGACAGTACCTATTCATCAGGTAGTTCAGGATCCAACAAAGTCATGTTGTTCAAGGGTTTCTCTACTAGAAAGTCTACTAACACATATCCTTTTATGTAATTATAAGGCATGAATCATATATATAACTGTTGCATAATGACTTCCTATCATGACAAGAATCCATTCAGCATCGGACGACTAATAATAAACTTTATTGGGTTTCTACAAGAGATCAAATGGACCTCATGGTGATGAAGAGACTGTCTCATCTTTTGGACCACAAATATTAGGTCCATACATCTCTTCTCAATATTTGAATAATGGTTCTCAGCATCAATCATGGTTCGACTAAGATAATAGAGGATATTATCACTATTGGAGTCATTATTTTATGAAACAAAGGTGATCAATGATCTCTCCAAGGAAGTCATGTAAAGAATAAGTGGTCTTACATCAATAGGTGGCATTAGAACTAGTGGGATCAAGAGGTATTTCTTGAGTTTGTCAAACACTTACTGAAAATATTCCATCCAATGATATGCAACCCATTTTTTCATCAACCTAGTGAAAGTCAAACACTTTCCTAAAAGTTTTTCTATGAATTGCTAAATATAGGCCAAATTTTTTTATGTCCTCTCAAATTAGTGAGGTTGTGAGGAGGATACATTCCACGGATGGACTTCATCTTCTCAGGGTTGACATCGATGCGAAGGTAGCGTACAATGAAGCCGATGAATTTTTATAAGGTAACACTGAAAGCACACTATAGGGTGGTCATTTTCCAACTGTGTTGACATAGTTTATTGTAGATGGTTTCATGATCTTCCAGGTGGTATGAGCATTTTTGTGATTTAACAACCAGATCATAAACATATCATTAGAAGAACTTTCCCAAGAAGGGTTTGAAAATGAGATGCATGGCGAGCTGATATATGGTGCCAGAATGTTTTAAACCAAAAGGCACTACTTTATAGAAAAACACTCCCTGGGGATCCCTAAAGGTGGTAACTTCTTTATCTTCCCAATCCATTTAGATTTCATTATAAACTAAATATTCATCCATGAAAGATAGAGCCTCATATTTGATAGTTTCATCAATCATCAATTCTGTGATCAGGACTGGGAAATCATCTTCCTGGAAATGTTGATTAAGATACATTAAATCAGTGCAAACCCTGATATGCCTATTTTTCTTTTTGACTGGGAAAATATTTTCTAGTAAGATGGGGTATTGGACTTCTTGAATAAATTTGGATATGATTAGCTTGTCAAATTTAGCCTCTATTTTTGGAGAATGTGTTAGGTGCGTCCTTATGGCAGAATGCCTGAAACCACGGTGTCCTTCTAGTAGGCCCAAGTGGTGAGTGGTCACCTCTATATCAAGGCCTAGAATTTCTATATAATTCCAAAATAAAATATCTTGATTCTTCTTTAAGAAAGAGGTGTATAACTCCTTATCATCGGAAGTCATGGTCACACTGATCAGAGTGGGTCGTGGGTCTTATTTTGTACCCAAGTTGATTTCCTTGAGTTCATCAATGGTGGTGGAGACTCCCTCTTCAATTGATGGAGGGGAATACCATAGGTATTATTCTTTCTCATCTACATCCTCACCATCTTCCCCTTCATCTTTTTATGGGGAAACAATTCTTGAGATGATCATTTCATAGTTGAGGGAATAATTTCAATTTTGGTGTCTGGGAGGTGAAGCTATCTCTTCTTCCTTGGCTGTTAGTGGAGAACTCTATAGATAAGATGTTATAAGGGGTAAAAGAGTTTCTTCATCTTCTTTGAGTGACGAGACAATTCCTCAGACCACATTGGGTGAGGCATAGATTTTTTTGGAGTTTTGATGATGGTTCTGGGGTATTTTTTTCCAAACCCCCATCATTATCTTGGGAGTTAGTGAGATTTTAAAAATTATCAGGATCGGTGTCCATGACCTAAATCATGAGGACTTATGAACACACATCCAAATTTGAACTTGTGCACTCAATCTGATTGATGGAAAGTATGTATTCTTCCCTGAGATGCTTGAGGGAATTGGTGGGAACCATTTATAAACCATTTTGGGCATCAATACAATCAACATCATTGACCTAAATTAACTTCCTTGTCATCTCATATAACTCTAAATCAATATAGTGTGATTTTTAGAGGTTGAATGGGGCCTTATCAGTATGAAGTGTCCCACTCTTTCCATTAATACTATATTTGAGGCATTGTTGGTAAGAGGAGGGGACTATTGTGTGTTGACGCTGCCAGGGCCTCCTATAAGGGTGTTCAAGGCCATAGTATTTCAGACCACCAGAAATTATGGGTGAACTACAAGGTCACCAAATTGGGTTTTGAGATTAATTTTTTCTAATGACTTCTTCTCACTTTTGTCATATCCCAATAGAGTCGTGGTGTAGGCCATTAGATCATCCTTATTATATCCTAGCTAATGACCTGTCTACATTGGAAAGATATTAACTCCAGATTCATTGTCAATGACTACTTTTTTGGATATAGAAACCATTTATCCTTCTAGACACATATAAGGGTTTTATGTGTCCTTGAACGATGGCGTCTTCATCTTGATATGTGAAGGATATAACTGTGTGGAATTATATATGATTGGTCTTTTTCTGATAGACTTAGGTATCCGCTACCTAAAATTCAAACTCCTAGGGACTTAGAAAATATTTAATGAGCGCTTCTCTAAGATCTAATGATAGATTAAGTGTATTCATGATTGATAGCTTGGTTGGTGCCAAAGCTAACTAATTCAGAATATCATATTTATAATATAAATTTCAGCACTTCCCAGCTCCTGGATACTCTTTCTTAGGCTCTTTAGGGGCTTTATCATTTGATGATGATGGGTCAGCCCTTGGGATCAAAGCCGAAGGAGCCTCCATCCTTTGTGGATTGTGCTGGACATGTCTTCTCACTTACCGAGGTAAAATAGTCACATGTTATTCCTTTTATGGATATTCCAGAGAGATTGGACTAGGGTGACTTCTTGTTGGGTAAGGATAATTTTCCTATCCCTATTGAATCCTCTGGAGTGTCCTTCCATGGTTTTTTACAACATTGACAGTTTTATCAGGGGTGTATCCATAAGTTTGATTTCTTACATGGATGCATCTTCCATGATATCTTTGGCTTCTCGGATTCTTCCTGAGGCCCCCAAATTGGGTGTGGGGAATTCTAGATGATAACTATATTTTTTATTGGAGAATTAATCCATGAAGTGGATGACATTGTTGGATCCAAAAATCATCTCCTCTTTTAATGATGACTTTTCCCGATCAACTTCTTCCACTGGTGCCATTTGGTGGGGCAGTTCCCATTGTTCCATTTGGAGGGGTGGTGCCCATATCTTCATATCTATTTGAATAAAATCTAGGAGTGTAAAATTCAACTTAATCCTTGGTGTAGATTCATATTCTGTCACTTGATCATCTCGACCCTTGAAGGATTTTAGGGATGAGGATGTTGGTTTTGCCTCATCAAGAGCTGTTGGGGGCGCAGTTGGTTGCTTTAAATACACTTGAAAGATTGTGTGGGATCGGTTGATTTTTTTGAGTCATAAAACTATTGAAATTTTGATTCTTTTTGTTAATAACTTTTTCCCACTCCACTCCTTCATTCGGGTTAGTGGTGGAAACATATGCCACTTGCGCTGGCAGTGGTCCTAGCTTGACTTTTAAAGAATCTATCATTCATTGCAGGAATTCCATGAATACAAAGAACTTCTGGATGATTTCCCCCAATATCTAGTGGAAGGGACAATTTTATATCTCTTCATTAAGACCTAATTCATTATTCATCTTTGGATTTGGAAGCTAGATAAAGTTTCAATCCATGGAGGCCACGAAGTAGCCATGGAATTGGTCATCCCAGAATGATTAAACTTTATTCTTTCATTCCACAAATTAATTTCACTCGGTTCCTATTCACTCGTCTTAATGAGGTGGGGGAAGCTAATGACATCTAGGGGGCCCACATTATTTGGTGAGGGCCTCGTAGCTGGATCCATCATGGGGAGTGGCTTAAGCATGACAAATTTTGCTTCACCTCTTCTTGCACATTTTACTGGGGATGATGGGGTTTCCCAAGACTTGATATTAGTCTATTTCAAGAAATATTCTATCTTTTTAGTGATGGAGGAGAATTAACAACACCCATTTATATATTTCACTGGAATAAGTGGTGTTTTTATCTCATCAAAGAGGTTGTCAATGAACATGGAAAACATCTCATCTTGGGGAAGTGGCTAGTTCAAGGAGTGATTCAGACCCTTCCATTTGACCATTAATATTGAAAATATCTCAGTATATTTCCTATTGCAGTTTATGTGGTCACTGAATGTTATTTTTGGAAGTATAAAGATGAACTAGAACAGGAACTGGCACTGGAGATCCTCCCATATTGTTATTGAGTTAGCTGGAAAACTAGTGTACCACAAAAAGGATGAACCTTGTAGAGTTTTCATAAAGCATTTGAGCTTCATAGATTCTTGTTACTATAGGGTTCCCATAATGGGATCATACTAATATGAGAAGTGCATCGGGTGTTTCTCTGAGTAACCTAATCCATTAAACATTGGAATATAGTGTTCTTGAAATTTGGTGGCGGTAGAACATTACTTACCCAATTGAGTTAAGGTTTACTTTCTGGATTTATCAAAGCACGCTTACCTTCTATCACATCCAACTGATCTATTAATGACTCGATGGTACTCATGATCCATTGATTTCTATCTTGTTAGACTTGAGCATGGGAAGGCACTGTAGGGTGAAAGATTGGGCATTCCAGCTCTACTGGTACCTGAAGAAGATACCTAGCCAGGGGAATCCTTCATGGATTCTCCTGAATTGGTTCTGGTTACTTCCCCAAAGGTGGGAAATCTTGATATCCTACCAAGATTGGGTTTAGGTAGACTGATGGTTCTGGCACTGCCTTGAATGATATTTTCATTCTTACCTCATCTATCAAGATGATCCCAAGTGGAATAGGCACCTCTAATGGAAGTTTGTGTTTAAACTATACTTGAGTAACAAATATGGTATGAAGGATCACTTGTAGTAGCTCAGCATTTATTTGACTTAGCTCTTTCATTTCCTCCTCTTGCTGAGTGAATCTCTAATCGAGTGTTAGGTATGTGTTCGCATTAGGAGTAGAAGGTGGGTTTTATGAAACCTTTTTCTTATTCTTCTTCTTATTGGGGATTAGAAAATGAGGAAATAATGGATTAGCTGAGGGAGTGCCCAAATTTATGGTGGCCAATTGGTTTTGGGTATGCACACCTTCATGCTCAGTGTGGAACACCTCTGGAAGGGAACCATATTCTATTAAATCCTCCTTATTATTTTTATAATCTTAAATGAGGTCTTCTGGATTTACATCCATGACATTCACCAATGCATACCATATTGGGGGTGTCATACCAGGTTCTTAATGGTTGGATAGCTTTCTTAGTACTTTTTTGGATCTTCTCCTTCCATTTCAAGGTCCTCTTCAGGTTTCTTGATGAAGGGTAACTCGAAGATAATCATGAAATGACCTGTTCATGCATCTCCTTTTTGGGGGATATGAATAACAAGGTGGGAAGAAATGGGTAACCCATATTTTCATTATTCTCCCTAAGCGGGAAAAGAGTGATATCTTTTGTTCGTGTTGTTGAGGTAAAAATTCCCCAATCCCTGCGGGCCGGATATGGTACCAGGTTTGTACATGATTTATTTTCTTCTGAAGACATGATCAGTTCTCATTGGTTGTCTTCCCTATGGAAATAATCCTACTAAATGTTCTCAATATCCTAGTTCAATAGTTTTTCGATTTCTTGCTCCCATTGAGCCTTATGCTTTTGAGACTTACTCAAGGCCGGTTTTTATCAAGCAGAACACTTTACATGAATAGGTACTTCATTTGGATGCCACCTAGGGATGATGAAATTGTAGTATTCCATTTTTAATGGGTTCTAATGGAAGAGAAGTGGGGTGAAGTTTATAGCTCCATTTTCTCCCCAGCCTTAGATGTGAACAATAGATGGGGCATCACCAATGAGGAAACACAATTTGTGCAACGTGTGGAGTCAAGACAATTCAAGGTTTTTATTTTTCATTTCTGATTGAAAATCTCATGTAAACAGAATTGTTTTTAGGTTAATTTTCTGATGAATTTCTCCCAATATACTAACATTGTATACATACCCTTCATAGGGTAGAAATTTCAGTTTCCACTGGCAGAGAGTTGTCCAAACATTAAGGTGAATGTTGTGCATACATTATTCTGATAACTCTTTTGGAATATTGAACTGAGAAGTGGATGTGGGATAGAATATATCTGGTATGTTGTCCCTAGATAGTTGTCTTATCATGAGAAACATATTATGTATTTATTCTTCTAGGGATTCCTCTATTTTTTTAATTTGGATGCTTTATGATGATTTCATCTTGAGTAGCGGGGCTAGTAGGGATTTCATTGATGCATGAATGATTCGGGGGTGGCTCAGAGGATGATCATAGCCTCCTAACATCTCCTAGATGAGAAAGGATTTCACTTTTCATTGACATAGTTTCTATCATATCTGACCATGTCCTTCCAAGCACCTAAAAATATGAGTTATTTCTTGTATTTAGACCGGTGGGGGGAGGACCTTCTTGCCGGTGTGAATTTAGGCTGTAGGGAGGACCTTTGCAGTTGAGGATTTGGTGGTGAGGGATACCATCATATCTTAGAATCCAACCACAAGGATATTTTCCATGGTTTATACCCTATGTAGGACCTTCAGGGTGGACCGTATCAAGGGGAGTACCCTCTTTCTATTTTTTATCATTGCAGGGAGGACCTTTGCAATGACAGCCACCATGGAGAGGGATACCATTATGGATTTATGTATGGATTTAGGGAGAATTTATGATTTTTACATTCTAGTTTGGACCTTCAGGATGTATTTTAATGAGGGGAGGGCCTTCTTATTGCTTGATGTCACTGCAGGGAGGGCCTTTGCAGTGTCTTCCATCATGGAAAGGTCTACTATCATTGCTTGACATCTGACTACAGAGAGAATAATTTCTGTAGATTATACCTTTGGGAGGACCATTAGGGTGTATAATAGTAATGTTAGGACTTTATTATTGGTCAATATTATGGTCAAGTGAAGGGATACCCTAACATGCATCAGAAGATAGGCTATCGCAATCGATCATTTCGTTCCCACAGAGTAAGCCCTTGTGGGTCCTCTGATGAAGACCTTTAGAGCTGCTGGTAGCAAAATTATGGGGAGGATCTTCGCAAATACTACTTACACTTCCATAATTTGGTAATGGATTAATAGGATCTTAATCCTCTATTTATATATGTCTTATGGTATCAAAAACTACAGCTTCCAGTAGAGTAGAATCATGAATGTTCTCTTCATTTTCCAGCTACCTTTGGTTCTTTTCATTTTGGGTGCTCTCTTATGAGAAATTAGGGCCACCTGCTATTGGAAATAGTGTTCATATATGGTTTTATATTTGGTTGGTTCCCACGATGTCTCTGAGATACATTGATGGGCATCTTGAGTTCTATCAGGGATATATTCTTGCCCTAGAGAGGCCACCATGTTGGACCGGTGTCCCCTGGTTGGAACAGGTGTTTGTTCCCGATCTGGTTGTCCCTGTATAGTGGAATATAGTCGTCGAAACTCCTAGACTAGTGTAGGGATGAAAGTATGATCTAATGTAACCATATTATATTGTGGATGAATCCCCCGCCTGGGGAGACAAGATCATGGGCCTGACTCCTCACTTTTTTAGCAGACATGATGATGTCTTGATAGGTTTTGAGGATATGGTCTGGAATCAGTGTTTGATCCTCAATCATTTCTAGGATGTTATGAGATACCTATTTTGGTTGGAATGGGTATAAATTCCTATTATGATGTTAGATCAAGAGTTTGTGCCCACTACTATCATCCATGTGTTGCCAGTGGGTACTAGTATTTCTCTTGTGTCGGGGTAGAGGAATGAGTCGGCCCCCGACTTGTAGCCAGGATACGTGGGATACTTTCTCTATTTTCCACTGTATTTGACTGGAGGCTTTATATATACAAGAAACAAATTTGTGTCTACTCGTTTTCCACTGTATTTGTCTCATGGTCTTGATGTGCATCTGTTGTAATTTGAAACTTCTTATATTACACTGTATTTGACTGGTGAAATTGATATTAGTAGGAAGGAATTTGTGTTTTATTACTAATTACCACCATATTTGAATTCTGGTCTTCATATGCATTGGCAGTGTATGACTTTCCCATTGTTCTCCAGCCTATTTAGATGGTGGGATTGAAATGATTCGGTAGGAATTTTCACCTGCTTGTAGCTAGTTTCCACCCTATTTGTATGGAGGGATTCTTGTTCACTGATAGATATTTTCATCTGTCAAAAAAATTCCATCCTGATTGAGTGTTGGGATTGGTTAGCGTTATTAGAAATATGAATTTTCTTGTAATGTTCCATCTTGTTTTCGTGTTGGTCTTTATAAGAGGTAGTGGGGATATGTGTTCACTCATAGGTTTCCACCGTATTTCTGTGGTGATATTTAGAAGTAGGGATAGGGATATATGCCTACCCATATTTTTCCACCATGTTTCTTTGATGGATATCCTCCTCAAGAACAATGGTGATGACCTATTACCAGTTATAAGTTCATCTCCCTAGGAAGGTTGTCTGAGGGGCCTGTGTCTGTTTGAATTTAGCATGAGCCATTGGTATACAATCCTCTTCAAAGAGACAATATTGGGTCATGCGGCACTGCCAGTGATGTTCTCTGCTAGGGTCCCTTGAGCGGGGCTCATGTACAACAGGGATGAAGTTTTTGGTGACGTCCTCATATTCCTGCCTAAGGTACGAGAATAACTCATTATAGCACTCTGAGGACAAGCTCCCGAAGCAGTTGGAGATGGCCAGTGGGGCTTCCATATGTTGGGACACCGGCTCTGGATGAAGAGGTAGCTGAAGAAATTTTACTGATTGGAGGTTCTGTCTTTCAGCCTCCATAATGGGGAGAGTTCCATTTTGATGATACTCCTTGATTAGAACATTTGAAACCCAGTGTTAAAGATGCAGGGTAGGAGATCTAGTATTGTTCTTCAATGGATACTCAACCGCCTATGTGGTCTCTAAAACAAATGTCTAATAAATTTGTAAGGATTAAATTATTTTGAAGGTTTCCCTATGAGTTACCTATAATATACATGACAAGTACAAACAACAAAACCATGTCAAAGTATTATCTCCTGATCACATATATAATTGATGATCTTTCTTGGTACTCTTCATTTTTAATGTGAAAGGGGATTGAGGCGGGGTAAACTACCACATTGGTTAAGGATTCATGTTAGGTTCACCATTTTGGTTTTGACCTGAGGTTCTTGGGTGGGAGTGAACAAAATGGCTAGACGGATTACAACTAATCACCTAATGTTATAGAGAGTTTCACATCGAGTTCTCCATTTTTGTTTCAGCCCAATTTGTGTCATGACCCTTTTTGGTGGGTGAGATGGTCACACTAAGACTGGGAAATATATCCTTCTTATGTTATGAAGGATGTTCCATAGTTGAGTGGTCTCTATTGGTGATTACAGTGGGTTCAATGTTTGTACAATCATCCCACATCGGGTACAATGTCCTTGGATGGTCTCCAGTGGGTTTATTCATGGAGCCAGAAACACCCAATGACCCTTTTATCCATGATTCTTGGACCTACTTTCCAAGGGTAGGCGCTCATTGGATGATTTGGACAATGACACTTAAGGATTACATTGGTTGAGAGGATGGGAGATCAGGCTCATCACACCCTTTTGGGGAAAATTATTGCCTATTCTGGGACTCTCTTATAGATTTAATCAATGTTCATATGTTCATTAATCCTTGGATCATTCCCAAGAATGTGTATGAGGATTACCCCTAGGTTGCAAGATCAATTAGAAATATGCATGGGTTCAGAATCATCTGTATATATACAAGGTTCTCTAATGATGAATACATCTATGTGTATCTGAGGTTATTCATCAATGTTACCCTTTTATGGACACATTAATGATTCTTTTGTCTTTTACTGAGATAAAAATTATTTAAGCCATGAGATGAGGTACTCTAAAGTTTATCATCATCTAGGGGATAAAGATCGTTTTGATATCAAGATCGAACCCACAAGATGGTCTTCCTACATATCTACATGAGAGGAATCATATTCCATATAGTTTGGTATCTCTTTACTAGACACATCACCTTTTAAGGTCATGATACAAGGACCCATCCTTGAAATTTAATGTCATGTGGTGAGGAAGTCTAGGTGGAAGATTCCTAGTCAATATTTTGTGTGGGACTCACGCTAAAGTAGCCCAAGATGCCCAAAAAGAGATATGGTCTCCTAGGTGGATATGACCCTTGCAGGGATATGGATTGTAGAACATTAGGGTGATTTTAGTGTTGGGTTTTTTCCTCAAAGAGACATCCTATGTATCCCAATTAGTTTGGAATCAAATACCTCATTGTTCGGTTTGAGTTAGGACTTACACCCTTGAGGAATCCCATAAAGGGGAGTGATGTGGGGATTAAATTAATGGAGAAGGTCCTTCTTGAACTGGATTTAGGACTTACACCTTAAAGGAGTCCTTGATGAATTGGGGTTCATGATTGGGGTAAACCATTGAGTAGGATCTCCTTTGATCTTAGGCCTTAGAACAGGCATCTTATGTATCTTGTTTGGGGCAGGAATCATATTTCTCATAATTCAATGAATTTTAGGGCTTACGCCTAGGAGGAGGCCCATTGAGGAGAAACATGAATTGATTGGGGATTATACCCTCTAGGAGGCCCATTTATGGGAGACATAATTTCTCATTTCATTGATGAGATGGCATAGAACTTGACCTGATGAATGCTTCATATGTATCCCAATTATTGTTGGAATTAGTGTTCTCATAGTTCAATGGATTTGGGTATTACACCTAGAAGGAGTACCATGATATAGGGTTTTTTGGATGACATGATTGGTAACAACCTATAATCCCACATGAGTCATGCTCAATGTAAGAAAAAATATAAGGTAGTGGATATGAATATTTCATGTCCCACATCTTCTACTAATAAATGGTATTGGATCCCAAAGGGAGAGGGAGCTTTGAACCTACCAATACCTCCTTGTTTTCATACCCTAGATAGTCATATTAACTTATCTAGGTATGCTCTGGGAGAAGGTAGAAAGGATCACTAATGAAACCTATTTCAAGAAAATCTAGGGCCTTACCTCGATGGGAGTACCCTGTTGAATGTCATATGAAGTATACTATAGTTTAAAGTCATATAGATTGGATAATGGAATCACAGTTTAATTTCTTATTGTAGCGACTAATACCATACAGTTTAATGTCTTGTGTTAAGGATGATTTGGGGTATTGTAGTTTAAGGTCATATGGTGAGGACCATTTTTTATTGAATCCACAATTAACTGTAGGATAATTAGGCTAGGATGTTCTTGCATGCCTCAAACATGAGAGGGAAGGAATGTGTAAATCATGATTCTAAGGGTTCTCAGGTCAAGAGAAATGATATGAGGTATAGAATACATTTGGGAATAAGGAGGTAGGAAAATCCTCTTCTAAGGATGATTTTGTCTTTGGTTGATGGTCCTATTGTGGGAAACGTGTGTAGAGATGTCAGGGAATTGTGCGCATATTCAAGAATAGGTGCTCTCAGGACGCTTGCCTTCCATTTCTAATGGTCGGGGATGTTTATGAAGATTTGAAATCACCCGATATACTATAGTTTAAAGTTTTATATCTTGGAATATGGAATCATAGTTTAATATAATGTTATAGGGACTAGTACCATTCAATTTAATTTCATGTGGTCAGGATGATAAATCACAGTTTAATGTCAAAGAGTTTGGACCAATTTTTATAGAATCCATGATTAACTTGATAAAATTGTGTCAGGATGCTCTGACCTGCCTCGATCAAGAATGGGAATGAAAGTGTAAACCATGATTCTAGGTATTCCTAGATCATGAGAAATCAAACGGGGCATGGAATCCATTTGGGCATTCTTAGTTAGGAAAAAGTCTCTGATGAGGTTGAATTTTTCTCTGGTTGATAGGCCTTTGTGGGAAATGTTTGCAGAGCCACTAGGGTATTGTGCACAAAATCTAGTAGAGGTGTCTTTTGGACACTGGCCTTCCATTTCTGATGGAATGGTAGGTTTATAAAGATCAATAATCACCTGAGATATAGAGTTTGATGGATTGAAAAGGGTGTGTCTAAGCATGTAAGAAACATTTAGACCGTGATTGTCCATGGAGTTTTAGATCAACCTGGCATAGGAGGTAGGTGATAGGGTTTCAGGAGTCTCATGAGGAGTAGGTTGACTCATGGTATTGAATGGATATATTTTTGGGCTGCATAAGGGTGCAATATAAAAGTTCTATGACTCGGACCAAAAAGTTCTCAGTGAAACTCTCCATTTTTCATGGGGGTTAGTGATGGTGGTGAAGGGACTAGGTTGGAACTGCAGCCTGACGTTGATCCTGAGGGGGGTGAGGGGGATACAACCCCCAAGGTATGGAATAGTGGGTTCATGTGAATTTATGTATAGGGTTGGCCATGTAGGAGAATCCTCATAGGAGCTTCCGCATATTATTGTTTGTGTAGTGGATTTCGTGTAGTGGATTTCGTGTACTGTTTCCCATGTAGGGGCATCTGCAAATTGTTTTCTGCATAGGGTTATTCATGATGCATTTTTTTCCAAGGGTATTCTACGAACTGTTTTCCCCAAAGGGTTATATACATACTATGCCTTCCACATATGATCGTCTGTGAACCATTTTCCGCATAAGATCATCCATGAACCATTTTTCATGTAATTTTTTTTATTCATTCGCATGTTCAGAAAATGACTCCCCAATTCCATAAATGATACTACTTCCATGTGTTATCTTCCATGGAGGGTCTTCTTCGTACCATTCATGTGATGGTGTCTATGTAGGGACACCATCATTTGGATTGCAGGATTGATTATGTGAACTTCTTTAGGTGTATGAGGTATTTCTCCTGAACCCTTTATATTTTCCTCCATGCTTCGTCCCTTTTTCACCCATTTGGGGAGCTCTTTTCTGCTCTCTCTTTCATTCCACCTCGAGGTTATTTTATAGAGAGGTTGGGGAACTAGATCGATGGGCCACATAGCACCTTTTTTGGAATCCCACAGTGGACTTAGTCAAAGAGGGGCTTCATTTACGGGGGTTGGTGATGCCACCTCATCCCATGAACAACTTAGTTCACAAGGGATATTGTATGCATGGGAGGAATTATCTGCCTTCATTATTACAACAACACGATTCATGGGGGGAATCATACATGGGTTCATAATTATCCACCTCTATTCCACCAATTAAAAGGTATTTGGGATCTGATGTCATCATCTTCATTCCGTGAACCATTTGGTTTGCAGAAGGCATTGTAAATCCTCAGACTTCCATTTAGAGTGGCGGTCTGGGAAGGAATTTTCATTTTGTAGTATCCCTTCCTTATAAAATTTTTCTTCAATATTCTTCCACATTTTATTTCTATCATTTTTTGAGTTGGATGAAATTTTATTCATCTTGAATGCGTAGTTTTTCGAGACCCTATAAATTCCCCTATCGAAATGGCCTCCGATTGAGATGAAGAGAAGGCTATTCTAATGTAGAAGTGATCCCAATTTGAATGAATGATTGGATAATGCTCTAATGCTTTACTAATTAAAGAGAATTAGTGATCATAGTATTATTATTGCTTGGGTTACATGGAAAACCCTACATACTTTGTGTATTTTCAGGTATAAACCTAATTTTTCCTAAGCCTGATTTCAGTTTAGACGTAGCAGGTATAACTTGACTTTTTATTAGGACACAATTTGTAGGTTTTTGACCTAAAAAACTTTGTATATCTTGATTTTTTTTGTTTTTAAATATTTTTAACTAAACCATTCATAGAATAGGTTTAGAGATTTGGAATTCAACTTTTATCTATGGTTCTTTTTGTGGGTTTTCATCATTGCGAGTGTTGTCTCTTTTTCATGGGATGTTTGAAGTATTGAAAATCAAACTATAATTATAGATGTTTTAGGTCAAATTTTTTTTACCAAGACTGATGTTTTATTTTAAATAGTTTGGGTCATGATTTGTAGGTTGATGGCCCCAATTTAGGACTCATTAACCAATAATGTCTCGACAACTTTCAGACATGGATAAGAGATTTTTATTGAACATGACTTGTGTTTTCTAGAGAATGGGATATGACATGCAGCATGTAATACATGGGGATTATGGATATATGAAAAACCTCTCCTAAGGATGATTTTTCCTTTGGCTAACAGACATTTTTTGTGGGTCTAATTTTTTAGATCCACTAGGGTTTTGTGAGTATAGTCCGGAAAAGGTTTCCACAAGACATTGGCCTTCCATATCCGATGTCCAGGAAGTTTTATGGAAATTTAAACATGTTTTTTTGTCTTTAAGACCACCGTAGTCAGCCTGTTGGGAGGAAATGTCTAAATTAATTGGGGCATTTATATTAGTTCTGGTCTAGAAACCACTCCCACATGAATTTGACTTGTTTAAAGGAGGCATGGAGTATGATGTAGTTTAACATCATATAAATAGGAAATTTTAGACTTATGATTTGAATTAATTTTACTATAATAAGGGGATAAATGATATTTTTTTCTCATAGTTCCCTGACCAAAATTGTTCTATCACCTTCAGGAATGAGAGGGGAGAGAGGAAGTAAATTGTAATCTGAGGGGTTTCCAAAACCAGGGAATGAGGTGAAATGTAAATGTCATAAGACATATGTAAGTGGTAAAATCTTCTCCTTATGATGAATTTTTTTTGTTTGATAGGCCATTTTGTGTGAAACATATGCAGAGTCACTGGGGTGTTGTGTTCATAGTCAATAAAAGTGTTCATAGGACACTATCTATTCATTTCTAATGGACATGGATGTTTATGGTGATTTGTACCTTTCTGGACACTGAGTATGGTGCATGAAGAGGGGTCTTGAACATGAAAATGGGAAATTATAGGCAAAATTATACCTATAATTGGTGATGACGTGCTTCCCATATAGGTTTGAGAAGGTTCCTCACGTAGGTCTGACCCTTGTGTGAGAAAGAACGAGACAATATTGTTTCCTGGATGGACTTAAAATATGAGACTCTGGTGCCACTATGTATCCTATGGTGATAGTAATCAAGATGAATGTAGTTATATTAAGGATTATCCATATGTGGATTTGGCTCATGCATATGAATGGGGCACTTTTTTTCACATAGGGTTACCGATGAAGTAGGACCCACATTGAACGTTCCTATGTAGATTCTTTTCATGCATAAGAACAGTAGGTAGGACGTTATTTGGAATTTCGGGGTCCAAGAATGAACATTGATTGTCAAGAATCATGAAATTTTAACATCATGTGAATAGGGAATTGATGTAGAAGCCCTGATTAACTGGAGTATGGTCGATCCAAGGTGTTCCAACATGTTTAAGACGTGGATATGGAGAAAATTGTAAGCCACTGTTTCAAGGGATCTTGGATCAGGAGAGATGATGCGGGACTTGGAAGTTGTTGAGCATACAGGAATAGGAAAAGCCTCTCCCAAGGACAAATTTGGCTTTGTTTGACATGCTATTTTTGTGGGAAACATATGCAGATCCTCCAAATCCTTTTTTGTATAGTCAAACAAAGGTGTCCACAAGACATTGGTCTCCCATATCCAATGGATGGGGAGGTATATGAGGGTATGAAATCACACAAAGTGTGGAGTTTGATAGATGGAAAATATGTTTTTGGATATGTTATAAACATTCAGGTCGTGATCACCCATAGAGTTGGGAACTCTCTTACAAAGATGTAGCTCGCATGGAGGGTGAGGCCTTTTGATTCCCTTGCTGGTGTGGGCCCGATTTTGAAGATATGGGTGTCCTAAAATTAGACTCCCTGCATAGGTTTGGCCCATGCATAGGGAGTAGGGAATTTTATCTATATTTGGGGTATCATGCAGTTTAATGTCATAAAGTTATGACTTTAGGTTTCCCAACATTTAGGGGAAAATTATAATGTGCCTTTTAAATTTGTGCCAGTAAGATCAGTCATTGTTGATGGATTTTCCCTAACTCTATGGGGAATCCCCTACTGGAATTCTTGAGCCCACATAATCTATGCTTGTTGTGTGAAATAATGGGTGGTAAGGGTTTCACTTCACCACCTAGTGATGGTAGGATCAAATAAGGGAGCATTTTTGGGCCATGCAATTTAACATCATGCGGTGAGGACGTGCGTGACTCAACATGAATGAGATAGTTACAGTGGGTCCATGTTGTATTAGGTATCATGGAAAGGACGTTGATAGAATAGTTTAATTTCATGTTGTAGGGATGATATATCAAATTAATCATGAGTAAATATGGGCTAATCAGGCCAAGATATCCCTGGTACACCCCAGACATGAGCGGGGGAAGAAAATGTAAAACATGATTCTGAGATCCCTTGAATCAGGAGGGATGATGCAAGGATTAGGAGCCAATGGGCTTACATAAGTAGAAAAATCCTCTCCTAAGGATGAATTTTTCTTAGGTTGGTAGACTGTTTTTATGGGAAACATATGCAAAGGCACCTAGGCATTGTGTGCATAGTCAAACAAAGGTTTCCACAGAACATTGGCCTCCCTTATCCGATGGTCGTGGTTGATTATGGGGATTCAATATTTTTCAGGGAATAGAGTTTGATAGATGAAAATGGGATATCTGGGTACATGAGAAATAAATAGATCATTATTAGTTATGAGGTAAAATATCTTCTACATTGATCTGATTTTTATGTAAGGGGGTATGGTTGTTTGACTAATCCTTATTGTGATAATCAAGGTTTATAATCTTCCACACATATTTACATTCTCATGTAGGAAATTGAGGAATTTTTTTCCACAAGGATAGACTCAGGAAGGCCCATGTTTCACTACATTTATTTTCATACTAAGAATCAATCCACTCATAGTTATTGAGATACCTTACAGTTTAATGCCATGTGTTTAGGACTTATTTGGCCATTCAGTTTAATGTCGTGCAGTTAGGACTCATGAATTTTCTTATTCAAGTATAACCTATACACAGGGGAGGAATTTTTTTCCATGGTAGTGGGACCAGGATATGGGATATGGGAATCACTATGTATCCTTCAAAGGTAGGAATCAAACCACACATAGTTCTAAAAAGAGGTTAAATATAGTAGTCTTGCCCATGTACATGGGGGGACATTTTATTTTTGAATGGTGGATAGGAAAAGATATAAAATCCAGATGTCACAATGTATCCTATGATGATAGGAATCAATCCACATGTAGTTCTAGTATCCCATGTAGTTTAACATTATACGGTAAGGAAGAGAGTGAACAAACATTAAAAGGATGAGGTGGGTGAAGTGTCGGGCTTGATCCTCGGGGAGTTTTTCTACGTATACCATTTAGTTGGGAATAAAAGTACATGTAGTTTTGAAAACATGTTACCTATTCCAGTCTGACCCACGCACATGAAAGGAGCAGTTTTTTTTGAATGGTGGCAAGACCGGGATGAATGATCTATGCATCACTACATATCCTGTGAGGGAAGGAATCAAGCCACACTTAGTTTTTGAAAATTATTTGTTCTAGTTTGACCTATTTATAGAGAGGGGGTAATTTTTATCATATAGTGGATGGACCAAGAGTTAGTTTCAAGGTGTCTCTATGTATCCTGTGAGGGAAGGAATCAAGGCGTATGTATTTCTTGAATTACCCGTATGGTGGTCTGACCCATTCAAATGGTGGTAACTTCTTTTATGAATGGATTTTCAACTAGGATGAATGATACATTCATAACTATGTATCATGTGAGGGTATTAATCAATACAAACATAGTTCTAGATAAAATGAGTTCCCATGTGGATTTTCCTATCGCATAAGAATAAGGTCATGTTGTCTTTCTCTCACACGGATCTGACTCATGTGCAATGAATCATTGTCAGGGATACAATGATCACCATACAGTTTAACGTCATGTGGTAATTATTAAGATTCTAAGCAGTTTAATTTCATAAAGCATGGATGCATATGGAACTATTTATTTGAAAGTCTTGCAGCTAAGATGGACTTTATATGATTACACAAAGTACTTCTTCAGGAACCTTGCATTGGTGGAAGCTATGGAGAGGTATCCATCCAATGAAAGTATGGTATATTATCCACCGGAGTAGAACTTGTGTATAACATATGGTCCTTCCCATTTTGGCTCCAATTTTGTAGGTTTCATTCCAAGTATCATCAAAGTTAAGAGGGACATCACCATTTCCCCTTTGAGGAAATACTGATAGTGAACCTTTTATTGAAGGATCGTGAAATCCATTTTTGGTAAAGTTTCTAATAATGAAGAGTGAAATATTTTCTTATACAACCACTTCATCTCATCAACCTGTTTCTAGGACTAATCATCTGTGGATAGTTGATTGTGGATGGCCACACAGAGTGATGGAAGTTGAACATCGATGGGCAGGACTGCCTCTATTTGATACACAAATTAGTATGGGGTTGTTTGTGTGGTGGTGCATATTTTGGAATGTTATGCCCATAAATCATAGGGGAGATTTTCCATCCATTATTTCTTGTCTTTGTCTACCGTCTTCTATAGAATGTTGGATAAGGTCTTATTAAAGGCCTCTATCTGACTGTTGTCCACTACATTATAGTGGGATGAATGGTTGTCTTTGATGTTTTACTCCTAATATAGCCTATCCAATTCAACAGATCAGAAATTGGTACCATTTTCCTTTATTATTATATGAGGGACACCAAATATTGTAATGATTTTATCTTTCATAAAGCTAAGAATAATTCTTATTCTGACTTCTTTGAGGGGTTTGGCTTCTGGCCATTTGGAAAAGAAGTCGGTCTCTATGAGAATATACTTAAATTTTTTGCCCGTATCTAGAGGATATAGTCCCATGGAATCCATTCCCCATATGTAAAAATTTCTGGAGTACTTGTCTATGTGAGGTAACTCTGGGGGTTGGTGGATGAAATTAGCATGAACTTGATATGAATGGAACTTTTTTTCAAATTTTGAATAATCTTGTATCATAGTTGTCCAATGGTATCCACACCCTTGGATTTGATGAAGGTAATTAGATACAGACTGATGTGCTCTATAAGTTCTGACATGTACTTCCTTCATGACAAAAATAGTCTCTTCCCCATCGACGCACCAGGGGAGGATCTCATCAAGGCCTTTCTTATAAAGGACCTTTTTCCTGTTCAGGTTGTTACACGTCATGAAGTTGATTTCATGTCTCTGTATTTTATCCCATCAAGCCCTATCAAGTGGGATTTTTCCCCTTTATAAGTAATTTTAAATGGAGTCATCTAGCTGAAGGTATGACCATAAGGTTTATTAACGGGACTAGTCTCATTGATTTCTTCCATCTGGGTCTGAATAAATGGTAGGAACATCTGATGATAGGAAATGCTAACTATTTTCTCGTTCTAGTTTGGTTTGACCAAATATGTGGCTTCATTTTCTAATGCATCATCTAGTTCATTTTGTGACTAGGGAACATGAGTTAAAGTTATCTCTGATGGAAATTATGCCATCAATTCTCAAGTTTGGTCCATCAAAGGGATTACATCCTATTTTTTTATAGAATAGTCACCATTTACTTCCTTGATGACCATTTATGAGTCACATTTTATCTTTAAATGCTCTTCTTGTACTTGAAGTTCTAACTCTAGGCCTACAATGAGGGCCTGGTACTCTTCTTCATTGTTTATGTTTCCTTTTAATAGTAGGAAGGATTAGGGCATGAATTACTTTTCTAAAGATATAAATATGACTCCCAACCCCACTTTGTTAAACTTATGGTCTTCCACCCTTTTCCCTATCAGAATTCTAGATGCATTTTTGAAATACATCTCCCATGTTTGAGAACCCTCTTGAATAAAGAACACCACTTCATCAGGTAGTTCATCATCCAACTAAGTCATGTCTTTTGAGGGGTTATCTTCTATAAAGTTAACTAATTCCTAGACTTTGATATAATTCTAAGGCACTAATCATATGTCTAACTGCTATAGAATGACCACCCATTGTGACAAGTGTGCTGTCATCATTGGACAATTGATAATTTACTTGAGTGGGTTACTATGAGAGATCAAATAGACATCATGGTTCTATAGATAATGTATCTTTTTTTGGACTGTAAAGATTAGGGTCAGCTAGCTCTTCTCTATATTTTAATAATGGGTCTCAGTTTCAATCATGGTTTGTCTAAGATAATAGATACTATTCTCATTGTCGGCATCATTCTTCTGTGTAAGGAAGGAGCCTAGTGATCACTCCAATCCAGTCACATATAGAATAAGTGTTCTTCATTAGATAGGTGTCATTAGGACTAGTGGTATCAAGATATATTTCTTGAGGTTTTTTAATGCTTCCTAACAATATTTCATCCATTGATATGTGTCCCATTTTTTCATCAACCTAGTGAAAGGAAAACACTTTCCTTCAAGGTTGGCTATGAAGCATCAAATGTAGGTCAAATGTTCTTAAAGTCATCTCAACTCAGTGAGGTTGTGAGGAGGTGACATGAAAAGGATGGAATTTTTCTTATTAGGGTTGAATTTGATGCCACAGTGGCATACGAAAAAGCTGAGGAATTTTCCTGAGGTAACACTAAAAGTACACTTTAGGGGGTTCATTTTCATACCGTGTTGTCATAGTTTATTGAAAATGGTTTCAAGATCGACTAGGTGGTCTTAGTGTTGTCTTTATTTAACAACCATAACATAAATATATCATTTAAAAAAAATTCCTAGGAAGGGTTTGAAAAGGAAAATCATGGTGCACGGATATGTGGCATTGGCATTTTTCAAACCAAAAGTAATTAATTTATAGAAAAACACTCCCTAGGGAGCCCTAAAAGAAGTAGATTCTTCATCTTTATGGACCATTAAGATTTTATTATAACTTGAATAGGAATCCATGAAAGAGAGAGCCTTGTATCTAGTAGTTGCATAAATCATCAATTCTGTGATCGAGATTGGGAAATCATCTTTCAGGAAATGCAGATTGAGATCCCAGAAATTGAGGCAGACTCTGATCTACCAATTTTTCTTTTTGATGGGGAAAATATTTCTTATTTATATAGTGTATTGTACTTATTTAATGAATTTATCTCTGATGATCTTGACGACTTCATCCACTATTTTTGCAGCATGTGTCGAGTGTGTCCTTACGGTGGCTTGCTTGTAACCACGATGGTCTTCTGGAAGGCCCAAGTGGTGAGTGGCCACCTTGGGATCGAGGCCTGTAATTTCTGGATATTTCCAGGTGAAAACAACTTGATTATTCTTTAGGAAATAGGTGTATAACTCTTGCTCTTCTGAATTCATGGACATACTAATCATAGTGGGTCATGAGTCTTATTCCATGCCCATGTTGATTTCCTTGAGTTCATTAATGGTGGAAAAGACACCTTCCTCAAATACTAGAGGGGAATCCCCTAGGTCTTATTATTTCTCCTATGAATCCTCACCATCTTCCTCTTTGTATTATGATAGGGAAACGATTCATGAGATGATCGTTTCATAGTTGAGGGAAGAGTTGCAATTTTGGTTTTTGGGATATGAATATGCCTCTTCTACCTCGGTCGTCGGTGGGGGATTCTTCGTAGAAGATGTAGTGAGGGGTAAATGAGTTTCCTCATCTTATTTGAATGATGAGACACTTAATCCTACTTCAGTGGGTGATGTAGGGAATTTATGGATTATTGATGATGGTTTAAGGAAATTTTTATTTGAACCCCCACCATTATCTCAGGATAATGATCTTTTCAACATTACCAAGCTCAGAGGCTGTGACCTAAATGATGAGGAATCATGAATATGTGTCTAAATTTGGACATGTCAACTCAATATGATTGATGGATAGTACGTATTGTTCCCTAAGCTTCTTGATGGGATTAGCAGAAACCATTTCTAAACCACTTGGGGTTGCAATCCAATCAACACAATCAATCATAATTCACTTCCCCTTCGGCTCATAGAACCCTACATCAATATAGTTCGATTTTTAAAGGTTGAATGGGGACTTATCCACATGAAATGTCCTATTATACCCATTAATTCTATATTTTAGGAACTTCTGGTAATAGGAGGGGATTAATGCATGTCAATGCAGCCAGGGACATCTTAGAAGTGCATTTAAGGCCCTATTATTTTAGGTCACTAGAAATTCAGGGTGATTTATGAGGTCACTGAATTGGGTTTAGAGATTAATTTGGCCTAACTAATTCTGCTCACTTTATTCATAGCCCAATAGAGTCATGGTATAGGGAATTAGATAATACTCTATGAATCCCAGCTGATGAAGTGTCCATAGTTGGAGGAGGTTAACTCTAGATCCATTGTCAATGAAGACTTTTCATATATCAGCACCATTTATTCGTCCAGATACATGTAAGGGTTTGATGTGACCTTGCATGATGGAATCTTCATCTTGACCCATGAATGAGATAAATGTGTGGAATTTTGTAGGATTGGTCTCAATCAAATAGAATTTAGTATTCACTACCTAATCTTCAAACTCCTAGGGACTTATCAAATCTTTGATGAATTATTACCTGAGGTCTTATGATAGATTCAGTGCATCCAATATTGATAGCTTGGCCGGTACCAAAGCTAACTACTTTAGAATATCACATTTCTTATCTAATGGTCGGCACTTCCCAGCTTAGGGATTCTCTTTCACAGGCTCTTTCAGGGATTGATCATTTGATGATAATGGGTTGGCCCTTGGGATCAGAGCTGAAGGAGATTTTTTCCTTTATGGATTGGGCGGGGTAGGTCTACTCACATGCCAAGTGAAATTAGTTACATGTTCTTCCTCTGATGTATATTCCAAAAATATTAGACCAGGGTGGATTCCTGCGGGGTAACGATAATTTTTCTATCACTGTTGGATCCACTAGAGGGTCCTTCCATGGGTTTCTACAACACAGAAGGTTTGACTGGTCTAGAATCTATCATTCATTATAGGAGGTCCTTGAAGACAAAGCACTCCTGAATGTTGTGCCCTAATATCTAGTATAAGGTATAGTAATTTGGCCGGTCATCAAGACCTACTTTATCATACCTCTTCGGCTTTGGAATCCGGATAAAGATCCAATTCATGGTGATCATAAAGTAGCCACAAAATTGGTCATCCCAGAACGAGTAAACATTATTCTTCCATTCCTTGAATTGATTTCACTTGGTTACTATTCACTAATATTGATGAGGCAGAGTATCTTGTGACATCTAGGGGCTGTATGATTTTGTGTGGGCCTAGGATTCGGAGCTAGCGCAAAGGGTGTCTTAAGCATGATAGAAGCTTCTTTATCACTTCCCACTATTTTTACTAGGGATGATGGGGTTTCCCGGGACTTGATATTAGTCTATTACAAGGAATATTATATCCTTTTAGTGATGGTGGATAAGTCTCAGAACCCACTTGTATATTTCACCAGAATAAGTGGTATTTTCAACTCATCATAGTGGCTGTCGATGCATATAGCCAACATCTCATCTTGGGGGAGTGGCTAGTTCAAGGAGTAAGTTAGACTCTTACATATTGAAATGACATCTGAAACTCTCTCATTATCTCACTGTTTACAGTTCATGAGGTCACTGACTATTTTTTTTCTCAACGTCGAGCTAAACTATAACAAGAATTAGTGCTGGAAATCCTCCCATCCTATTATTTAGTTTTCTAGAAAACTAGTGTACCACATAAAGGTTGAACCTTACAGAGTTCTCAAAAAGTATCTAAGAGTCATATCTTCTTGTTTCTCTGGGGTTCCCATCATGGGATCACAATAAGACGAGTAGTGCATCAAGTGTTTCTCTGAGTCACTTGAGGCATTGAACATTGGGAACATAGGATACCCAAAATTTGGCGGTGGCATAACGTTGCTTACCTAGTCAGGATAGGGTTTTCATTATGGATGTATGGGAGCGCATCTCCCTTCCATCTCTTACAAATGAGTTTTTAATGACTCTATTTTACTCATAATACCTTTATTCCTATCTTGTTGGACTTGAGAATGGGAAGACACAATAGGGGGAAAGATTGGGAATGCCAGCTCTGCTGGTACTTGAAGTAGATACCCGGTCAGGGGAATCCTTTTTGGATTTTCATATTTTGTTCTAGTTGATTCCCCAATGGAGGAAAATCTTGATATCCTACCAGTATTGGTTTTAGGTAGATTGATGGTACTGATGCTTCCTTGAATGAGCCTTTTGGTTTTACATAATCTTTTGGGATGAGCCCAAGTGGTAGAGGCACCTCTATTGGAAGTGTGTGCTGACGATCTACCTAAGGAAAATATCTGGTATGATGGATCAATTGTAGTATCTCATAATTTATTTTCCTTAACTCTTTAATTTACTCCTCTTTCTGAGAAAATAACTCCTCAAGTGTTAGGGACGCATTCACATTTGGAGGAGGAGGTAGGTTGTATGAAACCTTGTTCTTATTCTTCTTTGTATTGGGGATTCTCAAAGGAGGCAATAATGGATTAGCTAGGAGAGAACCTAAAATTATGTTGGCCCACTAGTTCCAATTACACACACATTTATGCTCGGTGTGGACCACCTCTGTAATGGAACCATCTTCTCTTGCATCCTCCTCATTATTTGTATCATCTTAAGTGTGGTCTATGGGATAAACATCCATGATGGTCATTGATGCATGCCGCATTAGGGGAGGCGTATTAGGTGCTAAATGTTAGGAGAGATTATTATGTCCATTTTTGGATCTTATCCTTCCATTCCAGGGTCCTCTTTAGGTTTCTTGATGAAGGCTAACTCGAAGAGAACCTTGAAATGACCCATTCATGTATCTCCTTTTTGGGGGATATGAATCACAAGGCGAGATGAAATTGGTAACCCCTATATCATTATTCTTCCTAAGTGGTGAAAGACTGATATCCATTGATCATATTTTTGAGGTAAAAATGCCCCCAGCTCTACAGGCTGGGTTTTCTCCCGTTCTCCCATTGATGTGTATTAGCCTGGATTTTTTGGTCTTATAGGGGAATTTTGTGTTAAAAATTCCTCCAACCCTATAGGATGGGGTTACTTCCATACTATGTTAGATGCTGATGTTATTGTCTCCTTCTTGATCACACATATTCAAATGAGAGAATGAGCTAGATATGGTGTCGGTTCTATACATGAATTATTTTCTTCTAATGACAAGATCAGTACTCATTAGTTGGCTTCACTTAGGTGAGAATCCGGCTGAATGATCTCAGGGGATAGAAGATTCAAGAAATTATATAGAAAGAATAAGTGTTTCAATAATACCAATTATAAAGGAAGGTATGATAACAAGTGAAGATGAAAGAAGGATAGGAAAAGAAATGATAAATCAGAAGAGATTTTCTGTTATGAATGCCAGAGAAGAGGACATGTCAAAGCCGATTTTCCCAATCTCAAATACAAAAATAAGTATGAAAATAAAGACAAGAAGTTTAAGAAAGTTATGAATTCCACCTGGAGTTCTTCTTAGGATAGATCTAGTGATTCTTCATTTTCTCATGATGAGAAAGAAGATATGGAAAATATGTGTTATAAAAAACACATCTGAGGTAACCTTAGAATCTCCTATTCACAATTATTATTATTCTGAAAATGAAAGTGAGTCTGAGAATATGAAAAATGATGAACTATTTGAATATTGAAACATTATGGAAGAGACATGTAATTAACTAAAGGATAAGTATAAATCTTTAATTAAATAGTTTTCTCTTACTGTAACTGATAAATATGAACTTATTACTGAAAAATAAAATAATGATCAACTGCTCAAAGAAAAAAATGATTTAAAAATATCTAATGAGAAATTGATGAAATATTTTGAAAATTTTACCATTGGGAAAACAATCCTACTCAAATACTTGGTAAAAAAATATCTCCTAAGTACATTTCTGGTATTGGATAACAACCTCGAAAGAGAAACTTATCTAAAACACATTTTATAACTAAATTTGGAAAATATGTTCTTTTACCAAAAAACAAAGATATGTTACTAGTACCAGTTCTAAAAACCCTTTTACTACCTCTAGTTTTTCTGGACCAAATAGATTTTATTTTTATAATATGTTTCATAATGACTATAAAAAACCCATAAGACAAATGTGGGTACCTAAAGCATTGATTACTAATTTCAGAGCACCCAAATAAGTCTGGGAACCAAAATCTGTTTTTGTTTGATTATTTTGTAGGAAAGCTTTCTGAAGAGATATTACAAGAGTCAATGGTACTTGGAAAGTGGATGTTCAAGACACATGACAGGGGATTACTCAGGCTTCAAGAATATCATCAAAATTGATGGTGGATATGTCACTTTTGGTGAAAATTCTAAAGGAAAAAATAATTGTCCTAGGCCAGATTGGTAACTCTAACTCAGTTTTAATTTCTAAAGTACTTTTTTTGATGAATTAAAGTATAATATGCTTAGTATTTCTCAATTATGTGATGATGGATTTCATGATAAGTTTGAAAATGATTCTTGCAATTTTTTTTAACACTAAATATAAATTATTATTTTCTACTTTTAGAAATGGGAATGTATATTCTATTAATTTAGATTATTTAGCCTCTGTTTCCCCTCTGGAATTGGGCATGACCTCATCGATTTAAGGTTCAAACATTCCAAGTGGTTTCTAATGGGTTTGTTCGTAGAACCGGAAACATCCAATGATTCCATATCCATTTGAACCTACTTTTCAAAGGTAGGTGCTCATTAGTGGTGGAATAATGAGTCTTAGGAATTTTCATTGGTCGAGAGGATGGGAGGTCGGACTCATCACACATTTTTAGGGGAATTATTGTCTAATCCAGGACTCTCTTTATAGGTTTAAGTTATGTTCGTGAATCCTTATTACATTAGAAAGTATAAAATGAGTTTTCCTTTAGATCTGACAATCAATGATTGATATGTAGGAAATTTAGAGAATCTTTTATATGTATTCAAGGTTCTTCATTAATAGAGAATCATCTGTATTTGTTAGAGATTCTTAGTCAATGGTATCCTTTGATACATAAAAGTATCTTGGTCGTTATGTTGACCATACTAGTTTTAAATCCACTCAGTGGGGCACTTGAAGTTTATTGTCATTCAGAAGGACATGAATTATTTCAAAGTTGGTATTGTACCCGCAGATGGGCTGCCTACGTATCCTTTATTTTGGAAAAGGAATCAGAACCCACGTAGTTCAAGTAAGGGAGTATGATGTTTATGATTGATGGCTCAAAGAAAGATTTCATAATTACTTTTACACTCTAAGCTCACATGAGTCATGCTCGGTGTGAGAAAAAAGAGGTATTGGTAAAACCAGACAGTTGTTCCATGAAAGATGCAATCATAAGAAATGATGTGGGGCTTATGTATGTATGACTGCCCAAATAGATGAAGATTAGGATTTACTTCAGGGAAGAAATCCAGTAACAGGGTCCATAAAGGTGTATGTACTTTATGGAGATTTGGATACTCTAATTTGGGGCTTACTCATGAAAAGGAGGCCCAAATTAGGAGGGGACTTATGATTGGGTTTTACTCCTAAGAAGGAGATCCATATTAAAAGTAAATTAGGACTGGTTAAGAGAAAATTAAGGGAATTGGGGCTTACTCCTCTAGAGGATTCCCATATTTGAGACTGGGGATTACTCCTGAAAAGGAGGCCCAGGTTAATGAGGACTTGGGGCTTACTCCTAAGGAGGATGCCCAAATTTGGGAATTTTAAGATTGGGGCTTACTCATGAAAAGGATGCCCAGATTAGGGGACTTGAGGCTTACTCCTAAGGAGGATGCCCAGAATTGAGAATTAAAACCGGGGCTTATTCCTGAAAAGGAGTCCCAGTTTAAGGGGTTCTCTCATCTTTAAAGGATGAGGTTGAATGAATGAAATCTCAATCATTAGTGACAATAATATGTGTAAATCATTAAGTTTTGAGAAATGTTCCACTGAGTTCCTTTCAGATAAGGAATCCAAATCAAGAAATCATGTCATAAATGGCTTTGAAGAGTGTCTTGAAGACTGAATCTTGAATAAGAGAGATGGAACAGCATAAGAGGGGTTAAATGGGCAAGAAAGGCTCCCAAAAAGGTATGGGCGCGGAAGTCCTGGCAGGTACGCAAGTACTGTGTGGGCGCGCAAGTCCTGGTCGCGCAGGTATAACTGCGCGACACATGGGTACTTGCACGTTTGTAAACCAGCATGTTAATACTTGGGCGATCCTTGACAAATGCCTTTAGAATTATCCTGAGGTACTTCCAGAAGAGAGGCACGCAAGTTTTGGTGAGGAATTAGGGAGGCGCACAAGTATGTTTATTTCCCTTAAGGGTAAAACACCTTAGGTGCGCAAGTGTTAGTGAATTCTAACACTTAGACATTACTACTATTATTTAGACCTTCCATTCATGGTAATGAATTACCTTAGAAGTGTTTGGAAGACCTGAATAAGA
The DNA here is from genome assembly GCA_963277665.1 of Viscum album. NCBI lineage: Eukaryota > Viridiplantae > Streptophyta > Magnoliopsida > Santalales > Viscaceae > Viscum > Viscum album. The sequence goes on along the minus strand of OY728119.1, from coordinate 767,652,031 downwards.
TACTTGGGCATTTAGAGCTCTAAATCTGAATTCTGGAAAAATTCCTCTCGAAATGGGGGGCCCACAGGGTCTATTTATAGGCTGGAGAAGACCCCGAACGGTTACCACTTAGGTCACGCAAGTCACTTGCATGACCATTAGGCGGCGCGCAAGTATACTTGAATGACAGTAAGGGAACTTGTGCAGTGCATGTGCATTTGATGCCTTGCTCATGCCTTTGTCGATTTTTTATGTTTTCTTCAAAGGCTGAATCAATTTGTGTTAAGTAATTTCCATTTCCATTATTTTAGACAATGTGATGAAAAGGAGCGTCAACAAAAGTCCCCCCTCAGAGTTGGATCCTGAATATATGAGGATGTGACTCTGTGGAAAAAAAAGAAAACCAAAGGAAAGGTGGAGCACAAGTGTTCACTGTGCAACCATCATCGTGCAGGTGCGAGTCGCGCAGGGTTGGAGTGCGCTGGCTGTAGGCACGCAGGTGGGCTACATGGCCTATAAATATGCTGCCCCATTTCCGTACAAAGCATCTGGATTTCAAACTTTCGAGCTCTCACCGCGCAGGTCACCTTCACTGCGCAAGTTTCTCTGTTTTCCGATGTTTCTTTGATGTCGCACTGCTGTATAGGTATTTGGACTTGCGCGGTGATACTTTCATGCCAAAAAATTGTGCGGCACATCCATACTTGCGCGTCAAAATTAGACTTTCACGCCTTAATGCCTTAGCCATTTTTTTCAAATTTCTTCGCAAAGTTTATGAAAAATCAATCCATTTAAGAGTTAATTTATTCAACTCTTGTGCAGATTTAATGGTTCCTAAGAGAATCGGAACGGCTGATGGACTGGCTAGCAAGCGGATTGATGACATGATGAACATTGTTGGCCATGATTACTATGATATCTGCGACATCACTCTCCCAAATTTGGCTAAGTCCTTGAATAAATATCATCTTAATTTCCCACAGAGCATCTACCTACCTCTATATGGTCATGGTCATCTACAAGGAGTCAATGTTCCATATGCAAATAATTATATGCCTGATATGCAGCTGCACCGCTACTCCTCTATTTCGGTTATGTTGTACATTAAGAGCAACAACATTGGTGTTAACATTCATATTTTTCCTGCATTCCATTTCCTTGCAGATATGAAAATGGAAAACCCATGGGCTAAAATGTTTTCCACTACCCTTTGGTGGAGAGAATACAAATATGGTATTAGAACAATATCTAAAAAGAGTAATCTCTCCAAATGGCTCTTTACTTCCAATGCTTCATTCTCAAATCCATGTATCCATCTTCCAAGTCTCTTGGACAGAAACAGAGTCACTGTTTGATTAGCAGAAAATTTTCTCAAACCACATTCAAGAACATTCTTTTACAATTGTTCCAAGAAGAGCTGGTATCACTGCATCTCCTATGGTATCTAGTTGAATGAATGAATTCCAGGTGGCTGATGATGAATCTCGGGATGTCGTAAATCAAATGAAGAGTTATGTTGAAAGTCTTTTGTAATTCTTGAAAAAGATAAGAGACTCCAGTCTGTGGATGTCCTTCTAACTCTTTTTCATCAATGAAAAACACTTTCACCTTCAATCATTTGTACATTCATTCTCTTTTTCTATCTGCAATAAATTTTACCTAAGACAATGGGCCTAGTAAGCATAGTTTGATTTTTACTAGGATTATTATAACTAACCCTACAAACTTTGAATCTTTTTAATTGCTCCATATTACCTAAATCATACAAAATTTATGTTTAGTGAGTTGGAACTTGACTTTTATTCAGAGTTCCCTTGTCTTTTGTGGGCAGTTTAAAGTCATGCACGTCGGACATAAAGAGTCTAATGTTTAAGGTTGAAATAGCTTTGACCGAATGAATTAGAATTGACTCAATTCCTTGAAAATTCATCTGAAAACATATTACCATACTCAAGTATGAGGGAAAATATGTAAACTATGACTTAAGAATATTTGAATTCAAGGAATGATATGAAAAAGAGATAAAAGGCATTAGAAGAAGTAGTTCCCAAGAATGAAGTTACCATTATTTAACAAACCCATTAGGGGGTTGAATTATGCAGGGCCACCTAAGGGCATTGGCTAAATAGTCAAATAAATAGGATCTTTTGGCTGACAGGTCTGTTATGTAGACTACTTATGCAAGGCCACCTAAGGGAACGTGCTGCATAGTCAGGCAAAAGAACTCTCAGAAATTTACTTTCCTAGTGCTAAAAAGCTAGTGAAAGTTTATGGAGATTCAAATTTTCCAAAGTATAGAGTTTGCTGTATGGAAAGAGGTACTTGAATATGGAAAAGATATTTCCAAATAAGATTATCGAAGAACTGGATGGATATCACTCCTATGAAGGTCTAACCCAAACGTAGGGAAGGAGAATATAAACCATAGACTTGAATACTTTCAGATCATGAAAAAGGATATGGGACAAATATGTTAAGGATGGCTACTTTTGAGGATCCCTACATACTTTCAATTAAGACTAACAAGGAAAAAAGAGGATTTATTATCAAGATTGAAGTTAACAGTATCCAAAAAACCCATTAGGGGGTTGAATTATGCAAGGCCACCTAAGGGCATTGGTTTCATAGTCAAATAATAGCATCTTTTGGCTGACAAATCTGTTATGCAGACTATTTATGCAAGGCCGCCTAAGGGCACGTACTGCATAGTCAGGAAAAATACTCTCAGAAGTTTGACATTTTTGTGACTAGAAGTCAAGAAAAGGGTTATGAATATCTGAAAATATTTAAGGTTAGGATTATGACACATAAAGATGGGTTTTGTCCAATTTATGCAGATATACACATATCAATTCTAACCATAATCATGTTGTGACTGGGTCCTGAATGGAAATGTTTGACTTCACTATGTATCCCATAAGGATGGGAATCAAGTCATACGTAGTTCTTGAACTACAGTTTAACATCGTGTGGGACAAAAGGATTGGAGATCTTAGTTTAGGGTCATAGATCTTGGACCATTATAAGAAATACATAGTGTGTGTTTTCATGGGGACTTTTTAGCCAAGGGACAGAAAGTGGAATTTGGGGTCAGTCCCAAAAGACTTGGGGCTGGATTCGAGGGACACTTGAACATTCCTACGTATCCCATAAGGATTGGAATCAAGCCCACATAGTTCTAGAAATACCCTCTGTACAGATTTGGTTCGTACATGTGAATGGTGAAAGGGGACTTTAGTGCAATGATGGTTTAACCCAAAATAAAAGGTTCAGGTATTTCCATGTATGCACATAGTCTTTGAAATGAAACATTATTTAAAACCAATGTAAAAAATGATTCCCTCTCAGGTGAGGGTATCGAAGAATATTGTAGTTTATTGTCATACTGGACAAAAGTGTTGTATATTTTAACGTCGTATAGCAAGGACGAAAGTGAACCAATGTAAAGATATTGATTCTGGAGGCGGTTTCACGAATCAACATCATATGAGATGGAGGTGAACCATTGTGAAGAGATTAGTTTTGGGCTTGAACCTTGGGAGGTTGCCTACGTACCCATCTTGGAAGGCAAGGATCAAAGTCTGTGTAGTTCAATTAAAGAATGAATTAGTGATCAAGTTGTTCTTGGGGACAACGACCTAAAAAATGATGGTGTTGGGACTTACACATGGTTAGTATCCCAGAGAGGGTGTTATGGTTGAAGTTTTCTCTAAGCTCACTTGATTCATACTCGGTGTGAGAAACAAGAGGTAACAACAACCTTAACGATGTACAGTTTAATGTCATGTATGATATATGAAGGGACTATGCAGTTTAAAGTCTTGCAGTTAGGACTATAAGTGTTGCACAGTTTAGTGTCATGTAGCAGGGAAAAGGTACATTTTAATGTCATGTAGGACGTATTAAGGACTTTCTATACAGTTTATCATCATGTAATTAGGACGATAGGGACAATATAGTTTAATTTCATGTTGGACAAAAGGGGAAATGTGCAGTTTAATGTCATGCAGTGAGGACAAAAGAGTACACTATTTAACGTCATTTTGGACGTATTAGGGACTTTTTCATAGTTTAACGTCATGTTGGATGAAAAAGGGACAATACAGTTTAACGTCATGTTGGACGGAAGTGAGAATAGTTTATGGTCATATGCATGGACCGTGGATGGTGATACAGTTTAACGTCTTGCTGGACGTAATGAGCAATTTTAATGTCATTGTTGACGCTCCTTTCATCACAGAATCTAAATATCGGAAAAGGAGAATATCTGAGCTCAAAGTGATTCATCCTTTGAAGAAAAAATCAAAAATAGACAAAGGTAGGAACACAGGATCAAAAGCAACTGCACCGCGCAAGTTATCTCACTGTCACGCAAGTACACTTGCGCGACGACCTTGGTCGCGCAAGTGACTTGCGCGACCTAAGTGGTAACCGCCTGGTAACCGCCTGAGGTCTTCTCCTGCCTATAAATAGACCCTGTGGGCCCCCCATTCATGAGGATCATTTTTCAGAAACTTGGATTGAATCTCCTGACACCCAAGTCTCTTATCAAAGCTTCCGGAACACTTCTAAGGTAATTTCTTACCTAGAACGGAAGATCTAAAGAGAGGGAGGAAGGCCTAAGTGTTTGAAACTCATAAACACTTGCGCGCCTGAATTTCCAGCCCTTAAGGGAACTGGTCACACTTGTGCGCCGCCTTATTCCTTCAATAGAATTTGCACGTCCCTTTTTCTGGAAGAACCTCAAGGGGATTCTAAAGGGTTTAATAAAGAGTCGCTCAAGTATTTCAATTCTGATTGAAAATCGCGCAAGTACACCATGTGTCGCGCAGGTATACCTGCGCGACCAATACTTGCGCGCCCACGCAAGACTTGCGCGCCTTTCAAGACTTGTGTGCCCCTACCTTTTTGGGTGCCCATCTTTCCCATTTTACCCCTCTTAAGCCATTTCACCTTTCCTATGCAAGATTCAGTCTTCAAGATACTCTTCAAAGCCATTTATGGCATGATTTCTTGATTTGACTTCCTTATCTGAAAGGAATTCGGTGGAATATCCCTCAAAACCTATTGATTTATACATCTTTATGTCACCAAAGATTTAGAGTTCGTTCATTCAACCTCATCCTTTAAGATGAGAGAATCCTTAACCTCGGCCTCCTTTTCAGGAATAATCCCCAGTTATAAGTCCTTTAATCTTGGCATCTTCCTCAGGAGTAAGCCCCAAATTCTTAAAGTTCCCAAAAATGGGCATCCTCCTCAGGAGTAAGCCCCAATCATAATCCTTTAATATGGGAATCCTTCTTAGGAATAAGCCCCAATCTCAAATATGGGCATCCATTTTAGGAGTAAGCCCCAAACCTTAATCCCTAACCTGGGTCTCCTTTTCAGGAATAAGACTCAGTTATAATCTTGGGATTCCTTTTCAGGAATAATCCCCAAGTCCCCTAACCTGGGCCTCCTTTTTAGGAGTAAGTCCCAGTCATAATTATGGGCGTCCTCTTCAGGAGTGAACCCCAAGTCCCTTAATTTCTCTTAACCAGTCCTAAATTACGTTTGATATGGTTTTCCTTCTCAGGAGTAAAACCCAATTATCAATCCTCTCCTAATTTGGGTTTCCTTTTCAGGAATAAGTCCCAAGTTAGAGTATTCAAATCTCCATAAAGCACATATACCTTTATGGACCCTGTTCCTGGATTTTCTCCCTAAAAGTAAATCCTAAACCTTCATCTATTTGGGCAGTCATACATACATAAGCCCCAAACAATTTCTTATGATTGAATCTTTCATGGCACAATTGTCTAAATTTTTACCTATACCTCTTGTTTCTCACACCAAGCATGACTCACGTGAGCTTAGAGTATAAAAGTAATTATGACATTCTTCTTTGAGCCATCAATCATAAACATCATACTCTATTACTCGAACTACGTGGGTTCTGATACCTTTTCCAAAACAAAGGATACGTAGGTAGCCCATTTATGGGTTCGATCCCAACTTTGAAATAATCCCTGACCTTCTGAATGACGATAAACTTCAAGTGCCCCACTGAGTGGATTTAAAACCAGCCTGGTCATCATAATGACCAAGAGACTTTTATATAAATGTTTTGAAGGATACCATTGACCAAGAATCTCTAAATAGATACAGATGATTCTCTATTGATGAAGAACCTCGAATACATATAAAAGATTCTCTAAATTTCTTACATATTTAATCATTGATTGTTAAAACTAAAGGAAAGCTCATTTTATACTTGGTAATGTAATAAGGATTCACGAACATAAATTAAATCTATAAAGAGAGTCCCGGAGTAGAACCGGAAACATCCAATGATTCCACATCCGTTTGGACCTACTTTCCAAAGGTAGGCGCTCATTAGCTTGTGGACTGATGAGGCTTAGGAATTTGCATTGGTCGAGAGGATGGGAGGTCGGACTCGTCACACCTTTTTGAGGGGAATTATTGTCTACTCCGGGACTCTCTTTATAGATTTAAGTTATGTTAGTGAATCCTTATTACATTACCAAGTATAAAATGAGCTTTCCTTTAGTTTTAACAATCAATGATTAAATATGCAAGAAATTTAGAGAATCTTTTATATGTATTCGAGGTTCTTCATCAATAGAGAATCATCTTTATCTATTTAGATATTCTTGGTCAATGGTATCCTTCAAAACATTTATATAAAAGTCTCTTGGTCATTATGATGACCAGGCTGGTTTTAAAGCCACTCAGTGGGGCACTTGAAGTTTATCGTCATTCAGAAGGACAGGGATTATTTCAAAGTTGGGATCGAACCCATAAATGGTCTACCTACGTATCCTTTGTTTTGGAAAAGGAATCAGAACCCACGTAGTTCGAGTAATGGAGTATGATGTTTATGATTGATGGCTCAAAGAAGAATGTCATAATTACTTTTACACTCTAAGCTCACGTGAGTCATGCTCAGTGTGAGAAACAAGAGGTATAGGTAAAAATTTAGAAAATTGTGCCATGAAAGATGCAATCATAAGAAATTGTTTGGGGCTTATGTATGTATGAATGCCCAAATAGATGAAGGTTTAGGATTTACTTTTAGGGAGAAAATCTAGGAACAGGGTCCATAAAGGTATATGTGCTTTATGGAGATTTGAATACTCTAACTTGGGACTTATTCCTGAAAAGGAAACCCAAATTAGGAGAGGATTGATAATTGGGTTTTACTCCTGAGAAGGAACCCCATATCAAACGTAATTTAGGACTGGTTAAGAGAAATTAAGGGACTTGGGGTTCACTCCTGAAGAGGATGCCCATAATTATGACTGGGAATTACTCCTAAAAAGGAGGCCCAGGTTAGGGGAATTGGGGCTTATTCCTGAAAAGGAAGTACAAGATTATAACTGAGTCTTATTCCTAAAAAGGAGACCCAGGTTAGGGATTAAGGTTTGGGGCTTACTCCTAAAAAGGATGCCCATATTTGAGATAGGGGCTTATTCCTAAGAAGGATGCCCATATTAAAGGATTATGATTGGGTCTTACTCCTGAGGAGGATGCCCAAAGTTTAAGGAATAAAGGTTTGGGGCTTACTCTTGAGGAGGATTCCCATGTTTGGGAACTTTAAGAATTTGGGGCTTACTCCTGAGGAAGATGCCCAGATTAAAGGACTTATAACTGGGGATTATTCCTGAAAAGGAGACCCAGGTTAAGGATTCTCTCATCTTAAAGGATGAGGTTGAATGAACGAACTCTCAATCTTTGGTGACATAAAGATGTATAAATCACTAGGGTTTGAGAGATATTCCACCGAATTCCTTTCAGATAAGGAAGTCAAATCAAGAAATCATGCCATAAATGGCTTTGAAGAGTATCTTGAAGACTGAATCTTGAATAGGAAAGGTGAAATGGCTTAAGAGGGGTAAAATGGGCAAGATGGGCACCCAAAAAGGTAGGGCCGCGCAAGTCTTGAAAGGCGTGCAAGTCTTGCATGGGCGCACAAGTATTGGTCGCGCAGGTATACCTGCGCGACACATGGTGTACTTGCACGATTTTCAATCAGAATTGAAATACTTGAGTGACTCTTTATTAAACCCTTTAGAATCCCCTTGAGGTTCTTCTAGAAAAAGGGACGCGTAAATTCTATTGAAGGAATAAGGCGGCGCGCAAGTGTGACCAGTTCCCTTAAGGGATGGCCATTCAGGCATGCAAGTGTTGATGTGTTTCAAACACTTAGGCCTTCCTCCCTCTCTTTAGATCTTCCGTTCTAGGTAAGAAATTACCTTAGAAGTGTTCCGGAAGCTTTTAGAAGAGACTTGGGCGTCGGGAGATTCAATCCGAGTTTCTGAAAAAAGATCCTCATGAATGGGGGGCCCACAGGGTCTATTTATAGGCAGGAGAATACCTCGGGCGGTTACCAGGAGGTTACCACTTAGGTCGTGCAAGTCACTTGTGCGACCAAGGTCGTCGCGCAAGTGTACTTGCACGACAGTGAGATAACTTGCGCGGTGCAGTTGCTTTTGATCCTATGTTCCTGCCTTTGTCGATTTTTGATGTTTTCTTCAAAGGATGAATCACTTTGAGCTCAGATATTCCCCTTTTCTGATCTTTAGATTCTGTGACGAAAGGAGCGTCAACAAAAGTCCCCCCTCAGAGTTGGATCTGGAAAGAAATGAGGATTTGACTCTGAGGAAATTGAATACATTCAAAGGAAAAGGGGGCGCGCAAGTCTTCAGGGCACAGAGGGTAGCGCGCAAGTGTGCTAGAACTTGACTTTTATTCAGAGTTCCTTTGTCTTTTGTGGGTAGTTTAAAGTCATGCATGCCAGACATAAAGGGGCTAATGTTTAAGGTCGAAATAGCTTTGACCGAAATGGATTAGAATTGACACAATTCCTTGAAAATTCATCTGAAAACATACTACCAAACTCAAGTATGAGGGAAAATATGTAAACTATTGCTTAAGAATATTTTAATCTGAGGAATGATATGAAAAAGAGCTAAAAGGCATTAGAAGAAGTAGTTTCCAAGAATGAAGTTACTATTTTTTAACAAAACCCGTTAGGGGGATGAAATATGCAGGGCCACCTAAGGTTATTGGCTGCATGGTTAAATGAATAGCATCTTTCGGCTGAAAAGTCTGTTATGTGGACTGTTTATGCAAGGCCACCTATGGGCACGTCCTGCATAGACATGCAAAAGAACTCCCAGAAATTTACTTTCCTAGTGCTAAAAGCCAGTGAAAGTTTATGGAGATTCAAATTTTCTAAAGTATATAGTTTGTTGTATGGAAAGAGGTACTTGAATATGGAGAAGATATTTCCGAACAAGAATATCGAAGAACTGGATGAATATCACTCCTACGAAGGTCTGACCCAAACGTAGGGAAGAAGAATAAACCATAGACTTGAATACTTTCAGATCATGAAAAAGGATATGGGACAAATATGTTAATGATGGCTATTTTTTTCGAATCCCTACATACTGTCGTTTAAGACAAATAAGGACAAAATAGGCATTCTTCCCAAGAATGAAGTTACCATTATTTAACAAACCCGTTAGGGGGTTGAAATATGCAGGGCCACCTAAGGGCATTGGCTGCATGGTCAAATAAATAGAATCTTTCGGCTGACAAGTCTGTTATGTGGACTGTTTATGCAAGGTCACCTATGGGCATGTGCTGCATAGTCAGGCAAAAGATTTCTCAAAAGTTTGACATTTTTGTGACTAGAAGTCATGAAAAGGGTTATGAAGATCTGAAAATATTTAAGGTTAGGATTATAACACATAAAGATGGGTATTTTCCAATGTATATAGAGATACATAGGTCAATGATAACCATAATCATGTTGTGGCTGGGTCGTGAATTGAAACTTGGAATTCACTACGTATCTCATAAGAATGATAATCAAGCCATACGTAGTTCTTGAAATGCAGTTTAACGTCGTGCAGGACGAAAGTATGAGAAATCTTAGTTTAGGGTCATAGAATTCGGACCATAATAATGAATACACAGTGTGTGTTTTCATGAGGATTTTTCAGCCAAGGGACTGAAAGTGAAATTTGGGGTTAGGCCCAAAAGACTTGGGGCTGGATTCGAGGGATACTCGAAAGTTCCTACATATCCCATAAGGATGGGAATCAAGACCACGTAGTTCTAGAACTACCCTTTGTACAAATTTGGTTCGTATATGTGAAGGGTGAAAGGGGACTTTAGTGCAATGATGGTTTAACCTGAGATAAAAAATTTAGGCATTACCATGTATGCACGTAGTTTTTTTGAAATGAAACATGATTGAAAAATCAATGTCAATAATAGTTCTCTCTCAAGTGAGGAGATCAAAGAATATTGTAGTTTATTGTCGTACTGGACAAAAGTGTTGTATAGTTTAACATCGTATAACAAGGACGAAAGTGAATCAATGTAAAGATATTGATTCCAGGGCCAGTTTCACGAATCAACATCATATGAGATGGTGGTGAACCTATGTGAAGAGATTGTTTTTTGGGCTTGAACCTTGGGAGGGTTCCTACATACCCAGCCTGGAGGGCAAGGATCAAAGTCCGTGTAGTTCAATTAAAGAATGAATTAATGATCAAGTTGTTCTTGGGGACAACGATCTAATAAAAATGTTTTTGGGACCTACACATGGTTAGCGGCCCAAAGAGAGTGTTATGGTTGAGGTTTGCTCTAAGCTCACATAATTCATACTCGGTGTGAGAAATAAGAGGTAACAACAACCTTAACGATGCACAGTTTAATGTCATGTAGGACATATCAAGGGACTATGCAGTTTAAAGTCTTGCAGTTAGGACTATTGGTGCGGCACATTTTAGTGTCATGTAGCAGGGACAAAATATAGTTTAATGTCATGTAGGACATATTATGAATTTTCTGTACAGTTTAGCGTCATGTAGTTAGGACGATGGGAATAATAGAGTTTAACGTCGTATTGGACGAAAGGGGGACTGTGCAGTTTTAATGTCATGCAGTGAGGACAGAAGAGTGCATCATTTTAACGTCATGTTGGACGCATTGGGGATTTTTTTCACAGTTTAATGTCATGTTGGACGAAAGTGCGAATAGTTTATGGTCATATACATGGACCAGGGATGATGCATTTTAAGGTCATGCTGGACGGTTTAGGGAACTTTTTCACAGTTTAATGTCGTGTGGGATGAAGTTGCAGTTTAAGGTCATACTGGACCATTGCTGTATAGTTTAACATCATATAGCAAGGATGAACTGGTGCTGCACATTTTAATGTCATGTTGCGGGGACAAGTTCTTTTCTACAGTTTAATGTCATGTTGGACGAAGTTGCAGTTTAAGGTCATACTGGACCATGGATGATGATGCAGTTTAAAGTCATACTGGACTATTGCTGTATAGTTTAACGTCATATAGCAAGGACGAACTTGTGCTGCACAGTTTAATGTCATGTTGCGGGGACAAGTTCTTTTCTACAGTTTAATGTCATGTTGGACGAAATTGCAGTTTAAGGTCATACTGGACCATGGATGATGATGCAGTTTAAAGTCATACTGGACTATTGCTGTATAATTTAACGTCATATAGCAAGGACGAACTAGTTCTACACAGTTTAATGTCATGTTGCGGGGACAAGTTCTTTTCTACAATTTAACATCATGTTGGACGAAAGTGCAAATAGTTTAAGGTCAAATGCATAGACCGTGGATGATGATGCAGTTTAAAGTCATACTGGACTATTGTTGTATAGTTTAACGTCATATAGCAAGGACGAACTGGTGGTGCACAGTTTAATGTCATGTTGCGGGGACAAGTTCTTTTCTACAGTTTAATGTCATGTTGTACGAAGTTGCAGTTTAAGGTCATACTGGACCATTTCTGTATAAACCAATTGTAAGATTCTTGGTTCTAGGGACCATATTTTGTGTTTATACAAAATATTTCTTCATAAATCTGGCATTGGTTGGAGTCGTGATGAGTTTTCCATCCATTGAGATTAATGAATAAGCTCCATTGGAGTAGACCTTATGTATTGAATAAGGTCCTTCCCATTTTGGTTCAAGCTTGGGAGGCTTCTTTCCTGGTATCATTGGTGTTCTGAGAACCAATACCAATTCCCCCTGAATGAATGAATGAAGACGAACTTTTTTGTTAAAAGCTCGTGCTATTCGATTCTGATAGATTTCCAAGTGGTGCAAAGTGCACAATCTTTTCTCATCTAACTGTTCCAATTCATTCAACCGCTTTTGGGATTGCTCATCTGTAGATAACTGATCACAAATGGCTATTCTGAGTGAGGGAAATTGAACTTCAATTGGCCAGACTGCTTCTATTCCATATACCAATGAATATGGAGTTGACCGCATTTCATTGCGAGTGGTAGTCCGATAAGCCCATAAATCATGAAAGAGTTTATCAGGCCATGACCTCTTATCTTTATCCACCATCTTTTGCAGTATGTTTGATAGAGTCTTGTTGAAGGCTTCGATCTGGCCATTAGCCGCCGCATGATATCGAGATGAATGGTTGGATTTAATGTTGTATTCTTGATACAATTTCTTCACCTCAGAAGAACAGAAGTTGGTTCCATTGTCCATCAATATGGTATGAGGGACACCAAATCTAGTAATGATGTTAGACTTGATGAAGCTAACAATGCATTTAGAACTGACTTCTTTGAGAGGTACTGCCTCTTCCCATTTGGAAAAGAAATCAGTAGTAGTAAGAATGTACTTAAACTGATTGGCTGTAGCTGAAGGGTAAGGTCCCACCACATCCATTCCCCATGTGGAAAATGGCCACGAGTATTTAGCTGTATGAAGCAACTCTGGAGGTTGATGAATGAAGTTGGCATATACTTGGCATGAATGACACTTCTTTGTGAAACTAACACAATCTTGTATCATTGAAGGCCAAAAGTATCCAAGCCTTCGAATTTGACCAGACAGTCTATGTCCAGACTGGTGGGCACCACAGACTCCTGCATGCACTTCTTTTATGACATCCATTGTCTCTTCACCATCAATACATCTGAAGAGAAATCCATCAAAACCACGTTTTTAGAGAATTTTCTCGAGGTGGTTTGGGCTATCATAAAGAGTAAAATTGACCACACGTCGCCGGATTTGTTCTTTCTCGGCTTTATCAGGTGTAAGTGTTCCATTTTGAAGGTATTCCCTGATAGGTGACATCCATCCTGTAGTATGACCATACGGTTCAGGAATGGGACTAATTTCATTAATTTCCTCTGTTCTGACTTGAACATAAGGTGAAATTTCACGACGGTGGGCAATACAGATGGTTGTCTCGTCCCGATTTGGATCTGCTAAAGCTGTGGCTATATTAGCCAGTGCATCAGCTTGAGCATTTTGTGATCTTGGGACATAAGAAAATTTCGGTTCTGAAGGGAATTCTGACATTAACTCTCTGACGTAATCATACAAAGGGATTAATTCTTCTTTTCTGATGGCATAATCCCCATTGACTTGTTTGATTACCAGGTCTGAATCATCTTTCACCTTTAAGTGATTCACTTGTGCTTGAAGCGCTAACTCCAAGCATGTAATGAGAGCTTGGTATTCAGCTTCATTAATGGTACCACCTTCCCACAACAAAAAATAACAAGGTAACACTGCCTTATTTGGAGAAATGAGCACAATTCCTAAACCAACTTTGTTGGATTTAGGATTTTCCATTTTCTTCCCTGTTGGACTTCTAGAGGCACCATCAAAATACATTTCCCATGTTTGAGGACTCTCTTGAATAGAGAAAACTTCCTCATCAGGGAGTTCAATATCTGAATACGTGTCTTCCACTGAAGGATGTTCAGCCAGGAAATCAGCCAGAGCTTGGACCTTAATTGCCTTTTGAGACACATACTGAATGTCGAACTACTGTAGAATAACCGCCCACCTTTCCAGACGTCCTGTAAGCATTGGACGACTAAGTATGAATTTGAGCGGATTATTGCGAGATACCAATTGGACCTCGTGATGTTGCAGGTAGTGTCTCAGTTTCTGAACTGCAAATATTAATGCCAGGCAGCACTTCTCAATACTTGAATACCGGGTTTCTTCTTCAAGCATAGTTCTACTGAGATAGTACAGGCTATTTTCATTCCCAGCATCATTCTTTTGAGCGAGAAAGGGACCCAATGATCACTCTAGAGCTGTCACATAGAGGATAAGCGGTCTACCCTCAATAGGTGGCATGAGTAATGGTGGACTCAAGAGTTATTTCTTGAGAACATCAAATGCTTCTTGACATTCTTCAGTCCACTGGTAAGTGACTCCTTTCTTCAATAATTTGGTAAAGGGTAAACTTTTGCCTGCCAAATTGGCGATGAAACACCGAATATAGGCTAAGTGTCCTTGAAGTCCTCTTAATTCTTTCAAATTCTGAGGAGGTGACATACCAAGGATTGATTTGGTCTTCTCAGTATTGACTTCAATACCACGATGGCGTACAACAAAGCCGAGGAATTTTCTTGAGGTTACCCCAAAAGCACATTTTAAGGGGTTCATCTTCAAATTATGTTGTCGAAGCTTGTGGAATATGACTTCCAAATAAGCCAAGTGATTAGAACGTTGTTTGGATTTAACCACCAAATCATCTACATAGCATTCAACAAACTTCCCTAAAAGAGGTTTGAAGATACGATGCATGGGGCGTTGATATGTTGCACCTGCATTCTTTAAACCAAAGGGAATCACCCGGTAACAAAACACACCTTGAGGAGCTCTGAAGGCTGTATATTCCTCATCTTCTGGGGCCATTCAGATCTGATTATATCCGGAATATCCATCCATGAAAGAAAGTACTTCATAGCCAGTCGTCGCATCAATTAAGAGTTCTGTAATCGGAACTGGGAAATCAACTTTAGGACAATACCGATTAACATCTATGAAATCGATGAAAACCCTAATTTGTCTATTCTTCTTCTTTACAGGGACAATATTAGCCAACCACTTGGGATATTGAACTTCTCTGACGAAGTTGGCTTTGATCAGCTTATCCACTTCAGCTTCAATTTTGGAAGCATAGGTTGGGTGTGTTCTTCTCGCGGCTTGCTTAAAACCTCGATGTTCTTTTGGTAAACCCAAATGATGAGTAGCAACATCAGGATCAAGCCCAGGCATTTCTGTATAATTCCAAGAAAAAATATCTTTATTTTGCTTTAGAAAAGAAATATACATCTCTTGCTCTTCAAGGGTCATGTCCGCACTAATTAAAGTGGGGCGTGGATCTTTCTCTGTACCCAGATTTACTTCTCTGAGTTCATCCACAGTGGTAGAGATACCCTCTTCAAATGCTGGAGGAGCATCTCTAAGATATTCCTCTTCCTCTTCATCACGTTCTATTTCTTCCGTTTCTACTTGCAAAGTAGATGACAAAACGAAATTCTCATGATCATAAGAGATGTCAAAATTTTCACATTTTGAAGAAGAAGCTTCCATTTCCGACCCTATTGATGATAAAGGGTCTTCTTTGGGAAATAAAGAGGAGATGATGGATTGAGAATCGACATCATTATTCACCTCTGGTGTTGATATAACTTCTTATGGCCTGATTAGCGAAGTATAGACTTGTTGGACTTCAGAAAATAAAATGAAAACGTCACCACTTTGCTTTCATCACTGCTTGGTAGGTTACCAATTTCTCCCATGTTGTCTGGCTCGATTGCCGTAATTGACATTATGGATCATTCCATAAGAGTATTTTTATTTGGGCCTATTTTGTCAATTTGACTGATAGGTAACACATAATCTGTACTCACATGTGAAAATGGATTTATTGGAATTTTCTCCAAACCATATGGAGCATTAACTTTGGTAATTTCCTTCATTGTAGATTTTTCTCTTCCCTTCATGTGATAAAATTCTGCCTCAATGTATTGAGACTCACATGTCTTGAACGGGGCCTTATCACCATATAATGTTCCAACTTGACCATCGAAACAGTATTTGAGACATTGATGGTATGATGAAGGAATAGCTGCATGCTGATGTAGCCAGGGTCTTCCAAGCAAGATATTGAAAGCTGAGTCTTGATCAACAATCATGAAATCTGAATTGGATACAAGATCTCCAAACTGAGTTCTAAGTGTAACTTCTCCCAGTGGTTCTTGTTCATTTTTATCATATCCTTGTAACATCAT
This sequence comes from Viscum album, assembly GCA_963277665.1. NCBI lineage: Eukaryota > Viridiplantae > Streptophyta > Magnoliopsida > Santalales > Viscaceae > Viscum > Viscum album. Next base: position 767,635,933 of record OY728119.1, on the reverse strand, counting down.
GGTAGAAGGAGATAAATCAGATTCCGTGAGGCCCAATCGACGAAGTGTATGAATGGGCATGAGGTTGACTCCTGAACCATTGTCAATGAAATCTCTTCGAATATCTACACCATTGACTTTTACTGATAAGTACAAAGGTTTTATGTGCCCATGCACAACATCATCTTCATCTTTATCAGTAAAAGATATCACTGCATGGCATTCTGCAGGACTATTCTCTATGTGATAGATTTCAGCTGCAGCAATTTCAGCTTCAAACTCCTGAGGACTTGACAAAGCTTCGATGAGTGCTTCCCGAAGATCTTTTGACAGATTCAAAGCATCCAAAATTGATAACTTGGCTGGTACTTGGGCCAAGTGTTTCAATATATCATACTTTTGATCTAGAGGTCTGCATTTCCCAATAGGAATATGCGGTTTAGCAGGTACCTTGGAATCAGATGCTTTGTAAGCTGATGCATCTTGTATTGAAGTTGGCAACATCCTTGGTTTTGGAAGATTATACTGATTAGATCCATTTACTTGCTGAGATAAAGAAGATGGAATTTTTAATCGGTCTTCCAAAATAACTGTGCCAAAACTGAGTTGGTCATTGGCAGAAGAACTTTCTTATTCTTTTTGAGCTCGCTGAAGGGCTCTACCACGAGTTTCTGCTGCATATACAGTGCTAGTATGGGTAGAATTAGAGTAGTGGCTTCAGAAATATCCACGTCTTCCCCTGTATCCTGAACCTCTAGAACTTCCTCAGATTCCCTTATTTGATACAGGGAATTCATGCTCATCACGACTGGAATATGGATCTGTTAATTGAATCATATTAACAGAACCAAATATTAACTCTTCGTCTGATAAAGGCTCTGCCAGGTTAGCCTGTTTAGGCTGTGCCGTTTGGTGGGACGGGGCCCATGGCTTTGAAGTAGATGGCATTAAATCTGCCAGAGTCAAAGACAATTTAGGCTTTGATACATACTCATCTTCTTCTGATTCCTCTTTCTTTTTTGAATTGCGCTGCCCTTTTGAGGATTTGTCTTTTGATGGAGGCTTTACTGCAGCTTTTGTGGGAGACACAATTGGCTTCTTCAATTGTGTTCGCAAAATGGAATGGGTCTGATTGATTGTCTTTCTGACCATCCAATCATCATATTTTTTCGTAGTTTTGCTTTTGCCTTCCTGCCACTTGCCTCCTTCCTCTGGATCTGTAGCGGTAATACACGCTACATGAGCTGAAGAACCCTTTAATTTGACTTGTCCCAAGTCGACCATCTTTTGCAGGAGGTCTTTAAAGACAAAACAATCCTGGATGAGATGCCCCAACATTTGATGAAAGGGACAATAATTGGGACGGTCTTCATCTCCTTCCTTGTTTGGCCTCTTGGGCACTGGTAATTGAACCAAATTATTTTCCAGAGATGAAATGAAGTAACCAGGAACTTTCTCACTTCGGAAAGAGTATGTTTTACTCTTCAAATCCTCAAATTGTTTTCGTCGTTGATCTCTTTTATCATTTGGACGAAACAGCCTTTGTTGTTGGCGTTCAGGAGGTGGAGCCCTTCGAGAAGATGAAGGTTTTGAACTAGAAATAGGTACAGGTGCTTGTTTAAGCATAACTGTAGCAGTTTACGCTTTACCCATTCTCCTTCCTGGAGCTGATGGAATTATACGAGATTTAACCTTAGCCTGTATAAGGGAATCTTCAATCTGTTGAGAGATTGAAGTAAGGTCTCGAAACCCTCCTATGTATTTCACAGGGATCAATGGCGTGCGTAATTAGTCACGCAAATTTTCCACACAGATTGGCAACAGTTCCTCCTGAGGGAGTTCTAAACTCAGGGAATACGTTAATCCCTTCCAACGAGCAATGAAATCTGAGACTCTTTCATTTTCCCTTTGCTTGCAGTTTGTAAGATCGAAAACTGTCGTTTTTGGCAAAGTTGAGCTGAACTGAAGAAGGAATTTTTGACGAAGATCCTCCCATCCGATGATTGACCGGGATTGCAAGCTTGTATACCAGACAAAAGATGGTCCTTGCAAGGTTCGCATGAAGCATCTGAGTTTAACTACTTCTTGCTGCTCTGGAGTTCCCATCATAGGATCACAACAAGACACGTAATGCGTCAAATGTTGTTCAGGGTCGCCTGATCCATTGAAAGTAGGGAAAACAGGGTTTCCAAAACTGGATGGAGGAGAAATTGAATCTACCCATTCATGGTAAACTTTCTTTTCAGGTTGAACTTGTGCCCGTTTCCCTTCCATAGTTTCTAAACGAGATGTTAATGACTCAATAGTAATTATTAACTTTTGAGAAACATCAGGTTGAACTTGGTTTTGGGTAGGTGCAATGAATGTAGCTTGGAAAGACGTGGTGGTTGGTGCTGCAACTGATGGTAGTGCTTCCAACCATTGTTGCGTTTGACCCGTAGGATTAGACCTCTGAGGGTGTACTGATAAAGTAGGATATTCCTGATCCATCTCAGTAGTTACAACAAATTCCTTCGGCTGTCGGACTTCAGCATTCTTAAGAAGAAGACTACTCTGAAGTAGTTCTGCATTCAACCTTCTTAATTCTTTCATTTCTTCCTCCTGTTGTGCAAACCTTTTCTCTAATGAGAGCGATTGACCTCCTTCAGAGGAAGGGTGAGAAGTAACCTAATTCTTTCCTTTCCCCTTATTGGATCCTTTTCGGAGAGGGGGAAGTGGGTTACTTGAAGGAATACCCAGATTTTGGGTAAGCCTTTGATTACATGTGCGCACACCTTATTCATTTAGGTCTGTGTGTGCAACTTCTTGAGCAGGAAACTCTTCGTCTGATCCCTCTGATTGAGGCTCATCTGGTGAATCAGCAGCAACGGCATTGATGACATTAATGGATGCATATTGCATGGAATCCTTTCTATCAGCATTTTTGTGATATTTTCTTCTTCCATGTCCATGATGAGACATGGCATTCCGTTGACTTGATCCCTCAGGAACTTCTTGGAGAACCGTCACTTGGAGAGAATCTCCTGATAGCTTGGTTCTTCGTTCCTCTTGAGGCTTATTCCCTAATCGAGAGAATACTGACTTTCTCTGAGGGAGGGATTGAGGATTTGAAAAATTCCCCAGTCCGGTGGACTGGGGATGTTCCTGCTACTTCCGCTCAACACCTCGAATCCCATTTGTTGACTCTGAGGGTTGGGTTAGAGAAGTCCCCAGTCTGACAAGCTGGGGTGTCTCTTGACATGCTATGTCTGAGATATTCTTAAAATCTCTCTTGATCTTGCGAATATTAGTTCAGAAATTAGCTGGATGCATTAACCTGTATCTACTTTTATCACCTGGTTCAACAGACCATTGGATGATTTCTGAAACTTCTGTCATTTGATGACGTGTTTGCTCCAGATGAGAGGCTTGTTCAATATTCTCGCCTGCTTGATGTAGGAGCAATTCAAAAACTTGTTCTCTATATACTTGATTTTGAGAGGAACTAGTTGAATCCTGTTCTCGAGCAAGCTTTTGATTATGAACAAAGCCCATTGACTGTGGCTGTCCATGGGCAATAACATTGCATGAGACCATTTTCGGCGGGCTTTGCTGACTGGAAAGCACTGTGAAATGTAGTGCTCCGTGAACACCCCATCCTCTGATATGAACATCATATGGAGCATTGGAAATTAACTGACGCAATTTTCTTAGTGCGCCAAGGCATGAACGTTGAAGGGTTCTCTGTTGCTTTTCAGCCTTCGGATACCGAGAGACTGATAGAGGTGCCAAATCAATCTGACGTTGTAGCCCTTCTATTATCTTAAGATGATTTTCATATTCATCATAAGATAATACCTTCTTCTTTAATTGACAAAGAGTTTTCCATATGTTGAGACGAATATCATGGATTCCATCATCCGTCAACATCTTTGGAATGTCGTACTGGGAGTCATCCAAAGGCCAAAACATGACTGGTACTTCACCTTTTGCCAGTTTTTTCCTCATGTTCAGAATTTCCTCTTTATCATTAAATGAAGATTCTTCTACCTGTTTTGACCAGAGTTGGTGTTTCCTTGTTGCTTCATCGGATTCAACAAGATTGGTAGAGAGATCATTGATCAAACTAGAAGATGCATGACTTAGGGGTGGTTCGGAGAATGACCTACACCCTAGGCTATCTTCTGATTGAGAAAGTATTTCACTTGTTAGCGATAAAGCATCAGACATGACTGGTTTCACATTTGCAAGTGCCTCAAGATAAGAGGGATTTCTCGGCACTACATTAGCCACTGGAGTATTTTCCAGGCAATGTGAATCACTACTACGGAGAGGACTTTCGCAGCGAAGTTCATCATCATGGGGAGGACCATCATAATGGGTTACAGAAAAAGATGAGATCTCTTGCTCCTTGGTCTTCTGACCACACAGAGGGTTCCTGTGGATCTCATCTGAAGAAGAAACTTCAAGATTGACTGAACTTTCATGAGGAAATCCTTCATGAGGAAGTGTCTGTTGAAGACCTTCAAAATTAATGTTCCCGTTATTGGGAACTTAGGGAGTAGAATCTTGAATTCCGATAGATAAATGTCTGAGGGCTTCAAGAACTCCAGCATCGAGCAAGGCCTTGTTGCAGATTGGCCTTTGATCTCCTGACTGTGCTGGGCGGATCTTTTTATTAGATGCCTTCTTACTCACTTTAAAAACCACTTGTTGATGAAAGTGGTTACTCTGAGAACGTGTATGTGCCTGATCAGGAATGATGGTCAGGTTAGGCTGACGATCTCCACTCAAATCAGGTGTATGTGCCTGACTTGGTTGTCCGTATGATATGGGGGAGTATGCCCCATAACCCTCTTGGACTGGAACAGATGTGTGTGTCTGTTCCGGAGTGAATCGTTGATGTGTCACTCCACTGCTAGGGATAGATTTATGTGTCTGTCCCTGAGATGATGCTGAAGCTGTTATGATATCCTGGCAAGCATCCAGAATATGAGCAGTAATTTGCTTCTGCTATTTCACCATTGACAAAATATGTTTGGTGACTTCAGCTGCCGGAACGGGGATATACGTCCATTCCGGGCTTGGAGTAGGTGTATGTGCCTGCTCCTGTCCTCCTTTTCCTGTCTGTGAATCCTGACAGTACTCAAGTGTGGAGGCAGAGAGTTGAGTCTGCCTCCTGTTTGTCGTCGGGGCTTTCCGACTGACTTCTTCGTGCGCTACCAAGCGATACTATTGGTAAGATTGATTAGTTTTAGCAGGTATATGTGCCTGCTGATTACACTTCGCCAAATGTGGTTAACGAGATCCATCATATGTAGTCAGACGAGTCTGCTGACTAACTGGTGATGTATAAGCAGGTGCATGTTCCTGCCTATATTACTCCGCCGGAATTGCCTGGCGGGATTGGCTTGATGCTGCCAGACGAGTCTGCTGGACAGCGGAATTAAAACGGATAGGTGATTGTGCCTTCTCGTTATTTGCCACCAAGTTAGGTTGGTGGACTTCTCCGGAGATGGCATGGATGACAACCTACCCATTGTTAACCGGATTCCGTCTCTGGCGGTTCATCTTGCCTGCTCGGGTTCGAGGAACCTGAGCTGAATGCCTGGAGTTGGTACCCTCATCATGTTGAGGGCGCACTACCGCACGAGTCTGGCAGCGATTGTTGATGGGAGCCCTCGAGAAGGACTCATGTCTTTTTGAATTAAGGCCCTGCATGACCTGCTCATTCACTTCCTCGGAGTAAGGGAGTGAATGGAAATTGCGTTCTGGGGATAACGACCCGAAACGGTTGGAGACGGTAGTCAGCACCGCCTGCTTCTTGATCGCTGGCCGCCGTTGTCCGGACGACCAGGTAGAGTTGTTAACTTGGAGGGATTTGCGAGCGGCCTCCAGAGTTGGGATAGTATCGTTGCGACGGTACTCCTTAACCAGTGCATTAGAAACCCAGCGTTGAAGACGCCGAGTTGGTGATGTCATCCTTAGAGTGGACGACGTTCCAGCAGGAGTAGCAGCATTGGTTTTCACAGCAGCAGACCTCACAATAGAGGTGTTCACAGCAGCAGTATTCACAGGGGTGAATTTAAGAAAAGCCATTTTGCAGAAGATCTTGAGAAAAGAGTGCATGTTCCATATAACAGACATAATCAAGATGAATCTGGCCACTGCATCTTTTGGATGAGCACATGTCAATGATTGATTTGTTGGCCCAAGGGGCCTAACAAATAAGAAGAACATCACTTTAACTTGGTTAAGGATTCACGTCGGGTTCACCATTTTTTGTTTCGCATGGATTTTGGGGATGACCTCCTGGACGGGAGATTCAAACGTTCCGATCGGTTTCTAGCAGGTTTGTTCGTAGAACCGGAAACATCCAATGATTCCACATCCGTTTGGACCTACTTTTCAAAGGTAGGCGCTCATTAGCTTGTGGACTGATGAGGCTTAGGAATTTGCATTGGTCGAGAGGATGGGAGGTCGGACTCATCACACCTTTTTTAGGGGAATTATTGTCTACTACGGGACTCTCTTTATAGATTTAAGTTATGTTCGTGAATCCTTATTACATTACCAAGTATAAAATGATCTTTCCTTTAGTTTTAACAATCAATGATTAAATATGAAAGAAATTTAGAGAATCTTTTATATGTATTCGAGGTTCTTCATCAATAGAGAATCATCTGTATCTATTTAGAGATTCTTGGTCAATGGTATCCTTCAAAACATTTATATAAAAGTATCTTGGTCATTATGATGACCAGGCTGGTTTTAAAGCCACTCAGTGGGGCACTTGAAGTTTATCGTCATTCAGAAGGACAGGGATTATTTCAAAGTTGGGATCAAAACCATAAATGGGCTACCTACGTATCCTTTGTTTTGGAAAAGGAATCAGAACCCACGTAGTTCGAGTAATGGAGTATGATGTTTATGATTGATGGATCAAAGAAGAATGTCATAATTACTTTTACACTCTAAGCTCACGTGATTCATGCTCGGTGTGAGAAACAAGAGGTGTTGGTAAAAATTTAGACAATTGTGCCATGAAATATGAAATCATAAGAAATTGTTTGGGGCTTATGTATGTATGACTGCCCAAATAGATGAAGGTTTAGGATTTACTTTTAGGGAGAAAATCCAGGAACAGGGTCCATAAAGGTATATGTGCTTTATGGAGATTTGAATACTCTAACTTGGGACTTATTATTGAAAAGGAAACCCAAATTAGGAGAGGATTGATAATTGGGTTTTACTCCTGAGAAGGAACCCCATATCAAACGTAATTTAGGACTGGTTAAGAGAAATTAAGGGGCTTGGGGTTCACTCCTCAAGAGGATGCCCATAATTATGACTGGGAATTAATCCTAAAAAGGAGGCCCATGTTAGGGGACTTGGGGATTACTCCTGAAAAGGAAGCCCAAGATTATAACTGAGTCTTATTCCTGAAAAGGAGACCCAGGTTAGGGATTAAGGTTTGGGGCTTACTCCTAAAAAGGATGCCCATATTTGAGATTGGGGCTTATTCCTAAGAAGTATGCCCATATTAAAGGATTATGATTGGGGCTTACTCCTGAGGAGGATGCCCAAGTTTAAGGAATTAAGGTTTGGGGCTTACTCCAGAGGAGAATGCCCATGTTTGGGAACTTTAAGAATTTGGGGCTTACTCCTGAGGAAGATGCCCAGATTAAAGGACTTATAACTGGGGATTATTCCTGAAAAGGAGACCCGGGTTAAGGATTCTCTCATCTTAAAGGATAAGGTTGAATGAACGAACTCTCAATCTTTGGTGACATAAAGATGTATAAATCACTATGTTTTGAGAGATATTCCACCGAATTCCTTTCAGATAAGGAAGTCAAATCAAGAAATCATGCCATAAATGGCATTGAAGAGTATCTTGAAGACTGAATCTTGAATAGGAAAGGTGAAATGGCTTAAGAGGGGTAAAATGGGCAAGATGGGCACCCAAAAAGGTAGGGGCGTGCAAGTCTTGAAAGGCGCGCAAGTCTCGCGTGGGCGCGCAAGTATTGGTCGCGCAGGTATACCTGCGCGACACATGGTGTACTTGCACGATTTTCAATCAGAATTGAAATACTTGAGCGACTCTTTATTAAACCCTTTAGAATCCCCTTGAGGTTCTTCCAGAAAAAGGGACTCACAAATTCTATTGAAGGAATAAGGTTGCGTGCAAGTGTGACCAGTTCCCTTAAGGGCTGGCCATTCAGGCGCGCAAGTGTTGATGAGTTTCAACACTTAGGCCTTCCTCCCTCTCTTTAGATCTTCCGTTCTAGGTAAGAAATTACCTTAGAAGTGTTACTGAAGCTTTGAGAAGAGACTTGGGCGTCGGGAGCTTCAATCCGAGTTTCTGAAAAAAGATCCTCTCGAATGGGGGGCCCACAGGGTCTATTTATAGGCAAAAGAAGGCCCTGGGCGGTTACCGGGCGGTTACCACTTAGGTCGCGCAAGTCACTTGCGCGACCAAGGTCATCGCGCAAGTGTACTTGCGCGACAGTGAGATAACTTGCGCGGTGCAGTTTCTTTTGATCATGTGTTCCTGCCTTTGTCGATTTTTCATGTTTTCTTCAAAGGATGAATCACTTTGAGCTCAGATATTCCCCTTTTCCGATCTTTTAGATTCTTTGACGAAAAGGAGTGTCAACAGTCATGCAGGACAATGGTGTAGTTTAAGGTCATACCGGACCAAGGTGTAGTTTAAGGTCATACAGGACCATGGTTGATGCATTTTTTGTTTATACAAAATACTTCTTCAAAAATCTGGCATTGGTTGGATTAGTGATGAGTTCTCCATCCATCGAGATTAATGAATAAGCTCCATTGGAGTAGACCCTATGTATTGAGTAAGGTCCTTCCCATTTTGGCTCAAGCTTGGGAGGTTTCTTTCCTGGTATCATTGGAGTTCTGAGAACTAATACCAATTCTCCCTGAGTTAATGAACGAAGACGAACTTTTTTGTTGAAAGCCCGTGCTATTCGATTCTGATAGACTTCTAAGTGGTGCAAAGTGCACAATATTTTCTCATCTAACTGTTCCAATTCATTAAATCACTTTTGAGATTGTTCATCTGTAGATGACTGATCACAAATGGCTACTCTGAGTGAGGGTAGTTGGACTTCAATGGGAAAGATTTCTTCCATTCCATATACCAATGAATATGGAGTTGACCGCGTTGTAGTGCGGGTGGTACTCTGATAAGCCCATAAAGCATGAAAGAGTTTATCAGTCCATGACTTCTTATCTTTATCCACCATCTTTTGCAGTATATTGGAAAGACTTTTGTTGAAGGCTTCTATCTGGACATTGGATGCTTCATGATACCGAGATGAATGAGTGGATTTGATGTTGTATTCTTGATACAACTTCTTCACCTCGAATAAACAGAAGTTAGTGCCATTGTCCGTCAATATGGTATGAGGGACACCAAATCTGGTAATGATTTTAGACTTGATGAAGCTAACAATGCATTTAGAACTGACTTCCTTGAGAGTTATTACCTATGCCCATTTGGAAAAGAAATCAGTAGCAGTAAGAATATACTTAAACTGTTTGGCCATAGCTGAAGGGTAAGGTCCCACCACATCCATTCCCCATGTGGAAAATGGCCATGAGTATTTATCTGTGTGAAGAAAATCGGGAGGTTGATGAATGAATTTGGCATGTACTTGGCATGAATGAAACTTCTTTGTGAAATTAACACAATCTTGTATCATTGAAGGCCAAAATTATCCAAGCCTTCGAATCTGATCAGACAGTCTATGTCCAGACTGGTGGGCACCACAGATTACTGCATGCACTTCTTTCATGACAGCCATTATCTCTTCACCATCAAGGAATCTAAAGAGAACTCCATCAAAACCACGTTTGTAGTGAATTTTCTCTAAGTGATCTGGGCTATCATAAAGAGTAAAATTGACCACACGTCGCCAAATTTGTTCTTTCTTGGCTCTATCAGGTGAAAGTGTTCCATTTTGAAGGTATTCCCTGATCGGTGACATCCATCCTGTATTATGACCATACAGTTCAGGAATGGGACTAATTTCATTAATTTCCTCTGTTCTGATTCGAACATAAGGTGAAATTTCACGATGGTGAGCAATACTGATGGTTGTCTCATCCCGATTTGGATATGCCAGAGCTGTGGCTATATTAAGCAGTGCATCAGCTTGAGCATTTTGTGATCGCGGGACATAAGAAAATGTCGGTTCTGAAGGGATTTCCGCCATTAACTCTCTGACGTAATCATACAAAGGGATTAGTTATTCTTTTCTGATGGCATAATCCCCATTGACTTGTTTGATTACTAGGTCTGAATTACCTTTCACCTTTAAATGATTCACTTGTGCTTGAAGCGCCAATTCCAAACCAGTGATGAGAGCTTGGTATTCTACTTCATTATTGGTACCACCTTCCCATAATAAGAAGGAATAAGGTAACACTGCCTTTTCTGGAGAAATGAGCACAATTCCTAAGCCAACTATGTTGAATTTGGGATTTTCCATTTTCCTCCCTGTTGGACTTCTGGAAGCACCATCAAAGTACATTTCCCATGTCTGAGGACTATCCTGAATAGAGAAGACTTCCTCATTAGGGATTTCAATATCTGAAGATGTGTCTTCCACTAAAGGGTGTTCAGCCAGTAAATCAGCCAGATCATGGCCCTTTATTGTCTTTTGAGACACATATTGAATGTCAAATTGCTGCAAAATAATTGCCCACCTTTCCAGACATCCAGTAAGCATTGGACAACTAAGGATAAATTTGAGCGGGTTATTGCGAGATACCAATTGGACCTCGTGATGTTTCAGGTAGTGTCGCAACTTCTCAACTGCAAAGATTAATGCCAGGAAGCACTTCTCAATACTTGAATATCGGGTTTCTGCTTCAAGCATAGTCCGACTAAGGTAGTAGAGGCTATTTTCATTCCTAGCATCATTCTTCTGAGCAAGAAAGGCACCCAATGATTGCTCTAAGGCTGTCGCGTAAAGGATAAGTGGCCTTCCTTCAATAGGTGGCATAAGTAATGGTGGACTCAAGAGATACTTCTTGAGAATATCGAATTCTTCTTGACATTATTCAGTCCACTGGTAAGTGACTCCCTTCTTCATCAATTTGGTGAAGGGTAAACTTTTTCCTGCTAAATTGGCGATGAAATGCCGACTATAGGCTAAGTGTCCTTGAAGTCCTATTAATTCTTTCAAATTTCTAGGAGGTGACATACCAAGGATTGACTTTGTCTTCTCAGTATCAACTTCAATACAACAATGGTGTACAACAAAGCTGAAAATTTTTCCTAAGGTTACCCCAAAAGCACATTTTAAGGGGTTCATCTTCAAATTATGTTGTCGAAGCTTGAGGAATATGACTTCCAAATCAGCCAAGTTATTAGAATGTTTTTTGGATTTGACCACCAAATCGTCCACATAGCATTCAAAAAACTTCCCTAAAAAGGGTTTGAAGATATGATGTATGGCATGCTGATATGTTGCACCTGCATTCTTTAAGACAAAGGGAATTACCCGGTAGCAAAACACACCCTAAATAGCTCTGAAGGATTTGGATTCCTCTTCTTATATGGCCATTCAGATTTGATTATATCCAGAATATCCATCCACAAAGGAAAGTGTTTCATAGCCAGATGTTGTATCAATTAAAAGTTCTGTAATCAGAACTGGGAAATCATCCTTAAGACAATGCCGATTAAGATCTCTGAAATTGATGCAAACTCTAATTTTTTCCATTCTTCTTCTTCATAGGGACAATATTAGCCAACCACTTGGGATATTAAACTTCTCTAACGAAGTTATCTTTGATAATCTTATCCACTTCAGCTTCAATTTTGGAAGCATAAGTTGGGTGTGTTCTTCTCACGGCTTGCTTAAATCCTCGATGTTCTTTTGGTAAACCCAAATGATGAGTAGCCACATCATGATCAAGCCCGGGTATTTCTGTATAGTTCCAAGAAAATATATCTCTATTTTTCTTTAAAAAAGAAATATACATCGCTTGTTCTTCAAGATTCATGGCCACACTGATTAAAGTTGGGCATGGATATTTTTTTGTACCCAGATTTATTTCTCTGAGTTCATCCACGGTGGTAAAGATACCCTCTTCAAATGCTGGAGGAGCATCTCTGAGATCTTCCTCTTCTTCTTCTTCATGTGTTATTTCTTCCTTTTCTACTTGCATAGCAGATGATGAATCAAAATTTCCATGATCAGAAGAGATGTTAAAATTTGAACATCTTGAAGAAGAGGCTTCCATTTCTGACCCAATTTATATTGAAGGGTCTTCCTTGGGAAATAAAGAGGAGATGATGGATTGAGAATCTACATCATTGTTCACCTCCGATGTTTCTATAACTTCTTCTGGCCTGGTTGGCAAAGTATAGACTTGCTGGATTTCAGCAGATGAAACGAAGACATCTCTATTTGAGATTTCATCATTGCCTGGTGGGTTACCAGTTTCTACCATGTTGTCTGGCTCTATTGCCATAATTGACATTATGGATCTTTCCATAAGAGTATTTTGATTTGGGTCTAGCCTGTCAATTTGACTGATAGGCAACACATAATTTGTACTCACATGCGCAAATGGATTTACTGAAATCTTTTCCAAACCATATGGAGCATTAACTTTGGTAATCTCCCTGGTTGTGGATTTATCCTTTCCCTTCATGCGATAGAATTCCACCTCAATGTATTGATACTCACATGTCTTGAATGGGGCCTTATCACCATAAAATGTCCTAACTTGACCATCGAAACAATATTTGAGACATTGATGGTATGATGAAGGGATAGTCGTATGTTGATGTAACCAGGGTCTTCCAAGCAAGATGTTGAAAGCTGAGTCTTGATCAATAACCATGAAATCTGAATTGGATACAAGATCTCCAAACTGTTTTCTGAGTGTAACTTCGCCCAGTGGTTCTTGTTCATTTTTATCATATCCTTGTAACATCATTGTAGAAGGAGATAAATCAGATTCCATGAGGCCCAATCGATGAAGTGTACGAAGGGGCAGGAGGTTGACTCCTGAACCATTATCAATGGAAGTTATTCGAACGTCTACACCATTGACCTTTCCAGATAAGTACAAAGTTCTAATATTTCCATGCATGACATCATCTTCATCTTCATCAGTTAAAGATATCACTACATGGCATTCTGCATGATTATTCTCTATGTGATAGACTTCAGCAGCAACAATTTCAGTTTCAAACTCCTGAGGACTTGACAAAGCCTCGATGAGTGCCTCCTGAAGATCCTTTGAAAGATTCAAAGCATCTAGAATTGATAACTTGGCTGGTACTTGGGCCAGATGTTTCAATACATCATACTTTTGATCCAGAGTTCTGTGTTTCCCAATAGGAACATGTGGTTTAGCAGGTGCCTTGGAAGCAGATGCTTTGGAAGTTGATGCATCTTGTATCGAGATAGGAGTTGGCAATATTCCTGGTTTTGGAATATTAGACCGATTAGATCCATTTACATGCTGAGAGGAAGAAGAAGGAACCTTCAACCGGTCTTCCAGAATAACTGTGCCATGACTGAATTTGCTATTGGTGGAAGAACTTTCTTGTTCTTATTGAGCTCGCTGAAGGGCTCTGCCACGAGTTTCTACTGTGTACACAGTTCTAGAAGGGGTAGAATTGGAATAGTGGATTCTGAAATATCCACGTCTTCCCTTGTATCCCGAGCCTTTAGAACTTCCTCTGATTCCTCTATTTGATATAGGGAATTCAGGCTCATTATAATCGAAACTGCAACTGGCATACGGATATGTTAATTAAATCATATTAACATAACCGAAAATCAATTCTTCATTTGATGAAGACTTTGCCTAAATAGCCAATTTGGGTTGTTCCGTTTGATGGGGCGGTGCTCGTTGCTTCGAAGTAGATGGCATGAAATCTGCTAGGGTCAAAGACAACTTAGGCTATGACATGTACTCATCTTCTTCTAATTCTTTCTATTTCTTTGAATCATGTCGTTTCTTTGAGGATTTTCTCTCTGATGAAGAGGGTTTTGCTGCGGCATTCATGGTAGAAGGCACAATTGGTTTCTTCAATTGCGTTCTCAAAATAGCATGAGTTCGGTTGATCATATTTCTGACCATCCACTCATCATATTTTTGTGCATTTTTGTTCTTAACTTCTTTCCATTCACCTTCCTCCTCTAGAACTATAGCAGTTACACATGCTACCTGAGCTGAAGAACCTTTCAGTTTGACTTTTCCCGAGTCGACCATCTTTTTCAGGAGGTCTTTGAAGACAAAACACTCTTGGATGGGATGTCCCAGCATCTGATGAAATGGGAAATAATTGGGACGGGCTTCATCTCCTTCCTTGTTTGGCCTTTTGGGCCTTGGAAACTGAACCAAATTATTTTCCAGAGCCGAAATGAAGTAACCAGGAACTTGTCCATTTCGGAAAGAGTATGTTTTCCTCTTCAGATCCTCATATTGTTTTCGTCTTTGATGTCTTTGATCATCTTTACGAAATGACCTCTGTTGTTGGCGCTCAGGAGGTGGATCCCTTCGAGAAGATGAAGGTTTTGAAGTATAAGCAGGTACATGTGCTTTCTTAAGAACAACTGTAGCAGTCTCTGCTTTACTCATTCTTCTTCCTAGAGATGATGGAATTATACGAGATTTGTCCTTAGTATATATAAGAGAATCTTAAATCTATTGAGATATTGAAGTAAGGTCTCAAAACCCTCCTGTGTATTTCACAGGGATCAACGGCATGCGTAATTCGTCACGCAGATTTGTCACACAGATTGGCAACAGTTCCTCTTGATGGAGTCCTAAGATCAAGAAATATGTTAACCCCTTCCAGCGAGCAATTAAATCAGAGACACTTTCATTCTTCCTTTGCTTACAGTTTTTAAGATAAAAAACTATTGTCTTTGGCAAAGTTGAGTTGAATTGAGGAAGAAATCGTTGACGGAGATCTTCCCATCTGGTAATTGACCGGGATTTCAAGCTTGTATACCAGACAAAAGCTGATCCTTGCACGGTTCGCACGAAGCATCTGAGTTTCACAACTTCTTGTTGCTCCGGAGTTCCCATCATAGGATCGCAACAAGACACGTAATGCGTCAAATGTTGTTCAGGATCGCCTGATCCATTGAAAATAGGGAATACAGGGTTCCCAAAATTTGATGGGGGAGAGATTGAATCTACCCATTCAGGGTAAGCATTATTTTTCGGTTGAACCTGCGCACTCTTTCCTTCCATAGCTTCCAACCGAGCTGTTAATGACTCAATAGTAGTTATTAACTTTTAAGAAACATCCGGTTGAGCTTGAATCTGAACAGGTGCACTGATTGGAGCTTGGACAGGTATGGAAGCTGGTACTGCAACTGATGGAAGCACTGCCAATTGTTGTTTCACTTGACCCGTAGGATTATACCTGTGAGGGTGTACTGATAAAGGACGATATTCTTGATCCATCTCAGTAGCTGCAACAAAATCCCTTGGCTAATTGACTGCAGCACACTTGGGAGGAAGACTACCTTGAAGTAGTTCTGCGTTCATCCTCCTCGATTCCTTCATTTCTTCCTCCTGTTGCGCAAATCTTTGCTCTAGTGAGAGTTATTGGCCCTCTACAGAGGAAGGATATGTAACCTGATTCTTCCCCTTTCCCTTGTTTGATCCCTTTCAGAGAGGGGGAAGTAGGTTATTTGAAGGAACACCAAGATTTTGGGTAAACCTTTGATTTTGTGTACGCACACCTTCTTCATTTGTGTCTGTGCGTACAACTTCTTGAACAGGAAGCTCTTCATCTGATCCCTCTGAGTGATCCTCATATGGTGGATCAGAAACAACGACATTGATGACATTAATTGATGCATAATTAATCGCATCCCTTCTATCATCATTTCTGTGATATTGTCTCCTTCCATGTCTTTGATGATACATTGCCTTTTGTTGATTCGATCCTTCAGGAACTTATTGACGAACTGTAATTTGGAGAGAATCTCCTGATAATTTGGCTCTTCGTCCCTCTTGTGACTTCTACCCCAATCAATAAAAGACCGACTTTCTTTGAGGAGGGGGTTGATGATTTGAAAAAGTCCCCAGTCCGATGGACTGGGGCTTTTCCTGCTGTCTTTGCTCAACTCCTCAAATCCTATTTGTTGATTCTGAGGGTTGGTTTAAAAGAGTCCTCAGTCTGTTGAGATGGGTGGCTCTTGACATGTTATGTCTGATACTTTCTTAAAATCTCTCCTGATCATGCATACCTTGGTCCGGAAATTAGCTGGATGCATCAATCGACATCCACTTTTATCACCCAGTTCAAAAGACCGTTGGATGATTTCTGACACTTCTTTCACTTGGTGATGTTCTTTTTCAAAACGAGAGGCCTATTCAATATTCTCGTTTGCTTGATGCAGGAGTAATTCAACAACTTTTTCTCTGTATTCTTGATTTTGAGAAGAACTAGTTGAGGCATGTTCTTGGGAAAGCTTTTTATTACAAACAAAACCCATTGATTGTGGTCGGCCATGGGCAATAACATTGCATGAGACCATTTTCAACAGGCTTTGCTGACTAGATAGCACAGTGAAATGTAGTTCTCCATGAACACCTCATCCTATGACATGAATACCAGATGGGGCATTGACAATTAACTAGCACAATCTTCTTAGTGAGCCAAGTCATGAACGCTGAAGGGCTCTCTACTACTTTTTATCCTTCGGATATCGAGACACTGATAGAGATGCCAAATCAATCTGGCGTTGTAACCCTTCTATTATCTTGACATGATTTTCATATTCATAATAACATAATATTTTCTTTTTCAACTGACAAAGAGTTTTCTATATGTTGAGACGAATGTCTTGAATACAATCTTCCGTCAACACTTTTGGAATTTCATACTGAGAGTCATCCAGAGGCCAAAACATGACTGGAACTTCACCTATCGCCAGTTGTTTTCTCATGTTCAGTATTTCTTCTTTATCATTCAATTAAGATTCTTCTACCTGATTTGACCATAGCTGGTGCTTCCTTGTTGGTTCATCGAATTTGACAAGATTGGTAGAGAAATCACTAATCAAACTAGAAGATGCATGACTTAGGGGTGTTTCGGAGAATGACCTACACCCTGGGCTTTCTTCTGATTGAGAAAGTATTTCACCTGCTAGTGATAAAGCATCATACATGACTGGTTTCGCATTTGCAAGTGCCTCAAGATAAGAGGGATTTCTCGGCACTACATTGTCCACCATAGCATTTTCCGGGAAATGTGCATCACTACTGTGGAGAGGAATTTCACAGTGAAATTCATCATCATTGGGAGGACCACCGTGGTGGGTTACAGCAAAAGATGAGATCTCTTGCTCCTTGTTCTTCTGACCACATAGAGGGTTCCTGTGGCTCTCATCTCAAGATGAAACTTCGAGATTGATCGAATTTTCATGAAGAAAGCCTTCATGAGGAAGTTTCTGTTGAAGAACTTCGGAATTAATGTTCCCACTATTGGGAAATGAGGGAGTAGAATCTTTATTTTCAAAAGATAACTGTCTGAGGGCTTCAAGAACTCCAGCATCAAGCAAGGCCTTGTTATAGATTGTCTCTTGATCTCGTGACTATGTTGGGCGGGTCTTCTTCTTAGACGCCTTCTTACTCGCCTTGGAAACCACTTTTTGACGAAAGTGGCTGCTCTGAGCAGGTGTATGTTCCTGATCAGGAAAGATGGCCAAGTTAGTCTAACGATCTCTACTCAAATCAGGTGTATGTGCCTGACTTGGTTTTTTGTATGATATGGGGGAGTATGCCCCCACAACCCTCTTGGATTGGAAAAGATGTGTATATCTGTTCCGGAGTGAACTATTGATGTGTTACTCCACTGGTAGGGATAGATTTATGTGTCTTTCCCTGAGATGTTGTTGAAGCTGTTATAATATCCTATCAAGCATCCAGAATATGAGCAGGGATTTTCTTTTTGTCTTTCACCATTGATAGAATATGCTTGGTGAATTCAGCTACTGGAACGGGGATATACGTCTATTCCGTACTTGGAGTAGGTGTATGTGCCTGCTCCTGTCCTCCTTTTCCTATCAGTAAATCCTTACAGTACTCAAGTGTGGGGGCAGAAAGTTGAGTCTGCCTCCTATTTGTCACCGGAGCTTTCCGACTGACTTCTTCATGTGCTACCAAGTGAGACTGTTGGTAGGCTTGATCAATACTAGCAGGTGTATGTGCATGCTGATTGCACTTTGCCGAACATGGTTGACGAGCTCCATCATATGTAGTCAGACGAGCCTGCTGACTAGCTGGTGATGTATAAACAGGTGTATGTTCCTGCCTATAGTACTCTTCCGGAATTGCCTGGCGGGATTGACGTGACACTTCTAGATGAGTCTGCTGGACAGAAGAATTAAAACAAGAAAGTGTGTGTGCCTGCTCGTTGCTTGCCACCAAGTTAGGTTGGTGGACTTCTCCGGAGATGGAAGAGATGAGAACCTGCTCACTGTTGACCGGATTTCACCTCTGGCAATTCATCTTTCCTGCTCAAGTTCGAGGAACCTGAGCTAAACGCCTGGAGTCGGTGCCCTCATCATGTTGAGGGCACACTGCAGCACGAGTCTGGCAGCGATTGTTGGTGGGAGCCCTCGGGAAGGACCCCTGTCTACTTGAATTAAGGCCCTGAGGGACCTGCTCATTCACCTCCCCAGAATAAGGGAGCGAATGGTGACTGTGTTCCAGAGATAACGACCAGAAATGATTGGAGACAGTGGTTAGCACCACCTGCTTCTTGATCACTGGTCGTCGCTGTCCGGACAACCAAGGTGAGTTATTCACTTGGAGGGCTTGTCAAGCAGCCTCCAGAGTTGGAATTTTACCGTGTTGATGGTACTCCTCAACCAGCATGTTTGATACCCAGCATTGAAGACACTGAGTAGGTGATATCATCCTCAGAGCGGACGACGATCCAGCAAGAGTAGCAGCAGTAGCATTCCACGCAGCGGTATTCACAGGTGTGAACTTGAGAGCAGTCATTTCTTAGAATACAGAAAATCTTGGAAAAGAGTGCATGTTTGATATAACAGAAGTAATCAAGATAAATTCATCCACTACATCTTTTGGATGAGATCATATGTCAATGATTGTTTTTGTTGTCCCTCTCATTGAGTTTTAAATAGGGGCCTAACAAATAAGAAAAACATAATTTTAACTTGGTTAAGGATTCACATCAGGTTCACCATTTTTTGTTTTCCCTCTGGAATTGGGGATGACCTCATCGATTTAAGTTTCAAACATTCCAAGTGGTTTCTAACGGGTTTGTTCGTAGAACCAGAAACATCCAATGATTCCATATCCATTTGAACCTACTTTCCAAAGGTAGGTTCTATTTAGTGGTGGACTGATGAGGCTTAGGAATTTGCATTGGTCGAGAGGATGGGAGGTCGGACTCATCACACCTTTTTTAGGGGAATTATTGTCTACTCTGGGACTCTCTTTATAGATTTAAGTTATGTTCGTGAATCCTTATTACATTACCATGTATAAAATGAGTTTTCCTTTACATCTAACAATCAATGATTGATATTTAGGAAATTTAGAGAATATTTTATATGTATTCGAGGTTCTTCATTGATAGAGAATCATCTGTATTTGTTATAGATTCTTAGTCAATGGTATCCTTTGATACATAAAATTATATTGGTCATTATGATGACCATATTGGTTTTAAAGCCACTCAGTGGGGAACTTGAAGTTTATTTTCATTCATAAGGACATGAATTATTTCAAAGTTGGTATCTTACCCGCAGATGGGCTGCCTACGTATCCTTTATTTTGGAAAAGGAAACAGAACCCACGTAGTTCAAGTAAGGGATTATGATGTTTATGATTTGTGGCTAAAAGAAATATGTCATAATTACTTTTACACTCTAAGCTCACGTGAGTCATGCTCGGTGTGAGAAACAAGAGGTATTGGTAAAACCAGACAGTTGTTCCATGAAATATGTATTCATAAGAAATGATGTGGGGCTTATGTATGTATGACTACCTAAATAGATGAAGATTAGTATTTACTTCAAGGAAGAAATCCAGGAACCGGGTCCATAAAGGTATATGTACTTTATGGATATTTGGATACTCTAATTTGGGGCTTACTCCTGAAAAGGAGGCCCAAATTAGGAGGGGACTTATGATTGGGTTTTACTCCTGAGAAGGAGATCCAGATTAAAAGTAAATTAGGACTGATTAAGAGAAAATTAAGGTACTTGGGGCTTACTCCTATGGAGGATGCTTATATTTGAGACTGGGGATTACTCCTGAAAATGAGGCCCAGGTTAATGAGGACTTGGGGCTTACTCCTAAGGAGGATGCCCAAATTTGGGAATTTTAAGATTGGGGCTTAATCCTGAAAAGGATGCTCAGATTTTGGGACTTGGGGCTTACTCTTAAGGAGGATGCCCAGAATTGAGAATTAAGACTGGGGCTTATTCTTGAAAAGGAGGCCCAGTTTAAGGGGTTCTCTCATCTTTAAAGGATGAGGTTGAATGAATGAAATATCAATCTTTAGTGACAAAAATATGTATAAATCATTAGGTTTTGAGAATTTCCACTGAGTTCCTTTCAGATAAGGAAGCCAAATCAATAAATCATGCCATAAATGGATTTGAAGAGTGTCTTGGGGACTAAATCTTGAATAGGAGAGGTGGAAAAGCATAAGAGGGGTTAAATGGGCAAGAAAGGTACCCAAAAAGGTAGGGGCATGCAAGTCCTGGCAGGCGTGCAAGTACTGCGTGGGCGCGCAAGTCCCGGTCGCGTAGGTATAACTGCGCGACACATGGGTACTTGCACGTTTGTAAACCAGTATGCTAATAATTGGGTGATCCTTGACCAATGACTTTAGAATTATCATGAGGTACTTCCAGAGGAGAGGCGCGTAAGTTTTGGTGAGGAAGTAGGGAGGCACGCAAGTATCTTTATTTTTCTTAAGGGTAAAACACCTTAGGCGTGCAAGTGTTAGTGAATTATAACACTTAGACCTTACTCCTCTTGTTTAGACCTTTTATTCTAGGTAAATAATTACCGTAAATGTGTTCGAAAGACCTGAAGAAGAGACTTGGGCGTTCAAAGCTCTAAATATGAATTCTGGAAAAATTCCTCCCAAAATGGGGGGCCCACAGGGTCTATTTATAGGCTGGAGAAGAGCCCGGATGGTTATCACTTAGGCCACGCAAGTCACTTGCGCGACCATTAGGTAGCACGCAAGTATACTTGTGCAACAGTAAGGGAACTTGCGCGGTGCATGTGCATTTGATGCCTTCTTCATTCCTTTGTCAATTTTTGATGTTTTCTTCAAAGGCTAAATCAATTTTTGTAAAGTCATTTCCCTTTCCATTCTTTTAGACAATGTGATGAAAAGGAGCGTCAACAGCCTCTCAAAATGTTTCTTGTTTAAGTGTATTTTATAAAAATTATTGGATTTGGAATATGATATTAGGACACTGTAATGTACACTCTCTTAGAAATATTACTAGAAATGGCTTAGTCAAGGATCTACCCAAACATGAGTTTCCAAATGAAAAAGTCTGTAATCATTTTCAAAAGGGGAAACAGTACAAGATATCGTTCAAATCAATGAAATAAGTTTCAAATTCTCAACCTTTAGAGTTGGTTCACATGTATTTGTTTGGACCATCTCGAATTACTAGTTTAAATGGGAATCAATATGTTTATTTTCTTGTGGATGACTATTCTAGGTATACTTGGAATTTTTTATTAGCTCACAAAATTGAAGCGTTTACTTACTTCACCCAGTATGCCAAAACTGTAGGAAATATTAGTGGACTTTGAATTAAATATCTATGAAGTGATCATGGTTTTGAGTTTGAAAATCAAAACTTTGAATCTTTTTCCTCACATAATGGATATAGTCATAACTTTTCTTCCCCTAGGACACCTCAACAAAATAGAGTTTTAGAAAGAAGAAATAGGACCTTGTTGATGCTCCTTTCATCACAGAATCTAAAGATTGGAAAAGAGAAATACCTTAGTCCAAATTGAAGCATCCTTTGAAGAAACATCAAAAAATCGAAAAAGGGATGAACAAAGAGAAAATTGCCCAGAGGTCGCGCAAGTTCCCTCATATTCGTGCAAGTCCACTTGCACGACGCTTAATGGTCACACAAGTGACTTGCGCGACCTAAGTAATAACCGCCCGGGGTATTCTCCTGCCTATAAATAGACCCTGTGGGCCCCCCATGAAGAGAGGAATTTTTTCCAGAAACTTAGATTTGAGATCCCGGTGCCCTAGTCTCTTCTCAAAGCTTCCGAAACACTTCTAAGGTAATTTATTACCTATAACGGAAGATCTAAAGAGGGGGAGGAAGGCCTAAGTGTTGAAACCCATCAACACTTGTGCGCCTGAGTGGCCATCCCTTAAGGGAAAAGGCCACACTTGCACGCCACCTTACTTCTTCAATAGAACTTGCAGGCCCCTCTTCTAAAAGAATCTCAAGAGGATTCTAAAGGCTTTAACCAAGAGTCGCTCAAGTATTACCCTGCTGGTTAACTGTCATGAAAATAACCATGTTTCGTGCAGGTATACTTGCACGACAGGGACTTGCGCACCCATGCAGTACCTGTGCGCCTGCCAGGACTTGCTCACCCCTTCCTTTTTGGGTGCCCTTCTTTCCCATTTCACCCCTCTTAAGCCATTCCACCTCTCCTATTCAAGATTAAATCTTCAAGACACTCTTCAAATCCATATATGGCATGATTTCTTGATTTGGATTCCTTATCTGAAAGGAACTCTGTGGAATATCTCTCAAAACCTAGTGATTTACACATCTTCATGTCACTAAAGATTGAGATTTCATTCATTCAACCTCATCCTTTACTATGAGAGAACTCATTAACCTGGGCCTCCTTTTCAGGAATAAGCCCCAGTCATAATTCTCAAATCTGGGCTTCCTCCTTAGGAGTAAGCCCAAAGTCCTCATTAACCTGGGCATCCTTTTCATGAATAAGCCCCAGTTATAATTCTAAAATCTGGGCATCCTCCTTAGGAGTAAGCCCCAAGTCCTCATTAACCTGGGCCTCCTTTTCAGGAATAAGCCACAGTCATAATTCTCAAATCTGGGCATCCTCCTTAGGAGTTAGTCCCAACCATAATTCTATTAACCTGGGCCTCCTTTTCAGGAGTAAGCCCCAGTCTCAAATATGGGCATCCTCTTCAGAAGTAAGCCCCAAGTCCCTTAATTTTTCAAGTCTCTTAACCTGGGTCTCCTTTTCAGGAGTATGCCCTAGTCTTAATTTCTCTTAACCAGTCCTAATTTACCTTTGATCTGGGATTCCTTTTCAGGAGTAAAACCCAATCATAAGTCCTCTCCTAATTTGGGCCTCCTTTTCAGGAGTAAGCCCCAAGCTAGAGTATTCAAAATCTCCATGAATCACATATACCTTTATGGACCCTGTTCCTGGATTTCTTCCCTAACGTAAATCCTAACCTTCATTTATCTGGGAAATCATACATGCATAAGCCCCACATTATTTCTTATGATTGCTTCTTTCATGGCACAATTGTCTGATTTTTACCAATACCTCTTGTTTCTCACACAGAGCATGACTCACGTGATCTTAGAGTGTAAAAGTAATTATGAAATCCTTCTTTGAGCCATCAATCATAAACATAATACTACCTTACTCGAACTACGTGGGTTCTGATTCCTTTTATAAAAAAAGGATACGTAGGTAGCCCATCTGCAGGTTCGATCCCAACTCTGAAATAATTCATGTCCTTCTGAATGACAATAAACTTCAAGTGCCCCACTGAGTGGATTTAAAACTAGTATAGTCATCATAAGGACCAAGAGACTTTTACGTATCAAAGGATATCATTGACTAAGAATCTCTAAAAAATACAGATGATTCTTTATCAGTGAAGAACCTCTAATACATATAAAATATTCTCTAAATTTCCTACATATCGATCATTTATTTTCATATCTAAAGGAAAACTCATTTTATATTTGGTAATGTAATAAGGATTCACGAACATAACATAAATCTATAAAGAGAGCCCCGGAGTAGACAATAATTCCCATCAAAAAGGTGTGATGAGTCCGACCTCCCATCCTCTCGACCAATGAAAATTCCTAAGCCTCATCAGTCTACAAACTAATGAGCACCTACCTTTGGAAAGTAGGTCCAAATGGATGTGGAATCATTGGATGTTTCCGGTTCGACGAATCAACACGTTAGAAACCGATCGGAATGTTTGAACCTCCCATCAAAGAGTTCATCCCTGAAGTCCGAGGGAAACAAAAATGGTGAACCCGATGTGAATCCTTAACCAAGTTAAACTAATGTTTTACCTATTTGTTAGTCCCCTATTTAAAACTCAATAAAAGGGCCAACAAAAACAATCATTGACATATGTGCTCGTCCAAAAGATGTAGTGGATGAATTTATCTTGATTACGTCTGTTATATCAAACAGGAACTCTTTTCCAAGATCTTCTACATTTCTAGAATGGCTGCTCTCAAGTTCACACCTATAAATACTGCTGCTGCAAATGCTACTACTGCTAGTCCTGCTGGATCATTGTCCACTCTGAGGATGATATCACCTACTCAGCGTCTTCAACGCTGGGTATCAAACACACTGGTTAAGGAGTACCGTCAACACGGTACCATCACAACTCTGGAGGCTGCCCGACAAGCCCTCCATGTGAACAACTCACACCAGTCATCTGGACAACGACGACCAGTGATCAAGAAGCAGGCGGTGCTGACTACCATCTCCAACCGTTTCGGGTCGTTATCCCCGGAAAGCAATCACCATTCGCTCCCTTATTCTGGGGAGGTGAATGAGCAGGTCCCTCAGGGCCTTAATTCAAGAAAATAGGAGTCCTTCCTGAGCGCTCCCACCAACAATTGCCGCCAGACTCATGCGGCAGTGCGCCCTCAACATGATGAGGGTACCGACTCTAGGCGTTCGGCTCAGGTTTTTCGAACCCGAGCAGGCAAGACGAATCGCCAGAGGTGAAATCCGGTTTATAGTGAGCATGTTCTCATCTCTACCATATTTGGAGAATTCCACCAATCTAACTTGATGGCAAGAAACGAGTAGGAACACACACCTGCCCATTTTAATTCCACTCTTCAGCAGACTCGTCTGGCAGTATCATGCCAATCCCGCCAGGAAATTCCGGTGGAGTACTATAGGCAGGAACATACAGCTGTTTATACATCATCAGCTAGTCAGCAGGCTCGTCTGAATACATATGATGGATCTCGTCAACTACGTTCGACGAAGTGTAATCAGCATGCACATACACCTGCTAGTATTAATCAAGCCTACCAACAGTCTCACTTGGTAGCATTCGGAGAAGTTAGTCGGAAAGCCCCGATAACAAATAGGAGGTAGACTCAACTCTCTTCCCCCACACTTGAGTACTGTCAGGATTCACTGATAGGAAAAATAGGACAGGAGCAGGCACATACACCTACTCCAAGCCCAGAATGGACGTATATTCCCGTTCCGGAAGCTGAATTCACCAAGCATATTCTATCAATAGTGAAAGAGCAGAAGAAAATCCCTGCTCATATTCTGGATTTCTGCCAGGATATTATAACAACATCCGCGGCATCTCAGGGAAAGACCCATAAATCTATCCCTACCAGTGGAGTGACAAATCAACAATTCACTCCGGAACAGACACACACATCTGTTCCAGTCCGAGAGGGTTGTGGGGAATACTCCCCCATATCATACGGACAACCAAGTCAGGCACATACACTGATTTGAGTAGAGATTGTCAGCTTAACCTGACCATCTTTCCTGATCAGGCACATACACCTGCTCAGAGAAACCACTTTCGTCAACAAGTGGTTTCCAAAGCGAGTAAGAAGGCGTCTAGGAAAAAGACCCGCCCAACATAGTCAGGAGATCAAGATCCAATCTGTAACAAGGCCTTGCTCGATGCTGGAGTTCTTGAAGCCCTTAGACAATTATCTGTTGAAATTAAAGATTCTACTCCCAAATTTCCCAATAGTGGGAACATTAATTCCGAAGGTCTTCAACAGAAACTTCCTCATGAAGGCTTTCTTCATGAAAATTCGGTCGATCTCGAAGTTTCATCTTCAGATGAGAGCCACAAGAACCCTCTGTGTGGTCAGAAGACCAAGGAGCAAGATATCTCATCTTTTGGTGTAACCCACCATGGTGGTCCTCCCCATGATGATGAATTTCTCTGCGAAAGTCCTCTCCGCAGTAGTGATGGATATTGCCCATAAAATGCACCAGTGGACAATGTAGTGTCGAGAAAGCCCTCTTATCTTGAGGTAATTACAAATGAGAAACCAGTCATGTCTGATGCTTCATCTCTAGAAGGTGAAATACTTTCTCAATAAGAAGATAGCCCAGAGTGTAGGTCATTCTCCGAACCACCCCTAAGTCATGCATATTCCAGTTTAATCAATGATTTCTCTACTAATCCTGTTGAATCCAATGAATCAACAAAGAAGAACCAGCTCTGGTCAAAATAGGTATAATAATCTTCATCAAATGATAAAGAGGAAATGCTGAACATGAGAAAAAAACTGGAGAAAGGTGAAGTGCCAGTCATGTTTTAGCCTCTGGATAACTCTCAGTATGACATTCCAGAAATGTAGACGGAAGATGGAATTCATGATATTCGTCTCAACATATAGAAAACTCTTTTTTAGTTGAAAAAGAAAGTATTATCTTATAATGAATATGAAAATCATCCTAAGATAATAGAAGGGTTACAACGTCAGATTGATTTGGAATCTCTATTAGTCTCTCGATATATGAAGGCTGAAAAGCAGCAGAGATCCCTTCAACATTCATGCTTTGGAGCAGTAAGAAGATTGTGTTAGTTAATTTCCAATGCCCCATCTAGTATTCATGTCAGAGTATGGGGGGTTCATGGAGCACTACATTTCACGGTGCTCTCCAGTCATCAAAGCCCGCCAAAAATGGTCTCATGCAATGTTATTGCCCATGGCCGGCCACAAATACCAGGCTTTGTTTGTATCCAAAAGCTTTCCCAGGAACAGGCCTCAACTAGTTCCTCTCAAAATCAAGAATACAGAGAACAATTTGTTGAATTACACCTGCATCAAGCAAACGAGAATATTGAACAGGCCTCTCGTATGGAGAAAGCACATCATCAAGTGACAGAAGTGTCGTAAATTATCCAATGGTCTTTTGAACCAGGTGATAAAAGTGGATACAGGTTAATGAATCCAGCTAATTTCATGACTAAGGTTTGCAAGATCATGAGAGATTTTAAGAAAGTCTCATACATAGCATGTCAAGAGCCACCCCAGCTCGCCAGACTGGGGACTCTTTTAAACCAACCCTCGGAATCAACAAATAATATTCGAGGAGTTGAGAAGGAACAGCCCCAGTCCACTGGACTGGGGACTTTTTCAAATCATCAATCCCCTCCTCAGAGAAAGTTGGTCTTTTCTCGATTGGGGAAGAAGCCTCAAGAGGAACTAAGAGCCAAATTATCAGGAGATTCCCTCCAAATTACGGTTCGTCAAGAATTTCCTGAGGAATCAAATCAACAAAAGGCAATGTCTCATCAAAGACATGGAAGAAGACAATATCACAGAAATGCTGATAGAAGGGATGCGATGAGTTATGCATCAATCAATGTCATCAATGCCATTATTGATGATCCACTGGATGAGGCTCACTCAGGGGACTCAGATGAAGTGGTTCCTGCTCAATAATATGTACGCACCAACACAAATGAAGAAGGTGTGTGTATACGAAGTCAAAGGATTACTCAAAACCTAGGTAATCCTTCGAGTAACCCACTTCCCCCTCTCCGAAAAGGATCCAACAAAGGGAAGGGAAAGAACCAGGTTACATATCCTTCCTCTGGAGAAGGTCAATCGCTCTCACTAGAGAAAAGGTTTTCACAACAGGAGGAAGAAATGAAGGAATTAAGAAGGTTGAATGCAGAACTACTTCAGAGTAGTCTTCTTCTTAATCATGCTGGAGTCAGTTAGCCAAAGGAATTTGTTGCAGCTACTGAGATGGATCAATAATATCTTCCTCTATCAGTACACCCTCACAGGTCTAATCCTACGGGTCAAGTGCAACAACAGTTGGCAGTTCTACCATCAGTTGCAGCACCAACCACCACATCTGTCCAAGCTCCAGTCATTTCACCTACCCAAGTCCAAGTTCAACCGGATGTTTCTTAAAAGTTAATTACTACTATTGAGTCATTAACAGCTCGTTTAGAAACTATGGAAGGGAAACGTGTGCAAGTTCAACCAGAAAAGAAATTTTACCCTAAATGGGTAGATTCAGTCTCTCCTCCATCAAATTTTGGGAACCTTGTATTCCCTATTTTCAATGGATCAGGCAATCCTGAACAGCATTTGACGCATTACGTTTCTTGTTGCGATCCTATGATGGGAACTCTGAAGCAGCAAGAAGCAGTGAAACTCAGATGCTTCGTGCGAACCTTGCAAGGACCAGCTTTTTTCTGGTATACAAGCTTGCAATCCCGGTCAATTACCGGATGGGAGGATCTTCGCTAAATGTTCCTCCTTCAGTTCAGCTCAACTTTGCCAAAGACAACAGTTTTCGATCTTACAAACTGTAAGCAAAGGGAGAATGAAAGGGTCTCTGATTTCATTGCTCGATGGAAGGGATTAACATATTCCTTGAGCTTATCACTCCCTCAAGAAGAATTGTTGCCAATCTGTGTGGAAAATCTGTGTGATGAATTATGCACGCCGTTAATCCCTATGAAATACATAGGAGGGTTTCGAGACCTTACTTCAATCGCTCAGCATATTGAAGATTCCCTTATACAGGCTAAGTCTAAATCTCATGTAATTCTATCAGCTCCAGGAAGGAGAATGGGTAAAGCAGAAACTGCTATAGTTATGCTTAAACAAGCACCTGTACCTGTTTCTACCTCAAAAACTTCATCTTCTCGAAGGGATCCACCTCCTGACCGCCAACAACAAAGGTCGTTTCGTCCAGACGATCAAAGAGATCAAAGAAGAAAACAATTTGAGGATATGAAGAGCAAAACATACTCTTTCCAAAATGAACAAGTTCATGGTTATTTAATTTTGGATTTGGAAACCAGTTCGGTTCAATTTCCAATGCCCAAGAGGTCAAACAAGAAAGGAGATGAAGACCGTCCCAATTATTTCCCTTTTCATCAAATGTTGGGTCATCCCATCCAGGAGTTTTTTATCTTCAAAGACCTCCTACAAAAGATGGTCGACTTGGGACAAGTCAAACTAAAAGTCTCTTCAGCTCAGGTAGCATGTGTTACTGCTACAGTTCTAGAAGGGAAAGGCGAATGGCAATAAGTAAAAAGAAAAAATGAACAGAAGTATGATGATTGGATGGTCAGAAAGACAATCAATCGAACTCATTCTATTTTGAGAACACAATTAAAGAAACGAATTGTGTCTTCTTCCATGAATTCTGCAGCAAAACCCTCTTCATCAGAGGGAAAGTCCTCAAAGAAACGACATGATTCAAAGAAAGAAAAAGAATCAGAAGAAGATGAGTATGTGTCAAAGCCTAAGTTGTCTTTGACTTTGGCAGACTACATGCCATCTACTTCAAAGCCACGGGCACCGCCCCACCAAACGGCATAGCCTAAACAGGCTAATCAGGTATATTCTTCATCAGACGAAGAGTTAATATTTGGTTCTGTTAATATGATTCAATTAACAGATCCATATGCTAGTCACAGTTTCGATTTCAATGAGCCTGAATTCCCTGTATCAAACAGGGGAATCAGAGGAAGTTCTAGGGGCTCAAGATACAGGGGAAGACGTGAATCTTTCAGAAGCCACCATTCCAATTCTACCCCTGCTAGAACTGTGTACGCAGTAGAAACTCGTGGTAGAGCCCTTCAGCGAGCTAAGTAAGAACAGACAAGTTCTTCTACCAATAGCAAATTCAGTCCTGGCACAGTTATTTTGGAAGACCGGTTGAAAGTTCCATCTTCTTCCTCTCAGCAAGTAAATGGATCTAATCGGTCTAATCTTCCAAAACTAGGAATATTACCAATTTCTATACCGATACAAGATGCATCAACTTCCAAAACATATGCTTCCAAGGTACCTGCTAAACCACATATTCATATTGGGAAACACAGACCTCTGGATCAAAAGTATGATATATTGAAACACTTGGCCCAAGTACCAGACAAGTTATCAATTCTGGATGCTCTGAATCTGTCAAAAGATCTTCGGGAAGCACTCATATAGGCTTTGTCAAGTCCTCAAGAGTTTGAAACTGAAATTGCTGCAGCTGAAGTCTATCACATAGAGAATAATCCTGCAGAATTCCATGAAATAATATCTTTTACTGATGAAGATGAAGATGATGTTGTGCATGGACATATTATACCATTTTACTTGTCTGGAAAGGTCAATGGCGTAGACGTCTGAATAAATTTCATTGACAATGGTTCAAGAGTCAACCTCATGCCCATTCGTACACTTCGTTGATTGGGCCTCACAGAATCTAATTTATCTCCTTCTACTATGATGTTACAAGGATATGATAAAAATGAACAAGAACCACTGGGCGAAGTTACACTCAGAACTCAGTTTGGAGATCTTGTATCTAATTCAGATTTCATGGTTGTTGATCAAGACTCAGCCTTCAACATCTTGCTTGGAAGACCCTATCTACATCAACATGCGGCTATCCCTTAATCATACCATAAATGTCTCAAATATTGTTTCGATGGTTAAGTTGGGACATTGTATGGTGATAAGGCCTCGTTCAAGACATGTGAGTCTCAATACATTGAGGCAGAATTCTATCACATGAAGGGAAGGGAGAAATCCAAAACAAAAGAGATTACCAAAGTTAATGCTCCATATGGTTTGGAGAAAATTCCAGTAAATCCATTTACACATGTGAGTATAGATTATGTGTTGCCTATCAGTCAAATTGACAAGATATACCCAAATAAAAATACTCTTATGGAAAAATCCATAATTTCAATTACGAAAATCGAGCCAGACAACATGGGAGAAATTGGTAATCTACCAAGCAGGGATGAAAGCACAAATGGTGACGTCCTCATTTCATCTGCTGAAATCCAACAAGTATATGCTTCGCCAATTAGGCCAGAAGAAGTTATAGCAACATCGGAGGTGAACAATGATGTCGATTCTCAATCCATCATCTCCTCTTTATTACCCAAAGAAGACCCTTCATCATCAATCAGGTCGGAAATGGAAGTTTCTTCTTCAAGATATGCAAATTTTGACATCTATTCTGATCATGAAAATTCTACTTTATCATATAATATGAAAGTAGAAATGGAAGAAATAATACATGATGAAGAAGAAGAGGAAAATCTCAGAGATGCTCCTCCAGCATTTGAAGAGGGTATCTCTACCACTGTGGATGAACTCAGAGAAATAAATCTGGGTACAAAAGAAGATCCACGCCCCACTTTAATCAGTGTGGACATGACTCTTGAAGAGAAAGAGATTTATATTTATTTTCTAAAGAAAAATAGAGATATATTTGCCTGGAACTATACAGAAATGCTCGGTCTTGATCCTGATGTTGCTACTCATCATTTGGGTTTATCAAAAGAACATCAAGGATTTAAGAAAGTCGCAAGAAGAACACACCCAACTTATGCTTCCAAAATTGAAGCTGAAGTGGATAAGCTTATCAAAGATAACTTCATCATAGAAGTTCAATATCCCAAGTGGTTGGCTAATATTGTCCCTGTAAAGAAGAAGAACGGACAAATTAGAGTTTGCATCAATTTCAGAGATCTTAATCGGCATTGTCCTAAGGATGATTTCTCAGTTCCGATTACAGAACTTTTAATTGATGCAACAGCTGGCTATGAAGCACTTTCCTTCATGGATGGATATTTTGGATATAATCAGATCCGAATGGCCCCAGAAGACGAGGAATCTACACCCTTTCGAGCCCCTCAGGGTGTGTTTTTCTACCGGGTAATGCCCTTTGGCTTAAAAAATGCAGGTGCAACTTATCAGCGTGCCATGCATCGTATCTTCAAACCCTTCTTAGAGAAGTTTTTTGAATGCAATGTAGACAATTTGGTGGTTAAATCCAAAAAACGTTCTAATCACTTGGCTGATTTGGAAGTCATATTTTGCAAGCTTCGACAACATAATTTGAAGATGAACCCCTTAAAATGTGCTTTTAGGGTAACCTCAGAAATATTTCTCAGCTTTGTTGTATGCCATCATGGTATTGAAGTCAATCCTGAGAAGACCAAGTCAATCCTTGGTATGTCACCTTCTAAAAATTTGAAAGAATTAAGAGTACTTCAAGGACACTTAGCCTATATTCGGCGTTTCATCACCAATTTAGCAGGAAAAAGTTTACCCTTCACCAAATTGATGAAGAAGGGAGTCACTTACCAGTGGACTGAAGAATGTCAAGAAGCATTCGATATTCTCAAGAAATACCTCTTGAGTCCACTGGTACTCATGCCACCTGTTGAAGGACGACCACTTATCCTCTACGTGATAGCTCTAGAGTGATCATTGGGTGCCTTTCTTGCTCAAAATAATGATGATGTGAATGAGAACAACCTCAACTATCTCAGTCAAACTATGCTTGAAGCAGAAACCCGGTATTCAAGTATTGAGAAGTGCTATCTGGCATTAATCATTTCAGTTCAGAAGTTGAGACACTACCTGCAACATCACGAGGTCCAATTGGTATCTCGCAATAACCCACTCAAATTCATCTTTAGTATTCCAATGCTTAAAGGACGTCTGGCAAGGTGGGAAGTTATTTTGCAGCAATTCAACATTCAGTATGTGTCTCAAAAGGTGGTAAAGGTCCAAGCTCTGGCTGATTTCCTAGTTCAACACCCTTTAGTGGAAGACACATCTTCAGATATTGAACTCCCTGATGAAGAAGTCTTCTCTATTCAAGAAATTCCTCAGGCATGGGAAATATATTTTGATGGTGCTTCTAGAAGTCCAACAGGGAGGAAAATGGAAAATCCGAAATTCAACAAAGTTGGATTAGGAATTGTGCTCATTTCTCCAGAAAAGGCAGTGTTACCTTATTCCTTCTTATTGTGGGAAGGTGGTACCAATAATGAAGCAGAATACAAATCTCTCATCATAGGCTTCGAATTAGCACTTCAAGCACAAGTGAATCACTTAAAACTGAAAGGTGATTCAGACCTGGTAATCAAACAAGTCAATGGGGATTATGCCATCAGAAAAGAAGAACTAATCCCTTTGTATGATTACGTCAGAGAGTTAATGGCGGAATTCCCTTTGGAACCGACATTTTCTTATGTCCCAAGATCACAAAATGCTCAGGCTGATGCACTGGCTAATTTAACCACAACTCTGGAAGATCCAAATCGGGATGAGACAACCATCAGTATTTCCCAACATCGTGCAATTTCACCTTATGTTCGAATCAGAACAGAGGAAATTAATAAAATTAGTCCCATTCCTGAACCGTATGGTCATACTACAGGATGGATGTCACCTATCATGGAATACCTTCAAAATGGAACACTTCCACCTGATAGAGCTGAGAAAGAACAAATCTGGCAATGTGTGGTCAATTTTACTCTTTATGATAGCCCAGATCACCTAGAGAAAATTCTCTACAAACGTGGTTTTGATGGAGTTCTCTTCAGATGCATTGATGGTGAAGAGACAATGGCTATCATGAAAGAAGTGCATGCAGGAGTCTGTGGTGCCCACCAGTCTGGACATAGACTGTCTGATCAGATTCGAAGGCTTGGATACTTTTGGCCTTCAATGATACAATATTGTGTCGATTTCACAAAGAAGTGTCATTCATGCCAAGAACATGCCAACTTCATTCATCAACCTCCAGAGTTTCTTCATACAGCTAAATACTCATGGCCATTTGCCACATGGGTAATTGATGTGGTGGGACCTTACCCTTCGTCTACGGCCAAGCAGTTTAAGTACATTATTACTTCTATTGACTTCTTTTCCAAATGGGCAGAGGCAATACCTCTCTAGGAAGTCAGTTCTAAATGCGTTGTTTGCTTCATCAAGTCTAACATCATTACCTGATTTGGTGTCCCTCATACCATATTGACGGGAAATGGCACCAACTTATGTTCATCCGAAGTGAAGAAGTTGTATCAAAAATACAACATCGAATCCAACCATTCATCTCGGTATCATGTAGTGGCCAACGGCCAGATAGAAGTCTTTAACAAGACTCTTTCAAATTTACTGCAAAAGATGGTGGATAAAGATAAGAGGTCATGGCCTGATAAACTCTTTCATTCTTTATGGGCTTATCGGACTACCACCCGCACTGCAACTCGGTCAACTCCATATTCATTGGTATATGGAACGGAAGTCATCTTGCCCATTGAAGTTCAACTACCCTCGCTCATAGTTTCCATTTGTGATCAATCATCTACAGATAAACAATCTCAAAAGCGATTGAATGAATTGGAATGGTTAGATGAGAAAATATTGTGCACTTTGCACCACTTGGAAGTCTATCAGAATCGAATAGCACGAGCTTTTAACAAAAAAAGTTCATCTTCGTTCATTCACTTAGGGAGAATTGGTATTAGTTCTCAGAACTCCAATGATACCAGGAAAGAAACCTCCCAAGCTTGAGCCAAAATGGGAAGGACCTTATTCAATACATAGGGTCTACTCCAATGGAGCTTATTCATTAATCTCAATGGATGGATAACTCATCACTACTCCAACCAATGCCAGATTTTTGAAGAAGTATTTTGTATAAACACAAAACCTCCATTTTTTCCTTGCTATATGACATTAAAATATACGGCAATGGTCCATACATATGACCTTAAACTATTTGTATTACTTTCGTCCCACATGACGTTAAACTGTGAAAAAGTTCCCTAAATGGTCCAGTATGACCTTAAACTGCAACTAGGTCCTGTATGACCTTAAACTGCATCATCAACGGTCCATGCATATGACCCTAAACTATTTGTGAGTCCCTTACATCCAGCAAGATGTTAAACTGTGATGTACTAACTACGTGACGCTAAACTGTATAGAAGTCCCTTACGTCCAGAAAGACGTTAAACTACATAATCATTAAAGGTCCTGTATGACCTTAAACTACACTTTTTTCCAGCATGACATTAAACTACACCATCCACGGTCCATGTATATGACCTTAAACTATTATCACTTTCGTCCAACATGACGCTAAACTGGGGAAAAAATCTCCAATGCGTCCAACATGACGTTAAATGGTGTACTCTTTTGTCCTCACTGCATGACATTAAACTGCACAGTCCCCCTTTCGTCCAACATGACATTAAACTATATTGTCCCCATCTTCCTAACTACATGATGCTAAACTGTACAGAAAGTACTTGATATGTCCTACATGACATTAAAATGTACTTTGTCCCGGCTACATGACATTAAACTTTGTAGCACCAATAGTCCTAACTGCAAGACTTTAAACTGCATAGTCCCTTTATATGTCCTACATGACATTAAACTATGCATCGTTAAGGTTGTTGTTACCTATTGTTTCTCACACTGAGTATGACTCACGTGATCTTAGAGAAAACCTCAACCATAACACTCTCTTTGGGCTACTAACCATGTGTAATTCCCAACAACATCATTTTTTTAGGTCATTGTCCCCAAGAACAACTTGATCATTAATTCATTCTTTAATTGAACTACGCAAAGTTTGATCCTTTCCTTCCAGGCTGGGTACGTAGGAAACCTCTCAAGGTTCAATCCCAAAACCAATCTCTTCACATCGGTTCACCTCCATCTCATATGATGTTGATTCGTGAAACTGCCCCTAGAATCAATATCTTTACATTGGTTCACTTTCGTCCTTGCTATACGACATTAAACTATACAACACTTTTGTCCAGTATGACAATAAACTATAATTTTTCTTTGATACCCTCACCTGAGAGGGAACCATTATTTACATTGCTTTTTCAATCATGTTTCATTTCAAAGACTACGTGCATACATGGCAACGCCCAAACCTTTTATCTTGGGTTAAACCATCATTGTACTAAAATCCCCTTTCACCCTTCACATGTACGAACCAAATTTGTACGGAGGGTATTTTTAGAACTACGTGGGCTTGATTCCCATCCTTATGGGATGTGTAGGAACGTTCGAGTGTCCCTCGAATCCAGCCCCAATTCTTTGGGCCTAACCCCAAATTCCACTTTCAGTTCCCTGGCTGAAAAGTCCCTATGAGAACACACACTGTGTATTTCTTACAATGGTCCAAGCTCTATGACCATAAACTAAGATCTCTAATCCTTTTGTCCCACACGACGTTAAACTGTAGTTTAAGAACTACGTATGGCTTGATTCCCATCCTTATGGGATACGTAGTGAATTCTAACATTTCAATTCAGGATCCAGCCACAACATGATTATGGTTATCATTGATCCGTGTATCTCTGCATACATTGGACAATACCCATCTTTATGTGTCATAATCCTAACCTTAAATATTTTCAGATCTTCATAACCCTTTTCTTTACTTCTAGTCGCAAAAATGTCAATCTTCCAATAATTCTTTTTCCTTACAATACAGCACGTGCCCATAGGCGGCCTTGCATAAACAGTCTACATAACAGACTTGTTAGCCAAAAGATACTATTATCTGACTATGCAGTCAATGCCCTTAGGCGGCCCTTCATAATTCAACCCCCTAATGAGTTTGTCGGATAGTGGTAACTTCATTCTTGGGAAGAATGCCTCTTTTGTCTTTATTTGTCTTAAATGACAGTATGTAAGGATCCGCAAAAATAGCCATCCTTAACATATGTGTCTCATATCCTTTTTCATGATCTGAAAGTATTCAAGTATATGGTTTATATTCTCCTTCCCTACATTTGGGTCTGACCTTAGTAGGAGTGATATCCATCCAGTTCTTCGATAATCTTGTTTGGAAATATCTTCTCCATATTCAAGTACCTCTTTCCATACAGCAAACTCTATACTTTGGAAAATTTTAATCTCCATAAACTTTCACTGGATTTTAGCACTAGGAAAGTAAATTTCTGAGAGTTCTTTTTCCTGACTATGCAGCACGTGCCCATAGGCGGCCTTGCATAAACAGTCTACATAACAGACTTGTTAGCCAAAAGATACTATTTATTTAACTATGCAGCCAATGCCCTTAGGTGGACCTGCATAATTCAACACCCAAACGGGTTTGTTAAATAATGGTAACTTCATTCTTGGGAACTACTTCTTCTAATGACTTTTAGCTCTTTTTCATATCATTCCTCATATTCAAATATTCTTAAGTCATAGTTTACATTTTTTCCCTCATACTTGAGTATTATACTTTGTTTTCAGATGAATTGTCAAGGAATTGAGTCAATTTTAATTCATTTCGGTCAAAGATATTTCAACCTTAAACATTAGCCTCTTTATGTCCGATGTGCATGACTTTAAACTGCCCATAAAAGACAAGGGAACTCTGAATAAAAGTCAATTTCCAGCTCACTAAACATACATTTTGTATGATTTAGGTAATATTGAGCAATTAAAAGGTTCAAAGTTTGTAGGGTTATTTACATTAATCCTAGTAAAAATCAAACTATGCTTACTAGGCCCATTGGCTTAATTAAAATCTAAAGAATGTAGAAAAAGAGAATGCAAGCACAAATTATTGAAGATGAAAGAGTTTTTCATTGATACATAGGAGATAGAAGGACATCCACAGACTGGAGTCTCTTCTCTTTTTCAAGAATTACAAGAGGCTTTCAACATAACTCTTCATTTGATTTACGGCATCCCGAGCTTCATCAGCAAACATTTGGAATTCATTCATTCAACTGGATACCATAAGAGATGTAGTGATGCCAACTCTTCTTGGAACAATTGTAAAAGAATGTTCTTTAGTGCGGTTTGAGAAAATTTTCTGCTGATCAAACAGTGACTCTGTTTCTGTCCAAGAGACTTGGAAGATGGATACATGGATTTGAGAATGGAGCATTGGAAGTAAAGATCCATTCGGAGAGAATACTCTTTTCAGATATTGCTCTAATGCCATGTTTTTCTTCTCTCCACCAACCGGCAGTGGAAAACTTTTCAGCCCATGGGTTTTCCATTTTCATATCTGCAAGGAAATGACATGGAGGAAGAATTTGAAAGTTCACACCATTGTTGTTTCTCTTAATGCACAACATAACCAAAATAGAGGAGTAGCAGTGCAGCTGCATTTCAGGTGTATAGTTCTTTGCATTTGGAACATTTACTCCTTGCAGATGACCATGACCATATAGAGGTAGGTAGATGCTCTGTGGGAAATTAAGATGATATTTCTTCAATTAATTAGCCAAATCTGGGAGAGTTCTATCGTAGATATCGTAGTAATCATGGTCAATGATGTTCATAATGTAATGAATCCTCTTGTTAGCTAGTTCATCAGCCGTTCCGGGTCTAAGAGCCATTGAATCTTCACAAAAGTTGAATAAACTAACTGTTAAATGAGTTTATTTTTTCATAAAATTTGTGAAGAAATTCATAAAAATGGCCAAGGCATTAAGGCGCGCAAGTCTAAACTTGGCACGCAAGTATGGATGTGCCATCCAAGTATCACCACGCAGGTCCAGATACCTTGACATCAGTGCGACATCAAAGAAACAGTGGGAAACAGAGCAAACTTGCGCAGCTAAGGTGACCTGAGCGGCGAGTGCTCGAAGGTTTGAAATCCGTAAATCCGGATGCTTTGTACGGAAGTGAGGCCCACTATTTATAGACGCGACCAGAACCATGCGCACCGTACCCCTGCGTACCAGGCCCTGTGTGATGTGCACTTGCGCGCCGCCCTCTGCGCCATCAAGACTTGTGCACCACCTTTCCTTTGGTTTTCTTCTTTTCCTCAGAGTCAAATCCTCTATTCTCTCCGGATCCAACTCTGAGGGGGGACTTTTGTTGATGCTCCTTTCATCACAGAATCTAAAGATTGGAAAAGGGAAATACCTTAGTCCAAATTGATGCATCCTTTAAAGAAACATCAAAAAATCGACAAAGGGATGAACAAAGAGAAAATTTCCCAAAGGTCGCGCAAGTTCCCTCATAGTCACGCAAATCCACTTGCGTGATGCTTAATGGTCACGCAAGTGACTTGTGCGACCTAAGTAAAAATCACTCGGGGTCTTCTCCTACCAATAAATAGACCCTGTGGGTCCCCCATGAAGAGAGGAATTTTTTCCAAAAACTGAGATTTGAGCTCCCGGCACCCTAGTCTCTTCTCAAAGCTTCTGAAACACTTCTAAGTTAATTTCTTACCTAGAACGGAAGATCTAAAGAGGGGGAGGAAGGCCTAAGTGTTGAAACTCATCAACACTTGCACGCCTGAGTGGCCATCCCTTAAGGGAAAAGGCCACACTTGGGCACCGCCTTACTCCTTCAATAGAACTTGCGCGCCCCTCTTCTGAAAGAACCTCAAGAGGATTCTAAAGGCTTTAACCAAGAGTCGCTCAAGTATTACCCTGCTGGTTAAC
The DNA here is from genome assembly GCA_963277665.1 of Viscum album. Taxonomy (NCBI): domain Eukaryota; kingdom Viridiplantae; phylum Streptophyta; class Magnoliopsida; order Santalales; family Viscaceae; genus Viscum; species Viscum album. The sequence goes on along the minus strand of OY728119.1, from coordinate 767,596,443 downwards.
TGTCGTGAAAATACCCATGTGTTGCGCAGGTATACCTACGCGACCGGGACTTGCGCGCCCATGCAGTACCTGCGCACCTGCCAGGACTTGCGCGCCCCTGCCTTTTTGGGTGCCCTTCTTGCCCATTTCAGCCCTCTTAAGCCATTCCACCTCTCCTATTCAAGATTCAATCTTCAAGAAACTCTTCAAATCCATTTATGGCATGATTTCTTGATTTAGATTCCTTATCTGAAAGGAACTCTGTGGAATATCTCTCAAAACCTAGTGATTTACACATCTTCATGTCACTAAAGATTGAGATTTCATTCATTCAACCTCATCCTTTACGATGAGAGAACTCATTAACCTGGGCCTCCTTTTTAGGAATAATCCCCAGACATAATTCTAAAATCTGGGCTTCCTCCTTAGGAGTAAGACCCAAGTCCTCATTAACCTGGGCCTCCTTTTTAAGAATAATCCCCAGTCATAATTCTCAAATATGGGCATCCTCCTTAGGAGTAATCCCCAAGTCCTCATTAACCTAGGCCTCCTTTTCATGAATAATCCCCAGTCATAATTCTCAAATCTGGGCATCCTCCTTAGGAGTAAGTCCCAACCATAATTCTATTAACCTGGGCCTCCTTTTAAGTAGTAAGCCCCAGTCTCAAATATGGGCATCCTCTTCAGGAGTAAGCCCCAAGTCCCTTAATTTTTCAAGTCTCTTAACCTGGGCCTCCTTTTCAGGAGTAAGCCCCAGTCTTAATTTATCTTAACCAGTCCTAATTTACCTGTGATCTGGGATTCCTTTTCAGGAGTAAAACCCAATCATAAGTCCTCTCCTAATTTGGGCCTCCTTTTCAGGAGTAAGCCCCAAGCTAGATTATTCAAAATCTCCATGAAGCACATATACCTTTATGGACCCTATTCCTGGATTTCTTCCCTAAAGTAAATTCTAACCTTTATTTATCTGGGCAATCATAAATATATAAGCCCCACATTATTTCTTATGATTGCATCTTTCATGGTACAATTTTCTGATTTTTACCAATACCTCTTGTTTCTCACACCGAGCATGACTCACGTGAGCTTAGAGTGTAAAAGTAATTATGAAATCCTTCTTTGAGCCATCAATCATAAACATCATACTCCCTTACTCGAACTATGTGGGTTCTGATTCCTTTTATAAACAAAGGATACGTAGGTAGCCCATCTGCAGGTTCGATCCCAACTCTGAAATAATTCATGTCCTTCTGAATGAAAATGAACTTCAAATGCCCACTACCACAAAAACAGTTTTTCGCAGCTCCCCCCCTTTATCAGCACTAACGAAAAAGCACTGATAAAGGGGGAGCCTTTATCAGCTCTCAAAAAAGCACTGATAAAGGGACCCCCTTTATCAGCGCTTGTTTAGTAGCGCTGATAAAGGGTCCGCTTCAATTTTTTTTTTAAAAAAATATATTAATATTTTAATATATAAATATAGTTATATTGATATATAAATATAATATATAACTTTTAAATATATTTTAGATAACTATTAATGTACATTTACACTTATTATACATAATATATAAGATATTTAGTGAAAATGGCTTCTTAAAAAATTAAAAAAATATTTTTAATTAATAATTTGCTAATCATTATGGAGTAATAGTCATTTAATAACAATTTGAAGACTAAAAAAATTTAAAAAATTTAAAAAAGATCCAAAATATGTTGAAAACGCAACTCAAACTTCAAAGGGCCATAACTTTTGATCCGGGTGTCCGTTTGAGCTCTACCACATATCAAATCGAAGCCTGCGAGGAGCTCTACGTCGCTGTGACCAGGAAGACCTGGTCAAGGGATTTTCAAGGCCAAAAGAGGCCCAGAAGGCCTCCAAAACTGAGTTTTTAGTCGGGGTACCCCGATTTTTTAACATTTTGTGGATTTTCACCCTCTTTTAAGGGGGTATTATTGGATTTTTTGGGAGGGGTCTCAATTTATTCCAAGGTATTACATTCATATTGATATTATGTCTTTGAAATTTCATCATTTTTTATAATTAACTGCTATTTATAATCAAATATATAACAATATATTCATATTTTTTAAATATTCACACCTAAAAATTTAATTATAAATATAAATAATAAAATATATTTATATATAAAATATATTAGCTTTATCTAAATAATAACTAACATCCATTTTATTTAAAATACAATGAATATTTATATACCTATATATAAATCTAACTATATATATATATATATATTAATCTAACTATATATATATATTAATCTAACTATATATATATTAATCTAATAACTATATATATATTAATATAACTACATATATATATATATTAGTATTACTATAAATATATATATTAATATCACCATAAATATATATATTAATATCACTATATATATATTAATATAAATATATATTACTATACAAACTATATATATATATAGATATAGTTATATATTAATATCACTATATATATATTAATATTACTATATATATTATAATATAACTATATATATATTATAATATAACTATATATATATATATTATAATATAACTATATATATATATTATAATATAACTATATCTATATATATTATAATATAACTATATATATATTAATATAAATATATATTACTATACGAATAAATATAACTAAATATATATATATAGATATAGATATATATTAATACCACTATATATATATATTAATATTACTATATATATTATAATATAACTATATATATATATATATATATATTATAATATAAATATATATATATATTAATATTAATATATATTACTATACGAATAAATATAACTAAATATATAAATATATATAGAGAGAGAGAGATATCATGAATTGGAAAGCAAATCAAAATAGAGTAGTGGTAAGGGCTTAGGCGCGTAGGGGGGAGGTCTCGAGTTCAAATCCTGGTGGAGGCAGGGGTGCACGCGCATGGGGAAAATTGGAGCAAGCGCTGTTAAAGGTCGGAGGGGGTGCGTGGGGTGCGTGGGGTGCTGTATAGGGGCTGAAAAGCGCTGTAAAAGGGGGGGCTCAAGCGCTATAAAAGCCCCCCCCCCCCCCCCGATTGGCAGTATTTTTTAAATTTTTTTAACTTTTATCAGCGCTAAAACGAAAGCACTGATAAAGGAAGCGCTGATATAGGACCCCTTTATCACCGCTAAAAAAAGCGCTGATAAAAGGGTACTTTTATCAGCCCTTTTTTTAGCGCTGATAAAAGGGGTCTTTATCAGCGCTTTTTAGAGCGCTGATAAAGGGGACCCCCCCTTTATCTTCGCCGGCTTTATCAGCGCTTTTCTAGCGCTGATAAAGGCCGTATTTGTAGTAGTGTACCCACTGAGTGGATTTAAAACTAGTATGGTCATCATAAGGACCAAGAGACTTTTACGTATCAAAGGATACCATTGACTAAGAATCTCTAACAAATACAGATGATTCTTTATCAGTGAAGAACCTCGAATACATATAAAAGATTCCCTAAATTTCCTACATATCGATCATTGATTGTCAGATCTAAAGGAAAACTCATTTTATATTTGGTAATGTAATAAGGATTCACAAACATAACTTAAATCTATAAAGAGAGTCCTGAAGTAGACAATAATTCCACTCAAAAAGGTGTGATGAGTCCGACCTCCCATCCTCTCGACCAATTCAAATTACTAAGCCTCATCAGTCCACAAACTAATGAGCACCTACCTTTGGAAATTAGGTCCGAATGGATGTGGAATCATTGGATGTTTCCAGTTCTACGAATCAACCCGTTAGAAACCGATCAGAATTTTTGAACCTCCCATCAAAGGAGGTCATCCCCAAAGTCTGAAGGAAACAGACCTTGAAATAAATTGCTAGAAAAATATTTAATAAATGTGATTAACCTATTTAATTCTGGTATGAGGATCTAAATATAGCTTGTTACATAATTAATAGAGTCTTAATTAGAACTATGCTCAAGAATACTCCTTATGAGTTATGGAATAATAGAAAACCCAAAGTTAGTTATTTCAATGTTTTTGATTGCAAAGTATATATTCTTAATAAAAAGGATATTCTTGAAAAATTAGCATCCAATAGTTAATAAGGAATCTTCCTAGGTTTATCAACCTCTAGTAAAGCCTATAGAGTCTTTAATAAAAGAACTAAGTGTGTGGAAGAATCTATACATATCAAATTTGATGAAATAGATCCATATGAACCTAAGACCTCTCTAGAAAACCTTGAAGATGGTATTTCAAATCTATACATTAATGAAAAATCGTCTAATACTTATGTCAAGATATCTTTGAAATCAAACAATTCTAGAAATTATTTAGAATCTGAACATGATGAACCCGAACCTACAGATAGACCTGAAATAACTAGACCTAACTTTTTCAGAATAATTATAACTCTCAAGAACCATCCACCATATGTTTGTATTGGTGACTTAGATAAAGGAACACAAACTAGATCTTATCTTAGAAATCAGGTTGAACATCAAGATTTCTTGTAACAATTTGAGCCTAGAAGCATCAATGATGTAATTAAAGATGAATTTTGGGTGATGGATATGCAAGAATAACTTAATCAATTTGAAAGAAATAAACTTTGGAAACTTGTGGATAGACCCAAAGACATCTTGACTATAGTAACTAAGTGGGTGTTTATGAATAAAGTAGATAAATATGGTAATATTGTTAGAAACAAAGCTAGATTATTTTCACAAGGTTATAGTCAAGAGAAATGAATTGACTATGAAGAAAAAATTTCATCTGTTTCTAGACATGAATCCATCAGAATCCTGCATTCTTATACTGCCCATCTTAATTTCAAATGGTATCAAATGGATGTTAAAAGTGCATTCCTAAATGGATATATAGTTGAAGATTTTTTGTTGAACAACCCCCTTGTTTTACAAACCCTCATTTTCAAAATCATGTTTACAAATTGAAAAAAGCTTTATATGGTTTAAAACAAGCTATAAGAGCTTGTTATGATAGGTTAAGTAATTTTCTTATTTGAAAAGGTTTTACAAAATGAATTGTTAATCCTACTCTTTTTATAAAGAGAATGTCTAAATGTGTTTTAGTAGTCCAAATCTATGTTGAAGACATTATTTTTGGATCTTCAAGAAATTTATTATTTATGGAATCTTCAAAAATGATGCAAAATGAATTTGAAATGAGTATAATGGGTAAACTCAAATTATTTCTTGGATTTCAAATTTTTCAAAATAAAGAAGGTATCACATTAAATCAAAGTAAGCATAAAAAATATCTTTTAAAAATATTTGGCTTTGATAGCATTAAATGTAGTGACACTCCCATAAGTGATACTTATAATTTGGATCTTGATGAAGATGGTAAATCTGTTGATCAAACCACTTATAGAGGAATGATTGGAAGCTTGCTCTACTTGACTGCTAGTAGGCTAGATATAATGTTTAGTTTGTGTATGTGTACCCATTTTCATGTTAATCCCAAATAATCTCACTTGAATGTTGTTAAAAGAATTTTCAAATACCTCAAACATACTATCAATTTTGGCTTTTTTTACACCAAATGATTGTCATTTGATATAGTGAGTTATTATGATGTTGATTTTGGTGGATGCAAGTTATATAGAAAGAGCACCTCTGGGACATGCCACTTTTTGGGAAATATTTGGATTCATGGTATAGTAATAAAAAAAATTTGTTGCATTATCTACTACCAAAGCTAAATACATATCTATTGGTAGGTATTGTGCACAAATTTTGTAGATTAAACACACTCTTATAGACTATGGATATCAATTTATACATGTACCTATAAAATGTGACAACACATGTGCTATTAAAATTTCTAATAACCCAGTTTCTCACTATAGAACAAAACATATTGATGTAATACATCACCTTTTGAGAGATCATTATTAAAAGGGTGATATTACTTTAGAATTTATTGGCACTGAATATCATCTTGATGATATATTAACTAATCCATTGAACTCTAAAAGAATAAATTACATCAGGAATGAGTTAGGAATGATCAATCAGTAAGACCCTCTGTTTACCTTTCCTTTAATCTTTTTTTGTGAAGTTTTCATGCCGAAACCATTGTCATGCCGACACTGTTAGTGTTTTACAAATTCTAGCATTCCGACACTGATGACTCGTCACTTTTATACATTTTTTTTATCAAAATGAAATTGTTTCATTAATTCCAGTGAACTAAGTTCATGATTTTGAAATTTTAAAATATTAAAAGCCCTAAATGATATAAATTTGAATCGATCCACTATACACTCATCATCTCTAATCTCTCTATTCTACCTTTCTATTTCTCTACTCCCACACTTTCACCTTCTGAACTCCGGACAGAACTAATCAAAATGGAGAGAGTAATGATAGCTCTGAAAAAGGGTGAGTCTCATGCATCCATGAAAAAAAAGAGGAATCAATAAAATCATCTGGTCTTGTGAATCCTAGTATGGTAAACCAAGTTGTAACTTCAGATAATGAAGTTTTGGTGGAATGGATCTTAGAGAGAAAATCATGGTTTTTGAAGGTTCTAAAAGATCAAGGATGTATTGAATGGTTCTCAAATAATGATAGAGCCTTTTATCAAAAGTTGGTTTATTAGTTTTATAAGAATATGGAAATTTTTCTGTAAGTAAGTTATGTTGCATCGATAAAGTCAATTGTAAATTTAATAGAATATAATTATCTTAAAGAAATTGGGATGAATGTCTTAAGGTACCTCATGAAGGAAGGTTTGATGATTACCAAGGTGCTTCTCCTCCTAAAAGTGAATTCTTCATCTATGAGACTACTCTAAAAGAGGTAACTGGAAATGAAGAGCACAGGATACCCATCTTCTTATAATTGAATGGTGAATGCAGAATTATTTTCAAGTTTATTTAGAATTAGATTTATCCTAGGAAAGAGGACTTTGCTTCTCTAAAGTATCAATATGTATACTTGGTTTATTTTATTCATAAAGGTGTTTAATGGAATCTATGTAGATATCTTATGGTGCACATCAATGAGATGATAAAACCTAGTTGTAAGTCAAATTATCTCTTATATTCAAGAATGATATCATATATGCTGAAGGAGAAAGGTTGTGTAAATGAAGCTGAGGATTTGGTAGATAGTGAATGCAGTGGAATCTGCTTAAGCTTTAACATTTGTAAAAGAATGAAAATAAATTAGAACCCTTGGAAGAAATAATGGGTTGGTGATGAAGATAGATTGTATGATAATTTCAATCTCATAAACCATTCAGTTCAACCAAGAGATCTAGGGGATCCTATTCTTTGTCCAGATGAACAAGTAACTTATTATTCAGATGAGGAAGAGAAGCATGCTACCCCTATTGGAGATGTGGGATCACTAGTTGATGATTGAAGTGACCCAGACACTACTGGACCATCAAAAAGAGTCTATTAGACCTACAAATCCACATATGGATTTAACCTCTCACGAACCTATTCTCAAATTTTTTGGTAGTGAAGAAACCAAAGTTGAAGGCCATGTAGAGTATATCAGTGAATCCAATGAATAGTAAAATTAATAGGAAGATGAAAAAGGAATATGAAGAGGAAGAAGCTGGTAGTTGTGAAAATGGTTCAGAATCAGGAAGGTAAGAATATGATGAGAATGTCAAAGATGATAAAGTTGAAGATGAGAAGAATGAAGATGGTAATAATGAAGAAAATAATGAATGTGAAAGTGGTAGTGACTCTGGTCACCCTGATGAAAATCTAGATGTTGTGAGTATGGAAGTTTCTGAAGTAAATATTGGTGTCTCTGTTGAGGGTGTTGTTCAAGAATAAAATGTTTCTCCCGATGAACTTGTTGCTTAAGTTGTTTATACTAGGAAAAGAAATCTACTTATGGGAAAGAAACCTATCCAAGAAACCTTGGATGAGGGGTAGATATATTCTAAAAGAGATGACACTAAGGGGGCCTCAAGGAACAATTATTCAATATAATGAAGAGAATAAAATAGGAAGAGTAAGGGTTGATACTATTTATCTGTTGTATTCTGATATTCATGCGGAATGGATAAGGAATCCTGGTTATATAGAATTGGGATTGGATTATGAAGATTTTGATGATAAAATTGTTTCCCTAGCTGCAAAGGAACCAGTGGATGAGACTACTTCTAGTGAGTATGTAACTAGAGCAGATTTTGAACAATTCAAAGAAGAGATATGTGCCTCTATAAAGAACTCTGTATAATCTCAAATAAGGTATGAGATTGATGAATCTATGAGATTTAATATTGAGATGATTGGGAATTTGAAATTAATCAGATATGTGGTTGATGGTGTAAAGCACAATGGTGCTTCTAGTTTATCTTATGCCTCAACAAGTCTATCTCAAGCTGATGTTGCTTATATTTCAAATATGGTGATAAAAGATATTCATCCAAATCTAATCACAACAACATAGACAATTGTGAAAATAAATGCCAATCTTGGAAATGATATGATGATGTTGACAACTGGGATCAATGTCTTGACCACAGAGTATAGGAATACAATAGAAATTTTCATGAATGGTCTTGAGAACCTTTTTTATCATTTTAAAGTTCTTTAGTTTGCCTAGATAATAAAATAAGTTTAGGATCTCACCTCCTCTACTCTAGCTTCAAGTTTTTCTCCACCTGCTCAGTCCTCATAATCTGCAGATCTTTCTACTATTAGTTTAGTGTTGAAAGAGGAGCTAGAAGTTTTGACTTCAAGTATAGCCAAAGTTGAGGAAAATTAAGATAAAGTGCATGATTGTGTGAATTATTATACAAGGAGATCTTCATAGACTTATAAATATTTGACCAATATGATTAATGAGTATTTCTCAAAATAATCACAAATCACCAAATCAACAGTTTGTTTAAGTATTTGGCTACAACTCTTACTCTTCCTCCAGTAACAAAGGCCTTTAAGGGTAAGATTCAGAAACTCATAGAATTTACTCTCTTGTTGGATAAGTTTATAGAAAACAAGGATGATTTTGAAAACTATATGAAATATGGTGCATATATCATTGAATAATTAATCAAGCTGTTGAAACCATATCTTCATGTCCAAAGTGAATCCATTGTGATACCTCCTGCTACAACACTTGGCCCTCCTGGTTTTGTGCCTATTCAACCTCAAATGTCAGTTTCTCATGCCTTATCTCACATTAGCCTAGTCATCACAGAAACTATTCCATCTCAGGTTCTTTCTTAACATTGACCTACCCTTGCTTCTATAGTTCCTGAAGGAGTTCTTCTTCCTACTCTAAATATCTATTCAAACCCTCCTACTCCTCAGCCTAACCCTCCTGATAAACCTTATATTGATCCTTCTGATAAGGGAGAGGATCCCCTTAATCCTACCACTTGATCATATCCTATAGTGTGGACTGATTTTAATTTGATATGGTTGGGTCATTGTATGTATTCTTTTTCGATGTAATCAAATTATGAATTATATTTCATTATTTCTACTATTTTTACTATTCTTTTCTCCTATCACTTTTTTCTAATTCCAAAAGGGGAGAAATTTTATTAATCTTTACCAACAGTGATAGTCCTTTATGAGATTCAATAATGCCATGATTTGTGATTATCAAAAGGGGGGATATTGTTGGCCCATAGATGATGTCGTCCACTATCTCTAACTATAAAGGTTTTAATTATCACAGATCATGTCATATATTAACATATATCTTATTTTATGTTAGATATTATATTATGACACAACATTATCTTGAATATTAGATCATTTGAGTTATATAAATATTTATGTGTGCTTAATTCTAAACAAGATTTTGATTGATTATCTATGTGTAATTGTGAGGATTACCAGTTTCTAAATTTGTTGAATTACAAGACAGACTGAACATCTAAAATTTTCTAAGTATGATTCATTCACACTGATAGGCAGATAACTCACCATCAAACATATGTCTTACTGACAGACAGATCAAATGGGAATATTTTCTAAGTATGTGAAGCAGACATTGTTAGAAAAGAATCATCATTAGACATGAAACTGACAGACAAAAGACTCATCGTTGTACATGATACTGATGCAGATGACCTACCATTAGTTAAAGTGACCTACCCTTGCATGATGATATCGATGAAAGGACTCACCATCAATTAAAATGAGTCACTGTTGGATCAACTGTCTCACTGACATAAGGAAGGACACACCATTGATATGAGTCACCGTTAGTTTATCTATCTCATTGATTAAAGGAGACATCGATACACTGAGTCACCAATATCAATGTAAAGGACTCACCGATACTCGAATTCACTGATGCTGATAGAACGATGATGACAGTCCAATGTAAATGAGTCACCGATACTTCTGACCCACCAATAGTAATAAAAACTTTCTTTAATTTATTAATTAATATTTATTTCTAATGGTCATATTTAGACAAATTAATGTTTCTGACATTAATTAATGTTATCTGTAGGAAATTCAGTAGACAGTGTGAGGTACATGCACATGGGGAGATCTTCATGTCTGCTGTAACTCAAAGTATAAAAGAATTACAAGCTGGATCATTCGAGATACACTGAAAAAGTAGAAATAACATAAGAACAGTAAACTCTTGTAACTCTATAGATTTCTTCAAAATCCCAAGAACTCAAACTAGAATAGACAGGGACGTCAAAAATATGAGAAAAACCTGTTGAGTTGCACTAAAAATCTTTCAAATAAGGATCTGAACATTTCACACTCCTCAAAACCAGATCACGGAGAATACGATACTCTATTTTGGGGTCAAATTTCAGAAGAGTACTCAAACTTCATTTTCACTACATCAAATGATTCCAGATCTTCACTTCATAACACACATATATTTCTAAACATTATTCTACATTTCTAGGTTTGTTGTGTTCTTTTGTTTAAATTTTTGACTAGTGTGTGTATCTGTCTGTTACACACACACTAACTCCTGTGAATAACTGGAGGATACTTTATATCCTCAAACTCACTCTCTATTTTACTCTTTTTATCTCGATTAGAATAGTAGAAAATGTCAAGTGTGACATGTTTGTTGTTTTTTCCATGAATAATTGTAGTAGGGGTCAAGTGTGACCTGGATAGACTTTTGTGATATTGTGAACCCCAAACTAGGGTTTGGATCAAACTGTTTGTTAATTTAAACTGCTTGGTGGAAGGTGATCACCAAGTGGAGAGGACTAAGTCTCATATTGAGATTGGACCTCTTGTTTATTTTTGTTTTGTTTTACTCTTTATTTTTACTCTGTTTTATCACAATTTCATAAAACTAAATTGAAATTTAATAGTTACTTTATCAAGTGTTTATAATTGTTTTGAACTAGCAGGTTAGTTTCAGAAGTTTTATTAATCTTTAGATTAATATAGGTGAGAACTAATCAATCTTTTGAGAAATTAACTGAGCATTCGGGACTCTTTTAAATTCACTAAAAACTAACCTAGACTATATTTTAATTGGGTTATTTTCAAAGAACCAATTTTTAACAGAAATTTTTATAGATACTCAATTCACCCCCCCCCCCTCTTGTGTAATCTACTCCAAACAACATTTGGTATCAAAGTATTTTATTCTTATTAAGGATCTATTTTAAATTTTTTTCTTTCAATTGTGATTTTAGTTATACATTAAAGATCTGTAAGTTTCTATTAGTTTTAAATTTCTAGCTCTTTAGAAGTATTCCTTTATTATTGAAAATAGACAGGAAGGTGCTGCTACCAACATACCTACATTCTTTAATGGAACTAATTATGCCCAATGGAAAATTAAAATAAAAATTCATGTAGATAGTAAGGGTTTTGAAATTTTGTATTCAATTGTCGATGATTATAAGATTCCTTATACTGATAGAACTACTTGATATGACCCAACTAAGACTACTTATAATAATAATTGAAAAGCCATGAATGCATTGTACTACTCTTTAGGAGATAAGGAATTTAACATAATTTTTGAATGTAAAACATCCCATGAAATTTTGGATACTTTTTCTATTTTGCATGAAGGAACTTATAGTGTTAAGGAAATGAGACATAACAAATATACTATTAAATATGATAAATTTAATATGAATATTTATGATCCTATTTTTTATATTTATCTCATGTTAAATAAAATATTGAAAACTATGATCTATCTGGGAAAAGATGTTACTACTAAAGAAAAAATCATTAGGATTCTTAGGTGCTTACCTGATAGATAGAGAGGAACCTATTTCTCAATTATAGAATCTTGTGACACTATCAAATTACCTATTAAAGAACTCATTGGAAATATGATGATGTATGAAGAAGATATGAAACTAAACAAGTAAGAGGAGGACGAACCCAAAAAAATCTATGGCATTTAAGACTACTAACACTAAGAATAAGTAAAAAAGAGAAGGTTCTAGCCTCTATTGAAAGATTTTTTAATGATGAATCAACATCTGATAGTGATGGAGAGATGGATCATTTGGCCATAATATTCAAGAAATTCTATAGAAATAAGAAGTTTTTCAATAATTCCAATTATAAATGAAGGTATGATAATAAGGGAAGCTGGAAGAAGGACTGGAAAAGAAATGATAAATCAGAAGGGATTGTCTACTATGAATGCAAGAGGAGAGGACATGTCAAAGATGACTATCCCAAGCTCAAATACAAAAAAAAAGTATTAAAACAAAGACACAAAGTTTAAGAAAGCTATGACGGCCACCTAGAGTGCTTTTGAGGATATATCCAGTGAATCCGATTCTTCTCATGATGAGAAAGAAGATATGGAAAATATTTGTTTTATGACAAACACATCTAAGGTAACCTTAGACACTCCTTTTCACAATTATTATTATTATAAAAATAAAATTGAGTATGAGAATATGAAAAATGATGAACTATTTGAATACCGTAACATGATGGAAGAGACATGTAATAAACTAAAGGATAAGTATAAATATTTATAGAAACAAACATGCTCTTACTGTAACAATTAAATCTGAACTTATTACTGAAAAAGAAAATAATGATCAACTACTTAAAGAAAACAATGAATTAAAAATTTATAATGAACAATTAAAGAAAGATTTAGAAAATTTTACCAATGGGAAAAACACTCTTACTCAAATGCTTGGTAAGCAGATAGCTCCTAAGTACACTTCTGGTATTGGATATCAATCTGGATAGAGAAACTTATCTAAAAAAAATTATAACTAAATCTTGAAAAAAATTTCTTTTACCTAAAAATAAATGCTCTGTTACTGGTACAAGTTCTGAAAAATCATTTAGTACCTCTAGTTTTTTTGGACCAAATAGAGTTCATTTTTATAATATGTTGCATAATGATTATAGGAAACCCATAACACAAATGTGGGTACCTAAATCATTGATTACTAATGTCAGAGCACCCAAATAAGTCTGGGTACCAAAATCTGTTTTTTTTTATTATTCTATAGGAAAGCTGTCTGAAGAGCTATTATAAGATTCAATGGTACTTGGAAAGTGTATGTTCAAGACACATGATAGGGGATTACTCAAGCTTCAAGAATCTCATCAAAATTTATGGTGGATATGTCACTTTTGGTGAAAATTCTAATGGAAAAATAATTGTCCTAGGCTAGATTGGTAACTCTAACTCAGTTATAATTTCTAAAGTACTTTTTGTTGATGGATTAAAGTACACTCTGCTTAGTATTTCAAAATTATGTGATGATATATTTCATGTTAAGTTTGAAAATGATTCTTTCAATGTTTTTAACTCTAAATATTAATTAGTATTTTATGCTTTTATAAATGAGAATGTGTATTCTTTTAATTTATATTCTTTAGCCTCTCAAAATGTTTCTTGTTTAAGTGTATTTTATTAAAATTATTGGTTTTGCCATAGGATATTAGGAAACTATAATTTACACTCCCGTAGAAAGCTTACTAGAAAAGGCCTAGTCAAAGATCTACCCAAACATGAGTTTCCAAATGAGAAAGTCTGTAATCCTTATTAAAAGGGAAAACAACACAATATATCTTTCAAATCTGTAACACCCCGAGATTTTATGAAAAATATTCTTTTTAATTTCATTAATGTATTTTGTGGTACGCTACACCAAAAGGATCTTGCACAACATGAATCCCTTACTTGGCTTACATTACACACAATCGCGACCTTCCACGATAGCGTGTGTTGTATGCAATACTGAGTTTCGCTAAACAACGATATGTTATATAAACTAGCCGTTATGAATATTAATACCCACTTTTTGAAATTTTATAAATTTTATATTTCAAAATGGACTTCATTTTTGGAATCGGAATATCGAAATTATCCTAGGGTGAATTTTTTGTATTTTTCTGAAAACTTTCAATTTTTGATGAATAGTGAAAACACTGGGTTACTATTCAAAAACCTACTTTTTATTTAAATAATTATTTATTTTATTTAAATTTATTTTAGGTCAAAATTGATACATAATACCTATATAAGTTCAATGTAATTCATTGGAGTCATTTTATAATAATTTTAGATATATAAAAATTTTATTGAACTTTTCACCGTCTTTTACCCACCTCCTAGGAGAATTTGGAAATTCACATAAAACTTAATTTTACCGCTTCTATGAGTGGAATTTCTAAAATTATAGAGACACGGTTAATATCAAGGACTAAAATGTGGTTCAATGAGATGAAAATAATTTTTGGTGAATAGTAACTTTTTACTTTTATTTACCACGGTTAAAGTAAATAGGGTAATTAAGGGTAAAAATGATATTATTATTACCCTAAAACATTTCTTAATTCTATTGGATAAGTGTAATTTAAACAAAAACAACCGTAGGAATAAAATATGACCATTTAGTTCCACTTGGATTAGATTAGGACATTTATTATTAATTTATTTAAAGAAGGGTTAAAATAGTTAAAATCAAAGTTTAATAACTAAATCATTTTTTATATAGGGTTATACATAAGATAAATTAGACTATAAATATTCATTATAAATATAAAAATATTTCCTATATAATGGTAGTTTATTTAAAAAAATTAGACATTAAATAATTTAATTTATTTATGACACAATGATGATGCAGTAATTATCTTATTAATGAAATATTAACATAATTGATGTTATAAATATCCAAATAAATGTAATTTGAGACTTTTTATAAATTACACTAATTTTCTAGGTTAATATGACATGTTAGTATTGATTTAATTAATTTTTTTAGAACTAATCAAGTTTTTATGATTTTAACAAAAATCAATTACCAAATAGTGTCTAAATTGACATAAAATAGTTTTTAAAACAAATATTATATTATTAATTGTTATTATATTCCTAAAAATCTAAGGTTCAGCCAAAATACATATATCATGATAGTTGTATCATTAATGGACAACTTGGGGGTCGCTTGGATGTATATGGTAAGTTTATTAACTATATAATATAAAAATACAAAGTGACATGGTAAATGTCAATCTAATTAACTAAGAGTTAAAACTAAATGATAAGGTTAATATAATGACCCAAACCTGTCTAAAATCTATTGGTTGATATGATTTCGACCCATCCCCACCTTATCTTAGAAATAAATAAATTTGGAACTATTAAAAACTGAATATGACTTTATTATAAAATAATATTTTAAGTTTTTCCAAAGGTGCCCCTCTCCTCCCTTATAAAAAGGGAACCCCTTCCCTCTTCTCTTCATACCCTTTTTAGCCTTGAAGCTCGGCCAACCCCTTCCCATTTCTCTTCTCCACTTCCCTAGAAACATTTTGGAGGTTCTGGTCTTCTCAAAAGACCAACTCTACTTCCTTAAGAGGAAGCTTAAAGGAGGTGCGTCGAAGAAGAGGTAATCTCTTCTAACGATTCTTTCAAGTTTCTTTCTTCTTCAAATTATTCTTATTTAGTTGTTTCATTATAAAGTAATAACATCAGTATCTATAATATACTGATATGTTATTATAAATATGAAACAACCCTATTTCAACTTCTATCCATCCTATGGAAAATGAAATCACCGCGCGTGCGTACGTACAGAATATTGTCTCCACACCGTGGTGTAATCTATTTTTCCATCACCACCTTACTTGGATGGGTATAATGGTGTAAAGAATAACTATATATTATTATTATAACATCATACTGATTCTAAGATATTATATCATCCCCTGTAATTCCATTCCATAAATATGGGAACGATATCATCGCTCGTGCGTACGTACGGATTACTGTCTCCACGACGCGATGAGATTCATTTTCCTTGTTAACAATTCAAGAATGATTATAAAGTGTATATATAATAAGTAATCATAAACTATATGACATAATAATTCTACTAGAATTATATATATATATATATATATATATGTATGTATTTCGTCTACTTAATTCAATAAGGAAACAAAAAAACAGCGTTCATGTGTACGTACGGCCTATCGTCTCCATGAACATTGTATTTCATTTCATTTATCTATCTATTATATATATATATATATATATCTACTGAATATATATATGATATATAAATCATGATTTACATTCTGGAAGTAATTAAATCAAGATATAAGTAATAATATCAAGAACAACAAGTCCAAACACGTACGATAAATAAAACGATTTTACCCAAAACGCTGATTTAACATGAAATTTACAAAAGAACGGGTAATATAAAGTCATAAGTGAACCATTTATGACATCATAACAATGAATATGATTCTATAATAAGTCTATGACATTATTTAAATCATTATACAGGAGGTTCGGATACGTACGAAGAATATCGGACCTAAGGTAAGGGATAATTTTTCAATCTCATTTTTATTCGAGATTGCTTATACGTAAGTATTTACTGGGGTTATATTTTTCATCCATGTCCATAAAAAAGTTTTTCATAAAGTTTTTAATATTCTTCCATGTATTTTTAAAGTAATTTTTACCCCTCTTTGACTTTTAATTTGTGTTATGGAAGGAATCTTTATTTTGTTTACCGTACGATGAACTTTTTGACTTTTCCAGCAAAAGTACGAGGAGAATGTTTTTTTAACTTATACAGAATGAATGGATTTTTACAGTTTTCATAACGCCTTATTTTCAGGAAGCTTAATCTACAATATTTCATGACTATTTTCAACAAAATCCTTTTCTTTTAAAATTTCATGACATTTTGTGAAAAGAAAATGATTTTGAAGAAGAAAGGATATTTTCCTCAAGAATTCATTTCAAGTGTTTTATCAAAACCATTTTCCATCTAAGATGATATTATTTCATATGTGTATGTTTCAAGTATAAGTTCTCTATGATTTAAATGGTTTCACTTTTCTTATGATGAAATTTCCATTTGTTTTATATGGATAATGAGATGATGGGATGATGTTTATGAAACCCATTTTATTATTTGGGTTATGATGAATGTTTTAAGTTTATTTTGTGGCACAAGTAAGAATGATTTCATTATGAGATGGGTGGGACCTATATCTCCCTCCAATGCATTGGGTAAAGATTTATATCTAATGAGATAGACATGGCCAGAATGGTAAGTTAATCTGATTCAGTGATACCGGACTAGAATGAGGAGTGAACTCGATTCAGAAATGAACATTGTCCACTAAGATGGTCTTGGCAGCAATTCCTTGGATACTATGGAAATCATAACAAGTGATGAATGGTTTCCAAAATTATATGATTTATTCCCATGATATTTTATAAAGATTGATGTTCCTTTATGATATATGCCTTACGTACTTCCAAGATTTGTGTCCTTGCTCAAGATTTTGATGTTTAGATTTTATGTTCAAGCTTTTACATTCAAATGTTTATGGATTGTTTTATGTTCTATATGCTTACCCTTAATGAGCATTTGAGCTCACCCTTTTTATGTTTTCTTTTCCCCAGGATATAAAGAAAGTTTTTAGGTAAGAAAACAAAATGAGAAGATATTTATAGGAGAAGTTGAAGATCTTTCACCACGATTAAAAGATTAAATTCTGAGTTTCCAAAGACACTAAACTATTACGGTCCTTATGTGTCTATGTTTCTATTGTATAAAGTATTCTGCAAAAGTAATGTAATGTCCATGTATGTCAAGATTTGGGTCTCTAAAGTTGGTATCAGAGGAAAGGTTTAGTCAACCTTTGGAAACTAGGATGTGAGAACTTTAGTGAGATCCCTAGAGATATTTCTAAGGTATGTCTAGGGATGTCCCTAAGGTTGAGTATAAGTATAGGTTATAGTCCTAGAATTATGGTAAAGATCTTAGAATTTAACCTAATATGTTTAATCCCCCTTGATTATGATTTTGGCCTCTCACACTATTTTTTTGGGTTTTAGAAAATGGCTGGGAACGGGAAGATTCACGATAGTGGAGGATATGATGGACAATGGAATGATATTCTTTATGAGCAACCAAATGAAATTGGATCTGGAGTTCCACATATCGTTATTATTCCTAATCATAAATCTCATAATATGATCAATAATCTCAACTTTGGTAAGTTTCCCTACTCAGCTAATAAGAGAAAGATGGAGTTTCATGATGATCATAGAGGAAGGAAAGTTCAATTTCGTTCATGTAAATCATGTGGGAAGAAGAATCAAGGAGAATGTTTCAAAGAAATTGGAAGATGCTTTGGGTGAAGAAAAGAAGGACACAAATCCAGTTAGTGCAAAGGAAAAGGTTCAGTTAACACCATGGATAAGGATAATGGTATTACTGCGACATCAACAATGATTAGATGTTTTAAATGTGGAATGTATGAGAATTATGCAAACCAATGCCCTAAGGTAAAATCTCATGAAGATAATCATCATGGTCATATGGGTAGTATTTATGTGGATGATGATGAGGAGACTAAAAATGATATATGAGATGAAAGAAGTGTTGAAGCTTGGTCAATGGTTTAAGAAGGTAGTGGAATGATTGTATATTTATAAAGAGTTATGTTGTATAGGTAATTTAATGGTACTATGGAATAAAGAAACATCTAAGGATTGTTACACTATTGTTTTTCCTAAAGTATTTGAAAGTATATGTTGAATGGTACTGGTAACCATGAAAGGTTATTCAGATATTTTTGGAAAGAAGGTGATATGCACATAATGAATGGATAAGGAGGAAATAATATGTTTTATAGTATTCATGAGCTCATGATTGTAATAAGGACTAAGTGATATCATGGTTTGAGTATATATAATTTTGGGGTTTTGGTATGTGGAAAGAATTAACTTTTAACAGCATTCAAGTTTTCACTAAGGTTCAATGGGTATTCATTTTTCAAGATAATACATGATTAAGGTATTCACATGTTTGGAATATGACCAACAAGATATATCATATAAATGATGGTATTCACGTGCTTGTTATGTGACCTTTCAAGTAATCATTTTCTTTATACTATGAGATTGGATAGCAGTATTTTGGATAAGCCTAAAGATTGGAATGGATTATGTTGGACATAATTTAGTATTTTTTAAGGCTAGAACTTTTTCGATATTATTGATGGAAAGTTATAATAATGTATTTTTATAAAAATGGAAAACCTTCAGGATGGGAAACAACCCATCACGTCGGACAAGGCTGTGGGAATAGAACCCACAACCGAAGTGCGATAGGACTTTATTTCCTACCACTGGCCTACAGGAAGTCCATGGTTAGTATAAACTAGTTTTATTTTATTATGCAGGATGATAGATGAAGTATAAGTCCATTTTGGAAGCATATCTGATTAATCTCACCATAGATGGACTTATGTATATAACTTTTGCTAACTTATGTTTGAGACAGATGGAATAACCTATCATTCTATTGCATGATCTGCTAAAACTTTGCGAAAGACAAATTCAACTTCATTTCTTAAAGATATTAAGTGGAAATTTTTCAAGGCATGAACAACAGTGAGATTTTACCAAAATAAAGTAAGTATTTCTTCTAATTCAAATTCTTCAACTTTAGGGAAATGATCTTGAAAACCAAAAATGTTGTCCTAGTGCCCTTAAATCCGATGAATCAGATGGTACCCTAGATCATCACAAAATTATGGCTTTTTGATTCTTGGATTTTTCATAGCCATTTTCTCTACCACTCTCCATCAGAACATGATGGTTAGATTTCTCTTCCATATCCATATTTTCACCTATGTTCTCCTATGTGGAAACCCAGTGATTAGTTAATTTGGGTAACCATTAAGTTTCATACTTTAGTTTTTAAAGTCATGTTTTGGTATTCCTTTTTACGATGTGGGTTTCTACTAAAGAAAATTTCGAGTATTAAACCATTTATAACCCCGATGAATTTCGAGGGCGAAATTCATTTTAAGGGGGGTAGAATGTAACACCCCCGAGATTTTATGAAAAATATTATTTTTAATTTCATTAATGTCTTGTGTTGTACGCTACACTAAAAGGATCTTGTACAACACGCATCCCTAACTTGGCTTACATTACACGCAATCACGACCTTCCACGATAGCGTGTGTTGTACGCAATACTGAGTTTTTCTAAATAACGATATGTTATATAAACTAGTTGTTATGAATAGTAATACCCACTTTTTGAAATTTTATAAATTTTATCTTTCGAAATGGACTTCATTTTTGGATTCGGAATATCAAAATTATCCTAGGGTGAATTTTTGGTATTTTTCTGAAAACTTTCATTTTTTTATGAATAGTGAAAACACTGTGTTACTATTCAAAAACCGACTTTTTATTTAAATAGTTATTTATTTTATTTAAATTTATTTTAGGTCATAATTGATACATAATACCTATATAAGTTCAATTTAATTCATTGGAGCCATTTTATAATAATTTTAGATATATAGAAATGTTATTGAAATTTTCACCGTCTTTTACCCACCTCCTAGGAGAATTTGGAAATTCAAATAAAACTTAATTTTACCGCTTCTATGAGTGGAATTTCAAAAATCTGAGAGACACAGTTAATATCAAGGACTAAAATGTGGTTCAATGAGATGAAAATAATTTTTTGTGAATAGTAACTTTTTACTTTTATTTACCACGGTTAAAAGTAAATAGGGTAATTAAGGGTAAAAATGATATTATTATTACTCTAACACGTGTCCTAATTGTATTGGATAAGTTTAATTCGACCAAAAACGAACTTCAGAATAAAATATGACCATTTAGGTCCACTTGGATTAGATTAGGACATTTATTATTAACTTATTTAAAGAAGGGTTAAAATAGTTAAAATCAAAGTTTAATAACTAAATCATTTTTAATATAAGGTTATACATAAGATAAATTAGACTATAAATATTAATTAGAAAGCTAAAAAGATATATTATATAATGGTATTTTATTTACAATTTTTTTAGACATTAAATAATTTAATTTATTTATGACACAATGATGATGCAGTAATTATCTTATTAATGAAATATTAACATAATTGATATTATATATACCCAAATAAATGTAATTTGAGACTTTTTATGAATTCCATTTATTTTATAGGTTAATATGACATGTTATTATTGATATAATTTACTTTGTTCGAACTAATCATGCTGTTATGATTTTCATAAAAATCAATTACCAAATAGTGTCTAAATTGACATAAAATAGTTTTTAAAACAAATATTATATTATTAATTGTTATTATATTCCCAAAAATCTAAGGTTCGGCCAAGATACTTATATCATGATAGGTGTATCATTAATGGACCACTTGGGGGTCTCTTGGATGTATATGGTAAGTTTATTAACTATATAATATAAAAATACAAAGTGACATGGTAAATGTCAATCTAATTAACTAAGAGTTAAAACTAAAAGATAAGGTTAATATAATGACCCAAACCTGTATAAAATCTATTGGTTGAGAGGATTTTGACCCATACCTACCTTATCTTCCAAATAAATTAATTTGGAGCTATTAAAAACCGAATATGACTTTATTATAAAATAATATTTTAAGTTTTTCCAAAGGTGCCCCTCTCCTCCCTTATAAAAAGGGAACCCCTTCCCTCTTCTCTTCACACCCTTTTGAGCCTTGAAGCTCGGACAACCCCTGAACATTTCTCTTCTCAACTTCCCTAGAAACATTCTGGAGGTTCTGGTCTTCTCAAAAGACCTACTCTACTTCCTTAAGAGGAAGCTTAAAAGAGGTGCGTCGAAGAAGAGGTAATCTCTTCTAACAATTCTTTCAAGTTTCTTTATTCTTCAAATTATTCTTATTTAGTTGTTTCATTATAAACTAAAAACATCAGTATCTCTAATATACTGATATGTTATTATAAATATGAAACAAACCTATTTCAACTTCTATCCTTCCTACGGAAAACGAAATCACCGCACGTGCGTACGTACGGAATACCGTCTCCACGTCGTGGTGTAATCGGTTTTTCCACCACCACCTTACTTGGATGGGTATAATGGTGTAAAGAATAACTATATATGATTATTATAACATCATACTGATTCTAAGATATTATATCATCCCCTCTAATTCCATTCAACAAATATGGGAATGATATCATCGCTCGTGCGTACGTACGGATTACCGTCTCCACGACGCGATGAGATTCATTTTCCATGTTAACAATTCAAGAATGATTATAAAGTATATATAATAAGTAATAACAAAATATATGACATAATAATTCTACTATATTTATTTAAATATATATGTATTTCATCTACATAATTCAATAAGGAAACAAAAAAACAGCGTTCATGCGTACGTATGGCGTACCGTCTCCATGAACGGTGTATTTTATTTAATTTATCTATCTATTATATATATATATATATCTACTGAATATATATATGATATATAAATCATTATTTACATTCTGGAAGTAATTAAATCAAGATATAAGTAATATTATCAAGAACAACAAGTCCAAACACGTACGATAAATAAAACGATTTTACCCAAAACGCTGCTTTAACATGTAATTTACAAAAGAACGGGTAATATAAAGTCATAAGTGAACCATTTATGACATCATAACAATGAATATGATTATGTAATAAGTCAATGACATTATTTAAATCATTATACAAGAGTTTTGGATACGTACGAAGAATATCGGACCTAAGGTAAGGGATAATTTTTCAATCTCATTTTTATTCGAGATTGCTTATACGTAAGTATTTACTGGGGTTATATTTTTCATCCATGTCCATAAAAATGTTTTTCATAAATTGTTTAATATTCTTCCATGTATGTTTAAAGTCATTTTTACCCCTCTTTGACTTTTACTTTGTGTTATGGAAGGAATCTTTCTTTTGTTTACCATAAGATGAACTTTTTGACTTTTCTGGAAAAAGTATGAGGAGAATGTTTTTTTAACTTATACAGAATGAATGGATTTTTACGGTTTTCATAACGCCTTATTTTTAGGAAGCTTACTATACAATATTTCATGAATATTTTCAATAAAATCCTTTTCTTTTAAAATTTCCTGACATTTTGTGAAAAGAAAATGATTTTTAATAAGAAAGGATATTTTCCTCAAGAATTCATTTCAAGTTTTTTATCAAAACCATTTTCCATCTAAGATGAAATTATTTCATATGTGTATGTTTCAAGTATAAGTTCTCTATGATTTAAATGGCTTCACTTTTCTTATGATGAAATGTCCATTTGTTTTATATGGATTATGAGATGATGGGATAATGTTTATGAAACCCATTTTATTCTTTGGGTTATGATGAATGTTTTAAGTTTACTTTGTGGCACAAGTAAGAATGATTTTATTATGATATGGGTGGGACCTATATCTACCTCAAATGAATTGGATAAAGATTTATATCTAATTATATAGACATGGCTAGAATGGTAAGTTAATCTGATTCAGTGATACAGGACTAGAACGAGGAGTGAACTCGATTCAGAAAGGGACTTTGTCCACTAAGATGGTCTTGGTAGCAATGCCTTTGCTACTATGGAAATCATAACAAGTGCTGAATGGTTTCCACAATTACATGATTTATTACCATGCTATTTTATCAATATTGATGTTCCTTTATAATATATGCCTTACTTACTTCCAAGATTTGTGTCCTTGCTCAAGATTTTGATGTTTAGATTTTATGTTCAAGCTTTTGCATTCAAATGTTTATAGATTGTTTTATGTTCTCTATGCTTACCCTTACTGAGCATTTGAGCTCACCCTTTTTATGTTTTCTTTTCACCATGATATAAAGAAAAGTTTTAGGTAAGAAAACAAAAGGGGAAGATCTTTATGAGAGAAGTTGAAGATCTTTCACCACGATTAGAAGATTAAATTCTGAGTTTCCAAAGACACTAAACTATTACGGTACTTGTGTGTATGTGTTTGTTATGTATAAAGTATTTTTCAAAAGTAATTTAATGTCCATGTACTTCAAGATTTGGGTATCTATAAAATCAAAGAAATAAGTTTCGACTTCTCAACCTTTAGAGTTGGTTCACATGGATTGTTTGGACCATCTCAATTTTTTAGTTTAAATGGGAATCATTGTGTCTATGTTCTTATGGTTGACTATTATATGTATAATTAAACTTTTTTATTAGCTCACAAAATTGAATAATGTAATTACTTCACTATGTATGCTAAAACTATAGAAACTCTTTGGGGAATTAGAATTAAATATCTAATAATTGATCATAGTCTTGAGTTTGAAAATCAAAACTTTGAATATTTTTTCTCATATAATGGCTATAGTCAAAACTTGTATGCCCCTAGGACACATCAAAAAATGGATTGGTAGAAAGAATAAATATTACCTTTCAAGAAATTTCTATAACAATTCTTAATGAATATGATTTACCTATTTACTTCTAGGCTGAGGCTGTGAATATAGCTTGTTACATAATTAATAGAGTATTAATTAGACCTATTCTCAAGAAGACTCTTTATGAGTTATGGAACAATAGAAAACCAAAAGTTAGTTACTTCAATATTTTTTTTCAAAGTATATATTCATAATACAAAGGATAATCTTGAAAAATTTGCATCCAATATTGATGAAGGAATATTCCTAGGTTACTCAACCTCTAGTAAAGTCTATAGAGTCTAATAAAATAACCAAGTGTGTGGAAGAATCTGTGTATATCAAATTTGATGAAACATATTCACATGAACCTAAGACCTCTCTAGAAAACATTGAATATTATATATCAAATCTATACATAAATGAAAAATCATCTAACCCTTATGTCAAGAAATCTGTGAAATAAAACAATTCTGGAAATACTTCAGAATCTAAACATGATGAACCCGAACCTATATATGAACCTGAAATAACAATACCTACCTTTTCTTGACCAATTATAAATATCAAGAACCATCCTATAAATGATTTCATTGGATACTTAGATAAAGGAACACAAACTAGAGCTTCTCTTAGAAATCAGGATGAACATCAATCTTTCTTGTCACAACTTGAGCCTAAAATAATAAATTATGCAATTAAAGATGGATTTAGGGTGATGGTTATGAAATAAGAACTAAATAAATTTGAAATAAATAAATTTTGGAAACTTATGGATAGACCCAAAGACACTTTTACCATAGGAACTAAGTGGGTTTTTATAAATAAAGTATATGAATCTAATAATATTGTTAGAAACAAAGATAGATTAGTTACACAAGTTTATAATCAAGAGGAAGTCATTAACTATGAAGAAACTTTTTCACCTGTTTATATACATGAAGCCATCAGAATCTTACTTTCTTATACTGTCCATATTAATTTCAAATTGTATCAAATGGATGTTAAAAGTTAATTCCTTAATGAATATATATTTGAGGATGTTCTTTTTTGAACAACCCTCTGGTTTTAAAAACCCTAATTTTCAAAATCATGTTTTCAAATTGAAAAAATATTTATAGGTTTTAAATCAAGATCCAAGAGCTTGGTATGATAGATTAAGTAATTTTCTTATTTCAAAAGTTTTTACAAAAGGAATTTCTTATCCTACTCTTTTTATGAAGAGAATGTCTAAAGATGTTTTAGTAGTCCAAATCTATGTTGACGATATTATTTTTGGATCTTTGATAAATTCTTTAGGTGTTGAATTTTCTAAAATGATGAAAAATGAATTTGAAATGAGTTTAATGGGTGAACTCAAATTCTTTATTGGGTTTAAAATTTTTCAAAATAAAGAAGTTATCACTTTAAATCAATGTAATTATACAAAAGATATTTTAAAAATATTTGGATTTGATATAATTAAAAGTAGTGACACTCCCATGAGTACTACATGTAAGTTGGATCTTGATGAAGATGGTAAATTTTTTGATCAAACCACTTAAAGAGGAATGATTGGAAGATTTCTCTACTTGACCGCTAGTAGGATAGATATATGTTTAGTGTGTGTATGTGTGCTCGTTTTCAAGATAATACCAAAGAATATCACTTGACTGTTGTTAAAAAAAATTAAATACCTCAATCATACTATAAATTTAGGCTTGTTTTACCCCAAAGGATAATCATTTGATATAGTGAGTTATTATGATGGTAATTTTGGTGGATGAAAGTTAGATATAAAGAGAACCTCTGGGATATGCCACTTTTTGGGGAAATCTTTGGTTTCATGGTGTAGTAATAAAAAAATATTGTTTCATTATTTACTGCCAAAGTTGAATACATAGCTTCTAGTAGCTATTGTGAACAAATTTTGTTGATTAAACACACTCTTCTAGACTATGGATATCAATTTATACATGTACCTATAAAATGTGACAACAAAAGTGCTATTAACATTTCTAAGAACCCCTTTTCTCACTCTAGAAAAAAACATATTAATGTAAGACATCACTTTTTGAGATATCATTATCAAAAGGGTGATATTACTTTAGAATTTATTGGCACTGAATATCATCTTGATGATATATTCATTAATCCATTGAACTCTAAAAGAATAAATTACATCAGACATGAGTTAAGAATGATCAATCAGTAAGACCTTATGTTTGCCTTTCCTTTAATCTTTTTCTGTGAAGTTGTCATTCTAACACCATTGTCATGATGACACCGTTCTCTTGCCGACACTGTTGTCATGCTGACACCTTTTTCATGCCGACACCAATAGTGTTTTACAAATTCTATCATGATGACATCGATGAATCGTCACTTTTATATGTTTTTTTATCAAAACGACATTTTTTCATTAATTCTAATGAACCAAGTTCATGATTTTGCAATTGTAAAATCTTAAAATACCCAAATGATATAAATTTGAATTAATCCACCCTACTACTATTACCGATACTCTCTCTCTCTTCCTCCTTTCTCTTTCTCTACTCCTGACCTTTCACCTTCTGACCTTCGGACTGAACTGATCAGAATGACACGAATAAAGAAAGCTTTTGAAGAGGATGAGTCTCATGCGTCCAACAAACAAAAAGTGGAATCAAAGAAATCATCAGGTCCTATGAATCTTATTCTAGTACACCGTGTTGTAACTTTAGAGAAGAAAGAGTCGGTGGAATGGCTTTTGGAGAGAAAATATTTTTTTTTGATAGTGCTGAAAGATCAAGGATGGATTGAATGGTTCTCAAATAATGATAGAGTCTTTTATCTGAATCTATTTTATGAGTTTTATATGAATAAGGAACTTTTTCTGGAAGGAAGTGATGTTTCATAGATGATGTCGATTGTGAAAGGTAAGATAATCTTATTCTCTTCAAGGCATTGGGATGAATTTCTTAAGGTACCTCATGAAGGAATTTTTGATGATTACCAAGGTACTTCTCCTCCGGAAAGTGAATTCTTCTACTATGATACTGCTCTGAAAGAGATAACTGGAAATGAAGAGCATAGGAGACCCATCATCTCAGAATTTAATGGTGAATGCAGAATTATTTTCAAGTTTATTCAACATCAGATTTTTCCTAGTAAAGGGTACTTTTCTTATCTCATGTATCAAGATGTATACTTGGTTTATTTTCTTCATAAATGTGTTAAATGGAATATATGTAGATATCTGATGGTGCACATCAATGAGATGATAAAACATGGGTGTAATTCAAATTCTCTCCTCTATTCAAGAATTATTTTAGCTATGCTGAAGGAGAAAGGTTGTGTAAATAGAGCTGAGGGTGTGGTAGTTAGTGAATGTAATAGAATCTTCTTAAGATATCACATTTGTAAAAGAATGAAAATAAATTGGAATCCTTGGAGGAAAGAATGAGTTGGGGATGAAGACAAATTGTATGATAAGTTCAATCCTATAGACCATCCAGTTAGTCCAAGGGATCTAGTGGATCTTAGTATATATTCAGATGAACAGGTAACATATTTTTTAGATGAGGAAGAGGATCATGCTACCCCTATTGGAGATTTGGGATCACCAGTTGATGATCGAGGTGACCCAAACACTACCAGACCATCAAATAGATTCTATTGAACCTGAAAGTCTACCTATGGATTTACCCTCTCATGAACCTATTCTCAAATATTTTGGTAGTGAAGAAACCAATGTTGAAGGCAGTGTGGAGTATGTCAGTGAATCCAATGAAGAAGAAAATAAAGAAGAAGATGAAGAAGAAGATGAAGAGGAATAAGCTGGTAGAGGTGAAAATGGTTCAGAATAAGGAAGGGAAGAAGAATATGAGAAAGTCAAAGATGATCAAGTAAAATATGAGCAGAATTAAGATGGTAATAATGAAGATAAAAATGAAAGTGAAAGTGAAAGTGACTCTAGTCACCCTAATGAAAATCCAGATGCTGTGAGTATGGATGTAGGTGAATCTAATATTGGTGTCTCTGTTTAGGGTGTTTTTCAAGAAGAAAATGTTGTTCCATATGAACCTATTTCTTAAGTTTTTTATACTAGGAAAATAACTCTACATAATGAAAAGAAACCTATCTAGGAAACCTTGACTAAGGGGGAGAAATCTTCCAAAAGAGCTGACACTAAGGGGGAGCCTCAATGACCAATTTCTCAAAGTGATAAAGAGAATCAAAAAGGAAGAGTAAGGGTTGATACTATTTCTCCTTGGGATTCTAATATTCTTACTGAATGGATAAGGAATCCTAGTTATGTAGACTTGGTATTGGATTATGAAGATTATGATGATGAAATTGTTTCCCTTACTACAAAGGAACCAGTGGATGAGACCACTTCTAGTGATTGTGTCACTAGAGTCGATTTTTAAAAATTCAAGGATGAGATATGTGCCTCAATAAGAAACTCAATTAAATCTCAAATAAGGTATGATATTGATGAATCTAGGAGATAGAATACTGATCTAAATGATAATTTTAGAGCAATAAAATATGTGGTTGATGGTGTAAAGAACGCTGGTGCTTCTAGTTATTCTCCTACCACAACTAGTAAGTATCAAGCAGATGCTACTTCTGTTTTAAAGATAGTGATAAAATAGATTAAGCCAAATCTAATCACAACTGCAGAGAAAATTGTGAAAAGCAATACCAAGTTTGGAAATGATATGAAGAAGGTTACAACTGGGGTTAATTCCTTGACCATAGAGTATAGGAATACAATGTAAACTATCATGAATGGTCTTGAGCAGCTCATTTCTCATTTTAAATCTCTTGAGTTTTCCAAGCTGAGAAAAGAAGTTCAGGATCTCACCTTCTCTACTCTATTTTCAAGTTCAACTCCACCAACTCAGTCCTCAGAATCTACAGATCTTTCTACTGTTATTTCAGTGTTTTAAGAGGAGATACAAGTTTTGACTACAAGTATAGCCAAAATTGAGGATAATTTAAATAAAGTGCATGATCATGTGAAGTATTATTCAAGGATTTATTCATAGACTCAAGAAGATTTGACCAAGAAAATTAATTATTTTTTCTCCAAACTCATCATAAAGAACCAAATGAACAGTCTATTTAAGTATTTGGCCACAACTCTTACTCTTCCACTAGTGAAAAAGGCCTTTAAGGATCAGATTCAGAAACTCAAATAATTTACTCCTTTGTTGGATAAGTTTATAGAAAAAAATGATGATTTTGAAAAAGCTATAAAATATGGTGCGAAGATCATTGAAAAATTAATCAATCTTTTGAAACCATATCTTCATGTCCAAAGTGAATCCATTGTAGTACCTCCTACTGTAACACTTAGCCCTACTGGTTCTGTGCCTATTAAACCTCAAATGTTATTTTCTCAGGCCTTATCTCACATCAGACTAGTCATCAAATAAATTGTTCCATCTCAGGTTCTTTCTTAACATAGACCTACCCTTACTTCTAAAGTTTCTAAAGGAGTGCCTTTGCCTACTCTCAAAATCCATTCAGACCCTCATACTCCTCAGCCTAACCCTCATGATAAACCTTATATTGATCCTTATGATAAGGGGAAGGATCCCCTTGATCCTACCACTTGATCATATCCTGTAGTGTGGACTGATTCTAATTTGATAGGGCTGAGTCATTTTATGTCTTCCTTTTCAGTGTAATCAGTTTATGAATTCTATTTCATTGTTTCTACTATTTTTCTTGTTCTTTTCTCCTATCACTTTTTTCTAATACCAAGAGGGGGAGCAATTTTATTAAGAATTATTAAAAATGATCAAACTTTAAGAGATTCAATAATTCCATGATTTGTGATTATCAAAAAGGGGGAGATTGTTGGACCATAGATGTTGTTGGCCACTATCTCTAACTATAAAGGTTTTAATTATCACAAATCATGTCATATATAAACATATATCTTATTTTATGTTAGATCCTATATTATGACAAAACATTATCTTGAATTTTAGATCATTTTATTCATATAACTATTTATGTGTTCTGAATTTTAAACAAGATTTTAATTGATTATCTATGTGAAATTATGAGGATTACTAGTTTCTAACTTTTTTGATTACAAGACAGACATAACATCTAAAATTTTCTAAGTATGAGTCACTCACACCGACAGGCAGATGACTCACCATTAGACATATATCTTACTGACAGACAGATCAAACATGCATATTTTCTAAGTATGTGAAGTTGACACCATTGGAAAAGACTTATCGTTGGACATGACACTGATAGAAAAAAGACTCACCATTACACAGGCTACAGATGCAAACAACCCACCGTTAGTTCAAGTGATCTAACCTTTCATGATACTACCGATGCAAGGACTCACTGTTAGTTAAAATGAGTCACTATTAGATCAACTATCTCACCAACATAAGGAAGGACTCTCTGTTGATATGAGTCACTATAAGTTCATCTATCTCACCGATGAAATGATACATTGATACACCGAGTCACCAATACCAATAGAAAGGACTCACCAATACTTGGAGTCACTGATGATGATAGATCAATGATGACATTCTGATGCAAATGAGTCACTAATACTTATGACTCCCTGATATTCATAAAAACTATATTTAATTTATTAATTCAAATTTATTTCTAATGGTCATATTTAGAAAAATTAATGTTTCTGACATTAATTAATGTTGTTTGTAGGACATTCAGTAGAAATTACAAGGTACATGCACGTGTGGATATCTTCATGTCTACTAGACCTTGAAGTATAAAAGAATTACAAGCTGGATCATTTGAGATACACTGAAAAAGTAGAAAGAACATAAGAAATGAAAACTCCTTCAACTCTCTATATTTATTAAAAATCCCAAGAACTCAAATAAAGAACATACAACGACATCAACAAGATGAGAAAAACCTACTGAGCTGTACTAAACATCTTTCAAACAAGGAGGTGAAAATTTCCTACTCCTCGAAACTAGACCACAGAGACTACAATACACTATTTTGGATTTAACATTCAGAAGAGGACCCAACCTTCATTTTCACTACATCAAATGAGTCTAGAGATTCACTGCATAACACACAGAGATTTCTAAACCTTATTCTACATCTCTATCTTTATTGTGTTATTTTGTTAAAATTCTTGAGCAGTGTGTGTATCTGTATGTTACACACACACTGACTCCTATGCATAACTAGAAGATACTTGATATCCTCAAACTCACTCTCTATTTTACTCTTTGTATCCCACATAGAATAGTGGAAGATTTCAAGTCTGACTTTTTTTTGCTTTTCCCATGAATAATTGTGGTAGGGGTCAAGTGTGGCCTAGATAGCCTTGTGTGCTGTTGTGAACCACAATCTAGGGTGCGGGTCAAATTGTTTATTTATTTAAAAAATTTATTGGCAGGTGATCACCATGTAGAGAGGAATAAGTCTCAAATTGAGATTGAACATCTTGTTTATTTCCTTTGTGTTTTAATCTTTAGTTTTACTCTGTTTTATCAAAATTTCATAAAACGAAATTGAACTTTGATAGTTAGTTTAGCGAGTGTTTATAACTGTTTTAAACTAGTAGGTTAGTTTCAAAAGTTGTATTAATATTTAGATTAATATAGATGAGAACTAATAAATATTTTTATAAATTAAATGAACATTTCGGACTCTTATAAATTCACTACAAACTGACATAGACTGTATTTTTAATTGGGGTATTTTCAGAGAACCAATTTTCAACAGAAATTTTTATAGATACTCAATTCACCCCCCCCCCCCCCCCTTGAGTAATCTACTTAGACCAACAATACTAAAATAAGGGTAGGGCCTTATCATTTCTTGATGTCACTGTAGGGAGGTCCTTTGAAGAGAATTTCTTCATGGTGATGACTATTATCATATCTTAACATATGACTATAGGGAGAATAATATTTTCAGTGTATACCCTAGGTAGGACTATCAGGGAGAATCGCAGCAAGGGGAGTACCTTCTTACTTTTCAATATTCTATTCAAGGGGAGGTCCACATTGACACGCATTAGGAGATAGGCTCTCACAGTCGATCATTTATGGCCCATAGATAAGCCTCAATGGGTGCTCTAAGGCAGACCTTCAGAGCTACTGGTAGAAATATTGCAGGGATGACCTTCACAAATGCTACTTCCACTTCTATAATTTGGTAATTGATTGAAAGGATATTGAGCCTCTATTAGTGAATGTTTTATGGAATCAAGAACTACAGCTTTTAGTAGAGAGGAATCATGAATGTGCTCTTTATTTTCCTACTTCCTTTGGAACCTTTCATTATTGGGTGCTCTAATGCAAGAAATTGGGGCCGCCTATTGTTGTTAATGACCTTTATATATGGGTCTCTATTTGGATAGTTCCTATGATGTCACCAGGATACGCCAATGAGAATATTTAGTTATGGAAGGTATATATGCCTGCCACGGAGCATCCACCACATTGGACTGATGTCCCCCAGTTGTAACAGGAGTTTTTTCCCGATATGGTTATCTACCATCAACCCTCATGTACTGTATAAGAGATGAAATTCTTCTCTAGAGTATACATATTATTTTGTGAATGAATCACCCCGCCCGAAGAGATGGGATCATGGGACCGACTCCTCTATTTTATCGTATATGAGATGAAGTCTTGACAGGTTTGGAATATATGGTCTAAAATCAATGTTTAATCCTCCATCATTTCCAGGATGTGCTGAGATACGTCTTTGGATATAACAGGTATAAATTCCCATTCTGATGTTAGAGAAAGAGTTTTTCCCTGCTCCATTCCTCTATGTATTGTCAGTGGGTACTGGAAGTTCCCTAGTTCTAGGGACGAGGAACAAGTCTTCCCCCAAATTGTAGTTAGGAAACATCGTCTAATTTCTTTAATTTCCATTGTATTTGACTGGTGGGATTTTATATTTGTGATTAGTAATTTGTGTCTTCTCATTTTCTATTGTATTTGTCTCATGTATTTGATGTGAATCTTTAATAATTTTACTCTGTTTATATTTTCTTACCACCGTATTTGACTGGTGGGATTGATATTGGTATGTAGAAATTTACATATGTCTGTTGATTTCCATCGTATTTTACTGATGGTCTTTATATGCATTGGCAGAGTATTACTACCCATAGTTTTTTGTCCTATTTAGATGGAGAGGTAGGTATAAGTCGGTAGGAATATGTGCCTACTTGAAGTTGGTTCCACCCTATTTTGATGGCAGGCTTCTTTTACATCGACAAATATTTCCATCTGCCGAAAATTTTCAGCCCTGATTGTGCGGTAGGACTGGAAATAATTAGTAGAAATATGCATTTTCTTATAATGTGCCACCATTTTTCCATGGTGGGATTCATAATATGTAGCAGGGGTATGTGTTCGCTCATAGGTTTCTACTGCATTTCTATGGAAGGATTCAAAAGAGGGGACATGGATATATACCTGCCTATAGTTTTCCACCATGTTTGTTCGGACGATCTCCTCATTAAGAACTAGGATGATGACCTGTTCCCGATGATAATTTCATCACCCTTAGTGGGATATCTGAGGGGCCTGTGTCTGTTGGGCTTCAGTAGGATCCCTTAGTATGAAATCCTCTTCAGAGGGAGGATATTGGGTCATGTGGTGTTGGTGGTGTCGTTCTCTAAAAGGGGCCCTAGAGTGGGGATCCTGTACAACAGGGATGAAGTTTTTGACAACGTCCTCATCTTCCTCCCTGAGGTAAGGGAGGAAATCACTATTTCTCTTCAGGGATAGGCTCCCGAAGTGGTTGGAGATGGACAGTGGGTCTGCCTTGTGCTGGGACACCGGTCACGGCTGAAGAGGCATCTGGTTAACTTTTACCGATTAGGGGGAATGTCCTACAGCCTCCATCATGGGGAGAGTACCATTTTGATGGTACCCCTTGATTAGCACATTTGAAACCAAATGTTAAAGATGGTGGATATGTGGTGGAGTTATATTTTTCATTGGAGACCCAGCCGCCTGTACAGTCACTAGTACGCATGTCTGAGCAAGTTGTTAGGATACCATTAGATTGAAGGATGATCTGTGAATCAATTGCAATATACATGACAAGGACAAACAGTAAAACCTGGTCACAATATCATCACATAATCACATGTATGATTGATGATATTTATTATCCCTCTTCATTTTTTAACTCCAAAGGGGATTGAGGTAGGGTACCTAGCCACCTTATTTAAGGATTCATGTCTGGTTCATGATTTTTGTTTCGACCTGGGGTGGTGTGTGAGAGAAAAAAAAAATCTGATGGATAACAACTAATTTCTTACTATTATATAGAGTTTCACATAGAGTTCACCATTTATTGTTTCGACCTGATTCATGTCATGACCCTTTTTTGTGGGTGAGATGGTTGCACGTGATTGGGAAGTATATCCTTCTTTTGTTATGAAGGAAGTACCATAGTTAAGTGGTCTTGGTGGGTGATTGTAAGGGGTTCAGTTCTTTTGCAATCATCCCACATCGGGTACGGTTTCCTCAGATGGTCTCCAGTGGCTTTATTCGTGGAGCTAGAAACACCCAATGACCCTTTTATCCATGATTCATATACCTAATTTCCAAATTTAGGTGCTCATTGGATGATTTTTCCAATGAAACTTAAGGACTCCATTGGTTGAGATTATGGTAGGTCGTGCTCATCACACCCTTTTGGGGGGAATTATTTCCTATTTCAGGACTCTCTTATAAATTTATGAAATTTTCATATGTTTGTGAATCCTTGGTTCATTCCCAATAATGTGTCCACAGATTACCCCTAGGTTGCAAGATCAATTGGAAATATCCATGGGTTCAAAAATCATCTATATATATCTAAGGATCTCTATGATGAATACATCTATTTGTATTCGAGGTTATTCATCAATGTTACCCTTTTATGGACACATTAATTATTATTTGGTCTTTTACCAATAAAATGATGATTTAATATATGTGATCAGGTGATGTGGAGTATATCATCATCCATGGGGGAAGAAGATTGTTTTGTTATTAGGATCGAACCCAAAATATTGGAATCCTAAGTATCCTCAGGAGAGGAATCCTATTCCATGTAGTTCAGTGTCACTTTAATAGACACAAAACCTTTTAAGGTCATGTGACAAGGACCCATCCATGAAATTTAACATCATGGTTTGAGTAAATCTAGGTGAAAGATTCCTAGTCAAGATTTCATGCGGGACTTATGTCGAAGCAGCAAAATATTCCCAAAAGAGATCGTCTCCTAGGTGGATATCACCCTATCAAGGATATGTCCCGGATAACATTAGGGTGATTTGGGTGTCAGGTTTAGACCACAAACAGACTTCCTACATATCCCATTTAGTTGGGTATGAAATCCCTTTTAGTTCGATTTGAGTTGAGACTTACACCCTCAAGGAAGCCCATAAATGGTGCATGATGTGGGGCCTACATCAATGGAGAAGCCCCTTTTGAGATGAAGTTGGGACTTACACCTTAAAGGAGGCCTTGATGAATTGGGTCATGATTGGGTCCATCCCTTGAGTAGAATCTCCTTTGATTGGAACTTAAGACAGGCATCCTACATGTCCTATATGGGGAAGGAATCAGAGTTCACATAGTTAAATGCATTTGGGCCTTACACCTAGGAGGAGGCCCATTAAGGGAAAACTTGAATTGATTGGAGCATATACGTTCTAGGAGGAACATTTATGGGAGGCATAATTTCTCATTTCATGGATGAGATGGCATGGAGCTTGGGTCTTAGGAAGGATTCCAATGTATCCCAGTTATGGTGAGAATTAGAGTTCTTATAGTTCAATGCATTTGAGGCCTACACCTAGGAGGAGACCCATGCGTTGGGGTTATTAAAATTTCATGATCACTGATAACCTATAAACCCACATGAGTCATGCTCGGTGTGAGAACAGGAGGATGTAGTGGATATGAAGACTGCACATCCCACATCATCTGCTGATAAATGGTACTAGATCCCAAAGGGAGAGGGGGGTATTTTAAAATACCAATACCCCCTCCCCCTTTTGATTTCAAACCTTGGATATCCAGATTAACCTATATAGGTACACCCTGGATGGAGGTAGAGAGGAGAACTGATGAAACCACCTATAAGAAAGGCTAGGGGCTTACCTCATAGGGGGTTCCCTATTGAATTTCATATGGGGTATACTATAGTTTAAATTCATATAGATTGGATGATGACATTATAGTTTAATTTCTTGTTGTAGGGACTAATACCATACAATTTAACATCATGTTGTCAGGACAACTTGGGGTCTTGTAGTTTAAGGTAATACAGTGAGGACCATTTTTTATTGAATCCACGATTAACTGTAGGAAAATCAAGCTAGGATGGTCTGGCATAACTTGAATATGAGAGGGAATGAATGTGTAAATCATAATTCTAGGGGTTCTTAGAGCAATAGAAATGATATGATGCATGGAAACTATTTGGGCATATGAAGGTAATAAAAGCATCCTCTGAGGATGAATTTTTCTCTGGTTGATGGGCCTTTTTTTGTTGTAAACATATGTAGAGTCGTCAGGGCATTTTGTTCGTAGTAAAGAATAGGTTCCCTCAGGACACTGGAAATCCATTTCCTATGGTTGAGGATGTTTATGAATATATGAAATCACCCAGTATACTATAGTTTAACATAAAATAGCTTAGATTATGGAATCACTGTTTAATGTCATGTTGTAGGGATTAATACCAAAAATTTTAATGTCATGTGGTTAGGATGATAACTCATGGCTTAAAGTCATATAATTTGGACCAACTATTATAGAATCCGTTATTATTTGGAGTATAATTGGCTTGGGATGTTCTGACATGCCTCAAACATGAAATTGAATGAAATTTTAAACCATTATTTTGGGTATTCTTGGATCATGAGAAATAAAATGGGGCATTAAATCCATTAGATCATATGAAGGTAGGAAAATACTCTCTTGAGGATGAATTTTCTTTGGTTGACTGGCCTTTTTTGTGGGAAACGTATACAGATCCACTAGGGCATTGTGCGCATAGTCAAGCAAAGGTGTCTTTAGGACACTAACCTTCCATTTCTAATGGTTTTATAGGTTTATGAAGATTTATAATCACCCAAGATATTTAGTTTGATGGATGGATAAGGGTGTGTCCAAGAATGTAAGAAAAAAAAAGACTGTAACTTTCCATGGATTTCTGGATCAACCTAGCATTGGAGGCAGGTGATGGGGTTTTAGGAGTCTCATAAGGAGTAGGTTAACTCATAGTATTGAAGGGATGGATGTTTGGGTGGAATAAGGGAGAAACAGAAAATTTCAATGACCCGACCCAAAAATTCCATAGTGCGTCTCTCTATTTTTCATGGGGGTCAGTGACGGTAATAGAGGGACCGGGTGAGAACCACGGCCCCACACTAATCCTTAGTGGGGGTACGGGGGCACAACCACTACAGAATAGACCAGTGGGAACATATGAATTTCTAAATATGGCTTTCCATGTAAGATCATCTTCATATAAGCTTCCGTATAGGAGTGTCCATGTAGGGGCTTCCGCGTACCGTTTCCTGCATAGGGCCATCCGTGAACTATTTTCTACATAGGGTCATTTGTGATGCTTTTTTCTCTAAGGGTTATCCAAGAAAAGTTTTTCCCCAATGGTCATCCATGTACTTTTCATTCCACATATGATCATCCATGAACCATTTTCCAACTTAGAGCATCTATGTACTGTTTTTTATTCGTTTGTGGGTTCGTAAAATGACACTTCAATTCCATGAATGAAAACCCCTCCATGAGTTATCTTACGTAGATGGTCTTCCATGTACCATTCATGGGATGGGTTCCATAAAGGGACACCCACATATGGTTCGCGGGATGGCTTAAGCAAAATTATTCTGGTACGAGAGGTATTTTTCCACGCCCTTTATATCTTTCTCTCTACTTCGTCCCTTTTTCATCCATTTGGGGATCTCTTTTATGCTCTCTATTTCATTCCCCCTGAGGATTCTTTTATATAGAGGTTGGGGTGATAGATCTATGGGCCACATAGTGCCTTTTGCGGAAGCCCATAATGTACTTAGTCATCGGGGGGCTTAATTTGTAGGGGTGGGTGATTCCACCTCATCCCGCGAACCACTTAGTTTGTGGGGGATATTTTACAAGGGGGTGTAATTCTTCACCTTCATTATACTAATCACATGGTTTATGGTGTGCGTTGTATGAAGTTATAGAATTCTCCACCTCTATTCTGCTAATGACATAGTTTGCAGGAGCCGGGGTCATTATCTTCATTCTGAGAACCATTTGGTTCCCAAACAGCATTGAGAAGCTATATACCACCGTGCAGAGTGGTGGTCTGCGACGGAATTTTCAGTTTTCAGTCTCTTTTACTTTGAGCATCTTTCTTCAATATTCTTCTGCATTTTATTTCTATCCTTTTTTGAGTTTTATAGAATTTTTTTGTCACACCCCGACCACAGGTACCTTTATTTTTACTTCCTTCTTGGACCCGGTTTAAATTTTTTTTCGAAGTTTAGTTGTGTTGGCGGTTTCACGCCAGTGCGCGGTCATCGCATCGTTAGCGGTGACCGTGCGTTTGTCCCGGGTGACTTTGTGTTCGCCTGACGTTCAAATTTTAGAATTTTATGTTGTCTTTTTATTATTTATATTGTTATTATTATTATTATTAGGTTTTATTATTATAATTATACAGTTCATTATTATTATTATTATTATAAAGTTTTATTATTATTATTATTATTATAAAGTTTTATCATTATTATAAAGTATATTATTATTATTATAAAGTTTTAATATTATTATTATTATAGAGTTTTATTATTATTATTATTTTTTTATCACATATATATATATATATATAATCTAACCTAACCCTAATCTACCCAGCCGCCGCCCCCTCTCTCCTCCCTCTCTTCTCCCCTACCTCTTGCGCGCTCCCCTCCATCCCACCGTCGTCCGGCCTCCGCTCACCCCAGCTCCGCGCAGCTCCCTGCAGCGCCCGCAACCCCCGCCAGGCCCGGCCAGCGCCCTCGGCCTGCA
The DNA here is from genome assembly GCA_963277665.1 of Viscum album. Taxonomy (NCBI): domain Eukaryota; kingdom Viridiplantae; phylum Streptophyta; class Magnoliopsida; order Santalales; family Viscaceae; genus Viscum; species Viscum album. The sequence continues at coordinate 767,556,705 of OY728119.1, read as the reverse complement.
CCCCACTGTTCTCGGCCTCCGGGCAGCAACCGGCTCCGCCCCGCTCTGCCCTCACATCCGGCGCTTCGCCTCGCCGCACCCGCACCAGCCGCTCTGTCCCGGTCTGGCGACCTCGCCTGCCGCCGGCTTCCCGACCTCTAGTGACTCCCCTGTCCCCCCTCGTCCAGGTGGTGCTGCCCGCGCGACCCCCCTGTCCGGCCTCTGCCCCAGCGCGCAGCCCAGTTCCGCCTCCGTCGCGCCGGCCCACGCCGTCACCGATCCCGACTCCTGCATCCGGTATCCGCGCACCACCCGGCTCCACCTCACCATCCAGCCCGACCGTCGGCCTGCCGACCTCCCGTCCAGCGGCCCTCCCTCTCTCCAGCGGCCCGCACCGCCGGCCTCACCCCCGTTGAACCCGGCCTTCGCCCCGCTCCCCTGTCCCGACGGCCCTCCCCGGCTCCCGACCACCGCCGGCCGGCACCTCCGGCGAGCCCTCCCCTACCGGCCAGCAGCCCTCGGCCCCCTTCCGGCGCGTCCCGCTCCGGCCAGCAACCTCTGCCGCCGTTCCGGCATCCCGACCCACCCTCCGTCTCTCCTACCGGCGTTCCGGTCTCCTCCGGTGACCTTCTTTTGTTGTCCGGTGTCTTTCCGACGTCCCTTGCCCTGTTCCGGCGACCCTGCCAGCGTTCCCCGGTCTTTTCTGGCGCTCCGACCGGCTCCGCCACAACTTTGGGGAGGCCGTGTACCGGATTTCTGTGGCCCGGCCAGCCTCCATCGTCTTGCGCCAGCCAGTGGCGCACCCGCGAATCCGCGCGCAACCTCTGGCGGTCCCCCTGCCAGTGCGCGCCTCCCCTTTAACTGGCACCCGACCACGGCGGTCACGCGTATCTGCGTCGGGGTAAGTTTTGTTTCATGTGAATATATATATATATATATATATGTTGTGGTTGGTTGTTTAATTATTTGTTTTGTGCAGCGCGTTGGCGGATTAATTCCGCAACGCGGAGGTCTTCGGCTTGCGAGCGCGTATGCGCCTGCGCGGGATGTTCTACGTCGTCGTGTTCGGTTTGCATTTTTAGGTGTGGTTTTCCTCGTTTCTTACCCGATTTTTTTTATATCAACGTTTATATATTTTTGTGTATATATATATGTATATATATATATATATATTAGTTTTTATATGAATTATTATAAGTCGGTGGTTATGTGATTTTAATTATTGTACGTTTGATGCAGCGCGTTGGCGAGATAACCTCGCGTTACTGTGGTCGTTAACATGCGTGTGTTTGTGCGTTTGTGCGAGGTGCGACACACCGTGCATTTTGATTTCAAGCTGAGGTAGGTCTCCCATTGCACTCGCCTTTAAATTTAGAATTTATTTATTCCTTGTCTTTTTATTGAGTTTCAGTAAATTTAAAATTATTATTTAGTAGTTATTTATAGTGTGGTGATCTGCTGATAATGAAAGATGTTTAATTCTAGCGTTCCATTTAAAGTGTTTTTCTTGGTTTTAATTGTGTGCTTCCATGGTAATATTGTTAAATAGTTCTTTATGGAATGTGAAATTCATGTTGAATTGGTTTTGAAATGTTTTTGGGTGTGTGTAAATTAGTAGTTGTATTGTTTATAAAAAAAATGTTTTCCTTTGACGCGTGAACAAAAGTTTGGATTTAATTTAAGAAATACTGTTCCTTCAAAAAAGTGATGAAAGGCCCGTTTGGATCTTGATAAAAGTGGGGTGCGTTTGGATATTGGAAAATGATTTTACTTGTGATACCAATGTGTTTCAGGTTTAATATGCTGATTTGAGATTTTTAAATAAAGTTCTAAGTGTGTTTCTGGTTTTCAATAAAATGGCGTATGTCATATCCCTTTAGAAATTCTTTAGTATTAAACGGTTAAAAATGTGAATGATGTGGCGCCCCGGTTGGTACCTTATTGATTGTGAATTGACTACTTATATACATATACGTATTTATGGGGCATCTCTACAGGGGGACTTCCCTTCGAGGGTTGTCATGTAGCGATGTCCGTGTAAGGGGTTGGCAAGTGTGGTGAGATGAGTCACGCGTGCGAGGGTCTCCCACTTACACAGTGTTATTAAAACCACCATGAGTTCCTGGGCGTCCTTTAGAGAATCGAGTGACGGTTGCTGGATAACCCCGATTAGACGGGTTAGTCCCCCCTTGGTAGATAAGGCCTTGTGGGGCGTTCCACTGGTTGGCTGTTAGGGCGGCCAGTTGGTTATTGACTATGGAGTACCATGCCGGCAGGTAGTCTGAACCCGAGTACATTCAGGGGTTTTCTAGGTATGTTTAGGATCGCCCATGGTTATTTCTTATAACTTCTAGTTTACCTTTAATTGCACTTGTTTTCCTTGCTTTTTTACCTTCAGTCATCCTTCACAGCTTATACTTATACTGTTAAATCTTGGGAAAAAGGTTTACAAATGAAAATACTTTATTTTCTTTGTGTAAGATTTGAAAAGGTAACACTTCTTTCCCTTTAGAATGAGTTTGGCATTAATGAAAGGAATCCAACTTTTGAAAAAGAACAAGGGTAATGGCTCGTGTTTTGATTTTTAAGTGAAACATAATAAAATCTTACTTTTATACATTGTAGTTCAAACCTGAACATGTAGATTCTTTATTTAATGGCAGTGCTTTGGGATTTGTTGTTGGGCTCACCTACTGAGTACTTTTTTTGCTCACGCCTATCTTTTACCATTTCAGTTGTAGGTTCCTTGTGTTCAGGTTTTCCTGGCTTGAGTCTCTCAGTGATGGAGCGACGTTGGTTTGTAGTTGGGTGGTGACCCGTGAGGTCACATGGAGGTATGTTGGGATGTAGTTTTGTTTATGTCATTAGTGTTTGTCTGTTTTATTTAGTTTATATTCTTTCTTTGATCATGTTTTTCTGGTTTGGGATGAAATTATTCCCAACGATTAAAATTTAAATGCTCGGCACTTGTTGCCATCCTGGGGGGATCGGGAACGCCCCTCGGGACTTGCCGCGGACCGGCTCGGGTGACCGGTTCAGGGTCGACTCGGGCTGGTTCATGACAAAATGGTATCAGAGGAGGCTCTTGTTATTTGGGTTGTCCGGTAGGTGGAGATTAGGACTATCGGGACTCGAGAGGTAGGTACGGGAAGGACGTCATAAACCCTCGCCCGTTCCGCACCTCGAGTCGCCAGGGGTAGTCCAGGAATTGTGTCCTTGTCTCTTTCTGGTTTGTCTTGGATTGAGAGATGACAACAGAGGCAAGCCGACGTTACATCGTGATTTCACATGGAGTAGTGACCCATGTGGAGTCTGAGTACACGGTTTGAATTCCTCCTAGTGGTCGACGCTGACTTGGGACATGGCCCACTACCATGTCGCCAGGTTGAGCATGACTACTAGTCCCTCACTCCAGTGGTTGATGCAAATTTGGATGCTGCTTTTGTTTTGGTCTGTGTAAGTATGTTGTTGGAAATGAAATTGGTTTTTGAAAAATTGGACTGGTTTCTTTTAACAGACTTTAAATGTATGAAATGGGTTTTAAAACTGAAATCTCTTGATTTGGAAATCTGTTGTTTTCTTGGATTTGGTTCAGAATGATTTGGGGTGAAACCTCGGTTCCTCTTTATGAACGTTTGCACATGTGTGAGAATGCATGGAAAATGTGTGTTGGTGCGAGTATGAATGGACAGTGGATAAAGACATGTGCAACGGGTCATGGGATTACCTGGGTGTGTATTTGAAATTAAAGGCTTGACCTTGTTTTCTAAATTGGTTTTAAAGGGGAAACGGTTTTGGAAAGTTTTTGGTTTGAAAGTGGGTTGGTTTTGGAAAGTAGTCTTGAAAAAGGGTGGTTTTATAATCTAAAATAAAAAGGGGATTTTAAAAAGGAGAACTTATTTTGGGCTGTGTTCGTATTTGTTTGGTCTTTATGCTGACTGTTTTTGATGAAGGTGCTTTTATTGAGGTTGCTTCAGGTTGATATTTGTTTTGTCTTTGTGTTTTATATGTCACTCAGGAAATGCCTCCCAGAAAGGTCTCTAAGGATTCTGATAGGTCATGCCCAGTTTTTGGTCCTCCTCAGACTTTTCCTATTCTCCATGGTGATCAGGGTCCGTTAGAGGTAGTGAAATGGCTCGAGGAAGTGGAGCGTGTCTTTAGAATGTTGGGAACTCCCGATAATGTTAAGGTTAGTGCAATTATGGAGTTGTTTGAGGGTCCAGCTCTGGACCAGTGGAAGAGGGTTTCCCCATCATCAACGCAATTTGAAATGACGTGGGATGTATTTAAAACAGTTTTCATCCAATGGTTCATACTTGAGGAAGTGAAGTTGGAGAAAGAGAGAGAGCTTGTGCATATTCAACAAGCCCAACGGACGGCAAAGGCATATGTTGACCATTTCAAGGAACTGATTTCCTTTTCTCTAGAGGTAGCGTTGTATGAACTCATAAAGGCCTCTCTTTTCACCGGGGGTCTTCGTCCAGAGATCAAGGAGAGATTCCTCCCTTCTAAAGACCATGGTTTTGAGAAGCTGGTAGAGGAAGCATTCTTGGATGAGTTGGTTTCCGGTGTGCGGGTGGTTAATACTTCAGCGTCCCCTGTTGTTCGTAAGAGTTCCCCCTCTGGTGAGGAAAAGGCGCCAAAGATACCTATTCTTAAGGAGTTATCCCCTTTGGTCCCAGCTTCCAGTTCATCAGATTGTTCAATGGTATGCTATCAGTGTGGTCGTTTTGGGCATTTAAAGCCGTCTTGCCGCAACCCTCCGAAGACGTGTCATCGCTGCGGCTGTCTGGGTCATCTGGATAAGTTTTGTAGGAAGCGTCGCTTGAAGAGGATGTTGTGATTGGAGAGTGTCAATACCTGACTGTGAGGTAGGAGATGCTTCAGCCATCAGATCCCCAGCCACAGGTCTTGGGGTGAAGCTCGCGCACAGTCAGGAGTTCCCAGGGTTGTGAAGCCTTGGTCTAGGTTCTGTTTTTCCGTATTGATGGTGGAATAATTAAAAACCTTTTTATATTTGTTTTCCTGCTATTAAAGTTTCAACAACGTTGTAAATGCGTTGTTTTTACATAAAGTTATGATGGACTTGTTCTATGATAATCCAAGCAGACTTCTCATGCGGAGGTGATGTTCTGGATCGTGTGTCCTTCTTAAAAGTGTGTTTGACCCTTGTGTGGGTTGACCTCACTTTAGTTATGTTTTTTGGATGTAGTTATGTCTCGTGGATTTCAATGGGTCATGTTTCCAATTTGATATCTGGTTAAGTCTTTTCTGTGGGTTCTCTCTGGTGTTGAATTTGTTGACTCTAGTCGTGGGTTCAATGTTTCGATGGAGGTATTAATCTGATCGTGTTATAGGAGTCGGGTTGGATCGGTTATGAGTTTCCGCACTGAACCCGCCTCCTTGTGGTACTATGCTTGGAGTGTTAAAATTTTCAAACTAGTTAAGTTCTTGTGGTGGGGAGAACCCCTTCGTGTTCTCCCCTCAACCTCGGACTTCAGTTTTCACTTGAATCGGTCGGGTGTGACCTGTGTAGAGTAAGTTCATCCTGAGATTCTCTTTTCTCTTCGGTTCCATTAGTTCTGTTTGGGCATAGACCTGAATCTTGATCGACTTGTGGCTTGGTGACTTTCTGGGGGCATAAAGTGTCTGTGGTGGGGAGAATTGTCACACCTCGACCACAGGTACCTTTATTTTTACTTCCTTCTTGGACCCGGTTTAAATTTTTTTTTCAAATTTTATATGTGTTGGCGGTTTCGCACCAGTGCGCGGTCATCGCATCGTTAGCGGTGACCGTGCGTTTGTCCCGGGTGACTTTGTGTTCGCCCGGTGTTCAAATTTTAGAATTTTATGTTGTCTTTTTATTATTTATATTGTTATTATTATTATTATTAGGTTTTATTATTATTATTATACAGTTCATTATTATTATTATTATTATAAAGTTTTATTATTATTATTATTATTATTATAAAGTTTTATCATTATTATAAAGTTTATTATTATTATTATAAAGTTTTAATATTGTTATTATTATAACGTTTTATTATTATTATTATTATTATTATTATTATCATTTTTTATCACATATAAATATATATATAAAACCTAACCTAAACCTAATCTACCCAGCCGCCACCCCCTCTCTCTTCCCTCTCTTCTCCCCTACCTCATGCGCGCTCCCCTCCAGCCCGCCGTCGTCCGGCCTCCGCTCACCCCAGCTCCGTGTGGCTCCCTGCAGTGCCCGCAACACTTTCTAGTCCCGGCCAGTGCCCTCGGCCTGCACCCCGCTGTTCCCGGCCTCCGGGCAGCAACCGGCTCCACCCCTCTCTGCCCTCACGTCTGGCGCTCCGCCTTGCCGCACCCGCACCAGCTGCTCTGTCCCGGTATGGCAACCTTGCCTGCCGCCGGCTTCCCAACCTCTGGTGACTCCCCTGTCCCCCCTCGTCCAGGTGGTGCTGCCCGTGCGACCCCCCTGTCCGGCCTCCACCCCAGCGCGCAGCCTAGCTCCGCCTCCGCTGCGCCGGCCTACGCCATCACTGATCTCGACTCCTGCATCCGGCATCCGCGCACCACCCGGCTCCGCCTCACCATCCAGCCGGACGGCTGGCCTGCCAACCTCCCGTCCAGTGGCCCTCCCTCTCTCTGGAAGCCCGCACCGCCGGCCTCACCCCCACTGAACCCGGCCTCCGCCCTGCTCCCCTGTCCCGACGGCCCTCCCCGGCTCCCGACCGCCGCCGGCCAGCACCTCCGGCGAGCCCTCCCCTACCGGCCAGCAGCCCTCGGCCCCCTTCCGGCGCGTCCCGCTCCGTCCAGCGACCTCCGCTGCCGTTCCGGCATCCCAGCCCACCCTCCGTCTCTCCTACCGGCGTTCTGATCTCCTCCGGTGACCTGCTTTTGCTGTCCGGTGTCTTTCCGACGTCCCTTGCCCTGTTCCAGCGACCCTGCCGGCGTTCCCCGGTCTTTTCCGGCGCTCCAAATGGCTCCGCCACAACTTTGGGGAGGCCGTGTACCGGATTTCCGCGGCCCGGCCAGCCTCCATCGTCTAGCGCTGGCCAGTGGCGCACCCGGTAATCTTCACGCAACCTCTGGCAGTCCCCCTACCAGTGCGCGCCGCCCCTTTAACTGGCACCCGACCACGGCGGTCGAGCGTATCTGCGTCGGGGTAAGTTTTGTTTCATGTGAATATATATATATATATATTTATAGTTATATTTATATGTTGTGGTTGGTTGTTTAATTATTTGTTTTGTGCAGCGCGTTGGCGGATTAATTCCACAATGCGGAGGTCTTCGGCTTGCGAGCGCGTATGTGCCTGCGCGGGATGTTCTACGTCGTCGTGTTTGGTTTGCGTTTTTAGGTGAGGTTTGCCTCGTTTCTTACCCGAATTTTTTTATATCAACGTTTATATATTTTTGTGTATATATATATATTTTTGTATATATATATATATATTTTTTATATGAATTATTATAAGTCAGTGGTTATGTGATTTTAATTATTGTACGTTTGATGCAGTGCGTTGGAGAGATAACCTCGCATTACTTTGGTCGTTAACATGCGTGTGTTTGTGCATTTGTGCGAGGTGTGACACACCGTGCATTTGGATTTCAAGCTGAGGTAGGTCTCCCATTGCACTCGCCTTTAAATTTAGAATTTATTTATTCCTTGTCTTTTTATTGAGTTTCAGTAAATTTAAAAGTATTATTTAGTAGTTGTTTATAGTGTGGTGATCTTCTGATAATGAAAGCTATTTAATTCTAGCATTCCATTTAAAGTATTTTTATTGGTTTTAATTGTGTGCTTCCATGGTAATATTGTTAAATAGTTCTTTATGGAATGTGAAATTCATGTTGAATTGGTTTTGAAATGTTTTTGGGTGTGTGTAAATTAGTAGTTGTATTGTTTATAAAAAAAATTCCTTTGACGCATGAACGAAAGTTTGGATTTCATTTAAGAAATAGCGTTCCTTCAAAAAAGTGATAAAAGGCCCGTTTGGCTCTTGATAAAAGTGGGGTGCGTTTGGATATTGGAAAATGATTTTACTTGTGATACCAATGTGTTTCAGGTTTAATATACTGATTTGAGATTCTTAAATAAAGTTCTAAGTGTGTTTCTAGTTTTCAATAAAATGGCGTATGTCATATCCCTTTATAAATGCTTTAGCATTAAACGGTTAAAAATGTGAATGATGTGGCGGCCCGGTTGGTACCTTATTGATTGTGAATTGACTACTTATATACATATACGTATTTATGGGGCATCTCTACAAGGGGACTTCCCTTCGAGGGTTTTCGTGTAGCGATGTCCGTGTAAGGGGTTGGCAAGTGCGGTGAGATGAGTCACGCGTGCGAGGGTCTCCCACTTACACAGTGTTATTAAAACCACCGTGGGTTCCTGGGTGTCCTTTAGAGAATCGAGTGACGGTTGCTGGCTAACCCCGATTAGACGGGTTAGTCCCCCCTTGGTAGATAAGCCCTTGTGGGGCGTGCCACTGGTTGGCTGTTAGGGCGGCCAGTTGGTTATTGACTATGGAGTACCATGCCGGTAGGTAGTCTGAACCCGAGTACGTCCAGGGGTTTTCTAGGGATGTTTAGGATCTCCCATGGTTATTGCTTATAACTTCTAGTTTACCTTTACTTGCACTTTTTTCCTTAATTGTTTACCTTCAGTCATCCTTCACAGGTTATACTTATACTGTTAGATCTTGGGAAAAAGGTTTTCAAATGAAAATACTTTATTTTCTTTGTTTAAGATTTGAAAAGGTAACACTTCTTTCCCTTTAGAATGAGTTTGGAATTAATGAAAGGAATCCAACTTTTGAAAAAGAACAAGGGTAATGGCTCGTGTTTTGATTTTTAAGTGAAACATAATAAAATCTTACTTTTATACATTGTAGTTCAAACCTGGAACATGTAGATTCTTTATTTACTGTCAGTGCTTTGGGATTTGTTGTTGGGCTCACCTACTGAGTACTTTTTGTGCTCACGCCTATCTTTTACCATTTCAGTTGTAGGTTCCTTGTGTTTAGGTTTTCCTGGGTTGAGTCCCTCAGTGATGGAGCGACGTTGGTTTGTAGTTGGGTGGTGACCCATGAGGTCACATGGAGGTATATTGGGATGTAGTTTTGTTTATGTCGTTAGTGTTTGTCTGTTTTATTTAGTTTATATTCTTTCTTTGATCCTTTTTTTCTGGTTTCGGCTGAAATCATTCCCAACGATTAAAATTTCAATGCCCGAAACTTGTTGCCATCCCGGGGGGATCGGGAATGCCCCTTGGGACTTGCCGCGGACCGGCTCGGTTGACCGGTTCAGGGTCGACTCGGGCTGGTTCGTGACATTTTTCATCTTGAATGTGGAATTTTCAGGACCCTAAAAGATCACTGGTCACTAGTTTCTCAATTATTTACACATGGGTTCCCATAATGTTTCTCATTAATGAATAAATAAAATATATTCATAAATCCATCTTATCACCAAATGACACCCTTCAATGAAATGTCTCCTTACAATACTAAAATACCATTATTAAATATGATTCAATTACATGTTTAGTCAACAAAAATAAGGGTAATAAATAAAGATAATATAAAATAATCAACATCACCTTTATTCAATAGAAAATATATTATATTTTAAAAATAATCATTAAATAATGAAAACTCTATGTCAAATTAAAATAGAAATAGGGAGGAAGTGAACTACCTTTTAAAAAATTTTAAAAAATAATATTGTAAAGTAAAAGTAAATATCTTGTAATAAATAGATTTAATAATAAAATAATCAATGTAAATAAATGGTATAATAAATTAAAAATTTAACCATAGTGGAAAAATGTTGAAATTATAAGGGAATAAATTAATAATGATGTTATAAAGTAGATCAATAATGTGATCTTCATCTCATCCCCTTAATACTTCCTGAGATGGTTGTATTAATCTGTTCACTTTAATGGTTGTCAAGAAACCAAAGAAAGATGAAATATCTTGGTTTTAGGGGAAACTAAGAAACCAAAGAAGAATAGGGAAACCTTTGTTTTAATGGAAACCAAGAAACCAAAAACCCTAACCTTAATGGTGGTGAGAACCTAAAGAAGAAGATAAAGAAGAGTAACTTTTTTAAAAAACCATTACAAATAACTCAATTCTATTTAGAAGATATTATAAATATTAAACATGGTGGGGTGAGAGATGATAAAAGATAATCCTTATGAAATACAATCAAGGGATAAAGACACAAAAATATATGGGGAAAAAAGAAATATAATTGAAGAAGATAGATCCAAGTTTTCTTTTATTGATTTAGAATTGATGCTAACTTGAAGATCTGTTTTAATTGTTCACTTTGGATTTATCAAGAATCACTTATTGGAAATTGGTGTTAATAATTGTTTTCCAATCCTCCCTTAATGTCTATATATAATCCTCATAGGTGTTGGAAGAGACTTGGATATATTCAATCCACTAAATATACATGTTAGTTCTTTTTGACCAATATTAAATTATCCTTTAATTATTATGGATTAAATCCACTATCTAGCTGGATTATCCCATAATCTAGATGTTGAGTTTCCAATATGATTCCTCATTGATGATTCCTTCATCGGGTAGCTGATGGATACCATTTGGTAGCCAGTGAGCTCAAACTATTATATGGTGGGATTTAAAGTGTTTCAAGTGCTTATTCTTCATCTACTGGCTAGCTGGTGATCTCCAACTAGCCAACCAATATAGTTTCCTAGTGAGGGTATTCAAAGCAACCCTCAAGACTTGTGTTTATTCCTTCCTTTGGTCCAATATCTTCCCTTTATTATGTTCAAATAGGATGACTATAATACACTCAAAATAAATATTATAAATTCCTTAAGTGATTGTGATCATAAAAATAGACTTGTGTTTAACAATATTCCCCTTTATGATATTCACAAAAACTCATTTAATATTTAAATGAATGATAATATAGGTTAAGAACAAATAGTAAATAAAAATATGTAAAAGATTAAAAATACAAAATAATTATAAATATTTTTTCCATGAAAGAAGATGAATCCCCCATGAATCTATATCTTTACCTTCATTTGAAATCATATCATTCTAAAAGAGATATTCCCCATTTATGAAATCATAGATTCTTTGATTAAGATCACTTCTCTTATGATGATGAATCCTTACACCCTTTTCTTGAATATTTTCTCCCTTTAAATCAGTTATTGTTTTTTTTTTGAAATTTTACTTCCCCAAATACATTAGAATTTTCTCCCCAGTTGGGATTAAAATAAATACTTATAAATATAATGGGTTAGATATATAAGAGATAAAACATTCATGATATTATTTACATGAACATAAAAACATAACTTCAAAAATTTGAACATCAAGTTTTAAAAAACAAGAAAATAGTAGATTTTTATAAATAATCAATACATGAGAAAAATAAAATATATATGAAGAAATAAGAAAGATAATATAAATAATATGATTCTTAAGTCCTCCATAATAAAATTAAAACATTATAATTCAAGTTCTTTTGTAAATATATAATATAATTGAAGTCCTATAAAAAAATATACTAACACGGTATATCATTTTTTACATGGTCTCTCAAAAACTGATTTTGAATATCAATTTGCATAGTCCGTGAATTCTAAATAATATTTATTTATATGTTTATATCTCAGGATCTATTTTATTTAGTAGAACTATGAAGAAATCTTAGCACAAATTATAATAGAGTTTGTTTCATATAAATTATTTCATCACAAAAAAAATACCTATGGCTATATATTCTACCACAGGTATATATTTAGCAGCTAAATTTTTCATTTTTTACTACTATTATAGATTATGTAATTTCCAAGAAGGTGAAAACTCCCACTTGTACTTTTCTTATCTAGTTTAAATCTCACAAAATTGGAATTGGGAAAACATGAAATATTAAATGATTTTCCTTTAGGATAAAATAAACCATGATTTTTAGAACCTTTAAATTTTTTAAAACACCCTTAAAGAGATTTTAAATTTTATTCTAAAGGATTGGATTGAAAATTAGTGCAATGAAAAGCACTATACATAATGTTTACTCAAGTAAAAGTAAGAAAAATAAGACTCCTAATCTAAAATCTATAATGTTTTTTGTGAACCAGTTAATCAGAATAATCCAATATTATCATACAATAATTAGTTATAGGTTTGTTAATTTTTTTTAACGTGATCCATTAAAAACACATTTGAGGTTTATTAGCATATTTAATTTGGATTAAAAAATTACCATCATTGTTTTGTGATATTTCAATACCAAAAAATAATTTTAACAAACCCATAAAACTCACTTCAAATTATTTCCACATAATATATCAAAATTTATTATAAAGAGATTAATTTTTTAATCCAAAAATTATGTCATTGACATAGATTTGAATGATTAAAATAACATTTGAATAATTTCATAGATTTAATATTTAATCTTAATTTTCTATTTTAAAATTATTTGATAAAGTAATACTTATTAATAATTTATACCAAGCCCATGGGGATTTTTTTAACCAATATAAATCCTAGTTTTACTTTAAAATAGAATTTGAAAATTTTTGATATCCAAAACCAGGTGGTTATTCTATAATTTTTTTCATAAATAAAACCATTTTAAAATGAACATTTAACATCCATTTGAAAAAAATTTAAATTTATATGAGAAGAAAATTAAAAGAATATTTTAATTTAATCTATCTAAAAGGGTCAAATGGTTTCACTATAATGAATTTATTTTTGTTGATTATGGACTTTGGATACCAATTTATCTTTGCTACATGTTATATTACCCATCTCATCTAAATAATTTCCAAAACAAAATCCATTTTGTATTAATAACATGATAATAATTAGGTCTTCCAATAAGATTCCAACCATTATTCCATTTGCATATGTTTAGCTCTTCATGCGTATAAAAATCCCAATTTTCATCCTTAATATAATCTTTATGGTTTTATGTTACAGAAAATAAATAAAATAATGATGACCAAACTCCTTATAGATATAAATTCTAGTATGATTACAGCTTTTATATCACTGATAATATATTTTAATATATGACCTTTGGATTATCTTAAATCATTAGGTAAGGAATTAAAAGAGATTCATCTTTGATAGGATCATTAGGAAAATTTGGATCATTTAAAGTCAAGGGTTCAAGGTTATCCACAACATCTTCAAATTGGAATGACAGTTTAGGATGATTTCAATAAAATTTTATATATATGGTTTCTTAATTTTATTTGGTTTCTTCTTTGAATAATTGGTAGGATTTACATGAATTCAATTACCCATGAAATATTCCATTATTTGATTTTTGATAAATTTCTCTGGTTTATCTTTAATGTTTGGAATATAACATTTACATCCAATAACATTGAAAAATACAATTTTATAATTTTATTATTCTAGATTTGGTAAGGGTTATTTTTGAGGATGGGTCTTATGAGAACACATTTTAGGACAAAACAAGTGGTATTAAATACCAAATCCTATAATTATTTATGGATTTTAAAATTATTCAAGATTAATCTTGATATTTCAGGTATAGTTTTATTTAATCTTCAACAAATCCATTTTGAAGATGTGTTTTAGGAGTGGAAAAATTATTTTTATAACCATGTTAATCCTAAATTTCATAAAATTATTTTTTTATCAAACTCCCCCCATGATAACTTTAAATGAAAATTATTTTTATGAATTTTTCATTTTTGACCTTCTGGGTAAATCTTGTGAACACATTACAAGTAACATTTTTGTGTACTAAGAAAAACACCCAAGTGAGTCCAGTATAGTCATTGAAAATCATATGAGAATACAGTTTTCCTCTGCTACTTTAGAATTCTATTAGTCCAAAAAGATCATTTTAATCATGAAGAAGGTATTTTGAGGTTGATACTTATTTTTTAGGTTTAAAAAATGTTTTATGTTTCTTACCATGTTAGAATGGTTCAAAAACAACAATATCTTTAAAATTAAATTTTGATAAATCTCATAATAGAAGTTTCCATCCTGGCTTAACAAGTGTATGCTCTATAGTGAAAAAAAACTATGATATATCCTATAATAACTATCTTGAATTATCATACATTAAACTTTTTTGTAAAAAAGATATTTTAAATTGATAATATAAAAATTTTTAAAATTAAGAGTGGTAAACAAAATAATTTCATTAGAGTTAAATACCTTACAAGAATAATTTTTTATAGAAATTTTAAAACCATTATTTCATAATTTTATATTTCATATAAAACATTATCTAAAAAAATCTATGAATAAAATATAAATTATAATAATGGAATTTTGAAAACTGATTATACAAATAATGAGGAAATTGCTTCTAAAATTTCCACTGAAGTCATGAATCCTCCATCATGTTTTTAAAGGTGATTAATTTTAAAGATGTTTTCAGGCATGTTTCAAGAATATAAGAAATCCATGTACCATTATTCTTTTTGGGATTTAAACATTAGATATGTTTCCTACAAAATTGTAAAATTGTGAATTTGGTACCCATATTTTGAGAATTAAATGTTATATAAGTTGGAGTTTGGTTCTGAAACTTGTTTTGAATATGAATTTTTAGATTTGAAATGGGATGAAAAATAGATACATTATGGTATACCAAATCCAGAGTTTTTCTAATTATATTCATAAATAAAATAATTTATTTTATGATAATAATTACAATGTTGGTTTTGAGAAACTAATTTTAAAAAAATCATCTTTTTTGAAGAACTGGAATTATGTGAAATATAGATTGTAAAATTATTATTGTAAATTTTTTATAAACCCAATATTTGGTTTATATTTTTTTCCTCTTTTGTTAAATTTTGTGATATATTTTCTAAGATCATAGATATTCGATTGTAACTCCTGAAAATTTAATCAATATTTTAAATTTGTCAATAATTTTTATTTTTTATTTCAATATGATAATTTTCTTTAATTACATAATAATAATTCATTTTAATATCTTTATATATTGATTCTATTTCACAAAAAATATTTCTCGGTTGATCAGGAGAATGTTTTATAACATCATGTCGTATGTAATTGGAAGAATAAAAGGAAAATGAGGAATTTTAGGATGAGGAAGAAGAGGTGTTATAATTTACTTCTTTACTAACCTTGATTTTATCCATTTGTCACTTCGACATATCTCACTTAACATTCCTGAGGAGAGTGAATAATCTCTTTCACTATAATTTGAATCCTAGAAGGATTTTTGGTTTTTATTCCTCTTCTCTATTTCATTATTTTTTATTAAAGTGAATTCTATCCTTGTGTGTCCAATTTTTTTCATTTTTATCACATTAATTCTTGATCTCTTTGATAATATTCATTTTTAATATATTGGTTGGATTTATTTATTTTGATTAATTTTTTCATATTATTATCTAGATGAAAATTTTAATCACCATCATAAGAGTCATTATTAATTGATTTAAAAGTAACTTTCTTTTTCTCTTTTATTTCTTTGGCTTCCTTATCAACTTACTCCATAATTTTCTCAGAAGTCATGGGAGATTTGATGAGAACATTTAATGTAAATTTTTTTATATCTTTAACTTCTTCAGTTTTCATTACATTGGGTTCACATGTACTTTGTAGCACTATAATGATTTTTTCTCAATTATTTTAGTAGTAAGAGTATCAATATGAGACATTCTTTCATTTACTATGCCAAAAAATTGCATAAACATATCAGTAACATATTCATTAGGATGAGTAATAAATATTTCAAAATCATTTTTATATATATCATGTCTAGTAATATTAAATTTATATGTTTCTTAAATAGTAACTATTAAGAGTTTCTAGATTTTAGGTGAATCTTTTCATATAGATATATGGTTAAAATCATATTGGTCTCAACCAAAATATAGGGATTTTAAAGTCTTACCGACTAATTATGAAGCAGAAATATCATTAGGTGTCCATTATTCTTCTTTTTCACTATTTGGAATATTACCATGCATAAAAAAATTTCCATATTGGATAAAAAATACTTATAATAATTATTTACATACATGTCTCACAATAAGTGTAGTTGGACGTATCCAAATAAGATTCACAACCACTAAATTTATCTTTTGAAGTCACATGGGGGTTTAAAAGATAATCCATTTTAAAAAGATCAAACTTTGAAATCATTTACGTTTTACAAAACAAGGTTGTTTTAAAAAATAAAAAGAGGACAAGTTTTAGAATAATAAAATTCTTTGGTACAAAATATAGTTTAGAGTAAAATGGCTAGGAGGGTGGGTGAATTTAATTTTTTAATTGATTCTAAAAAATAAAATCAATTATCATGAATGAAATAAATTTATGAATAATATAAAAATTTAATGAATGTTTAGTGAAAATTAACCCTTCAAGCATATCATATAATAAAATATGAAAATTATAAAGGTGCACTTTGAAAATGAATTTAACAATAGCTCAAGAATATACCCTACGTATCCTCCACTCAAGAATTAATGAGAGGGTTATATTTCTCCCTTGACATCAACAAAAGTCAAGAAACAAAATACGGATAAAATAAAATGGTTTTAACAGAAACCAAGAATCTAAGGAAGAAGATGAATCCCTTGGATTTAATGAAAATCAAGAAATAAAAAACCCTCACATTAATGGTGGTGAGAACTTAAAGAATAATATGAAGAAGTTAGAGGACTATTTTTAAAAATCCATTACAAAGAAGAATAGTTTATTTATAAGATATGAATAATATTAAAGATGGATAGGGATAGATAATGATAAAATAATAGCCATATGTAATGCAATAAGGGGATCAAAAATAGCAAAGAGAATAGGAAAAAAGAAAAAGTATTGAAGATGATGACACTTGGATTAATTTTGTTGACTAGGAATTAATATCAACTTTTAGATCTATAAAGGATCTATTGATGGAAATTGGTGTTGGTATTTGTGATCCATTCTTCCTTTTATGCCAATTTATAGCTATTATAACTTCAATAGGATCATTGGGTTGAGTCAAACTATTAATGATATGAGTCAAAGATTTTTTTTTTAAAAAAAATGACCTATTGACTTTTCTAGATCAAATCCAAAGGATAGACAATGAGACTATTATAGGTTTCCTCACTTTTGCAGACTCTAATAGGTATCTTCCGGCTACCATCGAGTAGTCAGTGAGCTCCATCAACTAGTCGGTGGTCTTTATAGTGTTACGGGTTCTTCTATTTGATCTACTATATGGGTGGTTGTCCTATGCTAGTTTTCTAGTAATGTTTTCTAGTGAGAGTCTCAATGTGACTCACAAGACATGTTTTCATTCCTTCGTTTATTCCAATAGCTTCTGTTGATAATGTCCAAACACTATAACTAAACTACATAGAAAAAATGGTTATATATTTATTAAGTGACTGTGATAAAAAATATTAGTTTAATAAAATTAACTTTTAATTAAATGAAAAAAAAATCATACCAATAATAAAAAATATAAATTATTTAATAATAAATCTCTATCAGACATTTTATTAAATACTTTATGAGAAAAAAAATTCTCAAATTGTAATTTTAATTATTTACCCTTATTTTATTCATTATCTTGAAATTCATATAAAAACATTAATATCCTTTCACAAATCCATTATAGATATTTTATATAAGATTAATACTAAGAAAAAGTCAATTAAAATACCCAATAACTGAGGGTTATGTTAAGTAAAAGAAATAATATAGAATCACTAACCTTTACAGAATTAAAAAAAATACTACATCAATAACTACTAATGTAATTATCCTTATAAAAGATAATAAAATCCTTGAAAATAAGTTATAAAAATTAAATAATTAAAATTATATAATCTCATAAGGTATTTAATTTGAGAATACCTAATTATCACTTAAATGACAATGAAAAAACACTAAATAGAGTGAAAATAACCTATAAAATAAACCTCTATCAATTTGTAAAAAACACCCCCTGGTTTCTTCACTTTTCACCTGGATATAGTGAAATACCAAAAATATAAAAGCATAGATGTAAAAATATATATAGCGAATAAAATAGGAGAAAGAATATAAGAAAAATAGAGAGATAAGTGGAGAAATAAGTGAGAGATAAACTGGGGAGATATACCATGTAACTTTCATAGAAGGAAGTGTTGGGCAAGTATTGTCTCAAGAATACTCTATAAATATTATTGAATTTGATGCTCACAAATACCCTTGTTTGTTTTACTAATGATATTAATTTATATTTATTTTAAGAAATTAATATTCACTATAATAATTATTATGGAATTATATTCAAGGTATTAATCTTTATAGATTATTCATCAATGAATTTGGAACACATTTTTATGTTTTTTGGAAACACTGTTTAGACCCTATATTGATAAACGTAACGTAAATAACAAACCCTATACATAAAAACGTGTAAGTAATAAACACTATGTTCATAATAGTACATATATATCATCAACCATACATTACCATAAAATTATAGTTAAATAACCTTACGTTTGGATGTAAATTTTGTTTTTTAAGAGAAGAAAGTATGGTTAAGAAACCCGATGTAAAGAACCATACGCTTGAGAAAAAAATGTATGGTTCATAAACCTTACTTTTATGATCAACCTTAAGTTGTAAAACTTATGTTTTAATAATTAAAGCAACATATTTAAACCCTAAATTTGGTATTTTTTCCTCTTATGAAGGAACCCTACATTTGACTATTCCACGTCGGAAGTTTAAATTCGTGATTCTATCCAAGATTTTTATAACGGTATTGATATAATTAAAGATATGATAAAATATCATTTAGGAACAATTAAAATCTCATTATTATTGATTCAAATAACATTATTCATCGGAGAAAAACACTCATAATCTTAATGGTAGTTATGTATCCTATGATTATTTTTTATTTTAATATATGCAATCTATCAAGAGATTTTAATAGATTTGGAATACTAAGGAAAGATATCTATTATATTTATTCTATAAAAATTTATTTTGAAATATATAATCACATATATGACTATATTCTTCTGAATATATTTTATTGTACTATGGAAACAAATGATAGAATCTGTTATTTTCCCAATAGTATGCACATTGAAAGTTCTACATTTTCTACCATGTACTGTTGTTAGAGTATTGTTGTTATTTGTTGTGACTCAAATTCAAGATCATTTGAAACCTAGATCACTTTAGAGTTATTCCTTATTTAAGGATTTAATTTTTTAAGAAGAATATTTATCTACTATCAGTTGTTACTGTAGCTGTAAAGTTCAACTCAAATCACCGACAAATCAACTCTTTTGTTTTATTGGATTATCAACTACTTGTACTCAGTTGTGTTTTAAGGATCAGCTTATTGGGAAAAGATATGGATAACTGGATCCCTATAAAAGAACCATATGTCTCAGTTTAGCCTTATTGTAAAGGTTTCAACTACTTTCACATAGGTGTGGTTCTGAAGGTCTTGTGATAAGAGGACATATCTAGTGAAAATCATCAAGCTTATAGAAAGAGCATTGGGGGAGTGGGATAGGGGATTTTTGTACCCTAAAGCACTATAAAATTACCATGTTCATTATTTTTGTATATCCACTGATCATATTTAATAAATAATAAAACACTTCATATATTTATAAATATTAAAGGAATTCAAAATTTAGAATTGGTGAAGTTTATCAAAAAGACATAATTCACCCCCTATTGTGTAGTCTTTGTATTATTCCAACCTAACAATTGGTATCAGAGGAGAGATTTAGTGATAAATTTATAGCAAGATTTAAAATAATAAGGTCTATATAAAGAATATGGAAATGTATGATCTGAAATAAGGTATGTCTATGGTTCATGATCTATATTTTATTAGGGATAAATATGGATTCTAGAAATCGCATATTAATGATTATCTAAATAATATAGGCTATATATTCTATTTTAAGATCATCACTATTTATGAAATTCATGAGAAACTAGAGACTTGGAATATTGTAATATGAGCCAAATAATACACAAATTATAAGACAATAAATGCCATAATCTAGGGACTTGGTTCTGATGTGATTAATAGAGTATCAGAGTGCCCTACTGCCTATCAAATGTGGTAGCCAATAGCTATCACATATGAAGGAATGGACAATATTAGATAGATGAGATATGATACTGCTAAGATAAATTGTGACACCTTTATAATGTTTTCTCATGAAAGCATCACACAAATTAATTTAAGGTTAATAGAGATTGTTAATAATATTAATACCTTGGGAGATCCCATCAGTCAATCGAATCAATCCCTAAAGGTATTTATAGTACTACCCTCAAAATGAAATGGCATATCTGCATCTATTTTACAGTCATCACCTATCAATAATTTATCTATGAATAAACTGATTGGAATATTGCTTAGGTATGAATTATAATTGAAATATGAAGTTGAAGATCATAATACTGTGGTAAAAAGAGAAAATATTTTCATCAAAGTGACATCTCAGAAGCATAACCGAAAAAAAAGAATTCAAAACAGAAAAAAATCATATTCCTCATATTCTAAAATGGAAATGCCTCATCTAGAAATATTGTTTAGTAAATTATACAAGAATAAAAGAGGTTACATAAAATACATTAATAAGGATGAAAGATAACCCTATCAATTAAGATGCTATAAATTAAAAAAATTGGGTCACATCAGACCTAATTTACCTCAATTAAAAGATGAAAAAAAGATGATAGAAAATAAATATCAAATGAATGTTGATTATTAGTATAAATTGAAAAAGGCTATGAAATATATATGGAGTGTATCTAAAGACTCCAACAGCTCCTCAAAATGTGATTTAGAGAAATATCCACAAAATCTCAAATCTAGTATGTTCTTTATGTCTAAGGAAGAAAAAGAGCTACAAACCTATTCCTCTTCTTCTTCTTCTAACTCTAATAGTAGCTCAAATGATAAATTAGATGCTTATTATTCAATGTTATAAAATAAATATAATTAATTATTAAATAAGCATAAATCATTGAAAAATATTCAAAATGTTATTACAGGTGAAAGAGATATATTACTAAAACAACATCAAGATCTAATTGAAAATTCAACTCATCTACATCAAACTATATTGATTAGGATAAGAGGATAAAATAATTACAGGATGAAGTATAATTATATAAAAGTGTTTATCTCATTTTAATAAATGGATAAAGATTTTGAATTATATTCTTGGTAATAATGTTATTAAAAGATAAAAATTCATAATAAGAATCAAGGGTGAAAAATCAAAATTATGAAAAAATTATTTTGTTCCTAATTCAAAAAATGATACCATCTATTATTGTGGAATGGAAGGTCATTTCACTAACAAATGTTATTTGAGAAATCCTAAAATTAGTGGTATTAAAAAGGATTTTATTTCCAAAACAATGTCTGAAGTATATAATAATTCAAATATTATAAAGATAAAGTAGATCTGGATTCCCAGATCATTACTCATTGGCACTATTATACCCAAGAAAAGATGGGTACAAAAATAATATGTTTAATTACTTTTTTAGGAAAAAGGCCACATGAAAAAAATATTATATGGTATATGGATTGTGGTTTTTCTAGACACATGAGTGGAAACTCATCAAATTTCTATACATTGACTCAAATAAATGGAGGTCTAGTCACTTTTGGTGACAATGAAAAAGGAAATATTGTTGGACTTTGAAATGTTAGAGATCCAAAAACTATCTCAATCATCATAGTAATTTATATATAAGGGTTAAATAATAACTTGATAAGTATCTATAATCTTTTTGATGATAGATTTTATGTTGATTTTTCTAATAGTTTTTGCACTATTTTCAAAGATAAATTGATTTAATTTAGAGAACCTATAACTTATAGTGTTTATAATTTTGATCTTAATTATTTGTGTAAACAAAAAAGTTAACTAATTAATTTCTAATTCAAATGAGTCATGGATCTGTCATAGAAGACTTAGACATTAAAATATATATGATTTAAATAAATTATATAATAAATATTTAGTTTTTTATTTTCCAAGTCTTATGTTTGAACATGATAGATTTTATGATGCATGTCAAATTGGAAAACAACACAAATAATCTTTTAAATCTATTAACAAAATTAAAATATTTATCCCGTTATAACGTCTCTATAAGGATTTGTTTGGACCATCCAGAGTAGCAAGTTTGGCTAGTAAAATATATGTTTATGTTTCTGTTGATGATTTTTCTATATTTACTTGGGTTTACTTTCTAAAACTCTAAAGTAATGTATTCAATGTTTTTGAGAGCTTTTTCAAGATTGTTCAAAATGAAAAATATTTTAAAATAATTTCATTAAGAAGTGATCATGGTGGAGATTTTTAAAATCAAGAATTTAATTCTTTTTATTCAAATATTGGTATTAAACTCACCTTCTCTACACCAAGAACACCTCAACAAAATGTAATTAATGAAAGAAGAAATAGAACAATTAATTAAATTCCAAGGACTATGTTGAATGAACACAGTCTTTCTATATACTTATTTGAAGAAGTTGTAAGCATAACTTTCTATATGATGAATAGTGTTTTAATAGGAACTATTATTAAAAAGACACACTATGATCTTTGGAATAAAAGAAAACCTAAAGTAAATTACTTTAAGTTTTTGGATTCAAGGTGTGTATCTTGAATACTAAGGAAAACCATAGTAAATTCTATCTGAAATATAATGAAGGAATATTTTTAAGATATTATGCTACTTCAAAATCCTATAGAGTGTTTAATAAAAATTCAATGATTTTTTAAGAATCGAATCATGTTAAGTTTATTGAAACTGCCCCTTTCAATAAAATGATTGATCAAACAGATGAGATTACTGAATCTTTTGAAAAAATGAGACTCAATATATCAATATTTGATTTTGAAAATGATATAAATAAAATTCATTCAATTTTAGAAGTTCATGAAAATTGAATAACATGAAATTGTATTACCTAGATAGTCTATAACATTAAATAACCATCCTTTAGATACTGTTATAGGAGACCTAGATACAAGAAGTTGAATTAGAAGAAATGTAGGAAACCTAGTTGAAATATCTACCTTTATATCTCATTTGGAGTCTATTTCTATTGAAGAGTTGGAAAATGATAGTTCATTGTTTGTAATCCAAGAAGAATGAAACCAACTCAGAAGAAATGAATTTTGGGATTTAGTGTAAAGACCATCAAATTATCTGGTATTAAGAACTAAGTGGATATTTAGAAATAAATAGTATGATTGGCGGTCATAACCATAAATGAAGTAAGATTAGTATAAAGGATATAATCAGGAAAAAGTTTTAGATTATGATGAAACCTTTTCACCTGTAGCTAGATTATAATCCATTATAATCCTTCCAACCTATGTATCTCATATTAACTTTAAATTATATCAAGTGGATATTAAATCTTCCTTTAAAATAGATATTTAATATATAGATTTTATGTCAAATAACCTCCAGGTTTTGAAAATCCTCATCAACCAAAATATATTATTAAACTTACCAAATCTCTCTATGGAATTAAATAAGCTCCTAGATCTTGGTATGAAATAGTATGCTCCCTTTTGTTGGAAAATATATTTTCTATAGGATTAGTATATCCTAATATTTTTGAAGAAAACTATTTGTTATAGTATTTTATTATTATAAATTTATGTTGATGATTTAATTTTCAATTCAAAAAATAAAAAACTTAGTAATGATTTCTCAATTCAAATGAAAAAAGAATTTTAAATGAGTATAATGGGAGAACTAAATTTATTTTTAGAATTTATGATTTATCCAAAATATTATGGAATTTTTTTAAATAAAATTAATTATATTATTGATTTATTGAATAGGTTTGGACATGAAAATAGTAATAACTATACAACTCCCTTGTGTACCAATATAATACTTGATTTGGATAAATCTGGAAAACCAATTGACAACAAGTCGTATAGAGGTATGATTAGTAGTGTATTGTATCATAATGATAGCAGATTAGACATAACTTTCTCTATATTCCTATGTACTAAATTTCGGTCGAACCTAAAATAATCCCATCTTACTACTCTTAAAACAATTTTTAGATATTTAAAAGGAACTATTTTTCAATATCTTTTTTTTTTCAAAAACATCTGAATTTAATTTAATTTTATATTTAGATAATGATTTTGGAGGTTTTAGAATAGATAGAAAAATCACCTTTGCAAGCTATCACTTTTTAGGAAAGACATTATTATCATGATCGCATAAGAAACAACACTCGGTTTCCCTATCAACAACTGAGGAAGAATATTTGTCTGATGGAAGTTTTTGTGCACAAGTATTGTGGTTAAAACACTCTCTAATGAAAATTGAACTAAATTTTAACAATATACTTATTTTATGTGATAATACTAGTGTTATAAATATTTAAAAAAATCTATATGTCATTCTAGGACTAATCATATTGATATAAGGCATTATTTTCTAAGGGATCATGTTCTTAAAAGGATATATCTTTATAATTTGTAAATATTATATGTTAATTAGATGATTTTTTAATAAAACAATTCCCACTGTGTTTTTTAATTTTATTATGGGTTAGGGTTAGGTTTATTTAATTTTAAATAATTGTTTATCAATTTATTTTAGTTAATTTTTTTATTTTTTTTATTTTTTTAATCTAATTTATTTTAATGTATTAATTTTTATATTTATTTGTTCAAATATCAATATTGATTTTAGTTTTTAAACAATATATTTTTAAAATTAAAATTTTAAAGATTACCCTAGGAAATATGTATAAGAAACCATACCATTTCATCATCCATTATAAAACCCTTAAACTTTTCATACCCTTTGTTTTAAAACCATGTCTTCTAATAGAGATCTTGTCTTTCTCCCAAAATCTAGAATCTGAAAACCATCAACCTTCATATTATGAGAAATGATGAAGACCAAGTGAATAGATGAAGGTGAACCAAGCGATCTAAAGTGTTAGTGTGTACCCTTAAAGAATATTAATCAAGGAAAAGATATAGATTTGAATGGTTGTATTTGAAAAACCATCTGCTCAAGCAAGCTCTTACGTTTCAAGGTTAGGAATATATGTTTAATGAGGAAAATAATACTTTATTTATGATATAGAACTAAAGATATTTTATAAGGATGTACAATTAGGTTTTGGGGAAACTGGGGATTTTATATTTCCTCAAATATATGATAAGGATTTTTTTTATCTCCTTTGTAAAAATTGCTCATATTTTAAAATTCCCTCACGGAGGAGTATTCCATTTTGATATTCAATCAATTGTAAATCAAGATCAAAAATCAAAGGAAATCATGTCATTTCTATTTGGATCAACAAATATTAGGAAAATGTTTATAAGGTATATTAAGGTAGACCATAAGGTTTTGGTAAAGTTTATTCAAAATACTATTTATCCAAGGGTTTCTAAAATGGCGAAGATTTTGTACCCAGATATGTATATTATATTTCTATTTATTAGTGTAATCATGTTGAACTTTCACATATATATGATGATATATTTGGTTTATTATTTCTATTCAGAGGCAAGGATTTCATTTTATACTTATGGATGGATCATTTCTCTTATTTTGTTTAGAAAATATTTGATTTCTATTTTTCATTCTCGAATCCAATTTCATCACAGAAATTTTTTGAATGATGGTTATTTAAGAAAATTTGGTTTCTTTTAGAGTACAATAAAAGGTAAGATGATGCCTATTGGTGCAGATGACCAACAAAAATCTAGATAGTTTTCTCAGAGGGAGAAAGGAAAACTCAATTCTGTAGGTTTAGTTCAATTAAGAAATGAAATAGTTGGATAATCCATAATAGAAGGTATTTCTCGGCCTACCAAAAGAAATCTATGATATGATGTTATATATCTTACTGAAGAAGGTTCAGAAAAATAAAATCATGAGGAACTTGTTTTAAGACCAACAAACAGAGAAGAACCCCAACAAGAGGATCCAATGTTAGGATCTGTAGATGCAACTCATTCAGTTCATTTAGAAGAACAAGATCATGCTATATATCAACAAGAAAAAAGAAAATATCATAACATCGGGTTGTTACTCAACCAAATAAATAGAAATAAATCGATAAATAAGATCAGCATGTTAAGAAATTGATAACTGATACAACTAATATTATTAAACATCAGGTTATCCCTTCCATTGGTCAATCTATATAATGAAATACATTTATTTATGGAGAAAGGATAGTGTTCCTTGATGGTATGTATTTTTCAAGTGAGAAGTATGTGGATAAATATTTAGCTTTTTGGAAGTTTCTCAGTCAAGAAATCGGGATGAAGGAACATCTGATTCCATGACAAATCATATTGAAGATATTATAATTATGTTTAACAAGGTTCTAGAGGAGAACTAAAATATTCAAAAAGAGCTAGAAGCATCAATTAAATCTCTAGATGATTTGAAAATTTAATTTTTTACAAGGATGGAATTAGAGTCTGTTTAGACTCGGCTTCAAGAGCTCAGAGAAACATTGGTATCAAAAATGGATTTTGATGCATTCAAGAGATATTTTTTGGATCAGTTTGGAAAAATGAAATTAGAATCAATCTCTAAAACATATTATTCATATTTTAATGGTACTTGGGAAGTTAATTTTCATTAATTAATAGAGATATCAGTCAGTCAATAGATTCTGCCTCTGCACCTCCAACATCACCAAATCTGATCAAAATATTTCAACCTATCACAACTATAATGGCTAATATGAATAAAATTATTCAATCTCTTCAATGTAATAGTACACCCTTATCAGTTTTTGGGATAATAAAATATATCATTATGTAAAACTAACATCAAGTGAATCCAACATCATGTTGCTACTTAATAAGTTCAGTGATAAGTTATCTCAGTTTTTTCAGACAGAGGAGAATTTTCATGAATTTTTTAAAGTCAATTTGGTTGAAAATTTTAAAGTATGTAAAGATTCATGAATTTTGATAAGGATGTTTTCATACAATCTTTCAGAAACATTACAAGATCATATGGAAGAATTGAAATAATTTCTTTAGGAAAATCAAGCTTCACCGGAACTAGCATAAAAAACCACTCTTGACCAAAACCATTCACCTTTAACAAGATATATTATTTAACCTTTTTATCAAGCCAACTCATCTATTCTATTTGTATAGTTTTTATAAAAAATTCTAATGTTTTGTTATTCAGTTCATCTTTTTTATATTTTATTACATTTTTATCTCTACATCCAGAACCCCTGTATTATTTACCAAAATAGTACAATATAAACATTCATTTACTATTCTATGAAAAATTATAATTGGTTTACACCTTTTTATTATACTTTATTTTTGATATCACAAAATGGGGAGAAAATTGGGTAATCACAACAATAAAACTCAACATTCAATTTTTTTAAAATCGAAATAGTTATATGAAATTGAAATATTAGTTTAATAAAATTAATCTTTAAAGAAATAGTTTTATTCTATAAAATATTATTTCTTTAGTGTTTAAAAAAAATTATAAATTATTTTATGGAATATTTTATCATCAAAAAGGGTGAGATTGTTGAAAATGTATTTTCTCAACAATAATATATAAATATTATTGATTTTGATGCTCACAAATACCCTTTCATGTTTTACTAATGATATTAATTTATGTTTAATTTAAGAAATTAATATTCCCTAAAATAATTATTATGGAGTTATATTCAATGTATTAGCCTTCAAGGATTATTATTCAAAGCATTTGGAACGTGTTTTTATGTTTTATGGAAATAATGTTAATAAAATATAATGATAAATGTAACATAAGGAATAAACCCTACACTTGGAACAATTGTAAGGAATAAACCCTACATATAGAATAGTATTTATTGATCATAAAACCTATATAATTAGAAATGTATGGTTAAATAACCTTACATTTGGATGGAACCTTATGTTTTTTAAATGAAGAAAGTATGGTTAAGGAACTCTACGTAAGGAACCCTATGTTTGAGAAATAAATGAATGGTTCATCAACCTTAATTTTATGTTCAACCTTACATTGTGTACCTTATGTTTAATGAATGAATGCTACGTATTTGAACCCAACATTTGGTATTTTTTTGTTTTATTAAGTAACCCTACATTTTTCTATTCAACATCAGAAGTTTAAATTCATTATTCTATCAAATATTTTTGCAATGGTCTTGAAATAATTAATGTTGTGACAAAATATTGTTTATGATCAATTCAAATCTCCTTAATATTGATTCAGATAACTGTATTCATCTGATAAAAACACTTCTATTCTTAGGGAAAGTTACACCTCCTATAATGACTTTGTATTTGAATATTTGTGATCTATTAATAAATTTTCTTAGATCTAGAATATTGAAGAATTCTATCTATTCTATTTAATCTATCACAATATCTTTTGAAATATACATTCACATATACAACTATATTATTGTGAATATATTTTATAGTGTTGATGTAACAAATAATAGACTTTGTTATTTGGGAAATAGGATACACTTAAAATGTACTTCATATTCTACCTTATATTAATGTTAGAGTACTGCAACTATTTTTTACTACTCAAATTGAACATCATTTGCAACCAGGATCACTTCAAAGTTGTTCCTTCTTAAATACATTCATTTCTAAAGAAGAAGATCCATCTAATGTTAGTTTTTGTTATAATGGTGAATTTTAACCAAAATCATCAACAAATTAAACTCTTTTTATTTATTGGAGTATCAACTACTAGTACTCAGTTTTCGTCTAAGTATTAGATTCATATTCTATGCTATGGATAATTGGTTCCCTATAAAATAACCATTAACCTCTGTTTATACTTTTTTTAAAGGTGTAAACTGCATTCACTCACTTATGGTTCTGAAGGTCTTGTGATAAGGGGACATTTCTAGAGAAATTCTCCAAGCTCGTAGAGAGATCATTGGTGGAGTGGACTGGGGGATATTTGTTCCCTAAACCGCTATAAAATTGTTGTGTTTATTCTTTTAGTTTATACAATTCTCATATTTCATAAATAATAAAATGATATATATCTTCATAAATCTCAATGGAATTCACAAACCAAAATTGGTGAGTTTTATCTAAAAGACACAATTCGACCCCTCTTGTGTAGCATTTGTATTATTCCAACCTAACTGGATGAAGAAGTAAATTTTGAGATGATCCATCACCTTGACCAATGTGTCTCATCCAAGTGGAGGGAAGGAAATGGTATTTCCCATTTTTAATTAATAATAAAATGACAATTATAATGACAAGAGAAATATAATAATATTATAATCACTAAATGATCATTTATAGAAGTATATAATAATTAAAAACATTTATTAATATTTATATAAATTTTGTACACCACATTACCAATCATATTTTAATAACAATATCAAAAGCATGCACATATAAAATTTAAACAATAAAATTAAAATTTACATAAAATTAAAATTATAATATATAAAAAAAATATGTGCACATTTTCTAAAATCATATATTAAACTTTTATAAAAAATGTATAAATTACATTAAAACATATAACAATAAACAATATAATTTTATAAATACATTAATCAATCAAGGAGAGTCTCTGAATGTATGGACCTAAAAAATAAGTTTTCATATAATTATTCAAGAAGGAATGATCATTATATATGATATTAGAAACATGCATATGAATATGAATATCTCACAACCATGATAGATTTTTTACACTAAACATACACTATGTATGGTTTTGAGATCATGAACCAGACCATTCAACACCTAAAACATTACTTTTTTTAATTTTAAAATAATTTCATCTCAAATATATTATTATAATTAAAGATTTTCAAAATAAAATTTTTGGTTAAAAAAACTCTCTCCATCATATCACTTTCCACTCCCATAAATCCCCCATAAGTAATGTTATTTAAAAACATTATTAGTTTAATCAAGAATCATCATTCACTTTAAACATTTAAAAATTATATATGCTTTTTTAGTAATACTAAAGGATTGATTAGTGTCTGTTAACAAGAAGTTTTGTATTTTTTGATAAGAGGATCGTTTAATTAATTGGTGTTGCTTAAAGGTTTTTTAATAATGAGAATGATTTATTGATGTTTTTATTTGTTGAAATGGAATGTTGATGGGTTTTTTATACTCATTTTCTACAAAAATAGAATGTTATCTAGGAGAAATATATAAATGAATTATTCTTTAAGAAGCCTAAATGGTCAAGAGAAGGGTTGAAGAAGAGTGATAGAAACATAGAGAAGGTAGAGTGGGATTATTCCTTAGCTCAGGGAATGCTGTGTTGATGTTTTCCAACATGGGAACACCACACCCTATTCAGTGGGAGTGGTGAAGGTGGAGGAGGTTATATATATAACCACACACCTAACATAGGGTGTATTGATGAGAAGAATGCCTAAATAGGAAACTATAAAGGTACCACACTATAGTATTCCCCATGGTGGATTTTTATTTCACCTTTACAAAATGAACATATATAATAATAATGCCTATCATAATATTTTTCATGGTCAACAGGTGGAGTTGTAAGAAAAAATAGCCAAAATCAAGAGACCACACTTTGGATATTTAGTTTTTTGGATGAAAATGACCTAATTTTCAACCATGTTGTAAATAAGTTTTGGTGATGTTGTTATTATATATATCAAAGAATTGCATTTCCAAAATACCAACACATGAGAGGATAGGTAGTTTTATGTTTCATGGGGAATGTTGTGTTTTCCTATCTAAAATAGGGAAGAATAAAATGGTGTATGACATTATTAGGGGATGTATTTTGTTCAGATGTCAAGTTTTCACAAGTAGGAAATAGTACTTAAAATTTATGGTTCAAGGAATGTTAAAGAGTTTGGTCACTAATGTTCTAAATACCCCTTAATTGTTATCAAACTCAATTTTTAGTAATGGGTTTTTTGGGATATTGGGTGAAAAATTAGTATGTTTTGATTCTAGAAATGCATGGGCTAATTATATAAACTTTCAATGATCATGGGTCATGTTTTTATCACCTTATTCAATTGATTATTAAGGATAATTGTAGTAGTTCAATAGAATGATTAATGTGGATTTAAATATCATTTAAATATAAAATTTAAATAGGAGAGATACATCCTCAAAGAATTTAACTATATTTAGGGAGGTGATTATTGAATGAGTTATAGGTGGTTTGATTTCCCCATAATGATGTTGACACGTGTCTAGGTCATTGGGCCCATGGCCTCCCAATTTTAATAAGTAGATATCAACTGTAAATAGATATATAGATAGACTTGATATCATATTTAATATCTAAATCTATATAAAGATGAATTTTTTGTTCTAGGAAAGGGGCTAGAAGCATGTATAATTGGAAACAATTAAAGATCCAACCAAGATAAGAATTATTAAAATTCCTGAAAAGTGAAGAAGGATCTTCTACATCAAGGGTTTGTTTATATATTGTAAATATGTAGTATATAAGACTTTAAAAAAATTGTCTATCTATATTTTATATTTCATTCTATGTATGTGATACCGGAGAAGGGACCTAAATGTCTATAAACTATGTGATATTGATCATTTCCACCAGTAGTGAGAATTTATTGCAATGTTCTTGGGAGTGACCAATGGGATGTAGTGAGTTATCCTAAATCAATAGAAGGTAGTGATCCTAGGAAATGTGTGACCTAGACCAATCCTTTGTAGTATGAGTGACCATTATAAATATCAATAAGGTTTATAGTGATTTTTGTGTATGATACATCATTGATTCTTTATCCTTGGATGAATCCTCATTAGGGTGGACTAAGTAAATTATGATTTTTCTATTTACTTTTTGAATTCACACCAATATAAATCAAACAACTGAATATATACTTGGTCAAATATATTAACATGTAACCCTCAATGTTGAGAGGTAAATATCCATTTACAAAAAAGTTATTCATTTAAATGAACTAGTGTTTTAATTGTAAAATTCATTATATACCCTGATTCACCCCCCCCCCCCATTAGGGTAATATCACATTAAGACCCTATTGAAGGACCAAAAGGTGGTTTCAAAGAGTGGTTCTTTTTTACTAGATTTTTTATTAATATAACTTGATCTAAATTTATTAAAGAAAAATAGCATCCAAAATGAAGGATCATTATTTTAATGGGAATAATTTCAACACATGGAAATATCAATTCATCAATCTCATTTAATAATCTATAATAGTTCCATAATAATTGGTTTAAGAAGAAACTTTTCTATTAATGTGTCACATAGTTACCATTGAGATAGATCAAATAAACATTTCATTTGATTATTTTATCAAAGATCCATTAAAATAGGTTCTCAAGGAAGGTATATCCAAGAAATTAATCAGTGTATATTATCTAAATATATATATATTAAGATGTAATATATGTTTTTAAAATAACAGAAGTGAAAATAAAATTGTTTTATGACAAAAAGTAAAAATAATAATAATAAGAGGAATTCATCATAGAAGTCATTATCTCGGGATGAGATAAAACAAGAGCCTAAAATTATTTATGATTCTAAACCTTGTGTGGTTAATAGATTTGAAATTTTAGACTATATCTTGCAGTTTAAAATGGTATGTGATTCAGGTGTTGAAGAGGTAACAACATCAAGATACTATTCCAAAGAATGATCATGTAGTGGAAATTCATATTAAATTATTATCTTACATGGAGTGTACTATTCTATAATTATATATTTTTTCTATAAAAACTATATATTTATATTAGAATAAGTGGAATTTAATTTCAACATAATAAAAATGGGAATAAAAATTAAGGATCAAAGTTATATGATTGAAGATATTTCTCATGATATTTTGAAAATAAAATGTCCATGGAGAAAGAATTAAAGGAAAGAATCATTCCAATCATTGCTTAAATTTTAAAAAGAATAAAAAATAAAATAGATGCCGTTTTAGTTATGAAATATATGGTTACCAGGTTTAATAATAAAGGTGAAATGATTAGAGAACTAGAGGATTTGATGAACTCCTCAATTGAGATGGTGAAGATCCCCCCAAAGGTAGTCTCAATGGGAAGGAAGAATCTAGATCTCAAATCTAGAAGAAAATAATTTTTTATATTAATTTATAAGTGATATTTTAAAAATGAAGGATTAACAAAAATTATGCTATTTTGGAATAATTTGGAACATCATGAGTAGATATTTCAAATCCAACAAGCACAATGATGTGAGAAAAATGTCGGTAGTGCCAACATATCAATTAAGGAGACACCAAATGAGATACGATTCCTATGGTAAATGATTAATTAATTTGAACCTTGATCACATGGAAAGGTATCTCAATTGTATAAATTAATGGAAAGAAAATAATCCATATAAAGACACTAAATTCTTATGAAATTCAAGGAGAATGCTTATCTTTTTAAAGGCTTATTAAATAGTAATATTAGTTCAATGTTTTTTAAGTTGAAACTAAACCTCAATAAAGGGTATATCATGAATAAAAATATGTATTTTTAAAATAAATCTCTTGGAAGGATTGAGGAATATATGGAAGTAAAATAAATAGTTTATTCAAGATATGAAGAAAGTGGAAGATAATGTGAAGATAACTCCACTAAAGAAGAAGTATTCTAAGATGAAACTCATAGATATTAAAAAATAGGATTTAAAATTGGTTCCACATAAAACACTAAAATGAAAAAAGATAAATATTTAATATAGAATAAATATGGATTTGATATATACTTTTTATTAAATATAAGAAGTTACTTCTTCGAGTTTGATTGATTCCACAATTTTGGGAAATACCGAGCCAATGAAGTATGTCAGTGCCTATATATTTTAAGAGAAGTGTGAAAGTGGTATCGTGCAAGGGAAATCATTTGTAAATAGGTTAATTTATATGGATATAACTTATGATGATGAAATTCAATATATTATTTCATTCCATTTTCAATGGTTGAAATGGGGAAATTGAAAGATGCTAGATGATGGGTTGGTTCGCCTTGACCTACCGTATTCTTCTTCTTGAAGAAAAAATTGGTACCCTTATCACCATATAAATTATCATTTCTAATTTTTTATTAATATTTTTAGAATTAAGGGAGACATATGATCCATGGGATGATTGTGATAGGTAATCACACATGATTTAATATTAACAGAATATCTTTTTGTAAATAAATTCAAGTTGTTTTAGGATACTTGATAAATATAAAATAGAAAAAAATAGTATCCACTAAAATGAAATTTATATTTTTTATCTAATATGTTGTTTGGTGTTTTATATCATCTAATATTTCCCATTATATCCAAAATATTCTTGTATTTTAGAGTTTTTACCATAAGTGGAATTCCCTAATTGAATTATATCAACAGGTGTATTAAACTAAAGACACAGGGGAAGATTTGATGAAAATCATGAATATTAAGATTTATTGGAAGTTTTTAACAACTGTGAATAATTGAAATGAATGGATTATAAGTGGTATATATTTTTCAAATTTTACCAATATTCTAACAAGTTGTGTCAATTAATTGGTCGAGTGATTTTATCCACACATAAATTACTTTAATGCTATCATATAATGGTTTTAGTTGAATTGTGTTGGATATCATAGGTTGTGTTTCATGTGATGGAAAATACAAATCTGTTATTTTTTTTTAAGTTGGTATACACGAGTGACATAGAAATATTTATTGTAGTATATAAAACCTATTCATTATTATACCGATCTCAAGCTCAGTGGGATAATAGAATTTATTGACATCTTTTTTTCCAAGTTGTAAAATCACTCAATAAATCTCTATAGAAATGTTATAATGGATGGATATTAGATTATGGATGATTTATAGAGTTAATAATTATAAACATAAAATGTGTTAACAGTATTTTCATAATCAATATATGGATAACTATAAATGATGTCTGTGTTTTGAAATAAAGGTAAGAGGAAAGAGATAAAGAATTCCTCTCTATCCTCATTGGTGGATTTGATGCCCACAAGGAATCCCTCAAGGAAGACGAATAGTAAGGGGGAGCTTAAAATTATTATATTTTCTTCTCACATATTTTGGGGACTTTTTTTAAAAAATTAAGAAGATAACATCATATAAAGAGATGGATTTGAGATTTAAATATAAAACACAAAATTTGAAGGAATAATATAAACCCTTTGAAATCCATTTTCAATAAAGGGGAGATAATGTGAAATGGAATATATTCAAAATAATCCAAAGGGGGGTATTTTTTGGAATCCCAAAGTACTGGGTTACATTTATTGACAAGAGGTGTTGGATTTATTAATAAGGGGATTATTTTTAAGAAGAGGTTATTCATGGAGGATTATTAATAATGGGATTGATTCCTTGATGTTCTGATTTTTTTACATGACCTCTTGAACACTATTGTATTGGACTCATTTTCAATATAAATAGAATGGTATCTAGAGGTAATACAAAAGGGAAAATTTATTCTTAAAGGATACTACATGGTCAAGCTATGAGAAAAAGAAGGTTTGAGTAATACTATAGAAGGTAAAGGAGGACCATGATTCAACTAAATTAATTTTATGTTGATGTTTTACAACATGGTCAAAAACACACCCTAGCTATTTGGTGTGGTGATGGTGAATAAGGTTTTAGCTGTGGACACACCAATTACATATGGTGTCTTGAAGAGTATAATGCCCAAAATGTACAAATGGAAAGGGACCATGCTATAGTGGTCCCCATGGCGGAGATCCAATGAACCTATCCAAAATGGGCAGAGAAGAATAACCACATCCATGGTATAATAGGAAATGGTGAAAATTTTGATTTTAAAGACAAAATGTCTAGAATAAAGTGGCCAAACCCATGGAGTTTGGTATTTTAGAGGAAAATGGCCAAAAGTTTTGTGAAAATTTATAGTGAAGAAGTTTTGGTGATGTTGTCATTATATATCAAAGATTTATAAAAATGACCATCATGGGAGAGACCAAGCTATATAATTTAGTGTGGTTAAGCTTGAGTCTTATTTTATAACATGGGGAAGAATACTATGGCATGTGACAATTCATGGTGATGTGTTTTTTTATGTCAGGTTTTAAACAAATGGGTGGAACGTGACTTACAAGCCATGGTTCAAGTCTTGTCAAATGGAATGGGGGAATAATTTTTGAATACTATTTAGTGGTGATCAAAATCAAGACATAGTTATAGTAATGTTAGGATATAGTGTTTAAATATATCAGGTTTTGATTATGGGGATTCATGCACTACTTTTTTGACATTTCAATAATCATGGGACACATTTTTAGCTGATGATTCTGGAGATTTTGATGGTTAGTTATACTGGTTAAAAATATATACTAAAAATTATTTAAATCTCATTTAAATAGATGATATATAGAGTATAGAAACCTTGATGAATAATTTACATTGATTTCAGTTATGGAGGAGATCGTTGAAGGAGTTGGGGGAGGTATTATTACCATATAATGTTACAGAGTGGTGTATAGATGATTTTGTGCATGTAATCCTTATTTGAGGAAGGTGAGATAAACTGGGAATAGATATAGAGATTAACCCAATATTATATTAAGTATTTCATTATATTTAATGAATATGTTTTTGTTTTTGGTGAAGGGCTAGAAGCTTGAATAATTGGAAAACATTAAAGATCTTGTCAAGAAAAGATTAATAACTATGTATATAATAAAATTAAGGTTATTCCATACCTATTCAATAAAAAGAATAAAGAGTTTTTTCACATATTGTGAAGAAGTATAAAAGGGGAATTCAATAGAGCATCTGTCTGCATTTGAGAAAGTAGTCCATGCCAGTGATGTTAGAAAAGGGACCTACATGTCCATAAACTATGTCAAAGAGATCCTTCCCATCAAAAGTGATCATCGAACTGAATGATTGAGTGGGGTGACCCATGGGAAGTAGGGATATTTTTTGTAAACTGTATAAGGAGGTGATCCTAGAAAGGGAGTGACATAACCCAATCCTTTGTAATGGTAGTGACCCCTATTATGATTAGTGATCTCTGTAGTGATTTTAGTTCACAACACATCATAGATGCATTCTCCTTGGATGTATCTTAATGAGGGTGAACCAATTAAATTCTCATATTCCAATTTACCTTATGCATTGACACCAAAATAGATTAACAAACATAACATATATTAGGTAAAAGATAATAATATATTACCCTTATGTTGTAGAGGTCAAGATCCATTTAGGTAAAGTGATAAAATTAAATTAAAAACCGTTTTAATCATAAAAGATATTGCATGCACTAATTCACAACCTCTTATATTAATCTACCACTAATCCCCTATTGGAAAACCACCAATTTTATTTTATTTAAGAATAAATAATTCCAAGTTAAAATTTCACCTTTTAAAATCCATATTCATGTGGTAATTCCCCCACCATTATATATTTCCATATAACTCATTAATTAAATACATTATAATAATAAACTAACAAATATTTATGTCAAAACTCATTAAATGACAATGATTAAAATTTATATTTCTCAAATACAAACACATGTGGATAAATCCAACTTATTTATAAAATAATACTCATTTAAAAACCTCCTTTAATTTATAAATCCCATGTAAAATATGAAATCCCTTATTTAATTTAAAAAAATAACTATTCAAAAGAAAATGTCCCATTTCAAACCTTAAATAATTTATTACTCTAATATTGAACTCATTTATTTAGTTCTTATAGATAAATTGTTACTAGTAATAGTTTTTCTTATTTTATACCTTATTGTTGTCAATATATATATTTATTTTCCTAAATTTCATATTATTGGAACACTAATAGATTCCTAGGTTAAAGGTTATGGCTATTTGAAGCTAAATTCCTATCTTCAACTTCCCATGGGACATTTATCATATCTAAGGAACAAAGTCAATCCATATAAGAGTTCATATAAAATACCAAGAAAAATATCTACAACCCCAAGTTTTATCAGTAACATATTTCAAATCTTTTAAAACATATTATATAAAATTTTCATGCATATAACAATATTCATCACATTAAACCATCAAAAAATGACTTTATTTCTATAAAAAAGAAATTTTCACACTTTTAAAAATCATATTATGATTAAAATCATCAAAAAAACATTAACCTTTTATTTTAAATCCTTTATTATATATTTAAAATTATTTTATTAAATATTTTAAATAACCATTACATTAAAAGGCACCACCCTTAAAAAATATATTAAAAACATAATATTTATTTATACATGAGAAAATGATAAATTTATTCTTATATAACCAATTAGAGACACTGAATAAAAAAATTAGAACCACAATTTTTTTGTCATAGTATGTTTTAAAATAATGTAACACATAATAAGATAAATCCAAACTCTTACCAACATATACTTTAAAATTATAATTTTTATATTTTACTTATAAACTACTTTCAAAGATAAATTCATGCTAGATAAAATCCAACTCATTCAAAAATCATGCCCATAAAATCAAAATATGAAAATTCAAAAACATTTATCATGAAGAAATAATTGTATATATAATTATTAAATTATAATTCATAACATGTAAATTAGTTGTAATTATTGTAATGAAAATAAATATTACCCAACATATACATCCATCAGTTTCAAAAAACACACACCAACTGTTTTAGAAGATCCAAATAATAAAAAATTTCCATTTACTTTAAATAAAATATATCTAGTTAGATGAAAATAAAATTGAATGTAAGAACTCATAAT
The DNA here is from genome assembly GCA_963277665.1 of Viscum album. Classification (NCBI taxonomy): domain Eukaryota; kingdom Viridiplantae; phylum Streptophyta; class Magnoliopsida; order Santalales; family Viscaceae; genus Viscum; species Viscum album. The sequence goes on along the minus strand of OY728119.1, from coordinate 767,517,916 downwards.
TCTAAATAAAATTTATCACAATTAGAGTATATTAAACAACCCAACTAAAATCAATTTGTTTTTGAAATTTATCCTTTCAAAATCCTTGTTTAACAAGAAAAATTATTTTTTGCAATCAATCAGAAAGACATTAAAAAAGAGTGTAAAAAATACTAAAAAATCAGTACATAAAAATAAATCCATGAACACCCTAATAATTAACAAGAACGTGCTCATAAAAAATTATTACAATAAATATAATTATAAAAAAATACACTAATATGTAAATTCAAGAATCAAAACCTATCAAACTATGTTTCCCATATAACAAATCATTTAACCAAGGTAATGTGGTTGTAAAATTATATATTAATTCACTTAAGTCTCATCTCTCTTTATATCATCCTAACATCAATAAAAAATATTACATAATAAATCACAATTCACAATAAATTGACGTATAAACAAAAAATCTCATTGAAAAAACTACATAAAATAAAATTCATGAGTGAAAACCATTTTCATTGTAACATTTTTAAATAGTATTATATAATTTATCCATTATAAACAATTTTTTGAAACATTAGATCTATAAAAAACCATTTTAAAAAATGTAGAAATAAAACTCTTTATATAAATAAAATTCAAAAATATAATTTAAATCCCCCAATTCATTTTGAATCATGATAATCCCAATATTTTAAGATTAATATTAAGACACTTTCTAGTATGAGATTAAATTTTAAATTTTGTAAAAAAATATTAGATAATTAAATATAACCTTGAATATAAAAATAATTATATATATTAATAAATAAATAAATATTTCATGACACAAGTCATGGAACAAGTAAATAAAAAAATATCATTTTTTCAATTATATTACCACTAATAATTATTCAAGAAAAAAATAAATTATTATAAGAGTTTTATAATTATTTATAATAATTAGTGAGACATGAAACTCAATGTAAAAAATAGATTTACTTGAATAATATTGTTTAAGACACATAAATATGAAAATAAAAAATAATACAACCCACTAAAGGGTTGATTGACACCACTTAACCAAACACTTCCCTCATAATGTGATCTTTCACCATAAATAGGTTGCCCATGATTTTTAGGGTTTATTTACCATGTTTTTATAATCCTATAACCTCCTACCACTGACCAAACCACCTACTCATTCTCTAATACCTTTTTGTAATGTACTTTCTTAGAAATCTGGCCACATTACCCAATCTAGAATTATACAAACCTAGTATAGGTTCCCAATCTCACAAGATTGGAACATGATCCAAGGGTATCAGAGTTAAGAAATGGTAATTATTTATCCATAATTAATTTATTTCTTGACTTCTTCTACTCATTCCCTCATTCTTGAAAACATTTTGGCATTGTTTTATGGGGTTTTTGTTGGTTTGGGATATTTTGATTAATTTTTCATTGGTTTATAGGAGATATGACCTATATTATTTTGGTTATATTTTCATTGAGAGTTTTTCCTTGTTTCGATTTTTTTTTGCTTCTTTTAATGTTTTTGTTGGTATATTGGTGTTGGATCCTAGTTATTTCTACTTGATAGTGATGGTGATGGATTGCTAAAGATTATACTATGATTGTGTTTTACTATTGATTTAGTTTAATTATGAAGTTTTTGGATTTCATTTTCATTTCATCCATTAGACTAATAAATTAATTTTGGGGTTTTGATAGAAATACAAGATGTCCTTTTTGTGATTCTATAGAAAAGATGATTATTTTTTTAGATCAATAGAACTATTCTGGACTGCATGTTTCTCAGTACTGATTCCAAAGCAGCATGATATGACATTGAGTTCAATGTAGTAGGCTTGACAGTATGTATTTTTTGGATTTATTCATGTGGATGGAATCGATCTAATTTTCTTTTATAACATCATAGGATATTTATTTGAAATTATAAAAAAAAAATCATTTTTGAATTTGAGGTGATCTGTATTTGATTTGGTCATTTAGGATTAGTTTTTAGCATGTATGTATGGTTAAATATAGTATCTTAGGGTTCCTAAAAAAACTAACCACTATGTCATGACATGTGAGATTAATTATTATTTAAATATGTTTTTAGAGAATAAGGTAGACCCTAGGTCATATCTCAAATAGCATTGGTGGTTTATAGTGTCTTTTTTCAATTAAAATTACCATGGATTGTTTTGAAAACATTTCTATAAAAATAATTAAATTAAAATTTTTTAATAGTTAAAAAAGGTTTTTAAAAAAATATGAGAAAAATGGGTCATTGTGAGTTTACCCCCCCCCCCCCCCATTTTAAGTTCATTATTCATAAAGATTAATTTAGGTTTAGATTAAGTCTTTCGATTAAGTTAATCATAATCCCAATTACTTTCCAGTCTTTTATATCAATGAATATATAACAAAACCATGAAATAACAATCATATAGTCATTTTATAACACTTATTCATGGTATAATAACTTCAAATCAAAATTAAAATATCAAATAAGTAGGGAAGAAAACAACTCTTGTGTTGTCCAATCGGAACAACACAAGTCACCCACTCAAAACATCACACTGATACATTAAAAATAAAGATCACTCCATTTGGATGAATCAAACAAAGCATTCAAATATGAATCAAAGTAATTTAATTCTGAATTAAAAGTTTTGAGACACAAATTTCATTAAACTGGTATCAAAAAATAGTTTCATAACTCCATTTACAAGATGTGTATCTCCCTCACATTGAACACCCACTGTTTATCCCACCATCAAAAGGGGAAGGAAGCTCGTGTGGGACATTGACATCATATCAGCACTATTTATAAAGATAAAGAGCTCTAAAACCTATAAATTGATTAATAGAATTGTTTGGGACTCCAAAATATCAGTATATTTTCTCCTAGTCTAACTTGAAAATGAAGTTCCCATGGTTTCCATTTATATCTAAAATGAGAGGTGGTGTTAGGAACCCATATTTCAAGATAAAATTTTCATTTAGGTTTTAGGATCGTAAACTACCATATATAGACATGTACAAAAGATAAGATTTTTTGGATGGTAAAATTAATATAATAATCTAAAATTATATGGACATTTTACATATATAATGTGAGATATTGAAAAATTACTGAACTAATATTTTGATTTATAGTAGATTTGGTTCCCTGTACAGATCAGTTCGGTTGGGACACCAGATGGACGAATTGGGATTTGATGTTTTGAGATGAGTTGTGTCCCACTAAGTTTTGGATTAGAGAAAACTATTTCATACTAATTGGATGAAATAATTTCTTTTAATATGTAAAATAGTGGATATATGTCCTCAATATTCAATTTTTTTTGCACATTTTACTTCTATATCATCTCTTGTCCCCAAATCACCTCATCCTTCATTGTAATCATCAGAACAAGTAAAATTGGACTTTTTAAAAATGATCAAAATTAAAAAGTTGAATCAATTTTTATATGAATTTTTTCACTATATTTTTATATTTCAATACAAAACCTATTTAACATAGTGTTTTAAGGATGAAATAAAATTATGAATCACAGTGCGATCAAACCCCCACACTAAAGCATTTGAACTCATAAGAAAAGTCATATTTTCTAAAACATTGCATGAATATATTACTAACTTTATGAATATTTTACACTCAAATAATATTTATTTCATGATGGAGATGTGATCAAATAAAAAATGACACTAATGAGATAATATTAATGATAATGTAAAAAGATTTCCCATAAATTATATCTGAAAAAAATTCAATGAGATGTATGATACTAGTCTTAGAAATGAATTTACTTGTCCAAAATGTCACTAACTCTCCACATGTGTGTGTGGAAACTATTTCATGAAATTCTTTCAACTTTTTATCTAGTAAATATAGGTTAATTTTAAAAAAATTCTTCTTAGCTGATTATTGTGACCGAACCTACCCTATATCCTTTGCAATCAAATTTCAAGACCGACTCACTTAAGAATTCATGGAATTCAAACTATATGATCACAACATAGATGTCCTCGTATGTTATTCATTTCATCACTCTCATCATTATTTGTTTTTGTTTTTGTTTTTGTTTTTATTTGGGTGTAAAACTCTCAAATAACAGATACACAAGCATAGGTCAATATTGTACAATATTGAACAATATTATATAAGGAATGAATATATGGAAAAATAATTTTTGAAAGATGATAAATAATAACCTAAATTATATTTAGCTTATATTAAGTAAAAAATATTCACACTTCATGGTTGATTGAAATGTTGTGTGGATATATTAAGTTTCATTATTAACCCATAAACTACTCACACAAAGGTCATAAATCAACTCAAAGGTTTCATAATGATATAAACATTTATATCATCCACAAACAAAATATTTACTAAAAAATATCACCTCAATGATAAATTATTTATACAAATCATGTGTTATCAAGGGAAAAATATTTCATTCAATGTTAAAACAAAGTGAAATAGAAAAACTCACCATTCATTTTCAATAATTATCCTAATTAAGTGGGACTCAAAAATTAGTTTTCTAGTATAAAAAAGAGGGAGGTAAAAATACTATGTAGCAAGAGAGAAATATAAAAATAATAAATATGATGAAAATACTAATGAATTGAGGAATGTATCCACACCCACCCCCCACCTAGTGTGATTATTTTCCTCGCTATAATAAAAGACAATGTGGTGTGGAAAGATAAAACATGATGGGTGTCACTGGTAGGTTACTTCATGAAGTTGGATTTTCTATATAGGGGGATTTATAATGGTATCATGAAAGTGTTTTAGCCACTGTCCATTAACAATGACTATTTGTTTATTTTTTTCATTTTGAGCCTGTATAACACCTAATGGATAGACATTTTTAATAGTGAATGGAGCAAAGCATTGGGAATGATGTGTACCTAGATGTCACTTCAGCCTTTCATTATAAAGTAGTACATACTTCCCTATGTGAAATTGATGATGAATGATGATATTTTCATGGTAATCCTTGGTTATCTTATTATAAATACATGATTTCTCATATGAGACTCTTTGAATTTATTAAAGATACTGAATCTACAACTTCTTATACTCGCATATATCTAATAGGTTCATATTACATTGTTTAACATCCTAGTATGCATGGTTATTTACCTCCATAGGGTGGTGTAAAGCCTTAAAAAACACAATCCAATATGATTTCATTCTAATTGGGGTTATAAAATATGTGTGGTACACCCAAATTAATTCATCCAAGAATTAACTCCCATCCTTCATTTTGGGTTGTACAATTTTTTGAATGATTTTATTGACTTCTTGATTTGAAATTTCTTCTTACCCATTTGATTTTGGGTGAGATGAAGTGTAGAATTTATGTACAACCCCATACATTTAGATGATGGTTTTCATGTTTCAATTAACATAATTTTAATCATGATTGATAATGATGAATCTTAGCAAACCAAACCTACTAAAAATATAAGATCTCATAAAATCAAAAGCCACTCGAGATTCATCAGCCCTAGTAGACCTTTATTCCACATTATTAGAGACATAGTAAAAATCTAATAAGATGTAAAGAAATAAAAATTAATTTTTAAAAAGGCCCCATGATTTAAATTCCCCATACATCAAATATCTCAAAAAAAATAACATGGTTTTATTGGGCATTTCATTCCTCTTTAAGATATTCCTAGAAAATTACATCATGTGCATGACTTATCAAACTTATGGGAATATCTATACAATTTTTTCAAAAAATTTCTAGAGTAATGGATCATTCAATATTTATAATTAGAGATAATGTGTCCCTGCAAGCCAAAGTGTGCATGAGCTCAAATTAGAGGTGAACACATGGTCAAGGTCACACCAACAAAAAAACATGGTCACTACCAATTATGCATAATTATGGTTCATCCAAAATTTACCATCATGACACATGATTATTTATTTAGGATTTTGAGGTTCTAAAATCTATGGGGACCCAAAATTATTCTAAAAAAATCACAAGTTCTGCATACTATGTGGTAGGGTCTACTAAATCACAATGTTACTCATCATAGAAGAATTCTATAATGAGGAGGGATTAGTCAAAAAGGCGGTCTAATTATGGGTAAATCATACCAATGTCATCTTATACCAACTTATCTACTCATTTTTGTCCCTAATTTGTAGATTAAATTCCTGAATTAGGAGCATCCAGTGAATGAGATGTGGTTTGGCTTCAATTTTATTAAGTAGATACTAAAAGACTGCATGTTATGATAACTTAATTACTTTGGAACATTAATGGTAGGACCAAAATTTATCAAAGGAAAACACATTGTAGAGGAATTCCTTTTTATTTTTGGTTTAGTGTTATTGGGTAGGGTTTGTTGTGCATGTGGCATAGTTTATGACATGTGGAGCTTGATTGACCTTTTGTGATGGGACTTCCCCAACTGAAAAGTTAGAGGAATCACACATGATCTCAAATGATAAATCTCATTAAGGTGGTTAGATTACTGGGGGTGATGTAAAACTCAATTTTATTTTGTTAAAATCATCATCACAATAATAATTAAAAAACTATTTTTTATTTTGGAGTAAGTGGTATAGGGGGAGTGCGATCTTACTAATATCATGAATTAAACAATGAAAAAATTTGACATGACCTAATAATTCCTAAATATACTGAATATTTTTAGGGAATGGATTGGAATAAATAATTTTTACTTTTGATTTATCTACATAGATACCATCCCTATAAATGATATGTTCAAATACTATACCTTTCTGCACCATGAAATGTCATTTATCATAATTTAATATAAGATTCCTTCTAATACAATGACATAGGATATTACCAAGACTACTCAAATACTTATAAAATATGATCCATATATAGTGAATTCATCCATGAATTACTTCATGAAATTCAACATGTAATGCAAAAAAAATACTAAAAATGCATCATTACAATGTACCTGGAGCATTGAGCAGACCAAATGGAATCCACATGTATGAAAATGTTCCAGAGTTTAAAGTGAATTTATCCTTTTCTTAATCCTTATGGGAAATATGGATCTAGAATTATCCAAAATACCCAGCAATAAAGAATTGTTGGGACTTTCTGGATGGCCTCTCTAGAATCTGGTCAATGAATGACAATTAAATTTTTCATTTCCTAGTGTTCTGTTTTAGTCTATGGTAGTCTATATAGGCACACCAATTATTTTGAACACGAGTTTGAAACAATTCATCATTTTAATTCTTGATTATTGTAGAACCATTTTTTTAGGAACGACCTTCACTAAATAAACCCATTGGGTATCATAAATGGGGTAAATGATTCCATCAGTAAATAATTTTGTTCCTTCTATTTTTACAATATTAAGGAGGTTTGGGTTCAGTCTGCTTTGTGCCTATGTCACTAGTTTATCATCTTCATTTAATAATATTTAATTTTTGAAAAATGATGGGATAATATTGGTAAGGTTGGTAATTATCCATCCAAACACTTGTTTATACTCCCTCAAAAGTTCAAGCAATCTTAATTCATGCTCCGGAAGGATTAAACAAGAAATGATGACATGAAACATGTTTTTATTGTAAATATTTTAATAAATAATGGTTTTAGGTTGTGAATTATGTTCTAATTTAGGGTGATTTTGGATTGATGGGAGTGAATTTGAATGTGAGAGGTCAATGATCTCATCTAACTTCTCAAAGGTAAAATCCACATATGAGGAAGAAGATTTTACAATATGAGTAGTATCATTAAAGGTCACAGGATCCATAGTGATCAATAAATCATCAACTAAAACACAATATTTACACTTTTATTAACCTACACAACACTGAAAAGATAAATCACAACCCAAATCATCAATTAATGAGGAAGAGGAAAACACATCATAGTATCGGTTAGGGGGATAATGTTGGCTATGTGTATTAGCATAAATAACTTTTATCTAATAGACATGAAGATTATATTTCTCTTTGACATGGTGTTTCATAGTGTCAAGGATATTGAAACATTCCTTTTCTCCCTCAAACACCATGGAATGTATACCAATGTGTACATTGATTATTGTCTATGAAGTTATAAGGAAAGGCCTTCCAATAATGAAATGAGAATTTCTTTAGGTATGATTATCTTAGATATCAAGAATGTATAAGTCTACGGGGAAGATGAGATTATTTACATGCATGAGTACTTACTTGCTCACTCCTGTTAGTTGTGGTGTTATTTAGTTGGAAGGTTTCATGATGATGCATGTTGTTTGAAGCTCTCAAACATGTACAGAATTATTCTCATATTGAGGCATCCCATCAATTGAACAACCTAAATCATGCATTGCATTAGAAAATTAAGTTTCTCCTATGTTGCAAAGAATCATAAAATTTATGGGATCATAGAATTTGGTTGGAATCATTAGATTAATAAAGGGAAATACATTATTTATAATGTTGACTCTCTCATACCCCTTCAATCATATCATGTGGTTGTGAAGCTATTTAAAAATTTTGGCATCGTGAGGAATTTTTTTTACTGAATCCAAGAGAGGAATAAAAACTTGTGCCTTTTTTTAATATATCCATGGTATCCTTATTAATTTTAATATCTATATTTTTCATGGATTGTGAGTGTCTTTGGGGAAAAGGGAGGGTAATCGGTTTTCTAGGGGAATCCTCAATTATAAATTTTTTACCAATTTTTATTTTTTTTCTTCACATTAATATTTAGAGGTAAGAGAAATATATTTTTCAGGAGGAGGAAATTATTGATTTATAGAATCACTAGAAGGAGATGTTTATTTAGCACTATAAAGTGTGATAGCACATATATTACCTTTTTCCATGGGATTAAAAATAGGTTTGTATGGTAGTATTCTATACCCTTGACTTTTTATTTTACCCACCAAGATAGAGAGTTTGAATAATTCAGTTTTTAGGTCATATATGGCTTCTAATATTTTTTTTGGAATTAGATATTATTTTCAACCATTTCTTTAATCATGTCCTCAAGTCTAGGATTAGTTTTTTTAGGTGGTTTTTGGAATGGCCTTTGTGAAGTTTGAGGATTTCTAGGTGGTGGAGAAGGATGACTACTTTACCCTGGGTAATTCTATTATTTTTTAGATTGGTTTGAATACCCCCTAACCTATATACTTTGTTATCCTTCCATATAGAGTTTGATTGATATTATGGTTCTTTTCTAATAGTTTTGTTATAGGGGTAGCCTGGAAATATTTACTCATAAATCTTAGAAGATTATATCATTTGGGGATATTGGTCAAAATAGTGGGTGTTAGTGGCATAGATACAATATTGAATTAGAGGAGGAGGTTGGGTTTACCTTGGTAAAGTGAAAATTGACAGAGTAGAATAGTTAACTCTTCCAAATTTCATTCCACATTCTTCTCAAACTCAAAAATTTTCACCACATGGACACATATGATGGGTACAATAGACATTATACTAAACTATAGATTGTTTTATGCTATGTTTTTAATGATATTACTTGAATAAATTATGGTATTATCTATAGGGTAACTGTTGGCACCAAAATTTGGGAAGAACAATAACAAACGGAAAGCATTAGGGGTTGCTTTGCGAAGCTTGCCTACGGAACCCCACAGCACCGCGACCAGCGCAAAGCTCCCCCCTTGTGAAACTTCCACGGATCATGGAGGTTGGAGGCTCTGAAAACACATTTGATGTTTGTGAACCCGACATGGAGCAAGGAGGCGGGAGGATCCACAAACCCATTTGACGTTTGCGAACCTACCGCAGAGAAAGGAGGCGGGAGGCTCCACAAACCCATTTGATGTTTGAGAACCCACTGTGGAGCAAGGAGGTGGGAGGATCCATGAACCCATTTTAAATTTGTGAACCCTCCATAGATAAAGGATGTGGGAGGCTTCGTGATTAGGAAAAAATTCCATGTGTCTTCCCGCCCAGTGAGCTCTGCTTTGCAGTGCCTCTCGCCTATAAATACTAGGCTCCACTCGAGCCCAAAGAACAGATTGTAACATCTCAGGTAAATAAAGAAATAATACATTTTCATTTTAATTAATATTTTGTGAATTAAATTTTAATTTTACTTTAAATGGGTATCTATGCTCGATGGCGTACCCAATATGCAACAACAGGTTTCTCTGAAATCTTACATTGCATACTAATAATATAATAATATTATTTTAAATTATTGTTAATGCCTAGCCATTGTATTGGTGGGAATGAATAGAACTAACCAAAATATGATTATACATTTTTTTTAAATGTTTTTACATTTATCCAATAAAAGTTAGAGGCTTAAAATGTGAATTAATCTAATTTTAAGCATAAATGCTTTAATATTCATTAAAAGGTCGATTTACCGCCTTTTGATGGTTAACCCTATTTAAATATAGTTTTGGTCATTTTTATATGTTATATTTGAAAAAATAAAATTCTTCTTTAGAATCGTAAAGTCAAAATTCACTTTGGGTAAAATTTTGGAATTTTTCTGATAAAATTCATTTCTTAATGAATATTGAAAATACTGTATTTTAATTCAAAAGTGCATTTTAATATAATTTATTTATATGGTTATATTATATTTTTAATTGGTTTTAAAGTTTAATTAGATTATTTTTTTCCATTTAATCCAATTTTGTTCATTGTAATTAATTTCACTTTGAAATTGGACAAAAACAAGCATCAATCTTCTGATAGTTATTGTTTCTTAAAAACACGCTATTTGTTTAGACAACAGAATTTAATTTTAAATAAATTAATGCAACTTATATGTTTTGAATTTGGTAAAATAGACATCATTTTTGAATTCAAAATATCAAATATATATTAGGCTTAATTTTTTGTATTTTTCTGAAAAACATCAATTTTTTATAAATAGTGAAACCACTGAGTAGTAGTTAAAAAACTGACTTTTTCATTTAAATGAAATTTTACTACTTCTGTGGATTGAATTTTGAAAATCATATATACATGGTTGTTATTAGTAAGTAAAATTTGGTTCAATAAGAGGAAAATAATTTTTGTGAATAGTAACTTTTGACTTTTATTTAACGTGGTTAAAGGTAAATAGGGTAATTCGAGGTAAAAAGAATATTATAATAATACAAAATTACCTTAACACATGTCCTACCCTTTTTGGTTGTGTCATTTACGACCATGGTCATCTTTGGGTCGATTTTGGGACCCCATGGAGCCACTTGAGAGTGATAATGACACTTTATTTTAATTAACTTAAAGTAAATGCAAAAATGGCATAAACAAATATCTTTTAGTAAATTAATTTTTACATAGGGTTATATAAGTTATATTTTCGACTATAAATATTCATTGTAAAGATAAAAATATTTCATACATTATGGTATTTATTTTATAATTTTTATAAATCAAATTATTTTTACACAATAATGATGCAATATTTACCTCATTAATAAATGATTTAAATAAATAAGATTATAAATATTAAAACAATATCCAAAACTTTTTCAATTATTATTTTATGATTTTATTTCTAACTTTAGTCATCTTATATTAAATATTAAATAGTTTTGGATCTTTAGAAACTAAAGATAAGTTTATAATAAAATATTATTTTCAAACTTTCCTAAAGAGCTCTCCTCCCCCTTATAAAAAGCTATCACTTATAACCCATTCCACACACCTCTAAATCCCCCCTGGATCATCCAAACCCTTCACAAATAAGCTCTCAAGATCCCTATACTACTTCTAGAATCCTTACCTTAGGTAGAAGGCACTTCAAAAAGTCCTTTTGGTCCAAACCAAAGGGAGTTACCCGAATTAAAGGTAACGATTTCTCTTAAATTATTTTCTTTTATTTTACTTCTCCAACCCATAAACTCTTTTTATTCCTTTATTTTATAACAACACCAATATCATAAATATACTTGGATGTTTTTATGAGAAGTATTAGAACTACACTTACACACACCTCCATCTCATGGGTGAAGAACATATTGTTTCTGTGGATGGCAAACTAACGCATCACGAAACGATGATTGTTTGATTATCTCCTACCGCCTCTCAGGGTGGAAATTAGAATGGAACTTTATTTATATATGATATATATTATGTTTATTTTTTCTTTATTCTTCTATATTTCTCTTTTATAGCATACCTTTATGGTTTCCATTATGGGTAAACGCGATAATTTCATTTGAGGAAGTGCGGACTACCGCCCCCTCAAAGTGATATGACTCATTAATGCCATATGTGGGATGTATAAAGGATAGAGTTAATGATATTATATATGATATTATACTATAATTATAATATAACTATGTATCATTATGTTTTAATTCCATTAAAGTGTGAAATATAAATGAAATTAGCGTTCATGCGTACGTACGACATACCGTCTCCATGAACAGTGCATTTCATTTATTATCTCCAAATGTTATATACTATTATAAATACATGTATATAATGGATATATATGATATATATGATATCTAAATCATGAATATCATTCTGGATATAATGAACTTTTGACCATGTGAACAACTTTTAATTATAAGAATTCCATTTTTTACTCAAGTACCAAATATCGACAAAACAACCGTTATTAACTTAAATGATTACATAATGTTTATAACATGATAATAAGTGATATAAAATGATTAATAAACTTGAAAAGTTTCTTAATAAAGTATAAATTAACTTTATCTTATTATTCATGAGATTAAAGTGCGATCGAGTCAAGTCGGACATGAGGTAAGGGACTTTGTCTCAATCTCCTTTCATTGAGGCATATTTTGTTTTAATAAACGACTTTATTTTATACATTTTATAAAACCCTTTGAATTTTCATTTAATTCAAAGGGAATATTTTTCTATGAGGTGTTTTACTAAACGAAAAGAAAAAATAATGTTTCTTTTTAACGTAAGTGGTGACAACGACCTTTTCTGCCATCGTGAGTATTATTTGATCTTTGGATTCCTTAACAAGATGTAATGTTTTTAAAAGTAAAATAATACCATATACTCTTTTTAAGTATCTTGGTATTGAAAATGGTTTTGATAATAGATTTTTTTATGTCAATATATTTAAATGATATATTGTGATTGAAATGTGGAAATTTTATCTTTCCTTTATGTTTTTTTATGTGTTATGAATATGTTATGGTTCTTGGAAAATGTTTATGTATACGATTGGTTCCATAATAAACATAGGGTGTGTGAGCCCAAGATAGATCTCTAATGCATTGGGTAATGTGACGGAGGTAAACGTGAATGTTTCTCCTAAGAGATTTAGAAAATATACTGTGATGGGTATTCCAAATGTAACTCCCTACGTTGTTGTGATAGCTACAATGTATATATGTTATGGATTCCACAAGTTAGATTTATGATTTATGATTTTTATGTGTTATTCATAAATCTTATGATTTCATGAGGTATGTTAAAGAGCTTATGTTATGTATGCAATGATGAACTTATGTTTTCTTTCTTTGTTTTATAACCCTTATTGAGCTTTTTATGCTCATCCCAAGTTTTGAAATGTTTATAACAGGACCTAAAGATGAATAGGGTCAAGGATGGGATCAAGGAAAAGTCATGCTATATAAAACATAAGACTAGACATGACTCTTTTTTCAAGAGTTTTTATTTTATGAAAAAAATGGAAACTAAGTAGAAGTGTCTACCTTGTAATTTTTGATATTTAATGTAATAGTTAGGGCCTAATTCTCTAAAACTCTAAACCTGAAAAGATCCTCAATGTGAATTATTCATTTAATTCAAGATTATGTAATGTTTAAGGTCAGGTCCTTATAGTTGGTATCATAGGTCGGTTTAGATAACTTTAGGATTTAGTGTATTGTTAAATTAATATCCATAAACTTCTTTATGTTAATATTGAAATGATATAGCATTTAAATATTACCATGTTTCTTCACCTAAGATATTTCTGTGTTCAGAATGGTTTTCCACAGAGGAAACATGGAAGCTATGTTGGGACGACATCAGGAGGAAGACAACCTTCCAAATCAACAAATAGAGATGGTTGGAATTGAAACTGAATAGTTTATTGTAGTTATGGCACAGTTGAATCAGGATATAAATGGTGGTGGTATCCATGCACAAGATCAGCCAGATCAACCACAGAGGAACATGTTAGTAGTGGATCATTTCATGAGGCAACATCCCCCATCATTCAGAGGATCATCTGACACTGTGCTAGTTTAAAGGTGGATTAAAGCACTGTAGAAAATTTTTGATGTCATGGGGTGTTTAGAACATCAAAAGTTTAGTCTCGTTGTTTACCATTTTGAAGGTGAAGCATATTAGTGGTGGTCGATGGTGAAAAATATCAGAGATAGTGAGGAGATTGATGCCCCTGATTGGGATGAATTCAAAGGTATTTTTCTTGAGAATTATTTTCCTAAGGTGGTTCGTCTTAGAATGGAAAAAAAATTCCTAGAATTGACGTAGTAGGATGACTTAGTGGATACTTATGAAGAAAAATTCACTTGACTGGAAAGGTATGATCCAATTTTCATATGAGATCTTAATAGTAAAATCAACCATTTTTACTCAGGATTAAATCCAAATTATTGAAGGGATTTAGCTTTTTGTGAGTTCAAAAGTTATGAAAAAATTGTTTGTTATGTGGAGAAGGTGGAAATGCAGTTTTCTAATGATCAGGTGTTCTTTGAAAAATAACAGAATAAGTGGTCGAGGTGGCAAGAAAAAGGGAAGAACTCTTCAAAAAAGTATGATGGTAAGAAACTTAAGTTTATAGTTTTTGAAAATTGTGGTAAAAAGCATGTTGTGGAATGTCTTTTGAATTCTGGAAAGTGCTACTAATGTGGTAAAATGGTACATAAGGCTTGTAATTTCACTGAAAAAGAGTAGGGTAATGGTAAGATAAAATCTGATTTACAATCAGTAAAATGTTTTAAGTGCAATGAAATGATTCATTATAAAAATGAGTGTCCAAAAAAGCACTCAATTGAGGGAAAGCTTCCAGACTACAAGTAAAAAGGGGTGGTGAATTCCTTTGCAACTACTTCAGTAGATGTTGGTCCATCGAATGAAGTAGTATCAGGTACACTTTTTGTTTGTTCAGATTATTCCAATGTGTTGTTGGATTCAGGTTCTACACATTAATTCATTTCTGAGAATTTTTCTAGTAAATTGGGAATTCCATATCAAGATATGAATCCTGAACTTATGGTAAAAACACCTAGTGGAAATGTTGAAACAAAAATAAATTATAAGAACCTTATTGTCCTTATGTGTGGAAATAATCTTCCTTAAAACCTTATTATTTTACCTCTAGTAGAGTTTGATGTTATTTTTGGTATAGATTGGCTTTCTATTTATCATGCTAAGATTGACTGCAGAGCTAAAGAGGTTTCTTTTCAGAATGATTTTCAGTTTGTGTACAGTAATGAAACCTTACTTTTGATAACATATCATGAAGCTAAGAAACTAGTAAAAATGGAAATGAATGTTTCCTTGCACATATTGTTAAAAATAAAGGAACTATTCAGATTAATGATGTGCCAGTGGTAAATGAGTATCTTGATGTTTTTCCTGATGAGTTTCCTGGTATTATACCCAATCGGGAAGTTGAATTTACTGTTGACTTAGATCCTGATGTTAAGCCAATTTAAAAACCCCCTTATCGAATGTATCAAATTGAACTTATAGAGTTAAAGAAGCAATTTTAGGAGTTATTAGATAAAGGTTTTATTTGACCTATCACATCACCATTGGGTGCTCCTGTCTTGTTTTTTAAAAAGAAAGATGGTTCAATGAGACTTTTCATTGATTATAGAGCATTGAATAACATCATTGTTAATAATAAGTGTCCTTTGCCTCATATCGATTATTTGTTTGATCAGATCTGGGGAGCTCAGTATTTTTCAAAGATTGATTTTAGGTCGGTGTACCATCAGTTGAAAGTAAAGGAAGCAGACATTCCGAAGACCACATTTAGTACTAGAAAAGGTCATTATGAATTTGTAGTTATTCCTTTTGGTTTAACCAATGCACCTGCTATACTCATGGATCTTATGAATAGAATTTTCCATGAGTTCTTGGATAAGTTTTTGGTTGTTTTCATTGATGATATTTTGGTTTATTATGAAAGTAAAGAGGAGCATGAAAGTAATTTAAGGGTTGCATTGAAAACCTTAAAAGAAAAGAAAATATTTGGGAAGTTCAACAAGTTTGAGTTTTGGTTACAACAAATTTCATTCCTTGGACACATTATTTCAAAAAATTGCATAACTGTTGATCCTGCTAAAACAAAAGTTGTTGAAGAATGGCCAAGACCCACAAATATAACCAAGATCTATAGTTTTCTTGGTTTGGCAGGTTATTACTAGAGGTTTGTTGAAAATTTTGCACGGTTATCTAGTCCACTGACTAAGTTAACTCGAAAAGGTGTTAAGTTCATTTGTACAAAAGAATGTGATGATTGTTTTCAGGAATTGAAAATAAGATTGGTGAATGCTTTAGTTTTGGAACTACCTTCTAGAAATGGTTAGTTTGTTATTTATAGTGATGATTCATTGAAAGGACTTGGATGTGTCCTTATGCAGAATGATTAGGTAATTGCTTATCCTTCACGTCAGTTGAAACCTCATGAGTTAAATTACCCTACACATGATTTGTAATTAGCTACTGTTATTTTTGCTTTAAAAATTTGGAGGCATCATTTGTATGGAGTAAAATGTAAAATATATACTAACCACAAAAGTTTGAAATATATATTCACTCAGAAATGATTGAACATGAGATAGAGGATATGGTTGGAATTAAGAAAGGATTATTATTACACGATCCTTTACCATCCAGGAAAAGAAAATAAAGTGGTTTATGCTTTGAGTCGAAAAAGTAATGCTTCATTAACCATGCTAAGTTTGGAATGATATCCTTTGGTTTTTGATTTGATGAAATTTGGAATAGAATTTGTTGGTGCAGGAAATTATTATTTTTTTGTTTCATGTGTCAGTGAAATCATCTCTATTAGACAGAATAAAAAAAGTGCAGAAGGAATATAGTGAGTTGCAGAAAAATGTAGAGTTGTTTCAGAAGGGTAAGTTGCCTAAATTTAACATTGATAATGATTGTGTTTTGAGGTTTGAAAAGAGATTATGTGTGCCTTGTGATTTATAGTTAAAGAATGATTTTTTTTGTGAAGCTCATAGTTCCCCGTTTTCAATTCATCCCGGTAGAACCAAGATGTACAGAGATCTTCAAGAGTATTATTGGTGGGATGAAATGAAAAGAGATATTTCTGATTTTACTGTGAAGTGTTTGACTTGTTAGTGGGTTAAAGCATAGTGGAAGTTACCGAAAGGGATTTTTCAGTCTCTACCGGTGCCAGAGTGGAAATGGAAAAATATATACATGGTCTTCATTGTGGGATTACCAAAGACATATCAAGGTAATAATGCAATCTGGGTTATTGTTGATTGGTTGACTAAATCTGCTCATTTTCTTCTTATTTGAGATACTTTGTCTCTTGATCAACTTTCTCAGTTGTATGTTAAAGATATATTCAGGTTTCATGGAGTTCTCCTCTCCATTGTATATGATTTTGATCTCAGGTTTACTTCTAACTTTTGGAAAGTCCTTCAGAAGTCGTTGGGTACTGAATTAAATTTTATTATAGATTTTCATCAGCAATTGGATGGGAAGTCAAAACGAACAATTCAGACCTTGGAGGATATGATATGTTCTTGTTCACTGGATTACCAGGGAAGTTGGGACCAACATATTTTTTTGGTCAAATTTTCTTATAATAACAGTTTTCATTCCGGTATATAGATGGATCCATTTGAGGCATTATATGGAAATCGGTGTTGAACTCTATCTTTTTGGGATAAAGTAGGTGAAAGGAAGCTGATGGGACCAGAATTGGTAGAAGAGATAGTGAAAAAGGTTTAGTTGATTTAGAAGCACATGAGAACAGCTCAGAGTAGGCAGAAAAGTTATGCAGATAATCGGAGGAAGGATATCTCTTTTGAGGTAGGTGATCATGTCTTTCTATAAGTTTCTCCATGGAAATGTGTGATGCGTTTTGGTAAGAAGGGAAAGTTGAGTCTGACGTTCATTGAACCCTATGAAATCTTGGAGAAAGTTGGATCAGTTTCTTACAGAGTGGATTTAACTCCAAGTTTATCCTAGGTAGACAATGTTTTTCATGTTTCAATGTTGAGAAAGTATATGTGAGATTCATCTCATGTTTTAAATCCAGAGGTAGTTCAATTGGAAGAAAATATCTTTTGTGAGTAACAGCCAGTCCTGATTCTTGACCGAAGAGAGAAAGTGTTGCAGAATAAGGAGATTCACCAGTAAATTTTTTGTAGAAAACCCATATGGTTGAAGAGACAACATGGGAATCTGAAAATGCTATGAGGGATAAATACCCCCACTTATTTTATAAGTGAATAAAAATTGAAAGGACACAATTTCCAAAAGGGTATAAGGATGTAACATCCTAGGTAAATAAAGAAATAATACATTTTAATTTTAATTAATATTTTGTGAATTAAATTTTAATTTTACTTTAAATGGGTTTCTATGCTCGATGGCGTACCCAATACGCAATAATGGGTTTTTTTGAAATCTGACATTATGCACTAATAATATAATAATATTATTTTATATTGTAGTTAACGCCTAGTCGTTGTATTGGCAGGAATGAATAGAACTAACTAAAATATGATTATACATGTTTGTTAAATGTTTTTACATTTATCCAATAAAATTTAGGGGCTTAAAATGTTAATTAATCTAATTTTAAGGATAAGTACTCTAATATTCTTTAAACGGTCGATTTACTGCCTTTTGATGGTGAGCCTGATTTAAATCTAGTTTTGGTTACTTTTATATGTTCTATTAGACAAAATAAAATTCTTCTATAGAATCAAGACATAAAAATTCACTTTGGGTAAAATTTTGGTATTTTTCTGATAAAATTCATTTTTTAATGAATAGTGAAAAATACTGTATTTAAATTCAAAAGTGACTTTTAATATAATTTATTTATATGGTTAGATTATCTTTTTAATTGGTTTTAAAGTTTAATTAGATTATTTTTTTACCATTTATTCCAATTTTGGTCATTGGAATTAATTTCACTTTGAAATTGGACATAAACAAGTATCAATCTTTTGATAGTTATTATTTCTTAAAAACACGCTATTTGTTTAGACCACGAGAATTAATTTTAAATAAATTAATGCAAATTCTATGTTTTTAATTTGGTAAAATTGATATAATTTTTGAATTCGGAATATCAAATATATCTTAGGCTGAATTTTTGGTATTTTTCTGAAAAACATCAATTTTTTATGAATAGTGAAACCACTATGTAGTAGTTAAAAAACTGACTTTTCCATTTAAATGAAATTTTACTACTTCTGTGGATTTAATTTTGAAAATACGATATACATGGTTGTTATTAGTAAGTAAAATTTGGTTCAATAAGACAAAAATATTTTTTAGTGAATAGAAAATTTTGACTTTTATTTACCACGGTTAAAGGTATATATGGTAATTTGAGGTAAACAAATATTATAATAATACAAAATTACCTTAACACTTGTCATAACCTTACTGGTTGAGTCCTTTACGACCATGGGAATCTTTGGGTTGATTTTGGTACCCCATGGAGCCACTTGAGAGTGATAATGACACTTTATTTTAATTAACTTAAAGTAAAGGCAAAAATGTCATAAACAAATATCTTTTAGTAAATTAATTTTTACATGGGGTTATATAAGTTATAATTTCGACTATAAATATTCATTTTAAAGATAAAAATATTTCCTACATTATGGTATTTATATTATAATTTTTAGACATCAAATAAATTAAATTATTTTTACACAATAATGATGCAATATTTACCTCATTAATAAATGATTTAAATAAAAAAATTATAAATAATAAAACAATATCCAAGACTTGTCCAATTATTATTATATGATTTTATTTCTAACTTTAGTCATCATATATTCAACATTAATTAGTTTTGGATCCTTATAAACTGAAGATAAGTTTATGATAAAATAATATTTGCAAACTTTCCTAAAGAGCCCCTCCTCCCCCTTATAAAACGCCATCACTTATAACCCATTACACACACATCTCAAGCCACCTTGGATCATCCAAGACCTGTCCAAATAAGCTCTCAAGATCCCTCTCCTCCTCCTATAATCCTTACCTTAGGCAGAAGGCACTTCAAAAAGTCCTTTTGGTTCAAACCAAAGGGAGTTACCCGAATTAAAGGTTACGATTTCTCTTAAATTCTTTTCTTTTATTTTACTTCTCCAACCAATAAACTCTTTTTATTCCTTTCTTTTATAACAACACCAGTATCCTAAATATACTATAATGTTGTTATGAGAAGTATTAGAACTACACTTACACATGCCTCCATCTAATGGGTGAAGAACATATTGTTTCTGTGGATGGAAAACTAACACCTCACGAAACGATATTTGTTAGATTATATCCTACCACCTCTCATGGTGTCCATTAAGATGTAACTATATTTATATATGATGTATATTATGTTTATGTTTTATTTATGCTTCTGTATTTTTCTTTTATATCATACGTTTATGGTTTCCATTATGGGTAAACGTGATAATTTCATTTGAGGAAGTGCGGACTACCGCCCCCTCAAAGTGATATGACTCGTTAATGCCATATGTGGGATGTATAAAGGATAGAGTTAATGATGTTATATATTATATTATACTGGAATTATAATATACCTATGTATCATTATGTTTTAATTCCATTAAAGTACAAAATATAAATGAAAGTAGCGTTCATGCGTACGTATGGCTTACCATCTCCATGAACAGTGCATTTCATTTCTTATCTCCAAATGTTATGTACTATTATAAATACATGTATATACTGGATATATATGATATATATGATATCTAAATCATTAATATCATTCTGTATATAATGAACTTTTGACCATGTGAACAACTTGTAATTATAAGAATTCCATTTTTGACTCAAGTACCAAATATCGACAAAACAATCGTTATTAACTTAAATGATTACATAATGTTTATAACATGGTAATAAGTGATATAAAAGGATTAATAAAACTGAAAAAGGTTCTTAAGCAAGTAGAAATTAACTTTATCTTATTATTCAGGAGATTAAAGAACGATCAAGTTAAGTCAGACACGAGGTAAGGGACTTCGTCTCAATCTCCTTTCATTGAGGCGTATTTTGTTTTAATAAACAACTTTATTTTATACATTTTATAAAACCCTTTGAATTTTCATTTCATTCAAAGTGAATATTTTTCTATGAGGTATTTTAATAAACAACAAGAAAAAAGACTGTTTCTTTTTAATGTAAGCGGTG
The DNA here is from genome assembly GCA_963277665.1 of Viscum album. NCBI lineage: Eukaryota > Viridiplantae > Streptophyta > Magnoliopsida > Santalales > Viscaceae > Viscum > Viscum album. The sequence goes on along the minus strand of OY728119.1, from coordinate 767,496,555 downwards.
ATAACAACCTTTTCCACCACCGTGAGTATTATTTGATCTTTGGCTTCCTTAACAAGCTGTAATGTTTCTAAAAGGAAAATAAATACCATATACTCTTTTTATGTATTTTGTTATTGAAAATGGTTTTGATAATGGATTTTTTTATTTCAATATATTTAAATTATATAAAGTGATTGAAATGTGGAAATTTTATCTTTCCTTTATGTTTGTTTTATGTGATATGAATATGTTATGATTCTTGGGAATTGTTTACGTATATGAGTGGTTCAGTAATAAACCTAGGGCATGTATCCTGAGATAGCACTCCAATTCATTGGGTAACGTGACGGAGGTAAACGTGAATGTTTCTCCTAAGAGATTTAGAAAATATATTGTGATGGTTATTCCAAATGTAACTCCCTACATTGTTGTGATAGCTACAACATATGTATGTTATGGATTCCACAAGTTAGCTTTATGATTTATGATTTCTATGTGTTATTCATAAATCTTATGATTTCATGAGGTATGTTAAAGAGCTTATGTTATGTATTCAATGATGAAATTATGTTTTCTTTCTTTGTTTGATAGCCCTTAATGAGATTTTTATGCTCATCAAAAGTTTTGAAATGTTTTTCACATGACCTAAAGATAAATAGGGTCAAGGATGGGATCAAGGAAAAGTCATGATATCTAAAACATGGTACTAGACAGGACACTTTTTTCAAGAGTTTTTATTTTATGAAAAAAATGGAAACTGAGTAGAAGTGTCTACCTTGTAATTTTTGAGATGTAATGTAATAGTTAAGGCATAATTCTATAAAACACTAAACTTGAAAAGATCCTCAATGTGAATTATTCATTTAATTCAAGATTGTGTAATGTTTAAGGTCGGGTCCTTATACAGATCCTCCGACCTTTCACTTTCTTAGCTCTAAAATTGTGAATTTATTTCTGCTATGTAAACCATGAGCTCTTCAAGGTAATTTAGCATCGTAAAGTGCCTCTACCTTGGTTTGAATTAATCCCCTATTCAAAGAGGGATTCCCTTCATGGAGTCCATAGGCCTCTACGAAGGAAGGGGATCCCCAAGGGGACTTGGGTCTTCGTGGAGAACTTATGCTTCGTGAAGTACCCTCAATGCACATGTGACCCAGATGCTAAGTCAGGGTCACTATGCTCTGCAAATCACATTGCTTCGCAATGCTATGCTTCATAGGGCACCCTTTCTTCATGAATCGCTACTTCTCGAATGCCTTTCCACTTCGCAAAGCACCTTCCATATGCACCTATGCCTTACGCCTGGGCTAGGCCACTTCACCTCACGAAGCATACCCCTTTGTGAAGCCCCTCCACTACATGGAGAACCAGATCTTCACAAGGATTATAACTATGAATCCCTTTGCTCCACAACTCCTTTTCCAATATGACCCTCCAGGTTTGAACAAAGTAATTTCAAAATCCCTTGGGTGGTACTTCCTGTTGTGTTGCTTCGCCTCATGCTTCTTCGCATAGGCACGCTAAAGGCTATTGCTTCTTCGTATAGCCTCACTAACATGGACCCCTCAATGGATCACTCCATAAAATACCCTTTCTAGGGTATTGCTGATGCCTTACCTTCTTCAAGGGCAGGTGGGTATCAGTTATGTAACTCCTAGGGGTGCGGAGTAAACCCACCTCATCCGAGCTACCGGATGTTAAACTTCCAAGCACCATTTTCCTCAGCACATGATGTTAAACTATGACCCCGCCCCGTGCACCATACATGGGATGCCCCATTTTGAACATTCTCTATGCCCACTGGTCTCCACGGGAGTGAGATTATTCCTCACATGGAATGATATCTTCTTTATCGGAATGGCATCTATCTGCGGGTAAAGGGAAACCGCCTTGGTGGATGCCCCTAGACTTTCTTGTAGGAGGCAGCATCCATGATACTCCTATATTCTTTCTGGAAAAAGACCATAGAGGGGAGGATGGGCACCGTAACCCTTATCTCTTCTGTGATAAGGCCATCTCCCGCTGGGCATTGTCGCCATCAGGCCTCCACCCTATAATAAGTCTCAACCTCCATCACTCTGGGCTGCTAACCACGTGTAAGACCCTGTTTCAATTTTAGGCCGCTGACTACGTGTCAGCACCATTATAATTCCCATGGACGCACCTTTCAATACATGATCGTAAGGTCTTTGTTGCATATTGTTTCTCACACCAAGCATGAATTACGTGAGCTTAGAGAAATCACTGACCATGGAATCCTCTCTGGAAAGCCTAGAGTGTAAGCCCCAAACACTCCTCCCGAACTATGTGGACTTTGATTCTTGCCAAGTCAAGGTACGTAGGAAGTCTCCCTGAGGTTCAAGCCCATCATCAATTGGTTCTGACCCCCATTCACATCAGTTCCCACTTCTTTTGAACTACGTGGACTTTGATCCTTTCAAAGGCAAGGTACGTAGGAAGCCTCCCTGAGGTTCAAGCCCACCATCCATTGGTTCTGACCCCCATTCACATAGGTTCACCAACACCCATCCTGAACTACATGGACTTTGATCCTTGCCAAGGTAAGGTACGTACGAAGCCTCCCTGAGGTTCAATCTCAACAATCATTGGTCCTAACTCCATTCACGTCGGTTCAACCCCATTCTCAATGACATTAAACTGTACGCCCCTTTTGTCCCGAATGACACTAAATTGTACCACATTCAATGGTAAGTCATTATAAACCCTATTCAGAAGTAATCCATTGTCAACCCAAACCCAGTGGTAAGCCTTTGTAGTCCCCTTTATTGCAACCCACATCTCTGGTCATCCCTCGAGCATCAGACCAATCTTGGGCTGCTAACCACGCATAAGCCCCATTATATCATCGGGTTGTTGTCCTCTGCGCACACCCTGATCCTATAACTCATCATGAACTATATATACTTTTATTCCCTATTATTAGGATATGTAGGAGGTCTTTTCGATGCTCAATCCCAACATCGTTGTCTCCCTTGAGTTGACTCCATCTCTTTCTCCATCCATTTCACTTAACTATCCATTATCCATATTGATTCTTACCTAAGCCTCTACATCCCAGTGGGATCATTCCACCTCATTCCCCATTACCTTTAACAACAATAGAGTAACTAACCATGTTTTAGCCCCAATAACAGTGTGTCCTCTAGGGGTCACACCCATTTGATCCACTCTAGTCAGTATTCTAATCAGTCTGATCCATCTTCTCTGGACGTTAAACCTACGGCATACCTTGTGTTAAACATGGGAAGGTGAGGAAAACCTCATATACATGCCTATGGAATATAATTCCTCACACTCAATGTGGGAAGCCTCTGGCTTCCTCAACCTTGAGAATCTCTATAATAAGGGAAAGAAATCCAGACACACTAGTTTTCCAGCATCCAGACATGCCAATGATGTCCAAAGTGACTACTCCCCTGACCAAAGGCTGCTTCCCTAACTGGAACCATTGGAATTTCATGACAGAAGAAGTGTAATTAACTGGAATCCATGAAGATATGGCACTGGGAAGAGTTTCACAAACAACATATTAATCTATAAGGGAGACCCATAATAGGTAACGAGTTCCAAGGAAGAATCCATGGAAGGAAGAACTGACATCTCATCATCCTGTTTCGATCATGGAGAAAATGTCCCTGAATATGGAACAAATGCAACCCACCTTTGGAAAGTGGGAATGCGAGGAAACAGCTAGTGCGTCCTTATCCTCCTCAAGTAGACGAATGTGAGTGCCTCAACGAAAGCGTCAGAAATAGAAATAGTGAACCCGACGTGAATTTATTCTCCTCAATATAGAGATTAGTAGCATTCGAGATATCAGTGGTTTAGTGTGTCATCGGATCCAGTAATCTGGTGAAGGGTCCCGCCAAGAAAATAGAGGGCCTAGCATGAAACTCACCAGAATTTGGGGAAGTTAAAACGTTGGACATCCCAATCTGCGATGTTGTCAGTGTGGATCCTTCTTACTAGCCATGGAAGACAGAATGGAACTAGGGAATTGGATGTCGATTTCCTTTTTGCAGCGCTAATGGTTTAATCTCCCTTCTTTTCAAGGACCCAAGCTGGTGAAATAGGAATTCGATCACCGCCCATCCACCAACGCATGGGCAGAGGTAATGTCAATGTGGTAGTCTCGCGTGGCTCCACCGCTTTTGCGATAACCTCCGCAAACGCAGCAGCTGGGCGCCCACGCCCCATCTCCCCTTCTGAATTCGTTCAAAAAAGGGTAATAAATGACCTTGTACACTGATACGAGGAAGATGGGATTATCCCGACTTGGGATATGGCCCTCTAGGATTTAGAGGCATCTATGCCTCGTCGCCACTACCGCCCCCAAGGGACGTATAAGGAGCCACTACTCCCCACTCCGGCGTACAAACGTTTTGTGATCCTATCCCTGAAACGCTTCGATGACTCCCTCCCCTACACCGATGAGGTTAGGGATATTTAGGATAATCCAGTTGGGATCCCATTTCAGAGGCTCCCAAGGAGGGATCCCACTAGGCCGCGCTAGCACCGACACCCGGTCCCATGAGTTGAAGAGAAGGTAAGCCATGCGCCTGCACCACTGGCCCCAGTCCGGCTGACCCAACGCCAACGTCGGGCACAAGCTGAGGATAACGCCATCCAAGGGGCATCAACATCGACCACCACTATGGCTCATGCTACCGTTGACATGTATCATCAGCCCCCTATGTATGCTGAGCAGGGAGACTTATAAACTGGACCCAGATCAAGGCCCCAACCACCCCATGAGTAGGATAGGTCGACTCTCTTGGTTTTCGGCGTAGGTAGTGGTCTCCACGGGCTAACCCACAACAATGACACCTATTATAGAGGTCCTCCCTATACCACCACCATGGAGAACGCAGGTCATATATACTTCAATATCGGCATGGAGGTTCACCCCGTGACACATTTAATTCGAATGAGGTTCTTCCTCATGGCGACGACATTCAGTACGAAAGCCTCTCCCATGCTCATTACATCGGGTATGGAGTTGTTCCTCCCGCCACGGGTCACCGGTGTGGGGAAGTTACACATCCGGTCAATCTCCATTGTAGGGGCCCTCCCTATGTCCTTACAGTAGCTAGAGAAGTTCCTCCTCGCCTCATCAATCATAGTGAAGGATAGATTTTCTTCACCAGCACCCAACACAAAGGTCCTACCCGTGTTCATCTTGACCTGTACGAGGACCCTCCTCATGTTGATGCTGCCAGAGGAAACAAGCATAGAGGGCCTAACCATGATCCCATCAACTCCAACAGAGGCCCTACCCACTCCAGCATTTCCTTAAGAGGTTCCATTCGCACATCAGTCAGTGGGTATGATGGTCCTCCTCATGTTCCCTTTGATATATGTCTAGGTGCTCCTCACACCCCAGCTCACTCAGGCGGAAATCCTCTTCACCCTAGCACTAGTACGGCCGAAGATCCTCCTCGTGCCAGAAATCTACCATGTACCGAAGAACCATCCCAAGGTAAATGGGTGGGTCATCACCGCCATAAAAAGAATGTCGAGAAGATTTAGAGCGAGATCAAACCATTCTTCTTCTCAGATTCTGAGGTGGAATACAAATCAGCAGTGGAACCCTCGCCTATATCCTCCATGTTAAGGGTCGGGGAAGGAATAAGGCTAATCAGCCTCATACTTCCATAATGTGAGGTCCATCAGATTCCCACCTCCCTCCGTAGGTATATCTAGGAAGAAAAAAACATGGAAACTCCATAGGTTCCGGTCGTGCAATAACCACCATTATTACAAGAAGCACTCTCTACCTTAACTAGAGATCACGGAGAGCTATTTTGGGGACCAATGGTGGATGAGCAGTAGCATGGTCTATCACTAGCAACCCTAGTCCCTACACAGGAAACTATAGTCGTCATACCTTCTTACCATGATGTGGTGGTTAAGTCACTACACTCTTCGGAGGATATCCCGAGATGCGGTGGTTTGTCATCTCTCTCTCCGTATTCTCCGCCGGCCAACCCACCATCCCAGTGGTCTACTTCGTTATAGCTACTGGTTACCCAGCTGCCTTCAGTTGACGAGCGGAGAAATGAAGGTCCAGACCCCAAATCTAGACCAAAGAGCTTTTGGGATATTCTCATAGTGGACCATTTCCCTGAGATATTTTGTCCAGTTGCAGCACCGAATTTTAGTGCGCTGGAATATCTCACCTAGGAAGAGGTCATGTGTTTCCACCAGACCTTTCAGGTGACTCATTTCCATCTTTTTCATCATTTAGTGGCCTACCCATGGAGTTAGGCACACTTCAAAGACATCGGCGAACAATGTCGTTTGATTGATTTGGCCGCACTCCCTGTGGCCCAACACCCTGAGTCCCTAGGCCGCTATAAGACCCTCTAACAACGATGCATTCAAATCTTTAAAGTGATCTTAATGATAATCAAGGAGGATTTTCCCCACAAGAAGATCCATGGTTGGGGACAGTACGTGGGCCTCTATTTTAGTTCCATCCAGTGCCAACCCGATTTGTTGGGTGACATAGAGGATATGCCTTCAGGTAGGGTTGTGGTTAACATGGATGACCTATCGGGGGTGAGAATGATCTAGATATTCTTGGATAGGACCTACCCCTCGAGGTAGTTTCACACCTATTGCACCGGTTGGGAAGGATTACTTGTCAATAGAGGAATCTACTGGGTTTTCAAGTGCCCACTGAGGCGTTGGTCCTCAGCCGAAATCCCAACAAGGGTAAGGAACACCTCAGAGCCATTAAACCCTCCAAACTGTCTGGATCAGTGAAGAAAGCGGAAGACGATCTTGAAAAAGTTGTGTTGCATCAGAAACTCGCTGAAAACAAAAATATAGTTGACAACCTCCTTGATGAACGGGCTGCGGAGCGGCGGCTGGACTATGGTGATCCTCGACCGGGGCAGCAGGGGCAGGCACAACTTCCCCTCGGTGAATTGCCTCTAGGTGACCCTAACCATCCTACCCACACAGAAAGGGTTGAGGATAGAACAAACATCAATAGGGTGCGGTATGAGTCGCCAAATCCACCCGAGCGGTGAGACAATCCCCGAGACCCAACTCAGGTTCCCCCAACTACCCCACAGGTTGTTCCACCAGCCGCTCCACGAGCCGCTGGGCCTTCTTATCATGTTGAAGTACCTGTCAACGCATTGTTGGTCAGGGATCCCTATCAAGATAGGAACCCCCGCCTGGATTATCCAATGGAAACACTCATTTCCTGCCTTGAATCTTTGGATATGTGATAGGCGGTAGTCCTGTCTTATGGAAACCCATATCCAGTGTGGGTGGATGATATGCCAGCACCCCCGGGTTTCAGAAATCCCACTCCCCGTCACAGCACCTGGCCCACTTTATCTCAAGGTGTGGACCCATGTTGGGAACTCCAACACAGTAGGAATCCACCAAACTCTGGTGTTTCATAAATACATTTGAGGGGTCAGTGTTTGTCTGGTACAGCCAGCTCCCCATCGAATCAGTAGCCGGCTGGGAAGACCTTCGTAGGCAGTTCTTTTACCAGTTCAGTTCCACCACTCGGAAGACAAGTATCGTGGACCTCTTCAAGTGCAATTAGAGGCCTGATGAGTGCGTTGCAGAATTTGTCTCCTAGTGGAAAGGGATCACATACTCTCTTGACATGCCACTGACTTAAGAGCAATTACTGAAAATGTTCATAGGGAATGTCAAGATGGAACTGGTCCCCTATTTAATCACCTAGAACTACCCTGGGGGATTCCGAGACTTCTCTGATAAGGCCCAATTCCTTGAAGAAACCTTGTAGCAGGCTAGCCAGGCACGTCCATTGTCTCCTACAATCCCCATGAGAAGGGACTCCAGGGTCGATCCTGCCACAGTGTCTCAAATATAGGCCACCAGGAAACTAGAGTTGTTACTAGTGTAGCCACCTCCATAGCCTTGCAGAGGCCCTCCACCTCAGGCACAACCACCGGCCCAGCAGTGGCCACCTTAGAATCAGTAGGTTCCCCCAAGTAATCCACCTCCACTGCCTAAGTGAGATAACCAGACTCCACCTCCTTGGAAGGCTCCTCCAGCCCCATGTTAGGGTCAATCTCCAAGGGCCCACTTCTCAAACAAGAGGAACCGAACCTACTCATTCAACGAGGATCAAGTCCCTGGTTATTTCTGCAGTGCCTTGGAGTAGGGGATTGTACGTTTTCCTGAGTACAAGAGGCCAGAAGAGGCAAACCTCACTGATCACCCTAATTACTTCCCCTATCACTGGATCCTGGGGAACACCCTCAAATAGTGATTTGTGTTCTAAAGAATGGCTTCAAGATCAGGTGGATAACAACATAGTCTGATTAGGCCCAGCTTCATCGTGGGCGGAATGTGTCTTCATGAAGCCATATAGCATCAGTGACAGCGGAGGCGAGTGGCATAAGATTTCTAACCATGGGTCCCATAAGTATGATGACTGGATGGCTCGTAAAACAATTGTTTTTTCCCATGGTGTTATCCTTGAATGCCTGAATCGACCAAAACCTGCAGAAGCTGATGCGTCAACTACTAATAATTTTATATCGTCATCTCAGTCATCCCCTCAGAAGATAAAACAATGGCAGTGCAAGGGAAAACAAATTCCCCATCCAATTCCATCTTCATCCCGTACTCTTGGAGACTTCATTCCCTCGAAGTTAGTTATTCCCCCCAAAATCTGTCCAGTAGTGGATGAATCTTCAAGAGATAGTCAAGGGTACACCTTGGTTAATACCATAGAGCTGGTAAACCCCTATATGATTTCTAATGATGAGGAGCACCAGGCGGGTCCTCCCAATGTCCCCAACCATCGCCAGCATCGACGGAGCCATGGCTATATGGGTTGTTGGAGTACATCGGTCAGTGCTTCTAGATAGGCTATGCATGCTATGGAAACTAGGCAGTAGGCCTAGTGTAGAGCTCATCACACACAACCTTCTCATCTGGTGACATAAGGTCATCCTTCACCGTCGTTCATATTGTTGGATCAGGCAGAACCACCTCAAATGTGTCATGATCATCCATGCTTTTCTTTGTAATGGCCTCAGTCATCGGGTCCTCATCTGATAGTCACCTCGCAAGCTTCGACTAGTGAGCAGCAGGATATTCCTAGTACCAGTCAGCCGTCGGTCCAGCCAGCAGGGCTCACCATACCTCCAGTCATAGAGAGACCTCCCATTAGCAGAAGTTCACCCCTGACACAGATGTATGATGTTCTCAAACATCTTTCCGTCATTCCAGAAAATATCTCTATCCTTGAGGCCCTTCTCCTGTCATTAGATATACATGAGGCCCTCACTGAGGCTTTAAGAAGCCACCTCCAGTTTGAGACGGAGGTAGTAGCCGTAGAAGCCTTTCATGCTGAGGCGGTCGAGAATGTTGAATGTCAGGACATAATCTCATTCTCTGTATAAGATGAAGGTTCTCCCATATATGGGAACATTATCCCATTATACATCATCGTCTAGTTCAATGGCGTGGAGGTTTGTCACTGTGTTTTTGACACGAGCTCTGGAATCAATCTAATCCCAACTCAGACACTATGAAAACTATGGTTGTCTGAGGATGATCTGAGTCCGTCTGACCTAAGAATCCAAGGTTATGATAGGAAAGAGTAGACACTGATAGAAAAGATCCATTTAAAGACCCAGTTTGGTGGTCTAGTTACCAGCACCAAGTTTATGGTTGTCTCCCAGGACACCGCCTACAATACATTGATGGTTAGGCCATGGCTCCACCTGCATGTGGTGGTTCCCTCATCATATCACCAGTGCCTCAAGTACTCCCTTAATGGTCGAGTGGGCATACTCCAAGGTGGTGTGTCTCCCTTTTCCTCTAGTGAAGCCTGCTATCTCGATGTTGACTACTATAAGAGAAAAGACTAAAAGATTCAGGCTAACAAGGTTGAGCATGCCACAGCTGTGATCATCCCATGGACCGATCTAGATGAAGCCTACATCTTTCTAATCCATAGATTGGAGGCTACAACTCCAAAAAAGGTACAGTGCTTCATTGTTTCTAAAATGAGTGGGGAACGCATTCCCAATTCTATGTGACGTAGAAATATCACTTAATACTCTTACACAAATCAGGCTCAGGTGATCCTGGAGCCTTCTACTCCCATAAGGTATTGGGATATCCGCCCCATGGCGACATTAGTACATCATACTTGCTTGTTCCTCCGGGATGGGATAAATCATCTCAAGCCAACATGCCACTATTTCCTCGATATCATCAAGTGTGTCCCCTTGGGCTGAAGACCATATGGGATCAGATCAATAGCCTTCATCACTATGGTTTCAGAGGCACAGGAGCTCCCTGATGCGGTGTCCACTACCGCTCAGGCTTGTACCAACCTCCCATCAAGATCTGTTGACTTATAAGAAACTCCTCCCACCGAGGATCCCTCCTCCATAAGTGGAGAAGAATATTTAGAGGATTCTCCCCCCACCTTTGAAGAGGGCGTCTCTATCATGGTCAAAAAATTGGTACAGGTGAACCTCGGTAGTGAGGCAGACCCGAAACCCACATTGGTCAGTGTCGCCAAACCCCTCGAGGAGAAAAAACAGTACATATACTTCCTTAAAAAACACCATGATGTGTTCTCCTAGATTTATGATGAGATTCCAGGATTATATTCTTAGGTGTCCATCCAGTTCCTTGGTTTCCTGGAAAATCATTACGGGTTCAAGCAGTCTCCCAGAAAGATGCACCCTTCTCATGGTGCCATGGTAGAGGCATAATTTGATAATATCATCAGATCCAAATTTTTTAAGGAGGTATAGTACCCTAAATGGCTAGAAAACATTGTGTCGGTCAGGTATAAGAATGAATAGGTCAAATTCTACATCGACTTTCGGGATCTCAACTGTCAGTGTTCGAAGGATGATTTTCCCCTTCCTATGGAAGAATTGTTTATCGACACTACAGCTGGGTTCCAAGACCTTTCCTTCATGGATTAGTACTCCGGGTATAACCAGATACGAATGTCCCCTGAGGATGAGGATTCTAGGGCCTTCAGGGCACTAGAAGGTACTTTTTGTTTCCAGGTCATTCCATTCGGTTTAAAGAATATAGGTGCCACCTATCAGTGGGCTATGCATTGCATATTTAAACCGGTACTAGGAACATTGGTGGAATGTTACATGGTTGATCTAGTGGTAAATTATTTCCAGTTTCAGGACTATCTCAAAGACCTTGAGAAAGTGTTCAGATTCCTCTATTCCTGCCACCTAAAAATGAATCCATTGAAGTGCACCTTTGAGGTCACCTCTAGAAAGTTTCTTGGATTTTTTGTCAGGTACAGGGGAATCGAAATCTACCTATAGAAGATCAAGATCATTAGTTATATTTCACTTCCAAGCAACCTTTGGGAGCTTTGAGGTTTCCAAGTACACTTGGCCTACATACGCTGATTCATCATGAATCTGGCTAGCAAGTGTAAGGTAAGCCCTTTTCACGTCTCATGAAGAAAGGAAATGTCTATGAGTGAGACAAATAATGTCAGACTACTTTTGAGGAAATCAAGCATTACCTGCTCTACCCTCCAATCTTAATGCCACTTTTCTCTAGAAATCCACTTGTCCTTTATGTGAACGCCCTGGAACGGTCTCTCTACACCCTTCTCTCCTAGAAGAACAATGAGGGGATAGAGAACAGTCTTTACTACCTCAGCCACATGCTCTTTGATATGGAGACCAGATACTCCCATATTGCGTAGAGCTACCTTACGCTGGTATTCGCGGTATAGAAATTGTGACATTACTTGCAGCAGCACGAGGTACAGTTGGTGTCCCAGGTAGATCTCCTGAAGTACATCATGAACTTCCCCATGTTGACAGGCCTTCTAGCTTGGTGGTCGGTAATTCTTTAGCAGTTCTACATCAGGTTTGTCCCTTAGAAGGATATTAAGGTAAAATCATTAGTATACTTCCTCATTTCCCATCCATCTCCTACAGACCAGTCCCTAGATCTCGATTTCCCCGATGAAGTGATTCTCTCGGTAGACCAAGCCATGTCATACTAGAAAATTCACTTCGATGGTGCTTCCCAGAGCCCTAATGGTAGAAGGCTCAATGACCTCGGGCTCAATAGAGTAGTTCTGGGTATCGTCTTCATTACCCCAACACAAGACATTATGTTGTATTCTTTCATTTTGTTAGAAGGCTACACCAACAATGAGGCAGAGTATTAGGCTATCATTACTGGCCTCGAGCTAGCCCTCGAGATTGACGTCCCCCATTTTCATGTGAAAGGGGACTTTGAACTAGTCATCAAGAAGATCAATGGTGATTATGTCATCAGAAATCTAGAGCTCGTACCATTGTTGGAATGATCTCTCTATCTAATGGCTCAGTTCTCATCTTGTCCAGAACTTAATCATTTCCCTCAATCTCAGAATGGTCAAGTTGATATCTTATCTAGCCTAGATGCATCACTTGCAGAGCCTGAACAGGATGATCTAATTATCCATGTGGCACACCGTAGATTCATTGCTCCCATCACTCTAGATGATGGTGACATCCCACAGGTAATCCACCTTACCGCAAACGCCTCCACGTCAGGACCCCTAGGTCCCCCAGATGTAGTGATTGAATTTACTCCTTACTGGAGAACCCCCTTTATCGAGTACCTCTAAAATGGTAATCTCCTACCATATCAAGCCGAACATGAGAAAATTCAATTCCGCATGTTATAGTTTACCCTATAGGATGGTCCTGGTCGTGAGCAGATCCTCTACAAGCTTGGGTTTGATAGGGTTCTCCTCTGTTTCATTCAAGGAGTTGATATTTCTCAAGTCATACAAAAGGTTCATGCCAATTCCTACAGGGCTCATCAGACCAGGCTGAAACTATCTCACCAGATCTAGAGAGTGGGGTATTTTTGGCACTCCATGATCCATGACTGCATTGAGTTCTCCAAAAGGTTCCATGCATACCAAATTCACACCAACTTTATCCATCAACCACTAAAGCCTCTCCATACTACCAAGTACTCTTGGTCATTTGTGATATGGGGACTCGATGTCATGGGACCATATCTACCAGTGACGGCTCACCAATGTAGGTTCATCCTGGCCATTATGGATTTCTTCTCCAAATGGGCAGAGGCAATTCTGCTCAAGGAGGTCAAGGACCATTACATCATTTAATTTTTGAGCTCCAACATCCTCTACCGATTTGGATTCCCTCACGTCGTCCTCACCGATAACGGAACGAACTTCTGGGAAGCTGATCTGAAGAAATTGTATTCTAAGTACAACATCCATTTTAACCATACCTTTTGCTATCATGCGCAAGCAAATGGACAGATTGAGGCGTCCAATAAAAACCTCTCTAACATTCTACAAAAATGGTTGGTCAGAACAAGAAGAGTTGGCTGGACAAGCTCCCCAACACCCTCTGGGCTTATTATACGACAACTCGTAATTCCACCCAAGTGACCCCATATTCCATGGTGTACAGAACGGAGGCCATCCTGACCATCGAGATTTAGTTTCCCTTATTTCACATAGCTATCTATGATCAGAAAGATCTAGATAAAGTAGCTCAAATCCATCTGGTTGAGTTGGAGGTGCTCGATGAGAACAGGCTTCATGCGCTGCACAATCTGGAAAGGCATCAAAACAAGATAGCTAGAGCTTTCAACAAGAAATTCTGCTTCTGCTCTTTCTTGCAAGGTGACTTGGTGTTGGCCCTGAGAACACCAATGATACCTGGTAGCAAACCACCCAAGTTGGAGACCAAATTGGAATTACCTTACATTGTTCACAAGGTTTACTCCAATGACACATACTCTCTAGTTACCATGGATGGAGAGTGTATAACTCCTCCCACTAATGCCAAGTTCCTCAAGAAATACTTTTCCTAAGTTTCATGGTCCCACATGACTTTAAACTTTATGGTCTCGCACGACCCTAAAATTCATTATGGTCCCACATGAACTTAAATTTTTTGGTCCTACATGACCTTAAATTGTGAAATGTCGTCCAACATGATGTTAAACTGTATGTCGTCCTGCATGAAGTTAAATTGTATGTCATCCCACATGACGTTAAACTGTATGTTGTCCCACGTGATATTAAACTGTGTGTCATCCTGCAAGATGTTAAACCACAAGAACTACGTATGGATTGATTACTATCCTCATGGCATATGTAGGAATTCTTGAATGCTTCCTCTCGAGTCTGGACCCATGTTTCCTCTTTTACTATCCCCCCTAGGAATAGCTCTCTTGGAGGATCCCACATGGTGTTGTGTAGGCCTCTTTTTCCCCACTCGTGTTAGGATTACGACGACTGCACCATGTGCCCTCCCTCATTCTTCTCTCCTCCCATGTCCTCACCGCATGATGCTAAACTGCATGGCCTTCATAACTACATATGGCTTGATTCTCATCCTTATGGGATACGTAGGAACACCCGGACATTTCATCTGTAAGCCTAGCCCCAAACTTTGGGACCTCCCATTGGGTCGAAGCACATGATGTAGTGTAGGCTTTTTCCCTCATTCACGTCGAGCTCATCATGACCATACCATGTATCCCTCCTCCCTGAAGATCCCCACCTCTTCTACTATCCATCTTGAATTTAAGTTGCACGGGCACATTTATGCTCCACACACTCCATCATTAGGGTTTCCATTATATTTCATATCTGAAAGAGCTCTCAAACAATATGGATACTTAGCCTAAGGGCTCTCCTATCATTTTGAGCCAATGCCCTCGAGTGCCTCGAATGAAAAATTGATACAAGTCTCGTGTTGTGAATATGGTCAGTGGTCGATGCTCATTTTTTGTTCCTATTTCAGGTCACACGATATGGATGATGTGTTTTAAATTTGGTCAATAGTTATCCTTTGTCATTGTCACCACCCCATATGTCCCAAAAATTGAGTGTAGTGGCTCATTCTACCTCGTTGTCTCTTCAAGCCTCAGTCTGCCTTAGGAAGGAGGGTGATTCCAAATGACGAACCCTTATGTGAGGGGAAGAGCCTAGTCCAACTCCTTGTTTCCCACACTGATCATTGATTACATGGCCTTAGGAGATGAGTTAACGCAATACCCGTATGATGGATCATATGGCTAAAGTTGGCCGGGATGCCCAGCCTCAGGTCCCTCGACCCTTTCGGCCCCCTAGCCCAAGTTCTCATTTAAGAGTGTGAGGTGTGGTATGGAATCACGTCTTTATTCACATCGGGCTATTTTTTCACACCGCACATATCCCCTTTGAGACATCCCTCCATTTATTGTCCTTTATATGAGCACAGGCCCAACCATGCTTCGCAAGCCCCATCATTTGGGTTTCCATCATTTTCTATACCCAAAAGGACCCCCAAATGGCATGGATGCTTGGCCCAAGGGCTCTCCTACCATTACAGGCTAACACCCTCGAATATTAAGAGCGACAAATTGATACAAATCCCATATTGAGAACACAATCAATGGTTGATGCTCAATTGTTTTCTCCCTGACCTATGGTCACACAAATAAAGATATTATGTTGTGAATATGTTAAACATTTATCCTCTATCATTGTTGTTGCTTTTTGTTCTTCCATAGGCATGATGATTCATCCTCCATTCAGTTATCCCATGCATATGACATTAAACTAGGCATACGTTCTAAGCCCTATGACCTTAAATTAAGAGCACCACCGTCCTCACTGCATAACAATAAAACGGCACAATATCCTTCTCTATAACTATGTGTGTCTTGATTCCCATCCTTATGGGATACGTAGGACCTCCCGAACGTCTAGTCTTTGGGTCCATCCCCATCTCTTAGAAATCTCCCTATCATCTTGGCCCCTTGGTATGTGTTCTTCCAGGAGAGGGGTATAGGGTGTATTGTGGACTTCTTATGTCTCCATTCACGTCTGGTTTATAAAAACTACACCACATACCTCTATCTCTCTTGAGCACCCTTTTCTCCCTTTCCCTAAACTCATATTTTCAAGTCAACTTCTCTTAATTTGGGTCCCTTAACCCTTTTCGGTGATTCACCAATGTGCCTAGGATTACTCTGGTTGAGAGCCTGGAGTGTCAGATTCTACTTGGACATGCTTTCACCCATTTTTCAGGCTTCGTGTTCCCCTTAATTTGGGATTCCATTATCTTTCACATCTGAAGGGACTCCCAAATGTCATGGATGCTCAGCCCAAGGGATCTCCTACCATTATGGTCCAACGTTCTCAAGGGTTTCGAACAACAAATTGATACAAGTCCCACATTGTGAATATGGTTTGTGGTCGACGCTCATTTATTGTTCCCATTTCAGGTCACTCAATATGGATGTTGTGTTTAGAATACGGTCAATAGTTATCCTCTATCATCATGTCAACCCCATCAAGCCTTAAATGGCAGTTACATGATTCACATCATTTTCCACCCCCACCATGTCCAAGTGGAATTTCGACACTCTTGGTACTATCCCTCAGTGCGCATTTGCACATTAGTTTGGAAAAGTGATGTTATTAATATTTTAATGACTTATTATATTCCCCCTTTTACTTATTTTATATGAAATGTGCATAATTTGTGTGAAATATTAATGTTTTAATATTAAGTATAATATTTGAGCATTTTTAGAAGTAGTCAAATTGAGTCAGTTTAATGTTTTAATTATAACTATCACTATACTGATCAAAATTGTGTGGTTCTTATTTTTTAGGATTCTCCTTTCAATATACAACATTTCATTAGAAGGTACCATGATCCAATTCTGCCATTTGAAGGGTCATATGGTCCTCACAAACAAGACCAAAGAATCTGTGAAGAAACTGGACTATTCATGAATATTGATTTACTGGGCTCAATCCAGAATTCAAAAAACCTTAACACTCCACCATAATTTGGGGGACATTACATGTAATCTAGGATAAAACTTTCAAGGCCCAAATCCAAAAACAAGGGGCCCAACATATGCTTTGAAGTCCAGCCCACCATTCTGACCTAGAATTAAAATCAGTATAGTATGCATGACATATCTCCTTATGTAAGCATCCAAGAGAGCTTAGATTTTTCAGTGTGAAAGAGGAGATATAGGCGGACGACTTTGTTGAAGAAACCATTCGGATTTGAAGGCATCTTAATATTCAAAAACCATTTCACATTATGGACTTCAAAAAGACTGGATTGAAATGGACAGTTTAAGTTTGTTTATTCATCCGGCCATAACTTTTTGTCCTTACGTAAAAATGACTCCAAATTTTGAGAGTAGTCGGCCAACATTATTGTCTACAACTTTGAAGAAGAAGATATTTGAAGCTTCGGCTGTCTGAATTGCCAAATTGGCGATGCAAGTGGAGGGACAGATTGGGAATGCAAACAGTCCACTCCTTGGGCTATAAATACTCTCCCCTTCTCTCCTTGAGAGGGGTTGGCATTTCAGAAGAGAGGAGATCATATTGGCACGACCAAAGCTTTGACAAAGTCTTGGGAGGACCTTCCATACTCATGTTTTCACTTGAGAGACCTTTCCTTCTCTCTTTGTTTTCACTTACTTTTGTGTTCTTCATTTTGGTAATCTTGTAATTCTCTTTCTTTGTAATTCTGTTTTAATGCAAGTTACTTATTCAATATCTCTTATTATCATCCACCTTCTGTAGTTTAATATTTATGTTCCTAAAATAGTTTAAATTCAGTTGAATCTCCTTCCCTTCTTTTGCTTCCTCATTCAATCGAAAATCCGTTTTTAATTATCATCATCGTTCGTGTGTGAGTGTCAACGTACCACTCTTTTCTAATCCCTTTCTTTTTTTTTTCTATTCTTAATTTATCATCATAATTATTTTAACCAGAATATTAAACATCCAAATGGCTGAGTAAATCTATCATTGGGTTGAGTTATAATTTGGGGATGTTAAGTGATTGAGAGTTTTGCTCGATGAGTATTCTTTAAATTAATATTGTGTATGTTAAACTTAATATGTCATGGATTAATGATATGTTTTGTTTAACGAGTGGTTTCCATGGATTATTGGAACCATAAATACACTACCATAAATAAGTTTTGATTGATATTAGAACCCTAAGTTAAGTTAAGGCTTGGATTAAAGCCTTCACACTTAGGAATTCCAATCAACGTCAACTTATGACATGGGTGTTAATTTAATGCAATACAAAGTAAGGCTCAAGGATATCACATGCTTAACTCCCCAATGATGAACTCACCCCAATATTTATCAATTTGGTAAATCAAACATCATCCATAAATCATTTCAATTAAGCTCTGCAAACAAACCCCCCTAATCAAAATACAATCAACTAAAAACAATCGACTATTACGAAGTACCATCACCGAGGATTCGACCCGAGTGCTGCTATACACATTAGCAGAGCACCGGAACTTTAACCGGTCGATAGGTGACAATCGGCCATGCGTTTCAAAAAGATGTGGTGAGGCGTCATTTGGGGATCTGTACCAACATCCCCTTTACATGTATCCCATGTGTTGAAAAGACCTCTTTCACCATTGTTTCCCACACCGATTTTGACTCACATGGGATTAGGGATTGGATCGAGGTCTGTACCTATTTGGAAGAGTTCTGATTCTCCGTGGTCCAATCTCTAAGACCTTAAACTAATATCTCTTTATGCTTCCCCTCTTTAGAACTATGTATGTATTGATTCCCATCCTTATGGGATATGTAGGAATGCCCAGACATCTCTTTTTTGGGTCCAGCTCAATTTCCACTAATTTATCTCTTTTGGTCTACCTTTTAGGCCCCAATTCTTATAGGACCTCATGGTGTGGCATGTGTGGGATTATTATTTTATTCATGTTGGGTTTATAATAGTTGCACCGCGTACTCCTCTTTAAAGATCAAGTCCCTCCTACCTCCTTTTCCGCATGACATTAAACTATATGATGTCCCACATGACATTAAATTGTATGTTGTCTTGAATAACATTAAACTGCACATTCTAGAACTATGTATGGCTTGATTCTTATTCTCAAAAGATACATAGGAATGCCCAGACATCTCATCTTTGGGTCCATCTCAACTGAGAGCTAGTCTCTCCTACACCATATTCTATAACCTTTTCTGGCCCCTTGTCCCAAGGTTTCTTTCATGGAATCGTGCATGGTGTGATGTGGGCCTCATTCTCATTCACGTCGGGTATGCTTTATTACGCCATGAACATTCCATATTGAACCTCATCTCATCTGTATATGTCTGAGCCGTATGACTCTAAACTATAATGCCTAGTCCCACATGACTTTAAACTATTACGTCTATACTACACGATGTTAAAGTGCATGGTTGGTCCCATCACATGACCCTAAACTGTGACATTATCATCCTGGCCTCATGATAAAAATAGAACTACATCGTGGTGTCCTCACTTGAGGGGACATCATTTTTGGTATCGGTCACCCACCATACCATTTGTCAACACTTGCATATGGATTGATTCTTGTGGTGATGCCTGGACTTTCTATCCTCAGTCCGTCGCTTCACAAAAAAACACATTCATCTTAAAGGACAAATAAGATCAATCAAATGCCACTTCTTTTGGTTCAAGGTCCAGACCTACATGACCTTATTATCTATGGCACTCGTATCTTACCATTCCACCCTTAGAAATACATATGGCTTGATTCCCATCCTCATGGGTTATTTAGGAATGCTCGGTCACTTTGCCTCATTTCCAGCCTAACTTTCACTTTCAGTCCCCTGACCTAGAAATTTACTGGGGAGCACATTGTGGTGATACGAACTCCTACTGTCCTCACTCATGTCAGGTTGAGTAATTATTTCACTACGTGTCTCCCTTATTCAGTTCCACCATGGTCCGAGCTCTATGACCATAAACTAAGACCACTACGAATCCTTTCCGAAAGACGTTAAACTATGCGACATCTTCCAGAACTACGTATGGATTGATTCCCATCGTCATAGGATACGTATGAATTCCTAGAAATTATATCTGCAGGTCTAGCCTCGGGAATCTTAAACTATGTTTCCTCTTATTATATCCCATTAGACCAAACTCTTTTGGGAACATGTGGTGTGGCGAGTACCTCTTTGGTTCTCATTCACTTTAGGTTTTGAAATAGTTTCACCATGTTCCTCCCTTGCCTTTTCTCAACCTGGTCTGAGATCTATGACCCAGAACTGAGATCTCCCTATGAGAACTGCATGTCAGGTTTGGATACTTCGTCTCCCTGTGTACAATCCATTAAATCAATCCCCCCCTTAATGGCCCATCCTACAACCATTAAGTTGGAAGTGTGCGACCCCAAGACCCTTGTCCTTAGAAAGAGACTTGACTCCCTCTATCTGATACATCTTATTCTCATACTCAGATGTGTTGTGGAAAAGAGCCTGAAGTATGGAATTTTCACAAGGATATTCCCTCATTCCATGTCCAAGATTCGTGAGCCCTTTATTTGAATCTTCATCCTCTTCCACGTCTGAAGGGAAACCCTTTACGGCCTGGTCTCAATACACATTAGCTTACTTACCATCTTGGTCCAATGTCCCTGATGACCTCAGATGACATTTGCGATAGGTCCTGTGTTTCAAACATGGTCAGCGGTCGACCCTCATTTGTCTGTCCTCATTCAAGGATAACACGGAGTGGATACTATGTTTCGAACATGGTCAACAGTTATCATCTATCATCATGGCTCTATCATTGTGGTCCATATCTCGAGAATCATAATTCACATCTTTCCACTCCCTTATGTTCAAGTGGAATTCCAACATACTCGACTTTACCCCTTCACGCATCAAGGTGCGTCAAGTTGGCGGGTCGGCATTATTGGATGTCATTTACATAGCATCCCATCACCCCAAACATGTGCCTTCCTACTCTAGGAAAGTCCCATCACTACTAATTGTTTCCCACATCGAACATGACTCATGTGGGATTATTAGTTTTGGTAGGACATGTACTGGCGCAGCCATGTCACACATTCCTTTCATCGTCCTGCATGACATTAAACTACACTCTTAAGAACTAAGTTTGGATTCATTCCCATCCTCAGGGGATACGTAGTGACCCCCAAGTGTTTTTCCTTGGGCCCATCCCTAGGTTCATTAACCCTTTTAACCCCCCGAGCCCAATCCTAGTCCAGACAGCATGACCTTTAAACTATGTGCATCATCCTCATTGTACGACGTTTAAACTATGTCCCTATCATTCACATCTGTATGATGTAAAACTACATTTCATTCCAGGTCCTTACTAGAGAGGTCCTGTTTGGAAGTATATTTGATCTCTGATTAGATAGATATTCCCACCTCATGTGTTTCCGCCATGGTGGCATGATTTCAAGAGTGTTGGAATCCATTCGAACAACCCATCAATCCACACTCCATGATTTGTGTGCCCTTTATTCAGACCCTTGTCCCCTTTCACGTCTAAAAGAACCCCCTAACAGTATGGATGCTTGGCCTATGGCTCACCCACTATCCTCAGCCAACATTCTGTAAGACTAATGGATGACATTTTGAGACAGGCCCTGTGTTTCGAATATGGTCAATGGTTATCCCTCATTTGTTATCTCCATTTCAGGCTAATGCAATAAGGATAATTTGTTTTGAACGTGGTCAGTAGTTATCCTTCATTGTCATGCCACCCTAACAATGTTCCGAATCTGGGGTATCATGATTCACAATTTCCACTGCCTTATGTTCAGGTTGATTTCAAACACCCCTGGCGTTACCCTGCTCATGCACTAGAGCACATTGGAAGACGGCGCGTCGATTGTTCTGAGGTCCTCATCCTCCAGTCAGGCCTCTCCCCTTCTTCCCAGAAATACGGATTGGTTATTCAAACCCTGGATTCCTAGAGCTTGGTTTTCACTCTTATATTCAGATGGAATGGTAGGGTGGTCATCCCTTGTTTCTCGCATCGGGCCCGACCCACGTGATCTTAGAGACTGATCATTGTATTTTATATGAATGTAATGGATATTCAATAGACCAAATATGAATAACAAAACTCATGCATGCATCTAGCATGAATATTAAAAAACATGAAGGTGCGTTCAAAAGTTACATGCATCACAGTACCTAAGGATCGACCACTCCCATGGACGGGTTGACCCCGTCAAAAGAGTGTTGCAGCTCTGCCACCCTCAAGATTGTGGCATCTAGGATTTGATGTTGCATGTTTAGTTTCCACTCCTCCTCGACAACGATGGGTTGTAGTTCATCAGCTATGATCCGGGCCTTCTCCTAATTGGTTTGGATAACGATCATCTCCTCGAAGGCTTTCCTCATGCGCTCTTCAGCCTCTACCAACTGGTCCTTTAGTTGTGATACAATCTCCGATTGTGCATTGAGGAAATAAGAATGTTCATCTTCCTAGATGTGCAATCGCTGAATCTCATTTTTATCCTCCTAGAGCCTCTTGATGTTCACCACTTTTCTCCGCTACCCACCCACACCAAGGCTGCGGTCATATTCTCAGATCTTCTCAACCATGATATCTTAGACAAGCATGTGGGGACACTAGGCATCCACCCCCCAGCACATAGTTCACACAGTCAGGAACAAAGTCTCTCTATATGGTCTATCCATTGTTCTTGAGGGGTGTCATCGATGAAGTGATTTATCAGCTTCCACGGCCAGTGGTGGACTATTTTGCTATCCTCTTCATCAGAGGCCATCACATCCCAGTATGCGGGGTTGGCGGCCTCATACACAGGGAACACCCCCAAGAACTCATCGGTAGGGTCTGCATCTAGTGTCAGATCGGGTATGGCAGGACCTATGTTGTCCGATCGATCTTCATCGTCAGATCCCACCTCAATAATTTTAGGCTCTTCCCTACTAACAGTCCCACCAGTGATCAGGAGCGCCGCCACTTGGTCAGTTTGAATATTCACCTCCACAACCACCATCATTCCCCTAGGAAGGGTGGTTCAAGGAGTACCAACCAACCTCTCCCAGGTATCCCATGCCATTTGAAGAACTGTGCATACCAAGAAGTGAACAGATGTCAGTTAACCTGATCGATGGTTGGTAGTCATGATTTTTTTAGGAGACTAACAAAGATTGAATTCTCATTCTTGTTCCTGGTTTTTTGTCATCGGGACCCCGATCCGTGGACCTCTGTATATTGTTGTAAGGTCTAAAAACTCTGAAGGATCCACCTCGGGTGTCCTGGCCCCGCTGGATACAGTAATCGCTGTCGTCGCGGGTGTGGATCCCGAAGGCCCTGCATCTGTATCCACTGAGGGAAGAGAATGGGTTCTGTGTATGAGGACCTCCTACATAGTTTAAATATTATTGAGGGGTCCAAATTATCCTGGAAGTAGATCCTGGGGAAAAATCAGGGTCATACCTTGAGATCCTCTGCAAACTCTTCAGGCTCTCGGTCCGAATCACCAACTTCAACCTCCTCCAATGGGATCCCTCTACTGGCCTCCTATCCCCGTGAGGACTTGTATAATCTTCTAGAAAAGGGAATTTCTCCCTCAATTCTACATCCGACAAATTGTGGAGAGGTCGTGTGATCCAAAAACACCTTCACCCAGTCTTTTATTGGAAGCAGGGAACCCCGGGAGTGCATGAAGTCCTCCAACTCAGCCAGGTATTGTTCTGTCTCCTCCTAGGATACTACAAAGTCGGCCCCTGGTGGGTATGATTCCTATAAAATCTATCCCGAGATGGTTCAAGTGTTTCCACATCTTGGATGGGCTGAGTAATTTCATGTTGACATCCCAGATGTCTCAAGCCTCCAGGAAGACAGCATTCTCTAACAAGTCTATATGGCACAACCGCTTCCCTGGATCTCGGGTAGATATTCTGCGGAATCCACTTGGTGGCCTCCCCTCTAGATAACTCTGCTCTTATAGGGCCATCGGGTTCACTTCCGCCGCCAGATCTGCTACCATTGCCTCCCCCTCAACTGGAACGGGCCTCGCCGCCACGGAAGCCCCGCCACTACGGGATGTCCTTGCCGCCTTCCGGCCTCGGCCTCGAGGTTGGGGAGGCACACCATCACTGGACCAAATAGTTAGATGCTTCAACATCTCCCCAGGGTAGGATGCCTCCCAACTTTTGGCATACTCCTTCACCAGTCCGAAGACAGATGTGGGTGGAGGGAGCTCGTTTCGCATCTTCCCATCTTCACATGTGAACATGAGCCACATCTGCCTCATCACTCACTGATGGTCCTCGTATCACACCCCCAAATAGACCTATGGGGTCAGTCATTGTATGCACCGAAATTTCCTTGAAAATCAGTGCGTGGTGTATGGCTCACAGAGGGGCTCACTGTCCACCTGTTCCACTAGGACTCTACCTCGAAAGTCCAAGACGTCGGACCGATGCTCTTCTGTTCACTGGCCATCATCAGTGAATACACCCGTTGGCAACAGAAAAGAGTGAAATTTTAACTCCTCTAACTTCCAGATCTGGTTCAATACAGAATGCACGGTCAGCGTGGCAGGAAAGCTCCCAGTGGCATTCATAATGGATGGGCAGTAGTTTGATCTTGGAGAGAAGATGGGGTTTGGATATTCATAGTCCCCCCTGTCGTGGGCCGCTATCCACCCATATAGGAGGTGGAATGGCCCACATATTCTCTTAGTCTTCTTCCCCTCGCTGATATGCCACAGTATCTTGTACATCTTGGCGAGCATCGAGATCCCAAGATTGACATGCCCTCCTGTCGACAGCATGGACGCCATGATAAACGTGCTCGGTCGCACACCCATGTTCGTGTCTCTCACCGGTAGGATCCAACTACAGATGAGTGCCACAATGAATGCAGCCAACTTGAAAACCTATTTGCTGCTCAGTACTAACGTTGAACCCCCACATCTTCTACTAGATATCCTCTAAAAGCTACCAGTAGGAGTGATCTTTGCCTCATTAAGCCCCCTTCGGGCATGTCCGAGGCCTCACAGGAAACTGCCTGTTTTCTGGGAAGTTCAAGAACTACTTGAACCACCATTTGAAGTGGAAATATCTCATTGACTCCTTGTTATCTCCTGGTACTAGGTTCATCAACACCATCTCCAATGGTGGAATCTTCTCTGAATCCTCCCATACACCCATAACAGGGAGGAACTCATCATACATCGCCCCCAGTATCGGGACCCCTGATATCTGATTCACATCCCATAAACTATTGTCGACCTCTCCATGGTGCAAATGGAAGGTATTGTTCCTCGATAACCATCTGCTCAGAAACTCCAGCATCAGTTGCTTTGGTTGATAGACATGGAATTGGGAGGCCCAATCTGCCTCATACAGGCCCACTTTTCTCATCTCTGCTCCGAATTCCTCACACAATGCACCTACCTAGTAGGCTCAGGCCTAGTCATCTATGAAGTTTCCACCTTGGTGCAGATCCCACTCATCTGACCACCCCTTTCCCAGGTTCCTCAGGGATTCCTTCAAGATGGTGTGGTTCAGAGGGGGGGATGTCTCCGGATACAGTTCCTTCTTTTCAATGTTGTTTAGATGATTGTATAGACAGTCAGCGTTGAGAGGCGTGAAGTACTCCCAGGCATGGCCGTTAGCCACCCTGAACCACTAGCTCTAGTACGGCATTCTCCTGAACCAGTAAGTTGGCTCATACCTGCTTGCTTCAGGGATGAAGACTTTATCCCTCAGTCTAAAGCCATACAGAGGTAGCCTCTTCCACAGTGGATAGTTATTTTGGATTTCCAACAACATGGATACCAACTAATTATGGTAAGAATAGATCCATATGAACTCCCCTATACCTGAGCTATCTGCCATCTCCTCTCTCCGATTAGCATCCACACGGACCCCCCTGGCAGCCTCTTGGTGAGCTATTTAGTTTTCGAGATTTGGACGTTTCTTGTTTTGGATCGCAAATCTCTTTCACGGAGCTCGTTCGCGGAGTTTGTTCATGAAGGAAGTTCATGGATCCCGCCCCAGCCTTCAGATGAAAACCGCATAGCACATCATTGCGAAGTCAAAGACTCACTGTGTTCCGCAAAGTAGAATGACCAATTCGTGGAGAGAAATCACAGAGTATGCGGAGCTTCACGAATTGAGAGCACTAAAGGCCAAAATAAAAAGATGAGAAACGAAAAAAGAGATTTCAGCCTCCCCTATTTATAGGAAAGTACCTATATTGCTTCGCGGTTCATCTAAACTGTGACGAGATTCATGGCGTACTAATCCCACATGTTGCCTCACCACATTGCGAGCCTCCTTCATGAGTCAGTCGTGCGAGTCAGCTTCACAATTGACCGATGAATTTTGACGATTGAACCTCAGAATTTCAACCTAGCTTTCTCCTCAGCTTCCAGTCTGAGGGGGTCATTTTTTGGTGCCAAAATTTTGTAAGAACAAGAACAAATGAAAATCATTAGGGTTTGCCTTGCGAAGCTTACTCACGGAGCCCCGTAGCACTACGACCAGCGCAAATCTTCCCCCTTCGTGAAGCCTCCATGGAGTAAGGAGGCAGGAGGCTCCGCGAACCCATTTGACGTTTTTGAACCCACCATGGAGCAAGGAGGAGGGAGGCTCTATGAACCCATTTGATGTTTTTGAATTCGCCATAGAGAAAGGAGGCATGAGGCTCTACAAACCCATTTGACATTTGTGAACCCTCCGTGGATCAAGGAGGCAGGAGGTTCCACAAACCCATTTGACATTTGCAAACCCACCGCGGAGCAAAGAGGCAAGAGGCTCCACAAACCCATTTGATGTTTTTAAACCCACCGCGGAGTAGGGAGGCAGGAGGCTTCACAGTTATGAAAAAATGCCACGTGTCTTCCCGTCCAGCAAGCTCTGCTTCACGGTTCCTCTCTTCTATAAATACCGAGCTACCCTCAAGCCCAAAGGACGGATTCTTTGACCTTTCACCTTCTAGAACTCAAATCGCAAAGAGATTTATGCTCTGTGAACCATGATCTCTTCAAGGTTTTTTAGCATCACGAAGTGCCTCTCCCTTGGTTTGAATTCAGCCCCTATTCAAAGAGAGATGTCCTTCTCAGAGCCCACAGGCCTCCGCGAAGGAAGGGTATCCCCATGGGGACTCTGTTATTTGTGGAGCACTTATGCTTCACAAAGTACCCTCCATGAAAATGTGACCCACATGCTAAGGCAGGGTCACTATGCTTCACGAAGCACATTGTTTTTCAATGCTACGCTTCACAGGGAACCCTTTCTTCATGAAGCACTGCTCCACGAATGCATTTCCACTTCGCGAAGTGCCTTCCATATACACCTATACCCTATGCCTAGGCTAGGCCACTTCACCTCGCAAAGCATACCCCATTGCGAAGCCCCTCCACTACATGGAGCACCAAAACTTAACAAGGCTTCTACCAATGAAACCCTTTGCTTCACAACTCCTTTTCTCATGCGACCCTCCAGGTTTGCACAAAGTAATTTCAAGATCCCTTGGGTGGTACTTCCTATTGCATTGTTTTGCCTCATGCTTCTTCACATTGGCAGACTAATGGCTATTGCTTCTTTGCATAGCCACACTAATGTGGACCCCTAAATGGATTACTCCATAACACCCCCTCACTATGGCATTGTTGATGTATTCCCTTCCTCAAGGGAGGGTGGGTATTAGTTATGTATGTCCTAGGGGTGCGAAGTAAAGACACCTCATCCGAGCTGTAGGACATTAAATTTCCAAGCACCATTGTCCTCAGCACATGACGTTAAACTGTGACCCCTCCCCATACATCATACGCAGGGTGCCCCATATTGGACATTCTCTAAGCCCAATGGTCTCCATGGTAGTTAGATCATTCCTCACATGGAATGAGATCCTCTTTATTGGAACGACGTCTATCCTTTGGGAAAGGGTAACCACCTTGGTGTAAGCCCCTATCCTTTCTTGCAGGAGGCAGCATCCCCGCTCCTCCTATCTTCTTCCTGGCCAAAGATCAGAGAGGGGGGATGGGCACCGGAACCCTTATCTCTTCCATGCCAAGTCCCTATCCCGCTGGGCTTTATCGCCATCAGGCCTCCACCCTAGATTAAGTCCCAATCTTCATCTCCCTAGGCTTTTAACCATGCATAATCCCCTGTTTACATTTTGGGCCACTGACTACGTGTCAAACCCACTCCACTTCCCATGGATGCACCTTTCATGATGTGATCATCAGGTATTTGCTACCTATTGTTTCTCACACCAAGCATGACTCACGTGAGCTTAGAGCAAGCATCGACCATGGAATCCTCTTTGGGAAGCCTAGAGTGTAAGCCCCAAACACTCCTCCCAAATTACGCAGACATTGATCCTTTCCAAGGAAAGGTAATTAGGAAGCCTCCATGAGGTTCAAGACCACCATCCATTGGTTCCAACCACCCTTCACGTCAGTTCCAACTCCTTCAGAACTACATGGACTTTGATCCTTTCTAAGGTAAGGTACGTAGGAATCCTCCCTGAGGTTCTAGCCCACCATCCATTGGTTCCGACCCCCCTTCACATCGGTTCACCAACACCCCTCCCAAACTACATGGACTTTGATCCTTACCAAGAAAAGGTACATTGAAAGCCTCCCTGAGGTTCAAGCCCAACAATCATTGGTCTTGAATCCCTTCATGTCATTTCACCCCCATCCTCCATGACGTTAAACTATATGCCCCTTTTGTCCCGCATGACACTAAATTATCCCTCATCCCATGGTAAGCCATTGTGAACCCCATTCAGTAGTAAGACATTGTCAACCCAAACCCAGTGGTAAGCCATTGTAGTCCCCTTTGTTGGGACCCATATATCTGGTCATCCCTCAAGATTTAGACCAACTTTGGGCTTCTAACCACACTTAATACCTAATATATCATCAGGTCGATGTCCTCTGCGCACACCCTGACCTTATACCCCATCTTGAACTATGTAGACTTTGATTCTCTGCCACGGGGATATGTAGGAGGTCTCTTTGAGGCTCAATCCCAACATTATCATCGCCCTCAAGTCGACTCCATCTCATTATCCATCCACTTCACTTAACCATCCATTATCCATCTTGATTCTTACCTGGGCCACCACATCCCGGTGGAATCATGCCACCTCATTCCACATTCCCTTTAACAATAATCGGGTAACTAACCACGTGTTAGCCCCAATAGAAGTGTGTCCTCTAGGGTTCACACTCATCTGATACACTCTAGTCAGTGTTCAGATCAGTTTGATCCATCTCTGTTGGACGTTAAACCTGCGGCATACCTTGTGTTAAACATGGGAAGGTGAGTAAAACCTTAGAGACATGCCTATGGCATATAATACCCCACACTCGACATGGGATTCATCAAGATTTTGCACCCTCAAGAAGCCCTATAATAAGGGGAAGAAAACTAGACACGCTAGTGTTTCAGCATCCAGACACGCCAATGATGTCCAACATGACTACTCTCCCGACCGAAGATTGCTTCCCTGGCTGGACCCCTATGAATGTCATGATAGAAGCAATGTAATTAACCGGCATCCATGAAGATATGGCACTGGAAAGAGTTTCACGAACAAAGTATTAATATATAAGGGAGACCCGGACTAGGTAATGAGTTCTAAGGAGGAATCCACAGAAGAAAGAACTGACATCCCATCATCATGTTTCGATCAAGGAGAAAACTTCCCTGAATAAGGAATGGATGTTTCCCGCCTTTGGAAAGTGGGAATGTGGAGAAACAGCCAGAACGTCCTCAACCTCCTCAAGCAGACGGATGTGCACACCCTGGGGAAAGCGTCAGAAATAGTATCCACCAATAGAAACATCATTAATTATATTTTTTATTATAATTAAACCTTTATAAAATTATTTTATTAAAAGTTTCTTGATTATTTGGTGTTGTGGATAACATAAACAAAGAAATTTAAAATATTATTAATATTTATAAATTTTTTTACCATTAAATTTTCTTATTACACAAATTTTATTCCTTTTTTTGTAGTTCAAGATCTTTGAAAGTATTTTTGAACAAAAAAGAATTTCATGCTCTCCCATCCTCTAATTGGGGAGTTAACATAGCATTGACAATATTGTGCAACATATTATAATGATAATGGAAATTCCCTAATATTAACTAGTTATTCAACAACATTAGAATGTTTTAACATAAAACAAAATATTTGAAAATCATTTATGTTATTATGTGGTTATTATCTATATATTCCATGATTTTTTGGTAATATGTGAATTAAACCGGATTTGAGTTCAATGTTTGGTGCTTTATCTTGTGCTTTAATAGATACAAGTTGGATATCAATATCTTGATAAGTAAGTTATTTTAGTGTTCAATTATTTCCTACCATTTTATACATGTTTATTTTAGTTTCTATTTTATTTCTAGAATAAGAGGGGTCTAGAAGAGTCTCATGGTGTGGAATAACCTCCTTTAAGGGATTGCAATATGTGTCTCGGTGTCGCTGGGGTAGGATCCTCTCCAGCTCAGGGTTGAAAGGGGGTAGACCTCTTGGAGAATAACGCATCATGAATCTATATAGGAACTAAAATAGAACAAAAAATAAGCAAATAAATAAGATAAACCAAAATAAATATTCATCAAATTGACAAATATTTTATAAAAAATACACACTAATAACTAAAACATTCCCTAGAAATAGATCCAAATTTTGACAACATTGTCATGTGATGTCAAATTTATTATCATTTAAAGATAATTTAATGTAATATGTTAGAACCTAGGTTGTATATAAATTAGTTTTGATGGTTTAAATTGTGTATTTTCAACAAAAAATAAGAAAAATGTGGGGGGTGTTTTGAAAACAATTTTAAGAAAATTATTGAATATAAAGAGTTTAATAGTTGAAAAAAATAGATTTTAAAAAATATGAGAAAATATGTAATTCTGAGTTTAATACACACATTTCAAGTTCATTGTTATTAGATATTAATTTAGGTTTGGATTAATTCTTTGGTTAAAATTAATCATAATCTGAGTTACTTTCAAAGATTTTATATAAATGCATGTTAAACCAAACTATGACATAATAATCTAATGGACAAGGTCCAGATATTATTTGTTGTATAATGACTTACAATGAAAATTTGAGTCTAAAATAACTAGTGAAGAAATGGATTCTTGTGTTTCCCAATCATAACAACATAAATGAAACACTCAAAACATCACATTGGCTGGTTGAAATTAAAGAGTATTCCTTTCGGATGAATCAAAAAATCATTCAAAAATAAATATAAGTAAGGTACTACTGATTAAAATGTTTTCAAACTAAAAATATATCAAACCAGTACAAAAAAGGTGTCATAACTCCCTTTAAATGATTTTTAGTACCCTCACAATGAACACCCACCATCAAGAGGATGATAAAGCTCTTGCGGAACTCTAACTTCATCTTAACTCTCTGTATGAGGATAGGGAGCTCTAGAACCTCTAAATGGATTAAATTAATCCTTCTAGACTCCAAATAGCAGTACCATGCCTCTTGTTCAAACATAAAAATGAGGTTCCAAAGGATAACATCTTAAATGAGAGGTGGTTTCAGGCACCTAGATTTTGAGAGACCAATTGTGTCTACATTTAGGATTGGTAAACTATCATATATCATTGTTTACAAAGTGTTATTTTCCTACCTATTTAATATAAGAATATAAAATTTTGTGTCCATTGTACATGGACAATGGGTGATATTTTTAAATTACCGAACAAATTTTTTGACTTCGAGCAGATTTAGTTCCCTATATATCTCAGTTCACTTGGTAAAATTGATGAAAAAATTAGGATTTTATTTCTTTATATTAATTGTATAACAATTATTTTTGGATCATATAATTTTTTTAGCCTAATTAGATTCATGTATTTTTCTTAAAATGTAAAAAAATGGATATATGACCATAGGCTTACATTATGTTGTCCAATTTTCCTTCTACATAATTTTTAGTCCACCAAATAACTTATCTATTCAATTAAATCATCAGAAAAAGTAAAATTGAACTTTTTAATAGTTATAAACATTAAATAATTGAATCAAATGCGATGTTAAATTTTTTATTATATTTGGATGTTTCAATACAAACCATTTTAATAAAGTGGTGTAAGGTTGAAATAAAATAGTGAATCATGGTGGATCACAATGCAACCCAAAAAAATTGGTTTTTATTCAATAAAAAAATTATGTGAAAAAATAAAAAATAAAATACACCACTATCTCCAAATGAAACTTGACAACTTAATGTGACACTACCTCAGTAGCATTTATTCCATGTGCATGGTCCAACTCCATACATAAAATATTATAAAAAATAAATATTCATTCACACCAAAGGTATACATATATGAAGTAAGAACAAATACCTATAGGTTACCTCTTATGATTCTATAAATATAATTTTATATGTAAAATCATAAATGGTAATTTATATATTTGTAATGAAAATATTATTATCGTTATTAATTGAATAATGAAAATAATAAATATTTTCATCTTAATTTAAAATAAATGATTATCATAGAATATTAATTAGTCCATAAAATAATAATGAATGACCATAAAAATAAATAAAATGTAAAAATAAAATATCACCTATGATGTATCATTGGATAACTACCTAGGTTCTAAGGAGAAAACATAATATCGTACTTTTAGAATCATCCATGATAGTGTATTGATGTGATTCCAACATCATAAAAAACTAACTAACCCATCCTAGTCAAGAGGAAAATACCCCAGCTAATGAATAATCTAATATAGTTAACTAGAAATGCATAAGATAACTAGTATATAAATGGACACTAATTTCTTTTCTAGTTACCAAAAGTTTCCCATAAAGTATTATTTAATATTATACATAAATAAATAAATTGAATATATAAATTATTCATTCATGTCACTATTTCACACCTTCCAATGAAATAATCCCTATCAAAATTTATATCTCGTTGTTCAACATGATATAATTGGAAGATACCCATGATAAATTGACCATGAATAGGGGATAATTTTTGGTTTACTTGTATGAATTCTATTACTTCATATTCAACCTCTTGATCTTGTTAAGGATCTTGATCCACTCAGTGATATATCTCAATCTCACCACATATTCAACAATGATAATAGAGATCACATCACGTTATATTTACAAGGTTTGGCTGAAAGGACTACTCCATACCATGTTGGTTATATTCACCAAAATGGATTCTACACTATAATATTTTTATCAATTACAATTGTCTATATAGAATCACACCATATCATAAATCCTAAATCAACATATAAATTTATTAATACTACATAAAATAGTTTTACCAGAATCCCAGTTGGTTTGCTCCGGAATCACACAAGATACTTCTCCTGCTCCAAACTCCAACTCAAAGATGTCTTCTGCTCTAGATCCAATTGAGAGACTTCTTCTTCTTTAGGATCCAACTAGATTACTTCACCTACTATCAACACTAACCATAATAATTCACCTTTTATTCAAGTCTTGATCCACTATATGATAATATTTTTATCTTCCCCTATGATATCATTGAATAAAACTATCTTGTGTACTCTTAAAGTACCTTTGAATATTACTGGTACATCTCAAATATTTCTGATCACCTATAGATGATTAGATTCCTTAGTGAAAAAAATTTGTAAGTAATTATTAATTTTATTAATGAATTCAAAAACTCAAATAATATGTTCAATTAATGCACAAAATAACTTCAAGGTTATTTTATGCAAGATAAAACATGCACAATACAATGTTGTATCCTTCTTTAATTATCAACTTAATTAATGAATACATTAAATTATGCATAGTGATTTAAATTTTCAAATAACCCTTTTAATTTATGTTGTGTTCCTTCTAAAGCTTTTTATAAGAATTTGAGTATCAATGGATACATGTGGGTATAATCAAAGTCACAATATTTTCATTCACACAATCCCCATCACACATACTTCTCCACTATTTTGTTTATGTTCCCATGTTCATTGAAAACATGTGTGAACTTTCTTCTTTTTCACATAACCTATAATATTCACATGGGGATCTTATTTCAAGAACTATTTTCTTACTCCTTATTTTACTCTCTATCATGGAAACTGCAACTATTGTTAAGTATAATGAAACTTCTTCTTTGTGGAATCCTAAATAGGTGTGGTTCATGATCATCCAAATATGAGAAAAATGTCTCATTTATTCTTTATGAAATACCTTCATGCAAAAAATCATGTCTCCTTCACATAATAGCATTCATGCATGGGGTGTTATTTCATTTTCATACATGAAAAATAGTGGGTTAATGTCCACTAATACATGGAATAAGGTTCTTTAAGAAACACATTGAGTGTTATTAGCATAGTATGAGTATCCATGGGATATTCTTTTTCTTCACACATGAATAAGCTTTTTGGAATATATCTTACTTAACCAAAGGATTTTTGATGATCTATTTCTTTGAAATATGATACTTTCTCAATTTAAATCACTCTTTAGCCATTGGTTATTGATATTTATTATAAATTATCCACCATTATTCCTCTATTACTCACTCCACATCAAGACACTTAAAAAATATACCATGCCACACATATTAAAATAACCAAATATATCATCGTTCAAAGTCATGAAACATGGGTTATCTATTCATAGGTAAATAATATTCATGTTGTGTGTTCCTTCATGAATAATGCCTAATGTGAATAACATAATGATCAAATGTATCATATTTTTCAAGATCAAGTGCATCCATGAATATCAGTTGCTCAAAATACAATTTTTAACTCTTTCGGAAGTGTCGCCTTCTTCAGATAACTATATGCATGTAAGATGAAGATATCATGCATTGAAGTTCTTTATATCACAATATTAGCATCTTGACCTCAGAACTATCATAGTGACATCAAATTTGATCGATGTTGGTTTGATCATGAACTCTGGTGATACTGGTATTCTTGAGCGTTAGGAGGATGAAGGAGATGAGGTCAATAGATTAAATGAATCAAATTATACAGATCAGATGGGAGTCATTATGAATATATCTCATTAAATAGAGGAATAGTGTCAACAGATCCCATGTCCCACATATATCATTGATTTATTCCTCCACTCCTTTATTAATCAACCAATTCCATAAATGGTTCAAGCTGGAAGTGAGGTTCGTTACCTGCAACATTGCACACTTATTATTCTCATTGGATGTGCCTACACTCACTATACCACCTACCTAATCCCATCCTCATGTGTAGGATCACATATTCATCCCTATGGGATTAATGAAATTCTACTCCACCCTCCATGTGGGTTGTATGGATTGACTCTCAAATGTAGTTAAGATTCTCCACTCACATGTGTTTTATTGAGTTTTTTCAAGTGGATCTATGGCTGGCCATATTTTTTATTAAATCATAATAAAATTACTTATAATAATTCTTTTTAATTAATTTATAAAACAAATACTTTGTTAACTCTTCATATAAAATATTGTTTTTATGTTCTTCTTTCAACTCTTTTTCTTCTACACTTTTCTTCATGAAAATAAATATTTTAATGGTATTCAAATAATAAAAACTAATCACAAAATAAAAATTATATCGCACGACCTTCTTAAAATATTTTTCATCTCCTTATTGTAAATAATTTGTCCTCCATATAAGATCTATTTGACATTTAAGATTATTCCAACAGTCATTACAATTTCATAGATAATTGTCCAAGCATTACATATAATTCCATAAATTCAATCTACAAAAAATTTATAAGAATCACCACCTCCTTCCATAAACTCACTAAACACATATTGACATATCATTAAAATAAAATACAATAATGGGACCGAAATAATTATATATTGAATAAAAAGTCCATAAATAAAGAGGGTGTAAAATAATTAGCATTACCTTTATTGAAGAAAAATGAGCCCTTATCTTTTAAAAAATCTTTTAAAAATAATTAAAAAATTACACCATATATAAAAAATTAGTAATTTCATAATAAATCACTTTTTGAATTTAATTGAACACCTAGTGTATAAAAACTACTCAAAACAAAATTGAAAACGTTTTCAAGGAAAATCTTTATTAAATAACATAAAAGTCATAAAAACATTAAAATAATTTCAAAAATACATTATATATAATCAATTAAGGATAAATATAAAGTAAAAAATCAATTAAATTACCAAGAAATTAGGGTCATATAAGATAAAATGAACAATATATAAACACCTACCTTTAGGTTGTTTAGTGGTATTTCATCAAGTATTATTAATATATTACTCTTCATTTATGACTATAGAATCATCAAAAACAAGTTGTAACAATTAAAAAATATATAATATTTCAAAATTAATAAAGCCCTATTTCCTATTTAAGACCGATATAAAAGTGAAGCACTATAAACAAATTTAGAAAAACTAACAAAATACTCGTCTAGTTATTCTTAGTAAAATCATTATAGTATTCAGATGTTTTTTTATGGATATGAAGAAACCTAAATTTTATTTGATCACTAGATGTGAAAATCATATTAGATAAGAAAATATGAGACTGAATAGGAGAATAATAATAAGTTAAATATGGAAAATTAGAGGGGGGAGGTAGGTGAGAGAGATAAGGAGAGAAGGATACATGTATTCTTCAATGGAAGGAATAAAACATAATGACTAGATAAGAGCTACATCCCTAAAGACCTATGTGTGTATTGGGCGATGAGGATAAGTAAGGGGTATCTTCCATTTTTATATAATAATAAAATGATTGTAATAATATAAAAATATAATAATATAATAATAAGTAAATTATATTTTCTATTAGTATTTACTAATTAAATCCATATATTCAAATATATATAAATTCAAAATAATATATCACTAATAACTACCAAATAATAATGTAAAATTCATTTCCATATGAATATTAAATAATGAATTAAAAATTAAATACAAAAATAATAATATATATCACATAATCTATACATATATTTTTTAAAACATAAATCACAATATTTCAATCATAATTTATAATTTAAATAACCACAAAAAAAATTAATAATAAAATTATATAAATCTATAAATCATTTATGGAAATTTATGTGAAGTATGGACATGAGAAATAAGGTTTAAGTTTGTTTCTCGAAAATGCATGGTCACCATGAATTTTCTTTTAATTATGAAAATGGTTGTGCAACTCCCACTACATAAACATTTTTATGACACTGCACAATCACCACACATGGTTCTAGGACTGTGAACATGACCATGCATCACTCATAAAATTTAAATTTTAAAATTATTCATGAATTTCATCCCAAAAAATATTATTATAATAATATATATTCAAGATAGAAAAATTAGGTTTCATATAACTTATTTTTGATATATTGTAAAGTGATTTCTTGCTTACTATTAGTGTTTTATATTCCTATTTTTTGTAGTGTTAAAAAAGAATAAAGAAATGCCATAATAAAAAACATATCCAACATACTTTAAACAAAATTAATTTTACATTATACACAAATAATTCCATTCATTATCTCCAACCATATTAGAATATTTTAGTTCACAACCCACCATTAATGGGAAAGATAACAATAATTGAGTTATCCTGTCATTGATCCTTCAAAAAACATTGATCAAATAAAAGTTTTCTATTAAAGATTTTTTTGAAATATTGAAGAGAATTAGAAACCTAAAATGAGGATAGATTTATATTTAAAGTATATAGGGGTTCACTATTGAATAACAGATTCAAATAATAGATTCTAAGATCTAATAGAGTTGTCTTAAGGGAATAATGGATCTTAGGTTTTTAATGTATTGTAACAACCTGAAGATAACAGTATATAATTATATGATTTATAGAATATATTAAATCCCTTACATAACTAATAAATTTTAGGTTCATAGTTCTAGATAATTAATAAAAACTCCTACATAACAAAACCCACACCAAATAGACATTATTTCCACCAAACCAAACTTAATAAGTGACACACTTGATATATTCAATATTAAAATATAAAATTTGTAACATGACATCATAATCAATCCTACTCATCCTAAATCCAAGTAGAATCACTTTAAAATTTATAATGGAGAAAATATCTTAGTAAATGGTGAGCATAAGTGAGAACAGTCGAAGATCATAAGTGAGAAAAAGATGAACATGTGGGTATAAGAGTAGAATTTTGGTATATAAATATTACATAAAAATCATATCTAATAAAAATGGATTATAAATCATGAATCATGAGATAATTATTTGATAATAACATAATAAATGATTCATTGTAGTGTGGAAACATGAGTCAATAATTATGATCCCTAAGAAAATAACATACAAAGTTTCATAATCTAAAAATGTGGAATAAAGATAAGAATAATGAATCATTTCTTATGTTATA
This sequence comes from Viscum album, assembly GCA_963277665.1. Classification (NCBI taxonomy): domain Eukaryota; kingdom Viridiplantae; phylum Streptophyta; class Magnoliopsida; order Santalales; family Viscaceae; genus Viscum; species Viscum album. Next base: position 767,458,287 of record OY728119.1, on the reverse strand, counting down.
ATACACTATAAATACCATCATCAAATAGTGTATAGATTCCTTTATTGTATTGGGTTCACTCCCTATTTCCATAAACATAGTGGATATAGGCCCATATTTCATTGGTTTTACTAATTATTCATATACATTTCATATCATGTTATATAAATCTTTACCCAATTAATTAGAGGGTTTTATAATTGAAACCCCATAAATAAAATAACAAAAAATGTACATATATTCTTGACATAAACATTAAAAAAAAAATCTATTCATAACATAAGTAAATCTTGAGATATAAATGTGTTTGATGAATATTTATACAAATCCTGATCATCATACATTTAGGCAAAGAAGGCAAATGGTATCATTAGAGTATATCCCTAATGAAGAATAAAAAATGGTAAAGGAGTTTGACATACATGAAAAAATTTTATTAGTAAATTATTAAATTTATTTGAAAAATAATAAGAAATAACCATTACATTTTTAAAAACATTTATTTCAAGGGAAATAATTGAAAAACCAATTAGAAAAAATTACATTGAAAATATGTGAAAACATGGGAATTAATATTTATGTAGAAAAATAAAGAAAATTTTTAGAGAAATAGATCATCTAAAAAGTATTTAAAAATTGATTCATTTCAATATTTTTTTTAAAAAATTAAATTCTATAAAAAATGGCCCATGAGGAAAATGTTAAAATGAGATCCCCATCACATTTTTGAAATGAAAGTCAAAGACAGTATAAAATGACATTATGAAATCATAGAAGTATAAAATATGAAAACCATAAAATAATATAAACAATATTAAAGTGCAGGATAAGAAAATAGATAGACTTTTAGAAATAAGGAATGAGAAATTTCTATAAATATTAATTGAGACATAGTCAGCCTTGATTTTAATGTGAGATAGGAGAAGAATCACTTGTGGATTTGGTATATTTTGAATTGAAATCCCTTGAAAGATAGAATATTAGATGAATTTTTAAATCCACTTAATTTCATTAAATGTTTTATAAAATTAATCTATAGGGAAGTAAATACCCCATACTAAGAAAAGAAATGTTGAATATTAAGAATATATCAATGAAGGAGAAGTGTGATAAAAAACCACTACAAAGTGAATAACATATGAAGTAAGAATATATTAAGGAATAAATTAGGATAAATATATCTAAATACTTATAAAACTATTTGAAATAAAACAAAAAAAATTAAAGGGTGTGATTCACATAAACATATAATATATTAGTCAATGAAGAATGGTTATAACTCAATATAGGGGAACTAAGTTAAGAATCCCTTTATCTTGAGTACCGACTCATATAATTCACTCTTTACATCCCAAATGATAAAATTATATTAATTATTTACATGATTCAAAAAAATTCAGGTTTATTTTTTTTATTATTATTCATTCATTTATTATAATGTATTATTCATTTATTATATTTACTTTTCTTTCTCTCATTCATTATGAGGTTGTCTAGTCTACATTTCTAAAATTTATTTTTTTATTGAAAATCACTAAATATCCTTTTATAGTGGTTTTATAATCTAAAAAAGTGTCATGGTACATTTTTTATTTCATTCCAAAATAAAATTTGTTCAATAGGTCAGAAATAATTACCATTCAAAGAATATTCCCTGATAAGCCTGTTTTTTATTGTAAAAATGATTATTATTATTTACTTCTAATTTCATTGTAACGATTTATATTTTAACATTCAAAATTCATATTCATTAAATTAATTTATTATTAAGGTTATATTAAATCATTAAATAAAATTTAAATAATATACATCAAATATGTATGTTTATGAAAACATAACTATTCACATAAGTAGTGTAATAAACCATAGTGAGAAATATTTTTAAAAGAGTTTTAAAGAATGATAAAAATAGATAAATATTTAATCCTTATAAAAATGTAATATTATAATTAATTAAATTTTTAGGGTTACTTGTAATGATTAATTATATAATAACCCTAAACCTGCACATCCAAATCCAGTGCTAAAAACATAATCTTTACATTTCTAGCATTTTTAATGATAAACATGACTCAATTTTATCCATCCAAAACCTACAATATCAAATGGAAAAATTGTATCAATTAAAATCACAATGACCTTTTAGGTTTATAATTTTATAAAATTATAAAAAAAACTACATAACAATACCCATGTCCTCAAGTGAGGATTTTTCATAATATACCCATCTTTTCTTATTTAATAATAATTCTTTGAACTCTCATAATAATATTCACAAATTAAACCTTTTTGGACATTATTAATTTAACATATTTATTTATAATGTGGGAAAATGGAAATCATAATAAGGGTGAGTTCAAATTCTCATTAAGGTTAAATATAATAATTAACAATTAAATTCCATGAGAGAGCATAAGTTGAGCATAAGGGGATGATGAAATCATCAAAGTGCCTGAGCATAAGATCGTAAAATTTATACCCATCAAAACCTCGATCATTAAACATGTGAAAATTAATAAGTCTTTATCAATGGAAATAGTCATATATTCAATCATCATGATCCATTTGATGTTAATAATGACCAAAGCAAGCATTAAAAACTTATATAAAGAATATGGAAAACAATTAGGTATGTTGGAATATTATCTTCATCGCCAATCTTCACTCATGTGAGATATAACTAGATCATGGTTTAATCTATAGTATAAAACTCCAATGTTCCTCTATCCTTATTTATTATAAAGATGAGTAACATTACCTAATGCATTATAGAGATATATCAACTTCAATTTTCATATAAGATATATCGGGATCACCATTCATAAAATCTATATCAGGATCACCGGTCATGTATGATTTATCAGGATCACCCATCTTCATAAATAATTTCCATGTATGGTGCATTAATATAACACATGTAATTTTCATTTTTATCAATATTTTACCAACAACTGTCATTTCATTATAGCTTTATTTACCTATGGAAATGAAATGAGTTTCATGTAATTCTCTTTAAAAAATCATTGAAATCCATACAGATAATGAATATGGATGGTTTCATAAGATCATATTCCTAGAGAATAAAATTAATACTTAAACTATTTTTACATAGATGAAATTACCTTTAAATTAACATTAAACCATTTCTTTGACAATATGATATATAACCTTTTTAGGTACCTTCAAAATCAAAAAAATAGAAAAATATTTAAAAAATGATTTCTATTGAAAATAACCATAAAAAATATAAATTATTATTTAAATTAGATAATGGTAATTATGGGATGAAAATATATTTCATGTCATAAATTCTCAAAATAATAATTCTTTTCAAATTTCTTCAAATATAGTCAAAAGTGAACTATACAGAAAATATTATGAAATTTCATTTGAAATTTTTTTATAAAAAATTCAAATATCATGGAAAAAATATTATAAATTAATTATTTCTTATAAAATAAAATTAGTGAAATAATATAAATAAAATGAAGGATGATTTTAGTTAAAATTATTTAAAACATTAAAACAAGGTTTTTAAAGAAAAACCCTTTTATGTCCTTTTAAAACCAAAAATCCTTCGAGGGCATAAAAATAATAAGGAACATGAAATATCATGAGTATAAAAGTATTCATTATATTATATTCCAAAATTCAGTATATACACCATCTATATTATTATAGGTTCATCAATAAAAAAATGTCTCAAAAAAGGAATTCTGAGATGAGAAACTCATGCAACTTGGGTAATGCATAAATAAAAAAGCCTTTGAATGAAGGAACATAACATGATTCAATAAAAATTATAATTTCCAGGAACTAATATTTTAGAAAATTTTTATATGGTAATAATTACACCATATAAAATAAAATATGGTGTATAATAAGAATTATGTCCCAATGAATAGAAATTGATACGATAAAATCCATTACAGTTTTTATAGCATTTGAGTCAATATATCAAAAAATGGTGAACATAAAATGAAATTTAAATATAGTTAAAAAATAATCATTTAGGATAAAATATCTCAATAAGTAGTATAAACACATTATAAAAGTATGTAGGTGTATATTTCAAGATAAGACTCAATGTAATGATATTGAGATGAATAATCCTTACAAAGATCATATCATTGAATTTAGAATTTAATAAATGAATTGATTATATGTAACACTTTTTACCACCAAAAAAACGTTTAAAAATAAAACATAATAAGATAATATTTCATTTCACACATAATCTTGTCATAACATAATCGATGAAGTATATGTATATTATAATGAGTGAAAATTGAGTTAAAAAACCCCATACCACTTGGTAATTTTCATGTCAAATCCCATTGGATGAAATAATTTTAATTATAAAATAGAATTCAATGAATAATAAATTATTCAATATATAACATGTGATAGGGTTATTATATACACCATATAAAATAAATTAGGTGACTATTATTAATACATGCCTCAATGAAGGGAAATTGAGTTAAAATATCTTACCTAGTGTACACATATTCTTTTTATGTCTGTGAACTCATGTATTATAAACATATATTAATTTTTTAATTTTTTAAGAAAAATTTTTGGTTTATTTAATTATAATTAAACTATTTATTTAAATTATTTAAATGATATATTTAATTACTTAATCAGGTCTTTCCATGTCATGTGTTTTGAGGATGTTCAGTTTAAAATTAGAAAATAACATCAGTATGTTAACCAAGGTCATAGTGGTAATAATTAAATCATCTATATAATAATAAACATGATATAAATATAATTTTTATAATTTAAATACAATTTTATAACATTCCATGAATGGTTGATGTGATAAAAAAATCACAACACTTCGTGGAGGTTGTATTCCATTAGTATGCATAGGTGACATTATCATTTCTTAATGGGTGTAAATGTAAGAAAATAGATGATATATTATCTTTATAGAATGATAATTTTTTAATTAATATCATATATATATATATACAATAATTACATAATTATTACTATTCTTGAGAGGTGATGATGAAAAATGAATTACATCAATCTGCGAGGCGGTAGCCCACTATACACAGGAAAGATGGTTTCATTTCCCATTTGATAGAAGAGGATGTATATTAAGGGTATGAACAAAAATAATAATATCATAGTATATGGTAGATACTAATATTATTATATTTTAATTTATTATTGAGGTACGGAGGATTTAAAAGAAGAAATAAAATAAAAACACATAGTTAAGTTCTTTACCTCTTCTTCGTACAACCTCCTTAGGTTTACACCATTGGCCTCCTTTGGAGGGTATTATCATCCAAACATGAACTCTAGGATATGGGTGGTATTTTAGGAATGTATTTGAGTTATAATTTAGTGAGAATGTTTTCACAAAATGTTTGAGGAAAAAAGGATAGGTTGTTCCCTTTTTAATTGAGGGAAAGGACACGCAAAGAATTACATAAAATATTAGAAAATATATATACCATAATCACATCAAGTGGAACCAATTAACCTAAAATTAAAATATAATATGTGATAAAATCAAAATAAACTGGAAAAAAAATCACATTTAGATAATTTTTGATACATTTTAATCCTTATGTCTTAGTTAAACAACTTTAAACTCATTTTACCCTTAACATCGATGACTTAAATTTTTTACCATGATAAAATATTTATAAAAAAAATTAAAAGGGGATTTATAATTTTATTTTATAAATTTTCATTCATAATAATTAAAAATTTTCATCAAATTCAATATATAAGGGTAGCATAAATTTCTTTTAATATAATAAACCAAAATGCATGATGAATTGTTTTCAGCAAAATACCAAATTTAAGTGTAAAAAACATTTTACAATGAGATCAAGTAAAAATTTGGTTTCTAAAAATATTTTTGTATAGTTTATAATGATTAAGGTTTTATACTTTTTGTTTATGAAAAAATTGAATGGCTCTATCCAACAATACAATTAAATACAAAGCCCCAAAAATAGTTTTTAATTTGAATAAAATATAACTTATATTCACGAAATATTATCTTTGGTTAAAAAAATAAAAATAATGTTTCAAAATACTTTATTTAACTACTTGTAAATAAAATTTAATGATCATCACTCATACAATAGGATAACAGTTTTTGTTAGAGATATTTTAAAGCATTAACCCAATATTTTAACCTAATTTTACCTATTTTAACTGGATGAAAAATATTTATCATGTTTGCTATTAAAAATGAATGAAAATTAAGTGTTAACTATTAAATTATTTTAACTATTATGATTAGAAATATTAAATATATTTTTACAAATTTTATTCATATAAGTGGTAGAACTTAATTTGAAATTAAACCCATAAAATATGATGATAATCGGTTTCTATAAAAAATGTATTCATAAGTTTAAAAAAGTTATATGGAAATAAATTATAACATTGAATCCAATAATATTAATTGGATTATTAAAAATATAAATAAAAAAATATGAATTTAAAAAAATTTAAAAAAACATATCTTCATGAATTCATGAAATGGAATATCATTTTCTAATAAAAATTAATATTTTCTACTACTCAAAGAAAAAATAATATTTTTCATAAATTTCCTAAAAAATAACTATAAGATAATATATAATTTATGATATAAAAACAAGAATCTAATTTTTCAAATTAAAATTTTAAAATGATGATATTAATCTTTTTAATAAATCCATATTATATATTTAAACAAATTTATTAAGCATAAAATTATTTCCATTTTTATTAGAAAAATAGTTAATATTCTTAAATTGAAAATAAATATATATTATCTATTTAATTAATATTAATAAGGTAAAAATTTTATTTACTATTAAATTTACTGGGGTTGTTACATTCTTCCCACTTTTCTAAACCGTGTCTTTAAAATTTTAAATTAATCTCATTAATCAAGGGTTTAATAATATTTGAAAATAATTTTCTTGAGAACAAAAATCATAAAAATAGTTATTAAAACTTATTTTTGAAAAGGTTAAAATTGAAATACAATGTTCTTAAGTATTAACTTGTAACTAGGATTCCAAATTGGGGAAAATTAGTGTGAAGTGAAAATATGGAATGAAGGAAAAAAGTAATGTCCAAATTAAAATGGAGAGTGAAAATGAAAAGTGATCATAAGAAAGTGAATGATCATGAGAAATTAAATTTCCCAATAACCATAAAAAAATAAGGTGTTAACAATACCATCAATTCATTATAATTGAAATTGATATGATAAGATTTTTGTTTCAAGGTCTTTTTCCAAAAATTAAGGAATTCCTTTACTATCTACACTAAGAACACAAGGAAATATATTGACATGATTTTCTTAAACATGTTTCAATAAGATTCCACATTTATCTCATCCATTACTACAAATGATTAGTATGATTATTTAATGATTTACGCACTATAATCAACTTCTGATTAACTATAAGGTATATAAAAGAATGAGAAGATATTCATCTCATCTTTAATAAAACCAATATGGGTATAACATGATAAGTTAATACCTAAAATTAATAAACCGATATTTTATAAAATAATAAATTAATCTAAAAAAATAACACTGACGGTTAAACATTGATCATTATGTAAATAAATAACCCTATATATTAATTAAAATAAATGACATAAACATTAACTAATGTTTTAACATAAACATTTGTCTCTTTCCTATCAGATTACATTCTAAAAATATTATTAAAATATCCCAAAATAATTCTTCACGTGAAACATAAAGGTTTTATACGCCAAAACCTAAAAAAATCTCTCAAAATATAATTAATCTTCTTAAAATCGCATCACTTGAATCCTTAGAAGTATTTTTTATTACATTGAAATTATAATCATCCTCAAATGATAAAATCATGATGATATCAATAACTTGTAAGATATCCTCACATGAAAACAACCTAATAGATAAATTTTTCTAAACCCTTTCTCAAATACCAACTATAACAACCATGAACCAGAAACCCTGGTTCTAGTGCCAAAAAAAGTATTATTTATATTTATATATTTGATAATAAAAAAAATATCCCAAATTTTTCCTTTTAAAAAATAGAACATGAAAAACTGGGTAAATTACATACATAAGGTCCCTTTAGGTATAGAGTTTTAGAGAATTAATAATAACTCATACATAACATTATCAATGTCCTTATACGAGTATTTTTTTAACATAACCATATTTTATAATTTCATAATAAGTGTTAAAAATCTATCATTAAATTATTCATAAATGAATCCTTTCCAGACATAATAAATTTAACATCTCTCTTCATAAATTGTAGAAATGGAAAACATAATAAGGGTGACCACAAATTCTATTTAAGGGTAAACATAAGAATTAACAATTGAATGTCATTATGAACCATAATATTAGCATATGGTAATGATAAAATACTGAAAGTGACTGAGAATATCATAAGAAAATTACCCATAAAAACCAGGATCATTAGAAATATGACATGAAATAAAAATTTATCATAGGAACATGTCATGATAATCAATAATATTGAGCCATGTGATGTGAATATTGTTCAAAAGAATCATTAAAACTCATAACAAGCATAGTAAAAAAGGGGCGATATCATAGAATATTATCTTCATCGCCAATATTCACTCATGTTAGGTATAATTAGTACCTAATTATATCTATTTAAGAAATATACCCTATTAAAACATATGTCTTACCTTATATGGTAAGGAAAATTACCCAATTCATATGAGATATATATCAATATCATAGTTCATATAAGCTATATTGGGCACAATCATTTTATATGTCGTATCAATCTCACCAATCATATAAGTTGCATCAGGCTCACATATCATCATCAATAATGTCTATGTATAGTACATGAATATGAATCATAAAATATTTCATTTTCATCATAAATCATTTAGCAATAGTTTCCATTCCTTTACAACATGATTTACCCTTGTAAATGAAATGGGTTTCATGAAAATATCATTAATAAGTCTTCATAATCCATAATGTAACAACATGTACTATTATAAATAAAATTATCCTATGGATTATTAAATTTATTCTTATGTAATATGGTTATAGAAAAAAATCAATTCTTTTGTTTTATTATATCAAATTGGATTTAAAAGACTGTTAAGTATCAATACCATTGATAATGTAGTCTTTGAATAGTGATCACATGATTAGAATAAATATATGGTTTTAACAAATACAATTGACACAGACAAAGGAAGTGATGGCCTCAACTAGTATGATTCTACCCTATGAAGCCCATTTATTAGAGCTTCCAAGTGAGATGACATCACTGGGATTTTCCCTATACCAAGACTATATTGAGATCCAATAACTTAAACTTGAGCTAAACCATTTATAGGGGAAGTTCAGTCTCATCGAGAACACAGACCAAACCATGTGCGTTGAACCACCCCATGAAAGTCTCACTATCGTGCACCTTACTATTAGGAAATTTGTGGGGTTATTAAAGGGATATGTGTCAATACCATAAAAATATTAGTATATACATTATTTTTTATAGAATAATGAATATATTTTAATTCTATTATTATTATTTTATAAAAAAATTATTTTGATTCAATAAAACAAAAATAGTAACTTTGGTCAATATTCAAATTCAATTAATGAATTTATTTTTATGAATTAATAGATTTTTTAAATAAATAATATTTTAATAAAATATTATTATTAAATAATATTTATTAAATATAAATTATCATATAATTTTTATGAATTTAAATTTAAATTTTATAAGGGTTTGAAAACTAGTATTGTCAACAAACCTAGTATTCCTTAATAAATGTTGATTTTATTTTGAAAGTGAAAATTAAAGTACTTAAAAAATTATTTAGATAAAATGAATATTATTTTTGGAATCATAATGTCGATATTATCTAATGATGTATTTTTTATAATTTTCTGTGATAATGGAATTTTTGGGTACAAAATAAATTCCGTATAAATATACTTTTTTGTATTATGACAACATAATGACCAAAAAGTGATGTAATAAATACTATAATAGGTATCCATGAAAAGAACTATGTTTTATCTTTAAAATAATATTATTTTATGTGTATTTGATTAAATTTACAAAGACATTATGAATCCCCCAAAACCATTATTATATTTTTAAGGTTTTAAAATCATTTCATTAAGAGTATGACTCACCTACACAAAAGAAGAAACATTTTATTTTTATGTTCGTCCCTTAGTATTTTAAAATAATTATTACCACTTCTATTTGGATGAAACCATGGGAGAAACATGGTATGGTTTTCTATTTTTTTCATTTTATTAAGTAGATTCCAAAGCCTATATAAAAATGAAATCCCCATCTTTCTTATATAAACCCATACAATCTCCCATTTTTATTCACTCATACTCTATGTAGCACATACATAATATGACCTACACTCTCTAGATTCCTCCCAAGTAACCACCAGGTACTCAATAATCCCCTCCCAATCATTTGGATTCACACACTCAATTAAGGGATTTCTCTCTTCTCATTTCCATTCAAGCACTTATTTTATGTTATGTCTCTTAAATTCTATTTGATTACATTGGGATATGTTCTTCCATATTCCTATTACTATCAGTTTAATGTATAAACTATTATATCCCCATTTAACTCTCATTAATACCTCTCATGATCCTTTATGTACACCCGTTACCAAGATGAAATTTAGTAAGAGATCTTTTCCTTTCTCCTCTTTATTCAAGTATCTTCTTTACCTTATTTATTTTGTATTAATTTCCATATTATGGTATATGTTATTATATATAAACCTTAATATACAATTGGTGTCCAAATTATGATATTCCCTTTTCTCTCTGATCAAAATTTTGTTGAATTTATATGTGATGTCGTTATGCTATCGAAATTTCACCATGATTTTCCATGCCAAAACAACTCTATAATGAATACCATACCCATTTCCTATCAAGGGTATTAAACTTTATACACTTATACATATTTGACTTGGAAAATACATTTATTTATTCCACACTTATTGATTATGGAATAAAATATGATGATGAATGAATCCATGTAGTATGATCTATGTGGCACATTTAAGCATGAGAATGAAATGAAGTGATAGGTGAACCTGAAATTATGAAGCACTCTAATGAATTGGGTAATGTTTAGTCTCATTAGATTTCATTTTGGGATAGGGAGTGAACCTGATTCATTTATGGTACATTTTCCACCATGATGTCTTGGCATTTTAGCCTTGACCTATGTTTATGATGCATTGTTTTAAGATGTTTCCATTTTTTCTATGTTATGATTACCATGCTATATCATGTCTAGTTATTCATGTTTATGATTATTACTATTTTTTATGCCTCAATGATATACCTATTGTCTAAAATGTATCGCATTATTCCATGTTTATTACCTTATTAGGCTTTGTGACTCACCTCTTTCTTATGTTTGTCCCCAAGTTATCCCTTAGAGTTTTAAAAGCCATGTATTTTTATAAGCATGTTAAGGTATTTTTTAGTAATGTTGTTTTATCACATGTTCAAGATGTTATTATATGTACCTAATTACAAAATACACTAGACTTCTCAATCTTTTGGGTTATATTAATTATAATATTGTATAATAAATCATTTATTAATGTGAAATAAAGAGCATGGTTGTTATAAATTAAGATAAATAATATGTATAATTTCATAATATCATATTCCTAGTGAAGTAAAGGAATTTTTAAAGGGAAATTACATAGATGAAAATACTATTAAAATAACATTATTGTTTTTTGAAATTGGGGGAAAATACCCTTTTATTTTTATACCATTAATGTCAAAAAAATTCTAAAAAAAAAATTCTAAAAATATTTTCCTTTAAAATAATTATAGAAATTTATAAATGATTCTTTAAATAAAATAATGGTAATGATGGTGGTAAAATCCATTCTTGTCATAATAGTTAAAAGAATTATTCTTTAAAAAAAATTGTAAATATAGTCCAAAGTGACCCATGTAGAGAATGTTGTGAAATTTCATTTTAAAACCATTTAAAAAATTTAAATATCATGTAAAATAAATTTATCAAATAATTTATGCTCATAAAAAATATTATTGAACTAATATAAAGAAAAAGAAGGAAGATTTTGGTTAAAAGTCTTTAAAAAATTAAAAATAATGTTTTTAAAGAAAAACTGTTTCGGACCATTTTAAAAAAAATCTATTTTAAAGAAAAAACATATGAAGGAACATAAAATACCATGAGTTTAATAAAATTAAAGATATTTTATTTAATTATTCTGTATATATACTATATAAATTAATTTAGTCACATCAATCAAAACTGATCTCAAAGAAGGATGTTTGAGACAAGAAACCCTTGCAACATTGGAAATAATTAAATCAAAAATACATTAAATTAAGTAACAAAAAATTATTCTCAAACACACAAAATTTACATTAAATAATATTTAAAAACATTCTCATGGGGTATTAAGTTCCCGATATAAAATAAAACATGGTGCATAACCTGAATTACGCCTCAAATAATTGAAATTGAGAGAATGAAATCCCATGAAACATTTATAAAATTTGAATAAATATTTCATGAAAGAGATAAGATAAATTTAAATTTAAATATCTTGTGAAAATATTAATTAATGATATAATATATCTATTTGAAGAATACAAACCTTATAAAAAGAAGTAGTTTCATATTACAAGACATGTCTCAGTGAAATGATATTGAGATGAATAATCCTTATAAAGATGTTATCATTGAAATTATAAATTAATAAATGAAGTGATTATATTTAAAAAATTTAAAACTAAAAAAATTTGTAAACAAAACATAATGCAATCAATTTTCAATTAACATGTAATCTTAGCAAAGCGCATTCGATGATGTAGAAGTATAACATAATGAGTGGAAATTGAGTAAAGAAAATCCTTACAACTTGGTAACTTTCAAGTCAAATCCCATTTAGTGAAATAATTTGAATTATAACATAAAATACAATGAATTATGAATTATTAATATTATAACATGTAAACGGGGTATTATATACACCACATATAATAAATTAGGTGCATATTATTAAAACACGCCTTAATGAAGGGAAATTGAGACAAAATCCATTACCTCATGTCCAGAGTTTCTCTTTGTATCAATTAACTACTAAATTAAAAATTATATTAATTATTTAACTATTTAAGAACATTTTATTAGTTTAATATATTATCACTAAACCATTTATTTCAATTATTTAAATGATATATTTGATTACATGATCGGTTAAGTCCACATTACGTGTTTTGAGGACATTCGTTTCATAATTAGAAAACAACTTTGGTTTTTTGACCATGAAAAAAGAGGGAATTGTTACATCATCTCCAAAATAATAATAATGATATAATTGTAATTCATATACATTAAATATAATTTTATTACTATTCATAAAAGGATGACATGAAAAAAAAATCGCATCGCTTCGTGGAGGAGGTAACCCACACGTGCGCATGAGGGACGATAAATTTTTTTAATAAGTCGAAAGTTAAGAAAATAAAAGGAATATTATATTTATATAATAATTATTATTATTTAATGAATATTATATATATATACATTATATATATATCATTATAACCACCAGTGAGAGGTGTTGATGTAAAACAAATCACATTGGTTCATGAGGTGGTAGATCTCAGTATACATGAACGATGGTTTCATTTCTCATTTTATGGAAGAGGATATGAGTTAAGTATATGGAATCAAAATAATTACATCCCAATATATTATAAGATAATGATGTTGTAATATTTTAATGTTTGATATAGGTTTTAAGTAGATAAAATAATAAATGAAATAAAAACACTTAGTTAAGTGCTTCATATCTTTTGTAGACAGCAACAATAGGTTTACACATATGGACTCTTAAGGATAAGATTTTGATCAAAACAAGGTCTCTATGATGTGGGGTGATATTTTGGGAAGAAAATTTAAGAGGTATTGGATTCACTATATTTCTCAAAAGGTGTGAGGAAAATATGTGGTGATGTGCCCTTTTATTCACACTTGGGATTACTTGAAAGATTAAATAATATATATATATATATATCATAATCATGTAATATGGAACAAAACACCCAAAATTATAATATAATATGGTAAATTTTATACATAAACTCAACCAATAACATTTAAACAAGTTTTGGATAGATTTTAAGCTATATGTCTTAGTTAAACCACTTTAAACTCATTTTATCTTTAACTGTGATAACGTATATTTTTACCATGATAGCTTAATTATATGACCTATAGTAAAAAGTGTACTAAAAAAATTTGAACATGCTTATTAAAAATATATAATCCATTTTATTAAATTAAATTTATATAGTTATCAACAAAATTAATATAAGAATAAAAATGTATAAAAAACAGTTGTTAAAAAAATACCCAATTTATGTGTGAAATTTTTTTCTATTGAAATCAAGTAAAAAGTTAAAATACATTGATTTTTTTGGTTATTAAAAAAGGGAAGGTATTTATGTTTTTTATCTTAACTAAGATTAATGGAACCATCTAACTATACCATTATATTCAAAGACCCCAAAATAGTTTTTAATTTGAAACAAATATAACTTATATTCAAAAATGTCAATCTTGGGTTACCAAATTCAAAATATAGTTTTATAATGCATTATTAAACTATATTAACATATATTTTGTTGAAATGTGTTCATATAATAGGATAAATTCTTATTTTAGAGATTTTTTTAAGCATTACACATTATTTTTTTTCCCAATTTTACCCTTTTTACCAAGGTGTAAAATATTTACTTTGGTTACTATTCATAATCAAAAAATATTTAAATTAACCTAATATATTATATTAATTAATATGATTCAAGATATGGAATCCATTTTATCCAATTCAATTAAAAAAATTAGAATTGTTTAAATTAAAATTATACCCACAATATTTGATGAAAAGCGGTTTTCCATAAAAATTTCTTCTTAAGATTATAAATTTATTATAAAAAAATAAAATTGATTATAATGATCTTAATTGGATTATTAATAATATAAATGAACTAATATTACTTTAAAATTATTTTAAAACAAATTTTACCTTTCTAAATTCTTTAAAAAAATTCAATAAAAGATGTAATTTTTACCATTCACCCAAAAAAACAACTTTTTCTGAAAATTACCAAAAATTACTGTAAGAAAATTTTGAATTTATGATATTAAAATTAAATTTATATTTTTCAAATTAAAAATATAATATTTTGATATCATGATTTTAAATAATATTATCTTATATTTTTAAGAAAATTTAGTAAGAGTAAAACTATTTATTTATTTACTAGAAAATTAGTTATTATTATTATATTGAATTAAAATATATAAAATATAATTAATGAATATTAATAAGTTATGATATTGGTTTACTATTAACATTCCTCAGTTGTTTCAAATTATGTGGTTGAGAATTGTTATAAGAGAATTGAAATTAAAAGATAATGTTTTGAAAAAAACCCATATTTTGACACAGTAACAACTTATGAAAAAGAGTTAAGTGTGTGGTTATGGGTGATTTATTATCATATAAGGTAAAAAATATGATTCCCTAATAAATTAATAATTTTCTCAAAACAATTTTATTTTTTATTCTTTTTGAAGGGAAATAATCTCAAATAAGAAATGAGAAAACGGTCTGGAAATCCTTACCTTGTTCTTTGAGTCACCTCCTTTAGATTGAGTCTAATACCATAAAGGAAATAATTGTTTTCTTTAAAGAAGAAATAATTACTTGCAAAGGGATATTTATAAATGTATTTTTCTAGAATATTGAGATAAAACCAAATTGTTGAACTATTTTGGTGAGGATAAAATGAGTCCCCGATTATATGAAAATATTGATGGTATTTTCCTAAATATTTTTTCATTAGAGGTAAAGAATATAATATTTAATAATGTTAAATTCATTATGTAAAATCCTTACTAGGATCACTATTAATAGTAAATGCAACAATGGTGCCATGTGACCTTAGGATTACTCCCGTATACACCCAAGGTTGCTGACTAGAAGTGGTGTTTAGGGTAGTGTCATGAGGAGACTATACCCCCCTATATTAGAGTGTTAAATAATAAATTAAATTATCCATAAAAAATCAAATGGTCAAGCCAGCATAAGAGACTAGTCACCCAATAGGTTTATTATATATATAAGATAAACAAGAGAAATAAAATTCAAATGAGTTCCCACTTCCAAAACCATTCCTCACCCTATCCTAGTCTCCAGAATCTGAGGCATCCTTTTCAACTTTAAAATCCCAATCCTCATCCCTACATATACCAATAAGTAGTAAGATCTTCTTGATTACCCAAGTGAAATGGACACCTAATTATGATTTGATTGTATAACTCCATAAGGAATCACCATTTAAGACCCATGTATAACCGAAAATGAACTGATATATTAACTAACATTCTTGGATAAAATCTATAAATAAACTTCAGAAAAAGATGAATAAATAATTAAAACATGATTATTATTAGGATATAACATGACACTTAAGGTCAACAATAACCACATTATAAAGTGTTTGAATGTCTCTGAGCACATCAATATTATCATTCAAACTAGTATAAAAACTCAAGGTTCTGGTCAACCCTAGTATACAGTGATAACAACCTAGTTTCTAAACTCTCCTAGATATACATGACAGGTTATGCCTTGGAAAATTATAAGTCCCCCGGCTGATAGCATTCCATTATCCCCCATTTTAAAACCCCATTTCAACATATCACATGATTGGTACTATCCTATTCCCTAAAGATAGTTGGATTGACCATGCCTTAGTAGATAGTAAACCCCTTGAATGATAAAAATCCATAAGCCACCACCGTAATCCCCCCACCAAGTTAACTCGCAGTGCTCACCCCCTCCCAGAACTACTATAACATCCCAATTAAAAATCCATGTAATCCCCACAAACATCATCATCCTGACCCTAGGATCACATCTAATGAATCCCAAAATATCACAATTGGTCCATGGGTATTTTCCACTCTTCTCCAAAAGTGTATACCATATCATTTCACTACCACTATGAGGGCATTTACCAAACTACTCCAATAGTGTTTACGCTTTATTAATCAAAACACCCCAAGTAAATATTCTAGATCAAGTACCAATATATTTCAATTTTATATATTAATGAAATGGGTTCCCATATACTTAACTCTTCATACAAAAATAGTCATACTCCTATGAGAACGACCCACTTTTATATAATAGAATAGGACCAAATACTTTATAAGGTTTATAAAGTGATACTAGTTATCATCACCATCCATTATGGGTTATTTTATCTTTAGGGAATCTACTAGGGCCCCTTAGGTCCTAACATAAAAAATAAACCCTAGACCATGTTCTCTAGGTCACCACATAATACATTCACCAAACTTAGTCGCTCCGATCACATCATATAATAGGCACCCTAGTTGGGTTCCTTAATCAAAATCCATCCCTCTTTGATATTTAACTACCAAAACTTTCTTAAAATTCACTCAAGGTCAATACCTATTATATATAGTGAATATACATAGTTCAAGACCCATCAAAATACCCATGGTCACTCTAGATTGGACCACACACTCGGCCCTTCACTAACCAGCCCAAGGTCAATCAACCTAGGCTAACCACATCACAGAAGGGGTAAAAGAACATTGACTACATGATCATCTCAAAAAAACATATGTACTATGTGTAAAATCATATTTTAAACATGGATAACCTCTAGGTTAAACATCCCAAGACATCAGACGCCGCTAGAGGAGGTGGTAAGGGGCTCCGTCTTTATAGACATTATATTCTTCCATTCATGCCCACAAAAATTACACCCTATATGAGGGTTTGGTTATCTTAAATAATATTTTTTATAGTAATATATCAGCAAATGGATGTTGAGACATCAGCTAGTGAATCAGGTCCTCAATGACCTTGACACTTTTCTTGATCCAAGGCATTCATTTTAAATAAAGTAATTTATCACATTTTAAAACCAAAATTTATTTAATTAAAATAGTAAAACTCCATCAGTGGTGATCCAAATTTCAAATGAACCATAAAAAATACATAAAACCATTGGGTGAGTACTAAGGACCATATGCCTCATTTTAATAGATAACCCTTTTTACTCTATAATATGAAAACTCTTCCTAAGATCACCAAGTATGACTAGGCACATCCCATGTCATCCAATCACCACCAACACAAATGAGGTTGTAACTCACATGAAACAACCCATAATAATAAATTTTGACATTCATAATTAATTAACCAATTTAATTCAAAGGTGGAGTAATGCATAAAACTCACCAAACTCTTTCACCACACATGAACCACATGAAATACCTATGAGAGGTCCACAATGTGATCCTATTATCATCCCATGCCAAATCCCTAATATGTGACATCAATTGGAATCCTAATTTTATTTAATCTAAGTAAAAAAGATTACAATAAATCATTGTGATGACATACCTCATCAAATTGTTGGTCTTCCACATACAGAAGGCATTACATTGTGTCCTTAATATAGGTTGAATAAAATACCCATAATATTGGAATGATTATACCATTCTATAGTGGAATCATAAATGATCCCCAATTAAAAGAAAACTGAAATAAAAATTTGTGGAATACAAAATTAAAGGAAGGAAACTAAGGGGTTGACCTACCCTAATTCACTAAAAAACTCCAAGAATCCACCCTAAATTTAAGGATAACCCAAAGGAGATGAGAGGGGGGGTTATTTGCCATGGAATGCCTAAAAGATTAATAAAAGAGGGTTATCCTTATTGAAAACCATAGTGGAAATTTTTTTTATTTTACCTATATAAAAACCCAACCATCTTTATTTTGGATCCAAGAAATGGATCTTAATACTACCATACACCAATGATAACCTAATCCTACCACACCCACTATCATGTGGCCTAGAAATTGAAATTTTGTGTCCCATAAATACTAATCCCAATGTGATATTTACTCTAGATCATATTTTCCATTCCTAGAGACATTCTATGTCTAAAACCATCTTCTAGTGATGTTCAAACTCTCTAAATACCATTCTTGAGTCCCTGTTATCAAAATGAACCACCCAATAAAAGAAAATTACAAATTACCTCCAAATTTAATCACTATTATGGATGATAGTTCTTATAATCTCCCCACCATAACACTCATCATTATCAAGAATCCAGGGTGGTTATCCAAATATACATCTTTCCCAACCCAGATCATCAATTCTCATTTAAATGGATGTGTTTTTCCTATGAATTCCAAATTTTCCCTCACATTGAAACAACGAACATAATGTTCCAAAACCATTGAAACATGATCCAGAAAAAAATGTAATTCTAAAACACTGATTTGATGCTCACCCATGGAAATATATCCTAAGACACTACAGTGTCATCATCATTACATTATTCATCAGGAATATGGTTCTTTTCACCATAACACTCATCATTCTCAAGAATCCATGGCGGTTATCCAAATATACATCTTTCCCTACCCAGATCTTCAATTCTCATTAAAATGGATGTGTTTTTCCTATGAATTCCAAATTTTCCCTCAAATTGAAACAATGAACATAATTTTCTAAAACCATTGAAACATGATCCATAAAAAAAATGTAATTCTAAAACACTGATTTGATGCTCACCCATTGAAATATATCCTAAGACACTACAATGTCATCATTATTACATTATTCAGCAGGAATATGGTTTTTTGCACCATAAAACTATCATCAAAATGGCTAATTATGAGTCACTGTGCTCCCCGCTATTGGAATATCCTACCAAAACATAATACCAACAATTTGATGATGCATCGGGTATAGTTTCCATCATACCAAATCCAAAAATACATAAAAAAACTCTATAAAAGATTTTATTTCCCCTTATTCTCACATTCTAGGATGAATCGATCATGACTCCTTACTCATACATAAGAGACTTAAATACACCAACTTTTTATCGAAAATGACCTTTAAATCCACAAAGAACACCTGTCGTTCCCAACACGGTGTTTCTAATGCGATTTTCTATGTTTCATATATGATCTCATGAGAAAATGTTATTCTGACCACCTCTAGTTGATGTTTCCCAAAAAACAAATCATTATCAATTACCGATGGACTATCCATTTTTCAGATCATGATGCCTTAAATATAGAAGACATTCCACGATCATCCTAAAAATGAAAACTAATGTTTGAACATGCCCCTTGGTATAATTTCATGGTTGAATCCTCAACCAACCAAAACTATAATCTTGACATTCTATGAGCACCAACACACCATCAATCTAAATCACACTTAGATCAACTCATGTTAATTCTAATACCGATGATAATACTTAGAATCAATCCAAATTTTCCTCTGAATATCAAACTAGATATCCAATCAAGAATAAGAAAAAATGAGATTCAATTTATCCAACCACTAGTGTCCCAAGTTCTATCATCTTTACACTGACTAGTATCAAAGATCCACTACCCTTCTAACATTAGTTTTACACTACTATAACTAATTTACTCTCCCCACAATGAAAGTATATCAATCAACTATATTTTATATCAAATTATATATCACCATAACCCATGAAAAGTCTATTATAGAACTAACTAACTAGACATGGATCCCACTCTCACACACAAGTGCCCACATTAAACATGAATTCTTTGTATTCTATCAAATCACAGGAATTTTATCCCTTACAACTATATAAACCTCATCAAAATTAGGGTCATGCTCTCAAAATTACAATTGTATGCTCCCACTATATGGTTTCACTTATTCCTATCCTCAACTGAACCCTCATATGGTTCTATCATGAAACACAAATTCCAGTCCTCCCAATAAACACTCACCCAATCACATCAACCTTTGATTCTTTCATAAAGTTTTAACCTCAATCGGTTAATCCATCACACTAGATCTATGAACAACAACACCTATAAAGAAGGGGGAATCTCCATCCCCATCTAATAATCTAGTTCACCATGCCGGAAATAATCATTAGAACTTCCATTGGTCCTCAAATTATACAGAGCCACAAAATTAATTACAAATCAATAGGAACTATTTTTAACCATTCCCATTACATTGATCTCATCTAAGGATAATGTGTGTAGACTACCATACCACCAAATAATAAACCAGACTCATGCTTAATGAGTCAAATTGCATCAAAACTATGATTATAAACCTTAAACATTGACCATTCTCATGTGAAGTTCATCCATATATAACCATGAGTACCATCTGAACCCCTCTTCAAAATAGTAAATTTCATATGTGACAAGTTATACCATATCACTACCCATGATTCAGGGTCATTCCAAAGTCAAAATCAACTACTCATTCTCTCACTGCACTCAGAAGTACACTCTGAATCGGTAGGGCCATGAACATGATAATTCCTACCCTCAATAAACCAACCTTGATACTGATACATCTCAAAGGAATCCACAAACCTAACTTGAAACTCATATAATGGTATTCAAATCCTTATTGTGTCTCATACCCAATCCAAACACATCTCCCTGACACACCCAGCATGTACCAATATATCCAGTAACACCACCCATAAATTTGGCTCAGGAATGAACATCTACCTTTGATCCCCACCTATTAGGAACCCATAAGACTAGGCTAAACCCTCACATGGGTTACCCTCATGAAATATTATACACCTAATCTCTATAACCCAATTCTTAAATGAAATTTCACTTGGATCTGACTCAATAAATCTCATGTCAAATATAAAGGTTTCTAGGTTCTCTCTCTTATCCCCTAAGATAGATCTCATATAAAGGACACAACCCATGGGGAATCATATTCAAACACATCTAAAATATCATTGGAAATCCCATGATAACTTCCACTTTAGGTTATCATATACATAATCACATCAGGAATAGTTTTCAAAAAATCCCCACCCACTCAAAGGAACATATCCTATCTAATCATCTATACTAGAAAACTACTCCCTAGAGGATCAGGTCTCATATAACATCACACACACAAATATATATATAAGTATCATTATTGACAATAAATGTTAAGTAACCATCATCATAATACATGGTTAAAAAGAATCTCATCCCACAAAATATAAGAAAACACCATATAACTTATTATTGAAACTTTAAATAATTAATCCTAAATAGTAACCACCCCCACGGTGTTTATAACTATGGAATCACATGCCTATATAAACCAACTTGGGTCACATCATATCCCTTGCTATAGGGACTATATCATTATCATAATGACCAATCATCTCTCCATAGAATTCATATGACCTGTCATCGGTAGGTGAATTATATATCATATTCCAGCTGAGTAAAATTCCACCAAGAACATATATGGGAAAATCGAATGAGATAGTGTTGAAACATGAAATAGTTGAACGATAATCATCAATAAAATTTCACACTTTAAGTTTTTTATGTCATGTGAATACTATGTTCTAAAAATGATATATGTAAACACCTCTTTCCATTACAGAATAAGAGGAGAATCTATAAATTCAACTCTTTCCAACATTCCAATAGTTTAAATCAAACAATGCATAAATCTAAACATCATGTGCATCACATGAGGTGAAATCACAAATAACCATTACACCACATGCTAAGAACATAAATCCCAATCCCCTAGTAAGTTATATTTCTTATTGGAAAATGTGTTCATGGTGCACCAGTTTGATATCCTTCATAGCCTTAAAAATATTCTTATGTAAATTGTCGACATTTTCCCAAATATTAAAGAAATCAATATTAATCCTCTTAAACAACATTGTAATTTCCTATCACATATCACTATGAATAGAAATTAGACTGGTGGGGCTACATGACCCCAGGAACGCCTCCACATATACATGAGGCTACCAACTAACATTGGGGATCTAGTGTAGTGTCCTAAGGATACTATACACCTAATACATAGTAAATAATAATATATAAAATAGACAAACATTATCTAAATCAATCATCATATAAAGAATAAACATTGATCATATCTAAAAATAATAAATTAGAGGATACATATAATATCAAACAGTCATGCCAACATACAAGATTGATCACCCAATGTATCAATCACATATGCAAGATATATAAAAGAAAAAAAATAAAAATTAAACACTACTCCCAACACCAAGACTCAACTCTTACCAGTCTGTATAATATGATTTATGCTACATGACAATCAAATATAGGGTCTTGACCGAACATGTACCTACAAAAAGTGAGAGATTCTTGGGTACCCTAGTGTAATGGTAACCCAAGTAGGGTGTGAGTACATAACTCAATAGGTCCCTAAAAATTTGGTCCCATACATAACTATAAATACTGTGATATGTGAACATGAAATTCTTAGCTAATATAAATAATTAAACTATAGAAAATTATAAATAAATAAATAAACTACATCGATTTGTGAGATATAACATGACAGTTGGGGATGACAATTCCATATTTGGCCAGTACCGAAATGTATTTGAACAATTCACGGTGAATATAAAAATTAGTATAAAAAATTGAAGAGTCTAATCCACCCCAAAATATATTGATAATGTATTGATTGATAAACTAACCCTTTTATAGTGCACTAGGTCAGAGTGACCATGGATATAGTGGTTAATTGGTGGATTAATTTTTAAATATTCTTTCTTTTTAGTTCAAAATATTGAACATGATAATGTTCTTGATCCACTTAGTTATATGTCATGGTCAAACTTCATATTAAAAATTAATAAGAGATAGAACATTGCATGATATTTACATGTTTTGGTACCAAGACCTACTCCTTGTTGTGTTTTTCATTATCCCCAATGCGAATTATCCACTACAATATTATTTAAATGATTATAATGGTCAATACATAGTCAAACTATATCACTCCTCAATCCAAATATGATATTATTTATAGTGCATCCCATATTGTTACCATAATCCACACTGACCTACTCCAGAATCCACACTAGATACTTCTTCTACTAGTCACTCAAGAGACTTCTTCTCTTGAATCCACATATTATACTTCCTCCTATATCCAAGTATTGATCCACTATATTATTATATATTAATATTCCTCCAATATCTTACTGGATCACAATTTCCCATGTACTCTTAAATAACCTTAAATTTATACTAGTTGAGTCTATTAAACTTTCTCTGTAAATTCTGATCACCTATATCTGATCAGTAACCTTAGTGAAACAAATAATCAGGTTATTCTTACTATTGAAGATGAAGACCCTTCCTCATGAAAATTTGTGCAAGTTGTGAACAGATATTCTTAAATAATATTTATGAGAAAGTACATTCTTTCAAAATGTCATATCATTATATCTTCTTGAATTCTCAAACACTATCAACTAGTTATATAAGATCTTCTAATAATCTTCCTAGATTCAGTATCAAATCATGTATACATATACTCATTCACTGTACACCATTTATTCACACACTGCATGGAATGTATTATATGAGTTTCATGCAATATCTCATTCCTCCCTTATACACAATATCATATAAGTATCATGATCTATCCATGTTTAATTGATCTATTTACTACATTCGTGTGATATATGTGAGGATCATAGGTTCTCCTCCTTTTATTTCAAGAAGAGTTCTAATGATCTTACTCTCCACCTCACATAATAATATAATATTCTTGTGAAATTTTCTCCATTAAGTATATTTTCATCACATATATGCTTCACAATATCACAATAGTCTTCTCATTAAAATCATTCAGTGAAAAGATGAGTATTTAGGTTATTTTATAAGTCACTTCACAAGATATAAATTCCTCGTAGGTAACTCCTTCAAGAGATAATGTTTGTCTATGTATACTTCTTCCTCCATGTAAATTAATCTCATGTTTGCTTTACCAGATGGCCTTCAAAATACACTAGTGGAATCTGTGAGTCTATATCAAACTCCACTCAAGATAAGATATTTGTTTGTGGGTTATCCTCTATCATCTTCAAGTGATAGGAGGTGATGTCTACTATATCACCATCTTCCCTTTGAATAACCAAGATGATTTTAAAATATCTTCTTCACATGATCAAATCATACAGATTTCACTTACTTCACAAGAATTAATCACATAGATTCTCACTATCCTTTTCTCGTATACTTTATATGGTGGATCTATTTTCCTGAGAGGTGTCAAGATCTATCAAAGGGAATCTACCATTCCCTTGACAATTCCTTGTTTTATATCGATAGGGGTACTTTGTTTTTTAGGGAGTTTCATGGAACTATTTCAAACTCCCAATGATCTTGGGATATCATGAATGCTGATTCATTTAGCTTTTTCATTCACTAATTGAACGATCATGCAATCCACATGATGGATTCACATGATAAATTCATTGATCATGTGATGACATGGTGGAAATCCATAAAATAATCCTGGATTATCACATTAAAATATCTATGAAATTCAGAGGCCTCAATTGATCATAAACTTGTTTTTCATCATGTGATAGCTTCATAACTATATTCCTTATATCATGTTGATTCTTACGATAGATTATTATAATGTCACATGTTATTATGATAAAACATTGAGAGTCACTGATTTTTCATGTGATATTTAGACCATCATGCATTGGAATCTTGTAATATTTGCTTGTTCTTATGATGGATTATTAACAGTCATGGGAAAGAAAGATATGGATTTCATGTATTTACTTGTTTAAATCTACCTTGAATCAAGACTTTGATATGTTTAGTGATGATGGGTAGTTTTCTTGAGCTTGTATGGGTATATTCATCATTGATACATTGAAGATGATAACATATTTCAAATACGCATTGCTTATTTTTAATGTGTAATGCATAAGAGATTTAGAAATAGCTGATTTAGAATATGTTTCATGATATTTGGATGGAAAATGAATATCACCATGATTGTACATCTATATTTATATGTATATATTTTTAACACCTATGAAAAGTTCTCATATATTCCTTTTTCAACATTGAATTAATTATCAGGCTCTTCTGTTGTCTATAAATCAACACATGAATGTTGGTTGGTCAATCCAAGTATGTGGTTCAACGCTTGTTTTTTCTACACACACACAAATGGGATATAGCCCTATGGGATTTATTACAAAGAAATGCATGCCTATGGGTGAACACACTTCATAATCCTTACACACGGGCCCACCCAACACCTATTGAACACTATGCCTCCTACCACCCATGGGCATGACCAGGGCTGCTCCTTTGGGTGGGGTTGACCAATGAGTCCCACATGTTCCCTTGGTAAAGTGTCCTAGGTAGTTTTTTCTTTGTACCATATTTTTTAAAATGAATCCACCTTAAAATACTTATAAATATATTTGAGTGTAGAAATGAAATTCCACAAATCCATATCTTAAAACACTACAACACCCAACCTTTCTCAAAATTATTCAACCATTAATAAAATACTTTTTCAAATGAATTACTCATGCATTAATAAATTAATTTCTTCATGGAAATATTTCAATTCCACTTGTTATAGAAATTTTCAAACTCCTTAAGCACACTTGTTAATAATTGAATATCACATCAAACAATCTTCATATTTGACGAGGATAATTATCCAAGTATGACATCAAATTCCATTAGTTGAATCCCTAACAATTTTCTAATCATCACCACTTCATACACCAACACATATTGAATTATTTAAAAAAAATGAAACCTAGTCTAACAATGTCCCCATTTGTATTTTTTTCAATATCAGCACATATCATAAGTTAATATATATTGATTACATTTCTCCCCCTTATTGAAAATCGATATTAATATGATAAGTGGTGGATCTTATTATTTCATATTTTTTTCAAAAACCTTATCTTCTCCCTTATATGAAAATTTCATGATAAATTATAAGAGAGGGATGATATAACATGGTTCTCTTAGAAAAGATCCTCAAATTGATCAATTCTTGTTCTATATGGGAAAACATGGTGTAGAAATCAAGAGATATGTAACCAAGGTTGTCTAATATGTCCATAAAATACCATTCATCTGAAATCATGTTTAGAATGTCCCAATTCTCATTCAAGGGATTGAAAATAATTAGATTTATCAATAAAATGATAAATATTGCACATGATTCAACTAAAACATTATAATGTTCATGTTAAAAAGATATGGATCCCCCTTTTGTCTCACCATGACATCAATCAACCACCCCCCATAATTTATATGATCAATATAGTTATAAAAAAGTGATGAAAATGTTATTGGAATACCTCAACATCCAATTTTATATAGTTGTTTAGAATTTCAAATTCACTATGTAATAAATATTTAATAGATTCATATCATCAATTATAACCCTTAATGGATGCATTCATATCCTTAAATTCCATGTATATTTGTATAAAATAATTCATATATAATTGAATTAGGAGGTACATTCTTATTCATCGAGAGTAACATTCAAGATGAAATTTTTCTCTCAATCATGGAAATTCTTTTTTCCCAACATCAATCATTAAATTATTATAAATCTTTTTTTACACTATACTCATTTGACTAAATGAGGTCTATAGTTATTTCATTTTAATTTAAAATAGATCCCATTGATTAGGGAGAATCTCCATACAATTGTCTGGATCATGTCTAGATTTTACACACCTTACACACAAGTCTCCATCTTTTTTGGAATATAACTTTCCACCTCAATTTATTTAGATAATTACATTCCTTTATCTTCATTGTTTTTTTCAAGGTCCTCCAGTTGTTTATCCAATATCAATTTATTTTTTCAAATAACTAGTCACCCTTTATTTACATTATCATGTTTCTCATAATCTTTACATGACTCAACACTATTTTTCTATTGTATAATCTTGATTTTCTTAGCATTGGGGATATCTCTTGGCTATACTATCATGAACTTTTCAACTTGGTGACCCTTTTATTTAAATATTCCACCAAATTCATTCAATCCTTATTAACTTTTTGTATTGGTATATTGGTTGAATTTCTGGTCACATAATTATTTCTATAAGAGTCTATTCTCATTTGTTCACCTTGACCCCCTTAATTCATTCACCTTTTCTTGCAATGACATTTTGTACCGGTAGGAGTAGTCTTTTTTCCAATATGTTTCAAAGCACTAGAAAAATCCAATGAACCTAGATCCTATAACATGATATTAATTTTATCCAGATACATATTGTTTTTATAGTTATTAAAACTAATCCTTCTTGTTCTTAAGGGGTAGTGAGTTTCTTGACTCATTTTTCTTCTTGGTGATAGTTGGTTTAATAGTATTCTTGTTTTGTACATATCTCAATACTGAATTTTCAACCTCTTTTATTAACTTTAATTTTTTGATGTTTTCTCTTCACATCATCAACTGATTTTTCCATGATAGTTGCATACCAGCAGTCATCATAACAAAGGCCAATTATATTGTATAATTCATAGAAATCTTCAAATTATTCAAATATATTCTTCATAGAGAGATTAATTTTCGATGAATTTTTCTTCTATAATGTAGGTTTATATTTTATTAATATTTTCTCTCTTAAATGTAGGACTTTTATTATTTTCATGAATTTTCATGTTATGAAAACATTTCATAGTTTCATACCCAAAATTATAGAAACATTAAAAATAACCAAGGAACATTATTCTTTTATTTTGTGGTGTAATATATTTAGTTTTCACCAATTGTAAAAATTACTATATCTGAGTGAAATCACCATTATTTGGGAAAATTCTTGGTGAATGGTCCCTCATGATAATTTTCACATCCTCCCTTGATTTGGTTGATTTAACATATTTTTTACCATACATACTTTCAATGAGTTTGGTTTGAGAATTATACCATTATTTGAAACATCATTAGTACATAAAACTATTTTTGTGTTATGGGGTACCTTATTTATAGAGTATTATTCCATTTAATGATTGGATGATCTCATATTCATTATTGAATCATACTACTCAATAAAAACATGATTAGAAAAATATCTTCTTTCAGTTACATGGGAAGTTCCAGCTTGTGGTGATTCATTATTATTTGGTCTCACATCTATCTCTAAACACTTCATGTTAAGGTAGTTTTTTACATCATCAACTTATCTCATCCTGGATTCATAATAATTTTTTAGGTTCTTCATCTATTATTCCTGCATGATTTTTTATTCTTACCAGAAATTATCAAGCACCTTTAACCTTTTATCTATATCCTATAAGTAAACAATTTCAACTATCATAGGTACTTTTTCAATTTTTCAAATTCATGTAAAGATTATAAAAATAAAATCTCAATGAATTCTTTCTCACAAAAATTTACTTGCAATTCATCAGTTGTTTTAGAATATATTTCATCAAAAAGTGTGATTGTTTCTTTCTTTTCTTTCACATGTTTTTAAGGGTGTTGTATATCTGAACTCTTTTAAAAAATACCTCTTCAATAACATTATCTTCTTATTCTAGATATAATTTTTCATCTTGAGTACCCTTGACACCTTCAAAAATATTCTTTACAAATTATTTGGGAACTTTATTCATATATTTATTGAATTCGAGGAGTATATTACTAAGTCATCCACCATTTTCATAGATTGATCAGTCCTCATTATAAGAAGAATAATTAAATGAATCACTACAATATATTAAATTTTCATTATCTTTACTGAGAGGTATCTCTATATGTATGAAAATATTCTTCTTTAGATTTTTTTCATATCTCATCTTTCTATTCTTTGGAGTCTTAGTAGAAATTTTCAGATTGGTATTTTCTGGAGTAACTTCCTTTTTCTCCATATTAGGTAGCACACTCATTTACTAAATTATGGACTTAATAAAAACTCTCTTAGATATTTATAGGTAACATGGGATCTAATACCACATGTAGTTCCCTAGAAAAGATTGACCACTATGAGGGGGTGAATCATAGGGTTACTTTTAAAATATTATTTATTTTGAATTCATCCTCTTTTACTTATTATGGTTCTTGATCCACTCATTTATATCTCAAAGTCTCACTCTATATGAATAATTAATAATACATAGTATAACACATGATATTCACATAGTTTGGTATAATGACCTAATCCTTTCCGTGTTGGCTATTCTCTCCCACATGAATTATCTACTATAGTCATATTTCAGTGATGATAATGGTCAAGAAAAAGTCACATTGTATCTATTAAAATACACAAAAGAGGTTCTTTATAATTCATACCATAGTGTTATAATAATTTATGTTGGTATACTCTTGAGTCTGCACTAGATACTTTTACTCATGAGTCAGACAAGAGACTTCTTCTCCTGAATCCGCATGGTAGACTTCTCCATTTCATAAAGGATTAATCCACTCTAGGTTTATCTATTGATATTCCACCACAATATTTCTGGATCATACATTCCCATGTACTCTTCATGTACCTTCAGTAGCTACTGGTTGAGTTTTTCGATATTCCTCAATCAATTATGATCACCTATATCTAATACATTGCCTCAGTTCAACATTTGATCAAGATATGATTCCTTATATTGAATAAATCAAAGCCTCAATAGATGTGTGAAAGTGGTGCAAACAATTTCTTCAATAATATTTATGTGCAAGAAGGATCTTTCACAATGTAATCTCAGTATGTTTTCATGAATTCTCAAACAATATCAACTGGTAATATAAGTCCTTCTGATAATCTCGACGACCTCAATCTCAAATTACATATGCAATTACTCATTCAATTTACAAATTTTATTCACATAATTCATGAAATTTATTAAACGATATTCATTTAAACAAATATTACACCCTTATTCACAATATCATTCAAATCACGTGATCTATCCAAGTTTATGTGATATGTTTACTTCCTTCACTTAATACAAGTTCACCTCATGGGTTATCCCCCTTACCTAAAAATAAGATATCTAATGACCTCACATTATCCTTCGCATAATCATATATGACTCAAATGAAGTTTTATTCCTTAATCATATTTCCTCCACCTATGTACTTTCCAAGATCATAATGTTATTCTCGTTAAAATATTCATATGATATGATGAGTGTTTATGTTCCTGTCTCAGTCTTGTCAAAATATATGATTGTCTCACTGGTTACTCATTCATGATACAATGGTTACTCATGGATACTTCATCCTCCAAGTGACTGAATCATGCGGGTTCTTCACCAGATGGCCTTTGCAAGACCTAGATGGTGTACATGAGACTATCTCAAACTCTCTCCAAGATAAGGGATATTGTATGTGGGTTCTAATCTATTAGATTTGTGATATATGAGGTGATTTACCTGGGATCACATTATTACCTTATCATAACCATGATTTTTTTGTGAGGTCTTCATCATGTGATCAACTCACATTGACTTATCTTATTTCAAATGAATTAATCGCATTAATGCTTACTATCCTTCGCTTGAATATTTATTATGTTGGATCTATTTTTGTGATATATTTCTTGATCTATCATAGGGAAAAAAATTCCCTTGACTATGTTGTGGTTTACATAGGAAGAGGTGCTCTAATTTTTAAGGTGTGTTGTGAACCTATTTCAAAATCTCAAGGATATCGATATATCATGAATGTTGAGACTTTTAGATATTTCATTAACTAATGTAAAAAACGCACGATCCACATGGTGGATTTTCATGATAACTTCATTGGTCATGTGATGACTTTATGGAAATAATAAAAATAATAATAAATTAATCATGTTAAAATATTTGTGAAGGTAAGAGGGTTCATGTGATAAAAAACTCATTCTTCTTCATGAGATGGATTCACGACTTTCTTCCTTATACCGTGATGGATCTCATAATAGCTTATTGTGATGTCTCTTATTCCTGAGATGATGAATTTAGAGTTATAAATAAATCATTTGATCTTCATATCATCATGAAATTACATATTACGACAATCACATATTCATGAAATGGATTCTAGACAGTCATAGGTAATAAAAAAATCATGTATTTTATTGGTTCGATCTACCTTGTATTGATCCTTTGATATATAGAGTGATAATGAGAGGTTATCTCAAGTATTCTTGAGAATACACATCATTGATAGGTTTAAGAAGATATAATATTTTAAATATTCATAGATTATTTAGAAAGATAACTATATAAAAGATTTGGTGATATCTGATTTAGAATGTGTGGCATAGGATTTGGATGGATGAGGAAGATCATCATGGTCAAATGGCCTCAGTTATATCTGTATTTTTAACATCGATTAATAGATCTCATACATTCCATATCCCACATTGAATTCTACATCAAGCTCTGAAGTTGTTTATCAATCAATGCATTACCGATGTTAAGTCCAATTGTCTATGAGGTTTGGCACCAATTCCACTTACACACAATCACCATTGGGGTTCGACTGTGGGATTTAGACCAAAGCTATGCATGATTTTGGGTGTGGACACTCCACGTGCATTACAGATGGGCCCACCCTACACCAAGTATCCACTATGCCTCCTATCACTCATGGTATTGACCAAGGATGCTCCATTGTGTGTGGTTGACATTAGGGTCCCACATGTTATTTTGGTTGAGTGTCCTAAATAGTTTTTGGGTTGGACCTTATTTCTTAATATTAGTCCATAGTAAAATACATAGAAATATATCTATGTGTAGATAAAATTCCACAAATCCATATCCTCAAACACTAAAACACCCAACCTTTCTCAAAATTCCTCATCCATTTATAAATTAATTTTTCAAATGAAATCTCCATACATTAATAAATTCTTTTTTTCATGATAATATTTCACTTCAAATTGTTGTAGTAATGTGTAAACTCTTTAAGCACATTTGATAATCATTTAATATCACTATAAAAAATCATAAAATTTAAAAAGGATAATTTACCAAGAATGAAAACCAATGAAATTAGATGAATTTATAACAATTCTCCAAGCATATACACTTCATACACCCAAACATATTCACTTATTGAAAAAAAAATGAAACGTTGGATCAACACCTTATATACATGATCAACCATGAAATGACTGATAAAAGGTACCACAACAAATAGAAATCTATGATCCCACACTATAATATACCTATTGAGATAGCATTTGATAGGTATTATCCTCTGCCTATACGATGGTAGGATTGGACACACCTCAACAGATAGAAGGCCCCCATCAGATAGAAATCAATTATCCCCCATTATAAGGTCTCTATTGGGATAACCTATGTTTCTCACCCTGGACAAACACTGTTATAATGGCCCTGATTCAAATACACGATAGACCTATTGACATCATAATTAGAACCCTCAGAGTGTGTATAAGGCCAACTAAAGTGTCATGATTTCTCATAGTGTTTTCTAGACTTCTCCATGATCATATAATGTATGATCCCACGATTGCCCTGAGGATGTTTACTAAACTAATCCAAGAGCATTTATACTTAATTTATCAAAAATCCCCCAAGGATTTTACACTATCAAGTATTAGTATATATCAATTTATATATCAAATTCATTGGTTTCCATCAAACTAACCGATTTCAAAACCATTATTAGACTCCCAGGAGTACGTCCCAACTTGACACAACTAAACAAGCTCAAATCATTGATATGGGTTTTGAAGTAACTCATGTGAACATCAGTACCCATTCCAAGGACATCATATCATTAGGAAACATACTGGGGTCTCTTAAGTCAATACATAGTCAGAAAATATATGTATGTTTCTCTAAGTCACCATATAAAACAAGTTCCATACTTGGTCCCTCTAATCTTGTCATAACAACGACACGCTAATCAGGATTATTAATCCCAATCCCTTCCTCATAGATAAAATACTATCAATACAACTGTATATTTAACACATGGTCAATAACTATTGGAAATAGTTTATAGAGATGTATCAATGACCATTACAAAAACCAAGGCCAGTCTTGGTCAGACCACACACCCAACCTTTCACCAACCAACCCATGGTGTGTCCACCTAGGCTAACCATATCACGAAAGGGGGAAAATATCTCTCACCCAATGATCATATCAAAAAGACACATGGATATAGGGAAACTTGAGGTTTAAAAATGTCCAACCTCTAGGACAAAAATCCCAAGTCATCAGACACCTCAATATGAGGTGGTTAAGGGATCCTAATTTTGGGCCACTACATCCTCCCATTTAAGTCCAAACACATTACACCCCGCATGAGGGCTTGTAACACCCCAAGATTTCATAGTGTGTTATTCAATAACTTGCACTACACGCAATACTGAGTTCAATTGCACCATGACTTACCAAAAAAAAAGCCATTAAAAGAGGTCATGAATAGTATTAACTAAATTTTAAACTTTATATAATCCTTATAATTTTAGAATCCATATTATGAGTTTCTTAGTCATAATGCAAGAACAGATTCATTTTCAGTATTGCACTTTTATCAACTTTTGATTGTGAAACCTTTTTAAATACAATATTTTAAACTTTTTGACTAAATGGAGACATCAAAAAAATTAAAATGAAACATCCCAAGCTTCCACGGTATGCTTTCCTTTGAATAAAACAGTAGTGTGTGTTGTACGCAACTTCGAGTTCTAACACACCATAACTAATCAAACTAGCCGTTATGAATAGTAATACCTACTTTTTGAAATTATATATATTTTATATTTGAAAATGGACTTCATTTTTGGATTCGGAATATCGAATTTATCCTAAGGTGAAATTTTGGTACATTTCGGATAACTTTCATATTTTGATGAATAGTGAAAATTACTAAGTTTTAATTAAAAACAACTTTTTTAATCAAAATAATTAATAGTGATAAATTTTGAATTTTAGTGGTTTTAAAGTATATTTAGAATATATTTTTACCATTTAATATAATGTTGGTCATTGGACATAATTTTACAATTAAACCGAACATAAACAAGTGTCAATCTTTTGATAGTTATTATCTCTTAAAAACACGCTTTTTGTTTTGACAGCGGGAATTAATTTTAAATTAATTTCTGCCACTTCTGTGTTTTGAATTTAGGAAAATGGATTCCATATTTGGAATCAGGATGTTCAAATTGTGTAAATAGGTAACTTTTATTTTTAGACATTTTGAATAATTACTGCGGTAAATATTTTATTTACCATGGTTAAGGGTAAATCCGGTAAATAAGGGTTAAAAAATAATATTATAATAATAATAAATTACCCTAAAACGTGTCTTAAACCTATTGGTTGATACATGGTCGACCATGATCATCTTTGGGTCTATTTTGGGACCCCATGGATCCACTTGTAAGTGATAATGACACTTTATTTTAATTTAGTTAAAATGAATACAAAAATGACACAAGCATATATCTTTTAGAACAACAATTGTTACATAGGGTTATATATGTTGGATTTTAGATTATAAATATTCATTGAAAAGATAAAAAGATTTCATACATAATGATATTTTATTTATAATTTTTAGACATTAAATAATTTATTTTATTTATGACACAATGATGATGCAGTAATTACTATAATAGTGAAAATTTAAAATAATTGATATTATAAATACCCAAACAAATATAATATGAAACTTTTAATGAATTAAACTAATTTTCTAGGATAATATGATATATTAGGATTGATTTAATTAACTTTGTCCGAAGTAATCAATCTGTTATGAGTTTCACAAAAATCAACTATTGAATAGTGTCAAAATTGACATAAAAGAGTTCTTAAAACAAATATTATATTATTAATTGATATTAAATTCCTAAAAATCTAAGGTTCGGCCAAGAGACTTATATCAGGATAGGTTAATCATTAATGGACCACTTTGGGGTCGCTTGGATGTATATAGTAAGTTTATTAACCATATTATATAAAAATACAAAGAGACATTGTAAAAGTGAAACTAATTAACTTAGAGTTAATACTTAAAGATAAGGTTAATATAAGTACCCAAACCTGTCTAAATTCTATTGGTTGAGTGGTTTTCGACCTATCCCCACCTTAAACTTTGAATAATAAGCTTTGGAGCCATTAGAAACCGAATATGAATTTATTATAAATTAATATTTCTAGCTTTTCCAAAGGTGCCCCTCACCCCTCTTATAAAAGGGCACTCCTCCTTCTCATTTCTTCACACCTTAAAAGCCTTTTGGTTCGGCCAAACTCTGCCCAAATACTCTCCCAACATCCCTCACTACAACATAGAGGCCTTAGATTGATCAGAAAGCCAACCTAAGGAGCCCTTTTGATCAAATCAAAAGGAAGAACCCGAAGAAGAGGTAATGATTTCACCACCCTTCTCCAAGTTCATTTCTTCTTCCACTTCTTCTTCCTTTGTTCTTACCATTCTAAAATAATAACTCCAGTATCTCACATATACTGTGATGTTATTATAAATATGGTACAACTATATTCAGTATTCTATCCACCCTTTGAATAACATGTCACCATACGTGCGTACGTACGGACTACCGTCTCCACGTCGTGGTGTAATTGTTATTCAATATAATATTATTTGGATGGGTATAATAATGATGTGTAACTCATGTAAATAATAAATATAACATGTTAATGATTCTGTATATATGATATACCATCCATTTATATATTATTTTAATATCAAAAGAATGATATTGTCGCTCGTGCGTACGTACGGACTACCGTCTCCACGAACGCGATGAGATTCATTCTCCATCGTATCCATTCAAGTATAATTATCATTTGATGATTTAAAAATGATGTTTAAGGACTGGATATCATTTTGGATATGAATAAGATACAACAACCATGTCTTATGTAACAAAACATATAAAAGAAAATGAGTAAGTTAACTCCCGAAACGACGATAATTCTAAGATATTATTAACAAATCAATGTTAAAAGATCATATATGATATCATATTAATATATATGATTCTTGTATAATTTAATAACAACTATTTCACCATTATACAGGAGGTTAACCTACCCCAACCAAGGAAAAGTACAAGGTAAGGGTTATTTCACAATCTCTTCATTATCCGAGGTTGTTTATACGTAATAATCTACTGGGATCTCTTTATCATCCACATCCATGTTTCTTAAAAATGTATTTCAAAACATTTTTACTATTTACAAGAATATGGGTTTAAGTCATTTATACCCTTGTTTGACTTTTTATAAGAGGTTTATAAAAGGAATCTTTCCGTCGTTTTCAAAACAAGGTCCTTTTTAACCTTTTCGACAGAATTGAGGTAAGAATGTTTTTTTTAACTTATACGGCGGGTGCGGTTATTTTACGCCGTTATAAAATCTTCAAAGCTTTCCTTACAAGCTTATAAGAATATTTTCAAAGAAAATGCTTTATTTTATATGGATCTTAAATGATTTCAAAATAAAAGGAGATATTTCTTTAAAAAGAATTTTGATTTCATCTATGTCAACATCCTTTGATGGATTTTAAGATTATTTGAAGTTGATTTATTATGATACAAAACTTCTATATTGTATTGAAGGTTTTGTGATATGTTTGACTATGGATGTGCTATTTTTATACCATTCATAGTTTATTGTGAAAGTATTGACATTTTGTATGCTAGTTTTAATATGAATGTTTATGTTATGTTTAAACCTTTTCATATGGGAATGCATTGGACTTAATAAGTGACGGGTGGAGCCCGCTATAGCTCCTCGATGCATCGGTAGGTCTCATGAGACAAACTAGTGTCTTGGCACAAGGCCTTGACAAAATCTTATTTGTAGTCTTGGCACGAGGCCTTGGCTATGTGGTTATGATAGTCTGGCATTATGCATTCCAACATTATGAAAGTGGTTATTGATTTTTGCATGTGATTATTCGATTAGTAGAATATCCATGTGAATAAGTAAATGGCATTATTTCATTTTTACTTTTGCCATACTATGTTGAAGTTCATAAGGCTTTTGTTTTAGTTATACATTGCCTTAAATGTTCATTCTTATTGATGAAAGTTTCCGCTATATTGTTATCCTTACTGGGCATTTGAGCTCACCCCTTTTCTATGTTTTATTTTTCTCAGGAAGTGAAGATGTAAGTTATGAATGACCTGCAGGGATATTATGAGGGGATTATAGTGTGGACTGTGGAGACATTATGTTGTTGTAGTAGTTTTTCATTTTATGATGTAATGTAAAACTTATGAATATATCTAGTGTTTCCAAGGCTACTAAACCAATCGGTCTTTCGGGATTTGATCTTTCTTGTGATCATGCCAATGTTATGTGATAATGCACCGACTCTGGGTAGCTGGGGTCGGGGCGTTACAGTTGGTATCAGAGGAGGTTTAGTACAAACCTTGGAAACTAGATTTAGATAAACTCTGATTAGAGCACGTAGACCTAAGATGAACTTTGAGGATTAGTATAGAAGAACTTCCTAGAATTTTGGTATTGTAGAGTTTTGTGAGTTTTCCGAGCAATACATCCCTGTCTGGATACGAGCAGGTAGAGGCGGCTCTGGCACAGATGTACCTAGGGGTAAAACCCGAAAACACCGCTTTGAGCTAGACTCGAACGGGAACTGGTGCACGACAACGGGCCTTGCTGCACTCTTGGTTACGACACTCCCGGGGGATATGCTTAGGATAACTCTCATTTTCTTTACAAATCATTATGAAGGGTTTATGAGTATATACTTTCTCAAAGAAAACATTTTTATGATTATGGATTATATCCATAAATAGTTCAATTTATGTTAACTGTTTTATAAGTATGGGATTATGTATTTTGATTCATAAACTGATCTAGTTTATGCCATTGTTTAGAAATGGCGTCTAGTAGAAGGAATGAGAACTCCAGAAATACACATGATTCAAAGAGAAGGAAGGATCATATCTTTCATGGTCTTAAGCTAGAATTTATAAGAGAAATAGTCTCCCATGTATTATCATCATATGAAGAAATAATATCATGTGTTGATAAGATAAGTAAAGAGTTTACTGAGTCCTATGGCTTTGAAGGGAATCAAGAGAAGAAAAGGATGGAAGAGAGAAAGATGGATAAAGGGAAGAGGGAAAAGAAGAATTTTCCCATATGTGGTAACTGTGGAAAGAAACACCCTGGAACTTGCTTGAAAGAAATGGGAGTTTGTTATAAGTGTGGAGGAAAAGGGCACAAAGTACATGACTACAAGGGTAAGAAAATGGTTTCAAATGTACAATGCTTCATTTGCAAGGAGTTTGGACACTACGCGAACCTATGCCCCAGTCATCAGACTATGCCGCAAATGATGCTATTGGATAATAATCAAGTTATGATACTACCACAGATGAAGAGGAATGATTAGAGTTCTTATGTTGATTATATCAATTGAGTGTTGTATCAACAATGTACTTGTTATAATAATTATGGAGTATATAAGGATTGTACTGCAGTACTATTTCATTAAGGACTTGAGATTGTGTGGAACAAAGAAAAGTGACTCAATAGCAGGATAACTTTTTGGAAAATATATGGTTGAGAGAATGATAAATCATAATATAGTTCTGATACTGAGGTAGTGATTTTGGAATAATATGTGATTGTTTTGGATAAATTATATTGGATATTCTTGACTACCTTGGAACTGATTAATGATTTGTATATTCCATCATTGTTGGGGTTTAAACCATTTTTGGATTAATGAAGTATATCCAGCATTCTATATGGAATAAGGGAGCATGAATGTAATCAATAAGGAATATGGTAATACATGATGAAGGTATTCATATGCTATTACGGGGTAAAAAGGATCTATATTATGTTTACCTTCCTTATAAATGTTAGACTGTGAGTTTGGACAGAAGTATTTTGGATAGTTCTAGTTTGGATTATTTTGGATTTCCATAAAAGGACAACCCGGAGGTCGGGCGGCAACCCGTCGCGTCCGGCAAGGCTGCGAGACTTGAACCCGCAACCGAAGGGCGACAAGGGTGTATCACCTACCACTGGACCAAGAGATGTCCTGGATTAAATAATGTAGTTTTTTTAAAAGATCTGGTAGATGAATTATAAATTCGTTTATTTTGGAACCCTGTACGAATAGTATAAA
The DNA here is from genome assembly GCA_963277665.1 of Viscum album. Lineage (NCBI taxonomy): Eukaryota > Viridiplantae > Streptophyta > Magnoliopsida > Santalales > Viscaceae > Viscum > Viscum album. Next base: position 767,418,194 of record OY728119.1, on the reverse strand, counting down.
TATAATTTTTTTTACGAGTGAAAGATGAGTTTATGGTAGAAACTTATTAATGGATAAAACTCTGATTATAAATTAAGTATATCTCCTTATGATCTTAGCCAATCTCATAAATAAATTCCTCAACATTAATAAAAGGAACTTAGAACAAAAATGTTTCCCTAGATGGTACCTTAAATCATCACTAATTTATGGCTTTGGGATTGTTGGCCTTTTCATAGCCATGTTCTCTACCACTCTCCATCAGATAATTGATGGTTAGATTTATCTTCCATATCCATATTTTCCTACATGGAACCCTAGTATGTGTTATTTTCAGTAATCTTCATACTTTCCACTCTTTATTTTAAATAGAGGCCTCATTAATTCATTTTTCGATGTGGGATTTCAACTAAGATATTTTGAAATGTCAAAAATGTGTTGTCCCAATACCCTATATTTTATTGAACCGATGGTACTTCAAATCATCATAGATTGATGAGTTTAAGGACCTCAATTTTATACTTTTTTGTGATTGATGACCTCAATCACTACCTATAAATATTTACGTTTTTCCTCCAATTATATGTCTCTAATTGCCACCAATGTTCTCCTAATCAAGATCATAATTTGGTGGTGACCCTTTGATTTATCTTTTCCTCATATTAAGACTAAATTTTAGTAACCCAATTTCCGATGTGGGTTTTCCCACAAATATATTTTCTACTTTCAACCTTTTATTTTTGAAGAACAATTTCAAATTGCGAGGACGCAATTTATTGAAGGAGGGGAGAATGTAACACCCCAAGATTTCATAGTGTGTTATTCAATAACTTGCACTACACGCAATAATGAGTTCAATTGCACCATGAATTACCAAAAAAAAAGCCATTAAAAGAGTTCATGAATAGTATTAACTAAATTTTAAACTTTATATAATCCTTATAATTTTAGAATCCATATTATGAGTTTCTTAGTCATAATGCAAGAACAGATTCATTTTCAGTATTGCACTTTTATCAACTTTTGATAGTGAAACCTTTTTAAATACAATATTTTAAACTTTTTGACTAAATGGAGACATCAAAAAATTTAAAATGAAACATCCCAAGCTTCCACGGTACGCTTTCCTTTGAATAAAACAGTAGTGTGTGTTGTACGCAACTTCGAGTTCTAACACACCATAACTAATCAAACTAGCCGTTATGAATAGTAATACCTACTTTTTGAAATTATATATATTTTATATTTGAAAATGGACTTCATTTTTGGATTCGGAATATCGAATTTATCCTAAGTTGAAATTTTGGTACATTTCGGATAACTTTCATATTTTGATGAATAGTGAAAATTACTAAGTTTTAATTAAAAACAACTTTTTTAATCAAAATAATTAATAGTGATAAATTATGAATTTTAGTGGTTTTAAAGTATATTTAGAATATATTTTTACCATTTAATATAATGTTGGTCATTGGACATAATTTTACAATTAAACCGAACATAAACAAGTGTCAATCTTTTGATAGTTATTATCTCTTAAAAACACGTTTTTTGTTTTGACAGCGGGAATTAATTTTAAATTAATTTCTGCCACTTCTGTGTTTTGAATTTAGGAAAATGGATTCCATATTTGGAATCAGGATGTTCAAATTGTGTAAATAGGTAACTTTTATTTTTAGACATTTTGAATAATTACTGCGGTAAATATTTTATTTACCATGGTTAAGGGTAAATCCGGTAAATAAGGGTTAAAAAATAATATTATAATAATACTAAATTATCCTAAAACGTGTCTTAAACCTATTGGTTGATACATGGTCGACCATGAGCATCTTTGGGTCTATTTTGGGACCCCATGGATCCACTTGTAAGTGATAATGACACTTTATTTTAATTTAGTTAAAATGAATACAAAAATGACACAAGCATATATCTTTTAGAACAACAATTGTTACATAGGGTTATATATGTTGGATTTTAGATTATAAATATTCATTGAAAAGCTAAAAAGATTTCATACATAATGATATTTTATTTATAATTTTTAGACATTAAATAATTTATTTTATTTATGACACAATGATGATGCAGTAATTACTATAATAGTGAAAAATTAAAATAATTGATATTATAAATACCCAAACAAATATAATATGAAACTTTTAATGAATTAAACTAATTTTCTAGGATAATATGATATATTAGGATTGATTTAATTAACTTTGTCCGAAGTAATCAATCTGTTATGAGTTTCACAAAAATCAACTATTGAATAGTGTCAAAATTGACATAAAAGAGTTCTTAAAACAAATATTATATTATTAATTGATATTAAATTCCTAAAAATCTAAGGTTCGGCCAAGAGACTTATATCAGGATAGTTTAATCATTAATGGACCACTTTGGGGTCGCTTGGATGTATATAGTAAGTTTATTAACCATATTAGATAAAAATACAAAGAGACATTGTAAAAGTGAAACTAATTAACTTAGAGTTAATACTTAAAGATAAGGTTAATATAAGTACCCAAACCTGTCTAAATTCTATTGGTTGAGTGGTTTTCGACCTATCCCCACCTTAAACTTTGAATAATAAGCTTTGGAGCCATTAGAAACCGAATATGAATTTATTATAAATTAATATTTCTAGCTTTTCCAAAGGTGCCCCTCACCCCTCTTATAAAAGGGCACTCCTCCTTCTCATTTCTTCACACCTTAAAAGCCTTTTGGTTCGGCCAAACTCTGCCCAAATACTCTCCCAACATCCCTCACTACAACCTAGAGGCCTTAGATTGATCAGAAAGCCAACCTAAGGAGCCCTTTTGATCAAATCAAAAGGAAGAACCCGAAGAAGAGGTAATGATTTCACCACCCTTCTCCAAGTTCATTTCTTCTTCCACTTCTTCTTCCTTTGTTCTTACCATTCTAAAATAATAACTCCAGTATCTCACATATACTGTGATGTTATTATAAATATGGTACAACCATATTCAGTATTCTATCCACCCTTTGAATAACATGTCACCATACGTGCGTACGTACGGACTACCGTCTCCACGTCGTGGTGTAATTGTTATTCAATATAATATTATTTGGATGGGTATAATAATGATGTGTAACTCATGTAAATAATAAATATAACATGTTAATGATTCTGTATATATGATATACCATCCATTTATATATTATTTTAATATCAAAAGAATGATATTGTCGCTCGTGCATACGTACGGACTACCGTCTCCACGAACGCGATGAGATTCATTCTCCATCGTATCCATTCAAGTATAATTATCATTTGATGATTTAAAAATGATGTTTAAGGACTGGATATCATTTTGGATATGAATAAGATACAACAACCATGTCTTATGTAACAAAACATATAAAAGAAAATGAGTAAGTTAACTCCCGAAACGACGATAATTCTAAGATATTATTAACAAATCAATGTTAAAAGATCATATATGATATCATATTAATATATATGATTCTTGTATAATTTAATAACAACTATTTCACCATTATACAGGAGGTTAACCTACCCCAACCAAGGAAAAGTACAAGGTAAGGGTTATTTCACAATCTCTTCATTATCCGAGGTTGTTTATACGTAATAATCTACTGGGATCTCTTTATCATCCACATCCATGTTTCTTAAAAATGTATTTCAAAACATTTTTACTATTTACAAGAATATGGGTTTAAGTCATTTATACCCTTGTTTGAATTTTTATAAGAGGTTTATAAAGGAATCTTTCCGTCGTTTTCAAAACAAGGTCCTTTTTAACCTTTTCGACAGAATTGAGGTAAGAATGTTTTTTTTAACTTATACGGCGGGTGCGGTTATTTTACGCCGTTATAAAATCTTCAAAGCTTTCCTTACAAGCTTATAAGAATATTTTCAAAGAAAATGCTTTATTTTATATGGATCTTAAATGATTTCAAAATAAAAGGAGATATTTCTTTAAAAAGAATTTTGATTTCATCTATGTCAACATCCTTTGATGGATTTTAAGATTATTTGAAGTTGATTTATTATGATACAAAACTTCTATATTGTATTGAAGGTTTTGTGATATGTTTGACTGTGGATGTGATATTTTTATACCATTCATAGTTTATTGTGAAAGTATTGACATTTCGTATGCTAGTTTTAATACGAATGTTTATGTTATGTTTAAACCTTTTCATATGGGAATGCATTGGACTTAATAAGTGACGGGTGGAGCCCGCTATAGCTCCTCGATGCATCGGTAGGTCTCATGAGACAAACTAGTGTCTTGGCACAAGGCCTTGACAAAATCTTATTTGTAGTCTTGGCACGAGGCCTTGGCTATGTGGTTATGATAGTCTGGCATTATGCATTCCAACATTATGAAAGTGGTTATTGATTTTTGCATGTGATTATTCGATTAGTAGAATATCCATGTGAATAAGTAAATGGCATTATTTCATCTTTACTTTTGCCATACTATGTTGAAGTTCATAAGGCTTTTGTTTTAGTTATACATTGCCTTAAATGTTCATTCTTATTGATGAAAGTTTCCGCTATATTGTTATCCTTACTGGGCATTTGAGCTCACCCCTTTTCTATGTTTTATTTTTCTCAGGAAGTGAAGATGTAAGTTATGAATGACCTGCAGGGATATTATGAGGGGATTATAGTGTGGACTGTGGATACATTATGTTGTTGTAGTAGTTTTTCATTCTATGATGTAATGTAAAACTTATGAATATATCTAGTGTTTCCAAGGCTACTAAACCAATCGGTCTTTCGGGATTTGATCTTTCTTGTGATCATGCCAATGTTATGTGATAATGCACCGACTCTGGGTAGCTGGGGTCGGGGCGTTACAGGGCTCAGGTGTCTCAGGGTATATTATTTTATAAGAAAGTTATAATCCATTAGAAACCAATAAATTAGCTAGTAAATCATGTCCCTAATTACCGTGGCAGGTTTTTTGATGAAAGGCATTCATTTTTTTTTAATAAATCTATCAAATTTTAAAATAAAAATTTATTTAATAAAAAAAAGAATACCCCAGTGGAGTGGCCATACATCACATAATACATTAAATAATCATAAAAAAATATAGTGATTACCAAGTTAAACCTACTTAATTTTATGTGAAAATACATTTTACTCCATTGGATAATTGTTCCACTTAGGCTCGCTAAGTCCAACTTAGCTCATACCATGTCATCCAACCAATTGTAACCTACATGAGGTCCTAACTCACACAAAAATAAATCCATAAATATTTATTATAACATTTATAGTTAATTAAATAATTTAATTTTAATAATTAATAATAGAAAAAATTCATTGATCACTTTCAATGCACTCAGACCATCAATAACCACGTGTAGGAGGTCAACGATGTGCTCCCGGTATCATCATAGGAAACATCCCTAACACATTGGTTATATTAAATAAGAAATTATTTAAATTAAAGATAAAAATATTAGAAAAATAATCATGTTGACACACCTCATAAATTTTCCACGAGACACTGCATGCAGATGACGTTACAAGACATCCTAAAGCTAGGTTAAATAAAAGCATCATCATATCAAGATGATTAAAACATGCTTAGTTGGAGACATCTATAAGTCATAATATAAAAACAATTTAAATAAAAATTATAGATTTATATAAAGAAATTAAGGGAAAAAATTAGATACCTACCATGATTCATTGAAATTTTCTAAGATTTTTTCTCCAATTTAAAGGGGAAACCAAAGAAGAGGAGAGGAGAGGGGGCCAACTAGCCTGGAATGCATGAAGGAGAAAGAAACAAGGAGGGGACATTTTGAAAACCTGAGTGGGATATTTTTTAATTACCCCAACATAAAACCCACACCATATAACTAGTGGATATAAGTAATAGCTCATGCAACCAATAGACACCACCGGTGAACTGGTAGCGCATTACTGACTGGCTAATGGCTTTGCTGCTAAAATTCAGTAGCCCATCCAACTTGAGTCTTGTATGACACTATAAAAACATCTTATAATCCATTATAATCCTAAATTCATGTCTAAAATCATATCCTACATATTTTAAAACTATCATAATATCGTTTGAGTCTCGATTCTCAAAAATAATTGCCCACCAAAAGGAAAATTCAAATTCCCTCAAAATTCCATCACTCTAATGAATATAGGTTATTATAGATAATAAATGTAAAATATATTAAATTTTAGAATATTATCAATTCCCAACATACTCGTGATAAATTTTTATTATTTTATATTAATTTTTAAATAAATTTTAATATTAAATTACCTTTAAAGGCTTTTTAAAGGTTATTCTTATAGTTTGAATTTAAAAATTCTATATAATTATAGAATTTATATTTGAATATATAATTCATTAAATAATTATAATCTTCATCCCCTAAAACCATGAATCACCCCAATTAATCTAAATCATATTTTTTAAATATATTAAAATTATTTTCTCTAACTTTTCTTCTTTTTAAACAGGAACTCTATCGATATTGCATAAGAGTTTTGTATAAGTATAATATTAAATAAATTTAAAAAAAATTACTTACATAATAATAATTTTTTAGTGATCAGTAATTTAATCTTGGTCCATATATAATATATATTCTTTATCCTTATTATGACAACATATTTAAGATATAATTTTCACTTTTCTCTCCTTTCAAAAGAACTGATTATGAAATTGGATAATTTAATTTTTTATATACATTTAGAATTCATAAATATACATCAAATTATTTATTATTAATTATAGTTATCATTAAATATAATCATTACCTTATCCATGCTTAAATATTATCTCAATGAAACTAATTTTAACTTTTCAATAATGGGTAAGAACTATGTTAGAACTTGACTTTTTCATATTTATCTACATATAAAAAGTAATTTATTTTATTATATAACATCCATATTATATTTGATATATATTATAATTCAATAAAAAATTAAAAAGTTCCGATAATATTAAATTTCATTTAAAAAACATATATATGAAGTAAAATTCTAGTTTAATTTAAATAGTTATTATAAAAAAAATTTAAATTAAAATGTACATATCAACACATAAAACATAAAATTAGAATATTGAAATAAAAAATTAATCCTTTAAAACATAAAAAAAATTAAAAACAACATTTATAATCTTTTAGAGTATTTTTTAATCAAAAACTGTGAATATACATATAATTTACTATTTACTATCATGTCTTTTTTTCATAAATTTTCAGTTAAATATATTCCACATAATTTTGACATAAAAACTGAAAATATAATATTCATTTTATTAAAATAAATATATAATTATTAACGTATAACTTCTCAAGTAAAAAATAATTATATATTAAAATAATATTTTTTTCCCAACACTATATATTTATTTTTAAAAATGAATATTCTTATTTCTAACCTTGAAAAAATTATTTATATTAAAATCATAATAATTGGTATCTTTATAAATACATAAAATTATCATAAATATCCATTTATAAAATTTCAAATAATTAAATAATTCTATATTTGAATCATAATAAGAAAAAAAATTTAAGAAAATATATTAATATTTTAAACAAAACAACTTTTCTATAATAATGTAAACATAATAATTTTAAATGTAAAATTATTATATATTTTTTATATAATATAATTTGTGACAAAAAATAAACATATATGCATCTTAAATATTTCTTTAATAAATAAAAATTCAAAACATCAATGTTAGTTAAAAAAAACTTGTATATTATTTAAAAATATAAAGGTTTTCACATTATCCCCTTTATAAATAATTTATTTTATTACAATTTTAGTTTTCAAGTTAAAATAATAATTAAAAATATTTTGTATATAGAGACTTCAAAATGAATCCCACTAGGTATTCCACTTCAGTTGTAACCATTGTATGCTCAAAGGTGCATCAAGTCCAGTCCATTAGTTGAGACAATGCATCATAAGGTTTATAGATTCTCTAAAAAAATTCCAAATAAAAAATCTAAAAATTGATTTAAATTAATGTAATAAACGATAAGAAGTTATATGTAATTATAAAATTCCAACATATAGTTTTGAAATAACATTTCTAATTTGTTTTCAATTAGAATATCGATCATGAATCGAGTTGAATGTTTGAAAATATTTATAGTTCAAAATATATGTTAAAATTACTCTAATTTTTAAAATAACATATATATATATATATATATTATTCCTAGATATCTCTCTCATCAACAGATGTATAAATGATTGCAACACCCATTGTTGTTTGTGATGTTGTGAAAAATTGATAATGTCCCTTATAATAATTCCCAAACAAAGTAACATAGGAAGGTTTTGCCTTTAAAATATGACTAAAATATTTTAAGGACCCATTATAATATATTATAATTAGTTAATAATTTGATATGTTGTAAAGTGACTTGAATGTGAGATGAATTTTATAAAATATGGTAGTATGACTCTGACTAGATTTGGGTAAAATGACTGTAATTAAATCACTTTGTAGGGATAATTGATTCAAATAAGATTTTCTTCATTGTATCTTGATAAATGACCTTTAATTTGTTGAAAAAAAACAAAAAAATATGAAATAAATATTTTACTACCAAATTATAACATTATTACTAACCTCATGAATTTAACCATTATAAATGAAACCCAACATATATAATGTTTTCCTAAATATGATTACTTGGTTCTCCCTATACAAAATTATCAATTAAAACCAATACATTTAGTAAAAACAATACCCACAACAATTATAAGAAATCGACCCATGAAAAGGTATTAATATAACCTTCAAAACCTTCTATTTAAATATCAAAATCACCATCCCAACACATGTTTCATTAAATATTATATTCATTCAATCCCGAAAAAAACTAAACCATAGAAATTATATGATATCATCCTTACCAAATTTGAAACACAAAAAAAGGAAAACCATGATTGATTGTTCTCCAAACAATTAACACAACCTTTATCTAAAAATTATTTATCATCAATAATAATAAAAACCATCCTTTCTATGTTATTAAACCCAAAATTCATGATCACCGTGATCATATATTATCCCAAAAAATCATATAAATCTTTATCTCTAAAATATTATTAACCATTTTAAAATAAAAGCAAATACTAACAAACAATTCTCTATGTATACACATTATTCATGTATACTCCAAAAAATACAATAATATTCCCCCAAAATAACTTTAATCACCTTATCACCAAATCAATTTTTCAAACCCTAAAGTCATTTATGAGTTTCAATCTATACCCTCCAAAAATATAAAAAAAATTACCCCAAATAGACATAATTACATTGACAATACCTTACTTTCTAACCATTATGGTTTTATATTAATCAACCACATATTCTTTCTTAAGCCTAATAAAATTATCCCAATATAAAATTATCATATTAAAAAACAATCATATAAGGCCTAATTATGGTAGCTATGGTTCTAAATTTATGACTACACTTAAACGTATTAACACATGATGGTACCTAAAACTCTTAATTTATCCTCAACTAATAAAAACATAACCTATAAATTTATCTAAACCCTACTTTGATGCTAAAAATCATGACCCAAACATAACCATCAATAATTATATGATTTATTTAAAATATTTTATCACCTGCATACCTAATACATTTTTTTAGAGTTTTATATAATCAAGAAATCCCATACATAATAAAATCCAAACCAAATGGACATTTTTTCCACCAAACCAAAATCATTAAATTAAATAATTACTTTATTCAAGGCTAAAACCTCATATATAAAACATTACCTCATAATAATTCATACTCATCCTTAATTCCTAGTTAAATTATTTGAAAACAAGTGATAAGAATAAAATATTAATAATGGATATACATAGGAGATAATACTAAACGATTATAAATGAGAATAATATGAACATAAGGGTATCATAATATAATCTAGGTAAATAATATAAAATGATAAATTCATACCTAATAAAACATGGATAATAAATCATGAATTATGACACACAAATTTGGGTATAACTTAACAAATGATTCATAAAATTGCAGAAACATTTGTCAATAATCATGATACATGAGAACATAACATAGTTAAATTTTAAAATATTAGAATATGTAATAGAAATAAGAATAAAAAAATTATTTCTTATGCCTAGACTCATATACAAGACCATCATAATAATGTTGTAACATTATAATATTGGATCAATTTCACTCCATATTCCTATAAATATAGTGTACATAGTCCCATCGTGGATTTGGTTCACTACTTAGTCCTTTACATATCATCTCATTAGATACAAATATTTACCCAATGTAGTAGAGGGATGTATAATTTTGGTCCCACCTATCAAAAATTAAAACCATACATATTTGTGGCACTTGAGTATGAAAACATTCATAATATAATTAGATAATAATTAACCCAAGAAAAATAAATGATTTTTACGATGATATCTATAAAATTCAATCATAATATATCCAAATAAAATGGGGGGACAATATCCTTAGAGGAAATCCCTAGTGATGTATAATAAATTTTAATGGATAATTACATTGATGAAAAAAATAATCATATAATTATAAAATTAATTTGAAAATTAATAATAAATAACCTTTAAAATTTTAATCAGATTTATTTATAAGGAATTGATTGTAAAACATTGAGAATTATAATTACTTTAGAAAATCATAAAATCATGAAAATGTAGATTCATATTAAAAAATAAAGAAATTTTTATTAGATTATGATCATGAATAATGAATTAAAAAATATATTCCTTTTAAACTCTTTTAAGTAAATTTAATGTTCATAGAAAATGTCTATTTTTAAAAATGTTAAAAAAATATTCCACTCTAAATTTTCAAAAGAAAGTCAAAGTAAATTAAAATTGAACATAAGAAATCATAAAATATTAGATAAGGGCACCCATAAAAATAGCATAAACAATATGTACATGGAGGAGAATAAAATATAGATCTTTAAATTTAAAGAATATTAAATATCCTTAAATCTTAATTTATACATAGATAATCACTATTTCAAAATGATTTTGAAAAATAAAACCTTGCATATTTGGTAACATTTCAATCAAAATCAAGTAAAAAATAAAAACTGATAAATATTTATAAATACATTGAATTTAATGAAAAGTGTTATAAAAGACACCCCTGGGGTAGTATATATATAACCCCAAGGAAATAAATTGGGGAATTTTGAGCATTTCTCAATGAAATAAAATTTTAATAAGGAAACCATATAAATTGTGTAACATGTGATGTAATAATTTATCAAGGAAGAGATTATGTATATGAAATTTAAATTATTATAAAACAAGATAAAATATATCATAAAACAATATAGGTTATAAGTAAAAAATATTATAATTTCATAGTCATTAAAGAGAGTATATAACAAATTGAAAGGAAATTGAGTTATGAATCCCCTTACCTCAAGCTCTAAATCAAATCGTTCATTATGTAGTCCATAAAAAATAATTTTTTATTAATTATTTACTTATGATAGATGTTATTATTATTATTATTATTATTATTATTATTCATTTATTATCATGTATTATTCATTTGTCATATTTATCATTCTGTCACCGGTCATTTTGATGTTGTCTAGTCCATAGTTCCAAAATGAATTCAATAAAATTATAATGGTTAAATTTACTTAAAAAATGTTTTGATAAGAAAAATAAGTTTCATGGTATATGTTTTAGATAATTATAAAATAAAATTAGTTTAGTAGGACATGAAATAGTTACCATTCTGAGAATCTTCACTAATATGCTTGTTTTTATGGTTAAAATTTACAATGATTATTTACTTTTAATTTCATTATTATGAGGGATATTTTAAAATTATAGATTCATTATCATGGAATTAATTTATTATTAATGTTTTATTAAATCATGAAATCAATTTTTAAGAATATATATTAAAGACATGATTGTATGAATATATCATCATTTTCTTATGTAGCATAAAACCAACATAATAATTGATATTTTCTTAAAGAATTTAAAATAAGGGAAAACCTAATAAATATTAATGTTTTATAAAAGAATTATAATAATATACTATTTTAGGTTTACATTTAAGGATTTATTATATTATTGAAATGAGTAAGAAGATAATTGTAATGAAAAGTCATACTTTCTGGAAAAAAAATATTTTGATATTGTAACGATTTCTAAAAAAATATCATTAAGAAGTATTGGGTGATCTATCATCATATACAGGTAAAATTAATTCCCATACCATGATAATGGAATCTTTGAATAAAAATATGTGATGTTTTGATGATTATTGGGGGGAAATAAAAAATAATAAAGGGGAAAACATTTCGAAAACCCTTAGCTCACTCTTTGAGTCACCATATTTGGATTGAGTCTAAACCCATCATAAAAATGACTTTTATCTATGAAAAATCCTTTTAACATGATGAAATATTTTTTAATAGGTATTATTGTAAAATATGGAGGAAAAATGGAAATTAGATGTGTTTTGAAAATGGTATAATGATTCCACCTTTATAGGCAAAATTTCAGGGTGTGTTCAATTATTTTTTAGGGTTATTCTTGTAAATTGACTTCTAAAATATCTATAAATATATTGAATTAAAATTTAAATATTTAAATAATTACATAAATTTCATATTACTCTTGAAAAAAAAATTAGTATCTCATTCATCGAAATATTATTATTTTTTAAAAATCATAAACTACCATCTTGGTCTATCCTCCTACGTGAATATGAGCTATATCAAAAGTATGTAATCATTTTTGGATAATATTTATTTTATTTAATTTTAAACACAATTACTAATTTTTTTATTATTCGTATTTATTTTCATCAAAGACCATTAATAGTATATTTTTATTCTCATCCTTATAATGGAAACATATGTAATATATTATTTTGAATCTTCTTTCCCTATGTAGGCACCCGATAAGAATTTGGATAATTAACCTATTGTATATTTTTTAAATTAATAAAAAAAATAAGAAAAATATTAGTCATAATATTTATCATTAATGTGGAGAATAATATTATCCCCTATTAAAATTCCACTTTAATTTAAACTACTATTTAAAAAGGGAATTTAAATTCAAATGTATCACAAAACATATAGCCATATTAAATTTTAATATTTTATTTAAAAATGTATCCTTTAATAAATTATAAAATCATAAATTGAAATAATAAATATCATTTATAAGGTTTTACAGTAATCTTTATTAAAAAACATTACAAATACATCAACTTTATTATTTACTAACATATATTGTTTTTTATAAATTATTAAGAACATACTTTACACCTAATTTTGAAATGAAAAATAAAAATAGATTATTCATTTAATTAAAATAAATCTAAAATTATTAATAAATAACTTTATAATTTAAAACAAATTATATATTACAATAATTTTTTTTGAACAACTGGTTTTTCATTTTTTTTAAACATATTAATATTTCGCACCTTGATATAATTATTTCCATAATTATGATAATAATACTGAGTATTATAAATACTTATAATTAAAATATGTAACCATTTATAAAATATAAAATTATTAAATTAGTCTTTATATTAATCAAAGTAAGTGATCAATTTAATAAAATATATTTAACATTTTAATAAAATGTCTTTTTAATATAAATTAATCACAATTATTTTGAAATGTATAATTATTATATTATTTAATTATATTATATAAATTTTCACATGAAATAAATATTTATTCAATGAAATATTAATATTCTGTAAATAAATATAAATTAAATATAAAGCTTCCATTTTATTTAAAAACACACAGGGTGTCACATTTTACCCTTGAAAAAATTTCATCTTCACAATTTTAATTTTCTTATTAAAAATAATAATACTAATTTATTCAAACATACCCTTTGAAATTAAGATCACTAAGTACTCAAATTATATTATTGTTTTTAGAGGCTCAAAAGTGTATCAGGTTGAGTCCATGAGATGATAAAATGCATCATAATGTCTCTAAATTGTCTAAATTCTTATCCTCGTACACCAAAGTAATAACATTTTTAAAATGAGTTCATGAAATGATACTTAGTTATATTTAAATGTTTAATTTTAACATATAGTTTTAAAATATCATTTCATGTTGAAATTCATCAGCTGAGCTTCTGAGGATGTGCATCAATGGATCTTGAATCTTCACTATTGACTTTTCTAGTTCACATCTTCATTTATGATCTCTCACTCATCAGTATGTCCTCCCTCAATGCATGTCTTGTCCTAGGTCATATTTAATCCAATCTCGTAGTGATGGTGGTGGTGGTGGTGGCATTGGATTCACAACATTGGTCGACAACCAATATCTATGGTGTATGAGGCTTCCCACTATTAAGATCTAGTTTCATCTAGACCATGTAACCTTCATTGCTTTTTTTGTTATTGCAAACATCAAGGGGGTCAAGTTAGCTGATGGATTTAGGGGGTTCATGCAAGAGTTAATGTTGATATTTCCTTGGTTTGTCCTGAAAAGGTAAGCGACTAATAGGCAATGGTAAGAGTTCAGGGTGTGGTTTGGTGCATATCTATAATCGAAACTAAAGACATCAATGGTAGAATTATATAGAGATTCGGGCATCCCGAGTTTCAATAATGGTTCATGGGAACCTAATTTACATTTGTTTTTATATTGTTTATTCTTTCAATCATATTTCGGTGCAATCTACCTTAATTTTTTAGGATTTTTATTTTATTAGGCTGCATAAATATTTATGAGCAATGATATTTGTCTACATGAATTTGGAATGTAGTAAAGATTTTTTTTGGTGTTGTAGTGTGGGAGGACTTGAAAGATGGATGGGTGTTCTAACACCCATCATTCATTAATTTTTATCATTTCCTGATAGATATTTGGGAACCCTACCATTGAATTTTTCAGTTTCTTCAATATGGTTTTGTGTTTCCCTTGCCATTGAATTTTGCAGTTTCTTCAGTATGGTTTTGTGTTGCATCAGGTTAATAGTACATTGAGTTCCTCACATGAATTATTGGGTGGTAAGATCAAAAGGTAGATAGGTGTGTTTAAACCTATAATATGTCCCTTTCCCCACATGTCAATATGGGTTAGAGGGGTTCTCTTCCACATTATGTTGGAAATGCATGATATAACTTCTTTATAGTGGGGTGACACATCATCATCAGCTGGTTTCACAATTTCATTTCCTAGAATGGGGGAAATGATGATTTTTATGGTGATTTCCATGATGTATACTTCCCTTTTGAAACTAAAGTCCATTTTTCAACCTTCAGGTTATCTTAATTTAACTCCTTTGTTCCTATGTTGCATGTTATGGGTTATATATTTACCCATTTTTCAAAAGGAGTCTTCTTTTTTATGTTCAATAATGTGGGATTGACCCTTGACCTCTTAAAAAATCATATGTGATGGATATGAGATTCGTACAATATTTTTTCCTTCAATCATGATAAAACAACTATAATATATTCAAATGGATTAGTTAAAACAAGAAATGGATTATTTTCTACTAAAATCATTAATTACCTCATCACTTTAGTCATAATAATTGTAACCCAAAATATATAAACTTTTCTTAATTATAATTATTTGTTTCTCTATATTTCTAGAAATTAATGAAAAATAATTTTTTTAGTAAAAAAATACCCAAATAAATCATAAGAAACTATCCCACGAAAATGTAAAACTTTAATGTTCAAATCCTTTAATGTAAACAACAACATCAATAGAACAACCAAAGATTCATTAATATTTTCTATTTATCCAATACCAAAATCAACCAAACCCTAGTAATTCTATAAAATTTTCCTTACCAAATTAGAGTCTCAAAAAATAGGGAAATATGGATCACAAGATCTCCCAAAACCCAATGTAAACATTATCAAAAAAATTTTGAACCTCAATAGTCCTCAAAATATTTGTTGTTATATTCCTAAGCCCAAAAGTCATTATTACCTTATCTGCATATGCTTCCAAAAAATTAACTCAATATTTATCCCGAAAAAATATTAAAACTTTTTACATAAAATCACATTCAAACTAATAATTTATTTTATATAAACCTTATTCTTATGTGCTCCCAAAATTATAGATAAATTATTCCAATATAACATAATCCCCTTTTTACGAACCTAATTTTTAACCCCTAAAGTCATCTATGATTTTCAGCATATGTCCCCAAATATATAATAACCTTTTCATCAAATAATTACAATTACCTTGACATTTAATTACACACCAACTCTAAAAGTTATCTACACCTCCATCATGTAATCTTCCTAAAAACAATTAAAATTCTCCAAGAATATCATTTTACACCTTAAAATCCAATTATATATGAACTCAAAATTGTACTTGTTCAATTGAATTTATGAACACCCTTAAAATTATTAACCCATGATGGTACCAACAACTATTAAATTATCCACAACCAATATCATCATAAACTAATAATTTATCTAAACCCTTATATAATACCAAGTATAACAACCTTAACATAACTATCCATAGTTAAATGATATATAGTAAATATTTCAACAATTACATACCCATGAACATTTAGGTTTATATTTTTAAAGAAATAGTAAAAACCAATAAATAATATAATCCCTACCAAATGGGAATTTTCTGCACTAAATTGAACTCATTAAGTGACAGATGTACATCATTCAAAGCTAAAACCTCATATATAAAACATGTCTCAATAATAATTCTTATTCATCTTCAATCCCTGAAAATCACTTAAAATTAGGGATGAGAATAAAAATGTTACTGAAGGTTAAATATTAGTTATAAAAATTGAGGATCATAAGTGATCATAAGATGAATATATGAGTATGATAACATAATAATGGTATGTGAGCATAAATTAAGTAAATCATACCCAATAATACATGGGACATAAATCATAAATGATGACATAAGTCGTTGTGTATAACATAATACATGAGTCATGGGAGTGTAGAAACATGATACATGAGAACACAACATTGGTATATTTCATAACCTAAGAATGTGGAACATATATAAGAATATAAAATTATTTCTTATATTAGAGTTATTTAAAAATAATTTAATCACATAGTGGAAAGAGTCCAATAGTGGATTGGTTTGACTTCCTGTTTAAATAAACATAGTGGATAGAGCCCCATATATGATTGGTTTTACTCCCTAGTTCCTTACAAGTTATATCATGTGATATAATAATTTACCCAATACATTAGGGAGAGGTATAATTTTGATACCACCCACGAACCAATGAGAACTATATATAGGTGTTACACAAGAACATGAATACATTCATAATCCTATAAAATCATTATTATTCCTTGATAAAAAGTATTTATAAATATTTCCAAAAAACATGATCATAAGCCATCCAAAGAAATATGGTTGATGGTATCATTATGTCTTATCTATAGTGAAGAATAATAAATTTTAATGTATGTTTACATAGATAGAAAAATAATTATATGATAATTATAAAATTACTTGGGAAATTAATATAAAACACCCTTTTTATTTTTAATAAAAAAATCAAAGGAAATAATTTATAAAAAAATTAAATTAACAATAACTTTGGAAAACCATGAAAAAATAAAGAGAAATATTTGAAGAGAAATTTAAAGAAGATTTTGGGAGAAATAATCATGAAAAAAGTACTGAAAATAAAATTCCCTTCCCAAATATTTATAGAAATTCAAATTCAATATTTAATGTCCCACACCGAAAATGTTAACAAATATTTCTTTCACACCATTGTAAATAATGTGAAAGTCAAAATAAAATAACCCTAAGAAATCATAGGAGCCTAGAGAAATCCATACATAAATCAAAATAAAGAATATGTAGATAGAGGAGATGAAAATATATGAGTTTTTATAGATAAATAATAGGTAATATACCAAAATAGAAATTTATACATAGATGATCTCAAATTAAAAGTGATATTGAAAAAGAAACATTATGACTTTGGTAACTTTTAATTCAAAAGCCATTTAAAGAAAAAAACTGATATGGTTTTGTAAATACCTTTAATTGATTTAAATTTATTATAAAATAATTCCATTGGTTTGTACATACATGATAATAAGGGAAAAAATTGGTTTGTGTTGAGCATATCTCAAAAAAGGAAAATTGAGATGAAGAGACACTCCAAAGAGACAAACATGCGAGGTAAGAAACTATCAAGGGAGATATTATATTAAATATATATATATTCTCATAAAAATATAGTAAATAAAAATAAAATGATTTTATGGTATAATAAAAATAATCTACAAATAAATTAGTCATTAAAGAAATGATATAACTTAATGAAAGGAAATTGAATTTAGAATCCCCTTACCTCAAGTCACGACTTGCATCGTTCGATCTTTTATACCTGAATAATTAAATCTTATTAATAATTTACTTTCTAAAGAACCTTTATAATGATTATTTTATTATTATTATTCTTTTTAAATGATTTATAATGATTTATTATTCATTTCTCAGATTAATTTCTCTTTTATCAAATGTTTTGAGTATGTTCGATCCACAATTCCAAAATAGATTTCGTATAATTTTAATGGTTATATATTCTTGTTTAAATCATCCATTTCCAGAAAAAGTGTTAAATTATATCGTTTATTTCATTTATGATGTAAATCTATTCAATATTTCACGAAATAGTTACCATTTATTGAATCATCCATGATAATCTTATTGTGTACAATTAAACATAAATAAGATTGTTTAATTTAAATTTAATTTTTTATGGATATTTTACCATTAACATGTAATAAACATGAAATTAATTTATTATTAATTTTATTTTCATTTATTAAATAAATTTTTATGACAATTCATGAAATATTTAAATTTATGAAAACTTCACTATTCTCTTAGGTAGCGTAAACCCGTCACTATTACAGATGTTCTTCAAAAGAGTTTAAAAGAAGGGAAACCCCAATAGATATTTCAGTTTTATAAAAATATAATATAATAATTAACATATTTTTTAGTTTTTATTTTAAAAATTAATTATTTTATTAAATAGAGTTATGATATAATTGAAATAAAATTCACAATCTTTGAAAATAATGTATTTTTATTTAGTAATGGCTTATAAAAAAGAGTTAAGTGATAGGTAATGGGTGGTCTCTCATAATATATGGATAAAAATGATATAAATACCAGGAAAATGTAATAATGGATGAAAAATAATAGAGTTCTTTAATTTTTTGAAGGAAAATAAACAAAATAATAATAATAGAGAAAAAGGCTTGGAATAACCTACCTTGCTCTTTGAGACACCACCTTTTGATTGAATCTGAAGAATTTTGGGAATGTAATTTTTGAAAAAAAAATACATAAGATCATAAAAAGGGATGTTTTGATAAATATTTTGGTTTAATATGAATATTTAACCAAACTATAGATGTGTTCTGGAAAGGGTAGAATGAGTCCCCTTTATTAGAAAAATTCAATGGTATTTTCCCAAATATTTGATCCTTAAAGGTCAATAATGTAAATTTTAAAAATATAATATGGTTAATAAGTTAAAAATAGTTGATATTGTTGAAAATTTATCATACCCAATTTGAAAAATATAAATATATATGATTTTTTATTAATTTATCAATAGCTTTTTACATTAAATACCCTTTAATGTCATTTTTAGAGTTATACTTCTAATTTGACATTAAATATATATATATATATATATATATATATATATATATATCACTATAGAATTCATATTTAATTTTTTAAATAGATAAATATATCAATTATAAATCCAAAAAATCTATTAAATACTCTAATTAATCTAAATATTATTTTTTAAAATAGTTTAAAACTATTATCTTTGACTTTTATTCTACTTTCACATGCACTACGTCGACACTTCTTAAGAATTTTGGACAAGTATCCTATTATTTAAATTTAAAAATAAATTATATTAATTTATATAATTTATATTTAAAATTATTTTCATATTTTACCATTCAAAAAAAATATTCTCATCTTTTTCATGATAACATATTTAAGATATTATTTTGACTTTTCTTGCCATATAGAAACACTAGGTAAGAATTTAGATAATTAAAATGTTGTATAATTTTAAAACTAATAAATATATATATCCACTATCTAGAAGTCAAAATATTTTTCGTTAAACTCATATATAAACTTATAAATTCTTAAAAATTATCTCAAAAGAACCAACTTTGACATTTGCAATACCACCCAAGAACTACATCAACAAAAAAAATGGTTTTATATTTTTCTTGACATAAAAAAATATTTTTTATTAATTGGATAAAATTTGCACTATGTTTTAATTATATTTTCAGTTAATAAATTCTATATAGGTTTTGATATTGTTCTATATCATTTTAGATAAAAATAGAATAATCAGAATTAAAATACCATTTTAAATTAAAATATTATTTTAAATGAAATTTCAATTAAAATATTCCATTGAACATTTAAGCACATTAAATTAGAATAATTAATTTTAAAACAAACCATTTAAAATATTATAAAAATAAATGGAAATAAAAATATGATTAATAAGATTTTATGATATTTTGTAATAAAAAATAGTGAATATACATCAAATTTACTACTTACTATCATTATTTTGTTTTTTGTAGAATTTTAAAAAACATCCACCTAATTTTTCCATGAAAAATCAAACTATATTATTCATTTTTTTAAATTATATCTGAAATAATGAAATAATGACTTTTAATATAGGAAAACATTATATATTAAAATAATATATTTTTTCGAACACTTGATATTTATTTTTTAACATATTCTTATTCCATCCCAATATTAAATTATTTATATAATAATAATAATAGATGTTAATATAGATACATATAATTAACATAAAAACCCATTATAAAATATCAAGTAAATAAATAATTTTTTAAATTAATCACAATAAGAAATTGTTTAAAGAAAATATATTTAACCTTTAAATGACATATTATGTTTCATAAATTATTCATAATAATTGAAAATTTATAACAAGTATAAAATTTTATAATCCAACATAATCCATGACATGAAATAAATATATATACATTGTAAAATAAATATTTACGAAATAAATATAAATTAATTAAATGAATAGTAATTAAACATAACACGGGCATAATTTTTAAAAATACATGGGTTTTCATATTTTCCCCTTCTTCCATCATCGCAATTTTAATTTCATAGTTATAAAAATAAAAAAAAACATTTGTTCATATGTACTCTTAAAATTAAGATCATGAGGTACTCTAATTGAATTGTATATTCTAGAGGCCTAATGGTGAATCAGGTCGAGTTAATGAGTTGACATAATGCATCATAAGGTTTCTAAAATATCTTAATTATTTTTCCCATGTAGAGTAATGAAATCTTGGGTAAAATTAGTTTGATAAATGGTAGGTAGTTATATGAAATTTTGGAATTTGCACATACAGTTTTGAAATATCATTTCATACTTATTTCCTATAAAACCATCAGGCATGATCTGAGTGGAATGCTTGGAAACCAGGTTGCTTCCAAAAATATATATAATTGATTCTAATCTCTAAAATAAGATAGATATATGATTCTCATATATCACCCTCCTCTATAGCTCTATAAAGAACAGTAAGAATTTTGATGTTTCTGACATTATTAAAAAAAATGATAAAGTCCCTTGTGGAAAGTCCCAAACGGGGTAACATTGGAATGTTGTGTTTCTAAAATATTATAAAAATATTTCAAAGACCCATCATAATATCAAATAATATGAGGATAATTTGATATTTTGTAAAATATATTTCATGTGAGGTAAATTTTCAAAAATATAGCTGGCTCAATTGAATAATATTCTACAATAATTATTGTGATTAATCATCTAAGAGGGATAAGAGACTCATGTGAGATTTATTTCCATAAATCTTTATAAAAGATCATTAATATATTGAAACAACATAGAAAAAACATGAACTGAATTATATACCATCAAATTTTAAAAATATTAACTAACTCTTAACATTAATCATTAAAAATATAACAAAAGATATATAAACCTTTCCTGGTGATTCTTTCATTATTATCCCTATTGAAAACCATCAATAAAAATCAAAATGTTTTGCAAAAATAATACCCAAATAATTCATAATAAACCATTACATGAAAAAGTAATACTTCAAACTTTAAATCGATTAGTGTAAACAGAAATATCAGTACCCCAACCTAAGTTTCATAAAAAATGTTTCCTCATCCAATAAAAAATACTACTAAACCTAATAAATTCTCTAAAATTTTCTTTAACAAATGTGAAACACAAAAAAAAGTAAAACCATGATCACATTTTCTCCAAAAAAATTAACTTAACCATTGTCAAAAAATTATTCAACGTCAGTAATCATTAAAATATTTTTTGTTATATTTATAAACACAAATGTTGTGATCATATTGATCAAAAAAATTCTACAAAAATTAACCCAATTTCTATCTCTCAAATAATATTTCCTATTTTATCATAAAATAAAATACTAACTAATAATTTTCCATATACAAACTTTATTCACATATGCTACAAACTATAGATAAAAAATATTTTCATATAACTTTAATGACCTCATCACCAAATCACATATCAACCCCAAAAGACATATATTATCAAAAACCATCTCAGGTTTACACTAAATCAGACTCCCAAGCTAGCCCATAACAAACCCAAGGGTCATCCCCAATCCCCATGAGCTGATGATAAGAATTAGGGAATCATAAAACAATCATTGGGGATGATTTTTCCTAATGGAAAAAGTATAGAAATGAAGATCATAGAGTACAACACCACTAGAAATAATAAACAATTAACAAAAAATAAATAACTATATAATAACCAAAACAAGATCTAGCTATTAGATACCAAATACATACTAAACCAAAATGGAACTAGACATGATCTTAGTGTTACCTCTTGGTCACCATCTATCCACAATCACTAACCTTATCTATGGGAGAACTATGTCTAGAACATGAACCTGAAAAATAGATCATGTATACTGATGCTAAGTTTCATAGGTAGGGTGTGAGAATTCAATAACACAATATGTAAAAACCACTTAATCCATAAATTTCCTTTCCCAAAATAGGTTATAAATACTAGTTTAAAATATTGGTAAAAATTAGGTTTATTTTATTTTATAAAACAAAAAACCCTTTATCAAACTCCCTTTATAACCCATTTTAAAAAAATCCTTTAATAAAATTTATTTTAAAAATATGACTTTAAAAATAAACCTAAAGTAAAGAACATAGCCTAGGTGAATTTATAAGAACGAGGGTCCAAATCCAGATAAGAGTAGTAGGATACATCATAATGAATCAATATAAAAGTGGAAAGAAGTTACCTAAAAATATAAGTGAAACATGACACGAAACTAGAGTTAATAGAGTAATAAGAAAAAAACATTATATATAATCATGGGAAAATCCTAAACATCTCAAGAAGAGACCCTATACATACTCGAATCAGAATTATTTTATAGCCTATCAATGCGCACCAAGGTCTAAACCCATTTGGCATCCCTCAACTAGTCTCATCAGTGGTACACCCTACTATGGACTTTTCCTACCATGGGGAATCTAGTCCATTTTAGTGGGACTAAGTAGTAACAATCTCTCATCCCTCTAGATTAATCCTAGGATCCCTTGATAATAGTAATATGTTGGTGAGGTATCTAATACACATAAAACATCTCAATCATGAATCAACATTATCTAATAATAATTCCAAGTTCAAATATTAACAACATCCATGAAAATACCCTCCCTAGAATGGACACATTCAGTGGGAGTACACAAAATCACATGAAAACATTTTAAAATTACCAATAGGGACATTGCATTTGAAATTGAAAATAATTTTCTATAAATTTTTCCTTCATTAAAAACCCAATTCAAAATCCAAATAAATCATCAAACCATATTTTCAAGGTTCTAAATGGGCCATTAATGTATGGTTTAAGAAACACCACTCTAAAAACATATTTGTAAAATACTTAGGGACCAGGAAACTATTAAAGAAGATCATTATTATTAACGTGTCCATTCTATAGAATCTCATTTTATATACATGCATGTGTGTGTGTGTGTGGACCCCTTACACATATAGATATTCTCATACCACACTTTTATATATATGGAAATCCATAATAATGTCAAGAGTCCAATTAAATAAATACAAAAAAAACACATTTTGAAAAAACAGAAGAGCTTCTCATATAAATTCACCAAATCCCTAAAGGGACCAAAACCCATCTAAAACAAAATTAAACTTACAACCCAATTTTACAAAAAACAAAAAAGACTAATTAATAAAAAATTCAAAAAATACATTGGAAATTCCACTTGGAATTATAGAAAATACCTATAATACATATACATTGAACACATGTAATCTTAACTATAAAAACCTTAGAAAACCCCCTTGGAATCTTACCACCATTAAGAAAAGCTTAGTTAATTCAATTTATAAATAAAATAGAATGAAAAACATAATTAGAATAGATTTATAAAGGATTAAGAATTAATTGTATTGTTTTAAAAAATAAATAGAAGAATACACTCACACCATGTGGGGGAATCATATCATATTTGATGAAAACAACCAGATTAGGTCTCAAAATAGGGTTCCCAACCCCTATGAAGAATAATAAAAAAAAATTAAAAACTATAGGAATGTAAATTTTCCAACCATGGATTTTAAGGTTATATAGAATGGAGAAAGGTAGAATAAAACCCATGGGTAATAAGAAGGTAACCATAAGCTTTCAATCTGAGTGATGGATCACTAAGAAACTATCACAAATCCACTATGGTGGCCATGAGGAATAAAGGAGAAGGCTAGTAGGGGCATCCTAGTTAGTAGGTTTAAAGTGGGGGACCAAAGAGAGGGAAACCAAATTAAAAAGGATCCAAAAGGAAAAAACTACCCCTTATCAAATGGTTCTCATGGATTTCCCACACAGTTTACCAAACCCTATGGTAACTGTACAGATCACCACTGCTAAAAAGTGCATGAGGCTTTATAGTTTTTTACAATGTTCTTTAATCACGTGACTAAGAAAAGGTCCCAAAATATTCACATTTCTAGCTCAAAAAAATATTGAAATCTAGTGTCCAATGTAACACCCCAATATCTTAATGAAATATTTTTCATAAATAGTTTTATTTTTTTGATAGCATATGTTAAATAAAACATCAAGTTTAGTCGAATCGTAAAACATTATTATAATATTATATTTCAAATATATCCTTGTCATTAAATTAGTGTGTATTAATTTGAATAACTGATTTGTGAAATATACAATGTTCTTACTCATTTCTAATGTATTAATTAATTCTTTTTAAATAAGCACTTGATTTTCTATAAATTCATTTTATTCTTCAAAAATATATTTTCTTTAAAAATTATATTTATTGATTTTTACGAGAAAATAATATAATTAATTTATGTAACTTTTAAAAAAATTATTTAATAAAAATAAATTCATTTTTGAAATCATCATTGAAAAACTTTCATAGGATAAATTTTTTAATTTTTTTTGAGAATACCGTTTTTTTCAATGAATAATGAAAAATAAATTTTTTTAAAGAAATTTATTTTATTTTATTTTATTTAAAGTAAAATTATTATTTTATTAGTTTTAAAATTTAATTATTTCCTTTTAATTTAAATAATGGGTTTTTAAATGGATTTTATACTTTAATTTATCATAAATACAATTTAAACATAAAAAAGTGCATTTTTAAAAAAAATGTTTTTCAACACGTTTTCCCATTTAATTTTAAATTAATTTAGAAAATTTTTGTGTTGTGAATTATAAAAAATATATTCAGTATTTATAATATTAATTTCAGAATTTATTAAATAGGTCCCTTTTATTTTTGGTCAATGTTAACAGAAACTTTAGTAATTTTTATTACCATGGTAAAGTGTAAATCAGGCAATTAATGTTAAAAATTAAAAGATATGGATTATAAAATGAAGTAAACCCATTACTTAATTTTATTATATGATTTAATTTCATCTTTTTTAATAAATTTTTCAGTTATATTCCATTTTATGGCCTTTTGGATAAGATTATGATCATTATAATTTTTTATTTCAAGAAAAGTCAAACAGGTCAGACGATTGTTTTTATTAGCTACAATATTTTTAATATGGGGTTTTCTAGAGGATATGTTCATCTATAAATAGTCTATTGAAATAAAAAATATTTATCTTCACTGTGCTGATTTATTTTTAATCTTTATTTATCAAATAATTACCTTAAATGCTTATACAATGCTGATGCAGTAACTCTTTAATCAATGGAAAAAAATAAAATAAATGATATTTAAAAAATTAAAAGTTTTAAAAGTTGAGATAATTAAGTTTATCCAAGACTTTTATAGATTACCATAAAAAAATTTATGTGTTAAAATAATTACTTTGAATTATATGTTTTTTCTTGATGATATTAAAGTCAAAGTAATGAATAGTGTCAAAATTGATAATAATGATATTTGATGAAAATAATATTTTATTAAATTAATTAAAATTCATAAAAATATTTCATAAAAAATCAGATAATATATGGTCTGAAATTTCATCAAATATACATTTTTCAGTCAATATTTACCTTATATGTAAAATTATAACCTTTTAATAGTGAAAAATATGTTACCACAATTAATGTTAAAATAGGTTAATCAAGGGGTTAAACCAAATGATAAGGTTTAAAATAGCACATAAACCTATTAAAATATTATTTTTGGATGATATATAAACCATATCCTACCCTATGTTCGAATTCATGACCATTTGAATGTATTTGGATCTAAAATAGTCATATTATAGTTTGTTTAAGAAACTTCATGTCCCTCTCTCTTATAAAAGGGCACCTCCTCCCTCCCTTTATTACACCACTTGTATCCTTCTATATTGAAAATCCTCTACCAACTTCCCTTATCAATTTTCCTAGACACATTCAAGAGGTTTTTTCTCCCCAAAATACCATCCCTATATCCCTTTGGAGGATATATTAAGGAGTCATTTCGAAGAAGATGTAATTGCCTTAACCAACCACTTTCCTTTTTCTAGTATTCTTTACCTCCTCTAAATCAATTATATTCATAAAAAATAATATCTTATGTATGATAAATATAATTAAATGTTATTATGATTTTGTAAACACCATTATAAACCATCTTTCCCATCAAACAAGAAGTGAAAGTTTCGCCTGTGTGTAAGTATAACTTACCGTATCCACATAATGATGCAATTCATTTTTTATAAACATAAATTGTGGATTGATATTATGATGGATTTAATTTTTATAAATGATATTTATGACATAATTATATTTCTAGAATGATTATATCTAATCTAACTTCTCATCATCCAACCCTTTGGGAAACGATAACGTCGTTTGTGCGTACATGTAGACTACAACCACCATGATGAGATGAGATCCATATTTCATTTATATTTTACATGGGTGGTAATAAGGATGAATTTTATGAATATATATGACATATATTATATAATAAAATTTATTTAATATTGAATTTTTGTTTACCTTTATTTCATTCCATCATTCCAAAAAGGAAACAACATTTATGCGTACGTACGGCCTGCCATCTCCATAAACGGTGTAATTCATTTTTTATCTATACTTTTTATGAATTATTATAAATTTTTATATAATGAATATATGTGGTGTTAATATCATTATTAATTTTTTTGAAATTATGGGACCATGATCAATGTATAAGGACTGAGACAGCGGAACCGAAACATGCCTGGAAAACAAAGCAGTTATCACCCAGAAAAGTGATTTTAATAACAAATTATCAACAAATGTTAGATAAGATGTCATCAATAAATCATAAATGGTATAATAGATATGAATATTTTTATCCAATAAATGTATAATAAATTCATATTTATTAGATAGTATTTTCTAACGTGAACACGTAATGGTGATACCTGAGGTATGAGTTTATTTCACAATCTCATCATTATTCAATAATGTTTATGATTAAGTCTCTACTAGGTATTATTTGTGTTTCATTTGCATGTATTGTAAAAAATTCAAAAAATGATTTTACTATTATCCTATTTTTTTTTTAAAATCATCTTTAACCAAGTTTTACTTTTCACAAATTTGTTTGCAATGAATATTTTTGACATTTTTCAAAAAATGTACTTTGTGACTTTTCAAACAAAAAAAACTAAATGAATTTTTTTTATTATATATGAAATGAGAAGATTTTTCCACTATTATTAAACCACAATAATGTGAATATTCATTTATATGTTTATTTTCAAATAATTTTCTTTCATTTATAAGTGCAGAACATTTTCAAAAGAGAAGTGATTTTAAAATGAAAAATTATTTTCCTCAGGAATTTTTTCAACTGATATTTAAAAATAAATTTTCATCTGAGATTCCATAATTTGATGGTACTTATTCTTTAGTGGGGAAAATATCCATGTATACCATCCTTATCCTTTCTTTGTATGATTTATGTTTATGCTGGAAATATTAAATTTTTATGAAATAATTTATTTTAGTGGGTTCTGATATGATGACTATTTTATGATCTTATGACAGACACATATATATAGTTTTCATTATGAGATTTGTGGGACCCATATCTCTCTCCAATTCACTGGGAAAATAATTCTATTTCATGATATAGTTATGGGAAATAAGTCGACGTGCTTGATCTTTTATTAGAAATAAGTCGATGTGCTGAATATGTTATAGGAAACAAGTCGATGTGATTGATCTACTCTAGGAAATAGGTGTTGATCCCTAATCCGATAGACTTGGCAGTTAACCTTGACGTATGAAATGGCTTCTAAAATTATGATGGTTTCATGTTCATCTATTACATGAACTTACAGTGCATGATTTAGTTATGATGAATTTTCATTCTTATGATTCATGTCTTTTAAAATGATGATGAGTTTTTCCATAACTCATGTTTACGATCATTGTCAGATTGGGTATGAAAATTGTAAGTTATTGTCCAGATCTCATACCCTTATTATTATTATATTCTTACATATGATCTTCGATTGATATCTCCTATTTTTAACCTCACTGAGTAATTGAGCTCACCCTTTTTCATGTTTCCTTTCCTTAAGTTGTGAATAATGGTTTTAGTAGGGTATTCCTATAAAGAATACTATGAGAGAAGGTATTTATGGGAGATGTTGAAGATATTTCATAAAACAATTAGGGTGTATATCTAATCTCACGAGACTCTAATACATTATGGTTCTTATGTTGATCGTATTGTTATGTATTGAATATTCATCTAAATATATGTAATATTTGAGTATAAAAATCATAGGCCATTATAGTTTGTATAAGAGCATAGTTTAGCCGATCGTTGGAGATTAGGGTTAGAAACCTTTTATGAAAACCCTAGGGATTGGTCTATGTATAGGAAAAAATCATAATGTATTGGTAACAATCATGAATAAATTATGTTAAACCTAAGGTAACATAGAAGAATGTGTCCTGATTTAGTTATTCTATAAATTATTTTTCAGAATTATATATTTTTCCACTATGATTAGTGTTTCTCTCAATTTGATTTTTGGTTTTAGTGAATGGATGGAACTCAAAGGAATCATGTTAATGCTGAATATTGTGGAAAATGAAATTATTTTCCACCAAAGAACCAAATTTTATGGGAGTTGGAATGAAGAATCATACCGTTATGCTAATAAAACTTTCTATGTCTATTAATCATGATGAATTTCCAAATGATAAAAGGAAGGAACAAAATATTATTGAAAATTTTATGAAGAAACATCAACCTCATTTTAGTGAATCTTTTGATCCAGTAGTGGTTGAATAATGGATCAACAACATTGATAAAATATTTTTCTATTCTTCAATGCTCAGAACTTGAAAAATTTGTCGCAATCTTTTTATGATCTGGTTGGTGAAGAAGATCAACGGTGGAATGTTGTCAAGAATACATTTCAAGAGGAATAAATTAAATCCATGTAATGAGATGTGTTTAATGAAATATTATTAAGTAAGAAATCCCCACGTATTTTATATTCAAAGATAGAAAAAGAATTCCTCGAAATGAAGTAAAAAAGATGATGAATCAGTTGGTTTGAAATTTTTACAAGACTCTCTGGTTTAATTATCACTCCTGAAAATAAAATTGATCAATTATTTTGTGAACAAATGATTCATCCTACTGCGTCGTCGCCGGTGGATTCTCTATGTAATCATCCTCCTTCGCAGACGGAATCCAGATCCTGGAATAGTTCTCTTGATTTCAAGTCCGGTTTCCTTGCACGGACTGGCACACTTCGCGGATAGAGGCAGCTTCCTCGGCTCGGATATGCATTGTCATGGATCTTTAGCATCCCCTTCTGGTGAAAATTCTTCTCAGGGTTGCGGGTATGGAGGATTGGCAACATGCTTCCCCTCCCCACTTTTGCGCGTGTTGTCACCTTCAGGGTCACTCTTTTTCGGTTTTCTGTCGAAGACATCCGGAGGACCTGGTCTCCCAACATTCTCCTTCTCAGTCTGGTAGTCATATTCCTCGGATGGCTAGGGGGGTTCTTCCCGCAGTCTCGAAGTCAGTCTTCATATGGATCAGTGCCTCTTCTCCTTTCTTGTTCCGTCCGTCCCGGTTCCAGGCTCTGAAGGCTGGCTGGATGCTTCCTGTCTGGCTCTGGTTCCTTACATGCTGCCTGCTCTCCCCATTTATGCTGCAAGCTCTTTTATGAAGAATCCTTTCTTCGATTCGTTTCCCAGTTAAAAGGGCAAAGAGATCCTAAATTCCTCGTCTCCACCAAAAGACCATTATAGGGATCCTGGTGCATTGGGTTGCCCGACTTCTCCTCTAAAGGAAAGATCCTCTTTGGCTGAGAAGCTGGCAGATAATCCTTCAGATCCCGTGGTTAAGAAGCTGTCTGAAGATTCTTTGGTTGCTTGCAGATCCTCTCTTTTGGAATCTGGGGATTGCTAGCTTTTTCCTTGCTCAGCTGAGGCTAGCGGCCCAGCATTGAAGGACTCTGAGGATTCTCTTCATATTCTCTTGACTCCTCCCTCACAGCCTCAAGGGAAGTCGCCCCTTTCTTTCCTTCAGATCTCCACCACGTCCTTCCTCTTAGGTGAAGCATTTCAAGGCTGTGTCTATCAATCCTAGAGGTCAGAGAACAAAATCTATTGGTTTTGAAGCTCCCCTGGCTTGTGTACCGAGTCACAGCTTCATCGTTCAATGCAGAGTGTTTCTTTCCCATCAATGAAAGCCTCTTTGCCTGAGGAAAGTTCTGGGAGGCCCTGATAGGAGTGCAGGGTGGGCTGGTCGTGGTGGGCAGTGCGCAACTGTCCAAGGGCAGCTATGTAATTACTCTTATAGTTGTTAGGAGGTTGTTAGTTTGTTAGAAAGTTGTTGGGAGGAGGGGTTGTCTAGAAGGTTCAAGTGCAGTTTATAAATAAGGGAGATGTGGGCTGTTGGGGGGGGGTTAGAGAGAAGAATTCTGCTGTGCAGAATTACGGGCTGCTGCCTTAGAGCAGCGCCTCTAGATGATTTCTTCTTCTTTTTTTCTTCTTTTCCTTCTTTGATCTGTAATTTCTGCTACTGATAATTGAAGTGCCTACTGATTTTCTTTCTCTCTCTAATTGATTCCTATCAATTGGGGGGGGGGGGTTAGAGAGAAGAATTTTGCTGTGCAGAATTACGGGCTGCTGCCTTGGGCCTCGGAGAGCAGCGCCTCTAGTGGATTTCTTCTTCTATTTTTCTTCTTTTTCTTCTTTGATCTGTAATTTCTGCTACTGATAATTGAAGTGCCTACTGATTTTCTTTCTCTCTCTAATTGATTCCTATCAATTGGTGCTTTCATTGAGAGCTTTCTAGAGAGAGAAACAAGATGGGGATTCTTGATAGGTTCTTGATGTGAAGGTTTGAAGCAAAAGCAGTGGAAGTTCCTTCTTTTTCTTCTTCTTTAAACTATCGAGATTCTTGCTGCCATCGGACTCTAGAGAAGGAGATGCAACAGCTTGGCTTCTATAGCTGAAATAGTCAATACGTAGCAGGAAAAAAAAACTCAATTGTAGCTGTGGAAAAAAAAACTACTTGCACGAGGCAGACGTAACAGATGCAACTGTTGAGTCGAATGCTACGTCTATAGAGAAGAAGAACAGAACTCACAGCAGTGGGAAACAGAAAAATAACGGACGACTATTTTCTGGACCCAGCCACGCAGCGGATGGCAGGAACGGACGAAGAGAGGGATTCTTCAACGGAGATTTTCTAGTTTTGGAACGGACGCTGCTGAGGTAGTCAAAGAGGACAAAGCTGCCGGAGAGGAATTGCAGCAGAAAAGACGTCACATAGAGGTAAAAAAAAAGATAAAAGATAAAAGAAAGGAAAAAAGAAAATCGAGTCGCAACCACTTAGAGTTCGTGTCCATGGAGACAATAATAGTTTGGGTGGAACAATTGACTGCTGGACTCGAACGGATGAGGCAGGGAAATGTGGAGATACTGGAGCAGTCCGTGAATCTCTAAATCTGCTGCAGCGGAACTCAGACAAAGCTTGGAAAGAAGATGGAGAGCGTATGGAGAGGGAGACGCGAAAGGAAGCAAAACATGAGTCAAAGCAGGAACAATCCATAACAGGAGTACCAAGTGAGGTCAAAGCTAGCAGCGAAGTCCACAGCTCGAGTAGAGGCAGTTCGGAGCACCAAATTGAACAGAGTGAGAAGCTACAGACTATACCAGAACGGGTGAAGCACCTTGAGGCTGTAGTTAGAAGTCTGGCATTGAGTTTGCTGGATGAAGAGAGCTACGAGCAAATTAGAGTGGTTATTGTAGATGTTAGGGACTGTAAAGAACCTCCCCACCGGAAGGAGATTGACAGAGGGAGAACTACCGGGATGTGGGCAGCACCGCCTAAGCATCCTACTACTACTTTGGGCTTAGCTGTTTTAACAGCCAATTCAAAAAAGCATGTAAAATCTGTTGGATTGGTGTAGCCCGATCCGATTGGGCCGAATGCTTGTGGCCCGCAACTGTAGAATAATTGTTTGTGCTGTCAAAATCCAGTGATACAAACTGGAGTTGCTTGGCTGCTATCACTTTTACTCATGTTATCCGGTTATACAAGTAGGAGTTGCCGAGCTAAAGCTGGTGATGCTTCAGCAGCTCATTATCAGCTAGTTTGGTTGTGGCGTAGGTGTATGTTGTTGAGAATGCAGTATAAATTTGTAATTCCAAACTTGGGAGGTATATTAGACTGTGGAGTTGTGCAGCTGAGCTGGAAAAGAAGAGGGCCCAAGAAGCTACTAGTGAAAAGAATGCTAATATGAAGAGGTGGGATCGATTTCTTCACCTTGAGGACAAGGTGATATTTCAAGAGGGCGGTAATGATAGGAGTGCAGGGTGGGCTGGTCGTGGTGGGCAGTGCGCAACTGTCCAGGGGCTGCTATGTAATTACTCTTATGGTTGTTAGGAGGTTGTTAGTTTGTTAGAAAGTTGTTGGGAGGAGGGGTTGTCTAGAAGGTTCTATTGCAGTTTATAAATAAGGGAGATGTGGGCTGTTGGGGGGGGGGGGTTAGAGAGAAGAATTCTGCTGTGCAGAATTACGAGCTGCTGCCTTGGGCCTTGGAGAGCAGCGCCTCTAGAGGATTTCTTCTTCTATTTTTCTTCTTTTCCTTCTTTGATCTGTAATTTCTGCTACTGATAATTGAAGTGCCTACTAATTTTTTCTCTCTCTCTAATTGATTCCTATCAGGCCCTTGTTCAATGATTTCCTTCCTCATTTAGAATGCTCGATGTCGCGGTGCTCGAGTTAACGAAGACTTTATGAATTCTGAACTGCATTATGGTAATTCTTCCTTGGTGGCATTTCTTGAGCCTAAGAAAAATGTCTCAAAGATGGCATTTTTGTCCTGTCGGTTAAAGGTGCGTGATTTCTTGCACGCGCATGCAAAAAACTGTCATATTTGGATATTTTGAAATTCTTGTATTACGGTGGATCTAGTGGTGTCTACTGCTCTGTTCGTGACTCTTAGGATTATTTCCGAAGGTTCTTCTATGTTTCGTTCAGTGGCGTATGCTACTTGTGATGCACAGGTGAGGGATTCCTTGTGGCAGGATCTGGGTTCCTTTGACCCGGGTAGTAAGCCTTGGTTTATAGGTGGAAATTTTAATATTGTTCTTGATCCTAAGGAGAAAAAAAGAGGTGGATTCCCCCCCTCGTCAGTCCAGCAAGGACATCGCTTCGTTTCTGGATCAGAATGGTCTCTCGGATCTCAGCTTCATAGGGGATCGGTATACCTGGTGCAACAATCAACGAGGGGATCGACGTACTTGGTGTTGGATTGATCGCTGTCTAGCCAATCATCAGGCGATCTCAGCCTTTACAAACATGAGGCTTGACCATATTTCCCGAAGGATTTCTGATCACTATCCACTTGTTTATCTGAATTCTCGCATTGCAGATGCGGATATCTTTGTTTTCTCGCGTCTATGAGTGACTATTATAGTGTTTCAGCAGGTTGTTCTTGAATCATGGAGTAGGCATATCCAGAGGATCCCTTAGGTCCCCTTTAATAATAATATGAGACACCTCAGTCAAGACCATAAAACATGGCATTAGAGTTCTCCTTCCCCGCGGGAGGATCTAGAGCCCCTTAGTACCGACATTGGATGGTTGGAAGAAAGATTGGAGGTTCAGTTGGATGATTGTACATTTGAAGAATAGACTATCTGAAAAGACTCCTCTGTAGAGGCTCTTTTGGGAGTCCAACATCAGGATTGAGAACTTTCCAGGATTTGGTGGTTGTGGGAAGGTTACCGTAACATGACATTTTTTCACGCCTGCATCAAGGAGAAGCATCATCACATCAATTCCAATATACTTCTGGCCAATGAAACTTATTCCAATGATTGGGAGGAGTTTGGAGGTATGGCGGAGAATTTCTTTAAAAATATTCTTGCAAGCCAAAATCCAAGTTGGCACAAGAGATTTCCTAGCGGACAGGAGGAGATCTGTGATGTCATTCCGACATGCATTTCTGATAGTGACAACGAGTTCTTTGAAGCCATTCTAGAGGAGTCGGAGGTTACGAGAGGTGGTATGGACCCTCAATGCAGAGAGTGAACTATAGGACCTGATGGGTTCCTTGGATCCTTTTACAGGGGCTCATGGGATATTATGAAGAGCGATTTGGTAGCAGCAATTCAGGACATCTTTGGAGGAGGCAACTTGCCATGTGTTTCCAGTGCTACTAAGCTGGTGCTTATACCTAAAGTCAAAAATCCCTTTATGCACCAGAATTATCATTTGATCCGTCTTTGCAATTTCTCGTATAATTTTTTGTCATTCGTGATCAACAAGAATCTTGGAGTATCTCCCGCATTGTTTATCGGAGGAGTAGCTTGGGTTTGTCAAGGGGAGATAAATTCAAGAAGCTATTGCTCTTTCTCAAGAGATGATCTCATATATTAATTTATGGACCCCATTCTCCATCATAGCCATCAAACTCGATATGGACAAAGCATATGATCGTGTTGGATGGAGTTTTATCCTCAAGGTGCTCTCTTTCAGGGGGTTTTCCACCTGGGCTAGTGATCTCTTATTTAGATGCTTTTGATCCCTGTGAACCTCCATTAATTTCCTTGGAAGGAGTTGCAGTTTCTTTAAGACTTTCCATGGTCTCAGGTAGGGAGTCCCTCTTTCCCCATGTATCTTTATCCTTTCCCAAGACTACCTTAGCCAACTTATTAATAGAGGTATTTTGCAATGATACAGCTATCTGTTCCAGTGAAAATATAGTTCCTTGGGGATCTATCATATTATGCTCGCAGATTACAGTATCATCTTTGCTAACACCGATAGGAAATAAATCTGTAACATCAACCAGATAATTTGGAAGTACAGTAATTGTAGCAGACAGGTGATTATTCAAGCCATGTGTAGTTTATATATTTCTTCTCAATGATCAGAAAGTTGTGTTCATCTCTTACAGGATAGTATGGGAATTCACAAGAGTAACTTCCCAATGAATTTTCTAGGATCTTAAATTTCTCTTGGGTTCCCTCGAATCCATAAAATTGACAAGATGGTTGGTAGGATCCCAGGACGAATTTTGTATTGGAAAAATCTCTTTCTTTACTTTGGAGGAGAATTAATTTGGTCAATAGCATCTTGACATCAATTACAATGCATGATATGTCGGCTCTTAAGGGTACAAAAGGGTGTCATTTCTAATTTTGAAAAGACTCTAGCTGCTTTCATCTAGGATGTGCATTCAGAGGGGAGGAATCATTTTATTTCTTGGTGCAGGATGCCTAGACCGTTGAGGGAGGGGGGTATCAATGTCTAGATCTTATCGGCTTCTATCAGAGGACTGCACGCTAAAATGGCTTTGGAGGTTATTGAGCAGTGCTTTCTTTTGGGAAGATTCACGATGAATAATAATGGGAATGACATGGGATCTTCTAAAGCCCACCCCTCCTTCCTATGCCGCATGCTTCCACCACTTTTCTCTGATCTTCAGCCTTGTACCAGGTGGCTGGTTGGGGGAGGTGAGATTTCTTCTTTGGTTTCATGATTGGATGGACACTATGCTTGGCTTTCCTTGCTTTCCAACCCCGAATATAAGCTTCAAGCAGGCTAGCATGTATCCCAACTTCATTCAGGCGACTTGGGAACTTGGTCAGCCCAACATATTTTCCCTTATTGAGCTCAATTCTGAGCTGGATCGGTGAGTTTTTACAGGTTCTTTATCAGGATCTTTCTCAGCTATGGAGTACAAGAGATTGACTTCAGATACAAATTATAAGGACAGTTGAGGGAAGATCTTATGGCATTCGGAGATCCTAGCTAGATACAACTTCCACACATGGCGAGATAGAAACCGAGAACTTCTCACTGATGATAACATTCAGCGAATGGGAATTCCTCTCGCGTCCTGGTGCTTATGTTATAGGATCCATCGGGAAGATGCTGTGTTCCAACTTTTCTTTGAGGGAGTTTGGGCGAGAATGGTTTGGCATACCATTTATGAATTTTCAGATTCTCTTGATCAGTTACCAGGGAACACCATCCCCTATTTCTGGCTTTAGGGCCCGGGTGTTCAAGGGAATGAGATGAAGGATTGGGTTGTCATTGTTGCTACTCGTTGTTGGAAAATTTGGCAGGCAAGAAACCACACATTTCATGAGGGCCACAAATACTCTGACACCGCTATTATATTCAGATCAAGGAACCTACTGGTGGAGCTCATGAAGCAGCTTTCTAACTGGCAGGGTGCTCCATCACTCGGTTCGGTACTGGCTTGGAGGGATGCACCTGAAGAGAGCGACGTAGGCACTCAGGGCAGGTGGGTTCGGTGGTCTCCCCACGAAGTCGGTCCTATGTTTAATTCTGATGGATCCTTCATTTCAAGTATTATGCATGGAGGCGGCGTGGTCCGAGACTCTCAAGGCTCAGTCATTTATTATCTTCTCTTTTTTCAAGTGGGGATTCTCATCAAGCCGAGGCTCTTGCAATTCTTGCAGGTCTCCGTTTGGGTCATGAGTCATATTAACCTTGCGGTGATGGAGAGAGACTATTCCATCATTCACAGATCCTTGCTTCGGCTGAAGGCCCCCCTGATCTATCTTCTACCCCATTAGTATGTGCAAGAACCTGTTGAGATCTCACATTCTTCACGTCGGGCATGAGGGTAACAAGGTTGCTAATTTCCTGGCATCACTGGCTACTAAGGACATGAGTTTTATTCTATTTTCATATCTTGGGTCATTGCCTGTGGAGGGGGACACTATTATTTGAGGGCATTCCCTGGGTCTTCACTATTTTCTCCATCTGTAGTTGTTGTACCCTCCCTCCCTCCCTCCCTCTCTCTCTCTCTCTCTCTCTCTCGCTCGCCCTCGCTCTCGCTCGCGCTCTCGCGCTCTCTCGCTCTCGCGCTCTCTCGCTCTCTCGCTCTCTCGCTCTCTCGCTCTCTCGATGTGTTTGAATTGAACTGTGAGGTGATTTAAATGTGGAAAGGTGGGTCAAAAATCCTATTAATGTCAAAAGGTAATGAATATGATGGTTAATGTAATGGTGGAAAAGAAGACACCAACTAATACACCACCCATGCTCTAATCATTCAAATGAATGTATAATGGAAATTATGCCAATCAACGCATGAATATAAAGGCTTTTGATGATTAGTTTCAACATCAACTTAATACTAAAGAAAATGGGAAATACCATGGGATAACTACTGCTGGATTTGATTATGAGAATGATGTGGTGAAAGGTAAAATTATCATCTATACTTGAATAAATGATGTATTATTTGATCATAGATCCACTCACTCCTTTATTTTTAAATAATTTTCTAACAGAATCACTGTATCACCTCAACAATTAGATTTTGAGTTGTGAAAACTCATAATTTCACAACAGTGAGATCTCATGTTTATAATTTTTCTCCGATTGAAGTTTTTAGGGAAGTTCTTTCTAAAAATATTTTGATTCACTCTTTAGTTGAATTAGATGTTATTATTGAAATGGATTGAATTTCTCTATATGGATATCATATCAATTTTCATGTAAGGTAAGTTACATTTCATATTTCGAATGAACCTATGATCATTTATCGATTGAATAATCAATATGAAATTCCAATGGAAATTGATTTCATCTTGTGGGTGTTAATTACTATACATGAAAGTTATATATCTCAAATGGTTTATGAGAAACTCAACATTAAGTATACACCTATTGTAGGAGAGTTTATTGATGTCCTTCTGGAATAATTTTCATGTATTTCATTGAATCATGAATTTGAGTTTTCAATAGAACGTATTCCTAGTTCTATTCTGATTTGAAATACTCTGTATAGAATGACCCCAATTAAGTTGTTGGAATTGAAGAATCAACTATAGAAAAATATTTTTAAGGTATTAATAAACCTTAGGGTGTCCCTATGGGGCGCATCTGTAATATTTGTTAAGAAGAAAGATTGATCAAGGGGTTATGTATTGCCCTAATGGACCGAAGGCCTTCATTTTTATTGATTTTTGATAACCCCCCTTTCAAGGGATGAGGGGGAACCCTTACTAGGCCCGTAAGTCTAGAGATTACATGACCCGTAGGCTTAAGAGACATTACATGACCCAAAGGTCTTAGGAAATTCAACCAAACTATAACTATAAGGAACTGTCCCTCCCCTGCATCTGCATCATAATCGTAGCTCTCCACCTTCGCATGACCATTCGGCTAAGCTTCCCGTACAAGCACATGTTGGTTCCGATGGCGTTGTCATACCCTCTCATTCTTCCAAATCCATTTGGTTCTGCTCTGGTGAGTGTGTCTTCTCTGAATCCTCCTCTAGGGGTGCTCTTTTCTATAGAGTCTGTTTGGAGCAACTGCATTGATCGTGTGGCTTGAAGGCCTTGAGGTGGCCCAAATGCCTTAAAGGTGGCCCGAAAGCCTTACTGACCCAAAGGCCTGGGTGACCCGATAGCCTTAAGGACTCCAAACCCAAACCAGTGGCTCAAGGTGAATAGTTCCAGCTGCCACAATACCAAACAGTAACTACTACAGTACCCGCACAGAACTGCTATAGTACCAGAATTATGCCTCCGCCTGGTTTCAAACTTGGGTCTCTTGGATGCACTTAGAGAGACCTCACCAACTGGGCTGAGTATTGATTATCAAGAACATAACAAGATCAAAATCAAGAAAAGTATATTCTCACCCATATTTATGACTTGTTTGATCAACTAAAAAGTGATCAAAATTTTTCCATGAATGACCTTCATTTTATATATCATCAATTGAGGGTTAATAAAGAGGATATTTTGAATACAACATTATGTACAAGGTATGCACACTATGAATTTATAGCGACTTCTTTTAGTCTTACTAATGACCCCTCTATCTTCATGGAATTAATGAATAATGTCTTTAGATACTATCTTGATCAGTTTTTGGTAGTCATTGTAGATAATATTCTTATATATTCTACCAGTAAGGAAGAGTATGAAGATTAATTGAGGATTTTGTGGAAGACCCAAGGAATGAGAAAATTTATGAAAAATTTACCAAGTGTGAATTTTGGATTCAGAATGTTTCATTATTGGGTCATATAATCTAATGTTAGGTTATATGAGTATATCCTTCAAAGAAAGAGGTTATTAATAAATGGACAAGACTAACCATTGTAATTGAAATCCACAGTTTTTTTTGGGTTGGCGGGATATTATCAGTGTCTTGTGAATGATTTATCATGGTTATCTAATCCTCTAACTAAGTTGACTCATAAAGGATTTATGTTCATATGGATCGAGGAATGTGATGATAATTTCAATGAGATGAAAAGAAGATTGGTTGGTGAAACTATGCTCACACTACCAAGTAGTGGATAATGGTTTGTGATCTATAGTTATTTATCAAATAAGGGACTGGGATGTGTTCTTGTGGAAAATGATATAGTTATAACTTATGCCTCATACCAATTGAAGTTCCATGAGAAAAATTACCCAACTCATGATTTGGAGTAAGATTCGATAATTTATGTATTAACGATATAGAGGTATTATCTATATGGATATGGGGGGTCACATATATTCTAATCCCAAAATATTAAAGTATATTTTTACTAAAAAATAAATGAAAATGATAAAAATAAGATGGCTGTATCTGATTAAAGAGTATGACTAATCAATACATTACAAGGTTGGGAAAGTGAATAAGGTGAAAAATGCTTTGAGCCAAAGGACCATGCTAGATTATCTATGATGAGGATCCCAAAATATCCCATATTTATGGATTTACAAATGATAGACCAAGAAATATTAAATAAAGTAGAAAAATATTATCTGGAATAAATGAATATTCAACCATCTCTCTAAGTAATGATTAAAGAGGTGTAGTAGGAAGATGTAGAGCTGCAAAAGAAGGTGAGAAATGATTATGAGTTTAACCATGATTATGACAGAATAATAAGGTTCAGGAATTGTGTATTTTTCATTTCCATATTAGATTTGAAGAAGGATCTATTGGACGAGTCTCATTGTTCATCATTCTCTTTTCATCTGAGATGTACAATGATGTATATAGACCATAAATAGTATTTCTAATGGTATGGAACGAGGATAGATATTTCATAGTATGTTTCATATTTCTTGGATTGTCATAAGGTTATGTCTGAGAGATAGAAGTCCAAGGGGATGTCATAGCCATTAATCATACCTGAATGGAAATGGGAAAACATCATCATTTATTTTTTCTTCAGACTATCCAAAACATATATAGGTCATACTTCAATATGGGTTATATTCGACTGCCTTATGAAGTTGACACACTTCATTCCTATTATCGAAGATTTCTCTCTTGATCATCCTTCCAGAATATATATTAAGGAAGTTTTAAGATTTCATGGAGTACCAAATTACATTTTATTTGATTGGGATACGATGTATACCTCGATGTTTTGGAAAATTCTTCAGCAGGATGTGGATACATAGTTACGTTTCGACACTGCATATCATACTCAGATAGATAGTCAATATGATAGAACCATTCAAATTCTAGAAGTCTTTTTTAGAGCTCG
Organism: Viscum album; assembly: GCA_963277665.1. Lineage (NCBI taxonomy): Eukaryota > Viridiplantae > Streptophyta > Magnoliopsida > Santalales > Viscaceae > Viscum > Viscum album. The sequence continues at coordinate 767,376,517 of OY728119.1, read as the reverse complement.
TTTTATGTATTTCATAGGTGGTTATTATCAACACCTTCCTTTGGTATAATTTTCATACAATAATAGCTTTCACTCCATCATTCAGATGGATCCTTATGAATCCCTCTATGGTATAAAGTTTAGAACTCTGACATATTGGAATAAAGTTGGAGAAAACTCTATTGGGACCTGATCTACCTAAGGAAATGGTAGACAATGTTAGTTCAATTCAACAACACATAAGATCATCCCAGAGTCGACAAGAAATGTTATAGAGATAATTGTTGGAAAGATATAGAGTTTGAAGTGGGTGTCAAGGTATTCCTATAAATATATCCCAGTAAGAGAGTGATGAGATTTTCAAATAAGGGAATGTTAATCCCTATGTATATCGGTCATTTTGAAATTATTGATCGTATCAGTATGTGTTTCTTCTATAAATGGAGATGACCTTGTTTGTTTAAGGTTCAAACATTCCAATCGGTTTCTAACGGGTTTATTCGTAGAACCGGAAAAATCCAATGATTCTATACCCATTTGGACCTACTTTCCATAGGTAAGTGCTTATTAGTTGTGGACCGATGAGGCTTAAGAATTTGCATTGGTCGAGAGGATGGGAGGTCGGACTCATCACAACTTTTTGGGGGGAATTATTGTCTACTCCGAGACTCTCTTATAGATTTGAGTTATGTTCGTGAATCCTTATTAAATTACCAAGTATGAAAATGAGTTTTCCTTTAGATCTGACAATCAATGATTGATATGTATGAGATTTAGAGAATCTTTTATATGTATTTGAGGTTCTTCATCGATAGAGAATCATCTGTATTTTTTAGAGATTCTTAGTAAATGGTATCCTTCAACACATTATATAGAAATCTCTTGGTCATTATAATAACCATACTGGTTTTAAAGCCACTCAGTGGGGGCACTTGAAGTTTATTGTCATTCATAAGGACATGGATTATTTCAGAGTTGGGATCGTACCGCAGATGGTCTACCTACGTATCCTTATTTAGAAAAGGAATCAGAACCCACGTAGTTCGAGTGAAGAAGTATGAGGTTTATGAATGACTGATGGCCCAAAGAGAGATGTCATAATTACTTTTACGCTCTAAGCTCACGTGAGTCATGCTCGGTGTGAGAAACAAGAGCTATTAGTAAAACTTGGCGATTGTGCCATGAAAGATGAAATCATAAGAAATAATGTGGGGCTTATGTATGTATGACTACCAAAGATAGATGAGGATTGGGATTTACTTCAGGGAAGAAACCCGGGAACAAGGTCCATAAAGGTATATGTGCTTTATGGAGATTTGGATACTTAACTTAGGACTTAATCCTGAGAGGGATGCCCAAATTAGAGGGGACTTATGATTGGGTTTTATTCCTGAGAAGGAAGCCCATATCAAAAGAAATTAAGACTTGGGGCTTACTCTTAAGGAGGAGGCCCAGGTTAAGAGAAATTATGAATGGGGATTACTCCTAAAAAGGAGGCCCAAATTAAGAGAAATTATGACTGGAGATTACTCCTAAAAAGGAGGCCCAGGTTAAGGGAATTTAGAACATGGGGCTTACTCCTAAGGAGGATGCTCAGATTTGGGAACTTGGGGCTTACTCCTAAGGAGGATTCCCATATTTGGGAACTTGGGGATTACTCCTAAGGAGGATGCCCATATTAAAGATCTTCTTATCTTAAAGGATGACGTTGAATGGAGGAAAACTCTAACCTTAGTGACATAAAGATATGTAAATAACTAGTTTTTGAGAGATGTTCCACCGAATTTCTTTCAGATAATGAATCCAACAAAGTAACCATGCCAAAAATGGCTTTGAAGAGGGTTTTGAAGGCTAAATCTTAAAGAGGAGAGGTGGATTTGAAGAAAAGAGTTGAATAGGTAGGAGGGGCACCCAAAAAGAGGCAGGTGCGCAAGTCCTGGTCGCGCAAGTATACTTGCGTGACACATGTGTACTTGGGCGACGGTTAACCCATAGGGTAATACTTGGGCGAGACTTGGCTCAAGCCCTTAGTATTATCCCTAAAGGCTTCCAAAAGGGTGGCGTGCAAGTTTTGTTGAAGGGATAAGGTGGAGCGTAAGTGTCTTCATTTCCCTTAAGGGTTAGACACTTAGGCGCACAAGTGTTGATGAATTTCAACACTTAGGCCTTATTCCTACTCTTTAGATCTTTCATTCTAGGTGAGAAATTACCTTATAAGTGTTCGAAAGACTTCAAGCAGAGACTAGGGCGCCGAGAGCTTAAATATGACTTTTGGATTTTTTCGTCTTCGAAATGGGGGGCCCACAGGGGGTATTTATAGGCCATTGGGGACCTTGGGCGAAAAAAGATTAGGGCGCGCAAGTGACTTGTGTGACCCATATGTGGCGCGCAAGTATACTTGCACGACCATAGTAAAACTTGCACGACCCATGCTTAAAGAATTCCTTGTTCATGCCTTTGTCAATTTTTGATGTTCTTAAAAGGATGAATATCTTTGTGCTTAAGGTATTCCCCTTTTCCAGTCGTTAGACTCTATGACGGAAAGGAGCATCAACAAAAGTCCCCCCTCAGAGTTGGATCCGAAAAAGGAAGGAAGATTTGACACTGAGGTAACGGAGAAAACCAAGGAATTTTGGGCACGCAGGTTTTGAGCGCGCAGGTAGCGGCGCGTAGGTGTGAGCCGCACAAGCTTCAACGCGCAGGGGTATGACCTTTCCTATAAATATGGGTTCCACTCTCATGCAAAGCACCCGGATTTCAAAGCACTTCGCTCTCGTCGCGCAAGTGGGCTCTCGTTCGCGCAAGTGCTATTGTCTGCGGTTCATTGCTTCTTTGTGACGCACTTCTTTAGAGGTATTTGGACTTGCGCGGTGATACCTGCGCGCCCATACTTGTGCGACCATATTAGACTTGCGCGCCAACATGGGACTTGTGCGCCTTAATGACTTAGCCATTTTTTCACTTTTCTTCACAAATTTTTTGAAAAACCAACTTACTTAAGAGTTAATTATTCGACCTTTGTGCAGATTCAATGACTCCCAGAAGAATTAAAACGGCTGATGAACTGGCTAGTAAGAGGATTGATGATATGATGAACGTTGTTGACCATGATTACTATAATATCTTTGACAACACTCTCCTAGATTTGGACAAGTACTTGAAGAAGTATCATCTTAATTTCCCATAGAGCATCTACCTGTCTCTGTATGGCCATAGTCATCTGCAAGGAGTCAACATTCCAGATCCAAATAACTATCTCCCGGATTCTTGGTTTCAGAATTACACCAATTTTTCTTTAGAAAATGTCTCAGTTGGAGGATCATTTGTTAATGATGGAATAGTGGAGAAGGCCTACATAATGCATCATAGCTCTTGTGCCCCAGATCTGAAACCTCACAAGCCTGAGCTGCAACCACATTGTTATCCCTCAATCTTCCGAAATTCTCAGATGGATTAATCCAAAGGCTGGAAGAAGAGTTGGGACTTCCTTCCTAGAGGAGGTGTGAATCCAACTTGGATGTGGGCATATTGGGTGCAACAAACCTGTGAAGAGTTTGTCGAGGATCTGAAAGGAGCTGCAATATATGAAGCCGTCTGGGCTGGGCAGACATATGTCTACAGGAATGATGACTTTGTGCCAGAGCTAATCAGCCGTTGGAGCCCAGAAACCAATTCTTTCCATCTGAATCATGGAGAAGTAGACATCAGTTTGTGGGATGTCTACAAGATCTGGGGGGCTCCAATTTTAGGCGATATGTATGATGAATTCATCCCTCCCAAGGCGACTTGGAATGATTCGGAGAAGACTTCGGCTTTGGCTTGAGAATTATTGAAAATTTTCTACAAGCTCAAGAACTCAAAGACCTCAAAAACTCATTCTAGAAAGGATATTAATCCAGAGGAGTGGATGGATATGTTTCTTACCAAGAAGAAGGAGAAAGGGCCCACCTGTAATCGTCATACTACCTGCCCCATAATAGAGAAGAGGGGTGCTTTTGGCACATTCTGGCCGACTCTAGAAGCGGGAGAATTTGAGAAGTGGGGGTACGAAGTGGATCAGAGAATCCCAGAAAAGACCCGTCTGGCAGGCTTCTTAGCCTTGTGGCTCAGTGTTTATCTTCTGTCAGTCAGGGATTCGAAGGGACACTACTGGAAATAATAGATTTACCAACGGTTGAGAAATGTTGGGAAAGGCTGGATAACCGTTGGTATAACATATACCAACGGTTCTGCCAACCGTAGGTAAGTAAGCCGTTGGGAAAAATATTTCCCAACGGTTTACAGTAAACCGTTGGGATAGGGTGGAGAAAGGTTACTCTATCCCAACGGTTCATTAAAACCGTTGGGAAAAAGATTTGCCAACGGTTTAAAACCGTTGGCACAAGGGCTTAAAATTATCATGTTTTTCCCAACGGTTTGGTAAACCGTTGGGAAAAACCCCACATCTACTCTTTCCCAACGGTTTTAAACCGTTGGGAAAAGTGTTTTACCAACGGTTTGTTGAACCATTGGTAAAACTAATCCACAATTTCTATGCTAACGGTTTTGAACCGTTGGCATAGCCTCTGGTGGGCAAATCACCCAGCAGCTCCCCAATTTGCCCAGCAGCTCCCAACCAGGTCTCCAATTTGACCAGCACCACATCTGGTTTTGTGGGTTCCCTCTCATCTTTCAATCCAATTATTGTACCTGCAATAAACTAACACATACATATATAATTATTGTACCTGCAGTAACCAACTAACACTTACATATAGAGAACAAATTCATACACGTTTAACATATAATGGTAGAACTATACACATCCATAATTAAATTATAAACATACATAATTCATTTAGATTTCAATTTAAAATGTAGATGACAATTATATGTGGAATCTGGAAGTCAATTCATAATTTGATCTGTTTTTTGTATACCATATATTTTTACCTAAAGTAATGTCCGTTTTAAACATAATACATACACCTGGAGTGCTACCGTCCACAACGTGCCTCAGATTGAGGCGGGGTTGCCTCATACACATCACATATGACCCATGGATCGTTGTGCTAATGTATCGACACAATCCGAATGCGTTTGGTTGGTTTTCCGTATGCCAGTTGATGTTTTTCAATTAAAATGACGTACTTTTGAAACAAAATGCAGACACTTTGAGTGGTTCCGGCCACACCGCGCCTCAGATTGAGGCGGTGTTGACTCGTACACGTCACATATGACCTATGGATCGTTCTCCTAAAGTTTCAATGGAAACCGAATGCGTTTGGTCAGTTTTCCGTATGTACTTAAATTGTTGTCCATTTTAAGCAAAAGAGACACAGTTAGAGCGGTGTCGGCCACACCACTCCTTTGATTGAGGCGGGATTGACTCGTACACGTCACATACGACCCATGGATCCTTTTCCTAAAGTATGGACACAATCCGAATGCATTTTCTCCGTTTTCCGTATGTCACTTGATGCTTTTCACTTAAAATGATGTCCCTTTGAAACAAAAGACAGACACTTTGAGTGGTGTCGGCCACACCGCGTCTCCAATTGAGGCGGGGTTGATTCGTACACGTCACATATGACCCATGGATCGTTCTCCTAAAGTTTCAATGGAAACCGAATCCGTTTCATCGGTTTTCCGTATGTACTTAAAATGATGTCCGTTTTAAACAAAAGAGAGCCACTTAGACTGATCTCGGCCACACCATGACTTGGATTCATCCCGGGTCAGCTCGTACATGTCACATATGACCCATGGATCGTTGGGATAAATTATCAACAAATTTGGAATGCGTTTGGTCGGTTTTCCGTATGCCAGTTGTTCTTTTCACTTATAATCCTGTCCATTTTAAACAAAAGAGACACAGTTAGAACGGTGTCGGCCACACCGCTCCTCGGATTGAGGCGGGATTGACTCGTACACGTCACATACGACCCATGGATCCTTGTGATAAAGTATCGACACAGTCCGAATGCCTTTGGTCGGTTTTTCGTATGTCACTTGATGCTTTTCACTTAAAATGATGTCTTTTTGAAACAAAAGACCGACACTTTGAGTGGTGTCGGCCACACCGCGTCTCCAATTGAGGCGGGGTTGATTCGTACACGTCACATATGACCCATGGATCGTTCTCCTAAAGTTTCAACGGAAATCGAATCCGTTTCGTCGGTTTTCCGTATGTACTTAAAATGATGTCCGTTTTAAACAAAAGAGAGCCACTTAGACTTATCCCGGCCACACCGCGACTCGGATTCATCCCGGGTTGGCTCGTACACGTCACATATGACCCATGGATTGTTGAGATAAATTATCAACAGATTCGGAATGTGTTTGGTCGGTTTTCCGTATGCCAGTTGATGCTTTTCACTTAAAATGACGTCCTTTTGACTTGAAACCACCGTGCAACATTCTAATTATTATTCGTGACGTGTACGCGCATACGACACGTCAATCGGACGTGCGGTTTGCGCGGTACGGCTCAATATTCGTGTTTTAGGTGATGCGCGCGCTTCGTAAACGCGCGTGAGGGGGGTCCAAACGGGCCGAACGATGTCGGAATGGCCTGAAATCAGACGACAAATACGGGTGAGTGATTTCTGAAGTGGTCGACTAGACGGCACGTCAATCGGACGTGTCCTGTGCCCGCGGTGACCGAGAACGCAGTTCGGGTGTCATAAACGGCCAGAACGGGCGTCCAACGGTCAAATTCATAGCGGAGTACCTCGGATTGAGCTGAAACCACCGTGGAACATTCTAATTATTATTTGTGACGTGTACGCGCAGACGGCACGTCAATCGGACGTGCGGTTTGCGCGGTACGGCTCAATATTCGTGTTTTAAGTGATGTACGCGCTTCGTAAACGCGCGTGAGGGGGGTCCAAACGGGCCGAACGATGTCGGAATGGCCTGAAATCAGACGACAAATACGGGTGAGTGATTTCTGAAGTGGTCGAGCAGACGGCACGTCAATCGGACGTGCCGTGTGCCCGCGGTGACTGACAACGCAGTTCCGGTGTCATAAACGGCCAGAACGGGCGTCCAACGGTCAAATTCATAGAGGACGACCTCGGACTGAGCTGAAACCACCGTGGAACATTCTAATTATTATTCGTGACGTGTACGCGCAGACGGCACGTCAATCGGACGTGCGGTTTGCGCGGTACGACTCAATATTCGTGTTTTAAGTGATGCGCGCGCTTCGTAAACGCGCGTGAGGGGGGTCCAAACGGGCCGAACGATGTCGGAATGTCCTGAAATCAGACGAAAAATACGGGTGAGTGATTTATGAAGTGGTCGAGCAGACGACACGTCAATCGGACGTGCCGTGTGCCCGCGGTGACCGACAACGCAGTTCTGGTGTCATAAACGGCCAGAACGGGCGTCCAACGGTCAAATTCATAGCGTACGGCCTCGGATTGAGCTGAAACCACCATGGAACATTCTAATTATTATTCGTGACGTGTACGCGCAGACTACACGTCAATCGGACGTGCGGTTTGCGCGGTACGGCTTAATATTCGTGTTTTAAGTGATGCGCGCGCTTCGTAAACGCGCGTGAGGGGGGTCCAAACGGGCCGAACGATGTCGGAATGGACTGAAATCAGACGACAAATACGGGTGAGTGATTTCTGAAGTGTTCGAGCAGACGACACGTCAATCGGACGTGCTGTGTACCCGCGGTGACCGACAACGCAGTTCTGGTGTCATAAACGGCCAGAACGGGCGTCCAACGGTCAAATTCATAGCGGACGACCTCGGATTGAGCTGAAACCATCGTGGAACATTCTAATTATTATTCGTGACGTGTACGCGCAGACGGCACGTCAATCGGACGTGCGGTTTGCGCGGTACGGCTCAATATTCGTGTTTTAAGTGATGCGCGCGCTTCGTAAACGCGCGTGAGGGGGGTCCAAATGGGCCGAACGATGTCGGAATGGCCTGAAATCAGACAAAAAATATGGGTGAGTGATTTATGAAGTGGTCGAGCAGACGGTACGTCAATCGGACATGCCGTGTGCCCGCGGTGACCGACAACGCAGTTCTGGTGTCATAAACGGCCAAAACAGGCGTCCAACGGTCAAATTCATAGCGGACGGCCTCAGATTGAGCTGAAACCACCGTGGAACATTCTAATTATTATTCGTGACATGTACGTGCAGACGGCACCTCAATCGGATGTGCGGTTTGCGCGGTACGGCTCAATATTCGTGTTTTAAGTGATGCGCGCGCTTCGTAAACGCGCGTGAGGGGGGTCCAAATGGGACGAACGATGTCGGAATGGCCTGAAATCAGACGACAAATACGGGTGACTGATTTCTGAAGTGGTCGAGCAGACGGCACGTCAATCGGACGTGCCGTGTGCCCGCGGTGACCGGCAACGCAGTTCTGGTGTCATAAATGGCCAGAACGGGCGTCCAACGGTCAAATTCATAGCGGACGGCCTCGGATTGAGCTGAAACCACCGTGGAACATTATAATAATTATTTTTGACGTTTACGCACAGACGAAACGTCAATCGGACGTGCGGTTTGCGCGGTACGGCTCAATATTCGTTTTTTAAGTGATGCGCGCGCTTCGTAAACGCGCGTGAGGGGGGTCCAAATGGGCCGAACGATGTCGGAATGGCCTGAAATCAGACGACAAATACGGGTGAGTGATTTATGAAGTGGTCGAGTAGACGGCACGTCAATCGGACGTGCCGTGTGCCCGCGGTGACCGACAACGCAGTTCTGGTGTCATAAACGGCCAGAACGGGCGTCCAACGGTCAAATTCATAGCGGACGACCTCGGATTGAGCTGAAACCATCGTGGAACATTCTAATTATTATTCGTGACGTGTACGCGCAGACGGCACGTCAATCGGACGTGCGGTTTGCACGGTACGACTCAATATTCGTGTTTTAAGTGATGCGCGCTTCGTAAACGCGCGTGAGGGGGGTCCAAACGGGCCGAACGATGTCGGAATGGCCTGAAATCAGACGAAAAATACGGGTGAGTGATTTCTGAAGTGGTCGAGTAGACGGCACATCAATCGGACGTGCCGTGTGCCCGCGGTGACCGACAACGCAGTTCTGGTGTCATAAACGGCCAGAATGGGCGTCCAACGGTAAAATTCATAGCGGACGGCCTCGGATTGAGCTGAAACCACCTTGGAACATTCTAATTATTATTCGTGACGTGTACGCGCAGACGACACGTCAATCGGACGTGCGGTTTGCGCGGTACTGCTCAATATTCGTGTTTTAAGTGATGCGCGCGCTTCGTAAACGCGCGTGATGGGGGTCCAAACGGGCCGAACGATGTCGGAATGGCCTGAAATCAGACGAAAAATACGGGTGACTGATTTCTGAAGTGGTCGAGCAGACGACACATCAATCGGACGTGCCGTGTGCCCGCGGTGACCGACAACGCAGTTCTGGTGTCATAAACGGCCAGAACGGGCGTCCAACGGTCAAATTCATAGCGGACGGCCTCGGATTGAGCTGAAACCACCGTGGAACATTCTAATTATTATTCGTGACGTGTACGCGCAGACGGCACCTCAATCGGACGTGCGGTTTGCGCGGTACGGCTCAATATTCGTGTTTTAAGTGATGCGCGCGCTTCGTAAATGCGCGTGAGGGGGGTCCAAACGGGCCGAACGATGTCGGAATGGCCTGAAATCAGACGACAAATACGGGTGAGTGATTTCTGAAGTGGTCGAGCAGACGGCACGTCAATCGGACGTGCCGTGTGCCCGCGGTGACCGACAACGCAGTTCTGGTGTCATAAACGGCCAGAACGGGCGTCCAACGGTCAAATTCATAGTGGACGGCCTCGGATTGAGCTGAAACCACCGTGGAACATTCTAATTATTATTCGTGACGTGTACGCGCAGACGGCACGTCAATCGGACGTGCGTTTTGTGCGGTACGGCTCAATATTCGTGTTTTAAGTGATGCGCGCGCTTCGTAAACGCGCGTGAGGGGGGTCCAAACGGGCCCGAACGATGTCGGAATGGCCTGAAATCAGACGACAAATACGGGTGAGTGATTTCTGAAGTGTTCGAGCAGACGGAACGTCAATCGGACGTGCCGTGTGCCCGCGGTGACCGACAACGCAGTTCTGGTGTCATAAACGGCCAGAATGGGCGTCCAACGGTCAAATTCATAGCGGACGACCTTGGATTGAGCTGAAACCATCGTGGAACATTCTAATTATTATTCGTGACGTGTACGCGTAGACGGCACGTCAATCGGACGTGCGGTTTGCGCGGTACGGCTCAATATTCGTGTTTTAAGTGATGCGCGCGCTTCGTAAACGCGCGTGAGGGGGGTCCAAACGGGCCGAACGATGTCGGAATGGCCTGAAATCAGACGACAAATACGGGTGAGTGATTTCTGAAGTGGTCGAGCAGACGACACGTCAATCGGACGTGCCGTGTGCCCGCGGTGACCGACAACGCAGTTCTGGTGTCATAAACGGCCAGAACGGGCATCCAACGGTCAAATTCATAGCGGAGGACCTCGGATTGAGCTGACACCATCGTGGAACATTCTAATTATTATTCGTGACGTGTACGCGCAGACGGCACGTCAATCGGACGTGCGGTTTGCGCGGTACGGCTCAATATTCGTGTTTTAAGTGATGCGCGCGCTTCGTAAACGCGCGTGAGGGGGGTCCAAACGGGCCGAACGATGTCGGAATGGCCTGAAATCAGACGACAAATACGGGTGAGTGATTTCTGAAGTGGTCGACTAGACGGCACGTCAATCGGACGTGTCCTGTGCCCGCGGTGACCGAGAACGCAGTTCGGGTGTCATAAACGGCCAGAACGGGCGTCCAACGGTCAAATTCATAGCGGAGTACCTCGGATTGAGCTGAAACCACCGTGGAACATTCTAATTATTATTTGTGACGTGTACGCGCAGACGGCACGTCAATCGGACGTACGGTTTGCGCGGTACGGCTCAATATTCGTGTTTTAAGTGATGTACGCGCTTCGTAAACGCGCGTGAGGGGGGTCCAAATGGCCCGAACGATGCCAGTTGATGTTTTTCACTTAAAATGATGTCCTTTTGAAACAAAAGACATACACTTTGAGTTGTTCCGACCACACCGCGCCTCGGATTGAGGCGGGGATGACTCGTACACGTCACATATGACCCATGGATCATTGTCCTAAAGCATCAACACATTTCGAATGCGTTTGGTCAGTTTTTCGTATGTCACTTTTTGTTTTCACTTAAAATCTTATGGAAATTCATATAGAATATTTTTATATCATATTTAGTATGGATTAGATTTTAGTTGATCGTGCTATGAAACATTTCAGAGCTAATGAAATTAAGGAAGGTGGAGGGGATGTCCGGGGGGCTGTCCGGGGGGGCTGTCCGGTGGGTGTCCGGGGGGCTGTCCGGGGACCAAGGAGGAGGGTGGGGGGGCTGTGCGAGGTCTGTCCGGGGGGTTTTTGGGGGTTGTTCAGGGGGTTGTCCGGGGTTGTTCAGGGGGCTGTCCGGGGGTTGTTCAGGGGGTTGTTCAGGGGGTTGTCCGGGGGTGTTCAGGGGGCTGTCCGGGGGGTGTTTGGGGGGTTGTCCGGGGTCCAAGGGGGGTGGGGGGTGGGGGGGTTGTCCGGGGTCCAGGGGGGGGGGTGGGGGGGTTGTCCGGGGGGCTGTCCAGGGGGCTATTCGGGGTCCAGGGTAGAGGGTTGGGGGCTGTACGGGGGGCTGTCCAGGGGGCTGTCCGCGAGGGCTGTCCGGGGGGGCTGTCCGGTGGGTGTCCGGGGGGCTGTCCGGGGACCAAGGATGAGGGTGGGGGGGCTGTGCGGGGTCTGTCCGGAGGGTGTTTGAGGGTTCTTCAGGGGGTTGTCCGGGGTTGTTTAGGGGGCTGTCCGGTGGTTGTTCAGGGGGTTGTCCGGGGTTGTTCAGGGGGTTGTCCGGGGGGTGTTTGGGGGGGTTGTCCGGGGTCCAAGGGGGAGGGTGGGGGGGTTGTCCGGGGGGCTGTCCGGGGGGCTATCCGGGGTCCAGGGTGGAGGGTTGGGGGATGTACGGGGGGCTGTCCAGGGGGCTGTCCAGGGGGCTGTCCGCGGGGCTGTCCGGGGGGTGTTTGGTGGGTGTTCGGGGTCCAAGGGGGAGGGGGGGTTGTCCAGGGTCCAAGAATGAGGGGGGTTGTCCAGGGAGTTCTCAAACACACAACCACTAAAAGACAACAACATCCATAAAAACAGACAATATATAAAAATAACTCAACTCCAATACTATACTACGAGTCTAGATAAAACCAACAACTAGAATAGATTAAACATCAAATCTCAAGTCAAAAATGTAATGGATCAATATGTCCCACATCAGCATCACCATCTCCATCATCATCATCATCATCATCGCCCTCGTCATCGTCCTCCTCATCGTCCTCACCCTCCACAGCGCCTTCCTCCTCGCCTTCGCCCTCCTCCTTGCCCTCCTCATCTCCCTCCTCTTCCGCATCAGACTGCTCGCCATCATCATCTTCAAGCTCGACATCGGCCTGACCACCACTGGAACTGCCACCTGGTGCACCATAAATAAAATGTATCGACGACATGTATTCATCAATCGCTGGGCTGGCCTCTGCTGGAAGTGTTGGACATAGAACTTCAATAAATTTCATAAATGCACTGTTTGCCCTTGCAGACTGTTCTGCCGTCTCTGTGGCCCTTTTCTCAGCCTGTTCTGCCTGTACCCTAACTTGCTGCAGCTCGGTGGCACTACAACTCGTACCTGAGGCAGGCCAATACCTCGTCGGGGCTATCCTAGGTCGGCAGCGTACTCTGCCAGAATGATCATCTCCCAACACCTGATGTAAGTGATCAGATGGCCCAAAATTGTCTGCTTTTTGGGCATCGAGGGCCTCTAAAGCATCCTGTTACAAATATAAATATATTGTTAAGTTACGAAATAGATATTAAAATATAAAATCAACAGATTAAAACTTACAATCTGCTGCTGAGTCGCTTCGTTGACAGCACGTCCATCCTTTTTTCGTCTACTCGAGCAAAACAGTTTTGCTCGAGGCACACGTCCTTCAATATTTTGTACTTACCTCTACAATGACATTGAAAACAAAATTTATATAAAGACTTCAACAAATAATTAAATAATTTAGGAAACAAAAGAAAATGTAAGTCGTAAAGAAAACTTATAAACAATTGTCATACCTGCTGCCTCTCATGATCCGGCATCGTCGTGCGTCCTAGTGTATGGAGGTATTTTTTTGCATCAATGTTTTTTTTATTTTTTCCAGATGATTCCTAAATAAAATTCGATAATTCAAAGGATAATATTAATGCAAAACTTGAAAGTTATTATTTAAATACCTCAAATGTAATTCATACCTTAAACTGGGTACTCGTCCAATGAGTAATCATCTGACGATACTGCTCTATAGGACAATCATCCACGACTGGTACCGCCTCTAACTCAGTGCCAACTCTAGCACGCCAGCCAATATACAGCTCATGCTTGTAGGCTCTCCAAAGCTCGCCTAAATCCTTTAGACGTTCCATTCGTGCACCCTCACCATCAGGAAAATTAAATCGAAGCTGAAATGAAAATATTAATTTATATAAATACAAAAAAAATTCATGGCATTAAATACAACAGATTTTTTTACCCATATCTCTGCCCAAGCTCTATCTTTGACCTCATGTGGCAAATGTCTCCACGACAGCGGGCTGACGGGAATGATGTCGGAGTATTTGGCAAGCGTCGCCATAAAACTCCGACATTGCTGCCCTGTTTTCTCAACCATCTGATTGTCTTCATTATATTCCACCATAACCTGTGTGCGACGGTTCCACACCGAACGCATGCGTGTACGACCTCGCCCCCGCCTCCTTTCAGTAGATGTATCTGTAATGAAAGAAAAACAAATATTTTATCAAAACATGTTATAATGAAAATAAATATTGCTATAAAAATTTGATAGGGTTTTATAAATATACCTGTGCTAGTCTGATCAATGAGTGGCGCCGGATCCACAGAACCTGATGGAACACCCTCTGGTGGAACAGGAGTCGAAGACGATGGAATATAAAAGCTCGGAGAGACAGAAGTAGAAGGAAAAGAAGATGGAACAACTGTATGACCTGATGCTGACTGGGGAGTGGGAATCATCATGGGATGTGAAAATGATGGGGCAGAAGATGCAGAAGGTAGCAAAAACATGGGAGGTCTAAATATCCCGTGTGTCCCTAACGACACACCGGGATCAGAATGTGGGAAGGCTGAAATGTCAGTGGGAGGGGCAGGGTCTAGTCGGGCACGCGCAGCTCTATGTCCACCTCTGGTACGAACCCTCCTCATACCACCGGCCTGAGTACTAGGACCAGTACTAGGCTCCTCGTCGAATAACTGTCGACGTAATGGTGGATCCTACAAAAAAGTTTACAAAAAAAATTAATCACATGACATTATATATTCTGTAAATATATATATATATATATTTGAAATAAAGTACTCACTGTAGGCACTAATGGTGGAATTCCCATCTCCTCCATCCGAAGATTGTTCTCCGCCATTTTTTTTCTTCGTCTCTCTTCAATTGGCTTCATTTCCTGCATTGGAAAACAAATATGTAATTAATTAGAAAAAGAAAATTAATGTGTAAACCAAAAAACTAAATATATGAGGGAATGAGGGGATTCATTGGTAATTTAGCTATCAATTGTTTTAGAAGAGCTTGAATGAATTTAATAAAACATACAAGTTGTAATGTTCACCAAGTTAGAAATATTGTTTGATTTGGTTTGAATACAGTTCAATTCCAAATTAGAAAATGCAATTCAAATAAAACAGCAACCAATAAACATTGAAAATTCACATAACGGTCAAGTCAGCTAAAACATATTTGTGATCAATACTAAATAAATATGAATATTACCAACCTTAACAACCCAACTCGAGGTAAACCAAAAGAATTGAGAACATGGATGAATGATTCTATATATTTCCAACCACAACTTCAGGTTCACAATCAACTCTGACAATTGAGCTATTGGAGTCATCAAAAGAAATAAATGGATTGGTTCCAATGGCAATAGGGACAGTGTCAATTCCATCATCAGCATCATCAAAAATATGTCTTGGAATTACTTCAACTACGACACCAAATTCAGGTTGAAGTTGATCTTTGACATAAAAAACTTGTTTAGCCATTGATGCCAACACATATGGTTCTTCGGTTGCAAGAGTGCGGGTCATATTAATTACTCGAAATCCACAATCATCAATAAATGTGCCATGTCTCGTCATCGAATCAAACCAATGGCATTTCATCATTGTGACTCGTTCATGAGAGTAATAATCCAATATTATTATTTTCTCAACGACTCCATAATAACCCACATTTTCAAGTCGCGGTCTACTATCTGATGCGCTGGCATAACAATCTGTTGTGGCAGTAACCATAATACCATCATGTTGTGTTCTCATGTTTTTGGCTCGTTCAGTGACAATAAATCTGTACCCATTGATAACAATTGATTTACAGTCACGAACCACGGTATTAGGACCAAAAGCCAAATCTCTTATTTCCTCAGAGACAGAGTCAGCAGACAAACTCAATACCTGCAATATAAATGACAGTTAAACTTAAGTAAATATTGAAATAATTAATTTAAACAGTAATATTTTTACCTTCAATTTTAACCAAGAAGAAAACTCTTTGCTATGCAAAGTCTCTCTCCTTCTCAAAGATAAAGAACGATGCTTCCTATTTATCATTGTTTTATGTTCCCTGTAGATAAAAAAATATGAATAGTTTAACAGATATATATGTAAGATATACATATTCAATTTTGTTACCTGATATAGTCATCGAACAAATCACAGTTGAACAAAACTGTGCGATGTGCCATCTCCCGCTCTTCATGGCTTAATGTCTTCAATGTATATGATCCAGGAATTCCTCCTGTTTGAGGAAGTGATGGAAAACTGGGTTCAATTTGCTCATATTGTTCTTCTTCATTTCTCATTGGTCTGTTCATTCTTGTAGTAAGATCAGACAAATACATTGAACAGAAATCCATACATTCTTGAGCTAAGTAACCGTTCACGATAGAACCTTCGGGATGATTCTTGTTTCGAACATAAGACTTTAATGTGAACATATTTCTTTCAGTTGGATACATCCAACGAAAATAAACAGGTCCTCCGAGAAGTATTTCAGTTGGAATATGGACAGTCAGATGCAGCATGCATGTGAAAAATGATGGGGGAAATATTTTCTCCAACTCACACAAAATTAATGGGGCATCTGTCAACATTTTTTGCAAGAAAGACTTGGAAAACTTCTTAGCACAAAGATCTCTAAACAAATGGCACAACCGAATAACACCCACCCTTACATTATTGGACAAAAGATGACGGATTGCTATTGGAAGCAACTCATGCAGTAGAACGTGATAATCATGAGTCTTCAAAGATTTTAGCTTCAACTCTCTTCTGTTGACCCGTTTAGATATGTTGCTTGAATAGCCATCAGGAACTCTAATAGTCTCTAATACTTCCAAAAATTGTTTTTTTTTCAGTAGGTGTCATCACATAAGAATCACATGGAAGTTGCCATTTATTTTCACTAATACGCACAGGATGCAATTCTGGTCTGATGCCCCAATCCACCAAGTCACGTCGAGATCGTAAATCATCTTTTGTCTTCCCCTTGACATTTAGAAGAACTGAAAGCAACATTTCACATATATTCTTTTCAATATGCATTACGTCTAAGCAATGACGTAGCAAATTGGTTGACCAATAAGTCAAATCAAAAAAGATACTCCTCTTCCTCCAATTGTAACAGGTTTCTGTGGAAACATTCTTTCTCTTTCCAGATTTCATTTGACCCTTCCCGAACGAAAAACTGAAATCTTTCAATTCATTAAGCACATCAGTTCCAGACATATGCTGAGGTGGATCATCGGTCTCTATAGTATTATCAAATCTTCGACGATTCATTCTATATGGATGATCCTTTGGCAAAAATCGTCGATGTCCCATAAAACTGAAACTACAACGATGTTTCAGTCTTCTGGATCATGTATTCTTCATACAAATTGGACATGACAGTTTCCCCTTCGTGCTCCATCCAGACATCATTGCATAAGCCAGAAAATCATTGATTGTCCACATAAGCGCAGCGCGCATCTGAAATATGTCTTTCGAACATGCATCGTATGTGCGCACACCCACATCCCAAAGAAGCTTCAACTCTTTTATTAAAGGTTGCATGTATACATCAATATCAATGCCGGGATCAGAAGGACCAGATATGAGTATACTCATGAAAGTGAAAGATTTTTTCATACACAACCATGGGGGAAGATTATAAATGTGCATAAAAACGGGCCATGTGCTGTGCGAAGTAAGCATCTGCCCAAACGGATTAAAACCGTCGCATGAAAGACCCAGCCTCACATTACGCACGTCAGCTGCAAAATCAGGATGTCGAGCATCAAATCTCTTCCATGCAAATCCATCTGCAGGATGAACCAACTCATCATCAGTCTTCTTTCTCTCGGTATCATTCCATCTCATTTTTATTGATATGTCATCAGACATAAAAAGATTCTGGAGTCTGGGGATCAATGGAAAGTGCCACATTACTTTCTGTGGAACGCGGGATGGTGTTCCATCAGATTTTGACTTCCAGCGGGATGTGCCACATTTTATACATTCATTTCGTTCAGCGGTTTCCTCCCAGAATAAACTGCAATCTTTCGGGCAAGCATGAATTTTGTTTCTTGAAAATCCAAGTTCCTCAACTAACTTCCATGCCATATAGTGGTTTGAGGGAATATCTGCTTCATCTGGAAGTAAATCCTTCAAGAGGGTAAGAATGTAATCGATTGCTGTATTAGAAATCCCATACATAGTTTTCCCATGAAATAATCGGATTAAAAATTCCAGCTTTTTCATTTTATCGCATTGTCGATATACTGGAGTCGTGGCAGCATCATTCAATTTTTTCACCCTATCAATATCATCATTTTCACTAGATGCATCAGCTGTCCTCATATCGAAGTCTTCTTGAGTCGAAATCCTTTCCTTTTCATGATGACGAATAAACGGAAACCGATCATCTAACAAATTCTCCATTCCAGTCTTTTCATTTCGATCATCACCAATTTGAGATTTCGTTTTCTCCCCATTGTGATACCACAGAAAGTAGTTTGCTTGAAACCCATTTTTGGTTATGTGGTAGCTGACTTCTTCACGGCTCAACCAAGGTCTACCAACACAATTGGAACATGGGCAGTGTATGCGACCACTATCTGAAGCATTGTGAAATGCAAAATCTATAAAGCTCTCCAAATTGTTTTGAAAATCGTCTGAGATCCGATCGGTTTCATACATCCAACTTTTGTCCATTCTGTAAAAAGAATTTATATAAGTCATTTTGTCATAAACAATTCAATAGGCATTAACTATAATAGAAAATACATTTAAGTAAACGATAAAGGAAGAAAATAATCAAGGTATCAACTACACATGTCAAAAAAACATACAAATGTGTTATTGAAAAAATGTAAAACCAACAAGAACTTAATGTGTTATATCACATAACAGCATGACTCATCCCATAACCATATTAGTAGGGTATCATGAACATGAATAACATCAACCTTGTGCCATCCTCCTACCCTACATGACCCCAACCACATGCCACATCTTATTATAGCCTTATCACATCACACCTCAACGAAAAACACTAGGGAAATCATAGTACATCTCACCTGAAGACACATGGACAATCACATCGCATCTTGCCTAAAAACACATGGTCAATCACTTTTGAAGGAAGAGTAGGGAAGACATGGTAGCTATCCAAACATATAACCACCATCCTAGATATTAGAAAAAATACTCATAACTCAAAACCTCTGATCATTGGTAAGTTTATCCAACTCTGGTTGGGAATGTGTAGAAATAACATAAAAATACATGATATATAGATAGCACAAAATACTCAACCTATGGGTTCACATTAACTACATAATCACACACTTCACTACTACCATAAAACACATAAACCACACCACCACCACACAAGACGCATAGCATTGGAATATAATTCTACATTCAATAAGTCTATCTATGGAATTATCATAAGAATCCATGTATCAATTGGAATATAATTCTACATTCAATAAGTCTATCTATGGAATTATCATAAGAATCCATGTATCAATTGGAATATAATTCTACATTCAATAAGTCTATCTATGGAATCCCTCCCTTAGATCCATGTATCACCCATGGCTTAATCAATATTCAAAGAAATGAGTCTATCTGTGGAATTCCACTGTGAATCCATTTATCACATAAAGCGTATAAGTTAATAGAAACAAGATTATATACCTGGCATCCTAATAGAATCCATGTATCACTATTTACTATTAATCATTTAATGAATTCCATTTCATTTAAACAATTCATTAAACATACCAAGGTCAAAAACAAAGGTATTTAATACAACTCACCTCAAAATGGCGACTCAATCAAATAATAACCTGAAAAGAATGAAGCTTCATTTACTCATGTTTTAATGACAAGATAATGAGATTCCCTTTCTTAATCAATCAATTCCATATCATGGTCTCAACATAACTCATAATGGCTAGCAATTCAATGAAAATTCAAGCACTCACATGGGAATTTTTAATAGAACACTCCTAACAAGACTATAAAGATATCACATGCATTAGTTATAATATATCTAACATGGTAACATAAAATATAAGATAAATTCAATCCAATTTCATAGATTCATAGCATAGTCTCTACTTTACTCACATTGGCAAGGCAATACAATTAAAACATGTGTTAAAAAATAATTGGCATTCATGTGTTAAAAGGGGAATGCAAACCATAAAATACCCTTAATTAATTTAATTTACAATTCAATTCAGAAATCGAACAATCAATTCGATTTATATAACCTTTCACAAATGACATACCATGTTCAAGGGGTAAAATCCAAAAAGGAATTTTCAAGAAAACTCACCCTTAGGCTGGTCCGGCGGGCAGTAGCTCCAAAATCACCTAAACTGATGGGAAAAATGAAAATAGGTTTAAATACTATCCAAACATTTGAATACGTTTTCAGATAAAGAAGAAGAATAACCTGAAGAAGACCTGGAAGATTTAAGGCCGGCAGTAACTCCAAAATCGCCTAAATCGGCTGCTGCTCCCGTTTTAGGGTTGTGTATCGCGAATGGGGGAGAGAACAGGCGGCTGGGAATTTGGGGAGAACCTTTTCCAACGGTTCTTAAAAACCGTTGCCATATGTATATCTATCCCAACGGTTCTCTAGAACCGTTGGGAAAAACCTCCCAAAGTATATCTATACCAACGGTTCTTATAAACCGTTGGCAAAAACCTATATCTATACCAACGGTTCATGAGAACCGTTGGAAAAAACCTCCCCAAAGCCATCTTTACCAACGGTTCATGAGAACCGTTGGGAAAAAACCTCGCTTCATTAGAACCATTGGGAAAAACCTCCTTCACCAACGGTTCTATCAAACCGTTGGTATGTAACTGTTGGGAAAGACCAACATTCCAGTAGTGGGAGGCGTCAGGCCAGGGACCTTCGTTGTTGCAGCCAAGTTGGCTGAGAGGAAAATGGTTGGGTTGGCCACCCCTATTTTGGCAAAGATTAACAGGAGCTTACTCCATGTCTTTATGGGTAAGTATCCTTTGAGAATAGTGGGACCATTCCATGTTTTGTGGGGATGGATCACCACTCATTTCAGGACATATGCTATACAAAACGAAGTACAGGTTCCTGGAAGTTCTTTCAGTCCATCGGTGTAGGAATTTTATGGAATTTTTTGTAATCCCTCAACTCCTATGATATGAAGGTGAGGCTAAGCATGTTCAAGGAATTCTATTTCTTTCCTTATGGAAACCTGCCAACCGGGCGGTTTTTTGATGATGAAACAACCGACCTGGAATTGAGGTCATACATGCTGGCTTGCAGAGATGGTGTATTGGCCACCAGGATTGATGGAGAGATTATATATGAGGCCTATGCTCTATACAGATTTGCACGCCAATTCAAGTGTCTGCAGTAGACTATTTTATCCCCTCCTATGCATGTTAGGTCAGACTATCATCTGATGGTTACTCGACAACTATGGTCGCTGACATCTATGGAGAAGACCGGGGCAATGTTTGATCTACCAGTTGCTATAGCGACAAGTAACTTGACTACATGGTATGCTGAGAACTGGGTAGAATCATACCCTAAAGGGGTATTGAATCATATGATTCCTCGGGTGGGGAAAAAGAAAAGAACTATAGAGAAAGAAACCCTTCATCTGGAAGGTGACTCTTCTACACCCAGAGCTGATTCACCGGGTTCCTCACCCAGGGCCGACTCTCCGGATTCTCAGGATGGGGATGATGAGGCACGAAATGCGTCAAAGTGTCCTCGTGCCATATATAATCCTCCTGTCAGAATCAAGAGACCCACTCCATCGAATCCTAGTGAGTTACTTCTTTGAGGAAATTTAATCGCCATTATTTTATAGAGTTACAAGTTTCATTTTCTTATCCCTTATCTGTGATTACAGGAGCTGGGAAGAAGCTGAAGTCCAAAATTGCAGGACCCTCCTCACAGCCTTCTGGTACACATGCTGAATATCTACGACCAGAGGCTGTCCAGACATGGCAGAGTTTATATTGCGATGCTGAAACCGCCTAGCTGGACCTATGCGAAGGGATACACATCCCTGGAATAGGGAATCTTCGAGCCTCTACTGATATCCGTTTCAAGGATAAACCCGATGAAGTGTGGGATTACATTAGAGAGATGGAGATTCTCATATATTCCATTGATGATTCCATTCCTATAAACCAAGTGGGTGAAGGAAATGATGGATCGTGGCATCACTGAGGGGACTGGTGCTTCTGTAGATGAAGAGTGGCATGATTACGTGGCTCCTGAAGATGTAAGTCTCTTTCCTTATTTTATTTGTAACTTGATTCCAGTTAAAGATTTGTTACTCAAGGAAATTATTTTCTTCATCCTGTAGCTTGTAAAGAAAGGAACTACTAAGGTTCCTTCACCATAGTATAGCCCTGGTGGTACTGCCATTGGAGCTACTGAATCTCCTCGCGAGCCAGGTGAGGTATCTCCAGGCCGGCAAGCCATGGACGAGGAGTTAGACATGGATTTTCATTCTCCAATTCCTGTATTTGGAGGTGATGATGTCAACACTCTCAAAAAGACAAAGAAGAAAAGACATCAAAGGAAGAAGTCCACAGCTAAATGCTTTATCAGTAGTGGTAAGTCCTTCAGATAGTCATGAATCTTATCTCATGAAAAGATTGATCATACTTTTTGGGATTGTAGGGGATTCTTCAATTTCCCCTTTGAGGGAGAAGACTGACCCTCCTCTGAGAACGACAGATGGTGCTGGTGAACAATCACAAGTTCATGCTGACTTGGCTGCTACTAAAGAAGAGCCAACATCTATTCCTAGTACTGCTCCTGCTGCTGCTATAAGGAGAGAAGAGCCTGCTTCTGGTAAATTAACAATGCTTTATAAAATGTTGAATGAAAACATCAACTGACTTTCATTCTGTTGATACTTTAGGTTCAACACATGCACCAGAATATTTGGCGGCCACTGTAACTGATGCCGTAATTTTCTCTGAAGAAACTGTCTGGGGTCAAAGGCTGCAGGATGAGGGTTTCCAAGAAGACACATCGAATGCTCCCACTGGTGAGAATAACCAGGAATCTGAGATATCACTGGATGAAATGATGAAACCTGGTGTATCTTTTGAAGACATTTTAGATCATGTTAAATTACCAAATAATTTAGAAGATTTTGGATGTGAGTGTTATCCTTCCTCTTGTTAAAATAATTTCTTATCACATATCTGACCATGATTGGTTGAAATGTACAGTTCCATCTAAGAAAGCTGCTGAACTGCCAATGCCTAAAGGGGGTATAGACAACCCTACTATTGCAGAGACACTAGCTCAAGTGGAGCTTAACCCGGTAGAGCTTCCTAAAACCCATCCTGAAAATCTTGTTGAAGCTAGGAAAGACGGGGAGGAGCCTTCTAATGCTGTATATCTACCTTTGGGTAAGAGATAATAATATTTGTGGATGCACTTAATTTGCAAGACAACTTAATCAACTTTTGTTATCCTTTGAAACTAACCAAAACTTTCAATTGACTATGAAAGGCCGTCAATTTCAGTGGCTAGATCTGGAGGTGAAGCCTCAGCCTCCGCCCCAACGGGAATAGAAAGTGAAGTAACAAGGGTCAGGGGGGAAGGAGCAGAACATGACACTTCTCTAAGTCCATTAATCTCAGACTATATTCCCCCCTGTGATAGTGATGTTGAATCAGACCCAGAGGTACAAAAGGCGCACTACTAGAATTTTTACTTTTGGAGGCAGGAGACCTATAGCGGGCGCCATTTGGCGGCCGCTAATGCTATCAACAGCGACTGCCAAATGGCAGCCGCTTCACATAATACCTAATTTTACCCCATTTCCCGACCCCCCCAATTACACTCCTCGACCCCGCACCCCGACCCTCCCCGACCCCGCGACCCCGACCCCGCGACCCCAACCCCGGCGACCCCGGCCCCGACAACCCCTCCCTGACCCCGCGACCCCGACCCCGGCGACCCCGCCCCCGGCGACCCCACCCCCGGCGACCCCGCCCCCGGCGAACCCGCCCCCAGCAACCCCTCCCCCGGCCACCCCGACCCCCAGTGACCCCTGCGACCCCGACTCCCGGCGAGCCCCTACGAGCCCCGATGACCCCTGGCGACTCCAACCCCCAACGACCCCAACCCCCAGCGACCCCGACCCCGTGCTGCACCACCCGCAACCCCGGCGACCCCCTGCGCCACCCGCAACCCCGCGCTGCGCCACCCGCAACCCCGCACTGCACCACCCGTGACCTCGACAGCCTGCGCTGCACCTTCGGACAGTCCTGCCCCAACCCCGCGCTACGCCACCCACAACCCCAACAGCCTGTGCTGCACCTTTAGACAGTCCTGCCCCCTTCGTCCCCTCTCAGCCCCGCTGCATCCCTCAGGCGAGTCCTCACGTCCTGCCTCTGTCAGAACCTTCTGATTCGTCATGCACCGCCGTGTAGAACCCTCCCACACTTCGTCCAGCGGTTCTGCCGCTTTCGATTCTAGCCGTCGAACCCCTGTTGTCAAGTCGTTGCGCCGTCATGAATCCACAATCGAGTCGCACCCCATTACCCGTGGTCGAGTCCTCTGCAGGTAATGTTTTTTATCCTTCAAATTTAGCTTTGAAGTCATTGGTTTTTAAATTTAATGATATGTGTTTATTTAGAATTTAAATAAGATATTTTACTTTTGATTTCTATTATAAATAAAAATATGGATAAGAGCTGGATTGATATGCAAGATAGGTTTTCAGCTGAATATTTTGAGGGGATTAAGCAATTTATGGATTTTACCAACAGATTTCCAAGCGATATGATTAGTTGTCCATGCAGAAAATGTGCAAATAGATATCTCTTCAAATGAGATAGTGTTAGATAAAATTTTTTTTGAATGGGTTTTTGAAAAACTGTAAGACATGGACACGTTATGGAGAAGATTCTGTTTCATGTCATCACTCGGAAAGTATTCATATAAATGTTGATTTGAGAACAGTTGATCCGATGAACATAATGATCAATGATATGATGCGCCATTTTTAACCTGAAGGCAGTAATGTCGTAAATGACGATGTTGGATCGAGTAATCCCCGTTCTTCTGCAGATGGAGAAGCATTGAAATTCTTTGAAATTCTTGACGATGCGTATACTGAATTATATCCCGAATGCACTAAATTTAGTAAACTGTCGTTCATCGTTGAATTGTTACACCTGAAGGCTTTGAACCAGTGGTCAGACACCTCATTCGACATGTTGTTAGTATTGCTGAAGAAAGTACTCCCTGCTGGAGCGAAGATTCCAGAGTCATTCTATCAAGCTCGTAAGTTGACCGGTGATCTTGGTTTTACATATGATACAATTGATGTGTGTCGCAATAATTGTATGTTGTTCAGAAAATAGAATACACAATTAAATAATTGTACTGTTTTCTATACATCCAGGTGGAAGACCAATGAGATTAATCAAGGTAGTCAGATTCTTCCTGGGAGAGTCTTGAATCAAGGGAAACAAGTTGTCTCTAAACAGATGCATTATTTCCCACTAAAACTGATACTGAAGAGATTCTTCATGTCAACTAAAATTGCTAAATTGATGACTTGGTATTCAGAGAGAAAGAAAGAGGTTGATAAATTAACTCACCCGACAGATTCTTTGGCATGGAAAGAGTTTGATCAAAGACACCCAGACTTTTCCTGAGATGATCGTAATATTTAACTGGGTTTGGCAGCAGATGGTTTTAACCCATTTAGGTCCATGGTTGGTGCAACACATAGTACGTGACTAGTGGTGTTGGTTCCATACAACATTCCCCCATGGGAATGTATGAAGCAACCTTTTTTGTTACTGTCAATTCTAATTGATGGACCGAGAGGACCTTTTGATAAAATCGATGTTTACATGAAACCTTTGATTGATGAGCTGCAAGAATTTTGGGCTGATGGTGTAATGACTTTTGACTCAGCAGCTAATGAAATGTTTAGACTTCGGGCCGCTTTGTTATGGACAATTAATGATTTCCCAGCGTATGCTAACTTATTAGGTTGGAGTACAAAAGGATAATTTGCTTGCCCTTGTTGTAATAAGAGTAAGAAATCTATATGGATTAAGAACTATAGAAAGTGGGCATATCTTGGTCACAGGTGATTTCTTCCTCCATTTCACAGGTTCAGAAAAGACCGTGTATCATTTGATGGGAATAAAGAGTATGAACCATCACCACAAATACTGTTTGGGGTTCAAATTTGTGCACAACTTGATCAAGAAAACATCCGTACAATGTATGATTTTCAAGATTTATTGGCTCCTGCATTGCCTTCTATTCCTGCTGCAAATAGACAGCGCAGTCATAATTGGAAGAAACAGAGTATTTTTTTTGAATTGCCTTATTGGAAATATAATATTTTAAGACATAATTTGGATGTGATGCACATTGAAAAAAATGTATGTGATAATATACTGTGCACCATTTTAGGAGTCATGGGGAAATCAAAGGATAATGCTAATGCTCGACGTGATTTGCAAGAAATGGGATTGAGAAAACCTTTACATTTACAACCGGGTGAAGCAAATCATGAATACATGCCTGCTGCATAGTATACAATGAGTAAAAAAGAGAAACAAACATTTCTATCAATTTTAAAGACTGTTAAGGTGTCAGATGGTTATTGCTCTAATATTTCCAAGCGTGTGAATAAGACGATCATGACATTACAGGGGTTGAAAAGTCACGATAATCATATTCTATTTCAACAGTTAATTCCTATAGCAATTCGTGATTGCTTACCTACCCAGGTTGTTGAGCCGTTAATTGAAGTTTCTAATTTTTTTCAGACAGCTCTCTTCAAGGAATCATCACATGAGTGATTTGGAAAAGCTGCAGGATAAGATTGTACTTGCACTATGTCACCTAGAAAAACTATTTCCACCATATTTTTTTGATGTCATGGTTCACTTGACCATTCATTTAACTGGTGAAGTCACTGCTGGCGGTCTCGTACAATTCATGTGGATGTATCCAACAGAGCGATACTTAAATACATTGAAACGATATGTTCTCAACAAAGCTCTTCCAGAATCCTCAATTTCCAAGGGATATTTAATGGATGAGTGTACTAATTTTTATGCTTCATATATTGATGAGGTTGAAACAAATATAGATAAACCCTCCCAGAATGACGAGGGTCCAATTGGAGAAGGAATAACATTTGATATGCGGAATGATGAGTGGGTTCAAGCTCATTGATATGTGTTGTTCAACACTCCATCAGTTTTTCCACTGATACAGTAAGTTTTATAGTTGATGTGTATTTTGTTTCTATATTTATTTTATTGCTTATCTTATATTGTGTTGTGATTTAGGATGCATATCGCTGAGTTGAAACATGAAAGGCCCCGTGCAACTGACTATCAAATCCAAAAACATCATTTCAACACATTTCATGAGTGGTTCAAGACTCATGTAGGTATAATTGATTTAATATTTTTATAGTGCAACTTAGTTGTATTTTCACAATCCTTTATCCATTAAACTATATATGTGAAATTTTCAGATTCAAAAGTTACGTGATTTAACCCATCCTGTGAGTGAAGAACTCAACCAACTAGCTGATGGTCTATTTATTACAGCTCAACGCTACAAGTCTTTGGATGCCAACGGATTCTGATTTCATATTAGCGATGTTGACATGAACCGAGCCACACAAAATAGTGGTGTTGGTTGTTCTTTTGTTGATGTGGGTTATTATTATGGATTACTGAGAGATATTATTGAGGTTGTTTATGGTCATGGTTTAAAACACATATTGTTAAGGTGTGATTGGGTCGATCCTGTTCGAGGAATGAAAGTTGATAACTTCCAATTTACATTAGTAAACTTTAACAATATGCTATATAAAGATGACCAAGTAAGCAATGAGCCCTTCATACTAACATCCCAGGCAGAACAAGTTTACTTTGTCGACATTGATTCTGATTGTAAAGTTGTGGTGAAAATGTCTAGAAGAGGGGTTTTTCTGATTGACCAAGAAGAACCTGACGTTGTCACATTTCCTGATCAAACACTTGACCAAACAACAGTAGCTGTACGAGATGAAGATATACCATGGGCCAGAGAGACAGTTGAAGGAGATATGATAGACTTTCATGATTAGTGAAAATTGTAATTATATCCCCCGTTATTGTTTGTAAAAATATTTATAAGTTGTATATGTATAAAAATTTCTTGATTTTACTATAATTTCTTTTAATGTAGGTATGTCACAGGGTGGTCACAGTGGTTCACCTGATGTTGTTGGTATGTATGTTTTTCATTTTTCTAAATTAATTGATTGTAATTTTTTGTGTATATTTCCCTAACTGTTTCTAATAATTAATTTATATTGTAATTGAATTATGAATTTATGTTTATCAGGATCTAGTGCTTCTTCCAGCAGACGTAGGGGTCCTGGTAGAGGGGTTCGATCCTGACACTCTGGAGCCCGATTGGATGTGTTATTTGACGACACATTTCATCCATTTGGAGATGGTGCTACTGCATTGAGTCGTCAGTTTGGGCATATGATACGAGACTCACACAGATTCCCTTTGACGACTCGTGACTAGAGTTCCCCCAGGATACGATGGACAAATTATGGAGGGAGGTTCAGGTAAATTCAATGTTTAATTTTTCATGATATATTGTTATTATTATTGTCCCATCTACTGACAATTTTTTTAACAGGATAATTTGACATCCTGTCCAGATGAGTTTCAGGCTGTATGTATGTCCAAATGCCGAAAATTATGGACGGATTACAAGTCAATGGTGAAGAGAGATCACTGGACACCATTTGCGGGTGTGCCAGACATTCTACAGCGAGTCCCTCAGGGATGCGCACACAGGATGAGATAGATGCTTCCATGTAGGATATGCAGTGCAATTTTGATGCACACTTTCAGCAATTACGTGCAGAGTATGAGGAGAGGTTGTCACATATGTCATCACGTATCGATGATATGACGACGCAACAAGTGGCACCATAGGTAAACAATAAAACAAACCATACTCAGATTTACTTTTATTGATATGTATAAGATACGTAATACTGATATATATTGTAGGCTCCGAATATAGCTAGTGGACATCGCAGTGATATTGGTGATCCAGATGAGAATGAACCCCATGCATGAGGAAATTTCATTTGTGTTGATGAATTCTCTAGAAGTTTTTATATCCTTGGTGAATATAATTTTCCTTTTATAACTAGATTAGTTTGTTTTAGTATTTCTGACCTAAAACCACCGCGAAACATTCTAATTATTATTCGTGATGTGTACGCGCAGACAGCACGTCAATCGGACATGCGGTTTGCACGGTACGAATCAATATGCGTGTTTTAAGTGATGCACGCGCTTCATAAACGCGCGTGGGGGGGTCCAAACAAGCCGAACGAAGTCAGAATGGTCTGAAATCAGACGAAAAATACGGGTGAGTGATTCAAGTGGCTGCTGATGAATCTCGGGATTCCGTAAATCAAATGAAGAGTTATGTTGAAAGCCTCTTGTAATCCTTGAAAAATAGAAGAGACTCTAGTCTATGGATGTCCTTTTAACTCTTGTGCATCAATGAAAAACACTTTCATATTCAATCATTTGTGCATGCATTCTTTTTCTACCTGCCTTAAACTTTTACATAAGCCAATGGGCCTAGTAAGCATAGTTTTATTTTTACTAGGATTATAAATGTAACCCTACAAACTTTGAATCTTTTTATTGCTCAATATTACCTAAATCATACAAAATGTACGTTTAGTGAGCTGAGACTTGACTTTTGATCAGAGTTCCCTTGTATTTTGTGGGCAGTTTAAAGTCATGCATGTTTGACATAAAAATGCTAATTTTTAAGGTTGAATAGCTTTGACTGAATGGATTAAAATTTTCTCAATTCCTTGATAATTTATCTGAAAATATATTACCATATTCAAGTATGGGGGAAAACATGTAAACTATGACTTAATAAATTTTGAATCTGAGGAATGATATGAAAAAGGGCTAAAAAGGCATTAGAAGAAGTATTTCCTAAGAATGAAGTTACCACTATTTAACAAACTTGTTAGGGGGTTAAATTATGTAGGGCAACTTAAGGGCATTGGCCGCATAGTCAAATAATAGCATCTTTTGGCTAACAAGTCCGTTATGTCGACTACTTATGCAAGGCCACCTAAGCACACATGCTGCATAGTCAGGAAAAAGAACTCTTAGAAATTTTACTTTTCTATTGATAAAAAGCCAGTGAAAGTTTATGGAGATTCAAATTTTCCAAATCATAGAGTCTGATATATGGAGAGAGGTACTTGAATATGGAGAGGATATTTCCAATCAAGACTGTCAAAGAATTGGATGAATGTCACTCCTGTGAAGGTGTGACCCGAACGTAGGGAAGGGAAATATAAACCACTTAAGGGCATTGGCTACATAGTCAAATAATAACATCTTTTGGCTGACAGGTCTGTTATGTAGACTCTTTATGCAAGGCCGCCTAAGAGAACGTGCTGTATAGTTAGGAAAAAGAACTCTCAGGTATCAGAAATTTTGTGACCATAAGTCAAGAAAAGGGTTATGGAGATCTGGAAGTATTTAAGGTTAGGATTATGACACATCAAAATGGGCATTGTTTAATGCATGTAGAGATACACAAACCAATGCTAACCGTAATCATGTTGTGGCTGGGTCCTGAATTGAGGTGCTGGACTTCACTACGTATCCCATAAGGATGGGAATCAATCCATACATAGTTCTTGAAATAAAGTTTAACGTCATGTGGGACGAGAGTGTAAGAGATCTTAGTTTAGTGTCATAGAGCTCGGACCATAATGAGTAATACACATTGTGTGTTTGTTATAAACCTGATGTGAATTAAGACCAGGGTTTTCATACCACATTCATGTTTTCACAGGGGGACTTTTCATCCAGGGGACTGAAAGTGGAATTTGGGGTTAGGCCCAAAGACTTGGGGCCAGATTCGAGGGACGCTCGAACATTCCTACGTATCCCATAAGGATGGGAATCAAGCCATACGTTGTTCTTGAAATACCCTCTGTACATATTTGGTTCGTACAAGTGAAGGGTGAAAGGGGACTTTAGTGCAATGATGGTTTGACCCAAGATTAAAGGTTTGGGAATTTCCATGTATGCACGTAGTCTTTGGAATATAACATGATTGGAGATCAATGTAAATAATGATTCCCCCTCAGGTGAGGGTGTCAAATAATGTTGAAGTTTATTTTTGTACAGGACAAAAGTGCGAATAGTTTAGAGTCATATAGCAAGGACAATGGTGAACCAATGTAAAA
Organism: Viscum album; assembly: GCA_963277665.1. Classification (NCBI taxonomy): domain Eukaryota; kingdom Viridiplantae; phylum Streptophyta; class Magnoliopsida; order Santalales; family Viscaceae; genus Viscum; species Viscum album. The sequence goes on along the minus strand of OY728119.1, from coordinate 767,345,535 downwards.
AAATATTGGTTCTGGGGGCGGCTTCATGAATCAACATCATATAAGATAGAGGTGAACCGACGTGAAGAGATTGGTTTTGGGTTGCTTCACGGATCAACATCATATGAGACAGAGGTGAACTGATGTGAAGAGATTGGTTTTGGGCTGCTTCACAGATCAACATCATATGAGATAGAGGTGAACCGATGTGAAGAGATTGGTTTTGGGCTTGAACCTCAGGAGGTTGCCTATGTACCCATCCTAGAAGGCAAGGATCAAAGTCCACGTAGTTCAATTGAAAAATAAATTGGTGATCAAGTTGTTCTTGAGGACAAAGACCTAAAAAAATGGTGTTGGGACTTACGCATGTTTAGCGGCCCAGAGAGGGTGTTATGGTTGAAGTTTACTCTAATATCACATGAGTCATACTCGGTGTGAGAAACAAGATGTAGAAACAACCTTAACGATGCACAGTTTAATGTCATGTAGGACGAAAGAGGGACTGTGCAGTTTAAAGTCTTGTAGTAAGGACTTTGGGGGACTATGCAGTTTAATGTCATGTAGTAAGGACAACACAGTTTAACGTCATGTTGTACAAAAGGGGGACAATATAGTTTAACGTCATGTTGGACGAAAAGAGGGACTATGCAGTTTAAAGTATTGCGGTAAGGACTTTGGGGGACTATGCAGTTTAATGTCATGCAGTAAGGACAATACAATTTAACGTTATGTTGGACGAAAGGGGGACAATACAGTTTAATTTCATGTTGGACGAGTGCTGCACAGTTTAGCATCATGTAGCTAGGAAAACACAGTTTAAAGTCATGGTAGATGAAAGGGGGACAATAAAGTTTAATGTCATGATGGAAGAAAAGGGGGACAGTGCAGTTTAAAGTCTTACAGTAAGGAAAAAAGAGTGACAATACAGTTTAACGTCATGTTGGACGATGAAGGGACTACGCAGTTTAATGTCATGCAGTAAGGACAATACAGTTTAATGTCATGTTGGACGATAGAGTATTTGTGTTACACAAAATACTTCTTCAAGAATCTAGCATTGGTTGGAGTCGTGATGAGTTCTCCATCCATTGAGATTAAAGAATAAGCTCCATTGGAGTAGACCTTATGTATTGAGTAAGGTTTTTCCCATTTTGTCTCATGCTTGGGAGGTTTCTTTCCTGGTATCATTGGAGTTCTGAGAACCAATACCAATTATCCTTGATTGAATGAACAAAGACAAAATTTTTTGTTGAAAGCCCGTGCTATTCGATTCTGATAGACTTCCAAGTGGTGCAGGGTGCACAATCTTTTTTCATATAATCATTCCAATTTATCCAAACTCTTTTGAGATTGTTCATCTATAGATGACTGATCACAAATGGATACTCTGAGCGAAGGTAATTGAAATTCAATGGGAAAGACTGCTTTTGTTCCATATACCAATGAATATGGAGTTGACTGCGTAGCAGTGCGGGTGGTGGTCCGATAAGCCCATAAAGCATGAAAACGTTTATCAGGCCATGATTTCTTATCTTTATCCACCATATTTTGCAGAATGTTTGAAAGAGTCTTATTGAAGGATTCTATTTGTCCATTGGCCGCTACATGATACTGAGATGAATGGTTGGATTTGATGTTGTATTCTTGATACAACTTCCTTACCTCAGATGAACAGAAGTTGGTGCCATTATCCATCAATATGGTATGAGGGACACCAAATCTGTTAATGATGTTAGACTTGATGAAGCTAACAAAGCTTTTAGAACTAACTTCTTTGAGAAGTATTGCCTCTGCCCATTTGGAAAAGAAGTCAGTAGCAGTAAGAATATACTTAAACTGCTTGGATGTAGCCGAAGGGTAAGGTCATACTACATCCATTCCCCATGTGGAAAATGGCCATGAGTATTTATATGTATGAAGCAACTCTGGGGGTTAATGAATGAATTTGGAACATACTTGGCAAGAATGACACTTCTTAGTGAAATCAACACAATCTTGTATCATTGAAGGCCAAAAGTATCCAAGCCTTCTAATTTGATCAGATATTCTATGTCCAGACTGGTGGGCACCACAGAATCCTGCATGTACTTCTTTCATGACAGCCATTGTCTCTTCACCATCAATGCATCTGAAGATAATTCCATCAAAACCTCTTTTGTAAAGAATTTTTTCTAGGTGATCTGGGCTATCATAAAGAGTAAAATTGACCACACGTTGCCGGACTTGTTCTTTCCCGGCTCTATCAGGTGGGAGTGTTCCATTTTGAAGGTATTCCGTGATAGGTGTCATCCATCCTGTAGTATGACTGTATGGTTTAGAAATGGGAATAATTTCATTGATTTCCTCTGTTCTGGTTTGAACATAAGGTGAAATTGTATGACGGTGGGCTATACTGATGATTGTCTCGTCCCGATTTGGATCTTCCAGAGCTGTGGCTATATTAGCCAGTGCATCAGCTTGAGCATTTTGTGATCGCGGGACATAAGAAAATGTCGGTTCTGAAGGAAATTACGCCATTAACTCTCTGTCGTAATCATAAAAAGGGATTAACTCTTCTTTTCTGATGGCATAATCCCCATTGACTTGTTTGATTACCAGGTCTGAATCACCTTTCACCTTTAAGTGATTCACTTGTTCCTGAAGCACCAACTCCAATCCTACGATGAGAGCTTGATATTATTCTTCATTGTTTGTACCACCTTCCCACAATAAGAAGGAATAGGGTAGCACTGCCTTTTCTGGGGAAATAAGCACAATTCCTAACCCAAGTTTGTTGAATTTAGGATCTTCCATTTTCTTACCTATTGGACTTCTGGAAGCACCATCAAAGTACATTTCCCATGTTTGAATATTATCTTGAATAGAAAAGACATCCTCATCCGGAAGTTCAATATCTAAAGATGTATCTTCTACTGAAGGGTGTTCAGTAAGGAAATCAGCTAGAGCTTGGCTTTTTATTTCCTTTTGAGACACATACTGTATATCAAATTGCTGCAAAATAATTGTCCACCTTTCCAGACATCCTGTAAGCATTGGATGACTAAGGATAAATTTGAGAAGGTTATTGCGAGATACCAATTGGACCTCATGATGTTGAAGGTAGTGTCTCAATTTCTAAACTTCAAAGATTAATTCTAGGCATCACTTTTCAATACTTGAATATTGGGTTTCTTCTTCAAGCATAGTCCGACTGAGATAGTAAAGGCTGTTTTCATTCCCAGCATCATTCTTCTGGGCAAGGAAGGCACCCAATGATTGCTCTAAAGCTGTCACATAAAGAATATGTGATTTTCCTTCAACAGGTGGCATTAATACCGGTGGACTCAAGAGATATTTCTTGAGAATATTGAATGACTCTTGACATTCTTCAGTCCACTGGTAAGTGACTCCCTTCTTCATCAATTTGGTGAAGGGTAAACTTTTTCTTTCTAGATTGGTGATGAAACGCCGAATATAGGCCTAGTTTCCTTGAATTCCTCTCAATTCTTTCAAATTTTGAGGAGGTGACATACCAAGGATTGACTTTGTATTCTCAGGATCGACTTCGATACCACGATGGCGTACAACAAGCCGAGAAATTTTCATGAGGTTACCCCAAAAGAACATTTCAAGGGGTTCATCTTCAAATTGTGTTGTTGAAGTTTGTGGAATATGATTTCTAAATCAGCCAAGTGATTAGAATGTTGTCTGGATTTAACCAACAAATCATCCACATAACATTCAAAAAACTTCCCTAAAAAGGGTTTGAAGATACGGTTCACAACATGTTGATATGTTGTGCCTGCATTCTTCAAGCCAAAGGGCATTACCCGATAGATAAACACAACCTGAGGGGCTCTGAATGCTATAGATTCTTCATCTTCTAGAGCCATTCGAATTTGATTATACCAAGAATATCCATCCATGAAGGAAAGTGATTCATAGCCAGCTGTTGCATAAATTAGAAGTTCTGTGATCAGAACTGGAAAATCATCCTTGGTACAATGCTGATTAAGATCTCTGAAATCAATGCAAACTCTAATTTTTCCATTCTTCTTTTTTAGAGGGATAATATTAGCCATCCATTTGGGATATTGAACTTCTCTCAAGAAGTTAGCTTTGATAAGCTTATCCACTTCAGCTTCAATTTTGGAAGCATAATTTGGGTGTGTTTTTCTTGAGGCTTTCTTAAATCCTCGATGTTCTTCTAGAAAACCCAAATGATGAGTAGAAACATCAAGATAAAGCCCTGTTATTTCTGTATAGTTCCAAGAAAATATATCTTGATTTTTCTTTAAAAATGAAATATACATTTCCTGCTCTTCAAGAGTCATGGCTGCACTAATTAAAGTGGGGTGTGGATCTTCTTTTTTACCCAAATTTATTTCTCTGAGTTCGTCCATAGTGGTAGAGATAGCCTCTTCAAATGCTGGAGGAGCATCTCTGATATCTTCTTCTTCTTCTTCAACACGTGTTATTTCTTCTGTTTCTACATGCATAGTAGATGATGAAGCAAAATTTCCATGATCAAGATAGATGTTAAAATTTGAACATCTTGAAGAAGAGGCTACCATTTCTGACCCTATTGATGTTGAAGGGTCTTCCTTGGGTAATAAAGAGGAGATGATGGATTGAGAATTGACATCATCATTCATCTCTGACATTGATATAACTTCTTCTAGCCCGGTTGATGAAGTATAGAATTTCAGGATTTTAGCGGATGAAATGAAGACATCTCTATTTGAGCTTTCATCATTGATTGGTGAATCACAAATTTCTCCTATGCTGTCTAGCTTGATTTTCGTAATTGACTTTATGGAAGTTTCCATAAGAGTATTTGGATTTGAGTCTATCCTGTCAATTTGACTGATAGGAAACACATAATATATACTCACAAGTATGAATAGGTTTACTGGAATCTTTTACAAACCATATGAAGCATTGATTTTGGTAACCTTCATTCTCATAGATACCTCCTTTCCCACCATGTGATAGAATTCTGCCTCAATGTATTGAGATTCACATGTTTTGAATGGGGCTTTATCACCATACAATGTCCCAATTTGACCATTGAAACAATATTTGAGACATTGATGGTATGATGAAGGTATAGCTGCATGTTGATGTAGCCAAGGTCTTCCAAGCAAAATGCTAAAAGCTGTGTCATAACGAACAACCATAAAATCTGAATTGGATACAAGATCCCCAAACTGAGTTCTGAGTGTAATCTCACCCAGAGGTTCTTGTTCATTTTTATCATATCCTTGCAACATCAAAGTAGAAGGAGATAAATCAGATTCAGTGAGGCCCAATTGACGATGTGTACAAATAGAGATGAGGTTGACTCCTGAACCATTATCAATGAAAGCTCTTCGGATGTCTACATCATTGAACTTGCCAGATAAATACAAAGGTCTAATATGTCCATGCACAACATCATCTTCATCTTCATCTGTAAAAGATATCACTGCATGGAATTCTGTAGGATCATTCTCTATATGATAGACTTCAGCCGCAACAATTTCAGTTTCAAATTCCTAAGGACTTGACAAAGCCTCAATGAGTGCCTCCTAAAGATCATTTGATAGATTTAAGGCATCCAGAATTGATAACTTGGCCGGTACTTGGGCCAAATGTTTCAATACATCCAAAGGTCTGTGTTTCCCAATAGGAACACATGGTTTCACAGGTGCCTTAGAAGTTGATGCTTTGAAAGTAGATGCTTCTTGTATTGGGGTAGGAGTTGGAAATACTCCTGTCTTTGAAAGATTAGACCGACTAGGTCTATTTATTTGTTGAGAGGAAGAAGGTGTAACCTCTAACCGATCCTCCAAAATAACTATGTCAGGACTGAATCTACCATGTGCAGAAGAACTTTCTTGTTCTTGTTGGGCCCGCTGAAGGGCTCTGCCACGAGTTTCCACTGCATACACAGTTCTAGTAGGGGTAGGATTGAAATAGTGGATTCTGGGATATCCACGTCTTCCTCTGTATCATAGACCTCTGGGACTCCCTCTAATTGCTCTGTTTGATACAGGGAATTCAGGCTCATCAAGATTAAAACTATGACTGGCATAAGGATATGTTAAGTGAATCATGTTAACAGAACCAAAGATCAACTCTTCATCTGATGAAGACTCTGCCTGATTATCCATTTTAGGATGTGCCGTTTGGTGGGGCGGTGCCCGTGGCTTTGAAGTAGATGGCATAAAATCTTCCAGAGTCAAAGACCACTTGGGCTTTGACACGATCTCATCTTCTTCTGACTGCTCTTTTTTCTTTGAATTATGCCACTTCTTTGAGGATTTTCCTTCTGATGAAGGGGGTTTTTCTGTGGAATTCATAGTAGAAGACACAATTGATTACTTCAATTGGGTTCGTAAAATGGCATGAGTTTGGTTGATCATTTTCATGACCATCCAATCATTATATTTCTGGGCATTTTTGTTTTTGACTTCTTGATACTCGCCTTCTTCCTCTGGATCTGTAGCAGTAACACATGCTACCTGGGCTGAAGAACCTTTCAGTTTGACTTTTCCCGAGTCCACCATCTTTTGCAGGAGGTATTTGAAGACAAAACACTCCTGAATGGGATGCCCCAACATCTAATAAAATGGGAAATAGTTGGGATAGTCTTTATCTCTTTCCTTGGTTGGCCTTTTAGGCCTTGGAAACTAAACCAAATTATTTTCTAGAGCCGAAATGAAGTAACCAGGAACTTGTTCATTTTGGAAAGAATAAACATTGCTCTTTAACCCCTAAAATTGTTTCCATCTTTGATCTCTTTGATCATCTTGAAGAAACGACCTTTTTTGTTGATGCTCAGGAGGTGGAACCCTTCGATAAGATGAAGGTTTTGGAGTAGAAGCAGGTGTAGATGCTTGTTTAAGTGTAACTGTAGCTGTCTTTGCTCTACCCATTCTCCATCCTGGAACTGATGGAATTACACAAGTTTTATCCTTAGTCTTTGTAAGAGAGTCTTCAATCTGTTGAGTGATTGAAGTAAGGTCTTTAAACCCTCCTATGTATTTCACAGGGATCAACAGTTTGCGTAATTCATCACGCAAATTTTCCACACAAATTGGCAAAAATTCTTCTTGAGGGAGTGATAAGATTAAGGAATATGCTAATCCCTTCCAGCGAGCAATGAAATCTGAAACTCTTTCATTTTCTGTTTGGTTACAATTTGTAAGATCGAAAACTGTTGACTTTGGCAACATTGAGTTGAATTGAAGAAGGAATCGTTAACGAAGATCTTCCCATCCAGTAATTGACCGGGATTGCAAGCTTGTATACCAGACAAAAGCAGGCCTTTGTAATGAATGTACATAAAACATGAGATTAACAACTTCTTGTTGTTGAGGAGTTCCCATAATAGGGTCACAACGAGAAACAAAATGTGTTAAGTGTTGTTCTGGGTCTCCCGAACCATTAAAAATTGGGAATGTGGTACTTGAAAAATTTGATGGGGGAGGAATTGCATCAACCCATTCAGGGTAAGCTCTCTTTTCTGGTTTAATTTGTGCATTATTTCCTTCCATAGCTTCCAACCGATCTGTTAATGACTCAATGGTAGTCATTAAATTTTGAGAAACATCTGGTTAAGATTGGGCCTGAGCAGGTGCAATAACTGGAGCTTGGACAGGTGTGGTGACTGGTACTGCAACTGATGGTAGCACCAGCGATTGTTGTTGCGCATGACCCATAGGATTAGACCTGTGAGGGTGTATTGGTAAAGGTGGATATTATTGATCTATCTTAGTAGCTGCGAAAAATTCCCTTGACTGACTGACTCCAGCACGCTTAGGAGGAAGACTAACTTGAAGTAGTTCTGCATTCAACCTCCTTAATTCCTTCATTTCTTCTTCTTGTTGTGTGAATCTTTAATCTAGTGAGAGTGATTGTCCTTCTCTATAGGAAGGGTGAAATGTAACCTGATTCTTTGCTTTCCCCTTGTTGGACACCTTTCGGAGAGGGGGAAGTTGTTTATTTGAAGGAATACCTAGATTCTGGGTAAGCATTTGATTTCATGTATGAACACCTTCTTCATTTTCCTCTGTGTGTACAGCCTCTTGAGCAGGAAATTCCTCATCTAATTCCTATGAGTTAACTTCATGTTCTGGGGGACCAGTGACAATGGAATTGATGACATTTATTGATGCATAACGCATTGCATCCCTTCTATCGACATTTCTGCGATATTGTCTTCTCCCACGTCCTTGATGAGACATTGCCTTTTGTTGAGTTGATCCCTCAGGAACTTATTGATGAACAGTAATTTAGAGGGAATCTCCTGATAATTCGGCTCTGTGTTCCTCTTGTGGATTCTTCTCTAATTGAGAGAAGACTGAGTTTCACTGAAGAAGAGATTGAGGATTTGAAAAAGTCCCCAATACGGTGGACTGGGACTGTTCCTGCTCAACTCCTCGAATCCTATTTGTTGATTCCGAGGGTTGGGTTAAAAGAGTCCCCAGTCTAGCAAGTTGGGGTGGTTCTTGAGCTGCTATATCTGAGACTTTCTTAAAATCTCTCTTGATTTTGCAGACTTTACTCTGGAAATTTATTGGATGCATCAACCTATATCCACTCAAATCACCTAACTCAAATGACCGCTGGATGATTTCTGACACTTCCATCACCTAATGATGTGCATGCTATAAACGAGAAGCCTGTTCGATATTCTCATTTACCTGATGCAAGGGTAATTCGAAAATTTTTTCTTTGTATGCCTGACTTTGGGAAGAACTAGTTGAGGCCTGTTCCTGAGCAAGCCTTTTATTACAGACAAAACTAATTGGCTGTGACAGTCCATGGGCAATAACATTGCATGAAACCATTTTTGGCAGGCTTTGTTGACTGGAGAGTATAGTGAAATGAAGTGCTCCATGAACACCCCATCCCCTGATATGAATACCAGATGGGGCATTGGTAATTAACTGGCGCAATATTTTTAGTGCGCCAAGGCATGAACACTGAAGGGCTCTCTCCTACTTTTTAGACTTTGGATATCAGGAGAATGAGAGAGATGCCAAATCAATTTGGAATTGTAACCATTCTATTATCTTGACATGATTTTCATATTCATCATAAGATAATATTTTATTTTTCAAGTAAAAAAGAGTCTTTCACATGTTGAGATGAATACTGTGAATACAATCTTCCATCAACATCTCTGGAATATCATACTGAGAGTCAACCAAAGGCCAAAACATGAATGGTACTTCACTTTTTGCCAGTTTTTTTTATCATATTCAGAACTTCCTCTTTATCATTCGATGAAGATTATTCTACCTGATTAGACTAGAGATGGTTCTTCCTTGTTGCTTCATCAGATTTAACAATATTGGCAGAGAATTCATTTATCAAACTGGAAGATGAATGACCCAAGGGTGGTTCGGAGAATGACTTACACCCCAAGCTATCTTCTGATTGAGAAAGTATTTCACCTACTAGCGGTAAAGCATCATACATGACTGGATTCACATTTGCAAGTGCCTCAAGATAAGAGGGCTTTCTCATTACTACATTGTCCTTTGACGAATTTTATAGGCAATGCGAATTAATACTACGGAGAGGAATTTTATAGCTAATTTCGTCATCATGGGGAGGACCACCATGGTGGGTTACAATAAAAGATGAAACCTTTTGCTCCTTGATCTTCTGGCCATGCAGAGGGTTCTCATGGCTCTCATTTGAAGATGATACTTTGAGATCGACTGAACTGTCAGGAAGCAAGCCTTCATGAGGAAGTTTCTGATAAAGACCTTCAGAATTATTGTTCCCACTATTAAGAAATGAGAGAGTAGAATATTGAGTTCCAACAGATAATTGTCTGAGGGCTTCAAGAACTCCAGCATCAAGCAAGGCCTTATTACAGATTGGCTCTTGATTTCTTGACTGTGCTGAACATGTATTTTTCTTAGACGCCTTCTTACTCACTTTGGGAACCACTTTTTGACGAAAGTGGTTATTATGGGTAGGTGTATGTGCCTGCTCAGGAGAAATAGTCAAGTTAGGAAGATTATCTCCATTCAAATCAGGTGTATGTGCCTGACTTGATTGTCCGCATGACATGGGGGAGTATGCCCCACATCCCACCTGGACTAGAACAAAGGTGTGTATCTATTCCGAAGTGATATGTTGATGTGTCACTCCACTGATAGGGACAAATTCGTATTTCTTTCCCTGTGATGCTGCTAAAGTTGTTATAATATTCTGACAGGCATCCAAAATATGAGCAGGGATTTACTTATGCTCTTTCACCATCACCAGAATGTGCTTGGTGACTTCAGCTGCTGTAACGGGAATATATGTCCATTCCGTGCTTGGATTTGGTGTGTATTACTGCTCCTATACTCCTTTTCCTATTAGTGAATTCTGACAGTACTCATGTGTGAGGGCAGAGAGTTGAGTCTGCTCCAAATTTGTCGTCATAACTTTCCAACTGACTTCTCCCGGTGCTACCAAATGAGACTGTTGGCAGGCTTGATGAATATTGGAAAGTGTATGTGCCTACTATTTATTCTTAGTCAAGTATGGTTGATGACTTTTCTTCAATACTAGTAGACGAGAATGCTGACAGAATTGTTGATTGTAAACAGGTGTATGTCCCTGCTTATCCGTTACCACCATATTAGATTGGAGAGATTCTTTGGTTGTAGTCAGACGAGCCTGATGACTAGCTGATGAGTTATAAACAGGTGTATATGCCTGCCTATAATACTCCGTCGGAATTTCCTGGTGGGATTGGCGTGTTACTGCCAGACGAGTCTGCTGGGCAATAACATCAGGACATACGAGTGTATATGCCCTCTCGTTGTTTTCCATCAAGTTGTCTTTATAGACTTCTCCAGAGGGGGAAGAAGTATGAACCTGCTCCCTGTTGACCATATTTCTCCTCTGGCAGTTCGTCTTGCATGCTCGGGTCTGAGGAACCTGATCTGAACCCCTAAAGGTGATACCCTCATCATGTTGAGGGCACACTGCCGCACGAGTCTGGTAGCGATTATTGATGGGATCCCTTGGGAAGGACTCCTTTATCCTTGAATTAAGGCCTTGAGTGACCTTCTCATTCACCTTCCCATAATATGGGAGGGACTGGTGATTGCATTATGGGGATAACGACCTGAAACGGTTGGAAATGGTGGTTGGAACCACCTGCTTCTTGATCACTGGTCGTCGTTGTCCAGACAACCAGGGTGAATTATTGACTTGAAGGGATTGTCGAGTGACCTCTAGAGTTAGAATGGTACCATGTTGACAGTATTCCTTAACCAGTGCATTTGAGACCTAGCGTTGAAGACACTGAGTAGTTGATTTCATCCTCAGAGTAGATGAGGATCCAGCAGGAGTAGTGGTAGATGCATTCACAGGTGTAAACTTTAGGGAAACCATTTTGTAACGCAGAGAGATCTTGGAAATGAGTGCCTATTTTATATAATAGAAATAATCAAGACAAGTTCAACCATTACATCTTTTTGATGAGCACATATGTTATTGATTGCCTTGTTGGCCCTCACATTGAGTTAAATAGGGGCCTAACAAATAAGTAAAACATCATTTAACTTGGTTAAGGATTCACGTTGGGTTTACCATTTTTGTTTCCTCCGGAAATGGGGATGACCTTGTTTGTTTAATGTTCAAACATTCCAATCAGTTTTTAATGGGTTTATTAGTAGAATTAGAAACATCCAATGATTCTATATCCATTTGGACCTACTTTAAAGTTAGATGCTCATTAGTTATGGACCGATGAGGCTTAAGAATTTTCATTGGTCGAGAGGATGGGAGGACGAACTCATCACACCTTTTTTGGGGGAATTATTGTCTACTTTGGGACTATCTTATAGATTTGAGTTATGTTTGTGAATCCTTATTAAATTACCAAGTATGAAAATGAGTTTTCCTTTATATATTACAATCAATGATTTATATGTATAAGATTTAGAGAATCTTTTATATGTATTTGAGGTTCTTCATCGATAGAGAATCATCTATATTTGTTAGATATTCTTAATCATTGGTATCCTTCAACACATTATATATAAATCTCTTGGTCATTATAATAAACATACTGGTTTTAAAGCCACTCAGTGGGGAACTTGAAGTTTATTTTCGTTCAGAAGGACATGTATTTTTTCAGAGTTGGGATCGTACCCACAGATGGGCTACCTACGTATCCTTGTTTAGAAAAGGAATCAGAACCCACATAGTTCAAGTGAAGAATTATAAAGTTTATGAATGATTTATGGCCCAAAGAGAGATTTCATATTTACATTTACGCTCTAAGATTATGTGAGTCATGCTCGGTTTGAGAAACAAGAGGTATCAGTAAAACCTGACGATTGTTCCATGAAAGATGCAATCATAAGAAATAATGTGGGGCTTATGTATGTATGAATTTCCAAGATAGATGAGGATTGGGATTTACTTCAGGTAAGAAACCTGAGAACAAGGTCCATAAAGGTATATGTGCTTTATGGAGATTTGGATACTTAACTTAGGACTTAATCCTGAGAGGGATTCCCAAATTAGAGGGGACTTCTGATTGGGTTTTATTCCTGAGAAGGAAGCCCATATCAAAAAAAATTAATACTTGGGGCTTACTCCTAAGGAGGAGGCCCAGGTTAAGAGAAATTATGACTGGGGTTTACTCTTGAAAAGGAGGCCCAAATTAAGAGAAATTATGACTGGGGATTACTCCTGAAAAGGAGGCCCAGGTTAAGGGAATTTAGAACTTGGGGCTTACTCCTAAGGAGGATGCCCATATTTGGGAACTTGGGGCTTACTCTTAAGGAGGATGCCCATATTTGGGAACTTGGGGTTTACTCCTAAGGAGGATGCCCATATTAAAGATATTATCATATTAAAGGATGAGGTTGAATGGATGAAATCTCTAACCTTAGTGACATAAAGATATATAAATCACTAGGTTTTGAGAGATGTTCCACTGAATTCATTTCAGATAATTAAGCCAACAAAGGAACCATGCGAAAAATGGCTTTGATGAGGGTTTTGAAGGCTAAATCTTTAAGAGGAGAGGTGGATTTGAAGAAAAGATTTGAATGGGCAGGAGGGGAACCCAAAAAAGGCAGGCGTGCAAGTCCTATTTGGGAGTGCAAGTCCTGGTCGTGCAAGTATACTTGCATGACACATGTGTACTTGGGCGATGGTTAACCCAACGGGTAATACTTGGGTGAGACTTGGCTCAAGCCCTTAGTATTATCCCTAAAGGCTTCCAAAAGGGTGGTGCACAAGTTTTGTTGAAGGGATAAGGTGGCGTGCAAGTGTCTTCATTTCCCTTAAGGGTTAGACACTTAGGCATGCAAGTGTTGATGAATTTCAACACTTAGGCCTTATTCCTACTCTTTAGATCTTCCATTCTAGGTAAGAAATTATCTTAGAAGTGTTTAGAAGACTTCAAGCAGAGACTAGGGCACCGAGAGCTTAAATCTGACTTTTGGATTTTTTCGTCTTCGAAATGGGGGGCCCACAGGGGGTATTTATAGGCCATTTAGGACCTTGGGAGAAAAGAGATTAGGGCGTTCAAGTGACTTGCGCAACCCATATGTGGCACGCAAGTATACTTGCGCGACCATAGTAAAACTTGTGCGACCCATGCTTAAATAATTCCGTGTTCATGACTTTATCAATTTTTGATGTTATTCAAAGGATGAATCTCTTTGTGATTAAGGTATTCCCCCTTTTCAGTCGTTAGACTCAGTGATAGAAAGTAAAATCAACAGTATGGTATCTTATCGATTGGTGCTTCTTAAAAATCTATCTCTTATTCATGATGTGTTCCGTGTATCTCTACTGAGAAAGTACATACATGATCCTTAATTTTCACTAAACTCAGAGATTATACAACTGATGGACTATATTTTTTATGAAGAAAAAATGATAGAGATTTTGTATCTTAGAGAGAAATTTAAATGAAATAATACCACTCGACTGGATAATGTTTTATGGCGAAACCACCAATTTGAGGAAGTTATGTGGCAACTTGGGAATGTAATGAGACATGATTATTGTCATATTATTGTATCCAAGTGAATAATATCTACATAAAAATTCATTTTAATGGGGTATAATTTAACACTCAGTTATCATTATGAAATATTTTTCTATTATTAATTTTATTTCTTTGATAGCTTGTGTTATACACAACATCGAGTTTAGTCAAATCCTGAAACATGATTAAAATATTATGGGTATATTATATCATAGTCATTAAATTGGTAGGTATGAATAAAAATATATTATTTATGAAATATATAATGGTCCAACTCGTTTCTAATTTATTAATTTTTTTTAAATAACACTCGATTTTTAGTAAATTCAATTTATTCTTGAAAAATACCTTTTCTTTAAAAATGATTCTTTTTGATTATTGTAATAAAATAATATAATTGATTAAATGAACTTCATTTTTTAAATCATCATATCAAAATTATCTTAGGATGAAATTTAGATAAGTTTCTAAAAATATAGATATTTTAATGAATAGTGAAAATTCTGTGTTTTTTTATTAAAAACAGTATTTTAATTTAATGAATTTACAATTTAAAATTATGTTATTTATTAGTTTAAAAACTTAATTTGTACCTTTTTATTTAAATTGGTTTTATCAAATGCATTTTATACTTGAATTTAGCATGAATACATTTTCTATTTAAAATTGGCATTTTTTTGAAAAACTACTTTTCGTTCCATTTTTTTTAGATTAAGTTAAAATTAATTTCTAAAATATCTATGCATTGAATTTTAATAAATAGATTTAATATTTAGAATTTTTAGTTTCAAATTTATTAAATGTCTTCACTTTATTTTTGGTCAGTTTTAATGTTAACCATAATATTTTTTTGTTACTATATTAAATGGAAAATTGGGTAATTAAAGTTAAAAATGAAATGATAAGTGTTATAAAATGACCCTAATACTTGAATTAATTTTATTTTACAAGTTTATTTTATCTAGAGTCATAAAATATTCGTTTAGGAATAATTTTATGGCCATTTGAATGTTATTATAACCTTTATAATACTTTATTTCAAGAAAAGTCAAACATGTCGCACTCTTATTTTTAATAACTATAATACTTTTAATATGAAATTATCCAGATGATATGTTCAACTATAAATTAACTTTTCAAATATAATATATTTATCTTAATAATTATAGATGATTTTTTATTTTTAGTGAAGAAATAATTGCCTTAAATTATTACACAACGTTGATGTAATAATTATCCAATTAATGGAAAAAATAAGGAAATGATATTAAAAATTTAAAAATATTAAAATTTGAGATATTTAAGGCGATTCATGAATTTTTTTAAATAAAATTAAATTTTAGGGATGTTTTAAAATAATTGTATTGAATTATATGTGTTTTCTTGATGTTATTAAAGTAAAAGTAATGAATTGTGTCAAATTGACGATAATGATATTTTATAAAAATAATATTTTATTAAATTATTAAAAAATCATAAAAATATATAATAAGGAAATTGGGGATAATATATGTTCTGAAATGACACTCTTTATCTATTTATGAGTCAATATTTACCATATATGTAAAATTATAACCATTTATGTGTGAATAATATGTTACCCTAGTTAATGTTAAATTAGGTTGATTAAGGGGTTAAATCAAAAGAAAATTTTTATACTAGAACATAAAAATGTCAAATTTTTTTTTTAATGAGATTTAAACCATATCCTAACCTCGTTTTTAATCCATGAACATTTAGATGTATTTTTCTCTAGAATATTCTTATAATATTTTATTTTTTGTAAGAAATTCCAAGAGTGCACCTGTCTATTATAAAAGGGAAGAACCTCCCTCAATTATTTACACCACATGGGGCCTTATATATCAACCATACTCTACCAATTTCTATTCTAAACTTCCATCTTAGCATTCTAGAGGTTCTAGTATTCCCAAAAGACTAACCGTAGATAACTTTATAGGGGATCTAAAAGAGTTGTTTTGAAGAAGAGGTACTCACATTAACTGATCACTTTATTTTTTCAACTCTTATTTAACTCATCTAAATATATGATATTTATAATAAAATTTTATTTTTAGTATCCTCAATATGATAAAATTTTATTATTATTAAGAAAAAATGATTATACACCCTCTTTCCCATCTAACAAGAAGTGAAAGTATCACTCGTGCATACATATGACTTATCGTCTCCACATAGAGATACAATTAAATTTTCATCACCATATTTTATGGATGGGAATTATGATGGGTATAATGTTTATATATGATCTATATGAAATAATTATATTTTAGGAATGATAATATCATGTCTAAATTCCTAATATTTAATCCTTTGGGAAACGATAAGGTCGTCTATGGGTATGTGTGGACTACCACAACCATGAAGCGATGATATTTGTATCTCATTTATATTTTATTTTGATGTTAATAACGATGAATTCGATGAATATATATGATAAAATAATGATTCTGTAATTGTGAGTTATTATTTATCATTATTTCTTTCTATCAATCAAAAAATGGGAACAACGTTCACGCGTATGTATGACTTACCATCTCCATAAATAGTGTAATTCATTTTCCATCTCTAATTGTTAATAATGATTATAAATATGTATATAATGAATATATAAGAATTTTATAACATGATTAAAATTTTGGAATTCATGGGACTATGATCAATTTATAAGGACCGTGACTGCAACACCCCAAGTAAATAAAGAATAATACATTTTCATAATTCTTTATATTTGTGAATTAAATATTAATTTTACTTTAAAGGGGTTGATATGTTCGATGGCGTACACGATACACAACAACAGGTTTCTTTGAAATCTTATGTTGAAAAATAATAATATAATAATATTATTTTAAAGGGTAGTTAACGCCTAGCTATTGTATTGGTGGGAATGAACTAAACTAACTACAATATGTTTATACATGTTTTTTAAATGTTTTTACATTTATCTAATAAAAGTTAGAGGCTTAAAATGTGAATGAATCTAATTTACTTTAAAAGGTTTATTTATCGCCTTTTAATGGTAAACCCTATTTTAAATCTAGTTTTAGTCACTTTTATATGTTCTTTTTGACAAAATAAAATTCTTCTTTATAATCGGGACATCAAAATTCACTTTGGGTAAAATCTTGGTATTTTCTGATAAAATTCAATTTTTGATGAATAGTGGAAAATACTGTATTTCAATTCAAAACTGCCTTTTAATCTAATTTATTTATATGGGTAGATTATCTTTTTAATTGGTTTTAATGTTTAATTATAATATATTTTTACCATTTAATCCAATGTTGGTAATTTGGATTAATTTCACTTTGAAATTGGATATAAACAAGTGTCAATCTTTTGATAGTTAATATTTCTTAAAAACACGTTTTTTTGTTTTGACAACGGGAATTAATTTTAAATTAATTAATCCCACTTCTATGTTTTTAATTTGGTAAAATAAACACCATTTGTGACTTCATAATATCAAATATATCTTAGGCTGAATTTTTGGTAGTTTTCTGAAAAACTTCAATTTTTGATGAATAGTGAAACCACTAAGTAGTAGTTAAAAACTATATTTTTCATTTAGATGCAATTTTACCTTTTCTGTGAATTAAATTTTAAAAATACGACATACATGGTTGTTATTAGTAAGTAAAATGTGGTTCAATAAGATGAAAGTAATTTTTGGTGAATAGTAACTTTTGACTTTTATTTACCACGGTTAAAGGTAAATAGGGTAATTCAAGGTAAAAAGAATATCATAATAATACAAAATTACCTTAACACTTGTCCTAACCTTATTGGATGAGTCATTACCAACCATAGGCATCCTTGGGTCTATTTTGGGACCTCATGAAGCCACTTAAGAGTGATAATGACACTTTATTTTAATTAACTTAAAGTAAAGAAAAAAATGACATAAACAAATATCTTTTAGTAAATTAATTTTTTACATAGAGTTATATAAGTTATCTTTTAGAATATAAATATTCTTTGTAAATATAAAGAAATTTCCTACATTATGGTATTTTTTTATAATTTTTAGACGTCAAATAAATAAAATTATTTATGACATAATAATGATGTAGTGTTTACCTCATTAATAAATGGTTTAAATAAATAATATTATAAAGATTAAAATAATATCCAAAACCTATCCAATTATTATTGGATGATTTTATTTCAACCATGATTCATTTTATCTTCGACTTTAATATGTTTTGGACCTTTATAAACCGAAAATCATTACATAATAAAATAATATTTTCACACATTCCTAAAGAGCCCTTCCCCCCTTATAAAAAGCCCTCACCTCTAACACATTACTCACACCTCTCAAGCCCCTTGGATCATCCAAACCCTACCCAAATAATCTATCATGATCTTTCTCTTCCACCCACAATCCTTAACTTAGGCATTAGGCACTTCAAGAAGTCCTTTTGGGTCAAACCAAAGGGAGTTACTCGAATTAAAGGTAACGATGTCTCTTAAATTCGTTTCTTTTATTTTGCTTCCCAACCCCTAAAATCTTTTTATTATTTTATTTTATAACAACACAAGTATAATCAATATATTAGGATGTTTTTATAATAAGGATTCTAACTACACTTACACACACCTCCATCTAATGGGTAAAGAACATACTATTTTTCTAGATGGCAAACTAACGCCTCACGAAACGACGATTGTTCAATTATCTCATACCACCTCTCATGGTAGCCATTATGATGAAAATGTATTTATATATGATATATATAATATGTTTATTTTTTCTTTATGCTTATATATTTTTATTTATATCATACCTTTATGGTTTCCATTATGGGTAAACATGATAATTTCATTTGAGGAAGTGCGGACTACCGCCCCTCAAAGTGATATGACTCTTTAATGCCATATGTGGGATGTATAAAGGATAGAGTTAATGATATTATATATTATATTATACTATAATTATAATATACTTATTTATCATTATGTTTTAATTCCATTAAATATGAAATAGAAATGAAAGTAACTTTCATGCATACGTATGACTTACCGTCTCCATGAACGGTGCATTTCATTTCTTACCTCCAAATGTTATATACTATTATAAATACATATATATACTGGATATATAAGATATATATGATATATAAATCATTAATATCATTATGGAGACAATGGAATTTTGACCACATAGACAACTTGTAAATATAAGAAGTTCATTTTTGACTCAAGTACCAAATATTGATAAAATGACTGTTATTAACTTAAATGATTAAATAATGTTTATAACATGGTAATATGTGATATAAAAGGAATAATAAACTTGAAAAAGGTTCTTAATCAAGAAGAAGTTAACTTTAGTTTATTATTCATGAGATTAAAGAACGAACGGGTCAAGTCGTATATGAGGTAAGGGAACTTCTTAACCCAATTTCCATTCTTTGGATTAATATTCGAATTTTTAATTATGTTGTGCTATGATTATTTAAGAAATAAATTTTGATATCCTTTATTGTATTTATACATTATGTATGTTTACTTATAGTAAATAAACATAATTGATCTATTTTATTTACAAAATGATCTTTGTAAGGGACTTAATCTCAATCTCCTTTCATTGAGACATATTTTGTTTTATACATGACTTTCTTTTATATGGTGTATAAACACCTATGAATTTTCATTTTATTCAAAAGGAATATTTTTCTACGAGGTGTTTTACTAAATGAAAAAAATGAATGTTTCTTTTAACGAAAGTGGTGACAATGACCTTTTCCACCACCATGAGTATTATTTGATCTTGGCTTCATTAACAAGTCATAATGTTTTTAAAAGGAAATTAAATACCATTTACTCTTTTTACATATATTGGTATTGAAAATGGTTTTGATAATGGTTTGATTATTTCAATATATTTAAATGTTATATTGTGATTTAAATGTGGAAATGTTATCTTTCCTTTATGTTTGTTTTATGTGTTATGAATATGTTATTGATCTTGGGAATTGTTAAGTATATGGGTGGTTCTGTGATAAACCTAGGGCGGGTGAGCTCAAGATATCTCTTCAATGCATTGGGTAATGTGATGGAGGTAAACGTGAATGTTTCTCCTAAGAGATTTAGGGAATATACTGTGATGGGTATTCCAAATGTAACTCCCTATCTAGTTGTGATAACTACAATGTAAGTATGATATGGATACCACAAGTTACCTTTATGATTTATGTTTTCTATGTGTTATTCATAAATCTTATGATTTCATGAGGTATGTTAAAGATCTTATGTTATGTATTCAATGATGAACTAATGTTTTCTTTCTTTGTTTTATAACCCTTACTAATCTTTTTATGCTCATCCCAAGTTTTGAAATGTTTTTCACCGGACTTAAAGATGAATAGGGTCAAGGATGAGATCGAGGAAAAGTCGTGCTGTCAAAAACATGGGACTAGAAATTAATATATATTTTTTCAATAGTTTTATTTTATGAAAAAATAGAAACTATGTAGAAGTGTATACCTTTTAATTTTTGAGATATAATGTAACAGTTATGTCCTAATTCTCTAAAACTCTAAACTTGAAAAGTTCTTCAATGTGAATTATTCATTTAATTCAAGACTATGTAATGTTTAAGGCCGGGTCCTTATAGTTGGTATCAGAGGTCAGTTTAGATTACTTTAGGAGTTAGAGTATTGTTAAATTAATATCCATAAATTAATTTATGTTAATATTTAAATGATAGCATTTACAGATTACCATGTTGCTTTGCCTAATATATCTCTATGTTTAGAATGGCTTTCCATAGAGGAAACATGGTAGCTATGTTAGGATGGCATTAGGAGGAAGACAACCTTCCAAATCAGCAACCTGAGATGGTCAAAATTGGAACTGAACATTTTTTTGCAGTGATGACACAATTGAATCAGGATATAATTGGTGGTTGTATTCATGCACGAGATTAGCTAGATCAACCACAGAGGAACATGTCAGTAGTGGAGCATTTCATGAGGCAACATCCCCTATATTTTAGAAGATCATATGACCCAATGCCAGCTAAAGGGTGGATTAAAGCACCAGATAAGATTTTTAATGTCATGGGGTGTTTAGAACATCAAAAGGTTAGTCTCACTATTTACCATTTTGAAGGTGAAGCTGATCAATGGTGGTCGATGGTGAAAAATATTAGGGATAGTGAGGAGATTTATGATCTTGATTGGGATGAATTAAAAGGTATGTTTCTTGATAAATATTTTCCTTAGGTGGTTCGTCTTAGGATGGAAAAAAAATTCCTGGAATTGAGGCTGTAGGATGACTCACACTACTAGAAAAACAGGTATTAGCGACGGGTAATTTGCGACGGGATCCCGTCGCAAATGGCTTTTTGCGAAGGGGGCCCGTCGCAAATGACCCGTTGCTGAAAACGGTGTCGCAACAACAATTTTTTGCGACGGGCCCGTCGCTATAGCCTTTTTCCGCGACGGGGAGAATCCCCGTCGCAACTAGTACTCCGTATATTTGTAATTTTTTTTTCAAAAACTATTTGCGACGGGCCCTGTCGCAAATACCTGTTGCGACGGGCCCGCCGCAAATAGTTTTTGCGACGGGAGCCGTCGCAAAAACTATTTAAAAAAAATAAAAAACTATTAATAAATTATTTTAATGCATATAATAATAATACTTTTTGCGACGGGCATAGTATCCCGTCGTAAATACTATAAAAAAAATAAAAAAATAAATTATTAATAAATTATTTTAATTAATATAATAATAATCCAATTATAATTCAAAAATAAAAAATAATAAAATATTAATAAATGATTTTAATTAATATAATAATAGAATTATAATTCACAAATAAAAATAATAAATTATTTTAATTAATATAATAATAATAGAATTATAATTCAAAAATAAAAAATAATAGAATATTAATAAATGATTTAATTAATATAATAATATTAGAATTATAATTCATAAATAAAAAAAATATTAAAAAGTTATTTTAATTAATATAAAAATAATAGAATTATTTTACATTCAAATATTAAAATAATTCAAGTATTACAAAAAAATATAATTAAATTATAATATTATAAAATTTTAATATATATATATATAAAATTTAATATTATAAAATATAAATAATATTATTATTCATATTAATATTGTTATTTAAAAATATAATATTATTAATATTTTATAATGAGACAGAAACTACGAATAGAAAAAAAAATCATATTTTGATTTCACAAATTTTATAACATAAATACAAACTCTAATCTGAAGGGGGGGGGGGAGGGGGGGGGATCTGCAGATGGTGGTGGAGGATACTCCATCCCTAAAGCATGAGTGAGTCGGCGCATGTACTCCATCTGCTCCTGATGCTGCTGCTGCCACCGACTCGTCTGCTCCTCGTACAGCTGCTGCTGGCGTCGACGCTCCTCCTCATGCTGCTGACGCATCTTCTCCTGCTCCTGTCGGAGACTCTATATCAGTGCAGTCTGAGATCGCAACTGATCCTCATACTGTGTAGCAGAAGAAGATGCACGAGCTCCTCTCGAGCTGGACGCCGACATCGCAGCACTGCCATAATAATCTCCAGGAGTCAGTCGAGAGCCGATACCAACTACCCAGCCCTTCTCGAAGGCATACTGGGTGGCCTGCATCCATGCCGCCTCATCAAACTGACGGCCAGTGGTCTGATCTGATGACTCGGCCTGACTCTCAGGCCGGGCCTGTGACGTTGTGGCCTCATATGACTCTTGTAGTTGCAATTTAAAATTAAAGTTATGAATATATTATATGCAGTTAATTTTTAAACTTGAAAACAAATAATACTGACCACGATGTGATGCTGACGATCACCTCTGAGCTCCCCAGTAGCAGGATCACTATACATCCTCCGATATACGTCGTACTCCGTAATATCGGGGCGCTCGACAGCCTATAAGAATAAAAAATAAACTGTTAATATTTATAGTTATATAAAATATTTATAAATAATTATTGGTAATTATTACTAATTATTGGTAATTATTACTAATTATTGGTAATTATTACTAATTATTGGTAATTATTGGTAATTATTCCTAATTATTGATAATTATTCCTAATTATTGGTAATTATCGGTAATTATTGATAATTATTGGTAATTATTACTAATTATTGGTAATTACTACTAATTATTGTTAATTATTACTAATTATTCCTAATTATTACTAATTATTACTAATTATTACTAATTATTACTAATTATTACTAATTATTACTAATTATTGGTAATTATTGGTAATTATTGATAATTATTGGTAATTATTCCTAATTATTACTAATTAGTGGTAATTATTAGTAATTATTACTAATTATTACTAATTATTGATAATTATTAATAATTATTACTAATTATTGGTAATTATTACTAATTATTGGTAAGTATTACTAATTATTGGTAAGTATTACTAATTATTGGTAATTATTACTAATTATTGGTAATTATTACTAATTATTGGTAATTATTACTAATTATTACTAATTATTCCTAATTATTGATAATTATTGGTAATTGTTCCTAATTATTAGTAATTAAATGAATAATTACCAATAATTAGGAATAATTACCAATAATTAGGAATAATAACATTATTAGTATATTTTATTATTAATATTAAACTAATATAATTTTCTAATTTATATACAATTCTCCTTTCATCTGTGTGTTTTCTATCTCCACATAAAAATAATACATGTGGAGACAGCAAACACACAGATGAAAAGAGAATTGTATATATACAAAAAATTATATTATTTTAATATTAATAATAAAATATAATAATAATGTAATAATATTATTATTCATAATTATTGGTATTTATTACTAATTATTAATATTTATTCTTAATTATTAAAAATTATTACTAATTATTCCTAATTACCATTAACTATGAACAATACTAATAATTTAAATTCATTAAGTAACAAAACAATGTAAACATAATTAAATTACAACTAATTAAGAATAATTGAAACCAATAAAAAATTAAAAATAAATATTAAATTAAAATGAACATAAATACCTTGAAAATTGATCTGAAGTTGATCTCTGATCGTTCTTCAAAACTTCAATATCAACTCCGGAGAAAAAAATTAAACTTGAGAAAAACTGAACTTTAGAAATAAAATTTTGAGAGAAGAAGAAGATGGAGTTTGAGAATGATTTAAAAAAAACGGATGGGGGTATTTATAGGTTAGATTATTTGCGACGGGTACCGTCGCAAATACCCTAGCCATCATTTATTACGGTCAACGGTTAAATAGTTATTTGCGACGGGTCCCATCGCAAATAACCACCTGCCGATATACTATTTGCGATGGGGGAATATTCCCGTCACAAATACCTTTTACCGCCGCCGGTTATTTGCGACGGGAATATTCCCCCGTCGCAAATATGTTTCCCGCGATTTGGCGCGCAAAGCGCGCCAGTCCTTTTGCGATGGGGAAAGCTATCCGGTCGCAAAAGGCTACTTATTTGCGATGGGCAAATACCCCCGTCGCAAATAAGTTTTTAACGGGGCTATTTGCGACGGGAATAAATCCCGTCGTAAATACCCATTTTTCCCATAGTGTCAGTGGCTGCTTATGAAGCAAAATTCACTCGACTATAAATGTATACTCCAAATTTCATACGAGATCTTGATAGAAAAATAAACTATTTTTTCTCAGGATTAAATCCAAATTATTGAAGGGATTTATCTTCTCGTGAGTTCAAAAGTTATGAAAAACTTTTTCGATCTGCAGAGATGGTGGAAATGGAGTTTGCTGATGATTAGGTGTTCTTTGAAAAACAACAGAATAAGAGGTCAAGGTGGAAAGCGAAAGGGAATAACTCATCAAAAAATTCTGATGGTAAGAAACTTAAGTTTACAGTTTGTGAAAATTGTAGTAAAAAGCATTTTGGGGAATGTCTTTTGAATTCTAGTAAGTGCTACCGATGTGGTAAAATGGTACATAAGGCTCATAATTGCACTGAAAGAGAGCAGGGTAATGGTAAGAAAATATCTAATTTACAATCAGTAAAATGTTTTAAGTGCAATGAAATGGGTCATTATGAAAATGAGTGTCCAATGAAGAACTCAACTAAGGGAAAACAACAAAAATAAAAGTAGAAAGGGGTGGTGAAGTCGTTTGCAACTATTTCAGTAGATATTGGGACATAAAATGAAGCAGTATCAGGTACAATGTTTGTTTGTTCATATTATGCTAATGTGTTGTTTTATTCAGGGTCTTCACATTCGTTAATTTATGAGAAGTTTTCTAGTAAATTGGGAATTCCATCTCAAGATATGAATCATGAACTTATGGTAAAAACACCTGGAGGAAATATTGAAAAATAAATAAATTATAATAACCTTCCTATCCTTGTGTGCGGAAAGAATCTACTTGAAAACCTTATTGTTTTGCCACTAGTAGATTTTGATATTATTTAGGGTATGGATTGACTTTCTGTTTATCATGCTAAGACTGACTGTAGAGCTAAAGAGGTTTCTTTTCCGAAATATTTTCAGTTTGTGTACAAGAATGAACCCTTACTTTTAATAACATATCAGGAAGTTGAGAAACTAGTAAAAGATGGAAATGAATGTTAACTTGCACATATTGTTGAAAATAAAGGAACTATTTGGATTAATGATGTTCTAGTGGTAAATGAGTACCATGATGTTTTCCTGATGAGTTGCCTAGTATTATACCTGATCGAGAAGTTGAATTTACTATTGACTCAGTTCCTGATGCTAAGCTAATTTCAAAACCCCCTTATCGAATGGCTCAAATTGAACTTTTAGAGTTAAAGAAGCAATTACAGGAGTTATTAGATAAAAGTTTCATTCGACCTAGCACATCACCACGGGGTTCTACTGTCTTGTTTGTTAAAAAGAAAGATGGTTCAATGAGACTTTTCATTGATTATAAAGCATTGAATAACATCACTGTTAAGAATATGTATCCTTTGCCTCATATCGATGATTTGTTTGATCAACTCTAGGGAGCTCAGTATTTTTTGAAGATTGATTTGAGGTCAGGGTACCATCAGTTGAAAGTAAAGGAAGCAGAAATTTTGATGACCACATTTCCTACTAGATATGGCCATTATGAATTTGTAGTTATGCCTTTTGGTTTAACCAATGCACCTGCTGTATTCATGGATCTTATGAATAGAATTTTTCGTGAGTTCTTGGATAAGTTTGTGGTCGTGTTCATTGATGATATTTTGGTTTATTATAAAAGTAAAGAGGAGCATGAAAGTCATTTAAGGGTTGTATTGAAAACCTTAAAATAAAATAAAATATTTGGGAAATTCATAAAGTGTGAGTTTTGGTTAAATTTTTTTTCCTTGATCACATTGTTTAAAAAAATGGCATAACTATTGATCCTTGTAAGAAAAGTTGTTGAAGAATGGACAAGAACCACAAATATAACTGAGATTTGTAGTTTTCTTGTTTTGGCATGTTATTATCAGAGTTTTGTTGAGAATTTTACATGGTTATCAAGCCCATTGACTAAGTTAACTTGAAAAGGTGTTAAGTTCATTTGGACAAAAGAATGTGATGATTGTTTTTAGGAACTGAAAAGAAGATTGGTGAATGCTCCAGTTTTGGCACTACCTTTTCGAAATGGTGAGTTTGTTATCTACAGTGATGCTTCATTGAAATGTCTTGGTTGTGTCCTTTTTCAGAATGATCAGGTAATTTCTTATGCTTCACGTCAGTTGAAACCTCATGAGTTAAATTACCCTACACATGATTTGGAATTAGCTACTGTTGTTTTTTACTTTAAAAAATTGGAGGCATCATTTTTCTGGAGTGAAATGTGAAATATATACTGACCACAAAAGTTTGAATTATATATTCACTCAGAAAGAATTGAACATGAGACAGAGGAGATGTTTGGAATTAATCAAGGATTATGATTACACGATCCTTTACCATCCGATAAAATCAAATAAAGTGGTCGATGCTTTGAGTCGAAAAAGTAATGCTTCATTAACTATGCTACATTTGGAACGAGATCCTTTGGTTTTTGATTTGGTGAAATTTGGCATAGAAATTGTTAGTGCAGGAAATTTTTCTGTTTTGTTTCAGGTGTTAGTGAAATCATCTCTATGAGACATAATAAATCAAGTGCAGAAGAAAGACCATGAGTTGCAGAAAAAGGTAGAGTTGGTTCATAAGGGTAAGTTTCCTGAATTTAATGTTGATAATGATTGTGTTTTGAGGTTTAGAAAGAGATTATGTGTGCCTTATGATTCACAGTTGAAGAATGAGTTATTATGTGAAGCTCATAGTTCCCCGTTTTCAGTTCATCCTGGTAGTACTAAGATGTATAGAGATCTTTGGGAGTATTACTGGTGGGATGGAATTAAAAGAGATATTACTAATTTTATTGTGAAGTGTTTGAATTGTTAGCAGGTTAAAGAAGAGTGACAGTTACAGAAAGGGATTCTTCAGTCTTTACCGGTGCCAGAGTGGAAATGAGAAAATATATCCATGGACTTCGTTTTGGGATTACCGAAGAAATCTCTTGGTAATAATTCAATCTGGGTTATTATTGATTGGTTGACTAAATCTTCTCATTTCCTTCCTATTCGAGATACTTTGTCTCTAGATCAACTTTATCAGTTGTATGTTAAAGAGATAGTCATGTTGCATGGAGTTCCCCTCCCCATTATATCTGATCGTGATCCTAGGTTTACTTCTAACTTTTGGAAAGGCTTTCAGAGGACATTGGGTACTGAATTAAATTTTATTATAGATTTTCATCCTCAATAAGATGGGTAGTCAAAAAAAAAAAATTTAGACCTTAGAGGATATGCTACGTGCTTATTCACTGGATTACCAGGGATGTTGGGACCAACATATTTCTTTTGTTGAATTTTCTTATAATAACAGTTTTCATTCTAGTATACAGATGGATCTATTTGAGGAATTATATGGGAAGTGGTGTTGAACTCAAGCTTTTTAGGATGAAGTAGATGAAAAGAAGTTGATGGGACCAGAATTGGTAGAAGAGATGGCATAAAAGGTTTAGTTGATTCAGAAGCACATGAGAACAACTCAGAGCAGGCAGAAAAGTTATGTAGATAATCAGAGGAAGGATCTTTCTTTTGAGGTAGGTGATCATGTCTTTCTCAAAGTTTCTCCATGGAAAAGTGTGATACATTTTGGTAAGAAGGGAAATTTGAGTCTAAGGTTCATTGGACCCTATGAAATCCTGGATAAAGTTGGATCAGTTGATTACAGAGTGGATTTACCTCCATGTTTATCCTAGGTACACAATTTTTTTTTCGTGTTTCAATGTTAAGAAAGTATATGCCATATCCACCTCTTGTTTTAAGTCCAGAGGTTGTTCAGTTGGAAGAGAATATCTCTTATGAGGAACAACCAATCTAGATTTTTGACCGTAGAGAGAAATTGTTACTGAATAAGGTGATTCACTCGGTAAAGGTTTTGTGAAAAAAACTATATAGTTGAAGAGGCAATGTGAGAATCTAAAAATGCTATGTGGGATAAATACCTCCACTTATTTGATAAGTGAATAAAAAATTGTGAGGACAAAATTTCCAAAAGGGGGAAAGGATGTAACATCCCAAGTAAATAAAGAATAATATATTTTCATAATTATTTATATTTGTGAATTAAATATTAATTTTTCTTTAAAGGGGTTGATATGCCGATGGCGTACCCGATATGCAACAACGGGGTTCTTTGAAATCTTATGTTGAACAATAATAATATAATAATATTATTTTAAATGGTAGTTAATGACTAGACATTGTATTGGCGAGAATGAACAGAACTAACTACAATATTATTATACATGTTTGTTAAAATGTTTTTACATTTATCCAATAAAAGTTAGAGGCTTAAAATGTGAATGAATCTAATTTACTTTAAAAGGTTGATTTACAACCTTTTAATGACGAACCCTATTTAAATATAGTTTTAGTAACTTTTATATGTTATTTTTGACAAAATAAAATTCTTCTTTATAATCGGGACCTCAAAATTCACTTTGGGTAAAATCTTGGTATTTTTCTGATAAAATTCAATTTTTGATGAATAGTGGGAAATACTGTATTTCAATTTAAAACTGCCTTTTAATCTAATTTATTTATATGGTTAGATTATATTTTTAATTGGTTTTAAAGTGTAATTAGATTATATTTTTACCATTTAATCCAAATTTGGTCATTGTGATTAGTTTTACTTTGAAATTGGACATAAACAAGTGTTAATCTTTTGATTGTTAATATTTCTTAAAAACATGCTTTTTTATTTTGACAATGAGAATTAATTTTACATTAATTAATCCAAATTATATGTTTTGAATTTGGTAAAATAGACATCATTTTTTAATTCTAAATATCAAATATATCTTAGGCTGAATTTTTGGTAGTTTTCTGAAAAACATCAATTTTTGATGAATAGTGAAACCACTAAGTAGTAGTTAAAAACTGACTTTTTCATTTTAATGAAATTTTACCACTTCTGTGAATTGAATTTCAAAAATATGACATACATGGTTTCTATTAGTAAGTAAAATTTGGTTCAATAAGATGAAAATAATTTTTGGTGAATAGTATCTTTTGACTTTATTTACCGCAGTTAAAGGTAAATAAGGTAATTCAAGGTAAAAGGAATATCATAATAATAAAAAATTACCTTAAAACTTATTATAACCTTATTATATGAGTCATAACCGACCATGGGAATCCTTGGGTCTATTTTGGGACCCCATAGAGCCACTTAAGAGTGATAATCACACTTTATTTTAATAAACTTAAAGTAAAGGCAAAAATTACATAAACAAATATATTTTAGTAAATTAATTTTTACATAGGGTTATTAATTTATATTTTCAAATATAAATATTATTTTGAAAGATAAAAATATTTCCCACATCATGGTATTTTTCTATATTTTTTAGACATCAAATAAATAAAATTATTTATGACACAATAATGATGCAGTGTTTACCTCATTAATAAATAATTCAAATAAATAATATTATAAAGATTAAAATAATATCCAAACCCTATCCAATTCTTATTGTATGATTTTATTTATACCATGAGTCATATTATATTCGACTTTAATAAGTTTTTTACCTTTAGAAACTGAAAGTCATTATATAATAAAATAATATTTTTACACTTTCCTAAAGAGCCCCTCCGCCCCTTATAAAAATCCCTCACCTCTAACCCATTACTCACACCTCTAAATCCCCTTGGATCATCCAAATACTTCCCAAATAAGCTCCCAATATCTCTCTATTCCACCTATAATCCTTAACTTAGGCAGAAGGCACTTCAAGAAGTCCCTTTGGTTCAAACCAAAGGGAGTTTCTCGAATTGAAGGTAACAATTTCTCTTAAATTTTTTTCTTTTATTTTACTTCTATAACCCATAAACTCTTTTTAATATTTTATTTTATAATAAAAAAAATATCCTCAATATACTAGGATGTTTTTATGAGAAGTATTTTAACTAAAATTACACACACCTCCATCTAATGGGTAAAGAACATACTGTTTCTGTGGATGACAAATTAATGCCTCACAAAATGATGATTGTTCAATTATCTCATACTGCCTCTCATGGTGGCCATTATGATTGAACTATATTTATATATTATATATATATTATGTTTAGGTTTTCTTTATACTTTTTTATTTTTCATTGATGTAACACCCCAGGTAAATAAAGAATATGACATTTCATATTTATCTATATTTGTGAATAAAATATTGAAATGACTTTAAAGGGGAAGCTATGCTCGATGGCGTACCCAACACGCAACAACGAGTTTCTTGGGAATCTTACGTTGCACTCTAATAATAAAATAATATTATTTTAAATGGTAGTTAATATGTAGCCATTGTATTGGCGGTAATGGATAGAAATAACTAAAATATGATTATATATGTTCTTAAATATTTTTACATTTATACAATAAATGATAAAGGCTTAAAATACGGAAAGAATTCAATTTTAGGCATATATGCTCTAGTTTTCACTAAAGGTTCACTTATCACCTTTTGATGGAGAACCGTCATTAAATATAGTTTTGTTCACTCTTAAACATTATTTTGGACCAAATAAAACTCTTATTAAGAATCGGGACATCAAAATTTACTTTGTGTAAATTTTTGGTATCTTTCTGATAAAATTCATTTTTTTAATGAATAGTGTAGAATGTTGTATTTTAATTCAAAACCTCTTTTTAATATAATTTATTTATATGATTAGATAATATTTTGAATTGGTTTTAAAGTTAAATTAGAAAATATTTTTACCATTAAATCCAATAGTGGTCATTGGAATTAATTTCACTTTGAAATCAGACTTAAACTAGTGTCAATCTTTTGATACTTATTATTTTATAAAAACACGCTATTTTCTCTGACAGCGGGAATTAATTATTAAATTAATTAATGTGACTAATATGTTTTGAATTTTGTAAAATGGACTTCATTTTTGAATTCGGAATATCAAATATAGCTTAGGGTGAATTTTTGGTAATTTTCTGAAAAACCTCAATTTTTGATGAATAGTGAAACCACTAAGTGGTACTTATAAAAACTGATTTTTTCATTTAAATGAAATTTTTCCATAATTGTGTTTTGATTTTCAAAAATCCGACATACATGGTTGTCATTAATAAGTAAAATGTGGTTCAATGAGATTAAAATAATTTTTTGGTGAATAGTAACTTATTAAGTTTTTAATCGCGATTAGTGGTAATTAGTGTAGTTTAAGGTAAAAATGATATTATAAGAATGTGAAAACACCATGACACTTTTCCTACACCTATTTGGTGAGTCATGGAAGACCAAGACAAGCCATGGGCCAACTTGGGGACCCCATGGATCCACTTTGTTTGGGAAATGACATAAATTACTTTTTATTTAATGTTGAAGTGAAAATGACACAAACATAATATGTTTTACGAAATTTTTTTTTAAGTGGGGTTATACAAGTCCAAAATTTGATTATAAATATTCATTGGAAAGATACAAAGATTTCCTATATCATAATATTTTTTTTATAATTTTTAGACATTAAAGAAAGTAAATTATTTATGACATAATAATGATGCAGCGATGACATCATTATTTGACGATTTAATTAAAATGGAAAGATAATGAAACATATACAAACTACACATGGCCAAAACCAATTGGATGAGTGTATTTCGAAGCCTTATCACCTTATCCACTAATTATATCAATGTGGGACCTTTTAAAACCGAAACACATTTTCAAATAAAGTAATATTTCTTACTTTCCAAAAGTACCCCTCCTCTCCTCTTATAAAAGGCCCCCACCTCTACCTCATTTCACACACTTCTCAAGACTTTGGCTTGGCCAACCCCTGCCCATTTACTCTCTCCAAATCCCTCTCCTCATCCTAGAGGACTCCATTTGGGCATAATCCTTTCAAATTAAGCCTTTAGGCTTAAATCAAAAGGAGTTACACTTTTAAAGGTAATTCATTCTCTCATGTTCATTTGTTTTATTTTGCTTCTCCAACCACCTAAACTCTTTTTATTTACTTCTTTTGTAACAACACCAGTATCTTCAATATACTAGGATGTTTTTATAAGATTTATTAATGCTACACTATCACACAAATACATCAAATGGTTAAAGAACATACGGTTTCCGTGGATGGTGAAATTCTGCCTCCCGAAACGATGATTGTTCAATACTCATTTAACACCTTCAAAGGTGGCCATTATGATGTCACTATTTTTATATATGATATATAATATGTTTATGGTTTATTTATGCTTCTGTATTTTTCATTTTTGTCTTACCTTTGTGGCTTCCATTATGGGTATACGCGATATCTTCATTTAAGGAAGTGCGGACTACCGCCCCCTCAAAGTGATTTGATTCGTTAAATACCATATGTGGGATGTATAAAGGATGGAAATATGATATTATATATGATATTATACTGGAATTATAATATACCTTTATATCATTATTATTCCATTCTATAAAATACGAAATAGAAATGAAAGTAGCGTTCATGCGTACATACGGCTTACCGTCTCCATGAACGGTGCATTTCATTTCTTACCTCTAAATGATTATGTAATGTTATAAATGCATGCATGTACTGGATATATATTACATATATTATATCTACATAATGAATACAATTCTGGATATAATAAACATTTGGCCACATGAACAACATGTAATTGTAAGAAGACCACTTTCGACTTAAGAACCAAATATCGACAAAACAAATATTATTAACTTAAATGATTACATAATGTTTGTGACATGGTAATAAGTGGTATAAAAGTAATAATGAACATGAAAAAGGGTTCTTAAGGAATTATAAATTAACTCAAGTTTATTATTCATGAGATTAAGGAATGATCGAGTCAAGTCGGACCCGAGGTAAGGGATCCTACTCCTCTCTTTCTTTTCAAGTACACACTTTTATTTCATTCCTTTTAAAGCTCATATTTCTTGTTATTGGGATGATCTTTTATATTACACTTACTGTAATTTTTATTTTCATGTGATGAGAGACCCTATTCTCTCTCATCAATCCATTTTGGAAGTTTTGAGTGGCGTCGTTAGGCTGCCGAACTTTCGTAAGAGATCTAACCTCTCTCTTTCTTTTTAAGTACTCTCCTTTATGTCACTTCTTTTAAACTCCTCCTTCCAATGTTGGGGGATTTTCTTTTATATTCCACTTGCTGTAAATTATATTGTAATATGATGGGATACTCTATTTGATCTCATCAATCCATATTCGGAAGTTTTATGTGGCGCCGTTAGGCTGCCGAGTTTTCGTAAGGGATTTTTCATCTCACTTTTATTCCTGTGAGATTTATGCTACATTTGCCACAAATTCCATTGAGTGGTGTATGTACTTCCCATTATTCTACTCTTTGTGTAATATACTTTCGTTTATGAGTATTTACATCAATGACCTATTGTATTTCTTTCATGGGGTGTATGTTTTGAAAGATACCCAAGTCGGTAAGGGAACCTTTCACCCTCCTCTTTTTTAAAAGACTTCTTTTATTGGGTCTTTTAATTTACATATTTTTATGTTGGGATATGTTCTCATACATCCTTATTGATGTAAATTTTATGTTCAAGTGATGAGATACACTTTTTATCTCTCATCAACTCATTTTGATGTGATGCCATTAGGCTGTCAGGGGAACTTTTTAACCCAATTTCGATTTCTTTGGGTTCAACATGTAGTCATTGAATATGTCATCCATTGAATATGTGTGAATGACCTTTTATTGTTTTACACTTAATATACACTTATATTGGGTGTATTTATATTTGTCACACATATTTTGAGATTGATTTGTCCTTAATTTAAGGATACCTTCTTTATAAGGGATTTCATCACATTTGACATTTCTATTGAGGGTTCATTGTTGTTATGCACCAATTCACTCTTATATGGTGTATATACTGTCCTTTTGAGTATTATATCATGAATCCTTTTATTCTCATGATATTATAAAGTTCTGACTAAATGTTATTCCTCAATTATTGTATTCAAGTGTCTCTAATTTTGGTAAAACCCCTTTTACCAGAATATCGTTTTAAATGTTTTAATTATTTGTTCTTATTAATATCCATGTTTTCAAAATGGTTTTAAGGATTTATTTATATGGATATTAATGGTTTAAAATGTTAAAAGCTTCAAGGTGGTATGGGACACTTTGATTCAAAAATCTCTTTGTTAAATGTTTTAAATGGTTTTGGAAATGGTTTCTTTTTGAATGGATTCATTATTTCAATATCCTAAAATGTTATATTGTGATTGAAATGTGGAAATGTTATGTTTCCTTTATTCATGTTTTATGTGATACGATTATGTTATGGTTCTTGGGCATTGTTATGAAGAACGGGTGGTTCCGTGATAAACTAAGGGCGGGTGAGCCCGATATAGCTCTCCAATGCATTGGGTAACGTGAAGGAGTGAAACGTTAAGGTTTCTCCGAAGAGATTTAGGGAATATACTGTGAAGGGTATTCCAAACGTAACCAAGAGGGTTACTCCCTACGTAAGAATGTTATGAATGCCTCAAGTTACCTTTATGTCTTATGATTTCTATGATTTATTCATGATTTGATGAGGTAGGTTAAAGTGCCTATGTTTTATGGGTAAATTATGATTTCATTCTTGTGTATATATGAACTCATGTTTCCTTTCCATATTTTTATATCCCTTACTGAGCTTTTTATGCTTATCCCAAGTTTTTGAAATGTTTTTTTTCAGGTCAAGGGAAAGGTACATGATAAGATGATAGAGTCAAGGATGTGTTAAGAAAGAATCCATGTTTTATTTTCAATATGTTTCCGTTGATGGGAAGAATGGATACTATCTTTTATGTAACCACTTTGTTTAAATGTGGAATGTAATTCAAGTTTCATGATCTAATTATCTAAAACTCTAAACCTGAAAAGATCCTCAATGTGTAATCTTGTAATAACTCAAGATTAAGTATGTTTTAAGGCTGGGGCCTTATAGTTGGTATCAGAGGTCGGTTTATATAACTTTAGAGGTTAGGGTATTCTTTAGGCATAAGTGAAATTACCATAATGGTTAGAATTTCAGAAAGAGTCCTAATTTTAGATAAAGTGAATGAGTAAGTATATCTTAGAGTCTACCTTCCTCATTAGTACATGATGTTTTTGTTTATATACTCACACTGACATTTATGTTTTTAGTGAATGAATGTATCTAGCAGGCACCAAAGTGACAATGGGTTTGAAGGAAACTGTGGTGGTTCTCTGATTAAGATACTAGATGAGATGGGGGATTCAATGAGGAATCTCACAGTTGTTCTAAACCAACTAGCAAGGAGTCATGATCAATCACTTCAACCTTGGTGAGTTCTCTAATGCATCATTTACGAGATGGCCAACTCGATATGGAAATTCAGGTAATAATTATTAAGGTAACCATTAGGGTTTATATGATCCTTACTTTTTAGGTAATTATGGGTTACTCTATGATATGATGGAAAAGGAAAGGAATGAGATAAAATTGAGGTTAAAATATGTTATGAATATTTTTGAAGATTTTATCTCGTTTTGGGGAATGTTTTGAGAATTATATAGTTTTGGAAAAAGGACAACACGCAGACCGTGTGACAACCCGTCGCGTCGGACAAAGTTGCGGGAATCGAACCCACAACCAAAGTGTGACTGGTATTTATCGCCTACCACTGGACTACGTGAAGTCCCTGGTTAGTTTGACTGATTCTTTTTGGTTATATGATTTTATGAATTAAGAGTAAGTTGATTTTGGGTTATTTATGAAAATGATTAACCTATCATGGAGGATATGTGATTAGGATAATTACTTTTCAATACGAGACTTTAGGAGCAACTGATGTTGTTTGGAGATAAATGTTACGATTTAACTTGGAAGACTATGTGACTAAATCCTTCAAATATTTGGGTTTCAATCTTATATTGGTTTACTTTGAAGAATTTTATGGACAAATTGTTTATCGGATGGTCCTCGTTGAACTTTGGGTTTTGTTGGACAAATTTTGGAGATTAAGCATAGATTTTCTTTTTAATGGGTTATCCTTTTCTGGATTATCTGACCTTGTACTAACCTTTTTGGTTTTCGTTTTGGTTAAAGTCTAAAGACATGGGAGGTATATAGTTCTATTTTGTGGATTAGGTGATTTTCTAAAAGTTTATTATAATACTCTTAATGTGAACAAGTCTTCCTAAATACTCGCCTTCAAGAGAAAATATGAGTTTGTGTAAGGAATCTAATAAAAGTTGAAAGTCAATATGATAAGTGATTATGTTTTCTTATGAATAAATTACTCAATAAAAAGTAACTTAAAACAAAAATGTTGTCTATTAACTTTTCCTACTGGGGAATCGAAGACCGTTTAACCCATCACAAGTTTGTGATTTTCTCGTGGTTAACTTTCTCCTAAACATGTTTTCTATCACTCTCCATCAGAACATGACCCTATGTTTTCTCCTCCATGTCCATATTTTCATACTTGGAATCCTAGTATGGGTTAACTCGGGTGACCTTTGTACTTATCTTTCTTTATTTTAAAGTGTTTGTTTTACCGATTTTTGTTCTGATGTGGGACTTTCAAGGATGTTTCCAAGCGCAATTTTAAAATTGCGAGGACGCAATTCCCAAAAGGGGGGAAGGATGTAACACCCCAGGTAAATAAAGAATATGACATTTCATATTTATCTATATTTGTGAATAAAATATTGAAATGACTTTAAAGGGGAAGCTATGCTCGATGGCGTACCCAACACGCAACAACGAGTTTCTTGGGAATCTTACGTTGCACTCTAATAATAAAATAATATTATTTTAAATGGTAGTTAATATGTAGCCGTTGTATTGGCGGGAATGGATAGAAATAACTAAAATATGATTATATATGTTCTTAAATATTTTTACATTTATACAATAAATGATAAAGGGTTAAAATACGGAAAGAATTCAATTTTAGGCATATATGCCCTAGTTTTCACTAAAGGTTCACTTATCACCTTTTGATGGAGAACCGTCATTAAATATAGTTTTTTTAACTCTTAAAAATTCTTTTGGACCAAATAAAACTCTTATTAAGAATCGGGACATCAAAATTTACTTTGTGTAAATTTTTGGTATCTTTCTGATAAAATTCATTTTTTTAATGAATAGTGTAGAATGTTGTATTTTAATTCAAAACCTCTTTTTAATCTAATTTATTTATCTGATTAGATAATATTTTGAATTGGTTTTAAAGTTAAATTAGAAAATATTTTTACCATTAAATCCAATAGTGGTCATTGGAATTAATTTCACTTTGAAATCAGACTTAAACTAGTGTCAATCTTTTGATACTTATTATTTTATAAAAACACGCTATTTGCTCTGACAGCGGGAATTAATTATTAAATTAATTAATGTGACTAATATGTTTTGAATTTTGTAAAATGGACTTCATTTTTGAATTCGAAATATCAAATATAGCTTAGGGTGAATTTTTGGTAATTTTCTGAAAAACCTCAATTTTTGATGAATAGTGAAACCACTAAGTGGTACTTATAAAAACTGATTTTTTCATTTAAATGAAATTTTTCCATAATTGTGTTTTGATTTTCAAAAATCCGACATACATGGTTGTCATTAAGAAGTAAAATTTGGTTCAATGAGATTAAAATATTTTTTTGGTGAATAGTAACTTATTAAGTTTTTAATCGCGATTAGTGGTAATTAGTGTAGTTTAAGGTAAAAATGATATTATAAGAATGTGAAAACACCATGACACTTGTCCTACACCTATTGGGTGAGTCATGGCCGACCAAGACAAGCCATGGGCCAACTTGGGGACCCCATGGATCCACTTTTGTTGGGAAATGACATAAATTACTTTTTATTTAATGTTGAAGTGAAAATGACACAAACATAATATGTTTTACGAAAACAATTTTTAAGTGGGGTTATACAAGTCCAAAATTTGATTATAAATATTAATTGGAAAGATAAAAAGAGTTCCTATATCATAGTAGTTTTTTTTATAATTTTTAGACATTAAAGAAATTAAATTATTTATGACATAATAATGATGCAGCGATGACATCATTATTTGACGATTTAATTAAAATGGAAAGATAATGAAACATCTACAAACTACACATGGCCAAAACCAATTGGATGAGTGGATTTCGAAGCCTTATAACCTTATCCACTAATTATATCAATGTGGGACCTTTTAAAACCGAAACACATTTTCAAATAAAGTAATATTTCTTACTTTCCAAAAGTACCCCTCCTCTCCTCATATAAAAGGCCCCCACCTCTACCTCATTTCACACACTTCTCAAGCCTTTGGCTCGGCCAAAACCTTCCCATTTAATATCTCCACATCCCTCTCCTCATCCTAGAGGACTCCCTTTGTGAATAATCCTTTCAAAGTAAGCCTTTAGGCTTAAATCAAAAGGAGTTACACTTTTAAAGGTAATTCATTCTCTCATGTTCATTTGTTTTATTTTTCTTCTCCAACCCCCTAAACTCTTTTTATTTACTTCTTTTGTAACAACACCAGTATCTTAAATATACTAGGATGTTTTTATAAGATTTATTCATGCTACACTATCACACAACTACATCAAATAGTTAAAGAACATATGGTTTCCGTGGATGGTGAAATTCTGCCTCCCGAAACGATGATTGTTCAATACTCATTTAACACCTTCAAAGGTGGCCATTATGATGTCACTATTTTTATATATGATATATAATATGTTTATGTTTTATTTATGCTTCTGTATTTTTCATTTTTGTCTTACCTTTGTGGCTTCCATTATGGGTATATGCGATATCTTCATTTAAGGAAGTGCGGACTACCGCCCCCTCAAAGTGATTTGATTCGTTAAATACCATATGTGGGATGTATAAAGGATGGAAATATGATATTATATATGATATTATACTGGAATTATAATATACCTTTATATCATTATTATTCCATTCTATAAAATACGAAATAGAAATGAAAGTAGCGTTCATGCGTACGTACGGCTTACCGTCTCCATGAACGGTGCATTTCATTTCTTACCTCTAAATGATTATGTAATGTTATAAATGCATGCATGTACTGGATATATATGACATATATGATATCTACATAATGAATACAATTCTGGATATAATAAACATTTGGCCACATGAACAACATGTAATTGTAAGAAGACCACTTTCGACTTAAGAACCAAATATCGGCAAAACAAATATTATTAACTTAAATGATTACATAATGTTTGTGACATGGTAATAAGTGGTATAAAAGTAATAATGAACTTGAAAAAGGGTTCTTAAGAAATTATAAATTAACTCAAGTTTATTATTCAGGAGATTAAGGAACGATCGAGTCAAGTCGGACCCGAGGTAAGGGATCCTACTCCTCTCTTTCTTTTCAAGTACACACTTTTATTTCATTCCTTTTAAAGCTCATCTTTCTTGTTATTGGGATGATCTTTTATATTACACTTACTGTAATTTTTATTTTCATGTGATGAGAGACCCTATTCTCTCTCATCAATCCATTTTGGAAGTTTTGAGTGGCGTCGTTAGGCTGCCGAACTTTCGTAAGAGATCTAACCTCTCTCTTTCTTTTTAAGTACTCTCCTTTATGTCACTTCTTTTAAACTCCTCCTTGCAATGTTGGGGGATTTTCTTTTATATTCCACTTGCTCTAAATTCTATTGTAATATGATGGGATACCTTATTTGATCTCATCAATCCATATTCGGAAGTTTTATGTGGCGCCGTTAGGCTGCCGAGTTTTCGTAAGGGATTTTTCATCTCACTTTTATTCCCGTGAGATTTATGCTACATTTTCCACAAATTCCATTGAGTGGTGTATGTACTGCCCATTATTCTACTCTTTGTGTAATATAATTTCGTTTATGAGTATTTACATCAATGACCTATTGTCTTTCTTTCATGGGGTGTATGTTTTGAAGGATACCCAAGTCGGTAAGGGAACCTTTCACCCTCCTCTTTTTTAAAAGACTTCTTTTATTGGGTCTTTTAATTTACATATTTTTATGTTGGGATATGTTCTCATACATCCTTATTGATGTAAATTTTATGTTCAAGTGATGAGATACACTTTTTATCTCTCGTCAACTCATTTTGATGTGATGCCATTAGGCTGTCAAGGGAACTTTTTAACCCAATTTCGATTTCTTTGGGTTCAACACGTAGTCATTGAATATGTCATCCATTGAATATGTGTGAATGACCTTTTATTGTTTTACAATTAATATCCACTTATATTGGGTGTATTTATATTTGTCACACATATTTTGAGATTGATTTGTCCTTAATTTAAGGATACCTTCTTTATAAGGGATTTCATCACATTTGACATTTCTATTGAGGGTTCATTGTTGTTATGCACCAATTCACTATTATATGGTGTATATACTGTCCTTTGGAGTATTATATCATGAATCCTTTTATTCTCATGATATTATAAAGTTCTGACTAAATGTTATTCCTCAATTATTGTATTCAAGTGTCTCTAATTTTGGTAAAACCCCTTTTACCAGAATATCGTTTTAAATGTTTTAATTATTTGTTCTTATTAATATCCATGTTTTCAAAATGGTTTTAAGGATTTATTTATATGGATATTAATGGTTTAAAATGTTAAAATCTTCAAGGTGGTATGGGACACTTTGATTCAAAAATCTCTTTATTAAATGTTTTAAATGGTTTTGGAAATGGTTTCTTTTTGAATGGATTCATTATTTCAATATCCTAAAATGTTATATTGTGATTGAAATGTGGAAATGTTATGTTTCCTTTATTCATGTTTTATGTGATACGATTATGTTATGGTTATTGGGCATTGTTATGAAGAACGGGTGGTTCCGTGATAAACTAAGGGCGGGTGAGCCCGATATAGCTCTCCAATGCATTGGGTAACGCGAAGGAGTGAAACGTTAAGGTTTCTCCGAAGAGATTTAGGGAATATACTGTGAAGGGTATTCCAAACGTAACCAAGAGGGTTACTCCCTACGTAAGAATGTTATGAATTCCTCAAGTTACCTTTATGTCTTATGATTTCTATGATTTATTCATGATTTGATGAGGTAGGTTAAAGTGCCTATGTTTTATGGGTAAATTATGATTTCATTCTTGTGTATATATGAACTCATGTTTCCTTTCCATATTTTTATATCCCTTACTGAGATTTTTATGCTCATCCCAAGTTTTTGAAATGTGTTTTTTCAGGTCAAGGGAAAGGTACATGATAAGATGATAGAGTCAAGGATGTGTTAAGAAAGAATCCATATTTTATTTTCAATATGTTTCCGTTGATGGGAAGAATGAATACTATCTTTTATGTAACCACTTTGTTTAAATGTGGAATGTAATGCAAGTTTCATGATCTAAATCTCTAAAACTCTAAACCTGAAAAGATCCTTAATGTGTAATCTTGTAATAACTCAAGATTAAGTAAGTTTTAAGGCTGGGGCCTTATAATTTATATCATACCTTTATGGTTTTCATTATGGGTAAATGTGATAATTTCATTTGAGGAAGTGCGGACTACCGCCCCCTGAAAGTGATATGACTCATTAATGCCATATGTGGGATGTATATAAGATGAAGTTAATGATATTTTATATGATATTATACTGGAATTATAATATTCCTATGTATCATTATGTTTTAATTCCATTAAATATGAAATAGAAATGAAAGTAGCGTTCATGCGTACGTACGACTTACCGTCTCCATGAACAATGCATTTCATTTCTTACCTCCAAATGTTATGTACTGTTATAAATACATATATATACTAGATATATAAGATATATATGAT
Organism: Viscum album; assembly: GCA_963277665.1. Taxonomy (NCBI): domain Eukaryota; kingdom Viridiplantae; phylum Streptophyta; class Magnoliopsida; order Santalales; family Viscaceae; genus Viscum; species Viscum album. The sequence goes on along the minus strand of OY728119.1, from coordinate 767,303,136 downwards.
ATCTAAATCATTAATATCATTCTGGAGACAATGTAATTTTGACCATATAGACAACTTGTAAATATTAGAAGTTCATTTTTGACTGAAGTACCAAATATCGACAAAATGACCGTTATTAACTTAAATGATTACATAATGTTTATAACATGGTAATATGTGATATAAAAGGAATAATAAACTTTAAAAAGGTTCTTAATAAATTAGAAATTAACTTTAGTTTATTATTTAGGAGATTAAAGAATGAATGGGTCAAGTCGGACACGAGGTAATGAAACTTCTTAACCCAATTTCCATTATTTTGGTTAATATTATAATTTTAAATTATGTTGTGCTATGATTATGTAAGAAATAAATTTTTATGTCCTATCTTGTATTTATACAATATGTTTGTGTACTTATAGTAAATACACATAATTGATCTATTTTATTTACAAAATGATCTTTTTAAGGGACTTCTTCTCAATCTCCTTTCATTGAGGCATATTTTGTTTTATACATGACTTTATTTTATACGGTGTATAAACACCTTTTAATTTTCATTTCATTCAAAAGGAATATTTTTCTACGAGTAGTTTTACTAAATGAATTTTTTTTTTCTTTTAACATAAGCGGTGACAATGACCTTTACCACCGCCGTGAGTATTATTTGATCTTTTCTTCCTTAACAAGCTATAATGTTTTTAAAAGGAAAGTAAATACCATTTACTCTTTTTACATATATTGGTATTGAAAATGTTTTTGATAATGGATTTATTATTTCAATATATTTAAATGATATATTGTGATTGAAATGTGGCAATGTTATCTTTCCTTTATGTTTGTTTTATGTGTTATGAATATGTTATGGTTCTTGGGCATTATTAAGTGTATGGGTGGTTCTGTGATAAACCTAGTGTGTGTGAGCCTGAGATAGCTCTCCAATGCATTAGGTAATGTGACAAAGGTAAATGTGAATGATTATACTAAGAGATTTAGGGAATATACTGTGATGGGTATTCCAAATGTATCTCCTTTCGTAGCAGTGATAACTACAATGTAAGTATGATATGGATACCACAAGTTACCTTTATGATTTATGTTTTCTATGTGTTATTCATAAATCTTATAATTTCATGAGGTATGTTAAAGATCTTATGTTATGTATTCAATGATGAACTAATGTTTTTTTCTTTATTTTATAACCCTTACTGAGATTTTTATGCTCATCCTAAGTTTTAAAATGTTTTTCACCGGACTTAAAGATGAATAAGGTCAAGGATGAGATCGAGGAAAAGTCGTGATGTCTAAAACATGGGACTAGACATTAATCTTTTTTTCAATAGTTTTTATTTTATAAAAAAATGGAAACTGAGTAGAAGTTCCTACCTTGTAATTTTTAAGATATAATGTAATAGTTATGGCCTAATTATCTAAAACTCTAAACCTGAAAAGATCCTCAATGTTAATTATTCATTTAATTCAAGATTATGTAATGTTTAAGGAAAATTCCTTATATTGACATCTGAATTGAAACATGATTTGAAAATGAAGAAGTTATAACCCTGATCCATGATTTTAATAAAAAATTATTAATAAAATGGGTGATAAGATGTTACACATAAATAATAAATTGTATGATAGATATGAATATTTTAATGGAATACATTTATAATAAATCCATATTTATTATTTAGTATGTTTGAATGTGAATGAAGAAATGATATTTTTGTGGTAATGGTTTATTTATCAATATTATCATTGTTTGGGAATGTTTATATCTATGTATCTATAGGGGAATATTTTTCTTGCATGTCCATATTTTCTAATTTTTTTTACAAAGGTTTGAATTATTCATTAAAAACTAATTAAAACCATTTTTACCTAAGTTTGACTTTATACAAAATGGTTTGGAAGGAATATTTTTATCATTTTCTAAATAATATACCATGTGAATTTTCTTACACAAATATTGATAAAATGTTTTTTTAAATTTCATGGGATGAGAATATTTTCCCTATATCATGAAAAATAAATTATTTGAATAATCCTTTACAAGTTTACATGTTTATTTTTAAATAAAATCTTTTTATTTATAACTATACTACTTTTTAAATTGATAAGTGACATTGAAATAGAAAATTTATTTGACTCAAGAATTATTCCATGCGATCTTTCAAAATAATTTTCCATAAAATATCAAATATTTTAATGTAAATTATACATTAATAGGGATATGATCCAAGGATTCTGAGTATAGAGGTATCTCTAGATGATTAAAGATACCTACCATGACCTCTAGCCATGATTCTGCAGTATGAGGTCTACGATCCCACTAGAAGGTGGGGGGATGACACTACTGGGAATAAAGTGAAAAATAAAGTTGAAGAACTCTAGTTTTTCATGAGATGATCCTACTAAGTATACTGTTATACTCACCCTATGTATATACAAAATGTTATCAGGTCAATTGTTATGATGAAAATATGAGATGTTTATGAAACCCATTACATTTCATGAGTTCTGATATGATGAATGTTTTATGATCCTATGGAACACACATATGTGTTTATCATTATGTGATGTGTGGGACCTATATATCCCTCTAATGAAATGTGTGAATAATTATATCTCATGATATTGTTACTGGAAAAAGTCTTTGTGATTTATTTGATTTGGGAAACAATTTAATGTGCTTGATCCATATTGGGAAATGTGTGTTAATTCATGCTTTTATAGCCTTGAAAGTAAAAATGGACATATGAAATGGTTTCCATACTTATTATGATTCCAAAAAACATCTATGACATGATATTATGATTGATTATTGAGTTATGATGAATTTTAATTCTTATGATTCATGTATTTTGAAATGCTAATGTTTTATTCCATAATTCATGTTTAAGAACTTTTTTAGATTGGGTATGGACATTGTATGTCATGGTCAATATCACATACTGTTATGTTGATCATAAGTATACATATGATAATCGATTATATATCCCCTGTTTTCCCTTACTGAGCTTCTGATCTCACACTTTTCATACAATTCCTTTCCCCAGGATATGAAGAAATATTTAATAGGTTATACCTATGAAGAGTTCTATAAGAGTAGATATTTGTGGGATATGTTGAAGATATTTCATAAAATAATAATATTTCATATCTAATATCCAAACACTGTAAACCTTTACAGTTCTCAAGTGAATCATATTGTGTTATATTTAATATTGATTTAAATAGATTTGATATTTGTGTATAAAAATCCTGGGCAATTTTATCCAAGCTATACAACATATACACACACATGAAAGTTTCATTAGGGTGTCCCAAGTCTCCCCATTATTCCACTTTATACACCCAAAAGTCATTAAAAAACTAGAAAAATTAGAAATCACCAGAATAAATTCCCTATTATAAGTAATTGATCACTAACCAACTTCCTAAACCATGGAACCAAGGACACAAGACATGAACCACCCATTCCTTAGGATAACCATTGTGGATTGATTTGAATTCACCAACTAAAATTTCACTTGGAGTCCTAAGAATATGAAATATCACTGAATGAAAGTGAAGAGACCAAAAATATGGTGTTGGGACAACCACTCCTGTAACACCCCAAGCTTCCACGGTACGTTTCCCTTTGAATAATGCGATAGCGTGTGTTGTACGCAACCTTGAGTTCTAACACACACCACAACTAATTAAACTAGCCGTTGTGAATAGTAATACCTACTTTTTGAAATCATATATATTTCATATTTCAAAATGGACTTCATTTTTGGAATCGGAATATTGAAATTAGACTAGGGTGAAATTTTGGTACTTTTCAGATAACTTTTATATTTTGATGAATAGTGAAAATTACTAAATTTTAATTAAAATCAACTTTTTTAATCAAAATAATTAATATTGATAAATTATGAATTTTAGTGGTTTTAAAGTATATTTAGAATATATTTTTACCATTTAATTTAATGTTTGTCATTGGACATAATTTCACAATTAAACCAGACATAAACAAGTGTCAATCTTTTGATAGTTATTATCTCTTAAAAACACGCTTTTTATTTTAACAACGGGAATTAATTTTAAATTAATTTCTGCCACTTCTGTGTTTTGAATTTGGAAAAATGGATTAAATATTTGGAATCAGGATGTCCAAATTATGTAAATAGGTAACTTTTATTTTTACACATTTTGAATAATTACTGCGGTAAATATTTTATTTACCATGGTTAAAGGGTAAATCCGGTAAATAAGGGTTAAAAAATAATATTATAATAATACAAAATTACCCTAAAACGTGTCCTAACATTATTTGTGGACACATAACCGACCATTGGAATCCTTGGGTCGATTTGGGGACCCCTTAGAGCCACTTGTATGTGGTAGGGACACATTATATTAATAAAGTTAAAATAAAAATAAAAATGGCATAAGCTTACATCTTTTAGAAGAACAATTTTTACATAGGGTTATACATGTTGGATTTTCGATTATAAATATTCATTAGAAAGCTAAAAGGATTTACTACATAATTATATTTTATTTATAATTTTTAGACATCAAATAATTTAAATTATTAATGACACAATAATGATGCAATGTTTACCTCATTAATAAATCATTTAAATAAATAAGATTATAATGATTAAAATATTATCTAAAACCTGTCCAATTCTTATTGTTTGATGTTATTTAGAATATGAGTCATCTTATATTCGACCTAAATGATTTTTGGACCATTATAAACCGAATATAATTATATTATAAAGTAATACTTTCACTCTTTCCTAAAGAGCCCCTCCTCTCCCTTATAAAAGGAGACCACTCCTTCTCATTTCTTCACACCTTAAAAGCCACTTGGCTCGACCAAACTCTGCCCAAATACTCTCCCAACTTCCCTCAATACAACCTAGAGGCCTTAGTTTGATCACAAAGCCAACCTAAGGAGCCCTTTTGATCAAATCAAAAGGAAGAACCCGAAGAAGAGGTAATGTTTTCACCACCCCCTTTTCAAGTTCCTTTCTTCTTCCACTTCTTATTTCTTTGTTCTTAACATTCTAAAATAATAACTCCAGTATCTCACATATACTGTGATGTTATTATAAATATGGTACAACCATATTCAGTATTCTATCCACCCTTTGAATAACATGTCACCATACATGCGTACGTACGGATTACCGTCTCCACGTCGTGGTGTAATTGTTATACAATATATTATTATTTGGATGGGTATAATAATGATGTGAAACTCATGTAAATAATAAATATAACATGTTAATTATTCTGTATATATGATATAACATCCATTTATATATTATTTTAATATCAAAATAATGATATTGTCGCTCGTGCGTACGTACGGACTACCGTCTCCACGAATGCGATGAGATTCATTCTCCATCGTATCCATTCAAGTATAATTATCATTTGATGATTTAAAAATGATGTTTAAAGACTTGATATCATTCTAGATATGAATAATATACAACCTATCCTTTACAAACATGTCTTACGTAACAAAACATACAAAAGAAAACAAGTAAGTTCACACCCGAAACGACGATAATACTAAGATATTATTATCAAATCAATATTAAAAGATCATATATGATATCATAATAATGTATATGATTATTTTATAATTTAATAACAATTATTTCACCATTATACAGGAGGTTAACCTACCCCAACCAAGGAAAAGTACAAGTTAAGGGTTTATTTCACAATCTCTTCATTATCCGAGGTTGTTTATACATAATTATCTACTGGGACCTCGTTATCATCCACGTCCATGTTTCTTCAAAATGTATTTCAAAACATTTTTAATATTTAAAAGAATATGGGTTAAAGTCATTTATACCCTTGTTTGACTTTTTATAAGAGGTTTATAAGGGAATCTTTCCGTCGTTTTCCAAACAAGGTTCTTTTTAACCTTTTCGACAGAATTAAGATAAGAATGTTTTTTTAACTTATACGGCGGGTGCGGTTATTTTCCACCATTATAAAATCGTCAAAGCTTCCCTTACAAGCTTATAAGAATATTTTCAAAGAAAATGTTTTATTTTATAAATATAGGTCTCTTAAATGATTTCAAAATAGAAAGAGATATTTATTTAAAAAGAGTTTTGATTTCATCTATGTCAACATACTTTAATGGATTTTACGCTTATTTGAGGATGATATATTATGATACAAAACTTTTATATTGTATTGAAGGTTTTGTGATATGTTTGACTGTGGATGTGCTATTTTTTTATATACCATTCATGGTTTATGGTGAAAGTATTTACATTTCGTATGCTAGTTTTAATACGAATGTTTATGTTATGTTTAAACCTTTTAATATGGGAATGCATTGGACTTAATATGTGACGGGTGGAGCCCGCTATAGCTCCTCGATGCATCGGTAGGTCTCATGAGACAAACTAGTGTCTTGGCACAAGGCCTTGGAAAAATCTTATTTGTAGTCTTGGAACGAGGCCTTGGATATGTGGTTATGATAGTCTGGCATTATGCATTCCATCATTATGAAAGTGGTTATTGATATTGCATGTGATTATTCGATTAGTATAATATCCATGTGAATAATTAAATGGCATTATTTCATTTTATTTATGCCATACTATGTTGGAGTTAAAGTTTAAAAGGCTTTTGTTTTAGTTATACATTGCCTTAAATGTTTATTCTTATTTATGAAAGTTTCCACTATATTGTTATCCTCACTGGGCATTTGAGCTCACCCCTTTTCTATGTTTTATTTTCCCAGGATGTGAAGAAGTAAATTATGAATGACTTGCAGGGATATTATGAGGGGTTAATAGTGTGGACTATGGAGACAATATGTTGTTGTAGTAGTTTTTTTATTTTGATGATGTAATGTAAAACTTATGAATATATCTAGTGTTTCCAAGGCTACTAAACCAATCGGTCTTTCGAGATTTGATCTTTCTTGTGATCATGCCAATGTTATGTAATTAATGCACCGACTCTGGGTAACTGGGGTCGGGGCATTACAGTTGGTATCAGAGGAAGTTTAGAACAAACCTTGGAAGCTAGATTTAGATAAACTCTGATTAGAGCACGTAAACGTAAGATGAACTTTGAGGATTAGTATAGAAGAACTTCCTAGAATTTTGGTATTGTAGAGATTTTGTGAGTTTTCCGAGCAATACATCCCTGTCCGGATACGAGCAGGTAGAGGCGGCTCTGGCACAGATGTACCTTGGGGTAAAACCTGAAAACACCGCTTTGAGCTAGACTCGAACGGGAACTGGTGCACGATAATGGGCCTTGCTGCACTCTTGGTTACAACACTCCTGGGGGATATGCTTAGGATAACTCTCATTTTCTTTACAAATCATTATGAAGGGTTTATGAGTATATAATTCCTCAACGAAAACATTTTTATGATTATGGATTATATCCATAAATAGTTCAATTTATGTTAAGTGTTTTATAAGTATGGGATTATGTATTTTCATTCATAAACTGATCTAGTTTATGCCATTGTTTAGAAATGGCGCCTAGTGGAAGAAATGGAAACCGTATCAATACATGCACTCCATGTAGGGATTGCCCTCCTGCTCAAGATAATTATAGTGGGGCTGGTGATGCAACTGGTGCCGATCAGCTAATCACCATACTGGGACAACTTACTCAGGTTATGAATAATAACCTTACCCGTATGGAGCACCCTGATCCGCAGCGTGGAGGATCAATGTTAGATCGATTCATGAGGCAACAACCACCAACGTTCAATGGGAGTACACATCCCTTAGTAGCTGAGCAATGGATAAATTCCCTAGAGAAAATATTTCAGGCTTTGGGGAGCAGTGAAAGGGAAAAAGTTATCATGGCAGTTTACCGCCTCACTGGAGATGCTGATCAATGGTGGTCATTGATTCAAAACATGAAGGAAGATGATGAAGTATCAAATATGGAATGGAGGGAGTTCAAAGATCTGTTTTTAGAAAAATACTTCCCTCGCGACCATCGAGAAGATATGGAAAGGCAATTTCTAAGTCTGAGACAGAAGGAGGATGAGAATGTCGCAAAGTATGAGGCTAACTTTACAAGGTTAGCAAGGTATGCTGGTGATTATATACGTAACCAAAGAAGTAATATTGATCGTTTCTTTGATGGGTTAAAACCATTTCTCCGTCGAGCATTAGTCTCATAATCCTTTTCATCGTACGAAGACATTGTCTCATGTGCTATCAAGACCGAAAAGGAATTCTCTAAGTCTTATGACTTTAAAGCAAAGCAAGAGAAGAAGAGACCTGCTGATCAATCTGGGAATGGAAATAAGGGGAAGAAGGGAAAGGTTGAATATCCATCCTGTGGTAAATGCGGGAAGAAACACCCTGGTACTTGCTTGAAGGGAATGGGAGTCTGTTACAAGTGTGGTGAAAAAGGCCACCAAGCTCGTGATTTCAAGGGGAAGAAGGAAGCTACCAACGTTCAGTGCTAGAATTGCAGGGAGATGGGGAATTATGCAAATTAATGTCCTAAGCGTCAGGAGAACTTACCTCATAAAAGGCCAAGGGATCAAGGCCAGGCTTATGCTATCACTACTGCTGAGGTAGAAGCTCCGAAAGACGTGGTGGTAGGTAATTTAATGGTTTCCTCAAGTTTAGCAAATGCATTATTTGATTCTGGATCATCGCATTGTTTCATATCTTCCCAGTTTGCTAAGAAAATTAGATATTTCCAATTTTATTTAATAAGGGAGTTGTCAGTTAAAACTACTAAGGGACGTATCATTGCAACAAAGTTTTGTGAATCAGTCCCCATTAGAGCACATAAATTTTCTTTATCTGCTGATCTCATCATCATACCTATGATTGAGTTTGATATAATCCTCGGTATGGACTGGCTTTCGGACTATGATGCGAAGATTTATTGTAAGAAGAAAGAGGTTATGATTCTTGATGATAATGATAAGGAACACATTATTTTTAGAGCAGAATCGTCACTACCTAATTCTTATTTAGATCCACCCCCAGTAGCTCAACTTAATTAAATTATTGCGGAGGAAGAGAATGAAATAACTGTCGGTGAGGAAATGAATGTTCAAATAGAGGATGTACCTGTTGTGAAAGAATTTGTATATGTATTTCTGGAAGATTTACCTGGACATCCTCCAGAACGAGAAGTTGAGTTTTCCATTGATTTAATTCCTGGATCAAGGCCTATATCGAAGACCCCTTACAGAATGGCTACGGTAGAGTTAGTCGAACTAAATAAACAACTAGAGGAATTGAGTAATAACGGATTTATTCGCCCTAGTGTTTCTCCATGGGGATCCCCTGTTCTTTTTGTTAAAAAGAAAGATGGATCTATGAGGTTATGTATCGACTACAGGGAGATCAATGCTATAACGATAAAGAACAAGTATCCCCTACCTCGTATTGATGATTTATTTGACCAACTACATGGAGCTCAATACTTTTCAAAGATTGACCTTCGATCTGGATACCATCAGTTGTGTATGAAGAAGGAAGAAATTCCGAAGACAACATTTCGAACCAGGTACGGGCATTACGAGTTTACCGTAATGCCGTTTGGATTGACTAATGCACCCTCTGTATTCATGGATCTGATGAATAGAGTTTTCAAGGAGTATCTCGACGAATTTGTGGTGGTATTTATTGATGATATCTTGGTATACTCCAAAACCTACGAAGATCATGAAAATCACTTGCGCATTATCTTGAAGACTCTGAGGAGGCATGAATTATATGGGAAGTTTAGCAAGTGTGAATTCTGGCTTCAGGATATTTCTTTTCTTGGCCATATTGTCTCTAAAGATTTAATCTCTGTTGATCCTTCTAAGACCAAGGCAATACAAGAATGGCCAGCACCTACGAGTATAACTGAGGTACGTAGTTTTATTGGTTTGGCAGGTTATTATCGACGTTTCGTCTAGAATTTTGCCCGATTGGCTAACCCATTAACGAAGCTCACACGTAAAGGGGTTAAATTTGTTTGGACAAAAGAGTGTGAAGAATGTTTCGAAGAACTAAAGAGAAGATTAGTCAATGCTCCTATATTGACTCTACCATCAGGGAATGATGGGTTCGTTATTTATAGTGATGCATCAAAGAAAGGACTTGGTTGTGTCCTTATGCAGAATGATAGAGTTATTGCCTATGCATCACGACAGTTGAAAATTCATGAACAAAACTATCCTACTCATGATCTTGAGTTATCAGCTGTGATCTTTGCTTTGAAGATATGGAGACACTACCTCTATGGTGAAAAATGTGAGATTTATACTGATCATAAGAGTTTGAAGTATATTTTTCACAAAAAGAACTCAACATGAGGCAAAGGAGATGGCTTGAATTACTCAAGGATTATGATTGCACGATACACTACCACCCGGGGAAAGCAAACAAGGTGGAAGATGCTTTGAGCAGAAAAGACCATGGAGTTTTGAACATGATGAGAATTGAAAGGGATCCAATTTTCATGGATCTAGTGAAGATGGACATGGGAATAACCAAGGAAGGTGAAACATCAATGCTTTTTCAAATGGTTGCCAAACCATCTTTACTAGAAATGATTAAGAGTTCTCAGACTGATGATGAAGAATTTCAGAAGAAGATTAAAGCTGTGAATGATGGGAGATTGAGAGACTTTGTGTATGAAGATGGAATTTTGAAATTCGGGAAGAGACTTTGTGTTCCCGATTTACCTGATCTGAAAAGGGAATTGCTGGATGATGCTCATAGTTCCAATTTCTCTATACACCCTGGGAGCACCAAAATGTATAGAGATTTGAAGGAACATTTTTGGTGGGACAACATGAAGAGGGAGATTGCTGATTTTGTTTCAAGATGTATGGTTTGTCAACAAGTGAAAGCTGGAAGGCAACAGCCTGGAGGAGTCATGCAACCTCTTCCCATACCGGAGTGGAAATGGGACAATATTACGATGGACTTTTTCATGGGGCTACCAAAGACTCCTATAAGGAACGATGCAATATGGGTTATTGTTGATCGTCTTAGCAAGTCAGCACATTTTCTTGCTATAAGAGAAGATCTACCCCTGGAACGTCTAGCAAGACTATAGTGAGACTTCATGGAGTACCCCTATCGATTGTTTCTGATCGTGATCCCCGTTTTACTTCAAGATTTTGGAAAAGTCTTCAGAAATTCCTGGATACTGAACTTCGTTTGAGCACTGATCACCACCCTCAGACAGATGGACAATCAGAACGGACTATTCAAACCCTAGAAGACATGTTGAGATCTTTCTCACTTGACTTTCACGGTATGTGGGATCAATATTTACCACTGGTAGAATTTTCCTATAACAATAGCTTCCATTTGAGTATTCAGATGGCACCATATGAAGCGTTATACGGAAAGAGATGTCGTACACCAACCTGTTGGGATGACGTTGGTGAAAGAAAACTTGTAGGCCCAGAACTGGTGGAGGAAACGGTGGAAAAGGTGAAGGTAATCCAAAATCACATCAAAGCAGCTCAAAGTAGGCAGAAGAGCTATGCCGATAATCGAAGGAAGGATTTGGAATTTCAAGTCGGTGATCATGTTTTCCTGAAGGTATCTTCATGGAAGGGAGTCATACATTTTGGTAAGAAAGGTAAATTGAGTCCCAAGTACATCGGACCTTTCGAAATTCTAGAACGAATTGGGGCTGTAGCTTACCGATTGGCAATGCCGCCAAGTCTCTCCAAAGTTCACGATGTGTTCCACGTATCTCTGTTGAGAAAATACATGCCTGACCCAACGCATGTACTCACCTATGAGGAATTAGAACTGGAACCCGATCTGTCTTATCGTGAAGAGCCTGTCAGGATTCTTGATACAAGAGAACAAGTACTGAGAAACCGGACGACGCGTCTGGTAAAAGTTTTGTGGAGAAATCATAAGATGGAAGAGGAAACGTGGGAACCCGAGGAACTTATGATGAAGAACCACCCGAGTATTTTTATGCAGTAATACCCTAGAAATTGCGAGGACGCAATTATTTGAAGGAGGGGAGAATGTAACACCCCAAGCTTCCACGGTACGTTTCCCTTCGAATAATGCGATAGCGTGTGTTGTACGCAACCTCGAGTTCTAACACACACCACAACTAATTAAACTAGCCGTTGTGAATAGTAATACCTACTTTTTGAAATCATATATATTTTATATTTCAAAATGGACTTCATTTTTGGATTCGGAATATTGAAATTATCCTAGGGTGAAATTTTGGTACTTTTCGGATAACTTTTATATTTTGATGAATAGTGAAAATTACTAAATTTTAATTAAAATCAACTTTTTTAATCAAAATAATTAATATTGATAAATTATGAATTTGAGTAGTTTTAAAGTATATTTAGAATATATTTTTACCATTTAATTTAATGTTTGTCATTGGACATAATTTCACAATTAAACCAGACATAAACAAGTGTCAATCTTTTGATAGTTATTATCTCTTAAAAACACGCTTTTTATTTTAACAACGGGAATTAATTTTAAATTAATTTCTGCCACTTCTGTGTTTTGAATTTGGAAAAATGGATTACATATTTGGAATCAGGATGTCCAAATTATGTAAATAGGTAACTTTTATTTTTACACATTTTGAATAATTATTGCGGTAAATATTTTATTTACCATGGTTAAAGGGTAAATCCGGTAAATAAGGGTTAAAAAATAATATTATAATAATACAAAATTACCCTAAAACGTGTCCTAAACTTATTGGTGGACACATACCCGACCATGGGCATCCTTGGGTCGATTTGGGGACCCCTTAGAGCCACTTGTATGTGGTATGGACACATTATATTAATAAAGTTAAAATAAAAATAAAAATGGCATAAGCTTACATCTTTTGGAAGAACAATTTTTACATAGGGTTATACATGTTGGCTTTTAGATTATAAATATTAAATAGAAAGATAAAACTATTTCCTACATAATGATATTTTATTTATAATTTTTAGACATCAAATAATTTAAATTATTAATGACACAATAATGATGCAATGTTTACCTCATTAATAAATCATTTAAATAAATAATATTATAATGATTAAAATATTATCTAAAACCTGTCCAATTCTTATTGGTTGATGTTATTTAGAATATGAGTCATCTTATCTTCGACCTTAATGATTTTTGTACCATTATAAACCGAATATAATTATATTATAAAGTAATACTTTCACTCATTCCTAAAGAGCCCCTCCTCTCCCTTATAAAAGGAGACCACTCCTTCTCATTTCTTCACACCTTAAAAGCCACTTGGCTCGGCCAAAATCTGCCCAAATACTCTCCCAACTTCCCTCAATACAACCTAGAGGCCTTAGTTTGATCAGAAAGCCAACCTAAGGTGCCCTTTTGATCAAATCAAAAGGAAGAACCCGAAGAAGAGGTAATGTTTTCACCACCCCCTTTTCAAGTTCCTTTCTTCTTCCACTTCTTCTTTCTTTGTTCTTACCATTCTAAAATAATAACTCCAGTATCTCACATATACTGTGATGTTATTATAAATATGGTACAACCATATTCAGTATTCTATCCACCCTTTGAATAACATGTCACCATACGTGCGTACGTACGGCTTACCGTCTCCACGTCGTGGTGTAATTGTTATACAATATATTATTATTTGGATGGGTATAATAATGATGTGCAACTCATGTAAATAATAAATATAACATGTTAATTATTCTGTATATATGATATAACATCCATTTATATATTATTTTAATATCAAAAGAATGATATTGTCGCTCGTGCGTACGTACGGACTACCGTCTCCACGAATGCGATGCGATTCATTCTCCATCGTATCCGTTCAAGTATAATTATCATTTGATGATTTAAAAATGATGTTTAAAGACTTGATATCATTCTGGATATGAATAATATACAACCTATCCTTTACAAACATGTCTTACGTAACAAAACATACAAAAGAAAACAAGTAAGTTCACACCCGAAACAACGATAATACTAAGATATTATTATCAAATCAATATTAAAAGATCATATATGATATCATAATAATGTATATGATTATTTTATAATTTAATAACAATTATTTCACCATTATACAGGAGGTTAACCTACCCCAACCAAGGAAAAATACAAGGTAAGGGTTTATTTCGCAATCTCTTCATTATCCGAGGTTGTTTATACATAATTATCTACTGGGACCTCGTTATCATCCACGTCCATGTTTCTTCAAAATGTATTTCAAAACATTTTTAATATTTAAAAGAATATGGGTTAAAGTCATTTATACCCTTGTTTGACTTTTTATAAGAGGTTTATAAGGGAATCTTTCCGTCGTTTTCCAAACAAGGTGCTTTTTAACCTTTTCGACAGAATTAAGATAAGAATGTTTTTTAACTTATACGGAGGGTGCGGTTATTTTCCACCGTTATAAAATCGTCAAAGCTTCCCTTACAAGATTATAAGAATATTTTCAAAGAAAATGTTTTATTTTATAAATATAGGTCTCTTAAATGATTTCAAAATAGAAAGATATATTTCTTTAAAAAGAGTTTTGATTTCATCTATGTCAACATCCTTTAATGGATTTTATGCTTATTTGAGGATGATATATTATGATACAAAACTTTTATATTGTATTGAAGGTTTTGTGATATGTTTGACTGTGGATGTGCTATTTTTTTATATACCATTCATGGTTTATGGTGAAAGTATTGACATTTTTTATTCTAGTTTTAATACGAATGTTTATGTTATGTTTAAACCTTTTCATATGGGAATGCATTGGACTTAATATGTGACGGGTGGAGACCGCTATAGCTCCTCGATGCATCTGTAGGTCTCATGAGACAAACTAGTGTCTTGGCACAAGGCCTTGGCAAAATCTTATTTGTAGTCTTGGCACGAGGCCTTGGCTATGTGGTTATGATAGTCTGGCATTATGCATTCCATCATTATGAAAGTGGTTATTGATATTTCATGTGATTATTCGATTAGTAGAATATCCATGTGAATAAGTAAATGGCATTATTTCATTTTATTTATGCCATACTATGTTGGAGTTAAAGTTTAAAAGGCTTTTGTTTTAGTTATACATTGCCTTAAATGTTTATTCTTATTTATGAAAGTTTCCTCTATATTGTTATCCTTACTGGGCATTTGAGCTCACCCCTTTTCTATGTTTTATTTTCCCAGGATGTGAAGAAGTAAATTATGAATGACTTGAAGGGATATTATGAGGGGTTAATAGTGTGGACTATGGAGACAATATGTTATTGTAGTATTTTTTTTTTATTTTGATGATGTGATGTAAAACTTATGAATATATCTAGTGTTTCCAAGGCTACTAAACCAATCGGTCTTTCGAGATTTGATCTTTCTTGTGATCATGTCAATGTTATGTAATTAATGCACCGACTCTAGGTAACTGGGGTCGGGGCATTAAAAATCCTATGATATATTTTGAAACCATGAATATCAAGGTATCCACCACCACTCCTAAGAGAATCCTGACTCTCAAACTAGATCGTAGGGAAAAAAGAAACACTTCCCCATAACATTTGAGGTCACTAGATCCAAACAAAAACAAATCCAAACCAAAAGGAAACCCAAAGTATCACTCTATTAGAATGTGGAAAAACATGGAGACCTAGTACAAGTCTCCCCACAATATAGAATTTCTCCATAATGTTGAACCATTATATAGGTGCAAAAAAATGGATTATTTCCACCAAAGAGTCATGATTCCACTAACAATAACATCTAGCTAAAACACAACAAGAGATAACATCATTGAGAATAAATAAAAGGTCACTAGACTCGATCCCCAAGAAAACCCACTCTATGAAACAAGAGGGACAACCCAACATTCACATTCAAAAACATGAAATGACATGGTTCTCAACTAAGGTCATATAACTACACATAGGGTTACTTAGGGATAAAATTCTAGAATAAAACCACATGGAAACCTTGAAGAAAATATCAACCCAGTATCGTTCAAAGTATAATCAGAAACCAATAACTTATTCCTGTTAGTATTGAACATGCATGAGGAATTCCCATGTTACTCATTAGACACATATCAACACACATTATAGAACATCCATTTAATGCAACAAGAATCAACAATAAAAAAGTCATGGACATCTCAAAAGATACAAAAATAAGGTCATAATTCCATAAATCCACTATATAAATGAAATTTGTACACAAAAGTTGAGAAAAGTTCTATAAAAAATATGAAATTTTGAAAGCATAAAGATAAAACAGATTTTGAGAGGAGAAAATAAAAAACATGGTAAAAGACTCAAAAGTTTACCTAAAAATATTATAGAGGAAATAATACTAAGAACCCAAAATTAATATGTACTTATTTTTCTTCTACTGAGTTCTAAACCCACATAATTTTTGGAGATGTACCAGCTGACCGTACTTATGTGAAATATTTAGAATATTCTGGAAATATATAGTAAAATGTCTAAACCATCCACACTATAAGAATATGAGTAATGGATCCTTTTTAAGAGAATCATTGGAAGATAAAGAAGATTCCTCCAGAACATGCTCATGTGGTATGCATCCCATACTGGATTGGGAACCTTCCCTAACATGAAGGGAGATTGATATAACTCCTTGAAACAAACATCTCTATGAATGATTTATCCATCTACTCCTCAAAACAAAATTTCCCAAATTTAGGAACATGATCATTGATCTCTGGATGAAGACCCTTTATAAAGATATGATACTTTAACAAATTTCTCAACACCCCTTCTAGTCAAAAGGGAACTATTTCTTCAAAGTCACCAACACACCCCTCACAATTTCTTGACTTTATGAATACACATAAACTTTTCCACTTTCATTTCCATCATTTCCTTAGGAATGAACCATGAGATTAAAGTGTTCTTGAAGGAAACCCATGTCATCCTATATTATAATGAGGGTGGAATGATTACGTTCCACCAATCTAAACCCATTCCCTAAAATAAACCAATAAAATATCATACCCTCATGACTTGTGGAGTTCCCAAGGACCTGATGATCCTTTTAAATTTACTGTATACACTCCGCAACATCTAGTAGACCATGATCACCATAGAAACCTATAAGTTATTTAATAAATCTTGTTTCTACCACTCTATAAGGTTTCTTGTTAGAGTCAACATCATGATGTGATTTTTTAGAAACCATTGTGACCTTTCTGGGAAACATACTTTATGTAACATGAAATAAAAGAACGAAAATCAATATCAAACCAAAAATAAATATAAACTTAACTAAGATAACACCTTAAATCATAAAATCAATCCCAAAAATAAAAAAACAACAAAAAGAGAATAAAAAGTTTTGTTTTTAAAATCACCACTAAAATTCCAAATTTAATTCCATTTAATTTCAAAACTATTTCAAATATAAAAATCAAATTTTGATTTAAAAATTATTAATCGAAAATCCCATTTCAAACCTATATTAAATAAAAAAAACCTTTTCAGTTTACCAACCTTCAATTTCAAAACTTTGATTCCACCATTTTTCTTTTAAAACCAATTCCCCATGCACAAGGAATACCTTTTTGTTAGTTTGAAAATTAAAAAATAATTTTAACTTATAACCCTTTGAGGCCAATCAAAATAAAACCAATATAATATCTTACACCAAAGCCTCTTAAACGTTGGACTAGTGATCATGAATGACTTGGACACATGGTTTAAAAGCCATTTACTAATAATTTATCTAATATTGAGAGCACATTAAAATGTGAACTCAGGATCAACATGGTCCTAAATTCCATGAAATCTCAACATGTTACATCATTTCACCTCCATTTTCATACCCCAACATTGGTAATCTCATCTGGAAAACAAAAAACTTACAATATAAACCAAAAATCAAAATAAAAGACTCATAACTCAATTACCATTGGTAAATTGAGTATTAGGTTGATTAAGAGTTCATGAGTCTTTTTTAGCATCTAGCTCCCAAGTTCTGATTATATTATCTCCAGTCTACCTAAAAGTATCAAATAAAAAATGGATAATATGATATATTTTTATTCAGAATCCATCTTGTGTCATCCATAAACTGGACTCCAAAGGCGACCTATGACATACATGATGGGTATCCCATATCCCTATAGGTATATGAAAATTGTCAAGGAATCATGAGAAAATAATTGGGGATGATTTTTACCAATGAACAGAGTATAAAAATAAAGAAAAAATCACAAAGGACCATAAAAAAATAATAAATAATGAACATAAACTAAATAACAATAGCAGAACTAACACAATTTCCAGATACATGATACAATATAATTATTAAACCGAACTGAAACTAGGCATAATCTCTATCAGACCTCTTGGTCACCATCTATCCAAAATGACTAATCTCTTACACAAGAGAACTAATATCAGAATTTGAACATGAAAAATAGATCATTCATACCGACAATAAGTTGAAAAAGTTAGGTGTGAGCATACAACATCTTAGTAGGTGAACACCATAGATTCCTTACATTTAATTTCCCAAAACATACCATAAATACAAGTTTTGAAAATACTGTTGAAAAATATGTCTCCATCATTTTATTAAATGACACAGTGCTTTCTCAAATTCCCATCAATTTTTTTAAATTCATTTAAGTATTTTTTTAAATCAGAATTTAAAAATCCAACACAAAGGAAAGAAAACAACCTAGGTGAATTCATAAGAAATAATGTCCACAACTAGATACAAGCAGCAGGATAAATCATGAAAAATAAATACTAAAACTAGAAGGTAGTTGGGAAAAAATATATGTGAAAAAAGATATAAAACTAGAGTTTCATAATGAAATAAGAAAAATACAGAGTATATAATCATAGTAAAATCCTAAACATCTCAATGAGAGACCCTAGACATTATTGGTTTGGAATCATCTACCAAACTATTGACGCTCTCTTATGTCTATAAATAACTAGATTATTTTAACTATCCTCACCAGTGACACAAACTAGAATGGCCATTCCCTACCATGGGGAATCTATCCCATCTAATCAAGACTAAACAATAACCATCTCTCGACCCACTAGATGATTCCTATGATACCATTATAATAGTAAAGGGGAGGGGAGGTAGCCATAACACATAAGACATCTCAATGAAGAATCAACGTATTCTAATAACCATGTCAATCCCACCTCTAGACACCATATATTTGAAGACCCTCCCTAGAATAGAGATCATCCAAAGAGTTTGAAACATTCACAAGAAAATATTTTAAAATTACCAACACAACCATTTAATTTTAAATTCAAAATCATTAAATAGGTAAAGTTATTTCTTCAAAAAACTATTTCTAAATCCAAATAAATCATCAAAACATTTATTCAATGATCTAAATCGACCAATAATGGTTTCTTTAGGAATCACAACTCAAAATCTATAGTTTGAAAAAATTTAGGGATAATGAATGCATTTTA
Source organism: Viscum album (assembly GCA_963277665.1). NCBI lineage: Eukaryota > Viridiplantae > Streptophyta > Magnoliopsida > Santalales > Viscaceae > Viscum > Viscum album. The sequence goes on along the minus strand of OY728119.1, from coordinate 767,283,692 downwards.
GAAGATTAAGGTTAACAAAGAGGCCATTCTATGGAATTTCCATCTATATACAAGCACCCATCTATATGTGCACCCTATGCACATATAGATCTATCCATATCACACTTGTATATATATATATACATCTATAATAATTTCAAGATTTCAATTAAAATAATACAAAAGACCATTTTGAAAAAATACAATACCTTATCATATAAATGAACCAAATCTATAAAGGGGAAAAAACCCATAAAAAAAAACAATTCAACATGCAACCTGATTTAAAAAAACTATAATAAAGGCTAAAAAATATTTTAAACACCCAAAATATATTCAAAACGACACTTGAAATTTAAAAATAACAAGAAAAAGTATAATTTTAATACATATTTGAATTATAATAAAGTTTTTTAAAAGCCACATTTAATCAAACCACTATCATAAAAGCTTTATTAATTGAATTTATAAATCAAAGAGCATGTAAAACACAATTATAATATATTTAAAAAATTTCAATCCTCAAATGGAATATTCCTGAAATGAAATGGATGGAAACACCTACCTTATGTGGTGTAATCACACCTCCTTTGATGAAAAGAATTTGATGTGGTCTCAAAATAGGGCTCACAAGCCCTAAAAATAATTTTTTTATAACCCTTGGTATATAAATCATCTAAAAATGGACACTACAGTTAGATAGAATAGAGAAAATTAAAAAAACCCAAGAGGTAGGATATGGGAACCCAAACCTTTTAATTCAAGTGACGAATCACCAAGACACGTTCACAAATCCACCTTGGAGGGTTTGGTGAACAAATGAGAAGGCTAAGAGAGACTTCCTAGTTGGATGGTTTGATATGGGGGACCTAAATGAGGAAACCTCAATTAAAATGTATACAAAATGACAAAATAACCCTTCTAAAGTGGTTTTCATGGTTTACGATAACATTTTATCAATCAGTATTGTAACCTTGTAGACCATGAATATTAAAAAGTGTTGGGGGATTCTCACTTAGGCTGAAATGTTTTCAAACATGTTCCATAAATGTGTGATCCAGAAAAAGTCCAAAAGTTTTCATATTTCAGCCTAAAACATCTTGTACTCAAGGGGGAAATCCTTATAATAAATACTGACTCATGAAAGTGAAATTAGGGTATCACATCAAGGATTTTAAACATGTGCCCTAAAAATTTAATAAACCCTTTCTGAAATGACCAAAATTACCTTATCATAATATTACATAATAACTCAAAAGTTTATCTCCACCTTAATCATATATTATTCCTAATACCTAATAAAATCCATCCAAAAAAACATTATTATCCTTAAAATCAAATCACACAAGACCTAAAAATATAACATATTCTATTTAATTTATGACTACCCTTAAATATATTAACCCATAATGGTTCCTATTAATATTAAATTATATTCAACCAATAACATCCAAAACTCAAAATTTATCTAGTCCCTTCTCTAATACTAACTATAACAACCTAAAAAACCCATACATAATAAAATGATTAATAAAAAATATTGCATCAATTATATATATAATAACTTTTATTATTGTAGTTTTAGATAATTAAGAAAAACCCATTCATATCAAAACCCATACAAAATGCTAATTTTCACCACCTAAATAAACTCATTAATTTTCACACTTTCTTCCTTAGAGGATAAAGCCATATATCTTGGGCAGGACTTCATAATAAATTCTATTAATCCTTAATCTCCATAACAATTAATTAAAAATGTGGGAGTTCCATAAAATGCTCAGTATATGGTGATCATAAGCGATAACAATCGATGATCTTAAGTGAGCACAAGATGAACATATGAGCATGAATACATAATCAAGGAACATAAACATAACATAAATAAAATTTAACCAATAAATCATGGATAATAATCATAATTCATGACATATGAATTTTATAATAATACAAGACATGGGTTATATTCGTTTGTAAACATAGTCAATAATCATGATCTGAGAGAACCTGACATAAGTATGTATCATAAAATTACAATATGGAACAAACCTAAACATATAAAATCCTTTCTTCTATCAAAGATCCCTACCAAGGTCCCCATACCCAAAATTAAAAACATGGTCAAAATGTGTGCAAGAAACTCATACTAGTTATATGTAATTGTGGAATTTTAGCATAGAACATTGATATATCATTTCATATTTATCTTTTATAAAACCATGGTTATGATTTGAGTGGAATGCTTTGAAATTGGATTGGTTACAAAAATATGTAAAAATTAATCTAATTTGTAAAAGAAGATTGATAAATTCTTCCTAGGGATCACACTCTCCCACAACTATATAATAGATTGAATTAGAATTTTATATTTGTGATATTTTGAAATATTTATCATATCCTTGGTGGTAATACCCATATTGAGTAACATGGGAAATTATTTTCTTTAAAAACCTAACTAAAACATGTGAAAGTTACATTAATATAATGAATAATATGAGGATAATTTAATGTGTTGTAAAGTAACATGTAAGTGATTGGTATTTTAGAAAATTTTTCCGGATGACATGAACTATATTTTTCAATAATTATTAAAATTAAATCACCTATGAGTGATAATTAAATCAGGGGAGATTTTAATCATTTCATCTTGATAAACTGTCCTTAATCTGTTGAAAAAATATAATTAAAACATGAAATGAATTATCTACCAAAATATTTTAACCTAATTAATTAACTCCTAACTTTATTCATCACCAATATAGAAAAAAATATATAAACTATTAAAAATTATGTTTACATAGTTCTTCATATTTCCTTTTATTAATAAATTTTTTATTTGGTAAAAAAAACCTAAATAAATTATAAGAAACCATTCCATGTAAAATAAGTACTTTATCCATAAAAACATTAATGTAAATAATATCACTGGACTAACCTAAGTTTCATTAAAAACATATATTTTTCCAATCCTCAAAAAAACTGACATCTATAATTTTTTATGTTATTCTTATCAAATGTTAAAATAGCCTTGGTGAAATGTTCTTTTAAAAATCGAGTTATCATTTATCAAACTAAATATTGGAAATTAATAATCCTAAAAATATTCCATACTATATTCCTAAAACTAAAATTCATGATCACCATGATCACATATACTCTCAAAAAATTAACCCAATTATTATATCTAAAATAATAATGATAATTTTAACTTAAAATCTCAGACTAAACAATAATTTCCATTATATAAGCCTTATTTATGTATTCTCATAAAAATTGAACAAATGTATTCTAAAATAACCATAATAATCTTATCACCAAATCAATTTTAACCCCTAATTAATCTTATATTTTTACACATGTATCCAAAAATATATAATTAAATATTTTCCATATTGATATAATTAACTAGAGATAAAATTACATGTTAAATATAAAGATTATATATAAATAAATTGCATTTTCTTCTTAAAACCCAATAAATCATCCTAAAATATCATTGTAAATCATAAAAAGGAAGGTATTTATACTTTTTTATCTTAACTAAGATGAATGGAACCATTCAACTATACCATTATATGCAAAGACCCCCAAATAGTTTTTAATTTGAAACAAATTTAACATATATTCACAAATGTCAATATTGGGTTCCCAAATTCAAAATATTATTTTAGAATGCATTATTAAGCTCCATAAACACATATTTTGTTTAAATTCACTCATATAATAGGATAAATTCTTATTTTAGAGATATTTTTAAGCATTGCACATTATTTTTTTCCCAATATTACCCTTTTTACCAAGGTGAAAAATATTTACTACGATTACTATTCATAATCAAAAAATATTTAAATTAACATAATAAATTATATTAAGTATTATGATTCAAGATATAGAATCCATTTTATCCAATTCAATTCATAGAATTAGAATAGTTTAAATTAAAATTATACCCACAATATTTGATGAAAAGCGGTTTTCCATAAAAATTTATTCTTAAGTTTAAAAAATTATTATAAAAAATAAAATTGATTATAATAATATTAATTGGATTATTAATAATATAAATGAACTAATATTAATTTAAAATGATTTTAAAACAAAATTTACCTTTCTAAATTCTTTAAACAAAAAATATTTTTTTCAATAAAAAGATGTAATTTCTATCATTCACCCAAAAAACAACTTTTTCTAAAAATTACCAAAAAATTACTATAAAAAATATTGAATTTATGATATAAAAAATGAATTTATATTTTTCAAATTAAAAATATAATATTTTGATATCATTATTTTAAATAATACTATCTTATATTTGTAATCAAATTTCGTAAGAGTAAAACTATTTATTTATTTAATATAAAATTAGTTATTATTATTATATTGAATTAAAATATATAAAATATAATTAATTAATATTAATAAGTTATGATATTCGTTTACTATTAACATTCCTGAGTTGTTTCAAATTATTTGGTTGAGAATTGTTATAAGAGAATTGAAATTACAAGATATTATTTTGAAGAAAACCCATATTTTGACACAGTAACGACTTATAAAAAAGAGTTAGGTGTGTGGTTATGGGTGATTTATTATCATATAAGGTAAAAAAATATGATTTCCTGATAACTTAATCATTTTCTCCAATTTTTTTATTTTTTATTCTTTTTAAGGAAAATAATCTCAAATAAGAAATGAGAAAAGGGTCTAGAAATCCTTACCTTGTTCTTTGAGTCACCTCCTTCAGATTGAGTCTAATGCCTTAAAGGAAAGATTTTTTTCTATAAATAATAAATATTTACCTGAAAAGAGATATTTATAAATGAATTTTTCTATAATATTGAGATAAAACCAAACCGTTGAACTATTTTGGTGAGGATAAAATGAGTCCCCAATTATATGAAAATATTGACGGTATTTTCCTAAATATTTATTCATTAGAGATCAAGAATGTAATATTTAATAATGTTAAATGAATTATTTAACATCCTTACTAGGATCAATATTAATATTAAATGGAATAATGGTTACATGTGACCTTAGGATTAGTTCCTTATACAACCAAGGTTGCTGACTAGAAGTAGTGTCTAGGGTAGTGTCGTGAGGAGACTATACCCCCTATATTAGAGTGTCCAATAATAAATTAAATTACCCATACAAAATCATATGGTAAAACCATAATAAAAGACTAGGCACCCAATATGTTTATTACATATATAGGATAAATAAGGGAAATACAATTCAAATGAGTCCCCACTCCCAAAACCATTCCTCACCTCATCCTAGTCTCCAGAATCTGAGGCATTCTTTTCAACTGTAAAATCCCAATCCTCATCCTTACATATACCAACAATTAGTGATAGATTATCGATTACCTAAGTGCAATATAAACCTAAGTATTATTTGAGTGTATAACTCTATAAGGAATCACCATTGAAGTCCCAGGTATAACCGAAAATGAATTGATATATTAACTAACATGATCAGATAAAATCTATAAATAAACTTCAGAAAAAGATGAATAAATAATTAAAACATGATTATTATTAAGATCTAACATGACACTTGAGTTCAAAAATACCCACATTAGAAAGTGTTTGAATGTATCTGAGCACATTAAGATTATCATTCAAACTAGTATAAAAACTCAAGGTTCTGGTCAACCCTAGTATACAGTAATAACAACCTAGTTTCTAAACTCACCTAGATAGACATGAGAGATTATGACTTGGAAAATTATAGCTCCCCTGACTGATATCATTCCATTATACCCCATTTTAAAACCCCATTTCAAGATATTAGATGATTGGTACTATCCTATTCTCTAAAGATAGTCTGATCGGCCATGCCTTAGTAGATAGTTAACCCCTTGAATGATAGAAATCCATAAGACACCACCATAAGTCCCCCATCAAGTTAACTCGCAGTGCACACCCCCTCCCAGAACTACTATAACACCCCAATTCAAAATCCATGTAATCCCCACAAACACCATCATCCTGACCCTTGGATCACATCTAATTAATTCTAAAATATCATAATTGGTCCATGGGTATTTTACACTCTTCTCCACAAGTTTATACCATATCATTTCACTACCATTATGAGGAATTTTACCAAACTACTCCAATAGGGTATACACTTTATTAATAAAAGCAACCCAAGTAAATATTCTAGATCAAGTAACAATATATTTCAATTTTATATATTAATGAAATGGGTTAAAATCTACTTAACTCTCCATACAAAAATGGCCATACTCCTATGAGAACTACCCACTTTGCTATAATAGAATAGGACAAAATCATTTATAAGGGTTATTCAGTGATATAAGTTATCATCACCACCCATTATGGGTAATTTTATCTTTGGGTAATATAATAGGTCCCCTTAGGTCATAACATAGAAAATAAACCCTACACAATGTTCTCTGGGTCACCACATAATACATTCACCAAACTTAGTCCCTCCGATCACATCATAGAATAGGCACCCTAGTTGGGTTCCTTAATAAAAATCCATCCCTTGTTGATAATTAACTACCAAAACTTTCTTACAATTTACTCATGGTCAATACCTATTACATATAGTGAATATACATAGCTCAAGACCCATCAAAACACCCATGGTCACTCTAGATTGGACCACACACTCGACGCTTCACTAACCAGCCCAAGGTCTATCCACCTATGCTAACCACATAAACAAAGGGGTAAAAGAACACTAAATACATGATCATCTCAAAAAAACATACGTACTATGTGGAAAATAATTGTTTTAATATGGATAACCTCTAGGCTAAACATCCCAAGACATCAGACACCACTAGAGGAGGTGGTAAGGGGCTCCGTCTTTATAGACACTACATTATTCCATTAATGCCCACAAAAATTACACCATATAAGAGGGTTTAGGTATCTTAAAGAATATTTTTTATAGTAATATATCAATAAACAGATTCCAAGACATCAGCTAGTGCATCAGGTCCTCAATGACCTTGGCACTTTTCTTGATCTAAGGCATTAATTTTAAATGAATTAATTTATCACATTTTAAAACCAAAATTTATTTAATTAAAATAGTATAAATCCATCATTGGTGATCCAAATGTCAAATGAACCATAAAAACTACATAAATTTATAGGGTGAGTACTAAAGACCATATGCCTCATTTTAATAGATAACCATTTTTACTCTACAATATGAAAAATCTTCCTAAGATCACTAAGTATGACTTAGCATATCCCATGTCATATAACCACCACAAAAAAAAATGAGGTTTTAACTCACAAAAAACAATCCATAATAATAAATTTTGACATTCATAATTAATTAACCAATTTAATTCAAAGGTGGAATATTGCATAAAAACTCACCAAACTCTTTCACCACACATGAACCACATGAAATAACTATGAGAGGTCCACAATGTGATCCTAGTATCATCCCATGTCAAATACCTAATATGATACATCAATTGAAATTCTAATTTCATTTAATTTAAGTAAAAAATATTACAATAAATCATTGTGATGACATACCTCATCAAATCATTGGTCCACCACATATAGAAGGCATTACGTTGTGTCCTTAATATAGGTTGAAGAAAATCCCCATAATATTGGGATGATTCTAAAATTCTCTAGTGGAATCATAAATGATCCCCAATTGAAATAAAACTACAATAGAAATTTGAGGAATACAAAATGAAAGGAAGGAAACTGAGGGGTTGACCTACCGTAATTCACTGAAAATATCCAAGAATCCACCCTAAATTGAAGGATAAACCAAAGGAGATGAGATAGGGGGTTAGTTATCATAGAATACCTAAAAGAGTTATAAAAAAAGGTTATCCTTAATGAAAAAATTAGTGGAAAATTTTGTTATTTTACCTATATAAAAACCCAATCATCTTGATTTTTGGCTCCAAGAAATGGATCTTAATACTATAAGACACCAATGATAACCTAGTCCTACCTGACCCACTATCCCATGGCCTAGAAATTAAAATTATGTTTCCCATAAATATTTATCCCTATGTGATATTTACTATAGATCATATTTTCCATTCCTAGTGACATTATATGTCTAAAACTATCTCCTAGTGATGTTTAAACTCTCTAAATACCATTCTGAGTCCCGATTATCAAAATGAACCACCCAATAAAAGGAAATTCCAAATTCCCTCCAAATTTCTTCACCATTATGGATGCTGGTTCTTACAATCTCCCCACCATAACACTTATCATCCTCAAGAATCCATGGTGGTTATCCAAATATACATCTTTCCCTACCCTGATCGTCAATTCTCATTGAAATGGATGTGTTTTTCCTATGAATGCCAAATGTTACCTCACATTGAAACAAAAAACATAATGTTCCAAAACCATTGAAACATGATCCATAAAAAATGTAATTCTAAAACACTGATTTGATGCTCACCCATGTAAATATATCCTAAGACACTATAGTGTCATCATCATTTAATTATCCATCAGGAAAATGGTTCTCCCCACCATAAAACTATCATCACAATGGCTAATTCCGAGTCATGTTTCTCCCCGCTATTGGAATATCCTGCCAAAACATAATAACAACAATTTGATGATGAATTGGGTATAGTTTCCATCATACCATAGCTAAAAATACATAAATAAACCTGTAAAAGATTGTATCTCTCTTTGTTCCCACATTCTAGGACGAATCGATCAAGACTCCTTACCCATACATAAGAGAATTAAATACACCAAATTTTTATCAAAAATGATCTTTCAATACACAAAGAACACCTGTAATTACCAACACGATGTATCTAATGTGATTTCCTTTGTTTCATATATGATCGCATGAGAAAATTTTATTCTGAACACCTCTAGTAAACATTTCCCAAAAAAAAAATCATTATAAATCATTGATTTACTATCCATTTTCCTGATCATGATGCCTTAAATATAAAATACATTACACGATCATACTAAACATGAAAACTAATGTTTGAACATTCCCCTCAGTATAATTTCATGGTTTAATCCTCAAACAACCAAAACCATAATCTTGACATTCTATAAGCACCAACACACCATCAATATAAATCACACTTAGATCAAATCTTGATAATTATAATACCAATGATAATACTCAGAATCAATCCAAAATTTCCTCTAAATATAAAACTTGGTATCCAATCAAAAATAAGAAAAAATGAGATTCAATTTATCCACCCACTGGTGTCCCAAGTTATGTCATCCTTACACTGACTGGTATCAAAGATCCACTACCCTTCTAACATTAGTTTTACACTCACATAAATAATTTACTCTCCCCACCATGTAAGTATATCCATAAACTATATTTTATATCAAATTATAGATCTTCATAACCCATGAACAATATGTTACAAAACTAACTAACTAGACCTGGATTCCACTCTCACACCCAAGTGCCCGCATTAAACATGAATTCTTTGTCTTCACTCAAATTTGGAGAATTTCATCCCTTAAAACCATCGAAACCTCATCAAAGTTAGGTCACACTCTCAAAAGGACAATTGTGTGCTCCCACTATATGGTTTCACTTATTCCTATCCTTGAGTGAACCCTCATATGGTTCTATCATGAAACACAAATTCCATTCCTCCCAATAAATACTCACCCAATCAAATCAACCTTTGATTCTTTCATAAAGGTTTAACCTCAATATGTTAATCCATCACACTAGATCTATGAAAAAAAATACCTATGAAGAAGGGGTAATCTCCATACCCATCTGACACTCTAGTTCACCTTGCCTAAAATAATCATTAGAACTTATATTGGTCCTCTAATCATACACAATAAAAAAATTAATTACAAATCAATAGGAACTATTTTTAACCATGTCCATTACATTGATCTCATCTAAGGATAATGTGTGTACCATACCATACCACCAAATAATAAACCTGACTCACACTCAATGAGTCCAATTGCATCAAAACTATGATTATAAACCTAAAACATTAACCATTCTCATGTGAAGTTCATCCATATCTAACCATGAGTACCATCTGAAACCCTATTCAAAATAATTAATTTTATATGTGACAACATATCACTACCCATGATTCAGGGTCATTCCAAAGTCAAAACCAACTACCCATTCTCTCACTACACTCAGAAGTACACTCTGAATCAATAGGGCCAGGAACTTGATAATTCCTACCCTAAATAAAACAACCTTGATACTAATACATCTCAAAGGAATCAACAAACCTAACTTGAAACTCATATAATGGTATTAAAATCCTTATTGTGTCTCATACCCAATCCAAACACATATCCATGACACACCCAGCATATACCAACATATCCAGTAACACTACCCATGAATTTGACTCAGGAATGAACATCTAACTTTGATCCCCACATCTTAGGCACCCATAAGACTAGGATAACCCCTCACATGGGTTAACCTCATGAAATATTATACAACAAATCTCTATAACGCAAATCTTAAATAAAATTTCACTTGGATATGACTCAATAAATCTCAAGTCACATATAAGGGTTTCTAGGTTCTATCTCTTATCCCCTAAGATAGATATCATATAAAGGCCACAACCTATGGGGAATCATATTCAAACAAATCTAAAATATCTTTGGAAATCACATGATAACTTCCACTCTAGGGTCTCGTATACATAATCAAATCATGCATAGTTTGCAAAAAATCCCCACCCACTCAAAGGAACAGACCCTCTCTGATCATCTATACTAGAAAACTACTCCTTGGAGGATCAGGTCTCATATAATAGCACAGATATATATATATATATAAGTATCATTATTTACAATCAATGTCAAGTAACCATCTTCATACTACATGGTTAAGAAGAATCTCATTCCATAAAATATGAGAACACACCATATAACTTATTATTGAAATTTTAAATAATTAATACCAAATAGTAACCAACACCATGGTGTTTATAACTATGGAATCACATGCCTATATAAAAAAACTTGCGTCACAACATATCCCTTACTATAGGTACTATATCATTATCACAGTGATCAATCATCTCTCCATAGAATTCATATGACCTATCATCATTAGGTGAATTATATATCATTTCCAGCTGAGTAAAATTCCACCAAGAACATATATGGGAAAATCGAATGAGATAGTGTTGGAACATGAAATAGTTGAGCCATAATCATCAATAAAATTTCACAATTGAAGTTTTGTATGTCATGTGAATAATATGTTCTAAAAATGATGTATGTAAACAACTTTTTCATGACAGGATAAGAGAAGAATCTATAAATTCGACTCTTTCCAAAATTCTAATAATTTAAATCAAACAACACATAAATCTAAACATCATGTGCATAACATGAGGTGAAATCACAAATAATCATAACACCACATGCTACGAACATAAATCCCAATCCCCTAGTAAGTTATATTTCTTATTGGAAAATGTGTTCATGATGCACTAGTTTGATATCCTTCATAGCCTTAAAAATATTCTTATGTCAATTGTCGACATTTTACCAAATATTAAAGAAATAAATAGTAATCCTCTTAAACAAAATTGTAATTTACTAGCCCATATCACTATGAATAACAATTAGATTGGTGGGGCTACATGACCCTAGGCACGCCTCCACATATAAATGAGGCTACCAACTAACATTGGGGATCTAGTGTAGTGTCATGAGGATACTATACCCCTAATACATGGTAAGAAATAATATATAAAATATCCAAAAATTATCTAAATCAATCATCAGATAAAGAATAAACATCGATCAAATCTATAAATAATAAATCAGAGGATATATAATCCCAAACAATCATTCCAACGTACAAGACTGATCACCCAATGTATCAATCACATATGAAAGATCTATAAGAGAAATAAAATAAAAATGAAATACTACTCCCAACACCAAGCCTCAACTCATCCCAGTCTGTATAATTTGAGTTATGCTACATGATAATCAAATATAGGGTCTCATCCTAACATGTACCTACAACAAGTGAGAGATTCTTAGGTACCCTAGTGCAATGGTCACCCTAGTTGGGTGTGAGTACATAACTCAATAGGGCCCTAAAAATTTGGTCCCATAAATAACTATAAATACAGTGATATGTGCACATGAAATTCTTATCTAATATTAATAATTAAACTAGAGAAAATTATAAATAAATAAATAAACTACATCGATTTGTAAGATATAATATGAATGTTGGGGATAAAAATTCCAGATTTGGTCGGTGCCGAAATGTCTTTGACCAATTCATGGTGAATATAAAAATTATTATAAAAACTTAAGAGCCTAATCCACCCCAAAATACATTGATAATGTCTTGATTGATAAACTAACCCTTGCATAGTGCACTAGGTCAGAATGACCCTGGATATAGTGGTGAATTGGTGGTTTAATTTTTAAAAATTCTTTCTTTTTAGTTCAAACTCTTGAATATCATAATGTTCTTGATCCACTTAGTGATATCTCATGGTCACACTTCGTATTCAAAATTAATAATAGATAGAACATTGCATGATATTTACATGTTTTGGTAACAAGACCTACTTCTTGTTGTGTTTTTCATTATCCCCAACATGAATTATCCACTATAATATTATTTCAATGATTATAATAGTTGATACAAAGTCAAACTATATCACTCCTCAATCCACATATGATATTATTTATAGTACATCACATTTTTTACCATAATTTAAACTAACCTACTCCAGAATCTACACTAGATACCTTTTCTACTAAGTCACTCAAGAGACTTCTGCTCTTGAATCCACATGTTATACTTCCTCCTATATCCAAGTATTCATCCACTATATTATTATATATTAATCTTCCTCTAATATATTACTAGATCAAAATTTACCATGTACTCTTAAATAACCTTAAATTTATACTGGTTGAGTCTGTAGAACTTGCTCAGTAAATTATGATCAACTCTATCTGATCAGTATCCTTAGTGAAAAAAATAATCAGGTTATTCTTCCTTTTGATGATGAAGACCCTACCTAATGAAAATGTGCGCAAGTTGTGAATAGATATTCTTTAAGAATATTTATGATAAATTACATTATTTTACAATGTCATATAATTATATCTTCTTAAATTCTCAAACAATATTAACTAGTTATATAATATATTCCAATAATCTTCCCAACTTCAGTATCAAATCATGTATGCATATACTCATGCACTGTACACTATTTATTCACACACTGCATGGAATGTATTATATGAGTTTCATGAAATATCTAATTCCTCCCTTATTAACTATATCATGTGAAGATCATGATCTATCCATGTTTATGTGATCTATTTACCACATTCGTGTGATCTATGTGAGGATTATAGGTTCTCCTCCTTTCATTTATAGAAGAGTTCTGATGATCTTACTCTCCACCTCACATAATAATATAATATTCATGTGAAATTTTCTCCCTTAAGCATATTTTCATCACATATATGCTTTACAATATCACAATGGTCTTCTCATTAAAATCATTCAGTTAAAAGATGAGTCTTTAGGTAATTTTCTAAGTCACTTCACAAGATATAAATTCCTCGTAGGTAACTCCTTTAAGAGATAATGTTTTTCTGTGTATACTTATTCCTCCACATGAATTAATCTCATGGTTACTTTATGAGATGGCCTTCAAAATACTCTAGTGGTGTCCATGAGTCTATATCAAACTCCATCTGAGGAAAGATATGTTGTCTATGGGTTCTCCTCTATCATCTTCAAGGGATAGGAGCTGTTGTATGATGGATCACCTTCTTCCCTTTTCATAACCAAGATGATTTTAAAATATCTTATTCACATGATCAAATCATACAGACTTCACTTACTTCACATGAATTAATCATATATATTCTCACTATCCCTTTCTCGTATACTTCATATGGTGGATCTATTTTCATGAGAGGTGTCAATATTATCAAAGAGAATATACCATTCCATTGACAATTCCTTGGTTTATATTGATAGGGGTACTTTGATTTTTAGGGAGTCTCATGGAACTATTTCAAACTCCCAATGATCTTAAGATATCATGAATGTTGATTCATTTAGCCTTTTAATTCACTACTTTAATGATCATGTAATCCACATGATGGATTCACATGATAAATTCATTGATCATGTGATGCCATGGTGGAAATCCATAAAATAATCCTAGATTATCACATAAAAATATCTATGAAATTTATAGGTCTCAATTGATCATAAACTTGTTTTTCATCATGCAATAGCTTCATAACTATCTTCCTTATATCATTCTGGTTCTTAAGACATATTATTATAATGTCACATGTTTTGGTGATAACACATTGAGAGTAACCAATTTTTCATGTGATATTTAGACCATCATGCATTGGAATCTTGTAATATTTACTTATTGTTATGATGGATTCTTGACAGTTATGGGCCAGAAAGATAAAGATTTCATGTATTTACTTGGTTAAATCTACCTTGAATCAATACTTTGATATTTTGAGTGATTATGGAAAGTTTTCTCAAGCTTGTATGGGTATATTCATCATTGAGAGATTGAATATGATAACATATTTTCAATACGCATTGCTTATTTTGAATGTGTGATGTATAAGAGATTTAAAAATAGCTGATTTAGAATATGTTTCATGATATTTGGATGGGAAATTCATATCACCATGATTGGACATCTACAGTTATATGTATATATTTTTAACATCTATGAACAGTTCTCATGTATTCCTTGTTCAACATCGAATTCTTTATCAGGATCTGCTGTTGTCTATCAATCAACACCTGAATATTTTTTGGTCGAACCAGGTATGTGGTTAAACACTCATTTTTTCTACACACACACAACTAGGATATAGCCTTATGGGATTTAGGATAAAGCAATGCATTCCTATGGGTGAACACACTCCATAAGCCTTACACATGGGCCCACCCGACACCTATTGAGAACTATGCCTCCTGACACCCATGGGCATGAACAAGGCTAATTCTTTGGGTGGGGTTGACCTATGAGTCCCACATGTTCCCTTGGTAAAGTGTCCTAGGTAGTTTTTGGGTTGTACCATATTTTTTAAAATTATTTTGCCTTAAAATACTTAAAAATATATTTGAGTGTAGAAATGAAATTCGACAAAGACATATCTTAAAACACTAAAACACCCAACCTTTCTCAAAATTATTCAACCATTAATAAAATACTTTTTCAAATAAATTACTCATGCATTAATAAATTAATTTTTAATGGAAATATTTCAATTCCACTTGTTATAGAAATGTGAAAACTCCTTAAGCACACTTGTTAATAATTAAATACCACATCAAACAATATTCATATTTGATGAGGATAATTATCCAAGTATGACATCAAATTCCATTAGTTGAATACATAAAAATTTTCTAAGCATCACTACTTTATACACCAACAAATATTGAATTATTTACAAAAAATGAAACCTAGTCTCAACAATGTCTCCATTTGTGTTTTTTAATATCAGCACATATCATAAGTCAATATATAGTGATTACATTTCTCCCTCTTATTGATAATCGATATTAATATGATAAGTGGTGGATCTTTTTATTTAATATTTTTTTCAAAAAACCTTATCTTATCCCTTATATGAAAATTTCATGACAACTTATAAGAGAGGGATGATATAACATGGTTCTCTTTGAGAAGATCCTTCAATTGATCAAATCTAGTTATATATTGGAAAACATGGTGTAGAAATCAAGAGATATTTAACCAAAGTTGTCTAATCTGTCCATAAAATACCATTCATCTGAAATCATGTTTAAAATGTCCCAATTCTCATTCAAGGGATTGAAAATAATTAGATTTATCAATAAAATAGAAAATATTACACATGATTCAACTAACACATTAGAATGTTCATGTGAAAAAGATATAGCTCCCCCTTTTGTCTCACCATGACATCAATCAAGCACCCCCCATAATTTATATGATCAATACATTTATGAACAAGGGATTAAAATGTTATTGGAATACCTCAACATCCAATTTTATATAGTTGTTTAGAATTTCAAATTAACTATATAATAAATATTTAATAGATTCATCTCATCAATTCTCACCCTTAATGGATGCATTCATATCCTTAAATTCCATGCATGTTTTAGAAAATAATTCATATATAAGTGAATTAGGAGGCACATTCTTATTCATCTAGAGTAACATTCAAGATAAAAGTTCTCTCTCAATCATGGAAATTCTTTTTTACCAACATCAATCATTAAATTATTATAAATATCCTTTTATACTATACTCATTTGACTAAATGAGGTCTATGGTTATTTCATTTTAATTTCAAATAGATCTCATTGATTAGGAAGAATCTCCATATAATTGTGTGGATCATGTCTAAATTTTACACACCTTACACACAAGTCGCCATCTTTTTGTGGAATATAACTTTCCACCTCAATTTATTTAGATACTTGCATACTTTATCTTCATTATTTTTTTTCAATGTATTTCAGTTGTTTAGCCAATATCAATTTATTTTTCCAAATAATTAGTCACCATTTATTTACATTCTCAAGTTTCTCATAATATTTACACGACTCAACACTATTTTTATATTTTAGAATCTCGATTTTCTTAGCATTGGGAATATCTCTTGGACGTACTATCATGAACTTTTCAACTTGGTGACCCTTCTATTTAAATCTTCCACAAAATCCATTAAATCCTTCTTAACTTTTTTGTATTGGTATATTGTTGAATTTATGGTCACATAATTATTTATCTAAGAGTCAATTATCATTTTTTCACCTTGAACCCCTTAATTCATTCATGTTTTCTTGCAATGAAATTTTGTACCAGCAGGAGTATTATTTTTTCTAATATGTTTCACAACACTAGAAAAACCCAATGAACCTAGATCCTACAATATGATATTAATTTTATCCAGATAAATATTGTTTTTTTATTTCTTAATACCAATCCTTCTTATTTTTAGGGGGTAGTGAATTTCTTGAATCATTTTTCTTCTTTTTAATAGTTGGTTTAATAGTATTCTTATTCTATTCATATCTCAATACTGAATTTCCACCCTATTTTCTTACCTTTACTTTTTTTATGTCTTCTCTTCACATCATCAGATGATTTTTCGATGATAGGTGCATACCTGCAATCATCATAACAAAGGCCACTTCTATTGTACAATTCATAGAAATATTCAAAGTATTGAAATCTGTTCTTCATAGAGAGATTAATTTTCAATGAATTTTTCTTCTCTAATGTAGAATTATATTTTATTAATATTTTCTCCCTTAAATGTAGGAATTTTATTATCTTCATGAATTTTAATGTTATGAAAACGTTTTATAGTTTCATGCCCAAAATTATAGAAACATTAAAAATAACCAATGAACATTATTCTTTTATTTTGTGGTGTAATATATTTAGTTTTCACCAATTGTAAACATTAATACATCTAAGTGACATCACCATTATTTTGGATAATTCTTGGTGAATGGTCCCTCATGATAATTTTCACATCCTCCATTGATTTGGTTGATTTAACATAATTTTCACCATGAATACTTTCATTGAGTTTGGTTTGAGAATTATACCATTATTTGAAACATCATCAGTACATAAAATAATTTTTGGGTTATGGGGTACCTTATTTATAGAGGATGATTCCATTTAATGAGTGGATGATCTCATATTCATTATAGAATCATAATACTCAATAAAAACATGAGTAAAAAAATATATTCTTTCAGTTACATGGGAAGTTCCAGCTTGTGGTGATTCCTGATTATTCAGTCTCACATCCATCTCTAAACACTTCATGCTAATGGAGTTTTTAAATCATCAACTTATCTCATCGTGGATTCCTAATCATTTTTCAGGTTCTTCATATGTTCTTCCAGTATGATTTTTTATTCTTACTAGAAATTATCAAGAACCTTTAGCCTTTTATCTATATCCTATAAGTGGACAATTTCAATAATCATATGTACTTTTTCAATTTTACAAATTCATGTAAAGATTCTAAAAATAAAATCTCAATGAATTATTTCTCACAAAAATTTACTTTCAATTCATGAGTTATTTTAAAATATATTTCATCGAAAAGTGTGATTGTTTCTTTCTTTTCTTTCACATGTTTTTAAGGGTGTTTTATATCCAAAATATTTTAAAAAATACCTCTTAAATAACATTATCTTATTCTTATAGATATAATTTTTCATCTTGAAGAACCTTGAAACCTTTAAAAATATTCTTGAAAAATTATTTGGGAACTTTCTTCATATATTCATTGAATTCAAGGAGTATATTACTAAGTCATCCACCATTTTCATAGAATAATCAATCTTCATTATAAGAAGAATAATTAAATGAATCACTACAACATATTCCACTTTCATTATGTTCACTGAGAGGTATCTCTATTTGTATGGAAAGATTATTCTTTATCTTTCTATCATATCTCATCTTTCTATTATTTGGAGTCTCAGTGGAAATTTTCAAATTAGTATTTTTTGGAGTAACTTCCTTTTTATCTATATTAGGTAGCACACTCATTTACTGAATTATGGACTTAATAAAAACTCACTTGGATATTTATAGGTAACATGGTCTCTAATACAACATGTATTTCCCTAAGACAGATTGACCACTAGGAGGGGGTGAATCAGAGGGTTACTTTCGACATATTATTTCTTTTGAATTCATCCTATTTTACTTATTATGGTTATTGATCCACTCATTTATATTTCAAAGTCTCACTCTATATGAATAATTAATAATACATAGTATAACACATGATATTAACATAGTTAGGTATAATGACATAATCCTTTCTATGTTGGTTATTCTCTCCCACATGAATTATCTACTATAGTCATATTTCAGTGATGATAATGGTCAAAACAAATTCACATTGTATCTATAAAATTCCACAAAGGAGGTTATTTATAATTTATACCATAGTGTTACAAGAATTCATGTTGTTATACTCTCGAGTCCTCACTAGATACTTCTACTCATGATTCAGACAAGAGACTTCTTATCGTGAATCCACATTCCTTTCATAAAGGATTAATCCACTCTAGGTTTATATATTGATATTCCACCACAATATTTTTGGATCACACATTCCCATGTACTCTTCATGTACCTTCATTAGATACTAGTTGAGTTTTTCGATCTTCCTCAAAAAGTTATGATCACCTATATCTAATAAATTGCCTCGGTTTAACAAAGGCTCGAGCTATGCTTCCTTATATTGAATAAATCAAAGCCTCAATAAATGTGTGAAAGTGGTGAAAAAAATTTCTTCAATAATATTTATGTGCAATAAGGATCTTTCACAATGTTAGCTCAGTATGTTTTCATGAATTCTCAAACAATATCAACTGGGAATATAAGTCCTCCTGATAATCTGGATGGCCTCAATCTCAAATTACATATGCAAGTACTCATGCACTTTAGAAATTTTATTCACATACTTCATGAAATGTTTTAAATGATATTAATTTAAACAAATCTTACACCCTTATTCAAAATATCATTCAAAGCGCATGATTTATTCAAGTTTATGTGATCTATTTACATCCTTCACTTGATACAAGTTTATCTCATGGGTTCTCCCCATTCATTAAATTAAAGAGATCTCATGACCTCACATTATTCTTGGAATAATCATATATGACTCAAATGAAGTGTTATAACTTAATAATATTTCCTCTACATATGTACTTACCAAGATCAAAATGTTATTATCATTAAAATATTCACATGATATGATGAGTGTTCAGGTTCCCATCTCAGTCTTGTCAAAATATATGATTATTGCACTGGTTACTCATTCATGAGACAATGGTTACTCGTGGATACTTTATCCTCCAAGTGAATGAATCATGCAGGTGCTTCACCAGATAGCCTTCACAATACCCTGATGGTGTACACGAGACTATCTCAAACTCTCTCTGATATAAGGGATATTGTATATGGGTTCTTGTCTATTATATTTATGATATATGAGGTGATTTACTTGGTATCACATTCTTACCTTATCATAACCATGATTGTTTTGTGAGGTCTTCATCATGTGATCAATTTATATGGACTTATCTTACTTCAAATGAATTAATCACATTAATGATTACTATCCTTCGCTTGAATATTTATTATGTTGGATCTATTTTCATGATATATTTCTTGATCTATCATAGGGAAAAAACCTTTCCCTCGACTATGTGGTATTTTACATAGGAAGAGGTGCTCTGATTTTTATGTTATGTTGCGGACTTGTTTCAAAATCTCAAGGATATTGGTATATCATGAATGTTGAGAGTTTTGGATTTTTCATTCACTATTGTAAAAATCACACAATCCACATGGTGGATTTTCATGATCACTTTATTGATCATGTGATGAATTCATGTAAATAATACAAATAATAAAAAATTAATAATGTTAAAATATTTATGAAGGTAAGAGTGTTCATGTGATAATAATCTCATTCTTCTTCATGAGATGGATTCATGACTTTCTTCCTTCTACCGTGATGGATCTCATAATAGCTTATTGTGATGTCTCTTGTTCTTGAGATGATGCATTGAGAGTTAAAAATAAATCATGTGATCTTCAGATCATCATGAAATGAAATATTACGACAATCACATAATCATGAAATGGATTCTAGACAGTCATAAGTAATAAAAAAAATTCATGTATTTCATTGGTTCGATCTACCTTGTATAGAGCCTTTGATATAGAGTGATAATGAGAGGGCATATCAAGTATTCATGATAATAGGCATCATTGAGAGGTTTAAGAAGATATAATATTTTAAATATTCATAGATTATTTATAAATTTAACTATATAGAAGATTTGGTGATATCTGATTTAGAATGTGTGGCATAGGATTTGGATGGATGAGGAAGATCATCATGGTCAAATGGCCTCAGTTATATCTGTATTTTTAACATAGATGAATAGATCTCATGAATTCTATATCCCACATCGAATTCTACATCGGGCTCTAAAGTTTTTTATCAATAAATGCTTGACCGATGTTAAGTTTAGTTGGCTATGAGGTTCGACACCAATTCCACTTACACACAACCACCATTGGGGTTTGACTGTGGGATTTAGAGACAAGATATGCATGATTGTGGGTGTGCACACTCCACATGCATTAGAGATGGGCCCAACCTACACCAAGTAGCCACTATGCCTCCTATCGCTCATGGGATTGACCAAGGATTCTCTATTGGGTGTGGTTGACCTCAAGGTCCCACATGTTCTTTTGGTTGAGTTTCCTAAATAGTTTTTGGGTTGTACCTTATTTATTAATATGAGTCCACCATAAAATACATAGAAATATATCTATGTGTAGATAAAATTCCACAAATCCATATCCTCAAACACTAAAACACCCAACCTTTCTCAAAATTCCTCATCCATTTATAAAATCATTTTTCAAATGCAATTCCCATAAATTAATAAATTCCTTTTTTCATGATAATATTTCACTTCAACTTGTTGTAGTAATGTGTAAACTCTTTAAGAACATTCGATAATCATTTAATATCACTATAAAAAATCATAAAATTTTAAAAGGATAATTTCCCAAGAATGAAAACCAATTACATTAGATGAATCTATAACAATTCTCCTAGCATATACACTTAATACATCCAAACATATTCACTTTTTTAAAACAAATGAAATGTTGGATCAACAACTTGTATACATGATCAACCATGAAATGACTGATAAAAGGTACCACAACAAATAGAAATCTATGAGCCCATACCATAATATCCCAACTGAGATATCATTTGATAGGTACTATCCTCTTCCTATCCGATAGTAGGATTGGACACACCTCAATAGATAGAAGGCCCCCATCAGATATAATTCCATTACCCCCCATTGTAAGGTCTCTATTGGGAAAACATATGTTTCTCAACCTAGACAAACACCATTATAATGACCCTGATCCAAATACATGGTAGCCCTTTCAACATCATAATTAGAACCCTTGGAGTATGTCCAAGGCCTACCAAAGTGTCACAATTTCACATAGTGTTTTCTAGACTTCTCCATGATCATATACTGTATGATCCCACGATTACCCCGAGGACGTTTACTAAACTAATCCAAGAGCATTTACAATTCATTTATCAAAAATACCCCAGGGATTGTACACTATCAAGTATTAGTATATATCAATTTATATATCAAATTCATTGGTTTCCATCAAACTAAACGATTTCAAAACCATGATTAGACTCCCAGGAGTACGTCCCAACTTTACACAACTAAACAGGCTCAAATCATTAATATGGGTTCTGAAGTAACTCATGTGAACATCAGTACCCATTCCAAGGAAATCATATTATCAGGAAACATACCAGGGTCTCTTCAGTCATTAAATAGTAAGAAAATCTATGCATGTTTCTCTAGGTCACAAAATAAAACAAGCACCCTACTTGGTCCCTCTAATTTTGTCATAACAATGACACACTAATCGTGATCCTTAATCCCAATCCCTTCCTCAATGATAAAATACTACCAATACAACCATATATTTAACACATGGTCAATACCTATTGGAAATAGTTTATAGAGATGTTTCAATGAACATTATGACACCCAAGGCCAGTCTTGGTCAAACCGCACACCCAACCTTTCACCAACCAACCCATGGTGTGTCCACCTAGGCTAACCATACCATGAAAGGGGGAAATGATCTCTCAACCAATGATCATATCAACAAGACACATGGATATAGGGAAACTTGAGGTTTAAAAATTTCCAACCTCTAGGAAAAACATCCCAAGTCCTCAGACACCTCAAGATGAGGTGGTCAAGGGATCCTAGTTTTGGGATACTACATCCTTCCCTTTAATTCAAAACACATTACAACCAACATGAGGGCTCAGGTGTCTCAAGGTATATTATTTTATAAGAAAGGTATAATATTTTAGCAAATAATACATTATCTAAAAAATCATGTCCCCAATTACCATGGCAGGTTTTTTGGTCAAAAGTATTCATTTTATTTCAATAAATCTATCAAATTTTAAAATAAAAATTTATTTAATTTAAGAAAGAATACCCTAGTGGAGTGGCCATAAATCACATGATACATTAAAAAAATCATAAAAACATATAGTTATTACTGAGTGAAACCTACATCATTTTATGTGAAAATACGTTTACTCCATTGGATGACAGTTCCACTTAGGCTCGCTAAGTCCAACTGAGCTCATACCATGCCATCCAACCATTTGTAACCTACATGAGGTACTAACTAACACAAAAATAAATCCATAAATATTTATTATAACATTTATAGTTAATTAAATAATTTAATTTGAAGAATTCATAATATAAAAAAAAATCATTGAGCACTTTCAATGCACTCAGACCATGAACAACCACATGTAGGAGGTTAACAATGTGCTCCCAGTATCATCCTAGGAAAATCCCTAACACATTGGTTATATTAAATAATAAATTTATTTAAATTAAATATAAAAATATTAGAAAAATAATCATTTTGACACTTCTCATCAAATTTCCAAGAACACTGCATGTAGATGACATTACAAGACATCCTAAAGATAGGTTAAATAAAAGCATCATCATATCAAGATGATTCAAACATGCTTAGTTGGAGAAATCCATTAGAACTAATATAGAAACAATTTAAATCAAAATAATAGATTTATATAAGTAATTTAATGGAGAAAATTATATACCTACCTTGATTCACTGATGTTTGCTAAGAGTTTTCCCCAATTTAAAGGAGAAACCAAGGAAGAGGAGAGGGGAGGGGGCCGGCTGGCCTGGAATGCATGAAGGAGGAAGAAAAAAGGAAGGGCCCATTTTGAAAACATGAGTGGGAAATTTTGTAATTACCCTAACATAAAACCCACACTATATAACTAGTGGATACTAGTAATATCTCATGCAACCAATGGACACCACCGGTGAACTGGTAGCACATTATCGACTGGATGATGGATTCACTGCTAAAATTCAGTAGCCCATCCAACTTGAGTTTTGTATGACACTATAAAAACATCTTATGATCCATTATAATCCTAAATTTATGTCTAAAATTATATCCTACATATTTTAAATCTATCATAATATCATTTCAGTCTCGATTCTCAAAAAATATTTCCCACCAAAAAGAAAATTCACATTCCCTTAAAATTCCATCACTCTAATGGATATAGGTTATTATAGATAATAAATGGACAATATATTAAATTTTAGAATATTATCAATTCCAAATATACTCAAGATAAATTTTCATTATTTTATATTAATTTTTAAATAAATTTTAATATTAAATTACCTTTAAAGGCCTTTTAAAGGTCATTATTGTAATTTGAATTTAAAAATTCTATATAATTATAGAATTTTATTTGAATATATAATTCATTAAATAATTGTAATATTCATCCCCTAAAACCATGAATCACCCTAATTAATCTAAATCATATTTTTTAAATACATTAAAACTATTTTCTCTAACTTTTCTTATTCTTAACCAGGAACTCTATTGATATTGAATAAGAGTCTTGAATAAGTATAATATTAAATAAATTTAAAAATATTTACTAACATAATTGTAATTTGTTATTGATCAGTAATTTAATCTTGGTCCATATATAATATATATATATTTATTCTTATTATTACAACATATTTAAGATATCATTTTCACTTTTCTCACCTTTCACAAGAACTGATTGTGAAATTGAATAATTTAATTTTTTATATACATTTAGAATTCATAAACATAAATAAAATTATTTATTAGTCATTATATTTATCATTAAATATAATCATTACCTTATCCATGCTTAAATATTATCTCAACGAAACACATTCTAACTTTTTAATAATGGGTAAGAACTATGTTAGAACTTGACTTTTTTTTATATTTATCTACAAATAAAAACTAATTTATTTTATTAGATAACATCCATATTATAATTTATATATATTATAATTCAATAAAAAAAATCAAAAGTTTATATAATATTAAATTTCATTTAAAAAACATATATATGAAGTAAAATTCCTATTTAATTTAAATAGTTATTATAAAAATAATTTAAATTAAAATGTACAAATTAACACATAAAACATTAAATTAGAATATTGAAATAAAAAATTAATCCTTTAAAATATAAAAAAAATTAGAAACAAAATTTATAATCTTTTAGAGTATTTTTTAATCAAAAATAATGAATATACATCTAATTTACTATTTACTAGCATATATTTTTTTTCATAATTTTTTAATTAAATATATTCCACATAATTTTGACATAAAAACTCAAAATATAATATTTGTTTTATTAAAATAAATATATAATTATTAATGTATAACTTCTCAAGTAAAAAATAATTATTTACTAAAATAATATTTTTTCCCAACAATAAATATTTATTTTTAAAAATAAATATTCTTATTTATAACCTTGAAAAAATTATTTATATTAAAATCATAATAATTGGAATCTTTATAAATACATATAATTATCATAAATATCCATTTATAAAATATCAAATAATTAAATAATTCTATATCTGAATGAGAATAAGAAAAAAATTTAAGAAAATATATTTAAATTTTAAAGAAAAAATTATCTCTATAATAATGTAAATATAATAATTTTAAATGTAAAATTATTATATATTTTTTTATATAAAATAATTTATGATAAAAAATAATTATATATACATCTTATGAAAAATATTTCTTTAATAAATAAAAATTCAAAACATCAATGTTAGTAAAATAAAAAGACTGGTATATTATTTAAAAATACCTAGGTTTTGACATTCTCCCCTTCATAAAGAATTTATTTTATTACAATTTGAGTTTTTAATTTAAAATAATAATTAAAACTATTTTTTATATATAGACTTAAAAATGAAGCCCACTAGGTATTCCAATTCTGTTGTAAACATTGTATGCTCAAAGGTGCATCAAGTCAAGTCCATTGGTTGAGACAATGCATCATAAGGTTTCAAGATTCTCTAAAAAAATTACCAATAAAAAAGCTAAAAATTGATTTAAATTAACGTAGTAAATGATAATAAGTTATATGTAATTATGAAATTCAAACATATAGTTTTGAAATAAAATTTCTAATTTGTTTTAAATAAGACTATTGATCATGATTCAAGTTTAATCTTTAAAAATATTTATAGTTTAAAAGATATGTAAAAATTCCTCTAATTTTTAAAATAATATATATATATATATTATTCCTGGATATCTCCCTCATCATCATATGTATAAATGATTGCAATACCCATTTTTGTTTGTGATGTTGTGAAAAATTGATAATGTCCCTTATAATAACTCCCAAACAGAGTAACATGGGAAGGTTTTGCCTTTAAAATATGACTAAAATATTTTAAGGACCCATTGTAATATCTTATAATTAGTGAATAATTTGATATGTTGTAAAGTGAATTGAATGTGAGATGAATTTTATAATATATGCTAGTCTGACATTGACTAGATTTGGGAATAAGGACTATAATTAAATCACTTTGTAGGGATAACAGATTCACATAAGATTTTCTTCATTATATCTTGATAAATGACCTTTAATCTGTTGATAAAAAAATTTTAAATGAATTATCTACTATAAAATTATAACATTATTACTAACCTCATGAATTTAACCATCATAAACTCCACCCAACATATATAATGTTTTCCTAATTATGATTACTTGGTTCTCCCTGTAGTAAATTATCAATTAAAACCAATATGTTTAGTAAAAACAATACCCACAACAATTATAAGAAACCAAACCATGAATAGGTATTAATATAACCTTCAAAACCTTCTATTTAAATATCAAAATCACCATCCCAACACACGTTTCATTAAATATTATATTCATTCAATCCCCCCAAAAAACTAAACCTTAGAAATTCTATGATATTATCCTTACCAAATTTGAAACCCAAGAAAAGGAAAACCATGACTTCTTGTTCTCCAAAACATTAACATAAACTTTATCTAAAAATTATTGATCATAAATAATAGTAAAAACCATCCATTCTATGTTATTAAACCCAAAATTTATGATCTCCTTGATCATATATTCTCCCAAAAAATCATATAAATCTTTATCTCTAAAATATTATCAACCATTTTAATATAAAATCAAATACTAACAAATAATTATCTATATATACACATTATTCATGTATACTCCAACAAATACAATAATATTCTCCCAAAATAACTTTAATCACCTTGTCACAAAATTAATATTTCAAACCCTAAAGTTATTTATGAGTTTCAATCTATACCCCCAAAAATATAAAAACATTTTCCCCAAATAGACATAATTACATTGACAAGACCTTACTTTATAACCCTCATGGTTTTATATTCATAAATCACAAATTATTACTTATACCTAATAAAATTTTCCCAATATAAAATTAGCATATTAAAAACCAATCAAATAAGGCCTCATAATGATAGATATGGTTCTAAATTCATTACTATACTTAAACTTATTAACACATGATGGTACCTAAAACTCTTAATTTTTCCTAAACTAATAAAAAAATAACCTATAATGTTATCTAAACCCAACTTTAAAGAAAAAAATCATAACCAAAACATAACCATCAATAATTATAGGATTTATATAAAATATTTTATCACCTGCATACCTAATACATTTTTTAGAGTTTTATATAATCGAGAAATCCCATACATAATAAAATCCAAACCAAATGGACATTTTTTCCACCAAACCAAAATCATTAAATTAAATAATTACTTCATTCATTGATAAAACATCATATATAAAACATTACCTCATAATCATTCATACTCATCCTTAATTCCTAAATAAATTATTTTAAAACAAGTGATAAGAATAAAATATTAGTAATGGATGGACATAAGAGATAATACTGAAAGATTATAAATGAGAATAAGATAAACATAAGGGTGTCATAATATAATCTAAGTAAATAATATAAAATGATAAATTCATACCTAATAAAACATGGATAATAAATCATGAAGCATGACATTCAAATTTGGGTATAACATGACAAATGATTCATAAAATTGAAGAAACATTTGTTAATAATCATGAGACATGAGAACTTAACACAGTTAAATTTTAAAATATTAGAATATGGAATATACATAAGAATAAAAAAATTATTTCTTATGCCTAGAATCATATACAAGACCATCATAATAATGTTGTAACATTATAATATTGGATCAATTTCACTCCATATTCCTATAAACAAAGTGCACAGAGTCCCATAGTGGATTTGGTTTACTACATAGTCCTTTACATATCATCTCATTTGATACAAATATTTATCCAATGTAGTAGAGGGATGCATAATTTTGGTCTCACCCATCACAAATTAAATCTATACATATTTATAGAACTTGAGTATGAAAACATTCATAATCTAATTAGATAATAATTAATCCAAGAAAAATAAATGATTTTTATGATGATATCTATAAAATTCGATCATAATACATCCAAATAAAATGGGGACAATATCCTTAGAGGAAAACCCTAGTGATGTATAATAAATTTTAAAGGATAATTAACTTGATAAAAAAATAATCATATAATTATAAAATTAATTTGAAAATTAAGAATAAATAACCTTTAAATTTTTAATGAGTTTTATTTATAATTAATTGATTGTAAAACATTGAGAGTTATAATTACTTTAGAAAATCATGAAATCATGAAAATATAGATTCATATTGAAAAATTAAGAAATTTTTATTAGATTATGATCATGAATAATGAATTAAAAAATATATTCCTTTTAAACCATTTTAAGTAAATTTAATGTTCATAGCAAATGACCATTTTTAAAAATGTTAAAAAAATATTCCTCTCGAAATTTTCAAAAGAAAGTCAAAGTAAATTAAAATTAAACATAAGAAATTAGAAATTATTAGATAAGAACACCCATAAAAATAGAATAAACAATATGTACATAGAGGAGAAGAAAATATATATCTTTAAAGTGAAGGAATATTCAATATTCTTAAATTTTAATTTATACATAGATAATCTCTAATTCAAAATGATATTGGAAAATAAAACCTTACAGATTTGGTAACATTTCAATCAAAATCAATTAAAAAAATAAAAACTAATGAATATTTATAAATCCATTGAATTTAATGAAAAGTGTTATAAAATACACCTCTAGGGTAGTATATACATAACTCCAAGGAAATAAATTGGGTAATTTCATGCATTTCTCAATGAAGTAAAATTTTGATAAGGAAACCATATAAACTGTGTAACACATGATGTAATAATTTATCAAGGAAGAGATTATGTCTATGAAATTTAAATTTTTATAAAATAAGAGGAAATATAGAATAAAACTATATAGATTATAAGGAAAAAATATTATAATTTCATAGTCATTAAAGAGAGTATAAAACAAATTGAAAGGAAATTGAGTTATGAATCCCCCTACCTCAAGCTCTAAATCACATCGTTCATTTTTTTGTCCATAAAAAATAATTTTTTTATTAATTATTTACTTATGATAGAAGTTATTATTAGTATTATTATTATTATTATTCATTTATTATCATTCATTATTAATTTATCATATTTATCGTTTTGTCACTGGTCGTTTTGATGTTGTCTAGTCCATAGTTCCAAAACAGATTCATGAAAATTATAATGGTTAAATTTACTTATAAAATGGTTTCATAAGAGAAATAATTTTCATGGTATGTGTATTAGATAATTATAAAATAAAATAAGTTCAGTAGGACATTAAATAGTTACCATTATAAGAATCTTCACTTATATGATTGTTTTTATGGTTAAAATTTACAATGATTATTTACTTTTAATTTAATTATTATGAGGGATATTTTAACATTGTAGATTAATTATCATGGAATTAATTTATTATTAATGTTTTATTAAATCTTGAAATTAGTTTTTAAGAATATATCTTAAAGACACGATTGTTTGAATACGTCATCATTTTCTTATGCAGCGTAAAACCAACACAACAATTGATATTTTCCCAAATAATTTAATATATAGGAAAACCTAAAAAATATTAATTTTTCATAAAAAATTATAATAATATACTATTTTATGTTTACATTTAAGGATTTATTATATTATTGAAATGAGTAAGAAGAGAATTTAATTTATAAGTCATAGTTTCTGAAAAAAAATTATTTTGATATTGTAACGATTTCTAAAAAAAAGATCATTAAGAAGTAATGGGTGCTCTATCAACATATATGGGTAAAATTAATTTCCATACCATGATAATGGAATCTTTGAATAAAAATATGTGTTGTTTTGATGATTATAGGGGGAAAATAAAAAATAATAAAGGGGAAAAGGTTTCGAAAACCCTTAGCTCACTCTTTGAGTCGCCATATTTGGATTAAGTCTAAAACCATCATAAAAATTACTTATATCTATGGAAAATCATTTTAACATGATGAATCATTTTTTAATAGGTATTATTGTATAATATGGGAAAAAATGGAAATTATATGTGGTTTGAAAATGGTATAATGATTCCACCTTTATAGGCAAAATTTCATAGTGTATTCAATTAATTTTTATGATTATCTTGTAATTTTTCTTCTAAAATATCTATAAATATATTGAATTAAAATTTAAATATTTAAATAATTACATAAATGTAATATTACTCATGAAAAAAAATTAGTATCTCATTCATAAAAATATTATTATTTTTTAAAAATCATAAACTACCATATTGGTCTATCCTCCTGCTTGAATATGTGCTACATCAAAACTATGTAATCATTTTTGGATAATTTTTCCATTATTTAATTTTAAAAATAATTACAATTTTTTTATTATTCATATTTATTTTCATCTAAGAAAGTTAATATTATATTTTTATTCTCATCGTTATCATGGAAACATATGTAATATATTGTTGTAAATCTTCTCTCCCTATGTAGGCACTCGATAAGAATTTGGATAATTAACTTATTATATATTTTTTAAATTAATAAATAAAAAATAGAAAAATTATTAGTCATTATATTTATCATTAATGTGGATAATAATATTATCCCCTATTAAATAAAAAGTCAAAGACACCAATTTTTTACTTTTCCAATGTTAGGTGTTTACTATAAAAACCCTAATAAATGTTTTAATATTTATAATGAAATAAAAATTTATCTAAAATAATTAAATAATATTTATATAATATTTTACATATATTATCAGGTAATACATGTTTTATAGATCTTTATAATTTTATATATCATTTTTAATAAAAATATAACTATTAAAAGTAAAATTACACTTTAATTTAAACTACCATTTAAAAACAAATTTAAATTCAAATGTATCAAAACACATATATCCATATTAAATTTTAATATTTTATTTAAAAATGTATCCTTCAATAAAATATAAAATCATAAATTTAAATAATAAATATCATTTATAAGTTTTTACAGTAATATTTATTAAAAAACATTACATATATATCAACTTTATTATTTACTAACAAATTTTGTTTTTTTTAAATTATTAAGAACATAATTTATACCTAATTTTAAAATGAAAAATAAAAATAGATTATTAATTTAATTAAAATAAATATAAAATTATTAATGAATAACTTTATAATTAAAAACAAATTATATATTACAATAATTTTTTTGAACAACCAGTTTTTCATTTTTTTAAACATATTAATATTTCACACCTTGATATAATTATTTCAATGATGATAATAATTTTAGTAAGTATTATAAATCCTTATAATTAAAATATACACCCATTTATAAAATATACAATTATTAAATTAGTCTTTATATTAATCAAAGTAAGTGATCAATTTAATAAAATATATTTAACATTTTAATAAAATATCTTTTTAATATAAATTAATCACAATTATTTTAAAATTTATAATTAGTATATTATTTAATTATATTATATAATTTTTAACATGAAATAAATATTTATTCAATGTAATATTAATATTCTATAAACAAATATAATTTAATAAAATGAATATAAATTAAATATAAAGCTGTCATTTTATTTAAAAACACACAGGGTGTCACATTTTACCCTTGAAAAAAATTTCATCTTCACAATTTTAATTTTCTTGTTAAAAATAGTAATACTAATTTCTTCAAACATACCCTTTAAAATTAAGATCACTAAGTACTCAAATTATATTATTGTCTTTAAAGGCTCAAAAGTGTATCAGGTTGAGTCCATGAGATGATACAATGCATCATAATGTCTTTAAATTATCTAAATTCTTATCCCCATACACCAAATAATAAATTTTTTAAAATGATTTCATGAAATGATAGGTATTTATATGTAAATGTATAATTTTAAAATATATGTTTAAAATATCATTTCATATTGAAAGTCATGAGCTGAGCTTCAGAGGACGTGCATCAATTGATCTTGAATCTTCACTATTGACTTTTCTAGTTCACATCTCTATTTATGATCTCTCACTCATCAATATGTCCTCCCTCAATGAATGTCTTGTCCTGGGTCTTATTTAATCCATTCTCATAGTTATGGTGGTGGTGGTGGTGGCATTGGATTCAAAACCTTGGTCGATGACCAATATCTATGGTGTTTGAGGTTTCCCACTATTAAGATCTAGTTTCATCTAGACCATGTAACCTTCATCACTTTTTTGTTATTTCAAACATGATAGGGTCAAGTTAGTGGATGGATTTAGGGGGTCATGTTGGAGTTAAGGTTGAGATTTCCTTGGTTTGGCCTGAAGAGGTAATCAAATGATAGGCAGTGGTGAGAGTTTAGGGTGTGGTTTGGTGCATATCTAGAATCGAACCTGAAGAAACCAATGGTAGAATTATGGAGAGATATGGGAATCCCTAGTTTCAATAATGGTTCATGATAACCTAATTTATATTTGTTTTGATATTGGTTATTCTTTCAGTCATGGTTCAGTGCAATCTGCCTTGATTTTTTGGGATTTTTATTTTATTTGGCTGCATAAATATTTATGAGTAATGGTATTTGTATACATGAATTTGGAATGTAGTGAAGAATATTTATGGTGTTGTAGTATGGGAGGACTTGAAAGATAGATGGGTGTGATAACACCCATCATTCATCAATTTTTATCATTCTTGACAGATAGTTGGGAACCCTGCCATTGAATTTTGTAGTTTCTTCAGTATGGTTTTGTGTTGCATCAGGTTGATATTACATTGAGTCCCTCACATGAATTTTTGGGTGGGAAGATGAAAAGGTAGATAGGTGTGTTTACAACTATAATACATCCCTTTCCCCACATGTCAATATGGGTTAGAGGGGTCGTCTTCCACATTATGTTGGACATGCATGATACAACTTCTTTACAATGGGGAGACACATCATCATCGGCAGGTTTCACAATTTCATTTCTGAGAACGGGGGGATATGCAGATTTTTTTGGGGATTTCCATTATGTATTCTTCCATTTAGACACTAAAGACCATTTTTCGACCTTCAGGTTATCTTAATTTAACTCCTTTGTTCCTATATTGAATGCTATGGGTTCTATATTTACCCAATTTTCAAAAGGGGTCTTCTTTTTGATGTTCAATAATGTGGGATTGACCCTCAACCTCTTAAAAAAAATCATATGTGATGGATATGAGATTCATACAATATTTCCTTCCTTCAATCATGATAAAATAACTGTAATATATTCACATGTATTAGTTAAAACAAGCAATGGATTATTTTCTACTAAAATAATTAATTACCTCATAACTTTAGTTATCATAATTGTAACCCAAAATATATAAAATTTTCTTAATTATAATTATTTGGTTCTCCATATTTTTATACATTAATAAATAATAATTTTTTAGTAAAAAAATACCAAAAAAATCATAAGAAAATATCCCATGAAAAATTAAAACTTTAATGTTCAAACCCTTAAATTTAAACAACAACATCAATAGAACAACCAAAGATTAATTAATATTTTCTCTTCATCCAGTACCAAAATCAACCAAACCCTAGTAATTCTATAAAAATTTCCTTACCAAATAATAAACTCAATAAATAAAGAAACATGGATCACAAGATCTCTCAAAACCCAATGTAAACATTATCAAAAAATTATTGAACCTCAACGGTACTCAAAATATTCCTTGTTATATTCTTAAACCCAAAATACATTATTACCTTATATGAACATGCTTCCAAAAAATTAACTCAATATTTATCCCTAAAAAATATTAAAACTATTTACATAAAATCACATTCAAACTAGTAATTTCTTATATATAAAACTTATTATTATGTGCTCCCAAAATTATAGAGAAATTATTCCAGTATAACATAATCACTTTTTTCCGAACCTAATTTTTAACCCCTAAAGTCATCTATGATTTTCAGCATATGTCCCCAAATATATAATAACCTTTTCATCAAATAATTACAATTACCTTGACATTAAATTACACACCAACCGTAAAATTTATCTACACCTCCATCATGTATTCTTCTTAAAAAAAATTAAAATTTTCCATGAATATCATTTTACACCTTAAAATACAATTATATATGAACTCAAAATTGTACTTATTCAATTAAATTTATGACCACCCTTAAAATTATTAAACCATGATGGCACTATTCAACTATTAAATTATCCACAACCCATATCATCATAAACTAATAATCTATATAATTAATTATCTATTTCTAAGTATAACAACCTTAATATAACTATACATATTTACATGATATATATTAAATAATTCAACAATTACATACCCATGAACATTTAGGTTTATATTTTTAAATAAATAGTAAAACCAATAAATAATATAATCTCTACCAAATGGGGATTTTCCGCACTAAATTGTAATCATTAAGCGAAAAAAGTAAATTATTCAAAGCTAAAACCTCATATATAAAACATGTCTCAATAATAATTATTATTCATCCTCAATCCCTGAAAAAATCACTTAAAATTAGGGATGAGAATAAAAATGTTAGTGAAGTTTAAATATTAGTTATAAAAATTGAGGATCATAAGTGATCATAAGATGAATATATGAGTATGATAACATAATAAAGGTATGTGAGTATAAATTAAGTAAATCATACCCAATAATACATGGGTAATAAATCATAAATGATGACATAATTCTTTGTGTATAACATAATACCTGAGTCATGGGAGTGTTGAATCATGAGACATGGGAATATAACATTGGTATGTTTCATAACCTAAGAATGTGGAACATATATAAGAGTATAAGATTATTTCTTATATTAGGGTTATTTAAAAATAATTTAATCACATAGTAGAAAGAGTCCAATATTATATTGGTTTGAATTCCCATTGAAATAAACATAGTGGATAGAGCCCCATATAAGATTGGTTTTACTCCCCAGTTCCTTACAAGTTATATCATATGATATAATAATTTACCCAATACATTATGGAGAGGTATAATTTTGAGACCACACATGAACCAATGAGAACTATATATAGGTGTTACACATGAACATGAGTACATTAATAATCCTATAAAATCATTATTATTCCTTGATAAAAATTATTTATAAATATTTCCAGAAAACATGATCACAAGTCATCCAAAGAAAGACGGTGGATAGTATCATTATGCCTTATCTGTAGTGAAGCAGAACAAATTTTAATGTATGTTTACATAGATAGAAAAACAATTATACGATAATTATAAAATTACATGGAAAATTAATATAAAACACCCTTTATAAATTTAATAAAAAATTAAAAAGAAATAATTTATAGAAAAATTTAAATTATCAATCACATTGGAAAACCATGAAAAAATTAAGAGAAAGATTTGAAGAGAAAACTAAAGAATATTTTTAGAGAAATAGATCATGAAAAAGTACTAAAAATAAAATTACTTCCAAAAATATTTATAGAAATTCAAATTCAATATTTAATGGCCCATACAGAAAATGTTAACAAAATATTTCTTTCTCACCATTGTAAAGAATGTGAACATCAAAAGAAAATAACAATAAGAAATCATAGGAGCCTAGAAAAATACATACATAAATCAAAATAAAGATTGTGTAGATATAAGAGAGAAAATATATGAGTTTTTGTACATACATAACAGGTAATATCACAAAATTGAATATTATACACAGGTGTTCTCAAATTAAAAGTGATATTGGAAAAGAAACATTATGACTTTGGTAACTTTTAAATCAAAAGACATTGAAAGAAAAAAAAACTGATATGGTTTTGTAAATACCTTTCATTTATTTAAATTTATTATAAAATAATTCCATTGGTTAGTACATAAATGATAATAAGGAAAAAAATTGGTTTGTGTTGAGCATATATCAACGAAGGAAAATTGAGATGAAGAGACCCTCCAAAGAGACAAACATGTGAGGTAAGAAACTATCAAGGGAGATATTCTATTAAATAAATATACATCCTCACAAAAATATAGTAAATAAAAATAAAATGATTTTATGGTATAATAAACATAATCTACAAATAAATTATTAATTGAAGAAATGATATAAATTAATGAAAGGAAATTGAATTAAGAATCCCCTTACCTCAAGCCATGACTTTCATCATTCGATCTTATATACCTGAATAATTAAATAATATTAATAATTTACTTTCTAAAGAAATTTATAATGATTATTTTATTATTATTCTTATTTTTAATTTATTTATAATGATTCATTATTCATTTCTCATATTAATTTTCCTTTTATCAAATGTTTTGAGGATGTTCGATCCATAGTTCCAAAACAAATTTGGTATAATTTTAATGGTTATATATCCTTGTTTAATGCATATATTTCCAAAAAAGTGTTAAATTATATCTTTTATTTCATTTATGATGTAAATCTATTCAATATTTCATGAAATAGATACTATTTATAGAATCATCCATGATAATATTATTTAGGACGGTTAAAAATAAATAAGAATGTTTAATTTAAATTTAAATTTTTAATGGATATTTTACCATTTTCATGTAATAAACATGAAATTAATTTATTATTAATTTTATTTTCAGTCATTAAATAAATTTTTATAACAATTCATGAAATATTTAAATTTAGGAAAACATCACTATTCTCTTAGGCAGCGTAAACCCATCACTATTATAGATGTTCTTCAAAACAATTTAAAAGAAGAGAAACCCCAATAGATTTTTCAGTTTTATAAAAATATAATATAATAATTAACATATTTTTTAGTTTTGATTTTAAAAATTAATTATGTTATTAAATAGAGTTATGATATAATTGAAATGAAAAGTCACAATCTTTGAAAATAATGTATTTTTATTTAGTAATGGCTTATAAAAAAAGTGTTAAGTGAGAGGTAATGGGTGGTCTCTCAAAATATATGGATAAAAATGATATAAATACCAGAAAAATGTAATAATGGATGAAAAATAATAGAGTTCTTTAATTTTTTAAAGGAAAATAATAAAAATAATAATAATGTAGATAAAGGCTTGGAAACACTTACCTTTCTCTTTGAGACACCTCATTCTAATTGAGTCTAAAGAATTTTGGGAATGTAATTTCTGAAAAAAAAATACATAAGATCATAGAAATGGATTTTTGGATAAATATTTGGGTTGAATATAGAGATTGAACCAAACTATAGTTGTGTTCTGGAAAGGGTAGAATGAGTCACCTTTATTGGAAAAATTCGATGGTGTTTTCACAAATATCTTATCATTAGAGGCAAAGAATGTAAATTTTAAAAATATAATGTGGTTAATAAGTTAAAAATAGATTATATTATTGAAAATTTATCATACCCAATTGGAAAAATATAAATATATATGATTTGTTATTAATTTATCAATAGTTTTTTACATTAAATACCCTTTTATGTCATTTTCAGAGTTACACTTCTAATTTGACATTATATATATATATATATATATCACTACACAATTCATTTTTAAATTTCTAAAGAGATAAATATATCAATTATAAATCCCCAAAATCTATTAAAGACTCTAATTAATCTAAATATTATTTTTTAAAATAGTTTAAAACTATTATCTTTGACTTTTCTTCTACTTTCACATGCACTACATCGACACTTCTTAAGAATTTTGGAAAAGTATCCTATTATTTAAATTTATAAATAAATTATATTAATTAGTATAATTTATATTTAAAATTATTTTCATATTTTACCATTAAAAAAAATTATTCTCATCTTTTTCATGATAACACATTTAAGATATTATTTTGACTTTTCTTTCCATATAGAAAAACTAGGTAAAGAATTTGGATAATTAAAATGTTATATAATTTTAAAATTAATAAATATATATATCCACCTTCTAGAAGTCAAAATATATTTCGTTAAACTCCTATATAAACTTAGACATTCTTAAAAATTATCTCAAAGGAACCAACATTGACATTTGCAATCCCGCCCAAGGACTACATCAATAAAAATAAATGGTTTTATATTTTTCTTGACAAAAAAATATTTTTTATTAATTGGATAAGATTAACACTATGTTTTAATTATATTTTCAGTTAATAAATGCTACAAATGTTTTGATATTATTCTATATCATTTTAGATAAAAATATAATAATCAGAATTAAAATTCCATTTTAAATTAAGCTATTAGTTTAAATGAAATTTCAATTCAAATATGACATTGAACATTTAAGCACCTTAAATTAGAATAATTAATTTTAAAATAAAATATTTAAAATATAATAAATATAAATGGAAATAAAAATACCATTAATAAGATTTTATAGTATTTTGTAATAAAAAATAGTGAATATATATCAAATTTATATTTACTATCATTATTTTGTTTTTTATAAATTTTTTAATAAAACCTTCCATCTATTTTTTTCAATGAAGACTTAAACTATATTATTCATTTTTCTAAATTATATTCAAAATAATGAAATAATGACTTTTAATATAGGAAAAAATTATATATTAAAATAATATACTTTTTCCAAACACTTGATATTTAGTTTTTTAAGATATTCTTATTTCATGCCATTATTAAATTATTTATATAATAATAATAATAATAGATGTCAATATAAATACATATAATTAACATAAAAAACCATTCTAAAATATCAAGTGAATAAATAATTTTTTAAATTAATCACAATAAGAAACTGTTTAAAGAAAATATATTTAACCTTTAAATGACATATTTTGTTTCATAAAT
Source organism: Viscum album (assembly GCA_963277665.1). Taxonomy (NCBI): domain Eukaryota; kingdom Viridiplantae; phylum Streptophyta; class Magnoliopsida; order Santalales; family Viscaceae; genus Viscum; species Viscum album. The sequence continues at coordinate 767,244,383 of OY728119.1, read as the reverse complement.
TATACATAATAATTGAAAATTTATAATGAGTATACAATTTGATAATCCAACATAATCCATGACATGAAATAAATATATATACATTGTAAAATAAATATTTACTAAATAAATATAAATTAATTAAATGAATAGTAATTAAACATAACAAGGATATAAATTTTAAAAATACACGGGTTGTCATATTTTCCCCTTCTTCCATCATCACTTTTTTAATTTCATAGTTATAGAAATATTTTTTTTTTGTTCATATGTACCCTTAAAAATAAGAGCATGAGGTACTCTAATTGAATTGTATCTTTTAGAGGCCTAATGGTGAATCATGTCGAGTTAATGAGTTGACATAATGCATCATAAGGTTTCTAAAATATCTTAATTATTGTTCCCATGTAGAGGAATGAAATCTTGGGTAAAATTAGTTTGATAAATGGAAGGTAGTTATATGAAATTTTGGAATTTAAACATACAATTTTGAAATATAATTTCATAATTTTTTCCTATAAAACCACCAGGCATAATCCGAGTGGAATGCTTGGAAACCAGGTTACTTCCAAAAATATATATAATTGATTGTAATCTCTAAAATAAGTTAGATATATGATTCTCATATATCACCCTCCTCTATAGCACTATAAATAACAATAATAATTTTGATGTCTGTGACATTATTAAAAAAATGATAAAGTCCCATGTAGAAAGTCCCAAACAGGGTAACATTGGAATGCTGTGTTTTTAAAATATTATAAAAATATTTCAAATACCCATCTTAATGTCAAATAATAGGAGGATAATTTGATATTTTGTAAAATATATTCCATGTGAGGTAAATTTTTAAAAATGTAGTAGGCTCAATTGAACAAGATTCGACAGTAATTGTTGTGATTAATCATTTAAGAGGAATAAGAGACTCATTTGAGATTTATTTCCATCCATCTTGATAAAATATCATTAATATATTTAAAAAACACAGCAAAAACATGAACCGAATTATCTAACATCAAATTTTAACAATATTAAATAACTCTTAACTCTAATTATAAAAAATATAACAAAAGATATATAAACCATTCAGTGGGAGTGCACACAATCACATGAAAATATTTTAAAATTACCAATCAAGACATTGCATTTGAAATTGAAAATAATTTTCTATAAATTTTTCCTTCCTTAAAAACCAATTAAAAATCCAAATAAATCATCAAACCATATTTTCAATGTTCTAAATGGGCCATTAATGTATGGTTTAAGAAACACCACTCTAAAAACATATTTTTAAAATATTTAGGGACCAGGAAACCATTAAAGAAGATCATTGTTATTAAAGTGGCCATTTTATAGAATCTCAATTTATATACATGCATGTGTGTGTGTGGACCCCTTACACATATAGATATTCCCATAATAAACTTATATATATATGTAAATCCCTAATAATGTTAAGAGTCCAATTAAATAAACACAAAAAAACCCATTTTGAAAAAAATAGAAGATCTTCTCATATAAATTCACCAAATACCTAAAGGGGCCAAAACCCATCTAAAACACAATTAAACATGAAACCCAATTTTACAAAAAACAGAAAATACTAATCAATAAAAAATGACAAAAATACATTGGAAACTTTACCTGGAATTATAAAAAATACCTATCATACATATACGTTAAAAACATGTAATATTAGAATCTTAGAACCATCAAGAAAATCTTATTTAATTCAATTTATAAAAAAAATAGAATGAAAAACATATTTAGAATAGATTTATAAAGGATTAAGAATAACTTGTATAGTTTTGGAAAATAAATAGAAGAATACACCCACACCATGTGGTGGAATCATATCATATTTGATGAAAACCACTAGATTAAGTCTCAAAATAGGGTTCCCAACCCCTATAAAGAATAATCAATTTTTTTTATAAACTATAGGAATGTAAATTTTCCAACTATATATGCTAATGTTATATATAATAGAGAAAAGTACAATAAAACCCATGGGTAATGAAAAGGTAACCCTAAGATTTCAATCTGAGTGATAAATCACTAAGAAACAATCACAAATCCACTATAGAGGCCATGAGGAATAAAGGAGAAGGCTAGTAGGGGAATCCTAGTTATCTAGTTTGAAGTGGGGGACCAAAGGGAGGAAAAATAAATTAAAAATGATCCAAAAGGAGAAAATAACCCTTATCAAATGGTTCTTATGGATTTTATACATAGTTTACCAAACCATGTGGTAACCGTACAGATCACCACTGCTAAAAAGTGCATGAGGATTCATAGTTTTTTACCATGTTCTTTAATCATGTGACTAAAAAAAGGTCCCAAAATATTCACATTTATAGCTCAAAAAAAATATTGAACTCTTGCCACCAATGTAACACCCTAGTATCTTAATGAAATATTTTTCATAAATAGTTTTATTTTTTTGATAACATATGTTACATGAAACATCAAGTTTAGTCAAATCGTAAAACATTATTATAATATTATATTTCAAATATATCCTTGTCATTAAATTAGTGTGTATTAATTGGAATAAATTATTTGTGAAATATAGAATGTTCCTACTCATTTCTAATGTATTAATTAATTATTTTTAAATAAGTACTCGATTTTCTATAAATTTATTTTATTCTTCAAAAATATATTTTCTTTAAAATTATATTTATTGATTTTTTCAAGAAAATAATATAAATAATTTATGTAAATCTTAGAAAATTTATTTAATAAAAACAAATTCATTTTTGAAATCATCATTTAAAAATTTTCTTAGGATGAATTTTTTATAATTTTTTGAGAAGACTCTTTTTTCAATGAATAATGGAAAATAATTTTTTTAAATAAAATTATTTTATTTTAATTTTTTTAAAGTCAAATTATTATTTTTATTCGTTTTAAAATTTAATTATTTTCTTTTAATTTAAATAATGGGGTTTTAAATGGATTTTATACTTTAATTTAGCATAAATACAATTTAAGTATAAAAAGGTGCATTTCTAAAAAAATGTTTTGCTACGTGTTTTACCATTTAATATTAAATGAAATGAGGAAATTTTTATGTTGTGAATTATGAAAAATATATTCAGTATTTATAATAATAATTTCAGAATTTATTAAATAGTTCTGTTTATTTTTGGTCAATGTTAACAGAAACTTTTTTAATTTTGTTTACGACGGTAAAGGGGAAATCAGGAAATTAATGTTAGAAACTAAAATATAAAGATTATTAAATGAGGTAAACCCATGCCTTAATTTTATAATATTATTTAATTTCATCCTTTTTAATAATTTTTTCAGTTATATGTCATTTTCTGTCCATTTGGATAAGATTATGATCGTTATAATTTTTTGTTTCAAGAAAAGTCAAACATGTTAGACTGTTGATTTTATTAGCTATAATATTTTTAATATGGGGTTTTCTAGTGTATATGTTCATCTATAAATAGTCTATTAAAATAAAAAAGTTTTAACTTCGGTATATTGATTTATTTTTAATTTTTATTTAACAAATAGTTACCTTAAATTCTTATACAATGCTGATGCAGTAACTCTTTAATTAATAGAAAAAATCAAATAAATGATATTTCAAAAATTAAAAGTTTTACAATTTAAGATAAATAAGTTTATCCAAGACTTTTATAGATTAACATTATGTTTTTTATGTGTTAAGATAATTTCTTTTAATTATATGTTTTTTCTTGATGATATTAATGTCAAAGTAATAAATAGTGTCAAAAATTGATAATAATGATATTTGATGAAAATAATATTTTTTTTAAATTAATTAAAATTCATAAAAATATTTCATAAAAAATAAAATAATATATGGTCCTAAATTTCATCCAATATACATTTTTCATTCAATATTTACCTTATATGTAAAATTATAACCTTTTAATAGTGAAAAATATGTTACCACAATTAATGTTAAAATAGGTTAATCAAGGGGTTAAACCAAATTATATGGTCTAAAATATTACCTAAACCTATTAAAATATTATTTTTGGATGATATATAAACCATATCGTACCCTATGTTTGAATTTTTGACCATTTGGATGTATTTGGATCTAAAATAGTCATATTATAGTTTGTTTAAGAAATTCCATGCCCCCATCTCTTATAAAAGGGCACCTCCTGCCTCCCTTTATTACACCACCTGTATCCTTATATATCAACAATCCTCTGCCAACTTACCTTATCAATTTCCCTAGAAACATTCATGAAGTTTTTTCTCCCCGAAATAACATCCCTATATCCCTTTGAAGGATATATTAAGGAGTCATTTTGAAGAAGAGGTAATTGCCTTAACCGATCAGTTCCCTTTTTCTAGTATTCTTTACCTCCTATAAATAAATTATATTCATAACAAAATAATATCTTATGTATGATAAATAAATGTTATTATGATTTTGTAAACACCATTATAAACCATCTTTCCCATTAGACAAGAAGTGAAAGTTTCTCTCGTGTGTAAGTATAACTTACCATATCCACATAATGACACAATTAATTTCTTATAAACATAAATTTTGGATTGATATTATGATGAATTTCATGTTTATAAATGATATTTATGACATAATTATATTTCTATAATGATTATATCTAATCTAACTTCTTATCATCCAGCCTTTTGGGAAATAATAACGTCGTTCGTGCGTACATGTAGACTACAACCACCATGATGCGATGAGATCCATATTTCATTTATATTTTACATGGCTGGTAATAAGGATTAATTTTATGAATATATATGACATATATTATATAATAACATTTCTTTAATGTTGAATTTTTGTTTACCTTTCTTTCATTCCATCATTCCCAAAAGGAAACGACATTTATGCATACATATGGCCTTCCATCTCGATAAACGATGTAATTCTTTTTTTATCTATAATTTTTATGAATTACTATAAATTTTTATATAATGAATATATATGGTGTTAATATAATTATTAATTTTTTTTTGAAATTATGGGACCATGATCAATGTATAAGGACAGAGACAGCGGAACTGAAACATCCTTTGAAAACAAAGTAGTTATCACCTAGAAAAGTGATTTTAATAAAAAATTATTAACAAATGTTAGATAATATTTCATCAATAAATCATAAATGGTATGATAGATATGAAAATTTTTATCCAATAAATGTATAATAAATTCATATTCATTAGATAGTATTTTCTAACGTGAACACGTAATGGTGATACCTGAGGTATGAGTTTATTTCACAATCTCATAATTATTCAAGAATGTTTATGATTATGTATCTACTAGGTGTTATTTGTGTTTAATTTTCATGTATTGTAAAAAAATTCAAAAAATGATTTTACTTTTATCCTATTTCTTTTAAATCATCTTTACCCAAGTTTTACTTTTCCTAATTTTTTTTGCAATGAATATTTTTGACGTTTTCCAAAAACTGTACTTTGTGAATTTTCAAACAAAAAAACTAAATGAATGTTTTTTTTATTATATACGAAATGAGGAGATTTTCCCACCATTATTAAACCATAATAATGTGAATATTCATTTATAAATTTATTTTCAAATAATTGTTTCATTTTTAAGTGCAGAACATTTTCAAAACAGATGTGATTTTAAAATGAAAAATTATTTTCCTCAGGAATTTTTTCAACTGATATTTAAAAATAAATTTTCATCTTAGATTACATAATTTGATGTTAATTATTCTTTAGTGGGGAAATTATCCATGTATACCATACTTATCCTTTCATTGTATGATTTATGTTTATGCTGAAAATATTAAATTTTTATGAAATATTTTTTTTAGTGGGTTTTGATATGATGACTATTTTATGATCTTATGAAACACACACATATATGGTTTTCATTATGATATTTGTGGGACTCATATCTCTCTCTAATTCATTTGGAAAATAATTATATTTCATGATATAGTTATGGGAAATAAGTCGATGTGCTGAATATGTTATAGGAAATAAGTCGATGTGATTGATCTACTCTAGGAAATAGGTGTTGATCCCTAATCCTATAGACTTGGAAGTTAACCTTGACATATTAAATGGATTATAAAATTATGATGGTTTCACATTCATCTATTACACGAACTTACAATTTATGATTTAGTTATGATGAATTTTCATTCTTATGATTCATGTATTTTGAAATGATGATGATTTTTTCAATAACTCATGTTTACAATCATTGTCAGATTGGGTTTGATCTTTGTAAGTTATTGTCTGGATATCATACCCTTATTATTATTATTATATTCTTACATATGATCATCGATTGATATCTCACATTTTTAACCTCATTGAGAAATTAAGCTCACCATTTTTCCATGTTTCCTTTCCCTAAGTTGTGAATAATAGTTTTAGTAGGTTATTCCTATGAAGAATACTATGAGAGAAGGTATTTATGGGAGATGTTGAAGATATTTCATAAAAAAATTAGGGTATATATCTAGTCTCCAAAGACTCTAATAAATTATGGTTCGTATGTTGATTGTATTGTTATGTATTGAATATTCATCTAAATATATGTAATATTTGTGTAAAAATCATTGGCCATTATAGTTTGTACAAGATCATAGTATAGTCGATTGTTGGCGATTAGGGTTAGAAAAATTTTATGAAAACCCTAGGGATTGGTTTATGTATAAGGAAAAATCATAATGTATTGGTAACAATCATGAATAAATTATGTTAAACCTAAGGTATCATAGAAGAATGTGCCCTGATTTAGTTATTCTATAAAATATTATTTTAGAATTATATATTTTTCCACTATGATTAGTGTTTCTATCAATTTGATTTTTGGTTTTAGTTAATGGATAGAAACCAAAGGAATCATGTTAATGTTTAATATTGTGGAAAATGAAATTATTTTCCACCAGAGACACCAAATTTTACGGGAGTTGGAATGAAGAATCAAACCGTTATGCTAATAAAACTTTCTCGGTCTATTAATCATGATGAATTTACAAATGATAAAAGGAATGAAATATTATTGAATATTTCATGAAGAAACATCAACCTCATTTTAGTGAATCTTTTTATACAGTAGTGGTTGAATAATGGATCAACAACATTGATAAAATATTTTCTATTCTTCAATGCTTAGAACTTGAAAATTTTATCACAATATTTTTATCATCTAGTTTGTGGAGAAGATCAACGGTGGAATGTAATCAAGAACAAATTTCAAGAGGAATAAATTAAATCCATGTAATGAGATGTGTTTAATAGAATATTATTCAGTAAGAAATCCCCACGTATTCTATATTCAAAGATAGAAAAATAATTTCTTGAAGTGAAGTAAAAAAGATGATGAATAGTTGGTATGAAAAATTTACAAGACTCTCTAGTTTAATTATCACCCCTAAAGATAAAATTGATCAATTATTTTTCGAAAAAATGATTCATCCTACTGCATCGTCACCGGTGGATTATCAATGTAATCATCCTCTTTCGCAGACAGAATCGAGATCCATGAATAGTTCTCTTAATTTCAAGTCTGGTTTCCTTAAAGAGCAGACTCATGTCTCCACCTCCTTCAAACTAGCTCTTCTTCAGCACTCTCATCCTTAGGCTCCTCAGGTTACAGTGTTCCCTAAAATTTCATTAGATCCTTCAGCTTCTATTTTAGAGGGATATGATCCCGTGTTAAGAATCCTGACTTCCTCCTTTGTGGAAGCATCACATCACCTTTCTTGGGAACTGGTGGCATGTTTTAGAATGGAAAAACCTCCACTCACCCTTTTCCAATGTTTCTCCATATCTTGGGTTTTGGTTCATCCATCTTGGGTTTCTATCTTAAATCGCAAGGCTTTATGTGTGGTTATGAGAACTAAGGAATATCTGGTCAAGGCATGGTGTTTTAGCCTCAGATCGGTTGGTCACTGGCACTTCAACATTTTCAGATGGGATATGAAGGTTCATTGCGGCAAGGATCCTATGTGTGTGGTGGTTTGGATTAATCTTCCCAGCACCCCCTACTATTCCATTATTTCCCCTTTCTAAGTGGAATTGGGAACCATTTGGGGGAATTTTACATGGACTGGCACACTTCGTGGATAGAGGAAGCTTCCTTGGATCGGATATGCATTGTCATGGATCTTTATCATCCCCTTCTGGTGAAAATTCTTCTCAAGGTTGCGGGTATGGAGGATTGGAAACATGATCTCATTTTTCCTTTGCCTCCCCACATTTGTGTGTGTTGTCACCTTCAGGGTCACTCTTTTTCGGTTTGATGTTGAATACATCCAGAGGACCTAGTCTCCCAATATTCTCCTTTTTATTCTGGTAGTCATATTCCTCGGATGGCTAGGGGGGTTCTTCCCGTAGTCTCAAAGTCAGTCTTTATATAGATCAGTGCCTCTTCTCCTTTATTGTTCAGTCCGTACTGGTTCCAGGCTCTGACGGCTGGCTGGATGCTTCCTTCTCTTTTTCCTTACATGCTGCCTACTCTCCCTATTTATGCTGCAAGATCTTTTATGAGGAATCCTTTATTTGATTCATTTCCCAGTTAAAAGGGAAAATAGATCATAAATTCCTCGTCTCCTCCAAAAGACCAGTATAGGGATCCTGGTGCATTGGGTTGCCCGACATCTCCTCTAAAGGAAAGACCTATTTGGATGAGAATTTGGAAGATAATCCTTTAGATCCTATGGTTATGAAGCTGTCTGAAGATTCTTTGGTTGTTTGCAGATCCTCTCTTTTGGAATCTGGGGATTACTAGCTTTTTCCTTTCTCAGCTGAGGCTAGCGGTCCAACATTGAAGGACTTTGAGGATTATCTTTATATTATCTTGACTCCTCCCTCACAGCCTCAAGGGAGTCCCCCCTTTCATTCCTTAAGATATACACCTCATCATTCCACTTAGGTTAAGCATTTCAAGGCTGTTTCTATTAATCCTAGAGGTTATAGAACAACATCTATTGGTTTTGAAGCTCCCCTGGCTTGTTTACCGAGTCCCAACTTCATCTTTCCATGACGAGTGTTTCTTTCACACTGATAAAACACTATTTTGTTTAATATTTAATTGATAATAAATGAAATAATTTCCTCACATTATGCTAAACACTTTAATTTATAGAATATTTGGGATTAGACTATTCATTTGAAAATTTGATTGAAATTCCAATTTTACCCTTTTAAAATCCACTATAGTATTTCTGGAATAAATATTGCTATGTAAAATATTTTGACTTAAAATTTTGTAACTATGTTCATGAATTAATGGGATACAAATTCTATTCAGGACATGGGGGCTGGATCGTGTATTATAGTGAAGTAAATGAGCCATGAAGACAAAATTGGACTGAACCATCTAGATTGGACATCACTTCACCATTTGGGCCGTATATTCTTTATCTAAACTTGGATTAAGCCCAAATCTTGAGGTAATCTAGTGAACATGATTATTAACAAATAATACTTCTAGAAGGATAGATAATTCACGTGTTTTTGAGGTCAACTATGTGGTGGAATTGGGATTTAACAATTTGGCCGAATTTCCCTTTAACAATTAAAAATGTTTTGTAACCCTAGACCTCCCCAATTCTATTTAAAGGATGTTTTAACTCTTTGGGAGGGATTTTAGAGTCTTTAGGAATGTTTTTACGAAAGGGTGGATCTTGGAAACCCCTCACAACTCTTAGAAGAAGTAATGCATAGTGAAAACATCTCTTCCAAAAAAGGCTCTCCTCTCCCACCTCCTCTTTGTTTTTATTTGTTCTTATGCTTATAACGTGAATTTTATTCCATAAATATGTTGTGTTTTTCTTTTTTCCTCTTATTATTTTTCTTCTTGGGCTGTAATATAATATTGGAGATGAGATTGGGTGTTCCCCTTTCAATACATTACTTATGCAAAATGTCACCATGATGACAACTCCACCCATAGAAGAGTGATTTCTTTCATAGTTGATCTAATACCTACTCACTTCATTAAATTATTTTGAATCCTTAAACATACTTTAATTCATAAATTTTGATCAATTAATTGAGTTTCAATTTCTAAGTGACTCAATTAACTTGCACTTGACCACGTGGTCGGGCTTGTGAAAACCGTGTGAGTGAAACATCAGTCACAAAATCTAATCACTTTGGGATAGAATTGTAGGGTTTAATTCTCATTCATAAACACAATTAATTCTCAAATCCAGGTATGATATTATTCTCTAATTGACCACTGACCACAATTTTCCTTTTGGATCACAATCAAAGCAGGGTGCTGCGATTGAAGGTCCTGAAGTTAACATATGGTTCATTTTCAAAAAATATTTTTGGTTGTGTTAATTTCCGTAGGGTTCAGAGATTAAAAATGTTAGGGGATCATAATTTAATGAATTATAATTAAATGAGATAATGATAAATGAATAGTTAAGGGGTTTGATTAGATCAACTACGTCTTCTCAAATAAGTGTTTCTAAAGAATTTGTCTCTTGATTGTTACTTCTCATTTTCTTGTTTAATTTACTATTTGAAAAGTCACAAAACAACCCCCTCCCATATTTCTTTTCATTTGTTTTAAACTATTTAAATACTTACTTAAAGCCCATTAATATTTGTTTAATTCCCTTTCTTCTTGAGAGAACAAACTAGGTCATCCAACATGTTGCACTTGGTAAAATCACGAATAAATATTTTTAAGAGTGTGTGCGACAATGTCCTTTTCAAATTGGCGCCATTGCTGGGGAGGCAATTTTTTTATTCAACTAATTTGAGGTATTTTTTTCTTTCATTTTTTTCTTTTTTTTTCTCTTCATATTTCTCCTTTCCCCTTTCTCTCATTTTTTCTTGCTTTTATTTCTTTCTTTACTATCTATTTTCGTATCTTTCAGACTGTCAATTGAAACCTCATTTAATGTATTGGTGTCCACTTATTTTCATTTCCATATTTTCTATGATTTATGACATGATCCCATCATGAGGATGTAATTGATCTAGACCTCAAGATTGAGCGTATCCTTAGTGTTAGACTTGGTGTCCTGAGAACCAACTATATTTACTTTGATTACAATAATGTACACCTATTATATATTTTTCATTGTTCTACATGACTATAATATAATAATGTCCTAGAATATTTGTTGCATTAATAAGGTCATGGTAGATACCCTCTATGATGATAACCTTGAAATTCTATAAATATATTCTTAAATAAAGTTCTACGGTTGGATGACATACTATGATAGGACATATAGTATATAGACTGTCATGTGAGAGTACTCGTAAGAAGATGAGGCTCTCTTTCATGGAGTTCTCACATGGTAATCTCTAAGATGAGATATTATGAGAACGACCCCGCCATTAGTAATTCTACATGTCTTGGTGTCACCAGAGATTGCTATCTATGAGTGTGTGTAATGGTCCTTAGACTGAAAGATTATCATTAACTCATATAATGACTCACACACTTAGATTTGCAGACGAAAACCGTCACAAAGATAGTTGGCGGAAAGTAGGGTATGTTGGGTGCATCAAGAATGACATTTTGTTAATGGATAATTCAAGGAAGGATTTGTACCTTCAATATTTATGGAAGTATATATCTTGGGCCCTTTGATTGAAATAGAACTGTCACCCAAATTCCTTGGCCATGGTGTAATGACGGGTTTATTTCTGGAAGTCAAAGAATGAAGGATCAAGCATATAGGTTTATGAAACTACCATGAAACATGCTTGATGATATATTTAGACAAAGGGATTAAATTCATTGCAGTGTCAACTTCTTTCTCTTATGTTCCATGACCCGTTGCTAAACAGTAATCTTGGAGTTTAGGCAAGCCCGCTTAATGCCAACGAGAAAAAGGCCTATAGGGTCACACACTAAGTGTATCCAAGTATCTAAAGTAGAATAAAGATTATTCACGTATGTGGTTTAATAATTATTCAAAGAAGCCTAAATTGTTTTAATGTTGGAGGAAGAATAAAATGAAAACAAGATATACACACCATGTACATTGAATGTACATGCCGTGTAGTTTTCATTTTGGAAAGAAAATGAAAACAAGATATACACGCCATGTACATTGAATGTACACACTGTGTAGTTTTCATTTTGGAAAGGAAATGAAAAACGAGTACACACCGTGTATTAATGATTACACGCCGTGTAGTTTTTCCAGTCGGGATTTTGAAGAAATAATATCATTTTATTAAACGATATTTATTATAATCAGTGTGGGCGCATGTCTAGGAATTAATGATTTGACATGGGGTTTTTTTTAATAAGAGTTAATGAAATAAATAAAACACATAACATGTTTATTTATTTTCATAACTCTATAACCTCAAAACCGATTATAAATATCCTCACAACCCCAACACTTTTCCCTAATCGTTGTGTACAACAATTCTAGAGAATTATCTCAAGTCCTAAATAACTCCTTCCTCCAAGAATTCTCTCATAACCAAGAGAGATCCTCCTCCATCGGATCAATGCGATATAAGGTGGACAATGCAAGCAAAGGCTTCTCCATACTAGCACCCGAATATTCCTTTGGCGACATTCAGAGATACATGGTGCACGTGTGGATCACTACTAGAGGAAGTCTACACTTTGCTTCTACGATGCAATGACAAATCACATCGAAACGTGATCAGAAATATCAATGAAGAAAGAAATCCATAAAAGGCACTTCTTGTCAATTAATTAAATTAATTATAATCAATCTTTGAGGATCCTCCTTTGTAGTTCATGGACTATTCTTCTTCTTTGTCTATTTCTGTGATTCGATCTATGGAGTCTCACATTTATCATCGTATTGATCCCGTATTGATCATTACTAATGACAAAAAGTCAAGTGGGCACATCCACCCATGATCTTCTGCTGCTCCTGGGACCTTCACTTAGGGATCTAATCAAACAACCACGGTCTACTGGAAGTGTCGACATTTACCCAACAAGGGAATTCCTCTACTATAGGAATTTTGAAATTGGAAACTCTTTTAAAACAAATATAAAACAAGATAAAATGGCTGAAAATGAAAATAATAAACTCAATAGTACTATTCAAGAGTTGGCTGCACCTGATATTAATTATCAATCTACATGCATTGCATATCCAACTCCCGAATCAAACTTTGAACTAAAATCCGGGTTAATTCACCTTATTCCAAAATTTCATGGCTTATCTGGTGAGGATCCAAACAAAAATTTAAAAGAATTCAATGTAGTATGATCAAAAATGAAACCAAAAAATGTCTTTGAAGATCAAATAAAACTTATATCATTCCCATTCTCACTTGATGAGACTGCTAAATATTGGATGTATTATTTATAACCTGAAGATGTAACATGTTGTAATGATTTGAAATGTCTTTTCTTGCAGAGATTTTTTCAAGCATCAAGGACCACATCCATCCGAAATGAGATCTCATAGATTAAGAAAGAACAAGGGGATCCAATGTATGAGTACTGGGAGTGATTCAAGAAGTTGTGTGAAAGCTACCCGCATCACCAAATTAGTGAGAAAATCCTCATACAATACTTTTGTGAAGGACTCAAACCTATGGAGAGGAGCATGGTAAATGATGCATCTAGGGGAGCATTGGTCGATAAGAAACCAATAGCGGAACATTCATTGATCGACAAGATAGACCAAAACTCCCAAAAATTTGGAGATAGAGGTACACCGCATGTCATGGGAGTACATAAGGTAAGTCATTCTTCTCTTGAGAGTCATTTAATCGATACCAAGTTGGAAGAATTGACCACTATGGTGAGGCAGATATCTTTGGCTCAAAAGACACCCCAACCCACTCCTATGATAGATTATGACATTTTCAATGAGACAAGCCACCCAACTGACAGTTTCCCCCAACTACAAGAAATAGAATATTATGCAACAATGTTTACTAGGAGACCATATCAATAGTAACAACAACCATATCCCTAAAAGAAGTTTGATTCATTTGCACTATCATACAACCATGGGTGGAAGGATCAATCAGAAATGAGGTATGCATCTGGAAAACAACAAAGGCCCCCCTTTCAACAAAACTTCCATTAGCCTCCACCTAACCAACAGGGTTTCCAACATCCCAAAAAAATATTTGAAGCCTATGAATCAAAAATATAATAATATAGGAATCCCCAACCCAAGGTGGATTCTAATAATAATGATCTTTTGAAATAAATTCTTCTTAATCAATAGAATGAGTTGAAGAGTCAAGGTTCCGAGCTAAGGGAGTTGAAAACTCAAATGAGCCAGATTGCCACCGCCCTCCATGAACTGGGAAGTAATAATTCTGGAAATCTAGTTTCCCAACCTACTCCAAATCCAAAGTGGAATGTCAGTGCCATCACATTGAGAATCAAGAAGAAAACAACTGATGCTTCTCCACCTACTATTCCACTGGGATTCACCTCAACTCTGGAGAAGCCCCATTCAAAACCGACTGATGAGCAACCCAAGGATAAAGATAAAGGTAAGAAAAAGGTTAATTTTGTTCCTCCTAAACCCCTTACAATTCCAAATAGGGTTGTTCAAACCAAGAAGATGGATGAAGAGGCAATGAAAAAGGAGGGGTTGGACACATTCAAGTGTGTGGAGATAAACATACCCCTTATTGTGGCCGTTATGAAAATCCTAAGGTATGAGAAATTATTAAAAGAACTTTGTACCAATCAAAGAGGGATCAAGGGAAATGAGAGGATCAACCTTGGAAGGAATGTGTCAGCACTCATTACACTAACTCAAGTAATATCAACAAAGTGCAAGGATCCAGGGACATTCACCATCCCATGCACTATATGGGAGTTACACTTTTATGATGATTTATGTGATTTAGGAGCTTCCATAAATGTAATGACTCACTCTGTATTCTCTTCTTTTCAGGTTGGTGAGTTGAAACCAATGAGAGTAGTGGTGCAGTTGACAAATAGAGCTACGACATATCAAGCATGATTCCTTGAGGATGTACTAGTCTGAGTAAGAGACATGATCTTCCTAGCATACTTTTACGTTCTTCAAATGGAGGATGATCTGGTAAGTTCATGTGCTCCCATTATCTTAGGTAGTCCCTTCCTCAAAACTACAAAAAATATCATAAATGTCAATGAGGGTACACTTTCCATGGAGTTTGGAGATGAAGTAGTGATATTTAATATTATGGATTCCATGAAGTACCCCTCAGGGGGCCATTTTGCTTTTTTTGTCTCCCATTTTGAACCACCAAATAAAAACCCCATGGATTTTTATTTTCCTATTCTTAGGGAGATTATGATAATTGGTTCTAGTTTGATGTCTAAGAGTACATCCAAACCTATTTATAATGCACAAAAATATCTTATATTTGATTTTGAAATGGAATAATATTCTGATTTTGATCATGTGAACTTTGATTATGACATGGCTGTTGAGTATGAAGATGGATTTGATGCTTTATTCTATGCTTTTGATGATGTATATTTTGATACTAATGTTCATTATTCAAATATTTCAATTTATTCAATTTATCCATCCATACATCACCCCCTACATTGGAACTCAAGCCATTGACACCAAATCTAAAATACTCATACTTGTTAAGTGGTGAGAAATTACCTGTTATAATTGCTAACAATCTCTCTTTTGAACATGAATAAATACTTTTGAATCTTTTGAGGGAGAACATCAGGGAAATCGGGTGGACCTTGGATTACATATCAGGATTCTTTTGGAGGATGGGGCTAAACTAGTTAGGAATCCACAAAGGAGACTCAATCCAATACTTTTAAAGGTTGTTAAAAAAGGGGTTGAAAAATTACTCAAGGCATGTATAATCTATCCCATTTCAGATTCTAAGTGGGTGAGTCCTATTCAAGTTGTACCTAATAAAAGTGGTGTTACTATTGTTAAAAATGATAATGAGGAGTTAGTTCCAATGAGGGTGAAAAACAATTGGCATGTGTGTATTGATTATAGGAAACTAAATCAATCCACTCACAAGGACCATTTCCCCCTCCTATTTATTGATCAAATGATTGAGAGACTAGTTGGGAAGACACATTATTGTTTCTTGAATGGATTTTCTAGATATTTTCAGGTTCCTATAGCTTCAGAGGCTTAGGAGACGACTACATTGACCTATCCCTTCAGCACATTTTTCTACCGGAGGATGCCATTTGGACTGTGCAACACCCAAGGTACCTTCCAGAGATGCATGGTGAGTATTTTTTTTGATTTTCTTGAGACCTACATGGAGGTATTTATGGATAAATTTACAGTGTATAGATCCACATTTTATGAATGTCTAAGTAGTTTGGGAAAGGTGTTGAATCATTGTATTGAGAAGAATCAGGTCTTGAACTTTGAAAAGTGTCATTTCATGGTAGATCATGGAATTTTCTTAGGTTATGTAGTGTCAAAGCATGGGATATATGTTGATAGATATAAGGTAGACATCATTTCATCCTTACCCTATCCTTCATGTGTATATGACGGTAGATCTTTCCTAGGGCATGCAGGATTCTATCGGCGCTTCATCAAAGATTTTAGTAAGATTTCTATTCCTATGTCACGATTACTTGAAAAGGATTCTAATTTTGTGTTTGATGATTCTTGTAGGACTTCCTTTGATGATCTAAATAAGTGTCTGACCATGCCACTGATCATACAACCCCCATGGTGGGAGATTCTGTTTGAGCTTATGTGTGATGCCTCCAACTTCGCAGTTGGAGATGTCTTATCTCATAGGGTGGATGGATGTTCACATGTGATTTCCAATGCATCAAGGACACTAGATTCAGCCTAATAATAATACAAAACCATGAATAATGAGTTTCTTACTATCATATTCTATTTAGATAAGTTCCGTTCGTATTTATTGGGCTCTAAAGTAGTTATTTTTTTTGACCATGTAGCTCTGAGGTACCTCTTGAAGAAGCTAGATGCAAAGACCAGGCTAATCCGATGGATGATCCTTCTTTAAGAATTTGATATTGAGATAATGGAAAATAATGGGTCAGAGAACATGGTGTAGGAACACATGAGTAGGCTTACTCACACACTAGAGAATGACACCTTGTACCCGGTACCACTTTGGGACACTTTCCCTGATGGACATCTTTATTCCATCTTAGGTACACATCCTTGGTATGCTGATTTAGTGAACTACCTTGTTTCCCATGAAATCCATGTAAATTTAAAGAAACATCAAGTCCAAAAATTAAAAAGTGAGTCTCGGTATTATGTGTGGGATGATCTATACCTTTGGTGCATGTTTAGTGATCAAGTTATTAGGAGGTGTGTTCCTGATCATGAGTTTGAGTCTGTTTTGAAATTCTATTATAAACTTGCTTGCGGTGGACACTTTGGACCCCAATGAACATTTAGTAAAGTCTTAGACTTTGGATTTTATTGGCATAGTTTATTCCATGATGCTCATGTGTTTTTTAAGTCATGTTCACATTTCCAAAACATTGGTAATATTTCTAGGAGACACGAGATACCCCAAAAATCCATACTATTCTGTGAGATATTTGATGTATGTGGCACTGATTTTATGGGTCATTTTCCATGTTCTTTTTTTTCTTGTACATTTTGGTTTTTGTTTATTATGTGAGCAAATGGGTGGAGGATAAGGCCACCA
The DNA here is from genome assembly GCA_963277665.1 of Viscum album. Lineage (NCBI taxonomy): Eukaryota > Viridiplantae > Streptophyta > Magnoliopsida > Santalales > Viscaceae > Viscum > Viscum album. The sequence continues at coordinate 767,226,809 of OY728119.1, read as the reverse complement.
GGACTGATGATTCTCATGTTGTAGAGGACTTTTTCAAGACACAAATTTTTTGCAGGTTTAGAGTTCTAAAGGACATCATCAATGATAAGGGGAAAAAATTATACAATTGTAATTTGGCTTCCCTCCTTCAGAATTATTGGGTGACACACAAAACATCAAAACAATACAACCCCCAAACAAATAGCCATGATGAGGTTTCAAATCCTGAATTGAAACAAATTTTGGAGAAAACCGTGCAACAGAATTGGAAGGATTGGAGAAAGCGCTTGGATGATGCATTGTGAGATTATAGGACAAAATACAAAACTCCCATTAGTATGTTCCAATTTCATATTGTCTTTGGTAAGGCTTGTCATCTCCCCGTGGAAGTCTAGCATCGAGCTTATTGGGCTATAAAGAAATGCAACATGGATTTGGCCCAAGCTGGAATTCAAAGAAAGCTGCAAATTCATGAGATTTAGGAGATTCGATTGTCCTCATATGAGAACTAAAGGCTCTATAAGGAAATATTAAAGGAATTTCATGAAATAATGATCCAACAAAGGGAGTTTCATGTTGGAGATAAGGTCCTTCTATACAGTTCACAACTGAAGATGATTCCTGGTAAGTTGCGTTCCGGATGGTTGGGTCCTTATATTGTTTCTAATGATTTTCCTTATGGTGCAGTGGAGATCACACAAGAGGACACAAGAATGAGATTTACAGTCAATGGTCAACATTTGAAGAAATACATCGAGGGACTTCTTACTAATGTAGTGGATTTCATCACACCATATGACCCCATCATCACTTGAGCATATCAAGCTGTTCCTAACCCTTTCACTTTTATATTATTTGTCCTATTTAAAATTATGAATTTAATGTGAAAATATCATCTCATGGGTTCACATTGAGGACAATAAAATATTTTAAGTGTGGGGAGGGAACCTTTTAGTTTAGTAATTTCAATTGTTTTCCTATTTTTCAATGTTTTTTTTCAAAAAAAATTGTGTGTTTTTCAAATTTTGTGTGTTTATTTTTCATTTTTTTGAGTGTTTTTGAATATCTTGAAATAAATTATTCTCATAACAATTTTGAAATCCATATCAATAAGTGAAAAAATTTATCCCATGAAACTAAGCTTAAATGAATGCTGAAAATGACTTTGTTTCAAGTTCAAATGTTTAGTAATTTCCTAAAAAGTACTCTACATTTTGAATCCCATACCACATCTCACTATCTTTATATTATAAATAACTTTATTGTGAGGCTTCTGAACCATTATTTTTTTTATTCTTTACATTCACCTCACTTCTTGAGAGAATCAAACCATGCTTGATTTAACTAGAATTTGATTTATTTCTATCAAAACATGAGGGGTTGAGGTACTCATGTTTAAATGATTGAGCCATTTGTTTGGTATTAAAACCCCTATTTTAAAGAATAATTTTTCTAATGTCCTAAATTAAACATTTAATCCCTATATCCATTAGAATCCATGAACAACCTGTTAGGTTTTCCACATTATAAGCCAATTTTCCATATCCAACCAACTCTTGAAGTGAAATTGTATAATCTAGTTGAACTTATGTGTGTGTGGGGGGGAGCTATCTTGTGTTGTGCTATCACATTCTGTGAAACTTAAGGTTGAAAATTAAATTGTGAAGAGAAGTTTTTGCTGCTAAAAAAATCATTCTATTGAAATCTGTGCCTTTCTGGAGCTTTCATGATTAAATTAGTTGTGCCTTTCTGGATCTTCTGATGAATTAATAAATTATGCCTCTCTGGAGCTTCCATAAAAAAATATGTTTGAGAGGATTGAAATTTTTGTTGCTGAAATGATGAATGGTGTAAACTTTAAATGAGTTTTCATGATGATGGAGTTGAATTGATACTAGGAGGAGTGAGGAGGAGACCATACTTGAGTGACAATTATAATAATGCATTTTTGCTTCAAAAAGAGTCAAGACCTCCTCATTCAGCCTCAATTTTTTTTCACATCTAAATCCAAAAAACCAAAATCCATATAACAACCCTAAAAAGTCCTCATGATAAACATATGTCCTTTACTCACATTATGTGGTGATTTATGAATTTATCAATCCTATGGTGACCCTTGTATGAGTTTGGATGAGAAAGACATTACTGAAAAATTGACATTTGTGTGATAAGAAAAAATTCAAGTGAAGTAAGTGTTTTGTGCATGAGAGGATAAATGAAGTGAAAATATATTGGATGATATAAATGGAGAACTTGAAATAATGGTTTTTTATGTGGCATGATATCTTTTGTTTCTTAGTGTGGAATTGTTGGATCTCAAGGATATGTGTTTTAATTTTTTTTTTGATTCAATATTGATGTTTACTTGATATGTGGTTTTGACCAGGAGTGCAAAAGGGTAAGTGTGGGGGAGTTGATAAAACACTATTTTTTTGAATATTTTATTGATAATAAATTAAATAATTTCCTCACATTGTGCTATTAATTTATAGAATATTTGCGATTAGATCATTCATTTGAAAATTTGATTGAATTTCCAGTTTTAACCTTTTAAAATTCACTGTCATATTTCGGGAATAAATATTATTTTATAAAATATATTGACTTAATATTTTGTAACTATGTTCTTTACTTAATGGGATACAAATTAAATTCAGTACATGGGAGCTGGATCATGAATTTTAGTGGAGTAAATGGGCCATGAAGACAAAGTTGGACTGAACCATCCAGATTAGACATCACTTCAACATTTGAGTCGTATCTTCTTTATATTAACTTTTATTAAGCCCAAATTTTGAGGGAATCTCGGGGACATTATTAGGAACAAATCAGCCTACTAAAAGTCCATCTAATTAAAGCGTTTTAGAGGTCAAATATGCGGTGAAATAGGGATTAAAAAATTTGTCCGAATTTTCTTTTAACAATTAATTTTTTTTTGTAACCCTAGCCTCCCCAACTCTATTTAAAGGATGTTTTCACTATTTGGGAGGGCTAGTAGAGGCTTTGGGAAGGTGTGTCCGAAAGGGTGGATCTTGGGAACCCCTCACAACTCTTTGGAGAAGTAATTCCTTGTGCAAACATCTCTTCCAAAAAAGGCTATCCTCTCCAACCCACACATCGTTTTTCTTTGTTCTTATGATTGTAACGTGAATTTTATTCAATAAATCTTCTGTGTTTTTATCCTTCCATCTTCTTATTTTTCTTATTGGGCTGGAATTTTAGAGTGAAGATGAGATTGGGTGTTCCCCTTTCAACCCATTGCTTATGAAAAACGTCTCTATGATGACAACTCCACCCATGGAAGAGTGGTTTCTTTCGTAGTTGATCTAATCCTTACTCCCATAATTAATTTATTTTGAATACATAAACATTATGTAATTCATAAATTGTGATCAATTAATTGAATTTTAATTTATAAGTGACTCAGTCGACTTTCACTTGACCGTGTGGTCGGGCTTGTGTAAACCGTGTGAGTGAAACCTCAATCACAAAATCTAATCACTTTGGGATATAATTGTAGGATTTAAGTCTCATTACTGAAAAAAATTAATTCTCAAATCCAGGGACGATATTCTTCCCTAATTGACCACTGAACACAAGTTTTATTTTGGATTAGAATCAAAGTAGGGAGCTGCGATTGAAAGGTCCTGAAGTTAATCTAAGGCTCATTTTCACAAATATTTGTGGTTGTGTTAATTTCCATAGGGTTCAGAGGTTAAAAAGTTTTAGGGATCATTAGTTAATGAATTATAATTATATAGGATAATGAAAAATGAATAGTGAAGGGGTTTGATTAGATCAACTACGTCTTCTCATATAAGAGTTTCTAAAGAATTTGTCTCTCGATTGTTGCTTCTCATTTTCTTGTTTAATTTACTGTTTGAAAAGTCACAAAACAAACCCCCAATATTTATTTTCATTTGTTTTGAACAATTTAAATACTTACTTAAATACCATTAATAGTTATTTAATTTACTTCCTCTTTGAGAGAATGACCTAGGCCAGCCACTGTGCTGCACTTAGTAAAATCAAAAATAAATATTTTGGAGAGCGTGTTCAACAATGTCCTTTCACCCATCAATGGAAGCCTATTTTCCTAAGGAAATTTATGGGAGGCCCTGATATGAGTACAGGACGGTCTGGTCATGTTGGGTTGTGCGCAACTATCTAGGGGCAGTTATGTAATTTCAATTCTAGTTGTTAGAAGGTTGTTAGTTTTTTAGTTTGTTATAAAGTTGTTGGGAGGAGGGGTTGTCTTGAAGGCTATAGTCCCATTTATAAATAAGGGAGATTTGGGCTATTGGGGGGGGGGGGTTAGAGAGAAGAATTCTACTGTGCAGAATTATGGGCTGCAACCTCGGGACTCAGAGAGCAGTGGCTCTAGAGGATTTCTTCTTCTATTTTTCTTATTTTCCTTCTTTGATATGTAATTTCTACTACTAATAATTGAAGTTCCCACTGATTTTATTTATCTCTCTAATTTATTCCTATCAATTGGTGCTTTTATTGATAGATTTCTATAGAGAGAAACAAGATAGAGATTCTTGAGAGGTTTTTGATGTGAAGGTTTGAAGAAAAAGTAGTGGAAGTTCCTTCTTTTTCTTCTTCTTTAAACTATCGAGATTCTTGATGCCATCAGATTCAAGATAAGGAGATGCAACAACTTGGATTATATAGATGAAATATTCAATACACAGTAAGAAAAAAAAGGCTCAATTGCAATTGTGAAAAGAAATTACTTTCACTAGGAAGACATAACAGATGAAAATGTTGAGTTGAATGCTACGACTATAGAGAAGAAGAACGAAACATACAATAGTGGGAAACAAAAAAAATGGACAACTATTTTCTAGACCTATCCATGTAGTGGATGTTAGGAATGGATGGAGAGAGGGATTCTTCAATGGAGATTTTCTAGTTCTGGAATGGATGCTGCTGAGGTAGTCAAAGAGGACGAAGTTGCTGGAGAGGAATTGCAGCAAAAAAGACATCACACAGAGGTAAAAAAAAGATAAAATATAAAAGAAATAAAAAAAATAAAATCGAGTCGCAACCACTTAGAGTTCACGTCCATGGAGACAATAACAGTTTTGGTGGAACAATTGACTACTGGAATCGAATGGATGAGGCAGGTAAATGTGGAGATACTGGAGTAGTGTGCGACATTGAAGAAGAAATACTGTGAATCTCTAAATCTACTGTAGAAAAACTCAAACAAAGCTTGGAAATAAGATGGATAACATCTGTAAAGGGATATTCAAAAGGAAGAAGAATAAAAGTCAAAATAGGAACAATCCATAACAAGAGTACTAAGTGAGGCCAAAGCTAGCATTGAAGTCCAAAGCTCAAGTGGAGGTAGTTTAACGCACCAAATTGAACAGAGTGAGAAGCTTCAGGCTATACCAGAACAGGTGAAGCACCTTGAGGCTATAGCTAGACGTATGGTGTTGAGTTTTTTGGATTAAGAGAGATACGAGAAAAATATAGTGGTTGTTATAGATGTTAGGGATTGTAAAGAACCCCCCCCCCACTGAAAAAAGATTGACAGAGGGAGAACTACATGGATGTGGGAAGAACCACCTAAGTATCTTAATACTACTTTGGGATTAGATATTTTAACACCTAATTCAAATAAGTATGTAAAATCTTCTTCTGATAATCTTCGATCATTGAATGAGTTCTCTGGAGGCATTGGTGGCGACCCTAGGGAGCGAGAAGAAATGTGTGTTGTAAGGAAGAATAATTGTTTGTGCTATCAAAATATAGTGATAAAAACTAGAGTTTCTTTGCTGATATCACTTTCACTCATGTTATCCAGTTATAAAAGAAGGAGTTTCCGAGGTAAAGATGATGATGCTTCAATAGCTCATTATCAGCTAGCATGGTTTTGGAACAGGTGTATGTTGTTGAGAATGTAGTGTAACTTTGTAATTCCAAACTTGGGAGGTATATTAGACTATGGAGTTGTGCAACTGAGCTGGAAAAGAAGAGTTTTGAAGAAGATACCAGTGAAAAGAATGGTAATATGAAGAGGTGGGATCAATTTCTTCACATTGAGGAGAAGGTGATATTTCAAGAGGGCGGTAATGATAGGAGTGCATGGTGGGATGGTCATGGTGGGTAGTGCAGAACTGTCCTGGGGAAGCTATGTAATTACTCTTATAGTTTTTAGGAGGTTTTTAGTTTGTTAGAAATTTTTTGGGAGGATGGGTTGTATAGAAGGTTCTAGTGTAGTTTATAAATAAGGGAGATGTGAGATGTTGGGGGGGGGGGGTTAGAGAGAAGAATTATGCTGTGCAGAATTATGGGCTGCAACCTTAGGCCTCAGAGAGCAGTGCCTCTAGAGGATTTCTTCTTCTATTTTTCTTCTTTTCCTTCTTTGATATGTAATTTCTTCTACTGATAATTGATGTTCCTACTGATTTTTTCTCTTTCTCTAATTGATTCCTATCAGGACCCTTGTTTGATGATTTCCTTCCTCATTTAGAATTCTTGATGTCGCAGTGCTCAAGTTAACGAATACTTTATGTATTATGAACTGCATTATGGTAATTATTCCTTGGTGTCATTTCTTGAGCATAAGAAAAATGCCTCAAAGATGGAATTTTTGTCCTGTCGGTTAAAGGTGTGTGATTTCTTTCACGCACATGCAATAAACTTTCATATTTGAATATTTTGAAATTCTTATATTATGGTGGATCTAGTGGTGTATACTGCTCAGTTCATGACTCTTAGGATTATTTCCCAAGGTTATTATCTATTTTGTTCAGTGGTGTATGCTACTTGTGATGCGCAAGTGAGTGATTCCTTGTGACGGGATTTGGGTTCCTTTGACCCGGGTAGTGAGCCTTGGTTTATAAGTGGAAATTTTAATATTATTCTTGATACTAAGGAGAAAAGAAGAGGTGGATTCCACCCCATCAGTCCAATAAGGACATCGCTTCATTTCTGGATTAGAATGGTCTCTCGGATCTTAGCTTTATAGGGGATCAATATACCTGTTGCACCAATCAATGAGGGGATCGACGTTCTTGGTGTTGGATTGATCACTGTCTATCCAATCATCAAGCGATATCAACCTTTACAAACATGAGGCTTGAACATATTTCTTGAAGGATTTCTGATCACTCTCCACTTCATGTTTATCTAAATTCTTGCATTGTAGATGCAGATCTCATTGTTTTCTCACATCTTTGGGTTACTATTACGGTGTTTCAACTGGTTGTTCTTGAATCATGGAGTAGGCATATCCAGGGGATGCCTTGGGTCCCCTTTAATAATTATATGATACACCTCATTCAAGACCATAAAATAGGGCATTAGAGTTCTCCTTCCCCACAAGAGGATCTGGAGAACCTTAGTACCGACATTGGCCGGTTGGAAATAATATTAGAGGTTTAGTTGGATGATTGTACATTTGAAGAATTGACTATCTGAAAAGACTCCTATGTAGAGGTTCTTTTGGGAGTCCAACATCAGGACCAAGAACTTTCCAGGATTCAGTGGTTGTGGGAAGGTTACTTTAACATGACATTTTTCATGCCTTCATCAAGGAGAAGCATCATCACATCAATTCCAATATCCTTCTAGACAATTGAACTTATTCCAATGATCGGGAGGAGGTTGGAGGTATGGTAGAGAATTTATTTAAAAATATTCTTGCAATCCCCAATCCAAGTTTGCAGAAGAGATTTCCTAGAGGACAAGAGGAGATATGTGATGTCATTATGGAATGAATTTCTGATAGTGATAACGAGTTCTTTGAAGCCATTCTAGAGGACTTGAAGGTTACAAGAGGCGGTACGGAACCTCAATGCAGAGAGTGAACTATAGGACTTTATGGGTTCCCTGGATCCTTTTACAAGGTCTTATGGGATATTATGAATAGAAATTTGGTAGTAGAAATTCCAGACATCTTTCAAGGAAGAAAATTTCCATGTGTTTTCAGTGCCACTAAACTGGTGCTTACACCTAAAGTTAAAAATCCCTTTATGCACCAGAATTATCATTCGATCCATCTTTGTAATTTCTCATATTTTTTTGGCATTCATGATGAATAGGAGGATCTTGGAGTATCTCCCACATTGTTTGTTGGAGGATTAGCATGGTTTTTTCAAGGGAAGATAAATTAAAGAAGATATTTTTATTTCTCAATAGATGATCTCATATATTAATTTATGGACCCCAGTATCCATCATTGCCATCAAAATCAATATGAAAAAATAATATGATCATGTTGGATGGAGTTTTATCTTCAAGGTTCTCCCTTTCATGGGGTTTTCCACCTAGGATAGGGATCTCTTATTTAGATTCTTTTGATCCATGTGGATATCCATTAATTTCCTTGGAAGGAGTTGTAGTTTCTTTTAGACATTCCATGGTCTCAGGTAGGGAGTCCCTCTTTCCCAATGTATCTTTATCATTTCCCAAGACTACCTTATCCAACTTATTAATAGAGGTATTTTGTAATGATACAAATATCTGTTCCAATGAAAATATAGTTCCTTTAGGATCTATCATATTATGTTTTCATATTACAATATCATCTTTTCTAATTCCAATAGGAAATAAATCTATAACATCAACCAGATAATTTGGAAGTACAGTATTTGTAGTAGATAGGTGATTATTCAAGCCATGTGTAGTTTATATATTTCTTATCAATGATCATAAAGTTTTTTTTCATCTCTTATAAGATAGTATGGTAATTCACAAGAGTAACTTCCCAAAGAATTTTCTAGGATCTTAAATTTCTCTTGGGTTCCCTCAAATCCATAAAATTGACAAGATGGTTGGTAGGATCCCAGGATGAATTTTTTATTACAAAAATATCTTTCTTTACTTTGGAGGAGGATTAATTTGTTCAATATCATTTTGAAATCAATTACAATTCATGATATGTTAGATCTTAAGGGTATAAAATTGTGCCATTACTAATTTTGAAAATACTCTTTCTTCTTTCATATAGGATGCACATTCATATATAAGGAATCATTTTATTTATTTAGGGCATAATGCCTAGACCATTGAGGTGGGGGTATCAATGTCTAGATCTTATCAGATTCTATCAGAGTACTACATGCTAAAATGTCTTGGGAGGTTATTGATTAGTGGTTTCTTTTGGGAAGATTCATGATGAAAAATTTTGGGAATGACATGGGATCTTATAAATCCCACCCCTTTTTCTTATGCCGCATGCTTCCATCACTTTTATCTGATCTTAAGACTTGTACAAGGTGGCTGGTTGGGGTAGGTGAGATTTATTCTTTGGTTTCATGATTGTATGGACACTTTGATTGGCTCTCCAGGCTTTCCAACCCCAAATATACGCTTCAAGCAGGCTAGCATGTATCACAACTTCATTCAGGTGACATTGTATCTTGGTCAGCCCAACATATTTTCCCTTATTGAGTGAAATTCTAAGATGGATCGGTGAGTTTTTACAGGTTCTTTATCAGGATATTTCTCAGCTATGGAGTACAAGAGATTCAATTCAGAAAGAAATTATAAGGACAGTTGAGGGAATGTCTTATGGAATTCTAAGATCCTATCTAGATAGAACTTCCACACATATAGAAATGGAAACCAATAACTTCTCACTGATGATAAAATTCAGTGAATGGGAATTCCTCTCACTTCATGATGCTTATGTTATAGGATCTATCGAGAAGAAGCTATGTTCCAAATTTTCTTTGTGGGAGTTTGGGTGAGAATGGTTTGGCATACCATTTATGATTTTTTAGATTCTCTTGATCAGTTCTCAGGGAACAACATCCCCTATTTCTAGCTTCAGGGACTGGGTGTTCAAGGGAATGAGATGAAGGATTGGGTTGTCATTGTTTCTTTTGGTTGTTGGAAAATTTGGCAGGTAAGAAACCACACATTTCATGAGGACCACAAATAATCTGACACTGTTATTATATTCAGATCAAGGAACCTACTGGTGGAGCTCATGAAGCCGCTTTATAATTGGAGGGGTGCTCCATCACTCGGTCTGGTACTGGCTTGGAGGGATGCACCTAAAGAGAGAGACATAGACACTCAAGACAGGTGGGTTCAGTTGTCTCCCCACGAAGTCGATCCTATTTTTAATTCTGATGGATCATTCATTTCAAGTATTATTCATGGAGTCGGCGTGGTATGAGATTCTCAAGGCTGTATCATTTATTATCTGCTCTTTTTTCAACTGGGGATTCTCATCAAGCTGTGGATCTTGCAATTCTAGAAGGTCTCCATTTGGGTCATGAGTCATATTAACCTTGCTGTGGTTGAGAGAGACTCTTCTATTATTCACAGCTCCTTACTTCAGCCGAAGACCCCCCCCCCAAGTCTATCACCTACCCCATTAGTAAGTTCAAGAACCTATTGAGATCTCACACAGATATTCTTCATGTCAGGAATGAGGGTAACAAGGTTTCTAGTTTTCTTGCATCATTGGCTACTTAGGACATGAGTTTAATTCTATTTTCATGTCTTGGGTCATTGCTTGTGGAGGGGGACACTATTATTCTAGGGGATTCCCTGGGTATTTACTATTTTCTCCATCTGTAGTTGTTGTACCTTTTTTTTCTCTCCCTCTCTCTCCCTCCCTATTCTTCTCTCTCATATCTCTTTCTATGATTTAATAAGATATTCTTATTTAGGGCTCAATAATAGTTCAATTTGAACTAAAAGTATAAATGTAAATTTTATCTCCACCCTTCCCATGGTTTTGATGAGAAAATAAAGATATAGTGTCATGGAAACTCTAATAAAACACATGGTAGAAAGAAATTACAAATATATACATTCCATAAATGTTAGAATAAATACCAAGGGATGTGTTTGAATTGAACTATGAGGTGATTTAAATGTGGAAAAGTGGGTCAAAAATCCTATTAATGTCAAAAGATAATGAATAGGATGGTTAATGTAATGGTAGAAAAGAAAACACCAACTAATACACCACCCATGCTCTAATTATTAAAATGAATGTATAATGGTAATTATTCCAATCAAGGCATGAATCTGAAGTCTTTTGATGATTAGTTTCAACATCATCTTAATACTAAAGAAAATGGGAAATATCATGGGATAACGATTGTTGGATTTGATTATGAGAATGATGTGGTGAAAGGTAAAAATATCATCTATACTTGAATAAATGATGTATTAATTGATTCTATATCCACCCACTCCTTTATTTTTAAATAATTTTCTAACAAAATAATTTTGTCACCTCAACAATTAGATTTGTGTTAGTTGTGAAAACTCATAATTTCACAACAGTGACATCCCATGTTTATTATTTTTCTCCGATTAAAGATTTTAGGGAATTTCTTCCTAAAAATATTTTGATTCACCCTTTTATTGAATTTGATGTTATTATTGAAATGGATTGAATTTACTTATATGGATATCATAACAATTTTCATGTTAGGTAATTTAGATTTCATATTTCGAATGAACCTATGATCAATTATCAATTGAATGATCAATATGAAATTCCAATGGAAATTGATTTCATATTATTGGTCTTAATTGCTATACATGAAGGTTATATATCTCAAATGGTTTGTGAGAAACTCAACATTAATTATACACCTACTGTATGAGAGTTTCTTGATGTCCTTATGGAATAATTTTTGTGTATTTCACTGAATCATGAATTTGAGTTTTCAATAGAACATATTACTAGTTCAATGCCGATTTGAAATACTCCGTATATAATGACCACAATTAAGTTGTTGGAATTGAATAATAAAATATAGAAGAATCCTTGTAAGGTATTAATACACCTTAGTGTGTCCCTATGGGGTGCACCTGTAATATTTATTAAGAATAAAGATTGATCAAAGGGGTTATGTATTGCCCGAATGGCTTGAAGGCCTTCATTTTTATTGATTTTTGATAACCCCCCTTTCAGGGGATGAGGGGAATCCTTACAAGGCCTGTAGGTTTAGATATTACATGAACTATAGTCTTAAGAGACATTAATTGACCCAAAGGTCTTAGGGAATTCAACCAGACTATAACTATAAAGAACTTGCCTTCCCCAGCATCTGCATCATAATGGTAGCTCTCCACCTTCACATGGCCATTCGGATATGCTTCCCATGAAAGAATATGCTAATCCTGATGGCATTTTCATACCCTCTCATTCTTCCAAATCTGTTTGGTTCTACTCTAGTGAGTGCACTTGCTCTGAATCCTCTTCTAGGGACGCTCCTTTCTATAGAGTCTGTATAGGGAAACTACATTGATCGTGTGGCCCGAAGGCCTTGAGGTGGCTCGAAGGCCTTAAAGGTGGCCTAAAATCCTTACTGACCTGAAGGCCTAGGTGGCTCGATATCCTTAAGGACTCCAAGCCTAAACCGGTGAATCTAGGTGAATAGTTCCAGCTGCCACAGTACCAAATAGTATCTGCTACAGTAACTGCTACAGTACCACAGAGTACTGCTACCATCCTGCTACAGTACTGGAATTATGCCTCAGCCTGGTTTCGAACCTATGTCTCTTAGATACACTTAGAGAGACCTCCCCAACTGGGTTGAGTATTGATTATCAAGAACATAACTAGATCAAAATCAATAAAAGTATATTCTCACCCATATTTGTGACTTTTTTGATCAACTAAAAGGTGATCAAAAAATTTACATGACTGAACTTCATTTTATATATCATCAATTGAAGGTCAATACAGAGGATATACTGAATACAACATTATGTACAAGGTATGTACACTATGAATTTATAGTGACTTATTTTCTTCTTACCAATAACCCCTCTATCTTCATGGAATTAATGAATAAAGTCTTTAGAGACTATCTTGATTAGTTTTGGTAGTCATTATAGATATTAGTCTTATATATTCAACTAGTAAGGAAGAGTATGAAAATTAATTGAGGATTTTTTGGAAGACCCAAGGAAGGAGAATATTTTTGAAAAATTTACCAAGTGTGAATTTTGGATTCAGAATGTTTCATTATTGGGTCATATAATCTAAAGTTAGGGTATATGATTATATCCTTCAAATAAAGAGGTTATTAAGAAATAGACATGACCAACCAAATTAATTGAAATCTATAGTTTTTTTGGGTTGGCGGGGTATTATCAGTGTCTTGTGATGATTTATCATGGTTATCTAATCTTCAAACTAAGATTACTCAGAAAGGAGTTATGTTCATATAGATCGAGGAATGTGAAGATAATTTCAATGAGATGAAAATAATATTGGTTAGTGAAACTATTCTCACTCTTTCCTACATTGGATAATGGTTTGTGGTCTATAGTGATTTATCAAATAAATGACCGAGATGTGTTCTTGGAAAAAATTATATAGTTAAAACTTATGCCTCATGCCAATTTAAGTTCCAAGACAAAAATTACCCAACTCACAATTTGGATTAAGCTTCAATAATTTCTATATTAATGTTATGGATGTATTATCTATATAGATATAGGTGTGACATATATTCTAATACCAAAATATTAAAGTATATTTTTACTAAAAAAGAACTGAAAATGTTCCAAATAAGATGGTTGGATCTGATTAAAGAGTATGACTAATCAATACATTACAAGGATGGGAAAGTGAAGAAGGTGAAAAATGATTTGAGCCAAAGGACCATGCTATATTATCTATAACGAGGATCCCAAAATATCAAATATTTATGGATTTAAAAATAATAAACCAAGAAATATTAAATAAAGGAGAGAAATCTTATCTAGAATAAATTAATATTAAATCATCTCTCTAATTAACGATTAAAGAGGTGTAGCAGGAAGAAGCAGAGATGCAAAAGAAGGTGAGAAATTATTTTGAGTTCAACCTTGATTATGACAGAATAATAAGGTTCAAGAACTATGTATTTTTCATTTCCATATTATATTTGTAGAAGGATCTATTAAATGGGGATCATTGTTCATCATTCCCTTTTAATCTATGATGTACAATGATGTATATAGACCATAAATAGTATTTTTAGTGGTATAGAAGGAGGAGAGATATTTCATAGTATTTTTCATATTGCCTAGATTATCATAAATTTATGTCTGAGAGATATAAGTCCAAGGGGGTGTTATAGCCATTAACTATACCATAATGGAAATGGAAAAACATCATCATGGATTTTGTCTTCAGACTCCCCAAAACATCTATAGGGCATACTTCAATATGGGTTATATTCGATGCCTTAAAAAGTTGGAACACTTCAAACCTACTATTGAATATTTATCTCTTGATCATCCTTATAGAATATATATTAAGAATGTTGTAAGATTTCATGGAGTACCAAATTATAATTTATTTGATTGGGATATGATGTTTACCTCAATTTTTTGGAGAATTATTTAGCAGGATGTGGATACATAGTTATGTTTCGAAATAGTATATCATACTCATATATATAGTCAATATGATAGAACCATTTAAATTCTTGAAGTCTTTTTTAGAGCTTGTTTTATAGATTTCATAGGTGGTTATTATCAACACCTTCCTTTGGTATAATTTTCATACAATAATCAATTTCACTCGATCATTTAGATGTCTCCTTATGAATCCCTCTATGGTATAATGTTTAGAACTCTGAAATATTGGAATAAAGTTGGAGAAAAATCCATTGGGACCTGATCTACCTAAGGAAATGGTAGAAAATGTTAGTTCCATTCAACAACACATAAGAGCATCCCAGAGTCAAAAAAAAAAGTTATAGAGATAATTGCTGGAAAGATATGGAGTTTGAAGTGGGTGTCAAGGTATTCTTATAAATATATCCAAATAATAGAGTGATGATATTTTCAAATAAGGAAATGTTAAGCCCTATGTATATCTGTACTTTTGAAATTCTTGACCATATCAGTATGGTATCTTATCTATTGGTGCTTCCGAAAAATCTATCTCATGTTCATAACGTGTTCTGTTTATCTCTCCTAAGTAAGTACATACATGATCCTTAACTTTCACTAAAATAAGATATTATACTACTGATTTACTATATTTCTTATGAAGAAAAAATGATAGAGAATATGGATCTTAGAGATAAATTTAAATGAAATAATACCACTCGACTGGTTAATGTTTTATGAAAAACCCACCAATTTGAGGAAGTTATGTGGCAATGTGGGAATGTAATGAGACATGATTATTATCATATTATTGTATCTAAGTGAAAAATATCTACACATAAATTCATTTTAATGGGGTATAATGTAACACTCAGTTATCATGCTGAAATATTTTTCTATTAATAATTTTATTTCTTTGATAGCTTGTGTTATTCACAACATCGAGTTTAGTCAAATCGTGAAACATGATTAAAATATTATGGGTATATTATATAATATTCATTAAATTGGTAGGTATGAATAGTAATATATTATTTATTAAATATATAATGGCTCTTCTTATTTTTAATTTATTAAATATGTTTTTTAAATAAGCACTCAATTTTCAGTAACTTCAATTTATTCTTCAAAAATACATTTTCTTTAAAAATGATTCGTATTGATTATTTTGAGAAAATAATATAATTGATTAAATTAACTTAATTTTTCAAATCATCATATCAAAATTATCTTAGTATTAAATTTAGATAACTTTATAAAATTATTGATATTTTAATGAATATTGAAAAATTCTATTTTTATTAAAAACAATATTTTAATTTAATGTATTTACAATTTAAAATTATTTTATTGATTAGTTTTAAAAATTAATTACTACCTTTTTATTTAAACTATTTTTACTAAATTCATTTTACACTTGAATTTAGCATGAATACATTTTCTATTTAAAATTGGCATTTTTATGAAAAACTACTTTTCGTTTCGTTTTTTCGGATTAAGTTAAAATTAATTTCTAAAATTTCTATGAATTGAATTTTTAAAAATATATTTCATATTTATAATTATGAGTTTGAAATTTATTAAATATGTTCACTTTATTTTTGGTCAGTTTTAATGTAAAACATAGTATTTTTTGTTACTATAGTAAATGGAAAATTGGGAAATTAAAGTTAAAAATGAAATGATAAGTATTATAAAATGACCCCAATACTTGAATTAATTTTATTTTACGAGTTTAGTTTATCCATAGTAATAAAAAATTCGTTTATGTATAATTTTATAGCCATTTGAATGTTATTATAACCTTTATAAAACTTTATTTCAAGAAAAGTGTTATTTTTAATAACTATAATACTTTTAATATGAAATTATCTAGATGATATGTTGAACCCTAAATAAATTTTCATATATAATATATTTATATTAATTATTATAATTGATTTTTTATTTTTAGTGAAGAAATAATTGCCTTAAATTATTACAAAACGTTGATGTAGTAATTATCCAATTAATGGAAAAAATGAGAAAATGATATTAAAAAAATTAAAAGTTTTCTAATTTGAGATATTAAAGGTGATCAATGAATTTTATTGAAGAAAATTAAATTTTAGGTATGTTTTAAAATAATAGGATTGAATTATATGTGTTATCTAGATGTTATTAAAGTCAAAGTAATGAATTATGTCAAATTGACAATAATGATATTTTATAAAAATAATATTTTATAAAATTATTTAAATTCATAAAAATTTATAATAAGGAAATTGGAGATAATATATGTTTTTAAATGTCACCCCTTATCTGTTTATGATTAAATATTTACCATATATGTAAAATTATAACCTTTTATGTGTGAAAAATATGTTACTATAGTTAATGTTAAATTAGGTTGATTAAGGGGTTAAATCAAAAGATAATGTTTATACTAGAACACAAAAATGTCAAAATTTTAATTTTTTAACGAGATTTAAACTATATCCTACCCTCATTTTTAACCCATGAACATTTAGATGTATTTTTCTTTAGAATATTTTTATAATATTTTATTTTTTTAAGAAATTCCAAGAGTGCCCTTGTCTGTTATAAAAGGGAAGAACCTCCCTCAATTCTTTACACCACATGGGGCCTTATATCTTGACCATAATCTACCAATTTCTATTCTAAACTTTCTTATTATAATTCTAGAGGTTTTAGTATTCCCAAAATACTAACCGTAGATAACTTTATAAGGGATCTAAAAGAGTTGTTTTGAAGAAGAGGCACTCACCTTAACTGATCACTTTCATTTTTCAAATCTTATTTAACTCCTCTAAATATATGATATTTATTATAACATTTTATTTTTAGTATCCTAAATATTATAAAATTTTATTATTATTAAGAAATAATGATTATACACCCTCTTTCTCATCTAACAGGAAGTGAAAGTATCACTCGTGCGTACATATGACTTATCATCTCCACATAAAGATATAATTAAATTTTCATGACCATATTTTATGGATGGAAATTATGATGGGTATAATGTTTATATATGATCTATATAAAATAGTTATAATTTTGGAATGAAAATATCATGTCTAAATTCTTACCGTTGAATCCTTTGGAAACAATATGGTCATCTATGTGTATGTGTGGACTACCACATCCATGAAGTGATGATATTTGTTTCTCATTTATATTTTATTTTGATGTTAATAAGGATGAATTCAATGAATATATATGATAAAATAATTATTCTGTAATTGTGAGTTATTATTTACCATTATTCCTTTCTATCAATCAAAAAATAGGAACAATGTTCATGCGTACGTATGACCTACCATCTCTATGAATAATGTAATTCATTTTTCTATCTCTAATTATTAATAATGATTATAAATATGTATATAATGAATATATAATAATTTTATAACATGATTAAAATTTTGGAATTCATGGGACTAGGATCAATTTATAAGGACCATGACATCTGAATCGAAACATAGTTTGAAAATGAAGAAGCTATCACCCTGATCCATGATTTTAATAAAAAATTATTAATAAATAGGGTAATAATATTTTATACATAAATAATAAATAGTATGATAGATATGAATATCTTAATAGAATAAATATATAATAAATCTTTATTTATTATTAATATGTTTGAATGTGAATAAAGAAATTATATTTTTGAGGTAATGGTTTATTTATCAATATTATCATTGTTTGGGAATGTTTATATCTCTATATCTATAGGAGAATATTTTTCTGGCATGTCCATATTTTCTATTTTTTTGAAAAAGGTTTTAACTATTCATTAACAACCAATTAAAATCATTTTTACCTAATTTTGAATTTATAAAAAATGGTTTGGAAGGAATCTTTTTATCATTTTCTAAATGAGGTACCATGTGACTTTTCTTACAAAAATATTGATAAAATGTTTTTTAACTTACATGGGATGAGAATATTTTCCCTATATCATGAAAAATAAATTATTTGAAGTATCCTTTACAATTTTTCATGTTTATTTTTAAATAAAATGTTGTTATTTATAACTATACTACTTTTTAAATTGATAAGCGACTTTAAAATGAAAAATTTATTTTACTCAAGAATTATTCCATGCAATATTTCAAAATAATTTTATAGAAAATATGAAATCCTTTGATTTCAATTATACATTACTAAGGATATGATCCAAGGATTCTGTACATGTTATTTCTTTGGATGATTTATGTTTATGATGAAAATATGTGATGATAATGATACCCATTACATTTCATGAGTTCTGATATGATGAATGTTTTATAATCCCCTGGAACACTATGTGTTTATAATTATGTGATGAGTGGGACCTATATATCTCACTAATGAAATGTGTGAATTATTATATCTCATGAGATTATTATGGGAAAAATTCCGTGTGCTTGATTTATTTTGGGAAACAATTCGATGTGCTTGATCCATATTGGGAAATGGATGTTAATTCATGTTTTTATGGACTTGAAAGAAAAACTGGACATATAAAATGGTTTCTATACTTACTATGGTTCCAAAAAACATCTATGACATGATATTATGATTAATTATTGAGTTATGATGATTTTTATTCTTATGATTCTTGTCTTTTGAAATGCTAATGTTTTATTCTATAACTCATGTTTATGAACTTGTTTAGATTGGGTATGGACTTTTTATGTCATGGTCAATATCACATACCATTATGGTGATCATATGTATACATATGATAATTGATTAATATATCCCATGTTTACCCTTGCTAAGCATCCTATATCACACTTTTCATAAGTTTCCTTTACCCTAGATATGAAGAAATATTTAATAGGTTATACCTAAAAAGAGTGCTATAAGTGTAGATATTTGTGGGATATGTTGAAGATATTTCATAAAATAAGAATACTCCATATCTAATCTCTAAACACTGTAAAACTTTATAGTTCTTGAGTGAATCATATTGTGTTATATTTAATATTAATTTAAATAGATGTGATATTTGTGTATAAAAATCCTGGGCCATTTTATCCAATCCATACAACATACACACATACATGAATGTTTCATTGGGGTGTCCTAAGTCTCTCCATTATACCACTTTCTACACCCAAAAGTCATTAAAAACTAGAAAAATTAGAAATTACCAGAATAACTTCCCTATTATGAGGAATTGATCACTAACCAACTTCTTGAACCATGGAACTGAGGACACAAGACTTGAACCACCCATTCCCTAGGATAAACATTGCATAATGATTTGAATTCACCAACTAAAATTTCAATTGGAGTCCTAAGAAGATGATTTATCACTAAATGAAAGTGAAGAGACAAAAAAATATGATGTTGGGACAACCACTCCTATGATATATTTTGAAACCAAAAATATCAAGGTATTCACCAACCCTCCTAAGAGAATTCTGATTCTCAAACTAGATCATAGGGAAAGTAGAAACACTTCCCCATAACATTTGAGGTCACTAGAGCCAAACAAAAACAAATCCAAACCAAAAGGAAACCCAAAGGATGACATTATTATAATGGGATAAAATATGGTGACCTAGTACAAGTCTCCCCACAATATAGAATTTCTCCATAATTTTCAACCATTATATAGGTGAAAAAATGGATTATTTCCACCAAAGATACATGATTCCACTAACAATAACATCCATCTAAAACACCACAAGAGATAACATCATTGTGAATAAATAAAAGGTCACTAGACTCGATCACCAAGAAAACCCAATCTATGAGGGACAACCCAACTTTCAAATTCCAAAACATGAAATGACATGGTTCTCAACTCAGGTCATACAACTACACAAAGGGTTACTTAGGGATAAAATTATGGAACAACCCCTCATGGAAACCCTAAAGAAAATCTCAACCCGGTATCTTTCAATGTATAATCAGAAACCAATAACTTATCCCTCTCAGTATGGAAAATGCATGAGGAATTCCCATGTTACTCACCAGACACATATCAACACAAAGTCTAGACCATCCATTTAATGCAATGAGAATCAATAATTAAAAAGGCATGGACATATCAAAAGATACAAAAATAAGGTCATAATTCCATAAATCCACTATATAAATTAAATTTTACACAAAATTTGAGACAAGTTCTAAAAAAATATGAAAATTTGAAAGCATAAAGATAAAACAAATTTTGAGAGGAGAAAGTAAAAAACAAGGTAAAAGAATCAAAAGGTTACCCAAAAATATTATAGGAGAAACAATACTAAGAACCCAAAATTAACATGTATTTCTTTTTCTTCTACTGAGTTCTAAACTGACATAATTTTTGGAGATGTACTAGCTGACTGTACATATGTGAAATATTCAGAATATTCTGGAAATATGTTGTAAAATTTTAAAACCATCCACACTATAAGAATATGAGTAATGTATCTTTTTGAATAGAATCATTGGAAGATAAAATAGATTTCTCCCGAACATGCTCATTTGGTATACATCTCATATTGGATTGGGAACCTTCACTAACATGAAGGGAGATTGATATGCCTCCTTAAAACATAATTCTCCATGAATGATTTATCCACCAACTCCTCAAAACAAACTTTCCTAAATTAAGGAACACGATCATTGATCTCTATATGAAGAACCTTTACAAAGATATGATACTTTAACTAATTTTTCAACACCCCTTCTAGTCAAAAGGTAACTATTTCTTCAATGTCACCAACATACCCCTCAAAATTTCTTGACTTTATGAATACACATAAACTTTTCCACTTTCATTTCTATCATTTACTTAGGATTGAACCATGAGATGAAAGTGTTATTGAAGGAAACCCGTGTCATCCTATATTATAATGAGGGTGGAATGATTAAGTTCCACTAATCTAAACCCAATTCCTAAAATAGACCAAAAAAATATCACACCCTCAAGACCTTATGGAGTTCCCAAGGACCTAATGATTCTTTAAATTTACTCTATAAACTTTGAAACATCTAGTAGACCATGATCACCATAGAAACCTGTAAATTATTTAACAAATCTTGGTTCTACAAATCTATAAGGTTTCTAGTCAGAGTCAACATCATGAAGATATTTTTTAGAAACCATTGTGACCTTTCTGGGAAACATACTTTATATAACATGAAAGAAAAAAAATCAATATCAAACCAAAAATAAATCAAAACATAACTAAGATAACACCTTAAAATCGTAATAACTATCCCAAAAATAAAAAAAATAAAAAAATAATCAAAATTATTGTTTAAAAATCACCACTATAATTCAAAATTCCATTATATTAAATTTCAAAACCATTTCAAATTTAAAAATCAAATTTTTATTTACAAATTATTAATCCAAAATCCCATTTCAAACCTATATTAAATAAAAAAAATACTTTTTCAGTTTACACACCTTCAATTTCAAAACTTTTATTCCACCATTTTTCTTTTAAAACCAATTCCTCATACAAAAGGAATACCTTTTTGTCAGTTTGAAAATGAAAAAATAATTTTAATTTAGAACCCTTTTAGGCCAATCAAAATAAAACCAATATAATCTCTTACACCAAAGCTTCTTAAACATGGGACTAGTGACCATGAATGACTTGGACACATGGTTTAAAACCCATTTACTAATAATTCTTCTATTATTAACATTAAACTGTGAACTCACGATCAACATGGTCCTAAATTCCATGAAATCTCAACATGTTACATCATTTCACCTCTATTTTCATACCCCAACATTGGTAATCTCACCTAGAAAACAAAAAAACTAACAACATAAACCAAAAATCAAAATAAAAGACTCAAAACACAATTAACTTTTGTAACTTGAGTATTAGGATGATTAAGAGTCCTTGATTCTTTTTCAGTATCTACATCCTAAGTTATGAGGATATTATCTCCAGTCTACCTAAAAGTATCAAATAAAAATTGGATAATATGATATTTGTTTGAGAATACATCTCATGTCATCCATAAACATGACTCCAAAGATGACCTATGACATACCTGATGAGTATCCCAAATCCCCATAGGCAGATTAAAATTGTCAAGGAATTATGTGAAAATAATTGGGGATCCTTTTTACCCATTAACAGAGTATATAAATAAAGAAAAAATCCCACAGGACCATAAAAAATTATAAATAGTGAACATAAACTAAATAACCATAGCAGAACTAAAACAATTTCTAGATACATGATACAATAGAATTATTAAATTGAACTGAAACTAGGCACAATATCTATCTGACCTATCAGTCACCATCTATCCAAAATGAATTATCTATTCCATAAGAGAACTAATACCAGAATTTGAACATGAAAAATAGATCAGTCCTACCGAAACTAATTTTAAAAATTTAGGTGTGAGCATACAACATCTTAGTAGGTGAACACCATAGATTCCATACATTTAATTTCCCAAAATAGACCATAAATACAAGTTTGAAAATACGGTCAAAAAATATGTCTCCACAATTTTATAAAATGACACAACAATTTCTCAAATTTCCCTCATTTATTTTAAAATTCATTTAAGTAATTTTTTAAAAATCAGAATTTAAAAATCCAACCCAAAGGAAAGAACACAACCTAGGTGAATTTATAAAAAAAATGTCCACAACTAGATAAAATCAGTAGGATAAATCATGAAAAATAATACTAAAATAGGAAGGTAGTTGGGAAAGATATATATGTAATAGGATAGGAAACTAGAGATTCATAAAGAAATAAGAAAAATACAGAGTATATAATAATAGTAAAATCCTAAACATCTCAATGGGAGACCCTGGACATTCTTGGTTTGAAATCATCTACCAAACTATTGATTTTATCTTATATCTATAAACAATTGGCTTCTCATAACTACCCTCACTAGTGACACAAACCAGAATTTCCATTCCCTACCATGGGGAATCTAGCCCATCTAATCAAGACCGAACAATAACAATCTCTCAACCCTCTATATGATTCCTATGATACCATTATAATTGTAAAGGGGAGGGGAGGTATCCATAACACATAAAACATCTTAATGAGGAATCAACATATTCTAATAAGCATGTTAATCCCACCTCTAGACACTATCTATTTGAAGACACTCCCAAGAATAGAGATCTTACAGAGAGTTTCACACTTTCACAAGAAAATATTTTAAAATTACCAATACAACCATTTCATTTTAAATTCAAAATAATTAAATAGGTAAGGTTATTTATTCAAAAAACTATTTCTAAATCCAAATAAATCATCAAAACATTTATTTAATGATCTGAAAAGGCCACTAATAGTTTCTTTAAGAATCAAAACTCTAAATCCATAGTTTTAAAAAATTTAGGGATAATGAATCTATTTGAGAAGATTAAGGTTAACAAAGAGTCAATTATATGGAATTTCCATATATATATAAGCACCCATATATATGTGCACCCTATGCACATATAGATATATCCATACCACACTTGTATATATATATATATATACATCTATAATAATTTCAAGATTTCAATTAAAATAATACAAAAGACCATTTTAAAAAAATACAAGACCTTATCATATAAATGAACCAAATATATAAAGGGGAAAAAACCCATACAAAACACAATTAAACATGCAAACTGATTTAAAAAAACTATAATAAAGGCTAAAATATATTTTAAACACCCAAAATATATTCAAAAGGACACTTGAAATTTAAAAATAACAAGAAAAAGTATAATTTGAATACATATTTGAATTATAATAAAATCCTTTAAAAGCCACATTAAATCAAAACACTATCATAAAAGCTTTATTAATTGAACTTATAAATCAAAGATCATGTAAAACACAATTAGAATATATTTACAAAATTTCAATCATCAAATGAAATATTCCGGAAATGAAATGGATAAAATCACCTACCTCATGTGGTGGAATCACACCTCCTTTGATAAAAATAACTTTATGTGGTCTCAAAATAGGGATCACAAGCCCTAGAAAGAAAAAAAATCAATATTATAACAACCCTCGATATATAAATCATCCAAAAATGGAAACTATAGTTAGATAGAATAGAGAA
The DNA here is from genome assembly GCA_963277665.1 of Viscum album. Classification (NCBI taxonomy): domain Eukaryota; kingdom Viridiplantae; phylum Streptophyta; class Magnoliopsida; order Santalales; family Viscaceae; genus Viscum; species Viscum album. The sequence goes on along the minus strand of OY728119.1, from coordinate 767,202,449 downwards.
AATTGAAGAAAACCCAAGAGGAAGGATATGGGAACACACAAATTTTAATTCAATTGACGAATCACCAAGACACATTCAAAAATCATCTTTAGAGGGTTTTATAAACAAATGAGAAGGCTGGGAGAGGCTTCCTAGTTTTATGGTTTGATATGGGAGACCTAAATGAGGAAACCTCAATTAAAATGTATACAAAAGGACAAAAGTCCCCATCTTAAGTGGTTGTCATGGTTTACACAAAAATTTTATCAATTAGTATAGTAACCTTGTAGAATACAACTATTAAAAATTGTAGGGGGATTCTCACTTAGGATGTAATGTTTTTGAACATGTTCCATAAATACATGATCCAGAAAAAGTCCAAAAGTTTTCATATTTTCAGCCTAGAAAATCTTGTACTCAAGGAGGAAATCCATATAATAAATGCTGACTCATGAAAGTGAAATTAGGGTGTCACATCGATGATTTTAAATATATTCCCTAAAAATATAATAAACCCTTTCTAAAATAACCAAAAGCAACTTATCATAATATTACATAATAACTCAAAAGATTATCCACACCTTAATCAGGTATTATTCTTAATACCTAATAAAATTCATCCAAAAAAAGTATTATTATCCTTAAAATAAAATCACATAAGACCAAAAAATATAATATATTCCATTTAATTTATGACTACACTTAAATATATTAACCCATTATGGTTCATATTAATATTAAATTATATTCAACCAATAACATCTAAACCTCAAAATTTATCTAATCCCTTCTCTGATACTAACTGTAACAACCTAAAAAACCATCCATAATAAAATGATTAATAAAAAATATTTCATCAAATATTTATATAATAAATTTTAGTTTTATAGTTTTAGAGAATTAAGAAAAACCCATTCATAACAAAACTCATACAAAATGATAATTTTCACCACCTAAATAAAACCATTAAGTTACAAATTTTCTTCCTTAGAGGATAAAGCCTTATATCTATGGAAGGACTTCATAATAAATTCTAATCATCCTTAATCTCTATAAAAATTAATTGAAAATGTGGGAGGGCCATAAAATTCTCAGTAAATGGTGATCATAAGCGATAATAATCGATGATCATAAGTGATCACAAGATGAACATATGGGCATGAATACATAATCAAGGCACATAAACATAACATAAATAAAATGAAACCAATAAATCATGGATAATAATCATAATTCACAACATATGAATTTTAGAATAATATAAGACATTGGTTATATTTGTTTGTAAACATAGTCAATAATCATGATATGAGAGAACCTGCCATAAGTATGTGTCATAAAATTATAATATGGAACAAACCTAAACATAGAAAATCATTTCTTCTATCAAAGATCCCTACCAAGGTACCCATACCAAAAATTAAAAACATTATCAAAATGTGTGTAAGAAACTCATACTAGTTATATGTAATTGTGTAATTTTAGCATAAAACATTGATATACCATTTCAGATTTATCTTTTATAAAACCATGGTCATGATTTGAGTGGAATGCTTTAAAATTGGACTAGTTACAAAAATATGTAAAAATTAATCTAATTTGTAAAAGAAGATTGATATATTCTTCCTAGGGATTACCCTCTCCTGCAATTGTATAATATATTTAATTACAATTTTATATTTGTGATATTTTGAAATATTGATCATGTCCTTTGTGGTAATTCCCATATTGAGTAACATGGGAAATTCTTTTCTTTACAACCTAAGTAAAATATATGAAAGTTACATCAAAATAATGAATAATATGAGGATAATTTGATGTGTTTTAAAGTAACATGTAAGTGAGTGGTATTTTATAAAAAATTTCCGAATCACATGAACTGTATTTTTCAATAATGATTGAAATTAAATCATCTATAAGTGATAATTAAATCAGGGGATATTTTCATCATTTCATCTGGATAAAATTTCATTAATCTGTTGAAAAAATATAATTAAAACATGAAATGAATTATCTAAAACAATATTTTAACCTAATTAATTAACTTCTAACTTTATTCATCACCAATATAGAACAAAATATATAAACTATTAAAAATTATTTTTACATAGTTCTCCATGTTTCCTTCCATTAATAATTTTTTTATTTGGTAAAAAATACCTAAATAAATCATAAGAAACCATACCATTTAAAATAAGTACTTTATCCATAAAAACATTAATGTAAACAATATCACTGGACTAACCTAAGTTTCATTAAAAACATATATTTTTCCAATCCTCGAAAAAACTGACCTCTGTAAATTTTTATGTGATTTTTATCAAATGTTAAAATAGCCTAGGTGAAATGTTCTTTCAAAAATTGGTTTATCATTTATCAAACCAAATAATGGAAATTAGTAATCCTCAAAATATTCTATACTATATTCCTAAAACTAAAATTCATGATCACCATGATCACATATACTCTCAAAAAATTAACCCAATTATTATATCTAAAATAATAATGATAATTTTAACTTAAAATCTTATACTAACAAATAATTTCCCTTATATTAGCCTTATTTATGTATTCTCATAAAAATTGAACAAACTTATTCTAAAATAACCATACTCATCTTATCACCAAATTAATTTTAACCCCTAATTCATCTTATATTTTTCCATATGTATCCAAAAATATATAATTAAATATTTTCTATATTAATATAATTAACAAGAGATAAAATTACAGGTTAAATATAAAGATTATATATAAATAAACTGTATATTATTCTTAAAACCCTATTAATCATCCTAAAATATCATTATAAATCATAAAATAAAATGATATAATACCTAAAAAGGGTACTTATTATTTTGAATTTATTATAAATTTATAACTTATTAACACTTAATGGTATTACAATGCTTTTATTATTCTGAACTAATAATTACCAAACCTTTAAATTCATCTATAACCTTATTTTTACCAACTATAATGACCAAAATATAACAATCCAAACTTATAGGTTTTTTATAATTATTTCATCACATAATATATTTTATGTTATGATTTTTATTGAATTTGGAAAACACTATATATAAAAAACCCATACCATATGGATAATTTTTATAGTAAAATAAACTCAAAAATTGGAACACATTCTTAATTAATCGATAAAAACTTATATTTTTAACTTGAATTCATAAGAATTCCAACAAATATATAAGTCTTCTAAAAATCATTTGAAAATGTAAGATGATCAAAAAATGATACATAAATAGTGAACATAAAATATTAAATTTAAAGATAATAAGTAATCGTAAGATAATGATGTGGGAATGAAAAAATAATCATATTACCTGATCATAATAAGTAGAAATCATGACCAATAAATCATGGATCATAAATTATGAATAATAACATAAGGATTTTGAAATAACATAGGACATGCATCATAGGATTGTGGAATCATGATTCAGTAAACATGATCCATGATAACATAACATAGGTATGTTCTAAAACATTAGAATGTGACACAAACATAAGCAGTAAAAATAATTTATTATGTTAATTATCACTTACAGTACCATTTTTACTTTGTGGGAAAAGACCCATAGTTGATTGAATTCACTCCCCATTCCCATAAACACAATGTACATAATCCCATAGTTAATTGGGTTCACTCCCTAGTCTCTTACATTTCATATCATGATATATAAATATTTTCCCAATTCATTATAAGGATGGATATTTTTGGTCCACCCATTTCATAATAAATACCAGGAATATGTGCGCAACATGAATTTAGAAACATTCATAATCCATATATAAATTAATTAATCAGTTCTAAATAAATAGTTCTCATGATTATTTTATAACACATGATCATAAGTCATATAGATAAATAAGGTTAATGTTATCATTGTAACATATCCCCAATGAAGCAGAAGAAACATTATGGGTTACTTACATAGATGAAAAAAAATAAAAGATAATTATAAAATTACATTAAAATATAAAAATAAATACCTATTATATCTATAATTAGTTTTATTTAAAGATAGAAAATTTATAAAATAATTTAAATACAATTACTTTTAAGAACAATGAAAGCATTGAGTGGAATCATTATAGAGAAAACCGATAAAAAAGTTAACGAAAGATACTATATGGAGATAATTAGAAAATGGATTTCTTTTAAAAAAATTAAATAAATTCAAATTTAATAGAAAATGACCCATCTGAAAAATGATAAAATGAGATTCATTTCACACATGTATAGAGTGTGTAAAATTCAATAGAACATAACTTTAAGAAATCATAGATGTATGTAGAATATCATACATAAAATATTATAAAAATATAAAACTAATAAAAAATAAAATCTATATAGTTTTAGAGAGAACAAACATATAATTTTACTAGATAGGAATTTTAACATAGACAATATCGATTTCATGTTGAAATTGGAAAAGAACCCTCTATAGATTCCGTAACATTTGAATCCAAACCCTTAAAATAGAAAACCTAATATGGATGCATAAATCTCTTAAATCTCATGAGAATATTGATAAAATATATCCATGGGTATATATATGCACCATAATAAGAGAAAAAGTGGTGCATTCAGAGAATATCACAATAAAGGGAAATTGAGATGAGGAGCCCCAACAAAGAGTGTAACATGTCAGATAGGAATCAATCAAGGATTATATTATGATAAAGTAATGAAAATCTATATTAAATAAGATAAAATAAAAAATAAATAAATTAGATATTATAATGAAAATTATGTAAGTATAATAAAGTCATTGAAGAAAGGGTATAACTAAAACCAAGATAATTGAGTTAAGAATCATGTTACCTTGAGTCCAAGCTTGCCAAATTTATTCTTTCCTTCCTGAATGATATCATTCTATTAATTATTTACTTGATTTAGAATATTTTTCATGTTTATTTTATTATTAATTTATTATTAATTTTCATTCATTCATTTTTGGTTCCATAAACAGTGGAAACAACTATTATGAACATGGATAATTAATATTTTTATTCAAATCAATGGATAATTCATAATGTACATGACATTAATGATATAACCAATTAATTTTCTTTTGTATAATATTGTAAAATTATTTTTTCATAACCAAGATAGATGATCTTTACATGTTAATATATAAATAATTTAAATCACAAGAAGAAAAAGTAACATACTCTTAAGATCATTATTTATTGATGATGTTAAGAATTCCGACTTGATCATTTTATCACCATTTTATAGTGACGTACCAATGTAGATACCATCTAGTGATGATCGACAAATGTTACCTTGATATCTGAAGAACACTGATGAACTACCAAGTGCTAGCACAACCAATAGATTGTCTTGCGTTTTTCACCGTGATATATTCATATTCTTTTAGCATTGAAGGAAATATATCTTGTTCTTATTTATCTCAATAGAAAGATATGGGGTGTTAGATCTTCAGAAGAAATTATTATTCACAATAATTAACCATTATTCAATTAACATAAAATTAAATTTATAGACCTAGGGTTAGGGTTTAATATTTAATTAATTGCATGAAGGCCCTTAATAATATATTTAACTAAAATGGAAACCCATTACATGTAATAAAATAATAATATTATTTTATCTTATAGCATTGGATGACCTTCAAAATGATAAATATTTACTTCTCAACTTAGTAAATAAATATTCATCATCCGAGAAAATCAGGTTTGCTTATCCTCCTCAACATTTTTTTGATTTCTCAAATAAATGTTTAAATAAATATTATTTATTTAATAAATAATTATATATTTAATCACATACTAGTGAATATATATTGATTTAATATTAACATAACCAAATAATTTATTTATTTAATAATTGAATAATAATTTATTATTGTGTGTAAAATAATAGATGAATGAATATTATATATTCCTATAATTAAACAATTAAATTAAAAAAAAATATTCATTTTTTAATTTTGATAATTTAAGAAATATATAATATCTATTACCTCTCAATTTATAGAATAATAATTATTTCAATTGTTAAATATGAAAATTATTTTACAGTAATAAAAGAAAACACTTTTTGTGCAGCCCTCTAGGCCTCTTCTATAGTGAAATTAGACAGGCTTTCCTAAAATCTAATATTATTGTCTTGCAATGGGTCATGGCACTGAAATAATAAGAAGATATTTCACAATGATAATAACAACATATGAATGCTCAATATGTAAAATAATCCCTTTATCACGATGTATCATCAAGTAGGTTCCACACCTGTTTCATTAAACTACATGAATAATACATCATTATTTGACTATCAAAAATAAACTCATCACTGCACCATTACAGTAGAATTTAATGTGATAGTTCCATTTTAATCAAAGGGTTATAATATCAACTTCCATAAATATAGAAGGAAAGAAATCCTTCCATAAATTCTCCATTAATAATATATCATTCATAACACACCCAACATACCCAACTTCTCCATGATCATATATCTTTTTGGTTTTTACCAATACATGGAATTGTGAAATTCATGAAATGCAGTAGTAATAATCTAAATGTTTAATCATCATTACACATTCTCATAGATATATTTAACAAATGATATATAATCATGTGAATTTCCTATAGATGGGTCTGTTCTTATAATATTCCTTCTTAGATATTACCATTTTTGAACTTAATGAGATGAATTCTCCTCTTCCAATGAGTACTCATAGCTATCAGCCAACATAAAATGTTCCCTATCATAGAATGTTATCAAACCATAGAACATGGTTTAACAATATTGTCTTGGAATCTTAGGGTTCCCATCATAGTAGGGAATAACTATGACGTTTCCAATTTGACCGTTATTCTAGCACATCTTTACAATAAATTAATAACAAATAATAAAAAATATATAATATGGTATTTAATTAATATTCACCTATTTGAATATACATGAAATGTAAATAACATACAGTTGGTTCTCAGAAACCAAATCTAATATACTCGCATATATACTAGAGCCAACTACTAATTAATTTTAGTCCACTAGCTCTCACATAATGACCATGTTTCTACTGAGCTAAGGATTTAGTTAAGGGGTCCACTATGTTGTCTTCCATGGAAACCCTGCTCATAGAGACATCACCTCTATAAGAAGAAACCCTCAGGAGATATTATTCCCAAAGTATGTGCTCTTTCTACTAGTGTGACCTTGACTCTTTTTTATGATCCACCACTGTACTATTATAACAATAGAGTGTAATAGGTTCTATATTACAGGGAAATATATCAAAATCATGGATGAAGATGTATATCCAAACCGCTTCTTTATCTACATCAAATGCATCAATACACTTAGAATCTATAGTGGAATGAGAGACCATGGTTTTGTTTGAGATCCTCCAACTCAAAATTTATTCATTTAGAGAGAAGATTTATCCCAACTATAATTTTGTATCATCTTGATCAATTTGGAATCTAGAATAATCATATCCCATTATGACTACCTCCTCATATCCTCTAGACACTTGGAACATGTTCTTAGTATGCCTCACACAATTAAGAATTGTCTTGACAACTATACAATGGTAGTTACCTAGGTCCACATGATATCTTCTAGCCATAGTTAAGGTATAGGAAATATATAGAATGGTAAATATTAAAGATTACATAACCAAACCAAATGATGATTTATTTTTAACACCCTATTATTTTAAAATAATACCATGTTTGATAACATATGTGGCACATAACACCGAGTTTAAACAAAAAATATTATTATTTAAATATAAACATCAGAACCTAGTTGTTGAATATAATTATATGAATTAGAGTAACTAAATTATGAAATATATATATACAATGTTCCAACTCAAAACAAATGTAATGATTTTTTCTTTTGAGACAAGAACTCAATTTTTAGTAAATTCATTTTATGATTTAGAAATACATTTCCGTAAAATATTGTTTTAATTTATTTTGTGGTATAATATTATAATTAATATATCCCATTTATTTAATTATTTTGTAATAAGGTTATATTTTTTGAAATTAGCATATAAAAATTAAATTAGGGAGATTTTTTTGGATTTTTTTGAAAAGATCAAATTTTCTGTAAATAGTAAAGTATACAAATTTCAATAAAACTTTCATTTATATTAATTGAAAAGTTAAATTATGATTTTAATTTAATAATAAATTTACATAAGTATCTTTTATTTATAAATCATCTAACTAATTACTTAGTATTTCTATTTATTCTTTATTTTTATGTAAGTTCATTCTAGGCTTTAAATTATTTTTTAAAAGAATTTTTTTTCATTAATTTTTAGAAATGTATATTAAAATTGATTTCCTCAAAATATTGTAACTGAATCTTGAGAAATTAATTCCAAATTTGGAATCATGAAGTTAATTTTTTTTAAATAAGTCCCATTGATTTTTTTTAATTCTGAATACTAACCCTAGAAAATATTCATCACATTGGTAATTGAAAATTCGGTAGTTAAGGTTAAGAAAATGAGATTAGGCTTTAACATATATCAAATTAACACCTTATTTCTATTAGATGTGTTTATTTTGAAAATAATCATCGAATATTAGAGGATATGGAATATTGGTTCCATTTTTCTTTGATAATGACGATAATATTATTTTCATTGAAGGGAAATTTTAAAATGTAATTCTATTTATTTTAATTTATCTTATATATCCTCATAATGAAAATAAGATATTATGAATGAAAATAAAATATTATTTTGAATTTAATTAATTATTTTTTGATTTTAATTTTTTTTAAAATTTTAAGTATGGTATAATTACCTTAATTGCTTACATAACACCAACATAGTGCTCGTACAGGTAGTATAAAAATCATAGTAAAACAATTTAAAAACTAAAAAGTAATATTTTTTGGATGAATTATGGTATCACACGAATTTTATTGTTTTTTTTAATTTATGTTAAAATATATTATATTCTAATTTTATTCTAATATTGATGTCATTAATGTAAAAATATAATAATAGTTTCTAGAATAACTTTAATAATATTTTATGTTAAATAATATATAATAGAATGATTTTTAAAACATAAAAACATAAAAATATTTCAAGGGGAATGGTATATGATTTATAATTTCATCCCATTTCCATTTTTTATCCAATAATTACTTTAGATGTAAATTTATATCCCTTTTGCATTGATTTTTTTTCCAATTGTTAAGATTAAAATTTTTTAATGAAGGGGTTATACCCAAAGATATTTTTTATAGTTCCACAAAAACCTATAAATATTTTATTGGTTTAAATGACTTAAACTTTACCCCATATTTTTTTTATTTATAGACACTTGGTTCCACTTTTAAAAAATTATTTATTATATTTCACCTTCTAATTAAATATAAGTCTTTCCTTTCATTCACTATAAAAGGAAACCACCTATACTATATTATTCACACTACCTTGAGCCACAAATCTAAACCAAAACCTAAAAAAACATTTTTCAACATCATTTTCTATATTATAGATATATTGGTCTCCTATATAGACTATCCTTAGGGTCCTTAATAAGATATCCAATGGTTGTCTCTCAAAGTGGAGGTAATCATCTTAACTGATCTCTTTCATTTTACTTCATATTTTATGTCATTAAATTATATCATAAAAATTGATATATATTATACTAATAGTCTAAATTATATTGTAATTTTATTATTTTAATTTATCAATGATTTCCATCTACATATCCATCCCATGGGATATGAAATCATCATTCTGGAATATGTGTGAACTACCACTTCTACGAAGTGATCGGTTTTATTTTTCATCAAAACTTCAGATGGTTGGTTATTATGAAATATTTAATAATTATATATCATAATCATGAAATTATAATGATTTTGGAAATATAATATATTTATTACATTATTAATCTTCAACCAGGGAGGAAATGATAACAACACTTGTGCGTATGTGTGGAATGTCACCTCTACAAAATCAATGTGATTCTATTTTTATATAAGAAGTTCATGGGTGTTCATAAAAATTTAGTTTATGTATAAAAATAATTATTATTTCATGATTAATATTATATATAAAATTTAGAAATGTCTCATTTGACCACTATTAACCAACAAAATTCATTCTTTAATTATGATTTGAACATCCTTAAAACACCCAGCTTGACCATAACTGCTTAACTAATTAAATATGTCCTTGTAATAAATGAAATAAATAGTTTAATAAATAGGTAATTAACCTATAATACGTTATTAAGAAATTATATCTCCTATATAACTTTATTATACTGTAATTCAATAAACACACATATAAATTCTTTACTCTATATAAGGGGTTTCTCAACTCAATCACCATTCATCGGGTTATACTTCTACTTAATTGACTATGTTATGACAAAATTTTGTTTCAAATTACGTATAGTTATATTATGATTCATTTTCAACTGTTTTTTTATTTTTATAATTGTTACACATAATCAGATAGATTATTAAATTTTAACTTCCATGATTCGATCTTTGTAAGGATTATTCGTTGCAGTATTATTTGATTGAGACGTGTCTTGTATTATGCACCTAGATCATTTTATAAAGTATATATAATACCTTTTGAGAAATTATATCATAAATCAACATTTTATAATTATATTTAAATTTTATTTTAATATATATCTTTTATGAATTATTTATTCAAATGTTATAAAAGTAACAAGGGGTTTTGTAGGCTCAATTTCAATTGTTTGAGATAAAATCCATGTTATACACCATGATTTTTTATATGAGGTTATTTATTCCACTTGAATATGTTTTAAAATATTCTCTGCTAGATAATATTTGTTTTTATGAATCATGATAATTTTCACCATTCAATCACTTTTTTCATTCAAGAATTACTTGAGTTCTAAAGGTTTCTTATCTCAAACATCCTTCTTTGAGACATGTTTTGATTAATTAACCTTTATTCATAAATATGTTGTATATAATGACTTTTGAAATATAATCTCATGAAACTTTCTATACTCATGGTATTTCATAGTATTTATTTTCTTTCATTCAATGGGTTTTTAGTTTTAAAAGGCCTTAAATGTTGTTTATTTTAAAAAAATTATTTTAATGTTTTAAAAGGATATTAACCAAAATATTAATCCATGTTATTTATATTAATTAATTAATTTTATTTTATAAAAATAAATTATTTCTTAATTTTTCTCTGATATTTGGATATCTTTTGAAATATTTTAAATGAAAATTCTTAACATTTTAAAAATGGGACCCTTTTGTCTCTCTTTACAATTATTATAAAAGAAAGTTTATTTTTATCATTTATGACATGGATGGATATTCCAATCATCATGAATGTTCATTTCATTGAATATTAATTTATATTTTTTAATGATTATTTTCAATTAAATGTATTTTCACAATATTTTATTAATTTTTAGTTTCTACTTGTATTGAAAGAAAAGGGTTTGTTCTCATGTTTACCAAGAAATATTTTTATTTTTTTTAAATATAAATTCCTTGATGAAAAAAATAATATAATGATTACTGTGATTCATTGAATATATGATGTTAGGATACATTCAATTCTTTGCTCTGAATAGTTTATGAATATCTTTGAATGAGATTTTTAGAAAAACCATTTCCATTTAATTGGTAAATCAAGCTATGATAGTTTTGATGTAACTAAATAATACATGTTTCTTATTTGATGATATGTTACTTGGAAATTATTGATGAAATAAGGATTATGAAGTGGACCCAAATAGTTAGTAGACTTTATCCAATATGTGAAGGGTGTGTCTATAATATCCCTCAAATGCATTGGGTAATGAGGATAGTATAACTGAAAAGAATTTACTACTAAGAGGTGATAAATTTATATAAATATTAAGATACGATTGATTAAACTAATGTTAAGTTACTCCTAAGAGAGTACAGAGTTTACCAATTTTTGGTTACTCTAAAGAGTTATGATAATTAACTAGTTTGGTAATTACATGATAAATGTTTGATGTCGCATGAAACCTATACTATTTTAAATGATTTTAATGAGTTCTAATAGATCATTTACTCAATGAGTGTGTTAACATGGATCATGATAGTTTACTTATATAAATATTGACTTATGCTAAATATTTATCTATGTATCTTTATTTATGATATAGCTTTCATGGGTATGTATTCACTTATTTTATCCTCATGAAATTTAATTATGTCATTATACCATTATTTTTATCTCATGATCATTTATGACATTCAATTGGGTAATTCATATGTTTACCCTTCCTGATTGTTTAAGATCACCATTTTGTTTTCCATTTTCTCAGGTTATAAATATTTATGTTCAATCAATTATGTTTAGAAATTTTTTATGTGTGAATAATTTTATGGCACATGTTGAAGAGATAATGTGAAATAATCAAAGTAGGAAATAGTGGGAAAATTCTTACTTGAAGAAACGGGTATTCATAAGTAAGAGTTTATCCTAATTGTCTAGAAAACTAAACCTATAAGGTCCTTGGGAATATAATTGATCCAATATTTCCAAATTATATTGTATATATTGGATGAATAAAATTTGTTCATGATTATTTTTATAGAAATCCAAAAATATAAGGATTTAATTTTTAGCACTAGATATTGGAGTGATGGTTTGGGGATGTTATACATATAAAGTCTTTTACGACCTCTATTTCTCCTCATGTATTTAAGGACACATTTTCTTAGAGATACGAATACCATGTATCACTAGAAGAAATCCCCTACTATATTATTTCATACTAAATCAATTCATTATCTTGTCAATGTACATACTTTAACATAGTCTATAGATACACTTGGATATATCATGATGGATCATGATTTGATGAATATTTATTATTTCACCTAAGTTTTTCATGGGGAATCATGTTTCCAAACATGCCTTAATATACTATAAAATGAATATTTTTTTCCAATAAGTTGTATATCATCAACATAAATTATCAGGAAATTGACTACACTCCCACTAAATTTATTATAGACACAAGGTATTAATTCATTATTTATGAAGCAAAATTCTATTATGGATTCACCAAAAAAAATTGCCTATGACATGGATTATTTCCTTAATTTATAAATATATCTATATAAATTTCATACATTTTTGAAATCCTTTGGATTTAAAAAAACATCTAGTGGTGCTATATGGAAATCTTCATGAAGGTTCCTGTTCAAGAATTTTTTTTGACACCCATATTTCAAGTCTCATAATCATAATAATATGTTATGGAAATTATAAATTTGATAATTTTTTGTGTAGAAACTGGTGAAAAGTTTTCATCATAGTCTATACCATAATATTTTTTGAACTATTTTATAAATATCCATGACTTTTAAGTACTAAATTTTACATACATGTCCAGTTTCTTCTGGAATTACCATTTATATCCCATAGTATTTTCATCCACTAGAGGATCAACCAAAACCCAAACATGATTTTTATACGTTGAATCCATTTCAAAATTAAAATCTTATTACTTTTTGGTAGAATATATTCCACATATTGATTCCTTATAGGTTACAGGATCATTATTATCAAATAATAACGAATCACCATCCTTAGTGAATAAAAAACCATATTTTTATACTCCTCTAATATCTCTCATACTCCTACAAAACACTAGTGTCTCCTGAATTTTCAGTTCCATGGGGCTTTGTGAAATATGATAATATGAAAACTCTTGCATTTCTTGATACCAGAAAGCATCAATGTATATCTTTATCCCACTGTCTCTTATAGATATGTGACCCCTTTCATTAAAGTTTGGATGTATGTTAACCAAAACATTATTATATGAATGATCTTATAGGTCATACCCTTTATTTTCCATAGGATACTATCTGAAGATACATTTTGTGTACCCAAGGTGAAAATTTGTTTCTAGAACTCGATATAACAAATGATTCACAACCCCATAGTCATATATGTGGCAACATGTGTTTGTTTTGATACTAAATCTGTTACAGAATACCAGTTGTTGCTTTATTTAGAACTAAATTAAGTATTAATGCTACTATCTATAATGTTAATTCCCAAAAGGATAATGGAATAATTACATGACTAATAATTGATATTCCCATTTCTAACAAGGCTTGGTTCTTACTTTCACTTACACAATTTCATTATGGTGTGTAAGGAGGAGTGATATGTTATAAAATCCAAAAATCCCACAAATAATCAATGATGTATTTATTAAGATATTCTCTCCTATAGTCTCTGTTGAGTTTCTTAATCTTCTTACTAAGATAGATCATTATGTAGACATGTCCATACCCACTAAATCTATCGTTAAATGTTACAAACTATGATTAAACACAAATGTATTTATCTAGAAATAATCCACATTTATCCATTTAAACCATCTAAATAAACTCATTAGCCTTTTTACCTTTTCCATTAAATAGGCCTTTGATAATTTTCCCTTGAAAATATGCATGACATACACCATGTGGTATTAGTTCAAATAAATACAAATATACATCTTGGGGTAATCCTAATAAATTATGTTCATTTACACGAATTATCCAGTAATTCCATAGTTGGGTGCGGTATGATTCAAATGAACCAGATTAATTATCGATTGACATTACTTAGCTTCGATAATCCTGCATGAAATTTTCATTATTTAAATATATTACAATATAAAAAATTCCTTCATTATAAAATAATTAAAATTTATTTCCAAATTTGAAAATAAATTCATTTTTATCAATTATTAACACAAAAAAATGTTTTTTAACTGGGGGAGCAGAATAACATTATTTCAAAACCTAGATCATTCCAGTTGTAAATGAAAGGTGGTAATATATAATAGCCACACCAATATGTATGGATCCATTGGCCACTCATATATCCACCTCATCATGATAAGTATTTTATAATCTACTTAGTTATTTTATTTGAATATAGATTTTATCACAACATGCTATATCTATTTCCAATTTTTTTGAAGTATATAAATTACACTTAATAACAAGTTCACCTAAAAAAACCCATCACTTCTATGTATGGGTATAGTTTTTCTTCTATTGAAGATTCTTACCATATGAAAAATAGATAATTACTTTCTTTCATTCATTCATTTTGATCCTCCTCTTATTGTAAGGGTGTTCCAAAGTATCTTTATACTTGGAGTTAGTATTTTATCTAATATTGAGAACATTCCTTTTATTGAACATAATAATAAAATTATTCTGATGCTTCATATCCTTGTAAAATTGGTGATGTAGAGTGAGTAAAACTAAGAGAGACATATCTGTGCTGTTTATATTGAAATTTAAAACAAAACCAAATAATCCTTGAGAGATTAAAGAAATAATGGGATTTGGTGCATAATACTTTGGGTAGCTTAAACCCTAGAAGCTATAGACACTCAATGTAACCAATGAGTTTGACTATGTGAGGCCCAACTAACAAACCTTATCCATGTTTTTCTATGAAGAGTTACTTTAACATCTCAAACAATTCCTATTTGTATCTCTCCTAATAAGGATCACAAAGATGATGGATCATTATATATTTCACGACCCGTCCCCCGGGGCCCATATTGTGACTACCTCAAGCCCACCTTCCATAGGCCAGGGGATGGAAACTTGCACCAAAGGCGTAAATCCCTAAACTGGGAAGGCATTGCCTTTATAACAGTAAAGAAACACAACAAAGTACTCAAATTAAAGTAAAATACTAAGTATAACTGTATAGAAAAGAGAGTGCTGAAAGTAAAGGGGATAGAAATACAATCCCAACAATAAAGTACCTGTACAATTGAAAGAAAGTACATCTGAAGAAAAGTAAATAGCTACTATGTCGTCCTCCAGGGTTCTTACCTGAAGGGTAAGTACATATGGCCTCCTTAGCACTCCACGTCTGTCCATCTGCTCCGTGCACCGTCACGCCGAGTGGTCCACCTCCGGGTACCATCCAATCCTGCTACTATCTACCTCAGTCAGCGATGTCCATCATCAACAACCAACACAATGGGGTGCAGGCATAGCCCGTGTAGGGGTGAGTATAACGATACTCAGTTGGGACCCTGAGACCCTCAAGGTTTCACAAAATCTTACAAGGATAACCACTAAGTATGAAATCAATGGATAACCCTTACTTAGGTATATTCCCATACATATAGATAAGTTATCTAGTAACCCATATCAATCATGAGGAAAACTCAAAAGTCATAGACTCAGCTCAAAACCGGGATTTTGTTCTAGGGTGGTAACACGTAACACTCCCGATCAAACTGTTGAAACCTCAGCTGCTGGTGTAATCCTCCTCTATAGAGTATTGTGGGCCTTCCTCACCACACAGAGGTGCTTCCCACTATCCTCGACTGCTGTGGTACTTCTCCTGTCAAATATTGTGGGTCTGCCGCATCACACAGAGCCGCTCCCCACTGTGGGTCTGCCGCATCACATAAAGGCACCCCCCCTCGTAGCCTGCTGAGGTACTCCTCCCATCGAGTACTGTGGGTCTGCCGCATCACACAGAGGTGCTCCCCACTGTGGGTCTGCCACGTCACTAGAGGCTCTTCCCACTGGGCAAGTTGAAACACTCTGAGTCAAAAGGTTAGTAGTCGTCAGGTCTCAGCCAGCTACTAGGTCTCCGTACCCCGCTCGCTCGTCTCCGGGAGGATACCCTCCACGAGCTACTGGTTGGTACTCCAACTGCCACGAAATCCCATGTAGAAGTATCTCAACGGTCCGCCTCATCATTGGGGTCTCAACGCAATAGATGGCGCATTAATCAGACGCCCGGTCCGTGAGTAATTGGCATTTCCGTCCTAGGGGCCCGGTTGGATTTTAGGTTCAAACCAACCTAAACGAACTCTAACTGCGTCAAAACCTCAAGTGGGATATTCCAAAAGAACCATCTTGCTCTAGGATTTTTTTCGCCGCAGACGGTTCGTCGATCGGACACCCGTAGCCCAAGTTATGGGCAAAAAGGTGAAAACAGACCAAAGCCGGTCCAGGTCCGGTCCGACCCAGTCGGACTGACCCGGCCGACCCGGGTCAAGACCGGAGTCTGACTTGGTCCAAGGGCACGGCCCAGCCCGAGGGTGTCCCGGCCCGAGGGGGCATCCCGGCGGCCCGCACTGGGTCCGGCCCAGCGGCCTGGCAGCCTGGCGGCCCGGTGGCCCAGCGGCCCAGTAGCTCACGGGTCCGCCTCACCGTGTCCAGGGGGAAACCGCACACACCCTGGCTCCTAAATGGTTTAGCCGTTCCGATGGGGACCCAAACTGGTGCCATGTGGCACCGGTCTTGATCACACGGGACCCGCTGGGTTCCGCTCCTCCCGGCTGGCCGAGCGGCCAGCCGCTCCACCTACTCCACTGCGGCCCGCCTTGGGCGCGGCGCCCTGCTCCTCCGTGCGGTGCAATGGCACCGCACCACCTCTGCCACAGTCCGGCCTATCCGCGAACTCCTGCTGCCCTCCACGGGGCGAGGCGGCACTGCGGCCCCTCCGCCGCGGCCTGGCCGCAGCCTCCTGCTTCCCTCTACGCGACGCGATGGAACTGCTCCCCTTCTGCCGCGGCCCACCCTGGCCGCGACTCTCCTTTCGCACGAAACGGTGGTGTTGTGCCCTTTTGGCAGCCTAGGAAGCCTCGCGCCGCCGGTTTCTTCGCAGTCGGCCCAACGCCGACCGCCGTTTCTCCACCTCCATCGTCAACAAATAGGAATAACAAACGGGGAGGGTCGATCCGTGTTTGTGCAGTCTGAGCCCTCCTCATTATGGTGATATCAATCGGCGATTCACATTCCATAATTAGAACGATGAAGAATGGGTAAAAAAACAACTCCAATCCCCTACCTCGTTTGTCGATGATCGTTGATGAAGTCACAGGAAAAGGCGGGTGTCGATTCGTCAATGTCGGAAAAGGAAGAGGATATCCGTCTTTGGCGGATGAGCATCCGGAGGTGACGAAGTCGAAGATGACGTTCTTCGTGTTCTTCATTGGAGAGTTCCCCAAGAGATCCTCCTCTTCTTAATGTTCCCAACAAAAATAATGAAGCATGCCTACCAAAATAATATATGGAAATGATGTCTATTATTTGTTGGCACAAGAATTCAAAATTTTGTGTTTAATTATATGAGACAACCCATTTAATTAATGAGGGTGGAGTAGGCTAAATTAATTAGAGAAAGTTGAAGAGTTTCCTCCACTTAAATTGGGCGGTTCCAAGAGTTACAAGATAGGGTGGTCCCCACCTTAATTATCCTCCCAAGGGAGGTTATGCTTAGGTGGGCCCCACCACCATAACCTCCTATACAAGGTTAGGGTGTAGTGGCCCCCACAAATAATCTCCCCTTGGATATTTTAGCCACCAAAATAAAAATAAACGACACACTTTATTTTTATTCAATTTATTAAAAACCCAAAATCTAGCTTCCATTCTTGACCAACTACCATCGAGGTAAAGTATTCTTAAGAAAATACCGGCGCTGTGAGTTCAATGGTGCCCTCAGATTTCAATTTCAAGCACCAGTTCAAAAGATATAAAATTATGCTCGTACGTTTACTTAACGTACCCAAACAAAACTTAAGAAATTAATTCCGGGCACACCGGGCCTCAGAATCAAGCACCGTAAATTTTCACAGACTCGTGAAAATACCATGAATTTAAGAAAAAAATTTCAACAAAATTTCCAGGTCTTTACATTCTCCCCAAATCAGGGATTTATGTACCCGTATGCTACAACTCTAACTAAGGGAACAAATTGGGGTACTGAGCACGCATTTGAGCCTCCCGCTCCCAAGTGATCTTCTGGAGGTTCACATGCTGCCAGCAAACATACACCAGAGGTATCGACCGTCCATATAGGACCCGCTCATGTCCATACTCAATCTCCACCAGAACCTCCGTGAAAGTATCCTCGTCATCGATGTCCAGCTCTCCATCGTCGATGATGTGGGAAGGGTCGTGCACATATCTCCTCAACTGAGATATGTGGAAGACGTCGTGCACCCGGTGCAACTGAGGTGGGAGATCCAAGCTGTAATCCACCTCACCTACTCTGCTGAGGACCTGGAAAGGTCTGATGAATCATAGAGACAATGTTCCGCCTCAGAAAAATCTTCGTAGACCTCGTCGAGGTGAGACCCGTAGAAAGACGTGGTCGTCATCTTCGAACTACAGAGGTGTCCATATCCTATCAGCATACGAATTATGTATGCTCTGTACAATCTTCATCTGCTCCTGGATGATCTGCACCTTCTGGATGGTAGTGCATACCATCTCTGGTCCCACTAGTGTTGACTCCCATGGGTCTATCAAGCACAATGGAGATCTTCAAGTTCGACCATACGAGGCCTCAAAGGGTTCCATACCAATGGTGGAGTGATACCTGTTGTTGTAGGAAAACTCTACCAATGGTAAGTGATACTCCCAACTGTGACCAAAGTCGAGGACACATGCAAAGAGCATGTCCTCGAGGGTCTGAATGGTCCGCTCAGTCTGACCATCTGTCTGTGTATGGAATGTGGGGCTCAAGCGAATCAGTGTCCCAAAAGCCTCCTGCAACCCCTTACATAGTCGGGAAGTAAACCGTGCGTCACAGTTAGAGAAAATTGAAGAAGTTAATCCATGTAAATGCACAATCTCATGAACATAGAGGCATACCAAGCTCTCTACTGAACCCTGCTCTCTGAATGGTTGGAAGTGGGCTGACTTGGTGAGTCAGTCAATGATCACCCATATCGAATCGTGACTCTTGGATGTATGTGGAATACCCGTAACGAAGTCCATGGATATCCCATCCCACTTCCACTCTGGGACCTATAAGGGTTTAACCAAGCCTGCTGGTACCTGGTGCTCTGCCTTCATTTGCTGACAAGTGAGGCATTGTGAGACAAACTCTGCTACTGCCTTCTTCATTCCTAGCCACCAGTGCTATCGTCTAAGGTCCTGATACATCTTCACCACTCCTGGATGTACCGCTAAGGGGGAAGTGTGGAACTCCCTCAACACTTCCTCATGAAGTGCAACTGGTACCAAGGTACATCCTCTGAATAGGATGACATGCTCCCCACCTTCAAAAAATCCATCAGGTGCCTGCCCTGTGGATATGTAAGAATGTCACGTCTCGTAGTCAGTTTCCCCATGTTGCGCCTCCCTGAATCGCAGAAGAAGTGTAGGAGTGACTGTAAGAGACTGTAGAAAGGCTGTTCCATCTCTATCCACGAAAGATATCTATAAGGAAAACAGATTCTATGATGCCTCTCCCAGTAGCTGTATACCATATCTTTTACTGAGTGCATCCTCAACAACGTTCCCCTTCCCAGGAGTATAGATTATCGTGAAGTCATAGCCTTGGAGGAACTCAAGCCAACGCTTCTGTCTCAGGTTCTAGTCCTTCTAAGAGAAGATATAATTGAGACTCTTGCGATTAGAGTAGACTGTGAAATGCTCACCCATTAGATAGTGCCTCCACATCTTCAAGGAGAATACCACTGCTGCTAACTCCAGGTCATGGGTAGCATAGTTCTGCTCGTTCTATCTCAGCTACCGAGAACCATACGAAATAATAGCTCACTCCTGCATCATGACACACCCGAGTCCGGTCCCTGATGCGTCGCAGTAGATTACGTACCCTACACCTTCCTCTGGAAGGTTCAAGATGGGGGGCACTAGTTAGCCTCTACCTCAGCTCCTAAAAACTCTGATGGCAACTCTACTGCCACATGAAGTGTTGCCCCTTCTTTGTCAAGGCTGATAGTGGTGATGCAACTCTAGAGAAGTCTGGAAAGAATCTCCGGTAGTATCCAACCAAGCCCAAGAAACTTCGTACCTCTGTCACACTCTTGGGTGGCTCCCAAGCAAGTACCGCCTCAATCTTCATTGGATATACTGCAACTCCAGCCTATGTGATGACATGTACCAAGAAGTGAACCAATAGAATCCAAAACTGGCACTTCGAGAGATTACCATAAAGCTAGTTCTCTCAGAGTGTGTCCAGTACTACCTGCAAATGATAGGCATGCTCCTCCTCAGTAGTTGAGTAGATCAGAATGTCATCGATGAAGACCACAACAAAGTGATCGAGGTAAGGCTGGAAGATCCTATTCATCAGACTCATGGACACTGCTGGAGCGTTGGTTATGCTGAAGGGCATAACCAAGAACTCATAATGTCCATACCAACATTTGAAGGTAGTATTCTGCACATCCTTGTCTCAAAATTTGAGCTGGTGATAGCCTAATCTGAGGTCTATCATCGAGAACCACCGTGCTCCCTTGAGCTGATCAAAGAGGTCATAAATCCTTGGGAGTGGGTACTTGTTCTTCACAGTCACCTGGTTCAAGCGACGGTAGTCTACAAAATGACTCAAGCTCCCATCTGCCTTCTTGGAAAATCGAATCGGGGCTGCCTTGGGAGAAACACTCGGCCAGATGAATCCCTTCCCCTACAAGTCCTCCAGCTATACCCGCATCTCACGAAGCTCAGTGGGAGCCATATGATATGTTGGAGTAGATATCGATGCCATAACAGGGTACATGTCAATGTAGAATTCCACCTCTCTGCGAGGAGTTAGTCCTAGAACATCGTCAGGGAAAACATCTGCGTACTGATCCACCACTACAGGATAACTCAGACTATCCACGTCAACTGCTCCAAGTGTAAAGCAGGCCAAATGATGAGTGATCGGCTGCACCCTCCTCCGAGTAAGTCTGTGCTATGCTGCAAAGGTTCCCTTCTCATTGGTGAAGGTAAATCTTGTCCCATCCATGCAGACACACCACACTTTTCGCCTAATATAGTATATATGAGCATGAACTGTAGATAACCAGTCCATACCCAAGATGAAGTCATAAGGCCTCGACGCCGCTACAAGGAGATCCCAGCTGAATGTCTAGCCTCCTCAAGTAAGATCACACTTCCAGTACTAGTGTGTAATCATCGATTATGCTCCCGTAGGAGTCTCTAGCTATAAGGATCAATCCAACGGCTCCATCAGAATCTCCGAGCTCCGAATGAGGGTAGTGGCTATGAAAGAGTGACTAGAACCTGTGTCTATAAGAACTGTAGATAAGGTGGGTGTAGACATAGATTGTACCTTGAATCATCTCCAGAGCACCATGGTTGTAGGCCTCAACTACCTAAAGATGATCTCTCCCCTATCCACCTGCTCCCTATGGTTGGGGTGGTCCTCCTGATGGTGGTGATGGTAACACATCATAACGTCGTCCACTGCCAGCTGCACAACTAGCTCCTCTGCCACGTCCACCTGCTCCCTACGGAATTCTTCGATCGAACCTCAGCCTCTTCCTAGGATGTCCCTCAACTATCTTCTAATCATCTGAATGGTGGGTTGGACAGTCACGGGCCATGTGACCCTGCCCATCGCATTAGTAGCACTGTCTGCTCCTAGAATATATGTGTATACCCTGAGTGCCCCAAAAAACTGATCCTGAGTCATGCGGTCATCCAACCATGGGTATGGTCCTGTTGTACCTCTGCATCATATATCTACTTCTAGATACAGAAGACTTTGCTGCATGTCGACTAGTAGTGGGTATCGCTATTGGTGACTGCTCATTAAGGAAACTCTCCACTAGGAGGGCTCTTTCTAACACCCCCACCTGCGTCGGAATTCTTAGGGAGATCATCGATGCCCTGATCTCATGCCTGAGCCCCTACTCGAAGGTCCATGCCCTGAAGAATGGGTCCCTCACCATATCTGTGGAGTAGTGCGAGAGGTCGGTGAACCTCGCTAAGTACTGTGCTACTACCATGCTGCCCTGCTACAGATGAAGTAACTCCTATATTCGTACCGCTCGAAGGGTGGATGGTATAAACTCTTCCCAGAATAGGCTCTCAAAGTCTACCCATAGAAGTGTCACCTCGTTGTGCACCTGGAGAATTGGGCTCCACTATCTGCCTGTTATTTCCTGTATGAGACTAGTAGCAAGGATCACCATGAGGTCTGCTGGTGTCCATGCTATCCTGAAGACTCTCACCACAGCCTCCTGTCAATCCTCAGCTGCCTGTGGGTCCGTGTCTCCCCGGAACCTGGGTGGCCTCTGGCGCTGGAACTCATGCAATATGCTCAATTGGTGTGCATCATCTGCTACTGGGATTGGTGTCATCGGTGGAACAATGGTAAGTGGTACTGATGGTGCCTCCTCTGGTAAAGGGCCATGCACCGAGGCCTCATCGCTCGGTGGGCTGTCAGAGCGTATGACTCCTGGGGTTCTGCGGGGAGGCATCCTGAAAGAAACAGATGCAACACGGTCAAAAGATTATACCAGGTGAGCTGACCTGGTTGAGCTGACTTAAGAAAACTTTTAAAGACATGCACGCAATCAGTATTTTCATGCACTAAGTCGGAAATCAGTAGTCAGGGTCCTGGTATATGGATACGTCAGCCGCCCGCACCAACACTGGACTACCTGAACTAAAAACCACACTTAGTACCCTTAACACTATTGCTTCACAGAAAATAAAGATTAGAGTCTTAAAATCTACGGTAGAACTGACTCCTTTGATACCAATTTGTCACAACCTATCCCCTGGGGCCCATATCGTGACTACCCCAAGCCCGCCTTCCATAGGCCAAGGGTTCACAACTAGCACCAAAGGCGTAAATCCATAAACTCGGAAGAAATTTGCTTTATAATAGTAAAAAAACACAATATATTACACAACTGGAAGTAAAACACTAAGTATAAATGTATACAAAAGATAGTGCTGAAAGTAAAGGGGCCGGAAATACAAGCCCAACAATAAAGTATAGGTACAACTGAAAGCAAGTACAATTGAAGAAAAGTAAAAAGCTACTGGGCCGTCCTCCGGGGTTCCTACCTGAAGGGTAGGTACAGATGGCCTCCTCAGCACTCCACGTCCGTTTGTCCGCTTCGTGCACCATCACGTCGAGTGGTCCACCTATGGGTACTATCCATTCCTACTACTCTCAACCTCAGTCAGCGCTGTCCGTTGTCTCCAACTAACACAACGGGGTGCGGGCATAGAACGTGTAGGGGTGATTATAACGATACTCAGTAGGGACCCCGAGACCCTCAAGGTCTCACAAAATCCAAGAAGGATAACAAAAAATTATGAAATCAATGGATAACCCTTACTTAGGTATATGACCATACATATACCTAAGTTATCTAGTAACCCATCTCAATCATGAGAAAAAATTAAAAGTCATAGACTTAGTTCAAAACCAGGATTTTATTCTAGGATGGTAACATGTAACACTCCAAGTCAAACTATCAAAACCTCGGCTACTGGTGTAGTCCTCCTCTATAGAGTACTGTGGGCCTTCCGCATCACATAGAGGTGCTTCCCACTGTCCTAGAATGCTGTGGTACTCCTCCCGTCGAGTACCATGGGTCTACCACATCACACAAAGGTGCTCCCTACTGTGGGTCTGTCGCATCACATAGAGGCGCTCTCTCTCATAGCCTACTGAGGTACTCCTCCTGTTGAGTACTGTGGGCCTACTGCATCACACAGAGGTGCTCCCCACTGTGGGTCTTCCACATCACATAGAGGCGCTTCCCACTGGGCTAGTCGAAACACTCCGAGTCGAAAGGGTAGTAGTCGTCAAGTCTCAGCCAGCTACTAGGTCTCTATACTCCACTCGCTCATCTCTAGGAGGATACACTCTATGAGCTAATGGTCGATACTCCAACTGTCACGAAATACCAAGTAGAAGTATCTCAAAGGTCCGCCTCATCATAGGGGTCTCAATGCAATAGGCGATGCATCAATCGGAAGCCCGGTCCGTGAGTTATTGACATTTCCGTCCCGGGGGCCCGGTTGGTTTTTAGGTTCAAACCAACCTGAATGAACTCCAACTGCATCCAAACCTCAAGTGGGATATTCCAAAAGAACCACCTTACTCTAATCTTTCCATCGTCGTAGGAGGTTCCTCGATCGGACACCCGTAGCCCAAGTTATGGGCGAAAAGGTGAAAACAGGCCAAAGCAGGTCTGGGTCCATTCCGACCCAGGCGGACTGACCCGGCCCGACTCGGTCTGCGGGTCCAACCCGGTCCGAGGGGGAATCCTGGCCCGAGGGCATGACCCGGCCCGAGGGCACGACCCGGCCCAAGGACATCCCGAATCGAGGGCAACCCGGCCCAAGGGGGCGGCCTGACGGTTCGCGCTAGGTCCGTCCCAGTGGCCCAGTGGCCCGGCGGCTCGTGGATCCGCTTCGCCACGTCCAAGGGTGAAACCATGCCCCCTAAATCCTGAAAGGCTTAGCCATTCGGGTGGGGACCCAAAACGGTGCCAGGTGGCGCCGGTCCAGATCACACTGGACCCGCTGGGTCCCACTCCTCCCAGCTGGCCGAGCGGCCAGCCGCTCCAGCTCCTCTGCCGCGGCATGCCCTGGCTGTGGTGCCCTTATCCTCTACACGGTGCAATGGTTCTGCGCCACCTTCACCGTGACCCGACCTGGCCGCGGCCTCCTGCTGCCCTCAGCGCGGCGCGACGATGCTGCGCCACCTCCGCCGCGACTTGGCCTTGCCGTGACCTCTTGCTGCCCTCCGCATGGCGCAACAGTGCCATGCCCCTTCCTCCATGGCCCGCCCTGGTCGCGACTCTCCTTCTGCGCGGCACGGCGGTGCCGCACCCTTTGGGTGACCCGACGACCTCATGCCGCCAGTTTCTTCACGGTCGGCCCGACGCCGGCCACCGTTGCTCCGCCTCCATCGTCCAAAAATGAGAACAACAAAGGGGGAGGGTCGGGCCATGTTCGTGCGGTCTGAGACCTCCTCATTATGGTGATATCAATCGGCAATTCACATTCCATAATTAGAACGATGAAGAATGAGTACAAAAACAACTCAAATCCCCTACCTCGTTTTTCAATGATCGTTGAAGAAGTCACGAGAAAAGGTGGGCGTCGATTCATCAATGTCAGAAAAGTAAGAGGATATCCATCATTGGAAGATGAGCATCCGGAGGTGACAAAGTCAAAGATGGTGTTCTTCATGTTCTTCATTGGAGAGTTCCCCAAGATCTCATCCTCTCCTTAATTCTCCCAACAAAAAGTATGAAGCATGCCAACCAAAATAATAGATGGAAATGATGTTTATTATTTGTTGGCACAACAATTCAAAATGTTGTGTGTAATTAAATGAGACAACCCATTTAATTAATGACGGTGGAGTAGGCTCAATTAATAAGAGAAAGTTGAATATTTTCCTCCACTTCAATTGGGGGGTTCCAGGTGTTACAACCCCAGGTGGTCCCCACCTTAATTATCCTCCCAAGGGAGGTTATGCTCAAGTGGGCCCCACCACCATAACCTCCCATGAGAGTTTAGGGTGTGGTGCCCCCCCACCAACCTCTACTTAAATATCTTAACCACCTAAATAAAAATAAACAACACACTTTATTTTTGTTCAATTTATTAAAAACCCAAAATCTAACTTCCATTCTCGACCAACTACTGTTGAGGTGAAAGTCTTCTTAAGAGAATACCGGTGCTGCGAGTTCAATGGTGCCCTCAGATTTCAATTTCGAGCACCGGTTCAAAAGATATAAAATTTCTCTTGTACGTTTACTAAACGTACCCGAAAAAAACTTCAGAAATTGATTCTGGGATCACTAGGCCCCAGAATCTAGTGCTATAAATTTTCGTGAACTCGTAAAAGTCCCATGAATTTAAGAAAAATATTTCCACGGAATTTTCATCTCTTTACACTATAGGATTTCATGATCTCATAAAACATCATGGGTTCTATATACATCGATGAAAAAATTAAACACTTAACATTTATTAATTTATTTTGGTGTTTTTCATAAACAATGAAATCCTCACCATTTGAATCCTTAGATTTAAGATCAAGGATTGGATATTCTGGTATATAAGTATTTTATTTAGGGTTCAACAATACCTGTGACAATATAATCCATTTCTGGATTCTACTTCAAGTTAATAGATGGTATTTCAATAATAATGAATATAGGGATAAGGTGTTTGAGTAAATATTAATTATTTTAAAATAATAATAGAGGATATTTTTATTACATTACATAATTTAAAATTATCCGAGACATAATAATTTTAATTTTATGACGTCTCAAACTATTAATTAATTCTCAATAGCCTTCACAATTAAACTCACAATATCCCATCACTTTAGAAATTTTAGTGGAAATGATCCATATATCACACTTTATGATTCAGGATATGCACATGAATTCCATAAGAAGGTGTTTATATAATAATTATTTGCAACTACGGGCTTATAGTCCTTGTTCTGTTGCGTGGACTCCCCAATCTTGATATCTTGACTCAGATTTTCACAACACTTAACTTAAAATATATATTTAAAAAATAATGATCATAAATTCAATAGAATTTTGGTTATGTCAAAACATTATCTTACCTCCATTGAATATGGCATATAAAGTCACTTTATCTATGGTTTCTCTTAATTTAGATAACATAAGGCATGATGACTTAATATTAACTTAAGGTATTTTTCTAGTTTTTTATAAATTTTATTATTTTATCTATCACATGTCTTGTTAATATTAATTATATTTTATTTACGTGATTACCCATGCATTGATAAACTATTTATGCATAATCCTTTTATTTTCATTCTGTCTTTCTATATTGATTTATTTATTTCTTTGATCGTGGTCATAAATCTATAAAATAAATCATTACTCAAAAATAAAGAAAATTAAAAAATATTTCCATTATCATATCCTTTAACTAGAGATTTGTTTATTATATGGATAATAAAAAACTATTGAATATTTTATAAAAACTCTATGAACCAGTCTGGGCTCGAGTTTATAGAATTCTACATCTATTTTCTGTATCTCCATGGTTTTTTTCTCCTCAGATCCATCTCAAACTAACTCCATGCTCCTAGGAGTTCAATAATTATGATTTTTTACTCCACTCATATATGAAGGGAACTAGAAAGAAGGCGTGTATACAAGAAAAAATGGGAACACAAGATTGTACATAATAAGGAGAGAGGGATGACTCATCAATCATCAATTTAATTTAATAAAAAAAAATTAAAAATACATGAAATAATTATATTAAAATAAACTATACCCATACACAGGTTTTCTAATATGATGTTCATCTAATGGTGAAATGAATATGAAATTAAAATAACTAGCTCACATTCATTCTGATTTTCTATTCTTTTTAGATAAACACAATTGAATTTATCTGATTATTTAATTGATTAATAAATTAATTAAAATTTTCTTAATACATATGTATATATATATATATATAATATGTCATGAATATACCCATTTTCTATTATTTATAATATATTATATTACTTAATTTTATATAAAATTTAATAAAATAAGAATACACATTGTACTTGGATGAAACTCGATAAGTACCTATTCAAACTACTAGGAATGTATTGAGATCATATTACAGTAAACTCATGTGGCATATAGATTATTCATTTTGTTATATAATTATATGGTGTGTATGAGGTAATAAATGTCACATAGAAAAAAATGTTAATTAACGTTGTGTATAATTCTTTTAATGCACACAGATTAGTTGACGTATTATGAATAACTTTTTTTAATTTAAAAATTTAAACATAAATTAATTGATCTCTATCCCTCTCTCTCTATATATATAACCACTCATAAAATGTGTAAGAGTGAATAAATGAAACATGATATTTTTTTTTGTGTTTTAGGGGATTAATAAATTAAATTTTAATTTTCAGCATAAGAAGGTTCAGAAAATAGTGTGTACATATAGCTACACATAGTGTCTCTTTCTCTTCCTTTTCCTGTGATACACACTTAAGGACTTGGAAATTATTACTGCATGGACATGTGTGGGGTAAAAAATTTCAACAACTAGTACATGTTGCAAAAAATCCTTTTCTCATGGCTATCAATCCCTAGGAGTCATGTAATTATTACATGACCTGTATTTGGAAACTCATTCTATACTATGATAATATGTGGTTTACTTGGTGTGTAATCTAGTTACACAATGTGTATCCCCACAAGTATTATGACAAAATGGGCTGGTTAACACATGGGGAATTTAACATAACATTTTTACTTCAATTCATAACATGGGGAATTAATTTATGCTACAGTATTAGTGGAATAAACTATGATATATGATGTTTTCTCTAACTAAATTTTATGAAATCCGGGGTTGTCTAACCAAATTTATCAGCCCTTCAAGACATGCTCTCAAATTTGTCTTGGTTAAAAATTTAATCATATATAGATGAAATGGGTGATAAACTAAGGAAGAAATAAAGTATTTCAATGATTAGATTTTGGAATGAATTGCTTGAAATTATAAGTAACTTTAAATGTGTATAATGGTCAATAATAAATAAATAATTATAAATTTAATATTACCCCATTAGTAACCGAAGAAAGTTTTTGAAAGTAGAAAAAACACATATTAGTACTATGGACAAGTCACATTTTTGACGGATTAAATATAACATTATTAATGCATATAAAATTGATTCTATAACCAATGAAAATATTTTAAATGAATATTGAAAAAATATTTTTTTAGAACCATGAGAGCGGATCTTTTCATGTTTATTTATAATTAATTTAAAAAAAATGAATAAAACTTACATCAATATTGAGATCATTATTCATCGATGAAGTTGATATTTATAACTTGACCAATGCATTTTATTAAAATAGTGAGGACCCAATTTAATGCCCCTCATGTAGTTATGCACATGTGATCCTTAAATCTCCCAAAAACACCCCTAAACCACAAAATGGTAGCTTGATAGATGGATAATCTTTCATGGTTTTACTTGATTACTTTACATTCATTAATTATTGATTGGATATTCCATTATTATTCCCAGTATTGAGAGTATGTGAGGAGCAGAGTGATCATGAGAGGAAATTGTTGTGCAGAAGGATTAACCATTCTTTGATTAACATAACATCCTATTTTTTGATATAGGTTTTGAATTTCATATTATTTTAATTTCACAAAGGTCCTTAATAATATATTAACCCAAAAATGAACACTATATCATTCAATAAAATAATAATATTATTTAATTTTAATCAGTAACTAACCCATAAAATGAAAAATATTAATTTTATAACCTAAAAATAAATTTTTTTCTGGAAAAGGTTTGTCTACTAGTCATCCCTGACATTGATTGAATTCAAGAATAAATATTTAAATAAATATTATTCATTCTGTTAGTAAATAAAAATTTATTTGATATTATCTTAACTAAATATAATATGTATTTAATAATTTATTAATTATATATTTAAATTTGAAAAATAATAGATAAATAAATATAATATGTTCACATAATTAAACAATTAACATACAAAAAAATATTTAGTTATTATTTGTGATCATTTAATAAATCTTAAGAAATAATTTTCTCAATATAAAAAATATTTTTTATTTCATTAATTAAATATAAATAATATTTAATTGGGATCAATGGAAGCACTATTTATACAACCATCTAGGCTTATTCCTTAGTGGCATTAGGTGGTTATGCCTAAAGTCCATTATGACTATCTAAAAGACAGATAAGGAATATATAGAGGAAGAAGATATACCATAATGATAAGAACCACATACCTATTCTCACCATGTAATATAACCCCTTACTCATGACACCTCATTAAGATGTTTGTACAGTAGTGTCATCAACCTATATATATGATGTGTTTTATTTTACTATTTGATAAAAACTTGTCATTACACCATGAACATAGAATTTAATAAGACCCTTAACTTACTATAAATTTATAAGTTTAAAATTACAAGCATATGGAAGTGAAAAATCTTAAATCGACTTATTTATTAATGAATTTTCTTTCATGACACTCCCAACAAACCCAATTTCACTGTGATTATATGTCATCACTGTTTTAGGAAATACATTGAAGTTTCCAAGAAAAGAAATTAAATAATAATAATATTAGAGTTTATGGATCATTACAAACTCTCACAAGAAAATGTATCCAATGAAATATAAATATGTGGATTTCCTACATGTGAGTTTGTTCTCATAATCTCCCGCCATAAATATTTCCAAGTGTGAGGTTCTTGAGATAAAGACTTAATTACTTATGAGAACTTTCACATGAAGGTAAATATATTAGGTCTCCTATAATAGATTTTATTTCAATGTGAGAACACTGTTTAATAATATATTCATGGAATTTTATTTTTCTCATCCTAGTAGTGAGATTCTATGCCATATTTAGTGTGCCATATACTCAAAACAAATTATTACATTAAAGTCACAAAAAAATAAACAGTTACTAAATTAATATTAACCCCATTAAATATATATGAAATATAATTTATAAACCATTGGTTCTATGAAAAATGACTCTAACATTTTTAATAATGCATCATTCATCAATCAGATTACTTTTCTTTCATTTTTCATTATGATATTGTCTAGTCTACATTTCCAAACCGCATTCATTTTAATGATAATGATTAAATATCCATGGACAATGATTTCATAAGATTCATAAGTATTATTGTGTATTTTTAAATTACTCTATAATCAATAGAGTTTAATATGTCATGAAATAGTTACCATTTATAAAATCTTTCCCAATAAATATGTTTTTTACTTTTAAAATTGACTATGATTTCCTACATTTAATTTATTTGTTATAATGAATATTTTACAAAATATATAATCATGATAATAAAATTATATGATTATAAATGATACATTAATTCAGTAAATATTTTTTTGAAAAATTTCCATGAATGATGTAAATTTATAAAAATATCGCTATTTTTTTATATAGTGTAATGCTAATAGGTTCATTGATATTTTTCAAAATAAATTAATAGAAAAAAATTCAATTAATATTTATTTTTTTAAAAAAAAATTATCTAATAATAAAGACAGTATTTTAGGGTTAATTTTAAATATTAATTATGCTATTGAAATGTGTAATAAGACAATTGAATGAGAAGAAGCAATTTTTTTAAAAAAATAATTTTGAAAAAATAACGGCTTATGAAAATGTGTTTGGTGAGATTTATTGGGTGATTTAAAATCATAGAAAGAAAAAAAGGATTTAAAAATCATAATAATGTAATATTGGAAGAAAAAAAGTGGAGGTATGGAATAAAATCAAGAAAAATAATTGCAAATGAGATAGAATAAGAATTCCTTGAAACTTCTTCCATTATCTTTGAGTTGCCTCTTTCAGATTGAGTCTAAAGGATTTAGATAAATAAATTTTGACAAGAAAAAGGCCTTATGAACATGGAAAGGGATTTTTAGAGAGTAATATTTATAGAATATGGATATAAAACTAAACTGTAAATGTGCCTTGGATTAATATCAATTCTAATATTCTATCAAAATACAATTTCAAGTACTTTTCCAAGAATGTGACTTTCTAACCTTTCACAAGTAGTGAATATGAATATAAAAAATTAACATGTTTTATAATTTTAAAATTAATAAATATACATCAAAATAATTAAATAATCATTATATTTTCAATTCATGTATAGAGTATACTTATCCATTAAATAATATCTCAAAGTCACTAATATTGACTTCTCCAATATTGTACCAGCACTACGTCAAAACCAAAAAATGTTTTCATATTTTTCATGAAGTGAAATTTAATTTATATTAATGGGATAAACTTTATATAATATTTTAAGCACATTATCATAAAAAAAATTCAATAAGATTCAATAATTTTCCATATCATTTTAGATAAAATTATAGTAAAAAAAAGTTAAATTTGAGTTGAATTTAAAATATAATTTTAAAATGAATTGAAATTAAAATTTATGAATCAAAATATAACACAATTAATTAAAATAATGAATTTATAAATCAGTCCTAAAAATTAAAAATAATAACAAATTGAAATAATGGATTAAATTTATAAG
Source organism: Viscum album (assembly GCA_963277665.1). Classification (NCBI taxonomy): domain Eukaryota; kingdom Viridiplantae; phylum Streptophyta; class Magnoliopsida; order Santalales; family Viscaceae; genus Viscum; species Viscum album. The sequence goes on along the minus strand of OY728119.1, from coordinate 767,169,529 downwards.
ATTTTACAGTAATTGTTTTTCAAAAATTGTTAATATACATCAAATTTACTATTTAATATCATATCTTGTTTTTCAATTTTTTTTATCAAAATACCTTCCACCTAATTTTGAATTGAAACCCAAAAAAATATTATTCATGTTTTTAATATCTACTTAAAATTAGGAAATAATAACTTTTAGAATAAAAAACCAATTATATACTAAAATATTTTTTTTGGAAAACACATATTTGTTTACAAAAAGGTATCTTATTTCATACCTTGATAACATTATTTATATACTATCATGATAATAAATATAATTATAAATGCATAGAATTTACATAAATATCCATTAATAAAATATCCAATAAATAAATATTTTTTTAATAAATAACAATAATAAATCATATTAAGAAAATATATTTAATCATTAAATAAACGAATTTTATATCATAATGTAAAAAACTAACTTTAAATATATAATTAGTATATAATTTTGTTATATAATATCATTTGTGACATGAAATAAATATACATACATCATAAAATAAAAATATTTTAAATAAATATAAATTTATAAGATGAATGTTAATTAAAAATAAAAGTGGTACATTATTTAAAAGTGCCTGGGTTTTCACAAGTACCATAACAGAAACTTCATTTAATAAGGATTTTTTACCAGTGGTTTCAAAAATCATTGAAAAGTACTATATATTATTTTTTAGTGACGCTAAAAGAAATCCATCAAAATTTAGTGATGATTTTGATAAAACCATTTCTATGTAGATGTTTGTTTTTAATGACCATTGAAACCATCAATAAATGATAAATTATTTTTTTTAAAAATAGTATTGATTTTTTAAAAACCATAACCAATTTTATAAAATTAATTATATGTAATTTATAAATTATTAATATTCAATAATTTATAGTAAAATTTCCGTGATTAATTTTTAATAATAAATATTAATAATATGTAATAATTCATTAACAACATATATTTAATAATTAATAAAAAACTATTAATAATGAATTGTTACTAATCAATAATTATTAATTATAAGTTAAAGCACAACAATAAGAAAATTAGTAATTAATAATTAGTAATAAGTAGTCAGTAATAAGTACCTAGTAATTAATATTTAATTATTATTATTATTATTATTAATTTATAAATTATAAAGTAACTATTTTTTATTACTAATTACTAGTTATTAATTAATAATATTTCATTTTTAACTATTATGTAATTCTTATTATTTAGTTATTACATATGATTAAAATTTATGGGAACGTAGTAATTGTTAATTTATTATTGTTTTTCATATATATTTATAGATAATTATATATATACATACACATAAATAGTGACACACACACACACACACATATATGTATATAAATTTTTGTGTGTGTGTGTAAATGTATTTAGGTATATATATTTATATAAATATATTGGGAATTATAAACACACACACACACATGAATACATGAATTTAAGTGTGTATATATAAAATTATATATTTATTAAAATTTATGCATGTTCATTTATTTAGGTATATATATATATATACGTATATATATTATGAAAAAATTACGGATTGTCATAATTTCCACATGTGGTGATTCTTATGTGTAATAATTACCATGCTTATTTATCTCAAAACACTTTATCATGACACAATCCTAATTTTTGGATTTATCTTTGATAATTGGTATTGATCTAGGCCATTGATTATATTTACTTGAATCCAATATATAAATATATCAACATTATAACGAAATAAGAAATTTTTGACATCTATTATTCTCTTTTCTTCTTTCCTCTATTTATTCTGCCTTTACATTTGGGTTATACGACCCCATTCATTTTTCAGTATTTCCATATTTAATTGATGTCGTAGTTCATGATTGACAAAAAGGAGCTAACATCATCATCCTATGTGGTTTAAATCATAACATCGATGTCATTTTTCATAACACATTATCAATATGGGTTATGAATGGGTAAAAATGATGTCATTAATATGTGTGTTTTTTTCTTAGGGAAATCATTGGTAACTCAATTTCCCTATTAAAATCCTTAAAAATGAAATATTGTTTTTTCTTATTATTATGTAATAAAATATTCCACCATCACCAAATGATGAAGAGTAATTCACATGACTGAAACCATTTAAATACCATGTTGGATGGATGTTAGAGCATGAATTTTATCCAAATTACTTACTCTAGTAAGATATGGGTAGGTGACTTGGACCATGAATGAATATCATGTGCATGGGAGGATTTTTCCTAATGATAACCAACAACAAAACAAATATTTACAAAATAATAAAAGATAAAATAAATCTATTGATAACATAAATAACCTTTCAAAATATAGTATAATGTGTATACATGTGACATTGAGTAAATAGAATAACACCATATAGGAAAATTTTAAAAGAAAAAATCACATGGGGATTATTTAATCATATCTCAGAAGATATATGAAAGATAAGGGTGAAAAACCTCTTAAATAACATGACACTAGGTATGATCTATAATAATGACCATCACCGCTAATGTACCATTTACAACCATATCCACAAGCTCCATGTAAATCAAATTCACATCCATACTGTTCATCATCTATATAGATTGACAACCTGTGGACCCAATATAGGGGTGAGTATAAATATACCAAGAAACACACCCCAAAAACAAATAGTAGGGTAAGAAGACAAAAATGAAAAAATTATATAGGATAAAAACACAAGGAAAGGTTTATATATGATTTTAGGATAGGAAACCACTATCATAAAGAATCCCTATGTGGAAACCTCAGGTGTAATTTATATGTTAACATTAACCATGAATAATTGATATATTATAATACACAAAATAGATGGATTATAAATTTTTTAGAAAATCCATGTTTCCTCCTACTAACTGTAATGGGGACCATTTATCATCGAGGGATAATAATATAGATTGTGGGATTACTTGACTACTATGGAGGAGTATAACCCAACACTTAGAGAATTATATGATCTTTATCTATAATGTGGGGGACCATAACTTATCATGAGTCTGTATGATGGGGATTTATTGTGCCCTAATGGATGAAGATATCTTGATACATGGGTTCTTAATGATTCTATGTCTTATAAAATCTCATCACCTGAACCCTATCACTATCTCTATGGCATAATGATACTGAAGCTTCTCAAAAAAAAACTCTTGAACTATGAGATACCATCTTTTTCTTGTTATGTACCCCTTTGAGTTTTTTGTTGGACCATGTTGGCTGAGTGTTGTTTGGAGGTGTACAAATTTTTTTGGGAGACTAAACTAATGTTCATGGATTTATGTTTATTTAAATTAATTTAGTCTAGGTATAAAAATTTTAAATGGGATTACAAGGCTTTCCCATGAGTTTGGAATTATTTATAGGTGGTTCGGGCACTTTTACAATATCTGGGTTGAAAACTATTCACAAGATAATTACAAAACAAATATATGTTACCCAATGTATAAATACTTCCAGAAAAATTTTGTGAACTCGTTTATGACATGAAGTGGTTACACTTTATTAACCTAATTCACGTCGTGTAAATATCAATTGGGATAAATATTAAATCAAGGTGATATTTTTTTCAGTGTAACATAAAAATAAGGATAAACATGATGTCAATTGATTAAAAATCGTGTATTCCTCAGACCTAGTAGTTTCATTTGGGGAATACATCTAATTTATTTCATTAATTCATGCCGTCCCTCCTCTCTCAACCCTAATATGAGTTCTAAGTAATATTTGGCGTCTCTTCCTCCATTTCGGACATCCTGATTTCATATTTGATCTCATTGAGTTTCCTTTCATAAGTTTCCTAATCACCCCCATTTATCTTTATCGTTGAATTTTAAATATCTTTACCATGTTTGTTTTGGGTTTTTATCCTGATATAGTGTGATCTATGTTCCATATTGTGATCTTCATCCTGATAATTTGTGTTGGTGTTTGCTGTTGGAAGTATTGTATTAATAACTGGATACAGGTAGTGTAACACCTGAGATTTTTAGGATTTTTATGAATAAATTATTTTTCTTTGTTGTATTGTGATTCATGCAACACCAAGTTAAGATTTTTTTATATGATACCCCAATATAATGATACACTACACGCAACACTGAGTTTCTAAGAAACAACATTTTGTTATTGTAATTATTTAAATGAGATAGTTATAACATAACTGTTAATATTATAACTATGAATAGTAATAAATAATTTTTTAATATTATTTATAATAGGATTATATAAATTAAACATATTGATAACAAAGCATATAATGTTTTGGTAATTTCTTTATATGATTGAAAATAACATTTTCTAAAATAAAATACCATATATTTCCTTTTGTGAATAATAATAAAATCACTATTATAAACATTTATAAATTTAATATGATCAAATAAATTTAATTTTTTAATTCGTACTATTATAATTGTATTAAGGTGATTTTTTTGGGTTTTTCCAAAAAAACATCATTTATGGATGAATAGTGAAAATATTGATTTTAATTTTAAACTAATTTTTCTTATAATTTAGTTTTATAGTTAATTTATATTTTAATTTTTTATAAAGTATAATTAGATAAACTATAAATAAATTAATCCAATTATGGTAACTTCATTTAATTTCACATTTAAATTAAATATAAAAACATTTTAATCTTCTGTACATTTTCGCTTTAAAAACCCGTCATCTGGTCTCGTCTGTGGGATTAATTTAAAAATATTTCTTCCAGTTATATGAATTTATAAAAATAGATTCAATATTTTTAATTAGTATTATTTATAATTTTTAATAAATTAAAAATATATTTTTACCAAAATTATTAGGGATATTACTCAAAATTAATTAAAAAAATTAAGGTAAAAAAGATTAGTTAGAAGTTAAACCTAAATTTAAGTGTCCAAATAAGCTATCCACATGTCAGAAATCTATTGGATGGAAATATTTCGACAAATTTCTATCCTGTATTTAAAATAATTATTATTTGAGGCACATGATGTATGGTATACCTCTCACAATTTTTTACCTTTTTACATTTACAATAACACAACTCCTCCTTCACTATAAAAAGGGGATTCCACCCCTCACTTCATCACACCTATCAATCCCTTTAGATATGAAAAAAACCTTCTAAAATATCCTTAAAACTTCCCTCTCTTTATCCTAGAATCCTCCTTTTTATAATAAATCCAACTAATTAATCCCTTTGGTGCAAATGAAATGAAGTTACCCAAAAAACAGGTAACATACTTCCACAAGCTCTTTTATTATATTTTCATTATTTACCCCTCAATTATTCTTATTTAATGACTATATAATAACCTAATAAACCAAAATAAAATTATATGTTTTAATATTAATGGTTAAACCTACACTCACACACACTACCATCAAATGGGATACATAATCATCGTTTATGTGTACGATGGACTACAGCCTCACGAATCGATGTTGCTCGTTCGTCCATTCCCACACATAATGGTTAGTAATAATGATGAAAATTATTTTTTTATATGGTATATATGATATTTATAATGTATATATTCTTCTATAATTATTATATAACATAATCCTTCATGATTTAAATATTTTATAAATATGAAAAACTTCTTTTGTGGAAGTGAGGACTACCACTTCCTCAAAGAGAAGTAATTTGTTCAATGTTTACATTTAATGTATTAAATATGGGTTTAGTAAAATTATATGATATAAATTAAATAGAAATTCTACTAGACTTATAATATATATATATATATATATATCATTTAATTTCTTTACTTCAATATGAAAAGAAAATAGAAACAATGTTCATGCATACGTATGGATTACCATCTATATGGACATGGTTTTCCATATCACATTTCTATATTTTAGAGATTATTTTAAATATTTATAAAATGAATATATATGATATTTACATCATGTTTTAAATTCTCTATGTAAATTAATAATTATATACTTAATAGGATCAAGAATAAAAAGTCAAAACATATAAAAAAGAAAAGAAAATATCACCAGAAACATAACATTAACCTTGAATTTTTAATAAAATCGTAATAAAAGGTCATAGGAGAATCATATATGATATTATAGAAATGAATATGGGTTTTATATAGATTTAAAATATACCTATATTTATTATAAAGGATGTTTTATTGAGTACGATGAGAGTTAATACATAAGGTAAGGGAATTTCATCTCACTTATTCTATTCATGAGAAACATGACATATTCACCACTCATATATTTTGGGTTGATTATATTATTCCATTTGACATGTCATATCATGAATTTAATTTATTTTATGATATTTAAAATTTTAATTGATTCCATTTTTTCACAGATCTCACGATTCAAGAGTTACTCAAGTAGTAAGTGTATTTCTAGTCTCACATTTATTTATGCTTGAAAAATTCCTTATTCAACACTTGTTTCATTTGTGTGTTGTATATACTGACATTGAATTTACTCTATTATCTATATCCTTAAATTTATGGGTGTTGAAATACCCATTTTATGATTAATATTTTATGGGGTTTTACAGTTCAAAAGTTACAAAATCATATAGGTTGTTTGTCTCAATTTTTCTTCTTTAAGACACATGTTTTGTTATGCACATATATTATTTTTATGTTGTTTTTAAAAATAAATTTGAAATTTATATAATGAATCTATTTTTTTAATGATATTATAAACTTCATGAAATGTAATTTTCTTACATGGGGAGTTTTATTGAAAGTTACCAAAGTAGGAAGTGTTTATTGCCACAATATCACCATTTATCTAGATTGATTATGATTATGATTCCATTAATGAAATATTATGATATATATCTTAATTAAATTCATCAATTTTATTCTTCTATGGTTATACATGATATATTAATTTATTATTACCATTTTAAACCTTTTTGGAAATTAAGATAATTAATAAAATGATTTTAAGAAAATATGGATGTATTTCTATCTTCATTGGAAAATCTATTTTATTCAAAAAAAGTATATATAAAAAATGTTTTAATTTTTTTAAAATGATATTTTATATTCATTTTCACGGAAAAGGGATTTATAAAATTATTTATAGTTTTTAAAATTTCTTTTATAAGTTTTAGAATATATTTTATGTGTAAACATTTTTCAAAATATTTTTATGTTTCAAAAAGTGTTCTTCAAATTAGAATATATACTTTCATCATTAATTTTTTTCAAAATATATTTAAAAATTAACATCCATATAAATGAAATTCACTGCTGTTACTCATGCATTTCTGGGGAAATGATCTAAGGGTTTCATTTCTATTCTTTCTCTGAATGTTTTATGTTTTTATTTTAGGATATTTATGAAACCTATTTCTCTTCCATGAGTTATATTCTTACAAAGCCTGATTCATTTAATGGGCTATGAATTGATGAAATTATTATGAAATCTATTTATTTTTCACAGGTTCTGATATGATTACATGTTTATTATAACCTTTTCATTTAATGGGTTATGATATGATGAATATTTTTGTTCATGTGGAACTGGTATGTATAATTTAATTATGATATGGATGGGACCTATACCTCCCACCAATTCATTTGTTAATTATTTATATATCTTGACATATGCATGGTTAGAACGGAGAGTGAAATCAGTTCAGTAAAGGAATATGTCCTCTAAGATGGTATTGGAAGTGAACCTTGACTACTAATATGGTTTTGAGAGTGAAGCCATTCCAATAAGATGTCAATGTAAGAAATACATTGAATACTATGGAAATAATTCTATATGTTTATGTTTCTTTTATAATTCCATGTCTTATTACTATATTATTATTTCATAGATTATACTCTTTATTACCTTATGAATCATGTCTTATAAACTGAAAATCATTATTCCATGATTCATTTTAATGAACATTGATATGAAGGGCATGATATTATAATGTTATAATCACGTTCTCATACCATTATTCCCATGTTTATGCTTATAAATCTCTCATGTTTACCCTTAATAAGAATTTGATCCCACCCATCCTAATGGATACTTTCCCTAGGTTATGAAGATATGTATTATGTATGATGTGTATAGAAAGGGTTATATTCATGAAGAACCTAGTGAGAGATAATTTATCTCACTTATGTACAAGTGTTTATATATCCTTATTACCAAAGGCCATGGAACATGTCAATATATTATTTAACTCTCATGATTTCCTTGATTTTGTGAAAGTAACTAACCAAGTGTACGAATATATCACATGCCATTCATCTATCTGATAATCACATCACGTGTAACTTATCCAAGTAGTTGAACCCCACATATGTGAAACAAGTAAGAATGGCCTTGCATTTCCTCAGACTAATTCAACCAAGGTCTAGATTTCCTTCCTTTTCATACAAGATGAAAAATCCCTTCTTAGTTTCACTCCAACAAATGAAATGATCAGAAACATACCAAAACACCCCCTAAATATTTATTTTCATATAGTGACTTGGGTAAGTATTCTATCAAATTATGAATGTTCTCATGTTGGTATCTTGAAAACCTTAGTTAAGATGGATTGATAATAAGAAAAAATAGCTAAGTAAATCAATGATAGTAAAACATACGATGATATATACTTTAGCAGATTAGTACATGTAATACGTCTCTACTATTACCTCATGAATCTATTATTCAATATCTCATATATAACTGATTTTAATGGATATACGAATCTATTAAAGATTACCATTATATATGATCACAATAAATTATACTCCATGATGATCATCAGTTAGGGATAAATCAATATTTGTACTTTGAGGGGATATTTATCATTTTACCATTCATGTAAAATTTATTGCATCACACATGAATGAATAATAAATAGAGATTTCCTTTATTATAATTACATGATATAATAAAATCATTACAAACAATATTTCATGTGTCAAAAACATTGAGATATAACATGACCGTCATATGGCTATTTCAACATTGGATTTTGAACATTACATCTAAATTTAAATTGTATCATATCTATATGTGACTGTTTGATTAAATACACCCACTGACCTCTAAGTAAGTAACCTTTATGAAACAATCTATATTGAATAATAGTGAGACATTTGAATAACATTCCCTACGTTCAACTACTGTAAATTATATTCAATATCATTTCCTTTATAACATCAACTGTTATATTTATTTTCTACTTAGAAATATTTCTAAGTATATCATCACCATATTTGGAACCTTTTACATTGATTTTTTGAAATATTTTTTAAATAATGTAACTATTTTAAATTTTACTTTATCAGTATTCCCTAAAAATTTTAGGAAATAAATTGAATTTCACAATGCAACTAAATTAGAATAAGATTATTATTTAATTTATCACTATGAATAAATATAACTATTAAAATTATAATTTACTATCAAATACCCAAACTATTTAGGATAGTAAGAGAAAAATTAAATCAATTCGAGATTCAAAAAATATTTTATTTTTTAAATTGTATCTTCTCTATGTTTCTAAAAACTACCCCAAGACTCTTAGATATGATATTATTTTCATAATATATTTATATTATTTATTTTTGTTTTTTGGAAGTAACATTTATTTCAATTTAGCATGAATATGAAACAAATAATCTATTATTTGAAAATCATAAATGGTATATTATTTTTTTGAAAAATTTTCTTTTATGAAGAATATTTTCTTAAAATATCTTATCTATGTATCGAAGGATCACATTCCCTCATTTTTAACAAATAACTAGATAAATACATTTATCCTAGATAAACTCTTTTACACAAATATTCTTCTCAAAATATGTTATAGAAGTCTGATGGATCATAAACCATGAGTATTAATTTCATCATCTCATAACAACCCTTTGTTATCAAACATCCTCTCTTATCATATAATATAAGTGATATGAATATACACATCTTTAACTTATATTCATGCAAGTTCAAAAAATTCCATTATATTAAAATTCCACATATTATAATTTTTTTACTTTATCTCATGAATATAAACTACAAGATAAATAAATTATTATATTAATTTTGACTTCATGTCAATTTAGTATACATTGAAAAAGACGAATTTCATATCACATACCCATTAAAAATTAATGAATTAATTTATACAACATCCTTACATAATATGTACATTCAATAGAGTTTCAAAAACTCCATATGGTATATCATTAATAATCCAGTCATATTGAATTATTATTAATCATTTCCTCATAGCTTCACTATTCAATGACCTTGATATAAATTTTAAAGAGACATTGTTGATCTTTTAAAACCATTTTTCTTTTTCTGTTTAAATATTTTAATAACTTGAAATATATGTATAATATTATAATGAATACATCATATATCCAATTCATTAATTCACAACACTTTATGAATATCTGATAAACCATTTTCCTTAAATTCAGTCATATTGGTAGAATATTTCCATAATGACAGTAAGAAAAATTATCTAACCAGAATAAGGAATTTTATTTCCCTCTTTAAATATTGTTATTGAATTAAAATAATTATAAACCATGTGCAAAAATACCCATTTCATTTCATTTAAACAACTATTGTTTACAAGATCTTCTCAAGATCTAAAATATATATTGTATACATCTTGTGATGAGCTTATCCAATCGTAAAGCATCCATGTTATCAATGTAGCAACTCCTTTTCTCCATTACTTTAAAAAAATTCAAGATTCAATTCCATTCATCTTTCTATACTTACTTATATTTACAACACTTTTTAAAACATATAATTTATATCATATATATGTTAGAAAAATAGAGTTGATTTCAATAACAAATAAATATTTATGGAAACTTTTTTTTATAAAAAGTCATTAATATATTCAATCATATTGAATATCATTTGACATACCCCATAAAATTTAGTATATGATACTAAAATAATTTATGTAACAAAATAATATTGAGTACATGAGTGGAGACTAAGGATCCATTAGTCATTTGGAATATAATTCCACTAAAACCTAAATAATTAATTTCATTAATCCATTAGAATAATTTCTTTTATTGATGAATAACTTAAACACATTTTTACTCTTGAAGGAAGTTTTATAACACCTAGAAGATCTCTCTAGCTCAATAAATTTTCTTAAGATTCGTAGGAGTTTCTTACATTAAGATCCTTATTTAAAATACTAACTTAAAGTTTAGTTTGATGTAGATGATGTATTAATTTACAAAATTTTTTTTATCACATTTAAATCATGTATTATATATTTTTATTAAAATTTTTTAATTATAGTTCTCCCACTAAAATTATTGACCCCATACATCCTATACAATTAGTGATCCACAATCTATATTTCACTAACCTCCATCTCACTTTAGTACATATACCATTACATGGATATTTATTTAGGGAATCATCTAAATCACAACAATTGTGACTCTTGGATAGTTGAGTAGATAACCATTTATCCAAATCCATTCATAGAGTCACTCAACTCTATTGCTTTGGTATCCTAATCCTAGTAGGTTATCCTATCTAGCGTATCCCAAAGAAAACTTCAAAAAAAAGATAACATTGGATGATCAAGGGGCACAAAAATTTAGAACTACCCATCCATAGAATAATCTAGATTCACCTATTAATTGTTTTAATTAGACAAGATAAACCACATGCACACAAATTTAGCATGAACTTCCCAGTTGGTTGATTGAGGTATTAAAAAGTGTCTCCTTTGATGGAACCTTACAATTAGTATTTGTGGGGTTTTATTTCTATGGTCTCAAAAATTTAATATAAAATATGTTCATATTAAATTTATAACTATTACATACTATATGATAACTATCTATCCATGTCTTATTTCTTTTCTGTGTATGTATGATTATAATGATTTAGTTCAGGAATCCTTATTCCAAACACCAAATTAATTTTTCACACCACATTAATGTGTAACTCTTTACACAACCCATAGGTCTATGTTAATCACCAAAAAATAGAAGTCAAATATATTCATACATATCCAAATACTTATGGTTCCGGGCACAGCGGAAGCGCGTGGGTGGATGTGCCCACTTGGCTTTTTGTCATTAACAATGATCAATCCGGGATCAATACAACGATAAACGCCAATCTCCATGGATTGAATCACAGAAATGGAAAAAGAAAATGAAAGTCCCGGAACTAGAAAGTAGGATCATTACAGGTTGATTATAATTAATTTAATCAATTGAAAAGAAATAACTTTTGGGTGTTCTTTCTTGGTTGATGTTCTTGATCATGCTCCAATGTGATTCGTCGTTGCGTCGTAGAATCCAAGTGAATACTTCCTCTAGCGGTGATCCACATGTGTACCTCGTATCTCAGTACGTCGCCAAAGGAGTCTCCGGGTGCTAGTGTGGAGAAACATTTGCTTGCGTTGTCCGCATTAGATCGTCTTGATCTGATGGAAGAGGATATCTCTCAGTCTTAAGAGCATTCTTGGAGGAAGAGGTTCTTTCTGCCTTGAAAGAATTATCCAGAATTGTTGTGCACAACGATTATCTTGTGTAGGAAATGAGTTTGGGTTGTGAGGATATTTATAATCAAGTTTGAGTTTGTAGAGTTATGTCAATAAATAAAGGCGTTACACATTTCATTTATTTCATTAACTCTTATTGAAAACCCCATGTCGAATAATTAATTCCTTGACATGCGCTCACACTGATTATAATAAATATCATTTAATAAAACAATATTATATCCTCAAAATACCGACTAGAAAAACTACATGGCATGTAATAATAAATACACGGCATGTACTTGTTTTTCATTGAAAACTACATGGTGTGTATATCTTGTTTTCATTTATTTATTTCCTTTTTCAAAATAAAAACTACATGGCGTGTAATAATTAATACACGGCGTGTACTTGTTTTAATTTTATTCTTCCTCCAAAATTAAAACTATTTATGATTCCTTGAATAATTATTAAACCAAATATGGGAATAATATTTATTCTACTTGAGATAATTTAATACACTTAGTGTGTGACCCTCTAGGCCTATTTCTCGTTGGCATTAGGCGGTCTTTCCTAAAGTCCAAGATTACTGTCTAGCAATGGGTCAAGGCACCCAAGAGAAATAAGTTGACGACGCATTGATGTATCACCTTATATGAACGCTTATTGTGTAATTTAATCCCTTTGTCTCGATATCTCATCAAGCAGGTTTCAGGGCAGTGTCATAAACCTATATGCTTGATCTGTCGTTCTTTGACTACCTGAAATAAACTCGTCGTTTACACCATGGCCATGAAATTTATTATGACAGTTCTATTTCAATCAAAGGGCCGAGATATCAACTTCCATAAATGGAAGGGACAAATTCATCCTCGACTTATCCATTAACAACATGTCACTCATGACGCACCCAACGTACCCTAATTCCCTCCAACTGTCTGCATGACGGTTTTCATCAGTAAATCTAAGTGCGCGATTCATGACATGAGTTAATGATAATCTTCCAATATAAGGACCATTACCCATACTCGCAGATAGTAATGTCTGATGACACCAAGATATGCAGAATTACTAATGGCTGGTCTATTCTCATAATCTCTCATCTTGGAGATCACCAAGTGAGAACTCCATGAGAGAGAGTCTCATCTTCTTATGAGTACTCGCACATGACGGTCTGTATACTATGTGTCCTATCATAGTATGTCATCCAACCACAGAACTTTATTTAAGAATATTGTTATAGAATTTCAAGGTTCTCATCATAGCGGGGATCTTCCATGACCTTATTAATGCGACAAATATTCTAGGACATTATTATATTATAGTCATGTAGAACAATGAAAAATATATAATAAGTGAACATTCATGTAATCAAAGTACAAAATAGTTGGGTCTCAGGACACCAACCCCTAAAAACTCCCACTTGGACTAGAGCCAACTGCCTATGACTTTTAGTCCGCTAGACCTCACATGATGATCATGTTTCTACTGAGTCAAGGCTTTAGTCAAGGGGTCTGTCATGTTGTCTTCTGTGGAAATACTGCTCACTGCAACTTCACCTCTCTGAGAAAAATCCCTCAAGAGATGATACTTCCAAAGTATGTGCTTTGTCTGCGGATATGACCTTGTCTCTTTTGCAAGTGCCACCGCTGCAGTATTATCACAATAAAGTGTGATAGGATCTTTACTTCTTGGTACTACATCCAGATCTTGGATGAAGATTCACATCCACACTGCTTCTTTAGCTGCCTCAGAAGCTGTGATATACTCGGACTCCGCTGTAGGATCTACCACCACACTTTTCTTTGAGCTCTTCCAGCTCATTGCACCTCCATTCAAACTGAAGATGTATCCAGTCTACGACTTCATGTCATCTTGATCAGTCTGGAAACTAGCATCTACATGTCCTCTGATGACTAGTTCCTCATCTCCTCTATGAACCAGGAATATATCCTTAGTACGCCTCAAATACTTAAGGATAGTCTTGACTGCCATCCAATGGCGGCCTCCTGGATCAGCTTGATATCTGCCTACCGCACTTAATGCATAAGAAACATCCAGCCTCGTACATAACATGACATACATGATTGACCCAATCACGGATGCGTAAGGGATCCTTTCCATTCTCTTTCTTTCCTCATGTGTCTGAGGACACATTTTCTTGGAAAGATGAATGCCATGTGACACTAGAAACAATCCCATATTGGATTGTTCCATACTGAATCTCTTTAGTATCTTGTCAATGTATGTACTTTGACTCAGGCCCAACATTCTCTTGGATCTATCACGATGGATCTTGATCCCAAGAATATATGTTGCCTCACCCAAGTCTTTCATGGAGAAGCATTTATGCAACCATGCCTTAACTAACTATAAGATAGATACTTCATTTCAAATTAGTAATATGTCATCAACATATAAAATTAGGAAAATGACTGCACTTACACTAAACCTCTTGTAGACATAAGGCTCACATTCGTTCTTAAAAAATCCAAATTCCATTACAGCTTTATAAAAACGAATGTTCCATGACCTTGATGCTTGATTTAATCCATAAATGGATTTCTGCAACTTGCATACCTTGTTGGCATCCTTTGGAGTCACAAACCCTTCAGGTTGTGTCATGTAGGCATCTTCCTGGAGGTTCCCGTTAAGGAATGCTGTTTTGATATCCAATTGCCAAATTTCAAAGTCATGGTAAGCGGTAATGGACAATAGGATTCTGATGGATTTAAGAATCACAACTGGTGAAAAAGTTTCATCATAGTCAATTCTTGGATGCTGTCTAAAACCTTTTGCAACCAGTCAGGCATTATAGGTGTAGACTTACCCCTCCATGTCCAGTTTCTTATTGAATACCCATTTATTACCAATAGTCTTTACATCAACTGGAGGATCTACCAAAATCCAGACTTGGTTTTGGTACATGGAATCCATTTCATAATTCCTGGCTTCTTGCCACTTGGAAACTTTTGTGCCTTCAACTAGTTCCTTGTAGGTAAGAGGATCATCATTGTCAACCAATAATGAGTCACCATCCTTGGTGACAAGAAAACCATATCGTTCTAGTTCTCTCACCTCTTTCATTCTCCTATGAAGTTCTTGTGTCTCTAGAACAGATTGTTCTTCCACGAGGCTTTGTGGAATCTATTCTTGTACCAACTCCTGTGTAACTTGAGCCTTGACTTCATCAAAGTCTATCTCGCTCCCACTATCTCTTTTGGAGATGTGATCCCTCTCAAGGAACATGGTGTGTCTTTCCACTGTAACCTTTTAGTCTGAAGGGTTGTATAAGTAATATCCCCTTGTTTCCTTGGGATATACTATAAATATACACTTTGTGCCTCGGGGTGCAAGTTTGTTACCTGAAGAGGCCTTAACAAATGCTTCTCTACCCCACACATGTAAATTCGATAACATGGCTTTGCGTCCACTCCATAACTCATATGAAATACCATTTATCGATTTAGTTGGTACTTTGTTTAGTATGTGTGCTAATGTTTGTAATTCATATCCCCAAAAGGATAATGGAAGACTTGCATGACTCATCATTGATCTCACCATGTCCAACAGGGTGCAGTTCCTCCTTTCACTTACACCATTCCACTGAGGTGTGTAAGGAGGAGTGAGTTGAGATAGAATCCCAAACTCCCATAAGAAATCAATGAAGTCCTAATTACGATATTCTCCTCCTCTATTTGAGCGGAGTTTCTTAATCTTCTTACCAAGATAGTTCTCGAATTCATTCTTTTATTCTTTGAACCGATCAAAAGAATTTGACTTATACCTCATTAAGTTGATATATCCATATCTACTAAAATAATCAGTAAAAGTTATGAAGTATGAGAACCCACCCCTTGATTTAACTGGAAATAGTCCACACACATATGTGTGAACTAATTCTAGAAGCTCTTTAGCACTTTCACCTTTACCACTAAATGGGGATTTGGTCATTTTGCCTTGAAGACACGCATAACTACACCAAGTGGTTTTAGTTCGAATGAATCTAAATACCCATCATGATGTAATTTTGTCAAACGTTTCTCATTGACATGACCTAGCCGGTGATGCCAAAGTTGGTTGTGGTAAGAGTCATGTTAACTTACTTTGTCATCAATTTCCATTACTTGGTTTGTGTTGTCTAACACATAAAGGCCGTTATATAAATGTGCCCTACCAAAAAAATGCTATCTTTATAAAAGTAGCAACATTAATTTACAAACTTGAATATGAATCCATAAGTATCTAATATGGATACTAAAATAATGTTTTTAGTAACAGAAGGCACATAATAACAACCCTTTAACACCAAGATCATTCCAGTAGGCAATGTGAGGTGGTAGTCTCCGACAACTACAACAGCAAGTCTGGCTCCATTGGCTACTCGTAGATCTACTTCCCCTCGATCAATCTTCCCGAATATACTTGGTTCCTATATTTGGATACAGATGTGAGCACCACAAGCAGTATCTAATACCCAATTAATAGAAACAGATAGATTGCATTTGATAACAAACGCACCTGAAGCTTCCCCTTGCTTCCTTGGTTGGGTGCAGTTTTTCTTCCAGTGGCCCTTCTTGCCACATGCGAAACAAACAACATCTTGTTCCCTTACCTCCCCTTTGATCTTCCTTTTCTTGGAAGGCCTTGAAGAAGCTTTGGGCTTAAAGCTCTTCGCCTTCCCTTTCCTTTTATTCACCATGAGGATAGAAGGCTTTTTACACTTCATGTCATTGTCCACTTGACGAACAAGGATTAGAAGATCATACAAAGACTTATCAATGTTGTTCATGTTGAAGTTCACAACAAAGTTTGAGAAGCTCTGGGGAAGTGGTGTGAGAATGAGATCGATACCTAGTTCTTCAGGGAGTTTAAACCCAAGAACCTCCAAGCGCTCAATGTAGCCAATGATCTTGACTACATGAGGCCCATCTGGGGCACCCTCTCCAATATTTCTCTGGAATAAAGCCTTGGAGATCTCAAACATTTCCTATCTTGATCTCTCCTAGTATAGACCACGTAGGTGATCGAGCATGCTATAGGCATCCATGTCCTCATGAGACATCATGAGCTCACTTGACATTGATTATAGCATCAAACATTGAACGTCAAGTGCATCGCTCAAATGTTGATGATAGACTAGGAAATCTTCATCACTTTTCCCTTGTGGAGGAGGATTAGGAAATGAGGACTCCAGCATGTAATACTTTCGTTCATGGCATAGGATGACCCGAAGGTGCCTAAAACATTCCTGAAAGTTAATACCAGTGAGGATATTGTCTTTTTCCAGTATTGATCGTAGAGAAAATGTGGTTGGCGAGTTTGTCATCTTGATTCTAAAATTTAAAGGAGAAAATTTGTTATTACTTTCTTGATTACATTTTGTGAGAAATAATAAATTTTATTAAGTCTCCTACTATTTTATCAAGTCCCAATGGCCCTTACCATTGAACTCGGAATTTCAAGTTGCATGGAAATTCGAGTGGGAATGATCCATATTCCCCTTCACATAACCCCAACAAGGGGTGGTAAAGCTATTTGAAGGTATTTAGGTAGGCAGGTCTTTGCCAATTGTGAGCTTACAGTTCCTTGATCTGTTGAGTAGACTCCCCAATCCTGAAATCCTGACTTGGATTTCCTCAACTCTTGCCTCCAATATTACATCAAGTCTAGAAAGTGCTACTCCTCTTGATGTAATATGGTTAAGTCAACCAAAAACCTTTCATAAGGGATTCCTTTATAAAAGTAAGTTTCCCAACAAGGGTTGGTAAAACACATAGTTTTATTGAGTCTTTCCCTTAATCAAGTAACATATGGATTTGTCTGACTGAATATGGTATTTGAGGGATTTTATTCTTTATGCGTAGTTTTGCATTATCACATGCTTGTTAATATTAAGTGATGTTTTCTTAAGTGATTA
Organism: Viscum album; assembly: GCA_963277665.1. Classification (NCBI taxonomy): domain Eukaryota; kingdom Viridiplantae; phylum Streptophyta; class Magnoliopsida; order Santalales; family Viscaceae; genus Viscum; species Viscum album. The sequence continues at coordinate 767,151,089 of OY728119.1, read as the reverse complement.
ACTAAGTTCTGATAATGTTTACACATAGTCCGGTTTTTATTTTATTTTATCTTTTCATGCTTGTTCATTTTATTAACTATGTGATCATGAAAACACATACATAATAAATAAACCATGCAATTTATATAGAAGTAAAAAAATATGGCATGATCATGAGCTTCTATTGGTTATCTTATCTAGTGGTTTTGATAAGCTAACCCTGACCTAGGGAAAACACCTTGAACCCGATGGTTCATGTTTTGCAGCTCCCACCTGTCCACCTTTATATCTTCTTGCGTCGGTTTCGCCTTGGCTTCAGGATTTGAACCGTCTCCTTTGGATTGGGGAGATCCTCCATTACATGGGTTTATATTAAAGAAACCATGGGCACACATGCCCTACATTTTATTGGAAGAAGGCTCGAAGGTGAAAAAATTTAAATTAAATAAATTTAAATGAAACCATACACATACAAAGGGTCTTTGGTCTAGCTCATGATCATCCATAGCATGAAACTACAATTACGAATATTTAAAATTCAGATTATTTTAATCATTATTTCATTTAAGATAAGCCGCGCTTGAATTAAATTAATTATGATATTATAATTAATCAATTCTTTATCTTAAATTCCTTTCTGAATTTCCTTGAGATTCTTCTCATCCATATTCCTTGTACGAGTCTTTTTACATTGGAGGAAACCTGGTGAAATTCCATTTCTGGAAAGTACACAACATGTAGTTTATAATTACACGGCATTTATTCACATTTTATCCAAAGTAAACGCCGAGGGATTTGGCGTGTTTTCTGTAATTTTGAAATTTTGGAGTACACGGTGTGTAGATAAATCATACACGGCGTGTACTTCCTTGTTACAAGGTAACCGGCCTTGCGATCCCTTGTACACGGTACACGACTTATCCTTGTACACGGTTTCACCTGGGCCGGAACGGACTACATGGTGTGTTGCTCCAACATACACGCCATGTATTCCGGTTCCACGTGCCATTCAATTCTGGTCAACACGGCGTGATTAATACTTAGGAATATTCAATTCACACGACGTGGTTTGGCGGACCAGTGCCAGTTCATTGAACCTAAGTACACGATGTGTAGTTTTAATTACACGCTGTGTAATATCGTGTTGTACAGACAGAAAGAACGACTCCTCTGGATGAGTTCCTCATTTTTATTTTAATCAAAAATAAAAATTAAAAGGTCGTTTCTGTGATATGAATCGAGAAATGAAGGAGGAAGAATAAATCTCGTTTATTCAGATTAATAGAACAATATATTTAGAATTGAATCAAATATAAATGCGTAAATTATCAATGAAAATTAAATAACTATAATCAACATTGTAACCTTGCTATAATACCATTTGATGGTTCCGGGCTCAGCGGAATCACGTGGGTGGATGTGCCCACTTGGCTTTTTGTCATTTACAATGATCAATCTGGGATCAATACGATGATAAACGCCAGTCTCCATGGATTGAATCACAGAAATGGACAAAGAAAATGAAATTCCCGGAACCACCAAGTAGGATCATTACAGGTTGATTATAATTAATTTGATCAATTGAAAAGAAATACCTTTTGGGTGTTCTTTCTTGGTTGATGTTCTTGATCACACTCTGATATGATTCGTCATTACGTCAAAGAAGCCAAGTGTAGACTTACTCCAGCGGTGATCCACACGTGTACCTCGTATCTCAGGACATTGCCAAAGGAGTCTCTGGGTGATAGCGTGGAGAAACCTTTGCTTGCGTTGTCCGCCTTAGATCATCTTGATCCGATGGAAGAGGATCTCTCTTAGTCTTGAGAGCGTTCTTGGAGGAAGAGGTTCTTTCGGCCTTGAAAGAATTCTCCAAAATTATTGTGCACAACGATTATCTTGTGTAGGAAATGAGTTGGGATTGTGAGGATATTTATAATCGAGTTTGAGGTTGTAGAGTTATGACAATAAATAAATGCATTATGCATCTCATTTATTTCATTAAATCTTATTGAAAACCCCATGTTGAATAATTAATTCCTTGACATGTGCTCACGCTGATTATAATAAATATCATTTAATAAAAATATATTATATCCTCAAAATACCGACTAGAAAAACTACACAGCGTGTAATATTAAATACATGGAATGTACTTGTTTTTCATTTAAAACTACATGGAATGTATATTAAATGTACACACTGTGTATATCTTGTTCTTATTTATTCATTTCCTTTTTCAAAATAAAAACTACACGGCGTGTAATAATTAATACACGGCGTGTACATGTTTTCATTTTATTCATCCTCCAACATTAAAACGATTTGGGCTTCCTTGAATAATTATTAAACCACATACAGGAATAATATTTATTCTATTTGAGATATTTGAATACACTTACTGTGTGACCCCCTAGGACTCTTTCTCATTGGCATTAGGTGGGCTTGCCTAAAGTCCAAGATTACTATCTAGAAACGGGTCAAGGCACCCAAGAGAAAGAAGTTGACACCGCATTGACGTATCACCTCATACGAATGCTTACTGTTTAATTTAATCCCTTTTTCTAGATATCTCATCAAGCAGGTTTCAGGGTAGTGTCATAAACCTATATGCTTGATCCGTCGTTCTTTGACTACCTGAAATAAACTCGTCGTTTACACTATGTCTATGGAATTCAATGCAATAGTTCTATTTCAATCAAAGGGCTGAGATATCAACTTCCATAAATTGAAGGGACAAATCCTTCCTCAACTTATCCATTAACAACATTTCACTCGTGACGCACCCAACGTACCCTACTTCCTGCCAACTGTCTGCGTGATGGTTTTTGTCAGTAAGACTATGTGCGCGAGTCATGAAATGAGTTAATGATAATCTTACAGTCTAAGGACCATTACACACACTCGTAGATAGTAATGTCTGATGACACCAAGACATGTAGAATTACTACTAGTGGGTCTGTTCTCATAATCTCTCATCTTGGAGATTACCAAGTGTGAACTCCATGAGAGAGAGTCTCGTCTTCTTACGAGTACTCGCACATGATGGTCTATATACCATGTGTCATATCATAGTATGTCATCCAACCACAAAACTTTATTTAAGAATATCGTTATAGCATTTCAAGGTTCTCATCATAGTGGGGATCTTCCATGACCTTATTAATGTAACAAATATTCCAGGACATTATTATATTATAGTTATGCAGAACAATGAACAATATATAATAAGTGAACATTCATGTAATCAAAGTACAAAACAGTTGGTTCTCAGGGCACCAACCCTTACAAATACATCAAATACAAATGGTACATGAACACTTTATGTAAAGTAATAAAGTTATATGAGAATGTAAAAGTCCACATGATTTAACCAAGAGAGAAATATAGTAAACCCCATTCACTTTACTAACAATGGAAAGCCTCTATGAATGTAGGTGGTATGACCCAAACTACCTCTACCCGGGGATAGATTACTCAAGAGTGAATTAAAGTCATCAAAACTCAAACACAAAAAATGCACAAACTATGAATGAAAAATAATATGAGGCTCATAACTAAAATTAAAAACCTAGAACAAGGAAGTTGAAAACTAAATTTTATGATATAAAACATATAATGATATGTAAGGATCTATCCAAGAAGCAAATCATTATATAAATTTTGGTATATAGTAATTCATTATATAAACTATTTAAAATTATGAATATAACCATGAATAACCACTAAATAAATGAATAATGCAAATATATAAAAATGATAAAAACATTTATGAACAATTTCATAAATAAAAATCTAATTATAAACCCTTTATAATTTCATGTTTTACATTATGGGAATTCCATAATTTTGAATATAAACTTTTTATTTTATTTCCATTATTAATTTTTTCATATATATCATATTATGGAATTCCTTTTTAAATAAATAATATCATATGAATAATAAAATATTTATAATTCAATTTCTATTGTGTAAACATTTTACATTATATAAACATCGTATACATAGTTGTTATTTAAATATTTACCATATCAATTATCAAAACACATCTTCATCTGTCATAAATAATATCCAAATAAATATACTTTAATTTGAAAATTTTTATATTAATTAATTATTTACAAAATATGAATATTAAAGAAATTTAATAAATAAAAAAATTATTTATTTTCCATAATATGAGAAATTTATAAACTATTCATAAATAAATTCAATTTATAAATATTTTATAAATTAGAAATAATATAAATATTTTATATTTATATCAATGTGAACCCTTTCAAATTTTATATTTAATTTAATTTATATGATATTTCAAAAATAATAAAAAATTTATAATTAAATATCTATTATATAAACAATTGTATATAATCTAAATATAATATATGTTTGAATATTATAACCTCTTCACAAATCTCCTTATTTGATTTATAAATAAACCATTTATTTTTATATTTTAAATGAGTAAATTTAATTTCTCAAAAGATATTTTAAAAAATTATTCATAAGTTAACCATAAAAATTTTATAGGTAATTAATTAATGAAAACTATTATAAATTTATATAAATATTTCAAAACACATTTTCAATTATTTATAAACAATTTTTATATACTATAGTTCAATTCAAAATTTATTTCTTGGGAATAAAATAAATACTTTGTTCATCTCCCTAAAAAATTTTAATATATATGAACATTTCATATTGATTTACAAGCTTCAAAAATATTATTTTACTATTAGAACATATTTTTATAAATTAATAAACATGATGATTTGTCATAGAAGTTTATCACTATGATATTAATGATGGGTTTTTGTGTGATTATCACATAACGATGTGTAGTAGAAGAAAACTCAAACATAGGAAGATATATTTTCAAGAATAAACATGTAAATTATCTACATAAACTTTATACCTAGAAATGTACAATGGTATCAATATTCTCCTTTCTCAGTGAAGGATAATTCTTGATGTAGATCATGTTGCAACAATAAAATCACACTTACATTGAGGGGAGTACACCGACCAATGGATGCATCATCCTATCGCAAGGATAGCCGAATGCTGAAGGGGTGCTACTGCTGTTGTCTTAGATAATGAATAGTATTGTGGGAAGAAGAGAGAAATGAGAGGCTTTCTTAGAATTTATTTTTTTCAACAGGAGGGATCACATCCATTTATATATCCATCCATAATGTGGTCTGTTAAATTAAAATGTGTTGACTATTTTATGTATCCATATGTATTTATTCACATAATTCCTTGAATCATACTTAATGAGTGGTCAATCCAATTAATCTGTTTACAGCGTATTGTATCTAATAATAAAACCATTCAAGAGAAATAAATATATATCAAATAAATATATTTATTATCAAATGTATTTAATAAATTCATTATGGTACAAAATTGAATGCATGTTATTAAAAATATAGTTTATATATATATAATATCATATAAATATATATTAGTGCATATTTGACACTCTTTTTCTGGTATAATTTTCATTCATCCTTCCATTGGGATTGAATGACCATTTTTTTACTATTATTTCACCCTTTGATCAACATAACAATTCACCCACAATCAATAATTAGGTTATCATTTATATATCCATCATGTTTTTCATTGGCACTTTGATCCCATATCTCATAACATTATATAAATGTGTATGAAATTTATATATATGTGCATATATGAATATATGTATTTATGGGCATAAATATATACAAATATATATAAATTTAGAAATATATATATTTATATATGTCTATAGTTATATATACAAATATATATAAATATAAAATCATATGTAAATCTATAAATATATTCCGAAAGAAATAATGAATGAATGAAATAAGTGTGTATAAATATATAGCGTAAAAATATATCATACTAGTTAGTGGGTAGTTGGGTCGCCAGTGGACAGTCTTGGGAATAGGGGTGGGGATTGGGGTGGAATCAATTTTGACTAGAAAACATTTATATATATGTTTAATATGTTAATAATATATTGAAAAAATATTACCAAAAAATAAAATTATTCAGTGATATAATTATTTTATTTTAATTATAAAAAAATTATTTTAAAAACCCATCATGAAATATCTATTTTTTAAATTTTAAAAATATTAAAATATAAAATGTGTCTGAATAAATAAACAAATCAATGAGAAATTATTTAGAGATGCTTTTCAAAAATCATCATGGAAAGATACCTGACATTCGTATATCATCATGTGCTAAACTATTAGTAAATGTCAAATTTTATTTTTCTATTTAAATTTAGAAATGGGGTTATATAAAGAAATTAAATATATAAAATTTATAAAAATTAATTGTTAAGAAATGGATGCATGCTTAACTTGCAAGTAATTGTTGTAAACACATTGTGTCTCCACTAGATGAGATTTTGGGTCTTCTCACTCTTTTTAGTCAATGTATTTTCCAATTTATTAAGTATAAGGGTAATATGATTGCACATCATGTTGATATGTTTAGATGAAGGCCGCATGATCATGTTTGTTATGTATGTGTTCCTTCCTTAGTATTATCATTTTTGTATAGAAATTTAGAGTTTTAATATAGCTTTTTTTCCCAATAAATAATTATGTAATTAATATTAAATAATTTATAATTACTAATCAGTAATTAATTTTTAATAAATAATATTAAAAATATAAAATCAGTTGATATTAATAAATATTTAATAATTAATAACAAATAAAAATTACTTAAATATTTATATTGACATATCCCTAATTTTAAATTAATAAATACCAGTTAAAACATCAATTTAAATAAATAATAATTTATTATTGGTGATAAGTAATGAGTAAAAAATATTTTAAAATTAATTATAATTAATTGTAAATCTCAAATAATCTAATAATTAGTAATTATTTTTTAATATTTAGTCATTATTAACAATTAGGTATTTTTTATTAATTATTTATCAAAATTAATTTTTTGATAAATTTTTATATATATATATATATATGTTAATATAAATGTATAAAAAAATATAAATATATGAAAATATATATTTTTATGTATGTACGTATGTATGTATTAAAAAAATATATAAACATGAATAAAAATATATAATAATTTATATAAAAATATATTATTATATAAATATTTATTTAAGTTAATAAATTGAAATGTATATGTAAATATGCACATAAACTTATGTATGTTTATAAATTTTGTTATGTTTATATATTTATGTAATTTAATATATTTATATAAATCTATTAATTTATTTAAATATATATAATAAATATAAATAAATATAAATATATTCTTATATGTAATTATGTATGTGTATATACAAACATACATATGTCTTTACATACATGTATTTAAGAATATAAATTTATATAAATAAATTTATTTATATATTTATATATAGATATGTGTATTTAATAATATGTATTTATATAAATGAAATTATTTATATAAATATATGATTATACATTTTAATTAATAAATTTTTATACACACAAATATATTAATGTGTGTGTACACAAAAATAGAAATGCACACACACACACACATAAATTAAGAAAATGAATTTACTTCTTTCTAAAATTAAGATATGGTTCAAAATATATACAATTATTTGTAACCCCTAACAAAATAGGGCATATCATTCAATTTATATCGAAATAAGAGAGTCTCCATGGAGGCCCGACTTGGAAATGTTATGTCTATCTTGATTAGCTTCTCTATAATTAGATCTTAATATCATGTATAACATCCAAATATTTAATCTATTTGATGAATGAGGATATATCATCACTGATTTTAATTTGGTATGCCATATCTTTTCAATTTTATTCAACCACCATGCAATGAAACTCTCTCTAAATAATATATTATTTTTACATATCAATGTTTTTGTATATATTATTATATATATATATATGTTTGAATATATATATATATACATATGTTTTTCTGTACACAAAATAATTGTTATAAATAGGTCATAATCACGTGTTATAATGTTTCCAAATTCTATAACTCATAGACATAAATTCTCAACACTAACATTTGATATTTTAAAAATTTATATTCAAACTATGAATACTCCAATTGATTGATTTGACATAGAAGATAGTGATAATTTTATACCCTTGATCTTGAATTGTATGAGACTCTAAATATGACAAGATATAGTAGTTAAATAAGACTATTGAGTATATTTAATTCTATATAATTAAAATTTCAATTTATTTTGATTTTACATTGATATTATTTCCTAATGTTTATTTGGTACAATTTTTTAATCTGATTGACAACACAATTTAGTTAAGATCAAAATGAGTTTCTGATTTAAATATACAATATGATTTAAATAGTCATATCAATCTCAATTTCTCAACATATTATCACCATCAATTCTACAAGTTTGAAATGGTTATACTATTTAGTTCACTCACTTTTTTTATGGTGAACACTACAATGCTTGGTTTTCATCTTTTTTTTTTGGATTGAAAAATATGTCATGGATTTTGGATGTTGATATGTATCTAGATACAAATATCCTAGGTTATATGATCAAGGCTAATAATTAGGTGGTCTTAAAATAAAATATCACTTATTTAGGTTATGGAATACAAAAAAAATCTTCAAAATGTATCCTTGCTTTGAGGTTTATCCATGTGATGATGAATCTACCAATGTTTGGGTGGGATCCTATATATGACCATGATACGATAATATATCTTAGTGGATAATGAACAAAGTGAATATAGTATTAGGGGATAAAAGTGGAATAAAAAAAACTCAGACACCATTTTCATGGTATTTGACCTATTTATATAGTCCTTAAATATGCTACTCAATCCTTTGATGAATTTAATCATATGTTCATCAAATATGAGTAAATGAAATAATGTTAAAAATAGTTTGTAACCCCTCAATCTATCATGAACATAACTATTAAATGATTTATTTTGATACTCACTAATGTTTCATCATATGAAATATTAATTTATTATTAATAAAATTTATGTGGAAGATATCCCAATATTAACAGTTAACATTTTACCATCATAATCAATCATGGTTTTCAATGTGAATGACACAATACGATTCAACATAGAACACTGAATTATGATAAAAAAATCACATACTATGATTGGATAAGTTAATGATTCTACATTAACACCATATCAAAACCAATGATATATATAATAGCCCAAAATATCACATTTTAGACATGTATGGTGTACACTATGACATACACATACCATATAATATGATATTTCTAGAAGCATCATATGATTTAAATTGGATTTAAGGTATATATCCTTCAATATCTCACATTCACTTTATCCCCATAGACTTTATCTCATTCTAACATATCCTGAATCATATATAATAAAATTTTAAATCATATCAGAACTTCCTTTTGGATATTTTCAAAACTTTGGTAAATTTTTCATCAATTTCACTAAATACCACAGCATATGACATTATTTTGGAATAAACTTCCAAAAATAATTTTTTATAAATTTTAAATGTATTTTTGAGAAGCACTCCAAGTGTTATAACACTCAACACATATTCATTCAATCACATTTTGTGTCCCCAAAAGTCCTTTTATCATTTATAATAAAAATTAATTCTTGAATTCATTATTGTATGCAAAGAGAAACCACCAGAAAATAATTAGTGCTACTTAAGCTATAATATGATCTTATGATATCTAATTAAAAAATTATATTTTTATACACATGTCTAACACATGCATCATATAAAAGAATATATTTTTACAGGATACCTCTATATATGAAATTGTACCACAATATGACACATAGCATATCAATCTCATATAGCTACTCATAGATTCTTGATTCTATGAGTACAGACATACCTAATGGTCAAAAAAATAACATGTCATTCACTTTTTTAAATGATCACATTTTATTCCCCTCATCTAAAAGACAATCACATAAAATTTCACTTATCTAGGTATGATCAGAATCTCCTACATTTTATCTAATTAGAGGTCCTGTATTTCATACTCGACATATGAGAGGAAAAATTTCATCTTGATTAAACTCAATTGATGATATGGTCAACAACATACGTATCCCTCCTGATTATATTACCCTCAAGGATAGTATAATAAAGTTATGAAAGTATGATGGTTCTAATTATAAGTATCTTTTCTAACCATAGTTATAGATAAATTGAAATATGATTCATACATCCCCAATATGATACAGACCTAATTTATGACACACCAAGTGATATAAATCATGTGACATATAATATAAAATATCATTTTGTGTCTCATGAGTATATTTAATATCTTGAGACAAAATCATACTAACACCAACCATATCATTTCATCACAAAATTTAATAATTTATAATAAACATTGATTATAGATAACTTAGAGTCATACATTGAGAGGTTAATTATCATTTCTATTTATATATATAGTCAACATGAATGATGATAAAATGGAGAATTCCTTTTATATTTTTATAAATTTTACATTCTTAAAATCTTTTTAGAATACCTAATCAAACCATATATAAATGTTATTATTATATCTCATAAAAAATACTGTTAGAATTCCATCTGTTAACTGTATATTATGTTATTGTTTGAAATCAATATATCTCAATATTATTCATAAGACATCTATCTATGAGAATATAATAAAATCCTCACACTAAATTAAATAATTTTAAACAACATTGAACAAAATATAGTTTGAATAATATTGATATTATGAATCATATTACAGATGTTTAAGTCCTTGAATAAGTATTTAAAATCATTTACTTCAAAAAATTCAACGTTATAATGTAAATAACATTTTTTATGTAATTATAACCATTATAATCCAATCATCATAATATTTTGTAACTATTTTTTAAAAAATTAATCCAATTCGATAGAAAAATGTACACCATTATATTATTTTATTATCCAAAATAACATAAAATATTTTAGGATAATAAGTGAATTTTTTTTTGAATATTTACTTATTGAATATTTTATATATTACATTCAAAATACTTTAATTACAAATATACTCCCAATATCCTCTTAGAAACTATATTCTCTTTAGAATATTAGTTAAAATAATTGAAAAGATTTTATTTTTAATAAATAAAACTTATTTACATTTGTAAGAATAATTAACACACAAACTCTTACTATATATTGATTATATTTTATTCTATAGGTATGGAGAAATATTTTAAAAATAATACATTATTATTTAAAATATTATAAATATGGATGGTGGGAACTCTTTCCCTAATATTTTAATAAATATTTTGTATAAAATATTTCTATTGGATATTTTTTTATCATTATATTATTTTAAAAAAATGTAACTAAAGAGAATCAAATAATAACCATGTGTATTAAAATAATAATTTCCTTTAATAATAAAAATAATTTGTTAAAATAAAACATCATATCAAATAAGAGAAAAATAAGATGATAATACGAAATATTTATTTTTAGTCCCTAAGAGATTTAATGTAATACTCACATTAATATCCTCAATGTAAAAACCCCCTATCCTTCACTTGAATGAATTATTTAATCTTTATCAATATAATATTCATAAATTTTGAAATACTATATATTTATAGTAATTTTAATACAAATAGTTAATATGATATAACAATTTATATTTATGAATCAATTTTTATACCAGTATACCTAATATATAATCTTTATTGGGTTTCTTTCACCACCTCAAATATTGTGAGAAATTCCTCATATGGTGACCATGATTAACATAATGAAAGGAATGCTAATTCTTATCTACTCATCCCATAAATTCCAAATTCTTTAATATGATATTTGAAGAAACATTATTGGACCATCAAATAGAATTTTCCTTCTTAATGTTTTAATTTTAACCTTATTCTACTACAGATATAACACTCAAGTAATGACCTCAATTTTCATACTAAACCATCCTCAACATATTGAATAGATTAAGTATAATTTTATTTAAATCATTCATATTTTAATTTATAAGGACCTATCAAAAATCCTCTAATAACAATTGTAGAAATAATTCCATAGCTAGATCAAGTCATAAAGGTGACCCTATCCTTTCCAAGCCATTGATGTACCTGATTATATAGATTACATTATAATAGAATGACGTTCTTTAAAATATATCATATATATACATTGAATTCAAAACCTAATATCTATCATGCCTAGCCTATTCTTGATAGATAATTTTAATGTTATATATCATCATGAATTCATATATATTCTAATATTGTTTTTGTAAATTTGATTCCATGAACACTAGAATGAGAGTGGAGATATCCAATGAATAATTATTTTTATTATCATAAGCATCTAGATCATTTTTTAGCTACCTCAACCATTGGTTTCTCAAGAAGGGTTTTATCTAACCAATATAATTTTTCTTCATGTTTAAGAAATATTCATAAATTTATATTCCAGTCTAATTTTTTTTCATACATTAATATTTTGTTTCTGAAGGATTGATCTCATGGTATTGTTTTATGATGATGATTTTTTCTTCAAAATAATATTTTATCTAAGGAATATCATGTTTTATAACCATTTAACATGATTTTTTTTACTATATTCACTCCCACTAAAATGATGAACCATTTTAATTTCTCATCATATTAATTATTGAGATATAATATATATTTTAAAATGAATCATCCCATCTAATATAATAACATAAAATAACGATTATTTTTAGATGAAAAAATATCAATCATTCCAGATATGACTCAAGGATAATTGATTGTATAATTTTTTATCATAACCCATCATATGGATTCATTAAAATTTATTTCTCTAGTATACTAATGGTTATGGTTTCCATGTTTTTTGTAGCATAAATATTACCTTATATATAATCAAAAAAAATTAGGGTCTCCACTAATCTACATTCCATATACAAGATAATTTGTTGGCATTAAGTCATTAGGGTCTCATGTATTGGATGGTTATAGAATTAACAAGTTTTTATTAAAGAATAAATCTAACACTATGTATTTTGTGATATTTTATTAATATGTCACCTTTTTATCTCATGTATTCGCTTTATATGTTTTTATGATTCTAATGATTTATTTTTGAATCCCAATTCCATCCACTATATCAATATGTTCAAAACATATTAGGGTGTTACTATTTATATACCCCATAGGTTGTTAAACTAACCCAAATTAAATGTAAAATTATATTTAAAAATATATCTATATATTCCATTAATAAGGAACATAGAAAAATTTCATATAAAAGACTAAAATAATATAAAATAAAAAATACACACAAGAGTAACCATGGATTGATATGTATTTAACTGTCACACCTGTAGTGTTCATTTTAGTTATTTTTCAAATATTTTTTTGTCTTAACTTTATTATATGGTTTACCCCAGTTAATTTCAATGAAAAATGATAATTTCTTAGTGTAATTATGGTGGAACATCGTTGGAACATGGTTTTGAGAAAATAAGCACCAACCTAGTGAAAACTATAGGACCCAAATAGTGGCACATTCCAAGATTCATGTCCAAGTGCACGGGCATGCGACCCTCCATAGATAACCATTAAACCTAGATATTGGAATTATATAGGTTAAAAAACTATGTTCATGGAAGTGTGACCCTCAAGGTTAATTGTGTGACATACCCCTCCTCCTGGATAGATGTTTCCCAAGATGGACAAACAATCTTGAAGACCATGTGGGAAAATTGTGAAGTTGTCCTAAATCATAAATTTTATAAAATAGAATATATAAACCTTCAAAAATTTAACCTTAGCCCTCATATATCACCCCATTCTACCCCACTATTTCTAGGAGTACATTCCCTTATCCTCCACTCCCTCTTTCCAAGATTGTTTTAGTGGTTTTGGGAATGATTATTCCTTGAAACCTGAACTAATTTGTTACACCTCATCCTTTTCCCCTCCTCTGTGTATTACCTATCTCCCTTATTTTTTTATCTTTCTAGTAGTAATTTTATTAAGATAAAATGTGTTTAATCTCATTTATTTCAACATAATCTTCTTTTTATTGAGGTGTTCTTGATTTCATTGGGTCTCCTCTTAGTGAAACTTGTGGTTTCCAATCTTATTTTGGGGATTTAAAGTGAATTATTAGTGATTCTAGGATATGACATTATTTTATGATATTGGTATATTTTCTTTGGCTCTTAAATATGTTTTTAAATTTTTCTGGTAGGTGATAATTTTTTTTTCTAATTTATTCTGTGTCATTTCATTATTTAAAAGTTATTTTCCCTTTTTAAATTATTTATTTTCATACATGGGTTATGGTTAGTGAAATTTTGGTTGAAAAATGAGGTTTTACATGATTTGATAATGGATTTGAGCACATGGGAACCCTAGTTATAGAGGGTTCTATGGACTAATATGTTGTCTTAGTAAGAAGGGTAATAAACTAGGCTCCCTTAAAAGTTCACACTATGAAACTAAATGAATGTATGATTATGCTTGAGGGACTACTAGAACTTTTGTTGCGACCTCTATAGTGTCTCATTCATGATATTAGACTATTTTTATTGATTATCGAGGTATTATGATCCAATGTCCCAAAGTGACCTAGATTCTTAGGGATGTTCCCATGGTGCTATGTCTATTTTTTACCTTATATAAGTTATCTTTACATTGTTTATTTTTATTTTCAAGATAAGACCTATTTTCATTTCCAATGGATTAATTTAATTTTTTTGAATATAATAATGCTAATTTTTTATTTAATGTAATGACATAAAACCTTTTTGGTAGTAACCTAATAAGAAAATTACCAAAAATAAAACAAACACAATATCATGTATGTAGCCCATGTTTTTTCTTAACTAGGTATAGTCAGGACCTTTTGTCAAGGTGATTGTGGTTTCTCATGCTAGCGGTCTCTCCTTGGGTACATGTTGGTGGTGGTGGAATGGGGGTGTCGACCCATCAGCTTCAAGGATGTTTTTTTCATCCAATAAACTCCTTTACCCTTAATTTTTTTGTTTGTAATTTGGTAAATTCCTATCTGAAACATGTATCGTTACTCACACCCTATGTTTTATATTTCATAGATTCTAGTTATGCCATTTGTAAATATTTTTTTTATTTTGATTAATCTTTTCATGGGATTAATTGTTTCCAAATGAGTTCTATGATTCTAAGAAAATAGTTTCCACCCTGTGGGGATTGGGAATGCCCTTTGGGCTATGTCACTGGATGAGATGGGTGTCGGGTTAGTTGGATGCTCATGTTAGTTCATAAAAAATTGTATCAGAGGGAGGTTTTTCTATTCTATCTAATCAAGTAATTTTTGGAGTTTAGATAAAAATAACTAGGACTAACAGGGCTTAAGGATTTGTTTATTAGTGGGGTGTCTAGACAACAAACCTCATGATAGACCTTAGGTTTCAAGGGGATGTCTATATTTTGATTTAATCCTACATTGAGTGTAATTCCTGGGCTATAGACTAGGAATTGAAATTGAGGAATGGTGTAGTTTTTTAAATGGATAGTTGTGATTATTTTGGTTTCATTTTTTAAATTATGAGGAGTGTTTAAATTATATTATTATTTATTTCTTATGGGTGGTATATAGATGGTTATTTTTAGTCTTCCAACTTGGGAATCATCATACCTCCATAGAGACCTACCATAAATCATTGAGAAGAGGATGTCAAGAGCTTTCCCTCACCCTTTGATCATAGATTAGTTGAGGTTGTGGTTTGGGTTGTCTAAGCCATGAATTAGTGAGTGGACACTAGTCCTTCTTAGGTTAAAGAAGATGAACCAGGATCAGAAAGGGATAGGTCGTAGGTATCACTCAAGAATAAACTGCATCCTTTTGGTGTATCACAGAACCCTAGGAAGCTGATGATTGGGTTAAAAATATTGAGAGGATTTTTTATTTCCTTGGAACTCTGATTTGCATAAATGTGATGTGAACCACCTTTATGTTAGAAGATCGTAGTCATATGTGGTGGGAACCATTATTTTAAGAAGGTAAGCATGATAAGATGTTATGAAAATATTTATAGGCTATTTTTTATGAGCAATACATCACAGAGACATTGGGTCACTTCAAGACCCATGAGTTTCTAGAACTCCATCAGGGAGAATTATCCATGCTATATTATATAGATCACATTATATAGTTAGTCCATTTTGCGCCTAATGTGGTTTATAATAAACATTTTAAGGATAATCTACTGAAATGGGGTTGTATTTAGGTATTCGATCTCAATTCCTGATATAAAATTTATTTTTTATTGAAATATTTATAAATTTTAGAAAACTAGTTCATGGTTACCAAAAGTGTAAAAGGCTTAAAAAATATCCCCTAAAATGATATTAAATAAATTTGGATGGTAACTAGTACAATAATATACAATTATAGGATCATTGTTTCTCCCTTACTAGATAATGCATTAGTAAAAAAATTTAATTACCTCCTAGATTGGAAAATATGAATCCCTTCACTGATGAACCTCCTGTACTTTCTAATAATGTAGCTGAGATACCATGGAGGCCTTCCATTAGATTAAAGTTTTTGATCACTCCTTAAAGGTAGAAATTTATCAGATATGTAAATAAGGGTTTTATGGATAAATTTCATTCGTGGCTTTGGGAGGTCATGAAATGTCTAAGAAGAAGAAGAAACATGTTGAGTTGTGGAAGAGGGGTGATAGTAGCTTTGTTTATCTATCATAACTATCTTTTTCTGCAACTACATGTGGTGGGTTAGTAATGTTCCATCACTGTGGAACCCCTAGACACATACAGACTACATGATCATATCTACATAAACTATTCCACCAATGTGGACATATGGGAAACATGAATTAGTTTGGAACAAATATACTACCAACACAGAGATGTGTAGGCTATTAAACCTCTAGTATAATCAAATCCCAAATAGGAATATCCAAAGTTATGGGTTCTTTGTTTAGTTGTTTTGGAGGTAGTGATGGTTCTACTACTGGGAAGAGTTATCTTTGAAAAAAACCATAAGTTATTAGTCAAAACTAGGCTCAAAACTAGATGATTATCCTTAAGGATTTTTTCTAGGATTCATAAGAATCAGATACAAGACCTTTAAATATTCAAGGTTTTGTTTTTATAGCACCTACTATAGATGTTTTGGTTTTTGATAATGATTCTTCTAATTCGTTCATATTTTCTCACTATGTGGAATCATTAAAACTTATAGTAAAGATTATTAACTATTACATGGATTTGGTTACACCTCTTGGGAAGAGTTAGGAACAAGGTTTCATATGGACATCATGTTTTATCATGATGACATAGGTCAAGTTGGAATGATATTTCATTCTTCTAGAAATGGACCCCGTTGATGTGATATTGTTAAGGGATTGGTTTTTTAATTTCAAGGAACACATAAATTGTTATCAATAGTGGGTAACTTTCATGGAACCCAATGAGAGTACTCAAGTTTTCTATGGTGAATGGGATCCACAATGAGGATGATTTGGTCATTCACTTCTAGAGTTAAGAAGACTCATTTTACAGGTATCTTATCTTATGTGGGAGGATGACAAAAAGGATTCTAATAATGGGTTTTGCTTCCATAGTATATGTGCTTTAAGAGGTATTTATAGGGGAATTCATGGGTTTCCACTAGAACAGGATGTGGAGTTCACTATTTATCTTGTGTGAGTAACATATCCAATATCTCTTCCCTCATATAATATATAACCCACTTAGTTGAGGGAATTAATTAGATTGATGGTTGATTTAGAATCCAAAGGATTCATTATCCTAAGCATCTCACCTTTCTCTACACTAGTTTTATTTTCTAAAAATGCTGATGGATCACTCCATTTGTACATAGATTACTAAAAATTAATCATGGTCACCATCAATAAGAAATATCCCCTACCTCATAGTGATGAACTCTTTGATCTGATCAAGGGGGAAAGATGAATTTCTAAATTCTACATGCACTTTGGTTATCATTGGGTCAGGGTTAGAGAAAATGATATAAACAAGATAGCTTTTTGAAGAAGGTATGGTCACATTGAATATTTTTTCATGCCATTAAAAATAAAAAATTATCCACTGTTTTTTACGGACCTTATGATCTAGGTGTAGTATAAACATATTTAATTTTTTTCATTGTATTTTTGGATGAAAATTTTGTCTACTCTGCAACTGAAGAGGAACATAGTCAACACCTGAGAATTGTTTTTAGAAAAATTTAGGATCCTCATCTATATAATAATATCTCTAAGTAAAATATATAGATTCTATAAGTTATGTTTCATATACACATGATCATATAGTATTTAGTTTCATTGGACCTAGAGAAAATTAAAGCAGTTCTTGCATTGGAGAATCCTAGTAAAGTCATTGATATATAGAGATTCTTGTTTCTGGAAGGATAAAACATGCATTTTTAAAGGATTTATCTTGGATTTCTTCACTAAAGACTGTGTTTATCAAAAATGGGGTAATTATTGATTGGATAATGTATTGAAAGACCTATTTTTATTATCTAAAGTGGTGATTGAACACTCCCCCTATTTGATTTCACTTGGTGCTGGAAAAGGCTATGCGGTCTGTTGTGATGCTTCTGGTATGGGTTTGAGTTATGTGCTAATGCAGGGTGATAACATAGTAGAATATGGATCATACCAAAATAAACCAAAAAAAGGAACTACACCACCCAAGACCTGGTACTGGAATCAACAAAACATGAATTTATTTCCTAGATTCACTATCGTTTTGGGAAAATATTTATAGTCTTACCAAATGAAAAAGAGCATCCTTCATTTCCTCCCAAAAGGATTTAAATCCAATGCAGTGCTAATTGGCCGAGTACCTTCAATTGTTTGAATTTAAAAATTTCTATACCATCGGTAGATGATATGCAGTGGAAGATCACTTTACCATAAAGTTATAGATTCAATATTGTAACATACCATTACGTTTCTAGTTACTTTTGATGTTTTTAAATACCCATGTTTTAGAGTAAAAGACTTGGGTTGCGTTTGGGTGAACTTTTAAAGAAAAACTGGAGGACATTGTGTTGTGCACGGTTTGACAAACCGTGAAACCAAACCGTGCCAGCCTTGAAACCTGGAAAAAAGCTTCTGCACGGGCGGTGCATGGTTTATCTAACCGTGTAGCCAAGCCATGCGAGAAGGGTGGTCAAGGCAGTAGCTCATCCATGGTTAGCGCACGGTTTTTCAAACTGTGCGGTCACTTAAATGAGATCCTTAAATTGTGCATCTCGCTCGATTTTGCCTATAAGTGCCTCATTTTCCCTCCTAAGCGGCCCTAACTCGGGATTTTTCTTCTCCTAAGGTCATAGAGGGTTATCCCATCATTCTGGAGGCAATCCATAAGCTCCTCTTGGTGAATCGAAGCTGGATTCTTGAGGTATGTGATCGTTCTTCATCGTTCTTGATTGGTTTCTTAGATCTACTTAGATCTACTTCCCCTATTCTCTCGGTTTATTAGATCTACACCCATTATGGGTAGATCTAAGTGTGTGGTAGCATTTTTTATGAGATTTGGTCTTGATATTTATATGATAAGAGATCTAAGGTGGGTTCTTGAAGAAGCAACCCGGTTTTCTTGAGCGTTCTCGACCATTGTGGTCTTGGTTAAAACCTTCAAGGTAGGTGGTTCCATCCCATCTTTCCAAATTGATTATCATTGTATTTTCTTGATTTATTTCAATTATTGATTTAAATTCAATTGCTCAAGTTGATTTCAATTAAATTGATAAAAACTAGATTCTATTGAATCAAGATATTTGAAATGGTTTTGGCATGGAAATTTGGAAAATCCCAATTCCATTGAATTGGGTTTGTTGATGGAAAATTGGTCGATTTAAATTGTTTAATTTAAATTGTGGATTTAATGGAAATGTTTTCAATTAGATTTTTGAATTTGATTGTGTAAATGAAATGTGTAATGATGGAATTGGTTTTTAATGGATTTCAAACTTATGAAAATGGCTTGAAATGATTTGACAGAAAACCATTGGTGTTATCTTGTGTAATAGGAAGGTTTTGAATAAAACCTATTTTGGTTTTAAATGGAATGAAATTGGATCTTTTGAAATGGAAGAATGGGATTGATCTTATTTTAAGAATTCTTAAAATAGTTCTCCCATCATGTAAGAGCACATGCAAGCCTTAGGTAGTTAGTGAGTTATTTGGATACACTCTACGCTACGATAACGTTATAAAACATACTTGCAGCGGTTCACATCCCCGACGGGTTGGTGAAGAGTCTCCTTTGGCCATTTTCATAAGGAAGTGTGTATACACATCTTGCTGAGATCACATAGAGAGTGCGGAATCCTATAACTGGTTAATACTATCGTATCTTTTGGCAGATAACCATGTTGCTCACTTGTTTATTTATATTTGAGATATAAATGTATGCCAATGATTTTGAACTACTTTACTTGCCTGCTGAATTTATATAAACTATTTTATATAAATGTTTTACTTAATCCATTGTTATAGAAATATTCCATCATTTGAAAATCCATTGTTTAAATTGGTTTTTCCATCATTTCAAAATGTATAGAATGTTTTGTTAAAATATGCTTTTGAAATGCCAAACCTGTTTATTTGAAAATGGAAAGCCTTTATCTAGATAATCTATATTTGGCATTTGTTGCGGAATCTTTGGTGGTATCCTACTGGGCTTAGGCTCACACCATACTTTTGCCTTCGGGTGTTTGTAGATTTTCTTCTTCCAGGATCGAGCAAAGGGAAGGGACCTCTTGGAGGTGGATCCAGTTGTTGATCTCTGGACTTGGTGAGTTGTGTCCTTTGGGACCTTAGGACTATTCTCCCTTTTTGTACTTGGGTTTTAGTACTTTGGCATTTTATGCCTCTTTTTATTCTAGTACATTACTCCCAGTGGAGTTTCTTTTGTTATGCATACTATTTTGTTTTACTCTTGCTTCCACATTCGATTGGAAAAATCGTTCCCACTTGTATGTTGTACGATGCCAGGTGCTAGTTTCCAACCTGTGGGGATCCGGAATACCCTTCGAGTTATGTTAGGTCCGGCTTGGTTATCGGGTTACTAGGGTACCCAGGATGGTTCGTGACAAATTGGTATCAGATGGAGGTTTAACATCTTGCCTTGATGACAATATACATTTGAGTTTTCTTGTCGGGACTTAGGAGGTAGTTGCGATTGAGTGCCTGGATAGCTCTCACCATAATGAAACTTAAGTTGCCAGGGGTGGTTAGGGAAAGATGACTTGTGTATTATTTCTAGTATTTTCCCTATTTTTATTTGGATAGAGTGGAATCAAAATCTTGTTATCCCTTGTATTAAGTGTAGTTTTCCTCATTACTCAGATTGAGTGTTAATCTAATGTCTTCTTTGTTGTCTGCTGATGTTGTGTAGCATTATGCCTCCAAGAAGATGTGGAAATCAAAGCCAAAAAGAGGTTGCTGCGGAATCTCAGAAAGCAAGTCCTATTGTGGATCCAGGTATGGTAGAGGTGATTGTTCGCACTGTCCAAGCTCTGGGACAGGCACCACCTCCAGTTCCTATTCAGGCTCCAGCTATAGATCCTCGTAGTGATATTATCCGAAGTCGTTCCCAAAAGTTCCTACACCAGAAGCCACCAGTCTTCAAAGACTCCACTTATCCTCAACATGATGAGTAATGGTTGAGCAATATTGAATGTCTGTTTAGGTTTTTGGAGACACCGGATGCGATCAAGGTGAAGTGTGCCACCTTCATGCTGGAGGGACCAAGTAGGAGATGGTGGGACATGATGGTGATGGCTGGGAAACATTAGGGTTTGGAGTGGAAATACTTTAGGGTTATTCTAACTGATCAGTTCTATCCAGAATATATAGTGTTGGCCAAGGATGTGGAGTTTTTCAAACTTGAGCAGGCGAACAAAACCGTGACTGAGTACTCAAATCGCTTTGCTAAGTTAGTGTAGTTTTCTCCTGAAATTATATCGAATGAGAGGATGAAGGCTCGACGATTTGAGTTCGGGATTCGATCAGATATCCATTCTTAGATTTTATTACTGAAGCTACCCACTTATGCTGATGTGCTGGATAGGGAAATCATGGTTGAGATGAATTTGGCAGGAAAGTCAGGGTTGTAGGAAGTTCCTTTTCTTTCTAGTGGCAATGGTGGTTACTTTAAAGGAAAACAAAAGCGCGATGTTTATCATGGTGGTTCTCGAAAAAAAGTCATTCCAGACCTTTGGTAGCACTAGGAGGGGATTTCTTGACTTGATATCAGTGTGGGAATCCAGGACATTCTAAGAGGGTTTGCACTGAGGCACCCAAGAACTATAGCTCCTGCGGACACTTAGGGAACCTACATAGATTCTTCCATCACTTCTCTACTCCATGTTGGGGAACATGATCATCAACACCTCCAAATACTGTGGGGAAATCAAATTCTTCACGTACGAAAGGGTTCCAGCCACATGCATCTGGAAAGAAGCTTCTTCACACAGTGGAAGAGTCTCTAGAGGTAGCTAATACAGGTCCAACAACTGCGAGAGGTACCATTACAATAGCTTCATATTTAGTGACAGATCTTTTTGATATTGGTGCATCTTACTCTTTTATTTCAACCCATCTCGTTAATTTGGTTAATCTACCCATGGAACTTTTATCTTGTGCGATGGATATTAGTACACCCCTTGGTGTAATGAGAGAGAAGGGTCTCCATAGTCCTTCTTGTGTCTTCTCTCTATCAAATGTTGATCATTCTTGGAGTTTCTTGGTTCTCGACATAAAATATTTTGATGTCATTTTTGGGATGGATTGGATCATTTCCAATAAATACAGGATTGATTGTTATCTTCGACTGGTCTACCTTACTACACCCAGTAGTGTGCCTCTTGTTTTTCAAGGAGAATGGGACCCAAGGTCAAGCAGAGCTAGACCCTCTTATCCAGAGTTGGGGAAAGTTATATCAGTGTTTTCATTTGATCTGGAGAGAGATTAAATGTGTGGTGATCTTCCTCCAGTCATCACTGAGTTTTCCTACGTGTTTCCTTCTGACTTCTATGGTTTGCCACCAGTAAGGTATGTTGTTTTCTCTATTGAATTAATGCCGGGTACTCAACCAGTTTCTATTCCCTCTTACCAAATGGCTCTAGCTGAACTAAAGGAACTTAAGTCTCAGTTAGACGATCTTCTTGAGAAAGGTTTTATACGCCTGAGTGTGTCACCTTGGGTAGCACCTATTCTCTCCACCAAGAAGGCTGACGGTTCTCTTCGCTTATGTGTTAATTATCGAAAGATCAGTCGAGTTATGATAAAGAACAAATATCTGTTACCATGAATTGATGATTTGTTTGATCAATTTAAATGGGAAAAGTGGTTTTCAAAAATTGATCTTTGATCTGGTTACCATCAGTTGAGGATAAAGGAATATGACATTCCTAAGACCTCTTTTTGGAGTAGGTATGAACATTATGAGTACCTTGTTATGCCCTTCGTCCTAAAAAATGCTCCTGTAGTTTTCATGGCTTTGATGAACACTGTTTTCCATGAGTATCTAGATACTTTCATGGTGGTCTTTCTGGATGAAATTCTTGTCTACTCCAAGTCTGAGGAGGATCATGTGAATCATCTGAGAATAGTTCTAGGTCTTCTAAGGAATCACCGACTTTATGCCAAGATTTCAAAGTGTGATTTCTGGATTTGGGAAGTGAAATTCTAGGGACATGTCTTGTCAGAATAAGGAATATCTGTAGATCCCGAGAAGGTGAAGGCTGTTATGACTTGGGAACAACCACGAAATGTTTTCAAGATTTGGAGATTCTTGGGATTAGCAGGATATTATCGCCTGTTTGTTAAAGACTTCTCAATGTTATCTTCTATAATGACTGCTCTGACTAAAAAGGGGGTGAAGTTTTCCCAGAATGATAAATGTCAGAGTTCTTTTGTTGAGCTAAAGCGTCTTTTGACTACTGCGCTAGTGTTAAATCTTCTTGAGGCTGTGATAGGTTACGTGGTCTTCTGTGATGCATCGGGTTCAGGTTCGGGATGTGTCTTTATGCCAGGAGATCATGTTGTTGCCTATGGATCTCGTCAGCTTAAGCCTCATGAGAATAACTATCCTACCCATGACCTTGAACTTGCAGCTGTAATGCATGAACTTAAGTGTTGGAGACATTACCTTTATGGATAAAGGTTTACTCTGTTTTCAGACCACAAGAGCTTGAGTTATATCTTCTCTCAAAAAGATTTGAATCTTTGCCAAAGGCTCCGGGTAGAGTACCTGAAATATTTCAAATTTGACATTGCCTATGCCCAAGGGAAAGGGAATGTACTTGTAGATGCGCTAAGCAGGAAACTTCCATCACAGGCTGTGAAAGAATCTTCAGAAGAGTAGATTTTTATGGCTCTTTTTGCTCAGTTTCATATTAGAGTTCAGTAGAAGGAGAATGAAGTTTCATTAGCCAGTGTTTAGTTGACTTCTGATTTCCTCAAGTTAATTATTCAGGAACAACAACTAGATGATGAATTCCATAGCATTAGGGACTCTCTTTATGGTGGGGAGACCGACACCCCGTGGTCGTTCTCCAAAGAGGGTGTCCTATGTTATCGAAACCATTATGTTGTGCCGTTATCGGCAAGGAAGGATGTGATGAGGGATTTCCATAACTCTCTATGGGTGGTACACCCAGGAACCACGAAGATGTTCTATGAAATGCGGCGACAGTTCTGGTGTCCAGGTATGAGACAACACACTGCTGAGTTTGTATCTCGTTGCTATACATGCTAGTAGGTGAAAGGTGGGCACCAAAAACCTTCAGGTTTACTTCAACCACTTCCAGTCCCTACTTGGAAGTGGGATGAAATCTCTATGGACTTTGTGGGTGGGTTACCTCAAACCCAGAGGAAGAAGAACGTGATATGGGTTGTGATCGACAGACTGACCAAGTCGGATTACTTTATACCAATTCGAGATATGACCAAATTTGAGGAGTTGAAAAATGTTTTTATGAAAGAAATTGTTAGTTTTCACGGAGTTCCATCTGCTATAGTCTCTGATAGGGATACTCAGTTCACTTATCTCTTTTGGAGAGGCCTTCAGGAAACATTGGGATCTCAGGACCGTTTGAGCATGGCCTACCATCCACAGTTCGATGGACAGACAGAGAGAGATATTCAGATCCTTGAGTATATGCTCTGCGCTTGTATTCTTGATTTTGGTGGGTCTTGGGATGAACATCTGGGGCTAGTTGAGTTCTCTTATAACAACAGTTATCAATCTATGATCAAAATGGCTTCTTTTGAGGCATTGTATAACCGTCCTTGTAAATCTCCTTTCTGTTGGTCAGAGACTGGTGAAAGTTCCTTGGTAGGACCGAGTTTGGTCCAAGAGACGACAACTAAGATCAAGTTGATTCATCAGAGAATGTTGATAGCACAGAGTCGGTACAAGTCTTATGCTGATTGTCACTGTAAAACCTTAGAGTTCTTAGTTGGTGACCTGGTGTTCTTGAAAGTTTCTCCCCAATTGGGTCATCGATGGCTTGGGAGGCAAGGGAAGCTTTCTCCTCGTTTTGTGGGACCTTTTGAGGTTATTGGTCTTGTGGAGAAAGTTTATTACCATTTAGATCTACCACCATAAATGACGTCGATACATAACATATTTCATGTATCACAGCTGCGAAAGTATCTCTCTGATCCATCTCATATTGTGAGGTGGAGGTATCTTGAAATTGAACCAGATTTATCTTTTACTGAGCGACTAGTCAGGGTTGTTGATTCTGATCCCAAGGTACTTCGTGGGAGAATGATACCTCTGGTCCGTGTACTCTGGTAGCACAGTTCTGATTCTTATGAGACGTGGGAAAGGGAAGCACTAATGAGAGACCAGTGGCCTCATCTTTTTGACGTGGAGGTTTATTAAAAGGATTTCAAGGGATAGAAAGGTTTTATGGTGGGGAGGTTATAACATCCCGTTACATTTCCAGGTACTTTTGATGTTTTTAAATACCCCTATTTTGGAGTAAAAGACTTGGGTTGAGTTTGGGTGAACTTTTAAAGAAAAACTAGAGGACAATGTGTTGTGCACGGTTTGCAAACGGTTTGACAAACCGTACGACCAAACCATGCCAACCTTGAAACCTGGACAGAAGCTTCCGCACAGGCGGCGCACGGTTTGTCTAACCGTGCGGCCAAGATCTGTGAGAAGGGTGGCCGAGGTATTAGCTCAGGCATGGTTAGCACACGGTTTGTCAAACCGTGCGTCCAAACCGTGCGGTCACTTAAATGAGATCCTTAAATTGTGGATCTCACTCAGTTTTGCCTCTAAGTGCCTCGCTTTCTTCCTAAGAGGCCCTAACTCGGTATTTGTCTTCTCCTAAGGTAGAGAGGGCTCTCCCATCATTTTAAAGGCAATCCATAGGCTCCCCTTGGTGAATCGAAGCCGGATTCTTGAGGTATGTGATTGTTCTTCATCATTCTTGATTAGTTTCTTAGATCTACTTAGATCTACTTCCCCTCTTCTCTCAGTTTCTTAGATCTATGCCTATTAGGGGTAGATCTAAGTGTGTGGTACCAAGTTTGATGAGATTTGGTCTTGATATTTCTAGTATAAGAGATCTAAGGTGGGTTCTTGAAGAAGCAACCTAGTTTTCTTGAGCGTTCTCGACCGTTGTGGTCTTGGTCAAAACCTTCAAGGTAGGTGGTTCCGTCCCATTTTTCCAAATTTATTATCATTGTATTTTCTTGATTTATTTCAATTATTGATTTAAATTAAATTTCTCAATTTGATTTCAATTAAATTGATAAAAACTCGATTCCATTGAATCGAGATATTTGAAATGGTTTTGGCATGGAAATTTGGAAAACCCCAATTCCATTGAATTAGGTGTGTTGATGGAAAATTGGTCGATTTAAATTTTTTAATTTAAATTGTGGATTTGATGGAAATGTTTTCAATTAGATTGTGGAAATGAAATGTGTAATGACATAATTGGTTTTAAATGGATTTCAAACTTATGAAAATGGCTATAAATGATTTGATAGAAAACCATTGGTTTTATCTTGTGTAAGAGGCATGTTTTGAATAAAACCTGTTTTAGTTTTAAATGGAATTAAATTGTCTCTTTGGAAATGGAAGAATGTGATTGATCGTATTTTAATCATTCTTAAAATAGTTCACCCATCATGTAAGAGCGCATGCAATCCTTAGGTAGTTAGTGAGTAATTTGGATACACTCTACGCTATGACAACGTTCTAAAACATACTTGTGGTGGGTCACATCCCCGACAGGTTGGTGACGAGTCTACTTTGGCCATTGTCATAGGGACGTGTGTTTACACATCTTGCTGAGTTCACATAGAGAGTGTGGAATCCTATAACTAGTTAATATTATCATATCTTTTGGCAGATGACCATGTTGCTCACTTGTTTATTTATATTTGAGATATAAATGTATGCCAATGATTTTGAACTACTTTACATGCCTACTGAATTTATATAAACTATTTTATATAAATGTTTTACTTAAACCATTATTTTAGAAATATTCCATCATTTGAAAATACTTCGTTTAAATTGGGTTTTCCATCATTTGAAAATTTATAACATGTTTTATTAAAATATGATTTTGAAATGCCAAACTTGTTTATTTGAAAATGGAAATATTTTATCTGGATAATCTATATGTGGAATTTTTTACGGAATCTTGGGTGATATCCTACTGGGCTTAGGCTCACACCCTACTTTTTCCTTCGAGTGTTTTTAGATTTTCTTCTTCCAGGATCGAGCAAAGGGATGGGACCTCTTAGAGGTGGATCCAGTTGTTGATCTCTGGACTTGGTGAGTTGTGTCCTTTGGGACCTTGGGACTACTTTTCCTTTTTGTACTTGGGTTGTAGTACTTTGGAATTTTATGCCTCTTTGTATTCTAGTACATTAATCCCAGTGGAGTTTCTTTTGTTATGTATACTGTTTTGTTTTACTCTTGCTTCCACATTCAAGTGGAAAAATCGTCCCTACTTATATGTTGTATGATTCCAGGTGCTAGTCACCGACCCGTGGGGATCAGGAACGCCCTTCGGGTTATTTTAGGTCCATCTCAGTTATCGGGTTACCAGGGTACCCGGGCTAGTTCGTGACAAAGATTTAATGGAGTACTGTGGTGAGTGGACTTTGATGGGGATTTTCACCCATATGTATTTGGAAGCCAAGCAGCACAATGGTGGTATGATCCTGGATAACACTTGGTTGACACCCTTTCTTATTGAAATGATCTCATTTGAAAAAATAATTATGATCTATGCCTGATTTCTATGATGATAATAAATGGTAGTGAGGTTTCTAATTAATGGTCAATTTCTTCTAAAGGGATTCTTTGCTTCAAGACATGCATTATTATACCATTATCACTACAAAAAGTGATGATATAGGTTAGCCACCAATATCAGTTGTCTATTCATCCTATGGATACTAATATTTTTTATGACATGTGTCATCAGTTCTAGTGTATAGGTATGAGATATGATACATATGACATTATAACTAGGTGTTATACTTGTTAATAGGTTAAAGCTGAGCACTTGAATCCATCAGGTCTACTTTAAACACTCCCTATTATTACTTGGAAGTGGGATAAGGTCACAATAGATTTAATCATTGGGTTTCCTCATAAACCCTATGAGAGGAACTCCTTTTTTTATCATCTTTCCAAATATCCTCATTTCATCCCATATAGGAATGAACTCTTATGGAAGAATTTGGCAGGTTGTATGTTCAAGCGATCGCGAGGCTGCAATGTGTGTTGCTAGAAATCATTTCATAAAGGGATCCCTTTTTTACATCTCTATTTTTGGAGGGAATTTAGAAGGAAATTAAGGAATAGGTTACATTCAATATGGAATATCATCCCCAAATGGATGTTCATCTAAATGAGAAAACAAAATTTTGGAAGACATGCTCCGTGCATTTGTATTGGATTTGAGAGGATTCTGGGAAAACTGTCTAAGTTTTTTTTATTTTTCGTACAATAATATTCACCAACCACTAATTATATTGGATCCATTTTAAGCACATTATTATCTTTCATGTGAGTAACTCCCATTTTGGATGTAAGTGGGTGATAATTCTCTATTGGGCCCGAGCCTTCTATAAGAGATGTCTGATAAAGTTTAGGTGATTGGGAATTATTTTTTGACAACATATAGTCATTATTAGTCATATGTAGATCAGAAACACTAAGCATTGTAGTTTTTGGTCCATAAATAGTTGTTTCTAAAGGTGACACATTCCCTGGTTCACCATCATCTTGGTAATAATGGGAAACATACAATGAGGTATTTCTTAACTTTTGAGATTATAAAAATGATTAATATGGTGGAATATAGCTTGGAGTTAACTTTCCAGTTGACATAAAATCATGATGTCTTATATCTATTACAATTTAATAAGTATATATGAGAACCATCTCATAATATGATTTGGGAGGAATTAGAGTTGGAACATAATTTCTACGTGATCAAGAAAGTAGTGCAGATTGTGGATTCTCATGTGAATGTGATTTGAGTAACATTCATTCCATTAGTTCATTTCCTTTTCTAGAAAAATAATGCTGAGAATGAGAAATGGGAAAAAATTATTGTGTGGAGGAGCAACATCCTCATTTTTCCTTTGACAAGGCCTTGGTTTGACTTTATAAGGGAAGAATATTTTCATGGTGGGGTTATTTTTCACAATAGTGGTGTTCTATTCAACTTTGTTTCATATATTTTATGTATTACACTTATTATATGGCTTAACTTCGTGTTTTCTAAGAAAAATTATGGGTTTTGGATAAACATATGAAGGAAAATGATTGTAAGACAGTTATGAGACACCGTGCACCAACCTAGTGAAAACCATGTTTCCTAGAGAGTTTCACTTTATAGGCTGCATGACCAGGCACACATGTGTGAAACCCTCCTAGGATAACTGTTCAACCTCAATAGTGTCACTTTCCATGGCACATACATGTGTGCCCCTCCAGGTAAAATATATGACCTACCTCTCTTCTTAGACAGTGGTGCTACAAGGTTGGCACATGGTCAGGAAAACCATGTAGCCATCCAAAATCTTAAAAAAAATTAAATTCCACTTATACCCCACATCAATTTTAACCCCATAAACCTCCTCTATATTCTCATTCAACCCTACTACCCCTAGCCACAAGTACCTTCCACCTCCACTCCCTCTTGTATTGACTTTGTGGATGGTTTTGAACATGATTATTCTAAGAAAATTCAATTTAGATCTCCCCCTTCTTCATAATCCCTCATATTGGTTTCTCTTATCTACCTTATAGGGTTATCATTAATCCAAAAATATTATTAAATACAATGGGTTCAATCTCATTTAATTAAATTTAATGTTATTGGGTTTGCTTTTTTCTTTATTACTTAGGGTCTCCGCTTGGTATGCCTTGTGGTTTCCTATATTATTTGGGTGATTTCACATGAATGGTAGTTTTTTCCATGACATTAAATTATTTTATTACTTTATTATGATTTATTTATCTTCCAAAAATGATTTTAAATTGATTGTTTGTGTGATATTGATGTTTTATAAGGTATTTTATTTTTGATTTCATGGTTTAAAAGTTATCTTCTATTTGTATATTATTTATTTTCATATGTAGGTTATGGTTAATAAAATTGAGTTTGAAAAAGGGGTTTTAATGATACGATAAAAGATTTTAGGACCTGGGAAACATAGGTATCTAGGTGGATTTTTATGGACTAGTAATTCAGATGATCCAGTTTGGAAATGATCCATGCTCCAAGAAATGTTCATACTACAACAATAACTAAATGGATGATGATGCTTTGGGGACATGTAGAACATTGGTTGTAACCTCTCTAGATGATCATTCATGATAAGGGACTATATTGATTAATCATTGAGTTATGAGAAACCAGGGGGTTCAAGTTACCTTGCTACTTTTGAATTTTCCCATCATGATTTGTTTGTGTTTTTACCTACTATAATTTATAATTTCTTTGTTTATTTTTCCTTTCAACATAAAACCAATTTTAAATTACAATTGATTCATTTTACTCTTTTGAAAATGGGCATGTTGATATTAATTTTATTTCATTACATGAAACCTTTTTGTGGCACCTTACTTGGTAAATGATCTTACACCCTATATATACCCTTGGGTGTATGTAGACAATGTTATGTCTATATCGAGTAAAGTAAAGTACTTCCATAAAGGTGATGGTGGTTTTTTATGATAGTGGTTTCTCTTAGGTAGGTGTTGGTGGAGGCTGCATGGGGGTGTCTACCGACATACTACAATGAGGCTTTCTTCATCTAGTTGATTCCCTCCCCTTTCAGTTGTTCTTTTGTAAATGTTAAATTCCTATCTCACGCTTATATCTTTACACCCACTTATTTTCAATGTCATGGATGTTGGTAATTTTGTATGTGAATAATGTACTTTGTTAATAAATATTTTAATGAGATAAATCATTCCCAATGGAGTTACATGATGCCCGGACACTAGTTTCTAGCCCATAGGGACCAGGAACACCCTTCAGGCCATGTTACGGGCTAAGTCGAGTGTCGAGTTTTATGGTAGCTCAGAATGGTTTGTGACACCAAAACCACTTTTCTTGATAGAGCCTACACTCCATGGCTGATAAGTACTCTGATTAAAAGTCACTCTACTCATTGCTCTTTACTCAAGGGTGACCTTAATTATATCATAATTCAAACAGTAACTAGATATAAGTTACAACTATATTTTTAATTAAAGATCATAAATCAATTCATGAAGACATCAAGGTAGAAGAATACTATATAAATTACCATAACCAACATGTTTCTTATTAAATTTAGGTATAATATTTAATAATTTTTTAATACATTAAGCTAAATTATATATCCATAATTAATATAAAATTTATATACGTGAATAAAGCATGGAATGAGACTAAATAGATGAATAATTTATAAATTTTGGCATGATATATACACTTATGAATACTTAATAAATCATTAAATTTTATAAACCTTATAATTTATTAATGAATTATGGATATTTCATAATTAAATAAATATAAACACATTATATTTATCTCTATTATGAATTCCTTTAAATTATCCTTTACATAGAATTTACATAAATATATAATCTTTAGTTGAAATATTAAAATTTTATATTTCATATGAAGAATTAATATATTATCTAAACACTATACATAATTGAAATATCACATATTTAATAATATTTTAACTTCAATAATTTAAAATTATCAAAAAACTATCTCATATGCTTTAAATAATTTCTCAAAATAAGTCATTTTAATATGAACAATTAAAATTAATAATTATAGGCAATAAATAATTCAATATAAAATCCTTTACATCATGCCTTAAATTTAATCTATAAACACTTTATAAATTAAATTATAATTTCAATATAAAAAATTGTATCAAAATTATAAGTAATTTCATATAACAATAAAGTATTTTATGATTAAGAATCAATATTATGGATATTTTTTATTCAATGTTTCATAAAAATTTAATAATTAATTATAAAACCTAATTATTAATTAATTTACAAAAACATTCTAATTTAAATAATTAACCTCCATTTCCAATAAATTATAATAATTTTATAAATAAAATAATTCAATTCATATTTTAAAAAATATAAAACTTAATTTTTATAAATTATAAACTGGTGTTATATTTTTTCATTAAGAACATATTCTATATAATAATCCAAACCATAGTATAAAAGATATATTGTTCTTTATTATAGGATAATACAATGGCCTATGATATTGAAATCAGTTCTTGGGTTTCATAATTTATGATAAGTATCAATATCATTTTTATTATACAATGATTTCTTTTTCACTTCATGAATTGGTCATATCGGTGCTATCCTCAAAAATGAATTTTTATGCTGTATGTTATTATATAAAAAAAAGGATTACACTGAATTATTTATTAAGTTATCACATATCATATAAGATGAAATTTTCAAATATTATGATGTCCTATATTTTAATGCCACTTAAAATTTAAAATCAATATCATATTAAATAATGTTTAATATGATCTCCATTTTATTCATTTAAAAACATGATTTCATGAATCATTTAAATCATAGAATGAGTTTTATACCACTAATGTACATCATTAGATTTAATAACACTTGTTTTTTATTTATAAAAATATACCAAGAAACCTCAAACCATGATATCAATGATATGAAAATGAAATCATACATATACTAAAATGAAATATAATTGTGTACCTTACACTAATGTTGGATGGATCTATGCTCTTTATTCAAACTATTTGATAAAAATCCATGAGATGTTTATAAAAGACAAATTAATTTTGGGTGTACCCCTAAGATAATGAAAATCCCAATGTTTAGGTGAGATCCTCTTTATTACTATGATATACTAGTTTCTATTGGTAGAAAACAAAGTATATAAGAGATATTCAGGTGAAATAAGTTGAATAAAAAATATCTAATGTTATTTTCATGTAATTTTATATAACACTTGGGTAATCTACTTAAGGATTCTATAAACTTACTCATACATTCATAATTTATGAAAAAATGGAACGAGGTCAATTTTTTTAACACCTTGATTGATCATGCGTTTAACACTTAAATGAATTGAATTAATTCTCCTTAAGATTTTAACATATGTGATCTAAATTAATTAATGATATCATTTATGGTGTGTAAATTAAAATGTCATCAATTAATGTTTGGGAACCAAAATAAGTCAGAAAATTTATTATGAATCATATAATGAGATTGAACATACAACATTAAATTACAATATATCCATGTTATAAACCACATTTAGTCAAGGAAATGGTGCTATGATATCACTCCATCCTGAATAATGACACACCGAATAGCTTTCAATATTCCATTTTCAACATGTATTTAATACCGTATGATATATTAATATAATTAAATATGATATATCTAGAAGTAAAAAATTATTTATACAGTATGTAG
Organism: Viscum album; assembly: GCA_963277665.1. Classification (NCBI taxonomy): domain Eukaryota; kingdom Viridiplantae; phylum Streptophyta; class Magnoliopsida; order Santalales; family Viscaceae; genus Viscum; species Viscum album. Next base: position 767,117,067 of record OY728119.1, on the reverse strand, counting down.
GCAATATCTATATTAAATGATAATGATTTTATATAAGATAGTAGCAATGATTTTATTATATTATATTATCACTCTTTCAAATAGAGACACCCAGAGAGGGGGAGGGTGGCGAATCTGTTTTATGTTCTAATTATTCATTTTTCTTGAAGTAATTGACATTTCCCCTAGGATATTGCTTCCACATTTACAAAAGCATTTTAAACCTGCATTTATTGATAGATAAACTCAATAAATAATAATTGATATGTAAGAAGGTAAAAAATACAATGAACTTTCATATTTTACTTCATTTACCACAAATGGATACATTCAAGGAGAACACATTGACAATGTGTCCATGTTACAGAATCCAATAATCTTCACTATTTCTATAGATAAAATTTTTATGTCATGATCACTCTATTCTAGGACCACTTCCCATAAAATGTTTAGGGTTTTCTCACTCCTTTCTTAAGTCACAATGTATATTCTTCACTTCAACTAACTACTTTGGTGAATGATCTTATAGACATATAGGCACCAATAAAAAATAATAAATATGATGGGATTTCTCTATTCAGCATGAGACTCTTCTTTCATATGTATTCTCTATTATGCTCCTCACTTATATTATCCATTTTCATTACATCCATAGGTGGTTGAATCATTATTGACATGTTAGTCTTATTCCTACCTCTTCAGATCCAGAAAAGTTTAACTCCTTATGTGGAGGTTAGTCTGGTGCCTTCCTCTTCAAATTATAGATGAGTGAATCCTATTGAGTGGGGAAAAATCTATGTGTTTTCAAATTGATCTCAACATCAACACCTGTCTACCCCAGAAAAGATAATTGCAACATGTAATTATCATATGGATCCCTTATTCTTAAACCCACATGTTATTATTAAATCTTATTCCTTATCATTTTATTATTTTTTATAGTCATGATATAAAATGGTACTCTTCAGTGGGTATCAGGAATATATTTTGTAAACACCATATAATATTACTATCTTTTCAAGAATGTGATATTCACTGGAAAACTGTTCATTCACATAACCACTCGGTGTCTATCCTTGATGATATACACTAGTTTTCATAACTCATAGGCAGGTATCTATATGCATGATCTCACAAGAAAAATTCTATGTGTTAGAATATTATACATGAAACTATATGTGTGTAAAATCTTGTGCATATCTTTATCCACATAACTACTCTATTGGACTACTGACCTGTAACTCATGACAGAAACCATGGTTTTTTAACCATCTGCTGAATGTTTCATGTTCCTACAATACTTCTGTCATACACCAATCACAATAAAAATATAATGTTTTTATAATCGAGAATAAATTTCACATGATAAAAAGGAATACCCCCTTAACTTGATATTTATAGTGGTATGTCATTCACTTAGAAACTTCAAATGATCCAAATAATAAGACTCTATCGCATAAACCAAAACTCGAACCAATTATGTCCTCCAGAAGTGAAACTCATTAAAAAAATTCATCTATGGACTACCTTTAGCCTCTCTATAAAAACTCTTCATTTATCATCATCATCACCAATGGAGTTATCATTCAGTGTTAAAAGAGGGTTTCCACAGACTTAGCTCCAATAATCTAGCTCACCTATTCATTCCACCTATGAAAACCTGTAAAATAATACACATGAATTCAGGATTTATTAAATATAGAAACATTTAATAAAACCCTTGAAGAGCATGAGTACTTTTGAATTTGGGTAATTAAGTATATTAAAAACATAAAATAGGGACATAATGATATTATTTTAAAATCATCATCATCCTATTCAAATTACATTGATCTTTTAAAATTTCACAAGATAAACTGATCTTGTACATAAAACATGGGTGAGATATAAAGCATAGTAACAGAATAATAAAATATTAATATGATAAATGTAATAATTTTTAGAAAAGATACATTTCAAGATGATATAATATGGGTGAGAATCAAAACCCTAAATAATGAGTCATGATATAACCTGATAACATCCGAGCTACAAAGGAATATAGAAATAATATAAACATAAAATCATAAAACTAAGTCAAGGATAACCATCGATACATTAAAATACAGTGTTCTCAAGATAACCTCCCTTTTCACCATACATGGAATATCATGAGATAAAAACATTACCTAATGAATTTGAGCATGATATAATTTAGGGCTTACCTTCCACATTTATATCATGTATATGTGTAATTTTTCCACATAGATTATAAAACATAAAGATGTATTTTATCAATTTTAATCCCATGATTAAAGAGTGTCGGACACATACATGGAATTCCCCAATAAATTAGTTATAGTTACATCTAGGGGAAAACTATTAAGTGGGAATGAGGAAGGGTATTCATTGCAAAAATGTTTGTCATGAAAAAGTGTAAGAAAATTTTAGAAGCATAACATGGGTATGTAATGAATAATGGAAGGGTTTAATGATATTGAACATGGTCTATAATCACCAGGAAATCATAATGAAGGTATTAGAGATGTGTAAAAAAATATTCTCACATAGAAAATTCACAATAAATGGGCATAATATAAATGTAGTTCTTGAATAAAGTGGATAAGGAGAGGATACTATACATTGATAGAGTGATTATGAAATATTTAGTGGAGTATATTAAGAGAAATAGAAACATTTTTGGGATATAAAGAGGTAAATTCATAGTAACATCATGATACATGGGTTTTGAGTGAATTGGAAAGGGAGTTTGTGTGAGTTTTTATATAAAAGGAGAGGTTAATTCTTAATGGATTTCTAAACATAGGTTTTAAACTCTATATTATAAATTAATCATAACTAGATACCTTCCCAATGGGTTTTACTTATGTTTCGGTGAAATATGAGTGGTATTAATGATTTTATAGGTCCAATAACTTAAATCCTTAAAACGATACCCTTACTGACGTGAAATTGAGTAAAGATTATAAATAATTAATTTTCAAACCCTTAAATATAGTATTATTTTTGGAGGATACATTAAGGGTTTATAAAATAAAAAAATAACATCAAAATAACATACTTTTTAATAGGAAACATAATTTTGGCCATTTATACTGATTATAGTGTTTATTACACCACTTTTTTCTTCTTTGCTGTCATAATACATAACAAATATTTATAATGTGTTTAGTTTTAACCTAATAATTTGACTATCTCATAAAATTATGAAAAGTTCACCATGGATAATTTTTACATGATGATTTTATATATAAAATTAATTTTTTTAAAATAATTCTCTAAAATTTAGAATTTATACTTTTATATAAAATTTCCAATTTATCAAAATATATTGGATTTTTATAGAATAATATTTTTATACCCATATCAAGATTATATTTTATTTCATAAAATTATATTATAATATATATTTAATAAATATCATTTAAAAATAACATTTCATTAAATTTACATTTATTTAAATACTTCTTGAATTCATCAAAAGTGTGTCTTTATTGAAACTACATATTTCCCAAAAATACAATTTCTGTTTCATTTTATCAAAATATAATTATTATTAAAAATTATTAATTAACTACTATAAAGTAATAAAATATAAATACAATCAACATTTTATTAAAAAAACTTATTCATTCTGTTAGGTTCTAGATACATATCCTTATATTTTACTAGTGAATGCCTTAAGGTTAACGTGTGTGATGGTGAGATTTTATTATGCTGGTTCAATGAACATGGTTTGATTCTGGATGTCAATGAGATTGAACTTCTATCATAATTTTTTTTCTCAATACTTAGTTATTAAATCATATATAGGCCTTGGTTAATGAAAAATCCCATTGAATTTATATTCCTCTTATGTACTTAAAAATTGGATTTATAGGGTACAATCCTACTAGTCGAGGCCATCACCTCATTTTTATATGTCAATTGGATTTAGTATAACCCAATATATATGATAATAATATGGTAATTTTATAATGGATATACTATTAGTAATTATGATGATTAATTTTATTTTAATTTTGATAGGATATAAATTATAATGGTTCAACATAAACAAATTACTACATGTATTTTCTATTAATTTATTTCATAATAAAGAATTTACTCTTTTAAAAATGAAATTTCATTTATAAATTTTTGTTTCATTAGATTATACCCCCTTTAAAAATTTCAGCCTTGATATTTCAATCATATACTAAAATAAATGATGGTTCTTTGGTTTCAATATCTCTTCTGGATCCCAATTCGCTTCCTTAAAATTTTGATTTTACCATAACACTTGGACTCGGTGGGTTGAATTGTTACATATAACCATGTCTCTAAGATCTGAGATCTTCATCGACTTATATTAATATGGAAGAAAATTATCAAATGGTACCTCCTTTATATTAAATACATGTGAGGGGTATGGTATGCACTACTTTAATAGGGATACATGGAACACATCATTTACTTTAGATAGGTTATGTGGGTTTGCTAGTTCATAGACCAATACTCCGATTTGATCAAGGATATAAAGGGGTCAATGTGTCTTGGTATAAGGTTTCCCTTATTCCCAAAAATTAGAAATTTATACCATGAATATATAGAAAGGAACAATATATCTTCGACCTCAAACTCCAGGACTCATCAATGATTTTCTATATAGGTTTTCTTTCAACTTTTCATAGATTTCAAATAATAATTAATATTTCAAACCTTATTTGTGATTTAATGCCTAAAATTACACCACATAAACTTTTTATCTATAACATCATCTTATAATTTTCGATTCTGAAACCCCATTCCATAATTAGCCACTCAAGGTTCTATTTCGTCACTGAAATAGAAAATTTTGTTAGATGAGAACTCCACCAGGGGAAAGTGTTAATACCAACATCATTGGGAATCCATTGAACATGATATTATCATATAATACATAGTTTTAAGGGATCTTTCAGAATGATCATCCTTATGAAGGTGATAATTAGTGATGAAGATCACTTTTGTATCTAATTATTGATGAAAGACTCTCCAAAACCTCAAGGTAAACCTCATACATATATCAAATATAATAAAGAGTGGAAATACATGTAGTCTTACCACATCCCTTATGTATATCATCATGATTTAATCAAGAGATAAACCCTCCTTGATAACAATTATGTATGATGAATTGATAAGGTCCTCGACTACCACATAGATAGTGTTATCGGCTTTAGGCTCTCTAGGGAGTCTTATAATGACATCCCTAGTCATTTTTTCCCAATTCCACATGGGTATGGGAAATGGATTCATCATAAAATTTTAATTCTATTGTTAATCCTTAACTTGGTTTATACCAATAACCATGATAAAAATGATAATATATATATATATATATATATTCATGTTCTCCCTCGACATGTTTTTCTTCAAATATGTATACATCTCAGTGATTCTTGGATGAATATAGAAGGGTGAGCTATATGTATCATCCAAAATATCCCTATTCATTTTTGTTTTTTATGGGACACAAACCTAGGTTCCAAAAAAAATAAATACATCTCTAGAATATTTTAAATCTAGAATATTCTCTACCTTTTCTTGTGGAACTTAAACATCCTTACAACCCTCCTTGATCCTCTTATGAATTAATATTTTATAACTAATTTGAGAAATATAGGATGAATATTGTTTTATTATTCTCATTTCCATCCTCAATTTGTCCAATAAGATTGTATCCCTTGAAATTCAGATCACTTTTAGGGTAATAAGATCTTTTTTACTCAGAGAAACATCTAAATTGTTCATCTCCCCATTATTTTAATGGATTTAACAATCATAAACTTTGATCATATCTTAAAACCTTCATTGAAACATATTGATCTCATTTTATGTGAATATAACTTTGAGACCTTTGTGATTCATATATATTTTAAAATTATACCCATAGAGATGGGGTTTCCAAATCATCAATGAGAATCCAACTTCATCTAAGTCATGGTAATGTGTTTGGTTGTTCTTCTAATGGATATTTAATTGATGGGAGGAATAGGATATAACTTTTTTATCTTGAAAGAGTACACAACCCAATACCTTTTTTGCACTAATCACTATAGTTCAAAAACCATTCCCAAATGGTGGGTAAAGTGACAACATGTGTAGTTATTAGACTCTTGTTAAACATGTTAATGCTTTTTTTAACATTCATTAGTCTAGAAAAAATTTACTCCATTTTATGTTAGTTTTATTACTAGGCTCAATAATTATGATATATTTCTTACAAATCTATGATAGTACCCAGCTAATCCAAGGAAACTATAGATTTCCATAATAGAGGCTGTTCTAGGCCATGATTTAATATCCTCTAATTTTAAAGGATCCATAGAAATCCCTTTGATGGTTATAACAATCCCTATTAGTTTTTATTTATCCTTCCAAAACTCACAATTTCAATACTTTTCTCACATATTTTATTTCTATAAGGTATTTATTACAACATCCAAATAATTCCCATTCTCTCTCGTTCATTTGGAGTAGATAAGAATATCATCTATAAGGACTACCAAAAAATTTTCATGGTAATCCATCAAGAATATATTAATCTTGTATGTGAATATTTCTAGATCATTAGTGAGTCCAAATGGAATCTCTATGAATCCATAGTTCTAAAAAATTGTATGAAATGAAGTACTAGATATACACTTTCATAACCATTAATTGATAATATCCTTAGAGGAGATCTACCATAGAGATGTATTGGGATCCTTGTAGATTATTGAACCTGTCATCAATCAATACTATAGGATACTTGTTTTTATTGTGATATTATTGAGCATAATATAATCAATTTATAGGTGCATTGAACCAAACATAATCTTGAAAAAAAGGATTGGTGTACCCCATGGTGAAGCACTAGGGTCCATAAACCCTTTATCCAGATTATCCTATAGATGTTTTGTAAGATCCTAACCTTTTCTAGAGTTAAATCAAGATTTTTTTTCAAGTAACCTTTTTTTCTTATTTGAGTATATTTTTTTGGGTTATAACAAGGTATGTGTTTGAGAATAATTCTGAGAATAATTAAATAAAAAGGGGATGCTCATGGTTGGTTCATGGTAAGGGTAGACCATGTACCCCATCCCAATAATGCGTGCATCCCTAGATAGTGGGGAATTGCACCATTAAAAAATAGATTTTAAAACTTTGAACCCTCTTAGGAGTAACTGTAATCCCCTAAAATAACTAGAAAATGTTTGGAGCACTATTATGGAAAACCATGTGACCCTCCCTTGAAAACTATGTGTGGGAACTAATTAAGCCCGAAATTTATTATAAAAATTTTCTAAACCCACTAACTCACTAATTTTTACCCCTATTCGACCCTAGTAGGTCTTTAACAATTTTGGAACTCTCTATATGAATTTCAAGCCTTCCCAGAGACCATTGATCATGAATTGAAGCCCATATCAAAGGTCCACTCCTCTCTTGATTAGTGAATCCTCTATTGGTTCTTCTATTGTGCTTCCCCCATTCTTTCTGTCTTCTTTCAAGAATGTAATGTTATATTATGGACAGATCTATATCTATTTAGAGACATCTATATCAATGATTCTACATCTAGATATATATTTAAATGATATTCATTTCTTTAATCACAATTTAGGGATTTGAGATTCAGATCTAGATCTATTTCATTGCATCGCTCATTTTTTTAGATTTATTTTAGGATATTATCCATCAGTGAAATGAGTTAAGTGGTATAATATTCAATTACCATATTCATGATTTTGATATGTGAATGAAAATTATATAATTTCTAGTGTACATTAGTAATTTTAATTTGTAATTTTTTAATGAATTTGGCTAGTTGATTATTTGAAGTATTATGGAAATAGATACTTAATTGGAGAATTAATTATGATATTTAAGGGATGTACAATTAGATAATTAATTGGGGGATTAATTATGGATAAGGGGATCTTAATTTAGATAATTAATTAGGTAATTAATTAGGAGATATCGAATTTTTTGAATTGAGATAATTAATTATGGGATTAATTATGTGATATTAATATAATAGATTAAGAAAATTAACTGGGGATTTAATTATGAAGAGTTGAGATTGAGAATGAGATAATTAATTATGTGATTATTTATGGGAATTGATTTTCTTAATCATGATTAAGTACTACTAAAATTAATTAATGGGTTTGTTGAAATAATTTATTGGTGAATTAATTAAGGGAATTTTTGCGATAAACTAATTTTTGAATTTTTAATAGAATATGTGTGAATAATTAATTTATGAATTAATTATATGTGTATGAATGGTATAATGTTAATTCAAGTATGATTTCAATAATGGGAACATGTTCCTTCAAATGTTGGCCAATGATTACAATCATGGTCATTCAAAGATGATATAAAGAATGAAAAAATGTTCATTCTAATGTGTGTTTATGAATGGTAACATGGTTATTAAAGTATGAATTATATAATGGGAACATGGTAATTCTAATGTGTGTTGTACAAATGGTAACATGGGTAATTAATTATGAATCAAATAATGGAAACATAGGTACTCTGAGATATGACCTCACATGGGAATACTTAGTGATCTAGGATGATACGAATTAGGTATTGAGTTATGTTATCACCTCTGAATAATTTGGTATTTATCATGATTCAAATAAGGTATTAAGATATAATATTTCCTAGGAACACTTTGGGATCCATCATGAGATAAAAGATGGCATTGAGGAATGAGTGTCCTTGGGAACCCATGAGTTAATGTGGTTAAGTAAAGAATAAATGATAACGTGATAACAATTTACTTATTAATATTAATTATTTATTTATATAACTGAATAAAATATTATATGAATACATATTTTTTTTATACAATATTGGTGGTTTCCTATTGATTTGTACTCACACCTTACTCAGGATGCCTGATAGGTACCCGAATAGACTTTATTGTTGCAGGACAGGTAAAGGGAAAATTCCCTAGGTTAGATGGATAATTTGTTGGAATGTGACTTAGATGAGGGAACCAAATGTGGTTTGTGACCCAATTGGGTGTTTTTGGTGTCTTTATTTTTAGTTTTAATTTTAGACACTTGACACATACATTAGCATGTCTTGAGTTCTAATGTAGTTTAGATATTGTATTTCCTTATTTGATTTTAATGAGATATAGTATTGTTTATGATTATATATGCTTCCAATATTATTTGTTTATTTTTGATGCTATATTACTAGGATAAAAGAGGGTATAGTATCCCTATGAATGAATTATCATACCCACATTTATAGTCAATAGCCTCTGATATACATGGATTCACGCTTAACATCATGAGATAGACCGTCTCGGGGCATCAATATGTGGCACCTGAGACAGAATGTTATAAAGTGGTATTTTATGTGATTTTATTTTCTTTTTGTTTTATATTACTATTTTTGGAAAGGTATATATGAGAATATGAAGAGTGGGGTCTCGGAAATGAGATCTTGCATGGTAGTTTCAAACCTATGTATAGGGGGAACCAAAGTTCTCATGGTGGGATTGTTGTTATTGTTGTTTATTGTTACAATTTAATATTATGTCCCATTTAGTGACTCAATTTCTGTGTGATGTGAATTTTGTTATTTAAATTTTAAAATAATTGACTTCTTGACTAAAATAGAATGGTATTTGAGTCTTCATGCATCATTCTATGCACTTAGGATTATTTTGTGACATGTATCATTTTAGGCATGAATTGGAAAATGGGTTTTGGGAATGTTGTTCAACATAAACTAATTTTCCTTGTGATATTTAATTGAAAATGGTGCCTAAAATGAAATAAAAAGTGTTAAATGATGAGATAATGTTAATTATTAGGGTTATAAATGAGAAAATTGATATGTAAATTATAATTACTTTATATAACCAAGACATAGGTGAAAGATTCTTAAGGGTAGTGATAGTGCCTCATTTTTTAGTGTGTAAAGGTTTTGGGAAAATAATTTTTGTTATTATTCCTCTTATGTATATGTTAAAAAGTTTTTTTATGAGTCCTAAGATGTGAGTTAGTCATTTTAGAGATATGTTTCCATGAAGACTCTTTTGAGAGGATGATAAAAGGTTAGGGATGGTAATGATATACTGGAAGTGGAACTTATGGCACCAATATTGCTGGGTGGGGATATGGGGAGATGTTTCAAGATAAATTCACTCTCTTCATGAAATTCCAGGGAAGAGACCTTGGGTGGGATGAGAAGAGCATGTTTGACCTGATGAGAGAGTTTTAGTTGCAACAGTCTATGAATTTTACTGGATAGAGTGTACCTAAGGGACTTGTGTTCTAGGATGAGTCCATTATGATGATATATGACCATTTAGAGACTCCTGTTGAGAGGAGGTTCAAGTTGGATGATTATATTCTAAGAGGAATAGTAAAGTGCTGCTTGGATGTCCAGGCACAAACTAGATAGACTAAAAAATGTTATAGAAGGAAATATTGTATAGTTTCTTGGATAAACTATATCCATAGATGATGAGGAAGGAGAAATAGGATGAATTCATGTGGCTAAATTAGGGGAGAATTTTTATGATGGATTATTCTAGATGCTTTAAAGATCAGCAGTTATTTTCCCCATCCTTAGAAGGATATGACATAGCTACAATGAAACACTTTTAGTATGGACTTAAGTATGAGTAAAAGTTCCATGTTTAACTCTTTTAGTTAAAGAATTTTTATTAGGTGGTGTATCAGAATCTCATAGATTAGGAGAACCTAAAGAAGGCTTCCAGTGCTAGACCCATAGTTTCTATTGGAAGACCAGAAGGTGCATTTTTTGAGAGAAAGAAGTTCCTTTATAATAACTTTACCAAGCGAAGTGTAAAGTTAAGTGGTCATATAATAGGGTTGATTAAACATGTCCTTACTGGATTGATTTTTCATTAGTTTGGTAGGACATTCCATTATCATTGAAACTGCCACCAAATACTAGTATAGTGCTAATCTTGTTGCAATATGGGACATATATAGAATTTTTGCAGGACACATAGATATACAGTCAATGAGGGTGAAACTATATAGATTCAGAGTGTGGGATGGGGGTCTTCTACACATTATCACACTAGTAACTAAAGTTCTATTGGATCAGGTGGTAGAGGTAGTGGACATGGTTCTTTTAGGAAAGAGCACCCATATCAGAAGAGTTGTGTAACCCAGAGTAGTCAGACTGCAACATAGGGAAGCGGGTTCATAAAACTACATGCAATGTAACCTACACTTATGGATAGAGAGTCTTGATCATCAACATTGAGAGTTAATATCATTATAGCATGTATAATATATTGTTCCTTATTTGATAATGGTTCCTCTCATTCCTTTATATATTCAAATTTTTAATGGTTTCAGCCTATCAGTGGAGTTTTTGAGTGTGGATATGACTATAGATACACCATTGAAATTATCGTCTAGAGACATATGTATATGAAAATGATGTTATCTTGAAGTTTGGGAGTATCATTTTACATGGGATCTCTATATCCTGGACATGATAGGCTTTGGCCTAATTATGGGTATAGACTGGTTAGTCGAATAGCAAGACCACATAGATTGTTACTGGAGGAGAGTGATTTCTATGTTTCTTAAGGATGATCATTATACTCATCATGGGGAGTGGGATATCCAAGATGGAAAATTAGGTCCAATTAATCAGAAAATAGTATATCTCATAGCCCATGTTGCTAGTTTATTGCTGGACAATGGAGGCGTAATGCCTGATATCTTTCCACCAGTGGGGGAATAGTTTCATAATGTTTTTTATGACTTATCTTGGATGAAACATCAGAAATATGTGTAATTCACTAATAATCTCATGTTGGGTGATGATTCATTATCTATTACTCCATATAGAATGGAATTGATTGAGCAGAAGAACTCATGACACAACATGAGGAGTTAGAGGATAAAGGATTTATCTATCAATGTACATCACCTTTAGGATAATTTGTGTTGTTTTCAAAGAAGGATTATGACATTTTTCTCTTGTGTGTTGATTTTTAGAAGTTTAATAAGATGATAGTAAATGACCGATATCCACTTCCACATATTAAATATCTATTTTATAATTTTAGATGAGATTTTGTGTTATTGAATATTGAATTGAGATAAGGGTATCATCAGATGAGAGTTTATACATCTGATATACTAAGGAATGCTTTCATAAGTAGGTATGACCTTTGTGAGTTTTTCATAATGTCATTTTGATTGAAAAATGTTCCAAAATATTTTATGGACTTAATGAAAAAATTTTCCATCCGTACCAAGATCAGTTTGTGTTAGTGTCTGTGGTTGAAATATTGGTCTACTCTAAGAGCCATGAGGTTCATTACAAACATATTGAAATCATACTAAGTAAACTAAGAGAGAATAAACTATACTCTAGGATATTTAAGTGTTAGTTTAGGATTGATCAGATACAATTCATGGGACACATAATCTCAGGGGAAGGTGTATCAGCAGATCTAGATAAGGTTCAAGCAGTGGTTTCTTGAGAACATTACAAGAATGTATTCGATATCCATTACTTTCTCAGGTTAGCTAAATATCATCAGATATTCATCATGGAAATTTCCTATTTGATAAAACATGTTTTGGGAATAACCAATATGGGAAAATGTTTGATTCGTCCAATACAAGTAAGAAGGAATTCAATGTGTTATAGAATTGTTTGACATTATCACCAATTTTAATTCCACTTGATCTAGGTAAGGAGTACATGATGTGTTGTGATGCTTCTAAAATAGGTCTTAGAGCTGTGTTGATGCAGAGTGACCGAGTTGTGGACTATGGGACTTGGTAGCTAAGGCTACATGAATAAAACTACCATATATAGAATGTCGAGCTAAAGGTAGTGGATTAGGATATGAAGTGTTGGTGACTCTATTTTTTGGGCGAGAAGTTCACTATATATACATATAACAAGATATTAATGAATATCTTCTCACAACCATATTTGAATTGATGGAAGCTGAGATGGGTTTGGTTTGTGCATTTGTTTGATTTTGAGCTAGAATATAATCCTGGTAAAGATAAAATTGTGGCTGATTATTGGATTAGAATAACCAAACTTAGGAAGTTCAAGAGTCTAGTGCTGAGTGGGAAATGATGAACTTACTGGGTGAGATGCATGTGGTGGTTTACGAGAACTAGGAAATAATGACCTTACTTTTTGGTTTTAGTAAATTCTAAACTATTGAGATGGATCCGAGACAAGCAGTATGAGGATCCATATTGTTTGATCTTGAGTTAAATACTTGAAGGTTAGGATTCAACTTCCTATTGGTTAATAGATGAGGATGAGATCATCTACTTCAGGAATCTGTTTATTGTGCCTATGATCATATGAGAGGAGCTAATATGGGAATTTTATGCCTCGAAGTGGGAGGTACATCTTGGTGTGACCAAAATTTATAGTAACCTACAGTGATAGTTTTGGTTTCCATGCATGAAAAATGAGATATCAAGGCACATGAAATGATGCTACATCTATCATCGGGTGAAGATAGAGCATCAATAACTCAGAGGATTACTAATGTAGTTACCTATTCCATAGTGTAAGTGGCACGACATGGTTCATGACATTGTGTTGGGTTTCCCAAAGACTCTAAAGAATAATTACTCTATATATGTTATTTTGGATCAATAGAAAATGTATTCCATTTATTTTCATTATGGGAGACTTTCTTAGTAGATTAGTTTGGAGATTTGTATGTTCGTGTGATAGTCCATCTGCATAGGGTGCCACAAACTATAGATTCATATCATGACTCACATTTCACTTAATTATTCTATAAGTTTTTACAGAATGAACTTGGTACATAGGTACTATTGAGTAAGTCATTCCACCCATATATAGATGGGAAGTTAGAGCATACAGTACAAGTTCTTGAGGATATCCTGTTAGAATATGTTCCTGACTTATGTGGGTATTGTGAAAATAAATTGGATTTAGTGGAGTTTTCCTATAAAAAAAAGTTATAAGAAATCTATACAGATGGAACCATATAAGGATGTTTATAGTAGTACATGAAGATAACCACTATGATAGATAGAGGATGGTGATTCATAGTAGTTAGGACTTAGTCTTGTGTAGGAGATGTCAAAGAAATTTCAGCTGATTGAGAAATGTATGGCTCTGGATCCGAGTAGATAGAATTCTTGTGATGATATAAAGAGATGATTCATAGAGTTTACAAAGGGTGATAATGTATTATTTCAGGAATCTCCACAGTTGGGTCACCACGGGATATGGAGGCAGGTAAAGTTGGGGCCTAGCTTCATTGGACCATTTGAGGTAGTGGAGTGAATCTGGCCGGTGGCATACCAATTTGATATCACATAGAAATACAGTACAATGCATGAAGTTTTTTTATGAGTCATAACTAAAATGTTACCCCCTAAACCTTATAACGTGATTGATGTGGTTGATATTGAGTTACAGGTAGATGCGTCCACTGAGGTGCATCTGATACGTGTGCAGGATCACAATGAGAAAGTGTTGTGGAGAAATACCTTGTCGATAGTATGTATATTGTGGGAACATTTGTAATGCATTGACCCTAGAATCCTGGAGATGGTGTATTACATATTACATTAAAATGATTAAAAGGAATGAAATCCATATGGAATAACCAGTTTAGTATTCTTGAAGAAACTAGATACATACACGTAACTCATACCACATTAATAAAGGTTACAAAATACAATACATAACAAAAACTAATAAATTGCATCCACGAGATCTTAATAAATAGCCTCCTCTTCATAACCTATTGAAGGTAAATAAATGAAAGGGGTGAGATTAAATTATTAGTAAGGGTCACTAATAGCAAAATCATGAATCAAAAATAATTGAATCATCATCAAATTGGCATAGTCAAAATGGCATGGTGAATAAAGGAAAACAAACTCCATTAATAAACTTAAAATGAAAATGCATCCATAGATTTTGTCATAGTGAAAACCTAATGGATAGTAATAACTGAATGTGAATAAATATATATGCTTATTAATTGGACTTCATTTATATGGAACATGATACCACTATACCATTGAAACGGTTTAAGTCTGTGGGTAGAAACACATCTGATTTTTGGAAATAAACTCGAAGGGTTTATTGCCAACGAATTTGTCTCATTAGACCTATCGATGCATCGAGGGGATATAGCAGGACGCACCCAGTAATAAAAGTCCAAATAATTATTTATAGGTATATTTAATACAAGTACAATATGTCTTACCAATATCCAAATATAGTAGAGGATACAGATTCATCAATATTTCCACAGTTAAAACAACATTTGAAATAAACACTACATATAAAAATTAATACGACTTAAGACAATAATCATATCCATGAAACCATAATATGGATATATAATATATTTAAAATTTTAATTGAAAAATTATCTCAAATGGGAAATGGATACACCATATAAGAAAGATTAGGTTCACAATACCAAGTAATTGACACTGAAATGGAAATTGAGACAAAGTCCCTTGCCACGTTGTAATCAATCAAGTCATATGAAAATAAATTAAAAACCACCAAATGAATCACAAAATAACATGAATATAAATAAAATCAGTATAATATATATCAAATATAAGTACACAATAAACCACAAACTAGAAATAAGTGGCGAACAATGTAAATCTCATGGAATTAAAAGTGAGAGAAGAAACCCCATACATTATGCCCAAACGTGTTTTTATATTTATCTTAATGACCTGAATAATAAAATTTATATTCATTAATTAATGAATCCACGACTTAATTTGGATGTAATTGATTTATTATAACCTTATTAGGTTCATTAATGGATTTGTTTATGTGTTTAAGAGGTTCAATTTTATTATTTTGGAAACATTTTCTTCCTTGGTTTTCATGATTAGTTTACTGGTATTCATGAATAGAATATCTTTTGAAATGTGATAAAGAATCCAGAATTGTAAATATATTTTATTATTAACATAAAAGATATATAAATTATCTTATAATTATTTTGGGTTACATACCATGAGGATGATGTGTTTGATAAAAGATAACGATAAATGCTTGGATTAACTTGGTGGTTGTGTGCATAATGAACATGGTTTGTACTATTATTTTATATTTTGAGTGTGAAATTATTATAGAACCTAAAATAAGATTAAATAAATATATTATAATCTGGTTCAACTATAAAAATTATTTCATGAACATAATTTAAGATGGTGATAAAAATCGGGAACATTCCATCCTTGAATGTGATAAATTAATACATATCAGAGAGTGTTATCAATTTTAGTATAAGTAGAGGGATAAAAGAGAGATGATGATGAAATATTACATTATAATAATAAAATTAATGTTCATGTAAGGTACTATAATTATCATAGAATTTTTATGTGGGATATTAGGAAATAAAAAGAAAATAATGGAACTCGAAATAAATGAAAAGTTGATAAATCCCTCACAAAAATTCAGCAGCCTAACAATGTCACTTAAAATTTCATAAAATATTTTGATGAGATAAAAATGGTATATAATAATTATTACATAATATGTAAAGTAATTTGGATATGTAATGAAATATCCCAACATAATATAATTTTAAGTAAAAGATAATAACATAATAAGAGTGCTTGAAAAAGAGAGAGATTTTGAGATGAAAATTCTGCAGCATAACAGCTACGTAACATGGTTTTAGAAAACATTAAAAAAGAGGGGACATGCGTCACCCATTCATAAAAGACTCATAAAATGTTATAGGAACATAATAATATGAAAATAAGAAGATGGTATGAAAACTTTAAATACATATCACATAAAAGAGAACGTGAATGGAAAAGAGAAGTTGAAAATTCCCTTACCTTGTAGAGTAACTCCTATGACATAAAAGATGGGACCTTGGGGGTTGAGGACACCTTGGGAGGAATAATAGGGAAGTAAAAATTCTAGATATTCAAGGATTATAAGTTTGTAATTAATTAAAATTATGGAATGAGTGGGTATTTATAGTAAATGAGAGGTAGTTTTTTTATTAATTTTAATGGACACCTCATTAGTGGTTTTTCACAAAACCATGGGATTGACCATGGTATTTGCCCACGGTATTGGACACATGGTAAACCTCATATAATATTTTTCTGAAAACAACTCTACCATATTTTTTTAAAATTATTACATCATTATGATGTCATTAAACATACCGAAAACTCAAAACTGTATTTTTACTATTCACAAAAAATTCAAGTATTTTTGAAAAATCCAAAAAATTCACCCCAAATTTTTTCGACATGTAGAATTCAAAAATGAAATCCATTTTTTGAAATTAATTTTATAAATATTTTTAATTTATTTTTCAAATAAAATCACAATTTATTCCAAAAAAACAACTTTCAAACTATAACTCATTTTATATCACTTGGAGAAATTAATCAAGGTCCCATAAAATTATATTATAACCATAAGAAAATAAATTAAAAATTTATGATTACATTTTATGAATATATATTTCCATTTTAAATTATTAAAATAATCATCAAATTGAGATTAAAATATTTATGACATACAAAAGTACCAATACTTATACAATGATCATTTTTTCACTTATAAGAAGTCTAAATTGTATTCATACACCCATGGGTGAAGTTTCTATTTTTTGGGATAATTTACTATTCATTACTATTAATTACTATTAATAAGAGTATGTTACTATTTATAAGGGTATGTTACTATTAATTAAAATTTAAGTTTTTCTTAACAGATTCTAAATATCATACTGAATGCAACTGTGTATGTCATTTTTTCAAAATTAAAATTATAGTAGTGGAAAAACTATGTTATTATTTAGGTTATAATAATTTGTTATTTTGTAGAGAATAATTGTTTCATGACTTCTATATTAAATTTATTTGTAAATTCTTGGGGTGTTACATTGTTCTCTCCTCAACAGAATTGCATGCTCGTAATTTGAAACTACACTTTGAATGTTAAAGTTTGATGATTGAAAATTCCCTTGTAGGAAACTCACCTTAGAAATATGGTTAATAAAATATCCTTCTAAAAGTGGTTAAGGGAAATGGGGTGGTCACCAAAGAAATTATGATTTAGAATTGGGTGATAGTAGTTGGAAGTAAAAACCAGAACATGGAAGAAAAATCTAACTATAAATTTCTGACAAAACATGATAGAGAACATGTTAGATGAAAGTTGATTAATACAAAACTATAGACTACTATAAAAAAATAATTTATTTTATTAATGATTATGATAACAAGAAAATATTTTATTTAACACTCCTTTCTTTTAGTTGAGGAATTATTCCACTCTATAAGAGTATAAATATATGTTTTTATTTTCAAATTCATCATTGGATTTCACCATGAACTATCTATACTTCATCACTTAGCATGAGTTACACTAAATGGTGAAGTAATACATTAACATCTAAAAGCTCGAATAATGATAAAAATTATCCATTTCATATATGGTTAAATCATTTCAAATTATAATGATTTAATAATTTAGAATGAAGGTCTCTAAATTTCTAAGATGAACTTATCATTAACCCTTAATCAAAATGAAGCAGCTCTAAATTTTCACATTCCAAACATGTGAATGACTTCCTCATGTATCATTTTTAAATAGGGTAATAACTTGAATTACCATAAAAACCATATTATAAATACGCATTCTTCTATATTACTTATGTAAGATACATGTTATTGGATATATTCATTAAATCCAAAATTGTTGTAAACTCCATTGATTATAGAATAGACCACTTCTCAAGAAGTCAATAATCAGTTCTAAGGTAGTCAATACTTATCCAAAATAATCATTTCTTCATCATTATCTCTACATAAAATATATATTAAGGGTTTTCTTTCCCTCAATCATATTTTTTCTAAAAAAGTTTAACTTTCCACTGAATATCTTTTCCTGATACCATTCAACTTATGGGTTCAAATCATTAATGAAAAAGTATTGCAGTACAATCCTCATATATTCTATAATTATTATAACTAGTAAATTGTTGAAATAATATCCAAATGAAATTATTCTTGACTAGGCATATTAATCATTCTACTTCATCTCCAGCAACATCATAACTTGATCATTATCCAGAATCATCATTTGGGATATATTTTTTTGATTCTTGGGACATTTATTCGCATAGTGTTCCATCTCCTTGTAGTTGATTCATTATAAATTGTAATTTTTTTACCCTTACAATAGTGAAATTTGGGTTCTTTTTCTACACACTTATAAAAAACACCCATTCCCTTCAATCATTTACCAGGGTGATTCTTTAAACAATTATCACATGTTGGAAAACCATTATTTCTCTTCTTCCCTTTACCCTTGTATTTATCTACAATCCTATTATTCTTTTTCTTCCCTTTAAAGACATAGGACTTAGAGAAGTATTTACATAACTTGTTAATACATGATACTATTTCATCATATGATGGGTATACTTGGGAGACAATATTCCATTGAAAAGATGGCTTACGATCCTTAGAGATATGATCATTTTTACTCTTCACATCACATGTATTGGTGAAGTTCTCATTCCTTATGCTGGGCACCATTTATAAAAAATTCCTTATTATACATTATCTCATAGAATTATAAACTCCCTATAACTCTAAACATGGTATAACACATAGCATAATTTTTTTGTATCGTAAATCCTAGAACCATATACTATAGTTACTTTGGGGGCATAAATCATTCATAATGGTGGGTAAATAAAATGTGGATTATCCTAATAATATCCCTAGGGAGTATCAAACAAAGTGCACAGTATGGACCATTTTCGTGTACTAGGATACCCCGGTTCAAGCCTGAAACTCCTTGTCAGAGTTGTTACTTCTAGGTATATCTATTCCAGAACCACGTCTACTTGCAGTATCGAGATAGGGATGCATTTTCTAGAAATATCCACATAATCTATTCTATACCAAAATTCTAGTATGTTATTGTTTTTTTCTCCTAAAATTTAATGTTATGGGTTTTTTCTCTAATCTAAATTTTCTAAATCTAGTTTCTATGTTTTCTACTAAACTTCCTATGATACCAGCTGTAACTCCCTGACCCTAGAAGCCTAGAGCTGGTGCATTACTTATTACATTGGCATGATTAAACGGAATGATATACATAAGTAATTATCATTTTAGTATTATTGAAGAAACTAGATACATACATGTAACTCATAATACATTAATAAAGGTAACAAAATATAATACATAATAAAAACTAATAAACTGCATCCACAAGATCTCAATAAATGGTGCCCTCTTAATAACCTGTTGAAGGTAAAAAAATGAAATGGGTGAGATAAAATTATCATTATGGGTCACTAATAATGGAATCATGAATCAATAATAATTTAATTATCATCAAATTGGCATAGTCAAAATGGCATGGTTAATAAATGAAAAACACACACCATTAATAAACTGAAAATGAAACTACATCCATAGATTTTTAAATAGTGAAAACTTCATGGATTGTAATATATGAAAATGAATAAAGAGATATGATTATTAATTGGATTTCATGTATCTATAACATGATACCACTATACCATCTAAACGGTTTACGTTTGTGAGTAGATACCCATATGATTTTTGGAAACAAACTCGAATGGTTTTTCACCAACTGATTTATCTCATGAGAGTTGTCGATGCATATGGGGGCTATAACAGGACCCACCCATCACTGAAATTAAAAATAATTATTTATAAATATATTTAATACAATTCAAATATGTCTTCTCAATATCTGTATAGAGTAGATGATACAGATTCATCAATATTTCCATAGTTAAAACAACATTCCAAATAAACACTGTATATAAAATGGCATACGACTTAGGAAAATAATCATATCCATGAAACCAGAATATGGATATATAATATATTTAAAATATAAAATGAAAAATGATCTCAAATGGGAAGTGGATGCTCCATATAAGAAATATTATGTTCACAATACCAAGTAACTGACAATGAAATGGAAATTGAGACAAAGTCCCTTACAACGCTATAATCAATCAAGTCGTATGAACAAAAATTAATAAACAACAAATGAATCACATATTAACATGAATATAAATATAATAATGATAATATATATCAAATTGAAGTATATAATACACCACATGAACGAAATAAGTGGTGAACAATGAAAATTTCACGGAATTAAAAGTGAGATAAAAAACCCCTTACCTTATGCCCGAATGTGTTCTTCTATTGGTATTAATGACCTGAATAATCAAATTTAGATTCATTAATTAATTAATACAGGATATAATATACATTTAATTGATTTATTATAATTTTATTAGGCTCATTTATGGCATTTTTATGGGGTTAAGAGGTTTAATTTTATTGTTTTGGAAGCATTTTCTTCCTTGGTTTTCATGACCTGTTTACTTGTATTCATGAATAGAAGTTCGTTTGAAATGTGATAAAGCATCCAAAATTGTTAATATATATCATTAGTGAAATTAAATAGATATAAATGATATTATAATTATTTTGGGGTTATATACCATGAGTATGACTTTTTTGATAAAAGATAATGATAAACACTTGGATTAACTTAGCGGTTTTGTGCATAGTTAACTTGTTTTGTATTATTATTTTATATTATGAGTGTGAAAGGATTACATAAAATCAAATAAGATGAAATAAATATATTATGATCTGGTTCAAAAATAAAAATTATTTCATTACCTGAATCGAAGAGGGTAATAAAAATTGGTAACTCATCGTCCTTGAATGTGATAAATTAACACATCTTGGATGATGTTTTCATTTTTAGTATAAAAGGAGGGGGAAAAAGAGATGATTATAAAATATTATATTAGAAAAATAAAATTATAATTCATTTAAGGGTATATAACTATCATAGAATTTTGATTGGGGGATATGAATAATGAAAAATAAAAGAAAGGAATTCGAAATAAAATAAAGGTTTAGAAATCCCTCATGAAAATTCGGCAGCCTAACTATGTCGCTTAAAATTTCATAAAATATTTTGATGAGAGAAAAATGGTATCTCATAATTATTACATAATATATAAATTAAAGGGGATATGTAATGAAATATATCAACATAATACAATTTTAATTAAAATATAATAACATAATAAGAGTGCTTGAAAAAGACAGTGATTTTGTGACGAACTTTCTGCAGCATAATGGCTTTGCAACATGGTTTTAGAAGAAATTAATGGAGAGGGTATTGGTGTCAAAAATTCATAAAAGAATCATAAAATATTATAGGTACATAATAATTTGAAAATTAGAACATGTTATGAGAACTTGAAATACAGACCACATAAAATAGAACGTGAATGGAAAATAGAAGTTGAGAATTCCCTTACTCAGTAGAGTAACTCCTATGACATGATGGTTGAGACCTTGGGGGATTGAGGGAACCTTGGGAGGACTAATATAAATGTAAAAATAATATACATTTGAGTATTATGAGTTTTTAGTGAAATAAAAAGAAGGAATGAATAAGTGTTTATAGTAAATGGGAGGGAGTTTGTGATTTATTTCAAAGGACACCCCATTAGTGGTTTTTTTTTGCAAAACCATGGGATTTTCCATTGTATTTGCCCATGGTATTCTCCAATTGGGAAACCTCATATCATATTTTACTTTATATAAGTCGTCCATTTTTTTTTAAAATTATTTCATCATTATGATGTCATTAAACATACCGAAAACTCAAAACCGTATTTTTACTATTCATGAAAAATTCAAGTATTTTTGAAAAATTCCAAAAAATTACCCCAACTATTTCTCGACGTGTAGAAATAATAAATAAAATCCATTTTTTGAAAATAAATTTCTAAATATTTTTAATTTAATTATTATATAAAATCATAATTTATTCTAAAAAGACAACATTAAAACTATAAATCATTTTATAATACCATGAAAAATTAATCAAGGTCCCATAAAATTTTCTTATAACCATAAGAAAATAAAGTAACAATTTATGATTTCATTTTATGAAAATATATTCCCATTTTAAATTATTAAATTAATCATAAAATTGTAATTAAAATATTTACGACATACAAAAAATACCAATACTTATACTATGATATTTTTCACTTATAAGATGTCTAAATTGTATTTATACATCCATGGGTTAAGTTTATATTTTTTGGACAATTTATTATTCATTAATATTCATTCCTATTAATAAGGGTATGTTACTATTCATAATGGTATGTTACTATTCATCAAAAATTAGTTTTGTCTTATCAAACACTAAATATCTTACTGAACGCAATTTTGTAAGTCAGTTTTTCAAAATTTAAATTATAGAAGTGGAAAAATTATGTTTATTGGTTAGGTTATAATAAAGTGTTGTTTTGTAGAAAATCAGTGTTTCATGAATTCTATAATAAATATATTTTTAAATTCTTGGGGTGTTATAATGTTGTCTTGTGTAGGAGGAGACATGATAAAGAGATGCAGATATGTGGAACTAATTTCCCAATATTTTTGTCTCGGAATCTTAGAGATGATTGGGAGTGCATCTCAAGGATGAGCTCTTATAAGATGGGAAGATTGTAAGATCCTGAATTTTTCTAGAGTTGACTAGGGATTTTTTTATGTAATATCTTTTCCTTATTTTAGTATTTTTCATTTGTTTTATAACATGTGATGTGTTTCAGTGGAATTTTGAGAACAATTAAAGAAAAAGGGGTTGTGCATGGTTTGTGCACAGTTAGGGAAAACCATGCACCCCATCCCAGTAAATCTTGTAACCCCAGAAAGTGGGGGAATTGCACAGTTGGAACATGTCTTGTCAAAACATGATACATCTTAGTAGTAACCATGAAACCCTAAAATAACATGTATATGATTGGCACATGGGTATGGAAAACCGTGCACCCCTTCTTAGAAAACCGTGCGTGGGAATTAATTATGGACGAAATGTATTTTAGAAATTCTTTGAGCCCCCAAAAGTCACACATTCTAACCCCCATTCAACCACTTGAGGTATTTCAAGATTTTATATCTCTCCAAACGAATTCCAATCCATCCTAACCACCGTTCATTAAGAATCAAAGTCCGAATCCAGGGTTCGCTGCCCTCCCTTTGAGCAAATCCTCCCTCAGTTCTTCTCCTGTTATTCCCCATTTCATTCCTAATTCTTTCAGAGATCTAACATTCTATTATGGATTGATCTATATCTATATTTTGATATATATATTTCTATGATTCTAAACCTAGATCTATATTTACTAGATCCTAATTTATTTAATCATCGTTTAGGGTTATGAGATTTAGATCTAGATCTACATCCTTATGCCACCCATTTTTTGGGGATTTTTTTGGGAGATTATCAATTAGATAATTGAGGTAGGTGGTCAAATTTTCAATTCCCATAGTTGTTATTTTGATGTGTTTATGAAAATTGTTGAATTTATTGTGTTCAGTATCAATTTAAATTCCAAATTAGTGTTAATTAATTTGTCCAATTGATTAATTTATGTATTGTTGAAATAGAAAATTAATTGGAGAATTAATTTTGATATTTAGGGGATATCCAATTAGATAATTAATTGGGGTATTCATTATAATTAATTGTGGGATTAATTATGTGAATTTTGGATCGTGGTTTTGATAATTAATTGGGGAATTAATTATGAGATATTTAATTGGTTTAATTGAGAAAATTAATTATGGGATTAATTATGTGATATTTTATATTAAAATAGTTAATTTGGGAATTAATTATAAATAATTGAGAATGGGATAATTAATTTCAGGATTAATTATTATAAATGAGTTTGTGAATCTTGATTAATTATTTGATAAATTAATTTATGGGTATGATTACTTAATTAATCAGTGAATTAGTTCAGTGTAACTTGGTGATAAACTAATTGTTGAATTAGTAATGGAATTTATGTGAATAAACAATTTTTTAATTAATTAGGTGTTTATGAATGGTAACATCATAATTCAAGTATAAATTAGAGAATGGTAACATGTACATTCTAAGGTGTGGCTATGAATGAGAATGTGGTCATTCAAGGATGAAGTAAGGAATGTAAATATGGTCATTCTAATGTGTGTTTATAAATGGTAAGATGGTCATTCTAGTTTACACTAGAGAAATGGGACATCTTCATTCTAATTTGTTATGTATGAATGGTTTCATGGTAAATTAAGTATGAATTAAGGTATGGTTAAAAAATTATTCTAATATATGAAATCACTTGGGAATAATTTGGTCTCTAGCATGAGATGAATCATGTATTGAGATATGTTATCACCTTTGAATACTTCGGGATCCAGCATGATCCAAAAAAGTTTTTAAGATATGATATTACCAATGAAGACTTTGGGCTTTGGCATGAGAAAAAGATAGTGTTGTGGTCTGAGTGTCCTCAAGAACCTAGGAATCAGTTTGTTTAAGTGAATAATAAATGATATTGTGATAACTGTTTCCCTATGAATTGTACTTATTTCTTTATAAAACCACATACACTATTATCTGAATAGATATTGTTTTATATACATTGGTAGTGTCTTACTGAGTTGTACTCACACACTACTCAGGCTGCCTCATCGGTACCAAAATCGTCTTTTTTATTTCAAGAGATGTTAAGGGTCGAGTCCCTGAGATATGTGGATAAATTTAGGGATGAATCTTAGATAAAGAAACTAAATGTGTTTCAGGACCCTCTTCAGATTTTTTGGTGTCTTTATTTTCAGTTTTCATTTTCGATAGTTGACACATACATTAGCGTGGCATGATTTCTGCTTTAGTTCATATATTGTACTTCCTACTTTGATTTTCTTGAGATATGGCATTGTTTATGGTTATATAGGCTTCCAATATTGTATTTTTTTCCATTGGTTTATTACTCTAAAAATAGTGGGTATAATATCCCCATTAATGACTTATCAGACACTCACTACTAGTTGGTAGCCTCTGGCATACATGGAGGAACGCTTGAGTTCATGTGACCGACCAGCTCGGGGCACCAGCTTGTGGCACCTAGGATGAGATGTTATATGCTTATTTATCATCTCATGTTAAAAAACAGAAATTATATATAGATTCTTGGATATTGAAAAATATTTAGGTATATGTTCAATGGAGAAATAAACCTATGAATTAGTGGGAATTCCAGATAGTTGTTCATAAATAAATCAGTGAATTCCCTTATAATGGGCATGTTATCAATGATGATATTTTATTTAGTGTCAATAATTTGAGTAAGATATTATTTATCACAAGGAAATAATATCCATGATTGATATTATTCTACCGAATGAAATTTATCCTCCCCATTACAATTGTATAGAATCAGAGGGAAGTTGGTGATACAAAAGGTGATTTACTTTTATAAAAAATTTATGTTGACTCTATAAAAGGAATGACAATCCATTCCTAGAATATCACTGAATTATGTTAATAGTAGTCTCAAAAGTCTTTTTTCGAATCCATACCACAAATTTTGATAGGGAAGGAGTCATATAATTGAGATGTAATAATTTCAATATTTTTTTATTTAAACTAACAGGTCTAATCCATGTTTTGTGGTAGTTTTTGAATAGTTCTAGTAAACATACATGATATTAATGAATGTTTAGAACTAGAATAAAATAGAATATTCACTATCCTAAAATAAATAAATAGTATTTCATTAACCACATCTTTGTTGGGATCCACCTTTGTAGTTGTTATGACAAAATCTCTCTCTTTATCTCAAGGTCGTGGAGGTTGTTTTCATCAGTTTTCACTAAAAAAATATCATCCTAGTGAACTGATTAAGATAATGATATTTTACTTGAATTGGAAACATTAGAAAATAGTTTGAGGGTTTACTAGAGCATTTACTTCTTCTGTCCCATTGGTGGGCTTCCTCTATCAAAAATTGCTAGCTAGGTACCCTTCATTCACAAACATAAATCATTTCATTGTCCCCTTTATGGAGTTTCCAAAAAGATTGTTCACAAAATATTTTGATTTGGGATATTATAATTTATTTCCCTATGAGATTTATATTTCATACCACCATGATTAAAATTTATTTTCTAGTTCTTATCTCCTAACCCATGAGACACCTATGATTTACTAATCTTTATTTTGACTAAGGTCAAATCAAACAATTTCATCATAGATTTCAATGTCTCAAATTTACAAAGAATTTAATAGACTATGATTTATCCCACCAAATAAATGTTAAACTTTACTTTTAGGGTTAATGAGAAATCTAGACACATATAGAAAAATTAAATTGAATTTTGGATCATACACCCGAATGGATTCAATATCATTTTACATGAAGGAAAGGAAACACATATCTTATTTAAGATTGATAGTGTGAGGAAACTATTTATCAAATTTTTGTTCCATAATTATTTCCACTAAATATCTTTGTTATCTCTCTCATTATTTTTTTTATCAATGTCCACTATTGATCAACTTATCCTCCAACATAATAAATAAACAACATTGATTTTGTTTCTCTTAGAATTGAATCTTGGAGATGATATTTTCAAAAAGGTTGATTCATTGTTCCATGATTAATGGATCAGAAGATCCATTGAAATTGGGATATCTTTGTAGAATTAAGGTCTCAATTTTAAATTACTATTTCCTGATGGGTGAGGGGTTTCTCCCTAGTTCATGTTACAATTAAAAACACGAGTTAATTGATAATAAATTATCATTATGTTTCTAAATGTTTCTCCCATTAGTTATTGGAATATCATTTAGGTTGTGAATACATTTTTCATTACATTGGTTTTTGAATCAGTTTCTTCTATTTCCTTACATTGAATAATAATAAAATGAAATTGATGATTTTTTAAAACTATTAAGATAAAAAACCATAATAATTGAAGTGATAACTCCTCAATGAAATATATTCCTTAACCTATGAATTTTCTTGTTTCATTCTAACTTATCAATGATCTATTTCTTAATATAGAATATTATGGAAATTTTTATTCCACTGATAATGTCTCGTAAAGTTCATGTGAATTTAAAAATTCATATCCACCTGGATTTTCAAAAAATTATACAACAAGGAATATTTTTGTGAACCATATAATTATTGAGTCCATATCAATGTCCTCATTTTGGGGTTATTACCACTAGGTACTTCAGTGACTGAGACACATCCACTTATAGTATCCAGATGAGGATTTATTTTCATTTAATCCACTTAATATATACATTACAAAAATTTAGTGATGTTTTCCTATGTTTATTGTTATCCCTAAGTCCTTCAGTGGAGTTTTTTAATCCTAAATATCAAAAGTAACTATAATTTTCATTGCTAATAAAAATGATAACAAATAATTTGATACAAATTAATTATTGATTTATTTCATAGAGATACACTTAATAAAAACCCCTAAGATTATGATCCCTAATTTCATTGGTTAATTAGGTGCATGGAATAAAAAAATAATACATAAAAACAATTCCATTATTTAAAACTCTTTAGTTTTTTCATAAAATTCCATCGATCTTATAAAACTGAATAGGATGACCTAGGGATGTATATAAGAAAAGGGGTGTGTTATAAATCCATGAAAGAGATTAATAAATTAATAACTTGATGAATTTAATACATGTGATTCATGAGATATATCATGAAGACATAAAATGGATGAGAATAAATATCTAGTACAATGAGGCATGATATAATATGATAACATAAAGGCTACATATGAATGTGAAGATAACATAAAAATGAAATCATAAACATATATCAAGGATAATAATAATGAAATAATAAAATTTTCACTTATTATAACTTCCTTTTCACCATAAATGACATATCATGAGACAAACACATTACCCAATGAATTGGAGTCCTATATAATTATGGGCCTAACCGTCACATTTATATCATGTACAAGTGTATGTGTGCCACATAGATTAAAAAATATCAAGATACATTTCTTCATGTTCAGTCCCATGATTAAAGATTGTGGCTTAAATATGTGGAAGTCCTAAATAAATTATGTTTATGTACACTTAGGTGAATAAAATTGAGTGGGAATTAGGATGGGTGTTCACTACACAAATGATGAGAATGGATTATCATAGGATAAATTCGACATCATAGTGGGGGTATGAAAAGATACATGAAGGGTTTAATATGAATAAAATTGGTCTATCATAACTTGTAAATCATAATTAAATTAAGTTGTATTTGTGAAAAAATTCTAATATTCTAAATTAGAAATAAAATGGAATAAAATAAAGAAGGTTCTTGAATAATTATGAGAATGAGAGGATACCTTACCTTGAGTGGGAACTTATAGAATATTGGGAGGATATTCTTAAGATATTGAGTCACCTTTTTGTGCATTTATAGAGATAAATCAAAGTAAATTCATGCTCCAAAGGTATTATATATTTTATAATTGGAGGGTGTGTGTGTTTTTATAGAAAATAGAGGAGAATTATTTATTTAATTACCAACATCACTTTTGGAATATGTATGATAAATTAAAAAAACCACAAACATTGTCATGGTTTCCCCCTTTTTTCTATCAATTAAGAGTGGTTTTCATTATTCTAAATTTCTTTAAAACAAAATCCCTTAAATAACACCCTTGGTGATTTCTAAGAAAGTCATGATTCTAAAGAATTGATTTTATAACCATTAACTATATTATATGTTTTGAATGATTAATTAAGGGTTTTAAAAATTAATAAAATAACTTTAAACCACATTATTTTAAATGTGAAACATAATTTTGGTCCTGGATACTCTTTATAGTATTTATTACACAATTTTCTTGGTTTTATTATGTCTTAATACATAGTGTATATTTATAATGTATATAATTTATACCTCAAAATTCTAATGACTCACGAAATTAAGAAAAACTCACTGTTATATAATTTCAATGTGCTTATTTGTAAATAAAATATATTTTATCAAAATATTTCTATAAATATTAGAATTTATTATTTTAAATAAAATTTATCACTTATCTAAAGTACTAGTTTTTATGGATAATAATATTTTTCTACACCATATAAATATTTCATTTGAATTCATAAAATTATATTATCATTAATATTTAATAAATATTATTTAATAATAATGTTTTATTATAATAGCATTTATCTGAAAACATATTTAATTCATAAAAAAGCATGTCTTGTTGGAAACTATATATTTTCCAAAAATTAAATTTTCTCTTCATCATATCAAAATATAATTTTTATCAAACATTATTATTTAACCACTATAAAGTATTGAAATATAAATAGAAAAATTATTTTATTCAAAATAAAAAAATAAAAATTCAAAATGTATTTGCATATATATAAAAAACTTTATTAAACCTGTGAATGCGCTATGGGTGAGGTTTGTGATGGTGAGATTTTCTTAGGGATGTTCGCTGAACATGGTTTGTGCTATGATCTCGACGAGTCTTATCTTATACCAAAAATAGTTTCAATTATTGTTTAGTTTCTGAATCATGGATTGGGACTGGTCAAGGGAAAATCTTAGTGACGCTACCTCCCTCAAATGCTATGATAAATGGGATTCATAGGGTATGATTCTACTAGTCAAGGCCCACGCTTCCTTTTTCTACGTCAATTGAATTTATCATAACACTGTATATATAATAATCATATGATCCTAATATAACATATATACGATCAATGGTCTGGATGGTTAAAGGTCTTTTAAATTTGACATGATATGTCTTATAATTTCTAAAAACAATAAATGTAGTGCACATGTTTTATATAATTTAATTTATTAATAAGGAACTGACCCATTTAAAATAGTAAATTAATTTATAAATATTTAGGATGTTACACCACCAAACTAAATTAACAGTGCTTTCTTTCATTAAAAACTCACACTATTTTTATGACCCCTTCGTGAAATCCACATGGTGTTTATCAATGGATGACCAATGTCATTATGAGAATAAAATTCCTCTTGTCATGAATGGAATTTTTTTCTTCATCCTCTCAACCTTATGACCTTATAATCACTTATTAATCACATGATCTCGTGAAATAATTGTGAATCTCCTCCTTTTGAAACCTCTAAAAAAATTATTTACCATCATTTTTTATGTGACATTCCTTATGAGATTAATTCATGTGGATCACATGACCACATTTCATGAATCCATCATACATACATAATACACCAAAAAATTATTATTATAATCTTTCGGAATTACGTTATTTTATAACCTCGATTAAATTACAAAAAAATTATTCTCTTCTCTTGACTTATCAAACACTAGGAAATGACACAATCTCCCATTATTGTATTTTTACCATTGAAATTTATACACTTTATATATTTCAACATTTTTCTAATATTCCATTGAATTCAATTGTTCGTCATATCTATCTTTTGAATTACCATCAGCACACCTTACATATAATTAGTATTTTCTTCCCCATCAGTCTCCATATATCCAATAATATACTATATTCTTCCATGATTGATATTTAAACACAATATATAATTCTAATCTATATTTATCCACAAAAATTACTAATTTAATTCCCAAACTCTATCTAATACATCATCATTTACCAGTACTCCAACCATATTGTACGATACATCAAATGATAACAAATCCTACTCAAAAAATGGTTTTAGTCCAACACTCTACCATTTATATATTTTTTATCATTGTTATCATAAATACACCCTTCTATAGATATAAAATGTATCTATAATTTCCCATACCTTTGGTTTCATGATCCATTACTTTCCTTGCCATATGACATCAAAAGGAAACATGAATTCCAAAATATTCTCTCCCCCTTTGGGTCTGTATTAATTTATATTTATTTCAACTCTACCTTTCTTATCTCTACATGGGATTATTTCATATACAACTCTATATAGTATATCATCAATGATATTGAGTAAAATATTTTATAGACTAAATTATATTCCAACTACTGAAATCAAGATATTGAGGGTTTTTTATCCCACTATGACCTCTATCTATCAATTTCTAATTGAATCATTCATCTTATTAACAAATTTCAATATTTTATCCACTTTATTTTTTATTGATACAAGTAAATAATATAGTGTTAGTGCGTTTGATTACAAATTTTCATTTATAGATCAACTAATTCAATAATCCTACTTAATTGGAAATGATTCTAGAAAAGAATATTTTATGATAATAAATATAAACACTATCCATGTCACTCACTTATAATAATATATTATATAAGAATAACATTACATTGTGTATAAAACCATCACGTTATTTTAGTCACATTAACACTAAATAGGTAGAAAATATGTAACATCCTATTACTGTTTTTAGGTATTCCTAAACCTCAGTTTTTTATTTTTTCTTTGGTCGGTTTTAGTTTGGGATTGGTTTTCATGAAGTTTTAATGTTTTTGGAAGTCTTTGGGTAGGTGAATGGTTGGAACACGATTAGGTCATGGCTTGCTAAACCGTGTTCCATCTCATTCTAGGAAGTGAAATTTTAGATAGTAGGTTATGGAAAACATGTGCAAGGTTTGAAAAACTATGCACCCACTTAAGGATAACTATGCGGATCATTTAACACTAGTGCACAATCTACACATGGTTTATCTAAATCATGCGCATCTTCCCAGAAAACTATATATATGGGGTTTTTAATCTATATTTTAATTAAAAATTATTGATCACCATATTTAAAACCCTAACAGACCTCCTTCAACCAAAAATCGTTTTCCCTCCCTCATATCTTCTAAGGAGGATTCATGGACCCTCAGACCCCTCCTAGAAGCAACTTGAAGCCTATAGAATGACGATCTATCCTCTTCTGGTTAGTTTCCACTACTTGTTCTTGAGGTCTCTCAATCTCTATATATCTCCATAGGGTTCTATGAATCATTTTGCTTCATTTTAGTTGTAATACCTACCTTATTGGGGTAATAAACTTAGGTCTGATCCTAATTTACCTAGGTTTTATAGTTGTTGTTCTTCATCAGAAAATCCGGATTAGGGTTCGAATCTTCAAGATCTAGTGACTCTGATGTATGTGGTTACGTTATGATGCACAATTTTTATTAACACCAAATATATTAATTTAATTTCAAATGTTTTTAATTAAAGATAATTTCTTGATTTGGATTAATTGGATTTCAATTTTTTTGGATAAAAATTTAATTCCATTGATTTGAGTTTTTTATGAAAAATGGGCTATTCACATGAAATTGGAAACCCCAAATTCAATTGAATTGGTTTGTGTTTATGGAAATTTGGAGAATTTAAATTATTAATTTAAACTGAGGATCTGATGTAAATAATTTTAACTAAATTATTGAATATTTTTGTGGAAATTGAATTTATAGAAAAACACGAATAACCCCAATTCTATTGAATTGGGGGTTTGTTATGAAATTAATGGTATTTTATTGAAAATTACATCATTGAATTTGATTTTAAAAATTTGATTGTGAAATTACATGAATTGTTTTAAAATCCTTATTTTTAAAAAATGGTGTAAAAATGGTTTTAATGGAAACACAGTGGTTTCATCATTATGAAAAGGAATGTTTTTGATTGAAAAGACATTATTGGTTTCCAAGGGAAAATATTCATATTTAAAATGGGTAATAGGATTTAATTGTATTTTATTCACTCTTAAAGTAAATTTCCCATCAATTATTTTTTAAGAGAATACATGCAAGCCATAGGTAGTTAGTGGGTTATTTTTTAAAATGAATTATGATTATATAACATTTTCAAACAACATATCAGAACATCCCATCACTTAAGTGATGGTGATGAGTCATATAATCCTTGGTTCAAGGGATGTATGTACATACATTTCCGTATTCACAGTTTTGGGTCCCTATAGACTAGAAATATCATACATATTTGGCACACGGTAATTTTACTCACTTATTTATTGTATTAAAAGTATATATTCCATTGTTTTAAACTATTTTACATTCTTTATGAGTTTATATAAACCAATTTATATAAATTTTTTCATTAATCCATTTTGTGAAAAGATCCATTTAGATAAAGGACCCTTTTATTAAAGGTAAATTCCATTGTTTGAAATATATATCCATCCTTAGAAATATGAAGAATGAATTTCTAAAGTATTTATAACTTTTAAACTAGAAAAGACGATTTCTTTAATTATTATTTTGAAATTACAAACCTTTTTTTATATTGAATGCACTTTCTTGGTTAATTTTGATGTTGGAATCTATTATGAAATCATGTGTAAAATCCTACAGGGATTTGACTCACACAATACTTATGAATTTGGGTGTTTTTAGATTATCTCCTTCTAGGGTTGAGTAGGATAAAATGATTTCTTAGAGGTAGATCCAACTATTAAACCTTGGAATTGGTGAGTTCCGTCCTTAGGGACTTGGGTTGTTTTCCCCATTTTGGTACTTTGATTTTAGTACATTGGTATTTATTGCATGTTTGACTTATGTTACTTTACTCCTAGTGGAGTTTCATTTTATATTCATACAATATTTTTCTCTTTTACTTCCACATTATAGTTGTAAAAACCATTCCGACTTTCATTTTTTATGATGCCATGTTCTAGTCGCCGACCCATGGGGATCAGGAATACCCTTCAAGATATGTCTGGAATGGCTCGATTATCGGGTTAACAAGATACCGATGCTTGTTTGTGACAAAATGGTATCAGAGGGAGGTTATCTAGATTAGTTATGAAGAGTTCGTTCACTATAATATAGAATCTTTCAAGGTATAAAATGATCCTCAAGAGGATAATGAATGGTTGATCAGAATGAAGCGTTTTTAGGATTTTTGGACACACTTGATGAAACCCAAGTGAAGTGTTCCACCTTCATGCTGGAAGGTCCAAGAAAAATATGGCGGGATAAAATGGTGATGAAAAACAAGTATAAGGGATTATATTTTAATGATATCAATGTTTTTTTATTGACCAGTTCTATCTAGAGTCAATACAGTTACCCAAGTCCACTAAGTTCTTTAAACTTGAGTAGCCTAACTAGACTATGACTGAGTATGAAAACCATTTTGTTGAGATCATACATTTTTCACGTGATATAGTGCTAAATTAGAGGACTAAGGCTCTATGGTTTGAGTTGGGATGTCAACCAGATATTCATTCTCATGTTTTCTTGCGGAAGATTCCTTCTTATGCTGTTGTACAAGATAAATCATTAATGGTCGTGATGGAATTGGTTGGAAGGTTAGGGTTATCAAGAGTTTATTTCATTTCTAGTGGTATTGTGCATTCTTCTAAGGTAAAGAGTAAGGTTGATGACTCTTTAAGTTGTTCTTAATAGAAGGGTTTTTATTAACCTCATAGATTTCCTAGAAGATGCCCTTTAGTTTGTTACAAGTGTGGAAAGTCGATATATTGAAAAAGGATTTTCACTAAGACACCTATGAATTATGGATCTTACGAAGCCTCATGTAACTTTTAGAGGTTATTTCATGTTTATTTCACTCCACAGAGTGGCACATTATCATTCAAACCATATAAAATTGTGGTTCAATCAGTTGCTTCAGGTGAAAAAGGGTTCCAGCCATTGGCATCTAGAATTAAGTTTCTTCATGGAGTATAACAGTATCCAAAGGAAGTTGATACATGTCCAACGACTATGAGAGGTACCATTACTATAAAATTTTCATTAGGTAATTCTCTATTTTATACTAGTGCATCTCATTATATTATCTTAACCTATGTTGTTAATATACTAAACTTTTCTATGAGGATTTTATCTTGTGCAATGGATATCACTAAACTTTTTGAGGTATCCTCACTACTTCAAAGGTACACGATTTATGCTTATTCCTTGGTCTTTTGACCTTCATATGAACTGTGACTCACCTTTAATCATGGTTTGGGTAAGTTTTCCCAAACTTCCATTACCGTTTCAAAATATGCAGACTATTTGAATGCTAGGCAACATGGTAGGATGATTTTTATGTTCTGACAGTCACACCAAGGAGGTCTTCCATCCAGTGAACCCCCCGGGTATGCGTTGAGATTGATGCGTCGCGCACGCCGTTCAACATTGTCTGGATTACGATTGGGGAAGATTATCGGTGTAGACAGCAAGTAATTTATGAATATTGGAC
The DNA here is from genome assembly GCA_963277665.1 of Viscum album. Classification (NCBI taxonomy): domain Eukaryota; kingdom Viridiplantae; phylum Streptophyta; class Magnoliopsida; order Santalales; family Viscaceae; genus Viscum; species Viscum album. The sequence goes on along the minus strand of OY728119.1, from coordinate 767,080,943 downwards.
CGAGTTTTGTGATTCTTGAAGGAGGTTGGGCCATTCAACTAAGGTATGTTAAAGGGGACATCCACCATGGTTGAGGGAGAACCGTGTAAAGGGAAAGCTTTTCTGGTGAGAATGGATGATGATACCTGATTAGAGGCAGGCTTAGAGACGGGTACTGAGCTGAGATCATTAGGGCATGTTGACAGAGGAAGGGGTGCTGATGGGGCTAGTCCAGCTTTGAATGGTAAGCCTACTTGGCCTGGTAAGGCGACTCTTGAGAGCAGCAGTCATGACTTTGGAGCTTCGGGAGGTAAGGGGCATAACCCGAAGGATACTGGTAATTTTATCAGGTTAAGGCAGGAGGATGGAGCCTCCAATATCTCTTTGGTTAGTGAGTGTGTAGGGAAGGTTTGGTTTGGGGGGTCTTTGCTTTCTGCTAATGTGTTTAGCTCAGTTTTTGCCAAGGAGGCTAGAGGCTTAAACCCTTTGGCTCCACCTTTTCTTTCTTTGAGTAATAGTTTTGATGGTTTGTCTGTTGGTTTGATGGCTGAGGGTATAGAGGAGGCTGGTCTTTCTGGAGGGATCACTGGTAAGGAGGAGTTTCAGAGGCATCTAGATGAAGTATTGGAAAATGTTCTCACTGGTGACATGGGACATCCAGATAGTCATCCGGTTAAAGTTTGCAGAGATACTATATGGGAGGTGGCTCCAAAGAGGTAGTTAGTAGAGGTTACAATGGCTGGAGACAGGGGGCCTGATGTTGCTGGTTTGACAGTGGAGGACAACCACTCAGTGGAGAAGTCCTCTAATTTGGTTGAATCAGATAGGAGTCCGGATATTCAGGCTGGTGGTGGTGTGAATGAGGCTTCTACAGTGGCTGTGGTTAATGTGTTTACAGAGGGTGAACACCTTCCTTTGACGGAGAACAATACTCCAGACCAATAGAGGGAGAAAACCGCTGGGAGACCTGGTTTGGATTTGGGTGACTATTTCAGTAAAGAAAATGGGGTCTTTGGGGGAGGTAAATAAAATGTAAGTTTCCCAGTTGGTCGTTCATTCAGCGAGGTTGTTCAAGGTGGGAATCATCCCTTTGATTTAGTTGAATATCCTGTTTCAGCTACTCCAAGAAGGTAGCCAAGGAGAGATTATTCTTGCCTCCCATGGCCAATGTGGACTAGGTCTGCCTATAATAGGAATAGAGAGGTGACAATAGATGTTAGGAAGGGTTTCTTGATCAAGGGGACTTCACCAGATCAATCAGCTCTGGAACAGCTCAGGTGTCGGGTACAAAGTGCAAGCTTCTGGAGGTTGCCAGAATGGGAATCGGCTACGGATACTAGTGAAGATGAATCCGTCTTGGGATTTAGAGATTACTATGGTTTTTATGATGTGTAAGTCTGTGTTGACTGTTTTCCCTGGGTTTGTGGTTTTCTCGTTTATGTTGTGTTTGTAAGTTTGGGTACCGGATCCCATAAACTGGATTTTGATAATAAAAAAATGATTTTCAGTCAGTCTGTAGTCCTGTCTATGTATTCTCTCTATTAGATATTGAGCTTTCTTGAAATTTTATGATATTAAACATGAAATATCTACATGTAATTTTTAGGATGGATTGAATTATTACCAAAGAATCCCATAATGATCAGTATTTTCGACAGGTCTCTTTCACTACACCAAGTGGTGTGGGCCGTCTCTTCTAAGGATAATGGAACCCAAAGTTAATTAAGGATGGAACATCCAATCTAGAGTTGGGGAATGTTATATCTATGTTTTCCTTTGATTTGTAGAGAGAATAATTGAGTAGTGATCTCCCTCCAGTCATCGTTGAGTTTTCTAACGTGTTTCCTTCAGACTTCTATAGTTTTCCACCGGTAATGATGGTTGAGATTTATATTAACTTAATTAGTGGTACTCAACCAGTTAATATTCCCTTTTACCACATGGAACCATCTAAATTGAAAGAGTTGAAGTCCCAGTTGTATGATATTTTAGAGAAAATATTTATACGCTCGATTGTGTCCCCATAGGTGGCACCAATTATTTTTGCTAAGAAGGATGATGGTTTACTTGAACAATGTGTTGAATACTTTAAGCTCAATTGAGTTATGATAAAGAACAAACATCTATTAATATAGATTGATGATCTTTTTGATTAGTTTCAAGGTGTGAAGTGGTTCACAAAGGATGATCTTCACTTTTGTTACCATCAGTTTAGGATAGAATAATATGATATTTAGAAAGCTACCTTTTATAGTAGGTATAACCATTATAAGTACCTTATCATGACCTTTGGTCTAAATAATTATCTTTTAGTTTTCATGGCATTGATGAACATGATTTTCCATGATTACCTTGATACATTCATTTTAGAATTTTTAGATTAAATCCTCTTTTACTCTAAGTCTAAGGAGGACCATGTGCATCAAATGAGAAAAATTATGAGCTTGTTGAGAAATCATCGGCATTATTCCAATATTTTGAAATGTTATTTCTAGATTCAAGAACTGAAATTCATGGGACATGTACTATTAGAACGTGGTATTTTATTTGATCCTAAAAAGGTGAAAGATATTATGACATGGGAGAAACCAAATAATGTTTTCTATATTTGGGGCTTCTTGGGTATATTGTGGTTTTATCACTGGTTCATTAAAGAATTATCAAATTTTACTTCTTCGATGATTGACTTAACTCGATGGGGGTAATGTTTTCTTGGAATGAAAAAATTCAGAGTTATTTTGTTAAGATGAAATTTAATTTGAAGAATGATCTAGTATTGACTCTTTTAGAGGCCAAGTAGGGCTATTTGGTCTTCTATGATGCATCAAGTTCAGGTTTGGGTTGTATTCTAATGGAGAGAAATTGTGTTGTTGATTATGGATCTCATCAACTATGGCCACACAAGAAAAATTATCTTAGCCATGAATTTAAACTCATAGCCATGATGCACACACATAAGAGTTAGTGGAATTACCTTTATAGAGATAGTTTTACTAAATTTGAGGACAAAAAAATATTGACTTGTCTATTCTCTCAATTGTATTTGAACCTACTACATAGGTGTTGGGTGTAATACCTTCAATAATTTGGTTTTGACATCTCCTATACCCCATGGAAATGGAATACCATTGAAGATTCTTTTACTAGGAAATTTCCATCCCAAATACTAAACGAATATTTAGATGAGTGGAATTTGATGGATCTATTTAAAGAGTTTCAAATTGGAGTTTCGAAGAATGGGGTCATGGTTCCCTTAGACAGAGTTCAATTAACATCTTCTATTCTTGAATTTATTCTTTAGGATCAATAGACTGATTATGAGTTCAATATAAGTAGAGAAACTCCTAATGGTTGGGATACAATTTCCCAATGGTCATTCACCAATGAGGGCATTCTATGCTATCAGAATCCTTTGGTGGTACCGTAATCAGTAATTAAATCAATTATGGGTGATTGTTATAATTACCAGTGGGTATTTCCCTTATTAACCGTCAATGTGTTTTATTACATGTGGCATAAATTCTGGTGGCTAGGTATGTGATAGGGAATTGTGGAATATTTATCTCACTACTATACATTCCAATAGGTTACAGCCGAGAACCAGAAACCATCACGTTTTTTTCAACCACTTCCACTTCCAAATTGAATGTGGGATGAGATATCTATGGAAATTGTGTTTAGTTTCCATCATACCCAGATATAGAATAATGAGATATGGGTTTTGATTGACATGATGACTAACTTGGCACACTTTATACCCTTCCATGATATAACCAACTTTGAGGAGTTGGAAAATTTATACATGAATGATATTTTTTTGGTTTCTTAAACTTACTTCTTTAATAGATTTTGATAAGGATCCTTGGTTTACTTATCTATTTTGGAGAGTCCTTTAGGAGGCACTAGGATCTCACGTTCATTTGAGTACGGAATTCCATCCAAAGTAAAATGGCCAGATAGAAAGATCTATATAAGTTCCTGAGGATACGATTCACTCTTTTTTTCTCGACATTGGTGGGGATTGGGATGGTCATTTGAGTCTGGTAGAATTTTATTTTAACATTAGTTAGCAGTCTGTGATTAGGATGCATCTTTTTGAGTCCTTTTATAGTTGTCTTTGTAAATATCTGTTGTGCTAGTTAGATATTGGTGAGATTTCCTTCGTTGGACCAATATTGGTCAGGAAGATGGTAGAAAAGGTTTAGTTGATTTGTTAGAGGATGTTGAGGGAAAAATGAAGATATAAATATTGTGATGATCATTGAAAAAGACCTTTGGATTTTTCATTTGGTGACCTGATGTTCTTGAAAGTTTCACCCCGATTAGGTCATCAATAGCTTGGGAGGTATGGGAGGCTTACTACTCATTTTGTGGGACCTTTCAATGACATTGAGAAGGTGGATAAAATTACATTTCATTTGTCACTTCCACTATAGTGGATTTCATTACATAATGTGTCCCATGTATCATAGCTGATAAATTATCTATCTGATCTATCTCATGTTCCGAGATTGAGTGATATTGAGGTTGAACATGATTAATTTTTGACTGAATGACTAGTCAAGATAGTTTATTATGGAACCAAGGTACTTCCTGGGAGGATAGTACCATTGGTTCATGTTCTATGGTTTCACGATCCTGATTCCCATGAGACATGGGAGAGGGAGGTATTGATTATAGAGCTGTGTCCTCATATTTTAATCATGGAAGATTATTCGTAGGCTTTTTAGGGACAAAAATTATCTATGGTAGGGAAGTTATAACATAATGTTACAATTTTCAAGTATTCATAGACCACTATTTTTAACTTGATTTTGTAGGGTTTCATTTGGGGTTTCTTTGGGTGAAAGTTTAATTTTTTGGATGTTTCTAGGAAAGATCACGGTTGGTGTATGGCTTGCTAAAACATGTGCCTTCTCAATTGAGGAACTGGCATTTTGGACAATGGGATCTGTACAACTTAGGAACAGTTTGAAAAACCATATTCTATATTAAGGGGAACCATGTGACCCATTTAACAATGGTGCATGATATGAATAGGATTATTCTAAATCATGTGTATCTTCCCAGAAAACCATACGAATAGGTTTTTTACTTAATCCATATTTTAATTAAAAATTACCAACCTTACTCTATTTTGGTCCCCAATAGACCTCTATAAACCCAAAATTGTTCCTCCATTATTTAGATATCCCAAGGAGGATTCTTGACCCATCAGCCACCTCCTAGAAGTGATCCAAATCAAGGTGAATGATGGTCGATCCTCATGCAATTAGTTTTGTCCTCCCATTCATGATCTCCCATGATCCCTCTATTTATCCATAGGGTTTCATGGATAATTGTGATTTATTATTGATAAAATAACTACTATTTTTGGGTTATAAGTCTAGGTTCATTCCTTATTTCCCAAGATTCCATTTTTTCTCTTCATCAACAAATCCAGATTTGGGTTTGACGCTTCTAGATCTAGAGACTCTGTAGTAGGTGGTTCTGTTACGATTTATGATTTTTATTATCCATAAATTTATTTATTTAATCTCTAAAATTTTGAATTAAATGAACTTTATTGATTTTTATTTAATGGATTTCAATATTTTTGGATAAGAACTCAATTCCATTGAATTGGAGTGTTTTAAAAAACGGTTATTGTCATGAGGTTGAAAAACCCGCCAATTCCATTGAATTATGGTGTGTTTATGGAAATTTTAAGAGTTAAATATTGTTAATTTAAATTGAAGATTTTATAGAAATTATATATATTAAATTGTTTAATTTTATTGTGTAAATGGATTTTATAGAAAATTTTGAAAACCCCAATTGCATTGAATTGGGGTTTTTTTGTGAAATTAATGGAATTTCATTGAAAATTAAAATTTTTAATTTGATTTGTAAAATTGTACTCTAAAATTTCATGAATTTGATTCCAATCCAGTTTTTGTGAAAAATGTCTTAAAATAGGTTTTTATGGAAAACCAATGGTTTTTCTTTCTAAAAGGCATGTTTTTTTATTAAAAACCTATTATGTATTTTAAAGGGAAAATAAATATATTTGAAATGGGGAATGGGATTAAATTTTATTTTAAACAGTCTTAAAATAAATTACCCATCATAGATTTTTTACTAGAGAATATGAAATACTTATATAGTTATTGAGTTATTTTGGACAACACATTACGATTCTACACTGTTATAAAACATCATATTAGCACATATCATCCCTTAGGTGATGATGATGAGTCCTATTTTACTTGGTTTAAGGTTCATATGTACATAATTTTTCATATTCATAGTGTTGGGTCCCTATATCTAGGAACTACCATAACTATTTGGAACATGACCAAGTTTCTCACTGGTTTATTATTTTAAATGTATATACACCATTTTTGTAAACAATATTAAATGATTTGTAAATTTATATAGAATGATTTATTTAAAATATTTTATTAATACATTTTTGTGAAAATTTCCATTTATGTAATGGACCCTTTTATTAAAGGTAAATTCCATCGTTTGAAATTTATTTCCATCATTTGAAATGTGAATCATGAATTGTTAAAATATTTCCATCTTTTAAAATCTAAAAAATGATTTTTTAATTATTATTTTGAAATTCCAAACCTATTATTTTAAAATTTAAATAACTTTCTTGGTTAATTTTGATACTAGATTATATTATGGAATATTTAGTGAAATGCTACCAAGATTTGGATCACACCCTACTCGTGCCTTTGAGTTTTTGTAGATTATATCCTTATAGGTTTGAGAAGGGGAACATAATCTCTTGTAGGTGGATACATCTATTGAAACATGGACTTGGTGTGTTGTATCTTTAGAGACATGGGTTTTTTTCCCCATTTTGTTACTTTGGGATATTTTTCTTGTTTAGATTCTATTACATTACTCCCATGGAAGTTTATTTTGATATACATACTATCTTCTTTATTTTAATTCTACACTGTTAGTGGAAAAACCATTCCAAATTTTATTTTGTATGATTCCAGGTGCTAGTTATCAACCCATGGGGATCAGGAAAATCCTTTGGGAAATTTTAAGGCCGAGTCAGTTATTGGGATACCAAGGTACCCTAGATGGTTCATGAAGAAATTAGAAATTAATCACAAGTGTATGTGACATACAACATTTGATACCAAATTAAAACAACTTTTTAAAGATAACCTTAGGGTTATAATTGTATGAAAGATATAGAATTCTTAAAAGGAATATTTTTCATATGAAGATAAATATCCTTGGTTGTTTTTCACTAATTCACCTTAAGAATATATATCTTTAGACTGATACAAATTATTGATACTAATTTTTGAGTTGAATCCAAATGTTGATTTTTTTTCTGAAAAACATGGAGACCACATTTTGGAATACAATTATCTACCTAAGAGCCTTTTGGTATCTTTAAATTATTCTATTTATATCATATCCTTAGAAAAAAACTTATAATCATTAAATTTATGAATTTCGTTTCTTCTCCACTAATTTTTCTTCAAATAGTGGTCTAATACCACTTTTACAGAGGCCCCATACTAATGGTTAAATATTTAAAATTAATTGGAACTATCAAATCATTCAAAAATAGATATGACTCTTATTAAGCTTCATATATTTATATTTATCATACAATAATACATTTTCAAAACATATAACCTTGAGATATTGATTTAAAAAGGAGTGGTTATTTGAAATCACTTGTTATGATTGATTCCATATGTGAAATTTATGAATTTAACTCTTCGTATTTCATGTATCTACATTTTAATTTTGAACCTATTACTCTTCATCACACACACCCCATGGATTGTATCTCCCCCTTAATCCTATACGACTTCGAACATATATTTGAGACAATTAAATTTCTCAGGATATGGGTACCTCTAAAATCCTGAAATGGAGATTTTTTTTTGTTATAATGGACCAAACATTTACTTCTATATTTTTATCCAATTATTCACTATGGTGATTCTTTTCACAACGTTGAATACACAAACTTCTAATCATATGTGTTCTTTAAAAAATTCTTTTATAGCCTTATGATTCTTCTCAATTTTATTAAGGAAATTTTATTTTTCATTGTATTATCCATCTTCCTAGAAAATTTAAGCTGATCTGGGTATATGATTAAGAATTATTTTCCCACTTACTCAATTTTAATTTTTTGTTTAGGTTTCTTGAGATTATTACACTTTTTCACAATTTTGATATTAAAGGAATGATTATTTATTTTCTTCATTGATTCACCACCTTTCATTTTATAATGCTTCATCCTCCACTAAAGGTATTTTTCTCTTTCACTCACATGTCACCACGTTCAATGACTTAGGAAACCACTAACTCATACTTCATGTGTCTCCATTTATATATCCATAACAACCACTATAGAATATTCCAATTTTGGTGAGCCTATCTTAGCATTTAAAGCCTTCTTACTCAAAAAATGTGTCAAATTACCCTTTTTTCATATATATTTGTTTATAATCATTCCAGGAGGGAATCTTTGGGTGAAACCTATTAGTGTCTTGGTACACCTATCATTAAGATCTTTATTTTTTCAATAATAATATATAATATTTTTTTCCATCATTACAAGCTATATTTCTTTATATATTATTTTGTAATATACCACATGATTGGAGGACCTCCTTATGGATTAATTATTTCCATACTTATTTCATCCATATGTAATATCATTCTGAATGAAAATGATTATAAAATATGAAACATACCTTATTAAAAACATACATAGTGTCATCATTTCTCAATTGAGATATTGGTGTAACCAATGTTCTTCTAATGACATTGATTCCTCTAACTTCAAAATACATACTAATGGTGTTCCCCATTCTTCTAAAATAATATAATTTCATGGATAATTTATTCTAAGAGTAATTAAATAAATATTTTTAAAATATATTCTTGTTATTTTCATATTTGGAAATTTTTTTCATATGGTTTGTAAATATTTTATTTAGACCCTTACATAATGAACATGTTGATGATTCTCTTGATGGAAAATCCACCGTCAATTTTAACTACAAAAAATAATCTTTACCTCAATCTCCATAATTTTTTATCTTTATCTTTTATTATATATTCTATCTACTTTAATATATCACTAGATTCATTGCTATATTTTATTAACTATTCATGTCATGTCTTTAGATAAATGAAATTAAATTTTAACTCTTTTTTCCTGAAAATTTTCTTTTAAATATTGTTTGAAATTTCTTCTTGAAGAACACTATTTTATTTGATTTTATCACCCATATTATGTATGTAAAAATTTAATACCACCACTTCTCTTTACATCCTCTTTTTCTATTTTCATAGATCCTTAATGATTTCTTAGTCCACTTCCTTTATGATATACCATTAATCCACCTTATCTTGTAAGGATTTGATATATTCTTAATATTTACACAAAATATCTATAAATTGATGACAATACATCATATCCATTTATACATTTTTATAGTTATCACCTTACGAAAGTGATTAATATTTACCACTAAGGCCTTCTCTAAATATTTAATTCTCAAACTCATCATAATAATGTTGAAAGTTAATTATTTTGATTTTGATAATTTCAACCCCTAGAGACTCAATTATTTAAATTCATTATTCAAGATGAGCTTAAATTTTTTCAATAACATTGGATTGATCATAGATTTTTTTTATCTTCACTTCTATTTTTTGTGTACATCTAAATAGATTATTCATCAATTAAATCCTTCAAAAGGTAGTCCATATCTACTTAAAAATCATCCATACATTTAGTATATTCACATGAAATTAATTAAATAATTATATTTTTTATTATTTTAATATCCAATTCATTAATAAAACCTTTATGGTCAACTTGAGGGTTTAAAACACCCTCTTATTTTTTATTATCTAGAGAGAAAATATAATTTTCTAATTTAAAAGAAACTTCCTAGACATTGTTAAAATCAGATGAAATAGGTGATTTGAAATCCTTCACCTTGATTACATTGCATGATTTTGTGAGATTATTTTTCCTATTCTTTTAATTTATATGGAATTTTGTCATAAGTAACTCATCACTAATCATGTTCACTGGATTCTCATATTTTTCATTTTTACTCACTTATTTTACCTATACTTATTTCACATTCACTATTGTAAGGTCATCTATATTTTAATTTTTGTATAAAAATGGATAGTTTTCTTGAATACCTCATCTGAAATTACTCTGTTAAAATTTCATGTTTCAATGTTTCATATTCATGTTCACTGTTCTTTATCATGTTATCATATTCACTGAAGTATTCTACATCCTCCTTATAGAATTCCTATATAAACAAAAGAATTTCTTTATACAATCCATAAATGTTCGTTCTATCAATTTTTTTGGCATCATCATAAAATCCTTATGAAAATATTCTACCATATATTTTGATTTTGAAAACTATTCATGAATATTTATTCTATGATACAAGTAGTTACAACTAGAGAGACCTTAATAGAGGGTGGTTAATTATGATGAAGTCTGAATTAATTTTTTTTCTTAAAGTCCTTTATTTTTATTTTATCGTATAATTTCCACACTAACTAGAAACATGTTTATCCTATATTACTTGATAGAAAATCCACTAAAATAATCATAGATATATATGAAGGTGAATCATACATAGAACACAGACACACAGACACACACACACATTACATGGTTCACCACAAAGGTCTACATACAAGGAGAGCACCCTAATGAAACATTGATATAACCTAATTCTGTAATAATCACTAGTTTGGTGGAAACATTTTTTTTCTAAATTCAATTTTTATTAGGTGCACCACCTTTACTATGTTTAGGTTTTAGTCACTCCTCACTCAAGGTGCACTAAATCTTCATCACTTCCAAAAACTACATTGGTGAATGATATTCCACTGTTTATTGACTTATAGGTTTCTTAAATATATAAGAAAAATGATTTTTTGTCTATATTCAACACAAGAATCTTAATTTATACATATATATAGATATATTATTTATTAAAATCCTATTTGTTTATATTCCTTTTATTCATGTGCATATGAGGATGAATCCTTATAGAGATGTCAGTTTTTTTCCTTCCTCTTCCATACTAAATGATATTGATTCCTAGGGAGGTTAGTATGTTTCCACCCTCTTCAAATTCCAGATGAGTGAATCATCTTGAGTGAAAATAACATTATATCTTATTAGATAGATCTAAAAATAAACAATCATCTAGACCAAATAATGATAATTACAAGATGTAAGTATCATTAATCTCTATTATTATTTAACTAAAATATAACATTTAAATTATCTTCAATATTTTTATTATTTAGTATCCATATGTGAAAATATTCCACTTCAATGGATTTTATAAATATATTGTTTAATCAAAATAGAATATTTTTTTATTTTCTAGAAGGAATTATTTACTAGAGAACACATTATGCCCATAATCCCTTGGGACATAAACTTGGAATAAGACACATTTTTTCATAAAACATAGTGCAAAATATGAAGACTTGATACTAAGAGAATATATCTGTAAATGTGAATGTTTAACTTTTAAATCTATGTATGAAACATCAGGCTCATAACACCTCTATTGGAAAACTGGTGTGTAACTCGGGTGGTGAAACCTAGGGTGTGTAACCTTATCATGGGTGTTAGTTGTTCACATGATACATCCACTAGAATTAAATCACATTACACCTATCATAAAACCTTATTCAAGAATCTATGTCACATTATTGTAGAGGAATATCCCCTTTTCAAGATATAAATCATGTCTTGTTATTCATATAAACAAGTTGCACGATCTATATATCAAGAGACTATAACAAAATCCTAGTCAAGAAACACTTATACACTCCACTTGTGAAGCTCCTTATTCAAAAAAATATATGAAGTAACTTTATCCTCTTGGTATAAACTATTTAGTTTTAATAATCATTGATAATGATGTGAAAAATGGGTATTTATAGAGATTTTTTCTCTAAAATTATTGAAAAAGGCCGGCTCGACCATTCCTTCCACTAACTTGATTTAGGTGCTCTTTCTTATGAAAAAATCACATAGTTCTTTATGAACTCGCTTGATCATATATCTATTTATGACTTAAGTGATTCTTATATACCAATACCACTGGTTATGAAAGAAATCTCTATGATGAGAATCACTTCCTTATGATCATATAACCACTTTCTAATCACATGATCACATGCCACTGTCACATATATTCTCTATCACAAACCTCCTACCACAAAAAACAGTGGTAATTTTAATCATGAATTTACTTATAAGATCAAAAGCCATTTCTCCCATGACCAAATAATTTGAATCCATCATACTTATATGATTCCACTAAACACAATCATTTTGACCTTTTTGAATTATGTTATAGTGAGACCCAATATGACTTATTAAAAAAAATCTCCACTAGAAATTAATACCATAAAATTTATAAAAATCAGTTAAATGATTCAATCTACTGTACTGGTATTTTTATGTTCCAATTTTCACCAATTTATGTTTATCATCATTTATCCAATCTTATAGGGAGTACAATATTTCATTTTCCTATCATTTAAATTTACACTAACATACCTTTAAGAAAATCAATATTTGTTTCCCTTCCAGTCTCTAGGTATTTAATAATATCACCTTTTCTTTCATTTAGGATATTAAAACATAATATTTAATATCAGTTTATATTTATATACATAATGTTATCATATCCTATTCAACAACCATCTATGACTTGATCATAAACCAATACCCCAAATATACTATATGATACACTAATTAAAAAAACCAATAAAAACCAAAGGTTTGGGTATAAAAATCAACTACATGAGGATTTAATTTCTGAAAAATTCATAATGAAGGATCTCCATGTATTCTGAAACAATGATAAAGAATAGTATGATCATTCACATAGAGTAATTTTAAAAAGATATTGACACAAATGGATTTATTTTTTATTCTTTCTTTTAATATTTCAAGTGATATTTAATTCATGGTTTTTAAAATTTCATCAAAATTAAAATTTTCTCATAGAAAATATTACCAACCCTAATTTGTTAGAAAATATGTTCTATAATTTTCATACCCTGAGCACTATTCGACAATAAAAATATCTGGATATATAATTTAGAAAGAAATTTTAAGCACGTTATTTACTTCTTATTATAGAAAAAAATTAGTATGGATGATAAATGTTGAATCCCATCCAACTAGATTGGATGCACTCCCTTTAGATAATTTTATTTCTCATAATTATTATTGTATAAATAATCATTGTGGTCAGGGATTACTAAATCATTTTACTAGTGGTGTAATGACACCAAATTAGTGGTGGAAAGATCACCACTATAAGTGGTTAAATGATGAAAAATATCATCTGAATAAATCAAAATTAGAGGGAATTTATATTTTTGTAGGAATGAAGGGGAATTGGCCATGCACCCCTTGTATGAAAAAATAATTGAAAATATCTATTTATAATTAGTTAATGGAATAGATAAAATCCTTGAATAAAACATTACAATATATTCCATGAATTATGATGATGACATGATTAATCTTGACATCAATTATTATTTTATAGACTTGGATGTTGTTGTGTATAATCAATATTTATAAACACTCATGGAGGATATTGTTTTTGTTTTTATAATATTTTAACTAATATTTTAGGATTTTTTCATCTTCTTTTATGTTTGATTAATTATTTTATTAGGTATAGATGGTATTAATTTTTTCTAATTTCACAATGGAAGATCATAAAGAACATATGAAAATCTATATTGAATTAAAACATTATTAAAATATTATTTCAAATAATTTATTTATAATTTCCCTTATACATTTATTATTAATGTATTTTATTTAGTATCTATTATATTATAATTTACATAACTTAAATAGTATTCTAAATTTAATCAAATTCACCACAAAAGAAAATATATGTTTACTTGGTGGTATAAATATTTTAGTAATTAATTCAATGTTTCCCATAATGTCTAAAAAAGTTATTCAATGTTAAATATAATAAATAAAAAAGAAATCATATTTAGAATATAGATGAAGGAGGTGCTATGTATATATATATATATATTATAATAATCTAGAGATGAATTAAAATTATGAATTTAATTAATGAATGTATGTCAAATAAATTAGAATTAACAAAATAATTTTCCATTATTTTCATAATATTATAGAAATTAAATGAAATCATTATTAAATATTTATCCTCATATAGGTATAGGTAAATGTTTACAAACATGGGACCAAAATAAACTAATTAAGGTATTATTAATTATTTAATTTTAGAAATTAGGTATTTAAAATCTAAATTTGTATAAATATTTAAATTTCAACCACGAGTGGGATAAATTAATTTCCTTTGGTTATTTAAATGTGGTTATGAAACATTGGGAGTGTAATTGGTGAATTTTAGTAAGATAATTCATATGGAAGTGGTAGTAGTTGGATAAAAATACATAATTGATGGATATCATGATACTAGTGAGAATATTAGTGAGATATTCTCCAATAAATATCCTCTAGAATTTTGATGATATCCCACCATACTTATAGAGGGGTTTTTATTGAATAGTATATGTCCATTATATAGTATTCCCCATTTTTTAAAAAATATTATGGAGGTAAATTTTTTGTTTCCGATTTTTCATTTTTGTACTCTTTTTTTGATCAATTATCACACTTATCTCAAATGGATTTAACTTTGCAAAACCATATATATTTCCTCCTATGTTTATCTTCTTACATTAGTATCTCTTGCCCTCTAATATCTCTCAATTTTGTTTGATATTTCATAATGTATTTTATTTTCATTTAATGAAATATTATTTACCCTTTGTTAACCCATTTCAATTTACTACTAATCACAAGAAAATTCCCTAATCTTTAGAAGATGTAAACTATTACAGATAATTTCAGTTTTTTTAGGAAATAGTTTATCTTCTAGAATTATTTAATTAATTATATACTATATTTTGATGAAAATAATGAAAGATCAGTTTTTATATTGAATTTTTGAAAATTTAGAATTATTCATGTAATCTACTGAGGAGAATATATACAGTGGATGTAACTGACAAATATGTATAATTATATACAATATATAAAATCATCATTAATATGAGAAATAATTTGAATGCTAACCCAATATACAAAGAAAAAATTAATAAATAGAAATATATTCTAACTGACTGAATATAAACTAAATAGACAAAACATGACCCAAACACAACCTCTTATTTAAAACATGGCCCCCTTTCTTTAATATAACATAAATAATAAGACTTATAAATCAACATCCTTAGAAAAATAGTATATTAGGCATACAAATATATATTTGTGTGCATGTGGATACTTTAAATGAAACAAGGGAAACAAAATGACCAATAAATGATTTTCTATTTATCAGTAAAATTACCACACACACACTCACATATATAAAATAAATAATTAGTTTTATTTAAAACAAATAAAATATGATATAAACTAACATGTAATATATGAAAAACCAATTTTATACAAAATAGTTAGCTCCAATGTCACTATGGGGATCCAAACCCACATTAATGTGACCAATGATAAACATAACATAAATAAAAAATTAATTTCTAGTTTTAGATAATACATATAACAAAAAACCACAAAATTTTAGGACTGAAATGTTTTATTTCTTGGAGAGTGTCAATATAAAAAACTAATTTAACAACACTTAAAATATATACTATAAAATCACACTCTTCTAAACCCTTTTTTTTACATAACACATGATAAAATAATATTAATAATATAGGGGATGGAAACATAATAATATGGTGATCTTATAAAATCATCAAGATAAAACATATCATAATATATGAGATCATAAACATGAAATATAACATGAGAAAGAAAAAAATATCATAATAAATGATCATATGGCAGATTATGATAATCATAAAACATAGTAGGGAAATAAAATATCAAAAAATATTTTTGAGTAAGTATAAAATTCAATACATGACTAAAAATACATAATAGTAATCATAAAACTTGTGATCATGATTTAAAAATGTTAAATAATTTAAAAATAGGGTTTAATACTAGAAACATGCAATTTCATGTAAATAAAATGCATCTTGAAAATATAGCATAACATGATAAAAAACTAGTAAATATGTCATAAAATAATAATAGGAAAACCTTTGTGATAAATTCCATTATATTGATGCCTATGTGAATTAACTCATTATATCCATGTCTGAAAATGTGAGCAAACCCTTTCCTTAAATACCTACGTGAAAAAACTCATTATGTACATGCTTGACTGTATCATGAGATTTAAACCTTAAACAATTCATTATAGAGTTATATATGACCCCATTCATCATTATCCTTTTATATTTGTGCCATTTGAAATCAACTATAATCCAAAATAACAAATGGAAATGAATGGGTTTTTTAAATTTTGAAAAATATCACATACCATGAGCTTATAAAATCATAGGATATAAAAAATTTCATCCTCCAAGATGAATCATGTCATAATAAAATATGAAGTATGACCACAATATCACTTCATGAGATATAAACAATGGTGGAAAAATATATTTAAAAATATAAAATTTTCACAAAACCTTCTAAAAATTCTTTTAGAATATGAAGTGAAAATTACTATTAAAAAACTTTTGTGAAGGAAAAGATAATAATTGGAAAACATTATTGTAAATAGTTCCAAATAAATTATCCTTAAAAAAATAATCAATGTAATATATCTAGAATGATAGACAATGAAATGAAATGACTTTATTAATCTTTGTAGGTTGTTTGAAATAAAAAATGACTTTGAGGAAATGTTGAAATACATTCATTTCCAAAAATAGGTAAATTTATGTATGAGGAACATAAATCATAAAAAGTATTTCTACATCATTATATAAAATAATTTTGATAAGAACATCATAATCATTGAATAAAATATTTATTGGTAATAATTTTAGTTATTTTTATCAACACTATACTTTTAATTCAGATAATATCTTATCAAATAAGTTTTTTTATGGTGTGATGTTAAATCCCAATAAAACAATGTTAAATACCATATAAAATGGGAAAATATTAAGATCAAAGGAAACTTTGATTTCATATTTAAGTAATAAAGACTATGACCCACTAAATAAGCGATTGAGTTAATGAAATATTACCCTTTACACTTGATTACCAAGTAATGGACTCAAACAAATGTATCATAATGATAGAAATATTAATTACCTATTTGTCAAATTTATTAATATACATTTCCAATTATCAATTTAAATTGTAATAATTCAATCCATTTATTAAATATTTATTAATGGTGGTTATCGTTGTATAATTTTGTAATAGTGGTGTCATGATTTCTTTTTTTTTTTGAATAATTTCATAAATAATAAAATATTAAAGGTACTATTACATTTTTATAATTCCCTTACATTTGAGTTTTTTTTGTTTTTTGAAATTGAATTTTGGGACAAACTAGTTTCTTTTTATTTATCAATATCGATGGATTACCTTATAAGGATAATTAATTAATTTGTTTTTTTAAAAAGTCACATTTATTTTAATTAATACTCACATATATCATATATATTCATTAATTATAAAAAAAATGATCCATTAAGGTGGTTGAGTAAACAAAAATGAATGATTCAATGGACACAGTAATCTGCACGTACGTATGGATGGGGATTTCATTTTTCAAGGAATAAGAGAAACGATAATTATGGTTTATTATTTTATACATTTAAAAATGAAATATATATCATTTTAATTTATTAAATTTCCATTTTAGTACATAAATTTAAAACAAAAATGTTTATTCATGGAGTTGGTAGACTGAACGCAACACAATTCATGTTTTTTATTAACTGAAAAGTGAAAGGAGGTTAATTCTTGTACCAAAATTATATTAACACACTAGTACACTAATAGTAATAAATATATCATTTTAATAATTTTTTTGTTTAATTTTATGAAGAAAAATTACTCATAAAAATAAAAATGAGAAAGGAGCTATTAGAAATTTATACCTCACTAAATGGATTATCAATTTTGTGATGGTGGTTAATCCTTTGAGATATGGAATTTCAAGAAAAAAAACTCTTTAAAATTTATAAAAGTGTTTAGGATATATTTCGATATTTTATGGTTTAAATTTTTAGAGTTTTTATGTGAGGTAATTTGTGGATAAAATAGAACCATTTATAAGTGGAAAGTGATGAAATTTTCGAAAATTACCAATATGTTACAATAATGAGAAGTCCCTCTCTAGGAAAGTGGCACCAAAATTGTGAAACAATTGAGATGATAATTGGTAACATATAAAAATCACTCAATAACATATTCCCAAACATTTTATAAACTTTTTTTGTTATTTACTTTTATAATTTTTTGTTTTATTATTTTAACTATTACCACTGAAACTATTTTTTACCTACATAACTTATCTTTTTTTTTCTTAAAAACACATAATTACATATTATATAACTTCTAAATAAAAATTAAAAATTAAAAATCCATTTAATAAGGAATTTTTTTTTATAATAGGGATAACTTTTTTTAAAATTGTAATGACCCAGATTTTCCATGTAATTTTTTATAATTATATGGAATTATTATGAGTCTGTGAAAATTGACAGTGCGGGATTCTGAGACCCGGTGTGCCAGGAATGAATTTATGATTTTTTAAGGAACTTTCAATAAACATATGAGCATCATTTTATAAGCTTTGAACTCGTGCTCAGATTAAAAATCCAAGGGCACCGTTGAATCTGTAGTGTCAAGATTCACTTATGGGAGGCTTCACTTCAACCACAGTAGGTCTGGAGAAAAATTAAGATTTTGGGACTTTTTAAAAGAATAAATAAAAAAACTTTGTTATTTTATGTTATTTCTTTCCTTTCCTATAACAGACATGTGACAAAGTGGGACCATTGATGTGTCAAGCCATTAAATGGATTGAACCTTCAATCCTAAGTAACAATGTTGTTGGGAATGAGTAAGGTTTCAAATTAATGAAACCTCATAAATCCCATGAGCATTAGACACCCTCCCCCTCTCCTATTTATATAGAGCTTGGAGAGAGGTATCAACACCGCTTCACTAAGCAACGAAGTGCTGACAAAGTAAGGAGATGCCAAACCCTTCGAGGATGGAGCCGGTTCCAGTGGGAGGTGACAGAAGACACCGAACTACCAACCAAAGGATGACATACGAGTGGTGTTGTTGGAAACTTATTGTGGGGGAGACGAACACCAACCCACATCCTCAATCGGGGGTGTTCTATATCATTCTTGAGGTAGGGTTTACTTTTGGTTTTAATTTCAAGAGTTGTATAATACGTTTAATTACCTTGTGTTGTTTTCAAGCTAACGCAGAGCGAGAGGGCCTAACGAACCTGACCCGGATCCTCCACTACCTTGCTACCATTTCGTTCTCTATGGAAGACTGTCAGCACAGTGGTACCGGAGACCGATGCAGGTAGGGTCCAAGGAGGTGGCCCACACACTGGCCGGCTACGAAGGTGGAGGCGGCACACCCACGTTGCCGGAGGAACTGGCTATAGCTCTTCAGCCGCATCGGTTGGAGGAGGCGGCTGGCACACTAGCTGGCCATGAGGGAGGAGGCGTCGCACCCACACCGCCGGAGGAACTGGCCACGACTCATCAGCCTCTGTGGTCGAAGGAGGTGTCTGACACATCGGATGACCACGGAAGAGGAGGGGGTGCGACCAGAGCACCACCGGTGAGAAAGATGCCACAACCATAGCCGCATCGAAGAAGGAACCCTTGCCTCCGGTAGGGTCTACGGTGACCGGGCGACACCCACGTGGTGCCATCGCTTCACAAGCTGAATGAACTATAGGCTGTTCGGGAGACCGAGGGTCTCACGCCCCCCCCCCCCCGCAACAATTAGGGAGGACCCCACGACAGGATGGACCAGTGGGATGTGCCCAACTTGCGGTTCGGGATGCCCCTAGCGTGTCAGGCCACCCCTTACGGGTTGGGCCACGCCCGCTTGTGGGCTGGGCCAGACCAAGACCCAGTGGGCTGAGCCCACTGGGGCCCAGCAGGCCAAGCCCTCCATGGCCCCGCCCAGCTGAGTCGATCCCAGACTGGGTAAAGTCGACCTGAGCCAGATCAGTTCAGCCCAGACTGGGTCGAGTCGGGTCGGTCCGACCGGGTCAGACCAGACCTGGGCTCGACCGGACCCAAAAACACTTAAAGGGCCATAACATGAGAACCGAGCATCCATTTGCCGAACAATATGTGACACTGATACCCTTTGAGAGAGAAAATCCTTTTGGTATACTCCACTTGAGTTTTGGAGATAGTTGGAGTACGTCCGGGTTGGATCAAACCCAAATCCTAACAGGACCTCGTAATAAAAACACTTATAACTCACAGATCAGGCATATGATCGATGCACCGTCTGTCACGTTAGGACCCTTACAACATGAATGTCCTTTGGGTTACTCCTTTTTGGAGATTAGTGGTGGTGGAGGTAAGATCGATATCTCGAGGGGCAGATTCTACGGAACTCAAGCGCATCGGGTGTGAGGAATACTATGACACTCCTTAACGTGAAAGAAAGAACATAGATCATGTCTGGGTCAGCATATATTGATTTTGTGTGGGTCAGCTTCTTTCAGATCCTATATGGGTCTGCTCTTAGTGATTCTGTGTGGGTCAGCGCATACCGATCCTATGTGGGCCAGATCCTGTGTGGGTCAGCGGGGGTTAGTACCTATCAATCATGTGTGGGTCAGTAATAGTGCTTTATAACAGAATAATATGATCTATCCATATAACTAATCATCTGTACTTATGTAGTTGAATTATACATGATTGTAAACTGAGTCTTTACCTATCTGGTACTTCTATATTCGTGGTGTTACCTGTGTGGTACTTCTACCTTCGTGGTGTTGTCTTCGCGGTGTTACCTGTGTGGTAATTTTATCTTAGTGGTGTTACCTGTGTGGTACTTATATATTCGTGGTGTTACCTATGTTTTACTTTTAACTTCATGGTGTTACCTTTGTCGTATTCTTCCCTCATGTGTGAGATGAGTATATCTTGATAACATAGGTATATGTATGGGCATATACCTAAGTAGTGCTGATGTATATTGATTCATGCTTTGAGATTGAGGTCTTTCTTTGTGGTATTTTCTTTGTGGAACTATAGGAGACCTATGGGGGTCTCTAGATCCCTACCGAGTATCCTTATAATCACCCCTTCATGGGCTACACCTACACCTTGTTTAGTATTGTGAAGACGACATACATCACTAATCCAGGCCGAGGGAGTCAGGACTAGATGGTGCTCGGAGGTGGACCGTTTGATGTGACGTGACACATGGACTACTAATCATGAGATGTACCTAACCTTCATGTAGGATCCTTGGTGGATGATCTAGGGACCATTTTAACTTTTCACTTGTATATTCATTAACATCTCACCAAGGTGTCATAAAAATTACCAATGTTATTCCTCAAGTTATCGTGTAACTTGTCATATCTAGAGATTAATTCTTTACCCAATGCATTGGGGATCTATCATGGCGCACCCTTAATATGTCTTTAATTTCATGTGATACACATAGATCATAATAAAAAATTTCATAATTAACCCATATAGAATAAAAGAAATGGGGTTCATTTCAAAATCATGACGTTTTAAAAGTTCTTTAAAAACTTGATCGTTATGTTATTTATAAAAAATGGAAAGGGAGTAAGGGTTAATTGTTTTTTAATTACATAATAAAATAGATAATTTTTTTGTATTTATTAACACCCCTGGAAATGAAAATATATTTGGGTATTCACATAAATAATCAAAGATAATTTCTTGATAATAAGAGAGAGATTTTGAGACGAAAATTCTATAGCATAACGGCTATATAACATGGTTTTAGTAAAAAAATAAAAAGAGAAGGAACAAGAGTATCACATATATAAATGAAACATTTTATAATAGAGATATTGAATAAAATATAAATAAGATAATGGTGTGTAATGACATACCACTTGAAAAGGAATCATGAAAGAAAATAGAAAATGCGATTTCTTTTACGAAAATTCGGCAGCCTAACAACGTCACTTAAAAATTTCAAAAATAAATTGATGATAGAATAAAGGGTCTCTAATCATTTGGACATGAAATGGAAAATAATAATAATTTATAAGAACATACCCCCACATAAGAAGATGTAAACTAGAAGAAATAACTTAATGGAAATCATGACCAAAAGAGGAGGGTGAAAGGCTCTCTAACCTTGAGGAGTGACTTAGAAAGCTCAAAGGTTGGGACCATAAGGGGCTTGAGAGAACCTTGGGAGGACTCCTTGGGAGGTAAAAATACTAGAACTTCATTGAGGAGGAATTTGGAATGAAATAAATGTGGAAATGGCTCGGTATTTATAGAAAAAGTGAGGGAATGTTTAATTAATTTCCAAGGTACAACTCATCAGTGGTATTTGAAAAACCATGGGATTTCCAATGGTATTTTACCATGTTATTGGCCACTTGGGACACCTCATAACATATATCAGTGTTCACAAGTCAACCAGATTTATTATGTCATGACTACATCATTAATGATGACATTAAACACACTAAAACCTAAAACTATATTTTTACTATTCACCGAAAAAAAAACATTTTATAAAAATATCATAAATTAACACTAACATAATATTGATACTTTGAATTCAAAAATGAGCTCAATTTTATTGAAATAATTTTCTAATTAATTTTAATTTAATTTTTAAATAAAATAATTATTTATACCGAAAAAACAACTTTAAAACTATAACTAGTTTTGTAACACCTTTAAAAAGTAATCAAGGTCCCATAAAATTATCACATAACCATAAGACAATAAAGTAACAATTTATGATTACATTTTATGAAAATACATTTCCATTTTAAATTATTAAATTAATTATAAAATTTTAAATAAAATATTTATGACATACAAAAATACCAAAACATATACAATGTTCATTTTTTTCACTTTTAAGATGTCTAAATTGTATTTATACATTTATGGGTGAATTTTCTATTTTTTGCCCAATTTACTATTCATTACTATTCATAAGTGTATGTTACTATTCACCAAAAAATTATTTTGACCTTATTGAACCAAAATTTTCACCCAAATTACAACTATATTTGTCAGATTTTTGGAAATAATTTCATTGAAAAAGTTATTTAATAAAAAAAATATTTCTTAATATTCAAAAAAACACTATTAATAAAATATTATTCATAAAACAACACTATTCATAAAACATTATTCATCAAATTGAAACTTATTAGAAAAAATCTAGAAATTCTGCCTAGGTTAATTTTGACATTTGGAATTCAAAAATGATTATTATTTAACCATAGAAATTATTTAAGTATTGTAAAATATAAAAATCTTTATTTACTAAAAATAATAGAGGATAGAAAATGAATAGCGAAATTTCAAACACAAAAAAACGTAAAATTATTTTATCATTTAAATTTAAAAATGGGTGTTTTAATCATACTATTTAATTAAAATAACCATTATTCCATATACCTTAATTTTTTATAATAATTACATCCTTATTATAAACTAAAATTTGGGTCCGAATTAATTTGAGGTTCTTATACTGTAAAACATAATAAAAAGTTATTAGGATGAAAGAGATCCATAAATAAAAGAAGTACATTTTTTCTGGTGGTAACATTCTTACACCCTTAAATAAATTATGTCCTCGCAATTTTATATTATTATAATTTTATTACTATTAGAAAACTTATAATTATAAAGTAATTTTATATCTTAATCCATCATGATTAAACATGTTATTCATTTTCAACAATTTCATTTTCTATAAATCCTTTATAATGGTTCATAAAATGCATATGATTAACAAAACATACACCCCAGGAGTGTCAAACCAGAAGTGCAACAAGGCCCATTTTCTTGTACCAGGATACCTCAGGTCAAGCCTGAAAATCCTTGTCAGAGTTTTCACTCCTAGGAACAACTGTGCCAGAGCCACATCCACTTGTTCGTATCCAGACATGGATTTATTTGTTTGGAAACCACTTACTTAATATTTCACCAAAATACTAGGAAGTTTTCTTATATTTGAACTTTTCTATAAGGTTATTCCTAATGTTTTCATAGCCTAATTTCCATAAATAACTAAAATATCCTTTGATACCAACTATGGAATTCCACCTTTTTATTACATAGCTTTTCATTACATTTTACATACAGAGGATCTTTAAAGTCTAGTGTCCTGGAAATCAGGAACATAAAACATGAAAACATAAAAAATTATTCTAATCCCATTGAAAATCCTCCTGAAAAGTTCATTTTCAGTAAAATTACTGCATCTCATAACCTGGATACATACATCAAAGTAAAGGGTGAGCAGAAGGCCCAGTAAGAGTAAATAAGGGAATCCGTTTACTTGTGATATCAATAAGAACTTGACGAATAACATAAAGAAATGAGAAATGGAAGTAGAATCATATCATAATGAAAATAACTTGAACCATAACTTGAATATGTGGCTACAACATTTCATATATACATTCATGAACATATCACCAAGGTGTCATAAAAATTACGGAGGTTATTCATCAAGGTATCATGAAACTTGACATCTCTAGAGATTAATTCTTTACCCAATGCATTAGAGCACTATCAGGGTTCACCATTAATATTTAATTACTTTCATGTGGTCCACATAGATCATAATCAAACTTTTCCTAAATAACCCATATAGAATAAAAGAAACGGGTTTCATTTCAAAATCCTGACATTTTAAAAGTTCATTAAAAACTTGATCGTTATGTCATTTATAACCCATAGAAAGGGAGTGAGGGTTATATGTATGTCAATTAAAGAATCAAATAGATCAATTTTATGTATTGATGAATACCCATGGAAATGTAAATAGTTTTTTACATTTACAGAAATAATATAAGAGAATTTCTTTGGAAAAAGAGAGAGATTTTGAGACAAACATTCAGCAGCATAACGACTATATAACATGGTATTAAAAACAATAGAAAGAGACAGAACAAAGGTCTTCCATCAATAAATGAATCATTTTACAATAAAGGGATAGAATATAATGAAAATAAGATCATTTTGTGGAATGACATACCACATGAAAAGGAAACTTGAAAGAAAAGAGAAAATGTGATTTCTTTTACAAAAATTTGGCAGCCTAATGACATCACTTAAAAATTCAGAAAATAAATTAATGATAGAAGAAAGGGTATCTCGTAATTTGGAAATTAAATGGAAATTAATAATAATATATAAGAACATACCCCCACCTAAGAAGATGGAAACTAGAAGACATATCTTAATGGAAATCATGACTAAAAGTGGAGGGTGAAAGGTTCCCTTACCTTGAATAGTGACTTTGAAAACTTGAAGGATGGGACCTTGGGGGGCTTGAGGGAACCTTTGGATGAATTCGACAGTCTAAGTCGATGTCAAATTTTAAGGACGCGGTCACTAGGGTGGACCTGGTCGATTTGGGATATGCGGGTAATCCCTTCACATGGTTCTAAGGAAATACGGATGGCACACGCATCGCTGAGCGACTTGACAGATTTCTAGGATCATCAGATTGGATAAATCTCCTCAGCATGTTCCACATTGGCCACATGATTCTCAACTGTTCAGACCACTGCCAAATTTTCATTTACTTCACTCAAGGTGAACGCAACAAACAACCCAGCAAACCCTTCAGATTTGAAAGCTTCTGGTCAAAGGACTGGGAACGCGAAGATGTTGTCCGATCAAGCTAGAACAGTACTCATGAAGATGTTGGACTCAATCTCCAACAGGTCGGATCTGATCTGAGATCTTGGAGAAATAAGAAATTCCGCCATCCCAAGAGGCACTATGGTTTCCTTGAAAATAATCTACAAAACCTACACAAGAAACCCCCATACAATTGCAATCTTTCTATAATTGGTGCCATTCAAAGAGAGCTGGATGCGACCCTGCGCGTTAAAGAAAGATTATGGGATATGCGGGTGCGGGATACCCACATTTCAGAGGGGGATTCCAATACCAGGTATTTTCTCCTGAAAGCATCAGCTAGGTGCCGGAAAAATTTTATCAATTTCATCTCACATCCAGATGGAAGCAAAGTCTCTCAAACTTGTGGAATTCACGAAACTTTGACATGATACTTCCAAAAACTCTTCACTGTAGGAACTCCTATAATTTCTGCTAATGTGGAAGAATGTATCAAACCAGTGATCAACGATGAGATTAATCGGTAGCTTACCAAAGATGTGATGGATGACGAGATATTCCTGGCTCTGAAACAAATTCACCCCACAAAGGCCCCAGGACTAGATGGGTTCCAAGCCATATTTTTTAAGAAATACTAGAACATCATCTGTCCCAACATCTGCAAAAGGATCAAGAATATCTAGTCTGGGAGAACAAGCATTTCTTCCATCAATAAAACTATCCTCGTCCTCATTCACAAAATTATAAAACCTCTTGCGGTCCCTGACTTTAGGCCTATCAGCCTGTGCGATGTCTCTTACAAGATCTTCCCAAAGATCCTTGTTGATCAGCTGTGACCGTGGTTATATGATATTATCTCGGAAAACCAGAGCACCTTCGTGGCCAAGAGACTGATCACTGATAATGAAATTGTGGCCCATAAAGTGTTTCACTATATGAAAACACGCTCCACCACGAAAAGAGGAACCATGGCCTGGAAACTGGATATGACCAAGGCCCACGATAAAGTGGAATGGAATTTCCTCAAATTCATGATGCTAAAAATGGATTTTTGCACTAAATGGATAGATATGGTCATGAAATGCATCTCGACCATCTCCTTTAGAATCTGGGTCAATGGGGATCTCACTCTAGGATTCCTTCCATCTCGAGGAATTTACCAGGGAGATCCCCTCTCCCCTTTTCTCTTCATCTTGGTGGCTAATGTTTTTTCTAACCTTATTTCAAGGGCTGCATCTGCTAATTCTATTTATGGGGAAAATTTCTATAGTGTAAGTCCACCAGTGTCACATATCTTTTTCGCCGATGACTACCTCCTTTTATCCAGATAAACTATTAATGAATGTCAGGTGATCATCCAAGTGATCCACCAGTACAAAAGGGCGTCTATCCAGTCAATCAATCACAGAAAATAAAAAATCTCCTTCAGTGCAGTGGTACCTCTTTCCGAGAGAGATGAACTATGCGCATCAGCTGGCATACATATGGTTGAAAAACACCAAAAGTATCTTGGGCTACCCATGATGATTGGACAGTCCAAAAAAGAAATATTCGCATCTCTGGTGGATAGGATTGAGAAGAAAATTCAAGGCTAGACCCCAAAAAGAATCTCAAAAGTAGGAAAAGAGGCCCTCATTAAAGCTGTCATCCAGTCTATCCCCAGCTATTTTCTGTCCCTGTTTAAGCTCCCTAAGGCCATCGTCAACCAGATCCATACACATACTACTAACTTCTGGTGGGGGGAAAATGATGGAAGGAATAGACCCCATTGAATGGCCTTGGAGAAACTATACATACCCAAATAGGAGGGAGGGATAGGATTCCATAATCTTCTTCTCTTCAATTATGCACTTCTAGCCAAGAATGGATGGAGCCTTATTAATCATCCATCATCTCTCTGTGCGCCGGTTCTACGAGCTAAGTACTTTCCCCACATTTATTTTCATGGTTCCTCTCTTGGACCTCATCCTAGCTTCCTTTAGAGAAGCATTTTGGGGGCCCAAAAGCTCCTGGAAAAGGGACTGGGGGGGAGGATCGGAGATGGCTCATCTATCAACATCTGGAATGATCCCTAGATGATCGATATGGAAGGTATGTGGGCTACATCCCACATCCAACCAAGCTTTTAAGACACCACAGTCAGATGCCTCCTTTCAGACCAAGGGACGGGGTGGTGTTTGGATAAGTTCTATGAATGGTTTAACGAAAGAGACCAATGAATTATCCTAAGCATCCCCTGGGTCCGAGACACAAGCCCTGACCATCTCTTCTAGAGAAATGACAGGTCGGGTGAATACACGGTGAGATCCGAATACAGACTTGCTCTTGGCAACTACCTAGTCGGTCGAAATGAGGGACCATGGAAATTGCATTAAAAGCTCAACGTCCCCCTCAAAATACGCCACTTTTGGTGGCAGTTGTTCATGGGAACCCTCCCTTCCATGAGCCTACTCGTTTACCGACATATGTCCAGTGTTGTTTTCTTCCATTTTTTCCCGAATATCCCAGAAACCCCTTTGCATGCCATCATTCACTTCCCAGAAGCTAAAGAAATTTGGAATAAATGGAGCCCGACTCCAGATGCATCACTGGACATGGCCTCTGACCTCCCTGCTCTCCTGATGTGCTGGTGCTCCTCTCTCTCATAGGCTAGTGCAGGTTCACTCTGCACCCTATCCTGGATCATCTGGGTCCAGCGTAACGATGCTGTTTTCCATAACGTTCATATACCTCCTGATTTCTGGATTGAACGGGCCACTTCATGGATGGAGGGATGGAAGCACCACAATGGACATCATATGCCAGATGTTCCCCCCTCCTGTCCCTCTCATTGGAACCCCCCAACAGAAGAGATTCTTAAGATCAACGCGGACACGTCTCTCCCCAAGGATGGTCTTGTCTCCCTTGGTCTCCTGGCCCATAATTATCTGGGGAAAATCATTGCAGAAAAGTATGAATCACATCATGCCTTTTGGGAAGCTGTAGTAGCTGAGTCTAATGCCATCCTGGCAGGTATGATGCTGGCTTTGAAATGTGGATGGTTTGGTATCAGCATTGAGTCTGACTGCCTCACCGTAATCGATGCCATTAACCGCAACGACGACAGACTCCAGTCATTTGGCCTCATCATCAGGAGAATTCTCTCGCTCCACAAATGCTTTTCATTCTGCACCTTCTCCTTTACCAAAAGGGAAGGAAACAATGCGGCCCATCAGCTGGCGGCATCCGTCCCCTTTGCTGCCAACCATATCTGGCTGGACAATTTCCCTTCATGTCTTTGCATATGTATGTCTGTTGACCTTCATCATGAATGATATCTGTCTTTTCTCAAAAAAAGTGAGGGAATATTTAATTAATTTCTAAGGGACACCTCATCAGTGGTATTTGCAAAACCATGGGCTTGACCATGGTATGTTCCAATGGTATTGTCCACCTGGGACACCTCATAAAATATATTACTATTTACAGGTCGACCAGATTTATTACGTCAAGATTATATCCTTAATGATGTCATTAAACACACCAAAACCTAAAACTGTATTTTTACTATTCACCGAAAAACAAAAAATTTATAAAAATATCATTAATTCAACCTAACCTATTATTGATGCTATGAATTAAAAAATGAACTCCATTTTATGAAAATAATTTTAATTTAATTTTTAAATGAAATCATTATTTATTTTGAAAAAAACAACTTTAAAACTAAAACTTGTTTTGTAACAGCTTGAAAAATTAATCAAGGTCCCATAAAATTATCATATAACCATAAGAAAATAAAGTAAAAATTTATGATTACATTTAATGAAAATAAATTTCCATTTTAAATTATTAAATTAATTATAAAATTATAAATAAAATATTTATGACATACAAAAATACAAAAACATATATTATGATCTTTTTTTTCTTTTAAGATGTCTAAATTGTATTTATACATTCATCAGTTAATTTTCGATTTTTTGTCCAATTTAATATTCATTACTATTCATAAGGTCATGTTACTATTCACCAAAAAAATTATTTTGACCTTATTGAACCACATTTTTCACCCTGAATACAACCATGTTTGTCTAATTTTTGAAAATTATTTCACCGAAAAAGCTATTTAATAATAAAATATTTTTTACTATTCATAAAAACACTATTCATCAAATACTATTAAAAACACTATTCATAAAATACCATTCATCAAATTAAAACTTCTTAGAAAATTTTTGCAAATTCATCCAACGTTAATTTTGACATTTGTAATTCAAAAATGATGTTTATTTAACCATAACAATTATTTAATTATGAGAAATTTAACTTTTAAAATATAAAAATCCTTATTTATTAAAAATAATAGTAGATAGAAAATGAATTGTGAAATTACATAGTGAAATTTCTAAAACAATCATTTTAATTTAAAAAGAGTTGTGTTAATCATACTATTTAATTAAAATAATCATTATTCCATATACCTTAATTTGTTTTAATTATTGTGAATATTGAAAACTACAATTTGGGTCTGAATTAATTTTAGGTTCTTCTATTATAAATCATAATAAAATGTTATTAGGATGAATGAGATCCATAATGAAAAGAAGTATATTTTTTCAGGTCGTTACATGTATTCCAGCCTCTTTACTTTCATCACGCTTTTACTACTACAGTTTACTTCATGATAACTTCTTGTTGTGATCATGGAAGATGTGTCTGTACAGGTTAGTAGGCAATGCCTTCCCATTTTAGGGACACGCCTTTCCAGTGCTAGTCTCCTGCCCCTAGCCAATGGAAGGTGGGCTTGGGGTAGTCACGACACGAGCCCTGAGGGACGAGTCATGAAAAAGTGGTTTCAGAGGAGTCGGTTCTACCAAAGAACTAAGACTCTGATCTTTTCTATATGGAAATAGTGTTAAGTGTTATGAGTGTGGTTTTTAGTTTAGGGAATCTAGTGTCAGTGCGGCGACCTATGTATCCATACACCAGGACTCCGAATTCGGATTTCTGACTTCGTGCACGGAAACACTGATTGCATGTGATTTTGAAATGTTTTTCTTTTGATATCTTTGAGTCAGCTCATCAGGTATAACTTATTGACTGTGCCTCACCTGTTTTCTTCCAGGATTCTTCCATGAAGATAGCCAGCCATGATTCCCAAGAGATTACACAAGACAACCCACTGAGTGATGAGGCCTCGGTGTAGGGCCCTCTTACAGCGTTATCACCTTAGGGTGGTGTACCAGCAGCACCACTACTGGAATGGCAACAGTTTCTACCAGCCCCGCCAGTAGAGGATGCATGACGATTGAGCATGTTGCAGGAGTTCTAGTGGTAGAGACCTTTGAGGTTCCGAGGTGACATGGATCTGCAGGTGGCTGAGGACTAGCTAGGGGTTGTGGCCAATGTTTTTTGCTTAGTGGGGACACCAGCTGATCTTATGGTGATACTAGGTTCCAGTATCTTCCAGGTAGCAGCTAGAAGATGGTGGAGTCCGATACTCCAGATACATGATGAGGTGACTCTCATCTGGGTGGACTTCTAGAACCTTTTCAGGGCAGAGTTCATCCCAAATAATCTATGCTCATTACATATTCTAGAGCTGCAACACTTATAGCAGGGAAACATGACTGTGGCATAGTACTCGGCAAGGTTCACTGATCTCTCCATCTACTCCACTGACATGGTACGGGACCCTTTATTTAGTGACCAGACCTTTGAGAAAGGTCTCCGATGGGAGATCAGAGCATCGATGATATCACTCATCATTCTGATGGATGATGGGGTATTAGAGTGAGTGCTTTTAGTGGAGAGATTCCTAGCTGAGTAGGCACTGATAACGAGATCCACCACTAATCGTCAGGTAGTAGAGTCAACTTCAACAAGTAGTAGGCGGATGAATCAGGGGCCCAATTGGGCTAGATCTTCCAATGGACGAACTTAGGATACAAGGTCGTTGGTGCAGGGCTCACAGGACAGAGGAGGAAAGATTAGGAGAAGGCAGTGCTACACATGTGGTGGGCAGGGACACATGGATCATGACTTCCCAACCCGCCGTACGGATGACCAAAATATGATCGAGGGACCACCGAGGTAGAGGCAGGGATTTGATCTAGGAGGTCCATAGGTAGTATGTGGACGAGGTAGAGGAGTTGGCCGAGAAGCAGGCGGTGGTCGGTGATTCGAGGTACTACCACCACCACCTCAAGCTGGTCCACCTCGACCATAGGGAGTAGGTGGACAGGGATGAGCTGAGCTCCAAGCAGCTGATGCCTATGACCATGATTCTCCATAGATGATTTGAGGTATGATCTGTGTCTACAACACCTTAGATACAGTACTTATAGACATAGGTTTCGGTCACTCTTTTATTTCCGCGACCCTTGTTCGGAGTTCATAGATTCTGGTGAAACCATTGGCTCGATCCCTATGGCTATAGACTCCTACGGGATATGATTCGATGATTACACACTGCTGCCGATAGTGTGAGATTACACTAGGAGGCAAGAGCTTTTTTTGGGATCTTCTAGTAGCGATGTCGAGTCCTTACGACATCATCTTGGGTATGGACTGGTTATCCATAGTCCATGCTTAGATTGATAGTATTAGGCATAATGTGAGGTGTGTATGTGAGGATGGGACAGGTTTTTCCTTCAACGGTGAGAAGGGAACCTTTACAACACATGATAGACTTACCTATAGGAGGGTTCAACAGATCACACACCAGTTGGCTATTCTTACCCTCAGACTAGTAGATGTAGAGAGTCTGAGTTATCCTGTAGTGGTGGACCAGTATGATGATTTCTTTCCTGATGATGTTCCAGGACTATCTCTATGTAGGGAGGTAGAATTTTTCATTGACTTGTACCCCTAGATGACACCAATATCTACAACATCATATCGGATGGCTCCAGCAGAGCTTCGTGAGTTACGGGTACAATTGTAGGACTTGCAGAGAAAGGGGTTCATAAGGCCCAACGTTTCTCCATGGGTAGCCCCGATTTTGTTCGCCAAGAAGGCAGATGTGAGTTTGAGACTATGTGTTGACTACTGACACATGAACCAGGTGTCCATGAAGAACAAGTATTCATTTCCAAGGATTGATGATCTTTTCAATTATCTGAAGGGAGCTCTTTGGTTTTCGAAGATAGACCTCAGATCAAGCTATCATCAGCTCAGGGTACAATATGAGGATGTGCAGAAGATGACCTTCAGATATAGGTATGGCCACTATGAGTTCTTGGTTATGCCATTTGGCATGACCAATTCCCCAGAATTGTTCATGGAACTCATGGAAAATATCATTTAGCCATACCTCGATCGCTTTGTGGTAGTCTTCAACAATGAAATCTTGATATACTCAGCATTAGAGGAGGATCATACCTATGTTCTGTAGATTGTTCTAGATACACTCTGAGAGCCCCATCTTTATGGTATGCTCTGGAAGTTCCAGTTCTGGATATCAAAATTCCACATTCTGGGGAACATTATCTTGAAGGCTGGAGTTTCAGTGGATCCATCACAGATAGAGGTTGTGCTAGCTTCGAAGCCACCCAAGAGTGTGACTGAGGTGCAGAGTTTTTTGGGTTTGGATGGATACTACTGGAGATTCATGCCTTACTTTTCTATAGGTGTGGCACCATTTTCAGCATTGATGAAGAAGGGGAAGCCCTTTGTATGGATAGATAGATTCCATCAGAGTTTTCAAGAGCTGAGGATGAGACTGATGAGAGACCCCATCTTGAGGTTACAGGATTACGGTGTTGATTATGTAGTCTATTGCGACACATCTAGGACTAGAATTGGATGTTTCCTGATGAAGGAGTGAGCAGTGATCACTTATGGTTCGTGATAGATGAGACAAAATGAGAAGAACTATGCTACCCATGACCTGGAGTTAGAAGCAGTGGTATTTACCTTGAAGATATGGTGACATTACTTGATGGGAGAACGTTTTATAGTCTAATCTGATCAAAAGAGTCTCAGGTATATCTTCTCAAAGAAGGACCAGAACCTGAGACAGCAGTGATGGCTAGAGTTACTCTAGAACTATTAATTTGAGATAGTCTATACTCCTAGGAAGGGGAATGTGGTAGCAGATGCACTCAGTAGGAGGTCTGGTCTACAATTATTAATTAAGTTGACAAATAAGCAAGCTGAGTTGTATATATCCTTCAAGGATAGAGATGGAACAACTTACCTCCAGTCTATGAATGTCACTCCCTTACTTATTCAGTGAGTTCGAGAAGGCGCAACTTGGGGACATTGACTACGAGGATCAACGTGCTCAGATATCCTCAGGATAGACACCTGAAATATTTTCTGAGGGTGGGATCACATCATCCACTCCAGATGATGTACCATGGTACCAGTGGCGCTATGGGAGGAGGTGTTGAGGGAGTTCCATACGTCCCCTCTATAAGTACATCCTAGTGTGGTGATGATGTACTATGACCTCCAGTGTCAACACCGGTGGCCAGGGATGAAGAAAGCAGTGTCAGAGTTTGTTTCATGATGCCTCACTTGTAAGTAAGTGAAGGAAGATAATCAGGTTCTAGTAGGATTAGTGCAGTAACTAGAGGTTCCAGAGTGGAAGTGGGATGGTATCTACATGGAATTTGTGATAGGGCTTCCACATATGTCCAGGGGACATGATTCCATCTAAGTGATTGTTGAACGACTCACCAAGTCGGCCCACTTCCTACATATTCGAGATCAGGGATCAGTAGAGGGATTGGGAAGCCTCTACATACAAGATATTGTGTGATTTCATGGGGTTCCATCGATGATCATCTACGAACATGACACACGTTTTATATCCCAATTGTTTGTGGGATTACATGAGGTGTTTGGGACTCATCTATGTTTGAGCAAAACCTTTCATCCAGAAATGGATGGTCAGACAAAGTAGACCATATAGACACTGGAGGACATTATTCATGCTTGCATCCTAGATTTTGGCCGCATTTGGGAGGATCACTTGCCCTTGGCGGAGTTCGCGTACAACAACAACTATCACTCCAACATTGGTATGTCACCATTTGAGGCCCTATATGGCCGGCCTGGAAGATCACCTCTATGCTGGATAGACCTAGGGGTGTCAAAACTTATGGCTCCAGAGTTGGTACGGGCTACCACTGAGAAGGTGCAGATCATCCAGGATCGGATGAAGACTGCACAGAGCAGAAAAAAGTCTTTGTTGATAGGAGGAAAAGACCTTTGGAGTTCGAGGTGGGAGACCATGCCTTCCTAAGGGTCTCATCTCGATGAGGTTTACATAGGTTTGGATAAGGTGGAAAGTTATCATCGTGGATTATCGAACCATTTATGATACTTTAGAGGATTGATGAGGATACATATCGCTTGGCACTTACACCACAATTGGAGAGGGTGAATGATGTCTTCTACATATCCCAGTTGAGGAGATACATGAAAGACCCATCTCACATCATCGACCATGGAAAGCTAAAATTAGATGATGGGGCGATGCTTACAGAGGTTCCAGTAGAGATTGAGGATCGACAGGAGTGAGTCCTTCATGTGTAGTCGATACCTCTGGTATGTGTTTGCGGGATGTACGAGAATCTCCAGGAGAGCACATGGGAGATGGAGGCTTAGATTCATGCACAATAGCCCCATTTTTTTTACCAGTCTATATTGTGGCTTTCAGGGATGAAAATACCTAAGGTGGGGAGAATTTAAACACCCAGATTTTCCATTTATTGTGTTTTAATTATATGAAAATTTTACTAGTCTATGAAAATTGATGGTGCGTGATTCCGAGGCCTAGTGTTCCCATAATGAATTTCTGAACTTTTATTAAGGTACGTTCAATAAACAAGAGAGCGACATTTCTAACTTTTGAACCAGTGCTCAGATTAAGAATTTGAGGGCATTGTTGAATCCACAGTGTTGGGATTCTCTTAAGGGAGTCTTCACTTCAACCACATTAGGTATGGAAAAAAGTTATATTTTGGGAATTTTAAAAAGAATAATAAAATAACTTTGTTATTTTATTTTAATTTTTTCTTTTCTTCTAATGGAAAAGAAGAAAATTGGGGAAAATGATGTGTCAATCAATTAAATGTCTTGAAACTTCCATCCTAAGTAATGATGTCATTGGGAATGAGGAAGGTTCCTAATTAACGTACCCTCATAAATCCCACAAGTGTTATAAACCCTCCCCATATCCTATTTATATGGAGGTTAGGGAGAGGTATCATCACTGCTTCACCAAGCAATGAAGTGCTGACAAAGTACCAAGACACCAAACCCCTGGAGGATGGAGCTGGTTCTAGTGGGAGGTGATAGGAGACACCAAACCACAAACCGAAGTATGTCATGCAAGCAACACCGTTGGAAGCTTGTTGTAGGGAAGACGAACGCCAACCCACTTCCTAAATCACATGCGTTCTACATTGTTCTTGAGGCAGGGTTTAATTTTGGTATTAATTTCAATAGTTGTAGAATCCTTTTTCCTCCCTCATGTTTTTTTTTCAAGATAATGCGGAGAGAGTGGGACTAACAACCCTGGCCCAGACCATCTGTTATATTTCTACGCTTTCATTCTTCATGGAATACCACCGACATGGTGGTACCTACGACTAGCATCGGAAGGGACCAAGGCAGTAGCTGACACACCGGTCAGCCATGAGGGAAGAGGCAGGGCACCCGTTCCACTGGAGGAACCAGCCATGGATCATTAGCCGAGGCGGTCAGTGGAGGTGGCCGGCATATTGGCTAGTCGTGGAAGAGGAGGGCGGTGTGACCAGCTCGCCACAAGTGAGCAAGGGGCCACATCGAAGGAGGAACCCGCACCTCCAGTGTGTTCCTTAGTGACTGAGAGACACCCACTTGGTGTTGCCACTTCACATGTCGAATGGCCTCTAGGCCATTCGGGAGACCTGGGGTCTCACCCCCCCATGCTAGCTAGGGTAGACCCCACTGCAGGCCAGACCTGCGGGCCGCGCAACCATTGCAGGTTAGGCTGACCCCTTGGGGGCTGGGCCGCACCCCCTTGCGGATAGGACCATCCCACGGACC
The DNA here is from genome assembly GCA_963277665.1 of Viscum album. Classification (NCBI taxonomy): domain Eukaryota; kingdom Viridiplantae; phylum Streptophyta; class Magnoliopsida; order Santalales; family Viscaceae; genus Viscum; species Viscum album. The sequence continues at coordinate 767,044,103 of OY728119.1, read as the reverse complement.
CACCTAGACGGGTCAGACACAGACCGGGCTGGGTCAACCCAAGCTGGGTTGGGTCGGCTGAGACCAGGTTGGGTCAGGTCGGTACGACTGGGTCAGACCAGAACCCGAGCCCAACCAGACCCAGAAACACTTAAATGGCCATAACTTGAGAACTGGGAGTTTGTTTAATGAACCTTCTATGGTGTTGAGAACCTTGGAGAGAGAATACCCTTTTGGTATACTCCACTTGAGTTTTGGAGACAGTTGGAGTACGTTCGGGTTTGATCAAACTGGAATCCAACCGGGCCCTTGGAACTAAAATGATTATAACTCACAGACCAGGCGTCTGATCGACGCACCATCTATCACGTTGAAACCCTTACAACATGGAGGTCCTTTGGGTTAATCCTTTTTGGAGATTAGTGGTGGTCAAGGTATGACCAGTATCTCAAGGGACAGATTCTACGGAACTTGAGCACACCGGGTGTGAGGAATCCTAGGGTAGGTTGTAACGTGATGAAAGAACATTGATCCTGTGTGGGTCAGCATCTATCGATCCAGTGCGGGTCAAATTCTATCAGATCCCATGTGGGTCAGCGCTCAATGATCCTCTTTTGGTCAATTCATACTGATTATCTATGGGTTAGATCCTGTGTGGTTCAGCGGGGGTTAGTACCTTCTGATCCGGTGTGGGTCAGCAGCAGTGCTTCTTAACAGAATAAGATGATCTAGCCTTACGACTAATCATCTGTACTTATGTAATTGAGTTATACTTGATTGTGTGATGAGTCTTTACCTAAGTGGTACTTTTATCTTTATAGTGTTACCTGTGTGGTACTTATAACTTCATGATAATTTCTTCGTGGTGTTGTCTTCATGGTGTTACCTATGTGGTACTTTTGTCTTCGTGGTGTTACCTGTGTGGTACTTCTATCTTCGCGGTGTTACATGTCTGGTACTTCTACCTTCATGGTGTTAACTTTGTGTAATTATTCCCTCATGTGTAAGATGAGTATATATTGATAAATTATGTAAATGTATGGGCATATACCTAAGTAGTGTTGATGTCTATTGCTTCATGCTTTCAGATTGAGGTCTTGCTTTGTGGTATTTCCTTTGTGGAACTCTGGGAGTCCTACAGGGGTCTTGGGGTCCCTAATGAGTATCATTATACTCACCCCTACATGGAATATTCCCGTACCTTGTTGTGTCTTTTGTAGATGACATAAATCATTGATCAAGGCTGAGGGATTCAGGACAAGACAGTGCACAGAGGTATACCATTTTTCATGATGTGATGCAAGGACTACTGATTGTGAGTTGTACCTACCATTCAGGAAGGATCCTCAGTGGAAATTCCAGGGGCTGCTTTTCACTTTTCCTTTGCACTTGTACTTTTCAGTTGGGCATGTATTCGAGACCCTTTACTTTAAGAACACTTTTACTAGAGTAGTTTACTTCACGGTTGCTTCTTGTTGCGTTCCTAGACTATGTTTCTATATAGGTTAGTAGAAAATGCCTTTCCGTTTTAGGGATACACCTTTCCGGTGCTAGTCACCAGTCCCTAGCCTATTGAATGTGGAATTTGGGTAGTCATGGCATGAGCCCTGAGGGACGAGTTGTGACCAAAATAAAAAATTTATAATTTATTAATTTTTATGAAGAATATAACTTATATTCTAAAATGTCAACTACGTGTTTATAAAGTAAAAGAAATTTTTTTAAAAATATAAATTAACTTATAAAATACATATTTTTTATCATAAATTTGTTTCATGAACATCCAATTCATACTTATATAGAAATAATTTTATAAACATAATTTTATTTATAAAAATAATATTATTTACTATTCACCTAAAAATAAATATTTTCATAAAAATAAAAAAAAAATAATCATAAGATAACATTAAAATGATAAATCTAAAAATGAAGTTAATTTTTTTTTCAAATTCTCATCCAAAAATTAAAATTTTAATTTTTTATTAAAAACATAAAATATAGAGAAGACTATTTTTATAGGATTTTTTTGTTATATTATCAATTATTCTCCCTATTTTATATTAATTACTAATTAAACTAGTGTCAACACCTTAATCATAATAAAATATATTATACATGAAAAGATAAAAATTTAAGAAAAAAATTATTAGTTTCTTAGCTTCACTAGTTTAGTAGATAAGTAAAGTGAACTATATTTTTTATTCTTATATATATATATATTTCATTATTTTGTTACCACTACATATTCCTTCCAATTATACATCTACCTTTTGCTGCTCTTTATTTTTATTTGGTTTTGTTGTTGTGTTTGGAGCTTATAAATACCCAAACTTATCATATAAATATATTACATCTTAATAGAAAAAATTCATTACATAACAAAATGATCCATGCTTGAATCTTTTATGTCTAGTTCCTTTGAAAAAATAGAAATATAAACAACTGGTTCATATGTTTAGTACATCTTTTCCCAATAAATTATTCATAAATAACACCATTCTTAGACTTATCAAACATAATCCTTTTCTCCATAACATCAGGATGAAAACCTAATAAAGGAAAGGCCAGATGCTCAGTGTGTGTAAAAAATGTTGATATCAATGATCACATATGAATAACAAGAGTATAATGGTATATTAACATGATCAAAACGCTTTAAAACCATCTACTACATGTCATAGATAAAAAACATGAGTCATGGACAAATATTTAAATTTCACAAGACATAAATAATGAAGGAGTAAATGTACATAATCCATGATAGAAAAACATTGTAATAAGACAAAAATTATTGGAATTCATATAAACTTATAACATTATGAACATGTATAAATAGAAACATGTTCACTCATTAAGTTAAGGACATGAAATCAGGCCCTCACCTAAACAAAAGGGCATGAAACAATGTCATCCCATAACATTATGGACATGAAAATTAGGTCCTTGAATAACCATATAGATATGAAAACTAGGACCTGACATAACCTTATGGACCTATAAAACATGACCACACTCAATCATATGGGAGTTAATTTAGGTCCATGTATAACATTAAGAACATGAAAATAGGTTCATAGATAACATAATAAACTTATGAGTTATCCATCATTATCCAATGAATTTTAGGGAGATATAAGTTCCACCAATTACATAATACATAAATTTTTGTACTATATAATCATAAGACTTTCATCATTCATAAACTATGATATAGAAAATAGTTTCCTAAACATTTCATCATAGTATAACTAGTGAAAAATGAACAGTATTCATAAACCTTTTATGACTGTAAAAATGAACTAACCATAGAATGATTAAATATGGTATAATTGGATTATATCACCATTAAATATTAATTAGAATCAATGGATTTCATTTTATATAGATTTATTTAAATATCACTTGGAACATTTCTTGATGAAAATAACGTTTTAAATTTAAAAATTGAATTTATAAAAATTAAAGTTCAAATAAAATTGAGAAAATAATTTTCAATGAAAATATATTTTGAAAATTATAATTGAATCATTAAAAAATTGGGTGTTCATGATGATGGGAAATTCTGTTTATTTCCTACATATTGAAACAAATATTCTATTCACATTTTTGTTAAATTAAAATAGCATTTTTTTTGAAAATGATATGAAGATTCCTCTTAAAAAATTTTAAAAAATAAAACATTATTAAAAATGAATTTAAAAATTCATTTTATAATTTTAAAAATATTCTTAAAATATTTTTTAAAAAACATGTATAGGGAAGAAAAAAAATTTTCTATTGAAGAAATTAATATTAGAATATTCTTAAAAACATTATTTTAGAATCATAAGTAAATAGAGGGTTGAAAATAAAATTAAAACATGTATTTTCATGAAATAACAATAGTGAGATAAAATTCACGATACATTTAATAAATATATCATAATATTTCATCAACCTAAAGCATAATCATAAAAAATCTTGACAAATAATGAGATTATAACATGATACCCTTCCTACTTGGGTAACATTTGAAACATAATCCCAATGAAAGAGAGAAACCTATATAGATATTCATATCCCATAATGTTCATGATATTAATTATAAAATAAATTTATGTTAATTTTATACACCACATAATAGAAACAAGTGGTATATAAAGAATGTGTCCAACATAAATAAGAGGGAGGTTAAAACCACTTAACAATTTAGTAACCATTGAATAATAAGAACGATGATTGAATTTCATAAATAAAATAAGTATCTATCATTAAATAAATTATTTTCCTGATATAGAATATTATATGGGAAGTATATACACCTTATAGAATATGATATGTGCCTAACATAACACATGTCTCAAATAAAGAAATTTGAGACAAAAAATACCTTACCTTATGTCTCAAATTGCTTCATATAGGTTCAAACCACCTTTATAATAAATATATATTTATTATAAAACTATTTCATTAAAATACACACATATATACCATATAATATATTATTTACTTATGACCTTTTAATACCCATTTATTAACAATTTCTTATTAAAATCATGTTCTGGTTAATAACATCTATATTTTTCTTGAATATTCTGATTTAGTATTTTTGGTTCTATTAATTTTATGATTATTTAATTATATCCATAATTTTAAAAGTGATATAAATATCATATATATTAATTATATATTTATTTTGAGTAATCCATATTAGATTAAAGATAGAAAATGAAATATGATGTTCATAGAGATAATAGGTCGTACATACACCTGAATGTTGTTTCATTTTTCTTGACGAATGGAATGAAAGGAAGTTAAATAATAAATATTATTTAATAATTTACTATGATTTCATATATATCAATTATATTCTTTAAATTTATCCTTTTTAACTTCATGTAAAGCATATGAAAAAAATGAATCACATCACTTCTTAAGGCAGCAGTCCATCAAACACATGAGTGACAATATCCTATTCTACTAGAATGGATATAAAAAGGTACATGTGATGTTATAAATCCATAATTATATATAATATCTTAAATATATTATATAAAATATAAATCAATTATAATATCCAACCATGATAGGTGGTGATGGAAAAACAATTACATCAATTCGCGAGGCGGTAGTCCATTGTACACATAATCAATAGTTACATTCCCCATTATTGGAATATTTAAACATAATAAAATATCAATATGTTTTAGATACTTTCATTATTAAATTTAAATTATTAATATATGAATTAAGTTCGTAAGAGGAGGAGTAAAAAGAAAGAGTGTAGTGAAGACAATTGCTACCCCTTTGAACAGCCTCTTTTGGATATATTATTAAAGACCATCAGGTTAGTATATTGGGAATGAAAACTACTGAATAACAAGTATAATTATGTCTAAGAGATATTTTGGTAGTGTTTGGTGATGTCAAATGTCTTTAGAGGTGTGAATAAATGAGGGGAGGAGCTGACCTTTTACAATTATGGTGTAGTGACATTTTTTAAATACACAATACTATTCAATAATGGGGAGTCACTCTCAACCCAAACTAATTAAACATTTATAATTAAATATTTTTATATTATATATGGTATATCCAAACCTCTAATTAAAAACAAGTTTTAAATATTTTTTCTTTTTTATGTTTCCTCACTATTACCATTTTAGTTCTCAATATGATAACTAACATTTTTTATTTAGGAAATTTATCATCAAATAATTATTTTAAATGAGTATTAGTAGATAATATTTTTTCAAATGGTTGTAAATATGAAATAATATTTATAAAATAAAAATCCTATATGCATCGAAAATTAATTTTCACACAAGCACAGGAAATGCACAAAACCTTGTTTTTCCCTTTTCCATGATAACAATTTTTTCACAATTTAGGGGTCAATATAATTATTAAAAAAGGTCTATTGGTAAATGAATCAACCATGAATTATATTTTTAAAAATATAAAAATAACATGGTATAGTATATGTTTTTTTTTAATTTTAAATCATGTAATATAACATTATTTATTATAAAATAACATTAATGTCAATTTTAACACTATTTATTTAATTTGAATTTAAACACATCAAGAAAAAGGTTGAATTCAAATATATAATTTTAAAACATATCTATAATTTTATATTTATCTAAAAATTTCATTAAATTAAATAATTCTTTTGAATTATTTTACTTTTACTATTTTTATTATCATTTATTTTATTTTTTAATTAATTAAATAATTTCTACATTGGCATTTCTTAATAATTTAAAGTAATTATATAATTACTAAGAATAAAAAATAAATTTCCATCATGAAAATAAATTCATTATCTCAATATTACCATATATATTCTTTCATATCGTTTATTTTTCCATACATGACCACAGAATTGATATTTAAAAGTCATAGGGTAAAATTTTGTCCTTTTCTTTACATAAATTAATTAATTGGTCATATTTAGGTTAAAGTATCCAACAAAAAGAAGAAAATATAGCTGTATGTAAAAACTTTTGAAATATTTCTAGGAAAGTGTAATTTCACAAGTGCTTAGGTCACTTTTATCCATAATCCTTTGTGTTTATCCCCTATGGTAAACTCATTTTATCCTTATCCCTGATAATTAATTTTCTCCATTTTTTACTATTTAGTTTGACCCAAAATTATGTTAAACTTATTATATAATGTTAATTACTATTATTGTACGTATAGACACAAATTTTTCAAATTCTATTTATATAATAGGAAAATTTTAATTTAAAATTAAACCCACAGACATGATGAAAAAATGGTTGTCAAATGATTGAACTTTCATAATTATAGTAAGTTTAATATAAAAAGTCAATATGATATTTATATGAATGAGATAAATTGGATTAATAAATAAATAATTGAAATAAATTTATTTTTAAAACATTTTTTAAAAAATATGGACCATTTTATATTTTTTAATCGAAAATAGAGTTTTAAAAAATCATTATTTATTATTGTTAACCAAAAAATTAAACTTTTCAAAAAATTCTCATAAAATCACCCTAATCAAATTTTCATATGTTGATTTTGAATTTAATTTATTTTGTTTAAATAAATTTTGTATTATTTTAAAAAATTTGTCTTATTATTTTATTTATAAAAAGAAATAAAAATCAATTTTTTTAAAGAAAAATTCATTTTTTATTCTCCTAATGTCTTTAATCAAAATTATGTTCTTATTTATTATTATATTTTCTTTCTATAAGTCCATTATATATAAATTTTTGAAATTCATTATTCTTATTCACACCACAAAATTTAACTACTATGTTATAATAGTAATGTTTAAATAATATTAATAGTATATCATGATTTGTTAATGCTCAGTGTTTCTTGTAATTTAAATAATCATTGAAAATAAATAAATAAATAAATATATATTTCATAAAATAAAAGAGTGTTACATTCTACCCCCTTCAAAAAATTGTATCCTTTAAATTTGAACATGAAATTGGCAATAAATGGCACTAAATTTGAAAATACCTTTGTTGAATCCAAAATCATATAAATGGTCAATAAAACATTCTCATGATAAGAGTGAAAGGGAAGTATAAATAAATCCTATAATATCACATAACTAGGTTTCCAACAGTGAAAAATTTAGTGGGAAGTGATATTATGGAAATGGAGAAGAAAACAAATGCCCAAGGTCTAATAGAGACTAATATAAAATGAGGGTGAATAAAAATTTTACAACCACAGAACCATAATTCTATGATGAGTTAAAAAATCATTAATTCAATAGAAATGAATGTAATAATATGAAAATTTTCCCCAAGGTCCATTTTCCCAAATTTCAGAAAATAATTACTATCATGATATAAAACCAAAGAAAATATAGTTAAATTATATCATTCCATTTCATAAGAATAATATCATCCATTGGTTATGCTTAGATAAATTTAAAATTCATCTCTTACCAAAAAAATTAAGTTGAATTAGTTTTATACCTGAATGACTAACAGATCATAAGATTCATTTTATACTGAAAAGTAATTCCTTATATATCTAGTTATAATAAAAACCAAAATGTTTAGAACATGTTATCCAATATGTAGAAATATTTATATGATGAAATAATAAAATTTTTTCTAAAACATTGTCCCATGTTAAACTAAAAAATCCATAAATTGTTAACCATATGAACCTTCCAAAATTCAAAAAATTAAAAAAAGGACCAACAAAATTATAGAATCAACATATCATTAACCCCACAAATATCATAATTTATTTATCAATGGTCACAAACCAAATATATCAATACTTTGTTCATGTATTCTCTTGAATCATTATAAAATTTATAATTACAATAAAATTTCAATCAAAACATACATTAATTTTTAAATTATCAATTTCCTAATTCCTAAAATAAAATAATATATTACTGAATATATTCCATCAAACAAAAAAAGATGTAAACACCATCAATAATATCACAAAACACTTTTTCATCAAATCATTTATCAATTCCAAGGTAATCAATACTATCTAATTTACTTTATCAATTTCATAAATATATTTATTCTAACATCATTATCTCAATATTTGGAATATATTAAGGTTTATCTTTCCCTTAATCATGTGTTTTACATAAAATATCACCTTTCCATTAAATTAAATTTCTAAATCATTGGTATCATTAAAAATATTCTTGAAAATAATTAATTAAAAACTTCTACAGAAAAGTCCTTAAGTATTTCATAATTCTTGAATTATAATAAATAATAAATTCAATCATTAAAATTCATTCTTAAACCATAAATTAGGCTTCATCATATTATTCCTTAATACCTCATTCCATTCATATTTTATTTGGTGTATCTTCATCATTAACAAAAAAACCTTCACTTTTACAACCTTGTAAGTCTTATTTATTATATCCCCCTAGGAAATTGATTTTAATAGTACCAATAAATTCCACATTTAAAACATTAAACCATTAATTAATCATTATAGAAACCATTATTCTCATCCATTTAATTAAGTAAACTTTTAATTTCTCCTAAGTAAATACTTAATATATTCTCATCTTCCCTACACATAAATCATCTTCTCTTTTCTATGAGACATTACCTTATGTGATTCTTACCACATTCTCAATATACAAGAAATTGAGTATTCATTACTCTATGGTCTTCACTACCCAAACTCTCAATGAACTTCATCATTCTATTATTTGGTGATTCCAAGAGTTAGTTAGGGTGTATGTTATTAATCATATAACATGATAACTGATTTGGAATAATCAAAATATCCTTCAATACAGTTATCATCCCATTTGGTTTATCATCAACACATTTCCTATAAAATAAAACTATTACCCAGTTTCTTTTCATTCCCATTATTTTATAACACAAAAATCTTAGTGGTATTAATAATATTCATAATATAAAACCACATAATCATGAAAAAAATTTATATGATATCTATATCGTTAAACCTCACTTTTCCATCAATGAATCCTTAGGTTTAACCGAGGAATTTCATGGTAATAATTTATTCAAATTATCTTGGATGGTACATAAATAAAATTTTAATTAACCAAATCATACACCTAGGAGTTTAAAATTTGGTGTGATGAAGGGAAAAATCATCATACTATAGAATGATGGTGATTCATTAATTGCTTCATTAATAAAGGATTCAAATAAATGAAATAATAATTATTAAACAAAATTTATTTTGATTTTTTTTATGGAATCCACGAATTTTATAGATGAGGATTCATTTTTATCTTTGAATTAATGAATGTTTTCAAAGTAATAAAGTTGGTTTGGATTTTATAAAAAGTCATGATTTGAATAGTATAAAAATGGACACAAATGAATTTTAAAATCAATTAATATTTTATTAAATGATAAAATAGTCCTAAAAATATAAGATTCGTCCAAATAACATATATATGTTTCAAATTTATTTAATGATCCATTTTGGCTGGATTGTAATTTTATGCAAAATATATTAACCATATAGTATGAATATATAAGAGAACATGGTAAAAGTTAAATAAGTTAACAAAGGGTTAAATAAAAAATATAAGGATTAAAAAATATCCAAAACCTATCAAATTCTTATTGGATGATTTTATTTCTATGTATATGTACCTTATAAAAAAATTAAATAAGTTTTGGACCTTTTGAAACCGAAAATAGTTTTATAATAAAATAATACTTTCAAACTATCCTAAAGAGCCCTTCCTCTCTCTTATAAAAGGCCACCACCTATAAACTATTACTCACACCTCTAAAACCTCTTGTATATTCTTAAATATACACCATGAAGCTCCTAAAAAACCTCTCTTCCACCTATAAGCCTTACATTAGGTAAAAGGAACTTCAGTAAATCCTTTTGGTTCAAACCAAATGGAGTTACCCAATTTAAAGGTAATGTCTTCTATCAAGTTCTTTTATTTTATTTTCCTTCTACAACCCCCTAAAAACTATATTTATGCCATTATTTATAATAACTCCATTATATTAAATATAATAGAATTTTTTATGTGAAGTATTCAAGCTACACATCCACACACCTCCATCTAACGGATACGAACATACTGTTTCTATGGATGGAGATCTACTACCTCACAGAATGATGATTGTTCAATTATCTCATTCCTCCTCTCATGGTGTCCATTATTTTGGAACTATATTTATATGTGATATATATTATATTTATATTTTCTCTATTATTTTGTATTTTTAATTTATAGAATAACTTTATGGTTTCCATAATGGGTAAATACGATAATTTCATTTGAGGAAGTGTGGACTACCGCCCCCTCAAAGTGATATGACTCGTTTATGCCATAAGTGGAACGTATAAAAGAGATAGTTAATTATATTATATATATTATATTATACTGTAATTATAATATACCTATGTATAATTAATTTTTCATTCCATTAAATATGAAATAGAAATCAAAGTAGCATTCATGCATATGCATGACTTACCATCTCCATGAACGATGCATTTCATTTCTTATCTCCAAATGTTATGTATAGTTCTAAATACATATATAATGGATATATATGATAAATATGATATCTTAATCATTAATATCATTCTATGGATAATTTATTTTTGACCACATGGACAATTTGTAATTATAACATGTTCATTTTTTACTTAAGTTCCGAACATCGACAAATGTCCTACATGAACTCAAATAATTAAATAATTGTTATAGTAAGGTAATAAGTGATATAAAGGAATAATAAATTTTAAAAAGGTTATTATGCAATTAGAAATTAACTTAATTTTATTATTCATGATGAACAAGGAACATACAAGACAAGTCTAACTTGAGGTAAGGGGTTTTCATCTCACTTTTTCTTCCCGTGAGATTCATGCTATATTTTCCACTATTTACTTTAGTGTGGTGTATTTACTACCCATGATTGTATTATTTGTGTAATATAATTTAATTAATTGGTATTTACATCTTCATTGTGTGATAATTCTTTCATAGGGTGTATGCTTCATAAGTTACCAAATCGATAAGGGAAACTTTCACCCACCTCTTTTAGTAAAAGACTTATTTTATGTTATGTCTTTAAATTTAAATTTTCAAATGTTGGGATATGTTATTATATATCATTATTGGTTTAAATATTAGTTACCAGTTATTATATACCCTTTTATCTCTCATCAACTCTTTTTCTGAAATTTTAAGCGGTGTCGTTAGGCTGCCGAATTTTCGTAAGGGAACTTCCTAACCCAATTTCAATTATTTGGGTTAAAATTATACTTCTCGATTATGTAGTTATATGAATATGTGTGAATTAAATATTATTGTTTTACACTTAATATTCACTTATATTTGGTGTATTTATATTTCTTACACATAATTATGTCATTTAATTATCCTTAATCTAATGATACAATCTTTGTAATGGACTACGTCTCAATCTACTTTAATTGAGGAATATCATGATATTGTGAACATTTATTATCCTCTAATGTGTATATACAACCATTTTGACATTTTATATCATGAATATCTATATTCAAATGATATTTATATTTTTCCATGATGTTATTCTTTAATTATTTTTATTCAATATTTTCTCAAGTGGTGAAGGATTATTTAACAAAACCATCATTTTAAATGTTTTAAAGATTTGATTTTCTAAATACTTATCTTTAATGTACATGTTTTAGAAATTACTATAAGGATTTATTTACATAGACATTAATGTGTCAAAATGTTAATTCCTTTAAATGCTTCAAAGTGGTATGGGATACTTTGATTCAAAAATATCTTTATTAAATGTTTTAAAGGATATTGAAAATGGGTTTGAGAAAGAATTTATTATTTTAATATCTTGAAATGACATATTGTGATTTCAATGTGAAAATTTTAAATATAAATTATTATTGTTTTATGTGTTATAGGTCTTGGGAATTTTTTACACAATCTGGTTGTTATGGGGTAAACCTAGTGTGGGTGAGCCCGATATAGCTCTCCAATGCAATGTGTAACATTACAGAGGTAAATGTTAATGTTTCTCCTAAGAGATTTAGGGAATATACTATGATGGGTATTCCAAACATAACTCCCTATGTAGCTATGAAATCTAAAATGTATGTATGTTATGTATTTCATATGTTACCCTTGTAATTTATGTTTTCTCTGTGTTATTCATAAATCTTTTGATTTCATGAGGTATGTAATTATTGAAAAGTATGGTTTCACTGATGTGTATTTATTGATGGGCTAATGTTTTATTTCCTTATTTTATAACCCTTACTGAGATTTTTAAGCTCATCCCAAGTTTTAAAATGTTTTTCACAGGACTTAAAGATAAATAGGGTCAAGGATGGGATCAAGGATATGTCATGCTGTCTAAAACATAGAACTAGACATGTTTCGTTTTTTAGATTTTTAATTTTATGAAAAAATAGAAACTGAGTAGAAATGTATAGTTTTTTATTTTTGAGATGTAGTGTAATATTTATGGCCTAATTATATATAACCTTAAACCTAAAAATATCCTCAATGTGAACTATTGACTTAACTCAGGATTATGTAATGTTTAAGGCTGGGGCCTTATAGTAAGACATACGTACACACAAGTAACTTTATCATTTCCAAAAAATTAGGTGGTAAAAATTTATATGATATTATCATTATATATATATATATTTATATCATAAATATCATATATAAAAATTAAACCCATCATAATTCCCACACATAAAATATGAAGATGGAAAATGAATTGTATCACTACATGGATATAGTAAACCCTACATATGCACGAGTGATACTTTAAATTCACATTCTATAGGAAAGGGGATGTATAATGGTGTGATAATAATCATAAAAAAGTTTGAGAATATTTATGATTCTGAACTTATTATTTTATTATATATATCATATATTTTTAGGAGGTATAAAAAAGCAGAAAAAGAGAGTGATCAGTTAGAGCGATTACCTCATATTCGAAACTGCTCCTTTAGATCTCTTCTACAATACTGTAGACTCTATCCATTAGTAAAAACATAACTAAAATATTAATAGGAAAATGGAGAAGATAATTTGGAATATGGTTGTAGATTTATAAGACTTAATGTGGTGAAATGAGATGGTATGAATGTATCCTTTTATAATGAAGTTGAGGGGGTATATTTATAATTTTTTAAAATATTATTTTTTAATAAATTAAATATTAATAAAAAAACCAATAAATTGAATTTTATTAGAATATAATGTGGTATATTGTGGTAATACAATCAACCAATATGTTTTTTTAATTACTGTTGTAATTTTAAAACTTTTCTTTTGGGTTAAACCTTAATTGACATATTTTAATTTAAACTATGGTAAGAACATTTTCAATATTAAATGGTGGATATTTTTATTTATAAGGAATATATTGAACCATAAATGGTAAATTTTGGATATTTTAGAACATTATTTATCCAATATATCCTTATTTTTTATTTTTATGATGTTTAACTAATTTAATAAAATATTATTTTCATAAAATATCATTATTATCAATTTTGAGACTATTAATTAAGTAAAGTAAGTCAACATAGAAAACATTCATCTAATACACCTCTAATATGTCATATTCACCAAGAAAATTCTTTTATAACCTTATATTATTCTAATTAAAGTTATTTTAATACTTTTAATAAACTCAAATGAGTTTTTCATTAATTTAATAATTATTACCTCATCATTGTGTAATTAATAATAATAAATATTTCATTTGTAAAAAATAAAAAATAGTTATTGAGGATTTAGATAATAATTTTATATTTCATAATAATATATATAGTCAATCCCATCTTCTATTTATGACCTTGTCATAAATCTTATACTTATCAAATGTAAGACTCTGATATTTTGTCACTCTCTTTGATTTTAAAAATATCAGTGTAATTGTCATGAAAAAGTATCAATTAAACTATTCAATCTCCACCCTTATGTGTTATAGGTATAATTAAATTCATAAAATAGCATTTTTACACATTTTAGGACAATTTTCTAAGTTTATAATATTATTTTTACCCTTAATTACCCATTTTACCCTTAACTTTGGTAATAAAAATTGCTAACAATACTATACCTATTGTGAATAAATGAAAAGAAATTATCTAATTAATTTGGAACTTATGATTATAAATTTATAATCAATTTTCCTGAATTTAAAACATATAATTGTAGAAAATTTATTTAAAATTAATCCTATTGATGGAATGAGAAAACATTTTTTTAAAGAGAAAACAATTCAAAATATCAAAATGTTTTCATATCAAAATACAACATGAAATTGATTACTATGGCCTAAATTTAATTAGTTAATATAAAATTAATTTGATAAAACTTTGAAACCAACACAATATATAATTTAATAGTACAAATTATTTCGACAAGAAATTTGTTTTCAATTTTTTTTTGTAATTTTTCATTATTTAACTCAATCATAAACTTATCAAAAAAAATACCAATTTTCAACCAAATTATATTTTGATATCCATATTTCAATGGAGAATCTTCTTTTCAAATAGAGTTTATAAGAGTTTCAAAAACAATATTTAAAACAAGTTCTCCATTAAAAGGTTGATTTTTTTTTAGAAAAATATAGTTTTTAAGCATAAAAAATTATCTATTAATTTTCTATATCATGTCTAAAAAACCTATAGGATAAATGTTAAACATTATATTAAGTATTATATATATATATAATTTATATGATACAATATGAGTTAATTGTTTATTTTGTTTTTATAAAACATACTTGTGTACATTTAAATAGTTCTTTAGAAAAATATTTCCCTTAAATTTCAAAATGGGTTTACATGTATAAAAAATAGATCCATAATTTAGTTAATCCAATTAATATCCTCCATTAAGAAAACTAGGTTATAATTATCTTGTTTTAGTAATAATAATAATTACATGATATTTTATAGAAATTTAGTGTTGTGTAATGCAAACTAAGATTGTGTTTCCTGTATCAAAAGATTAACATGGTGTAGAGTACAATTAAATAACAACACAAGATATGTTTAGTGTTATGTGAGATATAAAATTTCATAAATATTAAATTATTTCTAAATAATATTTCAAAAAACCTGTGGGTGTTATATTCTACCTCTCATAAAATGAATTCCTCACTCAAAATTTGTATGTGTTATCAAATGTTTAATAATTTAATGTTCCAACATCATAAAAATAAATACGAAAACTCCCTTTAAAAACGGAATTTATGAAACATAATGGTTATTCAATGTAACTCATAAATAGGTTTCCTAATAGGAGAACATAAGTGGATTGTGAAAACATGTACAAGGAATAGAAATCATACTATCATGTTCTGAGGGAGTGTGATAGAGAATCTGGTTAGGAGCAAGTTTAAAATTACAATTCCATAACCCAAAGAGGCTTGAAAATGGTAATTTATATCATAAAAAATGATTATAAATTGAAAAAGTTTTATTTCAAGACCCTTTTCCTATAGTTAAATGTTTTTTCTAAGAATATATAGTTACTCAATTTCAGTATAATCACATATATTATCGTTCCTTGATCTTAAATCATCTCTTATTCTAAGAAATGAAGGTGAATTTTTTATTCTTGAAGTATTATCTGATCATGAGATCTATAAATATAATGATAGGTCATTCCATTTATTTGTATCACAAAAAGGGTTAGAATAAGTAATCCAATATGGATAAATAATCATATGGGGAGATAATACTTTAATATCTAAAACCTAATTTTAATTTTCCTATAATACATTCTATAAACATTTAATCTTATAACCGTATACTATGAGTGCGGATGGTCCCCACCCTTCCTGAAGGTGGGAGGGGGCTAGATGTTCTTCCTCAACCTTCGATTCCCCAAATGGATTTTGTACCTTTCTCTAACCCTAGTTTCCTTCCTGAATTTCCGTCAATCTCTTTGAGTACGAAGGTTATAGATTTACACCTTAGAGATTCTTAGCTTATGATATATTTATTGGAATTTTCAGAATTGTCGAATCTCCTTAATTTGACCCTGGTGGATCAATTTAATCACTGAAGACCTTTGGTAGATGAATTCGACAGGTTCGTGTTTAGTAGCTGGGATCTGCAGGATCACGCGGTGGTGGGATTGATTGATAAGCTCCATTTGATGATATGTTTATCTTCGGAAGAAGATTTAATTTATTCTTGGTCTCGATCTCCTCGATGCTGCAATGGATGCTGGTTCTTCCTTCTCCAATGGAGTTTTGATTTCTGCATGAACCGGGACTCACCCTCTGTTGTGACCTGGGTAAGCTTCCCATATCTTCCTTTTCCCTTTCATAATCTGGCGATTATCTGTATGTTAGGGAATATGTTAGGGCGTTTTCTCTACGTTGATTCCCTCACTACGTCAGTTAGTCACCCAGTGAATCTACACCTCTACTTTGTAGTGGATGCTTAAAAGGCGTCAGTGCAGTGGATATGGATCACGATTGTTGAGGATTACTGCTGGAATCAAGCGGTGGTGTTCGAATCTTGGGTTGATTTTTGCCCGGGGTGTCATCGCCTGGGCCACCGAGATGAGCAATGTCATTGTGGAATCCTCTCAGTTCTAGTGGGAAGAAATGGTAGAGGTGAGGGTCCGGGGAAGAAGAATGGTGGTGTTGAAAAGGTTAGAAATGATGTGGGTGGGATGGGCTTGAGAAATACCTATGTTGCCGTGGTGTTTGAGAGACTGAAGCAGGACTTAAAGGTTTTTTCTTCTGGCAGTGGCGCTGTGCATGACCCTATTTTGGCTCAGCCTATAGGTTTTGCTGGGGTTGGTTCTTCTGGCAGTGGTGCTGTGTAGGATCATGTTGTGACTCATCCAGAAGGTGTTTTTTCTGTAGGTGTTGTTGATGTTGGGTTCAATTGTGATTGTCGGAATACGGGGTGGATGCCTTTGAATTCGGAGGGCCATGGGAAAATAGTAGATGCCAATACCTATCTGAATAGTGAGAGGCATAAGGTGCTGATGCAGTCCGCTGTCTCAAGGGGTATTACTGCTACATGCAATCGGTTCTAGGTGTTGGAGAATGAAGAGGTATGTCAAGTGGACATGGGTGTCTCAATTAATGATGGTAACCATATGAAATGTGTTTTAATTAATACAGTGGAGAAGGCGGCTGCTAGCCAGGTGATTGAAGGACTGCATGAAGAGATAGATGCAACTAATGTAGTGAAGGTGGTAGATGTCAGCCAAGTGATGGAGGGGCATCCGCCATGTCTGGCTGCGATTGACTATAATAGAGATAATGAACAGGCTCGAGGGGTGGCTGCTGGTTTCAATGATGACACGGTGACTAGATATTGGGGGGATGTCTTGGAAAGTGACAAAGAAAATCTGAGTGTGATGGTTAGACCTTCCTACTATGAGATTCTGAAGGAAGGGAAAGGGTAATCTGGACAGGAGGTAACCACCACTGTGAGAAGAAGGATGAGGAAAGACTACTCTGATTTTCCGAAGCCGCTATCCACTAGTTCCTCTCTCAAGAAATCTCCGCAGGAGCTGATATCTTTGGAAAAATTGAACCTCAGAAGGAAATACACCAAGATCCTAAAGCACTATGAAAGCTCCGAATGGGAGATGGCCACTGCAGAAGGAGGATCTTTAGGAGTTTGTGATGGTTATGATGTTTATGATATGTAATCGTTCTCCTATGTTCTTGTTGTATTTTTCTTTTTATTTATTAAATAGTCAAAGGACTACCTCTGACTGACTTTCCTGGTATGAAATATCAAAAAATTATATATACAGTCACTAAATTTCTTAAAATCAACTTTAAATTGATGCCCTATATATAATAAAGTAACTATTGTTTGTCACATACCAAACACGTGAATACCTTCATCATCTACTCTCTTGAAATATGGTAATAACCCTAATTACTAGAAATCCTTATTGAAAATATGCATGATTCCTTATTCTAAATATTATTGGTAATATTCCATAAATCCAAAAAAGCTATAAAATTCAACAACAATAGAATAATCCACTTCCTGAAAAAGTTATTTATCAACTAGAAGGATACCAGTACCATTCAATTTTATTTATCCAAATATAATTATCATAACATTATGAACATATAAAGGGTTATATTTACCTTAGTCATGTGTATCCCATGAATATAAAATTTCCATTAAATAATTTCTCTAGTTCATCAAAAGCATTCAAAATGTTCTTGTAAATCCATTAAGAAAAACATAAACCGAACAATCCTTATATATATTTCACAATTAATATAACTTAATTCTTGAATCCAAATGCATAAACACTTTTATTATTTAACTTAACCCTTAATATATTAACAAGGATACCTTATCCTATTACTTAATACCCATTTCCTTTGACACTTCACCAGTAGTCACTTCATAATTAGTAATATAAAAATTACATGTACCACCATATTAACTATCATTGGGATATTTCCACTTAGGACATCACTTTGAATAATGAACATTATTTACACATTTAAAGAATCATCAATTCAAATTACCTTATAAAGGGAAATATTCACATCCATTTTGTTAACTGAACTTTTAATTTTCATGTTATATTTACTCACTTTCTGTCCTTATTTTCCTCCATCAAAAAATATTATTGTTCCTCAAAGACATATATTTGTTTGTATCTTCCCAAATTCTTGATAAAAATAAAATTTTGTAATGACTTAGATTTTCCCGGCAATTTTTTAAATTATATGGAATTATTAAGAGTCTGCAAAAATTGACGGTGCATGATTCCGAGGCACGGTGTGCTCAGAATGAATTTCTGATTTTTTTGGGTATGTTTAGTAAATACAGGAGAGGCATTTTATAACATTTGAACCATTTATCAAATTAAAAATATGAGGGCACCGTTGAATCCGCAACGACAATATTCACTTAATAGAGGATTTACTTTGACCGCAATAGGTCTGGAGAAGAAGTTAATTTTTTTTGACTTTTAAAAGAAATGAAATAAAATAATCTCACTATTTTTTTCTTTTACACCAATAGAAAAGAGGAGTGTGGGACCCCTGGTGAGTCAGTCCAATGAATGTCCTGACTCTCTAAATCATAAGTCACAACATCATTGGGGGATTTGAAAGCTTCCTAATTTATGAGCCCCATTAACTTCCCATGTCGTTTCTTACTCTCCCCATCCCCTATAAATATAGAGATTGGGGGAGGGGTATCAGAAAAGATTCCCCAAGAAATGAAGTACGGTAGGAGTGCCATAATGCTAAGCCCTAAGAGGATGGATCCGACCCTAGAAAGAGGTGATGTGCAACACCGAAACCCCAAACTAGAGTTTCACGTTTGAGCGGTGACTAGGACAACTTGTTATGTGGACGAAGAACAATGAGAATCCCTAAACTGAAAGTGCTCTCCAATTTTTCAAGGTAGGGGGTTATTTCGTTTGTGAGTTTTTGATTCCCTCTTCCCCATTCTTGAAATTATATGAAATACTCGGGTCAACCGACTAACGGATTGACCCGCAATTCATTCATTTTTTAAGAAGGATTGTTGCGGGGAATAATTTTTGGGTTTATCTTGTTGTTTTACTCAATTGTTTATTCAAACCCTTAATATCCTCTATAATATTAGCTAACACAGAGTGTGTGGGCCTAACGAACCTTGCCTAAACCCTCTTCTATCTTGATATACTTACGCCACCTTTGAAGACCATGAGCATTTCGACGCATGCCACAAGAGGAAGGTCGTGGCTCGTCAGCCGCGATGAATGGAGGAGGCGGCTGGCATGACTTCCAGCCAAGGGAAGTGAGGTGGTGTGATTTCTGTGCCACTAGAAAATGGAAGCCCCGACCGATGTCGTGGTAGTGTCAGAACACACCTTCAACGGTTTCCGCAGCAACCGAGCAGCGCCCACGCGGCGCCCCCGCCTCGCGAACAGAATGGACTTCAGGCCGGTTGGGAATCCAGGAGACTGGGGAGTTACACCCCCATGTCGGACTAAACCAGGCTGCTGCCCTCGGAGTCGGGCCGCCACCCTCACGCTGGGCCTCCACCCTAGGAACAAGCTGCCTCCCTCGGAGCAGGTTGTCACCCTCAGAGCAGGCCTCCGCCCTCAGAGCCGGGCCACCACCCTCACACCGAGTCAGCACCCTCAGAGTAGGCTACCGCCCTTGGAGATGAGCTGATGTCCTCACGCCAGGCCGCCACCCTCAGAGCAGGCCACCGCTCTCAGAGCCAGGCCGCCGCCCTCATGCCCAACTGCCTCCCTCGATCCAAGTTGCCGCCCTCGGAGCAAGCCGCTGCCCTCGGACTGGGCCACCACCCCAGCGGGCCACCGCCCTCAGACAGGGCTACCGACCTAGAAGGCCCCTACCCTCAGACCGGGCCGCCGCCCCTATGGGCCGCCGTCCTAGCAGGTCACCGCCCCATGCGGGCCACCATTTTCAAGTCGGGCCTCCCTTGCGGGCCTCCCCTCTTGTGGGCTGGATCGGACAACGGCCCAGTAGGTCGAGTCCACCTTGGCCCATCCCGAACCAGGTCGGGCCGGGTCGGTCCGTTCGGGTTGGACCGGACCCAGGCCCAACTAGGTCCAGAAACCCTCAAATGAGCTTAACTTGAGAACCAGACGCTCGTTTGACAAACAATCAGTGGAATTGGGACCCTTGGAGAGATATTGTCCTTCTGCCTTACTCTATTAGAGTTTTAGAGAAACTTGGAGTATAGACGGGTTTGATCGCACCCAAATCTGACCGAACCCTCAACACTGAAATGCCAATAATGCACAGAACATGCATCTGACTGACATGCCGTTTGTTGTGTTTATGTCTTGGTGGATCGTTGGGTTAAATCTTTGAGAGACTTTGTGATGGTTGAGTTATGACTTATGGCTTGGGGAGAGGTTCTCCCAAGCGTACTATGTACGGAACCCTACAACTGGCTGAGACCTGATGACATATGACTTTTCTACTCGGAGTTACTTGAAGACCGCAATACGTGATGGGGAGGAGTACCTTCACAGACCATGATAGGGGTGGGTGGTTTTGTGTGACCCGGCGGGCCACAATGGGGAGTGGTCATGGTACACGATGGGGAGGAGTACCTTAGCAGACCACGATGGGGGTGGGTGGTTCTGTGTAACCCAACAGACCCACAGTACACGATGGGGAGGTGTACCTCAACAGTTCAAGGTTAGTGGGAAGTGGCTCGGAGTGACCTGACCTTCCCACTGTACTCAATAGAGGTGGAGTTCTTCAGTAGCCAAGTTATTCGAGGTTGTGACTAGGAATGTTACTTGTTACTACCCCTAAAATAAATCTTTGTGTGAGCTATCACTACATTGTACTTGTGATTGATGTTATGATATGTGGTACTTTACTTGTGTGAAAATCTACCATCGTAGTGTTACCCTATGGTTTTTCTTTGTGGAACACTAGGAGACCTTCAGGGTCTCGGGGTCCCTATAGAGTATCGTTATACTCACCCCTGAATTGGCTTCACCCGCACATTACTGTTTCCTGTATAGAAGATGTACATCATTGATTGAGGTTGAGGGTGCTAGCACTAGACAGTTCTTAGAGGTGGACCATTCAGCGTGACATGACACAGAGGAGACAAGAGGATGTGGAGTGAAATGGAGGCAAATTTTACCTTCTATTCTAGTAGGAACCTCAGAGGATGACCCAGTAGTTGTTTTCCTTTTTCTTTCAGTTGTATTTTACTTTTAGTCGTAATTTTACTTTTATAGTTGGGCTTGTATTCCCACCCATTTTACATTCCACACTCTTTTACTATAGTGGTTTACTTCACAGTAGCTTCTTGTTGTGTTCTCAGACCATTTGTTTGTATAGGTTTAAATGAAATTCCTTCCAGTTTTAGGGAATATGCCTTTCTGTGCAAGTCGCTAGCATATGGACAATGAAAGGTGGGCTTGGGGTAGTCACGACACGAGCCTCAGGGGACGAGTCGTGAAAAAGTGGTATCAAAGGAGTTATGTTCTATCGAATAACTGGGACTCTGATCTTTTCTATGTGGCAATAGTGTTAAGTGTTTTTGAGTGTGGTTTTCAGTTCGGAGAGTCCAGTGTTGGGGTCAAGGATGATGTATCCACACACCAGAACCCTGCATTTCGATTTCCGACTCAACGCATGAAAACACTGATTACGTTTGTTTTGAAAAGTCTTTCTTATGTTTTCTTGAGTCATCTCACCAAGTATAACATTTAACTATGTCACAACTTTCTCTTTCTAGGATTCCTCCACGAAGACAACCACCCAGGTTTCCTGAGAGAGTACGTCATGACAGCCCACCAAGCGATGAGGCCTTAGTGCAAGGCCCTCTCACAGCTTTATCACCTTCAGGTAGTGTACCAGCAGCACCACTTCCCATTGGGAAGCTGTTGCCACCAGCCCCACCAGCAGAGGATGCACACCAACTGGGCGCATTTCACGAGTTCCAGTGGAAGAGGCCTCCAAGGTTCTGAGGTGAGACGAACCCACAGGCGGCTAAGGACTACTTGGAGTCTCTGGCCAGAGTGTTTCGCTTTGTTTGGACACCAGCTGATTTTATGGTGATCCTGATAGCCAACATTTTTCAGGTAGTGCCAGGGAGATAGTGGAGCCTGATGCTCTAGATACAGGATGAGGCAACCCTCATCTAGGAGAACTTGGAGGGCCTTTTCAGGTTAGAGTTCTTCCCAGTGACCTTACACTCTGTACGTATACAGGAGTTGTTTCACTTACAACTAGGTAGCATGATAGTGGCCCAGTACCAGGCAAGGTTCACTGATATCTCCAGATACTCCACATATATGGTAAGAGACCCTTTATTCAGGTCTTAGACCTATGAAAAGGGTCTTCGATGGGAGATCAGAGCATCAATGGTATTTCCTAGAATCCGACGTAGGATGGGGTGATTGAGAGAGAACTTTTATTTGAGAGATTCTTAGCTGAGCAGACACCATCATCAAGAGCTAATACCAGTTGAAAGGTAGCCAAGGAATATCAGGAGCCAGTAGGCAGATGAAACAAATGTCCAAGCGGATTAGGCCTTCTGGTGGATAACCCTAAGATGCAGGATCAGAGGTACGAGGCTCACAAGGCATAGGGAGACAGGTGAGGGGCACACAGTGTTGCACGTTCCGTGGGTAGGGTCATATGGCTCGCGACTTCCCGAGTCACCATACTAACTAACAGCAGAGGATCGAGGGACCGCCAAGGTAGAGGCACATGTTTGAGTTAAGAGGTCCGCTGGGTGGCAGACATGGCAGAGGAGCTGGCCGTGTAGTAGGCGGTGGGTGACGTTTCAAGACTCTATCTCCACCACCGCCAGGTGGTACACCCTGACCATAGGGAGCATGAGGATACGAACAAGCTCAACTCTAGGTAGCTGAGGCCTATGACCACGGCACTCCGGAGATGATTAGAGGTACAATCTATGTCTACTCCACCTTACCTGTAGTACTTATAGACATAGGTTCCAGTAACTCTTTCATTTCCACAACCCTCGTTCAGAGCTCAGAGATTCTGATGGATTTTTTGGCTCGATCCTTACGGCTAGAGACTTCAACTGGTGTGGATTCAACGATTACGCACTGGTTCTGGTACTGCAAGATTACTCTAAGAGTCGAGAGCTTCGGCTGGGATCTCCTAGTAGTGGCGTCAAGAACTTACGAAATCATCTTGGGTATGGATTGGTAATCCATAGTCCATGCTCAGATTGAATGTATTAGGAACAAATTATGGTGTGTCCACACAGAAGGGACCGGGTTTTTATTCAAAAAAGAGAAGGGAACCTTTGTAGCACATGATGGAATTACCCAGAGGAGGGTGCAGCCGATTACTCATATGTTGTCTAGCCTTACAGTCATAGCAGTTGATGTTGAGAGTCTTAGCTATCCTATAGTGGTGGACTAGTATGCCGATGTATTTCTTGATGATGTTATAGGACTACCTCTATGTAGAGAAGTATACTTTTACATCGAAATGTACCCCATGACGACAACGATATCTACATTAGCATATCATATGGCTCCCACAGAGCTTCGTGAGTTACATGTACAGTTGGAGGACTTGCAGGGAAAGGGGTTCATAAGGCCTAGTGTTCCTCTATGGGAAACCTTGATTTTGTTCTCCAAGAAGGAATATGGGAGTTTGAGACTTTGTGTGGACTATTGGAACCTTAAACAGGTGACCCTTAGGAACAAGTATCCACTCCTGAGGATTGATGAACTTTTTGATCAGCTGTAGGGAGCTCACTAGTTTTTGAAGATATTCCTCTAATCAGGATATCATCAGCTCAGGATATGAGATGAGGATGTGTAGAAGACAACCTTCAGATGCTGGTATGTCCATTATGAGTTATTGGTTATTATTTTTGGTGTGACCAATGCCCTAGCAGTGTTCATGGGACTCATGAATAGGATCTTTCAGTTATACATCAATCACTTCTTGGTGGTGTTCATCAATGACATCTTGATATACTCAGCAATAGAGGAGGAGCATGCCTATTATCTTCAGATAGTTCTAGATCCACTGTAAGTGCACCAGATTTATGGTAAGCACTCGAAGTTATTGTTTGGGATATGAGAGGTCCACTTTTTGAGACACATTACCTTAGAGGCTAGATATACAGTGGATACCGTGAAGATAGAGGCTGTTCTAGCTTGGGATCCCCCAGGAGCATGACATAGGCGTATAGTTTGCAGGGGTTGGATGGATACTATCGGAGATTCGTGCATGACTTTTTCTGAGTTACAATACCCTTGTTATCTTTTACAAAGATGGGTTAACCTTTCATATAAAAAGAGAGATTCCAACAGAGATTTTAGGAGCTAAGGCAGAGACTGAAGAGTGCCCCCATCTTGAGGCGACCAGAATAAGGTGTTGGGCACATAGTCTACTGTGATGCATCAGAGAATGGCTTGGATGTGTCCTAATGCAGGAGAGAGTAGTGATCACTTATGGTTCATGAAAGCTGAGGAATCATGATAAGAACTACACAACCCATGACCTGGAGTTAGGAACAGTGGTCTTTGATTTGAAGATGTGGCAGAATTACTTGATGGGTGAACGTTTTACAGTCTACTCTGATCACAAGAGTCTCAGGTATATCTTCTCTCAGAAGGACCTGAACCCGAGACAACAACTATGGCTATAGTTCCTCTAGAACTATGACATTGAGATAGTCTATACTACTAGGAAGGGGAATGTGGTAGTAGATGCACTCAGCAAGAGGTCTGGTCTGCAGTTGCTGAGTTAGGTGACAAACCCGCTAGCCAGGTTGTAGATATCCTTCATTGATTGATATGAAGTAGCATACCTGTAGTCTATGATAGTCACACCCCACTTCTTCAGCGAGTTAGGGAGGCCAGATTGGGGACACTGACTACGAGGCTAGATGTGCTCAGATATCCTCAGGGCAGGAACTTGATAGATTTTATGAAGGTGGGTAGCACGTCATCCTCTTCAAGGGACTTACCATGGTACCGGTGGAGCTATAGGAGGAGGTGTTGAGGGAGTTCCATACGTCCCCTCTGGCGGTACATCCTAGTGTGGAGAAGATGTACCAGGACCTCCAACGTCAGCACTGGTGGCCAGAGATGAACAAGGAAGTGGCAGAGTTTGTTTCAAGATGCCTCACTTGTCAGTAAGTGAAGGCCGAGCATTTGGTTCTAACAGGATTTTCTCAGCCAATAGAGGTTCCAGAGTGGAAATGGGATGGGATCTCCATGGACTTTGTGATATGGATTCCATGTACTTCGAGGGGACATGATTCCATATGGTTGATCATTGACCGAATCACCAAGTTGGCCCACTTACTACCTATCCAAGAGTAGGGATTAGTAGAAAGCTTGGGAAAACTCTACGTACAGGAGATCGTGTGACTTAATGGGGTGATAACAACAATTATCTCTGAACCTGACACAAGATTCACATCCCGATTGTGGAAGGGATTGCAGGAGGAATTCAGGACTCAGATACATTTGAGCACCACCTTTCATCCTCAGACGGATGGTCAGATGGAGCAGACCATTCATATGCTTGAGGACAAGCTTCATGCATGCATCCTAGATTTTCGATGTAGTTGGAATGATCACTTTCCCTTGGTGGAGTTCACATAAAAATATAGTTTTCACCCCACAATTAGTATGGCACCATTAAGGGCCCTATACGGCTATCCCTACTAATCACCTCTATGCCGGATAGACCCAGGGGAGTCATCACTTATGGGTACAGATTTGGTACATGATACCAATGAGAAGGTGTAGATCATCCAGGAGTAGATGAAGACTGAAAAGATTTGACAGAATTCATATGCAGATAGAAGACAGATACCTTTGGATTTCTGGAAAGGGGGCCACATTTTCTTAAAAGTCTCTTCTCGATGGGGACTGCAGAGATTTGACTGAGATGATAAGTTATCACTGATGTTTATTGAGAAATTTCTGACACATTAAGGAATAGGTGGGGTGGAATATCACTTGAAACTTTCACCACAGTTGGAGAAGTTAAAGGACGTCTTCCATGTATCACAGCTGAGGAGATACATGCACGACCCATCTCACATCATCGACCATGGTGAGCTGGAATTTGACGATGGGTAGATGTTTATGGAGGATCAAGTAGAGATTGAGGATCGTTAGGAGTGGGTCCTTCGAGGGTGGTCAATACGTCTGGTGCGTGTTCACTAGAAGCATGGGAACTTCCAGTAGAGCACATGGGAGTGGGAGGCTCAAATTCATGTTCAATACCCCCATTGGTTTCTTTAGTCAATGTTGTGGATTTCGGGGATGTAAATCCATAAGGTTGGGATAATATAGAGACATGGATTTTCTATGTATTTTTTTGTAATTACATGTAATTATTATGAGTTTGTGAAAATTGACGGCGCATGATTCCGAGGCATGGTGTGCCCGAAATGAATTTTTGATCTTTTTTTCATGTAAGTTTTGTAAACTCCTAATCGGTGTTTTCTAACTTTTGAACCATTGCTCGGTTTAAAAATATGAGGGCACCCTTGAATCCACAGTGCCATGGTTCACTTAAGGGAGGCTTTACTTTGACCACAACAGGTGTGGAGAAGAAGTTAATTTTTTGGTGACTTTTAAAAGAAATGAAATAAAAAAATCTCATTATTTTATTTCTTTTCCACCAATGGAAAAGTGGAGTGTGGGACCCACTGTGAGTCAGGCCAATGAATGTCTTGACTTTCCAAATCCTAAGTAATGATGTCATTGGTGGATTATGAAGCTTCTTAATTTATGATCCCCATTAACTCCCCATGTTGTTACTTACTCTCCCCATATCATATAAATATAGAGGTTAGTGGAGGGGTATCAGACAAGCTTCACCAAGAAACGAAGTTATATTGGAGTGCCATAACGCCGAGCCCTTAGAGGGAAGAGCTGACCCTAGTAGGAGGTTATGTGCAACACTAAAACCCCAAAACGGAGTTTGACATTCGATCGGCGGTGAGGACATCTTGTTGTGGGGATGACGAACAATGAGACTCCCTCAAGCGTGAGCTCTCTCCAAAGTTTTAAGGTACGTGGTTATTTCATTTGTGCGTTTATGATTCCCTCTTCCCCATTTTTGAAATTATATGAAGAACATGGGTTAACCGACTAACGTATTGACCAGTGATTCAATAGTCTTTGCGAGAGGATTATTGCAGGTAATCCTTGTGGGGTTTATCTTGTTGTTTAATTAAATTGATTATTAAACCCCATAATATCCTCCATAATACAAGATAACATGGAGGGTGTGGGACTAACGAACCTGGATCGAACCCTCTATTATCTTTCTATCCTTGACCCACCTTGAAATACCGAAAGAATGTCGACGCGTGCCGCAAGAAGAAGGTTATGGCTCGTTAGCCATAGAGAACGGAGGAGGCGGCCGATATGACAGCCGACTGCGGGAAGGGAGGAGGTACGACCGCCATGCTGTCGGTGAATGGAAGCCGCAGATGAAGCCGCGATAGAGGATGAACCTACCTTCGGTGGGTTCTGCAACGACTGAGCTGCGCCCACATGGAACCACCACCCAACCAACTAAATGGACTTTGGGCTAGTTGGGAATCTAGGAGACTGGCGGGTTACACCCTCCGCATCGGACCGAACCAGGCCGCTGATCTCAGAGTCGGGCCGCCGCCCTCATGTCGGGCTGTCACCCTCATGCCGGGCCACCGTCCTCGAAGTAGGCCGCAACCTCACACCAGGCCATCGCCCTTGGAGCAGTCCACCGGCCATGGAGGAGGTCGCCACCCTCGGAACCAGGATGCCGCCCTCACGCCGAGCCGCCACCCTCGAAGCATGCCGCCACCCTCAGAGCTGGGCCGCTGCCCTCACATTGGGCCCCACCCTCAGATTAGGCCATCTCCCTCGGAGCTGGGCTGATTCCCTCACATCGGGCCACCTACCTCGAGATGGGTACCCGCCCTCAGAGCCGGCCGCCGCCCTCATATAGGGCCACCCCCCAGTGGGCCACCCCCTGGACTTGGTCGCTGCCCTAGCAAGTCGCCACCCCACACGGGTCAGGCCGCCCCTTTTACGGCCATGCTATTTGGGTCAGGCCGCCCTTGTGGGACTCCCCTCTTGAGGGATAGACCAGACATCGGCCCAGTGGGCCGAATCCACCTCAGTCCAGCCCAGAACGGGTCGGGCTAGGTCAGTTCAACCAGGTCAGATTGGACCCAGGCCCAACCAGGTCCAGAAATACTCAAATGACCTTTACCTAAGAACCAGAAGGCCGTTTGATGAACCATCTACGGCATTGTGACCCTTGGAGTGAGAGAATCCTTTTGCATTACTCCATTAAAGTTTTAGAGAAAATTGGAGGGTAACTGGGTTGGATCACACCCAAATCCAACCAGGACCTCGATACTGAAATGTCAATAATGCAGAGATTAGGCATCTGAATAACACACCATTTGTTTCATTGTAACCCTTATGAATTGGAGGATCACTTTGTTACATCTTTTTGAGGCTTCGTGCTGGTTTAGATACAACTGAGGGCTCAGGGAGTGGTTCTCCCAAGCGCACTACATACGAAACCCTGCGACTGCCTGAGACCTGACGACTGCTGACTTTTAGACTCGAAGTAACTCGAAAGCCATGGTATTTGATTTGGAAGAGTACCTTCACATACCACGATGGGGGTGGGTGGTTCTGTGTGACCTATCGGGTCACGTTGGGGAGCAGCTGCGGTACGCGATGAGGAGTAGTACCTTAGCAGACCATGATGGGGGTGGGTGGTTCTGTGTGACTCGGTAGACCCACAGTACGCGATGGGGAGGTGTACCTCAGTAGTTCAAGGTTAGTGGGATGTGGCTCAGAGTGACCTGACAAGCCCAATGCACTCGATAGGGGATGAGTTCTCCAATAGCTGAGGCGTTCAACGTTGTGACTGAGGATATTACTTGTTACTACCCCTAGAATAAATCCTATTGGGGGCTGTCTTTACCTTGTGCTTGTGATTTATGTTATGATATGTGGTACTTTACCTATGTGTTAATATACCTTCATTGTGTTACCCTGTCATTTTTCATTGTGGAAATCTAGGAGACCTAGGGGGTCTTGGGGTCCCTAAGGAGTAATGTTATACTCACCCCTTCATGAGCTTCACCCTCACCTTGTTGTGTCTTGTGCAGACGACATACAAAATTGATCGATGCTGAGGGATCCATGACTGGATGGTGCTTGGAGGTGGACCATTCAGCGTGATGTGATGTAGAGGAGACGAGAGGATGTGGAGTGCAGTGGAGGCGATCTATACCGACCCTTCAGGTAGGAATATCAGAGGAAAACTCGATATATATTTTCCTCTTTCTTTCTATTGTACTGTACTTTCAGTCATACTTGTACTTTTACAGTTGGACTTGTATTCTGGACCCTTTTACTTTTATCACTCTTTGACTACATATGTTTACTTCACTATTGCTTCTTGTTGTGTTCTCAAACCATGTGTTTGTACTGGTCTAAAGGAAATGCCTTCCTGTTTTAGGGAATATGCCTTTCAGTGCTAGTTGCCATCCCCTCGCCTATGGAAGGCTTGCTTGGGGTAGTCATGGCAAGTTCCCTGGGGGACGGGTCATGACAAATTTATTATTATTTCCTACATGTTATCTATTAGTATAATTCTCAAATGAATATTTTATTATATTCCTTGGTGAGTCTGATAGTTGGTTAAGCTACACATTGTTAATCATGTTTCATGAAAACTAATTAGGAATAACCCCAATTTTTTTCAATTTAATGATAATACCATTTAACATCTTATCAACAAATTGTTCACCACATTCAATTTTATCCATATGTATTTTGGATCTCGTCATTGACTAAGACAAAAAATTTAGTGTGATGAACACTTTTCATAGTGAAAAACCACATAGATATTGAAAATTACTTATAGGATATCAAAATTATGACACCTTTTTTAATATATGATACCTCAGGGATATCCTTAAAGACATACATAGTTATATTATTAGAAATAACCATTGGGTTATCACTAAAAATTTATTATATGAGTTTTCAATGGTTGATTAAAATTTCTCTGATTCCAACTATAAAAAAACAATCTTTTCATACATGGATATTAAATCTTTTTAAAAGAATATTTATTATATCACACTAACACATATCTGAGGAATGTCACATATTAGTGTTTTAGGAAACTTGGAACACATTATTCTAATTTGGTAAAATATATTAAATATCACCCATAAAGATATCCCCTTTAGTAATCCTACTTAAAACCATTATTTATATCACATAGAAATGAAACATAAGAAAAAGGGAGCTTAGATTCATAATAAGGGTAAAAAAGGGAGATACTTAAGTATTAAATAAGAATAAGAGTATGAGAACATAATCATAAACATTTAATATTTTACATTTCATATAAAATATCATATACATGAGTCATGTTATAAATATTGGATGTTCATAAGACAAGAACTATAAGGAAATGAAAAGCCTACACCATGAAAGAATAACATAAAAAAATACATAGAATGTGGAAGACACATAATCATGAAATTTAATTCTCAATAAGTCAAAAAACATTTTTAAAACTAATTATTTAAATTTATGGGGACTACACCTACAAGGAGGGACAAACCACCATCCCCAGTCACAATCCTTTAATTTAATGGGATCGATTTTCTCCTTCTTCCCATAGTGGATCTTTCCCGTCGATTTGATTCCCATTATTTTTCATGAGATATAAATGATTACCCAATTAATTGGATAGATATAAAGTATCACCTATCACATAATGAAAACCATACATATGTGTGACACAAAAACAAGAATAATTCATAATATCAGAACCCATTAAATGAAATGGGTTTCATAAACATCACTAAATCGTAACATTAAGTCATGAAAAAGACATGGGTGTCATCAATATCATTTCATTATAAAAATAAAAATAATAAGAATATTATGGGCAGTATCATTGGAAAAAACCCTAGTAAAGAATTGGTAACATTAAATGATGCTAACGTAGATATAAAATAATTTTGAGAGACAATTTGAAAATAATTCTTGAGGAAAATATCCTTTCTGTATGAAATCGATATCTTTTCATAAAATATAGAAAAATTTTAAAGGAATAAATTTTATTTGAAAATAACCATGTAATAAAGTAAGGGATTATTTAATTTTTTAAGGCTTTATAAAATCATAAAAATATTTTCATTACATATAAGTTAAAGATATTGTTTTATCTATTTTATGGAAAAGTCACAAATTATCACATTTGGAAACTGAAAAAATGGTTCCTTTCAAAATATTTAGTTAAAAATAAAAAATCAAAAAATTTATTTTTTTAATAATATTAAAAAAATTGGAAAGAATATTTTAGAAACATAGACATGGAAGAAAAATATTCCTCACCAGATACTTATATACAAATAATCTCAAATAATAAGGAGATTGTATAATTAAAACTTAACAATTTATTATCAGTTGAATCAAATTCTACATGAAGTAAATAAAATTATTTAGATATGAAAATACCATAATATTTAAGATAAGACTAATAAAATAAATTCATGGGTAGTATATACACCACATAGAAGAAATAAATAGTGTATAAGGTATGTGTCCTACAAATATAACCGTGATACAAAAATCCCATACCTTAAGTCTTGACACCCTTTATACACATTAGAGAATCCTATATAATAAAAATAAGTTTATTATAAATATTATACATAACCGTATTCATATATATAATATAAATTTTTTATTTAATCATATCTTCATATTTTTTTTAACAATTTCATGTTAAAGTTATGTTTTGGGGAGTAATTGTATTGACTTTCATATATGTTTTTACTTGGTATTCATGTCCCTCTTACTCATATCATGATTGAATCATATATATAAGGATAAAAATGTTATAAATAATATATATATATATTACGTATAAATGTATATATAATTATGGAGATTCATAAAATTTATAAATAGAAAATAAAATACACCATTCATGGAGATGGTAGGCCATACGCATGCATGAACATTATTTTCTTTTTATTATCAAATTAAAAATAATTATATGATATATTATAATTAAATAATTATTTTTTGTTTTATATTTCATATATATTCATAAAATTCATCCTTAGTACCATCCATATTAAATATATTTGAAAAATGAATCACATCACATCGTGGAGATGGTATGACAAACGTACGTATGATCAATGTTATCATTTCCCAAAAAATTAGGTGGTTAAAAGGTATATATCATATTATAATTGTATAATTAATTTTATTTAATAAATATAATATATAAAAATTAAACCGATAATAATTCCTACTCATAAAATATGATGATGTAAAATGAATTGTATCACTACGTGGAGACGTTAAGTCATACATAAAACACGTGTGATGATTTTACTTCATGTTTGATGGGAAAGGGGTTGTATAATGGTGTGATAATAATAATAATAACATATATGTATATATATTATGATGATGAAATTACTTTATTATATATATATATATTAGATTTATAGGATTTATAGAAAATAGAAAAAGAGAGTGATCAGTTAGTTCCGTTACATCGTCTTCAAAATAGTTCTTTTATATATGCTCTAAAGTACTCTATAGTTGGTCCTTTGATAATACCAACACATATAAAATGTGTATAGTCAAATTTAGAATATAAATTTGCATAGTTTGGATGATATTGAAGATTTTATGTGGTGAAATGATATGGGGGATTTGGTGTCCTTTTATAGTCATAGTGAGGGGTATATTTGGAATTTCTCAAAAGATTAATTTATAATAAATTAAATACCAATAAAAATACCTTAAAATGGGAATTAATTCAATGATAATTTAAGATAGGGTGGTAACACCATATAAAAATATATCTTTGAAAAGTTGTTTTTAAATTTTTAAACCCCATATTTTTCATTTACCCGTACTTAACCTATTTTTATTTTAATTATGGTTACATCCTATTCAATATTAAAATTTGGATATTTTTACATGTAAGGCATAAATCGAACTATAAAAGTTCAATTAATGATATTTTAGACCTTTATTTATCTCAATTATCCTTATTTTGGATATTTATGATATCTAACAACCTTAATAAAATATTATTATCATAAAATATTGTTACATTCAATTTCATCACTATTCATTACATTAAATTTATGAAAATAAATAAGCAAGATAAAATCCAAATATTATATGTTATACCTATAATATGACATATTAAGCTAAAAATTCTTGTATTACATAAATATTATTCAAATTTAATGTCTTTTAATATTTTTAATATCACTTAATTATGTTTTTCTTTAATAGAATAATTACAACATCATCTTTGTGTAATTATTTATGATATTTATTTTGTCAATAAAAAATAAAAATAAATTTAAATAATATATATAAAAATTTATATTTCACTTTAATATAAATAGTTGATTATATCTTCTATTTATCTCTATATTAAAAATATTATGCTTATTAAATGTAAGATTTTTACATTTTGTTACTCTTTGATTTTAATACTATAAAATCATTTTCATGGAATAATGTCCATAAATTATTAAAATTAGATATTTAAGTGTTAAAGGGATAAATAAATTTATAAATATTTTGTTTTCAATATTTAAGATAATTTTCTAATATTTATAATATTATTTTTACCCATAAATACTCATTTTACCCTTAATTGTGGTAATAAAATCACTAAAGTTACTATTTATATTGCCAAAAAATAAAAGGGGTTTATTTTATAATTTTGGACCTTATGATTCCAAATATTTATTAAATTTTTCAAAATTCAATAGATATAATTGGATAAATTTAAATGAAAATTAAATTCATTGATAGAATGAGAAAACAAGGTTTTAAAGTGAAAACATTCGAAAGATCAAAATGTTTTTATATAAAAATATAATTTCAAATTGAGTAATATGAAATAAATTGGACTAAAGGATATATAATTTATTTAATTTTACTTTAAAACCAATAAAAATAAAAATTAAAGCTATAAATTACTTATACAAACAACTATTTTCAATTATGATTCAATAATTTTTCACTCTTCCTTAAAACATGAAACTTATCAGAAAAATAAAAAATACTAAAACAAAGTAAATTTTGATATATTTATTTAAAATAAAAATTAAAAATTTTACAAATAAAATTTATAAAAGTGTCAAAAATTATATTGAAACCATGTGCTCTATAAAAAGCCAAAAATATTAATTTTTAAAAATTATAGTTTTTGAGTGTAAAAACACATTTTTTATTATTTTTATATCATGTATAGAAGTAATATAGGGGGAATGTTGAAAATTATATTAAATATTATATATATATATCATTTATATAATAAACTAATTGTGATTTGTTAATTTACTTGATATAAGACACATTTGAGTGCATTTAAATAGTTTTTCAGAAAAATATTTCCTCTTAATTTCAAAAGGGGTTTAATTTTATAAACTATAATTCCATAATTAAATTAATCCAGTTTTTAGCCTCCATTTTAATATATCAGTTATAATTTTAGTAGTTAAATAATTATAATAATAAATTTTCTTTCTTATAAAATTGGTGTTGCGCATAGAGAAAGCTAAACCGATGTTGTGTATAGTGCAAGATTATCTTGGTGTAGCATATAATGAAAAAAACAAGATATATTTAGTGTAATTTGAAATGAAAAATATCAATGATATAAAATTTATTTGAAAATATATTTCTCCAAATCTTTAGGTGTTACAATGACACTTCAATAAAATCAACTGAAAAAGATTTTAAGACAAACATGTAGAATCAGTTTGTAACCAATAACACTCCCAACACATAAGAATTAGGGAAGAATACCCATGGAAGAGGAGGAGCCTTCTGGTTCATCAACCAATCTACTAGTGGTCTAATGATGTGAAAAATTTGTGAAGAAACATTAAAGCTCGAGAGGGAAGATGGTAATTTCCCCATTTTTAAGAAGCACACTATTTGGATGCATTATTGTAAAATATATGCACAAATTTCATGCGTCCCTCTCCTCGAGAGGGAACCATGCTTCATGGTCTGGCTAGCCACCCACATAGTATGAAAAACCATATTGTGGTCATGATCTCACCACTTTTCAAAGGGAGATCATGCCACATTGTATCCTTGGACACCCATAATGGTTTCCCCACCCATGCACAACCCTTCTACAAGAAATAAATTAATGGAACATAGTTACCACTAACCACATGCCTATGGTGCTCTTAGAACAGATCAACCTCTTTTTCTTCTTTTCCATGCTATTAAACCCAAAGATAAACCTGAGACAAATCCAAATCCTAGGAAATAGTCCATTCAAAAAATAAATTCAAACTGTGATGTACCTTACTTTAGGTTCAGGATATTGAAATTTCCCAACC
This sequence comes from Viscum album, assembly GCA_963277665.1. Lineage (NCBI taxonomy): Eukaryota > Viridiplantae > Streptophyta > Magnoliopsida > Santalales > Viscaceae > Viscum > Viscum album. The sequence continues at coordinate 767,007,734 of OY728119.1, read as the reverse complement.
TTATAATATCTCATCCTTAAGTTATGCTCGAAAGATTCAATAATCCCCCAAGTCAATGTTCAAGCCATAGATCCCACCAATAAATTTCCATTTCAGAAGTCACCTCATGAACGTAGCCATACTAACAGAATATTATGTCCAAAGAAACTATCTTACCTAAGGAATTTACCCCTGATATTCACAACATGAACAAAATTCTCCAAAATAGATGCATTAACCTAAAAAAACATCATCAACACCAAACACATGAGGAATAAAAGTCAATATTTTATAATTTTCTAAACAAGAAAATGTGATACATATCATTATAAAATTCTATAAGATCCAATCAACACTCTATCAGTCCTATCCCCTCAACAATTCATGGCCCAAATCACTTGGTGATATCTTAACACCTTTTTCAAATATCCAATGGTGACCCAAGTTCAACATAAACTAAGGAATAAACAGTTTTACAACCGCATTCCATGGCCTACATCAATATATAACTCAAGGCCCAATGACACCAGTCAACACCCGAAAACCCAAAACAAAACCAAATCCAACCCTTAAGATCAGGGATGTAAGATCCTAGATATTATTTTTAGGCATGTTTTCCTTTTTATGGTTTTTTTGAGGAAAAAGAGGAGTTTCTTGAAATTTCTTAAGTACACACCATGTACTTTATGAGTTCACTCCGTGTACTCGATTACTGTGGGTAGCCAGGTGCTGGATGTGTAGCAGCCATGCACACGACCATGTTTAGTGACCAGAAGACCACCTAATGCAGGGGCTGGTGAAGGAAAGTAAATTCCATGTACTTATAAAGTACAATCCATGTACTTTCTTTCTTTCTTTCATTAAACGCACCGGGGTCACATCTAATTGGCAGAAAGACCACCTTCTAGGTCTGTTTTGTCCGAGAGCGAGAGTATAACTGTGATCCTTCTCTGAGCTCCCCTTCAAGAATCTATTCTCTGAATCAACTACTAAAGATTTCGTTGGGATCGCCTCAGTTAACTCTTCTTTCTGATAGAGATTCGTTTCCAGATTCATCCTCTTTCAAGAGTTATCTTCGGTTGGGAATTTTTGGAGTTTTTATAGACTTATGGTGTTATTGGGAGATTCACGGTTCGAGGTTCACATATAATGATCCTATAACGCCAAGGTAGGTGGTTTGTGCCTTTCGGTTGAAAGTCTTTGAGTTATATGTGCAAAATTTCCCAATACCCTTGAACGGGGTATTGCGTGCTTACAGTTTTAGCCCTGTTAATTTCCTACTATGCTGGTATGCTTGAATAGAGGTTAATTGAATGAGAATAGGCTTCATTGCTATTCTTTGGAAGTGTTTTCCCATGCATGTTTTGTTTGTGACCATTTTTTCTTGCTTAGCCTGTTAGGCCGCCTTGTTTGTTTCTCATGCCTAGTTTTGTAGGATGGAGTGATGTTTATCGGACAAGTTGTTATATTGTAGACTATTATCCAAGAAGTTCTTGATGTTTACTTTGGCTGATACACATTTCTATGCTTTTTTGACTTACATAGTGCCATGAGAACCTGGTGTAGTGGACCATAGGGAGAATGGGAGTAAGGGCTTATCCAGAGTGTCCGTTTTTTTGTTATGATGCGAGACCATACATGGAATAAATTTAAGTTATTCCTCAGAGTTTCTGTAGTACCTCAACGCAGGCCACATGGGTAATTTAACGTAAGTTCTTCCCCAAAGAACCTTTTAGTTACCGATACGAGACTATAGGGGGAACTGACGATGAGTGCTTACTCAGAGAGTCTATAATAAAGCTGAACAAGAGGGGTTAGACTGTGAGTACTTCCCAGAGGGTTGATTGTGTTTTATAGGTAGGACCAGAGGGGATAGGCTGTGAGTATATCCCAGAGGGTTACTTGTTTGTGATTATCTGTTTACATACTATGTGGAACTGGATGCTTTGAAACTATGGAATTGTTACTATTGAGCACTTCATTGTTACCGCTTTTTTGTTTATTGCCTTCCATATATATTCACTGAATGTTATGAATAGATCTCTTGGTGGTTGCCTACTCGGATTTAATCTCACACCCAGTTTAGGTCATGGTTTTGGGCCTAAAAAATTATATTTTTGCAGGTATAGATAAGGTAAAGTTCCCTTCTACTTTAGGTACTTGATTATTGATGAGCTGGAGAGAATGGGACCAAGATGAGGCTTGCGATGCGGAGGAGTTTATCTATTTTCTTGTGTACTTTGGTTTATTACCATATTCCAGCATTGTTTTTGTTTGGTTTCTTTCATAGACATATGTACCATGCATCATTTATACATGTGTGCTCCAATTTCATATTACATTCAGTCTTCTGTTGTTTACTATTGTATGCCATTATTACTGCTTCTGCTATTGTTAATCTGTTTCTTTTCCACTGCGTTACTCTACCAATGATGGAATAGTTTCCCCACTATCACACCCAAGGCCCTTACTACTAGTCAGTAGCCTCTGGCATTATGGGGAATGCACTTGAGGCCATGTGGCCAACCGAGTACGGGGTGCCTCTGGGCGGCTTCCAGAACCGGGACGTTACAAATTGGTATCAGAGGAATTATTTTTTCTTGACATAATATCTGGATCCTATATCCTGGTATAGGAAGGAATAGGTACTTGGTAATAAGATGTGACCAGGATTAGCTAACCCGTGTACAAGGAAAATCCAATCTACCTCGTTTAATGCAATTTTTCTTGTTTTTCAATTTTATAGCTGATTTTATTTTCATTGTTGGTTGACCCACACATATTGGGCTATTATTGATTTTTTTATTGAGGTTCTATTTCTGTTGCAACCTGATGAGATGAGGTTATGCCATCTCATGCATCATATAGGAACTTTATAGGGATCACATGTCATGCATTCTTATAATTCCATATAGGGTGTATTAGCAATTGAATGTTGTTGTGATAGGTGTTGTTCTAGAAATGCATGCTGTTGTGATATATGCCTTGATAAAAATACCTGCTATTTGGTAGGGTATTGTTTGTGTAATGTTTTTTTTGAATGAATGCCAAAATTTGGTTCTTGAGGTGTAATGGGCCCTCATGGATTGGAATTTGATGGATAATTGATCTATTATGCTTGTTTATTACACGTATAAGATGCCAATATTTGATTTTCGGGGAGTATGAATCCTCACAGATATAAATTGGTCACTTTAATGTTCTTTTCAGTGTTTTTCTGGGCTCCAAATTAGTTTTTGAGGATTACTGTCTGGAAAAACCCAAAATACACACCATGTAATGTTAAATAAATGTCATTTGTTCTTCTATTCGGGGAAAAAATATTTTTCTTATGTACATTCCATGTACCATATGTACACTCCATGTAGTCTCTAACCATGCCTTAGACTGTGTGGGAAGAGAAACAAGGTTTGGGAATCTTCGGTAAGACACGCCGTGTACCAGATGCACACTCCGTGTTGTAGAACCGTGTAACATACCATGTCACTAACAACACGGGTCAGCGAAATCTTCCTAGTACACGCCGCGTCTATCTGAAACATGAGTGTAGTGTGAGTCATCTATCTGGTAGTGTCATTAACAACATGGTTCGGTGAAGCACGGCTAGTATACACCGTGTCTGGCACTAACACACCGTGTAGTCTCATTCTGGGAGAACCATGTGGCCTAGCCGTGTAAGGTAAGTCGGGCAGAAGAAGAGGATTCAAGTACATGGTGTGTGTAAGGACCACATTCCATGTATGGGGTGTTACAAAACTAGTTTTGGTAGAAGTACACGCACATGTGAAAGGATTAAAGAATCATGTCATTTAGTCAAATATACACATCATCTATCATTGTTTTGAAAAACTTGAATGCTCTCTTTCTCATATTTCCTCCTTACACTCTTAGTTTTTAGTCCTTGATAATCTTGATCTAAGGTGTGTGCTTGAACTTGCAGATCCATGTCATCGAGACGTCCTCCGGTTGTATACCAGTTATAGGGAAACGATCAGACACTGAACATGGAGGATCAAGGACTACCAGAAAATCCTCAAGTTGTGCCAGTCTTGGAAACAACCATCATTCTGGACATAGGTGCTGATGCATAGTTTCGAGAGGGATTCATGAGGTTCATACAAACCTTATAAGGAGTACCACATCCTTCCCCTTATATGGCAGAGTTGACGCGGGTTTTCTAGTAGCAACATCCTCCAACTTTCACCGGCGAAGGAGGACCTCAGACTACATAGTCATGGTTAGAAGCCATGCTTTCCATCTTCGAGAATCTAGAGACGCCTCCAGAGAGGAGGGTCAAGCTCACTACATACATGCTTTGGGATTCCTCCAAGAGATGGTGGGATGTTATCTCACAGGCAATATGATAGCAGGTTATAGCTTGGGATGAGTTCTAGCATGCCTTCTACAATTACTTATATCTGGAGACTTTGAGGGCCGATCAAGCCCGAGAGTTCATGAGTCTAGAGCAGGGTACTCTTGCTGTCATGGAGTACTATTCTTGTTTCACTGAGCTACAAAGAATCATGCCTATTACAAGAGGTGATGAGTTATTCCTGGAAAGGAAGATTGAGGATGGTCTAAGGAACGACATCCGATCATAGGTGAACATCTTCAGGTTGAATTCCATCACTTCTATTGTCAACCTAATGCTGATAACGGAGCCAAATTTGAGGGATTCTGGAGTTTTGAGCTATGGTGGTTTGACATTGGGAGTTATTATCCCTCTAACTGACAGTATGAAGCACCAAAAGGGGTCTTCATGTGGTGATCCAAGGAGGAGAGACTCTTCTTCTGGTAGATAGGTGGTGTGGTACTAGTTCAGGAAGAATGGTAATATGAGACCACATTGCTCGAGAGAACCAATGGAGTGCTGATCTTGTAGCAAGATGAGTCATCTACAACATTTCTGTCAGATATTCTCACTAGAAGCTAGTGACATGGGTTCTTCTATGACTTCGTGTTCCGGAGCAGCACCACCAGTTTCCCATCATTCTGGGAACTGGAGTTCTTCCGGCTGTTCAGGCCGATTTGGAGGTTGTGGTCATGGTAGTCAGTCACGAGGATTTCAGCGACAGCAGGGTAGATTAGCTCAGAGTGGTCGGGCAGGGTCACAGGGCAGCGGTGTAGGTCATACTTTTGTAGTGGAGTAGACCCAATAGAAGTAGGATCCCATACCCTCTACAGTTCGAGGTACGATCTTAGTTTCCTTAGTTTTAGCTTCTACGCTTTTTGATACAGGGGATTCCCCTAGATTTATATTTGTTTCATTTGTGGAGAGCCTTGGGCTCTGTATCTTTACTTATGCTGATGTCTTAACATTGGACACATTGTTGGGGACTAAAATAGCTAGTGTATGTCAGTGCATGGAGTTCCCTCTTGAGGTTGGTGGTTGTAACTTCTTATGGGACATTTATGTCCTAGAGATGGCAGGCTATGATTTCATTCTCAGAATGGACTGGTTAGTTCCCTTCCAGGAAGTTGTCAATTGCTATCACCGTAGGGTTAGTTTCACATCACTTGAGGGTGGATCATTTCTTTATAAGGGTGACTGGGATGTCCGGGTGAGCAGAGCGGGACCCAAGTATTAGGGGTTGAGAAAATTTATAGCCCATATTGCTAGTCTATATTTGGATGACCAGGGGACTTCACTGATGGACTTTCCTCCAGTGGTGGATCATTTCAGGGACATCTTTCCAGAGGAATTTTTAGGTTTCCTCTGGAGAGAGAAGTATAATTTCTTATTGAGATCATTCTAGGAGAGGAATGAGTGTACATTACCCCTTATAGAATGGCTACATCAGAGTTACAGGAGATCAAGAAGTAGTTGGAGGAGTTCCAGTCTAAGGGTTTCTTCCGACCCATTACTTCTCCTTGGGGTTCACCTGTCCTATTTGTGAAGAAGGTTGATGGTACCCTCAGACTTTGTGTGGATTATCAGAAGGTGAACTAGTTGATGGTCAAGAACCGATATCCTTTGCCAAGGATTAATGATCTCTTTGATCTGCTTCGAGGAGCCTGGGTGTTCTCAAATATTGACTTGAGATCTGGTTACCATAAATTGTGCATTAGACCATCTAATATACCTCTTACAGACTTTTGAAGTAGTTATGGTCTATACGAGTATGCAGCTATTCCGTTCAGTCTCACCAATGCACTTGAAGTCTTCATGGCTCTGATGAACCGAGTGTTCTATCCATATATGGATTCTTTCGTGGTGGTTTTCCAAGATTATATCTTGGTGTACTCTCATACTCGACATGACCATGATACCCATCTTGAGATCATTATGAGTACACTAAGAGGGCATCAGTTATATTCTAATCTCTCAAAATTCCACTTTGGGATGAATTAGATTCACTTCTTAGGTCACATTATCTTAGAGACAGGAGTATCAGTAGACCCAGATAAAGTGAGAACAATAGTTTCTTGGGAGCAGTTGAAGAAAATTTTTGAGGTATGAAGTTTCCTAGGGATGGGAGGATACTACAAAAGTTTCATACAGGACTTCTCACACTTAGCAGCACCACTGACGGGTCTGACTAAGAAGGGTGAAAAGTTCTTGTGGTCAGATTATTTTGAGTCAGCCTTTTAGGAGCTAAAAGGGAGGTTTAATTCAGCACCGATAATATCATTTCTAGAGATGGGAAAGAGCTATACTATGTACTGTGATGCTTTAGGAATTGGTCTGGGATCTATAATTATGCAAGAAGAAAGTCATTGTGTACGGGTCTCGACAGTTGAGGCCACTTGAGATAAATTACCCGATGCACTATCTTGAGTTGGTTGCGGTTGTTCATTCCTTCAACTGTTGGAGACATTATCTATTGGGAGAGAATTTTTTGGTTTTCACTGACGACAAAATTCTCAAGTATATCTTCACTCATCGTGACATGATTTTGTGAAAAAGAAGGTGGGTTGAGTACCTTTAGTATTTTGACATTGAGCTTGCTTATATGCCTGGGAAAGGAAATGTGGTGGCTGATGCGTTGAGTAGGAGGACTCAGATACATGAACTTCTGGAGGCCAGCAGTGAGTGGAAGATTATGGCTATGTTCTCTGAGATGCATTTGGATGTGCACGATAGGTAGGGGAAAATGTTTCTTTCTTCTGTAGTCGTTACCTCTACTCTTATTGATCTAGTGAGAATGAAGTAGCTATCAGATTCTGAAGGCCTAGTCCTATAGGAAAGCGTGTCAGGAGAGGACCTTATTCTTGGATGGACCATAGGTGAGGATGAGATCTTGCGTTTCATGGGAACATATGGGTGTCTGCAGACATACACGAGGAGCTGATGCATGACTTTCATTCCTCAGTTTGGGCAGTTCATCCTTGTGTCACCAAGATGTATCATGATCTACATAGTCAGTATTAGTGGTCAGGTATAAAGAGAGATGTTGTTGGTTTTGTGATGAGGTGTTCCACATGTCAGCAGGTGAAGTTGGAGCATCAGCGACCAACCAGGATTTTGTAGTAGTTACCCATTCCCAAGTGGAAATAGAATGATGTCTCAATGGATTTCACGATAGTTTTGATGAGGTCGCCTCGAGGGAATGATGCTATTTGGGTTGTAATTGAAAGGCTCATGATGGTTTCTCACTTCTTGTCGATAAAAGAGAATTTCAGTGTTGATGAGATGGGACGGTTTTACATCTTTGAGATTGTACATCTATATGGAGTTACACACTCCATTGTTTTAGAAAAGGATTCCCATTTTACTTCTTGGGTATGGCAGGGATTGCAGAAGGCCTTGGGTGCACAGGTACTTTTGAGTACAGCTTACCACCTCAAGACAGATGGCCAATCCGAGCATACGATTTTGGTGCTTGAGGACATGCTTCGAGCATGCATCCTAGATTTTGGAGGTTCTTGGGAGAAGCACATACCTATTGTGGAGTTTTCCTACAATAATAGTTTTCAAGAAAATATTCAAATAACAACTTGTGAGGCTTTTTACTATAGGCCATGCCTATCACCCTTATATTGGATGGAGGAATGATAGGTAGCTATGCTGGGACCTCATCTTGTCTAGGAGACCACAGAGAAGATAGAGTTGATTTGGAAGAGGATGGATACTGAAGTGTCTTTTCAGAAGCCTTATGTTGATCAGTAGAGATGACCTATGGAGTTCAAAGTCGAGGATTATGTTTTCTTGTGTGTCACACCGAGGTTGGAACACTGGAGGATTAAAAGTCTGGGTATGCTTTCGCCGAGGTACATTAGGCCGTTTGAGGTGTTGGAGAGATTTGTTTCATTTGCCTATCGGTTGCAGTTACATCCAAGGTAGCAGGCTATGCACGATGTCATCTTCATTTCTCAACTCTGACGTTACTTCTCAGACCCATCTCATGTTTTCAACCCGAGGAAGTTGAGTTAGAGGTGGACGCCTCATTCGAGGTGCATCCTATCCGGATTGTTGATCGTAGTATGAATATTCTCCGTGACTAGTTTTTCCCTCTGGTACGAGTGCTGTGGCAGCATAGGTGAGTACAGGATGAGACCTGGGAGAGGGAGGCTGATGTACAATCATAGTGGCCACAACTTTTTGATGATTCTTCTTCTACGCCGCTTTTCTAGGGAAATTCAGGGACAAATTTCTTTAAGGGGGGAAGTTTGTAAGAACCCGAATCTTCTTTCTAGGTATGTTTTACTTTTTCTAGTTTTTTTGAGGAAAAAGTGGAGTCGTTGGAAATTTATTAAGTACACACCACGTACATAATGAGTACATGTTGTGTACTCAGTTACTGCAGATAGACGGGTGCTGGCCATGTAGCGTCCATGCACACGACTATGTGTGGTGACCTAGAGACCGCCTAATGCGGGGGCCGATGAAGACAATTACACACCGTTTAATTATAAAGTACACATTTTGTACTTTCTTTTCATCATTAAATGCACTGGGGTCACGTCTAATTGGAATAAATCTCTCCTTCTAGGCTTGGTTCGTCCGAGAGTGAGAGTACGACCGCGATCCTTCATTTACCTCCCGATCGAGCGTCTGTTCTCCAAATAAACCACTGTCGATTGCATTGGGATCGCCTTGGTAAGATCTTCCTTCTGATAGAGATTCATTTCATAATTCCACCTCTTTTGAGAGTTATCTTTGGTTGAGAGTTTTTAGTATTTTTGTAGATCAAAAGTGTTCTTGGGGATTCAAGGTTTGAAGTTCATGTATAAAGATCCTACTACCCCGAGGTAGGTGGTTTGTTCATTTTCTTTGAATGTCTCTGAGTTAGATGTGCAAAATTTCCCTATACCCTTGAACAAGGTATTTCATGTTTACGGTTTTAGCAGAGTTAATTACCTGCTATGCTGGTATGCTTGAATAGAGGATACTTGAATTAGAATAGGGTTAATTGCTATGCTTTGGAAGTATTTTCCCATTCATGTTTTGTTTGTGACAGTTTGGTCTTGCTTAGCCTATTAGGCTACCTTGTTTGTTTCAAATGCCTAGTTTTTTAGGATGGAGTGATGTTTATCTAACATGCTGTTATGTTGTAGACTATTAAGCAAGTATTTATTGAGGTTTAATTTGGACGATACAAATTTATATGCTTGTTTGACTTACAGAAGGCCATGAGAAACTAGTATAGAAGACCATAGGGAGAATGGATGTAAGGGATTCTCCAGAGTGTCTGTTATTTTTGTTACGATGTGAGACTATCGGGGGAATTGACACAAGTGATTCCTCAAAGTGTTTGTAGTTCCTTGACATTGGCCACTGAGGGAATGTGACATAAGTGATTTCCTAGAGCACCTTTTAGTTAACTATATGAGACTATAGGGGGAATTGACAGTGTGTGCTTCCTCAGAGAGTCTATACAAAAGCTAAACCAGAGGAGTTAGACTGTGAGTACTTATCAAGGGTTTGCTTGTGTTTTCAAGGTAGGACCAGAAGGGATTGGCTGTGAGTACATCCCAGAGGGTTAATTCTTTGTGATTATCTGTTTACTTGATATGTGGAACTGAATACTTTGATACTATGAAATTATTACTGTTGAGTAATTCTTTGTTAGTGCTTCATTTTTTTATTGCCTTCCATATATATTCACTGACTATTAGGCACAAATATCTTGGTGGTTTCTTACTGGGATTTATTATCACAGCCCTTTTGAGTCTTGATTTTTGGATCCAAACATATTATATTGTTGCAGGTATAGATATGGGAAATCTCCCTTCTACTTTAGGTACTTGATTGTTGAGAAGTTGGATAGCATGAGACCAAGCTGAGGCTTGCGATGTTGAGGAGTTTATCTATTTTCTTATGTAAATTTTCTTAGTACCATATTACTGAACATTGTTATTTGGCTACTTTCCTAGACATATATACCATTCATCATTTATATATGTGTTCTCCATTTTCATATTACTTTTAGTCTTCCACTATTTACTATTTTATGCCATTATTACTACTTACACTATTGTTATCTATTTCTTTTCCACTGTGTTACTCTACCAATGAGGGAATAGTTTCCCCAATATCACACCTAAGGCCCTCACTGCTAGTCGACAGCCTCTGGAGTTAGGGGAAATGCGCTTGAGGCCATGTGAAAAACCGGGTACGGGGTGCCTCTAGGTGGCTTCTAGAACCGGGATGTTACAAGGGAAATCATCTAGCCAAAACTAAGCCATTGAACTTTTCCAAAAATGAAACACCAAGATGGAACTTACTCAATCCCATCCAACCCCTAACACATATCACATCATCAACCAACCACTTTGTCACTATGGTTCTCTCCACCATATTATTTAGAACACAACAACCATCATCTGGTTTCTAAGACCCCCATCATCAAGAAAGAACACTATAACCACAAATCAGTTTCCACAACATACCCAAAACATTTCCGAAATAACCAAACCCAATATCCAAAAGACACTATCCAAAATTTGCATCCATCCTTTCCATTTAAACCACTCGGAATGTATGTAACTTCATAATCCATACATAAACCGAAAAAAAATTTGTTCTCCCTTGAAACACTTTTCTATATTTAAAATAGACTTTTTTATTTAAAACATCAAATGAATAGGGATTACAACTTACCACATTTGTTCCTTTCTCCAATACATGTCAAATAATTCATGATCGACTCATCCCGAAATGCCCAACTCCAATAGTTGGGGCATAACCACCTCACCTTGATAAGGAGCCTTATTAAATAAGGTTCACAACTATCATATGAACACACCAAATAGAGTCCATACCCATCTATCACTATGATAGCAACACCAATCATCCATTACCCACATACAAACACCATTCTTTATCACCTCTATTAATGACTCTAACACTAACACCTCAAATTGTTTTCGAACCACCCTGATCCCAAAGAGAATGCTTAACTCAATTTACCACAACATATAAGGCCCACCTAGACCTCCTAGAGGATCCCAAACATGTATCTCATAGGTTCTCATTGGCATCAAAATGCCACCATATCCAATCTATAGTTCACTCCACACATATATGATTGACACATCTCTCCCCACCTTAGGAGTGTTCTTGTCAAAGCCTTAATCAGGTAATCTCAATCACCATAGATCATGATCATATAGAGATGGACAGTTTTGTAACAACCCCAATGTGGATTCACTTATAACATTCTCTAATTATGGAACCTCAAGTAATGTCATTCAATCCCACCAGAAGAAAGAATTAAGTAATTTAAAACATATCCAATTATCTATTAGTGTAATTAGTATGATGTGAAGATATTGGTAATGATCATATCATTTTTGGGGATACACCATGTTGATATTGACGAATACCACCACAAAGAGATCATTACTAATGTCACATTTCACAACAGGGCACCCTAACCTATATAAAGTCCATGGATTCCTATGTGAAATAATCTCATCAGCACTCATCCACCAAAATTAAAGAGGAAATCATCAACCAACACTCAAAACCACATCATTACTGTCTTCACAAAAATTGTGAATCAACATTCAATTTGGAAATACTTCAACCACAACACTCAAGCCCTATGATCACAACCTTGGAGATTTACAACTAAAATAAAAAAATCCATCACAACTATCCAAAAAAAATGATCTCACTCAAAACCAATACTTCCCATAGTTAATTTTGAAAATGACATGTGCTTATCTCGATCCACCTATTCATATATCTCATACGACACCATACCTCTCCCCCATGTTCTCAACACCTGATCCTCATCAGAACCCTCAAGGTCATGCACTTCACAATGGTCATTCACTGAAAGCATCAATTGATCCCATATGATTTATATCACCAGATCTAGGACTAAATTAATACTCAAATTACTATCCATGCCTATAGACCAACAACCCCAACAAACATGAGGCATTCTCAATGTTCCCATCCAACTAGTTCGCCTAAACATGAAACAAGTCTATCCGTCCGACCCTGTGTCCATTAAAATTTAATTTCTAAAAAATAATCTTCTATCCTAGATCTATCATTCCTCATCTCATACATACAAGATGAACATCGATTCCTAGATCAATAAATAGTAAAAACATAGAACAAGGCTCCCAAACCTCCATTCCTTCGAAATAACCATAAAACCATCCATAGAAACTGAAGTGTTTCTCTTAGAAAGTGATCAAGTTCTTACCATACATTTTTACCTAAATCTATTCAATCTTCTCAGAATCACCTTGTGCAACAAAACCCAAAGCACCCACAACACCAACCCATCCCAACTCTTTGTAACACTTGATTACCCAAGATATTGACTCATAAAATCTACCAGAGTCATATTTCCATAAATTACTAGTTATCCCACCTATCCCACACTAGGTAGTGCCCTTTTTCTACTATCAAGGTCCCAAAAACATCCACTAGTTACTCACGCACCAAGAAGGACCAAAAACCATAATGACCTCCCTCTCATAGGATATAATCTAAGATCAAACAATAATAACTTCCTAAAATGGATCCACATCTGAAAAAGTCCACCAGATCTTTCTCTAAAACATACACATAAAATTACAACAAGTCACCCATCAGAGGTGGAACCAACTCCACCATTATGAAAGAAAATATATACAAAACAAAAAAAGAAAGCATTTATCTTATGTACTGTACCAAAAATATTTTCACACAAATATTGAAAATACGAACCAGACACCAACTCTAGGGTCCATAACACAACTATCATGGTCTCATCGCACAAGGTTCACGAATACTATACTATCAAAAAATATTTCACATCCCAATTGGAACTGACCTTTTGAGGGTAAAGAAGAACATCCCTTTACCCACACATAAAATCCCAACAAGGCCCCATAACCCATAGCCATGGTCACTATCTTGGGAATTATCAAGGCCAAACCTTTTATAAATACGGTAATACAAGAAACACAGGTAACCACAATTACCCAAGTCTCATGGTTCCAACATTTAATATTTCCCATTATAATTTAAACATTACCATTTTAAAATCTTCAAAATTTACAATTTAAAATAATCCATTTCCCTATATTTTAAAATCTGGGCATTAATTAAAATTTATATTTCAAAACATTTAATTCAGAAAACATTTCATGGAGAAGTTAATATGAATAAACCATATTAAAGAGTACTCTAAAAACCTATGAGTCCTAAGAAACTAGCAATCACATGAAACATAATAGTGAACTATCAATCTTATGTTCCTAGAATGATGCATGATCCCAAACTCCATCTATTTCTATACAAGGAAGGGATATAAAACCTCATAAATAAATAACCTCACAAACAATAGTGACACTCGAGGTGGAAGTATCAATAAACCATAAAATCAAAAAAATAGAATATCAATTACCACCCATAGAAACTTGGGTTTTCCCTTATAAATGGGGTTTTAGGCACCCAAGCACAAGTTCATTACCAAACCCAAAAAGATCCCATTCTCTTGTCTACCATTAAAAATTATTAAGACAAATGGAAATTGATTTAATACCCACTTGTAACAAACCATCCTAGGATCCACTATAAATGGTTCCCTGAGTTGGGTCACCACATGACCTCAAGAACACCTCCTCATATTGGAGGAGGTTATAGACTAGAAGAATAGTTCTATATAGATACAATGAAGAGACTATGACTTCTTATAAGAGTAAAAAAGCAACAAAAATAATATAAAAAGATATAATAACCTAATCAATCATTGAATGGAAAACATAAAAAAACCAATAGGTAAATAAATATACATAATATAACAATGTGATGGGTATACTATATGTTAGGAAGTCATATGAATAAAACCCAAAATACCAAAACTATGAAAATTCCCCAACAAAGTCCCATTTCCAACATGGTTCTGAATTCCCATGATTCTATCCATCATCCCATGCACATATAAACCACTAGCTCTATGTCTTGAACCTATACAAAAAACAATATGAAGCTTCTTGGGTACCCAAGTGACATGGGGTTGCAAGTAGGATGTGAGTATAAATTAGTAGGCCACCACCAATGATCTCTAATAAAATGACCAGTCTGTACAATAGTTATGAAAAAATCCAGGTTCAACAAATAAATAAGGAAGGAAAATATATGTTATTCTCAATTAAATAATTATAAGTTAACCATTTTATTGTTTACATTATCTCATACGATCCAACCAACCTAATCCACTCCATCCTTTTTGAGTACCTAAACCATAGTACAAGGGTTCACATTATTTTATTCACAAAGGGTATTTTACTCATCAATTCAAATTAACCATTTACCTTGGTGAATCAGTCGAAGTACCCATATCATATCCATAAATTTAGATCATGGATCCCTAGTCTGACATCCCAAACCATGCAATACATTAGTGGGGCCTAAAGCATCATTCTAGCCCAACCAAATAAGAGGAGACTCATTCTAACCTCATAATCATTCCATACATCATTTTGGATTAGAGTATTAGTATATCTTGATCCATATGTGTGGGAACTTTTTTTGATACCCACTCATAACATTTAAAACATATACATGCGTCTTTAATGATTTTTTATATTTAATCAAATTACAAACCATAACTCATTTAACTCTTCATGTTATTATATTCATACCTTTATACCAGTCCCCATTTCCTTTTAAAACATATCATCATGAAAACCTTAAACCAACTTCCCTTTTTAAAACATCTCAAAAACATCCTTTTAAATATGGGGTTTCCTTTGAAATAGAAAAGAAGCCCATAGACCTTCATTTACAGTGAAACATTTCAAGTGACCCCTAAGGGAATTTTCACCAAAAGGATGGAAGCACCCTCATTTCAATTAATCATTTGTAAACTATTATGGAAACCCATTTAAAAAACACTTTGAGGTCAAAACCTCCTTTAAAAACATTACCCACTTTAAAAACATCATTTTACATCAATGAAAATCATAACTGGATCAAAATCCAAAACACATCATTCAAACCATTTCAAAAGAACTATGGGAATGTATAGAAGCTAACACATAAACATTCCAATTAAAATATTAATAATTTTTGAAAACAAAATACAATTCTAAACCCAATCACTATCATATTTACCATATCTCAAAGCTTACCAATCTATATTACCAAATTTCTATGGTTTGGAATACCCCATTGGTTGACCTAGTCTCTATATTGAGTCATCAATGAACCGAACAATGTTTTTGAGGTGTCTCACACCTCTGATAAATTCACAAAATTAATTTCCTTAGTCAAATATTTAAAAACAAATAAAGTAATTACATTGTCCCAATAAAATAAACTTATAAATAAACAACTATATGGGAATATATTATTGAAAACCCACATCATGATCTTAGAAAAACTATCATCCAACCTTGTATCTTGATCCTAGGCAAAAAAACATTAACATAAAAACATATAATCTATTAAGAAAATGAGGTTTTATGGATTTAGAAGGAGATAAAACATTCAACCATACCACTTTTAGAAAATTTAAGGAAACAATGTCGAAAACATACCCATATCATCATATCACCACCAGAAACATTCCATATACATAAGAATCCGGGGATAAACAACCATGAATTACGGGGATGCTTCTTTTTTGTCACCCATGATTCTAGGGTTCTAATGGAGTAACAAATGGAGGAATATAAATTTTATTTAGAGAAGGAAAGATTGAAATTTTTTGATTTTTAAGAGGCACATGGTTTGAACATAATGTGTACAAAACCATGCACTAACTATGTGTCTCCCTCTATTTGAAAGATAACCAGGTTATTCGGTCTGGCTGTATACCTACATGATTAGACAAGTCATGTGGTTTCCATGATCTCAAGACTTTCAAAGTGGAGCCTGAGTCGCATGGTCTATTGGGCCATGATTCATGGATTACCTAATAATTAAACACTATTATGAAAGCATCACATTTACTACTAACTGTGTTCTAATAGTTCTCTTAGAACATATTGGACTTTCCCCACTTTTTCATACCGAAAACCCCTAGGAAAAAGTAGAGACCATTACAACTTCTTTAAATAACTACATTTCGGAATAAATTATAATATGGATGTACCCAAACTCAGGTTCAGGATATTACATCATATGTAAAGATATCATAGAAATATCTTCATTTTTAACCCCTAACCAATTATATTCTTATCAAAGGATAATATTTGATTAGTATCAAGGTCATATGGTTAGATAAAATGGATTATCATTACATGATAGGGGACAATTTATATTGATCATGATTTTATTAATATCATGATAATTAATTAAAAATTCATCGATACATCCTTTTTTTTGAAAAGGATTATTGGTTCACCCAATGGTGAAGCACTGAAAAATATAAATAACTTGTAAAGATATTAATATTATTGATTATTTAATTCCTATAATTAAATGGGTTCAATTTTATATATATTATTTTAGATAGGTGTGGATACAAGTTTCATATTGATTGAAAAATCAACCTCAAACTCAGGGGGAAGATAGACTAGTTTATGAGGAAATACATCAATATATTATCATAAAATATTAATGTTATCAAGGTTTACTAACACCCAACCAATTTATTCAAGAATTATTAATTATTAGGTATCATAACTCATTTTATCTTGATAGTTGATAACTTCATTATTTAGGGAAATCAAATACATACCTAATATTATGTAAAATATAACTAATGTAAGAAGAAATATTTTTTGAAGGATGTATCCTCCCTAAAATTGAAATCAAAACATATTTATAAATATTATACAAATCCATTATGCCACCCAATTTTTTCACCAATTTTTCAATATAAATTTATCAGGGTGGTGATTCCATATTAATATTAATATTATATTATATAATATAATATTATGACTAAAAATCATATAAGGTATAGAATTATCAATAAAAGATATCATGTGTTCCTTGCACAACTTCATTTTAGTGTTCTACCTCTGTGGTAGTTATATTGTATTCCCTTTATTATTCACTCAGTTTGGGAGGTTGTTGGTGAGTATTTTCTTCACTGTCATGAGGGTTGGGGAATTAATTCACAAAATTTATAAACTCCTTTCACATTATTCATTCTTGTGTCAGTGTATCATTAGCAAAGATGTTACTCTCATATATAGCATTAATCATTCTATTGGTCTATTTTGATAGTTATCTGATTTGTGTTTTTCATTACCATTCTTAAAGAATATCCCCCAATTCTATATATAAATTATTTTTGTGATTTCCCCCACATTTATTTCAGGTTTTACATTCTAATTTCTTCCCACCATGTGTTTTATCTTCACTGCTTCCATGATTATTTACCTCCCATTACTTTCTTCTTAGATATCAAGAGATTCTATTCTCTATCTATAACTTATGAGTATATCTAAGAATGTCTTCATTAAAGCTAATGTATATTAGGGATAACTCTAAATGAATAATTGGAATTAATCCATTAATAATGTAATTAATTTTTATATTAGTATCAAAGATGAAACTATAGGAATACCTCATTATAATAGTGAAATTATCATTCAAAATATCTAATAGATTCATCCTCTTTATTATTAATTAAAATAATTCAAAGAACATTTCTATATATATTCCATGTAAAATCATTAGTGTAAAATATTTTCTTGATGAATTGTAATTATATAGAATCTACATCCTTCTTTTTAGTTATATTCTTAGTGAGACTCCACCATTGTTCAACATCATGTTTGAAATGATAAACTTCCAAAATTACCTTGTAATTATCGAAACACTATAGAATGAAAAATATAGTTTCCATTACCTTAACCCACTTATTAATAACTATTTTATTAGAAGGCCTGCTAAAATAAATTTCATTTTCCTCTTAAATGGATTGATTGTGTGTTTCTCCTTCCTTGATGTGTTCAAGAGATAAATACAATTTGGGTTATTTCACATTTATTGAGATTGTTAGGTGAACATTTATATGTTTTTTTTCATATCATCCATATTCTCATTAGGTTTCATGTCATGAAAATATTCACATTTACACTACACCCATTATTAAATTGGTTATTTCCTGTTAATTACATTCAATTTAGTAGTTGAAAATTGGGAATGAGTATACCTAAATAAATTAATGTACATATAAGAAAACTATAAACATAGATTGAGGATTTAATAAATGACGTGCATATGTCAGCCTATAAATCTATATGATTTAATATAGGTTATCCATGGTTAATGTTTTTGATTAAACTAGTTATATTTAATTAAATCTGTTATAATGGTTCATATATTGAATGTGATTTACCCAAGGCATACCACCCATTGGAGTCAAACCAAGAGGGTATTTTGGATTCTTTGTCCTCCACTAGGTGTCAATCACATTTATACCTAATCCACACATTATAGACTTATTACCCTTAGGTATATCTATTATAAAGACTACATCCAATTTCTGTATCTAGATGTATTTAATTTCTAGGAGAACCACACAAACTCTTCTTTATCGAAATTTAATGTTCTTATTTTATATTTATACCTATATCTTTGAATTTTCTATAGGGTTTTGACTTAAGTTATCTCAATTAATCACCAAAAATAATTAAAAACTCATATGATACAAAATAAATAGTACCAATCTATAAATAACATAACTAATACATTAATTTAATGTCATAGAAAATATATTCCGTAAAATTATCACAACATTAGGACAAAATGTTTTAGTTCCTTTGATATTAGATATGTAAAAAAAATATTTTACAACACATGGAAACTATAATCCATTGTTGGTATAAACTATATGAATTAATAAATATCAAATGATATAATAATCTTTATATCCTAGGGGATAGAAACATAAGAAAATGATGATCATAAACTCTCATTATGAGAAAATCCTAACATAATTTAATACATCGTAAAACCAAAGGATAACATAAAGAAAACATAAATATCACAATAAAAATATCACAAGTCTATAGATGATAATCATAAAATATGATAGAGAACAAAATATTACAACAAGATCTTATAATAAGTGTGAAATTTATGATGTGAAAGCATAGTGTATATATCCATGTAAGAATGACTACATCCTGATGAATCAGAAATTGAGCCGATAAAATATCTACCTTTAATATTGATTAAAAAGTTAATCAAACTAATATATCAGAAATTTCAATATACTAATAAATTATTTAACATCTTTATTCACATACATTTCAATTTGTACCCTAATATTTTAATAATACTTTCATGTATTGTATTATAAAAAATGAGAGTCGGTTAAGTATACAAATTTTTTAGAAACAATGTAATAATTTTGTATTTCCCCATTTTCATCATTATAAAAACATTAAAGTGTTCTTTTTAATTTTTTTCCTATAATGTATTATAACTTTTTAATTTCATTATATATATATTTTTTGGATTTCATGAAAGAGAATTCAGTGATAGAGAAGTTTTTGGTTATTTGTCGATATCGATAAAATACCTTATAAAAATAATTAATTAATATTTTTTTCTATAAAATACATATGAACAATAAATAATACTCATATATATCATATATATTTATAAATTATAAACTAAAACCTACCATGAAGGTGGTATAAAAAACAGAATGCATCATTCTGTTGAGAGAGTAGAATACACGTACACATATGTTGATTTAAATTTTCAAGGAACATGAGAAATGAAAATTATGGTTAGATATTTTAGACTCTTAAACATGACATATATATCTTACTTATGTATTAAATTACCCTTTTACACTATCCATGTTAGTCAGTGAAGGAAATGAAACCACGTTTATTAGTGGATATGGTAGTCTGCACTAACATACAATTCACATTTCTGTTTTTATTAATGGAAAAGGGAAAGGTGGTTAATGATTTTACCATAATTTTTATAACATTAAAATATTATAATGATACATATTTTATCATATAAATATGGTGTAATTTAAATCTACAAATAATAATTTAACCTATATAAATAGAAATGAGAAAAGAGTGGTTAAAAATTTATACCTCAACACTTGGATTATATCCTTTGTGATGAGGGTTAAACATTTATGATATTGTTTAATGTGAAGACTAGAAACACATAAAGATAGATATGGGTGCCTTAGGGAGTTTTGGGCACTGTTTTGGCCAATATTGGTGTATTTTCACATGGCATCATGTGGGGAGAGGAAATCCCCGTTTATTAGTAAAAATAGATGGATTTGTTGTAAATACAAATAAATTTTATTTAATTGGATGTCCCTCATATGGAATATGGATAAAAAAATAAATAAATTATGGAGATACGAATATATAAGGTCAATAATGGTCTCAAAAACATATAAACACACATTTTAAAACATATGTTACGTTATTTACCATTAGATTTGTTTTTTTTACTTTTATTTTTTAGCTTTTACCATGGAAACTATATTTTACCAAACTAACTTATACATTATTATTAAAAATAAAATGTTCATTTTATACAATTTAAAACTACTAATTATAAATTTTATATCTATTTAATAATATAATATTTCAAAAAGTGATAACAGTGAATTTTAAAATAATCAATGTTTAATTTATTAAAAATATTTTTAAAAAATATTAATTAGGATATAAAATATCAAATATGGGTTTATATATTATTACCGGTAATTTAAAATTTATAACGTCCCTTATAAAATATATAATTTTCTTTATAAAAAGGTTATATGAACTTATAATATGTACTTATATACTAATAATGTCATAAACGTAATGTTATTTGTAAAAATTTTATTTTTCACCATTCTAATAAAAATAAACAATTTTAAAAATCCCAAAAAATGATAAGATAATTTTTTTCTTGATAAATCCAAAAAATAAGAAATTTTTTAAAAAGTATCATTATTTAGTTTATATTTTTTAAAAAATGAAAAACATTAAATATGTAAAAGACCTATTTTATTTATAGGAATATGAATTTTAGTATATTTTATAACCTTATTCACATTTTAAATAAATTAATAATTAAACTAATTTTTATACATTATTCATAGAAAAATATATTATAAATGAGAAGAATTAAATTTTATAAAAACTATTTTATTTATTTCATAGATGCACTAGAGGAGTCAAAATTCAAAATAAAAATTATTTAATTTTTTTCTTTTTATTATTTATTTATATTTCATAATTCAATTATGAATACTTATTACTACCAGTACAGTAGAAACCTGAAAATTGTACATAAATTTCTGGTTTTTTACATGTAGAGAACTATATCAAACATTATATTTCTTTAAGGAGAAATATTTTACTAAAACTTGTTCTATTACAAACCTCAAACCATTATTAGAACCAAGAATAAAAAAATCTGTATATAAAATGGTACCTATATGGTGTAGGTTCCTATCCCCCATAGGATATCATATCATCTAAGGAAATTAAAATCTTTCTGAAATAACAATATTATCCAAACAAAACTTAGGATATATCTTTTATTATCCCATATAGAACATAACCTTATAAATAATTGTTGGTAGCCCATAGGTCCATCCCATAATTTGTTTTAGAGTACCCTTGACCCATCCCTTATTGGTTCCAATTTTATAAACAAATATACAATACCATTGGGACTATTTCATGAATGACTCAGAGTACCCTTGGTAATAGTCCCATTATATATAATATAAATATATATAATTATTAACTATCATTCCCATGCTCATAGGAAGACGGAGTTCCAATTCCACTACAATTTTACTTTTATAAAAGACTATTATTCACCTTCTTATCTTGTTAAAGAAGTATATGTGAAATAGAAATAACTGCAAAAAATATGAATAATAATATAAATCCTGGGAAAAAATTAAAATGGAAGTTATCTTATATATTAAACATACAAAATTTCTAATAATACTATTGTTACACATAAAGAGTATTATACATAGAATTATAAAACAATACAATAAATCATGTCAACTATAAAGAAACTATTCTACATATATATAAAATATAAATAAAAACAAAAACATTGTATACATGAATGGAACATGTATACCGAACAAAACTAGTAAGTTGAATATTGGATAAAGTGAATATATAATTATTACAATAAAATCTTTTTTTAAAAAGTTAATTAAATTATTAAAGTGTCAAAAAACCAAACAACATGGTATAAGAAACATCTAGTACATGCTAGTTTAAATATAATTAAATTACATGTATTTATAAATGTATCAACCAAGGAATTTTTTTTGAATCATATAAACATAATTTACTTTCCAAATATTCTATAAATAAAAAAAAGACACATGAAAAAAACATTATACCTATTTAGGAATATGTAAGTGATAATTTAAGCAATTTTATATTTAATGGATTCTACATTGATTAAAGAAGGTATTAATTTATGGAAACACCAATAAAAATAATTTCCCAAACAATTCATTTACCCATTTTCTGATCCTCAAATTACTACATCACCAATCTAACCTACTAAATGATGTTATGTATTTTTAATTTACTTTTAATTTATTCAATTTATAATGTAAATAATTGAATTAATTCATATTACATTATAAAGAATCAAGAGAATCATTCTAGTAAAAAAGTCATTCACAACACCATATTAATGAAAAATGCATCTATTATCTTAAAAATATAAATTTTTGATTAAATACTTTGTTCATATCAAATTATTTATCAATATAAATAAAACTTTTTTCTTTAAAAAAATATTTATCATAATGATATCAATTTTTTTTGTTAATATATTTAAAAAAATATTATTTTAAAAATTAATGATTGTGTTGGAATCGAATTCATTTTCTTCTATTTTTTAATTAAAAAAACTAGGTTTTATGAAATTTTTTTTGGGTTTAAATTTTTTTCATATTTCACACATTATCAATAACTAAACTAGTATTAAAGGAATTAATTTTTTTCTTCGATACCTTCCCATATACTGGATATGTATATTAATGATTTCTAAATAGAAATTAGTTTTTTCCATTATTCCAAAACTATGGTTCCCACCTTATTAGACTAATAAATATATGTTAACACAACATAACTAATAAATCATATTTTAATCTCATATAGCTAAAATAATTTACTAAATATTCTAGACATAATTAAACCTATTGTATCTTCATAATGAACTAACAATTGA
Source organism: Viscum album (assembly GCA_963277665.1). NCBI lineage: Eukaryota > Viridiplantae > Streptophyta > Magnoliopsida > Santalales > Viscaceae > Viscum > Viscum album. Next base: position 766,984,204 of record OY728119.1, on the reverse strand, counting down.
CTTATAGATATTAATATATAATGAAGGAGGTAAGTGAAAAAATAATATGGTTGATAATTATTATGTATATATTAATATAAATAAACAACTATATAATTTATTCATGTTAAGAAAACATATTTAAAAAATAGACTTCAATTTCTAACATATTAATATAAATAAAGACATTTCAATTTAATGAAACTTATATAACCTTATTTTTTTGGGAAATAACACATAAAAAAATGACCAATATATAATTAATATAAACTATTCATGAAAATATATGATTTGATATAATATTTGTGAAAAACAATTCATTTTTTGTTCCAAAATTAACGTTTAAACATTATTAATGTATTGTAAACTAGTTCACTAAAAAAATATAGTTATAAAATAATTAATTCTACATAGAGTTTACATTCCACCTATCACAGATATCCATTTATGATGGATTTTTATAATGTAAGAAAAATACTTCTCATAATCCATAATATAATATTCATAACTAACTAAACTCAAATACTCTAATTACAAAAACAAAAAAAATACCTAAAGTAGAACACATTCAAACAATTTAAAAATGTATCCTAAAATCTAAAAGATAAACATCCCTAAAATACCTATCATAAACAACATTAAATTTCACCCAAAATCAATTTAATCACTATGCTAAGTACATAAAAAAATGAATCCCCATCAACACAATGACAAAAGGGTTTATACATCCATTCACACCACTATCTCACTAACATAAATGTAAAAATTATCATGTAAGAAGGATATTTCAATACATTGGTAAAACCCAAATTCAAATACCTAACAACTCAAAATATTGTTTAAGGTAATGTAGGAATAGTGAAGAACATGATATGAGAAGAATAAATACCTTGATTTTGTGAAGGAAATATAACATTGAATCCATATATGAAAGGAGGTGAAGGTAGGGATATTAAAGGTAGGAAGGGTGGTTCTCCCATGAATATGGATGTTCTGGTAAATGTTAGGATAAGTTGGACAATTAATGGGTAAAAATAAATTATGGTAAAAATTAAAATTTAATCATCCTTAAAGAATTTATTACAAACCACCAGAACTATAGTGGGTATCTAATATAATTAAAATAGAATTAAATGTGACATTATGGTCCAAGTGGTTATCCATCAGGAGTGTGGTTCTATTACTACAGGAAACCTCATTTTATTTCAGTACAACTCTATCCTATTATCACATACACATGTATTCAAAAATCTATTATAAATAAAATGAATAAGCCAAACTTATAAAAAACCTAAAAAATCACCCTCACTCAATATAAATTAAAATATTTATACATTCCCATGTTATCATTTTTTACTTCCAAAAAATTATATCCAATTTCACCTTTTATTTACTCCAATAGGATTTAGTTCACTACAAATCATTGAAAATTCAAATGAGTCTATCATATAAAATCACACTACCTTACATAAGCTCTATTATAAAATTAACACACTAAATCACATCATATATTACCTATTTTAATAGCCCGGTGTCAGGTATGTTGAGATTGGGAGCGGATCAACTATGTGTATTTAGGAAAGTTAAAATTTTATAGTTGTAAAATATGGATTTTATATTCATTTTAAAAAAGTGTCTTAAATTTTGAGCTCTATCATTGGATGACAGAAGGAACCATGAACCTGGTGACCAAGTAATGGGTACCAGGAGTATTATACAAGGGCACATGTGGCCCTAAGAGGGTTAGAAACCACCTAGTGGACTCATGGTGGGTACATGGTGCCTAATAATAACTCAAAGTAAAGGGTCCATGTTCATGGTTCACTTTTTGAAATGTTTTTTCAATTTTAAATGAATTTATTAATTAAATTGATTTTATTAAATTGAGTGGTATTTATTTAACCACATTTGAAGAGGGATTATACCCTAAATATTCCTATCATGTCTCTCTAATTAATGAGGGGGACATATCTTGATATTTTCTAGTGTTCATTAAAATTCATCAATATATACCCGATGAGTGAAATCATATTAAATAGAGTTGGGTGGTGTTGAGCAATTTCATGTGCTATACATGGGTTTATTTGTCATGTAATTTTTTTTCATGGGTTTCTTTGTGTTAGTAATCATAACCAAAGCTGGTTTATGTTTATATGGTAATTTAGGGTTTTACATGGGTAGTGTAGGTATAGTATGCGTGGCTATGGGATGGATTACACTAATTAAGAGTGGTATTGTGATCATTGAACCAATTTTTTTTACAGAACACCAATCTTATAAAACATTAATTGGATTTAATTACTTGTGTGTGACATGGGTTGTGGATATGGGTGGCATTAGATGCACTAGTAATAAAATGAGAGTTATTATGGTGATCAGATATGTGGATATGTGATTCATAGTGGACATGGGTCTGATATATCATTCACCTAGTGGGGCAATGTTGTTTTTTTGGTGTTGCTGTTTTAGTTTTTCAGGGATGACTTATCACTATGGGGAAGTGGTTTTGGGTCCATTTGAATTATAAATAGGGAACATGATGTGGTTTTAATTGCTAGTTTTTTTACTGTATGGAATATTATTTTAGTAAAGGGATATGTAATTGGAGGCCATAATATATTGGGTGTGATTAAGATCACATATTGTGTGTAGGATGTTTGTTGTATGTGTATGGTATATTGGGGGAATATGGGGAGTGATTTGTATCAAAATGGTGTAATTATGCTTTGGTTTTTTAGGATATTATTATTATGGGTTTTAAAGGGGTTTAAGGATCATGGGAATTATGTCTTTCTTCTTGTATATGCCCTTAGGTGTCATGAAATGATTGAGATGGTAATACTATTAAAGAATTGGTGTGTAACTTTATAGGGATTTATTTTTCTAGACATTCATGGGATCATTAGGAATAAAATACATTGTATACCTCATCCCAAACTAGTATTGGATAAAGTAATAAAAATTTTAAATTGTGGTTGTTCGATAATGGGTGGACTTGGATAAGTTATTTTAATTGGTTTATTAATTTTCAATTTTTATGAACTCACATGTTTAAGTCTACAATCTAGGGGCAGTAATTATGGTATCCCACTCAGGATATATTGAAACCTTATACAGGACCAATGATATTATTAAAGGAATTATGTCTCATGATGTATATAGTGGTAAGGGAATAAAGATATAATTATAGTAGTAAACAGTGCTGTGGTTGAATGGAATGGGATGTTGATGTTTATAACTTGATTGTAAATATTCTATGTAGTAAGATAGGGGTAATATTTTTTTATTTTTAGATTTATTTTTATGTGAACTTCCTATAAATAGTCCCATCATTTCTCTTGTGACTAGTATGAAATTAAATATATAATTTTTTTAGTACATGATATGTTATCAAAAGCACTATAGTTATTATATATTGTTGACTATTATTTGTTTATATTTCTATGTTTCTTGTTTTCTATTAGTAAAAATCATATAGTATCCCCACTATAACCACTTATACCCTCACTATTATTGGGAAGCCTCTAGAATACAATGAGGATTTCCATAAGTGAGTGGGTCTCTAGATCTGGTATTTTTTAGGTAATCTATACTAGGGATGAAAAACTACTATTATCTATGTGCACAAATCATCAAACCGAACACACTATAAACATTATCAAGTTCTAATACAAAAATAAATTTTATTATATTTACTATTCCAAGAATAATAATGATCCATTTAGGTTAAAACATATAGTTATCCACACCATATGAATACCCATTGCTGTTCAACTATATTCCATGCCACTATAATATAAAATATACCAAATGAATTAAATAATAAAAATATTTTTCACCTAAAGTTAAGAATTTTCTTTGAAATCACAACTCAATTTAATTTTTTAAAACCCTAATTTCACAAGGCCACATAACAAAAAATTACAAGAGTGTTAATTTAAATAGTTACATATATCAATATTAAGCCTAATATATTAGTTATATTAAAATACCTTATAGCCCATGATCACTTTTAAAATATCCAATTAAACTTTATTGTACCAATTATGAAAACTGAATTTATATTTTTTAAAATAATACTATAAATTTTTTTTAAAAATGTTATCACATTTAATATCCCACATTTATTCAAAATATGACATTGAAAATTTCTATATTTATTTTAATAATATTATTTTTTCCATCAATTTTTATATCAAAGTTATATAATATAATTAAGAATTCAGAAATAATCAAAAAATAATCACATGTAGAAATATAAACATATATATAAGTAAATTGAATTAATGTTTTCTCAGGAAATATGTCATCCAATAATACATTGATTGATTTATTTATTGCTTCAAATTAAATAAACATCTTTATATATATAAATAATATTAAAAATAATCAAATTGTATTTTGTGCCTTTAACTATATGATGTATGAACAAATATATTAAATTGGCTCCTAGATGAGCCATATGACTCTTATTATGTTCCATAATTTCAAAATCAATATAGGAAAATAAATTACCCACTCATTACTTTTATGACTTAGTTAAACATCCAATATCAGTGGTAACATATGATTCCAAAATGACCATATTATATGTAACATCCCAGTTCTGAGTGCCACCCAGAGGTTCCCCATACCTAGTTAGTCACATGGACTCATGCACATTTCCCCAAACTCTAGATGCTTCCAACTAAAAGCAAGGGCCTTGGGTGAGATAATGGGGAAAATATTCCCTCATTGTAAGAGTAACACAATAGAAACAAATAGATAACAATAGAATAAGTAGTAATAATACCATAAAATAGTAAAAAATGAAGACAATGAGTAAATAAACAACTAGAGATCATATATAAATGATTGATGATACATATGTATAGAAACTCATCCAAAAAAGTCACAATGCTAGAATACAGTACTAAAGAAATTACAAGGAAACAAAACAAGTAAACAACTCCAACAACATCACAAGCCCCATCTTGGTCCCATACTCTCTAGCTCTACAATAATAAAGTATCTGAAGTAGAAGGACACTTTCCCTTATCTATACCTACAACAATATAATCTATTTGGTCCTAAAATCATAACCCAAATAGGGTGTGAGATGAATCCCAGTAGGCAACCACCCAATGATCTGTTCCAAATAGTTAGTGAATATATATAGCAGGAAATATAAAAAAAATGAAGCAATAAACAAGGATGTACTCAAAAGTAAACAATCCTGTAGTTTCAATTATATTAATTTTCATTTACTAAATAAAAAACCAAACAATCTCAAGAAAATCTCTTAGAAGTTCTCACAGTCTAACCCCTCTAGTTCAGCTTAACAAAGACTCTTTGATGAAGTACTCAACATCAATTCCCCCTATGGTCTTGTAACGGTAAAATAAATACACTCTGGGGAAGAACTCAATGTCCAATTCCCTTCGTGGTCTCATAATGTGGAACTACAGACACTTTGAGGGAGCACACACGTCCACCCCCTATGATATAGTAACGTAAAAGTATAACATACACTCTAGGAAATCCCTCAGCATCCATTTACCCTATGGTTTAACTACACCATGTTCCCATAACCATGTATAATTCATTCATGCATCAATGATATACATCAGCCCAAGTAAATCCCAATATACTAATTGTTTAAACAGCTACAAAGCATGACACAAGAAATTCAGATAATATCACTCCATCCTAACAACAATAGGCATGGAAAACAAAGAAACATAATTGTAAAAACTATACCCAACATCCAAATCAGTTCAAACATGGGAAAACACTCCCACAACAAGGTAATTAAACACTATTCTCAAATAAGATCCATAACTCAAGTAATCAAGGCATATCATGAAATAAAGGGTTTAATTCGTTAAACACTCAATACCCTAAACTTGGGTATTGGGAACTTTTACATATATAAATCAAATAAAATATATGGAAAGGAACAAACCACCCAACTCTATGTTGTACGATTGATATAGTTGAACCTCAGACTTTTAATCAACCTAGAGAGCCATAGAACTACAAAAATGCCTAAAAAATTCAACCAAGGATATCTAACGAAAGAAGATAAATCATTATATGAGACTCTAGAAGAAGGAAGAACTCATCATAGTGATTCCAATGTAATCGATAGTTGTTTAATCATTGAAGGCAGAACATTAGTGACCAGCAAGGATTTTGCAGCAGTCACTCATTCCCGAATGGAAGTGTAATGACATCGTGATGGACTTCGTGATCAGTTTACTGAGGTCTCCTCGAGGGAACAATGCTATATGGTTTGTCAATGATAGACTCACGAAGGTTTCTAACTTCTTACCAATCAAGGAGACCTTCAGTGTTGTTGAGCTGGGGCAGTTGTACATCTGAGAGATTGTACATCTTCATTGAGTTCTACACTCCATTTTTTCAGACAGGGATGCACGTTTTACTTCTCGGTTCTGGAAAGGGGTTCAGAAGGCTTTGGGTACACATGTACTTTTGAGTAAAACATACCATCCCTAGACATATGACCAATCGAGTGTACGATTCAGGTGCTTGAGGACATGCTACGAGCATGAATTCTGGATTTTGGAGGTTCTTGGGAGAAGCATATACCTCTTGTAGATGTTTCCTACAACAATTGTTTTCAAGCAACTATTCAGATGAAACATTATGAGGCTTTGTACAGTAGGCCATGCAGACCACCTTTATGCTAGCTGGAGGCAGGAGATGCAGCTTTGCTGGGACCTCATCTTGTTTAGGAGACCTCAAAGCAGATAGAGTTGATTTGGAATAGGATGGATATGGCACAGTCTTGACAGAAGTCTTATGCTGATTAGCGGAGATGACCTCTGGAGTTCGAGGTCAGGGATCAGGTTTTCCTACGTGTCGCACCGAGGTTAGGACACATGAGGATTTGGAGACAGGGTATGCTTTCACCGAGGTACGTTGGTCCATTTGAGGTGTTGGAGAGAGTTTGGCCAGTTGCCTATTGGTTTCAGTTACCTCAAAGGTACAAGGCTATGCATGACGTCTTCTACGTTTCTCAGCTCTGACATTACTTTTCAGACCCATCTCATGTCTTTCAACCAGAGGAGGTTGAGATCGAAGCAGATGAATCGTTTGAGGAGAATCCTATCCGAACTGACGATCACAGTACGAAGGTTCTCCATGGCTGGTCTATTCCACTAGTACGGGTGTTATGTCAGCACGGGCGAGTACATGACAAGACTTGGGAGAGGGAGGCCGATGTACGATCGCAGTGGTTGGAGCTGGTTGGGGTTTCTTCCTCTACGCCTCACTTGGGAAATTCGAGGACGAATTTCTTTAAGGGGGATGTTTGTAAGAATCTAGATCTTCTTTTTAAGTATGTTTTTCATTTTCTTTAGTTTTTGAGAAAAGATGAGTTTTTGGAAATTTTTTATGTACACGCCGTGTACTTTATGAGTACACCCCATGCACTCCCTTGCCGCACAAGGCCGTTTGCTTGCCATGTCAGGGACACACACACGACCATGTTGGGGTGACATGGAGGACACCAAAAGTGGAGTACGAAAAAGCCTAGTACATGCCATGTACTCTAAAATTACACGCCGTGTAATGTTTTTTCTTTCATTAAACGCACCGGGCTCGCGTTTGATTGCCATAAACGTCTTCTTCCAGGTCTCATTTGACCGAGAGAAGCTGTATGGATGTGGAACTTCTCCGAGCCCCCGAACCTCTGTCTTTTATCCAAATCAACCGTTGTCGATTGCGTTGGAACCTCTTCGGTAAGATCTTCCTTCTTGTAGAGCATCGTTTTCCAATTCCTCTTCATTTGAAAGTTATCGTGGGATGGATGTTTTGTGTGTTATCATAGATCTACGACGTTCTAAGGAGATTCAAGACTCGTGGTTCAAGTATATTGATATCCTAACATCAAGGTAGGTGGTTTGTGCCTTTCCATTCATATTCATTGAGTATTATGTGCAAATTCCACCAATACCCTTGAACGGGGTATTGCGTGTTTGCTATTTTACCCCTATTGTATTCCCACCTTGCTTGTTTTCTTGTGTAGAGGTAATTTGGTTATGTAAAAGGATAATTTCTATTCTTGGATGTTTTTCCCATGCTTATCTATTTACAAACTTTTAGTCTTGTTCAGCCTATTGGCTATCACTTCCTCCACCTGATGACAGGCGGAACACCTTATCACAAAACCAGAACATCTCTCTTCATACCTGGCCACCAATACTGATGGTGTAGATCTCGGTACATCTAGGTGACACCACAATGAATTGCCCAAATTGAGGAATAAAAATCCCACACCATATCCTCGCATATGTCTACTGACACCCATACACACCCATGAAAATGCTAAATCTCATCCTCTCCTATTATCCATCCTAGAATAGGGTCCTCTCTAGACACACTCTCCCGCAAGACCATGCCTTCTAAATCTGATAGTTGCCTCATTAACACTCATTTAATAAGATTAGAGGCAACAAATACAGAAGAAAGAAATGTCTTCCCATATTTTTCATGCACCTCCCAATGCATCTCAAAGAACAGATCCATAAGCTTCAACTCACTTTTGGCCTTCAGAAATGCTTGTATTTGAGTCCTTCTACTCAATACAGTAGGCACTGCATTGCCTTTCCTAGGTGTGCATGAAAGCTCCAAATCAAAGGACTTAAGGTATTCAACCCACCTTCATGTTCTCAAATTTAGATCATGTTGAGTGAAGATATACTTGAGACTTTTGTGGTTGGTGAAAACCAGAAAATTATCTCCCAAAAGATAATTTCTACAACAGTGTAAAGCATGAAAAATTATAGTCAACTCTAGATCATGCATCGGGTAATTCCTCTCATGTGGCCTCAATTGCTGAGACCCATACGCAATGACTCCGTCTCCCTGCATAAGCACTAATCCCAGCCTGATACTTGATGCATCACAGTAAACCGTATAACTCTTTCCTAGATCTGGAAAACTAGTATTGGTGCAGATTTTAATCTCCCTTTCAGCCCCTGAAAGGATGAATCACCAGAATATGTCCTCAGTTACTTTGCACCCTTCTTATTCAGGCCCATCAGTTTCACTATTAAGCATTAAAAGTCTTTTATAAAATGTTTGTAGTAACCATCCATCCCTAAAAATCTCTATCCCTCCAAGAAGTTCTTCAGATACTCCAAGAAAACTACTACTCTCACATTCTTTGGATCTACAGCTACTCCTATCTCTGAGATAACATGACCCAACAAGTGATTCTGGTCCATCCAAAAGTGGCATTTTGAGATCTTAGAATATAACTAATTCTCTCTCAGTGTATTAAAAACAATCTCAAGATGGGTAGAATGGTCATTTTGAGTGTGAGAGTACACCAGGATATCATCCATGAAGACTACCAAGAAATAATCCAATTATGGATGGAACACTCGGTTCATCAGGGCCAAGAAAACTGCAGGCGTATTCGTGAGACCGAATGACATAGCCACATACTCATATAGACCATAACTTCTCCTAAAGGATAGAAGAGGTATATATAATGGTATAACGTGAAAATGATGATAACTGAATCTCAATTCAATCTTCGAGAACATCTGGGATCCTCAAATATGATCAGTGAGATCATCAATTCATGGCAAGGGATATCAGTTCTTGACTTTCAACTGGTTCAGCTTCCGAAAATACACAAAAAGTATGAGGGTATAGTCTTCCTTATTTATAAACAAAACATGAGAACCCCAAAGAAAAGTACTGGGTCAGATGAAACCCTTATCCTGTAACTCCTATAACTATTTCTTGAGCTTTTATATCTCTATTGTAGCCATTCTATAAGAAAGAATGGACACTTGTTCCACTCCTGGAAGAGGATCAATAAAAACTTATACCTCTCAATCTAAAGGAAAACCTGAAAATTCCTCTGGAAAGACATCCATTAAACAATCGATCACTAGAAGAATGTCCATATGTGAAGTCCACTAATCATCCAGATACAAACTAGAAATATGGGTCGTAACTCCTCCCAACCCATGATGTTCATGTCCCTCTCTGCTCACCTGTACATACCATTCTCACTTGTGTAGAAAGAACCCACCCTACTGTGATGTGAAACTCACCCTATGACAGTAGAAATCAACCATATCCTGGAGGGGAATTAACCATCCCATTCCGAGAATGACATCATAGCCTGTTATATCTAGGAAATAGAGGTCCCATATGAAGTGACACCCACCAACCTAAATAGGGAACTCCTTTCACTAATGTACACAATTCCTTCTTGTCCCCAATGATGTTTCCAACATCAAGACATCAATAGAAGTAAATATTCAGAGCCCAAGGCTTTCTACAATAGCTACAAATATGAAACTATGGGAAGCCCTTGTATCAAATAGTGTAGAAGCCAAAACTGAGGTTACTAAAATTGTACCTATAATTGTAGAGTGTTTGGGATCTTGATTTTTCTAGGTCTTCTCTACTACAAATGTTTGATCTGTACCAGGACCCTATTACCCTACCTCACAACCCTAACCTGATCCACCCATGCGGCTATCAAAAACCCCGTGTATGACCACCACAACCACAAACTCCACATCAACCTGAATGGCTGGACGGACTCTAGTTCTTAGATTGAGGGGAAACTAGTGGTCCTGCACCTAAATGTGGAGTCATAGCAGAACCCTTTTTAGTAGTTTCTCATGAGAAAAAATTATAGAACTACTGAAGATGACCAATATTTCTGCAAGATCAGAACTCCACTGGTTCTCTTGAGAAATATGGCCTCGTATGCCCGCTCTTACCACACTAGTATCACACCACCTGACTATAAGAAAAAGTACCCTGTCTCTATGGAACTCCACATGTAGACTCCCTATGGAACTTCTGGCTATCATTTGGAGGGGTACCAACTTTGGATAATGAGCCTCCCTATCTTAAAGACTCATAATACCTCATATTGAGCTCCTTGATCAGTTCCTGGTTGACTATAGAAGTGATAGAAGTCAACATGAAGATATTCACTTGAGATCATATGTCATTACTGAGACCATCCTTAAACATTCTTTCCAGGAATGACTCATCACCGCATCGAATGGGAATATAGCACTGCAGATCTACAAAGCCATAAGGGATCTTCAAAATTAATAGAGTAACCTATTCAAGACTCATGAACTATCTGTCTCAATTGGCCCTCAAAGTCTCCAGGTAGAAGTAATCATAGAAGGAATACTAGAACTCATCCCAAGCCATAACATGCTGGTGTCCCGCCCGTGAGATCAAATCCCACAATCTATTGGTGGAATCCCAAAGCATATACATAGAGAGATTAACCCTCCTCTATAGAGGAATCTCGAGATGCTCAAAGATTGATATCATGGATTCCAACCATGATTATGTAGTCTGATTTCCTCATTCCCCTACAAAAGGGGGAGGATGATGCTGATGAAAAATCCCTGTAAACTCTGCCATAGACATGGTAGGTTTTAGTACTCCCTAGATGGTTTGCATACACCTTATGAACCCATCTCAGAATTGTTCATCAGCACCAGTATTCAGGATAACGGCTGGTTCCAAGATGGTCTTGAAGGGAGGGTCTGCTGGTAGTCCGTGATCTGCCATGTCTGGTGTCTGATCATTACCCTGTATCTGGCGTACAACTGGAAGAAGTCTTAGTGGCATGAATCTTCAAGGTTAATCACACACCTTAGATCAAGATTATCATGGACTGAAATTTAGAAGTGTAAGAAGAGAACATGGTAAGAAACAATCAATTTTTTCAAAATAAGGAGACACAACGTGTATATCCCCTACACAATGTGTCCCCTTAGGATTTAACATGGGTGTTCTCTTCTACCATACCAGGTCATGTAACACCCCAAATACACGACGTGTGACTCCCAAGGAAACGATGTGTACTTGAATCGATTTTCCCTACCCAATTTCCCCTACATGGTCAAACCACACATTTCTTCTAAAAAAACTACATGGCATGTTCACCCTAAAAATAGTGTTTACCACTTAAGTTTCAACCACCCGTGTCATTAGCCGCACGGACAGAGACAAGGTCGAATATACATGATGTGTAAGGAAGAGACACAACATGTATAACCTAAGCTTTCATCCACCCATGTCATTGGTCACATGGAAGGATACAAGACTCTTATAACACGATGTGTACTCCAAGTACACGACATGTGTCACACAACATTTCCCAATCCCATGTCTCTTACCACACATCTAGTCACACGGTTAAGGATTGCACAGTGTGTACATACGGTACGTGGATTTTTCTTATCAAAAGTTGTTCCTTCTGGAATAGGAGGACACATAGAGTGTATTCATCACTACACACCATGTGTTCTGGATTTTTCGGACAATAAGCCTCATAAAATACTCCATAACCCCATAAATACACTAATACAAGAATCAAAGTGCCAAATTACGATGCATGGAGGCCCATACTCCCCACTAATCAAAGATTGGAATCTTATTAATGTATATTACAAGGAATAAGAGTGCAATGATCCACAAAATTTCGATCCATCAGGGCCTGTAACACCTCAGGTACTGTAGCAGTACTGTAGCGGTACTGTAGCAGCGGCGACACTATTCATTAGTGGGTACTGTAGCGGCGGCAGGGCACTGTAGCGGCAACAATACTGTAGCAGTAGGTTACTATTCACAAAATGTGAATTGGCCTTTGAATTTGGGCCTACAGGATATATAATGGGCTACAAGCCCATTGGGCCTTCGGTCTATGTAATCGGTTTCCCTCTACCCAGTTAAAAGAGGACTTTTCTTTGATTTAATAATAAAAATGAGGCTTCGGCCCCAACCTTTAAAATATATATATATATATATATATATATATCACAAAATCATGAAATATGAAATGCAACCTATATAGCATGACAAAAATACATGACATATGATCTCTAGGAAGTGCCTATATGATGCAGGAGATGGAATAACCTCATTTCATTAGGTTCAAATAGAAATAAAACCTTAATAAAATCAATTATAACACCACAAAACATATGAACCACCCAATAGTGAAATCAAATCAGTTGTAATAATTATAAAACCTGAAAAATTGCAATAATCGAGGTAAATTAGCCTTCCCCTATACACGAGTTAGATACTCACAGGCATATATTATTATTAACTACTTATTCCTTAATATCCTTATCTATAGGCTCCAAACTGTATGTCAAGAAGAAAATAATTCCTATGACACCACTTTGAAATTTCCCAGTTCTGGGTGCTGCCCAAAGGTTCCCAGTACCTGGTTAGTCAAATGGTCTCAAGAGCATTTCCCCAAACTCCAGAGGCTGCTGACTACCAGTGAGGGCCTTGGGTGTGATTGTGGAAAAACTATGCCCTCATTGGTAGAGTAATATAGCAGAAATAATAGATATCAATAGAGAAAGTAGTAATAATACCATAAAATAGTAAACAATGGAAGACAACGAGTAAATAAAAAACTGGAGCTCACATATAAATGATGCATGATACATAAGTCTAGGAAATCATCCAAACAAGTCACAATTCTAGAATATAGTACTAAACCAAGTACTAGGAAACAAAACAATTAATCAACTCCAACAACATCACTAGCCTCATCTTGGTTCCATAATCTCCAACTCTACAACAATCAAGTACCTGAAGTAGAAGAAATATTTCCCTTATATATACCTGCAATAATATAATCTTTTTGGGACCAAAAACATGACCCAAACATGGTGTGAGATGAATACCAATAGGCAACCACCCAAATATTTGTGCCTAAAAGTCAGTGAAATAATAGGAAATATAAAACAAATTGATGCAAAAAACGAGGAATTACTCAAAAGCATACAATCCTAATGTTTCAATTAAATTAATTTTCATTTATTAACTAAACAACCAAACAATCTCAATAAACCCTCTAGGAAGTTCTCATAGTCAAACCCCTATGGTTTAGCTTTAAAAAGACTTTCTGAGGAAGCACTCACCGTCAATTCCCCATGTGGTCTCATAACAGTAAAATACAGACACTCTAGGGAAGCACTAAACATCCAATTCCCCCTATGGTCTTGCAATGTGGAACTATAGACACTCTGAGGGAGAAAATAGATCCACCCCATTATGGTATCACAACGTAAAAGTATAATATTCACTATGGAAAATCCCTCAACATCTATTTCCCCTATGATCTAACTACAACAGTTTCCCACAACCCTATGTAATTCAATCATGTGGAAATGATATAAAACATCTAAAGTAAATCACAATATAATACTTGGATAAATAGCTAGAAATCATGGCCTAATCAAGTCAGATAATATCACTCCATCCTAACAACACTAGGCATGGAAAACAAAGCATCCTAATAGGAAAAACAAGACCCAACGACCAAATCAGTTCAAACATGGGAAAACACATCCACAACAAGGTAATTAAACCCTATTCTCAATTAAGATCCCTAAATTAAGAAATCAAAGAATAGAAGGCATTAAAGGGTTTAATTCCCTAAACATGCAATACCCTAAACGAGGGTATTGGGAACTTTTTCATATATAAATCAAAGACAATCTACAGGAAGGCACAAACCACCTACCTCAACATTGTACGATTGATATAGTCGAACCTCTACCTTGGAATTGACCTAAAACACTATAGATCCAAAAAAATGAATAAAACGTTCTATTGAGGATATCTCATGAAAAATGATAAATCATGAGATGAGACTCTAGAAAAAGGAAGAACTCATCGTAGCAATTCCAAAGCAATCAACGGTGGTGGCATCCGAGAATGGATGCTCGATTGGGGCTTGGATAAGAATCGCGATCTTTGGTCTATACTGGGAAAGACGACATTAGAAGAAGTGTTCTCTATGAATGAGACGTGACCCCGGTCCGATTTATCAAATAAAAAGAAAAATATCTAACAAGTACTTTAAAAATACACAGCATGTATATGCATTTACTAGGCCCTGCTTTAGGCGGTCTCTATGTCACCCCACATGGCTATGTACTCAGCCATTACATGACTAGTTCACGACTACTCGTGAAAACTAGGTACATGACATATACTCCTATGTATATGACATGTTCTCCTTAAAATTCCAGAAACTCCACTTTTTATAAAAAACACTAGAAATCAAGATCCATACCTAAAATGAAGATCTTAGTTCTTACATTTGACCCACATTGTACTCTCTATGTCTTGACATCATTTAACCTACCTATAAAATCATAGAAAAACCAAAGAACCACTCTAATACAACTTGTAATGACATTAACTGAATTTTTTGTTGAGACTAGTTATACTACCATATACTCCATGGGATTTCTCTTACCTCTAAGGTAATGAAACTAGTTATGAGAGTTTTAGTTTTTTATAGGGGAAAAATTAACCCATTTGAATTAATAAATTTGGTCAATGTGGTTTTATTTTAGATATAAAATTACACTTGTATATATGTGAAAAATTTCAAGAAATTTAAATTAATTCCTATACATTTAATGGGAGGACCTGTACCCCAGAAGTATCAACAAAATAAAAAAAATAAAAAAAATATATATTATGTTAACATGATTAAAAGATATAAATTAGATGCTATATAGATATATACAAAACAAACTAATGAAATAAAATATATACTAATAGGCTTAGAAAAACAAAATATACTTAATGATAAAACAAAAACATCCACATACTATACTCCCATGTTTTCCTCATAAACATTTTTGGAGTACCCCTTGTACAATTAGTTAATAAAATAAAAATTATAACATAAATGTGATAAAAACACTAGTAAAAGACCACAAAATCATAAAACATGGCCTATGAAGTATATAATGTATACCAGTAATATGGAAATAAATGCACAAGACGTTGATTAAATAAAAAAATGGAAAATATATAGATTCATGTAAATATAATTTAAATTTCAAAAACTAGAAAAGAAAAAAAATGAAATAGGCTATGAAATTTTGTTTTTTTTACATGAACTAATAAACATTTTATCTATTATATAAATAATAGAATTTACTTCGTGTGAATATAGTGTAAATGTGGTGAATTAACATAAAAAATAAATTCCCAAACCACCACTTCCCACATTACCTTCCCCAACCATCCCATTATAACCCATGAAACTACTTAAAAAAAGTTAAGGGATGTTCATTGATATGAAATTTATTTCAGTTTAAATCGATAGAAGTGAATTAATTATTATAACACAGTAAATGAACAAATGGATAATACTTAATAAAGACCAAATTCATGGACAATACATTATTAAAATAAATTGCTTCTTTTATTTAAAAAATACAGAGTTTAGTTTGAATTTTTATATCATACCCAATACATTATCAATTTAAATAAAAATTATATACTGAAAATGAATTCATGGTTATTATAAATCATTTCCATACTAAACATATTTTTAAAAAATACAATTATTATTTATAAAATTAAATTTTGATATAATAAAAAAATATCATATTCCCCCCTTTATCGTTGTAATAAATATTTAGTTATATGAAATTTAGGGATGGTTTTAATACTAATTTCTTTTAATTTTAACATTAAATAATTTTTTAGAGGAATTATGGCTTGTCTTATAAACCTAAATTTATACACCCAATGTATTTACTTGATTTCACTATAAAATTTCCAATTATTACTTGTTTAGTTCAAATAAAATTACTTTTCCCAGAACATACTCATATGATTTTAAAAATAATTGTGGAATTGATTTGGATTTAACCATGATATCACCTTTTATATAACATTACCAAATATACTATTTATTAACAAATATAGATGTGAATAAATTTTATGGATCATGTAAATAAACTAAAACCATATAATAAAAACTTTTAAATATGAAGAATTATGAAAGTAAAATAAAATAATATGGTTTATTAAATTTATAAAAATAAAAAAATATACAACTAATTAAATAATTTATTTAAAGTAACATAAATTTTCCAACAATTACACTTTTCCTTTTAATATTATACCATGAACCATGGTATTATAATTTTTTTAAACCTATAAAAACATGAAATAAAATGTGAAAATCGATGAGATAAAATAATAATCCATAATTGAAGGATAATTTCCAGGGATAAAATTTTATTTATAGTTATAATGTATTGATGAAAACTTTTCCCTTAACACTTCCAAAATATTTTTTTAAACAATAGTAAAGTTATTAGAAATAGTTTTTAGACACATTCAATGAATATTATAATTATTATGGCATGGTGGGTTGAGACAACCAACCCTTAAAATCCATAAAAAATATCATACTTATATTGTATCTAATAGATAACTTCATAGAGTACACAAACAAACATTCATAACCAATTAATCTAAAATTGTAACATCCAATAATTAAAAAAATAAATTAATTAAGGGGAATACATTATAAATACTCAAAGAGGACTCTTGACATAAAAATAAATTCGAGCAAAAAATTATCTGTAATATACCATTCTAGGTCAACATGACCCATCACTTAGGTCAATCAACTATAATTCTTGAGCCTCATTCCAGATCCCTAGTATTTCTAACAATTTCCAAGGTATGAAAATAACAAAGTGGAAATTATTTCACCCTTGAATAATGATAAATAATAAAAAAGAATATTCTAATTGATAATATGGCATCATACATCCACATATTGTACCTTAATGAATGTAAAATAAATATTCTTAATAAGATAACAATAGAAACATGTTATAACTAATAAGCACCTAAATGGGTTATAATTAATGAGAATGATCCAAATCATTTTCGTAAAACATACCCCATCATCCAGAAAAATTCATAAAGTTTTTCTGAAATAAAGAAGAGGAAATATAAATAAATCATGATTAATAGAAAAATAAAGGTCAAGAATACGGTAAACTAGATGAAGTACTATAGTAAGGATAAACTCACAAACTAACCCACTTCATGAAAATATCCAAGTGACCCATGGTAACTCACAAAATTTCAATGTAAATCAATAAAAAAACATGAATAGAAACCAAAAGTTATCTCAAACTGGGAACTTAAAAAACATTATGGATATCTACACACACATCAGTATATATTTAGGGTGTGAGATAACACAACTAGTTGGAATTAAGTAAAGATTCTATCAAATTTCATTCATTATAAATTTAATAAATAATAGTTTTAACCACAATAATTAAATTGTGTTTCTATCGGAGAATATACAAAATAAAAAATGTAATATTCCACCATCTCATATAACATTAACATTATTTTTATATAATGTTAATATAAAACCTCATATAAGGTAAAATATTTGAATCTTATAAAAGAGCGATCTTGTGTTTATGAAAACATAATAATTACTTTTCTACTTTTTAAAACCTCAACCAAATTCCACACATTAATCAATAATTTTCCTTTCCATAAAAGTCAGCCTCTCAAATACACTAATGGAAACTATTTTTAGATTACACAAAATAATAATGAAAGAAAATATAATCTGATGTAGGAAATATAACATTAAACATAAATGATACGTATAAAAATGGTAACAATTGTGTTTCCAGAAGTCAAAGTGATAATATGGTGACATAAGTAGGTACGAAATAGGAATCCTTTAAATGGAATCCCCAACCATGGTGTTATAATCATGTGGAACTCACATGTTATTATCATGATATGATCCTATATGATAATCAAATATAATCGACTGTGAAACTATATTTCACTCCAAAAAATATAAGATCTCCTGTCACTCTCATAGTACTATCTGTACACTCACATAAGAAGGAAATTATTGATATGAATGTTAATAATCGAGCTCATAAACATATATCTCTCACATAGATAACTAGGGATCCAATTCAATCAATCAAGTGGGAATGATAGAGAAGTTTCATGAAGATACCAACACATATATAAATAATAAATCATAAAAACCATTTCTCATCTCTCTTCTAAATTCCTCCTAAGAAAATACCCCATTGAAAATAATTAAATCGTTATATAAAAAATTAATTCATCCTATAATATGGAAAAATTTTCTATAAGATGTAATGTAAAATAGGGGGCTCAAAATGAGGGCATCATAACACATCATGTAAACTCTTTTATAAAATGTCCAACATTCCTTCTTCAAATAGTACTAGAATTCAATATTGTTTCTCACCATTTCAAAAACTCAATAATGAAAACACAATTCAAAAAATATTAAAAAAATCACATTTTAATTTACTTACCATTAAAGAGATCCTTTGGAAATGTTGAATTCATTTCCTTAGAAAACAATTGAAAAAAATACCCCATTTTAGTTGAAACTATTCCCTGAAACCATGATTCTATTAATTGGAATGAAAATAGATTCTAACAGGAAATTATTTTTAAATTAATCTAAAATAAGCCTATTAGGAATTTATTAAAACACATGGAATGAATAAACATATTATTTTAGAAACTAAGAACTTGAAAAGCATTAAAATACATTTATGGATTGCTTTTAAATCATTTAATCAATTTTATAGAACACATAGAGGGTAGACCACACACACACACACACACTCATGATAGAAAATAGTTTTAGTAAATAGAATCATTTAAAGACATGGAATTTAAAGGAATTTAAGATAAAAACTCACCTCAATTATTTAGAAGACACTTTCCTTCAATAGAGGAAGCATAACCTAGAATGGAAATGACATATACATGAAAAAATTACAAAACACCTATTATTTGACCCATACCACCTCTATATTAATCCAAAATGATAGTTAGGGTTCATGAGAGAAATAAAATATAGGGGGAATGGATGAATGGAGAACAGGATTAGAAGAAATAAGGATAATGATGGATTTACGATGAAGAACTACATAAAATAGAGGGATGAAGAGATACATATCCTAATAGATGTAGAGAGAGGAAGCCTAGTTTTCTACTCTAGATCAACTTGTGAAAATGATTAATGGGGGGAGGGAATATATACATAAAAATGAATAGGGGAATAATAATAATATAAAATCATATTGATTCTAGGATGGTCAAAGGATATGATCAAGTGGTTTCCATAAGGATGCCCCATCCATGAAACCCACACTACAATTGAGCTATATCACAACTTATAAATTATCCTCTTATTTTTTTCAAATCAACCTCAACCCATGCATAAGAAATCCAAAAATTTAATATATCTCACGCAATTTGTACTAATATTCACACAATCATGAACAAACCATTTTCCATGAGGATATCCATTCATTGGAGTCCCATATAATGATTCCCCTAAATTAAAGGGTCATCCACTTAGTTTCCCCAAAATTTTAAGTATCCATGAAATAAATTAAATCTTATAAAGAATTAATATATCAAATCCAAAACTCTACAAATTTAAAAATAACCAAAAATTATAAAATATATAATACCATTGTAACGTGGGGGTGTTACAATTCCCCCCACTAAGAAGCTTTATCCTCAAAAAAATCATAATTTTAATGTAGAGACAATAGATTGTTGAAACTTCAACACCAATAAAAAGAGATGGATGGGTCAGTAGAAAACATTAGAGGATCCTATGAAAGTTACACTATAAAAAAAATCTATCATAATAATAATCTATAAATACTACTTAAGAACCACTATAATAAATTTATAATACCATAAAAAATATCAAAGAATACCCTATATCACCATTAGGAGGAACATAACTGTAAGAATGAGGAAATGTCCAATAGGTCTAAAAACTATTTATAATTTATCTAAAATATTGATATATGAGATAGGTACTCCTCTATAGAAAGCTTCATAAAAATAAATTCCATTAAAAAAACATATTTCATTCCTCATATAGTATTCCAAAAACTATCAAAAAAATGATATTGGATACAAAAATGAAAGTATAATTAAAATCAATATTTATAAAACATAATATTAGATAAAAAATACATTATTATATCATTAAATAGAAATATGTGAATAAATATAAGATATTTTTTCACATGAAAAAACATGGTTCTTAACCACTTTTCAGAAATTTTAAATGAAAAGTAACTGAGATTTCACTTACATAACACTAACCCTTGGAGTACTTGGCTAAATAAGTTTGACAACAACCAATTAATATTATGTCATTCTAACACACATCCCAGTTACCTAATATTGTAATCAATGCTTCCGATTTTCAATTCATTAAAATGCAATTCTCATTACGTGACTAACATCATATATAAATCTCTAGAAATGTAACAAAACATTGAGAAATGAGGGAAAACAATCACCACCAGTCAAAGGAATATAAAAAAGAAGGTATCTATAAATACATGATAAAATAATAAACTCAAAACCCCAACAATTAAAAATAAGGAAACATGTTTCTTAAAGATAGATAATCCCCCAAATTCAGATTACACTCTAGATTTATTATCTTTCTTCTGATAATTTATAATAAAAAACATGAAATAATGTTTCAAATAGACTCCTTGAAGTCATGGATTCAGTTATTTATATAAAGGGGAATTATGATTTTGGGGAGTTTCATAATAAAAATAAAAAAGAGATCATTGATTCTTAAAAGAAAGTGGAAGCCTATGTGAAGATCGAACCTGATCAATTGTAATTCCATGATCATGATCATTTCCAGTATTCTACTTAAATTCATATAACATGGATTTTATACTCACATACATATTAGACATCAATAAACATTCAAATAAAAGAAATATTAGGTCCGGATATAGAGTTTTTTAAATAACTATGCTTTTAGAATTACTTCATTGACTAATTTTTGAGAGAGGGAAATTTAATCCATTAAATTATTTCCATACTCCTTCAATGTTCAATTTCCATAATGAAGTAATGTAATTTGGAGGGAGTTATCCATCTTCTAATTCATAGGGTTATGAAAATGACTGATCATTTTCATGATGAATTCTAAATCTATATCATCATAATACTAGGATAGGATGATAGTATCTCATTAAACTCAATTAGTTCCTATGAACAATATACAAGAATTGACATTTAAGGCATCAATAGTTTGTATTTAATTGAATATTCTTTCATACCTCTATAAAAAAATCATTGTATTCAATTTTATATTACTCACTACGGAGTATTAGAGAAAAACTATTCATTAAGTGCTAGAAAAAACGTAGATATAGAGAGTATTCAAGCTCAACCACTCTATTTTGATTATGGGAAGAGTCATAAAATGTATAAGATTCCACATATGACAAAATGAATCACCTTAAGGATGATCCCAAAATATAGGACTTCCAATTTTCATCAAATAAATTATAGAATTAATATCATAATTAACATAAATCATTAACCAAACCAATTCATTCAACCGAAATAAAATAATATAATCCCAATATAATTGAAGTGAAAAATAAAAAAAGAATAAATTATCTTAAACACACACAATTTTAGAAGACTACAAGACCCAGTTTATGAAAACACACAAACCTTGATAACAACCCATTTTTTGAAAACATACCATCTTGTTATAAAAAATCCAATTTTAATTATAAAAACTAAAAAAACCATTTTTTCCGCTTATCTAAATATAAAATATCAATTATCTCTAAGTAAGTTCAATTTATTGAAAATATATTTGGAAAATATAAACCACTTATGAAAATAAATGATACACTTAATCATCCTCAAGTTATATTTTCACTTGAAAACATTTTAAAAATTATATAATGGAATTAAAAACCATTGAAATCCCTCTACATAATTTAAAAATTTTAAGAAAGTAAATTTCATAACTGTATAAAAATTTTAAATCATGATTTTTCTAATAGAGAGTTCAAATCATTTTCATAATCCCCAACATCATTTTAGGACACTATAGAAATCTCATTATCAAACCAAACACTTTTGAAAGAACTCTATAATAAGAAATATCACTATATAACTTAAAAAAATAGTTTCAAAATATGTTTATTTATAAAATCGACTGTTCTTAAAAAACTAGCCATCTGAACACAAAAACAAACAACATAATCCCTAAAGAATCTAATACAAATCTCCTTACTACATGAATGAATCATAAAATACCAGATAAATCATCTCAAATTAATGAATAACATCACTATAAACAATGTTATAGTCAATGGTGGTTACTAAAAAAATTTAGGAGGGAAGTACAACTATATACGGTCTAGACATATGATTTAGAAAATCATGTTTTATCAATTTGAAATCACCTCTACAGATTACAGACCTAAGTGCAAGGGATCTACATGGTTTTCCATATCAAATGATTGAACTATACACTATTTATCATTCTTTATTTAAACCAACATCTCAATGAAAACCATATTTTTTCTGATATAACTCAATGGGAATCAAAATACTATAACTTTAAGTCAAAATAAAAACTTATTCTCAAGAAAGAATCTGAAATTTAAGACTAAATTCCTAAATGAGTTTAGAATTGAATTTTTATCATTAGAGGTGGTGATCTGGTGCCTACTCATGGACTGGCTCATGTGTTTCATCTATCTAATATCTACACTACCAAGATATACCCAAAAAGTGGGTTCTTTAGTAGAGTTTTATATTGAACTGGCTAGAGTTATTCCTACCCATCACATATGATAATCCCCCATAAGCATAAAAGTGTGTTCTTGATCACCACACTTTAGAAACCAATGCTCTAGAATCATAAAGAAAAAATTGGAGATGGTTACACCCTAAAATGATGATAAATAAAAATTTTGTGAAATGAAAATGATAATCCAACATGGTACATACATTTATTATACATCCATTCATAAAAAATGAACCAAAATAATTTAAAATACAAAATAGTCCATAATAAATAATGTAAAAAATGAATCATAATTATTGAAAATGATCCAAATTATTTTCATAAAAAATAAAAAAATTTCCAAAATAATTCTAAAGAAATGTTCTCATATATGGGAAACAAAAATACAATTATATTACAATATATAAAATTGGAATGTTCAATAATAAAGTAATTTTTTTGAACTAGTCAATAAATATAATCTCAAGGATAAAAAAATAACTCAAGCCACAGATAAAACTTCTCCATATGAACCTTGGACACTCACTACATATCAATATCCATCAATATAACAATATAAATAGAAATTATGAGGAATATCATTGTGAGAAACTAAAATAAAATATGAGTTCTACATACACTCACATATGTTCTTATAAAATGTATGGGATAACACACATAATTGGATTTCACCAAACAGACCATGAAATTCATTTCAAAAGACATTTAATAAATGAAATATGGAAATATATTTTGAAAAATAGGTTTTTCATATGATAAGATATAAAAAATATGGGATATTACAATATATTATAAAACATCAATAATTTTTTTAAAATAGAGTTTGAACCTTTTCATTGATTGTAAAAGGATTAAAACCCCAAAATGAAAATTTTGGGTTTCGAAAAATAAAAAATAATAATTATTATCATTTAGAAATCCTTCCCAAATTTCACAAATAAATTAAACATTTCCATTTACTTCAAAATAATCCTCTAAAATTCACTAGTAAAAACTATTTGGAAAATAAAACAACTATAAATAAAAGAAAATAAAAACTCAAGAAGGCATTAAAACATTAAATAAAAAGGATAAAGTTAAAAAATGGTAACATAAGTGGTGACAAAAGTCAAAGAAATAATAAGGCGACACAAGACATTAGGAAATATGAATCAAATAAATAGAATCAGTAACCATGATATTTGTATCATGTAAATTCACAAGGTCAAAATTTGATATGATTATAGATGATATAGAAACAAAATAAACTACTATACAATTTTTTATTCTTATTAATATAATATATTGGGTCAATCTAATAGTATAATTGATTCGATCCCCTATAATGGATATAATTTACACTAAGGGACATGAGAAAACTGGATCTATCACACATGTACCTAGGGTTCCAATGAAACCAATCAAGTAGAGGTGATCGATTAGGCACACCTTGAAACTAACTCATATATCAATAATAAATCATAACACAAAATATCTCACACCACCACCAACACCCTCTTATGTAATTTAACTATTCACATTCATATACGCATTATATAACAATTAAATGCATCCTATGATTGGGAAGGATTATATATAAGGGATAATAAAAATCAAAGTCACTCAAAATGAGGGTATCACAACACATCATGTAAACAATTTTATAAAATTACAAAAATTCCATTATCAAACCATCATAAAATCTGAATTTTTTTTATTGACCTTTAAAAAATAATTCATGCAAAAGTAATGTGTAAAATATTTATAAATCACTTATTCATTTATATAAAATGCGAAACATTATTTTGAAATTAATAATGACCTTACTCTGAAATTAATTGAAAATAAAAACATCTTCATAGTTAGAAACCTTAATTAAAAATATTATCTTCCACATTAGATAATAAAATGGCATAAAAAATCAATTTATCATCAAATACAATTTAAATAATCCAATTATAATTTTATACTAACCCTTTTAATGTGTAAAAATATTTTTAAAACTAAGGACACGAAAACTATTGCAATCCATTTATTCTAAATGATAAAATAATTGGAGATATTTTACAAAATACCTTGAGGGTATCACCTATAGATATATATTTATATAAAATGATTTTATAAAAATCAATAATTTTATTAAATGTACAAATATGTAATTTCACAAAATAACCTCCATCAATCAAGTGAGACAACTTTTCATCAACGATGAAAGCACAAACTTGAAAGGGATTGTCTGATGAAAATGATGGGTGTGGGATTTATAATAGGTAAAGGAGGTATTTAACTTAAATAAATATTATAAATAGATTTAGGAATAACTCAAAATAAAAAATTAAAGTGAGGAAAGGATTCCTATGGATGTCTACTTGTTCAGCTAATGAAAATGAGGGATGAGGGAGGGATAATATACATATTATTGAACAAAGGAATATGAGAAAATATCCATTTTACAGTATATGGGTTTATTTCATGGGTTATATATATATATTTTCAAACTATACAACAACTATGAACCATACACTATAATTGAGCTAAACTATACTGTGAGGTTTCCTCACATGGGTTTTCCAAGTTGTTCCTAGGATTGACTATACATTAATGTAACTATCATTGTTTCCACTAATCCTCTCATGAACACTAACTAGCCGTGAAACAAGATGAGGTATATACACATGATTTCCTTTAATGGTTTCTCATTAATTAAATGGTCATCCACATGGTTTCCTCTAACCATGTAAAAACTATACAATAGTTGAAATCCTATCAAAAATTCAATTTTCAAATTTTGAACTCCAAATATTCAAAAATATTCTCAAATTATATATTATCCCATATAAAAGTGACATGTTTGTATCAAATAATCATACATAAACAATGTTATATATTGATTTTAATAAATGGAATTACCTTATGTAGTTCATTATATAATAAATATAAATAAAAAATGGTTAAGTAGGTAAATTTTTTTTCACATATTTCTCTATCTAGGATATGTTAATGACCAATAATATAAGATAAATTTCAACATGAATTAATGACATTAAAAATTAAATCCCTAAATAACTCAAAATAAATATAAATATGAGTTATTTTGAGTGTCCAAACACACACTTTATAATTCTTAAAACACTATTGTAAACTCTCACTCAATCTAAATCCAAAAATTTAAATAAGATCACATTTTCATGACTAAATTTACAAATTTTTTATTTGTATTGTCTTTTAATTAATTTAATTTAGAAATTATTATCTATATTGATCATGGATAAATCTATCCAATATGTTATAGTTTTTGAATTTATAAAAAATAGAAGTTATAGGATGATTTTTAACTCTATTTATCAATATTTCTTGTGTGAAAAAGTTGTTAAGTGTACTATCCTAGGGTTTTTTTGGGTAGAAATTGATGAAACTTTAGGTTATATAAATTGTGAATTTTCTTAACATGATTATTAATATAATGTTAGGTGTTTTTATAGTTATTTTTATAACCATTTCTTTGGTATCATTTACGGGATTTTTTTAACATTTTTAGTTAGTTTCATTTCTGGTTTCTATAGAATGCTTATATCACTAATGGAATATATTTTTAGTTTTTCAAAACCCACATATGTTTAATTAGTTTATTTATTCTATTTTTTAATAGAATATTTCTAAACATCATAGTATACCAAAATGTTTATTTTATAAATTTAAATTATAGAGTTTTAATAATATTTTGATATTTCAAAATAAATTATTTAAAAGGGAATTTTATATAATGGTAAAATTAATTCTTTATTAATCAGTAACATATTTTATTAAATAATATATTTTTATATAGATTTTATTTATTTATAAAACCTAGGTAAATATTTTGTCATTTCCAAATTTTTATTCAAAATTTCTATTTGGTTCTCTACTAAGTAATTCCTATATGAAAAATTGATTCATATTACACCATCCATAAACATGTAATGTTTCCATATAAATTGTTAGATTATTTATAGGTTTATATTAAAATGATTCATTCCTAGAATGATTTTTGAAAATTATATTTTATTACTAGATATTTTTTATTGAGTATCTTAATTGTGATATTTTCTATTATACCTTGGTGATTTTTGTTACTCATTACATGATCATATACATGTTCTTCTACCAAATTTGATTTGTGATTACTATACTCTATTATTAATTATCATTTGATTTCTTTATTATTATTTAAAGAGTTAACTATTCGATTCCATGAATTTTTCATATGAGTTATATATCAAGTAATAACACTTAAGTTTTTTCAGAGGATGCATAAGTGGTGATGTAATGTCCCAGATTGATAGAATTGAATTGAAATTTTTTATCACAAAAAATTATACTAAACATATACAAGTGAATAATTTTAAATTGATATTTTTTTACTCATTAAAGATTTATAATTAGGGTAACATTGACATGATAATCAATTTGGTAAGTTCTGTTGGTTTAGCTGGTTATCTCACAAGGTGACATTGGTTAATTGGTTGGATAATGATAACTAGGTGTTTTTGTGGTTAATATCTTTTATATATTTCATTAATTACAATAAATTTTGAATTAAAATTTATTTTATTGAAAATTTTATCTATTTTAAGGGGTACTATAGGGATTAATGATTTTGGATATTTGGTACAAACCTTTTGTCCATTCACTTGATTTTTACATATATTAATTATTCTTATGATTGGATTCATTGTTGAAATTAAATATATATGGTACACATAAACACATACACATAAAAAGTTTTGTGCATTTCCTTAATATTGGAGATAGATCTAGTGACCTAGATTAGGTTAGAAGCTCTTATATTTTTGTGGCAAAAAAATTGGGAGAATTATTTTTGTGTCATTTGTGGTTATTAGAGTTTGTGAAGTTTAGGTTAGGTAAAGTTGTGTAACCCTTAATTTATATTTTATTTTATATTTGTTTTATATAATGTATTTTGATAGTGTGAGATATACCTATAATTTAGTTTTTAATAAAGAGTAAGTTTTTAAATTTTCAATGTGAATTTTCTTTAATTTCTTTCTATACTCGTGTTGTAAATTATAATCATATAATGTTATAGTTATTTGAGTTAAATTATGTTATTTTATATTAATCAATCTATATAAGAGATAGTTTTATTATATATTATTGTTTTAAAGCCTTTATATAAGGGTTTTTATGGGAAAACACTTATCCAAAGATAATGGAAAGCATCATCCAATACACATTACCTAAACATATATCTCCATTCATTTTAATTTTATAAAATAAATGATGATTAATTTACATTATTCTTTAATGATCTATGTTGATAATGATCCTTGATACATTCTTTATAAAGACCCAAAATAAGAATTCAAAAAAGTAATTTCTCAGATGGTTTTTATGAGAAATTTGAGTTTCCAAATACTTGTGAAGAATTTTACATTCCTCATAGTTTTTTCGATTCATTATGTTAAAGATCGAGAGAGAGGGAGATTTTTCTCCGGGATAATTTGATGAAAAAAATATTACACACCATCTCATGAGATTTGACTTTTTATATAGGTAACATGGACACTTTTCAATACTCCGAGCATTTTATAAATGTTTAAAATAGGATTTATTATTGTGAGACTCTTCTAAACTACAAATATAAATGATGAAACCTATGACCCATTTAACCTTTCAAATCAAACCATAAAAACAGAAACCAATTTATCGTTACTTGATGATAAATTGAATATGATAGTTTATGTTATAGATGGACCAATAAATATGAATTATCATATAATTTATATTCTTTGATACAAAGAATTATGAAATGGTGTTTATAACCATGACATGGTTTAACATAGCACAAACCACAACATGGTCGACACCACCATGACACATATTTATATATACTATATATTTCTATAAATTACATACATGCAATACATTATCATTGAATAGGAAAAATTCCACCTTATGTTTCATCATATATAAAAACACATGAAACCTTATATAAAAATATTCTTAAATATAATATAAAAGATACATTTATAAATATAACATTCATTTTCAAAATATGTTAAATTCAATGTATTAAATTATTAAAATCAATCAAAAAATACCTTTTTGATGTCCACAAAGCCTATTAGGTGGTATCCAAATAAGACTTACAAAAACATTTATATAAAAAGATAATAATTTTAAAAAAAAAATTCACCCCATCTGAATTTAAATCATTGAGTAAAAGTATAAATTTCATAATCCATAAATATATGAAAATTATAACTTTTAGTAAAGTGGAAATGGTATTCATGGTACAATGGAATATAATTTAATATTTATCAAACACATTTATATTCTTACTTTTATCCATTAATAGTATAATATATAAGTATATAAAATTATATAACCAGTTTTTATAGGATAATATAATACTATAGGGAATAAAATATAAGAAACTATTATAAAATACTGAAACATTTTCAATTATTTGAGTATAAAATGATCAAAAACTTGAACTCATCACTTATCATTTACCCATATAGATTATTTTTGTCATACCCATTTTAACAATAGATAAGATCATCACATGGACCTTATCTATGTATAGAATACACTTCCTAAATCTATCATAATCAAGGGACCAAATTCTATACTAATCATTCAATAAGAACAATCCTATATTTGGTAAGCCCCAATTTATGAGATGATCAACATAAAACTCACACAAATGCTTGATTAAATCATCCTAAATACTAGTATAAGAAAAGTATAAATTTATAAATACTCACATTTTAGGTCTCCTTTTAACCTATAGTATGTGAAGTCAATATAAAACAAACACCCCCATCATACTAAATATACACAATATGAAATTCTACACACTATACATAGTGGTTCATAAAATGTAAAAATCCTCATTTATATAACATGAGTAATTACCATACCATTATATAATTCCCAAACCATATGAATTTTCACATGTTATCAAAAATAATAACAATCCATGATGAAAATAAATTAATTATAGATCAATTTCAATCTTTTAGAGCTTAATTATATTTTTTTACTTTACAAAATATATGAAGATAATGTGAATGAATGATAAACTAGAGGCTACATTATATATAACATGATACATTTTATATTGTTAAACTTCTTTTATGTATACTAAAAAACTATACATAAGTTACCATATAATCATATATCATATGATAAATGACAAGATACACCTTATATTTACTATATTTTTAGGGTTTTTCTTAACTCATTACATACCTATATAATTCCAACAAAATATATATGTTTCTATCCATTAAAAAAACCAATAAATCTCTTTAATGAGTACTACATATAATGGAATATAGTTTTTGATAATAATGATATTTGATTCATAATCCTCATGTTTAACACCTTAAACATATTATTCAAACTTATTTTCTTTATAATTCCCAATTAAATTATGTTAATAACTTTTATTATCTACACATAACACTTTCCAAATTCACATCATCTTCTTGGAATCGTTTAATTTAAATATTTCCTTATAGATCATCTAGTAAATAAATAAAATGAAAATCATCAGTTCAATATGAGTCTTTACCAACATATTATAAACTCATTTTCAATATAATAAAACTTTCGAGTTGAATTAAATTGAAATTATCAATTATTTTTTACACTTTGAACTTTTAGGTCTAAATATATATCTAGTAGATTATTTTTAACTATATTTTATTTAAAATATTTTTCCATGAAAAAAATTCGTTATATTTGGAAATATATCTTCTTTCTTATATCAATGTATTTAGTAAATAGGATTTTAAATCCCATTTCACATATGGTCTTTTATCTTATTTGAGTGATATTCTAAAATATGATTTTAGTCATTATAATTTTACACTAAAACATAGTGGGATCATTTTCCTTATTTTTTTAAAAAATAACTAGGATAAAATAATTTCATACTGGATAAAATATTTTAATTTTTTTAATTTTTTAAAACATAATATAGAACTAGAAGAATCATAACAATGTGTTTCAAAACCATTATCTAACTTATTTTTAATAACCATTGTTTACAATAACCCCACTTATCATTTTATCCCATACATTTGAGCTTGTGTTTATTTTTCCATCGACATACTTTCCAAAGGAAAGGGTTCAATGGGATGTTTCAATAAAAAATATGATTTTAATTTGACGTTAACAGGAAGGGAAATTGAATAATACCATTAATAATATTATTTATTTATTTGATACTCTCTCATTAATTTGATATGTATTAGTGAAATTATTCCAAATAAATATACCTGTTACTCTTGTCTGGAATGTGATCAATCGACACCTTGCATTAATATAAACATATGTACTTTTCAGAGGTTCCTCATATTTACTCTAATGGTCAATTATAATATTTTTTAAATCCAAAAAGTTCACAAGTCTTGGATTTATCTCCATCTAGGACGAAAAATATTTCATTATAAATTCTTGTGATAAGGACTATTTTGGTTAATTTTATGATATTATATCCATGGAATATATTTCTCCTTTTAGAATCATGTAACTAGGACCAATGATATTCATTTTATGGTCATGAAACCAATACCATTGTGCATTGTAATTTATTTTTATACTACTAGGATATGTTCAAATAAGTTTAATGATAAAAAATGGATTAATAGGGGATATGAGTCTAGAAATTGATTGTATATGTTTTACACATGAGAAAACATTTTGGGTTTATCCTGGCCTCTAGTAAAAAACATTAGAGTATATAGTTTAGGATTACAAATTATTGGATTCCCTTTCATATTCTTGGATAAATAATTTGATCAATATGGATAATTTAAATAATTATTGGGTACACAAAAAAATTGGAATGTTAGATGTACTGAGTGGGTTGGATTGGATAATCTTCCCCTGATCCTCCAAGGGAGAGGGTCCTCATTATAAGGAATATATGATTGGTTATATCCTTAGTATTTTATTTTCTATGGAGGAAAACTATGGTATATCTCTTATATTATTTCTTATTCCCACTTTCAAAAGAATACATGATCAAAATAGATCACATTGGGGTTCTTAACCTAGTCATATATATCAAGAGGCCTTGGAGGAGGCCTAGGTGAATGGGAATTAGTAGTCATTTGTTTTTAATATAGAGTTAATTTATGGACATGTGGGAAATCATTACATAAAAATTAAGGGACATGAACCAATATAGTTCTTATGTGGGTTTCATTTTAGATAGGAATTGGGAACTAGACTTAGTCTCCTGTAGAGGACCTGGGTGAAGGGGTTACAAGATTTTTGAGATAGGTGGATGGGAACTCAACTGAGAGTAATGGGAACATGAGTTCTCTATTAAATTAATTGGGCATGACTATAGTGGTTAATATATAGGTTTCAAATATAGGATACCTTAGAGGTTGATCAAAATTATAAATTTGAAACTATATCAAGTGATCCCTTAGGTTGGTGGTCTCTATGAATTGGTCCCAGTTATCTTAATTTAGATAAGTCATGACATCCTAGGGGATGTTAGTGTGTCACATATTATGAAAAAACATGTCACTTATATGTTTAGTTTTATTTACTTGGGAGTATATATTGTGAGTATTTATTCATGATATTATTGGTGGGTATCTATGAAATTTTTTTATTATAATGACTATAATCATTGAAGAAAAAATACCCATCCTTTCAATTATTTTCCACTTAATATTGATTATAAAATCATATAAATTATAATATTAGATGGTATGTTTTCTTGCCTCACATGATAATGTGTTTTTAGAAAATTATACACTTGGATGGGAGGATGGAGGGAATATATAGGCAACATGATATTACAATCCTGGTAACTATTTGTAAGTACATGAGGTTCCTAACCCCTTATAGGTAAGAACATGTGTACTATGTACAACGTATGTGAAAAAATGAGGTGTATCTAAAAAGGGTTTAGATGAAGAGTTTTATAATGTATATGTAACCAAAGAAATGTTTAAAGGTCACACATATGTGGAAGTTTCAATGGGCCATGGGAACTATAATGGACTTAGTGAGTGGTGTGGGTGTTTAGTTTTATTCTATCTATTTTAATTTTATTAGATTTATTTTCAAGATAATTGAAATTTATACTTTGAAAAAATTCAAAGGACAATAATCAATCATCACAAAATTGTTCATTATTGGCATGAAATGGATCTAATTTTTATCTAATTTTTTTGGTTGAACATGGATTGATGAAAGCTCTCTGGTGGGGTTAATTATTACATGATTTTCTTGGGTCATGAACTCATGATTTATTTGATGGAAAATATATTATGTGGGACATGGTCATCTTCTATAAATAATTAGGGACCACCTCATAAATTCGTAATTATGACCATAGTGAATCCTATTGATGTGTCTCCCTCTTTTCACCAGGGTCATGTGCTGTGTTGGGTAAGTCTTCAGAACTAATATACCTAGGTACTAGGAAAGAGTGACTGAGCACGAATAATATAATAAAATTATAGGGTATGGATGATTCGGTGAATTAAAATGGTTTAATGTGTATGGGAATATGGAATAAGGAACTATGATTGGGGTTTCACGACCGAGGCCCACAAATCTAAGAAAGATTTCATACTTACAAAAAATATCACCCATATATCCTTTATACCTTGTATAAATATATCTTCCTTGAATTACATTCAATAATATCATTATATTATGGTAAAAAATATAATTCTGCAAAATTTTCTTATAAAAAATGATCAGGTCTTCAAATGAAATTACAAATATAGAAGATACCTCTCATATCGTCAGGTTGGTCGATAATATTACATTCAATTCCGTATAATTATATTTTTAATTTTCAAATAATAATCCTTTGGTTTAGTGAAAAAAAATATATTAAACAAATTAAGTAAATAACTATTAGAGGAAAATACCCACAACTAAAAAATATAACAGAAATATAGAAACTAAATATAGCACAAATTCAAATTTCAATCAAATACACAAAAAAATCTTCGGGTTATGGTTCAAACCCCCTTAATATTAACATTTTAAAAAGAAAAGAACATTTACCGACCATATAACAAGATCCATATTGAACCGAAAAGCTAAAGAATACACTATAATCATTCAAAAAACCCACCGATGTGACCATCTGGTATAAAAAACACATCACAACCAAAACCATCAAAATGGATCCAATAAAACTCTAGAAAACACCATTTTATACACGCTTAGAAACCACCACCATATAGGATAACCAGCGAGGGATACCACTATATCAACTTGATGGGAGATTCCACTAAAAAAGGAGAATATATTTTACATATTCACCATAAACCTGATTCAACATCAAATAAATAAATGAAACCACAAAAATTTGTGATAAAATAATAAAATGATTAAAAAAATGGAAAAAATGATTTAGGTCACCAATGAATGGATGAAAGAAAGAGTAGAGGAATTTTAGATAATTATAATAGGGAAGGAACCTATAAATTCCACCTCTAAAATAACCCTAAACCACCAAATAGACATCAATAAAAACATGTTTAAAGATTCGACATGATGTGTTAGGAGATAAGAGTAGTAAAATTAATAATTAAGGACAACAAAAACAATGAGACAACACAATAAATAAAATGGATGATTAAACCAAACACAACTAAAAGTAAATATAAAATAACCTGATATTTAATGTATGAATACAAATTATGTTCTTGCATGATGGATATAGTGATAAAGGAAAAGTGGAAACATTTGATGTCATTGTAGAATCAATAAATCAGTACCATAGATATGATGTTGGGGAACACCGGGAATGATGAGGTAAATAGTGATGCAGATAGGAATCACAAAAAAACACCCTCTTTGATATGGATGATGAGGGGAATGGATTGTTGAGAAGGGTTATTTGTTTTATGAACCTCCAATGGAACCATGAAGAGGTTTAAGAGGAATCTCTAGAATACACCGATCAAGGAGAGTTGTATAGAGAGATTTAAGTGAATGTAGCTCCATTGTAGGAAGACTAAACATTCTTAAAAAATGATATACTCAGTTAAAAATATCATATCATGACTTTTCATCAAGGAAATAAAAGTATCAATAGTCTAATTAATCTCAATTATCCTTTTCCAAATATGTTCCTTGTATAATAACTTTTACTCCCTACTGAATTCACAATTATAGTCCCAGAAACCAATATTCATTTTGTAAGGACTTTTTTCTCATGAGGCATCACTTGGAAAAATATTTCCATTAATGTGTAGATAATTCATGCAAGTAGTGATGATAAATTAAACATTCATTTACATTCTATAATGAATATAAATTTTTTTAATTCCAAAGAAGATCATTCTAGAATTTTTATCCATCAAGTGATTCTCTACATATTTTTTATAAAAACATTTAATTCTATAGCCAGTCCTCCCTTTAGGGAGAAATTTATTTGGAGTGTTGTCATCGTAAAAAATGGTGAATTATAGGTTTATCAAGTTTTATGACCATCTAGAAGAATTTGTACATTTAAAGGATATTTGGAAAACAAAATTTTTATTTTACCATCATCATAATTCCATCTCATAGTTTGTTATTTGGTGGGGTTCTCAAATAATTACAATTTCATTTACCACACAAGGAATCTAAAATAAGTCTTTAAGACATTTAAAAAATTAGATGGATCCTTGTATGTTTAATGATTCACAATGAATTTCAACCTATTCTTATATATTGGGACAATGTTGAGTGGACTCTTAATCGAGATAAGGATACACTAAAATGATTCGATGGAAACCTAAAGAAATATATCCATCTATTTCTCAATATCCCCTTTATCACTTTGAACAATATGTTACAAAATTACCTAGGCTTAAAATCCAATGTGGTGTGATGAAGTAACAACTCAACTAAAAAATATTGTGGGAATCCATGTTATTACCAACACATTTTACATTATTATAACTTCCCCCAACCTGCCGAACTAGATCCATTTATAAAATCATAAACAATAAATTTTAGGCCTTGATAATGATGATGGTGAAAAAATATTCATCATAAAAAATCAAAAAATCAGAAGTAAATATTGGATAACTTAGATTATTAAGGTAATATTAGGTTTATAGTTTTATATAATTAAGAAAAACTCTTAACATATTGGATTAAAAAACAACAAGTTTATAAATATGAACAAGATCTCCCACCATACCCATATTTTAAAATTCAAAATCAGGTCACCATTATCATCCATATGAAAAACTTTATTGATATAATTCATTTAACTTAATTTTTATTAACATGGGGGAAATTAAATATAAGAATCTTGTGCTTAAATGCTCACTAAGGGTAAATATAGGCATTAAAAATTGATTCTAAACAATGATATTAATATGAGAATATGGGTATGATGACATAATCAAAGAACCCATGCATAACAATATATGACCCATACCCATTAATACATACATAATCAAGCCTAAAAATAAGGAATACAGATTTAATATAAGTAACAAGTCATCAGAATCAATAATCATGAGCCATGTGATGTCAATAATGATCAATGAATTTTTTTTACCTAAATAAACCTATTTAAAATGTGTTGGTACCTTAGGAATTCATATTTATTGAAAACATTAAAAAAACCATAAAAATCCCTTAAAAATTTAATAACCATATTATTAAATTCCAAAATAATTCTATAGAGGAAATAATCATTACCCAATATATTAGCGACCCATATGAACTCACCCATTGTATAAGCTATATCGGCCTCACCTAATGCTACTTGGGATCACTCCTCGTATAATCTATATCAGTCTCACCTAACACTATCTCAGTGCACCCATCATTTTACGATGTCTAGGAACCATAAATAGAGTACATAGAGGTTTAATTTGATCATA
This sequence comes from Viscum album, assembly GCA_963277665.1. NCBI lineage: Eukaryota > Viridiplantae > Streptophyta > Magnoliopsida > Santalales > Viscaceae > Viscum > Viscum album. The sequence goes on along the minus strand of OY728119.1, from coordinate 766,946,860 downwards.
AAATACATAGAAAAAAATATTATTCCTTTTATAAGTTGATTAAATAAAAGAAAAGAATTAGCTTCCATATTGATCTTTTCAAAACATTATTTACCTCTAGAAAAGTAATGGGTTCCTTAACAATATATTTGAAACATTATTAACCTTTGGAAACGAAATGGGTTCTATAAAAATCTCACTAAAACATAGTTAATCCTAGGAAAAGAAATGAGTTCCATAATAATTTCTTTGAAATAATCTTAATCAAAATAAATTAATATTGAGGATGGTATGATTACAAAAAATATTCATTGTAGAATAATTAAAAACAATGTTTATTGAAATTGTTGAAGGAAAATACCATTTAATTTAATTTTGATGAAAATAACATTTTAATTTTAAAAATATCCTAAAAAACTAAAAATTCAAAAAATATTGTGAGAATAGTTTTTTTAAAAACCCATAGAAACTTATAATGTTATATTTTATATAAAATAATGTTCATTATGGTATGAAAATCCATTCATGTTAAAAATGTTGAAAATAATCATTCTTTTCAAAAAAAAATTAAAATGTAGTCAAAAGTGACCCATTTATATAACATTAAGGAGTATTATTTTAAAACAATTAAAAAGGTATAATATCATATAAAATGAATTTGATGAATATTTTTTTAAAAAATAATTGTTTTTGAATGCATTGATATGGGATAGAAAAATTATAGATATGGAATAACATACAAGATCAATATAACATACAATTGAATTTATCTATATTTCATCGATCAATATGGGTGTAAATTAAAATTAAACATGAAAAATAATTTATAACCATAGTATAAGAAGATATATGTTGTTTAACAAAATAATTTCATGTTATTTCCTCTAAAGGAACCTTAAACCTAAATAATCCAAAAAATAAGGGAGATTGTAATATAAAGCCTTTGCCACTTTAGAAATAATTTGAATCATAATCCACATGAAATAATAACATAAAATGAAACAATAATATAATGATCATAATTTTATTAATTATATAACATGTGAAATTGGTAATATATGCACATAATAAAATAATATATCTACATAACACTACAATATTCCTCAATGAAGGGAATCTAAGATGAAGACCCATACTAATTTTGTCATAACTAGATCAAAACCCCATGAAATGAGAGAACCAAATATGTATTTTTAAATGGAAATAATATTCAGAGAAATAATAATAAAATAAACCAATGTTTAATATATGAACTAAATGATAAAAATAAGTGGTGAATATGATATATGTCTCATCGAAGAAAAAACGAGGTGATAAAACTGTTACCTAATGATCACAATTTCTTTGTAAGTACTTTAATAATTGTATAATATGATTATATAAATTAGTTTATTTCATAATAAACCTGTTAATTTTTAATAACTTATTTTAAATATTTTATTTTATTTCATTTCAATTCCATATTAAATTACTTCATCAGTATAGTTGACATTAGCTATTTTGGGGATGTTCAATTCATTATTTCAAAATGAAATTGGTGTGTAGACTATGGTAAATGATATCATTATTTCAACATATACATAATAATAATCATTAAATATTTATCATATTTATACATAAATTATACTATTAAAACCAATTATGAATTTTTTTTGAAAAATAAATTACATTACAGTCATGGAGATGACAGGTCGTATGTACGCATGTGTAACATTTCCATTATTTTGAGATTTTTATGGAGAGAATGTAAGTAAAATTTTATCATTACATAATGATACATATATAATAAATTATATATATATATATATCGTATATTTGTTTTTGTGATGAAAAAATAATCACGTCGCTTCAAGGAGGAGGTAGTCCACATGTCTGCACGAGCAAAACTGTCATTTTACAGTGTAAGAAATAAAATGATACAATATATTTTTATGAATGATAAATAGGTAATAAATAACATTATTATTTCAATTATATCACATATATTAATTAAATGAATCTTTATTACCTACCTTGTAAAAAAATAGTGAAAAACAAATCACTTTACATCACATGGTGGTAGTCTTCCACAAACACAAGTAACATTATTGTATCCCCCCATAATAGAAAGTAGAAAAGGTTCTTGTAATATAATAACTAATAAATATAAATATGTTACAGATATCATTAATATACATTTACTCCATCATATATCAGGCCACAATATGCTATTATGGAAAAAATATTAAATCGGTTTGCGAGGTGGTAATGCGTTGTACATGCGAATGATGATTTCATATCCCATTATATGGAAGAGGATATGAATTTTGAAAATAAAAATAAAATAAAAAATTATCATTATATTTTTTATATTATTTTTATTATATAATTATAATTTAATAATATTTAATGATAGTGAAGAATAAATAAAATAAAGACGCTCGGTTAATCATAATACATCTTCTCCAGACAAACTCCTTAGGTAAGTACCTAAATTATTATTATGATGGACTTATAATCCAAATATGGATAATAAGATGTGTCGAAGTATGAAATTAATACATTTTCAGGTATTGTATTTGGTAAATTCATTTTAAGGCATGGATAACAAAGGAGAGGTTTGGATTGTTATGAGTGATATGAGTGTCATACTTATAATTGGTTAAAAGAAAACAGTTTCCCACATTTTTCACTAGAGAAAGTGATTCAAAATGGATCCTTATATATAAATATAAGTTATAAGTTCTAAATATTTCCATAAAATGGTCTTTATACATGTTTTCAGGTCATTTTTACCCTTATCTTTTTAGTTTAACCTTTGTTAAACCCATTTTCACCTAAACTATGTAAATTAAGTATTACTATTTTCATTATTCATTATAGTCAAAAATTAAGTTGAGATTATTAAATAATATAAAATATAATTATTAATAATATTTAATCCATGTTAACAAATTAATTTCAATGAATTTTAAAATTTTAATTTAAAATTAATCCCATATATGCAATGCAAAAGAGCGTTTTCAAGAAATGTATTTTTAAGAAAAATATGATTTTATATTAAATCTAAGACTAATTATAATAATAATATGAATATAAATTAATATTTATTGATATATTATATAAATATATTTCATTGAAATAATTCTCTATTAAGTGTTTTTTAATTAATTAAAATGGATAATCATTATGCATATTAAAACAGTTTAAAAAAATATCATTTTTAAACCCAAAAAACTTATACTAAGATCCAGTTAGAATATAATTAAAATTTAATTAATTTCATAAAATATAACAATATAATTATTATTTTACTTTAACTAATATTTAAAACATAATGTGACTATTAAATTTCTTATTTTATTGTAATGAAATGACATTTTTAGAAAAATTGGTATATTCACTATTCACTAAAAAGTCAATATATTTTAAAAAATGAATAAAATTCACAGAATGTAAATTTTTAAATTAATATTTGAAAAATTAATTTTATTTTAGAAAATATTTATTCTATAATTTCAAAAAAAAAAATATAATATTTTCTCATAAATGAAATGAAAATCGCTTTTGATGAAAACATGTTTTTGAATAATATAATTAGTTTACTTACAGATGATTAATTATTTAATAAGAATTTATCAATAATTTATATAGATTAATAAATTTATATACATATTTTATAATGTTGTTAATAATATTTACACCTTTCAATTTAATGGGGCGGTTATTATTGTCATATATTTCACATTTTTTTAAACTCAGTGTTACATATAGAATAAGTTATCTAATATAGTTTTATTTTATAAAATATCACGGTGTTATATCCTCCCATAATTTAATAAATTTAATAATCAAAATTTTAACTTTTTATTCATAATCAAACATTGTAAATTATGAAATACCTTTTTTGGAAATCCACGTCGTAAAGATGTTTGATAAAACATCCTCCTGATAAAGAGAAAAGGGCGTATGAAGGTCATCTTGAATAAAACATTGTTGATTTACAAATAGAAGAATGAATGATGAATATGAATATTTTGTGATGGAAGAAATGTTTAATTATCAAATAATTATAAAGTTTCACACATATCATCTATAATAAGAAATTTAATGATCAAGAGAATATTAACCCCTACAAAACCATAAACCAAAGAGGTGCGAAAAAGGTCATTTATATCATCATAAATGATGGTAATATGGCAATATTTTTTTGAACATCCAATTACTATAGTTTTTGGATTACTTGTACATATATATTAGGATCGTAAAGAAAATATTATTAATTGATAAGATGAATTTCATACTTCATTCAATGTACACCACAACATAATCCTTTTTTCTAAACAATGAGAATTCAAGATCATTTTTATTTAATGCCTAAAGTACTAAATTCAAAATTTTAAGGACCACATAAGCAAAAAATGGATTGCAAATCTATTACACCAGTTTTAATATATTACCCAAAAAATGGTTAGTTCATAGTAAGATAATTAAAAAATGAATAAACCTTAATATGATGAAATAACACATTAATCTCTCAACATTAATTGTAATACCCATGTTATCACAAAATCATTCCATATAAAAATTAACCCTATATCACAAATAAATATAATAACCACAAATGAAAGTGTTTTTTATCATCAAAGGTTATATCATACCAGTCGTCTTACACACCCAAAAATATTTTGATATTATTTTGAAATAACATTAATTATTTAGTTACCAAATGAAATAATAATCCCATGGTTATATATATGATAATGCTTGTATTCACATAATTAACTCATTATCCAAGATAATATAAACCCTAAAGTTTATAAATTACATAAATAATTATTTCAAAAAAATTAATGGAATTATACACATTAAACCAAATCATTCAGTATACTTCATCCCAATAAAACGTCTTCCAAATTTTCATTAGTTGCTTTATGATCTCATAACTTAAAACCATAAAAGGGGTATCTATAACTTTTTAGTGTATGATAAAATATTATCCTATATAACTATGATGATATCCACAACTCTAAAGATAATATCACATGAAACATTCTAAATCTCCAATGATATCTGCCTCCCCCTTTTATACCAACTATAACAACCCTTAACACGCACTCCCAGATCTGGTGATGAGATCATAAACCTTACATTTATAGCTTTGAAATAGATTATGGTGACCCAATTATTTCTATAAAAATCATAAACAATTATATGGAATTATTTTATAAATTACATTATCAATTAACTTTTAGGTTATAAGTTTTAGTGAATTGAGAACCACTCTTAACACTATGGATTAAAAATCAATAGGTTCATAAAGATGAACCACATATCCCACAATATCCACATTTTCTTATCCTATAATAGGTCATAATGACCATACATATTAAAAATATATATAAATAATTCATTTAGAATTATTATTGATAACATGGGTAAACGGAAACAAAATAGGGTGATCTAAAACGCCCAGTAAGGGTAAAAGTATGAATTAAAAATTGAATGTCAACAATGATATTATGATTAGAAAAAGGGTATGATTACATAATAATAGTTCGTGATCAGATCTTAAGAGGACCCATTACTATTAATATATTCATTATAAAACTTTAAAACATGGAATATTACTTTAATAGAAGAAATATTCATCAGAATTAATAATCATGAGCCATGTGGTATCAATCTTGCTCAAAGAAACAATTAGAACCCATATCTACGTAATAAAAATGTGTTGGTATATTAGGGCATAATCATAATAGAACAGTTAAATAAACCTTACAAAACCCATAAAAACAGAATAAACATATGTTATACTTCAAATATTATTCATTAGAGAACATAATGATTACATAATGAATAAGAGTTCTATTTGGTAACAACCATCATTTTAGTTATATTAGGCTCATTTGACGCTATCTTGGTGCACCCATCGTATAATATATATCATGATTAACCAATTCTCTCTGGGTGAAAAGATTATTTAACAATTTCCAAGAACTATAAATAGAGTACATAAGGGATTCATTTCATAGTAAAACTCATAGAGAACTTGATTATTCATTTTATAACTTGATTAACCCATGGAAAATAAATGGGTTTCATGTTAATCTCTTTAAAATATGATCAACTATTGGAAATAAAATGACTTACATAAAATTATCTTTGAATAAATATTAACATATGGAGAATAAATTGGTTCCATAAAAATCTCTTTAAAGCATGATAAATCTATTGAAATGAAACTGGTTCCATAATAATCTATTTTAAATAAGCTTAACCTGTAGAAAATAAATGAGTTCCATAATAATATATTTAAAACAATGTTATTACATCCAGAGATAGAATGTGTATGGTAACATTAAAAAATATTCCCATTGGATCAGAAGTAACAACAACAGTTCTTGATGTTGACGAATGAATATACCATTAACATATCATTTGAGACATTTTAGGGAAAATAACCTTTTTATTTTGATAATAACTTTAAAAATAATAATTAACAAAATATTGTGAGAATAATTTTATTTTAAAGAAACCATGGAAATATTTAAAGGAAGTAAAAAATTAAATAATGATCATGATTTAAGGAAAATAATTCCACATTATAAGTGTTAAAAATAAATATTCTTTTCAAAACATTTTGTAAAAAGGATTCAAAAGTGACTCATTTATAAAATGTTAAGAATTTTCATTTTAAAAACTTTTCAAAGATGGTAAAATATCATGTAAAATGGATTTATAAAATCATTTGTTTATATTTAAGGACATTTTTGAAAACATTTTATAAAACATGTATATTGAAACGAAATATTCATGACCTGGAAGAATATACAAGATCAATATAAATTAAAAACTAATATCTTGAAATTTATTAAATCAATATGTTATGAAATAAAAAGAAAACATGTGAACCACATTCATCAACTTATGATAACAAAATATATTTGGTTCATGAAAATTATATCATATGATTTCATTCTAAAGAACCTTCTACCTAAAAAATCCCAAAAAAGGTGATTGTAACATAAAACACTTTCTACATTAGATATGTTTTCAATCGTAAAACCATTAAATAATTACATCAGACGAAACATTAAATATCTTAAACATGAATAGATTCATTATATAACATGTCAATGGATTATTATATATTCCTCATAAATTAATATAGGCGTGTAACATTATAATATTCCTCAGTGAAGGGAAATTCAGATAAAGTCCCTTAAAAATTTTGTAATACTTGCATAAAAAACCCATGAAAAGATATAACCTTATATTTAATTTTAAATCATTGTAATATTTATTAAAATAATTATAAAATACATTCATAGGTAGTTATGTCGTCAAAAAATATGTGGATGAGATTCAGGGATGGTTTGATTAAGTGGGGTTCAATGCCTTTCTAAATCAATCACATCAGTTCAACCCTTTATTTAGTCTTCCCAAGAAATTCGCAAGGGTTCCCACATCAATAAATGGATATGGAACTTATTTATAATGTTAGGTGGTCCTTTTGGGTTTCAGAATCAACAATACTTAGGAATACACATTGTTTTAGAAGATGGGAAGTCGGGCTCATCACAACCTTTATGGGGATAATTGTTTCATACTCTTGGACACCCCAATAGATTTAAGATATGTTCATGAAATAACTCCAAAATCTCTAAAATGGGGACGGCTACCCCTATGTCATGATCTTTATTGAGAACATGTATTTATATGAATAATTTTCTGCATTTCATGGGTTCTCCACTACTCTCTTATTTATTTATGATGTATTGGGTTGTGGTAATGTTTGGGAACTCTGGATTTTATTGTCATCAATAGGAGAGGTTGGTGTCTTGGAGATGGAGTTGAACCTTTATGAGGCATCATATGTATCCTATTAAAATAATAATGAAAATCTATGTAGTTCATTTGACATAGTCTAATGTCTTGTTATTAGTCCCACCCATGTAGTTTAACATTATATGCTAAGGACATAAATGTAAATCTTTGACCTGATTGAGGCATACTATGTATCATGTTTGAGACAAGAATCAAAGTATTCAACATTCTTATAATAAGTTTCTTCTCATGGGGGATAAAAAATAAAGACCCCAAGCAGGACTTATGCATATAATATTTCCCTAGATTTCTTCATCATGAGAATGTCCATGTGAGCTTATATGAAATGTAATTAGACATACATCCCAAAGGTGACCCCATCTTGGGGAATTATATTCACACTATTGATGCAATCATATCCAATCTCTAGGGCAATGTGAGTCATGCTTGGTGTGAGAAAAAAAATTTAGTAGATGGTTGAACATATTTCATGAGATCATATATGTATGGGGATTAAACAATAATGTTTCCCTTTTAGAGGTAAGATTACCCATATCCTTAAGTATGTGGTATAGATCTCGGGAATTATTAAGAAATTATACATATCCGGTAATATAACTGGAATTAGATTCATCCTAGTTCTATTCATCCCTAACCCACTGATGGGTTTGAGTTATATTGTGGGAATTCTTAGATAATAAACCTAAAATGGTGCCCATATATCCTCCCATTTATCATCCACGGATGGATGATGAAGGATAGTCTTCCCATTGGAATGATTGGGTCTTGATGGTTGAAATGTGAATGAAATGGTGGGTGATTACACTAAGGTTGATTACCATTTGGGATAGAGCATTAGGAAGGAGTCATATGTAGCATGGTCATTGATGGAGTCGGAGTCCTTATAGTTCCATTAGATTCTCAATACACTAATTAATGAGGTCGAATTATTAGCCCATGGGAATTATTGGGTCCTAATGGATGAAATTTCAAAGACATGAGTGGTATTGCACCAAAGTGGATGCCCATTGGAGCTTGGGGAAGGGGAAGGAATCCAACATTTATTACTAGGATAAGAATCATTATTATCACAGTTCAGTTGAAAATTCCTTATGCACTGGGGTTTCCCTTTGGCATACTCAATCTCTACCAACTAACAAATAAATCGTGATGGATAACATGTAAGGCCTATCAGAGAGCATGACACCAATAGGGAATCATGAGTGTGTATCCCAATCCCTTTAAGTACACTCCCTATATAAAGGGTAATATGACTGAATGTTCATAGATGGGGTCCACATGGAATGATTCCATGTGCTTCTACTGGATGAAAATGACACATCATAAAGGATCAATCTGAAATTTCATGGATTTCTTCTAAACATGTCATGATTATTCGTGCGACATGTTTGGGGTGTTAGTATGACATGTAAAGTAGATCAAATGGTGTTCTGTAAGCATTCACATATTAAAAGAGGACATGTCCAATATGTCAAGCATGACAATATTGACATGTAAAATATACCATTTCATGTTTGAAGTGAATTTTCTAGGATATCTCTAAATAACCACATTCAAAACTTACAAGGCACATCTCATGATTGAAATGATTTTTCCTCGTACTATTTCATGAAAATGCCAATAATTGGTCTCGATATCAACCATTATTATCCATAAACAATCACACAACCTTTGCTGAAATGTCAATGGGAAATCGAGTGACAATGTTGAAATGTCAATAAGCTCTTGTGAGTTCAAACCAACTTTTCTAGGGTCTGTATTATGATCAATGTTACATGTCTAATACCTCAAAAGGGAATCAATTGTCTAATGAATAATATCACAATCACATGATATTAAATTAATCATGTGGAAGGGTCTCATGAAAATTCCTCTGATCTTTCACCCATTAGTGTGTCAACATTTAATTCCAGATGCGATCATTCCTCATATCTATATAAACCCCAATTCTCTTAGGCCTAAGGGTGCATAACTAAGGGTTTTCTACAAATTTCACCTCATAGTGTTTTTATTACAATGTAAGGGACTATACATGAGTTTCAAGTCCACACACATGTGGAGGGGTTAAAACATAATAGAGCCATATAAATCTTCTATTTTCATTAAATTCACATGACCTTAAATGGGACTTGTGAGGGGTTTTCCAAAAACCCGAGAGTTTTTCCATTGGCTTATAAACATGAAAAAAATGCATCTATGTCGATGGGTGTATTCATATTCACATCGTATGATGTTTAAAGTCATTTTATCTACATGATCTTCATGAGTTCTTGTGATATGTTCTCCAATTATGCCTAGGGGTTTACCAATGATGTCTTCATGTTAATGGATTAAGGTATACATCACATGGTGAAGAAGTGTGCTCAATATATGGGTGGCTCATGTTCTCGGGTATTCAACATGATACCGAGGAAAGGAGTACCATGAGAAAAATGTTTTATGAAATTTCAAGATACATTCCCGTAGGTGTATTCTAGAAAACACTAGTATGAGTTTTATGTATTTTCTAAGACATTTCCTACCAAATCACATGAGGTTATATCACTCATACGATCGTGTGATCTTAAGGGAGGACATGAGTGGGACATTTCAAGCATTAATATGAGCCTTATGACTATGTGGATATTCCATTTTATTGGGGATGTGTATGGTGTTATTATTATGTGAAATCATGTTATCTTAAGATAATCAGGTGATGAGATCTTGTGGTGAAATTCTTGTGGTGGGTTCTCACAGAGGGAGACCCATAATTACCTATAGAATATTTACCAAGGTAGTTTCTAGACCATCTATTTCTTTGGTTATATCCATTCCCTCTAATATGTGTGTATTTTTAAATGGGAGTGGGGTATTTATACGCCAAAGGAGGCCATGGATGATTCTAATTTTTATGTTTGGCATGTCGTGTATATCTGTTGAGGTGGTGAAGATTTCACTAGATCAACAGCATGTGGCCACAAGTCAACTTCACATGATATTCAATACTTTATGATATAACATTATAATGATAAGATGATCAGTTTCTCTTGATGGAATCTTGAACAATTGTTATAAAACCTCTTAATAATATTTATTTATTCAGTTGATAAATCTTATAGAATATTGGAGGTTCATGTATTCATAAAATTCATGTGATGGATTTCCAAAAAACCATCGTGTTGTTGCATGGTCTTGGGATGAACAAGAGTTGAGCCTCTAGAAAATATCCAAGGGCCTCATGTGATTGTTCTAGGGGCCTCTATTTTGGGATATACCATTGGGTTTCTTCTGTGATGCCACATGATATCATTAGATCAATTCAAATTAATTTAGATAATAAATCCTATGAAAGAAGAATAATTATTAAGGTCATAAAATTTAAATGATTAGTTTAGTGGTTTAATTTTCTTGATCATGTGATCAAAAAACCATCACCTGATGGCATCATGAACTTGTGAATGATATTGTGTCGTGAAACTAGTTCATATGATTGGATTTTCGTGATAACTTCTTTTATAATAGATGGAGTATTTCGATCGCAGGGACATCCAAACATGTTGTCTCGGTCTCATGTGGATATAAATGATGGAATGGATATAGTTGTGGTGTCGAGTTAAAAGCATGTATAATGACATAAATTTAGGGTTTCATGAGGTTGAATATGTGGTATTTCATGTTTCATGGGATCAATTAAAATTTATACAACACTGGATCAACTTATTTTGAAATCATGATGTGCATGATTGAACATATGACTCAGTTCATAAGAATCACATATCATATAGTTGTGATTATATAAGACCCTTTAACAGTATGAACATTATCATGATATCCATCCCATATAGAAATGAAAATGAAATATTGTAGTGGGTTATCAACCAAGCGGTGTGACTAACAACTAATAATTACAAACCCACCTATAGCTGCACCACCCTCTTTGTGGAACCTCTTCTCCTACTACATTACCACACTACATCATGGATCTTCCATTTTTATGTGTGGTATATTTCCTATGAATCTCCTACTAATTTTCTAGTGGAATAGGCTAGCTTCCTAGGTGTGGTTGAGGTGACTCCCGCATGAGCCTAGGTTGAGCTGGCTGGGCTTCTAGTTTTAGTTGGATAATATTTTTGAAAAGGGGAAATAAAACTCATGGTTACATATTACAATATTCTAGGTAATATGAGTCCAATAAAATTCCCAAAAATGAATCCCCTTTAAAAATAAAATAATTTTTTCATAGATGCAACCTTTGATTCCTTCAGGTTGTATATCAGTATTTTTTCATTGCCTTCAAAATTAGGGAATCCCTAATAGAAAACTGCATATCACACAATTATGGGTGCCAAAAAATTCCACCATTTGAATGATATTTTTTTTGTAATGAAAAGAATCTAATTATAATGTAATCATAGATTACTTTGACACATTTTTGATCTTATTATGTTATTTGAAATTAATCCCATTGAAAGGGTATGCCTATATTGTGTTGACTAAGGAACCCTCAAGAACTATGAAAATGATAATCCTAGACATGGTTTATTGGTTTAATCCAACATAAGAAGTTCCATTGGCTTGGGTACCAGATACCATGTAATTGGAATGTATATGAATTCTTGAATGGAATAGGGATTGGGTGAAAAGGAACTTTCTACTGGATATGAAGTAAGGTACTTGGATGTCACTTTGTATCCCTTTATAATGGTACTCATGTTGTATGTAGTGATGAAATATACCAATGTTATGATCTAACTTATTCATAGGGAACATAGGTACACAAATAAATAATCTATTAATAATTTCCTGATATAGATCTAGATCACATGTAGGAAGGGGAATATCAATATTTTTTGATGAAATCCCAGATAGAGATACATGTTTTTGTAGAGATGTTGATTAGATCATCAATAATAACCATACATTTTATGTAATACATAATAGATTAAATCTTCTGGATTTGAGTTCATAACTTACAACGAGTTTATTTTCAGAAATGTTCCTGAATGCATAATGACAAAAAATTATTATTTCATGAAACTAATATAGTTTTCTTGAGATCACCTGATTTATAAGGATAACATGAGCATAGTATCCTACTAAAAGGTAGAATTATCTATCTTTTTCCAATATTAGAGGACTTAGTGAGAATAACATGATTTATTATAAAGACATATGGTTGACCCTGAAAGGTTTGTATCTCTTCATTTTTATTTTTCTAACTTTTTCATAATCTTCATAAAGAGGAAGGATTTAGAAGGCATGGACAAAGACATTGATGAGGAATCTTTATTAGGGGTTTACTACATAATAAGAATTTTCCCATTAAAGTTTATAGATTCATAATATTTCCTGGATCACAAAAAAGAGCATATCTAGTGAGCAGAGGATTTACTTTTACCAATGATTGCCTTATAGGGATATCAATAGGGTGAGTACTATGTCTCTTTAAATTGGCTATTTTAAGGTACTTCAATCTAGACCATCAATGTGATGTAGTTTTGAGTCCTTTTTCTTGGACATTTTCTATATTATAGAGTAGGGAATTCTAGATATGACCAATGATTTTCATTAGTTTATGGTGTTCTAGATTGGATCTTCTTTTACTTTAGTTTAAGTTATTTTATCTTGGACCTTTTATTAATATAGTTTAGGGTTTCTTATCTTGTTCCATCTATTGTTATAGTTTTTAGGGTCTTTTATCTATAACCTTGAGATTCCACATAGTTTAAATTCTTACATCCAATACATTCTATTGTTTAAGTTTAAGGTCTTGTGGCTCATAACTTTTATTGATATAATTTTTGGGTCTTTCCCATCAGGAATCATGATTACAAGAATTTTATAGTATTAATACCAGGAAATTATTGATGAATATAAAATAAAGGGAAGACATGCATGGGATGAACCAAGATACCCTATAATTATGAGTTCTGCCATATTGTTTCCTGAGCTCATTAGGATTGGAGTTCCTTTCTTATAATGAAGAGATACTGATGAATGATAGGTCAAAGACATTATGAATCATTATATTTTTCAAGAATAAGTGTCTTCACTCTTTTAAAATTGATATGGGAGATTTATAAAGATAATAATAGTTGAGGGAGAAATACTAGAAAAGCTAGTCCTAACCAGAAAGTTTGGGTGTGGATGATATAAATCAAAACAAAAATGTTTGACTAGGAGAATATAGAAAGGGGTAGACATGATGGTGATGAACCATAACACATAGAGGATACAAGTTCCCCCATAGTGTTACCATTTCTCACAAGAATGGGAGTTAATTTCTTAAAATGAGGGGATGCTTATGAATGGTAGGTCTAAGACCTTATGAAACAATAGAGTGGTCAAATAGAGGCATATCCCCCATTTTCATAGGACCATTCTATATTTATGGGGACTCAAGAATCAATATGGTGATGTTTGTTTGGATGGGAGGCTATCATGGAATGGTTCTGGCACCATAAGGAAATTTATCTCTTAAAATGTGAATCTAAATCCCTACACCCTATGGTTATGAATAATGAGGTGTGGGACATGCTGATTTTTAAAAATGGGTTGTTTCATCTATACTTTGAGAAATCATAAAATAACATGGTGATATAACATTGAGGATGTCGAACAAACTTTAATAGTTTGGTTGTGTTCATGGAAAATCATGGTTCAAAGGGCTCAAGTCACATGGGGTGATATGGGAAAATCATATCGGGAATGGCCTAGAGCACCCCCAGGTGATGGGTTCTTCCACGATGACATCAGGCTCACATGAATCAGAAAACCCTTTCTATTGGACCAAGATGTATTCAGTAGGTTGGTATAATATATTAGGCATCAGTATCATGTTTAAGTAGATAGATCTATTTTACATTCCAAGGGATATGAATGAATTATAATGAACCAAGGAATTCAAATCCTGAAGTTTAATTTATGGATTAAGTAAGATTCATAAAGGGTTAGAGCACCCTAAATGTTGCGTCACTGCCTAATGAATACATTATCATGAAAATTATATGTTAAAAACCATTACTCTATATTTTTTCATGACCATGGGGTCCATAAAGAATAGCATGGATTTTATTAGGGCTACAATATAGACCTTATGAGCTTTATTCCAGATTTATTTTTTTTTTCTCTAAATATATCCTAAACTACGGAGATAAATATTTTAGTAGGAAAATAGTTATATTTTCGTCAATCCACAATTTGTTGGTTTCCAACCATAAATGTTATGGGAATCTTTCACTAATATATTATTGTATTGTGATTTGGACCATTAAAGGGTAGAGTTTAAGGTTTCATAGATTTGACTAATGTGTAGGTAGTTTATGGTTATGAAGAACTAGGACCTATCATTAAGAATATGTTACATAAGAACCTGATTTGGATTCCCAGGTCTAAGAGCAGTCCAACATCTTTATCAGTGGGAGAATAAAATTTTGTAAATAATGACTCAATGTTCAAGGGTCATGAGTAATATCATGAGAAAATCACAACATGGATGGACCCTAACACTCTCAGGTACTTAGTTCTGCCACAATTATGCCAGGCTCACAAGGAATAGAAATCACTTCTTACTAAACCAATATACCTCTATTTGGCAGGTCTCAACCATTATCCATTAATATCATGATCAAGCAGGGAGATCCCTTTTCCTTTTCAAGGACTATGAATAGATTACAGTAATACAAGGATTGCAAGACATGATGTGTCATATAAATCTTGAGGGGAATAAAAGAGGTTGGACGAATCTTATACTCTAGTTGAATAGGGTAAGGCCCTTGTGGTCCCCTGATAATGAATGATAAAGGGTGATTTTTGGAACATTTTAAATTCATGTTGTGGGGATGTATTTTTCATGTAATTTTAATATCATGGGACCATGAAAGTTTCCTAATATTTTAACTCCATGAGGTAAGGACATATATATTTCCTTTTAGTTTAACATCATGTGGTAAGGACATGGGTACTAATGTTAAAATTTGTTCATTATATATTACATTCACAAGAAGCCTATACATTGATTTAACTCATATGTTGGTGAAATGAGAATGGATGAATCATACCGTGTACATTTGGGGTGAATTCATTTTGGTTTTTATTCCTATCCCCAATATTGGATATTTGGATGTCACTATATATTTTCAGATGATAGGAATCTTGACACACATAGTTATTCAATAAGAAACTCTAAACATAGTGTTGAACCATTCATAAAGGTGGGAATTATTTTGCATTATTTATTATACATGGGGAAAGTATCTGAGATATGGGTTTCATGACATAATCAACAATGACAGGAATCATGACACATATTGTTCTTGGGGGAACCGCGCATTTTAACATCATGCATCAAGGAATTAGGATTCCTGATGTGAAATATGGAGTTACAGCTAAACCCATGGATGTAAATTTGGTTATCACTATGTATTTTATGGTAATTCGAGTCAAGAAAAATTTAGTTATTTAGAATGGATCTTCTTATATAAGTATGACCTATATATAGGGATTGGGAATTTTTATGCTTATTTTTGATGCTGGACCTAAGGTTGGATATTTGGATGTCACAATATATAATGGGATTTCTCGAATCATCTCACATGTAGATCTTAATTGGAGTTGTGGTGTGAGAAAAATCACCAAAAATAGTATTCCTCATGGGTGAGGTCTATACAAATGTGTAATTTTGTTCCATGCAAGGGAAATAAACCATGCAATTTAACATCTTGTAGTGATGACTCTTGGTATTACCTATAAGGTCTTTAATTCAAGACCCGTATAACCATGTTGTGACTTGTTATGACTTATTCATGTCATGAATACATTACTAAAAATAATAAAACATGTGACCAAATATCGGTGTGAGATATAGGGAATGTTAATAGTTCCTATCATAATAGAGAGGTGATTAAGGATATGACAGAAAAATTTTGTATCATGTGTTGGATACACCACGATATAAGGTTGATGTGTCCCAATGTATTTCATTGTAATGATAATTAAGTTGTGCATTGTTCTAGGATCCTATGAAGTTTAATGATGTGCAAAAAGGACAACATACATGAAGGTTTAAGTATTTCAGAAGGGATGTGGGTGACTTAACAATTAAGAGGAGGAATGTTTTGGATGGAACTGATATTAGGGTTTGGGTTTCACTATTTATCCTTTGATAAAATAAATCATGAAAAACATAGTTCTTTCGAATCGTGTAGTTAATTTTCCTAATAAGAGGACATCAATAGAGAATTTTAATTTCTTTTGGAGAGTTTGAGGGTCAGTCGATGATAAAGTGAAGTAACCATGTGGTTGGGACCAACAATAGATGTTAGAGAATCACTATATATCTTGTTATGGAATTAATAAAGCCACAAATTATTCATAGAAGGATAAATACCTATATAAATATTACTATCAAATGCTGATTGGGGAATTTCATCACTCTTTTACACATATCTAGCTCGTTTTTGATGAATTGTCAATGAGATAGTGATTCCCATGATGTTTAACATTATGTTGTCATTATAGATAATTTATATTTTAATGGCATGTGGTATAGATGAGCTCAATATATTTTGATGTCACATGGTTAGGATGTGAGAGCATGTTCTATTTTAATCCATTCTACTAGGACATGGGTTTCCCAATATGAAGTTGATTCATTGATGGATCTGGGCTGTTTAACATCATGTGGTAGGGAAATTATCTATACATTTTAGCATTATCTAGTCAGGATGTACCTTCATAGTTTAAAATCATATGACTAGGGTTCCTTTTTCTATTTTAACATTATATAATGAGGAATATTCCATACAGTTTAACATATTTTGTTCAAGATGTGAGGAACTATGAAATTTAATGTCTTGCTGACAGGACATGATTCATATAGTTTAATATCATGTGGTCAGGACATGATCCATGGAGTTTATCATCATGTGGTGAGGTCATGTTTCATACACATTTAATTTCATGTGGTCAAGATTTAATCTATGCAGTTTAATTTATTGTGGTCAGGATGTTCTCCATACAGTTTAATGTCACATGGTCGGGACATGCTCCATACAGTTTAGCATCTTGTGGTGAAGATGCACCTGTGTTGTTTATTATCATACAAATACGATGCCTTTGTGAAGTTTAACATCACACAACCATGAAAATTCCATACAATTTTATATCATGTTGTCAGGATGTGAGATTCTATATAGTTTAAAGAATTTCTTCCAGGATATGATCCACACTGTTTAATGTCATGTGTTCAGGAAATGATCTATAAAGTTTAACATCATGTGGATTGGACAAGATCTATAAATTTTAATTTCATATGGTTAGGAAATACTCTATATAGTTTAACTTCAAGTGTGGAAGATGTTATCCCTATAGTTTAATGTCATGTAGATAGTATTTGATCTGTAAATTTTAACATCATGTAGTCATGATGAACTCCTCACAGTTTTATGTAATCTATTTAGGTCATGTTTGTTGACACTCCTTTCAGTCACAGAGTATAATGAATGGAAAAGGGGAATACCATAAGCATGAAGAGATTCATCCTTTGAAGAAAATCAAAAATTGAAAAAGTCATGAACAAGGAACCCTTCAAGGAGGAGGCACACAAGCTTCTTTCTGGTCATGCAAGTCGCTTGTGCACCACATATGGGTCACGCAAGTCACTTGTGCGCCCTATTAATTTTTTCTCCCAAGGTGACTAGTGGCCTATAAATAGCCCCTGTGGGCCCCCCATTTCATAGAAGAATTTTTCAAAACTCATATTCAAGATCTGGTCACCCAAGTCTTTGTATGACATCTTCCGAACACTTCTAAGGTAATTCTTTACCTGGAATGGAAGCTCTAAAGAGGAAGAATAAGGTCTAAGTATTAGAACTCATCAATACTTGTGCGCCTAAGTGTTCATCCCTTTAGGGAAATAGAAACACTTCCATGCCGCCTTTCCCTCTCAAGCGAACTTGGGCACCACCCTTCTGGAAGACACTAGGGATGATACTAAGGGCTCGAGTTCAAAGTCTCCCAAGTATTACCCTATGGATTCATCATCACCTAAGGTGACTCATGTCGCGCAAGTATACTTGTGCGACCAAGAATTGCATGCCATAAAATTACTTGCGCACCTCCTTCCTAGTCACCTCCTTTCCTCAAATCCACCTCTCTTCTTCAAGATATGGCCATCAAAACCCTCTACAAAGACATTTATGGCATGGTTCCTTCATTGGATTCCTTATCTGGGAGGAATTCATTGGGAATCCACCTCAGTAGTAAACCCCAGTCATAATTTCTTTTGATTTGGTCTTGCTTCTTAGGAATTAAACCCAATCATAATTCCCACTTAATTTAGGCTTCATTTTTAGGAGTAAGTCCCTGGTTAATATCCCAAATCTCCATAAAGTACAAATACCTTTATGGACCCTGCGCTTGGGCAATCATACATACATAAGCCCCACATCATTTCTTATGACTGCATCTTTCATGGCTCAATCATCATATTTACTGATACCTCTTGTTTCTCACACTGAGCATGACTCACATGAACTTAGAGTGTAAAATTAATTACGACATCTCTCTTTGGGCCATTAATCATGCATAAACCTCATAATTCATCACCCAAACTATATGGACATTGATCTCTGCCTTAAAAGTAGAGTACGTAGGAAGCCTTTCTAAGTTTAAAGCCCATCTTTAATTAATTCTTTTCCATCCCATATGATGTTAGACTATATCCTTCCTATCAAACTACGTGGGTTCTGATTCCTTTATTTTTATCAAGGATACGTAGGTATCCCATCTGCAGGTATGATCCAAACTCTAAAATAATATCTTTCTTTATGAACAAAAATAAACTTTAAGTGCCCCACTGAGTGACTTTAATACTAGTATGGTTATCATAATGACCAAGAGATTTCTATATAATGTGTTGAAAGATACCATTGACTAAGAATCTCTAATAAATACGGATGATTCTCTATTGATGAAGAACATCAAATACATATAAAAGATTCTCTAAATCCTATACCTATCAATCATGGATTGCTAAATATAAAGGAAAAAAATCATTTTTTACTCTTGGTAAATTAATAAGGATTCGTGAACATAACTTAAATCTATAAGAGAGTCCTAGAGTAGACAATAATTACCCCCAAAAAGGTGTGATGAGTCTGACCTCCCATCCTCTTGAACAATACAAATTCTTAAGCCTCATCAGTCCACAACTAATGAGCACCTACCTTTGGAAAGTAGGTCCAAATGGATATAGAATCACTGGATGTCTATGATTCTCTGAATAAACATGTAAGAAACCAAATGGAATGTTTTAACCATAAACAAGTAAGGTCATTCCCATTTCCAGAAGAAACAAAAAATTTTGAACCAGACGTGAATCCTTCACCAAGTTAAAATGATGTTTTACATATTTTTTAGGCCCATATTAAATTATATATGAGGGCCAACAAAGAAATCAAACACATATGTGTTCATCCAAAAGGTGTAGTCTAGCCAAGCTTATCTTGATTATGTCTATTATATCAAATATGCACTCTTTTTCAAGAACTCTCTGTAATACAGAAATGGCTTCTTTATGTTCACACATGTGAATATCTCGGCTACTACTCCTGCTGGATCCTTGTCCGCTCTGAGGGTGATATCACCTACTCAGCATCTTCAACACTGGGTCTCGAATGCATTGGTGAGGGAATACTGTCAACATGGTACCATCCCGACTCTGGAGGCCGCTTGAAAAGCCCTCCATGTTAATAATTCACCCTGGTTGTCCAGACAGTGATGAAAACTGGTCAAGAAGAAGGTAGTTCCAACCACCATTTCAAACCATTTTGGGTCGTTATCCTCAGAATGCAACAACCAGTCCCTCCCATATTATTGGGAGATGAATGAAGAGGTCACTCAAGGCCTCAGTTCAAGAAGACATAATCCCTTCCCGAGGACTCCCACCAATAATCGCCGCCAGACTCATGCAGTAGTGTACCCTCAACATGATGAGGGTATCACCTCCAGGGGTTTGGCTCAGGTCTCTCAGACCCGAGAACGCAAGATGAATCGTCATAACCGAAATTCGGACAATAGGGAGCAGGTTCTTATTTCTTCCCACTATGGAGAAGTCCATCAAGCTAACTTGATGGAAAATAATGCGCAGGCATATACACCCATCCTTCCTAATTTCACTACCCAGCATACTCCTCTGGAAGTAACACACCAATCCTGCCAGGCAATTCTGGTGGAGTATTATAGGCAGACACATACACCTATTTATAATTCATTAGCTAGTCAGCAGGCTCATCTGACTGAAACCAAAGAAACTCACCAATTAAATGTGGTGGAGAACAATCAGCAGGCACATACACCTGCAATTCATCATCCTAACCAACAGTCTCATTTGGTAGCACCCGGAGATGTCAATTGGAAATCCCCAATGACAAGAAAGAGGCAGACACAATTTTATGCCCCCACATATGAGTACTATGAGAATTCATTGATAAGAAAAGGAGGACATGAGAAATCACATACACCTACTCCAGACACAGAATGGACGTATGTTCCCATTCCGACAGCTGAAGTCACCAAGAACATTTCGACAATGGTGAAAGAGTAGAAGAAAATCCCTGCCCATATCCTGGATGCCTGTTGGAATATTATAAAAACTTTAGTAGAATCATAGGGAAAGAATAATAAATATATCCCTATCAGTGGAGTGACTCATCAACATATCACTCTGAAGCAGATACACACCTCTGTCCCAGTCTAGGAGGGTTCTGTGGCATAATCCCCCATGTCATATGAACAATCAAGTTTGGGACATACACCTGATTTAAATGGAGATAATCAGCTTAACCTGACCATTTCTCCTAAGCAGGCACATACACCAGCCCATAATAACCACTTTCATCAACAAGTGGTTTCCAAAGTGAGTAAGAAGGTGTCTATGAAAGAGACCCATCTAGTACAGTTGAGAAATCAAGATCCAATCAGCAATAAGGCCTTGCTCGATGCTGGAGTTCTTAATGCGCTCAGACAATTGTCTATTGCAACTCAAGATTCTACTCCCTCATTTCCAGATTTTGGAAGTAACAACAATAATTACGAAGGTCTTCATCTGAAAATTACTCATGAAGTATTGCTTCATGACAATTCTGTCAATCTCAATGTATCATCTTCATATGAGATCCACAGTAACCCTCTGCATGTCCAGAAGACCACGGAGCAAGAGGTTTCATCTTTTGTTGTAACCCACCATGGTGGTCCTCCCCATGATGATGAATTTAGCTGCGAAAGTAATTTTCGCAGTAGTAATTCACATTGCCTGGAAAATTCTTCAACATAAAATGCAGTAATGGGAAAGCCCTCTTATCTTGAGGCACTTAAAAATGAAAATCCAATCACGTCTGATGCCTTAATACTACCGGGTGAAATACTTTCTCAATCAGAAGATATCCTGGGGTGTATGTCATTCTCCGAACCACCCCTGGGTCATTAATATTCTAATTTGACGAATGAATTATCTAACAATATTGTTGAATCTGATGAAGAAACAAAGAAGCACCAGCTTTGGTCCAATCAGGTAGAATAATCTTCATCAAATGACAAAGAGGAAGTGATGAAGATGAGAAAACAACGGGAGAAAGGTGAAATACCAGTCATGTTTTGGCCTTTGGCTGACTCTCAGTATGATATTCCAGAAATGTTGAAAGAATATTGTATTCACGATATTCATCTCAACATATGGAAAACTTATTGTCACTTAAAATAGAAAATTTTATCTTATGATGAATATCAGAATCATGTCAAGATAATAGAAGGGTTGCAGCACCAAATTGATTTGGCATATCTCTCAGTTTCCTGACATCCAAAGGTTGAAAAGTAGTAGAGATCCCTTCAACGTTCATGCCTTGGCACATTAAAAAGGTTGTTCCAGTTAATTACCAATTCCCCATTTGGTATTCATATTAAGGGATGGGGTTTTCATGGAGCACTGTGTTTCCCTGTACTCTCCTGTCAAAAATCCCACCAAAAGTGGTCTCATGCAATATTATTTCCCATGGTTGGCCATATCTAGTAGGTTTTTTGTGTAATCAAAGGCTTTCCCAAGAACATGACTCAACTAGTTCTTCCCAAAGTCCGGAATACAAATAAAAAGTTGTCGAATTACTTTTTCATCAAGAAAATTATATTATTGAACATGCTTCTCATTTACAGCATTCACATCATCAGGTGACAGAAGTGTTAGAAATAATCCAACGGTTATCTGAGCTAGGTGATTTGAGTGGATATCGGATGATGCATCCAGCTAATTTTCAGACTAAAGTCTGCAAAATCAGGAGAGCTTTTAAGAAAGTTTCAGATGTAGCAGCTCAAGAGCCACCATAGCTTTCCAAACTAGGAACTCTTTTAATCCAACCCTCGGGATCAACAGATAGGATTCTAGGAGTTGAGCAGGAAAAATAAGAACAAACCCTAGTCCACCAAACTGGGGACTTTTTCAAATTCTCAATCTCTTCCTTAGCGAATTTTAGCCTTCTCTCGATTAGGGAAGAAGACACAAGAGGAATGCAGAGGCAAATTATTAGGAAATTCCATTCAAATTACAGTTCATCAAAAATTCTCGAGGGATCAACCAAACAAAAGTAAATGTCTCATAAAGGACATGGAAGAGGAAAATATTAGAGAAATGTCGAAAGAAGGGATGTAATAAGTTATGCATCGATAAATGTCATCAATGTCGTTGTCACTAATCTCCCAGAACATGAGGCTCACTTAGAGGGATCAGATGAAGAAGTTCTTGTTCAAGAAGCTATACACACATAAATAAATGAAGAAGGTGCATGTACCAGAAGCCAGAGGTCTACCCAAGGGAAAGATATTCATTCGAGTAATTCCCTTCCATACTACAGAAAGGAACATGCCAAGGAAAAGGGTAAAAGTTAGGTTACATCCCACCCAACCTCTGGATAAGTCCAATCACTCTCATTGGAGGAGAGGTTCGCACAACAAGAAGAATAAATGAAGGAGTTAAGGAGGTTAAATGCAGAACTAATTCAAGGTAGTCTTCCTCCTAAGAGTGATGGAGTTAGTCAATCATGGGAAATCGTTGTAGCTACTAGGATGGATCAAGAATATCCTCCTTTACAAGTACACCCTCACAGGTCTAATCCTATGGGTCATGTGCGACAAAAACTGGTAGTACTACCATCAGTTATAGTGCCAGTCACCACACCCATCCAAACTCCAGTTATTTCACCTGCTCAGGTCTGTGCTCAACCAGATGTTTATAAAAAATTAATAAATACCATTGAGTCATTAAAATCTCAGTTGTAAGCTATGGAAGGAAAGCATGCACAAGTTCAACCTGAAAAGAAAGCTTACCCTGAATGGGTGGATGCAATTCCTCCCCCATCAAAATTTTCAGATACCACATTCCCAATTTTTAATGGTTCGGAAGATCTACAACAACACTTAACACATTATGTTTCTCATTGAGATCCTATGATGGGAACTCCTCAACAACAAGAATCAGTTAATCTCAGGTGTTTTGTGCTGTCATCACAAGGTCATGCTTTTTTCTGGTATACAAGTTTGCAATCTCGGTCAATTACTGGGTGGGAAGATCTCTGTCAAATATTTCTTCTTCAATTTAGTTCAATTTTTCTAAAGACGACAGTTTTTGGTCTTACCAATTGTAAACAAATGGAAAATGAAAGATTTTCAGATTTCATTTCTCGATGGAAGGGATTAACATATTCCTTATGTTTAGCACTCCCCTCAATAAGAATTGTATCTGATCTGTGTGAAAAACCTATGTTATGAAGTACGCACACTGTTGATCCCTGTGAAATACACAGGAGGGTTTCGAGACCTTACTTCAATTTCATAGCACATCGAAGACTCTCTTAAAAATACTAAGGCTAAAACTCATGTAATTCCATCAGTTCTAGGAAGGAGAATAGGGAATGTAGAGAATACTACAGTTACACTTAAACAAGAACTTGTTCTTGCTTCCACTTCAAAACCTTTATCATATCGGAGGGATCCATCTCTTGAGCATCAACAACAATGGGTGCCTCATCAATATAATCAAATAGATCAAAGGAAGAAGCAGTTTGATGATTTAAAGAACAAAGTTTATTCTTCCTGGAATAAATAAGTTTCAGGATACATCATCTCGGCTCTAGAAAACAATCTGGTTCAGTTTCCAAGGACCAAATGGCCGAACAAGGAGATGAAAACCTCCCCAACTATTTCCCATTTCATCAGATGGTGGGGAATCCCATTTAGGAGTGTCTTTTCTTCAAAGACCTCTTACAAAAGTTGGCGGACTCTATACAGGTAAAACTGAAAGGTTCTTCAGCCCAGGTATCATGTGTTACTACTACTGATCCAGAGGAAGAAGGCTAGTGGCATGAAGTCAAAAGTAAAAAATGCGCAGAAATATGATGATTAGATGATCAGGGAAATGATCAATAGAACTCATGCAATTTTACGAACACAATTTAATCAACCAATTGTGTCTTTTCTATGAATGTCATAGAAAAACCTCATTAATTAGAAGGAAAATCCACAATGAGGTGGCATAATTCAAAGAAAGAAGAGTAGTCAGAAGAACATGAGCTCGTGTCAAAGCCTAAGTTGTCTTTGACTCTGGCAGATTTTATGTCATCTGCTTCAAAAGCACAGGCACCGCCCCACCAAACAGCACAACCTGAACTGGCTAATCAGGAAGAATCTTCATCAAATGAAGAATTAATCTTTGGTTCTATTAACATGATTCATTTAACAGATCCTTATGCTAGTCAAGGTTTCGATCTTGATGAGCCTAAGTTCCCTATTTCAAACAGAGGAATTAGAGGAAGAGACATAGGTCCAGATACATGTGAAGATGTGGATATTCCAAAAGCCACTATTTCAATCCTACCCCTACTAAAACTGTATATGCGACAGAAACTCATGGAAAAGCCCTTTAGAAGGCTCAATAGGAACAAGAAAGTTATTCCACACATGGAAGATTCAGTCCTGGCATAGTTATTTTGGAGTATCGGTTAGAGGTTACACCTTCTTCCTCTTAGAAAATAAATAGATATAGTTGGTCTAATATGCTGAAGTCAAGAGTATTTACAACTCCTACCCCAATACGAGATGCATCTACTTCTAAAGCATCAAATTCTAAGGAACATGCAAAACCACATTTTCATGATGGGAAATGCACACACTTGGACTAAAAGTATGATGTCTTGAAACATTTTTCCCAAGTACTAGCCATGTTATCAATTTTGGATGCTTTGAATCTATCAAAAGATCTTCGGGAGGTGATCATAGAGGCTTTGTCAAGTCCTCAAAAATTCTAAACTGAAATTGCTATGGCTGAGGTTTACCATATAGAGAATGATCCTGCAGAATGCCATACAGTGATATCTTTTACAGATGAAGATGAAGATGATGTTGTACATGGACATATCTGACCTTTGTATCTATCAGGAAAAGTCAATGATATAGACATCCAATGAGATTTCAATGATAATGGATCAAGATTAAATCTCATTCCTATTCATAAAATCAGTTGATTGGGCCTCACAGAATCTGATTTATCTCCTTCTACTTTGATGTTGCGAGGATATGATAAGAATGAACAAGAACCTCTGGGTGAAATTACACTCAGAATTCAGTTTGCAGACCTTGTTTCTAATTCATATTTCACGGTTGTTCATCAGGACATACCTTTCAACATTTTGATTGGAAGACATTGGTTGCATCAACATGTGGTCGTACCTTTTTCATACCATCAATGTCTCAAATATTGTTTCAATGGTAAAATTGGGACATTTTATGGTGATAAAGCCCCATTAAAAAATGTGAATCTAAATACATTGAAGTAGAGTTTTATTACATAGAAGGAAAGGAGAAATCCACAGTGAAGAAAATCACTAAAATTAATGCTCTATATGGTTTGGAAAATATTCCTGTAAACCCGTTCTTACATGTGAGTACAGATTATGAGTTGCCTATCAATCAAATTGACAGGATAGATGCAAATACAAACATTCTTATGAAAAATTCCATAATGTCAATTATGGAAATTGATCCAAACAACATGGGAGAAATTGTTTATTGGCCAAGCAATGATGAAAGATTAAATGGGTATGTCTTTATTTCATCCTCTGGAATCCATCAATTCTATACTTCATCAACCTGGATAGAAGAAATTATAGAAATACTAGAGGAAAATAATGATGTTGACTCTCAATCCATAATATCCCCTTTATCAACCTAGAAACACCCTTCATCATCAATAGGGTTAGAAATGGAAGCCTCTTCTTCAATGTGTTCAAATTTTAACTTCTTCCCTGATCATGGAAATTTTGCTTCATTATCTACTATGCAAGTTGAAACAAAATAAGTAACACATATTGAAGAAGAAGAAGAGGAAGATATCAGGGATGCTCCTCCAGCATTTGAAGAGGGTATCTCTACCACTATGGATGAACTCAGAGAAATAAATCTGGGTACAAATAAAGATCCAAGCCCCCACTTTAATTAGTGCAGCCATGACTCTTTAAGAGAAATAAATCTATGTTCATTTTTAAAGAAAAATAGAGATGTATTTTCTTGGAATTATACAGAAATTCTAGGTCTTGATCCTGATGTTTCCACTCATCATTTGGGTTTTCCAGAAGAACATTGATGATTCAAGCAAGCCGTGAGAAGAACACACCCAACTTATGCGTCCAAAATTGAAGCTAAGTTTATAATATTATCAAAGTTATCTTCATCAGAAAAGTTTGTTATCCCAAATTGATAGCTAATATTGTCCCTGTGAAAATGAAGAATGGACAAATTAGAGTTTGTATTGAATTCGGTGATCTTAATCAGCATTGTCCCAAGGATGATTTTCCAGTTCCGATCATAGAACTCTTAATTTATGAAACAGATAGCTACAAATCTCTCTCCATCATGGATAGTTATTATGGGTACAATCAAATATGAATGGACCCAAGGGATGAGGAGTCTACAACTTTCAGATCTCCTCAAGGTGTGTTTTGCTATCGGGTAATGCCCTTTGGCCTGAAAAATGCTGGTTCAACATATCAACGTGCCATGCACCATATCTTCAAACCTTTTTAGGTAAATTCGATGAATGTTATGTGGATGATTTGGTGGCTAAATCCAGACAATGTTCTGATCACTTGGCCGATCTGGAAATTATATTCAACAAACTTCGACAACACAATTTGAAGACCCTTGGAATGTGATTTCGGGGTAACCTCAGGAAAATTTCTCAGATTTTTTGTACGCGATCGTGGTATCAAAGTTGATCATGAGAATACAAAATCAATCCTTGGTATGTCACCTCATAGATAATTGAAAGAATTAAGAGGACTTCAAGGACACTTGGCCTATATTCAGCATTTCATTGCCAATTTGCTAGGCAAGTTTTTACCCTTCACCCAATTAATGAATAAGGGAGTCACCTACCAGTGGACTAAAGAATTTCAAGAAGCATTTGATATTCTCAAGAGATATCTCTTGAGACTACTGGTATTAATGCCACCCATTGAAGGAATACCACTTATTCTTTATGTGATAGCTTTAGAGCGATCATTGGGTGCCTTATTTCCCCAAAAAATGATGCTGGGAATGAGAATAACCTTTATTATCTCAGTCAGACTATGCTTGAGGCATAAAATTGTTATTCAAGTATTCAAAAGTGATGCCTAGAATTAATCTTTTCAATTCATAAATTGAGGCACTACCTGTAACATCATGAGGTCCAATTGATATCTCACAATAACCTGCTCAAATTTATCCTTAGTCGTGCAGTGCTTACAGGACCTCTGGCAAGGTGGAAAGTTATTTTGCAGCAGTTTTATATCCAGTATGTGTCTCAAAAGGAAATAATGGGCCAAGTTCTAGCCGATTTCCTTGCTGAAAACCCATCTGTAGAAGATACATCTTTATATATTTAACTTCATGATGAGGAAGTTTTCTCTATTCAACATAATCCTCAAACATGGGAAATTTACTTTGATGGTGCCTCCAGAAGTCCAACTGGGAATAAAATGGAAGATCCTAAATTCAAAAAAGCTGGGTTAGGAATCGTGCTTATTTCCCAAGAAAAGGCAGTGCTACCCTATTCCTTCTTATTGTTGGAAGGTGGTAAAAATAATGAAGTAGAATATCAAGCTCTCATCGTAGGCTTGGAATTGGCACTTCAGGCACATGTGAATCACTTGAGGGTAAAAGGTGATTCATATTTGGTAATCAAACAAATAAATGGGGATTATGCCATCAGAAAATAATAGTTAATCCCTTTCTGTGATTACGACCGAGATTTAATGGTGGAATTTCTTTCGGAACCAACATTTTCTTATGTCCCATGATCACAAAATGGACAAGATGATGCACTGGCTAATGTAGACACACCCCTGGCAGATCCAAACTGGGATGAAACAATCATCAGTATTGCCCACTGTCATGCAATTTCACCTTTTGTTCAAATAAGAACACAGGAAATCAATGAAATCACTCACATTTATGAACTATATGGTCATACTACCGGATGTATGACACCTATCAGGGAATACCTTCAAAATGGAACACTCCCACCTGATAGAGCTGGGAAAGAACAAATCTGGAGACGTGTGGTCAATTTTACTCTTTATGACAGCCCACATCACCAAAAAATTCTCTACAAGAAAGGTTTTGATGGAATTATCTTCGTATTTATTGATGGTGAAGAGACAATGGTTGTCATGAGTGAAGTTCATGCAGGAGTTTGTGCTTCCCACCAGACTGGACATATAATTTCTGGTCAAATTCGAAGGTTTGGATACTTTTGGCCTTCAATGATGCAAGATTGTGTTCATTTAACTGAGAAGTGTCATTCTTTCCAAGTATGCACCAACTTCATTCACCTACCCCTAGAGTTTCATCATACATCTAAATAATCATGGCCATTTTCTACATGGGGAATGGATGTAGTAGGACCTTATCCTCCAGCTACATCCAAGTAGTTTAAGTATATTATTACTGCTACTCACTTCTTTTCCAAATGGGCAGAGGAAATACCTCTCAAAGAAGTTAGTTCTAAAGGTATTTTTAGCTTTTTCAAGTCAAACATAATTACCAAATTTGGTGTTCCTCATACCATATTAATGGAAAATGGCACCAACTTTTGTTCATCTGAAATGAGAAAGTTGTATCAAGAATACAGCGTCAAATCCAACCATTCATCTCGGTATCATGCAGTGGCCAATGGCCAAATAAGATCCTTTAATTAGACTCTTTAAAACATACTTCAAAAGATGGTGGATAAAGATAAGAAATCATGTCCTGATAAACTTTTTCATGCTTTATGGGCTTACAGGACCACCACCCGCACTGCTACATGGTCAACTATATATTCATAGGTATATGGAACAGAAGCAGTATTGCCCATTGAGGTTCAATTACCTTCGATCAGAGTATCCATTTGTGATCAGTTATCTATAGATGAACAATCTAAAAAGGGATTTGATGAATTGGAATGATTAGATGAAAAAATATTGTGCACCCTGCACCACTTAGAAGTCTATCAGAATCGAATAGCACAAGCTTTCAAAAAAAAGTTCGTCTTCATTCATTTATTCAAGGAAAATTGGTATTGGTCCTCAGAACTCCAATGATACCAAGAAAGAAACCTCCAAAGCTTGAGATAAAGGAGGAAGGACCTTATTCAATACATAAGGCATAATCCAATAGAGAATATTCATTAATCTCAATGGATAGAGAACTCATTACAACTCCAACCTATGTAAGATTCTTGAAGAAGTATTTTGTGTAACCCAAATACACCCTTTTGTCCTTACTTCCAGAATTTAAACTGCATGGTCCCTTTAGTACTTACAACAAGAATTTAAACTGCAAGGTCCCTTAGTCCTTACTGCAAGACATTAAACTGCATATCCCCTCATGTCTGTGACACATAAAATTTAAACTATGCACATGTCCTGAAAGACGTTAAACTACAATATGTCCTAGCTACATGATGCTAAATTGTATTTCACCCTTTTGTCACACATAACTTTAAAATGTGAATTGTTAGGGTTGTTGATACCTCTTGTTTCTCACACCTAGCATGACTCACATGAGCTTAGAGTAAGCTTTAACCATAACACCCTCTCTAGGCCGCTAACCACACCTAAGTCCCAACACCATCTTCAGGTTTTCATCAAGTACAAATCGATCAACAATTCAATCTCAATTGAACTATGTGGAATTTGATCCTTGCCTTTTTAGGCTAGGTACGTAGGAAACCTCCTGAGGTTCAAGACCAAAACCAATATCTTCACATCGGTTCACCTCCATTTCATATGATGTTGGTTCATGAAGCCGCCCCCAAAACCAATATATTCACATTGGTTCATCATCCTCCTTCCTATATGTCCTTAAACTATACAGTCCCCCATTGTCCTCACTGCAAGACATTTAAATGCATAGCAATACGTCCTAGCTACATGACGTTAAACTATACAGCACTGGTCCATGCATATAACCTTAAACTATTTGCACTTTTGTCCTGTATGACAATAAAGTACAACAGTCTCTCTCACCCTCACTGGAGAGGGAATCATTATTGACATTGATCTCCAATCATGTTATATTCCAAGGACTTCATGCATACAAGGCAATGCTCAAACCTTTAATCTTGGATCCAACCATCATTGCACTAAAGTCCCCTTTCACCCTTCACATGTACGAACCAAATCTGTACAGAGGGTATTTCAAGAACTACATATGGATTGATTCCCATCCTTATGGGATACGTAGGAACGTTCGAGCATCCCTCGAACCCAGCCCCAATGTCTTTGGGCCTAACCCCAAACTCCACTGTCATTCCCTTGGCTGAAAGGTCCCCCTGTGAGCACATGAATGTGGTATGAAAGCCCTGGTCTTTATTCACATCAGGTTTATAACAAACACATAACATGTCTCCCTCATTATGGTCCAAACTCTATGACCCTAAACTAAGATCTCTGATGCTCTCATCCCACTTGACGTTAAAAATGTATTTCAAGAACTACATATGGCTTGATTCTCATCCTAATGAGATATGTAGTGAAGTCTAACATCTCAATTCAGGAACCAGCCACAATATGATTATGGTCGACATTGGTCTATGTATATCCTTCATGCATTGGACAATACCCATTTTTATGTGTCATACTACAAACCTTAAATACTTCCAGATCTCCATAACCCTTTTCTTGACTTCTGGTCACAAAATGTTAGATACCCGGGAATTCCTTTTCTTAACCATGCAGCATGTGCCCCTAGGTGGCCTTGCATAAGTAGTTTACATAATAGATTTTTCAGACAAAAGATGCTAGTATTTGACTATGTAGCCAATGCCCTTAGGTGGACCTGTACAATTCAAACCCCCTAATGGGTTTCTCAAATAGTGGTAACATCATTCTTTAGAGAAAACCTCTTTTGTGCTTATTGGTCTTAACGACGATATGTATGGATCTAAAAAAACATCAATCCTTAACATATTTGTCCCATACTCTTTTTTATGATCTGAAATTATTCAATTGTTTGGTTTACATTTCCCTTCTCTATGTTTTGGTCAGACCTTTGTAAGAGTTACATTCATCCAATTCGTTGATAATATTGATTGGGAATATCCTCTTCATATTCAAGTACCTCTCTCCATAGAGAAGACTCTATGCTTTGGAAAATTTGAATCTCCATAAACTTCCACCCGCTTTTAGCAATATAAAAGTAAAATTTCTAAGTGTTCTTTTTCCTAACTATGAAACACATACCCCTATGTGGCCTTGCCTAAATAGTCTACATAACAGGCCTTCCATCCAAAAGATGATATTATTTGACTATGTAGCCAATTCCCTTAAGTGGACCTGTATAATTCAAGCCCCTAACAGGTTTGTCAAATAGTGGTAACTTCACTCTTATGAAATAATTCTTCTAATACCTTTTAGTCCTTTTTCATATTATTCATCAGATTAAAAATTTATTAAGTTATAGTTTACATGTTTTCCCCATACTTGAATGTGGAAATATTTTTTTCAAATAAATTATATAGGAATTGAGTAAATTTTAATCCATTCGGTTAAACCTATTCGACCTTAAACATTATCCTTTTTATGTCCAACATACATGACTTTAAACTACCAACAAAAGACTCAGTACTCACTAAATTGGTAACTTCTAAAAGGAAATCTGAATAAAGTCGAGTCCTAGATTGCTAAACGTACATATTTTATGATTTAGGCAATTTTAAGAAAAAAAGATTCAATGTTTGTGGGGGTTTTTTTGTATAATTCTAGAAAAAAATAAAACTATGCTTACTAGGCCCATTGGCTTAGGTAAAAAAAAATATGATAGAAAAATATATAAGTAATTATCAAGAGAATGTAGGTACAAATGATTGAAGATGAAATGCCTTTTTTATTAATGCACAAGATTAGAAGAACATCCATATATTGGAGTATCTTCTCTTTTTTCAGGAATTACAATAGGCTTTCAACATAACATTTCATTTGATTTACGACATCCTGAGCTTCATCAGTAGCCACTTGAATTTCATTCACTCGACCAGCTACACTCTTTTCAGCTTGATGGAGTGCCTTCTTGGCATCTACGATGGATTTCATGCCATTAATTTGAAGTCATTCTAATGAAATGTTAAGCTGGTCAAGTTCCTTAGTAACGACATCTAACTGTTACTAAAGATGTATCTGCTGGAAAAATTTCTCATTGATCTTATGCTTCAGCTCCTTTAGCTTTGCAGCATGATCAACCTCAGCTCGGGACACCGCTGCCTTGAATTCACCGATATTGGTCGACAACCTCGCTTTGGTCAGATCTTGATGGAACTTTTTCTCCTTATCCATCCTTAAGATGACTTGTTTCACCGCAGTATTGATCTCTTGATATCCAAAACCCCCAAGTCACAGCATGATGAACAAGGATGATAGTCACGAGATCTTCGAAGACATCTCTTCAAGAGGCACTTCAGATATAATCTTCCATATATTCTACCATGCCTTGTGACGTGAGAATTGGAGTGCCTTTTTCACCTCTGGGTCTGATTCAGCATCACTATCACAGGGGTGAATATAGTCTGGGATTAACACACTTAAGTAATTTCCCTATTTTGCTCCTTCCCCTGTGACCCTTGGTACTTCATTTTCTACTCCTGTTGGGGCTAAGGAAGAGGATTCACCTCTGGATCTAGCCACTGAAATTGATGGCCCTGCATAGTCAATTGAAATCTTTGGTCAGTTCTAAAGAAAAAAAAGTTGATTAGATATCTTGCAAATTAAATACATCCACAAATATAATCATCTTTTACCCAATGGTAGATCAGCAGTATGAGAAGGATCCTCCCTGTCTTTCCCAGCATCAAAAAAAATTTTAGGATGGATTTCAGGAAGCTAGTTCGGGTTAAGATCCACTTAAGATAGTGTCTCTACAATGATAAGGTTGTCTCTACCCCCTTCAGGCATCGATAGATCAGCATATTGCTCAGACGTAACTGCACATTTCAACCAATCATGGTTTGAGATGTAATTAAAATTTTTAATAGGACGAAGGATAACACTCACGTCCAAAATATTCTAAATCACATAGTAATTTAACATGATCTAAAATTTCTTCAAAGGAAACGCCAAGTTTTATCATTACATCTAGTGATATATCAGATTCCTGGTTAGTCTCACCAGTGGGAGCATTTGACATGTCTTCTTGGTGACCCTCCTCCTACAACCTCTGACCCTGAACAACTTCCTCAGAGAAAATTGCGGAGTCAGTTGCAGTGGTTTCCAACTGTTCTGGTGAAGGTGTTGAACCTAAAGCATCACAGAATGGATGTCATTTGATGTCTTCATTCAATGTTCTATGAAGTATAATTAATTTACCAGAAGCAGTCTCTTCTCTTCATGTAGTAAAAAAAGGAGCAGTACTGGGAACAGAAGCTGGCTCTTCTTCTCTCTTCGTTTATTCAGGAGAAGCCAGGTCAGCATGAATTTGCGACCGTTCACCATCACCCACCATCTTCCTCAGAGGAGGGTCAGTCCTCTCCCTCAAATGGGAAACCGAAAAATCCCCTAAAATCCCATGAAGTATGAGCAATCTTTTCATGAGTTAGGATTCATGAATATCCTAACGACATACAACAACTAATGAAGAGTTAATCTATGGAATTCTTCCTTCGATGCCTTTTCTTCTTTGACTTTTTGGGTGTGTTGACATCGTCACCTACAAATATAGGTATTGGAGAGTGAAGATCCCTTTCTAACTCCTCGTCGATGGCTTGTCATCCTGGAGATACCTCGCTTAGCTCGTGAGGAGATTCAACGGCTCCAAGAGAGGTACCACCAGGGCTGTACTGCAGTAAAGGGACCTTAGTAGTTCCTATGTTGACAAACTCTAGGATGAAGAAAGTAATTTCCTTGAGTAAAAATCTTTTACTGAAATTAAGTTGCAGAGAAAATAAAGAATGAAATTTACTTCTTTAGGAGCCACATAATCATTCCACTCCTCATCTACTAAAGCACCAATCCCCTCAGTGGTGCCACAATTCATCATTTACTTCAACTGCTTGGTAATAGGAATGGAATCATCAGTGGCATATATAAGAATTTCCATCTCTCTGATGCATGCCCGCACTTCATCGGGGTTATCCTCAAAGCGGATATCAGCAGAAGCCCAGAGATTCCCCACTCTAGGGATATGTAGCCCTTTGTATATGTCCATCCAGGCGGTTTCAGTATCAAAATATAAAATCTGCCATTTTTGGACAACCTATGGTCGTAAATATTCATCATTTTCACCAGAAGGCCGTGAGTAAGGTCCTACAATCTGCGACTTCAACTTTTTCCCAGCTCCTGCAATCACAGATAAAGGATAAGAAAATGAAACTTGTTTCTCTATAAAATAGTGGTGACTAAATTGACTCAATGATATAACTCACCAGGAGTCGATGGAGTAGGTCTATTGACTATGGAAGGAGGATTATATCTGGCATGAGGACACTTTGACGCATATCGTTCCTCATCAACCCCATCCTGGGAGTCCAGTGAATCAGCCCCGGGTGAGGAAGCTGGTGAATTAGCTCTAGGGAGGAAGAGTCACCTTATATATGACGGTTTTATTTCCTAACAGTTCTTTTTTTTTTGTCCCCACCTGAGGGACTGGATGATTCAGTACCCCTTCAGGGTATGATGCTACCCAGTTCTCAGCATACCATGTAGTCAATTGATTCGCCACTCCAGTAACTGGTAGATCAAAAACTGCCCCGGTTTTCTCCATAGTTGTCAGCAACCATAGTTTTTGGGAAACCCATGGATGTTGCTTTGACATGACAAGCATGGGATGGGATACATCAATCTGCTGTAGACACTTGAATTGGCGTGAAAATCTATATGGAGTATAGGCCTTGCATATAATCTCTCTGTCAATTCTGGTGGCCTATACACTGTCTATGCAAGCTAGCATATACGACCTCAATTCTAGGATAGTTGTTCCATCATCAACAAACCGCCCGGTTGGCGGGTTTCCATAAGGAAAGAAATGAAATTCCTTTAACATGCTCAGCCTCACCTTCAGATCATAGGGATTGAGGTACAACAGAGAAATTCCATAAAATGCCTACACCGATGGCCTAAAAGATCTTCTAGGAACCTGTACTCCGCTCTGTACAACAAATGTCCTGAAGTTAGTGGCAATCCATCCCTACAAAACATGGAATGGTCCCAATGTTATCAAAGGATACTTAACCATATAGACATGGAGTAATCTCCTATGAATATTCACCAAAATTGGGGTGGTCAACCCAACCATTTTCCTCTCATCCAACTTGGATGCAACAACGAAGGTCCCTGGCCTAATGCCTCCCTTCGAATCCATAACTATCAGAAGATAAACACTGATCCACAAAGCTAAAAAGCCCACCAGATGGGTCTTCTCTAGGAATCTTTGATCAACTTCATACCCCCACTTTTCAAACTCTCTCTCTTTTAGAGTTGTCCATAATGTGCCAAGAGAACCCCTCTTCTCTATTCTGGGGCAGCTGGTAGGATGAGTACAGGTGGGAACCTTCTCCTTCTTCTTGATAAGAAACATATCCATCCACTCCTCTGGATGAATATCCTTTCTAGAATGATTTTTCGTGGACTTTTAATTCTTCAGATTGTGGAAAATTTTCAATAACTCTTGAGCCAAGGCCATATTCTTCTCTGAATCATTCTAAGTCACCTTGGGGGGGGGGGATTAATTCATCATACATATCTCCCATAATTGGATCCCTATGATCTTGTAAGCAAACCACCAGATGATGGCTACTTATCCATGAGTCAGATGGAATGGATTAGTTTCTAGGCTCCAGCAGCTGATTAGCTCCAGCACAAAATTACCATTCCTGTAAACATATGTTTCCTCAGCCCAAACGGCTTCATATATTGGAAATCTCTTCAGATCCTCGACAAAATCTGCATAGAATTTTCACACCCAATATTACCACATCCATGTCAGATTCACACCTCCTCCGGGATGAAAATCCCAGCTCTTTTTCCATCCCTTGGATTGATCCATCTGAGAATTTTGAAAAATAGAGGGATAGCAATGTGGCTGCAGTTCATGCTTGTGAGGTTTCAGATATAGAGCACATGGGCTATGATGGATTATGAATGCCTTCTCCACTATTCCAGAATTAACAAATGATCCTGAAACTGATACATTTGATGAAGCGAAATTGGTGTAGGTCTGAGACCATGAATGAGGAATATAATTCATTACATCTGGAACATTGACTCCTTGCAGATGACCATGTCCATATAAAGGAAAGTAAATGCTACGTGGGAAATTAAAATGATATTTCTTTAAGTAGCTGTCCAAATATGAGAGAGTGCTATCACAGATATCATAATAGTCATGGACAACGATGTTCATAATATCATCAATTATCTTTCTAGCCAACTCATCAGCTGATCCAATTCTTTTGGGAGCCATTGAATCTGTAAAAAGATCTAACAATTAAATTTTAAGTAAAGTTTTTTTTAATGAATACTTGTGACGAAAACAAAAAAATGGCTAATTCATTAAGGCACGTAAGTGTGGTCGCACAAGTGTGGTCGCGCAATTTTGGTCACACAAGTGTGGTCGCGCAAGTGTGGTTGCACAAGTGTGGCCGCGCAGGTCAAAATTTTACTGAAGAAGCGCGACATGAAAAAAAGAGCGATCGACCGAGGAGATGAAGACACTTGCATGACGAGAGCTCAAAGGCTTTGAAGGCAGGATGGCTTGTGCGAAGTGACACCCATATATATAGGAAATCCCACAACCCTGTGTGCTGAAACATGCATGCCGAAACCTACGTGCCTACCACCTGCGCACCGCTGAACCTTGGTTTCTCTTCTATCCTCAGAGTCAAATACTCTTTCCTTTCTCAGATCCAACTCTGAGGGGGGACTTTTGTTGACAATCCTTTCCATCATAGAGTCTAACGAATGGAAAAGGGAAATACCTAAAGCACAAATAGAGTCATCCTTTGAAGAACATAAAATATTGACAAAGGAATGAACAAGGAACCCTTTAAGGAGGTGGCAAGCAAGTTTCCT
This sequence comes from Viscum album, assembly GCA_963277665.1. NCBI lineage: Eukaryota > Viridiplantae > Streptophyta > Magnoliopsida > Santalales > Viscaceae > Viscum > Viscum album. The sequence goes on along the minus strand of OY728119.1, from coordinate 766,908,452 downwards.
TCTATTCGAACAAGTCACTTGCGCGCCACATATGTTTCGCGTAAGTCACTTGTGTGCCAAATTCCGTTTTTCACCCAAGGTGCTCGGTGGCCTATTAATAGCCCCCATGGGCCCCCCATTTCATGGATGAATTTTTCAAAACTCAGATTCAAGCTCTGGTCACCCAAGTCTTTGTGTGACGTCTTCAGAACACTTCTAATGTATTTCGTTACCTAGAATGGAAGCTCTAAAGAAGAAGAATAAGGCCTAAGTATTAGAATTCATCAATAATATCACACCTAAGTGTTTATACCTTTAGGGAAATGGAAACACTTGCGTGCCACCTTTCCCTCTCAAGGGAACTTGTGCGCCACCCTTATGGAAGCCTCTAAGGATGATACTAAGGGCTTGAGTTCAAAGTCGCCCATGTATTACCCTAAGGATTCTTCATCGCCCAAGGAGACTCTTGTCGCGCAAGTATACTTGCACGACCAAGAATTTCGCGCCAGAAAAATAGTTGCACGCCTCCTTCCTAGTCGCCTCCATTCCTCAAATACACCTCTCTTCTTCAAGATATTGCCTTCTAAACCCTCTTCAAATCCATTTGTGGCATGGTTCATTTGTTGGTTTTCTTATCTGAGAGTAATTCATTGGGAATCCACCTCAATATTAATACCTAGTCTTAATTTCTTTTTATTTGGGCTTCCTTCTTAGGTATAAAACCCAATCATAAGTCTCTCTTAATTTGGGCTTCCTTTTCAGGAGTAAGTCCCAGGTTAAAATCCCTAATCTCCATAAAGTAAAAATACATTTATGGACCCTACTCTTGGGAAGTCTTACATATGCAAGCCCCACACCATTTCTTATGACTGCATCTTTCATGGAACAATCGTTAGATTTTCTGATACCTCTTGTTTCTGACACCGAGCAAGACTCATATGAGCTTAGAGTGCAAAAGTAATTACTACATCTCTCTTTGGGCCATTAATCATGAATATACCTCATAATTCTTCACCCAAACCATGTGGACTTTGATCTCTGCCTAAAAAGTAGAGTACATATGAATCCTTTCTAAGGTTTAAGCCCATATTTCATTAATTATTTTCCATCCCATATGACTTTAAACTATATCCTTCCTATCAAACTACGTGGGTTATGATTCTTTTATTTTTAACAAGGATACTTAGGTATCCCATCTACGGGTACAATCCGAACTGTAAAATAATCCTTATCTTTCTGAATGACAATAAACTTCAAGTTCCCCACTGAGTGGATTTAAAACCAGTATGATTATCATAATGACCAAGAAATTTCTATATAATGTGTTGAAGGATACCATTGACTAAGAATCTCAAATAAATACCGATGATTATCTATTGATGAAGAACCACAAATACATATAAAAGATTCACTAAATCCCATACCTATCAATCATTGATTTCTAAATCTAAAGGGAAAAACACATTTTTATTCTTGGTATATTAATAAGGATTCGTGAACATAACTTAAATCTATAAGAGAGTCCCGGAGTAGACAATAATTCCACCCAAAAGGTGTGATGAGTCTAACCTCCCATCCTCTCTACCAATAAAAATTATTAAGCCTCATCAGTCTACAACTAATGAGCACCTACCATTGGAAAGTAGGTCCAAATGGATATAGAATCATTGGATGTTTCTGGTTCTAGGAATAAACCTATTAGAAACTGATTGGAAAATTTGAAGCTTAAATAAACAAGGTCATTCCCATTTCCAGAAGAAACAATGTTCCATATAGTTTAACATAATGTGGTCTGGAGGTAGTCTAAATAGTTTAATTTAATGTTGTCAGAATGAACTCTATAAAATTTAACATCATTTGGATAAGTCATGATGCCTAATGTTTAGCATCATGTAGTTAGGAGAAACTCTATACAGTTTAACATCATGCTATTAGGATGTGTTTGGTACAATGTAATTCCATATGGTTATGATGAACATGGTAATGTTTAACTTTAAGTGGTTAGGATGTGATACATATAGTTTATCTTCATGTGGTTAGGAATAATTCTTTAACCCTCCTTTTGTCCAATTGGATATCTCATAATTTGAAGTTTCAATGGGTCTAGGAATGTTTGGGAGGTTGGTTTGAGGTAAAACTATCTAGATATCCATGTCATCTACTACCTCATCAATACTATATGTAATTACCTAGTTATAATTCAGAGTATGCCTCTATGTGCCACCAACTTACCATGATGTAGTTATTCTAGTGTTTTACATGGGAATAATATATAGTTAACATCTGTATTGTGATTATCTTTCAAAATAGAAGTTTCTTATATTTTTGACCACCTATCTATACAAAGGTGTTTGATATTTTTGAGCACCTCCCTTTGTAAAGTTGTCTTGGTAAGAGGAGGGTTTACTTTTCCATGGTATATATAACTATGGGGAGGATGACCATGGTTAAAGTGAGGAGTATAGTCCATACGATCCATATCCAAACTACCAAGAGGAGGAGTATCATGGAAATGATTTCCTCATGCTTCAGTTTAAGAATTAAAAGATCTTGGGGTATTGAGAATGTGTCTCTAACAACATTAAGAAAAATTTCCATTGAGTAAGTCAGGGGTATGAGCCTCACTCTATATTGTGGAAATAATATTCTATCCTACTTTTTTGGGTTAAACAAGGATATATTCTTTCTATATAACAGATGGTGGAATCTATTTATAACCTTCTAGTGTTTCAAGAATATGTTCCCACTATTGTGATGCTGATGGAGTATGTCAATAAGATTATTGGATAGGTATATGAGCCTGTATAAAGGTGTGTGATGCTCTCAATTTTTGAGCCTCATCCATAATAGGGACATCAGCCTAATCTCGAGACATTGGAATATGGTTCTAGTCTTTTTTCTTGATAGGAATATGATCTTATCTCGAGGTGTGTTATACTCTCTGTTGGTGATCTCTAGTTGAAATAGGAATATGAGCTGGTTCTAAGTATTCATTCCCTTATAAATATGTCAAAAGACCTCTAGAATTGGGTAACAGATAATAGCCTACTCCTGTAAGCTATTGGGATATTTTTATTAGCATTATGATGGGAATATGAGGATATCCCAAGGAATGTTCCACTCTCACAATGTGATATTCGATCATAATGGGGGAATGAGTCTGATCATAGGACATTAGTGTATACAAATAGTCTTTTTTAAAAGGTATATTTGTCTTTCTTGATGCATGTGACACTATCACTAGCTATGCCCCACCCAAAATGGGGATATAAACTGAATCCCGATCCTTGGTAATATGCCACCAATCTTTTGTGACTAGAGTATGAGCCTATCCTGAGGCTTGTGTCTCTCTCACTTGGTGTTCCCCTATTAGAATAGGGATATGTGGCCAGACCTTATATCGCATCTTTATGGGAATATCCTAATAATACTCAAGGATAAGAGTAAGGATATTCTATTATTCTAAAGTTTCCAATTGTTCATTCTGATCAAAGTGTTGTGCTGCTCTAAATATTGGGATAGGAATATATGCCTATCCTTGAATATTTACTAGAATATACCAATAGAGCTCTTCTATTACAGTAACAAAGCACACACACATCAAAAGGGTATGTAAAGGAATATATTCATGTACACTATCATCTTCCAAGATATGTTTGTAAATCTGTTTTATTCAAGTGGGGGATATACACCAACTTATATCATCCTTATACAATAAGAATATAGTGATAGAATTTATGCATGGGGGAATGGGTTTATAAATGACCCATGCCTTCTTCCAAGAGATTATAACATACCTTGTTTTAACTGGTAGGGGTATGAGCTATAATTCAATTCTCTATAGATTTCCTCATTTTATAAGGTTTTCCTGATGCTCAAATATTATTCTTTAGAAATGTGGATAAGTGGAGAACTCCCTCAGTGTGAATTTGGGGTTTATTGGATATTTTGTTATTTATCTTAGATTGAGAATGTACAACATCGATGGTTCTTTTGGAAACTGAAATTTCCACATTATCATGATGATTTTCCCTATATATTAATAAGACACATAGTTTCTCATCCTTTGACTAGGACATGTTCCATGCATTTTATCATCATGTGGTAAGGATCTAATTATAGGTTGTTGGGCCAAGATATAGGATACAACCATCCCCAAACATCTGATTGAAATGAGAATCAATCCATATATAGTTCTAGAAACCAATATATTTTAATGTCATTTGAAAATGACAAATACCATAAAGTTTAACATCTTGTGTCAAGGATGTGAATATATTTTTCTAGAAAAATATATAAGATCTTGGCATCCCTTTTTATCTCATTTTGATAAGAATAAAGATTGATTTAGTTCTAGAAACCCATTCAGTTATTGTTGTGTGGTAAGGAAATCAACCATGAAGTTTAACATCTTTCATTAAGGAGTGGTCCATTCAGTTTAACATAATATGGTAAGGATTTCAGTCATGTAGTTTACTTTTATGTTTTAAGGACATCATACGTGAAGTTTAATATTGTATGTAAAGAACATCAACCTTATGGTTTATGTTATTGTAGTGATGATGATGACCATTCCATTTAACATATGTCATTATGGACATCAGCCAAGTAGTTTAATTTCATGTGGTAATGAAATCACCTAGGAATTATAATGTCATGTAGTAAGGAAAACAATAAATAAGTTTATCATATTGTAGTAAGGAAGATGACCCTTCCATTTTTTGTGTTTTGCAGTGAGGACAATAACCATGCTGTTTAATGTCATGTGGTAAGGATATCAGCTGTGCAGTTGAATGTCATGTGGTATGGTCATCATCTATACAGTTTAATGACATTTGGTGAGGACAACAACAATTCATCTTAACATCTTTTATTGAGGATGTTAGCCATGAAGTTTAATGTAATTTGGTAATAACATGTGACATACAGTTTAATGTCACGTGGTAAGGACATTTTCTATGCATTTTAACATAATGCGGAGAGGGGGAAGGTGAATAACCTCTATAGAGTTTGGATCTTCCTATGGTGTTTAGATAACTCATATGCATATTTTAAGAGTTTTGAGATCCTTCAAATCTATCAAGCCAAAACATACCTATATCTCTAACTAATCTTTGAAAACAAAGAATCTATCTATCATGTTTCTGGGAAACAAATGGTAGGGGAAATGGTTTTTATGGCCTATAAAACCTACCTCATTTGGATTTTAATTTTCATGATATATATAAAATCATTTTCCATGGGACATTCTAAATATCTGGGGACATGTTTTATTTTTAAAGAATAGGTTTTATCAAATATTTCAATGATATATGGTCATTTATCATACTGAGGTAGGTGTAAAATTCTCTACTACACAACTTATGTGTCCTATTCAAGGTTATCAGATGACTGAAGTGGGGATTTAGGTATTGGGTGTTCCAAAATCCCCATGTCTATCTTCACCCAAGCCAATTGTAAAGGGAAAATCAAACTTATATTTTGTTTCTGAGATTCTAATGGTAGAGAAAATGAATTTCATATCCTTCCATACATTCCTCACACACCTTTCTCTTCATCAAGATCTATATCAAATAATTTTCTGTGGAATATTTGAAATATTTTGTAACATGTAAGGATTGAAAATAATTTACTTTTCACTATTTGTATTCATGATATGGGAGTGCATGCTACTTCTCCTACATGTTATCTGTTCCCCTACTAGAATATTCACATGGTTGAGTTCGGATATCAGGGTATATAGCCTTGGTATTTATTATTTGAGGGGTAGGTTATCAATCATTAGGGTCTTTGATATTTCATACAATTTCCACTAAAAAATATCCCAAATATCATTGATTTTTTTGGAAACATATGAGTGAAGGTGGTTTCCATAATATCCCTTTTTAGGAGGTGGATAATATAGATATTCCCATATCCCAATGGGATGGGTATAGGTGGAACAATGTAAGGATTTCACCCAATGTGGGGATGAAGAATATGAAAATTTACCCATCCCTATAGGATATGTCACTTCACTTGAAGGTGGGAATCAACAAACAAGTACTAGTATATCATTCTAGGGAAGAAAACTCAGAAGTATTCCCATGATTATTTCTTAGAGATCCCTATTCTCTCATTGTATTTGGGTGATCTTTTCTTCAATAGAAATTTTCTTGTCATCTACAAGGGGATGACTGAAAGGAGCTATGAAAGCCCCCTCTCCTTTGTCAGTGGTAGGGAAAGTGGAAAATTACGGGAGTTGAAACATAGAACCAAGAGACTAAATCAACTATTCATCTACCCCATCGTAAATACCCTCTAAAATAAAAACATGGTATGTATAACTTTATATATATTCCTAAAATATACCATTAAGACTTTCTATTATCTTTCCCTTCTAAAGAGGGTAGGGAAACATGATGTGACTTAGATGACTGAAGGAGGTCTTTATTTTACTCTATAAGAGTGTTCTCTTCTAGATCTAATGTGTATTCTTTATATCCAATTTATATCATATTTAATGATATATAAGGGTGATGATTATCCTCCGTGATAAAGTATCTCTTTTGAAAATTTAGTGCCTAATATACTATTTAGGGGGTCCGTTCCAATGGTATTATTTGAGGGGTCGGTGCCTGTTGTACTATTTTAGGGGTCAGTACCCATATTGAAGATGATCCTAGGGTAATATATGAAAAATTAACCCAGCCTTATTGGTTGGGGGATCCCTAGGATTACCATGTTACTAAGTCTTTCTGTTATAAATTCAGAAGTTTTAGCGGGAGATGATTTGAGATTTATTATAATACACTTTCCAGATACACTGGTGGGCCTCATAATGATCTGTGATAACATGGATAAAAATATTATCTAGAGAAGCATTATTGGGATACAACTTATGGGAACTCTTCTTGGATGACCCAAATTGTATAGTTTGTGTATTTTGGCGCCAAAATCTCAGATGCACGAGAAAAAATGGAATGATTTGTCTTGAAAGTCCTATTTGTGAAGCCCCTGGGGGCCTACGCCAGTGCCAAGCTCCTCCTTTGAAATTCCACCATAGATAAAGGAGGCAGGATGCACCACGACCCGATTTGATGTTCGTGAACCCACCACAAATCAAGAAGGTGAGATCCTTTGTGAACCCCTTTGATGTTCGTGAACCCTCCACGGAGAATAGAGGTGGGACCCTCCGCCAACCCCTTTAATGTTTGTAAACCTGCCGTGAAGCATGGAGGCAGGATCCTCTGTGAACCCCATTGATGTTTGTGAACCCACCGCAGAGCAAGAAGGAAGGATCCTCTGTGAACCCCTTTGACATTCGCGAACCTGTTGCGGAGCAAGCTCCATATTTTCACCGAGCAGGCTCTGCTTCATGAATCCTCTTACCTATAAATACCGGGCTCCCCTCAAGCCCAAAGGGTGAATCCTCCAAGACTTCTCCTTCTAAGCTCCCACATCACGAATCAATTTCTGCTCTGCAAATCATGATATTTTCAAGGCACTTTTGCATCACTAAGTGCCATCCCCTTTGCATTAATTGAGCCCCTCTTCAAATATGGATGCCCTTTACAGATCCCACAAGCCTTCTAAAAGAAATTAGATCCCCAAAGGTAATTGGGTCTTCACGGACAAATTATGCTTCATGAAGTACCCTTCATTCACATGTGACCTGCATGCTAATGCAGGGTCACTGTGCTTCATGAGGCACATTTCTTTGAAATATTATGCTTCATGGGGAACCCCTGATTCACAAGACATTTCTATGTGAATGCCTTTCTACTTCACAAGGCACCTTCCATATGTGTCTATTCCCTATGCCTAGGCTAGGCCACTTCACTTCGAAAAGTATGCCCCTTTTCTCTGCAACACCTTTTCCTGTGCAGCCCTTCAGGTTCACTCAATGTAATTTCAAGGCCCCTTAGGTGGTGCTTCATATTTCATTGCTCCGCATCATGCTTCTTTTCTTTTCATCATGCTTCTTTGCATAGGCATGCTAACGGCTATTGATTCCTCATATAGACACAGTAACGTGGACCCCCCAAAGGATGACTCCATAACACCCCTTCACAATGGAATTTCGGATGCCTTCCATTCCTCAAGGGGTGTGATGTATCAATTATGTAAGTTCTAAGGGTTACAGAGTAAACCCACCTCATCCAAGATGCAGGATGTTAAACTGTCAAGAAACAACATCCTCAGAAAATGACGTTAAACTCTGGCTTCACACCGTGCATTATATGTGGGGTGCTTCATCTCATATATTCTTTATGCCCAATGGTCTCCATGGGAGTGATATCATTCATCATATGTAATGATATCCTCTTTATTTCCACGACATTCGTCTGTGGGGAAATGGAAACCACCTTGGTGTAAGCCCCTTTCTCTTCTTACAGGAGGCAGTACCCCTGCTCCTCATCTCTTCCTCAGTTCCATATCTCTATCCTTTTGGGCCTTGACACCACCCATGCCTCAACCCTGGAGTAAGTCCCAATATCCACCCCAGGGGCCACAGACCATGCGTAAGACCCTATTTACTCTTTGGGCTGCTAAATACATGTAATCCCCACCCACATCCCATGGACGCACCTTTCGTGATGTGATTGTTAGGTTTCTACTGCCACATTTTTCTCACACTGAGCATGACTCATGTGGGCATAGAATGAGCATCGACCATGACATCCTCTTTGGGCTGCCTATAGTGTATTTCTTACACCTCATCCCAATCTACGTTGACTTTGATCTTTTCTAAGGCAAGGTACGTTGGAAGCCTCCCAGACGTTCAAGACCAACACCCATTGGTCCGGACCATCTTCACATTGGCTCACCAGACACCAATATGAACTACGAGGTCTTTGATCCTTTCCAAGGCAAGGTACGTAGGAATACTCTCTGAGGGTCAATCCCACCATCCATTGGTCCCAACCATCTTCCTGTCAGTTCACCAAAAACCCATATGAACTACGAGGTCTTTGATCATTTCCAAGGTAAGGTACGTAAGAAGCCTCTCTAAGGTTCAAGCCCACCATCCATTGGTTCTGACCACCCATCACGTCGGTTCCCACTCCACCTGAACTACGAGGTCTTTGATCCTTGCCAAGGAAAGGTATGTAGGAATCCTCCCAGAGGTTCAATTATAACAAACATTGGTTCCAACCCCCTTCACGTTGAACCACGTTTGTCCTACATGACATTAAACTACATGCCCCCTTTTCATCTAGTACGATGTTAAACTGCATCCACCATCCCGAACTACATGGGATTTGATCCTTGTCCACTAGATAGGGTACGTAGGAAGCCTCTATGAGGTTGAACTCCATTTCCCATTACCTTTTACAAAAATTGAGTAGCTAACCACATGTTATCCCCAATATCAATGTTCCCTCTAGGGGTTGCACCCATCTAATCCACTCTAGTCAGTGTACTGATCAGTCCGATCCATCTCATCTAGATGTTAATATCACAGAATACCATGTGTTAAACATAGGAAGCTGAGAAAAACCTCAGATACATGCCTATGGCATATAAATCTCCATATTCGACGTGGGATGCCTCTGGATTCTGCGCCCTCGAGAAGCCCTAAAATTAGGATAAGAAACCCCGACACACAAGTGTTCCAGCATCTAAACATGCCAGTGATGTCCAATGTGACTACTCCCCCGACCGAATGTTGCTGCCCTGACTGGACCCCTTGAAATGTCCCATAAGAAGTAGTGAAGTTAACCACCGCCCATGAAGAAATGGCACAGGGAAGAGTTTCACTAACAATGTCTTAGTATATAAATGTGACCCGGACCAAGTGATTAGTTCTGAGGAGGAATCAATGGAAGGAAGAAACAAAATACCATCATCCTATTTCGATCAAGGAGAAAATGTCCCTGATTAAGCGATAGATGCTTTCTTCCTTTGGAAAGTGGGAATACATGGAAACAACTACACGTCCTCCACATACAGATACATGTTCCTCGGTGAAAGTTTCAGAAACAAAAATGGTGAACCCGACGTGAAGTACTTCTACTTAATGTGGAGATTAGTAGCATTCGAGGCATCGATAGTTCAGTGTGTCACCAGATCTAGTAATCCGGCACCAGGTCTAGCCATGAAAATAGTTGTCTTGGCAAGAAACTCGCCAGAAGATGGGGCAGTCAAAATGTTGAACATCTTGATCTGCGACGTTGTCAGCAAGGATCCATCTTACCAGCCATGGAAGATGGAATGGAGGTGGGGCACTGATCGTTGATTCCATTCCTTTCATCACTAATGGGTTAATATCCCTACATTTCAAGAACCAAGAAACTGTAGGAATTCGATCACCACCCATCCACTGATGTAGGGGCAGGGGAAATGCCAACGCAGCAGTCCCATACGGCTCCACCTCTTTTGCGAAAATCTACTTATATAAAAAAATTGGCCTCCCACATCCCATATCCATGTCTGAATTCATTCCGAGGAGGGTGATCAACAACATTGTATGCCAGTTTGAGGAGGAGGGGATTATCCCGACTCGGGATATGGCCTTCCAGGATCTAGAGGCATCTGCACCTCATCCTCACCTCCACCCCCAAGGGAAGCGTAGGGAGCCACTTCTCCCGACTCCAACATACAATCGTTTTAGGAACCTCTCCCTGAAATGCCTCGATAACTCTCTCTCCCTTATGCTGAGAAGGTAGGGGATGTTTGGGCCAGCCTGGCCAGGATATCATTTTAGGGGCACCCAAGGAGGGCTCCCACTAGGTTGTGATAGTGCCACCATCCAGTCCCACGAGTCAAGGAGCAGGTAAGCCATGCACCGGCACCACTGGCCGCAGTTCAGTTGACCCGACGCCAGCGTTGGGCATAGGTCGAGGAAGACTCCCACCAAGGGGCATCGACATCAACAACTATTATGGATCGGCCCACCGCCGACATATACCATCACCCCCTATGTATGATGACCAGGGGGACTTGTATACCTGGCCCGGATTGAGGCCCCAACCACCACAAGGGCAGGATGGGTCGACTCTCTCGGTCACCGGTGCAGATAGTGGCGACTACCGGTACGGAGGTTCTCCCCATACTTCCACCATAGAGAACACGGGCCCTCCCTGCTTCTAAAATCAGCATGGAGGTCCACCCCTTGCAACCTCTAATTCGAATGATGTCCCCCTTATGGAAGAAAAACTCAGTACATGAGTCTCTCCAGCGGTCACTATATTTGGTATGAAGTAGTTCCTCCTGCCAAAGCCCACCATTATGGGGATGTTACAAGTTCAATAAGTCTTTAGTGTGGGGGCCTTCCGCATGTTCTTACTGCAGCTGGAGAAGGTCCTCCTTGCCCTAGAAATTAGAGGAGTGAAGGATAGATTCGCTTAACTGGCACCCAACATGGAGTTCCTACCCGTGTTCAGCTAGACCAGTATGAGGAACCTCCTTGCACTGATGTCGCTACGGGAAACAAGAATGGTGGTAATACACGTGCTCCTATCGGATCCAGTGGAGTTTCGACCCACTCCAGAACTTCCCATGAAGGTCCTCCCCATGTACCATTTTATATCTATCCCAGTGCTCCTTAAACCCCGGCTTACTCAGGTGGGAATCCTCTCCGCCCTATCACCAGAATCGATGAACATCCTCCTCATGCAGGAAATCTACCTTGTTCTTAAAAACCATCATTGGGAAGGAGGGTGGGTCATAATGGCCCTAAAAAGAATGCTGAGAAGATTCAGACTGAGATCATAACTATTTTCTTCTCAGATTCCGAAGCATAATATGACTCAGTGATGGAGCCCTCACCAAGATCCTCTATGTTACGGGTCGTGATGGGAACAAGGCTCATCATCTTAATACATACAGAATATGAGGTCAATTGGATTCCCTCCTCCCCCTATAGGTATATCTAGGAGGACGAAAATTTGGAAACTCCATAGGTTACGACCGTGCAATCACCTCCATCCTCACCAGAAGCACTCTCTACCTCGACTAGAGATCACATAGAGCTATTCTGGGGGCCAATGGTGGATGAGAAGTATTGTGGTCCACTACTAGAAGCAGAGGTCCCTATTCCAGAAACTAAGGTCTTCATCCTATCTTACCGGGATGTCGTGGCTATGTCATTACACACTTCATAGGATAGCCTGAGATGTAGCAGTTTGTCATCACTCTTACAATATTCTGCACCAGCCAACCTACCATCCTAGTGGTCTGCTTCGGTACCACTACTAGTTCCCCAGCCACCTCCAGTTGATGAGTGAGGAAATGAAGGGCCAGAACCTGAATCCAAGCCCAAGAGATTATGGAATATCCTCAAAGTGGACCACTTCCCCGAAATTTTTTGGCTGGTTTCAACACTGAATTTTTGTGCGCCAGAATCCTTCACCCAAGAAGATGTTGAGTATTTCCACCTGACCCTCTGGGTGACTCATTTCCTTCTTCATCATCATCGAGTTGCTTACCCTAAGAGCCAAGTGCATTTCAATGAAATTGGAAAAGAATGATGTCTGGTTGATTTGGTCTCACTCCCTGTGGCCCAACGCCCTGAGTTACCAGGTCGCCATAGGACCCTTAGACAATGGTGTGTTTAGAGTATCAGAGTACTCTACAGGATTATCAAAGAGGCTTCTACCCACGTAAAGATCCATGGCTGGGGGCCATATGATTCCCTCCTCTTCATTCCAATCTGGCATCAATCCGATTTTCCAGGGGACATAAAGGATATGCCTCCATGAAGGGTTGCAGTTAACATAGCCCACCTGCTAGAGAGTGGGAACGATATAGATATTCTTGGAAAAGACGTACTCCCCAAGGGAGTTTCACATTTCTTAGATCCCTCAGGAAGGATTACTCATCAACAGATAAATCTACTGGGTCTTTCCATGACCACTGAGGCACTATCCCTTAGCCAAAATCCCAACAAAGGAAAGAAACACCTTGGAGCTGTCAAACCCTCTGGCTGGACTGGCATAGTGAAGAAGGTGGAAGATGATCCCGAAAAATCCACGTTGCACCAGCAACTCACCAAACACAAGAAGATGGTTGAAAACCTCCTTGTTGAATGTGATATAGATAGATGACCAGACTACAGTGATCATCGACCATGGCATTAGGGGCAGACATAACTTCCCCTCTAAGAATTGCCTCTAGGTGACCCTAACCATCCTACCAACTCAGATAGGGTTGAGGCCAGAACTTATAAAAAGAGGGCATGGTATGTCTCTCCAAATCCTCCTGAACGGTGTGACCATCCTTGGGACCCATCTATGGTTCCCCCACCTACCCACAAGTCATTCCACTAGACACTCCATGAGCCGATGGTCTGGTTTATTGTGTTGAAGAACCCGCCAATGAACTAGTGGTCAGGGATCCTCGTCAAGATAGTGACCCCCACCCAGATGATCCAATGGAGGCACTCATCTCCCGTATTGAGGTTTTAGAGACATGACCGGTGGAAATTTGTCCTGGTGGAAAGCCATATACAATGTGGGTGGATGATATGCCAGCACCCCTGGGTTTTGGGAATCCCACCTTTTCCCCTTTCAACAGGACATAGGACCTACTGCATTATTTGGCCCACTTCATATCAAGGTGTGGACCCATGTTGGGAACTCTAGTGCATTAGGATGTAATCTAGATTCAATGTTTCCTACAGACATGGGAAGTTCCAATGTTTTTATGGTACAACCAGCTCCCCATCGGATCGGTATCCAGTTGGGAAGACCTCCGTAGGAAATTTCTCGACCAGTTCAGTTCCACCACTCAGAAGACGTGTATTGAGGAACTCTTAAAGTGCAAGAAGAGGCTTGATGACTGCGTTGTAGTCTTTTTCGCCTAGGGGAAAAGGATAATTTACTCTCTTGACATGACACTAACTCAGGATCAATTTCTAACAATGTGCATAGGGAATGTCAATACGGAACTTGTTCCCTCTTTGATAACCCAGAACTAGCCTAGGGGATTCTAAGACTTCTCTGATATGGCCCATTGCCTAGAGGAATCCTTATAGTAGGCTAATTAGGCACGATCGTTTCCTCATGTAATTCCCATGAGAAGGGCCTCCAGGGCTGAGCCCACTATAGTGGACCAAATAGAGGCCCCAAGCAACTAGAATTATTTTTAGTGGTGACACCTCCGTAGCCTCACAGAGGCCCTCCACCTCAAGCACAACCTCCGGCCCAACAACATCCACCTTAGAATTAGTAGGTGCCCCATGTAATGCACCGCCACTACCTAAGCAAGATAACTAGGCTCCACCGACTTGATAGACTCATATAGCTCCTCATCAGGGTCAATCTCTAAGGGCCCCCTTCCTGAAAAGGAGGGACCAGACCTACTCGTTCAATGAGGACCAGGTACCTAGTTACTTCCATAGTTCCTTGGATCAGGGTATTGTACGTTTTATTGAGTGTAGAAGGACAGAAGAGGAAAACCTCACTAATCTCCCTAATTACTACCCCTATCACCAGATCCATGGGAACACTCTCAAACAGTGTTATGTGTTCAATGACTGGCTTCAAGACTAGGTCGATAAGAACATAGTCCGGTTGGGTCCAGCTCCAGCACATGTGGCATGCGTGTTTGTAAGTACATACATCAGCAGTAACAGCAAAGGAGAGTGACATTAGGTTTCTAATCGGGGTTCCAAGAAGTATGAAGATTGTATGGCTTGCAAACCAGTCCCCCGCAACCATGGTGTTATCCGTGCACATCGGAATTGGATAGATCCTTCAGAAGCCATAACTACTGCTTCTACATCATCGTCTCAACTGCCCTCTTCCCAAAAGAGCTAACACTGGTGGTGCAAGGGAATAATATTCCCCCACCAATGAAATCGTTATCCCATAATCTCGGTGACTTAATGCCCCCGGGGATGGAGGTTCCTCCTATAATCCATCCAGTAGTGGATGAATCTTTGAGTAACAATCAAGGGTACGCCATGGTTAATACCATAGATCTGGTAAATCCCTACATGATTCTTGATGATGAGGAGCACCAGAAGGATCCTCCCAACATCCCCTACAATCATCATCTTCGATGGAGCTGTGACTATATGGGCCATACATGTGCTTTGGTCAGCACTTTCATCCAGGATTTTCATGCTACCGAAATCAGGCAGCAGTCCCTGTGTATAGACCGGCTCATGCATCTTTCTCACCTAGTGACATTGGGCCCGCCTTTTCCGCCGTTTGTGTTATTGGATCTAGAAGAACCACCCCAATCACACTACAACCATCCATACCCTGCTATAGGATGGTCTTAGACATTTGGCCCTCATCTGGTAGTCACTATGCAGGCTTAGACTAGTGAGCAGTGGGATATTACCGATTCCAGTCAGTCGTTGGTCCAGTCAGTTGGACCCACCATACCTCCTGTCATAAAGCGACCTTCTGGAAGCAGAAGTTCACGCCTGGCTCAGAAGTATGATTTTCTCAAACATCTTTCTAGTATTCCATCAAAACTTTCTAACCTTGAGCCCCTTCGCCTATCATCAGATATGCATGAGGCCCTTGCTAAGTCTTTAAGAAGCCCCCACCAGTTTGAGACTGAGGTAGCAGCTGTAGAGGCCTTTCATAATGAGGTGGTTGAGAATGATGAATGTAAGGCCATCATCTCATTATCTAGAGAAGATGAAGAATCTCCCATACAGGGGCACATTCACCCACTGTATGTCACCAGCCAGTTCAATGGAATGGAGGTTTGTCGTTGTCTCATCGATATGGGAACTGGGATTAACCTAATCCCAACTCAGACACTATAAAAACTGGGGTTATTCGAGGATGATCTGAGTCCCTCTGACCTAAGAATCCAAGGTCATGATAGGACGGAATAGACACTAGTTGGAATGATCCGCTTGAAGTCCCAGTTTGGTGGCCTACTTTTCATCACCAAATTTATGGTTGTCTCCAAGGACACCACCTACGATTCATTGATGGGAAGGTCATAGCTCCACCTGTATTCAGCGATTCCCTCATCATATCACAAGTGCCTCAAGTACTCCCTTAATAGTCGAGTGGGAATGCTTAAAGGTGATGTGTCTCTATTTTCCTCTTGTGAATCCCTATTTCTAGATGCCAACTACTACAAGATCAAAGACAAGAAGATTCAGGTTAATGAGGTTGAGCATACCCTGACTGCGACTGACCTGTGGATAGATCTAGATGATGCCTACATCTTTCTAATCCACTAATTGGAGGCTACAACCCCGAACATGGGATGCTGCTTCATTGTTTCTAGAATGAGTGGGGAACACATTCTCATGTCTATGCGATGTAGAAAGATCACCTCACATTCTTATATGAATCAGAACTCAGTGACACCTGAGCCCCCTACTCCCATAAGGTATCAGGATATCCGCCCCATAGCAACGACAATACACCATACTTTCTTGTTTCACTGGGATAGAATTAACCAGCTCAAGAAAAAATTCCACTATTGATTTTACATCATCACGTGTGGCCCCTTGGGCAAAAGATCAGATGGGATTTGATCGACCACCTTCATCGCTATGGTTGCGGCAACACAAGACTCCCCCGATGCAGTGTCCACTGTCGCTCACGCTGGTATCGGCCTCCTGTCAGGATTTGTAGAATCAGAAAAAACTCCTTCCAATGAGGATCACTCCTCCATAAGTGAAGAAAATGATTTAGATGATGCTCCCACTTACTTTTAAGAGGACCTCTCTGCCACAGTCGATGAATTGGTACATGTGAACCTCAGTTGTAAGGCAGACCTGAAACCCACACTGATCAAGGACGCATTGCCACTCAAGGTGCAATAGAAGTACATAAACATCCTTAAACAACACCTTAATGTATTCTCCCAGAGTTAAGTTGAGATTCCAGGACTATATTCTCAAGTAGCCATCCAACACCTCGGTCTCCAGGTAAATTTCCACGGATCTAAGAAAACTCCTAGGAAGATGCACCCTTCCCACAGTTCCATGGTTGAGGACGAAGTTGACAAGATCATCAGAGCCAATTTTGTTAAGGTGGTCTAGTATCCCAAATCGCTAGACAACATTGTACCAATCAGGAAGAAGAATGAATAAATCAGTGTCTTCATTGAATTCCGGGATCTCAACCATCACTGTTCGAAGAATGATTTTCACCTTCATGTGATAAAATTTTTGATCAATGCTACAGCTGGGCTCCAAGCCCTCTCTTTCATGAAAGGATACACTGGGTATAACTAGATACGAATTTCCCCTGAGTATGTGGATTCTACAAACTTTAAGGAACCATAAGGTACTTTCTGCTACCGAGTCATGCCCTTCGGTTTAATGAATGCAGGTACCACCTATCATCGGGATATGTGTCGCATATTTAAGCCAATCCTCAGAATGTTAGTGGAATGTTACATGTATGACCTAGTGGTTAAATATATCCAGTGTTAGGACCATCTCAAAGACCTTGAGAATGTGTTTGGGTTTCTTCGTTCTCACCACCTGAAGATGAACCAATTAAAGTTTGCATTTGGGGTCAGCTCTGGAATGTTTCTCGGATTCATTTCCAGATACAGGGGTATTGAGATAAACTTAGAGAATATTAAGGCTATCAGTTAAGTGTCTCCCCTGAGCAATATTCAAGAGCTTCGAGGCTTCCAAGGACACATAGCCTACATTCGCTGGTTCATCACGAATTTGGCTGGAAAATGTAATCCCTTTTCTCATCTCATGAAGAAAGACACTGTTTATGAGTGGGACAAGGAGTTACAGACTACTATTGTGGAAATCAAGAAATACCTTCTCTAGCCTCTAGTCTTAATGCCACCCATCTCCAAAAAGCCACTGGTCCTTTAAGTGACCGCCCTGGAATGTTATCGCAATGCCCTTATTGCCCAGAAAAACAACGAGGGGGTAGAGAACAACCTCTACTACCACAACTACATGATCCTAAATATGGAGACCAAATAATCCACTATTTAGAAGAGCTGCCTTGAACTAGTATTCACAGTACAAAAATTGCGGCATTACCTCCAACATCATGAGGTATAGTTGGTGTCCTATGTAGATCCCCTAAAGTACATTCTGAACCACCCCATGATGAAAGACTGACTAGCTCGATGGGCAGTAATCCTACAACAGTTCGATATTAGGTTCTTCCCTAAAAAGGATATAAAAAGAAAGTATTGGAAGACTTTCTTGAAACCGATCTAGATCCTATAGACCAGTACAAGGACCTCAATTTACCTGATGAAGAGATTCTCTCAGTGGACTAGGCCATGCCGTTCTCAAAAATTCACTTCGATGGTTCTTCCTTGAGCCCTACTAGAAGGAGGCTCAAGGATCCCAGACTCAATAGAATAGTCCTGGGTATCATCTTCATTACCCTGACACAATATGTTCTTCCATATTCATTCTTATTGTCAGAAGGCTACACCAATAATGATGCAGAGTATTAGGCTCTCATCACTGGTCTCGAGTTGGACCTAAAGATAGATGTTCCCCATTTTCATGTGAAAGGGGACTCTGAACTAGTCATCAAGTAGATCAGCAGTGACTACATCATCAGAAATCCAAAGCTCCTACAACTGTTAGAGTGTACTCTCTAGCTACTGGCCCAGTTCCCATCTCTTTCGGAGGTTACTCATGTCCCTCAGTCACTAAATGGTAGTTCTGACACCCTGGTGAGCCTAGCTTAATCACTTATAGAGTCCGAGTAGGATGATCTGATTATCCACATGGCACACATAAGATTCAATGCTCCCATCACTCCAGATGATGATGATAGTCCGCAGGTAAGACACCTTACCATCGGCCCCTCCACGTACGGAACATCAGGTCCCCCAGATATAGTGGTTGAAGTGACTCCTAACTGGATAACCTCCTTTATAGAGTACCTCGAAAGCTGTAATCTCCCGACCGATCAGGCTGAGCATGAGTGAATCTGATGCCATGCGTTACCGTTTACCCTCCAAGACGGTCCTGGTCATGAGAAGATCCTCTAAAAGTGCGAGTTTGATGTGGTTCTCTTATGTTGTATTCAAGGAACCGATATTTCCCATGTTATACAAGAGGTTCATGCTAGTTTATGTGGGGCCCATCAAACTGGACCAAAACTATCTCACAAGATCCAATGACTGGAGTACTTTTGTCACTCTATGATCCATGACTGCATCGAGTTTTCCAAAAGGTTCCTTGCATGCCAAATTCATGCTAACTTCATGCATCATCCTATAGAGCCTCTCAACTCCACCAAGTACTCTTAGCCATTTGCGGTATGGAGACTCAATGTCATGGGACCATATACACTGGTGACAGCTCGCTAGTGAAGATTCATCCTGACTGATACAGATTTCTACTCCAAGTGGACATGGGAAGTTCCACTCAAGGATGTCAAGGCCCATTCCATCATTGACTTTCTGAGATCCAACATATTCTACCAATTTAGATTCCCTCACTTCGTCCTCACCAATAAAGACATGAAATTTCGGGAAGCTAAGCTAAAGAAACTGTACACTAAGTACAACATCCATTCTAAACATACCTCCCACTATCATGTGCAAGTAAATGGACAGATCTAGGCATTCAAAAAAACCCTATCTAACATTATATAGAAAATGGATGGCCAGAATAAGAAGAGTTGGCCAGAAAACCTCCCCAATTCCCTCTGAGCTTATCGGACAATGACTCATAATTACACCCAGGAGAACTCATATTCCCTGGTGTATGGAATGAAGTTCGTCCTTCTCATCAATATTTAGTTTCCCTCATTTCACACAACTTTATGATCATCAAGAACCAGATAAAGTGGATGAAATCCATCTGGCTGAGTTAGAAGCACTTAACGAGAACATGCTGTGTACCCTGCACAATCTGGAAAGGCATCAGAACAAGATAGCTAGAGCTTTTAACCAGAATGTTCACTTCTGCTCCTTCATTCAAGTCAACTTGTTATTGGCCCTAAAGACACCAATGATACTCGGCAGGAAACCACCCAAGTTAGATCCCAAATGGGAAGGACCTTACATTGTTCACATTATTTACTCCAATGGATAATACTCTCTGTTTACCATGGATGGTGAGTGTATAACTCCACCCACCAATGCCAAGTACCTCAATAAATACTTTTCCTGAGATGTATGGTTCATCATGACCTTAGAATATATGATCCTATATGACGTCAAAGTTCTGGTCTCACACAACCCTAAATTGCATTAGGGCCCTCTATGACCTTAAACTATCCAGTTCTACATGACTTTATAATGTGTGTTATCCTACAAGACGTTAAACTGCATTTGAAGAACTTTGTATGGCTTGATTCCCATCCTCATAGGATACGTAGGAATTCCTAGCCTCTTCGTCGTGAGTCCTGCCCTAGTTTCCACTTTGAATATCCCCTCCTGGGCATAGTTATTTTGGAGGATCCCACATGGTGTCTTATAGGATTCTATAGACCCACTCATGTCAGGGTTACGATTCACCATGCGCCCTCCCTCGTTCTTCTTTCCTCCCACATCCTTACCGCATGACGTTAAACTGCATGGATCTTTCAAAACTATGTACGACATGATTCCCATCCTCATGGGATACGTAGGACCGCTCAAACATTTTTTCCGTAGGCCCAACCCCAAACTATGAGATCTCCCCTCGAGTCTGGTCCTGCACAGGCATATTAATGCTCCATGCACCCCTTCCATTTTGGGTTTCCATTATCTTTAACATTCTTAGGCCCCTAGGAACGATATGGATACTTAGGCTAAGGGCTCTCCTATTGGTTTGGGCCAATTCCCTCAATGATTTCAAACAAAAAATTGATATAAGTCCCATGTTGTGAATAAGTTCAGTGGTCTATGCTCGTTTTTTTCCCATTTCAAGTCCCATGACATAGATGCTATGTTTCAAATCATGTTAATAGCCATCCTTTGTCATCATTGCTACCCCCATATGTCCCAAACATGGAGTGTAGTGGTTTATTCTACTCCACCATCTCCCCAAACCTCGGTCTACCTTGAGCAGGAGTGTGATTCCTATTGGTGGTCCCATATGTGATGGAGAGAGCCCAATCCTACTCATCGTTTCCCGCACTGATATTTTCTCCCATGGGATTAGAAGCTATGAAAAAGAAATACATGCATGAGTGGCCATATGGCTACAGCAGGATAGGATGCCCAGCCTCAGGTCCCTTAGCCTTTTCGGCCCCTGGTCCAAATTCTCATTTAGGATTTTGTGGTATGGTATGTACTCACATCCTCATTCATGTCAGGATATTCTTCCATGCAACACATATCCCCCTGATACATCCCTTCGTTTATCACACTTTCCATGAGTGCAAGCCCTGCCATGCTTCGTGAGCCCCAATCATTTGGGTTTAATCATCTTATATATCTAAAAGGCCCAAAAAATTACATAGATGTTAGGACTATGGGATCTCCTACCATTGTAGGCCAACATCCTTGAGGATTTCAGGTAACAAATTAATTCAAGTCCCATGTTGTGAATACGGTCAATGGTTGACACTCAATTACTTTCACCCAAACTCTGGTACCACAAGGGAGAATAATGTATTTTGAACTTGGTCAATAGTAGTCCCTTATCATCATTTCCTCTTTGTGTCCTTCCAAAGGTGCAATGATTCTCCCTCAACACTCAGCTGTCCCATGAATATGAAATTAGAAAAGGCATCTATGGTCCGAGATCTGTGACCATAAACTTATATCACCATCATCCTCAATGCAAGATGTTAAATTAAAATCTGGTTGTGACATTTTTCCCATGTCCCCGCCTTAGGTCCCTCAGCCTTCTCGGGCCCTAGCCCATTTTCTCACTTAGGATTGTATGGTGTGGTGTGGTATTATGTCCTCATTCATGTATGGTTACTTATCATGTCATACACATCCCTCATTGGGGTATCTTGACGTTATATGAATCATCCTTTTCTCTAGAACTATATGTGTCGAGATTTACATCCTTATGGGATACGTAGGACCGCCTGAACACCTAATTTCTGGGTCCATCCCCATCTCTTAGAAACCAACCTATCATTTTGGTCCCTTGGCCTACGTTCTTCCAAGAGAGGGGTATATGGTGTGGTGTGGACTCCTTATGTCCTCATTCATGTCATGTTTGTTACAACCATGAACCATACCTCTCTCTATTGGGTGGTCTTCTCTCATCTCTTTTATTCGGCCTCTCTTAAGTTGGGTCCCTCGACCCTCTTAGATGATTCACCAATTTTCCTAGGAGTACTCTAGTTCAGAACCTGGAGTGTCAGATTCTACTTGGACATGCATTCATCCATTTTTTCAATATTTGTGTTCCCCTTCATTTGGGATTCCATCATCTTTCACATCTGAAGGGACCTCTGAATGGAATGGATTCTAGGCTTAAGGGATCTCCTACCATTACGGGCCAACATTCGTGAGGGTTTCAGACAACCTATCGATACAAGTCCCATGTTGCGAATTAGGTCAGTAGTCGACACTCATTTGTTGTTCCAATTTTAGGCCACATGATATGGATGCTGTGTTTCAGACATAGTCAATAGTTATCCTCAAGCTTCACACCAACCCCCACAATCATTTAATGTTGGTTACATGATTCACGTTATTTTCTACACCATCATGTCCAAGTGGAATTTCAACACTCTAGGAACTGTCCCTCAGTGCGCATTTGCACATTTGGAGGAAAAAGTCATGGTAAGGCATAATTTGGGGCTCCTCACCAACTTCCCTTTGGGGTGCATTCCAGGTATTGTAGAAATAACTTCCTCCATTGTTTCTCACACTGAGTTTGACTCACATGGGATATAGAATTGGACTGAGGTCTGTGCCTACTTGGAGGAGTTCCTCTTCTCCATTGTACGAGCTCTAAGACCTTAAATGATGATCTCTTTTATAACTTCATAAGGCTTTATTCCCATTCCCATGGGATACATAAGAATGCTCGAACATCTAGTCTTTTGATATATCTTGAGTTCCACTAATTTATCTCTTCTGTTCTCCCTTTTAGGCCCCAAATCTTATAGGTCCGCGTGATGTGGCGTGTGTGGGATTTCACATTCATTTCGCATCGAGTTTACAATTGCCGCATCATGTACTTCCCTTTAAGGAGCTAGTCCCTCCTACTCCCGTCCCATATCCTCTAACCTTTTCTAGCCTCTATGGCCTGAGGGTTATCTCATAGAATCACGCGCGGTGTGATGAGGACCTCGTCCTCATTCACATTGGGAATGCATTATCACGCCATTCCAATTCCCTTTTGAACCTTATATTTCATGTATATGTCTGATCCATATGACTTTAAACTATGTTGCCTAGTCCCACATGATTTTAAACTATTGCGTCTATACTACACGATGTTAAAATGCATGGTTGGTCCCATCGCATGACCCTAAACCGTGACATTATCTTCCAGGATGCATGATGAAATAACAACATTGCATCTTGATATCACCACTCAAGGGGAAATCCTGTTTGGTATTGGTAACACA
This sequence comes from Viscum album, assembly GCA_963277665.1. Lineage (NCBI taxonomy): Eukaryota > Viridiplantae > Streptophyta > Magnoliopsida > Santalales > Viscaceae > Viscum > Viscum album. The sequence continues at coordinate 766,885,089 of OY728119.1, read as the reverse complement.
CCATACCATTTGTCAACACTTGCACATAGCTTGATTCTTGTGGAGATGCCTGGACATTCTATCATAGGTCCATCGCTTCACAAAAAAACACATTCAGTCATCCTAAAGGAAGAAACAAGATCTATCAAATGCCACTAATTTTGGTTCAAGGGACAAAACCACACAAACTTATTATCTCTGGAATAGGTATATTACTGTGCCATCTCCAGAACTACATTTGGCTTGATTCTCATTTCCATGGGATATGTTGGACTGCCCGAACATTTTGTATGTGGGTCCAGCCATGTTTCTTTAAAACCTCCTTATCTTCCCAACCCCTGGCCTGATTCCTCTAGATGGGAGGGTATGGGGTGTGGTATGGGATTATGACTTAATTCATGTTGGGTTTGTAACAACCACGCCACATACCTCTTTCTCCTAAGATATATTCATCCCCCTGTTCTATACTCATCTTTTCGAGTTGAATACTCTTATTCTGCACCCCTCAACCCTCTTTGGATGTTCAATAATGTTCTTAGGAGCACACTGGTTTAGAACCTAAGGTGTTGAATCCTGCATGGACATGTTATCACCCATCCTCAAGCTTCATGCTCCCCGTTATTTGGGTTACCATCATATTTCACATCTAAAAGGCCCCCCCGAATGGTATAGATACTCAAACTAAGGGCTCTCCTATCATTTCAGACCAATGTCCTCGAGGATCTCGAATGGAAAATTGATATAATTCCAACATTACGAATATGGTCAGTGGTCGAAGCTCATTTTCTGTTCCCATTTCAGGTCACATGATATGGATGTTGTGTTTCAAACATGGTCAACAATTATCCTCCATCGTCACACCAACCCCATCAATCCCAAAATTTTAGTTACATGATTCACACTATTTTCCACTCCATCATGTCCAAGTAAAACTTCGACACTCTTGGTACTATCCCTCATGGTACATTTTCACTTGAGGAGAACAAAGACCCAGTAAGGCATAATTAAGGGCTCCGCACGGATTTCCCCTTCATGGGTATTCCACATGTTTCAAATACCTTATACGCCTTTGTTTCCATCATTGAGCATATATCATGTGGGTGTAGGGATTTGGTTTTTGTTTGAGCCTATTTGGAAGAGTTCTAATTGTCCATGGTCTGGGATCTAAGACCATATACTAAGATCTCCCTCTACGTCTTGTTGCAAGACATTAAACTGCATGAAATCCTACAGAACTATGTATGTATTGATTCTCATCCTCATGGGATATGTAGGAACGCCTAGACATTCCGTCCGTGGGTCCAACCACATGAATCTTAAATCCCGCCCCCCTTTTTTGTCCCCTTGTCATGAATTCTTTAGGGAGCATGCGGTGTGGCGAGTGCCTCTTAGGTTTGTAGTCATGTCAGGTTTTTCAACAACCACACCATGCTAATACCTTGTCTCTTATAACCACGGTCCAAGTTATTCGACCCTAAACTAAGATCTCCCTATAGGAACTGCGCATCATGTTTGGCTGCTTCGATGCCCTATGCATAGTTCATTAAATCAAGTCCCTCCTTAATGGTCCACCATAGGACCTTAAGTTGGTATTGTGCGACCCTGGGACCCTTGTCCTTGGAAGGGGACTCAAATCCCTCAATCTGATACATCTTATTGTCATACTTAGATGCATTGTTACAAAGAGCCCAAAAGTGAGGAATTTTCATAGGGATATTCCCTCAGTCTATTTCCATGATTTTTGAGCATATTATTTGGATCATCATCCTCTTCCACATCTGAAGGGACCCCCTTTATAGCTTGGTCTCATGAAAAATTTTCTTACATACCATCTTGTTCCAATGCCCCTGAAGACCTTGTACGATATTTGTGATAGGTCCCGTGTTTCAAACATGGTCAGCAGTTGAACCTTATTTGTCTATCCCCATTTCTGGATAACACGAAACAAATATTATGTTTCGAACATGTTCAACAATTATTCTTTATCTTCAAGTTATCATTGGATCTAAATTATGAGAATCATGATTCACATCTTTCCGCTCCCTTATGCTCAAGTGGAATTCCAACATACTCGGCTTTACCCCTTCATGCATCTAGGTGCAACAAGAAGGTAGGTCGACATTATTGGGACTTTGATAACCTATAATCCCATCTCCCCACCATGTTCCCCCCTGTTCAAGTAATTTCCATTCAATACTCATTGTTTCCCACATCGAGCACGACTCATATGGGCTTAGAAGTTCTGGTAGGACGTGTACAGGTGCAGTCATGCCACAAATGCCTTTTTCATCCCGCATGACTTAAAATGTTCCCTTAGAACTGCGTATGTATTGATTCCAATCTTCATGGGGTATGTAGGAATTCATTAGAGATTTTCCTTGGGACCAACATAACTTTAACTTTTCGTCCCTTGACCTAAAGAACTTACTCTGGGGATATGTAGTGTTGTGCAGACTCCTTTGGTCCTCATTCACGTTGGGTTTACAGCTACTGCACCACATAATCCCCTCCTGGTATCTTCCCTTCACTCTTCATCCTTTCACATGACTTTAAACTACAAAATCCCACATTTCCCCAATGCATGACATTAAACTACGGTTCTACCCTGAACAATTTCAGGATGCCCTATGTTAATCATGGGATGCATCGGTTTCTTCTCTAGAGAGGATTTCCCCTACCAGCGTCAGTTTCTGACCACTCCATGATTAAATAACTATGTATGGAATGATTCTCTTCCTTATGGGATACGTAGAGATGCCTAGGAATCTCTCCTAGGGCCCATCCCCAGGGTCATTAACCCTTCTGGCCCCTCAACCCCGATCTTGGTCCAGGATGTATGACCTTTAAACTGTATTCACCATCCTCAGTGTATGACATAAAACTACGTTTCATTCCAGGACCTTACTAGAGAGGTCCTATTCATAATTATGTATGATCCTTGATCAGACCGATGCACCCACCTAATGTGCCTTCACCACGGTGGCGTAATTTCAAGAGTGTAGGACTCCATTTGAACAACCCATCACGGCACACTCCACACTTTGCATGTTGTTTATTGGAACCCTCATCCACTTTCACATATAATGGAACAACCTAATAGTATGGATGCTTGGATTATGGATCACCTGCTATCTTGGTCCAACGTTCTGGAAGACTAATGGATGACATTTAGAGTCAAGCCCTGTGTTTCGAACATGGTCAGTAGTCGACCTTCATTTGTTATCCCAATTTTAGTCTAACACAATGATGATATTGTGTTTCGAACATGGTCCAAAGTTATTCATCATTGTCAAACCATCCCTACAGTGTTCCAAATTTTGGATACCATGATTCACACTTTCCACTCCCCTATGTTCGGATTAATTCCAACGCCCTTGGTGTTACCCCGCCCGTGCACTAGCGCACACTGGGAAAGCAACGATTCGACTGCTCTGAGAGCTTCATTATCCAGTCAGGCCTCTCCCTTTCTTCATAGAAATTTGGATTGTTTGTTCATACCTTGGATGCCTGGATCTTGGTTTTCACTATTATATTCTGGTGGAATGATAATTTGTCCATTCCTTATTTCTCACATCGGGACTGACACACATGAGCTTAGGGAATGATCTCTATATGATCATTAAATACAATGAAAATGAAATAAACCAAATGAATAACAAAACTCATGAATGCATCTAGAATATATAGTCAAGGCATGAAATTGTGTTTAAAATTTGCAGGCATTACAGTACCTGAGGATCGACCCCTCCCATGGATGGGTTGACCTCATCAAAAGAATGCTGCAGCTCCGCCACCCTTTGGCTCGTAGCATCCAGGATCTGTTTCCTCATATTCAGGTCCTGCTCCACCTCGGCAGAAATGGGGTGCAATTCTTCATCTGCCACCCGAGACCACTCCTCCTCATTCCAGACAATAGAAATATTTGCAGTGGCTTGTTTAATCCACTATTCGTCCTCTTCGAACTTTGCCTTCATCCAAGATATAATCTCTGACTGTTCAATGATGAGAGCAGAGTGTTCATCTACCCAAACCTACAACCACTGAATCTCATTTTCACCCTCATGGAATCTCTTAATGTCCACTGCTTTTATTCGCTGCCAACCCACACCAAGGTCGTGATCATAGTCTTGAATCTTCTCCACCATGAGATCTCATACGAGCATGTGAAGATGCTGGGTAGGTACTCTCACAGCGCATAGTTCACGCAGTCGCGAACAAAGTCTCTCCATCTAGTCTATCCATTGTGCTTGAGGGGTGTCATTGAAAAAGCACTTGATCATCTTCCATGACCAAAGATAGACTATATTGTTATCCTCTTCATCAGAGGCCATTGTGTCCCAATCCGCAGAGTTGGCAGGCTCGTACGCAGGGAACGCCCTCAAGAACTCATCATCAGGGTCCGCAACTGGTGTCTTATCTGGTATGGAAGGACCTGGGCTATCTGAGGGATCTTCATTGTCATATCCCACTTCAATAATCACAGGACAACCCGGAAAATGGTCCCATTAGTAATCTGGAGTTCTGCAACATGGTTGGTCTAGATATCAATGTCTAAGACCACCTTCATTCCCTTAGGAAAAGCGCTGCCAGGAATACTAACCATCCTCACCAAGGCAGCCCCCACCATTTGAAGAACTGTACATATATAAAAGGTATGTATGTTAGTTATCCTGGTCAATGGGTGGAAATCATGAGGTTGGTAAAGGAGACTCATAGATATCGAATTCGCAGTCTTGTTCCAGGGTTGTTTCTATGTGGAACCTAAGGCATGGACCTCCGTATATTATTGGAAGGTCTGAAAACAATGGAGGACCCACCTCAGGTATCCTAGCCCCACTGGACGTGTTAATCACCATAGTTGTGGGCATAGATCCTAAAGGCCTCGCATCTGCATCCACTGAGGGATGAGATTGGGTTCTGTGAATGAGGCTCTTCTGCACAGTTTAAACATTAGTGAGGGGTCCAAAGTAGCCTCGAAGAGGACCTCAAGGAAGGGGCTTATGATTTTACCTCAAGGGACTTTGAAAATTCTTCAAAATTTATGCCTTTATTGCCGTCTTTTCCATCTTCTAGAGGGATCCCTCTTCCGACCTCCTCCCCCCAGGAGGATTTGTCCAATTCTTTTGGCAGAGGGAACCGTTCCCTCAAATAAGTAGGTAGAAACTACAAGGTAACTGATTGATCCAATAACACCTTCACCCGATCTTTCACTTGGTGTGGACCACCCCGGGAGTGCATGAAGTCCTCCAACTCGGCCATGTATTGCTCCGCCTCCTCCTAGGACACCATAAAGCTGGACCTAATAGGGACTATCCTCAAAAAATCATTCCCGTGATGGTTCAGGTGTTTCCACATCTCAGATAGGCCAAGAAATTTCTTGTTGACTTCTCAAATGTCCTAGGCCTCCGAGAAGACAACATTCTATAGCATTTCTATGTGGAACAACCACTTCCCTGGAGCCTGAGGAGAAATTCTACGGAATCCTATCTGTGGTCTCTTGTCTGGATAACTTTTCTCTTCTAGGATGACCAGGTCCACTGCCATTGTTGGATCCGCTGCCACTACCTCCCCCCAACTGGCGTGGGCCTCACCACCATGGTATCCCCATCACCGTGAGATTTCCTTGCTGCATTATAACCCCTACCTCGAGGTTTGGAAGGAACACCATCACCATACTGAATAGTTTCATACTTCATAATCCCCCCAGGTAGGCCACCTCCCATCTTTTGTCGTACTCCTTCACCAACCCGAAGATAACAGTGGATAGTGGCATCTCGTTCTGCATCTTCTCGTCTTCCCGTATGAACATGAGCCACATATTCCTCATCACACATGGATGTTCCTCGTGGCGCACCCCTAAATAGACATGTGGGGTCAGTTGCTGCATACACCGAAATTACCTGTCGAATCGGTGTGGGGTGTACAGCTCGCAGAGAGGCTCATGATCCACTCTTTCCACCCAGAGTCCACCTCGAAAGGCCAGGAGATAGGACTGGTGATCTTCCGTTCCTTGGACATATTCAGTGAAAGCACCCATTAGAAACGGGAATCGATGAAAGTTGAACTCCTCTACCTTCTAGACCGGGTTTGGTACCGATGGAATGGTCAACTTGGTCGGAAAGCTCCCTGTGGCGTTCAGGATGGATGGGTGGAAGTCCGATCTTGGAGGGGATATGATGTTCAGATATTCATAAACCCCCCTGACATGTGACTCTATCCACCCATACAAAATGTGGAATGGCCCGCATATCCTTTTTGGCCTATTCCACTCACTGATATGCCCCAAAATCTTGTACATCTTGGCGAGAATTAGGATTTTGAGGTTGAACCTCCCTCTTGTCGCCAACATGGACTCCATTATAAATGTTATGGGTCACACACCCATGTTCATATCCCTCACTGACAGGATCAAACCGCAGATGAGAGCTCGGATTAATGCCACAAACTTGACTACTAGTTGATACTTGATGCTGAAACTCAATCCCCATGTGTTCCACTGTCTTTACTCCAAGATCCACTAGTATGTGTGCTCCTTGCCCCGTTGAGATCCCTTAGATAATGTTCGAGGCCTCACTGGAAACCTTCTGTCTTTTGGAAAGTTTAAGAACTGCTTGAACCACCGTCTAAAGTGGATGTCTCTCACTGCTTCATTTTCCTTTACCGATACCAACTCCATAATTTCCATTTATAGAAGAGACATTTTGCTCTGGATCATCGCACGCACCCATAATAGAGAGGAATTCATCATACATATCCCCCAGTATCGAGACTCCTGAGATCTGGTGCACATCCCATAAACTGATGCCAACCTCCCCATAGTGTAAGTGGAAGGTATTGGTCCTCGATGACCACCTTCTCAACAACTCCAACATCAGCTGCTTCGGTTGATAGATATAAAATAGGGAGGCCCAAGCCGCCTCATATAGGCCCACTCTCCACAGATCTACCCTGAACGCTTCACACGAGGCACCTACCCTATAGGCCCAGGACTAGTCATCTGTACAGTTGTCGCCCTGTAGTAGATCCCACTCATCAGACCATCCCTTTCATGAGTTCCTCAGTGCTGCCTTCATGATCGTCTGGTATAGTGGGGGGATGTCTCCAGCTACAATTCCTTCCCATCAACATTGTTCTAATTATTGTAAAGACAATCATCAATAACATGTGTGAATTTCTCTCGATCATGGCCATCAGCTGCCCAAAACCACTGGTGCTGGAATGACGTGCTCCTAAACTTGTAAGCTAGCTCACACCCACTTTTTTCTTGGATGAAGACGTCATCTCTCACCCAAAGCCATACAGAGGCAACCTCTAACACAGTGGATAATTACTTTTAATTCCCAATAATAGATTCACCAACTAATCATGATAAGAGTGGAACAGTACCAACTACCCGAGATCCAAGATATTCACCATCTCCTCCCTTTGGGCAGTGTCCGCAAGAACCCCCTGGCAGCCTCTTGGCGAGCCATTCCGTTTTTATGATTTGAACACCTTTTGAATCCCTTTTGCAGAGCTCATTCATGAAGCTCATTCATGGAGATCGATCCCAGTAACGGAATCGTGAAGCCTTGAACCATCCTTCGGATGAAATCTACAGAGTGCACCATTGTAGAGTCAAAGAATCACTGTGCACTATGAAGCAGAAGGCCCGATTCACAGAGATAAATCATGGAGTATGCTGAGCTTCGTGAATCGAGAGATCTAAAAGAAAAAAATGCAGAGAATGGAAATGGAAAAAGAGAGGTCAGCTCCCCTATGTATAGGTTAAGACCCCTGGTGCTTCACAGTAATTCAAAACCACGATGAGCTTCACGGCGCCCTCGGACAGCCCATCGCCTCTTCGCTTCATGAGCCTCCTTTGCGAGCCAGCTTCGCATTTGGCTGAGGGATTCTGGTGATTGAAACTCAGACTTAGACCCTCGATTTATCCTCAGCTTAAAGTCTGAGGGGGGGGGGGAATTGTTAGCAGCAAAATCTGGGACGTACGATAACAAATAGAAAGCTTTAGGGGCTGTCTCGTGAAGCCTTTTCACCGAGCCCCCAGGTCCCTGCACCGACGCTAAGCTCCTCCTTCAAAAATCCATAATGGAGCAAGGAGACGAGATGATTTATGAAAAGATTTGACATTCATGAACCTGCTGTAGAGGAAATAGGTGGGATCCTTCGCGAACCACTTTGACATTTGTGAATTCACCGTGGATCATAGAGGGGTGATCCTCCGTGAACCCCTTTGACATTTGGGAACCTGCCGTGGAGCATTGATGCATGATCCTCCATGAACCCATTTGATTTTCATGAACCCACTGCAGAGCAAGGAGGCAAGATCCTCTGCAAACCCCTTTGACGTTTGCGAACCCACCGTAGAGCAAGCTCTGTCCTCACAGCAAGCAGGCTCTGCTACGCAGCGCCTCTTGCCTATAAATATCGAGCTCTCCTCAATCCCAAAGGACAGATCCTCTGACCTTTCACCTTCTGATCTCCCACATCACAAAGCAATTTATACTCTATGATCCATGAGATTTTCAAGTTACTTTTTCATTACGAAGTGCCTTTACCTTTTCTTGAATTCCTCCCCTCTTCAAAGAGGGATTCCCTTCGTATAGCCGACGGGCCTCCTTGAAGGAAGGATATCCCCAAAGGGACTCAGGTCTTTATAGAGAACTTGTTCTTCACGAAGTAACCTTCATGCAAATGTGACCCGCATACTAAGGCAGGGTCACTATACTTCACGAGGCACATTTAATTTAAATATTACGCTTCCCAGGGAACCCTTTCTTCGCGAGACATTTCTCTGTGAATGCCTTTACACTTTGTGAAGCACCTTCCATATTCACCTATTCCCTATGACTAGGCAAGGCCACTTCAAATCACAAAGCACACCCCTTTTCTCTACAACTCCTTTTCCAGTGTGGCTCTTTAGGTTCGCCTGAATAAATTTCAAGGTCCCTTGGGAGGTGCTTCCCGTTGCGTTGCTTCGCTTCATGATTCTTGGAATAGGCATGCTAACAACTATTACTTCTTCGTATATCCATAGTAATATGGACTCCCCCAATGGATCACTTTATAACACCCCTACAAAACTGCATTTTTGATGCCTTCCCTTACCCAATAGGAGGTAGGTATCAGTTATATAAGTCTTAAGGGGTGCAGAGTGAACCCACCTCATTTGAGCCAGGACGTTAAAATTCCATGTGCCATCTTCCTCAGAACATGATGTTAAACTATGGCCTCGCCCCATGCATTATATGTGGGGTGATCTGTCTCAGACATTCTTTATGCCCAATGGTCTCCAAGGGAGTGAGATCATTCCTCACATAGAACGAGATCCTCTTTATTGGATCGACATTCATCCACGGTGAAAGGGAAGCCACCTTGGTGTAATCCCCTATATCTTCATGCATGAGGTAGTACCCCTTCTCCTCCTCTCTTCCTCAGTGCCAAATCTCTCTCCCTTGGGGCTTTGACACCACTCGGACCTCCACCCTAGAGTAAGTCCCAATCTCCACCCCCCTGGGCCACAGACTACGTGTAAGCCCCTGTTTCCTCTTTGGGATGCTAAATACCAGTAAGCCACACCCCACTTACCAAAGATGAACCTTTCACGATGTGATCGTCAAGTCTCTCCTGCCTCTTTTTTCTCACATCGAGCATGAATCATGTGGGCTTAGAGTGAGCATCGACCATGAAATCCTCTCTGAGCCTCCTAGAGTGTACGTCCCACACCTTATTCTGAATTATGTGGACTTTGATCTTTTCCAAAACAAGGTATGTAGGAAGCCTCTGTGAAGTCTAATACTAACCACCATTGGTCCCAATCATCTTCATATCTCCTCACCACACACCATCTAAACTACGATGCCTTTTAACCATGCCAATGTATGGTACGTAGGAAGCCTCTTTGAGGTTCAATCCCAACACCCATTGGTCCCGAACATCTTCACATCGGTTCACCAAAAACCCATCTGAAATATGAGGTCATTGATCCTTGCCAAGGCAAGGTACATAGGAGGACTACCTAAGGTTCAATCCCACCATCCATCGGTTTTGACCACCCTTCACATTGGTTCCCACTCTACCTAAACTACGAGGTCTTTGATCCTTTCCAAGGCAAGGTACATAAGAAGACTCTATGAGGTTCAAGTCCAATAACCATTGGTTCTAAATTCCTTCACATCAAACCACCTTCATCCAGTATGAAGTTAAACCAAATACCCCATTTTCAGATTGTACGACATTAAATTGCATCCACCATACCGAACTATGTCAGATTTGATTCTTGTATCCTAGACATGGTACGTAGGAAGCCTCTATGAGGTTCAACCCCATCCAGCGGTAAGCAGTTGTGACCCCATCCAGTGGTAAGCTTTTGTTACCCCATCCAACAGTAAGCCATTGTGACACCATCCAGTGGTAATCTGTTGTGACCCCATCTATCAGTAAGCCATTGGGACCCCATACAGCGGTAATCCATTGTGACCACAACCAGAAGTGAGCCGTTGTGAACTCCATTCAGCGATAAGCCACTGTCAATGCAAACCCAGCGGTAAGCCGTTGTCATAACTTCTATTGGGACCCATATTTCTTGTCTTTCCCAGTGGCATAAGACTAACCTCGGGCTACTAACTGCATGTAAGCCCCAAAATATCATCAGGCCGCTCACCCCTACACACACCCCAATTCTATACCCATATTCTTAACTACGTGGAATTTTATTCCCTACCATGGGGATACAAAGGAGGTCTATTTGAGGCTCAATCCCTACATCACCATCATCCTCGTGTCGAATCCATATCACTTTCTATTCACTCCACTTAAGCACTCATTATCCATATTTATTCTTACTTGGTCCACCACATCTTGGTGGGATCATGCCACCTCATTCCCCATTCCATTTAACAAAAATCGAGTATCTAACCACACATTATCCCCAATATCAGTGTTCCCTCTATGGGTTTCACCCATATAATCCACTCTAGTCAGTATTCTGATCAGTCCGATCCATCTCCGCTAGAAATTAATCCCGCATCATACCCTTTTTTAAACATAGGATGTTAAGGAAATCCTTAGATACATGTCTATGGTATATAATTCCCCACATTTTACGCAGGATTCCTCAAGATTACATGCCCTCAAGAAGCTCTATAATTAGGGTAAGAAACCTAGAGGCGCTAGTGGTCCTATATCTTGACATGCTAGTGATGTCCAATGTGACTACTCCACCGACCGAAGTTTGCTGCCCTGAACGAACCCCATGGAATGTCCCATCAGAAGAAGAGTAATTAATTGGATTCCATGAAGAAATTACACTAAGAAGAGTTCCAAGAACAATGTATTAGTCTATAAGGGAGACCCAAACCATGTGATGATTTCTGAGGAGGAATTCATGGAAGGAGGAACCGAAATACTATCATCCCATTTCGATCAAGGAGAAAACATCCATGAATAAATGATATATGATTCCCGCCTTTAGAAAGTAGTAATTTAGGGAAATAACGTCATGTCCTCCACAGATGGATGCATGTGCCCCGTTGAAAGCAATGAAAATAGTGTAAAAACAACTTCCTATGCAATTTCTTATGGAATCTCAATCACTTGTTAATGATGATGACCGTAGTGGAAGGGATCCTTCCAGGTAATCTCTTGAGTAATTAATTTGACATGATATTTGTCTTCATATAAATGCCTGAGGTAGGGAAGATATTTATTGATGTGATATAGGGATAATATCAAAAAGTAGTTAAATATAGACACATGGTCCAATTCATCTCCTATGGAATGTAGTAAAAAAATTTCCTAGCGGTAATTATTCCTTCAATTGATTTCATGAGCTTATTCAAGAGTTGGTATTGATATGTTGATGCGGAACTCAGGGATCAAGACATTCAAAAAATGGTATTAGTGTGTTTTTTTAGTGAAAGTGGATGTTGAGGCCTCAACACCCAAGAAACTTTTCCAACAATTTCCGAATTCGTTGGCACATTTTTTTGATGAAATATTGATTATAAAGAATCATAAAATTCATAGAAAGGAAACAAGGCACCTTTTTAGTGCATCATCAAATATAATAGTACATGTTTGATGAATTGCTATCACATTTAATGGATAAATAGGTAGTAAATTCTATTTACGGAAGGTTTAGTGCAATGAAATAAAATGTTTTGGGTTCACTATTTTTTTACACAATGTGAAAAAGGAAAAAATACCCTATGATAAACTAGAAGATATAACCATTTTGACCAATGAAATGGATGAAACAGTTAAAGGATTTTACTTCTAGTTCGACATTTTGTTTTCTTGTAAAATTAATGGCCTAGAATAGGTGATAGTTTGACTGTGGGGGGTTCAACACATTTCTCAATCAGTCAATACATTTTTAACATTTATTTAGTATTACCTAGAATCACCTAATGCTTTAAAAATACAAAGCTATGTATTTATCTGCTTTCCAAAGGTAGGTGTTCCATTGGGGTTTCAGAACCAATGATGGTTAGGAAGTCACATTAATTGATGGGATTGGATGTTGAGCTCAACATACCTGTTTTGGGAGGAATTGTGTCCAAATCATGAAATATATTAATGATTTATAATATGTTTGTGAAATAATTCCCATGATCTGATATGGGGATGGTTACCCATGTGCTAATATAATGATTAAAAAACATGTATCGATAGGAGGGATTTCATGAATGTAATGGGTTCTCCATCACACTCTTAATTATTTATGAATCTTTAAATTGTGACCATGTTTAGGAAATATAGAGTTTATCATCATCCAAGGGAGTGATTGGTGTCTTTGATATCGGATCAAACCTCTAGGATGATCCCTACATATCATATGGAAACATAAATCAACACCTACATAGTTCTTTTGACATTGTTTAAGGTCGTGTGACTGGACACATCTGTGATGTTTAACATCAGGCTATAAGAAGATAAATATCAGGCTCATACCTCAGTGGAGAATCCTATTTATCTTGTATGCGATATGAATTACTGTCTACATATTTCTTATAATGGGTTTTTTTTACATGAGAGATAGGAAAATAGATCCCCTAGGCAAGATATGTGAATATTATTCTTCATTGGATTGCTTCTTCAGAAGTAAAGCCCTTTGAGAGGAGATGAGGTGTAATCAGACAAAATACTTAATGATAACCCCACATTATAGAATTCTCATCACACTATAGTTATAATCACCATTAGTATCTATGCCCATGTTGGTCATGTTTGATGTGAGAAATAATAAGTACAAGAATATTGAACGTATTTCATTACAGTATATCTATACGGGGCTTACATGTCAATTTTACCTTTTGAGAGGTATTATTACCCTTATCATGATGGATATAGTATGGAATCTGGGCCATAGTAAGGTGTCCTATGTATCATATTTTATAAATGGAATCAGAGTCATCATAATTCAATTCACCCCTCACCAGCAAATGGGTTTCTGGTAAATTGAGGGAATGGTTAAGGATTAAACATAAAATGATGCCTGTGTATGAGCCCACATGTCATCCAATAAAGGATAAGGAGGGGTGGTAATCCCATGGAAATGATTGTGTGCCAATGATTTAAATATCTATGACGTGGTAGGACATTCATCAAAGTGGATTCCCATTTCGGATTGGAACCTAGGAAGGGATCCTATATGGCCCAGTTATGAAAAGAATTCGAGTCTTTGTAATTTCATTAGATTATCATTCCAAGGATATATGGGGAAGAATGATCAGCCCATGGGAATGATTAGGCCCTATTTGTTGAAATGTCAGATACATGAGGGGTATTACACCTGAAGTGGGTTCCCTTTAGAGATTGGGTCTTATAAAGGAATCTTACGTATTGTCTTTCGACATGAATCAGAGTTATCATAGTTTAGTGGATCCTGGATTACACACAAGGGTTGGCATTTTACATACTCATTACCTACCCCATGATAGATATAGAGAGAATAAACCAATCTTGGCCTTTTTGAGAGTACAACACCAATATATCCTCATGGGTGTGTAACAATAACATCCTAGGAATTCAGGATTTTAAAAGATGTTTACTTAAGGATTTATCTGATATTTAAAACAAATTAAAGTGTAATTTAACATGAACATAAATGTTATCTTTATTAATTTTTTTTTAAAATTTATATAAAGTAATACCTTTATTATATTAAGGAATATGTATGTTTATTAATATATTTATTATTTTATATTGTTTATATTTAAAAACTAACCAAGAAATGAATTGATATTCACTTTTATGAAATTGTGTGAGTTCATTTCTTAAAAATAGAAGTTGCATTTTACTGAATAAATTGTATTTCAATTATTTAAATGAATTTATTCCTAAATTAAATCATTTTCTTGAATATTATTGATTTAATTTGTTAATGATACCTTTTGATGTTATTAAATAAATTGGAAGAACTGTTAATTATTTATATTAATATTTAATGATTCTCTGTTTTTAAATTACATCCCTTTATTAATAAAAGGGAAAAATGTAAAATTAAGATGATTATGAATTTATAGTGTTTTAATATTTTCATACTAATAATAATTTTAAGTTGTAATAACTATTTTTTTGTGAAAAATAAAAATTATAGTATTTTATCAATAATATTTATTAAAAACTATTTATATAAACCCTCATTAAAAAATAAATATGGTCCCATGGGGAATTTTTCAAAAAAGTAATGAATTTGAAATTGTAAATTTCTACTTAAGAGAATAAATGTAAAACATAAATATAGGGTCTTAATAAATTTAGATGGTAAAGATAAATATGTTTCAGGATAATACAATTATATTTTTCATTTTGAATATTTTAATTCATTTTTTAGATTGTGAAAAAAGTAGGCAACCCCTCTAATCCATACTAGGGGATCCATTAACACATTTTGGGACCCATGTGGGTCCACCACATAGAGAGTTCAACCTATGACTAGCCTGAGAATTGGAAACATACTAGGCTGCATCACATGAGGTACTGCCTGGGTAGACTGAGTGTGAGTATAGGTTATTTAGGCTACATCATGAGACCTTCAATGGTTGGATAAAACCTATGTAGGACCATGTATAAGGCCAATGATTTTTTTCTGCTGAAAGAATTCTACCACATAGATTATATTTGAGCGTCCAGTTGTTCTTTATTTCAATGTGGGATCAGAAAAACTCGATTACTATTCACCATATTAAACCATGTTTGTTTGATCGATCAATGGTGGTTATCCGATCATCCTCCCAATCATCTTCTTCCTCGTAGATCCATTCTATGACAGTTTATCTATTCTTTTCACATACACCAAGTCATATTAACTTTATCATCATCCTCTATTCCCGGTTAGGGTTATCTTCTTATCCATCATATGAAAGTAATAAATAATACATGAGTCCCTTATATTGTTTTCTAAAATTGTCAAATTTTCTTTAGCTTAATATTTTCATCAAAATATCAACCAATAGTTACTATGATTCACCAAAAATGATTCTTTCTCCTCAATTTTGTATTGAAGGTATCACACATAAACAATTTTTCACAATTTAAATTGTATTTTGGTATTTCATAATAAAATCATTTAGTTTTATTTAATCATAAATTTATCATTTTTATAGTACATGATCCATCTATTCTAGTATATAAAATTATGCTCAAAGGTTTTAGGAATATGATAGTGTTTTCAACAAAAAATCCATCTTCCATCTCCAGTAACTGAACCTATATATATTTAAGCCTTTTCATTCTCAAGGAGAATCCCACTATCTCATTGAAAGACCAATGCTAAAACCCACCTTTTTTATCACTCCTTCTCTATCTGGTACACATACACTTGAGCAAGGTAGAAGGACACTACCTTCACTCAACCTGGGCACCATAAGTAGGAGGACCATCCTTCAGTTGTTTATTTTATTAAGTGGATCTTTTTTCAATAAAATTATAACTAATTTTATAATATATTATTCTATGTATTATATAAAAAACCATTATTACACTCAGTAAAATCATGTATATATATATTCTATTTAAATAAAATATATATATTCATTTTTTATTCACAAGTATTATTTTTTTATTATTTTAAGCAAGTGTTTTTCAAATTAATATTTATTTATGAGGACTTACTTATTTATAAGCTATTAAATATAAATTTTTATCTAATTCTATTTTTCATGATAATAAGTATATAAATAAATATTATTTTAAAAATCATGATTTTCAAACATATATTATATGGATTTATTGTTTTATAAATCTTTTGTCAAATATTTTTATCAACATTTATATCTATTTAAGGGGAATTCTCTTCTTAAAATAAAATAATATATATATATATATATATATATATATATTTAAATTTGAAACTTATTTTATTCAAGTATATAAAAATATATATTATATATTTTCAAAAACATCAAGTCTATATTTTTATGTATTAAGTTCATGTTATTTAATGATATATATATATACATGTTATTCTCAAACATACCAGCATATTTATTTTCAAATATTTTGTTTATATAAAGATATTATTTTATTTTAAAACATATAATTTATATTAAATATTTTGATACTAATTATAAATTATGATTTTATAAGATTATAATACGTATAAAGATTAATGTTATAAAGGTCTTAATTTTGGGTTATGATATTATGATTTCAAGTATTTTTGATTTAAAAGGGGTTATTTATCTTCTTATATTATACTTTAAAAATTAGAAAAATAATTTCCAATGTATAAGGGTTTTTATACTTATGATATATATGATTACACACACATATATATAGATATATACAAGGATGGAATGTTTTACTTAAAAATATTAATTTATATAATTTTAAGTGTTTTATATAAATGTTTTTCTTATGATTATTCTAAAAAAAATGATATATCTAATATTTTATGTGAATATCTACATACTTTTTTAATAATTCTATGAGAAGGGATCATGTATTTATTTCATTATTTTCTGCATAAAATCAACTAAGTAAATGAGTTTTTAATATATATATTCATGGATGAGTTTTAAATGGTAGATTTTATTACATCCTAGCATTTTTAAATAAAGTGTATCTCATGAATTTAAGAAGGAATTTTTAATTACATAGATATCAATTAACAATCCTTGTATTTTTGAAAAATATAAATATAAATAAATTTGATCATATCAAATTTATGAAGTGATTTTCTAATAGGGTTAGTAATTATATATTTATATATAAGTATATCTATGTATATAATGCATTGTTATGTATTAAATGAGATAACTCTAGTGAAAAATGTATATATATGTAAGTCAAGTTCAAAATGGTTTTATAATAAAATTTTCACATGGAAAGTGTAACTATGAATGGGGATTGGGGAGTGAACCCATTTTTAAGGAATGTAGCTAGACCGATACAACATTAAATGTTTAAAGAAACCCCGTTATTTTGTTTCTAAAATATTGCTTATGATTTTTGAAAAAATAAATGTATAATTTTAAATAATTTTCAAAGCATAAGAATTTTCAAAAATTATAATAATGATTCAAAAGGTGAAATTATTTTCAAAGGATTGATAATATTTTCTAAAGTATATGTATTTTCAAATGTATTATTTTATTTTCAAGGGTGTAAGTATCTTCAAATTAATTTTAGAAATCATGTTCTTAATAGATTTTCAAAAGAGTTTTTATAAAGGTATTATATTTTGAAAAGTGTTTTGAAAATTATGTTTCAAAATTTTAACTATTTTCAAACTATTTTTAATGTGTTTTCCAAATATATGTATTTTCCAAATTAATTTCAAAAGATTTTTGAAGGTATTTTGAAAATGTATAAGTATTTTAAAAAGTGGTTTTCACTGGATTTATTAACAACCCCTTACTGGGAAATGTTTTATCACCTTATGATTTTATTAATTGTTTTCATGATCAATTAGAGGTTTTATATAGTTCAACTTCAATAAAAATCTTTCACAAGAAAATATCAATCAATTAATATTTATTAAATGTTTTAACATTGATAATTTTAATGAATGGTTCTTTTCCTCCAAAACCTAGATCGCAAAAATATCCTCATATGTAAATGAAATTATATTTTTCAGTTACTTTTTAATGAAAATATATAATTCATTTTTTTGTACTGTATCATCAAGAGTGGGTCCGGGGTCTCACAATTGGTATCAAATATTTTTTAGATAACATTGGAGACTAGGATATTTGGATAAAAATATATTAAGTTTCTAAGTACATTCATTTAGTAAAAACTATATTTTAAAACCTTCATGTTTAATAAAAAATCTAAAAGTTATAAGTATTCTCTTGAACTCCTATGAAAATTATTTTCTTTTAAAATATATATTTTATTTTTTCTAGTTTCTGATACTTTGAAAATTTTGTTTTTAAAATTTTCCTATGTATGAAGAATTAATTTTGAGGTTGAAATTCTATTTAATGGGGCTATAATTTCATAGCTCCAAAATTTAAGATTTTAATAAATGCATATTTAATTATTTATTTTATAGTTAAAAAAATAATGTGTTATTTATGTTGAACGTAATTTTTTCCATAATAATGTTTTTTGTTTATAAATTTAGATAAAATTTAACCTTTCTTATATAATGGAATATGTAAGTGTACAAATAAATTTATTATTTTATATTTTTTATATTTTAAAACAATCTAATAAATGATTTAATTATTGCTTCTATGAAATTAATGATTTATTTTCTTAGAACTAGATGTAGTATTTTACTAAAAAAATAGTTTTGTATAATTTTAATTAATTTATTCACACATTAAGTTATTATCTTGATGATTAATGATTAAATATTATATTGAGACCTTTTTATGTTATTAAATAAATTATAATACATGTATATTATTTATATGAATATTTTATATTACCCTATTTTTAAATTATATCATTTTATGAAAAAAAAATCATAAGTAAAATTAATAAGATTATGGATTTTTAGTGTTATAATATTTTGAAACTAATAATAATTTTAATTTTTAATTTAAAATTTTTTGTGAAAAATACGAATTATAGTATTCTAGAAATAATATTTACTAAAAACTATTTGTTTTAAACCCTAATTAGAAAATATTTGTGCTCTCAAGGGGCATGATTGTAAAAATTAATTAATTTTAAATTGTAAACATCTACTTAATAGAATTATGATGACACATAAATATAATATCTTAATAATTTTATAAGTTATAGATAAAATATTTTAATGATAATGGAATTATATTTTTCATCTTAATTCATTTAAGTTTGTTCTTACCTTGTATAAAAAAATAGGTAACCCCTCTAATTCAATCTATCGTAGCCCTCCACACTTTGTGGGACCCATGTGAGTCTACCACATAGGGAGATCAACCCAATCCCAGCCCGAGTGGTGGTAATAGACTGGGTGTCTTTGCATGATTCATTACACGGTAAGAGCCAACATGATCATAGGTTATTTGGGCCACAACCCAAGTTGACATAGATAAGACAAATCCAAAATAGGACAATTTATAAGGCATGTGTTTTGTTATATAGAATGAACACCATTCCATGTATAATATGCAAGAGACCAGTTGATCCACTTTTTGATTTGGGATAAAAAAACTTGTTTACTAATCACCACATTAAACCACATCCGTTTGATTGACCAACAATGGCCATCCAATCTTCCTTATTTTCATCATATTCCATGTGGATCCCTTCTATGGATATACATCGATTCATCTCATGAAATACTTGTTGTCTAATATTCATCACTTTCCCCTCTTCCCAGTTATATGTTTCTCCTCTTTCATGCATTGCAAGAAAAATACAGTGTATGTGGTCCTTATATATTATGATAAAAAGTTAAATTTTCATTATATTCAAACTCTTTTCAATATCTCTACTCAAAATTACACCAATTAACTAGAAATGACTCTTGATTCTCAAATAATAATTGAATAAATCATAACTAAATAATTACACATAACTTAAATCGTGTTTTGATATTTCATAAGAAAATCAATTTGGTTTTAAAAAACCATTAATTCATCGATTTAATAGTAAATGAACAACATACTTTAGCACCTCAATCTAACTAATAGTACACAGGAAGATGGTGGTGTTATGAACAAAAAATTAAATCTCTCATCATAAGTAACCAAAACTATATCTATTTATGATTTTTCTTTCTTATGAAGAATCCCATTCTCTCATTAAAGACCCTAGACAAAACCCCCTACTTTTTTTCTCATTTACTATCCATCTGATTCGAGTACACTCAGGAAATGCTGATGGCCATTTAATTTACTCAATCTTATCCCTCTAATTATGAGTAGCTACCTTTGGTTCTCCATTTTATTAAGGGTGTTGTTTCTTTAAAAATTATATTATTTTTTAAAAGTTATAAATTATATCTATTATTTTAAAAACTATTTTTCAATAAATATATATTATGTATATTTATTTATATATTATATGTTCTTCAAACATATATATCCTTGTATTATTTTTGAGTAACATATATTTATTATACTTAAGAAATTGTTTTTGAAATTAATTTTTCTTTAAGGGGACTTATTCATTTGGTCTGATCATTTTCCATTGTATTTTATCCGTCTTTTTTGGGGATAAATGTAATCTTCCTTCTTTTAGACATGTTTGATCCTTTGTTTTTATTTTAATAAAAGGGATCTATTTTTTGGTAGGTTCTTATCTTATCCAAAAAAAATTGATATTTATTTTCTTTAGGATTTATGTTTGTTTTAACATAATAATATATATATGAGTTATTCTTAAACATATAAGCTTATTTATTTTCCAATGTTATGTTTATATAAATAAATTATACTATTTTCATATATATATATTTTATATTGAAAATTATGATTTTATAGTATTATTTTATGTTTATAGCCTAATACTTCCAAGGACTTAATTTTATGTTTTGATTTCATTATTTGAAGTTGATTTATTTTAAAAAGGTATATTAAATTTGAAATTTTATATTTTATGAAATAAAGAAATTATTTTCATGTTATATGGGTTTTTATACTTATGATATATATGTATACACACACATACAAACACACACAGAGACACACACTCACTCATATGTATATACAAGGATGGAATGTTTTACTTAAAAATATTGCTTTTTATAATTTTATATTATTTATATTAATGTTTTTCTTATGATTTTTTAAAGAAAAAAATGATATATATTTTTTTATGAATAAAAATTTACTATTTCTATTATTATATGTTAAGTGTTCATACATTTATAAAATTATTATATATATATAATCAATTAAATAAATGATTTTTTAACATCTTCATTCATACTATACTTCTAAATGATAAAATTTATCAATTTATATCCTTTTACAATAAATTGTATCTTAGGAGATTATAAAGTAATTTTAATTACATGGATTTCAATTAATTATCCATGTATTTATAAAAGTCTAAATATCAGTATATTTGGTTTTACAAAATTTAATAAGTGATTTCCTATGAGTGTTAATATTTATACATTTATATATAAATTCATGTGTGTTTATAATGATGTTTTTTGTTTTTAAATAAAAAAACATTAGTGAAAAATGAATATATATATATATATATATCTATATAATGATGATCGTTTTTAATAAAATAATTTTCACTTGAACATTATAAAAATGATAGGCATTGGGAGTGAACCCATTCGAAATAATGTGGGTCAGCCTAAAAAACCTTCAGTGTTTGAAGTGACCCCATTACTTTGTTTTCAAAGATTGTATAATATTTTGTAAAAAAATCCATGGGTTAGTTTAAATCATTTTCAAAGTGAAATTATTTTAAAACATTATTATAATCATTTTAAAAGCATCTATACTTTTAAATGTATTATTACATTATTAAATGTATAATTATTTTAAATGTATAATTATTTTAAATAGTATTCTATTATTTTAAAGGGTGTATGTTTCTACAAATGAATTTTGAAAATCATATTCTAAATGGATTTTCAATTTAGTTTTCCAAAAGATATTATATTTAGAAATGTATTTTTAATATTATACATCAAAATTATATGCATTTTTAGAAGATATTTAATGTTTATTCCAAATATATTTATTTTCCAAAGTATTTTAAAAAGTATTTTGAATGGTATATTCAACATGTATAATTATTTTCAAAAAAAAATTCACTATATTTTTAGAAAACCCATTACTGGGTAATTTTTCAAACCTAATGTTTTTATAAAAATTTAGGATCATTTAAAGGTTTCATGGTGTTTTGCATCAATAAAGATATTGCACAAGAAAATATCAATCAAAAACATTTTAAAAATTACATTGAAATTAATAATTTGTATGAATGGTCCCTTTCCTCTAAAGCCTATAACCGAAATGAACCACCATTTTAAAAAAGGTATAATTTTTAGTTACATTTTATAAAAAATATATGCAATTTGTTACCAAATCTGGAAGCATGGGTATGGGGTCTCACATCAACCCTATCCTTTTAAGAACACTTCCCATATAATAGTGAATATGGCCTAATGTTCTAAGTATAGATCCACATGGAATGAGTCTAAGTGGATCTGTCAGATGAAATTGAAATTTCCTAAAGGATTAGACTCACATGTCTTGGTTTTCTGCTAGACATGTCTTGATTATCCACCCGATATTTTTGGGATATCAGTCTATCATATCAAAGATTTCCAAGAGCTTATGTCTGACATGTAAAAGATTTTTCACATGATCAAATGACACATCTTGTATTTATTTTTATAATCAAAGAGGAAATATCTAATGTGTCACACATGAAAATATTAACATGTAAATGATTCGTTAACATTAATAAAGTATATTCTATTGGATATCACCACATAATCAAGGAAGACAATTCTAGGTTTCTTCACATGATTAAAATTATTTTTACTTAGATTGCCCCTCGAAAATGTTAATAAATATTTTAGAGATCAACTTGAATTCTCCAAAGAAAATTGTGTGTTAACTCTAAAATGTAAATGGAAAATTATGTGACAATTTTGACATGTCAAAAAGCTATTTCAAGATCAAATTGAATTTTCCACGAGATTTCTTGTTTATAGAGTGACATATCTTAGTCCACTAGAGGACATCACATGTTAAATGGTGAATCTTTCTATCATGTTGTAATGTCCTGGAATTTCCATATTTTTTTATTATATAAAAATATTTTGAATCTCGAAATTTGGCGTCACATGATTCCGAGGTCCGAAGTGCCCAGAATGATCAATCAAAAAAATTATTTGATTTAAATAGCATGGGTGAGTGGTTTTCATAAAATGTGGAATAACTCCTAAACAGGTTCATGGACCAGATATACGAGGGTACCAGTGTGTTCAGGATGGTAGGTTTACCCTAGGCGTGACTTAAGTTTAGTCAGTACAAGCCTCCAGTGAGAAAACTCCAAAATGGCATAATCATAAATAAAATAATTAAATAAAATTATTTTATCTTTCAAATGAATATAAGGAATGAATGGTGACTCAGATTAAAAATCTGATATAACTGCTGAACTCGTGATGGTATTCTTTCCTTAGGAAGACCTAACCTTGGCCGACGTGGGCTAACAGTAGAAGTTAGTGTTTTCCCGTAAATAAAATAATTAAGTAACAATTATTTTATTGTAAAATTATTCAACTTCTAAATGGTAAATCCGATTGGAAATCCGAGAGTACCATTGAGCTCATGAGGGCATGTTTCCCTTGGGCAGATCCTAACCTCGACCGGCATGGGTCGAGGGTGACTGTTAATAATATTTGAGATTTTCTAAATGTATGTCGAGTAAATGTGCGAGTGTGATTTTTTGTCTTTTGCACCAGGGCTCAAATCGAAAATCCAGGGACACACTTGAACTAATAATTCCATGATTCACCTTGAATCAAATTAACTTAAGCATACAAGTTCCAAGATTAAAATTTATTTTTTCATACTTTTTGTGAAAAATAAAAAAATAATTTAAAGAAATTATTTTATTTCTTTCTCACAGTTGGGTGGCGGACTGTGACACTATGGTGCAATGACGAGGCAGCGATGAGGTGCACTAATGGAGATCCAATAATGGCTCGTTGAAACCGTGACACCTTTAGTTTCATGGTGATCAGATGAACACGCTGTGTGGGACCCATCTAGTGGTGGCTACAGTTTTGGGAGATAGATAGGTATCACACGACGTGTGACCCCATTCACACGGCATGTGTGCCCTTCCCCAAAAATCAACCTATATTTTGGGAAATACATGGACACATGATGGACTACATGACTTTGCTACATGTCATGTACCCCATGCATAGCATGGTAAAGGTGTCTACGTGAAAATCAGCGTGTATGCCGTGGATGCACAGACACGGGGTAGAGTACACGACCGTGTACTCCACCACACTACCAAACCTGGTAGGTTTCATGGGTTGCTCTATGGGATGGTTACACAGGATGACCCACATGGGTAGAATTCCTTTATGGACACATGTCCGCATACACAGAGTGGACCTCAGTTACTTAGACAATGTCTGTGGCCCATCCTTCACGGAGTGTACCTACCATTCTACACAACATGTTTGTTCTAACTCTGGTCGTTTCTCACAGGTAGTACCAGAAGTCAAGAGACACGACACGTGATCCCTTCTACATTCCATGTACTTCCTTCTACTTGGATTGATCTCCATTTCCTCCTTTAAATGGAAATGTTTTATTTGGGTTAGTAACCCCTTTTCTCATTCCCCTGAACGTGAGTGGCATCGTTTCCTATCCACAAGAGTACAACCTCATTCAGCAGGACTTTATGGGTAGAGCTGGAGTCCCTCCGAGAGGCCCATAGTGAGATCCTCTATCCTTCCTTGTACCCTAATAATAGTCAGTTTATCGGCATGACTAATCCTACTGGACAATGGTCCTCTACTAAGAAGTTTAATCCGTATGAGTTGTGGTATCACCCCAATGGCCCAGGTAGTGTTCCTCATCTATGTATCAAAATCTTTCCCACTCAGGAGTGAGTTCTCCTAGAATGAATGCATCAGGATCTTCCTGAATTAGGTGTGAGATCTCCTAGAACAAGTCCATCCATCTATTCTATCTTTAGATCTATCAATGTATCTCTCTCTCATGACATTTCCTGATGAATAGTCATTCGTGGATGTGTGTCATCAGGGTTATCAGACTCAAGAGTGAGTTCACCTGGATGAGTGCTTCATTGAACCTTTGAAATGAATCTCTATCATTGGTATACAATAGTTGCAACGTAACCTAAGACTGAAAGTCAGGATTCAAGTATATCTGAATATCATTTTTATATGTGTTACAGACACATACTTGTGTGGACTTGATTGTACCTTTACTTTGTTTATTTCTTTTTGGTTTCTAGGGTCTCCTACTGAGTATTGTTTTACTCAACCATGAACGGTCTTTTCCAGCACATTTCGTGTCTTGTGTAGATGAGTGAATGTCAATAGAAACATAGGAGGACCAGGGATAGGAACAGGTGTTGCATCAAGTGTTTAGAAAGGATAAGTCTTTCCAAAGGCTATAGACAGCATTCCAATACCTTTTTTCTACAGGTTGGACTTTGTATTTTGAAGACTCTTGTTTTTATTTTGGTGGGATAGTATTTTGGACCAGTTTACTATATAGTACCTTACTCTCCATTGTACTCTATTGGTTTCATTATTGTGTACACATGCATTTGTTCTTAGAGGATTTACTTTTCAGGATTTTTGGTCTTGGAGATGTGTGCGTGTGTATAGGAACATAGTCAATTCCTCCCATGTTAGTGATATGCTTACATAGTGATAGTCACCAGCCCCTAGCCTATTGGAGGTGGGCTTGGGTAGTCATGGAACAGACCCCACTGGTATGGGCCTTGATAGAGTGTTGTTAGAGGGGGTCGGTTCTACCTTAGGACCAAGAGTCTTTGATATTGGTTTGGGTAATCAATGTTAAGTGTTTCGAGTTTGACTTCAGGCCTGGGACCCCAATGTTGGTGTAATGGCCGACATATCAATACACCAGGACTCAGATAAGATATTTTTCAACTCAATACAGGAGAGAACTTTTCGTAGGGAAATAACGGTACATTCCTCATATAAGAATGAGTTGTGGTTTCAATGTTCTTACGGGGTTAGCTCTCTTGATATACTCATTGATCAGGGAACATTTTTCTTTTCTAACAGGATGCCTTCTTAATGTAAACCAGCTTGGGTTCAGCAGCTTCATCATGAGGGTGACCCCCTCAATGATAGCATTTTGATACAGGGATCAGTTCTCCAGATGACACCTCCAGGGGGTGCACCATCCATACCACCACCAAAAGGGAAGTAAATGGTACTTGCAGTACCAGTGGATGAAGAGAGTAGGATGATGGTGGTTTATGAGTTCCAGTAGTAGAGACCCCTCGGGTTTTGAGGCAAGCCCAACACATTGGCAGCTGAGGGCTAGCTTGAGTTGGTGAACAGTGTTTTCCGTTAGGTCAGGATACTGGCAGATCAAATAGTGGTCCTAGCACGATCTTTCTTCTTGGATTAGTAGGGAGATGGTGGGGTTTAGTTAATCGATCTTATGACAAGGAAACCCTTTCTTGGGAAGAGTTTGGGGACCTTTTCAGAGAAGATTTCTCACCTTATAGACTAAAGGTTTTTCATATCCGAGAGCTTCTACAGCTCCAATTAGGTGACATGTTGGTATTTTAATACTCATAGAGATTCACCAAACTCACCAATTACTCAATGGATATGATGGATGATTAGAACTGTAGGGATAAAACCCTCTAGCGAGGTCTATGTAGAGACATCCAAGCTGATGTATCACCTCTGTGAATTCCTATTTATGCTAGAGTTCTAGAGAAGGCTTTGGAAGATGAGAAATCTTTGGATGGGAAGATACAAATAGTAGTGGTCAGCAGTTGGAAGACTAGTGCAGAGACCTCTGCAGCAGGAAGCCGACATCAGACACAGAGGGTTAGACGTGGGAGAAGTCTGAGGAAGAGCAAGAATAGGGGGTCTATGGCACAGAATTCTTAATATGGATCTAGTCAGCCCAGGAAAAGGAAATGCTACACATGTAATGGTAGGGGACATCTCGCTAGAGATCACCCAACCCATTGAGCTACTGATAGAGGCATGGTGGGTGGCCCACCGAGGTAGGGGAAATGAGTGGAGCAGGTAGATCCACATGGTCATAGATGTGGGAAAGGATCTAGGAGAGCAGCAGGTGGTGTCAGACTTTCCAACATGTTACCACCACTGCCCCGAGGTGGTCCACGCCAGGCTCAGGGAGCTGGAGGACAGGGACAAGGACAACTGTGTGTGGTCAGAGCTTATGAACCAGGAGATCCAAGGATTATTGAGGTATGATTTATGTCTTTTAAATTTATCTACTACATAAATATACACAGATTATCTTCATCCCTTTTTTTATTTCCATGTCTTGTTTAAGATTTGGAGATTCTAGTTAGACCATGACTTGATCCTTACATCTGGAGATACATATGGGAGGAGAATCCATAATAACACTTTTTCCAATGGTGGGATCTGACCCTTGAGGTGAAATTTTCAGTTGGAAAATCATGGTGGCAACTTCGAGGCCTTACGATGTTAGTTTGGTTATGGACTGGAAATCCACTTTTCATGATTAGATTATCTATTTTAGGTAAAAAGGAGGTGGTATATCGTTAGCATTGGAATGGGGTTTTTCTTGGACAACGAAAAAAGGGGAACCATGGTAGAACATGATAAACTCATGCATAGGAGGGTGCAACTGATCACACTTGAGTTTGTCGACCTTACCCTTATGGTAGTAGATGTTTTGGGTTTGCAGTTCCCAATAGTAAAGGATAAGTGTGAGAACGTCCCTTCAAATTTTGTTTCTAGGGTTACCTCCCCATATGGGGAGGTATTTCTGTACCATTCTATACCTTGATATGGCACCAATATCAGCATCAGTATATTGCAGGGATTTCATAGAGATTTTCAAATAGGGGGCATAGGTGGAGGACTTGTAGAGAAAGGGATTAGTAAGACCTAGTTTTCATGGTTATGTGTGGATTACCGTCACTTAAATCAAGTGGTTGTGGCGAACAATTTCCCACTACCAAAGGGATGATGGGCCCATCCATCAGTTAAAAAGGGTATCCTTTCACTGTGATAGAAAGGTGCCCATAGGATTTTATGTAGTTGAGACAATAGTGATGGATAGAGTTCATTCAAGACTATGACATTGAGATAGTCTATAATTCTGGAAAGGGTATTGTGGTGGCATACAAGCTCAGAAGGAGGTCTGGGTTATAGTTTCTAAGTTAGGAAATATAGCATCTGGCCGTGATGTAGATATACTTCATGGATTATGATGGAGAAGTTTAGCTTTGGTCAATTACTGTCACTCCCCCACTCTTGTAGCGGGTCAGGGAGGCATTGTTTGTGGATGTAGACAGCGAGGCCCGACAGGCTCAATTATCCTCAAGACAAGCTCTTGATGGAGTTTAGATAGGTGTGGAGAAAGTCATCATTTTTATAAGACACACCATATTACCAGTGACGTTATGAGAGGAGGTTTTGAGGGAGTTCCATACATCACATATAGAGGTATGTCCTGGTGTGATGAATATGTATCAGGACCTCCGACGCTAGTATTGGTGGCTAGAAGAGGATACCCTTGGAGTTGGGGTTGGGGGGAGGGGCTATGTGTTCTTTCTGGTCTCACCATGACAAGGATTATAAAGATTTGGATCGGGAGACAAGAAATATACAAGATTCATCGTACCTTTGTAGGTCCTGAGTAGAGTTGGTGAGGTGGCATATCGCCTAGCTCTTTCCCCATAGATGCAATGAGAGCATGATTTTTTCCACCTGTCATAGCTGAAGAGGTACGTGCATGACCCATCACATGTCATTGACTGGGGAAAGCTGTACATTGGCAATGGGGTGACATTTACTGAGTTCCCAGTGGATATAGAGGATCAATAAGAGCGATTATTTTGTGTATGGTCAATTCCTATGGTGCGTGTTCTGTGACAGAACGGGAACCTCTGGGATAGCACCTAGGAGCAGGATGCTCAGACTTGTGCTCAATACCCTCATTTGTTTGATTTTCCTTTATTTTGGCTTTCAGGGATGTAAATCCCTAAGGTGGGGAGAATGTAATATACCAGAATTTCAATATATTTTTTTATTATATGGAATTATTTCGAGACTTCTAGATTTTAAGCCACATGATTCCAAGGTTCGGAGTTCATGGAATGATCCGCTGAAAAAAATGTTAAGATTTAAATAGCATGCGTGAGTGGTTTTTCAGAAAAAGTGTAATAACTCTTAAATGGGTGCATGGACTAGAAATCATAGGGCACCGTTGCATTCAAGATGGAGGTTTTACCATAAGAACGACTTAAGTTTAGTCGGTGTAGGCCTCCTGTGAGAAAACCCAAAAATGGCATAATCGTAAATAAAATAATACAATAAAATTATTTTATTTTTGAAATTCTTATAACTTATGAATGGCGACTCAGATTAAAAATCTGAGAATACTACTGAACTTATGAGAGAATTCTTTCCTTTGGAAAATACTAACCTTGGCTGGTGCGGGCCAATAGTAGAAGTATGTTTTTAGCCATAAATAAAATAATTAAGTAATAATTATTTTATTTTTTAATTATTTAAATCCTAAATGGTAACTGGGATAGAAAATCCAAGAGTACCGTTGAGAACGTGAGGGCGTGTTCCCATAGGCAGATCCTAATCTCGACCGGCGTGGGTCGAGGGTGACAATTAATAAATTTTTAACTTATATTAAGGTACATTCAGTAAATGTGCTTGTGTAATTTTTTATCTTTTGAACAAGTGATCAGATCGAAAATCCGAGGACACCGTTGAAATTAGAATGCCGAGATTCACCTAGAAATGAATTAAATTCTACCGATAAGGGACAATAGGAAATGTTATGATTTTATACTTTTTGAGAAAAATAAAAAAATAATTTAATAGAATTATATTATTTCCTTCTCACTGTTGGGTGGTGGATGGAGAAGTTGTGGTGCAGTGACGAGGTGGTGAAAAAGTGAACTAATGGTGATACAATAAAATCTTGTTGATTGTGATGATTTTACCTTAATGTATTATTAAATATGTATCATTAAATGTGGATAATTTAATGATAATTATTAATGGGAACAAAGTCATTTCACATTTTATTTTCTTTAAATAATCCCACGTGTGGAGTTTTGGAATTAAACTTGGAGGAGTCTCTGATGAAACTCTGGCAAATATCCTCCCCAATGAAGAACAACAAATGCCAACAGATCTTTATTTTCTTCGACGTACCTCGAATAATGGATCTGTAAGTGATGACGTCGATGCCTTGGACTCCTGAGGATGAATTCTTTGACATCAAATGTCAATGAGGTAGGGGTTGTGTTTTAAAGTTTTTTCCCATTCCTTAATTAAATGATGAATGCGGGTCCACTAATGAATGGGTTGACCCACACATCTTTCTTCTCATAGGAGGTATTTTATCAGTTTCATTCCCGAGGAGTTTTTTTCCATGATTTAATGTTTTTAATTTTCCCTATTTAAACATTATATTGGGAGCGTATTAATGACGTGAAAAATGATGATGGAGGTTTGTTTCTCATTTTTTGTTTTGTTTTCATCCTCCCTCTTCCCGCATTATTCGTGTTATTTATGGGGATATGAATGAGGAATTTTTATGCATCGATTTCTTGGCGCAATGATACCAAAACAGAGATTTGACATCCTAACGACCCAGTGAAGGTGTGATGATGATTGTGGTAGACGAATCGACATAATTTAGGAGTTCTCATTCTTTGAGCGTTCTTCATGAAAGTCAATAATAATTCTTTTTCGGAGCTGATCAGAGGCCTAAAACCAATAGATTTGGTTTCATGTTGTCATGGTGACCTAAACCCTTGAGTTCCATGGCGACTAGGTCACTAGATCGAAGAACGAGCATCGCCAGACACACACCGGTGAAGGACCTGCATTTCTGGATTTTTTCTGAAAAACATGGAGTGTATCCCGAAAAGGATGTCATGTGGGACCAGTCTAGTGGTGGATACTATTTTGGGAGATATACAGGTATCACGTGGCATGTGACCCTAGTGACATGTCATGTGGACCCTTACCTGAATCTCGGTGTGTAGTTTGGGAAATACACGGACACGAGATGGACTACACGGCTTCTCTACATAGTGTGTACTCCCTGCACGACATAGAAGTGGTGGCTACGCGGGACTCAGTGTGTATGCAGTGTATAGACTGACACAGGGAGGAGTTCACGACTGTGTACTCCACCACACAACAATACCTAGCCAGCTACACAGGTTTCCCCGTGTGCTGGTTACATAGGATGACACAAATGTGTTGAAGCCATGTACATGCACACAACTGCGTACACAGATCATATACCAGTTACTCGGACACGGTGTGTTTCCCGTTCTACACGTCATGTACCTACCTTTCTACACAAAATGTTGGTTATGACTCGGGCCATTTTACACGGGCAGTGCCCAAAGTTGAGAGACACAACATGTGAACCCTTCTACACGCCATGTACTTCCTTTTACAAGGATTGATCTCCTTGTCCACCATTCGATGTACATGTTTCGTTTGGGTTAGTTCTCCCTTATCTCATTCCCTTGAAGGTGAGTGTCACCATTTCCTATCCACAAGAGTACAAACCCCTTCAATAGGACATTCTTGGTAGATCTGGAGTCCCTCTGAGAGGCCCTGAGCAAGATCCTCTATCCTTCCTTGTACCCTAAGTAGATTCAGGTTATCAGTGTGACCAATCTGACCAGACTTCAGTCCTCTACATAGAAGGTGAATCTGGATGAGTCTTGGTATAACCCCAATGGCCCTAGTGATGTTCCTCACATGTGTATTAAAATCTTTCCTACACATAAGTGAGTTCTCCCGGAATGAGTGCATCATGATCTTCCCGACTCTAGAGTGAGATATCCTTGAATGAATCTATCCATCTATTCTATCTTCAAATCTATTATAGTATCTCTCTATCATGAAGTTTCTTGATGAATATTCCTTCGCAGATGTGCATCATCAGGGTTATCAGACTCCGGAGTGAGTTCTCCCAGATGAGTGCTTTGTGGAACCTTTGAACCGAATCTCTAGAATTGGTATACTATAGTTGCAACTTACCTCTAGACTATAGGTCTGGATTCGAGTATATATTGATATCCTTGTTATATGTGTTACATACACATATTTGTGTGGAGATGACTGTACCTTTACTTTGTGTATTTCATTGTGGTTTCTAGGGTCTCCTACTGAGTATTATTATACACACCCTGCATGGGCTTTTCCCACACATATCATTTCTTGTGCAGATGGGTGATTGTTGATAGAAACTTAGGAGGACCAGGATAGGGACTAGGTGGTTCTTCATGAGTTTAGAAAAGATGAGGCTTTCCTACAGCTACAAATATCAGTCCGATACCTTTTTTTTAAAGGATAGACTTCGTAGTTTGCACACTCATTTTTTTATTTTGGTGGTCTTGTATTCTGGCCCAGTTTACATTACAACACCTTACTCTTTGTTTTAATCTATTGGTTTGGTTATTGTGTACACAATCATTTGTTCTTAGTGTTTTTACTTCTCAGTATTTGTGGGATTGGAGATGTGTGTGTGTACAAGTACTTACTCAATGACTCCCATGTTAGTGACATTCCTACTATGTTCAAGTCACCAGCCCCTGGCCAATTGGAGGTAGTTTTGGGTAGTCGCAGCACTGGCCCCATTGGGACAGGTTGTGACA
This sequence comes from Viscum album, assembly GCA_963277665.1. NCBI lineage: Eukaryota > Viridiplantae > Streptophyta > Magnoliopsida > Santalales > Viscaceae > Viscum > Viscum album. The sequence continues at coordinate 766,852,323 of OY728119.1, read as the reverse complement.
CATGTGACCTTAAATTTATCATCCAAAAGGGTCTCATGAATATTCTAATGATCATTCACCCATGTAAGTGTTGACATTGAATTACCTATAGGATCATTCGTCAAAGTAGCATTGTAAAAAATTCACCTAGGTAGAGGGGTTTATTTCCAATTGATTCCTTCAAACTGTGCCTCAAGGGTTTCCATAGTGATGGAAGGGATTTCTTCAAGTGTCAAGGACACAGAAAAGCGGAGGAGTGCACATATAATGGAACCACAAAGCCCCACTACTAATTTTATTTTTATGTACCTAATTTGGTCTTGAGAGGGGTTCTACTAAAATGTAGAGGGGTTTTCCATTGGCTCATATACAATCCAACACCACCTATATTTTTATTGGTGTCTTTATATTTACACTACCTGATGCCTAAAGTCATGTGATCTCCATGAACATTATGAGGTCCTATGCTGTGTTTTATTTTTATGTGCAGGGGGTGACCATTGATTCCATCCCGTGAATATATGAATTTATACATCACATGGTGAGGATGAGTGTATGAAATATGGGTGTGAATGTTCTTCAGTATGCACTAAAAGGCCGAGAAAAGGGGTACTGTGAGACTGAGGGATTGCATTATTTTTAGATGCATATCCACTGATGTATTCCTATAGACACTGGTATCGATTTTTTGTAAGTCTAATGAACTATCATACCATGTTGTATTAGGATCTACCACCCATGATATACCATAATCTTAAGGGAGGTATTATGAGGGATCTTAAAAATAGTTACATGGGGTTCATGACTGAGTGGAGAATCTATTTTACATGGCATACACATGGTGTTACTTATCCATGAAATCATGTTATATTACAATGATCGTGTAATGAGTTTATGTGGTGAAATTACCCTAATGGTTTCTCATTTTGGGATCCATAAAATTAACTTGAGAATATAACCATAGATAGTGGCCAACCCCTCTATTTATCTGATGTGTTCCCTTCCCTCTCATGTGAGTGTTTTTAAGGGAAGTAGGGTATGTATAAGATGAAGGAGTCCAAAATTAATTTTGATTTTCATTATAGTCACAATATGTGTATTAGATGAGGTGTTGAAGACTTCAGAAGATTGAAAACATGTGGCCGAAAGATATCTTCATGCGGTCTTCATTCCTCCATGTGGTAGCTCTCTCATGATTGCATGATTACTTTCTTACGATGGAATATTGCAAGATTTATGAACACCCTATTGATTAAATTTATTTATTTAGTCGGTAAATCAAGATGATGATGTGAGGTTTATTCAATCATAAACTTCATGTGATGAATTACTAGATAACCATTGCAGCATGACATGATCACAAGTTTCGCATACAATGATCCTTAGGAAACTCACTAGGGGAATCTCATGATCATTTAAGGGGAACTTCCTTTGTGACATACCATTAGTTTTCTTCTATGATGACACATGAAATATTTAGATAAATTCAAATTAATTCATCCAATAAACCTATGAAATATGTGATCTCGCTTATCATTGATTGAAGTTATATGCGTCCCAAATTAATTACCCGTTCTTAGAAATTCAGTATAGCATATGTTTGGTGTTGATCCATAGGGAACCGTGGCGTGTGTGAATTCAATTGAGTTAATACTTAATTAGGTGATGTATGCAGAATTTAGAAGCAATTGGGTTGATTTTGGGTTTTTATTGAAACTAAATTGATTTACTTTGAAGAAATGGATACAGTTTGAAAGGAAACAACAGGTAAATTTAAAGAGTTTTTTAAATGGAAATAATAGACGTGTTGGGGCTATGGTGAATAAGGTGTTTTTATGCAGATTGTTTAAATGGTTGTGTTGTTCATAATAATTCAATCATTCGAGATTTCATATTGTTACAAGATTTCCTTGGTCCGGTTCCTCTTGTTTGGGATTAGAGCAGCTGACTCCTTGGTCTGGTAATCAGTGTTCTTAATTATTTATTACATCTAATCCTTTATTTGAATCAGTGAAAACCTTCCAATGGTCATGTATTTTTTCACCATTACTTTTCTTTTGTATCACTAATAACCCTTCCCTTGGTTCGGCTAAGAATTCTCAGTTATATTAGACAATGGTTTAAGAAGAGTAAGATGAATTACAACGATTCAAACACAACTATATAAAACAACATATAAATTATGATCCCATTATCCACAGCCCCAACACGAGGGGTTTAGTTACACATAGAAAGTGGGAGAGAAACGACACACGTGATACCTAACAGATTCATTGTGTAGGCGTTGAGGTAGAGTGTCGGAAGGTGGAATGGTGGAGTGACGACACCTTGGTAGCTTCAGGAATGGTGATAGCCGAGTTTCTATTTCCTCTCAATGGTTATGAACTCTTCAAATATATAGGCCAAGGCCCCTTTTATAGAAAAATAAATTACACGGCGTGTATAGAAAGTACACGCCGTGTACTTTTTGTCAACACGATTGGGGGCCAATTTCTCTGCTGGAAGGTGGCCAAACACGCCGTTTTTGACTTTTGAACACGGCGCCGCCTACAAGTTGAGTGTACAAGGTGTGTAGCACTGCCATACACGGTGTGTAGTATCAAAAGTTTGGCCGCCAGCCCCTTCTAGAATAGCATACACAGCATGTAGAAATTTAAACACGTCATGTTTCTTTCAACGACCACATGGGCGTGTAGACTTTTCTCGAAAATACCACTTCTAGAAAGTGGTACAAGACATGTAACGCCTCCCCACACGGTGTGTATCTCTTCCTGGTGATATGGGCGTGTACTCACTACTTTGGTTCGTCTCCTTGTCTGGATGTACACGGTGTGTATAAAAGTACACGCCGTGTAGTTTAAAATTTTTCACAAACTTCCCTTGATCTTTGTATTTAGCCAGAAAGCTCATGCAAGTAAACAGATTCAACAAAATCAAAGAATATGTTCATGAAACAACAGATATTTGCTAGAAACATGCTTTTATCTTCAATTATATATATTGGAATGTATACAAAAATTGGGTGCATCAAATTCCCCACACTTAGTCATTTGTTTTCCCTCAAGCAAAATCTCTACATCTAATTAAGAGAACCTATACTTTTAAAAGGAAGGCATTTAATTAATCAAACGTATAACAGATAAAGTTACTGAGGAAAAATTATAAAAGGTACAAACAAATTCAATTCATAATATATTGAAATCATGCCTCATATATAATGCAATTAACTACTCTTATCCTCTTCAACACATTTTTCAACCTTTCAAAAATAAGCATGTCATTTGATGATTTACCTTACCAGTCAAAAATCACACTCCACTCTCACAAAATTTATATTCAGTGTTATACTAAATCTAAGGTATATACACTCTATCTATAGGTTTTAAAGATATCTTGTTCTCTACTTCAGAAAAATTGAATTACAAAAATCACGAGGGATTTATCAATAAGGTTCAGGTGTTTCTGTGGCTAAGGGTTGGTAGGTTCAGATGTGAAAATAAATTCTGAGGCTTTAAAAAGGAAGGCTAATTCCTTTAAACAACATTGCATGATATTCACAGTAAATCTCACTGAAAGTACATCCTTCAAAATCTTAGTCGAATGCTTTTGTAATCTTCACCATCTTCCTTAAGAAAGTAGGGTTCATTGGAAAATAAGCATAAGGTTCCCTTGTTGTTTGTTTGTTTGTTTTTTTAAACAAAACACAAGGTAAATACTTATGAATACAATGAGTAGATGTTTGGAACCCATTCTGCCCCAAATAATCAAGAGGCACTCCCCCACACTTTATTTCATGGCTGTACAAAAATATGCCATGTATTGCCAACTCCCTCTGTAAAGATTAAATGAATAATCATGCAAAGTTTAAAAAAAATAGGGTAAGAAGGGAAATAGGCTTGTAATGTGGCTTCCTATAAAGGCTGTTCATGGATTCTATGGGTTTAACGAATATTAAATGTAAGGTATGTCTCAAGATAAAGGGGTTGAGATAATCTAATGCCTCAATCATGTTAAAGTAACTCAAAAATATCTTCATGTTTTTAAAAGAAAAACTTGTAAATTCTGGTAGTGATGCATATCCTAAGAATCTCTCAAGAAAGAGGGTATTAGAAAAGAAATACAAAAAAAAGGTTTAGAATACCTCTCAGGAGTGGAAAAATAATAAAGGGACAATCAGGTCATGACATGCATATAAATGATTATCCTAATTAATGTAATTTAATCAAGGATGAAAAGTTTCAATTGAAACTATATTAGAAATCATTTTAAAATACTTAAAAACTAAAATAAGCATGTAACATTTCCAATATTTCCTACTGATAACTCTAGTATTTATAATATTGATTAACCAAAATTGATTTAAATTTTCAAACAGAGTCTAAAAATGATGTCTCCTAGATTAGTGTAAGGTCAAAGACTATGGGGAAAGAGATAGATGCTCCCCCAAACTGAAGAAGGCACATGGCCCAGCAAGTGAAATACCAAGGTAAAGGGTGGGAAACGAGGAGAAATGGGTGACAAAATTAGGGAAAGAAGTGGAAGAAGGAAATCCAAAAAGAATGAAAATAGAAATGGAAAAATACTCCCCTCATGAAAAGTGATGCCCAAGGCACTCCATGCCCGTACCTGTGACTATCGAGAAAAAGAAAACCACAAACATGCATAACATCACAACATAGAAAATGACAAAAGAGATATATATGATAAAGAAAAATGTCACTATCATGGGGTCGTCTCAGGGGAGGCATCATCCTGTACAGAATCGGCTGGTAGAGATGGCGTAGGAGGCATGGAAGGGGGATGCTCTTACTCGGCATCGGGAAGGGTAGTTGAAGAAGTAGGAGCCGTAGGTGATAGAATTGGGATCAGAAGCTCAGTAATAGGCCCTGGCCCGGCAGAAGTGGCAGCATCAGAAGGGCTAGGAACAGAGGCAGATGTTGGTGACTGAGGCAGTGGAATACCAAGATGCTGAGCAATATGCACCAACAGATGCTCCATCTAGTATTGGCGGCCATCCAGACGAATCAAATGGCGTTCAATGGTGTCCTGGTGGCTGATGATATGGGCTAACTTCTGCTCCATCATGGCTAGGTGGAGGTAAATGGCCGGATCGACTGACGGTGCGGGGGTAGGTGGGATAGGGGATGGGACAGAAGAAGGAAGGTCAGAAGAAGTGGGTTCAGTAGGAGGTGGGTGAGGTGGAGAAGTTGGAGGGGTGGGGAAGGAGGAGCGGGGTGAGCAGGTGGGGCAGGGGGGTCAGCAGGTGGCGGGGATCGAGCCTGAGAAAGGATGTAGGCACCCCCCTGCTTTTGGACCAATACCATGCAAATGAGCATGAGTAATTCCATCTGCTAGGGTGAACCTATCAAGTCATGAGGTAATGAGGGCTCGAATACCCCCAAGTGGTGGGCAAGACGGGTGGAGTAAAACCCGCCATTCAGGTTTCCCTAATGGCAGGTAAACATGGAGTAGAAATAGGAGGCGGTAAGATAGGGGAGGTCTGGGTAGGTGTGCCGGATGACACAGGTAAGAACCTCCATGTCACGGCCGGTCATGACCCCCATATCCCCATGGCGGGGAAAAAGGATGGAGCTGAAGCACCGGAGGGTGAAGCGAAGGACATGGTCGGCTATAAGAGTGATCTTCTGAGAAGTGGGGGAGTACCGGTGGTCAGGCCCAGTGATCTCCCGCCACATGGCAATGAGGTCAGAGCGCTTGGGCCGGGTCAAGTCAGAAACGGGGGGTGGGGTGAAAGTATGGGGGTAGGAGAAGCACCCTCGGCCAAAATCCATCATCGTCAGAGAAAAACGTCGGCCGCCTAGCTGGAATCGAACTACTGGCACCGCATCGCCAGGTGTCTCTCCGTACTCTGCTCCATCGAACTCAAAGGAGGCCGAAAACTCCAAAAATAAATCTTGGAACACAGGAGTGCTGACCTGGAAAATCTCGAGGAGTGCGGTGTGCCCGAGAAGTACATCAAACTCCTCCAAAATACCGAGCCGCTGCGGAATGCTGCTGTCAAGGTACCAGCCGCTCAATGGTATCGACCGACGAGAGAAGCGTCGGAGCCTGTCGTACACGAGGTCGGTGACCGGGAATACTATGTAGGGATAGGGAGCACCTGCAGGTGCCGGCCCAGGTGCCGGTGCAGCAGCAACATCTGGCTCTGGAGGTGGATCTGCCGAAGAAGAAGGTGGCTCGGTGGAATGTGTGCTCGAAGAGGGACCAGCCACTGAGGATGAGGGTACAGGGGAAGTGGTACATGGTGTAGTAGAAGAAGGACCGACCTCATCGGAGGGAGTGAGTGGCGGAAGAACGGCCAGTGGAGGGAGCTTAAAGACCGGAGCATCGAGGTCCGGCTGCGTAGGTGGTCGGAGTCGGATCCGACGATAACGAGACACCTCGCCCTCAGTGGAGGAGGCTGGCTACTTCCCGCGTGAAAGATCGCGATCTGCCATATCCTGAAATAGAATGAAATATAAAACAAAAAAACAAGAAAAATAAAAAGGAAATAAAACAAAACAAAGAAAATGTGAGAAAACCAGTAAAGAAAAGTACACGACATGTACTCTAGAGTACACAACGTGTAGTCAAAATGGAGAGTATCTCATGTTTTCTGGACAGACACGCCGAGGGTGAAAATAGACCAAGGAAAAGTACACGTCATGTACAGAACATACACGCCATGTTCACTCAATGTGGTGGTGGTCGTGTGGAACAAATGACACGACCATGTTTGTATCAGTTCAGAGAAAACAATACACGCCATGTAGGTACTGGACACAGTGTGGACTACACACGAAGAACATGGCCGTGTAGAGGGGGAGACACGGGCCGGTCAAACATCACACAGACACAGTGTGTACCGAACACACACGCCGTGTAAAGGAAAATATGGTCAGTGGTCGTGCAGAGGGGAAACATGGGCCGGTGACAAATATAACGGACACGGCGTGTACCGAACAGACACGCCATGTTTGGGAACATAAGGTGAAAAGCCGTGTTATGTGACACACACGGAGGGTCCAACACAAACAATGGACACGGCGTGTACCAAACACACACGCCGTGTAAATGAAAATGGTGTGTGAGGCCGTGTGCAAAGGTGTACTCGGGCACGAGGAAGAGGACATGGTGTGTACCGAACATACACACAGTGTATATTCAAATTTTGAAAAATTCTATGTGAGGCCATGTTCAGAATACATGGCGTGTGTTCTTCATTTCGTTTCCGTGTACTAATGGAAGCCGAATGGTCGAACGATCCAAAAAACACGCTAAACGAGTCTAAAAATTTTAAACAGAGGGTGTAGAACGGTGTACCTGGATTGAGGATCACAATGTGAGAGGAATCAGAACTTCAATCACCCCAAATCGACGAATTTGGAAAAGGGGGGTTCAGGTGGATTTTGGGAGAAGAAATGGGAAGAAGGGAGGAATTTGGGACGGCTGTGCAACACAGCCTCAAGCTGGGTGGACCGCAGCTTATATAGCCGAGGTACACGGTGTGTATGTTTGGTACACTCCGTGTATCCCGTTTTTTTATATATAAATAAATATAATTATTATAGTAAACTATATAATTATTATTATTAATAATTAAAAATATATATATCTACAAATTCTATTATACATAGACCTATACACGACGTATATCGGGAAATACATGCCGTGTATTTTAAAATGAAAAAAGAGTAGTACTACATTTGGTCCGGTGATTGGGGTGAGATTCGAACCGGTGATCGGATGATTCGAACGAACGCCCTCACCCACTGGAGAAAAGGTTCTTCTGCTGTTCATATTTTTTTTTAAATATATTTATACTATACGACATATACACACGGAAAGAAAGAAAAGAACGACGTGTGGTTTTTATTTAGGAAAGGATGGGGGTGAAGTGGGGAGATTAGCACGATTCGAAACTGGGTCTTGTGAACCTGGTGCCGAGAATTTGCCAATCCTCCAACTTCACCCGCATATAATTTCTTACTTTTAAAACGTTTTTTATTTATATTTTAAGAATTATGGTGCACACGGTGTATATCGGGATACACGTCGTGTGGTGTTATTAAAAGAACAAATGATGGAAATTGGACGGTTGTCTGGATTCGAACTCGGGTCTTGTGAAACCAGATTATGATTATAGCCAACCGGTACATCCCCATCATGGGTTTTATTAAACACATTCATATAGATACATATATTCAAAATACCACACACGTCGTGTAAATAAAAGTAGGGACCCTGTTCCGAAGGTAGGTCAGGAGGATTCGAACTGGGGATGGTGTGAATAAACTCCGGTGACATTGCCATCGGCACCAACATCATCCGTAGTTATTAATTTGTTATTCTATAGATTTATACTATTAATATTACAAGTTAGAAAGATAAGAACACACCGTGTAAATAAGTGGGACACGGTGTGTAACCTCTGGGATGCCTCCCAGGAAGAGCCTTTGTTTTAGGTCATTGGATCGACCTACATACCTTGATTACCAGAGGAGTATGGTGGACAACGTTCCCACCATGTTGTCTGTAGGATGGTAGGCTTTCAACTGCATCCCATTTACCTTGAATGGTTGACCATCTTCTCCAGAAATTTCTACCGCTCCATGATGGAATACGCGGATAACGTGGAATGGTCCCGACCAGCATGACTCTAACTTCCCTAGAAATAAGTGAAGACGAGAATTAAAGAGAAGTACCTGATCACCGGGTTGGAAAGATTTTTGTGATATCATCCGGTCATGAATGTCTCTTGTCTTCTCCTTGTACAACATGGCGTTCTCGTATGCCTCTAATCGAATCTCATCTAGTTCCGACAGTTGGAACTTCCGTTTCTCTTCAGCTAACTTCGGATCAAAATTTCGGGCTTTGACGGCCCAGTAGGCTTTGTGTTCCAATTCTACTGGCAAATGGTAAGGCTTTCCATAGACGAGGTGGAACGGGGACACTCCCATTGGTGTTTTGAAAGCAGTACGATATGCCCACAAGTCATCATCTAACTTCTTGGACCAGTCCTTCCGTGATGTGTTCACTATTTTCTCCAGGATATTCTTGAGCTCACGATTAGAAAGCTCTACCTGTACACTGGACTGGGGATGATATGGTGTCCCCATATGATGCTTTACTCCATACTTTGACAGTATTCCTCTCATCAGTGTGTTTTCAAAGTGGGTCCCTCTATCGCTGATCATTACTCGTGGAACTCCAAACCAGCTAAAAATATTTTTCTTCAAGAAATTTATGACTACCTTGGATGTGTCGTGAGCTGTAGTAGTAGCTTCCACCCATTTGGAGACGTAGTCGACGCAGACCAGGATGTATGTGCTCCCAAAAGATGAGGGAAAAGGACCCATGAACTCTATGCCCCAAACGTCGAAAATCTCGACCTCCAGGATGTGGTGCTAAGGTATCTTGGCTCTACGTCCCACATTACCTATCCTCTGGCACCGATCGCAACAGGAAACAAAGGCCCAGATATCTCTATGCATGGTGGGGCGGAAAAATCTAGACTGCATGATCTTAGCTATGGTACGGTCCGACCCATGATGTCCTCCTACTGGTGAGGTGTGACAGAACTTCAGGACACCGTGAACTTCATTCTCTGGGATGCAATGGCAGATCTCTCCATCTGCATAGGATCGGAATAGCAGAGGATCCTCCCAGAAGTACCTTTTCACATCAGAGAAAAATATTTTCCTTTGCTGGAAGGAGAGGTTGGGGTGAACGACACCTGTAACCATAAAATTAGCAATATCAACATACCATGGTCGAGGTGTTTCACTGATCGAAAAGAGGTGCTCATCAAGGTTATCCTCCCTGATCTCCCGATCTTCTTCCTTCTCCAAGTGATGCAGCTCGAGGCGGGAGAGATGGTCAGCAATGAAGTTCTCACTACCTTTCTTATCCTGGATCTCAAGATCGAATTCTTGTAGGAAGATTACCCAGCCGATCAATCGGGGATTTGCATCTTTTTTGTTGAGTAGGTACTTTAGTGCTGCATGGTCAGTATAAACAATAACTTTAAAAAACACTAAGTAAGAACGAAACCTGTCAAATGAAAAAACCACTACGAGCATCTCTTTTTCTGTGGTGGTGTAGTTAATTTGTGCCTCGTTGAGCATCCTGATGGCATAATAGATAGGTCAGAAAATCCAGTCAAGTCGCTGGCCCAAGACTACTCCCACTGCGTAGTCCCTTGCATCGCACATCACCTCAAATTGTTCCTCCCAGTTGGGATAAATCATAACTGGAGCTTCCACAAGGCGCTACTTTAGATTCTCTAAATATCTAACACATTATTCATCGAAATCAAATATGGCATCCTTGGTTAGAAGATTGGTGAGGGGTTGGGCTATTTTGGAGAAGTCGCAGACAAACCGCTTGTAAAAACCTACATGCCCCAGTAAGCTGTGGATGGCTCGGATGGAAGTCGGTATAGGTAGTCGTGAAATGACCTCGATCTTCACCGGGTCCACCTCTATCCCCTTCGCTGAAATTCTGTGGACAAGGACTATGCCACCTTGCACCATGAAATGACACTTTTCCCAGTTCAAGACTAGGTTAGTGTGCTCACATCATTCCAAAACAAGCTCTAGGTATCGTAAACAAATGGTGAATGATTTTCCGTAAATGGAAAAATCATCCATGAATACCTCCAGGATTTGTTCCTCCATGTTGTGGAAGATGGATAACATACATCACTGGAAGGTGATGAGGGAATTACACATGCCGAAAGACATCCTTCGATAAGAAAATCTTCCATAAGGGCAATTGAATGTGCTCTTTTCCTGATCCTGTGGAGAAATGGAGATTTGGTTGTAACTGGAAAAACCGTCGAGGAAACAATAGAAGTTGTGCACTGCTAGCCTCTCTAACATTTGATCCATGAATGTCAAGGGGAAGTGATCCTTTCTTCTGGAATCGTTTAGCTTTCAGTAATCCAAATAGACTCGCCAGCCCGTGATAGTGCGTGTAGGGATGATCTCATTCTTTTCATTTGAAATCATAGTGATAGCCCCTTTTTGGGTACCACATGGAGAGGACTCACCCACGAACTATCCGAGATGGGATAGATGATTCCTTCATCCAATAGTTTTATCACCTCCTTTTTGACAACTTCATTCATGGGAGGATTCAAGCGCCGTTGTGGTTGCTGAGATTGCTCGGCACCTTCTTCATGTAACACCTCGTGAGTGCAAATGGTGGGGCTGATGCCCTTCATATCAGCGACTGTCCACCCAATAGCATGCTTACACTATTTAAGAACCTGAAGAAGTGCATCTTCCTTCTCCTGTGATAGTTCTGCATTAAGTATAACAAGCAATGTTTGATTGGGTCCTATATACCCATACGTGAGAGACGATGGAAGAGGTTTCAGTTCGAGTTCAGGCGCATTTAAAATCGAAGGCACAAGTGGCTGTACCTCATCCCATTCCAAACTATCAGGAACAACTGCACACTGCCAATAGTGGCCGCCCTGGCCTTATATGAATTTAAAGTCTTCTGACGCTTCTTCTGATAGAATATCTTGAATAGTTAATTTATTTGAAATAAAAGAACATCCCAGATCATCCCCTTGTTCGGTAAAATGATTCACCATGGTGGACACTGCATAACAGTCCCCATGCACTGATAATGAAGCACGTTTGATGGATTTGAGGACGTTATAGGAAAATCTTACCTAAAAAATAAGCTCCCCTTGGTGTACATCGATCAGTACCTTCCGAGTTTCGAAGAAAGTTCTTCTAAGTATAAGAGGTGCTTCCTGGTCTTCCCCCATGTCTAGGATGATGAAATCAGCAGGGAGAATCAGCCTACCCACTTTGACCAGTACGTCCTCTAGTAGTCCCTTTGGTTGTTTGATGGATCGATTAACAAGTTTAAGGGCTACGTGGGTAGGCTTGAGCTCGTTGAGTCCCATATTCTTGAAAACTCCGAGAGGCATGAGGTTCACGCTGGCCCCTAAGTCGCAGAGGGACTCCTGAAACTTGCGGGATCCAATATTACAAGGAATGGTGAAACTACCTGGATCTTGGAGTTTGGGAGGAATGGAATGCTAAACCACCGCGGAGCACTCCTTCGTTAGTTCAATAATGCCAAAATCCTCCATCTTCCTATTATTTGAGAGGATTTCCTTCATGAATTTGGCATATGTTGGAATTTGTGTCAGGGCCTCCGCAAATGGTATGTTGATATGTAGCTTCTTGAAAACATCCATGAATTTGCAGAATTAGTGGTCCAGCTTCCTCTGCTTCAATCTTTCCAGAAAGGGTAAGGTAGGCTTTAATGGTTGGATTAATTCCTTTTTTTTTATTTTTTAAAGCCTCCTTCTACGGGCTTTTGGATGAGGAGGGGTCGGTATTGGTACCTTTTTCTTCAATAGTGGGTGTGGATGGACCTTGCTATGCTGATTGGTTCCGGTGGAGCTCTTTTCCACTCCGAAGCAAGATAGCATTGGCCTCCTCCCTTGGGTTCTTTTCGGGGTTCCCTGGTAGTGTACCGGGCTGCCTCCCTGAGAGTTGATTTTCCAGCTATCCAATCTGATTCTCCAAGCCTCGAATCGAAGCTTCCTGATTCTGGAACCGAGTCTCAGCAGTAGATATGAATTTAGTCATTAGATCCTCTAACCTTGAGGTGTTCTCCTGCTGAGGTGGTTGTTGAGCCGGTGGAGGAGGTGGCTGCCGTGGCTGCTGTGGACGAGGGTTTTGATACCCTTGTTGTGGATAAGGACCTTGTTGGGGTTGTTGCAGCCTTTGGTATTGGTTCAGATATGGAGGCTGGTTGTAGTTGGGTAGTCGCTGGGGTGGAGGATTCTGCTGTTGTTGGCCCCAGCCTGTGTTCTATTGATCTCGCCATGCCGGGTTCTGGTATTGCTGGTACTGGTTGGGCCCTCGATTTTGGGCAACATAACTCACCTCGCTCATCGAGGGGCCTCCAGCCGAACCTGGGCATTCTCCCATGATGTGGTTATCACCACTGTCACCACATGCTGGATGGTTCACCGCATAAACTTGAGATGCTCCTTTGAGGTTCAATGCATCGATTTTCTTGGACACATCGTCCAACTGATAATCTAACATAGTGGTAGCCTCAATGTTGTGCATACCTCTTTTTTGAGTCCCTCACTCGAAGTGCCACTAGAAGCTATTGGCTGACATGTCTTCCAGTAGTTCGAATAATGCTTCGGGGGACTTCCGCATCACCATACCTCCAGTAGAAGCGTCCACCACAGACTTGGTATTCGTGGTAAGTCCTCCGTAGAAGGTCTAGACTTGCATCTAGAGTGGGAGTCCGTGATGGGGGCATTTTCGTAACATCTCCTTGAAGAATTCCCAGGACTCATACAACGACTCAGAGTCGTGCTGCTGGAAGTTATGAATCTCATTCAGGAGTGTCACCGTCTTGGATGGTGGGAAGTACTTGGATAGGAACGCCTGGGCTAGCTCCTCCCATGTGAGGATAGATCGTTGTGGAAGTCCCTTGATCTAGTCCTTCACCTTGTCCCATAGAGAAAAGGGGAATAGGCGAAGATGGATGACTCCCTCAGACACGCCATGGTACCGAAAGGTGTCGCAGATCTACAGAAAGTTGGAGAGATGGGCGTTCGGGTCCTCACTGGCCAGGCCTCCAAATTGGACTGTGTTCTGGATTAGCTTCATGATAGCAGGCTTGATCTCGAAGTGCTGGGCCTGGACTAGAGGAAAAACGATGCCAGTATCATTTCCGTGAATTGATGGAAGTCCGTACTCCATAAGGGTACGTCTTGGAGGTTGTTGTTGATGGGGTAGAGCTTGCATAAACTGCTCCTGAGGGGAAAAGTATGGTTGTGGGAAGAGTCGCTGTGGCGGCTGTTGGTAATCCCTTGGGAGGAATTCATTGAAGGCTCCCGGAGGTTGCTCCAGTAGACCAACAGTGGGAGGTTGCTGATCCTGGTACTGATGCTCAGTCACAGCATCTACGACTAGTGCTCCCTCTTCCTTGTTCGCTATGGGTTATGGTTGATGTTTGTGAGTTTCTGTCCGTGTACGCCGACGATGAATCATGGTCCGTTCGATTTCTGGGTCAATAGGAACGAATTATGAAGACTCTTCACTTCTGGATCGTGTGAAACTTCTAAACATACACTTTAAGCTCTACACAACACAAAAAAGAAAACAAGGTGTAAAAGGGAAAAATAAAAGAGAAAATTTGAAATGGGATCAGAAAAGAGATTTTTGATAATTTTTTATTTTTATTTTCACTTAAATTAATTAATAAAACAATTTAAATCATATCACTTAAACCAAATGGTGATTCCATGGCAACGACGCCAAAATTTGATCTCGCATATCGTTGATTGAAGTTATATGCCTCCCAAATTAATTACCTATTCTTAGAACTTTAGTATAACATAAGTTCGGGGTCGATCCACAGGGAACCGTGGAGTGCATGAATTCAATTGAGTTAATACTTAATTAGGTGAAGTATGCAAAATTTAGAAGCGATTGGGTTGATTTTGGGTTTTGATTGAAACTAAATTGATTTGCTTTGAAGAAATGGATACAGTTTGAAAGGAAACAATGGGTAAATTTAAAAAGATTTTTAAATGTAAAGAAAAGACGTGTCAGGGATGTGGTGAATAAATAGTTTTTATGCAGATTGTTTAAATGGTTGTGTTGTTCATAATAATTCAATCATTCAGGATTTCATTTTGTTACAAGATTTCCTTGGTTCGGTTCATCTTGTTTGGGATTAGAGAAGCTGACTCCTTGGTCTGGTAGTTAGTGTTCTTACTTCTTTATTACATCCAGTCCTTTATTTGAATCAGTGAAAACCTTCCAATGATCATGGATGTTTTCACCATTACTTTTCTTTTGTATCGCTGAGAATCCTTCCCTTGGCCCAGCTAAGAATTCTCAGTTATATTAGACAGTGGTTTAAGAAGATTAAGATGAATTACAACGACTCAAACACAACTATATAAAAGAACATACAAATTATGATCCCATCATCCACAGCCCCAACACGAGGGGTTTAGTTACACATAGAAAGTAGGAGATAAATGACACATGTGATACCTGACGGATTCATCGTGTTGGCGTTGAGGTAGAGTGTCGGAAGGTGGAATGGTGGAGTGACGACACCTTGGTAGCTTCAGGAATGGTGATAGCAGAGTTTCTGTTTCCTCTCAATGGTTCTGAACTCTTCAAATCCTTAGGCCAAGGCCTCTTTTTATAGAAAAATAAAGTACACGGTGTGTATAGAAAGTACACGCCGTGTGCTTTTCGTCAACACGTTTTGGCGCCAATTTCTCCACTGGCAGGTGGCCAAACATGCCATTTTTGACTTTTGAACACGGCGCCGCCTGCAAGATGAGTGTACACGGCGTGTAGCATCGCCATACATGGCGTGTAGTATCAAAATTTTGGCCGCCAGCCCCTTATAGAAAATTAGACACGTTGTGTAGAAATTTAAACACGTCGTGTTTCATTCAATGACCACATGGGCGTGTAGAATTTTCTCAAAAAAACCACTTCAATAAATTGGTACACGGCATGTAATACCACCCCACATGGCGTGTATCTCTACCTGGTGATATGGGCGTGTACTCCCTACTTTGGTCCGTGTCCTTGTGTAGATGTACACGGCGTGTATAAAAGTACACGCTGTGTAGTTTCAAAATTTTCACAAACTTACCTTGATCCATGCATTTAGCCAGAAAGCTCCTGCAAGTAAACAGATTCACCAAAATCAAAGAATATGTTCATGAAACAACAGATATTTTCTGAAAATATGCTTTTATCTTCAATTATATATATGGAAATGTATACACAAATTGGGTGCATCAATATGGTTAATTATCATGGTCATAAAATTCATTAGATAAGTTCAATGGTTTTCTTTTCTCAATCACATGATCAAAAGAACATCACATGATGGCCTTATGTGATAGTGGAAGGTCCTATGACATGCTACAGGTTCTTTTTGTTGGATTCTCATGAAAAATTATTTTATGATAGATAGAGGATTTCAATCACAGGTGAATCCATTCTAGTTTTATCAGGCTCATGTGGATAATAGTAAAGGAATGAATATTGTAGTGTTGATGTCTGTTAGGTGTGTCTCATGAAATCATATTAGGGGGACGTGTTTTTTATGATGAGGTCTTTCAAACTATATGGGATCAGTTTGAATTTAAGTAGTCATAGATCAATTTAGTTTAAACTAGTGATACACAGGATTGAATGGATGACTTAGGTCATAAGAATCAATGATCTAATGTCAGTGAATATAACTATAATTTTAATCATGTAATTATTTTAATGAGAAACCATACCACATAGAATTATAAAGAAACACCGCAGTGGTTTGTCAACTAAGTTGTGTGTATAGCGACTCATAATTCTAAAAATACATATCATGATGAAACCATACATGGTGGATTATTCACTCTCAGTATCTTCAAACCTATGGTGTGGACCTTCCATTATTATTCATATCTATTTCCTATGCCTCTATGTCTCCTGTACTTATTGGATGGAATAAATCACCAAGCTCGATTAAGGCAACTCTTGCATGAGCCGCGGTTGAGCTTATCAGGCTTCTATTACTAGATGGATTTTTTTTCAAAAGTGGAAATAAAATTAAAACCTAAATATAATAATATTATATATAAAATGAGTCCAATTAAAGGCCAAAAAATTTATCTCCATTACATATCAATGATATTGTTCAATTATTTAACTTTCGAGTTCTTTATATAGTATATCCATATTTTTTCCTTGATTTCAATGTTCTAAAATTACTAATGGAAAAGTTAATATCACAAAATTATGGGTGTAAATAGTAGTATATACACTAATAAAAAAATTATTAGTGGAAATATATTATTACTCAACTATGTAAAAGTGTGATGAGAAACATATTACTTAGAGTCCATAATTTTCATGTGTGTCCTTTAACTCATGTATACAAAGCTTATATAAATTAATTTATTTAATAATAACCATTTTTGTTTTAATACATTACAGTTAAATAATTTTTTTAATTTCAATTTAATGACATATTACCATACTTAATCAATTGACCTTACATTGGGTGTTTTGAGGACATTCAGTTAATTGTTTCAAAAGAGATTTACTACATTGACCATGGTCAAAGAGATAATTATCTAATCAAAACTCAGGTAATAATCATGATATACTTATAATATTGATATCTCAATTATAATTTTAAAATAAATAATTAAATATGGTTATGATGAATGAATTATGTTACAATCATGGAGAAAATAGGCCATACATACGCATGGGTAAAATTTTAATTTTACAATAATCAGTATACAATAAAGATAAGTAATACTTTATCATTCTAGAATTAATAAAATATGTAGAAAACTATACTATTTATTTATATACACATATATCTATATCATATATGTGTTTTTGTGATGAAAAAAATAATCATGTTGCTTCATGGAGGCAGTAGTCCACAAGTGTGCATGAAGGCTATTATAATTTTTAAGTGTAAGAATGAAAATGATATATTATCTTTTAAAAATTATATAAATTTAAATATTATAAAAATTATATCATTTATTTCACATATATTAATTAAAACTATCAAAATTAACTTCCATGTAAATCATTAGTGAAAAATGAATCCCATCGCATCATGAGTATATACTCATTCATACACAGGAGTGACCTTAATGAATTCATTATGGAATGGAAAGTAAAATGGATTTTGTTATATAATATTTACATAAGTATATTTTTTTGAAATATTATATATATATATAGTTTTAATCCATCATAATATCATTCCATGAGAGGTAATGATGGAAAATGAATGAAATCAATTTTCAAGGCTATAGTCCTCCATACACACAATGATGGTTTCATATCCTATTAGATAAAAGAGATGAACAATTTAGGTTATTAAATTAAAATAATAAAATATCACTATATTTTATATAATGGTGTTATTATATAATCATAATTTAATAATATTTTAAGTAGATGTAAGATTAAAAAAAATAAAGATGGCTGGTTAAGAATGATACCTCTTCTTTAGACAACATCCTCATGAAATAAATAATGGCTTCATATGATGGATTTATGATCAATATGATGGATATATGATGTTGTTATGAAATTAATGAATTATTATTTTAGGTATTAATGAAGAAATTTGGATGAATGTGTGAAGAATAGAGGATAGGGTAGCCTTTTATAAGTGAGACGAGTGATACCTTTTTAATTTTAAAAAAATGTTTCAGCCACGTTTTTCACATGAAAAATGGGTAGAACATAGAGAAGTATAAAGCATTATATATTATAATATTTAATTATTTTAATAAAATATATTTTAGTAATGTTTTTAGGTCTTTTTAACTTTTAATATTTTTTTAAACCCTATGAAAACCTATGTTTTCTTTAAGAATTATAATTAATTTTTACTATTTCACTATTCATTATGGTGAAAAAATGAAGTTGAAAATATTATATAAGTAAAAAAATTTATGATTAAAAAAATTGAATACATTTTACCAAATTCAATTCATCGATGTAGATTCATTTAATTAAAACGTATACATGCAGATGTGATGAATAAGAGGGTTATCAAGAAGTATATTTTTCAAGAAAAAGATGATTATATATTAACGATATGATTATTAATAATAATTTTATGAATATAAATTTATATTAATTTTTATATAATAAAAATTTTTCATTTATATTATTCCTTATTTTGGTTTTTAATTAATTATAATGGAGGAATATTCTGTACTCTAGAAAAGTTTTTGAAAAAAACAAATTTTTAAAGGCAAAAAGAAAACTTATACATAGATAAAATGTGAATTTGATTATAATAAAATTAAGTGGATTATATGTTACTTAATATAACATATGTTACTTTAAATCATATTCATAATGTAATGGGTCTTTTAAATTTCTTAATTTAGTGAAAAGAAATGCAATTTTTATAAAAATATTCATTTCTCACAATTCATCAAAAAGTAAATAATTTATGAAAAATCCAAATATTTCATGAAAATTGAATATTGATATTATAATTTCTAAAATTATGATATATCTATTAACGAAAATTTTTAGAAACTGTAAAAACATATTCTAATATTTTCTCACAAAATTAACAAAAATCATTTTCGATGAGAATATATTTTTGGAGAATAAAATTACATTACTACATATTGATTTATTATCTTATAAGAAGTTATCAATAATATATATTTAGTATATAATTAACAGATATATATATATATCATTAACTAGTTAATTATATTTTAACCAACCAATTTTCAGTTAGGTTGTAATGGTTATATATATTACACTTTTGCTTTAAGTAAGAGGATGATTTTCGAATACTCTATCAAATATAGTTTACTTTTCTAAAATCATGGGGTGTTAAAAGGATATCCAATATAAAAAATTGGGTTATCAAATAAAATATCTGTTTAATCTAAAAATTATTTGGACTTTTATATACATTTTAAGTGGTTTCTTATTACCAACTCTAGATAATCACACCAGGGTAAATAATTCCACTTTTTTGATGGATTGACATCAAGAATATAGAATATAGGAAAACCATTATATACTAACCTAGATAAGACTCTATCAAGTTTTGTTTCAAATCATAAATAAAAAAACATCCTATAGGAACTATAGAACATTCTAATTCTTTCATGGTTGAATGAAAACACAATTTGGGGATATGTTCCAAGGGATGTTATTTTGGACCAATGTTTAAATTTAGGTGAATATTTTTGGATATTATTTGTGTGAGAAAAATAAATTTAGATTCTAAATGAATCCACCATTTAATAAGGAAACATTCATAATTTTTTCACTTTGTGTGAAGCTCCCATGAGAATTTTGATAGATATTACTAATTATATTGTAGATGAAAACTTTTATGAATAATTATTCAAGATGATATTCTTGAGGAAAATATTAATGTGGTCTCCATTTTCAATCCATACATTCCATATCAATTTTTACTAAAATTATTGTATGTATAAGAGGTAATCACATGTACATATTCTGGGGTGTGTGATGTGAAAAAAATATGGCCCTTAAAAATTATAGTTAATATAAACTTTGTCGGTTTCAAGAAAAACAAAAGTCAGTCAGGCCCATTCCCAATGATTGATTTTCATTAAATCAAAATAATAAATAATAAGAACAAGATAATTAATGATGAGTCTCATGATTATATTCAAAGAACCATAATGAAATAATCACAGATCATTATAGAATATATTTTTAAACTAAATTTACTATTAACAGGATAATAATAAATCACCTCTTTCTTGAGTAATTTCTTCGATGTAGGTATTGATCGATCTAACATACTTTGAGGTTATAATATCACTGTGATGAGAGGATCCAATTTATAATTCATCTAATTGTAATTCAAAAAGGCTCATTTGATCTCAAAGCATCATCGATGGAACTCTAAGTTCTTGAATGACTTTATAGATCATTTTATTCACTCCCTTAAATCACTACACATTCTCTCATGCTGAAGGGTTGATTCATGTTCTCTTATTACTTGGAGGATGGAGGATGGTGCATTATTTCAATATATCATGAGAGAATACACATATTTTTTATATTTAATTCTTTATATATATATTTTTTTCAAAAAATAATTTTTTTTGACAGAATAAAAATGATAGAATTAGGTATTTAATGGTCTAGGGTTATATATTTTCTAATTACACAAAGGAGGTTAGCTAATATCTTAATCAATAGTGAAACCCTAGTATAATAATAATAATAATAATAATAATAATAATAATAATAATTCTATAATGCCCAAATGTCTCCTAGATAATTTAAATATCAATAAAATAATTAATATTCATTGAAATGTTGTTATGTATATCATTTCCTTTACTAATCACCATGACTCAGTCCATAAAACATTCATGGTATTTACTAAACCATAAATAATAAATCATATGAATTCGATGAATAAATAAATAAATATAATATCATGGTCTAGCAATTTAGTAATTATTTTAATATTAAGATCACATTAAATTATGAATGGATATATGAGATAAATATATCCTAAATGAATACTATTACCTAGTTTAGATAATATTATTTATTAGAAAAATTATATTATAATGGGATTTAATTGAGATCAATGGAAAAACTATGTGAGCCTGTAACACCCCAAGCTTCCACGGTACACTTCTCTTTGAATAATACAATAGCATGTGTTGTACGCAACTTCGAGATCTAACACACCACGACCAATCAAATTAGTCGTAATGAATTGTAAAATCAACTTTTTAAAATTTTATAAATCTTATCTTTTAAAACAGACCTCATTTTTGGATTCAAAATATCGAAATTAGCTTAGGGTGAATTTTTGGTATATTTCTGAAAACATTCAATTTTTGATGAATAGTGAAAAACACTCAATTATAGTTTAAAAACAGAATTTCTATTTAAATAATTATTTATTTGATTTAAATTTTTTTTAAGCAAAAATAGATACATAATACCTATATAAGTTCAATGTAATTAATTTTAGTTAGTTTATAATAATTTTAGGTATGAAAAAATTTTATTGAACTTTTTACTGTCTTTTACCCACCTCCTAGGAGCATTTTAAAATTTAGATAAAACATAATTTTACCAATTATGTGAGTTGAATTTCATAAATCCGAGAGACACGGTTGATACCAGTAAGTAAAATTTGGTTCAATAAGATAAAAATAATTTTTGGTGAATAGTTACTTTTTTACTTTTACTTACCACGATTAAAAGTAAATAGGATAATTAAGGGTAAAAATGACCTTATTATTACCCTAACACATGTCCTAATTCTATTGGATAAGTTTAATTCTACCAAAAACAAAATTAGGATTAAAATATGATCCTTTAGGTCCACTTGGATTAGATTAGGACATTTATTATTATTTAATTCAAAGAAGAGATAAAAGTATTAAATTCAATGTTTAATAACTAAAAAATTTTTAATATAGGGTTACACATAAGATAAATTCAACTATAAATATTCATTATAAAGTTAAAAATATTTCCTACATAATGGTATTTTATTTATATTTATTATTCATTAAATAATTAAATCTATTTATGACACAATGATGATGCAGAAATTACTGTATAAATGAAAGATTAAAATAATTGATATTAAAAATTTCCAAATAAATATAATTTGAGAATTTTTATGAATTAAAATAATTTTATAGGTTACTATGACATATTATGGTTGGTTATATGAATTTTTTTTCTAAGTAATAATGCTGTTATGAATTTAGAAAAAACAAAATACCAAATAGTGTCAAAATTGGCATAAAAGAGTTTTTTAAAAAAATATTATATTATTAGCTGATATTCTATATTTAAAAATCTACAGTTCAGAAACAATACTTATTTAATGATATTTGTATCATGAAAGAATCAATTGGGGTTATTTTGTAAGTATATAGTATGTTTATTAACCATATAATATAAAAATATAAAGAGACATGGCAAATGTCAAACTATTTAGCTAAGAGTTAAATTTAAAAGATAAGGTTAATATAGTGACCCAAACCTATCTAAAACCTATTGGTTGGGTGGTGTTCGACCCATCCCCACCATAGACTTTAAATAATTCTTTTTTGAGCCATTAAAAACCGACAATATTTTTATTATAAAATATCATTTCTACCTTTTCCTAAGGTGCCCTCACCCCTCTTATAAAAGGGAACCACCCTTATCTCTAATTAACACCTTCAAAGAACTTTGGATCGACCCAAATATTCCAAAATATCCTCTCAAATGTCCTCCCATAATCCTAGAGGCCTTCTTCTAGTCATAAATCCATCCTATGGAGCCCTTTTGATCCAATCAAATGGAAGAACCCGAAGAAGAGGTAAATATTTCATCACCTCTTTCAAGTTCTTTTCTTCTTCCACTTCCTCTTTCATTTTTGATTCCATTATAAAATAACAAATCCAATATATTATATATAATGTTATGTTATTATAAATATGGAACAACCATATTCATTATTCTTTCCATACTTTGAATGACATGTCACCATACGTGCGTACGTACGGCTTACCGTCTCCACGTCATGTTTTAATTGTTATTCAATAAATTATTATTTAGATGTGTATAATAATTATGTGTAATTGATGTAAATAATAAATATAACATGATAATGATTCTGTATATATGATATATCATCCAATTATATATTATTTTAATATCAAAAGTATGATATTTTCGCTCGTGCGTACGTACGGATTACCGTCTCCACGAACATGATGAGATTCATTCCCCATCGTAATCCATTCAAGACTAATTTTCATTGGATGATTAAAAATAATGTTTAAAGACTTAATTTCATTCTAAATATGAATAAGATACATCCTATCCATAAAAAACATTACTTATGTAACAATGCAAATAAAGGAAAATGAATCAATTAACACCCAAAACGACGATAGTACTAAGATATTATTAAAAGAGAAATGTTAAAAGATCATATATGATATCATATTAATGTGTATGATTCTTGTATAATTTAATAACAATTATTTCACTATTATACAGGAGGTTAACCTACCCTAGACCAAGGAAATGTACAAGTTAAGGGTTAATTTCACAATCTCTTTATTATCTGAGGTTGTTTATACATAAGTATCTATTGGGACCTCTTTATCCTCCACATCCGTGTTTTCTTAAAAATGTATCTCAAAACATTTTTAATATTTACTAGACTATGGGATAAAGTCATTTATACCCTGGTTTTATGTTTTATTAGATGTTTTTGAATGGAATCTACCCGTTGTTTTCCAAACAAGGTACCTGATAACATTTTCGACAAAACAAAGGTAGGAATGTCATTTTTAACTTATATGGTCGTTGTGGCTATTTTCCACCATTATAACATCATCAAATCTTCCCTTACAAGATTATAAGAATATTTCCAAATAAAATGTTTTCTTTTATAATTATATGACTCTTAAATTATTTCAAAATAGTAAGAGATATTTTTCTAAAAAAAAGTGGTTTTGATTTCATCTATGTCAACATCCTTTGATAGATTTTAAGATTATTTGAAGGTGATTTATTATGATACAAACCATCCATATTGTAATGATGGTTTTGTGAAATTTTTGACTGTGGATATGTTAATTTTATACCATTCATGGTTTATGGATAAAATATTGACATTTAGAATGCTAGTTTTAATACGAATGTTTATGTTATGTTTAAGCCTTTTCATATGAGGAATGCATTTGAGTTAGTAAGTGATGAGTGGAACCCGCTATAGCTCCTTGATGCATCAGCAGGTTTAATGAGACAAACTAGTGTAATGGAACAAGGCCCTGACTAAATCTTATTTGTAGTCTTGGAACAAGGCCTTTACTATGTGGTTATGAAAGTCTATCATTATGCATTTCATCATTATGAAATTGGATTTTGATATTTCATGTGATTATTTGACTTATAGAATATCCATGTGAATAAGTAAATGGAATTATTTGATTTTTATATTTTCCATATTTTTCTTAAGTTCATGTTTAAAAGGATTTTGTTTTAGTCTTATACATTGCTTTAAATGTTTATGCTTATTTATGAAAGTTTCAGCTATATTGTTATCCTTACTGAGCATCTGAGCTCACCCCTTTCTATGTTTTATTTTTTCCAGGATGCGAAGAAGTATATTATTACTGACCTATAGGGATAGTTTATGGGATCTCAGTGTTGTCTATGGAAACAATTTTGTTGTAGTTTTACATTTAATGATGTAATGTAAACCTTATGAAAGTATCTAGTACATTTAAGGCTACTAAACTAATCGGACTTTTGAGACTTAGTCTTTTGTGACCATGCCAATGTTATGTAATAATGCACCAACTCTAGGCTTCTGAGGTCGGGGAGTTACATTTGGTATCATAGAAAGTTTAGTACAGACCTTGGAAACAAGATTTAGACAAACTCTGATTTGAGCACATAGCCCTAAGATAGACTTTGAGGATTATTATAGAGAACATCCTAAAATTTTAGTATTGTATCAATTTTGTGAGTTTTCCAAGTAATACATCCATGTTTGGATACGAACAGGTAGAGGCAGCTCTGGCATAGATGCACATAGGTGTAAAACCTGAAAACATCACTTTGAGCTAGACTTGAACGAGAACTAGTGCACGATAACAGGCCTTACTGCACTCTTGGTTACGACACTCCCAGGGGATATTATTAGGATAATTATCATTTTATTTAAAAACCATTATGAAGGGTTTATGAGTATATACTTCCTCAAAGAAAACATATCTTATGATTATGGATTATATCCATAAACTATTCAGTTTATGTTAAGTGTTTTACATGTTTGTATATATGTATTTCGATTCATAAACTAATCTAGTTTATGCCATTGTTTAGAAACGGAACCTAGTGGAAGGAATGGTAACCGTATCAATGAATGCACTCCATGTAGGGATTTCCCTTCTGCTCAAGATAATTATAGTGGAGCTTGTGATACAAATGGTGCTGATCAGCTTATCACTATAATGGGACAACTCGCTCAGGTTATGAATAATAACCTTACCCGTATGGAGCACCCTGATCCACAACATAGAGGATCAATGTTAGACCTCTTAATGAGGAAAAAACCACCAACATTAAATGGGGGTAAAAATACATTAGTGGCTAAGCAATTAATAAATTACTAGAGAAAATATTACATGCATTGGGGAGTAGTAAAAGAGAAAAAGTCGTAATGGCAGTTTACTGCCTCACTAGAGATGCTGATCAATGGTGGTCATTGATTCAAAACACAAAGGAAGATGACGAAGTATCAAATATGAAATGGATGGAGTTTAAAGAAATTTTCTTATAAAAATACTTTCCTCATGACCATCGAGCGGATATGGAAAGGCAATTTCTGAGTCCAAGGCAATAAGAGGATGAAAATGTCGCAAATTATGAGGCTAACTTTATGAGGTTAGCAAGGCATGCAGTAGATTATATACGTAACCCAAGAAGTAAGATTGATCATTTCTTTGATGGGTTAAAACCATTTCTCCATCGTGCTTTAGTCTCACAATCCTTCTCATCGTACGAAGATATTGTCTCATGTGCTATCAAGAGAGAAAAATAATTCTTTAAGTCTTATAATTTTAAAGAAAAGAAAGAGAAGAAGAGATCTGCTGATCACTCTAGAAATGGAAATAAGGGGAAGAAGGGAAATTTTTAAAATCCATCCTGAAATAAATGTGGGAAAAAACACCTTGGTACTTTCGTGAAGGGAATGGGAGTCTATTACAAGTGTGGTGAAAAAGGACACCAAACTCGTGATTGTAAGGGGAAGAAAGAGGCTGTCAATGTTAAATGCTACAATTGTAGAGAAACGGGGCATTATGCGAATGAATATCCTAAGCGTCAGGGGAACTTACCTCAAAAAAGGCCAAGAGATCATGTCTAAGCTTATACTATCACTACTGCTGAGGTTGAATCTCCAAAAGACATAGTGGAAGTTAATTTAATGGTTTCCTCAAGTTTAGAAAATGCTTTATTTGATTCTGAATCGTCGCATTGTTTCACATCTTCCCAAGTTGCTAAGAAAATTAGATATTTCCAATTTGACTTAACAAGGGAATTGTAAGTCAAAACACTTAAGGGAAGTATCAGTGCAATAAAGTTTTGTGAATCAGTCCCCATTAGATCATATAAATGTTCTTTATCTGCTGATCTCATCGTCATACCCATGATTAAGTTTGATATAATCCTTGGTATGGATTGTATTTCAGACCATGATGCAACAATTTATTATAAGAAGAATGAGGTTACTATTTTTGATGATGATGATAAAGAAAACCTTATCTTTAGATCAGAAATGTCACCACCTGATTCTTATCTAGATCCACCCCCAGTAGCTCAACTAAATTTAATTATTGGGGAGGAAGATAATGAAATAACTGTGGGTGAGGAAAGGAATTTTCAAATAGAGGATGAACCTATTGTGAAAGAATATGTAGATGTGTTTCTGGAAGATTTACCTGGACATCCTCCAGAATGAGAAATTGAGTTTTCCATTTATTTAATTCCTAGTTGAAGGCCCATATCGAAGACCCCTTATAGAAAGGCCACTATAGAATTAGTGGAACTAAAGAAACAACTAGAGGAATTGATTAATAAGGGATTTATTCTCCCTAATGTTTCTCCATGGGGAGCCTCTATCCTTTTTGATAATAAGAAAGATGGATCTATGAGGTTGTCCATTAAATACAGGGAGATCAGTGCTATAACAATAAATAACAAGAATCCCCTACCTCGCATTGATGATTTATTCGACCAACTTCATGGAGCTCAATACTTTTCAAAGATTTAACTTTGATCATGATATCATCAGTTCTGTGTGAAGAAAAAAGACATTCTGAAAACAACATTTCGAACTAGGTACGAGCATTATGAGTTTAAAGTAATGCCTTTCGAATTGACTAATGCACCCTCTGTTTTCATGGATCTAATGAACAAAGTTTTCAAGGAATATCTTGATGAATTTATAGTGGTATTTATTGATTATATCTTGGTAGAACCCAAAATTTATGATGATCATGAAACTCACGTGTGCATTATTCTGAAGACTCTTGGAATACATGAATTGTATGGTAAGTTTAGCGAGTGTGAATTCTGGACTCAGTAGATTTTTTTTCAAGGCCATATCATCTCTATGGATGGAATCTCTATTTATCCTTCTAATACAAGAGAAATCCAAGAATATCCAGCACTGACAAGTATAATTGAGGTACACAGTGTTATTGGTTTAGTAGGTTTTTATCGACATTTTGTCCAGAATTTTGCCCGATTGGTTAACCCATTAACCAAGATCACACGTAAAGGGGAGAAATATGTATGGAAAAAAGAATATGAATAATGTTTTGAAGAATTAAAGAGAATATTATTTAATGATCCTATATTAACTCTACCATCAGGGAATGATGGGTTTTTTATTTATAGTGATGCTTCAAAGAAAGGACTTGGTTGTGTCCTTTTGCAGAATGATAGGGTTATTGCCTATGCATCGCGACAGATAAAAATTCATGAGAAAAACTATCCTACACATGATCTTGAGTTAGAAACTGTAATATTTTCTTTGAAGACATGGAGACATTATCTCTATGGTGAAAAATGTGAGATATATACTGATCAAAAGAGTTTGAAGTGTATTTTATCTCAGAAAGAACTCAACATGTTGAAAAGGTGATGGATTGAACTACTCAAGTATTATGATTTCACTATACACTACCACCGAAGGAAGGAAAATAATGTGGAAGATGCTTTGAGTAGAAAGGATCATTGAGTTTTGAACAAGATGAGAGTTGAAAAGGATCCTATATACTTGGATCTAGTAAAGATGGATAGGGGAATCACCATGGAAGGTGAAACATCAGTACTTTTTCAAATGGTTTCCAAAAAATATTTACAATAAATGATAAAAAGTTCTCAGGTTGATGATGAGGAGTTTCAAAATAATATTAAAGCTGTGAATGATGGGAGATTGAGTGACTTCATATATGAATATGGAATTTTGAAATTCAGGAAGAGACTTTGTGTTCCCAATATACCTAATCTAAAAAGAGAATTGTTGGATGATGCTCATAGTTCAAATTTCTCTATACACGCTGGTAGCACTAAGATGTATAGAGATTTGTTGAAACATTTTTGGTGGGATAACATGAAGAGGGAGATTTCGGATTTTGTGTTAAGAGGCATGGTTTGTCAACAAGTGAAAGCTGGAAGGAAACAAACTGGAAGAGTCATGAAACCTCTTCCCATACCTGAGTGGAAATGGGATAATATTACGATGGAAATTGTCATGGGACTACCAAGGACTCTTAGAAAGAATGATCCAATATGGGTCATTGTTGATCGTCTTACCATGTTAGTACATTTACTTGCTATAAGAGAAGATTTACCACTTCACCGTCTAGCAAGACTATGTATTAATGAAGTTGTAAGACTTCATGGAGTATGACTATCGATCGTTTCTGATCATGATCCACATTTTACATCAAGATTCTAGAAAAGTCTTCAGAAATCCCTGGATTCTAAACTTCAGTTGAGCATTGCCTACCACCCCCAAACTGATGGAAAATCAGAACGGGCTATTAAAACCTTATAAGACATGTTGATATCATTCTCACTTGACTTTAAAGGTATGTGGGATCAATATTTACCTTTGATAGAATTTTCATACAAAAATATCTTCCATTCAAGAATTCAATTGGAACCATATGAAGTGTTATACATAAAGAGATTTTGCACACCAACCTCTTGGGATGATGTTGGTGAAACAAAACTCACAGGCCTAGAACTGGTGGAGGAAACGATGGAAAAGGTGAAGGTAATCCAAAACCACATCAAAGAAGCTCAATGTAAGAAAAAGATCTATACCGATAACCGAAAGAAGGATATGGAATATTAGGTAGGAGATCATGTTTTCATGAAGGTATCTCCATGGAAGGGTGTTATAAGTTTCGGTAAGGAGGGTAAATTGATTCCCAGGTACATCTGACCTTTCGAAATTCTAGAACGAATTGGGACTGTAGCTTACCGTTTGGCAATGCCGCCATGTTGATCCAAAGTTCATGATGTGTTCCACGTATCTCTGTTGAGAAAATACATGCCTGACACAATACATGTACTTAACTATGAGGAATTAGAACTAGAACACAATCTGTAATATTGCGAAGAGCCTTTCAAGGTTCTTGATACAAAAGAACAAGTGCTGAGAAACCGGACGACTCGTCTGGTAAAAGTTCTATGGGGAAACCATAAGATAGAAGAGGCAATGTGGGAACCCTAGGAAATTATGATGAAGAACCACCCATATATTTTTATGCTGTAATATTCTAGAAATTTCTAGGATGAAATTATTTTAAGTAGGGGAGAATGTAAAACCCAAATCTTCCATGATACACTTCTCTTTGAATAATACAATAGCATGTATTGTATGCAACATTGAGTTCTAATACACCACAACCAATCAAACTAGCCATTATGAATAGTAATACCCACATTTTGAAATAATATAAATTTTTAACATTCAAAATGGACTTCATTTCTAGATTCGGAATATCGAAATTAGCTTAGGGACATTTTTTAGTATTTTTCTGAAAACATTCAATTTTTGATGAATAGTGAAAAACAATGAGTTATAGTTTCAAAACATAATTTTTATTTAAATAATTATTTAATTTATTTAAATTCTTTTTAGGTCAAAATATATTCATAATACTGATATAAATTCAATTTAATTAATTGGAGTTAGTTTATAATAATTTTAGATATATAAAAATTTTATTGAACTTTTTACCATCTTTTACCCACCTCCTAGGAGAA
The DNA here is from genome assembly GCA_963277665.1 of Viscum album. Taxonomy (NCBI): domain Eukaryota; kingdom Viridiplantae; phylum Streptophyta; class Magnoliopsida; order Santalales; family Viscaceae; genus Viscum; species Viscum album. Next base: position 766,821,946 of record OY728119.1, on the reverse strand, counting down.
TTTGAAAATTTAAATAAAACGTAATTTTACCACTTCTGTGTGTTGAATTTCAAAAATCATTGAAACATAGTTGATATCATCAAGTAAATGTGGTCCAATAAGATGAAAATAATTTTTGGTGAATAGTAGTTTTTTACTTATATTTACCACGGTTAAAAGTAAATAGGGTAATTAAGGGTTAAAATGAAATTATTATTACCCTAACACATGTCCTAATTCTTTTGAATAAGTTTAATTCAACCAAAAATAGACTTAGGAATAGAATATGGTCCTTTAGATCCACATGGATTAGATTAGGACATTTATTATTATTTAATTCAATGAAGAGTTAAATGAGTTAAATTCAATGTTTAATAACTAAACCATTTTTAATATAGGGTTACACAGAAGATAAATTATACTATAAATATTTATTAGAAATCTAAAATGATTTCCTACATAATGGTATTTTATTTATATTTTTTAGATATTAAATAACTAAATTTATTTATTACACAATGATAATGCAAAAATTACCGTATTAATGAATGATTAAAATAATTGGTATTATAAATATCCAAATAAATGTAATTTGATACTTTTTTTGAATTTCACTCATTTTATACGTTAATATTACATTTTAGGGTTGGCAAGATGAATTTTATTCAAAGTAATAATGTATTTAATAATTTAAAAAAAACAAAATACCAAATAGTGTCAAAATTAACAGAATAGAGTTTTTAAAACAAATATTATATTATTAATTGATATTATATTCATAAAAATGTGAGGTTTGGACAAAAGACTTATGTCATGATAGGTATATCATGAATAAACCACTTGGGGTTCTCTTGGAAGTATATAGTATGTTTATTAACCATAAATAAGAAGTGGAAGAAGAAAAGAACTTGAAAGATTAATTTTCATTAGATCATTAAAAATAATTTTTAAAAACATAATATCAGTTTGAATATTACTAATATACATCCTATCCATAACAAACATTACATACATAAGAAATCATATAAAGGAAAACGAATCTGTTAACTCCCAAAACGACGATAATACTTAGATATTATTAACAAAGCGATGTTAAAAGATCATATATGATATCATAATATGTATATGATTATTGTATAATTTAATAACAATTATTTAACCATTATACAGGAGTTTAACCTACCCTCGACCAAGTAAAAGTACAAGGTAAGGGTTAATTTCATAATCTCTTTATTATCCAAGGTTATTTTTACGTAAGTATCTATTGGGACCTCTTTATCATCCACACCCGTGTTTTCTTAAAAATGTATTTCAAAACATTTTTACTAGTTACTAAACTATGGGATAAAGTGATTTATACCCTTTTATGAGTTTTTATAAGATTTTTTTGAAAGGAATTGTTTAGTTGTTTTCCAAACAAGGAACTTTATAACCTTTTTGAAAAAACTAAGGTATGAATGTCTTTTTTAACTTATACGGTAGGTGCAACTATTTTCCATCATTATAACATCATCAAAGCTTCCCTTATAAGCATATAAGAATATTTACAAAAATAAATATTTTCTTTTATAATTAGATGACTTTTAAATCACTTTAAAATAGTAAGATATATTTCTCTAAAAAAAGAGGTTTTGATTTCATCTATGTCAACATCCTTTGATGGTTTTTAAGTTGACCGGATGTTGATTTATATTGATACAAATATTCCATATCATATTGAAGGTTTTGTGATATTTTTGACTATAGATGTGTTATTTTTATACCATTAATGGTTTATGGATAAAGTATTGACATTTCTTATTCTAGTTTTAATATAAATGTTTATATTATGTTTTAACCTTTTCATATGATTAATGCATTGGACTTAGTAAGTGATGGGTGGAGCCCGCTATAAATCCTCGATGCATCCGTAGGTCTCATGAGACAAACTAGTTTCTTAGAACAAGGCCTTGACAAAATCTTATTTGTTGTCTTGGCACAAGGCCTTGACTATGTGGTTATGAAAGTCTGACATTATGCATTCCATCATTATGAAAGTGGCTATTAATATTGCATGTGATTATTCGACTAGTAGAATATCAATGTGAATAAGTAAATTTCATTATTTGATTTTTATCATTTACATATTATGATTAAGTTCATGTTTAAATGGATTTTGTTATATTCTTATACGTTACTTTAAATGTTTATGCTTATTTCTGAATGTTTATGCTATATTGTTATCCTTACTGAGAATCTAAGCTCACCCCTTTCTATATTTAATTTTTCCCAGGATGTGAAGAAGTATATTATGAATGACCTTCAGGGATAGTATATGGGATCTTAGTGTTTTCTATGGAAACAATGTTTTTGTAGTTTTCCATTTTATGATGTAATGTAAACCTTATGAATGTATCTAGTACTTCCAATTCTACTGAAGTAATCGGTCTTTCGAGACTTGATCTTTTGTGATCATTCCAAATTTATGTAATAATGCACTGACTCTATGCTTCTGGGGTTGGGGCGTTACAGACCCTCTAATAATCCTCCCCAGTTTCACTAAATTTGTACTTATAATGTCAATTATAAATATATATCAACATGTAAAGGAACCCATGGGAGAATAAGGTAATTTCACAACAACAACCAAAAATAAAGACTCATTCTGTAGTATAATCAACTTGTATCAAATCTATTCAAGTGGGTTTCATACTCATTTTGTTTCCATATATGCTTGATATGACCTTATTAGAATATCTAATGTGAACCCACAAATACATAATGACCATGTAATTTTTGTACAATAGTTTCATTCCAAATAATGGATGAGATATCATCTTCCATAAATATAGAACAAAAAAATCCTTTATTTATTATGTTGATTAATACAATAGAACTTATGACAGACCCAATATTAGGAACTTCTTTATGAAAATACGAAGCCATGATTTATGATAAAGAATTAAAATATAGAACTCACTAAATATAATAATATTAATAATAAATTAATAGGATCATTACACAAATTTTCATACAAAAATATCCATGAAAACATACCTTGTGGAATTCCTCCTGGTAGGTATATCCACATAATATTTTATCTTGGTGACTAACAAGAATGAACATAGTGAGATGAATCCCCATCATCATTTGTGTATCTAAAACCCGATATCCAACATTATATGAGTCCAATAACATGAATTTATATGAAAAAATGATATATAATTTAATAATATTGTCATAACAGTTAAATGTTCTCTTAATAACATGGAACTTCTCTCACCTTCTTTATATAATAAATAATATCGGACATTATCACATTTCTTTTATTCATAATAATTATAAATTTATGATTATGAATTTAATAATATTTAATTCTATTAATATATATATAATATAAAAAACAATGTAGTTGGGTCTATGGAACAAACTAAGACAAACTCTAACATAGATGAGAGCTGAAAACTAATGGATTTTTTTCTACTATATCCCACATGATGCATATACCTATATTGAGATAGGGATTTTTAGTGGGTAAACAACCTTATCTTCCATATAATCTCTACTTACTAAGATGTAAAATATATTAGTAAATCCTATTCTAAGATTATACTTTTGGATAATGTAATTTCTACTCTAATGTAATCTTGTATCCTCAACAATATCCAACACTACAATATTATCACTATGAAGTCTTATAGTTTCTTTACTACTAGAAACTATGTCTAGGTATGGTAAATTGTCTGAAATCTAACCACATCTGTAGCTATATCCAAAAATGGAATACACTCAAACTCTGTAGTAAAATCAATGCCTATGACTTTATTTGATTCTTATATCTCAAAAAAACTAAATTAGGAGTGATGATATATCTCAATTATAATTAAATATCTTTATGATTTGTTTTTATATAGTAATATTTATATATCATAATGACCAACACCTCATATGTTCCAAAAAGAGGAACATATCCTTAATATGTATGATATACATTACGATAGTCTTGACTGCCATCCAATGGGAGTCTCTTATATCATTATCATATATTCCTATTATGACTATAGAATATGCGATGTATATACTAGTAAATAACATGAAATATATTAATACCCCATTATATATGTTTATGGGATCTTTATAATTCCTGTTATCTCTTCATGTTTTTGAGGAAACAATTTCTTGGAAGTATGAATACTATGTTACATTGGACACAATACCCTCATAGATTGTTCGATACATAATCTATTCAGTATAATGTCCTTATATCTATCTTAAAATAGTCTAAAAATATTTTATGATCTATCACAATGGATCTTCATTCTTAAAATGCATGATTCTTCCCCTAAGTCCTTTATAGAGATGCACGAGATTAAGAAAAATTTAATTGATTATAAGATTAGTATCTCATTTCAAATTTGTGTCATTTCATCATAATACAATATAAAGAAATAAATTTACTTACACTAATGTTTTTGTAGAGGAAAGGAACATATTTTTATTTATGAAGAAAAATATCATTTTTTCTTCCTCAAAGTTAATCTTCCATAACCTTGATGCTTTATTCAGCCCATAATGGGATCTTTGAAACATTCAGATATTATTGGAATTTATTTAGTCACAAAAACTTTTTATCATATAAAGTATACATCTTACTAATGGTTAATATCATGTAAAATAGTTTTGACATCCATATACCAAATCACATACTCATGGTAAGATACTATGTGAAGTATAATTATGATAGATTTCATCATATAAACTGGTGGAAATTTTTCATCAGAGTATATTACTTAGTTATGTCTATAACCTTAGGCAACTTGTGATTCCATATAGGTACCGAAATATCCATAAATTTTAATTTTTATATTTACTATCTATTTGAATCCAATGGGCTTCACATCTATGAGATTATCAAAAATCCAAAAATGGTTTTAGTATAGAGAATCCATTATAGAATTCATGGGTTCTCTCCATTTTGAGGATTCTATTCCAATTAATACTTCCTTATAGGTTATAAGATCATTACTATCAAATAATAATAATTTACCATTTTTATGACTACAAAACCATGACTTGTAGGTCCCCTAACATCTCTTTTACTCATATATAGTACATGTGTATATGGAACATCTTATTCTCTAATGCATTGTGGAATATATTCATGTGCTCACTCATGTGTATATTGATCAATTAATCTATAAAAATATATTTAATTCTGAATAACTATTTGATAGATGTGATATCTCTCAAGAAAGGTGGGATATTTTTTGACCATGAACTTATTATCTCAGTGATCATATAAGTAATATCCTTTTATTTCCTTAAGACATTCTATAAAGATACCCATCATGCCTTGTGGTTCTTTTTTTGTTTAATGATATATCCTTAATAAAAATATTCACACCCCACAATCATATATGTGACATCCCGAGTTTAATTATCTACCAGAACTGATATAGAATACTATTTACCACTAAAATTGACACTTGATTTCGAATGTGTTTTATTTTTTATTACACGTATCCCAAAATGGGTAATAGAAGTTAAGAATGACCCATCATTGATCTTACCCTGTATAGAAAGGTATGTTTTCCCATTTAAATGAAACCATTACATTGTGGTTTATAAGGATGAAAGAGCTAGGATAGAATCCCAAGATCTTAGAGATAATCAATGAAATATTGGTTATGATATTGTCTGCTATAGTTTGAGCATAATTTCATTACATTCTAACCATATGTATTCCCAGCATTATTCTTTCATTCCTTGATTTTATTAAGGGAATATGACTTATACCACATTAATTAGATATATAAATATAAAAAACCAATGATTTTAGAATATATATTTATATTTATTAAATTCTAAGTGGTCAAAAATGTTCTTTACATAAAACATTGATCTTAGATAAACCACTAAATCCTTTTTAAAAAATATAATTAAATGTGACTATTACCACATAGAATAGATATTTGTATATATTAATAGTAATAAATGAATTAAGAAACGTTTTTATAACATCTTTACTTAAGTTAAATTTTTAGTGACTCTTAGTAAATAATTACTAAAATTTTAGTTCTAAGAATAAAACCAAATAACAGAAAAAGTTTAGGAATTTCATTGTTTATAAATTATGTATATTTTATCTAAAAAAATATTGAATAATATTGATCAATAATGGATTATATTTACAATGTATAAAACCAATGTAATACTTATTTAGGAATTTATTATCAATTTGTTTATAAATTAACATAATCATTTTAAGGAAAAAGGATATGTTTCAGAAAACTGCTTTTATTTTTCACATTGTATTTTATTTTAATAAATTGATTATCTCAATTTATGTATTAATTAATTTCATTTTAAATATTATATATTTAATAAAATATATTTAAAATTTTAAAATAGTTATTTCTGTGATACTAATGAAAATACAAACATTTTCTTGCTTAAGAATATATTTTCTCTAAAAAGGTTTTGGTGCATTTTGTGCAAGATAATGGAATTTTTTCTACCACTTCCTAAAATTAAATGTTATATAATTTATTAACTATTTTAAATTCGTATATTTAATATTTTTTTTGTGTTTACCCTAATTTTTATCCATATTGAATAGTCCCCGTGTTAAAAAACTTATTACTATGATAAGAGTTACAATGGGTAAAAGTTTGGTTAACCCAATAGTTAGGGATTAAAATAAAAAAACGAAATCCTTAAATACAATTATTTTTTTCAATATTGAACTTATAATATTCTAAAATATAATAAATTTTAGCCAAATATATTATGTACGATGTATATTATACAATATTGTTTCAAGTATTTACTTGTTTTCCACTCACCTCACTTGTAAAAGGGATCCTCCTTTTCTCAATTATCCATACTACTTGAGCACTATAGTTAAGACAATTCCTATAAAAATGAAATTAAATATTGATAACCATGTATTATAGGTATTTGTATCATAGAAATACCATTTATGGAAGTCTTAAGGTGATATTAAAGATTGTTTCCCGAAGAAGAGGTAATTGAATTTACCAATATATTTTGAGTTTCTCTCATTATTAACCCCCAAAAAATATTTATTATCGATAGTAAACTGATGAAATTAGTATTTCTTCTAAACTAAAATGTTTTTATATTAATATTATGAACTTTTATATCTATATTATATCTAATGGAAAATTAAAAAATATCTCTTATGTTCATATGAACTACCTTCACCATTATGCGATGTATTTTATTTTATAGCATTATCTCTCTAAGATGGTTATAAATATGGATTTAGTGGATATATTACATTTATGAAAAAAATTATTTCTATGGATAAAATATTATCATCCTTTTTACCCTCCATTAAAATTTAAAATTATAACGTTTCTCATTCGTATGCATAGACTACCACCTCTAAGAATTGTGGTTTTTTCCATTTAAGAATAAAATTGATGGTAATAAGTATAATTATAACTAATATATATGAAATTTTAATATTCTTAAATTTCTATTAATAAATATTATTATTTAAATTCTTTCATTTCATTCATTGGAAAATTTAAACATCATCCGTGTGTATTCATGGACTACCATCTCTATGAACTAATGCCATTTTTTCCATCATCACTTTATTTGAATGATAATAAAAGAGTATATAATGACTTTTTTTGGTTTTATAAAATTAAGTACTATACATGATTTAACCATGATCGAGGTACTAGGATATGAACCCTCAATCCAAAATATGCATTGTAAATGGAATAGTAAACACCCAAATGTCGATTATAATGAATAATTTTTAATAAATAGATTTTTATAAATTTTAGGGTAATGATAAATTGTAAGATAATTATGATTATTTTTATATTATAAATTTATAATAAATTAAAATTTAATATATAGGATATTAAGAGAATATATGAATAATATCAAGACATGGGGTAAGGCTTGATTTTATAATCTATTTTATTTATGCGATTATCTATGTTAAATTTAAGACAAGAGAAACTATAAAATTCATATATTCTAAAACATATTATTTTTATCATCCTTTAGTTATTTTTTGGGTATTCTTGTTTTATGTTAATTATCCTCTCTATGGTACAAAAAAGTAACAGGATAATTTTTTTAATAAAAATTGACATTATTTCATTTGATTGGTCGAGAATATTTCTCTTCCATATCCATTGACTACAAATGTATTATAAAAGATTTTGGAAATATGTTAATTTTCAAAAAATGATTATTTTATTCACCTTTTACTTCCAAAAAAGTAATATAAGAAATTTTTATATAGGTATTTCATATGAACAACTTTTTACTTTTAACAGAAGTGTTAAAAGAATGTTCTATTTTAACATATGTTATATGAATTGATTTTCTCATCTTCATGTGTATATTTTATCATAAATATTCTTTTACAAGTTTCAATGTTTTTATTAAGTAAATATTATTACCATTTCCCATGGAATTTGTTTTAAAATATATCAAAAAGGGATGTTTTCTCATGAAATTTAATGCATATTAAAAATTATTTTATAATAGTAATTTTTAATATATGTCAAAATAATTTTATGTTTTTTGGGTTCAGAAATGATATTATATTATGATAACATAAAATTTATTTATATAGATTTATTATTATGATAATTTTTTAAGGATGACTTCATAAAGTATATTTCTATCACACATGGTAATTCCACTATGATGAAATAATTAATAATTTTATGATCATGTGGCGTAGATTTTTATGGTTTTAATTATGTGATGGGTTCTACTAGAATTAAATATCACTCTATCTCATTGGTTAATTATTTATGTCTCATTATATAATATAATCTATAATGGAGGGTGAATTCTGTACAATAAGGGACTTAGTCCATTATAATAGTCCTGGAAGTGAGCCTTGACTGAGGAAACAATGGGATCAAGGAGTGAACCCAATCCTCTATAGGACATAGACCACTATTATATTCATGGAAGTGATACATAACAATGTAAGTGACTTTATATTACTATGTGTATTCCAAAAAATTATGTTTTAGGATTATGTTAATCATGCCTATAGATTTATTATGGATGATTGTGCACTCTAATGATTCATACATTTGGGCATAACAATGACTTATTCCATGAATCATGATTTATTTTTTATTAAATATTTATAATATTCTCATATGTTATAATGATTTTCTCATAAATTAATCCTTATCCAATTCTCACCTATAATCATCAATTGATATCCACCACATTTATGCTCATTTATCATCTATGATCTCCTATTATGATACTTTATTTTCCCCTAGTTATTAAGGAAGGTACTATTTATGGTGTGTTTAAACAAAAAAATTATATAGTACTAAATTTATAGGAGATGATTTCAATAATTCATGATATAAAATGATTAATTTTCTCATCTTCATATAAAATTTTTTTTATGGTTATGGGGAGTATTGTATTGAAGGATGTGTTGAATATTCATTTAAATTGATTTAATATTTATTTATATAGTGATTGGTTTTCCTAAACATGGATCATATATGGGTTTATTTATTCTTTGATATTATATTTTTAGAAAAATTAGAATATACTATAATAAAACTTATTATAAACTAAAATAAGTATATAATGGATTGTATGAATCCTAGGATGATATGAAATTTCAATAATTTAGCACATATTTCAAATTCATTTTTTCATTATATTATTTCTCAAATTGAAAAATTATGCATGTTCTTAAAAATATGATTTTCAGTTTTAATATATGAATAGAACCAAGAGGAATCATGTTAACATCGAATATAAAGGTAAATGCATTTATTCTCCTCTTTAGAAACTGAATAGACTTGGTGATGGCCTAAAAAATATTACTCTGATCATGGAACTCTCTTAAGACATGAATAATTCTGAGCTTCCAAATTACCTATAGAAGAATAAATATATCATTGAATCTTTAATGAGGAAATTTACACCTTCAATTAATGTGTATTTTGATACACTAATTTTTGACTAATGAATCCGTACCACTAAAAGATATTTTCCATTATCTAGAGATCAGAGTATAAAAATATCAACCTTTTCTATTTATCATTTGGAATTTTTTTGATGATAAATAATATAAATTTATTAATAAAATAAGGATAGTGGAAGTGAATAAAACCATATTATGGGAAGAGTTTAAGTGTTTATTTTATTATAAATACATTTCATGAGCACACCACACATGAATGAAAAATAATTACCAAAGCTTAAGAAAATAGGTGCACAATACATCCATACTTATGTGGAAAATTTTAATATGATTATAAATAAGGTATTGGGTTTTATCAAAGAACCAAAAATAAAATTTGATCAATTTATTAGTGGTTTGAAACCAATTTATAAAAATTAATTGTCCAAAAATTACATTTTAGCCATAATGAAAAGGTTCTATGTGATATCATGTTATAAATAGTGAGTCTAGACTCTCATTTTTCTCATGGATTTAGGGATAATAAGTTTATGAAGAATATTCAATTAGATTAAAATAATAAAACCCATTTAGGTTAGAAAATTAGTATTCATTTATTCCAAAACAGTGTAATGAAACATTGGGGAAATTACCTTAAGTAAACATGCTAATTTTTAAATTGAGGAAATGATGACCATCAATTAATTGATTATTGAAGTGATGTGTATAGGTCTTATGATAAAATTAATGTAGAGGAATTCCAACTAAATTCACTACACATAGTATAATGTTATAATTATAAGATATATAGAGATTATGTTAATCAATTCATGAATATAACCGTTAATGATGTTAAATTACATCAACAACCACTTATGCTAATATAAAAAGATAAATCTCATGTTATCACAAATTCCAAAGTGTTTCATGAGAATGTAGTAGTGAAAGATAAACATATCATCTACTTTAGAAATAAAAATGTAAAATTTAATTCTTTTTCTTCTAGATCTTTTATATCATAATAATTTATAAAGGAATAATATCACTAACTCAACTAATGATGATGAATTATCGGTGAAAAAATCATAAAGGTGTGATGATCACATCTAATGTATATATCTCCTCTCGAATATAAATTTTCAAGAATCTGCATCCATTAAACTTGTTATTCTTATTTATGGTTAATTTTATGTGATTGTTGGAAAAGAAAAATTCATGCCACACACATTTCTATAAAATAAATGATTCAATACACACTCAAATAACAAATTTCAAGTTTTAATATCAATTTATATCTATATAAGAAAGGATAAAAATGATATTTATAGGTATCTTATTACTACTCACGTGCATATATATAGTGGACCAAAAAAATGTAACCTAATCCAGTGATGTGGCGGTTAGAATCTCTTAGGGGGAGTGGGTTATGGATATCAAAAAATAATAATGAAAATAGTGTCAAAGCATTAAAACCCATTTTAAGGATCTTCTAGGAAATAATTTTCCCTATAAATTACCTTATATGTGGGAACCTAGTATCAAGAGGCATAGTTCGTTTCAACATCTTTTATTGGACAATTTTAAGTGTCAAAATAGACTTACAGGTCAATATTTTTTCCCATTATAAGTTGGTATTAATTTTTCCATCATTGAAAATTTTAATTTGAATAAATATCATAATAAAAATAATTATCTCTATACATATATGAATTTTTTTGATGAATATTCATATATGGTTACACTCAAGTGGTCTGTTAAGAACTCTTCATTACATAAAAGAATGTTTTTTTTGTTTTTATTACATCCTTTTATTGCCTCACACACAAAATAGAACTTATGTATATATAGTTAGTAAAGAACTACATAGATAAACATTTCAGGATGAAAATTACCAAGAGAATCATATAAATACCGCATAGATTCTCTAAAAAATTGAATTATGTGAAACCATAGATGCAATGGGACATTAGGCAACACATAAATTAGTATACCTTTACATAATCCCTATTTCACACTAGGTAAAGGAAGGTATTTCATGAATTAGTCTTATTAATACATTTCATGAAGCAACTCCATGATTAAATATCATAAAATTATATATAATAAGTGGTATCCATATTGTTATTTGAGAATTTACTATAGAAAAATGTTATTCTGGGGCCCATATATGACTATTTTTATATAGAAGTGTTATGAAAAAAAATCTATTTTTGGACTCCCTTAAAAAAAACCCAAGGAATATTTTATGAGGACACTAATTCTCAATGATATATGTTAAGATCCTATATAGATATACACTACATACCATGTGGGAATTTCCCCCACACCACTATTCAGTATCAGTGTTGGGAAACATTCTTAGGCCTTTAGCCCAATCCCTTCACTTCTATCATTGAACCCCATGTAAAAAAATCATTATTTCACCCTATAAAAACCATACTGGCTAAGAGTTATTTTCCATTGAAACACCTATGGAACCATCCGTAATTCAAGGAAACACTCTGATTCATGACACATTTTATGGCATTGAAAACCCCCTTAAGTGTAGATTCCACTTTCTGCTTTTGAAAACAACATGAGTTTATATTATCTTCTATAATCTCAAAATACTATGAGTCGAGAAACTAATCTTAGTTTCCCCCATGTCCTCATATAATGTTATAAACAACTAAAATAATTTACTATATAGTATCCTAAAATTCACTCAATATATTATTATCTGATTCCCATCTATATGGTGCACACACCAAGCCTACATGTAAACCGTGTAATTACTTTTTCATATAAAGTAAATTAATTATACCATTAATAATAATTAATATGTGTTTATGTATCATTTATCGAAATTACATGTTATGTGATAATTTTTAAAAATTATTTAACACTTAATTAATTTCATGTTTAATTAAGAACTTTATTTTTCTAATGTTTATTACATGTAATGTACTACATTTTCATTAAATCAAACACACACCAAGTATTTTAATGCATTTACATGTGACATTCATTTATCTTAAACTCCATATAATTTCATTAAATAGAGTATACACTATAATCTGAATGAATAAGTATAATATGAACATAGAAAACTATGAGTGGATTAGTTGAGTACATGTAATATGGCCTCTAAACACACATCATGCACATAATTAATTTTAAATAAAATTAAGTAATTTTTTTATAATTAATATAGAATGGAATCTCTTTTTATGTTTGGATGTATGTAAGGATAAATGAATTAATTAACTAATAATATAATTAATTCAGATAATTTATCTTAATAAATAATGATTTAAATAAATGATTTATCCTCATTTAAAATGCATATTAGTTACATGAATGTGATTGATCCTGAGCTTGAATGATCAATGCCGGTATTGAATTTATTTTTATTTAATTGCATTGGTTTTATTATTTTTAAATTAGAATGATGTCCTATGTGGAATCCCTTTACCACCTTATTATGTAGGGAATGTATTTAGATTTATTATTTTATATAAACCCCTTAACATTTCGAATTGACCCACTCAGCTGTATGTGAGAGAGCACATATAATGGATAAAGATCCTAGGAGAGGAGGTGTATTTGGAACTAAATCAAGGTAAAATTAAACCTAGTGGTTAAAAAGGTCATCAGTGGAATGTCGTAACATGAGTCAACAATATTTGAGGAAGTTTATTCCCCTGTGACCATACGTTGATATATTGTTCATTCAATAAATCAGTAATTATAAATCTCTTATCCCATTATTTTTTTTATTTTATCTCTATCTAAGTGAATAGTTAATTTTATGGATGATTTATTGAAATCAAATAAATTAATGATTTAAATTTATTAAAGATATAATTAAAATATGGTAGATTATATATAAGGTTATTTTATCAAATAATATGGTTAATTAGATTTGTAAAATCCACATACTATAATAAATAATTGATTACACATAACAAAAGAATTAATCAATAAAAAATTAAATCTAACTAATTCTTTCATTATCCAAGTTAAATATAGATCCATATTTAATGTGTCAGTTTAGGACAATGTTGAGAAATTCATTATTAATAAGAGTGTCTTACCATGGTTGATGGGTGGACATAACCATGGTTTTATTGAATTAAATGGAAATAATATATTGAATATAAATTTTCTAAGTATGTTTTGAGAAAATTATCATCATGATTTCAGGATTAGAGAGTCCACTCAGTGCATCAAGGAGAAACAATATATTAGATTGTTAGAACACCTTCCTAAATTCCTTCTTATGATTTTCATAGACATAATCTTAATTATGAGAATGTATATATAGATCATTTCCACTAAAATATCCAAATGATAGAACATTTAAAATCTAATGGTAATTTATGTTTTGAATTGAGAAAATAGTGATAGACTACTAATAAAATTAAATTATCCCATCTCAAATATTATGGTAATCGGGATAAAGTACTTATATTTGATTTTAATTTTTTTAGTAAAATGAAAACTTCATCAACCACACTAACATTGCAACCAATTATATTGAAAGGAAATATAATTATGAGTAGTAACTTTATAGAATCATACTAGTTCTTACCCATTATATTATTCCATGAATAGAAGATTTACATGATATAGTGCCCAATTTCAGATACTCTCGATAAGGAGTTGAGTTAATAATATTTATTTAAAAATGAAAAACACAAAGTTGATGTACTAGATATCCATAGTTTTATGATTTCATCTATAAATTACAAAATCATAAATCATCTGAGAACAAGGATGCATACAACATTATCAGAAATCATTGGGATATTTATCAGCAAATAGATTTCAATGTTCATTTTGATATCTCTAAGGATCTCTTCAAATTCATGATTTTGATAAGGTTCTCTAATTAGTCCTCACATAGTCATGATTATTATATATATATATTTACAATCTAAACATTTATGGTTAAAACTACCTAATGAATTGTGCATGAATCTCATTATTCTTTTATTCCCTCAAATCACTTCAAAATAAGAATAAAATTAAGAAGACTCTCCCTTATCTTCTTTCCCAAGTAGAACATGTCATTAAAGTAGTGAATCATTAAAATCCTAGTATTCTTATAGTGAATGAGAGAAATATGAAATCAAAGGTCCCTAAAATTGTCACTATTTCTAATACTTTTACAAAATTATCTTAAAATGGAAAGAAGATCATGTGAAATTAAAGGTGATAATATGTTTCATATTTTACATGTGTTAAGATGATTAATAAGGATGATTATTATCCCATTGTGGAGAAGAAGGCTAATCTTCCTGTGCATTTGGTATATATTGGAATCTTTCTATTTAGAAGAATTGGAAATTATATTAAACTTATTATACTACCATTTATATCAAATTAAAATAACCAAGAAGATTTAGTGGAGTTACATTTGGTGAGGTGGATCTATGATATGGTTTCTATTGTTACTATAGTATCTATTGTATAATACCACTACATAATGTGGAATTGAATGATATTGGTTTAACAGAACTATTATTATATGTCATCATTACAAAAAAAAACATTATTTCTATATACATTATTGATATAAATAGTTTTATTTTTAAATATAAGAATATATTTATATTCTTATAAAATAATAGAATAAATTATGGAATGAAACACAAAAATAATGTTCTTTACATGTTATATTACAGGTACCATGTAAGGAAACCTGAAAATGAATCTTTTTTACATAACTCTTTTCAATCCCAGATATGGTATCACCTATTAGGTCATGAAAAAAAATCTATTAACAAAAATATACAAAGATAAATATTTATTTTTTTAGAAAAATTTTGTCATAAATCATGATTATTTTCTGGAAATAATGAAAATTTCTGCATTTAGTATATAAAGTGTAATTTCTATATATTTTATTGATTTAGTTTATATCAATGTGTTTAGAACAATACCAGTTGAAGGAATGGGTTACTCATAATTTATATATTATAATAATTAGTTTAGTATATATGTGAGGTGACCCAATCTTTGAATACATTAAAATTACATCATTTTAGATAAATATTTAATGCATATCATAATAAAATACCCAAAATCACTATAAAGGTTTAGTGCCATTGTTATCAGGATACATAATAATCCTATTTAATGAAATATCATTGACATACCTCAAAAAAATTCATCTAAAATTTTACCCTTATTGTGAAAACCCTACTTAATGACATACTTCATAAATTACGGAAAATAAAACATAAGGAATAGTGAACTTGGATTCTCGATAAGGGTAATCATGAGAGATATACATCAATGATCAAAAGTGAGAATTATAAAATCCTAATGATATAACCACATTATCATAACATATTAAAAAATACCCAACCTATAATTGACCATAAATTATGACTCATGGAATAAAGATTTTCTAATATAGAATACATGAGTCATAAGAGTATGAGATCTTCAATAATAAATCATGATCCATACGAGAATATTATAAAACTGAAAAAATAAGTTTTTAGAATACAAATATGTATTGAAAATAAATTCCTTATTGAAATATCACTTTCAGGACAATCATAGTATATATATTATCAAAGTGGATAAGGTTCAATACCTATTTCCCTCATTTACATAGCCAAGAAACATTGTTAAGATTATCATGGTAGGAAGAGTCCCTTACTGGGCCATTTTAGTTCATATTATCTCATGACACATAAATCTTTAACCCTTTTATTAATGAGTTATAAAATTTAATTCCCAATAATCACATAAGGGAACTATCCATAATTGCGACACAAGAGAATAAAAACATTCATCATTTCATCATAGCATAATTAACCCATGGGAAATCGAATTGTTATATGAAATCACCCTGAATATAATATCATTATAAGACATCCATATAATTTAATTGGATATAATCATATGTGCATATCCCTGGTGGATCATAGCAGTCCTCAAAGGATATTAACATTGAAGAAAAATATATTTTATGAAATAATCGTAGATAGGATTTGAAAATCAATGGAAAACATACCATTTTGGTTTAAAAACATAAATTTCAAGAGATAAAAGAAATAGATTTTACTTGTATATCCTTTGAATCCCTTAATGTAATATTCTAAAAAATGGAGAGATGTGATGGTGAAAAAATCCATTCATTATTTATAAATTAAAATATAATATTCTTTACATTTTTTTGTAAAATTTTATATGTTATTCATATTAACATTTTATGAAAATATTATTTTTAATAATTTTTAAACAATATTAGAGGTAATTAAAATAAAATTTTTAAAAATTATTTATTGGTAATAATGTTATTATATAAAATTTTATCCAGAGAAACATTTTTTTTGGGATTTTATAAAAGCCACTTTAGGTAAGTGGGCAACCGCACAGTTCTAAATCATCACACTAACCACATTACACATTCAAAATGAAACTTCAAAACTCAAAACCCTGCCATCATCACCTCGAGCCGTGAGCCTTTCATCATACATCAGCCTCGAAGGATGGTACCCTGCTGCCTCGAGCCTTGAACCACCGTCACACTGACCATCAACATCAAACTATATCGCCGGTGGATGTCACCAGTGACCATCGTACCACTGGCCATCATCATTGTATTTTCAAAACACCATCACTGGCATCCAAAAATGAAGCACTATCAACCATCCTGCATCTCCACCAAAACACCACTGGTGGGATCCCATCGGAAACCATCGTCTCAAAACCAAATAACAACGCTAGTGAGAACTCGTTGTCACCGCCACCAAATCAAGGAACCGCAAAAATCATCACCCACTCCACTGATAGTCACAACCCAACAATTCAACACAACTAGGGCGCATCACGAACCCAATCAACCAGAAAACGAGAAAATTACAGTTATTCACAAACATCATAGAAACACCATGAACGCAACCAAGCCAAATCCAAAGCCGCCACCCCAACCGCTGGAGAAGACCTCATTTGAACCTCAAAGAACTCAACCACTATGGGCTAGGAAGTGACCTACAAACCCTAAGAAACTCACCACAGGACAGGCGAGTTTCCGAGAACCAAACCTGTAGCGCTCCGTAGAGTATGCCGACGAACCGGTCTTACAACTGCAGATCTGGATCGACGCCCACAGAAGCGCATAGCGCAAATCTACATCATGAGAGGGAGCCACAAAATCAATGCAGAGAGCAGAGAGGGATCTGAAGAAAATCTACCACGAGAGGGGGGCGGCGGTGGGAAAAACCGTAGCGCAACCTCCCAAGAAGCACTCAACCAAATACATTAGAGAGAAAACCTTCAATCCCTTAATAACATTCAAATAAAAAAGGGAAGTAAAGACCTCCCCTCCCCGGACAAGAATAGCTACGTCGTCCTTCTTCAAAGGAACACCGACGGGATGAGGCCAGCCATGCAGCACCAACACCCAGCCGCCGAGGTGATCCAGAAGAGGAGGACTTAGGAGGCAGACGTAGAGGGAAGGAACTCGAGAATGAGGGGAAAACCCTGGTCACCTCAGGAGGTGGAGGAGACGCCGATCAGAGGCCGATATCCATCCATTATATATAATTTTATGGAAATGAATATGTAAGATAAAGATTTCATAATAAAAATATGAAATTGGCTCATATTTTCATTAAAAAAATTTCATATTAATGTTAATTACCATCAAGAGGAGAATTAAAGGAGAACATTAAAATCAAATAAATAACTAGAGTATATGAAAATAATTTTTTTAAAGCATAATTATCTTATAATTAATCACATCAGAAATTTTATAGAAAGTCTCAAAAAATAAATTGGATTGTAACATTCACCCATACCTCAAGTCCTAACATTCGTCACACACACTCTTATGATTATATATAGTAAACATATATATTTTTATAAATATCAAACAAAAACATATTAAAACTGAAAATAAAATATTACATTCTATTATAATTTCTAATTAACCATTTATTAATAGTTCATTATTAAAATTTACCTTCTGGTATTAATTGTTCAATTTTTTAAACATGTTATGGATTTATGGATTTAGTACTACACCTTGGTAATGGTTTCATCATATATATAATATTATTCAGGTAAAATGTTTCATATTTATTCATTATATACAATATTATTTCCATTCAAAATAACAAGAACAAATTTTTATTAATAAGGGGGAAATTATGCAAAAAATTAACTGGGGTTTAAAAGATTAATCCTTAGTGCATCATCCCTAACAAGATTAGTGCACCCCAAGGGGAGGGGACTTGTGATAGTGAATGTGTTGTATGGTCTTTTAGGAGTATCCTATGAGGCCAAAAAATATGCAACTATATTCCCTTCCCACCATGTGTGAGTAATAGCTATGTGATTGGAGAATAAAATTATGTATCTACATATCAAATTGGTTATAGCCCATGGTAAATGAATATTTACTTTTATGGACCTATGATGGATCAAGGAATATGTTTCCACCACATCCATAGCATTGAATGAAAAAAATAAAAGACCAAGACGGGTTCCAAACAAACCCTCCACCCCTCTTACAACCATTAATACATGAACTTTCAATGTTCATATTGAGGTCATGATCAGGTGGGATCCATCTAACCAACCTTCCATGTGGAATATTTCTGCGAACTGTACAAAAGAAATACACAACAGTGGTCATCCATATAGATGGTATGATATCCCACTGGTCCATCTCAACCACCAAAAATCAGGCCCTAACCAACACTCCATATGCCTAAAACATATTCCTTTCATGTCGAAACCTATTATGAGAATTCCAACCACTCCAATATGCAGCTTCCAAGAATATATCTATCTCTTTATGTTCATGATTTTTCTCATCCAACCCATGTAACTAGGAGTGGATGAAGTTGTGAGAGGAGAAAACCTGCCCATATTGTCCATAGAGAACATGATGGCCATACAAGATAAAGGATGCCCACTCTCCCTTAAATAAAAGTTGACTAGAGGATTTCCCATCAGTCTATGATAGAAGTTTCAATAGGATACAATATATACACCTCTTCTTCGAACATCCTCATATGTAGTTAATTAATACTTATGAATCATGTCACTTTGTGATGGTGGTAGGACACACATATGAAAAAGTGACATTATAATTTTTTAATAGAATAATTGATGATAATGTAGATAATATTTCATTATTAAAATATATTAATCATTTAATAAACATGGTATATGTCAATTAAAATCCTATATTTAACCATCTAGGATAGATAGTGATGAAAAATAAAATCCATCACCTTATATAAATCGTAATCTATATGTATAAATGAGGGATTATATTTTTATTTTCTTATATAAATTATAATTAAATGGTCTAGAAAATAAAAATAAAACCATTATAGTATAGTAAATATTCTTATTTCATCATGTTATGATGGTTACTCGAGATGCGGTTCCTTTTAACATGTGATGTAGATAGAAAATATGAAAACACATGATCCATTAATAGATAATATATGTATGAATCATATAATTTAGCTCAATATTTTCATATATTAAATGATAAATAAAATAGAAGTACATAATTTCAGGTATTTTAATCCTTATTTCATAGGTTAAACCTTCTTTTAACCTTTTTATCCCTCACTGTGATAACATGTTTTTTAACATGGAAATTATTTGTTATGGATAAAAGTTAAACTAGCAATATTACTAGATAATGATTTTATTACTATAAATATGGTATCCACTTTATAATTATAAATTCATACAACTGGAAAAATAATAATTCAAATATCTATGCACAAAATGTTTAAAACCCTTTTTAGAGATATTTTATTTTTAATCATAATAGTTATTTTATTATCATTCCATGATACGTAAAATGATTAGATGAACGTTAGTATATTTTATTGAATATATTATCACCAAATTTTTCTAAAATAATTCATAAAAATTTATTCATTCAATTTATTTAGATAAAATGCATTGTCTACAAAAAAAATGATTTCATTGATAAATATATGCTTTTAAATTCAAATGCTTTTATCATCATTTTTAACTAATTAATAATAAATTAATTAATTATTAATAATTTGTCAATACACATTATAAACACATTAAATTATTTATTATTTGTGATAAATATATTTATATATATATATAACACATAATATATAAAAAATGTAATTAAATAAAAATTATTCTTTAAATGATTTTGTTCATATCATTACAATTTGTGTACTTATTTCCTAAGAATAAATCAATAGATTCATGTTAAGAGAAAATAATATACATGTTTTTCATAATTCAGTTATTTCTATTAATACTTTCAAATCCAACTATTGTGTGATAAAAATCACTTTTAATAATAATTTTTTGAGGCTACATAATTATTCATCTAAACATGGTGTTGCATACAGTGAAATCTATCGAACACTTCATATCTTATAAAGAGAAAAATATATTCTAAAATCATGGGATGTTATATTCTAACCCTTATAAATCCCCCCCAAAATTACATTACTCTTATACAAAAATATTATGACACATCTACCTCATCAAATCATCAAGTTACCACATTACATTTCCAAATTTAAGATTCCATCATTGAACCTTAACTTGGTTATTAGTATTTTTTTAGAAAAATATCAATATGATTCAATATTTATACTATTTATTCCTAATATTAAATATCATGCTTCAATAGTTTGGACTTTTAGTTAATTACACATAAAATATCATGTATATACTTCCTTAAAAATAGATACATGGAACACATCATAAATTGGGAAGAGCTTTGGTTGAAGCTTAATGTGATAAGATACCAACTTGATAGTATCAATTATCATGGAAGGTATAATTATATCTCGGTATTAGATTTCCTATTTATCAAAATCTCATAACACTCTTCCAAGGAGATATTTATAGGAATACATTATCACCTGTTTCGAACTCTACATCTCAAGGATGATTATTAGTGCAATTATTCTATCAAATCTAAGATACTTTGATGTGCATATAAATGGATATAACATTATATACCATTTCCCTAGTATTCTTAGGACATCATAGATTTTTTTCTCTAACTTCATCTTAACATTTTCTTGTTCTTCCCTTCTTTTATTTGAGGAATTCAAAATAATCTATCTGATTACTCAATATAATGTTATTGTCGTTTGAAAATTCACTTGAGGAAGGTTTTTATTCCAACCACATTTAAAAATCATATATTATGATATAATAATATCTAATAGGGTTTTGATGTTCCTCTTAGAATGATTCACTATCAGAGGATAACATTTAGTAAAAAAATACACATTAAATGGAAAGATTGTATAATAATTATTCATAAAATCATGGTAAACCATCGATTACAATAAAAAATAATATATTTGTTTACTCCATTAAACATTAACACATAATTAATGTATGTCCTTGAAATTTTATCAATAAAGAGAAATGTTATTTCATATAAAAAATGTGTTGACTTCATAAGGTGATCAACAACAACACCAATTGTTTTTGGGATTTTAGATATCATGGGGAGACCTACAATAATATCAATAGTATGTTTTAACATTTCCATTTTTTTATGTGTAATGTTTGTGATATCTTATAAGGATCCCAACATTCATCCACAAATTTTTTATATACCAGTCATCAAGATACATACTTTGTAATATACCAATTCATATTCTTCTACCAAAAATACTCTTTAATATCTCTATACATATTGTTTCTTCTTATATGAATATATAATGATTAGTTGTGTTATGAATAATAAAATAGATCATTCTTTAATTATATTATTAAATGGAAACATGTCAGGTTTATGAATATAATTATGTTAAAATATTTCTGTTTGAACTTTGGAACAATCCCTAACATATTTTTTGGAGCTTCACATCTTCTAGTCATGAATCTTTAAACATCAAATAGATGGATGATTGAACATTCATATAAAAATGATAGTATATATATCCTTTCATTAATATATGATGGTTTATCCTCTTCAAATAAATAAGTATTATATTTATGTCAATCCTTTTCATGGAGAAACTAGAATGGTCCATATGACTGAGAGAAACGACCACCTTTCTTCCTTCCCAAGGTGGTAATGTATTGAGCCTTCATAATCATCAATATAATCCAAAAATTTATTTTAGAATATATTTAACTCTTTATGTGTGTATATATATTTAAATATTTTATTATAAATATATATATCACACCTTTGACTATATAAAAAAGGCCCCAAAATTTTTAATGAGAACACCACTAATGTAAGATCCAAATCACCATTCAAGTAATTTTTCTTATAAATAACCAATTATCTTGAGGAATATGATATAAAAATATCATTATGTATGAAAAAATACGATTTCATACTTTTATGTATTATTTTATATCACATGCCTTTCTTCAGTATAGGGTAATGTGAGAACAGAAGCACTAACCAAATGTCTCTCCAATTCAATGAAATTCTCTTCATATTCATCAGTCCAAAACTTTAAGGATCCTATTCACATACAATGTCTATTAGATTTGATATTCCTATGGAATCACCCACATGTACTTGATTCTATCCATTCATCCCAATAGAAATATGGTTCCTAATCACCGTCATAGTTTTAGGAATTTTTTTAATAACTTCTCTCATTCAAGGTTCCATTGATATTAACACACATATGATGATGTGTACCAATATTTATACTTTTTGTACCTAAAATTATCTCATGTTAAATTTGGAATATTTTTTTCCTTTATTGGGTTAATTATCATAATCCTAAAAATATCTCTATTCCATTCTGTACACATTAAATATATAATATTATCAATATAAAGAATAAAAAAAACTTATCATGATAATCTAAAAATAATTTAATCATTAGTTAAATGAATAAAGTGAGAGAATTTATATTTCTAAATTTAATTAATATACATTACAATTGATCATACCTCATAAATAATGTTTCCCTATATATGTCCTCTTTCAGGAACTCAAATGGATGATATATAGAATTAATGTTAAATCATTGAAATGTATTGATCTCTAAATAGTCAATCAAATAATTCATCAATGTGTGGTTGAGCATACATGTTCTTGATATTTATCATATTAAGTTCTTGATAAAAAAATTCAAAGATTCATTTACTCATTTTTCTTCTTAACAAAAATAATTGGTAGACCCCATGACGACACACTCATATTATGGATCCATTTTAGATATTATCTAATATTTTCATATTCAATTCTTACAACTGAATTAGCATTGTTATAGATGGATTCCTTGAAATTTTTATAGAACCATATATGAGTTATACAGAATAATAATATTCATTATTCATGGAAATAATATGAAAATATTAAGCAAAATGAATCCACATATTCCAAACCAATAGGAATATATTCAGTGTTTACTTTCTCCCCAACCATTTAAGATAAAAAACCCTCATGAATAGGTTGTAAGATTCATATAATGGAATAAATTGACATTATAACTTAATTTACATTATTACGCTGATAGTAAATGATTGGTTTATTAGAAAAATAAAATTTAACATCTCTTCCTTGATACCTAATATAGGATCTATAAAAAAAGATTAATTCCATGAAAAAAATCACTATTTTGATTGATCTATAATAGGGTGTGTTTGGGTAGCTATAAATATCCAATGGATCCAAAATATTATATAAGAGAATCCACGTGGACCTACTTTCCAATGTTAGGAAATTATTGGGGTTCTATTGAAGTGGCGCTTTGAATTGCACATTCGTCAATAAGGTATGAGGTTAGGATCATTACACATTTTTAGGGGATTATTGAATACTCATGGATTATCATAAATAGTTAATTTGTATTTCACAAATCCTTATGATATCCTAATGAAAAATAGGATACCTCTATATAAATAGTTGGTCATTTGACATGCATTGATAATAACATTAATACACATCGGATGTGTTCCATAAATGTGAGAATATGTATATATTAAATGTTCTCCATCTATTAAATCATCTATTTTTATTATATGTTCTATATCTTTAAAAATTTTATTACATGGTGAAGCTATTTTAAATTCATATAACTAGTTTCATTGTACTTTTATCATCATACTAGAAGGTATAATGTGCTTATGATATAGGTATCAGACCCATAAGAAAGTCTTAAAATATATCCTTTTAAAAGGAATCATAACCCACATAGTTTTATTTCACTTAATAGTATATTCCATACCATTTAAGGTCATGTGATATGGGTTGGTCCATATATTGTAACATCATAAAATTAGGAATATTCGGTGAAAAATTTCTACAAATGGTTTTTGTGAGAATTACATAGGAGTGGGAATTTCTAAATGGCCACATAGGGAATATATACCTATAATACTAGGTTGGAATTTTAAGGAATATGAACTAGTAAGGATGGTCCCTATTTGGAATACAACTTAACTAGATGATATAATAAGACCTAGATGTAATATACCCCTTTTGTTGGGGTCATGGTTTTATTGGGAAAATGGACCATTATTGAGAGTTTCTAAGGGGATATGTCATTAAATAAAATCACTTCCTAGATTATAGAAAAATATCCTGGTTAGGGAAGTCCATTGATCATGATGAATATAACCCACTAAGAATGGTAAATTTTGGGTTAATGATGTTGGGATTGAACTACTTGATATAATATTTTGTATTCCACCAAAACATGAATGAAATATCACATAGTAAAAATGACACAGATGATGGTAATGCGATGAGAATATATTATACAGTTAACTTTATATGGTAAGGAAATTCACATATAGTATACATCATGAGGCTAGGTTGTTTAACACATAGTTTAATGTATTATCATAGAGACATGTTCATTTAGTTTTATATAATGAAACTAAGAAATTTACCGTGTAGTTTAACATCATTATATGATGATTTTTTGTTCAATTTTATGTCATGTGACTTAGATGTTAGCCACAATGATTAATGTTGTTTTTTGTGGAAATTATCAAGCAGTATAATATTGTGTGAGGTGGATGTTAACCATTTATTTTATTGTCATGTTTTATAGATGTTTTCCATAAATAAAATTTTATTAAACTGTGAAATTATCTATAAATTTTAACACCATCAAGTAGGTTCATTAATGCATCCTTACATTTTATTGCATTAACATTTCATGATGTAGAATAAAATATAGGATCATTTAATTTTTAGTTTATTGTATATGAGGAACATAATACATGAAAATATAAAACATTATACTATACTACTTCAGAGAAATATTTTGTGGTTCACCCTAGTTTACTTTTAATTCATATAATATCTTGGGGACATACATAAAATTAAAGGTGTGACCATGATTCCTAGTATTGGAATAAGAACAGAGGACATATAACATTTGATCATGTGAAACATATATAATAAAATGATGCATAAAATTAAGGCATGAAAAAGAGGCATATAATAATAATTATATTATTAAACATGACATAGAAATTTTGGTATAATATTTTAATGATGCATTAATGACCATACCACCAAGGTGTATCACTAAGGTGTCATCACTCAAAATTACCAAGGTCATTCCCCATGGTATCATAAAACATATCATCTAAAGATATTAAATTATTTTCTTTATGCATTGGAACACTATCATTGTTCACCCTTCATATATCTTAATTTCATGTTATCCAAATTGATCAGGATAAAAAAATTTATTAATAACCCATAGAAGATAAATAACAGGTCCTATAAAAAATATTACATAACAATTGTTTGAAGACGTGACCATTACATTATTTATGACCCATGAAAAAGGAAAATGAGTTTCATATATGTAAATTGTGAAATTATTTTCATGCTTAAATATATTTTGAAAACCATTTGAAATAAAGAGGTTTTGTTATTCAAAAAATATAAATATAAATTTTCATGTAAAATACAATAATTTTATAAAAAAATTCAAAAACATGATGTGTTTTATACAGGGATTAATGGAAGAGGAAATGAGAGGAGAAAAGGGTCTCACATTGATTAAAAATACAAATAATATAGTAATGGGATGATATAAATTGGAAAAAATTATTTTTTTGGAAAATATAATACGTACTACAAAGAGTAAACTTGAATGGTTAACAGAAGTGGGGATTTCACTTTACTTGATGTTTTACTATTACAAATTGATGATTGGAATCTTGGGGGATTGAGGGAACTGTGGGGGGGGGGATTTATATAAGGTAAAATCACTAAGAATTTATGGATCATGGATTGGGATTTGATTAGAATGGTTAAATGGGTGTTTTATAGAAAAATAGAAGAATTGTTTAAAAAATTTCAAATATTGGTTAGGGAAATATGGATGTGAGAAAATGCAAGAACCATTGGAATGACCATTTTATTGTTTCCTGGTTTATGAAATTTGACTACATTTTATGATATTTTAAACTACTGTAGTCAGACACCATTTTTTTAATATTTCTTTTGGTATAGAAAATTAAATTTCCGATAAATTAATTTTTTTTAAATCAAAGCTTATATTTTAGAATTTTGAAAGTCAATTATAGGTTTGAAAATTGATTGAAATATATTAAAATAATTAATTTTAATAAAATGACATAATTTATATCTTTAATTTAGTTTAATTTAATAATTAACATATTATGACACAAATATAAAGTTATAAAACATTCCAAAAACCAAAAACTATATTTTTACTTAAAAAAACAATTATGTATTTAAGAAATTGTTAAAAATTATCCCTAAATTAATTTTGAGATTTTTATTTCGAATATAATTTTTATTTTATCATAATAATTCTCTAAATATTAGTATTTTAACTTTAAAAGATAAAAAACCTTATTTTCTAAAAAATTACAATTTCTTTAAAAATGTCATATTTTTAATGCTTGTAAGAATTTCATATTATTTTATAAATTTATTTTATCATATATATTTAAATAAGTGTTTTTTTTAAAGACTATTTAATGGGAAAAAAATTATTTAGAATACCTAATTCTATTATTAAAATTCATCTATTTTTTATAAACATAAAATTATATTTTATTTGTGTCCACAAATCAATTTATCAAAAAACCTCTTTTTAAACATATATTTTATTAATAATTTTTTTTATCAAAAATGTAATTAATTAAATAGAAATTTTATTTATACAATGGAAGTTACATTTTATAAAACTAATTCTTAGACATGTTACCCATTATTACACCCGCATTCACCCTAAGGGTATGTTTGGTGATTGTGGTATTTTGATGGGTTGTCTCAACTGACATTGAATGAGTTGTAATCACCAATAACATGAACTTAACCAATAATTAATTTAACTAATGCCTCAATTGTTAAATCTTGGTTTTATATATCTCAAGTGAGAATCCCAATGATGCATCCTCCATCATAAGTTCTAAAAAATGATCTTCAAAAGGATTGAATCTGCTAGATGAGGTAATCATTTCTCCATTTAGCATCAATTATCTTTTTTCATTACAACTTACAAATAGTAATTATAATTGTAAAACTATCACCTATGTGTATGGTTCCCAATTGTCAAATTTACTAATGGCTATATTTACCAACATTCATATTTTACCAATGGCCATATAATGGTCAAATCCCAATGTTCACATTTCCTATTATACCCTATAACTATAACTTCATCCATTCACTCAATATTCACTAAAATTCCTCTAATGGTTATATATTATGTGTTATTTATTTTATGATTTGGTTTAATAATATTTGGTCTCATTTAAATTGTATTGGACATGGTGGTGAAGATTCTAATAGATTGGGTTGATCCAAATTTTCCAATATTATGATTTCTTATTTTTTACAATTTCAATGTTTGGAATTTCAATTGATTTTATAGATAAATACTCTAATGATCACTGTTAATAATATAAGTTTTTTTAGTTTCATCTTTATTTTGTACATGTATAATATAATATAATATAACACACATTTTCTCAAGAAAAAAGATATCATTTAAAAAACCTCAGTCATTAAATTTTTCACCCATTTAAAAATTTCATCGATATAATTTGAAATTGTATCATAGGTTGAGAATAGGTTTGGGTACAAAATTTTCATTTATTTCAATGGTTACCATGTCTCATCTTCATACTTATTTTTTCTCCATAACACATTGACATGGTCAATTTTCTTATTACAGAGTAATATTTTTCTATGGTCCAAGATGTCCACCAATTTATCCTCATAAGATATGTCATGTTTCAATTATACTACATCCAGATTCAGTGAATGTGAGGGATTCAGTATATAAATCCACAAGAGAGATTCATGGAATACATCATGAACTTGATCCAAATTTAGTGGATGTTATAGATGATATTCCACAACTCTTATTTCCTCATGGATTTTAATGGGTTCAATTTACCTAGGGCTAATCATCCCCTTATTTAAAAACCACTTGACTCCCTTCCAGGGTGATATCCAGAGGAAAATATTTTCTCCAACATCAAACTCCAAGTCCCTTTGATGGTTTTCTTTATAAATCATCCACAAACTCTAAGCATCCTTTATATATTTTTGGATGGAATGAAATTTTTCTATCACATCTTTTCCAAGATCATACCCAAGTATATTTCTCCCACTAACTTCCTCCAAACAAGTAGGTTTTACACAGCACATCCCATATATTTCTTAATAGGGTACTATTTGAATACACTAGTGGAGACTATTATTGTGTGAGAAATGAACTAATGGGATGTGTTGATACCATCCTATTTTAAATTATATGAATCATGTTCTCAACATGTACTCAAGTATCTAAATAGTATATTCATATTATCCATCATTTTGGGGATTATAGGTCTAACGAAAATTCAACTTAGTATTCATAACATGTTAAATACTTCTCTTGAGGTTAGATGTGAACCTTGGATCATGATTAGGAATGACAAAAAGTGGTTCCGCATATAGCCTAACCACTTCTACTTCGTATATCATAGAAATTTGGTAATGAGAGAGATATTATTGAATAACTATCAAATGGGCAGTCTTTGTGAGATGATCCACTATAACCTAAATTGCAAAGTTTCCTTTGGATGTTCTTTGGAAACAAGTGATGATGTCCATATTGATATTTTCCCACATCCATGATGGTATGAGTAGTAGTTGTAATAACCATTTAGAATTTTGTCTCTTCCCATTCACACGGTGATACGCCAATAACATTACAGTATAGTCAGTAATCTCACTTTTCATATTCTACCACCAATAATGATCATGAAGGTCACTATAAATTTCATTTCCTATATGATGTATTATAAATGTAGAGATATAAGCTTTATACATCAGCACTTTCTTTGTCTATGGAATATATGAGACACATATCCTCGAAAAATATTTTATTAGACTTTATTGACACATATTGAACTCAGGAATCACACCATTATTTATAGCATATATATTATATTCAACCAAATGATCTCATATTTAAGCTCTCTTGATCTTCTATAGTAATGATCTTTGAGAAACCATTTGGGAAATGATTGATGGTTTACCTTTCCTTATGATTACCATGCATGAACTTACTAGGTCTTTGATTAGTGCATCTCCTTGAATCCTCATCATTTCTCTCACAATAGAGCCTTTCCTACTTAATTCACCATCAACCTAAATTTATCTTCTAGTTTGATAATATATTAAATAATTATAGTCTTTAAAAAGTTCCATTCATCTCTATTGTAAAATGTCCAATTCCATTTATGCGAATATATACCTAAAAAATTATTTGTATGTGTATATATCATAGTTATCCCCATAATGATATCACCTTATCATCTTACAAGAAATCATAACAGCATGTAACTCTAGTTCTTATGTAAGATAATTCTACCCATGATGCTTTAACTATGGAGAGATTGAGCGATCAAATTGATATCTTTCATGAGGATTCACCCAAGACATTTTAGATATGAATCACTATAAATAAAAAACCATCCCCAAAAGAGGGTAGAGTAAGCACAAGGGAATTAAAAAATATTTTCTTCAGTTCTTGGAATCTTTATTCGCACTCCTTTCTCTAGATGAACAAAGATAATTTTCAAGTTAACACTGTTAGTGTATTATAAATTCATTAAAATATTTTAAAAAACATCCTGTAATATCATGCTAAACCAAAGAAACTAAATGTCAAAGTTACTGGTGTTAGATGATGCCACTCCACTGTTACTCTTTTCGTGGTAGGTTAAAATGAGATTCCTTCATTGGTCATAATGTGACCTAAGAATGCAACTTTTCGTAACCACAAATCACATTTGTTGAATTATCCAAATAGCTTCTCCTTCCTCACATTTTTTATATAACAATTATATGATCCTCATTATCCTCACAACACATGAAATATATCATAATAATATCAATAAAAACTACTAAACAATTATCAAGGTAGTGCTTAAAGACTCTATTCATAAAATCCATAAATATAGTGGGAGAATTAGTTATGTTGAATGGAATGACATCAGACTATTAATTCCTTTATGTTTTTCATACTATAGTTTTTTTAATACCTTCTTTCTTCATCTTTAGTTGATGTTATTCGGGTCAGAGATCAATCTTGGAGAATAATTTATCCCCATAAATTTGGTCAAATAAATCATAAATCATTTGGAGAGGGTACCTTTAATTCAATTTGTCACATTATGTTCCCCATAGTCAAGGAAGAACCTCATTTATACATTATTATTCCTTAAAAAACTAAATAGGTTCTCCCCAAGGAAATACACTTGTTTATATAAATCCATTATCTAAATGTTCTTTTATTTTTTATTTTAATTCCTCTTACTCCATTTCTTCCATTATATATGGGGTCATTGATATTGACTTGAATCCATATATGAGATCAGTGGATAACTCCAACTATTTTTATATATTAGGAAAATGTAAATATTTAGGAAATATTTCTATATATTCTTGAATGATAGGGACATTTTCTATCTTTATAATTTCAAGTCCTTAAAGTCTTCACCAATCATCTCTATGAATAAGGCTATGGGAGGTGCTACTAGATAATTCTCAGGACATGATATCTCTCCTTTGGATATTATAGTATCATTTCCAGTCAAGACTATAGAAATTTAATTGATTCTACATTTTATCTTAGAATTACACTTTATGATCTAGTCTATCCCTAGTATAGAGTCAAATTTCACCCTTAGAATGACTATAAGATTTCTAATGAGATTGTACACTCCAAATTTAATACTAGAGTATATATAGACTATATATGAAAGGATAATCCCTCTTGATGTATTGAATGATAAATCCAATTCAAGAATCTCATAGAATTATTTTATAATCTATGAAAACATTGATGAAATAAAGAAAATTTTAGAACCCTAATCAAATAATAGAAATGATATATTTTATATTATGATAAGTTTACCTTCCATCACTTCATTAGAAGCCTCTACTTCATCCACCATTATAGGAAATGAATGTACATGATAAATTATATTAGGTCCAATTTATTGGTGGTTTCCCTTAATTATCTTCTGATTTTTACATTTATTCACAAAGGCCAAAGTTATCCACACATGAAGAATAAAACATTCAACTAGTCCAACACAATCTTCCTTTTTTCATTAGTGTTGATATGTAGAGTCTTCCCATCACCAAGAATGATCTATGATATATGCACACCTCTTTAGAATTTTTAGAACATTCCACTCCCTATCAGGAAATTCTCTAAATTATTCATCCAACATCTATTTTATGTAAAATGTTTCATATTTATTCTTCCTCTTCCAGGATCAAAATTTTTCCTTGATATTGGATTCATTTCTCTCTTCATTTCATTCATTATATGTCAAAAATTAATCACTCCAAAATCAAATTAAACATTCAAATAACTTTGAACTATCTCCTCATAGCTTTCGTCTTATCGACTCTCAAAATTCCTCCTCATACGGGGTCTTAGTCTCTAGAAGAATCTATCAACTATTCCCTTATGACCCATAAAAAATCTATAGGTATACCGATAAAGTCATTTAATGTTTATTTAATAGATTCCAAGTGATTAATTTTCCTTCTAATTTAGTTCTATTAATTTCTTCTCAAATATTTCACATCAAATGGGGAAATATTTATTAAAAAAGATTCCTTAAGACTCATCACAATCCATATAATCAATATCTTTTTTTGGATTCATGTTTTTAATATTTTTTAACTAATAATTAGATTATACTACCAATATCAACACTACCTGGGTGACTTCCCCTAAATATAAAAAATCTAGTAAAAAAATATATTTTTTATAGAGAAAATATATTATTTAATAATCAATCGGTTAGTAGATCCATGAAAATATGGTGTTCATTGAAGAAAGAAGGAAATAGTGAATAGTTTTTCCCTTAGATACGAATCATGTCACTCAACATGATTCAATTTATTAATCATAACTCTAAATAGTTGATTCATCATCATTAAGTATGTTTTTTCAATACAACATCTATCAGAAGGCCATCGGTACATCATCAATTTCCCTCATCATTTACACAATTCCCCATATTTCCCACTATTTTCATAAAAGAATAAAATAGTAATGAAAAATGTTCTACTTTTAGTATTATTATAACTCTAATTGGATTTTAAGTCTCATAACATCATGATTAAATATGTTATTAATTAATATCCTCTAATAACAATCCCATTTTCCTCAAAACCTTCATAATGGTTCATAAAAATCCCGTGATTAACCAGAAAATACCCCAAGAGTTCCAAAATTGGTGTACAACAATGCTCGTTTTCATTCACCAATTCTTTTTCATGTATATATCAATGCCTTTTTTGTGTGTTTCCACTGGTTACATCTATTTTAAATCCACATTATCTTATAATGTCCAGTTTGGGAATTATTTTATTATAAACCACATTCTTGTAACTAAACATAATACCAAGTACAATATTTATATTTATCCATTTTTCTCTTAATAATGTTTAACATCTTATTTTCCACAAATAAAAAATCTTTTATCCTATACTAACTATGTGATCCCTCCATTTTATTTTATAATCTTATCATTACATTGAAAAAACCCAAGATCTCCAAAAAAACTCTTGTATCTTGGAAATCCAAAACATAATACACGAATAGATAAAATATTATTCTAATACAATTGAATGACTTATTCATGGTTTTAACCTAGGTTAATTTTACTACATCTCATATTATGGGGACATGAATCAAAGTAAATTCTTGGGCATGAATCTCGACAAGGGAATGATAAAGGGGGATATATATAATATGATTATGAGACATATCAGAAATTAAAATGATGTGTAATAATAAGTAGTGAAAGAGAGTTATATCATAATAATAAGAACATGAATAATAACATGGATATAGGGATACAACATTTAAGTAATACATTCAAAATCCTATCACTAAGGTTTATTTCTAAGCTTTCATAAACAAAAATAACTAAGGTTATTAACCAAGGTATCAATAAACATGTCATATCAAGCGATTAAATTGATTTCCCAATGTATTGGATCACTACCAAGGAAAAACCTTCATAAATATTAATTTAATGTGATAAATATTAATCATGATAAAGGATTTACTTAATAACCCATATAAAATAAATATTGGGTTTAATATCTAAATAATTCCATAAAAAAGCTTAAATACTTGACCAATGTAGTATTTGTAACCCACATAATGGGAATTGGGGTTTTATGTATGTAAATCCCTGAATCATAGTCCTTTTTATATCTATTTGAATACCCATTGGAAATAAGTGGTCTGATTATTCAAAAATTAAAAAGATAATTTCTCTTATAGAAGAGAGAAATTTGATAATTAAATTCAACTAAAGATAGGTATAAAACATGGATTAAAGGAAGGGGAAATAAGAGGGGACAAGGGTATCCCATTTATAAAACACTATTATTATATTAATGGGTCAATATAAAGTTAAAAAGTATTTTTTTGGAAAATATATGACATACCACAAAAAGGGAACATGAATGGAAAAGAGAAGTAGAGATTTCCCTTACCCTTAATAGCCACTCCTAAATCATCGGGATTGGAACCTTGGGGTTTGAGTAAATCTTATGTGGTGTTCCTTGAAAGAAAAAATAACCATAACTGTATGGATTATGGATTTGTATTGCATGGTAATGGTGAAATAGGTAGGTTATTATTCCTTAGGGGAAGTCTTAGTATGAAGCATTTTAATTTTTGTTAAAGGTAAAATTAACTTATTTAAATAAAATAAGGTGATCCATTCTTGATGTGAGAAAAAGGATATAATAATATATTCAGTAAATTTCATGAGAGTCTATAGTAAAATATTTATGTGGTTTATAGCTTCGAATGAGGACATGAGAGAAACCAAAAGCACTATCTCGACTCCTATTATTCTAAGTTCAATGAAGAGAATATAAACTCATGGTGTTTTTGGAATCTAAAAGGGGAATATATAATTTAGGGGTTTTTTTATTCCATAAAATGTGTCATGAATTAGAGTGTTTCTGAGAATTATGGATGGGTCCATAGGTATTTTAATGGAAAATAATTCTTGCTAATAGGAATATTTTTTGGTGAAACTCATGAATTTTTTCTGGGGTTCAATGATAGAAGTGAAGGGATTGGGCTAAATTCCAAAGACCATTTCCCACAACTGATCATGAATTGGGGTGCGGGGGAAATTCCCCCATGGTATGGATTCTCTGAATATATAGGATCCTCATATAGATTATTGGGAATTACTGTCCTCATATGAGTGTTAAAGGTTTTTTTCTTTAATGGAGTCCATAAATTGATATTTTCATAACACTTATATATAGTAATAGTCACAAATGATAACTATAACAACATTTCTTCTATAGTACATTCTCAAAGAACAACATAGATGCCACATATTTTATATAATTTTGTGATATTTAATCAATTATTTTCTTCATTAAATTAATTTATGGGATTACATTATGAAAGACCTCCCTTTTCCTTGTGTGAACTAGGGATTACTTAAAGGCATACTAATTTTTTGTGTTTCCTAATTTCCTTTTGCATCAATGTTTTCACATAATTACATTTTTTGGAGAATATATGGGGAATTTATAGGTTTCACTTTTTAATTGTCATATTGAACTATTCAGCTATGTAGTTATTCATTAACGGTCTTCACATAATTTCTTTTTTTTATGCAGGAATCCCTAAAATGATGCCTTAGAAACAAAAAAAACATTCATTCATGGAATTAAGGGTGCTTAATAATCCACTTGAGTGTAACCATATATGAATATTATTTAATAAATTCATTATCTTCCTGGAGATCATTATTCTTATTATGATATTTATTCAAATTAAAATTTTATTTGATGGAAAAAAGAATACCACCTTATAATAGAAACAATATTGATCAGTAAGTCTATATTGAAAATAAAAATAGTCTAATCAAATAATTTGAATCAAACTATGACCTTGGATACTGGGTTCCAACATAGAAGGTGATTTATAGGGCCAATAATTTTTTAAAAGATCCTAAAACTGTGTTTCAATGCATTGACACCATTTTTATTATTATTTTGTGATATTCATAACCCTTACCCCTTTAAGTGGTTCTCACGATCACATCACTACATTGGGTTACACATTTTTGGTTGTTCATCGCTATTCATGTGAGTTGTAAAATGATACCTGTAAATCTCATTTTTATCATTTCTTGTATATATACACATTTCTAATAAACCTTGAAACGTGTTATTTGAGTGTGTATTTTATCATTTATTTTAAAGAAATGTGTGTGGCCTAAAATTTTCAATTAAAACAATCACATTGAATTAAATATTAGTAATAATAAAAAGGTTTACAGGAATCACATTCATAAAAATTTATATTGGAGAGGAGATATACACTTGAGATGAGATCATCATACCATTAA
This sequence comes from Viscum album, assembly GCA_963277665.1. Taxonomy (NCBI): domain Eukaryota; kingdom Viridiplantae; phylum Streptophyta; class Magnoliopsida; order Santalales; family Viscaceae; genus Viscum; species Viscum album. Next base: position 766,785,165 of record OY728119.1, on the reverse strand, counting down.
TATTTTTCACCAATAATTCATCATCATTAGTTAAGGTAGTGATGTAATTCCTTGAGAAATTCCTATGATATGAATGATCCAGAAGAAGAAGAATAAAATTTTACATTTTTAGTTATATAGTGGATGATATGTTTATCTTTCACCACTTCATTCTCATGACACACTTTTGAAGTTGTGATGACATGAGATTTAACTTTTTATATTATTATAAGTAGTTTTTGATGTAATTTATCATCATTAACCCTAATATTCAAGAATTGATTGACCTAATCTCTATATATATTATAATTATAAAATTTGACTATGTGTAGTGCATTTAGTTTTTATTTTTCTCCATTATTCTTACTGCAAGACCACTTCACATCACTTCATCAATCAATTAATCAATTGTCATCATTTCCAAAATTGAAAATTTTACTTGTCCCCATAGGGTAATTTTCCCCCAAATTTCATTATACTCTTTTGGAATATCTGAATACTAATTTCTTCCTCCATGGATTTTATTATTTTAATATAATTAAAGATCCATTATTCCCTTCTTGTCTATAAAACAATGAGAAAATTGAGTGTCGAAACACTATTTATAACTTGAGATCACATCGAACCATTTCATTATAGCTACAAATGTAATTCATGGATAATTAATTTTGATTAATTGGTTTCAAACCTATAAAAAATTGATCAAATTTTATTTTAGGTTCATTGATAAAACCCAAATCATTACTCACAATACTATTGAAATTTACCACATAAGTGCGGATATATTTTGTAATTATTTTCTTAAACTCTCCTAATTATTATTTTTTGGGAAAAAATCCCTCAAGGCATCATTGAATCATTTTTGAGGTGATTGTATTTCATGACAAAGTGGGCCTTCATGCTGTTTTTGTTGACAATGAAAACCAAGATGTATGAATGTATTGAAAACGGGGGTTTAAATGGACATTTTTTGGGTTCAAGGGATTCTTCCAACAATCCATGATTGATTTAAGAACCTCGACAAAGTAATGGATGATCTAGAGGCAGTACAGAAAGAGCATATACAAGGGGTCGTCGTTTTCCAGTGTTTGCCAACTTTTTGGGTCTGAAAATCAGAAAATGGAGAGATGTGTTTTTGGAAAAGGGAGGTGAGCACAAAATTGGAGTGGTGCATGAATAAATAATGTGGGTGTGAAAAATCAGCGTGGTACGTGAAAAATATAGTGGCGCATGGAAAATCAGCGGGGTGTGCAAAATATCAGCGTGGTGCGTGGAAAAATAAAGTTTTGCACGAAATATTTTTCCAGTGTGTGAAAAAGGAAAGCGATGTACAAAATAGTGGGATGAAGTTTTTTGATCAAGTGGTGTTTTGAGGTCCGAATCTTGAAAATTGGAAAAGGCAAGAGTTTCACAAAATATTGGAGCAGTGCACAAAATATGGTGTTGAACAGAAGATTTGTTTTTTTGTGCTCGAAGTGGATTACTCGCTCAAAAAGGGTTTTTCTTGCAGGTTCGATTTTTCCAATAAATATGATGTGACCCCCTCCATTCAAAGCCGCTCAAGACTTAGAGATTATCTAAGCTCTGGCATGTGAAATTGGAGTGTAGAAGAGAGTTGCGCGAAAAGAAGACTGTTGCGCGAAAAGTGAATTTCGTGCAAAAGCGGAGAATTACGCACAAGGCAATTTAGAGGTTGCACATAAAAGCTATTGCATGTAAAATAATTTTTTGTGTATAAAAGGATTGATGCATGTAAAAGGGGTGTTGTATGAAAAGTGAATTTTGTGCAAAATATTGGAATTACGCGCAAGGCACTGTGAAGGCTGTGCGTCAAAATTGGGGTTGCCCAGTACACCCGGAGCAAAGAGAGATTAATATGCGGGTAAATGTTGGATGTCATCAGAGTATCTATAAATAGTTAAGGATGCAGATTTCATTAGAGATAATGAAGATACCTACATGTCTATAAACTATGAGTGGATCTTCTGAAGAAGCAGTGAGCCCACATTAGTTGAGAGAAGAGTGAGCTTTCATTTTGTGAGTGGTTGTAAACCAGGAGGGACAGTGAGTCCGCTACGAACTTGTAAATAGTAGTGCGCTTATAGTTGAATTGGTACATAGGCACACTGCCAGTGTATGATCCTTGGATGTAGCCCAGTGAGGGTGAACCAAGTAAAAATCACTGTGTCATGTGCATGCTTTAAGGTTTGTTCATACTCTGCATCAGGAAGGAGAGAGAAGATGGTTTTTTCTAACAGCAAACCAAGATCAAAAGGGGAAATCATTTTAATCTATCATACCCTGATTCACCCCCTCTCAGTGTATCTATCCTAGTGGACCTAACACTCTTTCCATTCATTTTTCATGTGTTCATGGAAAGTATTTATGGGAAAATACACAATTAAACTCTTCCCATGATATGGTTTCAATCACATCCTCTATCTTTATTTTCATAATAATTATTTATGATTAATCATTATAAACTCCCAAATGATAAATAGATAAGATAATATTTTCATGCTCTGATCACTAGATAATGGGAAATATCATTTTTGTGGTACTGATTCCTTAATGAAAAATTAGTGTATCAAAAGTCACCTTGAAAAAAGGTTTAAATTTCCTCATAAAAGATTCAATTATGTATTTTTTCTCTTATAGGTAATTTGGAAGCTCATAATTAGTCATGTCTTAATAAAGTCTCACTATTATAGCAACTATATTTTCTATTACATCACCCAATCCATTTATTTTCTCAGGAGGGATATGTCCAACGAGCTTGTACCCAAGTGGTACAAGATCTTGCTTGGCATCCAAAAGACCCTGGATCAAATCCGGGCAGGGACAAAATTCCAAGTACTATAGTAGTGGTGGTACTGTAGCATCGAAGGAACTGTAGTAGAACTGTATCAGCAGCGATACTATAGCATGAACTGTAGCAGTGCGGGTACTGTAGTAGTATTGTTCACTGAGGGATCCTTTGGACCAAAAAATTGGCTTTCACGCCTTGTTTCAGGCCACTTGATCTTGGGCCTTCGGCCTATGTAATGGGTCGCCCTCTACCCATTCTAAAAAGAGGTATTCTCTTTAATAATAAATTGAGGCTTTGGATCCAACCTTAAAAAAATTCAGTTTCTCAGGAGGAGATTTATTGTATTTAACTTCATATTTGATTTTAACTTGATTCTTCTTGGTTATATAAATATACTAAAACGAAAAATATTATTGTGAATAACATGCATCATTTTTCAAAATGAGAAATAATATAATCCAAAAATGAATTTTAAATATGTTCTAACTCATGGAAATTTCTTATCATCCTATAAATCATATGGTCCATCATATATTGATTTGAGGTTATCATAGGTTTTATTATATTTTATTATAATTTTCCTAAACATATAATATCGAAGCACAAATAAACCATGACATGATACCTGTTTTGAAAAACCAATCATTAAATAAATAAATATCACATCAATTTTGATGAATATTAAACACATCCTTCAATAAAGTACTCCCCATTACGACAAATATGTTTTCATATTAAGATAAGAAAAATAAACATGTTACATCATGAGTTATTAAAATCATCTATTATAATTTTTTTATCACATAGTTCCTTTGTTTAGACACACCATAGCTAGTACCATTCTTAGAAACTAGGGAAAAAGAAAGTATAATAAAAGAATATCTTATAAGATCAATGGGCATAAATGTGTTAGATATCAATCAATGATAATAAGTGAGCATCATATAAGAATGAATTTATGAGAAAATGATCATAAAATATGAGAATGTTCTGAATATTTAGTAGAAATTAATTCTTTATTAGTGTAATAAGGCATTATCATGATAAAATAAAAGAATATTTATAGTACATAATCATCAATAAAAATCTTGAGGCTTGAATAACATAAACCTAAACATAAGATTCTAGAATGCACATAAGAATAAATAATCACTTATTTTTTCAAGGATCACTTCCAATAATATAATAGTGGTTGATGTCCTATAGAGGATTGGGTTCACTCCTTGAACCCACTGTTTCCTCAGTCAAGGCTCACTTCCAAGACTATTATAGTGGACTAAGTCCCTTATTGAACCAAGTTCGCTCCTCATTGTAGATTATATTATTCAATGAGACATAAATAATTATCCAATGATATGGATGGATATTTAATTCTAGGACCACCCCTCACATAATAAAAACCATATAAATCTATGCCACATGATTATAAAAACATTAATTATTTCATCATATTGGAATTATCCTATGTGATAGAAATATGATTTACGCATTCATACTCAAAAAATTATCATCAAAATAAATATAAATAAATAAATTGGATTTTATTATAATATAATATCTGTGGTGAATCATAAAAACCATAAAATTTTGTTTACATATATGAAAAATCACTATTATAAAATATTTTTTAATATGCATTAAAGATAATGAGAAAACAACCATTTTTTATATATTTAAAAAAATAATTCTCTGTGAAATTGTAATAATATTTACTTTATAAAAAATTAGAAACATTAAAAAGAATATTTATGATAAAACGCACACACTCTTGTGAGAAAATCAATTCATATGACATACGTTAAAAGAGAACATTGTTTTCACACATTTGTAAAAAATAAAAATTTGTTCGTATGAAATAACTCTATAATAATTCATTATATTAATTTTTATAGAAGTACAGGTGCATAAAAACTTCATTTTTTGAAAATTTCCATATATTCAAAATCTTCTATAATATATTTTTACAAATGGATATGTAAGTGAAATATTATCGACCAAACAGATGAAATAAGGTCAATTTTTATTAAAACATTTATCCCATTACTTTTATATACCATAGAGAGGATAAAAAAACCAAAAATACCCAAACAATAACCAAATTATGATAAAAATAATATGTTTTAAAATATAAGGATCTTATAACTTCTCCCATTTTAAATATAACACAGATGATCCCATAGATAAAATAGATTAAAACATAATCCCTTACCCTATGTTCTGCTATTATTCATATATTATCTAAATATATATTATAACACATTTTAATTGAATATAAATTTGTAATAGAAAAAAGTCATAATTATCTTACAATATATCAGTAAACTAAAATTTCTTAAAATCCATTTATTAAAAATAATTAATTAAAATCAACATTTTAGGGCTAACTGTACTATTTCCCATGAATGTTATTGTTTGAAGGTTCATATCATAGTACCTTATTCATGGTTTAATCAGTTATAGTATCTTAATATTATAAAAACTATCAAATTTATTCAATATATACACTTTTATAGGAATTCAAATGAAGTAGTGATGAAAACAATTGCATCAATTCACTGAGATGGTAGTCTATACATGCACACGAGTGAGGTTTAAATTTTCCAATGAATGAAATTAAAGAATTTAAAAAATAATATTTATTCTTATAAACCTAATAATATAAAAAATATCTTTTAAATTTGTTATATATATAATTATTACCATCAATGTTAAGCTGAAATGAAAGAAATAACAAAAATTCCTCGAGGTGGTAGTCTATGAATATGAATGTGAAACATTATCATTTTATATTGGATGGGAGTGTAATTTTAAGAACCATGTTTTCACTGTGAAAGACATTGGAATATTCTTGATGATATTCCAGAGCAGCGCCTTCAGACGACGTGCGATTCCGAGCCCCGGAGTGGCCGAAATTAAATTTTCAATGTGTTCACACTGGAAACGACAAATAAATGTGATAACTCAAAAACGGTGATCCTGATCAGAGATCCGAGTGTACGGATGGGTCCATAATCGGGTTTTTACCCTAGGAATGACATAAAACTTGTCGGTGCGGGACGTTTGGACCCATCGCCCGCTTCTAGAATGTTAAAAAGATTTATTTATTAATTAATTAATTCTTTTAGTGTTGAAACTCAAGTATCTCTTAAACTATGGGTTTCCTCCATGGTTACTGGAGCGAGACCCTTGGTTATACAGGTCAGTGTTGTGACGGCTTTGACTTTGAGAAGACCTCTTGACTGTAGGGCAGTGACGAGGTGTGGTTTGAGTTTCCCTAGAACTCTCAAGTACAGGGGGTGCTTTCCCCAGCGAGACACATTCTTGTGACGCGATCTAAAACCATGTGGGTGAGTCAGTGCTGCCCAAAGTGGATAGTGTTGAAGTGTGGTGATTGAGCCCCTTGGCTTGTGGTTCGAGGCAGACGTGTGGGATGCTGGGCATCGATGGAGTTTACTTCTGGGACTATTGGCTACTTGTTTTCTTGGGCTGAGCTACGGGATGGAGATCCCCTTACTAGTTTTTTCTGGATTCTTGTAGAGCATATATATATGTATATACATTGTCCTGGTACCCACTTCTTGGGTTTGGTTACTCTCCTTCCAGGTGAGGTGAAGACGCACGGGGTATGCCACGTGCTTTCCGTGTCTAGCTTCTCGTGGTTGGACGAGTCTACTTTCTTGCTATAGGTGGCGAAGACTCGATGAGAAGTTCATCTTATCACCGTTTCTAGCTCCTTGTGTTTGGAAGAGTCTACCTTCTTTCCTCTTGCTGGGTTGAGTTGGACTCTCTACTATACGCTTTACTGCACTTTCAATTTTACTCCTCTACATTTCTTGTTCTCTCTACTGCTCACCCTTCGGTACCTCCTTTTTTTTCACCCTCGATCCTTCGGGGTATCTTACTGAGTATTTTTATACTCACCCCTGCTTGGGCTTTGCCTGCACTTGGTGTTCCCTTGCAGACGACGGACAGGTGAAGCGTGACTTCAATGGAGCATAAGAGCTTGGGAGCTTGGACCGTGTGCGGTGGTCATGGCCAGGTTTCAGGTGGGAGACCCGTTAGCTATTTCTTTTTGTTTACCTATTTCCGGGTTGTGGCACTTTTTCATTGGGAGCATGTTTTTCCCCTTTTCCATTCATCTTGTAGTTTGTACTATTAGAGGTCGATGCACATTTGTGGTATTTTTATTGCAGTTCCCCTTTTCTTTGCTTGTCTTTTCTTTTACTCTGCACTGTTGCATTGAGTGTGCTACGTGTGTGTGTGTACAGGTACTTAGGAAAAGGCCTCCCCAAGTTGTTGTGCCTTCGGCGCTAGTCGCTAGACCCTGGCCTATGGAGGCGGGCTTGGGGTAGTTGCGGCTCGAGCCCGGGTAGGGTCAGGTCTTGAAAAATTGGTATCAGAGGTGGTTGGTTCCTTGGGGCGTTGTGCGTATGTACATAAAAAGGAATTGGTTGGGATTTAGGGAAACAGTGTTAACGTGTCTCGAGAGCGGCTCTCAGGCAAGGGAGTCCAGTGATGGTGCGGCAGCCGATGTATCCATTCACCAGGACCTTGATAACCCGCTTGTCGACTCAGCATGCTGAGACACTTGTTGCAGGGAAAACCTGTTTGTGCATCATATAAGATTGAGTCTTTGACTGTCCTTCTTGAGTCATCTCCCCATCGTTGTCTTTATTGGTATATACACATATGCTCATCTGACCGCGGCACTCCTTGATAACATTCAGGATGTCTCCGCGAAGACAGCTAGCCATGATACTAGCTTTGGTTCTTGACGACGACCCTCTGAGCTACGAGGCCACAGTCCAGGACCCATCATGCGATCCCCTTTCTCTGAGTGGGCCGGTAGAAGCACCCCCACTTGTTGAGCTGTAGGCAGTTTCAGTAGAACAGGCTGATCTTGAGCACCGGTTGAGCGTGCTCCGTGAGTTCTAGTAGCCGAGACCGTTGAGGTTCAGTGGTGGTCCAGACCCTCAGGCAGTATAGGTTTGGCTCGAGGAAGTGGTTTGACTTTTTAGGCTTGTGCAGACGCCGACAAATCAGGGAGTGTCTTTGGCAGCCAGCCTTTTTCTGTGGATCGGCTTGGCGTTGGTGGAGTCTGGTGACTCAGCTTTTTGGACGAGTCATCGCTTCCGTGGGGAAACTTCCAGTTGTTGTTCCGTGACGAGTTTTTTCCCTCCTGCTTGTGCTCCGTTCAGATTCAAGAGCTCCTACAGTTTCAGAAGGGAGGGATGACTGTGGCTGAGTACACGTCTAGTTTTGCAGACCATGCACGCTTTTACCTGGACTTGGTCCATGACGACAACTTCCGAGCGCAGAAGTTTGAGAATGGTCTCCGCAGAGAGATTCGTGCTATCATAGTACCCTTGGGAATTTCCACATATGTTGGGGTGCTAGAGCAGGCGCTGGTGACAGAGGGATTCCTGTCACATTCTGGAGTTGGTGGTGGTAGCAGGTACATTGGAGCCGAGACGTCTGCCGTAGCTAGCAGGCGCTGGATGACAGAACCTCGATGTAGGTGGCCTTCCCACTACCGGTTTTAGAGACATGGTCATATACCACTGTGGCGAAAATGTAACAGCCCAAGATTTTATAAAAAAATATTCTTTTTAATTTTATTAATGTCTTGTGTTGTACGCTACACCAAAAGGAGCTTGCACAACACGCATCCTTGACTTGCCTTGCATTACACGCAATCGCGACCTTCCTCGATAGCGTGTGTAATACGCAATACCGAGTTTCACTAAACAACGATATGCTATTAAAATATTATTAAAACTAGCCGTTATGAATAGTAATAACCACTTTTTAAAATTCTGTAAATCTTATATTTCAAAATGAACTTCATTTTTGGATTCGGAGTATCGAATTTAGCCTAAGGTGAAATTTTGGTACATTTCGGATAACTTTCATATTCTGATGAATAGTGAAAATTACTAAATTATAATTAAAAAACAACTTTTTTAATCGAAATAATTAATAGTGATAAATTATTAATTTGAGTAGTTTTAAAGTATATTTAGAATATATTTTTACAATGTAATACAATGTTGGTTATTAAATGTAATTTCACATTTAAACCAGACATAAACAAGTGTCAATCTTTTGATAGATATTGTTTCTTAAAAACACGCTATTTGTTTTAACAGCGGGATTTAATTATAAAATTAATTAATGAAACTTCTATGTTATGAATTTGGTAAAATAGACTTCATTTTTGAATTCGGAATATGAAATATAGCTTAGGATGAAATTTTGGCATTTTTCTGAAAACTTTCAATTTTTGATGAATAGTGAAACTACTAAGTGGTAGGTTAAAAACTGAATTTTGCATAAAACATAATTTTACCGCTTCTGTGAATGGAATTTATAAAATCCGAGAGACACGGTTAATATCAAGGACTAAAATGTGGTTCAATGAGATGAAAATAATTTTTTGGTGAATAGTAACTTTTTACTTTTTTACCGCGGTTAATAGTAAATAGGGTAACTAAGGGTAAATATGATATTAATATTACCCTAACACATGTCCTAATCCTATTGGACAAGTGTATTTCGACCAAAAACAAACTTAGGAATAAAATATGACCATTTAGGCCCACTTGGATTAGATTAGGACATTTATTATTAATTTATTTAAAGAAGGGTTAAAATAGTTAAAATCAAAGTTTAATAAGTAAATCATTTTTAATATGGGGTTATACATAAGATAAATTCGATTGTAAATATTCATTAGAAATCTAAAAGGATTTCCTACATGATGGTATTTTATTTGTAATTTTTAGACATCAAATAATTTAATTTATTTATGACACAACGATGATGCAGTAATTATCTTTTTAATGAAATATTGACATAATTGTTGTTATAAGCACCAAAATAAATGTAATTTGAGATTTTTTATGAATTCCACTAATTTTCTAGGTTACTATGATATATTAATGTTTATTTAATCAACTTGGTTCGAACATTTAATTCTGTTATGACTTTCACAAAAATCATATATCAAATAGTGTCAAAATTGACACAAAATAGTTTTTAAATCAAATATTATATTACTAATTGTTATTTTATTCCTAAAAATCTAAGGTTCGGCCAAATGACTTAGATAAGGATATATATATTAATAATAAACAATTTGGGGTTCGTTTATCATGTTATAGTAAGTGTATTAACCATATAGTGAAAGAAAACAAAAAGACACGGTAAAAGTTAAATTATTTAACTTAGAGTTAAATCTAATTGATAAGGTTTAAAATAATATCCAAACATGTCTAAATTTGATTGGTTGATGAGATTACAACCCTATCTCATCTAATCTTCGAATATGAGTCATTTTTGGAGGTTTTTAAGTGGGGTTAGATTTATTATAAATTAATATTTTTATGAATTCCTAAGGTGCCCCTCTCCTCCCCTATAAAAGGACACCTCCTCCCCCTCCTCCTCACACCAATTTGAGCACTCAAGCTCGGCCAACCCCTGCCAATTTATCCTCTCCACTTCCCTAGAAACATCCTAGAGGTTCTGGTCTTCCTCAAAGACCAATTTTAGTGCCCTAAGAGGAGGTCTCAAAGAGGCACTTCAAAGAAGAGGTAATTACCGTTACCAATTCTTTCATCTTTATTTCTTCTTCCACTTCTTCTTCTTAGGTTGTTTCATTATGAAGTAATAACATCAGTATCACTCATATACTGATATGTTATTATAAGTATGAAACAACCCTATTTCACCATCTATCCATCCTACGGAAAAAGAAATCACCGCGCGTGCGTACGTACGGAATACCGTCTCCACGCCGTGGTGTAATCTATTTTCCACCACCACCTTACATGGATGGGTATAATGGTGTAAAGAATAACTATACATAGTTATTACAACATCATATTGATTCTGATATATTGTATAATCCACTCCACTCCAATTCAATATTTATAGAAATGATATCATCGCTCGTGCGTACGTACGGACTACCGTCTCCACGACGCGATGAGATTCATTCTCCATGTTAACCATTTTAGAATGATTATAATGTATATATAAGAAATAATAATGAAATATATGAAATTATAAAGCTACTGTATTTATGTATATATATACATATGTATGTCATCTACTTACTTCCATTTCAAGACAATAAGGAAAGAAAAACAGCGTTCATGCGTACGTACGGACTACCGTCTCCATGAACGGTGTTTTTCATTTTATTTATCTATCTATTATATATATATATATACTGAATATATATGATATATAAATCATATTTTATATTCTGTAAGTAAGTAAATCATGATATAAGTAATAATGATGTCAAGAACAACAAGTCAAAACTCCTACGATAAATGAAACGATTTTACCCAAAACGCTTCTTTAACATGGAATTTACAAAAGAACGGGTAATATAATGTCATAAGTGAACCATATATGATATCATAACAATGAATATGATTCTGTAATAAGTCAATGACATTATTTAAATCATTATACAGGAGGTTCGGACACATACGAAGCAAATTGGACCTAAGGTAAGGGAAATATCACAATCTCATTTTTATCCGAGATTGTTTATTCGTAAGTATTTACTGGGGTTTATTTTATCATCCACATCCATGTTCCCTCAATATGTAATATTATTTCCATCCACCTACAATTGTTTAAATCCAATTTTACCCTTCTATGAGTTTTTAGTAAAGGATATGAAAGGAATCTTTTTTCGTTTTTCGTACGAGGTACTTTTTGACTTTTCTGACAAAAGTACGAAGAATGTTTTTTTTAACTTATACGGCACGAACGGATTTATACTGTTTTATAAAGCCTTATTTTCATGAAGCTTTCTCTAAAAGATTTCATGACTATTTTCAATAAAATCTCTTTCTTTTAAAATTGCATGATGTTTTGTGAAAAGAAATTGATTTTGAAGAAGAAAGGATATTTTCCTCAAGAATTCAATTCAAGTGTTTTATCAAAATTATTTTCCATATAAGATAATAAAGGGTTCTGTTTCTATCCATATTTTTACATTGATTTGACTATGTTGTGATGAAATTATGTTTATGAATTCCTTTATCTTATATGAATGGTTTTATGATGTCATGTTGTTTAAGAATCCCATTTTTATTACATGGGTTATGCAATGATGTATGATTTATGATTTTGTGGCACACATAAGAAAGGATTCATTAAGAGATGGGTGGGACCTATATCTCCCTCCAATGAATTGGGTAAAGATTTCATATCTCATGAGATAGACATGGCTGTAATGGTAGGTTATACCGGTTCAGTGAAACAGGACTGAAACGAGGATTACTCGATTCAGAAAGGGACTTTGTCCACTAAGATAGTCTTGGCAATGAGTCTTGACTAACAAGAAATGATTCTCTATGATTATGTGTGTAAGCCACAATGAGTAATGTTTTAAGTTATGGTTTCATTTTCACTACTATGATTTATCCCATGTTATGAAATTATTCTCTCTTTTGCAGGTTAAGATTTCCAAAAATGTTATGTTCTTATGAAAATTATGTGATTGATATTTCTTTTGTTTACCCTTACTGAGCATTTGAGCTCACCCTTTTATGTTTTCTTTTCCCCAGGATATAAAGAAAGGTTTTAGGTAAAAAAAAAAGGAAGATCTTTGTGGGAGATTTTGAAGATCTTTCACCAGGATTAGAAGATTACGTTCCGAGTTTCCAAAGACACTAAACTATTACGATCCTTGTGTGTGTGTTTTTGTTATGTACTAAGTATTCCGCAAAAGTAATGTAAAGTCCATGTACGTCAGGCTACGGGTCTCTACAGTTGGTATCAGAGGAAAGGTTTAGTCAACCTTTGGAAACTAGGATGTGAGAACGTTAGTGAGATCCCTAGAGATATTTCTAAGGTATGTCTAGAGATGTCCCTAAGGATAAGTATACGTATAAGATACAGTCCTAGAACTATGGTAACGATCATAGAATTTAACCTAAGAAGTTAGATATTGAGGACACTCCCCCTTTATAATGTTGTTTTCCCTAGCATGATTTTTGCCTCTCACACTATTCTTTTTGGGTTTTAGAAAATGGCTGGAAACAAGGTGATTCACGATAATGGAGGATATGCTGGACAATGGAATGATATTTTTCATGAGCAACCAAATGAAATGGGATTTGGATGTCCAAACATCATTATTATGCCGAATCAGCAATCTCATAATATGATCAATAAAGTAAAATTTGGTAAGTTTCCTGACTCGACTAATAAGAGAAAGATGGAGTTCCATGATGATCATAGAGGAAAGAAAGTTCAATTTCCCCAATGTAAATCATGTGGGAAGAGGCATCAAGGAGAATGTTTCAAAGGAACTGGAATATGCTTTGGGTGTGGAAAAGAAGGACACAAAGCAAGTAAGTGCAAAGGAAAAGGTTCAGTTAACATCATGGATGAGGATAATGGTATTGCTACGACATCAACAATGGTTAAATGCTTTAAATGTGGAATGTACGGGCATTATGCAAACCAATGCCCTAAGGGAAAGTCTCATGAAGATAATCAGTATGGTCGTATGGGAAGTATTTATATTGATGATGATGAAGAGACTACAAATGATATGTGAGATGAAAGAATTGTTGAAGCTCGGTCAATGGTTTAAGAATGTAGTGGAATGATTACATGTTTATCATGTGTAATGTTGTATAAGAAATCTCATGGTACTATGGAATAAAGAGACATCTAAGGATTGTTACACTGTTGTCTTTCCTTGAGTTTTGAAAGTGTATGATGAATGGTACCAGTAACCATGAAAGGTTATTCAGATACATTTGGAAAGTAGATGATAAGTGCATAATGAAAGGATAAGAATATAATGAGATGTTTGATTTTATTCATGAGCTCATGATTGATATAAGGACTAAGTGATATCATGGTTTGAGTATATAGAATTTTGAGGATTTTGGTATGTGGAAAGTGATAATTTTTTTCACTAAGGTATTCAAGAGAATACACGATTAAGGACTTTGAGTGTTTGGAATGTGACCAACAAGACATATCTTATGATATGTGGGGATCAACGACAGTATTAAATCTCTGGTAATCGTTGTCGCTATATTATGAGAGTGGAATGCAGTATTATGTATAAGACTAAAGATTAGACTGGATTATGTTGGACATAAGTTAGTATTGTTTAAGGATAGAAGATTTTCGATATTATTGATGGGATGTTATAGTAATGTAGTTTTAGAAAAAGGACAACCTGCAGGACGGGCGACAGCCCATCACTTCGGACAAGGCTGTAGGAATCGAACCCACAACCGAAGTGTGACTGGCCTTTATCACCTACCACTGACCTACAAGAAGTCCCTGTTTAGTAGAAACTTGTTTTATTATATTAAGCAGTATGATATATGAAGTATAAGTCCATTTTAGGAACCATATATGATTAATCTCACTATAGATCGACTTATGTATATAAGTTTTGCTAACCTTTTGTTTGAGACAGTTGGAATGACCTGTCATTCTATCACATGATCTGCTAACACTTCATGAATAACAAATTCAACTTCATTTATTTAAGAGATGAAGTGGAAATTGTTAAAGGCACGAACAATAATGAGATTGTACCAAAATAAAGAAAGTATTTATTCTAATTCAAATTCTTTAACTTTAGGGAAACGATCTTGAAAACCAAAAATGTTGTCCTAGTGATCTTATATCTGATGAATCATATGGTACCTTAGATCATCACAAATTTATGGCTTTGTGATTGCTAGCTTTTCCATAGCCATGTTCTCTACCACTCTCCATCAGAACATGATGGTTAGATTTCTCTTCCATATCCATATTTTCACCTATGTGGAAACCCAGTGATTAGTTTATTTGGGTAACCGTTACGTTTCATACTTTTGTTTTTAAAGATAAGTTTTTGTATTCTTTTTTACGATGTGGGTTTCTATCAAAGAAACTTTCAAATAGTAAACCATTTATAACCCCGATGAATTTCGAGGGCGAAATTCATTTTAAGGGGGGTAGAATGTAACAGCCCAAGATTTTATAAAAAAATATTCTTTTTAATTTTATTAATGTCTTGTGTTGTACGCTACACCAAAAGGAGCTTGCACAACACGCATCCTTGACTTGCCTTGCATTACACGCAATCGCGACCTTCCTCGATAGCGTGTGTAATACGCAATACCGAGTTTCACTAAACAACGATATGCTATTAAAATATTATTAAAACTAGCCGTTATGAATAGTAATAACCACTTTTTAAAATTCTGTAAATCTTATATTTCAAAATGAACTTCATTTTTGGATTCGGAGTATCGAATTTAGCCTAAGGTGAAATTTTGGTACATTTCGGATAACTTTCATATTCTGATGAATAGTGAAAATTACTAAATTATAATTAAAAAACAACTTTTTTAATCGAAATAATTAATAGTGATAAATTATTAATTTGAGTAGTTTTAAAGTATATTTAGAATATATTTTTACAATGTAATACAATGTTGGTTATTAAATGTAATTTCACATTTAAACCAGACATAAACAAGTGTCAATCTTTTGATAGATATTGTTTCTTAAAAACACGCTATTTGTTTTAACAGCGGGATTTAATTATAAAATTAATTAATGAAACTTCTATGTTATGAATTTGGTAAAATAGACTTCATTTTTGAATTCGGAATATGAAATATAGCTTAGGATGAAATTTTGGCATTTTTCTGAAAACTTTCAATTTTTGATGAATAGTGAAACTACTAAGTGGTAGGTTAAAAACTGAATTTTGCATAAAACATAATTTTACCGCTTCTGTGAATGGAATTTATAAAATCCGAGAGACACGGTTAATATCAAGGACTAAAATGTGGTTCAATGAGATGAAAATAATTTTTTGGTGAATAGTAACTTTTTACTTTTTTACCGCGGTTAATAGTAAATAGGGTAACTAAGGGTAAATATGATATTAATATTACCCTAACACATGTCCTAATCCTATTGGACAAGTGTATTTCGACCAAAAACAAACTTAGGAATAAAATATGACCATTTAGGCCCACTTGGATTAGATTAGGACATTTATTATTAATTTATTTAAAGAAGGGTTAAAATAGTTAAAATCAAAGTTTAATAAGTAAATCATTTTTAATATGGGGTTATACATAAGATAAATTCGATTGTAAATATTCATTAGAAATCTAAAAGGATTTCCTACATGATGGTATTTTATTTGTAATTTTTACACATAAAATAATTTTATTTATTTATGACACAACGATGATGCAGTAATTATCTTTTTAATGAAATATTGACATAATTGATGTTATAAGCACCAAAATAAATGTAATTTGAGATTTTTTATGAATTACACTAATTTTCTAGGTTACTATGATATATTAATGTTTATTTAATCAACTTGGTTCGAACATTTAATTCTGTTATGACTTTCACAAAAATCATATATCAAATAGTGTCAAAATTGACACAAAATAGTTTTTAAATAAAATATTATATTACTAATTGTTATTTTATTCCTAAAAATCTAAGGTTCGGCCAAATGACTTAGATAAGGATATATATATTAATAATAAACAATTTGGGGTTCGTTTGTCATGTTATAGTAAGTGTATTAACCATATAGTGAAAGAAAACAAAAAGACACGGTAAAAGTTAAATTATTTAACTTAGAGTTAAATCTAATTGATAAGGTTTAAAATAATATCCAAACATGTCTAAATTTGATTGGTTGATGAGATTACAACCCTATCTCATCTAATCTTCGAATATGAGTCATTTTTGGAGGTTTTTAAGTGGGGTTAGATTTATTATAAATTAATATTTTTATGAATTCCTAAGGTGCCCCTCTCCTCCCCTATAAAAGGACACCTCCTCCCCCTCCTCCTCACACCAATTTGAGCACTCAAGCTCGGCCAACCCCTGCAAATTTATCCTCTCCACTTCCCTAGAAACATACTAGAGGTTCTGGTCTTCCTCAAAGACCAATTTTAGTGCCCTAAGAGGAGGTCTCAAAGAGGCACTTCAAAGAAGAGGTAATTACCGTTACCAATTCTTTCATCTTTATTTCTTCTTCCACTTCTTCTTCTTAGGTTGTTTCATTATGAAGTAATAACATCAGTATCACTCATATACTGATATGTTATTATAAGTATGAAACAACCCTATTTCACTATCTATCCATCCTACGGAAAAAGAAATCACCGCGCGTGCGTACGTACGGAATACCGTCTCCACGCCGTGGTGTAATCTATTTTCCACCACCACCTTACATGGATGGGTATAATGGTGTAAAGAATAACTATACATAGTTATTACAACATCATATTGATTCTGATATATTGTATAATCCACTCCAATTCAATTCAATATTTATAGAAATGATATCATCGCTCGTGCGTACGTACGGACTACCGTCTCCACGACGCGATGAGATTCATTCTCCATGTTAACCATTTTAGAATGATTATAATGTATATATAAGAAATAATAATGAAATATATGAAATTATAAAGCTACTGTATTTATGTATATATATACATATGTATGTCATCTACTTACTTCCATTTCAAGACAATAAGGAAAGAAAAACAGCGTTCATGCGTACGTACAGACTACCGTCTCCATGAACGGTGTTTTTCATTTTATTTATTTATCTATTATATATATATATATACTGAATATATATGATATATAAATCATATTTTATATTCTGTAAGTAAGTAAATCATGATATAAGTAATAATGATGTCAAGAACAACAAGTCAAAACTCCTACGATAAATGAAACGATTTTACCCAAAACGCTTCTTTAACATGGAATTTACAAAATAACGGGTAATATAATGTCATAAGTGAACCATATATGATATCATAACAATGAATATGATTCTGTAATAAGTCAATGACATTATTTAAATCATTATACAGGAGGTTCGGACACATACGAAGCAAATTGGACCTAAGGTAAGGGAAATATCACAATCTCATTTTTATCCGAGATTGTTTATTCGTAAGTATTTACTGGGGTTTATTTTATCATCCACATCCATGTTCCCTCAATATGTAATATTATTTCCATCCACCTACAATTTTTTAAATCCAATTTTACCCTTCTATGAGTTTTTAGTAAAGGATATGAAAGGAATCTTTTTTCGTTTTTCGTACGAGGTACTTTTTGACTTTTCTGACAAAAGTACGAAGAATGTTTTTTTTAACTTATACGGCACGAACGGATTTATACTGTTTTATAAAGCCTTATTTTCATGAAGCTTTCTCTAAAAGATTTCATGACTATTTTCAATAAAATCTCTTTCTTTTAAAATTGCATGATGTTTTGTGAAAAGAAATTGATTTTGAAGAAGAAAGGATATTTTCCTCAAGAATTCAATTCAAGTGTTTTATCAAAATTATTTTCCATATAAGATAATAAAGGGTTCTGTTTCTATCCATATTTTTACATTGATTTGACTATGTTGTGATGAAATTATGTTTATGAATTCCTTTATCTTATATGAATGGTTTTATGATGTCATGTTGTTTAAGAATCCCATTTTTATTACATGGGTTATGCAATGATGTATGATTTATGATTTTGTGGCACACATAAGAAAGGATTCATTAAGAGATGGGTGGGACCTATATCTCCCTCCAATGCATTGGGTAAATATTTCATATCTCATGAGATAGACATGGCTGGAATGGTAGGTTATACCGGTTCAGTGAAACAGGACTGAAACGAGGATTACTCGATTCAGAAAGGGACTTTGTCCACTAAGATAGTCTTGGCAATGAGTCTTGACTAACAAGAAATGATTCTCTATGATTATGTGTGTAAGCCACAATGAGTAATGTTTTAAGTTATGGTTTCATTTTCACTACTATGATTTATCCCATGTTATGAAATTATTCTCTCTTTTGCAGGTTAAGATTTCCAAAAATGTTATGTTCTTATGAAAATTATGTGATTGATATTTCTTTTGTTTACCCTTACTGAGCATTTGAGCTCACCCTTTTATGTTTTCTTTTCCCCAGGATATAAAGAAAGGTTTTAGGTAAAAAAAAAAGGAAGATCTTTGTGGGAGATTTTGAAGATCTTTCACCAGGATTAGAAGATTACGTTCCGAGTTTCCAAAGACACTAAACTATTACGATCCTTGTGTGTGTGTTTTTGTTATGTACTAAGTATTCCGCAAAAGTAATGTAAAGTCCATGTACGTCAGGCTACAGGTCTCTACAGAAAAGGCGTAGGGCCTCAGTCGAGGATGCCCTTTGGAGAGTGGATCTCGGGTTATGATCGTACACTACAGTGGTGCCGCAGGGCACCAGGACAGCCCAGAGAGCACCGGTGTTATGCTTGTGATGGGCGAGGTCACTTGGAATGAGACTGCCCGACCCGAGTTGCTGAGAGCTTCGGGCAGGCAGCAGGTGCACCACCATGATAGAGGCAGCGCTGTGATTGGAGTACCGGCCAGAGAGGTGGTTCTTGCAGAGGAGCGAGAGGAGTTGGAAATGGAGAACGACCCTACGAGGTCTTCCCATCACCACTAGGCGGTCCACGTCAGGCTCTGGGAGCCAACAGTTGTGACCGTAGATAGCCGCGAGATTTTGATGTCCGCGATCCTGCAGAGCATGAGGTGATAAGAGGTACGCTCTATATATCTTCTACCTTTTTGCAGTATAATTGATAGACTCTGTGGGTGTTGAATGCTTTCCTCCCTGCTCCTTTCTTGAGGTGTTACCAGGGTGGTGCGGGGTGTCCGTGTAACCCTGTGTTGGTATGATGAAAGGTGTGGGACCTTTCGCTTTAGTCGATGATGTTGACTCCTTTGCTTCCAAGCGTGTAAGAGGGCCTTGGATGTGAGACATCGGTTGTGGAATCTTATGTGACTAGATATCCTTGGGTGTGCCACCATATGGATATTCTGAATGAGGGAATCACTGGGCCTTGTTTCAGGTGCGGGCGGTGATTCCAGTCGCGGTGTGTGATGCAGAGGTTTGACTGGGGAGGTGAGATAACCCCGAGGGCCTTCGGGCCATTTGAGACCGTGAAAATGGATGGCGAGGTACCCTACAGCCTTGACCTAACCCCAAAGTCTGGAGTGGGTGCACGAAATCATCAAGGGCCGACCTCGTGTGAACGGATCAATCCTTTGGTCTGTGTGCGGTGACGCAGAGTTGTGCGTGGGTTCTTCTGGGTATGGGAAAGCCAGGTGTGGGCTTAGTACCATGTGTTGCTCCCTAATTTTTATTTTAGGGGATGAAAACCTTGAAGGAGGGAATGATGTAAGAACCTAGTTTTTGCTGTGAAAGACTTTGGAATATTCGTGATGATATTCCAGAGCAGCGCCTTCAAACGATGTGCGATTCCGATCCCCGAAGTGGCCGAAATTAAATTTTCAGTGCGTTCACACTGGAAACGCCAAATAAATGCGATAACTCCAAAATGGTGATCCGGATCAAAGATCCGAGTGTACGTATGGGTCAGGAATGGGGTGTTTACCCTAGGAATGACATGAAACTTGTCGGCGCGGGACGTTTGGACCCCTCGCCCACTTCTGGAATGTTAAACAGATTAATTAATTAATTAATTAATTAATTCGTTTAGTGTTGAAGCTCGAGTATCTATAAAACTGTGGCTTTACTCCATGGTTACCGAAGCAGGACCCTTAGTTATATAGGTTAGTGTTGTGACAGATTTGACTTTGAGAAGACCTCTTGACTACAGGGCAGTGAGGAGGTGTGGTTTGACTTTCCCTAGAACTCTCAAGTACAGGGGGGACTTTCCCCACCGAGACACATTCTTGTGAAACGATCTTAAATCGTACGGGCGAGTCAGTGCCTCCCAAAGTGAATACTGTCGAAGTGTGGTGATTGAGCCACTTGGATTGTGGTTCGGGGCAGACGTGTGGGATGCTGGGCATCGATGGAGTTTACTTCTGGGACTGTTGGCTACTTGTTTTCTTGGGCCGAGCTATGGGATGGAGATCCCCTTATGAGTTTGTTCAGGCTTCTTGTTGAGCATATATTTATATGTATATACCTTGTTCCAGTACCCACTTCTTGGGTTTGGTTACTCTTCTTCTAGGTGAGGCGAAGACGCGCGGGGTATGCCACGTGCTTTCCGTGTCTAGCTTCTCGTGGTTGGACGAGTCTACTCTCCTGCTATAGGTGGAGAAGACTCGATGAGAAGTTCATCTTCTCACCATTTCCAGCTCCTTGTGTGTGGATGAGTCTACCTTCTTGCCTCTTGTAGGGTTGAGCTGGACTCTCTACTGTACTCCTTACTTCACTTTTAGTTTTACTCCTCTACTTCTCCTGTTCGCTCTACTACTCACCCTTCGGTACCTAGTTTTGTTGCTCCGTCGAGCCTTCGGGGTATCCTACTGAGTATTTTTATACTCACCCCTGCTTGGGATTTTCCCACACTTGGTGTGCCCTTGTAGACGACGGACAGGTGGAGCGTGACTTAAGTGGAGCGTAGGACCTTGGGAGCTTGTACCGCGTGCGGTGGTTGTGGCTGAGTTTCAGGTGGGAGACCGGTCAGCTGTTTATCTTTGTTTACCTGTTGCCGGGATGTGGCACTTTTTGGTCAGGTGTGTGTTTTTCCCCTTTTCCATTCAGCTTTTACTTTATACTGTTAGAGGTCGATGCACATTTGGGGTATTTATATAGCAGTTTCCCTTTTCATTGCTTTCCTTTTCTTTTACTCTGCACTGTTGCATTGAGTGTGCTGCGTGTGTGTGTGTACAGGTACTTAGTCAAAGGCCTCCCCGAGTTTTTGTGCCTTTGGCGCTAGTCGCCAGCCCCTGGCCTATGGAGGTGGGCTTGGGGGAGTTGCGGCTCGAGCCCGGGTAAGGTCTGGTCGTGACAGTAATAAAGTTGATAATATTTTGTCCATAGAAATATTTTTTTATAAACATAATATATCCATTAAATCCATCTATATAACCATCCGTGAGAGATAGTGCTGGAAAATAAAAAACATCCCTTCCTGGTGAAGCTAGTCATTATGAACACAATAGAGTTTTTTTTATTTTCTATTTGATATAATAGGGAAATAAAAAGTTCATAATATTAACATAAAAACTTTTCAGTATAGAATAAACACTGATTTCATCATTTTACTATGGATAATTAATATTTTTATGGGGTTAATGATGAGAGAAACTCAAAATATATTAGTAAATTCAATTACCTCTAATTCAGGTAATAACATTTAGTATCACCTTAATCCTTATTGAGATGATATTTCTATGATAAAAATACCCATAATACATGGTTATTCATTTTTTATTTCATTTTTTTTGGAATTGGCTGAACTAGAGTTCTCAAGTAGCGTAGAGAATTGAGAAGATGATGTTCCCTTTTTAAAGTGGGGTAGGTGGAAAACATGTAATGACTTGAAAAATTATAGTATACTATATGTCACACTTAATTTATTTGGCTAAAAATCATATTTTATAATATAATAAGTTTTATATTGAAATAAAATCAAATAATTATATTTAAGGATTTCTTTCTGTTATTTTAATCATTATCTTTTGGTTTAACCCCAATTTTAACCATTGTAACTCTTATCATAGTAACAATATTTTTAACATGGTAACTATTCAATATGGATAAAAATTAAGGATTTTTTTAAATATTAAATATACTAATTCAAAATAGTGAATAAATTATACATGATTTATTTTAGGAAGTTGTAGAATATAAATCCATTATATATGCACAAAATGCATAGAATCCTTTTAAGAGAAAATATATTCTTAATTATAAAAATGTTTTTATTCACATTAATATCATATAAATAACTATTTTAAAATTTTAATTATATTTTATTAATTATATAATATTTTAATTTAATTTAATAAGTTTATTACTATTGATAATCAATTTATTAAAAGAAAATGCATTATTAAAAATAAAAGCAGTTTTCTAAAAAATATCCATTTTTTCTTGAAATGATTTATCTTAATTCATAAAAAATTAATAATAAATTCAGCAATAATTTTTATATTAGTTTTATAAAATAAAAATATATTCCATTATTGATCAATAGTGATTAATATATTTTATTTAGATAAAATATACATAATTTATAGAAAACAAAATTCAAAAAAATTGGTCTTATTTGGTTGTATTCTTATAAATAAAATTTTAGAACTTATTTACTAAGAGTCAATAAAAAATTAATTAAGTAAAACTGTTATAAAATATTTTCATAATTCATTTAGTACTATTAATATATACTAATGCGTCTTCTATATGACAATAGTAACATTGAATTATATTTTAAAAAAATTGTTTAGTGGTTCTTCTAAGATCATTATTTCATGTAATGAATATTTTTGAACACTTAAAATTTAATAAATATAAATATATATTAAAAAATCAATGGGGTTTTTATATTTATATATCTAATTAATGTGGTATAATTCATATTACTTTGATAAATTCAAGTAATCAAAAAATGATGTTGGGAATTAGAATGGTTAGAAAATAATGAAATTATACTCAGACCATGGCTGCCAATATCATAACCAAGATCTCATGGATTATCTCTGACAGTATGGGATTTTGACCCAACTCATTCATCCTTATAAACCACAATGTAATGGTTTCCTTGATATGGGAAACCATACCTTTCTATTCATGGTAATATGAATGATGGGTCATTCATGTCTTCCATTACCCATTTGGGGATACGTGTTATATAAAATAAAACACATTATAAATCAAGTATCAAATTTAGTGGTAAATAGTATTCCATTACAATTCTGGTAGATAAGTATACCCGTGTTGTCACATATACGATTTTGGGGTGTGAAGATTTTTTTAAGGATATATCGGTAAAAAAATGCACCTTGACAAATGGTGTGTATCTTTATAGAATATCTTAATGAAACTAAAGGATATTACTTATATGATCCTACTGATAAGAAGTTCATGATCAAAAAACATCCCACCTTTCTTAAGAGATATCAAATATCTAAAATTATTATTTATAATCAGATAGATTTTGATAAATTCATTGATCAAGATACACATGAGTGAGAAGATGAATATATTCCACAATTCCTCATAAAATAAGATGTTCCATATACAAAAGTACTATATATAAGTAAAAGAGAGGTTAGGGGACCTAGAAGACAAGGGTTTCTAGTCATAAAAATTGTGAATAATTATTAGTTGATTCTAATGATCTTATAACCTATATGAAAGTATTAATTGGAATAGAATCATCAAAATAGAGAGAGCCCATGAATTATATAATGAATTCCATGTACAAAAACCATTTTTGGATTCTTTAGATAATCTCATGGATGTAAATACCATTGGTTTCAAATAGATATTAAATATGAAAAAGAAACTTTATGGATAATTTGGTACATATATGGAATCACTATTTACAAAAGGTTATAAAAATCACAATGGAATATAATCTGATGAAACACTTCTACAAGTTTATATAATGAAATCTAATAGAATTTTACTTCACATAGTGTCTTACTATAAATATGTGATTTGGTAAATTGATGTGAAAATTATTTTACATGATGGTAACCATTGGTAAGGCTTATATTTTATATGAAAAAAGGTTTTGTGACTAAAAATAATTCCAATATTATTTTAATGTTTCATAGATGCATTTCTGGATTTAATACAGCATCATGGTCATGGAACACTCTCATTGAAGAACAAACAATGATATTTTTTCATAAAGAAAAAATTTGAGCCATGCATCTACAAATGCTTTAGTGGAATTGAAATTTGTTTCTTGATATCGTATGATGATGACATGATACTTATTATAAATGAGATACCAGTCATTAAATCCATTAAATGTTGGTTAAACTCATGCTTCTCTATAAAATAAATAGGTAAAGCATCATGCATTCTATCAATGAAGATACATCTTGATAGATCATAAAATAATATTGGAATAAGTTAAGTTAGATATAATGACTTTATAATGAATAGATTATCTATCAAACAATCTATGGGGGTATTGTCTCCAATGTCACATGGTATTCTTATTTCCAAGAAAGTGTTTCTTCAAAAACATGAAGAGATACAAAAAATTATCAGGATCCTATATAAATCTATAATAGGGTAGTAATGAATTTCATGCTATTTTCTAGGATATATGTCACATATTCCCTAATCATAATAAGAATATATGATAATGATATAAGAGACTCCCATTGGATGGCAGTCAAGACTATCATAACGTATATCATACATACTAGGGATGTGTTCCTCTTTTTTAGAGCATATGAGTGTCTGGTTATCATGAGATATAAAAATATAATATATAAAAACAAATAAAAAATATATAGAATTATAATTGAGATATATCTTCAATCCCAATTTAGTCCTTTTTATATAAAAGAATAAAATAAAGTAATATTCATAGATTCTACTACAGATTCTGAGTGTATTCCATCATTGGATAAAACTACTAATGTGGTTGGGATATCAGACATTTTCTCATAGCAATATATAGTTTCTAGTAGTAAAGAAACTATAACACTACATAGTGATAATATTGTAGTGTTGGATCTTGTATAGTATCCAAGCTTACATCTGTGGAAACATTTCATAATCCAAAAGTATAACCTTTTAATTGGTTTTCTTATTATATTTTAAATCATATTAAGTGTATATTCTATGGAAGATAACATTGTATACCCACTAAAAAATCCCTATCTCAATAGAGGTATATGCATCATGTGGGAGATAGTAGGCAAAAATCCATTAGTTTTTGGCTCTTATCCAGGTATGAGTTTGTTTGAGTTAGTTCCCTAGACCCAACTAATTTTTTCTTTATATTGAATATATATTAATAGAATTAAATATTAATAAAATAATTAGCATAATTTTATGATTCTTATGAATAAAATTAATGTGAAAATGTCTAATATTATCTCTTATATTGAAAAGGTCAGAGAATTTCCCTATTATTATGAGAACATTTAACTCTTTTGACAATATTCTTAAATTATATATCATATTTTCATATAAAATATTCTTATGGGACTCATATTATGTTGACTATGATGTTTTAGATACACAAATTATAATGGGGATTCATATCATTATGTTCATACTGTTAATAACCAAGATAAAATATTATGTTGATAGACCTACCTATAGGAATTTAACATGTTATGTTTTCAAGGATATTTAAGTATGAAAATGTGTATAATGATCCTTATAATATATTATTATTATTTATATATTTTCTGAGTTTGGTTGTCACGACCCGACCCTACCGGTCTCGAGCCGCAACTACCCCAAGCCCGCCTCCATAGGCCAGGGGCCGACGACAAGCGTCGAAGGCGTAAAGATCACAAGGAGGCCTTCACCTATGCATATGTACACACACACACACACATCCCACTCGATGCAGAAGTGAAGAGTAAAAAGAAAATCAAAGGACAAAAAACTATAACCCAACCACAGTCACACATCAACTTCTAAATTGTACAAGTAAAGTGCTGAAATGTACTGACAAGATAACTGAACTGAAAAAGGGGAAAAACACACACCGAACTAGATAGGCGCTACACCCCAGCAGCAGGTAAATGAAAGTAAACAGCTGGTGAGTCTCAGTCTTGAAAACCCTACTACGACCACTAAACACAGCCCAAGATCCTTTGTCCTCTACGCTCCTCCGTAGTCTCGATAGACCTGTTGTTGTCTACAAGGGCACACCAACTATGGGCAAAGCCCAAGCAGGGATGAGTATAAAGACAGTAGGATTCCCCAAAAGCTCATGGGAGAAAAAAAGGAGGTACTAAAATGGTGAGCAGTAGACAGAACAAAAAACCATGTAAGATTACAATAGGGAGAGTGAATCTCAACCCAATAAAATAAAAGAAGTAGACTCATCCAATCTAATAGGAGCTAGACACAGAAAGCACGTGGCATACCCCGCACATCTTCACCCCTTCTAGAAGGAGAGTAACTGAACCCAATGAGTGGGAACAAAAGTAGGGTATATATATACATATATATATATATATATATGCTCAACAAGAAACCCAAATGAGTGTGTAAGGGGATCTCCGTCTCCACGATCAGCCCAGGAAAAGTCGCCAACAGTTCTAAGGATATCCACCATTGATGCCCCAAAGTCCCGCACGCCAAAGTCATCTCATTACTGAACCGTACAACCAAGGGTCCTGCTCCAGTAACCACGGAGAAAAGTCACTGACTAGCCTCATAGAGAGGGCTGAGTCTGAAAGAAGTCATTGGGTAACCGATTTCCCAGCCCAACTGGAGGGTAAACCCTAAGAGGTCGTCGGGTAACCCACTGCTCAGCCCCGCTGGAGGGTAAACCCTAAAGTCAACGGTTAACCCACTGCCCAACCCCGCTGGAGGGTAAACCCTAAGGTCAATGGTTTACCAACTGCCCAACCCCACTGGAGGATAAACCCTAAGGTAAACGTGTAACCCACTCCCAGCCCTGCTAGTGTGTAAACCCTAAGGTCAACTAGTAACCCACTACCCAACCCCTGCAGGAGGGTAAACCCAGAACTGGTCTGATAACTCTGCACTGCCCGTGCCATCACTGGGTGTCACTACCACCACTACCGTGCATTGGTTCGGAGTGCGTCAAATGATCCTACAACCAAAAAAATTTCATATTTCCACATTTAATGAGATCTCCAAAGAGGATCTGCATGCCCAAACATATTACACCATTATACTCCTCATGGAAGAAAACGTGAGATAGAATATTTACCCTCTTGAAATGGAATCCTGAAGAAAAAGTTATTAAACACCGCCTTATGACCATACATCATCTCATGGGCCTACACCGCAGTCCCGAAAAAGGTCGGGCCAACTATGCCATCGCGATGCTCTCGAAAAATCACACCAAAATTACTATTCATACATCCCAAACAGACGTCTAATGAAAAAGCCGTAGTACGTTGCACACAGCTTAAAAGAGACCTTGTGGGGCCCATGCCTCACCTCTGGATTCAACGCCTGAAACCACACTAGTCAAATTCGCCTCGATTCCAGGGTCACAACACCGTGGATGGTGCCTAAAACAGACTCCGAATGTAGAAGCTAAAACTCCCTACGTTTATGAAAATGGGGCCTTGTGGGGCCCACACCTCACCCCCAAAACACGTCACGCAGATCGTACCACAGCTCTCCTTGTAGATAACCACGTGGCGTAGGCTATTCATTAACCCAGAATAAACTTATAAATCATAAGTCAAAAAAACACAACATACGTCCGAAAGCCGCCTCCTAGGGCCCATGCCTCAGGCCCGAATTTAGGCAGGCAGATTATGCCATCACAATCCCCTCAGAGGGACACTTAGAAACAAGTACTCAAACACCCTAAATGGATGTCAGGTTAAAAGGGGTGTTTCACTATAAAACGTGTGAACTAGGCCCTATGGGGCCCGCACCTTGTCTCCAACCCGAACGCTTCGGAAAGCATCTCAAAACGTCTGCAAGAGGACTGGGATCATGGTTTTCCTAATGGAACGTCAAACAGATGTCCCAAATAAGAGTTAGCTCTAACCCAAGAACAATTAATTAATTAAGCAATTAATTAATTATGCGCATTAATTGTCTCATTCCACCAAGAAATGAAACCAAACCGAAAAGGTTCCAAACCAACTTTGGGAGGACCGTCTCAACTCCAGGGCCACATAACCTCTAATGGCACGTCAAACAGACGTCCTGCTAGCGAAGAATGTCTGTCGCAAGCTTTAATAATAATTTAATATTATTAAATTAAATCATTTCAGGTCACCCGACCTTGGGTCCAGAACTCAAAAACAACAAAACCCAAATCAAAAAGTTTGTCTTGAAGAGACAAACCCACAACCGCTAACAGTGCATCAGAAGGATGCGCCGTTTAAAAGTTACGACCCCTTGAACACAAGGGGCCCAGAATTGGGCTGGTCCATACCGACCGACCCGGTCTGGACTGCCAGCCCGCGGCCCAGCCGCGGCTCCGGTCTAGCTCACCACGTCTCGCTGGCCGTGGCCCATCCGAAATCCACCGGACCCCTCGGGTTTGGTTCTTCCAAGAAGACCGACCACATGGTCGGTCTTGTCCGTACGTAGTATCAGCAGGACCCGCACTTTGCAGGTCCTTGTCAGCGGTGCCCCCCCCCCCCCCCCCGAGGACATTTCCTTGGGGCTCTTCCTGAGAATGATAGGCCGATGGAGACACTCCCTGCCACTTGTCGAGATCACAGTCATGGCACCGGCCGCCCACGCCATTGCCTGGCTATCTTGCTCCGTTATTCCGCTGCGGCCTGCTGAAGTCACATCATCCACGCCAATTCTCATTGCAGCACCTATCCGCCGACCTGTGCTACATAGAGCTCCTCCCAGAGCTTCACTATCAGTGGCAGCCACACCTGACCTCTGGCTCTCCTATGTCCCGGCCACCCTGGCACCACGCCACGAGCCACCTCCACTTCGGGTGATTCACCTTGCAAAACCCGGTGGCCTCCATGCTCTGCCGCAACCCTGGCCGACACCACCACTGTGTCACCCTGATCTCCAACCACCTCCCTTGTCGGAGCTGATGATTCCATCGGCCTCTACAACCTCTCTGGCGGCACAATTTCTAAACCGAAGGAGGATTTGGAATCCTCGGGACGAGGCCTTCACAACGCCTGCCCCCAATCGACAATCCATCAAGGTTTTGGAATTTGTGAAATTTTGGACGAGGAACTCCCTAGAACGAAAAATTTAGATGGGGCTCAGACATTGGTTGTGTTTGTTCCGCAATCGTCCAAATTCTAAAATTATAGAATTAAGAATACAGATTTAATAGAAACTCATGAAATTGATGAAGGAGCGGAAAAATCAAACGAAAGCCTACTTTAATATGGCCATTCGTCACTGGCGACATGCCCACTGTGATCCCACATCGATCCGCTAGAGTTCGATCCTCAATCCGGAAAACAACAGCGAAGAACGCTGAAGAAAAAGAGAGTGAGAGAGGGAGAGAGAGACAAAGAGAGAGAGAGAGAGAGAAGGGAAATTAGGTATTTCCCCTTAATTCCACACTTAAACAAATTTATAACCTCTCTGAGACTCTGCCAATGAGTGAGGATTCCGAAACCTCCATGCCCACCTATTTTATATCACATCTAGGAAAGAAATCCCATTTCAAACTCATTGGAAGTCTTAGATTTCCAATTTGAGACTTCGTTCGAAAGTTATTCAAAATGAATGCTCATGATAAAAATCACTAAGTGGTCATTTTGAAATGATGATTTTTCCCATGGGTGACATCTCTCATAGCAGGCCTGTGAACGCAACATTTACACCCCATCTAGGGTAAACGACATGATTCGGACACATATGCACCCCCATATTTATGATCTGAGCTACCTTTTAGGAGAAAAAACAACCCCTCCACTTGAAAAGTATAAAAACACTTAATATTTTTGTATAATTTATTCTGGGAACACTGAGCCTTGGAATCACACGCTGTCTCAGCTCCTAGCTCAAGAAATATTTGTTGAAATATTCAAAAGTCTTACAGGGCCAAAACCGGGTCTCTACATCATTCCCTACATCAAACGTTTATTCTCCTAAAAGAAAAACAAGGAAAAACAACTCGGGATACAGAGCTGACACCTAGCTCTCACACTTCCAAGAAAACTTGCACAACACCATGCTGACACAAAATGCGAACCAAAGGGATGATTTGAACTCATACAGTCCGGTACCTTCGATGAAATGCATTGGAACACGCACACACCTCATCATTTGTGACACGTGGAAGATGAAGGGTGCCCATTCCTACTATTGGGAGGGTAGGGCATGATGGTAGGCAACCTATCAATCCCTTACCCGATTCCTGAATGGCCCAAGGAAACTAGGGGGACTTCCCTAGACGAACCTCTACGTTCCATGTTGTGATCGAAATCACAGTTTGTTCCTATAACATGGTCTCGTGATTCCCTCTTTCATAATACCCTTATGGTGAAATA
The DNA here is from genome assembly GCA_963277665.1 of Viscum album. Lineage (NCBI taxonomy): Eukaryota > Viridiplantae > Streptophyta > Magnoliopsida > Santalales > Viscaceae > Viscum > Viscum album. The sequence goes on along the minus strand of OY728119.1, from coordinate 766,754,401 downwards.
ACCAAGGATATCTGATCACACATGTTTTCACAGTTGGTGCATCACAACTGAGACTCTCTTACACGCTCAAAAAGTGGATGAGTCAACACCATCCACTGAAGAAAAGTTACACCCTCCTGGTCCAACAGGGTCAACTGTAGGGAAGAAAACAACTATGAAACTTCACGCAACTGATGATTCTGGGACTTTCTGCTAAGGGAAACTACTACAACACTACCATTTTTCAGGAACATAGACTACCTCGACATCATAGTCCTGCAGAAATTTTAACCCGCACCGTCGTCTTAGGTTCATGTCTCTCTAGGTGAGGGTGCACCTGAGACACTAGTGGTCTGAGCGAACCACAAAGCGCTCTCCCAGAAGATAGCGTCTCTACATTCTCAGTGTAAGGACCACCACCACCACCACCAAATAGTGAATCATGTAGTTCTATTTATGGGGTTATCATCACCTCGACTTGTACTTGATAATGGTATCATGATTGACGTTGAGCACGCAAGGTACAAACGAACAAGGCAGGTGAGAAAACTCATCCAACCGCCCGAGGCTAGACAAAGAAAGCATGTGGCATACCCCACGTGTCTTTTCCCCTCTTGGAAGGAGATTAATCTGCAAAACAAGAACCCTGCCAAACCCACTAGTGGCACCTCATGTAAAGGGAGGGGGTGTTAATGCTCCTTTTCATAAAAATGTCTAAAAGAATGGAAAGGGAAATGACTTAGCACAAATTTATTCATCCTTAGAAAAAAACATCAAAAATCGACAAAGGCCTAAACAAGGATTAAAATGCACATGCGCCACGCAGGTTCCCTTACTGTCACACAAGTACACTTCCGCTCCGCCTAATGGCCGCACAAGTGACTTGCGCACCCTCTTTGAAAACAGCACAGGGTGTTCTCCAACCTATAAATAACCCTGGTGGGCCCCGCATCTGAAGAGGATTTTTAAAAAAATTCACATACAGATCTCTGAACGCCCAAGTCTCTTCTTCAGGTCTTCTAAACACTTCTAAGGAAATTATTTACCTAGAATGGAAGTTCTAAACAAGAGGAATAAGGTCTAAGTGTTAGAATTCACTAAAAATTGAGCGCCTAAGTGTTTTACCCTTATGGGAAATGGACACACTTGCGCACATCCTTACCTACTCATTGAAACTTGCGCGCCACTCTTCTGGAAGTACCTAGGGATAAATCTAAATGATTTGGTCAAAGATCTCCCAAGTATTGCCCTAAGAGATGAAAATTGCACAAGTACCCATGTTCCGCACAGGTATATCTGTGCGCCCTGGACTTGCGTGCCCTTGCGGTACCTCCGCGCCTTCCAGGGCTTGCGCGCCCTTCTATTTTTGGGTTCCCTTCCTGCCCATTTAACCCCCATTATGACATTCCACCTCTCCTATTCAAGATTCAGTCTTCAAGACACCCTTCAAATCCATTTATGACATGTTTTCTTGATTTACTTCCTTATCTTAAAGGAATTCCGTGAAACATCTCTCAAAACCTAGTGATTTACACATCTTTATGTCACTAAAATTAGAGATTTCATTCATTCAAACTCATCCTTTAAGATTAGGGAACCCTATATATGGGCATCCTCCTTAGGAGTAAGCCTTGAGTCCTCAATAATATGGGCATCATCCTTAAGAGTAATCCCCAGTCATAATTTCCCTAAATATGGGCCTCCTTTTTAGTAATAAGCCCCAGTCTTAATGTTCCCAAATATGGGCATCCTCCTCAGGAGTAATCCCCAGTCCAAGTTCTCTTAATTGGGCCTCCTTTTCAGGAATAAGCCCTAGGTACCCTAATATTGGAATCTGTAACACCCCAAGCTTCCACGGTACGTTTCCCTTTGAATAATGCGATAGCGTGTGTTGTACGCAACCTCGAGTTCTAACACACACCACAACTAATTAAACTAGCCATTGTGAATAGTAATACCTACTTTTTGAAATCATATATATTTTATATTTCAAAATGGACTTCATTTTTGGATTCGGAATATTGAAATTATCCTAGGGTGAAATTTTGGTACTTTTCGGATAACTTTTATATTTTGATGAATAGTGAAAATTACTAAATTTTAATTAAAATCAACTTTTTTAATCAAAATAATTAATATTGATAAATTATGAATTTGAGTGGTTTTAAAGTATATTTAGAATATATTTTTACCATTTAATTTAATTTTTGTCATTGGACATATTTTCACAATTAAACCAGACATAAACAAGTGTCAATCTTTTGATAGTTATTATCTCTTAAAAACACGCTTTTTATCTTAACAACGGGAATTAATTTTAAATTAATTTCTGCCACTTATGTGATTTGAATTTGGAAAAATATATTACATATTTGGAATCAGGATGTCCAAATTATGTAAATAGGTAACTTTTATTTTTACACATTTTGAATAATTACTGCGGTAAATATTTTATTTACCATGGTTAAAGGGTAAATCCGGTAAATAAGGGTTAAAAAATTAATATTATAATAATACAAAATTACCCTAAAACGTGTCCTAACCTTATTGGTGGACACATACCCGACCCTGGGCATCCTTGGGTTGATTTGGGGACCCCTTAGAGCCACTTGTATGTGGTGGGGAAACATTATATTAATAAAGTTAAAATAAAAATAAAAATGGCATAAGCTTACATCATTTAGAAGAACAATTTTTATATAGGGTTATACATGTTGGATTTTATATTATAAATATTCATTAGAAATATAGAAAAATTTCCTACATAATGATATTTTATTTATAATTTTTAGACATCAAATAAGTTAAATTATTAATGACACAATAATGATGCAATGTTTACCTCATTAATAAATCATTTAAATAAATAAGATAATAATGATTAAAATATTATCTAAAACCTGTCCAATTCTTATTGGTTGATGTTATTTAGAATATGAGTCATCTTATCTTAGACCTCAATGATTTTTGGACCATTATAAACCGAATATAATTATATTATAAAGTAATAATTTCACTCTTTCCTAAAGAGCCCCTCCTCTCCCTTATAAAAGGAGACCACTCCTTCTCATTTCTTCACACCTTCAAAGCCTTTTGGTTCGGCAAAACTCTTCACAAATACACTCCAAACTTCCCTCACTACAACCTAGAGGCCTTATTTTGATCAGAAATCCAACCTAAGGAGCCCTTTTGGTCAAATCAAAAGGAAGAACCCGAAGAAGAGGTAATGTTTTCACCACCCTTTTTCAAGTTCCTTTCTTCTTCCACTTCTTCTTTCTTTGTTCTTACCATTCTAAAATAATAACTCCAGTATCTCACATATAATGTGATGTTATTATAAATATGGTACAACCATATTCAGTATTCTATCCACCCTTTGAATAACATGTCACCATACGTGCGTACGTACGACTTACCGTCTCCACGTCGTGGTGTAATTGTTATTCAATATATAATATTATTTGGATGGGTATAATAATGATGTGTAACTCAGGTAAATAATAAATATAACATGTTAATGATTCTGTATATATGATATACCATCCATTTATATATTATTTTAATATCAAAAGAATGATATTGTCGCTCGTGCGTACGTACGGACTACCGTCTCCACAAACGCGATAAGATTCATTCTCCATCGTATCCATTCAAGTATAATTATAATTTGATGATTTAAAAATGATGTTTAAGGACTTGATATCATTCTGGATATGAATAATATACAACCTATCCATTACAAACATGTATTACGTAACAAAACATATAAAATAAAACAAGTAAGTTAACACCCGAAACAACGATAATACTAAGATATTATTATCAAATCAATATTAAAAGATCATATATGATATCATATTAATGTATATGATTATTTTATAATTTAATAACAATTATTTCACCATTATATGGGAGGTTAACATACCATCGACTAAGGGAAAGTTCAAGGTAAGGGATTTTCTTATCTCACTTTCAATTCCGTGAGATTTCCATTGTTTGCCACTAAATTATTGAAAGTGGTGTATTGTGTTCTGCCATTTGATATATATTATCATGATTCTCTTTATATTCATGTTATTATGTAAATCATTTGGTGGTTATTAACTTTTGGCCATACGACTCAGTTGATTAACGTGGTAAGGGGGTTTTCATCTCACTCCTTATTCCCGTAAGATTCATGCCATATTTCCACCATCACCTTTTGTGTAGTGTATGTAATGCCCATAATTATATTCTTTGTGTAATACACTCTAATTTATGTCTATTTACATATACATTGTATGATACCTCTTTCATGGGTTGTATGTTTCATAAGTTACCAAATTGGTAAGGGTTTATTTCGCAATCTCTTCATTATCCGAGGTTGTTTATACATAATTATCTACTGGGACCTCGTTATCATCCACGTCCATGTTTCTTCAAAATGTATTTCAAAAATTTTTTAATATTTAAAAGAATATGGGTTAATGTCATTTATACCCTTTTTTGACTTTTTATAAGAGGTTTATAAGGGAATCTTTCCGTCGTTTTCCAAATAAGGTGCTTTTTAACCTTTTGGGCAGAATTAAGATAAGAATGTTTTTTTTAACTTATACGGCGGGTGAGGTTATTTTCCGCCATTATAAAATCGTCAAAGCTTCCCTTACAAGATTATAAGAATATTTTCAAAGAAAATTTTTTATTTTATATGGATCTTAAATGATTTCAAAATAAAAAGAGATATTTCTTTAAAAAGAATTTTGATTTCATCTATGTCAACATCCTTTGATGGATTTTACACTTATTTGAAGTTGATACAAAACTTCTATATTGTATTGAAGGTTTTGTGATATGTTTGACCATGGATGTGCTATTTTTATACCATTCATAGCTTATGGTGAAATTATTGACATTTCGTATGCTAGTTTTAATACGAATGTTTATGTTATGTTTAAACCTTTTCATATGGGAATGCATTGGACTTAATATGTGACGGGTGGAGCCCGCTATATCTCCTCGATGCATCGGTAGGTCTCATGAGAGAAACTAGTGTCTTGGAACAAGGCCTTGACAAAATCTTATTTTTTTTAGTCTTGGCACAAGGCCTTGGATATGTGGTTATGATAGTCTGGCATTATGCATTCCATCATTATGAAAGTGGTTATTGATATTACATGTGATTATTCGATTAGTAGAATATCCATGTGAACAAGTAAATGGAATTATTTCATTTTACTTTTTTCCATACTATGTTGAAGTTCAAGTTTAAAAGGCTTTTTTTAGTAATTCATTTCCTTAAATGTTTATGCTTATTTTTGAATGTTCCGCTATATTGTTATCCTTACTGGGAATTTGAGCTCACCCCTTTTCTATGTTTTATTTTTCCCAGGAAGTGAAGAAGTAAATTATGAATGACTTGCAGGGATATTATGAGGGGTTAATAGTGTGGACTATGGAGACAATATGTTGTTGTAGTAGTTTTTTTTATTTTGATGATGTAATGTAAAACTTATGAATATATCTAGTGTTTCCAAGGCTACTAAACCAATCGGTCTTTCGAGATTTGGTCTTTCTTGTGATCATGCCAATGTTATGTAATTAATGCACCGACTCTAGGTAGCTGGGGTCGGGGCGTTACAGTTGTTATCAGAGAAATTTTAGTACAAACCTTGGAAGCTAGATTTAGATAAACTCTGATTAGAGCACGTAGACCTAAGATGAACTTTGAGGATTAGTATATAAGAACTTCCAAGAATTTTGGTATTGTAGAGATTTTGTGAGTTTTCCAAGTAATACATCCCTGTCTGGATATGAGCAGGTAGAGGCGGCTCTGGCACAGATGTACCTAGGGGTAAAACCCGAAAACACCGCATTGAGCTAGACTCGAACGGGAACTGGTGCACGACAACGGGCCTTGCTGCACTCTTGGTTACGACACTCCCGGGGGATATTCTTAGGATAACTCTCATTTTCCTTACAAATCATTATGAAGGGTTTATGAGTATATAATTCCTCAAAGAAAACATTTTTATGATTATTGATTATATCCATAAATAGTTCAATTTATGTTAAGTGTTTTATAAGTATGGGATTATGTATTTCGATTCATAAACTGATCTAGTTTATGCAATTGTTTAGAAATGGCGCCTAGTGGAAGAAATGGAAACCGTATCAATGCACACACTCCATGTAAGGATTTACCTCCTGCTCAAGATAATTATAGTGGGGCTGGTGATGCAACTGGTGCCGATCAGCTAATCACCATACTGGGACAACTTACTCAGGTTATGAATAATAACCTTACCCGTATGGAGCACCCTGATCCGCAGCGTGGAGGATCAATGTTAGATCGATTCATGTGGCAAAAACCACCAATGTTCAATGGGATTACAAATCCCTTAGTAGCTGAGCAATGGATAAATTCCCTAGAGAAAATATTTCAGGCTTTGGGGAGCAGTGAAAGGGAAAAAGTTATCATGGCAGTTTACCGCCTCACTGGAGATGCTGATCAATGGTGGTCATTGATTCAAAACATAAAGGAAGATGATGAATTATCAAATATGGAATGGAGGGAGTTCAAAGATCTTTTTTTAGAAAAATACTTCCCTCGCGACCATCGAGCAGATATGGAAAGGAAATTTCTAAGTTTGAGACAGAAGGAGGATGAGAATGTCGCAAAGTATGAGGCTAACTTTACAAGGTTAGCAAGGTACGCTGGTGATTATATACGTAACCAAAGAATTAAGATTGATCGTTTCTTTGATGGGTTAAAACCATTTCTCCGTCGAGAATTAGTCTCACAATCCTTTTCATCGTACGAAGACATTGTCTCATGTGCTATCAAGACCGAAAAGAAATTCTCTAAGTCTTATGACTTTAAAGAAAAGCAAGAGAAGAAGAGACCTTCTGATCAATCTGGGAATGGAAATAAGTGGAATAAGGGAAAGGTTGAATATCCATCCTGTGGTAAATGCGGGAAGAAACACCCTGGTACTTGCTTGAAGGGAATGGGAGTCTGTTACAAGTGTGGTGAAAAAGGCCACCAAGCTCATGATTGCAAGGGGAAGAAGGAAGCTACCAATGTTCAGTGCTACAATTGCAGGGAGATGGGGCATTATTCAAATGAATGTCCTAAGCGTCAGGAGAACTTACCTCAGAAAAGGCCAAGGGATCAAGGCCAGGCTTATGCTATCACTACTGCTGAGGTAGAATCTCTGAAAGACGTGGTGGCAGGTAATTTAATGGTTTCCTCAAGCTTAGAAAATGCATTATTTGATTCTAGATCATCACATTGTTTCATATCTTCCCAGTTTGGTAAGAAAATTAGATATTTCCAATTTGATTTAATAAGGGAGTTGTCAGTTAAAACTCCTAAGGGAAGTATCATTGCAACAAAGTTTTGTGAATCAGTCCCCATTAGAGCACATAAATTTTCTTTATCTGCTGATCTCATTGTCATACCTATGATTGAGTTTGATATAATCCTCGGTATGGACTGGATTTCGGACTATGATGCGAAGATTTATTGTAAGAAGAAAGAGGTTACGATTCTTGATGATAATGATAAGGAACACCTTATTTTTAGAGCAGAATCGTCACCACCTAATTCTTATTTAGATCCACCCCCAGTAGCTCAACTTAATTCAATTATTGGGGAGGAAGAGAATGAAATAACTGTCGGTGAGGAAAGGAATGTTCAAATAGAGGATGTACCTGTTGTGAAAGAATTTGTAGATGTATTTCTGGAATATTTACCTGGACATCCTCCAGAACGAGAAGTTGAGTTTTCCATTGATTTGATTCCTGGATCAAGGCCTATATCGAAGACCCCTTATAGAATGGCCACTGTAGAATTAGTCGAACTAAAGAAACAACTAGAGGAATTGATTAATAAGGGATTTATTCGCCCTAGTGTTTCTCCATTGGGAGCCCCTGTTCTTTTTGTTAAAAAGAAAGATGGATCTATGAGGTTATGTATCGACTACAGGGAGATCAATGCTATAACGATAAAGAAAAAGTATCCCCTACCTCGTATTGATGATTTATTTGACCAACTGCATGGAGCTCAATACTTTTCAAAGATTGACCTTCGATCTGGATACCATCAGTTGTGTGTGAAGAAGGAAGACATTCCGAAGACAGCATTTCGAACCAGGTACGGGCATTACGAGTTTACCGTAATGCCGTTTGGATTGACTAATGCACCCTCTGTATTCATGGATCTGATGAATAGAGTTTTCAAGGAGTATCTCGATGAATTTTTGGTGGTATTTATTGATGATATCTTGGTATACTCCAAAACCTACGAAGATCATGAAAATCACTTGCACATTATCTTGAAGACTCTGAGGAGGCATGAATTATATGGGAAGTTTAGCAAGTGTGAATTCTGGCTTCAGGATATTTCTTTTCTTGGCCATATTGTCTCTAAAGATGGAATCTCTGTTGATCCTTCTAAGACCAAGGCAATCCAAGAATGGCCAGCACCTACGAGTATAACTGAGGTACGTAGTTTTATTGGTTTGGCAGGTTATTATCGACGTTTCGTCCAGAATTTTTCCCGATTGGCTAACCCATTAACGAAGCTCACACGTAAAGGGGTTAAATTTGTTTGGACAAAAGAGTGTGAAGAATTTTTTGAGGAACTGAAGAGAATATTAGTCAATGATCCTATATTGACTCTACCATCGGGGAATGATGGGTTCGTTATTTATAGTGATGCATCAAAGAAAGGACTTGGTTGTGTCCTTATGCAGAATGATAGAGTTATTGCCTATGCATCACGATAGTTGAAAATTCATGAACAAAACTATCCTACTCATGATCTTGAGTTAGCAGCTGTGATCTTTGCTTTGCAGATATGGAGACACTACCTCTGTGGTGAAAAATGTGAGATTTATACTGATCACAAGAGTTTGAAGTATATTTTCTCACAAAAAGAACTCAACATGAGGCAAAGGAGATGGCTTGAATTACTCAAGGATTATGATTGCACGATACACTACCACCCGGGGAAAGCAAACAAGGTGGCAGATTCTTTGAGCATAAAAAACCATGGAGTTTTGAACATGATGAGAATTGAAAGGGATCCAATTTTCATGGATCTAGTGAAGATGGAAATGGGAATAACCAGGGAAGGTGAAACATCAATGCTTTTTCAAATGGTTGCCAAACCATCTTTACTAGAAAGGATTAAGAGTTCTCAGACCGATGATGAAGAATTTCAGAAGAAGATTAAAGCTGTGAATGATGGGAGATTGAGAGACTTTGTGTATGAAGATGGAATTTTGAAATTCAGGAAGAGACTTTGTGTTCCCGATTTACCTGATCTGAAAAGGGAATTGCTGGATGATGCTCATAGTTCCAATTTCTCTATACACCCTGGGAGCACCAAAATGTATAGAGATTTGAAGGAACATTTTTGGTGGGACAACATGAAGAGGGAGATTTCTGATTTTGTGTCAAGATGTATGGTTTGTCAACAAGTGAAAGCTGGAAGGCAACAACCTGGAGGAGTCATGCAACCTCTTCCCATACCAGAGTGGAAATGGGACAATATTACGATGGACTTTGTCATGGGGCTACCAAAGACTCCTAGAAGGAATGATGCAATATGGGTTATTGTTGATCGTCTTACCAAGTCAGCACATTTTCTTGCTATAAGAGACGATCTACCCCTGGAACGTCTAGAAAGACTATACATTAATGAAGTTGTGAGACTTCATGGAGTATCCCTATCAATTGTTTCTGATCGTGATCCCCGTTTTACTTCAAGATTTTGGAAAAGTCTTCATAAATCCCTGGATACTGAACTTCATTTGAGCACTGCTTACCACCCTCAGACAGATGGACAATCAGAACGGACTATTCAAACCCTAGAAGACATGTTGAGATCTTGCTCACTTGACTTTCAGGGTATGTGGGATCAATATTTACCACTGGTAGAATTTTCCTATAACAATAGCTTCCATTCGAGTATTCAGATGGCACCATATGAAGAGTTATACGAAAAGAGATGTCGTACACCAACCTGTTGGGATGAGGTTGGTGAAAGAAAACTTGTAGGCCCAGCACTGGTGGAGGAAATGGTGGAAAAGGTGAAGGTAATCCAAAATCACATCAAAGAAGCTCAAAGTAGGCAGAAAAGCTATGCTGATAATCGAAAGAAGGATTTGGAATTTCAAGTCGGTGATCATGTTTTCCTGAAGGTATCTCCATGGAAGGGAGTCATACGTTTTGGTAAGAAAGGTAAATTGAGTCCCAGGTACATCGGACCTTTCTAAATTCTAGAACGAATTGGGGCTGTAGCTTACCGATTGGCAATGCCGCCAAGTCTCTCCAAAGTTCACGATGTGTTCCACGTATCTCTGTTGAGAAAATACATGCCTGACCCAACGCATGTACTCACCTATGAGGAATTAGAACTGGAACCCGATCTGTCTTATTGTGAAGAGCCTGTCAGGATTCTTGATACAAGAGAACAAGTACTGAAAAACCGGACGATGCGTCTGGTAAAAGTTTTGTGGAGAAATCATAAGATGGAAGAGGCAACGTGGGAACCCGAGGAACTTATGATAAAGAACCACCCGAGTCTTTTTATGAAGTAATACCCTAGAAATTGTGAGGACACAATTATTTGAAGGAGGGGAGAATGTAACACCCCAAGCATCCACGGTACGTTTCCTTTCGAATAATGCGATAACATGTGTTGTACGCAACCTCGAGTTCTAACACACACCACAACTAATTACACTAGCCGTTGTGAATAGTAATACCTACTTTTTGAAATCATATATATTTTATATTTCAAAATGGACTTCATTTTTGGATTAGGAATATTGAAATTAGCCTAGGGTGAAATTTTGGTACTTTTCGGATAACTTTTATATTTTGATGAATAGTGAAAATTACTAAATTTTAATTAAAATCAACTTTTTAATCAAAATAATTAATATTGATAAATTATGAATTTGAGTGGTTTTAAAGTATATTTAGAATATATTTTTACCATTTAATTTAATGTTTGTCATTGGACATAATTTCACAATTAAACCAGACATAAACAAGTGTCAATCTTTTGATAGTTATTATCTCTTAAAAACACGCTTTTTTATTTTAACAACGGGAATTAATTTTAAATTAATTTCTGACACTTCTGTGTTTTGAATTTGGAAAAATGAATTACATATTTGGAATCAGGATTTCCAAATTATGTAAATAGGTAACTTTTATTTTTACACATTTTGAATAATTACTGCGGTAAATATTTTATTTTCCATGGTTAAAGGGTAAATCCGGTAAATAAGGGTTAAAAAAATAATATTATAATAATACAAAATTACCCTAAAACGTGTCCTAACCTTATTGGTGGACACATACCCGACCATGGACATCCTTGGGTCGATTTGGGGACCCCTTAGAGCCACTTGTATGTGGTAGGGACACATTATATTAATAAAGTTAAAATAAAAATAAAAATGGCATACGCTTACATATTTTAGAAGAACAATTTTTACATAGGGTTATACATGTTGGATTTTCGATTATAAATATTCATTAGAAAGCTAAAACGATTTCCTACATAATTATATTTTATTTATAATTTTTAGACATCAAATAAGTTAAATTATTAATGACACAATAATGATGCAATGTTTACCTCATTAATAAATCATTTAAATAAATAAGATTATAATGATTAAAATATTATCTAAAACGTGTCAAATTATTATTGGTTGATGTAATTTAGAATATGAGTCATCTTATTTTATACCTAAATGATTTTTGGACCATTATAAACCGAATATAATTATATTATAAAGTAATACTTTCACTCTTTCCTAAAGAGCCCCTCCTCTCCCTTATAAAAGGAGACCACTCCTTCTCATTTCTTCACACCTTCAAAGCCTTTTTGTTCGGCCAAAATCTTCCCAACTACTCTCCCAACTTCCCTCACTACAACCGAGAGGCCTTAGTTTGATCAGAAAGCCAACCTAAGGATCCCTTTTGATCAAATCAAAAGGAAGAACCCGAAGAAGAGGTAATGTTTTCACCACCCCTTTTCAAGTTCCTTTCTTCTTCCACTTCTTCTTTCTTTGTTCTTACCATTCTAAAATAATAACTCCAGTATCTCACATATAATGTAATGTTATTATAAATATTGTACAACCATATTCATTATTCTATCCACCCTTTGAATAACATGTCACCATACGTGCGTACGTACGGCTTACCGTCTCCACGTCGTGGTGTAATTTTTATTCAATATATAATATTATTTGGATGGGTATAATAATGATGTGTAACTCATTTAAATAATAAATATAACATGTTAATGATTCTGTATATATGATATACCATCCATTTATATATTATTTTAATATCAAAAGAATGATATTGTTGCTCGTGCGTACGTACGGACTACCGTCTCCACAAACGCGATAAGATTCATTCTCCATCGTATCCATTCAAGTATAATTATCATTTGATGATTTAAAAATGATTTTTAAGGACTTGATATCATTCTGGATATGAATAATATACAACATATCCGTTACAAACATGGCTTACGTAACAAAACATATAAAATAAAACAAGTAAGTTAACACCCGAAACAACGATAATACTAAGATATTATTATCAAATCAATATTAAAAGATCATATATGATATCATATTAATGTATATGATTCTTTTATAATTTAATAACAATTATTTCACTATTATACAGGAGCTTAACATACCATCGACTAAGGGAAAGTTCAAGGTAAGGGATTTTCTTATCTCACTTTCAATTCCGTGAGATTTCCATTGTTCGCCACTAAATTATTGAAAGTGGTGTATTGTGTTCTTCCATTTGATATATATTATCATGATTCTCTTTATATTCATGTTATTATGTAAATCATTTGGTGGTTATTAAATTTTGTCCATACGACTCAGTTGATTAACGTGGTAAGGTGGTTTTCATCTCACTCCTTATTCCTGTGAGATTCATGCCATATTGCCACCATAACCTTTTGTGTGGTGTATGTACTGCCCATAATTATATTCTTTGTGTAATACACTCTAATTTATGTGTATTTACATATTCATTGTATGATACCTCTTTCATGGGTTGTATGTTTCATAAGTTACCAAATTGGTAAGGGTTTATTTCGCAATCTCTTCATTATCCGAGGTTGTTTATACATAATTATCTACTGGGACCTCATTATCATCCACGTCCATGCTTCTTCAAAATGTATTTCAAAACATTTTTAATATTTAAAAGAATATGGGTTAAAGTCATTTATACCCTTTTTTGACTTTTTATAAGAGGTTTATAAGGGAATCTTTCCTTCATTTTCCAAACAAGGTGCTTTTTAACCTTTTGGACAGAATTAAGATAAGAATGTTTTTTTAACTTATACGGCGGGTGTGGTTATTTTCCGCCGTTATAAAATCATCAAAGCTTCCCTTAAAATCTTATAAGAATATTTTCAAAGAAAATTTTTTATTTTATATGGATCTTAAATGATTTCAAAATAAAACGAGATATTTCTTTAAAAAGAATTTTGATTTCATCTATGTCAACATCCTTTGATGGATTTTACGCTTATTTGAAGTTGATACAAAACTTCTATATTGTATTGAAGGTTTTGTGATATGTTTGATTGTGGATGTGCTATTTTTATACCATTAATTGTTTATGGTGAAATTATTGACATTTCGTATGCTAGTTTTAATACGAATGTTTATGTTATGTTTAAACCTTTTCATATGGGAATGCATTGGACTTAATATGTGACGGGTGGAGCCCGCTATAGCTCCTCGATGCATCGGTAGGTCTCATTAGACAAACTAGTGTCTTGGCACAAGGCCTTGAAAAAATATTATTTTTTTAGTCTTGGCACAAGGCCTTGGCTATGTGGTTATGATAGTCTGGCATTATGCGTTCCATCATTATGAAAGTGGTTATTGATACTGCATGTGATCATTCGATTAGTAGAATATCCATGTGAACAAGTAAATGGAATTATTTCATTTTACTTTTTCCATACTATGTTGAAGTTCAAGTTTAAAAGGCTTTTGTTTTAGTAATTCATTGCCTTAAATGTTTATGCTTATTTTTGAATGTTCCTCTATATTGTTATCCTTACTGGGCATTTGAGCTCACCCCTTTTCTATGTTTTATTTTTCCCAGGAAGTGAAGAAGTAAATTATGAATGACTTGCAAAGATATTATGAGGGGTTAATAGTGTGGACTATGGAGACAATATGTTGTTGTAGTAGTTTTTTTTATTTTGATGATGTAATGTAAAACTTATGAATATATCTAGTGTTTCCAAGGCTACTAAACCAATCGGTCTTTCGAGATTTGATCTTTCTTGTGATCATGCCAATGTTATGTAATTAATGCACTGACTCTGGGTAGCTGGGGTTGGGGCGTTACAAAATCCTCCTCAGGAGTAAGCCCCAACCATGGTTCTCTTAACCTAGGCTTCATTATCGATAATAAAACCCATTTTCAAATCTACAAATATGGGCATCCTCTTTAGGAGTAAGCCCCAAGTACCTTAATTTTTCAAGTCCCTCAACCCGTGCCTTCTTCTCAAGAGTAAGCCCCAGCCTTAATTTCCCTTAACGAGCCTTAATTTCCTTTTTGATCTGGGCTTCCTTCTCAGGAGTAAAACCCAATCATAACTCCCCTCCTAACTTGGGCATCTTCCTTAGTAGTAAGCCCCAAGATTAGAGTATCCAAATCTCCATGAAGCAGATATACCTTTATGGACCATGTTCCTGGATTTCTTCCCTGAAGTAAATCTTAATCCTCATCTATTTGGGTAGTCATACATACATAATCCCCACATCATTGCATCTTTCATGGCACAATTGTCTGGTTTCACCAATACCTCTTGTTTCTCACATCGAGAATGAATCACTTGAGCTTAGAGTGAAAAAGTAATCATGACATCTTTCTTTGAGCCATCAATCAATCATAAACATCATACTCCCTTACTTGAACTACGTGAGTTCTGATTCCTTTTCTAAACAAAGGATACGTAGGTAGCCCATCTGCAGGTACAATCCAAACTCTGAAATAATCCATGTCCTTCTGAATGACAATAAACTTCATGTGCCCCACTGAGTGGATTTAAAACCAGTATGGTCATCATAATGACCAAGAGACTTTTATGTATTGAAGGATACCATTGGCTAATAATCATTAAACAAATATATATGATTCTCTATCGATGAAGAACCTTGAATACATATAAATGATTCTCTAAATTTCCCACATATCAATCATTGATTGTTAGATCTAAAGGAAAGATCATTTTATACTTGGAAATGTAATAAGGATTCATGAACATAACTTAAATCTATAAATAGAGTCTCTTAGTAGACAATAATTCCCCTAAAAAAGGTGTGATGAGTCCGACCTCCCATCCTCTCGACCAATGCAAATTCCTAAGCCTCATCTGTCCACAACTAATGAGCGCCTACCTTTGGAAAGTAGGTTCAAATGGATATGGAATCATTGAATGTTTCCAGTTCTATGAAAAAACCCGTTAGAAACCGCTTGGAATGTTTGAATCTTAAATCAATGAGATCATCCCGAACTCTAGAGGAAACAAAAAATGGTGAACCCGACGTGAATCCTAAACTAAGTTAAAATGATAGTTTACCTACTTGTTAGGCCCCTATTTAAAACTCAATGAGATGGCCAACAAGACAATCAATAACATATGTGTTTAACCAGAAGATGTAGTGGCCGGGCTTATCTTGATTATGTCTGTTATATCAAACATGCACTCTTTTCCAAGATCATCTGCATTTCCAAAATGGCTTCTCTTAAGTTTACACCCGTGAATACATCTGCTGTGAAAACTTCTGCTGCAAATGCCACTACTTCTACTCCTGCTAGATCGTCGCCCACTATGAGGATGACAACACCTACTTAGCGTCTTCAACGCTGGGTATCAAATGCGCTGGTTAAGGAGTACAGTCAAAATGGTACTATTCCGACTCTAGTGGCCGCCCGAAAATACCTACAAGTCAATAATTCACCCTAGTCGTCCAAACAGCGACAACCAGCGATCAAGAAGAAGGCAGTGCTAACCAAAGTCTCCAACCGTTTCGGGTCATTTTCCCTGGAACACAATGACCATTCACTCCCATATTCTGTGGAGGTGAATGAGCAGGCCCCTCAGGGCCTTAATTTAAAGAGACATGAGTTCATCCCAAGGGCTCTTATCAACAATCACCGCCAGACTTGTGTGGAAGTGTTCCCTCAACATGATGGGGGTGTCGCCTCCAGGCATTCAGTTCTGGTTCCTCAAACCCGAGAAGGAAAGACGAACCACCAGAGGTGACAGCCGGTTAATAGTGAGCAGGTTCTTATCTATGCCGTTTATGGAGAAGTCCACCAACCTAACTTGGTGGCAAGCAATGGGCGGGCACCAACAACCGTGCGTTTTAATCCATCTATCCAGCAGACTCATCTGGCAGTAGCATGCCAATCCTTCCAGACAATTCCGACGTAGTACTATAGGGAAGAACATACACTTATTTATACGTCATCAGCTATTCATCAGGCTCGTCTGACTACATATGATTGATCTCATCAACCACATTTGGCGAAGTACAATCAGAAGGCACATACACCTTCTAGTATTGATCAATGTTACTAATAGTCTCGGTTGGTAGCACCAAGAGAAGTCAGTCGGAAAGCTTCGATGACAAATAGAAGGCAGACTCAATTCTCTGCCCCCACAATTGAGTACTATCAAGATTCACTGACAAGAAAAAGAGGACAGGATCAGGAACACCCACATACTCCAAGCATGGAATGGACGTATATCCTTGTTCCGATAGTTTAAGTCACCAAGAATATTCTATCAATGGTGAAAGAGCAGAAGTAAATACCTGCTAATATTCTGGATGCCTGCCAGGATATTATAACACCTTCAGCAGCGTCACAGGGAAAGAAATGAAAATCTATCCTTACTAGTGGAGTGACTCATCAACAGATCACTTAGGAGTAGATATACACCTCTGTTACAGTCCAAGAGGGTTGTGGGGCGCACTCCCCCATATCAAATGGACAACCAAATTCAAGAAAATACACCTGATTTGAGTGGAGATCGTCAGCCTAACCTGGACATATCTCCTGATCAGGCACATACGCCTTCTCAGAGTAGCCACTTTTGTCGACAAGTGGTTTCCAAGGAAAGTAAGAAAGAGTCTAAGAATAAGACCTTCCCATCACAGTCAAGAAATCAAGATCCAATCTGTAATAAGGCCTTGCTCGGTGCTGGAGTTCTTGAAGCCCTCAGACAGTTATCTGTTGGGATCTAAGATTCTACTCCCTCATTTCCCAATAGTGGGAACATTAATTCCGAAGGTCTTCAATAGACACTTCCTCATGAAGGCTTTCTTTATGATAGTTCGGTCGATTTTGAGGTTTCATCTTCAGATATGAGCTACAATAACCCTCTGTGTGGCCAGAAGACCATGGAGCAAGAGATCTCATCTTTTCCTGTAACTCACCATGGTGGTCCTCTCCACAATGATGAATTTCACTGCGAAATTCCTCTCTGCAATAGTGATGCACATTGCCCGAAAAATGCTCTAATGGAAAATGTAGGTCTGAGAAATCCCTCTTATCTTAAGGCACTTTAAAATAAGAAACCAATCAGTTCTAATTCTTCATCACTACCAGGTGAAATACATTCTCGATCAAAAGATATCAAGGGGTATAGGTCATTCTCCGAACCACCCCCGGGTCATTCATCTTCTAGTTTGATCTGTGAATTCTCTACCAATTTTATTGAATCCAATGAAGCAACAAGGAAGCACTAGATCTTCTCAAATAAGGTAGAATAATCTTCATTTATGATAAAGAGGAAGTGCTGAATATAAGAAAACAACTGGCAAAAGGTGAAGTTCCAGTCATGTTTTGGCCTTTGGCTGAATCTCAGAATGAAATTTCAGAGATGTTGGGAGAAGATGGGATTGATGAAATTCATCTCAACATATAGAAAACTCTTTATTAGTTGAAAAGTAAAATATTATCTTATGATGAATATGAAAATCATGTCATGATAATAGAAGGGTTACAACGCCAAATTGATTTGGCATCTCTCTCGGTCTCTCGATATCCGAAGGCTAAAAAGCACCAAAGATCCCTTCAGCATTCATGCCTTGGCGCACTAAGAAGATTTCTCCAATTAATTGCCAATTCGCTATCTGGTATTCATATCAGGGGATGGGGTGTTCATAGAGCACTACATTTCACTGTGCTCTCTAGTCAGCAAAGCCCTCCGAAAATGGTTTGATACAATGTTATTTCCCATGGACAGCCAAAGTCAATGGGTTTTGTATGTAATCAAAGGCTTTCCCAAGAACAGGCTTCAACTAGTTCCTCTCAAAAATCAAGAATACAGATAAAAAGTTGTTGAATTACTCCTGAATCAAGAGAATGAGAATATTGAACATGCCTCTCGTATGGAGCAAGCACATCATCAAGTGACAGAAGTGTCAGAAATCATCCAACGGTCTTTTGAGCCGGGTGATAAAAGTGGATGTCGATTGATGCATCCAGCTAATTTCCAAACCAAGGTCTGCAAGATCAGGAGCACTTTTAACAAAGTCTCAGATATAGAATGTCAAGAGCCACCCCAGCTTGCTAGACCAAGGACTCTTTTAACCCAACCCTTAGAATCAAAAATAGGATTCGAGGAGTTGAGCGAGAACAGCAAGAATAGCCCCAGTCCACTTGACTGGGGAATTTTTCAAAGCGTCAATCCCCTCCTCAGCGAAAGTCAGCTGTCTCTCGATTGGGGGAGAAGCCACATGAGAAATGAAGATCCAAATTATCAGGACATTATCTCCAAGTTACAGTTCGTCAAGAAGTTCCTGAGGGATCAAATCAACAAAAGGCAATGTCTTGTCAGGGGCATGGAAGAAGAAAATATCATAGAAATGATGATAGAAGGGTTGCGATGCGTTATGAATCAATTAATGTCATTAATTTTGTTGTTTTTGATCCTCTAGAATATGAGGCTCACTCAGGGGACTCAGATGAAGAGGTTCCTGCTCAAGTAGTTGAATGCACAGACACAAATGAATAAGGTGTGCGTACATGAAATAAAAGGTTTACCCAGAATCTGGGTGTTCCTTCAAATAACCAACATCCCCCTCTCCGAAAGGGTTCAAACAAGGGAAAGGGAAAGAATCAGGTTATATATCCTTCCTCTGGAGAAGGCCAATCGCTCTCACTAGAGCAAATATTTGCGCAAAAAGAGGAAGAAATGAAGGAATTGAAGAAGATGAATGCAGAACTACTTCAGGGTAGTCTTCTTCCTAAACATGCTGGAGTCAGTCAGCCAAGGGAGTTTGTTGCAGCTACTGAGATGGATCAAGAATATCCTCCTCTATCAGTACACCCTCACAAGTCCAATCCTACGGGTCAAGTGCAACAACAGTTGGCAGTGCTACCATCAGTTGCAGCACCAACCACCATACCTTTCCAGACTCCAATTATTGCACCTGCCCAAGTCCAAGATCAACCAAATGTTTCTCAAAAGTTAATAACTACCATTGAGTCATTAACATATTAGTTAGAGACCATGGAAGGGAATAGTGCACAGGTTCAACCATAAAATAAATCTTACCCTGAATGGGTAGATTCAATCCCTCCCCCATCATGTTTTGGGAACCCTATATTCCCTATTTTCAATGGATCAAGCGATCCTAAATAGTATTTGATGCATTACGTGTCTTTTTGTGATCCTATGATGGGAACTCCAGAGCATAAAGAAGCAGTGAAAC
This sequence comes from Viscum album, assembly GCA_963277665.1. Classification (NCBI taxonomy): domain Eukaryota; kingdom Viridiplantae; phylum Streptophyta; class Magnoliopsida; order Santalales; family Viscaceae; genus Viscum; species Viscum album. Next base: position 766,734,626 of record OY728119.1, on the reverse strand, counting down.
TTAGATTCTTCATGAAAACCTTGTAAGGACCATTTTTTTTGGTATACAAGCTTGTAATCATGGTAAATTACCGGATGGGAAGATCTCTGTCAATGATTTCTTCTTCAGTTCAGCTCAACTTTTCCAAAGACTACAGTTTTTGATCTTACAAAATGTAATCAAAGGGAGAATGAAAGGGTATCATATTTCATTGCTCGCTGGAAGGGATTAACATATTCCCTAAGCTTAGCACTCCCTTAAGAAGAACTATTGCCAATCTATGTGGAAAATTTGCATGATGAGTTACGCACAACAATGATCCCTGTGAAATACACAGGAGGGTTTCGAGACCTTACTTAAATCACTCAGCAGATTGAATAATCCCTTATAAAGACTAAGGATAAAGCTCGTGTAATTCCATCATCTCTAGGAAGGAGAATGGGTAAAGCAGAGACTGCTACAGTTATGCTTAAACATGCTCCCGTACCTGCTTCTACCTCAAAACCTTCATCTTCTCGAAGGGCTCCACATCCTGAGCATCAACAACAAAGGCCGTTTCGTCAAGATGATCAAATATATCAAATATGGAAACAATTTGAGGATCTGAAGAGAAAAGTCCAATTTTTCTGAAATGAACAAGTTCCTAGCTACTTCATTTCGGCTCTGGAAAATAATTTGGTTCAGTTGCCAAGGCCCAAAAGGTCAAACAAGGAAAGACATGAAGACTGTCCCAATTATTTCCCCTTTTATCAAATGTTGGGGCATCCCATCTAGGAGTTTTTTGACTTCAAGGACCTCCTGCAAAAGACGGTCAACTCGGGACAAGTCAAAATAAAAGGCTCTTCAGCCCAGGTAGCATGTTTTACTGCTACAGTTCTAGAAGAAGAAGGCGAATAGAAAGAAGTCAAAAGAAAAAATGCGCAGAAATATGATGATTGGATGGTCAAGAAAATGATCAACCGAACTCATTCCATATTGCGAACGCAATTGAAGAAACCAATTGTGTCTTCTGCTATGGATGCCACAAAAAAATTCTCTTCAGAGGGTAAATCCTCAAAAGGGCGGCATAATTCCAAGAAAGAGGAATAATCAGAAGAAGATGAGTATGTGTCAAATCCTAAGCTGTCTTTGACTCTGGACGATTTCATGCCATCTACTTAAAAGCCACGGGCACCACCCCACTAAATGGTATATCCTAAATTGGCTAATCAGGTAGAGTCTTCATCAGATTAAGAGTTAATCTTTGGTTTTGTTAACATGATTCACTTAACAGATCCTTATGCGAGTCGCAGTTTCAATTTCGATGAGCCATAATTCCCTATATCAAAAAGAGGAGTTAGAGGAAGTTCCAGGGATCTGGGATACAGAGGAAGACATGGATATCCCAGAATCCACTATTCTAATTCTACCCCTGCTAGAACTGTATACGTAGTAGAAACTCGTGGTAGAGCCCTTCAGTGAGCTCAACAAGAACAAGAATGTTCTTCCACTAATAGAAATTTCAGTCCTGGCACAATTATTCTGGAGGATCGGTTGGGGGTTCCATCTTCATCCTCTCAACAAGTAAATGGGTCTAATTGGTCTAATATTCTGAAGCCAGGAATATTGCCAACTCCTATCCCGATACAAGATGCATCAACTTCCATAGAATCAAATTATAAGGCACCTGCTAAAACACATGTTCTTGTTGTGAAACAAAGACCTATGGATCAAAAGTATGATATATTGAAACACCTGGCCCAATTAGCAGCCAAGTTATCAATTCTTGATGCTTTAAATCTATCAAAAGATCTTCAGGAGTCACTCATCAAGGCTTTGCCAAGTCCTTAGGAGTTTGAAACTGAAATTGCTGCAGTTGAAGTCTATCACATAGAGAATAATCCTGCGGAATGCCATGAAGTGATATCTTTGACAGATAAAGATGAAGATGATGTCATGCATGGACATATTAGACCTTTGTACTTATCTGGAATGTTCAATGGCATAGATATCCGAAGAACTTTCATTGATAATGGTTCAAGAGTTAACCTCATGCCCATTCGTACACTTCGTCGATTGGGCCTCACAGAATCTGATTTATCTTCTTCTACTATGATGTTACAAGGATATGATAAAAATGAACAAGAACCACTGGGTGAACTTACACTCAGAACACAGTTTGGAGATCTTGTATCCAATTCAAATTTCATGGATGTTGATCAAGACTCAGCCTTCAACATCTTGCTTGAAAGACCCTGGCTACGTCAACATGCGGCTATCCCTTCATCATACCATCAATGTCTCATGTATTGTTTCGATGGTCAAGTTGGGACATTATATGGTGATAAGGACCCATTCAAGACATGTGAATCTCATTACATTGAGGCAGAATTCTATCACATGAAGCGAAAGGAGAAATCCACAATAAGGGAGATTACCAAAGTTAATGCTCCATATGGTTTTGAAAAGATTCCAATAAATCCATTTTCACATGTGAGTACAAATTATGTGTTGCCTATTAGTCAAATTGATAGGATAGAACCAAATCAAAATACTCTTATGGAAAGATCCATAATGTCTATTACGACAATCGAGCCAGACAGCATGGGAGAAATTTGTGATCCTCCAGGCAATAATGAAAGCTCAAATGGAGATGTCTTCATTCCATCTGCTGAAATCCAACAAGACTATACATCGCCAACCAGGCCAGACGAAGTGATAGAAATGTTAAAGGTGAAGAATGATGTTGATTTTAAATCCATCATCTCCTCTTTATTACCCATGGAGGACCCTTCATAATCAATTGGGTCAGAAATGGAAGCTTCTTCTTCAAGATGTTCAAATTTTAACATCCCTTCTGATCATGGAAATTCTGCTTCATCATCTACTATGCAAGTAGAAATGGAAGAAATAAAACATGTTGAAGAGGAAGAGGAAGATCTCAGGGATGCTCCTCCAACATTTGAAGAGGGTATCTCTACCACCGTGGATGAACTCAGAGAAATAAACCTGGGTACAAAAGAAGATCCACGCCCCAGTTTAATCAGTGCGGCCATGACTCTTGAAGAACAAGAGATGTATATTTCCTTTTTAAAGTAAAATTGAGACATATTTTCTTGGAACTATACAGTGATTCCAGAGCTTGATCTTGATGTTGCCACTCATCATTTGGGTTTACCAGAAGAACATCGAGGATTTAAGAAGGCCACGAGAAGAACACACCCAACTTATGCTTCCAAAATTGAAGCTGAAGTGGATAAGCTTAGAAAAGCTAAATTCTTCAAATAAGTTCAATGTCCCAAGTGGATGGCTAATATTGTCCCTGTGGAGAAGAAGAACGAACAAATTATAGTTTTCCTCGATTTCAGAGATCTTAATCGGCATTGTCCTAAGGATGATTTTCCAGTTACGATTACATAAAATCTAATTGATTCAATAGCTGGCTATGAAGAAATTTCCTTCATGGATGGATATTCTGGATATAATCAAATCTGAATGGCTCAAGAAGATGAGGAATCCACAGCCTTCAGATCCCCTCATGGTGTGTTTTGCTATTGGGAAATTCCCTTTGGCTTAAAGAATGATGGAGCAACATATCAGCGCTCCATGCATCGTATCTTCAACCCCTTTTTAAGGAAGTTTGTTGAATGTTATTTGGATGATTTGGTGGTCAAATCCAAACAACATTCTAATCACTTGGGTGATTTTGGAGTCATATTCCGCATGCTTCAACAACATAATTTGAAGATGAACCCCTTAAAATGTGCTTTTGGGGTGACCTTAAGAAAATTTCTCGGCATTGTTGTATTCCATCGTGGTATGGAAGTCGATCCTGTGAAGACCATGTAAAAACATGGTATGTCACCTCCTCGAAATTTGAAATAATTAAGAGGACTTCAAGGACACTTAGCCAATATTCAGCGTTTCATCACCAATTTGGCAGGAAAAAGTTTACCCTTCACCAAATTGATGAAGAAGGGAGTCACTTACCAGTGGACTAAAGAATGTCAAGATGCTTTTGATATTCTCAAGAAATACCTCTTTAGTCCTCCAGTACTTATGCCACCTGTTGAAGGAAGGCCCTTTATCCTCTACGTGATAGCCTTAGAGCGATCATTTGGTGCCTTTCTTGTTCAGAAGAATGATACTGGGAATGAAAACAGCCTCTACTTTCCCAATCAGACTATGCTTGAAGCAGAAAACTAGTATTCAAATATTGAGAAGTGCAGCCTGGAATTAATCATTGAAGTTTAGAAGTTGAAACACTACCTGCAACATCACGAGGTCCAATTGGTATCTCGTAATAACCTGCTCATATTCATCCTTAGTCATCCAATGCTTACAGGAGGTTTGGGAAGGTGGGAAGTTATTTTGCAGCAATTCGACATTCAATATGTGTCTCAAAAGGAAATAAAGGGATAATATCTGGCTGATTTACTTGCTAAACATCCTTCAGTGGAAGATACATATTCAGATATTGAACTCCCTAATGAGGAAGTCTTCTCTATTCAGGATAGTCCTCAGGTATGAGAAATGTATTTTGATGGTGCTTCCAAAAGTCAAATAGGGAAGAAAATGGAAGATCCTAAATTCAACAAGGTTGGATTATGAGTTATTCTTATTTACCCAGAAAAGGCAGTGTTACCTTATTCCTTCTTATTGTGGGAAGGTGGTACCAATAATGAATTAGAATACTAGGCCCTCATCGTAGGATTAGAGTTGGCGCTTCAAGCATAAGTGTATCACTTAAGGGTGAAAGGTGATTCAGAACAGGTAATAAAACAAGTCAATGGGAAATATGCAATCAAAAAAGAAGAATTGATCCCTTTGTATGATTACGTTAGAGAGTTGATGGCGGAATTTCCCATGGAACCGACATTTTCTTATGTCCTGCGATCACAGAATGCTCAAGCTGAAGCACTGGATAATATAGACACAGCTCTAGAAGATCCAAATCGGGACAAAACAACCATCAGTATTGGCCACCGTCATAAAATTTCACCTTATGTTCGAACCAGAACAGAGGAGATCAATGAAATTAGTCTCATTCCTGAACAGTATGGTCATACTACAGGATGGATGGAAACTATTAGGGAATACCTTCAAAATGGAACACTTCCACCCGATAGAGCCAGGAAAGAAAAAATCCGACGACGTGTGGTCAATTTTACTCTTTATGATATCCCAGATCACCTAGAGAAAATTCTCTACAAGTGTGGTTTCGATGCAGTTCTCTTCAGATGCATTGATGGTGAAGAGACAATGGCTCTCATGAAAGAAGTACATGCAGGAGTCTGTGGTGCCCACCAATCTGGACATAGACTGTCTGATCAGATTCGAAGGCTTCAATACTTTTGGCCTTCAATTATACAAGATTGTGTTGATTTCACAAAGAATTGTCATTCATGCCAAGTACATGACAATTTCATTCATCAACCATCATAGTTTCTTCATACACCTAAATACTCGTGGCCATTTGCCACAAGGGGAATGGATGTGGTGGGACCTTACCCTTCAGCAATGACCAAGTAGTTTAAGTATATTCTTACTAGTACTGACTTATTTTCCAAATGGGTAGAGGCAATACCTCTCAAAGAAGTTAGATCTAAAAGAATTGTTAGCTTCATCAAGTCTAACATCATTACCAGATTTGGTGTCCCTCATACCATATTGACAGACAATGGCACCAACTTCTGTTCATCCGAGATGAAGAAGTTTTATCAAGAATAAAACATTAAATCCAATCATTCATCTCGATATCATGCAGTGGCCAATGTCCAGATAGAAGCCTTAAACAAGACTCTTTCAAACATACTACAAAAGATGGTGGATAAAGATAAGAAGTCATGGCCTAATAAACTCTTTCATGCTTTATGGGCTTATCGAACCACCACCCGCACTACAACGCGGTCAACTCCATATTCATTGGTATATGGAACGGAATCAGTCTTTCCTATTGAAGTTCAACTACCCTCTCTTATAGTAGCTATTTTTGATAAATCATCTATAGATGACCAATCTCAAAAGGAAATGGATGAATTAGAACGGTTAGATGAGAAAAGAATGTGTACACTGCACCACTTAGAAGTGTATCAGAATCAAATAACACGAGGTTTCAACAAAAAAGTTCATCTTCGTTCATTCATTCGGGGAGAACTGGTATTGGTTCTCAGAACTCCAATGATAATAGAAAAGAAACCTCCCAAGCTTGAGCCAAAATGGGAAGGACCTTATTCAATACATAAGGTCTACTCCAATGGAGCATATTCATTAATCTCAATGGATAGATAACTCATCACTACTCCAACCAATGCCATATTTTTGAAGAAGTATTTTGTATAAACACAAAATACTTTGTAATGGTCCATACATACAACCTTAAACTATTTATATTACTTTCGTCCCACACAATGTTAAATTGTGACGTCCTAACTACATGACGCTAAACTGTACAGATGTCTCTTATATCCAGCAAGACATTAAACTGCACCATCTACGGTCCATGCATACGACCTTAAATTATTTTCATGTCCCTTTCATCCAGCACGACGTTAAACTACACCATTCAAGGTCCATGCATATGACCTTAAACTATTTTCATGTCCATTTCATCCCACACGACGTTAAACTGTAACATCCTAGCTACAAGATGCTGAACTGTAAAGAAGTCCCTTACGTCCAGCAAGACGTTAAACTGCATAACCAACGGTCCATGCATATGACTTTAAACTATTTGATTTTTTTTCATCCAACATGACGCTAAACTGTATCATCCCTTTTTCGTCCAAAATGACGTTAAACTATGAAAAATTCCCTAATACATCCAACATGATGTTAAACGGTGCAATTTTTTTCCTTATAGCACGACATTAAACTGCACAGTCCCCCTTTCATCCAACATGACGTTAAACTATATTATCCCCATCGTCCTAGCTACATGAGGCTAAACTATACAAAATTCCTTTAATACGTCCTACATGTCATTAAACTGTACTTTGTCCTTGCTACATGACATTAAACTGTGCAACACCAATAGTCCTAACTGCAAGACTTTAAACTGCATTATCCCTTAATACGTCATACATGACGTTAAACTGTGCATCGTTAGTGTTGTTTCTACCTCTTGTTTCTCGCACCGAGTATGAATCAAGTGATCCTAGAGTAAACTTCCACCACAACACCCTCTCTGGGCCGCTAACCATGTGTAGGTCCTGACACCATTTTTTAGGTCATTGTCCTCAAGAACAACATGATCACCAATTCATTATTTAATTGAACTATCTGGACTTTGATCTTTGCCTTCTAGGCTAGGTACGGAGGAAACCACCTAAGGTTCAATCCCAAAACCAATCTCTTCACATCAATTCACCTCCATCTCATATGATGTTGATATGTGAAGCAGCCCCAGAACCAATACTTTTTACATCGGTTCACCATCGTCCTTGCTATATGACGTTAAACTATTCTCATTTTTTGTCTTGTACGACAATAAAATACAACATTCTTTGACACCCTCACCTGAGAGGGAATAATTATTTACATTGATCTATAATAATGTTATATTCCAAAGACTACGTGCATACATGGAAATGCCCAAACCTTTTATCTTGGGTCAATCCATCATTTCACTAATGTCCCCCTTTCACCCTTCAGTTGTACGAACCAAATCTGTACAAAGGGTATTTCAAGAACTACGTAGGCTTGATTCCCATCCTTATGGGATATGTAGGAACATTTGAGTGTCCCTTGAATCCATCCCCAAGTCTATTGGGCCTAACCCCAAATTCAACTTTCAGTCCCTTGGCTAAAAAATCCCCATGAAAACAAACACTGTGTATTTCTTGTAATGGTCCGAGCTCTATGAACCTAAACTAATATTTCCAATCCTTTTGGCCCACACGATGATAAAATGTATTTCAATAACTATGTATGGATTGATTCCCATGCTTACGAGATACGTAGTGAAGTCCAATATTTCAATTTAGGACCCAGCCACAACATGATTATGGTTAGCGTTGATCTATGTATCTTTAAATACATTGAACAATACCCATCTTTGTGTGTCATAATCCTAACCTTAAATACGTTCAGATCTTCATAACCCTTTTCTTGACTTCTTTTCACAAAAATGTCAAATTTCAGAGAGTTCTTTTTCCTGACTATGCAGCACGTGCCCTTAGGCGGCCTTGCATAAACAGTCTCCATAACAGATTTGTCATCCAAAAGATACTATTATTTGACTACGCAGCCAATGCCCTTAGGTGGCCCTTCATAATTCAACCCCCTAATGGGTTTCTCAGATACTGGTAACTTCATTCTTGGGAAGAAATCCCCTTTTGTCCTTATTGGTCTTATCAAAAATATGTAAGGATCCGTAAAAAATAGCCATCCTTAACATATTTATTTCATGTTCTTTTTCATGATCTGAAAGTATTCAAGTCTGTGGTTTATATTTACCTTCCCTACGCTTGGGTCAAACCTTCGTAGGAGTAACATTCATCCAATTCGTAGATAGTATTGATTGAAAATATCTTCTTCATATTCAAGTACCTCTTTCCATACAAAAAAATCTATACTTTGGAAAAGTTGAATCCCCATAAACTTTTACTAGCTTCTTAGCACTAGAAAAGTAAATTTCTAAGAGTTCTTTTTCCTGACTATGCAGCACGTGACCTTAGGTAGCCTTGTATAAACAGTCTCCATAATAGATTTGTCAGCCAAAAGATACTATTATTTGGCCATGCAGCCAATGCCCTTAGGTGGCCCTGAATAATTCAACCCCCAAACGGGTTTGTCAGATACTGGTAACTTCATTCTTGGGAAGAAAGCCTCTTTTGTTCTTATTGGTATTATCAAAAATATATAAGGATCTCTAAAAATTATCCATCCTTAACATATTTATTTCATGTTCTTTTTCATGATCTTAAATTATTCAAGTCTATAGTTTATATTTACCTTCCCTACACTTCGGTCAGACCTTCATAGGAGTAAAATTCATCCAATTCATAGAGAGTCTTGATTGAAAATATCTTCTTCATATTCAAGTACCACTTTCCATATAGAAAACTCTATACTTTGGAAAAGTTGAATCCCCATAAACTTTCACTAGCTTCTTAGCACCAAAAAAGTAAATTTCTGAGAGTTATTTTACCTGACTATGCAGCACGTGCCCTTAGGCGCCCTTGCATAAGTAGTCTACATACTAGACCTGTCAGCCAAAAGATGCTATTATTTGACAATGCAACCAATGCCCTTAGGTGGCCCTGCATAATTAAACCCCCTAACAGGTTTGTTAAATAATGGTAACTTCATTCTTGTAAACTACTTCTTCCAATGCCTTTTAGCTCCTTTTCATATCATTCCTCAGTTTCAAATTTTCTTACGTCATAGTTTACATATTTTTCCTTCATACTTGAGTATGGTAATATATTTTTAGATAAATTGTCAAGGAATTGAATCAATTCTAATTCATTCAGTCAAAGATATTTCGACCTTAAACATTAGTGTTTTTTATGTCTAACATGCATGACTTTAAACTGCCCACAAAAGACAAGGGAACTCTTAATAAAAGTCAAGTTCCAACTCACTAAACATACATTTTGTATGATTTAGGTAATATTGAGAAATTAAAAGATTACAATTTTGTAGGGTTATTTATAATAATCCTAGTAAAAATAAAACTATGCTTAATAGGCCCATTGGCTTAGGTAAAATTTAAAGAAGGTAGCAGGAAAATACGTGCACAAGTGATTGAAGATGAAGGCATTCTTTCTATTTGATGCACAAGAATTAGAAGGACATCCACAGATTAGAGTCTCTTCTCTTTTCTAAAAAATTACAAGAGGCTTTCAACATAACTCTTCATTTGATTTACGTCATCCCGAGATTCATCAGCAACCACCTGGAATTCATTCATTCAACTGGATACAATAAGAGATGCAGTGGTATCAGCTCTTCTTGGAACAATTGTAAAAGGATATTCTTGAGTGCATTTTGAAAAAAATTTCTGCTAATCAAACAGTGACTCTGTTTATGTTCAAGAGACATGGAAGATGGATACATGGATTTGAGAATGGAGAATTGGAAGTAAATAACCATTCAGAGAGAATACTCTTTTCATATATTGCTCCAATTCCATGTTTGTCTTCTCTCCACCAACTGGAAGTGGAAAACATTTCAGCCCATGGGTTTGCCATTTTCATATCTGCAATGAAGTGACATGGATAAAAAATTTTAAATTTCACACCATTGTTGTCTATCTTAATGCACAACATAACTGAAATAGAGGAGTAGCAGTGTAGCTGCTTCCCAGGTGTATAGTTCTTTGCATCTGGAATATTGACTCCTTGCATATGACCATGACCATACAGAGGTAGGTAGATTCTCTGTGGGAAATTAATATGATACTTCTTCAAGTACATAGAAAAATCTGGGAGAGTGCTGTCGTAGATATCATAGTTATCATGGCCAATGATGTTCATCATATCATCAAGACGTTTGCTTCCCAATTCATCAGCCATTCTGATTCTCTTGGGAGCCATTGAATCTGTACAAAAGATGAATAAATTAACTCTTAAATGGGTTTATTTTTCATAAAATTTGTGAAGGAATTCGAAAAAATAGAAAAGGCATTAAGGCGCACAAGTCTAATCTTGGCATGAAAATGTGGATGTGTTGTGCATGTGTTAATATGCCACACATGTTTTTGGCATGCAGGTATCACCGCGCAAGTCCAGATACCATGACAGCGGCGAGACAGTGAAGAAAAGCGAAAAAAAGAGAAACTTGTGCGTCGAAGATGACTAGCGCGGCGAGAGATCGAAAATACGACTGTCAGTGCTATGCATGAAAAATGCTCGCATATTTATAGGCCAGGGCGGCCACCTGCGCGCCTAAAATCCAGCGTGCTCTAGCCCTGCGTGAATCGCACCTGCGCGATGATTGTTGCGCGTTGAACACTTGCGCGCCTCTTTCCCTTTTGTTTTTCTTCTATTCCTTAGAGTCACAACCTTATTCTTGTTGAGTCAATAATGTTTTCCTTATGAATTTTACATTCCTTCTTGTTTTGAAAATCACAAACACCTTATCTTTAAGGAAAATCGTTTTTATAAGGAAAATCACTTTTATAAGGAAAATCGCTTTTATAAGGAAAATCTATTTTATAAGGAAAATTGCTTTTATAAGGAAAATCGCTTTTATAAGGAAAATCGCTTTTATAAGGAAAATTGATTTTATAAGGAAAATCGCTTTTATAAAGAAAATTATTCTTATCATATTTTAATTATCTATATCAATATTTTTCTTAAGTATAAGAATCAGATTCATTTCTATATTCTCGGAATCGTTTAAAACTTTTATATGAAGCATTCTGTTTTAGGTTCTGAATTCTAGATGAGAACTGTAATGAAGTTCCACTCCGAATTCTGGATATGAACTCTAATGAAGTTCCACTCTGAATTCTGGATATGAACTCTGATAAAGTTCTTCTCGGAATTCTGGATACGAATTCTGATAAAGTTCTACTATGAATTCTGGATACGAACTCTCATGAAGATCGACACCAAAATCTAATGAAAAATCCTGACTACAAATTCTCATTATGAATTTTGATGATGAATTGTCATTCCGAATTCTCATTTTGAAATCACTTATTAAACAGAATCTGATCATCTTTTTATTATACACTCCGAATTTATTTATACTCCAAATATTATTTTTGCTTAGACTCCGAACTTTCATTTTCTTACACTTTTATAATTTGTCTAATCTTTGACATTTTGTTTATACTCCGAACCTTCACTCCAAACTTTTGAGTTAGACTTAAAATGATGTCGTACATTATGTTACACATGTTTTTTTATAAAACGATATCGTCTATTCTGTTATAAACTAACCGCTGGTTAAGTTACACGTGTACAGGTCCCTCCGATTTTTAATGAAATTCTGACCGTTGGAAAGGAGGTCGACCGATCCTATAAACAGGAGCTCATTTGAATGAGCTCGAAAAGGATCTTCGATTCATGTGATTACATGCTTAAAGTGATTTATAGAGAGAGAAGCTCTTATTAACTATCAAAGCTACATGCGACTCCGAATGATGGTGATTACATTCGAGGACTTCCGGGGATAGGAAGACAGAGGTGCCGACTACCTTGAAGTTCGAGGGCTTCCCTGCTGAGGAAGACAGAGGTTCCAACTACCTTAAAGTTAAGGGCTTGCAGGGATATCAAGATAGAGATTCCAATATTCGTATGGAGGGCTTACCCTGATGTGGGTAATACAGACTTTCTTGAAAGTATAAATCAAGGGACCTTTATCCAAGGTTGTTGGATACCCTTCTTGTTGGGTTAAAAGACTTATATCTTGTTACTTGTAGTTTTACTACTTGTTTGTTCCCGCTGCACATTGTATTTTAAGGAATGTATAACTTTCTTATACTTCCCTACTTGTACTCTGTTTCATTTATATTCTATACGCTTTAAGGTAGAATCTCATATTGTAATCTTTAGTTAAGTTTCAATTTCCGGATCCATATTCCTGGAACCTACTTTCAGAATCTCTTTACAGTTTTAAGCAAGTACATAGAACTTGAAGTTTATAACTTCATTCCTTATTCCGATTTTTCAATTGGTGTTTGAGGTGTTGTGAATTTGTTTATTTTAACATTGTTAAACTTAGCTCTTTCCTTTGTTTAAGGAAAATTTTAAATTATACAATTCACCCCCCTCTTGTATATTGAGCATCAACATCATTATTTCAATCCTACAATTGGTATCAGAGGAAGGTCTCTGAAATACTCATACTCAAATATAATTTTTTCTTGCTCACTTCATAATTCCGATTTTTTGTAATTCCGAACTTTGTCATTCCGAAATTTTTTATTTTGAACTTTTTCTACTAATAAGTTTGTGTGACAAAAGTTATTTTAAGTATGGCAGGAGTCAATGTTGGTTCTATTGATAATCTAAATCCTACAAGACCACTAATCTTTGATGGTAATGACTATGAGTACTGGAGATATCAAATGAATATTTTTTTATCAATACTGGAGTGGAAAACTTTGTTATTCTTACTGAAGATTATAAAATTCCTGATAAGGAAGTTAGAACTTTCACTAACCGGGAAAAGCAAGAGTATCAACTAAATTATAAGGTATGCAATACCTTACTTTTTTCAATGACTAGAAATATATATAGCCAAATTTCTTCTTGTGAAGCAGCTAATTGTATCTGGAAGAAGTATAGGTTTCACACTTTGGAACTTCTAAAGTGACTGATACTAGGAGAGATATGCTTTGAGCTGAATACCCTGGCTTCAATTTTCCTTATGGTGAACCAATCTGTAAAGTTCAACAGAGATTTATGACTATAGTCAATAGTTTATAGTCCATGGTAGAGAAAGGGTTAGACGATGAAGCACTTTTGGATAAGATAATTGATATTATGCCCAATGAGTGGGAATCCAAAAGAACAACTATTGATGAGAATAGGAAGGTTACTCAAATTTCTCTTGATGAGCTTTTCAGAACTCTTCTCAAACATGAAACAAGAATGAAGAGAGATGCTGAAAACATCAAGAAGAAAAATGGAAATGGTACTGTTGCTTTTACCACAACATCAAATCAGATGAAAGCTAAGACTCCTGAGAGGATAACCAGATCCAAGTCTAAGAAAGTTATTTTCCAATCAGATTATAGTGAGAGTGAAGTCTCTAAAAATGAGTTAGCAAATCATTCTTGAAGGATGAACAAGATAGGTGGGAAAAGAAGTTTCCAATCCAAGTATAAGATAAAGGAAATGAATGATAGGAAAGATTGAGATGTTACGTGTTATGAATGAAAAAGAGCTGGACATATTAGACCAGATTTCCCTTTGCTCAAAAAGAAAGAAAGGAAAGAAAGGCATTCAGACATGAACAGAAAGAAGTATTATAAAGCCAAAGAAAAAAAGGATCTGAAAGATAGTGATATCTGGAGTGCCAGTGGTGGTGACTCTTCAGATGAATCTTCTGATTATGAATCTTTAGGACAAAAGAATCTTGGTCTTATAGCCAGACTACCTATTGACAATCATTGTTTTATGGATAAGGTACAAAATTCTGAATCATTGACCAATGTATCTTTAAAATCTAATGATAGTAAGTATTATAATTCCTTAGATGAAGAATCATATTATGATGAAGAAAATACTTCCCCTAACTATGAAGAAGTTTCTAGGTTTGATGAACTTCTTGAGATTGAGAACTCTAAACTCAATAAGAAACTTGATAAGGAAAAATCTAGGAATTCTATTCTTATGAAAGAAATATCAGATCTTTCTAAAGATCTTGATAGGAAAAATGTAATTTTGAAAGTATTTCAAAAAATCTTGAGGAAGTAAACTCTGATAAGAACAAACTTTCTAAAGAATTAGAAAAAGTAATTTCTAAGAAAAACGTTTTTGAGCCTAGCTGTAGTTCTAAATCTAAAGATTTTGAAGATAAAGACTTGGTTATAAAACTCAAGTCCGAAATTTTTTCCTTAAAGAAGTGTTTATCAAACTTTACCCATGGTAAAGAAAATTTTGAAAAAATGTATTCCCAAATACTACCATTAACAAATAAATATGGACTTGGTTATACCCACAAAAAACCTATTTTCAGTAACAATTATTTTGTTCCTCAAAGTGCCCCATTTTGTACCAAGTGTCAATGTGATGGTCAGTGGGAAAAGAATTGTTCCTTAAACAAAACCCAATCTCTAGGATTTCACAAATCTTATTTCTCTAAGAAGATGTGGCTTCCTAAAATTTTGTTGTCTGGAAATCTCAGATCCAAACAAGTTTGGATTCTGAAAGTCCAATTCTCTTCTTGTTTTCAGGAAAATAAAGAGAGTACCAATAGCAACACATGGTACATGGATAGTGGATGTTCCCGACACATGACTGGTAACAAAAGCTATTTTGAAAATATTATCAAAAAGAAAGGAGGAAAGGTAACTTTTGGAGATAATGCTAAGGGAGAAATTGTTGGTATTGGTAATAATGTTCTTCTAGGTAAAACTTTGATTTCAAATGTTCTTTTTGTTAAGGGTCTCAAGCACAACCTCATTAGCATAATTCAGTTATGTGATGAAGGATACCTTGTGAATTTTAGTAATGATAAGTGCTTAGTTCACAATTCCAAGGAAGAATTTATTCTCTTAGCCAATAGGCAAGAGAATGTTTACACCTCAAATTTAGAAGACCTCAGGATCCAAGATTTACCTTGCCTAAGTGCAATGGAAGATCATTACTAGTTATGGCATAGAAGAATAGGTCACTATAACCTTAGGAATTTATGAATACTCTCTAAGAATAAACTTGTTAAGGATCTACCAGAGCTATGATTTGATTCTTCTAAAGTTCGTGATCCCTGCCAATATGGCAAGCAACATAAATCTAGTTTTAAATCAATCGGTGAAGTCTCCTTACAGTAATAAACTCTTTTTCATAGGGGGAGTACATTTGGTTGTTAGAGTAACTAAGTTTTTTTAGTTAGTTTTTCAAACTTTTCGGAACTAAATTTCCGGAATGGGAATTTCTGAAACTGAAATTTTTCCAGAATGGATATCGTTTTATTGAAAACTTCTGGAATAGAAAATTTCGTACTGGTATTTCCGTAACAAGATTTTCATACCAATACTTTTATAAAGATCTGTTTTTATTTAAACTTTTGTAATGTTATTTTCATGAAGAAAATCTTGTAATGATTTTTCATTTTCTCTGTTGAGGTTTTTCGTAGAAAATTTTTCGAACTATGTCTTTTCATAATAAAGATTTTTTTTAGTCAATTTATTTTTAAGAAGAATGTTACCCATTACGAATAATCCTCCTATGCTAATATGAAAGGTATGATTTCCTTTCTCATGTTCTCATAATCATATTTTATTAGCTGGTACATTCTTATATTTTGTTTTCGGATTATAGTTTTCTTAAATCATTGTTTTAATAAAAACCTCAAATGATCGGATTCAAGTTTTATTGAGAATTGGTTTTCAACCGTCAGATCTGATCTCAGCTTTTTACAACTGTTCGATCAACCGAGGAAGATGAACCGTTATATCATTGCCTATATAAAGGGGGCCCCAAATGGTCATCCCACATTGGGTTTTCAAGCTCCAGCATCCCGAAACTCTGCCTCTCTATTTTAAGGCCATTCCGATCTTCAGCAATCTCAGTTTCGAACTTCTCAGAAGTCTTCAGAACCGAATGTCTGTGGAAGAAGCTTCTCAAGACATGCCTTCCTCCAAGCCGATTTCTAAGTGGTTAGTATATAGTAAAAGGTTGGTTCATACTTATTTCTTCAACAAATATGATTCTCTTATATCCTAGAACATAAATATTAACAGATGGGATGATGTTTCTGTGTCTAATCCTAGGAATCAAGATAAAGTATTTTCAGATTTTCTCTTAGAGCTCTATGAGACAGTTTCCTTCTTTAAGGAAGATGGTATGGAGAAATTGTCATTTAAGTATTATGGCAAGACTTATAAGCTTTCTTATGCCAAGGCAGCCAGTTTGGTAGGGCTGACCTATGAAGGAGAAGCCGATTTCATCTCTCATGTTTTACCAGATTCAAAAGGTAGCTTCAACAAGGAAAAGGAATTGGAGACTCTTGGACTGGCAGATGACAAGGCTCTAAAGATTGCTACTCTGTCTATGAATTTTCGGATTCTAGAATTATGGGTACAAGGTTTTCTCATACCGAGAAAGGGTGAAAAAGATAGTTTGAAGAAGAGAGAGATATTTATATTAGATTTTCTGATAAATCTAAGGAAGTTTAATATGATGAAACACATTCTTATTACCATTGAGAATGTTAAGAAAGGGAATCTGAGATCTCAGATCATAATGTATCCCGCAATCATCTCCAAGTTAATAGTTTGGTGTCTTGAGTCTTTCAAAGAATCTTTCAAGTCTATGCCAAGAGTTTGCAAAATTATGTTGTTGAGTGATGGTACCCTCAAAAGTATGGGTGTTGCCTTCGACGAGAATACTGGTGAGTTATTTGATTTACCAGTTCAAGAAGAATCAGTTTCGAAAGTTGGTGAACCTGAATCTTTTAAGCCAGTGGAGAAGATAAAGTTGAACGAAGTTGAAGTTGAAGCAAGGAATCCCAAATCTAAAGAAGTTCATTCCGCACCTCAAAAACCGAAGAAGAAGAAAGATTATCCTGATGAGGTAGTTGCTATGTATAGAGGAATCAAAGAGAAAAGAGTGCAAGGGGAACCTCAGTTTGTCTGGGATCCTGTGAAGGCTAATGCCTTGAAGGAAAAAAATAGCGGATGAATTAGAAAAACAAGTGAAACAAAATAAGCTTAAGAAGAATATGTCTGAAGCTGAGGTGGTTCAGACTTTATTGACGTTTAATGAGATGGCCTCCAGAAGCATTCCAGTTCCAAGATCTTTTTCTTTGGAATCTCTACCTGAGACTCCAGGAAGAAACTATGTCACTCTGGAAGAGATAGTTGCTAAGCATGTTGAGGAAGTTGAGCAGATTGAGCAAGTGAAAGAGGAAGAAGCAGTTACTGAAGGTAGTGGTGATACCGGAGATCTATTAAAGCAAGTAGACGATTATAAGGGGTCACCTTCGGAACATTTGTCACTCCGAACTTCAGAAGCTGAATCCTCAAAGTTAGTCACTCCAGGGAAGGATGAGGAGAAAGGATAAAAAGAAGTAGCTTATCATGCATAGGAAGAACAACTTCTACATGTTATTGCTCAAATGGAGAATGTAGAGGATGGTGCTCAAAAAGTTATTGATGATGAAGACAATATTTTTCAAGTGTCTGATAGTGAACAGAGAACTCCGGAACATGAATCCATTCCGAAAGTGGACAAGGGAAAGCAACTCGTTGTTGATACCCCGAGCTCAGTGGCTGTGAACAGAAGGGAAGTTGGTAGTTATTCAAAGAGAATGGTTGAGCAAATTGAAGAAGAAAATTATCCAAGCAATGTCTCGGATTCGGAGTCATCTTCATTGGCGAATGACATTGTTGTTCTGTCATTAAAGAAGTTGGTGGTTTCCAGTATGACCTTCCCAAGTATTGATTCAAGATGCCAAATTCATTAACATACATTGAATTAGAAAACAGACTCCGTATCCATGGTTATGGACAAATGTGTTGAGATTGCGGCTCAGTTCAAAACTTTTTTTTTCGGCTATGAAGCCCACAAAAGGTCTTGTAATAAAATGACTAGTTGGTCGAAGAAAATTTAAAAGAGATGAGGCTCTTTGATTAATTCCAAGATACTTTTAAGGATGCTTTTGAGATAGAAGACAACAAGATAAACGAACTTACTTCTTCCTTTGATGAAAAGTTGACAGCTAAGAAGAATTCCCGGATTCAAGATGATAGATATCTGAATGGGAAGTTGAATTCTATTGCTTAAAACTGGAGGAATTATAGGGATTGGGAGATTGATATTGAAGAGAAGTTGTGGAAACAAGAACAAGTTTTGAAAGCTCAGGACGAAATGATTGAAGCTCAAAGTGCAAGAATAGTTGTTTTAGAGAAGCAAGCTGAGGAAGATCATAAAGACTTGAAGAAGATAAAGAATATTCTTAAGGGCCCCATGGCGAAGGAAAAAGATCCAAAATAGAAAAATCTTATCTTTTGATGTATCTTAGATTCCTTGTTTTTGAACATTCATACGTAATGAAAATTTTGCTTGCTCGTTTCTTTTGTTGTTGTTACTAATTTTTCAGGCACTTTGTTATATTTTCCATTCCCTCAAATTCTTTTTGAAAATCACAAAGGGAGAGAAGGAAAAAGAACCCTAACAAAAGGGAAAAGGAAAAAGAACCTTAACAAAGGGAGAGTTTTTCATTAAAGAAGACATTATTATTCTTAATGTAATACCATTCTGGAAATCTAGAATACGATCCTTAGAGTTTCAAATGCCTAAGGGGGTGTTAGTCTTATTCATCAACATCTATAAGTAAAGGTAGATAATCCTTAATGTTTATTTCATTAGTCTTTATTTTTCGTAAGGTTGTTTGTGCTTTCCAAAAGGGGGAGATTGTTGAGTCAATAAGGTTTTCCTTATGACTTTTCCATTCCTTCTTGTTTTGAAAATCACAAACACATTATCTTTAAGGAAAATTTATTTTATAAGGAAAATCGCTTTTATAAGGAAAATCGCTTTTATAAGGAAAATCACTTTTATAAGAAAAATTGCTTTAATAATGAAAATCTCTTTTATAAGGAAAATCGCTTTTATAAGGAAAATTTATTTTATAAAGAAAATATCTTTTATAAGGAAAATTATTCTTATCATATTTTCATTATCTATATCCATATTTTTCTTAAGTATAATAATCGGACACCTTTCTATATTCTCAGAATCATTTAAAACATTGATATGAAGCATTCTGTTTTAGGTTACGAATTCTGGATGAGAACTGTAATGAAGTTCCACTCCAAATTCTAGATACGAAATCTAATAAAGTTCCACTCCGAATTATGGATACGAACTCTGATAAAGTTCTACTCCGAATTCTGGATACGAATTCTGATAAATTTCTACTCCGAATTCTGGATACGAACTCTCATGAAGATCGATACCGAAATCTAATGACAAATACTGACTACGAATTCTAATTACGAATTCTGATGATGAATTGTCATTCCAAATTCTCATTTCAAATTCACCTATTAAACAGAATATGATCATATTTGGTTTATACACCTTGAATTTATTTAGACTCTGAATATTATTTTTTCTTAGACTCTGAACTTTCATTTGCTTAAACTTTTATAATTTCTCTAATCTTTGACATTTTTTTACACTCCAAACCTTCACTATGAACTTTTGAGTTAGACTTAAAACGATGTCATACATTATGTTACACTTTTTTTGTTATAAAATGATATCGTCTATTTTGTTATAAACTAACTGTTGGTTAAGTTACACGTGTACAGGTTACTCCGATTTTAAGGAAAATATGACCATTGGAATGGAGGTTGACCGAGCCTATAAATAGGATCTAATTTGAAAGAGCTCAAAACGGATCTTCGATTCATGTGATTAGATGCTTGAAGTGATTTCTAGAGAGAGAGAGGATCTTATTAACTCTCAATGATTCGTGCAACTCCGAATGTTGGTGATTACATTCGAGGACTTCCGGGGATAGGAAGACAGAGGTGCCGACTACCTTGACGTTCGAGGGCTTCCTTACTGAGGTTGACAGAGGTTCCAACTACCTTGAAGTTGAAGGATTGTGGGGATAGCAAGACAGATATTTCGAAATTCATATCGAGGGCTTACCCTGGTGTGGGTAAGATAGACTTTCTTGAAATTATAAATCAAGGGACCTTTATCCAAGGTTGTTGGATACCCTTCTCATTGGGTTAAAAGACTTATATCTTGTTATTTGCAGTTTTACTACTTGTTTGTTTCCGCTGCATATTGTATTGTAAGGAAAGTATAACATTCTTATACTTCCCTACTTGTACTCTGTTTCATTTAGATTCTATACGCTTTTAGGTATAATCTCATATTGTAATCTTTAGTTATGTTTCAATTTCCAGATCCATATTTCCGGAACCTACTTTCAGAATCTCTTTCCAGTTTTAAGCAAGTACATAGAACTTGAAGTTTATAAATTCATTCCTTATTCTGATTTTTCAATTGGTGTTAGAGGTGTTGTGAATTTTCTTAGTTTAACTTTGTTAAACTTATCTCCTTCCTTTGTTTAAGGAAAATTTTAAAGTATACAATTCACCACCCCTCTTGTATATTGAGCATCTACATCATTATCTCAATCCTACAATTCTTTCGGATCCAACTCTAAGGGGGGACTTTTTTTAATGATTATTTTCGTCACAGTGTCTAAAGGAATGGAAAGGGAAATGAATTAGCACAAATTGATTCATCCTTTGAAAGAAACATCAAAAATCAACAAAGGCCTGAACAAGGATTCAAATGCACATGTGCGGCGCAAGTTCCCTTACTGTCGTGCAAGTACACTTGTGTGCCGCCTAATGGTCGTGCAAGTGACTTGAACGCCCTCTTTGAAAATAGACCAGGGTCTTCTCCAGCCTATAAATACCCCCAGTGGGCCCCCCATTTGAAGAGGATTTTTTCCAGAATTCACATACAGGGCTCTGAACACTTATGTCTCTTCTTCAGGTCTTCTGAATACTTATAAGGTTATTCTTTACCTAGAATGGAAGGTCTAAACATGAGGAATAAAGTATAAGTGTTAGAATTCACTAACAATTGCGTTCCTAAGTGTTTTACCCTTAAGGGAAATGGACACACTTGCGTGCCTCCTTACCTACTCATTGAAACTTGCGCACCACTCTTCCGGAAGTACCTCGGGATAACTCAAAATTCTTTGGTAAAGGATCGCCCATGTATTTCCCTAAGGGCTGAAAATCATGCAAGTAAACATGTGCTGTGCAGGTATACCTGCGTGACCCGGACTTCTGCACCCACATAGTACCTACGTGCCTTCCAGGACTTTCACGCCCTTCTATTTTTGGGTGCACTTCTTGCCTATTTAGCCCCTCTTATGCCATTCCACCTTTCCTATTCAAGATTCAGTCTTCAAGACACACTTCAAAGCCATTTATGGAATGTTTTCTTGATTGACTTACTTATCCAAAAGGAATTCCATGAAAGATCTCTCAAAACCTAGTGATTTACACATCTTTATGTCACTAAAATTTGAGATTTCATTCATTCAACCTCATCCTTTAAGATGAGAGAACCCTATATATGGGCATCCAACTTAGGAGTGACCCCCAAGTCCTCATTAATATGGGAATCCTCATTAAGAATAATCCCCAGTCATAATTTCCCTAAATATGGTCCTCCTTTGCAAGAATAAGCCCCAGTATTAAAGTTCCCAAATATGGGCATCCTCCTCAGGGGTAAGCCCCAGTCCAAGTTCTCTTAATTGGGCCTCCTTTTCCGGAATAAGCCCCTAGTCCCCTAATATGGGCATCCTCCTCAGGGGAAATCCGCAACCATGGTTCTCTTAACCTGGGCTTCCTTCTCAGGAATAAACCCCAATTTCAAATCTACAAATATGTGCATCCTCCTTAAGAGTAAGCCCCAAGTCCCTTAATTTTTTGAGTCCCTTAACCTGGGCCTTCTTCTTAGGAGTAAGCCCCAGCCATAATTTATCTTAACCTATCTTAATTTCTTTTTTGATCTCGGATTCCTTCTCAGGAGTAAAACCCAATCATAAGTCTCCTCTTAACTTGGGAATCTTTCTTAGGAGTAAGCCCAAAGATTAGAGTATCCAAAACTCCATGAACCACATATACCATTATGTACCCTGTTCTTGGTTTTCTTCCCTGAAGTAAATCATAATCCTTATCTATTTGGGCAGTCATACATACATAAGTCTCACATCATTGTATCTTTCGTGGCACAATTGTTTGGTTTCACGAATACCTCTTGTTTCTCACACCGAGCATGAATCACGTGATGTTAGAGTGTAAATGTAATCATGAAATCTTTATTTGACCCATCAATCAATCATAATCATCATACTCCCTTACTTGAACTACGCGGGTTCTGATTTCATTTCTAAAAAAAGGATACATAGGTAGCCCATCTGCGGGTACGATCCCAACTCTGAAATAATCCATGTCCATCTAAATGACAACAGATTTCAAGTGCCCCACTGATTGGCTTTAAAACCAGTATGGTCATCATAATGACCAAGAGACTTTTATGTATTGAAGGATACCATTGGGTAAGAATCTCTAAAAAAAACAGATGATTCTATATCGATGAAGAACCTCCAATACATATATGAGATTCTCTATGTTTACTACATATCAATCATTGATTGTCAGATCTAAAGGAAAGGTCATTTTATACTTGTAAATGTAATAAGGATTCACGAACATAACATAAATATATAAAGAGAGTCCCGGAGTAGACTATAATTCCCATTAAAAAGGTGTGATGAGTCCAACCTCCCATCCTCTCGACCAATGCAAATTCCTAAGCCTCATCAGTCCAAAAATAATGAGCGTCTACCTTTGGAATGTAGGTTCAAATGGATATGGAATCATTGGATATTTCCAATTCTACGAACAAACCCGTTATAAACCCCTTGGAATTTTTGAATCTTAAATCAATGAGATCATCCCCAATTCCAGAGGAAACATGGGGTCAAGCAGAAAAGCCCCTCTGGAAAATCCAGAACCTGCTCTAACACTCCACTACACAACCCCGCCATGAATGCACAAGTCAGAGGGAATCATCTATCGCACCTCAATACTACCCGCTTTGGGTGGTAATGACTCTAACTCACATTTTTGACCACATCACAAAAACACGTATCAGTGGGGGATGAACCCCTCTTTCTTGTGCATTCAAATCTATATCGGACAACAACAACACATGGTTACACCAACGCCCTGCGTCACCCTCGGTAACCCGTCGAACAAGGAGTTAGATGAAAAGAGTACCTCACGCAGTGTCTAACAATTTCTACTGTGAAAAGTAGAAAAAGACAGAGAGCATACCTCTTATCATATCATGCGTTGAAGGATTGTAGACATCCATAGCACATAGCCACCCGCAGAACCATCCTTCAGCTCCCAGAGCCTGACATGGGCCACCTAGTGGTGGTCGAAGGACCTCGAACGTCGTCCACCAACCACAGTTCTTCCTGCTTTTCTGCCAACACCACCTCCCTGGGGACTACGCTATCCTCACCTGGGAGTTCTCTGATTACGAAACTGCCTCTGTTGTGGTGGTGCATCTACCAACTATCTGGAAAACTCGGCACATTTGGTCAAGTAGTCTCATACCACATGACCTCGCACATCACAATCATATCACTAGTACTCCCTAGGCTATCTTGGTGCTCTATGTTGTCCTCGACCATGTTCCTAAGTCTCATCGAGGGGATACCTCTGACTCCAAGGCCCTGCCAACTGACGTCCCTCTGAAAAAAATTTCTCTGTCACCAGTTCCTGCTTCAACACACTGAGATGGGTGAGGATACACAAGGGCACTACGCTAGCACAAATATCCTATATAGAGACATCTCTCAAACTTCTATTCTTGGAATTTTCCGTCATGGACCACGTCCGAAGAGTATCGAGTAAGGTCTTTGAACCTAGTCACGTACTCAAGCACTACCATCACTCCCCACTAAAGCTCCAGCAGCTCCTAAAACTGTATGAATCATACGTAGGAGGGTCAGTGTACCTCACAAAACAGATGTTAGAAGTCATCCCATGAGAGTACCAATTCATCGTGCATCTGAGTAACCCTGGCTCTAATAAAGTCAAACTTTTTGGTGGAAAATTACTGGTTGTCAAAGCCACCATCTATCATGTCAGTGTTCGAACAAGCCTGAAGAGGCGAACCACCAAATCTATCCAACCCTTCACTGTCTGAGGGTATGGCTCACCAGGGAACCTCATCAGTCTCTAACGATCTAACTTACATAGCACTCCCATCCCATGCTTGTCATCGGCCCTTACTGCTAGTACTATCTGCTACTCCATAGGTGGAGGTGCTACTGCCTGTCCTTCGGGAGAAAGGGTAATCGTATGATGGATCTTGAACTAAGGCCTCGTTGCTCACGTAGTCATCATCACAAACCAGAGCTAGTATCCTGGTTGTATATCATTGTGGAGACATCCTGAATCCGATCAAGGAGTACCGTGGTGAAATAATCATATATATACAAACAACAATGGGGAACAGACTCAAGAAGGAAAGTCAAAGACACAATCCTATATGATGTATGAACCCAATTCCCTGCAACAAGTGTCTCAGTGTTCTGAGTCGACAAGCAGGTTATCAGGGTCCTAGTGAATGGATACATTGGTCACCGCACCATAACTGGACTCCCTGGCCTGAGAGCCGCACTCAAGACACATAAATATTATTGCGCCAAAACTCAACCAATTCCTTTTTAGGGATGTTTGAAAAATTCCCCAAGGAAAGAACCACCTTTGACACCACTTTGTCACGACCCGACCCTTCCAGTCTCAAACCGCAACTACCCCAGGCCTACCTCCATAGGCCAGGGGCTGGCCACAAGCATCGAAGGAATAACGATCTCAGGGAGCCATTCGCCTAAGCACCTAAACACACACACACACACATCCCACTCGGTGCAGAAGTGAAGAGTAAAAAGAAAACCAAAGGACAAAAAACTATAAACCAACCACAGTCATGCATCAACTTATAAATAGTACATGTAAAGTGCTGAAACGTACTGACAAGATAACTAAATAGAAAAGGGAAAAAACACGCGTCCAACTAGAAAGGTGGCACAACCCGGAAAAAGGTAAATGAAAGTAAACAGCTGGTGAGTCTCACACTTGAAAACCATACTATGACCACTGAACGCAGCCCAAGCTCCTGTGTCCTCTTCGATCCTCCATAGTCTCGATCAACCTGTTCGTCATCTGCCAGGGCACACCATGTGCAGGCAAAGCCCAAGAAGGGGTGAGTATAAAGATACTTAGTAGGATTCCCCGAATGCCCAAGGGAGTCACAAAAGAGGGACTAAAACAGTGAGCAGTATATAGAACAAAGAACAATGTAAAAGTACAATAGAGAGAGTGCAGCTCAACCCAACGAAAGAAAGGAAATAAACTCGTCTAATCCATGAAGATCTAGACACAGAAAGAACGTGGCATACCCGCGTGTCTTCGCCCCTCATAGAAGGAGAGTAACCGAACCCAAGGAGTGGGACAAAAATTAGGGTATATATATGTATTTATATTCTCAATAGGAAACCCAAACGAGTGTGTATGGGGATCTCCATCTCCAAACATAGCTCAGGAAAAATCACCAACAGTTCTAAGGATATCCACCATTGATTCCCAAAAGTCCTGCATGCCAAAGCTATCTCATTGCTAAACCGTACAACCAAGGATCCCGCACCGGTAACCATGGAGAAAAGTCACAGACTAGCCTCATTGAAAGTGATTATTCTGAAAGAATTCATAGGGTAACCCACTGCCTAGCCCAGCTGGAGGGTAAACCCTAAGAGGTCATCGAGTAACCCACTACCCAGCCCTGTTGGAGGGTAAACCAAAAATTCAACAGGTAACCCAATGCCCATCCCCACTAGAGGGTAAACCTTATGGTCAATAGGTAACCCACTGCCCAGCCCCGCTGGAGGGTAAACCCTAAGGTCAACGGGTAACCCACAACCTAGCCTTGCTGGAGGGTAAACCCTAAGGTCAAAGGGTAACCCACTACCCAGCCCCACTGGAGGGTAAACCCGGAATTGGTATGATAACACCGTGCTACCTGTGCCATCCCTGGGTGTCACTACCACTGCTACCGTTCATTGGTTCGGAGTGCGTCAAAGGAACCTCCGACCAACACACTTTCATTTTTCCATATTTAATGAGATCTTGAAAGAGTCTTCACATGCCCAAACGGGATACACCATTATACCCATCACGGAAAAACACACGAGATAGACTATTTACTCGCTTGAAATGGAATCAAGACAAAAAAGTTATTCAAAACCACTTTATGCCCATACGGCGTCTCATGGGGCCCACACCTCAGTCTCGAAAGAGGTCGGGTGAACTACACCATCAAAATGCACTCGGAAAAACAAGCCAAAACGACTATTCATACCCCCCAAACGGACGTCTGATGAAAAAGTCGTAGTACGCTACACTCAGCTTAAAAGACGGCCTGTGGGGACCACGCCTCAACTCTGTCTTCAAAACCAGAAGCCACCATGGTCAACTTCACCTCAATGCTAGGATCACAACGCTGGTGACGATGATTAAGACGGTCTCCAGATCTAGAAGCTGCAACTCCCCGCGTTTATGCAAACGAGGCCCTATGGGGCCCACACCTCGACCCCGAAACATGTCATATAGATCATACCATTGTGTTCCTTACAGATAACTACAATTCGTAGGCTATTAATTTTCCCAGAATAGAGTTATGAAGCATAAGTCAAAAAAACGCAACATACGTTTGAAAGTCGCCTCGTGGGGCCCAGGCCTCGGGCCCAAATTTTGGCAGGCAGATCGCGTCGTCGCAATCCCATCCGAAGAACACTCAGAAATGAGTACTCAAACACCCCAAATGACGGTTGGGTGAAAAAGTGACGTTTCACCGTAAAACATGTGAACTAGGCCCTATGGGGCCCGCACCTTGTCTCCAACCTAAACGCTTCGAAAAGCTTCTCAAAAAGTTCGCACGAGGACTGGGGTCATGCTGCCGTTAATGGCGCGTCAAACGGACGTCCCAAATAGGATTTAGGTCTGATGCAAGAATAATTAATAATTAAGTAATTAATTAATTAATCTCATTAAGCATTTCGTGCCACCGAGAAACAAAACCAAATTGCAAAGGTTCCGAACCAACTTTGGGAGGACCGTCTCAACTCTAGGGCCACAACTCCTCTAACGGCACGTCAAACGGACGTCCGGCTTGCGAAGAATGTCTCTCGTAAGATTTAATAATAATTTAATATTATTAAAATAAAGGGTTTCGGGTCACCCACCCTCAGTTACAAAACTCAAAAAACACGAAACCCAAATCAAAAGGTCCGTCTCGAAGAGACGAACCCATAGCCACTGGCAGCACGTCAAACGGATGCGCCGTTTAATAGTTACGACCACTTAAACACAGGGGGCCTAGCTGCGGGTTCGGTCTAGCTCACCGCGGCCCGCTGGCCACAGAACGTCTGAAAACCACCAGACCCCTCATGTCCGTTTCTTCCAAGAAGACCGGCCACATGGCCGGTCTTGTCAGCGCACAACACCAACAGGACATGCACTTTACAGGTCCTTGTCCGCGCCACCCCCTGAGGTCAGTGCCTCGGGGCTCCTCCGAAGCGCGATAGGTGTAGGGCGACATCCCCCCTACCGCCGGCCGAGCTCTCCGCCGCAGAGCCGACCATCCGCGCCGCCGCCTGGCTTCCCCGCTCCCCCGCTTTGCCGTGACCCTCTGAAGCCGCCTTATCTACACCGCCTCTCCTTGCAGCACCTCTCCACCATCCCACGCTAGACAGCGCTCCACCCGAAGCTTCTCTGGGCGTGCCACCCACACCCGACCTCTGGCTCTCTGAAGTCCCGGCCACCCCGATGCCGCACCACTGGCCACCGCCACTTCGGGTACTCCGCCGCGCAAAAACAGGTGGCCGCCGTGCTCTTCCTCAACCCCAGCCGGCACCACTGCTACGTCACCCCAATCTCCAGCCACCACACTTGCTGGAGCCAGGGCTTCCGTCGGTTTCCACAACCGCTCTGGCAGCCAGATTTCAAAACTGAAGGCGGGTTTGGAATCCTCAGGATGAGGCCTTCACAACGCTTGCCCCTGATCAACGATCCATCATGGTTTTGGCGCGTCCGAAGTTTTGGATGAAGAACGCCCAAGAACGACAAAGTAAGACGGGGATCATACGTTGGCTATGTTCATTCAGCCACTGTACAAATACTAAAATTATATAATTAAAACAACAGATTTAACAAAAACACATGAAATTGACGAAGGAGCAGAAAAAGTCAAACGAAATCCTTCCTCGATCCGGCTGTTCATCCCTGTTGACGCACCCACTATGATGCCACTTCGATCCGCCGGAGTTCGCTCCTCAATCCGGTAGAGAACAATGAAGAACGGTGAAGAACAACAGTGAGAGAGAGATAGAGTGAAGGGAAATTAGGTCTTTCCCCTTAATTCCATTCTTAAACGAATTTATAAACTCTCTGAGACTATTCTGAGAGGCGAGGATTCTTAAACCTCCGCGCCCACTAATTTTATATCAGACCTAGTCAAAACACCCCATTTTGAACTCAACAGAAGTTTCATATTTCCATTTCGAGTCTTTTTTTGAATGTTATTCCAAAAGAATGTCAGTGATAAAAATCACAAAGTGGTGATTTTAAAAGGACAACTTTTCCCCTGGGTGACATCTCTCGCAGCAGGCCCACGCCCGCATCTTTTACACCCCGCCCAGGGTAAACGACATGCTCTGGATAGAACCGTGCCCCCCCGATATTCTATCCGAGCTACTATTTAAAAGAAAACACAACCCCACCACATGCATAGTATAAATACACTTAATATTTTCATATAATTTATTCCGTGCACACCGGGCCTCGTAATCGCATGCCGTCTCAGCTCCTAGCTCTGGAAATATATGTAGAAATTTTCCAGTCTTACAGGGAAAAAACCGGGTCTATACATTGGTATTTTGTTGTATTATCATAAAACATGGATTCATATTTTCAAAAAAAGATGGGAATATTTGGTTTTTCATAAGTAATATTGTATTAATCAATAAATAAATAACTAATTTTTCTCTTCTATTTTTATAAAAGATGATATCTCATCCATTATTTAGAATGAAATTTTGGTAATAATTTCATAGTCATTATGTAATTATTGGTTCACTTAAGATATTCCAATAAGGTCATATCTAACACATAGGGTGAAAAAATGAGTAAAAACCCTTCTTGAATATATTCGATACGAGTGGATTATATTACAGTATGAGTCTCCATTTGTTGTTGTTATTGTTGTGAAATTACCCTCTTCCTCCATGGTTTCCTTGACCTATTGATAGACATTAATAATGGACCTTAGAAATACTCATCTAGTGCCACTAGGGAGGATGACCATAGGGTCACACAGTGTTTCCATTTATCTCAATTAAATCCCATTATAATTTAATTTTTTTAAAAATAATATTCTTCATACTCATGAATAGTATTCATTCAGGATATATTGATCTCATATATAAATTCGTAATTTTATGAGATTTGAATATTAAAAAAATTATTAAATCACAAGACCATGATATTATATTTATTTATTCATCAAATTCCTATGATTTATTATTTAGGGTTTTGTAAATACCATGAATGGTTTATGGACTGATTCATAGTGATTGGTAATGGAAATGATATACATAACAACATTTCAATGAATATTAACTGATTTATTGATATTTATATTATCTATGAGACATGTGGGCATCATAGAATTGTTATTATTATTATTACACATGGGTTTCAATATGGATTAATATATTTGATACGATCCTTTGTGTAAGTAAAAAATATCTTTCCTTAGACCATTAAATACATGATTACATCATTTTTTTGAATGTGTGAAAATAATTTTCTTTGTGAAAAAAATATATATAGATAATTAACTCCAGAAATAAATATTTTTGGGATTCTCGCATTATTGAGAAAAATATTATACAATCCACCATCCTCTTAGTAATGATGGAACATGAATCAATCCTTCAATATGAATGATTGTGTAGGGATTTAATGGAGTGAATATGTAGTTGGGGTTTGGCTTAGTGGTAAGCACCCCTTAATTCTACATGAATAATGGGAGTTCAAAACCCCTTGGGCACAGGTACTGTAGCAGTAATGTAGTGTACTATAGCAGTGGTGGCACTAAAGAAATAGCGGGCACTGTACTGGAGGCAGGTCACTATAGTGGCGGAAGGTCATTGTAGCGGTGGAAATGTACTGTAGTAGTGGAAGGTACTGTGCAATACTGTAGTAGTGTGGGTACTGTAGCAGTTCTATTCACAGAATGGGCTTTGGGCCAAAAAAATGGGCCTACGTGTCATGAAATGGGCTAAATGTCCACTAGGCTTTCGGGCTATGTAATTAGTCTCCCTCTACCCAGTTAAAGAGGTCTTTTATTTTCTTTAATAATAAATGAGGCTTCGACCCCAACCTTTAAAAAAATTTAATGGAGTGAAGAAAATGATTTACGTAGTCCTTCAAGCACCAAGAGTACCATCTATGATGAATTGATATCAAAGGATCATCTATGAATTATCATTAGATGAATTATACATTAGATCCTCTAATAAAAATGATGGTACAACCTCAAAGGATGTTAGGTCGATCAATACCTACACCGAAAAAAGTACTCAATAAAGAGGTGATTTTTTATTATTCAGTTAATTTTAAATTAAATTTAAAAAGTTATTATCTTGTGTTCTGTGATTATTTCATTATGGATATTTTAATATAATTATGAGACACATGATCCATTTTCATGCTCTTAATATTTATTATTTATATTTAATGAAAATACATCATTGGGAATGTGCTTGATCGACTTTTATTGTTCCTAAAAATGAAAATGTTTATATTAACTATAATTTCTTAAGGTCCATTGTTTGTTTCTCATCACACACCCCATAATAAGTACCTATTATCACCTCTTATACACACAAGAATTGTAGTAAAAAATGATATGGCGTGTATGTATTGAAAATGGAGACCACGTTAATCTTTTCCTTGATAATATCATCTTGAAGAATTATTCTTAAAAGTTTTCATCTACACTATAATTAGTAATATCTATCAATGTTCTTGTGGGAGATTCAAACATAGTGAAATTTTTTTGAATGTTTCTTTGAAAAATGGTTAATTAATTTAGAATCCAAATTAATTAACCTCACACTAAAAATATCTTGAAATTTGTGGCTAAATGTAATCTTGGGTCCAAAATAATATCCCTAGGAACATAGCGCCAAAATGTGTTATCATCCAACCATGAAAGAATTAGAATTCTCCATAGATCCCGAAAGAATGTTTTTTCATTTATGAATTGAACAAACACATGTAATATTCTTCTGTAGTTTTTTATAGAATGGTTCTTTTATAATCCATATTCATTATGTCAATCCATCAAAAAAATGGAATTCCTTACCCTGGGGTGCTTATCTTGAGTTTGTAATAAAAACCCCTTGGAAAAATCTATAGAGTTCCAAATAATTTTTTATATTTAATAAATATTGTATTTGATAACCCAATGTTTTATATTGGATATAACTTTAACACCCCCAAGATTTTAGAAAATTAAACTATATTCGATAGAGTATTCATCAAGTAAACTCATTCTTAGAGCATATGTGAAATATATATATATCAATTAAAACATAACTAAAAAATTAGTGGGTAAAAATTGAATTAAATAGTTAATGATATATATATATATAAAATAATTAAATACTACAAATAAATTAGTGATATGGTCTTAGTAAATAATCAATAAATTTTTAGTAAAGCACTTTTATTCATTAGAAATATGTTTTCTTCGAAAACGATTGTTATTAATATTCTAAAAAAATATTTGAATAATTTTTAAAGATTTATATAAAATGAATTAGATAAAGTTTTCTAAATTTTTTAAATTGGAATATCAATATTAAAATTAGCTGAAATATTTTCATTTTTCATAAAATATTGATTTTTTAGTGAATTGTGATAATACATATTTTTCTAAAAATTTCTTTTCTTTTCACTAAATTAACAAATATAAAAGACCCATTATGTTCTGAATACGATTTAATGTTACATGAGTTATATTTTTTTTAATATATAATATACTTAATTTAATTATAATAAAATTCACATTTGATATATGTACAAGTTTTCTTTTGGGTTTAAAAATCTGTTTTTTCTAAAAACTATTCTGCAGTGCATAATGTTCCTCCATTCTAATTAATTAAAACCCCAAATGAGGAACTATTTAAATGAAATTATTATATTATATTAAAATTAATATAAATTTAAGTTCATAAAATTATTATTATTAATCATATAGTTAATATAGAATCAACTTTTTCTTGAAAAAAACACTTCTTGATAACCCTCTTTTTCATCACGTCTACATGTTTAAGTTTAAATTAAATTAATCCACATCGATGAATTGAATTTGGTAAAATGTATTAATTTTTTTTAATAATTTTTTATTATATTATATTTTCCACTTCATTTTTCACCAAAATTAATAGTGAAAATAAAAAAAAATTAATTATAATGTTTAAGATAATCATAGATTTTCTTGGGGGTTAAAAAAATTTAAAAGTTCAAATGACCTAAAAACACTTCTAAAATATATATTATCGAAATAATTAAACCTTATAATATATAAGGATTTACAATTGCATATTATTTCCCTTTTTGTAGGTGAATAACTTGGGTAAACCATTTTATTTTTAAAAATTAAAATTGTTCCACTCATCTCACCTATAAGAGGTCACCCCTCTCCTATATTCTTCACACGTTAAAAAAAAATTATCTACCAATACCTAACCGAATTTATTGATTAATTTCATAACCACATCCTAGATCCATTATTTTGAGCATAACTCCATTCTATGAAGCCTTTTTTGATTGCTTGAGGGGGTTGCCCGAAGAAGAGGTGTCTTTCTTAACCAACCATCTTTATTTTCTTTATTCTTACACCTACATAAAATATTAATAAATTTTGATTATATAATAAAAAAATTATATAACATATGTTGATATTTTGTTATTTTAATTTAATAACCTAAATTTTTCATCTCTTTTATCTAATAGGATATGAAACCATCATTTATGTGTACAGTGGACTGTAGCCTCCCGAATTGATTTCATTCATTTTTCGTAATTTCCTCTCACGGTATGATATAATGGTGGATTAAATATATATATATATAATATTGGGACCAAATATGTACTTATGGAAATATTATATAAAAATCCATTTTACTTTCCATTATGTGATGGATACAATAATGTCGCTCATGTGTGCGAAAGAGTAATGCCTCAGATTGCGATGAGATTAATTTTTCACTAATGCTTTACATAGAATGTAATAAAAAAAATGTTAATGAATATATGTGAAATAAATGAGGTAATTATTATATTATTTAAATTTATATCATTCTTAAAAGATAATATATCATTTTCATTATGACACTTAAAAATGATAATATCATTTCAGCACACTGGTGGACTACCGCCCCCATGAGGTAACATTATTTTTTTTCATCACAAAAACACATGGATGATGATGTGTGTGTGTGTGTGTATTTTTGTGTCTGTTTATATTTATATAAGTAGAATAGTATTTTTCAAATTTTTATAATTACATAATGATAAACTATTTCTTATTTTTTTCCATAGTGATCATTGGAAAATGAAAATGTTACCCATACATACGTATAACCTAATTTCTACATTATTGTAACATAATTCATTAATCATAACCATATTTAATTATTTTTTTAATTTTATAATTTAGGTGTTAATATTATAATTATTTCATGATTTATACCCTAGTTATGTTTAGACAATGATCTCTTTGGCCACAGTCAACACTGTAAAGTTATTTTGTAACAAATAATTGAATTTCCCTAAAACACCCAATGTGAAGTAAAATGAATAATTATGGTAATATGTAATTAAATTTAAATAATATAAATTATTTAAGTGTAATGTATTAAAATAAAAATGGTTATTATTAAATAAAATAATTTATATATGCTTATTATATATGAGTTAAAGGAAGCACATAGAAATTATGGACTCGACGTAATGAGTTTCTCATCTCTCGTTTACTTAGGTGACTAATATTCCATAACCACCACTAATGTTTTTGATTTGTGTATATAATTCTATTTATACCTATTATTTTTTGAT
The DNA here is from genome assembly GCA_963277665.1 of Viscum album. Taxonomy (NCBI): domain Eukaryota; kingdom Viridiplantae; phylum Streptophyta; class Magnoliopsida; order Santalales; family Viscaceae; genus Viscum; species Viscum album. The sequence goes on along the minus strand of OY728119.1, from coordinate 766,700,230 downwards.
ATTTACTTTTTCATTATGAATTTTATAAGATTGAAATCATGGAAAAATAATGATATACTATATACAGACTTGAAGGTTGAATAATTGAACAATAGAATTGATGTGTAATGGAGATATATTTTTGTACCCTTAGTTGGAATAATTTTACATAGAATATTATTTTATTTATCCTTTAATATTTTTTACACTTTTCTAAAAAAATCCAACAAGTACTAGAAGCTGGGACATCTTAACCTAGGCTCATGCGGGAGTCGCCTCAACCAAACCTTGTGATCCATCCCATCCATCTAGCTTGTGATTCATATAAAAATTATAAAGGGATACTTATAATAATGGAATTCCCACACCATAGGTTTGAAGATAAGAAATAGTGAAGGATCCACCCTGTATGGTTGCATCATGACGTGTAGTTTTGGAACTACGAGTTGTTATCCACACCGCTTGGTTAATAAACCACTATGGTGTTTTTTAATATCTATGTGTTGTGGGATCTAGTGAAAACATTAACATGATTAAAATTATAGTTATATTCATATCTATTAGATCTTTGATCCTTAAGACGTGATACATCTGTTAAATCCTGTGTATGACGAGTTCAAACTAAAATGATCCATCACTACTTAAATTCAAAAAAATCCCACACCATGTGAAAGACTTCATCATAAATATAACTGAACACTAATAGTATTTCACTATAAACTCCTAAAAAACATCACCACCACAATATTCATTCATTAACAATTATCCACATGAGCTTGAGAAAACTAGTATGGATGCCCCTGTGATCAAAATCCTCCATATATCATGAAAACATTTGTCATGAGAATCCAATCACATGTACTAGTGGCATGTCTCAGGATCTTCCACTAGCATATAAGTCCATCATGTTATGTTATTTTGATCATGTGATCAAGAATGGAAATCCACTAAACTCATCCGATGAATTTTATGACAATATAAATTGTCCGTATTTCATATGTTTATTGGATGAATTAATTTGAATTTATTTGAAGATGTCAAGTGGTATCACAGAAGAAAACCAATGGTATATCACAAAGGTGATTCCCATAGAATGGTCATGAGATTCTCTTAGAGATTTTCATGAGGATCACTATATGAGAAACTTGAGATCATGAAATTGTTGGCTATACAAGACGAGAAATATGAGAAGAAAAATTGAAGAGGAATAGAATTGGCACCCAACACAAAAGAGCATTCAAGATTTTTTACTATTTCACAATTAATATTTTAGACTAAAATTACATCAATTTATATACCCACAAAATTAAATGCATTTCATTTATGTTGGTACAAATAAAGACCAAAACATTAAATACAGAGAATCTATGATGGTATAAGGAAAGACCAAAATATTAAATTCAGAGCATTTATGACGGTACAAAGATATACCAAATCATTAAATGCATATCATTTTTGATGGTACAAAGATATACCAAATCCTTAAATGTATAGAATTTAAATTCATTCAAATAAAAAATAAATGTTGCGGACCCGCATGACATAAATGACGCGGAAAAAAATGTGGGCTACTTGACCCGTGGGTTTTTTTGTTTGCAATTCCAACACTCCCCTTCAAACAAAAACTGGCTTCATTCCAACCATCATTCTAAGTCTATTGAATACATATGTTGGTAATGCATTTGTGAAAATATCAACAACCTGTTCCGTAGTATGACAATATTCCAATTTTATCGTTTTCTTCTTCACATGATCTCGCAAAAAATGGAATCGGGTATCAATTTGTTTTCTACTTCCATGTTGCACCGAATTTTTCGAAAGTTCAATTGCCAACTTGTTATCCACATATATCAATGTAGATCCATCCTGCGGATGCTTCAACTCCTTTAGAATATTTCTCAACCAGATTCTCTCACAAATAGTGGATGATGCTGCCACGTACTCTGCTTCACATGTAGACAAGGCAACCACACTTTGCTTCCTTGAATTCCACGTGAAAGGAGTCAATCCAAGGAAAAATTCATACCCAGTGGTTCTTTTTCTTTCATCTTGGCCGCCTCCACAGTTACTATCTGAGTATCCATAATTATTTTCTTCTCCATTTTATGGATAAGAAAGACCAAAATCCATTTTTCCTTTAACGTACCTGAGGATACATTTTTCCGCCAACCAATGTGTCTCTTTTGGTGCTTCCATGTACTTACATAGAAGCCCAAAACTACAGAAAATATCAGGCCTTGTGATTGTGAGATACACGAGGCTTCCAATTATACTCTTTAATAGAGTCAAGTCAACACGTCTTCCTTCTCCATATTTTTTTAGTTTTAAGCTCATTGCCACATGTGTGTTTACAGCATTGCAATTAGCCATCTTGATTTTTTCAAGAAACTCCTTAGCATACCTCTTATGAGAAATCTAGATGCCTCTATTTTGTTGCTTTACTTCTATGCCCAGAAAAAAGGACATGAGACCTTCGTCTGTCATCTCGAACTCCTTGAACATAGCCTTCTTGAAATCATCGAACATCTGTCGACTATTCACTATAAACAGCAAATCATCAACATACAAGAATGAAATGATTATATCTCCATGATCATTCTTCTTGATGTAAACTGCATGCTCATATGGACATTTGGTGAAGCCTTTCACTCGAAGATAGCTGTCAATGTGTGCATTCCAAGCACAAGGAGCCTGCTTCAACCCATAAAGAGCTTTCTTCAGTCGATACACTTTGTCTTCCTCCCCTTGCATAACAAATCCTTTAGGCTGGTCTACATAGACCTCTTCCTCTAGAATTCCATTCAGGAATACAGACTTCACATCCAATTGGTAGATCATCCAACTGCGATGAATATCAAGGGAGATAATCATCCTCACAGTGTCAAGGCGAGCAACCGGAGAGAATACTTCTTCATAGTCCACCCATACTTCTATTTGTACCCCTTTTCTACAAGCATTTCCTTGTAGCGATTGATTTCACCCTCAGCATTCTGTTTGATCTTGTACACTCACTTGACACCAATGGTTTTTTGGATATTAAGAAGTGTGGTCAACTCCCATGTGTCATTTTTCTCTATGGAACGAATTTATTCTCTCATAGCCATTCTCCAACATTCTTCCCTCGTGGCTTCCTGAAATGTCAGAGGCTCATGATCGACATTTAGGCAAAAAATATTTACCTATTCAGTTTGCTCAAACATGTCTCTAAATCTTTTCATTTTTATGGGTTCCATGGGTGAGGATGAGATCGCCATATTTTGACTTGATGGAGTCCTTTTTGGAGTGATGGAATGTCCTCCTGGACTCCTGTGTACTGATGATGTGCCCGAGAAAGGTGTTGTTGGCTTTTTCTCCTGATGATCACACCTTTCTTTAGGATCTTCTGTTTCGACTGTAATCTCTTGGTTTGGTTCCTCATCATTCCACTTACAATCTTCTTCCTCACTAAATACCACATCTATACTCACCACTAATTTATTGGTTAGTGAATTGTAGAGATTATAGGCTTTAGACTCTTCACTGTAGCTGATGAATATGCACTTTTCACCATGATCATCAAGCTTCCTTCTTCTTGATTCAGGAACTTGATCATAGGAAACACACCCAAAGATTCTTAGGTGTGCTACGCTCAGTTTTTAGCCACTCCATTCTTCTTATGGTGTCATGTTTCTGACGCTCTTGGTTGGGAATAGATTGAGAAGATAGGCAGTACATACCACTGCTTCTGCCCGAAAGATCTTTGGCAAGACTTTCTCCTTCACCATGGTCCTCATCATGTCGAGGATGGTGCAGTTCTTCCTTTCTTCGATGCCATTCTGCTGTGGCGTGTAGGCAGCAGTATATTGTTGTTTGATTCCTTGTTCCCCGCAAAAATCTTGAAATGCATTTGAAGTGTATTCTCCACCTCTATCAGATCTGAGAACTTTGATTCTAAAACCAATTTCAGCATCAACATGAGATTTGAATATTTTAAAGATCACACATGCAGATGATTTTTTATTGATACAATACACCCAGAGTTTCTTGCTAAAATCATCAATGGAGGTATTAAAATACCTATTTCCTCCAAGTGAGGGTGTTTCATGCGGTCCGTAGATATCAATGTGAACTAACTGAAGTGGTTCATTTGCTCTTCTAGACACTTCACTTGGGAAGGAGTTCCTTTGTTGCTTGTCGAGTGTACACGCCTCACACAAAAGATTTGGAACTTCAATTGCCAGAAATCCGCGCACCATGCTTGATGAGGATATAAGTTTAAGCCCGCTAAAATGAAGATGTCCAAATCACAGATTCCATCTCCATGAGTCATTCTTCATGAGTCCCAAAAGACATTCCTCGGCCTTTGTGTTGATACGCAGTAGAAACATGCGATTCTTCTCCATTTGGACTTGAGCAACAAGTCTCCTGTGAGCATCCCATATAGAAAAAAAAGAATTCTCCATGTGTATAACATACCCCTTCTCCAGGAGTTGGCCAAGACTAATGATATTGTTTTTCATTTTTGGTACAAAATACACATTAGAGATATAATTTGCCTCACCATTCTTATGATAGATTTTGATTTTTCCAATCAAGGGTACCTTTGATGAGTCACCAAATCTCACATCACCATGAACTTCTTCTGTGAGTTCCTTGAATAGTTCTTTGTTACCACTCATGTGGTTGCTTGCACCAGTATCGAGATACCACACATCGGGGCATTCACATGACTTTTCTTGTGCGAGGAGGTGTGTGGTACCATGTTATTCATGATGTGATGTTTTAGTATAGTTGGATAATTCATCGTGATCCACTTTGCTCCAACAATCAGATAAATAATGGACAAAATTTCTTACAGTTGGTGCATTGGATGTTCATTCCATTTCCACGACCACATGTGAATCATCCTCCACCATTCCCTATTCCACGAAATATGGTAGGATTTTGTTGCTTTTGTTGATGGATTGGATAATATCCACTCTCTCTTCTACTTCCATGATGACCGCCTCATTGCGTGTGGCCATTCTTTTGTTCTTGTAAAGTCAACTTAGACTCCAAGGCATGCTCTATTATTGAACCGGTATTCTTTTGCATCCGTTGCTCATGCACTTGCAATGACACCATCAATTATTCAATGGATAGTTTCTCCAAATCCTTTGATTTTTTGATTTCCACAAACACATGCTCAAACATGGTTGTGAGAGATCCAATTGATTTTTCGATAACTCGAATGTCCTCCACTTTTTCACAATTCTTTTTTAAATTGTTAAAAATATCAATTAATCTTGAGAAATAATCAGAGATTCTCTCACCTTCTTTCATGTGCACAACTTCAAATTCCACTCTTAATGTTTGAAGATGTACCCGCTTCACTCGATCAACACCTTTGATGACGGTGGCAAGGGTATCCCAAGCTTGCTTGATTGATATTTCTTCGACAATCTTTTCAAACGTTGATTAATCCAACCATTGATAGAGGAGGAACAATGCCTTGTTGTCTTTATTTCTTTGATTTTTGAGGGCCGTCTTTTCTTCATTCGTGAGGGCAGCTTCTTCTTCCATAGTGGGTACAACATACCTGTCGGTAACGATCTCCCATAATTCTTGCGACCTGAAAAATGCCTTCATCTGGATGCACCATCTTTCATAGGTGTCCTTGGACAGCTTCAGAACATGCGGCTGGATTGTGACCATCTTCTTTAAATTGGAGAATCTTAGGAACCGGCTCTGATACCAGTATCTTGGCTATACAAGCCGAGAAATATGAGAAGAAAAATTGAAGAGGAATAGAATTGGCACACAAAACAAAATAGCTTTCAAGATTTTTTACTATTTCACAATTGAAATTTCAGACTAAAATTACATCAATTTATAGACCCACAACATTAAATGCATAGCATTTATGTTGGTACAAAGAAAGACCAAAACATTAAATATAGAGAATCTATAAAGGTACAAGGAAAGACCAAAATATTAAATGCAGAGCATTTATGATGGTACAAAGATATACGAAATCTTTAAATGCATAGCATTTATAATGGTACAAAGATATACCAAATCCTTAAATGCATAGAATTTAAATTCATTCAAATAAAAAATAAATGATGCGGACCCACATGACATAAATGACGCAGAAAAAAATGTAGGCTGCTTGACCCGTGGGTTTTTTTGTTGGCAATTCCAACAGAAATGCCATAATGGTTGTCCAGTAAGTCATCACATATAGTTTATGACCACATGATCCTCTTGTATTCATCCTGATTTATCAAATGAATAAATAAATTTTATGAAGAGGTTGTCCATCGATCCTGAAATATTCCATCGCAATAAACTGATCATGCAATCACAAGAATCTATCACGTGATGGAATGAAGATCACATTGACATGTATTGCGTCCAGATGATGGAGATCTTCTGAAGTCTCCAACACCTCATCAAATAGACATAGTGTGACCACAATTAAAATAAATATGAATGTTGGCCTCCTTAGTCCTATACATACAATGATTCCATTAAAAAAATATGCACATAAAAAGGAAGGGAATGTAGCAGAGAAATAGAGGGGTTGGCCAGTGACTATGGATATCTTTTGAAGTTAATTATGTGACACCATAATGAGATCCCATGAAGGTAATTTCACCACGTGAACTCATTTAATTATCATCTTAATATCACATGATTTTCTTGATTAATAGCACTGTGTGTATCCCATGTATAGTGGATTATCCACTTAGTCAGGAACTGCATGTGAATGTTTGTTAGATCCCTCACAAAACCTCCCTTAATATAATGGGATATCATGAGTGATATAATTTGATACAACATGATATTACTGGTCATTGGACTTAAAAAAATTGATACTAGTGTCTATAGGAATACACTACTGGATATGTATCTCTTGATGACGCAAACCCCCAGTCTCGCAGTTTCCCTTTTCTCATCCTTGCAATATGTACTTGAGGACATTAAGACCCATATGTCATGGACTCCTCACAATATGATGTATAACTTCAAATATTCACATGATTGAATCAATGGTCACCCCCTATGCATGAAAATAAAATTCATCGTAGGACCTCAAGAAGGTCATGTGGATCACATGACTTTGGGAATCATGTAGTGTCAATATAAAGACACAAATCAAAATACAAGTGGTGCTTTATTGTATATAATCTAATGCAAAAACCCATGACGTGTTAGTAGAACCCCTCTCATTACCCAATTTAGTACATTAAAATCACATGTGTAGTGGGATTTTTTTTGTTCCATTATGTGTGAACCCCTATACTTTTATATGTCCTTGAAACTCATTGAAATCCCTTCCATCACTATGGAAACCCTTGGCTATGAACCCCTCTTCCTAGGTAAATTTTTTACCCTGAAGCTATGAGGAATGATCCCTTAAGGAGTTCATTTTCAACACTTTCATGGGTGAATGATCATAGGCATGTTCGTGAGTCCCTGTCATTTGATAAATTTAAGGACACATGATATAAAGATTCACCATTGAACTTGTGATGTCTTCTGATGGCTTTGGACAAGTCACTTTGATCACAAGAATGTCCCTGGACAAGTAAATTTGATCATGAGATATCTTATTGACATGTCAATATTGTAACACAATATCCCATTGACATTTTAGTGTTGACACATGATTGTATATGGATAATTTAGATTGATCTCTCAAATATTTATTAACATTTTATTGGGATAATATGAGGACAATTAATTTCAATCACATGAAGAACCCCAAAATTTTATTCCTGGATTTTGCAGAGAATTCCTAGACTATTCACTTTAATAATGTTAAGAAATCATTAACATGTTAGTATTTTCTTGTGTGAGAAATTAGACATGTCTTCTTTGATTATACAAAGAAATCCAAGATGAGTTATTTGATCATGTTAAACAACTTGTACATGTTAGACACAAGCCCTTGGATATCTTTGATATGTCAGACTGCCACCTCGAAAATATCAAGTGGATACTCAAGACATGTCTAGTAGAAAACCAAGACATGTGAGACCTATCCTAAATGAAATTTCAATTTCATCTGATAGATCCACTTGGAATCATGCTATATAGACCTAAACTAGGATCATTAGGCCATATTTCTTATTATATGGGATGTTTCCTTAAATTGATATGGTTAATGTGAGACCCTAGACCCACACTTCCTAATATGGTAAAAAATTGTATATTTTTTTATAAAATGGAACTAAAAATATACATTTATTAAAATAGAGGATCTTTTCTAGTATAAACTTTAGGGACAAATGACCATTCATTCAAATTATTAATGTCAATATAATAAATAAAAAAATAAGTGATTGAAATTTTCACATGCAATATTCTTTGTTGATGAAAAACTCCATGAAACCTCTAAATGATCCTGAATTTTTTTAATGAATACACAGGGTTAAAAAAATTACCCAATATGGGGTGTTCTAAAAATCCATTGATTTGTTATATAATAATTATACATGTTGAAAATAACGTTGAAAATACTTTTTAAAATATATTTTTTTGGAAAAAACATTAAAAATACATGGAAAATACATATAATTTGGAAAAATAATTTTGAAAATTCCTTTCTAAATATAATATCTTTCTAAAAAATGAATTAAAAGTCCATTAAAAATATTATTTTCAAAAATTATTCGATGATACTTACACCCTTGAAAATAATATAATAAAATTTAAAATACTTACGCATTTTATAATAAAATAATTCCTTTAAAATTATTTATGTTCTTTAAATAATTATAATAATTATTTAATATACTTACTATTTGAAAATGATTTTAACTTATCCAGTGATTTTTCAAAAAATATTATACAATCTTTGAAAACAAAATAATGGGGTCACTTCAAACACTAAAGGTTGTCTAGGAAGACCCACATTCCTTCTGAATGGGTTCAATCGAAACCCCTATCATATATACAATGCCCAAGTGATAATTATTTTATTAAAAAATGATCATATTTCCTTACATATATACACACACACATTTTTTACTGATGTTTTTTTAAAACAAAATAATGCACTATATACACTCATACATTTATATATAAACATATAAATACTAACTTTCTTAGGAAATGACTTATTATGTTTGGTATGACCAAATATTCTGATATTTTTTCTTTTCATAAATACATGGATTATTAATTGAAATCCATGTAATTAAAACTTGAATAATAAAATCCATAGATACAATTTATTCTAAAACGAAATATATTGATAACTTTTATCACTTAAAACTCTACTTGAATTGAATATGTTATAATGTAATTTGATTAATTGAATCTATATATAAAATAATGTCATAAATTTATGAACCCTTAAAATAGAATAATTGAAATATTAAATTTATATTCACAAAAAACCATATATATATAATTTTATTTCTTTGAATAATCTTAAGAAACACATTTATATAAATCACATAAAATTATAAAAAGTAACATTTTTAAGTAAAACATTCCATATTTGTATATATATATATATCTCTGTTTTTGTGTTTTATTATACATATATATCATAAGTATAAGAACCCATAAACCATGAAAATAATTTCTTTGTTTCATAAAATATAATATTGGAAATTTTATATCCCTTTTTAAATTAAATAATCTTGAAATAATGAAATCATAACTCAAACTTAAGTTTGGAAAATATTAGGAATTATACATAAAATGATACTATAAAATCATAATTTTCAATATAAAATATATATTAGAAAATATTATAATTTTATTATATAAACATAACCTTTGAAAATAAATTATATTGCATGTTTGAGAATAACTTATATATTTATATCATTACATAAAAATGAACTTAAATCCTAAAGAAAATAAATATCAAATTTTTGAAAGTATTGTATATATATATATGTATTTTCTAGAATAAAATAAGCTTGGAATTGAAATACATATATATATATATATAATAGTTATTATTTTAGAAAGAAAAATCCACTAAGATGGATATAATTTTTAAAGAAAAAATTTTCATATAGAATTTTAAAACCATACATTCTTATAATATATTATTGAAAAAGAAGATATTGAAAATAATATATGTATATATACATGTAAAAACTGGAATTTGAAAAACAAAATATTTAATAGTTTAAAAATAATTAAGTCTCCTTCAATAAAAATTAATTTAAAATACAATTTCTTAAGTAAAATAAATAAAATTTACTTGAAAATAATACATGAATATGTATATTTGAAGAACATAGAATATACATATATATACACACACTTATATTGCTTGGAAGGATGGTTTTTAAAATAATACATAGAATTTAGAACTTTTGAAATTAATTATATTTTTAAAGAAATTATTCCCTTAATAAAATGGAGAAACAAATGTAGTTACTACTACTTGGAGGGATCATATTGAGTGAAGTCATTGGCCTTCAAAATTTCTTAAGGGTGCTTGAATCAGACAAAGAATAAGTGAGAAAATAAGGATCAAGGTTACATCTTGGGTCTTCTATTGAGAGAATGTGAATCACCTGGAGAAATAAAAAGAATAAATAAATACAGTTTTGGATAATTATGAGGGGAGATTTTTTTTATTGACAATACTACCATCTTCCCACGCCTCATGAGCCACATTGAGGTGCTAAAATAGCTAATTCATTTTCTATAAAACTGATGAATCGAGGGTTTTTTAAAACAAAATTTATTTTCTTCTAAAATATGAATTCACAATTTAAATTATGTGAAATTATTTATTTGTCATTTCATCAATCCTTCTTTGAGAATCAAGAGTATTTTCTAGTTTATTAGAGTATTTTTGGGACGATGTCTAGAAAAGGGTTCAGGGATAATAAAAATTTAACCTTTTAGCATAATATATAAGGGTCACATGCACTGTCTCTTTCTTACAATGCATGATGGAGGAGAAAACTAGTAATGGGAAGAGAGTAAGACGATAAAGCACTGTCATATTGACTTGTATGAGAAGGATCAATGAATAGTCATGGAAGGGATCCTAATGGATGAAGATGAAAATGAGGAATATTGTATGGACATTGTTGATCAATCAAATGGGTGTGGTTTAATGTGGTGATCAGAAACTGAGTATTTTTATCCCAAATAAAAAAGTGGACAACTAGCCACTAACATATAAGACATGAAATAGAATTTGTTCGACAGAACAAAAAAAATTCCTTATACCTAGGCATATGTAGGTCTTGTTCTATCTATGTTGTAACGTATCGGTTCTGGGAGCCACCCAGAGGCGCCTCGTACCCGGTTGGTAACATGGCCTCAAGCGCATTTCCCTGAACGCCCGAGGATGTCAACTAGTAGCGAGGGCCTTGTGTGTGATACTGGGGAAACTATGACCTCATTTGTAGAGTACACAACAAAAGTAAATACATAAACATAAGAACAGAAGTAGTAATAATTACATACATCAGTAACAATAGAAAACTGAAAGTATAAACTGGAGAACATATATAAAATGATGCATGATGTATATGTCTAAGAAAACAGCCAAACAAGTCACAATGCTGGAATAAATTATTGCTAAACCAAAGTATAAAAGAAAGAAGATAAAATCCTCAGCATCACAAGCCATAGCTTGGTCCCATACTCTCTAGCTCCACAAAAAATCAAGTACCTGAAGTAGAAGGGTGCTTCCATAATATATACCTACCATAATATAATCTGTTTGGGCTCAAAAGCATGACACTAATAGGATGTGAGACTAAATATCAGTAGGAAACCACCTAAAGATCAGTTCCTAACAGTCAGTGAATATATGGCTGGTAAAATTATAGAAAATAGTAAACATGAAAGTGATTAGCAGTAAATAATACACAGTTCAATATCATGCAATAGAGAAACAAAGAGATAAGCCTCAAACAGGTAACCCTATAGGAAGAACTCACAACCATCCCCTCTGGTCCTACTTAAGAAGTACAAACAACCCTCTGGGCCGTACACTCATCCTAACCCCTCTGGTTCAGTCATAATAAAATAATAAGACTTTCTGAGGAAGCGCTCATAGTCAATCCCCTTATAGTCCAAGGTAAAATAAGTCTCTCTAAAGAATCTCACACAGTCCATTCCCCATATATTCTAAGGTAAAGTAATACTCTCTAAGGAATATCACACGGTCCACTCCCTGTATAGTCTAGGGTAGTCAAGGACTCTTTGATGAAGCTCACATAGTCAATTCCCCTTATATCCCCAAGGTCTTAGACTCTCTGAGGAATCTCACTCAGTCAATTCCTCTTATAGACCAGGTAGTGAAATTCAAACAAAGAATCTCTAAGTTAGCTCACGTGGTCAATCCCCTTATATTCTAAAGCAATCAAGGAAACTATGAGGAATCTCACTCGGTCAATTCCCCTTATAGCCCCAAGTGGTTCTAGGATCTTTGAGGATGCTTACTTGGTAAATCCCCCTTATAGCCTAAAGTGATTCAAAGACTCTTTGAGGAAGCTCACCCGGTCAATTCCACTTATAGTCTACTACCCCTTGTTCTCATGGTCCTGTGTAGGTAAACGAGCATAGAAGTTTAACATGGAAATAGTAAAACTATAAAACTACTTGGATAACTAGTCTATAGCATAACAAGAAAGTCAGAATACAACTCTCTATCCTATCGCAACAGGCATGGAAAACTGGAAAGGCAGCCAAACTGGCTAAACAGGACCAAACAACCATAAACAGAACATGCAAGGTAAACACATCCAATGCATAACAATCAACACTATTCATCTCCAAATTACCTTTACATAAGAATGCAAGCATGGAAGGAAAACAATAGAGGTAAAATGGAAAACACGCAATACCCCGTTCAAGGGTATTGGTGGAATTTGCACATAATAATCAAAGACTTCCAACAGAAAAGCACAAACCACCTACCTTAGGGTTAGGATATCGCTATATGTGAACAAGGAAGCCTAAATCTCTTTAGAACACTGTAGATATAAGAAAACGTAAAAAACGTTCAACCGACGATAACTTGGGTAAGAAGAGGTTTCATGAAATGAGGCTCAAGCATAAGAGAAAACTCACTGATAAGATTCCAATGAAACCAACGGTGTTCAATTCAGAGGATAGATGGAGGCTCGGGGGCTCGTCGAAGATCTACAGCCGTGCGAAGATCTTGGTCGAAATAGACCTAAAAGAAGAGTATTATGGTGATTAGACGTGACCCTAGTGTGTTTAATGAAAAAATACACGGTGCGTACCTTTGTATTACATGGCGTGAACATACCATTTCAGTACTCCACTTTAAATGACCTCCAAGTCACTCCAACACAGCCGTGTGTGTGGCCACTACACGACCAACACACGACATCCTACGACAAGAAAGTACATGGTGCGTACTCAAAATGTACACATTGTGTTCTTAGAAAATTTCCAAAATTTCCTCTTTTTTGCAAAAATGAACAAAAAAGGTAAATCATACCTGAATAGAAGATCTGAGTTCTTACAAACTGGCCCCCTTAAAGAAATTCATCCCCGAATTTCCATAGCACAACATAGAAGTAGAATCCTCAAACAGTTTCGGCCACTGTGCTCATACATCTGCCTCCCTCTCCCATGTCTCGTCCTGCACTTGCCCATGCTGCGATAACACTCATACCAGTGGAATAGACTGACCACGAAGAACCTTTGTACAGTGATGCACAATCCGGCTTGGATGCTCCTAAAATGATGAATCCACTTCGAGCTCAACTTTCTCAGGTTGAAAGGCATGAGATGGGTCTGAAAAGTAATGTCGAAGCTAAGAAACATTCAAGATGTCATGCATAGCCAGATACCTCTGAGGTAACTAAAACCGATAGGCAACCGACCCAACTCTCTCCCATACCTCAAATGGCCCGACTTACCTCGATGAAAGCTTACCCCATCACTTAATCCTATTATGTCCCAATATCATCATGACATGTAGGAAAACATGTTCTCTGACCTCAAACTCCAGAGGTCGTCTCCACTGATCAGCGTAAGACTTCTGTCAAGACTGTGCTGTAGCCATCCTTTTCTGAATCAACTCCATCTGCTCTGTGGTCTCCTGAACAAGATGAGGTCCTAGCAAAGTTGCCTCTCCTACCTCCAGCCAACATAAGGGTGATCGACATGACCTACCGTACAAAGCCTCATAAGGTTCTATCTGAATAGTTTATTGAAAACTATTATTTTAGAAAAACACCACAAGAGGAATATGATTGTCACAAGAACCTCCAAAATCCAAAATTCATGCTTGGAGCATATCCTCAAGCACCTAAATAGTATGATCAGACTGGCCATCTGTCTGGGGATGGTAAGTTGTACTCAGTACCAGTGTACCCAAAGCGTTCTAAAGCCCCTGCTAGACCCGAGATGTAAAATGTGCATCCCTCTCTGAAAAAATGCAGTGTGGAACTCCATGAAAACGCACAATCTCTCGGATGTAAAACTGTCCCATCTCATCAATACTGAAGGTCTCCATGATCGGAAAGAAGTGGGAAACCTTTCTGAGTTTTTAAATGACAACCCAAACTACGTCATTACCTCGATGAGTCCTTGGAAAACGAGTCACAAAGTCCATTGTGACATCATTCCACTTCCACTCAAGAATGGGTAGCTGCTGCAAAAGCCCTACTGGTCGTTGATGCTCCGCCTTCACCTGATGACAGGTAGAATACCTCATGATGAAACCAGAAACGTACCTCTTAATACCTAGCCACTAATACTGATGGTTTAGATCACGATACATCTTAGTAACACCAAGATGAACTTCCCAAACTGAGGAAAGAAAATCTTGCATCAGCTCCTCGCGTATATCTGTTGGCACCCGTACACGCCCATGGAAACGCAAGATCCCATCCTTGCCCATAGTCCATCCAGGAATAGGGACCTCTCCTGACACACTCTCCCTTAGGACTAGGCCTTCAGAATCTAATAGCTTCCTGATTCAAACTCGATCAAGAAGAGTAGAGGTAAAAACTATGGAAGAAGGAAACATTTACCCCTATCTGTCATACACCTCCAAATGCATCTCATAGAACAGAGAAATAAGCTTCCACTCACTACTGGCCTCCCGAACTACCTATATCTGAGTCCTCCTGCTCAACACATCATCCACTACATTGCCATTCCCAGGGGTATAGGTAAGCTCAATGTCGGTGGACTGTAGGTACTCAACCCACCTGCGCTATCTCAAATTCAGATCACGCTGAGTGAAGATGTACCTGAGACTCTTGTTGTCAGTGAAAACCTCAAAATGCTCTCCCAAAAGATAATGTCTCCAAAATTTTAGGGAAATAACAACAACTACCAACTCCAGATCATGCATCGGGTAATTCCACTCTTGTGGCCTCAACTACCAAACCCGTACACAACAACTCCATCACCCTGCATAAGAACAACACCCAGCTCGATGCCTGATGCCTCATAATAAATAGTAAAGATCTTTCTCAGCTCTAGAGAGACTAGTATCGGTGCTGAAGTCAGCCTCCCTTTCAGCTCTTGAAAGGCTGCCACATATAAATCTGACCACATGAACATCACACCCTTCTTGGTCAGAGTTGTGAATTGTGTTTCTAGGCGTGAAAAGTCCCATATGAAACGTTTGTATTATCCAGCCAGCCCTAGAAAACTATTCACCTCAAAGAAATTCTTCAGATGCTCCCAGGAAACTACAAATCTCACTTTCTATGGTTCTACTGATACTCCTTCCTCTGGGATAACATGACCGAGGAAGTGAATATGATCCATAAAAAAGTGTCACTTTGAGAGCATAGAATATAACTGATGCTCCATCAGTGTACTCAAAATGATCTCAAGATGGGTAGAATGGTCGTTTAGTGTGTGAGAGTACACCAAGATATCGTCTACGAAGACCACCACGAAAGAATCCAAGTATGGATGGAACCCTCGGTTCATCAGTGCCATGAAAACTACAAGTGCGTTCATAAGACAGAACAGAATAACCAAGTACTTGTATAGAACATACCTACTCTGGAAGGCAGTAAGAGGTATATCTGATGGTCTAACTCATAACTGATGATAACCGGACCTCAAGTCAATCATTGAGAACACCCAGGCTCCTAGAAGCTAATCGAATAGATCATCAATCCGGGGCAAGGGATATCTGTTCTTGACCATCAACTTGTTCAACTTCCGATAGTCCACACAAAGCCTAAGGGTACCATCTGCCTTCTTTGCCGTTGCATGATATTGAAATGTGGATTGTTTACTGATGAGAACTTTCCTGTTTAATGTTCTCTGTACTTTTACCTACCACATATTCACTAACTATTAGGAACAGATCTTTGGGTGGTTGTCTACTGGGATTTAGTCTCACAACCTGTTTAGGTCATGATTTAGGGTCCAAACACATTATATTGTTACAGGTATAGATAATTTAAAGCACCCTTCTACTTTAGGTACTTGATTTTCAATGGAGCTCAAGAGCATGGGACCAAGCTATGGCTTGCGATACCGAGGATTTTATATAATTTCTTTTATACTTTGGTTTAGAAATTTTTTATTCTAGCATTGTGACTTATTTGTCTATTTTTCTAGACATATGTATCATGCATCATTTTATATATGTTCTTCATTTTATAATTTCAGTTTTCTGTTGTTACTACTGTATGTCATTATTTTTTGTTCCGTTCTTTTATGTATATATTTACATCCACTGTGTACTCTTCCAATGAGGGCATAATTTCCCCACTATCACACCCAAGGCCCTCACTGCTAGTCGACAGCCTCTGGAATTTGGGGAAATGTTCTTGAGGCTATGTATCATCCCAGTTCTAGGAGCCGCCCAGAGGCACCCCGTACCTGGTTGGTCACATGGCCTCAAGTACATTTCCTCAAATTGCATTGGCTGCCGACTAGTAGTGAGGTCCTTGGGTGCGATAGTGGGGAAATTATTACCTCATTAAGAAGAGTACACAGTGGAAGTAAATAAATACATACAATAAAGAAATCAGTAATAATGACATAAAGTAGAAATAATAGAAAAATGAATGTATAAACTTGAGAACATATATAGAATGATGCATGATACATATATCTAGAAAAATAGCCAAACAAGTCACAATGATGGAATAAAACAGTTCTAAATCGATGTATAAAAGAAAGAAGATAAAATCCTCAGCATTTCAAGCCATAGATTGGTCCCATGATCTCCAGCTCCACAGCCAATCAAGTACCTGAAGTACAAGGGTGATTGACATTATATATACATGTAACAATATAATATGTTTGGGCATAAAAGCATGACCCAAACAGGGTGTGAGACTATATTCCAATAGGAAACCACCCCAAGATTTGTGCCTAGTAGACAGTGAATATATGGCATGTAAAATTACAAGAAATAGTAAACATGAAAGTGCTCAATAGTAAACAATCCACAGTTCAATATCAAGCAATGATGAAACAAGCAGCTAAGCCTCAAACAGGTAAACCTATGGGAATAACTCATAGACATCCCATCTAGTCCTACCTAAGAAGTAAAAAAAACCTCTGTGTAGTACACTCAGCCTATCCCCTCTAGTTCAGTCATAATAATATAATTAGAATCTCTGAGGAAGCACTCACAATCAATCCTCTTATAGTCAAAGGTAAAGCAAGACTCTCTGAGGAAGCTCACACAGTCCATTACCTATATGGTCTAAGTTAAAGCAAGACTCTCTAAGGAATCTCACACAATCCATTGCCTATATAGTCTAGGGTAGTCAAGGACTCTCTGAGGATGCTCACACGGTCAATTCCACTTATATCCCCAAGGTCTAGGACTCTATGAGGAAGCTCACTCGGTCAATTCCCCTTATAGCCCAGGTCGTACAATTCAAACAAAGACTCTTTTAGGAATCTCACATGGTCAATCTCCTTATAGTCTAAAGAAATAAAGGAATCTCTGAGGAAGCTCACTCGATCAATTCCCCTTATAGCTCCAAGAGGTTCTAGGCTCTCTGAGGATTCTCACTCAGTCAATCCCCCTTATATCCTAATGTTCTTCGAAGACTATCTAAGGAAGCTCACTCAGTCAATTCCCCTTATAGTCGAGTACACTAGGTTTTCACTGCCCTGTACAGGTCAACGAGCATAGAAGTATAACATGGCCAAAGTAAACCTATAGAACTACTTGGCTAACTAGTATACATCATAACAAGCATGTCAGAATACAACTCTCCATCCTACAACAACAGGAATTGAAAACATGCAAGGCAGCAAAACTGGTTAAACAGGACACAACGGTCATAAACAGAACATGAAAGGGAAAAACATAAAAATCATAGAAATAAGCCCTATTCATCTCAAAATTACCTCTACACAAGTATACAAGCATGGAAGGAAAATAGAAGAGGTGAAACGGTAAACACGCAATACCCCGTTCAAGGGTATTGGGGGAATTTACAAATAATACTCAAAAACATCAGATGGAAAGGCACAAATCCCCAACCTCAGGGGTTGGATATCGCTATATGGGAACCTTGAAGATTGAATCTCATTAGAACACCACATATCTAAGAAAATGTATAAAACATTCATCCCAAAATAACTTTGGAAAGAAGAGGAATCATGAAACGAGGATCAAGAAGAAGAGAGAACTTACCGATGTGATTCCAATGCAACCAATGGTGTTCGATTCGGAGGAAAAACGGAGGCTCTGTGGCTCATCAAATATCCATTGTCGTACAGAGCTCTCAGCCAAACGTGACCTAAAAGAAGAGAATTCTGGTAATTAGTTGCGGCCCCAGTGCGTTTAATGAAAAAAACAAAATACACGTCTTGTAATTTTGGAGTACATGACATGTACATTCCATTTCTGTACTCCGCTTTAAGTGGCCTCCATGTCACTCTTACATAGCCATGTGTGTAGATACTACATGGATAGCACACAGCCTCCTACGGGAATAAAGTACACGACATGTACTTTCCGTTTCCGTACTCCACTTTAAGTGGCCTCCATGTCACTCTTACACAACTGTGTGTGTATATACTACATGGCCATCACACAACCTCATACGGGGAGAAAGTACACGACGTGTACTCATAAAGTACACAACGTGTACAAAGAAAATTCCTGGAATTTCTTATTTTCTCCAAAAACGACCAAAAAAATTAAAAACATACCTAAAAAGAAGATCTAGATTCTTACATATGTAATCTTGGTTCACGACCCAAATAACCTATGATCATGATGGCTCTGACCATGCAATGACTCATGTGAAGCAACCACGTCCTTTGTCGTTACATAGGCTATGATTGGGTTGAGCTACCTATGTCGTAGACCCACATGGTTCCCATAATGTGTTGAGGGATATTCTAGCTTGAATCAGAGGGGTTGCCTAATTTTCATACAAGGTAAGAAAAAACATAAAATAATTTAGATGAAAAATATAATTTCATTATCCTTAAAATATTTTATCTTTAACTTATGAAATTATAATGATCCTATATTTATCTGTCACCATCATTATATTAAATAGATCTTTACAGTTTAAAATTAATTACTTTTTAGAACAATTCATCATAAGAGCATCCATTTTTTCTAATAAGGGTTTAAATGAAATAGTTATTAATAAATATTATTACTAGAATACTATAATTTGTATTTTTCACAATAAATTCATAATTAAAAATTACAATTACTATTATTTTGAATATATTATAACACTAAAAATTTATAATCATATAAATTTTACATATGATTATTTTTACTAATAAAATGATAGAATTTAAAAATAGGGTAATATAAAATATTATTCTAAATAATTTACATGTCTTAAAATTTATTTAAAAACATAAAAATGTCTCATAAGCATATTTAATCATTAATAATCAAGATAATAACTTATTATATGAATATATTAATTCAAATAATAAAAAACTATTATTTAGTAAAATACTACATCATGTTTTAAAAAATTAAGTCATCTAATTTCATAAAATCTACAATTAAATAATTTTTTTCATAGTTTTAAAATATACAAAATATAAAAAAATTAATATATTAATTCCCTTATATATTACATAATATAAGAAACATAAAATTTTATCTAAATTTATACACAAAAAATATTATTAAGGAAAACATTTTAGTTCAACATTAATTACATATTATTTTTTAAAACTATAAATTAAATAATTAAATAAACATTTATTAAAATATTAAATTATTCGGTTATTAAATTATATCCTCCTTAAATATAATTTCATCCTAAAAACTAATTTGTCATACAAGGGAAAAATTCTCAAACATCATTTTCAAGGTTTCAAAAACTTGAAACGATAAATTATATATTTTTTTGGGAACTTATTTTCATAGGGGTTCAAGAGTATACTTATAATTGTTATATTTTTTAAACAAGACGGTTTTAAAATATAGTTTACACTAAATTAATATACTTATAAACCTAATATGTTTTTATCTTGATATCCTTGTATCCATAGTTATCTAAAAAAATTAATTGATAACAACTGTGAGACCCCATACCCACTTTTCCAGATCCAGTACAAAAATTTAATTATATATATTTTTAAAATGTAATTGAAAAATATACAGTCATTTACATCTGATGATATTTTACTATCTTGGATTTGGGGGGAATAGACTATTCATTAAAATTATCAATGTTTAAACACTTAATAAATATTCAGTGATTGATCCTTTCTTGTGAAATATCTTTATTGAATCTAAACACTATGAAACCCCTAAATGATAATGAAAATAATTTATTAAATTTTAGGGTGAGAAAAATTTCCTAGTAAGGGGTTTTTAACAAATATATTGAAACAAATTTTTTAAAATACTAATACCTTTTCAAAATACCATCAAAAATACTTTTGAAGATACTTTAGAAAATGAATATGTTTAGAAACAGATTAAAAATATTTTGAAAATGGTTATAATTTTAAACCTAATTTTTAAAACTCTTTTCAAAATATAGTATCTTTATAAAATATATTTTTAACATCCTTTTAGAAACTGATTTTGAAAATTCCTTTGAAGTTAATTACAACCTTGAAAAAAAATATAATACTTTGGAAAATTCATAGAATTTTTAAAATAATATCAAGAAATTGAAAATACATACATGTTTTCAATCATTATAGAACCATTTGAAAATTATTACACTTTGAAAATTCTATAAAATTGTACTTTGATTTTTTATAAAATATTATTACATATATTACTAACAAAATCATGGGGTTACTTCAAATATTATTGGTTTTCTAGTCCAATCCACATTCTTTAGTAATGGGTTCACTCCCCACTCCCCTTTCATGTTTACACTTTCCAAGTGATAATTTTTTGTTATACCTTTTTTTACTAAGCTTACATTTATATACATTTTTCATTATAGTTTTCACATTTAAAACATAACAATGCATTATCTACATAGTTATATTTATATATAAATATATAATTATAACCCTCATTGGAAATAACTTCATAAATTTAGTATGATCAAATGTATTGATATTTAGATTTTTCAGAAATAAAAGGATTGTTAATTGATATGCAAGTAATTAAAAATTAATTTATAAATTCATGAGATACAATTTATTAAAAAATTCTATTATGTGATACATTCTATCATTTAACACACATCCATGAATAAATATATAAAAAACTCATTTTATTGGTTGATTTTATGCATAACATAATGACATAAATAGTTATTCATGTAAACTAATAAATAATTACAATAGTAAATAGTAAATAGTAAACTCATTTTTCTTGGTTGATTTATAAAATAATTACAATAGTAAATGGTTATTCATGTAAACTAATAGATGTATAATTTTTATTCATAGTAAAAATTTATTCAGGACATAAATAGTTATTCATGTAAACTCATTTTTCTTGGTTGATTTATAAAATAATTACAATAGTAAATAGTTATTCATGTAAACTAATAGATGTATAATTTTTATTTTTATGAACAATCATATGAAAGAAATTATATAAAACACATAAATATATTAAAATTAATATTTTAAGTAAAATATTCCATCTTTATATATATATATATCTATGTTTCTATGTATACATATACATTATAAGTATAAGAACCCTAATACTTTGGAATTTATTTCATTATTTTGTAAAATATAAAATCGGAAGATGAGTGATTCCTTTTAAATCAAAACAACATGAAATCGTAATATCATAACCCAAAATTAAGACCTTGAAAACATTAATATTTATATATATATTATAATAATATAAAATCATAATTTATAATTAGTATCAAAACCTTTAATATAAAATATATATTTTAAAATTGTACAATAACATTATATAAATAAAATATTTGAAAATAAATAAGCAGGTATGATTGAGAATAACATATATAAATAAATAAATATATATATCATTAAATAACATTAACTCAAAGCATAAAAATATAAGCATTGAGTTTTTGAAAATATTTGATATATATATATATGTATATAATTGAATAAAATAAGCTTCTAATTGATATAGAAATATATATATATATATATATATTATTTTATGATGAGAACTCCCCTTTCATATTTATAAATATTGAAGAAAATATTTGATTAATGATATCTAAAACAATAAATTCATATAATATATGGTTGAAAATCATGAGATTTCAAATATATATATATATGTACCTATAATCATGAAAAATGGAATTTGAAAACAATTTATATTTAATCATTTAAAACTAATGTAGTCGCCTTAAATAAATAATTATTTGAAAAACACTTAATTAAGTAGAATAATAAAATTCTACATGAGAATAATACATGAATATATATGTTTTATTAACATATAATATATACACACATCATTATAATTAGTGGAATAATGTTTTTTAATATAATACAAAGAATTTATATCTTATGAAAATAATTATAGTTTTAATGAAAAATATCCACTTACTAAAATAAAGAATAGAAGGAAGATCCTTCTACATGGGGTGCACAGGTCGAGTGAAGGTAGTGGCCTTTTGCATTCCTCAAGTGTGAATGAACCAGATGGAGAAAGAGTGAGAAAGCAAGTTGGTGTGTTTCATCTAGGGTCATGCAATGAGATAATGTGATTCTCCTTGTAAATGAAAAGTCTTAAATATATATATGTTTAGGTACTTGTGATGTTATATGGATTTTTTTTGAAACAATATGATATTACTAAACCAAATGAGTCTCATTTTATGTTCTAAGATAGATATATCATGTACTGTAATGATAATTAATCCATGATTTAATAAACTGAATTCGTTTTATTCAAAAATAAAAAAAAAATACAATTTCAATTGTGAAAAATTATTTATGTGTGATGTGTTGAATACTTAATTGAGAAGAAAGAATCATTTTTGGTGAATCATTGTAACATTGGGTTGATATTTAACAAAAAAATTAAGTTAAAGAAAATTTGACCACTTTAGAAAAAATTATAAGGGTCTCATGCACTGTTGGTTGCTTGCATCAGAAGGATAAAGAGATAACTCTTACTGGGAAGATAAAAATATTATGAAGTTGAGATGGCTTGGAGTACGAGAAAATAATTGATAAACTATCACAGAAGGGATCTATGATGAAGAATATGACTGAGATGATGATCGGATGACCACTAATGATCGGTCAAACTTTTATGGTTTAATACAGCAAACAATAGCCGAGTTATTCTATTCCCACATTGAAATGAGGACCAACTAGCCACTCAAATATAATATATGTAGTGGAATTTGTTCGAGTAAAAAACATTGGCCTTATATATGGTTCTATATAGGCTTCAACTTACCATTTAAGGTCTTGTCTCATAGTCTAAATAACTGATACTCACACTGGCTCTACCCGAGCAGTACCTCATGTGAGGCGTCATAGTACTTTTCCAAAACTCATTCTAGGCTTGGGATGAACACTCCATGTGGTGGACCCACATGGGTCCAAAAATGTGTAAAGGGATACCCTACCATGGATTAGAGGGTAGCCTAATTTTTTATACAACCTTGACATAAATTAAAATAATTAAGATGAAAAATTTAATTATTTTATCCTTAAACATTTATATCTTTATCTTCTAAATTTATTAACATACTATAGTTAAGATTCATAGTTATTATATTAAGTAGATATTTACAATTTCAAATTGATTCTGTTTTAGAATAATTCCCCATGGGACCATATTTATTTTATAATGAGTGATTAATAATAATAATTATTAATAAATGTTATTGATAGAATACTATAATTTTAAAATTTCACAAACAATTAGTAATTAAAACTAACAAGTATTATAATTTTAAAATATTATAGTATTATTCATTTATAATCATCTTAATTTTACTTATGTTTCCTTTTATTAATAAAGGGATATCATTTAAAAAGATGGAAACATTAAATACCCATATAAATAATTAATGGTGCTTCTAATTTATTGAATAACCTCAAAAGGTATCATTAATTAATTTTATCAATAATAATCAAGAAAGTAATTTAATTTATGAATACATTCATTTAAATAATAGAAATACAATTTATTTAGTAAAATAATACATTTATTTTTAGGAAATGAAATCACCCAATTTCATAAAAATGAATATAAAATAATTTAGTGGTTAGTTTTACAATATAAATAATATAAAATAATAAATATGTTAATACACATATAAATTCCTATATATAATAAAGGTAATATTTTTTCTAAATTTAAAAAACAAATTAATAAGGATAACATTTAAGTTCATGTTAAATTACACATTAAATTGTTTTAATTATCAAATAAATCATAAAATAAACATTTTTTAATATCATAAATTCCTAGTATGTTACAGTTACACACCCATGAGGATCTATTGTTGTCATTATCTCAAAAAGACCATGATTAGTTCTCATATCTCTATATCTATAATGGGGTATAAATTGAGTATGAAAAAGTCTAACCCTAATGTGTAAGCCATGACCAAATAAACTACAATAAATTTGATTCATGTCCAAAGTGGATACATAGGATTCCTTAATAAGGACCAATCTCCAAATGGAACCCAATTAGGTGCACATCCCCTCATGTCCCTAAAATTTCAATTGATGGGGACTAATTATTCCCATGGGCTGATCATTCTTCCTCATCCATCCTTGGACTGAGAATTAAACAGAATTACAAAGGCTCAGATTCTTTTTATAACTAGGACATATATGATTTCTTCTTATCATTCAATCCTAAATGGGCATACACTTTGATGCAAGTACTACCTTGTCATTGAAATTTCAACCATTAGGACACCTTCATTCCCATGGGATTGTCATACCTCCTCATCCTTCAACGTATGACATGTGGGATCATACACGGGCGCGATTTTAGGTTCAATCCCTAACCATTCCCTCAATGTACCACAAACCCATCAGCAGGAGTGGTATGAATCAAACTATGATGACTTTGCTTCCTTTTATAAAATAGGATACATATAAAACCTTTTAAGAACCAAGTTCCATACTATATTCACCATGATATGGGTAATCATACCTCTTAAAGGGAAAATTTAATGTGCAAGCCCCATTTAGATATGCTCTCCTGAAATACGTTCAATCATATAGTTCCTCTTGTTTCTTACATTGAGAATGACTAAAATGGGATTAGATACTAATGATGATAATAAACCTATTGTGATGAGAATTCCATAAGGTGGGGTCATCATTAGGAATTAAGTCTGAGTACATCTCATCTCCTCTCAAAGTGATTTACTCCTTAAGAATCAATCCTATAAAGAATAATATATATATGTCCCACCTAAGGGCTCTATTTCTCTATCTATCATGACATAGACACCCATTATAGGAACTATACAAATATAAATTCATTTATCAGACATGGTATGTAGGATTACCCACTAAGGATTGAGCCCAGTATTTATTTCCTTATAGCATGATGTTAAATATCATGAATGGGTATAGTCACATGACCTTAAACAATGTCAAAAGAACCATGTAGGTGTTGATTTTTGTTTTTTATAGGATATGTAGGAATTATCATAGAGGTTCAATCCAATATCGAAGTAACCAACTACTCCCCTGGATGATAATGAACTCCATATTTCCTAAACATGTTCACAAACCAAAGAATACTGCATAATTAAGAGAGTGATGGAGAACCCATGACATGCATGTAGTAACTCATATCAATTCATGTTTTTAATCATGATATTAGTATAGGGGTAACCATCGCCATATTAGATCTTGGGAAGGATTTCATAAACGTATCATAAATTAATAATAGATTCCTTGATTAGTAAATAATTCCTACAAAAATGTGTATGATGAGATCAACATTACATCCCATAGATTAATTTGAGTTCCTAAAAATCATTGGTTTTGAAACCTAAAAATAACACCTACATTTGGAAATTAGGTCAATACATAGTTTTGGATGTGTAAACCATTGTTAGATTCTTGGTAATAGTAAATAAAATTTAAAAATGGCTTGAGTGATTGAGAAAGAAGTTGAACCACCCACAGTCAAACTATCGACTATTCCTACCCATGAATTTTCCAACAAAAAATGGTGAACCCCAAGTGAAATAATTTAAATGATTCATCCATTTCATTGGTCAAAAATGTGTATATTATTTAGTTCTTGTTAGGGAACGGTTTCCTATTCTTGTTTTGCAAAAAATAGTGAACTTGAAATATTTCATTTAACTACAATGAACCTTACATAAAGAGAATTAACTGCCTCTTTATCCTTTAATTGTGGTTATAATTCATCAAAAATGTACTCTTATATTTGATGATGAACTAATAAGGTTCCTTTTTTCTTTTGAAGGAATTTTCATATTCCTTATAATCAAAATGAAATCATAAAATGTGTTAAGGTATTCTGAGATTACTGGACTAGCCACTTGGGTCTCAAGGTCATAAATCCACATTCACCAACACAACGCCTCTAGTACCAGTTGGTGAACGTCTTGATACATGATTACCATATCAAAATCTCCATTACAACTCATGAATCACCCCATGAAATCCTTTGGAGGAATAATTCCCATTAGAATAGTTTCCCACAACATTCCATAGGAGGTGAAGTGGACCACGTTTCAACATTCAACAACTTTCTGATCTTATCCCTATAGTACATCAATAAATATCTTCCCAATCTCAGGGAGGTATATGAGGAAAAACATCATTTCATCCTAATCACTTAGGATCGTACCCAGAGGGCTCCCTATAGTTTTGGTCATCATCATTATCATGTGGCTGTGATTCCATAAGGAATTGTAGAGGAAGTCGTTTCTTCACAAACTATCCAAGTTGGGTCATCCTAGAAGATTGCCCACAAGGTGTATTAAAATAATTATTATCTTGAGAATCCTTTTATTCATGCTACCAAAATTTTTTTATGTCCCCCCAGTGTATCCTAAAAGTGTCTTAGAATCAATCTCAAATCATATCCAGCAATGAACTTCTAACTTCAGAATAGAAAGACTTGGTAACTAAGTAATCCTAGGGAGCCCCCAACCCACATGGATGAAGGATGTTTTTCATATTTTACCCTAGGATCATCTTTGATATGGGAACTGACCCCTCATATAGTACAAGGGGAACTGATCCCACAAATGGTACCATGGAAACTGACCCCCTAATCAATATATAAGAAACTGAATTGCCAAACAAGATACTATATCAAGTAGGAGAATCATCCTTCTTATATATCATTGAATATGATATTAATTGGATATTAAAAATCCACATTAGATCTAGAAGATAATACTCTTAAGGAGTATAATCATGACCTCCGACAGTAATCTGAGACACATCATGTTGCCAAACCTTTCAAAGAAAATAAAAAGGCTCAATGATTTATTTCAAGAATCTATATATGGATCTACCTAACATGTTAGTATTTTATATGGTAATTTTGATGGGGCATATGGCCGGTTGATTAAGTCTCTAGGGTGTATACCGAAACTCCCATCATCATCCACTTTCCCAACCACTGACAAAGGAGAGTGTGTTCTCATGGATCCTTCCATATATCCCCTTGAAGATGGAAAGGAAATTTATTTTGAATAAAAGATCACCCAAATCCAATGAGAGGATATTGATCTCTATAAAATAATTGTGGGAATACTCCTGATAGCTCTACCCTATAATGATATACCAGTACTTGTTTGTTGATTCCCACCTTGAAGTGAAGTTCCATATCCAACAGGGATGGGTAAATTTTCATATTTTTCATCCCCACATCTGGTGGAATCTAGAAATTTTCCCTCCTATACCCATCCCACTAGGCTATGGGAATTGCCACATTTTCCACATCCTTATAGAGGATATTGTGGAAACCACATTCCCTTATATTTTTCTGCAAAACCTCCAAGATATTTAGGATCATTTATTTAGTGGGAAGCATATTTAATATCTAATACCCCCAATGATTGATCACCCACCCCTCCACTAAAAAATAACTAGGATATATTCCACAAGATCCAAACTCAACCATGTGAACACACTGTTATAGGAATAGATAAAAAGAAATATAATTATGATGCTCTCCAATATCTTGAAGAAAAATGGTGGAAAGTATATCCATTCCAATCAAGAGATGTTCCAAGATATTTCAACTATTCCATGGAAAACTATTTGATATAGATCATGATGATGAGAAAGTTTTGTGAGGAAATTATGGTAGGACATGTAAATCATTTCCCCTACCATCATCATTTCAAAAACACAATAGAATATTGATTTCCCCATCATGATTAGCGTCAGGTGAATATGGACATGGGGATTTTGGAACAACCAACACTAAAATCCCCAGTCTAGTCATCTGATAACTCTGAATAGGACACAAAAGTTGTGTATTAGAGCATGTTCCACATACCTCCTAGGGATAAATGACCATATTTCATGTAAATATTGAATAATACATATTCTTTACAAATAAAACATGTCCCCATATATTTAGAATGTTTCATGTAAAATGATTTTATAGATACCCCAATACTCTAAAACCTGAATGAGGTAGGTTTTATAGTCCATGAAAACCATTTACCTTACCATATATTTCTCAGAAACACAATAGAGAAATTCTATATATCTATGGATTTATTGGAGATACATATATGTTCAGGCTTGATAGAGATGAAGGATCTCGAACTCCTACAATATTCATATGAATTATCTAAGAACCATAGGAAGATCCACATTCTAGTGTGGTTGTTCACCTTTTCCCTCTCTGCATGTTGTTAAACTACATAGACAATGTCCTTACAACATGTAATTAAACTATATGTCACATGTTCTTACAATAAGACATTAAGATTTATGGATAACATCTTCAATACAAGATATTATGATTTTTTGTTGATTTCCTCACCACATGTCATTAAACTGAATAGATTATGACCTTACCGCTTGACATTAAATTGCATGGCCGATGTCCTTAGCAAATGACATTGAACTACATGGTGGTTTTCCTTACCACAAAACAAAAAAAATGGAGTTGTAATCTTCCCCAATGTAATATGTTAAACTTCATTATTGATGTCTTTACTGCATGACATTATAATTCCTAGGTTATGTAATTACCACATAAAATTAAACTACATGAATCATGTCTGCAATGAAATATGTTAAATGAAAATGTCATTATCATCCCTACAATAACTTATAAAACATGAATGATGTACTTTATAGAAGATATTAAACTTCTTAGATGATTTCCTCACAACATGAAAGTAAACTACATGGATGGAATCCCTACCGCAAGATGTTAAATAGAATAAACCACTCCATAATGAAAGATGTTAAACATCATGGATGATGTCTTTACCACAATAATTGAAATTGAATGGGTTTCAAGAACTAAATAAATATTTATAATCATTATAAGGAGATACATAGGGATTCCGAGATCTTATAAATTTTTATAGGAAAATATTTTCACATCCTTATCACAAGACGTTAAACTAGATGGTATTTGTCTTTTCCAAATGACATTAAAATATATTGGTTTCTATAACTATGTTTGGCTTGATTCTCATTTCAATGAGATATGTGGGGATTCCGATATCATATATCTTGAACTAACCACCAATATTTATATCCTTACATCATGATAAATCATATTCATAGGATGAGAAACTATGAGTCTTATTAATCTATGAGTAAAACCATCCCGATTAGGAGGAAATTTTAGTTTCCAAAATAACCATCAATGTCGTAAAATCTCTATCTAAGATAAATCACAAAATCAACAATAAACATCAAATACCCACTAAGGGAGTTCTCCAACAGTTCACCTCTCCAAACACTTATATTTTAGCATTAAGGATAACTTTTCAAATTATGAAAGATATAGACCACTGAAATCTATCTCATACCCCCACTAGTTAAAACATGGTTTTCTATCTTCTCTTGGAAGAAATCATGGGGGATATATAATCCCATTACCCCTTGCATAAATTACTTCATCATATTCTGATAGTATAAGGATGACACTAGTGGGTGTATATCACCACTTGAATAAAATACATTTATGAACATATCTTGGAAGATGATAGTGTACAAGCATATATTTCGTTACATACCCTTTTAATGTCTAAGTGCTTTGTGATAGTAATAGAAGAGATTCGTTGGTATATTATAGTACAGATTTAACGATATGAATATATTTCTAACACAATATCTAGAGTAGCAAATAACATTGATCAGTATGAACAAGTGGCTACTTCAAAATAAGATAATATCATTACTCTTGTCCTAGAGGATTATTGGAATATTCCCATAAAGGATGCGACAAAAGGATAGGTCTCATATACCTCTTCCAATAGGGGAACACCAAGCGAGAGTGACAAAAGCCTCAAGATAGTCATATACTCTAGTCATAAATGACACGTGGAATATTCCCAATGAGCAGGATTTGGTTCATATCCCCATTATAGGTTGGAATCAGCTAGTTATAGTGTCACCTTCCTTGGGATAAACTCATATAACTATTAAAAAAGTCTATTTGTATACACCAAAGGCCTTGGTTTGGGATCACGTCCCCATTATGAATGTAACACCCCAAGCTTCTACAGTACACTTCTATTTGAATAATGCAATAGCGAGTGTTGTACGCAACATCGAGTTCTAACACACCACAACCAATCAAACTAGCCGTTATGAATAGTAATACCGAATTTTTGAGATTTATAATTTTTTTTTTCAAAATGGACGTCATTTTTGGATTCTAAATATCAAAATTATCCTAGGGTGGATTTTTGGTATTTTTATGAAAAACTTCATTTTTTGATGAATAGTGAAACCACTAAGTGGTAGTTAAAAAACTGAATTTTTCATAAAACTTAATTTTACCACTTCTGTGAGTGGAATTTCGAAAATACAAGAGACACAATTAATATAAAGGAGTAAAATGTGGTTCAATGAGATGAAAATAATTTTTGGTAAATAGTAACTTTTTACTTTTATTTACCACGGTTAAAAGTAAATAGGATAATTAAGGGTAAAAATGATATTAATATTACCATGACACATGTCCTAATTCTATTAGATAAGATTAATTAGACCAAAAACAACCTTAGGAATAAAATATGAACCTCTTTGGTCCACTTGGATTAGATAAGGACATTTATTATTATTTAATTCAAAGAAGAGTTAAAAGATGTAAAATCAATGTTTTAAAACTAAAACAATTTTAATATAGGGTTACACAGAAGATAAATTAGATTATAAATATTCATTAGAAAGATAAAAATATTTAATACATAATTGTATTTTATATATAATTTTTAGACATTAAATAATTTAATTTATTTATGACACAATGATGATGTAGTAATTACCATAATAGTGAAGAATTAAAATAATTGATATTATAAATACCCAAATAAAACTAATTTGAGACTTTTTATTAATTAAACTTATTTTATAGGTTAATATGACATGTTAGGATTGATTTAATTAACATTTTTTGAAGTAATAATTCTGTTATGATTTTCACAAAAATAAAGTTTCTAAATAGTGTCAAAATTGACATAAAAGAGTTTTTAAAGAAAATATTATATTATTAATTGATATTCAATTCCTAAAAATCTATGGTTTGTCCAAGAGACTTATATCATTATAGGTGTATCATTAATCGACCACTTGGGGGTTTCTTAGAGGTATATAGTATGTTTATTAACAATATAATATAAAAATACAAAGTGACATGGTAAGTGTCAAACTAATTAACTAAGAGTTAAAACTAAAAGATAAGGTTAATATAATGACCCAAACCTATCTAAATTCTATTATTTGAGTAATTTTCGACCAATTCCCACCTTAAAATTTAAATAATCTACTTTGGATCCATTAGAAACCGAATAAGAATTTATTATAAAATAATATTTCTATCTTTTCCAAAGGTGCCCCTCACCCCTCTTATAAAAGGTCACTCACCCTTATCACTATTTAACACATTCAAGGCATTTTGGATCGGCCAACCCCTGCCCAAATACTCTATAAAGTTTCCTAACTTCAACCTATATGCCTTATTTTGATCAGAAATCCAACCTACGGAGCCCTTTTGATCAAATCAAAAGGAAGAACCCGAAGATGAGGTAATGTTTTCACCACCCTCTTTCAAGTTCCTTTCTTCTTCAAATTCTTCTTTCTTTGTTATTCCGATTCTAAAATAATAAATCCAGTATCTTATATATACTGTGATGTTATTATAAATATGGTACATCCATATTTAGTATTCTATCTATCCTTTGATTGACATGTCACGATACGTGCGTACGTACGGCTTACTGTCTCCACGTCGTGGTGTAATTGTTATTCAATAAATTGTTATTTGAATGGGTATAATAATGATGTGTGTTTCATGTAAATAATAAATATAACATTATTATTATTCTGTATATAAGATATACCATCCATTTATATATTATTTTAATATCAAAAGAATGATATTGTCGCTCGTGCGTATGTACGGACTACCGTCTCCACGAACTCGATGAGATTCATTCTCCATCGTATCCATTCAAGTATAATTCTCATTTGATGATTAAAAATAATGTTTAAGGACTTGATATAAGTTTGTATATGAATAAGGTACAACCTATCCATAACAAATACAACTTCTGTAACAAAACATATAAAAGAAAATGAGTAAGTTACCACCTGACACAATGATAATACTAAGATATTATTAACAGATCAATGTTAAAAGATCATATATGATATCATAATTATGTATATGGTTCATTTATAATTTAATAACAATGTTTTAACTATTATACAGGAGGTTAACATACCATCGACTAAGTAAAATTACAAGGTAACGGTTTATTTCACAATCTCTTCATTATCCAAGGTTGTTTATACGTGATTATCTACTCGGACCCCATTATCATCCACATACATGTTTCTTAAAAATGTATTTCAAATCATTCTTACTATTTCATAGACTATGGGATAAAGTCATTTATACCCTTTTTGACTTTTTATAAGATGTTTATAAAGGAATTGTTTTCTTGTTTTCTAAACAAAGTGCTTTTTAACCTTTTCGACAGAAATAAGGTAAGAATGTTTTTTTTAACTTATACGGAGGGTGCGTCTATTTTCGTCCGTTATAAAATTTTTGAAGCTTCTCTTACAAGATTATAAGAAAAGTTTCAAAATAAAAGTTTTATTTTATAATTATGTGACTCTTAAATGATTCCAAAATAGGAAGAGATATTTCTCAAAAAAGAGTTTTGATTTAATCTATGTCAACATCCTTTGATGGATTTTAAGTTTATTTGGATTTTATTTATTATGATAAAAAACTTCCATATTGTATTGATGGTTTTGTGATATGTTTGACTGTGGATGTGTTATTTTCATACCATTCATGGTTTATAAAGAAAGTATTGACATTTCTTATGCTAGTTTAAATACGAATGTTTATGTTATGTTTAAACCTGTTCATATGAGGAATGCATTAGACTTAATATGTGACGGGTGGAGCCTGCTATAGCTCCTTGATGCATCTGTAGGTATCATGAGACAAACTAGTGTCTTGGCACAAGGCCTTGACAAAATCTTATTTGTAGTCTTAGCACGAGGCCTTGGATATGTGGTTATGATAGTCTGGAATTATGCATTCCATCATTATGAAAGTGGTTATTGATATTGCATGTGATTATTCGATTAGTAGAATATCCATGTGAATAAGTAAATGTCATTATTTCATTTTATTTTTTCCATACTATGTTGAAGATCAAGTTTAAAAGGCATTTGTTTTTGTTATACATTGCCTTAAATGTTTATTCTTATTTATGAAAGTTTCCGCTATATTGTTATCCTTACTGGGCATTTGACCTCACCAATTTTATATGTTTTATTTTTCCCCGGCTGTGAAGAAGTAATTTATGAATGACCTATAGGGATAGTATGAGGGGATAAGAGTTTGGAATATGGAGACTATATTGTTGTAGTTTTCATTTTATGATGTAATGTAAACTTTATTAATGTATCTAGTTATTCCAAGGCTAATAAACTAATAGGTCTTTCGAGACTTGATCTTTCTTGTGATCAGGCCAATATTATGTAATAAGGCACTGAATCTAGGTATCTAGGGTCGGGGCGTTACAGTTGGTATCAAATGAAGTTTAGTAAAAACTGTGGAACCTAAATTTAGATAAACTCTGATTAGAGTACATAGATTAAAGACGGACTTTGAGGATTAATATAGAAGAACATCCTAGAATTTTTGTGTTGTAGAGATTTTGTGAGTTTTCCGAGGAATAAATCCCTATCTGGTTACGATCATGTAGATGAGGCTCTAGCACATATGTACCAAGGGGTAAAACCCAAAAACACCGCTTTGAGCTAGACTTGAACGGGAAATGGTACACGACAAAGGGCCTTGCTGCACTCTTGGTCATGACACTCCCGGGGGGTATGCTTAGGACAAATCTAATTTTCTTTACAAATGATTATGAAGGGTTTATGAGTATATAATTCCTAAAAGAAAACATTTTTATGATTATGGATTATATCCATAAATAGTTTGATTTCTGTTAAGTTTTTTATAAGTATGGAATTATGTATTTTGATTCATAAACTGATCTAGTTTATGAAATTTTTTAGAAATGGCACCTAGTTGATGAAATGGAAACCGTATCAATGCACACACTCTATATAAGTATTTCCCTCATGCTTAAGATAATTATGATGGAGCTGGTGATGCAACTGGTGCTGATCAACTAATCACCATACTTGGACAACTCGCACAGTTTATGAATAATAACCTTACTCGTATGGAGCACCCTGATCCACAGCGTTGAGGATCAATGTTAGATTGCTTCATGAGGAAAAAACCACCAACATTAAATGGGAGTACAAATCCATTGGTAGCTGAGTAATGGATAAGTTACCTAGAGAAAATACTTCAGGCTTTGGGATGTAGTGAAAGGGAAAAAGTTATCATGGCAGTTTACCGCCTCACTGGAGATGCTGATCAATGGGGTTCATTGATTCAAAACATGAAGGAAGATGATGAAGTATAAAATAGGTAATGGAGGGAGTTCAATGATATGTTTTTAGAGAAATACTTTCCTCGTGACCATTGAGTAGATATGGAGATGCAATTTTTGAGTCTGAGACAAAAGGAGGACGAGAATGATGCAAAGTATGAGGCTAAATTTACAAGGTTAGCAAGGTATGCTGGAGATTATATATGTAACCCATGAAGAAATATTGATTGTTTCATTGATGGGTTAAAACCATTTCTACGTCGAGCATTAGTCTCACAATCCTTCTCGTCATACGAAGACATTGTCTCATGTGCTATCAAGACAGAAAAAAAATTCTCTAATTCTTATGACATTAAAGCAAAGTAAGAGAAGAAAAGATCTGCTGATCAATATGGGAATGGAAATAAGTGGAAGAAGGGAAAAGTTAAATATCCATTCTGCAGTAAATGTGGGAAGAAACACCCCGGTACTTGCTTAAAAAGAATGGGAGTCTGTTACAAGTGTGGCAAAAAAGGCAACCAAGCTCGTGATTGCAAGGGGAAGAAGGAAGCTACAGATGTCCAATTTTACAATTGCAGGGAGATGGGACATTTTACAAATGAATGTCCTAAGCGTGAGGGGAACTTACCTCAAAAAAGGCCAAGGGATCAAGGACAAGTTTATGCTACCACTACTGCTAAGGTAGAAGCTCTGGAAGACGTGGAGATAGGTCATTTAATGGTTTCCTCAAGTTTAGAAAATGCATTATTTGATTCTGGATCATCACATTGTTTCATATCTTCCCAGTTTGCTAATAAAATTAGATATTTCCAATTTTATTTAACAAGGGAGTTTTCAGTTAAAACTCCTAAGGGAAGTATCATTGCAACAAAGTTTTGTGAATTAGTCCCCATTAGAGCACATAAATGTTCTTTATCTACTGATCTCATCGTCATACCTATGATTGAGTTTGATATAATCCTCAGTATGGATTGGCTTCCGGACCATGATATGAAGATTTATTTTAAGAAGAAGGAGGTTACGATTCTTGATGATGATGATAAGGAACACCTTATCTTTAGAGAAGAATCATCGCCACTAAATTCTTATCTAGATCCACCCCCAGTAGCTCAACTAAATTCAATTATCGGGGATGAAGAGAATGAAATTATAGTGGGTGAGGAAAGGAATGTTCAAATAGAGGATGTACCTATTGTGAAAGAATATGTAGATGTGTTTCCAGATAATTTACCTAGACATACTCTAGAATGATAATTTCAGTTATCCATTGATTTAATTCCTGGATCAAGGCCTATATCTAATACCCCTTATAGAATGGCCACTGTAGAATTAGTTGAAAAAAAGAAACAACTAGAGGAATTGAGTAATAAGGGATTTATTTGCCCTATTGTTTCTCCATGGGGAGCCCCTGTTCTTTTTGTTAAAAAGAATGATGGATCTAGGAGGTTATGTATCGACTACAAAGAGGTAAATGCTATAACAATAAAGAACAAGTATCTCCTACCTCGAATTGATGATTTATTTTGACCAACTTCATGGAGCTCAATACTTTTCAAATATTGACCATCGATCTGGATAGCATCAGTTGTGTGTGAAGAAGGAAGACATTCCGAAGACAGTATTTCAAACCAGGTACGAGCATTATGAGTTTATAGTAATGCCTTTTGGATTGACTAATTCACCCTCTGTATTCATGGATCTGATGAATAGAGTTTTCAAGGAATATCTCGATGAATTTGTGGTGGTATTTATTGATGACAGCTTGGTATACTCTAAAAGCTACAAAGATCAAGAAAATCCCATACGCATTATCCTGAAGACTCTGAGAAGAAATGAATTATACGGGAAGTTTAGCAAGTGTGAATTCTGGATTCAGGATATTTCTTTTCTTAGCCATATTGTCTCTAAAGATGGAATCTCTGTTGATCCTTTTAAGACCAAGGAAATCCAACAATTTCCTGCACAGATGAGTATAACTGAGGTACATAGTTTTATTGGTTTAGCAGGTTATTATCGACGTTTCGTCCAGAATTTTTCCTGATTGGCTAACCCATTAACTAAGCTCACACGTAAAGGGGTTAAATTTGTTTGGAAAAAAGAGTGTGAAGAGTGTTTTGAAGAATTGATGAGAAGATTAGTCAATGCTCCTATATTAAATCTACCATCAGGGAATGATGGGTTTGTTATTTATAGTGATACATCGAAGAAAGGACTTGGTTGTGTCCTTATGCAGAATGATAGGGTTATTGCCTATGCATCATGACAATTAAAAATTCATGAACGAAACTATCCTACCCATGATACCAAGTTAGCATCTATGATCTTTGCTTTGAAGATATGGAGGCACTACCTCTATGGTGAAAAATGTGAGATTTATACTGATCACAAGAGTTTGAAGTATATTTTCTCCAAAAAGAACTCAAAATTAGGCAAAAGATATGGATTGAATTACTCAAGGATTATGATTGTATGATACACTACGACCTGGGGAAAGCAAACAAGGTGGCATATGCTTTGAGCAGAAAAGATCTTGGAGTTTTGAACAAAATGAGAATTGAAAGGGATCCAATTTTCATGGATCTAGTAAAGATGGACATGGGAATAACCAAGGACGGTGAAACATCAATGCTTTTTCAAATGGTGGACAAACCATCTTTACTAGATGATTATCCATTTTGGAACACTTTCTGATGCAACAAATGTGGGAAACCTAGCTTTTTTAACCAATTATAAGTGTGCGACTCACATCACTCATAAAATTCCCGCCCTCTCTTCTCTTATCCACACCATAAAAAGAATTTAAAAAATAAAATACCTGAAAAACTTTCTTAATTACATACCTCTTCATACCTTATAATCCATATTTGGATTATAAGCCTATCTTAACAATCATTTTGGTGCTTACCCAATAAGTTTTTCTGGAGAAGAGGTATCACGCTTAACCAAACGCCTATATTTTAATTATTTTTAAATATCATTAAATTTTAATAAATTATAATTATATAATAAAAATAATATAAAAAATATAATTATATATTATTACATTATTTTTATTACTTAAATCCATCTCCACTTCAATCAAATAGGATATGAAATCATCATTCACGTGTACATTGCACTACCGCCTCACAAACCGATGTAATTTGGTTTCCATAATCACTTATAATGTCATGATATATGATGGATTAAATTATTTGTATGATATTCTTAACATATTTATACTTATTTAGATATACTATTATATGTACCTTTTTTAAATTCTATTATGTGGGGGATACGATAACGTTTCTTGTGTATGTGGAAGATTACAACTATGTGATGTGATGTGATTTGTTTTTCATTAATTCATTGCACGGTAGAATATAAGGATATTTTTAATTAATATATGTGATATAATTTAAATAATAATGATATTTATTACCTATTTATCAGTCATAAAATATAATATATCATTTTCTTTCTTACACTATAAAATGACAGTGTCTCTCATGCACAAATGTGGACTACCGCCTCCACGAAGTGATGTGATTATTTTTTCATCACCAAAAAACATATATGATAAATATATATATAAGAAAAAAAATATTATTTATCATATGTGGATAATAGTGGAAATATAAAATTTTACTTATCTTCTCTCTATAATGATCTCAAAAAAATTGATGCATTACACATGCGTATGTACAACATGGTATCTCCATGACTGTAATGTAATTATTTTTTCAAAAAAATTAATAATTTGTTTTGATAGTATAATTTATGTATAAATATTAAATATATTTCATGATTATTATTATATATATATTGAGATAATGATATCATTGACCATGGTCAACACACCAAATTCGTTTTGAAATAATGAACCGAATGAACTCAAAACACATAATGTCAACTATACATATTAATTACTGTAATATAGAAATGAAATAAATTTTTTAAATATACGTTTTAAAAATATAAAATGGTTATTATGAAATAAAATAATTCTTAAAATCCTGTTGTACAATGGTTAAAGTACACACACGGAAAGGGTGAACACTAGGTAGCAATTTAATCACCTCGCTTCTACTTCAGTGAGACGTATTTCATATTCACCACTTATTTTTATTGAGTGGTGCATATAATTACCGTTAATTTATTTTATTATTATTTTACTAAATATTATTAGGATTTAAAAATCCATATTAGGTTATCTCATTTAACGAGGTTTCGATCCTATTATTACAAAACTCTTAAGGGTCTTCATTTAAGTTTCCCTTCATTGAGGAATATTGTATTGTTATATACCTATATTATTTTATTATGTGTCTCTATTACAAATTTCACATTTCATATAATTAATCTAATTATGAGCAAGATATTTAATTTTTCATTTTAATTTATTCTTTCATGTGTCTTTTGATTCAAAACATTTCAAATGTGCAAAATGCTTTATGTTATAATTTCCCTTATTTTTGGGATTTTTTAGGTTTAAGGTTCCTTTGTATGAAATAATATGATATTATTTTCTTGAAACACACATATTCATATAATATGGTTATTTTTTTAAAATTTTTAATGTAAATTTCCACTCATCCTGATCGATGAAATATCAAAAAATTCATTTGTATGTGATACCGATCTTGTATGTTATTCCATATACTGAATTTTTCCCTTCTATATCGATGCATTATAATTTTTTTTCAATTATATTTATTAAAAAAAATTATTTATCAAATCCATTTTACATGATATTCTTCCTTTTTAATGGTTTTAGAATAAAACTTCCTAATGTTTTCCAAATGGATCACCTTTGATTCTATTTAGAAAAGAATAAATATAATGTTTATTTTTTACATTTTTAACCTGAATGGATTTTCCTACCATCATGAATTTTTTTTATATAATAGATACCTTTATAAGTTTCCATGGTTTTAAAAACAAATATTCTCACAATATTTTTTTGATTTTTTATTTTAAAATTATATTTTTCAAATGAAAATATTTTTCTCATAAAAATTTCATTAAATGGTATTTTCATTCAACAACGTCAATAAACCTTATTTTTAATAATTTTATCATAAATATTTTTTTAACGATACCATCCCCAATATTAATTTATATTTATTAAAATTATTTAAAATGGATCATTATGGAACTCATTTCTTTTCTAAGGGATATCCATGTTTTAATGAGATTATTAGAGAACCCATTTCTTTTCAACAGGTTAGTCATGTTTCAAATAAATTTTTAAGGAACCCATTTATTTTCCTTGGGTAAATAAGGTTTCAAAAATATGGATATAGAACCGATTTCATTTTTATTAGTTAATAAATTTATACAAGGAATATTTTTTGTTTCAATGTATTTTATAATAAAATTAATGGTCTATATACTCTATTTATGGTTCCTAGACATTGTTAAATGATGGTTACTCCGAGATAGTGTCTGGTGATCCCGATATAGATTATTTGATAATATATCTCATGTCTTATCAAGGGATCCTGATATAGATTATACAATGGGTGAGTTCATATGGATATCCAATGCCTTGGGTAATGATTATTTTCTCTAGAGATTTATTTTGGATTTTTATCATATGGTTATTACATTTTTTGGGATTTCTATGTTTTTTGATTATTTTCAATAAATATGATATCCTGAGGTACCAAAACGTTTTTAATATACTTATTTGGGTTAAAAAATTTCATTGATCACTGTTGACATCACATGGATCATGATTATTGATTCTGATGACTCATGAATTATATTAATTCTTTATTCTATGTTTTTAGGTCTGATGATCTTGGTATTAATGGGTATGGATCATATTTTTTTATTCTTGGGTACTTTGATTATGTGATTATACCCAAAAACTCATCTTAATCTCACTGATTATAATCAATTGTTAATAACTATATTTACCCATAGTAAGTGTTTGATCACAATATTCTAATATTTTCATTTTCCCCATGTTATCAAGAATTTAGTTAAACAAATTATTTCAATAAGGTTTTCATATGGATGATAATGATGAC
Organism: Viscum album; assembly: GCA_963277665.1. Taxonomy (NCBI): domain Eukaryota; kingdom Viridiplantae; phylum Streptophyta; class Magnoliopsida; order Santalales; family Viscaceae; genus Viscum; species Viscum album. Next base: position 766,658,787 of record OY728119.1, on the reverse strand, counting down.
GTAATTCTAAATAAGTAAATATGTGTGTGGTGGGAGTTGGTGTTCATCTTTGTGAAATAGTTATTTTTTAATCCAAGATGCTAATTGTTTTACCTAATTCTATAAAACTATACACCTAAAGTTACCTTAAAAATGTATGTTATCCAATATTTACTTCTGATTTTCTGAGTTTTCTATACTGAATATTTTGTCACCATTATTAGTATCAAAGACTAAAATGTAATTTTTTTTATTTCAGTAATGGATCTGTGTCTACGGGTTGGGGGTAGTTATAATCCTGAAAAATGTAATGTTAATAACATGGATTTCCATAATATTTTTGGTTGGGTTGTTCCTTGGTCACACCACATTGTATTTTAACCATAGAGAATATAGTAATATATTTTTCAAAGTGATAAAGAATATATTGGAAAATAGATGGATATATATTTTTTAGGTTTCCATTTAATCATTTTAGTATATCCTTCTCTATATTAAGTGTACACTCAAATTTTTCCCAATATTTAAGAATAGGTTCAAATTAATTGTGAATCATTAAACATATGAGGATCCCCTTAATTTTATAAATTTCTCAAAGACATAGTCTAGATTCCCGATGTGGTAAATAAAATTTTATTGATTGAGAACACCACCAAATAAATAGCTTTGAGATAACATTGAGATGATGATAAAATAATAATTTTTCTTTCTAGATGGACTTGAAATGTCCAAATTCTTCTATATGGTCCAAAATAATATAAACCTATGATTCACTATGTTTTCTCATGACCACACATCAGATAAATTTCTCCCTAGAGGGAGGAACCACAATATAATTAACACTTTATGTGGAATATATGTAGAGAATCACTTTATGGTTTAAAATTCTATAATGATCATCTTTGGAATTAAAACAAATGATATTAATCATAGAATTACAATGATGGTATAATTTATCATCATACTTTAATAAATTATCTACCCATTAATAGAAGTATTTTTCCATGTGATTCTTCATGAGGAAGAAATGCTTACAATAGAATATTTATTTCTGGGTATATAATTGTGAATTTAGTGGGGAATAAAAATTCTTATAAAAAGACCACATTAGGTAAAGTATAATTGAGAATAATTGGTCCATAGATACTTTTATATCCTTGATGACAAGTCATGATAAGATATTTTTAACTAAGTATATCATTTTAAAGAAGGTTTTGTTTTCTTTAAATGGAGCTACATTCACTCAGATCTCTATCTCGCTCTCTTTGATCGATGTCCTCTAGGGATTCTTCCTAAACCTCCCCATGCGTCCATTGCTGTTGCATCCACTAAGTTACCCTTCTGAAAAACCTTTTACCCTATTCAACACTATCATATTTCCCTATTTCTTATTCCCATGCACATTCAACCATGTTGATTTAACCAGTCATCCATACAATATAATTTTATCATATTATTCAGGAATTGTCACTACTTCCTAGGACCTAAGTAGAGTGGTTCCAAAAACATACCCAACACAACACACAACTATGGTGAAAAGAGGGAGACACATTAATCGGATTCACTTTGGTCATCAGTAAAAATTTATGAGGTAGTATCCACTTATTTATAAGTGATGAACAGGTCCCAAATCAGTAAATTTACATTGAATAAGTCCTAATTCCATGCCCCAAGAAAATCAAGTAATTATTTCCCCCACAAGAGAAATTTCATTGTTCCATGTTCACCACCAAAAAAAATTACATCAAAATCTAATCCAATTAATGCTAATAATGAAAAATTATTTGATGGTTTATTGTTGTATTTTTAATTTTTTTCAAAGTATAAATTATAATGATATCTAAAAAATATAATTATATTCAAATAGATAAAATAAAATTGAACAACCACACCTCTCACAAATTCCTGTACAGTTCCCGTGACACCATGAAACTACCACACATGTGTGACCTTCAAACATGTCTTTGGTTCCATATGAATCTGAAAACTCTTCATCGAAATTTTTTTAGCTACAACTACTTGTCCCTCATACATTGTACATGATATACATGTTCTTACTAATAAGAAGTTTGGAACCTGATATTCTATCAAATGGTAACCAGGATTGTCATCTCACGTTACATAAAAAAGCCACCCAGCCTCCCAACCAAGATTATAATTTCTTAAAAACACATTAGCTTGTGATTAATGAAAACATACCCTCTAATATTATACATTATATTATTTTATAATAAATATTAATTGTAAAAGGATGGAAATGAAGGGTATTTTTTCCTTCAATTATTATGGTCACTATAAGAGACTAATTTTCATAGGTACCAACCAAGAATACCATGAATAAATATTCATAATAGATACTCCCAAGTAAATATAAATAAACATATAAGTGACATGTTTTCCCTTAAGATCCCACACACTGACATCCCCTGGGATTTCATACCTTATCAAAATTAAGATAGAAGGGGCCAATTCCTAGAGAAAAACAAACTGAGGGATCTCTTGATATAGTTTCCAATTCAGAATAGTGATCAACCCTTGAGGTATCCTATATATATTAACTATATCTTAACCACTATAGTCATTACAAGTTCATTTGATAGAGAACCCATGTTCCCATTACTCTCAGTTGAGTTTCCATTAACCTATCTCAATAATCTTGGAACCCATTCACCCAGGCCCTCCATATGAGACCAAGTCTATTTTCCAATTCCTCTATAAATTGAATCCCACTTTAAAACTACACTGGTTCATTTCCTTTAATTTTTATGTAATTATATCCCAAAATACCATACTGGAACTCTATATTAAAAACCAACTGTTACTAATTCCCATTCACCATGCCTCCTCCAGGGACTATTGAAATATATGAAATGGTTAGGAACCCCAATGTGATCTATTTTGATCATGTATTACTTTGAAAGTGGGAATCTGAAATAATACATTATAAATTCCCATATTTTCAACCTTTTAAAGTAAAAACTTAATGATACAACCAATCATGTATTCCTTATAATGAGGACCCACTCCCTTAGAGGATCTTGGGAAGATTATATTGTTCAACCCTATCTTCTCATCTAACATTCCAATTTCTTTTAGGTACCCAATAATTATTTCAATTAGCCTCATGGATCCAATTATTGATCCATGAATATGAAAATGGACTCATATTATGTGTAACTATTAACTATATCCTCTATAATATTTATACTATAAATAAGGAAAATCCTCAAATGGTTTCTCATTTGCAAAACCCACACAATCAATTTCTATTCTCTTATCCCATGGTAATCCATTTTATATATCTTCAAAACTTTTGGAACATATCCAAGTAGTTTAACTATAAATTAAAAGGCACAATGGTTCTGGTTTCATGACCATAAAATAAATATCATTGGTCATGGTTTCATGATTCTAAAAGGTGGTATATTTTCCATGGATACAATATCTTAAACGTCACCAAACTAGTTCTTATCACATGAATTTATATTGTAATATATGTCTTCTTGCATGGAGATAAATCCAATACATAACATCCTTTTGGATTTAAATAATATTATAATGGAATATTAGTTTAATTATGGGGAACCCTTGAAAAGTACATATGTTTACATTAATGATAGGTGTCAATTTATCACATTTAGGACAAGAGTAACTAGTATATTTATTAAAAAAATGTCACTAATACATATCAATTTTATGAGAGAGTATCAAATAAATTAATAATAATATTAATGGTTTTATTAAATATCCCATACTATCAACCCCAAATCACAATTATATTTTTATTTAAATATCCCAATGAATCCCTACCTTGGGGATGTAGGTCAATGGAAAAAAAACACAAGCTAGAACACATGGAATAAAATTATAAATGGGGTTATTGTAAATAATGGTCATAATAAATAAGTTAGATAATGGTTTTGATACACATTTTTATTATTCTTCTTGTTTTATATAATTTTTAAAAAAAATAACAAAATAAAATATTTTATCGAGTAAAAAATTATTTAATCTATGTTATTTTTAAAAAAATAATAAAAATGTTCCCACTATAGTTATTGGAACTTTATAATGACTAAAATAATATTTTATAATATCACTCCAAAAAAATAAAAGATCACATATGAAATAATATTTAAAATCCTATTTATTAAATACATTAATATTAGAAATAAGTTATATTTCCAAATATAATGAATTTTTTTAAATAAATACATTTTAGATAAAATTTAGTTAGTAATAATGTACTTAATATATATTTAGACTTATAAAATTTTAATGTGTGAAAAATAATTGATAATTTCTCTTTAATTCAATGTGAATGTTTTATTATATTCTAAAAGAGTTTACAATATGTTGGTAAACATTCATATTAAAGTGATAATTTTCATATGATTTATTTACTAGATGATCTATAAGGAAAATATTTTAATTGAATGGTTCCATGAAGATGTTGATGAATTTGGAAAGAGTTATATGTAGATAATAAAAGTTATTAACATCATGTAATTAAAAATTCAAAATAAAATAAGTTTAAATAATATTTTTAAATTGTTAAACATTAGGATTATGAATCAAATATCATTATTATGAAAAAATATTATTTTATATATAGTACTAATTACAGGTATTTAGTGGTTTGTGTTGATGGATAGCAACATATATTTTTATTGGTATTTATATAGGTATGTAATAAGTTTAGAAAAACTAAAAAATATAGTAAATATAACGCCTTGCTTATCGTATATCATATAAGATATGATTATATGGGAAGTTATGAATTATTTTATTATATATAAAAGGAATTTTAGAATATGAAATGTATCATTTTTTATATAATGTAGCCTCTAGTTTATCATTATTTCACATTATATTCATATATTTTGTAAAGTATAAAAAATATAATTAAGCTCTAAAATATTGAAATTGAGTTATATTTACTTTATTTTCATCATGGAGTGTTATTATTGTTGATAACAGGTGATGATTAATATGTTTTGGGCATTATATAATGGAATGGTAATCGATCATGTCATATAAAGGTTTAGTTTTACATTCGATGGCCCACTATGTATACCATATAGAATGTCATACAATATATATTTAGTATGATGGGGGTGTATGTTTTATATTTAATTCCCGTACCATAGTTTAAGAGGATACCTAACATGAGAATATTTATTCATTGACACTTTTCATATACTTGTATTTATGATGAGTTAATGAAGGAGTTGTGTGGGTATGATTTTGATCATCTCATTAATTGGGGTTAAAACAATATAGGATTGTTACTATTTAATGGTGAGTATAGAATATGGTCCCTTGATTATTATATATCGAGGCAGTGTATTCTATACAAATATATGTTCCATGTGATGCGGTTATCTATTATAAAAATTGGCATGCCGGTCATCATCCATATGGGTAAATGTCAAGTGATGTTTTTATGTTTTTGCTCAGTCGATACACTAATAATTGAGAATGATTGAGTATGTTATATGGGTTTTTTATATTTTAAATCCAAGAGTAAAACAATGTCCTATAATTTGTGGTTATATAATTTTATATAATTATATATTATACTATAAATGGATATAAGTAAGGACGTAAATGTTTTTTATAAATATTACATTATATACTATTGTACATGAGTACTATTTCCACTTTACTAAAAGCTATAATTTTATTATATTTACTGATTATGATATTCATAATTTTATTCAATGATTAAAAGGACAATGGAGTGATATTATTTGTTTTTTTCAAAAAGGATTAACTTTTGAGATACATTTTTTTAATTAAAATTCAGATACCCTCCAATGTGCTTTGGTGGAAATCCAAAAAATTAGTTTTGAATTGATTTTAAAATTTTAATACATTTGATTAAATATAATTAGAAAATTAATGATATATTTATAAATGTATCTTTTAGATTTCATATAAGAAGGGCTTCATATATGGTTTTAAATGTTTTTGTATATGATGTCGCATAAGGTGGAATTTTTCCTTTTCTATGATGCTTTAGTGCTTGTCTGCGACTCATAGTAATATGTACCATATATAAAGATGATTCATGGTGATTTTGACCATGTTGTGGTTTGTTCTTGGTTAAACCATGTAATAGTAATAGACCCCATTTTCATAATTTTGTGTATCAAAGAATATAAATTATATGATAATTCATGTTTATTGATCCATCTTCAACATAAACTATCATGTTAAGTTTATCATCAAACAATGATACCTTTTATTATACTTTTATGGTGGAATTTTAAATGTTAAATGCGTCAAATTTTTCATTATTTATAGTTTTATTTTAGAATGGTTTCTTAATAATATATTTATTATAAAAATTTATAATATTTATGGATTGTTTAATAGTGACCTTGTTACCTATATAAAGAGGAAAATATCATGAGATGGTCTATAATATTATTTTCATCAAATTTTCAAGGATAAAAATCCCTCTCTCAATCTCTGTTTAACTTAATGAATAAAAAAAACTACGAGGAATGTAGAATTACTCAAAGTATTGGGACATTCAAATTTCACATGAAAACCCTATGATAAATTAATTGATTCAATTCTTATTTGGGTTCTTTATAAAGCATGTATCAAGGAGAATTAACAACATATATCATTAAGGAATAATTTAAATCAATCATCATTTATTTTATTAAATTAAAATGAATGGAGATATAAAATTATTTAATATGTATTGGATGATGTTTTCCATTGCCTTTCGATAAGTTTTTTCCCCTAAAATCCCCCATAAAAAGTCTTTAGAACAATAATATTTAATAAAACTTGCTCTCATATATAATTATTAATATCATCTTAAATAATTTAACTCAAATAATTGAAACACTATATGATTATAATTTACAACAAGATAAAAAAAATAAGCAACATTCACATCATAAATTAAAATAATAACTCTATATAAAAAAACTAAATTATAGGTATATCTCACACCATAAAAAATGATTATTTAAAACAAATAAAAATAAAATATAAATTAGTGGTTACACAACTTTAGCTAACCCAAATGTCACAAACATTAACAACCTCAAATGGCATAACAATAATTATTCCAAATTTTTTACCATAAAAATATAAGAGCCCCTAACCTTATATTGGTCACTAGATCTATCTTCAATATATAAGGATATGCACAAAACTACTTATGTGTGTGTGTTTATGTGTACCATATATAAATAATTTCCATAATTAATCAAATAATAAGAAGATTTTCATTATGTAAAAATAAATTTAATGGATAAAAGGTATGTCCCAAATATCCCATATCATTAATCCCTGCAGTACCCTTGAAAATAAATAAAATTTACAATAAAATAAATTTTAATTAAATATTTATTGTAATTAATGATATTTATAAAATATATTATCCTCAAAACCCCATAGATATCATTATCCAAATAATTAACCAAAGTCACATAGTGAGATAACCTGGTAAACCAAGGGAACTTACCAAATTGATTCTCATGTCAATGGTACCCAAATTATAAAGATTTAATAAGTAAATAAATTCCAATTTAAAATTATTCAATTGTATAATTTTTATATAATTTTATGTGATCCAAAATTCCAATTTCATTCTACCAATCTTGGACATTTCATCACCACTTATGCATCCTTTCAAAAACATTAAGTGTTCTTACCTGATTATAAGTCATTCAAACAATTCATGGAAATAAATAGTTCACTCTTTAAATCATAAATCAAGTAACAATTAGTAATAAAGGATAGTAATCACAAATCAAATTTGGTACAAAAAATCAGTACATGATTACATCATGAATAATAAAAATCACCAAGGTATATTTGATAATAACATAATAAACATACTTAAAAAAGATATTGTATCCAGTAATCAATTATAATTTTCACTAATAATTCCCGGAATGAATCATGTTAATATGATACTATCAATAATCTAAAAATTCCGATGAAAACATTACATGTTTATGTAAGGTATAATATGAATCAATTATTCATGATCACTAATATTTATTGCCATTACTATGTATAGAACCAAATTTAAAATTTATATAATGATTTGGAAATGAACAAAGAGTTACCAAGGTGTTATAAATTACTACAATCTATATAAAAATATATAATTCAATGAAATATTTAATGAATGAATAATGAATTAATTTTACCTTTATATAAATTTTCTTTATAAATAATTTATTTTTAATATAGAATGTTTATTAAAAATATATAATTCAAATTCATAGAATAAACATTTTGGAATAATATGATGTTTGAAAAATATATAGTAAAAAAATATCATGAATAACCTAATTAAAACTATGGGGGTTGTGATAACCTAGATGTATATTTCATGAGTTATATAATAATTCTTTAGAAACAAAAAATGAGAGTTACTTCATATGTTAATAAATTCCGTAAATAATACCTAAAAATGTTTTGCAAAACAACCATAAAAACACCTAAGATTATATTAACAACCATATAAAAAAATAAAAAAATTATGTCACCTAAATTTTCAACAATTTAGACCCAAAACTAAATAACCCTATGATATTACACTTAACATCTTTTTCATAAAAAAATATTGACAAATAGACTTAGAAAATCCTCCTATACCTTATATTTTTAAAAATGCATAAAACATAACATCATAGATGGATTATGCCATGATCAACATAGAGAATAATTTCCAAATTTATTTAATTAAAATATAACATTGATAAATGTTTTGTAATTTTAGTCAAGAAAATGTGATCTTATATAATTTTTTGGATTTAAATTGACTGAGAGCGTTTACATTAGTGTTTTATGAATTATAAGTTGTGCTTGGACACTAAAATGACTATTATTCATTTTTATTTTGAGTTATTTAGGGATTTAATTTTTAATGTCACCAAGTGATGTTGAAATCCATCTTATATGGTTGGTTAACAATATATCCATGTAAGAAAAATATGTAAATATTTGTTTTACCTAATTAACCTTTTTTATTTATATTCATTATATAATGAACTACCTAATGTAATTCCATTAATTAAAATTATTATTTATCATTGTTTATGCAGGATTATTTGATACTAACATGTCACTATTATATGGGATATTATATAATTTGAGAATGTTTTGGAATTTTTGGTTTTCTAAATTTGAAAATTTAATTTTTTAGAGGATTTACACTGTTGCAAAGTTATTGCATGGTTTTAGAAAACCATGTGGATGGACATTTCAAAAACAGGAAACCATTAAAGGATATCCTATGTATATATCTCCTCATGTTTCATGGTTGGTTAGTGTTCATTAGAGGATTATTGGAAATAATTAAAGTTACATTAATGTATGGTCTATCCTGGGAACAACTTGGAAAATCAAATCATGGAAACCATATAGTCTACTATATCTAATGTATAGTGTATGGTGCATAGTTGGTTCATAATTTTGGAAATATGTACATAAAGCCATTGAAATATACCCAGATATAGTAAAAGGGGCTTTTAATTCTTATGTTCAATCATATATGTATATTATTCCTCCCTCTTCCCTGATTTTCAATAGATTGACTAGTGGATAGTCCTTGGAATCATTGCCTTACTTTTATTTTATATTTTGAGTTATTCCTTATTCAATTAATAGTATTTATTTTAGGTAAATACCTCCTTTAACTATTGTAAATCCCTCCCTCGTCATTTTCATCACACATTTCCTTTCAAGGTTGTGCTTTCTCTGTTTAAGGAATGTAGTCGCACTTGGTTGATGTAGGTGATTTTGTAAAATTCCTTATTTTTACATTTCATAAAATTATTGGTTTTTATAAAATATTTTTATATGAATATATATTTATATGTGATAACATTAAAGTATTTTATAAAACATATTCAATTATTTGATCATTTATAATAAATTTATTGTAATATTTTTCTAGTTTATAGCTTTAAAAATATTTTTTATACATTCCAAGGGTTTGTATAAATTTCAAATTTGATTATTTCAATTGGATTTGATGATAATTGTTTTTATTCCATTTTATTATCCAATGTAGAAGATGATAGATTTTGATGAATTTTTTCAACTATGAAGATTTTTTTATTTTCACTTCATTTCAGAGTAATGTCATTATTAATTTCAAAAGAAAGTTTTGTATTTTATATAAATTATTATGTTATTTATAAATATTTTCCAAATTATTTTTTCTTAATTGAGTTTTAAAATGTAAATAATCAACTTGTAATTTCATTGTGGTTTGATATAGGACTTTTTGAATTTTATAAAAGTGTTTACTTGATGTGTGGTGATACTCTCATTCAGAGTGTCTTTAATTTTTTTATCCCTTATTTATACTCTTTCCCAATTATAAAATTAATTGAATTATTATATAAATATTATATGAATATGAATGGGGAAAATACAAAAGAGGGTGTTGGTGATGATATGATATATTTTTGTTATGTTTTATTATTGATATATGATTTTGTTGCATTATGTACCTAATTGATCGCCTCTACTTGATTGGTTTCATAGTAACCCTAGTTACCTGTGTGAGAGATCCAATATTATAATACACTAGCATATATTACACACTTTTCCTTGTCCATTATTGTATATTATATCTATTACATGGTATTGAATCAATGAGACTATTATAGTGACTTAATATATTAAATTTATTAGAATAAAGCATATTCTATAAGTTGATATCATTTCTATATCATCTATGTTCATCTAACATTATGACCTAGTGAATTTCCCATGATACAAATATCATGGTTAATGATTATATTAATGTGATACATATTTCATAATGTCATATGTCACCTTATTATAACTTTTACTTATGTCACCACTTCGATTATCATTTTTTATCTTTATCATTTTCATTTAATGTTTTCATGCCTTCTTGAGTTTTTATTTTCTATTATTTATAGTTGTATTATTTTCCAATTAGTTTATAATAGTGAATTTTAGAGTATTATTATGAAGTAAATAGAAATGTTTGATTTATGTGTGATGTTTGAGATGGATTTATAAATGATTAAAATTATTCATTTTTGTTTTCCTAAAAAAAATTTAATTTTGAGTTTTTATTCCTTTTACATTCAATGAACTGGTTCATCCTATATTTTATTAAAAAAATATATGTTTTATAAGATTTGTAATTTCACATATTTTTTATATATTCTCATATTAAAAACATATTTTCTAAATATAGTTCCATATTTAATTTATTAAATATCTCATGAAATGAATTGCATGGTCTGTTGGGTTAAATCCAATTATGTGTGTTATCACATACGTTTTATAAAAACATATGTTAGTGTATTTAGACCTCATATTTGCTTTTATTTTCTCATACTAAGATCCCTTGTTATTTCTATTTATATTGGTACATTGATGGATATTGAGATTTAATAAGTGTCGATGGATTATATAGAGAAGTTTGATTAGTGGATCGAGTTATTCGTTTATCCTTGAGATTCTATTTATTGACTAGTTCAAACAAATTTACTTTATTATAGTAGATTTTAATTTTAGAAATTTTAATGTAGTTATTTTTTGGTTTCCTTTATATCAAAACAATTTTTAGTATTATTTTCGTTAGTTTTTTATTTTTGTATGAATATAATTTGGATTATATTCATTATTTATGATTTATTTGTTAAATTATTTATAAAGTCATTTTTTTAATTATTTGGGATCATTTTTTACTGATTGGATGTATAATATATGTATTTACCATGTCAGATTATCAGTTTCATTCATCTTCATTATTATGTTTCATCATTTTAAGGTGAAACCATCCCCAATTTGTTCGTTATGATTCTTGATCACAAGATTCTAATGTGTGGTGATCAAGAACACACCTTTTGGCTTATGGGGGATTATCTTGTGTGATGGGTAGGAATAATCTATCCATTTCAATAAAAAACTCTACCAAAGAACCCACTTTTTTGGGGTTCATCTTGGTAGTATGGATATTGGATAGAAGAAACACATGAGGTAGGCCATGAGTAGGCACTAGATCACATCCTTTATTGATGAAAATTAAATTTCAATATCATTTATGATTTCAGCCTTAAATTTCATATTTCTTATTGAGTATAATTGTTTTATTTTGATCTAAATTGTAATTATTTTGATTCCCATTGAGTTAAATAATAAAAATTCTTGTATTCATATGCAGTGTTAAATAACAGATGATAAAGAGTGAAAAGTTTTGTCCCGTGATATGGAAAAATATGTAGATCCCATCTACATGGGTTTGTAATATTTATAGGTGATTTTAAATTGATGAAACATGGATTTCCAAATATTATGTCCATAAAATATATAGCTCTACTTCCCTCCTGATTTTTTTACTATCCACCGTTGACTATAACATTGATTCTAGTGATGTTATTAATTTATTTGAGATGAATTATGCGGGATTTTATGATTCATTTATGTAGTTAAGAGATTTGTATTAGATACTTTTCAGATTATGTAGGTTGTTTTTGTGTTTTGATGGATAGTTATATAATAAAGTTCAATTTTAAAAATAAACTAATTTGGAAACAATAGTTTTTTTAGTCATATAGAGATCTTTATTATTATTGTGTTCTTTCAAAAGTGGTCTGTTTGATAATGAGATTTTTCTAGTGTCCTAAAATTAAGTCTAGTATTATAATAATGATTTAAACTCCCTATTTGGGAAATTATGATTTAAAATTTTTATAGAGTTATGAAATTTATATTATTATATTTTCTAAATTAAGTGGCTGGATTTCAAGGGCTTAAAATTACTTTATATATTTTGGAAAAAATTTTGAAGTGAAAATATAACTTTTTGATGATTAAGTGTATCATTTATTTTCAAAATTGATTAATTTTTTTCAAATCCATTGTCAATACAATGAATTTACTTATTGAGAAATGGTATTTCATATTCAGATAAGGTGATAAAATGATTTTTCTTCAGTTTTTATAATATAAATTTGTTTATTTATAACAAGAAGGAATTAAAAAAAAACGGTTTGTTATCATGGTTTGTATGTTTTGACAAAATGGGTCTCTTAGTTTTCTAATATTATGTGTGTTTAAAATAATTTATGCTTTTAATGTTTTCACTTTGATTATATTTGTATTATACTATCTGATTTTAGTTGAATGAATTGGTTTGGTTAATGTTTTATGTTAATTAGATTATTCCTTCTATAATTGATTTGATGAAATTTGGATATCCTATATTTTGAGATCATCATCACGGTGATTCCATTTATCATTTGTGTTCATCATCTCTATTTTATGACTCTTCCCATAGTCAAAATATAGTGGTTGATCTTGAATACTCTCTGCAAACATGTTTTATCTAGGGCTTATTTAAAAAAATCTCTAATACTCTATAGTGAGTAAGATTCAATTGAATCCAATGAATTTTTGGAGAGGGAAGAAAGAATCTTAAAATCAATAGAAACTCTTAATTCCTTTAATGTGAATGATTGTGTAGGATTTTTTAAAGAAACTTTTCGAGTGTAGTGGGATACTGTCATCCTGTCCTAGTATTATGTTGGTATAGATTTTGAATTCATCATTAAAATGATAACCCATTTTCATTACCCTAGGAATAAGAATATGGGCAATTCCATCCAAATTACATTCTTTCATCAAGGAAATTGAGGATTTATGGGGTATTCCAATCATTTAACAGAATACATTTCCTTCCCTCCCAAACTGGTCAATGATGTAATTCTAAAACCATAGTTCTTTAAAAAAACTATATAAACATACATAATATTTATTATATTTGAAAGTTTCTTGCTGTCTTACTGGTATGTGAGTACAATATCCATGTTAAATTAATCTAATCAAAAGACTCCAAATGATCTTTATTATGGAATTCAAATTGATGAGGTTCAATATTCTCAATGGCTTCCCCTTTATTTTATGAATTATTTATCTATTTATTATTTCTATTATAGAACACCACAAATTTATTACCTCCAATTATATAAATAACAAATTAAATGAATTAATTGAGTCCATTTGGTACATTATTTGATGTTTTTAGGATAAATTATAAAAAAAGGAGAATAATTATAGAGTGCAATCCAAATTTGGGTGATTATATATATTTAGGACACATGTTTCGTTACATTGAATAGTTGGGGTTTTGAGTTGATTCTTTTATCATGTATTCATAGATAACTTCCTTTTTATATACGTATGAGTGGTGGTAATATTTTTACTGCAGGCCTCATTGATTAGTTACATTAATTGATATTTATATTTGCTATTACTCAAGTAATGATAATTGGATTTTGATGACTTTATCATGGAATGTATTAAGTATAGGCTTGGGTAACTACGATATGTGTTAGAATGACATAAATTAAGAATTGGTTGCTGTCTAAATTATTTAGTCAGGTATTCCAAGGGTTATTTTTCTATAAGTGAAGTCTCAGTTACTTTATTTATGATTTTTGAATTGAGGTTAAAAATCATGTTTTTCCTTGGGATAAAATATCTTATATGTTTTAAAATCTTTAAATTTTATTATATAATAATTCATCTTTATCTAATCATATGTTTTTAGAGATTAATTTTAATTATACATTAATTTTTGTATCCTAGATCAGTTTTGGATAGTTTTTGGAATCCAATAAGAGTAATCACACATGTTTTTTTGTTTTGTGATGAAATTTAATTTTTATTAAATTTTCTCTACAGGAGTACCTATATTATATATCAACATTTTAGATAAATTATAATTAGTTTTGAAAGCTATTGGAAATTTCCTTATTCTTACATTTATGTTCTTTGTGAAGGTTGTCTATGGTATTATTTGATATTTGGATTGAGATTATAATATTATTTTAGTTGATATTAAGTATTGTAGATATATTACTGTTATGATAGATTTTTTTACTGTGTAACTTTCACAGTGCCCTATTATGTTATCTAATGACCCACCCACCTCTGTTTCTAGCTGTTGAAGTTTCCATAATCTATTGTCTCTATATTATAATTATCTTTTTTGGTTGGAGAAAGTGTCATGGTGGGAAAAATTGTAACACCCCCACTTCACTATGGTATTATATATTTTATATGTTTTGGTAATTTTTCTATTTTTATAGTTTTAGATTCTATATATTAATTATTTTGAATATTTTCCCTATTTCATAGATACCTCATGGTCTTGGGAAACCATGTGGATGAACCATTAATTTATGGGAAACATTGTATGAGACTCCAATGAATAGATATCCTCACCGAACATGGTTTGTTAATGATAGTGTAACACTTAATAGAAATCATGTTAGATATGTTAACTATTTGGATTTCCTACACATGGAATGAGGTTGATTTTTAAAAACTAAGAGGATAATTTATGGGTTAGGATATAGATCTATTGTAGTGTGGGTTTCATGTATGAGGAATCATTCTGAAAACCATGTGGTTATATCATTTGATCATCCTAGAAGGACCAAAATTTAATTTTATGAATATTTCCCTATTTATTTTTATGTCTACCTTCCCTATCTCCTTAATTATTTCACCTGTAGATCTAGATTAGAAAACTAGGAATTCTCTCTCTACTTCCATTAGGATGTGTATCTCTTCATCCCTCTATTTTATGTAGTTCTTCATGGTAAATCCCTAATTGTACTTCTTTATTCTTATCTTATTTTCCATATATCCATTCCCCTATATTTTATTTCCCCCATGAAACCTAACTATCATGTGGGATTAATATATGGTTTGAATGAGTTAAATAATAGGTATTTTTTTATTTTTTTCATTTATATGTCATTTCCATTCCAGGTTATTTTTCCAAAATTAAAGTAAAGTGCCTTCTTAATATTTTACGTATGTATTTCTATGAAATTTATTAAATTTCGATTTCTTTAAATTCATTGATTTACTAAAAATATTTTCTATCATTAAAAAAATAAGTAAATATATATTTTATACCCTCTATCTATTTTTTAAAATTAATTAATTAAAGTAAAAACCTTCCATAATGGTTTTTGGATGATTTTATAGTTCTTGGTTTCTAAAATATTACATTTATTCATTCCATGTGTTTTAATAAATTCTTAAGAGGCTCAGTTTAGATTAATTGAACAATAATTTTATATCTGAAACTATTTATATTAAATTTAATAGAATCATGGTTTCCAAGGAAGGGAATTCCTTATTTCAAAAGGATTCCTTGAATTTTATATAAAAAAATGCGATTTTTTAATATTTTTCAAATGCTTTTTTCATGATTGTGTTTTTAAAAGGATGATAAAAAACATTGAATTTTATCATTGTTTGAAGAATGAATGTTTGAAATTTTATAAGAGAGTTTACTTAATGTGCTGTCATACCCTCATTTTGAGACCCTTGTTTTATATTACATCTAATATAAAAATATTCCATATTATAGGATGAATTAACTTTTTATATAATGATGGAATTATTTTCAATTGGGTATTTTATTTAGATAACTTATGAGGGGATATGAAAAATAATTCTTTATGATTTATTATTTATAAATGTGCTACTATCTTCATGAAACTTCTTGATCATTCCCACTTGATTTATTTCATGAGATCTACAATAATCCATGTGAGAGTTATATGTTTATTAACTAGACTATTAACATTATAGTGTCTCCTCATATCAATTATTTTAATTCTATGGGAGTGCAAAAATGTGACTACGAGTGTGACTTGAGATATTATATTTTTGGAATGAAATATAGTTTCATAGTTGATTCTATTTGAGTATCATAGAGGATTATATCAGACTAATAATGTGTGAGTTCCACATGAATATAATACACTGGTTTATGAATAAATTTAATTGATTCATATTTCATTCCTACTTGTTTCATCTTATTATTGCTTTGACTTGTGGAAACACATTTGTTACTATTTTTTATATTTATCTTTTATATTTTATGTTATATTTCCTAAATTAGATTATATTTCATTTCATTCATATTTGGTTTAATTTCAAAATAGTTTCCTATAGTGGATTATAGAGGATGATATTTAAGAAAAATAAAATTATTTATTTATGTGTAGAATTTGGTAGTGGTTTTGAAAAGTAGAAAAGTAATTATTTTGTTTTCATAAAATCAAGATCACTCTTTTATGGGATTCAAATATTTTACCTTACATGAGGGGTTCTAATATAATTATATAAAAACAATTTTAATGTTATATAAGATGGTGGAAGGTTACATTTTTTATTTTTTATCTTATCCAATAGAAAAACTACTTTCTAATTGTGGTCAAAATATTATTTTTTTAAATTTATAATGTATAAAATTTTATAGAGTCTTTACTAAATTCCTACTAGTTGTGTTATATCACACCCTAAATGCACACTAATATGTGTGTAGATATCCCTATTGTTTTTTAAGTTCCTAGTTTGAGATAACTTTTGATTTTTATTCATGTTTTTATTGATATATGTAACATTTGGTGAGTGACCAGGGGTCACCTAGAGATGTTAAAGAAGTGGGTTGGGTAGTGAGTTTATCCATGCTACTGTATTTCATCTAGTTTAATTTATTCATGATTTTCATTTTATGGTTATTATGATTTATTTATATTTCCACTTCTTTTATTTCATAAAACAATTCTGAATTTTTGTGGATTATGTGGTATGTTTTTTGAAAATTATATGGATAATTCTCATTAATTATAACCCATTTAGGCATTTATTAATTATAAATTGTTTTGGTTGTTATATTTTTAAGAATATTTATTTTACATTCATGAAGGTCCAATATTTGGATGTACCATGCAATATTATCAATTAGATTATACTATTTTATTATTTATAATTATTCAAGGGTGAAATAATTTCCAATTTTTTATTTCGATACCCTAAAACTTGTAATAAGTATGGGATTCTGGAATGTGGCTCAAGCCTTTTGGTGGATTGACCTAAATGATGGTTCGTGTTAACCTAGGATGGTATATTACAGATAATATTTTCCTTGATATTAGTTTGATATCAGGTGTTCTCTTTAAGTTTTTATAATTTATTCCCCTTAAGTACTTTATTCTTTTTAATGAATGGACGTTAATATCTGAGATTAATTGGTTATGAATTTTTGTTTATGTATTATACTAAGGTATATATTATCTACAATATAAGGATTATACATTTTATGGATGGTAAGGGTAGTTTTTCTCAACCCAGCATGCCATAATATTTATCTTATGCCTATCATGTCTCTAAAATCTATTTTTCGGAACTTTAATAAAGTTTAAAAAATTAATTTTTAAGTATTAATGAAATGTTTTTCATAAATAAATTATAACTATCAATAAAAGTTTATACATGGTAATTTTCATTTAATTAAGGATTATTATGTTATCTAATGGACTTTCACATTTTATTTCATGTTTTTTTAGGATAAATAAAATTATAATACCATGGTGCATGTTAGAATATTGGAATGAAAAGTGTAATTTTTGAAAACTTTATATAACATAGAATAAATTATTTAGTTAGTTTTTTATTCATTTATTTGTCTTAATTTTATATACGATATTATATTATTTCACTTATATCATTATTTATATTTTAATTTTTTAGTTATAAGGTTTTATATTATTTTCATTTTCCCTAAAAAATTACTCATTTCTATATTTGTTAATAAATGGTTTATTATGTAATGTTTTATAAAAAGGGGAGATCCTGTTAAAATTCAAATCCATTCAATAATTACTTTTAAAATTTTATGAGTATATTATGGGTATAGTAATTTTATTTTAAATAAATAAGTATAAGTTGTAAATTTTGTGATGACATCAAGTAAATACTTTGTCTGTATAAATTTAGGTTTATAAGATAAGAAATAATTCCTCTAAAAATTTAATTAATGATAAAAGGTATAGAAATATTTTTTAAAACTAGACCTAAATTTCAGAGACCAAATATTTTTTACATTGATAAAGGGAAGGATATGATATTTTTTATTATCTTAAAATTTACTTTTATAAATAATAATTTTATTTCTTTGAAAATATGTCGAGTATGTAAATTATTTATAATAACCATGAACAGGTTTTCAGTGTATAATTTTTATTTAAATTGATAATGTATTGGTTATGATCTTAATATTCAAACTAAAATCTATATTTGTTAAATAAAATAATCCATTCATTTTAATAATCTATTGTTCCTAAATTTGGTTTTTATTAAGAATGCTTTATTTTTTTATTTACTCTGTTATATTAATTAATTCACTTATATCAATTTTAACTTAAATAAATGTCATATCAATAAACATAATTTGACTTCTTTTATGTTTTTTCATTAGTGATAATGGGATGTTTATGGATGATAATGTTGGAAGTGATGGTTTATGAATTTAGTTTTTATGTTAATTCTTCAAATTAACACCTTATTCACACTATCTAAATTCCATTAATTATATAATAGATATAATGTTTAATATTTCATGTATAAATAATCAAAATTTTATATCCTATTTCAATTGTTTCTTTTCCAATTTTTGAAATTTAAGTCAAGTTTACATGAATCTAAATATTTACCATGGATTTTATATATTCCAAGTATTTTATATTAATTTCCATATTACTGGTATACACTATTTGTTTCTTAGGCCGTGTTTTATGATTTTTTAGCCATTTACAAGTATTTTTATCACATTCATCCTATAATTTTAATTTTATTAACTAATAATACAAAGGGTACTCCAAAAATGATTATGGGGAATGCCTGGGAGTACAATATGAGGATGTTTTTGGTTTATCACTTTGTGTATTTAGTTTTTATGATTCTATTCGTATATATTTTATTTCCTCAGTTTGTTTTATATATATTTATATAGCATCTGATTTATATCATTAATTCATATTGACAATATATATATATATTTATCATTTTATATATTTAAATAATACCCCAATTGTACAGATCCTTCCATATGATGTATATATATTAATTTAATTTTTTTTGAAACATTTAACATATATATATAGGTGTTTTTTAACATCTATAAGAATCTCACATTGAGCTAATTTTTTAATTAAAGTGGGTAAATGTTTCCCCCATAAAAAACTAAAAGTCTCATAACTAGTTTCACACCCTTAGAGATAATAAAAATCACATGGGGTCTATGGTAGTTTAACTTATCTCAATAGAACATTCAGTTAATTTCATTACATGTTGTATCAGAGAGGTGTTATGGTTTTTATGTGATTTTATAGATAGGGGACATGATGTAGAGAAAAATAGAGTACAATTTGGGTCTAATATAGTTATGGTGGAAACATATGTTACCATGAATACTATATTTTTAACTACGGAATCAAAATAAAGAGTGAGTAATTTATTTTATTATATTGATTTTAATATTATAGAACATAGTAAGAGTCATAAGGATCATCTGGGAGCCAATTTATTTCATTTTTTCATATATCATCTAGTTAAAGTCACATAATACATGTGGGAATTTTTAATATAATTTATATATGTAAATATATTTATTTAATTAGAAGAAACTAATAAATCAATCAATATATTCCTAGATAACATATTTTAGGAGACAACATTTATTCAAGTCATTCAATATATGTTTATGTTTTTACTAGTGACTATTTTATTATTAATTTTCAATTCATAGTTATATTTTATAACTATGATATATAAATTAATGGAAAGAAATATGTTCATAAAATAAATATAGAAATTTTCAGTGCCATGTTTTAAATAAATGTGGGCTTTCAAATGTGTTTACATTTTCAACAAATTATAGCATCATTTAAAGAAAAATATAAATTCATTTTTTATAATTGGGATATTAATGTGTAATTGAATATTTTAAAAGTGGTCATGAGATATATATATTATAATATGACTAATATATTAGGTTTAATATTCATATATATAATTTTTTAAATTAACAGTCTTGTAATTTTTTGTTAATTGGTCTTGTGAAATTAAAGTTTTTAAAAATTAAATTTAGTTGTGATTTCAAATAAAATTGTTAACTTTAGGTGAAAAATATTTGTATTATTTATTGTATTTGGTATATTTTATATTATAGTGTCATTGAAGACAGTGGAACAACCATTGGTATTCATATGGTGTGGATAACGGTATGGTTGAACCTAAATAGATCGTTATTATATTTAAAATAGTAAATATAATATAAAATAATTTTTTACTAGAACTAAGGAATGTTTATTGTGTGTTCAGTTTTTTGATTTGTGGACATTGGGAATGGTATTTTTTTCATCCCTAGAATAGATTACCTGAACAATACCATATCCAGAGACCCACTCACCTCAAGCAATCCTCATTGTGTTCTAGAGGATTCCAAATAATAGTTAGGGTATAAGGGGTTATGTTGGGGAGTATATATGGTTTGTAATAATAGAAAACAAGAAACATATAAATCTAAACAAATAATAGTAAAATAGATATAATAATTATAGTTATTCTGATAACAAGTCATGTACTAAATGAAATTATATGTTAAATTTCACACTAATCACATGATAAATGATGGGACCATCCATAGGATGATCACATACAAATAGATCTAAAAATTGAAAAATACTACCCCTATCTTACTATATAGAATATTTATAATCCAATTATAACCATTGACATCCCATCCCATTAAACCACAACACTGATAACTACTATAATTATATCATCATTCCCTTTCCACTATCTACATCATGAGACATAATTCCTGTAAGAATCTCACTGGTACTCTATATAGTTTCATTATGTCCTTAGTGGGATACCATAATTACTTCCCAAAGATAGTATCCTTAAACATGAGAGTTTGTAAAAAGTGAAAATTATATAATCCAATGAAAATACATCAGTCAAATCCACCCATTCTCACACAAACACAATTTAAAATTTTCTTAGATCATCCAATACTAGTGTGGGATTAGGTATATAAGGTCTTTTATACCTAAAGGTCCCATGAACATCCCAAAAAATCATTCCCAATAAAGTTACACACCAATTCATTAACTGTATAACCTTCCCAATCCATTCATGACACCTAAGGGCCTATACATGATGCAAAACACAAGTCCCAAGATCCTTAAACCCCTTTAAAACATGAAGTAATAATCTCCTGAAAAAAAGCAAGGTATAATTACAACATTTTGATACAAATCACACCACATATTCCCCCAACATACCTCACACATACAACAAGCATCCTTCAAAATATATGGGATCTTAATAACACCGAATATATTATGGCCACCCATGAAATGTCACCTCAATATAATGATATTAAACACATTAAACCCTAATCTACTCAATATATAGAGCATACTTTGAAAAAATAATGACCAAAACTACATAATGGGCCCTATTTATCATTCAAAAGGACCCAAAACCACTTCCCCATGGTGATAAGTCATTACTAACAAACTACAACAACACAACAGAAACTCCATTACCCCACTAGGTGAATGATATATCAAACCCATCTCAACTTTTAATCACATTTCTATATTTCCATTTACCATCATTACTCCCATTTTGTTACTAGTGCATCCCATGCCACCCATATCTATAACCCCTGTCACACACAAGTAATTAAATCCAATTAATATTTAATAATATTGGTGTTATGAAAAAAAATTGGCTCAATGATTATCATACCACTCTTCATTACTGTAATCCATCCCATTGCCATGCATACTAGACCATGACCACCCATGTAAAAACCTAAATTTCTTTTGAAACTTCAACCAGTTTCAGTTATGATTACGAACACAAAGAAACCCATGACTAAAAATTACATGACACAAAAACACATGTATAGAACATGAAATATCTTGACACCACCCACATTTATTTAATATGATTTCACTCATAAAGTATCCATTGATGATTTATAATGAAAATTGGAAACTAGCATGAGAATTCCCCCTCATGAATTAGAGAAACATGATAGGAAGAGTTAGGGTATAACCCATCTTCAAATGAGGTTAAATAAGGCCCACTCAATTTAATAAAATCAAATAAATTATTTAATTCATTTAATATTTAATAAACTTCCCAGAAAGGGAACCATGTACATGGCCCCTTTACTTTGAGTACAAATTATGCACCAGGTATCCACCATGGGTCTACGAGGTCGTTTTTAGGCCTCTTAAGGCCACATGCACCCTGAGATAAGACACTATGTACTCATTACAAGGTCACCGGGTACGTGGTTCCTTATATCTTCCAATGATAAATCTCAAAATTTTGGACACTTTCCTATACCTAATATAAAGGCCATATCTGACCACCCAAAACTTTTAACAGGCTTAAATACACATAGTTGATCCACTTCCAATATCTGCATACCTCACTCCAAGCCATTACAGTAGGTATTATATGATATGATTTGGTGTGTCAATTTTTTTGGGTACTTATGTGAGGTAGTGTGTTTTTTTATATGAGAGACTCATTTGGATTTTTGATGATTTTTAATGAACTATATCCTATTTGAGTATATAAAATGTGAAATTGGATATATATTTTTGGAAGTAAAAAATGATAACATGGGAATGTATAAATATTTTTGTTTATATTTATTATGAGTTTTTTTAGGTTTTTGATAAGTTTAGGTTCTTCATTTTCATTTTTTTAAGTTTTGAGTTGATGTATATATGATAATAGGGTAGAGGTTTACTGAAATAAAAGGGGTTGATGGTAGAAATGGAACCACACACCTTGTGGATAACCACTAGGACCCTAGTGGAATAATTAAATCTATTTTAATTCTATTTTATACCCACTATAGTTATATTATTTTGTAATATATAGTTTAAGGATGAAGTAAATATTAATTTTTAGCGTAATTTATTTTTATCCATTATTTGTCCAATTCATCCAAACATGTACCAAGCCAGCCAAATTCAAGGGAGAACCACCCTTCTTCTCTTTAATATCCATACATTCTCCTCCTTTCATATATAAATTCAATACTATATTTCCCTCACCAGATGAAGGTATTTATTCTTTGCTTATCAACTTCTTCACTATTCCATCATTACCTAAAAAAATATTTGTCTTTATTTGGTATTTGAATATGGGTTTCACTAATTTATGGAAAATTACATCTTACATGATAATTCATACATTTATGTTAGTGAGATAATAATGTGGATGATTGTCTAAACCATTTTATAATTGAATTTATGGGGATTAATTATTTTATGTAGTTACTTTAGTGATTAAATTACTTTTCGATGAAAATTAATGTTGTTTATGATTGGTATATTATGGATGTGCATATTTTAGATTTTAGGATACCTCTTTCAATTTATTGAATGAGTTTTTCATTATTTACTTGTTTTTTATGTAAGTAGAGGATTTGTGTTTAGTTAGTTATGAATATTCTATTATGGATTATGAGAAGTTGTTTTCAGTTTCATTATAAAAATTCAATTTTAAAATGGATAACGATGATAGGTGGTGCGTACACTCTATGAAACAATAATTGTGTTATAACTATATTTGTTCACTAAAATGGTTTCCAATACAATAATAGTGTTTAAAAATTACTTTTGGAAGGAAAAATTAAATATTTTGATAAATATTTTAGCATATAAAATCTTTTATTTTCATGAATAGTTTTGCTTAATTATTTATTATTCATTGTTTTATATGTACTTTCCCTAAATAAATTAAATAAATTAATATAATTTTCATTAACTCAAATTGCATTTATGTATATTAATATGTTATAAATTGAAGTCTATCTTCTGAAAAAGTATTCGTAACGAGAATAAATTATTTAGATTAATATATAAAAAAATTTATTAACCATATGATGTTTTTTTCACAAACATTGTTTATTATATATTAATTTATACAAGTCAATTTTGTGTTCATTATAAAGATAAACGAGGTTTAATTATGTCAATAATTTTTAATAAATTTTTTATCTATATGAGATTAAAATATAATTTATTAGTTAAGTATATGTTAACACTTCTTTATTAATTTAATATGGTGGGTACCTTAGTCTTGGATTAATGAAAAAACTTGAATTTATATTATCATTAATCTACATAGTGAGTATTTGGGTGGGTCTCCAAGACAAAAATTAATTCCCTAATTAATAATTTAGTTATAGATAATGTGTGAAACAGGAAATTGTTTTTAAAACCAACTATAACTTCGTAATACCTAGTTTTTTTTCTTTAGAAAATAAAAGAAAATTTAATGGATTCCTACAACAAAAATTAATTTTTAAGATAATATTTTTATTGTTTATAAAATATATTATCTTTAAAAATTATATCATTATACTAAATATTAGTTTTAAATAATTTTTTTATTTATATTGATAAATCATTGGATATGATAATATTATTTAATCCAATATTTATATTTTAAAAATAATAGATACATTTCCCATTAATATATTATTGGGTATGACTTTTGTTTCTGGGATGATTCTTCTGAATCTTTGTCACATAATAAGAATTAATTCAACTATTTACATTATAAATTGAATAAAATAAAATAAAATTAAAAATACATAACATAATTTAGTAGGTTAGATTGGTGACATAGTAATTTGAGGATAAAAAAATGTTTAAATAAATGGTTTTGAGAATTTATTTTTATTGTTATTTCCTTAAATTAATACCTTCTTCTATCAAAGTAGAATCTATTAAATCTATAGTATCTTAAATTCTCCCTTATATATTCTAAAATAGGTATAATGTTTTTTCATGTGTTTTTTATTTCTTTATAGAATATTTCGAATGAAACTTATGTTTATATTATTGTACAAAAAAACCTTGGTTGATACATTTACAAATATATATTCTTTAATTTTATTTAATCGAGAATGTACCAGTTGTTTCTTATACCATGGTGTTTGGTTTTTTTGTATGATACATGAATTGTTTAATTACATTTTTGTTGAGAAATTAATTTTATTTTTTTAATTATTTATTCACTTTATCTAATATTTAACTTACTAGTTTTGTTATGTATACATGTTTCATTCATGTATATAATATTTCTTTGATTTTTATTATATAGATGTGTAAAATAGTTTCCTTGTAGTTTACATGATTTATTACATTGTTTTATAATTTAATGTATAATATTATTTATGTGTAACCATTTTATTATTGGAAATTTTATATGTTTCATATTTAGGAAAATTTAAATTTAAAATATTTCCGAAGAATTATATTATTGTACATATTGGTTGCAGTTATTTATATTCCACATATAATTCTTTAACAATGTAAGAAGGTGAATAATAGACCCTTAGAAAAAGAAAATTGTAGTAAAATTGGTACACTGTCTTCCTATGTGAATGGGAATAATTGCTAATAATTATATATTTATATATGGAATATATTGGGACTATTACTAGGGGTACTCTGAAATAGTCCAAATGGTTTCGTATATTTGTTTATAAAACGTGAACATATATGTAATGGTTCTAAAGGGTAATCTTAAATAAATTATGGGATGAACCTATGGGTTCCTGACCATTGTTTATAATGTGATGTTCTATATGGGATAAAAAAATGATATAACATAAGTTTTGTTTGGATATTATATTTTTTTTAGAAAGATATTAATTTCCAAGGAAATTAAATATCCTATGGGGGATTGGAATCTGCACCATATAGGTACCATTTTATATACAGATTCATGTATTCTGGGTTCCAAGAATGGACTGACGTTTTTAATGGAACATGATTTAGTAAAATATTTCTCCTTAATGAAATAAAATTTTCAATATAATTCTCTACACGCAAGAAAACAAAAAACCTAAACACCATTTTCAGATTGTAAATGTACTGGTAGAAATAAAAATTCATAACAGAATCACAAAATATAAATAAATATAAAGAAGAAAAAAATTAAATAATGTTCACTTAAAATTTCAAATCAACTAGTGAATCTCTAAAATAAAAAAATTATTGTTTATATAATTTAATTCTTCTCATCTATAATATATTTTCCTTGAATAATGTATGAAAATTAGTAATTTATAAGAAAATATTAATAAAGACATATAATATTCTAAAATTTACATTAATATAAAAAATAGGACTTTTATATATTTGATGTTTTTCATTTAAAAAAATATAAATTATATGATGATTATTTTGAAAATTTATATTATTTATTGGATTTATCACAAAAAAATAATCTTAACTTTATTTTTTGGTTCTCTAAATTTTTTTATTTGAATGAGAATGTTGAAAAATAAATATTTTTCAAATGACATTACATTTATGACATTATTAGTATATAAGTACATATTATATGTTCATGTAACCATTTTATAAGAAAATTTATATTTTTTAGTGAAATTATAAATTTTAAATTACTGGTAATAATATATAAACCCATATTTGGCATTTTATATCGTAATTAATATTTAAAAAAACATTTTTTTAATAAATTATACACTTATTATTTTAAAATTAACTCTTTTAACTTTTTAAAATATAATATTTTTAAATAGATATAAAATTTTGAATAATTATTTTTTAATTATATAAAAAGAAAATTTTATTATTAATCATTACATTGTTAAAAACTAGTTTCCACGGTAAAAGCTAAAAAATAATAGTGAAAAACAAATCTAATGGTAAATAACCTAACATATGTTTTAAAATGTGTGTAAATAAGTTTTCAAAACCTTTATTGACCTTATATATTCTCGAATCCATAATTTCTCTATTTTTATCTATATTCCATAGGAGGGACATCAAATTAAATAAAATTTATTTGTATTTACAAAGAAACCATCTATTTTAACTTATAAAAGGGGATTTCCTCTCCTCACATTATGCCACACAAAAACCCTCTAATATCGGCAAAAAAAGTTTTCAGAACTCTTTTAAACACCCATTTCTATCATTATGTGTTTCTAATCTTCACATTAGACAATTCCTTTCATTTTTAAACCTCATCACAAAGGATATAATCCAAGTTGTGTGGTATAAAATTTTAACCACTCCATTCTCATTTTTAAACCTCATCACAAAGGATATAAACATGTTTTCTTTTCCTTCACCACTTAACACAGATAGTTTAAAGGGGTAATTTAATACATAATTAAGATATATAAGGAATTTTTACGAGTCTTAAATAACTAACATTATTTATCATTTCTCATGATCCTTGAAAAAATAAATCATTATATGTGTGCGTGCATTCTACCATCTCTACAAAATGATGTATTCTATTTTTTATACCACCTTCATGGCAGGTTTTTGTTTTTAATATATCAATATATAGATATATATGATTATTATATATCATTTATGTGTCTTTAATAGAAAAAATTTTAATTAATTATTATTATAAGGTATTTTATCGATATCGATAAATAAGCCACGACTTCTCTATCACCGATTTCTCCTACAAAAAATCCTAAAAAGTAATATATATTGAAATTAAAATGTTATAATAAATTAAATAAATTTAATTACAATACATTTAATGGTTTTATAATGATTAATGTTGTAAAATAAAAAATTATGACACTACTACTATAAAATGTGTATACATGATGAACTCTCATTTATGAAAATACAATATATTAATGTATTATTACAAAATTATGGTAAAAATGTAAATTTATGTTAATAAGGTTCTAAAATATTATATTAGTATATTTAAATTTATGATATATGAGGATTATTAAATTACATGTTAATCAATATTAAAGGTAAATGTTTTATCGACTCAATTTATGATACATCGGGCATCTATCTTTCTTACTTGAATATAGACATCCATATTTTTTAATCACACCACTCCACTATTTTATATTTTATTTAATTTTTTTATATCACATAATCAATAACCATTTCAATGATAATTGTTTTTCAATTAATAGTATGGTGTTGGTATGAATAATAACCACTCATACAAACAAATCAGTTCTTCCATGCCCATGTTTTTCCTATAAAAATTGTTTTGATTAATGAAATAAAGATATATTTTTTCAATTATATTACATATACTCTAATTGACCTCTTTTATAAAATTAATTTCTTTAAGAATTTCTTTAAGGAGGATTTTTCTTTAAAATATCTAAAAAATTATAATAATAGTCTTTATTTTCATCATTTACCACATTGGATTTATTTTTTTTTATTTTTTTTCAAGAACCATTTTTTGGATAATTTTATAATAAGTTTTTTAATTTAATCTATTTTCCTTATATAAATTATTTTAAATTAACATTCAATTCATCTTTTAGAATAATTTTTAATATATTTTTTGAAGACTGTTGGTATTTTCACATCTATTTTTCCACTATGGTTTATATGTCATAATGTATGTTGTTATAATCCTATATATTTTATTATGATATAATTAATTTTATAATATGATATTAATTATACACTATGATTTCATATATTCATGTTCTGTGTTGTTTTTGAAAAGTTTTAAAGCTCCATTATTTTCCATGGGTTCTTTAAGATTTAATTATGGTAGATCTCTAGTGGCTCCAAAATGTATGGATAATGATGGGTGGGTTCCTTTATTTCTCTCTAATGATTTTTTTTTGTGTTTATATCTTATGAGATATTTAGATGTGGATATAATTTTTTTGTTTATACGGGTCGGGGGATAATGGGTATTCACACATTTTTATGCATGTACATGATGAGTTTGGTAATATAGGCATGGGTATAATGGATTTTAATGCAACGATCTTCATACGATTATTTTTATGACACATTTCAATGTAGTTTATGATATTATGTCACTTTTCATTATGAATTTAATTTACATGAAATTCCATTTTTTCAAGGTTATGACTTATTTTTTATGTCTTTCATGCCTTTTTATCATTCTCACATTTTATTTAGACGTTGATATATATGTTAAACCATATCATAAATTTCACACTTCATTTAAGATCATGTTTTAATATTTTTTTCTCTATCATATTTTATGATTATCCTATATGGATTTATGATATTTTATTATGATATTTATTTCTTACTTATGTTATCGTTTGGGTTTACGATCTGTTAAATTATGTTATGATTACTCATAATGGGAGTTTATGATCATCAATTTTTTATGATTTTATATCCTAGGTTAAGAAGATGATTATATCATGTGAGATTTTAAAATTGGTATAGAGGATCCCAATAATGGGGTATAGTTTCCAAGTGTTGTAAAATATTTTTTTTCATATCTAATATCAAAGGGACGAAACCATTTTCCCCTAATGTTGTTGTAATTTTTGTGGGATATTTTATCTATGACATTAAATTAATGTATTATTTGGGTTATTTATAGATTTGTACTCTTTAGTTTGTATCATATGAGGTTTTAATTATTTTTTGGTTATTAAATGCGATAAAATAAATCAAAACCCTGTAGAAAATTCATAAGGATAAATATAAATATAAGACAACAACCTTAAATTTATATAAATTAAAGATCATGTGGATCTCTTAGAAATTAAATACATATAGATAATGAAATTTTATGTAGTCTCTAAAATAGATTTACCTAGCAGTAATAATCCTGAAATGGGTGGATTAGGTATAAATGCAATTATCACCTAGTGTAGGACAAATAATCCCAACTATCCTCTTGGTTTGACTCCGATGGGTGATATGCCTTAGATAAATCACATTTACTATATGAACCATTATAAAGGACTTAAAAATTATATCTAGTTCAAGAAAAAAAATAACCATAAATAAACTATATTAAATTATATAGTTTTGTAGCCTAATATATTCATGTCATTTATAAATTCCTAGATGTAGGTTTTTATTTTCCATATATGTAAATTAATTTATTTAGTTATACTCATTCTCAATTTTCTCCTATTTAATTGAATGGAAAAAATATGAAAAAACCAACTTAACAATGGGTGTAATGGAAAATGTAGATATTTTCCTAACATGAAATCTAATGAGAAAATGGATGATATGAGAATAAAATATATAAATGCTCACCTAACTATCTCAATCTATGTGAAATAACAAAAATAATGTTTATATTTTGAACACATCAAGGAAGGAGAAACACATAATCAATCCATTTAAGAGAAAAAAGACATCCTAGTTTGTCTGGCCTTCTAATCAAATAGTTATTCTTTAGAGGGTTAATATAATGGAAAATATATTTTTCTTTCTCCAGTGTTTGGATCATTAAAAGGTCATTTTAAATGATTATCATTTAAAATGTGATGTTGAACAATGGTTGAGTCTCATTAAGAATGCAACAAAAAAGGAGTATGTAGAGTCTATATAATTAGAATAATTTAAGAAAATATTTTACACTAATTATTTAACATGGAATATATATAGAAATGGTCTATGAATTGTTTAAATTAATAAAAAAGAGGATGAATATATTATATATTTTGAATGGTAATTTCATAAGTATAATGAGGTATTCCTCTAGTTTCACCCTTGATACATTAATGAAAATTAATTACATTATTTATTTATTACATCCTAGTGTTTAATAAGAGATATCCATAAGATCGTCAGCTTAAATGAAGATAATTTTTGATGTACTCATAAGTTATAGATAAATATTGGAATCTCTTGATATCTAGGTGGAAAGTAAAGGGAGGTGGAGAATCATGGATGAACCGAAGATAAGACACATGGTGTGAGGAAATTAGAATGTAAAACATGAAATAAATATGTGTTAAATCAACCTAGTAAAAATTATATGTAATTGGGGATGTTTTTTAAGCGTGGTAATGAAAATCACAAATAACACAACTATCAAACTAAGGCCACAAAGATGATTAATGAAAAATATGATTATAACGTTCATTCTAATGATAAACTAAAAAAATAAGGATTTATGTGAAAGTAGTTTGTATATTATTTTAATTAATTCCCCAACCCTCATGAAAATGAATAAAATATTCACCAATTCTCCCAAAACGAGTGAATAAGAAAGAGAACAAAAAACCACTATTACTGAGGTAGAACACTAAAATGAGGTGGTGTGAGGAACACTTGATATATTTTCTAAATAATTTTAAAACTTATTTGATTTTGATTAATCATATTCTATTATATAATATAATATTAATTTGAATGTGGAATAACCCCCCTAAGAAATTGATACTGAACAATTGGTGAAAACATTGGGTGGAATAATGATTTTATCTATGATTTATAAATATGTTTTGACTGTGATTTTAAAGAGGACACATCCTTCAAAAATATTTCTTCTTCCATTAGTTAGAATTTAAATAATATTAGGTATGGATTATATTTCCATAAATAATTAATATATTTTCTATCTAGAAATGAAAATGTTATTTCATATCCAAAATCATCATATTTTAAATAATCAATGAAATAATGATTATAAAATCACTAATGAAGAAAATTATATATAATCAGTTATGATACATAATAATTAGGGATTATTGAGTAAATTGGTTGAGGGATTAGTAAATATTTATAACATTAATATTTTATGATAATATATTAATGTATTTCGTTATGAACTATTTTCTCCCCCCCCCTGAGTGGAAGGATTCTTTTTCAATCAATCTTACACTTGTATCCATTCCTATCTAAAATAATCTATATAAAATTGAACTCATTGAATTAGAGGATTTAAGTAAAACCAATATGAATATTTTTACATGAGATTTATATTATTTGGTGCTTCACCATTGGGTGAACCAATCCACTTTTTCAAAACTAAGGATGTGTCAATGCATTTTTAATTAATTATCATGATATTAATAAAATCATGATCAAAATCAAGTACCCCCTCTCATGAATTGATAAAATATTATATCAATTAATATTACCTTGATACTAATCAAATTATATTCTTTGATTTGAATATCAACGGTTAAGGGTTTAAAATGATGATATTTTCAAGACAGATTTACAAATAATGTAATATCCCAAACTTGAGTTATGGTACATATAGGTTAAAATTTATTGATAAATAGAGTTATTAATTTTATTTTTAATTGACACTAATATGTATTTGGGTTTTGGGGTATGAAAAATTAGAGAAAAGGAAAATATGTGTAGATAGAACTATTAGAACATAGTTATTAGTAAACATGCTACTTTAAAAAGGGTGGTGTATAGTAAGGTACACTGTGAATGATGGCCCAAAAGACCATGTGACTCTGGATCCAATTTGAAGGTTTTGAAAAATTGGCCAACACATGGCCCGTCAAATCATGTAGCTAGACATTCGGACTGTGTAGCTGAGTTCTCTCTCAAATGGAGGTAGACACATGGTTAGTGCATAGTTTAGTCAACAGTATGTTCAAACCATGCACCTCTTAAAAATATAAAATTTTCAATTTTTTCTACTCGGGATTAAATTTTTATTCAAAAATTTTTCACTCCATTTGAACCATAATAGCTTTGGTTAAAAACAATAAGTATCCTCATACAAAATCGTTGTTTCTCTCCCAATTCTTATGCATTTGGAATGTCATTGGTTGTGATCTGATGATCTAGGTATATTTTTGACATTGTTCCCTTCTGTTTTCTAGTAGTGGTAGGGTTGAATATTTTTTCTCCTTATGAATCAATAAAACCCCATTTTCCTAATAGATTATTTGTTTTGATGTTGAAGGGTTTTTGGACTAGGAACAAGATCCAAGGTTGGATAAGAGTTTATCTATGAGCGTGAGGTAGTTTTTCAATAATAGTTTCATGTAGTAGTATTGATTTATAAGTTTATTTTTTTTACAACGTTATTTTTTTTTAATATTTTAATAGGGAAATTAATTTTGGGGAATCATTTGAGGTGCGAGACACCTCATAAACCCTATTAGGTACGTTGATGACTTAATACTGAACCTAGGACAACCCATGGGGTATTCCAAACCATAGAAATTTGTAATATGGATTGGAAAGCATTGAGATATGGTAAATATGATAGTGACTAGGTTGTGATTGTATTTTGGTTTTTGGAATTATTAATATTAAAATTAGAATCTTTATTTTTTATCTTTTGAACATTCCCATGGTGCTTTTGAAATGGTTTGAGTGATATGTTTTCGGTTTTGATACCGTTATGAATTTCAATGAAAGAAAATGATATTTTTAAAATCGTTAATGTCATGAGGGGATATTTCTACATCAATGTGTTTTGTAAATGTGTTTTCTTAATATTTTACAATTTTTGAATTGAAATGAGGGTTTTGACAATTATATTGGTGAAAATTTCCTTGGGGATCATTTGAAATGTATCATTAGATATTAAGGTCTATGGCGTTGTTTTTTATTTTAATGGAAACACAATATTTAAATGAGTTTTTTTGAGATATTTTAAAAAGGGTAGTTGGTATAAGTGTTTCATGATGAGAGTTTTTAAAGGTAAATGTGGAATGGTATTAAGATTTGAATATCTTAACATAATGTGTTAAATAAGTTATGGATCATAATGTGGTTAAATGTAAAAAATGTTTAAAGAAACATGTATATGTTGTAAATGGGAGGACTAGGGTATTAGTAAAACTACCCACACATATAGATCTGGACAGACTGATTCTCTTAGCCACACTGATGTGTGAAATGATTATGAGGCTGGACCGAGGCTCCTATCCTCTGGTAGGGAAAGACTGATGATTTAGGCCCCATCGATGTATTACATGGTTTGAGATGATAGACTTGGGATCCATGCTCCTAAATTAAATATATTATATGGGTACTTAGACTAATTCACAAATTTACTTGGTTAAATTTAATTGATGAGTTAAATCCCTTTTGTGAATACAATAATGTGATCCCTTATACTATGGTTTAGGAACTCAGAAAGGATCAAGTGGATTATGTTAGTTGGATTACATGAGATAATGTAAAGAATAAAATGGTAAACTTATAGTTATTTAATTGAGAATAATGTATCCTTTACATCCATTATTTTTTACACCTTAATTTTTTCATAACTTTTGTATAGATTGGTCATTTTATTGGGCATCATTGGTGATGGCTTACTAAGTTGTAATCACAACCTACTTAGGAAACCAAGTCACTTGGGTACCTAAGAAGCTTCAAATTGTTTCTGGTATACGTTCAAGACATAGATATATTGTTTGGTATGTGTATGGGATGATGTATGGGAGTATGAGATTTCAGGACCATGTTGGACATGGGACTGTGTTAGGGAATGTCACACATGTTTTTTTCTTTCATTGTATTGATCCGGCCCATTAGAAATCCCGATACTTTTCATGGGTATTTGATGAGATGAATGTTGAGTTTTTAAGTTTCATATATTTCTAACCACCATAATTTGGGATCCCTATTTCTTGTTTAGGAGTTTTTGAAGAAAGGGTGGTTACTTCATGATTTGGGCCAACCGTGAGCCCATTCCCAGTTTTTAAAACTGAATTTGTTTCTTTTATAACTCTTTTTTTCATCGTTTTTCACCCATTCAACTTCCCACTTTTCCTATAGTGATATATTAAAATTTATTTATCCTTTTTGACCCATTATAAATTCATAAGCCGGGTGAATTTGGGTTACTTATTTAGGTATTGGGCCTGCCCATGGGCCCATTTCCTGTTCTAAAAAAATAATTT
The DNA here is from genome assembly GCA_963277665.1 of Viscum album. NCBI lineage: Eukaryota > Viridiplantae > Streptophyta > Magnoliopsida > Santalales > Viscaceae > Viscum > Viscum album. Next base: position 766,623,248 of record OY728119.1, on the reverse strand, counting down.
GTTTCATTTATATCATTTTCATTTTTAACTATGTTTTGGTGATTCTAACTACCCCTAGAAGCCAATAACCCTATACTAACCCTCATAATCGATTTTACCTCTTGGAGCTCATTTGGGTCACGTATTAGGGAGAAAATTCTCAGGAAACCTCAAATCGCACAGAATTTCCAAGGTAAATTTTATCATTAATAAATGAATCAATTATTACTCTTTTAGCCACCAATAATTTTCCCTAGGTTCTTCCAGACCTTAGGAGTCTCTCCAAGAATTTTCCAGCCATTCACTTTTCTCTAGGGCTTCATAGCTAATGGAAGAAGAAGAGTTTTCTAGGATGAAAGGTGAGATTCCTTCTCCTTTCTTCTTCCTCTTCCCCCTCCTTTCGTTATTTCTTGGTTTTATATTGGACCCTAGTCTTGATAGACCTATGGTTTTGTTATAAAATGTTTTTTTATTGGTTTTATGTTTGTTTAGGTCTGTTATTTATAGTTTTAGGGTTTATAAACCCGCGATGGGTGATTTCGGGTGTGCGTTTCAATTACGCCAAAGATTTGAGGTAGGATATCCCTTTCAATTTCCTTTATCCTAGAAATTTCATCATTTTAATATTATACTATACTTATATAAGTGTTTATTAATGTTTTTAATCCTTTTTATAATTTTCTTGGTGTGTAAGGTCATTGTTTAGTCACTGTTATGCGAAAGGTAGTGTTGTTTTGTCAAAAAAGTGCTCAACAAGTATTTGTTTAAATGTTCCATTATCTTTTGAAAATATTTTGTGAGGTTTATAATCTGGTTTATGGTATTTTTAACATGTTACAGTATCTTGAATGAAAATATGATATTAAATTGGTGTTTTATTCCTTTTCATGTACATAAAATAAATTGTTTTGTTTAAAATGGGCATGACATGTGTTTGGTAAATTGCCTGGTTGGCTTTTATGTGTGATGTGTGATTTAAAACATATTTTATTGGATTTATAAAGGAATTGATAGAATTATAAATGGTATTTTTGGGTACTTATACTGATTTCCAATTTGGATTTTTTTTTTACAAAAAAGTGGGTTTTGATTTACTACATATTTTGGCTCAAGTTGCCAAAAAATGGACCGTTTCACATCTTTATGAAAATGGTTGTGTTTTGAGTCTGTAACCTGATTATTATAAGAGATTTATGAATGAGGTTTGATGCTTTAAATGATTTTTATACAGATCCTTAATAAAATTAAAATGCATACCTTCGTCAAAGGTTAGTTTTGAGAAAATGTTTAATGGCCCGTTTGGCATTTCCTAGAAATGAAGGAGTGTTTTACTTGTATATAACAAGTTGTGAAATTTGGATTGTTTTATAGTACATTAAATGATTTTATTAAATGTTTATTGGGATTCCAAATATGATTTGGTTTGTTTATGATGTGTGTTTATAATTTAAAGAGAGTTTTTTAAAGAGTTTTATGTGCAAACCCTCAATACACTTCATGGAATTGTTTTACCAAAATATTTTGCGGTTTGTTGATTAGTGTAAGAAATGTGAAGAAATATTATGGGATGTTTGTGTTTTTATGGTTTTGGAATGGAATGTGGATGTGAAATGTGTATTTGATAATATGTGTAACTTGATTGAGAACTAAAGGGAATCCCAGGTATCTAGGTGGGAGGACATGTACTTGTATGCTAGTGATTCTGTGGGGGTTGGCCCCTGTTTCACGTAGCATGTCTGATGATGAAAACACTAACTAAACTATGATGATGATGATGATGATTGGGGACCTCTAGGTTATGGGTATGTTCCCTACTAGTGGATCGTGCACGAGAACAGATATTTATTATGGTTACTTTCACCGAGATACGAGGTACCTGGGGCTCACAACTAACTAGTGCCTAGGGGTGTTCCCGTGACTAGTGCTCATTGTCTATTTTGTACTCACCGTCAGCATACGGTGTGTTTGGTTGGTAAATTCAGTAGTATGTTTTATTTATTTAAAAGATATAATTTTTTAAAGCAGCCCTCTTGAAAACTATTTTCATTTTGAAGTTGCACCTATTTTGCATTTTTGTTTATTAAACATGGATGTTTTTGTCTGATAATTATTATAGCATGGAACCTCATTTGAAAACCATACTTTCATATATTTAATTTAAAACTATAAATTGATGTTTATTTTATTTTTAAGGAATTTTCATTGGGAATAGAATATTGGGCTAACCTACTGAGTTTTAATACTCATGCCTATAGTCTTCTTCTTTTTTTAGCCCCTGTGCAGGTTTCATATTTAGTTCGATTACCTTGGGGACATTTGATCATTGTGTTAGAGAGTGACCAGAAGTGTCACATGGAGTTAGTTGGTCATCGGGATAGTTCAGTTGAGTTTTTGGTTTTGTTCTACTTTTAGTCTCTTGTAAAAATAATATTTAGTTCATTTTTTATATAAATTTATTTTGGGTTTTCTATTTATTTCCGCTATTTGTTTGATTGTTTATATATGGGTGAAAACATTCCCTTGTGTACTATATTGATTCCCTTGGTTCTTGTCACCATCCTGGGAGGATTGGGAATGCCTCTCGGGACTTGTCGCGGGCTGGCCTGGGTGACCGGTTCAGGGTCGACTCGGGCTGGTTTGTGACAAAATGGTATCAGAGGAGGTCGGCTATTAGTGGACCTTTCTTTTTAGAGTTCCCTTGTTATTTTGGGGATGTCAAGGTAGATGGAGTATGATTTTTGGGACTTGAGGGGTATGTGCAAGATGAGCGTCATGAACTCTTTCTTGTTCTAATCCCTAGGTTTCCATGGAAGTCCGGTTTTATTAGTGTCCATTGTTCTAGTTGATTGTTTGGTATTGGGATATGACAAAGGGAGTCTGACCAATGGCCTTCAAGAGCTCACAGGGCCTGGAAAGCCATGTGGAGCTGGGGAATGGTCCTAATAAGTCTCTCTGTGTTGGTTTTGTGTTTGGCATATGGTTGCCAACCATATGGTCAAGTCACCCACCGACACTAGTTCCCTTTTTTTTTGGGTCTCTTGAACCTTTCTTGAATTCTGAATTTTTGTTTTTAAAATCCTTGTGTGATAATTGTGGAAATGGGTCTTAATGTAAGGATTAGATTTTGAAAAGTGAAAAAATGGGGTTTTCAATAATTAAATATAAGAATGGTTTTGGAAGGTTGTGTTTTTGTGAAAAAAAATGGAGGGAAGAAGAAATGATTTAAAGGGATTAGATTATCCATAATCTAAAATTGTGGTTTGTTGAAATAAAATGTTTTGAAATTGTGAATCATTTTAAAGTGATTCTGGATCTTTTTTTTAAATGGGGGTATTTTAGGATGTTAATTTTTTTTTTGAATTGGATAAATTAGTTTTGGCAATTGGTTTTGATCGGTTGGTGTTTTACTACAAATGGTATTGGTCTCAGTGGCCCTCAGATTATGAAAATATACCTTGCTGAATTTTTTTTAAAAAAAATGGGAAGGGGTTGTTTGGAGTGGATTGGTTATTTAAAATGTTTTTAAAAATGAAAAGGGGTATGTTTTTTAAGATAATGGTTCTTAATTAAATGAGGTTTTTTGTGAAATATGAAATTTGTTTTTGACTTGGTGGTTGCTGTTCCTTTTGAAGGTAAATTGTTTTTTTGAATTATGATGTTTAATTTTAGGCTTTGGTGTTTTCATGGGTGCTCACATGCATGGTTTTATTTATATTTGGATGTATGGCCTATATGGTATGGTGGTTGGGTGCCAGGGGTGGCATGGAAATGTGCATGTGGGTGAGACTTGATGAAACACCATTGGTGAATGTGGAAACCCACCAAGATAGTTTGATTTTTCAAAATTGTTTTGAGCTGAAAATTGTTGCATTTTTTTAAAACCAATTGTTATGTGGCTTGATTTTTCTATGTCATAGAAGAGTTTTTTATTTTGTTAGATTCCATGTGATCTATAATTCATACTCTTGTTCTATCTAGTGATGAGATCTTGTTGGTGTCTCGGTTTTGGAGTAATTTTCATTGGGTTTCTAAAAATGTGTTTGATGTTGTGATGTGGCCATGGATAGTTTTGCATTGGAAATATTTCTTGCTGATCAAACTAAGGATTCCTTTAAAATTTTAAATCCACCTTTTTTGATGATGCCTCAACCTGTTTGTTGGAATAGAGAGCTGTTTGGGATCTATTACAACTGCTTCTAGGTCATGATAATTCTTTTGGATAGAGCAGTTGTGTTCGGTGATGTTGATGTGTTTCGTCGTATTACTAGTCCATTCTGCCCCTTGTTTGGAGTGAGATAGAATTTTTATATGTATCTATGAGTTCCTATTTAGATAAAGGGTTTTTTGGTGATCAAGTGTGGTTTTTTTTGAGTGGTGTGATCCTTATCACCTGATTGCGGTGCAACAAATGCTTCAAGAATCAGGGCTCCATCCATAGGCCTCAGAGTGAAGCTTTTCACACAATCAGAAAATCAACAGAGGTGTGGAGTGCTAGATTAAGATCCTTACTCCTCTGTTTTGGTAGGTTAGTTACTATGTCATTGTTTTGGTTCCTCATTTCTATGAATTTCCCTTTGTCACAACAAGAGTGGTGGACTTAACCCCTCACACAGTGTCTATGGTTATTCTTTCATGGATGTGGGTTGTCAATAAATGTCCCAGTGTGGACCGCCTATAAAACTCAGGTGCAGTCTTGGTTTTACCTATTCATAGGGGGGAGTTTTGGGTAGTTTCTTTGTTTCTTTTCTTGTTTTAGTGGCCAAATTATTGGGTCCCCTTCCCTCCCATCCCCAAGTGACGGGGGTCCAGAATTGTGCTGAATGTGTCGACCAAGTTATTGTCCCCTCCATTTGGGAGTGGGTGGTTTATATGTTCATGTTGTAACTCTATTAACTTGGAATAGTAGGTTTTTTATGAGGGTTTTTTGGGCTTGTGTTAGTGAGTCCCAACTCTAGCTCATGTTCAATTCTTGTCTATTCATTGCTAGATGGTTTCTAATGGTGCGGAGACCCGCCATGGGTCTCCTGGATTTTCATCCAAAGAACCTTTATAGTTCTAGTTGATTCTTAATGGTGGGGAGTATATTATGGAATCATTATGTGGTGTTTTTTTTCATCCGGAAAGTGTTATGGCTTTCCGGGGGTGGAAAGCTTTAATGGTGGGGAGAATTGTCACACACGTTTTTTTTCTATCTTTGTATTGATCCAGCCCATTAGAAATACCGATAATTTTCATGGGTATTTGATGAGATGAATATTGAGTTTTGAAGTTTCATATATGTCTAACAACCATAATTTGGGATCCACATTGCTTGTTTAGGAGTTTTTGAAGAAAGGGTGGTTACTTCATGATTTGGGCCAACCATGAGCCCATTCCCAGTTTTAAAAACTGAAATTGTTTCTTTTATAACTCTTTTGTTTTTCATTCTTATTCACCCATTAAACTTCCCACTTTTACTATACTGATATATTAAAATTTATTTATCCTTTTGGACCCATTAGAAATTCATAAGCCAGGTGAATTTGGGTTACTTATTTAGGTATTGGGCCAGCCCATGGGCCCATTTCCTGTTTTAAAAAAATAATTTGTTTCATTTATATCTTTTAATTTTTTACTATTGTTTGGTGATCCCACCTCCCCCTAGAATCCAATACCCTCTCCTAACCCTCATAATCAATTTTACCTCTTTGGAGCTCATGTGGGTCACGTATTAGGGAGAACATTCTCAGGAAACCTCAAATCTCCCAGAATTGCCAAGGTAGATTTTATCATTCATAAATCAACCAATTCGTACTATTTTCGCCACCAATATTCTTCCCCTGGTTCTTCCAGACCATAGGAGTCTCTCCAAGAATTTTCAAGCCATTCCATTTTCTCTAGGTCTTCAGATCTAATGGAAGACGAAGATTTTTCTAGGATGAAAGGTGAGATTCCTTCTCCTTTCTTCTTCCTCTTCCCCCTCCTTTCATTATTTCTTGGTTTTATATTGTACCCTAGTCTTGATCGACCTAGGGTTTTGTTATGAAATATTTTTTATGGGTTTTATGTTTCTTTAGGTCTGGTATTTATAGTTTTAGGGTTTATAAACCCGCAGCGGGTGATTTCGGGTGTGCGTTTCAATCACGCCAAAGATTTGAGGTAGGATATCCCTTGCACATGCCTTTATCATAGAGGTTTCATCATTTTAATAATATCCTATAATGATATAAATGGTTATTATTGTTTTTAATCCTTTTTATAATTTTATTGGTGTGCAAATTCATTGTTTAATCACTGTTATGTGAATGGTAGTGTTGTTTTGTCATGAAAGTGCTCAACAAGTGTTTGTTTAAATGTTCCATTATCTTTTGAAAATATTTTGTGAGGTTTATACTCTGGTTTATGGTATTTTTAACATGTTACAGTATCTTGAATGAAAATATGACATTAAATTGGTGTTTTATTCCTTTTCATGTACATAAAATAAATTGTATTGTTTAAAAAGGGCATGACATGTGTTTGGTAAATTTCCTGGTTGGCTTTTATGTGTGATGTGTGATTTAAAAGTAATTTGATTGGATTTATAAAGGAATTGTAATAATTATAAATGATATTTTTGGGTACTTATATTTATTTATAATTTGGATTTGTTTTTACAAAAAAGTGGGTTTTGATTTACAACATATTTTGGCCCGAGTTGCCCAAAAATGGACCGTTTCACACCTTTATGAAAATGGTTGTGTTTTGAATATGTAACCTGATTATTATATGAGATTTATGAATGAGGCTTTCTACTTTAAATGATGTTTATACAGATCCTTAATAAAATTAAAATTCATACCTTCCTCAAAGGTTAGTTTTGAGAAAATTTTTAATGGCCCGTTTGGAGTTTCCTAGAAATGAAGGAGTGTTTTACATGTATATAACAAGTTGTGCAATTGGGATTGTTTTATGGTCCATTAAATGATTTTAATAAATGTTTATTGGGATTCCAAATATTATTTGGTTTGTTTATGATGTGTGTTTATAATTTAAAGAGTGTTTTTGAAAGAGTTTTATGTGCAAAGCCTCAATACACTTCATGAAATTGTTTTACCAAAATATTTAGCGGTTTGTTGATTAGTGTAAGAAATGTGAAGAATGATTATGGGCTGTTTGTGTTTTTATGGTTTTGGAATGGAATTTGGATGTGAAATGTGTATTTGATAATATGTGTAACTTGATTGAGCACTAAAGGGAATCCCTGCTATCTAGGTGGGTGGACGTGTACTAGTATGCTAGTGATTCTGTGGGGGTTGGCCCCTATTTCACGTAACAAGTTTGACGATGGAAACACTAACTAAACTATGATGATGATGATGATTGGGGACCTCTAGGTTATGGGTATGTTCCATACTAGTGGCTCATGCACAAGAACATATATTTATTATGGTTACTTTCACTGAGATACGAGGTACCTGGGGCTCACAACTAACTAGTGCCTAGGGGTGTTCCCGTGACTAGTGATCATTGGCTATTTTGTACTCACCGTCAGAATATGGTGTTTTTTGGTTGGTAAAATCAGTAGTATGTGTTATTTATTTAAAAGTAAAAATTATTTAAAGCTACCCTCTTGAAAACTTTTTTCGTTTTGAAGTTGCACCTATTTGAAAAAAATTGTTACTTGCATTTTTGTTTATTAAACATGCATGTTTTTGTCTGATAATTATTATAGCATGGAACCTCATTGGAAAACCATACTTTAATATATTTAATTTAAAACTATAAATTGATGTTTCTTTTATTTTAATGGAATGTTCATTGGGAATAGAATATCGGGCTAACCTACTGAGTTTTAATACTCACGCCTATAGTCTTCTTCTTTTTTAGCCCTTGTACCAGTTTCATCTTTAGTTTGATCACATTGGGGACATTTGATCATTGTATTAGAGAGTGACTAGAAGTGTCACATGGAGTTAGTTGCTCAACGGTATAGTTCAACCGAGTTGTTGGTTTTGTTCTACTTTTAGTCTCTTGTACAAATAATATTTAGTTCATTTTTTTATATAAATTTATTTTGGGCTGTCTGTTTATTTCCGTTGTTTTTTTGATTGTTCATATATTGGAGAAAACGTTCCCTTGTGTACTCTATTGATTCCCTTGGTGCTTTTCACCATCCCGGGAGGATCCGGAACACCTCTCGGAACTTGTCGCGGGCTGGCCTGGGTGACCGGTTCAGGGTCGACTCGGGCTGGTTCTTGACAGGGAATTTTCCTTATTTTGGTATTTTGGGTTTCAATCGTATGAATTCCTAATATGTACTATACCCATGATATTATTATAGAATATGTATTTAGTTACCGATTATTTTTTATGTATGTTTTCCATTAAATGATTGATCAGTTTATTATATCTTTTTATATTATTTTTGTTTCTTTTTTACTATGATAAAAATTTATAGTCACCCCATTGTATATATATATATATGTGATACTAGTCTAAGACCTCTAGAATATGAGTTTTTGTTCTTGAGGTCATGTGGTGGCCCAGGTCAAGAAAACTTTTATCGTGTCTCCTAAGATGGTCCATTAAAAATGGGTATTAGAGAAATTTCAATTTTTTTATGATAATTTTTTATAGTTGACTGGAGATTGGGATATTTTGCTGTTGGTAATGAGATCGTAGTTGGGTTCCTACAACCCCATGTATAAAGGAGAACCCAAGTTTCCATGGGTGAGAATTGATGTTCTATTTTTTTAATTTATGGTTTATTGATACTTCCACCTTGAGTGTCACTGTTTGATGTGAGGTTGTTGATTTATGAGTATTCATATCTTGGCCTTGTATGAAAATAGATGGTGTGTGGGTTTATGAATCTTGTCAGGAATATAGGATTGATAGTTCATTAATATGTTTTATGTGATTGATAGTTTCATAGGATTCATATTGTTGTAGAGTACTCTTTTCTTGGGTTTATTCATATTAACTTCCCCTTGAAAAGTTTGTTGATGATTTTTTTTGGAATTTAAATTCTAATTAAGGATTATATTTTGATGTATATGGAAAATGGTATGTTTTTTAATGTAATGTTTTGATATTTTCAAATGGTAATTTTTAAATAATAAATTGAAAAATTAAATGTTGGAACCATGATAATTCGATAGTTGGTGTTCCCTATGTTTCATATATTACATTATGTATAGAAGGATTGGCCTTAATAATGCCCTAGATAGAGACCATGGTTATGGGTTATCGGTATATGTTGGGATTTGATATTTGGGTAAAGGTATGTTCTTATGTACCCTCAAAAGGTCAGTTCCCATTATAATGTGATTTTTTTTATATGTTAAGGTCTTCATGAACCTTGTGTGATGAGACTTTGATATTAGTGTTATGGACCCTAGAGTTGGTTGCTGGTTTGAATTTTTAATATATGTGTAGAAATATATTTGGTGAAGGACATAAGATAAATTTTTATTTGTTGTGTTGTATGTAGTTTGGTTTATAATGGTGGAGGTGTTTCCACCTGTGATGGGTGACTTAATGGAATTTTATATGTATGGTTTTGAGGGAGTGTCGGTGTAATTTTTTAGATGTGGATCTAGTATAGGGAGATATTATTGTTTGATCATAGAGTGTGACCTGTGATAGAGAGGATAGTATGGTTTTTGGTACTTCTGGGTGGATGAAGAAATGATGGATGTTTTGGGACCATGATAGTGGAAAAAAGGATATTGCCTATAGTGGGATAGGTGGGAACAATAGTGATTTCCTAAAATATGACTCTGGTAGTGCCCACGAGTCAATGTCTTGGGCAATCAAGTGTTACAGCGAGTGAAGATGGTCCAGTTTTGTGTGTGCTTTGGGTTTTGTAGCATAGGTGGATTTTGAGAAGATTAAATTTATGTATGGTAGGTGGTATCTTTTTTTTGAAAAATGTATGGTATCAACTTGATCTCCTTCTATGATAAACACTTGTGTCTCTCTGGAAGGGAGCCTTATCGTAAGGTTATTTTGAAGGAAGGAGGGTTTGGGAGCCTTGTTCTATGGGTTTTATGGTGTTCGATCTATGAATAGATGTTGATCTTGTATGGATGATATGAGGAAATATATATCATGGATATAATCTTCTTTTTTAGGAATGAAATCGGAAAGGACACATGGTTGGATGGATGGACCAGTTTCGTGTTTAGGCCAATTGGTTGAATGGGGACACCAATTTTGCCTAATGTTTGATGGGGTTGATTGTCTTGATGTGTGGATAGTTATTTGACATTGAATTTCGGCCTAGATATGGTGATATAAATCTCATGGGATCAATTGGTGCATTCAGTGAATGACCATAGGGAAGTGTGTGAGCTTGAGGGTTCTTATGGGGATTGGGTGTTGAGCACATGGGGAAGAGGCATGGTGTCATATGGGATAAATGATAAGGCGGATTGAGATAAGTGCATTTCATTTCCACAATTCACTATGAGAAGTGTTTTTTTGGGTGATATCATTTTTTTTGGATAGATGTGATGGATTTTTTGTATTTTAGTTGTAAATCTCTAAGGTTGTGATCATAGAGCTTGAGTGATGTGGTTGCCTTATTTCCAAATTGATCATTGATCCATGATTTTTTTGTCGAAATTCATGATTTGGTATTGAGTGTTGGTTGATTAGATACTCTTGAATTGTGGTTGTTTAGTTCTAATTAGATTCTTGAATGTAGGAAGCCATGGACTTTATATAGTTTGGGGTGCATCTTTTGCAAGAGGTGTAATTGGTAACAAGCTATTTTTGGTTTTATTCATCAATATCAACATGGTGTACCCCCAAAAATGATATGATCATTCCCAATATATTGAAATCATCTCCATATTAGCATGATCCATGGTTAGTGTGAATTGTCTATGTTCCAACTTACTTAATTATTTCTTCTAGATAGATGAAATAGAATTATTGAAGGTTTCACAATTAGAGAAAGTTAAAAGTGAAACCACATTGTCAGTGTTACAAAACTATCAATATCCATATAATCCTGATCTATGGTGATTGAGATTACTAGGGTAATTATTTGACAATAACACTCCTATTTTGGGGAGAGATGTGTCCATCATAGATGTGTGTAGTGAACTATAGATTGGACATGGTGGCCTAAAGATTCCAATGAGAACCTTATGAGTTACATGTTTGGGATCTAGTTGGAGGGCTACGTGGGCCTTATATATGGTGGTTGATCGAGTAAATAATTCTTTTCCGGCTCAAGGGTGTTCTAAAAAGATCTTATGTTCATGTGTAAGAGTCATTGATGGAAGTGATAAAGAATGATTTTGTTATATGGGTAACAGATGATTGGTGTTGGTATCTTACTGATAGATGGGTATTGACTCTGGTAGGTGTGTTCAGATGATGGCACTATGCCTTATGTGATAAGGATCCATGTTAAGGTGTAGTGGTTATGTTCCTACTATGGGAGTTGGGAATTTCGAGATGAGTCAATCAGGGATGCTTTGACATGGATTGGAGAAAGGAACAAATGTTGTGAGTTTTAATTTGGATTAGGTGGATGTCTTAAATAAAAATTCAACTTCATATATGGAAAAGAGTTTCAAGAGATAACCAAATTGTATTGGGTTTATGTAAGGATGATGAAGTTTCACCCGTTCCTAATGGTTTTGATGGAAAGGCTGGATGAAAATTTTGGATGGTGTCTTTTGAATGTTGGGTGTGGTTAGTTAGGAAATTTTTTTGGTGTGTTGTGGAAATTGAGTTGTGGTTCTAGTGTTCTTTCTTGGTGGTGGGGGATCCAAACACCAGATGATGTTGGTAGTGATCTAAAGTATATGGTGGGGAGAAGCGTAGTATGAAATTGGCCAGTTAAGTATGTGATATGTGTTAGGGGTTGCATGGGATCAAGTAAGTTCCATAATGGTGTTTCAGTTTTGGAAAAGGTCGATGTCTCAGTTTCGACCGGATGAGTTCCCTGAGCTTATGATATTGATTTGGTTTTGTTTTGGGTATTTAGGTATTGACTGATGTCATTGGGCCTAGAGTTATAGATTGACATGGGTCATAGAATGTGGTTGTAAAACTGTGTATTCCTTAGGTGATATCAAACTTGGGTCACCATTCGATATTTGAAAAATATGATAAGTTATCACCAAGTGATTTGGACAATGAATTGTGGAGGGGATCATACCGATAGAGTTTTGATTGGATCTTACACAATGTTATGATTATATGTATAACATTTAGTTGTTTTTTAATTTAGGAAATATCAACTTTTATCCTTATGTATTTTTTATTGATGATTTTGAGTTGAGGTTAATGCATCCATTTAGGATCGTTTGGTTCATGTTGGGAATATCAGGGGAAATTTTTTTAAGTAAGATAGTTTCTTTGGACTAAATATCATGTCGGTATGGCTATATTCATGAGGTTACTTCTGAAATGGAAGTTATTTGGTGGGATCAGAGGCTTAACCATTGTCTTAGGGGATTAGTGAATATTGGGAGCATATCTCAAGGACGGGATATTATAAGGTGGGGAGATTGGAAGATCCTGACAATGAAGTAAGGTACATAATAGTGTGGATTTATTTTTTGAATGGAGTTTTTCCTATGATTTGGATTTGTCTTGAAGGTGACTTGGGGGTTCAGAGCATTGAAAATAAGGAAGAAAGGCCAATATGTTCCAAGATCACTATAGGAATGTGGTTAGTGGTACGGTGTCCTGTAACTTCACTATTTGTATAAGGGTTTTTAATGGATAGGGAATCCATTCTTGGTGTCCCAGGAGACCATGTGGCATGATCTGCCTTTGTAATGTGGGGATATTAGGACCATAATGTGCTTTTTCAAATCATGTGGGTGGCCATCCAGACCCTGAAGCATGGTTCCCTCTCAAGGATATCGAGGTATACAATTTTTGCATATATTGGACAAGAATGCATCCAAACATTGTTCTTCTTAAAAATGGGGAAATTCCCATCTTCCCACTCATGTTTAAATTTTTCTTCACAAATATTTCACCCTATTAGAACCCCAGTAGATTGGTTAATTGACCAAAATGATCCTCCCCATCCATGGGTATTTTTCCATAATTATCATGTCTGGGGATTGTGATTGGTTTCAAACTGATTCTCTAAGTATTTCATTGAATCTGTTTCAGTTCATTTTATTGAAGTGGTATTGTAACACCCTAAGATTTTCATAAATATTTTTTGGAATAAATTAAACATATTTTATATTTTTCATTTAAAATTACATTTAATATAGCTTTTTTTATTATTTAATTGTATGCTACACCAAGTTAAACATGCATTATATGAAACATTGGTTTTACTTGCTTTATTTACAACCCCAATTTTATAAGAAATGTCATTTTATTATTATAATTATTTAAATAATAAAATTATAACCTAGACATTATAATGGATGGTATAAAATTTATTTTCTTAATTATGGAATTATGGTTCATCCAAGTAAAACCTTTTTGATATTAAGCGGAAATATTTTCATGAAAAAATATTTAAATGCACACAATTGTGTTTTATATAAATAAAATAAAAAAATAACAATTATTTTATTATATAAATGATATATATATATACATATATAATATTTAATATAATGTTCAATATTCATCCTATATTATTTTGATACATGTTATAAAAATCATAAAATAAAAATTTTCGCGCTTAAAAATAGTAAATTTATGAAGAAGTTATTTTTACAGCTTTTTATAGAGCACATGTTTTAAATATATTTTTGATGCTTTTATTAATTCTATCTAAAAAAATTAAATTCTTCTCTAAAATATGGATATCAAAATTTTCTTTGGTCTAACGTTTTTTATTTTTCTAAGATGTTTTTTGTTTTAAGGAAGAGTGAAAATTTACTAAGTTTTAATTGAAAATAAGTTTTTTTGTATATGTAATTTTTATTTTTGATTTTTATTATTGGTTTAAAAATATAATTAAATAAATTTTATATCATTTATTCCAATTTATTTCATATAAGTCAATTTTAAATTACATTTTTATATAAAAACATTTCGATATTTTTAATTTTTTAACTTTAAAACCTAGTTTTCTCATTCTATAAATAAATTTATTTTTAAATTAATTTTATCAAATTATAGGGTTTGAATTTTGAAAAATGGATTCAATATTTTGAATCATAATGTCCAAAATAATTAAATAATACCCTTTTATTTTTGGGAAATATGAATAGAATCTTTAGTTATTTTATTACCATGGTTTAGTGTAAAATGAGTAATTAAGGGTAAAAATAATATTATAAACATTATAATATTATTCTAAAAATTGTGAAAATATATTTGATGAATTTAATTAGATATTTAATACATAAATATCTAATTTATTTAATTTATGGACACTTTTCCATGAAAATGTCTTTGATATTTTTACAATCAATGAGTGAAAAAATGTATCACTATTACATTTAATAAGTATTATATTATAAATATATGGATAAATAGAATATATGATCAACTATATATATTATAGTTAAATATAAAAATTTTATATACATTATTTAAATTTATTTGTAATTTTTATTGAAGAAATAAATATCAGAAATAATTACACAATGATGATGTTGTAATTATTTTGTTAAATGAAAACTCAATTAAGTGATATTTGAAATATTAAAATACATTAAATTTGAATAGTATTACTGTTATACAAGAATTTTTTAGGTTAATATTTCATATTATGTGTATACCTATAAAAACCAAGATCTTTCTTTTAGGTATGTTTTCCTTTTTTGGTTTTTTAGAAAAGAGGAATTTCTGGAAACATTTGAAGTACACGCTATGTACTTTATGTTTACACACCATGTAATCAGTTGCTACATGAAGCCATGTGTTGGCCATGTAATGGCTGCACATATGACCATGTGGGGGTGACCTGGAGGTCGCCTAATGTGGGGTATGGAAACAACGTATACACGCCATGTACTTCCAACGTAAACGCCGTGTATTTTCTTTTTTTTCATTAAATGCACCGGTGTTGTGTCTGACAGAAAAAAAGAGATTCTTCTAGGTCTGGTTCATTCGAGAGCTCTCGTATGGTCGTGATCTTCCTTCGATCCCCCGATCGATAATCTGATATCCAATTTGACAACATTCAATTGCGTTTGGATCACCTAGGTAAGATCTTCCTTCTTCTAGAGCTTCGTTTCTGTATTCCTTCGCTTTCTCAAGTTATCCTTGGATGAAGGTTCTAGATGTTTTTGTTGATCTATGGTGTTCTTGTTTGATTCAAGGTTTGTGGTTCATTTATAGAGATCTCCCAACACAAATCCAGGTAGTTTGTGCCTTTCTGTTGAAAGTATTTGAGTTATATGTGCAATTTTCTCCAATACCCTTGAACAGGGTATTACGTGTTTAATATTTTAGCCATGTGAATTACCTTCCATGCTTGTGTGCTTTAGTACAGGTTAATTGAATGCGAATAGGGTAAATTTCTATGCTTTGGAGGTGTTTTCCATTGCATGTTTTGGTTATGAACTTTTGGTACTGTTTAGCCTGTTAGGCTGCCTTGTTTGTTTCACAGGCCTAGTACTGTAGGATAGAGTTTTGTTTATCTGCAATGCTATTATGCTGTAGACTATTTAGACAGGTAGTTCTTGAGGTTAATTTGTCCAATAAAAACTGATACTATTGCTTGACATATAAAGGTCTTTGAGAACCTGGTGTGGTGGACCATAGGGAGAATGGATAGAACGACTTCTCCAGAGTGTCTGTTTCTGCTTATGATGCGAGACCATAGGGGGAATTGACATAAGTGCATCCTCAAAGTGTCTGTAGTTCCTCAATGTGGTCCACAGGGGGAATGTGACATATGTGCTACCCCGGAGGGCCTTTAATTACTGATACGAGACTATAGGAGGAATTGACAATGAGTGCTTCCTCAAAGAGTCTATGTTTAAGATAAACCAGAGGGGTCTGACTGAGTGTACTGCCTAGAGGTTTTCTTGTGTTTCTAGGTAAGACAAGAAGAGATAGTCTGTGTATACTTCCCAGAGGGTTACATTTAGTGTTTAGCTGCTTGCTTTTGTTTCTAGGTTGGACCAAAGGTGATAGGCTGTGAGTACTTCCTAGAGGATTACCTTTTGTGTTTAGATGCTTGCTTGTGTTGCAAGGTAGGACCAGAGGGGATGGGCTGTGAGTACTTCCCAAAGGGTAACCTATTTGAAAATACATGCTTTGGTTAGTTGTTTCTTGATATGTGAAATTGAATGCATTGAAACATTGGATTGTTTACTCCTGAGTACCTTCCTGTTCACTACTTCCTTTTAATAATTAACTTCCATATATTCACTGACTATTTGACACATATCTTCCGGTGGTTGCCTAATAGTATTTAGTCTCACACCCTATTTGGGCCATGATTTTTGTCCCAAACAGATTATGTTGTTGCAGGTATATATATAAGGGCATGATCCCTTCAACTTCAGGTACATGATTTGCTGTAGAGTTGGAGAGCATGAGACCCAGCTGAGGCTTGTGATGCTAAGGAGTTGTTTACCTGTTCTCTTTTGTACTTTGGCTTAATACTGTTTTATATTCATGCATTGTGAATTGTTTGGCTACTTTCCTAGACATATATATCATGAATCATTTATATATATGTGTGCTCCAGTTTATTATTTTCTGTCTTTCGTTATTCACTTTTGTATGGATTATTACTGCTTCTGATTTTTCCATTTGTTTACTTCCACTATGATACTCTACCAATGGGGAAATAGTTTCCCCACTATCACAACCAAGTCCCTCACTGCTAGTTGGCAGCCTTAGGAATTTGGAGAAAATGCGCTTGAGGCCATGTGACCAACCTAGTAAAGAGCGTCTCTATGTGGGTTCTAAAACCGGGTCATTACAAAGTGGTATCAGATGAGTTTCTTTTCTCTTGACTTACTATTTAGAGCCTATAGATAGGGATAGGAAGGAAGAGGTACTTGGAAATAAGCTATGCCTGGGAGTACCTAACCCATGTACAGGGAAAATAAAATCTACCTCGTTTATTGAAATTTTTCTAGTATTTCAATTATTAGAGTTGATTTGATGTCAACGTTAGTGATTCACATGTTTATTGTAGTTATTGTTGATTTTATTGAGGTTCTATTTCTGTTTCAGCCCAATGCGATGAGGGTATTACATCTCATGAATCATATAGGAACTTGATAGAAATCACATGTCATGCATTTTTTCCATGCCATATAGGTTTCATTAGTGATTTCATGTTGTTGTGATAGATGTTGTGCTAGATAAGCATGTTGTTGTGATAGATTCCTTGATAAAATACTTTTTATTTTATAGGGTATTTCTTTGTGGTGTTTTTTCTTGAATAAATGCTAAACATTGGTTCTTGAGGTGTTATGGGCCATCATGGACTGGAATTTGGTGTATCATTACATTGTTTTTGCTTGTTATAACATGTATAAGATTCGAAGCATTGATTTGCATGGAGTATGGGCACTCACAGATCGGTATTTGGAACTTTGGTGTTCGATTTTGTGTTTTTTTGGGATTTGGTGTAGTTTCTGAGGCTTATTGTCTAGAAAAAACAAGAATACATGTCTTGTTGTCTTGACTACACGCCATGTGTTCTTCAATTCGGGAAGAAACTATTTTTCTTAATTACATGTTGTGTATCTTATCTACACGCCGTGTAGTCTCTAACCGTTTCATAGGCCGTGTGTGCAGAGACACGGGATAAGAAAATTCTTTTGGGAATATGTCGTGTACTAGTTGTACACACTGTGTCGTGTTGACCCAGTGTCCACCCATGCGACTAAAAACAGAGACAACAAATTTTAGGTTATACACACCATGTCAGTTGTAAACACACCGTGTAGTGTAATCTTGGAATCTGGCCATGTAACTAACAACACAGTTTGGTGTTATCTTTTTTAGTAAACGTCGTGTCCATATCAAACACACCGTGTAGTGTCAGCCAAGTATCCGACCGTGTCACGAACAACACGGGTCAGTGAATCTTGTCTAGTACACGTCATGTCTTGCACAAACACGCCCTGTAATATCATTCTAAGGAGAACCGTGTGGCTTAGCCGTGTAGAATGACTCGGGAAGGGGAAGAGAATTCAAGTACATGCCACGTGTAAGGACAACACACCATGTGTTTAGGGTGTTACAAGAACTATTCTATAAGAAGTTCACACCCATGTAAAAGGCTTAAGGGAACATACCATGTAGCAATTATACACGTTGTGTAGTCATGTTTTGTAAAACATGAATGTTTTCATTCTCTTGTTCCCTTCTGATGCATATAGTTTTTAGTAATTGATAATTTTGTTCTAAGGTGTGGATTGGACCTTGCAGAGTCATGCCACTGACATGTCCTCTATCCTCTGGTCGTACGCAAGTTTCAAGGTGGTGACCAAACATCGGATATGGTAGATTAGGGACTACATGCAGATCCTCCAATATTTCCAGTCTTGGAACCATCTGTTATACCTAACACAGGTGCTGATGCACAGTTCAGGGAAGGCTTTATGAAGTTCATTCATACCTTCTGTGGGGTACCTCATCTTGCCCTGTCTATGGAAGAGCTGACATGGGTTTTCTGGTAGAAACATCCTCCCACTTTTATAGGGGAAGGAGGACCTCAGGTTGCAGAGTCATGGTTAGAAGCCATGCTATCTATAATCGAGCATCTGGAGACACCTCCAGAGAGGACGGTCATGCTCTCTATGTACATGCTTCAGGATTCCACCAAGATATGGTGGGTTGTGATCTTAAAGGCATGATACTATCAGGTCACGGCTAGGGATGAGTTCGAGCATGCCTTCTATGACTACTTCTATCTGAAGACTTTTAGGGACGATCAAGCCCGAGAGTTCATGAGTCTAGAGTAGGTTACTCTTTCTTTCATGGAGTATTTTTCTCATTTCACAGAGTTGCAGAACCTCATGGCTATTCTAGGAGGCGATGAGTTATTCCTAGAAAGGAAGTTTGGGGATGGTCTGAGGCACGACATCCAATCTCAGGTGAACATCTTCTGGTTGACTTCCATCACTTCTTTCATCAACGAGGCGCTGATCACGGTGTGGAATTTGAGGGATTCTAAAGTTGTGGGCTAGAAAGATTCGACATCTGGAGTTATTATCCCTCCTACTGATAGAAGAAAGCACTGTATGGAGTCTTCGCGTGGTGACCCAAGGAGGAAAGACACTTCTTCTGGTAGCCAGGTGGTGTGTTACCAATACGAGAAGAGGAAGCATATGAGGCCATGTTGCCGAAGAGACCTAGTGGAGTGCCAATCTTGTGGCAAGATGAGTCATATTTAGTGATTTGGTCAGATCTTTTCACCAGAAGCTTGTGACAGGTGTTCTTCTATGAATCCTAATTTGAGGGGCAGCACCACCAGTTTCTCACCAGTCTAGGAACTAGAGTTCTTCTACCCATTCAGGCCAAGGTGGAGGTCATGGCTGTGGTAGCAGTTGCCCAATTTTCAGCGACATCAGGGTGGATCAGATCAGAGTGGTCATGTAGGGTCACAAGGCCGTGGTATAGGCTAGACATTTGCAGTGGCGCAGACCCAGTAGGATCAGGATCTCATACATTTGATAGTTCGAGGAACGGTCTTAGTTTCCTCAGTTTTATCTTCTTCTCTTTTCGATACAGGGTCTTCACATAGCTTTATATTTGTTTCTATCATGGAGAGTCATGGTCTCTTTATCTTATATTCTACTGATATCTTGACACTGGACACTCCGTTGGGGTCTATAACAGCTAGTGTGTGTCAGATTAAGGAGTTCCCTCTAGAGGTTGGTGGGTGTTACTTCTTTTGGAACCTCTTTGTCCTAGAAATTATGGGCTATGATGTCTTTCTCAGAATAGACTGGTTGCTTCCCTTCCAGGAAGTTGTTGATTTCATTCACTATAGGATGAGTTTCACATCACCATAGGGAAGATTGTTTCTTCATAAGGGTGAACGGGATGTCTAGGAAAGCAGAGAAGGACCCGAGAATCATGGGTTTCTAAGAGTTATAGCCTAGATTTCTAGTCTTTATCTGGATGACCAGGGGACTTCTCAGATGGAATTTCCTCCAGTGTTGGATCGTTTCAGGAATGTCTTTCCAGAGGAAATTTCATGTTTTCCTCCAGAGAAATAGGTAGATTTTTCTATTGATCTCGTGCAAGGAGAGGCACCTGTGTCCATTCCTACATATAGGATTGATACACCAGTGTTACAGGAGCTCAAGAAGCAGTTGGAGGAGTTGCAGGGAAAGGGAATCATCCAACCCATTACATCTCCTTGGGGTTCACCTGTCCTATTTACAAAGAAGGCAGGAGGTACCCTTAGGATTTGTGTGGATTATCAAAATCTGAACTAGTTGAAGGTCAAGAACCGATATCCCTTGACAAGGATTAATGATCTCTTTTATCAGATCTGAGGAGCCTAGGTGTTCTCAAAGATTGACCTGAGATCCAGTTATCATCAGTTGCTCGCTAGACCATCTAATATACCTCTTATAGCCTTTCAAAGCAGGTATGGTCTATATGAGTATGTGGCTATGCTGTTCGGTCTCACGAACGCACCTCCAGTTTTCATGGAATTGATAAACCGAGTGTTCCATCCATACTTGGATTATTTCATGGTGGTCTTTGTGGATGATATCTTGGTGCACTCTCACACTTGAAACGACCATGATACCCATCTTGAGATCATTTTGAGTACAATGAAAGAGTAACAATTATATTATAAGCTCTATAAATGCCACTTTTGGATGGACCAAATTCACTTGTTAGGTCATTTTATCTCAGAGATAGGAGTATCAGTAGACCTATAGAAAGTGAGAGTAGTAGTTTTCTAGGAGCATCTGAAAAATGTATTTTTGGTAAAAAGATTTATCGGGCTGGATGGTTATTATAGACCTTTAATATAGGACTTTTCACGCTTTGCCACGCCATTGAAAGGCCTAACTAAGAAGTGTGAAAAGTTCTTGTGGTCACATTCTTGTGAGTCAAACTTTAATGAGTTGAAAGGGAGGTTGACATCAGTACTGATACTAGTTTTTCTAGAGCACGACAAGAGCTATACTATGTATTGTGATGCATCAGGTACCAGGATAGGATCAATGCTTATGTAGGGAGAAGGATTCTTTGCGTACGGGTCTCGGCATTTGATTCCACATGAAAGGAATTACCTGACGCACGATCTCAAGTTGGATGTTGTTGTTCATGCCTTGAGCTGTTGGATACATTATCTTTTGGGAGGTCATTTTTTGGTTTTCATGAAACACAAGAGTCTCAATAATATCTTTAATCATCATGACATGAATTTGATACAATGATGGTGGGTTAAGTACCTTCAGTACCTTGACTTTGAGATTGCCTATACGCTTGGGAAAGGGAATGAAGTGGTTGATGCATTGAGCAGGAGGACACAGATATAGGAAGCTCAGGAGGCCAGTTGTGAGTTCTAACTTATGGATATGTTCTCTGAGATTCATTTGGAGGTGCATGACAGGTAGGGGTAGACATTTCATTCTTCTACATCTGTTAACTCTACTCTTATTGATAGAGTGAGAATGAGGAATCTATCAGATTCTGAAGGCCTAGTTCTATGGGAATGTGTGTTAGGAGATGACCCTATTCCTGGATAGACCATAGGAGAGGATGAGATATTGTGTTTTCATGGGAACGTATGGGTGTCAGTAGACATATGTGAGGGGATGATGCGGGACTTTCCATCCTCAGTTTGGGAAGTTCATCTTGGTGTCACCAAGATGTATCGTGATCTACACTGTCAATATTGGTGGACAGGTATGAAGATAGATGTTTTTGGTTTTGTTTTGTGGTGTTCCACCTGTTATCAGGTGAAGGTGGAGCATCACTGACTAATAGGGATTTTGCAGCAATTACCCATTCATGAGTGGAAGTGGAATGATGTCGCGGTGGATTTCTTAATAGGTTTGTTGAACTCGCCTCAAGGCAATGATGTAGTTTGGGTTGTCCTTGACAGACTCATGAAGGTTGATCTCTTCTTTCCAATCATGGAAAAATTCAGTGTTGATGAGATGAGATGGTTGTACATCCAAGAGATTGAACGTCTTCCTGGGGTTCCCCATTCCATCGTTTCAGAGAGGGATTTCCGGTTTACCTCTAGGGTATGGCGGGGGCTTTAGAAATCATTGGGTGCACATGTAATTTTGAGTACAGCTTACAATACCCAGACAAACGTCTAGTCCGAGCATACGATTCTAATGCTTGACGACATGCTTCGTGTATGCATCCTGAATTTTGGATGTTCTTAGGAGAATCATATACCTATTGTTTTGTTTTCCTATAATAACAGTTTTCAAGAAACTATTAAAATGGATCTTTATGAGGCTTTGTATGGTAGGCCATGTCGATCACCATTATGTTGGCTGGAGGTAGGAGAGTTAGCTATGCTAGGACCTTGTCTTGTTCAGGAGGCCATAAAGAAGATAGTGTTGATTTAGAAGAGGATGGATACTGCACAGTCTTGATAGAAGTCTTATGCTAATGAGGGGAGATGACTTCTGGAGTTCGAGTTTGGGGATTGGGTTTTCCTACGTGTCACACTGAGGTTGGGATACCGAAGGATTAGAAGACATGGTAAGCTTTTTCCAAGGTATGTTGTGCCGTTTGAGGTTTTGGAGAGAGTTGGGCCGGTTGCCTATCAGTTGCAGTTATCTCATAGGTACAAGACTATGCACGATGTCTTCCACATTTTTCAGCTCCAAAGTTACTTCTAAGACCCATCTCATGCTTTTCATCCCATGGAGGTTGAGTTAGAGGTGGATGCCTTATTCGGGGAGCATCCTATCATTATTTTTGATCGCAATATAACGGTTCTCTGTGGATGGTTTGTTCCTCTGATACGAGTACTATGGTAGCACAGGCGGGTACAAGACAAGACCTGGGAGAGGGAGTTCGATGTACGATCACAGTGACCGGAGCTATTTGAGGATTCTTCTTCTACGCCACCTTGCTAGGGAAATTCAGGGACAAATTTCTTTAAGGGGGAATGTTTGTAAGAACCCGGATTTTCTTTTCAGGTATGTTTTCCTTATATGGTCATTTTTTGATAAAATAGAAATTTCTAGAAATTTTTGAAGTACACATCGTGTACTTTATGAGTACATGTTATGTACATTATGAGTACACGCAGTGTACTCGGTTTTCGCATGAATCCCTGTGCTGGCCGTGTAATGGCCACACACACAACCATATGGGGATGACCTAGAGCCTGCCTAATGCGGGGTACAGAAATTACAAGTACACATCTTGTACTTCCAAAGTACATGCCATGTATTTTTTTTATTAAATGCATTGGGGTCATGTTTGACAGGAAGAAAGAGCCTCTTCAAGGTCTAGTTCATCCAAGAGCTCTCGTACAACCGTGGTCTTCCTCCGATCCCCCGACCAAGCATCTCATATCTGATTCGACCGCCGTCGATTGCATTGGGATTGCCCTGCTAAGCTCTTCCTTCTTCTATATCTTCATTTCTTGAATCCTTCTATTTCTCATGTTATAATCAGTTGAATGTTTCAGAAATTTTTTTAGATCTACATCTTTCTTGAGTGATTCAAGGATTGAGGTTCACGTATAGCGATCTCCCAACACCGAGGTGGGTGTTTTGTTCCTTTTGGTTGAATGTCTTTGAGTTATATATGAAAATATATCCATAACCTTGAACGAGGTATTGCGTGTTTATTTTTTTAGCCCTGTTAATTCAATTCTAGGCGTGTGTGCTAGAGTAAAGGTTAATTGAATGTGAATAGGGTAAATTACTATGCTTTGGAGGTATTTACCCATGCATGTTTTGGTTATATCCTTTTGGTATTGTTTAGCCTGTTAGGATTCCTTGTTTGTTTTTCATGCCTAGTATTGTAGGATGATGTTTTGTTTATCTAAAATGATGTTATGATGTAGACTATTTATCCAAGTAGTTCATGAGGTTTACTTTGGATGATACGCGCTGCTATACTTGCATGAATTACAAAGAGTCGTGAGAACTAGGTGTAGTATACTATAGGGAGAATGGATGGAAGGGATTCTCTAGAGTGTCTGTATTTAAATACGATGCGATACTAGAGGATGAAATGATGTAAGTGCTTCTTAAGAGTGTATGTAGTTCCTTGAGGAGGGCCACAAGGGGAATGTGACATAAGTGCTTCCCCATAGTGCCTTTAGTTACTCATACGAGACTATATTAGGAATTGACGGCGAGTGATTCCTCATAGAGTCTATGCTTAAGTTGAACGAGAGAGGTTAGACTTAGTGTACATCCCAGAGGGCTTCTTGTGTTTCTAGGTAGGACTAGAAGGTGTAGGCTATGAGTACTTACCAGAGGTTTACCTTTTGTGTTTAGTTTATTTGTTGGATTTCTTGGTAGGAACAGAGGGTTTAGACTGTGAGTACTTCCCAGAGGGTTAACTTTGGTGTTTAGCTTCTTTCTTATATTGATAGGGAGGACCAGAGGGGATGGGCTATGAGTAATTCCAAGAGGGTAACCTATTTGTTTTTACCTACTTTGGTTTGCTGATTATTGATATGTGAAATTGAATGCATTGAAACTACGGATTGTTCACGGATGAGTACTTTCTTATTCACTTCTTCCATTTAATAATTTCAATCCATATATTCATTGACTATTATGCACATATCTTGTGGTGGTTGGCTATTTGGATTTATTCTCACACCCTGTTTGGGCCATGATTTTGGGCCCAAACAGATTATATTGTTGTAGGTATAGATAAGGAAAAGCACCCTTCTACTTCAGGTACTTGGTTTTCAGTGGAGCTGTAGAGAATGGGACCAAGATGAGGCTTGCGATGCTGATGAGATTTTTATCTATTTTCTTTTGTACTTCAGATTATTACTGTTTTTTATTCCTTCATTCTGATATTTTTGGCTGCTTTCCAAGATGTATGTGTCATGCATAATTTATATATATGTGTGCTCCAGTTTATTATTTTCAGTCTTTTGTTGTTTACTTTTGTATGGATTATTACTACTTCCACATTTTCCATTTGTTTACTTCCACTATGATACTCTACCAATGAGGTCATTGTTTCCCCACTATCACACCCAAGGGACTCACTGCTAGTCGGCAGCCTCTGGCATTTGGGGAAATGCACTTGAGGCCATGTGACCAACCGGCTATGGAGCATCTCCAGATGGCTTCCGGAACTGGGTCATCACAAAAACATATATTGTTTTTGATTTTATCTTTCTTATATATTTTCATAACATTAATGTAAATAATAGTGATGAAATTGAAATTAATGTTATTTTATTAAAATAACATTTTATTAATGCAATAAAAAATCATAAATATCTTAAATAAGGATAAAGAGGAATAATAATTGTCTAAAATATCATAAATTGAACTTTAATGGTTCAATTACTCCATACATGTAAATTCACCCAAATTTTAATACTGAATATGATGTTACCATAGTTAAATTAAAAATAAGATGATTACTGGTAAATGAAAAATATATGGTTTAAATGTTGTAAAATAACGTGTCAAAAATATATAAATAGATTTTATTTCCACCCAATATCAGATTATCTTTAAATTATTTTCCATTTTATGGTATTTTTATTGGTATTTAATTTATTATAAATTAATCTGTTCAGAAATTCCAAATTTACCCCTTTCCGTCATTGTAAAAGGACACCTCCTCCCCCATATCATTTCACCCCATAGAATATTCAATATCATCTAATCTCTAAAAATTTATTTTCTAAATTAATCTATACACGTTTTATATATGTAATTATTATCAAAGGGAAAACTATAAAATACTTTAGAGGAGATCTAAAAGAACCATTTTAAGGAAGAGGTAAAGGCTCCAACCAATCAATCTCTTTTTAGACATTTCTATAAATACTATAAATATATTATATATATCATAAAACAGTTTTTCCAATATAATAAATATAGTTATATGTTATTATGATTATTATCACACCATTATAAAACCCCTTTCCCTACAAACAAGGAGTTCAATAATCACTTGTGTGTATGTACGACTTACCATCTCCATGCAGAGATACAGTTCAATTTCAATCATCATATTTTTTGAGTGAGAATTATTATGGGTTTAATTTTTCTATATGATATTTATTAAATAAAAATAATTCTATAATTATAATATCATATCTAACTTTTAACCATATAATTTTTTGGGAATTGATAATGTCTCTCATACGTACGTATGACCTTCCATCATCACAATGCGATGTAATTAATTTTTCAAATATATTTAATATGGGTGGTAATAAGGATTAATTTTATGAATATATATGAAATATAAAACAAAATAATTATTATTTAGTGATAATATGTAATTTTTTAAATTTACAAGAAAATGAAAATAGTTGTCATACATGTGTACAACCTACCATCTATATAAACTATGTATTTTATTTTCTATTTCTAACTTTTATGAATTACCCTAATTATATATACATATATACATAATATATATATAATAATTAAATCATTTATATCCTTCTATATGTGATAAAATCTTGATATGAGTAAGATGGACATGAATACCAAGTCAAAACATCTTTAAAATACAATATAGTTACTCCCCAAAACATAACTTAAACATGGAATTGTTAACAATTTAGTAATATTAATTTTTGATTAAATAAAATTTTATATTATATATATGAATATGTTTCTGTGTAATATGTATAATAAAATTATATTTATTATATAAGAGTTTCTAATGTGTATAAATTATTTCAAAAATTACAGTATGTGATTTTTGTATCACTGTTATATTTGTGGGACACATACCTTATAAACTACTTATTTATTCTACATGGTGTATACACTACACACTAATTTATTTAATTAGTTTTATCCTAAATATTATTTTATTTTCATATATATATATATATATAATTTTATTTACTGCATGGGGATTTTGATTCAATTGATTATAATGTTGTAAGTTTTAATTCGACAATCACATTATTATTTGGTATTGTTTATATATAAGTATCTAGTAGGGAATATTTTTCTTCCATTTCCATGTTACTTAAAACTAATTTTTTTTAATATTCGTATAAAAAAATTAAATTCCATTTTAACCATTTATTAGTTTTACCTAAATATTTTGAAAGGAATCATATTTTTGGATTCTGAATGAGGTGATTTGTGAAATTTCCATAAAATTATAAAAATAATGTGTTTAACTTATATGGAATGAAAATATTTTTATTATTTCATGATTCCTTAATATCTTAAATAATCCCTTAATTTATTAAATGGTTATTTTCTAATAAAATTTATTCCTTTAAAATTTATCTATAATTTCTGAAAATAAATTGATTTCATGGAGAAATGATATTTTCCCCAAAAATTATATTCAAATGGTCCCTCAAAATTATTTTATATCTACATTAATGTTCTTTGATGTTACTTATTATTTAATAGGGAAATTTTTCAAGGGTAGTACCCATAATATTCATATTTTTCGTTAATTTTTATAATGAAATGATATTTATGACACCCATTTCATTTCCATGGATTATGTTATGATTGAGTTATGTTTATGAAATACATTTCTTTCAATTGGTTCTAATATGATGAATGATTTATCTTCTTATGGCACATATATGTATGGTTTCTATTATGTGATGGTTAATACCTATATATACATAATGAATTGGGTAATGATTTATATATCATGATATAAAAATTTGAAACAAGTATTCAGGTAAGATCCACTATGGGAAGAAGATGAAACTCGATCCAATTTAATTAAAGTACTGTGACTAGGGATGGTGGTGTGTCCCACTAAATAGGTGTAGTCCCCATGAAGTGACCTGATTAGTTTTAGTAATGTTCCTTGACTTATTTGGAAATAAATTACATGTTTATATATCTTCCAAAATTCCATGCAGTATTTTTAAGTTATAATTTCATGGTTTAATCTTTCCACTCCTTTATATCTCGTATCTTATGAACATCCAATATTTATGAAATTACTCAAGTTTATGATATTTTATATGAAAGGTATAATATTTAATTTTTATAATTATGTTATCATAACCTTATGTTTATGTTATACTTATGCATCTCCCTTGTTTAACCTTTCAGAGCTGGTGTGATCCCTTTTTCTTATGTTTCCTTTCCACATGATATAAAGAATGCTTGTAAGTTGGATTACTAAAGGGGAGATAATTATGGGTGATATTGAAGATCATTCACCAAAGTATAATAATGTGTTATAATTTTCCAAATACACTAATCTATGACATTACCTAGGTAGGTGTTTCTGTAATAGAATGAATATTCATTTGAAAAGATGTAATATCCATGTATGGAAAGCTTTGTTATTTATAGTTGGTGTTAGAGAAAATATTTAATCAACCATTGAAAAATCAGATGATAAATGTTTAGTGATAAAACTATGTGTATTTGTAATGATATAACTATAGATTTATCTAAGTATAGCCCTAGTGTGTCATAGATTAACGAAAGTGTCACAATTTTGACATCTTATAAGTGATTTTAAATATTTATTTGGTTTCCTTCTATGATAAGTGTTCCTCATGCTACGTTTTTTTGTTTTATTCAAAGAAGAGAACTAAAATAAATAGTGATAAAATTTAATGTGATGAAAAATTTGTTTATTATAAGTCAAATGGGATTCTCAATGGAGTGAAGGACATTATGGTCATTCCTAATTAGTTTTCACAAAACATGATTACCAATATGTACCTTAACCAACTCTCAAACTCCCCCAGGAAGAAATTTTTTTTTTTTTTTGAGAATTAGGCTAATAGATACCATGGATGAAAGAATATTTAGTTTCATTTATGACAATAATGTTGGAATAAACAAACAAATAGATATCTTAGAGGAAAAATAATATTTTTTGACTGTAAAAAATAACGACACAAAGCGAGTAACTATAACATGAAAATTAAAAGTTCAGTTAAAGAAATGGATGTGAATATTTCACTTCATAAGGTAACTCGAACTGATGATGCTTTAAATGTGTAAATAATGGGAATTATGCAATGTGATGTCCTAATTTTAATGGTACCAAATATAATTAACATGGTGGTATAAGTAATGGTTATATTACTAATTATAAATAGACTACAAGTAAAGTGTTGAAGGAAATATGTATTCAGTAATTGGATGAGGTAGCCTTATTAGTAAATTAAGTGTGATATGAAATAATAAAAGTTTTTATGTATTTGGATTTAAGAATTATTTTATATGAATTCTAAAATATATAAGGATTGTTTAGTTTTTTCTGGCTACACGAACATGTCGAATTGTTCTGATAGACTAGAGAAATTATTTAATAAAAATTTTATATTCATGGGAAAACCATGCCTAAGGAAAATATAACCCTTTATATGTTCTTAATGTTATGATAATTATAGTTGGATAAAGAAAATTAAATGGTAATAATATCTTTCAAATTGATTAACAACTTTTGGATAATGTGGATTATTCTATTGTCGATTATGTTTATAGAATTTTTGGATTTCTGGAATATAACCAATAATATTTCAAATAATCAAGCATGGATATTTTCAATAAGTATTTCTCATAATTCAGGTTGTTACCATGTTTGAAGATAGCATATGATGAAAATATTCATGTGTTTGGTATGTGGAAAAAAAGAGTTACTTTATATATATGGGATTAATTATAAGATGATTTTGAGAAATTTAGTGACCCTATTTATAATGTTTTGATATTTCATCTTTTATAATGGTTACAATTTTAAATTTTTATGGAATGGATTATATGAAAATTAGAATTAGGGTGTAGATATTAAATTATTATCTCTCTATATGAGTATTCATGCATATTTGATTACTTCTTACCATTTTTTGGGATACAGACAAATGTAATGACCTATCATTATTTTTATGGATCACATGAATAAATAATAATCCTTGAATGAAAAATTCACCTTCATTTTTTTAAATAAGAGATGATGTAAGATCAAGGAATAATAAAGGGTGTGATTATATTGAAATCAAGTAACTAGATATTCTCAAGAAAAAAAATCAACTATAGAAAATGGGACTTGAACTATAACATTTTCAATTTATAATCATTTTTATAATACCAATTACCATTTTTAAGCCTATTTGGATTATGGATTTGTGATTTTAAAATTTATCCTAACCATCTTCTATATCACTCTCCATCAGAACATGACGGGATGATTTCTCTTCCTTGTCCATGTTTTCACTTTAAACTTTTTTTCTTCTATTTGGAAACCTATCTATGAGTTACATTGAATAACCATTATGTTTCATAAATTTCCTTTTTAAAGGGAGTTTTTGTATTAATTTTTATGTTTTGGTCACATTCAAATATTAACTCTTTGATAATATAGACAAATTTCTAGGAAGGAATTCGTTTTAAGGTAGGTAGAATATAACACCCTGAGATTTTGTGAAATATTATTTTAAAATAATTTAATAATTTTGATATTTTTAATCTCACATAACACCGAACTTATCTCGTGTGTAAATTCATTATATTACACACTATTTTTATCTTGTGATAAGTGAAACATCATCTTCGCTTGCATTACACAACACCAAATTTCTAAAAAAAACAATTTAATTATTATTATTAATGAAATAAAATAATTATATCCTAGTTGTTTTAATGGAGGCTATAAATAGGATTATCTAAATTATGGATCTATTTTTATATACGTAAAACCGTTTTAAAATTTAAGGGAAATATATTTTTGAAGAACGATTTAAATGCACAAAAATGAGTTTTATACCAATAAAATAAACACATAAGTCTTATTTTATAGATACCCAAGCTTGAAATACATGAAAATTACATTTATTTTATGGAATACCTAATAAATGACACAAAAAAATGCATAGAGATTATATTATGTTAGTGTCTTTGAAAACTCGGAACATAATATTCTAATCATGGTGAAAGATCTTCATCATCTGCCTCAGAGATCTTCCCATTTTTTACTCCCTAAAACTTTTTTTCATATCCTGGGGAAGAGAAAACATAAAAAGGGTGAGCTCAAATTCTTAGTAAGGGTAAACATGGAGAATATAAAAATAAAATAAAAATTTGAACGTATAAACATGAATAAAAAGTTTAAACATCAAAATATTGAATCATGAAATAAATCATGGTAGAATGTAATGTATAGATCATAGAAGAACATTAATCACGATAAAATATCATGAGATTAAAATGTGTAATTTTTGAAAACCATTGAGCACATAATATGATTTCCATAGTAGCCTAGACAATGCTTCCAAGACCATTATAGTCGAAAAAGTCCATTACTAAACTGGGTTTACTTGTCATTCCTATCCAATATTACTGAACCAGATTTACCTATAATTCCAGTTATGCATATCTAATGAGATAGAAATCACTACTGGAAAACATTGGATACAGGTCCTCAAACAGTGGCTATAGGTAATAGACACGGTTTGAGAAACCGTGTTGAAGTTTTGCGTGGCTATATGACTAGACGTATAGCCATGATTTGGAGCTATGGCTATAGGTCCAGAGCCACGGTTTAAATGGTGGCTATAGGTATACAACCACAGTTCAAACCGTGGTAATATCACTATAGCCACGCTTTGGAACCGTGGATATAGTGAGTGTATGATAAGTCATTAATGGGTAGAATATACCGTCTATTATTCGAGTAATAAACCAATGAAAATAATATTCAATAGTGGAAGACTATATAACCATGAACAATGCCATATCTCAAGACAACCAATGTAGGAAATAAAATATATGAACTGAAGCAGAAAACATGCCACACTAATGTATGTGTCAACTTTCTAAAATACAAATTGTAAATAAAGATGCCAAAAACTCCAAAGAGGGTCCCTAAACACATTTGTTTTCTTCATATAAGCTTCAACCCCAAAATTATTCATCTAACCCTGGTCCTCTATCCTTAACCTATCTTTCAATAAAAAAGAATATTCATGTACCGATGAGGAAACCTGAGTAGGGTGTGAGTAAAACTCAGTAGGTCACCACAAAAATATATAAAACAATATCATTTTAGATAATATTTTATGTATTTTTATAAAGAAATATGTACACTGCATAGGTAAAAATTTATCACATTATCTTTTATTATTAACTTAAAAAATTAACTCCTCGGTTCTCTAGGACACCCAGACCACAACACTAGATCCAGCTCATGCCAAAGCCCAACATTTTCCTCGGTAATTCCATATCTTAATACCTTATTTAGTGCATATTGGATCTCGAAGTATTCTAAGGTGATAACATATCTCAATACTTTATTCGGCTCAAGCTAGAGCCCAAATTATTCCCATGTGAGTTTATATCTCAGAATAACTTTGCTACCATTATTTAATCCATAATTAATTTACCATGAAACCATTCATACATTAAAAATTTTAATAAATATGTCCCCTTTCCCTAGTTCATACTTGAATGTCCATGTTACCATTGATAAACAAAATTTATAATGACCATGTTAACAATCTTTACTTCATCCTTAAATGACCACATTCCAATTCATAGCCACTCATTAGAATGTCCATGTTTCCATTATCTACTTCATACTTGAATAATGATGTTAAAATTCATAAAAACCAAATTAATTCAACAATTATTTATTCACATAAACTCCATTACTAGTTCAACAAATATTTTATCCCAATATTACTCTTAACGACTTTTTGAATTAATTAAGTAATCATACCCATTAATTAATTTATCAGATAATTAATCAAGATTCACAAACTCAATTCAAAAAATTAATCCTAAAATTAATTATCCCATTGTAAATGATTCATAATTAATTGCCCAAATAATTATGTTAATCTACAATACCACATAATAAATCCAATAATTAATTATCTCAATTCAGCCAATTTTATATCAATGAATACATTCCCTAATTAATAATCAAACCAAGATCCAAAAATCACTTAATTAATCCACCAATTATTTATAATTAATTATCTAGTTAATTATCTAATTGGATAGCCCCTAAATCTTATAATTATTTATCCATGTAATTATCTATTTCGATAATACATGAATTGATCAATTGGACATATTAGAAAACTATAATTAGGAATTAAAATTGCTAATAAACATGTGTAATTATACAATTTTTATACACATATCAAAATAACAACTATGGGAATTGAAAATTAGACCACCAACCACAATTCTCTAATGGATAATTTCCTAACAAAAAACCCCAAAAAATGGTATGCCTAATGATGTAAATCAAGATATGAATATCAAAACCCTAAATCATGATTAAATAAATCAGTATATTGTAAATATAGATCTAGATCTAGAATAATTGAACTATATCTCACAATATAGATATAGATCTATCCATAATAGAATATTAGATCACTGAAAGATGGTGGAAAGGAATGGGAATCATGAGAGAAAAAATGGGGATGATTCACCCAATGGGAGAGAAGAAGACCTTGGATTTGGGCCTCCATTCGTGATGAACGACGGTTAGGATGGCTTTTAATTCATATCAATAGCTCCAGAATCTTGAAATACTTCCTATGGTCTAATGGGGGTTAGATTGTGTGACTTTTTTGGGCTTAAGGGATTTCTAAATAAATTTTTGTCATACTTAATTCCCATTCACGGTTTTCTAGGAAGGGGCACATGGTTTTCCAAAATCGTGTGCCAACCGTGCACATGTTATTTTAGTGTTTCATGGTCACTCCTAAGAGGAATCATGGTTTAAAAAACCATGTTCCAACCATTCTATTCCCCCACTGTCCAGGGTTACATGATTTACTGGGCTAGGGCACACAGTTTTCCATAACTGTGCGCCAACCAGGAACAACCCATTTTTCTTATATTTTTCTCAAAATTCAACTGAAACACATCACAAGTTATAAAACAAAGAAAAATTACTAAAATAAATAAAATATATTACCTATAAAATATCTCAAGTCAACTAAAAAAAAGTTCAGGAGCTTACAATCTTCTCGCCTTATAATAGCTCATCCTCGAGATGAACTCCCAATCTTCTCTAAGATTCCGAGTCAAAAAGATTTGGAAACTGTGCCCAAATATATACATCCATTTATCATGTATTCTTCTTCACATGTCAATATTTTCAAAATATACATACTATCGACCTGGGTTTTCCACACAACACTTTCTCACTGTGATCCAACACATGTATCAGATGCTTCTCAAATGATGCATCTATCTCTAACTCAACATTAACCACATAGATCCCATCATAAGGGTTAGGGTCAAACCTCTGCAATTGTGGAACATAAAAAACTTCATGCATAGTACTGTATTATTATGGAATAACCAATCAGAATGAAAGCAGTTAGATTCTCATCACTACCTTAAATGGTCCATTGAAGTCGGGCACCGAATTTCCCTTCTTCCATATCCCATGGAGAACCAACCTTAGAGAGACCTGAATGAATACATTATAACCCTCTGTAAACTCTAGTAATCATCGTATTCTATCAGCACCTGACTTATATTTACTCTTATCCAGATCCCTACATTTCTCAATCAGCTGAAATTGCTCTGACATCTCATACACGAGACTTGGTCCTAACTACTCTGACTCACCTGCCTCCATCTAGCATAGTGGTGATCTTCATGGACTACTATAAAGATCCTTGTATTGTTCCATCAATATAGTTTCCTGATAAATTTGTTTTATAAGAAAACTCCACTAAAGGCAATTTATTTTCCCAAAACCCAGAGAAGTCAGGAACTTATTCCAACAACATATCCTAAATCACTTGTATAGTACGCTCAGACTTCGCATATTTCTATGGGTTGAATGAATTAATCAATAATAACTATGTACCATGTTCATTATACAAGACCTTACATAAGAATTAAGTGGAACGTGAGTCATGATATGAATCTATAGTTCGTGTCACCCTCTGGAGATAGAATATCACCCAAACATACAAGTCTCCTAACTACTCCATGAAGAAATTCTCCCATATAGGTAATAAGTGTGCTAATTATTTCAGATGATCCAAAATAATACATGTAGAATAATTCTTCCTTGGATTATATGATAAACCCAACACAAAGTCATGTGTCATGTCTTACCACTTACACAATGGAATTGGTAATGACATTTGAAATCCTCCAAGTCATTGATGCTCTGCCTTCACCTATTGATAGATATAGTATCATGTAAGGTTACCTATTATCTCCTTTTTCATGCCTGAACACCAAAAATATCAACGTAGGTCATTATAAATTTATTTTCACACCTAGATGTATCTCCCACTTCAAGTTATGAAATTACTGTATCAACTCCTCTCACATGATCATTGTCACAATAACTAGATTCCTAAAATATATGATCTGATACTCATATATCAACAAATATGAAGATGACTCCTCACATTGATGTGTTTAACTCCAGGTAAAATACATTGGATCCTCATACTACTTTTCCCGTATCCGTCTCAATAATGTATATTCCACTAAAATTGAAACTAGGATCATTAGTTCATAGTTCTCCTAAACCACCACATGCATCTCACCCAGCAAGGTCATCATCTTCCACTCAGCACTAGACTCTTTAACTACCTGAGTATGGGTATTCTACTAAAATAATTAGCAAAAATTTTCCTTTAACAAGCTTATATTCTAGCTCAAAATCAAACGAATGCACAAACCCAACCCATATCAACTGTCGAATATTCAAATATGGTTTTGAGAAGATATTCATTAATATCTTCTGATAAGTATATATAGTGAACTTCTCATAAAAAAAATATTATTTACAACCCTTCAGATCCTAAACCACCACCTCTAGCTAAAAATTATGCATAAGATAGTTCTATTCATTTATCATTAGCTATCGAGTCCCACCGTCTATAACTCAATCTCCCTACATTAACACAACATTAAAACCTATTTTATAGGAGTCACAACTCATCATGTAATCCTCACCTAGCCTCTGTGGAATCCAAATTGGTGATAATTCTAAAAACTTCTATAACTAAATGAAGGACTTATCACTTGCATTGGATGAATCAAACTTTGTCCCCTTTTGGTTATTCTTGAAAGAGGTGATGTCAAATGGGAAAATTCTAGGATGAATATCCAATATTATTGATCTAACCTGAGAAATCTATGGATATTGAATACATTCATGGGATGCTCGAAAGAAAACAATACATTAACCTTCTTATGGTCTACTGACACACCTTCCCCTAAGATGATGTGTCCCATGAATCATATCTGATTGATCCAAAACTAACATTTAAATCACCTAGAATATAGTCAATTCTCCCTCAATGTACTAAAGATGATGTCAAGATATTGTTAATGATCCTCATGGCTCTTAGAGTACATCAAGATTTTAACCACAAACACTTCCACAAACCGATCTAGGTAATGATGGAATATTTTTCCAGCAAGGGCATAAACACTTTTGGAATATTCATTAATAAAAATGACATTATGAAAAACTCATAAAGGCCATACCTACTTTTGAATGTATTTCATAGTATACGAGAAGTCTAAACTCTTAGCTGATGATACCCTTATCTCAAATCTATATTTGATAACACACAAGCTCCTATAAAATGGTAAAATAGATATTTAGTACTTGGAATATGATTCCAGTTATTTATAATCATCTTATTAAACTTCTGAAAATTGACAAACAAGAAAATAATGCCTTCAACCTTCTTTGAAAACAACATAGGTGATCCCCAAGGTGACGTACACATACTCTTAAATCCCTTATCCTCTAACTCCTCTTGTTGAGTCATGAGTTCTTGATGCCCTATTAATGAAATTATTGGTGGTTTAATAGATAACGACTCATCCACCTACATGATATCAATAGTAAATTCCACTTATCTCAGAGGTTTCATCCCAGATAAATCTTCATAAAACACATTCTGAAAATGTTCCACCACTAGTGGAAATATGTCATGCATTATGACTACATCATATAGTAATAAACTAGCAACATGGACTATCATATATACTAGTTGCTAATTAATTGGCCCTACTTATCATTCTTGGATATCCCACTACCCACAATGAATATAATGATCATCATTAGGAGATGTAAAATTAACTCTCATCCATTAAAAATCTATGTGGTCTTAGTATGTGACTAGCCGGTCTATACCCATAATTACGTCCATGCATCACTTGTCAATGATATAGTGATCCCATATAAAATGATACTCCCCAACTTCAAGAGAACATCCTTTACATATATAGATTTCTATAGACCATACTCCCAATGGTGTATCTATAGTCATATTCATGCTCACAAACTCCACTTATAGGCTGAAACCCGTAAATATTTTTGAAGATATAAATGAATGAGAGTAACCTTTTTCAAATATAGAACAAGATAATATATGTTATATTTAAGTATTAACTCTCATTGTTGATGATATACCCTCTCTATCCGTAATTTTTGGATTTATTTTATGTGGATTTTCAGCCCCTCTTCCCTATGATGTTGTCTGACTGACCTGAGTTGCACAACTCTACTGATATGGGTGCTCTTTTCCAAAATAAAAACAACCACTACCTCTACCACCTTATCCCGTAGAACTTAAGCTACCATTTTGATAAGGTGTAGAAGATCCCATTACCACACTTTGACTCTATCTAGTTGCACCCTCGTTGAATGTATGTCACTATGTCTTGGTGAAATTATGTTGATGTCCCATATTGGGACAAGAGTAGAGTTATTCTAGTATTTGGTGGCAGTTTCTATGATAATGTCCCATCCTACCAAACTAATAAAAAATCACTCCAGTAAGGTCCTACTTAATCGACCCTCCTATATGACCACTCATCTTTGCATTTCCCTAGATAAAGTTATCATAAATGAAATTCCTACTCTTAGAAGAAGAACCTCCTGATATTCCAATAGAAACTATTTGTCTATCACTAGAATCCTCTTTTTGGTTCACCTCATCTATGAGATTCAGATACACCACCTTAGAAAAATTATTTAATTGAGTGTACTTAACATGGGAAATTGTCTCACACTTAAGTCCATCCAGAAAGTGTCTCATTATAGCTATGTCATATCCTTCCAAGGATGGAGAGAATAATTGTTGATCTGTAAAGAATCTAGAATAATCCATCATGAAAATTCTCATAGGTTTTATCCATATGAACTCAACCTCTTTCTCCTAACTTATCATATCTGGGTAGAATTGATATAAGAACCTATGAAAGATATCTTTCCATATGATTTCATCTTTCTATCTAGTCTGTTCTAGAACATCCCACCAGTACTTTATTATTCCTCTTAGAATACAAGCATCCAACTTGATCCTACTCTCAACAGGAGTCACCAAATGGTCATGTATCATCTCAATGGACTCAACCCAGAACACATATCCCTCAGGCCCACCATCTCAAGTAAAAGTCATAGGTTGTTACAAATGAAACTCTCTCATCAAGTCATACATTCTCTCCTCAACCCACCCTAGGTCTCTTCCCATAAATTTCATGAAGAGAGTAAATTTACCTTGTAACTTCTCTCATTATTTCTCACCTAGTTATATCAGTTCCATAGATTCCACTACCGGTACAACGTTAAGATCCATAACCGTTTGTCATCCTCTCAAATGAGTCCTAATGGAGGTATATCTCTATAATTCCTAACTCATATCTTTGGAACCATACAACAAAATTTTCATATATATGTAAGAGGAATGATAATAACAATTATTTTCTCCAAAACATTCTACATGGTCAAAACTGAGGCGCTATCATTACCCTTAAGCATCCTTCACCTAGGTCTTGGTCATCTAAGGAAATTATTATTTACATATCAATTTTCTCATTTAGACACACAATAATTCACATTATTGCATTATTAACACTTCGAATTTCATATTAGGAACCAT
The DNA here is from genome assembly GCA_963277665.1 of Viscum album. NCBI lineage: Eukaryota > Viridiplantae > Streptophyta > Magnoliopsida > Santalales > Viscaceae > Viscum > Viscum album. Next base: position 766,584,373 of record OY728119.1, on the reverse strand, counting down.
TTTCAATTAAATATCACAAGGAATATTAGATTATATTGAACAACATATCCAAAACACATTTTACCATGTGTGACCAAAATTATTCATGTCAAAAAATAATCCTAAGTGCATTGAATGATTCATGAAGACTCAAATCCCATGCCATTTCGGGGCACAAGTCAATTATTAGAAAATTTAAAAATCATAATTCACATCACACAGAATGTGAATCACCAAATGTGACATAATATTCAACTGCAACAACAAAAAACAATAACAACAAACCAACCCTGAGATATTTGGTTTCCCCATTACATGGGTTTGAAACTCCCATGTACAATCGCATGTCCATGCCCCCACTATTTCTATTCGATTATATACTTTTCCAAAAATAGTAAAATAAATGAAAGAGAAAAGAAAACCACATCTAATAACACTTTATCACATTCTCTCATAGGTGACACATACTGATACCCCGAGATGGTCTATCAAATGATGTTAAACATAAATCCCTATATACCAGAGGATGACGACTAGTAATGAGGGTATGATAATTCATTTATGAGGATAATATACCCTCTCTGATCCTAGTAATACACCATAAAAAATAAACAAATACTAGTGGAATCATATATAATCATAAATAATTACCTATCTCAAGAATATCAAAGAAGGAAATATAATATACAAAAGAAATCGGAACTCATCCCATGCTAATGTATGTAAAAAGTGTCAAAAATGAAAACTACGAATAAAGGCACCAACAAATCCCAAGTGGTTCCCAAAGGATTTCTTTTTCCCTCATCCATGTTTCATCCCAAAAAAATTATCCATCTAACCTTATGCCTTTTCCCTTTACCTGTCATGCAACAATAATGTCTATTTGGGTACCTATTAGGCATCCCACGTAGGGTGTGAGTCCAACTCAATAGGAAACCACCAATGGTGTATGAAAAAAAATCTATTTAAATAATAGTGTATTTAGTTTTATAAATAAATAAGTACAATTCATAATTAAATAGTTATCACATTATCATTTATTCTTTACTTAACCGAATTAACTGATGGGTTCCTGAGGACACCCATTCCTACATGCCATCTTCAGCTTATGCTAGAGCCCGAAGTGTTCCTATGTTATATCATATCTTAATCACTTCTTTGGTTCATGCTAGAGCCCAAATGATTAAAAGGTGATAACATATCTCAATACCTAATTTGGCTCATCCAAGATCCCGAATTATTCCAAAGTGAGGTCATATCTCAGAGTACCTATGTTTCAAATATTTAATTAATAAATCATTTCCCCTGCTAACATTCATACATCACACATTATAATTACCATGTACCCATTATATAATTAATACTTGAATGACCATGTTACTATTCCAAAACACCCATTAGAATGATCATTTTACCATTCTTTACATCATCCTTGAATGACCATGTTTCTGATCAGTGGCCCACATTTGAATGAACATGTTCCTATTATTTATATAATACTTTAATGACCATGCTTCTATTCATACCCATAATATTATTTATGAAATTAATTATTCTTACATATTCCATAACAAATTTGAAAATTATTTTATCACAAAAATACCCTTAATTAATTCACCAATTAATTATTTCATCAAACCCATTAATTAATTTCAGTATTACTTAATCAGGATTCAAAAAATCAATTCCCATAAATAATCCCACAATTAAATTTCTCATTCTCAATCTCATATCTTCATAAGAAAATCCCCAGTTAATTATCTTGATATATAATATTAATATCACCTAATTAATACCAAAATTAATTACATCAATTCAACCAATTTGATATATCATAATTAATTCCCCAATTAATTATCTAAACTTTTATCCCCAAATACATAAATAATCCCCCAATTAATTATATAATTTTAAATCCCATAAATGTAATAATTGATTCCATAATTAAATATCAATTTCCATAATACTTCAACTAATCAATTAGACACATTCATTAAAAGCAATTAGGAATTAAAATTACTAATAATGTCTAGAAATTATTTAATTTTAATACATGTATCTAAATAAGGACTAGGGTAATTGATGATTATACCACCTACCTCAATTCACAGATGGATAATTTATTAACAAGAATCTGTAATAATTTGGGTGAAAAAAATAAGTAAATAGAGATGTAACTCTCAAATACCTAAATCCCGATTAAAGAAATAAATATATTTTAAATCTAGATATATATATAGAATCATGATCTAGATATCACCAAATAGTTATATATCTACCCATAATAGAGGATTAAATTGTTGAAAGAAGATAGAAAGAATGGAAAAAGAGTAAGAGAAAAACTATGAGAGGATTCACTAATCGAGAGAGGAGTCGCCTTCGATCTGGGATTCCATTTGCGATGAAAAGTGTTTAAAAATTCTTGGAATTATTATAGAGAGATCCAAAACATTGAAAGACCTCCTAGGGTAGAATGTGGGTCAAAATTGGAGAGTTTATGGGGGTTGAAGAATTTTTTAAATAAATTTCAGGCTTAATTAATTCTGGCAGACAATTTGCTAGGAAGGGTCACACATTTTTCTATAATAGTACTCCAACCATGCACCATTTATTTTAGGGGATCACAGTTACTCCTAAGAGGGTGCACAATTCGAAAGTCTATGTACTAACTGTGAAATTCCCCACTATCCATGGAACAACAATTTTTTGGATGGGGCCCATAGTCTGCCCATACCGTGTGCCAATAATGAACATCCCCTTTTTATTTCATTATTCTAAAATTCTTTCCGAACACATAACATGTTATAACCCAAAAAAGTACACAAATAATGAAACGTTTTTACTTGAAAAAAATCCCGAGTCCACTCTAAAAAGGTTAGGATCCTACAAAACAACTACAGGATAATATAGATAAAGGGTTTATACACCCTAGTGCTTCATCATGGGGTACACCATTCCTTTTTTTCAAGATTATTATTGGGTCAATGCACCTCTGAATTGATTATATCATTCTCAATAATATCACAATAAAGAACAAGTATCCTCTAGTATTGATTTATGACTAGTTCAATCAGCTATAAGAATCCCAATACATCTCTAAGGTGGATCTCGTATACTGATATTATAAATTAATGGTGATGAAGGATGATATCAAATACTACATTTCATACAATTTTCAACCACTATGAATTCATAGTGATGAAATTTGGAATCACTAATAATCTATAAATATTCATATACATGATTAGTATATTCTTTAGATATTACCTTGAAAATGTTATGGTAATGCTTATAGATGATATTCATATCTACTCCAAATAAAAGTGAGAGAATGGTAAGTATTTGTATGTTGTAATAAAGACCTTAAAGAAAGAAAATACGTATGAAAATTACTATAATTGTGATTTTTGGAAGGATTAAGTAAAATTCCTAGGGATTTGTATCACCATCAAAGGGATATCTATGGATCCTTTAAAAATAGATGAAATTAAATGTTGGACCAGAACAACCTCTATTATGGAAATCTATAATTTACTTGGATTAATTGGGTACTATAATAGATTTTTGAGAAATTTCTCAGGATTAACGATCCTAGTAATGAATCTAATATATAATGGAGTCAATTGTTTCTAGACTAATTAATGTTAAATGAGTATTAATCTGTTTAATAAGAGGCCAATAACTGCACATGTTCGCACTTTACCCACTAAGTTGGGAGTGATTTTTTAACTATAGTAATAAGTACAGAAAGGTATTGGGTTGTTTACTCATTCAATAAGAAAATGTTATATTCAATTCCCCCATTAATTAATGATCCATTAAAAGAACAACCAAACACATTAACATGACTTAGATGAAGTGGTCTCCGTAATAATGATTTGGAAACTCTGTCTCTATGGGGATAAGTGTATAAAATATATGAATCATAAAGTTATCACATTTATATTCACAAAAAATTATCTCAATATATTCTATTAAAGTTGTAAGAGATGTTCAGAGTTTCGGATTGTTCAATCTATTACAATCCTAGGGAGATGAACAATTTTTTAGATTCGCTGAGTAGAAAAGATCTTATTACCATAATAATGATCTAAATTTCACGGGATAAAATCTTATTGGAAATATTGAGGGTGTAAATAATAATAATAAAACGATCTTCATCCAACATTTCTTAAACAATTGATCAAATATCAATTCAGAAGAGGATCAAGGAGGTTCATAAGGATGTTGTTGTTCCACCAAAAAAGGTATAGAATATTCTAGAGATAAAATTTTCTTGAGATGTATTTATATTTGTGGAACCTAGGTTTGTGTCCCATAAAAACCAAAATAACGTGGGAACTTCTGGATGATTCACATATCTCACCCTTCTATATTCATCCAAGAATCACTGAGATGTATACATATTTTAAGAAAAACAGGTGGTGGGAGAACATGAATATATATTTCATAATTTTTATCATGGTTATTAGTATGAAACAAGTCATGTATGAATGATATAATTATAATTGTATGATGAATCCATTTCCTATAACTATGTGGAATTGGGAAAATATTACTAGGGATATCATTATAAGACTTCCTGGTGAGACTAATGCCAATAATGCCATCTAGGTGGTATTCGATCACCTTATCAATTCATCATACATAATTTTTATCTTGTAAGGTTTCTCTCTTGATTAATTAACCATGATATACATTAGTGAAGTGGTAAGAATACATGGAGTCCCTCTCTCTATTATATTTTATTTATGTATGAGGTTTACCTTGAGGTTTTAGATTAGCCTTCATCATGAATTAGATACAAAAGTGATCTTCATCACTAATTTTCACCTTCACAAGGATGAGCGTTGGAAAATAACCTATAAAACTATGTGGTATATGATAAAATCATGTTTAATGGATTCACAAGGATGTTGGTATCAACACCTTATGCAAGTGGAGTTCTCATATTACAAAATTTTATAGTTCAGTGTTGAAATAGAACCTTGTGGAGCTTATTATGGTATGGGGTTTCAGAATAGGAAATGATAGGATGATGTTATAGATAAAGAATTGGTGTGGCATAATTTTATGTATGAAATCACAGATAAGGATTGAAATATTCATTGTTATATGATATCTATGAAAATTTGAAAGAACACATATGATAAAAATCATCGATGAGTCCTGGAGTTTGAGGTCAAAGATAAATTGTTCCTTTATATATCCCCAGGGTATAAATTTATTATTTTTGGGAAGAAGTAAAATTCTAGACCAAGACATATCAACCCCCTGATATCCTTGATCAAATCAAAGTAGTAGTCTATCAACTAGAACACCTACATACCCTATCTAATGTAAATGAGGTGTTCCATGTATCCATATTCAAGCAGTACATACCAGAACCCTCACATGTATCGAATCTATAACTGGTACCATTTGATAATGATATTATATATTAGAAGAAGTTTATGAAGATATCAGATCATAGAGACAAGGTTATATGAATCAATTAAACATACCTATCTATATGTTGTGGTAGAACCAGAAGTTTAAGGAAGCAAATTTGGATCCAGATGAGATATTGAAACTGAAGAACCATCATATATTTTAGTATATTATTTAAATATTAAGGGAAATTTTTGTTGACGGGGTAATAATGTAATTTCCCAAAAAATTATAAATGAAATTCCATTTTTAAATGAGTAAATTCCTTATTATAAAATAAATTAATAGAAAACACATATAATACAATGTTTAAGTTAAACCATTATAATTTATATCCTATCAGAATTAAAAGACAATTAATAATCATAATACTTAATAATATATCCATTATACAATGACTATATGATTAGTATATATATCGAGTTATGATAAATCCAATTAATATAGAAAAAATTGGTGATGGCCTCGAATAGTAGGATTGTAGCCTTTAAATCCCATTTTTAAGTACATACGAGGTTGACAGATTCAATATGAATTTTCCTTATGCAAGACCTAGATATGAATAAAGAAGTATGTAATGAAAAAATCATTTATCACAGAAGTTCAATCTCTTTGAGATCATGACCCAAACCATGTTCATTGAACCACCTGAAGAAAATATTACCATCACACATGTTAACATTAAAGAATTCACTAGTGAAATAAAAGGATTTGTATTTAGAAACTTATAGTATGAATATTTTTTTTAATAAAATGATTCTCATATATATATGTTATTACTTTATAGAAGTTAATTAATAATTTTTAATATACATTATATTTTCATATAATGAAAAAGAAATTTTATTTTTGGGAAATATATAGTTTCAATGAGGACACAAATTTTATGAATTCAGTATGTATTGAAATAAATGGTAATTTAATGAAATATTACTTTTCAATGATATTTATAAAATATATATTATAATATAATTTTATGAAATCAAATATAATCTTTATATGGATTGGAAAATTGCTATTCTAAAAAAACCAATATTTTTTCATAAATTAGAAATTTTATGTAAAAGTCTATATTATTAATTTTAGATAATTATTTAGATTAAATTAATTTTATTTTTTAAATCATAATATATAAATTATCGACAATTAACTTTTTATGATTTTATAAGGTAGTAAAATTTTTAGGTAAAAACTAAACACATTATAAATATAGGGTATGTATTATGACATCAAAGAAGAAAAAATTTCTGTAATAAATACTATAATGAGTATAAATGACCAAAATTATGTTTCCCATATAAAATTATATTATTTTGTTGATATTTTGTTAATTTTATAAACACTTAATGTATCCTCCAAAATTGATAATATATTTATGTGTTTAAAAATCAATTCTTTATAATCTTGACTCAATTTCACATCACTATGGGTATTATTTTAAGGATTTAAGTTATTAGACCTATAAAATCATTAATAACACTCATATTTCAAAATACAAATAAGGAAAAACCCTTGGGAAGGTATTTGGTAATGAATAATTTATTGTATGGTTGAAAATCTATGTTTAGAAATCAATAAAGAATTAACCTATCCTTTTCTAACCCCCCCACACACAAAAATCTTTTTCCAATTCACTCAAAACCCATGTATCATGAAGTTACTCATAAATTACCTCTCTATATACCAACCAAGGTTCCTTGTTCTCTTAAAAGACACCCAATATTTCATAATCACCCTGTCATGGTATGTTATTCTCTTATTATCCATTTTATTCAAGAACTACATTTATATTATGCCCATTTATTTTGAATTTCCCCTATTGGAATGTTTTTTTAACATCTCTAATACCATTATTATGATTTCCAGTTATTTATAGACCTCATTAAATCTCATTAAACCCTTACATTATTCATTACATACCCCTGTCATGCTTCCAAAATTATCCTACAATTTTTTATGCTAAACATTTGTGCAATGAATACATATACCCATTCACAGTTAATAGTTTTTACCTAGATGAAAATATAATTAATTTACTATACAATTCCATTTATGTAACCCAAATTCATAAAACATACGATTAAAATTGATAAAATACATCCTTATGTTGTATAATCTATTTTTCACACTTACACATATGCATGACATAAATGTGGTATGCCAGCCTTGAATTATATCACACTTAAATGCATTGGGTAATGGTTTTATCTCATGATACTCCATGTATAGTGAAAAGGTATGTCATCACGAAAATTTTATGTTATTATGTATTAGCGGTTATCCTTGAATTAGGATTATGATTTCATGTTTTATTTTGTTTCCACATTCCTTTGTAGCTAGGATGTTATCATGTTATATCATGCCTCATTATTCAAGATTTTGATTCTCACTCATATTTTTCCATCTTAATATGTCTCATGTCTCAAAATTATTACATTCATTGTATTAATATTTGATCATTTCGTTATGATGCTTTATATATCACCCCTTTGTTATGTACATGATCGGGTTATCCTATGTAGTTTTAGAAGATCAATGTAATTTTAAGAGGATGTTAATGATTTTAAAATAATATCATTGTGTCCCAATTTTTTTTTATATACTTAATTACCCAAATTCAAAAGGACTAATGACCATCAAGGGTTTTATTAAATGTATATCTATGAAATAAATCCTAAATTCATTTTAATGATTTTATAGGTTGTCATAGGTGGAATGAATAGTTGAGCCAAATTATTAGAGTTATGTCAGTTGAAAACCTCTATTAACACCCAAATATAACTCTATTAGTGCTGCTGATGATAAATGAAATGTTTTTTGAGAGAGGTTATAGGTATTCCATAGATTATTTTTAAATGTGTTTCTTATGTGGAAGACATAATCTGTTTAGGTTTGGGTTTACGCAATAGAGACATATTATCTAGATCATTTGAAGTTTCTATGTGAATGACATACCACTATCGATATCAAGTGAAGGGGATATTCCTTTTGATCAAGTGATATGTATTCTTGATTATAGAAATATGATAGTTTTTATTTGATTGATTAATGAAAAAAGTATTGTATGACCTAGAAACACTCTTGAGATGGTTAAAAACCATGGTTTCTATCATGAGTTATAGTTAAGCAGTTCAACAGAGTAGTTATGTGGATAAAGATATGAACAAGATTTTATACACATATAGTTTCATGCATAACATTCTAAAACATTGAATTTTTCATATGAGATCAGGCATGTAGATACATGCCTCAAAGTTATGAAAACCAGTGTATAGTATCAAGGATTCACACCAAGTGGTTATGTGAATGAGGTGTTTTATAGTGAATATCATATTATTGAAAAGCTAGTAATATTATACGGTGTTTAAAAATATATTTAGTATACCCACTAAATATTATCATTTCATATCTGGACTATGAAGAAAAATAAAAATGATAAGGAAAAAGATTTAACAATCACATGTTGGATGAGGAATGATGGATCCCTAAGATAATTACATATTGAAATTATATTTTCTAGGGTAGATAGGTGTTGATGTTGTGATTAATTTTACAACACATAGATTTGTACACACTTAAGAGGATTCAGTCGTCTTGAATTTGAAGAGGAAGGCACCAGACTAACCACCACATAAGGATTTAAACTCATCTAGACCTGATGAGGTCTAAATAATAATGAAATATCAATAATGATTCGACAACATATGGATGTAATGAAAATGGATAATATAAAATAGGAGAATAATTGAGCATACATATGAAAGAAGAGCCTAATTCTAAAGGGAGAAATCTTATCAAGTTTATTATTCTTTATAGGTGCCTATATGTCTATAAAATCACTCACTAAAGAAGTGATTTTATGTGAAGAAGATACATTGACCCTTGGTAGAAGAGTGACCAAAACCTAAACATTATAAGGGAAGTGGGCCTAAAATAAAGTTATCAAGGATGAAAAATTATATCTACATAATAAATAAGGATTATTGGATTCTGAAACATATACACATTGTCAATGTGTTCTCCTTGAAGGTATCCATTTATGGTAAATGTTGTAAAATATGTGTGTTCATTGTATTTTTTACCTTACTATATATCAATGATTACTTAGGTGGTTTATATTTTAATAAATTCAGTATTAAAACACTTGTGTAAATATGGAACCAATATCCTAGGGGAAATGTTAATTACTTTAAAAAATTAATTATTCAACCATAAAACTAATTCACCACCTTCCCACTCTCTAGGTGTCTCTTATTGAAAGGGTGATAATATAATATAATAAAATCATTACTACTAACTTACAGAATAAAATTATTATTTTATAGAGATTTTACCTATATATAGTATAAATAATTTTATTTTGTTATATACATATCATATTTAATGATATTAATATATCATAGGGTATTAAATACATGTTGAAAATGGAATATTGAAATATATTAGGTGTTTCATTAGTCATGATAGAGTGATATAATAACACAATTTCCTTGACTAAACCTGGTTTATAACATGGCTATGTTGTAATGTAATGTTTTATGTTCAATGGCATTATATGATTCATAATAAATTTTATGATTGATTATGGTTGTCGAAAATTAATTGGTAAAATTTAAATTTATACCACATTAATGATGTTATTAATTAATTTATATCACATATGATGAAATGTTAAGGAGAATTAATTTAATTCATTTATGTGTTAAACACATGATCGACCATGGGGTTAATTTTTTTTTAACCTCATGCCATTTTTTCATAAATTATGAACGTATGAGTAAGTGTATGTAATCCTTAATTAGATTCCCCAATGCGTATATAAAATTCCATTAATATAACTTCTGATATTTTTATTCAACTTATTTCACCCAAATATAACTTATATATTTATTTTCCACTAACAGAATCTAGCATATCATAGTTATAAAGAGGATCCCACATAAACATTGGGTGTTTCGTTATATCAGGGGTACACCCAAAAGGAAAGTGTATTTTATCAACTTCTTAGTTATATTTATCAAATAATATGACTAAAGATCATATATCCATCCAACATTAGTGTAAGGTACACAAGAATCCTTCATTTTAGTTTATGTATGGTTTCATTTTAAAATCATTGATATCATTGTTTGAGGTTTCATGGTGTATTTTTATACAAAAAAACGTGTGTTATTATATATAATTATATACATCAGTGGTATAAAAGTCAGTATACTATTTAAATGATTCATGAATCCATGTTTTTAAATGAATAAAATGGATACCATAGTGAATATCCTTAAATATGATCTTGATTTTAAATTATAAGTGGCATTAAAATAAAGGACATCACAATCTTTGAAAAGTTAATCTTATATGATATGTGATACCTTAATAAACAATTTAGTGTAATCCTTTGTTTATTTATGTAATAACATTAAACATAAAAATTCATTTTTTGATGATAGCACCGATATGACCAATTCATAAAGTGAAAAACAAAGAATTGCATCATAAAAATGATATTGATTTTTATCAAAAAATATGAAACCAAAGAACTGATTTCTATATCATTGTCTATTTTATTATCCTATCATAAAGAATGTTATATGTTTTATACTATCTTGGGGATTATGATATGGAATATATTCTTAAATAAAAAAGATAACACCTGTCTATAATTTATGAAAATTATGTTTTCAATTTTTTAAATAATAATTTATTTATTTTATTTATAAAATGATTATAATTATTTGGAAATAGAATATTATGTTAATTATTTAAATTAAGAAGTGTTTCTAAATTAATTAACAATTGGTATTTATAATTCATTATTAAATTCTTATGAAATGTTGAAAAAACAATATCTATAATGTTGATTTTTAATAATAAAATACATTGGTGTTTATTTAGAATTACTTTGTAATTTGATATAATGTTTTTATATTTAAATTATATGATAATTTATAAATTGTTTATTGATTAAAAAATATGGCACAATATAAAGTATTTTTTATTGAATTATGAATTTCTTATGATTGTTAATTTAAATTGTTCAAATTAAAATGACTTGTTTTGAGAATTATTTAAACCATATGAAATGTATTTTTGATAAATTTAAATTATTAAAGTTCAAATATAATTAAATATGTGATATTTTAATTATGTATAGTGTTTAAATAATATATGAATTCTTCATATCAAATATATAATGTTAATATTTTAACAAAATCTTATATATTTATATAAATTATATATAATGTATAATTTAAAGGAATTAATAATAGAGGTTAAAAAATGTGTTTATATTCATTTTATAATTGAATATCCATAATTCATTAATAAATTATAAGTTTTATAAAATTTACATATTTATGAAGTATTCATAATTGTATATCTCATTCCAAAATTTATAAATTATTCATTTATTTAGTGGTATTTCATGCATTATTCAGGTATATAGATTTTATATTATTAATGTATTTATGATTTAGTTTAATGTATTATAAAATTATTAAATATTATACATGAATTTAAGAAAAAAAATCTTGTTTATGATAATTTATATAGTATTCTTCTACCATGAATTCTTCTTGAATTGAATTATGATCTTAAATTAAAAATATAATTGTAACTTATATCAACTTGTAGTTTGAATTATGATGTAATTAAGGTCAACCTTAAGTAAATATTCACGAGTAGAGGGAATTTTAATCAGATTACCCATTGGTCATGGATTGTGGTCTATATCTAGAAAAGTGGTTTTAATGTCCCAAACCATCATGAGATTCCATCAAACTCGACACCTGACTCGGCCCGTGACATGGCCAGAAGGGTGTTCCCGATCCCCACAGGTTAGAAACTAGTGTATGGGCATCATGGAACTCCATTGAGAATGATTTATCTCATGAAAATATTATCTAACACAAGATAATATTTATATACAACATTACCAACATCTACGACATGAAAAACAATGGGGGAGTAAAGATAAAATCATGAGATAAGAATTTATCAATTACAAAAGAACAACTGAAAGGGGAGGGAATCAACTAGATGAAGAAAGACTACATGCAGTATATGGGTCGACACCCTCATGCTGCCTCAACCAATACCTACCTAAGGAGAAACCACTAGCATGGAAAACCACCATCACCTTCATAGAAGTCATTACCTTAACCCGAGTCACACATAACACATTCTACATGCACCCAAGGGTATATATAGGGAGAGAGATAATTTACCATGTAATATACCACCAAAAGGATCCATGTAATGAAGTAAAATAAAAATTAACATGACCATTTTCAAAAAAATAAAATGAATCAATTATAATTGAAAATGGGTTTTATCTTGACATGAAAAATAAATAAATAAAAGATAAATAATGGTATGTAAAAACAAAAACAAAGCAAGATGGTAAAATCCAAAAGTAGCAAGTTATCCTGGGTCCCTAGGTTCCTCATACGTCAATGATAAATAAATATTGTCCGTTTTCATTGATGATCTTATAGAGTTATTGCAACCAATGTTCTACATGTCCCCAATGCATCATCATCCATTTAGTTACTATTGTAGAACGAACTTCTCTAGGAGCCTGGTTTATTTACCAACCGGCTCATCTGAATTACTAATCTAGAGAAACCCACATATATACTCATGTTTCATGGGTCTTCAAATCCATTCTTATATCCTAAAAATCCCTTTTTCAAAATAAATATTTCTAACCATAACCCAAATATGAAAATCAATCATATATAAATAGAAAATCAAATTTAAACCATGAAATCAAAAAAATACCTTATAAAAAATCATTATCACACAAAAAATCAATTTAAAAAATTAATGATAAATAAATGATAATAAACTAATAAAATAATGGAATGTCATGGAACCACCTACCATTCAAGTGAAATCACCCAAATACAATAGGAAACCATAAGGCATACAAAGAGGAGACCCTAAGGAAGAAAGAACACACTAAACCAAATTAGAATCAAGTTAATGAAATGATATTGAACCCATTGTATTTAATAATATTTTTGGAGGAATGATTACCCAAGAAGGTAGAGAGGAGAAACCAATATGAGGGATGATGAAGAATGGGGAAGATATAAATTGAAGTTTCTAAGAAGAATCATGTACCCAACCATCCACATTGTCTATAAAATAGGGATTTGTGCGGAATGTACTTGTCGCTAGGGATAGTGAAGTTGAATGGGATTATATAAGAGGGTTAGGTGGTTAAAATTGATGTGAGTGTATAAGAGGAATTTAATTATTTTTTTATGATTCTAGCTGGCTGCATGGTTTTCCAGACAATGTGCAAACCTTGCAACAACTCTGTCTAAGATGAGTAGTAGGTTAAACAGTTTACCTGAAGGTGAACACATGCATGTGCCTGAGAAAGTGACACTATTAAGGTTGAACAGTTATCCTGGGAAGGTTCCACACATGTGTTCCATGTAATGTGGTTGAGATAGTGAAACTATTATGGGCACATGGTCTGCATTAGGATGGTGCACGATCTCTTATAATGATGTTCCAACCATTTTACTCCTTATGTCCATACAAACCGCATAATTATTCTTCAAAAATGCCTTGGTAATCAATAGAATAAAGGTAAGACCTAAAATATAAGAAAAATAATTGAATAGAACACCACTAATGTGAAAAATAACCCCACTAGGAAAACATTTTTCCATTATAAAGTAAAACCCAGGCCCGATCAAAAGATAAATGAGGATATTGATCCTCTACACAATAATTTTGTTCCCATGCCTCATTCATAACTATTTTTTCTAGAAAAGGACCAAAAATAATGAAATGAACATTACTCATATCACATTCGTATGAGAATCCACAATACACACTTGATTCTATGTCACATAGAAATTATGTTCCAACTCTAATTCCTCCCAAATCATCATGTGAGATAGTTCTAATATATACTTATTCTATTGAAATACATGTAATAAAACATTATTTGATGTCAACTTGGAAGTTAACTCCAAGATATATTCCACTATAGTAATGATTTTTGTAATCTCAAAAGTCTGGATATACCTCTTTGTATGTTTCTCATTATTAACAAGATGATGGTGACGTAATAAGTGTGTCACCTTTAGAAAAAAAATATTTACAAAATGAAAACTACAATTATTAGTGCTTATAATTGACATATGACTAATAAAAACTATATGCTTCCAACAAATAATGCATGATCACTAAAACTTTATCGGACATCTCCTACAGATGGATAGGTCCCAGTAAAGAATTCTCACCCACTTACATCCAGCATGGTGGTTAATTACATGATAGATAATAATGTTCATCAAAGGGATACATTCAAATTCTGGATTGTTAGATATTATTGTAACGCCCCGACCTCAGTTACCCAGAGTCGGTGCATTACTTCGTAACATTTGCATGATCACAAAAGATCAAGTCTATAAAGACCAATTAGTTTAGTAGCCTTGGAAACACTAGATACATTCATAAATGTTACATTACATCATAAAGTGAAAAACTACAATAACATAGTCTCCATTTTCCACACTCATATCCCCTTCAGACTATCCCTGCAGGTCATTCCTAAAATACTTCTTCACATCCTAGAAAAATTAAAACATTGAAAGGGGTGAGCTCAGATTCTCAGTAAGGATAAAAATATAGTTGAAGATTTCATAAATAAACATTAACATTTAAGGCAATGTATAACTAAAATAAAAGCCTTTTTAAACTTGAACTTCAGCATAATATGGAAAAAATAAAATTAAATAATGCTATTTACTTACTCACATGGATATTACACTAGTCGAATAATCCCATGAAATACCAATAACCACTTTCATAATGATGGAATGCATAATTCCAGACTATCATAACCACGTAGCCAAGGTCTCGTGCCAAGACCACAAATAAGATTTTGTCAAGGCCTCGTGCCAAGACACTAGTTTGTCTCATGAGACCTACCGATGCAATTTTTTTAGAAGATACATACATTTAAAATTTATTAAATATACTCCAGTGTTTTTCTGAAAACATTATGCAAGCTTCTGAAAACAAAATAACTAATTCTGAGACTGCTCGACTAATTACAGGCCATGATGGGTCCACGCCCAATCCCTTCCTTTCTACCACACTCAAGAGTCAGGTTTTCTAAAAACATTTTTAAGCTTGCGTTAAATACGTATACATTTGCACTGGATTTTCATATATCTCAGAAAAATATCTCTTTTTTAAATCATTTAAAAATCACATAATTATAAAAGAAAACCTTTTGAATAAATGTAAAAGTCAAAGGAGTTTATACACCGTATAAAAGAAAGTTGTGTATAAAACAAAATATGCCTCAATGAAAGGAGATTGAGACAAAGTCCTTAAAAAGATCATTTTTAAAATAAAATAGATCTATTATGTGTATTCACTATAAGTACACATAAAGAAAGTAAAAATACAAGATAGGACATAATAATATCATGACATAATTTGAATGTAGGAGATTAACCCAAAGAATGGAAATTGGGTTAAGAAATTACCTTACCTCGTATCTGACTTCACTTGAATGTTCTTTAACCTCCTGAATAATAAACTAGAGTTAATCTCTACCTTATTAAGAACCTTTTTCAAGTTCATTATTCATTTTATATCACTTATTACCATGTTATGAACATTATGTAATTATTTAAGTTAATAACGGTCGTTTTTCGATCTTAGGTACTTGAGTCAAAAATAAACTTCTTATAATTATACTTTGTTCATGTGGTAAAATATCCATTATATCCAGAATTATATTCATTATGTAGATATCATATATATCATATATATTCTGTATATACATTCATTCATAATATTACGTAACATTTAGAGGTAAGAAATGAAATGCACCGTTCCTGGAGACGGTAAGCCGTACGTACGCATGAACGCTACTTTCATTTCTATTTCATATTTAATGGAATGAAATTATAATTATATAAATGTATACTATAATTACATTATAATATAATGTATAATACCATTTACTCCATCCATTATACATCCCACACATGGCATTAACGATTCAAATCACTTTGAGGGGGCGGTAGTCCGCACTTCCTAAAATGAAATTATCGCGTTTACCCATAATGGAAATCATAAAGGTGTTCCATAAATGAAAAATACAAAAGAATAATGAAAACATAAACATAATATATATCATGTATGAAAATAGTTTCATCATAATGGCCACCATTAGAGGTGTTAAAAGAAGATTGAATAATCATCATTTCTTGAGGCAATAATTCGCCACCCACAGAAACAGTATGTTCCTTAACCATTTGATGAATGTGTGTGTATGTGTAAAAAACACCTTCTCATAAAAACATCCTAGTATATTGAAGATACTATTTTTGTTACAAAATAAAATAATAAAAAGAGTTTAAGGGGCTGGAGAAGCAAAATAAAACAAAATAACATAAGAGAAGACATTACCTTAAAATCGGGTAACTCTTTTTGATTTGAGGCAAAGGATTCTTTGGGAAGACTTATGCCCAAGGTGAGGCTTCTAGGAGTAAGAGAGGGATGTTGGGAAAGTATTTGAGTAGATTGTGTCTGATCCAAATGGCTTGGAAGGTGTGAATAAGGTGGTAGTGGTGGGGGCCTTTTATAAGAGGAGAGGAGGGGCACTCTTGGAAAGTAAGGAAATGTTACATTATTATGAGATAATTTTCGGATTTTAGAGGTCCCAAAATTATATATTTCGAGGATAAGGTGATAAGGGTTCGAAATATACCCATCAAATAGGCTTTGTACAAGTTTATGTCTTAGATTTTACATTATCTTTTTATTTTATTTAAATCGTTAATTAATGAGGTAATCACTGCATCACCATGGTGTCATAAATAATTTAATTTATTTAATGTCTAAAAATTATAAAAAAATTATCGTGATATAGGAAATCGTTTCGTCTTTCTAATTAATATTTATAGTCATAAATATAACTTGTATAACCCCATTTAAAAATTGTTTTAGTAAAAGAACTCATGTTTGTGACATTAAATAAAAAGTTTTTAATGTCCTTTTCCTACCAAAGTGGCTCCATGGGGTCCCCAAGTTGACCCATGGATTGTATTGGTCGGCCATGACTCATCCAATAAGTGTAGGAAAAGTGTAAAGGTATTTTAATATTTTTATAATATCATTTTTACCTTAAATTTTACTAATTACCTTTAATCGCGATTAATTAAACTTAAAAGTTACTATTCACCAAAAATTATTTTAATCCCATTGAACAACATTTTGCTTCCTAATGACAACCATGTATGTCAGATTTTTGAAAATCAAATCACAGAAGTGGCAAAGTTTCATTTAAACGA
Organism: Viscum album; assembly: GCA_963277665.1. Classification (NCBI taxonomy): domain Eukaryota; kingdom Viridiplantae; phylum Streptophyta; class Magnoliopsida; order Santalales; family Viscaceae; genus Viscum; species Viscum album. The sequence goes on along the minus strand of OY728119.1, from coordinate 766,566,629 downwards.
AAAATCATTTTTTTAACTACCACTTAGTGGTTTCACTATTCATCAAAAATTGAAGTTTTTGAGAACAATCCCAAAATTTCACCCTAAGCTATAATTGATATTCCGAATTCAAAAATGATGTCTATTTTACAAAATTCCAAACATATAAGTTGCATTAATTAATTTTATAACTAACTGTCACAACAAATAGTGTGTTTTTAAGAAACAATATATATCAAAAGATTGACAATTGTTTATGTCCAATTTCAATGTGAAATTAATTCTAATGACCACCGTTGGATAAAATGGTAAAAATATTTTTTAATTATACTTTAAAACCACTCAATATTATAATTTATCACTATAAATTGTTTTGATTAAAAAAGTTGTTTTAAGTATTTTTCACTATTCATAAAAAATTTGAAGTTCTCAGAAAATTACAAAAAATTCAACTTAGGGTAATTTCGATATTACGATTACAAAAATAAAGTCCCTTTTGAAATATAAAATTTATATAATTTCAAAAAGTGGGTATTACTATTTATAACTGCTACTTTTATTGGTCGTGGTGTGTAAGAACCTCGAACTTGCGTACAATGAAAGCTATTGCATTATTGAAAGAGAAGCGTATTGGGGAAGCTCAGGGTGTTACATTCTCCCCTCATTCAATAAATTGCATCCTCGCAATTTGAAATTTTTCTTTGAAAATAAAAGGATTAAAATAGAAAATACCTTTGTGGAAAACCCACATCAGAAATAAGGTTAATAAAAATATAACTTTAAAAGAATGAAAGATAAGTATAATGGTCACCTGAGATAGCCCATACTAGGATTCTATGAAAATATGGATATGGAAGAAAAAAAACCATCAAGGTCTGGTGGAGAGTTTTAGAAAACTGGATTAGGAGAAAGTTAACCATAAGAAAATCACAAACATGTGATTGGTTAAACTGTCATTGAATCCCCAATTGGAAAAGTTAACCGACAATGTTTTTGTTTTAAGTTAACTTTCATAAAGTTGAGAAATTTATTTAAGAGATTTACTAAGAATGTAAGGAAATATACTTACTTGTCATGTAGACTTTCATTCATTGATAAATTGTTTTACCACAAACCCATCTTTCACTCCAAATGGTAACAGAACTCAAAAATATTCTATTTATCCTAATTGTATATGGTTCCAAATATTAACACATACCATTTAGATTAGGAAAACATTTTTGTAATAACTAGGGACTTCCTGTAGGCTAGTGGTAGGTAATAAAGGCATGTCGCACTATGGTTGTGGGTTCGATTCCTACAGATTTTTCCGACGCGACGGGTTATCCCCCAACCTGCACGTTTTCCTTTTCCTAAAACTATAGTATTATGATATTCCAAAAATAATCGTCATAAATGTTTTAAAGATAAACAATACTATCCAAAGATCAAATTAATCCATTCCAACCTTTATAGTTATCCAAAATACCTCCATCTAGACTTTCTTTAAAAGGTCCTTAAATTCCAAAATCAATTGTAACATTAGATTCCCCAAACAAAGAAAAGTTTCTCTTATTGTCACAAACTAAAAATATGATTACCTTCATCATATTAAAACCTTAACGAAAACTAAAAGTACTGCAGTATAATACTTATATATATCACATTATTCTTATAACCAGCGTATAATCCTTGTTTCCAAAATCACCGATACATTAATTATTCCACTTCAACTATAGTAACAACATAATATTTTCCTTGATCCCTTGGACTTTTCTGAGGTAAGTTTCCCTGACGCATAGGACATTAATTTTCATAATGCCCCATTTCCATACAATTGTAGCATTCAACATTGATAGCCTCTTTCTTTCCTTTGCAATCACGAGCCTGGTGACCTTTTTCTCCACATTTATAACAAACTCCAATTCCTTTTCAGCAAGTACCAGGGTGATTCTTCCCACAATTATCGCATAATGGAAAATCCTTCTTTTCCTTTTTCCCTTTATCTATCTCTTGTTCCACCGTTCTCTTCTTCTCTTGTTTTACTTTATTGTCATAAGATTTAGAGAATTCCTTTTTTTTCATGATAGAACAATCGACTATATCTTCGTACATTGAGAAAGATTGTGATACTAGTGCTCGATGGAGAAACAGTTTTAACCCATCAATGAAATGATCGATCTTACTTTTTGGGTTACATATATAATCTGGAGCATGCCTCGCTAACCTTGTAAAGTTAGCCTCATACTTTGCGACATTCTCATCCTCTTTTAGCCTCAGACTCAGAAATTGCCTTTCCATATATGCTCTATGGTCACGAGGGAAGTATTTTTCTAAGAAAAGCTCTTTGAACTCCCTCCATTCCGTATTCGATACTTCATCATCTTCCTTTGTGTTTTGAATCAATGACCACCATTGATCAGCATCTCCAGTGAGGCGGTAAACTGACATGATAACCTTTTCCCTTTCACTATTCCCCAAGGCATGGAATAATTTCTCTAAGGAGTTTATCCATTGCTAAGCTACTAATGGATTTTTACCCCATTTAAATGTTGTTGGTTTTTACCTCATGAAGAGGTATAAAATTAATCCTCCATGTTTTAGATCAGGGTGATCCATACGAGTAAGGTTATTATTCATAACCTGAGTGAGTTTCCCCAGTATGGTGATAAGGTGATCAGCACCAGTTGTATCACTAGCTCCACTGTAATTATCTTGAGAAGGAGGGAAATCCCTACAAGGAGTGCGTTCATTGATACGGTTTCCATTCCTCCCACTAGGTTCCATTTCTAAAAAAATGGAATAAACTAGATTAGATTTTGAATAAAAATACATAATTACAAACATGCAAAACACATAACATAAATTGAACTATTTATGGATATAATCCATAATCATAATAAATGTTTTCTTTGTGGAAGTATATACTCATAACCCTTCATAGTGGTTTGTAAAACAAATTAGAATTATCCTAAGCATATCCCCTGGGAGTGTCGTAACCAAAAGTGCAGTAAGGCCCGTTGTCGTGCACCAGTTCCCGTTCCAGTCTAGCTCAAAGCGGTGTTTTTGGGTTTTACCCCTAGGTACATCTGTGCCAGAGCCGCCTCTACCTGCTCGTATCCAGAAATGGATGTATTTCTCGGAAAACTCACAAAATCTATATAATACCAAAATTCTAGGAAGTTCTTCTATACTAATCCTCAATGTCTATCTTAGGGCTATGTTCTCTAATCAGAGTTTATCTAAATCTAGCTTCTAAGGTTAGTACTAAACTACCTCTGATACCAAATGTAAGGCCCTGACCCCAGTTACCCAGAGTCGGTGCATTACTTCGTAACATTGTCATGATCACAAAAGATCAAGTCTCAAAATACCAATTAGTTTAGTATCCTTGGAAACACTAGATACATTCATAAATGTTACATTACATCATAAAGTGAAAAACTACAATAACATAGTCTCCATTTTCCACACTCATATCCCCTTCAGACTATCCCTGCAGGTCATTCCTAATATACTTCTTCACATCCTGGAAAAATTAAAACATTGAAATGGGTGAGCTCAGATGCTCAGTAAGGATAACAATATAGCGGAAGCTTTCATAAATAAACATTAACATTTAAGGCAATGTATAACTAAAACAAAAGCCTTTTTAAACTTGAACTTCAGCATAATATGGCAAAAATAAAATTAAATAATTCCATTTACTTACTCACATGGATATTCTACTAGACGAATAATCCCATGCAATATCAATAACCACTTTCATAATAATGGAATACATAATGCCAGACTATCATAACCACGTAGCCAAGGCCTCGTTCCAAGACCACAAAGAAGATTTTGTCATGGCCTCGTGCCAAGACACTAGTTTGTCTCATGAGACCTACCGATGCAATTTTTTTAGAAGATACTTACATTTAAAATATCTTAAATATACTCCAGTGTTTTTCTGTAAACATTATGCAAGATTATGAAAACAAAATAACTAATTCTGAGACTGCTTGACTAATTACAGGCCATGATGGGTCCACACCCAATCCCTTCCTTTCTACCACACTCAAGAGTCAGGTTTTCTGAAAACATTTTTAAGTTTGCGTTAAATACGTATACATTTGCACTGGATTTTCATATATCTGAGAGAAATATCTCTTTTTTTAAATCATTTAAAAAACAAATAATTATAAAGGAAAACCTTCTGAATAAATGTAAAAGTCAAAGGAGTTTATACAATGTATAAAAGAAAGTTGTGTATAAAACAAAATATGCCTCAATGAAAGGATATTGAGACGAAGTCCTTAAAAAGATCATTTTTAAAATAAAAAAGATCTATTATGTGTAATCACTATATGTTCACATAAAGAAAGTAAAAATACAAGATAGGACATATAAATATCATGACATAATTTTAAAGTAGGAGATTAACTCAAAGAATGGAAATTGGGTTAAGAAATTCCCTTACCTCATATCCGACTTCACTTGAACGTTCTTTAACCTCCTGAATAATAAACTAGAGTTAATCTCTACCTGCTTAAGAACCTTTTTCAAGTTCATTATTCCTTTTTTATCACTTATTACCATGTTTTGAACATTTAATTATTTATGTTAATAATGGTCTTTTTTTGACCTTAGCTACTTGAGTCAAAAATAAACTTCTTATAATTACACTTTGTTCATGTGGTAAAATATCAATTATATACAGAATTATATTCATGATTTAGATATCATATATATCATATATAACCATTATATACATTCATTCATAATATTACGTAACATTTATAGGTAAGAAATGAAATGCACTGTTCATGGAGACGGAAGCCGTACGTACGCATGAAATCTACTTTCATTTCTATTTCATATTTAATGGAATGAAATTATAATTATGTAAAGGTATAATACAATAAAATTATAATATAATGTATAATACCATTTACTCCATCCTTTATACATCCCACATATGGCATTAACGATTCAAATCACTTCGAGGGGGCGGTAGTCCGCACTTCCTAAAATGAAATTATCGTGTTTACCCATAATGGAAATCATAAAGGTGTGCCATAAATGAAAAATACAGAAGCATAATGAAATAATAAACATAATATATATCATGTATGAAAATATTTTCATCATAATGGCCACCATTAGAGGTGTTAAAAGATGATTGAATAATCATCGTTTCGTGAGGCAGTAATTCGCCACCCACATAAACAGTATGTTCTTTAACCATTTGACGAAGGTGTGTGTATGTGTAAAAAAACTCCTTCTCCTAAAAACATACTAGTATATTGAAGATACTATTTTTGTTACAAAATAAAAGAATAAAAAGAGTTTAAGGGGTTGGAGAAGAAAAATGAAACAAAATAACATAAGAGAATACATTACCTTAAAATCGGGTAACTCTTTTTGATTTGAGCCAAAGGATTCCTTGGGAAGACTTATGCCCAAGGTGAGGCTTATAGGAGTAAGAGAGGAAAGTTGGGAGAGTATTTGAGAAGAGTTTGGAAGATCCAAATGGCTTGGATGGTGTGAATAAGGTGGTAGTGGTGGGGGCCTTTTATAAGAGGAGAGTAGGGGAACTCTTGGAAAGTAAGGAAATGATACATTATTATGAGATAATTTTTGGATTTTAGAGGTCCCACAATTATATATTTCGAGGATAAGGTGATAAGGGTTCGAAATATACCCATCCAATTGTCTTTTCACATGTGTAAGTCTTAGATTTTACATTATCTTTTTATTTCATTTTAATCGTTAATTAATGAGGTAATCGCTGCATCATCATGGTGTCATAAATACTTTAATTTATTTAATGTCTAAAAATTATAAAACAATTATCATGATATACGAAATCGTTTTATCTTTCTAATTAATATTTATAGTCAAAAATATAACCTGTATAACCCCATTTAAAAATTGTTTTAGTAAAACAACTCATGTGTGTGACATTAAATAAAAAGTTTTTAACGTCCTTTTCCTACCAAAGTGGCTCTATGGGGTCCCCAATTTGACCCATGGATTGTATGGGTCGGCCAGAACTCTTCCAATAAGTGTCGGACAAGTGTAAATGTATTTTCATATTTTTATAATATCATTTTTACCTTAAATTTCACTAATTACCTTTAATCGCGATTAATTAAACTTAAAAGTTACTATTCACAAAAAATTATTTTAATCCCATTGAACCACATTTTACCTCCTAATGATAACCATGTATTTCGGATTTTTTAAAATCAAATAACAGAAGTGGCATATTTTCATTTAAACGAAAAATTAGTTTTTTAACTACCACTTAGTGGTTTCACTATTCATAAAAAATAGATGTTTTTCAGAACAATCACAAAATTTCACCCTAAGGTATAATTGATATTCCGAATTCAAAAATGATGTCTATTTTAAAAAATTCCAAACATATAAGTTGAATTAATTAATTTTATAACTGATTCACGCTGTCACAACAAATAGCGTGTTTTTAAGAAACAATATATATCAAAAGATTGACAATTGTTTATGTCCAATTTCAATGTGAAATTAATTCTAATGACCACCATTGGATAAAATGGTAAAAATATTTTCTAATTATAATTTAAAACCACTCAATAGTATAATTTATCAATATAAATTTTTTTGATTAAAAAAGTTGTTTTAAGTATTTTTCACTATTCATAAAAAATTGTAAGTTCTCAGAAAATTACAAAAAATTCAACTTAGGGTCATTTTGATATTACGAATACAAAAATGAAGTCCATTTTGAAATATAAAATTTATATAATTTCAAAACGTGTGTATTATTATTCATAACTGCTACTTTTATTGGTCGTGGTGTGTTAGAACCTCGAACTTGCGTACAATGAAAGCTATTGCATTATTGAAAGAGAAGCGTATCGTGGAAGCTCGGGGTGTTACAATTATTGTACAAAAATTCCACCAACCCCAGATAAATATCCCAAAATACTCTCGAATCACACACAAATTCACTGATCATGTCTTCCAAAATTTGGTTTTCTCATTTAGATGAACCTCTATTTGAGGATGATATGCCATATTGAACTTAACATATTCCCATATTTACTTCTAAATTTCATTCCCAAAATCAAGATGTAAAATAGGGACCCCTTTATGAAATGATTACCAACAACACACCATGTAGCCTCAAAATCACTTGAACATATAACCTACCAAATTATTCCATCAGAGTTGAATCCTAAATTGGATTAGAAGAGTATATTTGGAAAGATAATAAATAACCAAAAAACAGTTCCTCTCACAGGGTGTACGAGGAAACCCAATGATGAAAACTATGGTGACCTCATCCCTCTTCCAGGTAGGAATCAAGAGTGTTTGAAGAAGACCTGAGGGCGTCTAATTCTCATATTTAACCTATTAACAAGTATAACATCAATTTACAGTGTCATATATATCATTTCTCATACCAATACACTAGAACTGATGTAACATTTCTTATACAATATTAGTATCCCTAATATGAGTGGACCACAAATATTGCTGGCTAACCTTTATTATCACTTTCTATAGTGATAATGGTAAAATGAAGCATGCCTTGAGGAAAATAATTCCTTCATAAGATATTAACCATTAATTAAGAAACTCTCCACCATTCTTGAGCATAATAGAAATTGGGAATAGATCATATTTATGTTTTTAAAATGAGATCATTTCCAGAGGAGATGGTGTCAGCCGAGTAATAGCCATGATCATACCACCATTGTGCACCTTGGATTCCAAATGAATTCATGGGAAAATCCCCATAAAAGTCCACTTGACATAGTACTCCATTAAATCTTAAATATGTAACATTATACTAATGAGATCAAAATCCACATATCATCTACCTGGGGTATAGAAAATATTAAATTTAAACTATTTAAGGTACTTGAACCAAGGACACTTCATTGCATTTAAATCCTTTTGGGACAAAATATAGGATCCACTTTTTGATCAAGTAAGAATATGAAATTTTTTCCTAAAAGGTAGTGAATCCATAACATAAATTAATGTATCATTTCTTCTAGTTAAAGTTATTAGGTGGTTTAGTTTCTTTTTTTTGGTTTATGTTTGCATGATCCAAATGTCACTCTGTTAACACCATGCGTCAGCACTTAACTCAAACCCATACCTGAAGCATTAAAATAGACCACATAGCCTTTTCCAACATCTAGTAAAATCCAATAGGGAAAGTTTTCAATAACCTCTTTAGATACTAAAAATATGTCTTTCAATACATTATCCAATAAAAACATACCCCATTTTTTATAAAGAAAATCTTTGTTGTAGGAATACAATAAATATCCCTAAAAAACTTCTTGTAGTATCCTTCCAAAAAAATTCTCTAGATATCAAAGACTTTCCTAGGATGCTCCCATGACACAACTGCTATAATTTTCTCTAGGTCCATTGAAACTAAATACTCTGAGATCATGTTTCCATGAAACATGACTTATATAATCATTATATTTCACCTGGAGATCATATCATAGAAATGGAGATATTAAATTATTCCTTAGAACAATTCTCAGGTGCTGCCCACGTTTCTCTTCAGTAGTATAGTAGACAACATTTTAATCTCAAAATACCAAGACAAAAGTGTCAAGATATTTATATTACATCCATATCATAAGGGACACAAAAAACACTAGATAATTTTTTATGTTTAATGGCATGATTAGATATTCAATGTTGTAATACCTAGTACAGAAATTTATCAGGTAAACATTAGTTTCTCTAACCCTGACCCAATGATACCCGAAGAACATTTAGATCTTACAAATCCATCTTTCCCACATGATTGGATCAATGATGTCATCAATGTTAGGTAAGGGATATTTATTATTTATGGTGAACATGATTAATTTTTAGTAATCGATGTACAACTAGGGTGACCAATCACCTTTTTTGGAAAATAAAACTGGGGTGTGAAAAGGTGAGATACTCATGAGAATGAATCCTTTGGATTCCAAATCAACTATAAATATATTTAATTCCCTAAATTTAGTGAGGTATATTTTATATTAGGGAAGAGTTATTGGATTTGTTATTAGAACCATATCGATAGTGAACTCCACATAAAATTCTAGTGGAAAACCCATGAATTCCTATAGAAATACCTCTTGAATCACATATACTGTGAAATGATACCCATTATTAGAATTGTTTTTTTCATAATCCCACATAAGATAAGATACCTAGAAAATAAATCTACCTAACTCTATAATTGAAGGACCAAATCATCCTCACCATGGATCTCATTCACCATAAAAACTCAAGTAATCCCATTAGGTGCCATGAAAGTTACCCACTATTAATAACAATTGACGTGTTCTGTGAAAATAAAAATCCATCCCCTTCAAAATATAACATCAAATGTGTCCATTTATGGATCAATGAAGTCTCATTCTAACTTTAACTATATCATCATGAGTGAACATGATGGGAATATGAACCTTGTTCCAAACTCTTCCCCTGAGGTGTAAAAAATCCATGGAATCAGTAATAATATTTAATATAAGTTTAAATGACTCTACATAGTGAGAAATTATTTAATAATTAGAAGCATCATTATCAAAATACGAATCATCTATAGATGATGCTAAAAAATAGGACCTTTAATAGTTAATGGTCTTGTATCTGATTTTTATGGATCCTAGCATGTATCTTGGTGGATACTCATCTACTTCTGAGCCTATGGTTGACTAATAACTTATAGATTTTCACTAAGATGACTCTTCCCAATAGTATAACCGTCACTAACACCACAACCACTAAACAATTTTCCCGAAAATTTGGATAGTCCTAACAGGGATTTCATTCCCTAGGAGCTAAATAGGCTAAACATCTCTATGTTTGGAGTATATTTATTCTAAACTAATTCATGTTTCTCATAAGTCCACACTGGTGGAATCATCTATATGGGCATGTAGTCCTTATGTGTCCAGGGGTTCCACATTAATGGCACATTCCAAAACCACCACTAGTAGTGGATGACGAAGGCAGTTGTGATGGATAAACAAAGATACTATCAACCATATTCCACAACTCAACACACTTCTTCTTTATAGAAATTGCATGACCTCCCTCACCCAAAAATGAAACTACTCCATAAATTCCATATTTACCCATCTGATTAATTTCTACCAGAAATGAGTGATCAATAAGTTCAAGTTAATGGAAGTCCTATATGGTATCTCAAATATATTACTAGAAACTACAAGAGGATCATCGGTCAAGGGATTCATATTAGACACTCTAGGAGGGAATTAAATTTTTCGGCTGATAAATTATCTAGTAAAAGAGACCAAATGAGCTTATAATTGTATATCCTTTTATTTGTTACCTTCCAAATTTCTTCAATATCATTTCTAGGGGAGATTCTATAAGCCTTCTCCACTTTCAGTACCCTTGAATAGGTTTTCTAAAATTTATAAATATTTATATAAAAAATAAATTTTATGTTAGGAATTTAGATTGAATACCTAGATACAATCATATTTTTACTAAAAGGCATTCAGATGTTCATTATAAACCACCTTAGGCACAAAATTGAATAAATCTACAATGTTGTCGGAATAATCTTGCATGGATAATTCTACCTAATGGAGGTCAAGAAATTCAAGGTGTAAAGACCCATAATTTCCCTATAATGTTTTAAATTTATTTGAGATTATTATGAGTCTGTGAAAATTAACAGCACGTGATTTTGATCCCCCTAGTGACCAGAACAAAATTTTGAACTTTTTTAATGTACATTTAGTAAATGTACGATTTTCAATTTCAATATTTTGAACATGGGCTCAGATTAAAATTATGAGTGAATTGTTGAATTCACAGCACTAATATTCTTTTAGGTGAAGTTTAACTTCGACTATAAAGGGTCGGATGAAAATATTATTTTTGGAATTTAAAAAAATTAATAAAATAACTCCTTGAGTTATTTTATTTCTTTCTTTGGAATCGATGAGAGACTGTGGCAGGATCGTTATGTTTTCTGATAATTTAATGGAAAGCTACACATGGTTGTGTAACTGGACTGTCAGGAGATTAATGGATTCCTTAATTAAACTCATTAATGAACCACATTAATTGTGTGACAAATTAAAATCCCCTATATTTTATTTAAACAAGAGGATGGAGTGGTTTTTGAGAGCCCAAGGGAGAATTCATAATGATGTGATGGCGACGTCTTCCACCATCTTAGAACGGAGCACCGACGCCTTTGAGGATTCAATATGGAGATCAACGAATGCCAATGAACATGCATTGAACATGGACCTATCTTACTCACCCGCACCGTCTACCACTATATTCAAGGTAGGAGGTTCGTTGTTTAACTAATAGTTTTTCATTCTTGAATTGCTTCCAATGTTATAATGCTAACTTGGAGAGCATGAGTTGAACGAACAAGGCCCAAACCCTCCGCTGATCTCGGTATTGGTTGTGTTCTTCGTTGATAACCAAAAAATATGGGGGAAAGATAAAACTAAGGGCCACACTGTATAGGAACCATCCCTAGAGGGCCGTAGGCATAGATGGGAAGAAAATCTTACCTCCGGAGCTTCACCGGTGGCCCGCAGAAGCTCCGTCGGCGCGGCGGAAATGACGAAAAGAAGATATGGCAACCGACTCCCGCTGACTCCGAAGGGAAGGCGGTTCTAGAAGGCTCCATGGCGGACATGGGTAGTCGGCCTTTTCCAGCTGCGTTGAAGTTGGGTGGTGCAATATGGTGGAGCACCATGGAGGAGGGGTGTGGCTTTGAGCCACAGCAGAAGGCGGACCCATGCCCGCAGGTCCATAGAAGACATGTCCACGTGGACCGGCCAGGTGGAGTGGTGCCAACAAGAATCACTGATTGAAGCACCCGAATGGTCCAGTTGTTTGAGAGGGTAGCAGACCCCACGCCAACCAGCGGGCCAAGTGGGCTGCGCCTGCCGGGTGGGCAGGGCCGAACCTGTGTCCCAGCGGGCTGAACCCATGGCCCAGCGGGTCGAGCCCACAGCCCAGTAGGCTAGACTAGGCCCCACTGAATTGAGCCAAACCCAATCCCTTTAGGCCAGGTCGGGTCTGTCCTACCAGACCTCGACCCACTTAAGGCATAGTTTCTCTTAAATGAGGATATCTCCTAAACTATAAGTTCTCTTGATTAACCGTCTATGGTGTTGGAACCCTAATGAAGAGATTGTCCTTTTGAGAAACTCCACATGAGTTTTGGAGAATAATGGAGTACAACTAGGTTAGATCGAACCCAAATCCAACCAGGCCCTCAACAATAAAATGAATATAACTTTCAGTAAAGGTGTTCGATTGACACATCGTTTGTTGCATTGGAACCCTTATGACATGGCGGTTCATCGTGTTTCTTCTTAATTGGACTTCTTTCCTGTTGAAATATGACTGGTGGCTTGAGGCACAGATCCTCCCAGAATTAAGCGTGCTACGTGCGGGAATCCAGTGGCTGGCTGCGATGGAAAGAGTGATGTGTGATCCTGTGTGGGTTAGTACCTATAGATACTATGTGGGTCAAATCCTATGTGGGTAAACGCTCAGCGATCCTATGTGGGTCAGTGCATATTGATCCTGTGTAGGTTAACGTTCAGCGATCCTGTGCGGGTCAGCGCATATCAATATTGTGTGGGTTAGATCCTATGTGGATCAGTGCTCAATGATCTTGTGTGGGTCAACAAATATTGATACTATGTGGGTTATCAATAGATCCTATTGATATAATAAGATGATCTTGATTTTTGAATAATCATATGTAGTTCTTTACTTTAGTTATAACCAGTGTGATCTATCTTTTGCTTTGTGATTTTTTATTGAGATCATGCATCGTTGTTATTCCGTTGTAGAATTATTAGAGTCCATCGGGTGTCTTAGGGTCCCTACTGAGTATTTTTATACTCACCCCTACACGGGATTCACCCACACCTTTTTGTGTCTTGTGTAGATGACGGGCATCTTTGACCGAGACTTGAGGAGCTAGGACTTGACGGTGTACGGAGGTGACCAGTTGATGAGGAGAGCAGTAGTGATGAGCTATACCTACCCTTCTGGTAGGATCCTTTGAAGGTGACCTCAGGAGATATTTTTCATTTTACCTTTACTTCCATTTCAGTTGGGCTTGTATTATAGCCCCTTTTACATTCAATACTTACTTTTACACTCAGTTGAGGTTTTTAGATGTGGTTTTTCCTTTATTCTTCTATTTTATATACTTGGGAAGATTGTTCCATGTCTGTGTGTGTATAGGATTTGAGGAAATTCCTTCCCTTTTAGGGATATGACTTTCTGGTGCTAGTCACCAACCCCTAGCCTATGGAAGGTGGGCATGTTGTAGTCGCAACATGGGCCCTGGGGGATCGGTCGTGACAAATTGGTATCAAAGGGAGGTTCTAATAGAAGAACTAAGAGTCTATGTTTTTAGCAGAGCAATATTGTTAAGTTTATTGAGTTCGGGTTTCCTTTTGGGGAGTCCAGTATTACTGCGATGGTTGACGTATTCATACAGTAGGATGATGAATTTTTATTTTAGAATTGGTACAAGAAAACCCTAGTTGCACGTGTTTTTGAAATGTGGGTTTTTTATCTCTTTGAGTCTGCTCACCAGGTATAACTTATTGACCGCGACACACCTGTTTCATTTAGGATTTCCCCATGTAGAAGTCTTTCTAGGATTCCATAGAGTGATCTCAATGACAACCCACCGAGCATTGAGGCATTGGCGGTGGTCCCTCTTTCGGTGATAGCACCTTCGGGTGGTGTTCTAGTAGAACCACCACCTGTAGGGTAGTATTTTCCACCAGCCCCACTAGTAGACTATTCACGCCGACTATGAAGGTTGCACGAGTTCCAGAAACTGAGGCGTCTGAGGTTTTGAGTTGAGACAGACATGAAGGCGGCTGAGTACTTGTTGGAGGCTGTGGCATGGGTTTTTCGCTTGGTTGAGCCACCAATAGACGTGATGGTGATCATAAATGCTAACCTCTTTCAGGGAACAACATAGAGATGGTGGAGCCTGATGCTCTAGACACAAGAGGAGGCAACACTCTCCTCATTGGACTTTGACTCACTTTTTAGGAAGAGTTTATACCAGAGACTCTACATTATGTGTGTATTCATAAGCCGCTGCACTTACAGTAGGGCAACCTGATAGTGGACCATTACTCAGCGAGACTCACTGACCTCTCTTGATACTCCACCGACATGTTATGAGACACTTTATTCAGGGATTGAAACATTGAGAATGGTCTTAAAAGGGAGATCATATAATCGATGATATTTCTCAGTACCCCTATGTAGGATACAGTGCCTGAGAGAGCACTGTTGGTGGAGAGCATTCTTGCTGATCAGACAGTAATAGTGAGAGCCACCACCAGATGACAGGTAGCTGATTCATATGCAACAGATAATCGGTAGATGACACAGAGGTACATGCGAGCCATACCATCCATAGGGTGACCCCAGGATGTATGTTTGATGGTGCAGGTCTCACAAGACAGAGGGGTCAGCAAAAGAGCAGACTATGCTTCACATGCAGTGGGCCGGGTCTCATGGCTCACGACTGCCCCACCCATCATTCTGATGATCTACAGATGGTCAAGGGACCTCCAAGGGAGTGACTGAGGTTCAGGAGAGGAGATATGGAGGATGACAGATGTGTCATAGGTGCAGGACCTGCAGTAAGCAGTGGACAACAGTTTGAGGATCTACCACCACCACCCCCAGGTGGTCCACCCCGACCACAGCGAGAAGGTGGAAAGGGGAGATCTCAACATCAGGTAGGAGAGGCCTATGACCATGGCGATTTTCAGTTGATTTGAGGTATAATCTATGTCTATTCCAACCTATTTTTTGTACTTAATGACATAGGTTCTAGTCACTATTTCTTTTCCATGTAACTTGTTCAGATCTCAGAGATTATGATGGGGTTGTTGGCTTGATCCTTACATTTAGAGATGATGAAAAGAGAGGATTAAATAATTAAACAATGGTTCAATTAGTAAGCATACTCTAGGAGGTGAGAGCATCGAATGGGATCTCCTAGTAGTAGCGTCGAGGCCTTACAATTCCATATTGGGTATGGACTGGCTATCCATAGTTAATACTCAGATCGACATATTTAGGCACAAAGTGTGGTGTGTTTGCAATGATGGGATCAGGTTTCCCTTCACCAGTGAAAAGGAAACCTTTATAGCATGGGGTGGAATTTCTCAGAGGAGAGCAGAGCCAATCAATCATTCGTTGGCTAGCCTAACCCTATGAGTAGTGGATGAGAGGAGTCCAAGTTATCCTATTGTGGTGGACCAGTATGTTGATGTCTTCCCTGATGATTATTTGTGGCTACTTTCTTGTTGATGGGTGTACTTTTACATCGACATGTTCCCTAGTATGACACAAATATCTACACCATCATATTGGATGGATCCCATGTAGCTTTGGTAGTTGATGGTAAAATTGGAAGACTTGAAGAGAAAAGGGGTCTTAAGTCCATGTGTTTCTCCTTGGGCAGCCCATATTTTGTTATCCAAGAAGGCATATGGGTGTCTGAGGATTTTCTTGGACTATCGGCACCTAAACCAGGTGACCATGAAGAACAAGTATCCGCTGATGAAAATTTATGACCTCTTCGACATGCTGAACGAAGCATTGTGGTTTTCAATGATAGACCACTGATCAGGCTATGTTCAGCTCAAGGTATGGTATGAGGACCTATCAAATACAGTCTTCAAAAGTCTATATAGACATTATGAGTTCTTAGTGATGACTTTCGGCATGACCAATGCTCCGAAAGTGTTCATAGGACTCATGAATAGGATCTTCCATCCTTACCTCAACATCTTTTTGGTAGTCTTCGTTGATGATATCCTGGTATACTCCACAGTGGAAGAAGAGAAAACCACACTTCTACAGAGAGCTCTTGATACACTCCAAGGGCACCAGATTTATGGAATACTCTCGAAGAGCCAGTTCTAGATACAAGAAGTCAACTTCTTGGGGGGCATTATTCCATGGATAGATTTTCAGTTGATCTAGAAACGGTAGAGTCAGTGCTTTGATGGGAGCCACACAGGAGTGTGACCATGGTGAGGAGTTTTTGGGGATTGTCTGGGTACTACTGGAGATTTGTACCTAACTTTTACAGGGTAGCAGAACCCTTGTTTTCTTTGATGAAAAAGGGATATCCTTTTTTGTGGGAAGAGAGGTTCCACTAGAGTTTCCAAGCATTGAGGTAGACACTGATGAGTGCACCAATCTTGAGGCTACCAGAAGAGGGTGTTGGATATATAGTCTACTATGACGCATTAGAGACCAGAATAGGGTGTGTCCTGATGCAATAGAAAGCTGTGATCACCTACGGCTCACGATAGCTGGGGAAACATGATTAGAACTATATGACCCATGACCTAGAGTTAGTAGCATTGGTCTTTGCACTGATGATGTGTCTTCAATAATTGATGGGTGAACATTTTACTATTTACTTCGATCACATGAGTCTCAAGAATATCTTCTCACAGAAGGACATGAACCTGATATAACGACAATGGATGGAGTTCCTCTTGGACAATGACTTAGAGATAGTCTACACTCATGGGAAGGGGAACGTAGTAGTAGACGCACTCCGCAGGATGTATGGTCTAAAGTTTCATAATGAGGTGACAAATATGTTAGATGTATTGAAAATATCCTATGTGGATATTGATCGAGAAGCTTACCTCTAGTCTATGACTATAACTCCCCCACTCCTTCAGTGAGTTCTGAATGCGTAGATTGGTGATGAAGACTGTGAGAACCAACATACTCAGATATCCTCAGGATGGCCTCCAGAAGGATTTTCTAAAGTTGTTGAGTACATCAACCTTTTCAGAGGATACACCATGGTACTAGTGACACTATGAGATGTGGTGTTAAGGGAGTTCAATGCATCCCATTTGGCAGTACATCATAGTGTGGAAAAGATATACCAAGACCTCCAGAATTAGTACTGGTTTCTAGGGATGAAGAGAGCTCTGGAAGATTTCATTTCACTATGCCTCACTTTTCATCAAGTGAAGGCTGAGCATCAGGTTCAAGACGGATTGACTCAGCAAATTGAGGTTCTAGAGTGGATGTTGGATGGATTCTCCATGAACTTTTTGATAGGGATACCACATTCATCTGGGGTCCATGATTCCATATGGGTGATCATTGACTGAATCCCCAAGTCGGCCCACTTCCTACCCATTTGAGAGAAGGGATCAGTAGAGGGATTGGGATGAAACTATGTACAAGAGATTGTTTGGATTCATGGGGTACCATAGATGATTGTCTCATATCGTGACACATTTTTTTGCACTCTATTTGTGGAAGGAATTACCGTAGGAATTTGGGACTCATCTATGCTTGTGAACCTCCATTTATCGAAAGACAGAAGGTCAGAAAGGGCGGACCATTCAGACACTTGAGGACATGCATTGTGCTTGTGTCCTTGATTTTGGCCATAGTTGGGAGGGCCACCTGCCACCGGTGGATATCACATACAACAATAGTTATAACTCCACTATCAGCATGGCCCCATTAGGGGATTTGTACAAGAGACCATGCAAATCACCTCTATTCTGGATAGAATCAAGGTAGATAGTACTTATGGGTCTAGACATGGTACGGTCTACCACTGAGAATGTACAAATATTCCAGGAGAAGATGAATATTTCACAGAGCTGGTAGAAGTATTGTGCCAACAGGAGATAGAGGCCCTTGGAGTTCGAGGGGGATACCATGTCTTCCTATGGGTCTCACCATGAAGAGGATTGCAATGATTTGGATGGGGAGAAAAGATATCTCTAAGGTTAATCAGTCATTTTTAGATTCTCAGTAGAGTGGGAGAGGTGGCATAATATCTAGCTCTTCCCCCACATATGCACAGGGTCTATAATTGTTTCCATGTGTCGCAGTTGAGGAGGTACATCCATGTTGCAACGCACGTTATCAACTGGGGTGAACTAGACATTGATACAGGGGAGATGTTCATAGTTTTCCCGATGGAGAGAGAGGATCGACAGTAGTGGGTACTTCATGGGTGGGCAATTCCTCTAGTGCGAGTTCAATGGTAGCCTAGGAACCTCTAGGATAGAACATGGGAGTGGGAGGCTCAGATACATGCTCAATACCTGAATTTGTTTCCCTAGTTTTGTTGTGGATTTCGTAAGGTGGGTAGAATGTAAAGAACCAAAATTTCCATATAATTGTTTTAATTATTTGTTATTATTATGAGTCTATGAAATTTGAGGGCATGTGATTCCGAGACCCAGAGAGCCCAGAATAGAATTTGGAATTTTTCATGGTACATTCCGTGAATGTGAGAGCAATGATTTATTTCTTTTGAAAAAATTCTCGGATTAAAAATCCGAGGGAACAATTGAATTAATAGTGTCTGGATTCACTTAGGTGAATCTTAACTTCAACCGACAAGGGTCGCACAAAAAAGTTAATTTTTTAACTTTAAAAAAAATTAGTCAATGAGTTTTTTATTTATTTCTTTGTAACTGATGAGTGATGGCAGTGGGACCATTGGGTTTTTATATTATTTAATGTCTAGTTAGACTTTGTTGTGTAACCACTCCATTGGTAGATTAATGGATTCATTAATTAAACTGATTAATGAACTACATTAAATGTGAGAAAAGTTAAAATCTATTTTTTTATTTAAACAAGTGGTTGGTATGGGTTTTGCGAACCCACTGGAGAATTCATAAAAAAGTGGTGGGGATGTCTTCCACCGTAATAGAATGGATCTTCGACGCCTTTGATGATTCAATCTGGAGACCAACGAACACCAAGGAACACACTTCGAATGTGGACCCATCTTCATCACCCACACTGTCTACCAACATTTTCAAGGTAGGGGGTTTATTTTTCTAACTAATAGTTTTTCATTCATGAATTGCTTCCCATTTCATAATGCTAACATGGAGTGCACGAGCCGAATGAACGAGGCTCGGACCCTCCACCGATCTGGGTATTGGTTGCATTATTCCAGGGAAAACAAAAAATAGGGTGGAAAGGTAAAACTGAGGGCGACGAAGTGTAGGTGTCATACCAATATGTTCATAGGTATAGATGGAAAGAAAAATGGACCACTGAAGCTTCACAGGTGACCCGAAGAAGCTCCCCTAGCATAGTGGTTCCATCGAGCAGAGGAGTCGGTGGCCAACTCCCACCGACCACAATGGGCCATAATTACCCAAAGACATCACAACAGATAGGGGAAGCCAGTCTTTTCAGTTGTGTTGATGCTGGTTGGAATGCTATGGTGGCACACCATGGAGGAGGGTCATGGCTCTGAGAAACAATGGAAGAGGACCCTGCACCCACATGTCCGCAGATGACCGGTCCATGCCGACCGGTTATGTGGAGTGGTGCCAACTAGTGCTACTGATTTAAGGACCTGAATGGTTGAGCTATTTGGGAGGGGAGAAGGCCCCCATGCCAGCCAGTGGGCCAGGTGGTTCAACAACCCAGCAGGCTGCGCCCAACTGGTTGGGTCAGTCAAACCCGGTCTGACTAGACCCCGACCCCCTTATGGCATAATATCATTTAAATAGACATATCTCCTAAACCAGACGTCTGTTTGAAAAAACATTTGTAGTGTTGGAATCCTTAGGATGATAAGATCATTTTCAGATACTCTACATGAGTTTTGGAGAGTGTTTATGTACATCTGGGATGGATCGAACATGAATCCATTCTGTCCCTTGGCACTAAAATGCCAATAACGTTCAGATCGGGTGTCCGATTGATGCGTCGTCTGTTGCTTTGGAACCCTTACGACATAGAGGTTAATAGGTTTTCATCTTCATGGGCCTTCATTATATTTGAAATAATACTGGTGGCTTGAAAATTTGATCCTCCCGAAATCAAGTGTGCTAAGTGCGGGAATCTAGTGGCTGGATGTGATGTGGAGAATGAATGGTGATCTTGTGTGGGTTAGTACCTATCAATCCTGTGTGGGATAGATTCTGTGTGGTTCAATGATCAGTTATCCTATGTGGGTCAGCACATATCAATCCGATGTGGGTTAGTGCCTATCGATCCTGTGTGGGTAAGAGCCTCTGTGTGTCATTGCATATCGATCATGTGTGGGTCAGCGTTCGATGAACTTGTGTGGGTCAGCACATACTGATCATATGTGGATCATAAATGGAGCCTCCGGACAGAATAAGATGATCTATCTTTAAGACTAATCATCTGTACTTGTGTACTTAAGTTATACCTTATATTTTTTGTTTTTTCTTTGTGATTTGTGGTCGAGATCATGCTTTGTGGTTATTAGTTGTTGGAATTCTAAGAGGCCTTTGGGGGTCTCGGGGTCCCTACTAGGTATTTTTATACTCATTCATGCATGGGATTATCCCACACCTTGTCATGCCTTGTGAAGATGATGGGCATCATTGAATGAGACTCAGGGAGCTAGGACATGACAGTGTACAGAAGAGATCATTTGACACGTGGAACCGTAGTGATGAGTTTTACCTACCCTTCTGGTAGGACAAATAGCGGGTGACCTCAAGAGATGTTTTTCCTTTTACATGAAATTTTATTTCACATGGGCTTCTATTCTAGCCCCTTTTACTTCCATTATATAATTTTACATTCAATTGAGGTTTTTAGTTGGGGTTGTACCTTTTTTCTTCCACTGTGTTATACTTGTGCACAATGTGCTCTGTCTGTGTGTGTACAGTTTCTAAGGAAATGTATTCCCTTTTTAGGGATACATCTTTTCGGTGCTAGTCTCAAACTCATATCCTATGGAAGTCGAGATTGGGGTAGTCACAGACTGGGCCCTAGGGGTTGGGTCATGACACATGGGTCTTGGAGTTACCCAACGTCAGCATGATGTATTACTCATTGAAAATAGCCTTGAAATATTTCAAAAAAATCCTTATCCTGCATACCTTCTTAAACTAATTATTCCTACCACCTGTGACTATGACCTTCTAATAAAAATGTGTTTTACATCATATTTATGGAATTCAGATTTCCATGGAACTCAAAATTCCTCTCAATATGCTCAACCTAATCCTTCACTTCCTGTGGTTTTGTGATACACCAAAAGGAAGGGGTTTATTATTGAGAGAAACCTAAGACATATCCTGTTCCAATTCCAGTTCATCATATTTAACCTGAGAAGGACCAGTTCCACCTCCCTAATTCTTGTCTTGGACAACCCAAACCACAACCTAAACTAATCTATGATCAAAGGGTGACAGAAAACTCTCTACATCCTCTTCCCAAAGAATTATGGGAGGTATCTATAGACTCATGATGCTACCCATGTTAGAAGACTACAAAATAAAACATACATACACCACCCATAATAAATCAATAATAATCTAATTTAAACACTCCTCAGAATTAAGAGAAATGAAACCACAATAATCACAATGATCCATTTTAACAAGTCCACCTTTCCTCGGTTTCAATTCCTAGTTTATAGCCCATAAATTACACTCATTGTAGGATTCAATCCAAATCCTAACTTCCCATATAAACCCAGGTTCTATCATAAGGTTTGTTGTCTAAACACCCCACATGTGAATAGATCCATAATACCTATTCATCCTAGGTCAGTTTATCTAAACTCCACAAATAAATTGACATGATAGATTGGAAAAACCTCCCTCTGATTCCATTTTTCATGAACTATCATGGGATTCCAACTAACCTGACCCCCATATTAGCCAGTGACATGGACTAAAGGGCATTTCTAATCCCCTAATGTTGGAATTTATTTTTGTGGAATTTTGGAACTCATTTGGAAAAAATTATTCCCTTAAATATATTAATAAAAATCATAAATTATTTAAAAAACACATAATAATATTCCATGAAATATAAAACGAAGCGGGTGAGTAAGGATGCATGTTTGAGATAGACATTTACCAAATTACAAACAAAACAACTGAAGGAGAAGGGAGTTGACTGGATGAACAAAACATCCTTGAAAAAGATAGGTTGACACCCCCATTTCACAACCACCAACACTTACCCAAGGAGAAACCACTATCCTGAAAAACCACCATCACCTTCATAGAAGGGAATTACTATACACAGTTCAAAAAAACATGGTCTACATACATGATTGGTTGTTTTTTTATTTTTGGTCATTTATCTAATAGGTTAATACAAAAAAGGGTTGATGTAATGTTATTAAATGAAAAATTTATATTCTAGTTTTAAAATAATTAATTTAATCAATTGGAAATGATAATAGGTCTTAAATTGAAAATTAAAAAAAACAATGTAAAGATAAATTATATAAGGTAAAACAATAGAAATAACACCATTGGAATATCGCTATGTTGTAAGGTCACATAGTTTATAGGATCATCATAACTTGTTGATTAATAATTATAGTCCAATCTCATGAATGAGACACTAGAGAGGTCACAAAAAAAATTTCTAGTATCATCCTGAGAAATATCATATATTCATTTAGTATCATAATTTGAACATGGATGGAAGACTAGGTTATTACCCTTAAAACTCATCCAACACATTAGTCGATAGAACCCTCAATAAACAGGGTTCCCTAGTGTTCAAATCCATTATCAAATCATGTAAAGACACATTTTCCACCAAAATTTCATGAACCATAACCCACATATGAAAATAAATCCTTTAAAAAGGGAAAATAACTTTTAAACCATGAAATATCATAAAATAGAGTAGAAAAACATATTATAACCCACCAAAAAAGTTAAAAACATATTTAGAATCCAAATAAATCCTAAAAATAACATAAAATAATGTAATAGTATGGAACCACCAGAAATTCACATTAAATCCACTAAATCTGATTTGAAACAATAAGTTTCACTAAGAGGAGTCCCAAAGGAAGAAAGAACGCACTAATAACGACATGATTTGGTTGAAATAAATGAGGTGGAACCCATTTTAGGATAATAAATTTACTACTAGAAAGATAACCCAATAAGGTAGAGAGGACAATCTATGAGGAGGGGGAAATAATGAGGTGGAAGTTCATAGTTAGAGTTTCAAGGAAGAATCATTCCCAAAACCAAAAAACAAATATTGGAAAGAGGGAGTGGAGGAGGATATGATGTACTCCAAGTGATAGTGGGGTTGAATAGGTGGATATTAGAGGGCTATGGTTAAATTATTGAAGGGGTATATGTGCCATTTCATAATATTTATGATTTAGGATAGTTTTATAGTTTTCCCACATGGTCTTATAGTTTGTGTGTCCATCATGGGAAACATTTATCCAGAAGGATGGGTATGTCGGATAGTTAATCTTGAGGGCCACACTCCTATGTTCCTATTTTTTACCCTATATAGTCCCAATATCTAGGTTATACAGTTAGCCTTAGAGGGTCGCATGCCTGTGCACATGGCCATGCAGCCTGGAATATTCCATTGTTTGGGTCATACATTTTTTTCTAGGTTGGTACTTAGTTTCTCATGACCATGTTACAAAAATTTGGCACCTCCATCCTACCAATAAATCATCATTTTAATTTTTAAACACCTGGGGTAAACCATTTAATAAATTTAAGACAAAAAATATATGAAAAATAACTAAAAAATAACACAATAGATGTGATATTTATATACTTATCACTCCATACATTCCCTTGTGAGTATTTTTATTTTATATTATTTTAGTCCTTTATATAAATTTTTTTCATAAACCTTTTTAATGGAATATATATATATAAATATAATTTTATATTTAATTTGGTTTAGTTTAAAAAACTATGAGCTATGTAAAGAGTAACACCCCAATATATATTAATCATATTGATATGGTGGATGGAATTGGGATTCAAAACTAAATCATTATAATCATAAAAAAATAAATGGAATACATGAGATAACATGGTGTCATATTAATAAAATATTACAAAATACATAGTTTTATATTCATTCTATAACGAAAACTTATTGTGTCAATAATCATTCAATATATGAGACCTTAAAAACTTGATGCCCAAAAAATATCTTGTATATGGAAAGTAGATTAGTGGAGACCCCAAACATTACTTGATTATATCTAAGGTAATATTTATGCAACACAAAACATGGAAACCATAACCATTAGTATACTATGGAAATAAATTTTAATGAATCCGTATGATGGATTAGGATTAACAATTATACAATCAATTATCCATGATTCATATATGAACTGATTGAATGTTTTTTCATCTAAAATAGTCATTATTTATTTTATTATAAGAGATGGGATGATTTTTTTTCAGATATATATCATATCCCATTAATTAATATGAAGTGAAATTAAAATGGGTCATCATTTTAGTGGGTGTTAATGTAGTAAAAATCTTGTTAAATGATTATAAAACATGATATTCATTAGACGAAATATTATTTTGAAGAAAAAATCATCATTATCAAAAAATACCACGTGATAAATCCTTCATAAATAAAATATTAATGTAAGAATCAATTTATACTAGAATAGAAATTTTTGAATATTTCTTAATCACGAATAAAAATCATATTGGTTAGATAAACCCCTTCTTATGAAGCTAAATGTTGAAGTAGTTCAAAAAAATGTCTACATTATTATGATAATAATAATAATGATTCATTGGATATATACACTCTCATTCTAGTGTTCATGTATAAAAAAATAAAAAAATAAAAGGACAATATATATGAATTCATGATGATATATAACATTAAAAGTATCTACCAAGAATAGGCTAGGAATGAGAGATATTAGGTTTTTAATTCAATGTATATATATGAGATATTTTAAATAACATCATTCTATACTAATGTGATAAAAATAATCAGGTATATCAATGTCTTGGAGAGGCAAGGGTCACCTTTATGACTTGATCTAGGTATGGAATTATTTCTAGAATTACTATCTGATAAACTCAGATAGGTCATTATAAATTAAAATATGAATAATTTCAACAAAAGTATACTTAATTTATTCAATATGTTGATGATAGTTGAGTATAAAATTATAGGTAAAGGCTTATGTTTTATATCTGTAGTATAAGATGGTTAAAATTAAAATTTAAAGAAGGAAAAGTCAATTTTATAGTCCAACAATGATTGTTCAAATATCAGATTAAATCATGCGAAAATTATAGGATGAGTTGATAAGAATCTGCATTCCTTTCATTATATCAATACATGTCACCATATGAGGAATTTCTCACAATATCTGAAGTGGTGAAATGAACATAATAGAAGTTCCATGTTATGTATACTTGTATAAAAATTGATTCATAAATATAAAGTGTTATATGATACCAAATATCTGTAATACAATTACTATAAATATATAGTAATTCAAAATTTATGATGATTATATTGATAGGAATTAAATAATTCATTCAAGTGAAAGATTAATGGGTTTTTACATTGAGTATATCAATGTGAGGATTAACATTAAATCTCCAAGGGACTAAGAATAAATATTTTGTATTCTCATATTATTTTACTCTTATATGATAAGAGGTGTTATTGTAAAAATTGTTTTTTATTAATAAAGGAAATTATTATTTTAATACACAAGGTTATTATTTGATATTAATCTATAACATTTTTTAAAATATGATAATGATAAAAAACAATTATCAAATAGAAAATATTTTAAACAACATATTTATTAAAATTTTAATGAAATATTTCCTACCATCCATATGTATAATATTTTAAAGAATAATTTATTATTTTTAAATTAATTCTCCACACCCATATAATAAAATATAATCTATAGATATTAAAAATTTATGTATTAATTATTCTTAGTAATGAAAATAATTATTATTTATTAAACATAAAATATTTTCTATTGTTTAAACTGATATTATAAAGAGAATATGATATCTATGGGGAGAGTGGAAGTATGTTTGGAATTAATGTAGTATAAATGTAACATATAAAATATTCAACAAGTCATGATTCAAAGAAAATGTCACTTATTATCCTAAATAAGTTTGTGTTATTTTTGATAATAAGTTTGTGTTATTTTTGTGCAGAATTTTCAGATTGGAATTCCTAGAATGAAGGGGACTACGGGCACGCCTCTCTGAAGGGATTGAGTACTTGGCAGTTGAAATGCAGATCTGGATAGCGGCCTCATTTGGATATTTTTTTGGACGATGCTGGTTAAAACAAACCCAAAATGGATGGCAGGTGCATTCTCTTGTTTATCATTTATTTTGTAATCATCTGAATTCCAGTTGGTGCAAAAACATTGCACCTCATGTATTCACCTTGCTGTTGGATTTTTATTTTTAATAGACTTTTGGGGTATGGGTTGGGAAACCAACTCATGCTCGCATCTTTTTGGTAATAATAACACATATATATGGTTTGATAAGGTATTCTTAAAAGAATTTATGAATATAAAATTTATAAAAATATAACATAAATTCTCAATTTTATCATATTTCATGTTGACTATATAAATATAAAGAGAAATGATAATTAACCTCTCTATGTATGACTTGGATTTATCCCTAAAAAATATTTATTATAAATTATTAAATTTTGTGATGAAATGATATGGTTGGTTTCTGTATGATTTTGTTTCAAGATATGAAATATACCCACGATACACAAAATGAGATTTTATATTTGATGGACCGTGATTTATATCACTTGGTGTGTCATAAATAATATCTATAAAATATTTGGGATGTATGAATCATATTTCAATTTATTTATACCTATGGTTAGAAAAGATACCAATCATTAAAACCATTATACATTCATACCATTATTAGAATATCCTTGAGGGTAATCTAATTAGGGGGATATGTATGTTGTTGACCATATCACCAATTGAGTTTAAGCAAGATGAAAGTTTTCCTCTCATACGTCAACTATAAAATACATGACATCTACTTAGATAAAATGTAGAAGCATTTGATCATACCAAGATAAGTTACATTTGATGTGCTTATTTATTAGATGAGGGGAATACAGTGTCATAATTTAATAAAGTAAATGGCATGTTATTTATTTGATCATTAGGTCTGTATATACATAGAGAATATAGAATCCATGAGTATCCCTATGAGATTGATATACTATGTGTCATGAGGTTGCTCAATTTCATTGATAAATGTATCCTGTAATAATATACTCTTTTATATGATACAGGTGTTTGAAACATGTATCAAAATATATGTTTTTATATAGATATGAAATGATCATATTATATCTTGAGTAGGACAAGTTCTTTTCTAGTGGTTTATCTTCGCATACATTAATGAAATCAAGAATTTATATTTATTTTCAATTATATAATACTTTTGGGGACACAAAATGTGATTGAATGAATGTGTTCTGAGTATTACAACACATTGAGTGCTCATCAAAAATACTTTTTGATTTTATACAAAATTAGTTTTGGAAGTTTATTCAAAAATCATTTCAAATTATGTTACATATAGTTAAATTGATGAAAAAATTCCAAAAGTTTTAAAAATATATAAAAGTTTTGATATCATTTAAGAATTCAATATATATGATTCAAGATATGGTGGAATGAGATAAAGTCTATGGGGATTTAGTGAATGTGATAGATTCAAGGATATATACATTAAATCCAATTTAAATCTTATGATGTTTCTAGATATATCATATTGTATTGTATGAATATGTCATAGGGTATGACAAATATGTCTAAAATGTGAAATTTTGGGCCATTATATATATCATTGGTTATGATATGGTGTTAAGGAATCATAATTACCTTGTCTAATCACAATATGTGATATATTTATATTATAATATACTATTGTATATTGAATTGTATTGTATGATTCACATTGAAAACCACAATTTTTTATGGTAGAAAAATCTTATGTTTTAATATTGGGTTATCTTCCACAAAAATTTTATCCTTAATAAATTGATATTTAATATGATGAAACATTAGTGCGTATAAAAAGAATTCATTTAACAGTTATGTTCATCATATATTGAGGGGTTACAAACTTTCTGTAAAATTATTTTATTCACTCATATTTGATGAACATATGATTAAATTTATAGAAGGTTTGAGTAGAATATTTAAGGAATATAAAAATAGTTCAAACACCATGAAAATGGTGTCTGATTTTTTGTGATTCCCCTTGTTTCCCCCAATACACTATTCAATTTTTTCAGTTTTCACTAAGATATATTATCATATCATGGTCATATATTGGATCCCACCCAAATATTGTCTAATTCATCATCACATGGATAAACCTAAAAGGAAGGATTCCTTTTTATGCTTCTTAGAAATATTCATCAAATATTTTGATTGATTACTACAAATTTTTCCAACAATGGTGTATGGTACATAGATATAATTTATTTTCATTTATAAATGGTTTCAATTTCATATATTGGTGATTATTTTTGAATTTTTTTTTATTCTACAACTTGAATAAGTTATATTTGATTTTAAGACCCCCTACTTATTAACCTTGATCATACCGCTTAAGATATTTGTATCAAGATACATAACAACATCCAAAATCCATGAAAAATTTTTAAATAAAAAAAAATAGTTTGAAACCAATCATCACATTGTTCGACATAGAAAAATTTAGTTAACTAAATAGTTTAACCATTTTAGATAACTAAAACTAATGGTGATTAGGTCTTATGAAATTGTGATCCAGATGAAGATTTAAATCATAATGTATATTTAAATTGGAAACTTCTTTTGATCTTAACTAAATTGTGGTGTCAATCAAATGAAAAATTGATACCAAATGAACATTAGGAAACAATGTCAATTTAATGACAAAATAAATTGAATAATTAACTATATTGAATTAAATATATCCAATAATCTTATTTCACTAATATATCTTATCATTTTTAATGTCTAATACAATTCAAGATCAAGGGTCAAAATAGATCACCACCTTCCATGTAGAATCAATCAATTTGTGTATTCATATTTTTAATCAAAAGACACATAAAATATCCAAGTTGGTCCTCCATGGAGACTCTCCTATTTCTAAATAAATTGAATGATATGGCTTATTTTGTTACAGGTTATATATCACCATATAACTTGGGTACCTTATCTTAATTTTATATGGAATTAAATTCATTTTCTCAATTTATATGTGTGTGTGTACATTTCTATTTTTTTGTACACACATAGTAATATATTTGTGTGTATATATAAAATTATTTATTTAAATATATAATCATATATGTATAGAAATGATTTCATTTATATAAATATATATTCTTAACTACACATATCTCTATATACACATATAGATAATTTTATTTATATAAATTTATATTCTTAAATGCACATACGTAAATACATATGTACGTATGTATATACGCATACATGATTACGTACCACCATGTAGTTATATTTTTTTATATATATTTAAATAAATAAATTTATTTATTTAAACATATAAAATTACATAAATATATAAGCATGCACAAATTTAGAAACATACAAAAGTTTATATGTGTATATATACATATACATTTCTATTTATTTACTTAAATAAATATTTATATACAAATAAATATTTATATAAATTATTATATATATTTATTCATGTTTATATATATGTATTTATACATACATACATACATACAAATATATATATATATACATTTTTTATACATTTATATTAACAAATATATATATATATATGCAAATAAATTTAACTAAAAATTAATTTTATAAATAATTAATATGAAATACCTAATAGTTAATAATGTATACATATTGAATATTAATTACTAAAGAATAAATAAATTTATATTTATAAATAATTATAATTAATTTTCAATTTTTTTAGTAATGAATTATCACTAATAAAAATTATTATTTATTTAAATTGATACATTAACTAGTATTTGTTAATTTAGAATTAGTGATATGTAAATATTAATTTGTAAGTACTAATTATTAGTTAATAATTATTAAATATTTATTAATACCTACTAATTCTATATTTCTAATATTATTAAATAAAAAATATTTACTGATTAGCAATTATAAATTATTTAATATTAATTACAAAGTTCATTTTTGGAAACACAGGTTGTATTAAAACATTAAATTTCTTTATAAAAATGATAAAACTTAGGAAGGAACACATACATAAAAAACATTATCATGAGGCCCTCCTCTAAACATAGCGACATGATGTGAAATCTTATTAACCTCGTACTCAATAAATTGGAAAATACAACGATGAAGAAGAGAGAGGATCCAAAATATCATCTAGTGGAGACACAATGCGTTTACAACAGTTACTTGTTAGTTAAAGATGCATCAATTTCTTATCAATTAATTATTATCAATTTTATATATATCATGCTTTTTTTAATAACCTCGCTACTAAATTTAAATATAAAAATAAAATTTGACATTTATTGATAGTTTATAACATGTTGCTTTATGAATGTCAGATATCTTTTCATGATGATTTTTGAATACCATTGGTAAATAATTTCTCATTGATTTGTTTGTTTATTTAGACCCATATTATAATTTAATATTTTTAAAATTTTAAAAAATAACTATTTCATGATGGGTTTTTAAAATAATTTATTATAATTAAAATGAAATCATTATATCACAGAACAAATTTATTTTTTGGTGATATTTCTTAAATATATTATTAATTTATCAAAATTATATATAAAGTTTTGCTGGTCAGAATCGATTCCACCCTAATAACCACCCACTTACCCAAGACAATCCACTAGCCACCCATCTCCTAACTAAATAGTATGTGATATTTTTAAGCTATATATATATATTTATATACACACTTATTTTATTCATTCATTGTATATTTCTAAATATATTTATAGATTTACACATGATTTTTGATTTATATATAATTGTAAATATAATTATTGGAATATATAAATCTATATGTATTTATGTATTTATATATTTGTATATATTTATGCCCTTAAATACATATATTCTTATATGCACAAATTTAAAAATTCATATACATTTTTACAATGATATGAGAGATGGGATCAAACTGCATATTAAAAATAAGATGGATAGAGAAATGATAACCTCGTTATTGATTGTGGGTGAATTGTTATGTTGATCAAAGGGGGGAATAATAGTAAACAAAAATCAGCATGTAATCACAATGGAGACTCTCTTATTTCTAAATAAATTGAATGATATGGCTTATTTTGTTACAGGTTAGATATCACCATATAACTTGGGTACCTTATCTTAATTTTATATGGAATTAAATTCATTTTCTAAATTTATATGTGTGTGTGTACATTTCTATTTTTTTGTACACACATAGTAATATATTTGTGTGTATATATAAATTTATTTATTTAAATATATAATCATATATTTATAGAAATAATTTCATTTACATAAATATATATTTTTAACTACACATATCTCTATATTCACATATAGATAATTATATTTATATAAATTTATATTCTTAAATGAACATACGTAAATACATATGTATGTATGTATATACGCATACATTATTACGTACCACCATGTAGTTATATTTATTTCTATATATTTAAATAAAAAAAATTATTTATTTAAACATATAAAAGTACACAAATATATAAACATACACAAATTTAGAAACATACAAAAGTTTATGTGTTTATATATACATATACATTTCTATTTATTTACTTAAATAAATATTTATATACTAATATATTTTTATATAAATTATTATATATATTTATTCATGTTTATATATATGTATTTATACATACATACATACATACATACATACAAATATATATATATATATATATATATACATTTTTTATACATTTATATTAACATATATATATATATATACAAATAAATTTAACTAAAAATTAATTTTATAAATAATTAATATGAAATACCTAATAGTTTATAATGTATACATATTGAATATTAATTACTAAAGAATAAATAAATTGATATTTATAAATAATTATAATTAATTTTCAAATATTTTTTAGTAATTACTTATCACTAATAAAAATTATTATTTATTTAAATTGATACATTAACTAGTGTTTGTTAATTTAGAATTAGTGATATGTAAATAATAATTTTTAAGTACATATTATTAGTTATTAATTATTAAATATTTATTAATACCTACTAATTCTATATTTTTAATATTATTGAATAAAAAATATTTACTGATTAGCAATTATAAATTATTTAATATTAATTACAAGGTTCATTTTTGGAAACACAAGTTGTATTAAAACTGTAAATTTCTTTATAAAAATGATAAAACTTAGGAAGGAACACATACATAACAAACATTATCATGAGGAACTCTTCTAAACATAGCGACATGATGTGAAATATCATTACCCTCGTACTCAATAAATTGGAAAATA
Organism: Viscum album; assembly: GCA_963277665.1. Lineage (NCBI taxonomy): Eukaryota > Viridiplantae > Streptophyta > Magnoliopsida > Santalales > Viscaceae > Viscum > Viscum album. The sequence goes on along the minus strand of OY728119.1, from coordinate 766,534,265 downwards.
CAATGACGAAGAAGAGAGAGGAGCCAAAATATCATCTAGTGGAGACACAATGCATTTACAACAGTTACATGTGAGTTAAAGATGCATCAATTTCTTATCAATTAATTATTATCAATTTTATATATATCATGCCTTTTTGAATAACCTCACTACTAAATTTAAATAGAAAAATAAAATTTGACATTTATTGATAGTTTAGAACATGATGCTTTATGAATGTCAGATATCTTTTCATGACGATTTTTGAATACCATTGGTAAATAATTTCTCATTGATTTGTTTTTTTAATTAGACCCATATTATAATTTAATATTTTTAAAATTTTAAAAAATAACTATTTCATGATGGGTTTTTAAAATAATTTATTATAATTAAAATAAAATCTTTATATCACAGAACAAATTTATTTTTTGGTAATATTTCATAAATATATTATTAATTTATTAAAATTATATATAAATTTTTGCTGGTGAGAATCGATTCCACCCTAATAACCACCCACTTACCCAAGACAATCCACTAGCCACCCATCTCCCAACTAAATAGTATGTGATATATTTAAGCTATATATATATATTTATATACACACTTATTTTATTCATTCATTGTATCTTTATAAATATATTTATAGATTTACACGTGATTTTTGATTTATATATCATTGTAAATATAATTAATGGAATATATAAATCAATATGTATTTATATATTTATATATTTTTATATATTTATGCCCCTAAATACATATATTCCTATATGCACAAATTTAAAAATTCATATACACATGTACAATGTTATGAGAGATGGGATCAAAGTGCATATTAAAAACAAGATGGATAGAGAAATGATAACCTCGTTATTGATTGTGGGTGAATTGTTATATTGATCAAAGGGTGAAATAATAGTAAACAAAAATCAGCATGTAATCACAATGGAAGGATGAATGAAAACTATCCCAAAACAGGAGTGCTAAATAAGAACAAATATATATTAATTGATGTTATATATATTAAGTGTATATTTGAAAACAAGCATTTTATTTTTTTTTATACTGAATTTATTAAATAAATGTGATAATAAATATATATATTTGATAATTATTTATTTATTTTGAATAGTTTTATTATTAGATACAGTAGATTATGAATAAATTAATTGGACTCACTGGTTATTTAGTATTATTTAATGAATAATGTGAATAAATGTATATGGATAGATAAAATGGTCGACATATTTTCATTTAAGGGACCACCTCATGGATCGATATATAAATTGCTGTGAACCATCCTGTTTTAAAAAATAAATTCTGAGAAAGCCTCTCATTTCTCTCCCTCCCACAATACTGTTCATTATCTTAGACAACGACGGTAGAACCCCTTCAAAATTTGGCTATCCTTGCGATACGATAATACATCCATTGGCTAGTGCACCCCCTAAGATAAAGAGTGATTTTTTTTACTATAACATGATCCTCATCACAAATTCCATTTCACTAAGAAAGGAGAATACTAATGCCATTATAAATTTTGAGGTATGCAGTTTATATAGTTAATTTGTGTGTTGATTCTAAAAGATATATATTACTATGGTTGGGTTGTCTTCTACTACACATGGTCATGTGATAATCATACAAAACCCCATCATTACTATTAGAGTGATAAACTTCAATAACAAATCAACATGTTTAATAATTTATAGAAATATGTTTTAATAGTAAAATAAGATTTTTCAAGCTTGGAAATCAATATGAAATGTTCAATTATATTAAATTTTTTAGGGAAATGAACAATGTATTTATTTTATTCAAGAGAAATCATTTTTTATTTTAACTATATCATTTAAAATTTATTTATAAAAAATTTAAAATGTATTTTGAAATAATTATATAAATTTATAACTATTTTCATTAAATAATTAACTATAAAATGTATATTGTTAATTAATAATTTTTTTAAAATACCTTTTGAGAAATTAAATTTACTCATTAATATATAAAAATAAATTCTTTATTTAGAAATCATATATGGCGATTTATGAAGAGTTTATAATATTCACACATATTTCATATTTATATTATTTAAAATTGTTTATATAATAGATATTTAGTTATAAAATTTTTATAATTTTTGAGATAGCATACAAATTTTATTTAAAATAAAATTTGAAAGTTTTCATATTCATATATATGAAAAATATTTATAATCATGATAATTTATAAAAATTTTATAATTAGAATTTATTTATGAATTATTTTTAAATGTCTCATATTATGGATAACAAATAATTTTTTTATTTATTATATTTCATTAATATTAAAATTTTGTAATTAATTAATTAATATGAAGTTATTCAAATAGAAGGATATTTATTTGGATATTATTTAAGACACATCAAAATATGTTTTGATAATTGAAATGGTCAAGATATAAATAATAACTAAGTATATGATGTTTAGATAATGTGAAATTTTTACAAAATAGAAATTTAATAATAAATAGCTTATTATTCCAATAATATTATTTATTTAAAAAGGAAATCCATAGTTTAATACATATGAAATATTTAATGATGGAAATAAAATAAAGAGTTTATATTCAAAATTTTGGAATTCCCAAAATGTGAAAAATGAAATAATAAAGGGTTTTTAATTATATTTTACATATAAAATTTTTCATAAATGTTTTTTCCATATATTTGAGTTGTCCATTTATTCTGTTTCTATTCTTGGTTATATTCATAATTTTAAATTGTATATATAATGACATACTATATTCCAAAATTTATATGATGAATTGCTTCTAGGATAGAGCCTTGCATATCATGCTAGGTTTTATATCATAAAATTTAGTTTTCATCTACCTTGACCTTGGATTTTAATTTTACTTATGATCCTCATAGTATTTTTTAGGTGTAGTTTGTGATTATTTTGTGTTAGAGATTTGATAAATTTAATTCACTCTTGAGTAATGTATCCCCGGGTAGAGGTACTTCAGGTCGGACAACCTACATTCATGGAGGATTTCCCTTACTAGTAAAGTGAATGGGGGATAACTATATTTCTCTCCTAATTAACTCATGTGGAGTTTTACATTCTCAAATAACATTATTCCTTTACATAAATTATTCATGTACTGTATGTGTATGATGCATTTAGATATTTATGAATATACTTGACTTCTATTTTTCGGGAATTTACATTGACCTATGGATTCTGTAAAGAGTTACACATTAATGTTGTGTGAAAACCTTAGTTTGTTGTTTGGAATAAGGATTACCAAACTAAATCATTAGAGTCATTCATACATAGAAAGGCAATAAGACATGGGAATATAGTTATTATATAGGATGTAATAGTTATAAATGTAATATGAACAATATGTATATTAAATTTGTGAGACCATAGAAACAAAACCCCACAAATACTAAGTATATGATTCCATCTAAATAGACACTTTTCAACACCTTGATCATCCATCTGAGAAGGACATGACATATTTGTGCACATGTGGGTTATCTTGTATAAAGAAAATAAGTAATGAGTGACTCTGTATTATTCTATATATGTGTCATTCTAAAGTTGTGTTCCCCTTGATAATCCATTGTTATCTTTTTTTGGAATTTTATTTGGAATAAACTAGATAGGATAACCTCCTAGTATTATGTTACCAGAGTAATAGAGTTGAGTGAATCCATGAATGGATTTGGATATAGGTTTATCTATTCATCAATCTAAGATTCACAATTTTTTTTTACTGGTATGATTCCCTAACTAAATATATAAGTAATGTTAGATTCACTAAAGTGAGATAGAGGTTATTTAAATGTGGACATTGGCTCACTAAATGTATAGGATGTATTGGGTAAAAAAATTAGTGGGATAAATATCATTAAAAGTAATATAATGAAAATATATATGCCATGATTTTAATTTGTTAAAAAAGTTTTTTTTATAGATTTATACATTGTCTACATAAAACCTAACTTTAAATTAGTTCGTTAAATAAGGATCTTAATGTAAAAAACTCCTAAGACCGGTTTCTTAAGAAAATTACTTGAGAAATAGAGATATTATATGTGTTATAACACATACTTCATGAGTAACCTTGTGTTTATGTTTTTCAACAATAAAAATAATGATTCTAATGGATGAATGGAACTATTTAATTTGGTTTTAGTGGAATTAGATTCCAAAGGACTAATAAAATATCAAACTCCACTCATATACTCACTATTATTATATACATAAATGATTTTAGTATCATATACTAAATATGATTGGGTATGTCAAATGATATTCAATAAGATTGAATATATTAATGACTTATTGTGACAAAATGTTTACATAAATCATTATTTATTATTGAAATAAATTCTATTTTTATAACATATATTTGATATCAACTATATTTTTTTACCAATTTTCATAAATATAATGAGGGATATAAAGATGAAAGGAATTTAATATTTAATTTTTTTCAAGTAATGGAGAAAAGTAGTTTCTATAATGATAACTTGGATGATTCAAGACTGTATAAATTCCTCATAAGATGTATAAAATATATCTTCTAGATCATTATAAGTTCTTGTAAACAATGGTTGTTTAAATTTAATGAAATTTGTATTTATACACATGGTTTATGATTATTTTAATTATATAACAATCTTTAAAGAGGATAATAAAATTCCTTGATCTAGTTAGAGATTTTTTTATTGTCATTGTGGAAATTTTCTGCCAATATGACTGAATTCAATGAAAATGGATTACCGGATATTCATAATGTGTTTCGAATTAATGAATTGGGTATATGTTGTAAAGATTATAATACTATATAGATAGTTTAAGTTGTTAAATTATTTAAACCTAAAAATAAAAATTTGTTGAAAAGATCAAAAATAGCTCTTTAAAAGGCATATCATGGTCATTGATACCTAAGGCTTTGAATAAATGATTAATAATAATTCAATATGATTGTATTATTGATGATATACTTGATAGAGTTTGTGAAACATCATTTAATGTACATATTAGGTAAGGATTTCATATAAATTAATTATACAATTTTTATTAGGTATGTGATAACAAATTAATCTTTTTCCGCGTATAGTAAATTCACATTAATTCAAAATTAATGGAATAATTTATTGAGTTTGTAGTTTATATTATTGAGATGAAGTAATTTACAACATGGATAATTTTAATATAAAAGAATTTTTCAAGATATGATTAATCTAAATAAAATATGTGTATCCTTATCTCACTTATATTATATGATAATAGATAATGTTTGATAAAAAAGGATTCTTATGAGATGATGAAATCAATAATCACGGTTTATGATCCATTAGTCTTTTAAAACATGTTTTGAGAAGAATATTTGTGTAGAATATTTTATTTAGGATAAAATTATTTATCTAGGAATTTGATAAAATATGAGGGAATGTGTTCCTTTGATACATAGATAAGATATTTTAACAAAAGCTTCTTTATAAAATGATGATTTTCAAAAAAAATACCATTAATTATTTTGAAATAATTTATTATTTGATTCATATTTTTGCTAAATGGAAAAAATGTTATTTCCAAAAAACACAAAGCATTCATAAAAATATATCATAAAAGTAATATGATATCTAATATTTATAGGGTACTATTTATGAACATAGGGAAGTTAAAATTTAAAAAATAAAATATTGTTCGAATATTGGTTTGATTTAATTTTTCTCTTCATATCGTAAATTTTTTGGGTATCTGATAGTAATTAAAAATTTTAATAGTTACGTTTAGTTATAGTGATAAAGTAAATTAGAATTTTATTCTAACATAGTTACAAAGTGAAATTCAATTTATTTACTAATTTTTTATGAAATATTGATTATTTGATATTTAAAATAGTTACATTATTTTGAAAACATATCAAAAAAATAATGTAAAAGGTTCCAAAGATTGTGATGATATACTTTGAAATATTTCGAAGTATACAAAAAATATAACATTACAACATTTGATGTCATGAAGGTAATGAGATTGAGTATAATTTCAAATAGTTGAACGTAAGGGATATTATTCATATGTATCACTATTATTCAATCTTGATTTCTTCATAAAATTTACTAACCAAGAGGTTAGTGGGAGTATTTTATCATACAATCATATAGAGATGTGAGAGTAATTACATTTAGATGTAATGATAAAAATACAGTGATGTAATCTCCATATGAAGGTTATGTTATATCTCTACGTTTTTGACACATAAGAGATTGTTTGTAATTATTATATTGTATCATGTAATTATAATAAAGGAAATATCAATTTATTATTCATTCATGTGTGCTAAAATAAATTTTACATGAATGGTAAAATGATAAATATCCTTTCAATGTAAAAATATTACGTTGGCCCTAACTGATAATAATCGTGGAGGATATTGTATTGTGATCATATGTAATGGTAAGCATGACTAAATTCTAATATACATTAAAATCAATTATATAATATATTGAAGAATATATTCTGGAGGTAATAGTCAAGACATATTACATGTACTAATCCACTAATGTATATATCATGGTATGTGATACTAGCATTGATGTAATTAGGCATTTTATCTTTGTATCAATCCATATTAAATATGGTCTTGAAGATACCTACATAAGAACCATAATAATTTGATAGCATACGTACCCCAGTCACCATATGAACATTGGTAGTCAGGGGGTGGTTGGTTATGTTTCCCACTATATCATTCGTTGGAGTGAAACTATGATGGTATTTTCCCACTTGTATGAAAGGAAAGGAAATCTATAACTCGATTTAATTCAGATGAGTAAATGCGTGTACATGTTTATGTTTTCTTCATATACGGTGTTCAACTACTTGGGTAAGTGACACATGATGTGATTATCAGATAAATGATTGACAATAATGTATTCATACACTTGGTCAGTTACTTTCATAGAATCAAGGAAATAATGAGAGTCATAGACCAGATTAACATGTTCCATGGCCTTTGGAAATAAGTATACATAAACACTTGTACATAAGTGAGATAAATTATATCCCACTAGGTTCTTAATTAATAGAACTCTTTTTATACACGTCATAATTAATACATATCTTCATAACCTAGGGAAATTATAAATTAGAATGGGTGAGCCCAGATTCTCATTAAGGGTAAACATGAGTGATTTATAAGCATAAATAATAGAAAAATGGTTTGAGAATGTGATCATAACATTATAAGATCATTCCCTGCATACCAAATATCATTACAATGAATCATGGAATAATTATTTTCAGTTGATAAGACACGAATAATAATTGAATAAGGAGTAAAATATATTAAATCATAACATATGTAATGTCTTATAATTATTGTATATTGTTTTTAATTATATAGAAATATTTTGAGACCACAAAATCTGACGGTGCGTGATTCTGAGGCACGGAGTTCCCAGAATGATCCGTCGAAGTTTTGTTAAGATTTAATCGTCATGCGAATGCAGTCTTATTGAAAATGAAGAATAACTATTAAACGGTTTCCCGGATAAGAAATATGAGGGTACCGTTGCGTTCAGGATGGCGGGATTACCCCAGGCGTGACTTAAATTTAGTCAGTGCGGGCCTCCAATGAGAAAACCTAAAAATGGTATAACAATAAATAAAATTATTAAATAAAATTATTTTATTTTTCAAATGCTTATAAGTCACAAATAGTAACTCGGATGGAAAATTAGAGACCACCTCTGAACTCATGAGGCTATGACATCCTTAGGCGGATACTTACATTGGCTGGTATGGGCCACCAGTGAAAGTTTGTTTTTCGCCATAAATTAAATAATTAAGTGAAAATTATTTTATTGTAAAATCCATAACATCTAAACGATAACTCAGATTAAAAATCCCAGCATACTGTTTAGTTCATTGGGGTATGTTCCCCTTAAGCAGAGTCTAACCTCGACTATAGAGAGACGATGGTCAACATAATTAATTTATTGAACTTTTTTTAATGTATATTCAGTAAACACATGAGTGGTGTTTTCTAAATTTTTAACTGGTGCTCGGATTAAAAATTTGAGGGCCCCATTGAATCCACAACACCGAGAATCACTTAATAGAGGTTTTACTTTGACTGCAGTAGGTCTGGATAGAAATTTATGGTTTGATAATTTTTAAATGAAGTGGAATGAAATAATTTTATTATTTTATTTTCTTCCTTATACTCCAACAAACAAGAGGTGTGTGGGCCCAATGATGTGTCAAGACAATAAATGGATGGACCTACCAACCCTAAGTAAAGACATCATTGGGGAATTAGGAAGGTTCCTAATTTATGATCCCTGATTAATTCATCACGACGTTACATACCCTCTGCCTCTCTGGTAAATATGGAGCTTGGGGGGAGGTACTGGCACAGCTTCGCCAAGAAATTTAGTGATGAAGGAGCGCTACGATGCCTGGCCCTCAGAGAACGGAGCTGATCCCAGTAGGAGGTGACTGATGACATTGAACCAAAAACCAAAGGGCGACGTATGAGTGGTGTCATTGAGAACCTGTTGCAGGAATGAAGAATATGACCTACCATCATGTGCGGATGTTCTCTAATGGGTTTACGATGTAGGTGTTGTGATTATTGATTTTGCTTTCCCCGCACTTCATTTTAAAATGATAAGAACAGATCAAATCACAAACAAGTTGATATGTTGTTCTTATTTATATATGTTAGAGGGTGTGTATTATCGTTCGAATCGAGATTGAAATCAAGGTATGAAATCTGGTTGAACCTTTTTTTTTCGAAACTCCTTGATTTATTTCAAACACGGAGGGCGAAAGATGACATAAACAAGGCCTGAGCCCCTCCACTCATGCGTTGATTGTGATCTCCCAATTTGATGTTTGTGACAAGCCAAATCAGGGACTACTATAGTGAAGAACGCGATCTAAGGAGGTTTTAGGCACAAGAGGCACAGGAAATGGGCCAACAGTGCGTGACTGGAAGCCCAACAAACATCCTTCCGCCAACACCGACACTAGTGGCAGCACATGGTGGAATAAGAATGGAATACAATGACACTGGACTGTGTGCTCGGTGGAAGAACTGGCAGTCGCCCCGGGCGATTCTAGAAAAGGGGAGGGGCGCGCCCCTGGCGTTGTGCCCATGTAGCAACAGGGCTACGGCCTGTGTCTGCTGTGGATGAACAAAGGACGCAAGTTTGACTAGCAGCCGATGGATAGGGATGGTTCCAATGGAATGCCCGGTGGAAAAGCCACAGCCAGTCAGCCAATGTACGGAGGAACCGCAGCACTAAGTGGCACCGTATTGGGTCAACCCTCACAGATTTACCTGCTGGCGTGCCTCTGCACCAACTAAGACCTACCCGGACGTACTGCTAGGCGACTGGCACAACCGGGCCGGCCCAGCGGACTGACCCACCTCTCAACAGGCCAACCAGCTGCCCAGCGGGCCGACCCACTGCCCTGCGGACCTACCGACCACCAAGCTGGGTGAAACACCGCCCGGTGGGCCGATCCGATGCCCAGTCAGGTCAAGCAGGGCCCAGTACACTGGGTTGACCCAGATCGATATGCGTCAACCCCTACCAAACCAGGTCAGGCCAGATCAACCGGGGCAGACAGAACCCAGACTCAGTACTGACCAGTTAAGCTAAACATTCCCTAACTTCTAAACCTGATATCCAATTGATGAACCGTCTCTATCGTTGAGATCCTTAAGACAATGTAGTACTATTGAGAAAATCCACATGTGTTTTATAGAATGTAGGGGTACGACTGGGTTGGATCGAACATGAATCTAATCAGTCCCTCGTCACTAAAACATCTGTATCTTGCAAAACATGCATCCGATTGATGAGATATTTGTGGCTTTGGGACTCTGTTGAGAAGACAGATCTTTTTCTGAAAACTTTGTGGTGACTTCCATGAATATCAAGTTGATATTATTATCTTGAGGAGCGGTTCTACAAAGTAGAATATGTATGTAACCCTGCAATTGGATGAGACCGGAAGACTGCTTGACGATGGCCCAGTGGGAAGTAGCTCTGTGTGACCCAGCAGGCCCATGGTGGGGAGTGGCTCTGTGTGACCTAGTAGACCCATGGTACTCAATAGGGGGAGTACCTCAGTTAAGCCAAGGTGGGAAGCAACTCTGTGTGACCCGGCATGCCCACGGTGGGGAGCGGCTCTGTGTGACCTAGCATACCCACAGTACTTATCAAGGATAAATACAGAAGCTATTCAAAGATAGTGGGAAGTAGCTATGTGTGACATGGTAGTCCCACTATACTAGATAGATTATGAGTTCTACAGCAGCCATGGAGTTTGATGATTTGATTATCCTTCTATCCTTGACCTAAAGTGATACCTGGTGTGAGTTGAGTCCTTTATCATCATGGTGACACTTGTGTCATAATTTTTCTTGTTTGGTGTTAACTTTGTGATATTCTTCCTTCATTTATGATACAAGTATATCATGATAACTTAGGTATATGTATGGGCATATACCTATGTAGAGTTTTTGACTGCTTCTTGCTTTGTGATTGAGGTATTTCTTTGTGGTATTTACTTTATTGAACTCTGGGAGACCTTTGGGGTCTTGGGGTCCCTACTGTGTACGGTTATACTCACCCCTACATGAGCTTTACCCGCACCTTTTTATTGTGTAGAAAACGAGAAGCTAGGTTGAGACATGAGGGAGAAAGGACTAGGTGTTACACAAAGTGAAAAGCTGATGTGGAGTGCTATGGAGACGATATCTACCTATATTTCACGTAGGTCCATGTTGGAGGATCCATGAGTTATTTTTTACTTTTTAGTGGTATTTTTACCTTTCCGTTTTAATTGTACTTTACATTTGGGATTGTATTTCTAGCCCATTCACCTTTAGCACTATTGTCACTACATCAATTACTTTGTGGTTACATCCTCATTGTGTTCTAGTCTATGTGGTTGCTTCTCGTTATTCTGTTGGACTGCAGGTCTTTATAGGTTAAAAAGGAAATGCCTTCCCATTTTAGGGATATTCTTTTTTAGTGCAAGTTTCTAGCCCCTGGCCTATGGACAATGGGCTTGGGGTAGTCACAGTATGGGCCCCGAGGGACGGGTCATGACAAAGTGGTATTAGAGGAGTCAGTTCTACCAAAGAACTAGGAATACAATATTTTCTATGTGGAAATAGTGTTTTGTGTTATCAGTGTGGTTTTCATTTTCATGAATCCAGCGTTGGTGCGGCGGCCGACGTATCCATACACAAGGACCCCGAATTCTAATTTCAAACTCAGTACACTAAAACACTGATTTTGTGTGTTTTGGTCGATTTTTTCATGTCATTTCATTGGAGTCATCTCACCTGGTATAACTTAATGATTGTGGAACACCTGTTTCATATCAAGATGTCACTGTGTAGACATCCATTTAGGATTCCTGAGAGAATACGTGATGACGGCCCACCGAGCGATGAGGCCTCTATGCAGGGCCCTCTTATTGTGTTAGCACCTTCAGGGGTTCACCAGTAGAACCACCATGCATTGGGAATTATATTTCACCAGAACCACCCGGAGAGGGTGCAAGCTGAATGAGAACATTGCACAGGTTTATGAATCATAGAGCTTTGGGGTTCCGAGGTGATACAGATCCCGAGGCAGCTGAGGACTGGCTGGAGGCTATGGCTAGAGTTTTCTGCCTAGTTGGGACACCAACAGATCATATGGTGATCCTAACTACTAGTATTTATCAGTGTGTGACCATAAGGATGGTCCTCATGGTGATGAGGCTTCGGTACATGGACCGTTACTAAGGATGGTACCTTCAGGTAGTGTGTCATCTACCACACTGATCATTGGTCAGTAGTTACAACCACAGATACTAGTAGAGGATACATATAATCATAGTGGATTACACATGTTTCAGCATCCGATACCCCTTGGGATCTGAGGTGAGACTGAATCATAGGTGTATAAAGACTTACTTGAGGAGGTGGTCGAGTTTCCATCTAGCCAGGGCAACATTCGATCAGATGGTGGTCCTGGTAGAGAGCCTTCTACATGGCTCGTCAAAATGATGACATGGTTTAGATTACCCTGATCATGCGAAGTGGAGAATTTTTCTTTTGAAAAGCATGAGAACCTTCCTTAGAGAAGGGGGTCCCCTATCATAAAGAGCTAAGGGATGAGAGTTCCCTAGTGCTTCTACAACTTCAGTAGGATGACATGTCGATAGTAGAGTATTCATCAAGACTTACCGAATATCCTAGCTACTCGATGAATATAGTATGGTCGGTGCTTTAGGGATCAGACCTCCGAGGGAGGTGTGTTTAAGAATATCCAATCCATCACTGTTCCTATATTCATTCCTACTTCTGTTTGGGTTCTAGAGATAATTTTTTTGGTTGAAAGTTCTTTTTTTGAGCGGATGTAGCCAGTGTATGTTAATAGTGGGAAAACAGGAAACTAACACCAGTCACAGAGACCTGAGCACGTAAAATGTTTCGGAAATAAGATTTTATAGGGTCAGAAGAATCTGTAGGGAAACAGACATGGAAGTGGAGTTAGGAGAGTAGCAAGAGGCGGTATACATTTTGACATGTTACAACTTGCACCTTAATGTGGTCCCCATCCAGCTCAGGGAGCTGGAGGATAGGGGAAGAGAGTAGCTACATGCAGTCAAGGAGTGTGGTCTGACCCTTGAGGCAAGAGATTCTGTTGGAACCTCTTGGTGGAAGCAACAAGGCCTTATGATGTTAGTTTGTGTATGTACTAGAAATACACAATTCATACTCAGATTTACTATATGATGGCAAATTTTTTTGTTTATCTACAATGTTGGAATGGGTTTTTCCTTGGTCAATGAATAAGGAAACCCAGGTAGTACAGGATAAAATCATGAAAAGGAGGGTACAGCCGATCACTCTTGATTCATCCAGCCTTAACCTTGTTGTAGTAGGTGTTTTGAGTTTTATTTCCCAATAGAAGTGGGAAAATGTGAGAAAATACATTCAAAAGATGTTTCCAGGTTTACCTCCCCGAAGGGAGTGAGGCTTCTCCATTGGATGTGTACAACCAGTGTTTTTAGCCACACTTCTCCAGGGTAGAAGAACCATTTTCAACTTAGATGAATAAGGGGGAGCATTTCCTATAGATAGAGATGTGTCGGCATAGATTTCAGAAGTTGATACAGCGATGATGGCTAGAGTTCCTCCAGGACTATGACTTTGAGATAGTATGTACTCTTGAGAAGGGGAACCTAATAGTAGATGCAGTTATCAGGAGCTCTGGTCTACAACTACTGAGTGAGGCGTCAGAGCAGCTAGTCATGTTTTGGATATCCTTCATAGATAAAGATGGATTAGCTTAACTGTCACTCCCCCAATTCTTTAGCTAATTTAGGAGGCACATCTTGGGACGTTGACTGTGAATCCTGACATGCTCAGATATCCTCAATATAGGAACTTGATGGATTTTTAGAAGGTAAAAAGAATTTCATCCACTTTAGAGGATGCACCATGGTGCCAATGATGCTTTGGGAGGAGGTGTTGATGGAGATCTATACATTCCCTTTAATGGTACATCATGGAGTGACGAATATGTACCATGACCTCTAGTGTTAGTACTTATGGCCAGGGATGAGGGAAACAGAAGCAGAGTTTGTATCACAATGCCTCACTCTTCAGCAAGTGAAGACAAAATAGAGCTACTAGAAGTCTTATGCCAACATGATACAAAGATCCTTGGGGTTGGAGAAGGGAGACCATGTATTCCTATGGGTCTCACCCAGATTAAGATTGTAGAGGCTTGGCTGGGGCGGAAATCCATCTCTAGGGTTGATCAGACCTTTCCAGATTCTTAGCAGAGTGGGTGAGGTGTCATACAATATTTCTCCTTCCACAATGATGCACCTGGTGCATAATTCTTTCCAGGTGTTGTAGCTAAGGATATGAATGCATGATCCATTGCACGTTATCAACTAGGGCGAGTTGAACTTTCACGATTGGGTGACCTTTACGGAGTCCCTAGTGGAGATAGAGGATCGACCTGAGCAAGTTCTTCATGGATAGTTGATACCTCTAGTGTGAGTTAAGTGGCAGAATGGGGACCTCCAGAAGAGCACCTGGTAGAGAGAGGCTTAGATTCGTGCTCAGAACCATCTTTTGTTTATTTTGCCTTTGTTTTTTATTTTGAGGATGTAAATCCCTAAGGTGGGGATAATTTCATGTCCCATAATATTCCTATAATTTTTTTATTTGTATGAAATTATTTAGAGACTGTGAAATCTGAAAGCACATGATTCTGAAACCTGGAGTGCCTGAAATGATCCGTCGAAGTTTTGTTAAACATTAATTAGTGCGCGAACACAACATTCCTAAAATAGTGGAATAAATATTAAGCAGTTTCCTGGATCAGAAATCTAAAGGTATGATTGCATTGGGGATGGTGGCTTTACCCTAGGCATGACTAAATTTTAGTTGGCATGGGCCTCCTGTGAGAATACCCAAAAATTGCATAACTGTAAATAAAATAATTAAATAAAATTATTTTATTTTTCAATGGCTTATAACTCATGAACAGTATCTCGGATTGAAAATCAGATACCAATGATGAACTCATGAGGGTATGCTTTCCATAGGATGATACAATCATTGGTCGGAATGGGAAACCTATGAAAGATAGTTTTTGGCCATAAAAAAGTAAATAACTTAGAATTATTTTATTATAAAATCTATAAATTCTAAACAGTAACTCGGATTGAAAATCTAAGGGTACCATTGATTTTTTGGGGTGTTTTCTCTTTAGGAGGATCCTAACCTCGACCGACACGGGTCGAGGGTGAACATAATTAATTTATTAAACTTTTTTTAAAGTATGTTCAGTAAACATGTGAGCGGCATTTTATAACTTTTGAACTGGTACTCAGATTAAAAATATGAGGGAATTATTGAATCCCCAACACCAGGATTCGCATAAGGAAGACCTTACTTTGACCGCAGTCAGTTTGCAGAAAATGTTATGTTTTGTGACTCTTTAAACAAAATGAATTGAAATAATTTTATTTTTTTATTTTCATCAATATCCTTTAATGGAAACGAGGTGTATGGGGCTAGCGATGTGTCATGCATATAAATGGATTGACCTACCAACCCTAAGTAATGACCTTATTGGTTAATTAGAAAGGTTCCTAATTTATGATCCCCCATCAATTACCCATATTGTTACTTACACTCCCTATCTCATACATATATGGAGCTTGGGGAGAGGTACCGGCATAGCTTGGCCTAGCAACGAAGTGCCGGAGGATCCCCGACACGCCGAACCCTTAGATAACAGAGTCAATCCCAGTGGGAGGTGATGGGTGACACCGAACCACAAATCAAAGGGCTACATATGGGTGGAGTCATTGTGAAACTTTGGTGGGAACGTAGAAGATGACCCATCTTCAAGCATGGAAGTTCTCCAACAGGTTTACGATGTAGGGGTTGTGATGATTGATTTTTTTTCCCGCACTTCATTCTAAAATGATAATAAGAGATCAAATCATAAACAAGTTGATCAATTATTCTTTTTTTATATATACAGGATGGTGTGTATTATCATTGTAAATATGATTGAAATCAAGGAATGAAATCTGGTTGAATCTTTTTTTGAAAGACCTGGATTTATTTCTAATATGGTGGGCGTGGGCCAACACAAACAGGGCTCAAGCCCCTCCGCTTGTGTGTTGATTGGGATTGCCCAGTTTGAAGTTGGAGAAAAGACAAATTAGGGCCTACTGTAGGGAAGAATGCAATCCCAGGAGACCGTAGTCATTGGAAGTTCAAGAAATGGGCCACAGGTGCACCACCGGTGACCCGATGAACACCTTGCAGCCGGCACCAGCAGTAGCGGTGGCACACAACGACACAACAATGGTACGCGGCGGCGCCAGACCGAATGCATGGTGGAAAAAACTGTCATTTCCCTAGGTGGTGGTGGAAGAGGGACGGGGCACGCCCTGACGGCATTCCCACATGGCAGTAGGGCCACGACCTGTGCTGGCTATGGTGGAACAGAGGTCACCGGTTCGACCAACGGATGGTGGATGGGGTGGGCGCCATCGGCGCACCCGGCTGCAAAGCCACGACATGTTGGCTGTGGCACAGAGGACCTACAGCACCACATGGCACCGAATTGGATCAACCCCCACAGGTTGACCCACTAATGTGGCTCTGCAAAATGTCATCCCTACTCAGACACGCCGCGTCTGGGTGTCCGAGGAGGCCCGCGCCGCCAGGCAGGTGGCACCACTAGGCCGGACCAGTGGGCCGACTCGCGGCCTCGTGGGCTGACTCATGGCCTAGCAGAGACGGTCGGGCCTCATTGTGTGGCTTGACTCAGAATGATTCGGGTCGGCACCTACGGAACCGGGTCGGGCCAGTTCGACTCGGGCAGACCAGACCCAGACCCAGTACTGACGAGTTACGCTAAATTGGCCCTAACTACTAAACCAGACATCCAATTGATGAACTTTCTATGTAATCAGGATCCTTAATAAAAGGAGGTACATTTGAGATACTTCAATTGAGGTTTGAGAAAGTGGGGGTATGGCTGGGTTGGTTCAAACACGAATCTGACTCGGCCCTCGACACGAAAATGCCAGTATCTTTCAAACCGTTCTTTCGATTGACGAGATATTTGCGACTTTGGAACTTTCTTGAGGAGACAGATCTTTTGGAATACGTTGTGGCAAATTCCATGGATTTCAAGATGAATAGATTATATTGAGGAATAGTTCTACCAAGAATACTACGTACTGAACCTTACAATTGGTTGAGACCAGAAGATTGCTTGACGATGAACCATTTCCAAGCGTCTCTATGTGACCCAGCAGGCACATAGTGGGGAGGGGAGTGGCTCTGTGTGACCCGATAGACCCACATTACTCGACAAGAGGATTACCTCGGTTTATTCCAGGTGGGAAGTGGCTCTGTGTGACCAGGGAGGCCCACGGTGGGGAGTGGATCTTTGTGACCCATCATACCCACGATACTTATCAATGATAATTACTGCAGCTGTTCAAGGTTAGTGGGAAGTGGATCTGTGTGACCTAGTAGCCCCACTGTACTCAATAGAGGAGGAGTTATCCAGTAGACAAGGATTTTTACGATTTTATGATCCTTATATCCTTGACCTAATGTGGTACCTGTTGTAAGCTGATTCCTTTATCTTAATGGTTATACCTTTGTGGTACTATTACCTTTGGGGTGTTACCTTTGTGATATTATTCCCCCATTTGGGAAACATGTATATCTTGATAACTTAGGTATATGTATGGGAATATATCTAAGTAGAGTTGTTTAATACTTCTTGCTTTGTGATTGAGGTCTTTCTTTATGGTCTTTCCTTTGTGGAACTTTGGGGGACCTTTGAGGGTCTCGGGGTCCCTACTAAGTATTGTTATACTCAACCCTGCATGGGCATCACCCACACTTTGTAGTGTCTTTTACAGATGACGAGCAGTTGGGATGAGACTTGAGGGATCTATGACTAGGTGGTACATCAAAGATATGGGCTGAAATGGAGTGATGTAGAGAGGATGTGTACCTACCCTTCTGGTAGGATCCTCGGTGGATGATCCAAGAGCTATTTTGTACTTCTCAGTTGTATTGGTACCTTTCAGTTGAACTTGTACTTTACAGTTGGGCTTGTATTTCCTTCCCCTTTACCATCATCACTCTTTTCACTACATCAATTACTTTGTGCCTACATCCTCGTTGAGTTCTAGTCTATGTGGGTGCTTCTTGTTGTTCTCTTGGACAGTGTTTCTTTACAGGTTATAAAGGAAATGCCTTCCCATTTTAGGGATACACCTTTCCGGTGCTAATCACCAGCCCATAGCCTATAGAAGGTTAACATGGGGTAGTCATGGCACAGGTCCTGAGAGAAGGGTCGTGACAACACAGGAATAAGACATGGAATTATAGAAGACACATAAACATATAGAATTATTTCCATAGTAGTAACGTTATTTCTTCCATGGGCATCTTAGTAGAATGGATTCACTCCCCATACCATCTTAGTAGTCAAGGTTCACTCCCAAGACCTTCTTTGGGGACACAGTCCTTTAATAAACCTATTTTATTCTCTGTTCCAACCTTGTATATGACTATATATATAAATCATTATTCAATGAATTGGTGGGGGGTATAGGTCACACCCATCTCATAATTAAATCATACATAGAAGTTCTACATGATCATAAATATTCATCATATCATAACCCATGAAATGAAATGGTTATAATAAACATGTAATCATATAAAATCCTATGAAGAATAAATCTATTTTATAAAAATTTCATCAATTCACAACCCATGAAATGAATCAGGTTTTGTAAGAATTCAACTCATGGAAGAGAAACACATTTCATAAATATAATGAAATCAAAACATATAACATTTAGAAAAAGATTAGGAATGAAGCCCTTATACCATTTCCCAAGGAATTCACGATTAACACCAGAATATTTCATATTATATGGAAAATAATTTGGAAAGATCTTTTGAAAACATTTAATGATGAAAGTATATATTCTAATTTGAAGAACACTTTTTGAAATATAATTTGTTTTTGAAAAATTTTTCCACTAAAAATATAATTTAAAAATAATAATGAAATTTTTGAAAACCATAAATAATTTTATAAATATATTTTCCTTGAATATTAATATAAAATATCATTTAAAAAAATTGAAAACATTTTTGATATATATTTTTTGAATAAAATAGTTTTCCAACTAAAGATATAAATACATCCATATTTTCTTAAAATCGTTTTCTTAATTATCGTAAGTACCAAAAAGGATAAAAATGGTACTAAAACATGAAAATATCATGTATAACCATATAATAATAAAATTGATGAGTGTTATTTACATATAAATCATAATATTTCATTAATGGAATCATAATCATAATCAATCCAGATAAATTGTGATATTGTGGAAATATACAATTTTCACTTTGGTAACATTCAATAAAAATCCCCATTTAAGAAAATTAAATTTTATGAATATTATAATATAATTATAAAAATTATATTAATTATATAAATTTTAAATGTAATTATATAAACCACATAAATTAATATATGTGCATAACAAAACATGTTTCTTAAAGAAACAAAATTGAGACCAAATTATCTATATGATTTGGTAACTTTTGAACCATAAAACCTCATGAAATATTGGTCATAAAATGGGTATTTGAACACCCATAGATTTAGGGATATAAATCATAGAGGAAATTAATTTTATTATATACAACACACAAATGAAACGAGGGTTGAATAAGGCATTAGTCATGCATAAATAAACATGTGACCAAAAATCCCCTAACTACTTGAGTAACTCTTGAATCATGAGATATATGAAAAAAATAAAATATATTAGAAGCATAAATATCATTAAATAAATTAAATTCAGGATATGAAATTTCAAATGTAATAATATAAACAATACAAAATATATGAGTTGTGAATATGGAATATTTTTTATAAATATAAAAATTAAGATGAAATTCCCTTACCTTATGTCTTGACTCTCATCATACTCATTCAAAAATCATGTATAATAAATATAGGTATATTATAAATATATAAAAACACATATTAATTTATATAATATCATATAATATTCTCTTATGACCTTTTATTACATTTTTCTTAATAATTCATGGTTAATGTTGTGTTTCTAGTGATATATGCTTTGTTTTTTTTGTACGTTTTGACTTTCTATTCTTGATCCTATTAAGTATATCATTATTAATTTACTTATATAATTTAAAACATGATATAAATATCATATATATTAATTTAATATATATTTAAATTAATCTATAATATATAGAGATATTATATGCAAAACCCTGTTCATAGAGATATTAGGCCATACATACGAATGAATATTGTTTCTGTTTTCTTGTCATATAGAAATAAGGGAATTAATTGGAAAATATAAATAAATATATATATTATAAGTCCAATATAATTAATATTTTATATATATCATATAATTTTATTAAACCCACCTTTAATACAGTAATTGTAAAATGTGAAGAAATATTTTCGTATTGAGGAAGTGAAAATATGCACTTCCATAAAAAAAGTTTTTCTTATTTCTAAAATATATAAACCATAAAGGATTGTGTTATATAATAATATTATAAGAATATATACATATTAAATATCAAATATATCACATAGAAAATAATTGTCATCATTATTACTAACCTTGATGTGTGGGAACAGATGAACAAGCGAGCTAGATTCACGAGACTGTAGTTCATCATACACATGAAAGATGATTATGTATCCCATTTGATTGTAGTGTGTGAGAGTGTAGGTTTAACCATTAATATTACAAAATATTATTATATTTTGGTTTATTAGGTCATTATATAGTCATGAAATAAGAATTATTAGGGGTTAAGGATAAAAAATATAATAAAAGATCTTGTAGAAGGTTTTTACCTATTTTTTGGGTAACTACATTTCATTTGCACTAAAGGGATTCATTAGTTGTATTTCTTGCCAAAGGGAGGCTTCTAGGATGAATTGAGGGAAGTTTGAATGATATTTTAGAAGGGTTTTTTTTTCATAACTAAAGTTCTTGATAAGTGCGATGAAGTAAGGGTTTTAATTCTCTTTTTATAGTGAAGGAGGAGTTGCATTTTTGTAAATATAAAAAGGTAATGACTTTTGAGAGGTATACATTACATCATGTGCCTAAAATAATAGTCATTTTCAATCCAAGATAACAATTTGTCTAACTATTTCCATCCCAAGGATTTTTGACATATTTCTAGATTATTTGAACTCTTAAATTAATGTTTATCTTCTAGGTAATTCTTTTACCTTAATTGTTGTAATTAATATTAATTAATTTCAATAATAATTTTTCTAAAAACTTATGTTTAATTTATTAGAAATTATAAATAATTATATTTAAAAATTTGGAATCCATTTTTATACATTCATATAATTGGTAGAAATTAATTTAAAATAAATCCCACAGATGAGACAAGATGACAGGTTTTTAAAGGGAAAATGTCCAAAACAATGAAATGTTTTTTATTCAATTTCAATGTGAAATTCAATACAATTACCATAATTGGATTAATTTATTTATAATTTATCAAATAATACATTATAAAAAATTAAAATATAAATTAACTGTAAACTTGTATTAGATGAAAAAACATTTATGAATTAAAATTCAATATTTTCACTATTCATCCAAAAATAATATTTTTTGGAAAAAAAAACAATAATTCACCTTAAGTTAATTATAAAAATATGAAATCGAAAATAAAAGTTATTTGATCATATAAATTTTTAAATTTTTATAAAAGGGATTTTATTATTATTCATGAAAGGAAATATAAGGCAGTTCATTTTAGAAAAAATACTATTTTCAAACATATAAAGACTTTAACAAAAAATATATGTTTTATTATAAATATCTTTAATTTATATAATCTTATTATAAATAATTTTTAAAAATTATTTATTAATATTCATATTTATAATATTAATAGTTTTGTTATAACTATCTCATTAAAATAATTATAATAATAATATGTTGTTTCTTAGAAGCTCGGTGTTACATGTAGTGTAATATTATATTGGGGTATCAAATAAAGAAATCTTAACTTGGTGAAACATGAAACAAAATACATCAAAAAAAATTATTACAAAAAATATATAAACAGCTCGAGTGTTACACTAACTGTATCCAGTGATTAACACAATTCTTCCAATATCAAACACCAACATGAATGATGGTGTAGAAGATCACAAGATGAAACCTAGATCACAATAGATCATTACAAAATCACAAAAAAAACATGGTCAAGTGATTTGAAATGTAACGATAAAGAGAAATAGGGGATGATTGGAGAACCTATGAAAAAAACCTCACCAAGGATCATGTGTGAAATCAGGATATCCAGAATTCAGGAGGAGACTCCAAATATTACTTATAAATCATCGTAGAGTTGAGAGAGGAGGGAAAAAAAGAAGTAATGAAATAAATCAGATTCATTTCCCAAATAAAACTATTGTGTCTGAGGAATACACAATGTTTCTTCATTTTACATCTTCTTTTCCCTAATTTTATGTTACACTTAAAAAACCATCACATCAGTTTAATATTTATCCTGATCAATATTTACATGACATGAATTAGGTTAATAATGTGTAATATATTTATTTAATAAATGAGTTCACAAAATGTTTCTAGATGTATTTACACATCATGTAATATATATATATATATATATTGTAATTATCTAGTGAATAGTTTTCAACCCGAATTCTATAAAAGTTTCTGAACCACCTCGAATCCTTCAAAACTAATAGAAAAAATTGTAATACCATTTAAAATGATTAAACATAGAATAAATTAATTAAAATAAACACAAAACCTTGAACATTAGGTTATTATCCCCAAAAAAGTTTCACACCTACAAAAAACACTCAACCAACACGGTCCAACGAAAAACTCAAAGGGGTACATAAAAAGAAAAATATGGTATCTTACAGTTCAAGAGTATTTTTTGGGATGATTTGGTATCATAACATAATAGTGATAGGGATAGGGTTCAAGTGATGATATTTTATAAGACATTGGGTCATTAAGAACCCATGTATCTAGATATCTTCATCCATTAGGGCATAATCACTCTCTATCATACAGACTCATGATAGGTTACGTTCCCCCACATTATAGATAGAGATCGTATTATTTTCCATGGGTTGGGTTATGGTCCTCCATAGTAGTCAAGTATTCCCAGAATAGATATGATTATCCCTCAATGATAAACGGTCCCTATTATAGTTAGTAGGAGGCTACATGGGTTTTATGTAATTTTGATAATACATATGTTTTGGGTATTATAATATATAAATTATTCAGGGCTAACTTTGAATTATAAATTTCACCTTAGGTTTCCACATGGGCATGCTTTATGATATAGGTTTCCTATCCATAAAGTATATATGAACATTAACTGGTGTTTTTCTCCTATCTAAATTTTGTTAATTATTTTTTTCTTACCCTAACATGTGTTTTTGGGGTGTCCTACTTGGTATATATACACTAACTCATACATTGGGACCATGGGTTTTCAATCTATATAGATGATGCATAATATGGAGGTGAATTGTATTGACATGGATCATGTGGATGTGGTTCTAAATGGTACTTAGCAACGATGGTCATTATTGCGGATCGTATCTAGTGTCATATTAGTTATGATGGGTTTCAACCATAACATTTATAGATCTTATGAGCTCTGATTAAATAATCCCTATGTGTTTTTTATCAATTTTTTATGTGGTGTTATTTTGTTTAATCCTTGCCACATGTATACAAATTATACAATATTTTGGAAATTTAAATCTTTTATCTATAGATTGTTTGTTATCTGAAATTATTTTGGATATATTTGATTTGTCATTGGTTATTATTAAAAAAAGTCCTCTCATGCACATGATATGCATTCTTTGTCCGAGTCACCTACCCCTAGATTACTAAAGTGTGTATTGTGGATTTAATTCATATTCTAGCATTCATCCAATGTGGGGTCTATAGGGTCTGTGTGATGTGAATTACTCTTTATAGTTCTGCAGGGATGGAATATTTTATTACATAATAATAAGGAAAAACAATATTTTGTTTTTAATGATTTTAATGGTGAAATTGAGTTAACAATGATTTCTATTGGTAATAAAACATACATATTAATGAAATCATTTTTACCCATTCATAACCCATATTGATAATGTGTTATGAAAAAAGAGATCAGTGTTATGATTTAAACCACATAGGATGATGATGTTATCCCTTTATTGTCAATAATGACCTATGATGTCAATTAAAGATGCAAATATTAAAAAATTAATGTGGTTGTATAACCCTAATATAAAGACAAAAGAAATAGAGGAAAAATGAAAAGATAATAATTTATGTCAAAAACCTATTGTTTCATTATAGTGCTGATATATTTATATATTGGATACATCTATATATAATAAATGTCCTTGATTAATTCAAATTCTATAAGATATATCCAATCATTAGGATAGTGGCATGATAAATAGTTTTGAGATAAATATGCATGGTAATTACTACACATAAGAATCACTTCCGGTGGAAATTTTGACAGTCAGTAATTTTTTCATAATATATACATACCTAAATAAACAAACATGCATAATTATATATATATATATATGAATTTATATATAAATACTTATATTAATGTATGCATGTGTGTGTGTGCGTTTATAATACCAAATATATTTATATAACTATATATACCTAAACACATTTACACACACACAAAAACCTTTATATATATATATATATATATATATCTTTGTGTGTGTGTGACTCTATTTATGTATATATATATCATTATATATATATATAACAAACAATAATAATTTAGGAATTACTACTTTCCTGTAAATTTTAATCTTATGAAATAACAAAATAATAAGAATAACTTAATAGTTAAAAATGAAAACTATCTAATTAATAATTAATAATTAATAATTAAAATAGTTATTTTATAATTTATAAATGAATTCTAATAATAATAATTAAATATTAATTACTAAGTACTAATTACTGACTACTTATTAAAAATTATTAATTACTAATTTTCTTATAGTTATGATTTAACTTATAATCATTAATTACTAATTAGTAATAATTAATTATTAATAGCTTATTAATAATTATTAGATTTATATTATTAATGAATTATTACATATTATTAATATTTATTTCTAAAAACTAATCACATAATTTTGTCTAATAATTATTGAATATTATTAATTTATTAATTACATATTATTAATTTTATACAATTAGTGAGGGTTTTTAAAAAATCCCTACTGATTTTTTTAAAAAATAATTTATCATTTACTGATGGTTTCAATGGTCACTAAAAATTAAAATCTACATAGCAATTGTTTTATCAAAATCATCACTGAATTTTGATCGATTTCTTTTAGCATCACTAAAAAATAATATTTTAAATTTTGCAATGATTTTCATAAACACTAGTAAAAAACCACTATTAAATGATGTTTATGGTATGGTATGTGTGACAACCTATGCAATTTTTAATAATGTACCAATTTTATTTTTAATTAAAATTCATGTTATAAATTTATATTTATTTAAAATATTTTTATTTTATGATGTATATATTTTTTTATGTCACAAATGATATTATAAAATAAAATTATATAATTGTTATATATTTAAATTAATATTTTTACATTATTATAAAAAATTTATTTATTTAACGATTAAATATATTTTATTAAAATTATTTATTATTGTTATTTATTTAAAATAAATATTTATTTATTGGATATTTTATAAATGGTTATTTATTTAAATTTTATTGATTTATAATTATATTTATTATTCTGATATTACGTTAATAATTTTTTCAGGTTATTAAATAAGAATACATTTTTAAAAAATAAATATGTGTTGTCCAAAAAAATCATTTTAATACATAATTGGGTTATTATTCTAAAAAATATTATTTAGTAATTTTTGGTAGATTAAAAAATTTATATTTTTTTGGGTTTCATTTTAAAATTAGTTGGAAGGTATTCTATTATAAAATATTAAAAACAAGATATGCTAGTAAATAGTAAATATGATGTATATTAACATTATTTGATAAAACAAATTTCTGTAAAATCTCATAAATTGAAATCATTATTTCAATTTATTATTTCTTAAATTTTTAGGATTGATTTATAAATTCCTTATTTGAATTTAATGTGTTATATGCTAATTCCTAAATTTGAATTTCAATTAGTTTTATAATAATATTTTAAATTCAAATCAACTTTTAATTCTTACTATTATAATTTTATCTAAAATAAAATATAACATCATTGAATCCTATTGAATTTTTTTTGCATGATAATGTAATTAAAATATTATATAAATTTTATCCCATTAAATAAATTAAATTTCATTTCATGATAAATACAAAAACATTTGTGGTTTTTGACGTGGTGGTGGTACAATATTAAAGAAGTCAATATTGGTGACTCTAAGATGTTATTTAATGGATAAGGTTACTCTAGAAATGAAGGGAAAATATAATGATTATTTAATTATTTTGATCTATATTTATTAATTTTAAAATTTTAAAACATGTTAATTTCTTATATTTCAATCCACTTCTAGTGAAAGGATAGAAAATCACATTCTTCGAAAAGTACTTCAAATTATATTTTGATAGAATATTTGTAATGATATTAGTCCAAGACACATTTATAGTTTAGTTTTTTATCTATATTATATAATAATTATTCTCTATACATCTATTTCCATGTTCATAATGTATTTTTCTAGTCAAAAGTAATTTCTCTAAAGCCTTTAGTATCAATATGAAGGAGGCGACTGAAATAGAATGGAATAAGTTTCAATGGATTTTTATATTACCTCATCTTTGATTCTTTTCCTTGATTTTATTACATACCACCTCGTTTTTTCTTTTAAAATTACATTATTTTGATATTTAAATCATTTTTGTTCATCTATGATATAAAATCACCCAACACGTCTCACCAAACACATTTTCATACACTGTTTTATTTTTCGTAATAATTTTTTTTAAAACTGTTTATTCTTATCCAATTCTCTAATTACACTTTTTAATGACAAACATAATATTTAAAATTAACAATAAAATATTATCTTTATTAATATATAATTTTTTTTATAAAAATTAAATTTTTTTTAAATTTTTTTCTCTTAATTTTTTTTTGAAAAATATCATTGACGCTAGAAACTTTATACTACCAGAATGAATAGTGATATTTTTATAAATTTACATCATTCATGGACATTTTTTGAAAAAATATTTTCATAATTAATAGATCATTTATAATAATTTAATTTCATTATCATAATTATATATTTTATAAAATATTCAATATAACAATTAAATTAAATGAAATCAATCATGGTGGCTTTTTGAAGTAAAAAAGCATCTTATTGGGAAAGATTTTATAAATGGTATCTATTTCATGAACTACCGAACTCCATTAAATATAGAGTAACATAAAAATAATAATACCAATGAATATTATAAAAACATTGGCCATGGATATTTAATAATTACCATTAAAATGAAGGTGTTTTGGAATTGCAGACTTGAAAATCTCATAATGAAAAAAGAAAGAAAAATTAATATGATAGATGAATAATTCATTATAGAAAATGTTGGATTCATTTTCCTAGAAAAAATGGTTTCTAAATTATATTTCATGTATATTTGATGAGGTTAAAATTAATTTAATACATTAATACATTTTGTTTAGTTTTTAGGTGAGAAATTAATGTAAGAATTTCCTTGAGTATATGTCACATTTAATATGGAATATAAGTTCCCTACTGAGATGAGAAAAATAAAATTTCATGAAGATATTATTAAAAATTGTTCTCACATTCGACAAAATTCTATTATAGGAGACAAGGAATATTGACCTTCGTGTGAAAGTGCTCATAGGATGTTAAGACTTTATCTCAAGAACCACATACATGGAAATATTCATGATGGGAGATTATGAGAACAAAATCACATGTAGAAAATCCACATATTTATCTTCCATTAGAATGTTTTTCCTATTAGAGTATGTAATGATCCATATACTCTAATATTATTATTAATTAGTTTCATGTCTTAGACACTTTCATGTATTTTCTAAAACAGTGAAGACATATAATCATGATTAAATTGGGTTTGTTGGGTGTGTCATGAAAGACATGTCATTAATAAATAAGTAGATTTTGGATTTTTTACTTCCATATGCATGTAATTTTATATCATAAACATTTATTGAAATTGAAGGGTCTCATTAAATTCTATGGCCACGGTGTAATCATGATTTTATTTCAGATATTAAAATAAAGACATATCAGATATATAGCTTGATGAGACTATTGTATATACATCTTGTTGAGGAATCATGAGTAAGGGATTATATTTCATGGTAAGAATAAGTATGTGGTTCTTATCATTATGGTATGTCTTCTTCCTCTATGGGTTCCTTGTCTAACTTATTGAGAGTTATAATGGACTTTATTCATACCCACCTAATGCCATTGAGGAATAAGACTTGAGGGTCGTATAAATAGTGTTTCCATTGATCTCAATTGAATATTATTTGTATTAAATTAATGACATAAAAAATTCCATACTGAGAAAATTATTTTTTATGATTTATTAAATGATCACAAATAATAACTAAATAATTTTAAGGTAGTTCTTTAATTATGTGAACATATTATATTTATTTATCTCTCATTTTTGAAATATAAATATATAGTTAATAATTTAATAAATATATATTTTATTTTTTTAATCTAATATTAAATAAATATTTATATATTAACAAAATGAATAATATTTTATTTAAAAATTTATTCTATAATTCAATAAATGTCACGGAAGATGAGTAGACTGAATTTTTTCCAACAATAATTTTTTTAATGTTGTAAAATTCATATTTTTCATTCTATGGGTTAGTGCATACAATAAATTAAATAATAAAATAATTTTATTGAATTATATAGTGTTCATTTTGGGTTTAATATTTTATTAAGGTTTTTTGTGTAGTTAACAAAATATGAAACCATAAACCTATATCAAAAAATAAGATGTTATTTCAATAAAATAATAGTTAATCCTTATGCAGAACACTTTCCTATCAATATCACTCTGCTCCTCACATCCTCTCATGACTGAGAATAATAATGGAGAATTAAATCATGAATTAATTAATGTTAACCAATCAAGGAAAAATATGAATGATTATAAATCTTTCTTGCTACCATCTTGTGGTTTGGGGGTGTTGTTCGTAGATCGAAAAATCACATGTGCATAACCACTTGAAGGGGATTTACATTGTGTCCTCACTATGAAAATAAAATAAACTGGTCAAGTTGTAATGATCAAAACATTGATGAAGAATGATCTCACAATTGAAGTATGTTTTAATAATTTGTTTTAAATTAATTATAAATAAACATGAAAATATCCTCTCCCATAGTTCTAAAAAAATAATTCTTCAATATTATTTTGAAATATTTTGATTGGTTATGAAATAAGTTTCACATACATTAAGAATGTTCTATTTAATTCGTTTAAAATTCGACTTTGACAAAGTCCCAATAGATATTTTTTCTACTTTTAGATCCATTTTTTTGGTAGTATAGGGGTTACATTAAATTTATAATAATTTAATTAAAGTTGACCATTATTCACATTTAATGTTATTTTAATTTCATGAAATTCAATCCTAAATCCAATCATTGAAATACCTTATTATTTCCATAGTCTATCTCCTATTTCATTAATATATGATTAAATTTTTAACCAAGACAAATTAGATATCCTATCTAGAAGTGCTGATAAATATGGTTAGACAGGACAAGATTTCACAACATTTAGTTGATTCAAACGTCATATATCGTAGTTAATTCTACCAATAATGTAGCATGAATTAACTCACCACATTATGTAATTAAGTAAAATTGGTACATTAAATTCTCCATGTGTTAACCAATCCATGTTATCACATGACTAGTGGGGATACATGTTGTGTAACTAGGTTACACACCATGTAGACAAAATATTTTCAAAGTATAGAATGAGTATCCAAATACAAGTCATGAAATAATTACATGACTCCTTGGGACTGACGGCCATGTAAAAATTATTTCTTGTGAAATGTAATATTTATTGACATTTTGTAGCACGTAAATGTTTATAAAGTAATAATTCCCATTTCCCTATATTTTTAAAACATGAATAAGATCTGAAAGACACACAATGTGTAATTGATTGTACACACTGTCTACCGAACCTTCTTACATGGAAAATTAAAATTTAATTTATTAATCCCTTAAACCGTAAAAAAACATTTTATATTTATTCACTCTTACAAATCATATGATTGGTTATATATATATATATATATATTGAGTGATTAATTATTTTTGTGTATATTTTTTTAGCTACAAACAATTTCTATTCATAATACGTCAACTAATCCAAGTGCATTAAAATCATTATACACAATGTTAATTAAATTTTTTTTCTATGTGAAATTTATTGCCTCGTATACACCATACAATTAAATAAAAAAATGAATAAATGATATTTCACATCACTTGATTGTATATTATTTCAATACATTCCAAGAATTTTGAATAGGTACATGTCATGTTTCATCCATGTACAATGTGTGTTATTATTTTATTAAATTTTATATAAAATTAAGTAATATAATGTACTATAAATAAGGTAAAATGGGTATATTCATGACATATTATATATATATATATTAAGACAAATTTAAATAATTTATTAATAAAACAAATAATCGTAAAAATTCAATTGTTTATAAATTAAAAGAATTGAAAATAGGAATGAATGTGTGGTAGTTATTTTAAATGCATATTCATTTCACCATTAGATGATCATTATCTTAGACCAATCTATGTATGGGTATGGTTTATTTTAATTTAATTGTTTCATGAATTTTGGAATTTTTTTATTAACTTAAATTTATTATTGATTATTCATCCATACCTCAATTTGTACTATCTTGTGTTACAATTTTTTCTACTATGTACACCTTATTTTTGGTTCCCTTCATATATTAGTGAAGTAAAAAAAATCACAATGATGAAACTCCCAGGAGTATGGAGTTGGTTTGAGATATATTTAAGGAGAAACTTAACCATAGAGATATAGAAAACAGATATAGAATGTTATAAACTCAAGCCCAGACTGGATCATAGAGTTTCTACACAATATTCATTAGTTTTTTATTGTCCACTTAGTAAACAAACCTCTGGTTAAATGTTATTCTCATGGAAATACTTTTTTTTCTTTATATCTTATGAATGATTTATTTTATAGATTCATGACCAAGATTACAGAAATAAATAAATAAATATGGAAATATAGAATTGAAATAAAAGGATTATGCATAAATTGTTTATCAATACATGGGTAATCACATAACTAAAGTAAAATTAATATTTACAAGACATGTGATAGAAAAAATATTAGTAATTATGTAAAATAGGAAAATACAATATGTTAATATTAAGTCATTATGTCTTCTATTATCGGAATTAAGACAACAAAACGATAAAGTGATTTTATATTCCATAGTTAGAGGAACTATTAATTATTAGGTATAATTAAGTAAGAAAATGGTTTGAAATAACCAAAATTCTATTGAATGTATGATCATTATCTATTAAATATATATTTTAAGTTTTGTGTTTTGGAAATCTGAGCCAGGATATCAATATTGGAGATTCCACTCTACATAAAAAGGACTTCAAGCCCAAAGTTGGAAATATTTCCTACATAAACACCTTCTTAAGGTATTCATGTCCATATACTGAATCATAAAGTGTGATATGCAGATCATTTCCCCTATAATTTATAAATTGATGGGATATTATTGTAACAACTTAAAGATTTTCAATAAAGATTTCCTTCTTTTAAATATTTCATAAAATCACATGAAAACACAATGCAATGACCTACTAAGTGCTACGTGACCTTTAAACATAAGTTTTTCACTTCTTTGTTTGGAATTTCGAAAATCCTACATACACAATTGTGATCAAGATGATTTTTGGAGTCTTATAAAACCAACACAGTTTTTTTTAAATAGTAACATACCCTTATGAATTATAACCTTACTTTATGAATAGTATTATGACCCTTATGAATAGTAAATCTCTCAATATAATAGTAACCTCACCCATGAATAATTATATAAAAGTTTGGCATCTTATAAGCAACGGTATTTTTGGAATCCATATATAAATAATAATTATTAATTAATTAATTTAAAAGAAAATTTATTCTCTTAAAAATTGTTCATAAATTGACATATCTATGTATTCTTGATTTAAGACAATTTATAAGACCTCAAGTAATTTTTGAAAGCATTACAAAATTAGTTTTAATTTTAAAAACTGCTTTTTCAAGTAAATTATGATT
Source organism: Viscum album (assembly GCA_963277665.1). Lineage (NCBI taxonomy): Eukaryota > Viridiplantae > Streptophyta > Magnoliopsida > Santalales > Viscaceae > Viscum > Viscum album. The sequence goes on along the minus strand of OY728119.1, from coordinate 766,502,146 downwards.
TTAATTAAATATTAAATTAATAATATTTAGAAATTTATTTTTTCAAAATAGACAACATTTTTTGATTCTACACATCAAAATATGGTTGGGGTCAATTTTTGGGATTATTCTAAAATACCTGAATTTTTGATGAATAGTGAAATACCCAAATTTACAAAATAAGCTAAATAATCTAATTATAGAATCATGTATGATGTTCTAATAATGTAATCCCACTTGGTTCGGGATCACATAATAAAATTACAATTCTTGGTCATGGGAGACTCACTATTTCTTGTCTTCTGGGGAAATAATAAACTAATGAATTTTATATTGAGAAAACTCGTCTCCCCTCTACTATGAATACCACCCATCACACCCTCATTTCCCCACACCTCTCAAGCACCAAGCCTCGTCAATTCTCTGCCCAAGAATCTTCCCTAGCCCCTCCCCCATGATCAAGTGCTGCTAGTCTCAAGAAAAGACCAACACTAGGCCCCTTAAGGGGGATCTCAAATGGAAGATCAGTGGAATGGGAGTAAAACATTTATGGTATGCAGGGAGGAGGTTTCTCCAGATGATCCTGACACTGAGGTGGTGTTGTCGGACGATGGTGATGAGGGTAAGAGGAGGCAAGGAGCTTCTGCAGATGCTGCGAATTCATGAAAAATTGGGAAAGCAGGGGGGCCAGTGAGTCGGACCTCTATTCACTTGAGCAACTCATTCGGAAGCCTTTCCGAGGTCGGTTTGAGTTTGGACCCAAATACTCCGGTTCTTCATGACAGGGTATTCGAGATAGATCCTAATGGAAGTGAACTTGAAATTATGGCTGATGGAGATTTAAGCATGGGAAGTAATATGAGTATTAAGAGGAGGAAAGGGAGGAAGGACTACTCCTCTTTACCTCCTCCTATAGAGACCCGATCTGCAAAAAAGGCCAACAGATTGAAATTGGATGCTGAGGTTCTGAGCAGTCAGATAATAGAGGAACATGGAGCTCAACCCTCAGAATTGCTTCTTAGCTCTGACGAAGAGGTGATTGAGCTAGTTTTACTTCTTATCTCTAATGAGGAGGAGGAATCTAAAATGATGGGGAGGCCACTAATAATGTCTTTGAATGAGTATAAATTCTCATGGATTGGCAATAAAGATCTAATCCTATTTGGAGGCTTTAATAAAGGGAAGATTTTCATCATGGAGTACATTCAGGTATGGGATCGGTTGGATTCAGAATTTGAAAAGCGAATGACTGAAGCCCCCGACACCCAGGTGTCTTACTTATCTTGGAAGTGGTTTAGGGAAGCATATCTTGGTAATCTAGATTTCATTTTTAATGTATCTATTTAAGATACTGTTTGGTGGGTTATTTGGAGGGTTCGCTTATTAGAGCTGTCTGCTATCGATTATTCCCTATATTTGGTTTTGTGGTGGAGTTTGGTGCTGTTCCAGATGGGCACCAGGGCATAAATCCTTCACTGGCACATGTTATTTGGATTGGGACAACTGAGAGGGTATGGCTTTGCCATCGGTACCAGGCCCGCGCTTTTGCACGGGACGCTTGCCATTTGACATACTTTAGTGAAGTCTTATCATCACGATGCAATAACTGGGGAGGGATAGCTCCAGATTTTCAGGTTTTCTCTGTTTTGGTTGTTTTAGGTTGTTGTGTTGGACATTTCAGATCTCACTTCCCCTAAATGTGTTTGATAATATAAAATTAATTTTCAGTCAAAAAAAGAGAGGAGGATTCAAGAGGGAATTTCTCTCCCACTTCTCCTTTAATTCCCATTCAATTTCAAGTTATTTTCTTATTCTATCCCCCCTATCTTTGTCTAAATGGTGTGGTAACTCTAGTATCATACATATAATAGAATGTTATGATACTAATGGGATATTATACTATCCAACCCCCTTCTCCTCTTCCTTTTATTTTATAAAAGAAAACATTGTTTCTTGAGGTGTTAATCTGTCACCTTTAAGAACGATATGTTTTCTTTTTTAAATTTCTACCTTCATATATTGTCATGAAACAATTTTTATTGTTGAAACAAATATGTTATATTTATTAAGTCCTATTTAATGTTATTTAAATAACTTATATACATATTACAAAATGTTTAATCAAAACAAGTTCATTGCGGTCAAAAAACTGCCCAAATTAACTCAAACAATCATAATTTAATTCTCATCTAATTATTCATCCACATGGAATACAATGTAATTCATTATAGTATCATTTTAACTTATGGAATATAATTAAAAACATGGAATATATGTTCTTTATGTTTATCCATGTTCTACATGAACTTCAATTCATGAATACATGTGAAGCGCTATAGAAAATCATAAAAACGAACATTCCCGAACAATGTTTTTAAACTCTACAACTCATCAGAAGGACCATAAAATAACATAATGAGACAAAAATGACCCAAATTCATGTACAAAAGGATTTTTAATTTCTAATTAATGAATATATTGTCATTATATAGGTCATTAAAGCAATGGAAGTGTTCTGATATAAGGTACGGGAAAATTCTAGATCTTAACTTTCATCCTTCAGGTTCTCCCTCTTTCACTCCTTTTTGATATGGTTACTCCATAAAAATACTTTTTTCGACATTTTATTTCCTTTTCTGATATATAAATTTTCTTTACTGGTATTTATGTCAAACCAAATGTTTTCCAAAAGAACAATTCTTTTGAGAACACACCTATTACTTCTCATTCTAGATTGATGGTTCTTGTATCATGTATGTTATTTCCTCTTTCTTTTGGGAACCCAAAGTTTATGAATGTGTTCATATGAGATGAAACCCATTAATTTTCATTGTTTATTTGGGATCATTTTTGTTATATGTTCATTATGGAATTCATGGTAAATTAAAATGTTATGATGTGACGGGTGTTCCCGGAATTATATAGCGCAATATTAATGTTTCAATGTGACGGGTGAGCCCAAAATTATTCAACGCACCAATGAATTGGGGAAAGTGATGAATCTCATGAGTAAATGTTAAATGATGTTTGAAAAATATTCTATATTTGTTCACAAGAATGTGTGGTAGTTCACCACTAGGATATGATGTTTCATTTTTTTATGCATTTCCACATTTGAAATCTTTTATTAATGATTCCCTCATGTTCATGATTCTTTGAATATATTATAATTATACTCACCCAATGGTATATTGTTCTTATATATACCCCTACTAGACATCTATCTCACCCCTTTTGATTTATATCCTCAGGTGGCTACATGTACTAAGGAGAGGTCAAGTGCTAGTAAGAAGCTAGAGAAGAAGAAATTGAAGAAATGTTAATGCTTGATGTTGTAATTGTTATGTATGGTCCTAGTTTTCCCAAAAAACTAATCCTTTTGATCATATATGTGTAATACTATTATGTTATTTATCTTTAAAATGGTGTAATAATAATTGAATAAATGGCTATGTCACTATAGTTGGTATCAGAGAGAAATATTAGTTAATTTGGGAATTATGATTAGTGAAACCTAGAGAAAGCCTCTTGCATGAGACTAAGTAAAAATATGCACACAAGAATATTTACATAGGGATACCATATGTTATTATATTAGTATAAATTTTTTAAATTAATAAGTTATTCCTTAACTTTTGACATATGTTTTGTTCTAACCTTATCTATTTTAGAAAATGGTGGGAACCTGGAGAAACCATGCCAACAACCCATGCGAGGGCCAATGAAACGATTGCCCGAATAATATCCCTAATGATTTGTGAGGTGTAGTTCAAAACTTCTTGGAAATTGTTACCCAATTATCTCTGGTTATGAACTATAACCATAGTAACGGGGAATATCCTCTTTCACCAAAGAGGCAACAACTGAATATCGAATGTTTTATACGGCAACAACCACCGATGTTCAGTGGATCTTCCAATCAACTAGTTTTGGAATAGTGGGTATAATCCATGGAGAATATCTTTTCATTTCATTACTGTTCTGAGAAAGATAAGGTGAAACTAGCCATTTATCATCTAGATGGAGAGGTTGATCAATGGTGGGATTTGATTGAGAACACCAAGAAAAGGGATGAAATTGAAGAGATGTAATGGGAAGACTTTAAGATAATGTTTTTTAACATGTATTTCCCAATAACACTTCACACAAAGATAGATAGAGAATTCATAGAGCTCAAGAAATAGAAGGAGAATCTGTCACAACCTACAATGTGATTTTCACAAGTCTTTCAAGGTATTCTTATGGGTTTTTAACAACAATGATAGAAAATGGTATAGATTCTTTAGTGGATAAAAACCACACCTTTGAAAGGGTCTTACAATTGAAGACTATGGAAGTTATGAAGAATTTGTTTGATGTGATCTCAAAGTAGTGATGGAGTTTTGATAATGGTCCCATGGCTATGTTATAATAAATTAAAGATGGAGTTTCAAGATGTTTGATCTAATGAAAAAGGTTGGAAGAAAACTAAATGACCCACATGACAAATATGTGCAAAGTTGCGCCATGGGAACTGCCTCTAAGGGATGTGGAAATTATTAAAGTGCTAGAAATAAGGAAACCATGGTCAAAAATTTCTAAAAGTCATAAAAATGAAGGTGAATTAGGAAGAAGAATGGATAGAACCCCCCATGGTTCAATGCTAGAAACTATAGGGAGCTAGGGAACTAAGCAAGGCAGTGCACTAAACCTCGAGTTCTCGAGGGTAATCTGTATCAGCAGCCACCAAAGCCAAAGGAAGAACGGAAGGATTATGCCATCACTACTATGTATGTGGAGCAAGATAATGATGTCGTACAAGGTACACTTCCTATTCACTCATGAATGGGAAAATTATTATTTTATTCTAGTTCTATGCATCCCTTTATATATAAAAAGTTATCTAGAACTATAGAATCAAAGCCTTAAAACCATGAAGCAGGGATATCTGTAAAAACACCATGTGGTACAATCATTGAAACCCATGTGTTTATCTCTTATCTTATTGGAATATGTGGGGAGATTCTTCTCGTGAATCTTGTAATAATTCCCTTGGTGGAATTCTATGCTATAATGGGAATGGATTAACTCTTGTTATATAGAGAACATATCAACTGTCGAGAAAAGAAAATATATTTTCATATTCCGAACCATCCCATTATCCTCTACAATTGAAAGGAAGAGCATGAATTTACTTTGAAAAACCTTCATTTGTGTGGGTGTTGATTCCCTATGAAGAATCATACCTCTCTCAAATGGTTGGGTCGAAGGATAGTTGCAACCTTGCAGAAATTCCCATCATGATGGAATATGGTGATGTATTTCCCTAAGAGTTACCCGGAATTCCCCCAGATCGTGAGGTATAATTCTCAATTTACCTCATACAAAGAGATACTCTTATCTCATAGTGTCCCTATAGGATGGCTCCTATAAAATTGGATGAGTTAAAGAAGTAGCAGCAAGAGCATCTGTACAAAGGGTTCATACGTCTTAGTGCATCACCTTGGGGTGCTCCAATTCTCTTTGTGAAGAAGAAGGATAGAACAATGTGGTTGTGTATCAACTATCAGGAACTCAACAAGATCTCCATAAAGAACACTTATCATTTTCCAATGATTTATGACTTGTTCGATCAGTTAAGAGGAACTCAATACGTCTCATAGGTTGATCTTCATTCGGGATATCATCAGCTAAAGGTAAAGAAGGAAGATATTCAGAAGACTGCCTTCCTTACAAGGCATTGCAATATTAGTTTCGGGTGATGCCCTTCGAATTTACTAATTACCCTACAATCTTCATGGATTTGATGAATAGAGACTACAGACATTACCTCAACTAATTTTTTGTAGTGTTTTTCGATGATATTCTCATCTACTCCATGTGCAAGGGGTAATATGAAGAACATCTAAGACATGTATTGGAGATGATGAGAAAGGATAAGTTGTACGGAAAGTTCAGAAAGTGTGACTTTTGGATGAAGCAAGTCACATTATTGGGACATGTGACCACAAGTGATGTAATTTATGTTGATCCTTCAAAAACAAAGGTGATTGAGGAATGTCCCAAGCCCTCTAGTGTCACAGAAATCTATTGTTTTATTGGATTTTTTTTGTAATACTAATGTTTTGTGATAAATTTTTCATTATTTTCAACCCTACTAACTATGTTAACAAGTAAATGGGTAAAGTATTTATAGACAGAATAATGTGAGGGAAACATCAAGGATCTAAAGAGAAGGCTGATTACTACAACTATAATCACACTACCGAAAAGTGGAGAATGTATTGTGATATAAAGTGATGATTTAAAGAAAGGCTTGGGTTGTGTACTCATGCAAAATGAAAATTTGATAGCCTACACCTTTCATCAATGGATGATCCATGAGAAAAACTACCCAACACATGATCTAGAGCTAGCCGCCGTGATTTTTTCCTTGAAAATATGGTGGCACTACCTTTATGGTGAGAAGTGTGACATATACACTGATCACAAGAGACTAATGTATATATTCGCACAAAAGGATCTCAACATGCGTCAAAGGATATGGTTAAAGATAATAAAGTATTATGATTGCTCTATTCACTATCATCCTAGAATTAAAAACAAGGTATATGATGCTCTAAGAAAAAAAATAACATGCTTCTCAATCTATTTTATAGATTGAGAAAGACCCAATATTCATGGATTTGTAAAGGATGGAATTAGAAATTATAAGGGCAGGGGATACATCCTACATTGCCGAAATGATTGCACAACCGTCCATCCAAGATAATATTAAGGATGTACAAAGGGATGATGTGGAGATACAAAAGAGGGTGAATGAATTAAAGGATGGGAAGCTACAAGATTTCCATATCGATGATGATGGGTTGATTCAGTTTGGAACATGGATTTGTGTACCTTCATCACCCAGGATAAAGAAGAATCTATTGGACAATGCACATATCTCAACATTCCATATCCATACTAGTAGCACCAAGATGTACCGTGATCTCCGGGAACACTTCATGTGGGTTAACATGAAGAAAGAGATTGCAGAATATATATCAAAGTGCTTCGTATATCAGTAAGTTAAAGAAGAGTGACAAAAGTACAAAGGGTTGATGAATCCATTGCTTATACCCATGTAGAACTGGGAGAATGCTACTATTAACTTTTCCACGGGTCTCCCAAAGATGTAGAAGGGAAATAATGCGTTATGGGTTGTGGTTGACAGACTCACCAAGACTGCCCATTTTATCCATATTAGGTAAGACCTCTCAGTTGAAAAAAATGAAATGTTATATTTGAAGGAAGTGGTGAGATTTTATAGTGTTCCACTCTCAATTTTCTCTAACCATGATCCACGGGTCACATTTTAATTATGGAGGATCCTTCAACATGCTTCAAGTACTGAATTAAATTACAGCATGACCTATCACCACCAAACCAATTTACAATCTAAAAGGACTATTAAGATACTAAATATATTCTAAGAACCTTCTCTATAGAATTCAAAGATATATGGGATCAACATATCCCATTGGTTGAGTTCTCATATAACAATAGCTTCAACTCGAGTATTCAGAGTGTTCCAAATGAATCTTTGTATAGAAAGTGATGTAGAACTCCAACCAGTTGGGATGATGTTGGAGAAAGAAAGCTACTTGGACCCGATCTTATGAAAGAGATGACATAGAAGGTTCAATTCATCCAGAAACACTTCAAAGATTCTCAGAGTTGGAAAAAGATCTACACTGAAAATTGTCAAAAGGACATGGAGTTTGACATTGGAGAAAAAGTCTTCCTTCGAATATCACAATGGAAAAGAGTCATGTGAGTTGGAAAGAAAGGGAAGCTAAGCCCCATGTACATTAGAACCTTTGAAATACTTGATCTTATAGGATCCATTATTTATCGGCATGAACTTCCACCAAATATGGATCAATTTCATGATTTGATTCTTGTATAACTCCAAAGGAAGTACATACCTGGTCCCTCACATGTACTCAACTCAGAGGTGGAATAACTTGAAGGTGATCTCTCCAATGAGGAGCATCTAGTAGAGATTCTGGACCAGAGAGATAAGGTTCTATAAAAATATACAACCCACCTTGTCAATGATTTGTGGAGGAACCACATGTTTGAAGAAGCTACATGGGAACCAGAGGAGGTGATGAAGAAGATGTACCCTCACCTATTAATTTAAAACAAAATTTCAACGGAAAAATTTCATAAGGGGGAAGAATGTAACAACCCAAAGTTTTTCAAAGGAAATTCCCTTATTATAAATATGTCATAAAATCACATGAAAATACAACATAATGATCTAAAAAGTTCTATATCACCTTTAAACATAATTTTGTAACATCTGTGTTTGGAATTTTGAAAATCTGACATACGCGGTTATGTTCAAGATGATTTTTGGAGTCTAATTAAAACAAAATAATTGTTGGTGAATTGTAACATACCCTTGTAAATAGTAACCTACCCTTATGAATAGAAATATTATCCTTATAAATATTTAATCACCCAAAATATTAGTAACCTCACTAATGAATAATTAAATAAAATTTAGTCATCATATAACCAACAGTATTCCTGTAAGCCATAAATAAATAAATAATATTAATTAATTATTTTAAAAGAAAATGTGTATTCTTAAAAACTGTTCATAAATTAACATATCTATGTATTCTTTAATTAAGATAATTTTATAAGACCTCAAGTAAGTTTTGAAAGCATTGTAAAATTAGTTTTAATTTTAAAAACATTTTTTTCAAGTAAATTATGATTTTAATTAAATATTAAATTAATAATATTTAGAAATTTATTTTTGAAAAATGGACTTCATTTTTGGATTCTACACATTGAAAAATGGTTGGGGTGAATTTTTGGGATTTTTCTAAAATACATGAATTTTTGATGAATAATGAAATACCATAATTTACAAAATAAGATAAATAAGATTTTTATAGAGTCACATATGATGTTATGATGATGTAATACAACTTGGTTTGGGATAACATGATAAAATTACTATGCATAGTCAAGGAAGACTCACTGTATCTTGTCTTTTGGGGAAATAATAAACTAATGAATTTCATATTTAGAAAACCCCTCTCCCCTCCACAATAAATATCACCCATCACACCCTCATTTCCCCCACACCTTTCAAGCTTCAAGACTTGTCAATTCTCTACCAAAAAATCTTCCCTAGCCCCTCTCCCATGATCAAGAGCTACTGGTCTCATAAAAGACCAAGACTAGGCCCCTTAAGGTGGATCTCAAGAGGAGGATTCAAGAGGTAATTTCTCCTCCTCTTCTCCTTTAATTCCATTTCAATTTCATGTTCTTTTCTTATTCTCTCCCCCAATATATTTCTACAAATGGTATGGTAAATCTATTAGAATTCATATAATGGAATGTTGTGATACTAGTGGGATATTATACTATCCAACCCCTTCCCCTCTTTCTTTTATTTTATAAAATAAAATGTTTGTTCATGAGGTGTTAATCTATCACCTTCAAAAACAACATGTTTTCTTTTTTTCATTTCTACCTTCATAAATGGTCATGAAATCATTTTCATAGTTGGAAAAGAATATTATATATGTATTACGTCCTATTTAAAGTTCTGGAACTAACTTATGTACATATTACTAAATGTTTATTCCAAACAAGATCGTTGTGGTTGAAAAACCACTCAAATTATCTCAAACAATCATCATTTAATTCTTATCTAATGATTCATCCACATGGAATAAAATGTAATTCATTATAATATCACTTTAAATTATGTAATATCATTAATAACATGTAATATATGTTTTGGATATTTATCCATGTTCTATATGAACGTCAATTCATCAATACATGTGGAATGCTCAAGAAAACCATAAAAACGTACATTCATGAAGAATGGTTTTAAACTCTATAACTCATAAAAAGGCCAATAAAATAACCTTTATTCATATTTTAAAGGTTTTTAATTTCTAATTAATGAATATAATGTCATTATATAGGACATTAATTTGAAGTAAGCATTCAGATATAAGGTAACTGGAAATTCTCGAACCCAACTTTCATCCTTCGGGTTCTCCCTCATTCACTACTATTTTTAATACAGTTACACCATAAAAATATTTTCTTTCATCATTTACTTTTCTTTTCTAGGATATACATGTTTTTCACTGGTATTTTTTTTCAAACCAAATGTTTTCCAAAAGAAATCTTCTTTTAAGAATATACCTTTTACTTCTCATTCAAAATTGACAGTTCTTGTAACATATATGTTATTCCCTCCTTCTCTTGGGAACCCAATATTTATGAATGTGTTCTTATGCGATGAAACCCATTCAATTTCATGGTTTAGTTATGTTAAATTTATTTATATGTTCATTATGTAATTCATGATAAATGATAATGTTATGATGTGACGGGTGCGTCCAGAATTATATAGCACAATATGAATGTTTCAATGTGATGGGTGCGACCAGAATTATAAAGCACTCCAATGCTTTGGGTAAAGTGATGAATCTCATGATTAAATGTTAAATGATGTTTGAACGAGATTCTATCTTTTTTACAATTATTTGTGCTAGTTAACCACTAATACATGATGTTTCATTTTTTTATGCAATGTCACATTTCAAGTCTTTTATTAATGATTCCCTCATGTTCACGATTCTTTGCCTATGTTATGATTATGCTCAACCCATTCTATATTATTCTTATCTATCCCCTTAATTTGATTTTATCTCACCCCTTTTGATGTATATTCTAAGGTGGCTATATGTAATATGGAGAGGTCAAGTGCTAGTAAGAAGCGAGAGAAGAAGAAATTGAATAAATGTTTATAATTGATATTGTAATTTTTATGTATTGTCCTAGTTTTACCAAGACACTAAAACTTTGGATCATATATGAGTAATACTACTATGTTATTTATCTTTAAAATGATATAATAGTAATGGAATAAAGGGATGATTCATTATAATTATGCTTTTATTTGTGAAGGTCATTTAGATTTGATTAATAGTTTGAGACATCATGAAGTAAAAATTATTATCTCTCAGATAATTTTTAATAAATTAATTTAATAATAATATTATCTATTAATATTTTAAAATAATTAATATATCCTCAAATGACTTATCCCTATAATAATTTTTATTGAATGGTCGTTCTAAACTTGAAGTAGCATCCAGGAATGGTTTATATTGTTGTGGGTAGTGTTGAACCATGAATGAGAGACTTATATACTATAATTCCCAAACATTGATCTTAAATATATGGATAAAAATTAATAGGATTTCATTTTTTTATTAAAATCACCGAAATAATTTTCTAAATGTTTAATGATTAATCTTTTTCATCCATGTCTATGGAACTCAGGATGTTTTTATGAGATCATGGAATCTTATAGAGTGATCAGTCATCTCTGTGATCATTATTATGAGAGAGATTAATAGGAATGTTTTGACATATTAAAGTCACTCTTCAATGGAAAACATGGAGAAGTATTTCCATATGGTACTCACATAGTTGAACTCATTAGTAAATTGAGAATATAGAGTTACTAGTGTTTATGCTACCCAAAGTACTATGCACCAAATCCCATTATTTATTTACCCTCTCAAATATTATTTGGTTTTGTTTTAAATTTCAATATGAACAACAAATAGATATCTCTCTCAAATAAACATACTCTACACAACCAATTTGATAGGGTTTTGAATTATCAAAATCATTCTATTATTATGGTAAATAAAAGGAATGTTCTCGAGAGGAATCAAATACTAACTCCAAGTATAAAGCAACTTTGGAACAACCATACAACAAGAGGAGGATCAAAATGAATGAATAGAATAAAGTAATTCTCTCTTTTTCATATTGAAAGAGGCTACACTATATGAAAAAGTATACCCATACAAACAAGTTAGGGGTTGTTTCGGGTGAACATGTTATTCTGTGAGATTTATATATTTCTACCAATTAAGAAATAGATATATCATGTTATGATAAAATCTATATTCTAATAAAATAACAAATTAGATTATAAAATATTTATAATGATGAGGAGGATCTATGAGTATCCAAAGAATCCATACGCACTAATGTGGTTATTAGATATTACCACCTAATTTTTCAAACTCGAATGATATTGGTTTTGAAATAATGTTATTATGTTCCCCTAGTTACAAAAAATCATTTTTTGTGATAATAATTGATAAAAAAATAATTTATTTTCATATTTGAAAATAAAATTTAACTATTTTATAAAGAAGAAATCTATTATAGAGTAACATATTTAAATAACGACAATTTCAAGATGGATTATAGAATCTAGTTAATGTATATCTATAATTAATATGGTTAATATGAATCATACCACAACCAACTATGTAATTACTGGATAGGTCATGTAAATGAACATAATTTAATTGGATTACCCCAATATGGATATTTGGATTTTTTTTGAACTAATACCACATGGTGTATGTCAAACATGTTTTTAAGGGAAAATTATCAATGTACCATTTGATGGAAAAGGTAAAAGTGCTAATGAGTTTCTTTATATGTTTCAGACTAATAAATTTTGAACATTTCTAGACAAATACAATAGTGTGTACTCATACTTTGTAACATTTACTGATGGATTTAGTAGGTATGGAAATGTGTACGAAATGATGTATAATTAGATCCCTTTAATAGTTTTGAGGAATATAAGAATAAATTTGTGAAATATCCTAGTAAAAATATTAAGAAAATCCACTTAGACTATTTAAGAGAACATCTTAGTCAATATCACATGTAATATTTTTGGGACTTTGAGATTTTATCTCAAATCACTCCTTATAAACAGTAATAGAATAGTGTAAGTGAAAGAAGAAACAAAACCATGTTAGAATTGGTAATATAAATGATGAATCATGCAATTATTCCCTTATCCTTTTAGGAATAAATTTTTTATATAGTTGCATTAAAACATAACTGAGTTCCAACTAAAGAAAAAACTCATATTATGTATTATATTTAGTATCAAAGATATCCTATGTTACCTTATATATGACTATGGGGTTGTGAATCATATGTTATATATAGTTCTAGAAACAAAATTTCACCTTGGTCACACAAAATTTATCTTTAGATGGTATCCTAAAGAAAATAAAGGGTATTGCCTATAAAATCATTCATATAATAATGTTCTAGTTGACATACATACCACCTTTAATGAAAGGGTTAAAATATTTATAAGAGATAGTGGGATAAGGAAATACATTGATGATTTTTGGGATTAAGACACTCTAGAGTTTTCATAGTATCACACTTTACAAATCCCCGTGGAACTAGAAATTTGAGATACAGTAGTATTGAGTAAAAGTATGAGTGAAGTTAGGGGACAAGAAAAATATGGTTTTCTATTCACTACGGATGGCGATTCATTATTCAATGATAATAATGATCTTGTAACCTATAAAGGATTAATAAGTGGAATATATGCTACCAAAAAGTAAGAAGATATGGATTTTTAAATGGATTTAATGTTCCAAAATCAGGGATGAGTTTTGGTTGATCCTATAGTGGGTGAAAATACTACATTGATATAAATGGGAATTCAAGAAGAATCTCGACATGGATGAAAAATTTAGTACTTAAAAGTCATGTATAGTTGTAAAAGGGTTCAAACAACCTTATGGTATACACTATGATGAAATATTTTAATTAGTTTCAAAAAAAATAATTAAATTTATTATTTCCATAATATATTATTATGGCTATGAAATTTTAATGGTGGATGTCAAAAAATATCTCCATAACAGTAACCTTCATGAATATTTCCATATAACAACACTAGATGTTTTTTTAATGCAATGTATTTCTAAAAGGTATGAAAGTTATATAAATCAATTTATAAATTAGTGTCAGAATCTGAGTCATAAACAATTTTCTTTGGTGAATCTATAATTGAATTTTTGTTCACAAATAATAAATGAATACCTTGCGTCTATAAGAGGTTAAAAGGGTTGTAGTCAATTTCCTAAAATTTTATGTTGATGATATACTAATTATTGGAAAAAATACTAATCTTACATAATACTAAGGCTTGTTTGGAAACATTCTTCTCCCTGATTGACTTAGGTGAAACAATAAATATTCATCAGATCGTGATCCATCATGATATATCAAAGTGTATCTATATACTCTGTAAAAGTATGTACATTGAAAAGATAATAAATGGATTTAGTATGAAATAATATAACATGAGATTTATTCCAGTGATACAAGGTATTCATATCTCTAAGAAAATGTTTCCTCAAATACATATGGATATATAGAGGTTGTAAAAGACATTATATATATAATATCCCCAAACCATCACTCCCATATCCAGTGCCAAAAATATAATCCTTATATTATTGGATTTCAATTCAATTAATCATGACCAAATTTTAGTCATTCAATACATATAGGATAATTTGAAAATATTGGATCAATTATATTACCAAGGACCTTTTAGGTTTAGTGTTATAGCCAATTATGATAAACTCTTACCTATGAATACTCATGTATTCAAGTGAGAATGTTCCCACTATTTCCTATTTTTTTATTTCACATTATCTCTTCAACCTGTGCTATAAAATTATTTACACCTGAAGCATTTCTAAATATAATTGATTGAACATCAATATTTAGAACATACAGTAATGGAAAAAAATGGAAGAGCTCAAATGATCAGGAAGGGTAAACATAATAATTACCCAATTGAATATAATCAATGATCATAAGATGAAATTAATATTATAATGACAAAAAGAAATTTCATGAGGATATAATAAATAAATATATACCCATGAAAGATATATCATAAATAATGATACATGGAATAATTCGTTAACATAATTCAATATTCCTATAGGTAAACTATAATGATCCATGTTAATACACTCATTTAGTAAATAACCTATTAAAACTCATTAAAATCATTGAAAACATTGTAGGTGTCAGGAGACATCAAACATTCATCATGTAATCACCAAACTAGTTTATTATAATAACTCTTTAAAGTAACATGAAATTCGTAATATCTGTGATATCTTAGGAGTAACATAACATTAGTTTACTTAATAATATCTGAATATTTATATATCCTTATACCCTTTTAGGAGAAAATTCTTTCCAGTTAGTCTAGCATCATTACCCAATTCATTTTTTGGGATATTACAGACACACCCTTCACATATTGGAAAAATACAATTAAGTATTTTGGTCCACTCCATAATCCTTCTTTCATCAATAATTTCCATGTAACATATCATGAAACAAGACACATGGATGATTTAGGATCATCAAAACTATCATAACTTGATTTACTAATAAAATGGAAATAGTTTTCCTACAAATCTCATTCAAACATCATCATAAACCATTCATAGAAAATAAGTGAATGGTATCCTAATACCATATATTCAATTACTCATTGTAATCATTATATAATTTTTTTTAATTGACGATATATTTAAAAAAATTAAAATGTTTTTTTGGAAAACATGATAACAAACCCTTTTCATTCAATACCAGTAAAAACTAATAGTTAATAAAATATTGTGAAAATAAATTGAAATACAAATAATAAATTAATATTCAATGAAATTAAAATTCATGATTATGGTAATATCTATCCATGTTGTAAATATTAAAAATAAACGTTCTTTTATAACAATTGTAAAGAGAGTCAAAAGTGTCCCATGATAAAAATGTTAAATAATTTCATTTAAAATAATTTAAATGATGTCCAAATATCATGGAAAAACATTATTAAATAATTTATGAATATAAAATAACATTAAAAAAATAATATAAAGAACATATAGGAAGATTTTGGTTCATATTCTTTTAAAAAATTAAAGCAATTTTTAAAAATAAAAAACATTTAGGGCCTTTTAAAACTAAAATCGCATTGAAAGAATGAAAATAAGGACCATAAAATGAAATGTGTATAAAAATGATCATGACATTATATTTTAAAATTCTTTATATACAACATATTTATTAATATAGGAGAATTAATCAATACACGTCTCAAAGAAGGCCATTTTAGATGATAAACCTTCGAAACTCAGTTAATTATTGAATGAAAAAAAGTGATTGAATGGTGAAAATTATCACGATTCATAAAAACACATAATAACTAGTATATAATATTTTAAAACTCATTCCGGTGTAATAAATAGCCCCATAAAAAATCATTGTGCATTACATGGATTTTGTCTCAAACATTTTAAATTGAGACTATGAAAACCATTGTAACTTTTATAACATTTGAATAAATTATTCATAAAATATATAAATTAAAAGGAAGATTAAATATAATGATAAAATATTAATTCATGATATAATTTCTCAAAAGGTATTATATACATCTTATAAAATGATCTAGGTTCAAAATAAAAGACATGTCTCAATCAAATAATACTACAACGAATAAACCTTAAAATGATTAAATAATGGAGGTTAAAATTTAATAATATATCTGATTATGTATAAAAATAAAAAAATAAAAAACCAATTTAAAAAAATCATAATATAGATAGAGGTGTTTTGAATCATAATTTTGGCATAACATATTTAATTAAGTAGAAGTATAACCCGATGAATGGTGATTGAGTTGAGAAACCCCTTACTTAGAGTAAAGAATTTCTATGTATGTCCACTGAATTCCAGTACAATAATGTTATATAGGAATTAATATTTCTTAATAACCTATTATCAATTTATTACATATTAATTAAACTATTTATTTAATTTATTACATGGACATATTTAAATACTTAAGCATTTAGGTTCAAGCAGGGTGTTTTGAGGATGTTCCAATCATAATTAAAAAATGAATTTGGTTGGTTAACAATAGTCAAATTAGACTTTGTTATATTTTATCTATAATATTAATCATGAAGAAATTATTATTTTTATACATCAAATAATTTTTTTGAACACCCATAAACCTCATACATAAAAATAGAATCACATCAATTCGTAGAGGTGATATTCCACACATATGCACAAACACTATTATCATTTCTTTATGGGTGTAAGGTTAAAAAGGTAATAAATATATTATATTTCCACAATAATTATAATTTCATTAATATTAAATAATTTATTAAATCTTTTATAACTACCAACCATATGAAGTTGTGATGAAATATGAAACACATCACTTCATGGAAGTGGTAGTTCATATATATTTGAGAACAATGATTTTATATGTCACGAACCAACTCAGGTGACCCAACTAGGGATGACCCTGAACCGGTCAACTGAGCCGGCTCGCGGCAAGTCCCGAGGGCCGTTCCCGATCCCACTGGGATGACAACTAGTGCCGGGAATCAATGTTAAAACATTGGGAATGATTTGGCCCAAAAAGATAAATATGTAAATAAGAATAAACAAAACAAAAGCACAAAACTCTAGCAGCAGAAAGAAACAAAACCAAACAATATACGTACCTCCATGTGACCCTTTGGTCACCTCCCAACCAAGGCCAACATTGCTCCCAAAATGAGCAACTCAGCCAAGAAAACTTGAACAATGGAAACCTGCGACTAAAATGATAAAAAATAGGTGCGAGCATTAAAAATGCTCAGTAGGGATGCCAAAGTAAACCACAGAATCCAAGCAAGTCCACATTCCAGAAACAATCCCAAAAATACTAGTTCTCACATACAAAGATAGAAAATAGGGTTTTCATATTTTAATGGAAAAAGGATACTAGTTTACCATTTCAAAAACCAGCAAACGCCACAACCCGTTTTCTCCAAAACAATGCATTTCTGGAAAACAGAAATTTTAAATTCATGTTTGTCACATTTGTGAAAAAGAAGAACATGTAATAAATAATTTTTGGAAACCAAGTACAAGTAAATGTAAGCAAGAATATATAAGCAATAACCATGGGTGATCCTAAACATCCCTAGAAAACCCATGGACATACTCGGGTTCAGACTACCTGTCGGCATGGTACTCCATAGTCAATAACCAACTGGCCGCCCTAACAGCCAACCAGTGGCACGCCCCACAAGGCCTACCTACCAAGGGGGGATAACATGTCTAATCAGGGTTATCCAGCAACCATCACTCGATTCTCTAAAAGATGCCCAGGAACCCACGGTGGTTTTAATAATACTGTGTAAGTGGGATTCCCTCGCACGCGGGACTCATCTCACCGCACTTGCCAACCCCTTACACAGACACCACTACACGACAATCCTCGAAGGGAAGTCCCCCTGTAGAGATGCCCCACAAATATGTATATATAAAATTATTTCACATTCAACAAGGTGCCAACCGGGCCTTCATAGCATGCACTGTTTCAAAACATTTCGTAAATGAGTTAAGTTGCCAATCGGGCACTCACATTTTTCCCAAGAGTCAGTGAAAATGAATTCTTTTCATAGAGTCAACACAAATAATACAATTGAGTTGGAAGGTCCAAACATGCCTTTAAGTAAAATGACCATCTAACTCACACCAAAAGCTAACCGGGCCAGCTTCATTCAATTCCCTTTGAAACAACACATTATTTTCTCTGAATCCTAGTTTTAAGAAAATATAGCTTTAATGTGTCATCTTCATTTGGAGGAAGATCCATGCGAGCACCTAGCTCTCCCATCGATGTGCCAACATCCAATGGCACATTTAGTTTTTAGAAGAATCGCCTTAAGATACATCTTTTATAAAACACTTTAGCATTGAAACCAAACTGAAATTCTTCCACAACAATTTATAAAAACAAATTACATCTTTCAATCCAGCCACCATTTTCAAAACATCTCTAAAACAAGCTATTGGTTCATAATTTTTTCAAACAAACACACCAAACCCAATCTTACATTTCCAAAAACACAACAACTACTAGCTACAACCAAACACATCACAAAGCACTTAATTTAACTTTACCAAGAACCTATTCCTTTCATATAAACCAACATTAAAAGCCACTTTTAGAAATTTATAATAGCAATATAACAATGTCAGATGATTTTCATAAATTAAATAGAGATAGAAATGATATAAAAGGATTAATTGACAACATTCAAGTGCACAAGGTTTGAATCAAGAAGGGAAACAGTTGGAAACACCTACCTCGAACAAAGGTCAGGTCAAGCTTTCTAACTCAAGAAGAAGCTCGCTCGCACGCACGCACTTCCATATATATATATATATATATATATATATATATATATCTATATATATATATATCCTTAAAATTATGCATGTGTTCCCCATGCCATGAGGGAACACGCACACAGAATATATATATCTATACATATTCATACCTGGGAATATGCGAGCACACCTTCAAAACCAACCGCAACTCCCTATGACAGATCCCCGAGACTCAAAACACCACAAAATCCCTAAAATAAAATTAATCTAAACAAAGCAATCAAGATACAAATCAAAAAACAACCCTACAAAAATCACAACGTTCACAAGTAAAACCCAAATCACACTTTAACATTTTTTTTATAAAACCAAGGGATACACCCCCAAGTACATTAACACATAAACATAATTATTGAACCACGCTAATGACCAATTTTTAAACAATTTGTAAAAATAACATTTTTCACTTAAGCCAGAAAATCATTGTAGATGCATATCGACATAAACCAGGAACCGAATCTGGACCAGATAAAGACCTCAAGGGTCTGAAACTCAATTCACATTTAAATTAGCATAAGAAAATATAAACATGTATAAATATAACCTTACCCAAATATCGGTGAAGGGAAACGAGACTGCGTCCGCGCAGAGCGGAGGTTCTGCGCAAGGGAATTCGGTCACGCCGAAACAAGGAGGAGGCGCGCACAATGGTTCGGTTCGCACCGAAACAAGGCGAAGGCGTTGTACAAGGGGTCGGGTCACACCGAAACAAGATGAAGGCACTGCGCAAGGGGTTGGGTCATCAGAATCACACCGGGAAGGGGTAGGGTTCGCTAAAAACATGCTGGAAAGGGATGGGTTTGCCAGAAATGCACCGGAAAAAAGGGGGTTGGGTTCGGAGGAGCACCGGCGGCTGTTCGCTGGACCAGATTCGGATGGGAGGGGGCGGCGCCAGCATGGTCGGGTGAGGGAGAAGGGGGCGGGCCGACGACGGGCTGGTTTAGGAAGACGGCAAGGCAATGATGAGAGGGCCGATAAGGAAGAGGGTGAGATGGCGGGTATGGCGTGGCAGGGGGAGGAAGGTCGGTCCGGGGTGCGGGGTTCACCGCCGAGAGGGCGTGGCTAGGCGGAGGAGGAGGAGCTGGGGGTGCGGCCGGAGGGGCGCCGGTGGAGGGGAGCTGCTTCGCTACTGGGGTTGCTGCATGACCAGAAGGAGGGAGAAAAGGGTGGGGGGGGGGGGGGGCTTCATGAAAACCCTAACCTGACCTCATCTTCCCTTTTTTTTATTCTAATAATAATAATAATAGTAATAATGAAAATAAAAATAAAAATAATTGTTATTATTAAAAACATATATACATATACAAATATTTATAAACATATATAAACCCACTTATATAAACATAGATACATAGATACATATGTATATATATAAACATATATTAACATATATAAACATATATGAACATATGTATAAACATATATACACATAAGCATATAATGTTAAAACATATTTATTTATAAACATATGTGTATATATATATATATACATATAAACATATATAAACAAACATATATATATATATATATACACAACATTAAAACATAAACAAATAAAAATGTATATACACATATATAAACATATAAACATACATACACATATATCTTCACACATAATCGTTAAAAATGGATGACCGTGCGGTATTTGTGCACCGTTCGGTACCCTAGCGGACATCGCATCTGCATGTAGCCAAGCAGGCAGCGCGTCTTAAACACATAGTTTTTGCGCACTATCCCGAACCATAAACTCATCCCAACATTAAAAATTTAAACTGGGACTCACCTGCACATAGGAAAAATCACCCGACACCAAGAGAAATAAAATAAATAAAATGACTAAAAAAAGTGGGTGTGGCAATTCTCCCCACCACAAACACTTTCTACCCCCCAAAAGTCACCAAGCCAACAGTTGACACAACTCAAGTCCATGCCCAGGAAAAATTGAGGAAGAACTATGAATCTCGGGATGACCTTACTCTCAACTGGTCACACCCGACAAATTCATGCGAGAACTAAATCCCGAGGTTGAGGGGGGAACACGGGAGGGTTCTCCCCACCACATAAATTTACTAACACAGAGACCTTGAACTCGAACCCACCACCCTAGGGGGGAGCAACGTAGGAACTCCCCAACTGAACTCATCCTACCCTCTCAAAGCTAACGGAACAAATCCACCACTAGGATTAAAACTATTCTGGGAAAACTGGCACATTGAGACACTGGGAAGGATGAATCCACTACAAAATTGAAACACACTATATAAAACCCTACGGAGAGGCGTCTGGCCTAATAAAGAGCCCAGAAACAACACCCATAAATTTCACAGCACCAAACATCCCCCTACCTTTTACAGTTGAGACCATACTAAAAATTATAATAAGTTTGTTTATCCCTTGCCCCAACACCCTTCAAGGAATTTGAATGATTTAGAAGATGCACTAAGAGTAGATGAGGCCGTTTGGATTGCGGTGGAACAATCTCATCATGCGACCACAACAAGGATGATCTTACAACGATGACAAGAATATAACAAGAAAAATTTGGATATTTACCTTCAGAAAGCTGAAAACATAAACCGAAGTGAGGTGCTACACACCCTTAGCAACTCCTAACTATGCGCAAACTTCACCCTGAGACCTGTGGTTGGGGCTCTGATGGCTATAGCATCACCTACCTCATAGTCAGGCATTTTCATTCTTCAGTCCCCAACTTCTTCTTCTTCTTGAAGATTAAAATGACCAAAATGGTGACATGTTTTTCAAAGGGATGAATGATAATGGCTTAGAATGACCTAACTAGCCATACTAGTGGCACACAAGAGGATGGTCAGACAAATTGGGAGTTGGCATCGACGATGATGGTGTCTTGGCGACAGGTTCCTTCGGCATACACTCCTTTCCAGATGGGGAACCTTCACTAGAGCTTATTACCCTCAAACACACCCCAATCTTCAACGCTGGTGAGACATCTATCTTTACTAGTCCAAAACAGGACCCTCAAATAAACCAGAGATTGTACAAACCCTAACAATCATGGGAGTTCCCAACAGCCTGAAGACCCACTCCAATTTCATGACCACACAACTTCCTCTAACGGACTTTGAATACTTTGATAGATAGGCAACATGGAAAAAGAACTGAAAACTGGGCATGACTCATTAGCAACCTTAGCGACCTTTCTGGGAGGCATACTCAGAACAACATGTAAAACACTACTGATATCGGCATCTAGACAAAACTCAATCAAAAAAACTGCCCGAGCCAAGGGAAACAAACTCATAAGATAAACATATATAAAGAAAAGCATAAATAACCTTTCCGAAAAAATAATTTCATTAAGATTTTAAAACTCAGCTATGGCAAATTATGAACCGTCACATGTGCGTTCATCCAATCCCTCTCACATCACCTGCGAACAAGTGTCCCCACTCACCACCATACATACCCACACACGTGTGACCCTTCATAAGGAGTATCATGGTTCAAACACTTCTTTTCCTTACCAAATCCAAACACATACCAAGTTTTTCCAAACCAATACACCTTCTCTTTAAAAACCCACTTTAGTAATTTCAAAAAAAATTTGGAAGAAACACCTTTCCATTTCAAAACAAGTTTCACTTTTAAGGCACACTCAATCCAACCGAGATTAAAACAAAACACAAGCGAAAACAAACCACCGGAATGAGGAACGAGTGCATAATCCTAACTCGGTGACATGATGGTGAGCCATATCCAAAGTAAGGTATATCACTAAAAGGGCCTTGAACTGGACACTTCGACTCCACATGGGTCACCACCCCATGTGAGGCCACAACATGAACCAGTTCTCCTTCATTATCATCCCTCGAAAAATAACAACCAAAGACAAAAGACATAAAACCTAGACTACCCCTGGTAACTCAGATCTCGTCACGAGAGGTGGTGATCAAGCACCAACCCGTAACCTACCTCATGAGTCCTGACAAATCTTAATATTCTTCTAACAGACAACCAAAATAACAAGAACCTCCTTTGATACCATTTTGTCATGAACCAACCCGGGTCGACCCTGAACCGGTCACCCGTGCCGGCTCGTGGCAAGTCTCGAGGGGCGTTCCCTATCCCCCCCGGGATGGAAACTACTGTCGGGAATCAAAGTTAAAACATTGTGAATAATTTGGCCCAAAAAGATAAAAAAGTAAATAATAAAAAACAGAACAGAAGCACTAAACTCTAGCAGTGGAAAGAAACAAAACCAAACAATAGACGTACCTCCATGTGACCCTTCGGTCACATCCCAACCAAGGCCAACATTTCTCCAAAAATGAGCAACTCAGCCAAGAAAACCTGAATAAGGGAAACCTGTGACTGAAATGATAAAAAATAGTTTTGAGGATTAAAAATGCTCTGTAGGGATGCCAAAGTAAACCACAGAATCCAACCAAGACCTCTTTCTAGAAACAATCCCAAAAACACTAGTTTGCACATACAAAGATAGAAAATAGGGATTTCATATTTTAAAGGAAAAAGGATCCTGATTTACCATTTCAAAAACCAACACACACTACAACCCATTTTCCCCAAAACAATGCATTTCATGAAAACTGAAATTTTAAATTCATGTTTATTACATTTGAGCAAAAGATGAATAGGTAATTAATAAATGATGGAAACCAAGTGCAAGTAAAAGTAAACAAGAAGATATAATCAATAACCATGGGTGATCCTAAACATCCCTAAAAAACCCCTGGACGTACTCGGGTTTAGACTACCTGTCGGCATGGTACTCCACAGTCAATAAGCAACAGGCCGCCCAAACAGCCAACCAGTGGCACGCCCCACAAGGCCTTCCTTCCATGGGGGGACTAACCTGTCTAATCGAGGGTAGCCAGCAACCATCACTCGATTCTCTAAAAGATGCTTAGGAACCCACGATGGTTTTAATAATACTATGTAAGTGGGAGGTCCTCACAGGCGTGACTCATCTCACCGCACTTGCGAACCCCTTACACAGACACGACTACATGACAATCCTCGAAGGGAATTCCCCCTATAGAGATGCCCGAAAAATATGTATATATGGAATTCTTTCACATTCAACAAGGTTCCAACCAGGCGTTTATAGCACGCACAGTTTCAAAACATTTCGTAAACGAGTTAAGTTGCCAATCGGGCACACACATTTTTCCTATGAGTCAGTGCAAACACATTCTTTTCAAAGAGTCCACACAAATATTACAATTGAGTTGGAAGAGACAAACGGGCCTTTATGAAAAACGAACATCTAACTCATACCAAAATCCAACCGGGCCAGCTTATTTCAATTCCCTTTGAAACAAGACATTATTTTCTCTGAAACCTAGTTTTATGAAAACATAGCTTTAATGTGTCATCCATGAGAGTACCTAGGGCTCCCATGGATGTTCCAACATCCAATGGCACATTTAGTTTTCAGAAGAATCGCCTTAAAAACCATATTTCATAAAACACTTTAGCATTGAAACCAAACTCAAATTCTTTCACAACCCTTTAGAAAAACAAATTGCAACTTTCAAACCAGCTGCCATTTCCAAAACTTCTCTAAAACAAACGATTGGTTCGTCATTTTGTCAAAAAAACACACCAAACCAAATCTTACATTTCCAAAACACAACCACTATCAGCAACAACCAAACACATCACAAATCACTTAATTTAACTTTACCAAGAACCTATGCCTTTCATATAAACCAACATTAAAATCCACCTTCAGAAATAAAAAACAAAAATATAACTATGTCAGATGTTTTTCATAAATGAAATAGAGATGCAAACGATATAAAAGGATTAATTGAAAACATTCAAGTTCTCATGGTTTGAATCATGAAGGGAAATGGTAGGAAACATCTACCTCGAACAAAGGTCAAGCCAAGCATTCTAACTCAAGTAGATGATCGCTCGCACGCACAAACATATATATATATATATATATATATATCCTTAAACTAATGCACGTGTTCCCCGCACCATGAGGGAACATGTACATATAAGATATATATATCTATACATATTCATACCTGTGAATATGCGTGCGCACCTTTGAAACCAACCGCAACTCCATACGATAGATCCCCGAGACTCAAAAAACCACAAAATCCCTAAAATAAAATTAATCCAAACAATGAAATCAAGATACAAATCAAAAACCAACCCTACCAAAATCACAACATTCACATTTAAAACCCAAATCACACTTTAACATTTTTTTTAGAAAACCAAGGGCAACACCCCCAAGTACATAAACACATAAACATAATTAATGAATCACACTAATGACCAATTTTTAAACAATTAGTCAAAATAACATTTGTCACTTAAGCAAGAAAATCATCATAGATGCATATCGACATAAACCAAGAACCGACTCTGGACCAGATAAAGACCTCAAGGGTCTGCAACTCAATTCCCAGTTAAATTAGCTTAAGAATATATAACAATGTAGAAATATATCCTTACCCAAATATCGGCGAGGGGAAACGAGCCCGCGTTTGAGTAGAGCAGCGGTGCTGCGCAAGGGAATTCGGTCACGCTGGAATAAGGAGAAGGTGAACGCAAGGGTTCAGGTCACGCCAGAACAAGGCGAAGGTGCTGCGCAAGGGGCCGGGTCGCGCTGGAACGAGGCGAAGGCGATGCGCAAGGTGTCGGGTCTCCGGAATCGGACCAGGAAGTGGCCGGGTTCGCAGGAAACGTGTCGGAAAGGGGTTAGGTTCGCTAAAAATGATCCAGAAAAAGGGTGGATGGGTTCGGAGGAGCACCGGAAGCCGGCGAACGGACAGCGGCGGTTCGCCAGACCAGATTCGAACTGGAGGGGGCGGCGCCGACGCAGTCAAGTGAGGGAGAAGGGGGCGGGCTGACAGCAGGCTGGAAGAGGCGGATGACGAGGTGGCGACGTGAGGGCCGGCGAGGCGGAGGGTGAGCCGGCGGGGACGGCGCGACAGGGGGAGGAAGGTCCGGCCGGGGTGCAGGGTTCGCCGCTGGGAGGGCGCAGCTGCGCGGAGGAGGCAGAGCCGGGGGTGCGGCCGGAGGGGCACCGATTGAGGGGTGTGGCTTCGCCGCTGGGGTTGATGCGTGGCAAGAAGGAGGGAGAAACGGGGGGGGGGCTTCGCGCAAAACCTAACCCGTCCTCCTCTTCCACTTTTTTTTAATTATAATAATAATAATAATAATATTATTTTTATTATTATTATTATTATTAATTTTTATTATTATAAACATATATACATATACAAATATATATAAACATATATAAACCCACTTATATAAACAAAGATACATAGATACATATGTATATATATACACATATATATACCATATATAAACATATATGAACATATATAAACATATATGAACATATGTATAAACATATATACACATAAGCATATAACGTTAAAACATATTTATTTATAAACATATGTGTATATATATATACACACATATAAACATAAATACATATGCATATACATATACACTACGTTAAAACATAAACACATAAAAATGTAGATACACATATATAAACAAATAATCATACATATAAATATATCTACACACAAAATCGTTAAAACTGGATGACAGTGCGGTATTTGTGCACCATGAGGTACCCAAGCGGACATCGCGTCTGCATGTACCCATGCGGGCTGCGGGTCTTAAATTCACAGTGTTTTCAAACTATCCCGAACCATAAACTCATCCCAACATTAAAAATTTAAACCGGGACTCACCCGCACATAGGAAAAATCACCTGACACCAAGGGAAATAAAATAAATAAAATGACTAAAAAAAAGAGGGTGTGACATTATATCCCATGGGTTGGATATATAGATTAATATCATCGATAAATTAAAATAATAAAATTAAAATAAAATTTTGACTATTATTATACTATATATAAATTTTTATAATAAAATTTAATGTGGTAAAATAAGAAGTAAAATGAAATAGATCAGTGAACATGATTACCTCCACTTTGAGAGACAAACATTGGATATCTTATCAAGGAATCTAAGGATAGTCTATTGAGGGGATAAAAATATCTATAACATGGAAAAGATTGTTAAAAGTTGGTATTTTTGGTTTCGGTTTATATTTTCATCTTAATGAGGTGTGAATAATATAATAGAGGTGGTGTCCTTTTCTAGTGAATGAATAGACAGACTTCGATTTAATTAGAAGGTGAAATATAACAATTACTTTTTTAAAAGTGGAACCAAGTATCCATAAATAAAAATAAAATATTTGGTAAGGTTTATATCATTTATACCAATTAATTTTTTCTTGGTTTCTGTGGCATTCTTAAAATATCCTTGTGTTTGACCCCTTCATTAACAAATTTTAACATTAAAAATTGTAAAATAAATCAATGCTAAAGAGCTATAAATTGACATCTAAAGTAATCATTGGATCAAAACTGGAAATGGGACGAAATTATAAATCATATAACATACCCCTTGAAATATTATAATAATTTTATGTTTTAAAATCATTCAATAATATTTTATTTTTCATAAAATATTATTAAAGTTATTTTAGAAACTATTTACATATTTTTACATTAATTACATCAATATTTGAATAAACTTATAATATAATATATTTTAAAATTTATTGAAACAATTACAATAAAAATCATGTGACACTATAATTCATCCAAAAAAATTTACTTTTTTTGTTTTTAAAATGTTTTACTTCGATTTTTAGACTACATATATGAGCACTATGTCGCTATTATATAATAATTTAAGATAATTATACCATAAAAAATTTAAAAAAAATTAAAATCTTAAAAATAAATAAATTAAATTCAAAATAATATTTTATATAAATTCATAATATGTCTTTTTCATTATGAAACCTTATATGATAAATTAAAATAAATAGAATTACATTTTAAAATTTTCCTATAATAAAAATAATATTACTGTCGTTATCAAAGAAAAATGGATTAACGATTACATATCCTCTAATATTGGATGATTATTATCAAAATAAACACATAAAATAGAAATAAAGTGGTAATTTTTTTGATTTTAAATCCTTATCACATTATTTTTAACCATAATTACCGAATTTACAATTACCAACGTGAGAAATATTTTCTAGGGTTTTATTTTGGATACAAAATAAAATGGACATTTTTAAAAAAAATTAACTTCATGATTCCAAATGTAGAATTAATTTATCAATATTTAGTTTCAATATTTTGAAGGAATGAATTTTAATATAAATTTCTAAAACATAATGAAAAATAATTCTTAGAAATGTTTTTTAAAGGACCAAATGAACTTAGATCAAAATCAAGAATAAACATAACTTCTATGTAATTAGATATATTATTTATAAATAAAGGAGAATTGTGTTAATTTATTATTATATTTAAATCATAATTTAACTTTTAAATTAAAATAAATGAATGTTTTATTGAAATTTGTATTGTTCACCATTTACTTTAAAATCAACCTTTTTAGAAAAATATAAAAATCTCCCCTGGATCTAATTATGATATTTTAATTTAAAAAATTATACCATTTTTACAAAAAAATAATAAATAAATGGGATGTATTAATTATAATATTATACCAAAAAATAAATTAAAAAAACATTTTATGGAAATGTATTTCTGAAGCATAAAATGAATTTACTGAAAATTAGTTCTTGTTTCCCAAGAAATAATCAATAAATTTGTTTTGAGTTGGAACAATATATATATATATATATATATATATATCATAATTTAGTTACTCTAATTCATATTTTTAAATTCAACAACTAGGTTATAATGGAAATATTTAAATAATAATATTTCTTTATTTGTTTAAACACGGTATTGTGTGCAGTATATGTTATCAAACATTTTATTATTTTAGAATAAGAGGGTGTTAAAAAATCAACATTTGGGTTGGTTATGTATTCTTTAATATGTACCATTCTAGACATTTCCTATACCTAAACTGTGGTATGAAGATATCAAGTGGACCTAGGTGACCGTAATTGTATTGTAGTCAAACCAATTCTTAATTATGTGAGGAATACTATGAAAATGTTCCAAGTGTTTAAAGGAGATGATGAGGTAGTCATCAGGTGATATGCATATTCTAGTTTCCAAATTGATCAAGATGATAAAAAATTATAGTTTGGATACATCTTCTCCCTCAATGGAGGTGTTGTGATCTGGAGGATGTCAAACAAAACCATGGTCTCTCATTCCACTATAGATTCTAAGAATATTGTTCTGTCTTATACAACTAAAGAAGTGATTTTTGATATACAATTTCATCCATGATCGTGATATATTTCCCAGTAAAATATAACCTATTACACTTTATTGTAATAATAGTATTGTGGTGGATCATAAAAAGGATCCATGGTCACACTGGAAGATAGATCACATACTTTGGAAATATTATCTCATGGGGGTTTCTTCGTAAATAGGTGATGTAAATATGAGTATAGTTTATAGGGAAGACAACATGGTAAACCACTTGACTAAATCCTTAGCTCAGTATAAACATGATCAACACGTGAGAGCTATTGGATTAAAATTCATTAGTAGTTGTCTCTAGTCCATATTTGAGTATATTAGAGTTTGTGTGTGAGAACAAACTGTATGTTCTTTACATTTCATGTATATTAAAATAGGAGAATATTAATTAAATACCATATTATAAAATTTTTATTATTCATTATTAATTTTATGAAAAGATGTTCTAGAATAATGGTAAAATTGGAAAGTTCATAGTTATTCCCTGCTATGATGGGAACCGTGGGATTCGATGACAATATTGTTAAACTGTGTTCTATAGTTGGATAACATTCTTTGATAGGGCACATTTTATGTTGGATGATAGTTATGAGCACTCATTTGAAGATAAGACTTCATCTCATTATGTTCTAACATGGTAATATCCAGTAAGGAATGTTATAAGAACAAACCCACCTATTCGAAATGAACATGTTTATATATCACTTGTTTAATATATCTATGAGAATGTGTAATGATTCATAAACATTTATATTATTAATAATTCATTTCCTGAATTTCACAATTCCATGTATTGGTAAAAACCATGAATACATATGACCATTAAAAAGTTGGGTATATTGGGTGTGTCGTGAATGATATATTAGTAATGGATAATTCATAGAAGTATTTTTTCCTTCTATATTTATGGAGTCTGATGTCATGACCCTTTTATTTAAATGAAACTGTCAAATTAAATTATACTATCATTGTGTAGTGATGAGTTTATTTTTTATATTCAAATAATGATGTATAAGGCATATAATTTGATGAAATGAGTCTGAAACATACATGATGAGACATTGTGGAAAAGGGATTATTTCACATATTGAGCATTCATATGTGGTTCTTATAATTTTGAAATATATTCTTACTATTTCAGTGCCACGATCCACTGAAAGATAAAAATATTAGATTTTAGGAAATCTTGTCTAATTACACTATATAAGAGGCCTAGAGGGCTACAATCAAAGTGTTTTCTTTGATTATTTGAAAATAATTTTCAAATTTAACAATTTAAATAAAAATTATTCTCCAGACATAAAGGTAATTATTATTTTATATATCTTAAATGATAAAAATTTAAAAAATGAATATTTTTTTATAATGTAATTGTTTAATTATGTGAATATATAATATTAATTCATCTATTACTTTTCATACTATAATAAATTATTATTTAATTATTAAATAAATAAATTATTTGGTTATGTTAATATTAAATCAAAATGTATTCACTATCATGTGACTAAATATATGGTTATTTATTAAATAAATAATTTTTATTTTAATATATATTTGAGAAATCAAAAAATGTTGACAAGAATAAGCAATCCTAATTTTCTCCAATGAAGAATATTTATTTACCAAGTTGAAAAATAAATATTTACCATTGTGCAGTTGATCCAATGAAAAAAAATTATTATTATTATTTTACATGGAATGGGGTTCTATTTAATTAAAATATATTATTAAGGGTATTTGTTTAATTAAATATATATTAAACCCTAATCATAGGTCTAAAAATATATTTTTATGTTAATAGAATAATGGTTAATTGTTGTGAACAATAATTTCCTATTAAGATCTATCACACTCTCTATTTATGTCAAGATAAATAAGAACAAGTGAAATTCCCTTCAATGCTAAATCAATGTGAACCTATCAAGGTGAAAAAAGTAAGACAATCGATTGTTTGGGAAATCACTTAGTGGTTCACCTGTGATGTTCAGATATAGAGGGAACATGTGCCGATCATCACTAGAGGGTATCTACATTGGTACACCACTATGTAATGATGATAAAACGGCCGATTCAGAATTCATAACATCATCATTGATGAATTATCTTAAGAGTATGTTATTTTTTCTTCCTTTTATTTCAATTATTTATAACTTTTCATGTAAAGATCCTATCTCTTGGTTCTGAAAAAATAATTTTTCAATATTCATAAAAAGAAAATTATGAGTTTATATCGTTAGCAACATATACATTATGAATTATCTATTGATTCAAATAAAAAGTTTAATTATCCATATTCCTAATAGGTTATTTCATTGTTTATGGAACAAAAAATAAATGAATGACAATGAATAAAATAAGTAATGATAAAATAAATTTGAAAAATATTTAAAATCAAGTAAATAATTAATAGAATGATATCATTCTGGAAGGAAATAATAAATGTGGTAAGCTTTGACTCAAGATAACATTATTCTTAACTCAATTTTATTTTTTTTAGTTATACACTTTCTTCAATGACTTTTTTATATAATTTTCATTATAACATATGATTTTTTATGTTTTATTTTATATTATTTAAAATAGATTTACATTACATTAACATAATATAATCAATGATTGATTCTTATCTTACACGATAGACTCTTTTTAGGGTCTCCTCATATCAATTTTCCTATGTTGTGATATGATCTTAATGCACTCCTTTTTTACGTAGTGTGGTGCATATACATACCCATGGATATATTTTATCAATATTTTATTGAGATTTAAGAAATTTATAAATCCATGTTATATTTTATCTTTTAAGGGTTTGGATTAAAAAGTTATTAAATATACGGAGGGTTCTTTTACAATTTCAACATGAAATAAATATTATCTATGTCTCAATTACTATCTTGGGAAATTGCATGATTATTCTCTCTAAAACAATATATATTTTATTATTCAATAGTTCTATATTTTTATAATATTTTATGTATGATATTTTATATACTTCGTTGATTTCCTAAAGTCATGTTCTATTGACTTTTACACACTCTAAAAATGTGTGAAATGGATCTCAATTTATCATTTTTCACATGGGTAATTTTATTTTGAATTTGAAATTCTTTATATATTTTTAAAAAAATACTTTTTTTAATTCGGTACACATGGTATCTTTCTAAGACCTTTTTCATCATTTTTCTCTATAATTCTTTCACTCCATGCTTTTATAGTTTTTAAAAGTATTTTGGTTCACATTTTTTTATAAAATTATTACCTTTAAATATAATTGATTATATATAATGTGTATTTATTTTTATATTTTAATTTAAATTATAATTATCTTGTAACTTTTTTAATCTATTTATGTAATCCTTAATATTTCTTATGCTTCACTATGGATATGCCATAATGATAACATTAACTTTCTTCATATATATAACATATGATCATGTTTTGTGAAAATAATCATAAAACCCATTTATTTATCACTGATTAATTAATTTATATATGGATTATGAATTTTTCTAAATTAATTTTGCACACATATTCTTTGTATTCATTATACTATGGGTTGACCATAATAATCCATCTTTATAATGAATTGGAAAAAAATTTATATCTCATGATATAACATGTAAGAAATTGTGGAGTGAACCCAATTCACTATGGGATTATGTACACCGTGTTTATGGGAATGAGGAGTGAATGAAATCAACTATGAGACTTTTTCAACAAATAAATAATGGTAATGTGAATGATAATTAACATAATAAATCATTTTTAGTGCTTATGTTTGTGTCACGTTCTAATGTTATGAAATATACCTATGTTATGTTGTCATGGATCATGTTTACTAAATCATGATTCCATAGTCCTATGATAAATTTCCTATGTTATTTCCAAATAGTTATTTTATGATTCATAATTTATGATCCATGATTTATTGAGCATGATTCCAACTTATTATGATTTGGTAACATGATTATGTTCTCATTCCCACGTCATTCTCTTACGATTACATATTATTTTCAAATTTTAAATTTTATTTTCTCTATTTAGTGAACATTTTTTGATCATCTAACATTTTCAAATGATTTTTAGAAGTTTTATAGAATAGTTGTAATGATTATGAATTAAAGTTTCAAATATGAGTTTTTAGCCATTAATTAATAATGTGTTCCAATTTTTGAGTTTAGATTACTATAAACATTGTCCACATGGTATGGGTTTTTTTATATATAGGGTTTTCCTAATTCAATAAAAATCATAAAATAAAACATATTCCATATATATGTGATGAAATAATTAAAAAAATCATGTAAGTATGGATGGTTATGTTTTTGTTAGTATAGTTGGTAACAGAGAAGGTTATAGATAAATTAAAAGGTTTGGATATTGTTGGTTTAGTATAATAAAATCATTGTAGATAACATCAAGTGTTAATAATTTATTAATTTTTAAATAATTAAAAAGAATAGGTAATCTTTTTAAGTCTTATATCATTTTATTATACAATTTACAATGATATTTTAGGATAATCTTATTGGGTTTTAAAAAGAATACATAATTGACTTATATATAATCATTATATGATACATGAAATATTATCTCTAGTTAATTATGGTAATATTGGAATTATTTAATTATATATTATTGGATAGATGTTGAAAAATATAAGATAAATTAGGGGTTGAAAATTGATTTAGTGACAAGATGAGTATGGTTATTTTAGAAGAAGTTTGTTCAATTTATATGAGAATGCATAAATAATTCTTATATAAGGGGAATTATTTGTTAGTATGAGATCTTAAAATAAAATTATCATTATTATTTTAGAGATAATAACTGGGTTAATTTTTTTGAGAGTATATATGATCATGGTGATAATGAATTTTAGTTTTATCAATATAGTAAGGAATATTTTGAGGGTTATTAATTTCTAATATTTTTTTCAATAAATGACAACATAATTTTTTAATGAACATGTCATCAAGGATTTTTTTAACATTTGATAATAATAACATAAAAAATTATAGAGTTCAGTTTTTTCAAGTATTAGAAAAAGATATATTTTTATTGAAACATAGGCTAGTCTAGTGATATTTTTTACATTAATTTTTTTATTGATAAAGTACTTATTTTTCATGGTATGGTTTCTTAGGATTTGTTTAGGTATTTTTTTACAAAATAAAAATTTTATTGAGGGAAGGAAATATGGAGAACTATGTATACATAATTTTAAGTAGTTTATATATTCTGTGCTATATTGGTGATGACTAAAGTTAGGAGTTAATTAATCAGGTGAAAATATTGTGGTAGATAATTCATTTCATGTTTTTACTATATTTTTTCAATATTGTAATGATTGTTTATAAAGAGTAATGGATGATAATATACCATGATTTAATTATCACATGTAGATGATTTAATTACAATCATTATTGAAAAAACATAGTTCATGTAATATGGATAATTTTTCTAAAATACCACTAACATAAATTTTATTTAACAACTCATCAAATTATTCTCATATTATTCAGTTTATTGATGTAACTTTTATAGGTTTTGGTTGGGTTTTAAAGAAAAAATATTCCCATGTTACTCAATATGGGAATTACCAAAAAGGACATGATCAATATTTCAAAATATGAAATATATAAAATTTTAATTATATTCATTATATAGTTTTTTGAGAGGGTAATCCCTAAGGGGACCATATTAATCTTATTTTACAAATTATTTGTATTTTTACATATTGTTGGAACCAATCAAATTTTAAAGCATTCCACTCTAATAATGACCATGGTTTTATCAACGAGATGTCCGAAATTATATATCAATGTCGTATGCTAAAATTACACAATTACTTATAACTACTATGTGTTTCTTACATATTTTGACCAGGTTATTAATTTTGGACATGAGGACCTTGGTATGGATCTTTGATAGAAGAATTATTTTCTATGTTTAGTATTATTCCATATCGTTATGTTATGACACATAGTAATGTCACATTCTCTCAGATCATGATTATTGACTATGTTTACAAAATCATATAGCCCATGTCTTATATTATTCTAAAATTCATATTTTATGAATTATGATTATTATACATGACTTACTGGTTATTTTTTCTTCATGTTGGGTTTGTGTGCCTTGATAATGTAGTCATACCCGTATGTTCATCTTATGCTCACTTATAACCACCGATTGCTATCTCTTATGATCACCCTTTACTGAGAATTTTACAGACCTACAACATTTTCAATTAATTTTTATTGTGATTAAGGATGATTAGAATTGATTATGAATTCATTTCAAGGATATAAGTCTTTATCCTATAAAGAAGAAAATGGGTAACTTAATGAGTTTATTTAGGCGGTGAAAGTTAGCATTTTGTATGGGTTTTGTTATGTATGGTTTATTCTTAATTATCTAAAAATATAAAACTAAAAGTTTTTATATATTTAATTGATGCAATATTTTCAATAAATCATTTTACTATGGATGGTATTTTTAGGTTGTTATATTTAGTATCATAGAAGGGATTATATATATTTTGAGGTATGGATGTTATTGGATGAATATAATTTAATATTAATTGGAACCATAATGGGTTAATATATTTAAGTGTAGTCATAAATTAAAAGGAATATTTTATATTTTTAGGTCATATATGATTTGATTTTAAAGATGATAATGTTTTTTTATAAATCTTATTAGGTATTTTGAATAATACCTGATTAATGTGGGGATAAACTTTTGAGTTAGTATGTAATATCATGTCAAGGTAATTTTGTTCATTTCAGAAAGGGTTTTTTATATTATAGGTTTAAAGACTTGGAATTTTGATGGTAATTTTTTTTCTTAAATTCATGGGAATTTTACAAGTCCCCAAAATTTGATGGCGCATGATTCTGAGGCCGGGTGTGCCCAGAATCAATTTGTAATGTTTTGTTTGGGTATGTTAAGTAAACGTACGAGTAGGTTTTTATGACTTTTTAAACGATGCTCGGAATTGAAAACTGAAGGCACCATTGAACTCACAGCACTGATATTCACTTAAGGTGACGTTCACCTCGACGACAGTGGGTCAGGAATAAAAGATTGTTTTCAGGATTTTCGTGGAAAACAATAAAAATAAAATAATCTACAATTTATTTTATTTTTGAGCCATCGTGTGGAGGTTTGAGGTGTGGACCACAAATTCTAAACCTACCACGAGAGATTATGGTGGTGGGGCCCACCCGAACCTAACCATCTTTTCATGTTTATTATGGTGGGGACCACCTGTATAACAACCCCAATCTTTAATTACACAATTAAACAAAATTTATTACATAGACTTCAATTGATATAACAAAGAAGATCAGAAGGTCTATGGTCTTTGGGGCTTAGGATCATTACATAACAACTTAAAACATGAAATAAAACATCTTTATTGAAAACTTGATTTACATGACCACCACATTCCCTCATACATAGCATTGAATGGAATAACCTAATGGCATGCATAAGAAAAGGGTGAGTTATAAAGCCCAGTAATGGAATAATCATGGAATAACATGAGAAATACAATACATGTTAGAAAATTGTCATATCAATAGAAAAAATAGAAGCATAAACATAAATTCATGATAAAGCATGATAATCATAACATGGAAATGTGGCAACCACACTTAACATGGAATTAGCATGAGCCAAGGCTCATTACACATAGAGCATGAGTAAATCCTCATTACACATGAAGAACGAGTAAAACCTCATTAGACTTGAATTATCAAGATTAAACACCCATTCCACTTGATGTATCATCATACAATACCTTACCCAATGCATTGGAGCGCTATAAGGGTGCACCCTTCTTAAACATTTCATTTAATGCATATGTGTTCCACATGGATCACATAACATGGATTCATAAAACATCATAATTTATTCCACGATAAAGAGATTTGGAATTAATACATGAAAAATTATAATCGATAAGTAAATTTGCAAAATGTTGAAAACCCTTGATTGAAAAATGGTCATGGTATTCACTACACAATGGCATTGTCTTGGAAAATCGGTGTAATTTCGGCAACGTAACAGCGTGACATAAAAATTCATAAAAATGGTTGATGAGAGAGATAGTGGTTTATAATCATATTTACATGACATGGAAAGTAAGGGGGTCATATAGATACATGTCCCAACAAATGTAATGGAAATTAGATTAATGATACAAATGAATTGCTTGAATGTAAATGAAGTGACAGAAATTCTTTTCGAAATTTCAGCATAGTAACAGGTGTACATGGGAGGATATTAATGAGAGATAAATGGGTATCCCATTATTCCATCATAAATAGGGAAGTATGGTGGAGGTGAGAAACCATACCCCAAAATTTACAATTGATATTAAAAGGGAATAACAGCATTTAGAAAATTGGACAAAAATGAGAATGGAAGAAAACGCCTTACTTTGAAAGTGTGCTTCCAAAGGATTGAGAGAGGCTTTAGAGAGGCTTATTATGAGCTTGGGGCACCATTATAGGATTCTAGAGATAGGAGGTCATATTTTTTATGAACTCCAAAGGCGTTGAGTGACGAAGAAGTGGGATCTTGGGTGGGTTTATATAAGAAAGGTGATGGAATTCTTTATTATTTAGGTTTGGGACACCTCACATTAAACTAATCCAGACCACAAACCATCCCATGGTTCTTGCCCATGGTTTTTGTAAAAGGGAAGTGTAAAACAATGTTTTATAATTTCAAAGTTCGAACATTTTAAAATAATAGGGTTCCTTATGTGGAGGTGAGTCACACTCCCAAGGAAATCTATTTAAAAAGACAAGATGTTTAATAAGTATTTAAGGGTCTATTAATTCTTTGTAAAATATGTCAAACAAACCCAAAATAACATTATTTTAATGGTAAAACATATATTAGCCTAACATACGGCTTATAGTATTTTATTACATGACTATTGGGTCATTATGATGTCGTAAAACACATTATATATTTAAACAGTATTTAATATTTACCCAAAAATTTGACTGTCTCGAGAAATTTATGAAAAAATCACCATAGGATAATTTCGATGTCCTGATTAAAGAAATAATATTAGTTTTATCTAAATAATTTTCTAAATATGTTAATTTTCACTTTTAAAAATTCGAATTGACATTCACCGAAAATTCATGGGTTTTGACAAAAATGGCTTTCAAACCTTCAAAATTATAATTTCATTCATAAAATTATACGATCCATTCTTTTTAATAAAACATAATTTAATAATAATGATTATATTTTATTAAAATATTATTCATTTCAAAAATCCTTTAATTCATCAAAATATCTTTTTAAGTGGAACACTAATTAAAAATACTATTGCTACTTTAAAAACTATTTACAAGGTAACAATAATAAAATTAATGTATATTCATTATTATATACAAAAATGATTTAAATAACCATAGTATCAGAGATTTGTTACATAACCCCCTGCAATAGCCACATAAGACCTAAGGGTACGGTGTGCGATGGTGACAGACTCTTGGGGTGGCTCGAATAACATAACACGCGTGGTGATATGTATCAACTTCCACTTCTACCGTAGACGATTCCGTTCGAGCATGACATGATGAAGCTCGTCTTGGGCTTGGTCAAGAGTGATGCCCAATGACACCACCTCATTTCCGAGCTCTAACAAATGGGATTCGTATAGACAATTCTACTGGATGAGGCCATCGCTTCCTCTGTCTGAGTAAATTGGATTCATTAAATCCCTATATTTATACTAATCATGTGATCACTGTTCAACAACTATATTAACAATGGTCATAATTATTAACTTAAACCAAAGAATTTGACATTTTATATAAAAATTTTACATAAGGATACATTTAATAAGATCAATAGGGATTTCCTTTAATGAATTAATGTGTCATTATAATCTTCCCCCCTTGAGAAATTTTTCCCTCAAAATTTCATTTTCCCATACTAAAACAGATGTGGGTAACTCTACTTCATCATTTCCTCTGATTCCCATGTCGCTTCTTCAAACTGTTGGTTTTCCCCACAACACCTTGACGAGGGTCATTATGTTATTTTGAAGAACTTTTTATCTACAATCTAAGATCTTCACTAGTTACTCCTCATAAGAAAGTTCATCCTCTAACTATACCACCTTTGAAGAGGGTACATGTTAAGGGTTCGATATGTACTTCCTTAAGAGGGATACATGAAATATATCAGGTACTTTAGCCATGGTAGGTGGAAGTGCTAGTCAATAGGCCACATCCCTGAAACAATCAAGAATCTCGAAAGGACTGATGTACTTTGGACTTAACTTCCCTTTCTCTCCAAACCTCATGACCTTCTCCCACGGAGATATGCGTAGAAATAACATGTCCCCGACTTTAAAATAAAGGTCTTGTCGACAATTATCTGCATAAATCTTCTGTCCACTCTAGGCTTCCTTGATATTCTACTGAATGGATTTCACCTTCTCCACCATTTCTTTGACCATTTATGGACCAAGAAACTTATGCTCACCAACCTCATCTCAACATATTGGTGTTCTTTACCTTTTCCCATAAAGGGCTTCATATGGTTCCATTTGGATGCTTAAGTGAAAAATGATATTATAAGAGAACTCCACCAGAGGAAGATGTAGATCCCATCCCCCTTTAAAGTCCATTGAGCATTCTCTCTACATTTCCTCAAGTGTTTGGATAGTCCGCTCGGATTGGACATCAGTTTGAGGATGATAGGCCACACTAAAGTCCAGTTCAGTATTCAGAGCAAGTTCAAGTCTCTTCCAAAACATAGAGGTAAATCTTTGATCTCAATCTGAAACAATATATAGTGGTACTCTATGAAGCCTTACCACATCCTTGACATATATCCATGCTAGTTGATCCTGTAATACCCCAGGTAAATAAATAATATGAAATTTTTATATTTATCTATATTTGTGAATAAAATATTAATATTACATTAAAGGGAACTCTATGCTCGATGGCGTACCCAATACGCGACAACGTGTTCCTTTGAAATCTTACGTTGCACTATAATAATATTATTTTAAATGGTAGTCAATTCCTAGTCGTTGTATTGGAGGGAATGAACAGAACTAACTAAAAAATAATTATATATGTTGGCAAATATTTTTACTTTTTACAATAAATGATTGAGGATTAAAAATATGAATGAATTCAGTTTTAAGCGTAAACATTCTAATACTCTTTAGAAGGTTGATTAACTGCCTTTTGATGGAGAACCTCTTTTAAATCCACTTTTTGACAATTTTATATGTTATATTTGACTAAATAAAATTCTTCTTTAGAATCGGGACATCAAAATTTACTTTGTGTAAATTTTTGTTATTTTTCCGAAAAGTTCAATTTTTAATGAATAGTCAAAATGTTGTATTTTAATTCAAAATATCTTTTTAATCTAATTTATTAATATGATTAGATTATATTTTTAATTGGTTTTAATGTGAAATTATAATATATTTTTACCATTTAATCCAATAGTTGTCATTGAAATTAATTTCACTAGAAATCAGACTTAAACTAGTGTCAATATTTTGATACATTTTGTTTCATAAAAATATGCTATTTGTTTTGACAGCGGGAATTAATTATTAATCTAATTAATGCAACTTATATGTTTTTAATTTTGTAATATAGACAACATTTTTGAATTCGTAATATCAAATATAGCTTAGGGTGAATATTTGGTAATTTTCTAAAAAACATCAATTTTTGATGAATAGTGAAACCACTAAGTGGTACTTATAAAAACTGATTTTCCGTTTAAATGAAAATTTTCCATCTTTGTGTTTTGAATTTTAAAAATTTGACTTACATGGTTGTCATTAAGAAGTAAAATATGGTTCAATGGGAATAAATAATTTTTTGGTGAATAGTAACTTATTAAGTTTTTAATCGCGATTAGAGGTAAATAGTGTAGTTTAAGGTAAAAATAATGTTTTAATAATATGAGATGAGCTTGAAACATGTCCTAACCTCATTGTATGTGTCATGGCCGACCAATACAATACATGGGTCAACTTGGGGACCCCATGGAGCCACTTTGGTATGGAAATGACATTAATAACTATTTATTTAATGTTAAAGTAAAAATGACACAAACATGAGATGTTTTACTAAAACAATTTTTACATGGGGTTATACAAGTCAGATTTTTTATTAAAAATATTCATTAGAAATATAAAAAGATTTCCTACATCATGAAATTTGTTTTTAAATTTTTAGAAATTAAATATATTAAATTATTTATTACATCATGATGATGCATCGATCACCTCATTAATAAAGGATTTAAATAAAATGAAAGGATAATTTAAAATCTAAGACATAAAAATGTCCAAAACCTATTGTATGGGTGGATTTAGAACCCTTATCACCTTATCCTATAAACACATCAATGTGGGACCACTAAAATCTGAAACTCATTCTAAAATAAAGTAACTTTTCTTTACTTTCCAAGAGTGCCCCTCCTCTCCTCTTATAAAAGGCCCCCACCTCTACCTCTTTACCCACACTTCCAAAGCCTTTTTCTCGGCCAAACCCTGACCATTTTGTCTCTCCACATCCATCTATTACTCCTTGAATCCACAATTTGGGCCGAAGTCTTCCCAAGGAAGCCAATGATCTCAAACCAAAGGGAGTTACCCGATTTTAAGGTAATGTCTTCACTTGAGTCCTTTTGTTTTATTTTCCTTCTCCAACCCCCTAAAATCTTTTTATTCATTTCTTTTGTAAAAACTATAGTATATTCATTATACTAGGATATTGTTATAAGATGTATTATAGCTACACCTACACACACCTACATCTAATGGTTATAGAACATACTGTTTCCGTGGATGGCGAATTTCTGCCTCACGAAACGATGATTGTTCAACACTCATATAACACCTTCAAAGGTGGCCATTAAGATGAAACTATATTTATATATGATATATAATATGTTAATGTTTTAATTAAGCTTCTGTATTTTTCTTTTTTGGCATAACATTATGGTTTCCATTGTGGGTAAACATGATAATTTCATTTTTAGGAAGTTCGGACTACCGCCCCCTCAAAGTGATTTGATTCGTTAATGCCATATGTGGGATGTATAAATGATGGATTTAAGGTTATTATATATATGATTTATGTTACATATAAATGATGAATATAATTCTGTAATTAAAATATACATACCTCTCATTTAGTTTTAATTCCATTAATATGACATAGAAATGAAAGTAGCGTTCATGCGTACGTACGGCTTACCGTCTCCATGAACGGTGCATTTCATTTATTACCAATAAATGATTATTTAATATTATAAATTCATGTATATTCGGGATTTATATTATATATATGATATCCAAATCAAGAATATCATTCTGGATATAATGAACCTTTGACCACACGAACAACATGTAATTGTAAGAAGTCCACTTTCGACTTAAGAACCAAATATTGACAAAACAAACATTATTAACTTAAATGACTAAATAATGTTTATAACATAGTAATAAGTTATATAAAAGGAATAATGAACTTGAAAAAGGTTCTTAAGGAAGTATAAATTTACTCAGGTTTATTATTCATGAGATTAAAGAATGATCGAGTCAAGTCAGACCCAAGGTAAGGGATCCTACTCCTCTCTTTGTTTTGAAGTACACTCTTTTATGTCATTCCTTTTAAGCTAATCTTTATTGTGATTATGATTTTCTTTTATATTACTCATACTGTAATTTTTATTTTCATATGATGAGAGACGTTATTCTCTCTCATCAATCCTTTTTGGATGTTTTGAGTGGCACTGTTAGGCTGCCGAATTTTTGTAAGAGATCTAACCTCTCTCTTTCTTTTTATGTACTCTCCTTTATGTCACTTATTTTAATCTCCTCTTTGTTATGATGGGGGATGTTATTTTATATTCTTATTTCTGTAAATTTTATTGTAATATGATGAGATACCCTATTTGATCTCATCAATCAATTTTTTGGAAGTTTTAAGTGG
Source organism: Viscum album (assembly GCA_963277665.1). NCBI lineage: Eukaryota > Viridiplantae > Streptophyta > Magnoliopsida > Santalales > Viscaceae > Viscum > Viscum album. Next base: position 766,458,675 of record OY728119.1, on the reverse strand, counting down.
CGCCGTTAGGCTGCCAAGTTTTCGTAAGGGATTTTTCATCTCACTTTTATTCCTGTGAGATTTATGCTACATTTGCCACAATTTCCTTTGAGTGGTGTATTTACTATCCATTATTCTACACTTTGTGTAATATACTTTTGTTTATGAGTATTTACATCAATGTTGTATGACCCTTCTTTCATGGGGTGTACGTTTCGAAAGTTGCCCAAATCAGTAAGGGAACCTTTCACCCTCCTCTTTTTAAAAGACTTCTTTTGTTATGTCTTTTAATTTACATCTTATTATGATGGGATATGTTCTTTTATATCCTTATTGATGTCAAGTTTATGTACATGTTATGAGATACCATTCACTCTCTCATCAACTGATTTTCTGAATTTTGTAGTGACGCCGTGAGGCTGTCAAATTTTTGCAAGGGAACTTCTTAACCCATTTTTGATTTTTTGGGATAAGCTTGTACTCCTTGAATATGTCATTCTATGCAGATGTGTGAAAAACCTCAGATTTTTTTACACTTAATATCCACTTATATTTGGTGTATTATTTTGTCACACATAATTATGTAATTTATTTATCCTTAATCCAAGGATACCGTCTTTGTATGGGACTTCGTCTCAATCTCCTTTCATTGAGGCATATTTTGTTTTCTACACAACCATCTTTTATACGGTGTATAAAACCCTTTGAATTCTACATTTATCCAAAAGGAATCTTTTTTATACAAAGAGTTTTACTAAATGACAAAAGGGAATGTTTTTGTAGTACGTATGCGGTGACAACGACTTCTCCGCCGTCGTGGCCATTATTTGAGTTTTGGATTCCTCTACAAGCCATACCTTATATCTAAAAGAAAAATAAATATCATGTTTTACATTTCTTTTATTTTGGTATTTAAAATGGTTTTCATAATGTTTTTATATCAATGTGTTGTATTGATATCTTGTTATTGAATATGTCAACCATTGAATATGTGTGAATGACCTTTGATTGTTTTACACTAAATATCCACTTATATTGGGTGTATTTATATTTGTCACACATAATTATGAGATTGATTTATCCTTGATTTAAGGATACCTTCTTTATTATGGATTTCATCTCATTTTACATTTCTATTGAGACTTCATTGTTTTTATGCACCAGTTCACTCTTATATGGTGTATATACTGTCCTTTGGAATATTATATCATGAATCCCTCTATTCTCATGATATTATAAAGTTATAATTAAATGTTTTTCCTCAATTATTGTATTCAAGTGTCTCTCATTTTGTTAAAAACACTTTAACTAAAATATCATTTTAAATGTAATAATGATTTATTGTTATAAATATTTCTCATTAATATCCATGTTTTCAAAATGGTTTTAAAGATTTATTTTTATGGATATTAATGGTTTAAAATGTTAAAAGCATCAAAGTGGATTGGGACACCTTGATTCAAAAATATCTTTATTAAATGTTTTATATGGTTTGGGAAATGGTTTTTAGAACGAATTCATTATTTCAATATCTTAAAATTTTATATTGTTATTACAATGTGGGAATGTTATCTTTTTTTTTATTCTTAGGTTATGTTCTATGATTATGTTATGGTTATTCGGTATTGTTTATGAATACAGGTTGTTCCGTGATACACTAAGGGCAGTTGAGCCCGATATAGATCTCCAATGCATTGGGTAACGCGAAGGAGTGAAAAATTAAGGGTTTCTCCGAATAGAATTAGGGAATATACTGTGATGGGTATTCCAAACATAACCAAGATGGTTACTCCCTACATAATAATGTTATGAATTCCCCAAGTTACCTTTTATGTCTTATGATTTCTATGATTTATTCAAGATTTTATATGCCTATGTTTTATGGGGAAAGAATGATTTTATTCTTATGTATATATGAACTCATGTTTCATTTCCATATTTTTATAACCCTTACTGAGATTTTTATGCTCATCCCAAGTTTTTTTTGAAATTTTTTTCACAGGTCAAGGGAAAGGTACATGATATGATGATAGTGTCAAGGAAGTGTCAATAAACAATCCATGGTTTATTTTTAAATATGTTTCCATTGATGGGAAACAAATTAATACTATCTTTTATGTAACCACTTTGTTTAAATGTGGAATGTAATGAAAGTTCTATGATCTAATTCTCTAAAACTCTAAACTTGAAAATATCCTCAATGTGTAATCTTGTAATAACTCAAGATTAAGTAAGGATTAATGCTGGGGACTTATAGATCCAATGAGTAATCCACCCAAATTGCAATGAAGTGTGCCGTCATTATAAGACTATCCACAACAACCTAGATTGCATTGTTTCCTTTGGCTGTCTTTGGAAGTCTGGTGACAAAGTCCATGGTGATGTTCTCCCATTTCCATTCCTGTATGGGAAATGGTTGCATCATCACTTTAGACTTCTGCCTCTCAGCCTTCACTTGCTGACACACCAGGCACTATGATGTATATTCAGAAATCTCTTTCTTCATATTATCCCACCAATAATTCTCTTGGAGATCTTGTTACATCTTTGTGTTTCCTGGGTGAATAGAGAAATTTTAAATATGTGCATCATCCAAAAGTTCCTTCTTTAGCTCCGGACTAGATGGAACACATAGTATTTTCCCAAATATCACAATTCCCTCTTCATTAACATTAAACTCAGAGGATTTTCCTTTTCCGATAGTTTCCACCTTTTCCTGAATTCCAACATCATCCTTTTGAGAATCCTTTATCCTTTTAAAAAGTGATGGTTGAGAAATAATTTGTGAAAGGATTCATGATGTTCCCTTCTTTATGATTCACATGTCCATCTTCATCAAGTCAATGAAGATTGGATCCTTTTCAATTCACATCAATGATATAATTGCTGGGTCCTTTCTACTTAGGGCATCCGCCACCTTGTTCGCTTTTCCAGGGTGGTAATGGATTGAGCAGTCATAGTCTTTGATCAACTCTATCCATCTTCATTGGTGCATTTTCAACTCTTTCTATGTGAATATATACATGGGGATTTTGTGGTCCGTATATATTTCACAGTTCTCCCGAAAGAGAAAATGTCACCAAATTTTCAAATCAAAAACCACTGTAGCCAACTCGAGGTCATGTGATGGATAGTTCTGTCCATGAACATTAAATTTCCTTGAATCATATGCAATGAATTTTTTCATTTTTCATCAACACACATCCCCGGCCCTTCGTCAAAGCATCACCGAATACCACAAAGAGTTCTCCACTTGTGGGTAATGTGTGCACCGACACAATAATATTCCTCATTTTCAACTTCTTGAAGATTTATTCACATTCATCACTCCAAGAAAACTTTACTCCCTCCCGAGTTAGCATGGTAAGAGGGTTGGAAAATTGTGAGAAATCTCTCACAAATCATCGATAATATCTAGCTAAACCTTGGATGCTACGGATATCTCTTACTGATGTTGGCCTTGACCATCCCTCAATTGCATCTGTTTTGGAGGGATCCACATGTATCTCATTACTTGTGAGGATATGGCCTAAGAATGAGACCTTTTTCAACAAGAACTCACACATTTTTTACTTTTCCTAGATCTTCTACTTCCTCAAGGTCTCTTGTACAGTTCTTAGATGCTCCTCATTATCCTCCGTGGTTTTGTAATATATCAAAATATCATCGATAAAGACTACCACAAATTTGTCGAGGTAATATCTAAAGTCTCTATTCATCAAGTCCACGAAGATTGTTGGAGCATTAGTGAGCCAAAAGGCATTAATATGAATTTATTATGCTCCTATATTGTACGAAAAAGAGTCTTAGGGATATCTCCCCTCTTCACATTTACTTGATAATATCCTGACCCTAAATCCACCTTGGAGATGTATTCTGCTCTAGGTAGCTGATCGAACAAGTCATCTATTCATGGGAGAGGATAAATGTTCTTTATCATCATTTTTTTAAGCTCACAATAATCGATGAAAAGGAAAATTGACCCATATTTCTTCTTGAAAAAGAGGACTGGTGCACCCCATAGTGAAGCACTTGGGATTATAAAGCCTTTATCCAAATTCTCATGTAGTTATTTCTTCAGCTCCTCAAGCTCCACAATAGCTATTCTATATGGATTCCTAGATATTGGAAATGCCCTAGGTAGAATATCAATTGATAATTAAACATCTCTTCTAGGAGGAGGACCCGGAAATTCCTCAGGAAAAACTTCAGCGAATTCCCTCATAATATGTGTCTCTTCAAGGATGGTTGCTTCCTTGGAATCAATCATCTGAGCCAGATATGTGTGCTCATAGGGTAGTAATATCCACGCTTGAGATGATGGAGCTAAAGAAGGTTCATCTTCCTCCTTGCACTTCTAATGAACTGGGGGTTGATTCCCCACATGGAGAGTGATTTCCCTCTCACGGAAATTAATGTTGGCTCTATATAAGGAAAGTCAATCCATGCCAATAATTGCATTAAATTCCACCAGAGGGAGTATGATGAGGATCGCTGGGAAGTTCAATCCACAGATTATGACAGGGGAGGTGTTATATTTATGGGATGCAATGATTTCACCATTTTCCATACACACAAACATCTTCACTTCCATGACTTGTGGTGGTGCTGGGATTGTTCTACTAAACATTAGAGATATAAAAGAATGCTTAGAACCTGAATAAAAAAGTATGTTTGCTATTCTTGAATGAATAACTAGAGTACCTATCACCTCTTCATTGTAATGGTTCACTTTGGCAGTAGTGATGGAAAAAGTTCTCCCTTGCTGCCTTGGATGTTGTTAGTTGCCTCCGAAAACCCTTGGCTTAGAGAACTAATTTGCAAGATGCCATGGTTCTTTGCAGTTATAGAAATGAACTACACTTTGAGGTCCAAACGGGGCGTTCCTATCCTATTTCATAACTGCAGCTCTTTCATTATAACAGTTGATATCTAGGTGCCCTTCTCTTCCAAATGTAAAACATTTCCCCGTCCACTTCAGCAAATTTCCAGGGTGCTTCTTTCCGCACCTTTGGAAATTGGGGTGGTGGATCTTCTGAGAACCATTTGATTTATCCATCAGAGCACCAGCATTTAGTTCCAACTTACACTTATTATCCCCATGATACCCCTGAGATTCTCTAATCTCCATTTCAACCTTTAGGGCACATCAAACAATTTCCTCATAGCTCTCGAAGTCATGGATCTCCAACGCTTTCCACATGATAGGTTTCGGCCCACCAAAGAAGGAGTCGACCTTGCATTCGGAGGTAACGACAAAGCCGGAAGCGTATCGTGAAAGCCTTGTGATGTTTGCCTCGTACGCTCCAATAGATTCGTCATATTTTTTCTTTAGAGCAAGGAAGTCCCTTTCCATCATATGTTGGAGGGTGTGCATAAAACATTTATCAAAAAACATATTCCAAAAATCTTTCCATTCCCACTCCTCGATCTCCTCCTCAGGATTCGTATTTTTGATCAACGTACACCATTGATCAGCTTCAACCTCTATAAGAAAAGTAGCCAGGATAAACTTCTCTTGTTCAGAACATTGAAGAATGGAGAAGATCTTGTCAATGGAGTTGATCCATTGTTTAGCGATTGAGGGATCAGATGATCTATTAAAAGTAGGAGGCCTTTGTCTCATGAAGCTCTCGATAGAGACTTATTATTTCTTGGGGGGGGTGAAAATTCTTCTTGACCCATTTTTCTATTCAAATCTTGAGTTAGTTGAGAGAGAAGCATGACAAAGTTTGCGATTCCTGATCCCATTGGATTTGGAATCTCATTAGTACAGTCATCAAATTGATCTTCACACCGGTTGTTAGCTCGAGTCCCCCTATTACCTGCCATTGTCTGGAATAAAAGAAAAGTTAGGGGTAACACATAAAAGGTAATCCAAAGACAAAAGTTGATGAATTAAATATAACTTTTATTTCTTTAACTTATGAATCTATAGGATTTAATCTATATTATCCATGATCTACTCTCTAACATATATTCTCAGGGGAATTTTTTTAAATTCCCTTAATAAGGGTTCATACTAAGATTGTAAATTTACCAAAGCATATCCCCCAGGAGTGTCATAACCAAGAGTGCAGCAAGGATCATTGTCATGTACTAGGATACCTAGGGTCAAGCCCGAAACTCCATGTCAGGGTTATCACCCCTAGGTACATCTGTGCCAAAGTCGCCTCTACCTACTCGTATCCATACATGGATGTATTTTCTTGATAAAACTATTACTCAATACTCCCCAAAACATAGGGTTGTTTTTATTATACTTAGTCTTGTCTCTAAAGATTTACTAGGGTTTTATAATCCTAATCCCAAAAATAACTAAACCTATCATCTGATACCAACAATAACAACCCTGATCATTTATTACACAATTAAACAAAATTTATTACATAAAATTCCCTTGATACAACATAGAAGATCGAGAGGTCTAGTGTCTTTGGGGAATGATCATTAAATAACAACCTAAAACATGAAATACAACATCTTTATTGATATATTCCTTTACATGATAGCTACATTCCCTCATGCATAGCATTGAATAGAGTAACTTGAGGACATGCATAAAAAACGGTGAGCTATAAAGCCCAGTAAGGGAATAATCATTGAATAAATGAGTAATGCAATACGTGTTAGAAAATAGGCATATCAATAGAGCACAATAGAAGAATAAACATAAAGGCCAGATAATGCATGATAATCATGACTTGTAAATGTTGCAACAACACTTAACATGGAATTAGCATGAGCTAAGGATCATTAAACCTGGAGCACGAGTAAATCATCATTACACATGAATCACAAGTAAAACCTAATTGCACTTGAATAAGAATGATTCAACACCCATTGCAAATGACGTATCATGATACTATACTTTACCCAATACATTGGAGTGCTATAAGGGAACACCCTTATTAAACATTTCATTTCATGCATAAGTGTGCCACATGGATCATATAACATGGATTCAAAAAACATCATCATTTATTCCATGATAAATGACTGTGGAATTAATAAATGAAACTTTATAATCAATAAGTAAATGTTCCTGCAAATCAATTTAATTTCCATTTTTAAAATTCAGTTAAAAGGGGATCAATACCCCAACTTATATCCACAACATCAAACAAGAAAGACGAACCTTAAATGACACATAACATCACAACATTACACATCATAATAGCTATAATCTTATCCAAAAACCATGCAGGATTATTCTTCTTGCATAGTAGATTCCCACTATGGATGCCTCCAAAATATTTCCCTTTGAACCTGACTTCTAAGATGCTCCAGTGAAGGTAGCTCAGATGAAGCATCATTAACCACTCTTCCCTTTTCCAAAGCAAGAACTACCTCTCCACTCAACTTAGTGGCGGATCTAGTCCGCATCAGCCGCAGAAGGTGAGAATAATAATTCATTGTTCTTCTTCTTGTTGATGTAGAAAAAGGCCCTTCACCTATATTCATCCTCTGATTCCCACTCTTAACAATGTCACTAAATTAATGGTCGGCAGGGCCACTCACAATGTCTTTTCCTCCCCCCAAATTCTCCCTTCGGTAGTGTAATGACATGACGTAAGAATTCATAAAAATGGTTGATGAGAGAGAAAGGGGTGTCTCATCATATTTAAATGACATGGATAGAAAGGGGTCATATAGATACATTTCCCAACAAATGTAACTAAAATTAGATTGATGATTCAAAATAATTGCTTGAATGTAAATGAGGTGAGAAAAATTTATTTCGAAATTTCATCATAGTAACGGGTGTACATGGGAGGCATTTAATGAGAGATAAAGGGGTATCCCATCATTACAACATAAATAGGGTAGTATGGGGGAGGTTTGAAACCATACCCCAACATTTATAATTGAAATTAAAAGGGCATATCGACATTACGAAAATTGGGCAAAAATGAGAAAGGAAGAAAAACCCTTACTTGGACGTGTGCTTCCAAAGGCTTGAGAGAGGATTGAGACAGGCTTCATGGGTGCTTGGGAACCATGGGAGGATTCTAGAGAGAGTATTTCATAGGTTGGACTAACTGAAAAGGTTTTGAGTGAGGAAGAAGAGGGAGCTTGTGTGGGTTTATATAGGAAAGGTGAGGGAATTCTTTATTATTTCAGTTTGGGACACCTCACATTAAACTAATTCGAACCACAAACCATCCCATGGTTTTTACCATGGTTTTTGTCCAAGGGAATTGAAAAAAAATATTTTATAAGGTCAAAGTCCTAAATTCTTAAAATAATGGGGTTGCTTAGGAGGAGGTGAGTCACACTCCCAAGGAAATCAATTTAAAAAGACAAGATGTTTAATAAGTTTTGAAGGGCCCATTAATGCTTTGTAAAATAATTCAAACAAACCCAAAATCAAATTATATTAATGGTAAAAAATATATTGTCCAAACATAAGGCTTATAGTATTTTATTACAACACTATTGGGTCGTTATGATGTCATAAAACACATTATATATTTAAACGATATTTAATTTTTACCCAAAAATTTGACTAGCACAGAAAATTATGAAAAATTCATCGTTAGATAATTTTGACAACATGATTACAAAAATAATATTCTTTTTATCTAAATCATTTTATAAATATGTTAATTTTCATTTTAAAAAATAAAAACTGAAATTTATTGAAAAATCATGGGTTTTGAAAAGAATGGCTTAAAAACCTTATAAATTACTATTGCTTTCATAAAATTATATGATAATTTATATTTATTAATTATTAATTCATTAATAATGATGATATTTTATTAAAATATTATTTAATTCAAAAATCCATTAATTCATCAAAATAACTTTCTTAATTGAACACTAAATAAAAATACTATTTGTGCATTAAAAACTATTTACAAGGTTAAAATAATAAAATGAAAGTATATTAATTATTATATAAAAATAATAATTTACATAACCATAGTACTAGGGATTTGTTTCATAACCCCTTAAAACAGTCTCATAAGACATAAGGGTAAGGTGTGCGATGGTGATAGACTCTTGGGGTGGCTTAGATAACATTTCACACGTGGTGATCTCTATCAACATCCACTTCTCCCATAGATGATTCCATTTGAGCTTGACATGATGAAGCTTGGCTTGGGCTGGGTCAAGAGCAAAGCCCAATGATCCCACCCCTTTTCCAAGCTCGGAAAAAAGGGTTTCGTATGGGGAATTCTAATAGATGAGGCCATCTCTTCCTTTTTCTATGTAAATTGGATTCATTATCCCTATATTTATACTAATCATGTTATCACTGTTCAATGGCTATATTAGCCACGGTCACAATTTTTAACATAAACCAAAGAAGTTCACATTTTATATAAAATTTAACATAAGTATACATTTAATTAGTTTAATAGGGATTTCCATAATGAATTTTTGGGTCATTACAACTCGGGTTTGTAACCCCATGAAACACCTATTAATTGGGAGAATCCTCTCAACTCCCTGATAATGTGGGGGGAGCCTCTTCAAATCCTCCACATTGAATTATACCAACTCTCATAATTTTATTATTCCAATTCCTCTTCATTAATTAAGTGGAGAAAACCTTATTAATTCACTCCCTTTTTTAATTCTTATGCCAATGACATATTTTATAATCTATTACCTTGGATTCCTATTTCTAATTGTTGGAAAAAGGTTGGAAAAGGAGGATTAGTGCTTTTGAGAGAAAAGATCTCACCAACGAAGAACGAAGAATGCTCCCAATGAAGAACGATCTCTTTATTCCTTCATCCATGGACTCCTACTGATGTGGGACGTCTTTAACCAACCTTCCCTCCTCATCATTGTCAAAAAACCGACACAAGATCTTGGGATTAGAAGTGTGTGGTGGACGCGACAAACGATGAAAACACGTTCTTCTTCACTACGACTCCATAGACAAACAATGATCAAGATAGGGGAGTGTTTGATTTGATAAAAGTTGTTCTTGTTTCTAATATGTTGTTTTATTCCCTTGAACCTCTTGGTATCAAACTAATGTGGAGGGACCCTACCAAACTAACATGGCCCGATTTCTCCGCCGTACTTCTTGGGGAGTGTTCTTCACATTCTTCTTGGGTGATGAAAAATGGAACGTTGTGGGTTTGTTTTGTGATGTAACGATCCCAAATTGAAGACCCAATATCAGGGTGACCTAGTGGAGGTGCGATGATGAAAGCAGGCGATGGATCAGACTGGACAAGGAAGAACGTTCTTCAACCATTCTTTGAGCTAGTGAATCATAAAGTGTTTTCGGAGCCGGTCAGAGGCCCAAAAATGATGGTAAGGATTTCAGAACATTGGGGAAACCTAGAGTCTGAAGTTTTGTGGTGATCGGACCTTCAGATCAAAGAATTTACATCAAAAGAGGTGCGCTAGACAGAAGCATCGTTTCTGGAAAATTTTAAAATACACAACGTGTACTTCCGAATAACACGCCATGTAGTACATGTGTATTGTAGTTAAGGTTACGGGCATCAGAAGCACATCATATGGTGTGTGGCCCCTATCACATGGAGTTTACTCTTTACACAACCTAGCAGAGGTGGCTACATGAGACTCGACATGTATTCCGGGAATACAAGGACACGAGGTGAAGTACATGGGAAAGTACTCCACCACATGGACAGGCACAACCAGTAATATGGGCTACCCTATGTACCAGTTACAGAGGTTGGAGAACATGAGTTGAGGCCGTGTATGGGCACAGGGCCAGCATACCTGGAGTCGAACCTAGTTTCTTGGACACGACGTGTAACCATACCATACGTCGTGTAATTAATTTTCTACACGACCAACCTTTCGACACGGGTCGTTTCACATGGGCAGTACCTGAGGTTTGACTACATGGCATGTAAGTTATTCCCACATGCCGTGTACTTTTTGGTAAATTGCTCGGTCATCTCATCCTTTATGTCTTGGACATGAATTTTTTGGTTTTTCCCACTATAACATGGCAGGATCTTTGAGATACTCCTTCTTGGGACTTCGTGGAAGTTGATATATCTACTCTTTGCTTGAGGAGAGGAACCTCCCGGAATCAAGCACGGTTTGTGTGAAAACCCTATGGCTGGCTGCTCTCTAACTACAGTTCCTGGATCCTACGTGGGTTTGACAGCAATGACTATTGTTCATGGATCATGTGTGGGTTCAACAGCTCTGACTATTGTTACTAGATCCTGTGTGGGTTTGACAGCTCTAACTACTGTTCCTGGATCCTATGTGGGTTTGACAGCTCTGACTACTATTCTTGGATCCTGTGTGGATTCGACAGCTCTGACTACTCTTTCTGGATCATGTGTGGGTTTGACAGCTCTGACTACAGTTCCTGGATCTTGTGTGGGTTCAATGGCTCTAACTACTATTCTTGGATCCTGTGTGGGTTCGAAAAAAATGATGATTTAGTGGCCAAATTTAAGCATCTCTAACTCTCCACATAAGTTGTATACTTGTGTGAGCCGAGTCAGTAACTTCTATTTTTACCTCATGTTTGAGATGGATTACATGATAACTTAGTTATATGTTTGGGAATATACCTAGGTTGGGTTATCTATTGATTTCATACTTTGTGGTTTATCCTTGTTTGATTTTGTGAGACCTTGTGGGTATCAGGGTCCCAACTCAGTATCGTTATACTCACACCTACATGGGCTATGCCAGCACCTTATTTTTTTGGATGCAGATGATGGACATCAATGACTGAGGTTGATACTACAATGACTGGACAGTACCCAGAGGTAGACCTTACGACGAGTCAGTACCCGAAGAAGACTGATAGATTTGGTGTGCTGAAGAGGCTATCTGGACCTACCCTTTATGTAGGAATCCCAGAGGATAACCCAAAAACTGTTTTTGTTTTCATTAGTTGTATTTTTAGTTTCTTGACCTTTACAGTTGGCCCTGTATTTCCGCCCCCTTTTACTTTTCAACACTCTTTTGTTATACTGTTTACTTAGTGTTCTGTATCCAGTTGTGTACACTGTTTTGTGTGTTTCAGTTTATAAAGGCAATGCCTTCACAATTTTATGGAATTATGCCTTTGGTGATCATCTCCAGCCCCTGGTCTATCTATGGCAGGCTTGGTGTAGTCACAGCATGGGCCCCGAAGGACGGGTCGTGACAATTTAGTATCAGAGGAGTTGGTTCTACTGCAAAATATAGGAATCTAATATTTCTTTTAATGACAATAGTCTTATGTGAAGTGAGTGTGGTTATCAGTTTAGGGAATCTAGTCTTGGTGTGGTGGCCAACGTATCCGTACACCAGAACCCTGACTTCTTATTTCTGACTCAGTGCATGAAAACACTGATTGCATATGTTTTTTCAAGAGTCTTCCTTGTGTATTCTGTAAGACAACTCACTAGGTACAAATTTCTGACCATAGCGCACTGGTTTATTTTTAGAATGGCCCCATGTAGACAGCCGGCCAGGGTTCCAGGCTTTGTACTAGATTTCATCCCACTGAGCGATGAGGCCTCGGTGCAGGGCCCTATCATAGTGGATGCACCAGAAGTACCACTAGCCAATGGGCCACCAATTCCTCCCGCCCCATTAGCAGAGAGTGCATGTTTCCTGAGTACGTTGCACGAGTTCCAGCGCCAGAGGCCGCCCAGGTTTTGGGGTGAGACGGACCCATAGGTAGCTGAGAATTGGATAGAGGTTGTGGTAAGTGTCTTCAGACTGGTAGGGAAACCATCTGACCTAATGTTGATCAATGTCACAAGTCACTTTCAGGAAGCAGCAGATAGATGGTGGAGCATGATGCTCCAGTTATACGACGAGGCGTCACTACTCTGGGCAGACTTCGAGAGCCTGTTTCGGGCAAAGTTTGTCCCAACCACCCTACATGTAGTGCGGATACAAAAGCTACTTCATCTGCAGCAGGGTAGCATGATGGTGGCACAGTACTCAATGAGGTTTACTAACCACTCGCACTACTCCACAGATATGGTGCGGGACCCATTATTCAGGGCCCGGACCTTCGAGCAAGGGCTTAGGTGAGATATCAGGGCTTCGATGATCTCCCTCAACATCCCAACGCAGGCGGGGGTGTTGGAGCGATCCCTCTTAGTGGAGAGTTTCCTAGTTGATTAGTCACCAATAGAGAGACCTTCCACCGGGAGTCACGTAGAGGAGACCTCTCCAACTAGAAGTAGAATAATGCTACAGAGATCCCAGAAGACCAGGCCTTTCGGTGGACGACCTTAGGACAGAGGTTCGGTTATGCGAGACACATGAGACAGATCCAGTCATTTGAGGAACATTCAGTGTTTCACATGCGGCAGGTAGGGTCACATGGCTTGTGACTATCCGACCATCGATTGGGATGATCAGCAGATGGTCGAAGGACTGCCCAGGCAGAGACATTGGTTCAATCGAGGCGATCCGTAGGGCGCAGGTAGATGTGGTAGAGGATATGGTCATGCAACTGGTGGTGGATGACGTTATGAGGTGTTACAACCAACAACACCATGAGGTCAACCCCGACCATAGGGAGTAGGTGGGCATGCGAGATATCAGCTCCAGGAAATTGAAGCATACGATCATGGAACTCTGAAGATGATTTGAGGTATGGTCTGTGTCTACTTCACCTTAGATTCAGTTCTGATAGACATAGGTGGTAGTCACACTTTCATTTCCACCACGCTTTTTTAGAGCTCGGTGATTTTGATGGAGCCATTGGCTCGATCCATATGGCCAGAGACTCCTTTGGGAGAAGATTCGATGATTACGCACTGGTTCCATCAATGTGAGCATACTCTAGGAGGTGAGAGCTTCATCTAGGATCTCCTTATACCTGCGTCGAGGCCTTACAACGTCATCTTGGGTATGGACTAGTTATCTATAGTCCATGCTCAGATTGAATGTATTAGGTACAAAGTGTGGTGTGTCTTCACGGATAGGACCAGGTTTATCTTCACCAGTGAGAAGGGAGCCATTGTAGCACAAGATGGACTTACTCGGAGGAGGGTGAAACCGATCACTCATCAGTTGGATTGCCATACTCTCGGAGTAGTTTATTTTGGAGAGTCTGACTTATCCTGTAGTGGTGGACCAGTACCTGGATTTTTCCCCAAATTATGTCCCTGTTCTACCTCCCTGTGAAGAGGTAGACATCTATATTTACATATACCCCGGGATGGCACTGATATCTTCACCAGCGTATTGGATTTCTTTTGTGGATCTTTGCGAGCTATGGGTACAGCTAGAGGGCTTGTAGGGGAAGGGATTCATCCGGCCAAGTTTTTCTCCCTGGGAAGCCCCAATTCTGTTCACCAATAAGGTGGATGGGAGCTTGAGTTTTTGTTTCGACTACTATCACTTGAACCAGGTGACCATGAAAAACAAATACCAACTCCTGAGGATTGATGAAATCTTTGATCAGTTGAAGGGAGGACGGTGGTTCTCGAAGATAGATCTCAGATCCGGTTATCTCAAGCTCAAGGTTCAAGATGAAGATGTGTAGAAGACAGCCTTCAGATGTTAGTACTTCCACTATGAGTTCTTCATTATTCCATTCAAAGAAACTAATACTCCGGAAGTGTTCGTGGGACTCATGAACAAGATTTTCCATCCATACCTTGATCTCTTTGTCGTAGTATTCGTCGACGTCATACTGATCTACTCAACTACCAAGGAGGATCATTCCATCTATTTGTAGGTAGTACTGGACACACTCCGAGAAAACTAGCTTTATGGAAATTTCTCGAATAGTTTTGTATCCGGGAGGTTCACTTTTTGGGAAATGTCATATCGGACGCTGGAGTTGCAGTAGATCCACTGAAGATTGAGTCGGTACTTGCTTGAGTTCCACCCAGGAGTGTGACTGAGGTGTGGAGTTTCCTATGTTTGGCTAGTTATAATCGGAGGTTTGTTCCAGACATCTCCAGAGTGGCAGCACCACTATCGTTGTTGAAGAAGAAGGGTAAACCCTTCATGTGGTTGGGGTGATTCCAGTAGAGCTTTCAGAAGGTGAGGCAGGGGATGACTAGTGCCCCCATATTGAGGCTTCCAGATGAAGGCATAGGGTATGTAGTTTACTGTGATGCATCAGGGACTGGACTCAGATGTGTCTTGATGCAGGAGCGAGCGGTTATCGCTTATGGATCATGAAAGATGAGACAACAAGAGCATAACTACGCTACCCATGACCTGGTGTTAGCTGTAGTGGTCTTCAACATGAAGATGTGGCAACACTATCTGATGGGAGATCATTTTATCGTGTACTTTGATCATGAGAGTCTGAGGTATAACTTCTCTCAGAAGGACCTAAACCTGAGACAGTGAAACTAACTTGACTTCCTCCAGGACTATGACTTTGATAGAGTCTATACACCTGGGAAGGGGAACATTGTTTCAGATTCACTAAGCAGGAGATCTGGTATACAGATGCTAGGTGAGGTGACATAGTAGGTGGCTACTTTAAAGATATCCTTTGTAGATAGTGATGCAACATCCTTTTTTTTAGTCTTTTACAGTCACTCCCTCACTTCTTTAGAAATTAATGGAGGCACAGCATGGGGACACTGACTGTGAGACACGACATGCCCAGATATCCACAGGGTAGGCACCTGATGGATTCGCTGAAGGTGGAGAGAACGTCATCCTCTTCAAAGGATATACCATGGTACCAGTGTCACTTCCGGAGGAAGTGTTGATGGTGTTTCACACATCCCCTCCAGAGGTACATCCAGGAGTGGCAACGATGTACCAGGATCTCCAGAGACAGCACTGGTGGCTGAGAATGAAGAAGGAAGTTAGAGAGTTTGTCTCTCGGTGCGTCACTTGTCAGCAAGTGAAGGCAGAACACCAGATACCAGTAGTCTTGGTTCATCTTTTAGGGGTCCTAGAGTGGAAGTGGGATGGGATATCTGTGGACATCATAATGGGACTTCCACGTACATCCAGAGGTCATGACTCAATTTGGGTGATCATCAACTGACTCACTAAGTCGGACCACATCCTACCGATTAGATAGAAGGGTTCAGTAGAGAGCTTTGGACGCCTCTATGTGCATGATATTGTGTGGCTACATGGATTACCTTCGACAATTGTCTCCGATCGTGACACTCGTTTTACTTCCCAGCTATGGAAGTGGTTGCAGGAGGCTTTCAGGATGCAGCTTCGTTTGAGCACCGCCTTCCATCCTCAGATGGATTGTCGGACTGAGAGGACTGTTCAGACCCTCGAAGACATTCTGCATGCTTGTCTCCTCAAGTTCCATCATATCTAGGAGGAACAATTACATTTGGGGGTGTTTTATTACAAAAACAGCTATAACTCTATCATAGGGATGACACCTTTTTAGGCATTATATGGGCGACCTGGCAGATCACACCTATGCTGGACTAACTGAGGAGAGTGAGCACTGGTGGGACCAGAGATGGTACGTGATACCATGAAGAAGGTGTAGATGATCTAGAAGTGGATGAAGACTGCACAGAGTAGGAAGAATTCATATGCTGACAAGAGACGAAGACCTCTGAAGTTCGAGGATGGCGACCACGTATTTCTACGAGTCTCACCACGATGAGGTTTATAGAGATTTCGTCAAGGCATCAAGTTATCTCCAAGATTCATTGGACCTTTTCAAGTCCTCAACAGAGTTGGCGAGGTGGCATACCACTTAACTCTTCTACCTTAGTTGTAATGGGTGCACGACGTGTTCCATGTATCCTAGCTAATAGATACGTGCATGACCATTCTCACATCATCAACCATGGAGAGGTGGATGTCAACGATGGTGTGACTTTTACGGAGGATCCATTAGAGAATTATGATCGACAAGAGTGGGTCCTATGTGGATGGTTGATAACTCTGGTGCGCATTCGATGGCAGCACGGGAACCTCCAAGAGAGCACATGGGAGCGAGAGGCTCAGATGCGTGGTCAGTACCCCCACTTGTTCCCATAGTTTAAGTTGTATCTTACAAGGACGTAAAGTCATGGGTTGGGGAGAATGTGAAGACTTGGAATTTCCATGCTAATTTTTTTCCTTAAATTCATGGGAATTTTATGAGTCTTTGAAATCTTACGGTGTAAGATTTCGAGGCCCGGTGTGCCTGGAATCAATTTCTAAAGTTTTGTTTGGGCACGTTCCATAAATTTATGAGCGGGTTTTTATAACTTTTGAATCAGTGCTCGTAATTGAAAATCGAGGGCACTGTTGAACTCATAGCACCAGTATTCACTTAAGGGGACTTTCACCTCGACGGTAGTGGGTCAAGAATAAAAGCTAGTTTTTAGGGTTTTTGTGGAAAATAATAAAAATAAAAGAATCTACATTTTTGTTTTATTTTTGAGCCACTATGTGGAAGTTGGAGGTGGTGACCTCCACACCTTAACCTCCCATACGAGGTTATGGAGTTGGGGCCCACCTGGACCTAACCATCTCACCATGTTTATTATGGTGGGGATAACTTGAGTTTTTATCCCCTTGAAACCCCCATTAATTCAGAGAATCCTCTCAAATCCCTAATAATGTGGGGGAGTCTCTTCAACTCCTCCATGATAAATTATGACAACTCTCACAATTTAATTTTTCCAATTCCCCTTCATTAATTTATTGGATTTAACCTAATTAATTTATCCCCTTTTTGAAATCTTATTCCAATGATAAATTTTAAAATCTATTAACTTGGATTCCTATTTCTTTTGGTTGGAAAAAGAATGGAAAAGGATGGATAGAGCTTTTGAGAGAAAATCTCTCACCAACAAAGAATGAAGAATGCTCATAATGAAGAATGATCTCCTTCGACCTTCATCCACAGACTCCAACCGACATGTAACATCTTCGACCGACCATCCCTTCTCATCGTCGTCAACGAACCGAAGCATGAGCTCATGATTTGAATTGTGCGACAGACATGACAAACGAAGAAAACTTCATCTTCCTCACCACGACTTTGTCGATGAACAGTGATTAATGTAGGGGAGTGTTTGATTTGATCATTGTTGTTCTTATTTCTGATATGTGATTTTATTCCCTTGAACCGCTTGATATCAAACTAATACAGAGGGACCTGGCCAAACAAACATGGACTGATTTCTCCACCGTACTTATTGTGGTGTGTTCTTCACGTTCTTCTTGGGTGATGAACAATGGAAGGTTTTAGGTTTTTTGTGTGACGAAATGATCCCAAATTAAAGACCCAATGTCACAACCCGCCTTCATCAAAAAGAGGGAAGGGTCAGCATATTGACATGCCCTTCCTTCTTTGAGTTGAATGAGAGATAATGACCCCCCGAAACCTGCCTTCAATCGGTCTCGGAGTGGAAAACAACACCAAGGGTATAGAATTACACAATAAATGGAAGGAATTACCATTTTTCTTTTAATAGTATCAGGAGATAAGATAGTAAATCCCACAACACCAAAGCTAGAAGTGAATGTAAATCCAAGAACCATTCCAAATGCATTTTACAAAAGTAAAATGCACAAAGTATAAGGAGACTACATAGAAAACAAATCCAAAAAGAAAGAACAACAGAAACTGTGATGATCTGTCACAGGGTCTCTGCTAGTACGGTATAGAACAATCATTGAACTCCTCTTGGAAACCTGAAAGCAGTTTTATATATGTAGGGTGAGCATACAAGTATACTCAGTAAGGAAAAACAAAAGACCCTCATGCACAAGTGGGGTGGCATATTAATGCCCTGTGAGAAAAGATAAAACTCATCACCAAACAAGGAAACTAACCACCCAAGCCTCACCAAGGCACACTCCCCAAATAATGCAAATCAAAAGTAATGCATAGTAATAGAACATTGTTGTTTGGGTACCCCGCACCACTTTCCCACTGGCTATTGAAGACATCCTACGCATCGAACCAATCCCGCCATTCTCACCGCAGTCCCACTGCCACACCCACCCGCACACACCTGGGCCACAACCACATATCCAGCCTACAAACACCTGGGCCACAACCACTAACCCACCTGCAGAAACTTGGGCCACAACTATCACACGTAATCACGCCCGCAAACACCTATGCCAGAACAACCACAACCACACCCGAAGACAGCTGGCCTACAAGAACTACTGCCACGCCCGAAGACATCTGGGTCTCATCCCGAAGATAATTGGGAAACAAACTACCCGCACACACCTGGGACAAACACCACACTACCCTTCCCTAAGATTCTTGGGCTAATAATGGACTTCAGGCCATCACAGCCTGCCCGAAGAGTCATGGGCTATTCACTAAAGGGAGAAGAAAAGGAGAAAATAACCAGCCACTCATAAGAGTGTTTGAAAAAACACCCTCCCCCATGAAGTGGGGGTGTTTGGCACTAAGTGCTCAACTTGGGTGGGGTGCAAATAATAAACACGAAAACTACAAGTATATGTATAGGTAACAAGCACTCACCGAATCTAGGTTTTTCTTCAGCCATCCCAAAGAACACTATCCTTACCATTCATTCATAAGAGAAGTAAATGACACCCAAGTCCCAAGTCACAACTCACACCAAACCAAATCCCCCTTTTGTCCCATCCTTGTCTTCATGTTTAGAAATAATGTTTAAATAAGTTTCTGCACCTACTTGGGAAACTAGTAAGCACATGCACAAGCCAAGGAAAGAATACACCCAACAACAATTTAAGCATTCACACCCGGTTCTCTTGTGAAGTCACAACAACAAGGGGATAAGTGAGATCCTTTGAAGTGTTGGAAGCAAAGAAAACCCCATGATACATCCCCATGTCCCCAAGATCCAGGAGCCAATGGTTTTTCAACAACAGAGGATCCCACCCCAATTCCTGATATAAGCATAGTAAACTTATAGTCTCAAAGTTTAACAACAGTGGATCCCATCCCCACCAGCATCACCCCCAAAAATCTAAGGCCCCATCCAAGAAAACCATATGGTCACCTGCAAACGGCCCGTGGGCTTAACACACTCCATGATTTCAATTCCAATGGGCTTAAATCAGGGTTATCATAGAAAAGGAGATGATCCTGGTGCTTCCAATTTGTTTAGCAGAATATACGTAATTAACCAATTTCCCTTACACCGAAAAAAGGGGTCACAACCAAAATACCAGCCACTTAAACATCACAATGGGTAAGGGTTTATTAATGCACAGAGAAAGACCTCCAACGGCCATGATTTTCAGTAGGCGTAAGCCCGCAGAATCCAGAAAACATTAATCGTGAAAGAGGAGAAAAGTAGAGCAGCATCATCGATCACACCCATCCCCTTCATTCTTTAGAATTAATTTATTGTTTTCATTAAGGTTTGGTTCATCCAATTCTACAAACACATTAGCGTACCCACCCCGCAAGATACACCGAAAAGAGAGACTAAGGTGAAGCCCCTACCTGACTATCAAGGATCGACGTTAGGTCCCCGTGTGGAAACTGGAAAACAGGAGTGGCTAGAACTCCACGGAACGTGAAAGTATAACCTCGTAACATGGCTACGGATCGTCGGTCGGAAGGGTACTTCGAGTTGGATGATCGAGAAAAGGAAACGTAGGGGTGAGACATTATGTTATTAAGACCGATTAGGGCTGCGATACAGCACTCTCAGATAGTTAAGATATCGAGAGAAACCGCGTAAGGAGCGGGATCGTGGGTTGACCACACTGCTGGGACACCCCACACGACTGGATTAATTTTTATTTAGTAGGGAGGTTTATTTGATTTTTAGATATTAATTATGGGCTTAAAACATCCTTGAAACGCTTCAAAAGGTTAAAAAGGCTTAAAAGTTGGGTTACGGGGGAGGTTGCAGAAGAAAAACTCGCCAAGGCTGGGTAACACCGATCGGTCTTGCTGATCGGTCATGCCGATCGGTTGCGCCGATCGGTCTCACCGATCGGTCGTGCCGATAATTGGAAAAGGAAGGGGTCATGAGGGTCTGGTTCATTACATCAGATACCTCTCAAACCATTCTCGCCCTCAAGAATCAAAACCAGGCCTGGAGGGAGGAGGGGGGATCCGAACAACCACCCTGGAAGATACCTCTCAGGAGTGAACCTCTCCAACAAAGGAACATCATATCTTCTGAACAAACACAAACACCCTACTTCTCCTTCCCCGTCACATGTAAAAAATGTCCTAACCATCCAGTCCAGTGGGAGAGGGGTTTTCCTTCTTCCGTGTTAAGATACTATCCACTTTGGGTGGCACTGACTCACCTGCATGGGTTTAGGCGCATCTAGTTTAATGAGTCTTAAATAGGGATCAGGTCCTCCCCTCTCCATTCATTAGGACACTTCACACACACATCCACAAAAAAGTAAGCTGCACATCCATAGCCAAAAATGTAAGCATTACACAATAATCAAGTACTGACAAAACATGATAAAACTCAAAACAACTCAGGGTATTGGGCACACATCTGCGCTTCGCTCTCCCATGCACTTTCCCCAAGCTCACCATGTCTCCATAACACACGAACCAAAGGAATGGTTTTCCCACGAAGTACTTTCTCGTTACGATCCTCGATCTTGATCAGTTGTTCTATGAAGGTTGCATCATCTTCAATATCTAGCCCTCCCCCGTCGAGGACTTGTGAATCATCATAAAGATATCATCGGAGCTGGGACACATAGCATACATCGTGTATCCTCAGTAGTGGAAGTGGTAGCGCTAGCTGATAAGCCACTTCACCGACCCATCGCAACACTTAGAAGGGCCCGATGAACCTGGGAGAAAGCTTACTACCTCTGCCAAACCTCCTCTGTCCACGCCAATGGGAGACCTTCAAGAATACATGGTCCCCGACCTTGAACTCCAAGGGTCTCCTCCTATCATTGACATATGACATCTTCCGTTCCTGATCCACCTTCATCCTCTCTCGTATAAGCTAAACCTTCTCTGTCGTGCTCTGCACCACCTCCGGGCCAAGAACACCTGCTTCCCCAACCTCAATCCAGCACACGGGTGAGCAACATGACCATCCATATGGTGCTTAGAATGGAGCCATGCCAATAGTAGAGTGATGGATATTATTGTAGGAGAACTCTACCAGAGGCAAGTTCAGCACCCACGATCCCCCAAAGTCTAGAATACATGCCTGCATCATGTCTTCCAAGGTCTGGATGGTGCACTCAGTCTGCCCATCTGTCTGGGGGTGGATAGTAGTGCTAAGACGTAGCTGGGTGCCAAAAGCATGCTGCAATCCCCTCCAGACTCATGAGGTAAAACGTGCATCCCTATCTGAGACTATGGAACTCGAAACTCCATGAAACTGCACTACCTCATCCACATACTTCCGTGCTAGAGCATCCACTCCACACAAATACTTAATCTCCCGGATGTGAGCCGACTTCTTCAACTGGTCCACTACTACCCAGATGGTGTCACAACCTCCTTGATCTTTGGGTTGTCCCGTGACGAAATCCATCGGGATTTCATCCAACTTCCACTCGGGGACATCTAAAGGTTTCCACAACCAACATGGAACACAGTGTTCAGCCTTCACCTACTGACACACAAGGCAGTTGGCCACAAACTCTGCCACTTCTCTCTTTACTCCAGGCCACCAAAAATGTCTCTTCAGACCCTGGTACATCTTGGAAACTCCCGAGTGCCCTGATAGGGGTGAGTTGTGGAACTCACTATGGACTTGGCCGTGCATCACCTCTGGAAGAAACAACTTTTCTCAAAAAAGAATCCGGTTTGGACCATCCTCCGTCCACCCTTCTAGAGCATTGCCCTGGTCAACTCAGTCACGCATCACTTTGCACTCTGGGTCTCCCCACTGAGACTCCTCCACCTGACGTAATAGGGAAGACTGTAATGTCATCTGATACATGCAACCTCTACCACTATGCATCCTCGCATCTAGGTGACAGACATCCAACTCCTCCATCACCCTCCAAGTGTCTGCCGACTCTCAGATCGCATCCCTCTGTGACTTCCTGCTCAAGGCATCATCCACCACATTTCCTTTCCCTGAGGTGTAAGAAATCTTGAAATCATAATCCTGGAGGAACTCCATCCACCTTCACTACCGTAAGTTTAGGTCTCGCAAGGAGAAGATATACCTCAAGCTTTTGTGATCCATGAAGACCACAAAGCGTTCTCTGATGAGGTAATGCCGCCACAACGTTATAGAGAAAACGACCACTGCAGCTCTAGATCATGGGTGGCACAATTACACTAATGAGGTAATAGCTACCTAGACCCATAAGAGATCACCCCTTGTCGCTGTATCAACACACATTCGAGGCCCTGCCTGAAGCATCACAGAACACCTCATATGCCACCCCTTCTTCTGGTAGTCTTAGCACTGGGGAACAAACCAATTTCTCCTTCAGATAGATGAAGGCTTCCTTGCACTGCTCACTCCATATGAAAACCTGGTCCTTCTTGGTCAAGGCTGCCAAAGGGCCTGCAACTCGGGAGAAGTTGGGTACAATCCTCCGATAGTAACCTACCTGCCCAAGGAAACTATGGGCCCCTGCCATGTTCTAGGGTGCTGCCCAAGAAACAACCACCTCAACCATTGATGGGTCTACCGCTAACCACTGTTTGGACAGAACGTTCCCAAGGAAGTGTACTTCTCACATCCAGAACTTGCATTTAGACAACTACCTATAAAGCTAGTGCTCTCGGAGGACCTCTAAAACCATCCTCAGATGCTCTATGTGGTCCTCCCTTGATCTTGAATAGATCAGGATGTCATCGATGAAGACAACTTTGAGATGGTCCAGGTACTCCTGGAAGACAGAGTTCAAAATTCCCATGAACACAGTCGGGGCGTTCGTAACACTGAAAGGCATGACTACGAACATGAAGTTCCCATATCTACACCAGAAGGCCGTCTTCGAGATGTCTCCCTCCTTCACCCTCAACTGGGGATATCCAGAGTGTAAGTCGATCTTCAAGAACCATCATTCCCCTTTCAGCTGGTCGAAAAGATCATCTATCCTTGGAAGAGGGTAGCGATTCTTGATCATCACCTGATTCAGCCTCCTGTAGTCTATGAAAAACCTAAGTCCACCATCTTCCTTCTTTGCAAACTATAATAGATCACCCCATGGTGACGTACTTGGTCGAACATAACCCCTTTTCATTAGACCGCCAATCTAAATCCGCAACTCCCGTAGCTCCGAAGGTTCCATCCGGTAGGGAACCATCGAAATCAGACGAGCACCGGGATGCAAGTCTATCCCAAACTCAATATCACCTTGAGGGGGTAGACCTATTACCTCCTCAAGAAAGATGTCCATAAACTCACTGACAATCCCTAGTACTTCCACCATCTCAGCATCTACTGACTCTATTGACAGCTCAGGTAACAAGGAGAGGAGGGGTTCCTCTAGCCTACTGCCCTCTTGACTATTCCGCTCACCGGTGAAAGTAACACGTTGGCTACCCAATTCTGAGAACAAAACCATTCCTCGGAAGCAGTTGATGATGTCACACACAGAGAACTGCCAGTCGATACCTATGATGACATCGTATGGCTATATCTATATAAATAATAGATCCCTGATTGACTGGTGTGGCCCTATCATCAGTGTGTATCCTATACAAACATATAACAAGTTGGTCTGACCTCCGACTGGTGTGCTTAGCACCAGGGGAACTGGAAGTCTCTCAGCATCTAGACCCAGAGCACGGGACAGACCAGGTGCAACAAAGGAGTGCAAAGCTTTGGTATCGAACACGGCGTATTAAAGGGTACTGAACAAACTAATCGTACCATGAACAACCTCTAGTCTCACTGGAACTGCTGTGGCCTGCTCCATGCTGGTCAAAACCTAGAGGGTCCCGATGCTTGAGGTCTGGTGCTGAAAACCTTTCGCTTTGAAGGGCCTAGCTAAATCCCCTCTCATGACACACCTACCATCGTGTGAATCCTCTCCACCGCCTCTACCTTCTGCTAGATCTCCAAGTATGTCAGCAAGGTGAAGGGGTTAATAGCGTCTTGGAGGGAGGGTCGGACCGCCTCCTCTAAACGTCTCGCCTGAGACTCCTCATCTAGAAAGAGGTCCTTAGCAAAGTGGAGGAGATACTTGAACTTGATCCCAAACTCCCTTACGGACATACTCCCATGACAGAGGTAGAGTAGCTCCTACCTCTTCTCTGCCTTCATTGTAGAATAAAAGAATTCTGCCCGGAACTCCTCCTCGAAATCAGCCCATGCCACCTCAGCCTCTCTCCTCTCCCCCAGGTAGATCATCCATCACTGATGCGCTACTCCCTGAATCTGGCTGATAGCTAGAGGAACCCAGTACTCGATCAGATCCCAGATCAAATCGAAGGCTATCACCAGCTCCTCTAGCTAGCCCTCCGTCTTCATGTCAGAGGCGTTTCCCTCATACTTCTCGAGGGTTTGTCGCTGGAAGGCTCAAAGCATCTTATAACACTAATCATCCTCCTCCGCCTTATTAGCCCTATGCTGATCGTCCTAGTAAACCTCATGGGACTCAATTGCCCATACAACTCGTGGTTGTCTCCCTGGTGGCATAGCTGCAAGGTAAACAAGGAATGCCTAAGCCCAAGTAGTGCAGAATATTGTTCTTACATTTTATTTGACGTCTTTATTTATTTTTGAATCCCCAAAACACCTAGAAACATGAGAACAGAAGTGATTATGATTCATGTACCTTTCCTAGGGTCTCTACCCTGTAATTAGTGTAACCTCACTTGGTCGTTTGGTAGGTCCGGAGTCCTTGCATTGGATCACAGGGGGCCCTAAAATCCCGTGTCCTAGCCGGTCTTCCCTGGCCTAATTCACACACCAAGGTCACCCAATACCGTTTCCCTACCATCCCATGCAATCCTCACTATTCCTAACTTCAGACTCCATCCTATCTCTCAACCCGTGTCTCTGATACCATTTTGTCATGACACGCCTTCACCAAAAGGAGGGAAGGGTCTGCAGATTTCCAGGCCCTTCCTTCTTTAAGTTGAAGGAGAGATAATGACCCCTCGAAGCCCGCCTTCAATTGGTCCCAGAGTGGTGGACAACACCAAGGGTATAAAATTTTTCAATAAATGGAAGGCATTGCCCTTTTTCTTTTAATAGGGTATGGAGATAAGATAGAAAATCCCACAACACCAAAGCTGGAAGTGAAAGTAAATCCAAGAACCATTCCCAATGCATGTTACAATCCACAAAGTATAAGGAGACTACAAAGCCAAAAAAACCAAAAAGAAATAACAACAACAACTGTGATGATCTGTCACTAGGTTTGAGCTAGTACGGTCCAGCACGATCCCTGAAGTCCTCCTGGAAACCTGAAAGCAGTTTTATATACGTAGGGTGAGCATACAAGTATACTCAGTAGGTAAAAACCAAAGACTCTCCTGCACAAGTGGGGATGCATACTAATTCCCTATGAGAAAAGAGATAACTCATCACCTAACAAGGAAACTAACAACCCAAGCCTCACGAAAGAACACTCCCCAAATAACGCGAATCAAAATTAATGCATACTAATAGCACATTAGTGTTTGGGTTCCCCACGCCACTTTCCCACTGGTTATTGAATACATCCTACACATCGAACCAATCCCGCCATTTTCACTACAGTCCCACTGCCACACCCACCCGCACACACCTGGGCGACAACCACACATCCCGACTGCAAAAACCAGGGCCATAACCACTAACCCGCCTGCAGACACCAGTGCCACAACTGTCACACGTAACCACACCAGAAAACACCTAGGCTAGAACAACCACTGCAACACCCGAAGACACCTGGTCTTGATGAACTACTGCCACGCCTGAAGACACATGGGCCTCATCTTGAAGATACTTGGGAAACCACCTACCTGCACACACCGAGGCCAACCACCACAGTACCCTGCCCCGAAGATTCTTTGGCTAATAATGGACTTCAGGATATCACAGCCTACTCGAAGTGTCTTGGGATATTTTAGAAAGGGATTAGAAAAGAATCTAATAACCATCCACTCATAGGAGTGTTGGGAAAAACACCTTCCCCCATGAAGTGGGGGTGTTCAGAACTAAGTGCTCAACTTGGGTGGGGCATGAATAAGAAACAAAAAATATACAAATATATGTATAGGTACCAAGAACTCACCCAATCTAGGTTTTTCTTCATCCAGCCTAAAGAACATTATCCTTACCATTCATTCATAGGAGAAGAGAACAACACCAAATCCCAACTCACAACTCACACCAAACCAAATCCCCCTTTTGTCCCATCCTTGTCTTCATGTTCAGAAATAATGTTTAAATATGTTTCTGTGCCTACTTGGGAAACTATTAAGCAAAGAACAAGCCTAGGAAAGAATACACCAAACAGGAATTTAAGCATTCACACTCGGTTCTCTTGTAAAGTCACAACAACAAAGGGATAAGTGAGATCCCTCAAAGTACTGGAACCAAAGAAAACCCCAAGATACAGCCCCATGTCCCCATGATCTAGGATCCAATGATTTCTCTACAACAGAGGATCCCACCCCAATTTGTGATATACGCATAGTAAACATACATCCTCAAAGTATAACAATAGGGGATCCCATCCCCACCCTCATCACCCCCAGCAATCTAATCCCCCATCCAAGAAAACCATAATGTCACCTGCAAAGGCCCATGGAGTAAACAACCAAACCAATACTACTAACACAAGGCAGACTCAACATGTATTTTCATATTTAAAAGATTTAACACACTCCATGATTTCAATTCCACTGGGATTAAACCAGGGTTATACAAAAGGAGTTGATCCTGGTGCTTCCAATTTTTATAGCTGAATATACGTAATTAACCAATTTTACTTTCACATCAAAAAGGGGTCACAACCAAAATACAATCCATTTAACCACCACAAGGGGTAAGGGTTTATTAATGCACAGAGAAAGACCACCAACGACCATGATTTTTAGTAGGCATAAGCCCACAAAATCTAGAAACAATTAATCATGAAAGAGGAGAAAAATAGAGCAGCATCACCGATCACACCCATCCCATTCATTCTTTAGAATTGTTTTATTATTATCATTAAAGTTTGGTTCATACAATTCTACAGATACAGTAGTGTACCCACCCTGCAAGATACACTAAAAGGAGAGACTAATTTGAAACCCCTACATGACGATCAAGGATCGACGTTAAGTCCTTGCGTGGATACTGGAAAATAGGAGTGGCGAGAACTCCATGGAACACGAAAGTAAAAACTCATAATTGGGGTACTGATCGTTGGGAGGAAGGGTAATCCGAGCAAGATGATCGATAAAAGGAAACATAGGGATAAGACGTTAGGTTATAAAGGCCGATAAGGGCTATGATACAACACTCCCTAACGGTTATGATACAGAGAGAAACTGCGTAAGGAGCGTGATCGTGGGTTGACCATGCGGTTGGGACACCCCACACGAATGGATTAATTGTTATTTAGTAGGGTAGTTTATATGATTTTTAGATATTAATTATGGGATTAAAATAGGCTTGAAAAAAATCAAAAAGTTAAAAAGGCCTAAAAGTGGGGTTACGGGGGAGGCTGTAGATGAAAACACTGCCAAGGCTGGGTGACACTGATCGGTCCCACCGATCGGTCACCCTGATTGGTCGTGCTGATCGGTCGCACTGATAATTGGAAAAGGAAGGGGTCATGAGGGTCTAGGTCATTACACCAAACGTCACGACGACCTAGCGGACGTGCGATGATGATAGCAGGTGATGAATCATACTGGACCGGGAAGACTGTTCTTCGAACAGGTGAATTATAACGTGTTTTCCGAGCCGATCGGAGGCCCAATTATGCCGGTAATGATTTCAGAACTTCGGGGTGACCTAGAGTATGCAGTTTCATGGTGATCAGACCATTAGAACAAATAATGGGCATCCCGAGAGGCATGATGTCCAGAAGTGTCGTTTCTGGTAAATTCTAGAATACACAGCGTGCACTTCCAAAGAACATGTCGTGTAGTACATGTGTACTATGGTTAGGGTTACAGGTGTCAGACATGCATCAAATGGCATGTGACCCCTATCACACGGTGTGTACTCTTCACAGAACTTGGCAGAGGCAGCTTCATGAGACTCGGCGTGTATTCCGGGGATACACAAACATGGGTTGAAGTACACGAGCATGTACTCCACCACACGACAAGGCAAGCCTAGTAACACGGGCTACCACATTTTCCAGTTACATGGGTTGGGGAACACATGTTGAGGCCTTGAACGGGGACATGGCTAGCATACATGGAGTCGACCCTGGTTTCTTGGACACGACATGTAACCATACCACACGTCGTGTACTTAATTTTCTACATGACCGGCCTTTTGACATGGGTCGTTGCACACGGGCATAATCCAAGGTCTGACTACACAGCGTGTACCTTATTCTAATACGCTGTGTACTTTTTGGTAAATAGCTTGTTCATCTCGTGCTCAGTGTCTTGGACACGAATTGTTTGGTTTTTTCCTCTATGATGTGGCTGGACCGTTGAGATACTCCTTCTTGGGACTTTGTGGCAGTTGATATATCAACTTTTGGCTTGAGGAGCGGACCCTACCTGAATCAAGCATGCTTTGTGCGGAAACCCTGTGGCTAGTTGCTCTCTGACTACTAATCCTAGATCTTACGGGGGTTTGATATCTCTAACTAATTTTCCTCGATCCTATGTGTGATCGACATGTATGACCACTGTTCCTGGATCCTGTGTGGGTTTGAAAACTCTGACTACTGTTCCTGGTTCCTATGTGGGTTTGATAGATCTGACTACTGTTCAAAGATCCTGTGTGGGTTTGACAACTCTGACTACTGTTCCTGGATACTGTGTGGGTTCGACAGCTCTAACTACTATTTCTGGATCCTGTGTGGGTTCGACAGATCTGACTGATGTTCCTGGATCCAGTGTGGGTTCGACAGAAAAGATGATTTAGTGGCTACATATAATGATCTCCAACTCTCCAAATAAGTTATATACCAGTGTGAGCTGAGTACGTTAATTTTGTGTTTACCTCATGTTTGCGATGGATTACTTGATTACATAGGTATATGTATGGGCATATAGCTAGGTGGGGTTATCTGTTGATTTCATACCTTGTGGTTTATCCTTTTTGGATTTTGTGAGACCTTGAGGGTCTCAGTTTCCTATTGAGTATCATTATACTCACCCCTGCATGGGTTGTGACCGCACCTCGTTGTGTTGGATACAGATCATAGAGATTACAGAATGAGGCTGAGAGTATAAGGGATAGAGGGTACCCGGAGGTGGACCTTACAACGAGTCGGTACACGGAAGAGACTGGGAGACATGGTGTACTGAGGGGGCTCTCTGTACCTACCCTTCAGGTAGGAATCCCAAAGGATGACCCAACAAGTATTTTTCTTTTCTTCAGTTGTATTTTTAGTTTCTTTGCCTTTACAGTTGGTATTGTATTTTCGGTCCCTTTTACTTTTCATAACTCTTTTGTTATACAGTTTACTTAGTGTTTTTTATCTAGCTGTGTGCTTTGTTGTATGTTTTATAGGTTATAAAGGAAATGCCTTCCCTGTTTTAGGGAATTACTCCTTTGGTGCTAGTCGCTAGCCCCAGGTCTATGGAATGTGGGCTTGGTGTAGTCACAGCACAGGCCCCCGAGGATAGGTCGTGACATTAGAGTACATGTTGAAAATCATCGATGTGACACCCCAATGTCACTTTAATGAGTCAAATTTTATTAAATGGATTTTCCCCTTTACTACAAGGAGTATTGGGATGAAAATATGAAAACTTTTGGACTTTTTTGGATTACACATTTATGGAATATGTTCAAAAACATTGAAGCCTAAGTGAGAAGCCGCTACACTTTTTAATAGTTTTGGTCTATAGGGTTACTATACTGATTGATAAAATGTGATCATAAACCATAGAAACCACTTAAGAAGGGGGGGGGGGGGGTGGGGTTCCTTTAATATATATTTTAATAGAGGTTTTCTCATTTAGGTCCCCCACATCAAACCATCCAACTAGGAAGCCTCTCCCAGCCTTCTCATTTGGTCACCAAACCCTCCAAAGTGCATTTGTGAAGGTGTATTGGTGATTCATCACCTGAATTAAAAGGTTTGGGTTCCCATATCCTTCCTCTAGATATTTCTACAATTTTATCCATTCTATATAACCATAGTGTCCATGTTTGGATGATTAATATAACAAGGGTTATTATAAAATTGGATTTTTTCTTTATAGGTCTTGTGAGCCCTATTTTGAGACCACATCAAGTTATTTTCATCAAAGGTGGAATGATTCCACCACATGAGGTACGTGTTTCCATCACTTTCATTTCATGAATATTCTTTTTGATGAATAAAATTTTGTAAATCTATTTTAATTGTGTTTCTCATTCTCTTTGATTTATAAATTCAATTAATAAAGATTTTCATGATGGTGGTTTGATTTTATATGGATTTTAAAGGATTTTATTATAATTCAAACATGTATTAAAATTATATTTTTATTGTTATGGTTAAATATTAAGTTTCTTTTTGAACATATTTTGGGTGTTTTAACTATTTTTATCCTTTATTAGAGTTTTTTAAAACCAGGTTGTATTTTTAATTGTGTTTTGTATAGGTTTTTCCCCTTCATATATTTGGTACATTTATATTAGAGGGTCTGGTATTTTTTTGAAATGGTATTTTGTATTATTTTAATTGAAATATTGAAATTCTTATATATACATATATAAATTTTTCTTGATATGGATAGATCTATATGTTCATAGGTTTCACATATAGATCTGTACTTTTATGTAGATGGAAATTCCATAGAATGACCTCTTTATTAACCTTGTTCTTCTCAAATGGATTCATTGTCCCTAATTTTTTTTAATAATGGATATAGAGTTTTTCTTCCTAAATCAAACATTATTGGTCTGTTTAGATCATTGAATAAATGTTTTGATTATTTATTTTGATTTAGAAATTGTTTTTTGAAGAGAGAACTTTTCCTATTTAATGATTTTGAATTTCAAATAAAATGGTCATGTTGGTAACTTTAAAATATTTTCCTGTGAGAGTGTGAAACTGTTTGGAAGCTCTCTATCCTGAGGAGGTTCTTAGAATAAATGGTGTTTAAATGTGGGATTGACATGATTATCAGAATATGTTGATTCCTCATTTATATGTATTATGTGTTATGAATACCTCACATCCCATTTACATTTATAATGGTATCATATAAATCATCCAGATGGTCGAGAGATGGATACTGTTCAATATTTATTAAATGGGATAGATTACCCATGGTAGGGAATGGCCATTCTGGTTTGTGTCACTTGTGAGGGTAGTTGGGATAATCTAGTTGGATATAGACAAAAGAGAGAATCAATTGTTTGGTATATGATTCCAAAACAAGTATGTCTAGGGTCTTCCAATGAGATGTTTAGGATTTCACTATGATTATATAATTTGTATTTTTCTTATTTCTTTATTGAACTATAGCCATGTCCTTTTTCACATCGATTTTTTTTCAACTCCTTTATAACATTAGTATTTATTTTTCATTATTTATCCAACTTATTTTATCTAGTTGTGGAATTTCTTTCTTATGAATTCACCCATGTTGTGTTCTTTCCTATTGTTTTGTTTTATAAATTTTTATTTTAAAACAAAAATTCCATAAAGGAATTTATTAAAATGTGTTTTAAAGGAAATTTGAGAAATCATTGTGTCATTTTATAAAATGATGGAGACATATTTTTTAACTATATTTTCAAAATATCATTTATGGTCTATTTTGGGAAATTAAATTCATGGAATCCATGGTGTTTACCTACTATGATTATGTATGATCACGCCCCACTTTTTCAACTCAGTTTCAGTAGGCCTAATCTATTTTTCATGTTTTAGTTCCAGTATTATTTCACTTATAGAAGAGATTAGTCATTTGGGATAGACGGTGACCAAGAGGTCACATAGAGATTTTTCCTAGTTTCAGTTTGGTTTAATTATTATATAGTATCATGTATCTAGAAATTGTTTTGGTTCAGCTATTTTTATTTAGTTTATTTTCATTATTTTTTATTTCTAATGGTCCTATGTGACTTTTTCTTTATTTCTATACTTTTTTCATTAGTAAAAATCATCCCTAATGATTGTCTCATGATTCCTTGAAAATTTTCATATACTTATGGGGTTATTTGATACTCAACAGGTATGTCATTGGTTATCTTCAGAGTCCAGTTTATGGATAAAATGAGATGGATTATAAAACAAATTATCATATTATTTATTTTATTCAATTTTTATTTGATACTTTAAGGTAGACTGAAGATAATATCATTAGAACATGGGAGGTAGATGTCGAAAAAGAATCATGAACTCTTACTCATCCAAATACTCATGTTACCAATGTTAATTGGGTTCTGAGTCTTTTATTTTTATTTTTAGTTTATGTGGTTAGTGTTTTGTTTTGTAGACGAGATTACCAATGTTAGGGTATGACAATATGGGTGACCTGATGTAACTTGGTCAGATTTCATGGAATGTAGGATCATGTTGATCATGATTTCACATTTCAATGTGCTCACAATTATAGATGAATTATTAGTAAATGGTTTTTAAACCAAGTGTCCAAGTCATTAATGATCTGTAGTCCCATTTTTAAGAGGCTGTGGTGCAATCGATTATATCAATTTTATTTTGATTTTTTTTGGATAGTTCTAAATTAATTTTTTTTATTTTCAAACGTAAAAAAAGGGATTCCTTTTTTCCGAGGGCATTGATTTTTACATAAAAATGGTGGAATCACAGTTTTGAAATTGAAGGTGGGTAAACTGAAGAGGATTTTTTTAATATAGGAATGAAATGGGATGTTGGATTAAAAAATTCTAAATCAAATTGTTTTATAAAAATTTTAAATGGTTTTGAAATTAAATATAATTGAATTTAGAATTATAGTGTTGATTTTAAAAACAACACATTTCATTATATTTTTTTTCTTTATTAATTTTTTGGATTGAAATTTTTAGTTAAGGTTTTATCTTGGTTAATTTTTAATTTTTTTTTGGTTTGATATTGGTTTGTTTTTATTCTTCCATGTTACACAATGTATGTTTCCCAGAAAGGTCACAATGGTTTCGAAAAAATCACTTCCAAATGTTGGCTCTAACTTGAACCTTATAGAGTGGTGGAACAAAGATCTGTAAATAATTTTCAGTTTTATATGGTGATTAGTTTCTACTAGAAGTTTCAGAGCGGATAGAGTAAATTTAAAGGATCTTCAGGTCTTGGGAACTCCAAAAGTCTTGAGGGTATGATATTTTATTTGTATATTTTAGGTACTGTATTTATATTAGTGGAACTAGTAATTCCAACCTTATGATAATATGGGATTGCATAGTTTTACTTCAATAACACTTTCATCTCATGGTTCATTCCTAAGAAAATAATGGAAATTAAATAGGAAAAGCTTATGTGTATTGATAATGTCAATAAATTGTGAGGGGTATGTTGGTGACTTTGAGGATATAGTTCCCTTTTCACTAGAAGGGGTGTCAAAACATTTTTTGAAGTATCTTATTTTTAAAGGGTCATCTTCCAAAGATCAGTGATCTGGTTCCTCAATCTGGGAAAGTTTGTTTTTGGGTGTTTATGGATGACGCATTCATGGAGAAGTTTATTTAAAATAGGTATATCAATCTCCCTTCATGCTAGTGAAGGTTCGCTATCTACTATGCGATGTATACCAAATGATCATGTTCTAGAGGAGTCTCAATTAACATGCAATTATTTTCATAAAAGGGTTCAATTACTTGTATGCTTATATTGTGGCTAGTTTTGATATTCTAGAAAATATTTCCATAATATTTTGAATATTTCACATTAGTACGGTCAGCTGGTACATCAATATAAATTATGTGGGATTAGAACATAATTGATGAAAAAAAGTATAGGTTAATTTTGGGTACTTATTATCATTTCCATTCTAATATATTTAGGTAAGGTTTTGATTATTTTACCATACTTTTTTTACTTTCTCCCCTAGAAATATGATTTATACTTAATCATTCAAAATATCTTGTTTTTAGAACTTTTCTCAACTTTTGTGCACAAATTTAATTTATATAGTGGATTAATGTAATTATGACCTTATTTTTGTATCTTTTGAGATTTACATGACTTTATAATTATTGATTATTGTTGCCTTAAATGGATGGTCTAGACTGTGTGTTGGTATGTGTTTGATGAGTGAGATTGGGATTCCTCATGTATGTTCCATACTAAAAGGGATAAGTTATAGGATTCTGAATATTCTATGAAAGATGCAGGGTTGCGATTTTCTTCATGGTTTCCATGAGGGGTAGTTCCACAAGTTTATCTCTATGTAACCATTTGTGTAGTTGTATGACCTGAGTTGAGAACCATGTCATTTCATGTTTTGGAATGTGCATGTTGGGGTGTCTCTGTTGTTTTATTGAGTTATTTTTCTTGGTGATCAAGTCTAGTGAACTTTTACTTATTCTCAATGGTGTTATCTCTTGTGGTGTTTTAGATTGAAGTTATTGTTAGGGGAATCTTGTCTCTTTGGTTCCAATAATCCATTTTTTTCACCTATCTAATGGATCAACATGGTGGAGAAATTCTATATTGTGGGGATACTTGTACTAGGTCTTCATGTTTTTTCTCATTCTAATAGAGTGGTCCTTTGGGTTTCATTTTGATTTGGATTCTTTTCCTCCAATGGCTTCAAATGTTATGGGGAAATGTTTCGTTTTTCTATATGATATAGTTTGAGAATCAGGATGGTCCTTGGAGTGGTGGTGGATATCTTGATAATCGTGATTTCAAAATATATCATAGGAGTGGTTACCCTAACGTCATATTTTTTTCTCTTCAATTTCATTAAGTGATAGTTCGTCTTCTTAGGACTCCATGTGAAATGTCATTTGGTGAATTCAAATCGTTTAGCAATGGTTATCCCATGGAATGGGTGGTTTATGGATTATGTTCTCAGTTACATGGTTTAGAAACCTAGTTAGTGATCAATTCCTCATAAGAGGGAAGTTATTCTAATAATTTATAATTTTTCTTGTTTTTCAATGAATTTTGGGTCTAGAAAGTGGAATGATGGGGAGAATTGGGACACCCCAATATAAATTTCATGTGTATGTATATGTTTTAGGCTTGGATAAAATGGCCCATGATTTTTATAAAAAATATCATGTCTATTTAAATTAATATAAAATATAACACAATATGATCCACCACAGAACTGTAAAGGTTTATTGTGTTTGGAGATTAGATATAAAATATTATTATTTTATAAAATATCTTCAACATTTTTTCAAAAATATCTACCCTATTAGCACTCTTCATAGGTGTAACCTATTAAATATTTATTCATATCTGGAGGAAAGAAAATATATGAAAAGTATGAGATCAGATGCTTAGTAAGGGTAAAGATGGGATATATTAATCAATTATCATATGTAAGCATATGATCAGCATAATAGTATTAGATATTGACCATAACTTTCAAATTCCATACCCAATCAGAAAAATATCATAAACATGAGTTACAAAATAAAACATTAGAATTTCAAAAGAAATGAATCATTAGATTAAAAATTCATCATAACTCAATAATCAACAATAATATCATGTTATGGATGTTTTTGGAACCATAAAAAATATAGAAACCATTTCATATGTTCAGGTTTACTTTCAAGGTCATTTGATCATGAATTAACACCCATTTCCCAATGTGGATCAAGCACATCGAATTGTTTCCCAAAACAGATCAATCACATAGACTTATTTCCCATAACAATCTCATGGGATATAATAATTTACAAATTTTATTGTAGGGATATATAGTCCCCACTCATCACATAATGATAAGCACATATATGTGTTCCATGGGATCATAAAATATTCATCATATATGAACACATGAAATGTAATGGGTTTCATAAATATTCTATATTATCATCATAAACATAAACCATCTAATGAAATATTCTTTGAAAAATCCTTGGATCATATACCCAATAATGTATAATTAATATCAATGGATTTGATCTTTTATGGAAAATTATTTTGAAAGACCGCTCGGAATAATTCATGAGTAAAATAAAATTTCCATTTTAAAGTCACTTCTCAATTTAAAAAGTAGTATAGTTATAAATAACCACATTTTTATAAAAATAAACATGTCAAATTGTAAAGAATGCTTCAAATAAATTATTTTCATGATATAGGGAAAATATTTTCATCTCTTATAAGTTAAAAACATTCTTTCAATATTGTTGTCTGAAAATTGACATGGTACCTCATTTGGAAAACAAAAAAAGGATTCTATCCAAACCATTTTTTATAAAGTCTAACATAGATAAAAATGAGTTTAATTAGTTGTTAATGAATAGTTAAAACCTTTTTTAAACTTTCTTAAAAAATATGGACATGGAAGAAAAATATTCCCCTATAGATACATAGACCTAAACATTCCAAAACAATGATAATATTGATAAACAAACCCCTACCATAAGTACATCATTTCTTCATTCCCATTCAAACATAATGAATAATAAATATGGATTTAATATAAATTTATTCTATTTAAGTATTCATATATATCAAACTATTTATTATTTATGTATAAAATCTTATCACCCTTTTTATTAATAATGTTTTATTAAAATCACTGATTAGGATGATAACTTCTTCATTTTCAAAGCATGATTCAATTTAGATGTCACGGTCCTTATAAATGGATAATAGTTCCATGACTTATAGAATTTTCATCATGTTATAAAATTCATATATATCCATAATATAAATATTTATAATCATTATTAATAATTATAGATATAAAAATGAATTACACTATTCATTGAGATGGTAGGTCATACGTACGAAAGAGCTTTGCTTCCATTTTTGACTGATAGAAAGAAAGAATGGTAAATAATAAATCACAATTATAGAATAACTATTTTATCATATATATTCGTCAAATTAATCCTTATTAAAATAAAAATAAAATATAAATGAGAAACAAATCTAATCACATTGTGGAGGTGGTAGTCCAAACACACCCATGAACGACCTTATCATTTACCAATGGATTATATGGTATGAATTTAGACATGATATTATCATTCCAAAAAAATCATTATTTAATATATATCATATATAAAAATTATAACCATCATAATTCTCGTCCATAAAATATATTGATGAAAATATAATTTTATCTCTATGTAGAGACGATGAGTTATACATACGCACGAGTGATACTTTCACATCTTGTTAGATGGTAAAGAGGGTGTATAATCGTTTTTTCTTAATATAAATAAAATTTTATCATATTGAGGATACTAAATATAAAATTTATGATAAATATCATTTATTTAGTGGAGTTAATGAATATTTGAAAAATGAATGTGATCATTTAAGGTGAGGTTCTCTTCCTCGAAACAACTCCTTTATATCTCATATAAAATAATCTAAGATTAGTCTTTTGGGAATACTAAAATCTCTAGAATCATAAGAGGAAAGTTTAGAATATAAAGTGACAGATTATAGTCATGAAATAAGTCCCCATGTGGTGTAAATAATTGAGCGAGGTTATACCTTTTTATAATAGATAAGTGGAACTCTTGTAATTTCTTACAAAAATAAAATATAATAAGAACATTCTATAGAAAAATACATTTGAATGAACATGGATTCAAAATAAGAGTAGTATTTGGATTAAATATCACCTAAAAAATAAAACTTTTCCATTTTTTTGTTCTAGTATAAACATTATCTTTTTATTTAACCACTTAATCAACCTAATTTAATATTAATTGTGGTAACACATTTTTAACACATAAAAGGTTATAATTTTACATATATTGTAAATATTGACACATAAATGGAGAAGGGGTGACATTTCAGTACATATATTATCCCCATTTTTATAATTATGTATTTTTATTATTTTTAAATAATTTAACAATGTATTATTTTTATAAAATATCACTATTATCAACTTTGACACAATAAATTACTTTGACTTTAACAATATTAAGAAAACACATATAATTTGATCCATTTATTTTAAAACATCCCTATATTTTGATTTCATTCAATAAAATTCATAGATCACCTTAAATATCTCAAATTATAATACTTTTAATATTTTTAATATCATTTTCTTAATTTTTCTATTATTTGGATAATTACTAAATCAATGTTGTGTAATTATTTAAGGTAATTATTTCATCACTAAAAATTAAAAATACATTTTAATAATTAAGATAAATTTATTATATTTGAAAATATAATTTATAGTTGAATATATTATCTACATAACATAATTTTAAAAATATTATACTTATTAAAAATAAAAGTGTGACATTTTTTACTTTTCTTGTAATAAAATATTATAAAGGTTATAATAACATTCAAATAGCCATAAAATTACACATTAAAGAATCATGTATGACTATAGATAAATTTAACAAGTAAAATAAAATTAATTCAAGTATTAGTATAATTTTATAACACTTATCATTTCATTTTAAACTTTAATTACCCAATTTTCCATTTACTATAGTAACAAAAAATATTGTGGTTAACATTGAAACTGGCCAAAAACAATATTAATATATTTAATAAATTTGAATGTCAAAATTCTAAATATGATATCTATTTTTAAAAATTTAAAGTATAGAAATTTTAGAAATTAAATTTAACATAATCTGGAGAAACGAAATGGTAATTAGTTTTTTTGGAAATATATCATTCTTAAATAGAAAATGTATTTATGCTAAATTCAAGTATAAAAGCCATTTAATAAAAATAGTTTAAATAATGATGAATTAATTAATTTTTAAAACCAATCATTGCAATAATTTTAATTTCTAAACACATTCAATTAAAATACTATTTTTAATAAAAAACAAAATTTTTCACTGGTCATTTAAATATAAATATTTTTATAAAATTCTAAAAATTTCATTCAAATTTAATTTTTATCATATGATTTAAAAACTGAAGTTCATTCATTTCGCCTTTTTTTTCCTAGATAAGTTATAAAAATTAATTATATTATTTTCTCACAACAATTAATAAAAATCATTTTTAAAGAAAATGTATTTTTGAAGAATGAAATGAATTTACTAAAAAACGAGTGCCTATCTGAAAAATATATTTAATAAATTTGATATGAGTAGGACCATTATATATTTCATAAATAATTTATTCCTATTCATACCTATGAATTTAATGACTATGGTATAATATACCCATAATATTTTAATAATGTTTCACGATTTTACTAAACTCAGTGTTGTGTATAACATAAGCTATCAAAGAAATAAAATTATTAATAGAAACATATTTCATCATGATAACGGAGTGTTACATTATATGCCATTAAAATTAATTTCTACATGGATATTC
Source organism: Viscum album (assembly GCA_963277665.1). NCBI lineage: Eukaryota > Viridiplantae > Streptophyta > Magnoliopsida > Santalales > Viscaceae > Viscum > Viscum album. Next base: position 766,418,379 of record OY728119.1, on the reverse strand, counting down.
TTCACTTGAATAAAATAATATTACAATACTTATGCCTCATTATATTCTAAAGATTCCATATAACAACCACAAATTGGTGGTTTCGCTAAAAAAAATTAACTAGTCGAGTGGTATTATTTCATTTAAATTTCTCTCTAAGATCCAGAATCTCTATTGGTTTTTTTCATAAGAAATATATTTCATCAGTATTATAATCTACGAGTTCGGTGTAAGTTAAGGATCCTATATGTACTTACCTTGGAGAGATACATGGAACACATCATGAATATGAGATAAAATTTTCGAATACACCAATCGATAAGATACCATACTGATGTGATCAATAATTTCAAAATTACCGATATACATAAGGCTTAGCATTCCCTCATTTGAAAATCTCATCACTCTCTTAATGGGATATATTCATAGGAATACCTAGACACCTACTTCAAACTTCATATCTGTCCAACAATTGTCTTAATAAACAATTTTCGAATCTAAGATGCTCTCATGTGTTGTTAAATGAAACTAACACTGTCTAACATTTCCTTAGGTAGATCAAGTCCAAATGGATGTTTCTATAACATTATTCCTATATGTGGGAGTTTTGAACTTTATACCAAATAGGGATTCATAATGATCCATCTGAATGATAGAGTGAAAGCTATTATTAAATGAAAATTATACCAAAGGAAGGTGATGATAATAACCACCTATGAAATCCATAAAAAAGATCTAAATTAGACTTCTAGAAACATAATTATGTATCCAAATCCTATTGACGAATTTGTTAAAACATCGAGTTAAACATCATATCCCAGTCAAATAAAATGTAATTTGGTACTCCATGAAATCATACAACATCCTTAATATATATTATTGAAGTATTTCCAAGAGAGAAATCTTCAATAATAGAAATTAAATGTGCCTACATTATAAGGAAATCGTCAATAACCCATATTGAATAATGGACAATAGATGTTTTGGGGAGTTCAAATACAAAATCCATGATGATTTTTTCCCATTTCTAATCAAGTATGGTTAATTGTGATAACATCCCCTTAGACTTCTATCTCTCAGACATAAATTTATGAAAATCATGGAAATATGAGGAATACTGTGAAATGTCTCTCCTCATTCCATACCACATGAAATAATCTTTCTGGTCTCCATACATCATTGTACATCCCAGATGAAAAGTGAATGATGAATAGTTAGCCTCATCCAATAGATCCTTCTTCAAATCTAATATAAAATGAAAAATGCATAGTTCTTGGACCTTATTATTCTGTCATAATCAAGGTTTAACTCATAATCTTTTCCTACCTTCTTTTGCAGCTCTACATCTTCCAACTACAGCTATTTAATCATTACATGGGGAGATGGTTGAATATTCATTTATTCTAGATAATATTTATTCCCTTACTTTAATATTTCCATGTCTATCATTTGTAAATCCATTAATATTGGATATTTTGGGATCCTCATCATAGATAATCTATCATGATTCTTTGTCTCAATGCATTTTTCACCTTGATAACTTTCCCAGCCTTGTAATGTATTGATTAGCCATACTCTTTAATCAGATTCAGCAATCTAATTTAGAACATGTTGAGTTCTTTTTTAGTAAAAATATACATTAATATTTTGGGATTAGAACATATTTCACACCCATATCCATGTAGATAATACCTCTATATCTTTAATACCAAAATTATCAAAGCTTATTCCAAATCATGAGTTGGGTAATTTTTCTCATGAATCTTCAATTGACATGAATCATAAGTTATAACTATATCATCTTTCATGAGAACACATCTGAATCGCTTATTTGATAAATCACTATTGATGAAAAACCATTATCCACTACAGGGTTGTGTGAGAATAGTTTCACTGACCAATATTCTTTTCATCCCTTTGAACGTATCACCACATTTCTCTATCTCTGTGAATATAACTCATTTCTGAGTCAATATTGTTAGAGGATTAGATAACCATTATAAATCATTCAGATGACACTGATAATATCCAGCCAACCGAAGAAAATTATGGATTTCAATTACTGTCATTGGTCTTGTCCATTTCGTTAAAGATTCTTTCTTTGAATGATCTACTCATATACACTAGCATTAGATTATATGACCCAATACTAAAACATTCTTATTCCATAATTCACAATTTGTATATTTTACATAAATCTTCTCATTCCTTGGGTCTTCCACAAAATCCTCAATTAATATTCATATACTTCCTTACACATTGAATATACAGAAATAACATCTATAATGACTATCAGAAAAAAATAAAGATAGTCATTAAATACATTATTCGTTAATTCCCTGAAGATAGAGGGTGATTAGTAAGACCAAAATCAATCAGTATAAATTCATAGTGAACATACATTGTACATAATGTTGTATTCAGTATATCCTCTGTAATAACCCTAAATTGATTATATATAAAATGAAGGTCAATCATGGAAACGTTTTTATCACTTTTTAGTTGATCAAACAAGTTATAAATAAGGTTGAGAATATATTTTTCATGATTTTGATCTTGTTACGTTCTTGATAATCAATACGTAGCCACATTGATCAATCTTTCTTCTTAAAAAATATTACAGGTGCACCCCAAGGGGACACAATACGGTGTATTAATACCTTATCAAGATTCTTCTAGAGTTGATTCTTCAAATCCAACAACTCAATTGGGGTCATTCTATATGATGTATTTCAAATAGGCATATAACAAGGAATACGTTCTATTGAAAACTCAAATTCTCGATTTGATGAAAGTCATGAAAATTATTCCAAAAGGACATCAAGAAAATCTCCTCTAATAGGTGTATACTTATTGTTGAGTTTCTCACCAACCATTTGAGATATATCACTTTAATGTATAGTAATTAAGACTCACTATAAGAAATCAATTTCCATTTGAATTTCATATTGATCTTTGCATCGATAAATAATCATAGATTCATTCAAAATATGAAAGGAAACTTACCTTAATTGAAAATTGATATGTTATCCATATAGAGAAAGTCAATCCATTTAAATTATAAAATTGAATTCAACTAAAGGGAGAATCAAAATATTTTTAGGAAGAACATTCCTAAAAACTTCATTCGAAGAATAACTATAAACATGGGTTTTGATTGTTGAGAAATTATGAGTTTTCACATCTAAATCAAAATCAAATTATTGAGGTGATACAATGATTTCATTAGAAAATTATTTAGAAATAATGGTGTGGGTGGATATATAATCAAATAATAAATCATTTATTCCAATGTAAATGATAATTTTACCTTTCACCACATCTTTCTCATAATTGAATCCAACAGTCGTTATCCTGTGGTATTTCCCTTTTTCTTTAGTATTAAGAGGATATTGAAACTAATCATCAAAATACTTCATATTCATGCATTGGTTTTTGTAATTCTCATTATACATTCATTTGAATAATTAATGGATGGGTAGTGTATTACTTGGTGTATTCTTTTCCACTATTACATTAACTATCATATTCATTACCTTTTAACATTAATAGGATTTTTGACCCACCAATCCACATTTAAATCAACATCTAGTTCAATTCAAACATATCCATTGATGTTTATTCCCACATTTATGGAATGTTTATATTTTTAATTTCTTTCTACCATGTGTTTTTTGAGAGATTTCATGAGACTATCTTTATCTTCTCCTCAAAACCATGGGAAAGGTAGGGATCTACAATTTAAATTTATACTTTTAGTTAAAACTGAACTATTTTTTATCCCAAATAAGAATATTTTTATTAAATTAGAGAAAGATATAGGAGAGAGAGAGATAAAGGGGAGGAAGGGAGAGAAAGAGGAAAGGTACAACAACTACGAATGGAGAAAATAGTGAAGACGAAGGAAATTCCCTTGAATAATAATATCCCTCTCCACTGGAAATTACTCAAGACCTGAAAATAGAATAAGGCTCATGTCTTGAGTAGCCAGAGATGCTAGGAAATCAGAAACCTTGTTACCCAAATGCCTGATATGAAGAATATCTATGTGATATCTCAACAGGTTCATGCACATACTAATGGGGTAGCAGATAGACCAGGGGGGCCTTCGGCTAAAGCAAGGTGGTGTGAATGGTTGAATAGTATGTATCCACCGCAACAAGGTTAATATGTGACTCAGGAAAAAAATAGTGACTTGAAAGGATTGCAAGAGCCCGAACTTGATGAGATTCATCGCTAGAAAAAAGATAAGGTAACTCCAAAATGACAGATCCATGAGAGTCTTGGACCACGTGGCCTCCACACGTAATACATGAAATGAAGGATCCGTCAGAATTAAACTTTGGACCATCATCATGGGGAGACCACCAAACCCACCTGCCCTAAGTGCCTAGGCTACCCTCTTCAGGTGAATCCCTCGAAGCCAGTCCTGGAACAAGTGATGGATTACCCCCACTAGTTAGAAATCTGATTCATGAGCTCCACCAGTAGGTTCCTTGATCAGAATATAATAGTGGGGTCGGAGTATTTGTGGCCCTCATAAAATGTGTGGTTTATTGCCTGCCATAATTTTCAACAACTGGTATAAATAATGACCACCCAATCCCTCAACTCATTCCATTGAACAGCCTGGCCCTGAAGCCAGAAACATAGGATGGTGTTGCCTGAGAACTGATCAAGAGAATCTGAAAAATCATAAATGGGATGCCAAACCATTCTCGCCCAAACTCCCTCAAGGAAAATTTGGAACACATATTCTTCCCAATTGATCTTAAAATATAAGAACCATGACGTGAGAGGAATTCTCATTCACTGAATGTTATCATCACTGGGATGTTCCCGGTTTTGTCTCACCTTGTGTGGAAGTTGTATCTAGCTAGGATCTCTGAATGCAATAAGATCTCCCCCACAATTGTCCTTATAATTTGTATCTGAAGTCAGTCTCTTTTACTATTTAGCTGAAAAATATCCTTATAATGAACCCGTAAAAACTCACTGATCCCACTCATAATTGAGCTCAATGAGGGAAAATATGTTGGGCCGACCAGGTTCCAAAGTCGACTAAATGATGTTGGAAGACATGCTAGCCTACATGAAGATTATATTCGGGGTTGGAAAGCTTGGAAAGCTGAGCATAGTACCCATCCAATCATGAACCCAAATAATAAATGTCACCTTTCCCAACTAGCCACCTAGTACATGGATGAAGATCAGAGAAAAGTAGTAGAAACATACTGCATAGGAAGAAGGGGTCGAATTTAGAAGATCCCATGTCATTCCCATTATTATTCACTGTGAATCTTCCCCAAAGAAAGAACTTTTCAATAACCTCCCAAGCCATTTTAGCATGAAATATTCTGATAAAAGATGATAAGATCTAGACATTGAGACCCCCTCCCTTAACGGTCTTGGAATCCTGCACCAAAAAATCAAATGATTCCTCCCCTCTAAATGTGCATCCCTGACGAATGTTACTGGAGTCTATTCAAAATTAGAAATGACACCATTTCATACCCTTAAGAGCCCACATATCATGAATTGTAATTGATGTCAAGATTTCATTGACCAAATTAATTCTCCTCCGAAGTAAAGAATGAGATTTTTCCAATACAAAATTCGTCCCGGGATCCTACCAACCATCTTGTAAATTCTATGGATTTGAGGGAACCCAAGAGAAATTGATCCTCCTAGAAAAATCATTCATAATTTACTCTTTTCAATTCCCATTCTATCTTGTAATATCTAAACATTACTTTATGAACATTGAGAAGAAATATATAAACTATACTTAGCTTGATTAATCACCTACTTGCATTGATTACAGTACTTCCAAATTATCTGGTAAATGTTACAGATTTATTTCCTATTTGTGTTAGAAAAGATGATATTGTAATCTGCAATCATAATATGATAGAACCCTGTGGAACTATATTTTCACAGGAATATATATTTGTATCATGGAAAAATAACTCTATTAATATATTGGCTAAGGTGGTCTTCAGAAAAATGAAGATAATTGAGGAAAGACTTAAAGAAACTCTAACTCATTCTAAGGAAATTAATAGAGATCCATAGGGATCAAAGGAGTCCAAATAAGAGATCCCTGACTCAGGTGGAAAACTCCCTGAAAAAGAGCACATTGAGGTTAAAACTCCATTCAACACGATCATATGTTTTTTCCATATCGAGTTTGATGGCTATGATGTATACTGAGGTCTATAAATTAATATATAAGATCATCTCTTGAGAAAGGGAAATAGCTTTTTGAATTTATCCCCCCTTGAAATAACCATGACACTCCTCCGATAAACACTGCAGGAGATACTCCAAGATCCTCTTGTTGATCACAAATGCCAAAAAATTATACATGAAATTGCGAAGATCGATTGAACAATAATTCTGTTGCATAATGGGATTTTTGACTTTAAGTATAAGCACCATATTAGTAGCACTAGAAACACATGTCAAGTTGCCTCCTCGAAAGATGTCCTAAATTGCTGCTACCAAATCGTTCTTCATAATTTCCTATGAGCCCCTACAAAAGGACCCAGGGAACCCATCAGGTCCTAGTTCACTCTCTGCACTAAGGTTCTATACCACCTCTCTTAACCTCCGACTCTCCTTGAATGGATTCAAAGAACTCATTGTCACTATCCGAAATGCATTCCAAAATGACATCACAAATCTCCTCCTGTCTGCTACGAAATCTCTTGTGCCAACTTGGCATGGGGAATGCAAGAATATTTTTAAATAAATTCTTTGCCATACCTCCCACCTCCTTTTGATAATTGAAATAAGATCCATTGGACAGAAGGATATTGGGATTGATGCGATGATGCATCTCCTTGATGCAGGAGTGAAAACAATGTCATGTTACGGTAACCTTCACACAACCACTAAATCCTGGAATGTTCTTGATCCTGATGCTTGACTCAAAAAAGAGACTCTACATAGGATGCTTTTCAGATAGTCTATTCTATAAATGTACATTCTTCCAACTGAACCTCCAGTCATTCTTCCAATCGGCCAATGTTGGTACTAAGGGGATCTTACTACGGGGAAGGATAACTCTAATTCCATGTTTTATGGTATTGACTGAGGTTTATCATATTATTATTATTGGGGACCCATGGGATCCCCTGGATATGCCTACTACAAGACTCAAGGACAACCTGCTGAAAGACCATAATAGTTAACCACCGGTGTGAGAAAACAAAGAGATCCACATATACAATGTGACAATTCAGATAAACATGAAGTAAAGAGTGATCATAAATCCTTCGGCAAATATGGTCAACCCTCGTGTTTGTAAAGGATGAGGTTGACTGATGATTAGAAAGATATTGATCAATACAACACCAAGTACATCGATCCCCTCGTTGATTGTTTCACTAGGTATACCAATCCCCTTTGAAACAGACATCCAAGAGACCATTATGATCCAGAAATGATGTTGTTGGCTATATAATCCGAGAAAAATAGAGGAAAACAAAAGGAATAAAAGAGACAACAAATACGACATGAGCTTTCAAGCTTTATTGCATAATTCTCACTATATTTCCAACAAACTACAAAGACCACTTTTATTGACTCATCCAAAAATAAATGAAAAGTCTCACCACACATTACATTTAATGAAAGGAACAAAAAACAAAGAAAATAATATTAAAGGCTTGCATGGGAAAATAAACGGACCTATAGAGAGTGTAAATGTGTCGCATGGGGAAGCGCCACATAGGAAAGCGGTGCACGGGGAAGAGTAGTAGCCTGCTTGGAAAAAACCCACCCAGAGTTATGGTTTGTATTTCTAACAGAAGTAATGTCCTTGATGGATGGGAGGATAAAATATCCACCTCCTTTTTTCTCCTTAGGATCAAGAGAAATATTAAACGTTCCACCTATAAACCATGGATCACTACCCGGGTAAAAGGAACCCAGATCCTGCCACAAGGAATCCCTCACTCACGCATCAGAAGTTGTATACACCACTGAACAAAACATATAAGATCCTTAGGAAATAATCCTAAGAGTCACAAACAGAGAGATAGAAACCACTAGATCCACCATAATACATGAATTTCAAAATATCCAAATATGACAGTTTTTTGCATGCACATGAAAGAAATCACGCACATTTAACCTGCCGGACAAAAATGCCATCTTCGAGACATTTTTCTTATGCTCAAGAAATGAAACCAAGGAAGAATTACCATGATGAAGTTAATAATCCATAATTTATTCATTAAATCAAGAGCCATGACATAGAGCATCCTAAATGTTGAATGAAATCATTGAACAAGGGGCCTCCCAGAACATTTCTTAGGCAAAGAGGCTTCCATTGATGGGAAAGAAACACTCTGCATTCAAAGACCATGATGTGACTCGATACACAAGCTTCGGGAGCTTAAAAAAGAATAGATATTTTTCTCTAACCCCTAGGATATATAGACACAACCTTGAAATTCTTCAACAAAGAGGAAGGCTGAGGTGGAGATCTGAAGGAATGGAAGGGGCACCTTCCTTGAGGCTGTGAGGGAGGAGTCAAGAGAATCAGAAGTGAATCCTCAGAGTCCATCAATGCTGGTCTACTAGCCTCAACTGAGCAAGGAAGATGCTAAAAGTAATCCCTAGATTCCAAAAAAGAGGATATGTAAGCAAACCAAGAATCTTCATCTTCTCAGCCAAAGAGGATCTTTCCTTCCGAGGAGATGTCGGGCAACCGAATGCACCAGGATCCTTAGAATGGTCTCTTGGTGGAGACGAGAAATTTAGGGTCTCTTTTCCCTTTTAATGGGGTGATGAATCAAAGAATGTATTCATCAGGCCTTCAGAGACAAATAGGAAGCTTCCATCCGGCCTTCAGAGCCTGGAAATGGGACGGACAAAATAAGAAACGAGAAGACACATTGATCCATATAAAGACTGACTTTGAGACTTTGTGAAGAACACCCCCAGCCATATGAGGAATATTACTTCCAGACTGAGAAGGAGAATGTTGGGAGACTAGGTCCTCTAGATTTCTTCGATAGTAAACCAATGAAATGACCGTGAAGGTGACAACAGATGCGGAAGTGGAGAGGTGAAGGAAAAATGAGATCGTGTTGTCAATCCTCCATACCAACAACCCTGAGAAAATTTTTCAAAAGATTGGGATGCTAATGATCCATGAAAACACTTATTTAAGCTGAGGAAGCTGCCTTTATCCATGAAATGTTCCAGTCCATGCACAAGAATTCCCCCAAATGGTTCCTGATTCCTCGTTGAGAGGAGAAATTTTGTAATGAAGGGGGGATTCTAGGAAGATTAATCCAAACCACCACACACAAGATGGATGAACGAAAACCCAATAGTTGGACAAACATTGGAAAAGGGTGAGTGGAAGTTTTTACATTCTAAAACGTTCCACCAATGTCCAAGAATTGGTCAATTTTACTTCTCTAGCTGATAATTAAACTAGAGTTATACCATACACGCCTTGTAAAATTTTAATCAAAGATAACAATTGACTCCTCATCCTTTTGCTTCATCTCAAAAAAGTCATTCTCTGTCTTTGAATATAGAATACATGGAGATTTCATACTGAATAATATCCCCTTAAACTAATCTGATTACATAGATTCAATTTCTTCTTCTAAAATGAATTCTTGATGACATTCCACCATGGATCTTCTTCACCAACCAAATGATTAAAAGATGAGACAATTTTTTCATATTTTGAGCATCGAAGAATAAATTTTTTATCAATGTTGTTGATCCATTTCTCAAACGCTATTGGTTCAAAAGATTCACTAAAATAAGGTTGAGGTTTCATCATGAAATATTCAAAAATATTTCGTTCCCTCCTTTTATAATTTGGAAATTCATAATGATTAATAGACATAGAAAGTTATATCTGCATATTAGCAAGATTATTCATTCCAACTCCCATAAAATTGGTTTCTCTGGTGGAAAATAATTTCATTTCCCAAATTATTCAGCATTAATATGATTCTGTTGGGTTCCTTCCATTCACTAAATCCAAAAATTCAATTGAGAGAAACACTAATCATAGTGAAAAAATACATGATTCCAAAAAATAATTTATACAATAACAAAATCAGGAGACATTATTCTATGATATCTTAGGTTTAACATAGTTTATTCGTGATTGTTACCAATAAATTTTGATTTTTTATTATATATAGACAAATCCCTAGTGTTTTCATAAATGTTTTCTAAACCCACTTTTCAACAATTGACTAAACTATGCTCTTATATAAACAATAATGGCATATGATTTTTATAGAAATATATTACACATATTTAGATGAGTATTAAACACATTATAATACAATAAACATAAGAACCATAATGTATTATAGTCTTTGGAGATTAGATATACACCCTAATTGTTTTATGATATATCTTCCACATCTCCCCTAAATAGCTTCTATCATAGCATTCCTCATATTAATACCCTAATAAAACCATTATTTATAACCTGGGGAAAATAAACATGAAAATTGGGTGAACTCAATTTCTCAATGCGATTAAAAATGAGAGATATCAATCGATGATCATATGTAAGAATATAATAATATTAAGGGTATGATATCTGGAGTATAACATACAATGTTCATACCCAATCTGATAGTGATCATAAAAATGAGTTATGGAAAAAATCATCATAATTTCAAAAGACAAGAATCATAAGAATTAAAATTCCTCATAACTAAATCATGCACCATAAGTTCATGTAATAGATGAATGTGAAACCCTCACAATTTTAGAAGCCATTTCATATGTCAAGATTAACTACCATGTCTATCAGATCAGGGATCAACACTTATTTCCTTGAGTGGATTAAGAAAATCAACTTGTTTCCTATAACATGTCCAACACATCGACTTATGTCCCATAAAAGATCAAGCACATCAACTTATTACCCATAACTATATCATAAAATATAATTATTTTCCCAATGAATTGGAGAGATTTATGAGTCCCAAATAGCTCATAATGAGAACTACATTTGTGTGCATTTCATAAGATCATAAAATAATAATCATATCAGAACCCATTAAAATAAATTATTTCATAAAAATTTTATATTTCCTACATAAACATAAACCATACAAAAAAATGTCAAGGATGGTATACATGGATCATTTCCCCGCTAAATAATAAGTAACATCAAAGTATGGAATCACATATAAAAATTTATTTTTAAATATTATTTGAAAAAAAATCATGAGGAAAATAGTTTTTCATTTTTAAATCACAACTCTTTTAAAAATGTTCTAATGTTATAAATGAAAAAAATATTGGAAAATAATCATGTAAAAGAATATTCACTTTATTTTGGTTTAATGATGGTGGGAAAATATCCTCATTTTTTATATGATAAAAAAATTCATTTAGTATTTTTGTTTGAAAACTCACAAAGTAATTTTTTGGGAAAATTTCAAAAATATTCCTTCCAAACTAATTTGTAAAATGTAAAACATGGGTAAAGATATTTTTTTAAAAATAGGATAATATTAAATTAATTTTATGAATTTATTTATAATACATGCAAATATATCACAAATAATACCTAGTAGATTCTTAATCATAAACATTTCTAAATAATTATGAGATTGTGAAATTAACTTATTCCTTATGTATCACTATTATGTGTTCACGTTAGAGAATACTGTACAATAAATACTAATTTTTAATAAATTTATTAGATAAAAATATTCATATCTATGATACCTTATATGATTTATTGATGTCATGTTATCTAACATTTATTAATAACTTGTTATTAATATCACTTTTCTAGGTGATAACTGCTTTGTTTTCCAAGCATGTTTCAGTTCAACTATCTCTATCCTTATAAATTGATCATCATACCATAATTTTTAAAACATTAATAATGATATTAAAAACATATATAAAAATTATATAAAAATTTATGATAATTCATAAAGATTATTGATAAAAAATGAATTACACTATTCATGGAGACGGTAGGACATATGTACAGATGAATGTTATTTCTTTTTTAGAATGATGGAATGAAAGAAAGATAAACAAAAAATCAACATTAAAGAAATGTTATTATATAATATATGTTATATATATTAATGATATTCATCATTATTACCATACATGTGAAATATAAATGAAATATGGATCTCATCACATCGTGGTGGTTGTAGTCTACACATATGCACGAACGGCGTTATCATTTCCCAAAGGATTGGATGGTAAGAAGTTAGATTGGATATAATAATTCTAGAAATATAATTATGTCATAAAAATAATTTATAAACTTTAAATCCATAATAATATAAATCCATGATGTATGTTGATGAAAAATGAATTGTTTTATTATGTAGAGATGGTAAGTCATACTTACACACGGGCAAAACATTCACTACATGTTTGATGGGAAAGATGGTTTATAATGGAGTTTACAAAATAATAATAACATTTAATTATACTTATCATACATAAGATATTTTTTATTAATGTTATTGATTTAGAGGAGGTAAATAAGACTAGAAAAAGGAAAGTGATTAGTTAAGGTGATTACCTCTTCTTCGAAATGACTCCTGAATATATCCTCCAAAATGATATAAGGATGATATTTTGGGGAGAAAAAACCTATTGAATGTGTCTATAGAACTTAATAAGAAATTTTGGTAGAGGATTTTCAATATAGATTGATACAAGTGGTGTAATAAAGGGAGGGGTTCCCTTTTATAAGAGAAGGGAGGGACAAACATGAAATTTCGTAAACAAACAAACTATAATATGACCATTTTAGATCCAAATACATCCAAATGTTCATGAATTCAAACACAGGGTTAGATCTGGTTTATATATCATCCAAAACTAATATTTTAAGAGGTATAGGTGCTATTTTAAACTTTATCATCTGGATTAACCCCTTTATTAATATATTTTATCATTAACTATGGTAACATATTTTTTACTATTAAAAGGTTATAATTTTACATATAAGGTAACTATTGACTCAAAAATGTACATTGGAAGAAATTTTAGACCACATGTTATCCAATTTTTTAATGAATTTTTTATGAATTCTAATTAATTTAATACAATATTATTTTCATGAAATATCATTATTATCAATTTTGACACAATTCAATACTTTGAAATTAATATCATTAAGAAAAAACATATAATTCAAAACAATTATTTTAACACATCCAAAAATTCTAATGGTGATCTTTAAAAGTCTTGTATCACCTTATTTATCTCAAATTCTAAAACTTTTAATTTTTTTAATATCATTTATTTGAAATTTATCCATTGATTAAAGAGTTTCTATATCAGCATTGTGTAATCATTTAAGATAATTATTTATTAAATAAAAATTAAAAATAAATCATCACGGTGAAAAAAATATTTTTATTTAAAAACACTATTTATATATGAACATATCCTATAAAAAACCCCATAATAAAAATATTTTTGCTAATAAAAACAATCTTCTGACAAGTTTGACGTTTCATGAAATAAAAAATGACAATGATCATAATATTATCCAAATGGCCATAAAATGACATGTTAGAGAATAATTTATTACTAAAGAAGAAATTAAATCATATAATAAAATTAAGGCATCAGATTAATTCATTTTATAATCCATATATTTTTTAACATTAATTACCTAATTTACCCTTTTCCGTGGTAATAAAAATTACTAAGGTTTCTGTAAATATTGACCAAAAGTAAAAGGGACGCATTTAATAAATTCTAAAATTATTATTATAAATACTGAATATAATTTTCTAAATTCAAAATATAGAAATTTCCAAAATTCATTTAAAATTAAATTGGAAAGCACATAGGAAATGATTTTTTAGAAATGCACTTTTTATGTTTAAATTGTATTTATACTAAATTTAAGTATAAAATAATTTTATGAAACAATTATTTAAATTAAAATTAAATAAATAATATTTAAAACTAATAAAAATAATAATTTTACTTTTTAAAAAAAAATTAAAATAAAATATTTTTCTTTATAAATTTTGTATTATTTATTATTCTTTGAAAAAACAGTATGCTCAAAAAAAAAATAAAAAATTCATAATAAAAAAATCTTTCAATGATGATTTCAAAAATTAAGTTAATTTTATTAAATAAATTTTCTCAGATTTATAAAAATTAATTATATAATTTTATCATAAAATTCAATAAATACAATTTTTAAAGAAAATGTATTTTTTATGAATTAAATAACTTCACAAAAAATAGAGTGCTTATTTAGAAAGTATTAATTAATACATTAGGAATGAGTAGAAACATTATATATTTCACAAATCCATCATTCAAATTAATACACACAAATTTAATGACTATGATATATTTGAAACATAATGTTATAATAATTTTTTACTATTTGACTAAACATGATGTTTCATGTAACATATTCTATCAATGAAATAAAAATATTTATGAAAAATATTTCATTAAGATATCAGGGTGTTACATTGGACACTAGAGTTCAATTTTTTTAGTATGAAATGTGAATATTTTGGGGCCCTTTCTGGGAAATATGATTAAAGAACATGGTAAAAAAACTATGAAGCCTCTTGAACATTTTAATAGTGGTTATTTGCAACATTACCACATGGTTTTGTAAACCGTGTAGGAAATCCATGAGACCCATTTGACAAGGGATAATTTGGTACTTTTAGATCCTTTTTAATTGGGGTTTCCTCCCTTTGGTCTCGCACTTCAAACCAGTTAACTTGGATACCCCTACAGTCCTTCTCCTTTATTCTCCATGGCATCCATAGTGTATTTGTGATATTTTCTTTGTGATTCATCACTCGGATTGAAAGATTAGGGTTACCTTGTTATTACTCATGTTTTTAATTCTATTGTTATCCATTATATATAACCTTATCATCCATGGTTGGAAAATTTACATTCCTATAATTTTTCTTAAAATGCAGTTATTTTTTATAGGGGTTGGGAACCCTATATTGAGACCTAATCTAGTGATTTGCATAAAATATGATATGATTTCACCAGATGTTTTTGGTGTGTACTTCAATTTATTTTCCAAAACAATATATTTTATTCTTGATCATTTATAAATCTATTCTAATTATTTTTTTCATTCTATTTTATTTATAAATATAATTAAGTAATCTATTCTAGAAGGTGGTTTGATTCTAAGGGGGGTTTCTATGTTTTTTATGGTTAAGATTACATGTATTCAATGTATATGTATTTTAGGTATTTTATATAATTCTAAGTGGAATTTACAATTTATTTTTGGTGTTTTTTATTATTTATACTTTTTTGTTTTTTAATTGGTTTTCTAGTTGAATTGTGTTTCAGATGAGTTTTGGCCCCTTTAAGGATTTGCTGAATTTATATGAGAATCTCCTCTATTTTTTCAAAATGAGATTTTTCTATTTAATTGGATTGTATAAAATATTAAGGATTTATATATATATAAGTGTGTTATGGGAATATCTATAAGTGCAATGGGTCTACATATACATGTGTGTGTGTGTGTGTGTTTGTGTGCATGTGTGTGTGTAAATGTATATAAATTGAAATTCCATAGAATTGACCTTTTAATAACAATAATCTTAATTAATGGTTTCTAGGCCCCTAAAAAGTTTTTAAATGTGTTTTTAGCGTGGTTTTTTTTAAACCACTCATTAATGTCCCATTTAGAACATTGAAAATATTGTTTGACGATTTATTGGGATTTTGAATTGGTTTATGAAAGAATGAAACATTTATAGAAAATGATTTTGAATTTCGAATGAAATATCATAATTGTTAATTTTATAATGTTTTCTTGTGATTGTGTGCACTCCCAATGAATGTGTCCATTCTAGGGAGGGTCTTTACATGGATGGTATTAGGAGTTGAACATGAAATTTTAATTTGCTAAAGTTGATTCATGATTGAGAGGTTTTATCTATCTTGGAATCCTCACAAACCTATTGCTATTATCAAGGGATCCTAGGCATTATCTATAGGGAGGAAATATTGTTACTATTTTGTCTCGCTAAAATGGACTGGATTCCCCATGGTAGGGAATGTACATAGAAGGGTGTGCCACTGATGGGAAAAGTTGAGGGATTTCAGATGGGTTTAAACCTTGGAGAGCGTTGATAGGTCATAAAATAATTATGATTAAAGTATGTATAGGGTATCCTCTTGAGATATTTAGGATTTTATGATGATTATATACCACTTTTGTTTTCGTATTCCTCCAACGAACTCTAGTTTCATGTCATGTTTCACTTATATTTTTATGTAATATCTTTCCTCTTTTATATTAATTCTGCAACACCCCAAAACCTATAAACCAGAGTCGGTGCATTAATTTTTATGGTGGCATGGTTAAAATGAATTAAAGACCCGAAGGTACGATCAATTTAGTAGTCTTGAAGAAAATAGATACATAAATGTAACTCAAATTACATTGGAAAAGGTTACAAAATACAATACATAACAAAAACTAAAAACCACATCCATAGGAACTCAATAAATGATCTCTTATTCATCACCTATTGAAGGTAAACAATGAAAGGGGGGATCTAAAATTCTCATTAAGGGTTACAAATGGTGGAATCATTAATAAATAATAACTGAATTGTAAATAGTTTGACATAATCAATACGGCATGGTGAACAAATGAAAATCTTATTCCATTATTAAACAGAGAAAGAAACTACATCCATAGATTTTGTCATCATGAAACCCTCAGGTATAGTAATAACCGATAATGAATAAATAGAATTATTATTAATTGGAAATCATGTTTCTAGAAAATGATACCATAATACCATTAAAACAATTCAGTTTTGTGGGTAAAAACTCGTCTGATTTTTGGAAACAAACTCGAAGGGTTTGTCGCCATCTAATTTGTCTCATTTGACCTTTTGATGCATTAAGGGGAAATATCAGGCCCCACCCACCACTTCAATTCCAAATCATTATTTATAAATTGATTTAATACATGATCAATATGCCTTTTCAATATCCATAGAGAGTAGAGAATACATATTCATCAATATTTCCATAGTTAAAATAAATTTTCAATTATACACCCTATATAAAATGGTATATGGTTTAGAAAATAAACATATCCATGATATGAGATTATGGATATTTAATAGAAATATAATTTCTAATGAAAAAATATCTAAAATGATTATGGGTTATGTAACACCCCGGGATTTCAGAGTGTGTTATTTCTTAAAAATAATTCAATAACTTGCACTACACGCAACACCGAGTTCAATCACACCATTAAAAGAGGTCATGAATAGTATTAACTACATTTTGAACTTTATATAATCCTTATAATTTTAGAATCCCTATTATGAGTTTCTTAGTCATAATGCAAGAACAAATTCATTTTCAGTATTTCACTTTTATCAACTTCTAATAGTGAAACCTTTTTAAATACAATATTTTAAACTTTTTGAATAAATGGAGACATCAAAAAAATTTAAAATGAAACATCCCAAGCGTCCACGGTACGCTTTCCTTTGGATAAAACAGTAGCGTGTGTTGTACGCAACTTCGAGTTCTAACACACCGTAACCAATCAAACTAGTTGTTATGAATAGTAATACCTACTTTTTGAAGTTATATATATTTTATATTTTAAAATGGACTTCATTTTTGGATTCGGAATATCAAATTTAGCCTAAGGTGAAATTTTGGTACTTTTCGGATAACTTTCATATTTTGATGAATAGTGAAAATTACTAAATTTTAATTAAAAACAACTTTTTTAATCAAAATAATTAATAGTGATAAATTATGAATTTGAGTGGTTTTAAAGTATATTTAGAATATATTTTTACTATTTAATATAATTTTGGTCATTGGACATAATTTTACAATTAAACCGGACATAAACAAGTGTCAATCTTTTGATAGTTATTATCTCTTAAAAACACGCTTTTTGTTTTGACAGCGGGAATTAATTTTAAATTAATTTCTGCCACTTCTGTGTTTTGAATTTAGGAAAATGGATTCCATATTTGGAATCAGGATGTTCAAATTGTGTAAATAGGTAACTTTTATTTTTAGACATTTTGAATAATTACTGCGGTAAATATTTTATTTACCATGGTTAAGGGTAAATCCGGTAAATAAGGGTTAAAAAAATAATATTATAATAATACTAAATTTACCTAAAACGTGTCTTAACCCTATTGGTTGATACATGGTCGACCATGGGCATCTTTGGGTCTATTTTGGGACCCCATGGATCCACTTGTGAGTGATAATGACACTTTATTTTAATTAAGATAAAATAAATACAAAAATGGCATAAGCTTACATCTTTTAGAAGAAGAATTTTTACATAAGTTTATACATGTTGGATTTTCGATTATAAATATTCATTAGAAATCTAAAAAGATTTCCTACATAATGATATTTTATTTATAATTTTTAGACATTAAATAATTTATTTTATTTATGACACACTGATGATGCAGTAATTACTATAATAGTGAAAAATTAAAATAAGTGATATTATAAATACCCAAATAAATATAATATGAAACTTTTAATGAATTAAACTAATTTTCTAGGATAATATGATATATTAGGATTGATTTAATTGACTTTGTTAGAAGTAATAAATCTGTTATGAGTTTCACAAAAATCAACTAATGAATAGTGTCAAAATTGACATAAAAGAGTTCTTAAAACAAATATTATATTATGAATTGATATTAAATTCCTAAAAATCTAAGGTTCGGCCAAGAGACTTATATCATGATAGGTTAATCATTAATGGACCACTTGGGGGTCGCTTGGATGTATATGGTAAGTTTATTAACCATATAATATAAAAATACAAAGAGACATTGTAAAAGTGAAACTAATTAACTTAGAGTTAATACTTAAAGATAAGGTTAATATAAGTACCCAAACCTGTCTAAATTCTATTGGATGAGTTTATTTCGACCTATACCCACCTTAACCTTTGAATAGTCAACTTTGGAGCCATTAGAAACCGAATATGAATTTATTATAAATTAATATTTCTAGCTTTTCCAAAGGTGCCCCTCTCCCCTCTTATAAAAGGGCACTCCTCCTTCTCTTTTCCTCACACCTCTCAAGCCACTTGGCTCGTCCAAACTCTGCCCAACTAAGCTCCCCACATCCCTCTCCTCCTCCTTGAAGCTTCCCCTTAGGCAGAAAGCATTTCAAGAAGTCCTTTGGTTCCAACCAAAGTGAGTTACCTAAATTAAAGGTAACAATTTCTCTTAAAGTATCTTCATTTATTTTGCTTCTCCAACCCCCAAAATCTTTTTATTTCCTTTCTTTTGTAACAACACCAGTATCCTCAATATACTAGGATGTTGTTATAAGAAGGATTCAAACTACACATACACACAACTCCATCTAATGGATGATGAACATAATGTTTCTGTGGATGGCAAACTAACGCCTCACGAAACGATGATTGTTCAAATACATCTTACCGCCTCTCATGGTGGCCATTATGATGGCACTATAATTAAATATGATATTAATGATATATATTTTATATATAAGCTTCTGTAATTCCATTTTATTTCATTCCATTATTCGTTTCATGTTGTATATACATACGATAATTTCATTTGAGGAAGTGCGGACTACCGCCCCCTTAAAATGATATGACTCGTTCATACCACACATGGAACGTATAAAGGATGGTGTTAATGAACATAAGTAACATATATAAAATATTATATTATACTGGAATAGTAATATACCTATGTATCATTTGGATTTGTTTCTTTTAAAATAAAAATTAAATGGAAGTAGCGTTCGTGCGTACGTACGGACTACCGTCTCCACGAACGCGATGAGATTCATTCTCCATCGTAACCATTCAAGTATAATTATCATTTGATGATTTAAAAATGATGGTTAAGGACTAGATATCATTCTGGATATGAATAAGATACAACAACCATGGCTTATGTAACAAAACATATAAAGAAAATGAGTAAGTTAACACCCGAAACGACGATAATTCTAAGATATTATTAACAAATCAATGTTAAAAGATCATATATGATATCATATTAATATATATGATTCATGTATAATTTAATAACAATTATTTCACCATTACACAGGAGGTTAACCTACCCCAAACAAGGAAAAGTACAAGGTAAGGGTTATTTCACAATCTCTTCATTATCCGAGGTTGTTTATACGTAATAATCTACTGGGATCTCTTTATCATCCACATCCATGTTTTCTTCGAAATGTATTTCAAAACATTTTTACTATTTACAAGAATATGGGTTAAAGTCATTTTTACCCTTGTTTGACTTTTTATAAGAGGTTTATAAAGGAATCTTTCCGTCGTTTTCAAAACAAGGTCTTTTTTAACCTTTTCGACAGAATTGAGGTAAGAATGTTTTTTTTAACTTATACGGCGGGTGCGGTTATTTTCCGCCGTTATAAAATCGTCGAAGCTTTCCATACAAGCTTATAAGAATATTTTCAAGAAAATGTTTTATTTTATATGGCTCTTAAATGATTTCAAAAATAGAAAGAGATATTTCTCTAAAAAGTGTTTTGATTTCATCTATGTCAACATCCTTTAATGGATTTTACGCTTATTTGAAGTTGATTTATTATAATACAAAACTTCTATATTGTATTGAAGGTTTTGTGATATGTTTGACTGTGGATGTGCTATTTTATACCATTCATAGTTTATGGTGAAACTATTGACATTTCGTATGCTAGTTTTAATCCGAATGTTTATGTTATATTTCAAACTTTTCTTCAGATGAATGTGCTAAACAAGTATGTTCCGGGTTGGGGACCGGTAAAAGTAAGCCCTCCAGGTTGGGGACTGGTTAATGTAAGCCCTCCAGGTTAGGGACTGGTAAAAGTATGCCCTCCGGGTTGGTGTCCGGTTATTAGAGGCACTCCGGGTTGGTGTCCGGTTATTAGAGGCACTCCGGGTTGGTGTCCGGTTATTAGAGGCACTCCGGGTTGGGTTCCGGTTAGAAGTAACCCCTAGGTCTTGGGATGAGGCCTAGACAAAGAAATTAACGTTTAGCATTATGCATTCCAACATTATGAAAGTGGTAATTGATTTTTGCATGTGATTATTCGATTAGTAGAATATCCATGTGAATAAGTAAATGGCATTATTTCATTTTATTTATGCCATACCATGTTGAAAGTTCAAGTTTGAAAGGCTTTTGTTTTAGTTATACATTGCCTTAAATGTTTATTCTTATTTATGAAAGTTTCCGCTATATTGTTATCCTTACTGGGAATTTGAGCTCACCCCTTTTCTATGTTTTATTTTTCCCAGGAAGTGAAGAAGTAAATTATGAATGAACTGCAGGGATTTTATGTGGGGATATGAGTGTGGTTTATGGAGACAATATGTTATTGTAGTAGTTTTTCATTTTACGATGTAATGTAAGACTTATGAATATATCTAGTGTTTCCAAGGCTACTAAAACAATCGGTCTTTCGAGATTTGATCTTTCTTGTGATCATGCCAATGTTACGAAGTAATGCACCGACTCTGGGTAGCTGGGGTCGGGGCGTTACAGTTGGTATCAGAGGATGTTTAGTACAAACCTTGGAAACTAGATTTAGATAAACTCTGATTAGAGCATGTAGACCTAAGATGAACTTTGAGGATTAGTATAGAAGAACTTCCTAGAATTTTGGTATTGTAGAGATTTTGTGAGTTTTCCGAGCAATACATCCCTGTCTGGATACGAGCAGGTAGAGGCGGCTCTGGCACAGATGTACCTAGGGGTAAAACCCGAAAACACCGCTTTGAGCTAGACTCGAACGGGAACTGGTGCACGACAACGGGCCTTGCTGCACTCTTGGTTACGACACTCCCGGGGGATATGCTTAGGATAACTCTCATTTTCTTTACAAATCATTTTGAAGGGATTATGAGTATATACTTCCTCAAAGAAAACATTTTTATGATTATGGATTATATCCATAAATAGTTCAATTTATGTTAAGTGTTTTATAAGTATGGGATTATGTATTTTGATTCATAAACTGATCTAGTTTATGCCATTGTTTAGAAATGGTGCCCAGTAGAAGGAATGAGAACTCCAGAAATACACATGATTCAAAGAGAAGGAAGGATCATATCTTTCATGGTCTTAAGCTAGAATTTATAAGAGAAATAGTCTCCCATGTATTATCATCATATGAAGAAATAATATCATGTGTTGATAAGATATGTAAAGAGTTTACTGAGTCCTATGGCTTTGAAGGGAAGAAAGAGAAGAAAAGGATGGAAGAGAGAAAGATGGATAAAGGGAAGAGGGAAAAGAAGAATTTTCCCATATGTGGTAACTGTGGAAAGAAACACCCTGGAACTTGCCTGAAAGGAATGGGAGTTTGTTATAAGTGTGGAGGAAAAGGGCACAAAGTACGTGACTGCAAGGGTAAGAAAATGGTTTTAAATGTACAATGCTTCATTTGCAAGGAGTTTGTACACTACACGAACCTATGTCCCAGTCATCAGACTATGCCGCAAATGATGTTATTGGATAATAATCAAGTTATGATACTACCACAGATGAAGAGGAATGATTAGAGTTCTTATGTTGATTATGAGCTTTGTATCAACAATGTACTTGTTATAATAATTATGGAGTATATAAGGATTGTACTGCAGTACTATTTCATTAAGGACTTGAGATTGTGTGGAACAAGGAAAAGTGACTCATTAGCAGGATAGATTTTTGGAAAATATATGGTTGAGAGAATGATAAACCATAATATAGTTCTGATACTGAGGTAGTGATTTTGGAATAATATGTGATTGTTTTGGATAAATTATATTGGATATTCTTGACTACCTTGGAACTGATTAATGATTTGTATATTCCATCATTGTTGGGGTTTAAAACATTTTTGGATTAATGAAGTATATCCAGCATTCTATATGGAATAAGGGAGCATGAATGTAATCAATAAGGAATATGGTAATACATGATGAAGGTATTCATATTCTATTACAGGGTAAAAAGGATCTATATTATGTTTACCTTCCTTATGAATGTTGGACTGTGAGTTTGGACAGAAGTATTTTGGATAGTTCTAGTTTGGATTATTTTGGATTGCCATAAAAGGACAACCCGGAGGTTGGGCGGCAACCCGTCGCGTCCGGCAAAGCTGCGAGACTTGAACCTGCAACCGAAGGGCGACAAGGGTGTATCACCTACCACTGGCCCACGAGATGTCCTGGATTAAATAATTTAGTTTTTATTAAAAGATCTTGTAGATGAATTATAAATTCGATTATTTTGGAACCCTATACGTATAGTGTAAATAGAATTTTTTTACGTTCTATTATGTTTTAGAGTGAAAGATGAGTTTGTGGTAGAAATTTATTAATGAATAAAACTCTAATTATAAAGTATGTATACCTCCTTATTATCTTATCCAATCTCATAAATAAATTCCTCAACATTAATAATAGAAACTTAGAACAAAAATGTTGTCCTAGATGGTACCTTAAATCATCACAAATTTATAGCTTTGGGATTGTTGGCCTTTTCATAGCCATGTTCTCTACCACTCTCCATCAGATAATTGATGGCTATATTTTTCTTCCATATCCATATTTTCTTACATGGAACCCTAGTATGTGTTATTTTCGGTAATCTTCATACTTTCAACTCTTTATTTTAAATAGAGGCCTCGTTAATTCATTTTTCGATGTGGGATTTCAACTAAGATATTTTGAAACGTCAAAATGTGTTATCCCAATACCCTATATTTTGTTGAACCGATGGTACTTTAAATCATCATATATTGATGAGTTTAAGGACCTCAATTATACACTTGTTTGTGATTGATGACCTCAATCACTACCTATAAATATTTACGTTTTTCCTCCGATTATATGTCTCTAATTGCCACCAATGTTATCCTAATCGAGATCATAATTTGGTGGTGACCCTTTAATTTCTCTTTTCCTCATATTAAGACTAAATTTTAGTAACCCAATTTCCAATGTGGGTTTTCCCACAAATATATTTTCTACTTTCATCCTTTTATCTTCGAAGAACAATTTCAAATTGCGAGGACGCAATTTATTGAAGGAGGGGAGAATGTAACACCCCGGGATTTCAGAGTGTGTTATTTCTTAAAAATAATTCAATAACTTGCACTACACGCAACACCGAGTTCAATCACACCATTAAAAGAGGTCATGAATAGTATTAACTACATTTTGAACTTTATATAATCCTTATAATTTTAGAATCCCTATTATGAGTTTCTTAGTCATAATGCAAGAACAAATTCATTTTCAGTATTTCACTTTTATCAACTTCTAATAGTGAAACCTTTTTAAATACAATATTTTAAACTTTTTGAATAAATGGAGACATCAAAAAAATTTAAAATGAAACATCCCAAGCGTCCACGGTACGCTTTCCTTTGGATAAAACAGTAGCGTGTGTTGTACGCAACTTCGAGTTCTAACACACCGTAACCAATCAAACTAGTTGTTATGAATAGTAATACCTACTTTTTGAAGTTATATATATTTTATATTTTAAAATGGACTTCATTTTTGGATTCGGAATATCAAATTTAGCCTAAGGTGAAATTTTGGTACTTTTCGGATAACTTTCATATTTTGATGAATAGTGAAAATTACTAAATTTTAATTAAAAACAACTTTTTTAATCAAAATAATTAATAGTGATAAATTATGAATTTGAGTGGTTTTAAAGTATATTTAGAATATATTTTTACTATTTAATATAATTTTGGTCATTGGACATAATTTTACAATTAAACCGGACATAAACAAGTGTCAATCTTTTGATAGTTATTATCTCTTAAAAACACGCTTTTTGTTTTGACAGCGGGAATTAATTTTAAATTAATTTCTGCCACTTCTGTGTTTTGAATTTAGGAAAATGGATTCCATATTTGGAATCAGGATGTTCAAATTGTGTAAATAGATAACTTTTATTTTTAGACATTTTGAATAATTACTGCGGTAAATATTTTATTTACCATGGTTAAGGGTAAATCCGGTAAATAAGGGTTAAAAAAATAATATTATAATAATACTAAATTTACCTAAAACGTGTCTTAACCCTATTGGTTGATACATGGTCGACCATGGGCATCTTTGGGTCTATTTTGGGACCCCATGGATCCACTTGTGAGTGATAATGACACTTTATTTTAATTAAGATAAAATAAATACAAAAATGGCATAAGCTTACATCTTTTAGAAGAAGAATTTTTACATAAGGTTATACATGTTGGATTTTCGATTATAAATATTCATTAGAAAGCTAAAAAGATTTCCTACATAATGATATTTTATTTATAATTTTTAGACATTAAATAATTTATTTTATTTATGACACACTGATGATGCAGTAATTACTATAATAGTGAAAAATTAAAATAAGTGATATTATAAATACCCAAATAAATATAATATGAAACTTTTAATGAATTAAACTAATTTTCTAGGATAATATGATATATTAGGATTGATTTAATTGACTTTGTTAGAAGTAATAAATCTGTTATGAGTTTCACAAAAATCAACTAATGAATAGTGTCAAAATTGACATAAAAGAGTTCTTAAAACAAATATTATATTATGAATTGATATTAAATTCCTAAAAATCTAAGGTTCGGCCAAGAGACTTATATCATGATAGGTTAATCATTAATGGACCACTTGGGGGTCGCTTGGATGTATATGGTAAGTTTATTAACCATATAATATAAAAATACAAAGAGACATTGTAAAAGTGAAACTAATTAACTTAGAGTTAATACTTAAAGATAAGGTTAATATAAGTACCCAAACCTGTCTAAATTCTATTGGATGAGTTGTTTTCGACCTATCCCCACCTTAACCTTTGAATAGTCAACTTTGGAGCCATTAGAAACCGAATATGAATTTATTATAAATTAATATTTCTAGCTTTTCCAAAGGTGCCCCTCACCCCTCTTATAAAAGGGCACTCCTCCTTCTCTTTTCCTCACACCTCTCAAGCCACTTGGCTCGTCCAAACTCTGCCCAACTAAGCTCCCCACATCCCTCTCCTCCTCCTTGAAGCTTCCCCTTAGGCAGAAAGCATTTCAAGAAGTCCTTTGGTTCCAACCAAAGTGAGTTACCTAAATTAAAGGTAACAATTTCTCTTAAAGTATCTTCATTTATTTTGCTTCTCCAACCCCCAAAATCTTTTTATTTCCTTTCTTTTGTAACAACACCAGTATCCTCAATATACTAGGATGTTGTTATAAGAAGGATTCAAACTACACATACACACAACTCCATCTAATGGATGATGAACATAATGTTTCTGTGGATGGCAAACTAACGCCTCACGAAACGATGATTGTTCAAATACATCTTACCGCCTCTCATGGTGGCCATTATGATGGCACTATAATTAAATATGATATTAATGATATATATTTTATATATAAGCTTCTGTAATTCCATTTTATTTCATTCCATTATTCGTTTCATGTTGTATATACATACGATAATTTCATTTGAGGAAGTGCGGACTACCGCCCCCTTAAAATGATATGACTCGTTCATACCACACATGGAACGTATAAAGGATGGTGTTAATGAACTTAAGTAACATATATAAAATATTATATTATACTGGAATAGTAATATACCTATGTATCATTTGGATTTGTTTCTTTTAAAATAAAAATTAAATGGAAGTAGCGTTCGTGCGTACGTACGGACTACCGTCTCCACGAACGCGATGAGATTCATTCTCCATCGTAACCATTCAAGTATAATTATCATTTGATGATTTAAAAATGATGGTTAAGGACTAGATATCATTCTGGATATGAATAAGATACAACAACCATGGCTTATGTAACAAAACATATAAAGAAAATGAGTAAGTTAACACCCGAAACGACGATAATTCTAAGATATTATTAACAAATCAATGTTAAAAGATCATATATGATATCATATTAATATATATGATTCTTGTATAATTTAATAACAATTATTTCACCATTACACAGGAGGTTAACCTACCCCAAACAAGGAAAAGTACAAGGTAAGGGTTATTTCACAATCTCTTCATTATCCGAGGTTGTTTATACGTAATAATCTACTGGGATCTCTTTATCATCCACATCCATGTTTTCTTCGAAATGTATTTCAAAACATTTTTACTATTTACAAGAATATGGGTTAAAGTCATTTTTACCCTTGTTTGACTTTTTATAAGAGGTTTATAAAGGAATCTTTCCGTCGTTTTCAAAACAAGGTCCTTTTTAACCTTTTCGACAGAATTGAGGTAAGAATGTTTTTTTTAACTTATACGGCGGGTGCGGTTATTTTCCGCCGTTATAAAATCGTCGAAGCTTTCCATACAAGCTTATAAGAATATTTTCAAGAAAATGTTTTATTTTATATGGCTCTTAAATGATTTCAAAAATAGAAAGAGATATTTCTCTAAAAAGTGTTTTGATTTCATCTATGTCAACATCCTTTAATGGATTTTACGCTTATTTGAAGTTGATTTATTATAATACAAAACTTCTATATTGTATTGAAGGTTTTGTGATATGTTTGACTGTGGATGTGCTATTTTATACCATTCATAGTTTATGGTGAAACTATTGACATTTCGTATGCTAGTTTTAATCCGAATGTTTATGTTATATTTCAAACTTTTCTTCAGATGAATGTGCTAAACAAGTATGTTCCGGGTTGGGGACCGGTAAAAGTAAGCCCTCTAGGTTGGGGACTGGTTAAAGTAAGCCCTCCAGGTTAGGGACTGGTAAAAGTATGCCCTCCGGGTTGGTGTCCGGTTATTAGAGGCACTCCGGGTTGGTGTCCGGTTATTAGAGGCACTCCGGGTTGGTGTCCGGTTATTAGAGGCACTCCGGGTTGGGTTCCGGTTAGAATTAACCCCTAGGTCTTGGGATGAGGCCTAGACAAAGAAATTAACGTTTAGCATTATGCATTCCAACATTATGAAAGTGGTAATTGATTTTTGCATGTGATTATTCGATTAGTAGAATATCCATGTGAATAAGTAAATGGCATTATTTCATTTTATTTATGCCATACCATGTTGAAAGTTCAAGTTTGAAAGGCTTTTGTTTTAGTTATACATTGCCTTAAATGTTTATTCTTATTTATGAAAGTTTCCGCTATATTGTTATCCTTACTGGGCATTTGAGCTCACCCCTTTTCTATGTTTTATTTTTCCCAGGATGTGAAGAAGTAAATTATGAATGAACTGCAGGGATTTTATGTGGGGATATGAGTGTGGTTTATGGAGACAATATGTTATTGTAGTAGTTTTTCATTTTACGATGTAATGTAAGACTTATGAATATATCTAGTGTTTCCAAGGCTACTAAACCAATCGGTCTTTTGAGATTTGATCTTTCTTGTGATCATGCCAATGTTACGAAGTAATGCACCGACTCTGGGTAGCTGGGGTCGGGGCGTTACAGGTTATATATTTTAGGATGAATCATTAGTATAATGTTATTGATAAACGCTTGGATTAAGCTTGGCAGTTTTGTTCACAATGAATGTGTTTTGTATTATTATTCTATATTATGAGTGTGTAGGGATTCCATAACATTAATGTGATGAATTAAATATATTCTGATATTTTTTAACCATAAAAATGGTTTCATGTCCAGAATTGAACATGGTAACACAAATTGAGAACCCGCTGTCCTTGAAAGCGATAAATCAACACATCTTGGATGGTGTTTTCATTTTTAGTAAAAGATGAGGGGGAAAGAGAGATGATGATGAAATATTAAATTAGATTAATATAATTCTAGTTAATCTTAGTTATTGTATTTATCTAAGAATTTGGATGAGGGTATATGAGGAAATAATTATAAAATAAAGGAACTCAAAATAGAAGAAAAATTGAGAAATCTCTTACGAAAATTCCGTAGCCAAATGACATCACATAAATTTTTATAAAACAGTTTGATGAGATAAAGGGGGTCTCTAATCACTATTAAAAAATATGAATATTAAGGGAAATATGGAATGAAATAACCCATCATAATCTAGTTTAAAATAAAAGTGAAAACATTAATTGACAGCTTTAATAAAAGAGAATGGTGATTGATTCTATTACCTTGTAGAGTAACTCCCAAAACATGAAGGTTGAGACCTTGGGGGTTTGAGGACACCTTGGGATAACTCCTAGGGAGGTAATAATAGCATAGAATCTAGGAAAAAGAGTTTGGAATGAAATAAAATGAAGTTGGGAGAGTGGGAATTTATAGTAATTAAGAGGGAGTTTTTTATTATTTAAAAGGGACACCTCATTAGTGGTTTTTTTCAAAACCATGGGCTTTTCCATTGTATTTGATCATGGTGTTTTGGAACATGGAAAAAATCATGTCATAAGATACTGTAGAAAAGTTGACCAGCCTTTTATATTTAATTCTTACATCATTATGATGCCATTAAACTATTAAAAACTCAAAACTGTAATTTTACTATTCATGGAAAATTCATGTATTTTAGACAAATCCCAAAAATACACCCTAAGAATTTTTCAATGTATAGAATTAAATAATGAACTCCATTTTTTAAAAATAATTTTCTATTTATTTTTATTTTAATTCTTAAATAAAATAATATTTAATTCAAAAAATATCAATTTTAAAGATATAATTAATTCTATATCACATTGAGGAATTAATTAAGATCTAATTATCTTATTACCTTAAGAAAATAAAATACTTTCATTATTCACTATTTACAATGTTCATATTACAATTAATATTACAATTTATAGGGTATATAAATATTCATAAAAAAATCAAGTTGGTTATATCATACTCCAAATGACATACTTGTCACAACTCTAGATGACCGTTTTTTCGAAATTAAAAACATAACAGTTGAAAATTTATGTTTAATGGCTTGGTTTTGACTGTCTCTTAAATAATCATGTGTTTTTTAAAGTAAAAAAATTCTTTATTAAATATATACTATGAATAGAATGTATTTAAGGGAATCTTACTAAAAAAATTTGGGGTGTTATATTATTCCCTCTTTCGAAAATTTCGTCGTCGAAATTTTAGACTATCCGTCGGTTTGAGGGTGATAAGCAGACTATCTATCGGTTTGAGGGTGATAAGTAGTACTCACATGAATCTTATTATTCAAATCCTTCTAGATAATTTTCCATAATATTGATATAAACTGGGGATCTCGATAAGACACAATCGATAGAGGTGAACTAGGATGTTTTACAACTTCATTAATATAAATTCTTTCCAGGCGCTCAAGTGGTAAATCCTCTCTTATATGATGGAAATGTACTGATTTTTTGATACGATCAACAATTACCCATATTTCCTTATTCCTTATAGGTGAATTCAGCAGTGTGATGACAAAATCCATCATAATGTTACCCCAAATCCACATAGGAATAAGTATAGTTTTCATCACTCCTCTAGGATGTTATCTCCCTTCCATCACATGTTGAAAAACTAGACACCTTGACACGTATTCAGCAATTTCCTGCTTCATATTATCCCACCAAAAATATTCCATCAGATCTATATACATATTTGTGCTACCTGGGTGTATAGAGAAATTTGCGCTATGAGCATCATCTAATAATTCCTTTCTTATCTTGGGTACTAATGAAACACATAACCTCTTTCCAAACTTCATAACTCCTTCCTCATAGATGAAGTCTTCCAATCTCCCATCCTTAATAGAAATGAATTTCTTATGTAAATTTTCTTCATCAGATTGAGATATTTTTATCTTCTCTAGTAAATATGGTTTAACAATCATTTGAAAGAGGAAGGATTTTCCGCTACCTTAACAATTCCCATATACATCTTTAATATATCGATGAATATTGTATATCTTTTAATCTTCAATTGAGTTAGAAGTCCATGATCATTCCTCCTTAATGCATCTCCCACCTTATTTACCTTTCCTAGGTTGTAGTGTATTGACCAATCCTAATCTTTGAGTAACTTGAGACATCTATTTTTCCTCCGGTTGTGTTATTTTTGTGTAAAAATGTATTTCAAAATCTTGTGATCTATGTATATCTCATATTCATACTGTAAAGATAATATCTCCATATTTTTATAGAAAATATTATAGCTACTAACTGAAGATCATGTGTTGGATGTTTTACTCATGATTCTTCAACTGCCTTGATGCATAAGCAATAACTTTACTATTTTTCATAAAGAAGCAACCTAGCCCATTCTTTGATTCATCACTATATATTACAAATCCATCACTTCCAAATGGAAGAGTAAAATTTGGAGCATTTAATAATATTCTTTTCAATTATTCGAAGAATTTTGTAAATTCCTTTTTGCACAAAACTTAACTCCTTTATGTGTGAGCCTGGTTAGAAGATTATCCAGTCGAGAAAACTTTTGAATGAAATGCCGATAGTAACCTGCTATGGTAATAAAACTACGTACATCAGTTACATTTGTTGATGTGGGCCAATCCTGGATTTCCTTTTTCATTATTGAATCAACAATTATTCCATCCTTATAGACAATATTCCCATAAAATCAACTAATTGAATCCATAATTCAAACATTCTAAACTTCCTATATAATTCATTTGTTCTAAGTGTTTTTAGAATAATCCGCAAGTTATCCTATTGATCTTCATATCTTTTTGATTATACCTGGATATAATCAATGAATATGAAAAAAAATTTATCAAGATATTCCTTGATAACTCTATTCATTAAATCTATAAAAAATAGGGTTCATTAGTCAGTCCAAAAGGCATCACTGTATAAATATAATGCCCATACCTGGTTCGAAATGTTGTCTTAGAAATATCGTCCATCCTCACTCACAGCTGATGATATCTAGATCAAAGGTCAATATTCAGAAAGTATTGGGTTCCATGAATTTGATCAAATAAATCATCAATCTAAGGTAGAGGATTTTTTTTTATTATAATAGCATTGATTTCCCTATAATTAATGCATAGTTTCATGGATCCATCTTTCTTTTTGAAAAACAAGACTGGGGCTCCCCATAGAGAAACACTAGATCTAATAAATCCTTTTTTACTCAACTCCTCTTGTTGTTTCTTTAGCTCCACTAACTCCACAGTGGCCATTTTATAAGGGGGATTTGATATAGGTCTTACACTAGGAATTAAGTAAATGGAAAACTCAATTTCCCGCTTCGGAGGATGTCCAGGTAAATCCTCTGGAAACACATCAATGTATTATTACACTATATTCACATCTTCAATTTGAATATTTCTTCCGACAACCATAAATATTGGGTTCTCTTCCTCCCCAAGAATTTCATTCTATAGAGAAACTGTGGGGTGGGTCTAGAAAAGAATTAGTTAGCGAGGTATCTACTCTAATGATAAGAGATTCTACACGATTTTCAAAAATTGTAACTTCCTTTTTCATGAAATAAATATTTTCATCATAGTTTGACATCTAATACATACTGAGAATTATTTCAAAGTCTGTCATTGGTATGATTATAAGTTTAGAAACTAAATCACCTTTATGTGACATGAGGGGAACTATTTGACATGCCTTTTTAGAATGATTCATCCCATAGGAGTTTTTACTAACAACTCCTTTATTAAATCAAATTGGACATGTCTAATTTTGCTGGAAAATGGGTATATATAAATGAATGCAATGATCCAAAATCAAATAAAGTGTTTATTAAGATAGAGGAAACAATTAAAGTACCTTCCACCACATCATTAGGGACTTCAAATTCCATGGTTGTAATATCATAATATCTCCCTTTATCTCTTGTCTTTTTCTAAGGCATGTTTTCTTAGTGCTTAGGACACTTATTTGCATAGTGTCCCATATCTCTAAAATTTTATAATTATATATAATTAAATTTTTTATTCCCCTTGCATTAATGATATAGATCACCATTTTCTCCACACTTATAGCAGACTCCCATGCCTTTCATGCATTTCTTGAGATGAATCTTTCCACAATTCTCACATAATGGTAAATATTTTGGTCCCTTTTTCCTCTTTGGTGCTTCACATTTCCCTTGGATATCAGAGTACCTCTTTCTATATTGGTTTCCCTTGAAAAAATTTGATCTAGAAAATTCCTTCTCTATTTTGGTGACTCTTGATAATATTTCATCATATGATGAAAATGTTTGAGGAGCAAATGCCCTTTGAAGACTTGGCTTATGAAATTCAATGAAATGATCAATATTGTCTGCCGAGTCACGTATGTAATCTGTAGCATACATGGATAGCATTGTGACTGTATCCTAATACTCTGCAACACTATCTTCTTCCCTTTGCATTAATCCAAGGAATTTCCTCTTCATTTGGGTTCGTTTCTCATGAAGGAAATACTTTTCGAAGACTATTTCCTTAAAATTCCTCAATTCAATATCATCTATTTCTTCTTCCTCCATGGTATTCCAAATCAAGGTCCACCATGGATCAGCGACTCCCTAGAGACAATATACTATCAGTACTACCTTTTAGTTTTCATTTTATCTTAATTCCATGAATATCATTTCAAGTGACTTGATCCATTGCTCAACAACCACTGGATTAGTAGTCCTGCTAAAAGATGGGGACTTCTGCAGCATGAAATGATCCAACAAAGGTGTGTAATTATTATTCGTTACCACTTGAGAATATTTTACTAATGTGGTCATGATCTGATCTTCTCCAACATTGACTGCGTTGGCTTGCTTAGTGGGGAGATCCCTATATATCCCACGATTATTGATTCCCCTTATTCCATTAGACACCATTTTTAAATAGTAACACACACTAGAAGAGGTTAGGAATCATAATGTATAACCCTAACTTGACAAAATACATAGCATAAATTGAGATCCTATGGATGGATAATCCCATAATCAGAAAAATGGTTTCTTTGAGGAATAATTTACATTTCAATCCTTCAAAATGTTTTTTAAATAAAATATGAATTATCCTAATCATATCCCCTAGGAGTTTCATATCCAAGAGTGCAGCAAGGCATATTTTTGTGTACCTGGATACCCTGGGTCAAGCTCGAAACTCTTTGTCGGAGCTTTCACTCCTAGGTACATCTGTGCCAGAGCCACCTGTACCTGCTCGTATCCAGATAGGGATGTATTAGCTTGAAGAATTCACATAATCTATTCCTTACCAAAATAGTAGGATGTTCTTGTATGTTTATCCTCAAATACAAACTTAGGGCTTTTTTCATACACTACATTTCTTATGCTTGTTTTCTAGTTTTCTACAAAACCTTCCTATGATACCAACTGTAACACCCTGACCACTCTAGACCAGATTCGGTGCATTACTTGTTATATTTTAATGGTTATAAGGAATGAATATCCAAAGGAATGATCGGTATAGTAGTATTGAATAAACAAGACGCATAAATGTAACACAAATTACATTTTAAAAGGTTACAAAGTAAAATACATGACAAAAACTAAAAAATGCATCCACAGGAACACAATAAATGATCTCCACTTCATCACATGTTAAAGGTAAAAATAAAAGGGGTGAGCTCAAATGATCAGTAAGGGGTAAAAATGGAGAAATAATGAATCAATAATAATTTAATTTTAAACAGTTTGATATAATAAACATGGCATGGTGAATAAATGAAAAACTCACACCATTAATAAACTGAGAATGAAACTGCATCCATATATTTTTCCAAAGTCAAAACCTCAAGGATAGTAATAACAGATAATGAATAAAGAGAATGATTATTAATTTTACATAATCCAAATGGAACATGATACCACAATACCATTAAAACGGATTAGTTCTATGAGTAAAAACCCGTCTGATTTTTAGAAACAAACTCGAAGGGTTTGTCACCAACTGATTTGTCTCATGATGTTTCCCAAGAATCGAGGGGCAACAGCAGGCCCCACCCACCACATCATGTACAAATAACTCTTGATACATTTATTAAATACAAGATCAATATGCTGTTTCAATATCCGTATAGAGTAGAGAATAAGGATTCCCCAATACTTCCATAGTTAAAATAAATTTTAAATTATACACCATATTTAAAATGGTATACGGTTTAGACAATAATGATATCCTTGATATGAGATTATGGATATTTAATGTAAATATAATTTCAAATTAAAATTGATCTCAAATGGGAAGTAGGTACAAAACATAAGGATTATTAGTGCATAATACAAAGTTAGTCACAACAAAATGGTAGTTGAGACAAAGTCCCTTACAACAATGTAATCGACAGAATCATATGAACAGAACATAATAACCCTCAAATGAATCATTGAATACCATTAATATAAAGAAAATAATAATATTATATATCAAATGGTTGTTCACATATACCACATATAGGAAATATGTGGCGAGCAATGTAAATATCATGGAATTAAAAGTGAGATAAGAAACCCCTTACCTTAAAATAGAGTGTGTTCTTTGTTTGTTTTAATGACATGAATAATAAAATTTAGCTTCATTAATTAATAATTCCACAACTTAATATGCATTTAAATTATTTATAACATCCATATTAAGTTCATTCATGGCCCTTTTTATGGGTTTAAGAGGATCACTTTTATTGTTTTGGAAGCATTTTCTTCCTTGGTTTTCATGATTTGTTAACTTGTATTCCTGAATGGAAGTTTGTTCGAAATGTGGTTAAACATACATATTTGTTAATATATATTATTAGTTATATTAAATATATATAATTTATCTTATAATGATTCTATGTTATATACATGGGGATGAATCATTAGTTAAATGTTATTGATAAATGCTTGGATGAAGCTTGGCAGTTTTGTGCTCAATTAACTTGTTTATTATTATTATTCTATATTATGAGTGTGTGGGGATTACAGAACATTAATGAGATGAAATACCTATATTCTTATATGGTTCGACCATAAAAATGGTTTCATGACCAGAATTAAATATGGAAAAGTAAATTGAGAACCCTTCGTCCTTGAATGTGAAAAATTAACACATCTCGGACTACGGTTGCATTTTTAGTATAATATGAGGGGTAAAGAGAGATGATGATGATATATTCCATACGAATAATATAATTCTAGTTCATGTAAGGTACTTTAATTATCATAGAATTTTTATGAGTGGATATGAGTAAAAAAGTATAAAATAATGAAACTCAAAATAAAAGTAAAATTGAGAAATCACTTACAAAAATTCAGCAGCCTAACGAAGTCACTTAAAATTAAATAAAATAGTTTGATGAGAGAAAGGGGGTCTCTCATCATTATTACATAATATGGGTTTTAAGGGAAATATGAAATGAAATATCTCATTATAATCCAATTGAATGTATAATAGAAAACATAAAATGAAAGCTTTAATAAAAGAGAAGGGTGGTAGATTCTCTTAGCTCATAGAGTAACTCCCAAAACCTAAAGGCTTAGACCTTAGGGGTTTTTGGACACATTTGTAGGAATAATAGGGAGGTAATAATACTCATGCATCGAGGATAATGAATTTTTAATTAATGAAAACGAAATGGGGGAGAGTGGGTATTTATAGTAATTAAGAGTGAGTTTTTTATTAATTAAAAGAGACATCTCATTAGTGGTTTTTGCAAAACCATGGGCTTTCCCATTGTATTTTCCCAGGGGTTTTTTCCACTTGGGACACGTCATGTCATATGTTACTATACATAAGTCGACAAAACTTTTAAATTTAATTAATAAATTATTATGATGTCATTAAACTAACAAAAACTCAAAAATGTATTTTTACTATTCAAATAATTCAAGTATTTTAGGAAAATACCAAAAATTACACCCTAACCATTTGTGGATGTGTAGAATTAAAAAATGAACTCTATTTTTTGAAAATAATATTCTAATTATTTTTAATTTAATTTTTAAATAAATACATAGTTAATTCAAAAAATAACAATTTTAATGATATAAATAGTTCTATATCACAAAGATAATTTAGTTAAGATCTCATTATCTTATTACCTTAAGAAAATAAAATTTATCATTATTTAATATTTATAAGGGTCATATTACTATTAATATAACTATTCATAGAGGTATGTTACTATTCATCGAAAAATCATGTTGGTTCTATCAAACTCCAAATGACCTACTGGTCACAACTCTAGATAACCATTTTTTCAAAATTCAAAACATAAAAGTGGAAAATTTATGTAAAATTGCTAGGTTTTGACTATCTCTTAAATAACCAAATGTTGTTTCAAAGGAAATCAATGCTTTATGAAATATAGACTATAAATAGAATGTATTGAAGAGATGCATACAATATTTCTTTTGGGTTGTTATATTATTCCCTCCTTAAGAAATTTCGTCCTTGAAATTTTATGTATAAAGACCACCAAAAAGATTTGGGTGGTTCTTCTTCAAGAAATCCTCTAGTTCCCATTTTGATTCCTCCATATTCTAGTTTCTCCAAAGAACATTTACTAGATGAGTTCTTTTATTTCTCAATACCTACTCTCATGTGTCAAGAATCTCGATAGGCTCTTTCCAAAATGGAAAATCAGGTTCAAGTTCTATTTCTTCATAGGTGAGTACGTGCATTGGGTTTGGCTTGTATTTCTTCACCAATGACACATGGAGCACATCATGGACTTTGGAGAGACTTCGAAGCATTGATAAATGGTAAGCTATTTCATCAATTCTTTCTATAATTTCAAATGGTCCGATATACCTAGGGCTCAGTTTCCCGTTCTTACCGAACCTTTTGAGACCCTTCCATGAAGATACATTCAGAAAGACATGGTCTCCCACTTGGAATTCCAAATCCTTTCTTCAGTTATCAACGTAACTCTTCTTCCTACATTTTACTCATTTAATATGGGCTTGGATCATCTTCACGTTTGTCGTGGTCTCTTCAATATGTTCTGGGCCTATAAGTTTCCTCTCACTAACGTCGTCTCAACAAGTTGGAGTTCGACATCACTTTCTATATAATGCTTCATATAGAGCCATTTGAATACTAGAATTGAATCTATTGTTGTAGGAAAATTCAACCAAAGGAATGTATTGATCCCACATACCTTGTAAGTCAAGAGAGAATGAAATCATCATGTCTTCTAGAGTTTTAATAGTCCTTTCTGATTGTTCATTGGTTTGGGGGTGATAAGCAGTACTCATCTGAAGCTCAGTATTCAATTCATTCTATAGACTTTTCTAGAATTTTTATGTAAACTGGGGATCTCAAATAGACATAATCGATAAAGGTTCCCCAGTAAGTCTTAAAACATCATTAATATAAAGTCCTTCCAAGAACTCAAGTGGAAAATCCTCTCCTATAGGAAGGAAATGTGCTGATTTTGAGAGATGATCAACAATTAACCATATTTCATCATTCATTCTAAGTGTCCTCAGTATTCTGGTGAAAAAATCCATCGTAATTGTTTCCCACTTACACATAGGAATAGGTAGAGGTTTCATCAATCCTCTAGGATTTTGTCTCTCTTCCTTCACATGTTGAAAAACTAGACACCTTGACATGTAGTCAGCAATTTCCTGCTTCATATTATCCCACCAAAAATATTACTTCATATATCTATACATCTTTGTGCTACCTAGGTGTATAGATAAATTTGAGATATGGGCATCATCTAATAGTTCCCTTTTGAGTTTAGGTATATATGGAACACATAACCTCTTCCAAAACATCAGAACTCCTTCCTTATATGTGAAGTCTTTTAATCTCCCATTCTTAACAGCAATAATTTTCTTGTGTAGATTTGCATCATCATACTGAGAGATTTTTATCTTATCTAGTAAAGATGGTTTATCAATCATTTGAAAAAGTAAATATGTTTCCATTTCATTAAAAATTACAATATTCATCTTTAATAGATCCATTACTATAGGATCTCTCTCAATCCTCATTTGAGTCAGAAGTCTAGTATATTTCCAGCTTAATGCATCTTCCACCTTATTTGCCTTTCCTGGTTGGTAGTGTATTGAACAATCGTAATCTGTGAGTAACTTGAGCCATCTATTTTGCCTCATGTTTAGTTCCTTTTGTGTAAAAAAATATTTCAAACTCTTTTTATATGTTTATATCTCAGTTTTTTACCGTAAAGATAATTTCTCCATATTTTCTAGGCTAAGATTTCAACTACTAACTCAAGATCATGTGTTGGATAATTCTTCTCATGAGTCTTCAACTTCATTATTGCATAAGCAATAACTTTACCATTTTTCATAAGGATTCAACCCACCCCATTCTTTGATGCATCACATTATATTACAAATCCATCATTTCTAGATAAAAGAGTCAAAATTGGAGAATTGACCAACATTATTCTCAATTCATCGAAGCATTCTGTACATTATTTTGTCCACATAAACATAACTCTTTTACGTGTAAGCTTGGTTTATCGGATTACCCAGTCGGGAAAAATTCTGAATGAAACGCCAATAGTAACCTATTGAGATAATAAAATAGAATTCATCGGTTACATTTGTAGGCATGGGCCAATCTTGGATTGCCTTTTCCATTTCAAAATCAACTAGGATTATATCACTAGAGACAATATGGACTTGAAAAGAATCTGATTGAAGCCAGAATTCTTACATTCTAAACAGACCATATAATTCATTTCTTCTAGGAGTTTTTAGAATAATTCTGAAATTGATCCTCATGATCTTCATAGATTTCTGAGTATACCAGAATATCATCGATGAATAGAATAACAAAGTTATCTCGATATTATTTGAAAACTCTATTCATTAAATCCATGAAAATAGAGGGTGTATTAGTCTGTCAAAGAGGAATCACTGTAAACTCCAAATTCCTATACCTGGTTCAGAATTCTGCCTTAGGAATATCTTCATTCCTCACTCATAGGTGATGATATCCAGATCGAAGGTAAATCTTCGAAATGTATTGAGCTCCCTGAAGTTGATCAAATAAATCATCAATATGAGGAACAAGATACTTATTTTTTATTCTGATAGTATTGATTTCCCTATAATCAATTCATAGCCTCATGGATCCATCTTTCTTCATGAAAATCAAGAACATGTCTCCCTATAGAGAAATACTAGGTCGAATAAATCCTTGTCACTCAATTCCTCTAGTTGTTTCTTTAGCTCCACTAACTCCACAGTGGCCATTCTATAGGGGGTATTTGATATAGGTCTTGCACCATGAATTAAGTCAATGGAAAACTCAATTTTCCACTCTCGATGATGTCTAGGAAAATTCTCTAGAAACACATCAATGTATTCTTGCACTATATTCACATCTTTAATTTGATGATTCCTTCCCTTACCCATAGATATTGGGTTCTCTTCCTCTCCATGAATTACATTCAATAGAGCTACTGGGGGTGGGTCTAGATAAGAATCAGATGGAAAGGTCTCTACTCTAAAGATAAGAGATTCTAACCCAATTTTAAAAATTATAACTTCCTTTTTCTTGAAATAAATTTTCACATCATAGTTTGACAGACAAATCAAACTGAGAATTATATCAAAGTCAGTCATTGGTATTATGATAAGGTTATAAACTAAAGCACTTTTATGTGTTAGGAGGGGAACTAGTTGACTTGCCTTTGTTGCAATGATGCATCCCCTATGAGTTTTTAGAAACAAATCATTTATTAAATCAAATTGTACATGTCTAATTTTCATATAAAACATGGAAGATATAAATGAAAGCGATGATCCAGAATAAAATAAAGTGTTGGATACTTTTGAGGAAACAATTAAAGTACCTGCCCCCACATCATTAGGAACTTTATCTTCCACATTTGTAATAGAATATGATCTCCCTTTCTCTCTTGGAATTTCTGAGGCATGGTTTCTTGAGGATTAGGACACTCATTTTCATAATGTCCCATATCTATAAAATTTTCGAATTGATCATCATTAAATTGTTTCTTCCCATTCCATTCATGAGATAGATGAAACCTTTCTCTACACTTATGGAAGACTACCATGACTTTAAATAATTTTTCGAGAAGATTCATTCCATAATACTCGCATAATGGGAATTTCTTCATTCCCTTGTTCTTCTTTGGTGCTTCACAATTCCCTTGTTTATCACGGTACCTCTATTTATCTTGGATTCCCTTGAAAAAATTTTATCTAGAAAATTCCTTCTCTGTTTTGATGGCACAAGATACAATTTCATCATATAATGAAAATGTTTGAGAAGGTAGATCCCTTTAAAGACTTGGATTAGGACCTTCAAATAAATGATCAATCTTGTATTCCGAGTCACGTATATAATCTACAGCATACCTTGCAAGCCTTGTGAAGGTATCCTCATACTCTGCAACACAGTCTTCTTTATTTTTCTTAAAGACAAGGAATTTCGTCTTCATTTCGGTTCACTGCTCATGAGGGAAATAATTTTCAAAGAATATTTCCTTAAAAGTTCTCCATTCTATATATTTATTTCTTCTTCCTCCATGGTATTCTGAATCAAGGACCACCATTGATCCGCATTTTCCTTGAGAAAATATACTAACAATATTACATTTTCATTTTCATTGCATCATAATTCCATGAATATCATTTCTAGGGACTTGATCTATTGCTCAAAAACTATAAGATTATTAGTCCCACTGAGCTTCTGTCACCTGAAATGATCCAACATAGGTGTTAAATATTTATTCATTACAACTTGAGTAATTTGTCCCAATATTTTCATGATATTATTTTCTCTAACATTGAAATTTTTGTCTTACTCAGTGGGGAGATCCCTACATTTACCATGATTATTTATTCCCCCGCTTCCATTAGACACCATTTCTAAATAGTGGAAGACACTATATTAGGGTATGAATCATAACGTATAGTCTTAACATAACAAAATACTTAGCATGAATTGAGATCCTATGATTGGATAATCCAATAATCAAAAAATATTTTCTTTGAGAAATAATTTACATTTGAATCATTCATAATGGATTGTAAAGAAAATATGAATTATCCTAAACATTTCCATTGGGAGTGTGGTAACAAAGAGTATAGAAAGGCCCATTTTCATGTAACAGGATACCCTGGGTCAAGCCCGAAACTCATTTTCAGAGCTTTCACTCCTAGGTACATTTTTGATAGAGCTACCTCTTCCTGGTCGTCTCCAAACTGAGTTGTATTTTCTAGAAGTATTCACATAATATATTTCTTAACAAAATACCAGGACATTATTGTATGTTTATCATGAAATACTACCTTAGGTCTTTGTTCCCTACTATATATTTCCTACTATAGTTTTCAAGTTTTCTACTAAACCTTCAACTCATACCAACAGTAACACCCAGACCCCTATAGACTAGAGTTGGTGCATTAATTTTTATATTGGCATGGTTAGAAGGAATTAAAATCATGATGGAAAGATCATTTTAGTGGTATTGAAGAAAATAGATACATAAATGAAATTAAAATTACATTGGAAAAGGTTACAAAATACAATACATAAGTAAAACTAAAAATTGCATCAACATAAACTCAATAAACGATATCTTCTTCGTCACCTATTGAAGTTAAATGATTAATGGGGTGATCTCAAATGCTTAGTAATGGTTACAAATGGTAGAAACATGAATCAATAATAACTG
Organism: Viscum album; assembly: GCA_963277665.1. Classification (NCBI taxonomy): domain Eukaryota; kingdom Viridiplantae; phylum Streptophyta; class Magnoliopsida; order Santalales; family Viscaceae; genus Viscum; species Viscum album. Next base: position 766,375,801 of record OY728119.1, on the reverse strand, counting down.
AATTGTAATCAGTTTGACATAATCAACATGGCATGGTGAATAAATCCATTAATAAACTTAGAATGAAAATACATCCATAGGTTTTGTCATACTAAAAACATCATGGATAGTAATAATAGATAATGAATAAATAGAATTATTATTAATTTTAAATCATGTATCTAGAACTTGATACAATAATACCATTAAAATGGTTTCGTTCTGTGGGTAAAACCTCGTCTGATCTTTGGAAACAAACTCGAAGGGTTTGTTGCCAATTCATTTGACAGATGAAACCTGTCAATGTATCGATGGGATATAGAATGCCCCTCCTACCACTTCAAGTCAAAATCATTATTTATACATTGATTTAATACAAGATCAATATGCCTTTTCAATACTTTTATAGAGTAGAGAATCCAGATTCATCAATATTTCCATAGTTAAAATAAATTTTCAGTTATACACCGTATGTAAAATGATATACAGTTTAGACATTATAAATATAAATGATATGTGATAATGGAAATTTAATAGAAATATTATTTCAAATGAAAAGTGATCTCAAATGGGCAGTAGGTACACCACATAAGGATTATTAGGTGTTCAATACAAAGTTAGTGACAACAAAATGGTTGTTGAGACAAAGTCCCTTACCAAGATGTAATTGGTTGAATCATATGACAAAAATTTAATAACCATCAAATGAATAATTTAATACCATGAATATAAAGAAATAATGTAATTATATATCATATAGAAGTACACATATACCAAATACAAGAAATAAGTGGCGAAAAACGTAAATATCAAGGAATTAAAAGTGTGATAAGAAACCCCTTGCCTTATGACAGAGTGTGTTCTTCATTTGTTTTAATGACCTAAATAACAAAATTTATCTTCATTAATTAATAATTCCAAAACCTCATGTGCATGTAATTTATTTATTATAACCTTATTAGGTTCATTCAAGGCCGTTTTTATGGGTTTAAGAGGATCAATTTTATTGTTTTGGAAGCATTTTCTTCCTGGGTTTTCGTGATTTGTTTACTTTTATTCATGAATGGAAGTTCAATTGAAATGTGGTTAATCATACAGAATTGTTAACATATATTAATAGTGATATTAAATTTATCAGAATGATCTTATAATGATTCTGTGTTATATACATGAGGATGAATCATTGTTTAAAAGTTATTGGTAAATGCTTGGATTAAGCTTGGTGGTTTTGTGCACAATGACATGTTTTGTATTATTATTCCCTATTATGAGTGTGTAGTGATTGCAGAAAATTAATGAGATGAAATACATATATTGGGATATGGTTCATCCTTAAAAATATTTTCATGAATAGAATTGATGATGGTAATGTAAATTGAGAACTCGTCATCCTGGAATGTGATAAATTAACACATCTCGAACGCTGTTTTCATTTTTAGTATAAGAGGAGGGGGAAAGAGAGATGATGTTGAAATATTCCGTTAGAATAATATAATTCCAATTAATGTAATGTAATGTAATTATCAAAGAATTTGTATGAGGTTATATAAGGAAATAAGTATAAAAGAATGGAACTTAAAATAGAATAAAAATTGAGAAATCACTTACAAAAATTCGGCAACCTAATGAAATCACATAAAATTTAATAAAACAGTTTAATGATAGAAATTGGGTACCTTATCAATATTATATAATATGGTTATTATAGTTAATATGTAATTAATTATCCCATCAAAATTCAAATTAATATAAAATAGAAAAAAGAAAATGAAAGCTTTAAGAAAAGAGAATGGTGGTTGATTCTCTTACCTTGTAGAGTAACTCCCAAAACATGAAGGTTGGGACCTTGGGGGTTTGAGGACACATTTGAAGGACTCATAGGGAGGTAATAATACCATATATTTGAGGATAATGTGTTTGGAATGAATTAAGTCTAATTAGGGTGAGTGGGTATTTATAGTAATTAAGATGGAGTTTTTTATTAATTAAAAGGGACACCTCATTAGTGTTTTTTGAAAAACCATGGTCTTGCCCATGGTTTTTGCCCATGTTTTTATTCCACATGGAAAAAATTATGTCATAAGTTATAGTGCAAAAGTCTAACATACTTTTATATTTAATTATTACATCATTATGATTTCATTAAAGTATCGAAAACTTAAAACTGTATTTTTACTATTCATGGCAACAATCAAGTATTTTAGAAAAATCCCAAAACCTCACCCTACCCATTTTTCAATGTGTAGAATTCAAAAATGAACTCCATTTTTGAAAATAATTTTTTATTTATATTTCATTTAATTTTTAAATAATTTCATATTTAATTTGAAAAATTAAAATTTTAAATATATAATTAGTTCTATATTACATTGAAAAATTAATTAATTTATCATTATATTATTACCTTAAGAAAAAAAATATTACCATTATTTACTATTTATAAGGGTCATATTACTATTAATATTACTATTCATCAAAATATCATGTTGGTTCTATCATACTTCAAATGACTTACTAGTCACAACTCTAGATGACCGTTTTTCGATATTCAAAACATAAAAGTAGAAAATTTATTTTTAATGGCCAGTTTTTGACTATCTCTTAAATAATCAAGTGTTGTTTCAAAGGAAAACAATGCTCTATTAAATATAGACTATGAATTGAATTTATTTTAGAGAAGTATACCATTAAATGTTTGGGGGTTATATTATTCCATCCATCAGACATTTTTTCCTCGAATTTTTATGTATAAAGCCCACCAAATAGAAGTGGGAGGTTTTTCTTTATGAAATCCCTTGGTTCCAATGTTGCTTCCTCTATATCCTGGTTTATCCAAAGCCCCTTTACTTGACAAGATGTATGATTTCTCAATACCTACTCCCTTGTGTCAATAATTCTGATAGGATCTTCACAGTATGACAAATCATGTTCCAGTTCTATTTCATCATAGGTGAGTTCATGCATTGGGTCTGGCATGTATTTTTTCAACAAAAACACATGGAACACATCATGGAATTTGGATAGAATTGGAGGAATTTCTAAACAGTAAACTACTGGTCTGATTCTTTCTATAATTTCAAATGTTCTGATGTACCTAGGGATCAGTTTCCCATTCTTACCGAACCTTAAGACACCCTTCCATGGAGATACTTTCAGGAAAACATGATCTCCCACATGGAATTACAAATCTTTTCTGCGGTTGTCTGCATAACTCTTCTACCTACTTTGGAATACATTAATATGGGCTTGGATCATCTTCACCTTTGTCATAGTCTCTTCAATAAGTTATGGGCCAATAATTTTCCTCTCACCAACTTCGTCCCAAAAAGTCGGAGTTCGAAATCTCTTTCAATATAATGCTTCATATGGTGCCATATGAATACTATAATGGAAACTATTTTTGTTGGAAAATTCAACCAAAGGCATTTATTGATCCCACATACCTTGGAAGTCAAGTGAGAATGACATGAGCATGTATTCTAGACTTTGAATAGTCTTTTTGGACTGTCCATCAGTTTAGGGGTGATAAACGGTACTCATATGAAGCTAAGTATTCAAAGACTTCTGGAAAATTTTCCATAATTTTGATGTAAACCGAGGATCTCAATCAGACACAATAGACGGTGGTGCACCATGAAGTATTATAAATTCATTAATATAAAGTCTTTCTAGGTACTAAAGTGGTAAATCCATTCTTATAGGAAGGAAATGTTCTGATTTTGTGAGATGATCATCAATTACCCATATTACATCACTCTTTCTAGGTGTCCTTGGTAGTACGGTGACAAAATCCATCGTAATGTCATCCCACTTCTACATTGAAATAGTTAGAGGTTGTATCACTCCTCTAGGATGTTGTCCCTTTACCTTCACTTGTTTACAAACTAGACAACTTGACACGTAGTTAGAAATTTCACACTTCATATAATCCCACAAAAAATATTCCTTCAGATCTCAATACATCATTTTTCTACCTTGGTGTATAGAGAAATATGAGCTATGAGCATCGTCTAATAGTTCTCCTTTTATCTCAGGTACTGATGGAATTCGTAACCTCTTCCGAAACATCAAAACTCCTTTCTCATACACGATGTCTTACAGTCTCTCATCCTTAAAATCAATCATTTTCTTGGGTAGATTTTCATCATCATATTGACATATTTTTATATTCTCTCATAAATATGGATTAAAATTCATTTGAAAGAGAAAATATGTTTCCCATTTCATAACAATTCCCCAATCCATATTTTATATATCCATGAATATAGGATCTCTCTCAATAATCATTTGAGTCCGAAGTCCATGATAATTCCTACTTAATGCATTTTCCACCTTATTTTCCTTTCTTGGGTGGTAGTGTATTGAACAATCGTAATCATTGAGAAACTCAAGCCATCTCCATTGCCTCACATTGAGTTCTTTTTGTGAAAAATTGAATTTCAAACTCTTGTGATCTATGTATATCTCACATTTTTCACCATAAAGATAATGTATCTATATTTTCAATGAAAAGATTACAATTGCTAACTCAAGATCATGTGTTGGATAATTTTTCTCACGAGTCATCAACTACATTGATTCATAATCAATAACTTTACCATTTTTCATAAGGATGCATCCTAGCCCATTCATTAATGCATCACTTTATATTACAAATATTTCACTTCCAGATAGAATAGTCAAAATTGGATCATTGAACAATATTCTTTTCAATTATTCAAAGAATTTTGTACATTATTTTGTGTACCCAAACATAAGTCTTTTTCTTGTGAGCTTGGTTAGCAGATTATCCAGTCGGGTAAAATTCTGAAAGAAACACCGATAGTAACCTGCTAAGCTAATAAAACTGCATACCTCAGTTACGTTTGCTGCCATGGGCCAATCTTTGATTGCCTTTTTCTTTGCAGGATCCACTAGGATTCCATCCTTAGAGACAATATGGCCTAGAAAAGAATCTCATTGAATCCAGAATTCACACTTTCTACACTTCTCATATAATTCATTTCATCTATGAGTTTTTTGAATAATCTTCCAGTGTTCCTCATGATCTTCGTAGCTTTTGAGTATACCAGGATATCATTGATGAATACCACAAAAAATTTATCAAGATCATCCATGAAAACATTATTTATTAAATCCGTGAAAATAGAGGGTGAATTAGTGAGTAAAAAATTCATCACTATCAACTCATAATGCCAATACCTGGTTCAAAATGCTATCTTAGGAATATATTTCTTCCTCACTCACAGCTAATGATAGCTGGATCTAAGGTCAATCTTAGAAAAGTATTGAAATCTCTGAATTTAATGAAATAAATCATCAATCCGAGGTAGATGATAATTATTTTTCGTTGTAATAGCATTGATTTCCCTATAATCAATGCATAGCCTCATGGATCCATCTTTCTTCTTGACAAACAAGACCAGGGCTCCCCATGGAGAAACACTAGGTCGAATATATCCTTTATCACTCAACCCCTATAGTTATTTCTTATTTCCCCTAACTCCACAGTGGACAATCTATAGAGGGTATTTGATATAGGTCTTTCACTAGGAATTAAGTCAATGGAAAACTCAATTTCCCACTCTAGAGGATGTCCATCTGATTCCTCTAGAAACACATCAATGTATTGTTGCACAATATTCACATCTTCAATTTTAATATTTCTTCCCTCACCCATAGACATTGGGTTCTATTCCTCTCCATGAATTTCATTCAATATAGCTGTTGGGGGTGGGTCCAGATAATAATTAGATGGAGAGGTCTCTGCTCTAATGATAAGAGATTCTACACCATTTCTAAAAATTGTAACTTCCTTTTTCTAGCAATAAATATTCCAAATATAGTTTGATATAAAATTTTTATTGAAGAATTTTAACAATGTCAGTAATTGGTATGATGATAAGCTTATCAACTAAATCAAGTTTATGTGGCATGCGGGGAATTAATTTAGATGACTTTGTTGCAACTATGTATCCCTTTAGAGTTTTTACAGACAAATCCATAGTAAATCAAATTGTAAATGTATAATTTTCATGGATAACTGGGAAGATATAAATGAATGTAATGATCTAGAATCAAATAAAGTGTTTTCTATGTTTGAAGAAACAATTAAAGTACCTGCCACCATATCATTAGGGACTTCAACTTCCATAGTTGTAATCGCATAAGCCCTCCCATTCTCCCTGGGATTTTTTTGATGCATGTTTTCTTGGCACATAAAACATTAATTTTCATAGTGTCCATCACTATACAATTGTTGCAATGAATATTATTAAACTATTTCTTCCCCTTGCATTCATGTGATAGATTACCATCTTCTCCACACTTATAGTAGACTCCCATTCCATTCAAGCATTTCCCGAGATGATTCTTTACACAATTATCGCATAATGGGAATTTCTCCATTCTCTTGTTCTTCTTTAGTGCTTCACATTTTCCATAGTTATCATTGTACCTCTTTTTATATTAGTTTTCCTTGAATAAAATTGATATAGAAAATTCCTTCTCTGTTTTGATGGAACTTTATACAATTTCATCATATGATGAAAATGTTTGAGATGACAATTCCCTTCAAAGTCATGGCTTAATACCTTCAAAGAAATGATCAATCATGTCTGTCAATTCACGTATATATTATACGACATACCTGGATAGAATTGTGAAGGTAGCCTCATACTCTACAACACTGTCTTCTTCCCCTTTCTTTATGCCAAAGAATTTTCTCTTCACTTTGGTTCGTTGCTCACAAGGGAAGTATTTTTCAAATAATATTTCCTTAAAATTCCCCCATTCCATATATTCTATTTCTTCTTCCTCCAGGGTATTATGAATCAAGGACCACCATTAATCAGTGTTTCCCTTGAGAAAATAAACTTCCAGTATGATATTTTCATTTTCATTGCATATTAATGCAATGGATATCTTTTCATGGGACTTGATCCATTACTCAGAAACCACTGGATTAGTAGTCCCACTGAAATATGGGGGCTTCTGCCACATGAAATGATCCAAAATAGGTGTGGAATTGTTATTCGTTACAACTTCAGTAAGTTGTCCCAATATGGTCATGATATGATCTGCTCCAACATTGACTGTGTTGACTTTCTTATTTGGATGATCCCTACATTGCCAACGAGTATTAATTCCCGTTTTCCATTAGATTCCATTTCTAAATACTGGCACACAATATATTAGGGTATGAATCATAATGTATAATCATAACTTAACAAAATACTTACCATAAATTGTGATCCTATTCCTGGAGAATCCCATAATCATAAAAATGGTTTCTTTGAGGAATAATTTACATTTCAATCCTTCATAATGGATTGTAATTAAAATATGAATTATCCAAAGCATATCTCCCAAGTGTGTAATAACCAAGAGTGCAGCATGGCCCATTATCTTGTACCAAGATACACAAGGTCAAGCCCAGAATTCCATGTCATAGCTTTCACTCCTTGGTATATCTGTGCCAAAGCCACCTATACCTGCTTGTATCCAAACATAGATATATTTTCCAGAAGGATTCATATTATCTATTCCTTAACAAATTATCAGGAGATTATTGTACATTTATCCTCAAATACAACCTTAGGGATTTTTCCCTATTATACATTTCCTACTCTAGTTTTGAATTTATCTACCAAACCTTCATTTGATACCAACTGTTACACCCCAACCCCTCTAGAACAGAGTCGACGCATTATTTGTTATATTGGCATTGTTTGAAGGAATGAAAATCCAGAAAGAAAGATCATTTTAGTAGTATTGAAGAAACTATATACAAAAATTTTACTCAAATTACATTGGAAATGGTTACAAAATACAATACTGAAAAAAAAAACTAAAAATTGCATCCACATGAACTCAATAAATGATCCCCTATTCATCACCTATTGAAGTTAAACAATTAAATGGGTGAGGTCAAATGTTCATTATGGGTTAAAAATTTCAGAATCATGAATCAATAATAAATTAATTGTAAATAGTTTGACACAATCAACAAGGCAAGGTGTGTAAATGAAAAACTCACTCCATTAATATTATGAGAATGAAGCTGCATCCATAGATTTTGTCATAGTGAAAACCTCATGGATAGTAATAATAGATAATGGATAAAGATAATGGTTATTAATTGTAATTCATGTATTTGTAACATGATACCATAATACTGTTAAAATGGTTTAGTTCTATGGGTAAAACCTGTCTGATTTTTAGAAACAAACTCAAAGGGTTTATCCTCAACTGATTTGTCTCATGAGACCTGTCAATGCATATAGGGGATATATCGGGCCCCTCCTGACACATCAAGTAATAATAATTATTTATACATTAATTTAATACAAGATCAATATTTATTTTTAATATCCATATAGAATAAAGAATACAAATTCATTAATATTTCCATAGTAAAAATAACTTTTCAATTATACACCGTATGTAAAATTGTATACAGTTTAGAAAATAAACATATCCATGATATGATTTTATGGATATTTAATAGAAATATAATTTCAAATGAAATGTGTTGTCAAATTGGAAGTAGGTATACCACGTACGGATTATTAGGTGCACAATACAAAGTTAGTCACAACAAAATGGTAGTTGAGGCAAAGTCCTTTACCACAATGTACTCGGTTGAATCATCTGACTAGAACATAATAACCATCAAATGAATCATTAAATACAATGAGTATAACAAAAATAATTTTATTATATATAAAATAGAAGTACACATATACCACATTCAAGAAATAACTGGTGAACAACGTAAATCTCATGAAATTAAATGTTAGATGAGAAACCCCTTACCTTATGACCGAGTGTGTTCTTAGTTTGTTTTAATGACCCGAATAATAAAATTTAGCTTCATTATTTAATAATTGAAGAACCTCCAATGAATTTAATTGATTTATAATAAACTTATTAGGTTCATTCATGTCCATTTTATGGTGTTAAGAGGTTTAATTTTACTGTTTTGAATGCATTTTCTTCCTTGGTTTTCATGATTCGTTTACTTGTATTCAAGAATGGAAGTTCATTTGAAATGTGGTTAAACACACCAAATTATTAATATATATTATTAGTGATATTAAAGGGATATGAATGATATTATAATGATTATGTTATATATACTTGAGGATGAATCATTAGTTAAAAGTTATTGATAAACGATTGGATTAAGCATTGTGGTTTTGTGCCAAATGAACTTGTTTTGTATTATTTTTTCAAATTATGAGTGTTTAGGTATTCCTAAACATTAATGAGATGAAATAAAAATATTATGATATGTATCAACCTTTAAAATGGTTTAATGACAATAATTGATGATGGAAATGTAAATTGTGATCGATTCATCCTTGAATGTGATAAATTAAAACAACTCGGATGGTGTTTTCATTTTTAATATAAGAGGAGGGGGAAAGAGAGATAATGATGAAATATTCCATTATAATAATATAATTATAGTTTAAGTAAGGTAATGGAATTATCAAAGCATTTCGAAGAGGGGAGACGAGGAACGAAGTATAAAATAAAAGAACTCAAAATAGAATAAAAATTGAGAAATCTCTTACGAAAATTCGGCAGCCTAACGACATCACATAAAATTTTATAAATTAGTTTGATGAGAGAATGAGGGAATCACATCACTATTACATAACATGGTAAGTAATATAAATATGAAATAAAATATACCTTCATAATCCAATTAAAAATAAATGGGAAAACATAAAATGAATGTTTTAAGAAAATAAAAGGGTGGTTGATTCGCTTACCTTGTAGAGTAACTACCACAACGTGAAGGATGAGACCTTGGGGGTTTAAGGACAGCTTGGGAGTAATCCTAGGGAGGTAATAATACCAATTCTTAGATGATATTTATTTTGTAATGTAAGAAAATGAAGTGGGGTGAGTAGTTATTTATAGTAATTAAGAGGGAGTTTTTTATTAATTAAAAGGGACACCTCATTAGTGGTTTTTGAAAAACCATGGGCTTTCTCATGGTATTTGACCATGTTTTTTTCCACGTGGGACACATCATGTCATAATTTACTGTAAAAAAGTTGAATATCCTTTTATATTTCATTTTTACATAATTATGATGTCATTAAACTATCGAAAACTCAAAATTGAATTTTTACTATTCACGAAAAATTCAAGTATTTTAGAAAAAACCAAAAAAGTCACCCTAACCATTTTTTGATGTGTAGAATTAAAAAATGAACAAAATTTTTTGAAAATAATTTTCTACACATTTTTATTTATTTTTTAAATAAAATCATAGTTAATTCGAAAAATAACAATTTTAAAGATATAATTAATTTTATATCATATTAAAAAATTAATTAAGATCTCATTATCATATTACCTTAATAAAATAAAATAATATCATTATTTACTATTTATAAGGGTCATATTACTATTCATAGGGGTTTGTTACTATTCATCAAAAACATCAGGCTGGTTCAATCAGACTTCAAATGACTTACTGGTCACAACTCTAGATTACCGTTTTTTCAAAATTCAAAACATAAAAGTGGAAAATTTATGTTTAATGGATAGGTTTTGACCATCTCATAAATAACCAAGTGTTGTTTCAAAAGAACACATCTCTTTATGAAATATAAACTATGAATATAATGTATTTATGAGAAGTATACCATAAAATGTGTGGGGTGTCTTATTATTCCCTCCTTGGGAAATTTCATCCTTAAAATTTTATGTATAATACCCACACAAAAGATGTGGGTGGTTTTTCTTCATAAAATCCTCTAGTTCCCATGTTGCTTCATCCATATTCTGGTTGATCCAAAGAACATTTACTAGATGAGTTGTTTGATTTCTCAACACCTTCTCCCTTGTGTCAGGAATCCCGAAAGGCTCTTCATAGTATGAAAAATCAAGTTCGAGTTCTATTTCTTCATAGGTGAGTACATGCATTGGGTATCTCATGTATTTATTCAATAATGACACACAAAACACATCCTGGAATTTGGACAGACTTGGCAGCATTGCTAAATGGTATGCTAATGTTCCCAGTCTTTCTAGAATTTCAAATTGTCTGACATACCTGGGGCCTAGTTTCCCATTCTTTCATAACATTAAGACACCCTTCCATAGAGATACCTTCAGAAATACAAGGTCTCCCACTTGGAATTCCAAACCCTTTCTCTGGTTGTCCACATAACTCTTATTTCTACTTTGGTATGCTTTAATATGGGATTGGAGTGTCTTCATCTTTTTCATGTACTCTTTAATAAGTTTTGGGCCTATAAGATTCCTCTCACCAACTTCATCCCAACAAGTTGGAGTTTGACATCTCTTTCTATATAATTCTTCATATGGTTCCATTTGAATACTAGAATGGAAAGTATTGTTGTTGGGAAATTCCACCAAAGGAATGTATTGATCCCACATAATGTGGAAGTCAAGAGAGCAAGACCTCAACATGTATTCTAGAGTTTTAATTGACCTTTCAGACTGCTCGTCAGTTTGTGAGTGATAAGCAATACCCATACGAAGCTCAGTTTTCAAAGCCTTCAAGATAATTTTCAATAATTTTGATGTAAATCAGGGATCATGATCGGACACAATCGATATAGGTGCACCATGAAGTCTTACAACTTTATTAATATGAAGCCTTGTCAGCTGCTCAAGTGGTAAATCCTATCTTATAAGAAGGAAATGTGCTGATTTTGTGAGATGGTCAACAATTACCCACATTAAATCATTCCTTCTAGGTGTCCTCAGTAGTCTGGTGACAAAATCCATCGTAATGTTATCCCACTTCCACGTAGAAATTGGAATAGGTTGCATCACTCATCTAGGATGTTGTCTCTCTTCCTTCACTTGTTGACAAACGAGTCACCTTCATAGGTAGTCAGAAATTTCCAACTTCATATTATCCAACCAAAAATATTTCTTCAGATCTCTATATATATTTGTGCTAGCTAGGTGTATAAAGATATTTGAGCATTGATCATCGTCTAATAGTTCCCTTTTTTATCATAGGTTCTTATGGAATGCATAACATTTTCCCAAAATTCAGAACTCCTTCCTCATGTATGAAGTCTTCCAATCACCCATCCTTAATATTAATAATTTTCCTGTGTATATTTTCATCATCATATTGATATATTTTTATCTTCTCTAGTTAATATGGTTTAGAAATCATTTGAAAGAGTAAATATGTTTCCCCTTAATAATTTCCATATCCATCTTTAATAGATCCATGAATATTGGATCTCTCTCAATCCTCATTTGAGTCAGATGTCCATGATATTTCCTACATAATAAATTGGCCACCTTTTTTCTTTTCCAAGGTGGTAGTGTATTGAAATATCATAATCTTTGAGTAACTAAAGACATCTCCTTTTCCCCATGTTGAATACTTATTTTTAAAACAAATGTACTTCAAACTCTAGTGATCTGTGTATATCTCATATTTTTCACTATAATGATAATGTCTCCATATTTTTAGAGAAAAGATTGCAGCTAGTAACTCAAGATCATGTGCTGGATAATTTTTCTCATGATTCTTAAACATCTTTGATGTATAAGAAATAATTTACCATTTTTCATACGTACGCAACAAATCCCATTCTTTGATGCATCATTTTATATTAAAAATCCATCACTTATAGACGGAGGATTCAAAATTAGATAATTGAACAATATTCTTTTCAATTATTTGAAGCATTCTGTAAATTGTTTTGTCCACACAAACCTAACTCATTTACATGTGATCTTGGTTACCTGATTAGACAGTCGGGCAAAAATCTGAATGAAACACCAATAGTAGCCCACTAAGCCAATAAAACTGTCAACCTCAGTTAATTTTGTTAGCTTAGTCCAATCTTGGATTGCGTTTGTCTCTTCATGATAAACTAGAATTCCATCCTTAGAGAAAATATGGCATAGAAAAGAAACTGATTGAATCCAGAATTCACACCTGCTAAACATCCCTTATAATTCTTTTCTTCTAAGAGTTTTTAGAATAATCTTCAAGTGATCCTCATGATCCTTATATCATTTTGAATATAATAGTGTATCATCAATGAATACCACAAAAATGTTATCAAGATATTCATTGAATAATCTATTCATTAAATCTATGAAAATCAAGGGTGCATTAGTCAGTCCGGAAGGCATCACTGAAACTCTTAATTCCCATACCTGGTTTGAAATATTGTCTTAGAAATATCATCCTTCCTCACTCATAGCTGATGATATGTGAATCGAATGTAAATATTCTAAAGTATTGATCTCTATGAATTTGATCAAATAAATAATCAATTTGATGTAGAGGATACTTTGATTTCCCTGTAATCAATGCATAGCCTCATGGATCCATCTTTCTTCTTGACAAAAGAGACCTTGGCTTCCCATAGAGAAACAGTAGGTTGAATAAATCCTTTCCCACTCAACTCCTCTAGTTGTTTCTTTAGCTCCACTAACTCCACAGTGGCCATTCTATCGGGGTCTGTGATATAGGTCTTGCACTAAGAATTAAGTCAATGGAAAAAATCAATTTTCCACTCTAGAGGATGTCCAGGTAAATCCTCTAGAAACACATCAATGTATTCTTGCACTATAATCACATCTTCAATTTTTAGATTTATCCCCTCATCCAGAGATATTGGTTTCTCATTATCTCTAATAATTTCATTCAATAGAGAAACTGGGTGTGGGTATAGATGAGAATTAGATGATGAGCTCTCTACTCTAAAGATAAGAGATTATATACCATTTTCAAAAATTGTAACTTCCTTTTTCTTACAATAAATCTTTTCATCATAGTTTTATAGACAATTAATATCGAGAATTATATGAAAGTCAGTTATTGGTATAATGGTATGGTTAGAACCTAAAGCACGTTTATGTGTCATGAGGGGAACTAGTTGAAATGCCTTTGTTGTAATGATGCATCCACTAAGAATTTTTACTGTCAACCCCTTTATTAACTCAAATTGGACATGTATAATTTTCAGGACAAAATAGGAAGATATAAATGAATGAGATGATGTAGAATCAAATAAAGTGTTGGATAAGTTTGAGAAACCAATTAAAGTACCTTCCACCACAACATTAGGAACTTCAACTTCCACAGTTGTAATCGAATAGGCTATCCCTTTCTCTCTTGCCTTTTTCTAAGGCATGTTTTCTTGTCCCTTAGGACACTCATTTTTATAGTGACCCATCTCTCTATAATTGTTTAATTTAACATCATTAAATTGTTTCTTCCTGTTGAATTCATGAGATATATGACCCTTTTCTCCACAATTATAGTAGACTCCCATGCCTTTTAATCATTTCATGAGATGATTCATTCCACAGTTCTTGCATAATGGTAATTTCTTCATTCCCTTGTTCTCATTTTTTTCTTCACCTTTCTCTTGGATATCAATTTACGTATTTTTATCTTGGTTTCCCTTGAAAAAATTCGATCTATAAAACTCCTTCTATATTTTGATGGCACTTGAAACAATTTCATCATATGATAAAAATATTTGAGGAGCCAGTGCCCTTCAATGTCTTGGATTAAGACCTTTAAATAAATGATCAATATTCTTTTCCATGTCACGTATGTTATCTATGATATACTTAGCTAGCCTTGTGAAGGTAACCTCATACTCTACAGCACTGTCTTCTTCCCTTTAAATTAAGACAAATAATTTCCTCTTCATTTCAGTTCATTTCTCTTGAGGGAAATATTTTTTGAAGAATAATTTTTTGAAAGTATTCCATTACATATCTTCTATTTCTTCTTCCTTCATAGTATTTTGAATCAAGGACCACCATTGATCATAATCTCACTTGAGATAATATACTGCATGTACTACCTTTTCATTTTAATTTCATATTAATTCCATTAATATCTTTTCAAGGTACATGATCCATTTCTCAAAAACCACTAGATTAGAAGTCCCCTTGAAATATGGGGGCTTCTACTGCATGAAATGATCCAACACAAGTGTGGAAGGATTATTCATTACAACAAGAGTATGTTGTCACAATATGGTCATGATTTGATCTGCTCCAACATTGATTGTGTTGACTTGCTCAGTGGGGAGATCCCTACATTTACCATGACTATAGATTCCCCTTCTTCCATAAGACGCCACTTCTAAATAGTGGTACACACTAGATTAGTATATGAATCGTAATATATAATCTTATATTAACAAAATACTTACCATAAATTGAGATATTACGCATGACTAATCCCATAATCAGAAAAATGGATTCGTTGAGGAATAATTTACATTTAAATCCTTCATAATGGCTTGTAAAAAAATATTAATTATCATAAGAATTTCTCCTGGGAGTTTCATAACCAAGAGTGCAGCAAGACCCATTTTCATGTACCAGGATACCCCGGGTAAATCCCGAAACTCCTTGTCGGAGTTTTCACTCTTAGGTACATCTATGCCAGAGCCACATCTACCTGCTCATATCGAGACTGATATGTATTTGATAGAAGTACATACATAATATATTCCTAACCAAAATAATAGGGAATTCTTGTACATTTATATTCCAATACTACCTTAGGGATTTTTCCCCATTATATATATATTTCCTTCTCTAATTTTCATTTTTTATACTAATCCTTCCTCTGATACCAACTGTGACACCATGAACCCTCTAGACCATAGACGGTTCATTAATTGTTATATTGGCATGGTTATAAGGAATGAAAATCCCAACAGAAAGAGAATTTTAGTAGTCTTGAAGAAACTAGATACATAAATGTAACTCAAATAACATTGGAAAAGGATACAAATTACAATACATAACAAAAACTGAAAAACTACATCCACATGAACTCAATAAATGATCTACTCTTCATCACCTGTTGAAGGTAAAAAATGAAGGGGGTGAGCTCAAATGATCACTAAGGGTTAAAAATGGTGGAAGAATGAATCAATATTAACTGAATTGTTAAAAGTTTTACATAATTAACAAGGCATGGAGAATAAATGAAAAAGTCACGCCATTAATAAACTGAGAATGAAACTGCAAACATAGATTTTTTTGTCGTGAAAAACTCTTGGATAGTAATAAAAGATAATGAATAAAAATAATTCTTATTAATTGTATGTCATGTATCTGGGACATGATACCATGATACCATTAAAACGGTTTAGTTCTGTGGGTAAAAACCCATCTGATTTTTGGAAACAATCATGAAGGGTTTTTCTCCAGCTAATTTATCTCATGAGACCTGTCGATGAATCGTGGGGTAATGGAGGGCACCAAACTCAACTTAATGTAACAATTATTTTTTATAGATTGATTTAATATAAGATAAATATGCCTTTTCAATATCTTTATAGACTAGAGAATACTGATTCATCAATATTTCCATAGTTAAAATAACTTTTCAATTATACACTATATATAAAGTGGTAAACTGTTAAGAAAATAAACATATAAAAGATATGAGTGTATGAATATTTAAAAATTTCAAATGAAAATTGATCTAAAATGGGAAGTAGGTGCACCACATAAGGATTATTAGGTGCAAAATATAAAGGTAGTCACAACAAAATGGTAGTTGAGACAAAGTCCCTTACCACAATGTAATCAGTCAAATCACATGACCAGAACATAATAACCAACAAATGAATCATTGAATAACATGAATATAATAAAAATAATGTTATTATATATCACATGTATGTACACATATATCACATACAATAAATAAGTGGCGAACAACGTAAATATCATGAAATTAAAAATGAAATAAGTAACCCCTTACCTTATGATAGAGTGTGTTATTATTTTGTTTTAATGACATGAATAATTAAATTAAGCTTCCTTAAATAATAATTACAGAACCTAATATGCAGGTAATTGATTTAGTATAGCCTTATTTGGTTCATTTATATCAATTTTTATGGGTTTAAGAGGTTCAATTTTATTGTTTAGGAAGTATTTTCTTCCTTGGTGTTCATGATTCGTTTACTTGTATTCATGAATGGAAGTTCATTTGAAATGTGGTTAAACATATAGAATTTTTAATATATATTATTAGTGATATTAAAGAGATATGAATAATCTTATAATGATTCTGGGTTATATAAATGAGGATGAATCATTAGTTCAATGTGATTGATAAGCGCTTGGATTATGCTTGGCAGTTTGGTGCATAATGAAGTTGTTTTGTATTATTATTACATATTATGAGTGTGTAGGGATTACCTAATATTAATGAGTTGAAAAATATATATTATTATATGTTTAAACCATAAAAATGGTTTCAATACCATAATTATAGATGGTTACATAAATTTAGAGCCCGTTGTCCTTGAATGTGATAAATTAACACATCTCGGATGGTGTTTTCATTTTTAGTATAAGAGGTGGGGGAAAGAGAGATGATGATAAAATATTCCATTATCATAATGAAATTATAGTTAATTTAAGGTACTGAAATTACCATATAATTTGGATGTGGTGATAAGTGGAATGAAGTATAAATGAAAGGAACTCGAAATAGAAAAAAATTGAGAAATCACTTACAAAAATTCGGCAACCTAACGACGCCAAATAAAATATAATAAAATAGATTGATGATAGAAAGGTGTATATCATCAAAATTAAATAAAATGGTCAGTTAGGGAAATATGGAATGAAATATCCAATCATAATAAAATTGAAAATAAAACAGAAAATAGAAAATGATATCATTAATAAAAGAGAAGGGTGGTTGATTCCATTACCTTGTTGAGTAACTCCCAAAACCGGAATGTTGGGATCTTGGGGGTTTGAGGAAAACTTGAGAGGACTCCATGGGAGGTAATAATACCAGATATTAGAGTATAATGAGTTTGGAATAAAAGAAAACGAAGTGGGGTGAGTGGGTATTTATAATAATTAAGAGGGTGTTTTTTATTAATTAAAAGGGACACCTCATTGGTGGTTTTTGCAAAACCATGGGATTTCCCACAGTATTTTCCCATATTTTTGTGCCACATGGGACAAATCATGTCATAGGTTATTGTAAAAGAGTCTAACCGCCTTTTATATTTAATTATAACATCATTATGAGGTCATTAAACTATCGAAAACTCCAAACTGTATTTTTACTATTCATAAAATTCAAGTATTTTAGAAAAATCCCAAAAATTAACCTTAAGTGTTTTTTGACGTGTAGAATTAAAAAATAAAATCCACTTTTTGAAAATAATTTTCTATGTATTTTTAATTTAATATTTAAATAAAATCATAGTTATTTCGAAAAATAATAATTATAAAGATATAATTAGTTCTATATCACATTGAAAAATTAATTATGATATCATTATATTACTACCTTATGAAAATAAAATATAATCATTATTTACTATTTATATGGGCCATATTACTATTCATATTACTATTCATAGGGGTATGTTACTATTCATAAAAAATCAAGTTGGTTCTATCAGCCTCCCAATGACTTACTGGTCACAACTCTAGATGACCGTTTTTTTAAATTCAAAACATAAAAGTGGAAAATTTATTTTTGATGGCTAGTTTTTTACTATCTCTTAAATAACCATGTTTTGTTTCAAAGGAACACAATGCTTTATAAAATATAGACTATGAATAGAATTTATTTAAGGGAAGCATACCATAAAATGGTTGGGGTGTTATAAATTTGTTATGAAATATACTACCACACTTATCTGGATTTGGAACCTCATTCTTATGAATTCACCTAGGTTATGTTCCTTACATTAGGTTGATTTTTAAAGTTATATATTTAAAATAATATTTATTAAAAGAATTTTATAATGTGGTGTATAAAAAGAATTCTAGAAAGAAATTTGTTATTTTATAAAATGAATAAAACCTAATTTTTAACAGTATTTCAAACCAGTATTTTTGACATATTTTGGGAAATTAAATTTATGGATAAAATGGTCTTTACCTATTGTGTTATTGAATTCTCACACCCTACCTATACAACATAGAATTGGTATACATGATCTATTTTGTAGGTTCATGTTCTTGACATAGTTCTCCTATATAGAAGGTTAGTGATTGTGGATGGATAGTGACCTAGAGGTAACACTGAGAACATGTATGGTTCCATTTTGGTTTAGTATTTATTTGGTATTTATTATTAAGATATTGTTTTGTTTATTTTGTAGTTATTTATTTTTTGTTATTTATTTATTCTTTCTGGTGGTATTGTGCTCTGTAATTTTCATTTCTATACTTTTTCCCTTACAAATAATCATTCCCAATGATTTTTACATGATTCCATAATTCATATCATCAGATCATGGGGATTGGGGATGTCCATTAGGTTTACTATGGGCTGGATTGGGAGTCTGATTCTGTGTAAACATGGGATAGTTTTTAATAATATATATCTATTGGGACTGATATGTGATTTGGTGATGAGGTCAATATAGTTATATGAGAATATTTTTTCTCTATAGTTTATAGCTAATGTAAATAAGGTTTTATATAGAAAATTATTAGATAATATGTGATTTTATGATAAAATATGAAATTTTATTTTAGAGATAGAAATTGAGTTAATTTTTGAAGAAATTTTCTAAGCAAGATGATGACAATATTTGTGTTTAATAATATAAAAAAGAATATTTCAATGATTATTGAGGTTGAATAATTTTTTGAAAATGGTTAAGTTAATTTTATTTGGAGAACATGTGATCACAGTTTTCCTTTTTTGTGTTTCACATTTATTAAATAAATTTTTAATGAATTTATTAGGATTAGCAGTATTTCGTATTTGATGAAGAAACATTATTTATACAACTTAGGTTGGGCTGGTGATATTTTTATTTACAACAGTGGTATTGAAGGTTAAAGTATTACTTTTTCTTGTAATTGTTTATTATGATTTATTTGGGTATTGTTTTAAAAAATTTTTTTATTATTATTGATGGTTTCAATAGGGGGAAAATATAAGCATCACTAAGAAATGTTTATATATCATTTGTTATATTTGGGATGACTAAAGTTAAGAGGTAGTTAATATTGTTAAAATTTTATGGTAGATAATTTAGTTCATATTTTTTCTATATTGTTTTAATATATTAATGATATTTTATCAATATGTATGGAAATAAATCTCACATGAGTCTCTTACCCCACATAGGTTAATAATGACAATAATTATTTTAGAATCTTGATCAATTAAGTCTACTATATGTATGAAAATTTATCTCACTTGTAATATAGTTTAGTACATATCAAATTATCATCCTATTATTTGATATTATGATGGGTCTTAGAAATATTTCTATAATATTATAAAAACACAACATTCCAATGTTACCCCATTTGAGGCTTTCCACATGGGAATTTATAATTTTTTTTAATAATGCCAGTAACAAAAAAAATTATTATTGTTCTCTATCAAGCTATAGATGAGGGTGATATATGAGAATCATATATCTATCTTATTTTATAAATTTGAATCAATTTTATATATTTTTTGAAGAAAAATTGTTTTTAGGCATTCCACTCAGTTCATGCCTGATGGTTTTATAGAAAAAAATATAAAATTATATTTTAAAACTGTATTATCGAATTACTAAATTTCAAATATCTACCTATCATTTATCATACTAATTTTACTTAAGATTTCATTTCGTAGCATGGGAATACTAATTAATATATTTTAGAAACCTTATGATGCATTATATCAACTCATTGACTCAACCTGATGCACCATTAGGCCTCTAAATGATACATTTGAATTAAAGTACCTAATGATCTTAATTTTAAGGGTATATGTGAACAACTATTTATTTAGTTATATAACTATGAAATTAAAATTTTGATGATGGAAGGAGGGGAAAATCTGGCAACTCGTGTATTTTTAAAAATTATAACCATGTTTTGTTAAATTACTATTCATTTAATGAATTTATGTTTTTTAAAAAAATATTTATTTTACAATGTATATATATTTATTTCATTTCATAGATGATGTTGGATCATCAAATTTTATTCTTGTTATAAATTTTCAATTAATATTTATATTTTATGAAAAAATATGCCATTTAAAGGTTAAATATATTTTCTTTAAAAAATATTCTATTGTGATTAATTTAAAAAAATTATTTATTTACTTGATATTTTATAAATGTGTTATTATGTTAATTATATAGATCTATACTAACATCTATTATTATTATTTTGATATAAATAATTTAATAATGTCATGAAATTAGAATATGTTAAAAAAATAAATATCAATTATTTTAAAAAAATATTTTATTTTACTATATAATGTTTCATATATTAAAAGTAATTATTTAATTATTTTGGATATAATTTAGTAAAATTAATAATAGAGTTTAAGTTTTAAGGGAAAAATTAGGTGGATGGTTTTTGGTTAAAATTTTATGAAAAACAAAATAATGATTATAAATAGTAAATTTGATGAATATTGTAATGAACCCGGTGGGCCTAAATCCCAACAAACATTGCCATGCCTAAGCCTAGCCCTCTGGAAGATAGCATAACCCCACCCTCAAGGTAATAACAGGCCCCCATCTGAAACTGTCTAGGATAACATGTGGCCGGAATAGTCCCCTTTCCTTGGGAGGATTTAAATCGCCTCCCCCACAACTAGAACCCATGAACACATGATTAAAGGCCAATCATGAAGCGTTATGAGTACCCCTGAGGGAACATTAGTACTCTTAATGATTCTCTATTTGAATTTAATCTTGTGGTCATAGGTTCTAATTTTGGGGGAGGCGATTTAAATCCTCACCAGGCAGGGGACAGTTCTTTCCATGAGTAATCTGGGAGAGTCTGAGGTGGGGGCCTGTTATCTGCCTGAGGGTGGGGGTCTTCTATCTGCCAGAGGGATGGGCTTGGACATGGCCAAGTTCATTGGGATTTAGTCCCCCTAGGTTTTTTAGATAAAAAGGTGTCCCAGTGGTACTCATAACACATCCCATCTGGCCTTTAAGCCCATGGTCACAAGTTCAAGTTGCGTTGGGTGTTTCACACCGATTTACGAAGTCGGTCTACACTGAGGTTGTAACGACCCAAAGTTTAATTAATGAAAAATCCCTCGTGATCTATTTAAATGTATATTTATGAAAAATAGTTTTATAAGATGTCATCTTCTTTGGTTTTATGTTATGAATTTTGACCGTTGTTAATATATTCGTTGAACAGTGATCACATGATTAGTATAAATATAGGACTTTAACAAATCCAATTTACTCATACCAAAGAAGCGAAGGAATCATCCAGTATAATTGCCCCATACAAAGCCCATTAATCGGAGCTTTTAAAACAGGTGGCATCATTGGGATTCGCCCTTGACCAAGCCCAAGCTGAGCTTCATCATGTCAAGCTCAAACGTGACCGTCTATGGGAAAAGTGGAAGTTGATTAAAATTACCACTCGAGCGATGTTATCTGAGCCACCCCAAGAGTCTGTCACCATTGCACACCTTACCCTTAGGTCTTATGCAGCTGTTTTAAGGGGTTATGTAACAAATAATAAGTACTATGTTCATGTACATTATTTTTTTATATAATAATGAATACAATTTCTAGTCATTTTTGATACATTGTAAATAGTTTTTAAAGTACAAATTGGGTTTTTGTTATTATTTAATTATGAAATATATTTTATTAAATAAAGGGATTTTTGAATTAAATAAAATCTTAATAAAATAATAATAATATTATAAAATCAATTTTTATTAAATATAAATGATCTTATAATTTTATGAATGCAATTAAAATTTTTATTAAGGTTTGAAAGCCATTTTTGTCAAACCCCGTGAATTTTCGATAAATGTTAGTTTTTATTTTAAAGTGAAAATTAAAATATTTAGAAAATTATTTAGATAAAATAAAAGTTATTTCTGAAATCAGGATGTCGAAATTATCCAATGGTGAATTTTTCATAATTTTCTGAGACAGTCATCTTTTTGGGTTAAAATTAAATACTGTTTAAATATATAATGTGTTTTTTGACATCATAATGACCCAATGGTGATGTATTAAAATAGTATAATCCTTATTTTCGGCCAATATATGTTTTAATATTAAAATAATGTGATTTGGGGTTTTTTTGACTTATTTTTCAAAGCATTAATGGACCCCTCAAGACTTATTCAACACCATGCATTTTTAAATTAATTTCCATGGGAGTGTGACTCACCTCCACATAAGCAACCCAAATATTTTAAGAATTTAGGAATTTGGCCTTATAAAATATTGTTTTCTTATTCCCTTTTCCAAAAACCATGGGCAAAAACCATGGGATGGTTTGTTGTTTGGGTTAATATAATATAAGGGGACCCAAACCTAAATAATAAAGAATTCCCTCACCTTTCCTATATAAAACCACCCATTCTCCCACTCCCTCCTCACTAAAATCCCTTGAAGTTCGTCTGACCTCTGAGCTACTCTCTCTAGAATCCTCCCAAGGTGCCCCAAGCTCCCAAGAATCCTCTCACAAGGCACTCTCTAGCCTTTGGATGCACACATCCAAGTAAGGGTTTTTTTCCTTTCTCATTTTTGTCCAATTTTATTTAAGTTGTTCTGCCATTTCAATTTCAATTATGAATGTTGGGGTATGGTTTATAACCTCCCTCATACTGGCCTCTTTATTTTCTAATGATGGTAGGCCCCTTTATCTCTCATTAAATGCCTCCCATGTACACCCGTTACTATCCCGAAATTCCAAAAGGAATTTCTCTCTCCTCATTTACATTCAAGAAATTCTTTTGTATCATGAATCTAAATTACATTAAAATTTTTGGGATATGTATCTATATGAACTCCTTACTGTCCATTATATGTAAATATTATGAGGATCCCCTTTCTCTCTCATCAACCGTTTTTATGAATTCTTATGTCAGGACATTACGTTGCTAAAATCACACCGATTTTCTAAGCCAATGCCATTGTGTAGTGAATACCATGCCCATTTCTCCATCAAGGGTATTCACCATTATGCAAATTTATTTATTGATTATAAAGTTTCATGTATTAATTCCACATTCATTTAATGAGGAATAAATGATTAAGTTATATGAATCCATGTTTTATGATCCATGTGGCACACTTATGCATGAAATGAAATGTTTAAGAAGGGTGTGCCCTTATAGCACTCCAATGCATTGGGTAAAGTATAGTATCTTGATACGTCATGTGGAATGAGTGTTTACTCATCCTAATTCAATTGAAATGAGGGTTTACTCATGCTTTATGTGAAATGAGGAATTACTCATGCTCCATGTGCAATGAGATTTGGTTTATGCTAATTCCTTGTTAAGTGTTGTTGCCACATCTCCATGTTATGATTATCATGCTTTATCATTCCTTTATGTTCATGTTTCTTTTATGCTATATTGATATTCCCATTGTCTGACATGTATTTTACTCCTCGTGTTATTCTATGTGTACTCCCTTACTGGGCTTTATAGCTCACCCTTTTCTTATGCATGTCCTTAGGTTATCTCATGCAATGCTAAGTACGAAGGAATGTAGTTGTCATGTAAAGGATGTTTTCAATAAATATGTTGTATTTAATGTTTTATGTTTTTATGTAATGATCCTATGACCCAAAGACACTAAACCTCTCCATCTTCATTATTGTATCATGTGATGTTTTATGTAATAAATGTTTTTTAAGTTGTAATAAAAAGAAGGGTTGTCATATTTGGTATCAGAGGATAGGTTTAGTTATTTTTGGGATTAGGAAACCCTAGTAAAGCCTTAGATACAAGATTAATCCCTGAGTTTTGGTAAGTACTGTGTAAGTGTTTTATCAAACAAATACATCTCTGTCGGGATACGAGCAGGTAGAGGTGGCTCTGGCACAGATGTATCCTAGGGGTAAAACCCGAAAACACCACATTGAGCTAGACTCGAACGGGAACTGGTGCACGAAAACGGGCCTTGCTGCACTCTTGGTTACAACACTCCTAGGGGGATATGTTTTGATAAATTCACAAGCTTAGTATGAACCCTTATTAAGGGAATTAAAAAAAATTCCTCTAAGAATATATGTTAGATAGTAGATCATGAAAAGCCTAGATTGAAGCCTATATACTCATTAGTTAAGGAAATAAAAGATTATTTATAATTCATCAACTTTTGTCTTTGGATTACCCTTTATGTGTTACCCCTAACTTTCCTTTTATTCCAGCCAATGGCTGGTAATAGGAGGACTCGGGCTAACAACCGTTGTGAAGACAGTGTGATGACTGTACTAATGAGATGCCCAATCCAATGGGAGTGGGAATCGAAAACATTGTCACGCTTATCTCTCAGCTAACTCAAGTTTTGAATAGAAACACGGGTCAAGAGGAACGTTCAAACCCCCCTAAGAAAGAACAAGTCACTATCGAGAGCTTCATGAGACAAAGGCCTCCTACTTTTAGTGGATCATCTGATCCCATGATCGCTGAACAATGGATCAACTCCATTGAAAATATCTTTTCCATCCTTCAATGTTCTAAACAAGAGAAGGTTCTCATGGCTGCTTATCGTATGGAGGGTGAAGCTGATCAGTGGTGCATGTTGATCAAAAATACGAAGCTTGAGGAGGAGATCGAGGCGTTGGAATGGAAGGATTTCTGGATGATTTTTTTCGATAAATATTTTCCGCGCACCCACCAGTCTAAGATGGAAAGGGACTTCCTTTCCCTCAAGGAAAAAGATGAAGAATCTGTTTGAACGTGCGAGGAAAACTTCTCAAGGCTTGCAAGATACACTTTTGGCATTGTCGTTACCCATGAATGCAAGGTTGGCCACTTCTTTGGTGGGCTGAAGCCTAGCTTGTAGAAAGCATTAGCGATCCGTGACTTCGACAGCTACGAGGAAATTGTCCGATGTGCTCTCAAGGTCGAAATAGAGATCAGGGAATCAAAGAGGTATCATGGGGACAAGAAGCGTAAGGTGTACTTCAATTCTGGTGGTCTGATGGATAAATCCAACGGTTCTAAGAAGATCCAGCAACCCACTTTCCAAAAGTGTAGAAAGAAGCGCCCTTGAAATTGCCATAAGGGGATGAGAAAATGCTTCATGTGTGGAAGAGAAGCGCGCCCAACTGTTAACTGTCGGCAAGAAGGACTCACGGCTACGACAGAGGAGAGGAATGCTCCGTTTGAACCTCAACGAGTTGTTCAATGATACAAATTCAAAGAACTATGTCTTTTTCCAAAGCAGTGCCCTAATCCAAGGGTTATCAGAGGCAGCCAACAACCTCCAAGACAGCAAGGAAGAGATTTTTCCATCACTTCTACCGAAGTGAACCCTGACAATGAAGTGGTTAAAGGTAACCTAGTTATTCATTCAGGAATAGTGAACATAATTTTTGATTAACTTTCTATGAATTCTTTTATATTTATAAAGTTTAGTAGAACAATCCCAGCACCACCATAAATCATGGAAGTAAAGATGTCGGTGAGTACAGAAAATGGGGAAATCATTGCATCCCATGAATATAAGTCCTGCCCTGTTATAATCTGTGGATTGAATTTCTGGGAGAACCTCGTCATACTCCCTCTGGTGGAATTTTATGCAATTATTGGCATGGATTGGCTTCCCTTATATAGAGAAAACATAAATTATCGGGAGAGGGAATCACACTCCATATGGAGAATCGACCCCTGATTCTTTACAAGTGTCAGGTGGAAGATGAATCTTCTTTAGCTCCATCATATCAAGCATGGATATTACTACCTTATGGGCACAAGTATCTGGCTCAGATGATTGAGTCCAAGGAAGAAACCATCCTTGATGAAATGCCTATTGTGAGGAAATTCGCTGAAGTGTTTCCCGAGGAACTACATGGTCTTTTTCCAAGAAGAGATGTTGAGTTCTCAATTGAACTTATACCTGGGGTGCTACCAATATCCAAGACTCTATATAGAATGGCTGTTGTAGAGCTTGAAGAGATGAAGAAACAACTACAAGAGAATCTGGATAAAGGGTTTATAAGCCCAAGTGCTTCACCATGGGGTGCACCAGTCCTCTTCATCAAGAAGAAGGATGGGTCAATGCGGCTTTGCATCGATTATCGTGAACTTAAAAAAATCACGATAAAGAACAAGTATCCTCTCCCAAGAATCGATGACTTTTTTGATCAACTGCATTGAGCACAATACTTATCCAAGGTGGATTTGCGGTCGGGATATTATCATGTAAGGGTGAAGAAGGAAGATGTCCCCAAGATAGTTTTTCGTACAAGTTACAGGCACTATGAATTCATAGTAATGCCTTTCGGACTCACCAATTCTCTAACAATATTCATGGACTTGATGAATATAGTCTTTAGAGATTACCTTGACATATTTGTGGTAGTCTTTATAGATGATATTCTAATATACTCCAAAACCAAGGAGGATCATGAGGAGCATTTAAAAACTGTACTAGAGAAATTGCACAAGGATAAGCTCTAGGAAAAGTACTAGAAGTGTGAGTTCTAGTTGAAGGAGGTCTCATTCTTGGGCCATATCATCACAAGTAATAGGATATCTGTGGACCCCTCCAAAACAGATGGAATTGAGGGATGGTTGAGGCTAACATCGGTAACGGATATCCGTAGCTTCTTGGGGTTAGCTGGATATTATCAACGATTTGTGAGGAATTTATCACAATTTTACAACCCTCTTACCAAGATAACTCGAAAGGGAGTAAAGTTTTCTTAGAGTGATGAATGCGAAGAAAGCTTTAAAGAGTTGAAAAGGAGGCTTCTCACTGCACCCATGCTCACTTTACCCACAAGTGGGTAACATTTTATGGTATTCAGTGATGCTTCAAAGAAGGGCTTAGGATGTGTGCTGATGAAGAATGATAAAGTGATATCCTATGCCTCAAGGTAGTTGAAAATACATGAGTGAAACTATCCAACGCATGATCTGGAGTTGGTTGCGGTGATCTTTTCCTTGAAAATCTGGTGGCATTATCTCTATGGAAAGAAATGTGAGATATATACTGACCACAAGAGTCATAAATATATATTCACACAGAAAGAGATTAATATGTTCCAGAGAAGATGGATAGAGCTCATCAAGGATTATGACTGTTCAATACATTACCACCCTAGGAAAGCGAACAAGGTGGAATATTCCCTAAGTAGAAAGGACCCATCAATTCTATCAATGATGAGAATTGAGAAGAATACAATCTTCTTAGACTTGATGAAGATGGACATGGGAATAATAATGAAGGGAATATCATCAATCCTTTCACAAATGAATGCTCAACCACCTCTTTTGGAAATGTTAAAGGATGCTCAAAAGGATGACGTGGGAATTCAGGAAAAAGTGGAAGCTATCAAAAAAGGGAAATCCATAGAGTTTAATGTTAATGAAGAAGGAATTGTGCGGTTTGGGAAAAGACAATGTGTTCCATCAATTCTGGAGCTGAAAAAAGAAACTTTTGGATGATGCACAAAGTTCAAATTTCTCTATTCACCCAGGGAGCACAAAGATGTATCGAGATCTCCGAGAAAACTTTTGGTGGGATAATATGAAGAAGGAGATCGCTGAATATACATCAAAGTGCCCGGTGTGTCAGTAAGTGAAGGCAGAGAGGCAGAAGTCTAAGGGGATGATGCAACCATTGCCCATACCAGAATTGAAATGGGAGAACATCACCATGGACTTTGTCACTGGACTTCCAAGGACATCCAAAGGCAATAATGCAATTTGGGTTGTTGTGGATCTTCTTACATAGACTGCCCACTTTATTGCTATTTGGGAGGATTTGTCATTGGATCAACTGGCACAGATATATATCAGGGAGGTGGTAAGGTTGCATGGAGTACCACAATCTATTGTGTCTGACCAAGATCCAAGATTCACCTCTTTGTTTTGGAAGAGTCTTCAACATGCTCTGAATACTGAACTGAACTTCAGTACGGCATATCATCCTCAAACTGATGGCCAATCGGAGCGGACTATCCAAACACATGAGGACATGTTGAGAGAATGCTCAATGGAATTTAAAGGAGGATGGGATCAACATCTTCCTCCGGTTGATTTCTCTTATAATAACAGTTTCCACTCGAGCATCCAAATAGCACCATATGAAGCCCTGTATGGGAAAAGGTGCAGAACACAGCATGTTGGGATGAGTTCTGTGAACGTAAGCTTCTTGGACCGGAAATGGTCGAAGAGATGGTGGAGAATGTGAAAACCATTCAGCAGCATATCAAGGAAGCCCAGAGTCGACAGAAGAGTTATGCGGATAATCGTCGACGAGACCTTGAGATTAAAGTTGGAGACATGGTTTTTCTATGCATATCTCCATGGAAGAAGGGCATGAGGTTGTGAAAGAAATGGAAGTTAAGTCCAAGGTACATCATCCCCTTCGGGATTCTTGATCGTGTCGGGGCTGTGGCCTATCGACTAGCACTTCCACCTGCCATGGCCAAAGTACATGATGTCTTTCATGTATCCCTGTTAAGGAAGTACAGACCAGACCCTTCACATGTACTCTCTTTTGAGGTGGTAAAATTGGAATATGATTTTTATTATGAGGAGCATCGAGTGTAAATATTAGATCGTAGAGAAAAAGTTATATGAAATAATACAATGCCCCTCGTCAAGGTGTTGTGGAGAAACCACAATTTTGAAGAAGCAACTTGGGAATCAGAGGATATAATGAAGCTGATTTACCCACATTTGTTTTAGTGTGGGAAAAGGAAAATTTCTAGGGCAAAATTTATTAAGGGGGGAATATTGTAATGACCCAAAGTTTCATTAATGAAAAATCCCTCTTGGTCTAGTTAAATGTCTCTTTATGAAAAAGATTTTTATAAGATGTCAAATTCTTTGGTTTTATGTTAATAATTTTGACTGTTGGTAATATATCCTTTGAACACTGATCACATGATTAATATAAATATAGGACTTTAACAAATCCAATTTACTCAGAAAAAAGAAACGATGGCCTCATCCAGTAGAATTGCCCCATATGAAGCCCATTTGTTGGAGCTCGAAAAAGAGGTGGCATCTTTGGGCTTTGACCTTGACCAAGCCCAAGCTGAGCTTCATCATGTCAAGCTCGAACGTGACTGTCTACGGGAAAATTGGAAGTTGGTTGAAATTACCACTCAAGCGAGGTTATTCGAGTCACCCCAAGAGTCTGTCACCATTGCACACCTTACCCTTAGGTCATATACGGCTGTTTTAAGGGGTTCTGTAACAAATAACTATTACTATGTTCATGTACATTATTTTTGTATATAATAATGAATATAATTTCTAGTCATTTTTGATACATTGTTAATAGATTTTAATGTACAAATGGTGTTTTTAGTTATTATTTAATTAAGAAATATATTTTATTAAATTAAGGGATTTTTGAATTAAATAATATTTTAATAAAATAATAATATTACTATTAAATAAATATTTAGTACATATAAATTATCTTATAATTTTATGAATGTAATTAAAATTTTTATTAAGGTTTGAAAGCAATTTTTGTCAAAACCTGTGAATTTTCGATAAATATCATTTTTTATTATAAATGTTAAAATTAACATATTTAGAAAATTATTTAGATAAAATAAATGTTAGTTCTGGAATCAGGACACCGAAATTATCCAACGGTGAATTTTTCATACATTTCTGAGACAGTCAAATTTTTGGGTAAAAATTAAATACCATTTAAATATATAATGTGTTTTATCACATCATAATGACCCAATGGTGATGTAATAAAATTCTATAATACTTATGTTCGGCCAATATATGTTTTACCATTAAAATAATGTGATTTTGGGTTTTTTTGACTTAATTTTCAAAGCATTAATGGACCCCTCAAGACATATTCAACACCTTGCCTTTTTAAATTAATTTCCATGGGAGTATGACTCACCTCCACATAAGCAACCCAAATATTTTAAGACGTTCGGACTTTGGCCTTATAAAATATTGTTTTCCTCTTCCCTTTTCCAATAACCATGGGATGGTTTGTGGTTTGGGTAAATTTAATATATGGGGACCCAAACCTAAATAATAAAGAATTCCCTCACCTTTCCTATATAAACCCACCCATGCTCCCACTTCCTCCTCAATCAAAGCCCTTTAAGTTCGTCCAACCTCTGCCCTACTCTCTCTAGAATCCTCCCAAGGTGCCCCAAGCTCCCAATAATCCTCACACAAGCCTCTCTCTTGCCATTGGAAGCACACTTCCAAGTAAGGGTTTTTTCTTCCTTTCTCATTTTTGTCCAATTTTATTTAAGTTGTTTTGCCCTATCAATTTCAATTATGAATGTTGGGGTATGGTTTATAACCTCCCTCATACTTCCCTCTTTGTGTTTGAATGATGGGATACCCCTTTCTCTCTCATTAAATGACTCCCATGTACACCAGTTATTATGCCGAAATTCCGAAAGGAATTTCTCTGTCCTCATTTACATTCAAGCAATAATTTTGTATCATGAATCTAAATTCCATTAAAAATTTTGGGACATGTATCTATATGACCTAATTACTGTAAATTATATTTAAATATTATGAGGAACCCCTTTCTCTCTCATCAACCGTTTTTATGAATTCTTATGTCACGTCGTTACGTTGCTGAAATCGCACCGATTTTCTAAGCCAATGCCATTGTGTAGTGAATACCATGCCCATTTATTCATCATGGGTATTCACCTTTATGCACATTTACTTAATTATTATAAAGTTTCATGTATTAATTCAACATTCCTTTATCATGGAATAAATGATTAAGTTTTATGAATCCATGTTTTATGATCCATGTGGCACAGTTATGCATGAAATGAATTATTTAAGAATGGTGCGCCCTTATAGCGCTCCAATGCATTGCGTAAAGTATAGTGTCATGATACGTCATGTACAATGAGTGTTGACTCATGCTAATTCAAGTGCAACAAGGGTTTGCTCATGATTTATGTGCAATGAGGATTTACTCATGCTCCATGTGCAATGATATTTGGCTCATGCTAATTCCATGTTAAGTGTGGTTGCCACATCTCCATGTTATGATTATCATTATTTATCATGACTTTATGTTCATGTTTCTTTTATTCTATATTTATATGCCCATTATCTAACATTTATTGTACTCCTCATGTTATTCCATGTGTACTCCATTACTGGGCTTTATAGCTCACCCTTTTCTTATGCATGTCCTCAGGTTATCCCATACAATGCTAAGTACGAAGGAATGTAGTGGTCATGTAAAAGAAGTTTTCAATAAATATATTGTATTTCATGTTTTAAGTTTTTATGTAATGATCCTAAGCCCCAAAGACACTAAACCTCTCGATATACTTTGTTGTATCAAGTGTAGTTTTATGTAATAAATCATGTTTATGTTGTAATAAAAAGTAGGGTTGTCATAGATGTAGGTGATTCATTATATAATCATTATTTTATGAATTCTTTTGTGAGTTTAATTAATTCATCCTATTTGTTTATTAATTTTCATGATTTTAATTTGGTTATGTTTTAGATTTGATATACATTTGACAAGTTAGTAGCATGTGGTGAAATATGTGTGCAATTTTTGGTGAGAAGACATGTTGAGCTGTTGTATTTTTTATATAAATTGGGCAGTTTGAGTTTTGGTGTTACATCATGGTGTGCTTGGTTATAAAAAGGTTGTTTTGAGTGTGTTATTGGTGTAAACCATTGATGTGATATTTCAAATGTTTTATAAATTGTTTAATTGTTTAATTCCTTTATTAAATTAAATGTATAGTGAGTGGTCCCTTCCTTGGGGGTTCAAGTCATCGACAATAGTGACATATGTATATATATATATATGAAAATGTATATGCATATAGGTGAAGCGGTCTCAGGATGACCTTGTAAAAAGCTACTTGTTTTGAGGTAGGTCCCATATTCCTATGCCCTTAATGTGAATTCTATAAAAGCATTATTGCATTAAATAGTTTTTTCATCATTAAATAGTATATATGTGCTATGAAAAGTGTTATAAATTCTTATCGTTGGACATCCTTTTATATTTAATGGTTTACTTTTACTATTTATAATGTGTATCCTTCTTTTATATATATTTTCTAGATTGACACACCGAATTTTTAGAAGTGTTTCAGAAAATTATTTCTTCCTTATCTATGCATAATTTATAAAGTTCCCAATGTGTGTTTTTCATGTTGATATATGTTCCCATCCATTATTAAGAAATGCAATACCCTTTTTATGCCAAATTGTTTTTGAAATGCTGAATCTTTAAAGTGGTTTTTTCTAAGTGGCTATCATGTGTGTTGTGAAGGATGATTTTTGAATAAAGATAGATTAGTGAAAGACATTAAAAAGAGGTAAGTTCTTGTTTTGGTTAGTTTGTAAGAATTAATTAGTTTTTGAATAAATTTGGGGTTTTTGGTAATTTTTCTTTCTTCGATGGTATAATTTTTTTTAAGAATGTTTTTAAAAGTATGGTGCCTTGGTTGCACAAATAGATTTTTAAGAAGATTTTTGGAACTTAAAGTAGTTGAGATACATTATTTTCTAATTGGTAATGTTCATTATAAATTAATGTGTCCCTCTTGGCACATTGAAAATGACATACAAAATTGGAAAACCCCTCTTGAGGCACACCCCATAGTTTGAGAAATTTAATGAAATTGTTAAAATGTGATTTGGGATATGTTCCTATTAATGATGCTTATGATTTTTATAGTGTGAAAGAGGGGGAATTCTCTTAAGGAGGGAGAATGGTGGTGAGAGGATGAATGAGTTTTGGATAAATAATGTGTCGTGTCCATATATGTTTTCTTGATAAAAACTCACCACCACTTGAAACAGAGCACAATACGAAACCTGGGTATCTTGGTGGGTGAACTATGAATTGTGGGCTAGTAGTCCATAGGTTACATGACCCGGTTTCACTGCATGTTTGATAATTGAAACAATAACTAAATTTATGAATGATTGGTGGTTGTAATCTTCTAAGCCACATTTCATGCAGGTTGTGGCCTTCAAAGCCATTTATTAGAGTCGTGGTTTTTAATCCATGTTTCACTGAGACACAAAGATTCTAGGTCCCCATCTAACACTACATTCTTAGGGACTTTCCACGGGGCTTGTAATACGATTTTCAATTTAGTTGCTTCATGCCTGTTCCCACTTTTGAGAAAACCATATTTTAAACCTAAATTGACGTCATTTAATTTTGAAATGATAATGCATGCTCAAAACCTATTTGGAAAGGGAAGAGAAATATTTTTCTTGGAAATTAAATATTGTTATTTGAATTTGAAAAGAGAGAAAACATTATTTCATTATGCCTTATTTTCAAACTAGCGTGATTTGGATTTCATATTAAAGGAAACAACATAGGGCGTTGTTGTATTTTGTCTTTCCTACTGATCATATCAGTGCTCACGCCTACTTTATTTTTTCAATTTCAGGTTCGATCTTTGGATCTCTCTTGTAGTAAGATTTTTTTTAGGTTTGGTGGTGACCCATGAGGTCACTTGGAGGTATGTTTAACTATCCATCCTTGTTCTATTTCTAATGGAAAGTATTTAACTACCTTTCTTAGTTTATGTCATTTAATTATATGTATTTTCTATTCTAAATTGTTCCCCACTACCTCATTTTGGTGCCTAGCACTAGTTTCCAGCCCGTGGGGGCAGGAATGCCCTTCCAGCATTGCCGCAGACTACGACTGGCATTGGTTTGATGGCGGACAAGCTTGGTTCGTGACATACATTGACTATTTTTATTAAAAAATACTATACAAGGTTAATAATGGTATTTTTATTTCCTTTTATTTTTTTATGTTTTAATTTGTTTATTTTAAAATTATTTATTCTAATTTAAGGTGCCTAAATGTTAATGGAATATTTTAATTGAAATTTCTTTTAAAATAATAATTTAATTTAAGAAGGAATTTTAACATAGATTGTTATAATTTATCGAAAATGATATAGAACAGGCGGTGTCAATGGACTCTGGTGGTGATGTGACTCCAATGGTCACTTATATCTGGAGATTGGTACTATGAAAGGATTGTGATGAAATTAGTGGTGAATGGATGGCAGATATGACGATGGTGAAAATCGATGACTGGAAATGTGATGAAATGTTGTAGGGGGTGGATCATGGATATCATCGGCTTAAGGTGATGTTGGTAGGTCTTGTTGGACTTTCAATTTTGAATTTTTTTAGCTATCTAGGATCTCTGTAGTTTAGATGAGATCTAATTTAGAATTTTTAATTTTTAATTTTGAATTGTATTATAAAATCTGGGTGTGTTGTCTCTATTTTTTTAATGTAAGGTTACCACTAACACTTAAAGCTAATTTTTAGAAGAATAAAAAATGGATTTTGTGTTTAAAATGATATAGAACAATATCAAAAGTTATATATCATATATTAACTGAAACTATAATTAAAATATAGTGTATATATTATCTAATGAAAAATAAAAATTGTGTCAAGAAAAATATGAAGCCCTTTATTTGTGTTGGTGTAGTGCTTAGTCTGTATTGCAAATGTCAAATTTTGTTCCTTTGATATAATTTTTAAGAATTTATAAGTTTATATATGAGTTTAAAAAATATATTTGTACTTCTATATAGATGGTATATATTTTTGAATTTTTGAATTATTCAATATGTTAATTATCAAAAAATTTACACAGTGTTTCTATGAGGAAAGAAAAGTAAAAAATAATATCTTAACTATGTTATCTTGATAAGTATGAGATTGAAAATATTTTTTTGATTTTGTAAAATATGGAAATAATTTTAAATATAAATTATACTAATTAATATAATTTATTTATAAATTTAAATAATAGGATACTTGTCCAAAATTCATAAGAAGTGTAGACGTAGTGCTTGTGAAAGTAGAAGAAAAGTCAATGATAAATGTTTTAAACTATTTTAAAAAATAATATTTAGATTAATTATACTATTTAATGGATTTTTGGATTTATAATTGATATATTTTTCTATTTAAGAAATTATATATGAATTAAATAGTGATATATATATATAATTTCAAATTAGAAGTGTAACTCTGAAAATGACTTAAAAGTGTAGTTAATGTAAAAAATATTTATAAATTAATAAAAAATCATATATATTTATATTTTTCATATTTTCTATGATATGTTTTCTAAAATATCGTTAATTTAAAACTTATTAACCATATTATATTTTTAAAAATTATATTATTCACCTGTACAGATCAGATATTTGGGAAAACACCATTGAATTTTTCCAATAAAGGGGACTCATTCTACCCTTCCTAGGACGCAACTATAGTTTCATTCAATCTCTATATTAAACCCAAATATTTATCGAAAAATTCTTTTCCATGATCTAATGTCTTTTTTTCAAAAATTAAATTCCCAAAAGTCTTTAGACTCAATCAAAAGGAGGTGTCTCAAAGAGAATTGTATGTGGTTCCAAGACTTTTTCTCCATTATTATTTTTTTCATTTATCTAAAAAAATTAAAGATCTCTAATATTTTTTCACTGATATTTAAATTTCAATGGTATTTATATCATTTTATCTATATATTATGAGACACACCCAATAATTCTCACTTAACTCTTTTTTTATAAGCCATTACTAAATAAAATTACATTATTTTTAAAGATTGCAACTTTTCATTTCAATTATATCATAACTCTATTTAATAACATAATTATTTTTTAAAATATAAACTAAAAAACGTGTTAATAATTATATAATATTTTTATAAAACTGAAATATATATTGGGATTTACCTTCTTTTAAACTCTTTTGAAAAACATCAGCAATAGTGATGGTTTTATGCTACCTAAGAGAACAATGGTGTTTTCATAAATTTACACATTTCATGAATTTCCACAAAGATTTATTTAGTGATGGAATAAAAAATTAATAATAAATTAAATCCATGTTTATTACATGTTAATGGTAAAATATTCATCATAAAAATTAAATTTAAATTAAACAATCATATTTATTTTTTACTCTACAAAATAAGATTATTAAGGATGATTCTTTGAATGATAACCATTTCATGAACTATTGAATAGATTTACATCATGAATGAAATAAAGGATATAATTTAACACTTTTCCTGTTAATGGATGAATTGAAAAAAGATATAGAACCATACCCATTGTTTTAAATCTATTTTGTAACAATGGAACAAACATTATCAAATCATTCAATATAGGGAAAATTAATCAGAGAAATGAATAATAAATCATTATAAAAGAATTAAAAAAGAAGAATAATAAAAAAAATAATCATAATAATTTTTTTATAAATTAAATTATTAATATAATTTAATTATTCAGGTATAGAATATCAAATAATGCAAGTTGTGACTCGAGGTAAGGGTATTTTTAATTCATTTTCTGTTTATTAAGTTATATCATATCTTCAAGGAATAAATTATTTGTAGATTTTGTATTTTATACCATAAAATAATTTTATATTTATTTACTACATTTTAATGAGTATATATATTTATTTAACATAATATATCCCTTAATAGTTTCTACTCATACTTGGTTTTCTCTTTGGAGGGATTCTTCATTTCAATTTCCCTATATTGAGATATGCTCAACACAGACCACATTTTTCCCTTATTATCATGTATTTACTAAACCATGTAATTTTATTATAATAAATTTCAATAAAATAAAGGTATTTACAAAACCATGTCAGTTTTTTTCTTTCAAAGTCTTTTGATATAAAATTTACCAAAGCTGTAAAGATTCTTTTCCAATATCACTTTTAATAGGGAAAGGAATATTTGGCTGTTATGTGGATGTTATTGTTTATATTGAAGGGTTTGAGCATTAAAGTTTTACTTTTTCATGGGATACTTTCTTATGATTTATTTGGGTATTTTTTTACGAAAAAATTTATTTTTCATTAATTTATAAAAAATATGAAGAACTAAAAAATCATAATTATGTAAATTATTTATATTTTGGGTTACAATTTTGATGACTAAAGTGATGAGGTAATTAGTTATTTTAGTAGAAAATAATCCATTTCTTGTTTTAACTATTCCATTTGAATATATTAGTGTTATTTTATCAATATTGAAGAAATTAAATTTTTCATGACTCTCATATCCATCAAATATTATTTTTTGAAGAGGTTGAGGGTCAAGACCACATTATTGAACATAAAAAACAAGATTGTTTTTTAAAACTCGTTAGGTATAGAACCCATAACTGGAAACATAGGCACATAAGAGTTAAATTATGATAACCTGAAGGTCAATAAATGGTCCTGAGTTTCTAAAGGAAAGACTAAATCATGAAAAGAACTATAAAAATCCAAATCTGACCAATTCATGATAATGAAATTGTGAAACCATTCGATGATGATGTGTCGCCACTTTGTAATGAAGTTGTACCATGCATACCCTACATAATGTGGCAAACCCCCCCCCCCCTCTAACCCATATTGGCATGTGGGGAAAATGAAGGATTAAATGTGTAAACACACCTATCTCCATTTTTATATTCACACCAAAAAAATGAATGTGAGGGAATCAATGTACTATCAATCTGATGCAACGTAGAACTATACTGAAGAAACTGCAAAATCCTTAGATAGGGTTCCCATATGTCCATCAAGAAATGATAAATATTGATGAATAACGGGTGTTAGCATGCCCATCCATCTTTTGAGTACTACCTCCCTACAACACCAACACCAATATTCACCACATTCCAAATTTAGGTAGACAAATACCATTGCTCATAAATATTTATAAATAGAAATAAAATTAAAATCATAAAATATCAATACAGAATGCACTGAACGATGACTGAAAGCAAAAACAAGGTCAAAAACTTCAAATGAGGTCCCCATGAACTATTATTGAAACTAGGGATGCCCAAATGTCTCTATAATTCTACCATTTATGTCTTAAGGTTCTATTCCAGATATGCTCCAAACCACACCATAAACTCTCACCACTGCCCCTCAATCACTTACCTCTTCATGCTAAAACAAGGCCATCTGAACCTCAACTCTTACATGACCCCCTACATCCATCAACTACCTTAATATCTCATACTGTTATTAATAACAACAAAAGGATGAAGGTTACAGGGTCTAGATGAAACTAGATCTTAATAGTAGGATACCTCATACACCATGGAAATTGGTCATAGACAAATTATATAAATCATATTCCACCACCAATGCCATCATCATGATAATGGATTAAATAACACTAAATATAAGACATTAATTGAGGGAGGATACACTAATGAGTGAGTGATAATAAATAGAGATGTGAACTAATGAATTCAATATTGAAGATTCAAGATCCATTGATGCACGTCCTTGGAAGCTCAGCTGATGACTTTCAACATGAAATGATATTTTAAAACTATATGTTAAAATTATACATTTATATATGACTACCTATAATTTCATGAACTCATTTTAACAAACTTGTTACTTTTGTGTATTGGGATATGAATTAAGAGAATTTACAGACATTATGATGCATTTTCTTATCTCATGAACTCAACCTGATACACTTTTGAGCATCTAAAAAAATAAAATAATTTGAGTACCTAGTGATATTAATTTCAAAGGATCTGTTTGAATAAATTAGTTTTACTATTTTTAACATGGAAATTAAAATTGTGAAGATGAAATTTCTTCGATTGTAAAATGTGACACCCGACGTGTTTTTAAATAAAAATATAGCTTTATATTTAATTTATATTCATTTTATCAATTTATATTTATTTAAAAAATATTAATATTACATTTAATAAATATTTATTTCATGTCACAAATAAAATAAAATAATAAAATAAAATAATATTTATATATTAAATATTATTATGATTAATTAATATTAACAGATATTTTATTAAAATGTTAAATATATTTTCTTAAATTTATTACTTACATTGATTAATATAAAGACTAATTTAATAATTAAATATTTTATAAATGGGTACATATTTTAATTATAAGGATTTATAATTATTACTATTATTATGATCACCGTTGAAATAATTATAAGAAGGTGTGGAATATTATTATGTTTAAAAAAATGAAAAACCAATTGTTCAATGAAATATTGTGATATATAATTATTTTTTATTTAAAAAGTTATTCATTAATAATTTTAGATTTATTTTAATTAAATGAATAATATTTTTTTATTTTTCATTTCAAAATTAGTTGGAGGTTAATTTGTTAATAATTTATGAGAAACAACATATGATAGTAAGTAATAAAGTTTATATATATGAAATGTTTTTTGAATAATTATCACTATAAAAACTTATAAATGATATTTATTATTTCAATTTATGAATCTAAAATTTATTAAAGGATATATTTTTTAATAAAATATTCAAATTTAATATGGATATATGTGTTTTTATACATTTGAATTTAAATTCATTTTTAATTAATAGATTAAATGAAAGTGTAATTTTACCTCCTATTGTTATATTTTTATTAAAAATGATATGGAATATTATAAAGAAATATACAACATATATTACCTGATAATATAATTAAAATATCTGATGTACACAATTTTTGTATACATTTCTATATATATAATTGAAGATAAAAACATGTTTTCAAAAAATACCTGTTGTTTTATGAACATATTCTTTGATTTTGGTGATTCTATTTACTTTCAGGAATTTTCTGTCTAAACACACGAATAAAGGGATGCATGTGAATATTTTGAAACTACACGGCGTGTACTTTTATACACCCCTTGTACATCCAGACAGGGACACAGACCGAAGGAGGGAGTACATTCCCATGTCACCAGGAAGAAGATACACGTCATGTGAGGCAGTGTTACATGCCGTGTACTACTTTCTAGAAGCGGTGATTGCCGAGAAAAGTCCACACGCCTATGTGGCCGTTAAAGGAGACATGACGTGTTTGAATTTCTACACGTCGTGTCTGCTATTCTAGAAGGGGTTGGCGGCCAAACTTATGATACTAAACGCTGTGTATGGCGGCGCTACATGCCATGTACACCCAACCACCAGGCGGCGCCATGTTCAACAGTCAAAGACGGCTTGTTAGGCCACCTTCCAGCGGATAAATTGGCGCCAAAGCGTGTTGACGAAAAGTACACGACGTGTACTTTCTATACACATTGTGTGCTTTATTTTTCTATAAAAAGAGGCCTTGGCCTATAGATTTGGGGAGTTTAAAACATTTTGAGGAGAGAAAAAGCTATGTTGCTACCATTCCCGAGCTACCATGGTGCCATAGTTCTATTATTCCACCTTCTGACACCCTACCTCAACTCTTACATGATGAATCTGTCAGGTATGACGTGTGTCGTTTCTCCTCCACTTTTAATGTATAACTAAACCCCTCATGTTGGGGCTGTGGATGAAGGGATCATAATTTTTATGTTGTTTTATAGAGTTGTTTTTTATTGTTGTAATTCATCTTACTCTTCTTAATCTACTGTTAAATATAACTGAGAATTATGAGCCAGACCAAGGAAAGAATTCTCAGCGATACAAAAGAAAAGTATCGGTGAAAACATCCATGACCATTGGAAGGATTTCACTGATTCAAATAATGGACTGAACGTAATAAAATAATTAAGAACACTGACAATCGGATCAAGGAGTCAACTGGTCTAATTCTAAACAAGAGGAACCGGACCAAGGAACTATTTTAACTAAATTAAATCCATAATGATTGAATTATTATGAACAACACAACCATTTAAACAATCTGCATAAGAACTCCTTAATCACCACAGCCCCGCCATGTCTTTTCTTCCCATATTAAAAACTATTTAAATTTACCCATTGTTTTCTTTCAAACTGTATTCATTTCCTCAAAGTAAAACAATTTGTTTCAACCAAAAACCAAAATCAACTCAATACACTCTAAATTCTGCATATTTCACCTAATTAAGTATTAACTCAATCGAATTCATGCACTCCACGATTCCCTGAGGATCGACCCCGAACATATGCTATACTAAAGTTATAAGAATGGGTAATTAATATTGGACGCATATAACTTAAATCAATGACAAGCGAGACCAAAAGTCTGGCATCGTTGCATGGGAATACCGTTTGGTTTTAGTGCTAAGATTTAAATTGTGTTAATAATTGATTTAAGTGAAAATAAAAATAAAAATTTATCAAAAATCGTTTTTCTAACCCCATTTCAAATTTTCTCTTTTATTTTTCCCTTTTATGCCTGGTTTTCATTTTTGTGTTGTGCAGAGCGTAAATTGTACATTTAGACATTTTACACGATCCAAAAGCACCGAGTCTTCGGAATTAGTTCTGCTTGACCCAGAAAACGAACAGACCTTGCTTCATCGTCGGCGTACACGGACAGAAACTCACAACCATCGAACAAAACCCATGGAAAACAAGGAAGAGGGAGCACCAGCCGTAGATGATATGATTGAGCATCAGTACCAGGATTAGCAGCCTCCCGTTGCTGGTCTACTGAAGCAACCTCGTGGAGCCTTCATGGAATTCCTCCCAAGGGATTACCAACGGCCGCCGCTACAACTCTTCCCAATGCCATAATTTTCCCCTCAGGAGCAGTTTATGCAAGCTCCACCCCATCAAAAACAAACTCCAAGACGTACCCTTATGGAGTATGGACTTCCATCGATTCACGGAGATGATACGGGCATCGTTCGTCCTCCGGTCCGGGCCCAGCACTTCGAGATCAAGCCTGCTATCATGCAGTTGATCAAGAACATTGTCCAATTTAGAGGCCTGGCCAGCGAGGTCCCGAACACCCATCTCTACAACTCTCTGGAGTTTTGCGACACCTTTCGGTACCATGGAGTGTCTGAGGACACCATCCATCTTCACCTATTCCCCTTTTCTCTATGGGACAAGGCAAATGACTGGATCAAGGGGCTGCCACAACGATCTATCCTCACTTGGGAGGAGCTAGCCCAGACATTCCTGTCTAAGTACTTCCCACCATCCAAGACGGTGACACTCCGGAATGAGATCCATAACTTCCAACAGCACGACTCCGAGTCACTGTACGAGTCCTGGTAATGCTTCAAGGAGATGTTACGAAAATTTCTCCATCACGGACTCACACTCTGGATGAAAGTATAGACCATCTATGGAGGACTTACCACGAATACCATGTCTATGGTGGACGCTGCTGCTGGAGGTACGATGATGTGGAAATACCCCGAAGAACTATTCGACCTACTGGAAGACATGTCCGCCAACAGCTTCCAGTGGTACTCCGAGCAGGGGACTCAAAAGTGAGGTATGCACAATATTGACACTACCACTATGTTAGCTGCTCAATTGGATGCTATGTCCAAGAAAATCGATGCATTGAACCTCAAAGAAGCATCTCCAGTTCATGAGGAGAACCATCCATCATGTGGGGACTGTGGTGATAACCACATCATGGGAGAATTCCTGGGTTCGACTAGAGGCCCTTCGACGGGTGAAGTGAGTTATATTTCCCAAAATCAAGGGCCCAACCAGTACTAGTAGTACCAGAACCCGGCATGGCGAGATCACCAGAACACTGGCTGGGGCCAACAACAGCAGAATCCTCCACCCCAGCGACTACCTAACTATAACCACCCTCCATACCAGAACCAATACCAATGGCCTCAACAACCTCAGTAGGGTCCATATCAGCAACAAGGGTATCAAAAACCTCGTCCACAACAACCACGGCAGCCACCTCCTCTACCGGCTCAACAACCACCTCAGTAGGAGAACACCTCAAGGTTAGAGGATCTGATGACTAAATTCATATCTACTGCTAAGACTCGGTTCCAGAATCTTGAAGCTTCGATTCGAGGCTTGGAGAATCAGATTGGCCCGCTGGCCAATCAACATTCAGGGAGGCAACCCGGTACACTACCGAGGAACACCAAAAGAACCAAAGGGAGGAGGCCAATGCTATCATGCTCCAGAGTGGAAAGGAGCTCCAACAGAACCAATTAGCACAGAAAGGTGCATCCACTCCCAATGTTGATGAAAAAGGATCCAATACTAACCCCTCCTCATCCATAACCCCACAGAAGGAAGCTTTACAAAATAAAAAAAAGGAAGTAATCCAACCATTCAAGCCTGCCTTACCCTTTCCGAAAATATTGAAGCAGAGGAAGATGGAAAACCAGTTTAGAAAATTCATGGATGTGTTCATGAAGCTACATATCAACATACCATCTACGGACGCCCTGACACAAATGCCAACATACGCCAAATTCATGAAGGAAATCCTCTCGAATAAATGGAAGATGGAGGATTTGGGCGTTATTGCACTAACGATGGAGTGCTCCGCGATGGTTCAACATTCCATTCCTCCCAAACACCAAGATCCAGGTAGTTTCACCATTCCCTATACTATTGGATCCTACGAGTTTGGGAAGGCCCTCTGCGACTTAGGGGCCAGCGTGAACCTCATGCCCCTTAGAGTTTTCAAGAAGCTGGGACACAACGAGCTCAAGCCTAC
Source organism: Viscum album (assembly GCA_963277665.1). Classification (NCBI taxonomy): domain Eukaryota; kingdom Viridiplantae; phylum Streptophyta; class Magnoliopsida; order Santalales; family Viscaceae; genus Viscum; species Viscum album. Next base: position 766,331,385 of record OY728119.1, on the reverse strand, counting down.
CTGTATAGCCCTTCAACTTGCTGATCGATCCATCAAACACCCAAAGGGACTACTAGAGGACGTACAGGTCAAGGTGGGTAGGCTGATCCTTCCTTCTTATTTCATTATCCTCAACATGGGGGATGACCAAGAAGCGCCTCTTATACTTGGAAGACCTTTCCTCGAAACTGGGAAGGTACTGATTGATGTGCATCATGGGGAGCTTATATTTCGGGTAGGTGATGAAAGGGTTTCCTACAACGTCCTCAAGGATGTAAAACATGTTTCCTTGTCAGAGCATGAGGACTGTTATGTAGTTTCCACCATGGTTAATCATTTTAGCGACAATTGGGATGATCTGGTATGTTCATTTATATCAAATAATTTAACCATTCCAGATATTCTATTAGAAGAAGCACCAGAAGACATGCAATTCATAAAAGGCCAGGGTGGCCGCTATTGAAAGTATGCAGTTGTTCCTTATAGTTTGGAATGGGACGAGGTGCAGCCACTTGTGCCTTTGATTTTAATAGTGCATGAACTCGAACTGAAGCCTCTTCCATCTTCTCTCAAGTATGGGTATTTAGGACCGAATGCAACTTTTCCTATTATACTTAATGCAGAACTATCACATGAGTATGAAGATGCACTTATACAGGTTCTCAAACTGCGGAAGCATTCTATTGGGTGGACAGTCGCTGATCTGAAGGGCATCAGCCCTACCATTTTCACTCACAAGGTGCTACATGAAGAAGGTGCCAAGCAATCTTGGCAACCACAACGGCGCTTGAATCCTCCCATAAAGTAAGTTGTAAAAAAGGTGGTGATCAAATTATTAGATGCAGGCATCAATTATCCCATCTCGGATAGTCCGCGGGTGAGTCCTCTCCTAGTGGTACCCAAAAAGGGGGGTATCACTGTGATTTCAAATGAAATGAACGAGCTCATCCCTACACAAACTATCATGGGCTGGAGAGTCGGTGTGGATTAAAAAAAGCTAAACGATGCCACAAGAATGGATCACTTCACCTTTCCATTCATGGATCAAATGCTAGAGAGGCTACCAGGGCACAACTTCTATTGCTTCCTCGACGGTTCTTCCGGTTACAACCAAATCTCCATTGATCAAGAGGATCAGGAAAAGAGCACATTCACTTTCCCCTATGGCACATTTTCTTATTGATGGATGTCTTTCGGCATGTTCAATTCCCCAACCACCTTCCAGCGCTGTATGGTAGCCATCTTCCATGACATGGCGGAACAAATCCTAGAGGTATTCATGGATGATTTTTCCATTTACAAAAAATCATTCACAATTTGTTTACGGCACCTAGAACTAGTTTTGGAATGATGTAAGCACACTAACCTAGTATTGAACTGGGAAAAGTGTCATTTCATGGTGCAATGTGGAATAGTCCTTGGCCACAAAATTTCAGCGAAGGGGATAGAGGTGGACCCAGTGAAGATTGAAGTCATTTGAGGACTACCTATACTGGCTTCCGTCCACACCATCCACAACTTTCTGGGGAATGCAGGTTTTTACAGGCGGTTATTCCACGACTTCTCCAAAATTGCCCAACCCCTCACCAATATTCTAACCAAGGATGCCATATTTCAGTTCGATGACCAATGTGTCAGATCTCTTGAGCATCTAAAGAAGCTCCTTGTAGAAGCTCCAGTTATGATTTCTCCCAACTGGGAGGAACAATTTGAGGTGATGTGCGATGCGAGCGACTACGCAGTGGGAGAAATCTTGGGCCAGAGACTTGACCAGATTTTCCGACCTATCTATTATGCCAGCAGGACGCTCAACGAGGCACAGATTAACTACACTACTACAGAAAAGGAGAAGTTCGCGGTGGTTTTTGAATTTGACAGGTTTTGTTCTTACATAGTGTTGTCTAAATTTATTGTTTATACTGACCATGCAGCACTAAAGTACCTACTCAATGATATAGATGCTCCCCTAGGGCCTGCTACTGAGCTTCTGATCCTGAGCCTAGCACCTGCGGCTCCTACTTCTTTAGCTTCCCTTCCCGATGCTGAGTCAGAGCCTCACCCTTCCACGCCTCATGCACCATCTCTACCGGCCGATTCTGTACAGGATGATGCCTCCCCTAAGGCAACCCCATGATAGAGACATTTTTCTTTATCTTATATATCACTTTTTCATTTTCTTTTTTGTGATGTTATGCATGTTTACCGTTTTCCTTTTTCTCGACAGTCACAGGTACGATCATGGAGCGCATTGGGCATCACTTTTCACGAGGAGAGTATTTTTCAATTTTTATTTTCTTTCTTTTTGGATTTACTTCTTCCACTGATTTCCATCATTTTTCCCCCAGATCACCCCCATTCCCACCCTTTACCTTAGTATTTCACTTGGTGGGCCATGTGCCTTCTTCTGTGTGGGGGAGCATCTATCTCTTTCTCCATAGTCTTTGCCCTTAAAAAAATCTAGGATACATCATTATTAGATTCTAGATTTGAAAATTTAAAGCAATTTTGGTTAATCATTCTTATAAATACTAGAGTTATCAGTAGAAACTTTTGGAAAGGTTACATGCTTATTTTAGTTTTTAAGTATTTTAAAATGATTGATGATATAGTTTCAATTGAACCTTTTCGTCCGTGATTAAATTACATTGATTAGGCTAATCATTTATATGCATGTCATGACCTGATTGTCCCTTTATTATTTTTCCACTCCTTATAGGTATTCTAAACCCTTTTTCGTATTTCTTCTCTAATACCATCTTTCTTGAGAGATTATTAGGATATGAATCACTACCAGAATTTGCAAGTTTTTCTTTTTGAAACATTAAGAAATTTTTGAATTTCTTTAACATGATTGAGGCACTAGATTGTTTTCACCCCTTTATCTTGAGACCTACCCTGCATTTAATATTTTTTAAGCCCATAGAATCCATGAACAACCTTTATAGGAAGCCACATTACAAGCCTATTTCCCTTCCTACCCAATTTCTTTTTAATCTTTACATGATTATTCATTTGAGCTTTAAAGATGGAGTTGGAAATACATGGCATATTTTTGTACAGCCATGAAATAAAGTGTGGGGGAGTGCCTCTTGAATATTTGGGACAGAATGGGTTCCAAATATCTAATCATTGTATTCATAAGTGTTTCCCTTGTGTTTTGTTATATAAAAAAACAACAACAAACAACAAGGGGACCTTATGCTTATTTGCCCATGAACCCTACTTGCCTAAGGAAGATGGTGATGATTACAAAAGCATTTTAATGATCTTGTAAATGATGCATTTTCATTGAGTTTTACTTTGAATTTCATGTAATGTTGTTCAAAGGAATTAGACTTCATTTTTCAATCCTCAGAATTTATTTTCACATCTGAACCTACCAACCCTTAGCTACAGTGGCATCTGAACCTATTTGATAAAGCCCTCATGATTTTTGTAATTCAATTTTTCTAAAGTAGAGAACAAGATATATTTAAAACTTATGGATAGATTGTATATACCTTAGATTGAGCATGTCTTTGATTAAAAACATCTTGAGTGTGGAGTGTGATTTTTACTGGGATGGTAAATCATCAAGTGGCATGCTTATTTTTGAAAGGTTGAAAAATGTGTTGAAAGAGGATGAGAGTAGTTAATTAAATTATATATGAGGCTTGATTTTAATATCTTATGAATTGAATTTGTTGCTACCTTTTAGAATTTTTCCTCAATAACTTTATCAGTTATACATTTGATTAATGAAATTCCTTCCTTTTAATGTATAGGCTCTCTTAATTAGATGTTGAGATTTTTCTTGAGGGCAAGCAAAAGACTAAGTGTGGGGGAATTTGATGCACCCAATTTGTCTATACATTTCCATATATATAATTGAATATAAAAACATGTTTTCAACACATATATGTTGTTTTATGAACATATTATTTGATTTTGGTGATTTGGTTTACTTTCCGGAGGTTTCTGGCTAAATACCTGAATCAAGGGATGCATGTGAAAATTTTGAAACTACACGGCGTGTAATTTTATACACGCCGTGTACATCCAGACAGGGACACAGAACGAAGGGGGGAGTACATGCCCATGTCACAATGCAGAAGATACATGCCATGTGAGGCGGCGTTACACACCGTGTACTACTTTCTAGAAGCAGTGATTGCCGAGAAAATCCCACAAGCCCATGTGGTCGTTGAATGAGACACGACGTGTTTGAATTTCTTCACACCGTGTCTGCTATTCTAGAAGGGGAAGGTGGCCAAACTTATGATACTACACGCCGTGTACACCCAACCACCAGGCGGCGCCATATTCAACAGTCAAAGATGGCGTGTTAGGCCACCAGCCGGCAGAGAAGTCGGCGCCAAAGCACATTGACGAAAATTACACGGCGTGTACTTTCTATACACATCGTGTACTTTATTTTTCTATAAAAAGAGGCCCTGGCCTACGGATTTGGGGAGTTCTAAACATTTGGAGGAGAGAAGAAGCTAGGTTTCTACCATTTCTAAGCTATCGTGGTGCCGTAGTTCCACTATTCCTCCTTCCGACACCCTACCTCAATGCTTACACGATGAATCCGTCAGGTATCACGTGTGTCGTTTCTCCTCCACTTTCTGTATGTAACTAAACCCCTCGTGTTGGGGCTGTGGATGAAGGGATCATAATTTGTATGTTGTATTATATAGTTGTGTTTTATCATTGTAATTCTTCTTACTCTTCTTAATCTACTGTTAAATATAACTGAGAATTTTTAGCCGGATCAAGGGAAGAATTCTCAGCGATTCAAAAGAAAAGTAACGGTGAAAATATCTATGAACATTGGATGGATTTCACCGATTCAAATAATGGACTGAAAGTAATAAAAGAATTAAGAACATTGATTACCGGACCAAGGAGTCAACTGATCTAATTCCAAACAAGAGGAACTGGACCCATGAAATCTAGTAACTAAATGAAATCCAGAATGATTGAATTATTATGAACAACACAACCATTTAAACAATCTGCACAAGAGCTCCTTAATCACCACAGCCTCGTCACGTCTTTTCTTCCAATTTTAAAATCTCTTTATATTTACCTGTTGTTTTATTTCAAACTGTATTCATTTATTCAAAGTAAAACAATATAGTTTCAACCAGAAACCAAAATCAACTCAATCCACTCTAAATTCTACATATTTCACCTAATTATGTATTAACTCAATTGAATTCACGCACACCACGGTTCCCTGAGGATCGACCCCAAACTTATGCTATACTAATATTCTAAGAACGGGTAATTAATTTGGGATGCATATAACTTCAATCAATGAAAATCGAGACTAATATCATATAAATAATATTTAATTATTTTACATATATTTTTATTTAATATAAATATTAAAACATTTATTTGGGTTGATATAGTGCAATTATAACATTGGAAAAGTCAAAAATTAATGTCTTTTATTATTTATTTAATAGAGTATAATATTATTTTCCATATCAATGATAATAATTATGACTAATAATTATTTTATATTTTATTTATTAATTTAAAAATTATATAATAGGTTAATTATCCAAATTCTTATCTAGTGCCTGCATAGGGGAAATATTGGAAATAATATATTAAATATGTTTCCATGATAAGGATGAGAATAAAAATATTCCATGAATGGTATTAGATGAAAATAAACATGAATAATAATGAAATTAATAATTTTGTTTAAAATTAAATAATAGGAAAATTGTCCAAAAATTCTAACATAATGTTGATGTAGTGCATATTCACGCAGGACGATAGACCAATATCTAAGTTTATGATATCTAAAAAATAATAATATTTTGATGAATAAGAGACTATTTTATTCATGAGTAATATGACATTTATATAATTATTTAAATATTTAAAATTTAATTCCATATCATTATAGATATTTTAGAATTCAAATTACAATAATAACCTTGAAATTTATTGGAAAGCACAATGACATTTTTCCTCTAAAGGTGGAGTCGTTATACCAATTTTAAATTACATCTAATATCCATTTTTCTCCATATTAAACAATAATACAAATTAAAAAGTAATTAATCACGTTTAAAATGATTTTTCAAAGATAAAAGTAATTTCTATGATGGTTTTAGCCTCCATCCAAATATGGAGAATCAAAGAGTGAGCTAAGAGGTTTTGAAACATTTTCACCTTTATTATTTTTGATTTCCCCCTTTAATCATTAAAAAGAAACATAGTTTTCATCAATGATTACATTATCATGGTATTGGAATTAATTTTATCTATATATGATGATAGAGAACCAATTAAATCTTAATGATCTTTTTTTTTCAGTAGTCGTTACGATATCCAAATAAAATTTTATTTCTATGAACTTTGAATTTTCATTTCAAGTCTATTTTTACTCATTTCAATAATATAATAAGTCCTCAAAAATATCCCTAAAATAGTATATTATTACAAATTTTGTTTTATAAAACATAGATTCCTATTAGGGTTTCCAATATTTTAATCTCTTTTGGAAAATATCAGTTATTGTGTTGGTCTTACACTATATACGAAAACGAAGATTTATTCATAAAATTCTATCATTAAGCTATATTCTTAAATATTTATTTTATGATTTTATAAAACATTAATAATCAATGAATTCCATGATAATGTAATTAAATATAAATAATAATTGTAATGTTTAACTATAAAAACAACAATAAGAGTTACGATTCTTAGAATGGTAACTTTTTATTTTCCTATAGAACACATTTTATTTTATAATTGACTATAACACATATCATGAAAATTATGGTTCTTATAAAACCATTTTACAAGTAAATTTTATCATTATACTTTTCTTGATTTTTTTTGGAACTATATACTAGAAAACATCAAAACGACTACTAAAAGAACGATAAAGATAATAAACGAATAATGCATGAAAATAAATGAATAATAATAATAATAATAATAATAATAATAATAATAATGTTGATAATATATAACTAATTTGTAAAAATTTATTGTTTATGGACAACATAATGAACAATGTGATTTTGATCATGAGGTAAGGGAATTCATATCTCAATTTCCTTTCAATTCGTTATATTCTATCTATATTGACAATAAAATTATATTATTTTTTTCCTTATAACCTATAAAGTTTTATTCTATATTTCCTCTTATTTTATAATAATTTAAATTTCAGAAACATAATCTCTTCCATGAAAAATTATTACATCACATGTTACACAGTTTATATGGTTTCCTTATCTAAAATTTAATTCATTGAGAAATGAATGAAATTCAACAATTTATTTCTTTAGTTTCATGTATAAACTACCCCATGGGTTTCTTTTATAATATTTTTCATTAAATTTAATGGATTTATAAATATTTAAGATTTTTTATCTTTTAATTGATTTTTATTGAAATGTTTCCAAATCAGTAAGGTTTTTTTTCTAATATCATTTTGAAATATATATTATCTATGTATAAATTTCAATTTAATGATATTTAATGTTATTTTACTTTGAAGATATATATTTTCTTCTCCTCGATGTATATATTTTTTATGTTATTTTTATGGGTATCCTTATTTAATCTTATATGATTTATTATGTTCAATTTCAAATTACTTTTACGTTATTTTGAAAATTTTGAGTGAAATATTTTTTTTACATTTTATAAACTGGTAATTTTCTATTTACATTAAATTTATTTAAAAAAGATTGAAAGGAATAAATTTTTTAATTCTTTATTCATGATCAAAATCTAATTTTTTTCCAGTTTTTAATATGAATCTACATTTTTATGATTACCAGATTTTATAATGTAATTATAATTCTCAATTTTTAATAATAATTTCCTTTGAAATAAAACTAATTAAATTTTTAAAGGTTATTTATTCTTAATTATCAAATTAATTTTATAATTATATGATTAATGTTTTCCATATAGGGCATTATACATTAAAATTTATGATATATCACTTGGTATGTCCTCTAAGGATTCCATCCACCATTTTATTTTGATGTATTATAACCACGTTATATGGATATCATCATAAAAAAAATTTATTTTTCATGGGTTAATTATTTTCTAATTAGATAATGAATATTTTCATACTCAAGTGCCACAAATATATATAGTTTTAAATTTTTATTGGGTGGGACTGAAATTATACCTCCCTCTACTTCATTGGGTAAATAATTTTATCTAAAGATATGACATTTCAAGGACTAATTAGTGATCCAAATACACTATGGGACTCTATACACAATGTTTATGGGAATAAGGAGTCAAATTGATCTAATATTGTAGTGTTCCAAGATTATTATGATCGTCTTGTATATGATACTGGTCATTAAAAATAATTTATTATTCATATATCTATTCCATATTCCAATATTTTAAAATGTACCTATGTTATGTTATTACATCTGAAGATTATTGATAAATGTTTCTACAATTCTATGAATCATTTGTTATGTTATACCAAAATTTCTATTTCATGATTCATGATTTATTATCCATTATTTATTAGGTATGAATTTATAATTTTATATTATTTAACTAGATTATATTATCATACCTATATGTTCATCTTATGCCCATTTATAATCATTATTTATTATCTCATATGTTCATCCATTACTAATATTTCATTCTTATCACTTGTTTTCAAATGGTTTTTGTAAGAATTAAGGACGAGTATGGATGATTATGAGGTAATTTATTATATATGAGGTTTTTTCCTTGAATGAAGTAATTATTTCATTTAATTATTTTTGTTTTGCGGAAAAATGTCCATTTGGTTTTGATTTTTTTATGTATGGGATTTCTTGATTGCATAAAACTCTAAAAAAGTTATTATATATGCAAGTGATAAAATATTTTCTATAAATCCTATATTTACTGAGGGCTATGTTTGGGACATGATTTTTACCATCAAATTATGGTTTAGATAACATTATAATTAATGTTTTTATTATTTGAGGACAAATTAAGAGTTTTAGGTACCAATATGTGTTAATAAGTTTAAGTGTAGTCATTAATTTAGAACCACAACTATTATTATGTGGCCTTATGTGATTGGATTTTTTATATGGTAATTTTATATTGGGAAATATTTATTAGGTCTGTGGAATAATATGTGATTAATGAATATAAAATCATTGGGGTTAGAAAGATAAGTCTTGTTAATGTAATTATGTAAATTTAGGGACAATGTGATTATATTTTTGGGGATATATATTTAAATTCATAAATGACTTTAGGGGTTGAAAAATATATTTGATGACAAGGCGATTAGAGTGTTTTTGGGAGAATTTTATTTTATTGTATTTTTGGGAGTACACATGAATATTTTATATATATAGAGAATTATTTTTTAATAATTGATTTTATATTAAAATAGTTAGTCATATTTTAGAGATAAAGATTTAGATTATTTTTTTTGTGAATATATGATCACGGTGATCATCAAGTTTGGGTTTAATATAATATAAAACATGTTTTTTATGATTATTGATGATCAATAATTTTTAGATAAAGTTTATGTTAATATTTGGAGAATAAGTAGTCACAGTTTTACATTTTTTAGGTTTCTAATTTGTTAAGGATTATATAGTTGAATATCTAAGGATTAGTTTTGTTGGGATTGGATGAATATAATATTGAATGAAACATTTGTTGGTATTGTGATTTTGATGTTTAAATTTAATGTTTTGAAGGTTATATTAATACTTTTTTATGGGTTGAGTTCATATAATTGTTGTGGGTATTGTTTTTACTAAACACATATGGTTTAATTGATAATTTACTATATGTATAACAAAGTAATCATAACTAGGAACACATTATATATGTTGGGTTACATTTATGATGGTCAAATTCATGAGGTTAGAAATAATGTTATAAATTGGTACTAGATAATTCATTTCATATTTTTTTCGTTTTTTCAATAGATTAAAGGTCATTTATCAAGATAAAATGAAGAAAATATTATGTGAATCTATTATCCCTCTATGTTGATTTAATTATAATCATTATTCCCAATTCTCTCCAAAGTCATACTACTATATTTTATAAAATTTATTTTACATTCAATTCACTTTACAACATATCAAATTATTCTCTAATTATAAGATATTAAAACTGTTCCTTAAAATATTTTCATCATATATTAAAGGGACGAACTTCTAATGTTAATCTGTTTGGGAATTACTACAAGGGACATTATCAAATTTTCAAAACATCACAAACAATAATAGGTATTGCAACCATTTATACCCATTTTTATGAGAGATATATATATATATTATTAATTTAAATATTAGAGTAATTTTTACATATCTTGGGAAACAACACTGTTTTCAAACATTCAACTCAAATCATGATCGACTGTCTCATTGAAAACAATTTAGAAAAGTTATTTCGAAACAATATATTTGAATTTCATAATTATATATAACTTCCTATGATTTATCACAATAATTTAAATCAATTTTTAGTTCTTTTCTAGGGAAATTTTTATAGAGAATCTGTAATACTTATGATGAATTGTCTCAATTAATGGAATCGACTTTATGCAACTTCAAGACTACAATGGTTACAACAGAATTGGAATACCTAGTAGAATTTATTTTTAAGTCTCTATATATTTTTTAATTAATATTATAATGTAAATATCATGATATTCTTTATAAATTTTTTATTATATGGAATTTTTAATAGACTATAAAATTTGATGGTAGACGATTCTGAGGCCCGGAGAACCCGAAATAAAACATTAAACTTTTTTTAAGGTATGTTCAGTAAACGTGCAAGCGAGGTATAATATCTATTGAACTAGTGCTCAAAATATAAGGGCACCATTTAATTCACAGGTCTAGGATTCTCTTAGGCCAAGATTAAATTTTACGGGAAAGGGTCTGATGAAAAAGATAATTTTTGACCTTTTTGAAAAATAATAATAAAATAATGCTTTGATTTATTTTATTCCTTTTTCCAACTGTTGAGTGATGCTTGGTGGGATCATAATGTATCGATGATCATTAAATAAAGACCAATAAATGAAATTTTACCTTGTTTGTGTAACCGCAACACTTGTGTATTTAATAGGTTCATTAATTAAGATTCAAAAATGAACCACAATAATTAACACAATGTAGGGATTAATTCTTTTATTAATCAACCATTGGAATGTGAATTTACAAACCATCGGAAAAAGCTATGAAGAAGAGCTAAAGATTTTCCTATTTAATGGGGATCATTGAATGAATGATGATCGTTGGATGAATCAGTCTAGGTATTGAAAAACAAAGAAGAACTACTTTGAACATGGATTCCTTCCATTCTCAAAATTAGTTTTCGCTGAATCCAAGTAGGGGGTTTAATTGTTTTATGTGTAAAATGATTCAACTTTTCCATTCTTGAAAAAATACAATGAATGTGGATCAACCGACTAAAATTATTATCTATGACTCATTATTCCTTGATGAAGGTTGTTGCTGGGTCATTTTTTGGGGATTTTCCTTTTTTCAAATGATGATTGATGCTTTCCCCATGTTAAAACACTAACACGGAGGGCGTAGGCCAATCCAAACATGGCCCAGACCCCCATGTTGTTCTTGTTATATGTGTGTTATTTGTGAATGATTGGGAAAAATTGAGGAAAGACAAATAAAATGGATTCGTAGTGAAGGAGGAAACCCAAGAGGCCTATAGGCACGAACGTGAAGAAAAAGAGACCTCCAAAACATCTCTAGTAGCCCGCAGAAGCTGCCATTGAAGCATCAACCATCCCTAACTAGCAACGTAGAGATAGCGGTGTCGGTAGGCACTGTGTAGGTAAGAGTTGTGGCTATCTGGGTAGCGGAAGGTGGATAACGTGGTGTCGACGCGTCACGTCAGATATGAGTGACCCACTCGGGCCTCTCGGCTGGCCACAACTGCTGACTCCAGCCGGTCGTAATTGTAGGTGGGGCAGCCCTCTACTGGCACCACTAGATGAAAAACTAGACACGATGTGTCTGATCTAGTAGAACTGGCCTACTTGTGGGTTAGTATTTCCTTGTGGGCCAGACCCATGGGCCAGAACGGACCCGCTATTCGGGCCAGACCTCTATCGAACCCGGAATCAATTTACCCTGTTTTACTAGAACTTGAGTAACTCGAAAACCAAGAATCCAATTGATACACCGTATACACCGTGAGGACCCTTAATAAGAGGTGGTACATTAGAGATACTACACTTTAGTTTTGGTAGAATTTTTACTATGATTGGGTTGGATCAGACTCGAATCCAACCAGACCCTTTTTACCATTTTGCTTATACCTTACAGACTGGGCGTCCGATTGACGTGTCGTCTGTCACGTTCGAAACCTTCTAACATAATATTCCATTAGGTTACTTATTAGTGGGAATTACTGATGGTTTAAGAATGAATTATATCTTGAGGAGAAGAACCTATAGAACACAAGTGAACTAAGAGCGGGAATCCAGTGGCTGGATGTCAAGTGAAGAGAGACCCTCAGTGGATCGGCATGATAGTGACCCTACATGAATCAGAAGCAGTGTAACCCTTCATGGATCAGAAATAGAGTGAACCTATATGGATTGACATTAGAGACACCCTATGTGGATCAGCAGTAGTGTGAGCCTCTGTGGATCGGCAGTAGTGCGACCCTCTATGGATCAGCAGTAGGGTGACCCTTTGTGGATCAGCAGTATTGAGTCCCTTTGTAGATCAGTAGAACAACCTCTCAATAGAATAAAATGATCTATATCAAGACTAATCATCATTATTCCTATTATTTATGTTGTATACATAGTGTGAGTTGTCTTTTACTTTATGCCCTTTGATTGAGATCATGTTTTTTGGTTTTTCCTTGTAGAATTATGGGAGACCATCAGGGGTCTCGGGGTCCCTACTGGTTATTGTTATAATCACCCCTGTATCGGATTCACCCACATGTTGTTGTGTCTTGTGAATATGAAGAACCACTTGACTGAGACTTTGGGATCCCAGACCAGACGGTTCTCAGAGGTGATTAGTAGATGTGGTGAGTGGTAGTGATAACAAATGATGAGTTATACCTACCCTTTAGGTAGGATCCTTTTTGGATGACCTACAGAGCATGTTTCCCCTTTTTGTTGTACATTATTTTCAGGTGGGTTTGTATACTTGCTCTTTTTACTTTCAGTTCACACTTTTACTATCAGCTATTCTACTTTGTGGTTTTCTTTTATTGTGTACCTAGTCTCTGTGTGTACCGATTTAAAGGAAATGCCTTCCCTTTTTGGGATATTCCTTTATGGTGCTATTCAATAACCCCTAGAATATGGATGGGGGGCATGGGGTAGTCATGGAATGGGACTTGGGGGCCGGGTCATGAAAAAAAGGTATCAAAGGGGTCATCTCTACCAGAAGAACTAAGAGTATGTGTTTTAAATGGAGAAATAGTGTTATGTTTCATGAGTTTGGATTACAGTTCAGAGAGTCCAGTATTGGTGCAGCGGCCGATGTATCCATATACCAGGATCCTGAGTTTTGATTTCCGATTTGATTCACAAAAACAATGTTTGAATGTGTTTTGAAAAATGTCTTCCTTTTGATATCTTTTGAGTCTGCTCATCAGGTATAAATTATTAACTGTGGTAATCGGTTTCTTTACAGGATGCTTCCATGTAGACATCCATCTATAATTCTAGTGAGAGATCACGATGATGGACCAATGAGTGATGAGGCATTAGAGAGGGGCCCTCTTACACTGACAGCACCTTTGGGTGGTGTACCAGCACTACCACCACCCGTATGAATGAAGTTACAACCAGTCCCACCAGCGGACCATGCACGCTGATTGAGTGCATTGCATGACTTCCAGAGACAAAGGCCTATAAGGTTTTGAGTTGATATAGATCAGCAGGCAGCTGAGGACTTACTGGAGGCTATGGAAAGCGTTTTCTACTTTGTTGATACACCAATAGACCACGTGGGGATCCTAGATTCTAGTATTTTTAAGGGAACAATGGGGAGATGGTGGAGATTGATGCTCTAGACACACTTGGAGGCGACTCATTCCAGGTTGGACTTTGAGAGCCTCTTCAGGGAGGAGTTTGTACCAGTGATTCTACGCTCTGTTTGTATTCATAAGCTACTTCATTTACAGCAGGGCAGCCTGAAAGTGGCTCATCACTTGATGAGATTGGCTGACCTCTCTCACTACTCCACCAACATGGTTTATAACCATTTCTCCAGGGACCAAACCTTTCTGCAAGAACTCGAAAAAGAGATCAAAGCATCGATGATATTGCTCAACATCCCAACCCAGGCTGTACTACTTGTGGGAGCACTATTGGTGGAGAGATTTCTAGTTGAGTAGGAACTGACTGTGAGAGCCAGCATCATAAAAAAGGTAGCAGAGTCATCTTTAGCAGGTATTAGGCAGATGTCCAAATGGCCCAGGTGGAATAGATCTTCTGGAGGACCACCATATGATATATTGTTGGAGGTACAGAGCTCGCACGGAAGGGGAGGTCAGCAGAGGAGAAAACTATGCTACTCGTGCGGAGGGTAGGGTCACATGGCACATGATTGAATGGCCTACTATTCTGATGATCAATATATGGTCAAAGGACCGCCGAGGTAGAGGTATAGGTTCAAGCATGGAGGTCTACAGGGAGACAGACGTCGCAGAAGAGCGGGTCGTGCAGTGTAACGGCCCAAAGTTTTCAATGGAAATTTTCCTTTCTTATACATATGTCATAATAAACATGAAAACAGAACATAATGAACTACTAAGTTCTTATTGGTCTTTAAACATATGTCTGTCACTTCTGTGTTTGAAATTTCAAAAACATGACATACACGGTTGATATTAGTAAGTAATTTAGAGTCCAATAAGAAAAACATAATTTTTTGTGAATAGTAACCTACCCTTATCAGTAGTAACATACACTTATGAATAGTTAAATACCCTAATGAATAGTATCCTTACCTATGATAGTCATAAAATAATATTCAAGTGAAATTATGATGTACTTATATTTTATAATAAGTAAATGAATATTATAAAACTGGTTTTTAATAATGATTTATGAGTTTAATTAAATATTAAATTAATCAGATTTAGAAAATTATTTTTAAAAAATGAAATTCTTTTTTTAATTTTATAAGTCGAAAAATGGTTAGGGTAAATTTTTTGGATTTTTCTGAAATACATGAATTTTGGATGAAAAGTAGAATTTGATATTTCACAATAAATGCTAAATAATGGATTAATTGTGTCATTGATGATGATATGCTGATTTAAGCCCATTTAAATCAAAGTCACATGCATTTATTACTATTTTGGTCATTTATTACTTATTATTCTTCGTCTTTTGAGGAAATAATAAACTAATGATTAAAAAGTATTAAAACCCTCCACTCCTCCGCAATAAACCCCATCACTCCCTCTTCCCTTCACCCCTCTCAAGCCTTGTGACATGCCAATATTCTGCCCAAATCTCTCCCCAAGATCCTTCCCCACGTCCAAAAGCACCTATCCTATTAAAAATACCAAAACCATTACCCTTAAGAGGTTCTCAAAGGAAGAAGTATCAAGGGGTAAATTCATCATTCCAATTCCTTCTTTTCTTTTAAGTTCTTTTCATTTTGTTTCTTTCCTCACCTTCCTTCACCCAAATGGTATGAAAAATCTATTAACATACATGTACTGGAATGTTTTTTGATAATGGGATATTTCATTATCTTCTCTCCTTTCCCCACCTTTTATTTGAATGAAATGAATGTACCGTTTGAGATGTGCTAATTTAGCACATTCAAGGACAACAGATTATCAATTTTTATTATCATCCTAAAATCTGTTCATGAAACCATTTTTGTTATGGTTGGACCAGAATATATATATTTAATATATCTTATTTTTATTCGGTAATATTTTTGTACAAATGGTATTATGTTATAAAAAATATTTTCTTTGTAATCAAACCCACCAATAAGCAAAAACGGTTGTCACTTTGGTTTTATATAATAATTCAACTTCACTCAAAGTAACAGAATTAAATATAAAACCATGTATTATCTTGTATGTTCACTAATATCATATAACTTCATTTCTAAAAAACCACTTTCATCTTACTTGTTTATCCAAACGTGAATATAAGCGAGCCAGTCATTAAAACCAAGCAAACAAACGAGCCCTAACAATGAAATTGAACTTCATAACCATTCAAAACAATTATAAATGATCTAAAATGATTATAATAAACCAATTACATATATAATTGGTTATTTAATTATTAATTAATACACCTAATTTGTTTATTCAGGTCATTAATAACAAGTGGAGGACACCACCAGAATTAAGGTAAAGGATCCACTCCTTCTCACTCTTAATCAAGATATTCCTCTATGATATTCCGTATTATGTGTAGTAGAAAATGTTGGGGAATGTTTAAACACCTCCCCATACTTCCCTCTATATTTCTAAGTGATTATAAACCCCTTTTCTCTCTCATCAAGCTCACTTAGTTACACCTAATACCATGCCGATATACTATAATGAATTCCACCCGAACATCCTTTATTCCGTCGGGTTACTCTATCTTTATTTTTACCAAAATTTAGTTGTATTTTCATTTTATTTAAAACTTATACATAATATTTATATGATCCAAACTCAAGTTCCAAGATCCATCTCTCTTTTTCTTTTGAGGATATACATGCTTTTATGTGAATCCCTCCTCGATACTTCTAAATAAGCACAATCGTTTTATGGGAACTCCCCAAATTTTTACCCAATCTCAAGTCCACTCTATCCTATGTTTTAAGAAAACATTGTATTTATAAAATCAGTATTTTTATTATGAAAACCTTCTTGGTTTAATTATGGTTTTTATATTAAAGAACGACCTCTTTTTAATTTTAAAAACTCTATTGTATTTTCCTTAAAACTGCACAAAAATGTTTTAATGCTAATGTTTCTCAAATACATTTCTTATATTTTGTCACTTCTATTTGTCACAACCTACCATGTTATATGACTAAATTACATTACGAACCTCTATATATGGTCTAATAAGTTTCTTTCATGGATACTTTCATTATAAACTCATTGGTTATGCTTTATATCCTGATTGTGGTACCCAATTCTTTCCATGGGTATCATTATGTTTATGAATGAATAATTATTTATGATTATTTAAGTTGAAAGAATATTTATGTGGCAAGAATTTTCATGTAAATTTTGAGATTTGTGTGCCCAGATAGCGCTACAATGCATTGGTTAAAGTTAAGTCACATGAAATTTGATGTGAAACAGGATAGGCAGTTAGCCTTGACCCATACTAAAATGGGAAATGGGATTGGTGGTTCTCCTTGACCCGTAAAAAAATTGTTTTATGATTATTCTACATTTATATGATTCCATATATATATATGAACCCATTATTATACGATATGATTTCATAAGTTCCATGCTTTGGATATATATATGATGTGCCTCCAAATTCATGTTCTTAAGATGTATTGTTATATTTATTCCCTTATATGGATTTTTAGCTCATCAATTTGATCATTTGTTCCCCTGGGTAACCTATGCAGATGTAAGGGATCAATGGAAGTTAGGATCTCTAAATGGAGATTAAAAAAAGAAATGTTTTTTAGCCCCATATTTTATGTTTTATGTAACTAGTCTTCCAAGACACTAGACTTAACAATACATGGCTTGTACTATGATGTATAACTATGATTACAATCACGTAATGTTACATATAAAAGGCTTGGGTCACTATATGTGGTAGGTGGTGGGATCCAGTTTGAGGTACTACCGCCACCACCCCTCTGTAGTTCAGCCCAACCACAGGGAGTTGGTGGACATGGATGGACATAGCTTCAGGCAGTAGAGGCTAATTACCACAGCAATGTAGAGATGATTCGAGGTATGATCTATGACTAATACACCCAAGATATAGTTCTTATAGACATAGGTTCCAGTCAATCTTTTATTTATATGGATCTTGTTCGGAGATCAATGATTTCAGTGGAGCCTTTGGCTCGATCCTTATGATTAGATACTCCTATAGGAGACGATTCGACAATTATACACTTGTGTCGGTAGTGTTAGATTGCTCTACGAGGTGAGATCTTCGGTTGAGATCCCCTAGTTGTTGTGTAGAGGCCTTACGGTGTCATATTTGGTACAGACTAGTTATCCATGGTCCATGCTCAATTCCTCTGTTTTAGGCGCAAAGTGTAGAGTTTCCGTGAGGATGAGACCAATTTTTCCTTCACCGGTGAGAAGGAAACCTCTGCAACAGAAGATGGACATTCACAGAGGAGGGTGTAGCCGATCAATCATTATTTTTCTAGACTCACCCTCAGTGTAGTGGATGAGAGGAGTCTGAAATATCCTATTATGGTGAACTAGTAGGTAGATGTCATCCATGTGGATTTTTTGGGACTACCTCCTCACAGAGAAGTAGAATTCTACATCGACAAGTACCTCGAGACAACACTAATATCTACAATAGAATATCTAATGGATCCTGTGGAGATTCATGAGTTGAGTCTATAGTTAGAGGACATTCAAAGGAAGGGGTTTGTAAGGCCTTGTGTTTCCCCATGGGAAACCCTGATTTTATTCTCCAAGAAAGAATATGGGAGTTTGAGGATTTTGTGGACTATTAGTGACAGAACTAGGTTACAATGAAGAACAAGTATACTCTATTGAGAATTTATGATCTCTTCGACTACCTGAAGGGAGAAATATGGTTTTTGAAGATAAACCATAGATCAGGCTACCATCATCTCATGGTATAGGATGAGGACATATCAAAGAAATCCTACATATACTGGTATAGTCAATTTAAATTCTTGGTGATGCCTTTTGACAAGACCAACACTCCATCATTGTTCATGGGACTCATGAACATGATCTTATAGCCTTACCTCGATCACTTTGTGGTGGTCTTCATTTAGAACATATTGGTTTACATGACCTCAGAGGAGGAGCACGCCACACATCTGCGAATAATACTGGATACACTCTGAGAGAACCATCTTTATCGTGATCTTTAAAAGTTCCACTTTTTGATACGAGAGGTCCACCTTCTGGGACTCGTTATCTCAGAGGCTAGAGTTGCAGTGGACCGGAGAAGGTATAGGAATTTCTTTTCGGTTATCCACCTAGATACAAGATAGTGGTGTGATGTTTCCTGGGGTTGGCTGGGTACTACTCGAGGTTTGTACCCAAATTTTTCATAGTAACATCACCCTTGTAATCTTAGAAAAAAAGGTGGAAACCCTTCGTATTGATGGAGATATTCTAGTAGAGTTTAAAGGGGCTGAGGTAGACACTAAATAATGCCCCCATCTTGAGAATACTAGAAGAGGGTGTTGAGTATGTAGTCTACTGTGATGCATCCGGGACCGAAATGGGATGTGTCCTGATGCAAGAGCTTGCAGTGATCACCTAAGTCTCATGACAACTGAGGCATCATGAGTAGAACTACTCGACCCATGACCTGAAGTTAGAATCAGTGGTCCTTGCATTGAAGATGTGGAAGTACTACTTGATGGGAGAACGATATACTGTCTACTCTAATCAAAAGAGTCTCAGGTATATATTCTCAAAGAAGGACCGAGACATGAGACATTGGCAATGGCTATAGTTCCTCCAGGGATATGAATTTGAAATATTCTATAATCCTGGGAAGGGAAATGTAGTATCAGACCCACTCACCAGGAGGTCGGGTCTATATCTACTGATTGAGGTGACAGAATATCTTTCTGCATTGTAGAAATCATTCATGTATATTGATTGAGAAGCCTGCCTCTAGTCTATGGCTATCACTCCACCACTCGTTAATAATGATTAGGATGAATCACCAGGGGATATTGATAGTGAGACATGACATGACCATATATACTCAGGACATGCTCCTGATGAATTTTTGATAGGTGGGGAGCATGCCATACTTTTTAAAGAACGTATCATAATACCAGTGATGTTTCGAGAGGAGGTGTTGAGGGAGTTCCGCACATCCTCTTTAGTGGTACATCCTAAAGTGTAAAAGATGTGATAAGACCTCCAACGTCAGTACTGGTTGCTAGAGATGAAGAAAGAAGTGGTAGATTTTGTTTCACGATGCCTCACTTGTTAGCAAGTGAAGGCCGAGAACTAGATTCCAATACGCATGAATCAACCCCTTGAGTTACCAGAGTGGAAATGGGATGGTATCTCAATGGACTTCGTGACTGGGTTACCATACACCTCGAGGGACACAAATCTATCATGGTGATCATTGATCGACTCACCAAGGCATCCCATTTTCTGACCATATAAGAGCAGGGTTCAGTAGAGGTCTTGGGATGTCTATATGTCCTGGATATTTTACGACATCATGAGTTTCCATCGACGATAATTTTAGATCATGATGCTCATTTTACATCATGGTTGTGGAAGATATTATAAGAGGCGTTAGGGACTAAATTATGATTGAGTTCCACCTTTCATCCTCAGATAGATGGTCAGACGGAGCAGAACATATAGACACTTCGGGACACTCTTCTTTCTTGCATCCATTATTTTGGCCGTAGTTGGGAGGACCAACTGAAACTGGTGGAGTGTTCATAAAATAATAACTATCACTCCACCATCATCATTGAACCATTTGAGGCATTATATGAGCTACCATACAGATCACCTCTATCCTAGAAAAACCCAAGGGAGTTAGCACTTATGGGTCCATAGTTGGTACGAGCTACCACTGAGAAGGCGCAGGTCATCCAAGAGCGGATGAAGTCTGCACAAAGTAGACATAAGTCTTATGTCGATAGAAGATGGAGACCCTTTGGGTTTTAGGAGGGCGATCATGTTTTCCATCAGGTCTCACCAAAAAGAGGACTACATAGATTTGACCGGGATGACAAGCTATCACTAAGGTTCATCATACCTTTTAAGAAACTAATCAGAGATGTAAAGGTGGTGTACTACCTAGCCCTTCCCACATAGATTCACTAGGTTCATAATTTTGTCCATGTGTCGTAGCTGAAGAGATACATGCATGACCCACTACATTTCATCAACTAGGGTGAGCTAAAAATTAACAATGGGGTGATGTTCATGGAGTTCCAAGTGGAGAGAGAGGATCGATGGGAGTGGGTACTACTAGGGAGTTCTATTCCTCTAGTGTGAGTTCATTGGTAGCAAGGGAACCTCTAGGAGAGAACATGAGAGCGGGAGGCTCAATTTTATGCATAGTATTCCAATTTGTTTCCAATTCTTTTGTTGTGGATTTTGAGGACATAAATTCCTGAGGTGTGAAGAATGTAAGCACCCAAAAATTAAGTATACTTTTTTTTCAATTATATGGTATTATTATGAGACTGTGAAATTCGACGACATGTGATTTCGAGGCCTAGAGAGCGCGAAACAGAATATTGTACTTTTTTATGGTACATTCAGTAAACGTGCAGGTGGGATTTACAATATTTTGAAATGGTGATCTGATTGAAAATCTAAGGGAACAACAGAATTCTTAGAAACAAGATTCTGTTAGGTGAAGCATAACTTCTATGGGAAAGGGTAAGACGAAAAAGATAATTTTTGGAATTTTCAACAAAAATAAAATAAATCTGTGAGTTATTTTTTTTCAACCATTGAGAGATGGTAAGAATTAAACTAGTGTAATGACTATCATTAAATGAATATCAATAAATGAATTGTTACCTATTTTGTGTAACAAAAATTTCCATGTGTTTAATAGGTTAATTAATTAAGATTCATTAATGAAGCATAGTCATGAACACAATTTGGAGATTAATTCTTTTATAAATCAACCATTGGAATGTGAAATACCAAAACATGGGAGAATGATCTGATGAAGCATCGATGAATTTTCTCTTCAATGGAGAATGGTTAATGAATGAGTATCATTGTAGGATTCGATCCGAGGATCAATAGACAACTAAGAATGACTTCAAACCTGGATTCATTCCTTATTCTAAAATGATTTCCACATAATTCATGTCAGGGGTTATGTGTAAAATGATTCCTCTTTCATGCTCTTAAAAAATAAAACAAACACAGATAAACTGATAATAGGTTGATCCACGACTCATTCTTTATTGAAGGAGGTTGTTTTTGGGTCATGTTTTGGGGATTTTACTTATTTCAAATGATTATTGATGTTTTACCCATGTTAAACACTATCACAAAGGGAGTGAGCCAATCTGAACAAGACCCAGACCTCCCCTGTTGTTCTTTATTTTTGTGAGTTGTTTACGTGTGATCAGGGAATGACGTGGAAAGTTAAATCCAAGGGCTCTACAGGGAAGGAAGAAACCCGGGTGGACTGTAGGAATATAAGGGATGCAAAACAGACCACTAGTACATCTCTGATGGCCCACAGAAGCAGCCGCCAGCACTGCGGTGGCAAGAGCCGCGACCAGTCAGGCTGCTTCAGGTGGGGAATTGGGTGCTTCCATGCTTCATTGAAGAGGAGCAGTTCACTTGGGCCAGTCGGATGGCCAGAAAGGTTGGCTCCAGTTGACTGTTATGGGAGGTGGGTTAGTGCCCCGTTGGCGCCGCTAGTTGGAAAACCGGAAGCGATGCGTCTAATCTTGCATAACTAGCCCGCTTGGGGGATGGGTTTTCTAGGAGATCCGAACACACTAGCAAGGCAGGCCCAGCTAGGTGGGTGGGACCCACTGTCGGGGCCAGACCCGTTGGCTGGGCTAGACCTGCGAGTCGGATGCCTACCGGACCTAGACCCGACCGACCTCATTCCACTAAATCATTATTTACTCTTAAACTGGTTGTCCGATTGACAACTCTCTATGGATTGAGGAACCATACGATTAGGAAGTCCTTTTTAGATACACAAATTGGGTTGGGAAGAATTTAGATTATGGCTGGGTTGGATCGGACTTGAATCCAATCAGGCCATTTTTACCATTTTTTCTTATAACTTATAGATCAGGAGTCCAATTGACATTTCATCTATCATGTTTGAACCCTTACGAAAAGAATGTCCTTTGGGTTACAGCTTCATAGTTATTCATGATGGTTAGGGTGTAGACGAAATCTTGATGAGAGGAACCTATGGAACTCAAGTGCACTAAGTGTGGGAATCCATTGGCCATCTATCAAGTGAAAAGAGACCCTCGATGGATCGTCATGAGAGTGACCCTCTATGGATCAGAAATAGTGAAACCCTCCATGGATCAACAATAGAGTGACCCCCTATGGATCAGAATGAGAGAGACCCTCCGTGGATCAGAAGTAGTGCGACCCTCTATGGATTGGTAGTAGTGAGACCCTCTGTGGATCAATAGTAGAAAGACCCTTTGTGGATCAGTAGAACAGGGGTCCTTTGTGGATCAATAACAGACCCTCTCAAAAGAATAAAATAATCTAGCTCAAGACTAATAATCTTTATTAATGTTCTCTAAGTTGTATATTTGGTGTCAGTTGTCTTTTAATTAATGATCTATGATTGAGATCATGATTTGTGGTTTTTCCTTATGGAATTATGGGAGACATTCCGGGGTCTTAGGGTCCCTACTGGGTATTGTTATACTCCCCCATGCCCGGGATTCACCCACACCTTCTTGTGTCTTGTGTAGAAGTCATACATCATGACTGATACATTAGGATCTAGGACATGTCGGTGCTCAGAAGTGACTGGTAGACGTGGTGAGTAGTAGTGACAATATATGAAAAGTTGCACCTACCCTTCAGGTAGGATCTTTGGTGGATGAACTTCAATGAAAGTTTTCCATTTTTTTATACATTCATTTCAATTTGGTTTGCATACTAACCCTTTTTTACTTTCAGTTAATACTTTTACTATTAGAAGTTCTACTTTGGGGTTTTCGTTTGTTGTGTACCTAGTCAGTTTGTGTACAGGTTTAAAGGCAATGCCTTCCCTTTTTGGGATATGCATTTCCGATGCTAGTCACCAACCCCTGGCCTATGGAAGGTGGGTTTGGGGTAGTCACAGCATGGGCCCCGGGGGATGGGTCCTAACATTTAACTTGAAAAATCAAATTGAAATTAAATAATTTTTTTATGTTGAGGAGAATCTGAAAACTGAGGAATTTTTAAATAATAAAGCATTTTTAACTAATATTGATGTTTTGAATATAAATTTATTACATAAATATTTTTCATATGATGTATATATATTTAATTTTTGTCAAAAATTATATTATATAAAAAATATATAATAATTATACACTTAAAATTATTATGTTTACATATTTAGAGAATTCTGTTTTGATAAAAATATAAATATATTTTCGTAAACAAATTTGTTATAGTGATTTAGGTATAGAATTATTTTATTAATTGATATTTTCTAAATGGATATTTATGATAATTAAATGTATTTAGAATGATATCGATTATTATGATTTCAATATACATAACCTATTCAATTTTATAAATAAGAATATTATTTTTTAAAAATAAATATATACTGTTTGGAAAAAAATTATATTTAAATATAATTATTTTTATATGAAAAAGTTATATATTAATAATTATATATTTATTTTAATTAAAATGATTATTATATTTATTGTTTTTATGTCAAAATTATATGGAAAATATTTAATTGAAAATTTATGAAAAAAATATATGATAATAAATTGTAAATTAGATGTATATTAAGATTTTTCGATTTAAATTACTATAAAAGATTATAAACGTTATTTCTAATTTTTTTTAGTTTTAAAGGATTATTTTTCGATTTAAATATTCAAATTTAATGTTTTATGTGTTGATTTATAAATTTTAATTTTAATTTTTTTATAACAACTATTTAAATTAAGCTGAAATTTTAATTCATATATATGTTTTTAAATGAAATTTAACATTATAAAAACCCTAAAATTTTTATTGAATTATAATATATATAAAATATAATATTGATGTCATCAAATAAAATAAATAAGTTTTTATATATTGATAAATATGAAGAAAAATCAAGTTCTAACATAATTCTAACACATTATTGAAATGTCAAAATTAGATTCATTGAGAGAGTATTTAAGCATGGATAAGGTGATGATTATATTTACTGATGATCATATTTACTGATGAATATGATGAGTAATAAATTATTTGACGTATAATTATGAATTCTAAATGTATATAAAATATTAAATTATCTGATTTCATAATCAGTTCTTGTGAATGGCAAGAAAATTGAAAATTATATCTGAAATATGTTGTCATAATAAGGTATAAAAAATATTACATATGGACCTAGATTAGAATATTTATTCATAATAAAATATAATTATGATAGAAAATATTTTTAAATTTATGTATTATTTTACTGATTCAAAATGCTTATGCTGTGTCGACAGAGTTCCTATTTAAGAAGTAGAAAATTTAGAGATAATAGATTTAATATATTTTAAAAAATATGATTTAGATTAATTAGAGAGATTCATGGTTTTAGGATATTAATATGATAATTATTTAATTAATTAAATATTCAAAGATAAATTCCATAATTATATAGATATTTCTAAATTAAAAATACATGAATAACCTTTAAAATATATTTAAAGGTAATTTAATATTAAAAAATATATATTAATTAATATTAAATACTAAAAATTTAGCTCAAGTCTATTGGAAATTAAAAATATTCTAAAATTTAATATATTTTCTATTTATTATCTGTATGAACCTATGTCCATTAGAGTGATGGAATTCTGAGGGAATTTAAAAAAAAATTGGAGGGAAATATTTTTTGAGAATCGAGACTCAAACAATATTATGATTGTTCTAAAATATATAAAATATGATTTTAGACGTGAATTTTGGCTTATAATGGATCATATTATGTTTTGAGAGTGTAATATAAGACTCTAGATTGATGGGCTACTGAATTTCAATAGCAAAGCCACCAGCTAGTCTATAAATGCCACCATCTCACCGATGGTGTCCGTTGGTTGCGTGAGCTATTACCTATATCCACTATCTATCTGGTGTGGGATTTATTTCGGGGTAATTAACCAATTTCACAATCATTTATCCAAAAGGGGGCCTCTTTTTTTATTCCCCTTTCACCCATTTCAGGCCAGTCATCCCCTCCCTTCTCCTCTGCTTTGGTTTCCCCTTTAAATTGGGGAAATATCGTGACAAATTTCAGTGATTCAAGGTAGGTATCTAATTTTCTACATTTATTTGCTTATATAAATAAATCATTTGGATTTAAAATTTTTCTCTATTATGGATTACAGATGATTCAAACTGAGATTGTTTGAATCGTCCCGATATGATGATGATTTTATTTAACCAAGCTTGAGGATGTCTCATAACGCCATCTTCACATAGTTTCTCATTGTGATTTTATGATCCATGTAACCATGAATTATTTATATTATTTTTATCATTAATTAAAATAAATTTATTATTTAATATAACCAATGTGTTAGGGGTGATTATAAGGATGATGTTGGGATCACAATGTTGACCTCCTATATGTTGTTGTCTTTGTTCTGAGTGCATTGAAAGTGATCAATGATTTGTTTCTATTACGGCTTCTTCAAATTAAATAATTTATTTAACTATAAATGTTATAATCAATTTTATGGGTTTTTTGAGTGATTTAGGACCTCACATGGGTTATAATTGGTTGGATGAGATGGGATGAGATCATTATGACATAACGAGCCTAAGTGGAACTATCATACAATGGAGTTAAAAGTGGTTTCACATCAAATTAAGTTGGTTTCACTTGGTAATCACCATATAGTTTTATTAATTTTTTAGGTATCATGTAATATATGTACACTCCCTTGGGGAATTATTATTTTTAAATAATATTTTTTTTTTAAATTTGGTAGATTTATAAAAAAAATGAATGACTTTGACCATGAAACCTACAATGGTAATTGGGGACATGATGTACAAGCTGATGTACTGGTTTCTAATGGATTATACATTTTTTATAAAATAATATACCTTGAGGTACATGAATCTTCATGTGGGGTGTAATGTGGTTAGACTTATATGGAAGTATATAGAGACCCTAATGTAGAATCCCTTCACCACCTCATCTTATGTTGTCTGATGACATGGGATGTTTGTCATAGAGGTTCGACATCTTTAAACCTTTAGTTTCCCTATACACACATCACTTGTTGATATGATCATTGGGTGAGTGATCTTTTCCCCCTTTCATGATCTAGTTAGCCTAGGTGGACACACCATGGTTTGGATGGTGAGAGGTTGGGAGTGCGGTCTGACCTAGACTGACCTTGGGTGTTTGAATGGCCCTTGAGACATATCTATAAGCTATTTCCAATCGGTATTGACCATGTCCATAACATACATTATTTTGGGTAGTATTTTAGCTTAGAGTAAGGGATTGAGATTAAGGATCCGGATTAGCGTGCCTTTGTTATGTCAATATTAGAGGGATCAAGTAGGGAACTTGTTTTATATGGTGACCTAAATAACCCTACATATATTTTCTTAATATTTTAGGACATAAGATATCCCGGTATGATTTATGATGATATGATGTCCTTAAAATGGATATTGATGATCACATGAGTAACTTCAGAACCCACGTTAATGATTTGGGCTTATTTAGTTGTGGAAAGTTGGGACGTACTCCTGGGAGTCTGATCATGGTTTTAAAATTGGTCCGTTTGATGGAAAATAATGAATCTGATATAAAAATTGAAATATAGTAATACTTGATAGTGTACACTCCCTAGGGGATTTATGTTATATGATGTGTAAATTCTCTTGGAGCAGTTTAGTAAACCTCCTTGGGGTAATCATGGGATCATAAAATATATGCGCATAGAGAAGTCTAGAAAACACTCTGAGAAATCATGAAACTTTGGGAGGCCTTGGAAACACTCTGAGGATTCTAATTATGATTTCAAAGGGTACTGTGGATTTAACATGGTCATTATAATGGTGTTTCTCTAGGGTGAGAAACATATGTTATCTCAATGGAGGCCTTATAATGGGGGATAATGAATTTCTATATGATTGGGGACTTCTATATGTTGATGTGCGTCTAATCCTACTATATTATAAGAAGAGGATAGTAACTATAAAATGCTATCTCAGTAGGGTTATTCTGGTGTGGTCTCATAGACTGCTATTTTTTTGAGTTACCTTTTATCATTCATTTCATGGATGATCATGTATATGAGGCGTTGATCCAAGGTTTAATTTTCTTTTAATAAGTGAATATTTTTGGGTGTATGAATTGTATATTCTTGGATACTTTTAATGGATTCATCTAATGGAATCGGATTTAATTCATGGAAAATTATCCTTTTTAAATTTGATGATTTTTTGAAGTGATATTGAATGATTATCCAATGTGCTTACAAAGTTTACGCGTTTCTAAAAAAACTTGAAGTGAAATATTATCATGAAAACCTGAATTTATTAATATATGAGGATTTCATATTAAAAATGAATTTATAAATGAATGTGGAATTTTGAGAAAGTATGGGGGTTTTATTGTTTGAGGATATGGGTTTGCAGAATTTTATTTATACACATAGATATATTTCTATGTATTTTACGATGGACCCATAATAATAAATGAGGTCCAACCCAAAAACTATTTAGGACACTCAACCAATAGAACATGTGAGACCCTAAGGTCAACCATGCCCAATGAAGAATACTTGGTCAATACCATGGGTGACCAAAGGCATAGTGGCCACATAGTGAAATGCGGGCCCATTTGTAATGCACTTGGAGTGCGAACACCCACAATCATGCATAACTTGTGTCTAAAGCGCACAATTGAACCCTAATGGTGTTTGTGTGTTGGTGGAATTTGTGTCGAACCTCCTAGCCATCTTAAATTGACATCATTTATGAATTTATTGAGAAATAAATTCAGAGACTGATAAATAATTCGATGTGGGATAGGTAATTCATGATAGATATTCACCAGTGTTAAAAATACCGATATAAATGAGGCAATTTGACCATGATGATCTTCCTCGTCCTTCTAAATACTATGCCACACATTCTAAATCAACTATCAAAAAATCTCTTATATAGTTCAAATTAGAAATATGTTATGAATATTTGAAATATTATATATTCTTAAACCTATCGATGATGCGTATTCCAATGAATAATCAAGACAACTTCTCATAATCACTCTGTATATCAATGGATCGAGACAATGAAGATCGAACCAAGGAAATACATGAATTTATTATCTTTGTTACCTTTGAATATCTATAATCCATTTCATCAGTATGTTACTATCATAATATTTCATTGCATGATGATTTGCAGATCACGTGATTGATTCGAGACTCTCAGTGCATTATCTCAAAAACATGAGACATCACAATAAGCTGTTAGGAGATCCAGTGTTGTAAAAAGAAGAAAGTTAGGAATCCATATCATGAAGAAGAATGATTCATTGATTACATGAACCCCCTACCTTCAAATATATTTTAACATCATTAATTCAATACTATGTTTAGTATTTCAATAAATTAATCACATGATCAATGAAGTGATCATGAAAAGACACCATGTGGACTGGGTGATTGTTACAACAGTGAATGAAAAATCCCAAAGTCTCGACAATCATGATATACCGATATCCTCAGGATTTTGAAACATCTCCACAACACACCTTAAAAATTAGAGCACCTCTTCCTATGTAAACCACTACATTTTTTATGGAAATTTTTCTTCCCTATGATAGATCAATAAATAGATCGTGTAAATAAATCCAACATAAGAAATATCCAAGAAAAGGATAGTAAGCATTGATGTGATTCATTCATGAAAAATAAGATAAGTCCCTATGAATTGATCCTGTGATGAAGATCTAACAAAAAAATATTTCTTATGTGAAGGTACAAAGGTGATCCCAAGGAAATAACCTCATATATCATAAATCAGATATATGAGAACCCTCATAAAACATCTCTTATCTCAAAGAGAGTTATTAATAGTCTCATGTTTACCACCAGAGTCTTGCAATGTCCATCTGGTAAAGCACCTGCATTATTAATTCACACTAAGGATGAAGTATCCATGAGTTCCCATTGTCTCATGAATGAGTAAACTATGAGACAATCTGATATTTCAATGAGACTGATACATGAACCTATGCACTCATCATATCATGTGAGCGTTTTAATTATAATGTAATTGGGTTCTTGGGAAGTACATATGTGGAGGTAATATGATTAAGTCATAACACTTCATGTGAATTATATATGATTATGTGAGGGATAATGTGAGGTCATGAGATCTCTTCTTACAAAGGAAGTGGTAGAACCCATGAGAAAAACTTGTATCAAGTGAATGTATTAAATAGATCATTTAAACATGGATGGATCAGGCGCTTTGAATGATATTGTCAATAGTGGTGTAATTTTTTTTTATGAAAATAATTTAATACAATTCTTTCTGTAATTGAATAAATTTTGTAAAGTTCCTTAGTACATGCATATGTAATTTTAGATTGATCCCATCTAGATTATCATATGAACTTATATTATGAGTTGATACTGTTTGAGAATTCATGAAAACATACTGAGCTGACATTGAGAAAGATTGTCCTTACACATAAATATTATTTAAGAAATTTTTTT
Source organism: Viscum album (assembly GCA_963277665.1). NCBI lineage: Eukaryota > Viridiplantae > Streptophyta > Magnoliopsida > Santalales > Viscaceae > Viscum > Viscum album. The sequence goes on along the minus strand of OY728119.1, from coordinate 766,300,783 downwards.
CACCACTTTCACACATTTATTGAGGCTTTTATTTATTCAATGTAAGGATTCATAGATTGTGCCTTTATGAAACATTGTAATGGATTAAATATCGGTGATCATAATTGATTGAGAAATATTGAAAAAAACAACTAGTAGATACTGAAGGTACATGAAGAGTGCATGGGAATGGGTGATCCAGAAATATTGTGGTGGAATATCAATAGATAATCCTAGAGTACTATATCAAGCCTTGATGAAAGGAGGAAGTCTCCCATGTGGATGTGGGAGGAGAAGTCTCTTGTGTGACTCATTAGTATAAGTATCTAGTGCATACTCAAGAGTATGATAATGTTAATTCTTGTAACACGGTAGTATGATTTATAAAGAACCTCATTTATGGATTTTTGAGAGATACAATGTGGAATTTTCTCAACCATTATCATCACTAAAATATCATTATATTAGAGAATTCATGTGTGGGAGAATAACCAAAATGAAAAGGATTAAGTTATTATACTGAACTATGTAAATATAATGTGTTATACTATGTCTTATTAATTTGTAATACATAGTGAGACATTGAGATATCAATGACTGGATCAATAAAAATATAAATTAAATGACTATTAATTTAATTGAAATAATATGTTAAAAGTAACCCTCTGATTCACCCCCTATCAGTGGTCAATCTGGCCTAGGGAACTACATGTGGTATTAGATCCCATGTTACCTATAAATATTCAAGAGAGTGTTTACAAAGTCCAGAATCTAATAAATGAGTGTCCTACATAAAATAGAGAAAAAATAAGTTATTCTTGAAAATATTAATATGAATATTTCTATTGAGACTCAAAAGAAGAGAATGATGAGACATGCCAGAAATATAAAGAAGAATCTTCCCATATATACAGAGATACATCTAAGTAAAGATAATGAAAATGGAATTTGTTGGAGTGATTCATTTAATTATTTTTCTAATAATGAGGACTGGTTAATCTATGATAATGAAGGATGACTTAGTAATATACTCCATAACTTCAATGGACATATGATGAATGTTCCTAAAGAAATTTAAAATAATATTGTTTATGGTTTCAAGGGTTTTCAGGATGAAAAATTATATCTATAAGAACAGGATAATGTTATTGAAGACGTATGGTTTAAAAGAGTGTGTATATACAACACCCTTAATCAAATATGTGAAGGAAAATAAAGAAATAGTCTCAGTTTCTGATGAAATATAATCTAAAACAACTGATGCTTTGAAAGTTAATTTTTGTGAGAAATAATTCAATGAAATTTTATTTTTAGACTATTTCCAGGAATTTTAAAATTTTAAAAAGTACCTATGGTTATAAAAATTGATTTCATAATGGATATAGATAAAAGGTTAAATTAGGTTGTCAATTTTTTCAAAAGATTAAAAAATCATGTGGGAAGAACACATTATGAACTTTAAGGATGATCAAGAAGACAACATGAGATCAGTTTAGGATGTAAAAACCTTCCTCAACATGAAATTTTTAGAGATGGATGTGAGAATGAATAATCAGGAATCACCACAAGCTTGAACATCCCACGTAACTAAATGATGATATGTTTTTAGTGATGTTTTTATTTAGGATTATTATTCTACAATGAATATGAGATAATCCACTCATAAAATGGAACCATCCTTCAAGAAAAAGGTTCCTCATAACCGAAGAACAGATTTATATACTAATGATGTTTCAAATAATGGAATATTTATAAAACCAAACTCATCAAAAGTTTGGATGAGGAAAATAATTTTAAATTAACCAAGAAAATGGAAGATGTGAACATTATCTTGAGGGACTATTTCCAAATAATTATCCTAAATAATGGTGTTGTATCTTAGATTTATTAATGTTTACAATTGGTGATTACTTAATAGATTACACCATACAAGAAAATAATAACGTTCATTGGTTATTATTAATGATTCAATAATTTTGGGGATGAAATTATGAAATGTTTTCATAACATGAAAACTCATGAAAATAATAGAAGTACACCATTTAAGGGGAGATAATATTAATAAAAATAAACTTACACTAGAGAATAAAAATCACCAAAAATTAATTTATCTATGAAGAATATATTTTAATAATTTAAATATTTCTATGAATTATACAATAGAAGTTGTCTTTGTTATGATGAGTGCTCATATGTACCTATGATGGAAAAATCATATGATGATATGAATATATGATAAGAAAAAAAATTAAATGATGGTAAGAAAAGATGGTGAAAATCCTCACATGATATGTGTACAAAATAAGAAAAGTATTAAACCAACTATCACCATGAATTACAATGAGTCAAGAAACTCACTATCCCCTAGCAAGAAGAAGGATTAGTTTTATGAAATACAAAAACAATATATATATCTAAATAAAATACATATCTTGTTGGAGGATATAGTTTCATTAGGTTTTTTTAATAATGTGAAACATATTTGAAAAAATAGTACTTCTACTGGTATAACATCTCATTGTATGAAAACAAGAATGAATTAAGGGGGTCATGGTGAAAAAATAAGAAAAAAACTCAGAGAAATAATTATGTGACCATAAATTCAACCAATATACCAATAAAAAAAGTTAATAAGTATTGAATGAATTTGGTGGAAGATTTAAATAGAAGGTTCACCATGTTGAAAAGTTCAACTCAAGAAAACCAAGAGATATTTTCAATTCTAAGAAAGGTAAGTGTCCACAACAAAAAAATAGTGTTGATCCATGTAAAGATTATTAAAATCATGATAATGTAAATAAAGGGTTCCTAGATATATGTAAAAATTTAATATTTGATAATCAATTGGAGGACCTTGAAAATAATAACGAAGCTAAAGGAAAGAAAGAATCTAAAATATTTAGGTGTAAAATGGTATTCCACACAAATATGGTGACTTGTGTGTAAGGTGTGTAAAATCTAGATATATCCTACACTATTGTATGGAGATTATTTCTAATCAATGGGAGCGATTTTAAATTAAAATGATTTAAATAGAGAACCCATTTATTCAAATAAGTATATCCAAAAAGGAGATTTACAACAATTCAATGATTGATGTTGGAAACAAAGAATGGCCATGATTGAGAGAAAACTCTCAGCTTGAATGTTACATCAGATTAAAAATAATGTACTTCCACATTAAGATACTTGTGAATTAATTTATACAAAAATACATTGAATTTAAGGAGATAAATTCATCTATTTATGGTGAGAATTGATGAGATAAATTTACTAAATCATTATTACGTAGTGAATTTGAAATTATAAACAACTATATAAAATTGGATGTTGAGGTATTCCAAACACAGTTTCATCCATTGTTCATATTAGTATTGATCATATAAATTATGGGGGGGGGGGGTCTTGATTGATGTCATATTGAGAGAAAAGGGAGAGACATATCTTTTTCACATGAACATTCTAATGTGTTTGTTGAATTGTTTTTTAGGATTTTACATTTTATTTATAAATATGATTAGTTTCAATCCCTTGAATGAGAATTGGAACATTCTGAACATAATTTCAAATGAATGGTATTTTATAGACATATTATACAACATTTGTTACATCTATCTTGGTTTCTATACCATGGTTTCCCACATATAACTAGATTTGATCAATTAAAGGATATTTTCTAAGATAACCAAATATCATCCCTCTCTTTTAAGTTATCATGATATTTTCATATAAGGGAGAATATCTATTTTTTTATAAATATATTAAATAATAATATCAACCACTTATCATATTAATATATATTTTCAATAGGAGAGAAATGTAATCACTATATATTGGCTGATGATATGTGCTGATATTGAAAAAATAAAAATGGGGACCTTGTTGTGGCTAGGTTTTATTTTTTTCAATATTTCAATATGTTTTGGTGTATTAAGTGGGGATATTTGAGGAATTGGTAGGGATTCAACTAATATAATTATATTTAATGATTGAATAATTATCCTTTTAAAATATGAAGATTTTACGAAGTGATATTGAACTATTAACAAGTGTTCTTATGGAATTTTCACATTTCTATAATAAGTGGAATTGAAATATTTCCCTGAAAAATCAATATATTAATGCATGATTAATTCATTTGAAAAAGGATTTTATTAATGGCTGAATAATTTTCAGAAAGTTGGGTATGGTAGTTTTTTAAGATACGGCATTGTGGAATTTCATTTCTACACTTAGATATATTTATAAGTATTTTTAGGTGGACTTATTTTAAAAAATATGTAACAACCCAAAAACACCCTAGGACAATATACCATAGGAAAATGTGGGACTCAGAGGTCAACCCGACCCAAATGATATACCCTGGTCCTTACTATGGGTATTAGGAGGCATAATGCTCAATAGGTTTCGGATGGGCCTATTTGTAAGGCTTGTGGAGTGTGTTCACCCATAGGCATGTATTTATTTGGCCTAAATCCCATAGGGATATAGCTCAGTTGTGTGTGTGTGGGATAAATAGGTGTAAACCAATGTACCAGGCTCAACCAAACAGTAGTAATGTGTTGATTGGTAGACAGCAATAGATCCCGATGAAGAATTTAATGTGGAATAGGGAATACGTGATAACTATTCATAGATTTTTACAAAATATATTACTATTGATGTAAAATCATGGTGATATGAATTTACCATACAAATATCATGTAACTTATTCAAAATAATCTATTTATAAATCACACATGAATCAAACATTCAAAATAAGACATGCATATTGAAAATATGTTATTATCTTTAACCACTCAATGATGAATCTACCCATACAAGATCTATAAAACTACCCATAATCACTAAAAACATCAAAGGAATGATTCAAGGGAGATTTAACCAAGTAAATACATGAAATTATATTTCTTTACCATGTCTTTCAATAATCTATTACAAGAACAAGAAAATAAAACAAAATTCCAATGCAAGATGATCAAAATATCATGTGAAAAATTAACGACTCTCAATGTGTAATCACAAGAACATGTGAAATTTCAAGAATACATTGTAATAACTACCATGATATAAGAAATATAGTCATGAAGCTATCACATGATGAAAAAATGTTTAATCTCACTTGTGACCTCTGATTTTCAAATATATTTCAATGTGATAATTCAGTATTATTTGATGGATTTCCACTAAGGCATCACATGATTAATTAATTTATCATGTGAATCCATCAGGATGATTTCATGATCATTCTATAAGTGAATGATGAATCTAAATTAATCAACATTCATGATATCCCAAGATTGTTGGGGGTTTTAAATTGTTCCATGAATCTCCCTAAATATAAAATCACCTCTGCCGATATAAACCGAGGAATTATCTGGGGATCTATATATGCCTTTTAATAGATCTTGACACATGTCATGAAAATAGAGCCACCACATGAAGTATATGGGATAAGGATAGTGAGAATCTATGTGATTAATTCATGTGAAGTGAAGTATTCATGATTTGATCACGTGATGAAAATATTGCAAAACCATCTTGGTTATTGAAATGAAAGAAGGTGATCTAGTGTAAAACACCTCATATCCTTTGAAGATGGTATAGAAAAAACCCGTAGAAAACATCTTTTGTCTCATATGGAGTTTGAGATAGACTCTCAAACCCCACTAGTTTATTTTAAAGGCCATATTGTAATGAATCCATTAGATTAATTCACATGGAGGAAGATGTATACATATACAAACATTATCTCATGAAAGATTAACCTATAAGACATTTAGGTCTTATGAAGGGACTTATAAAATAATCTAAAGGCTCATCTTGTCATAGTATTCTTTTAATGAGAAGACCATTATGATAATTCAAGGAATATTTGTGATGAAAATATTGTTAAGGGGGAAAATTTCACAAGAATATTATATTATTATGTGAGGTGAAGATTAAGGTCATAAGAAATATTTTAGAAATGGATATAGGAGAAACTATATCCCTTGCATTGATCACATGAATGTAGTAAAAAGTTCTCATAAATGTGGATATATCATGTTCTTCACATGATTTAGTGAATAATGAAACTCATGTAATTCATTCCATGCAGTGTGTGAATAAATGGTGTACAATACATGAGTACATCCATACATGATTTGAGAGTGAAGGTTGGGAGATCATTAGAAGATCTTATATAATGATTTGATAGTGTTTGAGAATTCAAGGAGATAGAATGAGATGCAATTTTGAAAGACCCTTATTTATCGTAAATATTATTTAAGAATTTTTATTCCCAACTTGAACAAATTTCTTTGAGGTAGTGTCTTCATCATCAATAAGAAGAATAACCCGATTATTTTTTGCAATAAGAAAACTAATCATATATAGGTGATTGGAATTTATTGAGAAAGTTCTATAAAATCAACCAGTAGGATTTGAAGGTTATTTAAGATTAAATTGTAAATTGTTATCTAGAAATATATTGGGGGAAGATCAATAAATAATACTATAGTTGAGTAATTCTTGGATTTAGGAGGATGTATACTGTGTGGATCCAGCAGAAGTCACTAGAGTGACTTAGTAAAAGAAGTATCTAGTGCAGATTCTGGGGAAGCCATTGTGGATTATGGTAACATTGTGGTATGCACTATAAATAATGTCATTTGTGGATTGACGAGAGATATATTGTGACTCTTTATCAACCATTGTAATCATTGAAATTATATTATAGTGGATAATTTGTGTAAGGGATAATGAAAAACACAAGGAGTAGGTCTTGGTACCGAAACATGTAAAAATCATGTGATTCTATCTCTTTTTAATTTATGAATAAGAAGTGTGATAATGATATATCACTAAGTGGATCAAGAAAATTATAACATTCAATAGGTTGAACTAAACATAATTGTTTTTAAAAATAAAAACACTAATTCAACCCCATCTCCATGGTGACTCTGACCTACTGCACCATAAAAGGTTTATTTTATCCATCAAGTCATTATCAATGTATTTTTGGATGGATTACTCTTCAGTTTTAATAAAAAATTTAATATTCACCAAAAATTGGTCAAATACATTTCGACACTGAACAAATATTTAATTTTCATCCTTAACTGTCATGTTATACCTCACCAATTGATGTAGTTTATTTACTTATTAATAATTTTCTATAGTTTATTTATTGATATTAGCATAGAATTTCATGTACACATATCAATATACTTAATGTTATGTATGAGACCAAATTTTTGGGGCCTTATTGAGTTATGTACTGACACCCTACTTTGGTGACTATTGCACTAGGGTACCTAATAAAATCTCACTTTTTGAGGGTATATGTTAGGTCAAGGCCTTATATTTTATTTTTGAGCAGCATAACTCATATTTTAAAGAATATTATGAGTTGATTGTTGTGTTTGGGAGTAGTGTGCTATTTTTGTTTTACTTCTTTTATATATGTTTCAAATGTGATTGACACATTGGGTGACTAGTCTTGTATGTTGGAATGGCTGTTGGAGCTTATATATTTTTTCATATTTATTATTTGTTGATATGATTGATGTTTCTCCGTTCTATGATGATTGATTGAGATTATATATGTCTATCTTATATATTATTTTTTACTATGGATTTGGGGTATAGTATCATCATGACACTACCCTATATCCCTACTATTAGTCGGTAGCCTCATGCATATGTGGAGGCGTGCATGGGGACTTGTAGAGCCACTGGTCTAACTTTTATTCATTGTGATATTGGCTAGGAAATTACAATATTGTTTAAGTGGATTACTATTCATTTCTTTAATATTTGGGAAAAATAACAAAAATTGATATAATAATATTTCAAAGGCAATGAAGGATATTAAATTGGTTCATCGTGAAATCATTTTCTCATAAGAAATATAACTTACTAGGAGACTGGTAATTATGTTCTTAGCATGTGGGGTTATGGTTATTTGTGATTTCACCTCATGCAATGAACATAATGTATAGATTTATGTGTATATTGATTGCAGAATATTGGAATGTTGGAAACAGTCATGTTACTAGATTATTCTCTTGTCCTATCATAGAAAGAGGTGTTTTCATATAAGAATTTTCAAAAATTTGTATTCACATGACATATATAACTACATGTTTTAAATTTTATTGAAGACAGGGGTTAAACTATATCATGTTTCAATTCTATATCATTCAATTTTTTCCCATATAAGTTCTTATGGGAATTCTCTTCAGTTGGAATATGATATAGAATTCACCTACCATTGATAGGATATATGGATTCTATGGAATTAATATTGATCATTTTGATAATGATATATTCACTCATGTATAGGATCTGTTTTGACCAAAATTGGTTTATATAGGCATGTGATTCCATAGTTATAACACCATGGCGTGGTTACTATTTAGGTCAGTTATTTAATGTTTTAATAATAAGTTATACAGTATATTCCCATATTTTATGGATTGGTATTCTTCTTAATAATGTAGTATAATGATGGGTAATTGAAATTAATTTTCATGAATGATACATACATTTATACATATATATATATATATATATATTTGTGTGCTATTATATGAGGCCTGATCCTCTAGGGAGTAGTTTTCTAGTATTTATTATTAAAAAGGGTATGTTCCATTGAGTGATTGGGGATTTTTTGAAAACTATTCCGGATGCAATTATTTATATGAGACCATAGAGTGGAAGTTATCATGGAATTTCCTATGATATTTGAAATGCATTTAAAGATGATTCCTTATGGGTTGTGTCATTTATGTGAGATGTTTCGTAGGGGATTGGAGGGAGAGCCAAGTGACCCTTATATGTGATTTATAATTTATTGAGTCAGATCCATGGGATATTTCACTAAATATTTGTTTTATAGTGATTAAGTGTATAATATTTCTTGTGGTTAACCCATGTGAGTGTTTATCCAAGTCATATGAGTTCCAAAGAGGTGGGGATCAATGGTAGATGCTCATTCCTGAGCCAAATGCATGGTTGGTGTTACTAGAAATATTTGTACATGATGGGTGTGTCAGGGAGATGTGTTTGGATTGGGTATGAGATGCAATAAGGATTTTAATACCATTATAGGGGGTTCAAAATAGGTTTATGGATTCTTTGATATGTATTACTATCGAGGTTGTTTTATTTAGGGTAGGAATTATCATGTTCAAGGAACTATTGATTCAGAGTGTACTTCTCACTGTGGTGGGATAATTGGTAGTTTTTTTTGACTTTGGAATGACCCTGACTCATGCGTAGTAATATGGTATAACTCATCAGATATGAAATTTCTTATTTTTTATAAGGGTTCTGATGGAACTCATGGTTAGATATTGATGAACATCACATGATAATGGTCAATGTTTTACGTTTATAAGCGATGTTTTGATGCGATTTTAGTCATTGAGTGTGAGACAGGTTTATGATTTGCTGGTATGGGAGGGTACACACATTATCCTTAGATGATATCAATGTAATGGACATGGTTACACATATTTCCTATTAAATTGTAATTAATTTAGTGGTTTTGTATGATTTAAGGTCCAATGGGAGTTATAATTATTCTTGCAGGCATGGAGAACTGGAGTGTCAGATAGCGATGGAGATTCCCACTTCTTTATAGGTGTTTTTGTTGATAGATCTAGTGTAGTGGATTAACCGATTGAGGAAAAACATTGATGACAGGATCAATGGTTGAGGTGATTGTGTGAGTTTTTATCAGGAGGAGTGGAATTTGTGATTCATTATAGAACCATATGTGGTTTCACCTGATGATATGTATAATTGAAACTGTATAGTGGGATCTCAAAATTTCTATTTTGAGATTTTGGTCCTAATCTTGATGAGGTTTCGATGGTTGTAAGGGATGAAATTCAAAAGTTGTAAGATTAGAAAAAGAATTCATTTTTAATGTGGGCGCATGGGTGTGAGAGTGAAATCCATGTCTAGTGGGTTAATTGAATAAAGGATTGTTCATGGGTTTTGGTGAACTAAAATTTGATATAAAATAATGTTTATGGATATAATTCTATAGTGGGGAGAGTAAATTAGTTGTGGTAGTGTAAAACTAATGTTGTAAGGGTCATGGATTTTGACACTAGTCTGTGTAATGAAGACATTATTTGGGACACCAGTGGGTGGATAAATTGAATCTAATTTTTTATTATTTCAGATTGGATACTGAGTTAGATATTTGAATGAAATGTTGGATTTATTTTGAGTATTATCACTCGTCTTATAATTATCATGAGGTGATCTGAGTGTGATTTAGATTAAAGGTATGTTGGATCTCATAGAATGTCAAGATCATGGTTTTGGTTGGATGACGATTCAACTGTGAAATTATACTGAGGGTAATGTTCAAATAATAGTTTTTATGTTTAGGATGACCATGGAATGTCTTCTGTATTTAAGGAATCATGATCCAAAAAATTGATAGTTCCTCGGTGATTGATGCTGATTTATTTTTTTAGGAAACTATGACTAGAGGGGGTTAGAATAACATTTTATCATGTGATCATATATGAAACATTGGAAAACACATTATCTACATTGTGATGGGAATGATAGGTCTTCTTCGATGGCTGACAGGTCATTTTTGGAACAAAGTTGTTGTATTTAAGGCCCATATGTATGGGTAAAGAGTCTCAATAGATTCAACCTTGAATGTGAGAACAAAGAGAAATACCCTCTTTTACAGGTGTTTTTATGTATTTTTGGAATTTTTATGATGAAAAATACACTTGATGCCTCATCAAATAGTTGGTATTTGGGTAGGATATTCTAATAGTAGGAATCACTGTGACTTAGAATTTTCCATTGTGATGATAGTTTTATGGTGGGTAAAACCATATTCCTGATGGATAATGTGATGATGATGACATTATATTGTCTTGGGATAGATTTATATTGGTGAGAATCAACTTAGTGTTTCACAATTGAATTTTATTTGCAGACCATGTTCTAATTATTTTGGACCCTTATGTTCTTTATTTCAATCTGAGGGAACATTTGGAGTTCAGAGGAAAAATACTTCCATTTTAATGGGAATTGATAATTAGGCCAGGGAAATATGTATATTTGGATAACCACCATGAATTTATGAGGATGATTAGTGTTATGGTGGGGAGATTTTAAGAACCATCATCTATAACGGTGATGAAATTCGATGAAAATTTGGAATTTCCTTTTGGTGGGTGGATTATTTTGATAACTAGGACTCTAAATGATATTTAGAGAGTTTGAACATATCTAGGAGATGGTTTTAGGAATAGATTTTCTATAGGAATAAAAAATATGATCTAGAGTTATTATCAAATTTGGATCAGCATTGATGGGATACAAAATTTCAATATCTTGGCCACATGCTAGTGGTTGAGTTAGGACCAGGTTATCATTGTTATCTGGTAGTCTTAAGATCCATTTCCTCGATCCAAAAGCAAGATGTTTTGGTTTTCATATAGGGGAAATTAAAAAATATCCACTATGGTTTTCACTGACGATAACCCCTTTTTCTTCCTCTTTTAGGTATTCCAGGACAACTGACCCCCTATCCCATCTCCATTGTGTCATCCTTCACATTAGGTTATATTCATTTTCAGTGCATTGAGGAAGGTCAACCCCTCGATTTCCTTCCATTCATTCTATATTCCTCAAAATTATATTTCATTTTTCTATAAATTGGGGATCATTTATGATTCCACTAGAGAATGTCAGAATGATACCAACATTTTGTGTATTTCATTCAACCTATATTATAGACACAATATAATGACTTATGTATGTTTCAGAAAAATATTTTGAAGAGGTATGTCAATAAAATAATTTATTATAATATTTTTTACCTAAATTAAATTAAATTATTATTTCAATTGATGTCATGTATTAGGGATTTTTCCAGGATGATACTAAGAGCACATTGTGGACTAGTCATAAGCATTTAATGTGGTTCATGTGTGGTTAGTTTTTATGAATTATTCCACCATTAAAATAAATTGGATAATTAATTATGAATAGAAAAATTTATTGTTATGGATTGTTTCATGTGAGATACAACATCATTTTTATTGGTGGTGTTTAGATGACATGGGATGTGCCTTGAAAGACTTAGTGATCTTAGGAAGTGTTTTCATGTTGTAGAGTCAAAAGGGTTATCCATTAAAATGAGGAATATGATCTTTTTTTCACGATATGGTTTTATGAATTTTTATTGTTCACTTGAAATTTGGATCATCGCTGATGGAGTTCGACTATTTTAATTAAATAAATTTTGTTTTTGAAATGTGATAAATTACTTCATTTAAAATGAATGCCTTCGATCTGGAAAAGTGTCGAGGTCATTGAGGACGTAGTGCACTAACTAATGTCTTGATATCAGTTTGTTGATATATTACTATAAAAAATATTCCTTAAGATACCAAAACTCTTATACAGTTTGTAATGTCTGTGGACATTAATGTAAGAACATAGTCTCTATAAAGAAGGATCCCCTAACCACATCTTTTAGATGTGTATGATGACTTTAGATGTTTAACCTAGAGGTTATCCATGTTTAAACCATGAGTTTCCATATAGCCTATATGTTGTTTTTATATTATCATGTAGACAGTGTTATTTTCCCCTTTCTGTGATGTTGTTATCCTAGATGGAGTGACATTGGGTTTTTCAATGATGGGTTGAGTGTGTGGTCCAACCTTGAGTGACAATGGGTGTTCTGATGTGTCTTGAGCTAGTTCTATACACTATATTAAAAAGGAATTGACCTTGAGTGAATTATAAGAGTTTTTTGGAACTTAATAATCAATGAGGGTGGGATTTTGATTATGCAACATGACTATAGTGCCTATTCTATGATGTGATTGGAGGGACTATGTATGGTGAATGTATTATGTGGTGACCCAAAGAACATGGTGCAGGGTTTCTTTTATACGTTCTGGCCTATGGGTCCCTAATAGATACCCAATGATAAAATGAACCGTAATGGGTGGTGATGACAACTAGTATAACTATTTATGCCTTATCTATGATTTGGTCCTATTCTATTATAGGAAAGTGGGTCATTATCCTAGGAGTCTGACCATGGTTATATGGAGAGTTGAGTAGATGGAAACCCATTTCATTAAAATATATAGTTGAAATATAGTGGTACTTGATCTAGAAGATTCTGTTGATGTTTTTTGATTAATAAAGTATATTAACTATTATAGTAGATTGGTAAACTCTTGTATAGTGGTGGTGAAATGATATGGTGTACACTCGTGGAGATGAGTGAAAAATACCCATGGATCAATTATTATATGATGGGTTTCATTGGATGTGATAAATGGTATAGGATGATGATTTTGGGGGTGATTCCATGGATTTGGAAATTGGATGTTATATTAGTTTTTTGAGGGGGTGAGCATTGAGAGTTAACCCGGTGGGGGACTTACGGTGGGGGCTTATGGATTGCTATTACTAAATGGGTCTACTATCTATTGAGGCTTGGTTGATTCAAACATCTATAGGGAATAGGATAGTACCAATCATGAGATATCTTGAAATGGGGTTTTACAGTGGGGGATTGTGGAATAATATCATTTGGGGGATTTACAATATTCCGAGGCATGTCTTATCATGTATATCTAGGTGAGTTTAGATACAAGGTTGTTATCACTGTATACCATGGTTGAAGAGACCCTTGAGTTTTTTATACTAGTTTTATTGATAATTTTGATGTTCTCAGAGACATTCAAACACTTTTCAATGTCGGTATTATTGAACTCAAGTGTAATGTTAGATCCTTAGAATAATCATGTTTCAATTATATATTCATCTTTTGCTGAATTTTATTTGTAGATTTTTTCTAAGCAAGTTAGTTAATATATCATTTCATTTTATTTTATGCATGGGACTATAACGGTGATTCTCTATAGTTTTATGTACTCACATCCTACTTAGGTGTCCATTTCACTTGGGTAATCAAGAAGCTCTAACTAATTATTGGTATAGGTAGGGATGAGGTTTGCGATTTTATAGTTGAAAAGGATGCCTCAGATTCTGGAGACTAGTATGAGGTGAAGAATTATTTTGGTAGCGGGGAATAATTTTAATTTTATTTTCCATGATTACATTATATTTTTAATCAACCTACTAGGTGACTAGTCTCCTATGTTTTCTTGACCATTTGATTCAGTATGTATGATTTAATTTATTATTTCAAACTCTAATATAGGGGGTATAATTTTCTCACAAGACTACCCTATACACCACTACTAGTCAACAACCTTGGGAGTATAAGGAAGAAATCCAAAGGTCACATAACACCATTTTTCCATTTACTATTAATAGAGATCCTTGAAATAATGTTATATAATTATATTAAAATTATTAAAAATTACATTCTTGACATCTAATGACTAAATATTCTGGAAAATACTATCAACATTTTTATATAATTGGGGACTCATTTTATCCACACCAAAATAGTTCAACAATTTGGTTTTATATCCATATTTTAGACAAATACCTTTCTAAATATCCCTTTTCAAGTAAATATTTCTTCTCTACAGAAGAAAATTATTTCTATGAAGGAATTATACTCAATCTAAAGGAGGTGACTCAAAGAATAAGGTAATGATTTCCAAACCCTTTTCTCTTTTCTTTTTTGAGATTCTTTTCCTTAAAAAAGAATAAAAACCAAATTTTTTTGAGAAAATGATTAAGTTGTCTGGGAATCATATTTTTTTACCTTATATGATAATAAATAACCCATAACCACACACTAAACTCTTTTTCGTAGGTCTTTAATACACCAAAATATTGATTTTCTTTAAAACATCGTCTTCTAATTATAATTATATTATAAAAATTCTCAGCGATATAATTTGACAAAACCTAGGAATGTTAATAGTAAACCAATATCATACCTTATTAATATTGATTAATTATATTTTAATTCAATATACTAATAATAACTAATTTTCCTATATATAAATAAATAGTTTTAATCTCACTAAATTCTCTTACAAATATTATATAGTATTATTTAAAATCATGATATAAATATATTAATATTTAATTTGAGTAATGGTAATTCATTTTTAATATATTAAATTAAAAAATTTATTATAGTAATTTATAGGTAATTTTCAGAAAAAGTTGATATTTGGTTGAATGATAGAAATTACATCTTTTTATTAAAAACAATATTTTCGTTTCAATAATTTAGAAAAGTGAATTTGGTTTTAAAATCATTTTAATGTAATATTTGGTCATTTATATTATTAAAAATCCAATTAATACCATTATAATCAATTTTATTTTTTTGTAATAACTCTTTATACTTAAGAAGAAATTATTATGGGAAACTGCTTTTCATAAAATATTGTGGTTATAATTTTAATTTAAACTATTCAAATTCTAGGAATTGAATGGGATAAAATGTATTCACTAACTTGAATTAGGTTAATTAATATAATTTATTAGGTTAATTTAAATATTTTATGATTATTAACAGTAACCATAGTAAATATTTTTTACCTTGGTAAAACAATTTAAAATTGTTCAAAAAATAATGTTTAATATTTATAAATATATCGAATATATGAATTTATCTTTTTATATGAGTGATTTTTAAAAAAGAAATATGTTTACGGAGTTTAATAATATAATATAAAATAATATTGTGAATTTGGGATCACAATATTGACATTTGTGAATATGAGTTATATTTGTTTCAAATTTAAAACTATTTTGCAGTCTTTGAATATAATGGTAAAGTTGGAAAATTACATTCATTTTAGTTATGATAAAAATGAATAAATACCTTACTTATTTTAATAACAAAAAATTCATGTATTCCAAATTTTTACTTGATTTCATTGAAATATAAATTTACACGTAAACTCGTTATTTTCCTAATAATTTTTTTCATACATTTTGTCTTCTTATGTTATATTATTTGAAAACTATATAAATTTAGTTTAATAAAATGGATTCCATATTTTTAATCTGCATGTTATATTTTTTGAATACCCTTTTTACTATAAGCCATATAATTATGTTATCATCATAAAAATATATGTTATCACAATTAACGATAAAATGAGTTTAAAGTGGTTTAACTAAGACATAAATCTTAAAATGTATACTAAACTTGTTTAAATTTTATTTGTTGAGTTTATCTACAATATTTCCCATATTATCTTATAATTTTGGCTGTGTTTTTTCTATATTTCATGATTATGATATATATATATATATTATTTGATTTTTTAAGTAATTCCACTTGTGTACTTTCCCTAACATATACAAGGGTATATCATCTCCAATATTCCTCAAACATTTTGAGAAATATAGTGAATTAAATAACTCTTAAAATATCTCCTTAAAATTTCAACCCACATTATAGAGACTCAGTTTTGATCAAAAATATCACCTTAGGAGTCCATATGTGTAAACATATTATTGTTGTCTGTATAATATGTAAAGCCCTTAAATTAGTGATTTTATTTCATTTATTACTTTATCTTCTTATATTTTACATTAATCTTTATAATATTACAATATTATGATCTTCTAATATATATGGATGTAATTATTTTGATCCCATATCCTTAACTCGTATCCTTTTCCATCAAATGGGGAATGAAACCATCGTTTGTGTATATAGATAAGTACCACACCACGAACCAATGTAATTTGTTTTGCATCACCACTTATCACAGGTGGTTATAATGATATATTTAATATATATATATATATATTATGTTCATGAAATAATTATCTTTCTAAAAATATATTATTTCTTTTATTTTCTTAAATTTCTTCCTATTAAATGTTTTTATCATCGCTCATGGCACATGTGGGTTACCTCCTCCATGAAGCGATGTGATTCGTCTTTCATGTCATTCATTCATGAACAGTCATAAAATTGTATTTAGTGTATATTAATGATAATTATTCCGTGATTTTTTTGAGATGATGAAATAATTCCCTTTAAACATAGTAAAAAACCAAAGTTGTTTTCTAATTATGATCTAACTGTCCTCAAAACACACAATGTTGACTTAACTGATTAAGTAATTAAATATATGATTTAAATAATTGAAATAAATGGTTTACTGATAAGATATTAAAACAATAAAATGTCTCAAATAATTAAATAATTAATATATTTTTTAATACAATAGTTAATTGATATAAAAAGAAACTCTGGACATGTTGGAGTGGATTTTGTCTTAATTTCCCTTTATTGAGGAATGTTTTATTAATGTGCTCCTAATTTATTATATATGTTGTATAAAATACCCAATTTACATGTTATAATATAAATAATCCATAATTCATTGTAATTTATGTTATAATTTATATTATTTCACCAAATAGGGTTTTTACATGAATGTTAACAAGTTGAATGGATTTTCTGAACTCAATATCCACTAATTAGGTTATACTTGTACATCATCAACTGAGCTTTGATAAGATTATGTATTAACCGAAAATTGATTGTATTTATATTTTTTTACATATTTTTTTAGTTTTAATATTGTTAAATATAATCCCTTCATTAATTAGAATATAATTTCAATGATAGCATCTTTGTAAGGATTGTTCGTCTCAATATCGTTTCATTGTGACATGTGTTATAATATTTAACTAATTCTTTTTATATGGTGTGTATTATATAAATTGAGAAATTATATCTTTAATTAATATTTTCACAATATAGTTAAATTTAAATTTATTTTATATATTTCATGAAATATTGATTTAAATTTTATAAATGTTTCATTGGATTTCATTGTATCAATTTCAATTTTTTGAGGCAAAATTTAGGTTATACACCATGTTTTATTTTATATTTGTAACTTAATACCACATGATAATGTTTTCAAAAATTATTTAATGTAAATTTTGTGTGTTATAGAATAATTTTATGTTACTTAATTTAATTTATTTTGGATTTAAGTATTACCAATGTTGTAAGGGTTTCTTGTCTCAAATATCCATCTTTGAGATAGGTTTTGATTACTGCTCCTAAATTAATATATATGGTGAATATATAAAATAATGAAATACAATATCTTGAATTTTATTATACTCATAGTATTTTATATTCCCTCATACGTTTTTTATTTCAAATGGATTTTTTTAAAATGGTACGAAATATCTATTCTTTAAAAACATTGTTTTCAATGTTTCTAAAGGCTTTTAACCAAAATCTTATTCCATTTTCTTTATATTAGTTCAAGAATATTTTTTTTCATAAACATAACTTTTTTGATAAATTTATTTTCCATGATATTTAAAATTTTCAAATTGTTTTAAAATGAAATTTCATAACATTTTCTATGATGGCCACTTTTGACGCTATTTACCAAAGTTTGAAAAGAATGACTATTTTCACTATTATGACAATAATGGATTTTAACACCATTAAAAAAATTATTTTATCTAAATATTTTGTTATAAATTTCTATAGTTAATTTAAAGTAAACTATTTTCAAATTTTTTTGAATTTTTTAATTTTAATTATATAAAAATAAAAGGTAATTTCCCCCCAATTCCAAAAAAAAGTAATGTTCTTTTAATGGTATTTTCATCTATGTCAATAAAATTTAACGATTCTTTAATTCATTGAGAATATGATATTATGAAAAAATACATATTATTTATCTTGATTTATATCAACCCTACCAATTATTTCACATTAATAAATGATTTATTTTATAAGATTACACTTTGTATAACTCAGAAGATTGAGAAGTCTACTGTATTTTGGAATTAGGTACATATAATAATATCTAGACCATGGGATACAAAAACATTAATAAAAAATTCCTTAACATGTTTGTAAAATTACATGGCTTTTAATACTCAAAATGATTACAAGGGGGAAACATAAGAAATAGGTGAGCTACAAAGCCCAATAAGGTAATAAACATGGAATAATGTGATATATTTTAGAAAATAGAAATATAATTGGGTAAAAAAAGTGTAGTATTCATAAACATGTATAATGAGATATGATATAGATTGGTAATAATAATTTTGAAAATGTGGTAACAACTTAAAATAATGAATCGTAAACATAGTTCAAGGATAAAATACCAATACATCATGTTCAAAAATGTATTATAAATAAATTAGGTTCACTCCCTGTCCCAACATGATCTCTCATGAGCCTAAAAATTACCCAATGCATTAGAGTGATACAAAATTCTTGGTTCACCCATAACTTCATTTTATTATCATTCTTAAATATTCCACATAGATTATACAACATGGATTCATTCGTCATCATATTTTATTCCACAATCAACAAGTATGGAATACATAAATGTATTCCCCATGTAAAATTATTATAAGTGTAAAAAATCATAATTTTTTTGAAATGAGTGAAAAGGGGCTCTCATAATTTAGAAACCAATTGGACAGTAATGGGTATATAGAATAAAATATCCCATTATATGGGAATTAATACAAAATATATAAGGAAAACTAGATACTTGAATAAAGAGGATAAAATAAAAGATATCTTACTAAATTTCATCACAGTAATGGTTGTACATAAAGGATAATGGGAGGGATTAATGAGATTTAAATGTGAATATAATAATGTATACATTAAAATGATAATAAGGGGAATATGGAAAACATATCCGAACATAAGAAAATTGAATTTTATAGATTTAACATAATATAAGTGCTTGAATGGAAATGTGAGGAGAGAAATCCCTTAATTTAGAGTGTCAATCCAAATGCTCGGGAAGGGATTATTGAGTGATTGGGGGTTCCTTGGGAGGACTCTAGAGATTATATGAAATATTATTTCTATCCTTCGTAGAGTATGAGTGAAGGTAAATAGGAGCTTATATGGGTTTATATAAGAAAGAGTGGGAGGTCATTATTATATAGGCTTCAGACTCTACATAATAAAATTGAAAAAACCACAAACCATACCACGTTTTTCCCATGGTTTGGTCCAAATAATAGTGTAAATAATTATTTTAAAATACTATGGGACGAACATAAAAATATAATGTTGTTTATTTTGTGTTGGTGAGTCAAAATCTTAATGAAATGCATTTAAAACCTTAAAATATATTAATTGTATTATAGGATTCATAATATATTTGTAAATTTAATCAAATAAACATAAAATAATATTATTTTAAATACAAAAAATAGTTATTGTCATTTAAAGCTATTATAATATTTATTAAATCACTTTATGATCATTATGATATAATAATACAAAATGTATTTTTATACAGTATTTATTTTTTACGCAAAAATTTGATTGTCTTAGAAAATTAAAAACAATTAACCATAAAATTATATATATATTATAATTCAAAAAATAATATTCATATTATCTAAATAATTTTCCAAATATGTTAATTTTCACTTTTAAAATAAAATTTACATTTATTAACAAATACTTGGTTTGTTGACAACACCAGTTTTCAAACCCTTATAAAATTTATATTAGACAACATAAAAATTATTTGATCATTTATATTTAATAAATATTATTTAATATTAATATTTTATTAAAATATTATTTTTTAAAAAAACTATAAATTCATTAAAATAAATTTCTTAATTGAAATTTATTATCGACCAAAATTACTATTTGTGTTTTACTGTATCAAAATAAAAATACATTTACAAAATAACAATAATAGAATTAAAATATATTCATTATATTAAAAATAATAATGTACATACTCATATTTATATGGTATTAATACATATACCTTTAATAACGGTAAAAACACCATAAAAATAAGTTGTGTGACTATGAGACCTTCATGGGGTGGTTCGACACACATGGTTTGGTCTGTGATCTCAATGGTATTGAACATCCCCTATAAATAGTTTAACTCATGTTTATATTGTTGGATATAAAAATGTTCTTGGTATATTGTAAATACCAATAATGTTATTTTACTTGGATGCTCTGATAAATAGTCTTTATAGGGTATGATCTTACTAGTTGAGGCCATCACTTCCTTTGTCTATGTTAATTGTATTTGTTAAAAACATATATTTATAATAATCATGTGATCACAATTCAAAGACTACATTATCAATGGTAAAGATATTATAAATTCTTATAGATAAAATTGGATGTAATAAAACAAATAAAGTTAATTTGTTTTCTATAACCATATTAAATAATAATGAATTTAATTAATCCAAAGGGTAATTTTATTTATCATAGTTTCGGTCGTTACATGGTGGATTATGAATACTTGTTAATGATATTTTCATGAAACCCATTTCATTATATTGTTAAATCATATTGTAATGGAATGAAAAATATTATTTTATGATTGATGAAAAAAATGAAATATTTTATGTTTTACATTCATGTGCTGTACATAGACATTATGGATGATGATATGTGAGAATGATTCAACTTATATGATTGGTAATCCTGATACAACATATAAAAAAATTTTTCCCAATATAGTTTATATGACCAATGGTCCTGATATATATCTCACAGGAATTGGTTAATGTTCCATTATATATAAGGCAAGAAATATAGTTTTATTGTTGGATATTTATTAAATAGATATAACTAGGTACTAGATATACCTAACATGATTGAATATTGGTGATGAAGATAATATTCCATGATATCATCACATTTTCACAATGCTTGCTTTGAGTTTTAATGATTATTTTAACCAAGATTGACATCACATGGCTCAATATTATTGATTCTCATGACACATTCCTATAATAAAACATTATTTCATGTTATATTTCTAATGATCTTGGTTTCTATGGGTATGATTTTTCTTATGAAAATCTCATTCACATTCAATATGTCATCACTCCATTATAACCATCTTATGGTTCCTAATGACATTCAATTTTTAATTATTATTTTTACTCTTACATAGTGTTTGTGGTCACCCTTATTATGTTTTCCATTTCCCGAGTTTATAAAGTGAGGTGCTAAATGTATTATGTCTGGAAAGGATGTATTTAGGAATAATTTTCATATATATGTTGAAAAATTATTATTAAATCAGAAAATTTGGGTATTCTAGAAATAAATTCACACATGAGGACATTGGTAATGTTATGTTTGAGTTATTCTTAATATTATAAAACTATAAACCTAAAGGGACCATATGTATATAATTTACCCATTTTTTATATTTTATGTTCTATCATTTGTAAGAAAAAAATTGGAATATGTTTATTATTATCAAATATTGAAATGTAATGAATACTTTTTTTGGAACTGAAACCACGGTTTATGGTTCATGGTTGTTATAGTTACTATTAGATAATGGGTTTAGAAAATTTTAGCTATTAATATGTTTTCATGTGAGTTTATCTTAAAATTTATAGATATCATCATTGTTTTATAATTTTTAGGTTGATTATAATTAAATTTAATAAACACTCTTTCTAAAGTATTAAAAATGGGATTTTATTGTGATTAATTATATTTTGGGATATTTTTTAGGTTGTGGTGAATAAAAACTTTATGTTTCATGTGAATGATTATTTTTGAATATTTCCATAAGATTTTTGGAATGTAATTTAATATGAATGAGACAAATGTTTATGTTAAATCAATATTTAATATTGATCTCAACTATTTTAATTAAGATATATGGTTATTTATTTACAGAATGATCAGTGTTGAACCTTAAATGTTATTATTTATTTTCTAAAATCAATTTATTATTTATATATATAATGGTTTAATTATTTTAGGTATTAAATTATCATGTAATGCCCATATTGGTTTTATTAAAGATTGGATGAATATATTTTCATCCTTTTATATACCATATAGACAATTATATGTTTATTATAGTGTTATATGAATTAAATACTCATTCTCATCGTTTTAAGAAAAGGATGAGAAAATGTGGAATTTTATTAAAACCTGTTGAAGAAATGAGGTCAAAATATTTCCTATTTTCTTAGTATAGATAGTAATATAATTAAAGATTTTTTTTGGAAAAAGTCCTTGAAACAAAATATTTATCATATCAATTTCAATTATGATGAATTTGTGGCCTTGTTCACACCCCATTGCATTATGGTGATTGGACCATTTAATTTCTATTGATCATCCACTTTCTTATTATCAGTTTTTATTGTCACTCTCCATCTTATTGTGGACATTACTTTTTTCCTTCATTCCATGTTTTCACTTCCTACTAATTTTCCCAAATTTGGAAACCTATTTACATTTTAATACTTAAGAACATTGTATTTAAATTTTACTCTTTTCAAAAGAAAGTTTTAATAACCCTTTTATGATTTGTGTTCTCAACAAAAGTATTTTTAAATATTATTTTACCATTGATTTGCGAGATTAATTTTAAGTGGAAAGGACATGATTTCGAAAAGGGGGAAGAATGTAAAAACCTCAGTAAAGTTAATAGTAAATAAACTTTATACCTTATTAATAATAAATAAATATATAATATATATTTATTTTAAATTTAAGAATATTAATAAATTTTCAAATAAAAATAGAAATAATATTATTCTTACTACTGTTGTTTACATATATTATAAAGATTTTTTAAAAATATTAATATCATAATTTTAATATTTTAATTTGATTAAATTAGATTCATATTTTTATATAAAAAATTATATATTATCTTATATTTATTTTTAAGAAAATTATAAAAAAGTTTATTTTTTCTTTGAGTTGCATAAAATATCAATTTTTATTGGAAAATGAATTTCATTTTCATGAATTCATGAAAATATTTTCTATTTAAATTTTTTTAAAATAATATTTTTTACTTATATTATTAATAATCTAATTAATATTATTGCATTCAATTCTAGAATTTATTTATATATAATTTTTTTAATCTTATGAAGATGTTTTTTATGGAAACCGATTCTTATCCCATTTTATGGGTTTAATTTCAAATTAAATTATACAACTTATATGAATTAATTTTGTGAAAATAAATTCAATATTTTTAATCATAATAGTTTAAATAATTTAATAGGTAAAACATAATTTTCATTCATTTTGAATTGAAACCATCGTAAATATTTTTCATCCTTTTAAAAGAGGTAAAATTATGTTAAAATAATGGGTTAATGATTTAAAATATCTCTAATACCAATTTTTATCCTATTTTATGATTGATGATCAATATATTTTATTTATGAGGAGTTAAATAATGTATTTTGATACATTATTTTTTTGTAACTAAAGATAATATTGTGTGAAGATAAGTTATATTTTTTTCAAAATTAAAACTATTTTTGGGTATTTGAATTTAATTATCTTAATGAAAGGTTCCATTAAGTTTTTCTTGCACCAAAATTATAAAAAAAAATTGTTATAAATTATACAAAAAATTATTTAGAAATCAACTTTTTAATTTATCACATTGTGAAATGTTTTTTACCCTTAAATTTTGTATTTTTCAGAAAACTATTCCTCATGCATTTTGGATAATTATATTAAAAGTAATTTATTATACCATAATATGTTGAATTTGATAAAAAAAATTAACTATTAGGAAAAAAAATTTAAAGAATAAAGTTAGAAATCCCATTTAACTTTTCTTTTATAATTATGTTATCATGGTAAAAAATCTAAGTCATCAATGTTAAGGGTAAACTGAGTTTAAAGTTGTTTAGCTAAGAAATGAGGATTAAAATGTTTCAAAACACATATGAATGTTATTTTTTCAATTTAATTTAATTTTATAACATATTATATATTAATTTTATGTTCCTTTGATCAACTTGATTTTATTTTGGTATATATATTATCTAATATTATATGTAATTTCATGTGTGTTCTTTCCCACAATTAAAAAGGGAAAAACCTATCCTATTGTCCTTAGAAGTTTTGGGAAAAAATTTCACTAAATTATAACTCGAATAACTTCTAAAAATATCACCCAAATAATACATTACATGGTTGGATTATAATACCCACTTTAGGAGGCCAATGGTGACAACCTAAGGAGGTTGTCCGAAGAAGAGTTAAAGAAAGTAACTCTATGGTTTTATTTTATTTATTCTTTAAACTCCTCCATTCATCAATTATATATTGAAATATCATAATATTAGGATCTAACATATATTGCAATATTTTTATGTATAGTTCATACCCTTAATCTACACCATCTTCTATTAAATGGTAAATGAAACCGTCATTCGTGTGTATAACGGGCTACCGCCTCACGAATCGATGTAATTCATTTTCCATCATCACATCTCAAGAATAATTATAATTAAATAATTAATGAATATATATATGTTATTTATTAAAAAATCATCATTATATAAGGATAATATATTATCTATTTTTATTAATCTACACCAGTTAAGAAATGATAATGTCATTTGTGCATACTCAAGAAATACAACCTCCATGGAGTGTTGTGACTTTTTATCACATTGACATTTAATGGAATTTTATAAAATTGTATTTAATGTATAAAAAATCTTATGTATGTCTTGTTTATTATTATATATATGATTTAATTATTACCACATTGACCCCGACCAACATACCAATTTCATTTTCCAATTATTAACTGAACATCCTCAAAACTCATGACATGGACAGACCACATTAAGTAATTAAAAATATCCTTAAAATAATTTAAATTAATGGTTTAATAATAATTAAATCAACCAAAAATTGTTCTTATAAAATAATATAATTAAAATATGTTTATTAAACATGAGTTAACATACATAAAAAATTTATGTGTATATGATTTAAGATATTTCGATTCAATTCCCTTCGATGAGGCATGTATTAAAAATATTAACCTAATTTATTTTATATGGTGTATATAATAAACCAATCATATTTTTATATTTAATAATTTATATTTAATTTCATTCTATGTTATAATTCTTCTTATTTCACCAAATGGGATTTCATATAAAAATTACCAAGTGGTATGGGATTTTAACTCAATTTTCACTCATTTTGATATACATACACTTAATAGATTTTTTATGGAAATATTATGTGTGAAATGAAATATTTTTGTATTATGTTTTATTATTAAATGTTTTTTCTGGTTGTAAAATTGTTACATATAATAATGTTATTTATTAGATTCTAAATTCAATGATATGATCTTTATAAGGATTATTCATATCAATATCATTTAATTGAGGTTTGTCTTAAAATATACACCTATACCGTTTTATAAGGTGTTAATACCCTTAATTGAGATATTATATCCTAAATTAAAAATTTTAAAATAAATTTAAATTTTATTTTATGTTCACTATTTTCTGATATATTTATTCAAATGTTATAAAAGTTGTGATAGATATTATGGAATCGATTTCAATTCATTAGGAAATAATTATTGTCATGCACCTCGTTTTATATTATATAGAGCAATTACTAAAATATAATCATGTTATCACTTATAAGTTCCTCTAAATTATAATTTCTAATGAATCATGTTATCTTCCTTCATTCAATAAATATTTTATTTATGCATTACCCAAGTTTCATGGGTTTCTCATCTCAAACTTCCTTTTTTAAGACATGTTTTTATTGACACACCTATAAAAACATAGACAGCGTATATAATGAATATTGGAATATAATATAATGAATTTTTTTATACACATGATATTTTATTTTCCTAATTATTTTCATTCCCTCAAATGGTTTTTTTTGTTTTAAAAGGAAATAAAATGGTTTTTTAAAAAACATTGTTTTAATGTTTTAAATAATTTTAACCAAAATCATCCTCCATGTTATTTATATTATTTGAAAAATGTTATTTTATATGAAATAATAAATTTGTAATATTTTCAATATATATCAATTTTGACTCTACTTCCAAAAATTTGAAAAGAATGATTTTTTTTAGAATTTATGACATGAAAAATACTATCATCCCATAATTAACATTATAAAATCTAAATATGATTTTATATTTATTATGGTTATTTTAAATAGAAATTATTTTATAAATATTGTGTGATTTTATTTATTTTTTGGGTATATAAAAAGGTTATATTCCGTATTGTCGAAGAAATGGGTTAATGTTAATTTAAAGGTAATTTAATAAATGGAAAAATAATTTAACTAATAATTTTATTCTCTAAGAATATGATCTTATGAAACTATACATATTATATTATATGTATGTATTTCAATAAATTTTTAATGAAAATTTCATGATACTCATTTCATTTCGATATGAAAATAAATCTATAATGAAATGATAGTTTTTGTTAAAAGATTGAGGATAAAAAATTAAAATTCCATGTTTTATATACAATTACCATACATGGAAATTATTTAGTAATACAGTTGATCCAAATAAATCATTTATGATAGGTGATATCGAAACATATTTTACGAAGGGTGAGCCAGATATATCTTATACGACAAGTGGGGTTGATATATATCTACAATACATTAGGTAATGTTCCCTATCATTATAATAAAAAAGAATGGAGGAATATAAAGTTTTATACTATATATTAAACTATGATCTAGTTATATATCACATGAGTTAAAATTGGTGATAAATATAATATTCCAAGTTACCTAAAATTTTTCTCTATTATTTATAAGTGTTTTTAATGATTACTTTGATCTAGATTAGCATACAATGGATCATGATTATTGAATCTCATAACTATTTACATTGATAAAGACATATTAATTATCACATGTTTAATGATCTGGGTTTTTATGGGTATGAATTTTCTTATATTATGCTCAGGCACTTTGATAATTTCATAATATCATAATGCTCAATTTATGCACCTATACGAAATTCAATTGTCAATGCATGTATTTATCCTTAATGAGAATTTCACCAAACCCTTATTATGATTTTCCATTTCCCCACATTATAAATAATTATGTTAAATGAATAATTTCTAGAAAAGTATCAATTGTGAATATTATTAGGGGATGCTAAAGAATTATTATTAAATAAAGAAAGGTGGGTATATTAGAAAAATATATCACTTGAAGAGATGAGTACTGTTATGTAAATTAGTTTCTTAATTTTATAAAATTATAAACCAAAAAGGTCGTTGTGAATTTAATTGATAAAATTTTTCAGTGTGAGGTTGTAGGTTTTGGACGAATAAAATTGGGTCATGTTTATCATTAAAAATGATAAAATTGTAAAGATTTAGTTTTTGCATCGGATTCAGGTGGGCAGGTTTAGTGATATTATATAAAAATTAATTATAAATAAATCTACAAGTTAATTAATTATAATATAACATTTTCTTAGGGATTATATATTTATTGTTTTTTAACATTCTTTAAAACTCTTTTAAAAATATTTATCACTATGTTTATTACACTACCTATGTGAATAGTTATGTTTTCATAATAATACATAATTGATGGATATTATTTAAATTTCATTTAATGATGAAATATAACCTTAATAATTCATTAATTTAATGAATATAAATTTAGAATGGTAAAATATAAACCATTACAAGGAAATTATAAGTAAATAATCATAATAATTTTTACAATTAAAACAATATTACCAGGGAATATTCTTTTAATGGTAATTGATTCTGACCTATTGAAAAATATTTCTTTTTGAATGACATAAAAATATTACGATGGCACTTTTTTATATTCAAAATCCAATATAAAAGAATCTTTAGTGATTCTAAACAAAAAAAAATCTATTTTAGTAATGTGGACTAGATAACCTCGTAATGAATGAGAGAAATAAAAGAAAATATAATAAATGAATAATACATGATAATAAATGAATGAATAATAATAAAAATATACCTGAAAATGTTTCTGAATCCTGTAAATAATTAATAAAATTTTATCATTTGTGTAGTAAAGAGTGAATTTGGTAAGTTAGTACTCGAGATAAAGGTATTCTTAACTCAATTCCTTTATATTGAGTAGTAATCATTCATCATTGACTAATATATAATATGTTTATGTGAATAATACCCTTTAATTTTTTTATGTTTTATTTATACATTTTTTATAAGTATTTAAATATCTTTCTCATAATTTATTTTTTAATATATTCTTAATTCATATAATATGAAATTTGTAGTCATTTATTGTCACACATCTCATTCATTGAGATATTCTCTAAATTGAACATTTAATTCCTTAGTTTTGTGTATTTACTTTAATGTGGATTAATTTTATAATAAATTTAATTAAATTCAGTGGATTTAAAAATTCATCTACGATTTTATCTTACAATGGATTTGGATTAAAAAGATACTAAATCCACAAGTGATTCTTCTTCAATCTCACATTGATATCAAGAAAGGCTATGTCTCAATTAAAATTTATGGAAATTTCCCATTCCATATTTATAGAAGTCCATTAATTTTATTCTCCTGTTATTCAATAATGTTTATATTATTTTTTGGTTGTTATTTTTTATACTTATATGATTTTTTATGGAAATTTTCTACCATATCTGACTTTCATTTCAAAAACGTGTGGGGAATCTCGTTTTAACATTTTCATCATGGGTCATTTTATATATAATTTCATTTTATATAAAAAAAATTAAATGAATCAATTTTTAACACTTTTTAGATGATATATTTCTCCCAAAATTTTCTTTATTTTTCTTTATAAATATTTCTTCCCATGTTTTCACACATTTTCAATTTAATTTTTTTGTAATGGACTTTTTTAATTATTTCTATTTAAATAAATGTTATTAAAAATGTAATTGGTATTTCATATTATTATTCAAGTAAATTTTATAATTTAATAATAATTTTTTTCACCTATGCCAGTATCCTTTTATATTTCTTATGCTTCACTAAAGATATTCTCTAATGATACCATATGACTTCTTTGTCCAAATGGATGGTGATCAGGATTTGTATATATCTTTGTCAAACCCATTTATATCTCATGGTTTACTAATGATATGAATATATTATGAATTTTTATTTTTATGTTGAGAAAATATGCACATTTTTTATTATTTGATTCATGGGGTTGGAATTAAAAAACCCTCTAATGCATTTATTAAAGAATTATATCACATGAAATGAAATATATAGGAAGAAGGAGTAAACAAAATGAAATATGGGCATCTCTCCACTATGTATATGGAAAAATGGAGTGAAACTAGTAAGATACATGAATTTATACACTATTTGATGATAGTATTTATAGTGTATTATGACATAAGAAATTATTCATTATTCTTATATTTATTCCACTTTTTTAGAGCATGTATCTTAATATATTATATTCTCTTGGATCATGATTCTTGAATCATGTTTACACACTCCAATGACTCATGAATTATGTTATTATCAAATAATTATCTCATTATTCATGATTTATAATGTATTTTTATTAGATTATTTTTTATTTAATATTTATATACCATAATTCTGACCTTATACCCATGGGTTTTTCTCTTACTAACCTATGATCTTCGATTATTCTCACTTATGTTAACCATTTACTGAGATTTTTCCCATTATAAATTATAATGTTATTTTACTTGGATTGAGGATGAGTATGATTTATTATGATTTCATGTTACAAATATGATATTTTATTATTAAATGTATCTAGCGTGTCACTTGATAAGTTTGGTTTGGTGGAAAAAAATGTCCATTTGGTGCGGGTTTTGTTATGTAAGGATTTCACTTTATTATCTAGGACACTGAACCTAAAATTTCGTAGTTATTTAAAATATTTAATATATTCTATAAATCATATAATTTTATTCTACTGTCTTATTGTTTTTATAATACATTACAAACCTAGGATCCCCTATTCCCATAAAACATATCTATTAGATCTTAGAATCTATTATTTGAATTTTTATTCAATGGTGAACCTATTTATAATTTAACTATGAATATATCCTCATTTTATATTTCTAATTATATTCATTATTTTTAAAAATATGTAATCGAAAACTTCTACTTGATCGATGGTTTTTGAAGGATCAATGATAGGATAACTCAATTATTGTTATCTTTTTCATTAATGGTGGAGGGTGGGCTAGAATATTGTAATATGTATTGATATAATTAACTGAATTATTTTTGGATTATGTAACATTAATTTTTTTAAAAGTATGTTAGATATGTTTCTAATTATGGTATTTATTTATTCTTTTAGAACACTATTAATAATATGATTATAAAACACTAAAAGTAGGCAAGTAATCACTTTACATTATATCAAAAAGTGGTTATATGAAACCTCAATTTTATATTTGGAATATATATTATTATAATAATATTTGTGGGATAAAATTTATTAATCATTTAGAAATTTTAAATTTTATGTGTGATGTATGGTCATGTTCAATGTTCTAGAACCATGTGTGGTGATTGTGCAGTGTCATAAAAATGTATAAGTAGTGGGAGTTGTACAAAATTTTTCATGATTCAAAGACCATGCATGGTGACCATGAAATTTTTAAAAACAAACTAAAACCTTATTTCTCATTTCCATACTTCATTGAAATTTTCATAAATGATTTATAGATTTATATAATAATAATATTAAGTTTTTTTTATGGTTATTGAAATCAGAATTAATGAATGAAATAGTGTGATTTATGTTTTACCAAATATATGTGTAGATTATGTTTTATATATTATTATTTTTGTATCTAATTTTCAATTTATTATTTAATATTTATATGGGAATGATTGTTACATTATTATTTTGTAGTGATTAGTGACCTGGTATTTTGAATTTATATATATTTGATTATATAGATTTAATTAGTAAATAGTTATAGAAAAGATAATTTACTTATTATTATATTCCTATATTTTTATATTATTACAATCATTTTATTTTTATATAAAAATGGAAGATACCTGTCATTTATCCTCATCACCCAAGACACACAAAAGTTTTTAGGGATATAGCTCTTATCAAGCCATTTTTTTTATTTCGTTCATTGAAGAATACATGTATTCATCTCTCTTTATCTCTCTCAACTCCCTCCCCTTCTCTCCAATTTTCCATATTCGTCTTCTTATTATTCTTCAATTCAGTCTCATATTTTCTTTATCTAATATGATTTTTAAATCTATAGATAATGTAAAATTTAAATCTTTTCATATACATAAACAATATCTAAATAATATAATGATTTTACTAAAATTTCTAGACATGCCTTTTGTTAGTTTTTAAAAATTTATTTGTCCATGAAAATTATTTTTTATTTTAGGAAGCCGACTTAGGTGTGTTCGGTGCCCAGCAAAATAGATCCAGCAAACCATTAAAATAGTACAACTAAAGAGCACAAAATTAAAAGTCATAGTACCTGAAGTCTTCACCGCAACCCAAACTCGATTTCTCTTCCCCCGTGGCTGATTCCCACTCTAGGATTCTCCAGAAACTTGCACTATGAACGCGATTTCTAAGATTCTCCAGGGCAGCCATGTCTGGTGATGTCTTCTTAATCCCGCTGCCTTTCTTGATTGCAAGATTCACCTGCTTATCACTTTTTGAAGCAGACCGGGTCTGCATTGGGTGCAGGAGATAGGAATAGTCCTTCCTAGATCTCCTATTTGTAGTTACAACCAACATTGTTTTTTATGATTCTATAGTCATAAATGCAGAGTAAAATATTAGTAATACTTGATGGAATACCACTGAACACCTTAAAGGTTGGTGACTGTAAATTATTCCTATGATGTTACATAACCCTACATTCTTGGAAATTGAATTGAGTTTTACTTCAAATTTATCTTTAATTGAATATATGTAATGTATTTTTAAAATTACTTTAATATTTTTATAAATTTTATTTTATTTAATGTAGATTTTCATATAAAATGTTTTCAATTTTATTTTGAGTAGTTTTTATACACTTTGTGTTCAATTAAATTCCATAGGTGATTTCTTACGAAATTAATGATATTTTATATATAGTGTCATTTTTTAATACTTTTTAGAAGACTATTTTCATTATTTAATGATTGTTTTAAAAAGGTAACAATGCATTTTTCTTTAATAAAGGTAATTCTAGTAATTTTACATACTCTTTATTTATGACCCTTTTTTATTCAATATGTAATTATGTTGGTCCAATTGCTACATTTGATGTTAATGATATGTCAGTATTTTTTGGGGAGTTGATGGAAGGAGGTGATGATTCTTATAGAATTTTTGTGTATTGAATTTATGGAATTATATGTAATGCTTAGAAAATTATCCATGAAATTGTAATGACTATTGGAATGATATTAACATTCAAATACGTCTTCTATAGAGGACACATTATTTACAAGAATAAGATGAAAAATATTTTATGAAGGTCATATAAAATACTTTTTATTGCATGATTTGTTTTTATGAAGTGATTACCATAAAAATATTGATTTTTTGAAGAGAAGTGTAGAAGAAAAATAGTTGAAATAATAAAATAAAAATGATATTTTTTATGAAGTGTTAAGAAATTATTTGTTTTATAAATTCATTAAAAATAATTATTATAAGTATTTTTGGTAGTATTTAATAAAAAATATGGCCAATAATAAAAGAAACATGGAAAAACTCAATTAAACACATGTGGGTGGATAATCTTAAACACATTTAAGATTTTATCATTGGAGTCCACAAAAATGCAGGATTAGGATTTTATTTTCACAATAGAGATGAATAGGTGATCCAAAACATGAGGATGGGATTAGGTAGGAGGTGTAATGTGTATAGGAACATCTAATGAGAAAAAAAGTGTGTCTTGTAGTGTGTAATGAACCTCATTTCCACCATGAACCATCGGTGGCATTGGTTGATTAATAAAGAAGTAGAGGAACAAATCAATGATCAATGCAGAGCATGGGATCTGTTAACATTATTCTTATATTCAATGTGATGCGACCATCATGATGACAATTTGATTTGGCTAATTTAATTTGTTCAATCTATAAAACTCATCTAATTCATCATCCTGACACCTGAGAATAAGAATATCACTAGATTTCGTGATCGAACCTCCATTTATCACACATGATGTGACTATGATTGTTCTGAGGTCCAAATACCGATATGATGTGATGAAGAACCTCAATTAAAGAACATTTCATCTTGAATTCATACAGTTACATGGAGAATATGACACTACTAAGGTTGTTAAATATTGTATTGTGGGAAACTAATATTCATGGATGAATTTGATCTTTAGAAAATGAGATGCATTTGATCATTATTTCATTTACATTAGGGGTTATTCATAAAGAAACATACGCTATGAATATTATTGACCTCTGAATAAATACACTGTGTTCAATGAATTTACATGATTATATCATTGGTTTTTTAATATGTGTGACATGGTACATTTTAAGTGGCTTGACATGAAGTGAGTAATAAAAAAAATTTGTGGATAGTTTCCAATAAATATCAACAACCCAAGACTAAAGAGTGATTCCAATTGAGAAAGGATATTATTTCAGAGAAATAGATCATTACAAATCTGTTGGTTAAAGAAGATATATTCCAAAAATATTCTTCATGTGTGAAAAAAGAATATCCAATGGACACCCAACTTGTTATAAGAATACTCAATGTGTTTCTTAAAGAAGCTAGTTCCTTTTACTAGGGGACATTACCTCACACTTTTTCATGAATGAAAATGAAATAAAACCCCATTAATGAATTCTATTATGTTAATGTGACTTAATTTTTTTATTTAAGGTGTTTCAAAAAGAAGACATGAGATATTTTTCTCATGTTTAGATTATCATGAACCAAACCTATTCAATATTCCACAAATAATAAGTTTCATTATAAATAAAATCAGTTATGGTTTTTCATGATAGAGAGTATAATGAGGAGAAAAAAATAGTTCTTGAAATAGAATATTGTATTTATGAGACCCCATGTGAATATTGTAGGTTATGTGAAAAAAATAAATTGCACACATGCTTTAATTTGATCATCATAACCTAACCAAAATAGCAGAGAAATGTGTCAGCTAGGGATTGTGTGAATGAAAAGATTGTGAATTTGATTGTACCCACATGCATTTATTGATAACCAAATGCTTACGTAAAAATGTGAGAAGGAAAATCACTAAAGGACCCTAGATCACCCTGAGGGGGGGGGGTGAATCAAGGTGTCAACATTTTACCTTCTATACTGGATGTTGTTCCCACATTGGTAGGAACCCATTTTCAAAACCTTTATGATGGATATGTGCTTTAATTTAAACATTCAAATGTAGAAGGACAACACTATGATTTTTTACTTGCTTCACCACTAAGGTCTATGTCTAAGGAGCATACACAGACTAGTTTCTAGTCATACTAAATTATAATAATCTTCACTAGTTGAGGATTACAAAGGTTCAGGCACAATCACTCTATCCCAGGAACACTGCCTTTTCAATGGGTCATGGATAGCTCACTACTTCCCTCAGATAACTTCCGTAGACTCACCCAGGCTCATAGACTTGGTAGAGGTATCACTCAGTTTATCAACATGAAGGTCTCTTAAATAGATTGGAATGAAGGTATTGGTCTCTATTTAGTATGATACACAACTTGCAACAATTGCTCGAATTAATTCTATATTATATTCATTTTTCTCCTTTATTTAAATTATTAAATTCACTAAAACATATTCTTATTTTCACTAGAAACACATACTCCATTTATGTTGTTTCTGCTTCTATAAACTATCCCTGATTCTATAGACTATATCTGATATGCGTACCACCCTTATCATTGTACCGTTCCTACTCCGCGTAGCACGCCAGATCTACACACAGTTCATACTCTGCGCACCACACCTGCTCTGTGCACTATGCCTAATTCATGCACCATGCTTGATCCATGTCTGCACTATGCACCCCCTCCTGGTACTTCCTCTGCATACCACCTTTTTATACTGCCACTGCATACCGCCTCTGCATACCGCCTCTACGTACCGCCTCTGCGTAGCCCCTCTGTGTACCACCTTTGTGTACCACCGTCCCACACCGCTTCTGCGTACAACCTTGGCATACCGTTTGTTCCTTCCACAAATGTATTCAAATTAATTGAATTATTTCATCTCCAGTATACCATTTTTTTGTATGAAATATCTCTTCACTGGACTTCTCCTTTCAATTTAACGAACCATTTCAACTTTTTCATAACACTTCATCCTACGCAGAATGACTCCCATGTACCACTTTTAGACTTAGATGACATATTCCACAGTGATGATATTTTATTATCGAATTCTGTCTCTCTTAATGATGGGATTGACACTCATTATATACGAAAATAACTCCACAAATATTTATAATATGTTTTACCCAAATTTATAATGTTGGAAAAACATCAACGCATATTGAAATCCATCTGCGTGCTGGAATACACCACTAAATAAAATAATCCTATGAACTGCAAATACTTATGGCATATTGTTGACCTTTTGAATTCTTTATGTCTTTCTATCCAAGTATTTCATCTCTTATACCTATGAAGAGCCATAACACGAACCAAGAATATTCACCGTGAACATTCACTTTATACTATTTTCAGTTCTGGGCACCGCTCAACGTATTGTTCCCTCTTCTGGGTTCACAGCCATGAACCGTTCTTGAAACATGGTACATGGTCTATGCTCCAAGGTATGTGATTTTCCACCATTTTTGATTTCATTATCCATTTAGAATCTCATTCACTCCTATGCAGAAATCCTTATATTTCAAAAAACAAAAATCCCATTTTGGTGGTCCAAAAATGTTAAAAAAGCTGGAAAATGGAACCACCATAAATATCTGCTTTGACAAGAACACACATGCTTCTTCACTGTAATCTGATTTCATCAGCAATTAGTGGATTTAATTATGAACTCCTTCCACTATGTTATATACTCTTTGAATGAACAGTTTTAGCATCATTAGATTCTCTAGGGAATGTACCACAACTTCCATATCTTCTAGTAACACCAGTCCTTCTAGTCAACACTGAATATATTTGGTAATATCCTCTCAAATTTATATGATCATTCTTAAATCTACAAATATCTACATGATTCCTCATGAAATGATGCATGTATCTTTAGGTGGGATCTTTCATTTCTTCTTTGAATAGTTATACATTTCACGATCACTATATAAGTTCAAGACCTTCCACAATCTCTAAGATTGTTTCATTATTGTAGACAGGGTACCTCCTTTGATCCAAGTTCTTTGAACTTAAGACCAGTTCAACAATCATCTGAATTTATAACTCTCAACAACTTGGGATTTCTTCTTCATATCCTTTTACATTTTGATCTTCA
Organism: Viscum album; assembly: GCA_963277665.1. Classification (NCBI taxonomy): domain Eukaryota; kingdom Viridiplantae; phylum Streptophyta; class Magnoliopsida; order Santalales; family Viscaceae; genus Viscum; species Viscum album. Next base: position 766,263,555 of record OY728119.1, on the reverse strand, counting down.
TTGAAATTTTTTTACAATAAATACAACCTGATACACAAAGTGGTCCAAATAATATCCCCCACTGTAATTTGTTTTCAATACCATAATGTTCTCCTCAAATGAATGAGTCAATTTCAAAATTAGAATATTCTCTCTACCCTTACTTATTTCTCTCTCCCAAACATTCATTTCCTTTCTCTTCCCCTTATTGATAAGAAATACAAAGTTCATGGGAAAAGGGTATCAATACATACTCGATCAATGTTCCATCAATCATTTAACTCTAAGTCTAATCGATCAACAGTAGATGTAGAAAATAATAGGATTTTATTTAGAAAAAAATCTATCCATTATCCACTGATCATTATAATTTGTGAGAGGATAACTCACATACTTTTTCTTCAAGGGTTTTCCACTTTCATTTCATGATTGAAAAATTTAATGTGATAGGGAATAATCAACCAGAAACTCCTATACTCACTTCAACAAACAAATCAAAAATATTCAACTAAAATTGGTAGGAGAAATGTCCTTGGGGCACTTCCATTCTTCTTATGTCATCGATTAATTTAGATACTCCCCCTATGTAAAATGATCTTTATTTTGAGTAACCAAACATGAGATATTAAGAAATTATATACCTTTTCCAATGAAATGTTCTTAGATAGATTTCAAGACTAATTAAATTTTATTCCAACTGAAGTTGATAATGATAGATATAATGACCCCAGAAGAATCTTAATTTTATCCCCCTCAATGTAAATACTTCTCATCATTTTTATCAAGGGTGATTCTTCATCATTTTAGTCTTTGAATATCAATTGAAGAATCTTCCAAGGATGGCAGCTTCTTCAGCTTTCTTATCAAGAATTAACAGCATTAACTACTTATCAGGTTCTCCCCCCAGAGATCTTGATTCATCTTAAATTCCTTGTATAAAAAACACCTAAAAAACATAAATGATTAAATAAATAATATGGTTCCTCCTTTCTTCTTAAATTTGAACAGGAAGGATGAGATGGTTTTTTAACCAAGAAGCTCAATTTTCTTCAGTATTCATGCCCGAACATCTGAAAATATTTTCTAATCCATGTTAATGTGGCATGGATCTCTTCACATTCTCTTTTGAATTTTGTAGAGAGTTTTTTTTCATAAAAACCATCCTGAATGATATATTCTTACTCTTATGAACTTATTATTTCTCTAGTATTAAGGTTAGATAACCTCTTGCAATGTGACCATATTTCTTACATATCTCCAATGAAACTTCTTGAAAATGTGTTTTTCCTTTGGCTTTCACTCTCTCATGCAATTTATCTTCATCTTGTGGAACATTTTCACCTCCTTTTGCACCAGCCTTGGCCATTTCATCTTCAAGATTACTCATTCTTTCTAAATTTACTAGCCAGATAACCAACATGTGATTTGGAACTATTGCAGTAGGTTTGGATCTTCTACACAGGTTCATCAGAGTTTCACCCCTCTTAGAGAAACTTTTGGATGAATTGACCTTAAATTTCATGGATCTAAAATGTAGGGTACTTTCTTCTTTCATACTTGAGATCTTCTTAGGGAAATTTTATTTAAATACTCTTTTGTCTTATTCCCAAGGATGTCACTTCATACATAGCTAGTTTTATAGTCCTTCTTTTATTATCAATAATGAATTCATGTTGATATGTGCATGGAACTACCTTGTGACCACTTCCATTGAATACATCACAAATTTAGTCAAGAACTCCATATCTGTTTATAGTGAAAAGATGCTTTTGGAAAAGTGGATGTTTCATTTTCTCCTCTCTATTTCTTCCACATGAGGTAGGATGCCTTTGTGATTTTACATTATGAGGATTATACCAACAGTTTATTGCACAGTTCCCAAATCTGTTGCAGTACCAACATTGAACCACAAATCATGATTTCCTTGTATTATGTTGCTGGGACATCTTCTTGACTTTTTGTGCTATTTCTGGAGAACCACTTTCTATATTATTATTCTTCCTATCCACCCTATCCATGGTGGCAGGTATCTCATCACTTTTCCTCATCCATATTTTTTTATAATTTTTATTCCACCCTGCAATTTTTGCAGAGACAACTTTAGAAACATTAGTACAAGATGGTATGTATGATACCTTTACTTTCTCAGCTACTTGTGATAGATCATTAAATAAATTCATGACATTCTTATCAAATGTTGGAGGTATTTTGAGAGTAGAATTTTCCTATGAACATTGATTCCCAGTAGCTGTTGTTTCCTTCTTTTTAGGATACTCAATATGTGCCTTATCATTATTGATCAACTGAGCTTCCAATTCTAGACATATCAGATTGAGGATGACTTTCTAGTCTTTAGTTATAGTCATCGTCTCTAAAAAATCATTCTTTATTATTATAACATTAAATTTATGCAAATTACCTTTGTTTTGTAACATGGAGTCAAGTTCCTTGTATTTATTGGAAGTCTCTCCCAAATATAAACTCTTGAATTTAGTGATATTCTTCAGCTAATCTTCATGTTCATGGATATTTTCTTCTAGAATCTTATTGACCCCTTCTTTATATCCAAAGACCTGAATCTGTCTTGAGAGCTTTGAACATTATGAATGTTTTCCTAATAAGCCATTTTACACATTATCAGCTTCTATTTCCAGTCGGGTGATCTCAACATACAAGCATTGAAATATTATTCAAATAGAAAAAACTATTTCCTTATGAATATTATATAGATAGTCTCTTAATTTCTCATGATCACTTGCAAGCTCATGTGAGGTAAGATTTAGATCAATATCACCACTAGTGCTGGAATCCTTGTTTTTCGTGGTTAGCTGAGCCACCATCTCTTTACATTCCAAGCCTGGTATTTCATCGTTATGGGAAGGACATATAGAACCAGATACTACCTATTCTATTGATAATAGGGACTTCTTCAACCAGTTATTCTACTTTTTTTCTATTTTTCAAAGTCTTAATTGATATAAACGTCTGCTCATAGGTAACTAAATATTCAATAAAATTGTACTTCATTGATGACATATGAAATAAAACATAAGTCCTCCATTGGATAAAATTACTATAGTGTATCCAACATACCGGGACCATTGTGCTCTGATACCAACAGAAGGACCCTAAACCACCAAGAGAGGGGGGGGGAAGAGTGAATTAGGGTGTCAAATTTTTCTCTTCCTTACTAGATCTTGATACCACATTTATAGGATCACTTTTTTAAAACTTTTATGAAGGATATGTGCGTAAATTAAATCATTCACATACAGAAGGACAAAAAAGCACTTTTTACTTAGTACACCAGTAAGGGATTTATCCAAGGAGAGTACGATGACTGCTTACTAGTCGTACCAAATTCATCAAATCTTCATTGGTTTTGGATTACCTAGAATCATTCATAGTCACTCTATCTCAGGAATAGTGCCTTTACAAAGGTTCACGGATAGCTCATTGCTTCCCCCAGATCACTTCCATGGACTCACACTGGATTACTTCTTTGGTAGAGGATTCAATCAGTATATTGACATGTAGGTCTCTTCAATAGATTGCAATAAAAGTATTGGTCTCTATTCTAGCACAAGAAACTTCATGCATTCAAGTCCAGAATCAATTCTCTTTTATATTGAGTTTTCTCTTTTAGTGAAACTACAAAATTCAATAAAACTTTTTCTTCTTTTCACTAGAATCACATACACCCTTAATTTTGCTTTTGCTTCTGCAAAATGATCCTGATTTTGATGACAGTATCTGATCTACGTACCGCCCCTGCTATTTGTCATACGCCTGCTCTGCACACTGTGCATGCTCTGAGCACCGAGCCTACTCCATGCACCGCGCCTGCTCCGTGCATTGCGCCTGCTCTGCACACCATGCCTTCTCCGCACACCGCACCTACTCCACGCACCTCACCTGCTCCGCGCACCGTTCCAGCTCTGCACATCATGCCTGCACCGCACACAACACCTGATCCATACACCACACCTATTTCATGAAACATTCCTCCTCCACACACCATTACCTCTTGCTCACCTCCTCCATGTGCAGCCTCTGTGCACTGCCTCAACATAACGCCATTGTATACCTCCTTCACGTAACGTCTTCAGGTACCGCTTCTATGTACCAACTTGGTGTACTATTTCTCCCTTCTATATACTTTTTCTTCAAATTCTACAAATTATTTTTTCTCTTGCATACCAATATTTCATACACAAAATCTCTTCTATGGAATGATCCTACCAATTTCGTGAATTGTTCCGTCTTTCAGGTACCACTTCATACTATGAAGAATATCTCTTGCATAACACATTCGGACATAGCGGAGTTCTTACACATCGATGAAATTTTCTTATCGAATTTTCTCTCTCTTAATGATGGGATTAAAGCTCCTTATATAAAAAAATAACTCCTCAATCTTTTTCTAGTATGTTATAGCCAAACATTCAATGTGGGAGATGCTTCACTATATACTGAACTCCATATGCATATTTTTAGCCTCCACTGCGTACCATAATCTTTTGAACTGTAAACCTTTATGGCGTATAATTAACCTTTCACATATTGTAAGTCTATCGGCCTATGTACTACATCTCTTCTTCCAATGACAAGCCATATTGGGTACCACAAATAGCCACCATGAACCTTCGTTGGAAACTATTTTCGGCTGTTCGCACCACTCCGCATACCGTTCCCACTTCTGAATATGTGGTCGTGAACTATTCCTAGAACATGGAACGCATTCCATGATCTAAGATACATGGGTTGCTTCCTTTTCCAATTTACTTCACCATTCCACATCTCATTAACTCTTATGTAGAAATCATTCCAATGAAAAAAGCAAAAAAAACTATTTGGAGGTCCAAAAATTTAAAAATTGCTGGAAAATGTCACCACAAAAAATATATGCTTTGGAAAGAACACCCAAGATTCTTTATTAACATATGGATTTTTCAATAGTCATCACCTTTCATCCGGAACTTCATCCACTATGATATGTACGCTTTGAATGATCAATTTTTAGCATTGTCATATTCTCTAGGGAAAGTACTATAACTTCCTTATCTTCCAGCAACACCAGTATTTCAAGTCAACACTGAATATGACTGGTATTATCCTCTCAGTTTTGTATGATCATTACTAATTCTTCAAATCATCACATGATCCCTAATGAACTGACACATGTATCTTCAGTTAGAATCTTACATGATATCTTTAAATAGTTATATGTTGCATGATCACTTTATTACTTCAATCCCTTCAGCACTCTATGAGATGGTTTCATTGTTGTAGGCAATGTATCACCTTTGATACATGTATATTGAACTTATGATTCGTTTTAAAATCATCTAAATTTATCCCTCTTAATAAATTGAGAGTTCTTATTCACCCCCTTATTCATTATGATCTTCATTGAAAATTATTGACTATAAATACAACCTTATACACAATGTGGTCCCAATAATAACATAACTTCAAAGGGTTATTTGAAAATTTAATGCACTATGAATTATTTAATTCATTCATTAATTATGTTAATAATTCAAGGAGACTAAATTGGGTAGGTCATGTTTTATCATTCATAAAATAATCTTGAATATATTTAGTGCGTTAATTGAACATATTAATTTTGTTTTTAAAAATAAACAAAATAATAATTACTCACAAATTTTTTTCATTGCAACAAATCATCCACAGGTGATCATAATTATTTGAGTTGTATCAGTAATATTAAAAGACACTTCAATAGAACACATTATGGTATTATTCAATGAGCTCATTGAGGAAGAAGAAAGGATTATCCTATAGTGGATCAAGACTTGAAGAATTGGTGAATTATTATGGTTAGTGTTGATAGTAGGTGAAGTCATCTAGTTTGATCCTTAATAAGAAGAAGTCTCCTAGTTGGAGATGGAGTAGAGGACATCTTCATGTAGGAGTTTGGAGGAGGAGATGTATCTCGTGTGATTCTAGATCAAACCAATTTGGATTCGTGTAACACTATTTGATGTAGTATAATGAAATTTATATGTTTATTTAGGATTTATGATATTTTGTGATTCTATATCGACCATTGTAATTGATAAAAATGTTATCGTGTAGAATCCATGTTGGTGGGTATAACCAACATGGTATGGAGTTATCCTTTTAGAAAAACCATAAAAATAACATGTGATGTGATCTCTCTTATCATTGTTGAATATGTGGTGAGATTGAGATATATAACTAATTTGATCAAGATCTTTAATAATATCAAGAGGTTGAATTTGATGTAATAGAATTCATAAAAGTAAACCACTTATTCTCCCCAATTAATGGTAAATTTATCATAGGCATCTTCCAATAATATCATATTGAACAATGAGATATAAATGTTGATAGGGATTATTTCATTGGATGGTGTGAAATGGTGATATGAAAGATTAATTTATATATTTAATTGATTTATTGATATATAATTTTAAATAATACTTTATGGGAAACCTTAGGCAACGAGAAAAGATATTAGTGTCCAACGTTATAGTAGTTATCTTATGAATTTGTAGTTAACTATATTAGATAAATCATTAGCTAGGGTATTTGCCTCTTGACTAGGCTAGGTTAGTTAATTTTTTTGATGTTAGAATCGCATCGATACACTAGCATAGATGATTATTAAAGTACAATATTTGGTTTTTTTCCTTATAACCTAGGTAGTTATCCAATGATACGTCAAAGGTGATATTTTATTTTTAAGGTTTATTTAATTTTATGTCCATTCATTGTGATTTTATGAACTATCTATGATTATCATTTATTTTAAATTATGATGATTTTTTTTCATTATTAAATTAATACTGATACTAATATTTTCATTACAAATATATAATGTAAAATTTATGGTTTTAAATGTTAAAATATATTTCTAGAATCATAGGAGGTACCCTATAAGGATTTGTGCTCACTCCATATATGTATACATTTGGTGTGAATGAATATTTATTTTTTTTCAATATTTTATATATGGAGTTGTACCATGTACATAGAAGGAAGGCTATCGAAGTAGTCTCATATTAAGTTGTCATGTTTCATTTGTAGATATCAGTGCATTTTATTTTATATTTTTCCACGTCATTTTTTTAATGAATAAAAAACAATTTTTTTTGTTGCATTGTGATCCTCCATAATTCACTATTTTATTTCACCCTTAGGCCAATTTGTTAGAATGGTTTGTATTGAAACATACAAATATAATAACAAATTTGACATCACATTTGATTCAATTAATTAATGTTTATCACTGGAAAGAAGTTAAATTATACTTTTAATGATGATTAAATTGATGATATAAGTGATTTGTTGGACTATAAATGATGTAAAAGGAAAATTGGACAAACATAATGTATGCCTATGGACATATATCCATTTTTTTACATTTTCAAAAAAATACATGCATATAATTGGGATTATTTATTTTGATCTTATGCAAAATTAATTGGTACACAATTAATATCAAGAAATACATTCCTTATTTGTTCATCAAGTTTCCCAAGTGAACTGATATATACGGGGAGCTAAATATGCATGAAGTCAAAAATTTTGTGTGGTAATTTAAAAATATCAGCCATTGTTGATGTACAGTGGACACCAAATATTATATTATTATAGATAATAGGAATTAAAATAAAACTTTTATTTTTTAAACAATGATATATGATATTTTACCAATCCAAAATGTAGACACAATTGGTTTCTCAAAATCTATGTGTCTGAAACCACCTCTCATTAAGGATGTAATCCATTGGAACCTCATTTTCTTAATTTGAACAAGAGGCCTGGTACATCTATTTTGGAGCCTAAAAGGATTAGTTTAATCTATTTAGAGGTTCTAGAGATCCCTATCTTTATATGGAGAGATAATATGAAGTTGGAGTTCCACATGAGCTTCATCATCCTCTTGATGGAGGGCTAAATTGTGGACGTTCCTTATGAGGGAGATAAAAATAATTTAAAGGGAGTTATTATTTTTTTCATAATAGTTTTATATATTGTTAGTTTGAAAACATTTTAATCATTAGTATCATACTTTGATTTATTTTTTAGTGATTTTAAGATTCATATGAAGGGAATACTATTTAATTTCAACCAACCACTGTGATATTTTTAGTGTGCAACTAATGTTGTTCTGATTGGGAAACACATGAATACATTCATTCAACAGTTATTTGAGATTTCAATTTTCATTTGAATTAATTATACAAAAAATTATATTCGGGCCTAATCCATTACATTATCATGTCATGATTTTTTTAACATGCATTTATATAAAAGCTTCAAAGGTAACTGGGATTATGAATAATTTTAGCCAAAGAATTAATCCAAAACCCAATTAATATATAAGAAAGATGAACTTGAAATGTGTGTATTTAAATTAGAATTACCCATTTTCTCATATTTTTCAAAATCCATTTTACTAATTATTAAACTCATTATATTAAATTATTTTCTTATAATGTTTTTTAAAACCACCCCCACTTTTTTCTTATATTTGTTGAAAATAAACAATATAAACCATCAAAACTCCTTCATAAAATACCTAGGGTCTATCCTATTCTATAAAAGTATCTATAAATAATAATAAAATTTTAAATATCATGACAATGTGGTCAAATTTTGGATCCATTTCTAGGGAATTCTCTAGTTATTAGTTTGTATTTTTGATAAAATATGTGTTAATTTTGTGAATATATGTTTTTCATCATCTAATTTCTTTAATGTTTTTGTTCTAATTTACATCCTATATAAGTTTATGATGCATTATGGGATGGGAGGTCTACCTCCTTTTAACCCTAAGCTAGAGTTGATCCTACCTAATCAACACCGAGACACACATTACGGTCCCTTGATAGAGGTTGTGACACACCTTGAGACTCTTTTAAACCCATATTATTCTAGATTTAAAATAAAAACAAATCTAAACATTTATAACATGGTGAGAAATAACTGAAAAATAAAAATAACTTACTTATCAAGATTTTGATATCCAATATGTTTATATCAAAGCATTAGGTGAAGCACCAAACATTGAAATCCAACATGGTTTAATTCATTTATTACAAAAAATTCATGGACTATCTAGATATGACCCACTTAAGAACATAAATTATTTTCAAACATCGTGTTTTATGTTAAAACATGATAACATTGTGGAAGAATAGGTTAATATTAGGGAATTCTTATTATCATTATAATATGTTGCACAAGATTTTCTATGCTCTTTTAACTCCCCAATTAGAGGCTGGGAGAAAATTAATTTTTTTATTCAAAAATAATTCCTAGGATATTGAAATAAACAAACAAGGAATGAACTTTGTGGATGATGAAAATCAAATGGGAAAAAACTTCAAGAATATTGGTAATATTTAAAATTTATTTTTTTTGTTATCTACACTTCTAAATAAATGGGAAATGTTCAATAAAATAATTTTATAAAGGTTTCATTATAAAAAAAATAGTTCTATTGCTGTATGTGGTAACCAATGGATAAGACACCAATTTAATTAGTTAATCTCAACAAAACATGGCATAAAACATCCTATAGTTTAGTAGAAGGTCTATTGTACCCATCATATGTGTCCATGTAGTGAGATGTTCTGAATTTGTGAAGAATGTGGACACAACGTTTGAAGAGTTAACTATGCTACTTGGTAAATTTTCTCTTTACCAAGGAAAACCCAAACTTATGTTCCGATTCATTGTAGTATCCTTGCCGCTGAAACCCACTATTTTGACCATTGTCCCCAAATGATATAATCTAATAAGATTATTGATTAAATATTTAAAGGATTGTCGTATAACAAAACTATTATGAAAGAACCATAATATCAATAAAAATTTGGATGGAATGAAACCCAAGTCTATAGGTTATGGGTATTCAAACAAAACTCGAAAATAATAGAACTAAATAGGGTAATGTATTCATCCTCTTCCACCACCTAGAAAGCCTCAACCTCCACAAATGACATTCCAACAACAACATACAAAACCAATTCTATCCTTAAGGACATGATGAAACAAATGGATGAAAATAATCTCAAATTAATATATATATATATAAATAAGAATACATTTATGACATAAAAACTAAATTAGTCCCACTCTCTTACATGGTGGGTGAAATAAATAGTCCAGGGTCTAGAATACTACCATACCAACCTATTTCAAATCCCATGAAAAAAGGTCATGTGTGTTCTATCACACTTCATAGTCGTAAATAAACATCTCTTTATAGTGATTATATAAATCAATATTGTACTCCTCTTAAAAAATATCTTCCTCTTACCTATAATGATTCGTGTAAAGAAAAAAATAAAAATTAGTAAAAACGTTATAGTTGTGGATTACCCTTGAAAATCCATTTCCCTACCATTTCCCCACAATCACTCACAATCCATGAAAAATCTAGATAGTGAAATTTATAAGGATATTATGGTTATAATAAAAATGGTACAAGTTTCTATTCCACTCTTGGATGCAGTAAAAAATTCCTCATGATTCCAAATTTATTAAATATCTTCACAACCACATGCAGTGATTTAAGGGGTATGAGAGAGTCAACATTTGAAAGAATGTCTTTCCCTTTATAAGTCCAATGATTCCAACAAAATTATAGGATCTCATAAATTTTATGATTCCTTTCAACACAGGGTGAATTAGTTTTTAAATGAAATTCAAGATATAGTTTTTTTTATTGATGTGATGCCTCAATATATGAATACTTCTCTACATGTTTGAGAGCTTCAACCAATATGAATAATCATGAAACAGTCCAACTAAAGAACACCACAACTAACAATAGTAATCAAATAAGTCGTAATGCATGTCAAGAATATCATATTCCCTGAAGAATTATACATTGTTAATATATAAGATAATTAAACCTAAAGAAATTCTCCTTTCATTATTGGAAGACATTTCCATAGAACTACATAGACAATCATCAATGTACATTGTGGTATGCATTCCCTATTTTTTGGGGGAAAATGTATGTTTCAATATCATTGACTCTATGAAACACCATTTCAAATAAAAATACATTCTTTAAGTCTATTGTGTAGAGTTTATATATACTGATACACACAACTAACATTATCTCCCCAACTGATACTCTATTGTGTTTTCCTTGTCCTCACTCATTGATGATTTGGGTTGTGGTTCATCTTTTATGTGTTGTGTAGGTTAATATGAGTGTAAATATTTTGTTTAAATTTATTATTAACTGAGTAATATGGATCCTATAAACATTAATGATAGTACTAATGTTGTAAAAGATTCTTTCTCATCATTGGATTTGAGCATTGAGAAGTTTGATGAGATCGTTGACCTCTCACATCCACATTCAGCCTCATAAATCCAAAATCACCCTGAATTGGAACCTAATGCACTAACTATAAACATGAATTATTAAAATCATGATAATAAAACCATGTTCCATGTCATTATTACTAGTTTACTCCCTCCGGGGCATTAATAATAATTTCATGAACTTTTGAGGGAGTATAAACATGTATTGGGAATGATACTTAATGATTTTCCCAGTATTAACCCATTATTTCTTGAAAATTAAATTTTATTAAATGATGATGTAATACTAGTGACGAATTCACAAAAAACACTGATCCCAAACCACCTTGATGTTTTAAATATATAGGGAACAAAATTATTTATCAATGGAATCATTTACCACATTTTTGATAGTTAATGTGTTAGTCCAGTGAAGGTAGTTACTATGAAAAATGGTTCTACAATAATCAATAATGAAAATGAATAATTGTTTAAAAATCATGTTTAGAATAGTATGTGTGCCTATATAGACTACCAAAGACTAAACCAGAACACTAGTAAATGAAAAATCAAATTTTCATTCATTGATCAGATTTTAGAGAGGCGAATAAGGATTTCCTATTACTGAATTGTTAGTGGTTATTTTGGATTTTTATATATATATCCATATTTCCCCTGAGGACCATGAGAAGGATACCTTACTTTAAACTCTAGAACATTGTCATACAAGCATATTCCATTTGGTATGTGAATTTCTCTAGGTACATTATGATGATGCATGGTTAGATTTCTTTCTTTACATGGTAGATTTCACGAAGGAATTCATGGATGAATTTACTATATATGGACCCATTTTTTGAGTATTTGAGTAGTCTTGGTACTATCCTAAATCATTGTATTGGGAGGAATATTATTTTAAATTATGATAAATTCCATTTCATTGTGCGACAAGGTATAATATTTTAAAATTTCATTTCTGGGGATGGTTTCCATGTAGGTAAATCAAAATAAGAAATTATTTATTCCCATCCATTCCTTAAAAATATGTTATAAATGTATAAATTATTAGGTCTTGATGGATTTTTTTTAATTTCATTCATGACATTAGTGATATTGCACTCCCCCTCTCCTAGTTACTCCAAAATAAAAATAATTTTTTTTTATTATGATGGTGATGATGACTTTAACAAATAAAAATTGAGTCTGACATCACACCCAGTAATATAACCACATTGATGGAATTTTCCATTTGAGCTCATTTATGATTCCTCTAAATTTGTAGTTGGGGAAGTCTCATCACAATAGGTCAATCAAGTTATACATGACATAGCCTATGCCTCATTCAAAATAGACCCTACCCAAGAACACTACACCAAAAATAAAAAGTAATTACATTCCATTGTGTTTTTCTTGGATAACTTCTAGTCCTAATATTAAAGATTAAATGGAATTAGGTTATTAGACCTTTAATACATTCATTATATACTAAATAAACTCAAATAAAAACCACATATCTTTCATCAGATGCTCCTAATATGGGAATTTAATCTACAAATTAGGGGAAAAATGAATCGATAAGGTGGTATAAGATAACATTAGTATGATTTACTCATCATAAGACTACATTATTAACTCATACCTCATCTTCATTGAATTATTTAATGATGTGAACAAATATTATTTAGTTTATCATTCCCCATAGTATATAGACATTGTGAAATTATTGGTAACATTTTGGGTCCCCATCGATTTTAGAACTTCAAAATCCAAAAGACATAATCATGAGTCATGATGGTACATTTACGAAGAATCATGCTTGTAACACCCTGATATTTTATTAGAAATATTTTTTTATTTCTTATGTTATACGCAACACCAATGCAATCCTTCACAACACACAATACTGACTTGGCTTGTATTACACGCAATCACGACCTTCCTCAATAGCGTGTTTGACTAAACAATGATATATTATTATGGACTAGCCATTATGAATAGTATTAACTAAAATTTTAATTTTATTAAATTATTATTCATCTTACACATTTTCTATAACATGGTAAGAGAATAAATTAAATGTTTCGGGTAAAATAATTATTTTTAAAAAAATGCAGTTTTTCCAGCTTTTGATGGCGCACCCATATTAAATCTTATTTTTGAAATGTTTATTAGTTCAATTGGACAAAATAAAATTCTTCTTTGGAATAAGGATATAAAAATTTACTTTGGATAAATTTTTTATATTTTTATGATAACTTTCATATTTTGATGAATAGTAAAAATACGCTAATTTTTAATTAAAAACATATTTTTTCATTGAGATATATCATATTGTTAAATTGTTATATTGAATGGTTTTAAAGTATAAATAGAATATATTTTTACCATTTAATATAATATATGTCATTATCATTAATTTAACATTGAATTCATAGGTAAAAACATTTCAATCTTTGGCAATGTTTTAACTTCTAAAACTCATTTTCTTAACAACGAGATTAATTTTAAATTAATTACTATCACTTATGTGTTTTGAATTTTGAAAAATGGATTTCATAATTGGAATATGTGGGTCCAAATTATGTTAATGAGATACTTTTTTATTTTTGGTCATTATGAATAGTGACAACGGTAAATTTTATTTACCATAGTTAAAGGTAAATCAGGTAATTAAGGGTAAATATAAGATTATAAAATTACCCTAACACCAGCCAAAATCCTATTTGATGACTAAAAGTCGACCCATATAACCGAAGGGTCAGATTATATTCATTAAATGGACTTTTATCCATGAAAATAATTTAATTATTATTAAAACCAATGAAAGTGACAACATGCCACTTTCTTAAATCTTATAAGTATAATAATTTTAATTTAGTGATAAAATTAATGAAACTTCAAACATGAATAGTATACAAGAATCCAATACAATTAACTACATAATATGAATTTATTTAGAATTTTTAGGGATTAAATAATTGTCATTAATTATGACTCAATAGTGATGTTGATCGTATTTTATTAATTAAAATATCAAATAAACGGTTTTAAAAATATTAAAATAAATATTTTATGAACTATTTAATGTGCTCCACTAATTTTATAGATACATAAGACATTTGATGAATCTATTAAAGCTTCTATTTCGAACATATATTCTATATATATTTTATTTAAATTCAAATAATTGAATAGTGTCAAAATTGACAGTATTGTTATTTTATAAAAATAACATATTATAAAATTGGTTAAAAATCAAAAAAATATTTAAAAATTATAAATTAAAATTTATATAGTCGAAAATGTCATTAAGTTTCAAATTATGGAAAATTGACAACACATATATAATTATTTATAATAATTTAAAATTTAGAATATTATTACCACAAATAAAATTAAATTGATAAATAAGGATAAATCAAGATGACAATGTTTAAAATAAATCCTAACATGTCTAAATTTTATTTTTTGATGATTTTAAAACCATATATCATCTAATATTTAGATATGGGTCATTTTTGAAGTTTTTATGTGGGGTTTGGATTAAATATAATCTAATATTTCTTATATTTCCAAAGGTGCCCCTATACTCCCTTATAAAAGGGCACCTCCTCCCTCTCCTCCTCACACCAATTTGAGCCTTCAAGATCGGCAAAGCCCCAACCATTTCACTTACCCACTTCCCTAGAAACATCATAGAGGTCCTGGTCTTCTTCAAAGACCAATTTTAGTTCCCTAAGAGGAGGTCTCCAAGAGGAGCTTCAAAGAAGAAGAGGTTCGGACACTTACGAAGCATATCAGATCTATGGTAAGGGAAAATCTCACAATCTCATTTTTATCCGAGATTGTTTATACTTCAGAATTTACTGGGGAATATTTATCATCCACATACATGTTTCCTCAATATGTAATATTATTTCCATCCACCTACAATTGTATAAATCCAATTTTACCCTTCGATTAGTTTTTAGTAAAATATATGAAAGGAATATTTTGTCATTTTTCGTACGAGGTACTTTTTTGACATTTCCGACCAAAGTACGAGAAGAATGTTTTTTTAACTTATATGGAATGAATGGTTTTTTAGAAAATTATTTCCATAATAGATTCCTTTACAAGTTTTCAAGTTTATTTTTAATCAACTTCTTTTAGTTCAAAATTATATGACATGTTAAGAAAGGAAAATGTTTTTGAAGTAGAAAGGATATTTTCCTCAAGAATGGAGTTCAAGTGTTTTATCAAAATTATTTTCCATCTAATATAATATAGGTTTCTTTTTATATACCTATTTTTACATTGATTTTATTATGTTATGATGGAATTATTTTTACGATATCCTTTTCTGGATTTTGTTATGATGACATGATGTTTAAGCATCCCATTTTTATTACATGGGTTATGCTATGATGTATGGTTTATGATTTTGTGGCACACATAAGAATGGTATCATTATGAGATGGGTGGGACCTATATCTCCCTCCAGTTCATTGGGTAAATATTTATATCACATGAGATAGACATGGCTGGAATGGTAGGTTAAACCGGTTCAGTGAAACAGGACTAAAACGGGGAGTGAACTCGGTTTAGAAAAGGAATTTGTCCGCTAAGATAGTCATGGAAATGAGTATTGACTATTATGAAATGATTTTCTATGATTATGTGTGTATTCCACAAAGCTTCATGTTTTATGTTATGATTATTGGAATTAAATTTCACTTCTAGGATTTATCCCATGTTATGATCTATTTTGCAGGATAAGATTTTCAAAATTTTATGTTCTTATAAATATGATATGTTTGATATTTCTTTTGTTTACCCTTACTGAGCACTTGAGCTCACCCTTTTGTATGTTTTTTTCCTAGGCCTGGAAGAAGGATATTAATTAGGATATTCCAAAAATGGACTCTAGATATGATGAAATAAATGGGAGACAACATAGATGATTTTTGAACCAGTTGTTTGTGTTTCCCAGTTTCTAAAGACACTATACCTATACAGTCCTTTCATGGTTTGGTTATATGTTGTAATAATTATGCTTCAATTTTGATGTAATAACCATGTATGTAAAGTATGGGTCGTTATTATTGGTATCAAATTAAAGGTATTGTAATCCTTTGGAAACTAGGATGTGAAAGCCTTAATAAGAAACCTAAGGATATGTCTAAGAATAGAACACAATCATAGTGTTTTAGAAATGGCTATGAACAACCCATGATAAGACCTTAAGTGTGAAATTTTATTCTAGATTATGTGGTTTTACTATTATAATTAGTGTTGCTCGCACTATTCTTCTTCGTTTTAGTTAATGGCTGGAACCTGAAGGAACCATGTTAATGCGGAATGCGACGGGCAATGCAATGATTGTCCCCCTGAGCAACCAAACATTATGGGAGCTGGAATGCAGAATCTTGTAACCATGCTCACACAACTATCTCAATCTATGAATCATGTAGGAATTACAAACGAGAAAAGGAAGGAGCGAAATTCTGTTGAATCCTTCATGAGGAAGCATCCACCTTCATTCAGTGGGTCTTCTGATCCATTATTGGCCGAACAATGGATCAGCACCACTGAAAAGATATTTTCAGTTATTCAATGCTCTGAACATGATAAAGTCATCTTAGTAGTGTATCGTTTGGAAGGTGATGTTGATCAATGGTGGAATATTATTAAGAATACGAGGCAAAGGGATGAAATTGAGTCTATGGAATGGGACGAGTTCAATAACTTATTTTTCAATAATTATTTCCCTCATATTCTTCGAACAATGATGGAGAAGGAGCTTCTTGAACTAAAAAAAAGGATGATGAATCTGTTGGTACCTACGAAGAAAATTTTACAAGAAATGTAAGTTACGCTTCCGGAATTATTATCCAACCTAAGAGTAAGATCAATCGATTCTTTTGCAGCTTAAAACCAAGTCTTCGAAAGGAGTTAGCCATAAGGTACTTCAATAGCTATGAAGAAATTGTTCGATGTGATCACATGGTTGAGATAGAGATTTGTGTAACCCATCAGTCACATGGGTTTGATAAGAAGAGGAAAATGGAATTCAAAGGAAAATCTATTGACCACACTGAAAAGAAGATGAGTTTTCCCTTATGCTCAAAGTGTGGAAAGAAACATGGAGGAAATTGTCTTAAGGGGACAAGAAAATGTTATAAGTGTGGATAAGAAGGTCATCGGGGAATTGAATGTTGAAATAATGGGAGAAAGATGTCTAATGATGCAAACAAAGGAAGGGATACACATAATGAACCTACTACACTTCAATGATTCAAGTGAAAGGAGATGGGGCATTATTCCAATCAATGCCCAAATCCAAGGGTTGATGATGATGATCGAAATCAACAAACTCTTAAGGCCAAAGACAATGGAAAGTCACTTGCAATTACTATCGGTGATGTGGATTATGCCAACGATGTGGTGAGAGGTACACTTACCATCCACTCTAAATTAGAAAATGTTTTATTTGATTATGGTTCCACCCACTCTTTTATTTATGAATAATTTTCTAAGGGTATCGTCATATTACCTTAACAATTAGATGTTGAGTTGGTTGTGACAACTCCTAATGGCATAATAGTCGCATCAATAGTTTACAATTCTTCTCCGATTAATGTTTGTGGGAAAGTTATTCCTGCCAATCTTGTGATCCTTCCTACAGTAGAATTTGTTGTGATTCTTGGCATGTATTGGATTTATTTTTTATGGAGCTCATATCAATTACCAAATAAGGGAAGTCACATTTCATATTCCAGATCAATCTATGATCATCTAACGATGCAAGGATGAACATAACCTTCTAGTGGAAATTTATTCCATCTTATGGGTCTTGATTCCACTAGATGAAGGTTATTTATCTCTAATGGTTGGAGAGAAACTCAAGATTAATAATATTCCCATTTTATGGGATTTTGAAGATGTCTTTCTGGAGTAATTTCCAGGTCTTCAACCAAATTGTGAAGTTGACTTTTCAATAGAACTCGTACCAGGTGCTTTTACTATTTCAAAGACACCTTATAGAATGGCCCCAACTGAGTTGCAGGAATTGAAGAAGCAACTCCAAGAGAATCTTGATAATGGATTCATACACCATAGTGTGTCACCTTGGAGAGCATCTGTTCTGTTTGTTACGAAGAAAGACGGATCAATGAGACTCTACACTAATTATTGAGAACTTAACAAGATCACTATCAAGAAAACATATCCTCTCCCATGAATTGATGACATATTTGACCAACTACACAGAGGTCAATACTTTTCCAAGATTGATCTTTGTTCAGGTTATCATTAATTAAGGGCCAAAAGGGAGGATATAACAAAGACGACTTTCCGTACAAGGTATGGACACTATGAATTTATAGTGATTCCATTTGGTCTTACTAATACCCCTGCTATCTTCATGGATCTGATTAATAGAGTCTTTAGAGACTATCTTGATCTGTTTCTGGTAGCCTTTATAGATGATATTCTTGTCTATTCAAAGAGCAAGGATGAACATGAAGATCACTTGAGAATTTTATTAAAGACCCTAATAAATGAGAGGTTTTATGAAAAATTTACCAAATGTGAATTTTGGCATCAAAAAGTTTCATTTTTGTGTCACATAATCTCAAAAGAGGGGATATTTGTGGATCTATCAAAAATAGAGGTTATCGAATGATGGTCGAGACCAACAACAGTAACTGAGATCCAAAGTTTTCTTGGTTTGGATAGATATTAACGACCTTTTGTGAAATATTTTTCAAGGTTATCTAACCCACTCACCAAGTTGACTCGGAAAGTATTTATGTTTTTTTGGACGAAGGAATGTGAAGAGAATTTCCAAGAGCTAAAAAGAAGGTTAGCCAGTGCACCTGTGCTCACACTACCTTACAGTGGAGAATGTTTTGTGATCTACAGTGATTTATCCAAGAAGGGACTGGTGTGTGTTCTCATGAAAAATGATATGGTGATAGCTTATGCCTCATGACAGTTGAAAATCCATGAGAAAAATTACCCAACTCATGATTTGGAGTTACCTGTGGTATTCTTGGCATTAATGATTTGGAGGAATTAACTTTATGGTGATTGGTGTGATATTTATACTGATCATAAAAGTTTAAAGTATATTTTCACACAAAAGGAGATGAATATGCATCAAAGAAGATGGTTGGAGCTGATTATGGATTACGACTGCTCAATTCATTACCACCCTGGGAATGTAAACATGGTAGCAAGTGTGTTAAGTCGACATGACCATGCGATTTTATCCATGATAAGGATTGCAAAAGACCCAATATTTATGGATTTATAAAGGCTGGATCTTGTAATTATATTGGAAAGGGAAAAATCTTATCTTTCTCAAATGAATGTTCAACCATCTATACACGTGAAGATTAAAGAGGCACATAAAGAAGATTTGGAGTTACCAAAGAAGGTGAGAAATGTTCCTGAATTCAACCTTGATTATGATTGGAAAATAAGGTTCAGGAATTAGGTTTGTGTTCCTCCAATTCTAGAATTAAAGAAGGAGCTACTGGACGAGGCTCATAGTTATTCATTTTTTATTCATCCAGGAAGTACAAAGATGTATAGAGACCTGAAAGAGTACTTCTGGTGGGATGGCATAAAAGGATATGTTCCTGAATATGTTTCTCGATGCTTGGTTTGTCATCAAGATAAAGCGGAGAGACAAATGTCTAAGGGTATGTTACAACCATTGCCCATACTAGAATGGAAATGGGAAAACATCACTATGGACTTTGACACTGGACTTCCTAAAACATCCAAAGGCAATAATGCTATCTGGGTTATAGTTGATCGTCTTACGAAGTCGACACACTTCATTACTATTAGAGAAGATTTTTATCTTTATCAGATTGCAAGGATATATGTAAAGGAAGTGGTAAGATTTCATGGAGTACCACTTTCCATTATATTTGATAGGGATCTGAGGTTTACCTCGAAATTATGGTGAGCTCTTCAGCATGCTCTAGAAATAGAGTTGAGTTTCAGCACTGCTTACCATCCCCAGACAGACGGTCAGTCTGAGAAGACAATTCAAACTCTAGAAAACATGTTGGGAGCTTTCTCTATGGATTTCAAAGGTGGTTGGTATTAACAACTATCTTTGGTGGAATTTTCTTATAATAATATCTTTCACTCCAGTATTCAGATGTCTCCTTATGAATCCCTCTATGGAAAGAAATGCAGAACTCCAACATGCTAGGATAAAGTTGGGGAAAGAAAGCTATTAGGACCTGATGTTGTTGATGAGATAAAAAGAAAAGGTCATATCTATTAAACAACACATAATAAAAACTCAGAGTCGACAGAAACGTTATGCCAACAACCGAAGAAAAGACCCAGAGTTTGAATTGGGTGACAAAGTGTTCTTATGAATATCTCCCTGGAAGAGGGTCATGAGATTTGGAATGAAGGGAAAATTGAGCCCTATATATATCGGTCCTTTTGAAATTCTGGATCATGTGGGGAAGGTAGCTTACCGATTGGTGTTTCCACCGAATCTATCTCAAGTTCACAATGTGTTCCATGTATCTCTCCTGAGAAAGTACATACCTGATCTTTCACATGTACTCAACTCAGATGTTGTATCGTTGGAGCAAGATCTTTCTTATGAATAAAAACAGATAGAGATTTGGGATCATAGTGAAAAAGTCCTACGAAACAAGACCACTCGCTTGGTGAATGTTTTATGGAGGATCCACCAATTAGAAGAAGCTACATGGGAACTTGAAGATATGATGAGGGAGAGGTATCCTCATCTGTTTGTAATGAAGTGACGAATTTTGATGGTGAAATCCATTTTAAAGGGGGTAGAATGTAACACCCTGAGATTTTATGAGAATTATTTTTTATGTCTTATGTTATACGCAACACCAAATGAA
This sequence comes from Viscum album, assembly GCA_963277665.1. NCBI lineage: Eukaryota > Viridiplantae > Streptophyta > Magnoliopsida > Santalales > Viscaceae > Viscum > Viscum album. Next base: position 766,242,361 of record OY728119.1, on the reverse strand, counting down.
TCTTTCACAACACATAGTACTGACTTGGCTTGCATTGCACGCAATCACGACCTTCCTCAATGGCATGTTTCACTAAACTTTGATATATTATTATGGAATAGCCATTATGAATAGTATTAACTACAATTTGAATTTTATAACATTATTATTCAGCTTACACATTTTCTAGATCATGGAAAGAGAACCAAATAATTTTTTTTGGTTAAAATAAGTATTTTTAAAAAAATATAGTTTTGCCAGCTTTTGATAGTGCACACACATTAAATCTTGTTTTTGAAATGTTTATAAGTTCAATTGGACAAAATAAAATTCTTCTTTGGAATAAGGATATAAAAATTTACTTTGGATAAATTTTTTATATTTTTATGATAACTTTCATATTTTGATGAATAGTAAAAATACGCTAATTTTTAATTAAAAACATATTTTTTCATTGAGATATATCATATTGTTAAATTGTTATATTGAATGGTTTTAAAGTATAAATAGAATATATTTTTACCATTTAATATAATATATGTCATTATCATTAATTTCACATTGAATTCATAGGTAAAAACATTTCAATCTTTGGCAATGTTTTAACTTCTAAAACTCATTTTCTTAACAACGAGATTAATTTTAAATTAATTACTATCACTTATGTGTTTTGAATTTTGAAAAATGGATTCCATAATTGAAATATGTGGGTCCAAATTATGTTAATGAGATACTTTTTTATTTTTGGTCATTATGAATAGTGACAACGGTAAATTTTATTTACCATAGTTAAAGGTAAATCAGGTAATTAAGGGTAAATATAAGATTATAAAATTACCCTAACACCAGCCAAAATCCTATTTGATGACTAAAAGTCGACCCATATAACCGAAGGATCAGATTATATTCATTAAATGGACTTTTATCCATGAAAATAATTTAATTATTATTAAAACCAATGAAAGTGACAACATGCCACTTTCTTAAATCTTATAAGTATAATAATTTTAATTTAGTGATAAAATTAATGAAACTTCAAACATGAATAGTATACAAGAATCCAATACAATTAACTACATCATATGAATTTATTTAGAATTTTTAGGGATTAAATAATTGTCATTAATTATGACTCAATAGTGATGTTGAACGTATTTTATTAATTAAAATATCAAATAAATGGTTCTAAAAATAGTAAAATAAATATTATATGAACTATTTAATGTACTAAACTAATTTTCTAAATACATATCACATTTTATGATTCTATTAAATCCTTTATTTTGAACATATCTTCTGTATATTTTTTTCAAAATTCAAGTAAATGAATAGTGTCAAAATTGACACTATTGTTGTTTAATAAAAATAAAATATTATAAAAATTTTTAAAAATCACAAAAATATTAAAAAATTATAAATTAAAATTTATATGGTTGAAAATGTCATAAAGTGTCAAAGTATGGAAAATTCACCACACATATGTAATTATTTATAATCATTTAAAATTTAGAATATTATTACCACAAATAAAATTAAATTGAAAAATAAAGATAAATCAAGTTGATAATGTTTAAAATAAATTCCTAACATGTCTAAATTTTATTTTTTGATGAGACTACAACCCTATATCATCTAATATTTGGATATGAATCATTTTGGAAGTTTTTATATGGGGTTGAGATTTAATTTAAAGTAATATTTCTTATATTTCCAATGGTGCCCCTCTCCTCCCTTATAAAAGGGAACCTCCTCCCTCTCCTCCTCACACCAATTTGAGCCTTCAAGCTTGGCCAACCCCTACCCATTTCACTTCCCAACTTCCCTAGAAACATTATAGAGGTTCTTGTATTCTTTAAAGACCTATTTTAGTTCCCTAAGAGGAGGTCTCAAAGAGGCGCTTCAAAGAAGAGGAGGTTCAGACACTTACGAAGCAAATCAGACCTAAGGTAAAGGAAAATCTCACAATGTCATTTTTATCCAAGATTGTTTAAACATCAGAATTTACTAGGGAATATTTCTCATCCACGTCCATGTTTCCTTAATATGTAATATTATTTCCATCCACCTACAATTGTTTAAATCCAATTTTACCCTTCGGTGAGTTTTTAGTAAAAGATATGAAAGGAATCTTTTTCCGTTTTTCATACAAGGGACTTTTTGACTTTTCCAGCCAAAGTACGGGAAAAATGTTTTTTTAACTTATACGGAATGAATGGATTTTTAGAACATTATTTCCATGATGCTTCCTTTACAAGTTTTCAAGATTAATTTTAATCAACTTCATTTAGTTCAAAATTATATGACATGTTAAGAAAAGAAAGTTTTATGAAGTAGAAATGATATTTTCCTTAAGAATGGAGTTCAATTGTTTTATCAAATTTATTTTCCATCAAATATAATATAAGGTTATTTTTATATCCCTATTTTTAAATTGATTTGTTTATGTTATGATGGAATTATATTTATGATATCCTTTTATGGATTATGTTATGATGACGTGATGTTTAAGAATCCCATTTTTATTACATGGGTTATGTTAAGTTGTATGGTTTATGATTTTGTGGCACACATAAGAATGGTATCATTATGAGATGGGTGGGGCCTATATCTCCCTCCAATGCATTGGGTAAAGATTTATATCTCATGAGATAGACATGGCTGGACCGGCAGGTTAAACCGGTTCAATGAAACAGGACTGAAACGAGGAGTGAACTCAGTTCCGAAAAGGACTTTGTCCACTAAGATAGTCTTGGAAATGAGTATTGACTACTAAGAAATTATTTTATATGATTATGTGTGTATTCCAAAAAGATTAATGTTTTATGTTATGATTATTGGAATTACATTTAACTTATAAGATTTATCCCATGCTATGATCTCTATTGCCGGATAAGATTTTTCAAAATTTTATGTTCTTATAAATATGATATGTTTGATATTTCTTTTGTTTACCCTTACTGAGAATTTGATCTCACTCTTTTGTATGTTTTCTTTTTCCCAGGTCAGGAAGAACGATATTCATTAGGATATGCCAAATGGGACTCTAGATATGATGAAATAAATGGGAGACAATGTAGATGATTTATAAACTAGTTGTTTATGTTTCCCAGTTTCTAAAGAAAATATATCTATACGGTCCCAATCATGGTTTTGTTATATGTTGTAATAATTATGCTTCAATTTTGAAGTAATAACCATGTATGTAAAGTATGGGTCGTTATAATACCTGTACTGAATTTGTAGTGACAATGTTTTTTCGGTGACCTTAACCATAACTTCACCTCTAATTTGAGATAATTCAAACTTTGTCTTATGGGGATACATTATCTTTCAATGTAAAACATGAATGGTCCTTCACTATAGAAATTATTGGAAAAAATTAAATAGATACTCTAATTGGTTTGGTTAGTCATGCAGATGATGTAATTTTCTAGGAATATCTCAAAGAGGAATGAAATGAACAAAAAACAATGTTATTTATTGGGATATTCATTGTATGGGGAATTAAAATCATGGGGACTTTTAAAAATTAATTTTAATTAATTTACATCTTATTGAATTTTTAATATGTATATAATGGGGTGGCATAAAGGCCTATTAGGGATGATGAATCTCAAGTGGATTTTGATTTTATGAGATCTCATAATTTCTGAAGGATTGGATTGATAAGATTCATCAATGATGATTCAAATTATCTAAATCAAAACATGAAAAACAATCTCTGTATGAATGGGGTTTTACCTAAATTCTATACTTACTATCACCCAAAATGGAATGGGTAAGAATAAATTTCTAATCAAGAAGTTAAAAAATAAATCAAAAAATTGTACAACCCAATATAAAGGATGTAATTTTATGTTTGGATGAATCAAATTGGGTGTACGATACATATTTTAAAACCCCAATTATAATTTCATCATATAATATTGTGTTTTTAAAGGCTTACACATCTCGATGGAGGTAAATCACCAGGTGAATTAGGTTGCTAAACAATTTAATATGAACCTCTCAGATATATTTTAGTATAAGAAGTTGTAGATTTAGGAATTGTGGGAAATTAAAAGTCTCATATGAGAAATAATTTAATTATAATAAGAGAACCAAGGATTCCCATGACCACCTCATCGTTCATCATCAATTTTATATAGGGAAGTATTCCATGATTTATAATGAATGATTAAAGTGAAACCTAGGTACACATTATTCTCAATGGTTTGTACCATTCACTATTACTAATGTCTATCCATTAGGTGTTATATAGGTTCAAAATGAATAAAATAAACAAATAGTCACTATTACAGACAGTAACTAGATTACATTCTTGAGACCATTCTAAATCACCCTATAAAGGAAATCCACATTCATGAAGTGACCTACCGTGACACCCATCAGGTTTTATCCTTCCATGTCACATTCTCTTTTATTATAGTGAAAAGAATAAACACACTAGGTGGTAAGGGGGATAAATATTCCAATTCAATAGTAATTTCATCATCTTTATTATTTTTATATTTTTTATTGCTGCACAATATTTTTATCTCCCCGTTTTATATTATACAGGGAAAATCATTTCTAATTACCAAATAATCAGGGAAATTATTGAAAATGAATGATGAGATTTCGTATTTCACATTGTTTTAATGTTGAAAGAAATATTGTTTCCTTGACAAGACAACATTTTAATCAATAATTTATAATTGATGTGATATTTGTTTATTAAATTATATGTTAGTGGATGATATAAATTTTCGTATCTTTACAAAACCTTTGAGATGATTGATGCCCTTTGTGTGAGTAGTTTATGGGTTAATAATGATACTTAATATCTTTACACTACATTTCACTCATCCACGATGTGTGAATATTTATTACCTAATATATGGTAAATATAATTTAGGTTATTATTTATCATCTTTCTAAAAATAGTTTTCCATACATTATTTCCTTATCTAATATTTATTATTATTATATAGTTTGACATATGCATATCTATCTGTAATATGATAGTTTTACTCCCAAAAATACAAGTACATAAATAAATAATGATGGGAGTGATTAAATTTACAACATATGGATATATCTAGGATGTGATCATATAGTTTCAATTCCATGAATTTTTATGTGATTCAGTCTTGAAATTTGATTACAAAGGATATGGGAAAGGTTTAGTAACGATAACCAGCAATGAATATTTTTTAAAAAAATCTATCTTTACTGGATAGAATGTTGAATGAATATCATGAAATATTTTCCACACACACAAGTGGAGAGTTGGTAAAATTTTTGACAAGTAAATTAATTTCGAAGACTAGTATAACACATATCCTTAAATTTTATTCACATATAATTTATGAGACATATTTTTCCAAGACCATTGATATTATCTCATTGGTGTGGTTTTTTAATTGATCTCATATCCATCATTTAGTAAATATAATTTGAGGGTAAAATATTCATAAAGTTTGTAATATCTTTATGCAATATCTTGGGAAATATGACTTTTCCCATGAGTTTAAATTCATAAGTTTGGGGGTTTGATTGCACCATGATTCATACTTTTATTTCATCTATACACCACTCTGTTAAATAGGTTTTTATTGAAATAAAAAAATATATTGAAAAATTTCCAATAATAATTGATTAATTTTTTTAGTTTTAATCAAATTTAAAAATTTCTATTTTACTTGTTTCGATGATTACAATGTAGGAGGAGGTGATTTGGGCACAAGAGATGATGTATAAGGAAAATACGCAAAAACATGGAATCATGAGGACATATATCCACTTTTTTGAATATTACAAGAAATTATTCCATCAAATTAGAAGGAAATATTTCTCTTGGATCCAATACTCACAGTGAAATAACTCATCTCAAAACACCAAATCCCAATTTGTCTATCTGGTGGCCCAACCCAACTAATCTGTATTGGAAGCCAAATCCAATCTAAATCAAAATATTAGATAGGTTTTTTATGTATCTCTCATTATAGATGTCTAATGGCCTGGTAATTTTAAATTATTGTATTAATTTTACCATCCACAAATGATTACCTTTTTTATATGTAGATATAATATAGTTTATGATCCCAAAACCTTGACAAACATTTTATCTTAAAATACAGGTTCCTAAAACCACCTATAAATTTGGATATAAATGCACACAATGGGAACCTTCTTTTAAAGATAGACTATTAGGAAATATACTAATATTTTGGAGTCCCAAATGATTTTATTAATCAATATCTTTGTTCTATAGATATCTTTTTTTATAGGGAGTGCGGATTTGACGTTGATGTTCTACATGATCTTCCTCCTACATTTGATGGTAGGAAAAATGGTAGGTGTTCAATGTGAGGGATATATAAATCTTGTAAAGAAATGTTAAAAAATTGATGTTTGTTTGATTTAATTTGGTTCTGAAAACATTTAATTCAGAATTAAAATACTTTGATTCATATTTTAATGATGTGTTTGATTCAACCACACAGAGTTCTCTTTACTTTTAATGTATAATAGTGATTTTTTGAGTCTGTGAATTGTTTTTTACTTATTGGACAACACAATAGTTGTTTTCATCCCCACTTATTTGAGATTTCTTTTCTTTAAGTTATTATACCATGATTAAGTGTTATAAAATGGTTATATGATTTCTAATTCATGGTTTTTTTACATGTATTGATATTAAATACTAGAAAGACATCATGATTAAGATTAATTTCAACCCAAGTATTAATATAAATCTTAATTAATCTCTAATAACAATTAACATAAAATTGGGGTGGGGGTGAACTTGCAATGACCCAGTTTCTCAAATTTTTATAAAAACACTTTTTTAACTATTAAGGACTTCAAATTAATTTTTTTTTAGAAATATTTTCAAAACCACCCCTTCTAATTTTAATTGAAAATAGACACTATAAACAACCAATTACCTTTGATAGATGACCTAGGGACCACCATATACTATAAAACCATCTTTAAAAAATAATTAATCTAATAGGTCATTAAAATGTTTCCATGTTTTTTAACAACATTATGATTCTAAATTTAGTCATACATAAATGAAAAAAATAGATCCCAAATAACCAACTCAAATACAGAACACCTCAATTTTAAAAATGAATATTTTTTTCAATTTAAAATAAATATCTTACAATGGTCCAAAAGGAAATTAGATTGATACCATCCACATGAATAAATCCACAAAAGACGTTCCATCATGCCTACACCATTGGACCAAATTTCATCTAATGCCGCTTTGGAATTAATACTGAGAAACATACAATCCAACATAGTTCCACTGATCCAAACAAGAAAATCATCATCATTTCCATGGAATCAAAAAACTCAAATCTAGCATTACTATCCATAACCTATAATTAATAGATTAGTTTTATAAATGTAACGAAAATTAAATACAAAAAACAACATAATGCACCTAAATCAATAAGAAAACATAGTTTTAGTACAATATTTAGCAATAAATCTCCATCACTATCAAATAAAAATCGCTAGGATCCAACACCAATAGACCAACAAAAACATTAGGATAATCCACAAAAAATGAATCCAAACAAAGAACAACTCTCAATGAAAATAAATCTAAAATAATATAGGTTATATCCTTAGAAACCAATGAAAAATTAATGAACATTTCCCAATCCACCAAAAAACCCATCAAACCAAACTAAAATGTTTTCAAGAATGTGGGAAAGAGTAGAAAAAGTATCAAAATAAATGAATGATGGCTAAATAATTACCATTTCCTAAGTACGGTACCCTTGGATGTTGTAGTAATCTTATGAGATTAAGAACATGTCCGAGGTTTTTGGAATTCTAGATTGGGTAATGTTGCCAGAATTCAACGAAAGTACATTAGAAAATGGTATTTGTGAATGAGTAGGTGGGTTAGTCAGTGGGATTAGGTTTTAAGATTATAATTTGTTTTAAATAAACCTTAAAAGCATGGTCAACCTATTTATGGTGAAAGATCACATTCCGAGGGATGTTTGTGGTTGAGTGGTGTCAATAAAGACTTTAGTTGGATATATTATCTTTTTTATTTCTATATGGATGTGTCTTAAACAATATTATTCAATTCAATCTATTTTTATATTCAGTTTCAGGCCTCATGAATTATTTTAATTGATAATAAAACAATTATAAATATTTATTTTTTTCAGGAGTAATTATTAGTGGTAATATAATTGACTAAAAATATATATGATATTTATTATTTAAATGTTCTATGACTTAGGAAAGAAAAGATTTATTGATATATTGATATATATATATATTTATTTATTTTATGATACATGGATATATTTGATTATCTAATAATGTTTTTTATAAAATTTAAAATTTAATCTATTACTAAAATGTGTATTTATAAGAATCTTGAAATGTTGGGATTATCATGATTCAAAATGAATTAGGGAATTGAAATTATATTTTTGAATTTTATTTTTATAAAGAGTATTATTTCCACAAATTTTAAAATATTTTGTGATAGATCTAATGATTCAAAAAAAAATTATAATGGAGGTATTATATAATATTATTTAAAAATATAGATATGTAACTGGTTTTCACTCATGTGTTTTATTTTTTGTTGGTTTTTCAGTGAGTTTGTTTTTGTTTATACCTCAATTTATTGTGATTTGTGATTGATTGTGTAAGATCGTTTATTTATGTTAGGATGATATAAAGAGGGATGAAACATTAGTTAATTAATATATAATTTTATAAACACATAACCATGGTTAAATTATTCGTTATATAGGAAACATATTTTAAATGAGTTTTATTCTTGACTTTACATATTTGTGTATTTTTTATAATTATATTTGATGCAATAATTTTTATGAGCATTTTATTGTTAATTATTATGGTGGTCATGGATTTATTTTTATGTACTGTTTTTTTAGTATTCTTTACACTCATTTTTATTGACTTTTTGATTGAATACAAAAAACATATTTTTCTTATTAAACATGGATTTTGAAAAGAAACTTCACAATAAAATTTGATTTTAGTTGGGTTGTTTTATTTACACTAATTGTGATAACTTTTATTTTAATTTTTGGGTTTTTAAATTTTATTTCATTTTCATCTAACTAGATATATCATATAAAGTAACTGGTAATTTTTATTATTTGTATCTTTTAAAAATATTTGTGTGTGTTTTTTGAAATTTTTTAATTTATTTGTCTGGTAATAATTATTTTCATTAAAATAATTACAAGTGATTGATAATTTAAAAATTATAACATAATAAGTATATCTAAAATCATGTCATTAATGAAAAATGTTTTTGAATTTTCATATTTTGATCTATGGGCATGATTTTTGAATGCATTGGATTTTATCTAGCATGAATTTAGTTTTGAAAGTAATTTTTAAGTAAAATATAAACATTATAATTTAAAGTATATGTTAGTCAGAGTTTGGATTTATCTTATTATGTCTTACATTATTTTAAAACTTTTTATGAAAAAGAATTGCAATTATAATTTTTTTATTTTTTATTAGATTTCTCTAATTGGTTATATAAGAATAAATTTATCATTTTCTAATGTATACATAAATATTATATTTTTAATGTATTTTTTATTGATGTTTCTTTTTAATGCAATTTTTATTTAAAATATTTAATAAAATAATTTAATATTCTTAATAAAGGGTTTAAAATAAGGGGTGAATGTTTTTTTATGATTTTAATTATAATGTGATTTTTAAATATGTGAAAATTATATTTTTAACAAAATAATGTTATTTTCAGATGGGTTAAAGTGATGAATATTGTTATGTGCATGAAGCTTTTATATAATATGTTTTTAAATGAGTTGAAATATGTTACTGATAAAACATGGGGTTATTGATATTTTTTTAGAATTGTATATGAACTCTTATATTGCATGATTTTTTCCTTAGACAAGATATATTTCCGAAGGGAAGTTGAATATAGGAAATTAGCTTAAAATATCAATAACCATAAATCGAAGTGACTATTAGTGTTCCACAAATATAAAATTAAACAAAATAAATATATATTTTGACTAAAATGAGGTATCCAAAAGAAAAAATTATTACTAGTCACTAATGGTCTATATAAACTTCATAAAAGATATCAATGCTAGAGTAATAAATTTTTTATGGTTTGAAGTATTACATTTGGTTTTTATCAATTAGTTTTTTAAATTAAACATGTGATTTCATATTTTCCAAGGGATTTATAAATTAAAGTTGGATTTTAAATAAGTATTATTTTTAAAATATGTTGGTTTTATCTACATGTGTGTGTATTTGAGAATGATCAATTTTAAACGAAATCATTTAATGAGTTTTGATGTAAATATTTGTAAGCTAATCATTCAAAGTTTTTTAATAAATGAGTTATATATAAACATATAATGATGGGTAATTCCCAAAAGAATATGGATTTTAAACGGTGGAATTTTAACTTGGAATTATTTTTTCATAAATAAAATAAACATGGTGGTCCACCAAAAGGGGCATAGAGGTAGATTAATCTAAGAAGTTATGAATTAGTGTATGCAATGTAATTTTTGATTAATTTTTTTTTACTTTAATTTCATCACATTACCTAAATGGATCTTTCCATCTAAAACATGAGGGTAAATTATTATTATCTTTTACCTAATATATTTTATGTTTGTTATTTTGTTTTGGTGTCAGTGAATAATGTAAATTTGGAATTGAAAATTTACCTACTTCACCCTCAGTAGGATACATCCAAGGAGAATGCATCAATGTGTTATGAACCAAAATCACTACATAGATCACTAATATTCATATGGGTAACTCCCATTACAAAGGATTGGATTATGTCACTCCCTTTTTATGATCGCCTCCTTACATAGTTTACCAAAAATACCTACAACCCAGGGGTCACCCACTTGAACATTCAGTTCAATATTCACTTTCGACAGGAAGGATCACCTTAACACAGTTTATGGATAAGTAGGCCGCTTTTCCAAAATCACTTGCATAGACTACTTCCTCAATTGTAGATAGATGATATTTTGAATCCCCCTTTTCTATTTCTTCAAAATATGTCAACTAAAACATTATAAATAACCTCCTTATTATTTTTATTTAACATGTGTGGAATAAATGTTAGTTTATTATAAACAACGAAATTAATCTCTTCATAATATGATCTTCAATATTTTCCAATTCATCAAGATTCGATCCCTTTACCAAAAACAAAGACATATTATTTAAATATAATGAAATACTTAATATGGTATCAGGTTAATATCTCTATTTATATCTAGTTTATCTCATCTTCCTCAAATAATTATTACATGCACCCAATCATCTGTACACCACTCAATAACATTATATTGTAATAAAACCTTCAATAACCAATTCAATGATCTCTACCTTAACTATAATCAATGTAAATTATTCATGGAGGTCTCTCCCATATATATATATATATATAATATTCAAATGATATCTAAATTCTTGTTAATATATATTTTTAACCACTATAACTAAACCTCAAAATCACTTGAATCATGGGATAAAAATGTGTCCCATGATTATAGAAATGTCAATAAAGTAGCACATGAATCCCCATAATTAAAACCCTACTATTTTACATGCCATAAAATAACATTACTATAACTATGTATTAATTTTTATACCCACTACATTTTATGTAAAAATTATTCCACTGTTCCATTTAAAACCACTTAAACCATGGCTTATATGTCATGTTCCCTCTATCATTTTAGAAGATGACACAAACAAACACATCACCATGACTTGTCACATGCCATAGTATTCTTACCCATATTAGAAAATAAGAACCAACCTTCACCAAATCAAATAAAATAGGTTGTTCTATCCCATGTTGGTCATTTTTATAGATCTCTTATATAGAATTACATCATCACCACAGATTATTCACTATACCTTGTCACAAAACTTTTGGTCATATTCCTCTAAAATACCAAAATACATTGTTGTGGTCACTTTATTATTTCCATTTTTTCATTAAAATCCACTTTTATACCATTTCCTATCATACCATGGATTTTGTTATTCTTCGTTATCCATTTTTGATATCTTCATTGGATCTCCACCATGGAGACTTCTACATCATGGTCCATTTCTAGTTGTACGTTTTTTTCATTATACTATTCAAGTCATCCTATGTAATTGGTGTGTCAAAACCTCGAACCTTATTTATCTTCACCATGCAAACTAGCTAGGGTGTTTTCTTTCACATGTTAAAAAACATCAACATAACATTAATTGAGGTGATGTATGGTCCTCCTTTACCTTCTGTAGTATCTTTAAACCATATTTTTCTTGTAGCTCAATCATATATGATCCTTTAATAATATATTTTCCCTTATGGATTACCTCTGCATACCATTCTATTTCTATTAAAAATGATTCCAATACAACAGTTCTAAATATTCCATATCAAAAAAATAAGAACATCAAGGAATCAATCCCATTTTTAAAAATCCACCATGAATCTGCTCTTCTTTTCAATAATTCCCTTATTAAGAAAGCCAACACATCTTGTCAATAAATGTAACCCACTCCATTTGGATTCCTAAAAATAACCCTTTGTATTATATTGAATGTATTCCATTTCACATTATATCCCCTTTATTGGAAATGGATTTCAAAGGGTTCAAATTATTCTTTTAAATGAGGTGTTTTATATTTTAAGTTCAAATCCATCTCTTTGTATGAGGTCATCTAATTACTATTTCAAACATAATGTCCCCAAAATACGTGAGAAGGAAATATAAAAATTTCAACCTCCCCCTTAGTGTATGTCTTCCATGAGGGCTTCTTCATGGGTATAAAATCCCCCAATGAGGATAGAAAGGACGTCCTTATCACTGCCCTCTTCCCTTTATTTCAAAACATATTCATCATTTTGAATTATCCATATATTTATTATCTATTTATTTTCATCAAATTTTCAATTTAGAATTATCAACTCTATAAATAATCCATAATTTAATCTCCATCCATTATACAATTTCTATAGAGATTTATTGAGTGATTTTAACAATTGAAAAAATATGTGTCAATAAATACTATTATCTTACTGATCATGAGATTGGAATAATAATTAATAGTTTCTATATACAGTAAAAAGAATGTATAAGTCACTCATATATACTAATTAAAATAAAAATTAAAGGTTTGGATTTTCCATCACATGAAACACAACATATGATATCCAACACAATTCAATTAAAACCATTAGATGATAGAATTAAAGTAATTTATATGTGGATAAAATCACTTGACCTATTAAATAATACCTCTTCTTAGAAGATTATTTTAATTTGATTAAATGATTTCACTTATACTCCATTCATCTCAGTTCTACATAGTCTCCAAAAAAATCCAATAAATATTAATATCCATTATTTTCATCAAAACATCCCCTATATCTTTAGTCCAATAAACCTATTTATATAGCTCAATCAGGGGATTCCACTTGTGGTAAAAACTCTAAAATCCAATATTATTTTGGATATAATGGATAATAATATATGATATAAAAAACCAAAAAAAATATGATATAAAAACTGATATGTAAATTTCATTTTTGTGTATATTATTGTTTTTAATTTTATATTCATTGATTATCCTAAAACAACACAAATTTGTTTATTGAAAAGATATGTTTTTTCAAATATAATCACATGTTCTTACCTATAACAATCACCAAATGGGTCATATTTATCCCTTAATTCCAAACCCATTCATAGAAAATAAGAAACAATAATGTATATAGTGATAGGGGTACCGCCTGTTTCTTCAAGTTGAATAATAAAGAAGTTCAAGGAAAACCAACCAATCATCTATCATATTTCCATTTCCCCCTTTCATCATTTCAAAATAGAAATAAACCACTTATTTATTTTCATCATAATAAGTTATATCCATATAAATTAGCATATTGCTAAATTATTTCCCTTGAATGATATTAATTTCAAAATTCTCTTCAAATATACGTGCATTGACATCCTTCATTAGCTTTGAGATTGCCCACAAATTGTGGAATCAATCAAACTCGAACAAGTAACTTATTTTGTTTTAACTAAAGTATATATTCCCTATATATTTATTCTATATTTCATCTACAAGTTTTTTCTTTTAGTTTTTTATGCAGAACCAATTTGAAAACCTATTTTTTGATATCCACGAGTTTCATCTTGGAATACATCTTCCTTAGTGGAGTTATCTTCATATCCTCTTCCACATTCTTCGTAGATTGAATAATCAATTTATTTTAATTCCATATATTCATCAATACTTCTAAGAGATTTATTGTTACAATATATAGTTTTATTCTTGATATACCCTTTTTAATCTTTGTTCAAACATAAAAAACATTGAACTAATATTAATATATAATAGGCCATTTTAAAGATAAGTATTCTCCTTGAATTTCATATGAGTATAGTGTATTTCTATGGATTCAATATCCTTCTATGATTTTTTTCAATTGAGATTCCTTTGCATGTGATCAATGTTAGAATGAAATAATCATTAACCAAAGGAATCATAACACATTTTGTGTCTCCTTAATTGAGATATTGGAACTGTAAGAGTTTTTCTCATATCATTGGGATTGTTGGATTTGAAATGTCAACTCATGATCTTAAAAATTATTCTAAAATAGTATCACCTTGATCACTCCTTCAATTTTCAATTAACAATTATGAATTATCATGAAAAAAATTATTTTATTCTTGATTTCAGATCTAGATCCTTTTTTCACATTGAGACTACCTTTGGGGGGATCTTTTCCTTCTCAATTGAAAAGTTCATAATCTTCTCTAGTTATCTGATAATGTCACCTTTGTTGTTCAAATTGGTAACCATATCAGTAATACCTAAAAAACATCCTTTATGTTTCCCCTCTTTTTAAAATTTAAGAAATTATTGGAATAATTCTGGCCTTTTATTCCTTCCCCATGGTGATTTGTTTCAAAATATCATGATAAATCTCTTCAATAATATAACATTAATCCTTCAGTTTTATTCCCATTTTTATTATGTTGAAAATAAATTCAACATAATCTCATATAATAATATAGTTTTTAGGAATACTTTATAATTATTAAATGTTATACTCCATAAAAGATACTAATTAAACAATAATTACCACTATATGAGCATTCCTTGGAATAGTAACTTGATATTGTTTCCTCTTCACCACCTGAATAATATCCCCCTTTCAACTGAATGACAGAGTATAAATTTTCAAATACATTCACTAAAAAATGGTTAGAATCATATATAATTTTAGGCTCATCTTTTACTTCATCATGAGATAATGACTTCTACGATGACTTTCTATTATTATTTTTATTATTTTTATTTCTATTTTTTGACATAAAAAATTTTTATTTTTGCTTCTATTATTTTAAAAACATATCTTAGATCTTTATATATATATATATATATAATATACACTAATTAATCTCTTAGATATATATTCCTTGAGAACCTCTGTTATTGCCTCTTTGATAAAATAATCAAATGAAATTTTTATTTGTTCTATCTATATTATAACTATGTGACACATTAAGAAAAAAATTTCTTATTCAAAAAAATTATTCTGGGACTTTTAGAGAATATTACATGAGATTGATGAATTTATATTTACATGTGTTGAAATTATTCCCATCAAAATAAGGATCCTTTATTTTGGATTCTATTTTTCATTAATAAATGTAGATCATTTTATGTTAATAAAAAATCAACGAAAAATAACCACTCTTTGAAACCAAATTTTGGTCCCCCAATAGGTGATTAAAGTGATATTACCCTAATATGGGGGTGAATTGGGGCATGTAATGAATTTTCCAATTGAAACCCTACTTCCTTTAATGTAAGAACTCATTGTAAATGGATCTTGACCTCTCAACCATGAGGGTTTCATGTTAATCAATTTGATAAAGTATATATTATGTTGTTTGATTTATATTGGTTTGAATTCATAATGTAAATAAGAAAAATAAAATTTACTTAGTCCACCCTAATGGAGGTATATCCAAGGATAAAGAATAGATGATGTATCATACACCAAAATCACTATAAACCTCATTAATCTTCATAGTGTCCACTCATATTACAAAGGATTTGTCTAGGTCACACATTTCCTAGGATCAATACCTTATATTGTTTAGGGATATATCGATACACCCCATGGGCCACTCTCACAAACATTACATTAAATGCTCACTACTAGTGGAAAATATCGACAACACATAGTTTATGGACATTTAGGTCCCTTCTCCAGTATCACATAAACAAAATGAAACATCAAATATAAATATATTTTTTTGAAGACTATTATACTACATATTCACAATATATGAACAACTCCTTGATGTAGAATATCCTTCTTCACCTTTACGGCATATTAATAATTATTATCTCGGTTTTATATTTAATTTTTTCCAATTATACATGCTTCTAGCCCCTTTCCTAGAACAAAAACCCCATCTTCATAGAGATTTATATATTAAATATTACATTATGTCTATCTATATAACTATTAATAGTTGGTCTCTACTTATTCAAATTGGGAGGCCATGGACCTAATGACCATAACATGTGTCAACATCATTATTGGGATATAAAACCACCCACAACACCTTCAATAATCACCTCTGTAAATATAATTAAATAAACTTCTTTGTGGATTTGTCACTCATATTTAAATTACAGATTTAAATGAGATTTTAATATATATTAATACATATTTTTAACTACTAAAATAATCCTAAATAACTGATTGAATAAGGGGATAAATACAAAACCCATGATTATCGAAAGGTAATATAAGTAGAACATTCATTTCTATAATCAAAATATACTATTTTTTCAGACAATAACCCAAAAAAGCCCATCACTAAAAACTGAGTTTGATTACAATCACGGGGTCTTAAAAAAACTATTGACCCCACTCTTTGACAATACTTAAACCATAAATTTTAAGTGCAATTGCCTCTTTGTGAAAACTATACAGCTGAACAAAACATATCCCCTAATAATGTCACACATGATTTTATTATTCCCCATTTTAGATAAGAAAACACAAAATTATCCATGAAACATGAAACTACCTAGTCTCTCATGTGTGGGTATTTTGGAAAAGTATTTCTTTGAAATATAATAGCAACATCACCAAAACTTATTTAAATTGTGGTTGAACAAAAAATTTGGTCATTTCCTTCTAAAACACTAAATAAGAGAAGTGTGGTCTCTTGATTCTTGCAATTTTTTCATACAACTCCACCAGTGGACCATGACCAATATTATGACAGGCATTATTATTATATATGTCCATTTTGTAAAGGTGAAATACAACTCCACTATGGGGACTATTATATTATGGTCCTTTTCCAGTTTCTTATTTAGGCATTCTCCTCATCAATACACCCTATGTTAGGTGTGTTTTGGTATGTAGAACCTCCTTCACTTTCACCACACCCATTGAATAGGGTGTGGTGTTTCCCATGTTGTAAAACACTAAGTCACTATTCCTTTAGCTATGGAATAATCCAACTCTACCTTCTCCAGGATTCCATCACTCTTCTTTGGCCCGTTTCTTTACCATTTTGAATAAGTGGAAAATACATTTTAATTTATAGAGTTTCCCTTGATACCATTCTAATTTTTTTGAAAATTATTATAAAAAATTCATCAAGATTTCCTTTCAAAATATCCAAAAATCAATCAATCAATATTATTATTAACAATCCTTCATGTATCACCAATTCTTGTAAACAGTCCTCTCATCAACAAATCCAATACTCTATGTTAATATATACTACTCAATATATTAGTATGACTAACAAAAAATATATATTTTTTAAATGTTTAAAGTGAATAATGATTCCTTATAATACTTATAATGTTTTAAATAAAATTGAATATGGGGGATTTGTGGTTGTGTAAAGTGATACGGTGGAGAAATTTTTTTCCCCCAAAATTTTATATTGAATACTTTTAATTATAATAATATATTTTAGATGAAAATATTTTAATCTTTTAAAAAATTTATTTTTTTATGTTTTAAATTGTTTGGTTCATGATATTAAAACCATACATAGTGTATGTTTTGTGTAAAAAATCCATCAAGGTAGTGGGATATTCATGTTCATATGCATGTTTCTGATATCATATATAATGATTGTTCCTTCTTGAATAATTACTCAAACACTGAGTTTTTAGTAACATAATTATAGAGACTCTGCATAATTGATTCATTTATATATAAAATTATATTGTTAAATGTCATATGTTATCATGTAATTTATACATTTTTTATAATAGTTTAATATATTCTTTTCCAAAAAATTGTATATTTGTTTATATATTATAATTTTAATTTTATATAAATTCTTATTTTATTGATTTTATTTTATAAGTGGATACTTGTGATATTTTTATTAAATAGGTTTGGTATTTTTGTATACAGAATTTATATAAATATTAATAAACGTTTTTAATGAGTATATCCTTCTATAAATGATAATTTAGTTATTATAAAATTATTATATTTCTCATTTCATTATAATCTTCATTTTATTATTATTTAAAAATGGGAAATACAATTTCCTTCCTTCCAATTTGATGAGACACATTGATCATGGTAGAGGACCACCTCAACATTTACTTCTTCTTCCTATTAGGTTGTAATAATAAAAATACTACACAAGAGGGGTTAATTGTTTTTTTTGATAATCTTTACCAATTCCAGCTTGTGGATTGCATTTAGATTTATATAGATATATAATATTTTCTTATATATGAAATATGATTATCAGATAAATATAAAGAATGAATAAAACAATTTTTTAGTGGTTTGGGGCCCAATGATAACTTTTTCACTTCAACAATTATCTCTCTATGAGTTTGTTGAATTTAACTAGAAATGTCCTCTTATCATAAGACCTTCAAGACCAAAAATTAGTGTAGGAAATTGAAACCTTTTCAATAAGGCTAAATATAGGTTTCTAGTCATTTTACAAGGAGTCAACATATTATCATAAGAAGCTAATATGTAAACCACAACTGAGTACTAGTAGTTTATACTCTAATAAATCAAATGAGTTTGATTTTTTTATGATTTTGGTTACACTTCAAATCTACAATAACAACTTATAATAGATGGATTATCTTATTTAGAAATGAATGTATTCAAGAAAGAAAAACTCTAAATTGATCCAAGTTGCAAATGATATTCAATTTGAGTGGAAACAAATAGTTGTAGTACTCAAATAGTAGTATAAGGTATAATATGCAGAAATTTCAAAGTATAACCTATTTCACAAATAACATAGTCCTTAATTTGATAGAACAACACTATAAAATATATTCACAAGAATACAGTCATATATGTGAATTTATATTTCAAAAGAAATTGTGATAGAATAAATAGAATAGATAATCTTCTTTGGTATTATAGATCTAATCAAATTTTATGATATATCACATATATTCAAATATGAAATAATAATATGAGGTTTGAATTCTCTTCATAATGGGATCATTTTATTCTAATAAATACGGTTATATGAATCAATCATAAGGATCTTTGAATCGACCATAAAAACGATTTTATCACAACTTTAATTCTTCCTTGACCATTGCAGAAATATTTGAAAGAATCGTGAATATAAACATCTAACGTTGAATAGTCAAATGTTGGGTTACTTTATAAAACCAAAAAATACCAAACATATGGTTTAACTATATAAAATTAATTCATTGATCATAATATTGACAATTAAAGGATGATCATAAAGTTTGGTTGATGAACTATACATTAATTTCTCAAATGTAGGGTTCCTTAACTATTTATTCTTTTCATAAAAAACATATTGTTCCATCCAAATGTGAGGTTATTTTGCCCGAATTTTATAATTATATAGGTCGGGTGATCTATATGTGCTATTCTAAACATATGGTCCATTTCTTACACATTGTTCTAAGTGTAGGGTTTATTCCTTACGTTACATTTATCATTATAGGTTTTTAACAGTGTTTTCAGAAAACCTAAAAACACGTTCCAAATGCTTTGAGAAATAATCCTTGAAGATTAATACATTGAATATAATTCTAGAATATTTATTGTAGTTAAAATTAATTTCTTAAAAAAACAAAAATTAATATCATTAGTAAATCATATAAGGGTATTTTTGACCATCAAACTCAATAATATTTATAGATTATTGTTGAGATAATACATTCTCATCATTATCACCATTTTTTATGATAAAAAACCCATAAAATAATTTATAATTGTTTTCTAAAAACTAAATAATTAATAATTTAGAGAGAAAACTATTTCTTTAAAGTTGAATTTTATCAAAACAATATTTGAATTTCATATATATATTTCTATTTACAAAAATGAATGTTGATTTGGAATGGTCTGATTAAAAAATTGTATCCTCCTTTTGTGTTATAAGAAAAGTATAAGAAAAAAGTGAACAAACACTTTTAATTTTTCACAAAATAGTAAATGAATGTTTATATTGTACTGTATAGATAAATAGACGATTTCTATTTATAGATATAAAATCATAGTAAAATATAGAAAAGATGAACCAAATAAAAAAACATCAGAATTTATTATAAGAACTATATATATACAATATGTGATTTGGATTGAGAAAAATGTTATATAATATATCTTGTTGAAGCTGTATGATTTTGGTCAGGAGTGGTTTCTAATGATGGTTCTGGGGAATCCAGATTTTCCTAAAAAAATTCTTTCAATTCTTATATCTGAGATTGTCTCCTTTATAGAATAATATAAGAAAACTTCCTTATCAAAATTCATGAATATTTACTTATTTCAAAATTTTAAACAAATTTGACTTTCAAAAAGTCCTTCAGATTCTCCTATGTATTCAAAAACATAGATAACTTATCACTGAAATTATTAATCAAAAACCTAATATCAAGTAAACATCATATTAGTTTTCCAAAATGATATATTTGACTATCCAAAAAGACAATAAGGGTGAACTATTACACAGAATAAACAAAATCCTTTCAGTCATATCATCCATTTTAGATGTTATAGCTTGAAATATTCTAATTAGATCTCATGATGTTGGAGGTGTAGAGGCAGAAGCTGGTGACTGACTGATATCTCTATTAATTAAAGCAAATTGACTTCCCATGAACAATTTAAAATATGAAATATATTATTTAGAGACCTAATATGATAACAATTTTCCAAACTGATAGACAAAAACTCTCTTGAATGCATCATAATCCATTTCTTAAACAAAATGTTCTCTGATCTATTGAAATGGATTCTGAACAGATTCTAATTCCATTAGTTGAATAGATGAATCCTTCAAATATTCTAAATGTTTCTAGGATACTTCCAATTATTTTAGAAGAATAGGTTTCTTTTCCAAAACCTTGTTAAATATATCTATAAGATATTAATATGATTTTTCATGGAATTAGATGTTCCTTTATATGGATTTCTTGACTGGGAAACATTCAAAATAGATAAAGATTTTCCCACAAAATTATCACTTAAAAATGAAATACCATCAAGGACCCCTGTATTTTCTCAAAAAATGGGTGAAGTTCATTATATTGATGGACCAATGGAAGAGATATCCTAATGTTCAATAATCTCAGTGGTCTTAATTATCAATTTCTTAACATGATGATCTTATTTAGAAATTTTTTTCTGTTGTTCTGGTTGAGGAACAACCTAATTTTCCTAAGATTTACATTTTCGTGGTTGATGTTTAGCATAATTTGGTTCTTCCAAATGAACTAAATGAGTTTCATATCAAGATCCTAACTCTGGATCCTCTTGTTCAGATTCTTCTCTGTTTTTTTGGTCTTAAAACAAGTTCCTCATGATTTTTTTCATATGAACATTCTTTATCAAGATCTATAACATCACATAAAAGATTAATTTTGTAGGTCAATCAATACCATCTATTCTAGATTATCCAACTTATTCATTTCTTAATCAAACTAAACCATTAGAATTGAGTTTTCCTTTGTCCCCTTGAGCAAAATATCCTGATTTTTGTTAGTCATCCACAACAGTAATAATCATCTTACTTTTTAATGTACTCAAAATGAAACGAAATTTTTCTAGACTACCATCATTCAAAAAAAATATATGACGACATTTGATTTGATAATAAAAAATATGAATCAAATATTTCCAGAACAAAATAAGAGAACGGATCCATCCTTAAGGATAGAATGACATCATTGCCTTTGAATAGAAAAAATATCTCGGATATCTCATCATATATCTATTAAAGTTAAATATGATATCACTTATAAATAGAATCATAATATACATAACTTGGAACAAAATATTCTCCATTTTAGTAACCATGACAAAAATAGATGTTTGAATAAACAATATTAAAACCTTTAGGTCTACCTCAAAATCCATTACAAACATTTTCCGAATATTTTCTAATCCAAATAGAAATTAAATGATGTCCTTTTATTTTTGATCTTGATTTCCAATTGATTGAATTTCAAAATTGAATACTCTTTCATGAGGGAATTTTAAAATACGATCTTTTTCCACTAAGGAGAACGAAAAATCCTTATCATCTATTTGAGAAAATATTAAATCATCAGTTTCAGAAAAACATAATTATACATCCTTAAAAAATTCTTTAGCTCTATATAATAAAAAAGATATTTATTTTCTTGATGATATAGATATTTCAATCATTGAAATTTGTTATCTTACTTGAGTAGAAGGTTTTCCTCACACAACTATTCAAAATATATGACTTTCTTTGAAAATTTTTCCTAATGTGGACACACTAACACTTTTGATCCCTTGGGTCACCTTTATCTGTTCACTTGGTCATCATCATTTCTATAAATCTAAAGTTTGATGTATTTTAGATTATAGGGGTATGGAGAATGACGAGGTTTCTATTAGGAGAAATTGTTTAAAAACAATGGGTATGGAAAGTTGAAGGGATTTCTGATGGATGATGATATGGTCTGGGTTTTTATGATGATTCCATAGGGTAATCATTAAAATCTTACTTTTTAACACATGTGGTTTAAAAACTAAAATCAAGATTTATATTTAAACAAATAAATAGAAAAATTAACACATTGAAACAAATTAGATTAAAAACAAATAAAAAATTATTTAATAAAATAACTAAAATAAATTGATAAACACATATTTGTAATTATATAAACCTATCCCTCCCCCTTATAAAATCAAAAAACATAGTGGGAAGTGTTTTAGAAAAAATATTATCTTATTGATATATAGTATTAAAATTGTAATGATATATCCTTTTTATGAACATGTTCACTTAGAAAATGATGCTTTATTTCAATAAAATTAGTCCTAGAATGACTTATAAGATTTTTTGAAATATTTATAGCACTGGTATTATCAAATAAAATATTTATATTATTAAAATTTATCCAAATTTATAGTATGGTGTGTTTTATCCAAAATAATTATGCAAAAAAACTTCCATCAAACTTATATTATACCTTGAATATTGAAAGGGAAACTGAGTGTTGTTTCTTACTCGGCCATGATAGTAATGTATTTCTTAAAAATTGATAGATGTAAATGTTATTTTTATATCTAATATACAGCCCCCAAAATGATCATTGGAATATGAAATTAAATTAAAATTGGATGTTTTTGGAAGATAAGAGATTGAAAAATAATACCATTTAAATATCTCAAAATTCATTTAAGAGTAGTAAGATGAGATTCTTTTGGGTTTGACTGAAATCTTTCACATAGGCATATAGAAAACATAATGTTTTCTTTTCATTCATTATGATATAGTATTCTTCTAATCATACCCTTATATGACTTCTTATCAACCAGTTTTCTAGATTCATCCAAATCTAATTTTATATTGGTACACATGGGAGTTGTATAGGTATTATTATTTTCATGTCTAAACCTATTAAATAAATCAATAATATTTTTTCTTTGATTTAAAATATTTCTATAATATTTTGGATAAATCATAAATCCTAAAAAGAAAGTATGTTATCCCAATATACTCATTTCAAATTATTTTGGCATTTGATTTGAGAGATCATTATAATGTTTTTTATTTTTTGAACCGAAAATTACATTATCAATATATATTTATTCTAGTAAAATATTATAAAAAATATTTTTAAAAAAATATTAGGATATAATAATCTTATAGAAAATCTATTTTCTAATAAAAACAAACCTAGTATTTAATACCCATCATTAGGTGATTATTTAATATCATAAAGAGCTTTAGAATGTTTAATAGTAGAATTTGGTTTATGAGGATTTTCAAAACCTAGGGGTTGTTCAACCTAAACTTCCACGATAAAATATCCATTAAATAAGGAATATTTGACATCAATATGATATAATGTAATGTTTATATGAGATACATAGGTTAGAATGATTATAATGGACTATAATCTAGATAATGGTGCAAAGGTGTCATCATAATCTATTCCTTCTTCATAATTATATCCTTTTTCTACTAATCAAGATGTGTTTCAGCTTATGATACCTTAATCATCCTATTTATTTATAAAGATAAACTAAGTTCCTAATACTCGATAATCTTTTGGTCTTTCCAATAAATCTCAAACTTCATTTCTTCTGAATTGGTTTAGTTTTTCTTGCATTGCTAATAGTGAACTATCATCTTACAACCCTTCTTTAATAGAAAGAGTCTCTAAATGAGATAAAAAGGTAGAGAATTAAATTAGGTTTCCCACATTTCTTCAAATTCTAATTTTTGAATCTAGTTATCCTATAACAGTCTCTAAATGATGGTTCATTACGGTTCTAGGTTATCTACGTAAAAAGGTTTTAGGTTCTAAAATTTTCATGTTTGTTGGAACATGACTTAATTTTATTTGTATTATTTTAAAAATAAATTTTTAGTGATTCGAGTCTCATATTGGAAAAATATTTATTAATCGCATATGTTTTATCTATCATTTTAATGAAAGGATTAGTTTCATCACACTTCATATAAACGCATTCTTAAACAATCATTAACTTTTTATTAAACACTCTATATGCTCTGGAAGTAGAAGAATAACCTAAAAATATTCCTTCATTAGCTTTTGGATCAAATTTACCAAGGTTTTCCTTTGTATTCATGATATACATCTTGCATCCAAATACTTTAGAGAACATTAATTTAGGTTTTCTGTTGTTCCAATGTTTATAGTGATTATTTTTAATATTAGGTCCTATTGAAACACTATTCATGATACAAAAAGTTGTTCTTATAGCTTCTACTGATATGTGTATAGGAAGACTATTCATTTTGTAAAGACCATGGAATTCCATGAATTATTCTATTTCTTCTTTCCTAAATTCTGTTTTTGATGTTTTATTAGTGTATAGAATGTGTGTCTAGTACTAATATTTGACTAAAAAGAATTAAATTAATGATTCTAAAATTCTCCACCATGATCACTTCTTAATGAAATTATGTTGAAATCTTTTTCATTTTGAATAATTTTTCAAAAGATCTAAAAAACAATTAATGCATGACTTTTGAGTTTTTGAAAGTAAACCCAATTAAATATAGACAAAGTATCAACCAAAATATAAAAATATATTTTACCAGCAAAACTTATTACTCTAGATGGTCGAGAATAATCTATATGGATAAATTCTAAAGGGATAAATATTTCCATTTTGTTATGAGATTTGATAGATGATTTGTACTTTTTTCCAGTTTGAAATCCAATAAAAAATCATTCATGTTCAAACAAAATACTAGGAAAATAAAAAAACTAATTGTTTCTTGTATAATTTATGTAATGCATTTATATTTTAATTTCCAAGTATTCTATGAAATATTCATGAATCATTTGACTTAGAAGCTAAAAGTTTCACTTCATTTTTAATCAAGGAATTACGATCCAAATTATAAACTTTATCAATTATAGGTTCTCTAAATTTATGCAATTTACCTTTGAAAATAGAGTAGGAATTGTTAGAAAAATAAATATAAAATCCATAATCATATATCTGAGAGATACCGATCATGTTCTAATTTAATCCTTGTACATAAATTACATTGATGATTGATATATTTATTGGATCTCCAACAGTTCCAAATCTATCTATATTACCTTTTTCATTTTAACAAAAAGTTACTAGACCTCCATTAATTTGAGTTAATGTATGGAGATTTGATGAGTTTCCAATTATTTGTCTGTAACAACCACTGTCCATATAACATGATGTATTTTTTTCATGTTACCCTTTTCCTAAAAATGTAATTAAACATATATTTGGTTTGGTACCCATAATTTTTTGAATTATTAGTTTCTTTAGAAATAGTTTTAGAAATAAATTCCTTTTTAATACCACTAATTTTAGTATTTCTTAGAATAAACTTTGTTAGAGAAATGAACGTACAATCCACAATAATAGCAGGTGTAATTTTTCTAATTGGTCACAAAATAATATTTGTAAATATTTTATTTTCACCCTTTCTTCTTATTCTAAATTGTTATATTTTAAAAACATTCTTCCCAATAATATCATTCAAAATATTTTTCCTTTTATTAAAACAAGATAAAACTTCATACTATTATACTTTATCCTGTAATTTTTTGATCCTTTTATCCTGATTAATAAAATTTTATATAGATGAGTTAATATTTTAAATTATAGCTTTATGTTTTGTAGCATTCTGTCTCTTTATCCAATAACAACATTATAAATATTTTTCAATGATTTATGATTATTTATTAAGTAATCATATTTATCTTCTAAAATTGAATCATAAGAAGGTAATTTACCATTTGATCCACTATTAGAGTTATAAGTAGAAGATTAATAGGTCTTCACATCTTCATCATCCTTAGACATGAATAATATATTGGCTCTGAAATTTTGTGGCTCTTTATTTGAATCATATTTCTAGGTGTTTCTAGAGTCTCTACATATATTTCATTGATATTTTTTCATTTATTCTCATAATCATAATTCCTTAGATATTTATTTTCTATCCTATTTCGTTCATATTTCAATTGAAGTAAATAAGGTCAAATATGACTTAATTTTTTGTATTCATAGCATCTTAATTCACTGGGTTCTCATTTATCCATATTAATGGATTTTATTGATCCTATTTTCTTCTTTAGAAGTTACTAAACTCTCTATCTAGATGAGGTAGTTCCATTTTAGAATATGAGTAATCTGATGTTTATTATGTTTTAATTTTTTCTTGTTATTCTTTTGAGATGTCACTTTATGGGAAGTATTTTGTTTTTTTACAATAATATTTTAATATTACACTACATCCTATATTTATAATTCAAATGTCATCAATGTTCCAATCAGTTTCTTTATAGATAAATTGTTGATAGGTGATTATTTTTGAATAGCTGCAGATATTCCATCCCATTTTGAGGGCAGTACTCTGCGTACATTCAGTGCTTGATCTGATTGACTGATGGGATCTCCAAGGGTAGTAATAATTCTAAAAATCTATGTTAACCTTCCATTAATTTCAGTAATTAATTCATCATCACTCAATTTAAAGGTGTTACAATTTATCTTAGCACTATCATATTTAATTTGTCTAATATTGTATGTTCATTCATATGTGATAGATATTGGATTTAAAATTTTGTAGATGTAGGGAACTTTGATACTACATTAAACTCATCAGGAACAAGTCCACAGATTATGGCATTCATTGAATTTGAATAGATGTATTATTAAGACCCTATTAAAGAATCCCAGGTCACTACTTTCTCAAAAATTTCATAAGGAGTGATGATATTTCAATAGATTATGTATCCTGTATTTTTTATAGAAATAATAATCTGTGATATCCATCATCCATAGTTTTTTCCAGTAAAATATAAAGCTTGAACCATAGCCATAACTTCTTACAGAACATACATTTACATCTTCTTTTTATAGACCATATTCTATTAAATCTTACTATAAATTTATCAGTAAATATATCCTATAATACCAACTTTAAGGTCAAAAATAATATAAATAATACACAAGAGGGGGTGAATTATGTCTTTTAGATAAACTTCACCAATTCTAGATTTTAACTTCATTTTCGATTTATAATTATATCAAGTGTTTTATTATGTATTAAATATGAGAAGTGAATAAACATAAATTATAAACATAGTAATTTTATAGTTTTTCAGGGCACAAATATCCCCTAGTCTAATAAACCAATCCTCCCTCTATAAGATTGGTGAAATTTACTAGAAAGGTCCTCTTATCACTGGACCTTCATAGCCACACATGAGTACATGTAGTTGAAATCTTTACAATAAGGCTCAACCGATACACATGGTTCTTTTAGAGGGATCCAATTACACATATCTTATCACAATAATTTTAGGTTTAAACCACAACTGGGTATGAGCATTTGATACTCTAATAAAACAAAATAGTTTGATTTGTTTATGAATCTAGTTGAACATCACAGTTATAGTAAAAAATAACAGTAGATGGATATTATTCATTATAATTGAAATTCATCAAGAAGGAATAACTATGAAGTGATCTTGGTTTCAAATGATCATGAATTTCAGTCACAAAAAATAGATACAATACTCTAACAGTATTACAAGGTTGAAAATGTAGGGCTTTCAAATTTTATCCTATTAGAAAAATAATAAAAACTATCATTTTTTAGTAGTACTATAAATCATATTCACAAGAATACAATCATATATGAGAATATATATTTCAAAATAAATTGCGATAAATTAAATAGAATAGATAGCTTTCTTTAGTAATCCAAATAAATGAAAACCTCTAGATAGATCACGTATATTTAAATAAAAAATAATCATAAGTGATATAACTTCCCTCAAGAATATGACTTTTTTTAGCTGATGAATTCTATTATTTGAATAAATTATAATGAGATTTTAATTGGTCATAAGAAAGATTTTATTATAACATTAATATTTTTAAAACTACTATATTAATCTCAGATAGAATTTTGAATTTAAACTTTTGGTGTGGAATTGTCAAACGCAGGGTTCCATCATAAGAAGACAAAATAAAAAATTTAGGGTTTAACTATATAGATTTCATTCTTCAAATATAATTTTGAAAACATATGGTTGATTATAAAATTAATTTTGATGAACCATATGTTTTTTCTCAAACATAGTGTTTCTTATGTAGGGTTCCTTTACCATATTTTCTTCTCTTAAAAAACATATGTTCTATCTAAACATAAGGATATTTAACTATACATTTATAATAATGTAGGTTTGATATTCCATACAAAATTTTTTGAATGTTGGGTTCATTCCTTATGCTTTGTTCCATGTATTGGGTTTGTTAATTACGTTACATTTATCAATGTAGGGCATGAAAAATGTTTCCAAAAATACATAAAAACATGATACAAATTATTTGATGAATAATCCTTGAAGATTAATACATTGAATATAATTGTATAATTATTTTTTTAGTAAATACTAATTTCCAAAAATAAACTTAAATTAATATCATTATTAAAACAAACAATGATATTTGTGAGAATAAAAATCAATAATATGTATAGAGTATTTCTGAGACAATACTTTCCCAACACTTCCATATATGAAATTTCCACAATATGTCTCCCCGGTGAATTTCTCTCTCATTTATTCACTTATCTCTCTATTTTTGTTTCTACGCTTCATTCTCCAATGTTATTCTATATGTATGTTTTGACATCTAAGTTTTTATGTTTTATGTAGTTCACTATATCTAGGTGAAGAAATGAAAACCCATGGGGTGTTTTCTATAAATTGATAGAGGTGTATTTTAGATGTTATTTTCACATTATTTATAGTTTTTTCATTTTCATTTAATTTATTGGTATTTATTCTCAAATTTCATGCCTTGTTAGATTAAATGTTTTTATTTATTTAATTTCTATAACTTATTTTCATGGATTTTATAATCTTTTATGATGATAATTACATTTTTAGTTACTTTTGTAATATTTTTTAAATTCTGTAAATGTTGGTGATTCTATATTATTCATTATATTTAACATACCCATCAGTGATTGTGAATTTGAATTATGTTTTCCCTGATATTAATATTTTATAAAATATCTATAATAGATTTGTGAAAGGATTTTAATGTTTTTATATGAATTCTCTGATAATGAAAGAAATAAATGTAAATCATTAAAATTACTCTTTGAGACACATTTCTCACGAAGTATTTGATAACATGTTTGATAGACATTTATTATTAAAGAATTCATTATTTATTATTGGTATGATTTTTTTCCATTTAATTAAAAGATAATTTATTTAAACTAATAATTTTATGATCACAATCACTTAATGAATTTATAAATATTTTTTTCTATATAGTTTAGCTATAGTGTTTGAAAATCGTCAACATAAGCTATTGGACCAAATTAAGTCATAAAAAAATTCTTCTGAGTTACTTTGATACTCCCACTATAAATTTTTTTGGACAACCAATATAGGACAACCACCCATCTAGTAGATCAAACAGAAGAACCAGTAACACTAAAAAGCCCACCGACTAGTCAATGGGGCTCACAAACTACTCGATGGTATCCTGTAGATACCTAGTAGAGCCTGTAGAAGTGAGGAAACCTATAGTAATCTCAATATATAGCCTTTGTATTTGATATAAAATAGTCAACAGGGATCTATTTTTAAAAAAAAAATTATTTTACTCGTATAATTAATAGTTTGACTCAAACCAATGATCATCTAGAAGTTCTGAAGGCTATAATTATAAGTCCCCAGCCTTAAACCTTACTTAATCATGAGTTATTACAAGATTACACATTGAGGATCTTTTCAAGTTTAGAGTTTTAGAGAATTAGATCATAAAACATTCACTACATTCCACATTTAAACAAAGTCGTTACATAAAGATAGTATTCATTTTTTTCCATCAACGGAAACATATTTAAAAATAAATCATGGATTCTTTCTTGACACTTCCTTGAAACTATTATCATATCATGTACCTTTCCCTTGACCTGTGAAAAAAATTTCAAAAAAAACATGGGATGAGCATAAAAAGCTCATTAAGGGTTATAAAAAATAGGTAAAAGAAACATGAGTTCATATATACATAAGAATTAAATCATACTTTACCCACAAAACATAGGCACTTTAACATACCTCATCAAATCATGAATAAATCATAGAAATCATAAGACATAAAGGTAACTTGAGGCATTCATAACATTCTTACGTAGGGAGTAACCCTCTTGGTTACGTTTGGAATACCCACCACAGTATATTCCCTAAATCTCTTTAGAAAAACCTTAACGTTTCACTCCATCGCATTAGCCAATGTATTGGAGAGCTATATCGGGCTCACCCACCCTTAGTTTATCACAGAACCTCCCATCTTCATAACAATGCCCAAGTACCATAACATAATCTTATCACATAAAACATGCATAAAGGAAACATAACATTTCCACCTTTCAATAACAATATATCAATACAACACATTGATATAAAAACATTATTAGAACCATTTTCAATACCAAAATAAAATAAATGCAAAACATGGTATTTATTTTTCTTTTAAAAAGAAGGTATGGCTTGTAGAGGAAGCTGAAACTCAAATAATGGTCACGGCGGCGAAGAAGTCGTTGTCACCACATACGTACGACAAAAACATTCCCTTTTGTCATTTATTAAAACGTGTTGTATAAAAAAGATTCCTTCTGAATAAACATTGAAGTCAAATGGGTTTATACACCGTATAAAAGAAGGTTTTGTATAATACAAAACATGCCTCAATGAAAGGAGATTGAGACGAAGTCCCATACAAAGATAGTATCCTTGGATTAAGGATAAATCAATTACATAATTATGTGTGACAAACTAATACACCAAATATAAGTGGATATTAAGTGTAAAACAATCATAGGTGATTCACACATATTCATAAAATGTCATATTCAAGGACTACAAGCTTATCCCAAAAAATCAAAATTGGGTTAAGAAATTCCGTTGTAAAAATTTGACAGCCTAACGACATCACTACAAAATTTATAAAATCAGTTGATGAGAGAGTGAATGGTATCACATCACTTGGACATAAACTTTACATCAATAAGGATATAGAAGAACATATCCCAACATAATAATATGTAAATTAAAAGACATAACAAAAGAAGTCTTTTAAAAAGAGGAGGGTGAAAGGTTCCCTTACCGATTTGGGAAACTTTCGAAACGTACACCCAATTAAAGAAGGGTCTTACAACATTGATGTAAATACTCATAAACGAAAGTATATTACACAAATAGTAGACTAATGGATAGAAAATAAACCACTCAAAGGAAATTGTGGCAAATGTAGCATAAATCTCACGGGAATAAATGTGAGATGAAAAATCCCTTACGAAAACTCGGCAGCCTAACGAATCCACTTAAAACCTCCAAAAATGGTTTTTTGAGATCAAATATGGTCTCTCATCATATTAAAATAAAATTTAAAGTAAGAGGAATATAAAATAACATTCCCCAACATAACAAATAGTAGCTTAAAATAAGTGACATAAAGGAGAGTACTTAAAAAGAAAGAGAGAGGTTATATCTCTTACGAAAATTCGGCAGCCTAACGGCGCCACTCAAAACATCCAAAATGGATTTATCAAAGAAAATAGGGTATCTCATCATATTTACATAAGAAGTAATGTAGGATTAATATAAAATAACATCCCAATCATAAGAAATATTATCTTAAAAGGAATGACATAGAAGAGTGTACTTAAAAAGAAAGAGAGGAGTAGGATCCCTTACCTCGGGTCCGACTAGACTCGATCGTTATTTAATCTCATGAATAATAAACTTGAGTTAATTTATAATTTATTAAGAACAATTTTCAAGTTCATTATTCCTTTTATATCACTTATTTACATGTTATAAATATTATGTAATCATTTAAGTTAATAATGTTTGTTTTGTCGATATTTGGTTCTTAAGTCGAAAGTGGACTTCTTATAATTACCTGTTGTTCATGTGGTCAGAGGTTCATTATATCCAAAATTATATTCATGATTTCGATATCATATATATCATATATATCCAGAATATACATGTATTTATAATATTACATAACATTTAGAGTTAAGAAATGAAATGCACCGTTCATGGAGACGGTAAGCCGTACGTACGCATGAACGCTACTTCCATTTCAATATCATATTTAATGGAATTAAAACATAATGATACATAATATTATTTTAATTCTAGTATGGTATCATATATAATATCATTAATTATATCCTTTATACATACCACATATGGTATTAACGAATCAAATCACTTTGAGGGGGAGGTAGTCCGCACTTCCTAAAATGAAGATATCGCATATACCCATAATGGAATCCATAAAGGTATAACATAAATGAAAATACATAAGCTTAAAGAAAACATAAACATATTATATATCATATATAAATATAGTGTCATCTTAATGGCCACCTTTGAAGGTGTTAAAAGAATGTTGAACAATCATCGTTTCGTGAGGCAGAAATTCGCCATCCACAGAAACAGTATGTTCTTTTACCATTTGATGTAGGTGTGTGTAAGTGTAGCTCGAATACTTCTTATAACAAAATCCTAGTATATTTATGATAATGTAGTTGTTACAAAATAAATGAATAAAAACAATTTAGGGGGTTGGAGAAGCAAAATAAAACAAAAGAACACAAGTGAAGACATTACCTTAAAATTGGGTAACTCTTTTTTATTTGTGCTCAAAGGCTTCCTTGGGAAGGCTTCTTCCCAAATTTAGGCTTCAATAAGTTATAGAGGGATGTTTAGAGACAAAATGAGCAGGTTTTGTCCGAGCCAAAAGCATTGGAAGTGTGGGTAAGGAGGTAGAGGTGGGGGCCTTTTATAAGAGGAGGGGAGGCGCACTCTTGGAAAGTAAATAAATGATACTTTATTTTAGAATGAGTTTCGGATTTTAATGGTCCCACATTGATGTTTTTAGAGGATAAGGTGATAAGTGTTTTAAATCCACCCATCCAATAGGTTTTGGACATGTTTAGGTCTTAGTGTTTACATTATCATTCCATTTTATTTAAATCGTTAAATAATGAGGTCATCGCTGCATCATCATGATGTCATCAATAATTTAATTTATTTAATGTCTAAAAATTATAAAAAAACTATCATGATGTTGGAAATATTTTTATCTTTCTAATGAATATTTATAGTCAAAAATATGAATTGTATAAACCCATGTAACAATTGTTTTAGTAAAACATGTCATGTTTGTGTTATTTTTACTTTAACATTAAATAAAAAGTTATTAATGTCATTTCCCAACAAAAGTGGCTCCATGGGGTCCCCATTTTGATCCATGGATTGTCTTGGTCGGACATGACTCATACAATGAGGGTAGGACATGTTTCTAGGTCATTTCATGTTATTAAAATATTATTTTTACCTTAAACTACACTAATTACCTCAAATAGCGATTAAAAACTAAATAAGTTACTAATCCCCAAAAAATTATTTTAATCCCATTGAACCACATTTTACTTCTTAATGACAATCATTTATGTTGGATTTTTGAAATTCAAAACACAAAGGTGGAAAATTTTCATTTAAACGGAAAAATCAGTTTTTATAAGTACCACTTAGTGGTTTCACTATTCATCAAAAATTGATGTTTTTCAGAAAATTACCAAAAATTCACCCTAGGATATATTTGATATTCTGAATTCAAAAATGATTTCTATTTTACAAAATTAAAAAAAATAAGTTGATTTAATTAATTTAATAATTAATTCCCACTGTCAAAACAAATAGCGTGTTTTTAAGAAACAATATCTATTAAAAGATTAACACTAGTTTAAGCCCAATTTCAAAGTGAAATTAATTCCAATGACCACCAATGGATTTAATGGTAAAAATATATTCTTATTTCACTTTAAGAACAATTTAAAAGATAATATAATCAAATAAATAAATTATATTAAAAAGAGGATTTGAATTAAAATACAACATTTTTCACTATTCATTAAAAAAATGTACTTTATTGAAAAAATACCAAAAATTTACACAAAGTAAATTTTGATGTCTCTATTCTAAAGAAGAATTTTATTTTGTCAAATATAACACATACAATTGGAAAAAATTGGTTTTAAAAGAGGTTTGCCATCAATAGTCGGTTAATCAACCTTTTAAAGAATATTAGAATGTTTACGCTTAAAATTGGATTCATTCACATTTTTAATCCTATAACATTGATTGTAAAAAGTAAAAATATTTTACAATCATATGTAATCATTTTGTAGTTAGTTTTGTTCATTCCCACCATTACAATGGCTAGGCGTTAACTACCATTTAAAATAATATTATTTTATTATTAGAGTGGAACGTAAGATTCCCAAGAAACTCATTCTTGTGTATTGGGTATGCCATTCAGCATAGCATCCCCTTTAAAGTAATATTAATATTTTATTCACAACTACAGATTAATATAAAATTGTCATATTCTTTATTTACCTGGGGTGTTACATCCTTCCCCCCGTTTTGGGAATTATGTCCTCGCAACTTTACAATTGGGCTTGGAAACTTCATTGAATATCCCACATCAGAACAGGAGTCAGTAAAACAATCACTTTAAAATAAAGAAAGATAAGTACAAAGGTCACCCTAGTTAACCCATACTAGGATTCCAAGTATGAAAATATGGACATGGAGGAAAAAACAAAGGGTCATGTTCTGATGGAGAGTGATAGTAAACATGTCTTGGAAAATGTTAACCATAAGAAAATCACAAACATGTGATAGGTTAAACGGTATTCGATTCACCAGTATGAAAAGTTAACAGACAACATTTTTGTTTTATGTTACTTTTCATTGAGGAATTTATCTTTGAGCTTAACTAAATCATAATGAATCATACTTACTTGTCATGTAGACTTTCAACTATTACTAGATTCCTTAATCAAATGCATATTTTCTCCAAAAGACGAGTATTTATGAAGACTTGTTCGCATTAAGTGTACTATAATCAATTTCTAGAGAATCACCTAATCCAAAAAATAGAACTATATACTTTCAATGTCTTTAGACTCTAACCAATACCAAAACAAAAAAGGTTAGTACAAGATCAGATAATCCAGAAAAGGATAACCCTTTATAAAAAGAAAATCAATTCTTAATCTCCAAAATTTGTCCAACAAAACCCAAAGTTCAACGAGGACCATTCAATCAACAATTGTACACAAAATTCTACAAAGTAAACCAACCTAAGATTGAAACCCAAATATTTGGAGGATTTAATCACATAGTCTTCCAAGGTAAAAATTAACTTTTATCTCCAAATAACATCATTTTCTCTTAAATTCTCATATTGAAAAGTAATTAACCAAATCACATATCCTCCATGATAGGTTAATCATTTACATAGATAACCCAAAATAAACTTACTATTGATTCCTAAAATCATCTAACTAAAAATAATTAGTCAAACTAACCAGGGACTTCACGTAGTCCTGTGGTAGGCGATAAATACCAGTTGCACTTTGGTTGTGGGTTCGATTCCCGCAGCTTTGTCCGACGTGACGGGTTGTCACACGGTCTACGTGTTGTCCTTTTTCCCAAACTATATAATTCTTAAAACATTCTCCAAAATGAGATAAAATATTCAAAAATAATCATAACATATTTTAACCTCAAGTTTATCTCATGCCTTTCATTTTCCATCATAATATATAATAACCCTTAATTACCTGAAAAGTAAGGATCATATAAACCCTAAGGGTTACCTTTATAATTATTACCTGAACTTCCACATCGATTGGTCATCTCGTACATGATGCATTATAGAACATACCAAGGTACAAGTTGTTGATCATGACTCATAGATAGTTGGTTTAGAATAACCATGAGTTTCCTCATTGAATCCCCCATTTCATCCAGTCTCTTAATCAGAGAACCACAACAGTTTCCTTCAAACCTATTGTCACTTTGGTGACTGCTAGATCCATCGATTCACTAAAAATAGAAATGTCAGTGTGAGTATATCAAAAAAACCATCATGTACTAATGTGGAAGATAAACACTATGATATACTTACTCATTCACTTTATCAAAAACTAGGACTCTTTCTGAAATCCTAACCATTATGTTGATGTACCTTATGCTTAAAGAATACCCTAACCTATAAAGTTATCTAAACTGACCTCTAATACCAACTATAAGGCCCCAGCCTTAAACCTTACTTAATCATGAGTTATTACATGATTACACATTGAGGATCTTTTCAGGTATAGAGTTTTAGAGAATTAGATCATAAAACATTCATTACATTCCACATTTAAACAAAGTGGTTACATAAAGTTAGTATTCATTTTTCTTCCATCAATGGAAACATATTTAAAAATAAAGCATGGATTCTTTCTTGAAACTTCCTTGACACTATTATCATATCATGTACCTTTCCCTTGACCTGTTAAAAACATTTCAAAAAAAACTTGGGATGAGAATAAAAAGCTCAGTAAGGGTTATAAAAAATATGGAAAAGAAACATGAGTTCATATATACATAAGAATCAAATCATACATTACCCATAAAACATAGGAAATTTAATATACCTCATCAAATCAAGAATAAATCAAAGAAATCATAATACATAGAGGTAAATTGAGGCATTCATAACATTTTTATGTAGGGAGTAACCCTCTTGGTTACGTTTGGAATACCCGCCACAGTATATTCCCTAAATATCTTCAGAGAAACCTTAACGTTTCACTCCTTCACGTTACCCAATGCATTGGAGAGATATATCGGGCTCACCCGCTCTTAGTTTAAAATGGAACTGCCTGTCTTCATAACAATGCCCAAGTATCATAACAAAATCTTATCACATAAAACATGCATAAAGGAAACATAACATTTCCACCTTTCAATAATAAGATATCAATACAACACATTGATATAAAAACATTATGAAAACCATTTTCAATACCAAAATAAAATAAATGTAAAACATGGTATTTATTTTTCTTTTAAAAAGATGTTTTGGCTTGTAGAGGAAGCCGAAACTCAAATAATGGTCACGGCGGCAGAGAAGACGTTGTCACCGCATACGTATGACAAAAACATTCACTTTTTTCATTTAGTAAAATGCTTTGTATAAAAAATATTACTATCGGATAAACGTAAAAGTCAAAGGGGTTTATACACCGTATAAAAGAAGGTTGTGTATAAAACAAAATATGCCACAATGAAAGGATATTGAGACGAAGTCCCATACAAAGATGGTATCCTTGGATTAAGGATAAATCAATTACATAATTATATGTGACAAAATAATACCCCAAATATAAGTGGTTATTATGTGTAAAACAATCAGATGTTATTCACACATATTAATAGAACGACATATTCAAGGAGTACAGGCTTATCCCAAAAAATCAAAATTGGGTAAAGAAATTCCCTTGCAAAAATTTGACAACCTAACGGCGTCACTACAAAATTCAGCAAATCAGTTGATGAGAGAGTGAATGGTATCACATCACTTGGACATAAAATGTACCACAATAAGGATATATAAGAACATATCCCAACATAATAAGATGTAAATTAAAAGACATAACAAAAGATGTATTTTAAAAAGAGGAGGGTGAAAGGTTCCCTTACCAATTTTGGAAACTTTCGAAACGTACACCCCATGAAAGAAGGGTCATAAAACATTGATGTAAATATTCATAAAAGAAAATATATTACACAAAGAGTAGAATAATGGATAGTAAATGCACCAATCAAAGGAAATTGTGGAAAATGTAGCATAAATCTCACAGGAATAAAAGTGAGATGAAAAATCCCTTACGAAAACTCGGCAGCCTAACATCGCCACTTAAAAATTCCAAAAATGGATTTACGAGATCAAATATGGTCTCTCATCATATTAAAATAAAATTTACAGAAAGAGTAATATATAATAA
The DNA here is from genome assembly GCA_963277665.1 of Viscum album. Lineage (NCBI taxonomy): Eukaryota > Viridiplantae > Streptophyta > Magnoliopsida > Santalales > Viscaceae > Viscum > Viscum album. The sequence goes on along the minus strand of OY728119.1, from coordinate 766,203,356 downwards.
CATCCCCCAACATAACAAAGGGGAGCTTAAAATAAGTGACATAAAGGAGAGAACTTAAAAAGAAAGAGAGAGGTTATATCTCTTACGAAACTTCGGCAGCCTAACAGCGCCACTCAAAAATTACAAAAAGGATTGATGATAGAAAATAGGGTCTCTAATCATATTAACATAATAATTAATGTAGGAGTAATATAAAATAACATCCCAATCATAAGAAATATGAGCTTAAAAGGAATGATATAAAACAGTGTACTTAAAAAGAAAGAGAGGAGTAGGATCCCTTACCTCGGGTCCGACTTGACTCGATCGTTCTTTAATATCCTGAATAATAAACTTGAGTTAATTTATACTTCATTAAGAACCTTTTTCAAGTTCATTGTTCCTTTTATATCACTTATTTCCATGTTATAAACATTATGTAATCATATAAGTTAATAATGTTTGTTTTGTCGATATTTGGTTCTTAAGTCGAAAGTGGACTTCTTATAATTATATGTTGTTCGTGTGGTAAAAGGTTCATTATATCCAGAATTATATTCATGATTTGGATATCATATATATCATATATATCCATAATATACATGTATTTATAATATTACATAACATTTAGAGTTAAGAAATGAAATGCACCGTTCATGGGGACGGTAAGCCGTACCTATGCATGAACGCTAGTTCCATTTCTATTTCATATTTAATGGAATTAAAACATAATGATATATAATAGTATTTTAATTCCAGTATGGAATAATATATAATATCATTAATTATTTCCTTTATACATACCACAAATGGTATTAATTAATCAAATCACTTTTAGGGGGTGGTAGTCCGCACTTCCTAAAATGAATATATCGCGTATACCAATACTGGAAGCCATAAAGGTATGCCATAAATGAAAAATACATAAGCTTACAGAAAACATAAACATATTATATATCATATATAAATATAGTATCATATTAATGGCCACATTTTAAGGTGTTAAAAGAATGGTGAACAATCATCATTTCGTGAGGCAGAAATTCACCATCCAGAGAAACAGTATGTTCTTCAACCATTTCATGTAGGTGTGTGTAAGTTTAGCTCGAATTATTCTTATAACAACATCCTAGTATATTGAAGATACTGTATTTGTTACAAAATAAATTAATAAAAAGAGTTTAGGGGGTTGGAGAAGCAAAATAATACAAAAGAACACAAGTGAAGACATTACCTTAAAATCGGGTAACTCTTTTTGATTTGAGCTCAAAGGCTTCCTTGGGAAGACTTCTGCCCAAAGTGAGGCTTCAAGGAGTTATAGATGGATATGGAGAGACACAATGGTAAGGTGGTTTCCAAGCCAATGGCTTTGGAAGTGTGGTTAAGGAGGTAGAGGTGGGGGCATTTTATAAGAGGAGGGGAGGGGCACTCTTGGAATGTAAATAAATGTTACTTTATTTTAGAATGAGTTTCGGATTTTAATGGTCCCACATTGATGTGTTTCGAGGATAAGGTGATAAGGGTTAGAAATCCTCCCTTGAAATAGGTGTTGGACATGTGTATGTCTTATATTTTACATTATCTTTCAATTTTCCTTAAATTGTTAAATAATGAGGTCATCGATGCATCATCATGATGTCATAAATAATTTAATTTATTTAACGACTAAAAATTATAAAAAAATTATCATGATGTAGGAAATCTTTTTAGATTTATAATGAATATTTATAGTTAAAAATCTGAATTTTATAACCCCATGTAAAAATTGTTTTAGTAAAACATGTCTTGTTTGTGTTATTTTAACTTTAACATAAAATAAAAAGTTATTTATGTCATTTCCAAACCAAAGTGGCTCCATGGGATCCCCAAGTTGACCCATGGATTATCTTGGTCAGCCATGACACATATAATGAGGTTATTACATGTGTCTAGGTCATTTCATATTAGTAAAACATTATTTTTACCTTAAACTACACTAATTACCTCTAATCGCGATGAAAAACATAATAAGTTACTATTCACCAAAAAATTATTTTAATCCCATTGAACCACATTTTACTTATTAATGACAACCATGTATGTCGGATTTTTGAAATTCAAAACACAACGGTGGAATATTTTCATTTAAATGGAAAAATCAGTTTTTATAAGTACCACTTAGTGGTTTCACTATTCATCAAAAATTGATGTTTTTCAGAAAATTACAAAAACTTCACCCTAGGATATATTTGATATTCTGAATTCAAAAATGATGTCTATTTTACAAAATTCAAAACATATAAGTTTTATTAATTAATTTAATAATTAATTCCCTCTATCAAAACAAATAGCGTGTTTTTAAGAAACAATATCTATTAAAATATTTACACTAGTTTAAGTCCAATTTCAAAGTGAAATTAATTCCAATGACCACCATTAGATTTAGTGGTAAAAATATATTCTAATTTCACTTTAAAACCAATTTAAAAGATAATCTAATCACATAAATAAATTAGATTAAAAAGAGGTTTTGAATTAAAATACAAAAAAATTCACTATTCATTAAAAAATGTACTTTATCAGAAAAATACCAAAAATTTACACAAAGTAAATTTTAATGTCTCTATTCTAAAGAAGAATTTTATTTTTGTCAAATATAACACATACAATTGTCAAAAAGTGGTTTTTAAATAGGTTTTCCATCAAAAGGCGGTTAATCGGCCTTTTAAAGAATATTTGAATGTTTACACTTAAAATTGGATTCATTCACATTTTTAATCCTCTAACATTTATTGTAAAAAGTAAAAATATTTGACAAACATATATAATCATTTTTTATTTAGTTCTGTCCATTCCTGCCATTACAACCGCTAGTCATTAACTACCATTTAAAATAATATTATTTTATTATTAGAGTGCAATGTAAGATTCCCAAGAAACTCGTTGTTGCATATTGGGTATTCCATCAAGCATATCATCCCCTTTAATGTAATATTAATATTTTATTCACAAATATAGATAAATATGCAAATTTCATATTCTTTATTTACCTGGGGTGTTACAGTAATTGGCATCAAAGGAGGCATGGATCTCAACTACCAACACAAAGTTTCATCAAGTGATCTTTTACTGATTCAATATTAATAATTCCATGATATGTTAAAGTTTACCTTAATTCCCAACCAAATAAAAGAAATCCAAGGGTCATCTTCTTCAATTCGTTTTCTTTTTTCTTATTCTCTTTCAAAAAATTTATCCCTTTATTAAATTACATAAGGATATTATTTTAACATTATTTATCCCTATCCATCTTAAATATTATTTCATATCTTATAAATAAACCCATATTTTTTATAACGGATTTTGAAAAATAGTCCTCTCTCTTCTTTATATTGTTCTTTAGGTTCTCACCACCATTAATGTGAGGCTTTATGGTTTCTCAATTTTCCATAAATCCAAGGGCTCCCACTTCTTCCTTATATTCATGGTTTCCATTAAAACCAATTGATTTTCTCCATATTTGTTTCTTGAATTTTTCTAATTTCATGGGAGAAATATAACCCTATATTTTATTATGAAGTGGAGCAAAGATGGGTTATATTCTACAGCTATTTTTCAATTAATTTTAAATATGTACCATTATTATTTTTGTATTTTATTATATGCTATTCATAATGTGTTAATTTCCACTAAACATTCATTAAATATATATATTACTCATAAATTTATTACTTTAATGATAATCAATTTTATTTTTTATAATAATTTATGAAATTAAATTCACCCACCCTCTTAGCCATTTTACTCTAACCAATATTTTGTATCAATGAATTTTTTTGTCCTAAAACATATCTTGTTTTATTTTAAAAACAACCATGTTTTGTAAAATATAAATCATTTAAATGTTTGATCTTTTTAAATTTGAATATTTTTTATACCCTTATGTTTCTATTGATGATTAGATTAGTGGTTGTGCATATTATTTTAGTACTTCCATCAATACCTATTGTGAGGAATTTATGTCAACTTTTATTATTATATTTGGTTTTCTAATATGGAAATTTTTTATTCATGGTTATATTTCAACTAGTGGAAAGAAGAAAAAGTGAAACATAATGGTTTTTTTCTGAATTAGTTTGTAAGACTTTAAACTCCCTATAATTTGGTTGAGAACAAAATGATTTTAATTATATATCTATGTCAAAAACCGCACCTGAAATCTAGAAAGTCTTAATAGTTACTATTTCAGAAACACATAAAATTAAAATTACTGGACATGATATATATAGACATGATTTTGAAAATTAAATAATTCACCCTAATGAATTTGTTATTGATATTTTAATGTAGTTTTATGAAATATTAAATGAATGAATGTGTCATGTTGATACTCTTACTACTGAAACACTAGAGAATAAAATCATTATGGTGCTACAAAGTACATGGGAACCCAATGTAATGACAAACCAAGATGATAATGATATAAAAAACATTAAATTCAATGTACTCATCCAAATATCCCATGAATTCTATGAAAATAATGAAGATGTAATTTGATAAGTAATACAAATAAGTAAAAGAGAAATATAAAGTTACTTTTAAATTAATTAATTGTGATTCTTATAATGGTGATTAAAATTTTCTTCTAGATAATAATATGAAAAAATTATTAAAAATAAATAAATCTTACCGACATTCTAAAATGGAAGATTAAAAAATAGAGCAATAATTAAGGTGATAAAAATAAAAAAAATCTGGATACAAAAATATGGAATTCACCATAATCTGAAATAACAAAAATGACAAGAAGAATAAAAGCCTGAAAATATTTTAGGATTCAACTTATAGTGAAATAGATTACTTCCTCTCCTAAGGCATGTTAAGTGGTTATATTTACAAGAGCCAAGTGGATGTAGTTGAGTTTAGTAAATAAGTAAATTATAAGACATCTTCTTCCACCTCCTTAAATTGCTCATTTTCTTATTCTTCTTCAAATTACATAATACATGATGTTATAAAATATGCTTTCGAACAATCTAGATTTTTTTTGTGAAATAGAATAAATATATTAATGTTTTAAAATTATATATTATCATGTACTTAAATAAATTATCATCTTGATATAAATATGATTAATTATTAGATAATTTTAAAAATCAACCAAATTATCATGAGTTGCAATCGATTGGCGATGATATCAAAAAAAACTATGACAAAAATCTAACAAGGAAGAAAAAATATAAACAAAATAATGGGTTTATAATGAAATGAAAATAATAATTTTACAATTTATATTTTATAAAATTATATTTCTTCAAAAAAAGACAAATTTTGTAAAACCTATTACTCAAAACCATCATTATAATTTTTATCATAAAATAATGAATTTTATTTAAGAATTCAAGTGAAAAAATTCTTGACTTGGTATACCAAAATGTAACCATTTTCATCCCATTTAAAATATAAATATTCATAATCAAAAAAAATCATTGCACCAAACTCCATCATAGATAACATTTAATTCCCAAAATTTGTGTACCAAATTCATAAATTCATAATTTCATAGGAAAGAACAGTAATATTTAAATACCAAATTGAAATGTGGAACATGGATAGTGTATATTCATAAAACATGTGTGACAATCCCTCTAAATTTAATCACCTTTTAAAACATGATGGATGATTCATGAAATCATTGTAAATTCTAGAAGTAATTTACTCATTTTTTTATAATCATTTTTCACAATTCAATTATTATAATTTTTATTTTATTTATAGATATTTTAAGAAAATTTTTTATTTTAATTTTCCAATTATTAAATAATGGTTTTAACATTTCCCTAAAAATGATTCTTTCAAGGTCTTTAACTATAAAGAAATGATTTTTTTACCACCATTAATTTTATAAATGTATATATTATAAATTTAAAATATATTTGTTCCAAAATAATTAATGTATGATAATTAAAGATAGTTATTCTAGGATATGGAATAGTTGCGTCTATCACTATAGAACATACAATTGTTAATATAGGATTGAAACGTATATTATGATATTAATCAAAATTTAATTTCAATGATAATGTTGTTTCTCATCCTTTTCAACATGGTAAGAAACAGAAAACATTTTTTTAACCAAAAAAATAAGTATCAACCTCTAAATCCCTTACTCTTGTTCACCTTGATATTTTTGGACTAAATGAATTCTATTGTAGTATAGGAAAATTGTATTCTCATATGATTTTCAATGACTATACTAGATTCACCAGGGTGTTTTTCTTGGTATACAAAAATATTACTTCTAATTTGTTTAAAAGATTTACCCAGAAGGTCAAAAATGAATAATTTGAAAAAATAACTATCATTTAAAGTGATCATGATAAGATTTTGATAAAAAAATTATTTTAATAACATTATGATTTACATGGTTATAAAAATCGTGTTTAAAATTATAAAACACCAATTAAAAAAACATTTGATAAATATTTAATCAAAAATATGCTGGAAATATCAAGAAACCTCTTGAATAATTTTAAAATCCTTTAATACATATGGGATGTGGTGTTATATTCCACTTGTTGTGTCATAAAATGGGATATCATAAGAACCATCCTCAAAAATACCCCTTACCAACATTGGAATAATAAAATTATAATAATTTATTTTTCAATGTTTTAGGATGTAAATTTCATATTCAAAAAATTAAATACAACCTAGATAAATTTATCCAAAATCCAATAATGGAATATTTCATGGGTAATTGAAGTCAGGAAAATCCTACCAAGTCTTCAATTAAGAAACCAAAGAAAATAAAAAAACCTTTCATATATAATTTGACTGAAATCATCCTAAACAATCATCCAGATGTGAAGACGTTGCCGATAATCTTGATCCATTGACTTTAAATGACCCACCTTTTCTTAATGACACTACCAACAATGAATATATTTCAAATAATTTACCTAATAATTTTAAATAATCCAATTTCCTCCCTTGGAATACATTATCAGTGATCTAAAAGATGTACTCATACTATAATTTCTATCTATAATAAAGTTGTCCATCATTATCCTATTTCTTTTCTGTAATATAAAAACCATAAGGATTCTATTATGATGAAAATAGGTATTTTAATATTCAATAAGAACTAAATATATTCAAATAGAATAATGGATGGAATCTAATTAGAAGACCTAATGATCATATTGTTATAAATACCAAATAGATTTTTTTAAATTAATTAGATGAGAAGGGTAACAAAACATGTAACAAAGATAAAATCGTATCCGAAGGCTATAATCAACATGAATATATTCATTACAGTGAACCTATTTGACCTTTTAAGATAGATTAAATTAAAATATTCCTGTAATTTTATTCTCATATAAATTTCAAAAAGAATCAAATGAATATTAAATGTTTATTTTAAAATTGTTTTATTTAAAAAAAATTATGGAACAACAACTTATTTTTTGATATAATAAATTTCTAATTTACACAAAAAAGTTATACTATGATTTATATTGGTTAAAAAAAATCCCCTCAGGCTTGGTATAAATGATTAATAAGTATTCATTTATCAAATAATTTTAAAATGGAAAACTAAGATTAAATATTAAATCAAGGAAATTATTAAAATAGCCTTTTAATAATTCAAATCTATGTCAATATCCTAATTTTTGGATCAAAAAATTAATCTCATTGAAATATAATTTCATATATTATGAGAAAACAATTTGAAGTATATTTTATGGGGGTGTTAAACTTATTTCATGGTATTGAAATATCGCAAAACAATGATGGTAATTTTGTAATCCCAAATAAATATGTTCATAAATATCTAATAAGTTTTTAATTGATCAAGATACAAAAATCAACAAACATATAACTACTTCTTTTATGATTATATTGGATTATTATGATTAACTGGTTCACAAAAAACATTATATATTGATTATTAGTGTTCTTATTTTTATTATTGTGGCTTGAGTAAACATAATTTATCATGTTTTTCTTTGCACTAATTTTCAATCCAATCCATTAGAATAACATTTAAAATCTCTTGAATGGTGTTTTAAATTTCTCAAAGGTTCTAAAAATCATGGATTATTTTATCATAAAGAAGAATTATTTAATATTTCATGTTTTTTTATGTCAATTTTGGGATTTATAAACTACATAAGAAACGTAAAATTGGGAGTTGTTACATTCATTTAAATTACATAATCTCTAGAAGTAGTTAAAAATGATAAATTTGGATTCTCAATCTGTACCTGAGGCAGAATCAATAGTCGTGTGTAATTTTTCTGATGAAAAACTCTATTATATTTTGGGATAACATTTATTCATTTTTTCAACAAAATTTGACAGATCATGAGGTATAAAAATATAAATAAATCCCCTTTATAATGAATGTATTACACACATTGATATTCAAAATCACTTTTTGAGAGACCACATAAAAATTTATATTCCATGTTAGTATATATTTTCACATTATATCAATTAGATGATATATTAAAAAAACCTTGCATTATAGTGTTTTAATTTTATTATGAGAGACTTAAGAATCATATTCATTAAATTATGTATCTTATCTCTTCATGTCTATTTTTTTTCTTTTTATATAGTGATTATGTCTAAAAATCTATAATTTCATGTTTTTTAAAACTTCTTGTTCAAATTTTTGAAGTTATGTTTTTATATTCATGTTGAAATTATAATGAATGTTTTACCTCTTATATAGATAAGCCATTTTGTTTATAAGTAGATATTTTAATCCCAACTAGAGAGAAAATTCTAAGGTATTTGGGAGAGTAAATTTTTTATAAAAAATAATTGATTTAAAGGGATAAAAGATTCATGAAAATGGTGTAAGGCATCATAATCATGGCAGAAGTGATATTAATAAAACAATATATGATATCAAAAATGGGTAATATCTCTTTAAGAATGAAATGATTTCAAATGAAGGTAAAGATATAGATTCATGGGGGAGTCATCTTCTTTCATCGAAAAAATATTTATAATTCTTTTGTATTATCGACCTTTTCTATATTTTTCTTTCCTCTTAGTTCTGAACCTATATTAACATTCATTTTAACATTTAATGATTGTTTTTTAATATCATAAAGGGATAAATTGTTAAACCAAACGTTTTTTTTATGATCACAATCACTTAATAAATTTTTAATATTTATTTTGAGTGTAGCACAGTCATAGTAATTGAAAATAAGCAAAAGAGGGTATTGGACCAAACGAAGAAATAAACAGAAGTCCAGTGGGTTTCTTTGAAGATAATCAATGGAAATCTATATTGGTTGGCCAGTTGGAGATCATGAGATGGCCCGTAGGTCAACCATAATCACCTAAAACACATTAAATCACACAATATAGTAGTTTGAGATCACTGGATACCCAATGGTATCCATCAACTGCCCGATGTAGGCAACATAAATGTGGAATCATATTGTGGTCTCATAAAAAAGTTTATGGGATAATCCAACTCGATATTAGATTCAATGCATAATAATTAAATGAGAATTAAATTTTGGTGAAAAAGCATTGACTCATCTATTTAAAGGATTGACTATATCCAAGGCTCCTCCAACACCTCTGAGGATTATAGTTAGACATTAAGGGAGGCCTAGAAAACAATTATTGACAAAACATTCCATCAAGTGATTCTTGATAAATCCAAAATGAACAATAAAAATATCTCTTCAAGTGAGAGTATATTATAAATCTACAAAAGGACACTTGGATACATCTTCTTCAATTCTATTTCTTTTTTCCTATATATTTGTGAGTTTTTATCCTTTTATTTTATTACATAAGGATTATCTTTTATCATCACTTTCCCCACAATATTTTATATTCATAACATCTTATAAATAGAGTTGAGTTATTTGGAATGGGTTTTTTTTAAAAACTCACTCTTATTTATCTTCGTCTTTATGTTTTCACCACCAATAATGTAAGGGTTTATGGTTTCTTTTTATTTTCCATTAAAAAAAGGTTTTAATATTATTTTTTGGTTTCTGATTTTGTATTAAAACTAAGATATTTCATCTTTATTTGGTTTTTTGACAACCATTAAAGTGAATAGATTAATACAACCATCTCATAAATTAGTAAGGTGGTGAGATGTAGGGAATATTGTTGAGCTACTTTATAAATTCATTATCAATGTGTTATCTAATAAGTTTCACAATTTTTTCATTACGTTTAATGTTTTAATTTATTCTACCATTTATTTATAGTGATTGTTTTATTATTAAATCTATTTCTTGCATGATAATCTCTTTTTCATTACAGTACTATTTAGGAATGTTTTTTAAAAGGCAGTTCACTCCCTCCCTATTTCCATTTTACTTTGACCTATAGTTTTTATTATTTAATAATTTTTTAAAATATAATATATTTTCAATTAAATAAAAGGAATTTTAATTATTTTATATTATCCATATTTGTTACCCTTTTTTTTATTGACTAAATATGCAATTAAATCATGTTGAATAATGGTATTTTATTACTAGAAGGGGATATTTCATTTAATGGTGCCCTTTGGTGATAAGAGGGATTTATTAATATATTTTATTTATTCATTAATGAGAAACATTATGGGAACACATGTGTAAATAATTGAGAAACTAGTGACCAGTTCTCTAGTAGGGTCCTGAAAATTGTGAAATCCAAATCAAGAAAATTCCATCGAACTCATCAAAAGATAGAAATTAAATGTGGAAGAAGATTAAAGAAAAATGCTCAAATGAAGGGAGACTGAAAAATGAAAATTCCTTTATGGATCGTCACTCTGTATGGCGGTTTGTGGCGTCAGAATAATGTTCTTGAACCAAATGGTTTGCGGAATGAAGACTACGAAAACATATTCCACAAACTATGTTTTTGGAGGGAAAGAGGTGGAGAATTATAAAAACACATATGATGCCCCCATGAACCATGTTATTGGTAGAATGAAGGTGGATAATTCCTCCCCCATGTACAGTATCCCCTACGAACAAAGTGGTTGACGGGGTGAGGTGGCATCGCTATCCCCCACAAATGAATCCCCCTCCGACTTTGTCCACTATGGTATTCCGAAAGAGGATATACATGGCCCATAGATCCATCTCCAAAACCAATCATTAAAAGAAAAATTAGGGGGAATTGAATAGAGAGTGTAAAATAGCTCCTTGGATGGTTGAAAAAAGGATGACACGCAGAAAAAGATATAAAGGGTGTGGGAGAAATCCCTCCTACACCCAAAGAATTTCGTGTAATCCATCCTATGAACCATGTGTAGGTGGCCCTTCATAAACCCCATACTATGAAAGGTATGAAGAAAACATTCTGTGGAAGAGGAGATATGGAGGTGGTGTCGTTCATGAAATTGAGGCTTCATTTTCAGACCCCACGATCGAATAAAAAACAGTGTGTGGAAAATGGTTCACAGACCCTCCTACGTAGAAAATGGTTTATGGAAAATCATATATGGAAATCATAGTATGTAGACAAGCCTTGGTGGAAAACAGGTCGTAAATGTCCTTTGGAGAATAATGCTTCATGAATGACCCTATGATGAAAATTGTTCACAGACACCCCTATACAGGAAATGGTATGAAGAAGCCCCTACGCAGACACTCATATGAGGAAGATCCAATTTATATGCTCCTACATGGAAATACCTAAGAAAAAATTAAAATAAGCCCACTGTTCCATACCACGGTGGATATGCCTCCATACCCACGCTCTGGATTAGTGCAAGGCCACGGTTTTGGCCTGGTCCCTTGGCTACCATCACTAAACCCCATGAAAAATGGAGAGACGCACCGTGAAATTTTCGGGCTGGGTCATTGACATTTTTTGTTGCACCGTTATGCTTTCCAAGAATCCATCCCTTTAATACCATGAGTCGACCTACTCCCCATAAGACTCTTAAAACCCCATCACCTGCCTCCCATGAAAGGTTGATACAGAACTCTATGGACAATTGAGGTCTTAGTGTTTCTTACAAGCTTGGATACACCCTTCTCCATCTATCAAATTTTATGTCTCGGGAAATTATAGATCTTTAGAAACCACCCCATCCATTGTAAATGTAAGTTTAGTGTCCTGAGGAAACCTCTACATGACTCTGCACACAATTCTCCAATGGCTATTCATATATTGGCCACAAAAAGGCCTACCAACTAGAGACAAATCTATACTCAATAGAGTATTTTTATACCTACATACGTCCAAATGGATTCCATACAATGTTTCATTTCTAATGATCTATGAATACCCAGAATCATGGTTTACACTTCTATTTCATTTCATATTCAAGGCATGTTAGAACATCTAGACCTGATTATCCTCTAGTTAATTATGGATTTTATAAAAATTAGTCCAAACTATAAGACCTTAAATAGTGAATTATCATCCTTAACACTTGACATTAAACTCTATGGTATTAGTCCTTGCAACTTGAATTAAACTATAATGCAATCATACAAGCCATATGACATTAAATTTTAGTATACCCAGTGATTTCTGATCTTTATAAACATCCCTAACCATTGGAAATGGATGTCCAATGCCTTAAGGGAACATCTTCTTCACTATGCAAGAAATTCCATGATGGATCTACATACGTTGGTAAAAAAAAGGACAATAAACCAGAGAAAAATTAATCCTCATAAGAGGATTTTTACACCTATGTATGCCCAAATGGTTTCCATTCCTCATATCATTTCTCATGATTTGGGAACCCACAGAATCATGATTTACACCTTCCATCTATATCATGTTCGAGGCATGGCTGAACATCCTATACCAATTATCATATATTTAATCATATATTCAATGAAAAATGGTCCTCATCATATGACCTTAAACTAAAAGGCCACAACTCATCCTAACCTCCTGATGTTAAATTTTATGGTATTATTCTCTGAAATAGGACATTAAATTGTGATTCCATCATCCAATACATATGACTTCATTCTATATTATATCTCATATGACTTTCAACAAGGAACTCCCCCTATGGTAATCCCCAAGATTTTCTTGTAGAAGGTTGCATCAGTGCTCATTTCTATCTCTTCCAAGGGCGTACCTGTAGAGGTTAATATGATTATGCAAAGTATGAAATCAAAGCGGGGGTATTGATATGTTCAAATCCCCCAATATCTCTCCGTTTTGGATCTAGTACCATCAATCAGCAAATTATATGGGATTTAAGATCTTCATATCCACCGAATCCTCTTGTTTCCCACACCAAAAAATGACTCACATGGGTTTAGAGGTTAATAGAAGTCATGAAATACACATAACCCCAAATCCTAGTCCTCCTCCAAGGTGTAGGCACCAAATGCATTGAACATTGAGAACTATGATTCTCACCATAATAATGATACAGAGGAAGACATACTAAGGCCCAATCACCATGCAATATCATCCATGAATTGAGATATTATGCCACCCATAAATGGGCCTCATATAAGGTATATGCCCCCCAAGCAATTCAAGTTTCTCCTTAATGGGCCTCATCTATGGTTTAAGCCCAAAATTCCTTGAACTAAGTGAACATTGATTCCTACCCCAAACAAGATACGTAGGACACCCATCCAAAGGCCTGAGCTCAAAGGTAATCCCACTCAAGGGATGAACCTAATTATAATCCCAATTCATAAAGGAATCCTTTAAGGTGGAAGTACCAACTCCATCTCAAAAAGGTAGTTATCCATCTATTTAAGCCCCACATAATGCCCCATTTATGGGATTCTTTGAGAGTGTATGTACATACTCAAAATAGACTACAAGGTTTTTAAATTCCAACTAATTGGGATATGTAGGAAGCCTCTTTGAGGTCCAAACCTGACACCCAAATCACCCTAATGTTATCTGGTCAATGTCCTCAGTAGGTTAATATCCACCAAGGAGAAGATATCTCTTTGGAGAATCTTGGACTAATTCGATGTAAGTGAAATATAAAATATTGATTGGCATCTTCCACCTAGACATCCTTTCCACATGATTTTAAGCTGCATGGACGTGCCCCTGTCACATGACCTCAAAAGGTGATATGTCAATTAATGCGACACTGAATTATGTGGAATCTAATTCCCCTCATGAGGATATTTAAGAATCCCATCTTGTGGGATCAATCATGATAATTAAATGATCTATGTCCCCTAGGATTACAATAAACCCTATAGAACCTCATCACATTGATTAAGTCATCGTTGTCTTAGTAAAATACCAGAGAATCATTAATGTGTCCATTAAAGGGTTACATTGATGAACAACCTAGGATACACATAGATTACTTCATTAGTAGATAACCCTAGATACATACATATGGTTGTGAACCCATACATATTTCGGATTGATCTTACGACCTAAGGGTAATCTATGGACACATGATTAGAAAAAACCAAGGATGATGAACATATGAACATTTCCTAAATCTCTAACAGAGTCCCAAAATAGGTTATAATTCCCCCTAAAAGGGTGTGATGATCCCATCCTTCCATCCCCTCGACCAATGGAGTCCTTAAGTGTCATTGACCAAAACACCCAATGAGCGTCTGCCTATGGAATGAAGGTCCATGAATCATGGAACCATGAATCATGGATAAAAGGGCCATTGGGTGTTTTTGGATCCGCAAATAAATATCCTGTAGACAATCCAATGAAATTATACCAAATGTGGAATGATTGTAAAAACACTGGACCCCATACAATCACCCTCCAAGACCACTCAATTTTGGAACCTCCTTCATAAAATAATAAGGATATACTGCCTAGTCCTGGTGTGACCATATCATTCACCAAAAAGGGTCATGATGTGAATTATATCGAAAAAAAATGTTGAACCTGACTTGAAACTCTTTGTAACTTCTTGAAATTAGTTCTTATCCATTGGTACATTTTACTTTCTCCCACGCACGAACCTCGGGTTGAAATAAAAATCATGAACCCAACATGAATCCCTAACTCGAGTGGCTGGTTACCCCTCCTCAAGACCCTATTTCATTAAAAAGGTAGAGGTCCTAGAAAGATCATCAAATAATCACGTGTTCATGATATGATACTTTGATAGGTTTTTTTTATTTTTTACTTGTCATATATATTACAGGTGATTCACAGAACAACCTGTAATCCAATGGAATCCCAAAAACATGCACAGACATGCGTGTAAGCGACCACACATGTGGGCAGGTCCCTAATGAAGAATAGCACTCCATCACCTACCCAACATCTACAATTATGGGTTCCAAACATTAAAATCTAGGATTACCATAAAAATGGTACTCTCCTAATGACAGAGGTTACAGGGAATGACATCTAATTGGTAAAATTTCACCAGCTTACTCTTCAGGCCTGACCGATGTCCCATCAAAAGATGACCCCACTGGCCGTCTCCAACCACTTCAGGAGTCTGTCCTCAGAGCTCAATAATGAGTACCTCCATTACCTTAGTGAGGCATATGAGGATGTCACCAACAAATTTTTCCCTATTGTATAGGATCCCCGCTCGAAGGCCCCTACCAAATAACGTCACCACTAGGGTTGTGCAACCCAATATCCTCACTCTAATAAGATGTTATTCCAAGGTCTCCTTGTGAAGTCCAACAGACACATACTGCTTAGACATCCTACTGTGGCCGATGAACAAATCATAGGTGTAATGCCCCGACCCCAGCTACCCAGAGTTGGTGCGTTACTTCGTAACATTGGCATGATCACAAAAGATCAATTCTCGAAAGACCGATTAGTTTAGTAGCCTTGGAAACACTAGATACATTCATAAGTCTTACATTACACAATAAAGTAAAACAAAACTAAAATAAACATCCTTTCTGTATATCCCCTCATACTATCCCTACAGGTCATTCATAATATACTTCATCACATCCTGGAAAAATTAAAACATTGAAAGGGGTGAGCTCAGATGCTCAGTAAGGATAACAATATAGCGGAAGCTTTCATAAATAAAAATTAACATTTGAGGCAATGTATAACTAAAACAAAATCCTTTTAAACATGTACTTCAACATAATATGGCAAATGTAAAATGAGATAATGCCATTTACGTATTCACGTGGATATTCTACTGGTCGAATAATCACATGCAATATCAATAACCACTTTCTTAATGATTGAATGCCTAATTCCAGACTATCATAACCACGTAGCCAAGGCCTCTTTCCAAGACCACAAATAAGATTTTGTCAAGGCCTCGTGCCAAGACACTAGTTTGTCTCACGAGACATACCGATGCATCGAGGAGCTATAGCGGGCTCCACCCGTCACTTATTAAGTCCAATGCATTCCTCATATGAACAGGTTTAAACATATCATAAACCATAACATAATCGTATCACATATAACATGAATAAAGGAAACATAAAATGTACACATTTCAATCACAAGATATCAATACAACACATTGATATAATAAAAACACTTTCAAATCCATTTTCAATACCAAAATTAAAGAAACTTAAAACTTTGTATTTATTTTTCATTTAAAAAAAGGTTATGTCTTGTAGAGGAAGCCGAAACGCAAATAATGGTCACAGCGGCAGAGAAGTCGTTGTCTCCGCATATGTACGGCTAGAAAAACATTCCTTTTTGTCGTTTAGTAAAACGCTTTGTATAAAAAAGATTTCTTTTGAACAAACGTAATAGTCAAAGGGGTTTATACACTGTATAAAAGAATGTTGTGTAAAAAACAAAATATGTCTCAATGAAAGGAGATTGAGATGAAGTCCTTACCAGGATCATTTTTTTAAATAAAATAGATCTATTATGTGTATTCAATATAATTACACATAATGAAATTACAAATACAAAATAGGAAATAATAATATCATGACATAATTTGAAAGTAGGAGATTATCCCAAAGCATAGAAATTGGGTTAAGAAGTTCCCTTACCTCGTGTCTGAGTTGACTCGCCCATTCTTTAATCTCAGGAATAATAAACTAGAGTTAATTTCTATTTTCTTAAGAATCATTTTCATGTTCATTATTCCTTTTATATCACTTATTACCTTGTTATGAACATTATTTAATTATTTAAGTTAATAACGGTCATTTTGTCGATCTTTGGTACTTGAGTCAGAAGTAAACTTCTTATAATTACAAGTAGGTCATGTGGTGAAATATCCATTATATCCAAAATTATATTCATGATGTAGATATCATATATATCCAGTATATACATGCATTTGTTATATTACATAACATTTAGAGGTCAGAAATGAAATGCACCATTCATGGAGACGGTAAGCCGTACGTACGCATGAACGCTACTTTCATTTCTATTTCATATTTAATGGAATGAAATTATAATTATATAAAGGTATGAAATAATTACAGTATAATATAATGTATAAAACCATTTACTTCATCCTCTATACATCCAACATATGGCATTAACAATTCAAATCACTTTGAGGGGGTGGTAGTCCGCACTTCCTAAAATGAAAATATCGTGTTTACCCATAATGGAAACCGTAAAGGTATGCCATAACTGAAAAATAAAGAACTGTAAGTAAAAAATAAACACATTATATATCTTATATAAATATATTGACATCTTAATGGACACCTTTGAAGGTGTTATATGAGTGTTGAACAATCATCGTTTCGTGAGGTGATTAAGGAATAAAAATTGAGGATGGGGGAGTGCTCTCGACGCGCACTCTCGGCACTCTCGGCTGATACCTAACCCTAGGTTGTGATTTGTTTGTGTTTCTTGGCTTCTTCGGTTATGGCAAGCTTCGATCCTGCTTGGGAGACCGGATCTGTGAACGAGCTGGTCCTCAATAACCCTAAGGATTCCAATCCTCCGCAACAGAAGCCAGCGCCTGAAGGGACTTCAAATGGACTCTCCTTTGTGGAAGTGGCTAAAGCACCAGGGAAAGAGCCCCGCATGCGAGATACGGTTGAGGTTGGTCAGAATTACTTTTCTTTTTCTAATTTCAAGGATACACATGCAGGGATTAGGAAGAAGGGTTCGATAGCACATGTAAAAGCTGATGGCGAAGCGGTTGCTGAGAGATTGAAGTTAGGGGATCATTCCATCATTGCTAGGCTGATTTTGCCAAAGGGCTCGCAGCCCTGGAGGTTAGATTATCTCAAATCTCGATTAACTAATATCTGGGGCTTTGATGCCTGGAACTGCGTCTCTTTGGGTAAGGGATTTTATCATTTTCTGTTTCCTTCTGAGGAGCTTAAATTGAGAGTCTGGGGGTTTGGCTCCATTTCTTTCAAGCCTGGGGCATTGCATATACGTGAGTGGGATAGATCTTTTAATCCTTTGGAGATGGGTAGATCGGTTGCACAAGTTTGGATCAAAATCTTTGGTTTAAACTGGCTTCTTTGGCATCCCAGGATCCTATATGACATCTCGCTAGCTATTGGAGTACCCATTAGAATGGATAAAGAAACTGAATTCGCCAGATATGGGCATTTTGCCAGATGTTTAGTTGAGGTAGATCTTTCATCCACCTTAATAGATAAAATATTTTTATCTACTGATGAGGAGGAAATTAGCTTGAGGATTGAGTATGAAAGCCTGCCCAAATACTGTTTCGATTGCAGAGTATTAGGACATGACTCCTCTAATTGTAGGAAGACTCTTTATTGCTCAAATTGTTCTGTGAAGGGGCACGATCTTAACTCATGCCCCAATCTGAAAGACATGCCACTTGAACAGAAAAAGATTTCTTCACCCAAGAAATCTTCTGGATTGACTGTTCAAAGCTGTTCCACAGTGCCACTTCCCAAAAAATCATGGGCGGCCATTGTAGAAGAAGGTCCTTCTGATCTCCCAGAATTGCAGCCTTATTGTACTGGTGATGTGGATCAGACACAAAACTCCAACTCTGATAAAATGCATAAAATTGTTTATGTCCCTGCTTCTGTTTCTGGGGCTGACTCTGATTTAATTTTTCCAGAACAGCCTTTTGTGGCTGACAGAATCCAGGTGTCTTCACTGCCTGGTCCCTCTTTTACTAAATCTGTTGATGGCACTTATGTTGATTCTACAACTGTTTCATCTGCTGTTTATCATGATCCTGCTGAAAGAATAGAACAGTCTCCTGTTTTGAAGGTTTTGGACTGTTCAGTCCAGAACAGTTTTGCTTTGATGGCTCCCCCTGTTATGAATGTTCTCACAAAAATATGTCCTGATGTTCCTGAACTCCGTAGGGAAACTGGAATGACTGATAGTATTACTGTGTCTACTCATCTAGAGGCATCTGACATGGCTGGAACACCAGATTTATTGATGAAACATCCTGACGTAAAGGTGAGTAAGGATTCAAATACCCCTACTTTGCAGAATGCTTCTCGTGTGCAGGAAACCTTAGGAAAAGAAGATCAGAAAAAGAAAGGCTCTGATGACGAATGGCAACATGCTAGAACTCGAAGCCAAAAGAAGAGAGAAAGGAAAGAGCAAATGAAGAGGATGGAAGAAGCTCAAGTGGACAGCTCTGATGAAGATGTAGAATCGCTCCTACAACAAGCCAGGGAGATTGAGGAAACCTATCGTGGAGGAAGAGGAAGAGGAAAAGGACGTAATAACAGCAGCTTTTGGAACGAGATGCGAAATAAAGAACGTATCATTGGGGACAAGCTGAGGAAAAAGCTTGGCGCCCCTGAAAATGGGTGATAAGTTTATCTGTTTTCATTCCTTTTTTGTACCTCTTTTGGACTTTCTTTTTAATAATAATCCTGGGCTTTTGCCCTTTAAAAAAAAATAATCATCGTTTCGTGAGGCAAAAATTTTCCATCCACAGACACAGATTTTTTTTAACCATTAGATATAGGTGTGTGTAAGTGTAGCTCGAATACTTCTTATAAAAACATCCTAGTATATTTAGTATACTGGTTTTGTTACAAAAGAAATGGATAAAAAGTGTTTAGGGGGTTGGAGAAGAAAAATAAAACAAAATAACATAAGGGAAGACATTACATTAAAATCGGGTAACTCTTTTTTTGATTTGAGCCAAAGGCTTCTTTGAGAGGAATTCTGCCCCAAGTGAGGCATCTAGGAGTAATAGAGGGAAGTTGGGAGAGTATTTGGGCAGAGTCTGGCAGATCCAAATGGATTGAAGGTGTGAATAAGGTGGGAGTGGTGGGGGGATTTTATAAGAGGAGAAGAGGGGCACCCTTGGAAAGTCATGAAATGTTACTTTATTATATAATGAGTTTCGGATTTCAAAGCTCCCACACTTATATATTTCAAGGATAAGGTGATAAGGGTTCGAAATATACTCATCCAATAGATTTTTGACATGTAGAAGTCTTAGATTTTACATCATCTTTTTATTTTATTTAAATCATTAATTAATGAGGTAATCACTACATCATCATGGTGTCATAAATAATTTAGTTTATTTAATGTATAAAAATTATAAATAAAATATCATGATGTAGGAAATATTTTTTCTTTATAATTAATATTTATAGTCCAAAATATGACTTGTATATCCTAATTGAAAAATTGTTTTAGTAAAACAACTCATGTTTCTGACATTTTTATTTTAACATTAAATAAAAAGTTTTTAATGTCATTTTCCTACAAAGTGGCTCCATGGGGACCCAATTTGACCCATGGATTGTCTTGGTCGGCCATTACTCATCCAATAGGGTTAGGACAAGTGTAAAGGTCATTTCATATTATTATAACATTATCTTTACCTTAAATTACACTAATTACCTTTAATCACGATTAATTAAACTTAAAAGTTACTATTCACAAAAAATTATTTTAATCCCATTGATCAAAATTTTCCTTCCTAATGACAACCATGTATGTCAGATTTTTGAAAATCAATTCACAGATGTGGTAAAGTTTCATTTAAATGAAAAATCAGTTTTTTTAACTACTACTTAGTGGTTTCACTATTCATCAAAAATTGAAGTTTTTCAGAACAATGCCAAAATTTCACCCTAAGCTATAATTGATATTACGAATTCAAAAATGATGTCTATTTTAAAAAATTCCAAACAGATGTTTCATTAATTAATTTTATAATTAATTCCCGCTATCACAATAAATAGCGTGTTTTTAAGAAACAATTTATATCAAAAGATTGACAATTGTTTATGTCCAATTTCAAAGTGAAATTAATTCTAATGACCACCATTGGATAAAATGGTAAAAATATATTCTAATTATACTTTAAAACCACTCAATAGTATAATTTATCACTATAAATTATTTTGATTAAAAAATTTTTTTTAAGTGTTTTTCACTATTCATAAAAAATTGGAAGTTCTCAGAAAAATACCAAAAATTCAACATAGGCTAATTTCAATATTCCGAATCCAAAAATGAAGTCCATTTTGAAATATAAAATATATATAATTTCAAAAAGTGGGTATTACTATTCATAATGGCTATTTTGATTGGTCGTGGTGTGTTAGAATCTCGAACATGCGTACAATGCAAGCTATTGCATTATTGAAAGAGAAGTGTATCATGGAAGCTCCGGGTGTTACATTCTCCCCACCTTCAATAAATTGTGTCCTAGAAATTTGAAATTTTTCTTTGTTAATAAAAGGATGAAAATAGAAAATACATTTGTGGAAAACCCACATCAGAAGTAAGGTTAATAAAAATATAACTTTAAAAGAAAGAAAGATAAGTACAAAGGTCACCTGAGACATCCCATGCTAGGATTCTATGAAAATATGGTTATGGAAGAAAAAAAAACCATCAAGTTTTGATGGAGAGTTGTAGAAAACTAGATTAAGAGAAAGTTAACCATAAGAAAATCAAAAACTTGTGATTGGTTAAACAGTCATTGAATCCCTAGTTGGAAAAGTTAACTGATAACCTTTTTGTTTTAAGTTACCTTTTATAAAGTTAAGGAATTTATTTAGGAGATTTACTAAGAATGTAATGGAATATACATACTGTTGTACCTCTCGTACCCCTCGTGGTTTAATTTTCATGATCACAATCACTCTCTTATTTATCTAATCTTGTTTTAAGTGTTTTTGTTGATAGGCAAAAGGTTGCCAAGGAATTGGGCCAAGAAGGACCAAAGGTGGACTGAAAATCAGTCCACCGGCCAACCGGTGGATGCCCAGCGGCCAGCCGATGGAGCCTGGATAGAAGGCATCCCTCTGTCCAGACCACCGGCCAACCGGTGTCCCACCACCGGCCAGCCGGTGGCACCCAGACAAATAGTGTCAGCTACTGCCTCAGCACCGGGCAACCGGTGGCCTTCTCACCGGCCAGCCGGTGGTGCCTGAGCCCGAGCCCTCTCCCTTTTTCAAAGCACCGGCCAACCGATGGCCAAGCACCGGTCAGCCGGTGGAGCCAGTCAAACTAGTCGTTGGGCTTTGACCAGGCTGGTCCACTTGCCTCCCAACGGCTCCGAAGGCCTCTCCAACGGCTCCGAAGCACCCCAAAGGCCATTTGAGGGTTCCCCCTCTATAAATAAAGGATTAGGAAGCCCCGGAACACTAGAGAAACATACGGAAGCCCACAGGACACATTTTTGATCATTTGGCGAACCTCCGGCGGATTGCTCCAAGGAACTCCCAATTGCTCCAACTCATTTCCACAGCCAAGGAGCACCACCATAGAAGCTTGGGAGTGCCCTTCATCAACTCCATCAATCCATTGGTGCCTAAGGCTTCTCCTCTTTACGGTTTTTCTTGTTTTATTTATTTTGAGCTTCAAATTGAGTTTGTGCCTATAAACTCCCATTTCTCTCATCCTCCATTATTTTGGGTTTTCACACTACCTTCAAGGTGTGAAGAGGTTAGTCAAGCCTTCCCTTTTAAAAGGCTTCAATCAAAGGTGGGCTAGTCCTTCACCTGTAAGAAGGCTAGTGGGTTCTTGCTCAACCATTGAAAGTAAGTGGGTTCTTGCATAACTATTAAAAGCAAGCTGTAATAGGTTCTAGACTACCTGAAAAGTCTAGTGGGTTTTTTGCTAAAACCATTGAAAAAAAGCGGTAGTAAATATCTCAACGGTTGAGTTGGGAGCGGAGACGTAGGCTTGGGTTTAAGCCGAACTCCGTTATCAATTTTGTGTCTTGCCACTTTTATTCCGCTGCACTTTCTCTTTGATTTTAAATTGTTAATTAATTTTTAAAAGGCAATTCACCCCCCCTCTTGCCATTACTTCCTTTCTTTCTCTGCCCAACATTTGGTATCAGAGGGAAATTTGAGTAATACCCTAACCGGTTTCAAATTCAAGATCTTTTTGTGATGGCTTCAACCTCTTTCGCCCCCGAAGGCTTTTCTTTGGGTCGTGCTCCATTTTTTGATGGAACCGACTATAATTATTGGAAAACCCACATGACCACTTTTCTTAGAAGCATTGGCTATCCCATTTATAAAATTGTCATGCAAGGTTACACTCTCTCTTCCCCCGATGAATCCAAATGGACTCAAGCCAACATTAGAAATTTCGAGCTTGATGGAAAAGCCATGAACGCTCTACATTGTGGCCTTGATCGTAATGAGTTCAATCGAGTTTCCACATGCAACTCCTCACATGAAATCTGGAAACTTTTGGAGGTTACCCATGAGGGGACCAACAAAGTAAAGGATACTCGATTGGACATGTACCGTCAAGATTTTGAGTCTTTTACCATGCATCCATCTGAAAATATAACTGATATGTTTACACGTTTTACTGACGTTTGCAATGGTAGAAAATCTCTTGGTGATGATGTTTCTGCCGAAACAATGGTCAAGAAGATCCTATGGATCCTACCAAGCTCATGGGCTCCAAAGGTAACGGCAATTCAAGAAGCAAAGGACATTAAGAACATTCCGGTCGAAGAGCTCATCGGATCACTCATGACTTATGAGATCACCATGAGGAGGCAAGCTGAAAAAGAAGGCAAACCGATCAAAGTTCCAAAGAACATCGCCTTATAAGTTCAACAAGAAGAAAGCTCCACCTCCTCATCGTCTTCCTCTTCAAGCGGCGATTCCGAAATGGAGAATCTTGCCCGAAAGATGCACAAGTTAATGAAGAAGCACAAAAAGAAGAAATCCCGCAAGGCTCGAAAGGAAAAACACGACGAAAAATCCTAGCCCGAGGTAACATGTTACGGGTGTGGCAAGAAAGGCCATTACAAGCCTGATTGTCCACTCAACAAGAAAAGGGCCAAACAAAAGGAAAAGAAGAAAGCTTTCAAGGCCACATGGAGTGATAGCTCCACATCCTCCTCCTCCTCCTCCTCAAGCGACAACGGTAACAAATGCCTAATGGAATTCCATGAGGTAACCTCTTCCGACTCCTCATCCTCTAGTTCTTCAAATTCTTTAAATCATTTATCTTATGAGGATCTCCAACATGCAAGAGATCAATTGGAGGAAGGTTTTCACGAACTTTCTTCCAAATTTGATGCTTTAAAAAAGAATTTCAAAAAACTCTCTTCCGAAAAGGAACAACTTCTCAAAGAAAAGGAGGAGTTGTCCCACAAAGTCCAAAACCTTCCCAATGTTGAATCCATGGAATCAAAAATCAAGGATTTAAGGGAATCCCTTGCTAAGTTCACCCAAGGGGAACAAAATTTAACCAAACTCCTCGGTTCCCAACGCATATCTAGAACCACCGAAGGGCTTGGCTATTCCAAGCAAGCTTCCTCTTCCAATGCTCCAACTATTTTTGTAAGGGGGAGCTCCCAATACAAATTTTGCAACTATTGTAAAAAACCCGAGCACTTAATTTATGAGTGCAATTGCAAAAATGCCCGGTATGGAAGGCCCAAAACTATTTCCTTTAATGATGAATTTTATAGGAGAAGACCCGCCACTAGACAAGTGTGGATTGAAAAATCCCTTTTAGCGAGTCTCACCGGACCAAAATTTTTCTCGGTTCCGAAATCCTCTCCCCGGTGATTTGTTGTTTTTATTTAGGGGGAGTTAGGATTGTTTAAGCCTTTTTGCATTTTCATTTCAAAACTTTCAATTCAAAACTTTCAATTCAATTCAAAACATTCAATTCAAATTTCAAAAATTTCAATTGGTTTAAAATTCTATCTTGTTTTCCAAACCGTTTCCCTCAATCAAGTTTTATGCCCCGTGCTATTTTGATAATCACAAAGGGGGAGAAATTCTTGGTTGATTGGGGGACAAATCTTTCTCTCTTGCTTTGCCTTATCCTTTAAAGTATGCCTTTCATTTCAATCTTTTTCATTGCTTGTTTTGGTGATTGTGATCATAAAAATAGGGGGAGATTGTTGTACCTCTCGTACCCCTCGTGGTTTAATTTTCATGATCACAATCACTCTCTTATTTATCGAATCTTGTTTTAAGTGTTTTTGTTGATAGGCAAAAGGTTTCCATGAAATTGGGCCAAGAAGGACCAAAAGTGGATTGAAAATCAGTCCACCGGCCAACCGGTGGATACCCACCGGCCAGCCGATGGAGCCTGGACAGAAGGCATCCCTCTGTCAAGACCACCGGCCAACCGGTGTCCCACCACCGGCCAGCCGGTGGCACCCAGACAAATAGTGTCAGCTACTGCCTCAGCACCGGCCAACCGGTGGCCTTCTCACCGGCCAGCCGGTGGTGCCTGAGCCCGAGCCCTCTCCCTTTTTCAAAGCACCGTCCAACCAGTGGCCAAGCACCGGTCAGCCGGTGGAGCCAGTCAAACTAGCCGTTGGGCTTTGACCAGGCTGGTCCACTTGCCTCCCAACGGCTCCGAAGGCCTCTCCAACGGCTCCGAAGCACCCCAAAGGCCATTTGAGGGTTCCCCCTCTATAAATAAAGGACTAGGAAGCCCCGGAACACTAGAGAAATATACGGAAGCCCACGGGACACATTTTTGATCATTTGGCGAACCTCCGGCGGATTGCTCCAAGGAACTCCCAATTGCTCCAACTCATTTCCACAGCCAAGGAGCACCACCATAGAATCTTGGGAGTGCCCTTCATCAACTCCATCAATCCATTAGTGCCCAAGGCTTCTCCTCTTTACGTTTTTTCTTGTTTTATTTATTTTGAGCTTCAAATTGAGTTTGTACCTACAAACTCCCATTTCTCTCATCCTCCATTCTTTTGGGTTTTCACACTACCTTCAAGGTGTGAAGAGGTTAGTCAAGCCTTCTCTTTTAAAAGTCTTGAATCAAAGGTGAGCTAGTCCTTCACCTGTAAGAAGGCTAGTGGGTTCTTGCTCAACAATTGAAAGTAAGTGGGTTCTTGTATAACCATTAAAATCAAGCTGTAATAGGTTCTAGACTACCTGAAAAGTCTAGTGGGTTTCTTGCTAAAACCATTGAAAAGAAAGCGGTAGTAAATCTCTCAACGGTTGAGTTGGGAGCGGAGACGTAGGCATGGGTTTAAGCTGAACTCCGTTATCAATTTTGTGTCTTGCCTCTTTTATTTCCGCTGCACTTTCTCTTTGATTTTAAATTGTTAATTAATTTTTAAAAGGCAATTCACCCCCCCTCTTGCCATCACTTCCTTTCTTTCTCCGCCCAACATTGCTTGGGTTTAAACCGAACTCCGTTATCAATTTTGTGTCTTTCCTCTTTTATTTCCGCTGCACTTTCTCTTTGATTTTAAATTGTTAATTAATTTTTAAAAGGCAATTCACCCCCCTCTTGCCATCACTTCCTTTCTTTCTCCGCCCAACACATACTAGTCATGTAGACTTTCATTCTTTAATAAATGTTTACCACAAACCCATATTTCACTCTAAAAGGTAATAGAACTCAAGAATATTCTATTTATCATAATTATATAAGGTTCCATATATTAACACATACCATTTAGATTAGGAAAACCTTTTGTAATAACCAGGGACTTCCTGTAGGCTAGTGGTAGGTAATAAAGGCATGTCGCACTACGGTTGTGGGTTCGATTCCTGCAGCTTTTTCCGACCCGACGGGTTATCCCCCAACCTGCAGGTTTTCCTTTTCCTAAAACTATAGTATTATAATATTCCAAAAATAATCTTTATATGTGGTTTAACCTTAAACAATACTATCCAAAGTTCAACTTAATCCATTCCATCCTTTATCGTTATCCAAAATACCTCTTTCCAGAATTTCCCTAAAAGGACTCTAAATTCCGAAATCAATTATAACATCAGATTACCCAAACAAAGTAAAGTTTCTCTTATTGTCACATGCTAAAAATATGATTACCTTAATCATATTAAAACCACAATGAAAAAAACAAGTACTTTAGTACAATCCTTATATATATCACATTATTCTTATAACCATAATATAGTTCTTGAGTCCAAAACCACAAATAAAATAATTATTCAACTTCATCTGTAGTAACAACATAAGCTTGGCCTTGATCCCTTGGCATTTTTGGAGGTATGTTTCCCTAACGCTTAGGAAATTCATTTTCATAATGCCCCATTTCTCTACAATTGTAGCATTCAACATTGATAGCCTCTTTCTTTCCCTTACAATCACGATCCTGGTGACCTTTTTCTCCACATTTATAACCAACTCCCATTCCTTTTAGGAAGGTACCGAGATGATTCTTCCCACAATTATCACATAATGGAAAATCCTTCTTTCCCTTTTCCCCTTTATCTATCTCTTGTACCACCGTTATTTTCTTCTCTTGATTTACTTTATTGTCATAAGATTTAGAGAATTCCTTTTCTGTCTTGATAGCACATGAGACAATTTCTTCGTACGATGAGAAGGTTTGTGAGACTAATGCTCAATGAATAAATGGTTTTAACGCATCAAAGAAACGATCAATATTACTTCTTGGGTTATGTATATAATCTGCAGCATGCCTCGCTAACCTTGTAAAGTTGGCCTCATACTTTGCAACATTCTCATCCTCCTTTTGTCTCAGACTCAGAAATTGCCTTTCCATATTTGCTCGATGGTCATGAGGAAAGTATTTTTCTAAGAAAAGATCTTTGAACTCCCTCCATTCCATATTCGATACTTCATCATCTTCCTTTGTATTTTGAATCAATGAACACCATTGATCAGCATCTCTAGTGAGGCGGTAAACTGCCATGATAACCTTTTCCCTTTCACTAATCCCCAAGGCGTGGAATATTTTCTCTAAGGAGTTTATCCATTGCTCAATTACTAATGGATTTTTACCCCCATTAAATGTTGGCGGTTGTTGCCTCATTAATCGATCTAACATTGATCCTCCACGTTGCGGATCTGGTTGTTCCATATGAGTATGGTTATTATTCATAACCTGAGTGAGTTGTCCTAGTATGGTAATAAGTTGATCAGCACCAGTTGTATCTCCATATCCAAAATAATTATCTTGAGCAGGAGGGAAATCCCTACACGGAGTGCGTGCATTGATACAGTTTCCATTCCTTCTATTAGACGCCATTTTAAACAACGGCATAAACTAGATTAGTTTATGAATCAAAATACATAATTCCATACTTGTAAAACACTTAACATTAATTGAAATATTTATGGATATAATTCATAATCATAAAAATGTTTTCTTTGAGGAAGTATATACTCATAACCCTTCATAGAGGTTTGTAAAGAAAATTTTAATTATCCTAAGCATATCCCCTGGGAGTGTTGTAACCAAGAGTGCAACAAGGCCAATTGTCGTGCACCAGTTCCCATTCGAGTATAGATCAAAGTGGTGTTTTCGAGTTTTACCCCTAGGTACATCTGTTCCATAGCCGCCTCTACATGCTCGTATCAAGACAGGGATGTATTGCTCGAAAAACCCACAAAATCTCTACAACAACAAACTTCTATGAATTTCTTCTATACTAATCCTCAATGTCTATCTTATGGTAATGTGCTCTAATCAGAGTTTATCTAAATCTAGCTTCCAAGGTTAGTACTAAACTGCCTCTGATACCAACTGTAACACCCCGACCCCAGCAACCCAGAGTCGGTGCGTTACTTAGTAACATTGGCATGATCACAAAAGATCACGTCTCGAAATACCGATTGGTTTAGTAGCCTTGGAAACCCTAGATACGTTCATAAGTCTTACATTCCATCATAAAGTAAAACAAATCTAGAATAAACATCCTTTCTTCACATACAATCATACTATCCCTACAAGTCATTCATAATATACTTCATCACATCCTGGAAAAATTAAAATATTGAAAGGGGTGAGCTCAGAAGCATAGTAAGGATAAAAATATAGCGGAAGCCTTCATAAATAAACATTAACATTTAATGAAATGTATAACAAAAACAAAAGCCTTTTAAACATGTACTTCAACATAATATGGAAAAAGTAAAATGAGATAATTCCATTTACGTATTCACATGGATATTCTACTGGTCGAATAATCACATTCAATACCAATAACCACTTTCATAATGATGGAATGCATAATTCCAGACTACCATAACCACGTAGCCAAGGCCTCGTGCCAGGACCACAAATAAGATTTTGTAAAGGCCTCATGCCAAGACACTAGTTTGTCTCAGGAGACCTACTGATGCATCGAGGAGCTATAGCGGATCCACCCGTCACTTATTAAGTCCAATGCATTCCTCATATGAACAGGTTTAAACATATCATAAACCATAACATAATCATATCACATAAAACAAGCATAAAGGAAACATAAAATGTCCACATTTCAATCACAATATATCAATACAACACATTGATATAATAAAAACACTTTCAAAACCATTTTCAATACCAAAATTAAATAAAATTAAAACATTGTATTTATTTTTCATTCAAAAAAAGGTTATGGCTTGTAGAGGAAATCGAAACTCTAATAATGGTCACGGCAGTAGAGAAGTCGTTGTCGATGTATATGTACGGAAAGAAAAACATTCCTTTTTGTCGTTTAGTAAAAAGCTTCGGATAAAAATGATTCCTTTTGAATAAATGTAAAATTCAAAGGGGTTTATACACCGTATAAAAGAAAGTTGTGTAAAAAACAAAATATGTCTCAATGAAAGGAGATTGAGACGAAGTACATACCAAGATCATTTTTTTTAAATAAAATAGATCTATTATATGTATTAAATATAAGTACACATAAAGAAAGTACAAATACCAGATAGGAAATAAGAATATCATGACATAATTTGAAAGTAGGATATTAACCCATAGAATAGAAATTGGGTTAAGAAGTTCCCTTACCTCGTGTTCGACTTGACTCAACCGTTCTTTAAACTATTGGATAATAAACTAGAGTTAATTTATATTTGATTGTGAACCGTTTTCATGTTCATTATTCCTTTTATATCACTTATTACCATGTTATGAACATTATTTAATTATTTAAGTTAATAACTGTCATTTTGTCGGTCTTTGGTACTTGAGTCAAAAGTAAACCTCTTATAATTACAAGTTGTTCATGTGGTGAAATATCCATTATTTCCATAATTATATACATGATGTAGATATCATATATATCTTGTATATACATTCATTTATAATATTACATAACCTTTAGAGGTATGAAATGAAATGCACCGTTCATGGAGATAGTAAGCCGTACATACGCATAAACGCTACTTTCATTTCTATTTCATATTTAATGGAATGAAATTATAATTATATAAATGTGTACTATAATTATAGTATAATATAATGTATAATACCATTTACTTCATCCTTTATACATCCCACATATGGCATCAACGATTCAAATCACTTTGAGGGGGCGGTAGTCCGCACTTCCTAAAATTAAAATATCGTGTTTACCCATAATGGAAACCATAAAGGTCTGCCATAAATGAAAAATAAAAAAGTTTAAGTAAAACATAAACATATTATATATCATATATAAATATATTTACATCTTAATTTCCACCTTTGAAGGTGTTTTATGAGTGTAGAACAATCATCGTTTCGTGAGGCAGAAATTCGCCATCCACAGAAACAATATGTTCTTTAAACATTAGATATAGGTGTGTGTAAGTGTAGCTCGAATACATCTTATAACAAAAACCTAGTATATTGAGGATACTTGTGTTGTTACAAAAGAAATGGATAAAAAGTGTTTAGGGGGTTGGAGAAACAAAATAAATCAAAATAACATAAGAGAAGACATTACCTTAAAATGGGGTAACTCTTTTTTTGATTTGAGCCAAAGGCTTCCTTGGGAAGAATTATTCCCAAAGTGAGGCTTCTAGGAGTAATAGAGGGATGTTTGGAGAGTATTTGGGCAGAGTTTGGCTGAGCCAAATGGCTTGAAGGTGTGAATAAGGTGGGAGTGGTGGGGACCTTTTATAAGAGGAGAGGAGGGGCACTCTTGGAAAGTCAAGAAATGTCACTTTATTATATAATGCGTTTCAGATTTTAAATGTCCCACAATTATATATTTCGAGTATAAGGTGATAAGGGTTCGAAATATACTCATACAATAGGTTTTTGACAAGTGTAAGTCTTAGATTTTACATTATATTTTTATTTTATTTAAATCGTTAATTAATGAGGTAATCGCTGCATCATCATGGTGTCATAAATAATTTAATTTATATAATGTATAATAATTATAAAAAATATCATGATGTAGGAAATATTTTTATCATTTTAATGAATATTTATAGTCAAAACTATGACTTGTATAACCCCATTGAAAATTTGTTTTAGTAAAACAACTCATATTTGGGACATTTTTATTTTAACATTAAATAAAAAGTTTTTAATGTCATTTCCCTACCAAAGTGGCTCCATGGGGTCCCAAAGTTGACCCATGGATTTTCTTGGTCGTCCATGACTCATCCAATAGGGGTAGTACAAGTGTAAAGGTGATTTCATATTATTATAAAATTATCTTTACCTTAAATTACACTAATTACCTTTAATCGCGATTAATTAAACTTAAAAGTTACTATTCACCAAAAATTATTTTAATCCCATTGAACCACATTTTACTTACTAATGACAACCATGTATGTCAGATTTTTGAAGATCAATTCACAGATGTGGTAATGTTTCATTTAAATGAAAATTCTGTTTTTTTAACTACCACTTAGTGGTTTCACTATTCATCATAAATTTAAGTTTTTCCAAACAATGCCAAAATTTCACCCTAAGTTATAATTGATATTCCGAATTCAAAAATGATTTCTATTTTACAAAATTCCAAACATATATGTTTCATTAATTAATTTTATAATAAATTCCCACTGTCACAACAGATAGCGTGTTTTTACAAAACAATATATATCAAAAGATTGTAAATTGTTTATGTCCAATTTAAAAGTGAAATTAATTCTAATGACCACTATTGGATAAAATTTTAAAAATATACTCTAATTATACTTTAAAACCACTCAATAGTATAATTTATCACTATAAATTATTTTGATTAAAAAAGTTTTTTTTAAGTATTTTTCACTATTCATAAAAAATTGGAAGTTCTTAGAAAAATACCAAAAATTCAACATAGCCTAATTTCAATATTCCGAATCCAAAAATGAAGTCCATTTTGAAATATAAAATATATATAATTTGAAAAAGTGTGTATTACTATTCATAATGGCTATTTTGATTGGTCACGGTGTGTTAGAATCTCGAACTTGCGTACAATGAAAGCTATTGCTTTATTGAAAGAGAAGCGTATCGTGGAAGCTACGGGTGTTAAAACAGGGAATAGGTCATTATCATTGTTCTTGATGAGAAGCTCCTATGAAAAAAATGATGGCAGTGTATGGGAAATCATATATCCATGTCCCCTTTACTGAATCCTACCACAGATATACTGCAAAAACCTATCAGCGGACTCATATCCCCCACTCTTATGAAGCCCACCATGGAAATACTGTGGATAATTACAAGAAAATGAATATTTTTTATAACTCTTAGTAGCCCCACCATGCAATTAGTGTGGAAAATATTCCCCATATGGAAATCTCTATCGATGCACAAGAAGACCATCATTTTAATAGGGTGAAAACTAGCTACATGAAGGCACAAATTCAAGATATGTTATACCAAGACCTCCATCTAAATAAGGTGGAAAACTATTTATAGTCATTAAATATCAATGCATATGAATCCCATCAGAGAAATATTACAGAAATCAACAAGTAAACACATATTTCTACCTACCAATGTCAAACCCACCAGACAAATATGGTGGAAAAAATATAAGCAGAGTCAAATTCTAGCAGATTCACATCAAGCCCGTGAGACAAATATATTGTAAAAAGGAGAAGACACAAATTCCTAGTTGAAAATATAAATCCCACTAGTAAAATACATTTGAAACCAGAGAAATTAGTCGGTGTATCCTAGATATAAGTTAGGGGAAGACTCATTCGGCTACCGTAGCCTAGGAGAACTGCCAGTACCCACAAGGAACACATAGAGGACCAGCGTAAGCACAAAAATCATACTCTAAAATATGAATAAGAATTTATACCTATTATATCCAAATGTGTATCTCAACACATCCTGGAAATTAAGGAGGATCACAAATTGATTCCAGAATATATCCTATAAACCTATCAAGACCTCATAGCTTCTGTGGAAAAAGAGAGGAGTCAGGCCCATGTTTCAATATCACTAGGTGGGGTGAGTCAGCCACAAAATAATATGGTTACTCTAGAGCAGACTTGTATCCCTTCTCCAGTATATATGGGTCGTAGACTATATTCCAAAATACAAGGAAATCTTGATCAAAATTAAATACCCATTCGAACTGGGGGACACAAGTCCAACATGGTGTCCACTTCAGTGTAGTCATATATTCTTTCCAAATCTAAATATATTCATTGGAATATCCTGATGACATCATGGGATCCAACCAAACAAATACTTGTATATGATGGTCATTACCAATTGTAGGCTGCCCCAGTTTCCGGCAATAGAGCACCCAAAAGTGGAAGGCACCAATGGCAGCTAGAAAATGAAGATTACATTCATGATTCATCTTTGCTAGAAGCTGGAGTTCTTAATGCCATAAACCATACATTGATAGAGGCTCAAGATTCTGTTGATCCATTACCAAATTATGAAATTGTTAGTAGCAGTTTTGATGGTCCTCCCTGTAATGTTGCTACTAGATGCTCTAAAGGTCCTCCTCAGAGCACCCATGCTAGATTACTCTGTGTGCCATAAATGATCTATCGCGAGAGACTATCTTATGATTTTTGTTACGTTGGACCTCACCTTGAATAAAATATCGAATAATAAGAAGGTCCTCCCCTTTCTTTCATCTTCCCTGATGATCCTTCGTAGGTTATACTTTGTAGATATTATTCTTACTATAGTTGAACTCCAATCTATGATGTCATCCTTTCCATGATGGCAGTTTCTGTGAAGGCCCTCCCTACAGTGACATCAATTAAAGAGAAGGACCTCCCCTAGTTGAAGTATATACCGAATGTCCTCCTTGGAATGTATACTACATATATTCTCCCAACATCTAGACATAAATCCATTATGGGATCCCTCCCCATGATGAAAGTTGTTGAAAAGGTCCTCCCTGCAATGAAAACAAATAACAAAAAGGTTCTCCCCTTTCTGCAGTCTATAATAAAGTTCCTCCTTAGGATAAACACTATAAAAAATATCGCTATATTCGGATGCTAAAAAGCAATGATAGTCCTCCCCACCACAACCTTGGTTGTGAAGGTCCTCCCAACAACCCAAATTCATATCAGCAAGAAGGTCCTCCACCACCAATCCAAATACAATAAAGCCCTAATATTTTTAGGTTCTTGGATGGAAATGGTCAGATATTCTAGAAAACATTTTAATGAAAAGTGACAACCTTTCTCAGTTCTGAGACAACTTGGGGCCATGATCGTCCTCTAAGTCACCCCCAAACCATTCATGCATCTACGAAATACCTACTAGCCCCACTAATATGGATGAAATCATCACAAAGAATCTAATTTTGGTACAAAAAGTAGTGTAATACCTCGATTAAGAACAAAATAATATGTTTCTTATGATAAGACAACTATCTGGGGAATACAAACCTATTATTCTCTGGCCCACGACCACTTCTCAGTTCATCATTCCCAAAGGGTTATCAGAAGAATGTACGCAAAACAGTCACCTTAATGTCTATAAAACTCATTGCTAGTTTAAAATAAAATTTCTACCCTATGATGGGTATACAGACCATGTATATATATTGGGGGAACTTTGTCAGAAAATTGACCTAGAATCTCTTCCATCTTCATGACAGTCGTGATTAGAAATCCAAAAGAAAAACCTTGAATTGGATTTCCTTCATGTGCTTTAAAAATTTTGTACTCTCATTGGTGATGCCCCATCTTGTGTTCACATTTGAGGGTGGGGAGAACATAGAGATATACACTTTACCCCATGTTCTATTCAGCATAAACCACTAGAAATGGAATTCTATAATGTAATCATCCTAAGATAACATCTAAATGAAGTAAATATTCAGGAAAATTGTCCCACTTGACAAGAACCATCCTTGAGTAGGTCTCAAAAGTGTCGAGATAGATGAGATAAATCCATAAAAAAACTCTTCAACCAGGCCACTAAAAACATTCTATAGGCTTATTTCCTAATGGAATCCAACCAATGAGAAATGATCAAGTCCTCAAAAGAAAATAATTCATATGCAGACACAACACCTTATATGGATCACACCCACATTAGAATGTGCTAGGTTAGGAAGGTGGTGATAGTAGAAGAAAAATGCATAGTATAGAAGCAACCTCATTCTACAGGGAAGGAGGTATTTTTTAACATAAAGATCCCTAGTAAGACCAATAAATCTAGGATGAGGATCATTAATGGGGGAATAGGTGAAACCCCATCCCATAGGGCTGGGAGAATTTTTACCTCAACAAAATGAGCAAAAAATGTTAGTATTATCTCCCTTATAGAGAATAATGATAGAGGGGTCACCCATTCCATCCCAACACATGATTCATATCCCTCATAAAAGAGATGCACAAATAGGTCATTTCAAGGTTCTCTTTGAGTTACCTTTCATCAAGAAACCCGAAGAGGAATCTGGAATGGAAGGAGAAGATCCAACAATGGACACAAGAAGTTCTTCTATCATTCATCACCTGGTACACCACCCCTAATGAAGTATGCATTAGTGAACATCATGGATGTCTATCCCACACACATCATTGAAGATGATACAAATAACGAGGAGGATTCAAGAGAATATGGTTCCCTTTTAGAGGCATTCCACATTGAGCATAAAGGTGTACGTACCCGAAACCAATGTGCTTCCTTAAATTTGGTGACCCTTAACTAATCCATCATTTCCTCCTTTTCAAATAAACAATAAAGAGAAGAATAAGAAAAAGGTTTCATATAACACGCATCAACCTCCTAATGTGAACGCATCCCTGATGATTGTGGAGATATTCAATCGACAAGGGGAAATGAAAGAGCTAATGAAAATCAATGTTGAGATTATACAAGTGACTCATCCTACGAGAAATGTCACTTAAGTAGAGAATCAACACACACTTCAAACATATGTGCCTCCTCCACTAGGGCTCATCCTGATGTATGAAGTAAGGCCAGAAAGCTTGTTCAGGGAATCATCAGTACCGTTAGTCTACCTTAAACCAATACCATCAGGATATTAGGATATACCTTCATTAGGGATGAAACTATAACTGATTCAGGTGAATTCAAAAAGGATGCACTTCTCCGGGTATCCGCTTCTGGTACTACCAAATCCAACACACCCAATATTGACCCTGTTATTCATTCTCATGATCTATTACAACATGTTAGTAGTCTAGGAATCATGAGTAGCATTGAGTCAATAATAGCTCAGTTGGAAGTGATTTAAGGGAGGAACGCTCTCATACATTTAAAATTGAAACCTTGCCCTGACTGGGTAAGAAACATTCCGCCACCGCTAAATTTCAATAACATCATTTTCCCTGTGTTCAACGACCCATGTGACCTATTGAAACACCTGATTCACTACTCATATTACTATGATCCTATGATGGGAATACCAGAGAAACAAGAATGTTTGAATCTTAGATGCTTTGTGCAAACTCTAAAAGGTATAACCTTTTTATGGAACACTATTTTCTCAGCTAACTCAATAGCAGGATGGGAGGATCACCAGTGCATGTTCTTATTTCAATTTAGGTTTTTGTTGATGAAAAAATAGTTAGTAACCTCACGAAATACATAAAATGATATAATGAGATATTTTAAAACTTCATTTCAAGGTGGAAAGGGTTTGAGTTACTCCTTGAACTAGCCACTCTCCCAAGATGAGATGTTGGCCATGTGAATCTACAACATCCTTAATGAGCTATATACAACAATTATTCTTGTGAAATATACAAGTGGGTTCTGGGAATTCTTCGACATCACTCAAAGGATAGAAGATTCCTTACAACGAACTAATCTCAAGTCTGGGAAAGCCCCATCATCTCCATTAAAAAGAGTGGGAATTGCTGAAGTGGATTCTGTTATGCTTAAGCCACACCCTACATTGGCTCTGGCTCCCATGCCCACACTAAATCATGTGGCCCCCTGGATGTCAGCTGCCACCCACACCTTGTCAATATGAGCATAGAGGTACCATGAGAAACCAATTCTAGAAATGGAAGAATAAATTTTACTCTTTCTGGAATGTCGTAGCCCATGGCTACTTTATGGTTGCCTTGAATTGAAACTTTCACCAGCTTCTGGAGGCGAAGAGGGATGATGAAGTAGGTCTTGATGTCTATCCATATTATTTTACCTTCTATCAGATATTGGTGAAAAACATCCATGCATAGATTGTCTTCAAGGACCTCATGCTGTGAATGATAGATTCCAGGCAAGTCTTGCTAGGACCACTGTCATGGAAATTGGCATATGATTCCACCACTGACCCAGATGAAGGAGGAGAGTGGAAAAAGGTTATTAATAAAAATGAGAAAAAGTAATAAGGTTAGATGTCTTGGAAAACAATCAACCAAGCCCACAGTATCCTCTTATAACATTTAATGCAACAGAATATGTCCCCAATAGATCCTGATGTGGCATAACCAACATCGTCAACCCTACAATCCTTTAAGGGACGAGAAGATCAAGTGAAAGAAGAAAAATATACACCAAGGATAAAGTTTGATTTGACACTTTCAGATTTTATTATAATAGATCTGAGGATATGGAAACTACCTCTCCAAATGATACAATGGGAATTGCCTCACCAAACGACACTAGTGGAAGAAGTTGATTAAGAAAAGCCATTATCTGAAGATGACCTGATTTTTGGCTCCATCAATGTCATCCACTTAATTGATCACTTCTCCCACGATGAATATGATTGTCAAAAAGAATTACCCGCACCTAATTGGGGGGGTCAGTGGAAGAAGCTGCAGAATCCAAAGATATCATGGGAGACACATCCCTGGTAGAAATCAAGCATATGATCGCACCCCAGATCAAACTGTTGGTGTTGCAGAATCCTATGGAAGGACCGTCTAGTGGATTCAATATGGATAGAAAATTATCTTTCCACCAAAAGTATCCAACATAGTCCAATATTTAAAGAATATCCCTCAGAGGAAGAACATGTGACTAATTTCCCTCAACATGTGAGAAGACCAGCCTGAGCGCATTCAAAAAGAACAAAATCTCCTTCAGATCTGATCCCAAGGGATCACCCGTCATCATAAAAAGCTCGAGCCACTAATGTTATTATGAAATAGAATCACTGATCTTGGAAGCCCCAACCTATTGAAAATAAATATTATATTCCAAAATCGTTAGCATTAGTACCAGCCAAGCTGTTAATCTTGGATGCACTGAATCTATCAGCAGATCTCAGAGAAGGACTCATCAAATCTTTTCTAAGTCCCTAGGAGTTTGAAGATAAGGTAGTGGACGTAGAAGTATATCGTAAAAATTCTAATCCTATATAATCCCATGTAGTTATCTCATTCTTAGATCAATATGAATACCCCATCATGTGAGGACACATCAATCCTTATATGTGCCTATATGGATAAATGGAATCGATATTTAAAAAGTATTCATTGACAATGGATATAAAGTTAATCTCTTCCCACTACATACACATCATTGGCTAGGCTGCAAAGAGGATGATATGATGCTCTGCACCATGACTCAATTGGGCTATGATAAAAATGACCTAAAGTCATTAGTTTAGATCAATCTTGAAACCCAATTTTGTGTCCTCATATCTCACCTAGAATTCTTGGTGGTCCGGAATAATATGACCTTAGATACCCTACTAGGAAGGTCATGGCTACATAGACATACATCAATCATCTCCTCTTACAATCAGTGCCTCAAATATAGCATTGATAGATAGAGTGGGACATTTGATGATGATAATGCCCTATTTGACCAATCAAAATCACACTATATTGATACAGGTTTCTATGAGATGAAGAGGAAGTGACATATGGTTTATGGTGTTGATTGGATTTCTGCACCAAATGGTTTAGAAATGGTTCCCACTAATCCCATAAAGCTTCTCGAAGAAGAATACATATTTCCAATCAATCGGATTAAGTGAACATGTCCAAATTCATATACGTATTCAGCAGTCCTCATGGTTTCAATCGTGGCCGCTAAGCCTTATAGTGTTGAAAATCACACTAACTCCCATGATAATTGTGTTGGTTTGGATAAAACTTCCCTTGAACCATTATCAAAACTATAAAAGTCCCCAACTTCAACAACTATGGTTTGGGGAAGTGCCTCGTCGCTCAAAAAATATGTGGAAACTATTTAACCCCTCACAACATCTTCTATGGAGATGCTCCCACAACCGGATGAAGAAGAAGTGGCAGCTTCACATCCCAAACACTAAAATTGAAACTCTTCCCTCAACTGTGGAATGATCATCTCAATAATTTTTTCCTCATCAAAAGATGAAATTGGAAGTTGGTGAGGATGAAGAGGAGTAAGGAGAAGACCTAGGGGATTCCCCTACATCATTTGAAGAAGGCGCCTCTACCACCATTGATGAACTCAAGGAAATAAACGTGGATTCCAAAGAATACCTACAACCTACAATGATCTATATGGAAATGAATTCTGAAGACAAAAAGGTATGCATATCTTTCCTGAAGAATAATTAATATAATTTCACCTGGAAATATACCTAAATTGTAGCCCTTGATCTAGAGGTTTCCACTCACCACTTGGTCCTTCCAAAAGGCCACCGTGGTAAAAATCAAGCATCCAGAAAGACACACCCAACACAGGCTACCAAAATAGAGGATGAAGTTGACATGATCATTAGATCTAACTTCATTCAAGATTTAAAATAACCCATTTGAAAAAAATAATATTTTCCTCACCATAAATAAAAATAGGATGATCAGATTCTATTTCGATTTTAGGGATCTCAATTGGCATTTCCTGAAAGACGATTTCCTAATCCTAATCATTGAATTTAAAATAAATGTAGAAACTAGATATGAAGATCTCTCTTTCATGGAAGACTATTCCAGATATATAAAATTTTAGACTTCCTAGAAAGATAATGAAGCCACTTCCTTTAGGGATACCTAGGGAGGGTTTTTCTATAATGTAATGAATTTTGGTTTAAAAATGTTGATGCCACATATCAACGCACCATGCATCACCTTTTCAAACTCTTCCTAGAAATCTTCTTAGAATTCTATATTAATGATATGGTGGTTAAATCATATAAACACTTGGACCATTAGGAAGATCTTGAAACCGTATTCAATAAACTACAATAACATAGTCTGAAAATAAACCCCCTAAAGTGTGACTTCGGTGTTACCTTTGGAAAATTCCATATAATTGTTGTATTCCACCATGGAATCAAAGTTGACCCCGAGAAGAAAAATTCCATTCTTGTCATGTCACTTACATGCAACCTCACTAAGCTTAAAGGACATTATGAACATTTTCCCTACATTAATTGCATCATATCCATCCTTGTAGGAAAGTGTTTTCCTTTCACTAGGTTTATAAAAAAATGGGACACACCAGTGATAATTCCACCTATCGAAGGAATAAATCTTATTATGAACATGACCACTTTGGGATGATCACTGGGCGCCTTCTATGAACAAGAGAATTATATTGGTAGCGATAATAGCCTCTATTATCATAGATGAAGCATGATTGATGTTGAGACTCATTTTTAAAATATTTTGAACAGCTTTCTAGAACTAATATTTAGAGTCCAAAATATGAGACACAATCTGCAACCCTGTCAGGTTTATTTGAACTCTTCTAGATTCCCACTCAATTGTATTCTTATAAATCTGAAGTTGATTGCCTGCTGGTCATAATGGGCAGTCATTCTGGAACAATTCTACATATGATTCATGTCTTAGAAATCCATCAATGGTCATACATTAGCAAACATTCCAGCAGAGCACCCATCAGCAGACATGACTTCTTTGGATATTGAACTACCTAATGAAGAAGTATTTTATGTTCAGGTGGGATCCCAGACATGGGAGATGTATTTCAACAGTTCATCTTGATGTGTGACACGAAAAAGGATCAAAGAACCCATGTTCAACAAAGTGGGGCTGGTAGTCATACCTATATCTCAAGAAAATCCAGTCATGCATTACTCCTTCCTACAATCAAAAGGATGCACAAACAAGGAAGTAGAGTGTTATTCCCTCATTGTAGGCCTAGAGTTTTCACTTTAAGAAAAAGAATATAATTTAAATATAAAATGTGACTCATAACTGCTCATCAAGCAATTCAATGGTGACTATTCTATAAAAAAAGAGGAGATAATCCCTTTTATGGACTATATATGAGAATTGATGGAAAATTTTCCATTACAGCTGACTTAACCCATGTTCCATGGTCACAAAATGCACTAGATGATGTGTTAGAAAATGAAGCCACATATTTGGCTGACCTAGACTAGCAAAGATAGTAACCAGCATTTCCCAACATCGAATGGTCCTACCATTTGATTAGACCATGATAGAGGAAATCAACGAGATCGGTCATGCCACTAAAACAAAAGTTAACTGGATGATTCAAGTTGAAAATTATCTTCAAAGGGGAGAACACCCACCAGATAGGGATGGAAGGGGGAAAATCTGGAGATAGACAATCAACTTCATGAAGTGCGATGGTATGAACCAGGAAAAAGTCCATTATAAGAGAGGCCTTGATGGGATCCTCCTAAAGTGAATTGATGGGGAATATACCACTTTCATCATGAAATAAGTACCTGAAAAAACATATAGAGAACTTCAGTCCATATATAAGCTCTCTCATAAAATCTGAAGGCTTGGATACTATTAACCCACTATGACACATGATTGCACTATATTTTAATAAAAGCGTAATTCCAATTGAGTTCATGCTAATT
The DNA here is from genome assembly GCA_963277665.1 of Viscum album. Lineage (NCBI taxonomy): Eukaryota > Viridiplantae > Streptophyta > Magnoliopsida > Santalales > Viscaceae > Viscum > Viscum album. The sequence continues at coordinate 766,161,195 of OY728119.1, read as the reverse complement.
TCAACCCCCAAAACATGGAGTTACTTCACACACACATGTAGACATAGACATTTTCCATATAGTTAATAGACTTTATTGGACTATATCCTCATACTAAGACCAAAATATTTATTTATATTCTCACAGTGACCGACTTCTTTTCCAAATGGGCAGAAGCCACACCCCTCAAATATATTGGAGCAAGAAGCATTGTTAGATTTATGAAGGCCAACATAATCACCATATTTGGTGTCTATCATACAATACTGATGTAAAATGGTGCCAATTTATACTTTGTTGACATATATAGCCTATATCAGAAGTACTTACTCAAATCCAACCATTCATCTTGCTATCATGCAGCGACAAATGGTCAGACAAAGGCCTTCAGTAGGACCTTATCCAAAATTCTCCCAATGATGGTTGATAAAGATAACAAACTAGGGTTGGAAAGGCTACTCTATGCTCTATCGGTGTACCAGAACACAAACTGCATCACCACACATGAACCCCCATACTAATTAGTGTATGGGTCATAGGTGGTATTTCACATCAATGTTCAACTACCATCACTCTGTGTGGCCATATATGATCAACAATCCATAGACGAGCAGTCCTAGAAACAGTTTGATGAGTTGGAGTGGTTATATGATAAAATATAGAACACTCTACACCATATGGACGATTACTAAAACCGGATTTCACGAGACTTCAAAAAAATGTTCTCCTTCGGTCATTCCTCAAAGGGGAAATGGTGTTGGTCCTCAGAACTCCAATGATACTCTGAATGAAACCTCCAAAATTAGAGAAAAAAATTTTAAACGACAATATGTTAAACACAATTTCTACTCCAATGGAGCATATGCCTTACTTTCAATGGATGGAAAGCTCACCACATCTCTCACGAATGTGAGGGTCCTAAAGAAGTACTTTGTGTAATCCTATAAAGTCTTTCATATCTACAAGAATTTAAACTTCATAATTCCATTTTTTTCCATGTTATATGACATTAAACTACTCCAAATCTTCATTCTTACCACATGAAGTGAAATTGCATGGTGATAATTTTGTCCTAAACAATGAGTCATTTAACATGAGTCGTATATGTGTGAGAGAAAGACAACATGACCATGTTCTTATGAGAGAGTCAGATCAACATGGCATTTATCTTTCTCCAGCACTACATGTGGATTGATTCCTACCCACAAAGGATAATTAATGATACCTAGATCATTCATCTTGATCCAACCACCATTCAAAAAAATGTGTCCCCCCTTTGTATGGGTTAGACAACATCAGGGGTAAATCAAGAACTATGTACGGATTGATTCCTACCCTCACATAATATGTAGAGACACCTTGAAACTAAATCTTGGTCTTGCCACCACAAGATAAAAATTCTCCCACTCTACGCATAGGTCAAACTGGCCTGAATATTTTTTAAGAACTATGTGTGGATTGATTCCTACCGTCGCAAGATATGTAATGATAATTGTATCCTTTATCCTTGTCTAAACACCATTAAAAAACTTCTCCATTATTTTAAGATGGTCGGACCGGCATAGGTAACATTTTTTTAGAACTACATGTACAATGATTCTCAACTAATTGAAATACGTAGGAAACCTCCCAGAGAATCATGCCTGAAACATCACCCACATCATTCTTTTCATGTCTGTTCACTCTCACCCTTACTGTATGATAATAAACAAAATAAGATACTAGAACTAAATGTTTCTTGATTCCAATCATCTTAGGATATGTAGTGAAACCTGGATTCTATATCTTGTCCCATCCACCATTCAAAAATAATATGTCCCCCCTATACATAGGTTATACCACTATAGAGAACATGTTTTTAGAACAACAAGTGGATTTATTCCTACCTTTACAGGATAAGTAGTAACACATGGATCCCATATCGTTGTCCAGATTCCATGGGAAAAAAATACCCCCTATATATAGGTCAGACATGAATAGGGAAACTCATGAGTCCAAACAGTATGATGTTAAACTAAATTGCCAAAGAAGTCCTAACCACAAGATATTAAACTGTAACATATCTCAATAAAAACAGGTGTCTTAATTATTAGTATGAAGACATACGTAGTGAAACTAGGGCCTTACCTGGTCTAGTTGTGTAGAAAACAAAATGCCTCCATTTTCTAAATGAGAATGTAAATCTATGTGGATGATTCCAAACCTTGATTCCCATAATAAGGAATAGTCAAAATATAATTCTCCCCCTTACATGAGAATAAAATCAATGTAGATGATCTAGTAACTCATAACTATTCCCAATATTGATATGTATCATGTACCTAGATATCCCATTTTCATCCATAATACATCATGCAGTGAAAAATATTGAATCCCCATAATCACCCACTACTATATAATATGGGAGTCTAGTGTCCTTAGGACACCTCAATTTGACTATGAACACAATTCGCTGGTGGCTCTACAAATGTTGCATAAAAAAGTCTACCAATCAATGGAAAATTCATACTCATGAGAGGATTTTCCTACTTATTTATGCCCATTGGATCTTATGCCTCTCATCATCCCTCCTAATTCAAGGGTTCTTGGAATCATGGCTTACAATTTCTTTCCTCATTCATTACCTGGGCATACTAGGGATATCTCATCCGGATTTTCCCATATTTAATCATGATTCCTTTGATATTTTATCCCGAAGACATGACATTAAATTTTGATGTCAATTTTCTTCTGACTAGAATTAACATTTCAGGGAACCACAACAGCTATCTCATTCACGTGGAGTCACCCACGTCCTCACCACATGATGTTAAACTACAAGCCCTAACAATGACCCCTTATTTAATACTTTCATCCCAAGGTGGTGTGTAACACCCCGAGCTTCCACGATACGCTTCTCATTCAGTAATACAATAGCTTGCATTGTACGCAACTTCGAGTTCTAAAACATCGCGACAAATCAAAGTAGCCGTTATGAATAGTAATAACCACTTTTTAAAATTATAGAAATTTTATATTTCAAAATGGACTTCATTTTTGTATTCCTAATATTGAAATTAGCCTATGTTGAATTTTTTGTAATTTTCTGAGAACTTCAAAATTTTTATGAATAGTGAAAAATACTTAAAACAACTTTTTTAATCAAAATAATTTATAGTGATAAATTATAATATTTGGTGGTTTTAAAGTATAATTAGAATATATTTTTACCATTTTATCCAATGGTGGTCATTAGAATTAATTTAACATTGAAATTGGACATAAACAATTGCCAATCTTTTGATATAAATTGTTTCTTAAAAACACGCTATTTGTTGTGACAGCGGGAATTAATTATAAAATTAATTAATGCAACTAATATGTTTGGAATTTTGTAAAATAGACATCATTTTTTAATTCGTAATATCAATTATAGCTTAGGGTGAAATTTTGGCCTTGTTCTGAAAAACTTCAATTTTTGATGAATAGTGAAACCACTAAGTGGTAGTTAAATAACTGATTTTTCGTTTAAATGAAATATTACCACTTCTGTGATTTGATTTTCAAAAATCCGACATACATGGTTGTCATTAAGAAGTAAAATGTGGTTCAATGAGATTAAAATAATTTTTGGTGAATAGTAACTTTTAAGTTCTTAATCGCGATTAGAGGTAATTAGTGTAGTTTAAGGTAAAAACAATGTTTTAATAATATGATATGAGCTTGACACTTGTCCTACTCCTATTGGATGGGTCATGGCCGACCAAGACAACCCATGGGTCAACTTGGGGACCCCATGGAGCCACTTTAGTTAGAAAATGACATAAACACCTTTTATTTAATGTTAAAGTAAAAAAATGACACAAACATAAAATGTTTTACTAAAACAATTTTTATGTAGGGTTACACAAGTCCAAATTTTGATTATAAATATTCATAGAAAGCTAAAAAGATTTCCTACATTATAGTATTTTGTTTATAATTTTTAGACATTAAATAAATTAAATTATTTATGACATCATGATGATGCAGTGATGACCTCATTATTTAACGATTTAAATAAAATGAGAAGATAATGCAAAATCCAAGGCTTACACTTGTCCAAAGCCTATTGGATGAAGATATTTCGAAACCTTATCACCTTATCCTCGAATTATATAAGTGTGGGACCTTTAGAAACCGAAAAGCATTGTATAATTGAATAACATTTCATTACTTTCCAAAAGTGCCCCTCCTCTCCACTTATAAAAGGCCCCCACCTCTCCCACCTCATTTACACTTTCAAGCCATTTGGCTCGGCCAACCTCTGCCCAAATACTGTCCCAACATTCCTCCCTTACTCCTAGAAGCCTCACTTTGGGCAGAACTCTTCCCAAGGAAGCCTTTGGCTCAAATCAAAAAGAGTTACCCGATTTTGAGGTAATGTCTTTTCTAATGTTGTTTTGTTTTATTTTTCTTCTCCAACCCCCTAAACTCTTTTTATTCATTTCTTTTGTAACAACACCAGTATCCTCAATATACTAGGATGTTGTTATAAGAAGGATTAGAGCTACAATTACACACACCTACATCTAATGGTTAAAGAACATACAGTTTCTGTGGATGGCGAATTTCTGCCTCACGAAACGATGATTGTTCAACACTCATTTAACACCTTCAAAGGTGGCCATTATGATGTCACTATTTTTATATATGATATATAATATGTTTATGTTTTACTTATGCTTCTTTATTTTTCATTTGTGTCTTACCTTTATGGCTTCCATTATGGGTATACGCGATATCTTCATTTTAGGAAGTGCGGACTACCGCCCCCTCAAAGTGATTTGAATCGTTAATGCCATATGTGGGATGTATAAAGGATGGATTAAATGGTATTATACAATATATTATACTGTAATTATATTATAAATTTATATCATTATGATTTCTTTCCATTAAATACGAAATAGAAATGAAAGTAGCGTTCATGCGTACGTACGGCTTACCGTCTCCATGAACGGTGCATTTCATTTCTTACCTCTAAATGTTACGTAATATTATAAATGAATGTATATACTGGATATATAAGATATATATGACATCTAAATCATGAATATAATTCTGGATATAATGGATATTTCACCACATAAACAACTTGTAATTATAAGAAGCTTATTGTTGACTCAAGTACCAAAGATCGACAAAACGACCGTTATTAACTTAAATAATTACATAATGTTCATATCATTGTAATAAGTGATATAATAAGGATAATGAAATTGAAAATGGTTCTTAATAAGGTATATATTAACTCTAGTTTATTATTCAGGAGGTTAAAGAACGGTTGAGTCAAGTCAGACACGAGGTAAGGGAACTTCTTAACCCAATTTCCATTCTTTGGGTTAATCTCCTACTTTCAAATTATGTCATGATGTTATTATGTACTATTTTTTTTATTTTTACTTTCTTTATGTGTACCTATAGTGAATACACATAATATATCTATTTTATTTTAAAAATGATCTTTTTAAGGACTTCGTCTCAATCTCCTTTCATTGAGGCATATTTGGTTTTATACACAACTTTCTTTTATACGGTGTATAAACCCCTTTGACTTTTACTTTTATTCAAAAGGAATCTTTTTATACGAAGAGTTTTACTAAATGACAAAAAGGGAATGTTTTTCTTTCCGTACTTATGCGGCGACAACGACTTCTCCGCCGCCGTGACCATTATTTGAGTTTCGGCTTCCTTTACAAGCCATACCTTTTTTTAAAAGAAAAATAAATACAATGTTTTAACTTTCTTTTATTTTGGTATTGAAAATGGTTTTGAAAGCGTTTTTATCATATCAAAGTGTTGTATTGATATCTTGTGATTGAAATGTGGAAATGCTATGTTTCCTTTATGCATGTTTTATGTGATACGATTATGTTATGGTTTATGATATGTTTAAACCTATTCATATGAGGAATGTATTGGACTTAATAAGTGACGGGTGGAGCCCGCTATAGCTCCTCGATGCATCGGTAGGTCTCATGAGACAACTAGACGTGGAATTGGCCGAGGCCCTTTCCCAATTTGATTTATGGTTTTGGCCGAGGCCTTAATCATTTTAGACGTCTTGGCCGAGGCCTTGACAAAATGTTTCAGAATGTCCGGCATTATACATTCCCTCATTATGAAAGTGGTTATTGATATTGCATGTGATTATTCGACCAGTAGAATATCCATGTGAAGAAGTAAATGGCATTATCTCATTTTACTTTTGCCATATTATGTTGATGTTCAAGTTTAAAAGGCTTTTGTTTTAGTTATACATTGCCTTAAATGTTTATGTTTATTTATGAAAGCTTCCGCAATATTGTTATCCTTACTGAGCATCTGAGCTCACCCCTTTCAATGTTTTAATATTTTTCAGGATGTGAAGAAGTATTTTATGAATGACCTGCAGGGATAGTCAGAAGAGGATATGAGTGTGGACTATGGAGACTTTGTTATTGTAGTTTTTCACTTTATGATGTAATGTAACGTTTACGAATGTATCTAGTGTTTCCAAGGCTACTAAACTAATCGGTCTTTCGAGACTTGATCTTTTGTGATCATGCCAATGTTACGAAGTAATGCACCGGCTCTGGGTAGCTGGGGTCGGGGCGTTACAGTTGGTATCAGAGGCAGTTTAGTACTAACCTTGGAAGCTAGATTTAGATAAACTCTGATTAGATCACATAGCCCGAAGATAGACTTTGAGGATTAGTATAGAAGAACTTTCTAGAATTATGGTATTGTAGAGATGTTATGAGTTTTCCGAGCAATACATCCCTGTCTGGATACGAGCAGGTAGAGGCGGCTCTGGCACAGATGTACCTAGGGGTAAAACCCGAAAACACCGCTTTGAGCTAGACTCGAACGGGAACTGGTGCACGACAACGGGCCTTACTGCACTCTTGGTTACGACACTCCCAGGGGATATGCTTAGGATAATTCTCATTTTACTTACAAACCACTATGAAGGGTTATGAGTACATACTTCCTCAAAGAAAACATTTCTTTTTATGATTATTGATTATATCCATAAATAGTTCAATTTATGTAAAGTGTTTTACAAGTATGGAATTATGTATTTTGATTCTTAAACTAATCTAGTTTATGCCATTGTTTAGAAATGGCGCCTAGTAGAAGGAATGGAAACCGTATCAATGCACGAACTCCGTGTAGGGATTGCCCTCCTGATCAAGATAATTATTTTGGATCTGGAGATACAACTGGTGCTGATCAACTTATTACCATACTTGGACAACTCACTCAGGTTATGAATAATAACCTTACCCGTATGGAGCACCCTGATCCACAGCGTGGAGGATCAATGTTAGATCGATTCATGAGGCAACAACCACCAACGTTCAATGGGAGTACAAATCCCTTAGTAGCCGAGCAATGGATAAATTCCCTAGAGAAAATATTTCAGGCTTTGGGGAGCAGTGAAAGGGAAAAAGTTATCATGGCAGTTTACCGCCTCACTGGAGATGCCGATCAATGGTGGTCGCTAATTCAAAACACAAAGGAAGAGGATGAATTAACAAACATGGAATGGCAGGAGTTCAAAGAACTGTTCTTAGAAAAATACTTTCCTCGTGACCATCGAGCAGATATGGAAAGACAATTTCTGAGTCTGAGGCAGAAGGAGGATGAGAATGTCACAAAGTATGAGGCTAACTTTACAAGGTTATCAAGGTATGATGCAGATTACATACGTAACCCAAGGAGTAAGATTGATCGTTTCTTTGATGGGTTAAAACCATTTCTCCGTCGAGCTTTGGTATCATAATCCTTCTCATCATACGGAGATATTGTCTCGTGTGCTATCAAGACAGAAAAGGAATTCTCTAAGTCTTATGACAACAAAGTAAAGCAAGAGAAGAAGAGAATGGTGGAACAAGAGACAGATAAAGGGAAAAAGGGAAAGAAGGATTTTCCATTATGTGATAATTGTGGGAAGAATCACCCTGGTACTTGCCTAAAAGGAATGGGAGTTTGTTATAAATGTGGAGAAAAGGGTCACCAGGCTCGTGATTGCAAGGGAAAGAAAGAGGCTGTCAAAGTTGAATGCTACAATTGTAGAGAAATGGGTCATTATGCAAATGAATGTCCTAAGCGTCAAGGAAAATTACCTCAGAAAAGGCCAAGGGATCAAGGGCAATCTTATGCTGTGACTACAGTTGAAGCAGAATAATTAATGTATTGGTGCTTTTCGACTCAAGGATTATATTCTAGTTATAAGAATAATGTGATATATATATGGATTGTACTGCAGTACTTGTTGATTTCAGTAAGGTTTTAATATGATTAAGGTAATCATATTTTTAGTATATGACAATAAGAGAAACTTTTCTTTGTTTGGGGAATCTGATGTTACAATTGATTTTGGAATTTAGAGACCTTTTAGAGAAAGTCTGGATGAAGGTATTTTGGATAACTATAAAGGTTGGAGTGGATTAAGTTGAACTTTGGATAGTATTGTTTAAGGTTAAAACATTTATGAAGATTATTTTTGGAATATTATGATACTATAGTTTTAGGAAAAGGACAACCTGCAGGGTGGGGCATAACCCGTCGCGTCGGACACAGCTGCAGGAATCGAACCCACAATCATAGTGCGACAGGCCTTTATTTCCTACCACTAGCCTACAGGAATTCCCTGGTTATTACAATATAATTTTACTAATCTTAATGGTATGTGTTAACATTTGGAACCTTATACAATTAGGATAATAATAATATTTTTGAGTTCTATTATCTTTTTGAGTGAAAGATGAGTTGAAGGTTGAAACACTAATTGTCAAGCATAAATATATATATACCTATCTCTTATTCAATGAATAAATTAATTCTTAAACTTTAGTAAAGGGATATTAAAACAAAAAATGTGTTATCCTAATACCTTATGTCTTGTTGAACTGATGATATTTTAAATCAACATAGATTGAAGGCTTTGAGGCCCTCAATTTGACAGTTGATTGTGATTGATGACCTCAATCACTCCCTACAAATATTTACGTTTTTCCTCCAATTATATGTCTTTAATTGCCACCAATGTTCTCCTTATCGAGATCATAATTTGGTGGTGACTTTCTTATTTCCATTTCCCTCTTATTAAGGCTAAATTTTATTAACCTTATTTCCGATGTGGGTTTTCCACAAAGGTATTTTCTCTTTTCAACCTTTTATTATCAAAGAAAAATTTCAAATTGCGAGGACGCAATTTATTGAAGGAGGGGAGAATGTAACACCCCGAGCTTCCACGATACGCTTCTCATTCAGTAATACAATAGCTTGCATTGTACGCAACTTCGAGTTCTAAAACATCGCGACAAATCAAAGTAGCCGTTATGAATAGTAATAACCACTTTTTAAAATTATAGAAATTTTATATTTCAAAATGGACTTCATTTTTGTATTCCTAATATTGAAATTAGCCTATGTTGAATTTTTTGTAATTTTCTGAGAACTTCAAAATTTTTATGAATAGTGAAAAATACTTAAAACAACTTTTTTAATCAAAATAATTTATAGTGATAAATTATAATATTTGGAGGTTTTAAAGTATAATTAGAATATATTTTTACCATTTTTTCCAATGGTGGTCATTATAATTAATTTAACATTGAAATTGGACATAAACAATTGCCAATCTTTTGATATAAATTGTTTCTTAAAAACACGCTATTTGTTGTGACAGCGGGAATTAATTATAAAATTAATTAATGCAACTAATATGTTTGGAATTTTTTAAAATAGACATCATTTTTGAATTCGTAATATCAATTATAGCTTAGGGTGAAATTTTGTCCTTGTTCTGAAAAACTTCAATTTTTGATGAATAGTGAAACCACTAAGTGGTAGTTAAATAACTGATTTTTCGTTTAAATGAAATATTACCACTTCTGTGATTTGATTTTCAAAAATCCGACATACATGGTTGTCATTAAGAAGTAAAATGTGGTTCAATGAGATTAAAATAATTTTTGGTGAATAGTAACTTTTAAGTTCTTAATCGCGATTAGAGGTAATTAGTGTAGTTTAAGGTAAAAACAATGTTTTAATAATATGATATGAGCTTGACACTTGTCCTACTCCTATTGGATGGGTCATGGCCGACCAAGACAACCCATGGGTCAACTTGGGGACCCCATGGAGCCACATTAGTTAGAAAATGACATAAACACCTTTTATTTAATGTTAAAGTAAAAAAATGACACAAACATAAAATGTTTTACTAAAACAATTTTTATGTAGGGTTACACAAGTCCAAATTTTGATTATAAATATTCATTAGAAAGCTAAAAAGATTTCCTACATTATAGTATTTTGTTTATAATTTTTAGACATTAAATAAATTAAATTATTTATGACATCATGATGATGCAGTGATGACCTCATTATTTAACGATTTAAATAAAATGAGAAGATAATGCAAAATCCAAGGCTTACACTTGTCCAAAGCCTATTGGATGAAGATATTTCGAAACCTTATCACCTTATCCTCGAATTATATAAGTTTGGGACCTTTAGAAACCGAAAAGCATTGTATAATTGAATAACATTTCATTACTTTCCAAAAGTGCCCCTCCTCTCCACTTATAAAAGGCCCCCACCTCTCCCACCTCATTTACACTTTCAAGCCATTTGGCTCGGCCAACCTCTGCCCAAATACTCTCCCAACATTCCTCCCTTACTCCTAGAAGCCTCACTTTGGGCAGAACTCTTCCCAAGGAAGCCTTTGGCTCAAATCAAAAAGAGTTACCCGATTTTGAGGTAATGTCTTTTCTAATGTTGTTTTGTTTTATTTTTCTTCTCCAACCCCCTAAACTCTTTTTATTCATTTCTTTTGTAACAACACCAGTATCCTCAATATACTAGGATGTTGTTATAAGAATGATTAGAGCTACACTTACACACACCTACATCTAATGGTTAAAGAACATACGGTTTATGTGGATGGCGAATTTCTGCCTCACGAAACGATGATTGTTCAACACTCATTTAACACCTTCAAAGGTGGCCATTATGATGTCACTATTTTTATATATGATATATAATATGTTTATGTTTTACTTATGCTTCTTTATTTTTCATTTGTGTCTTACCTTTATGGCTTCCATTATGGGTATACGCGATATCTTCATTTTAGGAAGTGCGGACTACCGCCCCCTCAAAGTGATTTGAATCGTTAATGCCATATGTGGGATGTATAAAGGATGGATTAAATGGTATTATACAATATATTATACTGTAATTATATTATAAATTTATATCATTATGATTTCTTTCCATTAAATACGAAATAGAAATGAAAGTAGCGTTCATGCGTACGTACGGCTTACCGTCTCCATGAACGGTGCATTTCATTTCTTACCTCTAAATGTTACGTAATATTATAAATGAATGTATATACTGGATATATAAGATATATATGACATCTAAATCATGAATATAATTCTGGATATAATGGATATTTCACCACATAAACAACTTGTAATTATAAGAAGCTTATTGTTGACTCAAGTACCAAAGATCGACAAAACGACCGTTATTAACTTAAATAATTACATAATGTTCATATCATTGTAATAAGTGATATAATAAGGATAATGAAATTGAAAATGGTTCTTAATAAGGTATATATTAACTCTAGTTTATTATTCAGGAGGTTAAAGAACGGTTGAGTCAAGTCAGACACGAGGTAAGGGAACTTCTTAACCCAATTTCCATTCTTTGGGTTAATCTCCTACTTTCAAATTATGTCATGATGTTATTATGTACTATTTTTTTTATTTTTACTTTCTTTATGTGTACCTATAGTGAATACACATAATATATCTATTTTATTTTAAAAATGATCTTTTTAAGGACTTCGTCTCAATCTCCTTTCATTGAGGCATATTTGGTTTTATACACAACTTTCTTTTATACGGTGTATAAACCCCTTTGACTTTTACGTTTATTCAAAAGGAATCTTTTTATACGAAGCGTTTTACTAAATGACAAAAAGGGAATGTTTTTCTTTCCGTACTTATGCGGCGACAACGACTTCTCCGCCGCCGTGACCATTATTTGAGTTTCGGCTTCCTTTACAAGCCATACCTTTTTTTAAAAGAAAAATAAATACAATGTTTTAACTTTCTTTTATTTTGGTATTGAAAATGGTTTTGAAAGCGTTTTTATCATATCAAAGTGTTGTATTGATATCTTGTGATTGAAATGTGGAAATTCTATGTTTCCTTTATGCATGTTTTATGTGATACGATTATGTTATGGTTTATGATATGTTTAAACCTATTCATATGAGGAATGTATTGGACTTAATAAGTGACGGGTGGAGCCCGCTATAGCTCCTCGATGCATCGGTAGGTCTCATGAGACAACTAGACGTGGAATTGGCCGAGGCCCTTTCCCAATTTGATTTATGGTTTTGGCCGAGGCCTTAATCATTTTAGACGTCTTGGCCGAGGCCTTGACAAAATGTTTCAGAATGTCCGGCATTATACATTCCCTCATTATGAAAGTGGTTATTGATATTGCATGTGATTATTCGACCAGTAGAATATCCATGTGAAGAAGTAAATGGCATTATCTCATTTTACTTTTGCCATATTATGTTGATGTTCAAGTTTAAAAGGCTTTTGTTTTAGTTATACATTGCCTTAAATGTTTATGTTTATTTATGAAAGCTTCCGCAATATTGTTATCCTTACTGAGCATCTGAGCTCACCCCTTTCAATGTTTTAATATTTTTCAGGATGTGAAGAAGTATTTTATGAATGACCTGCAGGGATAGTCAGAAGAGGATATGAGTGTGGACTATGGAGACTTTGTTATTGTAGTTTTTCACTTTATGATGTAATGTAACGTTTACGAATGTATCTAGTGTTTCCAAGGCTACTAAACTAATCGGTCTTTCGAGACTTGATCTTTTGTGATCATGCCAATGTTACGAAGTAATGCACCGGCTCTGGGTAGCTGGGGTCGGGGCGTTACATGGTGGAGTTAAACCCTTACCACCATTTTTTTCTCACACTGAGAAACTCTCATCTGGGCTTAAAAAGTTTACTATGGGATTCCTCATAATGTTAGGGAAAATCCATTCACAATGACTGAGCTTAATGTCCCGACTATAAAAGTAATATTAGAGTTTCCCCCTCTATGTTGGGAAACCTAAAGTCTAAACTGTATAAAATTAAACTAAATGGTACCCCAAATATAGATAAAATTACTTACTCCCTGCACATAGACCAATCCTATGTAGTGATCCTAATTTCAGAACACGAGGATCTTCAAAATTAGGTCCCACTTTAGTAAGGTAATCAGAAGGCCTCACCCTACATGTGATATATATATATATGTAGAAGAGTTTCCAACTCTATGGGTGATCACAACTAGTACGTTTCTAACATATTAATACATGTCTTTTCCATATATAAAGCTCCATACATTGAGTAATTTCAGACCCTCATATATTTCAGAAGCCATCAGATATGGGAGGCTAGTGTCCTATGGACAACTTTGTTTGACTATGTACACAATGCCTCAGCAGCTCTGCATATATTGCAAACAAAAATGGCATTTCAACAAAAATAAAATTCATCCTTGAGATATAATTTTCTTATTCCCATTCGATAAATGACTTCCAAGCCCCGCATCATCTCTCTTGAACAAATATCCCTTAAAACCACCACTTATACTTTCCTCCATATCCACCTCTTGAACACATTGGAAGACCATGGCGTAACCATCCTCCATTTAATCAGGGATTCTAAATCTATTTTCTAATTGCATGAATTTAAAACTGCATGATGATTGACAATAAATGTTCCTTATTGGACCTCGACATGCCAATGAATTCCTACCCCATGTTACTATGCATGAAAAGAAACGGCATAGGAAAGATCAACATGGGTCCCACTTCATTGGTAACCCTGTGTTCAAAAAAGTTCCCCATTCATATGAGTGAACCAAATCGTCATATGTATAGACCTTAATAGAACTATTTCTAGCTTGATTCCAATCACCATAGGATACATAGTGACACTTTAGTCTCGTCTTTCGAGTCTATCAAGTAAATAGTATTGTCTCGTTATTTCCCGCACAAGGGTAAGACCTTTGTGGGGGAACCAACTCACACATTTATGGGAAGCATATCATCAACTATTATAAGAATACTTTGGCCTAAAATTCCTCATTTTCATGTTTAGGAACCCCTCTTAACACACCATACTCTGTGCCCAAAAAATTCTAAATCCAAATAAACATCCATGGCCATTGGAAATAGACAACTAGTGCCCTGTAGACACCTTTGTTTAACTATGAACACAATGCCCCAGTGGATCTACATATGTTTCCCACAAAATGGCATGTCATCCAAAGGAAAATTCATCATCAAGAGATGCATTTCCTACTTCCATACTCTTTATGATGTTTACATTTAACCTCATTCACCAGTTTCGAAAACCCCTTAGATTAATGATTAGATCCTCTCTCCCATATCATTACTGAAGGTGAAAGAACATTTTTGGTTAGACCATAGAGAGAAATTAATATCATATATCCCATAGTTAGAGTAAAATGAATTCAAATCATAAGTCTCAAATGTCCCATTTGCATGATTTTATAAAGAATCATGCTCAATCCCTCCTTTACACATGTTAATTTTTTGTGGGAGTAGTTTCTAAACCATAACCAATATAAATGCCCCAGTTAATTAAGACATTATACCCCCAACAGGAAAAAAACTGTGATATTGCAAACATAATAAAGTCTAAATTTCTATAAAACTTCCTAGCAATTGGTTATAGAAGGCTTGTGTCATGTGGAAACCTTTGCCTAACTATGTGCCCAATTCCCTGATGTCTCTGGAAAAGTATACCCAAAAAAAGGATTGTCACCCAAATGAAAAGTCATCCTTAGAAGAGGATTTTCTAATATATGTATTCCCCATGGCTTCCATGCAACATGTCATTTCCCATTTTCTAGAAAACACAATTTAGTGTAAATAAATATCCCTTATCTATGTTTAAATGTTTTCATGACATTCTTGGTTATCAAGTCCTAAATTGGGGCTGACTCTCTACAAATCATGGTCCAAAATGTTCAACCTAAAACATCAATCCTGGAAAAAGTAGATTAAACTAAAATACCAATAATTATATTATGGTTTGCAAGAGTTCAAACATCCCACGAAAAAGACACAACACTCACCCAGATGAAAACCTGCAAAGGGCACCAAAGATAATGGTTGAGTGACATTTCACTAAACCTATGAAATGAATGTTTTAGGAAAAAAATAGAGAAGCCAAAAAATCAAGAGACAAAAATCTTGTTAGGTGAAAAACCCACAATGGGTGGCATATACAAAAGTAATGTTATATCCACCAATTCTACACTGAAATCGGGCTTAAGAAAAATTATGGTTATAATAAAAAAGATGAAAAGATTTTAGGGTTTTCCCGGTAACCCTAGAAATAAGAAAACAATTCTCACTGAGTCCCTTATCTTAGGATTAAATTATAGAATTATCCTACCATCCATTCAAATCGGTAATACTTCTATATAAGAATAACCTCTTATTCGTCATGATCGGAGCCCATTCCGATGGGGGGAATATGTAGTGTCCCAAATATTCTGCATTCAAGATGATTAAACTTCCATTGATCATAGAAAAATTAGAAATAAAATACTGAATAAAATTAAAGAAAAATTCTCAAAGGGAGACCGGAAAATAAAAATTCCTTCATGGACTACAACTTCGAATGGATGTTCGCAGCTTCGCAATGCCTTTCGTGAACCAAATTGTACGTGGAATAATGATGATGGAACTGGATCCTAAAAACTATGCCATTGATGGAACATAGGCATATAATTCTACACCCTCATATGCCCCCCCCCCCCCCCCCCGCATGAACCTTGTCGCTGGCAGAATAAAGGCAGAGAATTCCACCCCCATGTACAATATTCTCTGTGAAGTAATTGGTTTGCAGGATGATGTGGCATGGCTAGCCACTGAAAATGAAGACCCTGATGATTAAGTCTACCTTGGTATTCCACAAAATGTGATACACATTCCAGGAATCCTTTACCTCAACCACTCTATAAAATAACCCTGAGGTGGAATGAAAGAGAGAGTGGAAAAGAGCTCCCCGAATGGGAAAAAATGGGACAAAGCCTGGAGGAAAATATAAAGGGTGCAGGATAAATCCCTCCATCATCTGAAATATTTCATCAAATTCATCATGTGAACCATATATAGGTTTCCATTCATTGAATCCATATAATGAATGGTACATAGATGACCCTCCATGGAATATAACTTTCAATGGTGGTGTCGTTCATAGAATTGAGGTATTATTTTTTGACCTCATGAAAGAAAAAAAGTACATGGAAAATTTTTCGTGGATGTTACTATGTGGAAAATGGTTCATAGAAGATTATATGTGAATAGCACAGTATGCTAACAACTCATGGAATAAAACAGATCATGGAGGCTCCTTGGAGAATAATTCTTCATGAATGACCCTATATGGGGAACATTTTTAGGATACCCCTATATAGGAAGCGGTTTGAAGAATCCCCTATGAGGATGATCCTATGTGGAAGATTCAATGTAGATGATACTACATGGAAAAACTTATTTGAAAATTCTTATTGACCCACTGGTCCATACCATGGGGGCTTCAACCCCTGTTCCCCCTCAAGATTGGTGATGGGATGTAGTTTTGACCTCCTTCCATCACTACCGTCACTGATCCCCATGAAAAATGGGGAGTCACATTGAGAAAATTTCAGGTCGGGTTATCGATCTTTTTTGTTTTTCCCTTCTACAACCAAAACATCCATCCTTTCAATACCATGAGTCGACCTACTCCTCAGGAGACTCCTAAGACCCCATCACCTTCCTCATATGCCTAGTTATTCCAAAACTCCAAAGAAAATCATGGTCTTAATGTTTCTTACATGCTTGGGAACACTCTTCTCCCTCCGTAGGTTGTGGTGTGAAACCCTTGCCACCCCTTATTTATCACTCTGAGAATAGATCATAGGGGATTATGAATTTTGGTAGGGGATTCCCAAAAGAGTTAGTGAAAATACATCCACAATGATTGATCCTTCTTGCACGACATTAAAAGGTATATTAAAGTTTTCCCCTACATGTTGTGAAACCAAATGTCCTAACCTTATAACATTAAACTACATGGTACCCCAAATAAAGATAATAATTCCTACTCAATGCACATATTCCAAACCATTATAGGGAGTCTAATTTTAGTACACTCAGATCGTCAGAATCAGGCCCCACTCCTGCAAGGGAATCAAAAGGAATCACCATGCATGCGAGCTATATCTATGTCATAGTGTTCCCAACACTAAATTTGATCACATCATGAATGTTTCTAACATATCCAGAAACGTCTTTTTTATCTATAAAGCCATGTACATCGAGCAATATTTTCCCCTTATATACCTCCCCGACCATCAGATATGGGAGGACAATGTCCTATGGACACCTTTGTTTGATTATGTACATAATTCTCAGGCGACTCTGCATATGTTTACCACAAAAACAACCAGTCATCCAAACAAAATTCATCCTCGGGAGAGGGTTTTACTATTCCCATATGCTCAATAGCTTCCAAGACCCACATAATCTCTCATGAACCAATATCCCTTGAAACCATGTCTTATACATTCCTTCTTATCCATGCCATGAAAATATTGGAACACCTTGCTTTAACCATCCTGTGGCCAATAAAGGCTTCTTCATCAATGTCCAAATTGCATGAAATTAATCATGGTTAACATTCTACAATCAATGTTTATTATTTGACCCTAACATGCCAAATTATTTCCTCCCCCATTTTCCTATGCATTAAATGAATCTACATAGGAAGGTTCGACGCGTGTCCTACTTGATTGGATACCCTGTGTGAAAATAAGTTCCCCATCCATATGTGTGAACCAAATCAACATATGGATAGACCATACAATAACTATATTCGACTTGATTTCTATCACAACAGGATATGTAGTGAGACCTGAGTCTCATATTTTTTGTCTATCCAGGAAACAATATTTTCCCATTATTTCTTGTGCAAGGATTATACATGTGTGGGTAATCTACTCACACCAGTTAGAGAAGCACGTCTTCACTTATTATCAGAAGACTTAATCCAACGATGCCCCCTTTTAATGTTCATAAAAACCTATTCACACACCATATTATATGTATAGAATGGTCTGAATCTCCATAACCGTCCATGGCTATCGGAAATGGAAGGCTAGTGTCATGTAGTCACATTTGTTGGACTATACACACAATGACTCGATGGTTCTTCATATGCTTTTGTAATGATCTAACTCTTTTTCCATGGTGTGTATTGTTAGTTTTTCTTTTGGAATGTCTTAAATGGTAAAAATGATGTCTTCTAGTAAATATAAGGAGGTAACATGAGTGTCCGGAGCAGTTTTGGAGCCCAAAACTCGGAAAAATGGGAATTTAGGCTAGGCCACATGGTTAGAAAAAACCACGTGGGCCCAGATGCACGAACGTGTGACCTGCTACAGAGAGTTGCAGAAGTTGCAGAACCATTTCTCAAGACTTGTACATGGTATGGGAAACCATTTGTACAGACCATGTGGGCTTGCTGTAAGGGGATAAAACCTTGCACACAGTTTACACACGGTTTCCCAAACTGTGTAAAGAAAACATGTGATCCATATTTTTGGGAAAATTATTATTTAAACCTAATTCCTTATAAATTATAATTTTCTTTTCTTCTCCCTTATGCACAAAACAACCTCCCATATTCCTCGTTGAGCTCTCAATTCCCTTATCCCTTCAATATCTTTCTACTCCTTCATCTAGTGTTTGATCTTCAGTCCGTTGGTGGAGTTGGATCCCTTGAGGTAAGGCTAACCTTGCATACCCCTATTTCTTCATTGAATATTTCTTTCAGTTGCACTATATAGATATAGGGTCATTCACCCTATTTTTAGGGAAATGGATGGAAACTTAGATCTACTCCGACCTACTCTGAATTTGATGTCGATACTCAAGGATTCGTCACTATGACCCTAAGTTAGGTGGTCACTTAGTTTTATATTTGAGTTTTGGCCGTTTTGTATTAAATCTCATTGTGTTGTGGGACTACCATTGCCAAGACCCTTTAATTTGTTGCTTCCTTTATTTATAATTTACCCTAGAGTGATATATTAGGTTAATTGAATCATATTTAGGGGATTTTTTATCACCCTTTCTCAATATGAACTCCTAAGGGTCATTCCACCAAAATTGGCCATTTTAATTCAATTTCTCGAAATCAGGTTTTATGGTTTATGTTTCTCGATTAAGTATTTGAATGGGTTGGCATTTGTCTCACATGTTTTTTCACTAATCCAGGAAACCCCATGGGTGTTTGGACCCTTATTTCTTGAAACTTTTTGTTTGACCCTATGAATATTTGATATAACATTTTCCTTTGATTTGAGCCTTGTAAATATAATTTCCTTGTTATGAAAATGAAATGGGTAACTTGTATGGGATGGGTAGGATGTGACACCCAAAAACCCAGGAATTATATGGCTTATATGGAATGGCCAAATCTTATTTTTTCCTTTTCTAAAATAAACTACTTTTTGGGTGAGTGGGAACCTTACAAACATCAATGACGATTCAAACACCTCAAACATAAACAGAATACACAACATATTGCAGTATGAAAAGCCATATTCAAAATTGAAAATTCAAATTCAAAAATTGCAAAATAAAGCACTGGAAAAACAAGTCGCCTGAGACGCCATCATCACCTCGCTGTCCTTTTCAACCTGTCACCCTCACCGCCTTTACATTGACTCATCACCATCACTGCCATCCAAGAACCTTCATCATATATCATCTCGTAACCACAACCGTCGACGCCACCGCAAACCAGTCCAATCCATGAACACAACATCACCGAGAAAGAACATCAATGCACAGAATCAAACAAGGAAAACATCATCAAAAGAAAATAATGAGAAAGACAAAGATGGAATCAAAGCTACAGAAGCCTAACGATCCAACAGGGACCTCCTAAACCACACATAGTAACCCGAAGAGGATGAAAACCTAGGAATGTGAAGCCAAGTCTTCGTAGCCTAGGACTGTAAGACCCAAAAGCACATTAATGGAGTGTCTCCGTTGAAGGGGACTGAGCAGATCAGAACTAGCAGTGCCTCCCTGGGCATGAATCCGGTCATCTCAAAACTGCAGAAGAACCCTCAATAAATTCCAAAATAGTTAAACCATGAGAATCGAAAGAACCAACAAGGAGGGGTTTCTCCAGTAAATAAATGGATCAAGGGATGGCATGGCCACTCCCTTGATGTGTTTTATTATTAAATGAATTTCCTAATAGTTTCTTGCCTAATTTGAAATGTTGTAATATGATTTCCCTTACATTTCATAATTTTAATGCCTTTATCATTGGTATTATGTTGGATTTTATAAGATATGTGCAGTAGGAATTATAGGAATGATTCATTCCATAAAATGTGGGTGGTAGGCATTATATCCCCATTGCATTATATAAAATGTGGGCAGTATGCATTATAGCCCCGAGCCATTCTGTAAAATGTGGGAGGTAGGCATTATATATCCAAGACATTCTATCACATATGGATGGTAATAAATATATCCCCATTACATTTATATTAATATGTATATATACCAGGAGACATATTCAGATAAGCAAGCATTGAGGTGAATAAGGTCGACCCACCAGGTGTCCTTTGGATCCTGAGGAGGACATTTGATGGTTATTTTGTATTACATTACATTATTTCTTTTAGATTCCCACTATTTACTTATGAGTTCTACTTGGATTACACATAAACACCGTTTGTGGTGGCATACTGAGATTTATATCAAACCCTATTAGGGCTGGCTGTGGCACCGAAGTATTTTTTTTCCTTCATGTATGTGTATGGGAAATCACCCATATTCTGGATGTGTAATCTCATTACATAGTTAGAGCATTGGAGTAGAGGACTAGGCTTAGGATCGAGATGATATGAAGCTGCTTTTTGTTTTTATTTACTTTTTTCCTTCTGTACTTGTATAGTTGTTCCCTACCTTTATTCACATTTTTTATTAGTATGCCAATCATGCATACTTGTAGTTATTGTTTTTATATTACTATTGATATCATTTCATCATTGGGTTCTTCACATGTGTTCTGATTTTATTGATATTGATGATTCTAAAAGTATTCTTTCATTGTTCAACATGATGAGAAGAGGGTTATGTGTTCGAACATGCATCACAATAGGCATAATATGAATAGGCCATGCATCCTTCCATGTCATGTTTATATTATCAATTAGAATTCCGTATTTCATATTATTTTGACTTGTTATATATACATATATATATATAATTTTGATGAAACTTTTCTATATGATTTAGAACTTATTATGGAGTGAGTTTAGTGGGTTCCATTATTTGATTCATATGGTGTATAGTCCCTTATAGATTCGAAAATGGAATTCCAACAAGCTCAATAATCTATGAAATTATATAATCACATGTCTATGAACAATGTAAAATGTTAATAACAATCAAATGAGTGCAATATTTTTACTCGTATTGTTTTGGGACCTTATGAGATAAAAAATGACATATCATTGGTTTAAAAAGGTTAAAATGACTTGTAATTTGAGAACAACCTCTTTACACATGCCTAATATAGAATGTTAACCCAAACCTGACCTGAGTAGTTGGTGGATTTTTTCTTCATTCTATGACCAATTAAGGTCTGTTTTAGAATCTAGTCCTGGCATTAGAACTAGGCAGATAGGTGTGTTCATTTTTATTAGAAGGATTTACTATTAGTATGAGTTTCTTAAATTCCATCCTTTGAATTGGTTAAATATATTATGAGATGTTCGTTTGTCATTTTAGCATTATGCCACCATGATTTTTTCTAGTCTTTCTCCCCGAAGGCGATCATTATTATGCTTCTAAAGTATAGTTCCTTGAGACACATGTTGTTCTTCTTGACGAGCACATGTGGTACCTCCTCATATACCTAAATTGAGTGTAGATACCCAGTTCTGAGTGGGATTCTTGCAAATGATACATAATATAAAATGTGGAGTGTGACCTACCCCGAGCATGGTAGAGTTGACTTGTGTGTTTCTACAGTAGCATCCTCCCACTTTATTGGGGGATGGCAAACCATTTTCTGTGGAGTCTTGGATCAAATTGATCCTTTTTATCTTAGATAACCTAAAGACACCTCCCAAGTGGAGGGTAAAACTAGATGCCTAAATGATATGAGATTCTTTCAAGTTGTGGTGGGATGTCATCACCCAAGCAAGCCAACATAATGAGATGGTTTGGGGTGACATCTAGATCGTGTTCTATGACAACTTCATTCCCAAGACTCTGAGGGATGACCTTGCTAGAGAGATCATGAATTTATAGTAAGGAACCATGACAGTGAAGGAGTACATTTCCTATTTTACTAAAAAATATCTTTTCACTTATTTAGATGCGGATAACCTTATGGATACTAGGAGATTCTAGGATGGGTTGTGTTACGTCGGCTGGTCGTAGGTCAATGTTTTCAGACTGGCGACTATTTCTGAGATCATCACCTTGGCCCATAATACAGCGCAAAATCTAAGAGATGTTGAGGGTGCATGCTAGAGCAGTTCGACACTGAAAACATATACTGGATTTTCTTTTGGGAGAAAGCATCATTTTGGGGAATCTCATGGGAGAGTTAGTGTTCAAGCCCCTTTCACCAATGTCTCTCCTATCTGTCACCAGTGCTGAACGCTAGGGCATTACAAGAGGAAGTACATGCGAGATCCAGTTGAATGCAAAGGTTGTGGCAGGATGGGTCACGTCCATCATTTCTTTGGATTTCTCCCTTGAGTTCCAAGTGTGTAGGGATCCACACCTAATCCTAAATCAAGAGCGGGGTCATCGGGATCATGATAGTCAGGTAGATAGAATACCACCATTCGATCAAGTTGAGGTGGTGGTCAAGGTAGAGGTAATCAGATGTATGATTTGCAGTGATAGTAGAGAGAGACTACTTAGGAAAGGAAGGCAGTGACTCAGGGTGGCAATATAGTCTAGTTACATGCAGGTCATCCAACACCATAGGAGAATAGCACTAAACCATCTACCATGTGAGGTACTATTCTTGTAGCCTCTACTCACGTATCTTCTTTGTTTGATACATGCACTTATCACTCGTTAATATCAGAGGAAATCACTAAGAGTATGGGCCTCAATGTTCAATGTTATCATGGAGTTGTATCAATAGATACTCAATTAGGTATCCGTTTAGATGGTGATCTTCATTGTTAGAACTGTCCCCTTGAGATAGGTGGTTACCTTTTCAACTAGAACATGTACATTCTCGATATGATGGGTTTTTTGTAATCCTTAGGAAGGAATGGTTAGTTTCTTACAAATACTGTGTTGACTGCTATCATCAAAGGGTGAAATTGACATCACCATAGAGAATTATGCATGTTTATAGGGTAGAATGGGATGTTTATGGGACATGAGTTGGACCAGAGCAGTTTAGGTAGGGCAGTGCTACGAAACAGGTTTCTAGTCATTACCTTAATGATTTGGGGTTAAAACCCATTGTTTTCCCTTCTATAGTAGAGTTGTTTAGAGATTTTTTTCCTGAAGAATTCTCTGTTCTAACTTTAGTATAGAAGGTAGAGTTTACTACTGATCTTATACTAGGATCATCACATGTGACAATTTCACTATATAGGATCTAACCTAAGGAGCTTCTGGAACTCAAATATTAGTTAGAAGATCTGGTGGTGAATGGTTTTATATATCCCGGTACATCTACTTGGGGTTCATCTATCCTATTTTAAAATAAAGAAGATTGTACCCTTAGGCTTTGTGAGGATTAACATTAGTTTAATCAGTAAACTATCAAGAAATGGTATCCCTTTCCTATAATAGAAGACCTACTTGATCAGTTTTGAGGAGTGAAGGTGTTTTCAAAGATAGACCTAAGGTGGGGCTATCATCATGTGAATTTTAGGACATCATACATACCTCACATAACATTTATGAGAAGGTATGGCCTTTATGAGTACATAGTTATGTCATTCGGACTCATAAACGCACATGTTGTACTCATGGATCTTCCACATATATTTCGATTTTTTTAGTTGTTTTCATAGACGATATCTTGGTGCATTCTCACTCCAGAATCGACCATTCAATCCATCTTAGGATCTTGATTAATACACTATGATAGAATTATCTCAATTCTATACACATTAAATACCATTTTGGATCAACAATGTTCCCTTCCTCAGTCATATCATCTCAAAGTCAGGAGTTTCTATTGACCTAGAGAAAGTGAGGGTTGTGCTTTCCTGGTATCATCCTAAGAATATCATTGACATTCATAGTTTCTTGGAGAAATCTGGATACGACATACCTTTTATACATGATTTCTCATTCCTGGTAGCACTGCTTATAGGTTTCATAGAAAAGGATGTGAAATTTGAATGGTCATGAGCTTTTGAATCAGCCTTTCAAGAGTTAAACGGAAGACTTACATAAATGCTGATACTAAATTTTCCTTAGATAGGTGTGGATTATATAGTTTATTGTGACACATCTGGTATCAGGCTTGGAGTAGTCCTGATGTTGGATGAGCGAGTCATTGCATATGGTTCTCATCAATTGATGCCTCAATAGAGAAGTTAGCCATCCCACGACCTCAAGCTCTCTGATGTTGTTCATTCCTTACATTATTGGAGATAGCATTTATTGGAGAGAAATTGATGGTTTTTATATACCATAAAAGAATTAAATATATCTTCACATAGTGGGATTTGAATATCAGGTAGCATAGGTAGGTCGAGTACCTGCAATAGTTTGATTTCAAACAGTACTACACTCTTGGGAAAGGGAATTTAGAAGCCAACGATCTGTGATGAAAAACACATCCACATGCAGTTCGGGTGTCTAGTGATGAATGGAAGCTCATTTCCTTATTATCATAGATTCACATTGATGTTCAAGGGGACCATGTTATGACTATACTTTCATCCATAGCATTGACAAATAGTCTTATAGAATGGGTAAATACGAGAAAACTATCTGATCATAATGGTCTTATTATACTTGACAGTGTCTCATATGATGACTCATCTTCTGATCGGATGGTCGATAAGGATTTTACTATTTTATTCCATGGGCATGTTTGGCTCCCAGATGACATTATAGAGGATTTGATGAGGTATTTACAGGCCTCAGCATGGTCGATTCATCCAGGTGTCACAAAAATGTATCAAGATCTATGGTGGCAATATTGGTGGCCCAACATGAAGTGTGAGATAGAAAATTACATTATGAAATGTTCCACCTATCAATAGGTGAAGGAAGAACATCTGCTTCTATTAGGGATTCTTCAGCAGTTGTCCATTCCTGGGTGGGAATAAGATGATGTTTCTATGGAATTTGTAATTGGTCTTCCTAGATCACCTTGAGGAAATGGTGTAGTGTGGGATTTAGTTGATCGTTTGAAAAGGGTCAATTATTTCTTTCCTCTGTGAGATACATTTTCTATGGATGATATGAGAATAATATACATCAAGGATGTTGTAAAGTCTTAATGAAGTACCTCGTCTACTGTTTCTAATAGACAGATTTATTTTATGCCACGGTTCTGGAAGGGGTTTCCGAATGCCTTGGGTACATTGGTACTTTTGAGAATGACCTATCACCATCATACCGATGGGAATATAGAGAATACTATTATGTTTCTAGAGGATATTCTCTATCCATGCATTATTTTCATTGGGGGTTCTTGGAAGAAACGCATTCCCCTCATCGAGTTTTCTTATAACAACAGCTTCTAAGAAACCATTAAGACGGTTCCTTACAAATCTTTGTATGGAATGCCCTGTTAATATCCTCTTTGTTTGTTAGGGGTAGGGGAAATAGCTATCATTAGGCCACGTGTCGTGTAGGAGACATCAGAGAAGGTCCACCTAATTCAGAATTGTATGTTGATAGCTCAGTCCAGACAATAATAAAATTACAAAAATCACTGGTGACCCCTTGAGTTTGATTTTAGAGACCTGGTTTTCTTAAAAGTCTCTAACAGGATGGGGCATAAAAGTATTCAGGAGTAGGGTAAGCTATCACTGAGATTCATTGAACCCTTTGAAATGGATCATACTAGTGGCTTACAAAGTTTGAACTTCTTCAGAGGTATCAGCCCATGCATGATGTCTTTCATGTATCTCAGCTTCACCGGTATTATCCAGAATTATCCCATGTCTTTCATCTTGATGAGGATGAGCTGGATATGGATACTTCCTTCAAGGAAAATCTAGTAAATATTGTCGATCGAAGCATGAAGACACTCTGAGGAAGTTCTATTCCCCATTTATGGGTGCTATGGTTGTACTACCTGGTACAAGACGAGACATGGGAGCATAAAGATGATGTATGATCACAGTTGTCTGAACTCTTTGACGAAAATACCTCTTTATCCTTGTAAGTGGAACTTGAGGAAGAGTTACACTATATAGGGGAAGTTGTATTGACAAGACTCTTTTTAAAAGGTGTAGATCATTAGTTTTTTCTTTTCAATGTCTTTAATTGTCCTAGTGATGTATAATAATCAAGCTAAGAGGTCAAGAGAGAATTCATCAAACTTATGGATCCCAGATCTCTGAGAAATGGGAAAGAAGGATAGGCCACACAGTTAGGAGAAACCATACAAGCCCCGATGCACATTCATGTGACCTAATGCTGAGAGTTTCAATGGTTACATAATCGTTTTGCGTAGTTTGTGCAAGGTCTGAGAAACTGTGCATAGAGACAGTGCAAGATTATTTTAAGGGGACAAAACCTTGCAGAATTTTGCACACAGGTTCCCAAATAGTTTGCAGAAACCATGTGAGCCATATTTTTTAATAAAATTTCCATTTCCCCCTAATTTATTTTATGTTCTAATTTCCTTTTTTCTCCCTTATGCACACAATAGCTTCTCACGTTCCTCCTTAAGATATGAAATCCCTCTCCTTTAAATCTTCTGCTAATCCTTCATCTGATGTCTGATCTATATCTCTTCGGTGGAATTGGATCCCTTGAGGGAAGTCTACCCTCGCATAACCCACATTATTCACAAAATCATGCCATCATTTGCACTATATAGATGCAGGTTCATTCACCCTATTTTTAGGGCATTGGAAAAAAACTCATATATACCCCAACCCACATTGAATATTAAGCTAATACTCAGTGATTCATTATCTAAGACCCTAAGGTTGGTGGTCACATACTTTTCTATTTGAGATTTTTCCATCTCATGTTACACCTCATTGTGCCATGGGCTAGCCTTCACCATACTCCATTAATGTGTTGTTTCCATTATGTCAAATTAACCCCAGATTAATAAATTATTTTAATTGATTCATATTTTGGGGATTTTTATCACCCTTTTTCAATATGGTCTCCCAAGGGGAATTCCACAAAAACTGCCCATTTTAATCTAATTTCTTGAAATCGAGTTTTATGGTTTAAGGTACCCGGCTGGGTATTTAAATGAATTAACCTTTTTCATACGTGAATTTTGACTAATCCAAGAAACCCCATGCGTGTTTGGACCCATATAGCTTCAAATCGCCAATTTGACCATATCATTATTTTATATAGCCATTTCCTTTGATATGAGCCTTTTAAATAGATTTTTCTTGTTAATAAAATGAAATGGGTGACTTTTATGGGATAGAAAGGATGAGAGGGATGAAATCCTTATGAATTATTTTGATCATATGGAATGGATCAAGGGATTAGATGGACACTAAATTGTTGTGATTTATTAGTAAAGGCATTGCATAATAGTTTCATGTCTAATTTAAAATGTTGTAATATATTTTGACATACATTTCATAATGTGAATAACTTTATCATTGGAATGCCTGTGGACTCTATAAAATGTGGGAGGTGGGCACTATATCCCCGATCCATTCTGTAAAATGTGGATAGCAGGCATTATAGCCCTGAACCATTCTGTAAAGTGTGGGTGGTAGTAATTATATCCCCAAGCCATTATGTAAAATGTGGGTAGTAGGAATTATATATTCATGTCATTCTCTCACATATGGGAAGTAGGAAATATAGCCCCATTTCATTTGTATCAATATGTATATATACCAGTTTACATACTCAGATATTCTTGCAATGAGATAAAGTAGGTAGATCCTCCAGGTGTCTTTCGAAACGTGAGCGAGAGGTTAGTCGATAATTTTTAATATCTTTAATTTCTTTATATCAGTTTCACACTATTTACTTACGACCTCCACTATAATTACATGTAGACACTATTGGTGGTGGCCTACTAAGATTTATCTCACATACAATTCAGGCCGCCAATGGAATCAGAGTAGATTGTTAGATTGTAGGTATGGGTAGGGGAAAAAACCCCTCTTCATGATGTTTACTCTCTTTACATAGGTGGAGATAAGGAGTAGAGGACTGGGCTTAGGCGGGAGAATATATAGAAAAAATTTTGTTTTTTTTTACTTTTTCACTTGTGTACCCCTATGCCTGTTTCCTTATTTTGTTCCCATTTTTTATTAGCATTACATGCATGAATAATTGTATCAGACACTTACTATGAGGCCCTGGTGTTTATTTAATGGTCTTCCACAATTTATTCATTCTGTCTTTTGATTATGCTTATACTATTGTATGTTTCTGTTACACTACTGTGTACTATGACATGTGGGTAAAGTCTCCCCAATGATTTCACCATTTAATCCCACAGTTATAGTCGGTATCCCCTCGCTTATGCGGAGACACTCCATGTGTCATGTGGCCAACCGGGTTTGAAGCACAAGTTATGTGGCAGCGAGGTCCAAGACGTCATAGTTTCCCAAAAAATGGAATTTCAACCAAAGGAAAACTCATCCCTAGTAGATGCTTTTCCTGCATCCTTGCAACCTATAAATTTTACTTCCCACCTCATTCTCTTGTTTTTGAAACCCCTCGGATAACTATTGAAATCCTCTCTCCCCTCTCATTCGTGAAGGTGATATATCATTTTTGGTTATACCCCCATGATAAGGGAAGATCTTTTATCCCCTAGTTAGAGTAAAATGAATTTAAATAATAAGTCTCAAATGTCTTATTTTTATGATTTTAAACTGCATCATGCTCTATCCCTCCTTTATACAAGTAAAATTCACGTGGGAGTAGTTTCTAGAACAGAACCAATATAAATTCTCCAATTACTTCCATACACCATTACACCAAAAGGCTGCCCAGTATAGTCTTACAAGCATAAAACCATTCTAAATTTTGGTAAAATGTCATTTCTATCATATATGGATGGCCAATGTCCTTCAGACACCATTTCCCCATTATGCGCACAATGCCCCGAAAACTTTGCAAAAGTAGATCCACAAAAAAGGTCTGTCATCCAAAGTAAAACTCATCTTTATGAAAGTTTTTGTCTATCATCGTAGTCCCCTTGGCTTCCACACTGCATATCATATCCCATTCTTAATAAACTACAAGTTCCTGTTAAGAAATATCCCTTATATATGTCTGAAAGTTTCGAGGGAATTCTTAGTATACGAGTACAAAATTTGGGCCCTCTCCCCACAAATCATGGTCCATACTGTCCGACCTAAATCATCTATCCTAGAAAAATTTGTTCGACCTAAAACATCACTTTAGATAGTGTGGTTTGAAATACATAAAACTTCCCATGAAAAAGAGACAAAAATCACCAAGATAAAAACCAACAAAAGGAACCCTCGATAAAAGTTTAGTTCCATCCCGCTAAACCTATTCTATGCATGGTTTAGGTAACAATATCGAGAAACCAAAAGAATCAGGAGACACAAAGCTTTTTTGGTCAAAAACCAACAAAGGGTGGCCTATGAAAAAGTAATTTTATAACCACTAAGTCCACAATGAAATCATGACTTTGAAAATATTAGGGTTATAATAGAAAATACACATTTTTTTATGGTTTTCCATATAACCCCAGATATAGTCAAACTATGCTCTCAATGTCCCATGGCTCAAGAAAACATTAGGGCATTATCCGATCATTTATTCAAAATTGCCTAGCTTCTACATTATAATAGCCTCCTCTTCATCCTGATCAGAGTGCATTCCAATGGGGGAATATATAGAATCCTAAAAATTATGCATTCAAGATGAAGAAAATTCCATCAAACATATAAAATTAGAGAAATAAAATTCAGAATATGATTAATGAAAAATATTCAAAGTAAGGAAGACAACAAAATGAAAATTCCTTTGTGGATTTCCACTCTTCTTGGAGATATATAGCTTTGCAATTCCATTCGCATACCAAATGGTTCATCGAATGAAGATGAAGACACCGGATCCGAAAAACTCTATCATTGGTGGAAGGGATGCATATAATTCCACAACACATAAGATTCCCCCCACGAACCGTGCCACTGGAAAAATAAAAGGTGGTTAATTCCGCCCCCACCTACAGTATCCCCTGTGAACTAAGTGGTTCACAGGATGAGGTGCCATCACCATCCCCTGAAAATGAAGCCCCCCAGAGACTATGTCCACTATGGGCTTCCAAAAAAGGTGATACATGGCCCATTGATTTAGTTGACTAGCATCTTTAAAAAATTACCCCAAGGGGGAAAGCAAGATGGAGTAGAAAATAGCTCGTTGGATGGAATAAAAGTGATGATGCATGAAGAAAAATATAAAAGGTGCGTGTGAAATCCCTCCCACACATGAAGTAGTTCACAAAAGCCATACCATGAACTATAAGTGGGTGTTACTTCATGAACTCCATCCCATGATTGGGTAGTGTAACACCCTTTGTGGAATATAATATGTGGATGTGGGGTCGTTCGTGGAATTTAGGAGCCATTTTCTAACCCCGATAATAAATAAAAAATAATACATGAAAAATGGTTCACAAATGCTACTACAATGAAAATGGTTCATGGAAAACAATATGCAGAAAACATAATACATAGAAGTTCCTTGGAATAAAAGTGCTCATGGAATAACCTTGGTGAAAAATGACTTATGAATGACCTTATGTAGAAAATAGTTCAGGAACGCCCCTATGCGGGGAACAGTATGCAGAATCCCTTACGTGGATTCTCATGTGAGGATGATCCTATGAGGAGGCTCTTAAGAAGGAATCCCTATAAAAAATTATCATGTGCCCAGTGGTCCATACCACGATGGCTATGCCCCCGCACCCTCACTTGAGATCAGTGTCAGGTTGTGGTTTCAGCCCGGTACCTTTGTTACTATCACTGACCCCCATGTAAAATGGAGAGTCTCACTGCAAACATTTTGGGACAGGTTATCAACATTATATATGGTTCCCTTATTCCACCCAAACATCAATACATTCAATACCATTAGCCGAACTACTCCTCATGAGACTCCTAAAACCTCATCCCCTACCTCATATTCTAGGTTGATCTAGAACTCTATGGTTAATCACGATTTTTATGTTTCTTAAATTATTGGTAAACCCATTCTCTATCCCTAAATCTATGTGTCTGGGGTGATTACATATCTTCATAAATCACCCCAAAAATCAGAAATGTAAGTTCAGTGTCCTAAGGACACCTCTTCATGACTATGTGCACAATACGTTAGCGGATCTGCTTACGTTGCCCACAAAATTTCATGTCAAGCATAGAAAAATTCATCCTCAGGAGTGGATTTTCCAACCTTCGTACACCCTAATGTATTCCATGCCCCATTTCATTTCTCATGATCCTAGAATAACCAGAATCAGGGTTTACACATTCATTGCCTTTCTTGTTTGAGGTATGTCAGAACATCCTGACGTGATTATCAAGCAGTTAATCATGGAGTCTATAAAAATTGGTCCAAACTCTATGACCTTAAACTATGAGTTATCATCCTACCCACATGACACTAAACTATTTGTTATTAGTCTCTACAACATGAAATTAAACTATGATTCCATCATCAAAGCTATATGACTTTAAAATATAGTATACCATGTGATTTATGATCTTCACAAACATCCCTGGCCATCGGAAATAGAAGGCCATTGTTATGAGGGAACCTCTTCTTGACTATGAGCATAATTCCCTAGAGGCTCTTTATATTTCTCCCCCAAAATATCCCATCTACCAAGAACCCCTAGAATCATGATTTACAATTTCCTTCCCTCTTATGTTCGAGGCATGCTAGAAATCCTAGCCTAATTATCCTATATTTAATTATATATTAAATAACAAATGGTTCACATAGTACGACCTTAAACTACAAGGCCCCAACTCATCCTGACCACATGATGTTAAATTGTATGGTACTAGTCCCTATAACAATATATTAAACTGTGATGCCATCAACCAATCTATATGACTTTAAACTATACTATATCCCAAATGAAATTCAACAGGGCATTCACGATTAGGTAAGACCCTATAATTTCTTGTAGTATTTTTCATCAGTTCTCCTCTCAACCTCTACGCAGGGTGTACCTGGATAGATTAATCTGACTATCCAGTGTATGAAGACAAAGAGGGTATTGGTATATTAAAAACCCATCGCTCTCCCTTTGGGATCCAATATCATCTATCAATAGTTGATGTGGGACGTGTGATATTTATATCCCTTACCTCCTCTTGTTTCTCACACCGAGCATGACTCATGTGGGACTAGAGTTTGGTGGCTATCGGGATATCTGCAAAACCCTAAAGCAAGGGACTCCCCCTACATCTAATCCCTAGAAGAATTAGAATTCGAGAACTATAATTCCCACCATAATAGGGTTATGTTTGGAGCCTCCTTTGGACCGATCTTCATGCTATATCATCTGTTAAATGAGAAATTATGCCTTCTATAAATTGGCCTCCTAGAAGGTATAAGCTCCAATAAATTCACGTTTCTCATCAATGGGCCTCCTCCTAGGTTTAATTCCCAAATAAATTGAACTATGAGAACTCGGATTCCAACCCCAAATAGAATACATAGGATTCATGTGCTAAGGTCTAAGCTCAAAGGGGGTCATACTCAAGGGTTGACACCAATCATGACCCACAATTCATCAAGGCCTCATTTAAGGTGTAAGTCAAATATACATCTCAAAAAGTTTCTTATCCATCTTTGTGAGCCCCACATAATTCCCCATTTATTGGATTCCACAATGGTGTAAGACCTGACACTAGCCGAACTACGAGGGATATGATTCCAAACTAACTGGGTTAAGTAGGAAGCCTCTATGAGGTCTAAACCCCGACACCCAAATAACCCGAATTTTCAACGAGCCAAATACCTAGTAGGTTCATATCCACCTAGGAGACCATATCTATTGTGGGAATATTGGGATGCTTCAATATATGTCCCACATGAAATATTGACAAGGAATGTTCCTTCTAGATGTCCTCACTGCATGATGTTAAAATGCATGGATGGGTCCTTCTCATATAACCTTAGAATTAGATGTTTTCAATAAATGAACATCTAACTACGTGGAATTTTATTCCTGTCCTGAGGATACATAGGAAGGCCATTTCATGGGTTCAATCCTAATTTCAAAACAATATCTATCCCCCTTGGATGATGATAAACTCTAGTATGTCTCATCACATGTATTAAATCATCAATGTCCTAGTAAAAGACCCAAGAATAATTAATGTGTCTATATGAATGTTATCATTTATTAATTACCTCAGATACACATAGAGGTATTCATCAGTAGAGAACATCAGATACATACAGATGATTTTGAACCCATGCATATTTATGATTGATATTAGGACATAGGGATAATATGTGGACACATGATTGGGAATGAACCTAGGATTCAAGAACAGATGAACAATTCTTAAATCTATTAGAGAGTCCCAAAATAGGCAATAATTCCCCTCAAAAGGGTGTGATGAGCTCTACCTCCCATTCTCTCGACCAATGGAGTGCCAAAAGTTAAATTTCCAAATCATTAAATGAGAATTTTCATTTGTAAACAAGGTCCATGAATCATGGATAAAATGGTAATTGGGTTTTCTGGCTATACAAAGAAACCCTCTATAGAAAATTTGAGGATATCGTCACTATAACGTCCCTGTTCTAGAAGCCACCAAGAGGCTCCCCGTACCTGGTTGGTCACATGGCCACAAGCGCGTTTTTCCAAACTCCAGAGGCTACCTACTAGAAGCGAGGTCCTTGGGTGTGATAGTGGGGAGACTATGACCTCATTGTCAGAGTACACAGTGAAGGGAAAAACAAATAACAACAATAGCGGAAACAGTAGACATCTATACAAGAGTAAAAATCAGAAGACTGATAAATAAACAACTATGGTATGAGTATATATGTAAGTGATGCATGATACATATATGTCTAGGAAAACATCCAAACATGTCACAATGCTGAATACAATACTAATCCAAAGTACAAAAGAAAACAGATGAGAAACTCCTCTGCATTGCAAGCCTCGGCTTGGTCCCATGCTCTCCAGCTCCAGTTAAAACAAGAACCTGATGTAGAAGGGTGCATTACCTTATATATACCTGCAACTATATAATCTGTTTGGGCCAAAACACATGACCGAAACCGGGTGTGAGAAAAAGTCCCAATAGGAAACCACCCAAAGATCTTTACCAAAATTTCAGTGAATATATGGCAGATAAAGCACAATAAGTAGTAACCAGTAAGAAATAAACAAAATAATACATAGCTGTAACAATCCACAGTTTCTATCATATATTCTACAAATTAGAAACAGCCACTCAATCAAGTAGAAAAAAGGTATCCTCTGGGTAGTTCTCACAGTCTAAACCCTAAGGTTCAACCTACAAGTATTGGAAACCCTTTGGGAGGCACACACAGTCTCAACCCTATGGTTTAGCTATAGAATATACATTCTAAGGAACCACTCACCGTCAATTCCCCATATAGTCTCGTATCATACTAAAGGCTCTCTGTGGAAGAACTCAGGGTCAATTCCACCTATGGCCTACGTCGAGGAACTACAGACTCTCTGAGGAAGCACTAAACATCAATTTACCCTATGGTCTCGAATCGTAAATTAATGAAACTCTGGAGAAGCCCTTACGTCCATACTCCCTATGGTCCACTACACTAGGTTCTCTCAGCCCTGTGTAAAACAAACATGCATAGCGCGTGTATCGGCCCATGTAAACCTCAAGAACTACTTGGCTATCATACTAATGCACAACAACAAAATCAGTACATCAGTTCCACAAACCTACAACTCGTCATGGAAACTAGAAAAATGCCGAACAAAAAAAATGTAGGGTAAACCATCTTGATCACAAAACCAATTACCCTATTTGCAACCAATTACCTCTACTCAAGCAATCAAGCATAGAAAGAAACAACAATGGAAAAACACACAATACCCCTTTCAAGGGTATTGGTGGAATTTGAACAAAATATTCACAGACATTCTACAGAAAGGAACAAAACACCTACCATGATGCTAGGAGAACGATATACATAAACCATGATGACTGATTCTCCTTAGAATATTGAGGGTCTGAGACAATGTCAAAAACGCTCAACCAATGACATCTTGAGAAAAAGGAGGAATTGTAAAACAAGGCTCTATGAGAAGAGAGAGCTTACCACTGTGGTTCTAATGCAATAGACGGCGGTCGATTCGGAGAGCAGACGGAGGCACGGGAGCTCAGAGAAGATCTGCGGCCATACGACTTCCCTCAGATGAACGAAACCTAGACGAAAGGCGTTCTGTCCGTCAGGCACGACCCCGATGCGTTTAATGAAAGAAAAAATACATGGGGTGTAATTATGGGGTATACGGCATGTACTCTGTTTTTTCATACTCCAAATTAAGCGGCCTCTACATCACTCTTACACACTGTGTGTGTGGCCCGGGCACAGCCAGCACATGGCTTCGAGCGGCAAGGGAGTACATGACGTGTACTCATAAAGTACATGGCGTGTACTTCAAAAATTTCTAGAAATTCCTATTTTCTCAAAAACACCAAGAAAAGAAATACATACATGAAAACAAAGAACCGGTTTCTTATAAACTTCCCACCTTAAAGAAATTCATCCTTGAATTTCCCTAATGAGGCAGAGAAGAAGAAACCCCGAACAGCTCCGGCCACAGTGATCCTACATCGACCTCCCTTTCCCATGTCTCATCATGTACTCATCTGTGCTTCCATAGAACCCGTACTAGAGGAAAGGACCACCCATGGGGATCCTTCGTACTGCGATTGACAATCCAAATAGGATTCTCCTCAAATGATGCATCTGCTTTGAGCTTAACATCCTTGGGATGAAAGACATGAGATGGGTCTGAAAGGTAATGTTGGAGCTATCAGAGTTGAGAGACGTAAAATATGTCGTGCATGGATCGTTACCTCTAAGGTAATGCAACCAACCCAACTCTCTCCAATACCTTAGAAGTCCTGACGTACCACAATGAATGTTTACCTTGTCTCTGAATCCTCCTGTATCCCAACCTCAGTGCGACACACAGGAAAACCTAATCGCCACCCACAAAATCCAGAGGTTATCTCCACTGATCAACATAAGACTTCTGTCGAGACTGTTCTGTAGCCATCCTCTTCCAAATCAATTCTATCTGCTCTAAGGTCTCCAGAACAATATGTGGTCCTAGAAAAGCTTCCTCTCTGGCCTCCAGCTAGCAAAAGGTTGATCGTTATGGCCTACCGTACAAATCCTCTCAAGGTTCCATCATTATAGTTGCCTGAAAACTGTTGTTGTAGGAAATCTCCACAAGAGGAATATGCTTATCCCAAGAACCACCAATGTATAGAAAGCGAACTCGGAGCATATCCTCAAGCACCTGGATCTTGTGCTCGGACTGGCCATCAGTCTGGGGATGGTATGATGTACTCAAAAGAACATGTGTACCCAAAGACTTCTGAAGCCCATCCCAGAACCAAGAAGTAAAGTGCGCATCCATGTCTAAAAAAATGGAGCGTGGAACTCCATGCAGACATACAATATCTCGGATGTAAATTCATCCAAGATCATAAACACTAAAGGCCTCCTTGATCGGTAACTAGTGAGTAACCTTCATAAGCCTATCGATGAAAACCCAAACAACATCGTTCCCTCGAGGTGACCTCGGAAATCCGGTCACGAAGTCCATCGTGACATCGTTCCACTTCTTCTTAGGAATGGGTAACTGCTGTAAAAGGAATGTTGTTCACTGAAGCTCCGCCTTCTCATGTTGACTAGTATAACACCTCAAGACAAAACCACCAACATCTCTCTTTATACCTGGCCACTAGTATTGGTGATGATGATCCCGATACATCTTGGTGATGCCAGGATGAACTGCCCAAACTGAGGAATGAAAATCCAACATCAGCTCCTCGCGTATGTATACTGGCACCCATACGCGTCCCTGGAAATGCAAGATATCATCCTCACCGACTGTCCATCTAGGAAGATGGTCCTCTCCTGACACACTCTCCCACATGACGAAGCCTTCTGAGTTTGATAGTTGCCTCATCCGTACCCGATCAAGAAGAGTAGAGATAACAACTACAGTAGAAAGGAAAGTCTCTCCCTGTCTGTTATGTACCTCCAAGTGCATCTCAGAGAACAGATCCATAAGTTTCCACTCACTACTGGCCTCCTGAACTCCCTGAATATGAGTTCTCCTACTCAATGCATCTGCCACTGTGTTTCCCTTTCCCGTCTTATAGGTGAGCTCGAAGTCGAAAGACTGAAGATACTCGACCCACCTGCACTGTCTCAGATTCAGATCACACTGAGTGAATATATACTTGACACTCTTCTGGTCGGTGAAAACCACAAAGTGCTCTCCTAGAAGATAGTGTCTCCGACAGCGTAAGGTATGAACAATAGCTGCCAACTCCAGATCATGCGTTAGGTAGTTCCTCTCATGTGGCCTCAACTACAGAGACCCATACGCAACGACTCCATCTCCCTACATAAGCACAACACCCAGTCTAATACCTGAAGCATCACAATAAATAGTATAGATCTTGCCTGGCTCTAGAATGAATAGTATCGGTGCTGACATCAACCTTCCCTTCAGATCCTGAAAGGTTGAATCACAAGAATCCAACCATAAGAACATCTCCCCATTCTTGGTCAGACCTATCAAAGGTGATTCTAGGTGTGAGAAGTCCTAGATGATCCATTTTTAGTATCCATCCAACCCTAGGAAACATTGTACCTCAAAAAAGTTCTTCGGTTTCTCCCAGGAAACTACATCTCTCACTTTCTCTTGGTCCACAGATACTCTGGCCCTTGAGATAGCATGACCCAAGAAGTAAATATGATCCATCCAAAAGTGGAACTTCAAGAGTTTAGCATAAATGTGATGCTCTCTCAGTGTACTCTGAATGATCTAAAGATGCATAGCATGGTCATGTCAGGTGTGAGAGTACACCAAGATATAGTCCAAGAATAGCACAATGATGGAATCCACGTAAGGATGGAACACTCGGTTCATCAGTGCCATGAAAATTGCTGGCGCATTTATGAGACCGAACGACATAACCATATACTTATAGAGACCATACCTGCTCCTAAATGCTGTCAGGGGTATATCTCATGGTATAACATGCAACTGATGATAACCAGACCTCAAGTCGATCTTCAAGAACACCTGGGATCCTTGAACCTGATCGAAAAGATCATCAATCATCAGCAAGGGATATAGGTTCTTAACAGTCAAATGGTTCAGCTTCAAATAATCCACACAGAGCATAAGGGTACCATCTTCCTTCTTCGCAAACAGAACAGGCGAACCCCAAGGATAAGTACTGGGTCAGATGAAACCCTTTTACTGCAACTCCTCCAACTGCTTCTTGAGCTCCATTAACTCAGGTGTATCCATCTTATAAGGATGAATGGACACCGATGCTACTCCTGGCACGAGCTCAATTGAGAAGTCTACCTCACGCTCCAGAGGCAATCCTGAAAATTCCTCTGGGAAGACATCCCTGAAATGATCTACCACTAGAGGAAGTCCAACTGAGAATTCCCCTGGTCATCTAAATAAATACTAAAAATCTGGGCCGTAACCCCTCCTAGCCCATGATGCTCGATTCCTGCTCGACTCGCCTGAACATCCAATTCGCCTCTATGAACAAAAGATTCACCCTCTAGTGAAATGAGACTCACCCTATGGTGATAGTAGTCGACGACTGCTTGGAAGGGAACAAACCAGTCCATCCTGAGAATTTTATCATAGCCTGTCATCTCTAGGACATAGATATCCCATAAGAAACGATACCATGAAACCTCTAGAGGGAACTCTCTGCACTAACGTATACAAGATGTCCTCATCCACAATGGTGTGTCTAGTGCCAACAAGTTGGCATAATAAAGGATATAGAGCCCAATGCTCTCCAAAATAGCAATAGAGATAAAGCTATGCGTAGCACTAGTATCGAAAAGAGATGAAGATAAAATTGAGGCTACTAAAATCGTACCTCGAACTATAGAAGGTCCGGGATCCTGCTCCTGATAGGTCTACTCCACCGCAAACATCCAGCCTGACCCGCTGCCATGTGACCCTACTTGGAAACTCTGAGCTAATCCTCCCTGCTGACGCTGAATGGATGGTGACTAATCGCCACGGCCTTGACCTCCACCTTCATCCAACTGGCCAAAAGAGCTCCAGTTCCTCGACTAGTGAGAAACTGGTGGTGATGGTCCTGAATGATGAGTCATGGATGAACCCCCGTCTATAGCTACTGGTGAGAAAACCTGGCTGAAATGCGGAAGGTGACCCATCATTCCACAAGATCGGCACTCCACTGGGTCTCTCTGGCACTACAACCTTGTGTTCCATGCCCTTCCACACTGGTAGCATACTACCTGGCTACCTAAAGATGTATCTCACCTCCTCGGATCACCGCGGGTAGACTCCCTATGGTGCTTCCTACTATTAACTGGAGGAACACTAGCTCTTGAAGCAGAACTGTCCTGGATTGCAGCTTCGGAGTCTCTCTGATTGGGCTCCACAATCAGCTCCGGGTTGACGATGGAAGTGATGGAAGTCAACTGGAAGAGATTCACCTATGACCAGATCTCCAGCCTAAGATCATCCTCAAAATTCCTTGCTAACAACACCCCACTTCTTTCTCAGAGGGGTGTGAAATACTATAGCTCGGTGAAACTAGAGGAATACTCCATGATAGAAAGTGTACCATGCTCTAGACTCATGAACTCCCGGGCTCGATCAGCCCTCAGGGTCTCTGAGTAGAAGTAGTCATTAAACACGCTCTAGAGCTCCTCCCAAGTCATAAACTGCTGATAACCCACCTGTGAGATCGCATCCCACCACCTCTTGGAGGATTTTTGTAGCATGTAGGTAGAGAGCTTAAACCGCCTCTCTGGAGGCGTCTCTAGATGATCAAAGATATTCAGCACGGCTTCAAGCCATGACTCTGTAGCCTATGCTCCTCCTTCCCCCGATAAAGTAGACGGATGATGCTACTAGAAAACCTATGTCAAGTCTTCCATAGACATGGCAGGAGGCGGTTCTCCCTGAAAGGTCTGCATCATCCTCATAAAGCCTTATCTGAACTGCGCATCAGCACCCACAACTGGTAAGACAACTAGTGCCAAGCCTGGCCCGACTGGAGGATCAGCAGGAAGTCTCTGATCATCCATATCTGGTGTCTGATCACTGCCTGAAAACTGACGTACAATAGGAGTAGGTCTCGGAGGCATAACTCTGAAAGATCAAAATCATAATTTAGATTAGATATATCATGGATAGAGAACAAAGGAGTACAAAATTAAAATAAGAGAAGGAAACACTCATGTTTTACAAAACATGAATACATGCTGTGTATAAACTCTACACGGTGTGTACTTCACTATATTACCCTGCCCGAGTCTCCTTGCACGGCTAAACCACACGATCTTCTTAAAGTGAGACTACACGACGTGTTCCCTGTGGAGACGGCATGTAGTAGACAAGGTTTCAACGACCTGTTTTGATAGTTACAGGGCTGATTACACGGCATGTTCTGAACAAACACGACATGTACTTGAAGATTTTTCCCGACCCATGTTGTTGGTGACACGACCAAGTACACGACTAACCCTTACATGGTGTGTTCCAAAAAAAATGGAATGTAAAAGAGGAGAGAACAACATCCAGTGTTGTTCATGATACAACTTGGTACTGCGGACAAGGATACATGTCGTGTTCATACAAAACACGACATGTATAACACGAGCTTCCATGACCCATGTTGTTAGTGACACGACCGGGTACACAACTCACTACTAAATGGTGTGTATCTACCGTACATGGCGTGTTCCTGTAGATTTTCACAACCCGTGTTTCTGCTCACACATTCAATGACACGGTTTAAAACTACATGACGTGTATATATAAAGTACACGCTGTGTATTTTTGGGTTTTTTGGGCAGTATCTTTGAAACTGCACCGAAGCCTAGAAAACACAGAAAAACGAGCATGATAGTACCAAATTCCTATTC
Source organism: Viscum album (assembly GCA_963277665.1). Classification (NCBI taxonomy): domain Eukaryota; kingdom Viridiplantae; phylum Streptophyta; class Magnoliopsida; order Santalales; family Viscaceae; genus Viscum; species Viscum album. Next base: position 766,119,686 of record OY728119.1, on the reverse strand, counting down.
GTGGGGGCCCATACTCCCCATGAATCAAATCATGGCATCCCAAATAGTCATATTTAAGGGGAAAAGGTCAATGATTCACCAATTTCCAATTCAAGATGTCCCATAATACCTCAAGAACCAAAATTTGGGGTTCATTTATGAAATGTACAATACAAAAAAGCCTCTATCAAAGAGTAGAGATTCTATCAAATCTTCTATCACAACAGCATGAATAATCTACCCAATGTCTATCACAACAACATGAATTCACTAGTGCACCCTAGATGGCATGGAATGAATGAATGGCATGTCATTTCTAACAAGTTACTATATGATGCATGAGATGGAATACCCTCAACTCAACGGGTTTCAATAGAAATAGAACCAAAATATCAACAATAATAATAACAAAAGGCATGTGAATCACTCTATATGAAATCATATCAAACGTAAAATCTCAAAACCAGATACTGCAATAAATGTGGTAGTATGGATTTTCCCTGTACACGAGTTAGCTACTCCCAATCACAACTTAATCCCAAGTACCAGATCCATCTTACCCCAGGATAAAGGCTCCAAACAATAAATCAAGAGAAATGATCTCCTCTAATACCACATTGTAACGTCCCGGTTCCGGAAGCCAACCAGAGGCACCCTGTACCTGGTTGGTCACATGGCCTCAGTTGCATTTCCCCAAATTCCAGAGGCTTCCAACTAGCAGTGAGGGCCTTGGGTGTGATAATGGGGAAACTATTCCCTCATTAGTAGAGTACACAGCGGAAGGGAAAAATGAATGACAACAATAGAAGAAACAATGGACATCCATACAAGATTAAATAGCGGAAGACTCATAAATAAACAACTAGGGAAGAAATATATATGTAAGTGACGAATGTTATATATATGTCTAGGAAAACAGCCAAACAAGTCACAATGGTGAGTACAGTACTAAGACAAAGTACAAAAGAAAACAGATGAGCAACTCCTCAGTATCGCAATCCTCATCTTTGTCCCATTCTCTCCTGCTCCAGTGGAATCAAGAACCTGGAGTAGAAGGGTGCTTTCCCTTATCTATACCTACGACAACCTAATCTGTTTGGGCCCAAAAACATGACCCAAACAGGGTGTGAGACAAAGTCCCAATAGAAAACCACCCAGATATCTTTGCCTAACAGGAAGTGAATATATGCTAGATAAAGTACAATAAGTAGTAACCAGTAAGCAGTAAACAAAATAATACACAGTAGTAACAGTCCCCATTTCTAGTATATATTCTACAAACAAGAAACAACCACTCAAGAAAGTTGAACAGAAAGGTAACCTCCAGGTAGTTCTCATAGTCTAACCCTGAAGGTTCAACCTACAAGTACTGGAAACCCTCTGGGAGGCACACACACTCTCACCCCTCTCGTTCAGCTATAGAATAGGCTCTCTGAGGAAGCAGTCACCGTCAATTCCCCCTATAGACTCGTATCATATTAAAGGCTCTCAGGGGAAGCACTCAGTGTCAAATCCCCTTGTGGCATGTGTTAAGGAACTATAGACTCTCTGAAGAAGCACTCAACATTAATTCCCCATGTGGCCTCACATCGTAAATTAATGACACTCTGGAGAAGCCCTTACGTCCATTCCACCTATGGTCCACTACACTAGGTTCTCTCAGCCATGTGTAAAAAAAACATGAATTTCATGCATATCGGCCCAAGTAAACCTCAAGAACTACTTGGCTATCATTCAAAGGCACAACAGAAAAATCAGTACAACAGTTCCACTATCCTAAAACTAGGCATGACAACTGCCAAAATGCCAAACAAATAAAACAAGAAATGTAAAAAATCCTGCGAACAAAACAAATTACCCTATTCACAACCTATTACCTATACTCAAGCAATCAAGCATAGCAAGCAACAGCAAGGGAAAAATAGGAAACACATAATACCTCATTCAAGGGTATTGGTGGAATTTGAACGAAATATTCACAAACTTTCTACAGAAAGGCGCAAACCACCATCCTCGAGGCTAGGAGAATGATATACGTGAACCGTGATGAATGATTCTCCTTATAACGTATAGGATCTGAGAAAATGTCAACAACACTCAACCAAATATATCTTGAGAAAAAGGAGAAATTGGAAAACAAGTATCTAGGAGAAGAGAGTGCTTACCGCTGCGGTTCCAACGCAATCGACGACGGTCGATTCAAAGAGAAGAAAGAGGAACGGGATCTCAGAGAATATCTGTGGCCATATGACTTCCCTCGAACAAACAAAACCTATAAGAAATGTGTTCTGTCCCTCAGGCGTAACCCCAGTGCATTTAATGAAAAAAGGAATACACGGCGTGTACTTCTAGGGTACACGGCGTGTACTCAGTTTTTCCGTACTCCACTTTAAGCAGCCTCTACATCACTCTTACACACCGTGTGTGTGGCCTAGACATGGCCAACACACGGCTTCGAGCGGCAAGGGAGTACACTATGTGTACTCATAAAGTACACGACGTGTACTTCAAAATTTTCCAGAAATTCCTCTTTTCTCAAAAACACCAAGAAATGAAAGACATACTAGAAAACAAAGACCCTGGTTCTTAAAGTACCCGACATGGGCTAATTTCATAAACATTTAACCCCCTGCAATCACCCAATACGACTAGTCAACTATGGAACCTCCTTAATAACACAATAATTATTAACCGCCCAGTCCCGATGAAACCATCTCACCATCCAAAAAGGGTCAGGACACGAATTGGGCTGACACAAAAATGGTGAACCTGATTAGAAACTCTCTATTAATGAAAGAAATTTGTTTTTATCCATCGTGCCATTTTGATCACTCCCACAGACGCACCATAGGTTGAAACAACTCCACTAGTTATATTACATAATATCAGTGCCCTTACCTATGATTAGAAACTGTCTAGGGGAATAACCTCCAAATATGGTTGAGTTGTTCCTATATATTATATTTTCGTGTTGTTTTAATACTCTACAATGGATTGTCTCTAGAGTAAAATCTTCGATTTTCTCCTTTGACTCCAAGAAATTATCTTATTATTCATGATAATTGATAATGTATATTGGACAATTATTTATTTTTTTTAGTTTATTATTATTATTAAATTGGATTTATTATATTCGTGTTATATCAAATTAATTATTAAAAAATAAATATAAATTTTTTCTCCATGATTACCCAATTAAAATAAAAAAGAGTTATTTTCATTTTTAATTTTCATCCAAAAATTTATGATTTTTCTTATAAAAATAAATATAAAATATTGTTAGAGGTATTAGAATAGTTTTTTCCCCACTACCAACATGTAAATATTTGGTATGCACATAGATTATTATTTATATTATATTATATATTCAATATTTTTTATTTTTTATTGGAATTGGAAAATGGGATTTGGGTCGAGACTACGTAATGGGTGGTATTTAGAGTTATGATGTGCCATATGAAGATAAGGGAATATTTTATTTCATTAATATTTAGTCTTATGTATTTTCCATATGGTCCTTGACATTAGATGTTATTCAAAAAAACCATGTATCTTGCATGAATTTTGTGTGTCTTATAGTGTGTTTGAATGTTGATTTTCATTTATTGATACATTTTAGTCTTATTTATATTTTATAACACATTATTCTAATGTCAAGTCAATTACTAAGTATGTACTTATTTTATATTATTCTATGATGAAATCATGGAAATATTTTTTATTATTTATAGAGGATTCCATCCAACATTGGATGATTGGGTGTGAATTATTTGATTTCAGCATACCGAATTAGGTATAGTGGACAAATAGTTTACCCAATATGGTACATTTTATTTTTGACTCATTTATATTTCCATTATTGGCCCTTATTTATCATTCCAAAATGGTCCTTTGAAAAATTATCAACAACCATTTAGTTACTATCATATGATGTGTTCTAAAATATATTTTTCTCATATAAAATAATTATGGACCTCTAGAGACTGCCAAGAAATGGTCAGTAGTAGTTTTTAAAATTTTATTATAGTATATATCTCACGCTCGGCCGTAAGTAAAAAAGTAGAAAAATATAAAAATTTTGCAAAAATTTGATAAATTTAAAATATTTATATTTTATAAAATTTTCAAATTTCATATAAACAATTTAAAAATATAAAACTATGTACCCCTGAAAAATTCATCCATCCGTATAAAATTTCAAACTTGTTTTCTAAAATCTAATTAAATTTGAAATTGATGTCTGTGTAATAAGATTTATAAAAATTATAAATAGAAAATAATTTCTTTTTTTCTTATATATAATTAATAAATAATTAAAAAATCACATCTTTATAACAAACAAATTGATTGTTCTTGCAAAAACACACATGCATGGGAATAAATTTGAGGATTTTATGATTTCATCGTTCTCTCCTAGTTCTTTTACTGAGTTCTGTTAGCTAAGGTTACTCCCCACACAAAACTCTAAAATAAATGCATTAATGGTAAAATTTTCATCTAAAATAAAGTAAAACATAATTATTGTAAATTTTAATAGAATATTTGAACTTTAAATTTACTATGGAAATTCCTAGTGAAAATTTTCACAAAAAATGAAGAATTCAAATTTTCAATTAAAATTAACATTTAGATACATTAAAACATAACTGAAATATATTAATTTTCATTGAAAAGTAAATTGAAAATTTTCATTATGCAATTTTAATTTAATATTCCACTATAAATTTCATCGTAAAAATACAATACTAATATATTAATAAATAAATAAAAAATGTAAACTTTCATCAGCAATTTACACTGAAAATTTACACCGTGAACACATTGTGGAAATTTAAATTTGTAAATTACAGTTATAATTTCAATTTAAATTTATATTTTAAAACATAAAATATAATTATCTATACACAATAATTTTTCTATTATTAGTGTCAATTTTTAATCCAAATTTTTGCTGATGTTTTGAACTCTAAATTTGTATTAGAGACTTGATTTTTAATATTTGAAAATAAATACTCTTCTATATTTTTTAAGAAAATATATTAATACAATAAATTATTATATATTTATTATTATTACTGTTTCTTAAATTTATCATATTTTTTATTTTTTATGTTAAAAATAAAAATTCATAGTAAGATATATTTTTTTTGTTAAAATTAATGAAAGAATGATATAAAATTTAATTGTATGATGTTTTCAAAAATTATATAATCAAAAACATCTATTAAAATTTATTATATTTTGTGATAAAATGATAGAAAATATTTTATATTTAAAATGTTTTAATAAATATATAATATTAATATATAATAAAATACAATAATAAAAATAAAAAGTTGTATTAGAATGAAAAGGGTAGTTCTGTACATCCATAATTAAAATTATCACATAATTTTGTTAATAAATCAATGTTATTTATTAATATGGTTCCATGGTCCATATAAACACACTCTTCATAAATATCATAATACCTTCATGTTCAAAAACCAACATGAGATGATATTTTTGGGTGATTGAAATTGGATACCTTGTTTCACACTCCTCATAGTTAATTTTCATTTATCCATAGACTCTTTTTGGTGTTTTTATTTTAGTTGGGTTCATCCACCCTGATGGTTTCCCCTTCTATCCTATTTCAATCTCATTTGGATGTTGCTTCTTTTTCTTCCCTACAAAATTTTTGATTCAAGGGTTCTACATCAAAAAAATTGTTTTTTAAATTTCTTTCATATCCTAAAGAAATATGTTGGATGTGGAGTAGGTTGTTGAGATTTTCAGGTGGTGTCCCCAGTGGTTTTCTAAAGTATTGGTATTGGTCCATCTATCCCAATGTTCTGTTATTATGGTCCCCTTAATGTGATTGGGACCAGATTTTTCTTCATGGTAGAGTATTTGATGGGGAAATTTGTGCATGTGCTTATGTGTTTTTTCTATTTTGTTGTTCATGTGTTTTGGAATTTCTAGTTTTGTTAATTTAATTGATTAGTGATTTTGTATCAAATATGATCGTGTTTATTATATTCATCACAAGGGTTATCTTGGTTCTTCTCTTAGATGATGAAAGTCATATTTTTTTGAGTTATAACATGAAATGATATAGTTTTTCTTCTATTTGGTTTCATTTTCTAAAATTTTATTTCAATTAGTTTCATCCTTGATGTTCGTGAAGTTGATGTGGTAGTGCAGAATATATTGAGTTTTTAATATGTTTATTTATTATTAAATTGAGGGATAGGGTTTTCATTATTTTTAAAAAGGGGTACGGAGAAGCATGAACCCCATTCACACTTTTCCATTATTATGAGAAGCATAAACTTATTTCACTCTTCTCTTTTAGACCCCATGTAATAATGAACCTCATTCATGTATCCTTCAAAATTTATATAAAGGATGCATGAATGGGTTCACACCTCCTAAGAGCAAAATTATATAAATAGAGATGTCTTCTCACTACTTTTTTAAATTTATTATGATGTATTTTATTGCGACGACTTGCTACATTTCTATCTCAATATTTATTTCTATTTTTTATGATTTAAAAATTTCTATTTCAAAATTTTAATTTTTATTATATTTTAATTTATATTATATGTATGATTTACATATTTAATATATATGGATGTATGGAAGCGTGGATATAAAAATTATTTCTTTTTTGTGATTTAATTTCTGAATGAGAAGTTGTTTTTTCTATTATTTTATTTAAATTTAATGATTTATAAAATTTAAATATGGAGTTTACATAATGTAAATTTTATGAATAATATGTTGTTTTTACTTAGGTAAATAGTATTTATTAAAAAGTTTATATATTTATAATTTAAAAAATGATAAATTATATTTGAATTGAGTTATATGTATTTAAAAATATTATATTAAAATTAAAATAAATTGAAATTATAATATTCCATATATATAGGTAAAATAATTTAATCTTGTGAAATATTTTTTCAAATTTATATAATGAACAATTATTTATAAAAATACTTGTTATATTAATTTTCATATTCAATTTTATTTAAATATATATAATATTATTTTTTTAGTGGAATAAAAAAGGTTACAATTAATTATTATTTTTAATTATATTAACTATAAATAAATATTATTCTAACTAATAATGTAAAAACTATAATGGATTAATCTCTGGAGCGGACTGAGGTCAAGCCTAACAATACCTTGGGCTAGGGAATCATTCCTACATAGGGAAACTAACTTCCCCTAATTATCCCTCTCCTCCCTCACATACACCTCCTTATGTTGTAATGAAACTATATATGAATCCTCTCTTCCCCTCCTCCTCCTCTAATCAACCCTTCATGCCTCCTAGACTCCCCACTTTGTCTCCCCACCTCACATTCTCCCTAATAGAGCCAAGAATCCAAAAATTCATGCCTCCCATTCTTCCTTACTCTTTTCATAACCCTTACTCCACCACCCAATGATGTTATAGATGCAGGAACCCACTTCAAAAACTTTTATTGAAGGTGTGGTATTCGATAAATAGTAAATGCCCATGTCTGCTGGAGTCTTTTTGTATTCCAGGACCAAGACTTTGAGATCCAGTTTTTATAGATGATTTGAGATTTAATAAATAATTATGTATATTAAGGGTATTCAAAATATATGCATCTCAGTCCCTACACATGATCCTACACATGACTGCTTCCCTACACATGATCCTAGTAAAATATATGCATCTCAGTCCCTTCATCAAATTTTATAATTCTATTTTATCATAATTACTATTATTATTTTTATTCATAATTATTTTAAAATATTTATATATATAGAATGCATTGTTTTTTATTAGATAATATGTTTTATTAACCTTCTCATTGTTAATGTTTTTTTCATTTCCAATGGGAAATCATTTTCCTAAATTTCCATAAGAACCCACATTTCTAGGACCGACACTGCTTAAATTTATAAAACTAGAAATAATATATAAATTTAATATTTTAATATATAATTTATTGAAATGTAAAATAAAATATATTTAGAATATTTTCATGGTTATTTTTTAAGTATAAATTATATTAATTATATTAATGAAATTTAATATTATTAACAATTAATAATATTTTCAGTATATATGTATAATTAAGAATACTTATGTTTTCAAAGCTATAGTTGTTTATAAAATTATATAGAATTAAATTTTAAAATATTAATAAATAAAGGTTGAATATACATAAATGTGTATATATTTTTGTTATATTATTTAAATATATTTATTTTTATATATTATTTTATATAATATCAAAAATTAAGTAAATTTAAATTATCATATTATATAATCATATGTAAATAATGTGAATCAAACAACATATATACACACACATTAAAAAGTTTAAATTTTGAAATCCAAGTACCATAAATATATGAATACACATATAGATATTTCATTTATACTTGAATATGTTATAGATAATGTTATAATATTTAAAACATAATAAGTAGTCCAAAAATATCTTAAGATAATTATGTGATGACCAATATTGAGATGACCATCAAACGCAATATTAAATTGCATATATTTTTTTGTCTATACCGTAATATAATTTGTAATAATTGCAGTTTATTTTACACTATGATGGCCTACTCATAATCACTCTCTAATTATGTATGGTCAAGTTTTTCTACAAAAAAATGTTATTTATATCAAAACCCTAGATCCTATTACTTTAATGGGATAAAAATTGTAATAAAATTGTGACTGAAATGAGGTGTTCAACATGAGGTGTTTTTGTTTAAAATAAATGTTTTGTTTGATAAAATACGTGATAATAAAGGATACTTGATTTCACCCATTGATTTTGGTTTATGTATGAAATAATGAAAGACTAATCCACTGAAAATTATAAATATGAATTCATAAATATTCATTCATCACTAATATATTTTTTTAACATTTGATGATGTGGCATAAATATATATAACATTTTATTGAATTTTATTTGGTAATCACATCACCATCAATATACTTCAATTGTGAGGTTTCTTATATAGATCAAGGTTTTATTTATAGATTCCCCTTGCATGAGTGCATAATATTCTTAAAATTATATATATATATATATACATATATATATTACTTATTAAATTTATTTATATGTGATGTTACAAGATGTAGAACATAATAACTATCTGAAACAATCATGATAGAAATCATGTACAATGACTGATCATGACATGACCATCAAACATTTGACTTAAATTTCATGTTTGGATTTTTTTTATATCCCATTATTTAATTTGTAATAATTTAATAATCATGATTTGACTTCCTGATTAATGATTAAAATTACATGTCATGTTATTTTTTTAAGTATATAATTTGTAATAATTTAATTTGTTTTCCTCATTGATGACATGTAGTTCATACCTCTCTCTATGAATGTATGTTCCATCTTGTACATATAAAAATTTTTATGACTCTCAAATTCATATAACCCTTAACATTCATATGTGTAATGTTGTAATAAAAGCGTGTTAAATAGGATGTGTTTCTATTTGAAAATAGTTTTTTACATCATGTATGAATGAACATTAATGGTTACTGAAATCTAAGATAATAGAGGTACCAGGAGTCCCCCCCAAGTCTTCATTAGTTTATCAAATAATGAGAAAACAATCCATAAAAATGTACCTAGATCATGTCACAATAATTTAATCATAACCAATTTAAAATATTTAAATATTTTGTGATTTAGTATATATTATTTTATTAATGATTGTTTTCTAGAAAATAATGTCTGTGCAAATACAATGTAACTATGAGATAATTTATACTATCTATGGTTCTGGATATAGTTTTACACATATATGAGAGGAAATATTTATTAATGTGTGATTCCAGATGAAGGTTTCTATAATATTCAAAGTTGTTTAAAACTAAGGGTTGATCAATAAATTATTTCAAATAAATATTAGCATCTTCATTATCATGAGCATCTATTACATAATGAGTATCCTCTAGTCAATAATGAGGTATGGTTGTATACATAATTATTTTTCAATAAATATTATAGTAATGATTCAATGGAATTATATGTTATTGTTTTTCTTATTTATGAAATGAATAATACTACTAAAGAACCATGTTATTTGAGATATGTAGAAATAAGTCCTTTACAAAGCCCTCATTCATTTACTTCCCACATGAATATGTGGAAGGAACAGTAGGTGACCTCTATATGTATACTTATGATTTACTGAATACAACTTTATCTGATGAGAATGTTTCTAGTGATGCATAAGAAGATGTTATGGATAATGGTGATGCAGGGGAATGAACCTTCCAAGGTTCCTTTTATAGATAGGTGGAAACAATTTATTGGTAATAATATTACATTATTAACTTCTTTAGTAAAATAAATGACATGTGAAAAACATATTGATTGATATTTCATTACACTAACTTCTAAATTCACCTTCATTATAGGTAATAGATCTGCATCGATAGATTACACCATTTATGTTGGGTATAATTTTGATACTAAAACTTCCTTGAAAAATATAAAAAAAATACCACATTGACAGAAAAATCACTTTTATTATTGGTGAGGTTAACATAGAAATTTTTCATATTCTATGTGACAAATATGGATATGAATAAATTCTAAAATAGAAAAGTATATGATAATTTTTTTCATGATGGAAAATAAACAAATTGGACGGCCCACATAGTTCTGTACATCCATTCTTGTCACCTAATCACTTTTCACTTAATGAAGACTAAATATCAATTGTTAATATAGAGAAGATATGAATGTTTTCAGATATTCATGTATCCCTTGTTGATGAATTGATATTTTTTTAAAAAAAATTATATCCTACGAAAAATCCTAGAATGAAAAATAAAAGGGTATTTTGAACGTTTGTGGTGATTGAGATGAATCATATGAAATGTTGTTGAAACATACAATATTTTTTTCTCTCAAAAATTAGGTTATTTATCATTTGGAAATTTTTGATTATGTCGCACCAGAAAACTGACTTGATCAAATAAAATTTAAGTTCCATAGTCTTTTTTTGGAATTTGGGAAATGTATGGGTACTTTCCTATATTGTCATAAATTATTTCAAGTCGATGGAATTTTTTATGGAAATTATATAAGTAATATAATTATTGTTTCCACACATGTTGGTTATCATGATCTTATACCACATTCATTTTCCATTAATGAAATGGGAAATTTTGAATCTTGGAGTTGGGTTTTCACATGTATACGCTTTCATGTAACAAAAATATAGGGAGTGTGTTTAATATTTGATCACCATCAAGAGATTACAGAGTTCGTTAATAGTGATGAGGTTTTATGGGAGAACATAATGTGTATCATTGATATTTCATTATACTCTAGTAATGTGAATAACCATTTATGTGAAGAGGTCATAATGAATGCGATCATCATGTATTGTACATTTTATTAAACATATATTTTTTTAAAAAAAATTAATATCCTTTTAATACATTATTCTCTTATTTTTTCAGCATAAGATACCCAAAAAGAGATGTTCTATTAGTTACACAGAGAAATTTCAATGGATAATCAAGATGTGTATAATTATATGATGCAACTTTCATTAGAAAAATAGCCATTAACATGTTATCGTGGTCGGAGATATGGGAATATGATCACTAATATAATAGAGTGCATAAATTGTGTCTTAAAGGGTGTGTGAATACTATTGATAACAAGGTTAGTAAAGGATAAATTTAATAGATGCGTTAAGTGCATTGTTGAATGGTTCCAACAAACATATGAGAGGATGCAAAATGGAATAACTTTTTATCAGCATTTACAATATACTATTGACCAGATGCTACATTAAACATCATCATTACATGTTTAAACCATTGACTAGGTAAATAGATACTTTCATGGAACAGAGTAGAACAAACCTCTCATAAGAAATAATGGTTGAGTAATGGTGTTCATATTGGTAAAAAAAAGTATTGTGATAATAGTTACATCCAGCCAATGCGATATCTTTGTGCACATGAATTTGTAGCTTGTACATTGATGGACATATCACTGGAACCCTATGTTGACCTTCTCTATAACGTGAGTATTTTGGTTGATTGTTATAGTGAATCTTGGATTCAAGTTGGTGACATTAATTCAATTACACTCCCTGCTGATCAACCGAATTTGGTCCCTTATATTTTCATGTTTTTTATTATGGATTTAATATTTAAGGAGTATTTAATTTCTATAAGTTTTTCATTAATCTAATGTTATATTTATAGTTTTAAATTTATTTATTTGATAATATATTCTTTTAACTTTCACACTCATAAACTGACTATGGTGCATAATATTACTAGGTTGTTCCCTAGGAATGAAAAAAGTCTACTCTTATAAGAAATTAAATGGATTATCCTTGACAGTGAATATGGTTACTTTTCCGTTGAAATTTTCACACACAATGGAATAATAGTAAGAGATTTCCCCAATTGGAAGAAAAAATCACCACATCCCATCATCCTTGATGAATTTTATGTATTTTATCATGAATGTGTACAATTTTTAATATTTTAAATTTTCATTAATGTATCCTTTTATTTAGAAATTTCTTTGGTTATAAAATATTTCATCACTAGTTTGTTTCGTTTCTAGAATAAATATATAAGAATTTTGTGATATGTAAACTATAAAAAAATAAACACATAATAAAATTGAATAATAGGAGGTTCATCCTCCAAATTAATGGTCTTCGAATCTATCATTCAAATCACATGGTTGAATGAATATATCTTGCAACCACATGTAGTATATGTGATTTTGATTACAGATGATATACATAGAATTATATAGAAATAATTTATTAATTATTAGAGATCATTAAAACAAGATATTGATTGACTATGAATAAAACACCAGTCACATTTATTTGATTTTATCATTTTTCATCATATTTTTTAATTATAAATACTAATTTTTTACCATATTTTTATTCTTGTTGATATTTAAGAAATATTTGAGAAATTATATTAAATTAATTAGAAATATTAATTATGATATAAAATGTAGAGATGCCTAGTACTCCCATAATCACATTGCAGGTTAAGAATGCTCGGTGGTCAGTCATATAGGGACATCGAGTTCCTTCAATGAGTGTACAGAGATGTCACCATTTCAATATTTCTACACCACCTCCTTCCATCATCACTCATCTTCTTCATGCTGGGTTCTACAATATAGCGATGAGTGACTGTACATTTTTGAATAACCATCTCATTGATATTATGGTATTGAGATGGGGTGTAGAGAAGAATACATTCTATTTTACACAGGGGGATATTACTAGTTTGATTAAGGACATGTCCATTATGTTGGACATCCCTATCGACGGTGCGACTATGACATGCCTAGTCATCATAGATTAGATTCATCTAGTTTAATTATTATTGTGAATATAGGTCCATGATGATGATAAGTACATAATTGGTTTTAGATTATGCATTCCATGGATATATGATCTCAATGATAATCTAGATGATGATTCCAGAAGGATCATTGTGTTTCTATTTTCACTTAAACACATTTTCAGGCTTATCAGGGGCATAATCTTCATTGACCATTTGACTACATTTTTACATTTCATTTATTTACCATTATAGGAGGACTTGAACCATACATAGTGGTATTTCTGAGGGATTTCTAGTATTATATATAAATATATGGTGATATGCGTTGCATGTTTCAACAATAATATTCTTATCATGATATGTGTTATTCTAATAAATATTTCATTATGGGCGGGCATCCATTGTTTATCTCCACATTCTAGGGTGGTATTTCTTGCTGATATTTTTGGAGTGTCTCCATGTGAATGGTGGTATATTTTTCCTTATTTTTTATTTAAAAATGAAATTTATAACTTTATATTATGATATATAAGTATAAAATTTTTATCTACTAGTGGATTTAGACACATCAATATTTAGACACATCCAGACATGATGTCAATACTTATAGACTTATGTTGGGAAGTTTTAGACTAAAAAACACAAGTGGGAATTAATTATATAGTTAAATTATTATTTTTTATAATAAATGATTTCATTTATAAATTTATTATTATGTTTTCTTACTTTAGGTTTCATGGATTCCTTATAGATAAACTGTCATCCATATTCTCCCAATATGGTGTACAATGATGCTTATTTCCAGAAAATACAATATTCATGTGATTAATTTTTATATTATGGAGTGGAATAATACTGATAGATTTATGAGGTATTTAGTCTTCTATCAACCCATTAATACACTTCCTAGTCAGTTACATTCACTTCATCCAATAAAGCTATTAGGGTAGTGAGACTTTGAATAGAAGACAAATCATGCAAGATATATTGAGATGTTTGAAGGATGACATGTGGCCGGATTATGGGTGTCTATCATTGTATGTATTCATATATTCGACCAGTTGGTTTATGGGTCATGGTAATGCATGTCCCTAGTTAGATATAATAGGAAAAATGGATAAGGTTATCATGACATGGTAATAATTATTCATTTCATTGTTGAATAGTTTTTTATAAACATTAGTTAACTACATAATTTGTTTTTTCACGATGATCGTATCAACCATATTATTCCCATTTATGGTCCCATAGAGGGAGGTACCTTTGACCAAAATTATTTTAATAGAGTAGTGAAAATGTAGATTTCCTTTATGAATGAGATTTATCAAGAGATTTTCCTTGATGTGTCAGTCTAGGCTAACGGTGTAGATCTTCATATAGATGTTTGAGGGATGATGTCCTGATTACAGATGCAGATGTGGTAGATGAGGAGGTCGTTTATCAAAATCATCTAGATGCTCCTCTAATCATTATTTCTTATGATCTACAACCACAATAAGATACACGGGCATGAACACAATTTTTTAGAAAGAAATATTTCATTGTAGAGATAGATGTTGACTCGAATACATTATCAACTTTATTTTTCCCTGATCTAAAAATATATACTACATAAATTCCACCTTATCCACATGCTTTGGAGAGTTCCATCCAGCAGCCACAATCTATGGAGGTAGGATAGGGTACATGTGGTGAGACTATAGATCCACCTTCTATCACACATGATCATGTGGGGGTAGCTGACATCGATGATATAGAAAAGTTTTGTATGCCATATAATTGTCATAGACATGCATGGCATGGATGAATTATATATACAACTAACAATGACACAACGAACCATCCATGATAGAGAATTGGATTTGATTGACACAAGTTACCTGTTTTTAATTATTATTTATATTTTACATAAAAACATAATAAAATATTTTATTTTATTTTTTAAAACAATAAATTGATTTAATTAAAATTTCAAAAAAATATTTTAGAATAATTAATAATCATTAACCATAATGACTATATTGGTAAAAATAATAATTAAAATTTGTAATTTATATTAATAAATTTTTAGTATTATTATACATATTATGTATACTAAATAACTATGTCAAATTTGTTATTAAATATTGATAACATTATGAAGTTTAATTCTATAAATAATAATAATAATAATAAAATAAATATTACCATTTTTCATTTTTAAGTAATTATTTAATAAAATAACATAATATGTTGATAAAAATATATTTATTAACAAGTAAATAATTTTATAAACACAAATTATTTAATTTATATATTTATGCAATAAATATTAGCTATAATAGCATTTAATATATTAATAATATAATAATATATTATTAATTAATAGTAAAAAAATAATTTTTTAATAAATTAATAATTTACAAATTAATACATTATTAATAATAACATAAAGAGAAAATAAAAAATAATTTATAATTACAATTTTATAATTATTAGTTACTATAATATTAACTAATTAATAACATTATTATATAATATTAGTTAATAATAAATAATAATAATTTTTTATGAATAAATAAATTACTTATAAATAAATTACCAATATTTTATATCAACCAAAACATCACAAACACGGTTGATTGATAATTATCTTAATATTATTAATATCAATAAAAAACTTTATATTATTATTTATGAAACATACTAATTAATAATAGATCAAAATATATGAAATATATTATATTTATTATCTTTTAAATATATTTATGAATAAAAATTATATAATTTATATATTTAAAAAATAAATAATATTTATAGTACATTTAATTACGTATTAATAGAATTGTATATTATTATTTACAACTAAATAATAAAATTGATTATTTATTTAATATATTAATTATTAATACATTACTAATAATTTTCTGAAAAAAGTTCATAAATAATTATATGATTTTTATTGATATAAAATATTAAGTAATAAATATTTACAATGATTTATAATTAATATATTTAGAAATATATTTTATTACTTTCATAAATATAAATTATTAATTTTACAATTATTAATATTATATATATTTATATAAGGGGTCATGAATGGGGTTCTTGTATCTTTCTCCATGGCTAGGAATCGTGAACCTCATGTATGCTTTTTAGCAAAATGAAGAACTTTGAATCGGGTTTACAACTCTTGAGACGTTTTTTTAAAATACTCACAACCGTATCACTTTTAAAAAAATAAATCCATTAAAAAACTCATGTATCATTAAAATGTTTTCTTTTTGGTGAAGTAGTTCTTAGCTGTGATTGTGTGAGTTTTATTTTTCAATAGTGTGATATGTGACATGATCTTGATTCATGAGAGGATCTAGGATCATGGATATCCTATTTGAGATTCATTTCTTTAATTTTAATTTTTTAATTTATAACAGTATGTGGTTTAGTAATGGTCAATGAATTTATAATATTATATCCCAATTTGGACTCTCATTTTTAATCACATTAGATAATAAAAATTATAAAATGTAATTTTTTGAACATTTATTTATTAATTTAAGAAATTCACATTTTTATAGATTATTTTTTTAAAATAAAAATTAGGACATTTAAATGATTTAATATAATTATAGTTTCCTGTAATTTTAAGAGGATTTGGATTCAATAATTTTAAATTTCTAGAATGTTAATTTAGATATATTTAAAAAGAATTTTGAAGTGGATAAATTAAATACATACATAATAGAAGTATTAATGATAAATTATGCATGTAATTAATAGAGGAAATCAAGGTTGTGTTAGAGGAATTGATTGGAGAGAAATTGTTTCCCATAAAAGTAATTATTCATTATCCTCTTAAAAATTCAATCAATTTAGAGAATCCATTTAATAATATTGGTACATAGAGATTATTAAATATACAGAAATATATTTTTTGGAAAATTAGTGGAAATTATTGGACGATCAATGGATGCTGATTGTCTTGGAGTTGAGGTAGGTGATTCTATACTTTCACATCATTTGTGGATTTTATAAGTAAATTTAATTGTTTTTTAATCATGTAATGTGAATGTAAACATTATTTTCCTAAAAAATATGGAGATATCAAAAAGTAAATAATGGGGGATGATATGAGAACAATTGAAATTAATGTCAAGAAAAATAAAAATAGGAACATGATATTTTTATTGTAGATTTAATCAACTGATCCTATGTACACTTGTCACATCCTTTTACTCAATAAGATGTATCAATGACAGAACATAAATGAATTTTAAATTGAATTTACAACCCTCTTATAACATAATTTTTCTAATGGAAACATACTCACTACAAAATATTCCATTTAATCATGTGGCATAAACTATTACAACACCCAAATAATTTGTGGATGTATAACAGGTAATTCCTCCGGTGCTTTTTATAGTATTTTCATTAAAATATTTTCATGTTTTGTAATAAATCTCATTTATATAATAATCCAAAAACAAATCATATCTAAACCAAAAATAAATCAGAACAATGACAAGATTCAAATTTTAAATTTTAAATAACATATAAACTATTATGAAGTCATCCAACAATACCTCAAGTCTAGATTTAATTCTTCACTCCACATGTTACGATATTCCCCACCACTATCCTTACACCTTCAAATAATAATCCTTCCTCTTATCCACACTTTCAATCTATAAATAATACACTATTATATTGACTCTACTGATCCTGCTAAAGACACTATTTCTTACCACCATCACAAAAATCCATAAACCTCCCGACATAAATTATTTTTTATCTATAAAGGCCGATTGAATTTCAGATCAAGAATCACTATCGAATAATTCAATATAGAGTCGGTACCATCAACTACCAAATAGAATAACAACATTGGAAACCTAAATAATAGAGCCTTTAAAATCAATTTTATCAAAAATAATTAAAAGATAAAGATCCACTACATTAGTAAGCCACTAAAAATATGAAAGAATCCACTCAAAAATCCATTCCATCCATCTAAACAAAAACACTCTAGACAAAACCTATCACAAAAGATCTTATTCCATGTAATTAAACCACCTAATGAATATTCTCCCAATATTGAAGAAAACTACATTAGATAATCCTTCTAGTCAATTTCACTAAATGTAGATTACTAGTAAATAAATAATGAATTATGTTTATAAACTAGATATAGTATCCTTCTATAATATGTATATAGAATATTTGAAGTTTTTTTATTTTAAACAACCTCAAATAATGAGACCACCCAGACATAGTGAAACAAGTACTAGATCAGGAATGAGTGATAAATGTAAATAACTAAACCCTTATCACTTTACCATGTCATCGTAGGCACCATCACAATTGAAAAAGGGTGGGTTGAGTATTATGAGTTATATAAATAGAGAATGATAGTATATTGAATGATAAATATGAACTGGAACCACTAACCAACCATCACCACTGATGTAGGATGTAAAAGAAGAATAAGGAACCCTAAACTCAAAACATTGAAGATTAAATTGAAACAATCTAAAACCACTAATTCAACATCATATGTAACCAAGTATTGGGTAATTAATGTTAGGTTATCCAATAATATTTATATATTATTTCTACTAGTGAATAACCAAAACCAAAAATGAGAAAAATATTCAACACCTTGAGAAAATGAATACTAAAACAAAAATTAATGAGGAAATGAGAAATGAAAAACATAGATAAGGAGATCAAGAACTTTTAAATGTCGCTAGAAATGCTTTCAAATTCTTTAGGAGGATCTTTTAAGAGATATATATTCAATAACGAGAGATAATAGTATAAGATAATTTTGGCATTCTCTAAAAATATAATCATGTTGAGGTATATCTAGTACATAATGTGAATTTGAAAAGGAATTAAGTAAATCAAAAATAAATATAGAAAAAAATAAATGGAAAATAAATTAAAAAATGAAAATATTAGTACAATATAATTTAAATAAAACATTTAATTGGTTTTGTAGTATGATTACATCTCATAATGATGATCAACAGTGTTTTATTAGAAAAAATGATTCAATATAATTGTAGACAGAATTTATAATTTAATATATCAAATTTTTTTATCTTATTTCTTTTTATGTCCATATATAGAGTGATCTACAATAATATTCATTCTAATGAGTGAATTTGTAATCATAATTCAATGGGAAAATTGATTGTGGTTTAGAAATTGTGAAGTGATCATTACTATTTTAATTTCCTATGTTAATGGTTAATAATTCATTGTTTATTCACTATATTCCTATGCAAAAACACACTAATAAATCAATAATAACTTGAGAATAAATTATTACAAAATAATATTTTACCTTGGTAAGGCATCTAACATTATGGTTTTGATATTGTGTTATTCACATGATGTGACCTCATGATCAGTATTGATAAATAATGTATATTTTAATGAAAAATAAAATGATCGTGTTGATTTTTCATTAGTTTTTTAATTTATCCCTTATTTAGTACTTTTCATTTAATTCATTTAGTATTGTAGTGATTTATCCTATTTTTGATGCACATTATGAAATAACTTTTAGAAAATACTTGAACTGTTTATTCTAAAATGCGTTGGTAATACAAAATGTTTTATGATTGTTTAATCTGATCATGAATATTTATTCATGGAATATCATGATGAAAGTGATTATTTTTAGTTCCAAACTGATTAAATTATTCTGATATAATTTTCCTATAAAATTTTCATTAGATATTTCTTGTTGATTTTCTTGATTAATCATTGAAATATAATAATCTGATATTTTTTTATAATATTTATTTTAGTGTTAATATATTTCATGGTTCTATGATTATATATATATAATAATATTATAAAAAATGACATTTGATTTATTAATAAATTTAAAGGTTTCTTTTTTCCTTGAATTTTGTTTAGTTTGTATGAATTTGAGGGTCGTCAACCGAAAAATTAAATTTAGAATATTAATGAAATTAAAACTCCAAGGAAAAGATGGATCTTGACTAAAAAAATAGGGGACATGCAATGGAGGCTTCTTGATTTAGCCCAAAGAGATGTGAATATTGAACTGAATTTCATAATGTTGAATCCTACCCATGTGATGTAAATTCACATTAAATTTAGAGATCTGTGTCAGTCACCCAAAGAAGAGGATTAATAGTGACTAATGAGCCATGTGTTAGGTCAAGAGATGAATTAAATATTCTAAAATTGATAAAAAGGCTTGAGCTTCCATGTGAATATAGTTAACATGGAGACACAGACTAGTGGCTTAAAAAGTGACTAATTACTAAATTGAGCTCATAGAGAATGAAACCTGATCCAGAAGGAATAGCTATAGCATAGGGGCGACAAGAGGATGATAATACAGTCAATAGTGAGTATTTTATTTCTCTCCATGAAATCTTTCTATTATATGTCTACTAGTTTCATGTTATTATATTTTAATGAATACATTATTGTAAATTATTATTATAAAAATTTTCATTTTCGAAAAAGTTTCTTAGGGAATGAGATTATTATTATCATTTTAATTATCTTTTATCATGTTATACATTTCACGATGGATTTCATTCCTTACAAACTTCATCTTTAGAATTAAAATTTTTAATTGTCTGGAATCAATGGAAGTTAATATGGATCACTACTTTCAAACATTTAATTTTAATTATTTTAAATTATTCAAATACAAAAATTTTAAATCAATTATAGAAAAGTAAACCGTAGATAACAATAGTATATTCTTGGTGATTCATCTAATAATTACTTTTGTAGTGTTTAGTTCCATAGTAGTAAATTTTTTGAGGTTAACCCACACTTTTCTACACCATAAAAATCTTAGTACAAAATATTTTTAGGGTATATTGATTTAATTATTTTTATATGATCAATTGAATATAAAAGTTACAAATCAATCAATATTATCATTTCTATTCCACTATTTGATCACAAATAATCTTACTGACCTTATTATTTATTTAACTCTTTGTTTTTACACACAAATCCTGCTCACTATTCTAATTCCCAATCAATATTTATTTAGCATTATTTTTTCTTCACTATTAGTGGTTGTTTTAATTAATTTCATGTTTTTTCTCTTGTTCACTCAAATATATTTCTAGAAATTTAATGTGGATAAAACATTTCTAATACTATAGTAGTATTTGGTAGGAAAAATATTAATAAATTTGTAAGGTTAAAATAAAAATATGACGAATTATTTTTCATTATTATCAGGGAGGGAACAAGTGAAGATGGTAGGAAATGTTTTCAAGAAAAAAAAATCAATAACAATATTATAATATTAAAAAAGTAAAAAAATAGGTTAGACAAAGTCTATTTTAATTTTTTTGTTTACTTGTGTAAATTTCAAACATGTTTTAAAATCTAAACCAATATAAACACTAGAAAAGCATATAAAAACATAGATCCTTTATATATAAAAAATAAAAACAATTCAATACTATAAAAAATAAAATCAAAATGGATGATATTAAGGAATTAGTGGATTACAAAGAAAATTTCATTCCACCACATACTATAAAAATGACATTGAGCAGTACAAGATAATGTTGATCCAGTTTCCCATTATTTAATGTAATCCATCATAGATTAGGATTACCCCTTAGTTTAGAATATATGATATTTAATAGTAATTGTTGACCCTGGTTCTATGATTCAATGGATTTCCTAATGCAGAATCATTAGACTTACATTGGGATTTCAATAGTGTGGTGTGACAGCTTCCATAGCGAGCGATTAATGAAAAAGAGTTGAAATTGAGAATATTTTCACTTTTATCAAGGAAAATATTGGGGAAAAAATTTCAAAAGTTGAAAGATGACATGTTTAACACATGGGATTATTTATTTAAATCCTTTAAAATGGAGTTATACTCTGTGAGGATGACATAAAAAATAATACATAATATCATTAGTATTGTGTATGATGAGGGTGAGTTGAACCATGAAAATTTTGATAGATTTAGGGGTCTTATTAGAATATTTATTAAACATCAGTTCTATTAATATTTCATAATGAACAAATTTTAAAATAGACTTGCCCATTTTAATAAAACAATTTTAGATTAATTTTCAGAGGATATTTTTTTGATACAACTGTTGATGTTATTAAAAAAAATTAATATAATCTTAAAAACATCGAAACCTAAATGTTCTAGAAGGATAATACTTTATGTATTGTAAAAAAATATTTTCATAAAATATAGACACTTTATACAATTATTTATAATGACTAATAACTTGGTGAGAAATTACACAACTATGGTATTTTTGGTCATTTTCACTAATGTATTCCTACATTTGATATGTTTACCCAAACAAAAATAATAATAACTTTTATTGGTACATATCTAAAAATTATAAAATAGATAATATATTTTCAAATACATATAGCCAATGATATAATAAGAATCATAATATGTCTTAGAGGGAGTTGGGAGTGTTTAAAGAATATTATGCTTACAGATTTCAGTAGCATCCTAAGAAAAATTCCAAAATCAAAATAGTTATGAATTATTAAATTAAAATAATATTTTATATGGAACATGTATCATGTTCTTGGTTGATTGGATATAAAATATGAAATACATAAATCCTTTATGGAATATCAAATAACTACTTTAAAAATGGTATGAATAATATGACAACTAAATTCTATAACATGGATAAGTAACTAGAATGGAGATAAAAAATAAGATACCAAGTACAATATAATTGAACATCGAAAAGAATATAATGATAGTGTAAACATGGGGTGGTATGAAAACTCTAGAGTATTATATAATAGAACCCATGAGAGTTCTAAAATAAATTATAGCTGAAATTAAAAAACAAACTTTGTAATTTCAAAAATCAATAATTGAGTACAATAATAATAAATATTTTTTAATCAATATATAATAATTGAAACACATGTAAAAATTAGATTCTATAATATAATATAATAAATTTATGTGAAATATTAATGAATTAACTAAGGAATTACCATCTATCTTAAGAAATTATATTCCTCTCATCCAATTTCCAAAAATATTAAACAACAAATTAAAAACCCTAAAATTTTTAAGTTCCATTGGAATTTGAACAAGAACAAAATGAGCATTCATTTCATTCATGATTTCATTTATATTTCTTAATATAATAAATCTATCAAAAAAACTATTTCAAAGATGAAGTTAATTGGGGTATATCTACAAATATTGTAATTGAACAATTTATTGTCTTTCTCCAAAATAAAATTCTATACAATCTCAATGATACAATAAGGTTTTTGATTTGAGGTATTTTAGGTAACAATGTTCAACTAAATTTCATACATGAACTTAGAGTAAGAATCAATTTTATTCCTTTCACAATATTCTAATCGTTGAGATTGGAATAAAGGTAACCTACTGCTATTATCCTACAACTAGAAATCCATTCCCTAAGAATACCTATGTATACAGTATATATTCTTATTTTTGGTGTTGGAAAATCTTTTTAACCTATTGATATTTTTATTTTTTTTGATATGGAGTGTGATAAGGATGTCTATATCATGCATGTTTGGATATTTCATTCTACAATAGGAGTTGTAATAAATGTTTCTATGGGGAAATTTATTTACAAATGCAAATAAAAAATAAAATAAATTTAATGATTTTAAAAATTCTAGGGAATTGACACCTAAGGATAACTCTTATAAAGTATAAATGTTGGTATATGAGTAATATTGATAAAGTTTAAGAGAAACTCATATATTATGTGTAAAATACATGTTCCAATTATGTAGTTGAAGAAATTAGTTTAAAGATTAATATATGAGAAGTTAGTTGACAATATTATGAGTATACGATTGAATATAAACTTTATCTCTATGAATTTTTAAGGAACACATATTTTTTAGATATGAATTTAGAGTGACATAATATATCAAATATGGAAATATGTGAGGAATAAGTTTTATAAAATCAACATTATTACTATAAAATTTATATCAAATATCTTAGGCCACTTTGGTCAAGAGATTATCCCATGAAGTTAATAAGAAAAACATGTGGATCTTAGGCCATATCTATCTCAATTAAAATTTCATATATATGTAAAAGTTCCAGACTAATTGTAATAATTTATCTTGAACATTAAGACAAACAGGAGGAATAGCTACTTATTGGGTTAAAAATATTCTAATATACTATAAGATGGACCATTTCTGATATGAAAATTATTATCTCTTCATTTTTCTTGCATAAGATCCCTATAGATCCATAGTAAAAATTAATAATAGAAAGAAAAAAGAGGATCAATCCCAACATGATTTTGGTTGTGAGAGAAGAAATTATTAATTTATTAGATTTTGTAATAATATTTATTTTATTATATAGTTATAGGGTTATCCCGGTTCTGGTTGTTCTGATGAATAAACATGTGACATTTTTTAAAAATTAAAAGAATAAAAAAATTCAAACCATTATAGTAAATAAATTGAGAGTCTGTATAGAATACATGAAATTGAATTCATCTACTAGAAAATATCATTTTAAAATTTCATTCCTTGATCAAATTCTTGAGAGGCTGGATGGAAATTTATTTTCTTATTTTCTTGATAGTTATTTTATGTAAAACCTCATTCCAATAGGTATTGAAGACCAAAAAAAGAAAACCTTGACTGATACCTTTATTAGATTTTCTAATACTGAAATTCCATTTGAATTGGGTTCTTTATTGATAACCTTACAAATTTTCATGGTATAAATTTTATCTAACATTAATTAGAGGATTATATAAGTATTCATGTTTTATTTATCATTTTTTAGAAACACATTTGAATTTTATGGAAAAAAACATGCAATTATTTTTTAGTGGATTTCTAGAAACCAAACATCTAGATAATTAAAAAAATGTCACATTATAGACACCAATGGGATACTAATTGATGATAAATTCTATTAGAATTTAATTAAGTATGATAATTATAAAATTTAGGCCATTGAAAATATCCCACTCCAGCAAATATAAAAGTCGAAAGAAGATTTTATGAGAATTCTATTTTCTACTGGAGGTTTAAAAAATATTTTAAAAAATATCATAGACCCTATTTATTCAAAAATAGTCAACTATAACAAATTTCATTTAGATGATAAGTTTTTAGAGTCTTTCACTCTTCCTAATATTAATCTTACTTTTTCACCCATCATCACTCCCACTGATTGGATGAAAATATTTATAAATAATGTGTGATGTTATTGGTGGTGTGGTAAGAATATTCTTAGAAAAATAGAATGATTGGGTTTCATGTTGTGTTCAATTATAGTAGGTAATAGGAGGATTCTCAATGGAGATACCTTTATTCCATGAAAGAACATTTTGCTATTGTGTTTTCTCTAGGGAAAATTAAATACTACCTGATTGGTTTAAAAGTTATTTTCTTTACTGATCATTCATTTTCAAATATTTGTTGTATATGAAGGAGGATATGAAAATATTGGTTTCATAGTTACATATTTTTTAAGAATTTTTCTATGATATTAGTGAAAAATATGGTTATAAATATTTAGTGGTTGAACGCTATTTTAGGCTGCTCAATACAAAAAAATAATGACCCAGTGAAGATAATTTTTTTTCATATGAAAAACTACTAGCTATTACATATTTATAAGAAGGTTTCTTTATTGATTATTCTAATTATATATATATATGTTGAAATATTATTTTTTGGATGATATATTTATATTTAATAGGTTTTCAAATGGTATTCTATATAGATGTGTGGTTGATAAATAAATTTTACCCATTCTTGAGAGTATTCACGCTTCACCATGGGGTGGATACCATGAGTGATAAAGGATTGCACAAACATTATTACATGTTTTTTAATATTGGAATATTTTTTTCAAGTATTTTAGGAGTTTTTTGGTGGGTTGTGATATGTTCTAATGATCAGGCTATATAGGTAGAAAAAATAGAATCCAAAAAATGAATGTTAGGGGATGAAAATTTTAATGTACTGGGTTTACACTTCATGGGACCACTTCCATATTAGCAGAAGAATGAGTTCCATTTTGTTGCATTGAATTATTATTCTATGAGGGTTGAGGTAGTGGAAATTTCAAATAAAATATCCATTAGTATAGGTATTTTCATGAAAAAGAATATGTTTACTAGGATAAGGGATCCTTTAGATTTTTTTACAAATATTAAAAACCATTTATTGGATTTCATGTTTAAATAATCAATATAAGATATGGTAATTTCTAAAAATGTGAAGTTATTACTGACCATATTCAATTTAAAAATAAAAAGTTTCTAAAAATGATTTTGAGAAAAATATGTTGAGAGAAGTTTATATCTTGAGGGATTATTTGTCTATAGATACGGATGAGCCTTATGATACAACACTGTTGAGTTAATAAGGTTTCCATATGACTTTTCCATTCCATTATTTTTTTTAAATGACAAACACTCTTTCTCAAGGAAAATTTTATTTCCCTGATGTTTTTTCTTTATTAGGAAATTTTTCCTTCCCCATGGAAAATTTATCTTATCTTTTTTTCATTGTTCAAGATTTTGTTCCACTAAACCTAACTCTTTTTATTTCAATTTGGAAACTTATGTTTCATTTACAAAACCACTAAATCATATAAATACTTAGATATAATGTAATCTATTTTTAGGTTCTGAATTCAGATTCCAAATTCTCTGAAATTCAGATTCAGAATTCTCTGAAATTCAGATTCCAAATTCTCTGAAATTCAAATTTTGAATTCTCTGAAATTTAGATTCTGAATTCTCAGGAATTTAGATTCTAAAATCTCCAAAATTCATATTTTTAATTCCTTAGAAATCAGACTCTGAATTCCATAGAATTCCGGTTCTGAATTCCATAGAATTCAGGTTCTGAATTCCGAATAATTAAGGTTCTGAATTCCTTAGATTTCTTATGGAATCTCACCTTTTTATGACATAACTTTTCATTACATTTTACAAAACTAAGGGTCTCTAAGGTTTAGTGTCTTGCAAACCAGGAACATAAAACATAAAAACAAAAAACATTATTCTTAAACACCTGAAAGGATTCTCCTTTTGTTCATTATAGGTTCATTACTACATCTCATAACCTGGGGACATACATCAAAAGAATGGGTGAGCAGACAGCCTAGTAAGGGAAACAAGGAGAAACATTTAACAAGTGAACTTCAGATACATCAACAATTTCATGAAAAATATCATTAAGCCTTGAGAAAGAAATCATTAGGCATATCATAATAAAAATAATATATTTCAGAACTTGAAGATGTGGATACGACATTTAATATTGACAATCATTTCTGTTTCACCAAGGTCCATCCCCAAGGTGTCAATAAAAATTATAATGGTTAATCACCAAGGCGTCATTAAAAATGGTCATCTTTAAAGATTAAGTCTTTACCCAATGCATTAGAGTGCTTTCAGGGCACACCCTTATATTGTCTTTATTATCATGTGAGCCACATATATCATCAACAATAATTTCATAAACAACCAATATATCATAAAAGAAATGGGTTTCATTTCATAATCATAATGTTTTAAAAACTCCATTAAAGACATGGTCTTAATGTCACTTTAAACCCACAGAAAGGGAAAGCAGTTCTCATGTATGTAAATCCCAGAATTTAAAATAGAAAATTTTGTTATATATGTGGATACCACTTTAGAAGAAAGATATTTGAGTATTCACTTAATAAAATAGATTAATTGAGAATAAGAGAGAGACATTATGAGATGAAAATTCTGCAGCATAACGGCTATGTTATGAGGTTTTAGAAAACATTGAAAAGAGAGGGGACATGGGTAACCCACTCATAAATGATCCATAAAACAGTAGGGGGACAGAATATAAAGGATTTAAGAACATTCTAATGAATTTGAAAGATATTCCATATGAAATTAAGAACATGAATGGAAGAAAAAAATAAGATTTCTCTTATGAAAATTCTGCAGCCTAACGGCGTCACTTATACTTCAAAAAATGAATTGATGAGATCAAATAGGGTCTCTCATCATATGAACATAAAAGATCAGTATTATAGATATAGAGATCATACCCCAACATAATAAAAAGGAACTTGAAAGACTTTACATGAAAGTAGAACTTTGAAAAATGAAAATGGTGAACGAATCCCTTAAAAATTCGGCAGCCTAACAGCGTCACTTAAACGTCAAAAAATGAATTGACGAGACCAAATAGGGTCTCCAATTATATGAACATAAAATATAAGTATGGTAGATATATATATAATTCCTAAACATAATAAAAAGGAACATGAAATACCTGACATGAAAATAGATCATGAAAACGAGATGGGTGAAAGAACCCCTTAAAAATTTGGCAGCCTAACGGCGTCACATACACATAAAAAAAATCAATTGAAGAGATCAAATAGGGTATCTTATCATATGAACATAAAATATTAGTATGATAGATATAGATATCATACCCCAACATAAAAAGAAACTTGAAAAACTTTACAAGAAAATAGAACTTGAAAATAAGGAGGGTGAAAGAATCTGTTACAAAAATTTCAGTAGCCTAACGGCGCCACATAAAAATTTATAAAACTAAATTATGAGAGTAAGAGCAGATATCTCATCATATGAACATGAAAAGGGATGTAGGAGGAATATAAAAGAACATCCTCCAACATAAGAACATGGAGCATAAAAGAAATGACTTAAAAGAGAGTATCTGAAAAGAAAGAGAGAGTTTGGATCCCATACCTTAAATGTAACTCTTAAAACTCAAAGGTTGGGACCTTGAGGGAATGGGGGAACCTTGTGAGGACTCCTTGGGAGGTAATGAGAACAGTGCTTAATTGGGGGAGAGTTGGGAGTCGAATGGATTAGAGTATGGCTTGGTATTTATAGGGAAAGTGAGGGGACAAGGCATTAATGACCAAAGGGACACCTCATTGGTGGTTTTGGAAAAAAACATGGCCTTGGACATGGTATTTTCCCATGGTATTGGCCACTTGGGACACCACATACCTTATCTTACTATTCATAAGTCTACCATATTGATTACATACATAATACATCATTTAATGATGTCATTAAACACCTGCAACTTAAAAACTGTTTTTTCACTATTCATAAAAAATTCACCTTTCTCAGAAAAAATCCCAAAAATTACCTTAGTATAATATCAATGTTAAGAATTCAAAAATAAATTCTATTTTATAAAAATAATTTTCTAAATAATTTTCATTTATTTTTTATTAAAAATAACTATTCACCTGAAAAAACTAATACTTGACTAATAATTTATGAAACCGTTATTTACCAAATTTATTGAATCACATTACTTAATCAAGGTGCCTAGATTATATTAATAATTTCTTTAAGTGAGATTAGTAATCTATTTGGTCACATTACTAATCCTAAGCAAAAAAATCACTATTCATAATTTACTATTCATCAAAAATTATGTTGATCTTATTAGACTCTAAATTTCATACTGAACAAAATTGTAAAAGACCATTTTTTGACAATCATTACACATTTTTAGTTATTTAAGGTTTACATAAACATTTTTAAAATATCTTTTCTCTAAAATTCCTCAAAAATATGCATACTATATTTATCCGAACATTTGAAAATTCATAAACTTCATCATAAGAAGAAATCAAAATTTTTATTTAAAACAAAGGATTACACAAGGCAGTTAAGGTCTCCTTACATATACCCTTATAACCCCAGAATAGGACCTAAGTGTAAGGTGTGCTAAGGTGAGAGAATCAGAGGGTGGCTCAGCCAACATTGCACGAGTAGTAATTTCTATCAGTTTGAACTTCTCGGAAAGGCGATTTAGTTCTAGCTTCACACGATGAAGTTCAGCATGGGTTTGGTCCAGAGCAAAACCCAGTAGTGCTACCTCCTTCCCATGTTCCATTAGAGGGGATTCGATTGGCGCGAGACTACTGGATGAGGCCATCAAATTTTCATTCTATATTAATTAACCCAGATCACATGTATTTAGAGACAATAATCGAAACGTTTAGTTTCCTACGGCCATATTGACCAATGGTCATATAATATTCAAAACCCAATGGTATAATTTTAATTATACACATGTTATCAAATGAAATAGTTTTGTTGAGTATAAAAATAAAATAACACACAAAATTAGGAAAGAAGATTTATTCAAAATTTCGGGTTGTTAAAATCTTCCCCCCTTAAGAAATTGCTTCCTCGCAATTTTTAAAATTGGGTTCTGAAATTTCATTGAAATTCTCACATCGGAAAATAATTCAGTAAAAGTATTACTTTAAAAGAAAGAAAGGTAAGTACAAAGGTCACTCGAGTTAACCCACACTAAGATTCCATGTAGGAAAACATGGACGTGGAGGATAAAACAATGGGTCAAGTTCTGAGGGAGAGTGATAGAAAACATTATTATGAGAAAGTTAACCATTAGAAAATCAAAAACTTATTATGTCTATAAACAGTCATTGATTACCAAGTAAGAAACGTAAACCAACAACGTTTTTATTTTAAGTTCCTTTTCATAATTTTGAGGAACTCACTTACTACAAAGAACAAAAACATAAGGAAATATACCTACATTCAAGTAGAGTTTTATCCTTTAATAAGTTTCTACCAGAACTAATCTTTTCTCCAGACGATGAGCATTCAAAAACACTTGGTCCCATTAAAACACAAGAATCATCTTCGTGAGAGTCATGTAATCCACAAAAGATAAACTATGAATTTCTTCTATCTTTAAACATTATCCCAAAAATAGAAAGGGTAAGATAAAACAACTCTTCAAAAAGAATGAATCCCATAGGAAGGTAAACTACTTTTAAATCTTCAAAGTTCCAAGGTACTACCTAATGTTGATCATAGACCATTCCATAAATAACTGTCCTTAAAATTCCTTAAAATAAACCAAACTAAGATTGAAACCTGATTATAAGAATGATCTCATAACATAGTCTTCCATGACAGACTTTATCTTTCATCTCCAAACGACATCAACCACTCTTATCATCTTATAACAAAAGTAACTAACCTAATCAAATTTTCCCCAAGATAGGTTAATCATATCTATATGTAACCTCAATTACTATAAGTTTGCCTTAAATTCATCGATTCTTTAATATATAAGTCAACCTTTACTCCTCAAAGAAAATACCGTAGTAATCTATTTACCACATTCAAATAGGGCTCCCAAAAAAGTGAACGTCTTCCAAAATAATAATCATCTTTTAATCCCTTAATCACTTTTTTTTATGAATAACAACTTCACTACATCAAAATGTGGTACATAACAATAGATGTTTTCTTTAATGATATAAAATTAACTTAGGTAGTGACTCGATGATTGTAGAAAACATAAAAGATATGCTCATAGAGCACGAACTAAAATACAACATGAAATAGAAAATTATTGCGAAGTAGTTACATGTAATTCAGTAATCATGATCCATATCAGTATTGGACTTGAATTATTCCCTTTTCCTCGAAGATTTTTGATGATAATCATGCTTCTCATCCATTCCAAGAGAGAATTGCCTTGGATAATGTATAACTTCTCCACATTTACAACATCGAAATGTATAAGGTACATTAGATCGAACCTTATCTTCATTCATCACATTATCCATTTTTTAAAGAAATTGGATACTTTATGCCCTATCTTCCAACACTTAAAACATCTCCTAGTTCCATTGTGACATTATCCTTGGTGCCTCTTCCCACAGTTTTTTCAAAAAAAAAAATGGGTCTTCATTCACATATCAACTTTATTAGAAGAACATCCCTGAGACTTTGTCTTCTTCTTCCTTGACGAATTTGGACATTCAACTAGGTACCAATTATTAATTGTGATTTTTGATAGTTGGTTTGGCATAATCTCAAAATGTTCAACTTGATATTTTGTCATCTCTTTCACATTAATATGGAAATCATCAAAGTTTTTATCACATTGGTTTTTGGGACATGCTCTTCCATTCCCCACCATTAACTAAGAAATGAACATTTAATTAGGGGGCATAAATACTTATCCAATAATAATAAAATGGAAACTTAAAGCATATAAGTATACACTTCTAGAAGAAAATTATACCCTAACTTGTGATCCCCTAGGTCCCAATCTAGGTTATACATGATCATATATTCTTATGTGAATATTTATTTTATTTTATCTTTGTTCCTTTAATAATGGTTCACACTAAGCTTATGAATTTACCAAAGTATATCCTCTGAGAGTGTCATAACCAAGAGTGCAGCAAGGCCCGTTTTCGTGAACCAGTTCCCATTTGATTCTAGCTCAAAGTGGTGTTTTCATGTTTTACAACTATGTACATCTGTTCCAGACCCACCTCTACCTGCTTGTATCCAAACAAGGATGTATTTTCTTGGAAACCCCTTACTCAATACTCACCAAAATACTATGAAGATTTCCTATATTTAAAATTTTCAATAGGGTTATTACTATAGTTTTCGTATCGTAATTTCCACAAATAAATAAACCATCCTTTGAAACCAGCTATGGCATCCCACCTTTATATATCATAACTTTTCATTAAATTTTACAAAACCAAGGATCTTTATGGTTTAGTGTCTTGGAAACCAGGAACTTGAAACATGAAAACATACAACATTCTTCTTAAACACTTGAAATGATTCTCCTTTTGTTCATCCTAGGTTAATTACTACATCTCATAACCTAGGGACATACATCAAAATAAAGGGTGAGCAGAAGGCCCAGTAAGGGAAACAAGGGGAAACATTTAACAAGTGAACTTGAGATACATCAACAATGTCACGAAAAAGATCTTTATGGAATGAGAAAGAAATAATGAGGCATATCATAAAAAAATAACTTATTTCATAACTTATTTAATATTGAAAATCATTTCTGTTTCACCAAGTTCTATCCCCAAGGTGTCATTAAAAATTACCAATGTTATTCACCAAGGCGTCGTTAAAAATGGTCATCTTTAAAGATTAAGACTTTACCCAATGCGTTAGAGCACTATCAAGGTGAAACCTTAATTTGAAATTATTATCATGTGAGCCACATATATCATCATACATAATTTCATAAACAACCCATATAGCATAAAAGAAATGGGTTTCTTTTCATAATCATAACTTTTTAAAAACTCCTTTAAAGACATGATCTTTATGTCACTTTAAACCCACAGAAAGGGAAAGCGGGTATCATGTATGTAAATCCCAGAATTTAAAATAGAAAAATTTTGTATATATGTGAATACCCCTTTATAAGATAGATCTTTGAGTAGTCACTTAATAAAATAAATGAATTGAGAATAACAGAGAGACATTTTGAGATAGAAATTCTGCAGTATAACGGCTATGTTATGAGGTTTTAGAAAACATTGAAAAGAGAGGGGACATGGGTCACCCACTCATAAATGATACATAAAATAGTAGGGGGACAGAATATAAAGGATTTAAGAACATGGTAATGAAATTTGAAAGATATAACATATGAAATGAAGAACATGAAAGGAATACAAAAATAAGTTTTCTCTTATGAAAATTCGGTAGCCTAACAGCATCACCTAAACTTCAAAAAAATGAATTGACGAGATCAAACAGGGTCCCTCGTCTTATGAACATAAAAGATCAGTATTATAGATATAGATATAAAACCCCAGCATAATAAAAAGGAACTTGAAATACTTGACATGAAAGGAGAACTTTGAAAAATGAGAAAGGTGAACGAATCCCTTAAAAATTCGGCAGCCTAACGGCGTCACTTAAAATTAAAAAAATGAATTGACAAGATAAAATAGGGTTTCTCATCATATGAACATAAAAGATCAGTATGATATATATATATATCATACCCCAACATAATAAAAAGGAACTTGAATAACATTACATGAAAATAGATCTTGAAAACGAGAAGGGTAAAGAACCACTTAAAGATTCGACAGTCTAACGGAGTCACTTAAACATAAAAAAAAATCAATTGAAGAGATAAAATAGGGTATCTCATCATATTAACATAAAATATCAGTATGATAGATATATAGTTCATACCCCAAACATAAAAAGGAATTTGAAAAACTTCACAAGAAAATAGAACTTGAAAATAAGGAGGGTGAAAGAATCTGTTACAAAAATTTGGGCAGCATAACGGAGCCACTTAAACATTCATAAAACGAAATGATGAGAGTAAGAGGGGATCTATCATCATATGAAGATGAAAAAATAATCAAGTGGAATATAAAATAAAATCCTCCACCATAAGAACATGGATCATAAATGAAATGACTTAAAAGAGAGTATTTGAAAAGAAAGAGAGAGTTTGGATCCCTTACCTTAATCATAACTCTTAAAACTCGATGTTTGGGACCCTGAGGGCTTGGGGGAACCTTGGGAGGACTATTTGGGAGGTAATGAGATCATATATTCGTTGGGGGAGAGTTGGGAGTCCAATGGATGAGAGGATGGCTTGGTATTTGTATGTAATGTGAGGGGACAAGGCATTAATGGCAAAGGGATTCCTCATTGGTGGTTTTGGAAAAACCATGGGCTTGACCATGGTATTTTCCCATGGTATTGGACACTTGGGACAACTCATACCTTATATTACTATTCATAAGTCGACCATATTGATTACATACATAATACATCATTTAATGATGTCATTAAACACCCGTAACTTAAAAATTATATTTTAACTATTCATCAAAAATTCAACTTTCTCAGAAAAATCCCAAAAATTACCTTAGTATAATATCGATGTTATGAATTCAAAAATAAAGAACAATTTATAAAAATAATTTTCTAAATATTTTTAATTTAATTTTTAATTACAAAACTTTATGCAACCGAAAAAACTAATACTTGACTAATAATTTAGGAAACCATTATTTAACCATTTTATTGAATCACGTTACTTAATCAAGGTGCCTAGATTATATTAATAATTTCTTTATGTGAGATTACTAATCCATTTGGTCACATTACTAATCCTAAACATAAAATCACTATTCATAATTTAATATTCCTTAGAAATTATGTTGATCTTATTAGACTCTAAATTTTATACTGAACATAATTGTAGAGCACCATTTTTTGAAAATCATAACACATTTTTAATTATTTAAGGTTTACATAACCATTTTTAAAATATCCTTTCTCTAAAATTCATAAAAAAATATGCATACTATATTAATCCGGACATTTGAAAATTCATAAACTTCATCATAAGAAGAAATCAAAATTTTTATTTAAAACAAAGGATTACACAAGGCAGTTAAGGTCTCCATACATATCCCCTTATAACCCCAACATAGGACCTAAGTTTATGGTGTGATAAGGTGTGAGAATTTGAGGATGGCTCAGCAAACATTGCATGAGTATTATTTTTTATCAATTTGAACTTCTCGTGAAGGAGATTCCATTCTTGCTTCACACGATGAAGTTCAGCTTGAGTTTGGTCTAGAGTAAAGCCCAGTGGTGCTACATCCTACC
Organism: Viscum album; assembly: GCA_963277665.1. Lineage (NCBI taxonomy): Eukaryota > Viridiplantae > Streptophyta > Magnoliopsida > Santalales > Viscaceae > Viscum > Viscum album. The sequence goes on along the minus strand of OY728119.1, from coordinate 766,083,830 downwards.
CAAGTTCCGTTAGATGGGCTTCGATTGGCCCGAGAAAACTTGATGAGGCCATCGAATCTTCTTTCTATATTAATTAACCAAGATAACTTGTATTTGGACACTAATAAAAACGTTTAGTTTCCAATGGTCATATTGACCAATGGTCATATAACAGTCAAAACCCAATGGTCTGATTTTAATTATACTCATGATATAAAATGATACAGTTTTGTTGAGTATAAAAATAAAATAACACACAAAATTAGGAAACATGATTTATTCAAAATATAGGTTCGTTACAATTCTGGTACCAAAATCCTTAGAATACAGGTTTTGAATTCCTTAGAATTCCGATTCCGAATTCCATAGAATTCGGGTTCTGATATCCATAGAATTTAGATTCTGAATTATTTAGAATTTAGACTCTGAATTCCTTAGAATTTAGGTTCCGAATTTATTATATTTCATACTCTGAATTCCTTCGAATTCAGACCCTGAATTCCTTATAATTTAGACTCTGAATTCTATAGAATTATTATTCCTTATTCCTAGAAAAATTGAATCTAAATATCATTGTAATATAAACTATTAATTTTTATTTTCATAGACTTCGGTCTTTGTTTTTCCATAGACTCTCAAACACAAATTTGGTTGATCCATGATTTTTCATAACTATTGATAGTTCTAAAATGTGGTCGTGCATTCTATGTTTAACTAACAATTGTTTGAGTGACACGTGTATTGGTAACTTCAAAATTTAAGGGAAAATATGACAGTTAGAGGAGGGAGCTGACCTTTGAAGAAATTCCTATAAATAGGAGCTCATTTGAATGAGCTCAATACTAATACATGACTTACTTGACTATTCTACAACTCTAGAGACTACATGCTGTTGAAGTGATTTCTAGAGAGAGAGACTCTCATGCTTTGTGCCTACTGAACTTCTTATTCAGATTCCTTCATGAAACTCCAATTTTTTCTATGTAAAATTAAGGGATTTAGGGGATAGGAAGAAAAAGGTGTCGACTACATTAATGTTCGAGGAATTCCTTGATAAGGAAGATAGAGGTGCTGACCATCTTGAAGTTCGAGGGCTTATGAGAATAGAAAGACAGACTCTGATATTCTTATCGAGGGCTTTCCCTGGTGTGGGTAAGATATAATTTCATGAATTTATAAATCAAGGGTCCATTATCCGAGGTTGTGGGATACCCAACTCTTTTGGATAAAAGATTCTATACTTGTTTCTTTTATTGTTTCAAGTTTTTTTTCAACTGAATTTTGATTAATAAAGAAAGTACAACAATCTTATAATTTTTTACACTTTTACTCTGATTAGTAAGATTCTATATGAATTAAGGTAGAATATTTTCCCTTGTAAATTTTTCTTAAGTTTCATTTCCGGAACCATATTTCTAAAACCATTCATGTTTATAGAACTAAGAGTTCCTGTGAATTTACATAGTTTAACTTTGTTAAACAATAGAAAGTATTATATCAACAATAAAAGTTCCATATGAAATTCCCCACCCCCAAAATCCCAGAGTCGGTGCGTTATTATATAACATTGGAATAATTACAAAAGATCAAGTCACGAAAGACCGATGAGTTTTATATCCTTGGAAGTACTAGATATATTAATAAGGTTTAAATTATATCATAAAATGGAAAACTACCACAAAATTGTTTCCATAGACAACAATGAGATGCCATAGACTATCCGTATAGGTCTGTCATAATATAATATTCTTCAAATCCTAGGAAAAATAAATCATAGAAACTGGTGAGCTCAGATTCTCAGTAAGGATAACAATATACCAGAAACATTCATAAAAAAGCAAAACAATTTAAAGAAATGTATAAGACTAAAACAAAAGCCTTTTAAACTTGGTCTTCAGCATAATATGGAAAGGATAAAAATAAAATAATTCTATTTACTTATTCTCATGGATATTCCATTAGTCTAATATTCATAGGGAATATCAACAGCCACTTTCATAATGATGGAATGCATGATTACATACTTCCATAACCACATAGTCAATGCCTTGTGCGAATACTACAAATAAGATTTTGTCATGGCCTTCTTCGAAGACACTAGTTTGTCTCATGAGACCTAACGATGCATGGAAGAGCTATAGAAAGCTCCACCAATCACTTACTAAGTCCAATGCATTCCTCATATCAAAAGGTTTAAACATAACATAAACATTCATATTAAAAATATCATATGAAATGTCAATACGTTATCCATAAAAATTGAATGGTATAAAAATATCACATCCATAGTCAAACATATCACAAAAACTTCAATTAAATATGGATATTTTGTATCATAATAAATCAAATTAAAATAAGCATAAAATCCATCAAAGAATGTTGAAATAGATGAAATCAAAAATGCTTTTTTTAGAGAAATACCTCTTATTATTTTGAAATCATTTATAAGTCATATAATTAAAAAACAATCCATTTAGTTTGGAAATATTCCTATAAGCTTGTAAGGGAAGATTTTATGATGTAATAGTAGTGGAAAATAGATGCACCTACCGTATAAGTTAAAAAAGACATTCCTACCTTAGTTTTGTAGAAATGGTTATAAAGTACCTTGTTTGGAAAACGATGGAAGGATTCCTTTAAAAAACATCTTATAAAAAGTAAAAAACGGTATAAATGACATTTTCCAATAGTCTAGTAAATAAAATATATTTTTTGAAATATATTTTTAAGGAAACACAGATGTTGATGATAAATAGGTCCCAGTAGATACTTACCTAAAAACAACATCGGATAATAAAGATATTGTGACATTAACCCTTACCTTGTACATTTCCTTGGTTGAGGGTAGGTTAACCATCTATATAATAGTAAAATAATTTTTATTAAATTATACGAGAATTGTATACATTTATATGATATCATATATGATTTTTAACATTTCTTTGTTAATAATATCTTAGAATTATCTTCGTTTCGGGTGTTAACTGATTCATTTTCCTTTATATGATTTGTTATGTAAGTAATTTTTTTTATGGATTGGATGTATCTTATTTATATTCATAATGATATTAGGTCCATAAACGTTATTTTTAATGATAAAATGAAAATTATCCTTGATGGATTACGATGAGGAATGAATCTCATCACGTTCGTGGATACGGTAATCTGTACGTACGCACGAGCGACAATATCATTCTTTTGATATTAAAATATTATATAATTGGATGGTATAACTTATATAAAGAATCATTATATTGTTATATTTATTATTTATATCAATTAAACATCATTATTATACCCATCAAAATAATAATGTATTGAAGAACAATTACACCACGACGTGGAGATGGTAAGCCATACGTACGCACGTATGGTGACATGTCATTCAATGGATGGATAGAATAATAACTATGGTTATTCCATATTTATAATAACATCAAAATATATATATAATACTGGATTTATTATTTTACAATAGAAACCACAAAGAAAGAGGAAGTGGAAGAAGAAAATAACTTGAAAGAGGTGATGAAATATTTACCTCTTCTTCGTGTTCTTCCTTTTGATTTGATCAAAAGGGATCCATAAAATGGATTTCTGACTAAGTGAAGGGATCTTGGATGAAGGGAGGACAGTTTAGAGGGTATTTGGGAAGAGTTTTGTGGATCCAAATTGCTTTCATGATGTTAAATAGGGAGAATGGGGAGTGCCCTTTTATAAGAGGGGTGACAGGGCACCTTAGGAAAAGCTAGAAATATTATTTTATAATAAAATAATTTTCGGTTCCTAATGGATCAAAAATGAATTATTTAAAGGATAAGTTAGGGATGGGTATAAAGCACTCAACCAATAGGTTTTAGACATGATTGGGTCACTATATTAAACTTATTATTAAAATTTGACTCTTAGTTAAATAGTTTGACATTTACCATGTCTCTTTGTTTTTTATATTATATGGTTAAAAAACTTACTATAAACTTCCAAGAAAAACCCATGTGGTTCATTCATGATACAACTATCATTACACAAGTTTTTTGGCTGAACCATAGATTCCTAGGAATATAATATCAATTAATAATATTATATTTTTTTTAAAAACGCTTTTATGTCAATTTTGACACTATTTGGTATTTTGTTTTTGCTAAATTTATAAAAACATTATTATATCGAAACAAATTCATCTAACCAACACTAATATTTCATATTAACCTATAAAATTAGTGGAATTCATAAAAAGTCTCAAATTACAATTATTTGAATATTTATAATATCAATTATTTTAATCATTCATTAATACAGTAATTTCTGCATCATCATTATTAATGAAAATTTATAATCTAATTTATATTCTGTGTAACCCTATATTAAAAATGGTTTATTTATTAAACATTGAATTTAACACTTCTAACTCTTCTTTGAATTAAATAATAATAAATGTCCTAATCTAATCCAAGTGGACCTAAAGGATCATATTTTATTACTAAGGTTTTTTTAGTCTAATTACGCTTATCCAATAGAATTATAACATGTGTTAGGATAATAATAATCTTATTTTTTACCCTTAATTACCTTATTTACTTTTAACCGTCGTAAATTAAAGTAAAATGTTACTATTCACCAAAAATTATTTTTATCTTATTGAACCACATTTTACTTACTGATATCATCCATGTCACTCGGATTTTTGAAATTCAACTCAATGAAGTGGTAAAATTATGTTTTATGTAAATTTGAAAATTCTCATAAGAGGTGGGTAAAAGACAATAAAAGTTCAATAAAATTTTTATATATCAAAAATAATTATAAACTGACTCCAATGAATTGAATTGAACATATATAGGTATTATGTATCTATTTTGACCGAAAATAATTTAAATAAAATAAATATTTTTTAAATAATAATTCTGTTTTTAAACTGTAACTTAGTGTTTTCACTATTCATAAAAAATTCTATGTTTTCAGAAAAATACCAAAAATCAACCCTAAGTAAAAATCAATATTCTGAATCCAAAACTGAAGTACATTTTGAAAGATAAAATTTATAAAATTTTAAAAATTGGGTATTACTATTCATAATGGATAGTTTGTTTGGTTGTGGTGTGTTAGAACTCGAAGTTGCGTACAAGACATGCTATTGTATGATTCAAAGTTAAGCATATCGTGGAAGCTTGGGGTGTTACAATCTATGCTACTTCAAATAATTTTGTCCTTGAAATTTCATAAATATTACTGCATTAAAAGATGAAGGGGGTTCTTAATTATAGGTTTCTCAGGTTCCCACGTTGCCTCTTCCATCTTATTGTCTCTCCATAGAACCTTTACCAGACAAGTGGTCCGGTTTCTTAACAGTTGTTCTCTTATATCAAGAACTATGACAGGCTCTACGAAATAAGATAGATTGGGTTCTAGTTCTAATTTATTAGTGGTAAGTACATGCATTGGGTCAAGCATGTATTTTCTCAATAGTGATATGTGGAGCACATCATGAACTTTTGAGAGACTTGGCAGCATTGTCAAACGGTAATCTACAGTCCCAATTTTTTCTATAATTATGAATGGTCTGATGTACATGGAACTCAATTTACCCATCTTAACAAAATGTATAACACCCTTCCATGGATATACCTTCAAGAAAAAATTATATCAAACCTAAAATTCCAAATCCTTTTTTCGGTTATCATCATAGCACTTCTGCCGACTTTGAGCTTCTTCGATGTGGTTTTGGATTAACTTCACCTTTTCCCTCGTTTCCTCCTCCAGTTCTGGTACAACGAGTTTTCTTTGACCAACATCATCCCAACAAGTTGGTGTGCGACATCTCTTTCCAATAACGCTTCATATGGTGCAATCTGAATACTTGAATGAAAGCTATTGTTATATGACAATTCTACCCGTGGTAAATATTGATCCCACATACCTTGAAAGTCAATTAAGATTTATCTCAACATGTCTTCTAAGGTTTGAATAGTTTGTTCTGATTTTCCATCAGTTTGGGGGTGATAGGCTGTGCTCAAATGAAGATTAGTATCGAGAGAGTTTTGTAGACTTTTCAAGAATCATGAAGTAAAACGTGGATCACGAATAGAAATAATCGATAGTGGTATCCCATTAATTCTTAAAATGTCATTAATATATGGTCTTTCAAGACATTCAAGTGTTAAATCTTCTCTAATAGAATGAAAATGTGATGACTTGGTATGACGATCAACAATGACCCATATTGCATTGTTCTTTCTAGGAGAGTTTGGTAGTCCCGTGACAAATTCCATCGTAATATTATCCCATTTCCACTCAGGTATGGGAATAGGTTGCATGAATCCTCCATGTTGTTGCCTTCCAGCATTCACCTGTTGACAAACCATACATCTTGACACAAAATCAGAAATCTCCCTCTTCATGTTAACCCAAAAAAAATGTTTATTCAAATATTTATACATCTTAGTGCTACCTGGGTGTATAGAGAAATTGGAACTATGATCATCTTCCTACAATTATCTTTTTAGATCAGGTATGTCATCAACCCCAAGTCTCTTCCCAAATTTCAAAATTCCATCATCATATACGAAGTCACTCAATCTCCCATCATTCAGAACATTAATCTTCTTTTGAAACTATAATTCCCCGAGCCTGCTCTTTCGGACTCGGTACTTGAAAAATGATGTGTAATTATTTTTTATAAAAGTGAATAAACAATTACACAACACTTTTAATGAAACTAGGACCTTTTACCGGTCTAGGTTCTGGATGATTAGACATAACCTTACATTGATCAGAGTTAAAAAAATAAAATAAAATAAAACAATTGTCTACTACGCTTCTGCCCGTGCTACAACAAAGATGACCAACTTTGGAATTCAAGGCAACCTATGAAAAACATTTCAAAAACATAGGGTGAGCACAGAAGATTCCCAGTAAGGTATTTTGAAATCCTTTGACAAATTACTTTTAAAAAATAACCTTTTGATAATACATTTGAAAAATTCAATTGTAAATACACTTGTAAAACAACCTTTACAAAATAATGTAATTCTTTTGAAAAATAATTATACTTTGAAAACAATTTTTAACTAATCCAGTGTATATTTTTAAAAAAAATATTAAGCAAGCTTCATTAAAACAAAATACCATTTTGAGTCAACTTAATTTATTGAAGGTTTTCTTCGGCCTACCCACTTAGCGAAGGACGGGTTCACTACCTAATGACCTTTTATTTTTACAACGAACAAGGGCCAATATTTTTTCGAAAATGTTTAATGATTTTTTTACCTATATATATATATATTAGTATTTCTTACTAGAGTTTTTACCATTAAACATTTCAACGCATTTAAATAATCATTTCCAATAAAATCTATATATAAGTGTATAAATATATATATATATTATAATTTTTATTGAAAAACACTTTTGAGTATTGATTCCCAAAAACTCACATCACTTGTCATGTACATAAGCACCAACACACCCAATCATCCGTTGATAAATAATAAAAATAATTATCAATGATTTGTTTTCATGATTAAATGAGTTAAACCATTCTTGTAATTAAAAATCATAAAATAATAATGAGAATTCATTGAAGATTATAAATGATATATTTTTAAAATCAACATTTCATACATGATTAAAATTTTAAATATAAACATGTACAAGACAACTTAAAAGTATATAATGTCTATAAACATTTCATCCAATTCCATTAAAATTCATTTCATTGTAAAGTTTATCAAATATTAACGAGTATGTGTATATACATATATATGCATATGGATGTATGAAGTTTCATATATGATCATCGATATATGGCTATAACCTTGATTTTTATATGAATTGTATGTGACATAATAAAATTACAATATTATTAACTTCTATTATAATTTGTTTAAAATAGTTATTAATGTAAAAATTATAAAAATGAATAAATATGTGTCACATAGAAAGAATTCATGTTTGAATAAAGCTTTGATAAATAGAAACTACCCTTAGCAAGACATACATGAAACAAAATGAAAATATAACATTGATAAATAAATAGATATATCCATCTCATGTAATTAAAATGATTATAAAGAAACTAAATAATAAAAACTTATTCCAAAATAATTTTCCATTAGCATCAATTTTTTTATATATAATAATAACTATTCTCACTAATTTATATTTCGGAAACATGGAATAAAAATATATTCATTACGCAAAACCATAAAATTAAAATCATAATTTTTAAAAAAACTAACTATCTCTAACTAATAATAGATAAATTTTTAAACCAAACAAAACTACCCCTTCTATAGAACATGAAAATAGAATTTATACATTGACATGAGTAATCAAAATCCATTTAAAAAAATAATATAGAATAATATATTGTGTATTTGAAAATAAAAATCCCCTATAAATGTTTTTTATTGACGAACCACTCCCCCTTCTAAGCAGCAAGTATGCAAAGCCGTAAAAAGGAAATGCAATACCCTCTATATTTATAATATCAAATGAACAATATAAAAAAACATTATTAAATGTAATCAATGAAATTTCCCCACAAATTTGATTGATTAAAATGTTTGTTGAGAAATCATGATACATATTATATTCATATATGGTTGCAACTTGATAGAGAAGATATTATGTGGATTGTTCGATAAATTGATTGATACATATTATATTAGATAATTTGGTTGGATCGGAATATTCGTTGTGAATTTTTCAATACACACCCCCACAATAAGATCAGAAAATCTTAAATAGAGATAATCAAACGTGTATTTTAATATACTGAAAATTGTGGAAACAGGTATGTGATTACCCTAAAATAATGAATAACGATCTGAATCAACGTCATAAGGGGATAGAATGAAGAATACGATGATAATTAAAATCAAAAGGCTATAGCCATTCGAATAACAGTGAATTTAATATGCTGAAATTGGTTCAACAGTTAAGGATCTAGATTATTTAAACATTTAAAATAATGACAACTTGTAGAAGATATCGACATCGGATAAGAAATTTAGAGAAGATGTCATTTTTTGGGAGCAAAAATGACAGATCAAAACTTATTAAACCATAAAATTAATCTGAAACAAGATTATTACAAATAGATATTGAATATACAAAACCTATTTAATGATTCAGAAAAATCGGGAGTCTATTTCTCCAAATCTCATCCATGTGACATAGATCTGGACGAGACACTCACCTTCGACCTCAGGTCCAAAAGCAGAAACCCTAAACAGAGACTCGAATCACCTACAACCCTTCCTCAAAATCGGACTCATTAATGTCAGAAGGCCTACAGACGACTATTGAAACTCGGCTCCGCTCATCTCGCCTCCTCACATTAGCTCCGGCTCAACTCCACTGACAGTGCTTTGACCTCGCCCTTCCCTTATCACTCGAATTGAATAGATCTACCCGAAACTAAAACCCTCATTTTACAAACCCTAAATCCTGATTTCACTTGTCATATTTTTATTTTATTTTATTCACTTATCATTATCTTATTATATAATAAAAAAATTATCAAAATATATATATATATATAACATTTAATTCATAAATAAAAATTAAATTTATATTAATCATAAGTTAAAATTTTATAAATATACAGTTTTAAACACTATTATATATATATATATATATTAATAAAATTCCAAACATAATTTGTCATCATAAAAATATTAAATAATATTAAGTCACTTTTTTTAAATCTTTAATTTAATTAGTTAATTAAAAATTAAATTCATTTAGTTATATATATATATATATAATCCTTATATTAATATATTAAAAATATATGTAATAGTAATATTTTCATCAATTTCTCAAATATATGTATTCTAATATTTAAATAATTATTTACTCTTAGAATAATTTATTAAATATTTTTAATCTTTGTTTATTGCATAACAATAATGAAATCAATATTGTTTTCTATTTATTTATATCAATAGTTATCATAAGTCATCTCTCAATTTTTATTTTAAAAACTTATAATGGATATTTTTTATAATAGTCTAATAAAAACATTATAAATATCAATGTCTAAGGGTCACTCAAACACACAAGAAAATATTATCGCGATGCTCACACCACTGTTTTCGAAGATGGTTTTATATGTTCCTCTTATTTTTAGTTTCATTGATATTGTTCTTGCTAAAACATTTGTGCTTCTATCATATCCAAAAGATGATAACTACTTGATCGACGTCATTGTGTTTCCCGGTGGTATTCCAATTGTTTAATTATCGATAGCAGTGGGATTAAGGGGTTAGTTTTTATGTGTCAAGGATGTATTATGGTATTTTTATAAATAAAGTTCTTGCTACTTATATATTGGTGTTTGGGAATTTATATGTTTTATTTCATATTGAATCATTGACAAAACATAAACCTTAATTTTAAACATGGGGTGTTACATTCTCCCCACACTTAATTGAATTGCGCCCTCGCAATTCATTTACACTTATTTCTCTTAATTATCATATATTCTGAGTCACAAATGATGTCCCCAAGGTCTCTACAGTTGTCTTCCAGGGTTTCCATGTATTCTTATGTGATTAAAGTTCAATGTGGTTTCGAAATCCTCCACTTCCTTTCCCCAAATGCAACTAGAGCAAGAGGGGTTGTATAGATGTAGGCACCATAAGACAGTCCTCAAGAAATGATAATAAAAATAGTATTCGTGAAGTTTATCTAGAATTTGATCTCTATAAGAAAGTCTCATTTCACCGTCTTCAAAAGTTTCTATGTCATCGTAAATTCTTCCTGTGAAGAAAAAGCTTAAAAGTTGACTCATATAAGATGTGTGAAGATTCCCTTCTTCTGCTACAATATACAAAGTTGGGATTGATTCTGGCTGTTCCAACATGGTGAAGAATATAAAAACTCCATCATAATATGCCCCTTGGCGTCTATAGAAGTGACGTTGGATCTATCTGATATCTTCGAAGATGAAACCAGAACCATGATGAAAACGAAGTATATCAGGTGTGCCTGATATATTATAATGTCATTTATAGGAAAGTTCCATGGATTCGTTGGGCTCAGATTATTTTTTTCATGATTTTGCGATGATCATAGAAATTAATTCATTTGGAAATCCTAAGATACTTTTTTGAGTTCTCCTTCCTTCCATCTAAAAATTAGAAAGAAGAATGTTGACAGAGAAAGTATAGTTAATTTATCAAATGGGTCTAAATTTTCATAGTTATCTAGATCGTGCCTCTGATACCAATTATAACACCCCGAGCCCGCTCTTCCGGACTCAGTACTTGAAAAATGCTGTGTAATTTTTTTATAACAGTGAATAAAAAATTACACAACACTTTTAATGACTAAATAAAAATTATTTTTTATTCAATTTTCAAATATATTTGCAAGGAAAGTGAGAAACCGCAAAGTCTAGAAAAACAACCAAATAGAAAAACAGAGAAAAAACCCAGAAAATACCAGTTCTTACCCTCCCAAGCACTTGTGTCGTGTTAAGATCCTCCACCAAGGATTGAGCACTCAAACAGTCTTGTGTAATGATTCACAGGGACAATACCGATGGCCAGGCCATACCGTCTGGGAATACAAGTGCCATGCCAAAGTGGTGACCTCATGCTCTGACCCCATATGAAGAAGAACATATAAACGCTGGAACATACCCTAAAATCACCCTGAGACCCATTGAAAAATCCTCTTAATCTAACACTAAATCAATTTGATGACCAAGAATAAGTCAAAAGGATAGAATAGAATCACTGAAATAAGATTTAAACCTGCCAGATTCCATGTCCCTAAACAACATCCATGAAAAATCTGTTACCTGAGTGACATGCTCTTCACTTACAAGAACATCAACAGTGTAAGAGAACTTATCCCATACCTGAATATATTCCTTGAACTTTTACAATCCCTGATTGAACCCCCAAACCAGAATTGAGTCCTGTTTGTCTACCCAAGAGAATTTTTCCTCATTGAGGTTCACTCCAATATTTCAGCCCATCATCTTGGTGGCTTCCTCTTCAGATGCATTGAGATACTACACCTATTCTTGAACCTCGTCTCCTGAACTTAGAATTAAACCCCATGATCCAGGGTGATCTGTATGTTCTTCTTGGCATGAGGCCTCGCTGGCCACCCTCTCATCCACTCTTTTTTAGCCGACCGGGACTTCAAGGGAGGTGCCAAAGAGGAGTAGTCCATTCTACCTTTACTCCTTCTAGTACTCCTGTAACTCCTCATAGTTAATTCTCCAGTAGAGACTCTCTTACTGTCTCCCATGCAATGCTCTACCCTTCACCCAAATGAACTTTCTGGTTCGGAATGGTCTTTGTTCAGTCCTTCCAAAGAAAGGCCCTAAAATAGGTTTCCCACCTGTATGGAATATCATACCCCCCAGACCCCTTCATTGCAGGTAGCAACGCTAGCTAGATCACTCCCTGAAATTTTTGCACTATTTGGATGGGCCACCACCATATCCAGCCCATTCCATCCCTTCATCTGGTCTTCCTGATCAGGACCATCCACCCTCATAGAAACATCCTCCACATAAATCTACAAATGCTCTAGAACATGATAACTTCTAGACCCCCTATGCCCAACATGAGATGCATTCTAGTGAGCCATCTCTTCCTCCCTCCCAGTGACCTTGAGTAACGAATTATAGTTATAGGATGCCCCTACTAGATCCTACCTCAGCCTATTAAACACATTTTCCAATGTCGAATTCATAGGATTCTTCAAGCCCTCCTTCACTAGAGAATGAAATCATGGATTCTGGTCAGGTTAAACCTCCCTTGGCCCCACACACACCCTTGGAGTTATGACTGAGCCTCCTTGTCTATCCGTCGACCTGGAGATTTGTAGATCGCCCTTAGGAAGAATCACAGCTTCACTCGACATCAATTCATTCCTCTTAGCATTCCTACGGAAATCCTCCATCGAGTGGCCCAACCGCTTGCATTCAGAGCAGTAATCAGTCCAAGATTCATAGATCACACGTTGTTTGCAGTGGTATTCTTCGCCCACCATGATCCACACATGCTCGAATGACACCCTTGATATATCCAATTCAACACAGATTCTAGGGTTCACGAGATGAAAAATGGCCACCGTGCAGCTATTAGAACACATGTATCTACTTATAAAATTTCCTAACATACGGAGAAAGTATGGATTTTGGAATGATAGAGAAAGGTTAGGGTAGCTTGCCCAGGTTTCCATTAATGGTGGATCACGTTTCATATGTAACTCAAAAGACCACCAGAGTAGAAAATATCGGAATCCATAGAATCTTCTTGGAGAACTTGACCAGGCTTCGATGAGGTCAGCCTCTGAGGCCAAAAGGGCCATAATTTGATGATTATCAACAAGACCTACCATCGCCCTCTCTTGCAAACCCCAAGCAGAGAATACGTGCCTATCGAAAGAATCTACCTAGGGTCATCGCTGGAAAAACATCACAATCATTGTTGGCTTCAGAAGGTCTGAAGACACAATGAATTCCAATGACGATAGAGAAAGGTTCGGGGAATCCTCAAGAAAATCCGCGACTTTTGGACCGAGCGGGATTGGAGGAAAAGCCGGCATCAAATCAGGGTTATAGAATGGGGAAAAAAGAGGAGGAGCGCCTTTCCTGGATGGCAAATGTCCCTCCCCCATCAGTGGGGGAGGGACCAGGGCAGAAGTCGTCATCGTCACAGAGGAGAAACACCAGTAGGGTTGCCTCCCCATCGCCCTTGGATCCCTACACAAAACTTTTAATGAAACTAGGACCTTTTATAGGTCTATGTTTTGGATGATTATACATAAGATTACATTGATCAAAGATAAAAAAATAAACTAAAATAAAACAATTTTCTACTATGCTTCCACACATGCTACAACAAAGATGACCAACTCTGGAATTCAAGGAAACCTGTGAAAAAAATTTAAAAAATTTAGGGTGAGTAGAAAAGATTCCTAGTAAGTTGTTTTAAAACCACTGATAAATCACTTTTTAAAAATAACATTTCGATAATACATTTGAAAAATTCAATTGTAAATACGTTCGTATAACATCCTTTAAAAAATAATGTAATGATTTTGAAAAATAATTATACTTTGAAAAAACTTTTAAACTAATCCACTGATTTTCTTTGGAATATAGTAAGAAATCTTCATTAAATAAAAACATCATTTTGAGGCAGCTTAATTCATTGAAGGCTGTACTGGGCTTACCCACTTAGTGATGGATGGGTTCACTCCCCAATGAAATTCTATTTTTACAACTAACAAGCACCGATATTTTTTCAAAAATGTTTAAATTTTTCTTTACATCTATATATATATATACTAGTATTTCTCAATGGAGTTTTTAACTTTTAACATGTCAATGCATTTAAATAATCATTACCACTAATATCGATATATTATTGAATATTTATATATGTGAATTTTTATTGAAAAACACTTTTGAGTATTGATTCACAAAAACTCACATCACTTGGCATGTACATAAACACCAACATACCCGATCATCCATTGATAAATAATTAAATGAAATATCAATGATTTGTTTTCATTATTAAATGACTTAAACCATTCTTGTAATTCAAACTCATAAAATAATAATGAGCATGCACCGAAGATTATAAATGATATTTTTTTAAAATCATCATTTCATTCATGAGTAAAATTATAAATATAAACATGTACAAGACAACTTAAAATTATAACATGTCTATAAAAATTTTAACCAATTCCATTAAAATTCATTTATTTGTAAAGTTTATCCAATGTTCATGAGTATGTGTATATACCTTTATATGCATATGCATGTATGAAGTTTCCTAAATGATCATCTATATATGGTCATAACCTTGATTTTTATATGACTTGTATGTGACATAAAAAAATTACGATATTCTTGACTTCTATTATAATTTATTTAAAATATTTATTAACATAAAAATTATACAAATAAATAAATATTTGTCACATAGAATGAATTCCAGTTTGAATAAAGCTTTGATAAATAGAAACAACCATTAGAAAGACTTACCTAAAATAAAATGAAAATATAACTTTGATACATAAATAGATTCTTCTAGCTCATGTAATTAAATTTAATCTAAAAAAACTAAAAAATAGAAACTTATTCAGAAATAATTTTCCCTTAGCATCAATTTTTTTTATATAGAATAATAGCTAATATTACTAATTTATATTTCAGAAACATGGAATAAAAATATATTCATTACGCAAAACCATAAAATTAAAATCAGAATTTTTAAACAAACTAACTATCTCTAACTAATAATAGATAAATTTGAAAACCAAACAATACTACCCCTTATAAAAAACAAGAATCTATAATTTATACTTTGAAATGTATAATCAATATTCCATTATAAAAATAATATATAATAACATATTGAGTATTTGAAAATAAAAGTCCCTTAAATATATTTTTTTGATTGAATAACCACTCCCCCCTCTAAGAAGCAAATACGCAAAGCCTTAAAATGGAAATGAAATACCATCTATATTTATAATATCAAATGAACAATATGAACAAAAACATTATTAAATGTAATCAATGAAATGTCCCCACATATTGGTTTTGTTAAAATGTTTGTTGAGCAATAATGATATATATTATATTCATATATTTCCAAAACTTGACAGAGAATATATTGTCTTGATTGTTTGATAAATTGATTGATACATATTATATTGGATAATTTGGTTGGATCGGCCTCTTTTTTGTGAAGTTTTCAATACACAACCTCACAATAAGATCGAAAAATCATAAACAGAGACAATCAAACGTGTGTTTTAATATACTAAAAATGGTGGAAACAGGTATGCGATTACCCTAAAATAATGAATAACGATCTAAATCAATGTCATAATGGGATAGATTGCAGAATACGACGACAAAGAAAATCCAAACGCAACATCCATTCAGATAATAGTGAATTTAATATGCTAAAATCGGTTCAACAGAAATGGATTCAGATGATTTAAATAATTAAAAAAATGACAACTTGCAGAAGATATTAAAATTAGATAATAAATTTAGAGCAGACGTTATTTATTGGGGAGAAAAATGAAAAATCTAAACTTATTAAACCCTAAAATCAATCTAAAATAGAATTATTATAAACAGAAATTGAATATAAAAAACCTATTTGTATATTCAGAAAAATCGGGAGTCGATTTCCCCAAATCTCATCCACGTGACTCAGATCTGGACAAGATGCTCACCTTCAAACTCAGGTCCAAAAGTGAAAAACCTAAATAGAGACTCGAGTCACCTGTAGCTCTTCCTCAAAATTGGAATCATTTATGTTGTAAGGCCTAAAGACGACTCTCAAAACTCAGCTTGGCTCAACTTGCCTCCCCACAGCAGCTCTGGTTCAAAGTCCACTAACGGCGCTTCGACCTCCCCCTTCCCTTATCACTTGAATTGAACAGATCCTCCGGTAACTAAAACCCTCATTTTACGAACCCTCAGTCCCGATTTCACTTTTCATATTTATTTTATTTTATTTGTTTATCATTATTTTATTATATAATAAAACAATTATCATATTTTATATATATAACACTTTTAATTCATAAATAAAAATTAAATTTATATTAATCATGAGCTAAAATATTATTAATATACAGTTTTAAACAATATTATATATATATATATATTAATAAAATTCCAAACATAATTTGTCATCATAATATTATTAAATAATATTAAGTATTTAATTTTAATTCTTTAATTTAAATAAATAATTAATAATTAAATTCATTTATTTATATATATGTAGTACTTATATTAATATATTAAAAAGATATGTAATAGTAATATTTTCATCAATTTCTAGAATATATGTATTCTAATATTTAAAACATTATTTACTCTTAGAATAATATATTAAATATATTGAATCTTTTTTTATTGCATAACAATATTCAAATCAGTATTGTTTCTATTTATTTATATCAACGGTTATCATAAGTCATTTCTCATGTTTTAATTTAAAAACTTATAACTGATAGTTTTTATAACGGTCGGATAGACGCACTATAAATATCAATGTCCAAGGGTCACTCAAACACATGGGAAAATAATATCACGACGCTCACACCACTATTTTCGGAGATGGTTTTATATGTTCCTCTTATTTTTAGTTTCATTTTTATTGTTCTTGCTATAACATTTTTGCATCTATCAGATCAAAAATATGATAACTACTCGATCGGCATCATTGTGTTTCTCGATGGTCTTCCAATTTTTTTATTATCGATAGTAGTGAGGTTAAGGGGTTATTTTGTGCGTGTCAAGGATGTATTATGGTATTTGTATAAATAAAGTTCTTGATACTTACATAATTTCGTTCAGAAATTTATATATTTTATTGCATCTTGGAATCATTGACAAAACATAAAACATAATTTTAAACCTGGGCTGTTACAGAAACTCCTCATCATCACCCTCAGAACTTTTTATCCTTCTTAGTAAAGATGGTTTTCCAGCCATTTGAAAAAGTATTCATGTTTGACCTTCCAGGGTGATTCCCATATCACTCTTTACTAGATCCATGTATATAGGATCCTTTTCGACTCTCATCTTATTCAATACTCCATGATCCTTTCCACTCAAAGCATCTTCCACCTTAATTTCCATCCCTAGGTGGTAATGTATAGTGAAATAATAATCCTTGAGTAGTTAAAGTCATTTTATTTGCCTCATGTTGAGTTCTTTCTATTAGAAAAAATACTTCAAACTCTTATGATCGGTATATATCTCACATTTTTCACTATAGAGATAATTTTTCCATATCATTAAAGAAAAGTTTATAACTTCTAACTCAATATAATGAGTAGGATAGTTTTGCTCATGAATATTTAGCTATCGTGATGCATAGGCAATAAAAATATCATTCTGTATAAGGACACAACCAATTCCTTCCTTTGAAGCATCTCTATAAATAACAATCCCATCATTCCCTGATGGTAGAGTCAATATAGGAGCATTGACTAATCTTCTATTCAATTCTTCAAAACATACTACACATTCTTTTGTCCAAACAAATTTCACCCCTTTACGTGTGAGCATGGTTAATGGGTTATCCAATTTAGCAATATTCCAGACAAAACGCCGATAATAACATGATAAACAAATAAAACTATATACCTTAGTTATTCTTGTCGGTGCTGGACATTCATGGATTTATCTTGCCTTAGAAGGATCAGCAGAGATTCCATCCGTAGAGACAATATGGCCCAGAAAGGAAATATCTTAAAGACAGAATTCACACTTGCAAAACTTCCCATATAATTCATGTCTTCTAAGAGTGTTCAGGATAATGCACAAGTGATTTTCATGATCTTCATATCTTTTGGAGTATACCATGATATCATCAATAAATACCACAAAAAAATTATAAAGATATTTCTTGAAATCTCTGTTCATTAGATCCATGAAAACATAGGGTGGATTAGTCAATCCAAAAGGCATTATTGTAAACATGTAATGCTCATACTTGGTTCGATATGCTGTTTTCGGAATGTATTCATTCTTTACTCATAACTGATGATATCCAGATCAAAGTTCAATCTTTGAAAATTATTTATCTCCATTAATTTGGTCAAATAAATCATTAATGCGATGTAGGGGATACTTGTTCTTTATTGTTATAGCATTGATCTCCCTATAGTCAATGCACAACCTCATAGATCCATCTTTTTTCTTAGCAAAATGGATAGGGGCTCCCCATGGGGAAACACTAGGGAGAATAAATCCCGCATTACTCTTTTCCTTTAGTTGATTCTTTAGTTCCACTAATTCCACAGTGGCCATTCTATAAGGGGTCTTTGATATGATCCTTGAACCTAGAATAAAATTAATGGAATACTAAATTTCTCATTCTAGAGGATGTCCAGGTAAATCTTTTGGAAACATGTCAACATATTCATTCACAATAGGTGCATCCTCTATATGAACATTCCTTTCCTCACCCATAGTTATTTCATTCTCTTCCTCCGCAATGATTGAATTTAGTTGAGATACTGGGGGTGGATCTAGATAAGAATTAGGTGGTGAAATTTCTTATCTAAAGATATGGTGTTTTTTATCACCATCATCAAAAATTGTAACCTCATTCTTCTTAAAATAAATTTTTGCATCATAGTCTGAAATCCAATCCATACCGAGGATTATATCAAATTTAATCATGGGTATGACGTTGAGATCAGCAGATAAATAACATTTAAATGCTCTAATGGGGGCTTATTTACAAAACATTGTTGAAAACATATTTCCATTTGGATTTTTTACTGATAACTCTTCTGTTAAATCAAATTGAAAATATCAAATTTTTTACCAAATCAGAAAGATATGAAACAACGCAATGATCCAGAATCAAATAAAGCATTTTCTAAACTTGAGGAAACCATTAAATCACCTGCCACTACGTCTTTCGGAGCTTCAACCATAGAATTATTGATTGAATAATCATGGCCTTGATCCCTTGGCCTTTTCTGAGGTATGTTCCACTAACACATAGTACATTCATTCGAATAATTATCCCTTTCTCTACAATTGTAGCATTCAACATCGACAGCCTCTTTCTTCCCCTTGAAATCATGAGCTTGGGTGCCTTTTTCACCACACTTGTAACAAACTCTCATTCCCTAAAGGCAAGTACCAGGGTGTTTCTTCACACATTTACTACATGATGGATATTCAAATTTTCCCTTCTTCCCCTTATTTCCATTTCCAAAGTGTTCAACAGATCTCTAATTCTCTTTCTTTTCTTTAAAGTCATAAGACCTAGATAATTACTTTTCTGTCTTGATAGCACATGAGAGAATATCTTTGTATGATGAAAAGGATTGTGAGACTAATGCTCGACAGAGAAATGGTTTAACCCATTAAATAGTCAATCAATCTTACTTCTTGGATTAAATATATAATGTGATGCATACCTTGCTAACCTTTTAATGTTATCGTCATACTTTGCGACATTTTCACCCTCCTTTTGAATTAGACTCAGAAATTGTCTTTCCATATCAGCTCGATGGTCATGAAGAATGTATTTTTATAAGAAAACTTATTTAAACTCTCTCAATTCCATATTTGATACTTCATCATCTTTCTTTGTGTTTTGAATCAATGACCTCTATTGATCATCATCTCCAGTGAGGCGGTAAACTGCCAGGATGAATTTTTCTCTTTCATTACTCCCCAAGGCCGGGAATATTTTCTCTATGGAATTTATCCATTGCTCATCCACTAATGGATTTTTACTCCCATTGAATATTGGTGGTTTTTTTCTCCTGATGTAGTCTAACATTGATTCTCTACATTGTGAATCAGTGTTCTCTCTACGGGTAAGGTAATTATTCATAACCTGAGTGAGTTGTCCGAGTATTTTGATAAATTGATCAGCAATAGTTGTATCACCATCTCCACTATAATTATCTAGAGCAGGACCTCAATCCCTATATGGAGTGTGTGCATTGATACGATATCAATTCCTTCCACTAGGTTCCATTTCTAAACAATGTCATAAACTAGATTACTTTATGAATCAAAATACATAAATCCAAACTTGTAAAAAACATAACATAAACTAAACAATTTATGGATATATTCCATAATCATAAAAATTGTTTTCTTTGAGAAAGTATACACTCATAAACACATCATAATGGTTTGTAATAAAAAAGATAATTATCCTAAGCATCTCCCTCAGGAGTTTCGTAACCAAGAGTGCAGCAATGCCATTGTCGTGCACTAGTTCTCATTCAAGTCTAGCTCAAAGCGGTGTTTTCGGGTTTTACCTCTAGGTACATCTGTTCCAGAGCCACCTCTACCAACTTGTATCCATATAGGGATGTATTTCTTAGATAACTCAAAATATATCTACAATACTAAAATTCTAGGAAGTTCTTCTAGAATAATCCTCAAAGTCAATCTTAGGGCCATGTGCTCTAATCAGCATTTATCTAAATCTAGTGTACAAGGTTTGTAATAAACTTACACTGATACCAACTGTAATGGCCCTAACCCAGAACCCTAGAGTTAGTGTATTATTACATAACATTGGCATGATCAAAAAATATAATGTCTCAAAAGACCGATTAGTTTAGTAGCCTTGGAATTACTATATACATTCATAAGGTTTACATTACATCATAAAATGGAAAAATACAAAAACATTGTTTCCATAGAAAACACTAAGATCCCATAGACTATCCCTACAGGTCAGTCGTAATATACATCTTCGCATCATGGGAAAAATAAAATATAGAAAAGGGTGAGCTCAGATACTCAGTAAGGATAACAATATAACTAATACTTTCATAAATAAGAATAAACATTTAATGTAATGTATAAGACTGAAACAAAATCCTCTTAAACATTAACATTAGTATAATTCGGAAAAGATAAAAATCAAATAATTCCATTTACTTACTCACATGGATATTCTACTAGTTGAATAATAACATGTAATATCAATAGCCACTTTCATAATGATGGAATGCATAATGCCATACTTTTATAACTACATAGTCAAGTCCTTATACCCAAACTAAAAAAAAGCTTTTTTCAAGGCCTTGTGTTGAGACACTAGTTTGTCTCATGAAACCTTTTGATGAATTGAGGAACTATAATGGGCTCCACCTATCACTTACTAAGTCCAATGCATTCTTCATATGAAAAGTTTTAAACTTATGATAAACATTGGTATAAAAACTAGCATACGAAATGCCAATACTTTATCCATAAACCATGAATGGTATAAAAACAACACATCCACTGCGAAACATATCACAAAACCTTAGATATAATATGGAAGTTTTGTATCATAATAAATCAACTTCAAATAAGCTTAAAATCCATCAATTGATGTTGACATAGATGAAATCAAAACCTATTTTTTAGAGAAATATCTCTTACTATTTTGAAATCATTAAAAATTCATAATTACAAATGAAAACATTTATTTTGGAAATATTATTATAATATTTTAAGGGAAGATTTTATGATGTTATAACGGCGGAAAATATCTGCACCTGCTGTATAAGTTAAAAAAGGTATTCCTAACTCAGTTTTCTAGAAAAGGTTATAAAGTACCATGTATGGAAAACGACAGAATGATTCCTTTCAAAAAAAACTTATAAAATGTCAAACAAGGTTATAATTGACTCTATACCATTTTCATGTAAATAGTAATTATTTTTTAAATACATTTTTAAGAAAAGACGGATGTGGATGATAAAGAGGTCCCCGTAGATACTTACGTAAAAACAACCTTGGATAATAAAGAGATTGTGAAATTTACCCTTACCTTGTAATTTTCCATGGTCGAGGGTAGTTTAACATCACGTATAATGGTGAAATAATTTTTATTAAATTATCCAAGAATCATATACATTAATATTATATCATATATGATCTTATAACATTTCATTCTTAATAATATCTTAGAATTATCGTCGTTTCGGGTGTTAACTGATTCGTTTTACATTATATGATTTGTTACATAAGTAATGTTTGTTATGGATAGTATGTATCTTATTCATATTACAAATGATATTAAGTCTTTAAACATTATTTTTAGTCATCAAATGAAAATTAGTTTTGAATGGATTACGAAGGAGAATTAATGTCATCGCATTCGTGGAGACGGTAATCCGTACGTACGCACGAGCGAAAATATCATTCCTTTGATATCAAAATAAAATATAATTGGATACTATATCATATATACAAGATCATTATAATTTTATATTTATTATTTACATCAATTACACATCATTATTATACCCATCCAAACAATGATGTCTTGAATAACAATTACACCGCGACGTGGAGACGGTAAGTAGTACATACACACGTATGGTGACATATCATTCAAAGGATAGATATAATAATTAATATTGTTGTGAAATATTTATAATAAAATCAAAGTATATATAAGATACCGGAGTTATTATTTTAAAATGGAAACATCAAATAAAGATGAAGTGGAAGAAGAAAAGAACTTGAAAGAGGTGATGAAATATTTACATCAACATCGGGTTATTCCTTTTGATTTGATCAACAGGTATCCATAAGATGGCTTTCTGACTAAATGAAGTCCTCTATGATTAAGGGAGGGAGGTTTAGAGGGTATTTGGACTGAGGATGGAAGAGCCAAATGGCTTTGATGGTGTGAATTAAAGATAAGGGGGTTCCCTTTTATAAGAGGGGTGAGGGGAACCTTAGGAAAAGCTAGAAATATTATTTTATAATAAAATTGTTTTCTGTTTTATAATGGATAAAAAATGAATTATTTGATGGATAAGGTGGTGATGGGGCGAAAACCACTCAATCAATAGGTTTTAGACAGGTTTGGGTCACTATATTATCCTTATCTTTTAAATTTAACTCTTAGTTAAATAGTTTGACATTTCCCATGTCTCGTTTTAATTTTATATTATATAGTTCATAAACTTACTATAAACATCCAAGAGAACCCCAAGTGGTTCATTAAGGATTCAAATATCATTAAATAAGTATTGTTTCTGAACCATATATTTTTAGGAATAGAATATCAATTAATAATACAATTGTTTTTTTAAAAACATTTTTATGAACATTTTGACACTATTTGGTATTTTGTTTTTTAGAGATTCATAACAGAATTATTAACTCTAAAAAATCATCTAACCAATTATAATATATCATAGTAACCTATAAACTCAGTTTAGTTCATAAAATGTCTCAAATTACATTTATTTGGATATTTATAATATCAATTATTTTAATATTTCATTAATACAGTAATTTCTTCATCATCATTGTGTTGTAAATAAATTTAATTATTTAAATTCTAAAAAATATAAATATAATACCATTATGTAGGAACTATTTTTATATTTCTAATGAATATTTATATTTGAATTTATATTATGTGTAACACTATATTAAAAATGTTTTATTTGTTAAACATTGAATTGAAAACTTTTAACTCTTCTTTGAATTAAATAATAATAAATGTCCAAATCTAATCCATGTGGACCTAAATGATCATATTTTATTCATAAGGTTGTTTTTGGTAGAATTACACCTATCCAATAGAATTAGTACATGAGTTAGGGTAATAATAATGTTATTTTTACCCTTAATTACCCTATTTACTTTTAACCATGGTGGATAAAAGTAAAAAGTTACTATTCAAAAAAATTATTTTCATCATATTGAACCACATATTACTTTATAATATCAACTATGTCTCTAGGTGTTTTGAAATTCAACTCACAAAAGTGGTAAAATTATGTTTTATGTAAATTTTAAAATTCTCTTATAAGGTGGGTAAAAGACGGAAAAAATTTCAATAAAATTTTTATATATCTAAAATTATTATAAACTGACTCCAATGAATTAAATTGAACTTATATAGGTATTATGTATCCATTTGGACCCAAAAAAAATTTAAATAAATGAAATATTTATTTAAATAGAAATTCTGTCTTTAATCTATAACTCAGTGTTTTTCACTATTCATCAAAAAATTGAATGTTTTCAGAAAAATACCAAAAAATCACCCTAAGTTAATTTCGATATTCAAAATCCAAAAATGAAGTCCATTTTTAATGTTAAAATTTATAAAATTTCAAAAAGTGGGTATTACTATTCATACCGGCTAGTTTGATTGGTTGTGGTGTGTTAGAACTCGAAGTTTCCTACAACACACTCTATTGTATTATTCAAAGATAAGAATACCATAGAAGATTGGGGTGTTATAATCTCCACTACATCAAATAATTTCATCCTAGAAATTTCTAGTATATTACTGAATTAAAATATGTAGGAGTTTCTGCATTATAATTTTCTTGGGTTCCCATGTTGCCTCTTTCATCTTATGGTTTCTCTATAGAACTTTTACCAGATGAGTCATCCAGCTTCTCATCACTTTTTCTCTTGTATCAAGAACCTTGACATGATCTTCGCAATAAGACAGATTGGGTTCCAGTTCTAATTCCTCATAGGTAAGTACATGCATTGGGCCAGGCATGTATTTTCTCAACAGTGATATGTGGAACACATCATTAACTTTCGAGAGACTTGGTGGAATTTCCAAAGGGTAAGCTACAATCCCAATTCGTTATAGAATTATTAAAGGTCTGATGTACCTGGGACTCAATTTACCCTTCTTACCAAAACGTATAATACCCTTCCATAGAGATGCCTTCATGAAAATATTGACTTCTACCAGAAATTCCAAATCCTTCCTTTGACTATCGGCATAGCACTTCTACCTATATTGAGTTACATCGATGTGGTTTTGGATTAACTTCACCTTTTCCCTCGTTTCCTCCACCAGTTCTAAGACTATGAGTTTTCTTTCACCAACATCAGCCCAACAGGTTGTTGTGCGACATCTCTTTCAGTATAATGCTTAATATGGTGCCATCTGAATACTTGAATTGAAGATATTGTTATAGGAAAATTATACCAAAGGTAAATATTGATCCCACATACCTTGAATGTCAGGTGAGATTGATCTCAACATGTCTTCTGCGGTTTGAATAGTTCTTTCTGGTTTTCCCTCAGTTTGGGGGTGATAGGCAGTGCTCAAACAAAGATCAGTATCCAGGGCATTCTAATGACTTTTCTAGAATCATGAAGTAAAATGTGGATCATAAACATAAACAATTGATTGAGGTACTCCATGAAATCTTACAACTTCATTAATATATAGTCTTGCTAAACGTTCAAGTGGTAAATCCTCTATTATAGCAAGAAAATGTACTAACTTGGTAAGATGATCAACAATGACCCATATTTCATCATTCTTTCTAGGAGTATTTGGTAGACCCATGACAATTTCCATTGTAATATTATCCCATTTCCACTCATGTATGGGAAGAGGATGCATAAATCCTCATGGTCATTGCCATCCAGCTTTCACATGTTGACAAACCATACATCCTGACACAAAATTAGCAGTCTCCCACTTTGTTTTGTCTACTAAAAATGTTCCTTCAAATCTTTATACATATTAGTGCTACCAGGGAGTATAGAGAAATTGGAACTTTGAGAATCTTCAAACAATTATCTTTTAGAACAGGTATTTCGGGAACACAAAGTCTCTTCCCAAATTTCAAAATTCCATCTTCATATATGAAGTCACTCAATCTCCCACCATTCAGAACTATAATATTCTTTTGAAAATCCTCTTCATCAACTTGAGAACTTTTTATCCATTCTTGTAAAGATATTTTGGCAACCATTTTAAAAATTACTAATGTTTCACCTTCCATGGTGATTCCCATATCTATCATTACTAGATCCATGTATATTGAATCCTTTTCAACTCTCATCTTCTTCAAAACTCCATGATCCTTTCTAATCAATGCATCTTGTACCTTATTTTTTTCCCCGGGTGGTAGTGTATAGAGAAATCATAATCTTTTAGTAGTTCAATTCATCGTCTTTGCCTCATGTTGAGTTGTTTCTGTGAGAAAATATACTTCAAACTCTTGTGATCATTATATATCTCACATTTTTCACTATAGAGATAAAGTTTCCATATATTTAAAGCAATTATTAAAATGGACAACTTAAGATAATTAGTAGGATAGTTTTTCTCATTAATTTATAGTTGTTGTGATGCATAGGCAATAACCCTATCATTCTGTATAAGGACACAACCAATTCCTTTCCTTGAAGCATCACTACAAATAACAAACCCATCATTCCTTGATGGTAGATTCAATATAGGATTATTGAATAGTCTTCTCTTCAATTCTTCAAAAAGATTCTTCATATTCTTTTTTCCAAAATAATTTCACCATTTACGTGTGAGCATGGTTAATGGGTTAACCAATTGGGAAAAATTCTCGATGAAACACTGATAATAACCTGATAAACCAATTAAACCACGTACCTCAGTTATACTTGTCGGTGCTGGCCATTCTTGGATTGCTCTTGCCTTAGAAGGATCAGTGGAGATTCCATACTGAGAGACGATATAGCCAAGAAAAGAAATCTTTTAAAATCAGAATTCACACTTGTTAAACTTCCCATATAATTCATGTCTTCTAAGATTCTTTACGATAATGTGCATGTGATATTCATGATCTTCATAGAATTTGGAGTATACTAAGATATAATTAATAAATACCACTCTAAAGTTAAAATGATATTCCATGAGAACGCTATTCATTAGATCCATGAAAATAGAGGGTGCATTAGTCAATCCAATAGGGATTACTATAAACTCTTAATTCTTGTACCTCGTGCGAAATTCTTTTTTCGGAATGTCTTCCTTCTTCACACACAACTGATGATATCCATATCGAAGGTCAATCTTTGATATTTATTTATCTCCTTGAATTTTGTTGAATAAATCATCGATGCGAGGTAGGGGATGTTTGTTCTTTATTGTTATAGCATTGATCTCCCTGTAGTCAATGCACAACATCATGGATCCATCTTTCTTCTAATCAAAAAGGACAAGGGCTACCCATTGAGAAAAAATAGGGAGAATAAATCCCTTATTACTCAATTCCTTTAGTTGTTTCTTTAGTTCAACTAATTCCACAATGGCCATTTTATAAGGGGTCTTCGATATGGGCCTTGAACCAAGAATTAAAACAATAGAATACTCAATTTCTCATTCTAGAGAATGTCCACGTAAATCTTTTGTAAACACGTCTATATATTCCTTAACAATAGGTACATCCTATATTTGAATATTACATTCCTCACCCAATGTTATTTCATTCTCTTCCACCCAAATAATTGAATTTAGTTGAGCTACTGGGGGTGGATCTAGATAAGAATCAGGTGGTGACATTTCTTCTCTAAAGATAAGGTTTTCTTTATCACCATCATCAAATATAGTAACCTCATTCTTCTTACAATAAATTTTTTCATCATGGTCTGAAAGAGAATACATACCGAGGATTATATCAAATTTAATCATGGGTATGACGATTAGATCAGCAGATAAAGAACATTTATTTGCTCTAATGGGGACTAATTCACAAAACATTGTTCCAGTGATACTTCCATTAGGAGTTTTTACTGACAACTCCCTTGTTAAATCAAATTGGAAATATCTAATTTTTATAGTTTACTAGGAAGATATGAAACAATGTGATGATCTAGAATAAAATAAAGCATTTTCTAAACTTGAGGAAACCATTAAATTACCTTCCACTACATCTTTCGGAGCATCATCCTCAGTAGTAGTGATTGCATAAGCGTGGCCATGATCCCACAGACATTTCTGAGGTAAGTTACCCTAACGTTTAGGACATTCATTCGTATAATTCCCCCATTCTCTACAATATTATCATTCAACATCGACAGCCTCTTTCATCCCATTGAAATCACGAGCTTGGGTGTCATTTTCACCACACTTGTAAAAAACTCTCATTCCCTTCAGGAATGTACCATGGTGTTTCTTCCCACATTTACTGTAGGATGGATATTCAAATTTTCTCTTCTTCCCCTTATTTCCATTTCCAGAGTGTTCAGCAGGCCTCTTCTTCACTTTATTTTCATTAAAGTCGTAAGACATAGAGAATTATTTTTCTATCTTGATAGCACATGATATAATATTTTCGTATGACGAGAAGTATTGTGAGACTAATTCTTGATGGATAAATGGTTTTAACCCATAAAATTAATGATCAATCTTACTTCATGGGTTATGTATATAATCTATTGCATACCTTACTAACCTTGTAAAGTTAGCCTCATACTTTGCGACATTTTCATCATCCTTTTTCCTTAGACTCAGAAATTGGATTTCCATATCCTCTTGATGGTCACTAGGAATGTATTTTTCTAAGAATACTCATTTAAACTCCCTCCATTACATATTGGATACTTTATCTTTTTTCCTTTGTGTTTTGAATCAATGATGACAATTGATCAACATCTCCAGTGAGGCGGTAAACTGCCATGATGAATTTTTCTCTTTCACTACTCCCCAATGAATGGAATATTTTCTCTAATGAATTTAACCATTGCTACACCACTAATGGATTTTTACTCCCATTTAATTTTGGTGGTTGTTTCCTCCTAATGAATTCTAACATTGATCCTCCGCATTGTGGATCATGGTGCTTCATATGGGTAATGTTTTTATTCATAACCTGAGTGAGTTTTCCCGGTATAGTGATAAGTTGATCAGCACCAGTTTTATCACCATCTCCAATATAATTATCTTGAGTAGGATGGAAATCCCAATAAGGAGTGTGCGCATTAATATGGTATCCATTCCTTCCACTAGGCTCCATTTCTAAAAAATGTCATAAACTATCTTAGTTTATGAATCGAAATACATAAATACAAACTTTTTAAACACTTAACATAAACTGAACAGTTTATGGATATAATCCATAATCATAAAAAATGTATTCTTTGAGGAAGTATATACTCATAATCCATTCATAATGGTTTTTCAGGAAAATGAGAATTATCTTAAGCATATCCCATGGGAGTCTCGTACCCAATAGTGCTGCAAGGCCCGTTATCGTGCACCAGTTCCCATTCGAGTCTATCTTAAAGCGGTGTTTTCGAGTTTTACCCCTAGGTACATATGTTCCAGAGCCACCTCTACTTACTCATATCCAGACATGGATTTATTTCTTGGAAGACTCACAAAATCTATACAAACTCATAGATCCATATTTCTTCTTAACAAAAAGGGCATGGTCTCCCCATGGAGAAACACTAGGAAGAATAAATCCCTTATTACTTAATTCATTTAGTTGTTTCTTTAGTTCCACTAATTCCATAGTGTCCATTATATAAGGGGTCTTTGATATGGGCCTTGAACCAAGAATTATTTCAATGGAATACTCAATTTATCATTCTAGAGGATATCCAGGTAAATCATTTGGAAACACGTCATCATATTGAATCACAGTAGGAACATCCTCAATTTGATCATTCTTTTCCCCACCCACAGTTATTTGATTCTCTTCCTCCCCAATAATTGAATTTAGTTGAGCTACTGGGGGTGGATATGGATAAGAATCCGGTGGTGACATTCCTTTTGTATAGATAAGGTGTTCTTTATCACCGTCATAAAAAATAGTAACCTCATTCTTCTTATAATAAATTTTGGCATCATGGTCCAAAAGCCACTCCATACTGAGGATTATATAAAATTTAATCATGGGTATGACAATGATATAAGAAGATAAAGAACGTCTATATGCTCTAATAGGGACTAATTCACAGAAAATTGTTGGAATCATACTTCCATTAGGAGTTTTTACTGACACTCCTTTGTTAAATGAAATTGGAAATATCTAATTTTCTTAGAAAAATGGGAAGATATGAAACAATGCGATGATATAGAATAAAATAAAGCATCTTCTAAACATGATGAAACCATTAAATTACCTTCCACTATGTCTTTCGGAGCTTCAACCTTAGCAGTAGTGATTTCATAAACTTGGACTTGATCCCTTGGCATTTTCTGAGGTATGTTCCCCTGATGCTTAGGACATTCATTCTCATAATCCCCCCATTCTCTACAATTGTAGCATTCAACATCGATAGCCTCTTTCTTCCCGTTGAAATCATGATCTTGGGTGCCATTTTCACCACACTTGTAACAAACTCTCATTACCTTTAGGAAAGTACTATGGTGTTTCTTCCCACATTTACTGTAGGATAGATATTCAACTTTTTTCCTTCTTCCCCTTATTTCCATTTCCAGAGTTTTCAACATATCTCTTCTTCTCTTTATTTTCTTTAAAGTTGTAAGACATAGAGAATTCATTTTCTATCTTGATAGAACATGAGAGAATATCTCTGTACAATGAGAAGGATTGTGAGACTAATGCATGACGGAGAAATGGTTATAACCCATAAAATAAATGATCAAACTTACTTCCTGGGTTACGTATATAATCTGATGCATACCTTGTTAACCATGTAAAGTTAGCCTCATAATTTGCGACATTTTCATAATCCTTTTCCCTTAGACATAGAAATTGCCTTTCCATATTCACTCGATGGTAACGAGCAATGTATTTTTCTATGAAAACTTCATTAAACTTTCTCCATTCCATATTTGACACTTCATCATCTTCCTTTCTGTTTTTAATCAATGGAAAAAATTGATCAGCATCTCCAGTGAGTCGGTAAACTGCCATGATGACTTTCTCTCTTTCACTACTCCCCAAGGCATGGAATATTTTATCTAAGGAATTTATCCATTGCTCAGCCACTAATGTATTTGTACTCCCATTGAATATTGGTGGTTTTTTCCACCTGAATCGGTCTAACATTGATCCTCTGCATTGTGGATTAGGGTTCTCCATATGGGTAAGGTTAATATTCATAACCTGAGTGAGTTGTCCCAGTATTGTGACAAGTTGATCAGCACCAGTTGTATCACCAGCTCCACAATAATTATCTTGAGCAGGAGGGAAATCCCTAAAATGAGTGAGTGCATTGATACGGTATCCATTACTTCCACTAGGTTCCCTTTCATACAATGGCATAAACTAGATTCGTTTATGAATCTAAATACATAAATCCAAACTTTTTAAACACATAACATAAACTGAAAAGTTTATGGATATAATCCATAATCATAAAAAATGTCTTCTTTGTGGAAGTATACACTCATAAACCCTTAATAATGGTTTGTCATGAAAATGAGAATTATCCTAAGCATATCCTACGGGAGTGTCGTAACCAAGATTGCAGCAAGGCCCATTGTTGTGCACCAGTTCCCGTTTGAGTCTAGATCAAAGTGGTGTTTTCATGTTTTACCACTAGGTACATTTGTGTCAGAGCCACCTCTACCAACTCGTATCCAGATAGGGATTTTTTTCTTGGAAAACTCACAAAATCTCTACAATACCAAAATTCTAGGAAGTTCTTCTATACTAATCCTCAAAGTCTATCTTAGGGTCATGTTCTCTAATCAGAGTTTATCTAAATCTACTGTACAAGGTTTGTAATAAGCATCTTCTAATACCCACTATAATGGCCCAACCACAGAAGTCTTGAGTCGGTTCATTATTACATAACATTGGCATGATCACAAAATATAATGTCTCGAAAGACCGATTATTTTAGTAGTATTTAAAGTACTACATATATTCATATGGTTTACATTAAATCATAAAATGGAAAACTACAACAATATTGTTTTCATATAAAACACTGTGATTCCATAGACATTCCCTATAGTTCATTCATAATATAATTCTTCAAATCTTGGAAAAAAACATAGAAAGTGGTGAGCACAGATGCTCAGTAAAGATGACAATATAGGGGAAACTTTCATAAATAAACATAAAAATTTAAACCAGTGTATAAGACCAAAAAAAGCCTTTTAAACATGGAATTTAGTATAATATGGAAAAGATAAAAATCAAATAATTCCATTTACTTATTCACATGGATATTCTACTAGTTGAATAATCACATGTAATATAAATAGCCACTTTCATAATAATGGAATGCATAATGGAATACTTTCATAACCACATTGTCAAGGCCTTGTGCCCAGACTAAAAATAAGATTTAGTCAAGGCCTTGTGCAAAGACACTGGTTTGTCTCATGAAACCTGCAGATGCATTGAGGAGCTATAGCGGGCTCCACCCATCACTTACTAAGTCTAATTCATTCCTCATATGAAAAGGTTTAATCATAAGATAAACATTCGTATTAAAACCAGCATATGAAAAGTCAACACTTTATCCATAAACAATGAATGAAATAAAAATAACACTTCAACTGTCAAACATATCACAAAACCTTCAATACAATATGGATTTTTTGTATCATAATAAATAAACTTCAAATAAGCTTAAAATCCTTCAAAGGATGTTGACATAGATGAAATCAAAACCATTTTTTAGAGAAATATATCTTACTATTTTAAAATCATTTAAAACTCATATAATTATAAAAGAAAAAAATTATTTTGGAAATATTATTATATGATTTTAAGGGATGATTTGATGATTTTATAATGGAAAAAAATATCTTCACCCGCTGTATAAGTTAAAATAGACATTCCGACCTCAGTTTTGATGAAAAGGTTATAAAGTACCTTGTTTGGAAAATGAAAGAATGATTCCTTTCAGAAACATCTTATAAAATACCAAAAAGCGTATAAATGACCGAATCATATATTCTATTAAATAGTAACCATATTTTGAAATACATTTTTAAGAAAATAGGGATGTGTATGATAAAGAGGTCCCAGTAGATACTTACGTAAAAACAACATTGGATAATAAAGCGATTGTGAAATTAACCATTACATTTTACTTTTCCTTGGTTGATGGTAGGTTAAACTCATGTATAATGGTGAAATAATTTTTATTAAATTATACAACAATCATATACATTAATATGATATCATATAGGATCTTTTAACATTTCATTGTTAATAATTTCTTAGTATTATCGTCATTTCAGGTGTTAATATATTCAATTTTCTTTATATGATATGTTATGTAAGTAATATTTGTTATGGATATGATGTATCTTATTCATATTAAGAATGATATTAAGTCTTTAGACATTATTTTTAATCATAAAATGAAAATTATTTTTATATGGATTATGATGGGGAATTAATCTCATCGCGTTCATGGAGAGAGTAATTCGTACGTACGTACGAGCGACAATATCATTATTTTGATATTAAAATAATATATAATTTATGGTATATCATACATAAATAATCATTATCATTTTATATTTATTATTTAAATCAATTACACAACATTATTATACCCATCCAAATAATAATGTATCGAATAACAATTAAACCACGATGTTGAGACGGTAAGCCGTACGTACACACGTATGGTGACATGTCATTCAATGGATGGATAGAATAATGAATATGGTTGTACCATATTTATAATAACATCATATTATATATACGATACAAGAGTTATTATTTTATAATGGAAAAAGCAAATAAAGAGGAAGTCGAAAAAGAAATTAACTTGAAAGAGGTGATGAAATATTTATCTCCATTTCTGGTTCTTCCTTTTGATTTGATCAAAAGGTATCTATAGGATGGAATTATGACTAAAGTAAGGCCTCTAGAATGAAGGGAGGCGGTTGAGAGGGTATTTGGGTAGAGGTTGGATGATCCAAAATGGCTTTGATGGTGTGAATTAGAGAGAAGGGGGAGTTCTATTTTATAAGAGTGTTGAGGGGAACCTTAGGAAAAGCTAGAAATTTTATTTTATAAAAAATCATTTTTCTAATGGCTCAAAAATGAATTATTTAAAAGATAATTTGGGTATGTGTTGTAATCCACATATCCAATAGGGTTTAGATAGGTTTGGGTCACTATAGTAACCTTATCATATAAATTTAACTCTTAGTTAAATAGTTTGACATTTACCATGTCTCTTTGTATTTTCATATTATATTGTTCATAAAATTACTATATACATCCAAAAGAACCCCAAGTGGTTCATTCAGGATTCAAATATCATTACATAACCATTTTGTCTGAACCTTATATTTTTAGGTATAGTATATCAATTAATAATATAATATTTGTTTTAAAAACTCTTTTATGACAATTTTGAATCTATTTGGTATTTTGTTTTTTCTAAACTCATAACTGCATTATTAATTCTAAAAAAATTCATATAACCAATTTTAATATTTTAGAGTAACCTATAAAATTAGTTTACTTCATAAAAAGTATCAAATTACATTTATTCAGATATTTATAATATCAATTATTTTAATCTTTCATTAATACGGTAACTTTTGTCATCATCATTGTGTCATAAATAAATTAAATTATTTAATGTCTAAAAAATATAAATTAAATACCATTATGTTGGAAATGTTTTTATATTTTTAATGAATATTTATATTTGAATTTATATTTTGTGTAACACTATATTAAAAATGGTTTAGTAATTAAACATTGAATTGGACACTTTTAACTCTTCTTTGAATTAAATAAAAAAAAATGTCCTAATCTAATCCATGTGGACCAAAAGAATCATATTTTATTCCTAAGGTTGTTTTTGGTTGAATTAAACTTATCCAATATAATTAAGACACATTTTACGGTAATAATAATGTCATTTTTACCCTTAATTACTCTGCTTACTTTTAATAGTGGTAGATAAAACTAAAAACGTTACTATCAAAAAAATTATTTTCATATTTTTGACCCAAATTTTTATTACTAATATCAACTGTGTCTCTTGGATTTTTGAAATTCGACTCACAGAAGCGGTAAAATTAACTTTTATGTAAATTTGAAAATACTCCTATGAGGTGGGTAAAAGATGGAAAAAATTCAAAAACAAATTTATATATCTAAAATTATTATAAACTGATTCCAATGAACTACATTGAACTTATATAGGTATTATGTATCTATTTTGACCTAAAACAAATTTTAATAAAATAAATATTTTATTAAATAAAAATTCTTTTTTTAAACTATAACTCTATGTTTTTCA
This sequence comes from Viscum album, assembly GCA_963277665.1. Classification (NCBI taxonomy): domain Eukaryota; kingdom Viridiplantae; phylum Streptophyta; class Magnoliopsida; order Santalales; family Viscaceae; genus Viscum; species Viscum album. The sequence continues at coordinate 766,048,375 of OY728119.1, read as the reverse complement.
CTATTCATCAAAAATTGAATGTTTTCAGAAAAATAACAAAAATTCACCCTAAGCTAATTTAGATAATCCAAATCCAAAAATGAGGTCCATTTTGAAAAATAAAATTTATAAAATTTCAAAATGTGGGTATTATTATTCATAACTGGTAGTTTGATTGGTCGTGGTATGTTAGAACTCGAAGTTGCGTTCAACACATGCTATTTTACTATTCAAAGTGAGGCGTACTGTGTAAGCTTGAGTTGTTACACCAAAGAAATTTTTAAATGATACAATTCACTCCTCATGTATATTGAGCATCTACATCATTATTTTGATCATACAATTGGTATCAGAGGAGGTCTATGAAATACTTATATTTACATATAATTTTTCTTGCTCAGTTTTAATTGTTCTATATTTTCTTTACTTAGGATTTTTATCCTAGTTTACAAAATTTTTCTATTAACAAGTTTTTTTGGAAATTTATTTTCATTAACATGGCATGAATGAATGTTGGTTTGACTAAAAATCTTAATCCTACTAGACCACCCATTTTTTATGGGAAGGATTATGAATATTTGAGAGATCGTGCAAAGACAAATGTTATTAACACTAGAGTGGATGAATTTTTTATGATTACTTGACATTACAAGATTTATGATAAGGATGTCAGACCATTATTAATCAAGAAATGTCATAATATCAACTAAACTACAATGTACACAATATTTTATTGTGTTCCATGACCAGGAATATATATATCCATATTCCTTCTTGCAAAGCTGAAAATTGTATTTGGAAGAAATTAGAGGTTACTCATTTTGGTACATCCAATGTTATTGATGCTCGAAGAGCTATGCTTAGAGAATAATATAATGGATTTAAATTTCCTTATGGAGAACCAGTGTATAACTCCCCAGCTCCCGAATACCCAGATTCGGTGCCATATAGAGGATCAAATTCGGTTCAGGCTATGAGAAACCAACTACTTCTGAAATGTTTCAACTGCTAAAATCTATTACCTAAAAAATTTTAATAAAAAACATAGGGTGAGAATGTGAATGCCCAGTAAGGGTTTCAAAATAAATCAATATAACTTTTGATAAAAAAAACTTTAAAACATTCCATAAAACATTTCTATTTAAAAAAAAGCTATAACACATGTAACATATTATAAAAGTTCTCAATTAAAAACATGCTAACAGAATTATTGTAATATCCCGATTCCGGGTGCCACTCCAGGGGTTCCCCAAACCCAGTTCGCTATGTAACCTAAACTGCATTTCCCCAAACGCCAGAAGCTGTCGACTAGCAGCCAGGGCGCAAATCTAATAGTGGGGAAACTATGCCCTCATTTGTCAAAGTGTAGCACATCGAAAATAATAAAACATACATCAATAGTGGAAGAAAATAACCATACATAAATGAAATAAACAACTACAGTAGATATAACCAACCAGTATGTAAATAATCATGCAACATGACTCAATTCTATGAAAACATCCAAAACATGTTACACAATCAATACGATAAAACTAAAGTACAAGTGCAGAAAAGAAAAACAGAACAGCTCATGGCATCGCGGGCTAATGCTTGGTCCCATGCTCTCCTACACCCTAGCAGAAATCAAGTACATGTATAGGGACTCTTTCCACTATCAGAACCTGCAGAAACGTAATCTTTTTGGGCCGAAAACATGACCCAAATAGGGTGTGAGAAATATATCTCAGTAGGCACCCACCAAAGGCCTGTTCCCAACTGTGTGTAAATTTGCAACAACAATGTGTAAAAAATAAAATGCAATTAACTGAGAAATATTCAAAAGTAACCAACTTACTAGGTATATTTCCATTTAATTATTCATTTAGTCCATTTAATATAAGAAAATACCAGAGTGAATTTCTATGTAAACAGTCAGTATCCACGAACACTCAACCCTTACCCTCAAGTAATCAGGAAAGTAACCCGCAGGTAATTGCCCACAGGTATAACAGATTTTTCCCTCAGGCATACGTAGTGTCACCCTCGGGCACAGAGTCTATTTCCCACAGGCACGGAAGATGTTTCCTACAGGCTAGGATAACAACTTCCCTCAGGCTAAGAAAACCAAGGCACACTGGCTAAGTAAACACTGCCCTCAGGCACAAGTAACCAGGCCATGCCCAACCGGTAAATAAAAATTAACAAGCAATTCCTCTCAAGGAAATTCTACAATCATTACATTAAAGGCATACCCTCGGGTATCCTGGCCAAACGGCTAAATAGAGAAATGCACCCCTGGGGAGGTCCTGGATCCAAGCACAGATCCCAAACAACAATTTTAAAATTTTATTTAATTACCTATATAGTTCTAGGTAGTTAAAATAGCCATGGCCTCAGCCACACAAAACCCCAACAGGGGTTCGTGGCACCAAAATACAAAAAACACACAGTAGTTAGAAAAATGAACACCAAGACACCTACCTCTAATGCAAAAGAACATTATACGCGAATGACGCCTTCTGAAACGTCCAAGAATGTCATAGATCCTAGGAAAAATAATTCTCGCTTAAACTCAAATAACTCCCGTTAGGGGAAGAATTGGCAAGAACGATAAAATAATAGGGAAGGGATTACCCGTGTGGTTCCAACAAGATCGTCTGAGGAGGTAATGGATTCCCGACGTGCGCTCGGCGGATCTCCGAAGGTTCGGCCATCCTCTCCCGAGCACCAATCCAGTTCTAAGCCTTTCCTGTGAACAGGGGACGCTAATGCCCATTTTAAGCGAAAAAAAAGTACACGGTGCGTACTCCCCATTTTTAACTATTCCGCTGGCATCTTCCCACCAGCATGGCATTGTCCACCTGCCGACATAACCACACGACATGTCTTCATGAGTACACGACGTGTGATTCCCCACAGCTGGCCACCACCTTACTCTTTTCCTACCGACTGACTACATGGCGTGTAAGGTACCACTACACGGTGTGTATTTGGTTCATACACCTTTCATCACTGGCATGACCCCACACCCTTTGTACTCATCCCACACGGCCAAAAGTACACGGCGTGTACTTCCAAAATTTGGTATTTTTCTCTATTTTCCATATTTTCTCAAAAACAATTAAGGAAAGGGGAAATGAAGAAACTTGTACCTCAATAATAAGAACTGGGTTCTTACAAACTTCCCCCTTAAAGCAATTCGTCCCCGAATTTCCCTTCCAAGGGTGGTGAAGATAAGACTCAGAATAACTCTAGCCACTGAGCACGTACGTCGGTCTCCCGCTCCCAGGTTTCATCCTGCTCTCAACCATGTTTCCATAGCACCCGTATGAGAGGAACTGACCGGCCTCGAAGAACCTTCATGCCCCTATCAATGATACTAATTAGATGCTCCTCAAAGGACATATCAAATTGAATCTAAAACTCCTTAGGATGAAGGACGTGAGATGGTTCTAAATGATAGCGGCGCAAATGAGATACATGGAAGACGTCGTGCATAGCTCGATACCTCTGTGGAAATTGCAACTGATAAGCAACCTTCCTGACTCTCTCCAGAATCTCAAATGGCCCCACATACCTCAGTTAAAGTTTACCTTGTCTCCAGATCCATCTGTGTCCCTGCCTCAGCGAAACACGCAAGAAAACCTGATCCCTGACCCCGAACTCCAAAGGTCTTCTGTGGCGATCATCATAAGATTTCTGACGAGACTGTGTGGTAGCCATCCACTTCTAAATCAACTGGACCTGCAGAGAAGTCTCCTGCATGAGATGTGGTCCTAGTAAAGCTGCCTCACATGTCTCTAACCTGCACAAGGGTGATCGACAGGGCCTACCATATAAAGCCTCATATGGTGCCATCTCAATAGTTTCCTGAAAACTATTGTTATAGGCAAACTCGAATAGGGGTATATGATTATCCCAAGAGCCCCCAAAGTCTAGGACGCATGCATGCAACATGTCCTCGATCACCTGTATCATAGGCTCTGACTGCCCATCGGTCTGAGGGTGGAATGTCGTGCTCAGAAGCACCCGTATACACAGTTCCCTCTAAAAACTCTTCTATAAACGAGACGTAAAGCGGGCGTCCATATCTGAAATGATAGAACAAGGGACCCCATGTAGACGTATGATCTCTCGGATATACAACCTTCCAAGCTTTTCAAACCCGAAGGTCTCCTTCATCGGCAAAAAGTGAGCTACCTTCGTGATTCTGTCCAAAACAACCCACATGGCATCATTACCTCTAGGTGACCTTGGTTACCCGGTCATGAAATCCATCACGACATCATCCCATTTCCACTCTGGAATGGGTAACTGCTGTAACAGTCCAACTGGCCTTTGATGTTCCGCCTTCACCGGCTGACAGGTAGAACACCTCGTAACAAAACCAGCTACTTCCCTCTTCATACCCGGCTACCAGTACTGACGTCTCAAGTCTTGGTACATCATGGTAACCCCTGGATGAACTTTCCAAGTTGAAGCATGAAACTCCCACATCATCACCTCTTACATATCCCCTAGAACCCATACTCATCCGTGGAAATGCAGAACCTCATCGTCGCCTACCGTCTAACCAGAAGGAGGGTCCCCACTCGCCACCGACTCCCGTAGAACTAGGCCTTCTGAATCAGACAGTTGTCTCACCCTCACTCTATACAGGAGGGTAGATGTCACAGCTAAAGTAGAAAGATAGGCCTTCCCCTAACTGTCGTGCACCTCCAAATGAATCTCAGAGAACAAATCGATAAGCTGCCACTCACCCCTGGCTTCCTGCACTTCCTGTATCTGAGTCTTCCTGCTCAGTGCATTAGCTAATGCCTGACCTTTACCAGGTGTGTAGGCAATCTCAAAATCGAAGGACTGAAGTTATTAGACCCACCTTCACTGCCTTAGATTCATGTCACGATGATTAATGATATACTTGAGACTTTTTTGGTCAGTATAAACCACAAAATTTTCTCCTAAGAGATAATTTCTCCAACATCGCAACACATGCACAACTATTGCCAACTCAAGATCATGCATTGGGTAATTCCTATAATGTGGCCTCAACATCCGAGACCCGTACATAGAAACTTGATCACCCTGCATCTACACTACTCCAAGCCCAATACCTGATGCATCACAGTAAACAGTATAGCTCTTCCCCTACTCTAGGAGTATCAGGATCGGTGCTGATTTCAACCTTCCTTTTAGATCTAGAAAGGCTATCTCACAAGATTCTGACCAAAAAAACTTTACACCCTTCTTAGTCATACCCTACGACAGCGCTGCTAAGCGGGATAAGTCCTGTATAAAGCATCTGTAGTAACCGGCCAGCCCAAAGAAACTCTATATTTCAAACACGTTCTTAGGCTGCTCCCAGGAAACTACTTCTCTCATCTTCTCTGGGACTACTGCAACCACTGCCTCTAAGATGATATTACCTAGGACGTGAATCTAGTCAATCCAAATGTGTCACTTTGAGAGCTTAGCATATAGCAGATTCTCTCTCAGTGTACTCAATATGATCTCAAGATTGGTGTCATGGTCGTATCGAGTGTGAGAGTACACCAAGATGTCATCCACGAATACAACCAAAAAAGAATCAAGATAACGATGGCACAAACGATTTATTAGAGGAATGAAAACTATTGGCGTGTTCATGAGTCCGAACAGCATAACCAAGTACTCGTACAGACCATATCTACTCCGAAAAGCGGTAGGCGGTATATCTAATGGTCTCACGCGCAGATGATGATATCCTGACCTCAAGTCAATCTTCGAGAGCACTCGTGCTCCATGAAGTTGATCAAAAATATCATCAATCCTCGGCAAGGGATATTGGTTCTTAACCATCAAATGGATCAGCTTCCGATAATCCACAAAGAGTCTAAGCGTACCATCTAACTTCTTCGAAAAAAGGACCGGAGAACCCCGTGAAGAATTACTGGGTCGGATAAAACCCTTTGCATGTAACTCCTCTAACTATCTCTTGAACTCCTGAAACTCTGTTGTAGCCATCCTATTAGGAGGAATGGACACCGGTGCTACTCTTGGCACAAGCTCAATAGAGAAGTCCACCTCGTGCTCCAGAGGAAGACCTGAAAAGTCATCCAGGCAGAAATTTCTGAAACGATCAAGAACTAGAGGGAAATCCATCTGAAAAGTCCCCTGATCATCCAGATATAAGATCGCAATATGGGATGTTACTCACCTTACCCATGATTCTCTAGTCTAGCTCGACTCGCATGAACTTCCCATTCACCCTTGAATAGAAACTCTCTTCCCCCTGGTGATGTGAAGCTCACCCTACGATGGTTGCAGTCTACGATGGCTCGAAAGGGAACCAACCAGTCCCTCCCGAGAATGATGTCATAAGCTATCATCTATAAGACATTGAGGTCTCAACGAAAGTTACACCTACCATCCTCAAGGGGGGACTCCTTGAACTAATGCACACAATCTGTTCTAGTCCCGAATGGAGTTTCTAGCATCATGATATCAGAAGAAGAAGAAACACAGAGCCCAAGGATCTCTAATATAGGCATAGATATGAAACTATTTGTAGCACCCGTATTGAAAAGTACTGAAGATTACACAAAATCTACGAGAATAGTACCTCTGACTATAGATGATCCGGGATCCTACTCCAGCTGGGTCTGTTGCACTGCATATGCCTGCCCAGTGTCGTGGCCCTACTGCCTCTGTGATCCTGGTGTCTGGCTACAACGACCACGAACACCATATCTACCTGCACACCCTGATGTATTCCAGTTCTCTGACTGGTAAGAATCTGCTGGTCCTGCTCCCTCATGCAGAGTCTATATAGAACTCCTCTCACTAGCCATCGGTGGAAACACCCTACAGAAGCGTTGCAGATGACCCATCTTGCCGCAAGATCGACACTCCACTGGGTCTCACAGACATTGTGGCCTCTTGTTCCCCTCTTTACCACACTGGTAGCACATGACCAAGCCACCTGAAGCATTCTTCTGGCTAGAACTACCACCCTCAGAGAAGTCCATCTGTCTATTCCTCTTACTAGTAGAAATAGTACAAAAAAATGGTGCTGAACCGCCCTGGCCCACACCACTAGCTTCCCGTAGGTTCCTCTCTGTAATCAGTGTCTGGTTCACAATATCATGTACTGAATGCAACCTAAAAACATTCACCAGCTCTCGTATGTCATACCGAAGACCATCCATGAAGCGTCCGGCCCTCAACGTCTCCTCAAACGCCAGAACGGGTGTAAAACGCAGAAGCTCGGTAAAGCGAGCCAAATAATCCATCACCGACATAGCACCCTACTACAGATTCATGAACTCTCGAGCTCTATCTGCCCTCAGCGTCTCTGGAAAGAAGAAGTCATTGAATACTGCCTGAATATATTCTCACGCCATGTCCCTATAATGATCTTACTGGGTGGTGACATCCCACCACCTCTTGGTGGAATCACACAGTATATACGTTACGAGCTTGAACCTCTACCCTATAGGAGTCTCAAGATGCTCGAAGATAGTCTACATCGATCCTAGCCAAGACTCCATATCCTAAGGTCTTCCATCCCCTAAAAATGTAGGCAGATTCTACTGCTGGAAGATACAATTCAGGTCAGCCATAGATGTGGCAGCCTACAGTACTCCCTAAAAGGTCTGAATGAACGGCATAAATCCTTCACAGAAATGCGCATCTGTGCCTATGTTCGATATAACAGCTGGAACCACATCTGGCTCTGGTGGAGTATCCACTAGTAGCCCATGTCCCACCATGTCAGGTGTATACTCATCGCAGCTCTCCTGGAGAACAACGTGTGGTCGTCTAGGCGGTATGACACTACAAGGTCAGAAACACGCCATAGATCCAGATTTATCAAAGATTGAAAGCGATGGAACCACATAGGGAACATGAGGGAGAAGGTATTTCAAGATTTTCAAAACAGGACTACACGGTGTGTACAATGACTACACGGCGTGTACTTGACTTCCCTTCCCCTGCCCGGGTCCTTCGACATGGCTAAGCCACATGGATCTCATTCAAAAAAAACTTACACGGCGTTTATAATATCCACATGGTGTGTAAGGTGTTATTTTCCAACTTCCCATGTCATTTGTGACACGGCTGACTACTCAGTATGAAACTACATTGCGTGTTACACCTGAACACGGTGTGTACACCACCCCATTTCCCAGCCGCATGGCTATGTCCACACGGTCTGTCCTAAGACAATACTTCACAGCGTGTCCCACAGATACACGACATGTTCAAGGAAGGTTGACACCGACCCGTGTTGTTAGTTACATGGCCGAGTCCCCATGTCACACTACACGGCGTGTTCATCATTGACACAATGTGTTCTATACATGAGTTCACCGACTCATTCTGTTAGTTACACGGCCGGACTCCGAGTCAACACTACAAGGCGTGTACTTCAGGTACACGATGTGTTTTACCCAAGATCTTCCTTTACCCGTGTCGCTGCCCATACAGTTTGTGACACGGGAAGAGACTGCATGGTGTGTAATCAAAAAGTTTATTTTTTCCCCAAAAAGAAGACCATAGACAGCATGTTTAATGTACTACACAACGTGTATACTGGGTTTTCAGATAGTATGCCTCAGAAACATCCCCAGAACATAGAAAATACTGGAAACAAAACACCTAAGTGTCAAATTCCGACCCGTGAGGGCCCAAATTCCCCACGAATCAATGTTTGACATCTTATCTGTGTTATAAAAAAATAAACAGTCAATCATCCACCAAATTCTGGTAAATGGGGGCCCATACTCCCCAAAAACCAAAGTTTGGCGTCCATTATTTCCATATATTTAAACCAAAATACCCTATCACTTAGTAGGTATTAATCAAGAAGTTGTCACAATATCATGATTTTCTAGCACAACAACTATCCCAACAACATGCAAATTATAATGCACCTGCATGGCATGGAACTATGCATGACATGTGATTTCTATCATTTTCCTAAATGATTCATGAGACGGAATACCCTCATCTCATTGGGTTGCAACTAAATAGAACCCATGAATTAAACATAAAAAACACAATCCAAGTGCGTCACCCAACTGTGAGAAACATATCAACCGTAAATTGAAAAATCAGTAAAATTTCAATATGAGGTAGACTGGATTTTCCATGTACACGAGTTAGCTACACCCGGGTACAACTTATCACCAACTACCATTTCATTCCTATCCCTGACTAAGGCTCCAAATAGTAAGTCAAATAAAAGAAACCTCCTCTGATACCACTTTGTAATGTCCCGGTTCTGAGTTCCACTCCACGGGTGCCCCGAACCCGGTTCGCAATGTGACCTCAAGCGTATTTCCCCAAACACCAGAGGCTTCCGACTAGCAGTGAGGGCCCAGGTCTGATAGCGGGGAAACTATGCCCTCATTTTTAAAAGTGTAGAACAGCGAAAAAAATAAAACATACATCAATAGCGGAAGAAAATAACCATACATAACCGAAATAAACAACTATAGTAGATATAACCAACAAGTATGTAAATAACGATGCAACATGCCTCAATTCTATGAAAAAAAATATAAAATGTTACAGAATAAATATGATACAACTGAAGTACAAGTGCAGAAAATAAAAACAGAACAGCCCGCGGAATCGCGAGCCAATGCTCGGTCTCATGCTCTCCTACACCCCAGCAGCACTCAAGTACTTGTATAGGGACTCTTCTCCCTATCAACATCAACAGAAATGTAATCTGTTTGAGCTGAAAAACATGACCCAAACAGGGTGTGAGAAATATATCTCAGTAGGCACCAACCAAAGGCTTGTACGCAACTATATGTAAACATGCCACAACAGTGTGAAAAAAATTAAATGCAATAAACAGAGAAATACTCAAAAGTAACCAACTTACCAGTTATATTACCACATAATTATTCATTTAATCCATTTAATATAAGAAAACCCCATGATGAATTTCTAAGTAAACAGTTAGTGTCCACGGACACTCAACCCTTACCCTTAGGTAATCAGGAATGTAACCCACAGGTAATTGCCCATAGGCATAACAGATTTTTCCCTCAACCATACGTAGTGTCTCCCTCAGGCATAGAGTCTATTGCCAACAGGCACGGATGAAGTTTCCCACATACTAGGATAACAACTGCCCTTGGGCTAAGCAAAACAACGCCCATAGTCTATGTAAATATTTTCATCAGGTGCAAGCAACCGGTCCATGCTCAACAGGTAAATAAACATTCACAAGTAATTCCTCTCAAGGAAATTATGAAATCATTACATTAAAGGCATACCCTCGGTTATCCTGGACAAACGGATAAACAGAGGAACACACCCCTGTAGTGGTCCGGGATCCAAGCACTGATCCCAAACAAAAATTTTACAATTTTTATTTAATTACCTATACAATTCTAGGTAGTTAAAATAGCCACGACCTCAGCCACACGACACCCCAACATGGGTTCGTGGCACCAAAATACACAAAACACACAGCAGTTGGAAAAATGAACACCAATCCACCTAACTCTAACGCAAATGAACCTTATACGCGAACGACGCCTTCTGAAACATCCAAGAACAACGTAGATCTGAGGTAAAATAATTCTTTCTTAAACTCAAATAACTCCGGTTAGGGGAATAATTGGCAAGAACGATTAAAGAAGAGGGAAGGGCTTACCTGCGCGGTTCCAACGGGATTGTCCGAGGCAGAAACAGATTCCGGACGTGCGCTTGGAGGTTCTCCAAAGGTTCGACCGTCCTCTCCCAATCTCCCAACTGGTTATAAGCCATCCCTATGAACAGGGGAGGCTACTTCCCATTTTAAGCGAAAAAAACAAAGTACACGGCGTGTACTTCCAAGTACACGGCGTGTACTCCCCATTTTTTAACTGTTCCTCTGGCGGATTCCCGCCAGCGTGGCACTGTTCACCTGCCATCATGACCACACAACGTGTCTTCATGAGTACACGGCGTGTGCTACCCCACAGCTGGCCACCACCTTACTATTTGCCTGCCGACTGAGTACATGGCGTGTAAGGTACCACTACACAGCGTGTATTTGGTTCCTACACCTTTCTTTGCCTGCATGGCCACACGCCCTGTGTGCTCATCCCACACGGCCAAATATACACGACTTGTGGAAAATTACACGGCGTGTACTTCCAAAATATGGGATTTTCCCCCATTTTCCATATTTTCTCAAAAACACGTTAAGAAAGGAGAAAAGAAAAAACCCGTACATCAAAAATAATAATTGGGTTCTTAAAAATATAAGGGTGAATGATTCTACTATAGGCAAGATCATTTGGAGTAATAAGTAAAAGAAGTTCTAAACATGTATGAAAAATGCATATGAGAGCACAAATTAAGCATCCATGAGTAATTAATAATCAGAGTTGCACGTAAAGTTAATAACTTCAATTTCCTAAATCAAATACAAAATCATTGTGTTTAAAACATATGTCATGCCATAATATTTTAATTTTCTAATACTCATAAGTACTGGCTCTTAACCATTTATATTATACTAATCGAATATCTATTTGGTTAATTAATTATCATACACATAATGAGAGAATGCTTAATGCTGGATTTAATTTATGGGTCAAGACCTCCTACCAAGACCTAGGGGCAAACTGTAACTGGACCCCAACCCGCATAGTCTCCGTAACCGGACTCTACCCTTGAGAGCCTCTTTAACTTGACTCCAATTCGGAGGGTTTGTTGTAACAGGACCCCAACCCGGAGGGCTAACTTTTACCAGTCCCCAACCCAGAATATACAAGTCCAATATATTCCTCATATGTTTAATAAAGTCATATATCCAAAGTGTCCCATACAACATTGAATACCTAATTAAATGTTTTTTATTTGGTGTGTCCCATACTACTCCAAATAATTAAATTCTTAATTTATTATCAGAAGTGATTAATAATAAATAGATCGATTTATCACATTAATTAATAACTTTAAAAATGATTCCATAAACATCCAATGCATTACTTTTCATGTTTATAACTTCATATAGGTATTATTAATGCTCAATTAATTATCTGATAAATGGAAATGACGTTGGACTAAATTATAATATGTCAATTATTTTTTAGATAATAAATTTCTCAACGACATGAATAATATAGTAAACGTTCTTTGCACATGTGATATTTATTTAAAGCACACAAGTAATGAATGGGTGGTTTTACCACATAAAATGACAGTTCCTTAATTTTCAAAATCAATGGTTCGTGGAAATTAAAATTTATAGTTTAAAATGTCTATGATTGAATTAAGACAGAATCCATTTTTACACAAAGCATGTGATGATAAACGGTCGCGTCTTATTAAGTCACCAAGCCTTATGTTGCATAGCATATAAAGCCAATTTATTTGTAGAGTATCATTTGTATTATGTAATTAATATATTTAATTAAACATATCAAAATCATACTTTAACCACTGAAGTTTATTTAGGCCAAGTTATTTCAGATTATGATTAATACATATAGGTGCACACATATTTCCATATGTACATATTTATAATATGTACATGTCCCACCCATGTTTTTATTTAAAGATTGTGAATCATCTTAAATTTCATAAAATAGAAATATATTGAATTATGTTTGTATGTCTAAATATACACTAGTGTATAACAAAAAATAATTATGAATTAAAATAACCCTTAACTTATGTACACATAAAATAATAAGTTATATATGTGTACATATTGATGTATATTAGTATATACACACTTATATCTACCTCAATTTGATCAAATCACACCCTTAGAAACCATAAGATTTAGAGATAAATATTTAAAATTCAAAACCATTATCATTTTAAAAATTCCAGGTTATATAGACAGATAAAATTTCTTATATATATATATATAGACACGTATAACATTTTTTAACAACGTGGTTTAATAAAAGCAATTAAAACCCTTTAAACACATAGATTTTAAAATCATAACCCAGGTCAAAAAAATAATATGTTATAAGGAAATATATAGATTCATATAAAATTTTATACACAAGTATATATGTGTATACCTTTGTAAAAAAATAGACAACAAATTGGTAAAATTAATTAAACCATTACAAAATATACATTTAATTAAAAATATTAAAACATATACCTTAAAAGTCAAAATATCATAAAATAAATATTCGAGACAAATTATAACGAACCCTTACAAAAATGGCTCCATGCATTTTATAGTTCTTCGTGAACTTTGAAACTCATGTTTTTAGTAAAAATTAATTCGGGACATTCAGTTTTGTGAAAAACCATAGGACTGTGCATATGAATATATATATACACATATTAAGGTATTTTATGTGGCGTGTAAATAACTATTCAAGGGGTATATATGGTTTGGGTCTGCTAATTCCCTATAAAATCGCAAAATTTTGATGCTCTATTCCCGGTAAAGAGGTGTTTAAACTAAACTGCAAGGTGATGTGTATTTATATAACTATTGTAAATAAACATATCAATTTAAAATATTTAAGAAATACAATTTTAAATCCCCTACCTTAGTTTGAGGAGGAATAGGGGATCAGGAGAGTTACCAAAAACTCGTGGAAGATTGATGTAGGTTTGAGAGGATGAAATCCATAGAGGTTAAGGGTGAAATGTTCCAATTTGCACTTTCAAATAATATTTTTTATAATCACAATACCCACTGTATAAACAGTGGAACAAAACAAGCTTTCTATGCATGATTAACCGCACATCCAATCATCAGATGAATAGAAAAAAAAATAAAGGAACATGAATAATATAGAAAGACTTCAATAGGATCAACCAAAAAGTTAATTGCGGACAAACATAAGTGTGCCTTGCAAGCTATGTGAGATAATACAGAATATAGCATATAAATTCTATAATCAAAACTTTGTTAATGATATCTGTTTCAATCATTGATAGATTACATAAAAACCATTAAACTAATATCTACCCACAGACTGTCAAAACTAAAAATAGTAAAAATACAAAACATAAATCTGAAAGTGATTCGGAGGGAATACCTACCCTGCTAGGTCTAGAAAAATAAATCCATCACCTCCCAAAACACCATTAACGGCTTTGGTCTCATCCGTGTTTCGACTCAACTGAACCTGGACCGCACACCTGCTAAAGCCCATGGTGTCCACTCGCTCTAAGGGTCATTCCCCCCCCCCTCAGACGAAACCCGTAAGTCGCACACACACCATCAAAGCTACTCGACCACACCTGATTATCCTAGCACCACTACATCGCTCGTAGCCACATGATGCATGATGCACAAACCTAAGGCCATACTTCCTTCCTTGTTGCACGACATTTGACCTCACACCCCTTGAAGACCCTGCAACCATGACCCGCTGAAACCCTAATCCACGAAGCACGAATTGTACTCCCCTATGGCGGGACTCCTCAATCATGAACCCCCATCAACCCAACATAGGATTCATCATTTTTTAATTACATTCAATTTAGTTTATTATTATTATATCTTTATCATTTATTTTATTATTATTATATTATATTATTAATAACGTTAAATGGTTGAAATTAAATAAAGGTATTTATCTTTTAAACATATTTTATCAAAAAAAAAATTAAAAGTAAAATATATTATTATTTATTCCTTTATAAAACATTTACTTTTATATTTTTATTATATATCTCATAATTTATTATAAATTAAACTAATAATTGAAAAATGAAAATAATTATCTAAATTTGTACAAATTATTCGTAATTTTGAAGATTTTAAAACAAATGTTAATTTTTTATGATTCCAATTAACTATAATTTTATTAAGAAAAATTTAAAATGATAATTTATAATCTAAAAATAATTACATTATATATATACATGTGAATATAAAATATTTTTTAAATCATTTAATAGATCAAATAATTGTCTGCATAATTAAAATAGTGCAAAACAATGTCATTATAATATTTTAAAATAACAATTTTTGATGTCACGTATAACCAAATATAAAATTATAATTTTATAATATTATTTTCATTCATTTCCAATATAAATAAATAAATATATATGACATTTTGGAAAACCAAAAAAAATATTTTAATAATTATTTAAAATATTTTTTTAAATAATTATTCGATAAGAATAAATTATGTTTGATAATAATAAATATCTTTTTAGTCTTTAAACAAAGTTTGATAATATTTACATTGAAGTTTGTACTTTTTAGAATAACAAAATAAAATCCCACTATTACCATTATATGAGAAACACGTTTTTTGGGGCATTACATTATCCCCCCCCCTACGAAGAATTGTGTCCTCGTAATTCTAAAATGCTTGTACACAACCAAAATAATGCTAGACATACATTAATCTCAAGGTACCGTTATTGGGAACACCACTAAGGGTTGGGTGCTGATGAAATCGGGTGGATTTCTGTGGTTTTATTCAGCTACTCGATTTCCATGGCCCAGACACACTTTAAACAACTAGGGTCGAAACTATGCCTAAAGCACTCAACCTTCCATAAAGAGGCACGGGAAGCGTGGAGGTCAGAAATTTATTAGTGGACTAAATCCCTATAAGTCCAACACACAACACTGTTCTTGAAAGTATTAGTGTCATAGAGGTCTCCATACATACTGAAACATAGGACCTAGAATAGGTTGGTCGCTCGATGGTCACCATCCAAAGGAGCTTCTAGAAATTTACCTACAGCTCGGTGGTTATCAGGTAGAGTGAAACATAGAAAAAGAGCTTTATGAAACTTCCCTATTTTCTTATATGTAGCAAATTGTGAAGGTGAAATACGGTAATCGCCCAAATTTGATTCTTGGTAAAGATGGGGAATGTTTGGGTGGTTCGACACCTGATGGAGTTGTTTACAATTCAGATGTATGTTGGCATTGGGATGGTCCTTTTTGGAGCATGTCTTGACAATAATAGTCTCTTACAGCTCGGTAGGTAGTGATAAAATATTGGTTTATGAACCCATATCTTCTAACTGAAATTTTTTAAGAAGATCAGCCTTCAGTATGGAAATTATAGTTTAAGTAGAGTCATTGTTTTATATAAAAGCATATAAAAACCGAGAATACAACTTCATTAATTTAGACATGATTTATAAAACTCCAAAAACTGTGTAATATCTTACTCCCTATCATGGATTTTTTGAAATCCACAAAGATGACTCCTCATAGATTTCAACGATGTTGGGTATTTCCCTAGTTCTTAGACAAAAGGGTCCCCAAAGTGGTTCTAAATTATTCTATCTCCTTATTCCAGATGCAGTGTGTGCAACGTGGACAAACTAGGTGTGGATATCCAGATTTAAAATTGAGATAAGCATGTCGGGTATCATGTTATATGATATAAGTATGAACTTGATGCTGAGAATGCAAACAAGTAGTCTCATTCTCAAGGGTTTTAAAGTCCATAACATGACCACGAAGACCGTATGTCAAAATCTGACATAGATATGCTGCCCCGAGTTCACCCCCTTATGTATCCTTCTTAAAGTACTCAAGAGAAATGAAATTATGGGATAGGGTAAATAATTTATATATACAATTTATGTATTTACCTTGTCGTACATAGAATAGTAATTGAGCATTTATCTTGAGGTAATAGACAAAACCTGGTCAATGCTTAAGTTGGAGTACACAAGGAGAGTTGGATACTCGGTAGAGGGTTCTTCATGATAAACAAATATTTTCAAAAGTCTCTTAGTTTTCTACACATGATTTTCCCACTATGGTCTATAATAATTCATTCAGAAGAGATGAAATACTATCACTTTTTTGCATATTAAATTAAGAAAACATCATTCCTAGTATTGCTAAAGTAAATTTTCATTGTTCTATTATAGTTTTCAAGAGTTATCTAAACTAAATCCTCTGATACCAACTATAACGGCCCAACTCTCGACTACCCGAATCCAGTTCCATACAGAGGATCGAATTCGGTTCATGCTCTAAAAAACTAGCTACTTATGAAATATTTCAAGTTCTCAAAGCTGTTACCTGGAATATTTTAATAAAAAAATATAGTGTGATTATAGGAATGCCTATTAAGGGGTTTAAAATAAACCAATATAACTTTTGAAAAAATTATTTAAAACATTCCATAAAAAATTTCTCTTTAAGATAAACTATAACGCATGTAACATATTATAAAAGTTCTCAATTCAAAATATGCTAATAGAATTATAAGGTTGAATGATTCATCTATAGGAATGCTCATTTGGAGTAATAAGTAAAAGGCATTCTATACATGTATGACATATGCATATGATTTCACAAATTAAACAACTAAGAGTAATGAATAATCAGAGTTGTGCGTAAAGGTAATAACACCAATTTCAAACATCGAATACTAAATCATTGAGTGCTAAACATGTGTCATGCCATAAGTTTATACTTTTCTGATACTCATATGTACTGGATCATAACCATAGATATTCTACTAGTTGAATATCTATTTGGTTAATTAATTATCATACACATAATGAGGTAATGTATAATGTCGGACATTAAGTTTTGTTTCAAGGCCTCGCACTAAGACATATGGGCTAACTGTAACTGGACCCCAAATCGGAGAGCCTCTTTAACTGGACTCCGTCCTGGAGAACCTATTTAACTGTACTTTAACCCAGACAGTCTGTTATAACTACACCCCAACCGGAAGGGCTAACTTTTACTGGTCCCCAACCCGGAACATATTAGTCCAATACATTCCTCATATGTTTTATAAGGTCATGTATCCAAAGTGTCCCATTATAATTTTAATACCTAATTCTGTGTCTTTTATTTGGGGTGTCCCATGCTACTCCAAATAATTAAATTCATATTTCTTTATCATAAGTGATGAATAATAAATAGTTCGATTTATCACATAAATTATTAACTTTACAACTGGTTCCATAAACATAAAATGCATTACATTTCATGTTTATAACTACAGATAGGTATTATTCATTCTCAATTCATGCACTGATAACTGGAAATGATGTTGGACTATATTATAATATATCAGTTATTATTTAGATAATAAATATATCAACAACATGCATAATATAGTAAATGTTTTTTGAACATGTAAAATTTATTTAAAGCACACAAGTAATGAATGGATGGGGTTAACACATAAAATGATAGTTCCTTAATTTTCCAAATCCATGGTTTGTGGCAATGAACATTTACAGTTTTAAATGAAAATGTTTTAATTAAGACAGAAGTGATTTGTACACAAAGCATGTGATGATAAAACGGTCATGTCTTATTTAGTGTGCATTCCTTATGTTGCGTAGCATATAAGTCAAATTAATTTGAAGCACATAACTGGTTTAATGTAATGCATATGTTTAATTGAACATATCAAGAACCTACATTAACAACCGAAGTTTATTTAAAGCATATTAATTCAGATTATGATTAAAACTTATATGTGCATACATATATCCAAATGTATATATATATAAAATATGCACATGTTGCACCCTAGTCAATATTTAAAGATTGTAAATCATATTTAATATCATAAAATATAAATATATTGAATTATGTGTGTATGTCTGAGTATACACTAGCATATAACAGAAAATAATTATAAATTAAAATAACTGTTAACTTATGTACACATAAAATAATAAATTATATATGTGTACATATATATATATATATGTATATACTCACATATAACTACCATAATTTGATCAAATTACACTCATAAAAACCATAAGATTTAGAGATAAATACTTAAAATTCAAATCCATTTTCATTTTATAAATTCCAGGTTATATAGAAAGACACAGTTTCATATATATATAAAGGTATAACATTTTATAACAACATGGTTTAAGAAAAACAATTAAATCCCTTTCAACACATAGATATTCTAATCAAACCCCAGTTCGGAAAATAATAAGTTATAATTAAATATATAGATTCATATAATCATTTATACACAAGTATATATTTGTATACCTTTGTAAAAATATAGACAACAAAATTGGTCAAATTAATTAAACCCTTAAAAAATATACATTTAATGTCATATATTAAAACATAACCATTACAAGTCATATTATCATAAAATAAATATTCAAGAAAAATTATAATTAACCCTTAAAAAAGTGACTCCATGAATTTTATAGCTCTTCATTAACATTGAAACTCGTGTTTTCAGTAAAACTTAATTCCGGACATAAAATATTGTGAAAAAACCATAGGGCTATGCATATAAAATAAATATATATATATAGGTATTTAGGCATTAAGGTATGTGGAAGTGGCATGTAAATATGTTTTCAAGGGGTATATATGCTTCGGGACCGCTAATTATCTATAAACTAAAAAAATACCAAAGCTCTATTCCAGGTAAAGAGTG
Organism: Viscum album; assembly: GCA_963277665.1. NCBI lineage: Eukaryota > Viridiplantae > Streptophyta > Magnoliopsida > Santalales > Viscaceae > Viscum > Viscum album. The sequence continues at coordinate 766,029,062 of OY728119.1, read as the reverse complement.
GTTTAAACTCAATCGCAAGGTGATGTATATTTATATAACAAGTGTATATAATCCTAAAAAATAAACCTCTATAAGCAAGAAAATTATAAATCCCCAACCTTAGTTTGAAGAGAAAGAGGGGCTCGGGAGAGTTAGCGGAAACTCATGGAAGATTGTTGGAGGTTTGAGAGGATGATGTTTAGAGAGGATAAGGGTGAGAAGTTCCCATTCGAACATTCAAATAATGATTTTTATAATCACAATACCCACTATATAAACAGTGGAAAAAACAAGCTTGTTGTGCAAGCTCAACCGCACAGCCCGCCATAAGAAGATTAGAAACAAAATAAATTGGACATGAATAACATAGAGAGATTTCAACATGATAAACCAAAATGTCAATTGCGAACAAACCTAATAATTCCATGCAAGCTGTGTCAGTTATTGCAGAATAGAGTATTTAAATTCTATAATAAAAACAATGTTAAAGATATTTGTTTCAAACATTGATAGACTACATTAAAACCATTAAAAGAATATCTACCCACTGATTGACAAAACTGAGAATAGGGAAACTACAAAACTTAATTTGGAAAGAAATTCAGATGGAAGACCTACCATGATAGGTCTGTAAAAACAGAGTCCTCACCTCCCAGAACACCCTTAGTAGCTTTGGTCTCATCCATTATTCGACTCCACTAAACCTAGATGGCGCACCTCCTAAATCCATCGGTGTCTGCTCGCTCTTAGGGTCATTTCCCCCACCTCGGATGAAACCCTTAAACTGCACAAACACCCTCGAAGCTACTCGACCACAACCGATTATCCCGCCGCTGCCACATCGCTCGAGGCCACCCCATGCGCAACGCACGAACGTAAGTCCGAACTGCCTTCCTAGTTGCATGACATCTGACTTGTCACCCCTTGAAGACCCCGCGACCGTGACCTGCTAAAACCCTAATCCGCAAACCCCGAACCAGACTCCCCTATGGCGCAACTCCTCAATCTCGAACCCCCTGCAACCCACTACGAGATTAATCATTTTTTTTACTTTTAATTTAGTTTGTTATTATTATATATTTATCAATTATTTATATAATCTTATATTATATTATTAATAAATTTTAATGTTCAAATGGATAATAAAGGTATTTATCTTTTAAACTTATTTTATCAATTCTTTTTTAAAAGTAAAATTTATTATTATCTATTACTTTATAAAAAATTTACTTGTCTATTTTTACTATAAATCTTATAATATTCTTATAAATTAAATTAATAATTGACTAATGAAAATATTTATCATAATTTGTACAAATTATTTGTAATTATGAATGTTTTAAATCAAATGTTAATTTGTTTTGATTAAAATTATCTTTAATTTTATTAAGAAAAATTAAAAAATTTAATTTATTATATAACAATTGTTACATTATATATATATAAATGTTTATATAAAATATTTTTGAACTCATATAATAGATCAAATAATTTTCCACATAATTAAAATTACACAAAAACAATGTCATTATATTATTTTAAAATAACAATTTTCGATGTCATGTATAACCACATATAAAATTATAATTTTATAATAGTATGTTCATTCAAATAAGATATACATATATATATATATATAGATTTCAAATTTTGGAAAAAACAAATTATTATAGTTATTATTTAATATATTCTATTAAATAATTATTCGATAAGAATAAATTATTTTTGACAAAATAGTTATATTTTAATTCTTTACAAAATTGTGATAATATTTACTTTGAAGTTTGTACTTGTTCAGATAACAAAATAAAACCCTAGTATTACCATTATATGAGAAACTAGTTTTTTTGGGGCATTACATAGTGTGTAAGGTACAATAGAGGTTTTTGACTATTGTTAATAGTTTACAATCCATTGGTGAAAAAGGTTTAGATGATGAGGCACTTGTGGACAAAATTATAGACATCATTCTTAATGAGTGGGAATCAAAGAGAATTGCTATTGATGAGAATAGGAAAATATCTCAGATTAATCTTGATTAGATTTTTGGAACTCTTCTTCGGTATGAGACAAGAATGAAAATAGGTGCTGATTTGAACAAAAACAATAATGGAAATGGATGTGTAGCCTTTACTACCATGAAAGACAAGACTCCTGAAAGGGTTACCCGATCTAAGTCATAGAAGGTTACTATTTTATCAGAATAAAGAGAAAGTGAACATTCTAAGAATGATCTAGCTAATCTTACTCTAAGGATGAACATGATAGTTTGGAAGAAATACTTTCAATATAGATATAAGAAGAAATAGAAAAAGTACAAGAAAGTCATAGAAGTCACTTGTTAGGAATGCAAAATAGGAGGGTTTAAAAGGCCAGATTGTCCTATGCTTAAGAGAATGGATTGAAAGGAAAAGCATTCTGAGAGGAATATAAATATGTACTAAAAGGTTAAAACTAAGAATGTTCTGAAAGCTAATGACACTGGAGTGCCAGTGGTGGAGACTCTTCTGATGAATCCTCAGAATATGAATCTTTTTGTCAAAGGAATCTTGGTTTACTTGCCATGTTACCGATTGAAAATCTGTGTTTAATGGACAAGGTACCCAATGTTGAATCCATAACCAATGTATCCTTGAATACTAATTATTGTTAGAGTAAATATTATGATTCTTTGTGTGATGAATTTTCTTATGGTGAAGATAATACTTTACCTATATATGAAGAAGTTTCTAGGTTTGCAAATCTCCTTTAGAATGAAAATTCTAAAGTCAATAAAAAGCATGATAAATAAAAGTAAAGAATTACTATTCTTACTAAAGAACTATTACATCATTCTAAAGATATTGTTAAGAAATTTTATGATTTTGAATGTACTTTAAAAGCCCTTGGGGAAGTTAATTCTGATAAGGATAATATTTCTAAGGATCTAGAAAATGTAATTTCAATGAAAAATATTTTAGAGACTAGATCTAGTGCTAAAACTAGTGTTTTTTAGGATACAAACACATTTATTATACTAAAGTCAGAAATAGTTTCCTTGAGACAGTGTTTTTAAAACATTAGCTGAGGTAATGAAAACATTGATATGATGTATTTTCAAATTCTACCTCTATGGAATAATTTTGGATTTGGTTATACTCATTCAAAACCAGTTTTCAGTAATAATTATTTTCTTCCTCAAAGTGCAGCATTCTTCACTATGTGTCAGTGTAGTGGTCATTGGGAATTTTTTTCCTTAAACAAAATTCAGTCTTTAGGTTTTCATAATGCTTATTTTTTAAAGAAAATGTGGATTACTAAGATATTGCTTTCTAATGTGTTCAGATCCAAGAATTTTTGGGTTTCGAAAGTATAACACTCTTATTTTCATGAATGTAAAGATAGTAACAACAGAAATACATGGTAAATAGATAGTGGATGTTCTCGGCACATGACTGGTAACAAAAAATTATTTCAAAATATTACCAAGACAAAGGGTGAAAAAGTAACATTTGGAGGTAATGATCAGGGAAAAATTATTGGTATAGGTAATATTGTTCTTCTTGGAAAAACATTGATTTCAAATGGTTTATTTGTTAAGGGTTTTAAGAACAACCATATTAGAATAATTCAATTATGTGATGAAGGTTACCTAGTGAATTTTAGGAATGATAAGTGTTTATTATACAATTCCAAGGAAGAGTTTATTCTTTATGCCCATAGGCAAGATAATATTTACACACTAAAATTAGAAGACCATTGGAACCAAAACATACCTTGAAACAGAGAAATGGAATATCATTCATGGTTATGGCATAGAATGGTAGGACACTGTATCCTTAAGAACCAATGAAAACTCTCTATGAGAAGACTAGTTAAATATCTTCTGCAGCATAAATTTTATTCTTCAACAGTTTTTTATCCTTGTTTATTTTCAATCAATATAAATTAGGTTTTAAATCAGTTGGTGAAGTTTCAACCACTTATGAATTCTAGTGGGTGCATATGGATATTTTTGGTCCAATAAAAACTGGAATCAATAGGGGAAAATATTATGTATTTTTCTTGGTTGATGATTATAATAGATTTTCATGAGACTATTTTCTGGAAAATTAATCTGAAGATTTTTTTATTTCAAAATTATTAGAACCCATGTTAAAAATGTGAAAAATCATCTTTTGTTAAATATTCATAGTGATCATGGAGTAAAATTTCAAAATTTGGATTTTGGAACATTTTGTAGTATAGAAGGAATTACTCATAACTTCTCAACACCAAGAACTCCTCAACAAAATGGTGTTGTTGAAAGAAGAAACAGAATTCTTAAAGAGATAACAAGATCCACGTTGAGTGAATATTCAGTATCCAAACATTTTTTTGCTGAAGCTATAAGTACTGCTTGGTATACTATAAATAATGTTTTGAATAGACCTTTTTTTAATAATAATCCTTATGAGTTATGAAATGGTAAAAAATATAGACTTTCACACTTCAAGGTTTTTGGTTTCAAAGTATTCATTTTGAATACTAAAGATAATTTACATAAATTCACACCCAAATATTAGGAAGTAATCTTCATAGGCTACTCCAAAACTTCTAATGCATATATAGTTTTCAATAAATGTATGTGTACTATTGAAGAAACAATAAATGTTAAATTTGATAAAGCCAATCACTTTGTTTTTAAACATCCTCAATCTATATATTCAGACGTGTTTTCAAAAACTGATTATCAACCCTTGATAAAAGATCCCTATGATAAGGAAAATGTTCAAGAAGATTTTTTGGAATCATTTACCCCAGGAGATTTACTACCATAGGTTGATGAATAGGTTTTACAAAACCCAAATCAGTTGTCTCTTAAGAATCATCTCAGTGATAATATATTTGTTGATACAAATAATCGTAAAAGGACACGAAATTCCTTAAGAAATAAAGTATAACATCTATCATTACTTTCCTATTTAGAACCAAAAAGCACTAGAAAAGCATTTGGTGATGATGATTGGAGAAAATCTATGAAAGATGAGTTAAATGAATTTAAAAGTAATAATGTCTATACCTAGCGTGAAAGATCTATGAAAAATTATATTATTGGAGTAAAATGGGTCTTTAAAAATAAGTGTGATGATAATGGAATCATAGTAAGAAATAAATATGGATTGGTTGCTAAAGGTTATAATCAAAAAGAAGGAATAGACTATGAATAAACCTATTTTACTGTATCTGGACTTGAATCTATATATGTTCTAATTTCCTTTGCAGCATTCTTTAACTTCCAACTTTTTCAAATGGATGTTAAATGTTATTTCCTTAATGGTTATGTTAAAGAGGACGTTTTTGTTAAAAACCTCTTGGTTTTGAAGATATAAAACATCCTAAACATGTTTTCAAACATACCAAATAATTATATAGACTTAAACAATCTTGTAGAGCTTTGTATGATATAATTACACGGGTTTTGTTACAAAACAATTACATTAAGGGAAATTCTGATCCAAACCATTTTATAAAGAAAGATAATAACAATGTTCTGATTATTCAGATTTATTTTGATGAAATTATATTTGGTTCAACTCCGCAATCTCTAACTGATTCCTTTGTGGATCTAATGAAATCTGAGTTCGAAATGAGTATGATTGGTGAGTTAACATTTTTCCTTGGTGTTAAAATTTCTCAAAAACCAGAAGGAGTACATATATCCCAACATAAGTATGTTAATGATCTTCCTATAACTTATGGATATGAAAACACTAAGAGTATAAGTACTCCCATTGGTACCTAAAATTCACTATATCTTGATGAAGATAGGAGACCAGTAGATCAAACATCATTTAAAGGTATGATAATAAGTCTACATTAGTTAGCATCTAGTCATCCAGACTTAATGTTTTCATTATACATATGTGAAATATATCAATCCAATCTTATGTAATCTCATTCAAAGGAAGTGAAAAGGATTTTCGCTACATAAAGATAACTATGGATTTAGAACTCTCTTTTTTTCTGGAAATTATTTTGTTCTAAAAAGTTTCTTGGATACTAAATTTGGGGGATGTAGAATTGATAGGAAACATACATGCATAAGTTTTCATTTCTTAGGAGATTCAATAGTTTCATGGTCATTCAAAAAACAACACTCAATAGAACATTACAAAAATGAAGATAAATATGTAGTAGATGGAAGTTGTTGTGCTCATGTGTTGTGGATGAAACACACACTCACAGACTATAGTATGAGTTTTACCAAAACACAAATATTGTGTGATAATACTAGTTCCATTGTTTTAAGTAAAAACAATGCACATAAATCTCGTGTAAAACAAATAGATATTAGGCATCAATTTTTTGGGAATCACTTGAAAAAAGGAGATATCTTTCTTCAATTTAACAGAATCCCAGTTCAAATTCCTGACATTTTCACAAAATCTTTAAACTCTGATAGATTTGAATATATAAAAAAAAGTTAGGAATGATAACCGTATGGTAATCTTCCAAATTAACTTATTTTTAAAACATATCTCTTTATAGTAAAAAACTATTTTTCATTGGGGGAGTACATTTTCTTATTTATCAGGTTTTTCTCCGTAATCAATTTTTTTTTCATAATCACATTTTTTATACTCAGTCAAAATTTTCTTAGTCTTAAATTTTTGTAATCAAAATTTTCAGAATCTAAAGTTATTCAATAAGAATTTTTCCTCCTTAAGAATAATCTTCCTTTCATTCTGAAAGGTAAATTTTATTTTCTATCTTTTTGTAATAATATTTTACATGTTGGTATTTCATTTTAATTTTATTTTCAGATTCATTGTTTTCCCTAAATCCAAATTTTTATCTTAAAAACCACAAATGATCGAAATCTATCAAAATCCCTATTCAAAAATCATCTCAACTGTCAGATTTGATCAGAATCTTTTTCAACCATTGTATCCACCAAAGAAGATGAACCGTCATCCAAATCGCCTTTATGCATCCCCCTGATGGTTATCCCACATCGATTTTTCAAGATTTTGCGTGCTAATTCTCTGCCACTATATGTTAAGGCCATTATGAATCCTCCAAATTTCCCCAGTTCTAGATGTCTGCTAAAGCTTCTCCTCAGAATGAAATTTCCACTGTTAAGAAAACATGTGAGTGGCAGATATACCGAGAAAGGATAGTAGATCAGAAATTCCACGACATATATGATTCTATTATTTCCAAAAATATTAAGAGGAATGGATGGAAGAGCCTTTATATTTCAAATCTGAAGTCACATGATATGGTGTATCTGGAGTTAATGGTGGAGTTTCATGAAACAGCAATCTTTTTTAATGAAGGAGGGAAAAATAAACTTTATTTCATGTGTTATAGAAAGACCTAATCTCTTTCATACAGCAAGCGGCGAGTCTAATTGGTATTCCTTGTGAAGGGGGAAGCTGAGTTATGTACTCACAAATTAACTGATGAATCAGGATATTTTAATAAGGAGAAAGAAATGGAGTGTCTTGACTGGAAAGTGGTGAAGACTTGGAAGATCAATCAACTTTCTACAAATTTTCAGATTCTTAAATTGTGGGTTCAATGATTTATAATTCCAATGAAATGGGATAAGGATAATCTGATGAAGAGTGGCTTCAATATTTTGGATTTCATGGTGAATCTATGAAATAAAAACCAGGTTATGTATATCTTGGTAACAATTGAGAATATCAAGAATGGAAATTTGAAGTCTCCGATTATTATGTATCCAACTATTTATTCAAAGATTATTGTTATTTGCCTTCATTCATTCAAAATCTGATGTAGTTCCATGTTGAGAAATTACAAAGTTATGTTTCTAAGTGATGAAACCTTAAAAAGAATGAAAATTGTATTCTCGAGTGAATCTCGAAAATTCTATGATCTTTCTAAAGATGAATTATTAGTTTTTTCAAAGAATTTGAAAGTGGATGAAACCTATCAGAAAAGTGGAAGGAAGAGAAATGCTAAAGAGCCAAAAGAGAAAACAAAAACTAACGTGGCCAAGCAATCTCATCCAGCACCACCAAAGCCGAAGATGTAAAAAGATTATCCTGATGATGTAGTGGCTATACGGAGAGAAGATATGAGGAATAGAAAGTAAGGGGATCCAAAGTTTGGCTTGGACCCTACTTAAGAAAATGCATTAAAGGAAAAGGCTATAGAGAATCCTGAAATGGAAAAAAAGAAAAGGAAGAAATTTTCAGAAGCTGAAGTTGTTCAATCTCTTCTAAAGGATACTAAAAGAGGCACTGAAAAAATTCTTGTACCAGAATATTTTTTGATAAATCAATTACAGAAGACTCTAGGAAAAAAGTGGTGGTTCCAGAATCGCATCAAGAAGAAGAAATTCCTCAGTAAGAGGAAGAGTAAATAGATGAAGAAAATGAGGAAGAAGAAAAATGAAATGAAACAGTTGATATTATAAAGAATGTTTAAGAAAAACATTTGAATGAAATTCCATCAGTAAAATAATCAATCCGAACATCCCATGAAGAATCCACAAAAATTTCTACCCTAGGAAATGATGAGAAGGGTGAAGGAGAAGTGAATTATCCGACAGATGATGAATGTAGTAATCATGAATTTATTCATCTGGAAGATCTAGTTGCTGATGCAGAGAAAGAAGAAGTTAAGGATTATAGGATTGTTTTGATATCTGATAGAGAGAATATATTTCTTAAAGAACAAGTCATCATTCTGAGACCAGATAGGGGAAAGAAGGTTGTTGTAGATACACCTAGTAAATCTTTGTTGAAGAATAAAGATGTCAAAGATTCATAAAAGAGTAAATATGATTATATCGAAAAATAATCATCACCAACCAAGCATTAGGATTCAGAATCATCTTACCTTGGACTTGATTTTGTTTTCTATCCATCGATGAAGTTGTTTGGTACTATTTCATTACTTCCAATCATAGATTCAAGATGCCAAATGCATCAGCATTCCATAAACCAGAAGCGAGATTTAGTTTCCATGGTGATGGAAAAATGTGTTTCACTATAGGTAGATTTCAAGACCTTCCACATTGGTTATGAAGCTCATAAAAGATCGTTCAAGAAGATGAAAAAATGGTCAAATAATGTTACTAAAGAAATGATAATTTTTGATGAATTCTATAATAATCTTAAGGATGGTTTTGATCCCAAATGTAGGAAGATTAAAGATCTTTCAAATAGTTTTGAGGAAAATTTATGTCTTAAAGAGACTACACGAAAGCAATAAGTTAAGGTTTTGAATGGGATGCTAAATTCTGTAGCTAGGAATTGGAAGACGGAAAAGATATCATAGAATGGAGATTGAAGAGAATCTTGTTAAACAAGAAGAACTGTTGAAACTCAAGAAGACTTTCTTAAGGCTCATGAAGTGAAAATTCAAACCTTGGAGAAGAAAAGTGAATACAGGGATCAGTTGCTTATGTGTAAAGAATAGGATCACAAAGAGATCAAGAAGCTAAAAACTCTTGTGAATAAGTTGATGCCAAAGGAGAAAGAGAGATATTTTCATTACATTTCAATCTTTTGTTATATTTTATTTATTGTAAAAATACTTCTCATATTAATGATTTTTTTGTTCTCTATATATTTGGTTTTACTAATGTTTCAGGTATTAATTTTTCCATTCCCTCTATTGCTTTTTGAAAATCACAAAGTAGGAGAAAGGAATGTTAAAAATAATTCAATGTAATGAAAAGATTTCCTTAAGGGGGAGTTCATCTAGAATAATGTTCTTATCAATGATATTTTCTAAATGCAAGAAAATGAAAAATATTATTCATGAAATCAATAATATGATCCTTAGTGTTTCTAAAGCCAAAGGGGGAGTTAGTCGTATTCACTATGATCGACAAGTAAAGGGAGATATGTTTTTCGAATTCCTTATATTTTTTTGGTAAGTATGTTTGTACTTTCCAAAAAGAGGGATATTGTTGAGTGAAAAGGGTTTCCTTATGAATTTTTCATTCCTTTATGTTTGGAAAATCAAAAACACTTTTTCTCAAGGAAAATTTTATTTCCCTGAAGATTTTTATTAAGAATTTTTTTTTTACTTCCTCAAGGGAATTTTTTCCTATCATTGTTTTCATTATTCATGATATAGATTCACTAAACCAAACTATTTTTATTTCTAATTGTAAAATTATTTTCCATTTCTAAAACCTAGTAATCCTATAAGTACTTATATATAAAGTATTTTGTTTTTAGGTATTGAATTCTGATATCGAATTCTTAGAAATTCTGATTTCCAATTCTCCAAAATTCAGATTTTTAATTCCATAAAATTCATATTCTAAATTCTCTGAAATTCGGATTCCAAATTCGATTAAATTCAGATTCCAAACTATCGGAAATTCAGATGCTTAATTCTCTGAAATTCAGATTCCAAATTCTCTGAAATTCCAATTCCAGATTCTCTAAAATTCAGATTCTGAATTCCTTAGAATGTAGACTTTGATTTCCATAGAATTCATGTTTTGAATTCCTTTGAATTCAGGTTCTGAATTCATTATAATTTAGGTCCCAAATTTCTTAGAAATCAGGTTTTGAATTCCATATAATTCAGATTCATAATACCTTAGAATTCAGGTTCATATTTCCTTTGAAATCAGGTTTCGAATTCCTTAGAATTTAGACTCCAATATTTTTAGAATTCAGGATCCGAATTCCTTAGAATTTAGCCTCCGAATTCCTTAGAATTTAGACTTCAAATTCCTTATAATTTAGAATCCGAGTCTATATAATTCTTATTTTGATTTCCTTGAACAACAGAATCTGAATATCCTGGTAATATAGTCTATACAAGTTTATTTTCTTAGACTCTGAACATTGTTTTTCCTGATACTCTAAAAAATAGATTTGGTTGAGCAACCATATTTACTCACCCTTGTAATAGTTATAAAATGATGTCGTGCATTCTGTTTCTAACTAACCGTTGTTTGAGTGACACGTTTATAGGTCCCTCTGAAATTTAATGAAATATATGACCATTGGAGGAGGGAGCAAGTCGTTAAAGAAATTCCTATAAATATGAGCTCATTTGAATGAGCTCAATACTGATACATGACTTACATGACTGTTCTACAAATTTAGAGATTACATGTTGCTGAAGTGATTTCTAGAGAGAAACACTATCATGATTTTGCATACTCAACATCATGTTAATATTGCTTTGTGAAACTCCTATTGTTGATGTGTACAATCGATGGCTTCTGGGGATAGAAGGACAGAGGTTTCAACAATCTTAAAGTTCAAGGACTTACTTGATAAGAAATACAAATATGTTGACTACCTTGAAGTTTGATGGCTTGCGGGGATAGCAAGACAGCCTCCGATATTCTTATTGCGGGCTTACCCTGGTGTGGGTAAGATTGAATTTCAGGAAAGTATAAATCAAGGGTCCTTTATCCAAGGTTTATTGATACCCTACTATTTTGGTAAAAAGATTCTATACTTGTTACTTGTATTATTTCATGTTATTTTTCTACTTCATTTTGATTAATAAGTAAATTATAACTATCTTATACATTCTTGTACATGTACTCTGATAAGTTAGATTCTATATTATTTAAGGTAGAATATTTTCCCTTGTAAACATTTCCTATGTTTCATTTTCAAAACCATATTTTCAAAATCTACCTAGTTTGTAAAACTAAGAGGTCTTGTGAATTTACTTTGTTTAACTTTGTTAAACAATATAATGTTTTATATCAAATTTAAACTTTCCGAAGGAATTTTTCAAGGATACAATTCACCCCCCTCTTGTATATAGAGTATCTATATCATTATTTAGATCCTACATATACAACCAAATTCAAAACAAATATAAAATGTATATTTATATAATTTTTTTAAAACATACCATTTACTTAGTGTGTATGATCAATAAAGATTTTTTTCTATGATTTTATGGTCTACAGATAAGAGGATACTACTTAAGTTGTGTGAGTTAAATGAGATAATTAGTGTGTATGAAAAAAAAATTGGGATTTAAAAAGAGATAACTAACTCTTTCCAATATATAACCATTCATAATATGAGCATTAATTCAATAGATAATTTGTTATTTTTCATTTCTAGACCTGTGATCATCTATAGAATGTGGAGGTCTAAGTGGTCAGGACCTTTACGAACAAGAAATTATTAGTTGATTTATTTTTATAGTTTTCTGGAAAAAATAAAATTCCATTATTACATAATTGATATAGGATTAAAAATTACATTATGTGGAAGCCGAAATATAAGGATACCATTTTTTTCTTTAATTATTGAGATTTCTCTACATCTTACTGCAGACTATAAAATCAGTTATTCATTTCATCTATCTCATCGTTCATTTTTTTTTAATTTTTTTTTTAATTCAATATGAGTTTTTATTTTCTTGTTATCTTTCTCATTATTTCCACTCGCAATCTAAATTAATAATAATAGAATGGTCACTTTTCCGTGGCATGGTGGGTTGAAGACTTGATTGAATTTTTATTTTATGAGAGATCATATTCTTACAATCGACCATATATATTCAAATATACTTTTTATGGTCACTTTATGACAAGTTCAAATTTCCATTCAAGGTCAATTACCGCTTATTTTTTATATGATCTCATTATTATGGTCACTTTAGTCTTCTTATAGTCTATTTGATACTTGGTGGATTTTCAACTTATAGTAAGTAATACTACAAAAATACTCTCACCATTAGTATCTTCATGAAATAAATTGCTTTCCATGGTATGTCTAGAACATGCTAAATTTTCAGTGCGTGTTTTTTTATTTTACCATTCTAGTCAAATGGTTGTTCTCATAAAAAATTACTTTTCATATTTGATCTAGTCCTTTGTCCAATTTTTCATCGTGCGGCCAGTTGGATTTTTTTTCTACTGACCAAAAACATTATTCCATGGTTATTTAATATTCTATAATAGTATATAGTCACTTGATGGATTCTATTCTAAATTCAGATTTACTACATGAGTTATATATCCTTCTTTATCTTGCTACTATATTTTGCGGTTGATAGGATTTCACTTCTTGAAATAACAAGAAAACTCGTAGTGAATTGGGATACCACAAGACCCTCATGGTCAATTGTCTAAAATGTTAGTTGGAGATTTTTATGATCATCATATGAATAGTTTCAAATAATAATAAAGGGAAATAAGGATATTAATTTCTTGATCTATCTTTAATAACATCCCTCTCGTTATAAATAGTTTCCCCATTTTACTTTTGAGAATTAATACTCGTTATCTTATGATTTCTGCTTATTCTTATAGGTTATATGGTATTATATTTTCTAGAGGAATAAAAATTTATTGTGAAGAATGAATTTACAATGTTAAATATCCATGATCAATGAAGTTCTAGTCTTTTTCCTTAAATTATACAATCTTTTTTGAAATCATGTTTTTCTAAAAACTATGTGCGATGGGATTTCCAAGGTTGATTATGATATATTGAGTCAATACATATTTCCATTCTGGGTTTTAACAATTCTAATTTTTATTCTATTAAAAATAAAATTGGAAAAAAATTAAAACCAATTTATCACCATTAAAATTTTTTATACTCATTTTTTTGTTATGTAAATCATTCATTAGACTAATACATTTTCGATGTACATTTCAAATCATGTTTTATTTTATAAAATAAAATCATGAACATTTTCAAATATATTTTGAGTAATTTTTTGGCATCATGGTTTGTTTTTTATTTTTGAATGACCTCTTCAATAAAAATAGAACTTCTGGAATGAATATTATTTTGAACCAAACTATTTAAATGTTTATAAAACATAGGAGTCAAAATTGAGTAAATTTTTTTTAGTATATGGGAATGAAAATTTAAATTTATGGACTATTATTTAATATTCTATACATTAAAATTATTTATAATTAATAAATATTAGTATCTTTAGGAAAATATTTTAACATTTAGTGGTTGATAATTTTTATGTTGTTTGAAAACAATTTTCAATGTTTGAGGAATTTAATTTCACTATTACCCCATAAATCCAATCATTTCACCATTTTATTTACCTATGAAAAAAATATGGTTTATTTAATTTTTTGGGAGTATGTATTACAAATCTCATTGAATTTAAACTTCTTGTTTTGAATTTAACTCATAAGATATGCTTCCCAATGGTCTATGAAATGGAAACCATGATACATGTTAAGATATTATTTCATTATTATTTTAATTCTTAATTAGTTATTTATTTTATTACTTTTTCAATCTTTCGCATCTAGTTGTGTGTCTAAATTATTCTTATCTCTTCTGTTTTTCTTTTCTATTCATCTGGAGGTAAAGATAAGTCTGGATGCTTCTGCAAGATGAAAATTGATGTATGAATAATTTGTATCAATATTTCCAATTTCAATATTTTTTTGTAAAATAGGGAACTATTACTAAACTAAAACCATTTAACTATAAGAGTTAAATAACATTATCGATGTGATATGTTCCATTGATGAGAATTCATATATAAATCAATTCATTGTAGAATTTTAGTTTTTCAATATTGAGAACCATATTCATTCATTGAACATGATAAATGGATTAATTGAGGATAAATAATCTACTGAGTGTGGGAGACATTTATGTGGCTTATTTTTTGTGAAATTAAACACATTAATTTTGGGAATATATTTATATTTGTATACGAAAAAGTGTTGTTAATTTGGAATTATTGAGGATTCAATAATATTTCATTGAATATTTATTATATGAATATCATGATGGAATTGAATATTTTAGATCAAAATTTATTAAATTATTTTTGGGTTTTTAAAAAAAAAATAGTATCATAAAATTCTTATTGAATTTTGTAATTAATAATTGAAATATAATTTTTTTAAAAATCCTTTTGAAAACATGGAGTATATAATTAAAGTTTTCCGATGATTCATGTTTTATTTTATATATAATTTTTTGAATATTATAAAATGTGACTTCGAAAAAAAAATTGTCTCATTTCATCTAATATGATTTAAATTATAAGTCCTTCATGGGCGTGATCCCAAAAATGAAATTTGTAAAATAGAAGAAATTGTAATTCAAGGTTTAAGAAGAAGTTTGAAAATTTGAAGCTACACATATTGAAGGGAATCTTGTAGAGTTATCTAGAATATAATTGAATATGCAACTGAGTTGTTTAGAGGAAAATCCCACCCATGTATGAGAATATAAAATTCATTTTGGATCACTACTTGAGTCGTGTGAGGAGTATAATAAATTGTGAAAGATTAACCTTGTTAAAACTTAGGATATGAGATCAGAGTAGCTAAGTGTGATATGTATGCATGAGTTTTCACATGAATTATTTTAAGTTGAAGACACACAATTTTCACATAAATTTTGACTAATCATTTCACTAAATATATAAGGGGGGAGACATTAACTAGGGAGATCATAGCTATAGTGAGGGTTCATAGAGAGGTCAAAAATTATATTGATGAAAAAGATATACATTCACTCATTGAACACAATATTCAATTAGTTTTATATATTATATTTGTTCTTATGTAATTTTTAATTAGTTGTTACAAATTATTGTTTTAAAAAATTGGTTAAAATTTTCTCATGGAAAGTTATTTTTCTGATACTTTTATTTCTCTTCGATCATGTCATTCATTTCTTGTTATATCTTATTCCTTATTTCCTTCCTATCTAGAAGTATTTTTTTAATTATTAACATTAATGATAATTGATATTTCACAAGTTTTGAAAAATATAAAGCACAATTTATTTTAAAATATTTTTATAATTTATTTTGAAATTAATTGAAGGAAGTCACACAAAAGACTAAAAATCATTATGTCTCGGTGACTTATCAACTCATTCCTTATGTAGTGTCATGTTTTGATTCTTGAAATGTTTTATAGTTTAAATTGAACTTTTACACTTCTTGAAAAATTTAGATTAGATTTTATAACATATTTATCCAAGAACTCTCTCAAATGTCCAAAACGAGTTAGTTACTAGACCTCAAGCATGTCTCCCTATATTCCAGAGAGTATCGACTTGTAGTGAGGATTTAAATAATATAGTTGGGGAGATGATACCCTCTAATTTAGAGGTGAAATGAAAGGGAAATAAATAAATATTAGAGTAATTGAAAATATAAGAAATGATTAAATATACAACATGAGAATAAAGGATGTTGCAAAAAAAATAAAACATGTAATATTAAGATAAAATGTAATTAAATGGCATGCCTGAATTCATAATGATAAAAGAAAATGATGTCACAAATAAAATCCCAATACCCCGGACCCAAATCTCTCATCGATCCCATCTCCAAACTACAATCCTTGTAGGAAGAAAAATCAACTACATTGTCTATTTACCTTGTCCATACATACATCAATGAATTATACTTGAGTAACCAATGATCACCCATATAGTGTGTGAGTAAAACCCAATAGGTTGACACCACCTTGTCCAAAAAAACTATTCTAATAGAAAGTTCATGAAACAAATACATGACATTGTATTATATAATATATTAATACAACAAATTAAATAATCCTAGAAACACTCTAGATCTAGGTTGTCCCTAAGGGCTACCCAATCCTTATGTGGATCCTTGTAGGATTTCAAATTCATAGGGATGCTCTTCCTTTATCAGGATGGATATTCTATACCATGTATCAAGAAATGCAAATAGGCTCTTTGTTAATTCTCATGTTGGAGTCAGTTATCAAATCCTATACCGTAATACGTCATCAAGGGGAATGTAAAAATCTCATAGTGGTTTCCAATAAAAATCATATGCTTGAGTCACTTAAGTCTTCCCATGGTACAAGACCATGCAAATTGGAATGTAACCATTTCATTCCAGAATAAATTAATTTTTCAATGATGGATTCACATATTTAATCCCATATGCATGTCATAAGTGGTGAATCCCATCTCAAGTGGTGGGTTCTCTTGTGCTAGGATGAAACATTTGGGTCACATCTCATGAGATAGTGGTTCAATCCCTTGGTCATCATATTAGAAAACATATATAAAAGAATCCCTTTTATAAAATTCATCACCATTCATATAAAATGCTTAGTTCTTTAATTTTTCTCATTTTATTAACCAATATATATTCTCAATTGGTAGATCCTCCCATAACTGGAAAAACCCCAAAAATAAAATCATTCTGAGATTATATTGATGTAACTTCTTTTTTGAAGCCACAACATGATGAAAACTCAATTCAAATTGTTAATCCAAAACCCAAATTTAATATTTTATGCTTCATTGTAAGTTCAAGGTAAGGATTTCCATGATAGTTGTCGTAATCATAATCTCAATTCCAATAGACCAAAAGGTGTCCAATCGAAGACATAAACACTAACTTATTTTAAAAAAATATTTAAAATAATATTCAGGTTCAACAAAATACATGCTGGTGGAATAAAAATTATTTCACATCCCTATATAATTTATAACTGATATTAGGGTAATTTTCCAGACCACCAAAATTAATCTAGTGATCAAAAAAACACCCATGATGGGGAATTCTCACTGAGAAACGAATGAGAAAGAGACCAAAAAGTAGAATCTAGATCACAGAAACATCTAGATGAAAAACTATAATTTTATTCATATAATAGATCACACATCCATAATAGATGATAGCATAAGGAAGAAGAAAACCAAAGTGAGTGGACTCATTGGAGATCAAATGCTAGATCAAGATGTCTGGAAGGGAAATGATCAGCCATAAATCAGATAGAGTCACCCAAGTGTATAGTTGAAGAGGCTATATAATGAAATATGCATAAGTTAGGAAAGGATAGCATTTTAAACCCAATGGTCTAGATTAATCCATCACATGAAACCATTTTTTGATGTGTATTCAACATATATAAAGAAATAGATCTCCTTAGGTTTAAAATACATTGATCAAAATTTTCATGATCTGTAATAAATTCTGGGCTTGTATAGAATTCACAACATGAAAACATTTCATGGATTCTTCTAAGAAACATATTTTCACCATGTATTACTAAATTTCAATGAATATGTTTTATTGGATGAAGCCACTGCACATTCCTTCAAAAATCCTAAAAACCATTCAACTCCACCCATTCACCAGAATAATATATTTGCGACCATAGAAATATTTATAATCATAATCTATTAACTAAAAAAACATATATCATAGATATTTATTTCATTTCCCAACAAAGGATATGTATCCCAAATAGAAACTTGATCACCATTGTTTATGATAATAAAAAATGATCTCAAAGATAATTAAAAAAATATTTAAAGGGGGACATAAATGGAAAAATATTGGAACATACTAGCTTCCTGTAATATAACAGCTCATTCCAAAGCTACTCCAGGCATTTCCATGAGGTCTCAGTGAACATACATAGCCACTATGCTCACATGTCAGATTATATCTCCCATGTTTCTCCTTAAACATTTCCATTATTTTAATGTACTATAATTAATGGTGTGGTATTTTCCTAGAGATACATCTCACTATAGTCCACAATCTGTATCAGATTCTCCTCAAATGATGCATCTATACCAAGTTCAGTATCATCAACATCTATTACTTGAGAAGGGCCAAGATGATATCTCTAAAGAAATTATATGTAAAACATGTCATGCATGGGACTGTAGTGTTGTGTAAGGGAAAATAGATATTCCACTAGACCAACCCTTTACACTATAATAAATGGTTAAAAAACCTAGGAACCAAGTTTCCAATATTCCTCATAGGGAATTGTCCCATCTTATGTGACACCAGGAGGAAAAAATGATGATCCACTTTAGACTCAAGAAGGAATATCTATTATACAACATGTGATTTATTCCTACTTTTCATGGTCATGAACCATTTACTAATCTACTGAACCTGCTTAGATGTGTACTAAATTATAGAAGATCCACATTGGGTTGACTCACCTACATACAACCAACAAATCAATGATATTTATGAACATCCATATGATGCCTCAAAAGGTTAAACTCAGCTCTTAGAATGTAATCCATTATAATACAAAACTATACAAGTTCCATATACCACTCCCGTGAACCCCTAAAACCATGCATGAATGATCAAAGAATATCCTCCAAAATCTAAATCTTTTATTCATATTGGTCATATGTTCAAGGTGAGAGGATTTACTTAAAAGATAATATGATTCATGATCCTTATAATGACCCAATAGAAATAACACATGAAACAAGGATCTCTATCAGAAATGATATTCCTCATAACACCATGCATTTGAACAATCTCCCACATGTAATAACTAACCAAATATTCCAGTGTAACTATTTACCAAATGTGAAAAAAGTTTCATACGTTTTTCAATCAGTATATAATCACCAATACTATATCATTTATACAAGGAATCTTGGTTAATACCATTACAATATCTACAATGACCACATACCATCTTCATATAGGAACATGAACAGGCTGTAATAGTCTTATAGGCATCTGGTGATTAGATTTCACTTACATACATATAAAGAATCTTCCTATAAATACCACTGCATCCCATTCCAATCCAAGCCACAAGTAATATATTCTAATATCATGATTCATTTTTTCAACCCTCAATGTACCACCCATCCAGAAGTGCGAAGCAATGTCATCACTCCTCACAC
The DNA here is from genome assembly GCA_963277665.1 of Viscum album. Taxonomy (NCBI): domain Eukaryota; kingdom Viridiplantae; phylum Streptophyta; class Magnoliopsida; order Santalales; family Viscaceae; genus Viscum; species Viscum album. The sequence continues at coordinate 766,009,473 of OY728119.1, read as the reverse complement.
AATGTTGTACGAACCCATTGTTATCCACGGATAAGAAAAACATCACTTCTACCAAGAGATCATTCCTATAGTGATACCCCACCATATATGGTCTCCTGAAAATATTTTCTCTCTATATCAGATAACCTCTCAGTATTTATCCGATTCAAAAGTATGGGTAAAATAGATGCTAATGTCAGAGCTACTTATTCCCGAGTCACATGCTCATATAGATTCAGGTTTGTAAATAGTACAATCATATGAGTCCCAATGTAAGACTCTTGAACTACATTCTTCAACATATTCTATCTTCTCTAATGGGTTATGAAATTTCCCTTAACTTTATATAATACATCTCTAATTAAAAATACTTAAGATACTCGACCCATAACCTATGCTGAAAGTTAAAGACCTACATAGAAAATACAAACCTGAGGATTTTTTGCTCTACGTACACCAAACAACTATCTCCTAATAGAATTTGTATCTATAATTTAAGGGTGTCTAACACCACGTCCTACTCAAGATAATGACTCGGGTAATTCCTTTCATGCAGTCTCTACTATCTAGAGAATTATGTAACCACTCAATAATCATATATCATAAATTCTCTATGTCAAACTCCAGATACGTCACAATAATCAGTATATGACATACCTAAAATGTGTAAGGTGAGGATCAATGTTAATTCCAACCTACTCTATATCTACTAAAAACACTCTCACATGCTTTTGACTGATCAAACTATACTCCATTCTTGGTTATCCCAAACATCAATGATTACAGCTGGGAGAAGTCCAAGATTAATGATAATAATAACCTAATAAACAGAAAATGATCTTAAATCATAAATACATTATCAGGCTTCTCCCATGATACTATGATTATAACCTTCTATGGGTCCACAGAAACTCCATCATCTGAGATGACATGACAGAAAAAGTGAACTTTATCAATATAGAAACATTATTTGTATATACTGGTGTAAATATGACACAATATCAATGTAATCAAGATGATGTCATGTTTTTGGTCATGATAATATACTAACTAGGAGTACACTAATATGTCATGGACAAAATAACAACAAATAAATCCATAAAATTTTGAAATATCTTATTATTCGTAGCCATGAATATTTTCAGTGTGTTCTTCAAAACAAATGACCTCTCCATGAAATCATTCAAGACATAAATGATACTAAATAAAGTCTAAGGTATGTTTTAAGATATTAGTATTAATTTATGATACAACAATCTCAAGTAAATGTTAGTGAAAATTTGGGAACCTCTCAGTTGATTGAAGTGATTTTCGACGCATAGAAGGGTAACTAGTTCTTAACCATCATAGGGTTCAATCTCTCTTTGTCCACACACATGTGGAAAGTCCCATTAGAATTCTCGGAGAAAATCATGGATAACATCAAGGTGATGAAATAGGTGGTATGAATCCCTTTTATTGTTGATATTCCAAAATAGAATTCAATTCATGAATCTCTTTTTGTTCTATCCTTTATGGTGGGATAGAAACTAGATTTACTCCCAACACCAACATGATCATTTACTCGATCTCCTACATAGATAATAAGCTATATAACTCTTCAACAAAAACATTGTAAAAATATTCAACTACAATTGGAAAATTATCCTACTATATTCTACTATCATCTATTGAAATTCTTGCTATCTGATCCATGAGAAAATCCATTTTTCCCTGAATTTTACCTGCCAGACTAGCTTGAAGATCCCACTCACCCTGGTGAAAAAAGATACCTATTTATGGAGATGTAAATATAAATCATGTCCGGTTAGAGTAAATTTAATCACGGCACCGATTTACCCAATCCATAAAAATAATCAAATAAAAACTTTTCATTTACATCAAAAAAAAATTCTAATTGAAAGGGTAAAAACTAATTTATATAGAATAGACCTTATAATGTTGGATATACCCCAACCACACTCCTTACGATGTATAGATAGTTTATAATCAATCCAATATTTCTACAACCAAGAACAAAACGTTTTAAAAAATATAATATATAAATAAATATGATGATCATTTTAAAAAAAAAACATAGAAAATAGAAGATTATATGAGAATCGTACCTCTAATGGTAGAAAGTCCAACATCCAAAAGAATTGGATTATATTTCATAACATGTATTTGATTTTAAATTCTACGCTTGGTTCCAGTATGACTCCCCTGTGCTACTCACTATGAGTGGTACTATAACTAAAAAACATGTTTACCACATCCCATACCCCGGATTGGATGTCTAGTATAACTCTAACTACCAGTCTGCTGAGGGGTGGTTGTGTCCTTTCTAGACTTCGGTGCCTACCATGATACCTTTCCACTTATATTCTATTGTGATCTCTTACACAATAAATGAATATGGTCCATACATCTACATAAATGGAACTCCACAATGAGGTATACACTAATGGTGCTTTTGGAAACCCCTTCCACACTGAAATAAATCTAACATGATAAAACTCTACGATTCCTATCAAATCCCCTACCATATATATATGATACTCACCTGATAGTAACTTTCATAAATATGTTTCTTATAATAAGAAGAGATCTCAAATCACCCTGCTAAAACTACATGACCACTTCTCTGGGCCACTTTCATTTCCCCCTCCTTGATAAGATATTGATTCAACATGTAATCAAAGGTACTCAGGAAAAATATGTTCTCCTATGATCATATATCTTAGAATAGACTATCCCCAAAATAACTCCCCCTTGCTACCTCATCTATTGCTATATATAGAGAAAACAATATAGGGAAGGGAAACATCCATTGTACTCTATCAATGAAATTCCTTCCTACATAAGGTGCATTAACTTGTGATACATCTCACCCCTCAATAATTCAGGATATTATTGGATTAGAAACATATACTCAAATTCCATCTTTGTAAGCTCCCCCTACCCAATTATCTTTCTCAATAATTTCCCACCATTGATTGGATTGTCCATAAAGAATTTTTGAAATAAAACTCACCCACCTATTATAATGTTTATCATGGTACTGAAATATCATATGGACTAACTCAATATAAAAATTGGATACCTTGGGAACTCCCTCCCCAATGAACTTATTATGGTGTTGTAGTTGATACACTCTCGTCAGCACATAAATTGAAGGTGTAGTACAAAAATCTTCCACTCCATGGATTATATGAACCTAATAATTCTATCACAGTGTTTTTTATCCACTAAATCCTAGGATTCATTGTAAGATTCATCTCAAATATGGTAGGATCATGGTCACTTTCACTATTCTAACACTCAACTCGAAGATGACAAGGAGGAATTTTCCATAAAAGTAAAACAATATCCATAGCTGAATTTGTTGAATTCTTTTGATTTTTATTTTTATGTTATAATATTCTATTTATCATCCATGTCTATAATTTATTATCTTAATGATTTTTTCAACTACATATACTTTATCACTAGGATTATATTATGGTTTAACTTTACCAACTATCCCTCTGTATTATTCATTATTTTTTTTTGTATTTTCTTCGTTCAATATAGTAGTATTGTAACCATAATATCAAACTACTTGAAATTTCTATGAATATTATTCCATATCTCTCTTATACATATTATATTGAGACATTTCCACTTAAGCTACAAGAACAAATTGATGATGATCTTTTACCCACATTTCTCTAGTCTCAGTAGGGGGAGCATAATCATCATTCTAGAAATTTTTAGGTTATTAATTAATGAAATTTACAATTATAGTGATAGATTGAATGAATAAAGAAAATTTATAAAACTGTGATTTTAAATTCTATTAAATTATAATAAATAAAAAATAGATATTCTTCATAGCATGTTGCATAAAATTCACTATCATTATGATATTTTTTAAAGCCTCATTCTTTAACTAATTAATTATAAAATTTAACTCATTAATCATCCTATAAAATGACATTTTATAAATGAATTTATATAGAACATTAGGCTTAAACTTCCTTGATTTCATTACATAATTTTATCTTCCTGAATTATGAGAAGATACTAACATGTCTATTCAAGCATTTCTTAGTGGTTTCCCTGGTCTCAGCTAACGCTTAGGATATTTTGGGTCCTTTAGTGACTTATAAAAATTAATTAATCAAGGAATATAATCAATGTAGTTCTTAGAACATGGATTGTAAGAAATATTTATATTTCCATACATTCCCTCAAAAACACAAGTTTCCTCTATAAGAATATTTCTAGGATATTGATCAATATTTACATCCAATATGAGTAATAATTTATTTTATGAACCTCCCATAGATAAGATATTGGTTCACTCTACCTTTTTAAAACTCAATTTAATTCGGAATCATTTGAATCATCATGAGAATATATTGTGTTTTCTTAAATAAAATAAAAATAAATAGGTATAGATAGTTAACATCACAAGTTCTTAATAAGATAATATTAGTTCTGCTGAGGATTGCGTAAGCTTTTATATATATCCTTGCTAATGACTCAACCAAAAAATAATTATTCTTTTAATTAGATATTTTATAACCATATTTGTATGAGTTTAATAAAATTAATATCATTTAATATAACGAAACATTTTAAACTTATTGAATAGTTTTCTTAATGATCAAATAATTAATATCAGTAATTTCCATTGATGTATCATTTATATTTACACCATTCACTCTTTATGTTTAAAACCTTTATATTTTATGATATATTACTATTATTATAAATTTAATATTTTCAATATCTTGTGATATATATAAACCTGATTATGAATAAAATAAAATATATTATACATTTATATCCTAACCATTATATTAGACAATGAATAGGAATAATTATGAATTTCTCATAAAGGCCTTGAAGTGGCATCTCTCCATCCCTACTACACTACTAAGGTTCCTCTGGTGTGACAACAAGGTAGGGAAATGCTATATTGGAATACATTAGAACTTAATACCCTCCCCTTTATTTTCTTGGATTCCCCAGACATGGTGTTACTACTCTTGTGGTCTCATTTCATTTTAATATAGTGGTTTCTATTCAATTCTCATTCGAGGTTCTTGTATTTCAATTCATGGTGCTTCGTTTGGAAATCCCTACAATGGATCTCATTTAGTATTCCATATGTTTGATCCCTAGATTTTATAGTGTCACTGGTGCTCGTCTACATGGATATAGTGTGTTTCTCTTTTGGTGGGATTTCTCTATACAATTAGGGTTTCCTCTACCCTTCCCCTTTCCTTAAATGACACCACTATCCTTCATCCCCAACCATATTATGATGTCTCTTCATCCACTCACATTATTATGGAATCATAGTTCTCTTGTTCCTTCCTTTATAGTTCATTTTGGATTGTATTTTTGTTTTTGTATGATTTTAATCTATTTAGGTCTGTCCTTCCACCTCTACTGCACTTTCATATTCTCCCATAATGCTAGTCCCCATCATGGTTGAACTTGATATTTATACAGTGTCTTGGGAATGTGATGGAGAAGTGATGGATTAGGTGATTTGGATACTCTAGTTTTGGGGTTACTGTTTTTGAGAAATTGTTTTCTGTTATGCACTCAAAGGATCACACCATTTTCAACACCCTCTATTCTTTTGTTCTCATACATCTCAATTGATCTAATTTCAGTCATTCACTACGGCTCTCATAGTGTGTTGGGATTATGAAGTAAGTATGATTGATGATGGTTCTACTTATTTCAAGAAGGTGTTATCAGTTCTTTTGTTTGATTATTATGATTTGAGTTCTTATTTTAATATCGTATTAGTCGAGGTCTCTTGAAAATGTTTTGGTGATAGTGGAAATTTTGTATTGTTTGACGGTTTTTTCTTATGATTAGTGGTGGAGATGTTTCAGGTTGTGACCAGAAGATTCAGAACCCTAGGCATTGATGGTGTGTAGAAGATGGCTAGCGATCCATCACATGGGGTTTGAATTTCGAATCATGGATTTTATATTTTAGATCATTAATTTTTATCATTATTTTGGACTTCTTATTATAGATTGGTTGTAAAAATTGAGATGGTTTATTATGTTGTTTTGTGTTTCTTCTTGTAAGGGTTCTTAATCAACTCTAAAATTGATTTAGAAAAAATATAAAAAAATGATATTGAGGAATATGAATAATAAAATTTGGAATATAAAATAAAATTTTATATATAAATAAAATTTATTGATAAATAATTACTCAATTTTTAATAAAGTCTTGAAATGCATCAAAAATACATTTTCCAAAAAAAAATTACAAGTGTATTTCCAAAAAAATAATAAAATAAATTTATTCCAATTTTAGATTTTTTTTTCAAAAAATGGACTTCATTTTTGAAAATAACATGACTAAAATATCTTATGATGAATTTTTTAAAACCCACTAATGGTTTATTTTTTGATAAATAGTGAGATATATTGATTTATGTTGAATAGGGTATTTTATTTAAATAACTTATATAGATAATTTTTGTCTAAAAGATGTTTTAAATATACATTTAGATTAATTATATTATTAATTATCCAATTCAGGTCATTAGAATAATTTTTATATGAAATTAGGTTATAAAAAAATTACTTATTTTTTTGGAAAACCATTTTTCTTCATGTTTTTCATGTTTTATTATAAATTAAATTTCATAACATTTTGAGTTGAAATTGGTAAATTGGATTCTAGATATCAAATAAAAATAATTAATATTACATAACAAGTTCAAATAAACATTTTTCAGTATGAATAGTAACTATTGTAAAAAAATAACTATAGTTAAGTTTAAAATGGGTTACCATGGTGATTAACCAAGAATTAATGGTGTATATTCCAATTTGAATGTTTTAAATCCTATTGTTTAGAATTTTATTGAAATTTTAATATCACACTTTCGAATCTATTACAATTTTGATTCATTTTAATTGAATATGAATTTATAATATTTTATTCGTTATAGAAATTCCAAGTGTGTCATATCCCCCACTTATAAAAGGACACAAATAATTTCCCATATTCACACCCATTTAAACCATATTATTTAACCAAAACCTTCTTAATTTAATTATAAAAATACCTGTCAATTAATTATAGGTTCTGGTCTTCTAAAAGTTCATTCCAAGGGTCCTTATGAAAGGATCTAACAGAGACCTATCGAGGAAGAGGTAATCATCTTAACTTACCACTATCAATTTATTTATTTTTATATATCCTCTAAATATGTGGTCTTAATCATAAAATAATAACTTAAATAATCTAAATATACTAAAATATATTTAGGACTATGTAATAACCAATATCCACCCTCTATTCTATCAAATGGGAAGTAAATGAATCGCTCATGTATACATATGTACTAATTCCTACATGTATTAATACAATTCATTTTTTATACACATCATTAATTGATGGTTATTATAATGGTATTAATGGTTATATATTATATTCGTGAAATAATTATGAGTTTAGATTTATAATAACATATTGATTTTCTTACATTCTAATCCGTTAGAATAAAATAATGTTGCTCATGTGTAAGTTTGGACTACCACCTCCACGAAGAGATATGATTTATTTCTTCTTTATGATTTATAGAAATAGTAATAAGTATTTATTTAATAGCATATATGATATATATGATATAATAATGAATCTATAATGGTACATTAGTCTCTACCATTTCATTTATTCCATCTGTCTAAAACTGGAAACAATGTTTATGCCCACATATAACCTACCATCTTCGAAAACATTTATTTCATTATTCTATATCAATGTTTCATTAATGAATATAAATATACACATAATGAATATATATGATATATATATCGTGAATAATTTTTTTGATAATGGAACATTGATCAATGTATAATAATCGTAACTATCAGACTAAAATTATTATAAAAATGAAATAGTTGACACTTGAAAATGAAGATATTAATAAGGAATTAATACTAAATTTGTTTTAAAATATTGTAATTGTATAATATATGATATTATAAGTACATAAAGTAATTATTTATATATTCATAATAAAAATAATATTTTTTATATACGAGGAAATAGTGACTTTGAATAAAGTAAAACTTGAAGTTATAGAATTTCATCTAACATTTATTTAGGTAAGACATGTTGTAGTTTCTATCCTTAGACCAAATATTTTTAATTTAATTATATTTTTATTTTATTATTATAATATTAAGAAAATATATAATTACATATTTTTAATTTTCCTGGATGAATTTAATGAAATATTTTCATAGAGTATCTATCACATTGAGATGGTCATAGAAGTTCTCTACAATGATGAGAACCTTGAAATTCCATGATGATATAATCAAATATAGTTCATTATAAGGATAAAGTTCTATGATGGGACACATATAATGTTACTGTTGTTTCGGTGCGGATGTGCGTCGGGTTACGCTGTTCCGCCAGGACGCGTTCGCGCGTGCACCCGTCGACCCGAGGGGATAGTCGCGCGTCTTGTGGTCCCGCAGTCCCGCTTTCCAAGGGCGGGCGGCATCCGTCCCTTATTCAGGGGCGTCTGCTCCTTGATCGAAACCGGGATGATGGGATGTCGGCTCCTCCTTCCGTGGACGTCTCCTCGGAACTCGTCGCCTAATCCGGGTCTCCCTCATAGATTTAAGAATGTCCGTGAATCTCGTTCCCGGCGCCATATCTTCATGGACACCGGTTAATAATGCTGTTTCCGCCCGGACGCTCCAAGGAGTCCGGTCGGGGCAGCAACCTGCGGTGAGGAGACCGGGTGGCTCTGGGTGTCGGGGGCGTGTCTTAACACTGCGCCTCTGCATGTCTGCCTTCCGTCCCTAATAGGGCTTCTCGAAGGCGTGATGGCCTGAGGCATCCCGCACTGGGTGCAGGGAACTGTGTTACGTGAGGTTTTCCTCAGCCTCCCATGTTTAACACGGGGTATGCCGCGAGTTTAACGTCCAGCGGGGACGACATCGGACTGATCAACACGAGGAGTGGATCAGATGACAGAACCCCTTGCGGGGAACCTCCGACGCTGGGGCCAGCACATGGGCGGCTTCCCGAGTGAAGTGGAGTGGGATAAAATGGCATGACCCCGCCGGGATTTGGCGGCCCGGGTAAGGATCAGGGTGGATGATGGAGTGAAGAGCTTGGACCCCGTAGGGGCTTCCTACGTACCGCGCGTTAGCGCGGATCAAAGTCAGCGTAGTTCGGATATACAGTTTAACGTCATGCTGGACGTCGGCAAGCCGACTCACAGGGAGATCGAGGCCGCCGGGCGGAGGATTGAACCAAACCACCTCGCACAGAGGGGGATGGAACGGCCGGGTGGATCACAGTTTTACGTCATGCTGGACGTTGGCAAGCCGACTCACGAAGAGATCGAGGCGGTGGGGAAGCAAAATGGAGATACACACGTGCAGTCCCCCACGGAGCGGATTCATAGGTGAATCGACGCGAGTGTGAACCCAGGAGGGGTCCACTGATGGACGAACCGACGTAAATACGACCGGGACGACCAAGTGGCGGGCTTGAACCTCGGGAAGGCTTCCTACGTACCCTGTTTAGAAGACAGGGATCAAAGTCCACGTAGTTCATTCTGTCAGGACTTACGCACTTGAGGCAGCCCGGATGCGGCAAAACTCAGTTGGAAGGGACTTGGACCGAAAGTAGGAGACACCTCGATCCCAGTCACACCCTCTACTGGTTTCGGCAGTGGGGGAGCGCAATGGAGATACACATGTGCAGCCCCCCACAAAAAAACTAGGGGGTTTGTAATACCCTACCCCCGTGGGGAAAAGCCGCTCCCATTAAATCGTCCCTAAAGAGGGGCAATCCCGACATCCCTGCAGAGACGAGCGGGTGGGGGCCACATCCAAACCGGGGGGGACCCTGCGTGCGAGGCACGGGATCGGGTGATGCGGACGGTTTAACGTCTTGCCGGACGAAGTACAGTTTAATGTCGTGTGTTGAGGACGAAGCGGACGGTTTAACGTCTTGCCGGACGAAGTACAGTTTAACGTCGTGTGCTGAGGACGAAGGTGCTTGGCGGTTTAACGTCTTGCAGCACGGACAATAGGGGCTAGGCAGTTTAGCGTCGTGTAGCTTGGACGTAGTACAGTTTAACGTCATGTTGGACGGATGCAGTTTAGCGTCATGCGGGACGAATGTGCAGTTTAACGTCATTCGGGACGAATATGCAGTTTAACGTCATGCGGGACGAATGTGCAATTTAACGTCATGCTGGACATATGTGCAGTTTAACGTCATGCTGGACATTGGTTGCCGCCGATGGGTCCGTGTCACTTCGCGCAAGCCTGGAGGGCCGCACGGAAAGACAACGCACGGTGCGGGCACCCAGGATGAAGATCATCGGGCGCCACGCAGGCGGGTACCCTCAGGGGGTCAAAGGGGGCGACCCCGGCGGTTTGCGCGCAAAAGAGGAGCTTTGCGCGCAATACCGCAGGTCGGCGCGTAATTGGGTGGGCTGGCGCGCAATTGGGCCAGCGCTTTGTGCGCAGATGATTGAGATTGCGCACACCGGGCTTCGGACAGCTCGCGGGGGCAACGGCTCATTCTCTAACGAACGACCACTTTGAAGAGGGGGGTGCGCGCAATCGGGCCGGATTGCGCGCACCCTGGTGGCAATCGCGCGCAAGAGGCTTCTTTTGCGCGCGAAGGCCTTACGGTGAAGAATTAGTTCAAAAGAAAGAAGCCAAAGGGATTGCGCGCGAAGGCGAACCCCAAGGCTCTATTGCGCGAAAGAAAGGAGGTTACCTGAAGATCGGCATTGCGCGCGGAAGGGGTTGGATTGCGCGAACGAGCGACGCTTCGGATTCTGGAAACCTTCAAAACGTCGGGGGTCGCCTTATATTTATAGGCAACCCCGGGCGCGGAATCTGGTCGTCGGGCGCGGAATTCTCTTAGCGGGCGCGGAATCGGGCCCGGCGCGCAAGGGAGCCGCGCAGGCCACGGGCGCGCAAAATAGCGTGCCGGCCCAGCGCATTGCGCGCATCGCAGGAGGATTGCGCGCCGCGACTCAACTTTGCGCGCGGGACTCTGAAATTTCGCGCAAGCCCTCCGGGCCCTCCGGAACGTGCCTCTGACTCCAAATATCACTTCGCTTTCCGCATCCGGAGCTTCGTTTGGGAACAACGGACTTTTCCGGCGTCTACAAAAGCCCCCCCTCGGAATCTGATCGGCGAGAGGTCGCAACGATCGGGTTCCGAGGGGACGCCGGAATGCCGAAGTCCTGGGCCGCGCGGGACTCAGGCGCGCAAAAGGGGGCGTCGGGCTCGCAATTCGCAGCCGCGGTCGCGCAATCGAGCGTTCCGCACGGCGCGGAATCCAGGCCTCGTCTATAAATAGGGTTCCAGGGTTCCGCGTTCCGTACACAGGCCTTCCGTGCGATAAGCTTCAACGCTCTCGTGCGCGAAATTGCCTTTTCCGGTCGCGAAATTCGCCCGATCGGCGCGCAAAACCATCCGGATTTCGCCCTTTCTTTACGCGAAAACCCGGAACTTTGCGCGACATTCTTCCCGATTGCGCGCCGTCCACTTGGATTGTGTTACAACCTTCAAACTTCTCTACCAGCCTCGTCCGATTCCGCACGCTTCATCCCTTAACCCGCACGACTCCTGAAGCTTCTGAGATGGCCGCGCATCAAAGAAATGAGGGGGACGCCGCCACTCGCAGAGCTGAGATGGCGAAGAACGAGGAGGTCTACGGAGCCAAGGAGATTGTTTCCAACAATCAATCCTTGTTCGACTTGCTGACGCCGGCCCAGAAGACATATCCGCTGTCAGACAACCTGCTGCTCTGGAACTTCGGCATCCTAGATGAGGTTCCGGTGCCAGGGTTCGAGGTTGATGCGCCACGGACCTGGGTGACTCGGGAGGACGAGCTTCCCCGCTATAACATCACCAACAATGGGCATCCTGCCAGGGAGACCAGGCACTTAGATGTCTACGTCCTGAACCCGAGGACGCGAACCATTGACGGGGGTGAGCCTACTGCGGAGAATTCTCCGGCCCTCTACTCGAGCACATACCGCCAGAGTGTCACGGACGACACCAAGGGTTGGCTGAAGGACTAGGACTTGCGATCTGGGGGCAATTTCACCAGCGAGTGGGCCTGGGCGTTCTGGGTACGCCACACTTGCAATCATTTCGCAGAGGAGCTGCGGTACATCGGCCTGTTTGAGGCCGTGTGGACGTCGCAGTTCCACTTCTACCAGCAGTCCGAGCTCGGGCCGGAGCTGTTCACCCGCTGGTCCTCGGATACCAACACCTTCCATCTTCACCATGGGGAGGTCGGCATCGGTCTCTGGGACATCCACTGCATCGGAGGTGTCCCGCTGGAGGGCTACCAGTATGATGAGTTCCTGCCTCCGAGGAACACCTGGGGTGACAGGTCACAGACTCCCATCCTGACGTGGCATCTGCTAGACCTGGATACAGAGCGGCTCGGGGTCAAGGACTTCCAGAAGGACATAGCCTACAAGGAGTGGTTCGGCTAGTTCTTGGAGCATGACCCAGCGGTCAAGATGCCAGGCAGGGGGAAGCGGTGCCCGACCGCGGCTCAGAGGAGCCGGAACGGGTCGTACTGGCGGGTCCCGGAGACGGGCGACTACCGCTCATGGGGGTACCGCGTCATCAAGTCCCGGGACCCAAATGTCCGGTACGCGGCATTCCTGGCCGCCTTTCTGAGTGGGTGGCTCCTGCCAGTGCGGGACGCGAGAATGGGCGTTCGCCCGGCGACACTGGCGGTGGCGGGCGCTATGGCCGCCAACAAAAGATACAACCTCGGGGTCCCAGTGTTGGCTAAGCTGTACGCCATCCTGGGACGCATCTCACGAGGGGGGTCACCACGAAGGATCTATGGGCCCTTTCAGTTCTTCCACGGCTGGGTGGCTGCTCACCTCGGTGGGTACACGTTTCCGAACGCCATCATTCCTCCGGGCAACGGCCTGCGACCCTCCCTGCTGAACATTGCGGGGGTCGCTCCGATGACCCTAAGTGAGGAGGGCGTGAGGATTCGGATTGGCAATCATGCCAATTTCAACTTCAGCCCGTTCCCCACTCCCGTCGGCCAGATGATCGACAATGGGCAGGGTCCACTGGAGCAGCATGAATACTTCCTGAACATGCGGGGCGGGGTGCTCGTGGCTCGGATCGACGGGAAGGTGATCTGCGAGCCTTACGTGCCAACCCGGTTCGCCAGGCAGTTCGGGTGCCTTCAACGGATGCCGAAGAGGGTATTCACTGCTGTCCGGGAGGAGACGAACCCTTGCGTCCTTCGCCAGATGTGGCTGATGTTTGCCGCTTTCGGCTCCGGCGACGTCATCACTCTCCCTCCTACCGGGGTTGACGCAGGCTTGGCAACCGAGTACGCCGAACACTGGGCCATCGCGTACCCCGAGGGGCTTCTACGGAAGCCAGTTCGGCGGCTCGAGGTTACCCGTGCGGAGACTGGGCGTCAAGGAAGGAGGCGAGGTGCCGCCACATGGGGGAGAACGGAGGCGCGCTAAGCAGCGGAGCCGGCGTGAGCAGGGACTTCGGCGGCGGGCACATCGCAGGCTGCCGCTACGACCTCGGCGCCCAGAGAGGGGGCACGCGCGGTGGTCGAAGAGCGGCCCGGGAAGCAGGTGAGACGTCTGCTCGAACCCCCCCATGATGCAGTCTTCCCGGCGCTGTGGTCGGCCTGGATGACCCTGCGGCAGTCACTGGGGACCGACGCCATCTGGAGAAAGATTCTCAGAGAAGGAATCCATCTGCCAGAGGTCGGGCGCCTCCATATTGCCGACAGGGTGGACTTCAACCGGCAGTATGCGTATCTGACGGCCATGGACGATTACGCGCGCCAACGTGGTCAGTGTGCGGAGCCATCCCTTCTGGTGAAGGTGATGCTCGGTCTAGAGCCCGCTCCAGAACAGATGCCACCGGAAGAAGACGACAGTAGCAACGACTCCGAGGAAGAGGAGGAGATGGGGGAGGATGAAGGCTCCAAGGGAAGATCCCATCAGGGGAGTCCGCGAGAGAGCGGCGAGGTGGCCGGCTCTGACAATGTTGATGTCACTGAGCTCCTCGAGGTCCGCTTCTATCCCTACTCAACCTGCTTCATCCATTCCCTTATGCAGCTTCTAACCCATTTCTCCACCTTTCTCAGGAGCGCACGGATGTTGGTCAGGCGTCCTCAGCGGGAGTAGGAGGGGCGCCAGCAGGACAAGGCGGGGGCCAGGCACCCATTATCGAATTGACAAGCGCGGAAGGGCCCCCTGCTGCAACTGTTCCTGCGACGGCCGGGATAGCGGAAGATGACGCTCTGAACTCCCGTAAGTCTCCTTGCTTCTCCTTGCTTTACTGCTGGTTCTTGCCATTGACGATCCGTGACTAACCATGGCATGCCCCGCGCAGTGATCTCAACACTGGAGGCTCGTCGGGTTGCCGAACCCGGGCCATCTACGAGTGGACCAGTGGTGGACATGCCGCCTGCTCCGGAACAGACTTCCCAAACCGAGCCGGCCCCACCAACTGCTGATCAGGGGGCTGCGGACGCTGGCGGTGCTGACATCGGAGAGAGGTCGGGGGCTGACGACGGTGTCAGCGCCGCTGAGGAGAGAGAAGAAGGTCGCCCAGATGTTGGGGAACCTATCCCTCATGAGGACCTCCCAGGGGCGGACCCTGCAGCAGACCTGCTGGATGCCTTCCCTGCCTACCGGCCTGCCGACCCCGAGGAGATGGACGACTCGGACGCGGAGGCGGTCGAGGAGAGCCGGATAACGCGCCGCAGGGGGTGGAAGTGCATCCAGCGCTTCCTCAAGCGAGACCCATCGGAGTGGCTGGGGCGCATGGGATCACTTCAAACCTGGCTGCACTTCCTGTGTGCCGGGGGAGCTGATGCTCAACGAGCACGCGGGCGCTCCTCGCGGCGGAGCAGGAAGTCCGGCGTCTCGAAGGGCAGGCAGCAGAGAAGGAGGCCTTCGTCGCAACGTGTACCGAGCTTGTGGAGCAACTAGCAGCCCAGCTGGTCGACGCCCAGGTACAGCTGACGGAGGCGGGCCAACAGATGGTCACAATTCAGGTCGAGCGGGAGCGTGCACAGGCCAGAATCGACGAACTGCGTGCTGCGACCGCCGACGAGGAGAGGGCATGCAGAGAGCGAGAAGCAGCCCTGGAGGCCGCCCGCCAAAGGGTAGCGACGTTAGAGAGACTCATTCAGCACGCTAATCCCTAGGGGCTTTGTTTTGCCACTCCCAGAACATTTTGCTTCTGCTACCTTGATCCATTTGTATGAACCAATATATTTATCTGCATCTTTTGGCTTAACATGCTCAACCACAATTCACTGTCTTGCGGGAGCGTTAACCAAGCATCAGGCATCCATAGTTGGGCCTGGATTGCTGGAGAAAAGAGGGAGGTCATTCCTAGGAAAGGAGACCTCAAGCCTAATCAATGTATCATCCCCCCAACTTGTTCCAACACACGAGCGGGACAATGCTAGGGGCGTTGAGATTTTATCCGAACATAGGGAAATGAGAAAAGGTGAATCGCGTGTCCCGAATCCAGACATCCACAACGGTCGGCCTTCTAGGAAATGCCCAAGACGGTAGGCGGACAGTGGATCGACCATAACAACTACAATAGACGGACCGAAGGTCATCATTCATATTGCAGGAGGCGGACCACATGTCATCATGAATACCGCTTTGGGGGTTCCTTCAAACACAAGGGTGGAAATCCAGATCAACAGGGCATGCGAAGCGTGGGGCGAAGTGACGATTGTTCGGACAGAATCCAATGCTCTCAGAATTGCGCCACCGTGGGGAAAGCGTATTAGGCGGATGCACTAATCTGGCCGTGAATCACCCCAATTCTCAGACAGCACCTCTTTGACGAGGAAACCGTCACTTCCCATCATTGCAATGGGGCATCCCGAGCTGAATCGTGGAGAATATCACAACTGCACCACTCTACCAGAAGCCAGGCCAGACAGCCGGCGATGAGGAGGGGCGGGACTTAACGATCCCTGAGGCTGGACCCGAGTCGGAATGCCCGGGCGTTCCAACGTACTCCATCAGGCTGGAGATCGAGCCACACGTAGCTCTGAAAGCGCAGTTTAACGTCATGCGGGACGCAGAATCCCGTTTGGGGAGATCTTAGTTTAAGGTCGTAGAGCTTGGACCATAGGGGTAGATCTTAGTTTATGGTCTTAGAGCTCGGACCATAAGGGGAGATCTTAGTTTAAGGTCTTAGAGCTCGGACCATAAGGGGAGATCTTAGTTTAAGGTCTTAGAGCTCGGACCATAAGGGGAGATCTTAGTTTAAGGTCTTAGAGCTCGGACCATAAGGGGAGATCTTAGTTTAAGGTCTTAGAGCTCGGACCATAAGAACCTCAAAGCACGCCACACCGTGGTCCTATCCCCTGGATATGCGAAGATGCACTGAGGGATAGTGTCAAGAGTGTCGAGATTTTTCCTGGTCAGAATGGGGGGTGGAAAACGTGAATCATGCGGCCATTCACTCAAGGACTGGGGGCACCGGCGTAACGATATGGGAGTACTGCCGACCGTGGCGGAAAAGCAGCATCAATATCGCACTAACCGTTGATGGAATGAGGCAGCAAACGAGCATCGACCGCTCAATCGCAGGATTCATATCGATTTGCTGCCCGAGGCCATTGGGGGCACCAGCCCGAGTCGGTGGGAGAGCACAGAGGCATTGTGTCCAAACCGTTCACGGGGGCTCCACCCAGGGCGTAGGCGATGGGTCCGAATGAAAGGGAGCATGAAGCCTGAAAATGGAAGGAACCTGACCAAGCTGAACCTGACCCTCCTGGCAATAAACCAGAGTACTCTTGACATCAATGGACCACTGCAAGGGGTCGAGGGACACACCTTGAGGGTGGCCTGAAGGCGGCGGATTCCCCAGAGAAGGGGGAATCTCTAAGAGGTGGGGGCTGGACCCGAAGTTTCAAACATTCGGGCGTTCCTACGTATCCCATAAGGATGGGAATCAAGCCGCACGTAGTTCTTGAAGCGCGGCGCAACACAATCGGGCACCAGCGCGGGGAAGGGTGCGGGTCTGACCCTCGCACACAGAAGAAGCGGTATTTGATATTTCTTGTTTGTCCTTAAAGGTGGATGGTTTTTCTTTGTGCAGCGACATACCTGTGATTAAGAAATCCCTGGCGTCGCTACAATAATCAAGCCATGAAAGGCATTGATAAATGGCGTGGTTATTAACCAGCGCCCAACGTGAGTGTCCTTTGAAGAGAACATCACAATGCAGTGCCGTTTCTCGTCGGGCGGCCAAGACGATCACAGTTTACGGTCGTGTGGTAGGACCAGACAACACAGTTTAAGGTCGTGTGGCTCGGACCATGGAGGAATCCGCGTATTGCGATATGACGGACTCAGCGGAGGTGGGAACATACCCAGCCCTGCGGTCACGCATGATTCCAGGAGGATCCTGGGATAGGGGCCTACGTATGTCCATCACCCGAGGGGCAAAGATGCTAGCCTCCAGATACACCGGGCCCAGAACGCAATTGTTCGGGCGACTCCTTCCTCCTTATGGGGACGAGGGTCCAGCTACACATGGCCCTTGGGGAGGACATCAGCATATATCCTTGGTGCTCAGATCGTGGGAGCCTCGACAGACACCATTACCCTGGTTGGCCTGCCTAACGTGTAATGGTGTACTGAAGGTCAGTATGAAGAGAGTGTCGAGATTCCACTACAACGCACAAAGGCGGAGTGTGATGAGGACCACGCAACCAATGTTCGGAGCCTAAAAAGGTGACATGGCGATCAAGGATGTCGCTGACCATATTCGCAACACAACATCCGATCGCGTCAGCCTAGAACGGGGCAAGCAAACGAGCATCAACCGCTCAATCGCAGGATTCATATCGATTCGCGGCCCAGGACCCGCCGGTAAATCGACCCGGAGTGGTAGGAGAGCACTGAGGCATCGTACCTAAACCGCTAACGAGGATCCCTTTGAGTGAAGGCCCGAACAAGAGGAAGCGCGAGGCCCGACAAGCAACACAGGACTTGCCGGGATTGCATCCGACACCACGGGTCATAGACCGAAGTACCCAAAACATGTTACCAGATCACCAGAAAGGATCGGAGGACTCACCCTGAGAGCAATCCAAAAGACAGCAGGTTCCTGTGATCAACCAAGAGACGGGGCTGGACCTGAAACACAAGCGTCCAGGCGGTCCTACGTATCCCATAAGGATGGGAATCAAGCCGTACGTAGTTCTTGAGAGGCAGTTTAACGTCATGCAGGACGACGAGGGGTGTGAGGTAGTCCTACACACGGGGGAGGCGTACGGCGTGGCCAGTAGACCGACGTGAATGAGGACATAATCCCCCGCTCGCGCCACACGCCTCGCACAAAAAGGAGGGAAACTGGGGCCAGAGGCCCAACGCGGGATAGAGATTCCCGGGAGATGGGGCTGGGCCTGAAACATGAATGTTCAGGCGGCCCTACGTATCCCATAAGGATGGGAATCAAGCCGTACGTATTTCTTGAAGTGCAGTTTAATGTCATGGAGGACGAAAGGAGAAGAAAAAAAGGGGGGAGCAGAAGGCATCCCCAAACGTGGGGGACGTACAGCGTGGCGAGCAAACCGACGTGAATGAGGGCGTAGCCCCGCGTCCACACCATACGCCACATACCCGGAGGCAACTGGGCCAAGGGCCCGAGGTGGGATGGATATTCCCGAAGGATGGGGATGGGCCTGAAACATGAATGTTCAGGCGGTCCTACGTATCCCATGAAGATGGGAATCAAGCCGCACGTAGTTCTCAAGGGGTAGTTTAACGTCATGCGGGACGGATGCTGAACAGTTTAACGTCTTGTAGCTCGGACGTAGTACAGTTTAACGTCATGTTGGACGAAACACTTGGCAGTTTAACGTCTTGTAGCGCGGACGATATGCTAGGCAGTTTAACGTTGTGCAGCTTGGACGTATGCAGTTTAACGTCGTGCAGGACGTTGTACACTCAGACAAAGTACTGCTTGAGGAACCTAGCGTTGGTGGGAGGAGTGACATGCTCACCATCCATAGTCGCTAGGGAGTACGCGCCATTGGGATAAACTTTGTGGACGACAAGAGGTCCCTCCCACTTGGGCTCCAACTTGGGTGGCTTCCTGCCGGGGATCATTGGCGCTCTTCAGGCTATCACTAGGTCACCCTGCAGGAAGTAGCGGAGGCGAACCTTCTTATTGAAAGCTCGAGCCATTCTGCTTTGATGCCTCTCCAAGTTGTGCAAGGCGCGAAGTCTATTCTCATCCAGTGCTTCCAACTCGACTAGACGGGCTTCAGCAACTCTGTCCGGCGCTTGCTGGTCGTAGACCACAGTGCGCAAGGACGGAAACTGGATCTCAATGGGCAGGACGGCCTCATCTCCATACACCAGGGAATAAGGGGTCATCTGGGTGGAATTGCGAGTCGTCGTCCGATAAGCCCAGAGGGCGTTGGGGAGCTTGTCCGGCCAACTCTTCTTGTTCTGACCAACCATCTTTTGCAGAATGTTAGAGAGGGTTTTGTTAAACGCCTCGATCTGTCCATTCTCCTGCGCATGATAGTGAGATGTATGGTTCGAGCGAATGTTATACTTGGCGTACAACTTCTTCAACTCGGCTGCTCGGAAATTGGCTCTGTTATCCGTGAGGATAGCGTGAGGCACTCCAAATCGGTGAATGATGTTGGAGGTCACGAAGTCAGCGATCGAACAGGATTTGACCTCTCTGAGTGGAATCGCCTCTGCCCATTTGGAGAAGAAGTCCGTGGCGGTCAGAATGAACCGGCACTGGCGAGCCGTCGCCGGCGGGTACGGTCCCACAACGTCCCTCCCCCAGACTGCAAAGGGCCAAGAATACCTGGTGGTATGGAGAGGATCCGGCGGCCGATGCACAAAGTTCGCATGAACCTGGCACGCATGGCACCTCCTGGCATACTCGATGCAGTCATGGATCATGGAGGGCCAGAAGTATCCCAATCTCAGAATCTGGTGGGACAGCTTCGACCCAGTCTGATGGGCACCGCATGAACCAGCATGAACCTCTTGCATGACTCGTGGGATCTCAACTCCCTGAAGGCAACGGAGGAGAACACCATCGAATCCGCGTCTATAGGGGATCTGCCCCAGGCCGGGACTACTCTTGAGGACAAACTGCGATGCGCGGCGTCGAACTCGCTCGCGCTCGGCCCGATCCGGCGGGAGAATCCCATGTTGGAGGTACTCAACCAAAGGCGCCCTCCAATCAGGGGCTGATTCGACTGCCATATCTGGGGTACTCGGGGCTCCGGGCACAGGGGCAACCGTGGTGAGATTACTTACCGACGGGCCGCGATCTTCCTCCGGGATAACGGGAGCGATGAGCCTGCGGTGCGTCACGCGGACGATCAGGTTATCCTATTCAGGCTCTGCAAGTGACGCAGCAAGGCTGGCCAAGGCATCTGCTCGACCGTTCTGCGACCGGGGAATATGGACAATTTCTGGCCGAGAAGGGAACCGGGCCATCAGAAGGAGGGTGCACTCCAGCAATGGCACAAGTTCCGGCTTCCTGACAACATAGTCGCCATTGATCTGCTTAACAACTAGCTCGGAGTCCCCTTTCACGCACAGATGGGGCACGTCGATCTCGAGAGCTAACTCGAGGCCGGTGATGAGGGCATGGTATTCTGCCTCATTGTTGGTACATCCCTCTGACAACAGGAAAGAGTATGGCAGCACGGCCCGCTCCGGGGTAATGAAGACGATACCCAAGCCCACTCTGTTGAGCTTAGGATTATCGAGCCTTCTACCGGTGGGGCTCCGGGAGGCACCGTCAAAGTGCATCTGCCAGCATGGATCCGCATGATCGACCGAGAGAATAGTCTCATCAGGAAAGCCTAGATCCAGCGGCTGATCCGCGGAGGTCGGGTGAGCTGCCAGAAAGTCTGCCAATGCTTGCCCTTTGATGGCCTTCTGAGACACATACTTGATGTCGAACTGTTGGAGAATCACAGCCCACCGCGCTAGACGGCCAGTCAACATAGGTCGGCTCAGGATATATTTCAACGGGTCTACCCGAGAAACCAACTGTACCTCGTGGTGCTGCAAGTAGTGCCGTAATTTCTGTACGGCAAATACGAGCGCCAGGCAGCTCTTCTCGATGGGGGAATACCTAACTTCCGCATCGAGGAGCATGCGACTGAGGTAATAGAGGCTATTCTCCGTTCCCTCGTTGTTCTTCTGGGCGAGAAGGGCACCCAGGGACCGTTCCTGGGCGGTCACATAAAGGACCAGCGGCTTTCCGGATACGGGCGACATCAGGACCGGAGGTTGAAGCAGGTACTGCTTGATTTCCTCGAAAGCGGTCTGACACTCTTCATCCCATACAAAGGTGACACCTTTCTTCATGAGATGAGAAAAGGGCTTACACTTGCCGGCCAGATTCGCGATGAATCGGCGTATATAGGCTAAGTGGCCTTGGAACCCTTGCAGTTCCCGGATGTTACCTGGGGGAGGCATCTGGCTAATCGCCCTGATCTTCTCTGGGTCGATCTCAA
Source organism: Viscum album (assembly GCA_963277665.1). NCBI lineage: Eukaryota > Viridiplantae > Streptophyta > Magnoliopsida > Santalales > Viscaceae > Viscum > Viscum album. The sequence continues at coordinate 765,987,927 of OY728119.1, read as the reverse complement.
TACCCCGGTATCTTACCACAAATCCAAGGAACTTTCCGAAGGTGACCCCAAAGGCACACTTCAACGGGTTCATCTTCAGGCAGCGAGACCGGAGGAAGCCGAACACTTTCTCAAGATCTTTGAGATGGTCCTGACGCTGGCGCGATTTGACCACCAAGTCGTCGATGTAGCATTCCACCAGTGTGCCAAGGATTGGCTTGAATATGCGGTGCATCGCCCGTTGATAGGTGGCACCTGCATTCTTCAGGCCGAAAGGCATGACCCGGTAGCAAAAGGTACCTTGGGGGCCCTGAAGGCAGTGAACTCTTCATCCTCAGGGGCCATCCGGATTTGGTTGTATCCGGAGTATCCATCCATGAAGGAGAGGGCTTGGAACCCTGCCGTGGCGTCAATCAACAGCTCTGTCACTGGAAGGGGAAAATCATCCTTCGGACAGTGGCGGTTGAGATCGCGGAAGTCGATGCAGACCCTGATCTGCCTGTTCTTCTTCCTGACCGGCACAATGTTGGCCAGCCATTTGGGGTACTGAACTTCCCTCACGAAGTTGGCTTTGATAAGCTTGTCAACTTCGGCCTCAACCATGGCACCGTGGGATGGGTGCATCTTCCTGGGAGGTTGCTTGAACCTGCGATGGTCCGCCGGGAGACCAAGGCGGTGGACGGCTACCTGAGGATCTAGCCCTGGCATCTCGTCATAGCCCCAAGTGAACACATCACGGTGCTGCCTGAGAAAGTCCACGTACTGCTGCCGCTCCTCAGAGGGCATGGCGGCACTGACCAATGTGGGTCTTGGATCGGCCTCGGTTCCAAGGTTCACCTGTATTAACTCATCGACCGTGGCGGGGACGCCCTCCTCAAAGGGTGGGGGTGCATCTTCCACGTCCTCTCCACTCGGGGAGGGATCGTCCACGGGAGAGACTGCGTTGGAAACTGCATTGGGGATACCAGATCCTGCTGGGCCACTGGTGCTGGCACGGGCGGTCGCGGTCATCTCATTAGGAGACTCGCGGGCCGTCGAGACCATGGCCACGTCCAACCGTTGAACCGGGAGGACGTAAGCGTCATCCAGACTTGCCCAGGGATCACTTGCAACAGCGACAGGCTCAACCTCACCTGCCAGGATCTGCTTATCCTTGCTCTTGTAATAGTCCGCGTCCAGATAGCGGGCTTCACATGAGGCAAAAGGAGAGGCATCTCCTTGAAGCACGCCTACTCGACCATTAAGGGAGTATTTGAGGCATTGGTGGTATGACGAGGGAACCGCCGTGTGAAGGTGGAGCCATGGCCTGCCCATCAATGCGTTGTACGCAGTGTCTTGAGAGACTACCATGAATTCGGTGGCCGACTGGTGCTTGGCGCATCTCGCTGTTCATTGGTTGAAGCCCGGGAAATGGTCGCCGTACTGGGGTCAGGAGGCCAGGATGGACTCGTGGCAGGACGGAGCTGATTGCGACGCGGCTGAGGCGGTTCTGCCTGGTCCCACACCACAAACAGTGGCGGAGGCGAATCCGTCATCCCCGGATGGGGGGCCTGCGCGCGCTGAGCTCGATCTTGAGCCTGCTGCCTAGTCTCAGTGGCGTGCACGGCTTGGCTGGAGGTACCAACTGCTGTGCCCCGACGACTCCTGTTGTTGCGGCTCCTTCGACAGTGGCGACGACCGGGGACACTAGGGAGGTCCACCTGGTGTTCTTCAACGTCGGGAACCGAAAAGGGATTTACCAGCTCAACGGTATTAACCGAAGCGTACCCAACACTTTCATCAGACGAATCATTAACCACTGGGCGGATTCGGGGAGGGATCCCCATCTCCGGGGGCATGAAATCGCCGAGAGTGCGGGATAGTGGCGGAACTGGCGGGGCGCGCTCTTCCTTCTTGCGCCGCCGCCGTTTGCTCTTCCCGGAAGAGGCAGGCTGGGATGACGATGCCGAAGCAGCACCCGCGGATTCTGGGGGCTCAGGCTGATTCAAGCGCGCACGGATGATTCCATGGGCGCGAATGATTGTCTTGCGGGCCATCCAGTTTTTATACTTCTGGGACCCGCGGTCGGAGACCAGCTGCCATTCGTCCTCATTGCCGCTATCGTCATCTGATCCCACGAACACGCCCGCCACTTGTGCCGGGGCTGGGCCCAACCTGATTACGTTGTTGTTAATCTCGTCTTGGAGCCAATCCTTAAACACATAGCACCGCTGGATGGTGTGTCCCAGGGCCCGATGGTAAGGGAAGTAGCGGGGGTTATCCGTGAGATGTGCCTCCTCTGGCCTCCAACACTCAGGCAGTCGCACGATCCTCTGCTCCAGGGCGCTCCGGAAATAACCGGGGACCTGATCCTCGTGAAACGAGTAGGTCAGGTATCGCGGGCCCCTGGGAGCGTGGTCTTGACGAGGGGATGGAGGGGCCTGCCGAGGAGGTGGACCCTGATTATCTCACCTGGGTTGTGGCGGTACATTACGCGGAGGGGCCGGCCGGTTCTGAGGCTGCCGTTGCTGGGCCGGGAACTGAGCCCGTGGAGGCGGATTCCTGTGAGGCTGTGGAGCTGGTCTCGCCGGCAGCAGCTCCAATGGCCTGGGGGCCTCTATCTGGGCAACAGCAGCGGGCTCAGCCCTGCTGGCTCTCCTTGCAGGAATCATAGGAGGCAGCGGCTGTGCCTGGCTGGCCTGTTGCAGGGCTTCCTCAAGACGTTGAGCTTTGTCTGAGAAGTCCCTGAACCCTCCGGGGTAATTCTGAGTGATCAAGGAAGGGACCAGCTCGGTCTTGACGTTCCCGACGCATATTGTCAGCAACTGCTCCTGAGTCAATGGCATGTCAAGGGAATACGTGAGACCCTTCCACCGGGCGACGAAGTCCACGACTCCCTCATCAGGCCTCTGCTTGCACTTGAAGAGGTCTGCGATACTCGTCTTCCGGGTCGTGGAACTGAACTGGTAGAGGAATTGTCTACGAAGGTCCTCCCAGCTAGTTATCGACCCGATGGGGAGCTGGCTGTACCAGACAAATGCTGGCCCTTCCAGTGTCTGGACAAAGCAGCGAAGTTTAGCGGCCTCTTGCTGCGCCGGAGTCCCCAACATAGGCCCACACCTCGAGTTGAAATGGGCCAAATGCTGTGGCGGATCTCCAGTCCCGTTGAAGGGGGCGAAAGTGGGATTCCTGAATCCCGGAGGCGCCGGCATGTCATCCACCCATGATGGGTATGGCTTGCCGTCCGGTGGGATTGCCACTTGCCGAGTCTCCAAGGCTTCCAAGCGGGCAATAAGTGCCGCCATCGGATCGTCCGGACATGGGTTCCAGTCCTGGCGAGGATCTCTAACCACGAGCGCATTGCATGGCCCTTCAATCGGGTCGTCGACCGGGTCGTCGAACTCGGCAGCTCGTGGGATGGCGGGCGGTGCGGCCCTTGGGGCAGCGGGAGGAATCCGAGCGGGGTCTCTCAGGTAGCCACGCCGCTCGGGAGGGTGTGGTGAAACATACCGCGCCCTCTTGCCATAGGCGATGGCCTCTCTCCTGTCGGCGAACACGGCATAATCACGGTTGCCCGGGAGAGCCTCATTGAGGGGTGGTTGTTCCTGTCCCTGCTGTCCTGGCCTAGGATCACCGTAGTCAGGCCGCTGCTCTGCAGCGCGCTCGGCGAGGAGCTGGTCAACCAGCTTCTTCTGCTCGGCGAGCTGTTGACGTAGCGTAGCCTTCTCGGGAACCTCATCTGCCCTCTGCGTGGAGGCAGACGGGTCGGCGGGCTTTATAGCCTCGCCGTGCTCTTTACCTTTGCTGACGTTTCGGCTCAACGTCTGTGCTTCAGTGGGTGCGGGGAGTCCCAGGAGGTTCCTCTGATGACGAGTAACTCTCACCGATGGATCCAACGACGGTTTGTCTTCGGGGGAAGAGCCCCCGTCGAGAAGTTTCAAGTCGTTCCCCTCTCCCGACAGGTCAGCCATATTGACTGTTTCCGTCCATGGGGATGTACCCTCAGGGCCACCTAGTGAATCGGGCTGTCGGCGAATCGCACTGAAGCGTAGGGCAGCGTACTGCCCCCATCCATGGATATACACGTGGGGAGTGGCTTCCTCGATAACCTTGCGGAGTACTTGAAAACACTCAACGCATCGTTGTTTGAGGGCCTCGTGGTGCCCAAATGACCCGGGGTGCCGAACCGCGGGGAGCGTGGCCAGGTCAATTTGACGGCACTGCTCAGCAATATCCTCCAGGTGCACTTGACTCCCGGGATATGGCATTTGTAAGCGGTGAAGAGGGGAGTGAGTCTCCCGGAGAGTTCGGCGGAAGCATTCGAACTCATCCGGGGTGAGCGATTCGGGTGCATCAAAGTCCGGTCCTGCGACTGGCCAAAACTTCTCAGGGAAGTGGCCCTCTGCATGGACGGTCCAGAAGCTCCACGACTCAAGCTCGGGACCCAGGTCTCCTTGGTCCTCTTCAAAGACTGGGAATGGACGGGGAACCGGCAGTGGTGCCGAGGCGGGCCGCCGGGCCGACGGGCTGGCCGGAGGTGAATACGGCGAGCAGGCCGATTGGCCTCCATATCCCGGGCCGCCCTCTGAGGGTGGCGGTGCCCCAGCTACCACATCACGATAGGACGGGCCGGCGAGCGAACATCCTGCCGTAGCGTCGGTGCTCGCCGAGGGTGCACTAGATCGTGGTTCGACCGTCAGTCCCCAGAAAAGGTCTCCGGGTTCTCCGATCAAGGCAGAAGGCGCTTCCAGAGGGGCCGGTACCAACCGCAAGCTTGATCCTTGGGGGTCTACCAGGCCCTCGCTACTCCGGATATACCTTCGGAGAGAAGCGGGGATCATATCGATCTCGCTCTCGGGAAGTACGAGGCTGACGTGCCGCATTCCTACCCCTGCCCCTGACTGGCGGGATTGGGGGGAGGGCTCTGTCGCCGAATCATACTCCGCCTCCGTATCAGAGAAACGAACCGGTCGGATCTCTGTGCGGAATTCCGTAACATTCTTCCCTCGGCGTCGACGCCTCGTCTTCCTGCCCCTGGGTGGTTCTTCGGGGCAGGGCTGATCTCTATCCTGGCGTCCTCCGGCCGCACTGGTGCTGGGGCCGAGAGGACTAGAAACCAAGGTGCGAGGGGCACCGGGACAGATATCAAAGGGGACGCGGGAAGAGATGATTCTGGGCGGGCCTCCGGGCCAAGATCGGAAGGTGGGATGACCCATGCCTCTCGGATTGGCCACACGGAGTAGCCCCTGTTGGTGAATAGCACTACCGCGAGGTGGTCCGCGGTGGCTATTGTCTGTACCAACAACCGGGAGAGTCAACCCAACCTGCCTTTGGGGCGGTCGGGGCCTCGATCTGGGTCGGGCATAGAAGTGCCCCTGCTCAGGATGCGCAGGGGCCCGGTAACTGGAGCCAGCATTGGCTTGAGCCAACGCGGTCGCTGTCGCTAGGGCCCCAAGGTGGGCATCCTCTTCCGCTCATGCTCGACATTGGCGTCGAGACAGACGAGTCGGGATGAGCGGCGCGGGCAGGTGGAGAGCCCGTTCCTCGACTTGAGGGGCCTGGTGGCGGTGTCGTCGTGGCCTGGAGGGAGCCCTTATCGTGGATCCCTGGAGCGGATCTCGGATAGGGTAGTCCCGGGCATCTTACACTTCATCCGCGTAGGGGAAGGAGTTGTCGGAGCGCTCTGGGGATAAGCTCCCAAAGCGGTTGGACGTCGAGGTAGGCAGCGGTGCCTCCCTGCGCGGCCCTCGGGGGCGGCGTTGGCGGCGAGGGGCAGCTCCCTCGAGGTCTAGGCGAGCCATGTCCCTGGTGGGGATGACTCCATCTTCCTCATATCTCCGCACCAAGCTGTTGATCACCTTTCTTTGGATGACCTCCGAGGGGGAGAGAGGGCGTGGTTGCCCCGCAGCTGCGGCTGCTGGGACGGCTGTGGAACGGGCGGGACCGCGCGGAGTAGCCGCGTCGGTGTTACCCCACCCCTGCGCCAGTGGGCGGGCGGCGATCGGGCACTGGATTGGGTGACCTGATTTCTGAAAGCAGGGAGAAGAACCCGTTAACACTGACAGGAAAAGGAATCGACAACCAACCATTAGTGCCACGACGCCTTCTGTGGGGGGGACCCAGGCCCCCGACGTCGCGAGACGGAGTGCCCGAGTTCCCTTCCCCAGCCCCTGGCGGGTAAAACTGAATGCTCGGTCGAGCAGCATGCTGGTCTTCCAACACCTCTGAAAGCCATCGGTCTTCGTATCGAGGAGAAGAGATTCACGTCGGGTTCACCATTTTTCTGTTTCAGTGCGGATGTGCGTCGGGTTACGCTGTTCCGCCAGGACGCGTTTGCGCGTGCACCCGTCGACCCGAGGGGATAGTCGTGCGGCTTGTGGTCCCGCAGTCCCGCTTTCCAAGGGCGGGCGGCATCCGTCCCTTATTCAGGGGCGTCTGCTCCTTGATCGAAACCGGGATGATGGGATGTCGGCTCCTCCTTCCGTGGACGTCTCCTCAGAACTCGTCGCCTAATCCGGGTCTCCCTCATAGATTTAAGAATGTTCGTGAATCTCGTTCCCGGCGCCATATCTTCATGGACACCGGTTAATTACGCTGTTTCCGCCCGGACGCTCCAAGGAGTCCGGTCGGGGCAGCAACCTGCGGTGAGGAGACCGGGTGGCTCTGGGTGTCGGGGGCGTGTCTTAACACTGCGCCTCTGCATGTCTGCCTTCCGTCCCTAATAGGGCTTCTCGAAGGCGTGATGGCCTGAGGCATCCCGCACTGGGTGCGGGGAACTGTGTTACCTAAGGTTTTCCTCAACCTCCCATGTTTAACACGGGGTATGCCGCGAGTTTAACGTCCAGCGGGGACGGCATCGGACTGATCAACACGAGGAGTGGATCAGATGACAGAACCCCTTGCGGGGAACCTCCGACGCTGGGGCCAGCACATGGGCGGCTTCCTGAGTGAAGTGGAGTGGGATGAAATGGCATGACCCCGCCGGGATGTGGTGGCCCGGGTAAGGATCAGGGTGGATGATGGAGTGAAGAGCTTGGACCCCGTAGGGGCTTCCTACGTACCGCGCGTTAGCGCGGATCAAAGTCAGCATAGTTCGGATATACAGTTTAACGTCATGCTGGACATCGGCAAGCCGACTCACAGGGAGATCGAGGCCGCCGGGCGGAGGATTGAACCGAACCACCTCGCACAGAGGGGGATGGAACGGCCGGGTGGATCACAGTTTTACGTCATGCTGGACGTTGGCAAGCCGACTCACGAAGAGATCGAGGCGGTGGGGAAGCACAATGGAGATACACACGTGCAGTCCCCCACGGAGCGGATTCATAGGTGAATCGACGCGAGTGTGAACCCAGGAGGGGTCCACTGATGGACGAACCGACGTAAATACGACCGGGACGACCAGGTGGCGGGCTTGAACCTCGGGAAGGCTTCCTACGTACCCTGTTTAGAAGACAGGTATCAAAGTCCACGTAGTTCATTCTGTCAGGACTTACGCACTTGAGGCAGCCCGGATGCGGAAAAACTCAGTTGGAAGGGACTTGGACCGAAAGTAGGAGACACCTCGATCCCAGTCACACCCTCTACTGGTTTCGGCAGTGGGGGAGCGCAATGGAGATACACATGTGCAGCCCCCCACAAAAAAACTAGGGGGTTTGTAATACCCTACCCCCGTGGGGAAAAGCCGCTCCCATTAAATCGTCCCTAAAGAGGGGCAATCTCGACATCCCTGCAGAGACGAGCGGGTGGGGGCCACATCCAAACCGGGGGGGACCCTGCGTGCGAGGCACGGGATCGGGTGATGCGGACGGTTTAACGTCTTGCCGGACGAAGTACAGTTTAATGTCGTGTGTTGAGGACGAAGCGGACGGTTTAACGTCTTGTCGGACGAAGTACAGTTTAACGTCGTGTGCTGAGGACGAAGGTGCTTGGCGGTTTAACGTCTTGCAGCACGGACGATAGGGGCTAGGCAGTTTAGCATCGTGCAGCTTGGACGTAGTACAGTTTAACGTCATGTTGGACGGATGCAGTTTAGAGTCATGCGGGACGAATGTGCAGTTTAACGTCATGCGGGACGAATGTGCAGTTTAACGTCATGCGGGACGAATGTGCAGTTTAACGTCATGCTGGACATATGTGCAGTTTAACGTCATGCTGGACATTGGTTGCCGCCGATGGGTCCGTGTCACTTCGCGCAAGCCTGGAGGGCCGCACGGAAAGACAACGCACGGTGCGGGCACCCAGGATGACGATCATCGGGCGCCACGCAGGCGGGTACCCTCAGGGGGTCAAAGGGGGCGACCCCGGCGGTTTGCGCGCAAAAGAGGAGCTTTGCGCGCAATACCGCGGGTCGGCGCGCAATTGGGTGGGCTGGCGCGCAATTGGACCAGCGCTTTGCGCGCAGATGATTGAGATTGCGCGCACCGGGCTTCGGACAGCTCGCGGGGGCAACGGCTCATTCTCTAACGAACGGCCACTTTGAAGAGGGGGGTGCGCGCAATCGGGCCGGATTGCGCGCACCCTGGTGGCAATCACGCGCAAGAGGCTTCTTTTGCTCGCGAAGGCCTTACGGTAAAGAATTAGTTCAAAAGAAAGAAGCCAAAGGGATTGCGCGCGAAGGCGAACCACAAGGCTCTATTGCGCGAAAGAAAGGAGGTTACCTGAAGATCGGCATTGCGCGCGGAAGGGGTTGGATTGCGCGAACGAGCGACGCTTCGGATTCTGGCAACCTTCAAAACGCCGGGGGTCGCCTTATATTTATAGGCAACCCCGGGCGCGGAATCCGGTCGTCGGGCGCGGAATTCTCTTCGCGGGCGCGGAATCGGGCCCGGCGCGCAAGGGAGCCGCGCAGGCCACGGGCGCGAAAAATAGCGCGCCGGCCCAGCGCATTGCGCGCATCCCGGGAGGATTGCGCGCCGCGACTCAACTTTGCGCGCGGGACTCTGAAATTTCGTGCAAGCCCTCCGGGCCCTCCGGAACGTGCCTCTGACTCCAAATATCACTTCGCTTTCCGCATCCGGAGCTTCGTTTGGGAACAACGGACTTTTCCGGCGTCTACAACTGTAAGGTATTATTAATCGCAATAGGATGATATTTCTTCTCATGAATTTCTCACATGGTAATATACAGGATGGGAGATTATGAGAACAGAACCATCAGTGAAAATTAAAAATGTTTTGTAGAAATTTATATTCCTATATATGATAACATGTAATGGTTTTTTTCCTATATTAATATAATTCATTCATATTAAGCCACAAAAATTATATTAATTTTTTAAAAAATTACAATTTGGTTCATGGTTATTTTGGATACATTGGATGTGTCATGCATGATGTGATATTAATGAATAAATCTGTGGAGGGTCATTCTATTCGATATTTATGGAAGATGATATCTAAGTCCCTTTATTAAAAAAAATAGGGAAAATAAATTTTATATATATGATGATACAATGTGATTATTTTAGATAGTTAAAGAATTCATTATCTAGCATATAGGTAGGTGACATTGATGATCAATCTGTTTGGTGAGAAACTGTGAAAAGAGATTATATGATACATGTAGTGTTCATATGTTGTTTTTGATGTAGCGACAAGAGGTATTTATCTTGAGTAACTTAATAAGTTTCTAAAAAGTAATATGGGACATTAGGAAACCCCACGTAGTTCCAATGAGTAATAATCATAGAGGGTTACACACTATGTTGTTTCTATTAATTTCGATTAATTTCGATTTGAATTTAATTAATATAATAAATATTATAAATAAGACCAAGGAATCATTTTCTTCACATTTTATTAATCAAAAATGATTATTGATGACTAAAATATTTAATTGAATATTTATTAAAGTGTTTAATAAATGTCATGGAGTTAAAACAGATCAATACTGTGTCACATGATAAATTTTAATTTATAAGATAGTCTAATAATATTTATTTTTGTGCATGTTAGCACCCATTTCATTAAATAATAAAAATATTATTATTTTGACATAGTATTTGTTTGTTATTATTATATTATTTATTGTAGGTTATGTAATTAAATATTATTTATACCTAAACCCAAGACCTACAAATATAAAGTAATGTATATTATATAGGGTAATCAATAATTGTGAATAATTATACACAACAAACATATCTCTCTAATTACTCCTCCCCTCTTCAACTCATGAAAAAGAATCCATAAATAGTTTCCTTCATGATCAAATAAACTTGAAGCAATCCAGTCAAATGGAATAATATGATTGATTCTTCATGTTAGCATACAGAAATCAATCGATGGAGGTCAGAGAAAAAAATGAGAAATTATGAATTACCACTTTAGGGATTATACCCTTGGATCCTATAAACACAAAGAAGGTAATATGAAATAGTTTTTCAGAATTTCTACATCTTAATCAATGAAAGAACCTAAGACAAGGAAATATATTCTACCTATATTATATAAATTATTTATAAATTTAATTTTATACGATCATCCCGAGGTTCTTGTTTTCTTAATGTCAATATCAGGTCGAAATATTTCATTTTTCATGGAATTCACATCATTAAAAGTATTGTGAATGACCCATCAGATCAAAAAACATTACCTATTTTAAACCCATAAAGGAACTTTTGATAATGTTATATCCATCATGTTCTATAAGTGGGTCACATTCAAATTTATAAATATGTATTCTATTTTTTACAATTATCCATTTCAAATTTAGGATTCATTTAATATTGTAATTCATTATTAATAAATAATCAAAAATATATTCTTACACTTAATTGTTTCTTAAAAATATTACCATTATCATTTAGTATTTAATGATGTTAACATATGAAGACACCATCTGGATGTGTCAAGGATCCTAGATAGATAATACATGAATACTCAATGAGTACTCATTTGTTACTTGATGTGTATCCTTGTTCATTGCAGAAGGACACCCACATGGATTCCAAGTCATCATGTAATTATTAAACACCAATTTAAATTAAATAATTATGTGTAGAACCACCATAGTGGCACTTATATTTTCCATTGTACATTCTCTATTGTATGATTGTACACTCAATAATTTATTTTCATTCATGACTGAAAACAAAGGGTTTATATGCATTATGAAATTAATAAATCACATGTATTTAAAACAATAAGTGTAATTAATTTAATTCATTTACCTCCAAATACACACTATGTATCCTATATACAAGTTGTGTAATTAAAAAATATCCATGATAAGTACAAGAGATTCCCTATGTGTGAACTTCAAATATTCAATAAAGATAAGTACAGATTATGTAACTTGTTTTTACATTCCATGTACTTTAACTATTCTTATGGAAATATTAACATTTATTAATTACACCTTAAACATTATCGAATCACGCTTATTGCGTAAATATGTTTAGGGTACACAACATTCATTATATTTTATATTATATTAGAAGTTGAATTAATTCTGTATAATATTCGAGACTATGAATCATGTATAGTTGTTTTTTATTAATGATTAAATGAAATAAATTATATAATATACATATTTTTCATGTGTTTCATGGATTATTATATTGACATTACACGTTATCAAATTAGGTCACAAATAAATTATGCAATATTGAAGATGATTATATTGTTTATTGTTAGACCATACTATATAGTCTCGATAAAAAATCACTCAGATGCATCCTAGTATGAATCCCCATACTATTTTATTGAGTTTTATATAATAAAAAGTTATTTATTTTGTTTAAAATCACATTGAATGAGAAACATTATACTATTGGATGAAATAGTATAAAATTAATTAATTTATTAATGAGATAATTAATTGAATTAAATCATGTGATTTTTATCTTATTAAAGAATGAATTAAAAAGAATATTAGCCTATTATTTTAAATGTGGGATCATTGCATTATTATGATAGATAATGATCTTGACCAAGACTAGTATATGTTTTCCCATTATTTAATTTAATTTATCACATGGATTTTAAATTATTTGTTACTATATTAAATATGATGGAATGGGAGTCATCCATCTCCCCCTTATTATGCAACACACACATAACCAAGGTGATTTATGTGATTCACCTTAACCAATACATTAGTTCCTCTCTCCAATGTGTGAGTTATATATACTTGAAATTAATGGAGTGTCCCAAGGAGAATGATTGAGGTTCAAGAGCGAACAAAGATGATTCCAACACAGGTGATACATAGGTGGAAAGGCAGAGCTACAACTCATACCAAGTACTGTAAAAAACAATTTCCCCTATGCCAATGGTTGACTTATTATCCCCTCAATAAAACAACTATTTCTCATGATTGGGTCATGTATTTATTTATTTATTCCCATCTTATGAATTTTTTCTTCTATATATGTAAAGTTAAGAGAACATAAATTAAATAATTAATGTTTAATGATAGAGTAATAATAAATTAAGTATACATAAATGTTTAATACAACATTGAAAATTAATTAGTTAAAGTACACTTAATATTAAAAATTTATGTAAAGGATGAAACAAGATATATTTTTTCAAAATAAATAAAATACCACAAGTTAATATTTTTTCATAGTGCCTTCTAACATCTGAATTAAGATGAACCCGCATTTAATGTTTATATCTCTATAATTTTAGTATATATTTTAAATCATATGAAAATAATAAAATTCATAGTGGTTTGACTAAACCGAATGTATATTTAATTTAATATAATTTTTTTGTTAAATATAATTTTGGATTCAAGTGGTGGGGAAATACCATTTAGGGTCTCTAAATTGGGGATTCTAATCAATTGATCAAGGAACTGAAAGACCAAATTTGGTAAGACAGCTTAACTAAATACATTAATAAATTTCTTATTTACAAATTTCAGACCATTAAGTATAGAAATATTATTTCTTTCTACTAAAATGTAAAATAAACTAGACATTCAAATTTTAATGGTGAGGGATATTGAGACTTGATAAAATTCATTGAGATTTTATAAAATCAATTATTATTATATCTTAAATAATTTGTAATCAAGAAATGTAATAATAATATTCTCTTTTAAATGAGAGAATAAATTAAATGCTCATCATCTACTCTATCCAAATGTTATATATGTGAGAACTACAATATACTCACTAGTAGTGACTTATATGAATGTTTAAGAAGCCATTGGGTTGTGTTGTGTCATGAACATAATCATAAATACTACAATACTGATTACTTAATCTTCCTTGGAAAGAGGTGTGTGGTGAAGGGTTGCTTTTCTATGAAAAAAAATTGAGCAATTTAGTCAATGTTCACTATTTTATTCTCTCATCTATGTCAAGTAAAGTAATTATTTTACATGAAAACATGTATAATTATAGAATACTCAAAAATCTATGTGGTATTTATGGGGAGAGAGAATGATTTGAATGGTTTGATATCTCTAATTCTATTATTCAGTTCAATCTTGGAGAGGGTCCACTAGTGATGCATCACAAAGTCAAGACCATTGGATATATTGAGGGACTAGAGGTTCTAGGGTTAAACTCCTTGATGATATTTGAAATAATATCATTTTTCCAACCCTCCCATAGATAATCTCTAGTATTATTTTTACTACTAATATAAAAAACATTGAGAAACCTCTCCCAGACCTTATTACTCTTCTCTTCTAAGTAGATAAATAAACCACGAGTGAAAATAATTCAGTCATTATGGTGAACCAATAGAATGACCCTGTGAAGATAAATAATAAAAAACTCATCTCCGCAATGCCCTTATAGGAAGAAAAAGTTCAATAGTCAGTTAAGGGCACATGTAGTTATCTATTTTTTATGTGGTAAGAAGGGTCACAAGAAGAAAAACATCACCCAGATAAAGAAGAAAGGGGAATCTTATAGTTAATTTTATATGGAGTCCAACTTATCTATTTCTTAAAATTGGGTATTGGATAAAAATTTTAGTACTCACATTTATATTCAAACATAAGGAAAACATAGATTCAATAATATTTAATTGGGTGGTAGATCTAGGAGAAACCAAAAAACATAACCTTTCTATTGTATCTATAAATAAGTACCACCTATCATTTAAAACCATAATGATCATGGTTTTGAAAGGTTTTTATAATGTGTCATCCTTTATGAAAAATAATATATTGGTATCCAGGATTGTTATAGATGGTTTTCCCATGTTCAAGAATAAATATTTCTTCTTTAAAAAGAAATATTTTTTATGGTAAGGAATATTTTAATAACAATTTTTATGTTTTTTATTACACAAACCAAGTAATTGTAATTGACAATGAAATTTCATTGAATGATTCATGCCACACAAAATTATGGGATCATTGGATTTGTCCTATAAATGAAATATGTTTGAAATTATTCCAAAAATATTATTATTTCGATTATATTCAACTAAAACTACATGGTGTATGTCACACATCATTACAATGGAAAATGTACAAATCCACATTTAGTGGAAAAGGATAAAGGGATACGAGATTCTCAAATTAGATCATAACATTATTCTTGTTCCTTTTCTAGTTGAAGCAAGGGGTGGGTACCCATACTTCATAACTTTTACAGATGATTTTACTAGATATGGATAAGCCTACATGATGAGGTATATATCAAATTCCATTGAGATATTTAACGAAATACAAGAATGAATTTGATAACTAGATTGGAATGAAGACGATTAAAATCAACTTAGACTATGGCGTAGAATATCTTAATCAAGACATCATTGATTATTTATATGATTCTGATATTTTATCTCACCTGATACCTCCTTATACATCTTAATGTAATAATATAATTGATAGAAGAAGCCACACCTTGTTATACATGGTTATGTCATTAATGATTCATGTGGATTAACCATTATCCATTCGGGTATATGAATTACAAAAAACAATATATATACCAAATTGAGTTCCATATAAAGTGAAAGATAATATTCCATACCAATTTTGGAGTATAAATAATCATTTTTTTAATACATACATGTATATAGACATGAATAATTTCTTTTGTCCTCTTACGATTACAAGATTACACCCAGATGTAAAACGTATGTCATTATATGATATCTTATTGAAATAATGTGACACTACCTATAAAATCAATCATTAAAAGGTATTTGTTGTTAGATATCCAAAATTTCTTATGAAAGATCAAATATATAAATTACATAGTGGAAAAAGATATATTTCAATGAATCCCAGCCTCAATCTATATAATAGTTGGTTTAGGAACAAATTCCACTAATACCCATGGAAGGATATATTCTAGAGACCCAAATTCTACATTGTAGAACAAGAGAGGTTAGAGAACCAAAATAGTATGGATTTATAGTTAAAAATAATTGTGACTCATTATTTGTTCTAAATAATGATTATCTATCACAAGTAAGTAGTAAGTGTAATAGATGTTTTTATGTTGAAAGAAGCCATGAATTATGTAATGGACTCCATGTTCTAAAACAAGTTTGGATTTTGGTTGATTGACTAGTGGATTTAAATCCCATTGGTTTTGAATGGGCTTTCAATAATAAACAATAAATGGATTTGAAATTCAGAACCTATAAGGCATGAATAGCTCAAAAAGGGATTAAAGAGAGCCAATTCATTGACTACGATAAATAATTTTTATTCATTCCTATGATAAAACACACCATAATTATACTTTCCATTATGGATTTCCCGGACTATAACATTTGGATAATGGATCTCAAATATTCATTTCTAAATTAAGACCATCATGAAGATGTCTTTATAGAATAACATTAAGGGTGTGTGATTCCAAAGGATGCTAAAAATTATGAAAATTGAAAAAAAACCATTGTGGATTAAAGTAAAAATCCTTGAAATATGACATTCAATTCGATGATTCTATAATAGAACTTGATTTCATAAATGATGAATGTAAGAATTGTATCTATAAACGGTTTAGTGGTAGTGTGGTAATTATATTAATAGTATATTTCAAAGAAATGTTACATATAGGAAATGAAATACAAGTATTATAGTTTGTTAATGCCTATTTGAATAAATTATTCTTCAGTGAAGGACTTTTAATAAGTAACATATATTTATGGGATCAAGATACATCATGATAGACCCAAGAGGTATATTATCTTAAGTAAAATTACATACCTTTACAAGATAGTAATTATGTTAATTATGGAACAATCCAAGAGAGAATTGTCTACAATGTCAAATGGAATTAATTTTTCCAATGAAATGATTCCTTATACACATGATGATGAAAAAATAATGGCATGGATTCCACATGTGTAACCTATTAGATATGTCATGTTTTTTATTTTATGTACTATGATACATGTTTTCTATACCTTGAATGAAGTTGGAATATATCATGCTTACCTATGTTACTACCATTCGACGGAAGTCAAGACTATCCATAAGAATTTATAGCATTCTAACTATATGTTATCAGTCTATAGAGGACATGATGATTGGGTCATATGAGTATATAAAAATTATATTTTGAAAATAGATCAAGATGATATGAAATCATAGATGATATACATTATAACATTGAATGGAGGTGTTGTGAGTTGTAATAGCTCAAAGAAATATATGTTTGAAAAATATAAATTTGATTATAAGTATATTTTAGATTCTGAGGAAACTAAACAAGTAGTATGGATACAAATCATCATGAAAAATATTTATATGATAACTATCTATAAAGATATCCCCACACTCTATTACGGTAAAATTGCACTAGCGGACCTTGAAAATGAGTTATGTTCGTATTAGAAAACAAAGAACATACTTTATAAGTATAATATCATAATGAATGTTTTTGAGAGATGGAAGATGAAAGTGAGAAGTATTTCCATGGAAGAAAATATTGAAGACCTCTTGAATAAATCGTTGACTCAATAGAAATATGAACTTCAAGTGAGTTACATCATACTAAAATTCATAAGAAGTTGGACCTATTCCATGTGGATTTTTTTAGAATTTTTTTCCGAGGATAAAATATTTGTACTATGATTACATCTATATTATATTATTATAAAATATATACAAAAATATTGTTAGATACAGTTAATGTCTCTTCATGACATTAATGTAATAATGTTCTAGAGTATCATACAAAATAATATGACTATAGAAGTTCCCCACTATGATGAGAGACATGAAATGGCATGTTTTTATTCTTAAATATATTTCTATTTTCAAACATCATTATATTATGGTACATATAAAATGTGACCATTATATGAGAATAATCATAAGATTTTGAGACATCTCCTCAGGAATTCTTTAATTGGTAATATAAAAGATGAGAGATTATGAGAACATACTCTTCTGTATGAATTCTACATGTCTTATTATCATCACATATTCATATCAATGATTTAATGTAATTTTCGATTGAATTAAGGTTTATTATTAATTCATATTATTAATCACACACCTATATGTGTTTCTGAAACTATTAATATATACTTTATGGCGAAATTAAATATGTCCAGCACGTCACGAGGGATAAGTTATTAATGAAAAAGGTGGTGGATGAATTTTTACATTCCATATTTATGTAAGTTCATATCTAAAACATTTTATTTGAATATATCAATTGTGATAACTTCCATTTCCATGTTGAAATAACATGTTTATTCCAAATAGTGAATGAAATTCACATTGATCAAATTGGTTGATGACACAGATATGAAACTCATATGATGAGATATTATGGATATGTGATTATATGATATTTCATTAGTTAAAAGGTGGCTATTGAATCGTAAAAATTATGTTATATCTCTAGGTATCATTGACCCATTTCAATATAGTATTCCCAGACTTTAGGAAAGGCCTTCTAATGGTAATAATGAAGAATCTTAAAGGGTTACACTGTAATGGTTTTCTATTAACCCAACTAAAATCTATTTGAAATTAATTAAAATAATAAATATTATTCTCAAAACTAAGGAATAATTTTATTTATATTTTATCAATATAATTTTTTTAATGATTAATGGAATATTAAATTAAAAAATTATTCAGGTATTTAAAAAAATTAGGAGTTCAAATAGACAAAGATCATGAAGAATGATAAATATTAATTAAAAATTAATGTAAAATAATATTTATTATTCCACATGATTGTTCACACCATAAAACAAAAAAAATAATAAAAATAATATTTTAGAATAGGTATTGTTATGTATTGTTATATTATTTAAGAACTAGTAGGAAATTAATAATATTTTAACCTGAACCCTAACTAAATAAATAAATGATTGTGTTTATTATGTAGGGTAATGAGAATTGATAATAATTGTGTAAAATCAAATTCACTCTTGAATTATTCACCCTATCTCTATATAAATAATGAGAATGTCTTGAATTTTTTTATTGAAACTCTATGAAACTATAAGTTATTATGAAATATTATGCAAGAAGATTAATTCATTGTTCCATAACAAATAAAGTAATCAGCATTGGTTTACGATCAAAGAAGGATATATGGATCACTGCTAGAGGTATTAAAATATTTTATCGTATAACAAGAACTAAAGTAATCCTAAATGGTTTTTTGGAAGGTTAAAATCATCTTAAAGGAAATAATATTTTTGAAGGAAAAATATTCTTCCGATATTAAGTAACTTAATTATAAATTTATCATGTAAAGATACTATTTAGGTTGTTGTTTTTTTTAATTTCAATATTCGATAGAGATATTTAATTGGTCATGTAATTCAAATATTTAAAAATATTTCAAACGATCCATTAGATGGGAACATATTTTAATCCCTTTAAGGCATATTCGTTGTTCCCAAAATCATCAAGCGACATTCCATATTGACAAATTTTTTCTTTTATGTGGTGTATATAATTCCCATGAATTTATTATATTAATATTCTAATGAAAAATATGGGGATATAAATATCCATCTATGAGTTATTTCATCAATGGGTATTTTTATTCAAATGATTACAAAATTCAAACATATATGTGATTCAAAATAATTGTTTATTGGTATTTTTATGATCAAGTTTCTGATGTAGAATTTTTTTAATTATCCCTCAAGAAGACCATGTATCTACTTATGCACTCATTATTTCTATATATTACATGTTTTATTTTTCAATTTCATTTATTTTTGAATTTAAGAGTATGAAATAATGTTTTTTATGAAAGAAAATTTTATTCCTCCATTCGGTCAAAAATCATTTTCCTTCCATATCCATGTTTTAACAATAAAATTGAATGATATTTTTACTTATATATAATAACTATTTAAATTCATTTTAAATATTATTTAATTATTAAAAAATATTTTAAAATGTATCTTATTTTCTTTTTGAAAATTAGGTTCAATTGAATTATTACTAAAAAGGTGAATGTAATATTTATTTTCACATACATAGCAAGGATGGAGTTTCCTGCCATCATGAGAACTCAATGCTTTTAATCTTTCTTTAAATGTTTACAAGGTTATTTTTAATGAATGTTTTTTTCCAAAATATCTTTTAAAATTTTAAATTTAAAGGAATTGATTCAAAAATGAAAAGTATATTTTCCTCAACAAATTTTAAAAGAATCATTTTGTGGGAATTTTCATTTATGACAACATCATTTCATGTTACAAATAATTTATTTGGGATGTGATACATGGAATCCAACAATGTTAATTTTCTAGATGGTTAATGAATATTATCATGAGATATTTAAGAAACCCTTTTCTTTGCAATAATTTATGAAATATGATAAATGTTTTATGATCTTATTTGACACCTCTGAATGTATTATGATTATGTGATGGGTGGTCCTAAAATTATATATCACTCAAATTCATTGGATAAATATGGATATATCATGAGATAATAATGATTATAATGGGTGGTGAACATGGTTCTATAAGGGATGTTGTCAACTAATATGGTATTGATAGTGAACCTTGACTAAGGATATGATGAAATTGAAAGTGAAACCAATCCACTAAGATAGTCTTGGAGGTGATCCTTATCATTGAAAATTATTTTCCATTCTTATGTATGTTTAAAGAATTATTTTTCATGGTAATTTTTTCCTCTCAAGGATCATGATCTTTGATTATTTTACGATTCTTCTCACAATAACTTTCACGATTTATTATATGAATCAAGATTATTATATTTAATATATAGGGTATGGTTTTCATATAATATTCTAATTTTCTCATACCCTATTATATATGTTATATTTATGTGATCATTGATATCACCCTTTTTACTTTTATTGAGCACCTCATATCAACCTTTATTATGTTTCATTTATTTGTGTTAAGAAAAAGATATTTATGTATGACATGTCTAATATGGGTTCTAGTTATGTAGAACTTATTGGGAGATGATTTAGATCTCTGATGAATAAAATTTTTATGTATTCATTTTTTCAAGGAAATTACACCTATATTATTATGATACATTTTTTAATGTGATTTATTGAATATTAATTTAATAATATGTGGTATATATTCATGGAAAGCATGTGTCTCTATATTTGGTATTAGATAAAGGTTTAGGTATCTTTATAAACTAGGATGTGAAATCATTAGTGGAAACCCTTAGGATAATCCAATATATAGAATAACGTCCTATGTTATGGTAAATAAACGAGTTTTGTTTTTCTAGAAAAAACATGAATGTCTAGATAATACGTGTGGAGATGGTTTTATAATATATGCATCTATTGGTAATAAAAAAAAGAGTTTTCTGATTAAATTTCAGTTATCATTCTAGTGGATGATGAGTTTATCCTTACTATATTCCTGTTTTTACACCCCTAGGGAATATTCTTAGATCAATTCATATTTTATTTATAAACCATTATGAATTATTTGAATATATTATGATCATGGATGACATATGTTAAACCTATGCTTTTATATAATTTAAGATAAGGTGTCATGATTTAGATATATTATAAATTATTTTTCATTATAATTTGGTTTCTTATTATGGTTATTATTTCTTACGCAATGATTTTTGGTTTTACTAAGTGGATGAAACATGAAAGAGTTATGTTAATGTTGAATGCAATGAACAATGAAATTATTTTATTCTTTGGAAAATAAATTTTATGATAACTTGAATAAAACATACTTTTTGTATTCTTTCATAAATTTATCATGAAATGAATCCTTTTAATCTTCCTAATGATAAATTGAGGGAACAATGTACAAGTGATTCCTTCACAATGAAACATACACCTTTTTTAGGGGGTCCACCGATCCACTATTTAGTAGTAATGGATCAGCACCACTGAAAATATATTTTCTCCTATATAATTCTTAAAACAAGGGAAAGATATTTTAGTTATTAATCATTTGGAATGAGAATAAGATAAATGTTGTACTCTTATTATAGATAAGAGGTAATTCATTGAAATTTACTCCATAGAGTGGGATGTGTTTAAGATATTATTTTTCAATAAGTAAATTTCAAAAATACAATTAATATAAAATAAATATGGAATTATATGAACATAACTTGAATGATTATTATGTTTATGTACCTATAAGGAATATGTTTGTTGTATTTTTAACTATGATTCTTGTATTATCATACAAACTATAAATATGGATAATAAATTCTTCAATGGATTAAAAATAAGTCTATAAATGGTTTTATCCATAAGGGACCTTAGTAGTTATGAATAAATCAATTCATGGGCTATGAAGGTAGATATAGTGACAACGGTTACCCATCAATCCAATTGTTTTTATAAGAAATGAACTGTGTAATTCAAAATAAATTATTAATACCATGGATAAAAAAAGAAAATCTTTCCTTTATGATTGACATGTGGATTAAAAAATGAATGAAATTTTGATAAGGGGACTCGGAAATTTAATATGTGTGTAATGTAAGGTCACTATTATATTAAATAATAATGTGAGGGGAATACTAAGTTATCCAATGATGGGGAAAAAGAAACACACAATTCCACACATTCACTCTATTTTTTTAAATTCAAGGAGTATAGACATTATGAAACCAATGATAAAATATAAGTGTTAATGATTATGATCAATTTCAGAAACCATATAATCATATAGAAAAATGAAAATATCATGAAATCACTATTTCTAATATGGGTCATAAAAACTACATTTTAAAATTTTTAAATTCCATCCACTGTATTACTAATAATGTTTTATTTAAATTTTTATTTACGCTATCCTTTTTATATGAAAATGTTTCTAAGGGTATCACAATACCACCTCAAAAATTATATTTATAATTATAACCAAAAACCCCAAATTTCATGATAACGACATCCCATGTATATGATTTTTTTCTGATTGATGCTTTTGGGAATTTTATTCCTAAAAATAATGTTATTATCCAACTATTTTAATTTTTTATAATATTTGTCTTGGAATGGAATACTTTACAAAAATCATACATCAAATTCTATGGAAGAGAAGTCGCATTTGATTTTCTGAAGTATCCAAATATTGTTTGTTAGGGTGATGATAATTTGAACATATAATAGAAATTCCAATTATTATATGGGTTTTAATTCTTATTTAAAATGGATTTTTATCTCATATGGTTGGGGGAAACTCAACATCAAAGATAGGCACGTTTTAAGAGAGTTTTTGGATGTTTTAGAAGAATAGTTTCATAGTCCTACTCCAAATTTTGAGGTTATGTTTTCAATAAAACAAATACTTTCTTCTACACCTATTTCAAGTAATCTAAATATATGAACCCTATTGAGTTGTAAAAATTTAATAAACAACATGGGTATAATATTTAAATGGGGTTCATTCAGCCAAGTATGTCACCTTTGGGTGCTCCTCTTCTTTTTTATATGAGTAAAGATGGATCAATGTTACTCTTTTTTGATTATCGAGAATATTACAAAATAATAATCGTGAATATGTATCTTTTACCCAGTATTATTATATTATTTTATCAAATGTGTTGAGATCAATACTTTTTAAATGATTCCCTTTGTTATACATATGTAAAATTAATAGTCAACAATAGGGATATAATGAGGAAATCAATTCGGGTAAGGTATATAAACTATGAATTTATGGTGATTCCATTTTTTCATAATAATTCCCCCAATATAATCAATGATTTAATAAAAGTGTCTTTATATAGTACCTTGATCAATTTATGTTAGTATTTATTGAAAATAATCATATAAATTCAAATACGAAACAAGATCATTAATATAACAATAGTATTGTACTAAAGACCATAATGAATGAGATTTTTTTTGAAAATTATTCAGATATTGAATACTATATATATAAAGTATCACTTTTGGTTTATATAATCTCAAGTGTGGGTACATTTGTGGATCCATAAAACATCCATGTTATTTAATATAGACATAGTCGAACCAAGTAGACTGATATCCATAATTTTCTTTATTTGAATAAATTTTATCGATACTTCATGTAATTGTTCTAATGAATTTATAATTTACCGACCATGTTAACTTGGAATAAAGTAATGTTCCTTTGTAAAGATGATTATGAGTAAAATTTTAAGGAACTGAACAAAAGGTTAGTCACGATACATGTTCTTACACTACCTTGTAGTGGAAAAAGGTGTATGATCTATAGTAATATATAGAAGGGAATGGGATTCTTCCTCATGTATAATGATATAGTTATGTAACATACCTCATGAAAATTGTTGGTTCATGAGAAAAAATACCCAACTCATGATTTGGTGTTAGCTGTGGAAATATTAACCTTAAATATATAGAGACATTATCCATATAGGGAATAGTGTGACATATATACGAATGATAAAATCATAAAAAATATATTTACTATAAATAGAAGAATATAAGAAAGAGAAGATTGTTGGATTTTATTATATATTATTAATTCTTAATAAATTTCTACCATGGAAAAAATATAAGGTATCTGATGATTTGAGGTTAAAGGATCAAGCTATATTATCTATTTTTAATAATAAAAAATATCTATTATATCTATATTTTTAATTTATGGATCTAGAATTACTAAATAAATGGAAAAAAGATTATGTCTCATAAATATGTGTTCAACTATCTATCCTGTTAAATATTAAATAGAAAAAAGGAAGACGTAGAGAAATAAAAGAGGGTGAGAAATATTCTTGGGTTCATCCTTGACTATGATTGAATTATATCATTAAGAAAGTGTGTATTTTTCTTTCTCATAATATACATGAATGTGAAGATATTGTTTAAAACTCATAAATCATATTTATCTATTCAATATACATGTATAAATATGTATAAAGACAAGATAGAGTGTTTCTGGTGGGAAAACTTGATGGGTGATATTGAAAAGTATTTTTCATGGTGCGTGGTTTTTCATCAAGTTAAAGAAAAGAGACATCATTCTAATGGAATATTACAACCAATACCCATACAATAATGGAAATTGAAAAAAAACCATGGTTTTTGTTATTAGACTACCCCAAAAATTTTAAGGGAAATAATAGAATTTGGGTTATATTTAATATCCATAAACTTTGGAATACACTATTACTATCATAGAAGATTTATCTCATGATAATATTCCCATAATATACACTAATTATGTGTTAGGGTTGAATAGAGTGCCAAATTACATTGTACCTATTGATTTTTATTGTTTTCCTTGATGTTATAGTGAAATCTTTCCCAATATCTAGATTTATTGTTCTGTTTTAGTACAACTTATCAAAAATAGATAGATGGACAATATGACAGAACCATTCAATCCATAGAGGATATGTCAATTTATTTGTTTATGTAATTATAAGGATTTTCGGAACAAAAACATCTTATATTCATTTTCTTGTAAAATAATATCTTTCACTCGATCATTAATATGGCTCCTTGTGAATCCCTTTATGGAAACAATTAATGAAGTCTGAAGTTCTAGTATGATCAAGGAGAAATAAGTATATTGAGACCTAATCTAAATGAGGAACCTCCCTTTAATATTGGATCCATTCATGAACACATTATGGTAATTATGATTCAATAAAAATGTTATGATGACAATCATTAAGTAAATTTCAATATCAATGTCACTGAGAAGATTTTTTTATGATTTAATAAATATAAAAGGATATGATATTTTTAAAGAGGGTAATGTTGAGTCCTATGTTTTTTGGATTGTTCAAGATTATTGATCGGGTAAGGATGGTTTTGATCCACTTAGTTATTCCACTGAAAATCTCTCAAGTTCATGATATGTTCCATATATCTCTCTTAAGGATGTACATAATTGATCCATTTTATGTACTAAACTTTGAGGTTATTCCAATGTATCATGATAGTTTATATGAATAATAACAAATTTATATTTTTTAATATAAATAATAATTTATGCAACAAGACTACACATGTGGTTAAAGTTATCTAGAGGAATCAGAAATTAAGAAAATATACATGGGAACCCAAGGATGTGATGAAACAAAAATATACCCATTTTTTGTATAAGAGTGATTGAATTTCATTTTTAAAATTAATTTTAATGGGGTTTAATGTAACACCCCAATATTTTTTTGATATATTTCTATTCAAATATATTTAATTTCATCAGCAGCTTGTGATGCATACAAGCTAGAGTATAAATGAGCCGTAATAAAGTATACCATTATAACCTAGTAGATAAATTTATTAAATGAATGCAAATAACCACATTTTTTAAATTTTGTATTATGGTTCTAGATAAAGAAAATATATTTTTAAATAAGTAATCAATTTTTAGTAAAGTCCTTATATGCTTCAAAAATACATTTTTCCAAAAACAAATATTAATTATATTTGAGAAAAGATAAAAAATTGAATTTTAAAAATTTTAAAAAATGAAATTCATTATATAAATTTGAATAAAAAAATAATTAATTTTTAATTTTCTATAATTTTCTAAAATGATTTATTTTTCCATAAGTAGTGAATAATTCATTTTTTTTTTGAAAATTACCTTTACATTTAAGAAATTAAAAAGATAAATAGTATATAAAAATGGATATAAATGTATAATTAGATGAATTATATAATTAATAACCAAATTTAGGTCAATATAATAATGTTTAGGATTAAGTTTTATATAAATCTTTTTATACTTATGATTTTTTTGAAATATGAATTTCAGCATGTTTTACATGTTCAATTGTAAAATAAATATTTCTACATCTATGAAATAAATATTGTAAAATAGTTTCCATTTTTGGAATTAAAATAGTTAATATTATATAATAATTTAAATTAATTTTTTTCATTATTATTAATAACTATGGTAAAAATATGCTCTCAAGTTTACGGTTATGACTAGTTTACCAGGGTGGTTAAACTAAGATACAAGGGTACATTCTCTAACTAAAAATTTGTGACCCTTCAGGGTGGAAATATTTTGACGATGAAATTTCCTAAATTTAAGTCTCAATCCATTTAAGTACATTTTAATTTAATAATACATCAATATAAATTATTATTTTAGGAAATTACAATCATGTATTGTGCACCACATTAAAAGGGAATCCCCTTTTTATCTTATTCACACCACGTTGAGAAATATAGCCTAGAATATGCCTTTAAAATTATCTTTTAATCTTCTCATTCCATGAATTATATTTTCTCTAATTCATAAAAGGCTATTCTAAGTGTCCTTGGGAAACAATCATAAAAGAGGCATATTGAAGAAGATGTAATCATTTTACATGACCTATTTAAATTTATTTCCTATAAAACATCCCTTAAATCAGTGGTATTAAAAATTAGTAATAAATTATTTTTACTAGTTAATCTTAAATATTATTTTTATTATGTAATAACTAATATTCACCCTCTATTCCCTCAAATGGTACATGAAAGTATCACACGTTCATAAGTGTGGACTATAGTCACCACATAGAGATAAAAAAATTTCATTCACCATAATTATTAGATGGATATTATTATGGGTTTAATGATTATTATATAATATTTATGATATAATTATGCTTCTATATTTATAATACCATATTCACCATCTTACATTCAAATCCTTTGGAAAATGATAACATCACTCATGCTTATGTGGGGACAACTGGATGCCCAAAGCGATATGATTCATTTTTTGTTCTCGTTTTACATGGATGATATTAATGATATATATAATGAATAAAAATTATATATATGAAAATTTAAAATATTTTTAATGGTTAAATATTATTTATTGTTCTTTTATACAATATGTCAAAAAGTGATAACATTGTTCATGTGAAATTGGGCATGCCATCTCCATGAATAGGGTAATTCATTTTTAAATATCTAGATTTTATAGTTATATATAAATATAAATACAATGAATATAAATTTAAAATTTACAATTATTAAAATGATATATATGATGGATCCATGGTAAATATACACAATCTAAATCTATCAAATCAAAATTCTTAAGAAATATAAATAATGAAACCCCGTAAAAATAATTTTAATAAGGAATTATTAATAAATGGGTGTTGAAATGTTATAACTGGATGATATATGGTATTATAAGTATATAAAATCTTATTATAAATATCAAAATAATTTTAAATTAATTATACATAAAGTTAGATCACTTTTGTTGCAATTTGACCTCAATGTATAGTCTTCTCTTCTTACATTTATTTTTATGAGAAACCATCCATATAGACCATGTGTTTCTATTATCTAGTGAATATACATTAAATTAAGGTATATTATTTTATTTTAATAACAAATTATTGGGGTTTACATATACATATATTGATTATTTATTTCATGGTTCCAATTATTTAAAACTTACCAAAACTGTAACTGATTTATATTACAATCTCAATATTTAATAGGATTGATTATGATCAAGTTTTGGAAGATAAAATTTATTACCATTCCCCAAATAATCATCTGTATTATTATTCTCCACTATTTACTACTAATTATTAAATTTTTTTCTTTATTTTTGATCTACTTTAGAACTCAATAGACCAAAATAATGTTTTTAAGGAAAACATATATTATTTATCTCTTTGGTCGATAGTCATTTTTCAACCACATAATTATTTCATCAAAATATTTTCAAATATGATTTTTTTAATCAATAATATATGTTTTTAAAAATCATTTTTATGCATGTTTGATATTTTATAAACAATTAACGTAATCTAATTTTTTAGTTTTCTAAATATGGTGCTTTTACATTTTATTAAAAATGTGAAAAGAATATTTGTTTTTTACATTCATGTAATTAATAAAATTTACTAACCTCATAATTGATCACTGATTCGACACTTAATTTACAATTTTCATGCTTATTTTAAAAGAAAAAAATTTCCATAATATTTTTAATATTTTTATATTTTAAATAAGTGATTCAAAAATAAAAAGATTATTTTTCTCAAAAATTTTCCCATTCATAATTTTGAAGGAATTTATATTTTTGATAAAATTCATCGATTTTACTTATGATTATTGAGGATATGGTCCTAGTTTACCATTATTGTTCTATCCATGTATGTTTTATAATACTGATGACGAGATGCTTATGAAAATCTTTTATTTTTTCCATGAGTTATTCTGTATGATGAATGACTTATGATTTTGTGTCATACATACAAATGGATTTGTATTGTGTGGATAGTGGGGATAGAACTATATACCCCTGTAATTAATTAGGTGGTGTTTAATATATCATGAGATATTTAGGACAATAATGGGGAGTGAAACCAATTTATTAAGGGACATTTTCACTTTAATAGTCGTTATGTTGAATGTTAACTGAGGATATAATGAAGTGTATGGAGAACCCAATCCACTATCATAGTCTTTCCCATGATCCTGGAATAAGGAACTAATTTTACTTGTTTATGTGTACACCACAAACATAAGTTTTATTTTAATGTTATTCACTCATGGATCTTATTCTTTTATTCCATCTTGATTCATGTCTTTTTAATTTTCATGATTTATTCCATAACTCGTGATTTTGATATTTGTTATATAGGGTATGTTTTTAAAGTTTTATTCTCATTTTATTATACCCTAATTCTCTTGTTATGTTTAATTGATAATTGATATCTATCTTATTTACCATTTCTAAGAATCTGAGCTCATCTATTTTTATGTTTCCTTTCATAAGGTTATGGAGACAATGTTTAGGTATGATATTTAAGAAGGGTTCTAGTTATGACGAAAATAGTGGGAGATAATATATATCTATTATGAATTTTTATGTATCTACATTTACAAAGTCACTAGTCCTATATGATTATGTAATTTATTGTAATGTAAATTTTTTCCTAATGGTTTAATAATATCTGATATTTGCATATGAAAAATATGGGCTAGTATATGGAGTTATTTGGTCATACTCAGTTCTTCAAATAAGTTTAGGTTCATATAAAATTCTATTAATTATCTATAAATATAAATATCGTGATCAATACATCTAAAAAACCCATTCTATATGTGAAAAGATCAAAAACCTCAAAGATCTATATCTGAACTCTCAGTGTATTCCATTTCCAAATTATTACATAAAATGATCCATTATTTGATATACATATTTTCAAATTCCTCTCTAAAAATTAATATTTCCTTCAATAAAATCAACTAAAAATTCATTCAAGATGATAATTTATTCTTGGATTAATCCATGTCAAAAGTATCTTTTATTTCCCCAAAAAAATAATGGGAAAATATTCCCGATTATATTATTCAAGAACTAAAAAAATAAAATAATTTCCTTTACATTCTCTTACTATAGAAATTAAATTAAAAGAAAATAATTGCCGGAAATTATCTTACATAATATAAAAAAAATCCCAAAATGGAATAAATAAACGGTCTCTTTAAGTTGAAAAAAATATTTTATTTGGAAAATATATCTTAAAATATTATAATATATCAAAGTAAAATTTTAAATTTAAGAGAATATATAACCTTATATTGATTATATGATTATAAATATAAAAAATAATAATAAATTCACCAAGATGTACTTTTATTTTGAGAATTTTTTCAATGTTTATGAAACATGCATTGAAATCTAAGATAATTTCACCACAATGAATTAATCTAGTTTCCCATTAGAGACATCAATGTCAGTATTCATTGAATATGAATTATATCTTTAATTTTTTATAGCTAGAAAAAAAAACATGTTACATCTATAATATAATCATGTAGATAAAATAAACATATAATTCTTTTTTGTATAGTTTCTAAGTCTAGTATTATTTTCCATTAAAACTTAAGATTATAATGAAATCACAATTTATTTTTGTGAAAAAATTGTGTTTCATTTTAGTTTCATTGAAATTTTATAAATATTCTACTGAGAGTGTTGGGATCTGATGAAAATAACATAGTTGAAATAGATTAAAATATATTTCTATACATAATAGGTAATAATTCATTTTATTTTATGATAAAAATATTGTATTATAGTGAGTTTGAGTTGTTATATGTGTTGAAGGGGGAAATGAGGGTCATTTTAGAGATTTTTTCCTAGGTACATGAAAACAAATCTTTATGTGACTTATCAAACATCAATGTGTTTGGGTATTTCTATGAAGAGGGATGTGTAAGGATTCGTTATTTCGCAACGTATAATTTTTTTTTGAAATGGGGATACATAATAATAATTTTCTGGTGTTTTAAAGGATTAATATTTGTTCTATGGTGAGGGTGATTCCACATTATAGGAGGTTCTATGTTGAATGGGGTTTCATAGGAGTAACTCGTGGGCTATGTAAGGATAAACTCATATATAGGTATAGAGTAAATACACATAAATTGTGCTATTTTATAAGTTCATTATTAGGAGGGAAGAATTATGCCACTAAAAAGGGGTGATTCATTATGAATCTATCCCAGTGTTAATAGTTTTGTCCTGGAAGGGGGTTGTTTTTTCACGGAGACATTAAGGGGGGGTAATGTTTTGATTCTGACTTAGATAATGGTGTCATCACATAACCAAAGGGTGTACACTATGATGGCACTACTAAAGGATCATTTCACCATTACTATTATGTTAATTACACAAAACATGATCATGTTTTTATTTCAGAAATTAATTTAAATTGTTTTAATTTTTATGAGAATATGAAATAGGGTTTCACCCATGCTCTCCCAGTGGAAGTGCATGAACCTTACTTATAATTATCTCTAGGGTTCCACCCTTATATGATTGAAAATATCTTATTTAATATTGGATTGTTTTTCTATCCAACAATTTGGAGTTTCAATATTGAATATACTCTTAACCTTTCTTATTTTATTCATTTTCATCACTACCACATCTTGTTTCATTTGTTAAACCATAATTATGGATGAATTTTAGCTTTAATAATTTTTACCATTTGAGGATTAATAAACAGATGTTCATTAATTAGTGATACCATATTAGTCCATGAAAGGTTATTACTATGGTCTTCTTTATGATTAATATTCTTCCCATATTTGTGTTATGTGAAATCACTCCTAGCTTGAGTGTTTGACCTATGAATTTAACATAAATTGTTTATTTTTCATTTTAAAAACTATAATCCCTTAATAATACAATGATAATTTTGATGATTAATTTTATGAATAAATAAATGAGATTTATTAGTATTGGGGGACTCCAGTAGTGGTTCCCTTAGTAGAATTTCGACTTAGTAGACACATTGTAGTTTTTTTCCAGTGTTTTATTCTTAATATAAGTGTAATAAAGTGAGAAAAAGGGGTGGTATTCTTATATAATATGGGTTGAGGTAATAATTTGGGTAATTATTTGGCCTAAATAATTTTATATAAATACATACAGATACATGGATATATTGACTTAATTTTGATGAGTATTCAACCTTGTAAGTGGTTAGTCTATTTTGATTATTTTTTGGAGTTTTTATATTTATCATTTAAATGGTTAAATTTGAAATGCACTTTTATCTTATTAATATTATATTTTTAAATGATGTAAATTATTTTTGGGTTATGAACCATTTAAAACATGGATATATGAGTTTTAATGGAACAGGTAAAGGGATTTAGGTTGTTTTCCAATCCATCATGGAAATTAACCGTTTGAATGGAATGTTATGATAACATTACGAATTGGGTATCACTATAATGATATCTAGTACCCGGTATGAGGGGAAAACCATTTTGACCCTTGGTACAGTGTGATGACATGTGATGGTTTCACAGGCGGGTTTCATTCTGACACATGGCATAGTGGGATGATATGTAATGGTTTCATGGGAGAGTTCTACTCCAACCCTTGTTATAGATGGATAATATTGGATGTTATTTTGTAAATAGATATTATATCCCATGATATTGGTATGTGATAAGTTCAAACTTGACAGAAACACTTTTCGAGGTAGGTAGGGTCATTATTCTGTTTCACCATCGAGACCAAGGATTAATTTGTATTTTATTTTATTATGTGTTAATCATTATATTATGTCACATTAGAATGGTAAATTATTAATTGTTTAGGATTATGGATACTATTTGTGGTTAACTATTGATATTTACTGAAACCATAATCATGTTCTATAGACACTCGATAAAAATTCATGCTATCATGTCTAGACAATGGAAAGAATCCTATGATAGATATTTTCCTTGGGTATCTATGTCTATGTAAAAATACATGGATACGTTAGTACGTAGGGTTAGTCTTGTGGTTATCCAAGGTTTTTTTATTTTTTATTTATTGGGAATTATTGTATATGACCAATCCATATAGGTTCTTAATTCTGTATATATAAATTCTAGAATATTTATATTCATCTTATATTCATGTCATGGATTGTATTGTTTTCTTAATAGTATTTATCTATGAAGCCCATTTTATTTTAGTTTTTTATGTGAGGAAAATTTTCCTATTACATTTAATAAGACATACATTTACCAATCATTTAGTTAAGTTGTGACTTTTGTTTCTGATTTTTGTTTTTAAGGTAATATATCATGTTTCAATCAATGTTACATTTGTTTACCTATTATCCCAACTTGGTTAGTTTATCCATGATGTTATTTGGCATCCCTTTTCATATAGGGAGGCATTTGTAATGTTTTTTGGCACTTGGTTTATTCAACCTGGTTGTGAACCAGGCTAAGGTCATCACAAATTTGTATGGTAAAGTCTTAGAATTTCTATGTACCTTATTTAGCTATTATATAGAGTAATTTTGATACTAGGAACTAACATGACGTGTGATTTTGTGGCCCGATGTTCCTGCAATATTTTTTTGAAAAATATTAAACATTTTAATAACGCATTCATGTGGTTTCCCTAAAAAGGTTGAATAACTCTTAAACGGGTAAATAGATAAAAAATACTAGGGAAACGATGAGCTAAGATTGGAGGATTTACCCTAGGAGTGGCCTAAATTTGGTTCGAATGAGCCCTATGTAGAAAAAGTCACCAAGGATGTAACCATAAATAAAATATTTTTTTGTAAAATTATTTTATATATGGTTACCCCCTCCATAAAAATTTCTAAATATGACATGTGATGACTAATGTTATATCACACATAGGGAAAAAACAACTTTATGAACTCGATTTTGGTAAAATATTTCCAATCTGAGTCATCATTCATGAGTTGTTATGAATTAAAAATAAAATAAATTTATTTAATTATTTTATTTACAATTCCATCCTGGGTGACTTTTTCAACAGATATCCCACACTGACCAAAGTTAGGTCTCTCCTAGGATAAAGCCACCATTTTGAGCTCAATGGTGTCCTTATATTTTTGATATCGTTGATTGTTTAAAATTATTTTCAGTTTTTAGAAAAACCATGCGAGCATTATAATAAAAATATTTATATTTTTCAATCAATTTTTATGGGTAAACTGGGACTCAGAATTACACTTCATCATAACACCTCGTATCAAAATAAATAAATATAATATATAAAAATAGAACATGGAAAAGCTGAAAAGTTATATTCTCCCCATGTTGGGGATTTACATCCCCGAAAGATAAAAAAAATCTACTCCCATAGATGATATTACTGAGCACAAATTTGATCCTCCCACTCCTATGTTCTCTCATAGAGGTTCTCGTTCTTTCACCAGACACCCACCAATAGAATCAAATACCATTGAAGGACCCTCGCATGTCGATCCTTGATCTCCATCGAGTACTCAATAAACGTCGCACCATCCTTGATATCCATATCACCCTAATTGATAATGTGTGATGGTTCATGTACTTATCTCCTCAAATATGACACATGGAATACATTGTGTAGCTGATCTAGATATGGTGGTAGAGACAAGTTTAATTCCACCACACCAACTCTACACAGAATCTGGAAAGGGATGATGAATCTCAATGATAGCTAGGAAGTGGGCCGACTTGTTGAGTCAGTCAATAATCACATAGATGGAATCATGTCCCCTGGATTTATGTGGTTAACCCATTATGAATTACATCAGTATCCCATCCCACTCCCATTCTAGAACCCCAAGTGGTTGAGAAAAACCAACTGGAACCTATTGTCTAGCCTTCACATGCTGAATAGTAAGGCATTGAGAGACAAACTCTATAACTCCTTTCTTCATCCCTAGCCCCCAAAACTAGTGTCTAAGGTCCTAGTACATCTTAGCCACACCATGATGTACCTCCAAATAGGATTTATGAAACTACCTCAGAACCTATTCCAATAAATCCACTAGCATTATTGTGCATCCATTAAAAAGATTGATGTTCTCCCTACCTTTTGAATATCCATCAGGAGCATGACCTATGGATATATGATCATGTAGTGTCTCATAGTTAGAATACCCATGTATTGACTCTTTAACTGAATATAAGAGTAGATTACTGACATCCATCGACTGCAGGTAAGATGTCCCATCTCTATCCATAAAGGATAACTATAATAAATCCAACTCCTCTAAGAGAAACAGAAAACTAGATCTCTTGTAGAAATCATTTTCACCACATTCCACTTCCTATGAGTATAGAAAATATCCAATTAAAATTCCATAAGGAACACAAGAAAATTCCTCTTTATCAAACTTCACTCGGTGCACCATAACTCTGTCACCATTATAGGAAACTAAAGACTCATAACATCCACTACACTGAGGGTTAGGGTAGAAAATTAAAGAGTAATCAGCTTCACCCTCATATGAAATAATCCAACCTATGCTACCTAGGTTTCCATTTAACAACAAGGAAAACCTCATTACAACACTTCAAAAAATCCACACTCTTCACCAAAAATAGTTAATCTAATCGTGAATTGTGGATAACGAGTCCATACCAAGAATGACATCGTAAGGCCTCGACACTGCTACAAAGATATATCAACCAAAACACTCTCCCCTAAGAGTCAGGCCACACTATCACTACTATTATGTGATCATTGGGTCTCCTACAGAAGGTGTCTGCAAGAGTGAATGTAGAGTCAACGGTTCAACAAGAGTCTCCGAGTATTGAAAAATATATGTTTCTAGAAAAGAATAAATAGAACCTATGTCTATCAATATGATATATAAACATGAAAAGGACACATATCATACCTAGAATCATTCTTGGTTACCTTGTTTCATATGACTCAATTGTATGTAGTTTTACCCTCACTTTTCCTCCAACTCTATGATCCTAGTGTGGACAACATGGGGTTGGTGGTGGTAACTTGTTTAAAAGTTGACCACCTACTGCAACTCTTCTAGCACCTCTTCCACAACTGACACCCTATGAATCTGTCTTCTCCTACCATTGTCTATGCCTCAATGTTCCATCTATAGTATCCCTTTTAGTTGTATGATGGGTTGGAAAATCATTGACGATATGTCCCCTGCCGACACATGAATAGAATCACCTCTCTCTAGGATGAATGCTCCCACCCAATGATCTCTGAACAGAATATCCTCTGTCTTGGGACATCCTCTTGAAACATATAACATGTCCACATACATAATACTAACATAATTTCCATACTATCAAGGTCTATTATCTTGCTCATCCACTGCTGACAATCACTGGTAGTATCTGGTGTCCTATGAAACATTCAACCACCAAAGTTCGATCAAGTACGCCATCCAATGTAGGAATATTAAAATGGATTACACATGATCCGATGTACCTATGCATACATCACTCAATGTTCCTATCCCTAAATTATGGTTCATGTATTATTTCCATTGATTACCTAGAGAGGTTGGTGTACCTCGATGAATACTCATATGTCAACATGTCATTCTTCTGGAGCTATAGAAGCTCCTGGATACGCATAGCACTTAGCATATATGGTGAGACATCATCTCTGAAAAGGTTATCAAACTCTATCCATAGAATATTCTCCACATCATAACATCAGGTAAAAAATTCCCACCATCGCCCTACTGATTCATGTAGAATGCTCACTACTAGGACCACCATTTGATCTGATAGTGTCCTAACAAAATGGAATACTCAGGTTACCACCTCAAGCCAGTTCTCCAACACATATGTGTTAGGGTCATATTAGGACATGATGGGTCCTTAATACTAATACTTCAGAAGTTCTCTTATCCTACGCACCTAATCCACTTGGAATATGGGTACCATGTGCTTCTCTACAGGTGGTGGTATGGTTTGTGCACCACTTGGAGGTGATATCACTTATACAAACCCCTATACAGATTCCTTGTCACCTGAGGGATCATCCCTAGGATCGTGTGGTTGAATTCCAGATATTTTTATATATAGAGATATCCATAAATAAAATACGATCTACCATGGTTAACTGAGTATATTTGGAGAGATGACTCAAGAAGAGCATGGAAAACACTACCATTATAACATGATTCAGATTTTATTATTTACCCTGCAACCAACACTTTCATATACAGATTCGAATAGTTGGTTATTCGAGTCCTAGTGTATGGATATGTTTGATGTTACACCAACACTGGAGTATCTATCCTGAAAGAATAACTGAAAACACTTAACACTATATCCCTAAAGTATCCTAACAGACTCCTAGTCATAATGTAGAACCGACCTCCTCTGATACAACTATGTCACAACCGATCCTAGTTGGTCTTGTTCCATGAATCACCAAGCCAAAATCTAATAGTTTAGGGGCCGGTGACTATCACTGAGTAGGGATATCACTATCATGGGAGAAATTTACTATGTACCCATACACACAAGAAATATCTCCAAGCCCACAAAATGATGAAATGTAACAATCACTATGTACCCAATGAATTCAAATATTAATATATCACAAGTGATTACGATAGTAAAATTACTGGAAAGTAAATAAGGCCAATTACAATCCCACCAAAAAAATTTTATAACCACAAGTCCAACCTCTATGAAAAGAGGAAATGGGACCATTATTTTAAGCTCCAAGAACACACCTTCATGTGTCTGATCTTGCTAAGAATCGTCTTATCGTGGTCCGCCTTGGACTCCATCAAAAGGGTCGATCATCTGCACAAGACAAGAAATGTGTGGGAAAATCCCATGTAGGGGTGAGTATAACAATACAAAGTAGAACACCCCAAAACTATAATGGAAATCCACAATAGAATACCACACAGTATTACCACAAAGGAATACCAAAAAGGAATACCACACAATATAACCAAAAAAATACCACATAGGATTACAACATAGTATTACCATAAATAAATAAAATACATTATTACCATAATGGAATACCACACAATAATACCACACAAGACTACCATAAAGTAATACCACACAAGATTACCACAAAAGAATACCATAGAGGATTACCACAGAGGATTACTACAAAGGAATACGACACAATATTACCACAAAGGAATTCCAAACATGATTACCTAAGAGTAATAACACAAAAGAATACCACAAATGAATAGTACACAAGATTACAACAAATGAATACCATACTATATTACCACAAAGGAATACCAAACATGATTAGCATGTAAGAATACCACAAAAGACTACCATAATGTAATACCACGCATGATTAACACAATGGAATACCACAAAGGATTATGAAGAAGGATTACCATGTTGGAATACCATAGAAGATACCACAAAGGATTGACATATAAGATTACCACACATGATTGCAACAATTGAATACCACATAAGAATAACATATAAGAATGTGTTGTATTATATACAAAGGTATATGTCTATATCACATATAACAAGGATATCTAGATATACTCAATCCATGAAACACAGTCTAGTGGTAAGACGCAGACATTTACCAGCCACCAAATTAATCTCAAAGCATGCTCATTCCTAGATAACTCACTCCTTGAGCCATGACATCATTGGAGACACTCATGAAGTGGTCTAGTTCATTTGTTCCCTACCTAAATGAGAACATATTGGTCAAGGAATACTATGATAGATAGTGTAGGGGTCAAACCAAGAATTGACTGGGGGACACAACGGATCACCCCTACAACTAAATAGGGGATACAACATACCCATTATGGATCCACAAGCTGTGTAGGGATTCAAACCCAGAACAAAATGGTGGATGCCATAGACCACACCCAAACTCATTGGGGGATACCACATACCCAATGATGTAGCCCACTAGATGGAGGAAAAATTCCCTACTCTTATAGGTTATACTAATTCCACAACTCCGCTAGTGGTGATAGAGGATCATGATCCAATCTAAAGGAGTTATACAAGACTATATCTGAGACTTGACCCCTAGAGGGGATTACAGTATAGTGATATAGAAATAATACTATAATGAACCATTAATAAAAGGACTAAGAGAAATTTTGTCCACCTATAATGGTCCAAACTATAAACTCACCCCTTCTCCCAAAATTATCCCTTCATATCTAGGGTCCAAATGTTCTTGGGGGTTCTTTAAACAGATGTACTTTTTAGAAGTTATAGTAGGTATAAATTTCAATAAGGGTCATTGGGCTTGTGGACGGACCACAGGGTCTATCCACGAAATGTGGCTATTGACCGCCATGGTGGACCTCCCAGTTCGACTATCCTACATATTTTATGCCCGCATGAAATCAAAAGTTTCCATGGATTACAATCGACAGCCACGATCGATCGTGGCCTAGAACCGACCCATTCACCATGGGTCCGACCAGCTCGACCTGGCCCAACTCGCTCCACTTGGGAATGGCCTGCTCACACGCAGGCAGCCTGGCCTATTTTTCACAGGCCTCCTGGCTATGTATGAAGCCTCCAATCCATGAGGTTGATGGCCTCATCTCACATGGATGCATAGGTGGTCTGCTACCATTAGATCCCATGTGGCCGCCCACCATGCTACATGTCTCCACCTCCAATTTCTACCACCTCCAATCACTACCAACCTAGTTTTCCGAAGCCGCTTCCACACCTCACTAGTCCGCCACATCGGACCTGTGCTGGTGTTCCCATTTGTGGGCCACCAAGCCACATCCAATTCCTAGAATTTAAAATAATCACAGATCCATGCCCCTCGCGTCATGATCTACACATAACTGCCCACTTTTTT
Organism: Viscum album; assembly: GCA_963277665.1. Lineage (NCBI taxonomy): Eukaryota > Viridiplantae > Streptophyta > Magnoliopsida > Santalales > Viscaceae > Viscum > Viscum album. Next base: position 765,948,523 of record OY728119.1, on the reverse strand, counting down.
CAGTTTTCCTCCAATATGTGGGCCTCATCACATTTAGTGAATCCCAAAATATCGATCTGTGACCACGAGGATGCAACGGAAAAAACACAATTAAATTGAGAAAATATCTTCACGAAGAACACCCTAAGGAAAAAAAATCATGGCCTTTTTTGTGTCAGACTCAATCAGTTTCCATTAGAATGAAGAACTAAATCCTAAAAACTCACAAAATAATCCCTACAATTATAATCCAACCTACAATGATAGAACCGAGAATCAATATTTTTGGGGATTGACCCATTTTCATCATGAAAATCAAGTCTAGGTAAAACACAGAGAAAACAATTATCTACAATGATTTGGACTAGTCATTTGGGAGAAACATGTTCTACTTCATCTTTGATCCTTGATTCGTCAAATAAGAGAGGAAGATTTCGATTGATCTATCATTATTCACCAACAGTTTCTATAGAAGTTATTTCTCTACATCTCTAGAGATAAATTTGGGTTATGATGATAACCATAAATTTCTGATAAAAACTTATTAAAAAGAAATCTCATTGAGTCAAAAAAATTATAAAATTATTTTATTTGCAATTACATCTTCTGTGTATTTTTCTAAAGATGAACCACATTGAAAAAATGTTATGTAGCACCTAAGGAAAACACCACATTATGAACTCAATGGCGGTGTCACCCAGTAACCCCCTTTTGAAATTTTTAACTACCATAACATTCAAACGATACATCCATTCAACAAACCCTCTATGGTGTTGGGACCCTATAAATTAGATGGTCACTTTGTAAAATGTGGTGAGATTTTTGTTTGGACCAATATAGGATGAGTTCATTTACCTTGGTCCATTACATGATTGTTTGGTATGGTATTATGTCAAAATCAATGAAATGTAATCCCCTCTATTGTATGAGTCTTAGATTGATTATGGTATCCCTCCTCAAAACTGGAGTGCAATCCTCTATCACCTATAGTGGAGTTTTGGAATTAGTATAACCTTCAAGATCAGAACATTGTTCCACTATCTATGGGACCTCATCATTTGGTATGTGGTTTTACCTAGTGTGTTTGGTCGTGATATGTGGAATCTCCTAGTTTGTCTTGGGCGTGATCCCTGACATAGCGGGCTGATCTAGATTGGTTAAATTATATCCCCTGGTCAGTTATGGGCGTGATTGGTGGTGTCCCGTGATCTGTTCTCAGCATAACCCCCACTCTCTATATCATAGAATTTATTGACCAATTCATTCCCATTTAGGAGGGTCCCAAATAAGATAAATTTCATTGTGAGTGTCTTTAATGATTCCAGGGATCGAGGAGTGAGTTCTCCCAGAATGATATTTCTTTGATCAGAATCATGTGGCTTTTAATTACCTATGGATTACCTCTTGATTTTATGTATTGTATTGAGTATATCTATATTTCCTTGTAATATGTGATTTAGACATATACCTATGTAGAGATGATAGTACAGTCATATGTGGTAATCATATGTGGTTTTCCATTATGGTAATCCTATGTGGTATTCCTTTTTGGTAATCCTATGTGGTAATCCAGTGTTTTATTTGTTTGTGGTAATCCTATGTCGTATTCCTTTTTGGTAATCCTTTGCGGTAATCCCATGTTGTATTCCATTGTGGTAATCCTATGTGGTATTCCTTTGTGATAATCCTGTGTGGTATTCCTTTTTAGTAATCTTGTGTGGTATTCATTTGTTTCAATTATATTTGGTATTCTTTTTTGGTAATCTTGTGTGGTATTCTTTTTTGTTAATCATGTATGGTGAACCATTTTGGTAATCTTGTTTGGTATTATTTTGTGGTAATCCTATGTGGTATTTATTTGTGGTAATCCTATATGGTATTCCTTTGTGTTAATCCTGTGTAATATTCCTTTGTGGTAATACTATGTGGTATTACGTTCTGGAAATCCTATATTTTATTCATTCATGGTAATCCTGTGTGGTATTCCTCAATGGTAATCTAGAGTGGTATCATTTTACGTTAATCTTGTGTGGTATTACTTTATGGTAATTCAATGTGGTATTCCTTTATTGTATTCCTTTGTATTTTTCCATTTTGGTTTCAAGGTATCCCATCAGGTATTGTTATACTCACCCATACACAGGCCATTCCCGCACATGTCGTGTCTTATGCATACAATTGACTCTTTTTATAGAGGCCTAGGATGACCAGGACTAGATAGTGCTTAACGAGACTGGACAGATCGAGGTAAGTTATTATGGCTTCAGACAATAGTCCCAGTACCTATTTTCTTAAAAGATGGACTTGTGGTTACATAATATCATCGGTGTCCTTGTATTCAGCCCTATTTACCTTCTAAAAATTTCTCTATCGTATTCTATTATGAGATCTTAGTGTATGCATGCATTATTTATATGGTCGTTTTTTCATTTCAGCATTTTTTGGGATTGGAGATGTGTGTGTGTGTGTTTACATATACATTTGAAATAACACCCATAATAGTGATAAGGCTACTTGGTACAAGTAATAAACCCCTATCCTATGAAGGTGGGCTTGGGGATCCGCAGCATGAGACCCACTAAGACGAATCGCGACATTCATTAGGGTCTTGTTCTATTTCTTATATCTTACATTTTTTTAATATTGGTTTGGATATAGGTTTATTTAGAGCTTGGAATATGTTATGTGTCTAGGAGTAGCTAACCCATATATGTGGTAAGTAAAAGATATAAGGAATGGTGGTTTTTTCATTTCTATAATTACATTTTTTGTTTATTAAATATAATTTTTTTCTGATTTTTTGTGTATGTGATTTTTAATCTTGGACTACAGTGGAAAGAGGTCTTGCATTTACGAATTATAACTGGAATATAGGATTCACATAAAAGATGTGTTTTTTCAAGGGATTGTTTTACTTGATTGTGATGTAAGGGTTGATTATTTAAATTGTGAGCAACAAATTAACTGGTAAATTTCCATATAACATGATAGTATCATCTTATCTAACTGATTATTTATTTGGTTTTGTTAATATTAACCATTGATTGATTATATGGATATGATATATATTTTATTAACCCTGAACATGGGTAAATGAGGATAAAGTGAGTACATGTATCATGATATGTTCGGTTATAAGTAATATATGCAGATTAGTAGGATGTTATGTTTGTTATAGTTTAATTAGAAGTTTTTTATCATGAATTTTGATATTTTATTATCATACAAGAATGTTCTTAATTTTCAACTAAATTAAGAGTGGGTAGGTAACACTAGGCATGAGTATATATCTGATGGATTTCTTTTATAAGGATTTCTTGGAGTGGTGAGGTGTGTTATCTACCAATACTATTCCACAATTGTGAAGGAATATGAGTTGAGAATAAAGTTGAAGTTAGTAAATAACATGGATATGAGGGTAATAAATATGTATAGAAATCAAAGGTTTAGTGTTTAGGATTTTGAGTTTCATTTAGGTATTTAAGGAAACATAATTGAGTGTATTTCATGAGATGTGAAAATCATGGGTTGAGTCTTTTGGAAAAGTTCATAGAGTCTAGTGAGTTTTAGATTTTACTCGGTATAAGGCCCCAACCTTAAAAAATCATTAAATTGATTCTTTAGACATGAAATATTTATATATATATATATATATTGAATATATTTTAGGTCTAATTTTTAAGATAATTAGGAAATCACCCTTAAATAAATACTTATTATTCCATAATGTGGATAGTACCACTCAACAACCATTTTTTCAAAAAATTCAAAACACTTTTTATATTTTCATGAAATATCTTCAATAATTTAATCTTGACCTCATCCATGCCCATAATCATAAATCAAAACAATTGAAAATAGTTGAAAATATTCATGAGGGAAACAATCTCACTATGAAAAAATTAAATATAAAGAAACAAACTCAATGGTCCATAAGTAATTTTAAATGTTTTTCATATTCAAAATAAAATCATTGTTCGAAATAAATAATTTCATACGAAAGAGATCAACTTATCATCCCAATTATATTCATAAATAAATTCATAATAGGTTTTAAATTAATAATAAAACTCAAAAATAAATATTTATAATCTTTAAAACTCAAAAAATTTATACATTTTATTATTAATAATTAGCATAAACATCCCATTAAATTTAACCTCGTTAACATACCTTGTGAAATTTTAAGATTTCCATGATAAAACCTAACACTCATAGATGAATAAATATGGAAACTTTGGAAATAATTTTCATCCCACTCTTACAAAAGTAATATCCTACTTAGTTCATTCCAATAATATCTTTGGATAATCCTATCTGGTTTACTCCAATACATTACACAATGCATTCTAAATCTATATTGGGCTCACCCATCACTATGATATATATATGGACCATTTATCATCATGGGATATATTGAGGTAATATATAATCATAAAAAATTCCTAAGAACCATAAAATTTTAATTATATAAAAAATCATGCATTTCCATTTAGCATATTCGTAAATATATTCATTTAATCCACAAGAAAACAATTCCAGATATTAAAATATTCTTTTTATTTAAAACCCTTTTTGAAAATAATCATAAGGAAGAAAAGAGGGGATTCAATTTGATGAAAACATAAAAGACTATAATGGATTCCAAACATCAAATATTGGTTGTTCCATTGAGAAATGTTATTAACACCATTTAAAAAAAATAATACATTCATTTTGGCCTTTGTCAATAAAGTCAAATCTCTCAATAGAAATTATGTAAAAATATTAATTTTTAAATATTTGAAATAAATTCATTGGAGATGTAAATTAACAATAATATTAATTTATATCTATATTAATACATCAATAAAATAATTTCAAGTATATGGAAATTGAAAAAAATATTAAAAAATAAATATTGAAAACATTTAAAATAAGGTATTATGTTTATGTTTCCCTTATCTCATGTATGACTTGTCATGTTTGCTCATTGTCTTCCTCTACTTTAGACATATGATTTATTTTTATACTTAAATCCATTTATGTATTTGTTTTTGATTAATCCAAGGACTCCAGGATATTTAGAGGGATGTATTTAATGAATTTGGGTTGGCCTTAGTTGAACCAAAAGTCTCTTTATATTTGAATATGTGGGGATTTGTGATGAAACACACTTCATAGAAAATGAGTCAATGTTTAAAATTTTTATGTTTTACTAATACATTTTTAATGTTTCTATTAGGGATTATCCCATAGGGAAGGATGAACAACCATGTTTTTCTTTTCAAAACAAGTAACCCAACATTTTCAACAATGGTAAGATTTTTTGTAAATTTTTTTATAAGGTAGAAATGACACAAAATGTTTTTCCCTATTTCTATTCTAATCTATGATGAAACAAGATGTAATAAGAAAACAACAATAAACTGAGAGAAAAAATGTGGATAGATGAACAATCAAGAAGAAAATTAAGGGAAAAAATTATTCAACTATCCTATAATGATTCCATATTACAAAAATGAATGCAAACATAACCACTAAAAACGAATGAATTATATCCCTCACTAAGAGATAAATCACACATATTTATCAATCGTGGAGTTCTCCACTTCATGAAATATTCAACTAAAAAAATAAATTTTAAATGCCCAACAGAACACACTCACTATATGTTCTAAATTTTTGTTTTGAAAAAGAATCTTTTTAAAAAGTGCATCCATGATCTAACTCGCCGAATGATTATGGAGTTTCAAATTAAGTACAAGTGGTGTGAAGCAATTGAATGATTTTAGAATTGATCTCGCTGATGAATTCTAAGATCATTGAAAAGAATGAGTGAAAATGGAAATCAAATATTACAAGAAGAAATAAATTTCCCCCAAACTCAAAGTTTTTAGATTATAGTCATATTCATTACAAAAATTAAAAATATATGATTAGAGAGTATTTGAATTGAAAAAATAGAAGAGGAGGAATCCCCCTTTCAATACCATTATTCTGTACTCATCTTGCCCTTTAGGTCTCTAAATTTGGTTTTTCGAGGATCTCTCGGCTCTCCGGATGTAAAATGACGAATGAGTTGAATGAGATGTCTCTCCTTCCTCGTATTGATGCTGAATATTAAACCAACTGCCTTCTGTTGCATGTCACGATCATTCTACACCGACTGAGGTAATTCCCTTTCTTTGGCACCGCACACATGTGTTTTTTCATGAAAGTCTTGTTGTACTATCTTAACCCCTATAACTAACTCCGATCAACTGAAAATGAGGAATCTTGGAGTGAATCTGGCATAAGTTTGAATTTTCAAAAAAATGATGATATAATACTGTTTAAAACATAATAAAAATATATAATTTACTTAGTGAATTATGAAAACTATAAAAATGTTAGAGTAAAAAATATTTTATTAACTTATTATTTTAAATTATTATTTTTAAATCATTTATACTTATTTAAAGTTATTTATATTTGAGGTTTTAGAATTATTTAAATTAGTCATTATTTTGTTTGTTTTATTTTATTTAAAAATATTTATTATTTATTAATTTACACTATTAATGTTTAAAAATTTAATAAATTAATAAAATATTATTAATTTATTAGTATTTTGAGAATAAAAGTAATTAAGTTAATTATTAATTTTATTAAATATTATTATATATCTTTTTTAATTAATAATCTTAATAAGTTTATTATTATTATAATTTTAAATTATTTACTATTTGAAATTTATTTAATGTAGTTAGTTAATTTTAATAATCAATTTAATTTATATATTATTATTATTATTATTTTAAATTTATTTTATATTAATTACTAATATTATTATTGTTATTATCTATTAATTAATTTTTATTAATTTTATTTATTTCATTTCCACACATCCTCATCCATATGGGGGGGGGGGGTCTGGGCTACTTCGAAAAGATTCACAGGAAGCTCCTCCTCCATAAGAAGCTAGTTACGCCCCCTCTTCAAAGCAATTGTTCGTCCTTGACATCCGATGACGGAACCTCCTCTTCGACCAGTGGTGACATCATCCAACATCAACAGTATGGCAACTCTATTCCTCACGATGGTGGGGGGTCTAGATTGGCAGCCACCGGGGGCCGGACTTGTGGTGGAAGGCGACGGTAATCCAAGATGCCTCTGGCTCGTATGATTGTATAGCCTTAGATTATAGTGGTAGATCAGCTTTGGGTGTATTTAGTTCAATCATCGTGACTTCATCTAAGTAGATTCAAAAATGAGATGTGTTGAAGGAAGTGGAGGATTGGTGATAAGATAATCAATAGGTGGAATATTAAAAAATTATGTGTTGTGGTGTGGAGCTGTGTGTTGGTGAGACAAACTGGGCATGGGAGTGAAAATGAGTCGCCAATATGCAGGGGATATCGGTAGGTTGATGAGGCAACGATTGTGTATCAGTGTGACTTGAAGGGGTTGTTGGTAAGATTTATCTACTGAACGTTGGTAGGTTTTGAGATGATCAGTGACTCAAGTGTAAGTTAGAAAGCAAAGTGGGAGTCACCGACGTGGAAGGGTGATGCCATTAGTAGGTGTGGCTATTTGTATGTGTGGTGGGGAAATGGTGGCTACAGTCAGTAGATTATCGCTTAATCTAAAAACTAAAATAAAATAATTAATATATTAAAATAATTAAAACTATTAATAATGAATAAAGATGAATTTTAAAAACTAAATTCAATTTTTGAAACAAATATAATTTAAACTAAAAAAGTTAAATTAACTAAAATAAATCAATAAGATACTTAATAAATTAAAAACATAAAACATGGAATAATAAATAAACATAAAAATTAATTAAAAACTATTTAAAACTAGACAGAAAAATTAAGTAAACATTATACCATATTTTTAAATTGATTAAAAACATTGAATTAAAATGATTTAATTGAAAAGGTAAAATGAAATAAATTACATAAATAGAAAAATAAAGTTAATTATTATTAAAAAAAGTAAATTTAAAGGATAAAAAATAAAATTAAATGTATATAATTTGATTAGATGATTAATTTATAAAAAATTATTAAAATGTAAATTAGATTAAAAACTACTAAACTAGAAAGAAATTTATTGGGATAGAAAATTATGAAATAATTAATTAATTATTTTAATATATCAAAATACATATGTAATTATAAAATTGAGTTATTCAATAAAATTAGTTTTAAAAACAAAAAAGTTCCTTTATTTGTCAAAAAATATATAATAAGATAATTAAATGTTTAAAAATCGAATAAAACAATGGTGAAAATTATGTTAAAATAAGGTTACATAATTCCCCCACACTTAAGAATTTATTTTCCTCAATAAATCCCATGATTTACTATCATTTTAAAAAAGAGAAATGTTTTTATCAATCAGATTAGATAGAACCATATCAAAACAAATTAGAAGTAAAGGGAAAAAATTGAGTAAAAGGCCTTGAAATATAATGTTCAAATAAATGATATCATAATTGAAAATACTCACTAGGTGAATAAAAGAAAAAATAATCGCTCTCCCTTGAGGATGTATTGCCTCATTTTTGAGACTGACTAATGAATTACAAAAATTCATGATCAAGATCTACGTTCAAGAGTGATAATCGGTTGAAAATTAGTGGATTTTAGAGTTTAATAAAAGGAACATTTAACGTTAAGATCTTCCTAAGGTTAAAAAAATAAAAAAATAAATCAATTTTAATTTTATTGAATCGCCTTATAGATTCAAATTAAATTATTCAATAAAAATCCAATGTCCCCTTCTTCATTTGTCATTCATTATTCACATCAACTTAATGAACTCATTTTTAACAGTAGACACTTTATTTTATTTTTTCCAAATCCATGTAAATTGTAAAGAGAACTGTGAAAATGCACTTAATCATTATTGTACAGAGGTATTTAGATAATAGAAAAGCATTGAGAGTATAGTGTCTCAAATATTCACTATTGGTTCAAAAATTCACATTTTACCCCAGTTTCAAAAGATTCATATGAACATCATTTATGTTGGCCCACTAAGGAGATTTATTTATTTAATAATTAAAAAGTGTATACCATAAAAAAATACTTCAACATACCAGTTCCTAATGTTATGATCTTAATTCCACAAAAATGTATCCTATATCCATATCTAATATAGCTCCTAAACCAAATTTTCATGAAATCACTAAGCGTAATCACTCAACAATCATTTATCCTCATAATTTTAAAATTTAGAGAAACTATTAACCACTAGTAAAGAATTATTCTTAAGAAATAATCATTTTAAATATAGTGTGAAGCCAAAATATTTTCAATTATGAAAGGATTTTGAAAAAAATGACCTATTTTTTAACAAAAAGATTAAACTCTAATGATTTGATGGGATTCCATTAAGGCACATATTAACACAATAATGAATTGATCCCCTCCCCCAAACATAAAACCCATATTTGTCCCCAAATATAAATTAAAAGGTGGAGAAGAACAATTATACAAATAAATGTTAAAGCATATTTTTCATTGACGTAGACTGATAACAAGTATCAAGGGTCTCATTAATGTTCAAAAGAATATTATTTTAGTTTTCCACAAAAATAATTTTACAATATATTCACATGTAGTACCATTTAGTCTATGAAAATAATTTATAATTAAGTTTAGACAGTGGCATGTGAAATAAAGAAATATTTAGTGAATTGGGTGTAAGAAGTACTAAATTTTAATTCAAAAAGATTTTTAGTTGTGCAGAAAAAATTAAGATAAATAGCTAACAAAATAAACCTGATTCAACAAAAAACAAAATCAATAAGCCTGAATAAATCCCACAGTTAATTTATCGTAGTGAAGAGATTTTAAAATAGTGAAACATAATTTCTAGAAATAATTACATGTAGAATGATTTTTTAAAAAAACCAACACAAGAACCATTACTTTTCAGTAAAGAGACATGTATAAGATATTTTCAGTAGAATCCTAAAATCATTGACTCGCCGACACTACTGCCAATGAGTCCCCATTAAGTGACTCACTAGTAGAAGTGGATTAGTGGATCAGGGGAAATTTTGACTTAACAATTATTTTTTTAATGTATTAATGAGAAGAAACATGAATGAAGAAATTAAAATATATAGAAGTTCCCTAAATAAAACTCATCCATTTATGGTCAATCTATAACTCCATATGAATTGAAGAATAAATGATTTTTCTACTCCTCAAATGACACTAGCAGCATACATTGATTTGAAAAATAGAATTAGGAAGAACAAGAACATAAATCTTGAGGAAAAATAGTAAAAGTATAACAAGAAAATAACACTTTATTCAAAGTAAAAGATGAAATAGAACAAGAGTAAAAACAATGAGAAACCATGGTATGATTCCCATAATGAATTGAGTTTTATGTCATCAATTGGACTTTATTCAGAATTTATTTTCAAGCATAGTGAAGGCATCCAAGACCTTTAGATATCCTTTAAAATATAGTTCGGCTCTCTTTCCATTAACCAGCATAGGTTTGTTCTCTTCTCCAACAATTTCTACAGCACCATTCCATAGAACTCTAAATATAGTAAATGTTCCAGACCACATGGATATTAGTTTTCCAAGAAATATCATATGTATTGAATTAAGGATAATGAAATTCTATCTAGGTTTAATATCTCTGTTATATATGAACAAATCCTGAAATGTTTTATACCTCTATTTTTATATCCATGAATTATCATTATACTCTCTCTTTATCTCATCTAATTCAGTCAAATCAAGTAATATTCTCTCTCTAACACCATTAGAAAAAAAAATTAAGGCCTTAACTTCTCAATATGGTATGTGCTGCAAGCCCACAAGAAAATGAAAACATTTTTTGAATGTTCGTTTAAATGGAGGCATACCTATTGGGGTCTTAAAAGAAGTTCTATATGACCACAAAGGCTTTTTTAACATAAGGGACCAATCCTTTCTATAATTAGAGATAGTTTCCTCTAAGATCAATTTCAACTCCCTATTATAAATTTCTACTGGTCCACTAGATTGTGGATGATAAGAAGTATAATTCTTATTGGTGCATCCATATTTTTTCATTAAATCATTAATATTTTAGTTTTTAATGTTTGTTCCATTATCAGTGATAAAAGATTTTGGAATTCCAAATCATGAAAATATATTCGTTTTTACAAACATAATTACACTGTTGGGTTGATTTTTGGGTATAGATACTACCTATAGCCACTTCCAAACATAATATATAGCGACTAAAATATATTAATTCTCATGAGATGATGGAAATTGGCCCATGAAATCTAGAACCCAAATTTCAAAAATCTCAACTTCTAGAATACCCTTTGGGGGTAACTCCTTTATCCCAAAATTACCTAACCATTGGAATCTGTCAAACAATACAACAAATATCGTAGTATCCATGAATAATGTGGTCCAATAGAAACTAGTTTGTAGGATCTTTTGAGTTATCCTATCACCAACATGGTATCCTCCATAGGGTGAGGAGTGACAACTTTCCAATATGGGAAACATCTCTTCCTATGACACAAACCTTCTAAGTGTCACTTCAACCAATATCTTAAATAAAAAAGTGTCAGCACAAAGGTAATACATATGTTATGAAATAAATTTATTCATTTTAATATGAGAAATGTATTTGGGAATGATACTGGATTCTAAGAAATTAATATAGTCTTCATACCAGAAAGACTTTCATATTGAGATAATGAGAAGTTTATTATTATTAAAGGAAGATTTAATCTTCCTTGGATCATCACAATATGTATATGGAATCCTTGAACGATGCCATGCAACTAATTTTTCTGCTCACTAATTATCTCTTATTTCAATGTCAAACTCTTATAACAATGAATTATATCCAATTAGAAAAGTTTTGGATTATTTATTATACAACAAGTATTTCAAAGAAGAGTGGTCAGTGAATATGATGACGTTTAAACCTGAAAAATACTTCCTAAACTTCTCAAGAGAAAACACAACAGATAAATACACCTTTTTTGTCATTGTATAGTATCTTTAGGACTCCTTTAACAGTCTTCTTGAATAATAATCCACATGAAGCTTATTATCTCTCCTCTGTCCTAGGAAAACACCAACAACCATATCACTATAATCACACATTAAATAAAAATGATGTTTTTAATTTGGATCAGTGATGATATGTGATGTAGTGAGTTTATCCTTAAGAATATTAAAAGAATCCAAACAGTTTTGGTCAAACAAAAATGGTGCATCCTTATCCAATAAATAACACAAGGGCTTAATTATTTTTGAAAATTATTTTCTAAACCTCCTTTAGAAAACGGAATTCCCTAGAAAACCTTGAAAACATTTACCATTTTTAAGAGGGGTTAGTTTTGAATAACTTCAATTTTAAAATTTTAAACCTCCAAAACCATCTTGCACACATAATTTTCCCACCCAAACCCTTCACAGACCATAAATTTGCATTTCCCCAATTAAGAACTAGTTTGTTTTCTATGAACCTCTCTGACACTAACTCTAAATTTCCTAAACAAGAATCGAATGTTATACCCACAATAATGAAATAATCCATGGAAAACCCCTATGAATATCTCAATAATATAAGATAATATATCCTTCACATACCTTAGAGAGGTAGTAGTTGCTCCACACAAACCGAATGGCATCTTCCATTAGGAAAATATCCCAATGCCATATATAAAGGTAGTTTTCTCCCAATCCTATCAAGAAACTAGAATCTAATTGTAACCAGAATACCCATCCAAGAAAATAGAAAAATTCAATCCCATTAAAAATATCAGAAATTTAATTAAGGAAGGGAGTTATAAAATTGTTTTCCTAGTGGAAGAATTAAAATTCCTACAGTATATACAAACTCTCCATTTTATGGATTTCTGAACTTGAATTTATTTATTTTTTTCATTTGTGACAACAGTGAATCATAATATCAAAGGGACAACATGGACTCGACCAAACCAATTATTTTATTATATAGGATATATTATAATATTATAGATTAGTTTTATTACTTTCCTACTCACCAACAATTTCATGTTAGGATTTATTTGTCATTTACATACCACTCTAGAATTATGGTCTTGATCTATAGGGATGTTATGCATATAGAGTGAAGGAACAATTACCTTAATTTAAGATATGGCCCAACCAATGGTAGATTTTAATTTATATATAACATTTAACAATATTTCCTCATAGTCATCATTCATTTTAGTAGAAATAATAATAGGCAGTGTGGAATTATCTCCAAAAAATGAGTATTTCAAATGAGAAGGAAGTGGTTTTAGCTCTAGAGTGGGTTGTTATACACTATATGGATGGCTATTGGGCCTAGGGGGTCCAAGGACATCAACATATATTTTTACGGAGTTTGAAATGAGGAAATATTTTCAATTTCATGACCATATTTTACGTTTTCCTAACAATTGTCCAAAATGGAATACTCACTGTCAATGAATTTCCATTCATAATTCTAAAAATTCAATAAATTAGAAGCATGAATTTGTTTAATAATCTCTCCCACAACTTCATCAAAAATTTTAGATGTGTTATTAACATTATAAATAGATTCATGTTCATTAATGAAATATCTATGTTCAGAAGAAAATTGGACATCTCTAAGAGAAACAGGAAATAGATAGTTTTCCAGATCAAGAATTTTTTTCCAGATCTTCATTTTGAGTAGATTAGTCAGAATATGAAGATTTATTTTCATCTCCTAACTTTATTTCTTCATCCTTTGATTAATTTTTAGAATCTTCACAATTTTCAAATTAATATCCATCTTCAATGAATTCTATGTTAGAGTAGTTTTCAAAAACAATTCCCCTTCATATTTTTAAAGACATTAAATTCTTTTCTCTCTCTCCAATTTTAATGATATGTTGACTCTAAGACACATTAATAACTGCTACACCGATGGACAAGAATATACTACACGGGATGATGTAATCATCTTGATGACTCTCTATATCCAATATGTCAAAGTCTATAGGTGTAAAATGTTTTTAAACTCCAAATAGTAGGTCATCTACTCTTCCCATTGGATGATTGAAAGAATGGTCAACCAACTATAAGATGACTATGGTGGGTTGAAGATCAACCAAATTCAATTATTAGAATAGTGAGTATGTAAGCATGATTATGATAGCACCTAATTCACATGGGAAGTTCAGTTGACTTCAATTTTCTAAGGTACATGGTTTGACAAAGCTAACTGGGACATTGAGCTTGGGTGGGATTTTCATTTATAGTACAGCATTGCACTCTTTAGTTAGGTTGTAGGTGGAAAATTTATTATGTGTTTTTTGTTCAAAATAATATTTTTCAGATATTTCAAGTAATATAGAATTTGGATTAAGGCTTGAATAAAAGGGATGTTCACATGGAGCTTGGTCAAAAGTCTAAGGAACTGATGAAGTTCATCTTAGGTATTACTTTAAGGTTTGAGTTTTTCATGGAATGGGATGGGTAGGGAAAAATTTCCAAGGATGGTTGGAATTTCCCTAACTTCTTAACCAATATTTTCTTCCCTTTATTCTTAATATTTTCAGAAAAATCACTATCTTGATATTCAGGTAAAACATTTAAATTTTGTTCATTTTCCACAATTTTCTATTGGTTTCCAGATTCTGTACAAAGCATATTTTTATTTCTAGATTCATTAAATTTTCTAGATTTTGAATTTGCAATGTATTTTTCAGATATTATTAGATTCTCCAACCCACTTCTAGTAACAGAAACCATAAAATTATCTATGGAGTTGATTTAACTTGTACTAGGTAGTCTACCATTTTCTCTAAAAGTTAGGACTCTAGAAAGTTGCGCCAGTTGAGTTTTCATGTTTTTCATTCTAACATCATTTTATATTTTATCAAATTCATATTTGTTTTGATGTTTATTTAGTTTAGTCATGAATATTTCTATTTGATAATCAATTATATTTTAAATTTATCCAATTTATAAGACACTTGTTCATCATTATTTCCTTAAAAATTAGATGATTATTCCCATTGTTGGTTTTAGAAGTTCTTCTTAGTTTGGTTTTGGTAATTAGGGGTAGTGTATTTCTTAATCACTCCTTGATCATTCCAAGATAGACTTGGATGGTCTATATATAATTGGTTGTAATTATTTGAAAATGGGTTATTCTAGTTACGAATCCTATGACCATGGTTAACCTAATTTGAGTTTTATTATTGGGATTGAATTTAAAAATTGGGATAGAAATTCTTAGTGTGCCCAAACATTCCACACTTGGAACACAGTTCCCTATTTTATTAGATTGTGTTTTGATACCCTAGTTGATTGACATATTGTTTTCCATTTTGTATCAGTAATGAATGAAGCTGATTAGGGTTTTTAGAAAGATTATCTTGAGTATAATTTCCAGAACAATTATTATAATTTCAACCGAGTCTCCTTCTTCTAGAATTTTTTATGTTATGAATTTAAATAAAGGTTGTTAAAAATTTTCCTTAACCCGTCATCAGTTGTATCATTATAATTACACCCCAGCGCTGCACTCTTTAGTGACGTTGTAGGTGGAAAATTTCATAAGTGTTTTTTTGTTGGAAATAATTTTTTTATAATATTTCAAGTAATATAGAATTTGGATTAAGGATTGAATGAAAGGGATGTTCACATGGAGCTTGGTAAAAAGTCCAAGGAACTGAAGTAGTTCATCTTAGGTATTACTTTAAGGTTTGAGTTTTTCAGGGAATGGCATGGGTGGGGAAAATTTCTAAGGATAGTTGGAATTTCATTAACATCTTAACCAATATTTACTGCCCTTTATTCTTATTATTTTTTAAAAAATATCTATCTTGATATTCAGTTAAGACATTTAAATTTTGTTCATTTTAAACAATTTTCTTTTGGTTTCCTGATTCTGTACAGAGCATATTTTTATTTCTAGATTCATTAAATTTTCTAGTTTTTGAATTTTAACAGTATTGTTTAGCTATTATTAGTGTCTTCAACCCACTTCTAGTGACAAAAACCATAACATTATCTCTGGAGTTGATTTAACTTGTACTAGGTAGTCTAAAATTTTCTCTAAAAGTTAGGTCTCAAGAAAGTTGGCCCAGTTGAGTTTTCATGTTTTTCATTCTAACAACATTTTAAATTTTATCAGATTCATATTTGGTATGATGTTTATTCAGATGAGTCATGAATATTTCTTCTTGAGAATCCATTATATTTAAAATTTGATCTAATTTAGAAGAAACTTTTCCATCATTATTTCCTTGCAAATTAGATGATTATTCCCTTTGTTGGTTTTGATAGTTCTTCCTAGGTTGGTTTTGGTAATTAGGGGTACTTTATTTCTTAATCACTCCTTGAACATTCCAAGATAGACATGGATGGTTTATATAGTCTTAGTTGTAATTATTTGAAAATGGGTCATTCTTTGTACGAATCCTAGGACCATGGTTAACATAATTTGATTTTTTTATTAGGATTGAATTTAAAAGTTGGGATAGAAATTCTTAGTGTTACCAAACATTACACACTTGGAACACTGTTACCTATTTGATTTGTTTGTATTTTGTTGTCCTAGTTGATTCACATAGTGTTTTCTATTTTGGTTCAATAATGAATAAAGTTGATTAGGGATTTTAGAAATATGGGCTTGAGTATCATTTCCAGAACCATTATTATATTATCAACCTTGTCTCCTTCTTCTTGAATTTTTTATGTTAAGAATTTAAAGAAAGGTTGTTAAAAATTTTCCTTAACTCTTCTTCAGTTATATCATTGTAATTACCCCCAAACACTCAACATCTTGGTCAATAAGGTTTTGACAGGAGTAGGTAATCCCTTCAAAGATGGTATCCGTGAGCAGGTGGGATGGGAGTTGATGATGGGTACACTACCTAAGAAGGTCCCTAACTCTATCCCAAGTCTCATGAAAATCTTCTCTATCCAATTGAAAAAACATTTTATTATGGTACTCAATTATCCTTTAATTAATTGTATATAAAATTTCTTATGAATGAGTTATACACTTGATCCAAAATCTAACAAATATTTTCATCTTGAATGAAGAACCAAATATAAGCATTCTATTTAAAGAAAAATTGAAACACTCACATTCTCAGCTAATTTTAAGTGATTCCTAATAGGGGATGTTGTTGTAAAGATTTATAGACATCTTTGAGGAAGGATAAAGAGTCCTCAATAGATATCCCATTGAATGAAGGAATTAGATAAATGTGATACTATTGGGGTTCATTATTTCTGGATCTCGAATAAATCTTAATGGATGATGGATTACTTAAAACTAGAGGGAGTTGGAAATCCATTATCCTAGGATTCTCATTCACATATAGGAGTTCAGGGTGAATATATTTTTGATTATGAGGTGCACTAACCCTATTATCTAAATTTTCCATTTCAATTCGGTTTTTCTTGTTAATTGTAGTAACATATTTATCTATTTCTGGTTTTAAAGGATATAATATAACAATAGAAAAACTTATGCTCATGAAAAGTGTAATAACTGAGTGGAATAAGAAAAAACATTAGATACAGTATGAAGGTAGTACAAAATCATTAATAGTTCAATGACATAGTACTAATAGAGAAAAAATAGGAAAAAACATTAAAGAAGAATCAAATAAATAGAAAAAACTAACTACACAACAACATCATCATTTAAATGACAACAACATTTTCACCAGTTTTCAATTTATAAATTTTTTTAGATTTTTAATGTGAAATTTTAAAATTTATTTATAGAAAAAGTTTGTCACCTGAATCTCTCCTCGACAACTGTTCCAAAAATGTGACTCATTTATCATTGAAAATGAGTCAATGTATAAATTTTTTTATATTTTCCTACTACTACAGTAATGTGTCTAGCAGGGTCGAAACCATTTGGAAGGATGAACAACCATGTTTTTCATTTCAAAACAACTAACCCACTATTGTCACCAGTGGGTAATTTTTTTATTTTTTATATAGAATATAGGACACAAACAATTCTTTAAAATTTTTCTATACAATGCTGAAAAGGAAGTAATAAAAAAATGATAAAACAAGAAAAAAATGTAGGTAGATGATCAATAAAGATGCATTTCCCATGGAAAAATTATCATACCTATCTAAAAGGTGTCCTTTCACAAAAATGTATGCAAAATTAACCACTAAAAATGAATGAATTATATCACTCGCTATTTGTTCTGAAATTTTATATAGAAAAGGATTCTTTTTGAAAAGGTCAACCATGATCAGACTCACCAAATGATCATGGAGATTGAAATTATGTATAAGTGGTATGATGCAATGGAATTATTTCAGACATGATCTCGACAATAAATTAAAAAATAATTAAAAAGAATGAGTGGAAAACAAAATAAAAGATAACCATTTGAAATTATTTTCCACCAAACTCAATGTTTTTATCCCACAATAATGTTCATTACAACAATAGGAAATTTATGATAACAGAGTATCATAATTGAATAAGAGAAGAGGAGGAATCCCCCTTTCCATCAAGTGCTTCTCTACTCCTATTACACCTTGGGTCTCCAAGAGTGGTTTTCCAAGGATCCTTATACTCTCTAGATGTTGAATGATGCATGAGTTGAATGAGATGTCTCTCCTTCCTTATACTACTACTGAATTTTAAACCAAATTTCATCAACTTCAAGTGAAAATCATTATCCATCGACAGAGGTATGTCCCTTTATTTTTCCCCATACACATGCGTTTTTTCATTAAAGGATTGTCATATTATCATAACCCTGATAACTAACTCTCCTAAACTAAAAATGATGAATATAGATGTGAATCTAGCTTAAGCATGATTCTGCAAAATAAAGGAAAAAATAATGAGTTTTAAAACGTAATAAAAAAATTTAATTTAATATTTCAATTAGTTATGAAAACAATAAACGGTTAGAGTAAAAACAAGATTATTAAGCTATTGTGTTAAATTATTATGTCAAATTAATTTATACTTATTTAAATTTATTTATAATTAAGTTTTTTTAATTATTTAAATTAATTATTATTTTATTTGTATTACCTTATTTAAAAACATTTATTAATTACAGGATTAAAAATATTAACGTTTAAAATTTTAATAACATAATAATAGATTATAATTTATATTATTATTTTGAGATAAAAAGTTATTATGTAAATTATTTATTTTATTAAATATTGTAATTAATTTTCATTTTAATTAATATATTTAGTTAGTTTGTTATTATTATATGTATTAAAGTTTTTACTATTTTAAATTTATTTGATTTAATTAGTTAGTTTTAATAATCAATTTTATTTATAAATTATTATTATTAGTATTTTATTAATATTTATTTTATTTAAATAATTACTTTTTTGTATTATTTTATTAGTATTTTATTATTTATTTATTTTAATTATTATTAGTATTATTATTATTATTATCTCTTAAATAATATTAATATTAATTTATTTATTTTATTTCCCCATATCCTCATCCATGTGGACGGAGTGTTCTGGGATTCTTCGAGATGCATCATGGGAAGATCCTCCCCCATGAGAAGTTGGTTAAGCATCCCCCTTCAAAGTAGTGGTTCAACATCAACTTCCCATAGAGAATCCTCCTCTTAGACCTGTGGTGACATCAATAAACAACAACAGTGAGGAATATCTCTTCCTCACAAGAGTGTGGGGTCTAGATTAGTGGCGGCCAATGGCCTAACTCGTGGTGGTTGGTGGTGATAATCTAGGAGGCGTCTGACTCATATGGCATTATGGCCCACATTGCAGTGGTAGATCAGCTCTGGGTGGAATTAGTTCAGTCGTCCCAAATTCATCTTTGTAGACCCAATGGTGAGATAAGTTGAAGGAAGAAGAGGATCTATGAGATGATCATCGGTATGTGGAAGATTGTCAAACAATGTGTTGTGGGGTAGATTCATGTGTCATTGAGACAGATTGGGATGGGAGCGACATTGAGTCACCAATATGCAGGGACTGTCGGTAAGTTGATGAGGCATCGATATTGTATTGGTGAGACATGAATGTTATGTCGGTATGTGGTATCAGCTGAACATCAGTAGGTTTTGAGATGATTAGTGACTCAAGTGTTAGTGAAATAGTGAAGTGGGAGCCACCGACGTAGAAAGGTGAAGACGTCGGTTGGTGCAGTTAGTTTTAGGTGGGGTGGGACAGTGGTTGTTGTTTCGGTAGATCAACGATTAACCTAAAAACTATTATAAAACAATTAACAACGTAAAATAATTAAAATATTTAAGAATGAATAAAATGAATTTTAAAAACATAATTCAATTATCAAACCAAATAAAATTAAAAAATTATATTAAAGTAATAAAAATAAATCAAAAATATAATTAATAAATTCAAAACATTAAACATGACATAATAACTAAACTCAAGATTAAATTAAAAACTAATAAAAACTAGAGGAGATAAATTAACTAAAAATGAAACCATATTTCTAATTTTAATAAATACATTGAAATAAAATGATTTTAATTTAAAAGGTGAAATGAAATTCATTACATAAATATATAAATAAAGATAATTAAAATAAAAAATCAAAAATTTAAAGAATGGAAAATTAAGTTAAATGGACATAAGTTGATTAAATTATTAATTCATAAAAAATAAAATTATTAAAAAGTAATGAAGATTAAAAACTAGTAAACTAATAAGAAAATTATTGGACGAAAAAATTGGTAAGAATAAATTAATTATTGTAAAGGCTCAAAATAAATAAATAAATATTAATTTTTTTTAATTATTAAATTTAGTTATGAATGTTCAAAAGTGCCTTTGTTTACCCAAATGTGAAAAATTAGATAATTAAATTAATAAAAAATTAAAAATATTTATCAAAATATGTAAAATTAAGGACACATTAGGGGTGTCATAGTTTATGTGGGGGTGTTGAAACACTTGTAATTTTTTAAATGAATAAAATATATCAATTATTTCATTAATAAAAATGGATTCAAAATAAAAAAATTTCAAATATTATATGGGATATGGTTGAAATACGTCCAACCAATAAAATTTAGGAATGTTTATAAGTCATTTTTATCCATATCACTTATGTTTCACCACTAGTAAACATGTTTTAACCTTATATCTGATAAAACAATTTACGATTTTTATTATACATTAGGACAAAAAATTAATTAATCATTGTTACATAAATTTAATTATGGTGATTCAATATATCAAATCAATTTTTTTGAAATTCAATCCATATAAGTGGCATCATTTAATATATAATTAAACTTCAAATTCTTGATGAAAAATAGTATTCATAAAAATTACTTTTTCAGTATTAATTTTTTATACAAAATAATAGTATAAAAATCATTCCAAACAAAAAAATTAGATTATTAATAATGTAATTAAAATAATTTTTATTTGAATACATTTCATAAAAATATTAGAAATTTTTAAATTCATGTAATCAAAACACATTCTTAAATATAAATAACTATATTTTTTCAGTTTTCATTTTAAAGTATTCTTCTCAAGTAATTATCTAAAAAATATACATCACCCTGAAATTATAAAGTAATTACATTATGTTTGATATCTTGTATCACACACATTAACAAAAGAATAAGGGAATATAATACCCCAATAATTTACAACATATATACTATTATAATAATTCAAATCTATGATATATCTTGAAATGATCTTTATAATGAGTTATCTTATGTCACATGCAACAATGAGTTTCTTGAAATGGCTCACGTTATACGCAAAACTGAGTTTTACAGAATAACAATATATTATTAAAATAATATTTAATTTAATTAAATATAAAGTAGCTATTAAATTAATAGTAATTAAAAGGGTTATCTAAATTAGGAAAAAATTTGTTTTAAATAAATATAAAAAATTTCATCGGTTATAAATTAATTATATATGAATATGAAAATCAATTGACTATTAAGGGAATGTTTTTATAGGAAAATATTTTTATGCTTACAAAGCTATTTTATTCTAATAAATTAAAATAAAAAACAATTAGTGAGTGATGTTAATTTAATTTAAATTATATATTCAGTTAAATATTTTTCATACTCATCTAATATACTTGATATGAATAAGGTAATAACAAACCCAATATTACACATAAAGTACTATATTTATTAGGAATGTAGTTTTTCCACCTTTTGATGTAGAATGCATTTAAAATCAAATTTTGACCCTTTTATAAATTTAATATTTCAAATAAAAGTTAAAATTTAAAATATATTCAATAAAATTTAGTTAGGAATAATTTTTATAATTTTTTGTGAAGGTTTGTTTTTTAATCAATACTGAAAAATAAAAAAAATTATTTGAAAACCAATTTTTAATTTAATTATTTATAAGGGTAAATTATTTCTTAAATTGGGTTTAACATTTAATAAGACAATATTTTTACCAATTAATCCAATTTAGTTCATTGAAATAAATTTCCATTTTAAATTTACTCTAAAATAATAGAAAATGTTTCGATATTTTTACTTTAAAAACCTACAGTGTCATCATATCCGTAGAATTCAATTAAATTAGTTTTTACCACTTCTATGAATGGAATTTGGAAAAATGGATTCCATATTTTGAAATAGATTAATTTTTAATTTCAAATAATATGAACATATTTTTTAGGAAAATAGATCAGAGAAAGTAATTAAAATTAATTACAACGATTATAGTAAAATTTATTTTAATAAGTGACTAAACCATAATATTTATGTCTCAAATGACCGATAAAATTTTGAAATATATATTGGATGGTCATGTTTATACCCTATCCACACTTGGATCAAAATTGGACATTTATGGGAAAAACATTCTTAGTGAAAAACATGTATGGAATTCATATGTCAAAATATTATAAGAGTTCCACTCCTCCTCCACTATAAAAAGGCCACATATCATCCTACATCCTCAAAAATATTAAGCCACATTGGATCAAAAAATATATTACCAAATATATCCTATAAATACCTGCCCTAATCCTATAAGCCTCCTATTATATAGGATGAAATCCAATGAAGCTTTTTGGTATGAACCAAACGAACTTACCTAGAGAAGAGGTATCAAAATTCTTCGAGTTTGTTGTTTTTTTCATTCTCCACTTCCTAAGTTATTCTTATTCCATGATTAAATAAATATAATAATATTCTAAATATACTTGTATATTTTTATGTTAAGTATTATACATGTATTTACACAAACACCCATCTAATGGGAAACAAAATTACCGTTTATGTGAATAGTCAACTACAACTGCACGAAATAATGATTATTTGTTCTTCCAGTACCACCTCTAATGGTGGTCATTATGATGAAAAAACTATTTATATTTAATATGTATGATATTTTAAATTTATTTATTGTTATTTAATTATTTTATAACACATACCTCTATACATTCCATTTTTTGTAAATAAGAAAACATTGTTTATGGATGTGTGGACTACCACCTAGATTAAGCGATGCGATTCATTCACAATAAACATATAATGTATTAGTGATTATTTTAATTAAACTATTTAAAATATGTGACATATATATGATAATTTAATGACAATATACATTTGTATCATTTACTTTTCAACCTTTTAATATAAAAAATAAATGAAAGTATCACTCATGTGTACATACGGTCTGTCGTCTCTATAAATGGTGAATTTAATTTCATATCACAAAACAGTATAGATTATTATCAATACATATTTACTAAATATGTATGATAAATAAATGTAACACCCCAAGCTTCTACGGTACTCTTCTCTTTGAATAATGCAATAGCGTGTGTTGTATGCAACATCGAGTTCTAACACACCACAACCAATCATTCTAGCTGTTATGAATAGTAATACCCAATTTTTGAAATTTATAAATTTTATTTTTCAAAACGGACATCATTTTTGGATTCGGAATATCGAAATTAGCCTAGGGTGAATTTTTGGTATTTTTCTGAAAAACTTCATTATTTGATGAATAGTGAAACCACTAAGTGGTAGTTAAAAAACAGAATTTTTCATAAAACATAATTTTACCGCTTATGTGAGTGTAATTTTGAAAATCCTAGAGACAAGGTTAATATCAAGGTGTAAAATGTGGTTCAATGAGACGAAAATAATTTTTGGTGAATAGTAACTTTTTGCATTCATTTACCATGGTTAAAAGTAAATAGGGACATTAAATGTAAAAATGATATTAATATTACACTAATACAAGTCCTTATTCTATTGGACAAGTGTATCTTGACCAAAAACAACCTTAAGAATAAAATACTATCATTTAGGTCCACCTGGATTAGATTAGGACATTTATTATTATTTTACTCAAAGAAGAGTTAAAATATTTAAAATCAACGTTTATTTACTACAACATTTTTAATATAGGGTTATACATAAGATAAATTCGATTATAAATATTCATTAGAAAGATGAAAATATTTACTACATAATTATATTTTATTAATAATTTTTAGACATTAAATTATTTAATTTATTTATGACAGAATGATGATGCAGTAATTAACATAATAGTGAAAATTTTAAATAATTTATATTATAAATACCCAAATAAATATAATTTTAAAATTTATATTAATTACACTAATTCTAGAGGTTAATAGGACATGTTTTTATTGATGTAATTAACTTTTTTTGAAGTAATAATTCTGGTATGATTTTCACAAAAATCAATTTTTCAAATAGTGTCAAAATTGAGATAAAAGAGTTTTTAAAAGAAATATTATATTATTAATTGATATTCAATTCCTAAAAATATAAGGATTGGACAAGAGACTTATATCATGATAGGTGTATCATTAATGGACCACTTGGGGGTCGCATGGAGGAATATAGTATGTTTATTAACTATATAATATAAAAATACAAAGTGACAAGGTAAGTGTCAAACTAATTAACTAAGAGTTAAAACTAAAAGATAAGGTTAATATAATGACCCCAACCTGTATAAATTCTTTTGGTTCAGTGGTTTTCAACCCATCCCCACGTTAACCTTTAAATAATCCACTTTTGAGACATTATATACCGAATATGTATTTATTATAAAATAATATTTCTAGCTTTTCCAAAGGTTCCCCTCACCCATCTTATAAAAGGGCACTCCCCCTTCTCACTAATTCTCACATTCAAAGCCTTTTGGCTCAGCCAAACCCTACCCAAATACTCTCTCAACTTCCCTCACTTAAACCTAGATGCCTTAGTTTGATCATAAAGCCAACCTAAGGAGCCTTTTTGATCAAATCAAAAGGAAGAACCCGAAGAAGATGTAATGTTTTCACCACCCTCTTTCAAGTTCATTTCTTCTTCAACTTCTTCTTTCATTGTTATTTACATTATAAAATAATAACTCTAGTATCATATATATACTTTTATGTTATTATAAATATGGTACAACAATATTCAGTATTCTATCCAAGCTTTTAATGACATGTCACTATACGTGCGTACGTACGGCTTACCGTCTCCACGTCGTGGTGTAATTATTATTCAATAAATTATTATTAAATGGGTATAATAATTATGTGTAATTCATGTAAATAATAAATATAACATGATAATTATTCTTCATATATGATATACCATCCAATTATATATTATTTTAATATAAAAAGAATGATATTGTCGCTCGTGCGTACGTACGGACTACCGTCTCCACGAATGCAATGAGATTCATTCTCCATCGTATCCATTAAAGTATAATTCTCATTTTATGATTAAAAATAATGCTTAAGGACTTGATATAATTCTGTACATTAATAAGGTACAACCTATCCATAAAAAACACGACTTATGTAAGAAAACATATAAAAGAAAACGAGTAAGCTAACACCCGAAACAATGATAATACTAAGATATTATTAACAAATCAATGTTAAAAGATCATATATGATATAATAATTATGTATATGGTTCTTATATAATTTAATAATAATGTTATAACTATTATACAGGAGGTTAACATACCATCGACTATGGAAAAGTACAAGGTAAGGGTTTATTTCACAATCTCTTCATTATCCGAGGTTGTTTGTACGTGATTATCTACTGGGACATCTTTATCATCCACATCCATGTTTCTTAAAAATGTATTTCAAATCATTATTACTTTTTTAACGACTATGGTATAAAATCATTTATACCCTTTTTGACTTTTTATAAGAAGTTTATAAAGGAATATTTCTATCGTTTTCCGAACAAAGTGTTGTATAACATTTTTGACAGAATTAAGGTAAGAATGTTTTTTTAACTTATACGGTGGGTGCGACTATTTTTTGCGATTATAAAATCTTTGAAGCTTCCCTTAAATGATTATAAAAAAAATTTCAAAGTAAATGTTAATTTAATAATTATGTGACTCCTAAATGATTCCAAAATAGAAGAGATATTTCTCTAAAAAGAGGTTTGATTTCTTCTATGACAACATCCTTTGATGGATTTTAAGTTTATTTAGGGTTGATTTATTATGATAAAAAACATCCATATTGTTATGATGGTTTTGTGATATGTTTGATTGTGCATGTTTTATTTTGATACCATTCGTGGTTTATGAAAAAAGTATTGACATTTCGTATTCTAGTTTTAATACGAATCTTTATGTTATGTTTAAACCTGTTAATATGTGGAATGCATTGGACTTAATAAGTGACGAGTGGAGCCCGCTGTAGCTCTTCAATGCATCGGTAGGTCTCATGAGACAAACTAGTGTCTTGGAACAAGGCCTTGACAAAATCTTATTTGTAGTCTTTGCACGAGGCCTTGGCTATGTGGTTATGATAGTCTGGCATTATGCATTCCATCATTATTGAAGTGGTTATTGATATTGCATGTGATTATTCTATTAGTTGATTATCCATGTGAATAAGTAAGTGGAATTATTTCATTTTATTTTTTCCCTACTATGTTTAAGTTCAAGTTTAAAAGGGTTTTGTTTTAGTTATACATTGTCTTAAATGTTTATTCTTATTTATGAAACTTTCCGCTATATTGTTATCCTTATTGGGCATTTGAAATCAACACTTTTCTATGTTTTATGTTTCCCAGGATGTGATGAAGTAATTTTTAAATAACCTGTAGTGATAGAATGAGGGGATAAGAGTGTGGACTATGGATACTATATTGTTGTAGTTTTCATTTTATGATGTAATGTAAACTTTATTAATGTATCTAGTTATTCTAAGGATACTAAACTAATCGTTCTTTCGAGACTTGATCTTTCTTGTGATCATGCCAATGTTATGTAATAATGCACTGACTCTGTGTATCTAGGGTTGGGGCCTTATAGTTGGTATCAGAGGAAGATTAGTACAAACCTTGGAAGATAGATTTAGATAAACTCGGATTAGATCACATAGACCTAAGATTGACTTTGAGGATTAGTATAGAAGAACTTCCTAGAATTTTGGTATTTTAGAGATTTTGTGAGTTTTCCAAGCACTACATCACTGTCTAGATACGATCAGGTAGAGGCGGCTCTAGAACAGATGTACGTAGGGGTAAAACCCAAAAACACATCTTTGAGCTAGACTCGAACGGGAACTGGTGCACGACAACGGGCCTTGCTGCACTCTTGGTTATGACACTCTCGGGGGATATGCTTAGGATAACTCTCATTTTCATTAGAAATAATTATGAAGGTTTTATGAGTATATACATCCCCAAAGAAAACATTTTTATTATTACGGATTATATCCATAAATAGTTCAATTTATGTTAAGTGTTTTATAAGTATGGAATTATGTATTATGATTCATAAACTGATCTAGTTTATGCCATTGTTTAGAAATGGCGCATAGTGGGAGAAATGGAAACTATATCAATGCACACACTCCATGTAGGGATTTCCCTCCTGCTCAAGATAATTATAGTGGAGCTGGTGATACAACTGGTGCTGATCAACTAATCACCATACTGGGACAACTCACTCAGGTTATGAATAATATCCTTACCCATATGGAGCACCCTGATCCACAGCATGGAGGATCGATGTTAGATCGCTTCATGAGGAAAAAACTACCAACATTCAATGGGAGTACAAATCCCTTGGTAGATGAGCAATGGATAAGTTCCCTAGAGAAAATATTTCAGGCTTTGGGACATAGTGAAAGAAAAAAAGTTATCATGGCAGTTTACCACCTCACTGGAGATGCTGATCAATGGTGGTAATTGATTCAAAACATAAAGGAAGATGATGAAGTATCAAATATGGAATGGAGGGAGTTCAAAGATCTATTTTTAGAAATATACTTTCCTCGTGACCATCGAGCAGATATGTAAAGGTTAATTCTTGAGTCTGAGAGAAAATGAGGATGAGAATGTCGCAATGTATGAGGCTAACTTTACAAGGTTAGCAAGGAATGATAGAGATTATATACGTAACCCAAGAAGTAAGATTGATCGTTTCTTTGATGTGTTAAAACAATTTCTCCATCGAGAATTAGTCTCACAATCCTTCTCGTCATACGAAGACATAGTCTCATGTGCTATCCCGATAGAAAAGGAATTCCCCAAGTCTTATGACTTTAAAGCAAAGCAAGAGAAGAAGAGATCTGCTGATCAATCTGGGAATGGAAATAAGGGGAAGAAGGGCAAAGTTGAATATCCAACCTTGTAACACCCGAGACTTTTATGTTATATAAATCATCAAAGGAATCTTTTTCTACACACAACACTTGCTTGGATTTCTTTACACGAAATCGTGACCTTCCTCAATAGCTTGTGTCGTACGCAATACCGAGTTTCACTAAACAATGATATGCTAATAAAATATTATTAAAACTAGATGTTATGATTATAATAACCACTTTTTGAAATTTTATAAATTTATTTTTCAAAATGGACTTCTTTTTTGGATTCGGAATATTGAAATTATCCTAGGGTGAAATTTTGGTATTTTTCTGAAAACTTTCAATTTTTGATGAATAGTGTAACCACTAAGTGGTAGTTAAAAAACTGAATTTTTCATAAGACATAATTTTACCGCTTCTGTGAGTGGAATTTCCAAAATCCGAGAAACACAGTTGATGTCAGTAAGTAAAATGTGATTCAATGAGATGAAAATAATTTTTGGTGAATAGTAACTTTTTACTTTTATTTACCGCGGTTAAAAGTAAATAGGGTAATTAAGGGTAAAAATGATATTATTATTAACCTAACACATGTCCTAATTGTATTGGATAAGTGTGATTCGACCAAAAACAAACTTTGGAATAAAATATGACCATTTAGGACCACATGGATTAGATTAAGACATTTATTATTAATTTATTTAAAGAAGGGTTAAAATAGTTAAATTCAAAGTTTAATAAGTAAATCATTTTTAATATGGGGTTATACATATGATAAATTCTACTATAAATATTCATTAGAAATCTAAAAATAGTTCCTCAATAATTGTATTTTATTTGAAATTTTTAGACATTAAATAATTTAATTTATTTATGACACAAAGAAGATGGAGTAATTATCTTATTAATGAAATATTGACATAATTGATGTTATAAACACCAAAATAAATGTAATTTGAGACTTTTTATGAATTGAACTAATTTTCTAGATTAATATGACATGTTATTATTGATTTAATTAATGTTTTTAGAACTAATAATTCTGTTATGATTTTCACAAAAATTAATTACTAAATAGTGTAAAAATTGACATAAAATAGTTTTCAAAATAAATATTATATTAGTAATTTTTATTTTATTCCTAAAAATCTAAAGTTTTGAAAAATGACTTGGATAAGATTATATATATTAATAATAAACAACTTGGGGTTCGTTTGGCTGCTTATAGTATGTTTATTAACCTTATAGTATAAGAACACAAGAAGACACGGTAAAAGTAAAATTATTTAACTTAATATTAAATCTAAGTGATAAGGTTAAAATAGAAACCTAAACTTGTCTAAATTCTATTGGATGAGAGTATTTTGACCCATCCCCACCTTAGCTTCGAAATAAATCAATTTGGAGCTATTTAAAACCGAACTTGACTTTATAATAAAATATTATTTTTAGTTTTTCCAAAGGAGCCCCTCTCCTCCCTTATAAAAGGGCACATCCTCCCCCTCTTCCACACACCACTTTGAGCCTTCAGGCTCAGAAAAACCCTGACAATTTCTTCTCTCCACTTCCCAAGAAACATCCTAGAGATTCTGGTCTTCTTCAAAGACCTATTTTAGTGCCCTAAAATGAGGTCTCAAAGAAGCACTTCAAAGAAGGGGTAATGTATGTTATCAATTCTTTCATCTTTATTTCTTCTTCCACTTCTTCTTATTTGGTTTTTTCATTATGAAGTAATAACATCAGTATCACTCATATACTGATATGTTATTATAAGTATGAAACAACCCTGTTTCACCATATATCCATCCTACGGAAAAAGAAATCACCGCGTGTGCGTACATACAGAATATCGTCTCCGCGCCGTGGTGTAATCTATTTTCCACCACCACCTTACTTGGATTGGTATAATGGTGTAAATAATGACTATATATGACTATTATAAAGTGATATTGATTCTGAAATAGTATAAATACACTCCAATACAATTCCATGATCATAGGAACGATATCATCACTCGTGCGTACGTACGGAATACCGTCTCCACGATGTGATGCGACTCGTTCTACATGATATTCATTTCATAATGATTATATAAATGAATTGAATTAATGAATGTGATATATATTACACTAATACCATTCTGGAAATGAGGTATCTATAACCTAAAGAGAAGAATAAGAATTTATTCGACAAAACACGCATAAGAACAAAAAGTAATAAACACCCGAATAACAAGTAGTAATGAAATATTACTAATAAGAAGATAAGAATATGACAATATATGATATCATAACAATAAGTATGATTCTGGAATAAGTCAATAAAATTATTTAAATCATTATACAGGAGGTGCGGACACGTACAAAGCATATCGGACCTAAGGTAAGGGAAATATCACAATCTCATTTTTATCTGAGATTGTTTATACTTTGGTATTTACTGGGGTGTATTTTATCATCCACATCCATGTTTCCTCAATATCTAATATTATTTCCATCCACCTAAAATTTTATAAATCCAATTTTACCATTCGGTGAGTTTTTAGTAAAAGATATAAAAGGAATCTTTTGTCGTTTTTCGTACGATGTACTTTTTGACTTTTCCGAAAAAAGTACAGGAAGAATGTTTTTTTAACTTATACGGCATGAATGGATTTTTAAAACATTATTTCCAAGAATCTTCCTTTACAAGTTTTCAAGCTTATTTTTAATCAACTTCTTTTTGATTAAAATTGTATGACATGTTAAGAAAGGAAAAATGTTTTTGAAGTAGAAAAGATATTTTCCTCAAGAATGGAGTTCAAGTGTTTTATCAAAATTATTTTCCATCTAAGATAATATAGGGTTCTGTTTCTATCCCTATTATTACATTTATTTGATTATGTTGTGAAGGAAATATTTTTAAGAATTTCTTTATCTTATCTGAATTGTTTTATGATGTCATGTTGTTTAAGAATCCCATTTTTACTACATGGGTTATGCAATGATGTATGATTTATGATTTTGTGGCACACATAAGAATGGTATCATTATGAGATTGGTGGGACCTATATCTCCCTCCAATGCATTGGGTAAATATTGTATATCTCATGAGATAGACATGGCTGGAACGGTAGGTTATACCAGTTTAGTGAAACAGGACTGAAATGAGGAGTGAACTCGGTTTAGAAATGGACTTTGTCCACTATGATAGTCTTGGAAATGAGTCTTGACTAATAAGAAATGATTCTCTATGATTATGTGTGTATTCCAAAAAGTTTCATGTTTTATGTTATGATTATTGGGATTACATTTCACTACTATGATTTATCCCATGTTATGAAATTATGATCTCTTTTGCAGGTTAAGATTTCCAAAAGTTATGAGCTTATATATATGATGTAATTGATATTTCTTTTGTTTACCCTTACTGAGAATTTGAGCTCACCCTTTTGTATGTTTTATTTCCCCAGGTCAGGAAGAAGGTTATTAAGTAGAATATGCCAAAAAGGGACTCTAGATATGATAAAATAAATGGGAGGCAAAGTAGATGCTTTATGAACCATTTGTGTATGTTTCCCAGTTTCTAAAGAAACTATACATATATGGTCCTTTCTTGGTTTTGTTATATGTTGTAATAAGTGTGCTTCAATTCTGATGTAATAACAATGTATGTAATGTATGGGTCGTTATAGTTGGTATCAGAGGAAAGGTATAGTCAACCTTTGGAAACTAGGATGTGAAAGCCATAGCAAGAACCCTAAGGATAAGTCTAAGCATAGAACACAATCTTAGTGTTTTAGAAATTACCATGAATAACCTAGGATAAGACCTTAAGTGTGAAATTTTATTCTTGATTATGTGGTTTCCAAATATAATTAGTGTTTCTCACACTATTCTTCTTGGTTTTAGTCAATGGCTGGAACCCAAAGGAACCGTGTTAATGCGGAATGCGACGGGCAATGCAATGATTGTCCCCCGGAGCAACCAAACGTTATGGGAGCTGGAATGAAAAATCTTGTAGTCATGCTCAAAAAACTTTCTCAAGCTATGAATCATGCAAGACTTCCAAACGAGCAAATGAAGGAGCAAAATTCTGTTGAATCCTTCATGAGGCAGCGTCCACCTTCTTTCAGCGGGTCTACTGATCCATTAGTTGTTGAACAATGGATTAGTACTCCTAAAAAGATATTTTCAGTTCTTCAATGTTCTGAGCATGATAAAGTCATCTTAGCTGTGTATCGTTTGGAAGGTGATGCTGATCAATGGTGGAATCTTTTTAAGAATATGAGGCAAAGGGATGAAATTGAGTCCATGGAAAGGAATGAGTTCAAGAACTTATTTTTCAATAAGTACTTCCCTCGTATTCTCCGAACAAAGATGTAGAAAGAGTTTCTTGAACTAAAGCAAAAGGATGATGAATCTGTTGGTACCTATGAAGAAAATTTTACAAGACTTGCAAGGTACGCTTCTGGTATTATTATCCAACCTGAGAGTAAGATCGATCGATTCTTTAGTGGCTTAAAACCATGTCTTCAAAGGGAGTTAGCCATAAGGGGCTTCAATAGCTACGAGGAAATCGTTTGATGTGCTCTCAAAGTTGAGATGGAGACTTGGGTAACCCATCAGTCATATGGGTTTGATAATAAGAGGAAAATGGAATTCAAAGGAAAATCTAAAGACCACACTGAAAAGAAGATGAGCTTTCCCTTATGCTCAAAGTGTGGAAAGAAACATGGAGGGAGTTGTCTTAAAGGGACAAGTAAATGTTTCAAATGTGGAAAGAAAGGTCATCAAGAATTTGAATGCCGCAATGATGGGAAGAAGATGTCTAATGATGAAAACAAAGGAAGGGATACACAGAATGAACCTACTACACTTCAATGTTTCAAGTGCAAGGAGATGGGACATTATGCCAATAAATTCCCTAATCTAAGGGTTGATGATGATGGTCAATGTCAACAAACTCTTAAGGCTAAAGACAAAGGAAAGTCACATGCAATTTCTATCAGCGATGTGGAGTACGATAACGATGTGGTGAAAGGTACACTTACCATCCACTCTAAAGTAGCAAATGTTTATTTGATTATGGATCCACCCACTCCTTTATTTCTGAAGAATTTTCTAATGGTATCACTGTATTACCTCTACAATTAGATGTTGAGTTAGCTGTGACAACAGCTAATGGCACAACAGTCGCATCAAAAGTTTATAATTCTTCTCCGATTGAAGTTTGTAGGAAAGTGCTTCCTGAAAATCTTGTAATCCTTCCTATAGTGGAATTTGATGTGATTCTTGGCATGGATTGGCTTTCTCTACATGGATCTCATATCAATTTCCAAATAAGGGAAGTCACATTTCATATTCCAGATCAATCTATGATTGTCTATCGATGCAAGGATGAACATAACCTTCCAGTGGAAATTTCTTCCATTTTATGGGTATTGATTCCACTAAATGAAGGTTATTTATCTCAAATGGTTGGTGAGAAACTCACGATTAAGAATATTCCCATTGTATGGGAGTTTGATGATGTCTTTCCGGAGGAATTACCAGGTCTTCCACCGAATCATGAAATTGAGTTTTCAATAGAACTCGTACTGGGTGCTTTGCCTATTTCAAAGACACCTTATAGAATGTCCCCAATTGAGTTGCACGAATTGAAGAAAAACTCCAAGAGAATCTTGATAAGGGGTTCATACGCCCTAGTGCGTCACCTTGGGGAGCACCTGTTCTGTTTGTTAAGAAGAAAGATGGATCAATGAGACTCTGCATTGATTATCAAGAACTTAAAAAGATCACTATCAAGAACAAATATTTTCTCCCGTGCATTGATTCCCTCTTTGACCAACTACGCGGAGCTCAATAGTTTTCCAATATTGATCTTCGTTCAGGGTATCATCAATTAAGTTTCAAAATGGAGGATATACCAAAGACGGCTTTCCGTACAAATTATGGACACTATGAATTTATAGTGATTCCATTTGGTCATACTAATTCCCCTGCTATCTTCATGGATCTGATGAATAGAGTCTTTAGAGACTATCTTGATCAATTTGTGGTAGTCTTTATAGACGATATTCTTGTCTATTCAAAGAGAAAGGAATAACATGAAGATCACTTGAGAATTATATTGAAGACCCTGAGAAAGGAGAAGCTTTATGCCAAATTTACCAAGTGTGAATTTTGGCTTCAAAAAGTTTCATTTTTGGGTCACATAATCTCAAAAGAGGGGATATCTGTGGATCCAGCAAAAACAGAGGTTATCGAAAGATGGTCGAGACCAAAAACAGTAACAGAGATCTGAATTTTTCTTGGTTTGGCTGGATATTATCGACGTTTTGTGAAATATTTTTCAAGATTATCTAATACACTCACCAAGTTGACTCAGAAAGGAGTTAAGTTTGTTTGGACGGAGGAATGTGAAGAGAATTTCAGGTAGTTGAAAAGAAGGTTATCCAGTGCACCTGTACTCACACTTCCTTGTAGTGGAGAAAGGTTTGTGATCTACAGTGATGCATCCAAGATGGTATTGGGGTGTGTTCTTATGAAAAATGATATGGTGATAGCTTATGCCTCAGGACAATTGAAAATACATGAGAAAAATTACCCAACACATGATTTGGAGTTAGCTGTGGTAATCTTTTCCTTAACGATTTGGAGGCATTACCTTTATGGTGAAAGGTGTGATATTTATACTGATCATAAAAGTTTAAAGTATATTTTCACACAAAAGGAGCTGAATATGCGCCAAAGAAGATGGTTGGAGCTGATTAAGGATTACGAATGCTCAATTCATTACCACCCTAGGAAAGCAAACAAGGTGGCAGATGCATTAAGTCGACAAGACCATGGTAGTTTATCCATGATGAGGATCACAAAAGATCCAATATTTATGGATTTACAATGGATGGATCTTGGAATTATAATGAAAGGGGAAAATTCATATCTTTCTCAAATGAATGTTCAACCATCTATACAGGTGAAGATTAAAGAGGCACAGAAAGAAGATGTCGAGTTACAAAAGAAGGTGAGAAATGTTCCTGAATTCAACCTTGATTGTGATGGGATAATAATGTTCAGGAATTGGGTTTGTGTTCCTCCCATCCCCGAATTAAAGAAGGAGCTGCTGGATGAGGCTCATAGTTCTTCATTCTCTATTCATCCTGGAAGCACGAAGATGTATAGGGACCTGAAAGAGTTCTTCTGGTGGGATGGCATGAAAAGAGATGTTACTGAATATTTCTCTCGATGCTTGGTTTGTCAACATGTTAAAGCTGAGAGACAAAAGTCTAAGGGGATGTTACAACCATTACCCATACCCGAATGGAAATGGGAAAACATCACTATGGACTTTGTCACAGGACTTCCTAAAACATCCAATGGCAATAATGCTATCTGGGTCATAGTTGATCGTCTTTCAAAGTCTGCACACTTCATTGTTATTAGAGAGGATTTCTCTCTAGATCATCTTTCCATGATATATGTAAAGGAAGTGGTAAGATTGCATGGAGTACCACTTTCTATTATATATGATCAGGATCCGAGATTTACCTCGAAGTTTCGGCGAAGTCTTCAGCATACTCTGGATACATAGTTCAGTTTCAGCACTGCTTATCATCCTCAGACAGACGGTCAGTCTGAGTGAACAATTCAAACTCTAGAAGATATGTTGAGAGCTTGCTCTATGGATTTCAAAGGTGGTTGGGATCAACACTTACCTTTGATGGAATTTTCTTATAATAATAGCTTTCACTCCAGTATTCAGATGGCTCCTTATGAAGCACTCTATGGAAAAAAATGAAGGAATCCAACTTGCTGGGATGAAGTTGGGGAAAGAAAGATATTAGGACCTGATCTCGTTGATGAAATGGCAGAAAAGGTCAGATCTATTCAACAACACATAAGAGCAGCTCAGAGTCGACAGATAAGTTATGCCGACAACCGATGAAAATACCTAGAGTTTGAAGAGGGTGATAAAGTGTTCTTACGAATATCTCCCTGGAAGAGAGTCATGGGATTTGGAAAGAAGGGGAAGTTGAGCCCTATATATATCCGTCCTTTCGAAATACTGGATCATGTTGGGAAGGTATCTTACCGATTGGCGCTTCCACCGAATATCTCTCATGTTCACGATGTGTTCCATGTATCTCTCTTGAGAAAGTACATACCTGATCCTTCACATGTACTCAGCTCAGAAGTTGTACCGCTGGAGTAAGATCTTTCTTATGAAGAATAACCGATAGAGATTCTGGATCGTAGCTAAAAATATCTACGAAAAAAACCACTCGATTAGTGAAAGTTTTATGGAGGAACCACCAATTAGAAGAAGCTACATGGGAGCTTGAGGATATGATGAGGGAGAGGTATCCTCATCTATTTGTTACAAAGTGATGAATTTCTAGGGCGAAATTCATTTTAAGGGGGGTAGAATGTAACACCCAAGACTTTTATGTTATATAAATCATCAAAGGAATCTTTTTCTACACACAACACTTTCTTGGCTTGCTTTACACGAAATCACGACCTTCCTCAATAGCTTGGGTCGTACGCAATACCGAGTTTTACTAAACAATGATATGCTAATAAAATATTATTAAAACTATCCGTTATGAATAGTAATAACCACTTTTTGAAATTTTATAAATTTTATTTTTCAAAATGGACTTCATTTTTGGATTTGGAATATCGAAATTATCCTAGGGTGAAATTTTGGTATTTTTCTGAAAACATTCAATTTTTGATGAATAGTGAAACCACAAAGTGTAGTTAACAAACTGAATTTTTCATAAAAATTAATTTTACCACTTCTGTGAGTGGAATTTCAAAAATCCGAGAGACATGGTTGATGTCAGTATGTAAAATGTGGTTCAATGAGATGAAAATAATTTTTGGTGAATAGTAACTTTTTACTTTTATTTACCACGGTTAAAAGTAAATAGGTTAATTAAGGGTAACAATGATATTATTATTACCCTAACACATGTACTAATTCTATTGGAAATGTTTGATTCGACCAAAAACAAACTTAGGAATAAAATATGACCATTTAGGCACACTTGGATTAGATTAGGACATTTATTATTAATTTATTTCAAGAAGGGTTAAATAGTTAAAATCAAAGTTTAATAAGTAAATCATTTTTAATATGGGGGTATACATAAGATAAATTCGACTATAAATATTCATTAGAAAGATAAATATATTTCCTACATAATGGTATTTTATTTGTAAATTTTAGACATAAAATACTTTAATTTATTTATGACACAAAGATGATGCAGTAATTATCTTATTAATGATTTATTGAAATAATTGATGTTATAAACACCAAAATAAATGTAATTTGAGACTTTTTATGAATTAAACTCATTTTCTAGATTAATATGACATGTTAGTATTGATTTAAGTAACTTTTTCCGAACTAATCATTCTGTTAGGATTTTCACAAAAATTAATTACTAAATAGTGTCAAAATTGACATAAAATAGTTTTTAAAACAAATATTATATTAGTAATTGTTATTTTATTCCTAAAAATAGAATGTTCGGCCAAATGACTTATATTAGATTATATATATTAATAATAAACAACTTGGGGTTCGTTTGGCTGCTTATAGTTTGTTTATTAACCTTATAGTTTGTTTATTTAACTTAATGTTAAATCTAAATGATAAGGTTAAAATGGGAACCTAAACTGGTCTAAATTCTATTGGATGAGAGGATTTAGACCCATCCCCACCTTAGCTTAGAAATAAATCAATTTGGAGCTATTTAAAACCGAACTTGACTTTATAATAAAATAATATTTTTAGTTTTTCCAAAGGAGCCCCTCTCCTCCCTTATAAAAGGGCACCTCCTCCCCCTCTTCCTCACACCACATTGAGCCTTCAAGATTGGCCAACCCCTGCCAATTTCTTCTCTCCACTTCCCTAGAAACATCCTAGAGGTTCTGGTATTCTTCAAATACCTATTTTAGTGCCCTAAAAGAATGTCTCAAAGAAGAACTTCAAAGAAGAGGTAATGTCTGTTACTGATTCTTTCATCTTTATTTCTTCTTCCACTTCATCATCTTTAGTTGTTTCATTATGAAGTAATAACATCAGTATCACCCATATACTTATATGTTATTATAAGTATGAAACAACCCTATTTCACCATCTATCCATCCAACGGAAAAAGAAATCACCGCGCGTGGGTATGTACGGAATACCGTCTCCACGCCGTGGTGTAATCTATTTTCCACCTCCACCTTACTTGGATGGGAATAATGGTGTAAATAATGACTATATATGACTATTATAAATTGATATTTATTCTGAAATAGTATACATACACTCTAATACAATTCCACGATCATAGGAACGATATCATCACTCGTGCGTACGTACGGAATACTGTCTCCCCGATGTGATGTGACTCGTTCTACATGATCTTCATTTCATAATGATTATATAAATGAATTGAATGAATGAATATGATATATATTACACTAATACCATTCTGGAAATGAGGTATCTATAACCTAAAGAGAAGAATAAGAATTTATTCGAAAAAACATGCATAAGAACAAAAAGTAATAAACACCCGAATAACAAGTAGTAATGAAATATTACTAATAAGAAGCTAAGAATATGACAATATATGATATCATAACAATAATTATGATTCTGGAATAAGTCAATAACATTATTGAAATCATTATACAGGAGGTTCGGACACATAAAAAGCATATCGGACCTAAGTTAAGGGAAATATCACAATCTCATTTTTATCCAAGATTGTTTATACTTTGGTATTTACTGGGGTGTATTTTATCATCCAAATCCATGTTTCCTCAATATGTAATATTATTTCCATCCACCTACAATTTTTTAAATCCAATTTTACCCTTCGGTGAGTTTTTAGTAAAAGATATAAAAGGAATCTTTTGTCTTTTTTCGTATGAGGTACTTTTTGACTTTTCCGACAAAAGTACGGGAATAATTTTTTTTTTTAACTTATATGGCATGAATGGATTTTTAAAACATTATTTCCAAGAATCTTCCTTTACCATTTTTGAAGCTTATTTTTAATCAACTTCTTTTAGATTAAAATTGAATGACATGTTAATAAAGTAAAAATGTTTTTGAAGTAGAAAGGATATTTTCCTCAAGAATGGAGTTCAAGTGTTTTATCAAAATTATTTTCCATCTAAGATAATATAGGGTTCTGTTTCTATCTTTATAATTACATGGATTTGATTATGTTGTGATGGAAGTATTTTTATGAATTCCTTTATCTTATAAGAATTGTTTTATGACATCATGTTGTTTACGAATCCCATTTTTACTACATGGGTTATGCAATGATGTATGATTTATGATTTTGTGGCACACATAAGAATGGTATCATTATGAGATGGGTGGGACCTATATCTCCCTCCAATTCATTGGGTGAAGATTTTATATCTCATGAGATAGACATGGCTGGAACGTTAGGTTATACCGGTTCAGTGAAACAGGAATGAAATGAGGAGTGAACTCGGTTCAGAAATGGACTTTGACCACTAAGATAGTCTTGGAAATGAGTCTTGACTAATAAGAAATGATTCTCTATGATTGTGTGTGTATGCCACAAAGTTTCATGTATCAAGTTATGATTATTGGGATTACATTTCACTACTATGATTTATCCCATGTTATGAAATTATGATCTCTTTTGCTGGTTAAGATTTCCAAAAGTTATGTGCTTATGTATATGATGTGATTGATATTTCTTTTGTTTACCCTTACTGAGCATTTGAGCTCACCCTTTTGTATGTTTTATTTCCCCAGGCCAGGAAGAAGGTTATTAAGTAGAATATGCCAAAAAGGGACTCTAGATATGATGAAATAAATGGGAGGCAAAGTAGATTCTTTATAAACCATTTGTTTATGTTTCCCAGTTTCTGAAGACACTATACCTATACGGTCCTTTCTTGGTTTTGTTATATGTTGTAATAAGTGTGCTTCAATTCTGAAGTAATAACAATGTATGTAAAGTATGGGTCGTTATAAACCTGCAGTAAATGTGGGAAGAAACATCCCAGTACTTTCTTAAAGGGAATGGGATTCTATTACAAATGTGGTGAAAATGGCCACCAAGCTCATGATTTCAAGGGGAAGAAGGATGATACTGATGTCCAATGCTATAATTGCAGGGATATGGGACATTATGCAAATTAATATCCTAAGCTTCATGGGAACTTACCACAAAAAAGGCTAAGGGATCAAGGCCAAGCTTATGCTATCACTACTGCTAAGGTAGAAGCTCCGAAAGACGTGGTGGCAGGTAATTTAATGGTTTCCTAAAGTTTATCAATTGCATTTTTTGATTCTGGAACATCGCATTGTTTCATATCTTCCCAAGTTGCTATTAAAATTAGATATTTCCAATTTTATTTAACAAGGGAGTTTTCAGTTAAAACTCATAAGGGAATTATCTTTGCAATAATGTTTTGTGAGTCAGTCCCCATTAGATCACATAAATGTTCTTTATCTACTGATCTCATCATCATATCTATGATTGAGTTTGATATAATCCTCGGTATGGATTCGTTTTTAGACCATGATGTGAAGATTTATTGAATGAAGAAGTAGGTTATGATTCTTGATGATGATGTTAAGGAACACCTTATCTTTAGAGCAGAATCATCGCCACCAAATTCTTATCTAGATCCACCCCCAGTAGCTCAACTAAATTCAATTATCCGGGAGGAAGAGAATGAAATTATAGTGGGTGAGGAAAGAAATGTTAAAATAGAGGATGTACCTATTGTGAAAGAATATGTAGATGTGTTTTCAAAAGATTTGCCTGGATATCCTCGGGAACGAGAAGTTGAGTTTTCTTTTGATTTAATTCCTGGATCACGGCCTATATCGAAGACCTCTTATAGAATGTCCACTGTAGAATTAGTTGAACTAAATAAACAACTAGAGGAATTTAGTAATAAGGGATTTATTCTCAATAGTGTTTCTCCATGGGGAGCCCCTGTTGTTTTTGTTAAAAATAAAGATAGATCTATGAGGTTATGTATCGACTATAGGGAGATCAATGCTATAACAATAAAGAACAAGTATCCCCTACCTCGCATTGATGATTTATTTGGCCAACTACATGGAGCTCAATACTTTTCAAAGATTGACCTTTGATCTGGATACCATCAGTTGTCTGGGAATAAGGAAGACATTCCGAAGACAACATTTTGAACCAGGTATGGGCATTACGAGTTTACAGTAATGCCTTTTGGATTGACTAATTCACCCTCTTTATTAATGGATCTTTTGAATAGAGTTTTCAAGGAATATCTAGATGAATTTTTGGTGGTATTTATTGATGATATCTTGGTATACTCCAAAATCTATGAAGATCATGAAAATCACTTGCACATTATCCTGAAGACTTTGAGAAGACATGAATTATATGGGATGTTTAGAAAGTGTGAATTATGGCTTCAGGAGATTTCTTTTCTTGGCCATATTGTCTCCAAATATGGAATCTCTGTTGATCCTTCTAAGACCAAGGAAATCCTATAATGGCCTGCACCGACGAGTATAACTGAGGTACGTAGTTTTATTGGTTTAGCAGGTTATTATCAACGTTTTGTCCAGAATTTTTCTCGGTTGGCTAACCCATTAACAAAGCTCACACGTAATGGGGTTAAAGTTTTTGGACAAAAGAGTGTGAAGAATGTTTCAAATAACTGGAGATAATATTAGTCAATGATCCTATATTTACTCTACCATCAGGGAATAATGGGTTCGTTATTTATAGTGATGCATCGAAGAAAGGACTTGGTTGTGTCCTTATGCAGAATGATAGGGTTATTGCCTATGCATCACGACAGTAGAAAATTCATGAACAAAACTATCCTACTCATGATCTCGAGTTAGAAGCTGTGATCTTTGCTTTGAAGATATGGAGGCACTACCTCTATTGTGAAAATTGTGAGATTTATTCTGATCACAAGAGTGTGAAGTATATTTTCTCACAAAAAGAACTCAACTAGAGGCAAAGGTGATGGATTAAATTACTCAAGGTCTATGATTGTACGATACACTACCACCTGGGGAAAGAAAACAAGGTGGCAGATGTTTGAGCAGAAAAGATCATGGAGTTTTGAACAATATTAGAATTCAAAGGGATCCAATTTTCATGGATCTAGTGAAGATGGAAATGGGAATAACTAGGGAAGGTGAAACATCAATGATTTTTCAAATGGTTTCCAAACCATATTTACTATAAATGTTTAAGAGTTCTCAGACCGATGATGAAGATTTTTGTAACGCCCCGACCCCAGCTACCCAGAGCCGGTGCATTACTTCATAACATTGGCATGATCACAAAAGATCAAGTCTCGAAAGACCGATTAGTTTAGTAGCCTTGGAAACACTAGATACATTCGTAAACGTTACATTACATCATAAAGTGAAAAACTACAATAACAAAGTCTCCATAGTCCACACTCATATCCTCTTCTGACTATCCCTGCAGGTCATTCATAAAATACTTCTTCACATCCTGAAAAATATTAAAACATTGAAAGGGGTGAGCTCAGATGCTCAGTAAGGATAACAATATTGCGGAAGCTTTCATAAATAAACATAAACATTTAAGGCAACGTATAACTAAAACAAAAGCCTTTTAAACTTGAACATCAACATAATATGGCAAAAATAAAATGAGATAATGCCATTTACTTCTTCACATGGATATTCTACTGGTCAAATAATCACATGC
Organism: Viscum album; assembly: GCA_963277665.1. Classification (NCBI taxonomy): domain Eukaryota; kingdom Viridiplantae; phylum Streptophyta; class Magnoliopsida; order Santalales; family Viscaceae; genus Viscum; species Viscum album. Next base: position 765,905,223 of record OY728119.1, on the reverse strand, counting down.
AATATCAATAACCACTTTCATAATGAGGGAATGTATAATGCCAGACATTCTGAAACATTTTGTCAAGGCCTCGGCCAAGACGTCTAAAATGATTAAGGCCTCGGCCAAAACCATAAATCAAATTGGGAAAGGGCCTCGGCCAATTCCACGTCTAGTTGTCTCATGAGACCTACCGATGCATCGACGAGCTATAGCGGGCTCCACCCGTCACTTATTAAGTCCAATACATTCCTCATATGAATAGGTTTAAACATATCATAAACCATAACATAATCGAATCACATAAAACATGCATAAAGGAAACATAACATTTCCACATTTCAATCACAAGATATCAATACAACACATTGATATAATAAAAACGCTTTCAAAACCATTTTCAATACCAAAATAAAAGAATGTTAAAACATTGTATTTATTTTTCTTTTAAAAAAAGGTATGGCTTGTAAAGGAAGCCGAAACTCAAATAATGTTCACGACGGCGGAGAAGTCGTTGTCGCCGCATAAGTACGGAAAGAAAAACATTCCCTTTTTGTTGTTTAGTAAAATGCTTCGTATAAAAAGATTCCTTTTGAATACACTTAAAAGTCAAAGGGGTTTATACACCGTATAAAAGAAAGTTGTGTATAAAACCAAATATGCCTCAATGAAAGGAGATTGAGACGAAATCCTTAAAAAGATTATTTTTAAAATAAAATAGATCTATTATGTGTATTCACAATAGGTACACATAAAGAAAGTAAAAATACAGAATAAGACATAATAATATCATGACATAATTTGAAAGTAGGAGATTAACCCAAAGAATGGAAATTGGGTTAAGAAGTTCCCTTACCTCTTGTCTGACTTGACTCAACCGTTCTTTAACCTCCTGAATAATAAACTAGAGTTAATATATACCTTATTAATAACCATTTTCAATTTCATTATCCTTATTATATCACTTATTACAATGATATGAACATTATGTAATTATTTAAGTTAATAACGGTCGTTTTGTCGATCTTTGGTAACTTGAGTCAACAATAAACTTCTTATAATTACAAGTTGTTCATGTGGTAGAATATCCATTATATCCAGAATTATATTCATGCTTTAGATGTCATATATATCTTATATATCCAGTATATACATTCATTTATAATATTATGTAACATTTAGAGGTAAGAAATGAAATTCACCATTCATGGAGACGGTAAGCTGTACGTACGCATGAACGCTACTTTCATTTCAATTTCGTATTTAATGGAACTAAATCATAATTATATAAATGTATAATATAATTCCAGTATAATATAGTGTATAATACTATTTACTCCATCCTTTATACATCCCACATATGGCATTAACGATTCAAATCACTTTGAGGGGGCGGTAGTCCGCACTTCCTAAAATGAAATTATCGTGTTTTACCCATAATGGAAATCATAAAGTATGCCATAAATGAGAAATACAGAAGCATAAGTAAAACATAAACATATTATATATTATATATAAAAATAGTGACATCTTAATGGCCACCTTTGAAGGTGTTAAATGAGTGTTGAACAATCATCGTTTCGTGAGGCAGAAATTCGCCATCCACAGAAACCGTATGTTCTTTAACCATTAGATGTAGGTGTGTGTAAGTGTAGCTCGAATAATTCTTATAACAACATACTAGTATATTGAGGATACTGGTGTTGTTACAAAAGAATTGAATAAAAAGAGTTTAGGGGGTTGGAGAAGAAAAATAAAACAAAACAACATTAGAAAAGACATTACCTCAAAATCGGGTAACTCTTTTTGATTTGAGCCAAAGGCTTCCTTGGGAAGAGTTCTGCCCAAAGTGAGGATTCTATGAGTAAGAGAGGGAAGTTGGGAGAGTATTTGGGCAGAGGTTGGCCGAGCAAAATGGCTTGGAAGTGTAAATGATGTGGGAGAGGTGGGGGCCTTTTATAAGTGGAGAGGAGGGGCACTTTTGGAAAGATTGAAATGTTACATTATTTCACAATGCTTTTCGGATTCTAAAGGTCCCACACTTATATAATTCGAGGATAAGGTGATAAGGTTTCGAAATATCTTCATCCAATAGGCTTTGGACAAGTGTAAGCCTTGGATTTTGCATTATCTTCTCATTTTATTTAAATCGTTAAATAATGAGGTCATCACTGCATCATCATGATGTCATAAATAATTTAATTTATTTAATGTCTAAAAATTATAAACAAAATACTATAATGTAGGAAATCTTTTTAGCTATCTAATGAATATTTATAATCAAAATTTGGACTTGTGTAACCCTACATAAAAATTGTTTTAATAAAACAACTCATGTTTGTGTCAATTTAATTTTAACATTAAATAAATATATATTAATGTCATTTTCCAACTAAAGTGGCTCCATGGGGTCCCCAAGTTGACCCATGGGTTGTCTTGGTCGTCCATGACTCATCCAATAGGAGTAGGACAAGTTTCAAGCTCATATAATATTATTGAAACATTGTTTTAACCTTAAACTACACTAATTACCTCTAATCGCGATTAAGAACTTAAAAGTTACTATTCACCAAAAAATTATTTTAATCATATTGAACCACATTTTACTTCTTAATGACAACCATGTATGTCCGATTTTTGAAAATCAAATCACAGAAGTGGTAATATTTCATTTAAACGAAAAATCAGTTATTTAACTACCACTTAGTGGTTTCACTATTCATCAAAAATTGAAGTTTTTCAGAACAAGGCCAAAATTTCACCCTAAGCTATAATTGATATTAAGAATTAAAAAATGATGTCTATTTTACAAAATTCCAAACATTTTAGTTGCATTAATTAATTTTAGAATTAATTCCCGCTGTTACAACAAATAGCGTGTTTTTAAGAAACAATTTATATCAAAAGATTGGCAATTGTTTATGTCCAATTTCAATGTCAAATTAATTCTAATGACCACCATTGGATAAAATGATAAAAATATATTCCAATTATACTTTAAAACCACTAAATAGTATAATTTATCACTATTAATTATTTTTATTAAAAAAGTTGTTTTATGTATTTTTCACTATTCATAATAATTTGGAAGTTCTCGGAAAATTAAAAAAAAATCAACATAGGCTAATTTCAATATTAGGAATACAAAAATGAAGTCCATTTTGAAATATAAAATTTCTATAAATTTAAAATGTGGTTATTACTATTCATAACGGCTACTTTGATTAGTTGCGGTGTGTTAGAACTCGAACTTGCGTACAATGCAAGCTATTGCATTATTGAATGAGAAGCGTATCGTGGAAGCTCGGGGTGTTACATTCTCCCCTCCTTCAATAAATTGCGTCCTCGCAATTTGAAATTTTTCTTTGATAATAAAAGGTTGAAAATAGAAAATACCTTTGTGGAAAACCCACATCGGAAATAAGGTTAATAAATATATAACATTAAAAGAAAGCAGGATAAGTACAAAGGTCACCCGATATAGCCCATTCTAGGATTCTGTGAAAATATGGATATGGAAGAAAAACAAACCATCAAGGTCTGATGGAGAGTTATAGAAAACAGGATTAGGAGAAAGTTTAACCATAAGAAAATCACAAACTTGTGATTGGTTAAACGGTCATTGAATCCCCAGTTGGAAAAGTTATCCGACAACATTTTTGTTTTAAGTTACCTTTTATAATGTTGAGGAATTTATTTATGAGATTTACTAAGAACGTAAGGGAATATACATACTTGTTATGTATACTTTCATTCGTTAATAAATTTTTACCACAAACCCAACTTTTACTCCAAATGGTAACAGAACTCAAAAATATTCTATTTATCCTAATTGTATAAGGTTCAAAATGTTAACACATACCATTTAGATTAGTAAAACTATTTTGTAATAACCAGGGACTTCCCGTAGGCTAGTGGTAGGAAATAAAGGCTTGTCGCACTATGGTTGTGGGTTCGATTCCTGCAGCTTTGTCCAACGCGACGGGTTATTCCCCACCCTGCAGGTTGTCCTTTTCCTAAAAAATATAGTACTATACTATTCCAAAAATAATCTTCATAAATGTTTTAAGCTTAAACAATACTATCCACAGTTCAACTTAATCCACTCCAACCTTTATAGTTATCCAAAATACCTTCATCCAGACTTTCTCTAAAAGGTCTCTAAATTCCAAAATCAATTGTAACATCAGATTCCCCAAACAAAGAAAAGTTTCTCTTATTGTCACATACTAAAAATATGATTACCTTAATCATATTAAAACCTTACTGAAATCAAAAAGTACTGCAGTACAATCCATATATATATATTACATTATTCTTATAACCAGAATATAATCCTTGAGTCCAAAAGCACCAATACATTAGTTATTCTGCTTCAACCGTAGTAACAACATAAGATTGTCCTTGATCCCTTGGCCTTTTCTGAGGTAAGTTTCCCTGACGCTTAAGACATTCATTTGCATAATGACCCATTTCTCTACAATTGTAGCATTCAACTTTGACAGCCTCTTTCTTTCCCTTACAATCACGAGCCTGGTGACCCTTTTCTCCACATTTATAACAAACTCCCATTCCTTTTAGGCAAGTACCAGGGTGATTCTTCCCACAATTATCACATAATGGAAAATCCTTCTTTCCCTTTTTCCCTTTATCTGTCTCTTGTTCCACCGTTCTCTTCTTCTCTTGCTTTACTTTGTTGTCATAAGACTTAGAGAATTCCTTTTCTGTCTTGATAGCACACGAGACAATATCTTCGTATGATGAGAAGGATTGTGATACCAAAGCTCGACGGAGAAATGGTTTTAACCCATCAAAGAAACGATCAATCTTACTCCTTGGGTTACGTATGTAATCTGCAGCATACCTTGATAACCTTGTAAAGTTAGCCTCATACTTTGCGACATTCTCATCCTCCTTCTGCCTCAGACTCAGAAATTGTCTTTCCATATCTGCTCGATGGTCACGAGGAAAGTATTTTTCTAAGAACAGTTCTTTGAACTCCTGCCATTCCATGTTTGTTAATTCATCCTCTTCCTTTGTTTTTTGAATTAGCGACCACCGTTGATCGGCATCTCCAGTGAGGCGGTAAACTGCCATGATAACTTTTTCCCTTTCACTGCTCCCCAAAGCCTGAAATATTTTCTCTAGGGAATTTATCCATTGCTCGGCTACTAAGGGATTTGTACTCCCATTGAACGTTGGTGGTTGTTGCCTCATGAATCGATCTAACATTGATCCTCCACGCTGTGGATCAGGGTGCTCCATACGGGTAAGGTTATTATTCATAACCTGAGTGAGTTGTCCCAGTATGGTAATAAGTTGATCAGCACCAGTTGTATCTCCAGATCCACAATAATTATCTTGATCAGGAGGGCAATCCCTACACGGAGTTCGTGCATTGATACGGTTTCCATTCCTTCCACTAGGCGCCATTTCTAAACAATGGCATAAACTAGATTAGTTTATGAATCAAAATACATAATTCCATACTTATAAAACACTTAACATAAATTGAACTATTTATGGATATAATCCATAATCATAAAAAGAAATGTTTTCTTTGAGAAAGTATATACTCATAACCCTTCATAGTGGTTTGTAAATAAAATGAGAATTATCCTAAGCATATCCCCCGGGAGTGTCGTAACCAAGAGTGCAGCAAGGCCCGTTGTCGTGCACCAGTTCCCGTTCGAGTCTAGATCAAAGAGGTGTTTTCGGGTTTTACCCCTAGGTACATCTGTGCCAGAGCCGCCTCTACCTGCTCGTATCCAGACAGGGATGTATTGCTCGGAAAAGTCATAACATCTCTATAATACCAAAATTCTAGGAAGTTCTTCTATACTAATCCTCAAAGTCTATCTTTGGTCTATGTGCTCTAATCAGAGTTTATCTAAATCTAGCTTCCAAGGTTAGTACTAAACTGCCTCTGATACCAACTGTAACGCCCCGACCCCAGCTACCCAGAGCCGGTGCATTACTTCGTAACATTGGCATGATCACAAAAGATCAAGTCTTGAAAGACCGATTAGTTTAGTAGCCTTGGAAACACTAGATACATTCGTAAACGTTACATTACATCATAAAGTGAAAAACTACAATAACAAAGTCTCCATAGTCCACACTCATATCCTCTTCTGACTATCCCTGCAGGTCATTCATAAAATACTTCTTCACATCCTGAAAAATATTAAAACATTGAAAGGGGTGAGCTCAGATGCTCAGTAAGGATAACAATATTGCGGAAGCTTTCATAAATAAACATAAACATTTAAGGCAATGTATAACTAAAACAAAAGCCTTTTAAACTTGAACATCAACATAATATGGCAAAAATAAAATGAGATAATGCCATTTACTTCTTCACATGGATATTCTACTGGTCAAATAATCACATGCAATATCAATAACCACTTTCATAATGAGGGAATGTATAATGCCGGACATTCTGAAACATTTTGTCAAGGCCTCGGCCAAGACGTCTAAAATGATTAAGGCCTCGGCCAAAACCATAAATCAAATTGGGAAAGGGCCTCGGCCAATTCCACGTCTAGTTGTCTCATGAGACCTACCGATGCATCGAGGAGCTATAGCGGGCTCCACCCGTCACTTATTAAGTCCAATACATTCCTCATATGAATAGGTTTAAACATATCATAAACCATAACATAATCGAATCACATAAAACATGCATAAAGGAAACATAACATTTCCACATTTCAATCACAGGATATCAATACAACACATTGATATAATAAAAACGCTTTCAAAACCATTTTCAATACCAAAATAAAAGAATGTTAAAACATTGTATTTATTTTTCTTTTAAAAAAAGGTATGGCTTGTAAAGGAAGCCGAAACGCAAATAATGTTCACGGCGGCGGAGAAGTCGTTGTCGCCGCATAAGTACGGAAAGAAAAACATTCCCTTTTTGTCGTTTAGTAAAATGCTTCGTATAAAAAGATTCCTTTTGAATACACTTAAAAGTCAAAGGGGTTTATACACCGTATAAAAGAAAGTTGTGTATAAAACCAAATATGCCTCAATGAAAGGAGATTGAGACGAAATCCTTAAAAAGATTATTTTTAAAATAAAATAGATCTATTATGTGTATTCACAATAGGTACACATAAAGAAAGTAAAAATACAGAATAAGACATAATAATATCATGACATAATTTGGAAGTAGGAGATTAACCCAAAGAATGGAAATTGGGTTAAGAAGTTCCCTTACCTCTTGTCTGACTTGACTCAACCGTTCTTTAACCTCCTGAATAATAAACTAGAGTTAATATATACCTTATTAAGAACCATTTTCAATTTCATTATCCTTATTATATCACTTATTACAATGATATGAACATTATGTAATTATTTAAGTTAATAACGGTCGTTTTGTCGATCTTTGGTAACTTGAGTCAACAATAAACTTCTTATAATTACAAGTTGTTCATGTGGTAGAATATCCATTATATCCAGAATTATATTCATGCTTTAGATGTCATATATATCTTATATATCCAGTATATACATTCATTTATAATATTATGTAACATTTAGAGGTAAGAAATGAAATGCACCATTCATGGAGACGGTAAGCCGTACGTACGCATGAACGCTACTTTCATTTCAATTTCGTATTTAATGGAACTAAATCATAATTATATAAATGTATAATATAATTCCAGTATAATATAGTGTATAATACCATTTACTCCATCCTTTATACATCCCACATATGGCATTAACGATTCAAATCACTTTGAGGGGGCGGTAGTCCGCACTTCCTAAAATGAAATTATCGCGTTTTACCCATAATGGAAATCATAAAGTATGCCATAAATGAGAAATACAGAAGAATAAGTAAAACATAAACATATTATATATTATATATAAAAATAGTGACATCTTAATGGCCACCTTTGAAGGTGTTAAATGAGTGTTGAACAATCATCGTTTCGTGAGGCAGAAATTCGCCATCCACAGAAACCGTATGTTCTTTAACCATTAGATGTAGGTGTGTGTAAGTGTAGCTCGAATAATTCTTATAACAAAATACTAGTATATTGAGGATACTGGTGTTGTTAAAAAAGAATTGAATAAAAAGAGTTTAGGGGGTTGGAGATGAAAAATAAAACAAAACAACATTAGAAAAGACATTACCTCAAAATCGGGTAACTCTTTTTGATTTGAGCCAAAGGCTTCCTTGGGAAGAGTTCTGCCCAAAGTGAGGCTTCTATGAGTAAGAGAGGGAAGTTGGGAGAGTATTTGGGCAGAGGTTGGCCGATCCAAATGGCTTGAAAGTGTAAATGATGTGGGAGAGGTGGGGGCCTTTTATAAGTGGAGAGGAGGGGCACTTTTGGAAAGATTGAAATGTTACATTATTTCACAATGCTTTTCGGATTCTAAAGGTCCCACACTTATATAATTCGAGGATAAGGTGATAAGGTTTCGAAATATCTTCATCCAATAGGCTTTGGACAAGTGTAAGCCTTGGATTTTGCATTATCTTCTCATTTTATTTAAATCGTTAAATAATGAGGTCATCACTGCATCATCATGATGTCATAAATAATTTAATTTATTTAATGTCTAAAAATTATAAACAAAATACTATAATGTAGGAAATCTTTTTATCTTTCTAATGAATATTTATAATCAAAATTTGGACTTTTGTAATCCTACATAAAAATTGTTTTAATAAAACAACTCATGTTTGTGTCAATTTAATTTTAACATTAAATAAATATATATTAATGTCATTTTCCAACTAAAGTGGCTCCATGGGGTCCCCAAGTTGACCCATGAGTTGTCTTGGTCGGCCATGACTCATCCAATAGGAGTAGGACAAGTGTCAAGCTCATATAATATTATTGAAACATTGTTTTAACCTTAAACTACACTAATTACCTCTAATCGCGATTAAGAACTTAAAAGTTACTATTCACCAAAAAATTATTTTAATCATATTGAACCACATTTTACTTCTTAATGAAAACCATGTATGTCTGATTTTTGAAAATCAAATCACAGAAGTGGTAATATTTCATTTAAACGAAAAATCAGTTATTTAACTACCACTTAGTGGTTTCACTATTCATCAAAAATTGAAGTTTTTCAGAACAAGGCCAAAATTTCACCCTAAGCTATAATTGATATTACGAATTCAAAAATGATGTCTATTTTACAAAATTCCAAACATATTAGTTGCATTAATTAATTTTAGAATTAATTCCCGCTGTTACAACAAATAGCGTGTTTTTAAGAAACAATTTATATCAAAAGATTGGCAATTGTTTATGTCCAATTTCAATGTCAAATTAATTCTAATGACCACCATTGGATAAAATGATAAAAATATATTCCAATTATACTTTAAAACCACTAAATAGTATAATTTATCACTATTAATTATTTTTATTAAAAAAGTTGTTTTGAGTATTTTTCACTATTCATAATAATTTGGAAGTTCTCGGAAAATTAAAAAAAATTCAACATAGGCTAATTTCAATATTAGGAATACAAAAATGAAGTCCATTTTGAAATATAAAATTTCTATAAATTTAAAAGGTGGTTATTACTATTCATAACGGCTACTTTGATTAGTTGCGGTGTGTTAGAACTCGAACTTGCGTACAATGCAAGCTATTGCATTATTGAATGAGAAGCGTATCGTGGAAGCTCGGGGTGTTACAATTTTCAAAAGAAGATTAAAGTTGTGAATGATGGGAGATTGAGAGACTTTGTGTATGAAGAAGAAATTTTGAAATTTGGGAAGAGGCTTTGTGTTCCTGATATACCTGATCTAAAAAGGGAATTGATGGATGATTCTCATAGTTCTAATTTCATTATACACCCTGGGAGCACCAAAATTTATAGAGATTTGAAGGAATATTTTTTGTGGGACAACATGAAGAGGGATATTGATAATTTTGTTTCAAGATGAATGGTGTTTCAACAAGTGAATGATGGAAGGCAACAACCCGGATGAGTCATGCAACCACTTCCGATACCTGAGTGGAAATGGGATAATATCACGATGGACTTTGTCATGGGACTACCAAAGACTCCTATAAGGAATGATGCAATATGGGTTATTGTTGATCGTCTTACCAAGTTAGCACATTTTCTTTATATAAGAGAAGATCTACCATAGGAACGTCTAGAAAGACAATATATTGATGATGTTGTGGAACTTCAAGGAGTACCCCTATTAATTATTCCTGATCCTGATCCCTGTTTTACTTCAAGATTCTGGAAAAGTCTTTAGAAAGACTTAGATACTGAACTTCATTTGAGCACTGCCTACCACCCTCAAATAGATGGAGAATCAGAACGAACTATTCAAACCTTAGAAGACATGTTGAGATCCTTCTCACTTGACTTTCAGGGTATGTGGGATCAATATTTACCTCTGGTAGAATTTTCCTATAACGATACATTCCATTCGAGTATTCATATGGCACCATATGAAGCGTTATACGGAAAGAGATGTCGCACACCAACCTGTTGGGATGACTTTGGTGAAAGAAAACATGTAGGCCCAGAACTGGTGGATGAAACGATGGAAAAAGTGAAGGTAATCCAAAACCATATAAAAGCAGCTCAAAGTAGGTAGAAGAGCTATGCCGATAATCGAATGGAGGATTTGGAATTTCAAGTCGGTGATCATGTTTTCCTGAAGGGATCTCCATGGAAGGGAGTCATACGTTTTGGTAAGAAAGGTAAATTGAGTCCCAGGTACATCAGACATTTCAAAATTCTAGAACAAATTGGTGGTGTAGCTTACCGATTGGCAATGTCGCCTTGTCTCTCCAAAGATCATGATGTGTTCAATGTATCTCTGTTGAGGAAATACATGCCTGACCCAACGCATGTACTCACTTATAAGGAATTAGAACTGGAACCTGATCTGTCTTATTGCAAAGAGCCCATTACGATTCTTGATATGAGAGAACAAGTACTGAGAAACCGGATGACTCGCCTGGTAAAAATCTTGTGGAGAAACCATAAGATGGAAGTGGCAACGTGGGAACTCGAGAAACTTATAATCAAGAACCACCCGAGTCTTTTCATTGATAGTATTCTAGAAATTTCATGGATGAAATTATTTGAAGGAGGGGAGAATGTAACACCCCAAGCTTCTACAATATGCTTCTCTTTGAATAATACAATAGTGTGTGTTGTACGCAACTTCGAGTTCTAACACACCATAACCAATCAAACTAGCCGTTATGAATAGTAATACACTCTTTTGAAATTTATAAATTTTATTTTTCAAAATGGACTTCATTTTTGGATTCGGAATATCGATATTAGCCTATGGTGAATTTTTGGTATTTTTCTGAAAAACTTCATTTGTGATGAATAGTGAAACCACTAAGTGGTAGTTAAAAAACTGACTTTTTCAATAAACTTAATTTTACCACATCTATGATTGGAATTTAGAAAATACGAGAGACATAGTTAATATCAAAGAGTAAAATGTGGTTCAATGAGATGCAAATAATTTTTGGTGAATAGTAACTTTTTACTTTTATTTACCACGGTTAAAAGTAAATACAGAAATTAAGGGAAAAATGATATTAATATTACCCTAACACATGTCCTAATTCTATTGGAAAAGTGTATCTCGACCAGAAATAACCTTTGGAATAAAATATTATCATTTAGGTCCACATGGATTAGATTAGGACATTTATTATTATTTAATTCAAAGAAGAGTTAAAAGAGTTAAAATCAATGTTTATTTACTAAACCATTTTTAATATAGGGTTATACAAAAGATAAATTCGATTGTAAATATCAATTAGAAAGAAAAAAATATTTCCTACCTAATTATATTTTATTAATAATTTTTGAACATTAAATAATTTAATTTATTTATGACACAATGATGATGCGGTAATTACCATAATAGTGAAAAATTAAAATTATTGATATTATAAATACCCAAATAAATATAATTTGAGACTTTTGTCAAATTACAGTAATTTTAAAGGTTAATATGACATGTTAGGATTGATTAAATTAACTTTTTTCTAAGTAATAATTCTATAATGATTTTCACAAAAATCAATTTTCCAAATAGTGTCAAAATTGACATAAAAGAGTTTTTAAAACAAATATTATATTATTAATTGATATTCAATTCCTAAAAATCTAAGGTTCGGCCAAGAGACTTATATCATGATAGGTGTATCATTAATGGACCACTTGGGGGTCTCTTGGAGGTATATAGTATGGTTATTAACTAAATAATATAAAACTACAAAGTGACATGGTAAGTTTCAAACTAATTTACTAAGAGTTAAAACAAAAAGATAAGGTTAATATAATGAACCAAAATTGTATAAATTCTATTGGTTGAGTGGTTTTAGACCCCTAACCACCTTAGCCTTTAAATAATCCACTTTTTATCCATTAGAAACCGAATATGAATTTATTATAAAATAATATTTCTTGCGTTTCCAAAGGTGCCCCTCACACCTCTTATAAAAGGGCAATCCCCCTTATCACTAATTCACACATTCAAAGCATTTTGGATTGGAAAACACCTTCCCAAATACTCTCTCAACGTCCCTCACTAAAACCTAGAGGCTTGATCATAAAGCCAACCTAAGGATCCCTTTTGATCAAATCAAAAAGAAGAACCCGAAGAAGAGGTAATGTTTTCACCACCCTCTTTCAAGTTACTTTATTCTTCAACTTCTTCTTTATTTGTTATTCACATTCTAAAATAATAACTCTAGTATCTTATATATACTGTGATGTTATTATAAATATGGTACAACCATATTCAGTATTCTGTCCATCCTTTTAATGACATGTCACCATACGTGCGTACGTACGGCTTACCCTCTCCACGTCGTGGTGTAATTGTTATTCAATAAAATATTATTTGGATGGGTATAATAATGATGTGTAATTCATGTAAATAATAAATAAAACATGATAATGATTCTGTATATATATGATATACCATCCAATTATATGTTATTTTAATATCAAAAGAATGATATTGTCACTCGTGCATACGTACGGACTACCGTCTCCACGAACGCGATGAGATTCATTCTCCATCGTATCCCTTCAAGTATAATTCCTATTTGATGATTAAAAATATTTTTTAAGGAATTGATATAATTCTGGATATGAATAAGGTACAAACTATCCCTAACAAACATGACTTATGTAACAAAACATATAAAAGAAAACGAGTAAGTTTACACCCGAAACAATGATAATACTAAGAAATTATTAACAAATCAATGTTAAAAGATCATATATGATATCTTACTTATGTATATGGTCCTTTTATAATTTAATAACATTTTTTTAACTATTATAAAAGAGGTTAACATACCATCAACTGAGGAAATGTTCAAATTAAGGGTTTATTTCACAATCTCTTCATTATCCGAGGTTGTTTATACGTGATTATATACTGGGACCTCTTTATCATCCACATCCATGTTTCTTAAAAATGTATTTCAAATCATTATTACTATTTTAAAGACTGTGGTATAAGGTCATTTACACCCTTTTTGTCTTTTTATAAGAATTTTATAAAGGAATCTTTTGGTCATTTTCCAAACAAAGTTCTTTTTAACCTTTTCCACAGAATTAAGGTGAGAATATTTTTTTAACTTATACGGCGGGTGCGGCTATTTTACACCATTATAAAATCATAGAAGCTTCCCTTACAAGATTATAAGAAATTTTTAAATTTAAATGTTTAATTTTATAATTATGTGACTCTTAAATTATTTCAAAATAGGAAGAGATATTTCTCTAAAAAGAGTTTTGATTTCATCTATGTGAACATCCTTTGATTGATTTTAAGTTTATTTGGGGTTGATTTATTATGATACAAAACTTCCATAATGTATTGATGGTTTTCTGATATGTCTGACTATGGATATGTTATTTTTATACTATTTATGGTTTATGAAGAAAGTTTAGACATTTTGTAAGCCAGTTTTAATACGAATGTTTATGTTATGTTTAAACCAGTTCATATAAGGAATGCATTGGACTTAATAAGTGACAGGTGGAGCCCGATATAGCTCCTAGATGCATCGGTAGGTCTAATGAGAAAAACTAGTGTCTTGGCACAAGGCCTTCACAAAATCTTATTTGTAGTCTTGGCACGAGGCCTTGGCTATGTGGTTATGATAGTTTGGCATTATGCATTCCATAATTATGAAAGTGGTAATTGATATTGCATGTGATTATTCGATTAGTAGAATATCCATGTGAATAAGTAAATGAAATTATTTCATTTTGTTTTTTCTATACTATGTCGAAGTTCATGTTTAAAAGGCTTTTGTTTTAGTTATACATTGCCTTAAATGTTTATTCTTATTTATAAAAGTTTCTTCCATAATGTTATTCGTACTGGGCATTTGAGCTCACCACTTTTCTATGTTTTATTTTTCCCAGGATGTGAAGATGTAATTTATGAATGACCTGTAGGGATAGTATGAGGGGATAAGAGTGTGGAATATGGAGACTATATTGTTTTAGTTTTCATATTATGATGTATTGTAATCATTATTAATGTATCTAGTTATTCCAAGGCTACTAAACTAATCGGTCTTTCGAGACTTAATCTTTCTTGTGATCATGACAATGTTATCTAATAATGCACCGACTATGGGTATCTAGGGTCGGAGCATTACAATAATCCATTATTTAAATTATCAATTTGAATATATCAGGATCTAATTAATAGTTACAATAACTCACATGTCAAAACATACTTTTTAATAATTGGAAATTAACTCCCGAAATAGTTAACATAAAGAACGTTTGTTAAAAAAATAGTAATAAAATATTGTAATAGGTTAATATATGATATTATAAACATTATTATGGTTTTATTATAAGTTATAAATATATTTAAACCACTATAAATGAGGATAATGTCCCCAAAAAAGAACAAATTTTAAGGTAAGGAAATGTTATCTCAATTTATATTCCATTGATACTTATTTGTTATTATACCACAATTCATTTTTTATTTTGTGTATATACTTATTTTTTATATGTTATATAATTAGTTACCTTACTCTCATGATATAATATGTTTCATTTTATATTACTCCATCATGGGGATTATGATTTAAATTCTTCAAAATATTATGAGACACTTTGGAATTTTCAAAGACTATTCTTCAAAAGAATATCCTTAATGATTATCTTTGCAGTCTCACATACTTTTGTGACTGTAAAAATTATTTTGAAATAATATATTTATTTTAATAAATTTTCATTAGAAATTCATTTGATTAATCATATTCTCTTATAATGGATATTAATATTGCCTAAACCATATATCAATTTTTCTTACAGTGTTCCCTTTGACAGTTATTTGATTAACTGAGAAATTATTCATAAATCAGAATTATTTATTCAATAAAAATATTTGATAAAGCATATTATTTATTTTGATTAATTTATATGATGAATTCTTAGGACTGGTAATGATGGGTGGGATTTTGACACTATATGTCCCCTCTATTCATCGATAGGTTCGCATGAGATGAATATGTTGACCAAAATTAAATGGGGTTTTATCCCTAGTTTTAAACCGTCTTATGAAAGGTCTTGACACTATAGCTTTTTATGTTCCAAAGACTTGAATTCCAATAATTATGAATTTACTTCATAGATATTTTTATTATTATTGATATTATTAGTGATATTTTTCATTGATATATAGGTGTGTGCCTACTAAGTTCAGTTTATTGATTTAGTGGCATCTGTTTTAGTTTTATACCTTTTATATTGAATTTTTCTTATCTAGTTATTTGAATGGTATGTTTTATCAGTTATTCACCTTGAAGTGTTGATTTATTATCAAGGATTTCTTATTTATTCCACTTTATTTCCCCATTATGAGAATATGATCTAACCATTATTATGCTTCCTTTCCTCATTTTGTGATGAAAAAATATTTGAATAAGTGTTTAAGGATGTATTTTATTCCATTTTATTATATATCATATTTTTATTTTCTATTTAAAAATGAATAATGTGTATGATTTAAGTAATACAGATATAAAAATTCTGATAAACAAATCCATACTACGAGATTTGTTTCATTTTTTATCATGCCAATGTAATAAAATAATGTACTCGCACTATACTTTTGGGGTCGGGGTTTTACAATTAGTATCAAATGAAGTCTATCAACTACCTTGAAAACAATATTTAGAAAATATAGATTAGGTAACATAAAAATATGGTAGAATTTGTGGATAAAAATAGAATACCATAATAGAATTTTCATAATACATATATTATGTGTGTATTTTTATAAATACATAACTATTTTGATACTAGATGTGTACGTGGTTCTAGCATAGATGTACCTAGGAGTAACAACTATGACATGGTGTATTGATCCTGACTCAACGTAACCTTTTAAATAAAAAGGGGCCTTACTAAACACCTGGTTTCACACTCTTTGGGTATATTCTTAGGATTATTCACATTTTCGTTACAAACCATTATGAAGGAATTAAATATATACCAAAATAAATCATGCTTATGATTATGAGATTATCTACGCATAAGTTTCTCAATTTATGATAAGTTTTATGCCATGTTTAGAGTTATAAAAAGTTCATAATTTTATGATCTAATAAATTATATTCCACTATCTAGAAATTGAACATGGAATGAGGAAATGTGTGAACACTCATGGCCAATATAGAGGTTGCCCTGCTGAGAAAGTCAATGAATCTTATATTGGAACTGAGCATGTTATAAATATACTAGGGAAACATAATTAGGATATTTCACATAACCGTTACCAAATGGGTAAACCTATTCCAAGGATATAATATCCTATCATCTATCACTTAATGAGGATTAAGCCCCCACTATTTAGCAGGACTACTAATCCCATTGTAGCTGAAAAATAGATTAAGTATCTAGAGAATATTTTTATGGCCATGGAATGTAGTGAAAGGAAAAATGATAAACTTGCAGTTTATTTTTTCCCAGGTGATGCTGAATAGTGGTGGTATCTGATCTAGAATTGTAACATCCTAGGTAAATAAATAATATGACATTTTATTATTTATTAATATTTTTGAATGAAATGATAATATCACTTTAAGGGGAATGCTATGTTTTATGGCACACCGAATACGCAACAATGTTTTTCTTTGAAATCTTATGTTGCACATTAATAATATAATATTATTATTTTAAATGGTAGTTAACGTCTAGACATTGTAATGGTGGGAAAGAACAGAACTAACTACAAAATTATTATATATGTTTGTTAAATATTTTAATAATTACCCAATAAACGATAGAGGCTTAAAATGCAATTGAACCCAGTTTTAATAATAAATATTCTAATATACATTAAAAGGTTGATTAACCACCTTTTGATGGAGAACCATTTTTAATACTACTTTTTGTCAATTTTATATGTTATATTTGAAAAAATTAAATCCATCTTTAGAATCAGGACATCAAAATTAACTTTGTGTAATTTTTTTTTATTTTTTCGATAAAAATCATTTTCGTGAAACATGTTGTATTTTAATTCAAAACCACTTTGTAATATAAATTATTATTATGGTTATATTATGTTTTTAATTGGACTTAATGTTTAGTTAAAATATAATTTTACCATTTAATCTAATGGTGGTCATTGGAATTAAATTCACATTGAAATTGGATATAAACAAGTGTCAATCTTTTGATAGATATTGTTTCTTAAAAACATGTTATTTGTTTTGACAGTGGGAATTAATTATAAAATTAATTAATGAAACTTATATGTTTTGAATTTGGTAAAATGGAAATAATTTTTTTATTTGGAATATCAAATTTACTTTGGATAAATTTTTCATATTTTTTCTGACAAATGATCAATTTTAATGAATTGTGAAAAATACTGCATTTTGCATTAAAATAGATTTTTCTTCTAATTTAATTATATAGTTAGATTGTCCATTTAGTTGGATTTAAAGTTTAATTGAATTATATTTTTATCACTTAATACAATTTTCTTCACTGGAAGTAATTTCGGTTTTCAATTTGATATAAAAACATTGTCAATCTTTTGATACATTTTACTTCTTAAAAACATGTCTTTGGTGGTGACAACTGGAATTATTTTTCAATTAATTACTGTAATTTATGTGTTTGTAATTTGGTAAAATTGATTCCATATTTTTAATCATAGGGTCCAAGTTATGTAACTATGACTCTTGTGTTTTTGGACATTATGAATAGTAACAATGGTAATTATCTTTAATGATCATGATTAATTAGTAATCGGGTTGTTAAGGGTAATAAAATAATAACATTGTAATATAAAATGACCCCAAAATGTGTCCAAATCCTCTTTTTTGACTCATGGACTACCATGGGATGCTTTTTACCAAACTTGAGGGCCCATGAAGTCACATGGCTGTAATAGTAACATTTGTGACATTATTTTAAAAAGAAAACAAGAGAAATATAACAATGGTTTGTATATCCTAAGTAAAACAATTTTAATTTTGTTTACATAAAAGATATCTTAGACTATAAATAGTCATTGTAAATATAAATAGATTTCCTACATCATGATATTTGTTTTATAATTTTTATACATTAAATAAATAAATTTATTTATGACACCATGATGATGCAGTGATTACCCCATTAATGAACGATTTAAATAAAATGAAAAGATAAGGTAAAATATAAAAATTACTCTTATCGAAAACCTATTGGATGGGTGGATTTAGAACCCTTATCATGTTATCCTCAAAATATATCATTTTTGGACCTTTAAAATCTGAAAATAATTTTATAATAAACTTACATTTCAAGACTTTCCAAAAGTGACCCTCCTCCCTCTTATTAAAGGCCCCCACCTCTACCCCCTTAACCACACTTCTCAAGCCCTATGATCATCCAAAATCTACTCATATTATCTCTCCAAATCCCTATCTCACTCCTAGAAGCCTCACTTTGCACATAAGTCTTTCCAAGGAAGCCTTTGGCTCAAATCAAAAAGAGTTACCCGATTTAGAGGTAATGTCTTCTCTCGAGTTTCATTCTTTTATTTTCCTTCTTCACTCCCCACTATCTTCTTATTATTTGATCCCATAATAACACCAGTATCCTAAATATACTACTATTTAGTTATGATATGTATTCTACCTAAAATTACATACACCTCTGTCTAATGGTTAAAGGATATATTGTTTCTGTTGCTAGCGAATTATTGCATCACGAAACAATGATTGTTCAATCTTCTATTAACACCTTTCATGGTATCCATTATGATGGAACTATATTTATATATGATATATATCTTATATTTATGTACTCTATATTCTTCTGTATTTTATATTTAGAACATACCATTATGCTTTGCAAGTTGTGCAAATGCGATAATTTCATATGAGGACGTGTGGACTACCGCCCCCTCAAGGGATGTGGCTCGTTCATGCCAAACATGGAATTTATAAAGAAGGTAATTAATTTAATTATTTTACCTGTATAACATATATATTATACTAGAATTATAATATATATATGTATCATTTAGTTTTATAGTCCTTTAATATGACAAAAAATGAAAGTAGCGTTCATGCGTATGTACGACCTGCAGTCTCCATGAACAGTAGATTTCATTTCTTCTATCCAAATATTATGTAATTTTATTAAATACATATATACTGGATATATATGATATTTAAATCATGAATACCATTCCGAAGATGATGTACTTATAACTACATGGAAAATTCTCTTCAAACACGTTCATTTTTTTATTCATGTACGAAACATCGACAAAATGTATGATATGAAATAACATAATTAACTAATTATTATAACATGATAATATGAGATATGAATTGAATAATAAACTTTAAAGGATGTCCATAAGAAATTATAAATTGAACAAGGTTTATTATTCTGGAATATAAAGAAACGCACAAGACAAGTCGGACCTGAGCAAAGGTGATTTCTTATCTCACTTTTAATTCCATGAGATTTCCATTGTTCGCCACTTATTTGTTTCATGTGGTGTATTGTGTACTTCCATTTCATATATATACTAATGATTCTATTCATATTCACGGTAGTATGTGATTCATGTGGTGTTTATTATGTTTTGGTCATACGACTCGATTGATTACAACGAGGTAAGGGGTTTTCATCTCACTTTTTATTCCCATGAGATTAATGTTAAATTTGCCACTATTTACTTTTCTGTGGTGTATGTACTGCCCATTATTATACCCTTTGTGTAATATTATTTCTTTTATGGGTATTTACATCAACATTGTATATTCCTCCTTTCATGGGGTGTACGTTTCATGTAAAAACCCGATATTTTAGGAGAATTATTCTTTTTAATTTCATTGATGTCTTTTGTAGTACGCTACACCAAGATTATCTTGCTCTATACGCAACACCTTATTAACTTGCAATATATGAAACACTATTCTTGGCTCATGTTACACGCAATATCAAGTTTGTTTTGTGGAAATTATTTTATGGAACATTAAGTATAGATTTTGTTTAATGTATAAATGAAATTAGTTTTGATTATGTTATACACAACATTGAGTGTGTATATATATATATTCAATGTATAAATGAAATATGGTTGGATTCTGTTATACACAACAACAAAGGAGTGTTTCACTACACGCAACCCTAACTTGGCTTACATTACACACAATCGTGACCTTCTTCGATAGCGTGTGTAGTACGCAATACGGAGTATCACTAAATGAGATATTATTATAATATTATTATGAAGTAGCCGTTATGAATAGTAATACCCACTTTTTAAAATTTTATAAATTGTATCTCTCAAAATGGACTTCAATTTAAGATTCGGAATATCGAAATTATCCTAGGGTGAAATTTTGGTATTTTTCTGAAAACATTTACTTTTTGATGAATAGTGAAAACACTGGGTTACTATTGAAAAACCGAATTTTTATTTAAATAATTATTTATTTTATTTAAATTTATTTTAGGTCCAAATTGATACATAATACCTGTATAAGTTGAAATTAAGTAATTGAAGTCATTTTATAATAATTTTTGATATATAAATTTTTTTTTGAACTTTTCACCGTCTTTTACCCACCTCATAGGAGAATTTGGAAATTCAAATAAAATGTAATTTCACCGCTTCTGTGAGTAGAATTTCAAAAATCTAAGAGACGCGGTTAATATCAATGACTAAAATGTGGTTCAATGAGATGAAAATAATTTTTGGTGAATAGTAACTTTTTACCTTTTTTACCACGATTAAAAGTAAATAGGGTAATTAAGGGTACAAATGATATTATTATTACCCTAACACATGTCTTTATTCTATTTTATAAGTGTAATTCGACCAAAAACAACCTTAGTAATAAAATATGACCATTTAAGTCAACTTGGATTAGATTAGGACATTTGTGATTAATTTATTTAAAGAAGAGTTAAAATAGTTAAAATTAATGTTTAATAACTAAAACATTTTTAATATAGGTTTATACATAAGATAAATTAAACTATAAATATTCATTATAAAGATAAAACAATTTACTACATAATGGTATATTATTTATGAATTTTAGACATTAAATAATTTAATTAATGTACGACACAATGATGATGCAGTAATTATCTTATTAATGAAATATTGACATAATTAATGTTATAAATACCCAAATAAATGTAATTTGAGGCTTTTTATGAAATAAACTAATTTTATTGGTTAATATGACATGTTAGTATTGATTTGATTAACTATTTTATAACTAACCATTCTGTTATGATTTTCAAAAAAATCATTTACCAAATAGTGTCAAAGTTGACATAAAATAGTTTTTAAAACAAATATTGTATTATTAATTGTTATTTTATTACTAAAAATATAAGGTTCATCCATATGACTTAGTTAAGGTTATAAATATTGATAATAAACATCATGGGGTTATTTTGGCTTGTTATAGTATATTTATTAACCTTATAGTGTAAGAAAACAAGAAGACACGGTAAATGTAAAATTATTTAACTTAAAGTTAAATATAAATGATAAGGTTAAAATAGAAACCTAAACTTCTCTAAATTCTATTAGATGAGATTATGTCGACTAATCCCCACCTTATCTTTGAAATAATCCAATTTGGAGCTATTATAAACCGAATATGACTTTATTATAAAATAATATTTTGAGTTTTCCCAAAGGTGCCCCTCTCCTCCCTTATAAAATGGGCACCACTTCCCTCTTCTCTTCACACCCATTTGAGCCTTTAAGCTCAGCCAAACCCTGCCCATTTCTCTTATCCACTTCCATAGAAACATTATTTAGGTTCTAGTCTTCTCAAAATGCAAACTCTACTTCCTTAAGAGAAGTCTTAAAGGAGGTGCGTCGAAGAAGAGGTAATCTCTTCTTTCAATTCTCTCAAGTTTCTTCCTTCTTCAACTATTTCTTATTTAGTTATTTCATTATAAATTAATATCATTAGTATCACTCATATAATGATATTTTATTATTAATATGAGATAACCCTATTTCACCTTCTATCCATCCTACAAAAAATGAAATCACCATGCATGCGTACGTACATAATACAGTCTCTACGTTTTGGTGTAATCACTTTTTCCACCACCACCATACATGGATGGGTATAATGGTGTTAATAAATAACTATATATTGTTATTGTAAAGTGATGTTGATTCAGTAATATTATACATACACTTCTATACAATTACATGATCATGTGAATGATATCATCGCTCGTGCGTACGTACGGACTACCGTCTCCACGAACGCGATGAGATCCATTTTCCATGATTAAGAAATAAAGAAAGATTATAAATTATATATAATGAATAATAATGAAATATATGACATAATGATGCAACTGAATTTATGTATACATATATATGTGTGTGTTTGTCATATAATTACTTCCATTCAAGTCAAAAAAGAAGGGAAAACAGCATTAATGCGTACGTATGGCCTACCGTCTCCATGAACGGTGTGTTTTATTTCATTTATCTATCTATTATATATATATATATACTGAATATATATGAAATATAAATCATGTTTTACATTCTGTAAGTATGTAAATCATGATATAAGTAATAATAATATCAAGAACAACAATCCCAAACACGTATGATAAAAGAAACAATTTTACCCAAAACACTACTTTAACATGGAATTGACAAATGAACGGGTAATATAAATACCTAAGAGAACCATATATGATATAAAAACAATGAATATGATTCTGAAATAAGTCAATGAAATTATTTAAATCATTATACAGGAGGTTCAGATACATATGAAGCATATCAGACATACGGTAAGGGATAATTATTCCAATCTCATTCTTATCCATGATTGTTTATTCGTAAGTATTTATGAGGATTATTTTTATTATCCATGTACATATGTTCTCAAAATGTATTCATAAAATGTTTACATTTCTTCCATGTATGTTTATGGTCATTTTTACCCTTTTATACTTTTACCACATTGTATGGAAGGAATATTTCTTTTGTTTACCATACGAGGTACATTTTGACTTTTCTGACAAAAGTACGAGAAGAATGTTATTTTTAACTTATACGTTGTGAATGGATTTTTACGGTTTCATAACACCTCATTTTTACAAATATTCCTCTACAAGATTGCATTATTATTTTCATCAAAACCCTTTTCTTTTAAAATAGCAAGGAATTTTGTGAAAAGAAAATGATTTAGATGAAGAAAGGATATTTACCTCAAGAATTCATTTCAAGTGTTTTATCAAAACAATTTTCCATATAAAATGACATTATATAATATGTTTATGATTCAAGTGTAATGTCTCCATTATTTACTTGTTTTGATTCTTCTTATGATGAAATTATATCGATTTTTTATATGTATTATGTTATGATGGCATGATGTTTAAGAATCCCATTCTATTACATGGGTTATGCTATGAGGTATGATTTATGATATTGTGGAACATGAAATAATGATTTCATTATGAGATGGGTGGGACCTATATCTCCATAAAATGAATTTGGTAAAGATTTATATCTCATGAGATAGACATGGCTGAAACGGTAAGTTAATCTGGTTCAGTGTTACAGGACTGAAACGAGGGGTGAACTCGATTCAGAAAGGGACTTTGTCCACTAAGATGGTCTTGGCAGCAATGCCTTGGGTACTATGGAAATCATATCATGTTCTTAATGTTTTTCCACATTTAAAAGTTTTTTTCAAAGCTATTTTATCAGGATTAATATTCCTTTATGATATATGCCTTACGTACTTCCAAGATTTATGTCTTTACTCAAGATTTTGATGTTTATATTTTACGTTCATGTTCTTGCATTTGAATGTTTATGGATTGTTTTATGTTCTATATGTTTAACCTTACTGAGCATTTGAGCTCACCCTTTTTATATTTTCTTTTCCCCAGGATATAAATAATGGTTTTAGGTAACAAAACCAAAAGGGGAAGATCTTTATGGGAGATGTTGAAAATGTTTCACAATGATTAGAAGATTTCGTTCCGAGTTTCCAAAGACACTAAACTAATACGGTCTTTGGGCATCTCTTTTTGTCATGTATTATGTATTCTGCAAAATTAATGTAATGTCCATGTACGTCAAGCTTTGGGTCTCTAGAGTTGGTATCAGAGCAAAGGTTTAGTTAAATTTGGACACTACGATGTGATTAATTTAGTGAAATCCCTAGAGATATTTCTAAGGTATGTCTAGGGATGTCTCTAAGGATAAGTATACGTATAGGTTATAGTCCTAGAATTATGGTAACGATCTTAGAATTTAACCTAAGATGTTAGATATTGAATGTAATCCCCCTTGATTATGATTTTGGCCTCTCACACTATTCTTTTAGGGTTTTAGAAAATGTCTTGGAATGGGAAGATTCATGATAATGGAGGATATGATGGACAATGGAATGATATTCTTCAAGAGAAACCGAATGAAATTGGACCTGGAGGTCCAAATATTGTTATTATTCCTAATCAGCAATCTCATAATATGATCAATAATCTCAACTTTGGTAAGATTCCAGACTCAGCTAATAAGAGAATGATGGAGTTTCATGATGATCATAGAGAAAGGAAATTTCAATTTCCATCATGTAAATCATGTGGGAAGAGGCATCAAGGAGAATTTTTCAAAGGAACTGGAAGATGATTTGGGTGCGGAAAAGAAGGACTCAAATCCAGTAAGTGCAAAAGGAAAAGGTTAAGTTAACACCAAGGATAAGGATAATTGTATTACTACGACATCCACAATGATTAGATGTTTTAAATGTGGAATGTATGGGCATTATGCAACCCAATTCCCTAAGGGAAAATATCATGAAGAGAATCAGCATGGTCATATGGGTAGTATTTATGTGGATGATGATGAGGAGACTACAAATGATATATGAGATGAAAGAAGTGTTGAAGCTTGGTTAATGGTTTAAGAATGTAGTGGAATGATTGTATGTTGATCAAGCGTTATGTTTTATAGGTAATTTAATGGTACTACAGAATAATGAAACATCTCAGGATTGTTACACTATTGTTTTTCCTAAAGTATTTGAAAGTATATGTTGAATGGTACTACTAACCATGAAAGGTTATTCAGATAATTTTGGAAAGAATATGATATTCACATAATGAATGGATAAGGAGGAAATAATATGTTTGATAGTATTCATGAGCTCATGATTGATATAAGGACTATGTGATATCATGGTTTGAGTATATAGAATTTTGAGGATTTTGGTATGTTGAAAGTGTTAACTTTTAACTACATTCATGTTTTCACTAAGGTTCAATGGGTATCCATTTTTCAAGAGAATACATGATTAAGGCCTTTGAATGTTTGTACTGTGACCAACAAGACATATATTATGATATATGGGGATCAACGATGGTATTATCATGCTTATTATATGAACTCTCTGGTGATCATTTTCACTATAATATGATATTGGACAGAAGTATTTTGGATAAGCCTAAATATTTGAATGAATTATGTTGGACTTAAGTTAGTATTGTTTAAGGGCAAAAGTTTTTCCCTATTATTGATGGAAAGTTATAATAATGTATTTTTAGAAAAAAAAAGGACAACCAGCAGGATGGGCGACAACCCGTCACGTCGGACAAGGCTATGGGAATCGAACCCACAACCGAAGTGCGATAGGCCTTTATTTCCTACCACTGGCCTACAGGAAGTCCCTGTTAGTAGAAACTAGTTTTATTTTATTATATAGGATGATAAATGAAGTATAAGTCCATTAATCTCACCATATATGGATTTATAACATTTTCTAACTTGTGTTTGAGATAGATGGAATGACCTATCATTATATCGCATGATTTGTTAAAACTTCACGAAAGACAAATTCAACTTCATTTCTTAAAGAGATGATGTGGAAATTTTTCAAGGCACGAACAACGGTGGGATTTTACCAAAATAAAGTAAGTATTTCTTCTAAATCGAATTCTTCATATTTAGGGAAATGATCTTGAAAACCAAAAATGTTGTTCTAGTGCCCTTATATCTGATTAATCAGATGGTACCATAGATCATCACAAATATATGGCTTTGTGATTGTTGGCTTTTTCATAGCCATGTTCTCTACCACTCTCCATCAGAACATGACGGTAAGATTTCACTTCCATATCCATATTTTCACCTATGTTCTCCTACGTGGAAAGCCAGTGATTAGTTAATTTCGGTAACTGTTACGTTTCATACTTTAGTTTTTAAAGGTAAGTTTTGATATTCGTTTTTACTATGTGGGTTTCTATTAAAGAAACAAAAAGTAAAAAACCATTTATAACCCCGATGAATTTCGAAGGCGAAATTAATTTTAAGGGGGGTAGAATGTAACAACCCGAGATTTTATGAGAATTATTCTTTTTAATTTCATTGATGACTTTTTTTGTATGCTACACCAAGATTATCTTGCACTATATGAAACACCGTATTAGCTTGTAATATACGAAACACTATTCTTGGCTCATGTTACACACAATTTCAAGTTCGTTTTGTGGAAATTATTTTACTCAACATTAAGTATAAATTATGTTTAATGTATAAATGAAATAAGTTTTGATTATGTTATACGCAACATTGAGTGTATATATATATATATATTCAACGTATAAATGAAATATGGTTGGATTCTGTTATACGCAACAACAAAGGATTCTTGCACAACACGCAACCCTAACTTGGCTTACATTACACACAATCATGACCTTCCTCGATAGCGTGTGTAGTACGCAATACCGAGTTTCACTAAACGAGATATTCTTATAATATTATTATGAACTAGCTGTTATGAATAGTAATACATAACTTTTAACAATTTTATAAATTTTATCCTTCAAAATGGACATCATTTTAGGATTCTGAATCTCGAAATTAGGCTAGGGTGAAATTTTGGTATTTTTCTGAAAACATTCAATTTTTGATGAATAGTGAAAACACTAGGTTACTATTTAAAAACCAACTTTTTATTTAAATAATTATTTACTGTATTTAAATTTATTTTAGGTCAAAATTGATATATAATACCTATATAAGTTCAAATTAATTCATTGGAGTCATTTTATTAAAATTTTTGATATAAAATTTTTTATTGAATTTTTCACCGTCTTTTACCCACCTCCTAGAAGAATTTGGAAATTCACATAAAGCATAATTTCACCGATTCTGTGAGTGGAATTTCGAAAATTCAAGAGACATGGTTAATATCAAGGACTAAAATGTGGTTCAATGAGATGAAAATAATTTTTGGTGAATAGTATCTTTTTACTTTTTTACCACGGTTAAAAGTAAATAGGGTAATTAAGGGTAAAAATGATATTATTATTACCCTAACACATGTCCTAATTCTATTTGATAAGTTTAATTACACCCAAAACAACCTTAGGAATAACATATGACAATTTTGGTCCACTTGGATTAGATTAGGACATTTATTATTAATTTATTTAAAGAAGGGTTAAAATAGTTAAAATCAAAGTTTCATAACTAAATATTTTTAATATAGGTTTATACATAAGATAAATTCCTCTATAAATATTAATTATAAAGCTACAAATATTTACTACATTATGGTATTTTATATATGATTTTTAGACATTAAATTATTTATGTTATTTATGACACAATGATGATGTAGTAATTATCTTATTAATGAAATATTGACTAAATTAATGTTATAAATACCCCAATAAATGTAATTAGAGTCTTTTTAAAAATTTCACTAATTTTATAGGTTAATATGACATGTTATAATTGATTTAAGTAACCTTTTTCTAACTAATCATTCTGTTATTATTTTCACAAAAATCAATTACCAAATAGTGTCAAAGTTGACATAAAATAGTGTTTAAAATAAATATTGTATTATTAATTGTTATATTTTTTTAAAAAATCTAATATTCGTCCAAATGACTTAAGAAAAGGTTATATATATTAATAATAGACAACTTGGGGTTTTTTTGTCTTGTTATAGTATGTTTATTAACCTTATAGTGTAAGAAAACAAGAAGACATAGAAAAAGTAAAAATATTTAACTTAAAGTTAAATCTAAATGATAAGGTTAAAATAGAAACCTAAACTTGTATAAATTCTATTAGATTAAAGGTGTTCGACCCATCCCCACATTATCTTCTAATTAAATCAATTTTGAGCTATTATAAACCGAATATGACTTTATTATAAAATAATATTTTGAGTTTTTCCAAAGGTCCCCCTCTCCTCCCTTATTAAAAGTGTGCCCCTTCCCTCTTCTCTTCACACAAATTTGAGCCTTGATTCTTGGCCAAACCCTTCACATTTATTTTATCCACTTCCCTAGAAACATTATGTAGGTTATGGTCTTCTCAAAAGTCCAACTCTACATCCTTAAGAGAAGGCTTAAAGGAGGTGCGTCGAAGAAGATGCAATCTCTTCTTTCAATTCTCTCAAGTTTCTTTCTTCTTCATCTTCTTCTTATTTAGGTTTTTAATTATAAATTAATAACATAAGTATAAATAATATACTTATATGTTATTATGAATATTAAACAACCCTATTTCACATTCTATCCATCCTATGTAAAATGAAATCACCTTGCGGCGTACGTAAGGAATACCGTCTCCATGTCGTGGTGTAATCAGTTTTTCCACCACCACCTTACATGGATGGGTATGATGGTGTAAATAAATAACTTTATATGTTTATTGTAAAGTGATAATGATTCTGTAATATTATACATACACTTCAATACAATTACACGATCATGGGAATGATATCATCACTCGTGCGTACGTACGGACTACCATCTCCATAAACGCGATGAGATTCATTTTCCATGATTTACCATTCCAGAATGATTATAAAATATATATAATGAATAATAATTAAATATATTACATAATGAAGCCACTGGATTTATGTTTACATACATATATATATATGTGTCTGTGTGTTTGTGTGTGTGTGTGTGTCATCAACTTACTTCCATTCAAGTCAAAAAAGAAAGGAAAACATTGTTCCAGCGTACGTACGACCTACCGTCTCCATGAACGATGTGTTTCATTTCATTTATCTATCTATTATATATATATATATACTAAATATATATGATATATAAATCATGTTTTATATTCTGTAAGTATGTAAATCATGATATAAGTAATAATAATATCAAGAACAATAAGTCCAAACATTTACGATAAAAGAAACAATTTCACCCAAAACACCACTTTAAATGGAATTGAAAAATTAATGGGTAATATAAATACCTAAGTGAACCATATATGATATAAAACAATGAATATGATTCTGTAATAATTCAATGATATTATTTAAATCAGTATACTGGAGGTTCAGATACATACGAAGCATATCTGACATAAGGTAAGGGATAATTATTCCAATCTCATTCTTATCCAAGATTGATTATTCGTAAGTATTTACTAGGGTTCTATTTATTATCCATGTCCATATATTCTCAAAATGTTTTCATAAAATGTTTAATTTTCTTCCATGTATGTTTAAAGTCTTTTTTACCCTTTTCTACTTTTACCGCATTGTATGGAAGGAATATTTCTTTTGTTTACCATATGAGGTACTTTTTGACATTTCTAAAAAAAGTACGAGAAGAATTTTACTTTTAACATATACGGCGTGAATGGATTTTTACGGTTTCATAATGCCTCATTTTTATGAATATTCCACTACTGGATTGAATTATTATTTTCAACAAAACTATTTTGTTTTAAAATTTCATGGCATTTTGTGAAATAAAAATGATTTTGAAGAAGAAAGGATATTTTACTCAAGAATTCATTTCAAGTGTTTTATCAAAACAATTTTCCATCTAAAATGACATTATTTAATATGTTTATGTTTCAACTATAATGTCTCCATTATTTACACGGTTTGATTCTTCTTAGGATGAAATTATATCCATTTTTTATATGGATTATGTTATAATGGCATGATGTTTAAGAATCCCATTCAATTGCATGGGTTATGCTATGATGTATGATTTATGATTTTGTGGCACATGAATGAATGATTTCATTATGATATGGGTGGAACCTATATCTCCCTCCAATGCATTGTGTAACAATTTATATCTCATGAGATAGACATGGCTAGAATAGTAAGTTAATCTAGTTCAGTGTTATAGGAGTGAAACGAGGAGTGAACTCGATTCAGAAAGGGACTTTGTCCAGTGAGTTGGTCTTGGCAGCAATGCCTTGGCTACTATGGAAATCATATTATGTGCTTAATGTTTTTCCACAATTACAAGTTTTATTTCCAAGCTATTATGTCATGATTAATGTTCCTTTATGATATATGTCGTACGTACTTCCACGATTTATGTCTTTATTCATGATTTTGATGTTTAGATTTTATGTTCAAGATCTTGCATTCAAATATTTATGGATTGTTTTATGATCTCTATGTTTACCCTTACAGAGAATTTGAGCTCACCCTTTTTATATTTTCTTTTCCCCAGGATATAAATAATGGTTTTAGGAAATAAAACCAAAAGGGGAAAATCTTTATGGGAGATGTTAAAGATCTTTCACCATGATTAGAAGATTTCATTCCGAGTTTCCAATTACACTAAACTAATACGGTCTTTGGGAATCTCTTTTAGTCATGTATTAAGTATTCCACAATATTAATGTAATTTCCATGTACGTAATGCTTTGGGTCTCTACAATTCGAATGTTACCCAAATCAGTAAAAGAACCTTTCACCCTCCTCTTTTTAAAAGAATTCATTTTGTTAGGTATTTTAATTTACATCTTCTTATGTTGGGATATATTCTTATATATCCTTATTTCTATATATATTTTTTACAAGTGATGAGATACCCTTTTTATCTCTCATCAACTCATTTTCTGAATATCAAAGTGACATCGTTAGGCTGTCAAATTTCTATATGAGAAATTCTTAACCCAATTTCAATTCATTAGGTTAAACCTCAACTTCTTGATTATGTCATGATATGAATATGTGTGGATGACCTTTTATTATTTTACACTTAATATCCACTTATATTGAGTGTATTTATATTTTTCACACATAATTATTTAATTGATTTATCCTTAATATAAAGATACCGTCGTTGTACAGGACTTCGTCTCAATCTCCTTTCATTGAGGCATCTTTTGATTTCTACATGACATTATTTTATAAGGTGTATAAAACCCTTTTGACATTAAATTTCCTTCATGGAATATTTTTACCTGATAAATTGTACTAAATGACAAAAGTAATGTTTTTGTATTACGTATGCGGTGACAACAAATTCTCTGTTTCCATGACTATTATTTGAGTTTCAGCTTCCTCTACAAGCCATATCATTTTTTAAAATGAATAATAAATACCATGTTTTAATTTTCATTTATTTTGTTATTGAAAATTTTTCTGATTATGTTTTGATTATATCAATGTATTGTATTGATATCTTGTGATTGAAATGTGGAAATTTGATGTTTCCCTTATGCATGTTTTATATGATACAATTATGTTATCGTTAATTGGAATTTTTTATGATGTCAGGGGGTTCCATGACAAACTAAGGGAGGGTGAGGCTGATATAGCTCTCCAATGAATTGGGTAACGTGAAGGGGTTAAACGATAAGGTTTCTCCAAAGAGATTTAGGGAATATACTGTGATGGGTATTCCAAACGTAACCATGAGGGTACCTCCCTACGTAATAATGTTATGAATGCCTCAAGTTACCTTTATGATTTATGATTTCACTGTGTATTTCAAAAATCTTATGATTTCATTATGTATGTTAAAAGGCTGATGTTATGTATATATTGATGATCTAATGTTTTCTTTCTTTGTGTATACCTTACTGAGCTTTTTATGCTCATCCCAAGTTTTTGAAATGTTTTTCATAGGACATAACGTGGAATAGGATCAAGGATGGGATCAAGGAAATTTCATGCTATCTAAAACATGCAACTATACATGAGTCTTTTCATCAACTGTTTCTATTTTGGGAAAAAAATGGAAACTAAGTAGATGTGTCTACTTTGTAATTATTGAGATTTAATAGTTATGTCCTAATCCTCTAAAACTCTAAACCTGAAAAGATCCTCAATGTGAATTATTCATCTAATTCGTTATTATGTAATGTTTTAAGGTTGGTTCCTTATAGATGGTATCAGAGATCAGTTTAGATATCATTAATGGTTAGGGTACTTTTTAAGCTTAAGTGACATTGCCATAATGGTTAGGATTTTAGAAAGAGTCATAGTTATTTTTATAAAGTGAATGAGTTTAAGATAACATGTATAAGTATATATTTGTTCTTACCCTCTTCATTAGATATTATATGATGATTTTACTGATAAACTCACACTGACCTTTTTGGTTTTTGTAAATGGTTGGATCTAGCAGGCACCAAAGTAACAGTGGATGTGAAGAAAACATTGACAGTTTTCTGAACGAGCAACTGAATGATATGGAAGCTGCAATGAGAACACTTGTGGTTATTCTCAACCAACTATCTGGGGTCATGATTGACCACCTGAACCGTAGTGATTTTTATAAGTCATCATGTATGTGAGAAACAAATCCCAACAGAAGTTCATGTAATAATCATAATGGTAAGTGTGTTCAAAAACCTATGTGTCAAATATGTGGAAAGAAAAACCTAGGAAAATGTTTCAATGGGACAGAAAGATGCTATAGATGTGGAAATGAAGGTCACAAAGCAAGATCATTCCATGGAAATAAGAAGCATCTTGTCGAATCTATAAAATGGAAAGAAGTTATTTCTAAAGGATCAATTAACTGTTTTAAATGTGGTGTGCATGGTCATTATGAAAATAAATTTCCTACAAAGAAGCTTCGAGAATGGGATCACCAAGATCGTACAGATATTCGTTTACCAAATACCTAATTCCATTCCGATTGAGGATGATTAAACTGACAATGACCAATGAAAGGTATGTATTTTTTATTAAGATTTGTCTTCCTATTATTGAATCTTAGGATATGATTCATGATTTTGTTTGTAGGAATGAAGTATTTCAGAATAAGTTGTAATGGAATAGATAATGGATCATGAAGAATGTTGAATGAGTAAGAAGTCAACATATAAGGGATTCAATATTTATGGTAGATTTTAGGATGGTGAAATACTTAAAAGTATTAAGGATCATTTGATGATGGGATTACATTTGAAGAATTTTTATAGAATGTGTAACCCATAAGTTTGATATATGAAAATTTTATTCAAGGAACAGTTATCTTGTATTTTGTGGATATAGTTATAAAGAACAATTTTGGTTTATATGATCTTTTAATTTGAGGTAATTACTGGTTAATACATTTTGGGATGAAAAAAAAAATATTTGATAACCATTGTGGTTAAAATAATTTATTGTTATTTTTGATGAATTTATCTCTTCTTGGGAACATTATAAAATTATATAGTTTTTTGAAATGGGACAACACACAAACCGTGTGACAACCTGTCGCGTCGGACGAAGCTATGAGAATCGAATCCACAACCAAAGTGTGACTGGTATTTATCGCCTACCGCTGGACTACATTAAGTCCCTAGTTAGTATGACTAATTATTTTTAGTTATATGATCTTATGAATCCAGAATAAGTTGATTTTGGGAAATTATTAACATGTTAGGGAGGATATGTGATTAGGTTAATTAATTTTCAGTATCATACTTTAAGAGTAACTAATGTTATATAGAGATAAATGTTAAGATTTATCTTGGAATACTATGTGATTAAATCCTTTAGAGATTTGGGATTCAATCTTAGTTTGGATCACTTTGAAGAATTTTATGGATAATTGTTTATTTAATGGTCTTTCATGAACCATGGGTTCTTTTTGTTGAATTTTGGAGATTAAGATTAGTATTTATTTTTATGAAGGATTATACTTTTGGGGATTATCTGATCTTGTAATAACAATTTTGGTTTTGGTTAAGGTCTAAAGACATGGAAAATATATAGGACATCTTTTATAGATTATTTGATTCTCTCGAAATTTATTTTATCACTCTTAATGCGATCAAGTCATCTTGAATACTCATCGTTTGGAGAAAATATGATTTTGTGTTATAAATCTAGTAAAAGATGAAAGTTTACATGACAAGTAAGTATGTTTCCTTATGATTTAGTTAATCTCATAATTAAATTCCTTAATGAAAAGTAACTTAAAACAAAAAAGTTGTCTGTAAACTTTTCCTACTGGGAAATCAAATACCGTTTAACCCATCACATGTTTGTGATTTTCTGGTTGTTAACATTCTCCTAGACAAATTTTCTATCTCTCTCCATCAGAACTTGATGGTTTTTCTAATCCTTCATATCCATTTTTTCATGGAATCCTATTATCTATTGTCTTTGGTGACATTTGTACTTTTCTTTCTTTCTTTTAAAGCGATAGATTA
This sequence comes from Viscum album, assembly GCA_963277665.1. Lineage (NCBI taxonomy): Eukaryota > Viridiplantae > Streptophyta > Magnoliopsida > Santalales > Viscaceae > Viscum > Viscum album. Next base: position 765,870,275 of record OY728119.1, on the reverse strand, counting down.
ATTGACTCTATTTCTGATGCGGGGATCTCAATGTCGTTTTCGAGCCCATTTTTAAAATAACAAGGACACAATTTCCAAAAGAGGGAAGGATGATACATACCAAGTAAATAATGAATATAACATTTTCATATTTATTAATCTTTGTGATTAAAATTTTATTATCACTTTAAGGGGAATTATACGTTCGATGGCGTACCCAATATGCAATAATGAGTTTCTTTGAAATCTTATGTTGCACACTAATAATATAATAATGTTATTTTAAATGGTAGTTAATGCCTAGCCATTTTAATGGTGGGAATTAATAGAACTATCTAAAAAATGATTATATATGTTTGTTAAATATTTTAACAATTACCCAATAAATGATAGAGGCTTAAAAAGAAAATGAACCGAATTTTAAAAATAAATATTCTAATATTCTTTAAAAGGTCAATTAACCGCATTTTAATGGCGAACCCTTCATAAAACTTCTTTTTTCAATTTTATATTTTATATTTGAAAAAAAAATCCTTCTTTTAGAATCAGGACATCAAAATTTACTTTGTGTAATTTTTTGTTATTTTTCCAATAAAAATCATTTTAGTTAAAAATGTTGTATTTTAATTCAAATAATAATTTCAATCTAATTTATTTTTATGGTTAGATTATATTTTTAATTATGTTTAAGGTTTATTTAAAATATATTTTTATCCTTTAATCCAATGGTGGTCATTGGAATTAATTTCACTTTGAAATTGGACGTAAACAAGTGTCAAACTTTTGATAGATATAGTTTTTTTTAAAACATGCTATTTGTCTTGACAACGAAAATTAATTATAATATTAATTAATGAATATTTTAAAGTTTGAATTTGATAAAATTGAAATAAATTTTCAATTTGAAATATCAAATTTACTTTGGATAAAGTTTTGGTATTTTTCTGACAAATGTTCAATTTTAATAAATAGTGAAAAATACTGCATTTTACTTCAAAACTGCTTTTTCATCAAATTTAATTATACAGTTAAATTTTCCATTTAGTTGGTTTTAAAGTGTAATTGAATTATATTTTTACAACTTAATAAAATTTTGTCCATTGGAAGTAATTTCACATTTCAATTGGATGTAAAAACAAGTCAATCTTTTGATAAATTTTGATTCTTAAAAACCCGTCTTTGGTTGTGACAACAAGAATTATTTTTAAATTAATTATTGCAATTTATGTGTTTGGAATTTGGTAAAATTTATTCCATATTTTGAATCAGAAGGTCCAAATTTTGTAATTAATACTCTTTATTTTTTAAACATTATTAATAGTAAAGACGATAATTATCATTAATTATCATGCTTAACTAGTAATCGGGTAGTTAAATGTAATAAAATAAAATCATAGAAATATAAAATGAACACAATCTGTGTCCACATCCTCTTTTTTGAGTCATTTCCGACCATGGGAAGATTCTTAACTAAATTGAGGTCCCATGGAGTCACATGGGTGTAATAGCGACATTTAGGACATTATTTTTAAAAAAGGAGAGAAATATAACAATGGTTTGTATATCCTATGTAAAAACATTAATTTTGTTTACATAAATGATCTCTTAGTCTATAAATATTAATTGGAAATATAAACATACTTCTTACATCATGATATTTTTTTATAATTTTTAGACATTAAATAAATAAATTTATTTATGACACCATGATGATGTAGTGATTACCTCATTAATGAACGATTTAAATAAAATGAAAATATAAGGTAAATTATAAAACATACACTTATCTAAATCCTATTGTATGGGTGGATTTAGAACCCTTATCACCTTATCCTGGAAATATATCATTGTGGGACCTTTAAAATCATAAAATCATTTTATAATAAAGTAACATTTCAAGACTTTCCAAAAGTGAGCCTCCTCCCTCTTATAAAAGGCCCCCACCTATACTCCCTTACCCACACCTCTCAATCCCTTTGCTCATCCACATTCTACTCATATTATATCTCCATATAGAAGAATCACTTTGGGTAGATGTCTTTCCAAGGAATCCTTTGGCTCAAATCAAAAAGAGTTACCTGATTTTGAGGTAATCTCTTCTCTCGAGTTTCTTTCTTTTATTTTCCTTCTTCACTCACCACTATATTATTTTTTTTAATCCCATAATAACACCAGTATCCTCAATATAGTAGGATGTTTTTATGATAAGGATTCTACCTACACTTATACACACCTTCGTCTAATGGTTAAAGAACATACTGTTTCTGTGGGTAGCGAATTACTGCCTCACGAAACGATGATTGCTCAATCTTTTTTTAACACCTTTCATGGTGTCCATTATGATGGAACAATATTTATATATGATATATATATATATATATTATATTTATGTCCTCTCTATGCTTATGTATTTTATATTTAAAACATACCTTTATTCTTTGCATGTTGTGCAAATGCGATAATCTCAAATTAGGAAGTGTGGACTACCTCCCCATCAAGTGATGTGACTAATTCATGCCAAACATGGAATTTATAAACAATATAATTAATGAACTTATGTTAACTATATAGAATATATATTATAATGTAATTATCATATATATATGTCTCATTTAGTTTTAAAAACCATTAATATGACAAAAAAATGAAAGTAGTGTTCATGTGTACGTACGGCCTACCGTCTCCATGAACTGTACATTTCATTTCTTATCTCTAAACATTATGGAATATTATTAAATACATATATAATGGATATATATGATATTTAAATCATGAATACCATTCTGGGGATGATGTACTTATAACTACATGGACAATTCTCTTCGAACAAGTTCATTTTTGACTCATGTACTAAACATCAACAAAACATGTGATATGAACTCACATAATTAACTAATTATTATAACATGATAATATGTGGTATGAATTGAATAATAAACTTTAAATTGTGTCCTTAATAAATTATAAATTGACTAAGGTTTATTATTCAATAATATAAACAAACGAACAAGACAAGTCGGACATGAGTTAAGGGGATTTCTTATCTCACTTTTAATTCCATGAGATTTCCATTGCTCGCCACTTATTTTTTGAATGTGGTGTTTTTTGTACTGCCATTTCATATATATAATCATTATTCTATTTATATTCATGGTATTATGTGATTTATTTGGTGTTTGTTATCTTTTTTTATATGACTCGATTAATTACAATGACGAAAGGAATTTTTATCCCACTTTTTATTAATGTGAGATTCATGTTACATTTGCCACTATTTCCTTTTGTGTGATGTATGTACTGCACATTTTTATACTATTTGTGTAATATAATTTCATTTATGTGTATTTACATCAAAATTGTATAGTACTACTTTCATGTGGTGTACGTTTAGAATGTTACCCAAATCGGTAAGGGAACCTTTCACCCGCCTCTTTTTAAAAGACTTATTTTTGATAGGTCTTTTAATTTAAAGCTTCTTATATTGGGATATGTTATTATATTTCCTTATTTCTATAAATTTTATGTACAAGTGATAAGATAACCTTATTATCTCTCATCAACTCATTTTCTTGATTTTTAAAGAGACACTGTTAGGCTATCGAATTTCTGTAAGGGGACTTCTTAACCCAATTTCAATTCTTTGGGTTAAACCACTAATTATTGATTATGTCATTATATGAATATGTCTGGATAAAATCCGGTTGTTTTACACTTAATATCCACTTATATTTATTGTAATTATATTTTTCACACAAAATTATGTAATTGGATTATCCTTAATCTAATGATACCATCTTTGTACGGGACTTCTTATCAGTCCCCTTTCATTGAGGCATATTTTGATTTCTACACGACTTTATTTTATATGGGTTATAAAACCCTTTGGACTTTTAATTTCATTCAAATGGAATATTTTTACAATAATCTTTCTACTAAAATAAAAAATGAATTCTTTTGTCTTACGTATGCGGCGAAAACGACTTCTCCGCCCCCATGACCATTATTTGAGTTTCATCTTCCTCTACAAGCCATAACATTTTTTAAATTGAAAAATAAATACCTTATTTTAATTTTCATTTATTTTGGTATTGATAATGGTTCAAATAATGTTTTTATTATATAAATGTGTTGTATTGATATCTTGTGATTGAAATGTGGAAATGTTATGTTTTATTTATGCATGTTTTCTGTGATACGATTATGTTATGGTTCTTGGACATTGTTTATGAATTCGGGTGGTTCTGTGATAAAATATGGGTGGGTGAGCCCGAGATAGATCTCCAATTAATTGGGTAACATGAAGGAGTTAAACGCTAAGGTTTCTCCAAAGAGATTTAGGTAATATACGGTGATGGGTATTCCAAACGTAACCATGAGGGTTACTCCCTACGTAAGAATGTTATGAATGCCTCAAGTTACCTTTATGATTTATGATTTCTATGTGTATTTGACTAATCTTATGATCTCATGAGGTATGTTAAAAGTCTTATGTTAGGTATATATTGATTATCTAGTGTTTTCTTTCTTTTTGTATCCCTTACTAAGCTTTTTATGCTCATCTAATGTTTTTGAAATGTTTTTCACCGGACATAAAGTGGAATAGGGTCATGGATGGGATCAAGGAAATTTCATGCTGTTTAAAACATGGTACTATACATGACACTTTTGTTCAAGAGTTTTTATTTTGTGAAAAATGGAAACTGAGTAGATGTGTCTACTTTTTAATCATTGAGATGTAATAGTTATGTCATATTTCTCTAAAACACTAAATCTGAAAAGATCCTCATTGTCAATTATTCATTTAATTCATGATTATGTAATGTTTTAAGGCTGGGTTCTTATAATAATACATGTAAGAAAAATGAAATTGAGCTCATGGAAAATATAAATTTTAAGGATACATTATTCAACGTATACATCCCTCGTGATCATAAAATGATAGGAAAAAATTGTCACATATATTAAAGTAGAAGAAAGAAGATTGTGTGGTATATTATGAACATACATTTACAATTTTATCCAGGTATTCATTGGATTATATACTCCACATTGAGTGCAATATTGATCATTTCATTTAAGTACATAAGACAAGCCTCTGAACGGGGCTAGTGCCTCCAATAATTTCATCATACTATGAAATAGTATTATATAATACTGCAATAGAGAAAAAATTATCCAATTTCTATGGCTTCAAGGGAAAAAAATAGACTAAGATTTCTTATAAACACCATGAAAAATGTAATGTGTTATAGAAGATAAAGGTAAATAAGGATTATCCATCATTTGATAACCATGGAAAGAATCACCTTTGTATATTATTGAAAGGACTACGAGTTTTTTATTGGTGTGGAGAAAAGGGTCACTAGGAAAAAAATGCTAATGGAAGAAGTAAAATAATGATATTGATTGTTATAACTATAAAGACATTGGTCACTACACAAGTGAATTCCCCAAGCATCAAGAGAATATACCAAAACAAAATCTTAAGGGTCATGGTCAAGAAAATGTTATTGACAAGACCAAAGTGGAATGAATAACTTTATTTTGTATTTTGATATGAAAAATATTTTTTAAAAATTATTTTCATTATGATTTTCCCATCATATGAGTTAGTAAAAATACAAGGATTTTACTTAAGTACTTTTCCATTAAAGATTTCATATCATATTATAAATGTTACCAAGAAATTTTATTCAGGATAATGTTAAATTTTTCTGAAAACCCATGATTATGGGAAATATGGAAATTAACGTGTTCTTGATATTGAGATAATAATAAATAAATTATTGATTTGGATATTTGATGAATACCTTGGGAATGATTAATAATTTCTTGACAGATTGGTCTTTTCTATCATTGATAGTGTTTAAAACTCATTTGAATTTAACTAATATATCCAATAACATGTGTATTCCATAAGAAATAATAAAGAATACATTTTTTCAATATGTGTTTATATTAGTTAATGTTATGAACATAATCACATTTTTGGTCTGTAACAAATAAAAGTAACTTAATTTTATTTGATATGTTCATTGTGGATCTTCATTTTACATTCTTCTAAAGTGTTGGATCATGAACATTGGTAATTTTTAACCATTTATGAAATGTTTTATATTTATATTTGGATGTGGTTTTATAGGTTATTGTATTAATTAACCATTTACTACAACCTATTCTAACATAATAAGTAGAGATAGTCCAATGCAGAACCAAAGGATAAGATTGTGTTTGTAAAATAAGAAATGTATATTTATATAAAATGAATTAATTATTCAACCATAGGGAAAATGGCCTCGAAAAAAATGTTGTCCTATTATCATATTTTTTGATGATATCATTGGAATTTTTTCATATATATGGAGTATGGTTTTTTCATCTACAACATTTAGAAGAACATTTTTTCTAGAAATCTATATAAAAACATGATTGTTGGATTTTTCTTTTTTATCCATATCTCCACTTCCAACCATTGATCTCCTACTAGGGATCCTTTTTACATGACCATTATACATTACCTTCCATCTTATCATTAAGATGTGTTATTGACCATATTTAAATTATGGGTTTTCAATAACAGTTTCTTTTTAAATATTAATCCCTTAATTAGTGAGGTCAATTATAAATTTCTAGGGCTTAATTTAATTACAGTGTGATGAATGTGACACCCCAAAATTCTAAAGTAAGAAGTATGTATTTGATAGCGTGTATCAAACACATATCCAATCATGTTAGGGAATATATTACCATAATAATTTATCATACATTTAATATTTTAAATAAATTAAATATTTGATGTATCATGCAATGAATATGGTACTGAGTTATCATACATCACACAAAACAATGAGTTTCTTCAAATGGATTGTGTAAAATTCAAGTCCGTGTTTTACCGAATAACGATATATTATCCAAATATTTTTAAATATAATAAGATATAACATAGATATTAGATTAGTAGTTATGAAAATGGTTAACTAAATTATAAAAACTTATGTTTAACAAAAATTTAAAAAAATTTCACTAGTAAAAGTTAATTAGAAAAGAATATGAAACCCAATGGAAAATTATGGTAATGTTTTTTATAGGAAACTATTTTTATGCTCACAAAGCTATTTTATCAAAATTATATAAATTAAATACAATTAGTTAGTTATTATAATGTTATATATTTATATATTATATATTCAATAAATTATTTTCGATACTCATCTAATATATTTTATCGGAAAAATATAGGAACAATCCCAACATTACACATAAATTAGTATATATTTTTATAATGGTAGTTTCACCAAATTTTGAAGAAGAACCCATTTTAAATCCACCTATTATCATGTTATAAATTTAATATGTAAAAATAACCTTCATAATATAAAAACAAATTTGGTTAGGATGAATTTTATTTATGTTTATAGGATGTTTCATTTTTTAAAAGAATAGTGAAAAATACTAAAATTTAATTCAATTTTTTTCTTATAATTTATTTATCATGAATTTTTTTTTTAAATTGGTTTTAATGATTAATTAGAAATTTTTTTTAAAATATTAATCAAATTTAGGTTATTGGATTAATTCTAACTTTTAAATTGGCTATAAAAACATAGCAACCTCTATGATGTTTTTACTTTAAAAATCCACCTTTGTCGTCCCATCTTCGGGATTTAATTTAATTTAATTTCGGCCACATAGATGATTGAAATTTTTAAAAATTTATCACATATTTTAAATAAATATAATATATAATTTCTATAATTCCAAATCACTATTTGACCAAAAATTTTAGTTAATGTGATTAAAATTAATTACAACAATTAAGGTAAAATTTTCATTAATATGGGACTAAACCTCAATATTTAGTGCCCAAATGACCTATAAAATTATCATAGAGATATTTAATACTCATATTTAAACACTATCCCCAATAGTATAAATATTGGACCATTATGGGAGCCACATAAAATGTGAATGCTATGTATAGAATTCCTTTGTCAAAATATTACTAGAGTGTCACTCCTCCTCCTCTAAATAATGACTCCCCTCGTACCACTTTCGTGAAACTCTCAAGAAAAATTGGATCAACCAAAATATTATAAAATGATACTGAACATACCTTTCATAATCATATAATCCTTACTTTTTCAAATAGCAAATCCGAGGACTTATTTTGGAACAAACTAAAAGATGTTACCCGAATAAGAGGTATCATTTTGAATCTTTTTAGTTTTATTTCCATTATCCATTCCATACAATATTATTGTTCCATGATTATAGATTATAAAGTATTGAAAATATACTATGATGTTTTTATTATTTTTTCAACCTACACTTATACACACACCCATATAATGGGTAATTAATATACTATTTATCTGAACGGTGAACCGTCACCTCACAAAACAATGATTGATCTTTCTTCCATTTCCCCTATTATGAAGGTCATTATGATGAAAAATATATTTATATATTATATATATAATATTTATAATTTATTTATTATTCAATAATCATTTTATAACACATACCTCTACAAATTCTATTTTGTGTAAATACGATAACATCGTTTGTGGAAGTGTTGACTATCACCTCCTTAAAGTGATGTTATTCGTTCATCGTACACATTGAATGTATTAAAGATGATTTTAATAAAAATATAGAACAAAAATATTATAGATATGATAATTTAATTATAATATACATATATATCAATAAATGTTTGTCCTTTTATTGTGATAAATAAATGAATGTAGTGTTCATGCGTACGTACGACGTGCTCTCCCCATGAACGATGCATTTCATTTCATATATCCAAATATGATAGTTTATTATAAATAAAAATTTACATAATATATATGATAATTAATTAATTTTATATCCTAGATTTTAGGAAATCATTATCTAATTAATAGGAACAACAAATCTCAATTCAAAACACACTCAAAAAAACTAGGAAATTAATGAATGAAATAGTAAATACAATTAGAGAGTGTTAAAAAATGGTTTATAAAATATTTTAAGATGATAATATATGATATTATAAACATGATTATTGATTTATTAAAATTTATTAACATATTTTAAACCCCTATAAATGATGATAATAATGAAAAAAATAATTGTTAAGGTAAGCTAATTTCGTCCCAATTTATATTCCATTGAGGCAATTTTTTATAATGAACTAATTTCCTTTTATTTTGTGTATATAATAATTTTTTACATGTTATATCATAAATATAATAAGTTTTATGACATTATAAGTTTTATTTAATATCATTACTTCATGTGTATAATGATTTAAATTTGTCTAAGTGGTATGGAAAACATTGGAATATTTAATGATTACTCTCTAAAAAAATGTACTTAATGGTTATCTTTGTAGTCTCACTTCATTTTTTGTTCAATAACTTTATATTAAAAAAATAACATTGTTTTAACCATTTTTTTGTGTAAATTAACATTATTATCCATATATTCTTATAATGGATATTTTAATTTCATAAACTATATATCATTTATACATACAGTGTTCACATTGATAGTGATTTATTTTACTATAAAATTATTGATAAATCTGTATTCTTAATTCAGTATGTATATTTGATAAGGAATATTACTCTTCTCATAAATTTATATGAGTAATTTTATAGACTATTAATAATGGGAGGGGCATGGACATTATATAGCCTCTCGATAGATCGATATGTTCTTAAGAGAATAATTATTTAGAAAAATTAGATGGGTTTTTTATCCGTAGTTTTTATCAATATTGTTAAAGGCCTTAATGATATAGGTTTTTTTTGTGAATTAGACATTATTTCAAATAATTAATTATTATATTCAGAAATATTTTAGTTAATATTATTTTAATCCATGAGATTTTTCATCTACATATATATGGATGCATTATACTCTCAGTTTATTGATTATGTGGAATGTGATTCAGTTTCATACCGTCCCATATCTATTTCTCCTTATATAGATATTTTAATTGCAATAGTTATCAGTTATTTACCATTCTATGTTGATTTATTCCCAATGATTCTTTTATTTCATCCATTTTACATACTCTTACTATAAATTTTAGATCACCCTTATTATGTTTCCTTTCCCTAGGTTATGTAGAAGAAATATTTGAATAAGAATTACAGGATTGAGTTCATTCAATTTTATAATGTGTCGTGTTTTTATTTTCTATTTCCCACTATATTATTGGTATCATGCATGTAATATAGATTTCCATAACTGCTAAACATATCAATCATTCGGTATTTCATTTATTATAATCATGACAACGTAATAAAATAAGGAACTACTGCCTGGATTCTGGTGTGAGGGTGCTAAAAAACCATTATAAGATAATTTTTTAAATTATAAATAAATTTTTTCCCAAATTGAAATTCTATAATTTTTTAATAACGTTTTTAAATTAAATAACACAATGTAGGAAAACTGAATGTGGTTAGAAATAAATATTTTTTTTCCATTTTCCATATTCTTTTCTAATATTATTATAATGGATTTAACTATATAAATCTAACAAATAGATATTAGTATGTCATAAAAATTATTTATATTAATTTTTACCTTGGTTTCTACATTCTTCCCCCATTTTAGAAATTTCATCCTTGCAATTTTATTCATTATAAAAACATGTGGGGGTATTTTTCCATCATAAAACAATATATTTCTCAGGGATATTTTTCATTAATATTGTATTTACACTACTAATTAATAGGGAAATCACATTATTCAAAAAAATCATATATTTTGTTACTAGTCATTTAAAGATCCTCCATATAAGGAAGGTTTTCTTTCAACTTAATACATCAGTTATCAAAACTTGTGATGCATTTGACACATATTTTCATAACAAATAACATGAAATACTTCATATTATGGACAAAAAAATAAGAGGCAATGACACTAAATTATAAAATAATCAAAATAACATTAGGATTTCATTAAAACCACTGTAAAATAGAATGTTATTATTTATCCCCTTGGTTTCTTATTCACCATATGAAAATATGCCTTCCTCTATGAACATATGGATTTGTAAGTTCACGTGTACCTCTCCAAGATGTTTTTCATCACTTCTAGTCTTGAGAAATTCTATAGATCTCAAGATATTAATATCTTACTTTGGTTCATACATACTCAGGTTTATGGATACCGGAATTCACCTCTCCATCACTTCACAATAGTTGGTGTATCTCAGACACTCATAATTCATATAATATCCTCAAAAGATAAAAGAACATATCTAAAAATGCATATATATATATATATATATATATTTATATAATAATTAATATTAAATCTAATTAATCATCATATATATTATTCTAATATTTGAATTATAGAATATCCATGATCCCCAGTGTTAGGTAGTCTTGTATTCAGAATTAGGAGGATATTTCATTGTTTTTAATTCTTATTAAAATCTAATTCAAACTCTAAGTCATTACCTCCATTAAAATCCATTTGGATAAAAAATCTTTATTTTCATTCTATATTTTTTATTCATATAAAATATTAGATTCTCTAATAAAAATACCTAAATTCATTATAACTCATTATCCTTCATCATTAAAAACTTCTTGATTCATGATAAATGCATTAAGATATTTTATGATGGAATGATCATCCTAAATTTTCCATCACACTAAAAATACCAAAATTTATTGGGTATTCTTCCCTACATCATATGGTTAATTAATTCAAGCATGAATATTGTACGTATTTTATGGGTTCAACATGTACCTCTAGATCTACTATATTCCATGCATATAAATATTATAAATCAAGTTTTTACTCATGTATATATCGAGTTTTTAAGTCATATGAAAGTTCCATTACACTTTAGGTATAATGTGACTTATTTTATGTTATTATTGTTAATACATTGTAAGCATGTGTATCGAACTCAACTATATCCCAAAACATAATCTGAGCATATCATTCATGAAAAATACATTCCCATGAATTGTTCTTTAGCCTGTCTTTTTATATGTGTCATGTATCAATCTACTATGTGGAGAATAATATATCTTCTAATGGTCACATGAGTTATTAATAGTAGATTAATCTATATACAGTCAATTTTTCTAACATTATCAATCAAATAATCACACCCTACTCATTATATGTCAAAAAATGTTTGGTAGTCAGTTGGTTGTTCATATGGTCACTCTATCAAAAATAGTTTGTCACTTATTCATGTGGACACTTCATCGATTAGGACATTGCATTCCATTGTGTGGTAGGTTAAAAGATATATGTGTGGCAGGTATACTATCCATGAAGGGAAATTGTGAAGTTACTTCATCATGAACATACAATTAGTTCCCTACTATTCATATGGTAGGCTAGAATATCATTTTAATATCCATTATATCAATAAAGAAATGTAACCATGGTCACCTAAACAGTTACTCATGAAGTTGGTTTCAACACATGTGGTGGATCTTAAGCTGGTATGTGTGGTCAATTTATAGACCAATCTACATAGACCGACATTGAGTAGGTTGAATAGTTTGTGTGAAACATTCTGTCACATGTTGTATCAGGAAGATGATGAAATGGAAGCATTATTGGTGGTGGGTCATATATGATAGGATGACTGATATTACTAGAATATCTTCTTAAAAAATTAATAGCTTCACGTTTTATGTTGTACAATTTCAAAGTTTCACATGTATTTCCTCAATATAAAAAATAATCTCCCACTCCCTATTAATGAGACATGAGTAACTAGGGTTTCTTCAGGAACAGAAAACTTTTACTACCTAATTCCAGCTCCCCTATACACTATTTCTCCAAAATGTGGCCTCAATTCTTTATGTGTGAATTCCATGTCTCCACATAAACTTCGATTATAGGCCTAATAGAGCTAGGATTTATTTAGTCATGTCCCAGGAATGTCACATGATTCTTGGGTGGCCATATGAATCAATCATAGACCATATTTTTGGTCACTCAATATTAAAACACTTGGTAAAATACTAAGTGTTTCTTCATAATAAAATATAAATTTTTCTCAACACTTACTTTGTAATATGTTACTCTTATAAGGGGAATAGATATCTAAAATAATCCATCATCTTCCCTTAATATAATCAATGTGAATTCTCCAAGAATCCCTGATACCTGACATTAAATTTGATTAGAAGATTATAATCAATAATTAGATATTATTTTTAGGATAAAAACACTCTCAACATCATCACCTTTAACCAAAAAATCATATTACCATATTAAGACAAATTAAATTATAACTTATCCCCAAAAATATCCCATTTTGATTCTTTTATCAATACCAAGGAAATATGTGTGCGTTTATTATACCCCCAATTTTTAATTAAATCTAAAGAAATAATATAGATTTTCTCTCTTAAAAAATTCATAATCCAAAACACCCACAATCTTCTCCCAAAAAAAACAAAAAGAATAAATGTCCTATGAAAATGACGCGCCAAATTAATTTCATAGAAAATATCCTTTAATTAGATAAATATATTTCTATATTGGAAAACCTAGTAAAAGAACAATATTTTTTAAAAACTTTTATCAATGTAGTCCATAAAATTAAATACTTATGATAACCATCTCAGAAATTTATCATTTATCAAATTGAGTTTGAATAATTTTTTTAAAAAAATGTTGTCATATGTAGACATAAAAAACACATATAAAAAATTAAAGTAGATATCATGTAAATTATCCTATAACCCATTAAATAATAAACTCACAATATCAAATTAAAACAATATTTAATTAAATCATAAAATAGGTCCATAAACATGATTTTAAACTTCGTTATTTATAATTCTATCATTATTCATGAAATTACAAATTTAATAGAATTTATAGAATGATAATTTTTTTTAATGATTTTCTCTCCCTTAAAGAATGCACATAATTTCATTATCATAGAGACTTATTTTCAATTATACTTCATGAAAATATCATCTTGTATTATGTATTCTATATACATATGTCAAACCATCTCCTTCAATTTTAAGTGGGATAGAATAATTAAACAATAATAATTTGAAATATAGAGGGACCACATCATGCCTCTCATGAAATATTCTTTCTAAGAGCTTCCTCTTTACCTAGGCCACTCGTTTCATCCAATATCATCATGGGAAATTTTGTTGTACATATTATTTTGATTAAGTTATCATAGTTTCCTTATTTTATTTCTAACATTGAGATTCCAATTGGTGTGGAAGGTTTTTTTCCACCTCAGTTCTTAATGAATATTAATTTCCTAATGTGTAAAGTGAATTGATAATAATTTCATCTTGGTCAGACATGATAATCATTCAATTTAGTGATCCATGACCAATTTTCTCATATATCTCAAATTTATTTTAAAATTTTTAAGTCATAATTATTGGATTCTTTTTCTTGTACCTTGTATTCCCCTCATTATACTTCTCATAATCTATTTACTTGGGATTATTTTTAGATTCCTATAAATATTTATCCAATTTCAAATTGATATATCTAAAAAACCATGGACTATTATTTGAAGTTATTAGTATATTCATAATATTTATATGACTTACCATAGTTTTTATTTTGATGTATCTCCTCTTTGACTGTATAGGGAACATCACCTTCCAACCATGTCATGTATACATTATACTTGGTGCCTTCAAAATTTCATCATCCACATACTCTATTAAAACATGAAATATATTCTGCGAAGACTTATTTGGTATAAATATGTTCATAGGTGGTTTTCTATAAGATTTTTTCCTCATGTGTTCATCTAAATCCCCCCTTGGATATTTTTTATTTCTTGTAAAAGAAATATTGAAACTTTATTAATAGGATTTCTGTTCATTCTTACCACAACACTAGAAACACCCTTGAAAAATTTATCTTCTATATTGTTTAAAAATCTATTCATATTTTTATAAATTTTTTCATATTTTAAATTAATCCTTTTTTGTCTTGGGAGTAGTATCTCTCTTGGATAATATATTCCTTCCTTTTGTGTATAATATGTAAACCCATTCTCCATTATCTGGACCTACTCAATTTTAGTTTTCTTACCAATACTATTAGAGAAAATTATTATGTTTTCAATATGAGTAAGTGATGTTTAAATAAATATTTTCTATTTTTATTCGTATAATTTTGAGAAAAATCTACTTTGATATTATAGAACACTTTAAACCCTTATCTCACCATTTTCAGTTTATGTCCAACATTTAAATGTATGTCTTATATCTCAAGTAGTTATTCTCCGCCACATTTAATTTTTATTCAATATGACATACCAATTTAACTTATTCACTTATCTTTAATGTTGGAATCACGATCTCATCAACATAACTTCCCTCCTCTCCATCATAATCCCATTTCTCTCTAACATCATTTTTTTCATATCCTCATCCTAATAATTGGATCAATTATTATTCTATTTATCCAGCTATTTTTTTATTTCTTAACATGTTTAATTAGGTAAATAAAATATTCATAAATGTCATTAAATTATTACTAAATATCCTTCATTTCTTATCAATTATAATCATAACATAATGAATAAAATACCTTCTCAAATTAACCATAGAAGTTGTCTTGATCATCTTTGAAACAAATTTAGATGTATTGTTACTTATTTATCATTAAATTTCATCATTATCTAATAGACCAATTCTTATTATTTTTACACCAAAATTTAATTTTTTTTCTATCTAGTAGTCCTCATTTAATTAATGTTTAATAACATACATATTTAAAATATTTTTTAAAATATGATCAATACAAACATGATTAAAAAAATCATAAATTTATTTATTTTTAATTTAAGTATTCCCTCATAGTATCTTTTTGATAAAAGAGTCATTAGTTTTTTGGTATCTTTACCAGATTCCTTATCATTTGAATTAAATGTTTCAATATCTTCTCCTTCTTTAATGGTCCTTTTTCTCAAATGGATAAAAGCTCATTTCATATGTATATTTGTTTTATAGATTTAGATACTTCATGTTTTAATATTCTATTAGGGTGTTGTTATGTTCACCCATGTTCAAATCTATATTATCCTCTGAATATAAAACCTTGGGTTGAAATATTCCTAGGAAATTTTGGAATGACCTCTACTTAACATAAATGGATATTACATAATTTTTATGAATATTTAGTACATTAAAAAAATACATGCTCAATGACTATAATAGTTTAGTGTATTTGGAAACATGGAAACAAAATCTTCTATCTCGGTGAAATATCTTCAACATTTCCCATAAAAATATACACCTTTTGTACTTCGACATAAAAAAATTATACATAACCTGGAGAAAGGAAACATTCGAAAGGGGTGATGTCAGATGATCAGTAAGGGTAAATAAATAATTTCATAAGAATAATAAGAAAAAAGTAATAGAACGTAATCATAACATTTTAAGATCATAGCATGCATATCAGAGATCATAATAAATATTGACATGAATCATAAAGAAATAATGACCATGATCCATGACGACATAAAATAAAAATAAAACATGGAATTGTGGAAAACACATAAGTACATAAACAACCTATGTAAAGGTATCATACTAAGGCCTTTGAATCATGTTAATGTTAGGTTAATCACCCATGTACCTTCTTTAGTCTTGTGATTCCCTACCATGTACCCTATTGTTTTAGGATCGGAATTTCCGCTAGTGTACCCTCTTCTTTCAGGATTGGGTTGTCCTCCCATGTACCCTCTTGGTTCGGCATTGTGATGTTCGCTCATGTTCCCTATTATTTTAGGATTGGGATGTTCTATCCTATTCCCTTTGAGCTCATAAAAATTTATCATTACCAAATGAATTATATGGAGATATAGGTCCCACCCATCACATAATGAAATAATAAATGCATTTTCCACAAAACATTAATCATTTCATTACCCATGAATAGTTATGGGTTTTATAAACATCAAATAATAATCCCAAAAAAATGAAATGGGAATGAATAACATTTCATTACATAATAACATATGTAAAATAGATAGGTTTCATCATAATTTAACTGATGCATAACCCAAGTAAAAGAAGTCAGTTTCAAAATCATATAACCTATGGAAATGAATCTGATTTCATAGAGACCGTGGAATTAAGCACAACCCATCCATTGAAAGGATGCGAACAGAACCCCAAGAAAATTTACTAGATGGGAATGATTGAAAACAACATTGTTCATATTATATGGAAATTAATTTACAAACATCATTAAAAAACATTTCTTGAGGAAAATATACCTTCTTTTTAGAAAAAAAAAATTTAATGCATAAAACCTTTTGAAAATCATTTTCATAGAAAATTGTTTTAAAAACATATATAGAAGACTTAAAAATAATTTTGAAAACTATTTTCCTTAAAATTAATTTTAAAAAAACATTTTCTAAATGATTAAACTTTAAAAAATGAAAAGATAGATTCAAACAAATGAAAGAGGGTAAATCCAAACATGTTGTACGAGGTCCAAAAAATTCCATTGGCATAGTAAAAATTGATAGAAAAGTGAATTTTATGAAAAATGAAAAGATTATTACCTTGAAGAGATTGGTTATATAAAAAAATGGTAAAAATGAATTTTAAATATTATTGGATAATGGTATAATATTCTTGGAAACCATTTTTAGAAAACATATATTTCCGACTGAAGGGAGTGTAAAGGCCGGATTTCTTAAAAATGCATTATTTTGAACCAAAGAGTAGAAATATGGCATCAATACAGGAGTATATCATGAATAACAAAAGTAGAAGAAAATTCATGAATTTCCATCAGATATGGATAATAATATTTCATCAATGTAAGCATAAACATAAACATAAAAAATGTCAAAAAAATGATAAGTTTGTCTTAATAAACTCTTATAACTTGGTAACATGGGATCATAATCTTCATGTAAGAAATTAAATTAAATGAATCATAGAATATCATGAAAATATTGAGATTAATTATATATCATGTAAAATGTAAATATATGCACTTACAAAAAGATTTTAGCTCCATAACAAAACATGAGTCTCAAAGAAGGAAATTTGAGACAAAATATTTTACTGATTTTAAAACTTTGTAATCTTAAAACCCATTAAATAATGATCATAAAATGGACATGTAAATACCCATAAATTTATGTATAAAACACATATTATATAATTATGGGAATTAAATAAACCACACCAAAGGAAATAGTGGTGAGCATAACATGTATCTCATGAAAAATAAATGTGAGAAAAAAATTACCTTACCTATGGTTTGATACTCTCTTCACAAGTTCGAAACTCCAATTTTTTGTGTATACACATTTGATTTGTAAAACATGACTCCATAATATGGGTTTCTACCAAAATTATAAATTATGTGATATAGTGAGTAATGTTTTTGGAGGAAATGGGTAGGAGTGGAAAAAAATGTCTTTAGAGGTGTGAATTAAAGATAAGGAGATATGTCTTTTTATAAGGGAGGTTAGAGGTGATTTTGTAAGATCATAAAATATTAATTTATTATAAATTGATTTAATATTTCAAATAGATATAAAGTGATTTATTTTTTGGATAATATTAGTATGGGTCTAAATACCCTCAAAAATTGAATTTTAGACATGTTTTCTTCATAAAATTGACCTTACCTTTTGGATTAATCCCTTAGTTATACAATTTAACTCTTACAATGTCTTCTTGTATGTTTACACTACATGATTAATATAGTTACTATAAAATTAAAAAATAAACCCAATGGGATAATTTATGGAATATTTGACATTATCCAAGTTATTTGGATGAACCGTTGATTTTTATGACTTTTATATCATCTAATAAAATAGTATTTTTTTAAAAATAAATATCATTTATTTCATTTTTCATACTATTCTATATTTTCATTTTAAAAAATATCAAAACAACATGATAAAATCAAAAAAATACTTCCAATATTTCACTAAAATTTCAAAGTTATCTATTAAATATGTTTATGTCATTAATTAAATCATATTATATTTATTTTAATATTTTTAATATTAAGTATTTTATATCTAAATTAATTAAACACTTATTTCATCATCATTATGTCACCATTTCATCTTATTATTTAATGTATAAAAATTATAAATAATTTATAATGGTGTAGATAAATTTATTATCTGTCTAAATACTATTTATTGTCATCCATATCACATATATATCCTCATATTAAAAATCAAAAAGTTATTAAAATTTGAATATGAAATTTCTAACTCTTCTTTATATAATATATAATAAATGTTGTAATATAACAAAAGTGGAATGAAAAGGATCTTATTTTAGAAATAAGGCTGATTTGGGTCGAAATATACATATCCAATGACATTAGGAAAATTTTTAGGGTAATTTTATATTATAATTATATTATTTTTTCCTTTAATTAACATATTTACCTTCAACAATGGTAAATAACATTCAAAAGTTACTATTCACTAAATATTGTTTTGATCCTATTAGACCAAATTTATCATACTGATTAAAAAAATGACGTATATTTTTCAAAATTCAATTCACAAAAGTGGTAAAATTACATTTAATGACAATCCCGCAAATGTGCCTAGAATGAGGGTAAAAGAGACGTTAAAAACGACAATGAATTTTTATATATTATATTATTATAAAAATATCCCAATGACCTAAAGTGGATTAATATATGTATTATTTATCTATTATGACTTTAAAATAAATTTAAAATAAAATAATTATTTAAATGAAAATGTCGGTTTTAAACGAAAATAAAGTAACTTCACTATTCATAAAAAAATTGAAACTTTTCAGAAAAATACCCAAAATTCACCCTAAACTAATTTTGATATTCTGAATTGAAAAATAATGTTTATTTTATATAAACTAATTTCTAGAAGTTTTTAAAATTATTTTTATTATTATTCAAAAAAGGACATGATAAAAAATATCATTTTAGAAAATTGTATATTTAAGCATATAAAAAGTTTACCACAAATTCAATTTTTCATTATCAAATCTGTTATAACTAATGTTTTCAAAGAAGTTATTACTAATTTTATTACAACTTTATCATTTAGGCTATAACTATCTTATTTAAATAATTATAATAGTAATGTTTTTTCACAGAAACTCGGTGTTGTGGGTAACACAAGCCATGTATGTGTTCCATGTAGAACAAGACTCGCTTGGTGTTGTGTATAACATATTCCAAAAATTAGGAATATTATATAATAAAAAATATATATATATTTAGTGTTTTGTGAATTGAAAATATCAAAAGATTAAAATAATTTTAATTTTATTACAAAATCTCAGGGTGTTACAAATTTCTCAAAAGCTTCTTTCAAAATGTTTGATTACTCTATATTATCACCAAATCCATGAATATTTTTGACTATTTCAATAACTTGTAAGAAAAAATATCCTATATTCCCATAATAATCCTTGTTTATATCAACAAATATGATCCCAAAATCTTGTATTTTCACTTCATTAAATTTTATATTATGCACATTGATACTTCTTAGTTTTTCCAAAATTTATTTCATAATCTTGGGACCCATGAATTTATAATATACTATCTACGATGGTGACATTCGGATAAAAATTTGTGCTTTTAAATAAATATTAATATTAAACTTATCAACATAACTCATGAAATAATATTCAATAATACATAGAAACATATAGTTTTTCCGTATCTGACTTCTTGGATTAGTGAAAAGAGATTGTGTTACACCTGATTCCTCAAACTAGATAATTTTGAACCAGCAAATGTTAGTTCTCCTCACCTTGTCATATAATTTTAATTATCCATTTTTTAGAAGAAATAATTCTATATCTTTAGTGGGAACCTCCCTATGATACAACATGATGTTCCCTAGAATGAATAGACCATTGATGTGGGTGGATCATTTGTATTATTCTAAACAATTATTTTTATTTTTAGTAAAGATGATAAACCTATTAATTTTTTCTATCTACTTAATAAATTCTCACCTCCCTCACATTATATGTTGCATATAATTTAAAATATTAACTCATTGTATTTACATATTTCTACCTAAAAAACTAATCAATTACATGTTTTTTATTCCCCCAACATTGATTCCACACCATAATCACAAAAAATTTACATCCAAGGATAGTCATGTTCTATCAACACAAAGTGAAAATGTTTCCCTTCAACAACATCCTTCCAACTCAAAATCATAATTTTTATCATCGATTCGATATCAAGTAGAATAATTTTTACATTTTAAAAAATAATCAAGAAAGTAAATGTATTCTTATTATCCATCCTTTTTTAATTTACACATCGAAATGTGAACATACAACATTATCATATGGATACATAAGTCAGAACATGTACCTCCTTATGAACATTAGTTAAATTCATAGTCGTGAGACTTCATCCACACCATAATGGATCACGATATTCCTCAACTTCTTGAATACTCAAATTATTGTATACTTATCTTCATCTCTACTTCTTCTCCTCTTTACAATGTGGTTTGTATCATAAACTCTCATAATTCATAGAATATTTTCAAGGATCGAACACACTTCTTCATCACCTACTAGAATATTTATATTTAATGAATAATCATTATTAATTATCATTAATCTGCAAAGCTATTATCCAAAAATTTAAATTACGAAACCTCCATCATCCTTGATATAATTTAATAACCACATTTAAGGTTATAGGAAATTTTACTTTTTTGAATTCTCATGAAAATTATATTCAAACTCTAAATCACTATCTCCATTAAATTCCCCAATAGACTAGATCTTCATTATCACATATTATTTTTTTGATAATCATAAATCTCAATTTTACTTTTAAATTTAACAAAGGAAATTGATCACATATTTATTCCATTGTTAAAACATCATAAATCAAGATGCATTAATGTTTATATTTATCATTGAATGCTTATATGAATTATATCATCACACATTAAATAAATGAAAGGATTCACTCACTTTAATCACTTCATGTGATTAATAAATAAACAAAATACCCTCCTATAATTTATGTTGTATAACCCAACTATTATAATTGCATCAATAAAATAAACCTCTATATTTTTTCACTTTATGTTCCTGCATGGACATATGCATGAATAGTGCATGAACTTATTTATATCTTTTTTCACATAGAAATAATGATATTAATTATGTAACATAGTAATAGTACCACACATTAATATCTCCCAAATTGGAGTTTCACATATCGGACCACTACCTCAAAAGTAAAGATGAACTCCCTATAAAACAGACATGAGTAACCAATTCCACTCTAAGAACCTACAGTAAGAACTACCCCAAGCTATCTCCCATATATTCAACTTCCATATAGCATGTCCTTGTTCCACACTATCAATGTTATATGTTTCTACTCCCTTGACCATTAATGTCCATCAAGAGCTAGACTACCCCCAAGCTTGGCCCTAGCATGTCATGGGCTATATTCGTGCTAGTTTCAGGTAGATTTGGTCTATATATTTTGTAATTCAATATTCATAGACAAGATAAAATACTAAGTGTAATAGAATCCAAGAATTGGGATCATTAACAATACTTCATCTTTAACATGTCAATATTCCACGTGATAAGTATTTTTAATCTCATCCATCCCATTTTTAAAAAACGGTCAATTTGTATTCTCTATGATTTAGTGTCACATGACATAAAAATTTATGAATAACTCCTAATAAATTGATAGATATTATATTGAGGATAGAAATCCTCAAAGCACCATAACCTCTATGAAAAAAACTCATATTGACACATTTAAAGTAAATTAAATTCAAACATGATGTAGAAAAGATCTTCCACACCTTCATCTTGATTATAATATTCTATATTAGATTTATATTTTTCAACAGAGGACATCATGGAATATTTTGATTAATATTTAAATTTATTTTCATCTTCCTCTATATAATCTTCATTTTCTTCATCTTCCATTCTCACAATGATATTTTTTTCTAAAAATTATTCATAGAATCAATTCATGGTTTGATTTTTTATGGATTATAATGTAACTTCATGGCCATATAATATCTCTATAAACCTTATTTTAATTTATCCCAACTTGATCCATGAAAATAAAGTTATGTGAAATATTTTATTAAATATTCCCTTATGTATTTTGAACTTTCATAATGCTAAAGATAAAAAATCATTATCAATATATTCCTCATGACATTTATGTATAGAAGTATTGATAGTTTCTATTGATTTGAATGTTATTTCTCTATTTTTATGATCTTTTGTCTTCTATATTGTCTCTCATTTCAGAGGCCACTAATCTATTATGAAATTCATCCCATGATAGCTCAGACTTGTTTTATTCTTCAAGAGTTAACAATTTTAGGTTATAATGGGATGAAATACCTCTCAATAACATTATCCCAATATTCCCATACTTTATTTCCTAACAATTTTCATCTATGGTCTTAAACACCTCAATAAGGTAATTAAAGAATACATCAATATTTTTATCTTGATATATAAAAACATAATTGAACTAATTGTATAAAACAATGATCTTTATGTATTTAACCTTACTATCACATTTGTAAATATTATCCAACTTTTCCCATGTTTCATTCATATATGTGAAACACCTCATTTTCATATAGATATTATTTTAAAGATAAAAAATAAAAATCATTTTGTGAGTTGAAATTAGTATCGAGTATATTTTTATCACATTCTGTAATGGATAATTTGAGTCATCACATACATATATTCCATGAACAAGAACATAGAAAATTTTATAACAAGAGAACCTATTTAAAATTTCATTCTTTTATTCAATATTTTTTAATTTCACCCATTGTGCAAAGGGCCGCATTTTTTATTCAATTTATTCTCCTTATTGAAATCCCAATATTGAAAATTTCATTTCCCAAAACCTGTGGCTCGGATACCACATATTTTATCCTATGAATCTTCTTCCATATTTTATGTTTTGTTTATTTAAGCATCATATTTCCTCATGTTAAAAATAAAAGGATAAATTTATCATCATTTAAAAACACACACACATTTGAGAGAATTAATTTAATTACAAGGAAACAAGTGTTTTTCTTGCTTCACCACTAAAGGAATGTTCAAGGATAATAAATCTTAGTGTCTCAACCTACTATAAGTTAATAGTGTATATTTTATGAGTGAAAAACGTTTAAAAGTATGAAATTTATTTCCCAAAAAAATTTCCTCCTCTTGACCTATATTATATTTCATTGATTTAGGGGTTATAAGTTTCAATATACAAGTTTTATACAATATTTTTACAAACATAATGCAAATACCATTATAATGAGGTTCTTATAATTCTATTTCATTATTTTCATTCAATTTCACATCATTAATTTTTTTCATTATTCACATCATCATAAAATTCCATTTTTCTATTCATAGTGATGTATTCAATATAAGAAATGAATAGACTATTCTATTCCTGTTATTTTTCTTCATTTTTATCCCCTGAGTTTTCCAAAAAAAATTACCATATATTATTTTAATGGAAAACTCCAAAAAAGTGGAAATAATTTTCCGTCTATTTCATATAAAATAGAAAAAAAGTTACAAAATCTGAATATGGAAGTTTCATGAATTCAAGAACACGAAATCATCCATTTCACAAATTCATAATCCTTTCAATTTTAACCAAATAATTTTGAGTTCACTCAATAAAATCAATGAGTTTATATATTTTAGAATCAAATTATGAATCAAAATATATCACTTATAAAATTCACATGAATAATAAAAGTTTCATCAAGGTTTGAGTAATAGAGTGATCTCCATTAAGGACATAATTTTAATTTTAAATCATAAACGACATCAGAACATAAACCTACCGTATAATTAGTAAGATCATTTCTATTATTATTTTCAGATGCAAATTATGATTTTTGAAAATCAGAATCTATAATTGTCTTGAATATGTGTCTTCACCATAAATCACAAAGTAAAATAATCATATAATTTAAAAAATGACAACTATAAAATGATCTAATGTCCCTTAAGTGATTGGTACGTCTCTAGATTCAACAAAGGGAATGACCCTTATGTTCTACAATATAGATTATATGGAAAGAGAATAACACATAAAAATGTATGAGGGACCCTTAATTTTTTATCAAAATTTTATTTTATATTTCTTATAACAAAAATGACCCTTACATAAAGTTAAGATGAAAAATATAAGATTTTCTCTTCTATTAAATGATTCTTACAAAATTTATTTTTCTAAATGACTCCCCTAAAAAATCTTGAAAATGACCATTACACATCGTCAAACCTACATTAATAAATTCCAGATTACTATTAAAAAATTACATAAGATCAGTAAGGTTTAAATCCTTATATATTCACATAGGCCTACATCCCTGGTGATCCTTACAATATAGATTTATATAAATTCAAGGAAAATTGTAAAAACCCCCATGATTCTAGAAATAATCTAAAACACCTCCAAACATCTTCAAATACAGGTTCCCCCCTTATATTAATAATCATTCTTGATTTAATCAAATAAAAATATTTATGATATAGTTCTAATAGTAAATAAATCACTAAGATATATTAAACAGACCACTCATACATGATATAGTCCAGAAATGTATTTTTTAATAACTTTTATAGAGTGTATAATAAATCACTGTTAATTGTAATAATGAATATTTTATTAACATTCTACCCAATTTCCCAAATACATTAATATTTTTCATTTAATCATGCATAATCTAACCTATATGGATATAATAATGGAATAAAAACATAGGGTTAACATTATTATGTTATGGATAAAATATAATGTTTTGGGGAGTACACACTAACTTTTGAATCTATTAAAAGTGATCCAAAGTAAGGGTACATATATTTTGTAAAAAGTGGAAAATTTAGATGAAATTATATAGAATATATTATGGTATATAAGGAACAAAATCTGAGTCTATGTCTAGTGTTAATCTTATTGAATTAAATTACTGTATACGGAAGGCATATGTTATTTAAAATACATTATAAAAAAATTAAATATAAAAATGGGTATAAAATTGATGATGAGTTTATGGTTAATGATTTATCAATAATGTAACATAATGAAGTAAAGGGTTCATACATCAAATAAGTGGATTCATTACACTACTTTGAATATTATATTTTTTTAATTAAGGATTTTTTGTGTATCTATTTATTTTTAAACAATGTTTTATTATAAACAAAATTATATAATTTATGTGATACACATGGTGTTTAATTCTTTCAAATATATAACATGTTCATAAATAAGATAATAGATAATTGATTTTTATCATGGAATCTATATTTTATCCAGAGTATTTATTAAAGTATTATTTATACGATCTTGACCCTTTAGTGGCATATTTTTGGGAATAAAATATTATAATTAGTATACCAATCCAATCGTATTAAATATTACCACTATATAAAATATGTTATATTTATTAGTAGAATGAAAATTCCATATTATAAATATATTTTAATGAAAATATAGTTTCTTAGATTATAGTTGATTCATTTTTTGGACATAAAAATTCTCAAATTTGAAAAAATATATGGATATAAAAATTTGATTCAAAAGTTTTTTTCAGTTTTATATCATAAATTATTGTATAATATATTGGTATGAAAATTATATTAATTTACATAGATACATATATTTTGTTTCTATGTGATCTCAGAAGACTGTTATGAAAGAACAACCTTAATATGATAGTGATAAACATAGAAAGAGTTATAAATTGAAAAAAAAATCAACATAATAGTATTTTATATCCTCATGTAAAGAAGACTGAATATTATTTTTAAAGAGTTGAAAATGTGGGCAAAGAATAATTCTCTAACCATTATTTATTTCTTCATATATGATAACCATTAAAGGGGTTAAATAATGGGATTTATCATGTGGTTAAAAAATGGTTTCAAATGATGTACATATGGATGCAATGAGTTTAAAAAACCATAATAGTGAATTTAATATAAGTCACCTACCAACGGGCCTATACCCATGTGGTAAAGGCTTCTACATGGCATCCAAAAGACCCAGGATCAAATCTGGGCAGGAACGAATTTCCAGAACTGTAGTAGTACTGTTTCAGGGAACTAAAGCAATGATATAGTAGTGGAACTAAAGCAGTAGGAACACTATAATGGTAGTAGTACTCTAGTAGAAACTATAGCATACTAGGTACTATAGTAGTACAGTTCACCGAGGGGCCCTTTGGGTCAAAAAATGGGTTGTCAAGCCTTGTATTCATTCCACTTGGCCTTGGGCCTTTGGGCTATGTAATGGGTCTCCCTCTACCCAATCAAAAAGAGGTCTTTTGTTAAATAATAAATTAAGGATTCATCCAAATCCTTTAAAAAATGTAAACATAAGGCCCCTACGATGAAATTTATATAATATTTGATTAGAGAATAACTTATGTGTGGGCTTATAAGTATTCTTAAATAGTATTGATAATATTTAAGATAGTTTATAAATAATGTAGTATCCACTAATTCCTTCATTCATGTTAGAAATATATATTACATGATGATAAATGATAATTTACCACTCAATGTAAGAATTTGAGTTATCCTTAATAGATGATAATCATAGAGTACTATTGGTAGTTATGTAATGAGAAGAATAAGATGATTTGGGTTTCATAAAGAGATATTGGATTCAATAATAATGTCCAAAATGATATTTTTTTATGTTGGATAGCAAATTATATATATCACATGGAGTGTCATACACTTTTTATTTGGTATAATAGGGGTGAAAATATAATATTGAGTCCCTATAAATAGGTTTTACAAGATAATTGTTATTAAAGTATTTATATATTAATATATTTCATACAGCATACTTAAGGTTGAGAGGGTCAGGGTATGTTACGTATGTTAATAATAATTTCAACTATTACAGTTTATCTATGATGATATTTTTATTATAATATTATTATTATGACATGTGGTCCCTTGATTTACGTATAGTAATAATTATATGGTTCTACATAGATAAGTAAAATTTCATGTTCTAATCTATCTAGGTATGGAGAATGTTATCCACTCATCGATCTGGATGAATAACATCTCATTTTACATCGATATTTTTTTGTTAATATTCATAGAACAAATAATGTATAAGTTGTTTCTTTATGATGGTCATAGTAGATATATTATTGAAACTTGATGTATTGAATAGAATTATTATATTAATATTCATACATATATATTATATAGCTCATGGAAAATATTATGGAGATATATGTGTTAAGAAGATATCACAACAAATCCCATTGTGGATTTTGTTGCAATGATACTTCTAAATTGGTTGATCTTTAATTATAATTCAATATTATGAAATTTGATGTTACTAAATGGATTGGGATTAAGATTGTTATATTTTTTAAATATGTTAATGAAAAGTTAATTCAATATTGTTGAGGTTGTGTAATTATTAAGAAAAAAATGTATGAAAAAGTTAAAGGTATAAGATGTAGTTATAATTTACTATTATTATTGTATGTGAACCTTATATTTTACATATTTATGGATATCCATTAATATGTATATATGATGAAGAATAATTACTTTTTATAATTATTGGACTCGAATTGATGAAGAAATAAAAAATATGAAATAATAAATTATATTATTTATATGCTAAAAATTATTTATTTAATTGAGATAATGGGTTGTGTGATGTTTTGGTATATTCCGAATTTAAAACACTGAAATTTGTGATATTTTTTCAAACTAATTTATATTTTTGATATTTTTCATTTCAAGTGACACTAGAAATAGTTATATATATATATATATTAAAACACTAAGTCAAACACTCCAATCACATGACATTGACTTTTCTTTCACTAAAGTAAATACCATCTTGGATTGTGCTACACGCAATACCGACTTGGCTGGTGCTACCCGCACACTGGCTTGGCGTATGTTACATGAAACACCCAGTTTCTAGGAAGAATATTTTTGTTATATATATTTTTAATTATATAATTATAAAATAGTTGTATAAATTAGTAATATTAATTGTAATAAGTGATTTTAAAATATTTTTTTATAATGGTAAATATAAATAAAACATATTGTTAATGAAAGATATAATTTTTGGTAAAGTCCTTATATGTTTAAAAATATTATAAACTACACTTCATGTATTTCTATGAAAAAATGAAATAAATTTTAGAAACATTTATAAATTGAATTTGATAAAATAAACTACATTTTTTAATTCAGTAATATGAAATTAAATTAGGGTGAAATTTTTATATTTTTTGGATAAACTTCATTTATTAAGAATATATAAATGCACTCCTTTTAGGTTTAAAATTAGCTTTTCATACAAATAGTTATTATTGTAAAATTTTATTTTATATTTGTTTTAGGTTCACATTATATCAATTATACATCAATTAATACAATTTATGTCATTATAATCAATTTCAGTTTGAAATTTAATAAAAAACATAATAAACTTTTCTACATCTTTCTACTTTAAAGACCCATAATTTCATCCCCTCTATGTGATTAACATTCATATTAATTTTAACACATATGTTATTTTAATTTTAAAAAACTTACTTACACAATTTTTCTTAGTATAATATTTATATTCTAATATGGTGAACTTAATTTTTTACCCAAAATATTAGTAAAAGTGATGAAAATTAATCACAATGATTGAAGTAAAATATAACTTAATTAGGGACTAAACATTAATAAATTGTGCTGAAATGACCCATCAACTAGTACAAAACCCATTTAATTGAAATATTTATACCATAAAACTTCCATTATTTATTTATGTTGGTTTCTTATGACTTTTCATAGGTAATAACATGTGTTCACCTAACTTATTTTCAAAAATTCAATGTGATTCCTTTTCCTTCCCTATAAAAGGCCACCACCTCTACCACATCCTAACATCTCTCAACCAACTTAGGATCAGGCAGTATATATCCAATCCACTTTCCAACATCCCAATGTTCCTCCTAGAATCCTTTCCTTTGGCATAAGGAAAACAATTGAATACTATTGGCCCAAACGAAAAGGAGTTACCTGATTAAGAGGTAACATTTTCTCTCAAGTACTTTATTTTATTTTCCTTATCCATATAATCATACTATATTTATTATATTATTCTATAAAAACAAAATTATAATAAATATAATAATTTTTCATGTAAAATTTTCTTCCTATACTTACACATACTCCCATCTATTGTGTAACAAATATATTGTTTTTATGTACGGAGAACTACTGCTTCATGAAATGTTGATTGTTCATTTATTCATTACCATAATTAATGGTGGCCATTATGATGTATACTATATTAATATTTGAGATATATTATATTTATAATATCTTTATACTTCTGTAATTTATATTTATAAAATACTTTCATGCTTTTCATCTTATGTAAATATGATAATTTTGTTTGAGGATGTGTGGACTACCACCCCCTCCATGTGATATGATAAGTTCATACACTCTTTTTATTGTATTAATGCAGGTTTTAGTTAATATAAATAATACATGTGATGTCATAAATCTATTTTAATATATAAATACAAATATGTATTTAACGTTTTTCTTTCAACACTATAATTAAACGGGAATAATTGTTTTGCATACGTATGACGTACCATTTCTATTAACAGTGTATTTTGTTTCATACTTACATATTATATAGATTATTATAATAAAAATATACTTTATATACATGATATTTATATAATGGTTTACATTCTGTAATCATTATATAATTACAATAACCAAAGATATGAAAAATTAAGATACATGTGTAGAATAAAGGAAGAATTGCCCTATGTGAAACCATAACATATGATGGTTATCGAGAGGTTAATTTAAGGTAGTAATAAAACCATGAATTATATTATATATAATAATATGGTTCTTTAAATTTTGTATAATAAATATTTATTTATATCAAAATTTGTTTGAATAAGTATGATGATATTCAGGACATAAGGTAAGTGGATTTTATCTGAATTTTTATTTCCATGAGATACATGATATGTTCACCACTCTTTCCTTTTGTATGGTGTATCTACTAGACATGATTGTATTACAAGTATCTTATACTTAAATTTACAGGTATTCACATATCCATTTTATGATATTTCTTTCATGGGGTTTTTTTTCAAAAGTTACCAAATGAGTAAAATAGTTTTGTCTCAAATTGTTTTCTTTGAGACTCATGTTTTGTTATGCACGTAAATACACTTTTGAGGTATATATAAATCCACTATACATTTTATATCATGAATTTTATTATTTTAATGATATTTTAAGTCCTACTAACTTTTTGGTTCTTACATGGATATTATGATCGCATGTTACCAAGTTATAAGAACTTATTGAGACAATCTCATCACTATTAAAGACTGTTAAGGTTTATTCTTCATTTGAGAAAACCGTATAATCCCTATCTCAAGAATATTTAGGAATTTTTTTCTCTTATTGTTTCTAAATACTTATTGATATACTGGTACAATTTATTCCACTCTATGGTACATAATATAGCTAAGAAGGTGTTTTTAAGAAATCCTGACATTACCCTCTATTCGGTCGAAAATTTGTGTTCTTTTAAAACCATGTTTTATTTTACCAATGTTTTAAAAGGAATCTTATTTTCACTTTCTGAATAAGGAATTTTACTGACCACATTACCATGTAAAAGAAATGTTATTTTTACCTAAATCAACCGGTACATATGTATCCACCATTAATAATTTGAATAATTATTTTAATGTTTAAAGGTTTATTTTTATGAATTTTGTTTTTAAAATATATTTTCAATTAAATGGGTTTTAAAACATTGTCATGCACTTTTTATGAGTTTTCAAAGAAAATATTTTACAAAAAACTATTCAAAATTATGTTATAATTATTCAGAAAAAGGATTTTCAAAATTCTTTCAATTATTCTTTATAAGTTTTTATTTTAATTTTATAATAAAATTTATTTGAAATGGTTCATTGTATTCAAGATATTTTTCAAAGAAAAAATTATAAATTCCTCAAGAACCATTTTTGAATGATATTTCAAAATTATTTTATATATAAGATGAAATCTATTGATGTTACTCAATCCCTTATTGGAAATGATATAAAGGGTCCACTAATATTATATCTTTAATGATTTTTTATGGAATTATTCTTATGAAACTCGTTTCTCTTACATGGGTTATATTCTATTAAAACCCTTATATTTTCACAGGATATTCTATGATGAAGTGGCTATGAATCCTATCACATTTCCATAGGTTATGATCTGTTTAAATGTTAATGATACCCATTTAATTTCATGGGTTTCTACTTTTTAACTATAAAACATTGGTTTTTTGTGGGTCATGACATGATGAATGATTTAT
This sequence comes from Viscum album, assembly GCA_963277665.1. NCBI lineage: Eukaryota > Viridiplantae > Streptophyta > Magnoliopsida > Santalales > Viscaceae > Viscum > Viscum album. Next base: position 765,837,845 of record OY728119.1, on the reverse strand, counting down.
TATCTTACATAAAATGTATGAATGCTTTTATTATCAGATGGTTGGGACCTATATATAACTCTAATTGATTGGGTAATGATGGGTGAATCATGAGTATAAATGTAATTTTGGAGCCTAATTACACGTTCAAAATGTTATGAATGGTCTTGGTTTCATTTCCATTAGATTATGAGTGAACCTGATTATATATTAAAATTTTAATGGGGGAACCATATTATGTGTTCACAATTTTATACATGGATATAGTTGCATGTCTATATGTTTATGTGTTAACCTAATTACATTTTACCAATGTAATATGTAAACCCAATTACATGTTCAAAATGTTATACATGTATATAGTTTCATGTCCATATGTTTATGCATGAACCTGAATACATGTTCTCAAGGTTATACATTAACCTAATTACATGATCACAATTTTGTGCATGGACTTTGTTTTATGTCAATATGATTACGCGTGAACCTGATTGCATGATCATAATTTCACGTGTGGACCTAATTACATGTTCAAAATGTTATGCATGGACCTGGTTTCATGTCCCTAAGGTTATGCATCGACTAGATTACACATTCATTATGTTATGCATGGACCTAATTTCATGCCCATAAGTTAATATGGGGGCCTTATTTCTGGTCCATAACTTAATGAGTGAACCTATATCTACAGATACATGTCTACAACATTATAAACCAATGTGTATACCAAAAATTCCATGTCTTATAAATATGTTATGATTTCATGACTTTTTCTCTTAATTCTCATATGATATATGTAATATAAACTTCCAATATTTATTTTGATATATTATGTGAAGGGTATGATCTTAAAATGATATATTGAAGTTTCATACCCCTTTGTTCATGTTATGTTTACACATTTACTTTATTTTCCTTTATTGAGTTCTGAGATCACCCATTTCTAATGTTTCCTTTCCCAAGGTTAAGAATAAAGGTATTAGGTAGAAGTAATAAGCATGTATGTTCTCATGGGACATTTTAATGATCTTTCATTAGGATAGGATATTTTATTTCCATGTTTCCAAAAACACTAAAGTATTATGGTCCTCAGGAATTTATTTCTGTAAAGTACAAAATATTCATATAAAATGTTGTAATATCCATGTATGTTAATTCTAGGTCTCTATAGTCGGTATAAAAGGAGATTCATAGTCAACCATTGGAATCTAGGATAATATTAGTGAGATACATAAGTATATTTCAAAGGATATTTCAAGGGACGTCACTAAGGATAAGTATACATATGAGTTAACGTATAGAAAAATATCATTGAATTTTGATAAAGGATAGTGTAAGTTGTTTTCTTGAAATGCATACTTGTATTGAAAATATAAGTGGATCTGGATCAAGAACAAATATACCCAAGGGTAAAAACTCTGAAAATTTGTTCCAAGCCTAACTCGGGGTAATATGGTATAAGACAACGGGTCGTATTAGACACCAAGTTTTAAACTCCCAGGGGATATGCGTTCAGAATTCACAAAACTCTTACCAAACCGTAATTAATGATTTAAATAGAGGATGACTATGAATAATGTTGGATAAAACTACTGAGTCATAGATTAAAAAAGTTGGAGCCATTATTTAGGCACCCTATAAGTAAATATTCATGATTATATGATATCCCATAAGGATAAATGTTTCTCACATGATGGTTTCGGTTTTTGTTCAATGGATTTAACTATAAGGAACATGGTTAACATTTAATGTTTCAGATTTACAAATCATGGGAAATCTGTGAATATATTTCCCAAGAGAAAATCTCATAATGGGAATAAATAATTTGGTATGAGTATTGGTTAAACATCTGAACATAATAAGACCGCAAATGACATGTGAAAGATATGTAATGTTCTTACAATATTTATTATATAAACATAAAAAACATGATTATATTGATGTTTATGAACCTTAATACATGATTCATATTTAATATACTAGGAAAGAGGTATTGAGGTCTAAGTTGATGAAGCATGAGTAATGGTTTAAGAATAAATTGAATTAATGAAGTATTTATGTTTTCAAATTCAATGATTATGTTATATGATTGTTGATGCCAAAATTTGAGATAATGAAGAATAAGAGGGAATTATTCAGGGAATCCTGGAGAAGCCCTTTCGCGAAGACCCACGACCCCACCCTCGTCGCGGAGCAAGGAGGTGGGATACTCTGCGAATGAATTTGACATTCATGAGCCCACTGTAGAGAAAGGAGGCAGGAGGCTCTGTGACTGCATTTGACATTCAATATCTGGCCACGTAGCAAGGAGGTGGGATGATCCATGAATTAATTTAAAGTCCGTGAGCTCTCCACAGTGCTAGAAGGCGGGAGTCTCCGCGACTGCATTTGATGTTCGTGACCCACCGCTGGGCAAGCACTCTCTTCGTGCTGAGCGAGCATTGCTTCACGATGCATCTTGCCTATAAATACAAGGATCCCCCTGATCCCAAATGAGGGATGATTCGACCATTCACTTTCTAATATCTCAAATCGTGAAGCCCTTCTTGCTTTGTGAACCATGAGCTCCTCAAGGTACTTTTTCTTTGCTAAGTGCATCCCCATTTTCATTAATCGAACCCCTCTTTCTAGAGGGATTCCTTTCATGAAGACCACAGGACTTCACAATGAAAGGAGATACCCATGGGGACTCGGGTCATCTCGACGCATTAATGCTTTGTGAAACACCCTCCACAAACACATAAAACACATTATAAGGTAGGGTCACTATGCATCACGAAGCACAATCCTTCACGACACCTTTCTTCATGAGGCACTCCTACTTCACAAGGCATTGCTTCACGAATGCCTTTCCACTTTGCGAAGATCCTCCCATATGCACCTATGAATTATTCCTAGCCTAGGAAACTTCACTTAGTGAAGAAAATTCCTTCACGAAGCCCCTACACTTCATGGAGGGCCAGAGCATCACAAGGATTCCTATGAACCCCTTTGATCTACAACACATTTTCCCAAGTGGCCCTTCAGGTTTCAACAAAGTAACTTCAATGTCCCATGGATGATACTAACCATTGTATTGCTTCACCTCATGCTTCTTCACATAGGCATGCTAATGGCTATTGCTTCTTCGAATATCCATGCTAACATTGACCCCCAATGGGATCACCTCTCGTCACCCCCCATTCATGGCATTACAGACACCTTCCTTCCCTCAAGGGTGGGTGGGTATCAGTTAGGTAAGTCCTAGGGGTGCATAGTGAACCTGAGTCATCTGAGCTGGAGGACGTTAAAATATATATCACTATCGTCCTCATCATCTAACATTAAACTGTGACCATGCCCCCTGCATTAGACGCGGGGTTCTCCCACCTTGGACATTCTGCACTCCCACTGGCCTCCATGAGAGTGAGTTCATTCCTCACATGGAATGAGATCCTCTTTATCGAAGTGACATCTGTCCGCGAGGAAAGGGAAACCACCTAAGTGTAATCCCCTATCTTTCCATGCGAGAGGTAGCACCCCTACTCTTCCCCTCATCCTAGGTGCCAAGTCCCTCTCCCACTGGGCTTTTTCACCATCTAGGCCTCAATCCCAGAGTGAGTCACAATACTCATCACCACGGGCTGCTAACCAGGCATATTCCCCTATTTCCTCTTTGGGCCGCTAAACATGTGTAATCCCCTCTTCCACTTCCCATGGATGCACCTTCTGTGATGTGATCGTCATGTCTTTTATGTCTCTTGTTTCATACACGAGTCATGACTCATGAAGGCTTAGAGCAAGCATCAACCGTGAAATCCTCTCTAGGTAGCCTAGAGTGTAATTCCCACACACACCACCTCAACTATGAGGTCTATGATCCTTACAAAGGCAATGTATATAGGAAGCCTCCCTGAGGTTCAATCCCACCACCCATTGGTTGTACCAACCATCTTCATGTTGGTTCACTAGGCACTATCTGGACTATGAGGTCTTTAATCCTTCCCAAGGCACGGTACTTAGGAAACCTCCCTGAGGTTCAATCCCACTACCAATTGATCGTACCGACCATCATCACATTGGTTCACCCACCCCAACATGAACTAAATGGACTTTGATCCTTGCTATAGTAAGGTGCGTAGGAAGTATCCATGAGGTCCAAGCCCAAAACCCATTGGTCTCGGCTCCCTTCATGTCGGTTCAGCAAAACCTTGGGCCACCATAGCACGTAAGCCCCAAATGACCCCATGGCTCGAATTATGTGTACTTTGATCCTTGCCAAGGCAAGGTACATAATAAGCCTCCTTGATGTTCATTCACACCATCCATTGGTAGTTCCGACCCCCTTCACCTCAGTTTTCCAACACTGTCCCAAACTACGAGGTCTCTGATCCTTTCAAAGGCAAGGTATGTGGGAAGCCTCCTTGAGATTCCATCCCACCATCCATTGGTCATTCCGACCCCCTTCACATCAGTTGGCCAGTACCATCCCAAACTACGAGGTATTTGATCCTAGAAAAAGGAAGGTACGTAAGAAGCCTTCTTGAGGTTCAATCCCACCATCCATTGGTCGTTCCGACCCCCTTCACGTCATTTCATAAACCCTACCTATACTACGAGGTCTTTGATCTTTTCCAAGGCATGGTACGTCGGAAGCATCCCTAAGGTTTCATCCCACCATCCATTGGTCGTTCTGACCCCCTTCACGTCAGTTCACCAACCCTACCTGAACTACATGGTCTTTGATCCTTTTCTCCTAGACAGGGTACATAGGAAGCCTCCACGAGGTTCAACCTCATCCAGTGGTAATCCTTTGTGACCCCATTCTATGTTATGCTATTGGAATCCCCATCCGGTGGTAAGCCATTGTGACCACATCCATCGATATGTTGTTGTGACCCCATTTAGCGGTAAGTTGTTGACATCCCCATCCAGCGGTAAGCCGTTGTGACCCCATCTAGAGGCATGCCATTGTGACCCCATTCAGAGGTAAGCTATTGAAATCCCCATATGGCGGTAATCCATTAGGTCCCCATCTAGCTGTAAGCCGTTGTGACCCCATTCAGTAGTAAGCCATTGATATCCCCATTTGGCTGTAAGTTGTTGCGACTCTGTCAAGAGGTAAGTTGTTGTGACCCCATACAATGGTAATCCATAGAAATCCCCAATTGTAGGTAAGCCGTCATCAGATGAACTTTGGGGACTTTTATTCCCCTACCATAGGAATACGTAGGAATCTTGTTCGATAATCAATCCCAATATCAACATTGGCTTCGAGATGACTCCATCTCATTCTTTGGGTGCTTCATTAAACCATCCATCACCTATGTTGATTCTTACTAGGGCCGCCACATCCTAGTGGGATCATGTCACCTCATTCCACATTCCCCTTAAAAACAATCACGAATCTAACCACACATTGTCCCTAACATCGGTTTTCCCTCCAAAGGTTGCACCCATTTGATAAACTCTAATCAGTTTTCTGATAAGTCAGATCTATCTCCGCTAGATGATAAACCTGCAGTATAGCCTGTGTTAAACATGGGAAGCAGAGAAAAACCTAAGATACATGCCCATGGCATAAAATTCCCCGCATTCAACGTGGGATGCCTCGTGCTTCTTCACCCTTGAGAAGCCTTGTAATAAGGGAAAGAAACCCAGACACACCAGTGTCCCAGAGTCGAGATATGCCACTGATGTCCAATGTGACTACTCCCATGACCGAAGGATGTTTCCCTTACTATAAACTTTACAATTTCCTAACAGAATCAGTGTAATTAACTATTTTCCATCATGACATGTCTCTAGGAAGAGTTTCATGAACAATGTCTTTAATCTATAAGGGAGACCCAGACTAGGTGAAGATTTCTGAGGAGGAATCCAATGATGAAAGAAACAACATCTGATTATCCTATTTCTATCATGGAGTAAATTTCCCTGAACAAGGAATGAATTTTTCTCTCCTTTTTAAATCTGAAATGTGGGGCCACAAAACTGCTCCTTTTATCCTCAAATAAGAAATACATGCGCAACCAGACAAAAGTGTCGGAAACAATGAGTCAGGAAATGTAAAAGTGTTTTCTAAATAATTTTTCATTATTGATTGAAAATGACTTTTTAAATGCTAATGAAGACATAGAAAAGTTATTTCAGGAAATGTGATATTTTATTAATGGAAACTAACACTTAATCAATGCCTAAAATTGATACAATGTTATTTGGATAATGATATGTTGGATATGAATAAGTAAATTGGACTGTATGGGTTACCCTAGAACTGATTATTAGAAAAATGGTATATTTCATCAAGGATGTAGTTTACGACTTCTTGGATTTAAATAATATATCTAGTAATCTATGGAATAAGGAAGAATGCATATTTTCAAAAAGGATGTTTGGTAATTCATGTAGTTAACATGTTCCAAGAGAATCTACCACGAGGCTATTTACATGTTTGTAATTAGAAAAATAAGAGATCCTTTATGAAATACATGGTAATTAATGTTAAGCTGATTTTGTGACTTCTTTATAATGTTTTGGATTTTCATATTTTGGTAGGGTTATAAGGTTAACCATTTAGGGAAATATTTAGTTAAAATTTGGATGAATGTTTTTGAGAATAAAGTATTATCTGACCACATGATGATTTTGGCATATTGGATAAAATGTTATAAAAATGTCTTGCTGATGTTAACTAATGACAATTGGGATTTAATGTCATGGGTCTCGTGATTTGTAAGTTTTTTGAGAATTAATTTTCACCTTCAAATTTGTAGAAAGAGGTGAAGTGGATCAAGGAACCAAAAACGGGTGAGGATGTATTGAAATCATATATGTATATATTTTCATAACAATTTAATAACTTTAGGAAAAAGGATCTTGAAATAAAAAATTTATCCAATTACCTCCATTTTCTGATGAATTATATGGTCACTAAGTTCATCTTATATATATAGATTTGTGATTGTTAAATTTCTCCAGAACATTTTCAATATCACTCTCCATCAGAACATGATAGTTATATTTTTCATTAATATCCATATTTTCACATACCACATATGTTCTCCTATGTAGATACCAAGTTATGTGGTTCTTTTGGTAACCGCTATGTTGAAAACATTATTTTTTAATGTATTTTTTAGTATCCATTTCTATGATGTGGGTTTAAATGATTGAAAAATCAAGTATTAAACCTTTGAAAACCCAAACGAACTTTGTGGGTTAAGTTCATTTTAAGGGGGATAGAATGTAAAACCACTAGATTTTGTGATTTTCTATAATTAATCAATCTTTTTTATATATTTTATTTCCCATGACACTTTAAGTACATATATATATATATATATTAAAAAATTAATTCAAAAATTTCATTCATACAACACTGACTCAAATTGTGCAATATACAATAATAACATGTCATGTGCTACATGTTATACCAACTTGTCTTGTGATACTTGAAACACTGACTTCATGTATGCTACACGTAACACTGAGTTTCTATGAAGCATCATATTATTAAATTTTTTTAAATGAGATAATTATAAACTAGACAATAAACATAGTAATATTAATAGTAATAACAAATTTTTGAACATTTTCAATAATGGTTTTATAGAAATAAAACATATTGAGAATGAAAGATATAATTTTTTGTAATGTCCTTATATGTTTAAAATACTATAAACTATACTTCATGTCCTTCTATGAAAAACAATGAAATTAATTTTAGAAAAATTGAGAAATTTATTTGTATAAAATAAACACCATTTTTGAGTTTAGAACATAGAAATTATCTTAGGATGAATTTATAATATTCTTATCAGAAACATTATTTTGTGATGAATAGTGAAAATTATTTATTTTATAATATAAACTCCTTTTTCAATTAAATAATTATTAATTTTAAATTAAATTTTAAATTTGTTTTATGGTAACATAGATCATTTATATTTCTATTAATATAATTTCAGTAATTATAATCAATTTCACTTTGAAATCGAATATAAAAACATATTAAACTATCAAAATTCATTCTACTTTAAAGGCCCTTAATTTCTGATCGTCTGTGGGATTAACATTAATTTTAATTTTTCTGCTTCTATGATATAAATTTATTATAACTGAAATAAAAAAATCAATTATAATATTTATATTTTAACAATATCAACTTAATTTTTGACCAAAAATATTAGTAAAAGCGATTAAAATATTCACAACTATTAATGTAAAATTAAGATTAATTAGGGAATAAACCTTACTCTTAGGTGCCCAAATTACCTATCCACTTGACCAAAATCAATTTTATGGAAATATTTCATAAATAAACCATAAATTATTTATTTATTTTTGTTTAGTGTGACTTTTTTAAGGTAAGAACATTTGTACACCTAACTTGTTTTCAAATATTCCAAGTCAATTGTTTTCCTTCCCTATAAAAGGACACAACATATCCCTTATCATCACACCTATAAAACCTATTATAATTGACAAATATCTTCCCAATAATCTTCAAAAAAATCCCTCCCTTCTTCATAGAATCCTTCCATTGGGTTGAATATAATAAAAGGAAGTATTTTGTCAAAAACCAAAAAGAGTTACCAAATTAAGAGGTTACATCTTCACTCAACTCCTTTATTCATTTCCCTCATAAACCCACTAAAAATATATTTTTTATATTATTATATAAAAAATATTATCCAAAATATAATAAGATATTTTCATGTAAATTTTTCTACCTTCACATAAAAAAACCTTCATCTAATGCTTAATGAACCAACAGTTTCTCTATATGGAAAACTACTTCCTCACGATACAAAGATTGTTGATATTTACATTACCACCTATCATGGTGGTAATTATTATAGAAAAAAATATTTATATAATATATATATTATATTTATAATGTATCTATGATTCTGTAATTTTTATTTACAACATACCTTTATTCTTTCCATTTTATGTCAATTGAATAATTTTGTTTAAAGAAGTGTGGACTACCGCCCCCTCAAAGCGATATGTTTCATTCATACAACACATTGATTGTGTTAAAGATGGTATTAGTAAATATATATGATATATATGATATCATAAATATAATTTAATAATGATATATATATATATATAAATACATATATGTATTTTACTTTTTTTTCATTCAACACAATAATTTAACGGGAATAGCGTGCATGCGTACATGTGACATACCGTCTCCATAAATGGTGTATTTCATTTCATAGGGATAGATTATATAGATTATTATAATAAAAATATATTTTATATAAATTATATTTATATCATGTTTTACATTTCTCCTATCATTATATAATTATAAGTACCAAAGGTATAACAAATTAAGACCCATGTGAAAAATAAAGAATATATTACCCCCAAGTGAAACCTTAACATAGGATGGTTAATAAGAAGGTAACATAAGGTCATTATAAAATAATATATGGTATTATAAATAATAATATGGTCCATTAATATTTATATAATAAATTTATATTAATTATACGAGTGGTTTTAACGAGTTCAATGAGAGTCAAGACATGTGGTATGAGGATTTTATCTCACATTTATTTTCATGAGAAACGTGATAGCTTTTCCACGAATTACTTTTTTGTGGTTTATTTACATGCCATGATTGTGTTAACCATTTATTATATTAAAATATTTGAGTATTTACAAATCCATTTTATTATCTTTCATTTATGTGGTTTAATTTTCAAAAGATACCAAATTAATGGAAGAGTTTTGTTATAATTTTCTTTCTTTGAGAGTCATATTTTGTTACGCACCTAAATTCTATTTTGAGGTATATATACTTAAATATTACATGATATATAGTAAATTTCTTTATAATCATGATATTTTATGTTTCATGTAATTTCCATTTCTTACATGGATTGTATGATCCCAGGTTACCAAGTTATAAGGGTTTATCGAGACAATTTCATGGCTTTTCAATATTTTTTTGTTTATGCTTACTTTGATGAAAAACTATGATCTAAGTCCCAATAAAATTCATCAATATTATTATAGTTTTTTTATTAAATATTTAATCATATATTGGTACCATTTATTCAACTCTTTGTTATACAATATAGTTGATAAGGTGTTTTTATGAAAGCCCAACTTTACCCTCTGTTCAGTAGAAGACATATGTTCCTTAAAAACCATTATTTCTAAAAAGGTATCCAAGAATATTATACAAATATCATATTATATTTAAAAAAAATACCCTTTTTTACTTTTACAAATGTTTTCAAATAGATATTCTTGTTTCATTCTAAAAAATGAATTTTTCTAACATTTTTACCATGAAAAACGAATATTCTTTTTAACTTTTATGACATATACAAATTTATCCACCTTTAAACCTTTGTATATCTATTATAGTGTTTAAATGTTAATTTTTTATGAAAATGTTTTAAATTTTACTTTAAAGGAAATGGTTTTCATGATGTATTAAATCTCCTTTTATAAGTTGTCAAGGAAAATATTTTTAAAAAATGTTTTCAAGATTACTTTATATGTTTTCAAGCAATAGGGTTTTCCAAAAGATTTCATGTCTTCTTTATAGGTTTTCATGTTATTTTTATAAGATAATTATTTTCAAATGGTTCAATGTATTATAATTCTTTTTCAAAGAAGAGGGTATATTTTCCATAGGAAACGTTTTTGACAGATATTTCAAATGTATTTTCCGTCTAAGATGACATTTTTTTATATTTCTCATTCCCTTCAAGGAAATGGTATTAATTTTATATTTATATTCTATCATGAATGATTTTTTGTTTTGATGTAATTCTACTTATGAAATATATTTCTCTTCCACATGTTATATTATTTTAAAACCTAGTTCTTTTTAACTGTTATGATTTCATGAAATTATTATAAAACCTATCTCTTTTCTGTAGGTAATGATCTGAGTAAATGTTAATGACACCACTTTTTTTTGTTGGTTATGATTTATTTTTTATAAAACATATGATTTTTTGTGGGTCATGATATGATAAATGTTTTATTATCTTTTGGTAAAGTTATGAATGATTTTATAACGAGATGGGTGATACCTTTATCTCCCTCCAACGCATTGGGTAATTTTGGATGACTCAATATTATAAATGTTATGCATGAACCCGATTGAATGTTCACAATTTTATGAGGGAACCTAATTATGTGTTTAATTTTTATTTCATCGACCTGTTTTCATTTCTATATTTTTTTGAGTGAACCAGATTACAATTTCACAATGTTACCCATAAACCTGATTATATATTAATAATGTTTTGCATGGACTTGGTTTCATGTATATATGTTTATGCATGAACCTGATTACATGTTCAAAATGTTATGTGTTAACCAGTTTACATGTTCACAATGCTATGCATGGACTTGGTTTCATGTCCATATGTTTATATATGAACCATATTACTTTTTCACAATGTTATGCGTGAACCTGATTACATGTTCACATTCTTATGCAACTACCTAGTTTCATGTCCATATGGTTATGCATGAAACTGATTATGCTTTCAAAATATTATGAAGTGACCTAGTTTTATGTCTATAAGTTAATGTGGGGGCCTGATTTCAGGACCATAACATAATGAGTAAACCTATTTCTAAAAATACATGTCTAAAACGTTATAAACCAATGTTTATTCCCCAAATCCAATGTCTTATTCCTATTCGGTACTTTTATGACTTATGATATTAATTATATTATTATTTATTTTTTATGAACTACCAATTTTTTTTATGATATCAAATATATAGGGTATGATCTTAAAATTTTATGCTTAAGTTCTATACCCTTTTGTTCATGTTATGCTTACACCATTTCTTTTATTTACCCTTACTAAGCATCTAATCTCACTGATTTATTATGTTTCCTTTCCATAGTTTTTAAGGAATTTTTTTAGGTAGAAATATTAATGGTGGGGAATTTCATGGGATATGTTGATGATCTTTCACTAGGATAGAATATTTTGTTTCCATGTTTCCAAATACACTAACCTGTTAGTGTCCTTGGGAATGTATTTTTTGTAATATATTGAATATTCATCTAAACTGAGGTAATATCTATATATGTTAATACTGTGTCACTATACCTAAATCCATTTATGTTTTCAGATGAATTGATGTGATCTAATATTCCCTATAAAGGTTTAAATAGTTTATAATCATAGTTAAAGAAGATATATAAATCTATGATGGTGGAGAAAATTAGCAAAAAATCATATAGAAGATCCCTAGAACATAATATTGATAAGGAAAGGAGTCACATTGTGACACATAACAGTATATAAATCATATATACTTTTTTCTTGATGATTCATGGTATATCCCAATGAATACAGAAGATATTTTCTAATGATTGAACTCAAAATATTTGATGGACACATCTTATTATAATACATTATATATTTAAAATAATATGTAAGATATGTGTTTAAGGCCATGCTGAAATTTATAAAAAGAGAAAAATTCACTTTTATACATATTATACGTGAATTATATGGAATGTTTTCAAGTCATATAAAATATATCACATAATTTACAAAAGATATATTAGAGTAAATATTGGGAAATTATTAGAAATTATCTTATAAATAAGATATTTTGTTTGATACAGATGATATGAAAAGTCATGTGTAAGATTCTAATGAGAATTTGGTATATATAAATGTGAATAAAGAAGATATTCTAGAGTATACCTAAAATATTGGATCTTATATAAGTGATTTGAATGATATTTTTTTATTACAAAAGGATTACTAGTTAAGAATACATGAATTTTTTTGAGATTGATATTTGAATATGTTGATCTATTCATCATAGATTAAATATCGTGTTTCTAGTGATTGAGGAATGATTCAATAAAAGTGATAAATGGAAAATAATTTAATATTAATTGAGAAGATCACGTCTAGATTATTCTTGAATATTAAATATAGTTCTTTAGAAATCATTAATGGGGATTAAATCTATAGAAATCACTGAAGAAATTTCTCAACTAGTTTAATTGAGAACATGGTAATTTGTGAAATATTATTTTTGAAAATTTCATAGAATAATGAGAATAATATTTTGAGATCATGGGAAGTAGTACCTATCAATTTTGATTATATATTATGGGAAAATACTAATATTATCATGGTAGTCATTATCATGGATTTTATAAATTTAAAATATGAAAATAATATTCAAATTATTTTAATAAAAAATAATGGGTGCATAAAAAACTTATATTCTAAGTATAAAGAGATACAAAGAGATGTTGAAACAATCTTTAACAACTTATGGCTTAATGAAAAATGAAGATGAGGTGGTGGAGAAGGAGGACAATGATGTTTTTCTAATTTATACCCAATTATCATTGAATGAAAATTTGAATAAGTATAATAACAATAAGTAGGAGAGGATAACTTCCCTATGACATCCTTAAATAGTAAAAATCAAACAATTTGTAAAGAGAATATTTGATCAAGATAAACATTGCTATTACATATATAATTATTCTATGTGTGGACTATATAGTTGAATTATATTAACATTGATATGAGAAAAATATTGAAAATCTTACAGTGTGGTTATTCATATATTTTATGTAATATTCCATGCATTTTATTAATAAGATATGTTGGACTCACCAATTTTGATAATCCCAAATCATGTTTAACACTGATCATAATATATTAAGTCATTTGATAATCCCTTTTATTCTGTCTTTATATTATTTATCTTGAACAATCTATATACTTTTAGTCTCATGACATTGTTGCATCATCTTATAGTTTACATTTCCCTAATGTAAAAGTTCACAGTTAAATGATACTAGTAAGAGCCTTCTGTTCAACATCACCATTATAGGTCACTATTGCTAAAATTCACTATCATGATAAAGGTCATTGTTGAGAACACTTCTGTTGAATGTTGCTAAAGGTCAAAGTTGAGAACACTTCTATTGTAGGTTGCTAAAGGTCACCGTTGAAGATCTCTAATTACTATTGGTAGCTGTCTGTCAAAGGTCACTGTTACAAGTCTACCATTAGAGTACATACCAAGGCTTACATAAGAATATTCAATGTTATAGGTCACTATTGTGACAAGGTCACTATTATCAAGGCTTCTGTTAGAAGCCTACTGTCAGACTCACCATCAAAGTTCTACTGTTATATTGTTCTAAAATTAAGTCTACCATTAGTGGAAGTCTATTGCTAGACTACTCCACCATTGGTAAAGTCAACTGTTGAGATAGTCCAACACTAGAAAGGTATACTGTTGAGCCAACCAAAAAAGTATAATGTTGAGGATATTACTATTCAAGTCCACCACATGACAAGCTTCTGCTACCAGTCTAATGATAACCTATTCTTTACATTACTAATTTTCTTAATATTATCATAATGGTCATGTTTGGACAATTTAATTCACGTAACATTATTTAATGATATGTGAATGCATACTAGGAAACCATACGACGTACGAGGAAGACCACACATGGGTAGATCATTACTCTTTTCATCCCTGGCCCCTAGTGAATTAAATAAGGAAAAGCTGAGCTAGAAAAATTATATAAATATTGAGACCCAACGAAAAGTTGAATATATTTGTATATACATACATATTGAGATATAAGGAGTAGTCATCAAGATATTGAGGTAAAAACATAAGGGAGAGACACACAGTACCTGATATACGAAGTAAGAAGAAGAGCACTCGAGCAATCATTCGGAAGATCCCAGAGCTTCACAAAGATCTATTGGAAGGACATCTTCAAGGCTATGGTGTTGTGCAACAAAGATATTCTGATCCAAGAAGCTGATCATCTTTACACCTGGAAGTATGAACCTGGAAGTTGTGACACTCTATTTTAGAGGAATCTTCCAGAGAAGGACTAGAACATCATTTTTGTCATTCCAAGGAGTCCAGAGTTGATCTTCCAGCACATAGAGCATTCTAAACTCTTTCCTATCATCTTTAGATCTACTGTGTTTAGTATTTTACATTTGTGCGCAGTGTGTCTATTTTACACACACTATCTATTGTTCTTGAACTGGGGGATCCTGAAAATCCACATACCAGTCTCTCTATACTCTTTTTTCCCATGAAAACCTATGAAGAATCCTTGTGTGGCTTCGGTGTTTGTTTTCCTACATAAAACTGTGTTAGAGGTTGAAAAACCTAGAAACTTTTTGAAAACTATTGTACTAACCGATACAGGATATGTATCAAGTTTTTATATAAACTACTTGGTGACAGGTGATCACCAATTAGAGAGGATTAGGTCTTGACTTAACACTTAACCTCTTGTTTAAATTGTTGTTCTTATCATTCAAGTACTCTATTTTGCATTTATCCACTTCTTATGTTTTCAAAGACAGAAATTTGTTTTTATAATCACTCTGATAGTTATTTTTGGTTAGTGTGTATATATGATTAATTTTGTAAACATGTTTCAAAAGTTGAATTAGTTTCCACACTAATTCAGATGAGGATTAATCCACCTGGGAGAAACCTATTGAACAATAAATCATTTATATCTCTATGGACTTAATTATCTTGGATGTTTTAATTTGGGGGATTTTTATTCTAATGTTTTTAATAGAAATTTTAATTGGAAATAAATTCACCCCCTCATAAGTATCCAATCCAACCAACATTTGGTATCAGATGTACGCTTTATTCATACCATCAAACCAGTTTTCCAAGCTTTACAATTTATTTTCATCTGTGATGTTATTTGCACCTCAAAGATCTTAAAATTTCTGTTTTATATAAATTTTTTGTTCTTTAAACATTTAGTTTTCTATGGATAATCGAGGTGAGGGTGATGTTACTAACATTCCACCTTTCATTAATTGGAATAATTTTGGTCAGTGGAAAATGAAAATGAAAATGTATCTGGAATGCCTAGGTCCTATAATCTGGGATGCTTTTGAAGACCTACATCCATTACCTGCTACTGCTGGGGATACATGGTCTCAATTGAATAAAACTACTTATAATAATAATTGTAAAGCCATGAATGTATTGTATTGTGCTTTAAGTGATGAGGAATTCAATAGAATATCTACCTGTAAGATTCCTTATGAAATTTGTTATAATTTGGCTGTTTCTAATGAAGGAACCACCAATGTTAAAGAAATGAGATTAAATACCTATACTATTAAATATGATAATTTAAAAATGATGCTTGATGAACCTATCTCTGAAATGTATCTCAGGTTCAATGAAATAGTGAACACCATGGGTCAACTTGAGAAACCAGTGGAAAACAATGACCAAATCCTGAGGCTGCTTAGATGCCCACCTAACCGATGGAGAGGCACTTCGGTATCAATATGAGAATCATGTGACATGAGCAAGCTACCAGTAAAGGAGCTAATTGGAAAGCTAATGATATATAAAGAAGAGCTTAAGGTGAATCACGAAATAGATGAAGAACCAATGAAGAAGTCAGAAGCATTCAAGAATTCTTCCTCAAAGAGGAAAGACAAAGAAAAAGTTCAAGTACCAGTAGATAGTTCGATAAGTGAAGAGTCAAATTCAGAAAGTAATGAGGAGATGACACAACTTTCCTGAAGATTCAAAAGGTTATACCAAAAGAATAAATTCTCTAGGAAGTCAAACCACAAAGGAATGTATTATCATAAAGTACAATGGAAGAAATATAGGATGTGGAATTATAATACAAGTGAAATAGTATGCTATTAATGTAAACAGAAAGGTCATGTGAAGGCAGACTTCCCCAAGCTGAAATTCAAAAGAAAACATGAGGATAAGGTCAAAGGTTACATAAAGTCTATGAATGATAGTTGCAGTGCTTCAGAAGAAAACTCAAGTGAATCTAAAGTCTCTGACAGTGAATAAAACAAACATGCTATCTTATGTTTCATGACAGAAACTTCTAAGGTAAAACTGAATTTCCCAATGCTTAATAATTATCATTTTGGGAATAAAATTGACTCTAAAAATGATGAAGATATGACTAAAGTATAACTATTTTAATGTTGTGAGATGCTTGAGGATACCTTTAATGAACTAAATCATAAATATAAATCATTGAAAAGACATGATGCCTTAAATGAAAATTACAAGTCAAATTTCGATATTGAAAATAGAAATTTTTCATGCTGCTAAAAAAAATACAGAGTTAAAATTATCTAATGAGCAATTACGAAAGGATATTGAGACTTTCAATGCTTGTAGGGATACCCTGACATAGATTCTATGAAAATATATTTCTCCAAAATATACAACTAGTCTAGGATATCAACCCGGAAAGAGAAAATTTAGCAAAACCAAATTTGTTCTAAAATCTGGATAGCTCACTTATAGTTCTAGTTCTGCAACATCATTTGAGAAACAATTTTATAAAGGACCAAACAGTGTATTTATGTCTCAAAATATTTTTTCTGATTTTATAAAAACTATGAAGAAAATATGGGTTCCCAAAGTTTTACTTGCTAACCTCTCAGGACCTAAGAAAATATGGGTACCAAAATTACCCCAAGTTTAATCTGTTTTGCAGGTAAGTTTCTTAAAATGTTCCCAAAAAACATTATAGTACTTGGACAGTGGATGTTCAAGAAATATGACAGGAGACTACACTTTCTTAAAATTCTTAATTAAAGTTGATGGTGGACATGTCACTTTTCATGAGAGTGCAAAGGGAAAGATCGTCGGCTTAGGCCAAATTGGTAACCCAGATACAATATTAATTTCTAAAGTAATTTTTTTTGATGAACTAAAGTAAAATTTACTTATCATCTCTCAATTATGTGATGATGGTTTTAATGTTAAATTTGAGAATGATGCATGCAATGTTTTCAATTATAAAAATGATTTAGTTTTCACTGCATGTAGAAATGAAAATGAAAATGATGTTGATCAAAATTCCTTATCGAAGAAAAATGTTTATTCCTTAAATGCTTTTCATAATGAATCATGGTTATGGCATAGAAGGTTACTACACTGCAATGTTCACTCACACAGGAATCTATTTAAGAATTTTTTTGTTAGAGACATACCTAAATTATAATTTCCACTTGACAAAGTGTCTAATCTCTGTCAAAATGGAAAACAAAAAAAAAAGTTTCTTTCAATCCAAAGAAAGATTTTTCAAATTCTCAACCACTTGAGTTGGTTTACATGGATTTGTTTGGACCATTAAGAGTTTCATGTTTAAATGGGAAGCATTATGTTAATGTTCTTGTAGATGACTTTTCTAATTATACTTGGGTATACTTTCTAGCTCACAAATGTGAAGCTTGTTCATATTTTATCAAATATTCCATGTCTGTAGAAAATCTTAGTAGACTTAGAATCATGACCATGAGAAGTGATCATGGCCATGAGTTTGAAAATCATGAGTTTTAATATTTTTGTTCACATAATGGCTATAGTCACAATTTCTCTACTCCTAGAACACCTCAAAAAAATGGAGTTATAGAAAAAATAAATAGGACCCTTCAATAAATTGATAAAACAATTCTCAATGAGTATGATTTACCAATCTATTTCTGGGTTGAAGCTGTAAATACAGCGTATTATATCATCAATAGTGTTTTGATCAGACATGTTCTTAAGAATATTTTTTATGAGATTTGGAACAATAAGAAGAATAAGGTTAATTACTTTAGAGTTTTTGGTTGAAAATTCTTTATCCTTAATAAGAAAGATAATCTTGAAAAAATTTCTCCCAAAACTGATGATAGAGTTTTCCTAGGTTACTCTATCTTAATTAATGCCTATAGAGTGTTCAATATGAAAACCAGATGTGTGGAAGAATGAGTTCATGTAAAATTTGATATGACCGATCCACATGAGACTAAAACCTCACTTGGACATCTTGAGAAAGATATATCAATTCTGGACCTTAATGATAATGATAGTGAATCCCCTGTAAAAGTGTCCAGTTTAGGGAATTTTCCAGAATCTGCACCAGTTGAGTTTGAACCAACAGACAACCATGAGGAATCTATTTCAACCTTTCATAGATGCATTATGACTCTTAAGAATCATCCTCTAGATGCTGTTGTAGGTGATTTAAATAGAAGAACAGATACAAGATCGTCCTTGAGAAACCAGGTTGAACATCAATCTTTTTTTCACAGCTTGAACTAAAAAATATTAATGATGCAATCAATGATGAATTTTTGGTAATGGATATGCAAGAAGAATTAAATCATTTTGAAAGAAACAAAATCTCGTAATTAGTAGAGAGATGTAAGGAAACTTTAACAATAGGCACAAAATGGGTATTTAGAAACAAAGTTCATGAGTTTGGAAATATAGTTACAAATAAGGCTAGGTTTGTTGCACAAGGATATAGTCAAGATGAAGGAATAGACTATAAGGATACCTTTGCACATGTAGCTAGATTAGAATCCATTAGAATACTACTTGCATATACAGCTTATCTGAATTTTAATCTTTATCAATTTGATGTTAAAAGTGCTTTTTTAAATGGGTAAATAGTTGAGGGTGTGTTTGTTGAACAACCCCCTTTCATTACAAATCCCCATTTTTCAAATAATAATATTATACTTTATAAAGATTTATATGGTTTAAAACTACCTGTAAGAGCATGGTATGATTGGCTCAGCTCTTTTGTTATTTCAAAATGTTTAACCAAAGGGATAGCTGATCCTACTCTTTTTATTAAAAGGATTTCCAAATATGTTTTGATAGTAAAAATTTATGTTGATGATATTATTTTTGGATCATCTAAAAATTCATTATTTATTGATTTTTCAAAAATGATGCAAAATGAATTTGAAATGATTTTAATGGGAGAACTCAAATTTTTCAATGGATTTCAGATCATTCAAAAAAAATGGCATTGTTTTGAATCAATGTAAATATATTAATGATATTTTAAAACGTTTTTCTTTGGATGGTAGTAAAGGAAGTGACACACCTATGAGTACCACTTGTAAGTTGGATGCTGATGAAGCTAGAAACCCAGTGGATCAAACAAACTATAAAGGTATGATAGGGAGTCTACTCTATCTTACATCTAGTATACCTGACATTATGTTCAGTGTATGTATGTGTGCTCTCTTTCAAGCCAATCCGAAATAGTATCATCTAAATACTATTAAAAAAAATTTCAAATACTTCAAATATACTCCCAAATTTGGAGTATTTTATCCAAAAGGTCAATCATTTGATTTGTTGAGTTATTATGATACTAATTTTTCCTATAGAAAGTTAGAAATAAAACGCACCTATGGTACATGTCACCTTTTGGGCTTGTCACTAGTATCATGGTGTGGTAAGAAATAGAATTTTGTTGCATTATCTACTACCGAAGCTGAATACATAGGTTCTGGTAGTTGTTGTTCTCAAATTATTTGGATGAAACACACTTTACTAGACTATGGATATCAATACAAACATGTATTTTTAAATTGTGACAATACAAGTGCTATTAACATTTCCAAAAATCCAGTATCTCATGCTAGGAAAAAGCATATTAATGTGGGATATCACTTTTTGAGGGATCATTATCAAAAAGGTGATATCACTCTTGAATTCATTGGCACTGAACATCAATTTTCTGATATATTCACAATGAATTTGAATTCTGAGAAATTAAATTACATCAAAGATGAGTTTGGTATGATTAAATTTAGTATAAGAAACCTCACAGTCGAACCTTACTGTTAGGCCCCACACTGGTGTACCTCACCATTGGACCTCACTGGTGTACTTCACCGTTGGACCTCACTGGTGTACCTCACCGTTGGAGCTCACTAGTGTACCTCACCATTGGACCTCACTGGTGTACGTCACCGTTGTAGCTCACTCATGTACCTCACCGTTAGACCTCACTGGTGTACCTCACCGTTGGACCTCCCAGGTGTATCTCACTGTTGGACCTCACAGGTGTATCTCACCGTTAGGAACTTCACCATTAGGAACCTCACTGTCAGGAACCACACTGTTGGATACCACGCTGTTTGATTTTACCATTTATTTTATACGAGAATCTAAACCATTTTTGTTATTCGATTCATATTATTTTGAATCCATATGTGATAAAAATTATGCTTCTAATATATCTCAATCCACTCTCCCTCACTCTCTAACCATGCTCTTGAAATCCCTAAACCCTAACTCTCTGATTGAACCCTAAAACCTCTTTCAATCTCCATGGCTAGAACCAAGCGTCCCCCGACTGTCAATGAGGATGCGCCAAGGCCAAATAGGACCCGAGTCGAGCCTAGTAGTGGTAGTAGTATGCTAACAGTGCCTTCTAATCAGCACCTATCAAAGAGGAATTTAGTGGATAAGAAGGAACTGAGTGAAGAATGGTTTATGTCGAGAAAGTCTTCATTGCTGGAAGTACTAGAAGTTCAAGGATGGATATAATTATTAACCAAAAACAATGGGTTGTACTACCCGAAGCTTGTGAAGGAATTCTATGAATACCTGATGTTTGAAAAGTAAGATGATGTGCACAGGCTGGTGTCTAGAGTGAATTGAAATGAAGTTAGATTTACATCTGATGAGTGGGCTTATTGTCTAACAGTCCCTCATGAATGAGTTTTTAACTACTATTCTGAAGTGGATCCTACAGATAGTGAGATTTTTTGGTATGAGAGTACTCTGGAAGAGAAGACTGGATATAATACTCAAAGGAAAATCATAGCTACTGAGATGAATGGGGAAGATAGGGTATTATTTAAATTCATCTAGCACGTGATCAGTCTCAGGAGAGGGTACTTTGCAGTACTGAAGTATCATGAAAAATTCCTGAAGTACCTATTGAAGAATGGGGAGAAGATCAATTTGTGTAGGCTATGGATGGCATAGTTGGAGGATATGACCAAGACAAGATCAAAATCACATGACCTTTTTTATTCCAGGTTAATTTATCTAATAATAAAGGTAACGGGTGTGGTTGGAGGAAAAGAAGAAATGGTAGTGGCCAGAAATATTATTCGTATCTCCAAGGTCATCTGTATGTTTATGAAAATTAGCTAGAATCTGTTGAAGAAGGCATGGGTGAATGATGAAGGAAAAATAAATGAAAAATTTTATCATGTCACTCATCCATCTAGGCCAAAAGACCAGAGAGATCTAGGCTTAACGCCTGATGACCAAGAGCCTTCCTATTCAGATGAGGAAGTTGAAAGAACTGTGGAGCCTGAAAGAGAGGAAACACCCATTGATGATGGGAGTGATTCTAATTTTCTAGTGATTCCATTTGTAGGGGAAGCCTTTGGAGCACCATGTTCTCCAATAAAACTGCCCAAAAAAGAGCATGTTATAAGGGTCAGTGATACTGAGACCAGTGAAGAAGTAGAAGTATCTCATACTACTATCAGAGACACCTCAGAAGAGGATGATGCAGCTGGGTCAGATAATTCTGATCAAGATGAGTAAGAAGAGTGATGGAGAAGAAAATAAGGAGAAAACATAAGATGTAGAAAATGAAGAAGTGGAGCTCAGTCTGAGTCCTCTGATAGGTGAATCGTAAAGGACAGTGTCTGACCAGGAAGTAGTAATGGCACCTACTACCATAGAGGTATAGGTAATTAATGATTATGTGGAGGCAGTAGCTCACCCCATTGGTGAATTAATGGATCAGATAGAGGTTGTAACAGTATCTCCTAGAGTTAAAGCAGTAGGTGTGGAAGTTCCAAGAGTAGAACCAGCAGAGGAGATTACTCAAGAAGTAGCTCCAAGTGAGGGGATAATCCTATTACAATAGGATCTGTATCTATCATCCATGACATTGAGGAGTGGACAGAAGACCCAGGATATTTGGTGTTAGGGCTTGATTTTGATGATTCTGATGGTGAAATTCCCAAAAGAAGGAAATCAATGCATATTGTTTCAGAGCCTACAGCAGTACCTCGAGTGACTATAGTTCCTAAAGATTATGTTAGAAAAGAGGATCCTGAATCTCTGAAGGTAGATTTGAAGATAATGTTTGATTATAGGGCTTCTGAAATGGAGAAGACATTAGCCTTGATTCAAGATCTAACTACAGCTGAGATGGCCAGAGTTCAGTGTGCCATTCTAACTAATCTTACCCAAGAAATATCATAGTTCCTGAATCAGCTCAGGGAGTTGACTCAATATTTGGAGCTTCTAAGGAAATATATGGTGAGCTTGACTGCTCTTACAGCTTCTAGGACTCAAGAAGATAAGGACATTCAATATGTCAGAGGAGTTGTCTAGCATATGGTCACGGTTTTTGGATGCTTTAAGGACCAAATTAAAACTCATGTGCAGAATTAGGATGATGATGTGAAGAAGATTATTAGTGGGTTGACCAAGTCATTCAACGAAATTGTTGCTTTCACTATAACACCTTTAGCTGCCTCTACTACTGATTCAAACTCAACCGCACCACCTGTGGACTTGTCAGCATTTATAACAGTGGTCAATGAAGAATTAGCTATGTTGTCTGGTGTCAGTGCACCTGACAGTAAATCAGTGACTCAAATTATCACTACTACTAAGGATGTGCAAAAAATAGTCGGTGACATCATGAGAGAGGCTGCTCAAGATCAGAAAAGTATAAATGAGCAGATTGATCATTACTACAAGAGGATTTACTCTAAGAATCAGATGGATTCTCACTTCAAGCTTTGGTTAGAAAATCACAAAATTCCACCAGTCACCAAAGCCTTCAAGGAACAAGTCATCATGTTGGGATAACTAACTTTTTCCTTAGAGAAATTATTGTAGAATAAGTATGATTTCAAATCGGCTATATAAAAGGGAGGAAGTATTATTATGGATTTCAGAAATCTTCTCATACCCTTTCTTCATGTGGACTGTACTCCTGTTATAGTCCCTCCTGCCTTACCTGCATTCCAAACCTATGTTTATTCCATGATGACTCCTACTAAGGCCATCAGAAGCATCACTCTCTTGATACCTTAGAGAGCTACTCACTACAAGAACATAGCAAATTCTGTTGCTACCCCTCCAGTTATCCCTACAGCAATTCCCAAACCTGTTGATCCAACATCTCATCCTCCACCTTATTCTACCAAAGGGAAAGAACAATTTCCTGAGGATGATGTGGATTGAGTTTGTTTGCGTCTTATGATATGGAGTTTGTATTATTTTTGGGTCATGTAATGTCATTAAATTAATACAATAATTATCTGTTATCTCTATTTCTTATTCTTTTTTCTAATCACAAAGGGGGAGAAATGTTGTGCAAATATGATCACTAATATGATCATGTGATTTCATTACTCTCTAATGGACATTTTCTACTTTTACCTCAGATACCATGTACCAATATCCTCTAATATTACACATTAATTAATATTTGATACCTAAGAAACCATAACTGAACTATGGTTCACTTTGATCTCTAATTAATAACATTATTATATGCTTATCTGTTATACCTATAATCAATACATACTGGAATAATTTGTGATTATCAAAAAGAGATAGATTGTTGGACTCACCTATTTTGTTAATCCCAAATCATATTTAATACTGATAATAACATATTAAGTAATTTGATAATCCCTTTTATTCTGCCTTTATATTATTTATCCTAAACAATCTGTAAAATTTTAGTCTCATGACATTCTTGCATCAGCTTACAGTTCACATTTCTCTAAAGTAATAGTTCACAGTTAAAGTCTACTTGTAAGAGCCTTCTATTCAAGGTCACAGTTATAGGTCACTATTGCTAAAAGTCATTATCATGATAATGGTCACCATTGAGAACACTTTTGTTGAAGGTTGCTAAAGGTCACCGTTGAGAACACTTTTGTTGAAGATTGCTAAAGGTAACTATTTAAGATCTCTAGTTACTATTGGAAGTTGTGTCTCAAAGGTCACTATTACAAGTCTAAAGTTTGATTACATACCAAATCTTACAGACAAAGAGTCAATGTTACAGGCCAGTGTTGTGACAAGGTCACTATTATCAAGGTTTCTGTTAGAAGTCTGTTGTCAGACTCACCATCGATGGTCTACTGTTATATAGTTCTCAGTTCAAGTCTACCGTTAGTGGATGTTTATAACTAGGAAACTCCACCATTGTTAAATTCAACTGTTGAGACAGTCTACCACTTGAAATGTCTACTATTGAGCCTATTGAGGAAGTCTACTGTTGAGGAGCTTACTGTTGAAGTACACCGCTTGACAAGCATCTACTACTAGTCTAATGATAACCTATTCATTGATTTACAAATTTTATTAATATTATCACAATGTTCATGTCTAGAATATTTAATACACCTAACATTATTTAATGATATGTGCAGGCATATCGGGAATACGAGGTACGAAGAAGACCACACATGGGTAGATCATTCCTCTTGTCGGCCTCGGGCCCTGCTGAATTCAATAAGGAAAAGCTGAGCAGGAAAAATTATATAAATAAAAATACCCAAATAAAAGGTTAATATACATGTATATACATTCATAAAGAGATATAAGATGTATTAATCAAGATATTGAGGTACACACATAAGGGAGACACATATAGTACCTGATATATGAAGCAAGAAGAAGAACACTCGAGAGCTCATTCTAAAGATCTGAGAGCTTCACAAAGATCTATTTCAAGAACTTCTTCAGGGATATGGTGTTGTGCTAAAAAGAGCATCTGATCCAAGAATTTTATCATCTTTACATCTAGAAGTCAGAACCTGGAAGTTTCGACACTCTGTTTTAGAGGAAACATGCAGAGAAGGACCAGAACTTCAATTCCTTAATTCCAAGGAGTCAAGAGATGATCTCCCAACACATAGAGCATTCTAAACTCTTTCCTAACATCTTTAACCTTAATGTGTTTAGTATTTTACATTTTTTAGTAGTGTGTCAGTTTTACACACACTGTCTCTTGTGCTTCAACTAGGGGATCCTGAAAATATTCATACTGAACTCTCTCTACTCTTGTTTCCCACACATAACAGTGGTAGAAGCCTAGTGTGGCTTGGGTGTTTTTTTCCCACGTAAAACTGTGGTAGAGGTTACAGAACCTGGATAGTTTGTGAAAATTGTTTTACTTCCCGATACAGGATATGTATCAAGTTTATATATAAACTCCTTAGTGACAGGTGATCACTAAGTGGAGAGGATTATGTATTTACTTAAGTCTAAACCTCTTGTTTAATTTGATCGGTTTATCTTTCAAGTACTTTGTTTTTCATTTATCCACTCCTTATGTTTTCAAAGACAGAAATCTTTTTTTATAATCACTCTTATAGTTAGTTTTGGTTAGTGTGTGAATGTGATTAATTTAGTAAACTTGTTTCAAAAGTTGAATTAGTTTCCACAATAATTCAGCTAAGGATTAATCAACATCTGGGAACCCTATTGAACAATAAATCATTTATATCTCTACTACCTTAATTAACTGGGCTGTTTTAATTTGGGGGATTTTTATTCTAAATTTTTTAATAGAAATTTTAATTGGAACTCAATTCTCCCCCCTCTTGAGTATCCACTCCGACCAACAAGATCCTTTAAAGGGTTTTTGTAACAATCTAAATTTTTGTTAAAAATATTGTTCCTATTTTGGGAGGAACATAATTATAAACTGACAATATCTAGTATAAGTATACAATAAAAATAATATAAATATATTGATATATAGTTGAACTCTTTAATGAGATATTCTAAATTTATTCAGTTAATACTATTAGTGAATAAAATTCTCTTAAACTCGACCTGGATATACTAAGTTTTAGATACCCACATTAGGATAAAACCATATAAAAATATAATTTTCTATTTTCATTGTTTATTTACTTACTTTCTTGTGGTTTCATTTCTTTGTATTTGTTAAACATATCCATAATCAGAATTTATGCATAGGTTTAAATATTAATAGGGAATATCAAAAATGAGTAAAATTATTTAGTAAAATGGTTTCATGCTAATTTATCCCCCCAATGTGAATACATGATCCTATATGGACTTTATAGTGGTATTAATGATAATAAATAATTAAATTGAATATAAGGGATGTCTGGATCAGAAAATACAAGACGTCAACGTTGTCCAGATTAAAACTCAAAATAACAAAATAATATTTTTTTACACTTCTAGAGGTATGAAATGTTTAGGAAGAATTCAATTTATTGTTGGAATAATATTTCAATTCAATTGTATTATATAATTTCATCATTTATGGGGAATAATTATAAAATCTTTAAACATATTTTTGATATGAGACAATGTATACATACAAAGTAAAAACATTCCCCCAATAAAAAAATTGAAATATTATAAAAAAATCAATGGATTTCACAACACAACTGGTTTCAATGATGAAGATAGATAATTAACATAAACCATGATTTCAAAAAAAAAAGATATTAACGATATTAAACAATAACATATCCTTAATAATCAAAAAAATTAAGATTTTGAGGCATCCTATGGTGGTATGAAAATTAAGACCGGTGAATAATGAAAGCCCAAAGAGAATTATGAGATGAATGTTATTCCAAGAAGGAATATATGATTCCAGTATATAATTAAAGTCTATATAATGGATTTTGAAAACAATCCATGGAAATCAATTCTTATGGAAAACATACAAAGCAATAAATAGATTTAATCCTTAAAATGAACAAAATTATTTGATTGGTGGAATAATTATGAGAAGAATGATTTCATGAGAGGTTTCTAAGGAAGAGATACCTAATAATTATTGAAAAAGAATGTGTAAAATCCATGAAGGATGTTAATGTTTCTAAAGAATTATTTATCATGTTTCTATCGTAGTTATTAAAACAATGAAATGTTGATAAAACACAAAAGGATGAATATTACTTGATAGTTGATGTCAAAATATCAGTCCCACATAACATGAAAGTTAAAATAAATAAATAGCATCCGACTAAATGATATTGTTGTCTGGAATGTCAAAGAAAGAAAATTCATGATTTCTCTTCATAAATATGGAGCTGAAATTAAATGGGTTTCATGGTTGAGAATAAAAAATAATCCTTATTTCTATCATGATGAAATAAAAAGAAAATCCACCCTTTTCCTATATATATATTTTTTAATTCTTGTATGTAATTGAATTTCATATTCATTGGATTATAATTAGAATCATTTAAATAATTTATTGTACAGAGTATTTTCTGTCAAGGAATGCTTCCATTGATATTTTGATATTTCCTTCAAAAACATCTTATTGTATCAAATGATTATTATCATAAATTTTAATAAAAACCTACAGTAAAGGAAAAATGAAAGATTTTATCCCTTGAGGGGTGTAAAAATGAGTTTTTTTCCAAATTGGTTATTTAAATATATTTTGAAATTTATAGATAATTCATTATATGAAGTATGATAATCACACATTCACACCCATTTTGTGATTGTATAACATCAAATTATTACGGGGGAATGATTTTTGAGTTGGATTGTATCATGAATGGGAAGAAATATTCTTGTGAATGAATATTTTTTATTTGAATATTTAGTTGAGAACATGAGTTAACTATTAAAATCAATTAAAAAAACATTGGAATGAGAAATATGAGGTGATATCACATGTTTAAATGTTTTTGGACATATTTGATTTTAATGTTGTGCTGTTTTGTTTTATAAAACATGGTTTCTCATATAGACTTATAGTTGAATAATTTATTGATCATAGATTAATAAAAATGTTTTTCCACCCTTCTCTCAAGTGGAAGAGGTCTTTTAAATGTGGAAAAGAAGAAATTTAAATTATGGGATAAGCATGAGTTGAGTAAAAATTTCCCTTGAACATTTTCATTTATCATTTTTTATCTAAAAGGGGGAGGAAAATGTTGGCTTTATAATTGAAATGATTATTGAAAACAAATAAAAATGGAGAGATTGATTTTATAAAATACATTATGATGAAAATTTTATTTGAAAATATGAAATTGAGATGTGAAGTCTATATGTGAAAATGTTTGGTGATGAAGAAGAGCATAATGAATAAAATAGTAGAATGAGTGAGAAACAACATTGAGTTCTTATTATTACAATATATAATATCTACTATTATATATACTAATTAAAATACATTAACATTCATGAAATTATTCTGAATATTAACAGACTTTACTTGATTTTGGGAATGGTCTACTACCTCATGGACTATGAAGATATATATATAAATATGATCAATCTATATTATATATGATGAATTATAAGGTCCTAGAACTTATAGAGGTACATTATCATTTTAATTTTTGTTTTAATTCAATAAATTTGGATAGATAGATGTTTACTTGTTGTATGAGGAATCCTGGGATGTTCTGTGGGTTCGGGACTTGAAAGAAAGG
Source organism: Viscum album (assembly GCA_963277665.1). Lineage (NCBI taxonomy): Eukaryota > Viridiplantae > Streptophyta > Magnoliopsida > Santalales > Viscaceae > Viscum > Viscum album. Next base: position 765,808,596 of record OY728119.1, on the reverse strand, counting down.
GAAATGTTTCCTACCTATGCATATTGAAGGGTTTTCACATGGTTAGAGGAAACCGTATAAGGGGGAGCCAAATTTTGAGTCCTTGGATAAATGTATTATGCATGATTAGTGTATGGTTTTTCAAACCATTTCATCCTACCCAGGTAACAGTTTGACTTAACCCCTCTTGGACAGGGGTAGGTGTGTGGTTTGGAAAACTATACGGCCAAACCATGCACCCCATGGAAAAGTGAAAATATATCCAATTTCCCACTCGGTATTTAATGTCCCTCACATGATTTTCCCTATTTCTTCATCATGTATCCTTATTGTTGCAAATAAACCCCCAAGAACTACTAAGGATCAATTTTTTATATTCATGTACATTTTGGGTAGCACTGGTTGCATATTAATGGTCCAGGTAAGTCTAACGATTCTATTAAATCTATTTTATGGATTATGGATTACAGTTTCATTATTCTTCTATCAAATCCCAAAAACCAAACTTTTCTAGATGATCGTGAAATTATGCATAAAATGGATCTTGAATTACCATTTAAGGCTATGGTTAGGGGTGTGTTCATCTATGGATTTGATGTTGGTGGTTATAAGTTATATCACAATGTTTTTGGTCATTTGTGCAAGTGTTATTTTGATATTGCTTCCCTCACAATGTGAATTTGTTTCTTAGAGTATGATTTAGTAAAATGGTTGAGTAAATAATTAATTTAACCCCTTCTGGTCATCGTGGGATGCATTGACCCATGGGGTGTGCCAACATTCCTGAATGTGTATAATAGTAATGTTAGACATATAATTTATTTGTGAAAAAGTGGAACATATAATAAACTAGTTAGAACATTAGTTGAGTAGAAAATGGAATAGAAATGGTGGTTTTAGATATTTATAATGGTTTATGTGTTTGTTTGTAATTATATAGAAATCAGTGGGATGAAATAAAGTGGTTGTGGTATGTGACCTATGAATTGTAATTGAAATTAATATGTGGGTAAATTCATGTGAATTGAATTGTGTGAATGGGATAAAACAAGGAAAATAATTAATTATGTGAAATGGATTAATGTATAGGAATTATTTAGTATTCTAAATGGGTAAAGGTATGAATCGGTAAAATGGATAAATGGGTTATGCCAGGTTATTGATGAATGTGTCAATGGGTAAAGTCTTAATGTTTATTTGTGTTTTAAATTAAATGTGAAATGTGAATGTTATGTATATTGGTTATGTATCGTTTATGATATGGTATATAAAGTAAATGGTTAATTACCATGTTCACAAGGATTGGTAGTGTGGTATAATGGAAAGAGGATCATCCCATGGGATGGGTGGGAATGAGTCTATAAATCCTACCCTTGAATGCATGGGTTAGGGTGTTATACTGAGGATATAGGCCATTAATAGTTTCATTTCATAAGACTACCTAGTTTGAGGATCCATGGTAAGTGTGTTATGATTAATTATGAAATGTTTAGTCTTTGTGAGGTTGAGAACTCGACTTATTTCCTTATGCATGATAATTGATCATCTTAGGCTACTTTGAATGTGTTGAAAATTCAATACCCATGGAACATGTGATGTAAACAAATCTTTTAATAAAGATGGAATAAATAATGAAATGGAACATACAATGAAATTGATATATGTGAATATTGTTATCTTATGGAACTTGATTTGTCTTTTCATACCTTGTAATTTATTTATCACCGACATGCACTATATTTCTAGACTAGATATTTTTTAGAAACTGTGGTTTGTGGCATACTGATTTGGAGTCACACCCAACTCAGGAAACCAATGGGTACTTGACTTGATTTCAAGGTTGTAGGTCCAGATAGTGTTAAGTCCCTATGCTCAGGATTTGAATTGGGTTTAGGATTCTTATAGATGAGGATCTAAATTAGTTCTAAGACTCATTTTATATATAGAAATTTTTTTATTTATTTTGGGTTTTCCTCACTTTTGGTACTGTTATCATGACATGACATAGTCTTTTTTGGTTTTGGATTGTACCCTATTTGAGAAATATTGGTAATGCATGTTTTGTTTTATGTTCATTATTTATTTTATTTCATTTGGTATCCATTGTTTCTTCCTCTCATAAAGAAGGTATAGTCACCCCATGTGACTTATTTGACCCTAGCTATTAGTCAGTAACCACAGTCATACAGGGAGGCACACTTGAGGTCTTGTGGTGACATAGATCATGGAACTGGTTTAGTGGATCCCAAGTCATGGATACTCCAAAGTTATATCAGATAAGTTCTTTTCTATGGTATTATTATTTGGGGATGGTAGATGGGATATTAGGATGTCTTTGGTCATGGAAATGAGATCATGATTGAGAGTATCTAACTCATGTAAAAGGGAAAACCTAAGTACCCAAGGTGGGAATGGATGTTCTTGATATTGTTTTGTGATATTTCATTGATATTTCACCATTTGGTGGTGCACTTGTTGTGTGATGAGACTATGTTATGGTATTTTACTGGTGGCCTGAATGGAATGTGATTCTTCATTTATGTATCATTATAGGAACCTTGGGATATAGGAGGTATGCATCATGATAGGAACACACATGATGGGTTTTTGAGGTATAAAAGGATGAATTCACTTTGCGTATTCAATTAATTGATGAAAAATAAAAAAATGAAAATGAAACATATGGGTAAATATGAAATTATGTAAAATAATTGTTCAATAATCATGGTTTACGTAGGGTTGTAAGTGAGGTAAAATTATTGTTGAAACAAGCATTGAAATTGGAAATGTGTCTAAGAGATACTTATTTGTGTTTAAAGTATAAATTGTTGAAAAAGGGGTGTATAATGTAATAATTGTGACTATGTATGTTGTTCTACCAAATATTATCCATGGGTCATAGTAGGCATGCATGAGGGTAGTGTTATACATGTAGCAATATCTATTGGGATAGTGTATGTGAAATGGGTTCTTTATGGATATTGGAGAGCCCTAGTTTGTGATAATTATTGACATTTCATGATATGTGTTCTGATATGTATGCATAAAATTTTAGAGAAATAATGATGCAATTAAATTTTCTCGTTGGGAGATAAGAGGATATCTCATAAAATTCTCCTCCTTAAGTGGAGCAGGGAACCCAAGATATTCAGGGTAACTGAGGAGACGACCAGTTTCAGGAATACTTCAATAGTTTTATAAAAATGATGGAATGATTCACTAGTAGAGGTGTTCCAAGTATTTTATACAAGACCAGGATGTTTTAGATATAACAACCAATGATTTTTTCTTGATAGTGTTAGATACTGTTTTTTATATATATGTTTCTATCTGAGTTTTCCATTTTATCCTTGGTGGCCATTTATTTTTTGGATATGGATTGCCGTTTTTGGGGAAAATGACCGAAAGTGCATTAATGTATTCTTGATTGAATTAATAGAGTCTAGATATAAAAGGGAAAAGGATATAAAATTAGATCTTGGTAAGTTACGGATCATTAAATGAGGTTTAGAGTAAAAAAGGATAAAGGGGTCAAAAAATAAACTACATAACATTTACACATCATGTAAAGGGATTACACATCATGTAATTGTTTATGTATATTGATAAAATAAATCGGAGGTGATGGGTTTTTTCATAAAATACAATTTCAAAAATTTACATGATCTGTAACTATATTACTTGATGTACAAATTCCTAACATGCTATTTTAACCATGTAGTGCGGCTGATTTCCTTTAAAAATTGATGTATCTCTTCTCCTCTCAGCATAGGGAGACCCTCTATGTGATTATTGAGATCCAAACACCTTTCAGGTATCCCATTCATTTAATAGATTGATGATATGACGTTTTGGTACCATTTATTCCTTCTTCCCATTGGTTATCCAACCGTCATGGAGTTATCCTCTACCCAATTTCATTTTTAGTTTTGATCGTGATCAGGTTTTGATCGAGGTACATATTCACATTATCCGAACACACTTTTTCATGGGTGTGGGTCACAAGAAGCATTGTTTAATCATCAATATAAGGTAGGGGTATAAAATTTAAACCCTATGGTTTGATAATTCCATGTTTATGAAATATCATGATTGCACCCCCATTATGTTCCCCCAAATTCAGTAAATAACAAAATGAGATTATCCTATGTGAAGTTCCTAGATCAGTGTGAATCACTGATTGGGGGAGGGGGTGAATAAGTGATCCATTTAAATATTTTTACTAATTGGTTCATTTCAATTAAACTTATTTCCATGTCTAAAGCCTCGATCCAATCTTATTATGTCTCTCAACCTTACCTCGAATGATGTTGTAAATGTGAAGGCACTGAACACAAGGATTTATAGGTTTCAGTTCAAAGAACTGCTCCTTTCTATGTTGGTTATTCTCCCCAACATAGATTATCCACTACAATTCGGTTAGTAATTACAATGGTTGATACAGAGTCACATTGTATCTCTCTTGAGTCTCACATGTGGTTCTTTATACTTCATCACACAATGTTATCAGAGACCCACTGACCAAGAATAAAATCCCACTGAAGGCATCTTCTCCTCCATGTATTTCAGATGTTTTTTATAGCTCTTTAGTCAATCGAACTACTTCCTTCTTTATGTTCTTCTTTGATTCAACATAACAATCTTCTGATCATCCCACATAGGCTTTCTGAATCAAACTTGCTTATGTATCTGTTTAATAATCTTCAACATCCATTTATAAGGTATGTTGGCCTTGCTCAATATTTCTGATCACATTCATGATCAGTTCACATTACATCAATTCTCATATAATTATTTCTTCTTCTGATGAAGACATGGCCTCACTAAGATGTGTGCCAATGGTGTACACAACCACTTAGATAATATAATATCCAAGAATCATCTGACACAATATTATCATCGTATTTCTTCTTGGATTCTCAAACACTGTAAACATAGATAGAAGATCTTCTTTAACTCTGTCTGGCTTCAGTCTCAATTCTTATTCACTTCTTGCATGTATTCCATGGGATCCAATACTTCATATATTTGGATATCTGAATTTCTTCTTCTTAGTGAAACTACTAAAATCACATACAATTATCCTTGTTTTCGTGGAAGGAATCACATACACTTATGTGATTATTCAAACACTATGGATTATCTCACTTGGAATCATCTGAATTGATACACGTTCATGTGTTCATGCATGATTTCATGCATGGGTCTAAATATTTTTCTCTTGCACCATATTCTTGGATTCTTCTTTCTTAATATGAACACACACAATCACTTCCATTAAGTGTCTTCATGTGTTCGTGTGCATGCATGAATTCATGCAACATATCTTTCTTTACTCTTGTGTGTAATACCCAATGGGTAAAATATTTTGAGCATACAAACTTCCTATTTATTTTTCTCACTTAATATCTCACACAATTTTTGTCTTTGGTTCATTTCAAACACATAAAAATTATTTTATTTAGATTCAATATAGGTGTGTGTCTTTTGTGTCTTATTCCTATTTCTTCTTCCTTAAAATCTTCACACACAATCATTCTTCGAATTGTGTTATTTTTCAAACCTGAAGGGGTGTATTCAATGTGTGGATTTGTTCTTTCACACTTGGGTGTCTCAATTCATGAATATCCAAGCATGTGTATCAAGCATGCATTCTCCTTTCTCCACAAAGTGGCTCAGATCCCTTTTTCATGAAAAACAGGAGGGCCCAATTCTTCTTCTTCATGAGAACCAGGGATCACCAATTCATCCATTTTCTTGAAACAAGCAAGGAATACTTAGATCGATTTTTTATTTTTTACACAAAAGCTGTGAGATGATCTTTATCATAGAACCAAGGAATGGTTCTTGACTCTCTCTTCGCGAAGGTGCAACAAGGGTGTCAAGGTACTAGTTGTTTTACCTGTGAGATCCTCTTCATGTACGAAGCATAGTGATGGTTCAAAGGATTATGTCATGTGTTCATATTCTTTTATTAACCAGGATGGTTTGAACTTCTTCTCTTTACCTAAGGGATGTGTGGGACTACTTCACGCAAGAGTTGCGCAACTCTCCTTCGCATAGCAGGGCTGCCCAGAACCTTTCACGCAGTGATCTATTTCTCAAATAAACATGATATTTCTCTCAATATTTTCCATAAAAGAGCGTCAGTTGAGAGTTATGTATTTATAGGTGAAGAATATTGATTCCCCATTTTCAAATACCGTGATATATGCCGAAATTTTCAAATATTTAAAGGGACTAAATCATCAGCATTAAAAACATCATGTGCAGGTTAAAATATATGCTTAGATATCTATTGTTTCCTCTTTAACTGCTGAATTATTCATTGTATCATGATCCTCACATTAATGGATTTAAGAATTCTTACATATCATTTCCTTAGAGGATTCGAGCATTCTGATGTGGCCTCGCAACTCCGATTGCTTTGGCCATGTTTGAATTCTTCATCTTGATGCATGGATGCCAATTTTAATGCATGCATGTATTAGGTTCTTCTGGGTGATCATCAAGTACTAAATTTGAACAATAACGATGGTTTGGAGCTTGATATTGGTGGATTTGTAGTGGCGATGGCATGCAGTGGCATTGGGTATCCCTCAATGTGGCCGGAGGTTGAAGAAAATGTCATAGCCATTGGATCAGATTAGATCGACCACAGACGACCTTGACTAAAAGGCATGGCGCAGATGCATCATGTGGTTGAGATCTCATGCGCAATCATATAGATGGCGGATATTTTGTTTGCATTTTTAATCTCATCCCACATCGAAATGTACCGTAGTTTTTTCATTGTTTAAATATCAATTAGTAGTAGCCAATGCTCATAATTCTCCCCTCTCCATCCACGGTATCTCTCTATACCGTGTTCACCCTTCGGGGGCACTCTCAACACCCACCCTTCTCCTCAAGAATGCACCTAGCACCCATGTTGCATGGATTTTTCACCGTACAGCACCTACGAGTTTATACACGGCCTGCATGCACTTCTTGTAGGCTGGTTTTGAGGCCTTTTCCTTGGGTGTGGAAGACCCTCTGGTCCTGCATATGCCTTGGGTGAGGGCTTCAGCTGGCCATCATTATTGGCCCAAATTGTTTGGTAAAGGCATATTCTAAGTAGATATTATAAAAACCAAGGATGAATTCCTTTTTAAAATTCCAAGCCATACTTCTTCATTAAAATCCCAGGCATAATTCATTTATTCTTCTTCATCTTCTAGAATCATTCATTCCTTTCTTTTTAGATCATAAATTCCAAAATATCTTCAATATGCTATTTTTATCCAATCAAGGATGATGCATGGATCATTTATTCATGCCTCATTCATGCATGGCTTCTCTTTTTTGTGAGGGATGTGTTCTCCATTAACACATATATTCTTTATTCAGGATCAACACAAACAATCATATGATATTTCAAACTTCATACAATTAGATTAAATGAATGAATCTTCAACACTTTATCCACTTAGTGACTATAGAGAGATCATTACTTCTCTCCTTATACAGTTGAGTATTTCATGGACTTCTTCATGTGTTGTAACAATTTATCACATTGATACAAGTTTTGAAACATTAAGACTAGTTCTATAATCACCATATTTGTATCCTCTTGGAGAATTGATCAAGTGTAGTATTCAATGCTTTGAATCAACAACAATTCTCCATGGCTTCACCAACTTCTTCATTAATACCTTTCATTCACATATTGACTTATCATTGAACTAAAATGAAACTCTTATTAACTTCAATCCATTTGACAACAAATTCAGATCATATGCACTTCAATATACCATTTTTATTTTGTTATAAATATCCCTTAAGGACACTTTGAATGGGTCAATATCCATGCCAAACTTTTCTCCCCCTTATTGGAAACCAAATGAAAATGTCTTAGTGGGGTCTCTTCTAAAACATGCCCTCCTCCCTTTGAATAATATCATTTTGAATGTTTCTGAGAGAGGGATGATTTCACATCGTTCACATAGAAAAGAGCCTTTAGTTAATCAACTCTAAGTCTACTTGTGATAACCCAGTGTAGAAAACAAGAGTGATATGACCATGGTTTTTGGTGCTGTCTATAAACAACCATTCATGGGATATCATGATCAGAATGGTTCTATTTTTGACGAAGTGATTGAAGATAATCTAATTTATCAATTAAATGATAAATCCTTCTCATAATTCACAAAACATATTAAAAATTTCAAGTTAAAGATAACTCTCCCACTATAATCCCATATTTTCACCAATCAAGCACTCCCCCTTAATTAATACGATAAATACAATTATGAACAATGGATGAATGTGTGATTGGAATACCTCAGTTTCAGATTCTTGAGATGATATGAATTTCAATGGTTTGTCTTGACATAATCTTTGATATCATATCCATCATTTTTTTCTCCCCCTAAAGGGGTGAACTCCGTTTGAATTACCATGGTGGATAATATCATCAAATAATCTTCAAGATATTCATGTTGATAATCTTTCATTGTGGAACTTTTGATTTTATTATCAAATCAGGAATAATGAGTCCAACTTGTTGTACACCACTTTTCTCATTCAATTATCATCATAGGAATGCCATTCATCTTATGTTCCCTACAATGAAAGCACACATGTACAACAAAAATATAATGGAATAAGATGGAACACTTGCGAGCTTATTAATAGAAGCACAAGGGAAGATAATTTTCACTCAACCCAAGAACTCCTTTTCATGCATATCTAAAGTGTCTGGTACTCTTCATGCTAATTTCTACTCTCCATTTGTCATTTTGATCTTCCTTTGTCATCTTGGAACCTTTACTTTTATTCAGCTTTATCTTGGGTTGATTTTATTCCTTTACTTATTCCAATAGTGAAGTAGTTTCCACTAGTGCACATTATTCAATTTTCAACATTTCCATATGGCATGGTAAAATAGTTATACCATTGTTTTCATGATTTCCAAACTTATTGAACCTTCGAAAAAGTAGTGGTGAGACACTTGGTTAATCATGTGTTGACAACCTCTCATGAAATTCTAATTTTCCTTCATGTGAAATTACCCGTTTCCCATTTGCCTTTGCATTAGATAGTACTTCATCTTCAGCTCTTTATAGTTCTCTAGAAATTTGAAATTGATTAGGTCAGATAACTAAACACTCCTTATTGACATTTTTTAATTTTATCTTCCACATGGCTTCTTAATTTTCTTTATGTTTCCTATATTAGGAACCTTATTATCTTTAGGAATGTCTTCGGTTAATCCCATCTTCTTCTATATTGATTCTCCTTTTAGTTTCAGCTTGCTTCCAATCATTTCTATGTCTTGTTTGCAGTGATCAATGGTATGGAATTTTGTTCCATAGTATTATCATCTTTTCTTTGTTGAGATGAAATTATTGGAATCAATCTTATATTTCATCTAGGTAATTGTTTGTTTCATAGTTTTCTTGACTTCAGTGTTTTCCATATTCCCAACAGAAGTCTTTTCAACTCTTTTTTCCTTTCTCCTACCTTTGTTGTGGTCTATACTTCTTATAAACTGCCTGAGGCATGGTAGGAATAAACAAGTACTCATCATAACTGTGAACACATTTGTTGTAATTATAACAGAAGTCTTCAAGACAATCAAATATGTTCTTGATAGATAGATTCTTCTTTATCTGTGATTTTTTCTTTTTCTTTGAAGGTTTCTTCATTTATCCACATCTACTTTTCCTGAATGTAGGCCTTCTATAATTTTCATATGCTGACATATTATTCTAGTAATCATTGTCCTAATGCCCAAACATCCCAAAATACCAACAATATCCCACAAATATATTTCTTTTTATTATAGTATCAATTTGGCAAGATTTAGAGTATTTTTGTTTCTAAGATTTTCATTCTTTATATAGAGATTCCTTTTAGAAGTTTCCTTTATTAATCATTCCAGAATACACCCTTGATGATTTGATAGATGTATTGATATTTTTATCAGTCCACATCTTCCCAGCATTTAGTATTGAACCTGTACATGCAGATGAAACTATATTATTAGAAACAGAACTAACTGGGTTTTGGGATGCCTTTTAAAGGTTTATTTTATATTCCTCTTGGAATAATATTCTTCAGTGAAAACTTGAATGCAATCATCTCTTATTTCATCTCTTTAGTATGTTTAATCTTGGTTTGATTGTTGAGTCTTTAGTTTCACTTCAAGCTCTAAACACTTCATTTTGATGGATATCTACTCATCCTCACCAGATCTTAGCTTACTTTCCCAATTATACTTCAGAAATGTTATTTGTTCATCATGCACATTTCTTAATTGTTGCAAAGTGATTTCAAGCTCCTATAGGTTGTTAGAATTGTTTTCTAGTTGAGCATCATTTACATCCATAGAAACTCTGTGAATCTTTTCAAATGGATGTAATTGTTCTACAAATATAATATTAATTAATTATTTCTCACAAATACTTTGCTAAAATTATTCAGTAATTTGAGAATGTATTTCATTGAAAAGGGGATTGGTTTCTTCCTTTTCCATCCCTGGTTTTTTGAAATTCTGGATATGCCCACACTTTTATCCCATTATTCTTCAATGGAATTATCTTATTCATCCAGCTGTAATTTTTTATCTTGAAAATCACTAATGCTTGCAGCAATGTGTCTTGCCACTTCTCTAGGGACATTATTCATATTATCTTTGATTGCAGTATGAAGATCACTAATTGAACTATCATCATCACATCCTGAGCATGCATCATCAGAAGAATAATAAGTATTATCACATGTTCTACCTTTCATATTACCTTCAATAGGAGGTGTCTCTCCATTATTAGTAATATTCTTCTTCATATTTCTTTTCTTTTTATTATTTATATTTTTTGAGTCTTGGCAGAAATCTCTATTTGAGGTTTCTCATTCATATCCTCAAATCAGCAGTTCATTAAGACTCCCTTGGATATTTTAGAGGTAACCTCCCCTCAGATACCAATTGAATTGCTCAGATTAGTGTGAATCACTGAGAGAGGGAAGGGGTGAACCAGTGATCCCTTTAAATATTTTTACAATTTGATTATTTTTAATTAAACCTCTATGGATAGTTAAAGCAACGATCCACTCTTCCTTTGTCTCTCATCCTTAACTATAATGATGTAGTAAATGTAAAGGCACTAAACACAAGGATTTACATGGTTCTGTTCAAAGAGATACTCCATGATTTGTTTGTTATTCTCCCCAAAATAAATTCTCCACTATAATTTGGTTAGTAATTATAATGGTCGATACATATTCTCTTTGTATCTCTCTGGATTCCCACCAGAGGTTCATTATGATACTTTAAACACTGCTACCATAGTCCTACTGGCCTATTTTATAGCCCCAGTGAGGACTTCTTCTCCTCCCTAAATCTCACAGGGTTCTTCTATCTCTCGAGTCACACGAGTCTATTCCTTCATTAATTTAATCTTTGATTAAATGTAGATGATCTTATTATCATCCCACATAGTCTTTCTAAATCAAACCTACCTTTATATCTCTTTGTGATCTTCAATAGCCTTGGGTGAGGTCTTTTGTCCTTGCTCAATAATTCTGATCACTTTCTTGATCAGTTCACAGTTCAACAATGCTGATGTAATTATTTCCTCTTCTGATTAAGACATGTCCTCACTGAGATGTGTGCCAATGGTGCTCACAACATCTTCAATAATATAATATGAATCAAGGATCTTTCATAATATCAGCACTGTCTTTATTCTTGGATTCTCAAACACTTTAAAATCGGAAGGAAAATCTTAAATAAATCTATCTATCTTCAGTCTTAGTTATTATTCATTTCATGCATGGATTTCATGGCTTCCAATACATCTTATATTTCGATATCTCAATTTATTCTTCTTAGTGAAACTACTAAAAGAATTAGAAATTATCCATGTCTTCTTGGAAATAATCACATAAACTTATGTGATTATTCAAACATTAAGGATTAGCTCAGTTGGTATCATCTGAAACGATAGACATTCTTGTGTTCATGCATGATTTCATGAGTGGGTCTAAATATTTTTCAGAGGAACTATATTCTTGGATTCTTCTTTCTCAATATTCACACACATAATTTCTTCCTTTAAGTGTCTTCATATGTGCATGTGTCTGCATGCATGCATGAACAATCTATTTATTCACTATTGTTTGTAAACCCTAATGGGTGTAATTTTTTGAGCACACACACTTCCACTTTCTTTTGCTCACTTAATATCACACATACTTTTTCTCTTTGGTTATTTGCACACACCTACTTACTATTAGATTTCGATTCAATATAGGTGTGGGTCTATTGTGTGTTATTCGTTTTTTTTCTTCCTTCAATTGTGAACACACAATCCTTTTGGGATTTGTGTTCTTTTTCAAAACCATTTGTGTGTATTCAATGTGTGGATTTTTTTCTTAAACAATTGGGTGTCTCAATTCGTGCATATGAATACATGTGTATCATGCATGTGTTATATTTTCAACACAAAGAGGCTTGGATCCCTTCTTCTTGAAAAATCGAGGGGCATAATTTTTCTTCTACATGAAAACTATGGATAACACGTTCTTACTTATTATAGAAACAATGGATGAATCCTCAACTTGATTTTATTATCTTCACACAAAATGTACGAGAAGATATCTTTCACAGAAACATGGAATGGTTCTCAGCTCTGTCTCCATGAAGGAGAAACAAGGGTGTCGAGGAACCCATTGTTTTACCTGGGAGACCATTTTCACGCATGAAGCACATTGATATTTCATAGGAACCTATCACATGTTTGGCTTCTTTTGCAAACCAAGGTGGTTCGCACTTCTTTTTATTCAGCAAGGGAAGTGCGAGACTACTTCGTGCAAGAGTTTTCCATCTCCCCTTCGTGTAGTAGGGCTACATGGAACCTTTCATATAGTTCTCTATTTATCATAGAAACAAGATATTGATCTCAATATTTTCTACAATAGAGTCTGTTTCTAGGGATCTGTATTTATAGTTGAGGAATAATGTTTCCCCATGTTCAATTACCATAAGATATGCCGAGTGTTCTGAATCTGTAAATGGACAAGATCTTCTCTTTTGAAAAAATAAAGCGTGGGTTAAAAAAAATCCTTAAATATTTATTGTTTTCTTTTCAATGAATGACCTATTCATTGTATTGTGATCCTCACATGCATGTGTTTCGGAATGCATGTAGATCATTTCCCCAAAGGCTTCGAGCATTCTTACATGGCCTCAGAACTCCATTTTCTTCAACCACATTCCAATTCTTGAGTTTGATGTATGAATGAATATTTTAATGCATCCACATATTAGGTTCTTTCAGATTATCATCATGTACTAAATTTGATCTCTAATGATGATCAAGAGCTTGATCTCAGTGGATCAGATGTAGAGATGGTGAGTAGTGGAGTCTGGTGCCCCTTAATATGGTCGAAGGTGGAAGATGATTCCATGGTCGTTGGATCCGCTCGGATCGACCATGGATGGCCCATATTAGAAGGCATGGTTTAGATGTGGCGTGCAGTTGAGATCTTGGGCACGATCAGATGGACAGAGGAGATTACATTCACATTTTTAAATCCTGTTCCACATCGATATGTCTTATAGTTTTCTCGTGGTTTAAATATCAATCTATAGTAGCTGATTCTTATAATTCTCCCCTCTCCCTCTATGGTACAACCCCATATCATGTTCACCATACGTGCACGCTCTTAGTGCCCACTATGATCCTCGAGCACACACCTAGAACCCACGTTGCACGAGTCCATCACCTTATGGCACCTACGGGTTTATACATCGCCCAAATGAATTTCTTGCAGAATGGCTTTGATGCCTTCCCCTTGGGCGTGCTAGACCCATGGGTCCCACAAATTCCTTGGGTGAGGGCTTTAGCTGGCCTTCAAGATTGGCCCTAATTTTTTTGTAGGGTCATATAATAAGTAAAAAGTATAAAAACCTAGGATGAATTCCTCATTAAAATTCTAAGCCATCCTTCTTAATTTAAATCACATTCATTCATCCTTTCTTCTTCATCATCATCAAGCATCATCCATTCCTTTCATTTTAGATTAGAAATTCCAAATGATCTTCAATATGTTGTTTTTATCCAATCATAGATGATGTATTGATCATTAATTCATGCCTAATGCAAGAATGGCTTCTCCTTGTTTTGATTTATGTGTTCTCATTTAACACATACCTACTTCATTGAGGATCGGCACAAAGAATCATCTGATATTTCAAACATCATCCATTTAGATTTAATGGATGAATCTTCAACACTACATCCACTTAGTGACTATGGATGGATCTTTACATTTATCCTCATGAAATTGAGTATTGCATGGACTTGTTCATGTGTTGTAACAAAGTATCACGTTGATAGAGGTCTTGGAACTATAAGAACATTTATACAATCAATAGATTTGTATTCTCTAGGTGAATTGATCAATTATAGTATTCAATGATTTAAATCACAACAATTCTCCAGGGCATCCCGAACTTCTTCAAGAATACCTTTCATTCACAAACTGAATTCGCATTGAAAAAAATGAAACTCTTATTCACCTCAATCCATATTGACAAAAAATGAAACTATTTTTCACTTCAACTTGAATTCCTTTTGTTTCCAATGCATTTATAATTGGAGAATGGATTGAAGTATTTTTAGCTTTACTAGATACATAGGTAGATTTATTGTTATAGAATCCCTATTTTTTAGCATATTACTTATTGATATAATTTTTGATAAAATGTGAATTTTATTGATGTGTCATTTGAAATAATAATTTTAATTTAAATAATTATCCATTCAGATATATGATGTAATATTGTGATATCCATACTGTATGAAATGGATTCTTTTATATGAAGAGATTCTTATATAATGGGCTAGTCCCAGTTACTTCCACACCTATATATTGTAATGCTAATAGTGAGTGGGCTCGTCTATGTCTATGATGTAATTCTTATTGAGGGAAGGCAATGCATAGTGCCATGAAGTAATTCTTATAGTACATTGACCCAAAATATTTTTTTTATTATACCATGACTATATAGATGTGGTTGGAATGGTTGTAAGAAATGCTTAAAGTTATTATGGAATTGCACTGAAGAAGGTTTTTTTATATTTGTTGATTGGTTATGTTTGGAATGGTCATAAGAAATTCTCAGAGTTATTACAACATGGAATCGAAGAAGGTTATTTACCTTGATTGATTGGATATTGTTAGAATGGTTGTTATACATGCTTAGAGTTATTCCATAATAGATTTAAAATATGTTGTTGTGGAATTTTACTAATTATAGAATTAATTTAATACATTGGTTTATCACATAATTGTGTTCACTTATTTTCCAGATATTTTTATTTAGACATAGTGGTATCGACCTACTCGTTTATACTTACACTTATTTAGGCTGTTGTTAGGAACTCGCGAAGATTTCATTGATGTAGGATTAGACAAGGAAAATAGATGTTGCAGTTGATTTCTTAATTGCTATTGCGGTGACATTTGAAGATGGGACAGGCATGTAGATTAGGACATGAGACCTTCAGTATTTTATTTGAGTGTTCTTGTATTCTATATTATTTTTCTTGTATGACATTTAGTTATATTTTATCACATAATTACAATATTTATTTTTTATTATTGGATTATTCATTTGGATATTATTGTTGTCTTTTTATATTGTGTTTAGTTTGATTATTATTTCAAATCTATTATGATTTTTTCTAATAATATAAAACTTCATACATAGGGGGTTCAGTCACCCCAGTATACTATCAACACCTCCACTTCTAGTCAGTAGCCTTTGGAATATGAGGAGGTGCACTTGAGGTCCCATGAAAAACCCTTTCCAAATACATGAGAGAGTTCTAGATTTGGGGACATTACAATGTGGTATAATAGGAGAAGGTAATTACTTTATTTTGTTTTAATGTTTGGGAAATGATTAAAGTGGAATAAGATGTTTTGAGTCTTTTAATGAGATTTTTCATGGGAGTAGCTAACCCACATATGAGGGAAAATCCAGGTACCCAAGGGAGAGATAATTGTTTGTGTTGTTTTCTTTTTTAGTCGATGTTATTTTACCATGGGTGATTCACATGTTGTGTGAGGTTATTTTTTAATGAGTTTATTAATTATTAATATTATAGTTTTGGACCAGTATAGATTGAAGTAGAAATACATGCATCATAATAGGCACATAGGGATATATTGACATGCATTATTCATTATAGGTACATGTCAATTTTTTCATGTAGTATATACTTACATGTTGAACTGTGATAACATATATCTATTTATTAGATAAATAAAATTAGTATTCATGTCATGACAAAGTATATATAATCCATGTTTAGGGGGACGATACGTTAGTGGGTCTCTATTGAAGTCACCTATTAGGTTGACCTTATTGATGTCCAATTCTCTATAGTTTTTTTTGGTATTATAGAGAAAATGAATCCTCATCATATTCAACATGATCATCATGTGAGTTGCAATGAGAATGATCTTGACACATATGAACTAGAACATCATATAGTACAGGTAGAGCTGATGGATGATCAACTTTGTGATAGCTTCTTGAGGGTCATGGTATCCATGGAAAGGTGTATATTTCATATCGTTACATCGATGTCTAAGCTAACAAGAGAGTTTCAGCTTCATCATCTTCCTATGTTTAATGGGAAAGGGGGCCCTAGGTAGCCATGATTTAGATTGAGTATATCCAGAAAATCATTAGGCATATTGAGATTCCCGTAGATCAAAGGGTAATGATTTCTATACATATGCATTGTAGACCCGCCAAGCATTGGTGGGATATTATAGAAGAATTTAGGTAGTAGAATGAGCTATCGTGCAATGACTTCGAGCCAAAAATCTGGATCCATTTATATCCCAAAATTGTCAGGAAAATCATATCATGAGTTCATGTATATGACATTGTATAGTTTGTTTGTACTGGACTATGATAGGTGTTTTACAAACCTACAATGCTTTATACCATCATTGGAATATGATGAGATCTCTCGGGTGAGACATTTTCAGTACATTCATCATTATGAGACTAGAACATATGAAAATGATTTCCTTTAAAAATAATTGAATATGTGATGAATCAGGCTCTCATCATATAACAGAATCTAAAAGAGGCTTAGAGTAGTGTCTAGGAATCTTTAGTAGTAAAACCGGGAGATCTTGTTTGAGTCGGAAGAAATGTAGTTATGATAGTTTCTACTAGAGCAGTACTGGGAAGAGTAGTCAGGGTAGTGGAAAACCATCTCAATGTTGTGTTATATTCTACTGACAAATATTTTTCGTGTTTGTCACAATATTAAATAGTGTCCATACCCATTAGTAAAAAATCACATTTGTGGTAGCTGGGGCTATATTCAGAGGTCCTCTTCTAACATTCCACAACAGACCTATAAAAAAGTATCGGGACAAGAAAAGGGATTTGGAGGGGCTCAACAACACCTCAACAGGATGGTAGATGAAGTTCCACAGGTTGTTCATTCAAAGGCATGGGACATGGAACCATATTGTGTGAGTAACAATATGAAGAAATGTTCATACATCAGGGTAGTCAAACTAAAGCCCAGGTAAGAGGAAAACATATGTTTCATGTTATGAAAACTTCTCCAGCTAAATTGGATACAAGAAAATATACAATTAGTCGTACGATTATTGTATCAACTACCTTGGATTTTTTGTATACAGGAGCATCACATTCTATTTTATCATCTCATTTTGAAAATGGTTCACGCTTAGATATGGAAAGTGTTGATGATTTTTTAACTATTAACACTCCACTGGGAGTACAGTAAGAAAATATGAAATGTTTCATGGTGTGTACTCTAGAGATTTGTAGTCACCATTTCTCAGGGGAATTCTTCATGTTAGAAATGGAAGGATTCAACATCATTCTTGGTATGGATTGGTTAGTCTTATACTGGTCTCATGTTGACTATTGTATGAAGAGATTTATAATAATATCTCCCAAAGAAAGCTTCTATTATCACTAGGGTGTGTGGGATGTTCAGGCTGGTCCTATGGGGCCAATTAAATGCAGATTGGATTATCTCCCAGAAAAATGATGGTATTGCTAAATATAATGGTGAAATGCTATAGTATTCTTTTCCTTCCATGGTAGACTATTTTTGGTATGTTTTACCAAATGAGATTTTTGTTTTTCCACATAAGGGAGAGTTTTATTTAATAATCAATTCGGTTCATGGAGTAGAGCCAGTTTATATCCCGCCTTACTAAATAGAACAATCAAAACATCCGTAGTTGAAGTATTAGTAGGAATATTTTGAATATAAAGGCTTAATATAGGGGAGTATATCTCCTTGGGTATATATAGTTCTCTTCTCCAATATGGCTAATGGATCATTATATTTTTGTGTGTATTATCATAGATTTATCCAAATGATGTTCAAGAACTGATATCCACTTCCTAAAATTGAATATATATTTTTTTAATTTGATTGGTGATAAGGTATTATCCAAGATTGAATTTAGATCAAGATATTATATGTTAAGGGAGATAATATCAAACACACATCAAACTACATTTTGGATTAGGTATGACCTTTATGAATTCATAGTGATTCCATTTGGGTTGAATAATGTGCTTTCTGTATTCATGGACATAATGATTAGTATTTTTATTCCTTTTCTAGATCAGTTTGTGAAAGATTTCATTGAAGATATATTAGTGTAGTCACATTCATAGGATTATCATGCCGCACATCTTGACATCATCATGGGTTCATTGAGAGGGAACTAGCACTATGCCAAACTAAATAAATGTTGTTTCTGGATAATTAATGTTCACATGTTATGACATTTAATCTTAGATATTAGAGTATTAGTGAACCTAGATAAAGTCTAACCAATTATATATTGTCATAAACCCTAGAAAGTCTTCTAAATTAAAAATTTATCAGGTTTAGCAGGTTATTATAGGTGTCTTATCCAAGATCCCCACCCCCCCATTGGGAAGAACCAAAGTTTTGGATTACCAATAAAGGGGTGATGTTTGTTTAGAATGATGATTGTGAAATAGATTTCTAAGAGATGAAAGGAAGTTTGAACTCAACACCAATCATCACATTGCTGGTGTAGGGTAAATCATATTACATGTAATGTAATATATCTAGATTTGGGATCAGAGTAGTTCTAATTTAAGAGGATCATGTAGTTTCTTGTGGATCTAGAAATATGGTACTACATGAGTGGAATTTACCTACTCATGATTTGTATTTAGAGGAAGTGGTACATGCCCTGAGATGTTGGAGACACTATCCAATGGGTGATATTTTTGTTGTATACACATATCACAAAATCCTCAGTTATATATTTTATCAATTATATCGGAACCTTATACATAAGAGGTGTGTCAAGTATATGGATTATTTCAAAATTTAATTGGATTATACACCATGAAAGGGAAACTTCGTTGCCAACACTTTGAGGAAAAAACACATACATAACCAGTAAAAGATTTTTATGAAGATTAGCAGATAATGAACATTTTTTATGACATGCATATAGAGGATCAAGAATGTCAGGATGTGAGTAGCTCTGACCTCAACATCTTTTATACCCATTCATTTGGATTGATTTATGACATATTATTTTTTTGATCTGAATGGATTAATTCTAAGAGAAATATTATATGGTGTGTGGATTCCATTAGGATGGTCTATTTTAAGAGTAAATTAAATTATTTTTCATAGAAGAGTTTGGGTTGCTATGGGATTTCATGAGGATCTGATGATGGAGTTTCATTCTTACAATGGGGTAGTATATCATGGTTTTACAAAGATGTATTGTGATCTCTATATCTAGTAATATGGGTTAGGAATGAAGAAGGATGTTGTGTGATTTATAGATACATTATTTACTTTATTAGAGGTTAATGTCATGAATTAGATACCAGATTGGATTTTGAAGACCGTATCCATCTTGAAGTGGAAATGGGATGATGTCACAATGGATTTTTGATGGGATTACCTAGAATAAACCATAAGAATAATGTTATAGGGGAAGTTTGGGATATAATTACAAAGTTATTCCACTTATTACCAATCAGGGTAACCTTTACAGTTGATTATCTAAGAAATAATTAAATTCGGGATGTGGTTTGGTTCCATGGTGTTCAAAAAAGTATCATTTCAAAAAGATATCATCATTTCATATCACGTTTCTAGAAGGGTATTCAAAAAAATCTTAGATAATGTGTTCATTTAATGACAACCTATTATCTATTGATTGATTTTCAATATAAGTGGACAATTCAGGTTTTGGAGGATATCTTATAAACCTAGGTTTTGAATTTAGCTGGTTCATGGAAGAAACATATAAAAATTCTGAAGTTGGTATATAATAAAAAACATACATTAATCAATACAAATGGATCATTTTCAGGTTTTTTATAGATTTTTTTACCATTCACTACTTTTTTGGCTTGACTTAGGTGAGTCATCCCATCTTGGTCCTTTCCCTGTGCCATAGATATCTGAACATGTTCAGTAGATCAGGAATCAGTTTGTGACGTCACAGAGAAGGAAGAAATCATATGCTGACCATTATAGGAGACCTAGAGAGTTTTAGGTTTGTTATTATGTTTTCCTTTGGGTGTCACCTAGGTTGGGACAACACCCAATATGAATCAAAAAATGCTACTGCCTAGGGTTTTTGGGCTATTGGAAATAGTTTCAAGGGTCAGTCTAGTGGTGTACCATTTGTCCCTTACACAATGATAACATGCCATGAATGATGTCTTCCACATATCACAATTATGAAGATATCATACATACCATACCCATGTGATAGACTTAGTAGACATTTAGTATTGTACCAATGTATCCTTTGAGTTCAATTCGTTATGTTTTGCAGATAATATTGAGAAACATATTTGGGTTCAGAATTTATCATTGGTTAATATAAAGTGGTAGAATGAGAGATTTTAGGAAGATACATGGGAAATGGAGTATAATATGTGAACATAGTGACCAAAATTGGTCACTAAGTCCTCACAGTTATGCATTGGGAATCTCATAGATGATCTTTCATATGGTGGTGAGGTTGTAAGATACCATATTTTTCTAGGTGTGCTTATCTCTAGGTTTTTCATTTAAGCCTTGGTGGTCATGTCTTGTTTAGAGATGGAGATACTTTCTTTAGGAAAATGACGGAATTTCTAGGGAAGTATGCTTGTTTCAATTAATGATGTCCATGTATAAATGCGACGAAGTTTTAAAATGGGTTCTTAGTATGTAGAGGAGCTTTAATGGTGTTTCAAAGAGTTAATAGGAAAAATAGTCTGAAAATTCAATTGTAGAACATTTAAACATCATGTCAAGAGATTTTACATCGTTTAATTATCATTGGGATTTAATAAATTAAATCCAATTTGATGATTTTTTTAGTAAATGCCATTGAAAATATTTACATGACATGTAAATGTATTACACAACATGTAAATTCCATACCTACTATTTAAAACATGTTGTGTGGCTAGTATTCATTATAAAAATGATGAAACTCTTCTCCTATTGACCTAGGGTGACCCTACATGGGATTTTGGAGTGCCAAACCCATTTTTAGATGTCTCGTTCAGGAGATCGATGCCTAATAATTCCTTTTGACCATGTTTCATTCATTTTCCATTCGGTTCTCCAACTATCATGGTGACATTATTTACCCAATTGTGTTATTGGTTTAGTTCGTGATCATGATATGATCTAGGAACCCATTAATAATCATATGCACCCTATTTCCCATGGGAGTTGTCCATATGAATCATTTTTGGATCGTCGGTATATGGTCGAGGGTATAAACATTAAACCCTATGGTTTGATAATTCCAATATTATGTAATATCATGATTGCACCATATTTGTGTGCACCCATGTTAATTAAATCAATTAATAATATTATCTCATGAATTCCATGGGTTTTGAATGGATTTAATATTAGTTAATGTCTTAATGTATATTTGTCATGGCATAATACCTAAGTTATTTCTGGTTTAAAATCCCTATTTTGTGTCATATTTCTTATTGATGTAATTTTTGATCAATTTTGAATTTAAATGCACATGGAATTTGAATGAATAATTGAAATTATCATAATTGATCATCGAGATATATGATGTGATATTGTGATTTGTATGTTTTATTATAGGGATAATATTCTATGCAGATATGTTCATATAATAAGCTAGGCCCAGACACTTTTAGACAAATATGATGTAATGATGATTGTGAGTGTGATATGTCTAGTCCATGCTATAATTATTATAGAGAGAGGGATATTCTAAGCTACATAATGTAATGATTATTGTTCTTTGAACTATATTATGTTTGCGACTATACCATGATTATATGGATGTGATTTGTATGGTTGTAAGACATGATCTGTGTTATCTCAGCATGTCGTTGAAGTAGATAATTTATCTTGGTTTAGTGTTTATAGTATGAATGGTCGTAAGACCTTCTCAGAGTTATTCTGGCATGGTGATAGAGTAGGTGGTTCACCTTGGTTGATTGGATTTGGTTAGCATGGTCTTAAGACATGCCCAAGATCTTCTAGTACAAAGCTGAAGTAAGTTATTGTGGTATTATATTAATTTTTGAATTAATTTAAAACACATGTTTATTGATTTATTTCATAAACTTGTTATCGGGAAAGATTTATTTAGACATGGTGGTTTTCACAAACTGATATATATTCACACCCTATTTGGGTGCCATTTTGCACTTGAGATGATTTCATGAATTTAATTTTATACATTGAGGTACCTTTTAGTTGATTTTATTTTTATTATTGGGATCTCATTTAAGGATGAGACCTACATGGGGCTTGGTACCCATGAAATTGAGTCTCTTATTGGAGTCTTATTGTAATTTTATTGAATTTTTCTATCATGAAATTTAGTTATAGTCTATAATTTCATTAAATTCATCCTTTATTATTATTATTGGATTATGAAGTTAGATATTATTGTTTTCTTTTTCCATTATCCTTATATTGATTATTATTTCTATTCTATTATTATTTGTTCTACTACTATGACATGTCATACCTAGTGGGGTATAATCTCCCCGGTATACTATCCACACCTCTTCTTCTAGTCAGTAGCCTCTAGCATATAGTGAAGCATGGATGAGGTCCCATAATAAACCCATTTTTGGCCTTGTGAGAGAGTTCCAAATTAGGGGAAGATAATTATAGTGAGGAATTGATGTAGCTTAATTTTTTATAGTGTCCATTTAAATGATTCTCGATCTTTTTGAGACTCCTTTGGGGAAGAGAGTAAAGTTAGTGATTTACGTTTTGTGAGGCCATACAATGTTCTGGTGGGATGATTTCTTACAGGCCCAACAGGCTCATGGTATGACATGGAATGATTTCATGGAAGAAATTCATGAAATGTTATATCAAAATATATAGACATATATCAAGTCAGGTATTTTTATGGTGTTGAACAAAGGATCTATGATAGTTATGCAGTATGTTGTCCACGTCGCTAACTTCTTTTCTAGAAAATCCATGATTCTAGTCCTAAGAAAATTTATATAAAAATCATTCAGTATCAAGCATCACAATGGGTTATTACATAGCTATGAGTGTGTTGCTATATGAATATCTTACTCCACCAACCATAAGTACCATTCCTGGGACATAGAAGACCTCATTTGTTTTATTTCCATGAAATCTCTTTTGAAACAACATATGCTACGTTATTTTCCTCTCTATAGGCATGTGAGGCAACTATATTGAGGCTATTAGTATGTTTTATATAGTAAATCCAATGTAAAAATATCTCTTAAGGAAAACCCTTATTATTTATTTCAAGGATTTGACTACGAATTATATTTCGGATTCAAACCATTGAAAAGTATATAAATGTTGGCCAACATACCTGATTGCTTGAATGATTGACCAAAATTCAGCTTCAAAAGCCATTCTAATGCCATGTTAATGATAGAAGGATCATTTTACAAATCCATGATGAGGGAAAAAAATTACCCAAGCATTGAGGGTCTATAATTTTGGAGTTTCCACCATCAATGTTTATTTTGATCCATGGATCAATTGGAAGGATTCAGAATATGTATTTGAGGGTTTGAGGCTTCCTTGACCTACCTAAAACGCCCAGAAGTCTAAGAATTTCTAGGTCACGAGGGTTGTTATCCATAGTTACCACTTTATATACTAGATCATCATACACAACCTTGTCCAAGGAAGTGATTCACTCATTCATATAGGGGGTTTTTCTATCAAATAGGCTAGAGTTTCGAGTAGCCCATATTGATAAACAGATAAGGGAAACCACTTCCAACAAGAGGTTTTGAACCTCCTCACAATTATTAGCTATAGTAAGAAGCTCTATGAAATTAAAAAATTGAATGCTAGTGTAAAATTTCATTCCAAATAGAGATTATAAATACTTACATAGATCCTGGGAAAACATGCAGGCAAGAAAGACATTATGTACATCATATAAATCAATCAAAAATATATGAAAGGGGAACATAATAGTTTGTCCAACCTTTCATATCTAGTCATGAGTGGATTGCTAGTTTTTCAAAATACTTCATGGATCCATAAAAATATAGGGTTGTATAAATATTACCTTGAACTTGATTACTCATGATTGTGGTCTCTTGGTTCCTCCACAATTTTAGTTAGTAATAGTCACTGGTATTGAATTTTAAGCTACCATTGTGTTTCCATACAACAGTATCAATGTTCGTAAACATGTAGTTTTGTGTTTTAATTCTAACATGATTGGGTAAATTGTTTTATTATTGTAGGCCTATGAAATAAATTCTGCAATGTACATGATGTTTCTATCATAGGGGACATGTAGAATGTCCTGGAATGGTTTTTCCAACCATCTATTTTTCCAATACTTTAAAGAAGATTGTTTTTATACCATAAAGTTTCTATAATTCATGATCCCATTAAATTTATTTTTGATTTAAGTCCACAATGATGATAAAATATGGTACATATATCCATTTATCAACCTTCCTATGAACCTAATGATTAACAAATCACAGGAGTCAGCATTAGAGAACAATTCCATGTGAATTTAAAATAATAACATCGATGAAAATCCTGAGGCCTTTAATAATGAGACATACTATTACAATAGTTTTATTTAATTCCATCTAGACCACGATGTCTAGAATTGTTTCATATAATAACCATATGCAAATAAAGTTTTCTATAATGCCATAAAGATACTTATGAATACTTCTAGGGTATATCTACAAAGTAAAACAGTAAAAAAACTGGTAGTAATCATAAAATTGATGAGGTACACACCTCCAAAATGTGACATTAAATTCCCTTTCCAAATAGACAATTTATTAATAATGTTTCAAAATATTCTCTCTTAGTATTTACTTTTCACCTTTCCCCAAATTAATGGAAGTCTGAGATAATTAAAGCGTATAGATCACCTCTTGACACAAAGGGTTATAATTATTATGTTTTTCTTTACAATTTTCATACCATTACCAAATATAATAAAATATTTTTTCCATCTTATTGCATGCCCAACCACCTCTTGATAATGGGAAAAAGAGCTTTAATTGAGGTTATGGAATTTTTAAAATCTTTTACAAGTAAAAGAATGTCATCAGTATATATTAGATATGAAGGGACCTCATTATTCCTATAATACATCATTCTATTATAAATAACACACTGAGTGATACAAAGAATACATTTTCTTAAATCGTCCACAAAAATTGAAAAACCGATCCCTAAAAGTGGGTCTCTCTGATTCACACCTCCTAGGAATCTGAAGAATCCAATAGGGGATCCTTTAACAAAAATATATATTATTTTATAGTTTATAATAATATTGATCAAACAGATAAAGACCTACTATTACTCATATATCATTAAAACATCAAAAATAAAACTCTATTTAAAGGTGTAAAAATACTTAGTGATTTCAATTTGTAGTGAAAATTTTCCTTCTATCATTTACCTTTTCCTTATGTTGACCCTCTCAAAGTCCATGAAGAGACAATGCTGAATTATTATTACCAGAAAACATCCAAATTTATTTGTAGTAATTTTATCATCACCATGTTCTCCTATCATGCTTATAATGATATTGCGACTAATTTTGAGGATTGTGTTCCCAATGGAGATTATTCTTAAATCCCTGATCCGAATTTTGTTTTCCTTCTTCGGTATAAAGAAAATTATGTTTCAATTTTTACAATAATTCATTGAGATGTTGATGAATAATTACATTACATCCAAAGTAACATCATCTTGAATAATGTCCCAGTAAAACATGGAAAAAAATTAGTGGACACATCTGGGCCAGGGGAACTCTCTAGGTTAATAGAGATGATGGCCATTTTGATTTCCTATTCAGAGGGATCCATGTTGATGGCCTGATTTTGGTTCCCCAAAATAAAGGTAACTATGTTATCAACCATTTTTTGTGTGTTTTCTAGATCATTTTTTAATAAATTCCTTTTAAATAATCCAAAAAATCATTATATATCTAATTTTTTGACGTTTGAATACATTTATTAATTTGGATGGCATTAATTCCTTTGTTAACCCTCTTCTCTTTCTGCATTCTATAGAACAATTCTGAGTTTCTATCAACATAATTTATATAGTTTACAGTCATCAGGTTTGTATCTACCCTTTCATTGAACATCAATAGATCATCCAAACATTTATGGTCTGGTATTTATTCCGTAGATGGAAGAATCTAATCATGATTTCTTTCTTGACAAAACATAAGATGGTATTGTACGACATTGACTTCCACATATAATTTAAAAAATAATTATTTCCCTTTTCCTTTAGGTATCCCTTGATATTTTTCAATTTTTTCTCTATCCTTTGATGTTGGATTCCAATAAAATTGATTTTATAGGCCTCTAAAAGAATTACCCTACTTCTAAGAGTTATAAGCCATCCACTATTGATATGAAGGGGATGAGGATTTGACCTTTCTAAATAGGAGGATACTTCCACAATTAATGGGTTATGATCTGAATGATATTTGGGATGTTTAAAACTT
The DNA here is from genome assembly GCA_963277665.1 of Viscum album. Lineage (NCBI taxonomy): Eukaryota > Viridiplantae > Streptophyta > Magnoliopsida > Santalales > Viscaceae > Viscum > Viscum album. The sequence goes on along the minus strand of OY728119.1, from coordinate 765,781,527 downwards.
AATACCCTATTGGGAGAACTCCAACCATCCATTTGGAAAATATATTGATCATGTGTAATTTATTACCTTCTATTTAGGGTTTATCCACTCTAAGTAAAATCATATCCTATGATAAAAACCTCAACAAGGCTTCATTGATCAATAGAAGAGGCAAACTCTCAATAATCAATTCTATTAAAATTTTACGCAGTTTTTTATTGATGTCTCAATATAGAATTTAAATCTCAAAGAATTAACCATTTTTAAATCATTACATCAGATATTTCCCAAATTTCAATCCACAAGTATCATCTTTTTATGAATGAATTGGAAGCATACACAAAAGAGATAGATAAATTATATCATGATGTGCTGCAATAAACTAAAACTCTTTGTGATCCATTTCTTTATTTAGTATGTTGGATGTTATCATGTTTTTGAACCTAAAGTTTATCCATATTTATGTTGTGTATGTTTTCTAAAAAAATCTATATCTAAAATATTCCTACTTAAAATCTTTCTATTTATCCAAAAAAATATTTTTTTTACGAATGCTACCAATATCAGGTTTATAGTCCATAATAAAATATCAAAGTTCATTAGAGGTTAGAGAATTTCATATACCTTGACAATTCCAATATAATATCCTCATTAATTAAGGGATTTACCCTTTGTCTTGGGCCCCCTTTGATTTGACTCGTTGACTTGGATTTTTCCCATTTTCCTTTTTCCTTTTCTCATTTTCCATTTTATACTGCTTTCCATTTCTGGGACTTTTATATATAAAAAGTAATATTCTTCACCTACATGTGATATTAGATCAGGATGATGATAGATACGTGTTTCTTCATTGTCATCAGACTAGAAAGAGCCACTAAAATTGTTAAATTTGTTATTATCTTGTACATATTCCTAGGATTGCACTAGGATTTCATTCTTCCTAAGAACCATCAATGGTGGGAAATATGAAAGTTTTTCATCCAAACCTCCTAAAATAGAATTTTGATCATATTGGTAGTCATTATGTGTAATCAGTTTTGGGATAATTTTTTCATTACCCTCATGGGGTGGAGTGACTTGTGTGACTACATTAGTCCCTTGATATTTGGAATATATTACATCCACTAGTAGTGTTGTCTCATCTACAATTTTCTCACTATTATCATGTATGACTTAGATTTCTATACTATTTGGTTCATTCCCATCAAAATTTTCCTCATGATAAAGGAATGGTTTGTGTGATATATTGTTCTTCACACACATCCTTAATTTCCCATATGCATCAAAATTCTTATTAACATGTTCTAAATTTTTCTGAGATTTTTTATTATTATCAACAGTTTCTGAGAGATCCATCTCTACATCTTCTTATTCTCCTATTTTCATGGAGATATGTGCCTCATTGGGATTTTTCTGACATTGGACACTTGAAAGGGGTACTATGAGTATTCCGGTTACCACCCCTCATATAACATCATTGTCTGATCATGGGTTCCCATCGAGCAAGTGTATTCAATTAGGAAGTAACCTTGTGATTTGGGTATTCTCCCCTCAATATTGAAATTATCATCCATCATCTTCCAATTATGAGGTAATGGTGTGATCTAATAGTTGAGATATTTCTCTGAATTTAAATGTCTCAGTGTTATATGTACATCTAGCTTATCATCATATCTAATAGGGACATCATGTGTGAGAACCAATGGTTTTGACGGCTGCACAGATTCACTGATGTTACCTGTCATACATTACTCAGTGTTTCCATCTCTGTTAGATGGTTCATCAAATATGTCACATTAACCTTCAGGGAGATAAATGTATTTCCAATTATTCCTTCTATAAATATTTTCATCATGTCCCATTATTTTAAAAAATATGCATTCCTTTTACCTTTTTTACTCCGAGATTAAATGGAAAATTTTGTAATTCGTTCAAAATTTAGGATTATTCTCATATTTTATATTAATAATGATTTCATCGTATCGTTTTGTGAGAACCACCTCTTCCACTAGTGTATTAGAAATATTTACTTCAATTGGGATCCTAGCACAGTGCTTGAATCTTGGATTATTAGTCTGTGTATCCCTCCATATGGGGTTCTTATTGGATGATCCTATATGCCAAAATATCATTGGATGCCAATATAACCTATTAGGATTGAATATATTAATCTAGATATTGGTTAATGTATTCCTTACATTGTTCATATCAAAATTCTAGTCCCATTCTTGAATTCTTAAGAATCTAGGATTCAATTCCTTTGAAACTATAATCCAGGTTCTCCGCTTGTAGTTATTGGATGAGAAGACTACATGGTTGTATCTACATACCATATCAGTCATATTTCAATAATAAAAAATCCAAATTTCCAAAATTCTCCTGTACTATCAATGAAATTCCAGAGATTTTCTCCCTTAGGAATTATAACTCTTATGATGTTGGAGTACATACATATTTTCAATCCTTATTCATCTACATTTTGATTTTATAAGATGTGTTGTATGCAAAAATTCCTAATAATCCTTCCAATATGTGGAATATCGAAGTCCATGAATGATAAGAAAGTATTCATCATTATTATATCTACTAATTATTTCGTGGAGTAATCGTGGCCTCAGATATGAGTTCCACCACATTTAGCTTTACTACAATCACAAATAACTCTCTATTCCCAACATGATAAAGTGGTTGCTTTGGAATTAACATTGGATTTAGATGAAACAAATATAGTTATCCACCGTAATTAGTGTTTCCCCTTATCCCCCTTACTGAATCATTATCATTGAGAAATTTATTAATACTCTGTAAGCCTCTTCACCATCTAGCAAATCATTATTATGAAATTTGTTGGTGATGAGACATCCCTGATTAGATGTGTCCTAGGTGGACATAGACCTGAGATCAAGTCACAGGTAAATATATTCTATTTTAAGAGGGCTACTGATATAGTGTATCAATCCCTTATTTCAGTAGGGAACCTCAAAGATGATTCTAGTAGTGGGAATACAACTAAACTCGGTAGAACAAGATGTGTGGCTTCCTATGGAAGGAATCACCTCTTAGAGAGTTTATACTAAGGTATTGGTGAAAACATTAGTCAAAAGAGGAAACCAATTCCTTAGGGAAGTGATGATGTATTTAGTTATCAGTGTTATAAGTTGGGTCACATGAAAGGACAGTGTCATCAACCACCAATTGAGTACCGAGCATGCCGCATGTTAGGGTTCATACATAGATTCTATACGAACCCAATATAGGTGGGAACATATGGATTAACAAGGTTGATACCTAGTACATGTAGGGGATCAGTTACCCTATATCAGGATGGTAGTTAGAGATCCACTGAACATATTGATTGGGGTAATGTATTTGGTAGTCTAGTGTGAGAGAATCTTTACCACTTGAGTTGTGAAACACGAGGAACATAGACCAAGAACTAGGGAAAAGGGATATGTTATATTTATACAGTTCAGTTTACACCTGGAGGTTGTGAGGCTAGACCATTGACTGTTTGATGTACGATCATTGTCGCTTCCAGGATTTCTATTGATTTATTCTATATAGGTGAATTATTTTAGTTTATCTTTTCTCATTTTTATGTGTTTTGGGGCTATTAGTGGAAATTTTTTGTGCAGTTATATTGATTGATACACCATTAGGGGTGTGAAAGATATATATTAGGTAGTGAAATGGGTTTTCACTCGAAGTTAGTGGGAACTATTTCTTTTGGCACTTATATGTGATGGATATGTAGGATTTTGATTTGATTTTAGTCATGGAATGGTTAGTGTTATTCGAAGACCATATTGATTGTTACTGTGTTAGGGTGAAATTCACATCTCTTGAGGGGGACACATATGTCTATCTGGGTGAACAGGATGTCCGGGAAGACTGTGCAATGCCATTTTTTCCACAGTTGGGTGAACTCACAGCCAAAGTGGCTTTTCTCATGCATGAGGATGAGGGATTAGAGGAGATTGTATTTTATCCTATAATGGTTTAGTTTCAGGATTTCTTACCTAATTAATTATTGGGTTTTCCACGTGAATGGGATGTTCTTTTCATGTTAGAGCTACTTCCATGAGTAGAACTAGTTTCTATTCTACCATACATAATTACAATGAAAGAGTTTTACAAAGTTACATCCCAGTTAGAAAAATTAGACAGAATGTTATTTATTCATACTAGTACATCACTATGGGTATCTCTCGTAATTTTTTAAAAGAAGGAAAAATAATCATTGTGTTTATTTGTTGAATGTATGAAGTTAAATCAAATGAATGTTAGTAATAGATAACTTCTTCCACAAATAGATGAAATTTTCAGCTAGCTGATGTGTTATTCAATGTTCTCCCAAATTGAACCATGATAAGGGTGTCATCAGCTACATGTGAGACCTTTTGATGTTCCATAGACTATATTTAAAAGTAGCTATGGATTGTATGAGTTTTTTGTGTTGCCATTTGTGTTGACCAAATCACCAATATTTATTAGAAACCTACTGAACCTAATATTTTTCCCAAACTTGTATTAGTTCGTGGTTGTATTTTTTGATGAAATAGTTTTGTACTATATGGCTCATTATGATCATGAAAAAAACATGAAACCATCCTGATTACACTAAGAGATAACATCCTATCTACAAGTATATAAAATTTTAATTTCTTGATGGATATGGTGTATTTAATAGTTCATATCATCTCTAAGGAAGGTGTGTTGGTGGACCCAAAGAAAGTGAAGGAAATTCTATCTTCGGAGCATACCAAGAATATTTTGGATGCATAATGTTTAATAGAATTTTCCAGCTATTGTAAATGGTTAATTAGATATTTTTACCATTAGGAAGTAGTAGTGTTAGGCTTTACCAAAAAGGGATTTAGGTTTTAATGTTCTGGGGAATGTGATAATTCTTTCCAAGTGATAATGAAATGGTTGAATACCAAACCAATTATGATCTTACCCAATCCAGTTAGGGTTACCCCGTGTTTTGTGATGCATCATGTGTTGGAAATTAGGTAGTATTGATGTAGGATGATCAAGTGGTTTTGTACACTTCAAGTCAGTTACGTCCCATATGAATGAAATTATACAACTTAAGATATTGATTATGCTATAGTGGTTTAATACTTAAAATTTTGTTATCACTACCTATTGAGAGATATTTTTATGGTGTATAAAAACCATAAAATTCTTAATTATATATTCTCCCATCAGCACTTGAATATTATTAAGTGAAGATGGGTTGAATACCTACAATATTTTTATTTTGAGATGGTTTACATGATGGGAATTGGAAATAGTATTGCAGATGCATTGAGTTGGAAGGATAAGAATCAATAGGTTTAGAAATCTAGTTCTGATTGGAGGATAGTGGAATTGTTTATTGAGAAGCTTCTGGAGGTACATGATTGGAATTGTTAGATGACCCTTACGTCCTTGGAAGTTGTGTTCAAACATCTTCCTCGTATAAAATAGAAGTAGTGCTGAGATCCAGAAGGTTTGTATTTGAGAGGAAATATTAAAGGTGGGGAGTCACTTTCTACTTGCACCATTGAAGATAGTGGGATCATTTGTGTGTGGGGCCATATTTTTGTGCCAATATGTATGTGAGAATATATTATGTGAGATTTACATGTATTGAAGTCGGTAGTTCATTCTGGTTTAAAAAAATGTCTCATTATCTTCAAAGTAAGTATTAGTGTCCAAGGATAAAGTATGATGTTGTGGGTTTCATGGTGTGATGCCTTACCTACAAGCAGGTGAAGGTTGAGAATTAGTGTAATGGTGGTTTGTTGAAGCTAATACTTATTTTGAAATAGAAATGGAATGAAGTTATAATGGATTTTTTAATGGTTCTTCCTAGGATTCCATAGATTATTGATATGATCTTGGTATTTGTTGATCAATTGACAAAGGTGGATAATTTTATAATAATTTTATGGACATTTTCTATGGATAAGTTGCGTGAGTTATATGTTCAATAGGTAGTGCATTTTCATGAGGTTCCACGAACCATAGTTTCATATCATGATCCATGCATTAAACCATTATTCTAGAGGGTATTAAAAAGGTCACTTGGTACATAGGTGCTTTTGAGTATGGATTTTAACTAACTGGTATAAGGGTAGTTGGAGCATACTATTCACATGTTGGAAGGAATTTTGAGGTCCTATATTAAATATTTTAGGTGATCATTAGATAATAACATGGTATTTGTTTAGTTTTCCAACACTTATAGTTACTAGGAAACGATTTAGATTGAATTGTATGAGGCACTCTATATTAGATCGTGTAGACCTATGTTGTGTTGGGTGGATGATGGGGGATCAAATTAGTTAGGATTGAGTCTCATATAGGAGATGTATTAGTAGATTTAGTAGATTTGAAAATGTATGGAAAAGTTTAATAGTAGGAAGAAGTCATATACTGATAGACTTAACCTACCTATTGTGGTTATAGTGGGAGATAATCTGTTTCATTGGGTTTCACCAAGGTTGGTTCACCAGAGGATTTGAAAGGAAGGTATATTGGCACATAGGTATGTGGGGATATTTAAGGTTATAGATATGATCAGACCAGTGGATACCAATATGCTCATTAAAAATGTAGTTTTTTTATGCATCAGGTGTCTCATGTGTCATATATTTAGCAGTATAACCCAAAAAAAATTCATGTGATAGACGTTGAAGATGTTGACCTTGAGTGTGAGGAATCCTTTAGGAGCTACAGATTCGTATTGCGGATCATAGTGAGAATTTATTTTGGGGAAAGATTATGCCTCTAATTTTAATCATATGTTAAAATGAAAATATTCATACCGAATCATGGGAGGAAGAGAGTTAGATATGTGGGATCATTGGCCCAATATCATTGCTTTAGAAACATAGTGGTGCTTCGGAATAGTAGCTCAATGGTGATCTGTTATTAGAGGGAGTTTTTAAGATATCAAACATTGTTTGGGTTCATTATCATTTTAATTTTTATCTAAATACATTAGATTTGGATAAAATTGTTTATCAGGTGTATGAGGAATCTTGGGGGTTTCTTGGTGTTTGGGTCATGAACGAAAGGAAATTGGTCCATCCTGTTCATGTTGCACTATTTGCACACAGTTAGAAGAAATAGCTCATAGGGGGTGATCCAAACCATGTGTCCTTATAAATATACATTCTTCATGGTTTTCACGGGATTTTTAAAATGATATAGTCCTCGAAAGGTAACTGTGTGACTTCAACCCTCTTGGACATAGTCAAGTTAATGGGTTTCACATGGTTTGTAAAATAACATTACCATACCATGTTCCCTAATAAAAATTTGTAATTAACCATTTCCCCGTCATGATTTGAAGTTCCTCACACAATTTTATCCCAATTTCATCCTTCTCTAGTTGTACTGATGAACCTAAACCCTCAATCCAATCCAAGGATCAACCTATTTCGATTCAAGGCCATATGAAGTGTCATTTGTTGTGAATTGAAGCTCTCAATTGGTATAATATCCCTCTTGCATCTCTTTTTTCTTAATATGGATTTTTGTTTCTCTATTCTTATTCTAAATCCCTAAAAGCCTCTTTTTCTGGATGATCATATCTTGGGGATTCAAATGGTTTTTGTATCCAAATCAGTGACTATGTTGAAGGGTGAGTTCATCTACGGATTTGAGGTAGCTAGTCTAAAAGTTATATTCCATGGTTTTTTTTGTTTATTTTTGCATGTGTGATTATGATATTACATCCTGCTTGATGTGTATTTTTTTACTAGTGTAATATTTGGTAAAATGGTTTTCTTAATGATTAATTGAACCCCTCATGGTCCCTGTGGAACGAATTGAGATTGATTAGACTAGATTATTCCCCACATGGCGTGTGCGAACATTCTTAAACATGAAAACTTGTCTTCTTAATCATAAAATTGAATTACGATAAAGTAGATCCGAAAATGAACATGTTGACACATTATTTGAGTTCAAAAGGTAATATTGATGGTTGTGTCTTGAGTTTTATATTTTCATAATGTATTTTTAGAATTTATAATGAAATGGGTGGGATAAAATAAAATGATTATGCTATGTGACATATGAGTTTTACTTGAAATGAATAAGTTATTAAATGATTTTGAATTTAATTGTGTAAACTTGATAAATTATGGAAATTGATAAATTTTGTGAAATGGTTTAATGTATTGTTATTTTTGAGTATGTTGAATGGTTCAAGGTCTGAAAATGAAAATGGGTTGAATGGGATATGCAATGTGAACAGTAAATGTGTCAATGTGTTAATGCATAATGATGATTAATTTGTCAAATGAAATGTAAAATGTTAATGTCATTAGTATTGGTATTGTATGGTTTGTGATATGGTATATGTGGTAAATGGATGAAAAGTATTTGATCATGTCTTGGTGGTGGGAGATAAAGGACGGAGGATCCTCCCATTGGATGGGTTGGATTGAGGTTCTAAACCCCAACCTTAAATTCATGGGTTAGGGAGTCAGACTGAGGCTATAGGCTCGTAACGAATGCATTAGATAAGACTTCATGGAATTAGGATTTATAGTATGCATGTTATGATTAATTATGAAATGTTCTTACCTAGTGAGATTTGGAACTTGATGTATTCACATATGCATGATAATTGACCATCTTTGGAAATCATGTAAAAGATGTAAATGCATTACCAAACTAACATGTGGTGAAAAATATTCTATTAATGAAAATGGTAAAAATGATGAAATGGAATTTATGGAGGAATTTTTTTATGTGAATAATGTTAACTAATGGAACTCAAGTTGTCTTTTTTTTATCTTTTCGTTTATTTAGCATTAGAACATACTAACACTTTAGAATGGATATTTTGTACAATTTGTTGGTACTGAGTTTCACCCACACCCTTCTTGGCCCCCCATTTGGTACATAAGAAAATTTCATTGTTCTAGGTCAGAATAAGGGAAAAGTCCATATACAAGGGAGTTGAGTGGGGCTTGGGATGTGAATTGATGAGGATCCATACTTGTGGTGGTTATTTTTCATATCACTAATGTGTATATAATGGGATTGTTAGTTTTCATATTATTTTTGATATCCCACCTTTGGAACTAAGAGGATACATTTATACAATTATTTTATAAAGTTTAATGGGTTTTTTCTTTTGGTGTTTCCATGACTGGATGCCAGGATGATAAATTTACACAGTATAATTTTCTCATATCCCTTGAGTGGATTTCATTCCTAGTCATGATAAAGATAATAAGGATTCTAAGAATAGTATTTTTAAGATATAAAGATGATGACTAATATTTTTGGATTGATTATATAATGGATTACATTAATTTTAAATAATAATAATTTATAAAATATGTAAATGTATAGGAAAAATGATTTTGTGAATTCGTTTCATCATTTCATTTAAAGAATGTCAAAAAAATTGAAACAACTATAAAAAATTTTCACTAAGGGACTAATAATTAATTATGTGTTTTTTTATAGAATGTAGGTAATTAAAAAATATATGACCACCCACTCTAATGATGACATATAATTCGGGGAAATCCTTTCCTGGGATTTACTCTCACACTTCTCTTACTTCCAAGAAAGTTGTTTATTTACCGATTATGGAAATTTTCCTGGATTATAGAGAAGATATTTTATCCTTACTTAATATGGATACAAATTTGTATAGTTACAAAATCACTATTGAGAAATTTATATCATTGGATTCCCCAATTGATTTTTAATTAATGATTCATATGTCTGATACTCGATAGTCTTCAATTTATAAAGTGATGTTGTTTAATATACATAAAGATTTTGATAGAGGTTATATTCTTCTAGTTGATTTAGTTAATCAAAATTATATTTCATTGGTGTTTTTAAAATTATATCTTATAAAGGGATTAGTCATACTAACATTTATTCCATGTTGTATTTTCCCAATCCCTCTAATAATAGTGTATATTATCTCGATCAAGAGAATAATGCTTGAGTATTCATTATGATGGATTTCATTAAAATTGATTCAAATATTTCAAAAGAGTATGTTTATTCTGATGGTGTAGTATATGCTGACTGAGGAGATACCTCACTAAGAGGGATGCCTAAAACTCATGTCATTATTATGAAGGTTTTGGGAATAGTTGAAGTTGGTCAACTTTATTCCCAATGATAGTTTTCCATTGAATATAATGAATAAATCATAAGAACCAGAAAAAATAACAATATGTATAATGATTTTATCCAAATATAAATAATGAAATAATCACTAAACAAGAGATATCATCTTTCACAATAATTTTAGAATTTATTTGATAATAAAAAGAATTACTTGATCACGATATATTTATTCGATATATACGTTGTTCACCTGGATGGTTTTACAGTTGTAAAATCATCGATTAAATGATCAACACATTATCCTTCGATCTAGAAGTATCTTCTATGGCACTATAGGTGCTAGGGAGATGGTATTGATCCTCTGGAATAACATACTTTGATCATCATAAAATATGTCACAATTAAAGTATTGATTACTTTTCTCTCATTTGTGAGAAGAGTTTAAATATGGAAATTATTATCTAAATCTAATGATAAGTCCCTAGATAAGTTCTGTAAGGATATAATTATCTATATATAAGGAATTTTCATCATAGTAGATTATGCTCTCTAACCCTAAAAATGACATAATTAAGTATTTATTATGTTGGGGTTAGGGAGTTGGTAATGGAATAATGTCCATTATCCAATATCTTAATCCTTAGTAAACCCAACATATAATAATACTATTATTATTATTTATATTTATATTCCATGAGAATGTATCAATAATAATATAAATATCAATATGTTAATTTATATTTATAAAAACGAAATTTAGAATATCATTTCTATTCTTAGGCGACATACTTGAACCATACACCATTACCAGTATTTATAAAACATTGAATAATAAATAGTATTCATTCAATAAATAAATAAATATAACATTCTTGATATAAAGAAAAAAATAATATTTATTACCTTGAAAATAAAATAGTATATAGATATTCAACTCTCATTGAAGAGAAAATATTAGTGATCAATGAATCGAAAATAAATATTATTCCTAGACATGAAGAATAATAATTTTTCATATAAGTAAATTAATTTAGAAATTAAATGAGATCAATAGAGACACTAAGTGTGTAACACTATGGAACTTTCCATAGGTGTGAGTATATCATTTTTTTTTCAAAAATATAATACTAGAATATAGTGACATGTATAGCTACCCCATTAGAAGAAGTTAATGACTATATGACCAAAACCACATATAGATACTCAAAATGAATTATATTAAATTTTTCTTGATATCTCATGATGAAATTTCTATACACATTTCATCAACCTATATTATTGAGAAATATTTCATTGAATTCCTATAATCACCACATCCCTAAACATGAACTTGGAATTTAATAATACAATTCAATTTCAATCAATGAAATGAGATATGATCTTAAATAATGATATAATAGAAAAATAATTCCCCTAATTATTGATCAATAAAATACCATTTGAGAAACACCAAAAGAATCCAAGTTCATAGATAATATATCTCTACATGATTTAACTAATAAATTAATGTACACAAGTTTTTATATGTTTTAATTGTAATCATAAACTCTATGTATCATTACACGTGTTGGTGGATAATAATAACCAAAGAAACATAACATATAGAATTAATAATGGTGGGTATATACTCATAATCTCATGTATCTATGATTACAAAGTCTGAACATCAAAACATCAATTTTTATAGACTCATGGGTATCTCGAACCTAATAATCATATCATCTGTGTCCATCATATGATTTGACATGACTATAGGTCATATAATTTTAAGAATAGTTTCATTTCAATTCCAGGTTCTCATCATAGAAGGGGACTATTATGATATTATAAATGAGAAAAATAATCTAGGAAATTATCTCATTAATGTTATGTTTAATAACAATCAATATATGAAATGGTCTTTTCATTATATTCAAGTACATGACTATGTAGGAAATTAAAAGTAGAAAAAAATTAGTTCTTGGACACCAACTTCAATAGAATACCATTTTACTACAGAAAATTACTATATAATTCTTGTTCGAACACTCTCAAATAATTTTCATTATTATACTATGATGGGGATTTAGTAATTGGGTCCACCACATTTTATTTTTTGGAAATTCTACTAACTGCATCATCACCTCTTTTAGAAAAGTCCCGCATTCGATGATACATCTAAATTATGTTCTTCGTCAATTGATGAAACATTATATCTAAGTATACCCAATCTAAATTAAAATTATTATTTCATTAATTTACATGTATAATAATTTCATTCACAAATAGATGAATAAATTTAAGAGATGATGTTCTAATATCATCGTAGATTAAGTACATATACATCTTATTTTACAAAACCAGTTTAAAAATTTCTCCAAAATCATACTATACTAGAATCCCCTCTAGAAAAATTATAGGTTCAACTAATATTCATAAAATGGGGAATGTAAACATAATAAATGATTGAACATTAATTCTCTATAAGGGAAAAACTCATCAACATGTCTCTAAGAGTTTAAGAATAAGAAAATGTGAAATATGAGGTTAGAGAATTTTTTTATTAAAAAGAATAGGGAACAATAAAATTTTTCCATAATCCATTGTAACAAGAAATATAATCTATAAAGGAAAAAATATACCGTGTTTTAAACCTATGGAAACATGAGATAATAAACATGAGATGTGGATTATAATAATTGGAAGAATGATATGGAATGTCCTGGAAATGAATAATATAAGAGAAATGTGGCACTAACATAGGCATAAAAATCATAAAATAGTGGAGCCAAAATTATTTACCATTTATAATAATATAATACAGTAGGAATCACTACTTGATTCTATTAGTGGAGAATTCATCACTAACTGATTGAAATAAAAAATGTGGAGAATGAAACGTTAACTGATTATGATAACATTATAGAGAAGGTATAACTTTTTAATTACTATAGAGGATCAAGTCTTAATACTCAATTCCTATAATTACTTCATGATATATAAATCCTTTTTAAATTTATTAGATGGAATTATTTTTATCTCATCCATCATTTTCCATTCATATTTCATTCATTTAAAAAAAATAATTAATAACATCATAATGAACTAATGGAATGAAAAATGAATTTCACAACATTTCTAGATGATATCACAAAAACCAAAATTAATAATATAAATAGTTGATACCCATAACCCAATCACCAAAAAAATATTATTTCATAAAATAATTAGAGGATGGTTCATGAAAATTAATTTCATCAAAAATAAGTTTTGTTTAAATAATGTGGAAATGATAGTGTAATCACAAAATAGTTTTTAGAAATATTTTTTATCTATACTATAAATTATGATGTTATAGTGACTTTAAAATTAATTTTCCACAAGTTTACATTGATAAATTAAAATTAACGAAATTATAAAACATATATTTATAAATTAATTCCAATAATTAATTATTTTTAAAGACACAATGTTTTCATCAATTTAAAGTGAAAACATGTTGAAATATTATTATTTTAAAAATATTATCCAATAATAGAGCCTTGAAAAATAAATAATGGTTTAAAAAGGTTAAATAAATTATTTTAACAAAACATACTTTTAAAAAATTACATTAATTATATATTCATGAAATGACATAATTGTTGTAATAGTAATTTTAGTGGGGAAGTTTAAAAGATTTATTTAGAAAGGATGTAAAAAAAGTTTTTTAATATCATGAAATAACTTTGTTGAAATATCACAATATAAAAAGTGTAAAATATCTTAATTTTGAATAGTTTAAATGAAAATATAAAGTTCAAAAGAGATAACACATAATTCAGTTTCCAAATATAAAGAATAACATTGGTGAGAAGGGAAAAATAAGGTCATTAATGAAAAATCTTCGTCAAATAGAAATATATTTATCATTAACACTGTCATAATTTTATGTGGATAAAATTAATTAAGGTGAAGAGTTTAAATAATAAGAAACATTTTACCCCAAAAAGAAGAGAAATTATAGTGAAAGAAAATATTATTCTTAAAGCCAATAAAATTGAAAAAAAACTTATGAAGAAGCATTATAACTCAATTGAGGTAGTCGACCCAAACAATACCCTTATAATAACTATATCATTTTAATAAAATTTCATTTAATGATAGAAAATGATTTTGATTTTCATACCACGTAAATTTCTTGAATATGGTTGAACTAATTGTTTTGGTAGTAACCACACTATATCAAATATTTCACAGTGAACAATAAGAAATATGTCTCACAAAGTAAAATTGGAGTCGAAGAACCCCCTTAAAATAATTTAAGACTTCTAATAAATTGATTAAATATCTTGGATAACTATAAGAACAATATTAGTATCCTATATCAAAACATTATTAATATCAAAAAGATTCTATAAATTGTATTTATTGTTATAACATTATTTAACCAATTCCTACAATTAGATTACCTACGCCATTATGAATAGACATCAGTTCTACTAGTACCTACTTGAAAGTGGTGGTGATAGAGGTTGGTCATCATTAAATAATGTCGATAATTACTGAAAAATAATAGAAGACATGGGAAATAATATAGACATACCCTCACATGATGACACTGGTTGGGGTGGTTAGATATCAACAACCTATTCTTACATAAGGGCACCCTATGACAGTATCCACAAGAATTGTTAGTGTATTTTACACCCAATTTATGATGGGGGGAGGGATAAGAGGAACACATGCGATCTGGTCCATAGGATGGTCTAGACTAGAAGACCCTTTCAGGATGCACTTTGGACCTGTCTCATAGGGCCTACAATCTATCAAATGAAGGTCGATTATGCCTCTTATTTTCTATTTATTTATGAATATAGTGAATATAGACCATTACTTATTGGACCTTAGAGTCTTGATAATGTTGGTCCTTTTTTCCAATAAAACATGTAGGCCTTTTGGGAAAATAATTATAATAGATGGGATGGGTGTATGAATCATCCCTTAGAGGATTCAACTTATCCTTCTAGATTTTTGGTGTGGGTGGGTGTGAATGTTTCCTTGTATTTTACCCTTAACAAATAATTATATTTAATAAGTTATCAACTTTTTTGTTGGGTGTGAGTAATATCAATCATTGCGAACTAGTTTCATAACCATGATGTTGTTATTAATTATTTTCTAAAATTCCATCTTTCCCAGAAAAGTAGAATTTATTGTAATTGATTATTTTTAATTATTTATATTGTTTTAATTTCACTTTATGTATATTTTCATTATAGTTCTTGTATATGAAATTGGCCATAATATTTATTTCCTGTTTTTTAATAACAAAATGGTGGTATATTAATCAATGATTTTAAAAAAAATTACAATTATTGAACCGAAATTATTAATTTTTGGTTATTGATATCACATATTTTTGATAATTATGTTCTCATATCCATACAATATTAAATTTTATAGCATTATTCAAGTAGGTTGTTAGATATAACCAAACGTTAAAATTCAATAAATAATGGATGATTATGACTATGAAGGCAGTTTCATTTGGCATAATGTCATTAATAGAAAACAATAATGATATAATGTACATAAATTTGATGTGGTGAATAATATTTTAATATAGTTTAACAAATAATATAGAAACTATACAAAAAATGATATACATTACCTCTTGAAAGTGGTACCCAGCCAAACAAATAGTTAATGTGTTCGTTTCTTAATGAATGAGAGGGAAACGAGGTGGATTATAACTTTTATCCTCAAAATCAAAATAATAATATATCTCTCTCATTACTTCTTCAACTTCACAATTATAATTAGTGATGATAAGTGTTGTTGAAAAATCATAGCTTCGTAGAGGAAGTAGTCCTCACAATGCAAATTTGATGGTTTTGCTTTTCCTAATATAAAAGAGGAAAGGTGGTTAATAGTTATTACATCTGAATAATAACATTAAATATATAGAAAATACCAATTTAATACTATAATAATTATAAAATTAAAATTCATAAAGTAATGTAGAAAGGAAAATAAGTTATGATAAATACAGACTCATGTTGAAATCCATGTATTTTACTTTGAGTATTCCATGGAAATAAAGGTCTTATGATAGTTTATTTTTAATTTAGGTTCTTGTAAAATGTAAAGGGTTATATGGTAATTAAAAATGGAATACTATAAATATAAAACCTAATTTATTGGATGGTATTGAAGGGGTTTTGAGATTCCCATTTTATAAGTGGTGAAAATGGATTTTTTAAAATATTTCAACATAATATAAAGAGAACAGAAGTTTCACATGTAAAGAAGAATAAAAAATTTATAATAATGTATTTTGGGATTGAATATAGTCAATTATTTTTAATCAATACATTTTTATGCATGTTTTGAAAAACAATTAATTCTGTTACTCTTAGATGTTTCTGTTTTATCATTTTTGTTTTACCATGGTGAATTTTTTTACCTCAATAATTTAAGTTTAATGAATAAAAATAAAACTAACATTGTTACATAATTTATATCTCAAATTTCTAAATATTATTTTAATATTATTATAATTTTTTATTTGAAATTAATTTTAAATGTTTATGCATGTAACACGAAAAAACTTATTTTTTAAAAAGTTCATTTGTTTGATTAAAATTTATTTGTTTAATAAAATTATAATTTTTATCAATTTCTAGGATATAAATTTTTTTATTATAAAACTACTAATTATTTTCCATCATTAAAATAATGATAATATAAAATTTTACCAAAAGAAAATTTAATTAAATGAATAGTAAAAAATAACTTTTATAGTAAAACTTTATTAAGTGGTTAAACATAGGTATTATAAATTCATGATAGTATTTTAAATTTTGTATTTGTAATACATAAATACATATGTGATCATAAAAAAATATGAATATTTCTTTATGTTATACTTACATTTTGGTATAATCAAAGATAATATGATTTATGTAAAAATTGTATTTTTATCTATTCACTTAAAATTAAATTATTTTTGAAAAATATAAAAAATTAATCTTAGTTTAATTTGGATATGTTTATATAAAAAATGAAATTAATTTTGTAAAATCAAAATTTTTAATATTATCTTTTTAATTAAAATTCAATATATAATGTAAAAGCTTTTTTATTGAAAATTAATATTTTAAAAAATTAATTGTTTTTCATTTTATCTCATACCAATTTAAAGTTTAAAGAATATTAATATATTGGTTAATATATTTTAATATCATATATTAGCATAATAATCATTTAAAAGTGATGGATTTAATTTATCAATAATTTAAATAGCTATATAAGAAGGAATAATAAATTTCACCCTCATGATTTTAAATATTCATCACTAATGAAAGAAGTTGAATGTATTCTAAACATTTTTATAATTTAGTGTATAACATGTAATATTAAATATTCCATAATCTATTAGGCTATATTAAGTTACTTAAATTTCCATAAACAACATTAACCTTACTTAGAGTCATATACTCATATTATGTATATAAATTAACCATATATTCCTTAAAACAAACCTTCCATAAAACCATATGAATCTCCATGACGTTAAAGATTAGATAATTATTATATTATACCAAAAATGAGAACTTTTTTAAAACTAAAACTATATAAAAAATATGTTAGAAATTCAAACATTATCCAATATATACCATAAACCCAAACTATAATGGAAAACATATCGTTAATTAATTTTCAATCCCAATTTTATGAATACTATAAAAATTATGTTTTAAAAATAAATAAAGTCGATTTTATCACCACATAATTTGAATATTAATCCTAATATTTATCCATCCCTTGATCATTTTTTCTTCAATAGATACCCTAAGAAATATAAATTTTTCATAAAATCACATTTCAAGGTAAAATATACCATTTAATGCATTATTCAAATCCATTAAAACAAAACCATTGGAGAAAAATCCTTATATGATTCACATAATCCACATAAAATTTATATATACCAGCATAATATATATAAATATGACATAGTAATGAAAATAGATAACACTATGAAGATTTATTTTTTATTATTATATCAAACTGACTACCTAAGGTAACAATAGAAAACTGAAATATTTAATCATGACATGAATATACTAATATTATTAACCATTGAAGAATTCTCTTTTTTTTCTTATAAGACATAGTCGTTTCTAGATATATACCATTTTTAGTATCATTTAAGTGATCATATTTCAACTAAATACTAAAAACCAAAATTGTTCTTAAAAAAATTAGATTAAATGATCACATGAATTTGAAAACTCAAACATAAGATGGCTTCTCAAATAAAACCTTCATTTAATCCTTTGATACTTTTAGATCAATCTAAAATTTAATTAAATTGGGTTTTTTTGTTATATATAACCGAATCCAAAAATTATATGTCCCAAAAATATCATAAAACATCTTAAAATATTCTAAACCTCAAAATAATTGAATATTATGAACTCAAAGTTTGAATAAAAAATTATCCATATAAAATACGTATCCATTAACTTGTACATTAACTCCCAAATATAAATTTTTTTATATTTTTTATCTATAGTAATTATTTATAAAGTTCTATTACCTATATATTTTCAAATCCTTCAAAATCGTATGTAAATTTAATGTGAATGAAAAAAAGAATTTATATTTAGAGTATAAAAAAGGTGTCTATGTGGGCCTCTTAATCATTACCTAGGATACTATTGAGTCAATAAAAATATGAACGTTTTAGTTACATATTTAATGAATTTTTTAGTTTTTTCATTGATTATTTTTGTTCCCTTGTTTATTATTTAGTTTCTCTTGGAGTTTTTGGTTAATGGTGGGTATTTATGGATTGATAGAAGGTGTCACATAGTTGTAATATGGTTAGATGAAACATTGTAACCTCCACTAGAAAGTAATGCAGACAATTTCATCCTAGAAAAAGGAGACAACACCATTGCTACACAGTTTGGTAAGTTGTGTTGAATTTTCATCTCAGACAATGCAAGATACACGGATTCCACATGGTTTGGAAACCATGAGGTAAAACCATGCATCCTTTATAGGTCACTAAAATTGTAAAATTACCTTTCTATACATGCATATAATAAACTTCCAAATACGTATTTTATTCCCCTTCAAGTTCATGTGATCCAAAGGAATCCTATTTCTTCATGTACAATATTTATCTCTTCTCCCAAGGTGTGGATATTTGAGTTTTCTTTAGGTTTTTAAGGTGCATATTTAAGGTAATATTCTCTTTTATTCCTCATGTTCCTTGACCATTCATTTTATTAATATTTCCTCTAATTAAACGGTCATGTGTATCTAGGGTTCATGTTTATTTGGGTTTTAATTATTATATATTTTTTGGTTTCTATTGGATTTTATCACTTTTTAAAAACCTTGGAAGATTATTTCAAGAGGGTATTGATGAATAGTAGTTTGTTTGATCTAGGTATTCATTTTATCTGTTCCATTAAATTTAAGAATACTTGGTTTCTAATCTTTTACACCTTCCTTGTATATTAAATAGTGATATATGATTTTTAGAATAATATTTTATGAGAAATGAAGTGGTTTACATAATTTATTTGAGGTATATTAAATTATTTTTTCTATTATACACACCAAGTGTTTTAAAAATTTATCGATTGGCCTTTCATGATATATTAATGTTTTTAAAGCATGGTGTGTCTATTTAAGTGTATTTTTAGAGTCTAAAATAGTGGTTTGTATTTATCAAAAAGATTCAAAAATGGTTTTGGACTTAAATTAAGTGCGAGTTTTGTTCATTGAAAATTGTTTTTCATTTGACATAAATGTGTTGGTTATATTTCAGAAATGTGTGATTTCTTAAAGGGTGTTTGGGGCCCATTTGGAACATTTGTGAATTTTTTGTTCTTGATAAATATCATTTTATATTCATAATTAATTTTTATATTTATTTTTATGGGAGTCCCAATCTGAGAGGCTCCCTTGTGATCAAATGGTTGAAAGAAAATATATTGTTTCATGGGGTTTCTCAGGGGTGACATGTTGTGTGTGTTTCTTGTGTACGATGTATGTGAATGTGATTGGAACCTTGTTTGGAATTATTGGCTCCCCCCATATTAGTCAAGACATGGAAACCAATAATTGAAAGTGAATTTTTGGTGAATGGTTGGGGAACTATATTAGGATATAAATCTTGATAGTTTACCTTAATATGGACCATTATTTGAACAAAGATAATGCCCCTAAGTAAGACCCGGTAGAGTGAAATAGAGTGTGTACATTGGTTGATGTCATTAGGTGAGGCATTCCATAGGAAGAGTCATATTTAATTGTGTTCTATATTACTCCCCTATGATCTTATATTATTACAAGTACATTGGCACTTAGTTATATGTGGTGTATGATTGAGATTTATTCTTGGTTGGATAATTATATATGTTAGTTTTCTATTGAAATTATTTTGTGATAATTTATGCTTCTCTCTTCCATGGAATCCCTTTTGGGAAATGTGATGGTATAGTATTAAATTGTTTTTTAAAATTACTAATAAAATGTAAAATAATATATTTCCCTATTTCAAATGAAAATGTCAACTTGATACCAAAAAATGATAGTATATTTTTACTGTAAATGAACCATGATTTCAATGAGAAAAGGGAAATATATGGTGTTTTGTTTTGAATTGGAAATGTGTGAAAAAACTAAATTTTTTTATTATATTTCAATCCTATAATTGATGTTTTATTATTTAAAAGGAATGAATTGGGAATATATTTTTTGGGATGTCCGATGTGCTTTAATACTATTGCCTATAGTTCTTTATTTTTTTAGCTTTTACTGAAGGTTCTAGCTTGGATTTTTCTGCGAAGTGTGATAGTTCGTTTGGGGATCCGAGAGTTACCCTTGATGTAAAATGGAGAAATTATGGTCATCAGGTTCAGGGTGGTTTTTCATTTTGGGTTTTTTTTGTTTTATTTTTTTGTATAAATGATATTTAGTTTTGTAATTGTATTTATTTTGGACCGCTCTATTTATGTTCCATTGTTTTGTTTATTTTATTAGGTAAATCATTCCCCTGGTTCTGCATTGATCCCCTAAAACTATTTTCTATCCTATGAGGATTAGGAATGATTCTCATCCCTTGACTCAGGCTGTCTAGGGTGATGAGTTCGGGTTCGACTTTTGTTGGTTCCTGAAAAACTGTTATCAGAAGAGGATGGATTCTTTGGGATACCTAGCTTTTAGAGTTCCCTTTGTAATTTGGGAGGTTAGTTTAGATGAAGTAGGACTGTGGTAACATGAGTTTTAGGTATTAGGGATTTTCTGGACAACACAATTGATGTTGAACCTCAAGTTTCCATGGGAAGTCATGTTTTATTTAATTAATTTGGTTGTTTTTTGTTGTTTTATGTTTGGGATGAAAAAATAGGAGTTTGTTTAGTGGTCTGTTTGAGTTGGCTAGGCCTGGAAAGTCATGTGGACCTAATGAAATTTTTCCAAAAGAACCCCTTTTATAATATATTTATTAGCATATTTTTTTTAACCATATGATAAAGTCTATTATATATACTATTTTCCACTTGTGAGTTTTTTTGGAATAGATTAATTTGAAAATTTTTCTAAATTTTTTTTTCATGTTATGAAAACATGATTTTCATTGGTAATGTATTGGATATTTGGAAAATAGATAAATTATTTTTCAAATTTATTATGAATAAATATTTTGAAAAAAAATATTTTTATAAAATTGACTTTCGGTTTAATGAGATTGGAGTTCAATGATAAAAAATTGGGGTTTATCAAAATTGTTTTTTGGGATTCAATTTTTTTTAAAGAGGGTTTTTGGAATCTATTTTAAATATTAATAAATTTTTATTAAAAATATTATTAATTCAATTATGTTGATTTAATGAGATTTATTGAATTAATTGAAATAATTTGAATTTGGTGAATTATATTTTTGGAAAGAATTAATGGGAATTTTTTGATCTCTTTTGATTTTTGATATGGAAATTATATTGAGAATATGAAACTTGGGTTGGAAGTTTTGTTTCTATGATCAAAAAAGACTAATTTTGACCATTGGTATTCTTATGAGCACTCACTCACATGGATGTGTTTTTGAGATAGATTATTGATGGAATGATTTTATGGGTGATTGGTTGGGAATGCGAATATGAATGTCTTATACTATATGGAATAACATTGGTGGTTGTGAAAACTATCAAGTCTATTTTTTATTTTCAAAAGTGTTATCAATTGACAGAAATTTTTATTCTTTGAGAATCGATGGTTGTGTAACACATTTTCTTGTGGTTTTGGAAAAAAATTAAGTGGTGATTCAAGTTTGAGTTTTTGTTGAAGTAATGTTATGTGGGTTTTTAAAAAATTATTTTTGGGATGATTTTGAGTTTTTTCCCTTTTTTTGTTTACTGTTTTTTTGTGTTAAGGTATGGTTGATGTATTAGATGTGATTGAGTTCATGGTTTTCTTGTAACATAGTGTACACCCACACTGATGATTCAGTGGTTGTTCAAGGTTTAGCTACAGGTGGTTAACTATTGGGAGACCCTAGAGTTTATCAACCTAAGTAATTTCTTTGTGAGTTTAGAAGGATTAACCCTCTTTTCTTTATGGTTTGGAAGATCATATGGAAGCAGAAGAATCGATGTTGAAAATCAATAGGTTTATTAGTTTCCTCATATTTCCCAAGTATTTAAAAGTTATATTTTCTACCTTTATGCTCGAAGGTCTCACTTGGATGTTGTGGAAGTTAGTACCTCAAACCAAGCCTCGTGAAGTGATTACCAAAGAGATGTTTATGGCTTATCTCATCCAGTAGTAATTTTTTGAGTTATTGAATGTGAGGTGGAGAATGGATATTTGAAGTCTACAATAAGGTTATATATTGATGGTGGAGTTCTTTTTTCGTTTTTTGGATCTTTTTCCTTACCTTGTGTAGTGGGTTGTAGATGATTCATTGAAGGATTGAAATTTTGAGAATGGGTTTTGTCTTGATCTTCATTTGATGGTTTCAAATTTTTGTCAACCCTATTTTCTTGATATGGTGAGTAAATCTATTCGGGTTGAAGTAATGTAATCAGGAGTGCATGAGGTAGAAAAAATTCCTCTAGTATCAAGAATTAGTGTAGGGAATTCTAGTAGTGAGGTGATGATTCTTCTAGGAGATGTTGGTTCTATTCATTGAATTAAAAGGACTCTAGATAATTTATCAACTTCTTGTAGTCTGATGAGTGTCCATCTTCTAAATCCCTATCTTGGTAAAAGTTCCATGCTAATGGAAAGAGAGTCTTGTGATGTATCCTGTATTTTGGTTCTACCTAGGGTGATGTGTGGTAGCCTAGGACCCAAAAATAAGGTGTTACGAGTGGTGATTATCATCTCGTAAATATGGGAAAATAGATGATTTTTTATATTACGGATATATCCATAGGTTATTGAGTGAAGATATACACGCATCCAAGAAATTTCCAGGGTCGTGTGGAAACTGGAATTTTCTCTTGTCTCCATTGTTGGGGTGTAACGCCTCAACCCCAGAAGCCCCAAGCCAGTGCATTATTTCAATATATTGACATGATTACAATGAATCAAATCTCGATGGACTGATTAGTTTAGTAGTTTTTGAAAATAGATTACATACATGATATTTACACAAAAATCAAAACATGAAATAAAACATAGATAATACTTTTAAAACTCCATTATTCACCTAGTTTAACCCTATATATCAGTTATAATACACATTTTGGCATCCTAGGAAATTTAATCATATTAATGGGGTCAGCTCATATGCTTAGTAAGGGTAAAAACATATCATAAGCTGTCATAAATAAGAATAAACTTTTATGGAAGGGTATAAAACTAAACAAAAAGAGTTTTAAAAATAATCTTCAACATAATATAGAAAGAATAAATTAAATTATTCCATTTGAACATTCAAATGTCAATTCTACTAGTCGAAAAATAATATCAAATATCAATAAAAAATCATATAATGATGGAATGCATAATTTTTTACATTTAGAACCTAGAATTGAGGTTGAGTTCCAAGAATATATAATTATCAAGAATTCATGCCAAGAATCTATTATTGTCAATGATTTGTGCCAAGAATCTGTTATGGTAAAGGATTGATTACATGAATCTATTATAGTCAAGGATTAATTCCAAAAATCAATAAATTGGTAATGCCTCATTCAAAACCCAATCCAGTTTTTCTTAGGAGACCTAACAATGCATCGAGGGGATATAAAGGGTACCACACATCACTTATTAATTCCAATACATTCCTCATATAAATATGTTGAAATATAAAAAAAATAATTCATCTCAAAAACTAGTATACAAAATATGAATACTTCAACCATAAACCAATAATGGTATATAAATAGAATTTTCACAATCAAACTGATCCAAAAACATTCCATACAATATGGTAAGTGATATCATAAAAGATAAAACTCAATTAATAATATGAAGCAATAAATTATCTTAATAGATATGAATATACTCTAATAAAATAATTATAAAAATCATTAGACAAATACTCCTATTTCATTGAAATCATTTATTCAAAAGACACAAGATTATAAAATAATACATTTTAAAATTTATTTTTGAATGAACATCTCCCATTAAACATTTAAAATTTTGAATTAAATTCTAAAATTTACATTTTAATATATTAATTTCCTTATAAATAAATCCATGAAACCCATTATAAAAACATGGACATTAATGACAATGATTTAGAGGGAAAAATAATTGAAACATTTAAAATGATGTTTAGTTAAAGTGTGACTTACATAAAACCATAAAAAAATTACCTATGAAAACATTTGAATGAAATTAAAAATAGGAATAAAAATGGATTTATAATCTATTATAAAGATGAAAATAATATGTATGATTATATAATAAATATTGAAATGGATAAAGGATTAATTCTTTAATCATTAAAAGCGTTACATACCACATTGAACATTTAAATCACAAACATAATATCTTCAAATAAATATTGAAATAACATGAATATAAATTTATTCAGGATATGAAATATAATAGGGGTAGTGCATACACCACACATAATAAATTGGTGGTGAACAGGGCTTATATATCATGAAAATTAAAAGTGAGATGAAATTCCCCGACAATGTTTGTATGATTAAACTGCGGATAAATTAGTGAAATAATTTTGTGTGAAAATTATAAATCCACTCAATATAATTAGAAATTAATAAAAAAAATTATGTTTAATTCACACATATTTGTGGAAAAACATAACCAATCACATAGATGTTTAACTCAATGAATAGAAATTGTGTTATGGTTTCCTATAACTTAGGTCTGACACTCTCCATACGTGTCTGAAACTAATGAATAGTTGTTTTTATCATACTATTATCATGTAAAAAAATTAATAATATTTATGATATCATATATGATTATTTTATGACTTAACATTACATGTTTATTAACAATTCCACATTAAGGCAACGTTTTAGGTAATAATCATTTTGTTTATTATCTATTTTTTGACTTTTTATTCTTGATCTTATTAATTAGATTATGATTTAATTATATCCAGAATGTAAAAAATGATTTATATATCATATATTTTTAGTATATAATTATATATAATATATAGATAAATGCAATGAAACATGAAGTTCATGGAGATGATAGGTTGTATGTATACATGAAACTTGTTTGTATTATTTATAGTATTGATTGGAAGAAAGTACATGACACAGACTAACCCCAAAAAACAAACACACAAACATAGATATATTATTTCAATATCATTATTATGTAATGTATTTCATACTTATTCATTAGATATAGTTTATAATCATTCATGAATGGTTAACATGAAGAATGGATCTCATCGCATCATGGAGACAGTATGTCGTACGTATGCATGAGGGAAGATATCATTCCATTAATAATTATATAGTATTAAATTGGATGGTATATTAATTATATATAATCATTATAACTTCATATTAATTATTTATATTAAATATATTCTAATTTATAACTCTCAAAATAAATAATTGATGAAAGACATTTTACACCACGACGTGGAGACGGTAAGACGTGCATACACATGCATGGTGGTACTGTTTATCATAGGACGGGTAAAAGGAGGAATATGGTTGTAAAAAATCATAAAAACATTTCATAATATATTAGACTATTTATTTATTACATTAATATGATAAAAACATAGGAAAATTATGTAGTAGAAAAAAATGGAATTGAATTTTGGAGGATAAATGGGATG
This sequence comes from Viscum album, assembly GCA_963277665.1. NCBI lineage: Eukaryota > Viridiplantae > Streptophyta > Magnoliopsida > Santalales > Viscaceae > Viscum > Viscum album. Next base: position 765,755,168 of record OY728119.1, on the reverse strand, counting down.
TTTTTGACCAAAATAATGTTATTTATAGAAGTGAATAAAAGAGAAGGATATGTGACCTTTTATAAGAGAGGGGAGAGACACTTTAGGAAACTCCAAAACTTTTAATTTATTTTAAATTTATTATTAATTTAAAATGGCTAAAAATTGAGTTATTTAATGTTTATGATTATTTTGGGTATAAATATTACCAAAAATGAATTTTATACATGTTTAGGTCAAAACATTAACCTTATATTTTGGATTTAACCCTTAGTTAAACAAATTAACTTTTATCGTGATATCTTTTCTTTTTTACTATACATGGTTAATATAGTTACAATAAAATGAAAAAATAGCTCTAATTGTACCATTAATGAAATATTAAACACTATTAAAGTTATTTGGACGAAATATATGTTTTTATTAATTATATATCATTTAATAAAATTTTATTTATTTTAAAATTTCATTTATGTTAATTTTGGAACTATTTATCACATGACTTTTCAAAAACCCACAACTGCTTGATTGCTTATAAAAAACAACATTTACTCATCCCTAACATTTAATAGTTTAAAAAAAATTCATGGATAGCATAAAATAGTTCAAATGATATTTATTTTCATATTATTAATATCATTTATTTGGTTCTTCCTTTAATAATTCAATTATTGTATCATCATTATGTCAACATTTAATTTAATTCAATATTTTTAAAAGTTATAAATAACTTACCATGATGTTTATAAATATTTAAGCAGTCTAAATACTATTTTTAGTTGAATATATCACTTACATAACCTCATACTAAAAATAACATTGTTATTAAAATTTAAATGTTACATTTTTACTCTTCTTTAAATAAAATAAAATAAATTTCATAATCATGCCCAAGTGGATTAAAAAGGATTATATTTTATACATGAAGTTGATTTTGATAGAAACACACGTATTCAATAAAATCAGGATAAGTTTTAGTTTAAATTTATATTATTATAATAGAATTTTTACCTTAAATTACACAATTTACCTTTAATCATACTATTTAAAACTAAAAAGTTAATGTTCAAAAAATATATTTTTTATCTTATTAGACCAATATTTTAATAATAATTACAACCAGGTATGGACTTAATTCTAAATTCAATTCACATAAGAAGTAAAATTGTGTTTAATGTTAATCCCATAGATGTGTCTACAAGGCGGGTAAAAGAGATGTTCAAATATTTAATAACTTTTTATATTTAATTTTATTATTAAAATAAATCCAATGACCTAAATTGGATTAATATATGTATTATTTATCTACTGTAACTTTTAAAAAAATTGAAATAAAATGTTTATTTAAATGAAAAGGTCTTTCATTATCAACAATGCAGTATTTTTCACTATTTATAAAAAAATTGAAACTTTTCTGAAAAATAACAAAAAATTCACAATAATATAATTTTGATATTACAAATTGAAAAATTAAGTTTATTTTGAAAAATAAAATTATAAATCCTCATAATGTGTTTAATAATATTCATCCCTACGTTTTAAATAGATAGTTTAATAGTCCATAGTGTGCTCAAAATCTTTGTTGCATTCAACAGAAGATATTAAAGATAACATAGCATTAAATTAATGGGTGATACATTCTCACCTCCTTCAATAAATTTCATCATCACAATTTGAAATCTTGTTTCTAAAATAAAAGGTTTATACTAGAAAATACCTTTGTGGAAAACCTATATAAGAAAGGGGTGAATAAAATATACTCTTAATAAGATAGAAAGGGAAATGTGAAGGTCACTATGGAATGACGCTTTCTAATAAGATAATATTAGTTTCAAGTAGAAATAAATACATGGATGAAAAATATAAATATCTCTTAGGAGTGATTTAGCTCATCAATTATTAACATGTAAACAACCAATTGAATATTCAGGTCTTCAAAGGCATAAGTCTATGATGATTTAAAATACCCTCGGTTCAATAAAAATATGGAAATCAAATTTTTTAATACATTTTCCTATAGCTGATGGATTATTTTACTATATAGATAATAAATCTAGAAACATACTTGATCCCATTACTATTATACTTTGGTTTTGATTCAATCTATTTTCACTCCATCCATTAAACTTGGAAATGAATGTTCAAAATCAAATTTTCTTTCCTGAATCACTTTTGAGCAATTATAAGTTATGAATGTATTTACTTAATCTTTTAAATGATTACAACTGAAAAATAAGGTTATCCCAAATTATTCAATAAATCATACATTAACCTCAAACAATAATGTCCAATGTTCAACTTAATCCATTGAAAAATTATGACTTTCACAAGATACTTCTTTCCATATTAATAGTTTAAAAAGGAATCTAAATTTCCAATATCAATTTTGACTTCATATTCCCCAAAAAATTAATATGGCAATTTTTGTGAGATACCAAATATTTTTTCAATATTAAATCCATAATGAAAACTCTTATGATTCTAAGTCCTTGAGGAAGTATTATTACAGTACAATACTTATATATATCATGAATATTATAACCATAAAACCTTTGATGTAATAATTATTGAATCCAAATACAAAATAACCTTAATTATTCAAATTAACTATTAATACATTAAATATTAATTATATCTTATACTTTAATACCTATTTCATTTAATTTTCGTTTTATAGTCTCTTTATCCTCAGTATAATATCAATTTCTTGTATAACCTTACTAATTATAACCATTGACCAAAACTCAAAGAAAAAAATTGAGAAACACTAATCATAGTGATATTTTCACGAAAAATAATTTATTGGATCTCTAAATGATTCCATCTCTATAGGATGATATCTTATTCATAGACTTATCCTCAAAGTCATTCATATGTAAATGATTTCTAATATTTTATTTCTAAATCTAGTTTCCATGTTTGCTACTAAACCACCACTTGATACCTTATATAACACCCCCACCCTATAAGCACAAAGACAATTGATTATCTTAATTCATTTTAATGATTTCAAGGAATAAAATCTCAAAGGACTGATCAATATATCAGTCTTGGAAAATAGATTACATAAGTGAACATTACATTACAATTCAAAATATGAAATACCAAATAGATAATACATTGGTAACACAATGATTATTATAGCTTAACCCTGCATATTAGGCATAATACACATATTTGAATCTTGGGAATGTAAAACATAATAAATGGGTGAGAGAAGATTCTTAGTAAGTGTAACAAAGTATAATAGAAGTTATCATAAATAAGAATAAACTTTTAAGGAATGGTATTAATTTTAAACACATTTCTTTTAAACATAATTGTCAATATAATATGGGAAGAATATATAAAATAAATCAATTTTAAAAATCACAAGGATATTATACTAGTCGAATAATAATGTTTAATATTAATAACTCATATTATAATGAAAGAATGAATATTTTTGGATATCTAAAGAATACCATCGAGGTTGTATACCAATAATCTTTTTCTTTCAAGGATCTGATCCATGAAACAATAAATTTCTAAGGCCTCAGCCAAAACCTAGTGTAGTTTGTCTTAGGTGACCTACTTATGAAACGAGGTTCTATAGAGATCCCCACCCATCACTTACTAAGTCTAATACATTCCTCATATACAAATGGTGAAATGTAAACAACATAATCATTCATATTAAAAACTAGTATACGAAATATGAATACTTAACCAAAAACCAAGAATGGTATTTAAATAGACCTTTCACAATCAAACTTATCATAAAACAGTAAATAAAATATTGAAAATTATATCACAAGAGATCAAAATAAATTATTTATAATCTCTAAAAAAGGATCTTGAAAATGATTAAAATATATTAATAAAATAATCAAAAATTTCAGGAGACAAATACCCCTTTTTCATTGAAATCATTAATTCAAAATCTGCACACTTATGAAAGACAAAATTTAAAAAGTTGTTTTTGAATCAATGTTCCTTATACCACTTTGAAACATTTGAAATAAATTAAAAAATTTAAAAATTAAAATATATATCTCCTTAAAAATTAATCCATTAAACTCGTTTTGAAAACATGGACATGAATGAGAATGATTTAGAGGAATAAATCTTTGAAACCATTTAAATTATGTTTTTGTTCAAGAGTTTCTTACATAAAACCTTAAAAATATTCCTTTTTAAAACATTTTAATGAAATTAATAATATACATAAAAAGTTATTTATAATCCATTATATACATATAAATAAAATTTCATGATAATATCAACAATATTGAAATTTAGAATGGATTAATTTTATAAACATTCGGAATATCCCATACCACATTGAATGTATAAATCATAAGCCTAATATCTTCAAATTAATCTTTATATACAATAAATATAAATTTATTCATGATATGAAATATAATAGGGTAATTACATGCACCACACACAATAAATTGGCGGTGATCAATGCTTATATATCACAAAAATTAAAATTGAGACTGAATTCCCTTACAGAGACCGTATCTTAGAGTGAGGATAAATAAATGACATAATTATGTGTGAAAAATATAAAACCTCCCTATATACTTAAAAATTAAGTATAAAAAATCTGGGTTCATTCACACATATTCATGGAATAACATAACCAATGACATATATGTTTAACTCAATGAGTGAGAATTTTCTTATGATTTCCCTTACCTTAAGTATAATACTCTCCATATGTGTCTGAAACTCATGTTAAATGGTTGTAAAAATATTATTAAATTGTGAAGAATCATAATAATATTTATTATATTATATATGATTCATTTAATACAATGCATTACCCATTTATTATCAATTTTGAGTTAAAGCAATATTTCAAGTAATAATTGCTTTGTTATCGTACATGTATTGACTTGTTTATCTTGATCATATTACTTAGATTATGATATAATTACTTCTAAAATATAAATAATTATTTATATGTTATATATTTTTATGTAAATATATATAATATATAGATAAATGAAATTGAACACACCATTCATGGAGACAGCATGTCATACATACGTATTAACACTATATCTATATTCAAAAGGAATTGAATGGATGAAAGTAAATTAAACACATATATATTTTATTATAGTATCCTTATTATGTCATATATTTCTTAATTATTCATTATATATATTTTTATAATCATTATTTAAAGCTTAATGTGGAGAATGTATCACATTGCATCGTGGAGACGGTAGGTCATACGTACACACGAGTGAAGACATAAATACCATTATGGTTAAATGGTAAAGAATGGGATGGTATATTATTTATAAAAAATCATAATAATGTAATATTTATTATTTATATAAATAAATTTTATCTTTATTAACATTTAAATAAGTTATAAATGAAAAACATTTTACACCATGACGTGGAGACGGTATGTCATACGTGCGCGCATAGTGTGATATTGTTTCCCCAAGGATGGTTAAATGGAAGAATATGGTAGTACCATAATCATAAAAACATCTGGGAATATATTTTATGATGTATATATTAATTTATTAATGAAAAAAAAATATTAAAAATAAGTAGAAGAAGAAATAAAATTGAATTTCATTGGTCAAACAATAACCACTTCTCTGAGTATCGCTTTTGGATTTTCACAAAATGACTTCCTATATTGGAATTATGACAAAAGTATGGCCTCTAGAATGAATTTATAGAATTTTGGAGGATAAAATTTTAGGTTTTTTCCAAACTAAATTTCTTTAGATGTGTGAATAAAATTGAAGGAGGGGGTTCATTTTATAATACAGGGGAAGGGTACTTTAAGAAACTCCAAAACTATTAATTTAATATACCTATATTTTCAATTTAAAATTTTTCCAAAGTGAGTTATTTAGGTTATACGATGACTATGTGTCTAAATATTATCTACCAATCTATTTTATAAATTTTTATGTTTTAAATTATCATTATCTTTTTTCATTAACCCTTAGTTAAACGATTAATCTTTTACCACGATAACATGTCTTTTTAGAAAATAGGGTAAATATATTTACTATAAAATTCTAGAAAAAACCTAATTGGATAATTTATGAAATATATAAAATTATAATATAATTTTTTATTAAATATATATTTTTATAAATTTTATAACATTTAATTAAATATTATATATTTTAAAATATTATTTATGTCAAATTTGACATTATTTATCACTGGACTTTTTAAAATCTAATAAAAATTTAATTCCTTAAAAAACCTTAATTAAATCATCCTTAACATGTCATATTAATCATATAAATTAATTAATTTCATAAAATATTTCAAATTATATTTATTTTAATATCATTAATATCATTTATTTGATGCTTCCTTTAGTAATTCAATTACTACAACATAATTGTGTCTCGGTTTAATTTAATTATATATTTTATAAAATTATAATTAAATTTCCATGATTTATATAAACATTTTATATTTCTAATTAATATTTATAGTTCACCATATCACTTATATATCCTCACATTAAAAATGATAGAGTTATTAAAATATAAATATGACCCTTCTTAAAAATAAAATATAATAAATGTTCCAATCTAATACAAGTGAATTAAAAAGGATCAAATTTTTGACATAAGGATGATTTTGGTTTAAAAACAAACTTATACATTGAAATTAGTAAAAAAATTAGGGTAAATTTAAATTATTATAATATTAATTTTACCTTTAATTACCTTATTTACCTATAACAGTGTTGAATAAAAGTAAAAAGTTATTATTCGCCAAAAATGTTCTTATCCTATTAGAAATCCTTTTCAAACTAATTTAAATCAATTATGTATATTTTTTAAAATTAATTTCATAGAAGCGATAAAATTACTCTTAATTATAATCCTACAGATGTGGCTAGAAGGTGGATAAAAGAGACGTTCAAAAGTTCAATAAATTTTATATCTAATACTATCATAAAATTGGTTCCAATGAACTATATTAAATTAATATATGTATTTTTATCTATTGTGAATTTAAAATTAAAATAAATTAATATAATTATTTCAATGAAAAATTCATTTATTAATAACAATGTAGTATTTTCACTATTCATCAAAAAGGAAAACTTTTCAGAAAAATTCTAAAAATTCATCCTAATATCATTTTGATATTTCAAATTCAAATATTGAAGTATATTTTGTAAAATAAAATTTATAAATATTCATTATAAGGTTAATACAATTAATAAATTCTTTTTAAATAGAAATTTTGATAGATCATAGTATGCTCGAACCAAGTTATGCATTCCACACAAGCTATTGAAGATAACATACCATGAAATCTTAGGGTGTTATATGGGGTGTAGTGTGTTTAAAAATACATTTTTTATTTTTCATTTTCATTGTTATTTTTTTCCATGTTTCAAAAATCATGGTGGTTTTATACACTTTCAATTCTAGTGGTTGTGCATTTTCAAATATGAATCTCTTATTAGTTGTCCTTGTGTTGTAATCCTTGGTGAATCGATTTTGGTTTTGGTATGAAATAATCTGAAAATGAAATAATCTTGTAGAGGTGATACATCATAGATAGGTTTCCTTTTTTCTAGTTCCTTTAATATCCCCACCCCCTTGTGGTGCATGGTTGGTATATGTGATGAGTTATTGGGTTGGTACGTGGTGGGTTTCCCATGCCAGTTAGTGCTAGTTGGTTTCTAATATTGGACAATCCATTCTGAAATCCTTTTCTGATAAACAGGTTTATCCATATTTTTTTTCTCTCTAGTTCTTATGGGTATCATTTGGAATCATTTGGTTCCATTTATTTCCATCAAAGTGAATAATAGACTTTTGGAGTACGCCCAAAAATCATTATTGAAACAAGATTTTAGAAATTATAGCTCGAGTTTTCTGTCATTTTTTAGGAACATGATTGTATCATTGGATCATTCCTAGAAAAATTGTAACTTCTATATGGAATTAGATAAAATTTTATTTTACTTGAGGATTTAAATTGTGTGATCATGTGCACCTTGTTATTTGAATTGATCAATTGAAGATTTTATTTATTTTTAGGGAAAAAGTGTAATTGTGGGGAGAATTTTGAAATATGATATTTTATTTTGAGGGTTTATGTTTTTTGTAAAAAAAATTAAGTGTTTTTTATTTAGTTTATATTTGAGTTTTTTGGTGAAAATTTTGGATTTGAGGCTCTATATTAGGTTTCCGATTGTTGGTTCATTGTTTGATGAAACCTTACGCCCTCACCAAAGAAAACATGTGGTCTGTTTCCTCCTAGATAGAGGAGACTACACAATTACAACATGGGTTTGAATACCATACGATTTATCCAATAAGACACGTTCCTCTCAAACTCTAAGGGATGAATAGTTTTGAGATGGTTTGTAAAATCATTCCAGAAAACAGTGTGATAAGTTCAGTTGATTAAAATTGTGATATTCACTTTCTACCCTCTCGCATTTTAAACCCCAAATTGCCCCATTTATTCCCCCATATAGTTCATGTTACCAAAGTGAGCCTCTAACTTCTTCTACATGCATCTTCTCCTCTTAATAGTTGTGGATCTAGATTGTTCTTTTTGTTTTTTGAGGTTTATATTTAATGTAATATTCTCATATCCTCTTCTTATTCATCATTCCTTTTTTATCTTGACTTTTTATAGCATCCTAGGTATTTATTGAATAATAATTTTTCATATTTATTAATATTTATGAGGAAGATATTAATTTTATGATAAATATAACACTTTATCTATTAGCATACTAGACACGCAAAAACGTGTTTATCTGAAATCTTACGTTGCACACAACATTGAGTTATACCGCAAAATAATATAATAAATATATTATTAATTTAAATTCTATTTAACACCTAGTTGTAGTAATGAATGGAATGAAAAAAAAATACTACAATATGACTATACATGTTTGTTAAATGTATTTATATTTATCTAATTAATTTTAGAGGCTAAAAATGAGAATCAATACAATTATAAGCATAAAATTCTCTAATATTTTTAAAAGGTTGTTTTAACGCCTTTTGATGGGGAAACCTTTTTTATTATAGTTTTTGAAACATTTATATGTTCAATTTGAAAAAAAAAATATTTCTTAGTTATAAGAGTAACATCAAAATTTACTTTGGATAATTTTTTTTTATTTTTCTAATAAAATTCATATTTTTATGAATAGAGAAAAATAATGCATTTTAATTCACAAATATCTTTTCATTTAATTTATTTATAAAATTTGATTTCACATTTAATTGTTTTTAACGTGTAATTAGATTATGTTTTTATAATTTAATCTAATTTTGGCCATATTAAGTAATTTTACTTTTATATTGAATATAAATACATGCCAATGTATTGATAGTTTTTACTTTTTAATAACCCGCATTTTGGTTATGGCAATAGAAATTAATTTTAAATTAGTTTCTACCAATTGTGTATTTTGAATTTGAAAAAATATATATCCTATTTGAAATTATAGGGTCCAAATTTTTCAAATAGGTACCATTTATTTTTGGGAATTATGTATAGTAACATTAGTAATTATTTTTATTTACCATGGTTAAAGGGTAAATATGGTAAATAAGGGTAAACAATAATATTACAATAATATCAAAATACCCAAACACATCTCCTAATCCTATTGAATGAGATCTATCTGACCATGGGCATCATTGGGTAGATTTTGGGATCCCATGGTGCTACCTAGGTGTGAAAATGTGATTAAATAAAAATTAATATAAAGTAAAGAGAAATATTAGATAAACATGTATCTTTTAATAAGACTATTTTTATATTGGGTTATATAAGTGATATCTTCGATTATAATTATTCATTAAAAATATAAAAATATTTCCTACATCATGATATTTTATTTATAATTATAAAACAATAAATAAATGAATTTAATTATGACACAACGATGATACAATGATTGCTTCATTAATAATGGATTCAAATAAATGTTATTATTATTGTTAAAATAAATTTAATTTTGTTATTTTAATATCTTAAAAGATTTATTTGGGTGATATTGACATGTGTTAATTGAGTTAATGTATTTTTTCTATGGAATCAATTTCTTGTGAATTTTTAATAAAGTGAAGTATGAAGAGTGTTCAAAATTGACATAATTCATAACTTAAAATATAAAACATTTTATTACATGATATTAAATTCAAATAAAATATATGATTCAAGAAAATGTTTAAAATAAGTCCAAATATGTGATAAATGATTTATTGTGGGTCTTTTGACATGATATGGTAATTAAATTAACCCACATCGTATGAATAACATGATATCACGATAAGATTAAAAAGGGAAAATTAAGGGTTAAACCAAAAAGATAAGGACAAAAAAAATATTAAAAACTTTTCCAAAAATTATTTTTTGATGGGTATTCAATGGAAAATCATATTTTATTTTAATAAAATGAGTTTGGATATTTTTAAATCGAAATTGTAATTATAAAAAATTAATATTTCAAACTATACTAAAGTTCCCCTTCTCCATCTTATAAAATCCCATCACATATACCCATATAATCACACCTATCAAGCCCCTTTTCACGTCCAAATTATGCTCAAATAAGCTCCAAAAATCCCTAAATTCATCTTATAAGTCTTACATTGGGAATAATGAAATTCAAGAAATCCTTTTGGCCCAAATCAATAGAAGTTAACCGATTTAGAGGTAATGTCTTCTCTCTAGTTACTTTCCTTTATTTTCCTTCTCCACTCTCTGTGACCTTCTTATTCTATTATTACATAACAAAAATGGTATCATTAATATACTAGTACATTTTATGGAATGATTTAGAACTACAATTATGCACACCTCAATCTAATGGATAGGAACATACTATTTCTTTGTATGATGAACTATTCCCTCGCAAAATAAGGATTGTTTGATTTTACCCTACCACCTCACATGGTCGCCATTATGATGGAACTACATATATATATATATATGTGATATATATTATCTTTCGACTTTAAATTATTTAATCAAGGAAAATATGTGCTGTTAAAACATGAAATGATATCGTGTTTCTTTTTACAGCGTTTTGGTTTTATGAAATACATAGATAGTGAGTAGAAGTGTCTACTTGTAAAATTCAAGATGTTATGTATACTATATGACCCAATTATATAAATCTATAAACCTTAAATGATACACTATTTGAAATAAATTCAAATTATTTACATAACTTAAGATTATGTAATGTTTAAGGCTGGGCCATATAGTTGGCATTAGAGGTCAGTTTAGATAACTTTAGGAGTTAGACTACTGTTAATAGAATTTCCATAAAATATTTTTACATTATGGTAAAATTTAAATGATATAGCATTTGAACATTACCACGTTTCTTCATCTATGATATGTTTTTTCATAATGGCTTTCCATAGAGGAAACAAGGCAACTGAGCTGGGAGGGAATACAAAGAGTAATAACCTTTCAAATCAACATTCTATGATGGTCAAAATCTGAATTTAAGAGTTTTTTGCAGTAATGTATTAGTTGACTCAACTAATAAATGGCGGTGGTTTCCATGCAAAAGATCAACTATACTAACTATAGAAACATATGTCGATCGTATAGCATTTCATGAGGAAATGTCTCCCATAATTTAGAGGATCATCTTACCTTGTGCAAGATGAAGGGTTGATTAAAGAATTGAAAAATATTTTTGATAAAATGGGTTTTTTAGAAAATCAAAATGTAAGTCTTGATGTTTATCATTTTGAAGGTAAATCTGATCGGTGGTGGTAAATGATTAAAATTATCAGAGTAAGTGAAGGGATTGACGCCATGTAATAGGATGAATTTATGAATATATTCCCTACGAAATATTTTTCTAAGGCTGTTCAACAAAGGCTAGAAAAAAATTCTTAGAATTGAGATAAATGGAAGAAGATTATGTGGCCACGTATGAAAAAAAAATTACCTATTTGTCAAGGTATGTCCCAAATTTTATCCAGGATATTGATAGTAAGATAAATCAGTTTTACTTAATATTGAAGTCGAAATATCGAAGGGAGATAGATTCTCATGAGTTCAAAATCTATGACAAACCTTTCTGATGTGGTAAAATGGTTGAAATGAAATTTTTGGATGAACCTGTATACCACGAGAGAAAACAGTATATGTGATCATGTTGGAAGGAAATGGGAAATAATTCATTAAAGAATCCTGGAGGTAAGAAAACCAAATTTACAACTTGTGATAAGTGTGGTAAAAAGAATCCAAGAGAATGTCTCTCAATGTTCTGGAAGTGATTCTGATGTGGTAAGACTAGTCATATTGCTCATAACTGTTAGGAAGATGATCAGGCATGCAATGAAAATATAGTGTAAAATGTTTTAGTTACACTGAGTTATAAAATTATTCCAATGTGTGTCCAAATTGATTACCTAGGGTGGAAACAAACTATATCCAATGAATAAGGGCATTGAAAATCATTTGAAACCAATAAAATTGATCGGGAACCATCAAATGAATTGGTGACAACTCCAAAAATTTTGGTATTTTTTGGATATTAATTTGAGGGTAAGGTACCATCTAGCTAATGGTGAAGGGGGATGATTATCCAAAGATAGATTTCGGAACTATATATGGGAATTATGAGTTTTTAGTTATTCCCTATGGGTTATCTAATTCACCTGTTGTATTTATGAATATCATGAATGGAGTCCTTCATCAGTTTCTCGATCAATTTGATTTGTTTTTTATAGATGATGTCTTTTAATAATATAAAATCCATGAGGAACCTAAAAGTCACATAAGGATTGTTTTCAAAACCATAAAAGAGAAGAAACTATAATGAAATTTTTGTTAGAGTAAATTTTGGTTGCAACAAATTTCTTTCCTTGGTCATATTATTTTTAAAGATTGAATAATTGTTGACCGTTATAAAACAAAAGTTTTTTATGAATGTCCAAGACCTACCAATATCATAGAGAATCGTAGTTTTCTTGGATTAGCATGTTTTTACCAAATGTTTGTTGAAAACATTTATTGTTTATCTAGACTACCAAATAAACTTACACATAAGGGAGTTAAGATCGTCTGGACAAAAGAATGTGATGATTATTTTTAGGAACTGAAAAGATGATAGGTAAATGCTCCAGTTTTGTCCTTGCCTTCTAGGAATGGTGAATTTTTTATCTCCATTTATACATCATTGAATGGAATTGGTTGTGTCCTAATGCAAAATGATCAGGTAATTTATTATGCATCAAGTTAGTTGAAACCTTGTGAGCTAAATTATTCTACAAATGATTTTCAATTAGATGATGTTGTTTTGGCCTTAAAAATATAATGGAATCATTTATATAGTGTAAAGTGTAGATTATATATTGATCACAAACGTTTAAAATATATATTCACTCAGCAATAATTAAACATGAGATAGAGGATATGTCTAAAATTAATCAAGGATTATGAGGGCATGCTCCATTACAATCTGGAAAAAGAAATATAAAGTGGTGGATACATTGAGTCAAAATAGAAATGATACATTAACAATGCTACATGTGAAATGAGATCCATTGGTTTCTAATTTGATGAATTTTGGATTAGAAGTTGTTGGTGTAGGGAATTACACTGTTTTGATTTAAGTGATAGTGAAATCATATTTATCAGACAGAATTAAGCCATTGTGGAAAAAAGATATTCAATTGCATGAAAAGGTATAAATGGTTTATAAGGGTATGTTACATAAATTTAACATTTATAAAGACTTTGTTTTGAGGTTTGGAAAGAGATTATGTGTTCCTTTTGATTCAAATTTGAAGGAGTTATTATGTGAATCTCATAGTTCTCTGTTTTTAGTTTATCCAAGTAGTACTAAGATGTATAGAAATCATCAAGTGTATTTCTGGTGGTATGGAATGAAAAGAGATATTTCTAACATTGATGTGAAGTGTTTGATTTGTCAAAAGGTTGAAGTAGAGTGGAAGTTACTAAAAGGGAGGATTAATCCTTTTCCAGTTCCAGAGTGGAAATTTTAAAATGTGTCCATCAATTTCATAGTGGGTTTACCAAACACATCTCGAGGTAATAATTAAATATGGGATATTGTTGATCAATTGACTAAATCTTCTTATTTTCTTCCTAATAGAGATTCTATGTCTCTAGATCAACATTTTCTAATGTATATTAAAGAGATAGTCAGGTTACATGGAGTTACACTCTCTAATATATCTCATAATGATCATAGGTTCACTTTTAACTTTTGCAAAGTCCTTTAGAAGTCATTGGAAAGTGAATTTAATTTCAATACAACATTTATCCTTAATTAGATGGGAAATCATAACAAACAATTCAAAACCCTGGAGGATATGCTACATGCTTCTTCAATGGATTACCAGGGATGTTGGGATCAACATAATTCTTTTGTTGAGTTTTCTTATAATATTAGTTTTCATTCTAGTATACAGATGGAAAAATTTGAATCACTATATCTAATGTGGTGTTAAACACAAGCCTTTTGGGATGAAGTAAGTGAAAGGTAGATAATGGGACTAGAATTGGTAGAAGAGATGGAATACAATGTTTTTTGATTCAGAAGCACATGAATACAACACAAAGCAGATATAAAAGTTATGAAGATAATCGAAGGAATGATCTTTCTTTCGTGTTAAGTGATCATTTCTTTCTCAAAGTTTTTCCACAGAAATGTGTGATTCATTTCGGTAATAAAGGAAAGTGTAGTCCATAGGTCATTGGACCCTATGAAATTCTAGATAATGTTGGATCATTTTCTTATTAGATGGAATTACATCAAAGTTTATCTCAGGTACACAATGTTTTTCAAGTTCCAATGTTGAGAAAGTATATGCCATATCCATCTCATGTTTATATTCCAGATGTAGTTCAGTTGGAAGAGAATATTTCATATGATTAATAGAAATTACTGATTCATGACCATAAAGAGAAAGTTTTTCGGAATAAGGTGATTCATCAGGTACTATTTTTGTGGAAAACCCATATGGTTGAAGATGCAACATGGGAATCAAAAAATGCTATGATGGAGAAATACCCTCACTTATTTGATAAGTATATAAAATTGTTGAGATGAAATTTTCAAAAGGGGAATGATGTAGCATCCCAATTATTTAAAGAATAATAATTTTTCATATCTATTAATATTTATGAATAAGATATTAATTTTACATTAATAAGAACACTTTTTCTGATAGCTTACTCAAAACACAACAACGAGTTTCTCTAAAATCTTAAGTTGCACACAACATTGAGTTATACAAAAAAATAATACAATAATATTATTATTATTTAAATGGTAGTTAACGCCTATCTATTGTAATGGTGGAAATAATAAAAATCAACTAAAATATGATTATATAAGTATGTTAAATTTTATAAAATTTATCTAATTAATTTTAGATGCTTAAATTGACAATGAATATAATTTCAAGCAAAATATAATCTAATATTTATAAAAGTTCATTCTACCTCTTTTGATGATGATGCCTTTTTAAATATGGTTATTTTACTTTTAGATGTTCAATTTAAAAAAATAAATTTTTTATGTATAATAGGAATATCATAATTTACATCGGATGAAATTTTGTAATTTTTTTGATAAAATTCATATTTTTATAAACACTGAAAAATACTGCATTTTAATTCAAAACTATATTTTCATTTAATTTATTTATATATTTGTGTTCCCATTTTAATTGTTTTTAAATTTTAATTGGATTACATTTTTATCATTTAATCAAATTTTGGTCATTGGAAGTAATTTCACTTTTAAATTGGAATAAATATATGTCAATCTTTTGATAGTTTTTACTTTTTAAAACCTCACTTTTTGGTTTTGACAGCGGGAATTAATTTTCAATTAATTTCATCCAATTCTATGTTTTTAATTTTTAAGAATTGATTTCATATTTTTATTCATAAGTTGAGTTTATTTAAATAGTTACCTTTTAGATTTGGACACTATGAATAGTATCTTTATTAATTATTTTTATTTACCATGTTTAAAGGGTAAATATTCTAAATTAGGGTAAAAAATAATATAATAATAATATTAACTACCCTAACATGTGTCCTAATACAATTGGTTTAGATATTTATTACATGGTTCATCCTTGGGTCGATTTTGGGACCCCATGGAGCCACTTGGGTGTCAAAATGATATTTTATAAGAATTAATTTAAAGTAACGAGTAATATAACATAAACATGTATCTTTTGCAAGGAAACTATTTATATGGTGTTATATAAGTTATCTCTTTAAATAAAAATTTTAATTAGAAATATAATATGATTTAATAAATCAAGATATATTATTTATAATTTTTAGACATTAAATAAATAAATTTAATTATGACACAATGATGATGCACTTATCCCTTCAATAATAAAGGATTCAGATAAATGATATTATAAATTTTATAATAAATGTAATTTTGTTATTTTTATGCCATACACAAATTTTATGGATGATATTCAAATATTTTATTTTAGTTAGTTCATTTTTTTTAAGAAATAATGTTTTTATAATTTTTTAAAAAAGTCAAGTATGAATAGTGTCCAAAATTGACATTATTCATAACGTAAAATTTAAAATAGTTTATTAAATGATATTAAATTCCTAAAAAACTAATATTTTTCCAAATAGTTAAAAAAATTACCAATATGTCATAAATGACTTTTTTTGGGTCTTTTGACAAGATATTGCAATAACATTAAACCACAATGTGTAAAAAACATGTCATAACAGTATGATTAAAAATGGTAAAATAAGGGTTAATCCAAAAAGATAGGAATTTAAATATTTTAAAAACATTATTAAAAATTATTAGTTGATATTTATTATAACCAAAACCTTCTTATCTTTTAATTAAATTAGTTTTTGGCCTTAATTAATTGAAATTGAATTTATAATAAATTAATATTTTGAACATTCATAAAGTGACTCTCATGCCTCTTATATAGGGACACTACCTCTACCCACATACTCACACCATTAAATCCCCATGGATTGTCCAAATTTTGTTTAAATAATCTCCAAACATACCTCCCTTATTATTATAATCCTTACCTTGGGAATAAAGAAATTCAAGAAAGACTTTTCCCCCAAATCAAAATAAGTTACCTGATTTAGAGGTAACGTCTTCTCTCAAGTTAATTCATTTATTTTCCTTCTCCAGTACCTATGATATTATTATTATTTGATTACATAAAAAAATATAATCATAAATATACTACAATGTTTTCATGAAATTATTCAAGCTACACTTACACACATATCCATCTAACAGATACAAACATACTATTTCTGTGAATGGTGAACTACTGTCTCACGAAACAATGATTGTTCGATTTCCCCATACAACCTTTCCTGGTGGCTATTATGATAGAACTATATTTATATATTTCATATAATTTATTTATATTTTTTCTATTTTTCTGTAATTTTTATTTACAACATACCTTTACGCTTTCGATGATGTGTAAACACGATAATTTCCTTTGAGGAAGTGTAGACTACCACCCCCTCAAAGTTATGTGACTCGTTCATGCTATAAATGGAACATATAAAGGATGGTTTTATTAATCCTTTGTGATATAAAATAAATAAAAATAATAATGGTATTATAATATACCTTTATATCATTTGATTATTATTCTTTTAGTATGACAAAGAAATGAAAGTTGCATTCATTCATACGTACAGCCTACCGTCTACATGAACGGTGAATTTTATTTCTGATCTCCTAATATTGTGGACTATTATAAATTCACATATAATGGATATATGTGATATATAAATCTTGAATTTCATTATGGATATTATTTTCTTTTGACTGCATGTATAATTTATATCATAATAAGTTCAGTTTTGACTTAAGTACTTAATATCGATAAAACGACGGATATTTCATTAAATATTAATGTAATTATTATAACATGGTAATAAGTGATATAAAAATACTAATAAACATGAAAAAGGTTATGAAGAAAATAGAAATTATCTTATGTTAATTATTTAGGATTAACAAGGAACATACGTGATGACTTAGACTCAAGGTGAGGGATTTCGCCTCAATCTCCTTTCATTGATGCATATTTTGATAATATAGACCTTCTTTTTTGTATAATAAACCCATTTTAATTTTAATTTCATTAAAAACGAATATTTTTCTTCAAATCATTTCACTAAATGAAAAAATGAATTATTTTTAATGTATGTGGAGACAACGACCTCCCTGCCATTGTATAATTTATTTGATATTTGGCTTCTTCTGTAAGCCTTACTGTTTTTTTAAGGAAAATAAATCCCTTATTCTTTTTTGGTGGGTTTTAGTATTGAATATGGTTTTTAAAATATATTGAATATTTCAATAAGATGGATTTATTTCTTTTGATTTTAAATTATATGTTACCTATTAAATGTTGTTATTTTCAATATTTTACGTGTTATGATTATATAATGGTGCTGGGATATTTGATGGGTGGTTAAGTGATAAACAAAAGACATGTGGTTACATGATTAACCAAATTATGGGTGGTTCCATGATAAACCAAGGACAGGTAGTTATGTTATAACCTCTAAATCATTTGGAATAGAAGTCGGTCATATGGCTATTCCACTTAGTGATATGGGTTCCATACGACTTTATGGTTTCTCAATTTAAGTATGTTTATGTCCTAAGTTACCTTTATATGCTATATGATTATTTCTATGGGATTTATGGTCATATTTTGGTTAACAAAATTATAATAAATGAGCTTATATTCAGTGAAGTATATTTACTACTTCTTAAAGGTAATAAGTATTAATTATGTATCCCTTACTGAGCTTTTTATTCATATCCCATATTTTTAAATGTTTTTTCACAATAAATAAAGAAGAATAGAGTCAAGTATGTGATCAAGAAATGTTATGCTCTTAAAACATGAAACAATTTCATTTTTTTAAAGATTTTTTGTATTATGAAAGAAATTAATATTGAGTAGAAGTGTCTACTTGTAATATTCAAGATATTATGTATAATATATGACCTAATTCTATGAATCTATAAACCTGAAAAGATCATTAATTTAAATTAAAGTACAATTATTGAATTACCTCATGATTAAGTAATTTTTATGGATGGGGCCTTGTAGTTATTCATCTTAGATGGCCCTGCGAAACTAGGGTTAATGTTTCTCTAGGTTCTAATTAGATTTTGTTTTATAGTTCCAATTTGTTGTTATTGATTCTTGGAACACTTGTGAGTTTGTTTCAGTTGGGAACTGTTGAAGCAGAATATGTTTGAATTAGGTTTCCATTTGAACTTCTCCATTTAATTTTTTTAATTATTGGTTTATTTCTTCTCACACCTTCCTTTTATATTATATATTGAAGTATGATTTTTATAATAATTTTTTAAAGAGAAATTAAGTGATTTTAATAACTATTTTAAATTTTATAGATTTATTTGTTAGGTTATGCACACCATGTTTTTTCTAAATTACATTGTTATCCTTTTCAAGTATATTATGGTTTTTAAAGCTTGGTTTGTATTTTTAAATTTATTTATAGAATCTAAAATGGTGGTTTTGATTTCTCAAATGTCTTTATATATTTTTTTGGACATAAAGGAGGTGTGTGTTTGGTTATATCAAAATTGTTTGACATGTGATGAAAATGTGTTTGTATGGTTTCGAAAAAAGGTCATTTATCAATGGTTTTAAGGCCTATTTGGGTTTTTTGTGACCTTGGTGTTCTTTAAAACCCTCGTTAGATTATACTCTTTCCATGGCTATGTTGAATTTTTTGGGAGTCTGACACTGAGAGACCCACTTATGATTAAATGGTTGAATGGAAATAGATTGTCCCTTGTGGTGACTCGGTGGTGACATGTTGTGTGTGTTATTTGTGTATTATGCATGTGAATGTGATTGGTTGCTTTTTTGAAATTTTTCGCTCAACCAACGTTATTTTTTATAAGGGAACATATAATAGATTGTGGATTTTTTTGAATAGTTGATACACTATATTAGGATTTCTCTATGGGTAGTGAACCATAGAATTAAAATTTAATTGATTTGGGATAATGCCTCTTAGTTAGACCTTGTGTGTTGATATTGAGCATGTGGGCATGTTGATGTCATCATGAGAGTCCTGACTTCAAGATCATTTAGATTTTTGAATGTTATAGATTATTCCAATGAGATACTAGGTTCTCCCATGTCCATTGGAAAATATTAATATATGGTGGATGATTAAGATGCATTATAGGTTAGTAACATGGGTATGTTATTTTTCCATTTCTATTGTTTTGTGATCATTTCTTCCACTCTCTTGATCAAAATTACTTTTGTAAAAAGTTATGTGTTAGTTTTAAAATGTATTTGAAAAGTGTTGAAATGTTTTTTATACTCCCTTTCCTTATTTTAAATAGAAAAACCATCTTACTCCAAAAAATACTAGTTTCTCTTTCTTGTAAAAGGAACTTTATTTTAATGATAAATAAAAAATGGACCATGTTTTTTTAATGTGTAAATGTGTGGAAAACCTACATTTGTTTATTTTATTTCAAAACTAAAAGTGATGTTTCTTTATTTAAACAGAATCTATTGTGAATATGTTATTCGTACATGCCAACTGAGTTTTAATACTCATGCCTATTATTCTATCTTAATTTTTTATTCATGTATTGGTTCTATATTGGGTTTGATCATTAGGGGTGATGGTTGGTTTTGGTATCAGAGAGTGATAATCATGTTCACATGGATATGTTATTGTCATCATGTTTAGATTGGGTTTTGTTGTTTGGTCTTTTATATTTTCAGTTTTTGTTAACTAATATTCAGTTTGGTGATTTAATTTATTTTGGGATGATTTATTAATTTTTTGCTATTCAGTCTATTTAATTAGGTTAAATCATTAACTTGGTTCTCTATTGATTCCCTTCAACTAGTTTCATCACGAGAGGATCTAAAATGCATATCATGCCTTATCTTGGGCCGACACGGGTTACCAGTTCGGGGACAAGTTGGGTTTGTTCATGACATTCCAATTTATTCCCCCAAGGTACATCTATTCCTTATCATACAACCACTTATAATATCTTGAATGAGATGTAATTTCTTGAAAAACAATACATTCTCTACTTCACTAAAATTTATAGATATTATAATATAAAAAAATTATACTATCGATTTATCCCTACGGTTTTACTAATGTTCCCTAAATTAATCACTATAATAACCAAACACTCCTTTAAAACCAACTGAGGAAACCAAAGCTAAATAAAAATATTTATTTCATTATTTTATAAAAATAATAATTTCATTCATAAATAGTCACACAAATAAAAGAACTGATGGTTTAGTGTCATGGAAGATTTTTTATATAAACAACATATTTTAAAAAACTTTTGGACATTTATTCATATTATTACCATAAAGGACTCTCTTGTATACTTATTATAGGATATAATAATCTTCATAACATGGTGAATATATACATAATAATTGTGTGATCCCAAACACTTAGTAGGGGAAAATCTATCAATATGTTATCAATGTTTTGATAAAAATATACAAGAAAAATGATTTAAATGAAATATTTTACTAAAAATATTATAAAACATTAAGAGATAAATGTAATACATGTTATCAAGACATATAATCTCAAAAATTAAAACATCATACTTAATTTAATTTTCTAGAAACATGAGACTACAAACATGTTCCATGGAGCATAATCATAGGCATAAATATATGAAATGTCATGGAAATGAAGAATAATAATAAATTATTTCCCTAATAGGAATGTATAAATCATAAAATAGTGGAGTGTGTATCATTACCCATATCCCATAAAATTATGGATCATGAATCCGGACATGATTCCAGTAACAATTGGAGTAAGAATAAATTCTTTATCTTTATAGTAGAGAAAACTTTAATATTTGATTCCCATAATTATCTCATGAGATATAAATCCATACAAAATTCATTAGAAAAGGATATAAAAACCCAAAAATAATCAGGAATAAATATATGTGTCAATTTAAAATAATAATTAATCACAATAAATAGATCAAATTGAAAAAAATTCATTTCCAAACATTTCAAGACGGTATCAAAACAAATGACCTAAACAATGAAACTAATTAATTCCCAAGACACTATAGACATATAAGACTATTTTAAAGGAAAATTTTATTGTGTTTTTAAAAAATTAATATATATTAAAATAAATCATTTATATATAAATTAAAAATAGTAGAGAAATCATAATTTCATTTCTAGAAATTGTTTATATATTTTCCATAAAAGATAACATTATATTCATTGTAAAAATAATTTTTGATTTCCCATTTTGATAAATTGAAATGAATGTTTTAATAAAATAAATATTTAGATGCAAATATAAATAATAATTCTTTGAAAAAGCATATTTATTTAAAAATTATCAAGTGAAACCATTTTCAAAAAATTTACTTTCGAAAAGAAGAATTAATAATGGAGCATTGAGGTAGACATAAATGATCCAAAAAGGTTAAGTAAAAATATAATAAAACACATAATTTCTAAAATAAAATACAATAATATATTATTTAAATGAAATAAAATTTATTTAAAAAACTTATTAGAAGATAAAATATTTTATTTTTAAAGAATGGAAAACTAATTTTTAATATTTTTAAAAATATTTTCTCAAAACCCAACATGTAAAAAAATAAAAAAAAATATTTAAAATGTGGTAATGGAAATATTAAGGCAATGTGAGATAAAACATATTTGATTTTCCAAATATAAATGATTATATTAGTGTGAATGGAAAAAATTTTGATAGAAGAAAAAACATAATTAATGATAAAGTGAATTATCCTTAAAAATGTTATCCTTTTATGTGGAAGAAGTCCATCATGGTAGAAGATTTGAATATAAAGTGCCATTTTACCAATATTGGAAGATAAATTTTATTGAAATAAAATATTTGGGTAGAATAAAAAAACTTTTATGAATGTTGTTCAATA
This sequence comes from Viscum album, assembly GCA_963277665.1. Lineage (NCBI taxonomy): Eukaryota > Viridiplantae > Streptophyta > Magnoliopsida > Santalales > Viscaceae > Viscum > Viscum album. The sequence continues at coordinate 765,732,172 of OY728119.1, read as the reverse complement.
ATAACCATTATAACTCAGTGAATGGATTTGAGTTAACAGAGACTCATACAACGTTAGTATCCTTTGAATTGAAATCTATTTAAAGAGAGTATTTGATGTTACTCTTTATTAATTATTCACCAAAATTTCATCATTAAAAATAAATATAATTTTTTTAAATTTATTCATTTTAATTATTTATAATTTTATTCTTTGATTCAATTTGGTTATTTCTATTAAATACGAATTTTTCAACAAGGATTTTTCCTTGATTTTTAACAAACTAATAGTGATACCTTAACTAATGAATTTAATACTAACATTAATATTAAAAAACCAACATCAAATATTTATTTAATTTTTTGAATCATATATTATATTTAATTAAGATATCATATTTATCCATGATATTATTTTCTATCATTTTTCAAGTAGGTGGTTAGACCCACTCAAATAAGAAAATACCGAAATTAATAGAATAATGTGACTATGAAATTTGTTTCTTTTGGAATAATTTTTTTGTAAAAAAATAATCATAATATTTAGATAATTTAATGTTTTTTGACCATTTTTAATAATTTTTATTAAATAATAAAAAAATAATGTTGAAAATCAAGATACATTACTTCCTGGATGTGGTTATATGCACAACACACTATTCACATTTTCATTTAACAAAGAATGAGAGGGAAAAAGTTGATTATAATTATTATTTTAATAATATTAACCATATTATATATATCCCATTCATTATTCGATATCACCCATAAAATTATTGAAGAAAAAAATTGGTGAAAAAAAAATTCATTGCATCAAGGAGGCAGTAGTCTGCAACACACATAAATGCCGATTTACTTTTTATTAAATGAAAACATCAAATGTGGCTAAACATTAATCCAATAAAATAATTAAATTTACTATAAAAAAATTATAATTTCATTATATAATAATTATAAAATTATATTTAAAAATTTAATATAGGATAGAAAATAAGTTATAAAAAATTAGTATTCACATTGAAATCCTCCTGTTTTTGTGTGGGGATTCCATTGAAATGGACGTATTAAACCAATTTAATGTGCACAAAATCTCAATGAAAAAGTATATCATTATAGGACAATTAAAATAATATATTTGAAAAATTAAAACAACTTATTTGAGTGGTATTGTATGGGTTATGACATGCCCCTTTTATAAGCAATTAAAATGACATTATGTTTAATATTTCAGAATCATACAATGATAAAAATATGTTTCACATGTAAGGAAGACTCAAAAATAGATAATAATAAATTTATGGAATATATCAGGTCTATAAACCATCATAAATTTATTTTTAGATATGTCAAAAACAAGTTTTCATGTACATTACTCCTATAAATTTGGCATTTAACTATTTTTTGTTTTACCGTGTGTAATTTTTTTTTAAGAAAATAATTTTTTATGATGTGACCTACCTTTAAATATTAGTATAATTAGTTGGTTTGAACTTAATTTCAATAAAAAATGACGTTATGGATTTTTAGAGGGTGTTTGGGGCTTATTTAGAGAACGAAAAACTGGCTCATGGAAGAAACCACTTCGCTACACAATTATTAGAAATCAAGAAGTCTAGTCCACATGATTTCTCCTCACTATGAGAGGTGTTTCAAAAATAAATGAAGGGAACCAATTTTTCCCTAACCATGTTACTATGTCTAAAAAAATAATCAGATTTTATTCAATATTTTGTGCATCCAAATGTAATATTTGGAATAGAGTTTCTCAAATGGTTTAGCCAAACCGTACAGGTCCCCTATTGAGTTTGTGAGGTGTGCACTGTTGGTGCTTGGATTGCAAAACCATACTGCCAAACTCTATAGCCCATAGTTATTTGGTAAAAGGAACATAATTCAATTAAATTTTTAATTTTTTCAACCATCTCCCTAATATCTCATTACTAATTACTGGTGGGAAACTTTTCACCCATTGGAGCTCCCACCAAATTCTAGCCTAGGTTTCCAGATATATCATTCATATTGAGTCTGATTAAAGCACCATTAATCTCATTAGATTCAACACATTAAGTGCTCAAGTCATTAGAATCCATTCCTAATTTTTCTTCTCTAAGATGATTCTATTTTGATGCAGTCACATATGCCGAATTTTCAATGTGTTTGTATATTCATTAGATCTCTTCTAATTCAATCCAAACTGAGGACCATTAATGGAAGAGATGAGGGATATAGGCTCAAGGTATGTTGTACAGAAACCATCCCTTGAAGTATATCCATTTTATAAAATGTTTTCATTGTGAACATGAGTGTTTCACCAAGCATTTCTTATGAAATTAATATTTCATTATTAAAATTAATGTGCTCGTATTCAAGATCAATTTTCATTTATAAACTACACATTGTTTGATGTTATGATATGAATATTGACCAACCCATGTAGGTTGTTTCTTTATTTTATTTCTGTTGTGTCTTATTTATGAATATAAATGCCACTGTCAGGGTCTACTATGACCTGAAATTAATAAGGAAAGTGTTTATTTATAATTAATGGATATTTAATATCTAATGGATAACACATGTATAGTTATCACATAAAACATCAATGGTGTATTTTATAATTAATTAATGAACATTAAATTATTAAATTTAAAGTATGTTAAAGGTATCACATGGCCTAGTTATTTATAATTGAATGGTAATTTTTTAATTTTATTATCCTAAATTGTCATGTTTAATGGAAGGTAATGGAAGGAACCTCATAAAATAATTTTCAATTAATGTAATAAATGGTTTCATGTCCAATATATCCTTACCACGTAGTATGTAAGGAAATGAAATGAAACATCTAAAAAATTAAAATAAATTAGTAAGACATGAAATAAATTAAATAAACTATTATATATAATGTCACTATTTCATAATGAAATCATTCATTTTTATAAGAGACCTAAGACTTGATCACATATATGATAAAATTATGATTCAAGGATCCATTTTTTAAACAAGATACCCACCTTGGTAAATGGTAATTGTCTTCTATAAGATACTCAACATGACTCCATATGATCCCTCATTATCATTTAGATATTAGGATTCCTTTGATACACTCCTTGAATCATGATTGATGTTTTCAGACATGTGGAGCCATGGATTCACCCCATCATGCTCAGTCATGTTTGGCATGTGTTTACCTTGAATGTGATCCATGGACTTAGTTAAAATCCTTTACAGTAAAATGACTTGGGTAATGTAAGATGGATTACACTCATACCCATTTAATTTATTGAATGTATGAGATATCACAATTAATAAGCTGAACCATGAGGTCTTGGATGCATAGGTTATACCATGGATTATCTTTCATTATTATTATGGTATATTTTATGTGTTTTTTACACATCATGTGACATATCTATATAAACCAAACTTGAATAAATTAATTAAATCATTACATGTTCAGAGACATTATGAGATAAGGATAATTTAGGTATGATTTATCATTTTTGAATTACATTACTTAATTATATACCTTCACAATGTTAGTTTATATACAATCAATGGATGGTATAGGTACCATCGGTGTTGGTATGCTAATATTTATCTTGAACCCTATCCGAGGAACCATTGGTACCTAATTAGATCATATTAATACAGGTTTCAATAAGGGGAAACATCCATATTGGGAGAAATGACTTTCTTTTTTTCATTAAGATGGAACTTGGTAGAAAATAACGAAGCAACTGATCAGGATTATTGATAGTTTTTAGCTTTTTTCATTTCTTGTGTTAGGAATGTATTTTCTATTACCATTTATACATGTTTACTTGTTTTTTAGATACATTAAATTATACAATCATCTTTTCTATATGATAATATTTAGCTTCTATGTTTATTATTATTGATGGATACTTATACATATCTTGGTGTTCTTGTTCTATTATTTATTACATTGATTATAGTATTGTTATCCATTTATTTTTATTCTTATTATATAATTTATTATCAAATTTGACATGATGTAATAGTCTCCCCACATAAACACCATATTCCCTCATTTCTAGTTGGAAACCATTAGCTCATGCGGAGGTGAACATGAGGCCATGTGGCCGAGTAGCTCATGGAACTTGTTTAGTGGCTTCTATGATAAGACATAAAAAAGTGGAATCATAAAACTTTTTATTTTTTTGTATTATTTTTTGGGAATATATATTGGATATTTGAATATGTTGAAATGTTTTCATAAGAAATTCATGGGAGTTTCCAACCCTCATTAAGTGTAAATACCACATTTCTTAGCAATTGTAAATTGTTTCTCTATTTTTCAATCTTTTGTAGTTGTTAAAGCCTCATTATTTGATGATAAACATGAATTGTGATATTTTATATTCTTTACTGGTATTTTACCTTGGCCAAGTAAAACCAGTAGAATTGTTATATACATCATTTTTGGAACCTTTAATTCACATTCCATGCATATTCCATGAAATATAGGTTCATTTCAATGCATTCATTACTTGTGTTTCATGTGATTTTTGATTGATCCATGGTTATTATTTATAACTATGATAATAAAATATTATATAGGTAAATAAATTGATTATGTAATGTTTTAGTATCAATATATATATTATTTTCCATTATAGGTTGATGGCGGAAAATTAAATAGCTATTTTCTAACCATATCAGCTTTGTACCATGAGTTACAGTTGATTCCCTTTGGATCTGATTGAGTGACCACCATTTTCAATACATGAGGTATAAGATATATTATGAATTGGAATGGGTAATTAACTGAGTTGAGCCATCATATATTTAAAGTTTTATTTTGATACTAAATGTAATTTAGCTAACTGAAATTAAAGGGGTGTTGCTTTCAGTTAAAATGTTCATAGTCCTTTATTAACTGGTAATAAAGATCCATTTAATCAACCCTTGTATAAGTAAATAAGAAAAATATAAAATCTAAATGTAAAACATGACTTATGAAATTAAATGGTTTCTATTAAATGGATTGGAAAATTATAATTGACACTTCACCTAATGGAAACTCTATATATTAAAATTCAATAGTTAACAATACTATGAGCTTCTATGCATGCATTTGGTTTAGTACCATGCATATGTATACCTTATTTTTATGTCCTATATCCAATAATTATTTTATATATTATCAAATATTTATATGAGTCATCTAATTGGAATATGTAGAGATATTCTATCATGCCATCCTCTAGTCATGTTCCATGAGGGTGGTGATGACCATGCTTTGGAGGTCGTTGGACCTAAGCAACCTATAATACCTCTAGTTGTTCAATTTGAGGCACCACCTACTATCCTCAAACTAGGAACTGATGCTTAGTTTTATGAGGGTTTTTAACAAATTATTTTGTCCATGTAGAGTTGTCCAAAAACTACACCTACTATTGTTGATCGAACTCATGATTTTTAGAAGAATAATCCTCCCATATTTTCATGGGATGATGGTCCACAAGATGATGAGTCTTGTCTATGGGATAGTCTTTCTATCTTCGAGTAAATAGAGATGACTCTAGAGATGTGGGTAAATCATTCCACCTACTTTCTCCATGATTCCACCAAATGTTGGTGGGATATTTTTACTCATTATGATCATCATCAGGGCATGGTCTATGTGGACTTCCATATTATCTTATGTGATTACTTTTTCCCTCAGAATATGAGAGTTGACTGAGATAGAGAGTTCATGCACCTAGAGAACGATGTTTTGTAAGTTTTTTAATATTCATATTTTTATATAGTTTCCATTATTTTCACCCATTCTATTTGGGTAAGATCAATCACATGATTGACGTTTTGAGGATGGGCTCATGTATACTCTCTGATCACTTGTGAATGTTTTTCTGAAACCTACTTTTTCTGATATCATTAACCATGATATTATCACTAAGTGAAACATTAGATAGGTATATAGTACTCGGAATAGAGGCTTATTTATATGGTAGGGTAATATTTCTTATGGCAACAAAAAGTGTATCCTTGAGGTTTTGTTCCATAGTATTGAAAACTGGAGTATCCGCAATGGGAGATCCATTATTTTCCATCAATATGGATGGAAGGGGAATCTAAATCCATAATGTGATAAAGACCACTTGGATTGTTGTTCTTGAAGTTATATGGGTCATCTTCATAGATTATGCCAGACCATTCCACATACGTCAATTGAAAGAAAATATGTGCGAGCTCCACTTTCAAAAGTAAGATCAGTTCTACCATGTCAAGAATTAAGTTGGTTTAGGATCGGTATGATAGGATAAGGTGGAGGTCATGGCCATGGTATCTAGAAATCTGATTATCAGTACTAGAAGAGAGGAACTTCTGTGGGTTTTCCCTCAATAGAACAGGGTTGTGGATTTTTCTAATTTTCTGTTTTGTAGCTGATGCCCAATGATCAGAATCGATGACCATCGATGGTATGATGTACAATTCCATTATCCTCTACTATTTTATATTTTTTTGATACATGTACTTATCAGTTAGTTATCTATTTATAAACCATGGAAGGTCATGAGCTATAAATTTAGAACCTATGTTGTGTGATGACCCAAGATATTGCATTTTGGATAAGGATTAAGGGAATAACCCAATGCATGGAATATCCCCCCTGAGGTTGACTGTTATCCCTTATTATGGTAGCTTATAATTCTCAAAATGATGGGACTCAATTGCATTCTCAGAATATATTGGTTGGTTTCAAATCAGGCTTGTCTGAATTACTATTTCTACATTGAATTGTTTACTTTAAAATAGGGCTATATTTTTCTTTGAAATGGTGAGTGGGATGTTTATGATAGTAGATATAGACCAAAGCATCATGGTCTAGGTAGAGTGACCACCCATATTTCTAATATTTTAATGGAGGATCATGTAACACATCTTATACATTTTACAACCCTGGTGGATCATTTTTGGAATATCGTTTTCGATGATTGTTATGTCTTATCTCATGATAGAGGTAGAGTTTATGATTGATCTAATTATAAGAGCAGATCTAGTGTCAATTCCTCTATACAATATAGAAACTACTAAGCTTTAGGATCTCAAGAGACTGTTGTAAAATTTCTAATAAAAAGGTTTTATCTGACCAAATACATATTCTTGTGGTTCAACCTTACTTTTAACCAATAAGGAGGATGTGGCCCTTTGTTTACTCATGGGTTATCAATGGTTAAACAAGATTACAATTAATAACGGGTATCTATTTCATTAAATAGATTATATCTTTGACTAACTTCATGAAGATATAGTATTATCTAAGATTGAACTATGATCAAGCGATCATTAGGTGAAAGTAAGGTGTTAAGATATTACACAAACATATTTATTAACTCAGTATGGTTTATATGAGTGATTTTTTATGTCATTCAGTCTTATTAATGAACCCTCTATTTACATGGATTTTATAAATTGGATTTTCCACCCCTATCTGGATTCTTTTGTCCCAATCCTTGTAGATGAAATCTTGTTGCGTTCTATTACTTATGGAGACCATGATAAACATCATGAGATCATTTTCAATACATTGATATCATCATATTTAGGAGAATATTTCTATGTTCCACTTCTAGATCAATAAAATTCACTTCTTAGGTCATATAATCTCATAATTATGAGTATCTGGTTTACCAGATATGTTGAGTGATGTGGTTTATTGGGAGAAACCCAAGAATGTGTTTGATATAAATAATTTCATAGGTATGGATTGATACTATATGAATATTATACCAAACATATCACAAATTTCTGTACATCCTACTAGTTTTACAACGAATGGCATCATGTTCTTGTGATTTGAAGCGTGTGGGAAGTATTTTCATGAGATGAAATTAAGCCTTACAAAAATTCTGATTCTAATTTTCCCAGAACTAGGGATATTTAATAATGTTTTCTTTGATTTATGAAGCATCAGTCTTGGTTAAATATTGATATATTATGAATGATATTCTGTTTATGGATCTCAGTAGTTGATTCCTCATGAAGTAAATTACCCAACACATGATCTCAATCAAGTATAAGTTGCCATTTACTTATGTTTTTGGAGACACTATCTGATGGGTGACCAAAATGTGGTGTATACAGACCACAAGATGGACAAATATATCCCTTTTTAGTTTGAATTTAATATCCTCCAACAAATATAGGTCTTATACCAATATTCTGTTGACTATTATATTTTTTAAATGCTCAGAAATAGAAATGAGGCAGTGGATGTGTTGAGTTAGAAAAATCAAGAAAAATACATTCATGAATCTAGTGATGAATGGAAATTGATGGACTTGTTTTCTATTATTTATCAAGAGTTTAATGAGAGTCATTAGTGAACTTTTCTTATGGCCTTAACAACTAAAACTTCACTCTTTTATAGGGTGATGAGATGGTAGTTCTCCAAAACTGAATACTTGGTTCTTCTAGAGAGTATTTCTGGTGGGGACCCACCTCCAGATGGTCAGATAATAGTGATGACATCCTATATATGCATGGGTGTATCTAGGTTCCTATAAATATTAGAGGGGAACTGATGCAACAGTCTTATATTTCTTATTGGGAATTTCACTCGAGCATCTTCAAGATGTATCATGATATGAAAATCCAATATTGGTGGCTTGAGTTGAAACATCACATTGTATGTTTTATCATAATGTTTTCCTCCTTTTAGCATGCGAAGCAGGAGAACTGTTTACCTACAAGATTATTAAATCTTCTATTGGTCCCAGAATTAAAATGGTAAGACATATCCATTGATTTTTTACATAGATTACTAAGCTCGCCTCAAGGTTGTGATGCATTTTGTGTAGTTATGGATCGAACTACTAAAGAATCCAACTTCATTCCTTCTAGAGAGGCTTTAAATATTAATGATATGGGGATATTATATATTTGTTAGATCATATGTCTACATAGGATCCCTCATACCATCATGTTAGTTAGGTATTATCATTTCACATTGAGTTTATGGAAGGTTTTACAGAGATATTTGGTTAAACAAGTGCCTTTAAGAACAAATTTTCACCCTTATACGGATGGTCAGTCCAAATGAATGATACTGACTTTGTTGGAAATGATCAAAGAATGCATCATTTATTTTTGTTATTCTTGGTAAAATTATACCCCTGTCATCTAGTTCACATATAATAATAGATTTTGGGTGATGATTCATATGGCTCTGTATGAGGCCTTGTATGGAAACATGTTCCATTCACCCCTATGCTAGTTAGAGGTAGGAGAGACAATGATACTTGGTCCTCATATCAAAGAGATGACTTTAGAACCAGTTAAGATGACCAGGATGCGTATGAATACTACTTAGTTAAATGTAAATCTTATACTGAAATCCATTAATGATCTCATGTGTTTTGAAGTTAGGGATTGTGTTTTCCAACGAGTATCATACAGACATAGGCATAGAAGGATAAAATTGAAAAGGAAGCTATCACCCTGATTTTTTAGGACTTTTGATATCTTTTATAGAGTTAGGATGACAACCTTTTAGTTTCTATTACCTTAGACCTACATTGTAATGAACAATGTATTCCATGTTTCCCAGCTTCATCTTTATCCTACTGAACCATATCATACATTTATCCCAATGATGTAAAGTAAGATTACGATGCATCATTTGAGGAGTATATCATATATATTATTGATTAGAGGTCGAAGGATATTTGACGCTGGTATATCCCTTTGGTTTGGGTGATATAGAAGAATGACCATTTACATGATGAAGAATTAGATAAAGAGGCCGAAGTAAATGATTAGTGACTAGATTTGTTCTCAGATATTGTTCTACCACCCTTGGAAGGTGAAATTGTGGATGTGTTTCTTTACTGGGTGAATGTTGTACAAACCCAATATTTATATGAGTTATGAACCCTATAATTTTTTGTATAATTTATTGTTTTTTACATATGATGGATTCTTAATTCCATTATGGAGGATTCATGGGTTACTTAAAGATTTTTTATTTCATTGAACCTATCTGGTGGAAGAAACCACAAGTCTATATAGTTAGTAGAGACAATGTATCATAGTATTCATGGTTTATCCAAACCATGTAAGGAACATCAATGATAAATCAAAGGCACATGGGTTTCCCTAACCACACACATAGGGTCACACAACTGTTCTGGTTGTTTGCAGTATTTTTTAGATCCAAATTCTATGGTTAGACAATGATTTCACAAAAATTTATACATAACCATTTAGGATCCCTCTTATGGTATTAAGCTGCACACAGTTGGCACACGTTAGGCCCAACCATGTGTTTAAACCATGAAACCTCTTGATTTTTTGTTCAATGAAAAAAAATTACCTTAAACACTTAATTATCCCTCCTATCCTTCTTGTCTCTCTTTTATTCCAATAGGAGGCCTTATATTCTCCTATTGTAGCTTCCATATATGAATAACCTTGGTTCATGGATATATACTCCCTCTGAATTCTCATAAAATAACCGCTCACTTATGAGATTCCAATCAGTAAGTTATTTAGGCATTATTTTCTTTTCATCATTTAACTTCTGCTTGATGATGATATTTCAATGTAGGATCATATGCCCTATTTTCAAGGTATTGATAAATTATTCAATTATCTTCCAATACAAGAAAGACTAAGGTATGATACTGGATGAGTAGAGTGTAATATACTCTAGGTAGGTGGTTTATAATTCATACATCAAGGTATCACTATTTAATAAACTGGTGTCATTGTATGCATGCCGGTCTCATTGGGAATTGCTTATTAAATTCATATTCCATACGTATAATTCGTGTTCCCATATTTAAGATTACTTTTTTAATCATTATCTTAAAATCATTGTACTTTATGAACTCAAAGTTGGCCACCCAAAGTAGGTTGTTTCTTTATTTTATGACATTAGTGATTTTTTGATAATTTGTGCCACTATTCTGATGTGATATGACTTGACCTTGAGAAGGAATGTTTTCAAATATAATTAATGGATCCTTAATTTCTAATTTAAAGTAATTGTATAGTTATCACTTGAAGCATATAAGGTATGTAATCTAGTTAATAAATAAACCCTTAAATTGTTAAATGGAAAGTATGATATAGATATCACTTGGAGTGGTTATTTACAAAAGAATGGTATTTGTTTCATTTATTAGCTCGCCTACACATTTTTTATAAAGGGTAAAGGAATGAACCAAATCAATGAATATGTGATTAATTTAATAAATTGTCATATGTACTATTTATTATTGTAACCTAATATGAAATGAAATGGAATGAACCTACTAAATCATTAAATGGAATAAGTATAACATGGATAAAATTAAATTAAGAATTATTTATAAGGATCATATTTAATATGGACATTTTCATCTGTATTGGAGTGGTTCGACTTGATCCAATATTGGATTCTTCAGGGAATTCCTTGATCACTTAGAGAATTTCATTTTGACTCAATGAGAATGTTCCAAGGGAAATAAACACTTTAGAAAATAGTCATTTTTATAATCGTGGATTCCAAACATGATGTTGTATGATCCCTCACTATCTTCTATATATTAGGATTCTTTAGATATACTCCTTATATGCATATTTATGTATTTGAATAGATAGAACCATGTATTTAACCCATTGGGCCTAGTCAAGATTATACAATGTTTACCTTGGATGAGATCCTTAAACTAGGAAAGATTAATTTTCATTGGAATTCTTTGGTCTATGCCACTTGGATTACACTTAGAACCCTTTTATTACCAGACTATATGAGTTATCACTATTAGTTGGATGACTCATGAGGTTATAGATTCATTGATTATACCTTGCTTCCCCATTCATAATTTTTATGGTATGTTTTTATTTTTTTGTATACCTCATGTGTCTTATATATATATAACAAACATGTACAAATTAATTAAATGGTTACATGTTAAGAGACATTACCACCTTAAAATTAAGATGCAATGATTGATCGGTCCGAAAAACATTGTAATGGGAAATAAAACAGTCCCATGAATTTAGAATATGTGGAGAAAAACATGGACAAAAAATTGAAGAAAGAAATATTCAAATGAGTAGAATTAGGAATGGAAAAAATTCAGAACAAGAAGAGAAACATCCTTCATAGATCACCTCTCTGTATAGTGATCTGCTTCATGAGGACACCTGCAAACTAAATGGTTCTCAGAATAAAGATATGTGAGCCAGCTCTACGAATTATATCATTCATGGGATAGAGGTGGAGAAATTCACCTCGCATAATAATTTTTCATAAAACTCAAACAGCCCATAGGAAAGGTGAAACAAGGCCCCTTCATGGCCCATCACTCTGTTAGGAAATCTGTGGCTCTGCGAGGAATCTACACACTAAACTGTTCGTGGGACAATGATGATGACCCGAACCCCTGACAAAAAAATCATTCCTGGAAATAAGGTAGTAATTATCACTAGTTGATATAAAGACCCTATTCTCTAATTTATTGAGTCATTCATGGGATGGGTTTCTTCCTTTGGCTTCTTCAAAAGAAACCCAACAACCCATCGATCTAGCTCTTCCCCCTCTCTATAAAAGGACCATGAAGGGGGATGAACAGAGAGATAATTTTTAGTGTATTTGAGTGGTCTAAGGAACCAAAGAAGAGAAAACTGAAAAGGATGGGATCTTTTGACAATTCTATAAAGGTATAACCTTACTTATAGAATTAATGGAATAATTATAATACTAATTGGATGATTGTGAACCATGTTCCCTTCAATGATTATTTTCATATGAAGCACAAAAACAATGACCCTACTCCAAACATGAATCTTGTGTCTCCATATGCTACGTGTATGGAACCCTACACCATGTAGAAAATTTCTACATGGAAGGAACCCTGTACCATATAGAAAATCACTTTGAGAATTGAACCTAGCACCACATACCACCAAAATATGTGGAAACAAATCAGCACTGCATAAAACCATGTTTTGTGGTCGGAATATAATATCACATTGAAAAATAATATGCAGATAGAACCTAGGTACGAGTACCATCACAATACATATATATACCCTTTATCTACATAGAAACATGAAATGTGTGTGAAACCCCATCCCACATAAATAAATGGTATGCAAAATAGGGTATTCTTGGGCATTCCACCCTATGGTTTCAACCATTCAATTCTATTCCCACTGCATTATCCATATCCTTTTCATGAACTAGTCCAATTCAACTAGGACAAAGACTCTTCTAAAGCCACTGTACCCATATGATAAAACCATTGGGCACATCATCCTGCCTTTCTGAGATTACATACCCATGATAAGCAGTGTCATTCAGGTAATCCCTGTAATAAGGATGACCCCTAGTGTGTACCTATGTTTACATTCTCATGGTAATGTGGGGTTTGAATTTAGGATTATCACATGTAGTCTCCCATTATAGGTTCTAAGGTTAATCTCTAGATGTTCCATTCGATGATAGACAATAATAAAGAAGGTAAAGTGACACTTTATTTTCTATTTTATGAGTAATGATCCTCCCCTTTCCTTGAACCAACCGAAGGTCACACCATCTGAGGCCAAACCATATCCCCTCTTTAGGTAAGTGTCCTACCCCTAGATTCTCTGAATATTTTCCTCCTCCTTTCCACCAGTAGAGGTGGGAAAATGTGTGATTCGATGGATTTACCACTTCCTCTTGTTTCTCACACCAATCATGACTGACGTGGGCCTAGATATTAGTGGTGATCATGGTATCTACATGATCCCCCTTGAATTTGAACACTGATTACTCGGATTCCTTATCTAACAAGGATATGCAAGATGCCTATCTAAGGCCCGAGATCAAATGTGTATTACCTCTAAATGTAAGCCCCAAATTATGCCTCCTTCATAGTAAAATCACAAGATAAAGTCTTAACCAGTGGCTTGAATGGGCTTCCTCTGATGTGTTTTAGAACTACGTAGACATTGATTCCAAATTAGCTGGGATATGTAGGTAACCTCCCTAACGTTCATACTCAGCACCATCATATTCACATTGGTTAGTGTATGTCTATGCCACATAGTGATAAACTGCATGGTCAGGTCCTTGTCACATAACCCTAAAAGGTGAATTGTCCAATAAAGTCACACCCAACTATGTAGGTTCTGATTCTTCTCATGAAGATACATAGGAATCCATTCTTATGTTTTTTATCCCAATGTTTAAATAAATCACATCCACCATGGATGACAATAAAATCTATAGTTACATCCCATGTGGCTTAAAAATAGAATTTTCTTAGTGAACAAATTAGGAAATTCCATGTCTTTCCAATAAAAGGGTAACATTAAGGAAGAACCTCGAATACATACAAGAGGTTCCTGATCCATGAATACTTATGATTGATCTTGTGACCGAGGAGTAATTCGCAGACACATGATTGAGCAATAAACCAAAGAGTCACAAACAAATGAACATATCTTAAATCTATATTAGTGTCCTAGAATAGGAAATAATTCCCCCCAAAAGGGTGAGATGAGCCCAAGTTCCCATCCTCTAGACCAATGAGATAACTTAAGTGTGATTGGCCAAATCATGAAATGAGTGTCTACCTTTGGGAAGATGGTCCATGAATAATGGATAAGTGGGTGGTTGGGTGTTTCTGGCTCCTTGAGTAATCCCATTGGAGACTATCTGAAGATGTCTTACCCGAAATGGATCAAATAACCAAACACTTATACCACCACAATCATCCTTTGGGAGCACATAACTATAGATCCTCCTTTCTAAAATAAAAAGGATATACATCTTAATACCCATTTGAACAAATATATTTTTATATTCATGGAAATTAGGTGATTTGGGAAAAAAATTGTGAACCCAACATGAGTCCTAAACAAGGTGGCAGCATTACCCTGCCACAGGCCCCTTTTACATTCAAAAGAAAGGGGTTCAAGAATGATCATCAATTATAAATATATTCATGAGACGATACTTTAACAAGGTTTTGTTTTTATTAATTGTTGCATATATTGAAGGTCTATAAAGATACCTTCAATGCAATGGAATCTCAATAGTTAGCTCATAAATGCATGTCCAGAACTGCCCAAGTGGCTAGTCCCTCAACGAAGAACAAGACCCCATTTCCCACCCATCATCTTCAACACTGGGTTTCAAATTAATTTATTAGGGAGTACCAAAAAAGTGGTACACTCCCCACTATGTAGGTAGTACATAAATCCCTCCATGACATAAATGAAATTCATCTACCCACTTATTATTTGTCAGAAGTACAAAACCATGATGCTCTTCTAGATTTCTCCAATCATTTTTGGGTCATGTCCTCGGAACATAACAATAAGTACCGGACTTATCTTCAGAAGCTATACTAAGTCATCCTAGATGACATCATTCAGCCACATAAGGGTCTCAGTCAAGGGCCCATACTGGGAGAGGTTTCCTCATTCTGAATATGATACCACACATAATGCTCTAGCTAATTTTAAACGAACATGGGTCCCCTAGGTTTCCCTCAATATGTGGAAAACATATAGTCAGGAAAAGTTCTTCACCTAAGTTCCTATGTAGGATGTACACAAAACAAACATGGAGACACACTATGAGTAGGAATATATTTCTACACCATCTGGTGAATCCTAACATGCATATATAGAGACAAATTATGAGAAAACACATATTCATTTCAATGCTCACCATACAAATGGTGCAAACAAGGTGGAAAATTATTGGAAGATAAAAATACCTTATAATGAATATCAATACAACCATTCAAATAAGGTGGAAATCATGTATTAGAAGATAGAAATTCACATTCCTTCATATCAATCCCATCATTCAAATATGATGAAAATCAATTATAACTAGATAAAAATCATGTAGATGAATATCGAGCCCATGAGACAAATAGAATGATAAATGAGAATGTTCATGTTCCTAATCACAAATATAAATATTTTCATTGAAATAGTATGGAAGCTAGAGAAAAAAGATAGTGTATCCCATTTATAAATCAGGGGTACACTCATTCATTTGTCCAAACATAAGAGGACTAATAGAACTTATTGGAAAACCATGGAGGATTAGAAAAGGAACAAAATACTACTCCAAAAAAAGAATGGTAATTTTTCCCCATTATAATCAGCAATGTGTCTCAACATATCCTAACAATTATGTAAGATCACACATAAATTATCGATCACATCTTCTATACCAGCCAAGATGTGATCACGTCTATGACAATAGCAAGGAGTCTGACCCATTACCCTATCTCCCCAAGTGGGGTAACTCATCCTCAAGATAATATAGTCACAACATAGATAACATGAATCCCTAATCTATTCTAGGAGGGTCAAAGATAATATTCTAAAATACAAGAAAAACTAGATTTGGAACAAACACCAATTCCAACTTGGGGCACTATTCTACCACAGTGGCCACTCTAGGTCAAGCATATATCTCTATCAGAACTCAAGATATCTGTCTTCATATCCTAGATGCATCATGGGAACCAACTTAATAGGATACCAAATATGAATTCCATTACCAACATTAGGCGGCCCTAGTTTCCCACCAGATTGTTCCCAACAAATGAGATTTTCCAAAGGAAAACGGAATATGAAGAGCACATTCAGGATCCAACTATACTGGAAGCCGAAGTTCCTGATGTCATCAAGAACCTATCAATAGAGGATCATGACCTTGACATAACATTTAAAATTTATGGGAGTGGAATTTCAAAATTGATGTTCCTCCTTGTAATATTGTTATCATTAGTTTTGAAGGTCCTCCTCAGAGTACCCAGAGGGGATTACATCATGGGAAATAAATGCTCAATTATGAGAACCTATCTCCTGTTGAGGTTCATGGTATCATTCACATTTAATAGAAGATTCGATAACACGAAGGCCCTCATCTTGTTTTCTTCCACCCTGATGGTCCGCCCAAGGGCATACAATGCTGATATTCTCCCTATAGTCGGGCGTTAAGCTATGATGGTTGTCCTCGCCATGAGAAAAGTCACTATAAAGGCCCTTATCGTTGTGACGTCAAGTAACCATAAAGTCCTCCCCTTATTTCATCCAATCCCATAGGTCCACCCTAGGATGTTCATTGTATATATTCTCCATGAAACCCTAAATCTATCTATGATGGTAGTCCTCACTATGATGGTGGTCACTATAAAGGCCCTCATCATTGTGACATCAAGCATCAAGAAGGTCCTACCCTTTTTTTGGTCTACCCTGAAGGTCTTAAATAGGGTATATTCCATAAAACATATCCTTGTGGTTAGACACTAAGTCATGATGGTAGTCCTTGGCACCACTTCATTGTCTATGGAGGTCCTCCTCGTACTCAACATTCAAACTGATTAGAAGGTCCTCCTCTCATCGAGACATACACACACAAAAACCCTAATATTTTGATGTTCTTGGGAAGATGGAGTTAGACATGTTAGATACTTAGTATATGAAATGTGACATCCTTTCACAATAAGAAGATGTTATAAGGCCACATTCATCTTTCAAGCCACCCATGTATCGTTCATATATCGATAAGACTCCTTCTAACCCCACTACATGGAATGAAAATATCACGAAACATTTATGTTGTGATGAATAATTAGAGGATTCTATAGAAAATGAAAAAATATATATGTTTCTAGTGAGAATAAAATTACACAGGGATGGAATATGGGTTCTATTTTGGGCCATATCCACATCTTAGTTTGACATGCTGAGAGAGTTGTCCGAGGAATGAATCCATAAAATTCATATCAATTTTTAGAAAAATATTCATCATCAAAAAGAAAAGTGCTTACCCTATTATGGGTACATAGACCATGTTAGTATATTGGGAGATATTCAATTTAAAATTGATATAGAATCCCTTCCGTCGTTGTGACGGACATTCTTTTAATGGAACATCCTTTCATAATGGTGGTCTTTCCAATGTTTATGTTTCTGAAAATAACTCATATCTAATGGTACTAGAGATATCCAACCCAGCAACACTAGATTTCTCATCATCAATCAAAACACTCTAGTCCCAGAAAATGTGAAACTATATTTAATGAAAAATAGATATTCCTCCCCCTAACTATAAACAAAAATAAATATCACAATATACTAATTATAATTCCACTACTCTTGATAAAATAGCCGTGGAGTGACCTTTATATTCTAATTAGGTCAAAAAGCTTATCACTAAGGATGAGGAAAACATGATTTTAATGTGGAGAGAATTAGTTGATTACCAAATACCAGTCAAATTTGGACATACATACAATCCATGGTATGATATTCCAAATAAATTAAATATAAATTCAAACATTACACTCATCACAACCAGTGGGAGACTCTCCTTCTTATCATGTTCATATATATACCATATTGAAAATATGTCGACTTTCTAAAGTTTCTATATGATTTTCATTTCCATGTTATGTTATTTTCCCATTTAGTATCTCAAAATCCCTAATAAAAATAATACATGAAGGTTTATAACATGTCTACACCAACATTTTAGAGGAAATATTCCAAGAAATAATCGATTCCACACCAAATTTGTGTTTTATAGTGTCACTAAAATTGGTATCTATTTATTTCACTCAACGTATAATAAAATAATGATAGATATGGAAAATGGAATGTAATGTAATTTATTTTGGAAATGTCTTAGTATGTTAAAATGGTATTTTCTCATTTCAATGGTCTATTTAAATTACTAAAGTCAACAAAATGAGTAATTGACAAGATTTATTCCTTGATATACTTCCCTATTTGTCTTCTAGGAAGATAAAACAACCTCTTGATTGAGGAATATAAATCATGAAATCAAAAATAGAAAATTAAAGGCAATAATATATCTCTTAAAAATATTTTGTATTAATATCATTCTATATTAATAGCCTAATAAGACAAGTATATAATGTATTTATCCCCATAAACTATATATGAACATCCTTATCTCAGTCGTATTGTAGAATTTTTACCTCCACCATCACCCATGGAATCATCAAAATCCATATAAGTATAAGCCTATGATGGTAGAATTGTAAATTATATCCTATTATATATGGATGGGTAGTTTTTACCTCCCCGGCCTCTATGAATGGGTTTCCTTTGAAAACTATGATAAAATTAATTTTGATATCTTATTAATATTCATATACTGATGTTTCTTGATTCATATCCTTTATCAATATTGAGTTCAAATAATTCCATTTGAAACTTACTCAATATGACCATCCAATAACCAAATAAAAGTGATCATTGAAGAAGGTGGATTAACCCCACATGTGTAAAAAGTAAAAAAAAAGAACTCCGTGAAAATTTAAATCAGTGTTGAGTATGGAATGTAGCTTATAGAATATTCAGTAGAAAAATAAACCACTTACTACTCTTACATATATGAATATAAGATTTTCTTTCTTAGATTTTCATTTGTAATGATTTTTTAAATTAATCCCACAAGATATGTTTTGGGTAATTCATGTATATATTAACACAATAGAAAATGTATCTATTTAAAACATGTTCTGTACTAAATTGAATAAATAGTGCATGCATACCCCACAATAGAGGAAATCTCATGAATCAGGGAATTCCCAACCATTAAAATACATCCTAATCAATTAGTTTTTCCTATGGATAATCTGGAGGGTGAATATGAATCCATATTTATACATCCACTTAATGAAGAAGTGAAACATTATATTGATTATATTATTTTCCATTATGATGTTGAGAAAGAAAATTAAAGATGATATAATTATAAAATTTCTTAGAGGAAATATACTTGATGGGTATAACTCCCTGGTCAATGATACTATCTATCTACTCTAGAACCACATTAAATAGTGAGTCAACTAATTGATAACATGTAGACAAATATATTTATCTGAGAAACCCAAGGTCCATATCACTTATCTATCTAACCCTGATGACTAGCATTTATCATGAACTACTTCAATGTAAATCAACCATTTCCAACCCATAATATCCACCATAGACCATATCAATACAGTTATCATTTGTAGATACAAAGAGTCGAAATAAAAATAGATTGGACTATTAAAACTAATCATACATTGGGTCTGGTATGAAATGATATAGAACATATTGAATAAATTTATTCACTTACTTATTGTGTAAGAACCCAGATCTTCTTTTCAGGTATGTTTTCATTTTTTGGTTATTTTGAGGAATAGAGGATTTTCTGTAAATTTCATAAGTAAAGGCTGTGTAATTTATTAGTACACCCCGTGTACTCGGTTACCGCAGGTAGCCGGGTGCTGGCCATGTAGCGGCCATGCACATAGCCATATGTGGATACCTAGAGATTTCCTAATATGGGGCCAGATGAAGGAAAGTACATGCTATGTACCTATAAAGTACACTTCGTTTAATTTTTTTTCATTATACAAATTGGGGTCGCATTTAATGGACAGAAACACCTCCTTCTAGGTATGTCTCGTTTGGGAGAAACCATACGGGTGTGATCCTTCATTGGCCCCCCAATCGAGCATCCGTTCTCTGAATCGAACTCTGTCTATTGCATTGGAATCTCATCGGTGAGTTTCCTCTTATTCTTGAGCACCTTTTTTATAATTCTTTCCCTCTCATGATATATCTTGGGTGGAGCATATTAGATATTCTTGTAAATCTACATCTTTCTTGGGCAATTCAATTCATGAGGTTCACGTATAACAATCCTGCAACCCCAAGGTAGGTGTTTTGTGCCTTTCCATAGATATTTTTTAAATTTTATGTGAAAAAGTTCCCAATACCCTTGATTGGGGTATTGCGTGTTTACGGTTTTTACCCTATAAATTTCCTACTATGATTGTATTCTTGATTAGAGGTTAATTGAATGTGAATATGGTTTATTTTACCATGCTATGGTGGTATCTCCAATGTTTTCTTATTTTGATTGTTGGTCTAGTTTATCCTGTTAGTCTACTGATTTATTTTCCATGCCTAGCATTGTTAGGATGGAGTGTTTTATCTAACATACGGTTATGCTTTATACTGGTTATCCAAGTAGTTATTAGGGTTTACTTTGGCAGATTTTCATTTCTATGCTTGTTTGACTTACATAGGGATATGAGAACCTTGTGTAGTGGACCATATGAAGAATAGATGTAAGGGCTTCTTCCGAGTGTCTATAATTATTGTTATGGTGTGAGACCATAGGGGAAATTGAAGTAAGTTATTCCTTAGAGTGTCTTTAGTTCCTAGACGTGGGACACAAGGGAAATGTGATGTATTTGCTTCCCTAGATCTCCTTTTAGCTGACGATATGAGACTATAGGGTGAATTGATGTTGAGTGCTTCCCTAGAGAGTCCATACTAAAGATGAACCAGAGGGGTTAGACTGTGTGTACTTCACAAAGGGTTCATTGTGTTTTCTAGGTAGGACCAGAGAGGATTAGGCTATGAGAACATCCCAGAGGGTTACCTGTTTGTTATTATCTACTTACTTTCCATGTAGTGTTTGAATGCCTTGAAACTGTAGGAATGTTTACTATTGAGTTCTTCATTGTGTAAAGCTTCTTTTGCTTATTACCTACCATATATAATCACTGAATATTAGGAAAATATTTCTTAGGGGTTTCCTACTAGGATTTAGTCTCACACCTTGTTTTTTTCATGCTTTTGAGCCTAAACAGATTATGTTGTTGCAAGTATAGATAAGGGAAAGCACCCTTCTACTTCATGTTCTTGACAACTTTGGGAGCTAGAGAGCATGAAACCAAGCTGAGGCTTATGATGCTGAGGATTTTTTTTTCTTGTTTTCTTTTTTATATTGGTTTAGTACTTTATTTCAAAGTTGTGACTTGTTTTTATTCTGTCCTAGACATATGTATCAGGCATCATTTATATATGTGTTCTCTAGTGGTTTCAACATCAGTCTTCTGTTGTTTCGTATTCTTTGACATTATTACTACTTTCACTATTGAATATGTATTTCTCTTCTGTTGTGTTACATATCCATTGAGGAAATAGTTTCCCCCCCCCATCAAACCTAAGGCCCTTGTTATTACTCAGTAGCCTATAACGTTAGGGGAAATCTGCTTGAGGCCATGTGACCAACTTGGTACGGGGTGCCTCTGGGCAGCTTCTAGAACCGGGACGTTACAAAGTGATATTAGAGAGATTCTTTTCCCTTGACATACTATTTAGAGCCTATATATTGGGATTGAAATGAATTCGTACTTGATAATAAGTTGTTCCCAGGAGTAGCTAACCCATGTACAGGGAAAATCCAATCTACCTTGGTTATTTCATGTTTTACGGTTTTACAATTTTATATTTGATTTGATTTTCACCGTTGGGTGATTCACATAATTTGTGTTGTTATTGTTGATGCTATTGAGATTCTATTTCTGTTGCAACCTGATGATATGAGGGTATACCATCTCATGCAGCATATAGTCACTTCCTAAGGATTACATGTCATGCATTCTTGCCTTTCTATGTAGGGTGCATAAGCAATTGCATGTTGTTCTGATAGATGTTTCCCTAGATATGTATGTTTTTGTAATAGATGCCTTGATAGAAATACATGTTGTTTGATAGGGTATTGGTTGTGTAAGTTTTTGTTTTAATGAATGCCAAACTTGGGTTCTTTAGGAGTTATGGTCCATCATGGATCATAATTTGGTGGATCAATTATATATTATGCTCTTTATGACATGTATAAGATGCAAAGATTTGATTTTCGGGGAGTAAGGGCCCTCCCAAATCATAATTTCGAACTTCAATGTTTGTTTCAGTGTTTTTCTGGGCTTCGAAGTAGTTTCTAAGGCTTACTGTCCTGAAAAAACAAGAATACATGCCGTGTAATGATGAATACATGCCATGTGTTCTTCAGTTCGGAAAGAAATAGTATTTCTTAAGTACACACTGTGTACTTTATGTACATTCCATGTAGTATCTAACCATGTCCTAGACTATGTGGGTGGGGACACAGGGTTTGGAATCTTTGTTAGGACACGTCGTGTGCCGGTTGTACACGTCATGTAGTACAACCATGTAACCGGCAATGTCACCAACAACATGGGTTAGTTGAGTATTTTCCAATACACGTTGTTTCTATTTGGAATACACCGTGTAGTGTAACCCAAGAATCTGGTCATGTCACTAACAACACCGGTCAGTGAAATCTTCCTAGTACAGGCTGTGTCTGGAACTAACATGTTGTGTAGTCTTGTTTTTGGAGAACTGTGTGGCATAGTCGTGTAAGGGAACTCAAGCCAGGGAAGAGGGTTCAAGTACACAATGTGTGTGTGGACAACACGCTGTGTATGGGGTTGTTACACGACTAGTTTTGGAAGAGGTACATGCCCATGAGAAAGGATTAAAGGAACACACTATGTAGTTAAATCTACATGCCATGTATCCATGTTTTGAAAAAATTTATCAATTATTTATCTTGTTCCCTCCTTACTCTTCTATGTTTTAGTCCCTATTAATTTTGATATAAGGTGTGCATTTGACCTTGTATGGTCATGCAACCTAGATGTCCTCTGGTTGTTTGCCAATTATAGTGCAACGATCAAACACCGAACTTGGCTAATCAAGGAATTCTAGCAGATCCTCCTATAGTGCATGTCTTGGTACCAGCCGTCATTCCGAACACAGGTGGTGATGCACATTTCTGAGAGGAATTCATGAGGTTCATGTAGACCTTCAGAGGGGTACTTCATCCTACCCCTTCTATGGCAAAACTGATGTGGGTTTTCCCATAGCATCATCCTCCCACATTCACTAGGGAAGGAGGAACTCATGCTGAAGAGTCACGGTTAGAATCAATTCTTACCATCTTCGAGCATCTGGAGATTCCTCTTGAGAGGAGGTTCAATCTCTCTTTGTACATGCTTCAGGATTCCACCAAGAGATGGTGGGATGTGATATCAGAGGCAGGATGCCAATAGGTTATGGCTGGGATGAGTTCAAACATACCTTCTATGACTAATTATATCCGGAGACATTGAGGGACAATCGAGCCTAATAGTTCATGAGTCTAGAGCAGGGTACACTCTTAGTCTTGGAGTAATCTTCTCATTTCAAAGAGTTGTATCACTTCACGCCTATTATAGGTGGTGATGAGTTATTCTTGAAAAGGAACATTGAGTATGGTCTGAGGCATGACATCTGGTCATAGATGAATATATTTAGGTTGACTTCAACCACTTATATCGTCAAATAGGCACAGATCATAGAGTGAAATTTATGTGATTAGAGATTTGTGAGCCAGGGCAGTTCATCATCCAGAGTTAGTATCCCTCCCACTGACATTATCAAGTTCCACAAGGGGTCTTCTCGTGGTGATCCAAGGAGGTGATACACTTATTATTGTAGCTAGGTGGTGTTCTACCAATGCAGAAAGAGCGGTATTATGATGCCACATATCCCGAGTGACCCAGTGGAGTGCTGATATTGCAGAATGATGGGTCATCTTCAGCATTTTTATCAGATCATTTTCCCAGCAACTGGTTACAGGGGCTCTTCAATTACTCCACATTCAGTATCAACGCCACTAGTTTCTCATCAGTCTGGGAACTGATGTTTCTCTGGCCTTTTACGTCGAGGAGGAGGTCATGACCATGGTATTCAGTCACTAGTCTTTGAGCAACAATAGAGAGGATCAGGTCAAGGTTGTTAGGAAGGATCGCAGGGCCATTGTGCAGGTCAGACTTTTTAGTGGAGTAGACCTAGTAGGAGTAGGATCTCGGACACTATATAGTTTGAGGTACGATATTGTTTTCCTCAGTTTTAGATTCTTCTATATTCAATACAGGGGCTTACCATAGCATTATAATGGAGAGCCTAGCGCTCTATATCTTTACTTCTACTGATTTCTTGACATTGGACACACCATTAGAGATAAGAATGGATAATGTACGTCAGTGAAAGGAGTCCCCAATTGAGGTTGGTGGGTGTCACTTCTTTTGGGACCTCTATATATTACAGATAACTGGTCATGATGTCATTATCAGAATGGATTAGTTTGTTACCTTCAAGGCTATTGTCAATTTCTATCATCATAAGGTGAGATTCACATCACCAAAGGGAAGATCGTTTCTTTATAAAGGAAAATGGGATGTCCAGGCAAGCAGAGCAGGATCCAAGCATTATGGGTTGGGAGGAGTTACAACCCAAATTATTAGTCTTTATCTGGATGACCTAGGGACTTCATATATGGATTTTCCCCCAGTGGTGGATTGTTTTAGGGACATCTTTCTAGAGAAATTTTCAGGTTTTCCTCCAGAGCGAAAGGTCGAATTTTCTATTGAGCTTGTTCCAGGAGTGGCACTACTCATCATTTGTCCTTATAGAATTCCTGCACTAGAGTTACAGGAGCTCAAGAAATAGTTGGAGGAGTTTAAAGAAAAGGGTTGTATATGATCTAGTACTTCTCATTGGGGTTTCCCAATCTTGATTGTGAAGTAGACGGATGATACCCTCAGACATTGTGTGCATTATCATATGTTGAACCAGTTGATGGTCAAGAACTCATATCCCTTGATGAGGATTGATGATCTCTTTGATTAGCTACGAGGATCTCGGGTGTTCTCGAAGACTGAATTGAGACGCGACTATCATCAGTTGCATGTTAGAAAATTTGATATACCTCTTACGTATTTTCAAAATAGGTATGCCCTATACGAGTATGTTGTTATGTCGTTCGGTCTCACGAACATGCATTTAGTCTTCATGGCACTGATGAACCGAGTGTTCCATCCATACTTGGATTATTTCATGGTGGTTTTCATGAATGATATCTTGGTGTACTTTCACACTCCACATGACCATGCTACCCATCTTGAGATTGTTTGAGTATACTAAGAGAGTATCAGTTATATGGTAAGTTCTAAAAATTCCACTTTTTGATGGATAAAGTTCACTTCTTGGGTCATGTTATCTTAGAGACAAGAGTTTCAGTAGACCTAGAGAAAGTGAGAGAAGTAGTTTCATGGGAGTAGCCGAAGAACTTCATTGAGGTATGATGTTTTATAGGGCTGGATGGATACTAAAGACGTTCCATACAGGACTTTCCACGCTTAGATGCGCCACTAACATGACTGGCTAAGAAGAGTGAAAAGTTCTTATGGTTAGATTTTTATGAGTTAGCCTTTCAGGAGAAGAAAGGTAAGTTTACTTCAGCATCAATACTAGTATATTCAGATCTGGTCAAGAGCTATATTTTGTAATGTGATGCTGTAGGTATTGGACTTGGAGAAGTGCTTATGCATGAAGAAAAATTCATTGTGTATAGGTCTCGGCAGTTGAGGTCATATGAGATAAATTACCCGACGCACAATCTTGAGTTGGTTGTAGTTGTTGATGAACTACGCTATTGAAGACATTATCTGTTGGGAGAGAATTTTGTGGTTTTCACGGAACACAAAAGTCTCAAGTATATCTTCCCTGAGCATGACCTTAATTTGAGAGAGCGAAGGTGGGATGAGTAACTTCAGTATTTTGACTTTGAGCTTATATATACACCTAGGAAAGTCAATGTGGTGGTTGATGCGTTGACTAGGATGACTCAGATACAGGTAGTTCTAGAGGCCAGCAGTGAGTGGAATCGTATGGATCTATTCTTTGAGATGCATTTAGAGGTGCATGATAGACAGGGGAAAAAATTCTTTCTTTTGTATTTTTTACCTCTAATCATCTTGATCGAGTGCGAATGAGGCAGCTATCAGATACTAAGGGCCTAGTCCTACGAGAAAGCGAGTCAAGAGAGGACCATATTCCAAGATGGACCATAGTTGAGGATGCAATATATTTTTTTCATGGGTGTGTATGGGTGTCAATAGAAATACGCGAGGATCAGATGTGGGACTTCCACTCCTCAGTTTGGGAATTTAATCCTGGCATCAATAAGATGTATCTTGATCTACACCGTCAGTTTGGTGGCCAGGTATGAAGAGAGATGTTGTTTTTTTTGTGATGAGGTGTTCCACCTGTCAGCAGTTGAAGGCGGAGCATCAGTGACAAGCCAAGATTTTGCAGTAGTTACCCATTCCCAAGTGGAAATGGAATGATGTCATGATGGATTTCGTGACAGGTCTTCCGAGTTCGCCTTGAGGGAATGATGTTTCCAGGGTTGTCATTCACTGACTCAGGAAGGTTTGATCACTTCTTGTCGAATAAGGATACCTTCAGGGTTGATGAGTTGGGAAATTTGTACATCCATGAGATAGTACATCTACATGGGGTTCCACACTCCATTGTTTCAGATAGGGATGCATGTTTTACTTCTCGGGTTTGTCAGGGATTGTAGAAGGTAGTGGGTACACAGGTGCTTCTGAGTATATCTTACCAATACCAAACCGATGGCCAGTTTGAGCGAATGATTCAGGTGCATGGGGAGATGATTCGTGCATGCATCCTAGATTTTGTAGGTTCTTGATAAAAGCACATACCTCTTATGGAGTTTCACTAAAATAATTGTTTTCAAGAACAATTCATATAAAACCAAATAAGGCTCTATACGGTATGCCATGCTGATCACCAAACTGTGGATAGAGGTAGGAGAGGCAGCTATGATGGTACCTCGTCTTGTCCAGGAGACCACAAAGCAGATAGAGTTGATTCTGAAGAAGATGGATATTGCACAGTCTCGACAAAAGTCTTATGCTAATCAGCAAAGACGACCTCTAGAGTGCGAGGTTGGGGATTAGGTTTTCCTGCGTGTCACACTGAGGTCGGGACACTGGAGTATTAGGAGACAGGGTAATCTTTTTCCAAGGTACGTCGGGCCATTTAAGGTTTTGAAGAGAGTTGGGCCAGTTACCTATCGGTTTCAGTTACCTTAGAGGTACCAGGATATGCATGATTTCATTGACATTTCTCATCTCCAACGTTACTTCTCAGACCCATCTCATGCTTTTTAACCTGAGGAGGTGGAGTTAGTGGTGGACAGCTAGTTTGAGGAGCATCCTATCTGGATTGTTGATATCAGTACGAAGGTTCTTTGTGGTCGGTCTATTCATCTAGTATGAGTGCTATGACTGCATAGGCGGATACAGGACGAGACCTATGAGAGGGAGGCCAATGTATGATCACAGTGTTCGGAGTTATTTAAGGATTATTCTTCTACACCGCCTTGCTAGGGAAATTCTGGGACAAATTTCTTTAAGGGGGATGTTTGTAAGAACCCATATATTATTTTAATAAATTTTTTTCTTTTTTATGGTGTTTTTGAGGAAAATAGGAGTTTCTTGAAATTTTATAAGTACATGTTGTGTACTTCATGAGTACACGCCATGTACTCGGTTACCGCGGGTAGCTGGGTGTTGGCCATGTAGTGTCCGTGAATATGTCCATGTGTGGTGACCTAGAGGCCACCTAATACAGGGCAGGTGAAGGAAAGTACATGTTGTGTACTTATAAAGTGGATTCCATGTACTTGATTTTTTTCATTATACGTACAGTGGTCGTGTCTGATGGACATAAAAACCTTCCTCTAGGTCTATCTCGTTCGGGACAAACTGTTCAGCCACGATCCTTCTCCAAGCCCTCGATCGAGCGTCCATTCTCAAAATCAAACTCTGTCGGTTGCGTTGGAATCGCATTGGTGAGTTCTCTCTTCTTCTAGAGAACCAATTTTTGATTCCTTCTCTCTCATGAGATATCATGGGTTTAGAGCTTTAGACGTTTATGTAGATATATGATTTTCATGGGTGATTCAATGCTTGAGGATCAAGTATAATGATCTTGAAACACTACAGTAGGTTCTTTGTGCCTTTTCGTAGCTATCCTTTGAATTTTATGTTCAAAGGTGCCCAATACCCTTGATCGGGGTATTGAGTGTTTACATTTTTAACCCTCTAAATTTCCTTCTATGCTTGTATGATTGAGTAGAAGTTAATTGAATGTGAATAGTGTTTATTTTACCATTCTATGGAGGTTTTCCCATGTTTTCTTATTTTGACAATTGGTCTAGTTTTTCTTGTTAGGCTGCTGCTTTGTTATCCATTCCAATTATTTTTATGATGGACTGTTTTATTTCACATGTTGTTATGCTGTAGACTAGTTATCCAAGTAGCTCTTGAGGTATAATTTGGACACTTTACATTTCTATGTTTGTTTTACTTACACAGGGCCGTGAGAACCTAGTGTAGTAAACCATATGAAGAATAGATGTATGGGATTTCCCAAAGTGTCCATTATTATTGTTATGATATGAGACCTTTGGTGGAATTGATGTATGTGCTTCCTCAGAGGGTATGTAGTTCCTCGACACGGGCCATAGGGGGAATGTGATGTCAGTGCTTCCCCAGTGTACCTTTTAGTTTCCTATGTGAGACTATAGGGGGAATTGATGGTGAGTGCTTCCCCAGACAGTCTATACTAAAGCTAAACAAGAGGGGTTAGATTGTGTGTACTTCCATGAGGGTTGTTTGTGTTTTCTAGGTAGGCTTATAGGGAATTAGGCTGTGATAAAATACCATAGGGTTACCTGTTTGTGATTATCTTCTTACTTGACATGTGGTGTTTGAATACTTCGAAATTATAGGATTGTTTACTGTTGAGTACTTCCTTGTTTGCTACCTCTTTTACTTATTACTTTTTATATATATTCACTGATTGTTATTCAGAGATATCTTGGTGGTTTCCTACTATGATTTCGTCTCACACCCAGTTTTGGTCATGCTTTTGGGCCCAAAAAGATTATATTATTGAAGATATATATAAGGTCAATTTACCTTATACTTTAGGTTCTTGACTGCTTTGGGAGATGAAGAGCATGGGACCATGCTGAGGTTTGCAATACTGGGGAGTTGTTTTCTTGTTTTCTTTTGTATGTTGGTTTAGTACTATATTTTATCATTGTGATGTGTTTGGATTCTTTCCAGGACATATGTATCATGAATCATTTATATATGTGTTCTCTAGTAGTTTCTTCATCAGTCTTATGTTGTTTCTTATTGTTTAACATTATTACAACTTCCTCTATTGTATATCTTTTTTTGTTCCACTGTGTTACTCTTCCAATGAGGGCATAGTTTCCAAACTATCTCACCCAAGGACCTTGCTCCTAGTCGATGGCCTCTAGCATTAGGGGAAATTCTCTTGAGGACATGTGACCAACCGGGTATGGGGAACCTCTAGATGGCTTCTGGAACTGGTATATTACATCTTAGTTGGAATACATGTATGGGTAGTGTACATGAGTATAAAAATAAAAGAGACCATAAAAATTGTGGGTGAACATGAACCCTCTTCCACTAAACATCATAAAGACCAATTTATTGATATTTAATTGTATGGTAAATTATAATAATCACCTCATTCATTTTTTCATATTTATATAACTACATGATGTGATAACCAAAAAATAAGAGGTAAACAATCTAGGATATTACATTTTAATTCATTTTCAACCAATTTTTTTAGTTACAGTAAACTACCTACTAGATATTTTTTAAATTGGTCCATCTCATATGGAAATTCATTTACCATTTCAGCTCAACATCGAGGGTAGGAAATGTCCCTTACCACTTAGACTACAAAATTGGGGTAAAATGAAAGGGATTAAAACATCATCACCAGATAAAATATTATAAACAATTATATGAATTTATAGCTTCTATAATAGTATCAGTAAGATATATGTAGATAGAATATATTTTATGATCTATATAAAATTTTTATTCTCTTAAAATACCCTAGATGATTTTAGGATTTCGAAGCATAGGAGTAGAATCTTGAAAATTCTATGGGGACCACTAAATTGAAATTGTATTCAACAACACTCACATATGGGGAGAAATTCAGCAATATAAAATCTATTAACATCATTCTCAAGCCTGCATTGATTTATAATAAAACTAATATACCTAATCAATATTATCTATCACCTCCATCAAAATAATATTTTTGGAAATTTTTTTCTCTATTAGCTCGAAAAAGGATCCAAATTTCTTATACACTGAAAATTGGAAAAAATGTTTATTCCTTCTAGAAGGATATTGATTATTTATGTTTATATTATACACAAGATAATAACTTAGATATGTTACTAGATATCAAGATCCATAAAAAAATTATTTAATTTAAAAATATCATTTTTCTCATTCCATTAGATATTGGGGTAAAATATCCCAGAATGATTCATGTTAAAGGACATACATTTAAAAATTATTGACACCATTAATGGATTGATTGGATACCATATAGGTAATGTGACATGTGTCTCTACTACCCCTTAATATGAAGAATTATTGGGAATAAAGATTATAATAATTTTATATAGAACATAAAGGATTGGATGAATAAAAAATTGATTATTTGGGATCATAAGATCACCAGGGTATAAATAAATCAACCAGTCAAAACCCTAATTCCCTTATTAATACCATATTTTACATAACCATCATCACCTTCTTCCTTTATTCAATGTAACAAAAATTATTAGTGTTTTCAATATTTATAGTATCTCTTACTATTACCCAATATGTTTGATACTCTTTTATATATGTATCCCCCATCACAGGTCAGATGGGAACCACCAAATAAAACAATATTTTCTTGTGATGAATAGTAATTATTTTTATTGTTCAATCTTGCTAAAATGAAAGAAAACATGTCAAGTTATGAAGACTAACATGAACCTAATTAACCTATCAAAATTTTAGGAGGAAGTCACAAAGGATAGTTTTTTGAGGTAAAAATAGATTCAATATTTATAAATCATCACTAAAAATGTCATTCTTATTGTTTAAACCTAAAGAAAATCACTCTAGTGAGTTTAATGGTAACACCAACATGATATTTAACCCTGTATGGTGAACTTATATAATCAAACTAGTATAGTTACTCATATAAAAATTGTCAGTGAAAAAATATAATTAAGTGGTAATACTTGTTAAACCCAACCCAAAAAGTGAAATAGATCCCTCCAATACTAACTAAGAAAAGGATACATAAGTGGCGTTAAATATTTTTGTCTTAATCCTCAACATATGGAGTATTAGAAACATTTAAATTATAGGTACATGTCCTAAAAGTATATCTTTTGCAATAGGATTTTTTATTTCTATACTAGTTATTCACATTTATATTCTCTTCAACTCTCTATATAACTCATAGAGGCCCTTGTCAAGTCCATATCATGTTCACTATAGTTTGAGAAGAAATTCACAACAATTGAGATATATAACAAAGAAAGAAACATCATTCAGTTCAAAATGGATATTCCGTTAATTAAATATGATTTTTAATATACTATAAAAGAGAACATTAGGCCATTGTATATATAAAATATGATTGATGATATTGGTATTATATTCTCCCTAGTTTATTGCAGTTCTTTAATAAACCCCATTTTGGTCAAAACATTTCAGAAATTAATTTATAGGGAAGCCAACTTGTCCCCCTAATACATAAAAATATATGGATTTGATGAAAATAAAAGAGGACACATATAAGGGTAATGTAGAGTACATAATATTTAAGTCTCAATTCCAATTTATATATAATATTGATTATCCAAGATATGTCTTTAAATATATTTCTAGGATTCCCTTGGACTCATATTCAAGAAATAGTTATATCCCTTTATCACCAAAGACTAAAATAATTCATTCATGAGTGTGTGGGAGTATTTTATAGTGATAGATCCCCTTTTGAATCATTTCGATCTCAATACATATATGTATGGCACTATAAAAGGTAATTGAATCTATTATTGATAAATAACACCACATTAATTTCTTTTGTAATGGCTTGAAAATAAATCCTTTCTATAATTGGAGTGAAAATGAAATATATTTTTTTGTTATCCATCAGTCCAATTGAGGATGAAACTATTGATATTTTGGAGAAATCAGGTTGTGTTTTCGAATAAAAAATACCCACTAACTACCGTTCAATCCACTGATGGTCAAGTTATTGTCACTATCAGAAATGGACATTAATAGAGGAGGAGAACACCATGAATACTATGTCATCCAATACCACTATCATTCATATTTATAAAAATCGGATATAAATTATATTTTTTTCAACATATACATGGATATTTTATTGACTATATTTGAAACATTGATGGAAAACATGATATTAATATTCATGTACTATATTTTAAAGGTTCTTCTACTGATGTGAGTGATCTTAATGATATGATAATATCCATACATAATATACTAAATCTATTGAGGTAATACTACCATCAACTCCCAATTATGAATAATGAGAAGGATTTAATAGATGGAATATCTGTATTCGATGAAGCATTAAATTCTACCATTAACAAACCTCAACAAGTGATTCCTGGTTTAGAAGAAGATCCATCTATTTTATTGATCAGTTATTCCATAACCCCTAAATAAAATGAGAAATACCACATCCGATGAGTAGAATAGAGATATATACTCATGGAATTACCTTGAAATTTTATGGTTATGTCCCTATGTATATACACATCATTAAGGAATGATATACAACCTTTATGAAACCCATTTGATGGTAAATAGAATAAATCCAACCCATGCATCCAATATATATATTGATGTCAATAAATTAATCAAATCCAATCTAATCCCTGAGGTTAAATAAAAAATGTGGAATTCAAATGCCTTTGATAAATTAAAATGATAAAATTTATATTTTTATTATTTTTAATGATATAAATCAAAATATTCTAATAGATGATTTCAACATCTCAGTCCAAGAATTGGTGATCGGTGTGATCGATGGATTATAAGTCCTTCTGAGGGAAGACTGTAGAATGATAGAAGGATGAATTTTTGGTAAAATATAACAATAGTTGAGAAGACATTACTGATATATAGGTATTTCCTATCAAAATACATAAACCTAGGATGAAATTGAACTTCTAAAAATTGATTACTAGGTGACATCAAAAAAAATAATTTTCTTCATAATATTTAATTGTGTAATCATGATCAAGATAGATAATAAGTAAATACACGGAATTCCTCCACCATGAAATATCAAGTAATTGCAATGCCTATAGAGTTTCCTCACCTACATCCAATTTATTATATCTAAGATAACCAAAATTTATTTTTAAAAAAAAATTATTGATAATTGGTTTATTTGACATTAGGATGATGTCTATTATAAATCATTCAATGATCTAAATGAGAATCTCTTATATCATCTAATAATGATGCTACCCTTGAAAGGAAAAAAACTCAACCATCATATGCAAACCCTGTAGTAGTAACATGGTGATATCATCTATTTGAATAATTTTTTGAATCATTATAATTTTATTTATTATTCTCTTAAAATAATTTTAGATATTGGGAATCAATATTCTGACATCAAAAATTATTTTACATATTTGTTCATCATGTTGAAAAATATTAATCATTGTATAGAGTATCATGAGGTCTAATTTTTTCCACTTAATTGTGTACTAATATATCCTCAATTTTCTAATAATAATATAGAATTTCGAATTATGTTAATTTATTATGTAGTGGTTTGCCATCCAATTCTTGTCTCTATGGGAGATAAATGAGAAATATTTAAAATATTTCCTTATAGTTTACCTAATTCTCAGAAGGTTATCATTGGTCATTTATCTCCTTGAAGAATTCTTCTCTATCCATGAAACATATCTTTCTTTGGAGATATTATATGGTTTCACCTCTAGGGTACCAATAATAGGGATGATGGTAAAAAAAATCTCAATAGGGTTGAATTCAGGATTTTTTATCACTCTAAAAGAATATGTTCATACATTCTATTTACTACTATTACAGTGATGTTCCAATAATGTTGTAGAATATCAATCCCTCATCATCGGTTTAGAATTTACCTATATTTATCACATACATGATTAATTTTTGAGAGATATATTGATCTTTTAATTATCTAAATCAGTGGTAAATATACCATCATGTCTAAATAATTGATTACCTTTCTTGATTATTAATGGGGATTGATTGTTATGTTATCTTTTGTTCTGACATGGTCTAATATCACATGTTCATAGAATGGCCAAGTGGTTGAACTGGCCAATTCAGCTACATCCTTGTATGTTCTAGGACAAAAAATAATTTCAATTTAGATTTGGAATCACATAGTGTCCACTACTCTTATCAATAGTGATATATAGGATATAAATGAGGTTAATACCACAATAGATCAAGTCTTCCCAATATCATCATTTATTTACTTGAAACTTTTCTAGAAGTATCCCATGAGGGAGTATCCTAAAAATAGTACACTCCCATATGATCGATATTAAAAGGAAGAGATATATTGTTGGGAAGAAAACATTATCCTTTATTATGGCCCAAATCCCAAAAGGTCCTCTACCATAGAGAAATTATGTATTTCATTGTATATGTATTGAATGAAATGAGAGCCTCATAGTTATCCATAAATTCAATGTTGGTGCATAAGGTTCTCACCAATTATGATCCATGTTTTGACATAAATATTGGATATTTGCATACTTATTGATCGCAATGATGTATGACTATAAGGAATTTAGGATGATATTCTAGGAATTTTAAATATAGTTGAAACTAATTCATTAAATAAAATAATTATTGAAAACTGCTAAATAATCCTAACCAGTCACCATATAATTAATATATATGATGAGTTTATACCCTATTTCCATATCTAGGCTGGTCTACTTCCTTCCTCTTCCACTAGATTATTCTCAAAATGTGATGAAGATGTACCCCTAAAGGATTTCCAAATTAATGTTATCATCAACTTGATAAATTCTAATATGGTTCCCATATTTTAAGTCCCTCACTAGATATTTTGTGGATAATGTTGAAGTTTTATACTCATCCAAACTTAATAAGTTATTTCATGAGAACAATATCCTATCTAAGAACCCATCCCTTTACCATGAAGTTTTGAATGCATATATAGAGTCCTTTAATAAAAAAATTTCCAAAATGCATTAATATATGTAGGAAAAAGAAAAAACAGTTACCCCAAAATATCCTACATGATTTTAGGGATTATCACAATAGTTCCTACATCACTACATAGGTGTACCTATATTAACATGTACATGGGATAGAGGAATTCCTTCTCAATGATTCTTATTTTCATTCACTTCATACTTCCATTAATTATTTTCCATTTGAAGACGATTATTATCTAAATTGGATAGGGTAATTTTATATTCATGATGTTAAATTTTATTCACCCTAGATAATATTTATATTCATCAAAATCATGTCCAACATGAATTCAATTAAAATTCACTCCTCCACTTGTAAATTCAAGGAGAATTGGTATTATCTCTATGAATGGAATATATACATAATAAGAAATCAAAAAATCATAAGTTTAATTGGGAATGACATTATTCCATACACCATATTTACTCTAATGAGCCTCATTCCAAAATCACCGTGTATATAGAGAGTATAACACAATCCAATAGTGTATAGTATTTTTAGAAATACATATCATTACCTCATATGGATAACATTAATGTCCATTTTTCAAGGCTTAAAACTGCTCGGGATATATCCTATTCACAAGGACATAAAATGTAAGGCCTGAAGTTCCCAATTGTATGAATCTAAATAATATGACTTGTAAGTCCTAGTTTCATGGCCCTTAATTTTGATACATGAATGTCCAACATGCATGAACATAGAGAATAATACAATTTAGTCCTCATAATATGGCCTTAGATGACATGATTCATGTGTCCTTGTGGCATGTGGTTAAATTTTAAAATATATAGTCCATCCCACATGGATTATAAAATACTCTAAGTGGACTATTTATATGACCCAGTATATTTACATATGATTCATGTTTTGGTAAGAGTCTCTAGTGTATGGTTTCAAATCAGTTCACATGTACAGGTGTTAAGATTCCCTCATTTACAATAAATCAGTCTTATTATTTAGTAATTCTTAAATAAACATCTATTTTTTATTCTAATATTTTATTATCCATTAAATAAATATATATTTTTGTTACATATAAGCTAGATATCTACATTCATTTTCAACATCTACATGTTTATTCATATTGTTTTTTTCTAGATACATTGTGAAATGTCTTTTTTTGGTTCCACCTACTAATCTATAAATAATAATACTCTAATCGGTCTGGCTATTTGGGATTCATCCTAATTAATGTTACGTTTTCTCTATCTACTCAATATTAGGATGAAAATATTTATTCATTATTATTGGTTTCATCTAAATATGTGTAGGGATATTTTCTTAGAACATTATGTGTCCTAATTCAAGTTCTCGTAGGGTACGTAGTGAATTTTGAAGAAAATTTCCTAGATTGAGAGAAAAATAAAGTCAACTTTAATCCTCATTGTTGTCCTTTACTAATTATAATTGGGTTATTTACATCAATTATACACTTGGGTACCATATAATGAAATTCAAATATCTTATCACATATAAATCCATGACTCTTTCTTTTGGTAATTATATTATACTAGAATGAAAAATTTTCATTCTAAAAACAATGTGTATAAAGAAAGATATAATTTTATGATATGTAGCAGAATCGATGTCACTTATTATTGACCTAGCCACAAATTCCATTTCCATCATGTTTCTTTAACTATCCTAAAAATGGTGTTCCTCAATTTACATCATTCCTTACCATGTTAACTCATTATTAAATGATAAATTATTATATCATTTCTATGATATATGGGTGGCTTGATTCTTATTATTAGAGGATATATACGGATTTCAAAATCATTTCTATCAAACAGATCCAAAAAACCTTATCTACTTCCACTCCCCCTTATTTTATAATAGTAAACTATTTGGTAATTTCTAGAATGAAGGTTTCAAGTTACCATTTGAATTTCCTCTTCCAGTAAAAATTAATTTCTACCATAATTTTTATGATTCACCAATAAAATCATAGGTTATCAGAAACTATTATATTTGATTCCAACTTGGGACCCCTCTATTTGGTGATAATATATGTGTCACATACAATTCAGGCCTATAATAAACTAGAATTAGGGTTTTATCCGATGATATATATTTTATATCACCATAATCCTTCAATCTTAAAATAGTGGAACGAAAAA
The DNA here is from genome assembly GCA_963277665.1 of Viscum album. Classification (NCBI taxonomy): domain Eukaryota; kingdom Viridiplantae; phylum Streptophyta; class Magnoliopsida; order Santalales; family Viscaceae; genus Viscum; species Viscum album. The sequence continues at coordinate 765,694,153 of OY728119.1, read as the reverse complement.
TTCAAACTCAGGCATTGATCATACTCTACATGATTGTTCCATTTCAATACATTATTATTATGAAAATTCAATATTTGATTTTCATTTCTCTCATTAATTACTAAAAGTTATCAAAGTGCTCTTATTTGTAAAAGACCACTTGAATTCTTTCATACATCACATTAGTCACATAACTATAACCATGATCTATTTACACCTTTCCCCAAAGGTTTTATGTACCAATATGGTTCCTCACTCATTCACATAGGGTTAATCGTGACTCTAGTTCAATCATGTGGTATAACCATTCATTTCAGTCAAATATAAATAGTATAAACACTCAAACACTTTCAGTCTAAATTTTTTTACAGTAAAATTTATCCATGTTTTAGTCATATATATAGAACATTAAAAAAATTCATTATCTTGAATTTAATTAAAAGTAAAATCTAAAGGAAAGAGACATGAAACTCCATATGTTTAAAACCTACCAGGGGAATATTAGAAAAATATCATGCCTTCACTCTCTTGGATTTCTCATCAAATAACCTTGGATAGTTATATACCATATAATATACAAGAAATTTAAAAATATTTTCTATTTTCAATCAACACAAAGGCCCTCCTAATAAGAATCTAAATTTCTAACCTCTAAGACTCTCCACTTTCATAGAATAAGAGAACATTTAGAATAAAATGAAAATATATAATACTTATAGGTACTCATCATTTGTGAAAGGTAAAATTAAATCCTTGTTTTTATAATATATAAAAATACATAAAATGTAGAGAGTCCTTCTATTCTTGACATATATTAGTTGAGCTGATACATTAAAAATACATGAATATTTAATTTTAGGATTCATGTTCCATCTTGAGAATTGAAACCCTAATATTGAATTCACCCTTATTAATTCCATTTTATTTATACATTCACCCACTCAAATATAAATGTTCTAATAATGTATTACTATGGTGGTAATCACATTGTATATCCACCCATTGAATTGCCATATAAAAGTACAAATTTATGAGTAATTGAAACTATTTAGTGTTGTTATCTCAGAGTTTCCCATGTTTATAGTAGAGATAAATTTACTAAAAATTTAACTTGAATATATATATATATATATCTATGAACATTCAATGAAGATCCAATAGTGATTTAGAAATTTTATCCTTATCTAACCTTTTTGAGACTGTGATTTACTATATACATTTTCATTAAATTCTACGATGGATTCAACTATTATGATGTCACTCTTTATGGGTTCCATGGATCATAAATATTGAATAATGAAAGTGGAGTAAAATATAATTAAATGAATGATAGTCTTGGATAATGAATAATACATTCATTAAAAGGGATGAACATCAACATGGAAGGTAATTCCTATTGAAGAATAATAAGAATTTAAAGAACATATGATAGATTTAAGATGACCGAATTATAAAAACCATCTAATGTCTAAAAGAAAGACTGTATTGATCATTCAATATCATATTTTTTATACCCTATTCTTTAGTTAATGGATTTAGTTTCTCAATATGTGTATCTTGGTTATGAAATTTCATTTTAATAGTTTAACTTTTAAATGTTATTTCTATCATTTTTCCATAACAACTATTTGAGCCTCATATTTATATATATCATCTGTCTGAGTGGACATCTAGTTGAAATTTCATAAAATTTCATCCATTCACAATTTAATATCTCAAAAATTATACCCTATCAACAATGATTCAAATTTTCTATTTTTAGAAGAATTATGGTCTCTTTCAAGATTCATTAATTTCAATCAAATGGCAATAATCCATAGGATGAATGAATAAATTTAAATTAAATCAATGGATCCCACTTCTAGGACAACAATTATTAGTCAATAATGACACTCCAAACTCCCCATCATATTTAGGGTTTTATGGGTGATTAATGATTGATAATTAGTCTATGCCATTTTATATATTGTTTTCTTTGTAGTAAAAATTTCAAAACTAGATACTAAAAAATATTTGAGGATTGAAATGTACTCCAGGATAAGGATACTTTTTGTAAATTTTGGATGAGTTCATAAATATGTTATTAGAATAGAATATATGATTTTTTATTAAGAGGTACCCTCCTTTTAGAGGACTAAAATTTAAGGATATGATAAAAATAATGGGAGATAGATACTTTTTGTGAGGTTTAATTGGTATTTTATACTAGAAAATCATTTTCTACAATTCAAATGTCAACATCGAGGGGGTTGATAGGTTGTTTCACTAATAAAATGTCATATGTATCTCTTAGTCACACTATTGTAATGGTAATAAGGTCCAAACCCAAGGGAATGAGGTGATCATTTAAATTATTGTCTAAAAACAATTTGAGTAAAAACAATATGAAAGATATGATTTCAATGTAAGCATGTGAAAATTTTAAAAAAAATGAGGAAAATGAATTAAATGTGTTAAAACATATCTATTTTAATGATTATGAAGCATGATAAAGTATGATTAGAGGGGGTTTGACTAAGGTATAGTACAAAATAAATAATGTTCAGTGGAAATGATTCAACAATCCACGAAGATTAGATCCCTTCAAATAAATATATCCCCTGTTAATATTTTAAATACTAATGAATTTTAACATGATCTCTATTTAGATAGTGTTTTCATATAATAGTGACAAAGAAAAGTTATCAGGGGTAATCAACATCATTCAATATTTTAAAACCATTAATGGTCATTTCTTTTTATTCTATCTACTCATTAAATTAATGTATTGTGGAAGGTAAACAGATTTTTAAAAAATCATTTAGATTAATTTTAAACCATTATTACATCAATCAAGAATAAAAATAAATTGAATTATGAAACTCTAAGATGAATTTATAAAATATGAATCAATTCATGAATTATTAATGTATTAAACACCAAATAAAATAAAATACCTTAGAAATTTATCTAAAATTCATTATAAAAATATAATATAATCATAAAAAAACAAAATACATGAGATACAAATAGAGATAAAGATGGATAATAAATAAAAATAATTATTTTTAGGTTCAACGTCACTTTCTACCAATTTTATCCTCATATATACCTCTCAATAATTCTCCTACTCGGGTTAATAAAATGGAATTCCCCTGAGTTTGTTTCTATATGTTAGTTATTTATTTTTATTTGTTAATTAATTAATTTATTGATCCCCTATAATATAGAGGTTTCATATTTTTAATGTAATTCTCATGAAAAATACTAAAATTTGTCTCATTGGTACTTTCTAAAATCTTGAATCTCCAGTATCCAAATGGTTTTTGGTCATAGTTTATCATCATCTTCATTGTGACTCAAGTAGATCACCATCATGAATACTACATCCTCTACATGTTCTTAATGATTTCGTTAATTCATCCCTAATTCCTTTATAGTATTATATGATATTCAATATTCACTTGTAGAATTTTTCTAGTCAATATTTGTTTTGTATTTGTGAACTCAAAGCACTTGAATATTTTAACTCTTGCAAATAATCCCGATATGTCATTGAAATGTAAAAATACCATGATGTATCTCACTACTAAAAAAATTACACAATTTCAAAAACATAGTGGTACCCTAACATAGTTTTTTGGATTAAATAGATGTACCCTTACACACTTTTTCATGATCCATACATGAGTAACCATCTACGAAGGTACAGATGCACATATCTATTTGACCACGATGTGATATAGTATGGATTTCCTAGTCATAGTTGGTGGAGAAACAGATGTCCCTAATTCATCCCCTTTGAATTGGGAAATACCATATTTTGTGAAGCCATATCCTTTACATGATTAACTTAATTAACCATATATATCATGTAGCTTATTGAAGGTCCTTTGAATACATGATAAATCATGGTATTTGAAACACCAAATAGTGAAACTACTTGGGTTGGCCCTACCCATTACTTGAGATAGAAGGACACACAACCTGATGTGTGTTCATTATCAAAATCATCTAGCTATAGACACTATTCCATAATGAATGGCCTTTTGGAATATTTCTCCCAATAATAAACTGGCATGATCCATCTATGTGTTTGGATAGCCACATCAGAATAATCATTATCAATAGAACAAATAAGGATACAACTAGTGTAAATAAGAATTTACTAAATATAGATACTATAAATGACATTATATTAGATACATAACCTATCATAAAGGTTTCATATATATGGAATCCCATGAAAAAATCTAAAAAATAAAAAAACATGGGTTAAAGACCTAACATGCCTAATATAATTATCTTAATGATATAAAAACTCTAAACGATTTCCGTAAGAGCTATCCCTATGCGTCCATGTATCAAAAATAAAAACACTAATGAATATAATAATGAATATCCACATATTTACATAGTGATATTTCTTTTAGAAATGTACTTCAAACAAATTAAATATACTCCCAGAGGAATAAATAGGGTGTAAGAAAAAGTCCTAGTAGGATACCACCATCAATAAAAAAAAATTATTTTAAACCAAGAAACCAGAAAACATATCTATGATAATTCATTTATCGAAGAAAAACCAATACAAAAACATTTCACTTCAAATAAAGCATTTGAAATCCATTGGGATTTATATAATAAAAATGTTTTTTACAACATGGATCAAGTAAATAAATAGGTCCATACATCATAACATTCTAAATATTCCCATAAAATTCATTAATATATAGGTAATAATATAGATCATTATATAAATGACTAAGTGGAAATGATTATAACACATGATATCACATTAAAATAAAGAACTTGAATAATGTAATAACTTATACAAATAAACTAGCATAAGTAATATTCACAATAGTATATTACCCTATGGGTCTAATGATAGTGAGACTAAAAGAATCTGACTAGAAGAAAATTAGGGAATCTCTCATGGTCTTCCAGACACCCAACTCCCAAGATCTCTCTTGGTCTCTTCCCAAATAAATCAGAAGATCTCAGGGATCCCATCATAATGGATCCTTATATCACTTGTAAAAATATATATAATATCACTTTTTATTCTACCTAATGGTTATCATATTCCCTTTCTGAAGACACCATCACACTCTAGGTATCCCCTATGAAACTCAATATCAAATATATCATCATGACGATTCCTAAAAATAAAATCATATTCCTATAAAATTTTAAATAAACAAACATTCCCAATTAATAAAAAACCTTCCCCACTATAATAAAATTTATAAAACCAAAATCCCTTATGAATATTCCCCAAAAAAAATGGAAACCCAAAGAAAATACTAATCACTAACCAAAAATATTTGTCGGGTAATGACTTTGATCGATTTATAAATTCTAGAGACTCTAACATTAACTATCTTTTTCTGAATTAACCTCACTTTCTTTATTATATCCTATAATAGGCTTGGTTTCAATACAGAAATATCACCCACCTCATCCCAAAACAAAGTTGAATGGAAAAAATTCCTATATAATTCCTGAAACTGGACCATCCTTATCATGGAAAAATAATTATTTTTATAATAAAAACTAGAAAATTATTTGTGCCATTCCCATAAACCACATATATCGAGAACACATGCTCATAAAATATCCTTGATAGTCTGGATGGTCTACACCAACTGGCCATCCATCTATTGAGGGTATATTATGTAGAAGTTACAATTGCTTCATATAGTTTTTTAATTTCCCTTACAAAATCAAGAAATGAAAATATAATATTAGTTATAAACTATAGTTGTGAGTACTCTATAATTCCAAACAATCCCTATGAAAAAATAGCTGTTTGAGATCCAATATCTTTTTAAATTATTATATGAGATAAAAATGTGTTGATTTCATTAAACCGTCAACAATAACACATATAGAATCTTTCACTCTATGTGTAAAATTTAATATGATCAAAAAAATCCATATATATCTCATACCATTTGTATATGAGAATTGAATGATTCTTGAATTACATAGTTGGTCCGTGGTGCTTAGCTTTGATTCTCATGAAGGTGAAGCATTGGGAAACAGGGTCCTCAACTAATCACATCATCAGAATTAGACAATAGTAAACTCTCATGGTATAATACCTATTTCTACCTTAGAAATTCATGGACTATCTTGAATGATGTGACTTATGGATTTACTCCTACCACAGGATCAAGAAAACCAAATTTTTCTTCCTAAAGAGGAGAGAAGAATTATGAGAATGAGATTGATCGCAAGAGTTCATACCATAATTTTGAACACTTCTAATCGATTGTAACATGGGTTAAATTACATTCTCAATCCTAACCTATTAAACATAAAAATTATTACCCTTCACATATTTTAGCACAAGCTTGTCTACATCCTCATTCACCAATACAATCATATAAAAACTCATGAAGCCCCACTTATCTTCTTACTCACAAATATTCTAGATATGAAAATTTCTACACAAGGGATTTATGAGAGAATGAATTTTTTTTGGGTATAGTCTATGTTGAAGTGAGATGATTTTAGATAATCTTCCAAATATCTCTACATGAGCTTCAAGTCCCTATTGTTAAATATTCCTTTCGTAATTATCTAATATAAACACACATTAAAACATTCTATGGTTAGTTAATGATTCCAAATCATTAATGCAATAATAAGAGCTTATAGTTCTAGGTCTTGGGTTAGAAAATTATGCTCATGCAGATATATCTTTCATGATACATAGGCCACCACATGGTTATTTAGTATCACAACCCATCCCAATCCCACAGTAGAGGAATCAAAATATAATTCATAATCTTTCCTAGACTCAGGATGAATCAAAAGTGGTTTATATGTAAAATGTGCATGAAACTATATAAAATAATTCCGATAACCTTAAATCTTTTCAAAATTCACCAATTTTCAAGTTAAATCCAACAAGGGATAATTTATACCTCAATATTCCTATAAAATCTTTTTATGTCTTACAAATTCGTAGGTCTCTTAAAGAAATTTACTACTAAAAACCTCTCATTAAAGACTCAAAATCCTCTCATTGAAATAACAAGTCTTGTGAATATTACCAATTAATTCCAAAACATACATTTTTGTAACATGAAATATAGACATTTCTCTCTCAAGATTCCCCAAAACCCTCTAGATAGACAATATGATCATCTTCCTTCATGGAATTCATGATGATTGAATTACCAAAAATGAATATAAAGAAGTATATAATGTTATAGAAGATCATGTTCATAATGAAAATAAGGATCCTAGATTCATTGGAATGCCCAAACAATAACAAAAATATTTAATTTTTTAAGCTTGTTTCAAATGGTTCTATTTAGGACATCCTCTTCCTGAACCCTCAACTAATGGTACCCTAATCTCAAGTAAATATACGAGAACCAATGAGATCCTCTAAACTAATAAATAATATCATCTATTCATAGAAAAAAGTAATTTATTCTTTATAGTGAAATAAATAATATTACAATAATAGAATCAAATATATCTCTCAAATAATGGGTGAATCCATCCTTGATCAGGGACCACATTAACCTTTGTATATTTGTGTTCACCCATGAGGAGATAGAAACTAGACCCTATGGTGATGAAAATTAATCTATTATTTGAATCTATTTAACCCATAAATATTTATTATGAATAAAACACATCCAGGACCAACATGATAAATTTTTAAAATAATTCCATATCATCAATTAAAACATGACACATTCATATCTTAAAACCGTTCTCCTCCATTCAAAATAGTGGGGTAATAACAACCTTGGAAAAATGCATAAACTCATCACTCATTCCCATGTAATAATGAAACAAAAGTAGGATAAATTAATTAGATACAATCCTATCAAAAATATATTCCATGGATGAGATAATAAACACCATACCTCTCATAGTGGTCGACACTAACATAGGTTCTTCTCGAATCAAATATTTTTATGAAGGTATATTTGATCAATCCTAATTTAGAATAATTTTACTGTTGAGAATCCCATTTCCCTTGTGGTAAGATCCTTTATCATTAAAAGCATCTGATTTTACCAAAGAACCCTTAAAGAACATGTAGCCAATAGAAATCCTTCGTATATATGATTGAAATAAACATTTATGGTAACCCAAAATTGCACACTAGTATGTCCTCAGATCATCAAATAAATTAGGGCATGTAAGAACAACATTATCACAATAATAGTGAACCAACAGAATGCACCATGAAGTGGAAATTAAGCCATGTATGAACAAAATTATAACACTAACAGTGAATCAACAAAATGAAACCTGAAGAAACCACTAATTATGTAGCTGATGAATTCTGATAACACTTTACACTACTTTGATGGGTTTCATTCTACTTCTTCTTCTATCGAGAAGAAAATCTCTATCCACCGCCAACTAAATGAACATCACTAACTCATTTTTTCCAAGCCATGTCCAGCTCTATAATGGACATATTTTCAAAAACATTAGTATGGGTTTGTAATCATAAAAATAACTATGATGGATATGATCTCATCCCTTATGTCCATATATAATCATAAATACTTTATATATTAATTATCAAGGATATTAGGTGAGACATGAAACAAATCGATAAACCAATAATGTAATCCAAGACTAAATGAACTTTTTTCTCCAAAGTCACAAACTCGTGATCATTTGTGTCCATAAATATCTATAAGTAAAACTAAATTTTAGAAGTTTATTTAAATATAGTCTATATAATTTTTTCATGAAACCTATCCTCAAAAATAGATTCTAACCATTTCCAATAGCGTTATTCAAACATATAGTCAATTAATCCAAGATTTTATGTCTTAGGGGTTAACATAAATTGAATCATTTTCTCAATTCTGTCTATCCAATTAAAATATTCCTCAGAACCCTTATTTCCATGGAAGGCTTGTGTATTTTTCTTAGTAAGCTTCGTAGTGTGGTACACTATTTTTTCAACTCCCAAACGTTGTAATGGAGAATGTATTAAATTTAATGGATTCCTTTATTGATATATATGTATCAAAAATATGATGAACCTGTGAATAATAATCTAAAACCCCTCTTTAATCCTAGTTGAGGTCCATCTATGTGGTATTTTCTAAAAAATATAATATAAATACTCAATCAATACACAATTAAATATAAAACATCAGAAATTAAAATAATAGATACATTAATAATATATATAAACAGACATTATTTTTATAATAACTCTTTAAAATAATGGAGAGGTGAAAATTTCAAATTAAAAATAACTATTTCTCATTATTCATAGTTTAGCCGCATAATTGAACAAATTATGTTATAACCATGTAGTGTTCATAGTATGTTCACAAAAAATGTCTCATTGTCTCTACATAGTTACTATTAACCATGTTTATAAACCATTCACCTTATAGAAACCTATTTCTTTAATCAAGAAACTCAAAATAACTCACAAGATAACCTTTTAAATTATAATAAAAAGTTAGATTCATCAAAATCTGATAAAAATTCACAACCAGGCTAAAAACAAAAAAAAAATAATCATAGAACCCCCATGAAAATTCAAGGTTTGACATAATGGAGAGATGGTCAGGCACTTTTCCATTACTACATCTTGAGGACCAATGGTCCTAGATCCAGTCTACCATTAACCGCAAATAAAATAGTGGCTCCGGTTCAATTTTTTAGTGAACTAACCTAGGTTGACCTCAACCATCACCTAAGATGAAGGTCACACAACTCAAAGCATATTTCTGATCACTAAGGGCTAGATACAAGCATCGTTTCATTATAAATATCCTATTTCAAATTGTTTAAACCATGAAAAACTAGCATGACTCGTACATGAGTTTTCATGAACATGTATTCATAATATGATCTAATGAAATAAATTAGAAAACAACACTATAATGAAGTATTGAAGAATGTAATATACTATAAATGAAATGAAACCACATATATCATGTGTCATAAAGGATATTGATACATGGTATATCAAGTCAAAAGAAATAAAATTGAAACATGTAACAAAGACCCGATATTAACAAAATATGCATCCCAATGATACAAAATCTATTAATCAACTCATCCTAAGATAACCATGTGTGGCTCTATCTCCACCATTAAAAAATGACTGATGTCAGTCACTAAGAGACACCTATGTACATAGTTCACTTGATATTTCAAGTGTTTACAAAATAAAATTTACATATTACCAAAATCATATATAGGCTGTCATAAATAAATCCTAGTAAGACACCTCCATAAATATATTTATGACACTAAAATTTTGAATCCATAAATCCTAGTATTGAAAACTCATTTACCAAATGTAAAGAACATTGAAAACATTTCACTTAAAATAAAACATTTAGAATCCACGAGTTTTTCTTTATAAAATTATGTTTTTAAAACATTTATCAATGTACCTCAAGTAAATAAAAAGGTATATATGGAAAAAATGTTTAATATACCAAATCAAGAAATCAAAAATTGTTTTGTTATTAACATCAGCATATAATAAAATAAATGGAAATAGGAATAACACATGGTATCACAATCAAAAAATTTACTACCAAAATTAAATAAAAAATACATTTAAAATGTGTATAAGTAATATTCACCATGGGATATAACTATAAGGGTCTAATGTTATTGACTCAAAAATAAAAAATGTTAATAAGCTAATGAATATTGAATCCCTCATAGGCTTCCATGAACCTAACTCCTGAGAGCTCCCTCTATATATTAGTCAATAAAGCATAATATATATATATATATGTATTCATTCCCAAAGGATTTATCAGTCCCTTGTACAATAATACAAATTCTCTCTCGGTCTTCCTCATAGTGTCTCTTAAAGAAACATTAACACCAAACCCTCACACCCTATATATACCGCGTGAAACTCATTCGTAAATATATCAACATCATAAGTGCAATAAATAAAATATAATTCCAAATACTTTTTAAATAAACAATAGAATTTTAAATAACACATTCCTTAAGTTAAAATATTTTATAAAATCTCATTAAAATTCATTTAAAACCACAAAACCTATCTGATCTATTTTATCAAATACATGGTGTGGATTAAAACCATATACCTTTTGAAAACCCACATTAAAAATTAAATTTCTAATATAGAACCATGAAAAATATATAATATTAATTAAAAAACAACTATAAATGCATTCAATTGTAATTTAATAACAATTAAGGTCCATAAAAAATTAAATGGAAAGATACAATAAAATCATATTATATAGGGCACAAACCTTAAAAATATATTTAAACACATCACCTTTGATGAAAACAACCTAATTTATGAAATAGAAGAGCTAAAATAGCCCAAACAAAAGATATAAAACCAAAACTCCCATTAATCATATTTTTTGGAAGACCCACTATTTATGGTCTTAACATCCCTTAGAAATGGTAGAAAAGGGAATAATAAGTTGAAATGATACATAAATCATCAGGAAAGTGTCTTTCCTCTGCCAAAATTTCATGTATCTAAGATTAATCCATAAAAAAGAATGATAATATCACATTTTTTGCGAATAATATGTGCATGAAATGGAAGATAAATTGGAGGAAATATCAACTAATCCCATAATGTAATTTTGGTAAAATACTAAATTTATATTAACATGGAAATCCCTTATGGTTTGGCTTCTTGGTAAGGAAAATCATGCACCAAATATGCGGTTTCCACTATCTCCCAAAAACCCATGTCACACTATTTCTACTGAGCCTCACATGTTTTGAAAACCCAGTTTAACCTTTGAAATTTTTATTATCTATAAAAACTCATCCTTGTGTTGTTTTCATCAAGGTTGAACAAACTATGTTCCAACAATGATATAGGGTTTGTTTCTTATAAATACTTAAATTCTTACCCTTAACGCAAAAAAATACAAGAAACAATTAAAAGAAAAATAAGAACACAAAATACATATTCCATTGACCTGATGGGTGTCTCACGCCCCATGTTTTTACATGTATTTATTTTTTATAAACCTAATGTTTTTAATGGATTTTTTTACACGTAACACGGATTTTTAAGGAATCACATTATAATATTGAATTGTGATTATTTGAATATTTCTATTATAACCTAGTCATTAAATTGGAGGTATGAATAAGATATATTAAATTATAAAAAATAAATATAAATTATTTTAGATTGAAATTTAATCGATTAACACATAATAAATAAGTACCTAATTTTCAATAAAGTCATTTTATTCTTCGAACATATTTTTTACTCAAAATGGGTTTTATTACATTTATTACATAGATATTATACATTATTTCTAACACATTAAAAAACTTTATTTTAAAAAACGTTATAATTTTCTGGATTAATTATATCATAATTTTCTTAAGTAGAAATTATTTTATTTTCTTAAAACATTAATTTTTCATTAAGTAGATAAAAATACCAATTTTGTTGAAAAATACATTTCCATTAAATTATTTACAAAACACAATATATTTTTAATTTGATTTTAAATTTTTATTAGTTAATTTTTATTAAAAATAATTCAATAAATTTCATTTGAATTTAAAATATGAATAAGTTTGAAAAAAAATATTTTTATACTTCAAAAGTTATATTCCAACAAAATTGTTTATCATCATTTTTTAATGTGTACAATAAAATTAATTTATGGAACTAATGAAAAATGAATTTGATAATTTTTATTCCATATTTCTAATCATAATGTATAAATTTTATAATGATTCCATATTCATTTTTGGTCAAAATAAATAGTGGAAATAGTAAAAAAATCTACATTGAGGTTATAAATGGTTTAATCAGGGTTAATCTAAAGGATATGGGTAATATTTCTATATAATCTTGTCTAAATGGTATTCGATGGACAAATTTATACCCTACATCATCTAATATTCTATTATGACTCATTTTAGGGCAATTTCTTAATTTAAAAAATATATATTTTAATATTTTATGAAATTCCAACTGTGTCTTCTCCCCCACATATAAAAGGACACAAAATTATATCACCACCCAACATAAATGTCATATTATCTGATCAAACCCATTATAAAATACTATCCTAATGTTTATCCCCAAATCCTATATGTATTTTGAATCCAAATACCATGTTATCTAGGCATAAGAGGTAATCTAAAAGAGGTTTAAAAAAAAGAAGTTTTTCAACTCTTAAAAGTGAACTTCCAGTTTTATTTATTCTCACACATTTAGTAAACATGTTGTGTCTATCATAAAATAATTAATCTATTATCCCAAATACACTGATAATTTATTATAATGATGGTACAAATAGGTTCCTTCTTCTTTCCATCAAGTGGGAAGTGAATGTATCGATCATTCATACGAGTGGACTACCGCCTCCGAGAAGGGATATAATTATTTTTCCATCACCATCATTCATGGTTGGATATTATGAGGGATATAATTTTTATAAATTATATTTATGACATAACTATGGTTCTATAAAGGTATAATATAATATATATTTCATTTTTTCATTATAAAATGAAAATAGAGTTTCTGAATTTGTATGGACTATCATCCCAAAGAATGATGTATTTTATTTTTGTATATATATATTTTATGGTTGATTATATATTGAGAGCCATGATTACATACATGTAAATTAAAAAATTTTAAATGGATATTAATTACATTACTTAAACACATTACAGATTATCATAACGATAATTTACCTTTGGAAACATGGAAACATAAAAAACACTTTCATAAGAGTTCTACATCATCTCTCACATAGTTCCTCATAACTAGATACTTTCTTAGAAATATCACCAGTTATAACTATCATAATAACATTTGTAATTAAAACCTAAGAAAGGTTTATTATATATTATCATTAAGGGAAAAAACACAATTTGAGAATAATGGTATGATAACATGAGCATAAAATATTAAAACCATTATACTAAAATAAAAGATAAAAATCTTATGTTATGGAATAAATATTAGTATTTCATAATACAGGATTCATAAGTAAATCAATGGACATGATACGTGAAATAATCACATTTACATAAGACATAGAATTTTGAAAAACATATAAACATAAAAAATAATTTCTATTGCAGTCAAGTATCTTTTCTAAAAATATCATAGTGGTATGGGATCACTCCACAAACAATTATTGTAGTCATGGTTCACTCCCAAGACTATCATAGTGTAGAAAGTATCTTACTGGATAGGGTTCACTCTCTATTATAATCATATTTAACTCATTACACTTCAATATTTACCTAATGAATTGGTGGGAGATATTGGTCCCACTAATCACAAAATTAAAATTATAAATATTTGTTTTATACGATAATTTCATTCTAGAATAACCCATTTAAAAATAAGTGGTTTTCATTAGAATTCGATGAAGGTATAACCCTTTTAATTGAAACATGCTTCATAAACATATTGTGTTCATAAATATAATATATTTAGAGAAATAATTAGAACTGTATAATTGATTAATTTACCGATTAGAGTATAAGTAACATAAAAGGATGTCATCTTATATGGAAAATAATTTTTGAGGATCAATTTAAACATTCCTTGAGGAAAATATCCTTTAAAATTTGAAAATCACTTTTTAAAACATGAATCATTTTAAAAAACATTTTATTCTAAAATAATTAGGTAAAATTATACATGGATATTCAAGGATAATTTAAATTATTTAATAAATAATACTTACTTTACACTTTGAAAAAAACATTTTTAAACATTTACTCATTTTAGTAATCATCTTCAATGAAAATAACTTTTGAAACTTATAATAGAGGACTTCTAAACATTCAACACATTATTGAGGAAAATATTTTTTTCATGTTGAAAAACAATTAAAAATGGAACATTTTCATATTTATTTACTTTCAAAATAAAATTTATATTTAAAATTAAATCTTTAAAAAATTTGGTGGTCATGATTGTGTGAAATTGGGTTCATGTGATACCAATTAATGAAAATATTTCTTTCATATTTTTTTGTAAAATACCACTGGGTCATGTTTAGAAGTAGACATGAATATTCATTTCAAAACATTTTTAAAAAATAATAAATGTGTAAACATAAATTTAAAAAACATTTTTATTATTTTAAAACATTTTTAGATCATTTTTATTAAACCTATATGTGGATGAAGACGGGTTTTGACAAAAGATAGAAATAAAAATTTAATTTATTAAAATAATATTTTCATCTTTATAATCATTTAGAAAATTAAATCTAAAGAAATATATTTATTATTCATAAATAACCATTTTATAATAAAATAATTTATTTTATTGAGAGATATTTTATAATATTTCATCATTGAGATCATAATAGTAAAAAATGTGATAAACGATGAGATCTAAAAATAAAACTGCTAAAATTTTGGTATCATTGAATTATAAGATCCATGTATCAATAACATAAATAAAACATATAATATCACTAGAATAAATAATTAATTAACATTATATATCTAAATAACTATATATACACATCATAAAAGAAGTTTGTTGTGAAACATTACATATTTACCAATGAATGAAAATTGTGATAAAAACCCCTTACCTTATGTCTTGAATTCTATCACCCATGTTTGAACCTCCTCTATAGTAGATAAGGGATTATTATAAATCAATTATAGAACATTTATCATAGGTATAATACCTTGTATGATTTAATTATTACTTTTATTACCCTTTGGTTAACAATAACTTGGAAAATCACGTTTCAAGTTATAACTAGTTTGTTCTTTTATATGTGTTCATTTGGTATTTTTGATCCTTTTACTTTGATAATACTTCCATAATATCTAGAATTTTAACCATGATTTAAATAACATTTATATTCATTTAACGTATCCTGATTACTATCATTGAAATATAAAAAGGAAAAACACAACACATTGCTTCACAAGGCTGTAATCTATCGTACACACGAGAGACATTAGTGTTTCATAATGGGTCAGATAGAAATAAGGTATGTGTGATATTAAAAATATATATATATAATAATATCATAAATATATTATATAAATATTATATCAATCCATGGGATGTGGTGATGTGGAAAAAATAACATCATTTCACGGGGTCGTAATCTTCCATACATAGGATCGAAGGTTTTGTTTCTTATTTTCTGGAAGAGGCTATAGATATAGGTTATTCTATTAATATAACAATATATCATTATATTGTAGATATTTTTGTTATTAAATAATAATATTAGAATAATATTTTGTGGATATGGGAGAACAAATTAAACAAAAACACAAGATAAATAATTTTACCTCTTCTTCATAGAGACTATATATGTTTACTCCTAAACCCATTATATGAGGTATTTCATTTTAAAATAAGTAATATAATATGTTATTAGTGAATTATGGAAGATATTTTTAAATATATTGGCCAATAAAGAGGGTTTTTTATGTGTGAGTAGTATAGGATAGGGCTGGCCTTTTATAAGTGGGGGAGAGGATATACATGTAATTTCTAAAAATAATAATGTGTACCCACAATTTTCACATTTAAAAAGCATCTAAAATGTGTAATAATAGAGCATTATAGGTTATATGATATAATTAAGTCCATAAAATGGGTTTTTTAAAACATTCTAGTCCATTTTCCCTTTATCATTTCAGTTTATCCCCCCTAGTAAACCTATTTTACCCTTAACGGCAATATTTTTTTTTCCTTTTACTATTCATTTTATCAGATAAATTAATTTGATTTTATTATATAATATAATTTATTATGTTTTAAAATGTGAAAACCATTTTTAAAAATTCCATTCACATAAGTGAGAGAATTTAACTTAAAATTAAACTTTCATCTATGATGAAAATGAGGTTTTCTAAAGACAAGGTTTTTAAAAGCTCAAAAAATTAAATCAAAATTCAATATGAAATTAATTCCAATCACATGAATTGGTTTAATAAATAATTAATTAAATAAAATTTACTTTTAAAATAATATAAAAATAAAATTTATCTTTTAAATTTTTGGAATTAGAAGTTATTTTCCTTAATAAAAACCAGTATTTTTTAAGATTCACTAAATTAAATTTTATTTTTATAAAATTAAAAAATTAAATCTAAGATAATTTTTTATTTTGATTTAAAAAAATGCATTTATTTTTTAATATAATTATTCTAATATTTTAAAATTTATTCCCAAAATTATTTTAAAATATATGAAAAAAAAATTTCATAAAAAATCATGTTTTTAGTATAAAATGGAATTTATTCATATCTCATTTATAAGAAACACATATAATAAATGTTAAACATTTAATTCAAAATATAATATATATTTTAAATTATAATAATTTTCTAAATTTGATTTATGTAATTTATTAACATAAAGAAGACTTGTTTATGAAATTGGGTTTTATCAAAAATATTTCATATGTTTTAAAAGAGTTCATATTTTCATTTATAATTTATTGATAACTAATGATTTAATATTTAAATTATATATTCTCATAATCAAGTTAATAATATTGATAAAAAACATTCATATTTGTAAAAAAGACCAAAAAATTAAATAATAATATTTGAATAGCATTTCATGTTTTGTTATAAAATGGTGTTCAGTGTAGTACAATCCATCAATTTGATTAAATTTTTTGGAAAAAATTAATAAATACTCAGTTTTTCATATTTCTGAGCCCCATAAAAATACTTTTATCCTTTGATACTATATAACTTTCACACAAAAAACTAAGAATATTTATACCTTTTTATATCATCAGTTTCTTGTGAATCTTTCTCAAGCTAGTGGTTTCGCCCCCAAAACATTGACCAACTAAGTGGTCTTGTTTTATAAAACATTCTCTCTATAATATATATTATTTATAAGTTCTTCTAAGTGTAAAATATATTTATCTATTTGTATGACCTATTATTTTATTTATTGATATATATTATTTATGTAAATACTAAATAGAAATACATGGAACACATTGTGGACTTGAGGGAGGTTTGGTGGAAATGACAATAAATAATCCATAATCTCAATACTATCTTGTATTTAAATTGGAATGATATACCTATAGGTTAATATTACATTATTTCTAAATTTTCTTACCTTTTTCCATTGATAAATTTTTTTAAACACTTTTTCACCAACTTAAAATCTAGATTACATTGATGATTTTCAACATTAATTTTCTTCTCAATTTTTTCTTCTATTATGTAATGTTGAATGGATATTTAATTTTCATCCATTTCAATTGATATCTCATGTCCCAGTATATTTCATTATCCAAATAAATTTCAACATGTTAAACCTATATATTTATTTCCATTGATGGATTCATAGTGATCCATTTCTATGATTTTAGTGAAATATATTATAATAATAAAACTCAACTAGAGGAATATGTTGATCCCAACAACAATTGAAGTCCATAGGCAAATTTCATATAATATCATATAGGGTTTTAATTTTTCTCCCTTTCTGACCATCTATCTCAGGATAATGTGCAATATTGAATCTCAACACTATATCTAGAGTTTCATTAAGGATTTTCTTGAAATTTTCATAAATCTCATATCCCAATCTGCTAAAAGTGAAGGTGCCCTTCATAAAATATTACTACATCCAGTATATATATCCTAGAAATATGATCTTGAGATAAATCATATATGATTAAAATTATGTGTTCTATCATTTAAATTAATTCGAGTAAAACAAAAATAGATTTTCACCATTTATAGATATTGTGGAGTCAGACAAAAAAATCCAGGGTGAAGTTTTCCCATTTATCGTATGGTATATATAATGGTTGGAGAATCCACTAAAAAATTTCTATTGGACTTAATATGATGTCACACTGAAAAATATTATATTTACTTGGAAATATCTCCATCCATATTATCCCACAATAAGAACAAATTCAAATAAGATATTTGTAGATAATATACACTTTTCATATTTTAATTTTGGGTTCATGCACTATGGCCTTGCCAAATGCAACATGATTTCACAAAGATTATAGGTTATCCTTTATCCAAAAATATATTAATATAATTCCTATAAAATTTTGAAATATTAATAACCCACAATTAACTTAACATCTAAGATAAGTTAAATCCTAAATTTTACTAATACCATTAATCATATGTCCTAAAAATGTAAAGGAATTCCCCATAAAACAAATTCTTTCCCACTAAAGATTTACAAAACCAATGGGCTATATTGGCATTAATTTCTCCAAAAATATCCTTAATCATGATAAAAACCCATCACATAAAACCTAAAAAGTGGTTTCTAAGGATCTAAACGTATGATAAACCTAAATATCATATACCCATTATTGTTTTCATAACCCTTAAGTTAGTATTACATAGAGAAATATATGCTTTAAAATTAGAAGAATTATTTTTTATTTACTAATACTTATAACCAAAAATACATTTAGTAAAATAATTCTAAAAAAAAAGTTTTTGATTCCAAATACATAAATATTTAAACAATTTCTTCCTTAAATAAGATCTTATCTTATAAAAAATGAATTAAATTGGAATATTGGTATCATCCTCACACCTATATAATATCAACTATGATTTCATTATTCTAGAATCAATTTATAGGGAGATAATCAATCTAAATAACAACAGAAAAGTTTAATTACGAAAGAAAAATATGATTTTAATAGGGCTCATTCGTACTAAATAAAATATGAAATTCAAAAATAATCATTGAACGATAAGTTGACCCTCAATGTCATAATTTCCATAACCAACTACAATTGCATAAAATATACTTCTATTCTTTATTACTTGAGGTTTTTTTGTCTTATCATACTCATTATCCCCTATATTGGGGCCTTGATTCAAATTATTCCGAATGTCTCTGTACATGAAAAATTATTGTGTGGGTGGTACATTATATAGTGATTTCCCCTTATTTTCACTATTAGATATCTCATTCCAATCATTACATAATTTGACTTCTATATGACCTTCCATTCCATACATAAAACATGTACCAGTCCCCTTAAAACAATTTCCTCTGTGTTTCATTTGATAAAATATTCATGAAGGGAATTTCATATTCATCTATTTATACTTCTTAGTGATTCTCTTAAACAATATATTTATTTTCTTATATAAATAATGATATTGATACATAAACCCCAATCTTCATTACCACCCTGAGAGCACGTCAGAAAATTTATTCATAATAACTTAATTACCTTATATTTAACTCCCTTCAATGACTTTTATTTAATTAAATATATAATCAATTAACCTTACATTCAGGTTGGATGATAATATCATAATTTTACCTTGAATGTCTTGTATAATTTTTCTAATAGGTACTAATATATTAATTATCCTTATACTTTACCTTAAATAATTATTTCCCCATTTTCTTACTCAGAATACAATGGAAATAATTGTTGAATAATAAGTTCTTAAACGCATCCCACACCATAACATCAATTTCATCATGATTCCTAATATTCTTGATGAGTTTACACCATTAATCCACTTCCCATTATTAATTATTTATATAAAAAATTTGTTTATCATGTCACAAACAATGTATAATAAAAATAAATTTCCATTACTATTGATCGATTCCTTATTAACTAGCTGATCAGAAGAACAACTAAATATTGTTGGATGTTTCATTAAGAAGTAATGAAATAAACATTATTCCTACCTTTATTATATGTTATTCTACCATGGTTCATATCTTGAGAATGTTGTGTGTGAATAGAAATGATATTTTTTCCATATCCAATAACATTTTGTTTCTAAGGATGAAAATAATATCATATTTCATTCCATTTAACATTAAAAAATATACTTCAGGTTCCATCTATTCACAATAAAAAATTGATATTTTGAGTAATAATACTAGTAGTATGTAATCATGTAATCAAGAAAAAATACATATAGTATATCTAATTCATACCTCCTTATTTAATATTCATGGAACTTTAAGTTTATCCTAAGTTATTTAGGGTCATCATAAATTCAAATCCTTAATAAGGGTTCATATTATTAATACGGATCAACCAAATCATTTCCCCCATGAGTGTGAAATGAGATTCATAGTAAGGTCTTTTGTTGTTTATCAGGAAACACACTGGTCAATCAGGATGGGCTTTATCTGATTTATTACCCCTAGGTACATCTATTCCAAAACCATGCTCACTAGTAGTATCTAGATAGGGATATATTTTTAGTGACCCAGTCTTAACATAAATAGATATTATATCATTTTATTTGAATATTAGATACATTATAAAAATACATTCCTGAGGATCTTAATAGGTTAGTGTCTTTTGAAACATGGAAACAAAATTTTCTATCCTGACGAAATAACTTCGAATTATCCCCAAAAGATATCTACATTTATTACTTCTACCTAAATATTTTCTTCATATCCTAGGGAAAATAAGCATAAAAAGGGGGTGATATAATATTCTCATTAAGGATAAATAATGTTAATGTGTAAGCATAACATGAAAGAAATGGTATGGAATGTGAGAATAACATTTGAAGATCATACACTACATATCAAATATCATATACATGAATCATGGAATAATTATTGGAAGTTCATAAGATAAAAATCATAATTAAATAAATAACATAATCCATGAAAACATAAAATAGGATTAAAATAGAATTTTGGTTGACATATAACAATATATAATGATTACATAGTAGTAAGGACATTGCTATTGAGACCATGTTAGTAGAAAAAGTCATTTACAGAACCAATTTCACACCCCATTCCAGCCCTGTATTACTGAACTAAGTCCACCCCTCATTCCAACCTTGCAATATTGAACTAAGTTTATTTCTTGTTCTATTACTATATTATTTAACAAAGTTAATTTCATATTTAATCCTTGTAATACTAAACCATGTTCATTTATCATTCCATACATTTCTATCTCATGAGAGATAAATCATTACCTAATGCATTAGAGGTAGATATTGGTGCATACCATCTTATAGTGAAATAATACATACATGTTCCACAGAATACTAAACAATCATATCATAACCCATGAAATGAAATGAAATGGGTATCATAAACATGTAAAAATATTTTAACTTGTGGAAGAAGATATAGGATTCATAATCATTTCATCAAAAGGATAACCCATAAAAGAGAAAAAAAATTCATAAAGATATATTCCATGAAAGAGAAATAGATTTCATAAACATATACCCCATGAATTAAATGTGGGTTTCATAAATACCATGATATTAAGAACAACCCATTCATAGAAATAATATGAATTTAACCATTATATCATTTCCTAGAAGGTAATTAGTAACATTAATTGATTTCATCTTATAAGGAAAATAATTTTGAAATATCTTTCAAAAATGTTTCTTGAAGAAAATATATTTTCTACTTTTGAAGAGGATTTTTAATAAAAAAACTATTTAAAGATAATTTCCTTAGAAAATACATTTATAACTTACAAAAAATAAATTAAATAATTTATAAAACCACTTTCCCTGAAAATATAAAATATAGTTATAAAAATATTTTATAAAATGTTTTATATAAAACATTTTGAAAACGTATTAAGAAAGATTTAAAATGTTTTGAAAAATATATCTCTGAAAATATATTGAAATCATATAAAAAAATATTTTAAATTATTTTAAATCAATTTCACTGAAAATAATTTTAAAACTTATAAAGAAATATTTAAAATTTTAAGAATACAATTATATGAAAATGCATTGAAATGTTATAAATAAGGCTTTAAAACCATGTGAAAATATTTTCCCTTGATAACTTATAAAATAATCTTGAAAACATTTTTAAATTCCTAATATAATAAAATAATTTGAAAAAATATAAATAAATCATGAAAATGTTTTGAAAAGCCATTACTTTGAAAATAATTTCAAAACCAGTAAATAAGCATTGAAAACATTTTGAAAATTTTTTCAAAGAAAAATTATAATAAAATCATGGAAACATTTTAAAACCTTTTTCATTGAAAATTAATTTTAATAAAATTTATTTCAAAATTAACCTTTTAAAAATTAACAAGAATATTTAAAGAAATTATATCAAGTAAATTTGTAAGAGTCATATGAGGTTAAAATAGCATTAGTTTTTCATAAAAAAAGAGAGAAAAATTCCTTGTTCAGAAAGTGACAATAAAATTGACTTGGTAAAAGATAAAAAATGAAAAAATTTATTTTAAATATTATAGGATAATAATTCAATATTCTTGGATCCCTTTCTAGAAAACAGAGATTTTTGACTAAAGAGAGGGTAAAATCAGGCTTTTTTTAAAACACATTCTTAACAATGCTATATTCCAAAGAGTATAAACAAGGTAATAATAAATAAATATATAATAAATAACCATAGGAAAATAAATTTAGTTTATTTTCTTGTGAGATGTGTCATAATATTTCATCTAATGAATCATAAATATAAAAAATCTTAAAAAGTGATAAGATTATTTCAAAAAACTCTTATAACTTGGTAACTTTGAACCATAATACCAATGTAAGAAAGTGAAATTAAATAAAGAATAAAATATAATTAAAATAATTAGGTTCATTACATAAAATTTAAAATGAAAGTATATACACCTCAAAAAATAATTTAGGTTCATAACAAAACTGGAGTCTCAAAGCAGGAAAATTGAGGACAAACGGTTTTATTGATTTGTTAACTTTTGAAACCTAAACCCCATGAAATAAATATAATATAATTGTTATGTAAGTAACTATAAATATAATTATATGAATAATTGAATACATCCATTTTTAGTATACACAACACAGAGAATGAATGGGTGGTGAATAAATCTTTTATCATGTGGAAATGAAATGTGAGATTAAATCTCTAAACCTTGTGTCTTGAATCTCATCATACTAAATAAAATAACCTATATAATAAATATAAATTTATTATAAATATTTTAAAAAATATATAACTTCTAATTCCACATATGGTTTTATTATGCTCATATATTATCCTCTTGTTAACCATCCTATGTTATGGTTTCACTTCGGATAATATTCTCTTTGTTATGTGTCGTAATTTGTTTTATTATTGGTATTTGTACTTATATAATAATTGAAAATTTTAATACATGATATAAATATAATTTATATTAATTATATATGTATTATAAAAATCAATATAATATAGGTGTATGAAACGGAATACACCGTTCATGGAGATGGTAAATCGTACGTACGCATGCACATTGCTTCTTTTTTTATTGTCAAATTGAAAAATGAATAAAAATAAACTATATTTACATATGTATATAATATAATTAAATTATAATTATAGAGTTATATATATTTCCAATATGTTCACTAAACCCATCCATAATACATTCCTGGTAGTGTGTGAATGAATCACATCTCTTTCAGGGGTAGTAGTCCACACTTCCTAAAACGAAACAATCATATTTAAACCAAATATAAAGTAAAATTGTATGTCTTGTAAAAGTAATAAAAGTAGATTAAATATATATTAAATAAAATATATATCTTATATAAACATATTTTCAGTCATTATTTCCTCCATGACAGGTGGTAAAAGAAAAATTAACAATCATCGTTTAGTGAGGCAACGGTTCATCGTACAGGTAAATAATATATTTTTTACCCATTAGATGAAGGTATGTGTAATTGTAGGTTGAAAACTATAATAAAAAAATACTATTATACTTAATATAATGGTTTTTTTACACTATAATGTATTTAATGTAGTGTAGGGTATGGACAAAGAAAATAAAAGAAAGGATCTTGAGAGAAGATGTTACCTCTGGAAAGGGTAACTCCTTGGGGTTTGTGTCAATGCTTCCTTGGGATGATTTCTACCCAAATGGAGGCTTCATGTATGAATTTAGGTATTTTGGGAATGTTATTGGTCTGATAATTTTAGAAACTAAGTGTTTTGAGAGGTGTGAAGAATAGGGATAGGTGGTAGCCATTATGGGGAAGGGAAAGGACTAACCTGTCATTTTTTAAAACAAGTTAGGTGTACCCACATTTAAACCTAAACAAAGTCATACCGAACAAAAAAATCAATAATGGAAGGTTAATGGCCGAATAATGTCCATAAAATGGGTTTTTTACTAGTTTTTATGTTGTTTTGGGTCTTAAATTTATGTTTTAAAACTTTATTAACATAATTTTTCTCATAACCATTGTAATTAATTTTAATCATTTTAACTAATATTTATGGTCAAAAACGAAGTTGATCTCATTATAAATTATAAATTATTATTATTCAAAAATATGTAATCCATTTTTTATAATTCAGATCAAATAATTGGTAGAAATTAAATTAAAATTAATCTTGTTGACTGGATGACACTTCAGGGTTTTTAGGTAAAAACATCCAAATTTTGCAATGTTTTTTATACATAATTTCTAAGTGAAATTGATTATAATGTACTAAATGTTATTAAATGACAAAATTATTATCTACATAAAGTTTTATACAAATTTAAAATAAAATTTTACCTAATAAAAAAATTAAATGAAAAATAATTTTTAAATGAAAATCTATTATTTCTAACTATCCATTAAAAATGAAACCATGCAAAAAACTACCAAAAATTTATTATAAACTTTTTTTATTTATATTCAAAATATTAAGTTTATTTTGAAATATTAAATATATAAATCGACCAAAAATTGGTTATAAAATGGGTTATCCACTAAAAGACTGTAAAACTACCTTTATAAAAAATTTGGTTTTTATTCATACAATTGGATTTGATCTTATCTTATGTTTATATAATATATTGTACGAATAAAAAATATATTTTATTGAATATATAACATATATATTACATTAATATCCATCATTAATTGTAATTAATTTAATTTATTAGGTTAAAACAACTTTGAGACTATAAAAATAATATATTTTCTTTTATATTCAATCAGTTTTAATATTTATTTCTAATTAATAGGTAACCTATGAATACATATTATATAAGTGATAACCATATATTTTCATAAATTTTTTTAAAATATTCACATATATTAATTTAATTTCTAGTTTATATATTATTATTTTAAATAATAATATTTTAATGAAATAATATTATTCACTAAAAATTGGTTATGTATGTTACGCAAGCCATCAAGGAAGGTCATTTTTGTGTGTAACGTGATCTACCCTCAATGTTTTGTGTATAGAAAGAAAACAAATTTGTTGTTTTTAATTCATGATTAAATTTGTTTTGTGTATAATGCAATCCAATCGTAGTCTTTTAATATAAAATAAACTATTTTTAGTGTTTCAAGAAATGAAAAATAATAAAAAGATTAAATTACTTTGAAAATTAAATACATCACAGAAAAAATCTAGGATTTATATTCTAACACCCATAAAATTAATTTCTCCTTAGAAATTTTTATGGGTTTTCAATGGTTTAATACATAATTTTTTCATTCATTGAAACCCATATCGTAAAAATAAATATTAAAACTCACTTTAAAAAAGGAATGTTGGAACCATAACGGTTTCCCAAATTAATATATAACTAGGTCTCCACATATGGGAACATAGGTGGTAAGTCAAATCATAGAAATAGAAGAAAAATATAACTATAAATTTTTGATAGGGAGTGATATGGAAAAGGACGAGTGAAAGATAACAATCTAAATTCTGTAAATCTGTATTGAACTAAGGGACGATCTGATTCATCAGAAATGGAGGTTCTAAGATATTTTTTTTATAATGATCCTTTTTACTAAATTTCAATAATTTTCTCAAAAATATATACATTCATGATTTCAGTAAAACCTCACCCTTTTTTTCCTTAATTCAGATCACATATTTCAACAAAAATGATGGTTAATTTTTCAATCCTAAAGGACTAATTGATCCTAAGATTCGTGATAAGTCATCACATATCACTTCAGTTACTATTAACAACAAAATTTTAGATCATATCATCTAATGTGCATGAATCCTCATCTAGTGTGATAATACATTAATATCACAAACATCATCTCAAGTTTAACATAAACATCACATAAATGGTTAACCAAATAACCCTTATGAATGATAAACATATAAAACATTTGAAATAAAGTCAGAAAATAATATCAACATTGATCCACCATATATCACAATGTATTTATTTGTCGTAACATTACAAACATTTGAATATTGTCATCAAATATTATCTTGAAACATGGTAATATCCTAAATCACTATAAAAAATATGGAAAACATGCATGATTCCTTATTCCAAAGGTTATTAGATATATTACATAAATACAAAAAATGATAAACTTCATCCATAATGAAATATACTACATTTTCAATATATAAATTATTATATCTAGGGTAATTATTTTTATCTAGTTTACTTTATCCTAATCAATCATGTTTTTATCCAGGAGAAACTCAATTCTCTCAACATCTTGATCACATTGAGGGTTACCTTCCCTTAATAAAAATATCACTTGTATACATCTTCATCACTATTACAAATATGCTTTTAAATCCTTAATAAAAACATATACTGAGAAAAATTATATATTTCTTGATTTTTATATCCTATTCTTTTGAATTCCAAGGAAAAAATACTTTATTCATCTAAATTTATTCGTAAAACATTACTCAGGCATCATCAACTTATTCTCTAATAATTCATTCCTATAATATGAAATATTAATAATGTATTAATGTTCCTCAACCTAAATATTGTCATGTTTTTTATTATTAATGTAAAAAATACTAGAAGAACATCACATACATTTCATGTGTCATTTGCAGTCTCTATATCTTCAGAAGTATCACCAACAATCAAACCACCTTCCATATACTCGTTATGAGATTTCCACTTATGAGATTTATTTTCATAATACTCATAATCTCCATATATGAAACATTCATTATTAACCATGTTAATTCTATTTCTCCCCATTGGGTAAAACAAAAAAGTGCAGGGTCAGAAACAAATATTATACAAGAAAACCACATGATCATAAAATTAATTACATATATGATGACTAAATAATGACACTTTCCTTAATCTATGACACCCTAGGTTCATCCTATGTTATTCATAGAAAATATCTATTTAATGTTTTAATTATTGTTTGTGAAGAGTTGGTGAATTTCCAAATCATATACATTGGGAATGTCAAACCAGGTGTGAATCAAGGCACATTGTTATGTTCAAGATTACCCCAAGTAAGGTCTTGTACATCATGTCAGAGTTGTTACCCTTAGGTAAATCTCGTTCATATCCACATCTACATTTATTATATATATAGGGATGTATTTCCAGTAAATCACTTTTTCAATCCTTTACTAAAATTCTAGGACATTTTCCAAAATGTTGACTCATCCTTGTACTTATCCATAGAGACATCCCTAGACATATACATAGAAATATACCTAGGGATATCAATAATGTTTTCTCATCAAAGATTTAAATGGTTGACTAAACCTCAATTTTATAACACTATAAAAAATTTGGCTTAAAAACATGCATATTACTTAATTTTAGATGAATATTTGTTACATTATAAAAATACTGGTCAAAAGACTATAATAGTTTGGTTTCTTTGGAAACATAGAGAAAATTATCTATCTTAGTGAAAGATATTTAATATCTCCCTTAAAGAACTCCACCATTAATAAATGTACCAAAACCAAACTTCATTACCTTGGGAAAGGAAACATATGAAATGGGTGAGCTCATATGCAAAGTCAATGTAAATAATGGGAATGTGTAAACATAACATGAACAAAAGGGTATGGAACATGAGTATGATCTTAACCAAAATATAAAAAGATCATATATATGAATCATGGCATAAATATTTTGAGGTCATAATTTGTGAGAACATAAGCAATTAAAGCATAACATCAGAATAAAACATGGAATTGTTGATGACACATAAGTATATATAATGATTTTCATAGTAGTCAAGGAATTGCTACCGAGACCATATTAGTAGAAAAAGTCCTTTACTAAATTGGGTTCACATCTCGTTATATCTTTTTATTAATAAAACAATTCCACTCCTAAATCCATCACATTAATACTAAACTGAGTTCATTTCCTATTCTTTCCATATAATACTAAACCAAGTTCATTTTCCATTCTATTCCCGTAATACTTAACTAAGTTCATTTCTCATTCTATAAATGTATATCTCATGAGATATAAATCCTTACCCAATGCATTTGAGTGAGATATAGGTACCACTCATTGCATAGTAAAGTCATATATACTTGTTCCACAAAATAATAAATAATCCTATAAAAACCCATAAAATGAAATGGGTATTATAAACTTGTCAACACGTCATAACTTGTGGAAACAAATATAGGTTATATAATTATTTCATCAAAAGGATATCGTATAGAATAAAAACATATTTCATAAACATATAAAATATGAAATAGAAATATATTTCATAAACGTAAAACCTGTGAATGTGAAATGGGTTTCATAAATACCATGACATTAAACATATCCCATTAAAATAAATAATATGAATGAAACATTAGATTATTTCCTAGAATAATGTGACCAAAATTAGTAGATGTCATCTTAAATAAAAAATAATTTTGAAATATCTTTTAAAAAAAATTTCTAGAAAATATACTTTCTTCATCAAAAAAGGATTTTTCATACATAAAAACAAATGAAAATAATTTTCCTAGAATATACCATGGAAAAATAAAAAAAAATGTGTAAATCATTATAAAATCAATTTTATTGGAAAATTAATAAACTTATATTCACCATTTTTTTAAACCCATTTTATTTTAAAACACTTTGAAGACATATGAAGGTGATTTAAAATGTTTTGAATACCATTTATTTAAAAATACATTGAAAACAAATAAAGAAAGCTTAAAATGTTTTGAAAACCATTTCATTAAAAATAAATGTAAAAACTATAAATAAATCCTAAAGTTGTTGTGAAAACCATTTAGTTTAAAATACTTTCAAAAATAATACATAATTATTGAGAGAATTTTTAAAACTATTTTCTTTTAAAACCTATAATAGAATATTTAAAACATTTTGAAAAAATTTATATTTGAAATTACATTTAAAACATATAAAGAAAACATGAAAATGATTTGAAAACTATTTCTTTGAAATTAATTTTAAAAATTATAATTAAGGCATGAAAACATTTTGATAACACTATTATTTGAAAATTACTTTTTAAAAAAATCATAAATCATGGCTTTTAAAAATGAAATGGAAGCTTCAAACGAATAGAGGCATGTTAATTTGTACATGTCGTCCAAGGTAAAAAGAACATTACTTGTTCACCGTAAAAAGATTATAAAAATTACTTGTTCAAAAATTACCAATAATATTCCTTTAGTAAAAGTTAAATGGCTAAAAAATTATTTTAAATTTTAAGGATAATCAAACAATATTTTTAGATCCCATTTTAGAAATCATATATTTCTGAACGAATATTGGGTAAGGTCAGGCTTTCTTAAAAACACTTTTTAACTATATTATATACCAAATAGTAGAAATATGGTATGAATACATTATTATATAATGAATAACCAGTAGAGAAGAAAATTCATCAAATTTCTTGGGATATGGGTTATAATATTTCATCAAAGGAATCATAAACAAAAATAATCATAAAAAGTGATAAGATTTTTTCAATAAACTCTAATAACATGATACCTTTGAACCATAATACTAATGAAAGAATGTGAAATTAAATTAAGAATAAAATATTATGAAAATAATTATATTTGTGATTTAATATGTATAATTTAATTATATACACCTTAAATGTAAATTTCTTTGCATAACAAAATACATGTATCAAAGAAGGAAATTTTAAACAAAACTATTTCACCGATTTGGAAAATTTTGAAACAATAACACCGTGAAATTATTATTATATAATGGAAATGTAAATACCTATAAATATAATTAGTTTAATAATTTAATATATCTATGTTAATTATACACACTACCCAAATGGAATGGGTAGTGAATAAATTATCTATATCACGGAAGTAGAAAGTTAGATGAAATCCCCTTACATTATGCTTATCTCTCATCATACTAATTAAAACCTCCTGTATAATAACTATGAATTTATTATAAATATTTTACAGAACATTATTATTATATAAATTACCATATTTTGTTTTATTATGACTTTATACTACCCGCTTGTTAGCCATCATATGTTAAGGTTTCGCTTTAGATAATATTCAATTTTTTATTTTCTTAACTTGTTATAACTTTGAACCTTATGTTTATATCACGATTCTGAACAGTAATAAATGATATAAATGTAAATTATATTCTATATATGTGTATTATAATAATATATATAATATATAAGTAAAAATGGAATACACCATTCATGGATATGGTAAGTTGTACATACGCATGAACGTTATTTTCGTTTTTATTATATTATTGAAATAAAGAATGAAAATGTCACATATATATATAATCATTAAAGTATAATTATAATTTTATATATATCATATAATTTCCCTAAATTTATCCTTAATATATTCTATGTAGTGTGTGAACAAATCACATCGCTTTGAGGGGGTGATAGTCCACACTTCCTCAAACGAAATGATCATATTTTCATCAAATGCAACGTAAAATAGGTATGTTTTGTAAAAGGAATAAGTAATCATAAATACATAATAAATATAATATTTAACATATATTAATATATTTTCCATCATAATTTCCACCATGAGAGATGGTAAAATAAATAATGAACAATCGTCATCTAATGAGGTGATAGTTCTTCATACATGTATACAGTATGCCCATTAACTAAAAAATAGAGGCGTTTGTAAGAGTATGTTGAAACCTTATCCTAAAAACAACATATTAAATTATTTATACTATTATTGTTACACCATAATTACATAAATTGAGTGTACGGGTCGGAAAAATAAAATAAAATAAATGATCTTGAGAAAAGACGCTACCTCTTAATCAGGTAACTCTTTTTGCATTACGCTAAAAGGGTTCCCTGGAATGATTTATACCAAAATTAAGTCTTAAAAATCTTGTTATGGATTTTTGAAAGTGTATTTTCTTGATATTTTCTGGTTCTAGGTGGTGGTATAGGTGGTGTCCTTTTATAGGGAATGGAAAGGACTCACTTGGTATTTTGGAAAACAAGTTGGGTGTACTGACATTTTTACCTAATAAAAGTCATAAAAACATCATAAATCAATATTTAACTATGGATAACCATATAATTTCCATTAAATGGGTTTTTCACATGTTTCAAAGTGGTTTTGAGTCTTAAATTTATGGTTTCGTAATTTACTAACCAAATTTTTCTCTTACCCGTTGTAATTAATTTTAATCACTTTCAATATTATTTTGTCAAAAAATACTAATTTGATCATATTAGAAACTATAAAATATGTTTATTTAAATTATATAATCCATTTTAAGAAATGATAATGATAGAATTATTAGAAATTAATTTAAAATTAATCTCACGGATGGGACGACACTGTGAGTTTTAAAAGTAAAAATGTTCAAATTTTTGCTATGTTTTTAATAACCAATTTCAATGTAAATTTGATTCTAATGTCCTAAATAGGATTAATTGATAAAATTATTATCTAAATATAATTTTAAATATATTTAAAATATAATTTATTCTTATAAATAAATTATATGAAAATGTAATTTTGAATTAGAATCTAGTATTTTTAAATATTCATTAAAAATGAAACCTTACAGCAAAATACCAAAACTTTACCCAAACCTTATTATTTAGGTTTCAATTCAAAAGAATAAATATATTTTGACATATTATATATATAAATGTTCCAAAAAATGGATTTAAAATGGTTTTTTCACTAAAATGTTTTAGTACTACATTTATAAAAAAATATGTTTTTATCCCTAAAATTTTATTTATTCCTATATTATATCTGTAGAATCTATTGGATGAGTATAAAAAATATTTTCCCAAATATATAACATATATATTACATTAATATAACTAAAAAAATTGTAACTGATTTAATTTATTAAGTTAGAACATCTTTATGAATTTAAAAATAATAATATTTTATTTAAAATTAATTATTTTTTATATTAAAATATAAATATATGGTAACCAATTAATTCATATTTTATATTTGTTAACAATATATTTTTTTTAAAAATAGTTAATACTATTATTATCCCTTAATTTAATGGCTAGGTTATATATTATTGTTTAAAATAATCATATTTCAATGATAGGTTGTTGGACGTTAAAAACATGTCATGTATTACGCAAGACATCAAGGAAAGTCATTGTTGCATGTAATGCAACCTAACATCAGGGTTCCATGTTAAGAATGATAAATTTTCTTTTCTTTGTAGTGTACTATTAACTTGGTGATGTATATAATGAAATCCAAACATAGGGACTTAATATAAAATAAGATATTTTTAGTGATGAGTGAAATTTAAAATACCATAAAGATTAAAATAATTTCAAAACAATATTTCCCAAAATTTCATGGTTTTACAATATTTTCTAGGAAACCACTTTCACTATCCATCACCAATTTTCCTATATATTTTCCAATATTTAGAATTATCATTATACATACCCATAGACATATACCTAGGAATCTTATTGAGGATTTCTTATTATTATTTTCTAAAGGATAACTAATGATATCCTATGGTACATAGAATTGCGACCCAAGATTATCATGAATATATATTATATCTTATAAGAAGAATATTAATTACATTAAATAAAAAACAACCTACGGATTATAAAATTATCTTGAATTTGGAAATGTGGAAGCATAAACAACTAATTCACTTGAGCTCTACATCATCTCCCACTCATTTACTCATAAATATCACCCTTCTTAGACATGTCTCATATAAGGAATATAATCATTGACTAGGGAAATGAATCATATAAATAAAGGTTCTTAGATTATAAGTAATGGAAAATAAGGGAAATATATAAACATAATGTGAGAATAAGGGTATTAGAGCATTAACATAACATATTAAAATCATAAAATACATATCAAATATCAAAATCACGAGTCATAGATTAAATACTGATATTTAATAAGATATAAATCAAAAGGAAACAAAGTAAAATGTTCCAAGGTAGGAGAACATTTACATAATATATAAATTTTTGAATACAACTTTGAATATAAAATCATATCCTTTGTATTCAATGAAAATTTCCAAAACAATAATGGCAGAATGGGTTCACTCCCTAAACCATCGTAGTTATAAATGTTTACTCACAAGATTATTATAGTGGAATAATTATCTTACTCAACATGGATTAATCTTTATTTTAATTCAATTTATATCATGAAATTTCAATCTTCACTAAATTCATTGTAAGTATATATAGGTCTCACCTATCACATATGAAAAACAAAACATGTTTTCCACTAGATCATAAAATATTCCTGATATCAGAATCCATGATTAAAAATGGGTTTCATATACATTTCATCCTATGATATCCAATGGAAAAGAAACATGGTTCACAGTCATTTAATAATTTTATCGCATAATTTCCCCTAGAATAAAGAAGTTGGTTTCATAATAATTTTATCATGGTATAACACAAGGTTGATAAATGGGTTTCATAAAAATCTTATAATCATTAAATAAAGCATTAAAGAACGAATAAGAATGGTAAAATTCTATTATATCCCTAGTAAATCATTAGTAACATAAAATAATGTCATTATTAATGGTGAATTATTTTTAAAGATCGCATAGAACATATATTGAGGAAAAACCCTTTAAACATTTAAAATCACATTCGAAAAAATTCAAAATTTTAAAAATAATTTTCTATGGAAATATATTTATAAAAATATAAAGTAATATTCAATTATAATTTAAAAAAATTCATTAAAAAAATATATTTTCCACTTTGAAAATAATTTTCATTAAATAAACAATTTTTAAAATTAATTTCACTGAAAATAACCGTGGAAACATCTAAAATAATCTTAAAATATCATTTATAAAATTCTTGAGGGGAAGATCCTTTTCACTTTGAAAAAAAATAATAAAACACTTCAAACATAATTTTATTTTAAATTAAACTTTAAATTTTATAAATTAATATTTTAAAAAATATGTGTTCATGATGGTTGGAAATAATTTTCATTTAGTTTACATTAAAAAATATTTCATCCACATTTTCAGTAAAAGACAAACATTCCTTTTCGAGAATATGACATGACCATTGTTTTCAACACACTTTATAAAAAGTTAATGAAGTATAAAATAAAATATTTAACAAATCCATTGGGCAATGTTTACACATTTTTGAAAGTAATTTAAAAAAACATTAATATTGACGAAAAATTATTTTCGATCGAAGAGATAGATTGAGAATATTTTTCTTATAAACATTATTTTGGAATCTTTAATCCATTAGAAGTGGAAAAAAATGAAATCAATTATTCTCCAAAAATAACAATGTGATAAGAAAATTCAATAATTTATTAAGTGTTAGATCATATTATTTTATCATTGTAAGTATAATCATAAACAATCCTGATAAACGATGAGATTGTACAAAAAACCATTACAACATTGGTAAAATATAAACATAATCCCAATGAAATAATAAAATTAAATAAACATTATAATATCATGATAAGAAATATATTAATGATATTACATGTTAAAGAGGTTGTCTAAAAACCACAAAAGATAATATAGGTGCATAACACAATGTATTCCCCAAAGAAGACAACTTGAGACCACAATCCCTCACCGTAAGGCTTGTATCCCATTGTAAACTCATAATACTTCAGCATAGTTATCATAGGTTCATTATACTAAAAATAAATAAACATAAAAATATTTATTTTACCTTTTATTATTTAATTATTATATTTTATAATATATTTATTAACAATACCTTCTTAAAATCATGTTTTGGGTAATAACCTATCTATTTTTCATATAAATTTTATTTTGAAATATTTAAACCCTATAAATTGATTATGGTTCTATAAAAGGTATAATTTTATATATTATTTAATTATAATACATATTTTTTTATATGATTACTATTAATATGAATAATAAATTAAAAAGACAACACGTTGTTTCAGAATCCTGTTATCTGTTATACATAAGAGGGACATTATTATTTTTCAATGGGTTAGAAGGTAAGAAGATAGGTGTTATTTTAAAAGAAAATAAGTATAATAATATCATTAATATATTGAATAAAAATTATATCCATCGTTATATCTAGTCATGTGAGGTTGTAATGGAGAATGAATAACATCTCTTCATGAGGTGGTAGTACGCCGTACACATGATAGACAATTTCAATTACCATTTTATGGAAGAGTAGATTTATATAATTTATTAAACCAATATAAAAACATATCACTATATGGGAGATGTTTTTTTCTTATATCATCATATATAAACAACATTTTAATGATGTGAAATAAGAAATAAATCAAAAAAAAAGTTTATGAATTTTACCTTTTCTTTGGAGAGACTCTTTTGGTTTACACATAAAGCCTTCATATGATCGATTCCTTATAAATATAAGAAATATACATAGATATAATGAAATTATAGAAGAGTCGTATAATTTATGTGAGAAAAAAATGGAAGTATGGAGAAAAGAGGAGAGTCGGTGCCCTTAAATTGGTGGGGGAGAGGACACATGTTGAATGTTTACAAAAAATAGTGTGTCCACATTTTTCACAGGCCACAAGGATCTATAATGGATAATTATGAAACTGTAGAGGTTATAAAGTTTAAATATTTATATCCAATTGGTTTTAGATAATTTTAATGTTTATTATAACACTTATCATTTTATATTAACCCCCAATAAACTTGTTTTAACCTTAATCATGGTAATTAATTTTTACATATTTTACTATTTATTTTTACCATAAAATAATTTGACCATATTATATATCATATATTATTATAATTATAAATATGGATTAAATTTTTAAAAATCAAATTTACATATGATATAGGTGGTAATTTAATATTTAACATTCACACTCCATGAAAATGGTGTTTCTCAGAGATAAAAGTTTCAAAAGCTTCAAAAAAATCATAAAAATTAAAATTAAAATTATTTCATTAGAATAAATTGTATTAATAAATATAAAATTGAACAAAATTTAATTTTAAAATAATATAAAAAATTATCTTTTAAATTCATTGAATGGAAATGGTGTTTTAAATATAAAACAGTATTTTTCACCATTCAATGAAAAATAATTATTTTAATATAAGTCAAAAAAATAATTCCATGATAACATTGAAATAATGGTTAATAAAATAAATTAAATTTATGAAACAAATATTCTATAAGTGAAAAAATTAAATTCTAAAATCATTTTTCAATATATAACAAAATTATTTTTTAGAAAAATACATTTTTTAGTGTAAAATTTGAATTATTATTTTGTAATATCTAGAAAGCACATAAGATGAATGATAAAAATTTTATTGGATAAATAATATCTATTACTCAATAAAATAATTGATAAAATATTATGTTTTTAATATATTTTGGAAAATTTTGTTTCTATGCAGAAAAAATTGTCTTTTAGAATAATATTTCCTTTATTTTCAAATTGTTTTTATTTTTATTTTTTATTATTTTCTCACCCAATAATTCAAGTGTAAACCATATATTTTCATAATTTATTTAATAACACTGTTAGTCACCATTATAAATTTTTTTTTGATAACTACTGTATGAAATAGTAATATTTTAATTGTATTCATTATTTCATTATAACTTATTGATGAGTGTAGCTCAAGATGTCGAAGAAATTAATTTTATTCAAAAAAATATTTTATTAAAATTATGGGTGATACATTATAAATATGTTTATAAATAATATATGTTTTATTTATATCATTATTAAATTTATATTCATGATGTAAATGGGATCAAATTAAAATTAATGGAACTCAAAAATTGAAACTTTCATGAAAAATGAAACAATTAACACAGAGAAATGATTATTTTAACGAATATTTGTTAATAAATGGGTGATAAAATACTATAGGTGCATCATATAAGATATTATAAGTTTTTATATGGTTATATAATATAATTATATGAACATAAATTTAGTATAAATGAGGTTAAAGTTCTTACAAATAATTTTTTGAATTGAGCTTAGGGTTTTAATTTACAATATGAAATTTTAACAAGATTATTTATATTGAAATTTTTTATAATGAAATTATATTATCTACCTCTATAAAAAGTCATTTATACAATTATTCTATGGTTATTGTTTAATATTACATGTTTTTTTTCATTTTATTCTCTTTATGTACTCAATAGTCTGAAAGAATATTTACAGAAAACTGAATTTATTTCTCTCTTCGGTCGTAAATTATTTTATTCCATATAAATATTTTATTAAAAAATATAGAATATTTTAAAAATTATCCAATGAATATATATTGAAAATTTCACCCTGTTTCAATTTCTACTAAGTTATTTAAAATGAGTCTTTTTTCATTTAAAACTGTGTTGGTTTTGAATTTTTACTGAAAATATGAATTGTGCTTTTGTTTTAACATACACCTGTTTAAAATAATTTTCCACTATCATGAATACCAATTGTATTGATGTTAAATTTACATTTATTAATGGTTTTTCTATTGGAATAAAATTTTCATAATATTTTAAAAAAATTATCATTTGAAAAGGGTTAATTGAAAATGAAAAGATTATTTTCCAAAAGAAATATTAAAGTGATATTTTAAAGGAATTATTATTATATGAAAAATTCCATTGATGTAAATTATTATTCACTATAAAAGGATTCTATGATACTATCTTTATTATTTATTTTAATGTTTTAGAAATATGATAATTAATTACAGATGAATAGTGTTTTATTTTCCTTGGTTTATGTAATGAGAAAATGATAAATGTTTTTACGATCATGTGAAATAAAAATGAATTTATTATGATTATCTAATTGGTGGTTATTTTATGGCCCTATAATAATTTTTTTAAATATTAATTTATTATAAGATCAAGGTTTATTAAGTTGGTTATCCATATCCTGAAAATAGGTTACATAATGGGTTATCCTAATCCCAAAATGTTGTTTAATGGGACGTCTCAATAATCTAAGTATAAAATGAGTATAAGTATATGAGAACATGAGCGTAACATTATAAATTCAAACCCATGTAATTTATGAATCATAATATTGAGTCATGGAATAATTTTACATAGTATAATAGTCATTAATAATAAATGAATCAAAGAACGTGATCCATGATTTAATAAAATTTTAATAATATTGTTTTATAAAAGTTAAATATTATGTTTTCTATAATAAAAACCATTATCATATAAATATAATTTCCATGATACCCACCATGACATTCTCCACATGATAGGAATGGGATATAACCTTATATAACCTCTTTTTGGGTATGGGATAACCTCCATTGTACCCTTTTTGGGGCTTCTAATTACAACCCATGTACCCTTTGAGCTCATAAATTTTTTTATCTAAACAATTTCATGGAGGGGAAAAATAGACCCACCCATCACATAATAATAATCCAATCATATTTATTCAACAAGATAATAAAAAAATTAATTTCCTCATAACATAGCATGTAGAAAATAAAATGAGTTTCATTAATATTTCCTCATCGTAGTCAAAAACCATCCTGAGAAATAATAAAGAAAGAATCGTAGAATCATATCTATAATGAAGAAAAAATAACATCAAGTTATGTTATAATTTATGAAAAAGTATTTTAACATATCCTCATAATAATCATTAAGTAAAATAGAATTTTAATTTTAAAGTAACTTATTTAAATAATAATAAATTCAAAAAAATATTAAGTAAATAGTTTTTTAAATCAACCATGGAAACATGTATTAGAATAATTAATGTAATGTATAGTTGTGATAGTGGGAAATTTCTTTAATGGTTTTTATGATAAAACAATGATCCCATTGAAATTTTATGTAAAAAATTAAAAATTAGATAATAACTAAGCAAGATATATCATATAATATAATCATCAGAAATTTAATCATAAAATATCATTTTACAATGTGACATTGTAATGTAAAACTCTAAATCTAGTTCAGTGTTATCCATAAGTTCTCTAATATAATATATAAAATATAAAAAAAATTATAATCATATATCATAACCATATTCATGCTTATGATATATTTTATTATCCTTTTTAATATTTAAAAGACAATTAATTAGTAAATCATTATTAAAATCATTTTTTATGGGTGTTAACTATTTTTTTATTCATGAATGTATTAGTTTTCTAGTTTTGGTACTTATGCATTTATCAAAATTACATAAACTCTTGAATGATAATAATGATATATTTTTTATATATATTAAATATATATTTTTATAATAATCCATAATATGTATATATATATATATATTAATTATAATGTTCATGGAGATCGTAGTATATACTTACGCCTGAATGTTGTTTTCATTTTAAAAAATATTAAAAAATTATAAATAAGATTATATAATTTTTAAATCATAATTATATCACAAAAAAAATATATAAAAATTAAATCTATCATAATAACTAATGACTATTGATGGTTCTAGAAAATGAATTGTATCGATATGTAGAGGAAGTTGTTCCCACATACATATGATAGATACTTTAATTTTCCATTTGATGTCAAAGAGGTGTAAAATGGATGTAACATAATAATAATAAGATATAAGTATATTTATTATACATGATTTATCATGTTATTACAAAAGAATTTGCTTATATAATTTGGAATAATATAAATAATTGATATTTCATGGTAAATAGTTATACCTATTCATTGAGAAACATCATTTGTCTTATACATTACGTCTTTAATAGATTGGACTATAATATAATGAAGACCTAGATGACATGGTTTTAGATTTTAGGAAATTATTTTTCCAAGTATTTGATTATATAATAGGCTCTTGGAGTGTTGTTAAGATAGATTATGGAGTGTCCCTTTATAAATGGGG
Source organism: Viscum album (assembly GCA_963277665.1). Taxonomy (NCBI): domain Eukaryota; kingdom Viridiplantae; phylum Streptophyta; class Magnoliopsida; order Santalales; family Viscaceae; genus Viscum; species Viscum album. The sequence continues at coordinate 765,653,139 of OY728119.1, read as the reverse complement.
GAGAATACACACTTGGAATTTCAGAAAAGATAAAAATATATTATTGTATTATTAAATAAAAATATCTACAAAATGACTTATTATATGTTGGGTTGATATATGGTCGAGATATTGATATAAACAAGGATTTATAAATTTTCATGTGTAAATATTACCATAATCCCTTAGTTCAGCCATCATTAAACTTGTTTTAATATGAACCAATGTAACAAAATTTTTCTATTTTTACTATTCATTATGACATAAAAAGAAAGTGGAATAATTTTAAAATTCATAAATGAGGATTCAAAATATGGAATCCATTTTATAAAATTCAATTTCTATATGTTTCAAAAATAATATTTAAAATAGTCTCATAATATGTTATAAATAACCATTTTTCAAAAAAAATGTATTTCAATGTATAAAAAAAATTATGTCAAGGTTAAGAACAATTTTTGTTGAAATGAAATATCATTGATTATTATTAATCAAAATTACATAATTGAATTATTAAAATAGTTAAAAATAGGACTTTGTAAAATAATTTAATTGAGAAAATCAATTTTTATAAAATCAGTATGTTCTCACTATTCATTGAAAAAATAATCTTTTAAAAATCCAAAAAATTATAATAAAATAATTTTTGATGTTAGTATTTCAAAAAAATATTTTATATTGTATTTTTTCATAAATTTTTCAGAATTTAATTATAATATTCTTTCAAAATAATCAATAAATATCAAATTTACTAAAAACATATATTTGAAACATAATTTAACTTTACTAAAAATTGAGTAATTTTTTATTATGAATTAATAAATAAATTTGAATTATATGAAACCATTATAAATTTGTTTTATAATGTTTTTATTCTTATTCATAACTCTAATTTTATTTCTACATTATAACAGCCACATTTAAAAAAATCATAATTTAAGAGTATATCGAGGTTCGTTCAAACTCAGTGTTGCATGTAAATCAAGATATCAAATACATAATGTATTCTTCAAAATAAATAAATTTAAAATCATGGGATATCACATTAAACCCCAATAAAATGAATTTAAGCTTATAATTTTCTTTATGTCAATAAAAAAAATCACGATATCTTTGTTACTTTATATCCTCAGGTTCCCATATAGCTTCATTGAATTTATGATTCCACCAGAAAATTGTAATCAGCTAGGTACTCTTATTTTTTATCACATTATCAGTATAATCCAATAATAATACCAGTTATTCAAAATAATAACAATTCTGATATAGTGGTTGAACATAAAATTTCATTACTTGTGAAGGATCAAGTATGCACTTCCTCAAAATAGACACATGGAACATATCATTAACGTCATCAATTTTATGTGGAAGCATCAAATAATAATCTCAAAGGGACCAATATACCACAGGATCAGTTCTCAACACATTCCAAACATTATATCCTTCTTCCATATAGAAATTCAAAGGGATAACTTCTAAACATTTTTGAATTCCAGATCTCATTGTCATCGATAAACATGACATTTATGTTGAATCTAAGATTCCTTGATGTGTAGAATAATAGATATCAATTCATTTTCCATTTAATATACTATAAATATTACAAATACCATTAATTTTCAAACTACATTCTATTGGACTCACATATTTTGATAATCTCAAATCATGTTTAATTAAATAATGGGTAAGTTATTTGACAATCCATTTCAATTTATTTTAAACTCATGACTTTTCTAAAATCAGTTTACAGTATAAAAAGTCTGTATGTCAAAGGTCACTATTGATGGTTACTGGTAAGAGGTCACTGTTTTAGGCCACTATCACGGTCACCATTGAAAAACCTATCGCTAAACCTTACCACTTGAAGTCATTATTGAAAAGGTCACTGTGGAATACGTTACTGAAGAAGGTTACTGTTATAACATCTATAGTTATAAAGATACCATAAGAAGTCACCAGTACAAGGTCACTGTTATAAAACCTACTGTTGGAGTACTTACCGAAGCCTACAGATGCTGAGTCAATGTGATAGGTCACTATTATGGCAATGTTTCTGTTACAATGAGTTTATGTTAGATGTCTACTATCAGAATTATTACTTGATTTCGACTGTTAATTAGTCTACCACAGAAGATCTCACTGGTAAAGTCTACCGCTGTACCAGTCTACCATTGGTAAGTTCTACCACCGGACAAGTCTGCCATTGGAAAAGTATACTGCTATACAAGTCTACTGTTGGTAAATTCTACTACTAGACAAGCCTTCTATTGGAATTCTACAGCTGATTAAGCTTGTTATTGAAGATTCTACCAATTGACAGGCTATCATTACCAGTCTATCATACTCTTCTACTCCATACTTTGTCAAATTCTAATATTTTGCAAACAGTCATATTTTTCTAGCATTAATGCATTTGACTTAATCAATGCTTATTGTAGACATATCAGGAGACCATATCTTGGCAGTATGAGGTATGAGATAGATTGCACGTAATGTACTTGCTCCTATTGTCAGACCTCAAATATGAAAGAAAATGACCGATGAAGGAAGATATAAAAATTATGTACAAAGAAAAATGAGGATATACACAGATACATATGAGAAGAAGTTGGGAAGTAAAAGAAACAAGGAGTACACTACTGAATAAAAAAGAAGAACTCTCCAAGTGCTCACTCTAATAATCCAAGGGCCTCATGAAGATCATATTGAAGAACATACTCAAGGTTGTCATGTTGTTCTTCATCAACTCCGTTGTACTAAGTAGCTGAACATCTCAGTACCTGGAAGCCAGTACCTGAGAGTTGCGACACTCTATTTTGAAGACAACTTCCAGAGATAGACTCAATCTTCAAATTTCTCAATTCAAGGAGTCATGAACTGAACTGTGAACACATAGAGCCTTATAAAATCAATCTCATCCTAATTGATCTATTGTGTTTCTTTCATTTTTACATTTCTGAGAAGTGTGTGTTTGTTACACACACATTGTCTCCTATTATTTAACTGGGGGATACTGAAATTCCCCACTCAAAACACTTTCAACTTTTATTTCCCATGCATAAATATGGAATAAGCCTTGTGTGGCTTGGTTGCTTGTTTTACATGTATAGCTGTGGAAGAAGAATTGTGTGGCTTGTTTTCTTGTTTTCCCACGTAGAACTGTGGTAGAGGTTGTAGAACCTAGACAGTTTTTTGAAACTGTTGTAAAGCCTGATAAAGGATGTGTATCAAGTTTATTTATATAAACTACTTGGTGGAATGTGGTCACCATGTGAAGATTATTAGGTCTCTGCTTGAGACTTAAAATCTTTATTACATTGTTGTGCTACTCTTTTTTATTTTATCCACTTCTTATATTTTTCAAAGACAAAAAATAGTTTTTACATTCACTCTAATAGTTAGTTTTTGTTAGTGTGTAAATGTGCTTAATGCAGTAAACTTGATTCAAAAGTTGAATTAGTGATTACATTGATTCAAATGAGGAATAATCATCCTTAGATAAAATTTTGATAAATTAAACATTTATATCTCTACTGCCTTAATTAACTGGGATTTTTTAACTTTGGGGATTTTAATCATAAAGTTTTTACCAAAAATTTTATTTAGAACTCAAGTTACCCCCCTCTTGAGTATCCACTCCAACCAACATTTGATATCATAGGAGTTTTTATTTTCATGTTTTCAAATTCTTTTCAACTGTGATTTTAGTTGTATCTTAATGATCTTAAAATTTATGTCATATATAAATTTTGATCTCTTTAAATTCTAACCAACTATGGAAACTAGAGTTAAGGTTACTGAAACTAACAGGCCGCCTTTCTTTAATGGTAATAAGTATGCTCAGTGGAAATTAAAAATTAAAATGTATCAAGAGAGCATGAGACCTGAAATCTGGGACACAATTTAAGAAAAACATATATTTTCTACTACTACTGGGGAAACATGGTCTCATTTGACTAAATCCACATATAATCATAACTGTAATGCAATCAATACTTGTAATTTTATCTAGGTGATTATGAATTCAATAAAATATCTACTTGTAAAACATTATATAAAATTTGGGATACATTAGCTATTTCTCATGAAGGAACTACCAATGTTAAAGAAATGAGATTAAATACATAAACTATTAAATAGGATAATTTTGAAATGAAGCTTGATGAACCTATATCTGAAATATATATTAGGTTCAATGAAATATTGAACACCATGATCCTGCTTTGGAAACTAGTGGACAGCAAGGACCAAATCATGAGACTGCTTCGATGCCTACCTGATGGATGGAGGGGAACTTTTATTTCCATCTGAGAATCTTGTGACATAATCAAGATACCAGTATAGGAGATAATTAGAAAACTTATGATCTATGAAGAAGATCTTAAGGTGAATCAAAAAGTAGGAGAATAATGGAAGAAGAAGTTAGTAGCATTCAAGACTTCAACCTCAAAGATCAAAGACAAAAAAAATTTAATGTTCATAGAGACAGTTCGACTAGTGAGGAGTCAGATTCAGATAGTGATGAAGAGATAGATCATCTTGCGAGAAGGTTCAAAATGTCCTATTGAAAGAATAAATTCTATAGGAAGTCAAACTAAATATGAATGTATGATAGTAAATGACAATGGAAGAAATATAGAAAATTCAATGAAAACTCAGATGAAAAAATCTACTATGAGTGTCAATGAAAAGGTTATGTGAAGGAAGACTTCCCCAAGCTGAAATTTAAGAATAAATATAAAAATAAGGGCAAGGGTTATAAAAAAGATATGAAAGATACTTGGAGTGCTTTAAAATACATATCTAGTGGATTTTATGCTTCTGATAGTGAACAAAACAATCATGCCAACTTATGTTTCATGACTGAAACATCTAAGGTAAAACTTAATTCTCCTATACATAATGCCTATTATTCTGCGAATAAGGGTGAGTCACATAATGAAGAAGATATGAATAAGGACGAATTATTTGAAAACTATGAAATGATTTAGGATACCATTAATGAACTCAAGTACAAATATAAATCATTAAAGAGACAGCATGCTTTAAATTTAAATTATAAGTCAAATCTGGATATTGAAAAAGGGAAATTCTCCTTGTTATTAAAAGAAAATACAGAATTAAAATTATCTAATGAGAAATTAAGAAAAGATCATGAGAAGTTTACTACTAATAGGGATACCTTGACTCGGTTTCTAGGAAAACAGATTGTCCCAAAATATATAATGGGTCTAGGATATCCACTAGGTCAGAGAAAGATTAGCAAAACAAAATTTGTTCCAAAATCTGGACAGTTCACTGTTAGTTCCAGTTCTGGATCTTATTTTGTGAGAAAATTTTCTAAAGGACCTAAAAAATTATTTATGCCTCCAAATATGTATGTTTATCTTAGGAAAACTATAAATCAAATATGGGTTCCCAAATGTTTACTTGCTAACATATTTGGACCCAATAAAATCAGTGCACCAAAGTTACCCCATGCCTAATATGTTTTGAAGGGTTGTTGCCTAAAGAGTTCCTGTAAGACCTTGTGGTTCTTGGATAGTGGATTTTCAAAAATATGACAGGATATTATTCTTTCTTCAAGATCCTAATCAAATATGATGGTGAAGATGTAACTTTTTGTGACAATACAAAGGGAAAAATCATCGGCTTAGACCAGATTGGTAACCCTAAAACCATATTAATTTCCAATGTATTTTTTTGATGGATTAAATTACAATTTACTTTTCATCTCTCAGTTTTGTAATGATGGTTTTAATGTCCAGTTTGAAAATGATGCATGCAATGTTTTCAATTCCAAAAAATGATTTAGTATTCACTGCTTGTAGAAATTAAAATTTATATGTTGTTGATTTAAATTTCTTAGCCAATAAAAATAATTCTTTATTAAATTCCTTTCTCAAGTAATCATAGTTATGGAACAGAAGATTAGGACACTATAATGTGAACACGCTAATGAAACTATCTAAGAAATTTCTAGTTAGAGACTTACCAAAATTGAAATTCCCACTTGACAAAGTGTGTCTTCCTTGTCAAAAGGGAAAATAACACAAACTGTATTTCAAACAAAATAAATATGTCTCTACTTCTCAAAAACGTGAGTTGGTTCACTTGGATTTTTTTTGGCCATCAAGAGTTCAATTCTCACATGGGAATCACTATGTTTATGTTATTGTAGATAATTTTTCTAGATATACATGGGTATACTTTTTCTCTCACAAAAGTGAATCTTGTTCCTGTTTTATTAAGTATTCCATGTCTGTAGAAAATCATATTGGACTTATAATTAAGACCATGAGATGTGATCATGGCCATGAGTTTTAAAATCATAAGTTTGAATCTTATTTCTCACATAATGTCTATAGTCACAATTTCTCTACTCCTAGAAAACCTCAACATAATGGATATGGAAAGAGGAAATATAACCCTTAAATAAATTACTAGGACAATTCTCAATGAATAATATTTAACAATTTATTTTTGGGCCGAAGCTATAAATACATCTTTTTATACCATCAATAGAGTCTTGATTTGACCTATTCTTAAGAAGACCCCTTATGAGATTTGTAATAATAGGAATCTTGAGGTTAATTACTTTAGAGTTTTTTTGTAAAGTATTTATCTTTAACACTAACGATAATCTTGAGAAATTTTCTCCCAAATGCGATGAGGGAATTTTCCTAGGTTACTCAATCTTGAGTAAAGCCTATTAAGTATTCAATAAGAAAACAAAATGTGTGGAAGATTCAGTTGATGTCAAATTCGATGATACTGATCCACATGAACCTAAAACCTCTCTTGAATATCTTGAGGAGGATATGTCAATTCTGGACCTTAATGTTAAAAATATTAAACCCCCTGTCAAAGTGACCAATTTTTGGAATCTTCCAGAATCTACATCTATTGAGTCTAAAGCAACATAAAACATTGAGGAATCTAGTTTGACCCTTTCTAGAGGAACTTGGACTCTTAAGAATCATTCATTAGATGTTTTTGTAGGTGATTTAAATAGGGGAACACAAACTAGATCTTCTTTGAGAAACCAGGTTGAAAATCAAGCTTTTCACTCACATCTTGAACCCAAAAATATCAATGATGCTATCAATGATGAATTTTGGATGATGGATATGCAAAAATAATTGAATCAGTTTGAATGAAACAAAGTCTGGGAATTATTGGAAAGACCTAAGGACACTATGATCATATTCACTAAATGGGATTTTTGAAATAAATTTTATGAGTCCGGAAACATTGTTATAAACAAAGCTAGATTATTTAGACAAGGTTATTGTCAAGAAGAAGTAATATACTATGAGGATACCTTCACACCTGTGGCTAGGTTAGAGGCCATTGGGATACTACTTTCTTATACAGCTCATCAAAATTTTAAACCTTATCAAATGGATGTTAAACGATCCTTTCTAAATGAGTATATAGTTGAGGATGTTTTTGTTGAACAACCCCCTGGCTTCACAAATCCCCATTTTTTCAAATCATGTTTTTAAATATTCTGAATCTTTATATGGGCTAAAACCAGCTCCAAGAGCTTGGTATGATAGACATAGTTCTTTTCTTACTTCAAAAGGTTTTACTAAAGGGATAGAAGATCCTACTTTGTTTGTTAAAAGGATTTTCAAATATGTTTTAATAGTAAAAAATTATGTCGATCATATAATTTTTAGATCTTCTAAAAACTCATTATATACTGATTTTTCAAATATAATTCCAAATGAATTTGAAATGAGTTTAATGGGGAAAATTAAATTTTTTCCTTTGATTTCAAATTTTTCAAAATAATGATGGTATAGTTTCTAATCAAAGTAAATACAATAAGGATCATCTACAGTGTTTTAGTTTGGATAGCAGTAAAGGTAGTGATACACCTATGAGTACCACTTGTAAGTTGGGTGCTGATGAAACTGGTGAACCAGTGGATCAAACCAACTTCATAGGTATGGTAGGGAGTGTGATCTACCTTACAGCTAGAAGATAGAATATTATGTTCAGTGTATTCATGTGTTATTTTTTTCAAGATAATCCCAAAGATTCTCATTTAAATGTTGTTAAACATATTTTTAAATGTCTAAAATATAATTAAAACTTAGGAATATTTTATCCAAAAGAAAAATCATTGGATTTGATAAGTTATTCAGATGCTTACTTTGCTGGTTGGAAGCTATATATAAAAAGAACCTCAGTAACATGTCACATTTTAGGAAAGTCACTAGTATCATGGTCTAGTAAGAAACAAAATTCCGTTGCATTATCTACTATCGAAGCTGAATATATAGCTGTTGGTATTTCTTGTGCTCAAATTCTGCGGATGAAACACACTTTACTAGACTATGGATATCAATTCTAACATGTCTCAATAAATTATGATAATAAAAGTGCTATTAAAATTTCTAAAAATTCAGTATCTCATGCTAGGACAAAGGATATTGATATGAGACATCACTTTTTGAGAGATCATTATCAAAAAGGTGATATCACTCTTAAATTCATTAGCACTGAACATAAATTGGATGATATATTCACAAAGCCTATGAATTATGAGAGTTTAAAATACATCAAATATGAGTTAGGAATTATAACTTTCAGTACCGGGAACCTCATTGTTTCACCTCGCCATTGCACCTCACTATTAGAACCTCCCAATTAGAACCTCACCATTAAGACCTCACTATTAGAACCTCAACATTACAACCTCACCATTAAGACCTCACCCTTAGAACCTCACCATTAGAACCTCACCGTTAAGACCTCACCATTGGAACCTCACTATTGGGTACCCCACTGTTGGACTTTAACGTTACTTCGTATTTAATATGGTAATTTGAACCATTTTATTAATATTTTTTTCTAGATTTGTTTTTGATTCGATCCATAAATGAAAAAGTTAGATCGCAAACACATTTCAATCCACTCTCTTCCTCACTCTCGAATCCCTGGTCTCAAAATCTTTAAACCCTAACTTTCCGCTAAAACCTCAAACCACTTCGAACCTCAATATCAAGACTGAAGAGACCTTCAGATGATGATGGAGTTTCTCCAAGGCCTAAAAGATCCCGATCCGAGTTCAGTAGTAGCTGTAATATATTAATCGATCCTGTTAACCCGCATTTGTCAGAGAGAACGATTGTGGCTAAAAAGTAGTTAAGAGAAGATTGGTTTCTCTCGAGAAAATCCTTAGAGATAGAGGAACTAGAGACTCAAGGATGGGTGGAGTTCTTTGCAAACAATAATGGGTCGTATTACCCGGGTCTCGTCAATGAATTTTACGATTATCTAAAATTTGAGAAGACAGATGATGAGAACTTACTGGTGTCATGTGTAAATGGAATTGAGGTAAGCTTTTCATCTACTGAGTAAACTGAATGTGTAAGGGTAATTCATGAGGGTATATGTGACTACTACTCTGGATTGATTCCTCAAGGCAGTGAGATTTTTTGGTATGATAAAGCATTGGAAGAGCTGATAGGAAATGGGACCTCAAGGAAGATTATTGCTACTGAAATGAAAGGAGAGGATAGAATTCAGTTCAAGTTTATCCAATATGTGATATGTCCATGGAAAGGGGAATTCTCTGTGTTGAAGTGTCGGGATATATTCATATTGTATTTTCTGAAGCATGGATATAAGATCAACCTGTGTAGGTTGCTGATGGCTCACTAGGAAGACATGACTAAGACATGTTCTAAATCAAATGCTCTATTTCATAGAAAACTGATTTCTGTGATGATGAAGGTTAAGGGAATTGTTGGAGAAAAAGAGGAAACAATTGTAGCCAAGAAAAATTTTTCTGCCTCAAAGATAATCTACATGTTCATGAAGATCAACTGGAATCCTTGGAGAAGATAATGGGTAAATGATGAAGTGAATAATTATGAGAAGTTTGACCCTGTAAAAAATTCTTTCTAGGACAAAGGATACGAGGGATCTAGGTCTGATGACTGATGAGGAAGAACTTTTATATTCTGAATAAGAATCAGAGGAGGATGTGGAACTTGAGAAAAAGGGTACTCCTATAGATGATAGGAGTGATCCTAATCTAACCGCTAGTCCTCTAGTTGGAATGGCAGCTTTTGGAGATCCCAGTCCTCCAAGAGAGTTACCGAGGAGAGAATATGTCCTAAGGGACAATGAGGATGAAGAAACTAGTGAAGAAGCATTTTATGAGGCTCGTATTTCTGTTAGAGATACCTAAGAAGAGGAAGAAGATGTTGAATCTGGTCATTTTGACCATGTGTAATATGGGAAAACCAATGATCATATGAAACAACTTTTACTTTTTAGATAGAATCTGTTGGACATATTTGATATTTTAGACTCACACCTTGAAAATATCGATTTGATAATCAAGACATGTCAAGTACAAAAACAAGACATATGAGGCCTGTCCTTAATGAAATTTCATTTTCATCTAACATATCCACTTAGACTCATTCCATATGGACCTAGACTAGGAACATTAGGCCATATTCCCTATTATATGGTAAATTTTCTTAAAGGGATAGGGTTAATGTGAGACCCTAGACCCATGCTTCAGGATATGGTAAAAAATTGTTCATTTGTTTTTATAAAATGAAACTAAAAAATATACCTTCATTAAAATAGAATATTTTTCAAGTATATAGTTTAAAGGAAAAAATACCATTCATACAAATTATTAATGTTAATGTAATAAATAAAAACGGTTGTGATTGAAATTTTCTTGTGCAATATTCTTATTGAAGAAAAAATTCCATGAAACCTCTAAATGATCATGATTTGTTTTTATAAATACATAGGGTGAGAAAAATTACCCAGAAAGGGGTGTTCTAAAAATCCCATGAATTTTTTTATATACTTATACCTGTTGAAAACACCATGGAAAATACCTTTGAAAATACAATGATTTTGTAAAAACATTAAAAATACATGGAAAATACATATAATTATGAAACATAATTTTAATAATACATTTTAAAATATAATATCCTTCTCAAAAACTAAATTGAAAATCTATTAAAAATATGATTTTCGAAATTTATTCGAAGAAACTTACAACCATGAAAATAATATAACACTATTTAAAATACTTATGCATTTGATAATGAAATAATTCCTTTAAAATTATTTATATTTCTTAAATGAATAAAATATTTTTTTAAAATATTTATTCTTTTAAAATGATTTAAAATAATCCAATGATTTTTCAAAAAATATTATACAATATTTGAAAAAAAAACAATGGGGTCACTTCAAACACTGAAGGTTGTCTTGGCCAACCCACATTATTTTCGAATGGGTTCTCTCGCAACCCCCTATCATATTTGCAATGTCCAAGTGATAATTGTTTTATAAAAATGATCATATTTCCTTACATATATATATATATATATATATACATTTTTTACTAATGTTTTATATCAAAAAAAACAATGCATTATACACACATATACATTTATATATAAACATATAAATATTAAGTTTTTTAGGAGATGACTTATTAAATTTGGTACAACCAAATATTCTGATATTTATACTTTTCATAAAAACATGGATTATTAATTGAAATCTATGTAATTAAAACATACTTTATAAAATACTGAGATACAATTTAATCTAAATGGACATAAATTGATAACTTTTATCATTTAAAATTCTACCGTAAATGAAGATGTTAAAAAATAGTTTGTTTAATTGAATCTATATATAAAATAATATCATTAATATATGAAACCTTAACATAGAATAATAGAAATAGTACATTTATATTCACAAAAAACAATTGATAGATAATATTTTCTGTTCAATGAATCATGAGAAACACATTAATATAAATGAAAAAAAAATTATAAAAAGTAATATTTTTAATTAAAACATTTTATCCTTGTATATATGTATATATATATATATTTGTGTGTGTTTTTGTGTGTATTTATACATATATATCATAAGTATACGAACCCATCTACCTTGAAAATAATATCTTTTTTTCATAAAATATAAAATTCGAAATAGAATAACCCTTTTTAAATTAATTAAACTTGAAATAATGAAATCATAACCAAAAATTATGTTTGAGAAATATTGAGCTTTACACATAAAATGATACTATGAAATCATAATTTTTAATATAAAATATATATTTCAAAATAGTACAATTTTCTTTAATAAACATAACCTTTGAAAATAAATAATCTTATATGTTTGAGAATAACTTATATATTTATATCAGTATATAAAAGTGAACGTAAATCCTAAAGAAAATAAAAATCTTGTTTTTGAAAATATTATATATATATATATATTCTAGAATAAAATAAGCATGGAATTGAAATAAATATATATATATATATTTAATAGTTTTTATTTTAAAAATACAAGTCCACTTACATGTATATAATTCTTAAATAAAATATTTTATTGATGAATTTTAAAACATTACATGCATATAATATAATCTTTAAAAACATGATTTTCAAAATAATATATATATACATGTAAAAATGGAATTTGAAAAACAAAATATTTAATAGTTTAAAAATAAATAACTCACCTTAAATAAAAATTAATTGCAAATAAAATTTCTTAAGTAAAATAAATAAATTTTACTTGAAAATAATACATGACTATGTATATTTGAGAACAGATAATATATATATATATATATACAAACACTTATATTTATTTGAATAATGGTTTTTAAAATAACACATGGAATTTATAACTATTGAAAATAATTATATTTTTAAAGAAATTATCCCCTAACTAAAATGGATAACCAAATTTAGTTACTCCTACTTGGGGGATCAGATTGAGTGAAGTCATTGGCCTTCAGAGTTTTCTAAGGGTACTCGAATCAGATAGAGAATAAGTGAGAAAATTTGGAGTTAGGTTCCATCTTGGGTCTTCTAATGATAGAATGGGATTATCCTTGAGAAAGAAAAAAAATATATTAATATAATTTTGGTTAATTTTGAGGGAATATTTATTTTTTTGTTGACAATACTACCATCTTCCTATGTCCTATGAGTCACATTGAGGTGCTAAAATAGCTATTTCATTTTCTATAAAACTGATGAATCAAGATTTTTTTAAAAACAAATTGATTTTCTTCCGAAATATGAATACACGATTTAGGTTATGTGAAATTATTTATTTGTGATTTATTCAATGATTCTTTGAGAATCAAGATTCTTTTCTAGAAAATTGCAGTAATTTTGGGCCGATATTAAGAAAATAGTTCAAATATGATGAAAATTTAATATTTTAGAATAATATATAATGGTCACATACACTGTATCTTTCATACAATGCATGGTGGAGGAGAAAAATTGAACTATGAAAAGAGGATGATGATGAAGATCTATCATCTTGTCTTGTATGAGAAGAATCGATGAATAGTCATTGAAGGATTTCTCATGGAAGAAGATGACAAGGAGGAAGATTGGATGGACATCATTGATTGATCAAACGGTTGAGGTTTAATGTGGTGATCAGAAACTGAGTTTTCTTATCCCAAATCAAAAAGTGGAACTATTGGCCACTCACATATAAGCCATAAAATTGAATTAGTTTGGCAGAACAAAACACATGCCTTATACATAGACCTATTTAGGCCTTGTCCTATCTATGTCATCTTGGTTCGCATTTCAGATAAATTATGATCATACTGTCTATGCCCATGAAATGACTCGTGAGAATAAACCTAGTCATTAGCCGCAAGTCAGGCTGGGATCGGGTTGAGCTCCCTATGTGGTATACCCACATGGTTCTCATAATGTGTTGAGGGATATGCTAGCTTGACTTATAGGGTTTTCCTAGTTTTTTTCCAAGGTAATAACAATCTTAAATAGTTAAGATGAAAAATATAATTTCTTTACCATTAAAATATTTTATCTTTATCTTCTGAAATTATTAAGATTTTATATTTATGCGTCAAAATCATTCTATTAAATCGATCATTACAATTTAAAATTGATTACTTTTTTGAACAATTCCCCATCAGAGAATACATTTTTTCTAATGAGCGTTTCAATTAGATAGTTATTAATAAATATTATTACTAGAATACAATAATTTGTATTTTTCAAAATAAATTCATAATTAAAATTTACAATTATTATTAGTTTGAAAATATTATACAACTAAAAATTCAAAATCATATTAATTTTACTTATGATTATTTTTATTAATAAAACGATATAATTTATAAATAGGGTAATATAACACATTGTTCTAAATAATTTACATGTCTTATAATATATTTAAGAACATCAAAATGTATCATTAGCGTATTTAATCATTAATCATCAAGATAATAAATTAATATTTGAATAAATTAATTAAAATAATAAAAAAATTTGGTAAAATACTACATCTAGTTTCAAAAAAGTAAATCATATAATTTCATAAAAGAGATAATTAAATAATTTATTGGATAGTTTTAAAATATAAAAAATATAAAAGAATAAATATATTAATACACTTATATACTCTATAATATAAGAAAGGTAAATTTTATATAAATTTATAAAAAATATATTAAGGAAAACATTTTAGTTCAACAGAAATTACACGTTATTTTTTAAAACAATAAAATAAATAATTAAATAAACTTTTATTAAAATATTAAATTTCAATGTTATTAAATTATAGCCCCCTTAAAAAGAATTTCATCCTCAAAATTAATTCTCCATACTTGGGGAAAATTCACAAACATCATTTTCATCGAATAAAAAACTAGATACAATAAATTAATTATTTTTTAAGGAAACATATTTTCATTAGGGTTCAAGAGTATACATATAACCATTAGATTTCTTTTCTTACACATGAAGGTTTTAAAATATAGTTTTTACTAAATTAATGTACTTACAATATAATATTTTTAATATCCAGATATCCTAGTATCCAGAGTTATCTAAAACATTTCTTTGATAGAAAATGTGAGACCTCATACCCACTTTTTCAAATCCAATACAAAAAATAAATTATATGTATATTTTTAAAGTAATTGAAAAATATATATTCAATTACATATGAGGATCTTTTTTATCTAAACTTTTGAGAGAAAGGACCATTCATTAATATTATCAATGTTAAAACATTTAATAAATATGGATTGATTGATCTTTTATTGTGAAAGATCCTTATTAAAGCAAAACTCTATAAAGCATCTAAATAATAATGAAAATAATTTATAAAATCATTGGGTGAGAGAAATTTCCCAATAAGGGGTTTTTTATAAATCTAGTGTAAATACATTTTCAAAATACTTATACCTTTTCAAAATACCATCAAAAATACTTTAGAAATTACTTTGGAAAATGCATATCTTTAGAAAACACATTAAAAATATTTTGAAAATGGTTTTAATTTTGAAACATAACTTTCGTATAACTTTTCAAAATATAGTAGCTTTATAAAAAAATTCTTTTGAACATCCTTTTGGAAAGTGATTTGGAAAATTCCTTTGAAGATAATTACACCCTTGAAAATAATATAATACTTTTGAAAATACATAGATTTTGAAAATACTACCAAGACTTTGAAAATACTTACAATTTGTCAATAATTATAATACTCTTTGAAAATTATTATTCTTTGATAATTCTTTAAAATTATACATTTATTTTATATAAAATTTTATGACATATTTTCAAAAACAAATGGGGTTACTTCAAACATTATATATTGTTGTGCCTACCCATATTCCTTAGTAATGGGTTCACTCCCCACTCCCCTTTCGTTTGTACACTTTCCAAGTGATAATTATTTTATTAAACTATTTCTTAACTTACCTTACGTATTTATACATTTTTCACTGGGGTTTTCTCTTTTAAAACATAGCAATGCATTATATACAGAGTTATATTTATATATAATTATATAATTGTTAACCCTCTTAGGAAATCACTTCGTAAATTTAGTATAATAAATTTTATTGATATTTAGATTTTTCATAAATACATGGATTGTTAATTTATATCCATTTAATTAAAAATTACTTGATAAATTAATGAGATACAATTTATTGAAAAAGTTCTTTATATGATAAATTCTATCATTTAAAAATTATCCATGAATAAATATATTTAAAAATATTTTTCTTAGTTTATTTTGTGCGTAAAATAATTATATAAATATATGAACCCTTCTCATAGAATAATTATAATTGTAAATAGTTATTCACATAAAATAATAGATATATAGTTTTTATATTGTAGAATGATCATAAGAAATAAATTTATATAAAACATATAAAATAATAAAAATTTATATTTTTAAGTAAAACATTCCATCCTTCTATATATATATATATATATATCTATGTGTCTATGTATACATATATTTCAAAAGTATAGGAAACCTTATACATTGTAAAGTATTTCATAATTTTGTAAAATATAAAATTAGAAGATGAATAACCCCTTTTAAATCAAAACAACTTGAAATCCTAATATCATAACCAAAAAACAAGACCTTGAAAACATTAATCTTTATACGTATTATAATACTATAAAATCATAATTTATAATTAGTATCAAAACCTTCAATATAAAATATATATTTTAAAATAGTACAATAACTTTATCTAAAGAAAATGTTTGAAAATAAATAAGTCGGTATGTTTGAGAATAACATATATATTTATATTTTTGTGTGTGTATGTGTATAAATCATTAAATAACATTAGCATAAATCATAATAATATAAACTTTGAGTTTTTTGAAAATATTTCATATATATATAATTAAATAAAATATACATCGAATTGAAATATATATATATATATATATATATATTATAAAGAGAATTCTACTTATATAGATATAAATACTAATGAAAATATTTGGTTAATGATTTCTAAAATAATACATGTATATAATATATGGTTCAAAATAATGATATTTATATATATATATATACATACCTATAATCATGAAAAATGGAATTTGAAAACAATTTATATTTACTAATTTAAAAATAATCAAGTCCCCTTAAATAAATATTAATTTGAAAAACACTCGTTTAAGTAGAATAAAAAATTATAATTGAGTATAATACCTAAATATATATGTTTGATTAATATAGAATATATATACACACCATTATACTGAGTGGAATAATGGTTTTTAATATAATACATATAATTTATATCTTATAAAAATAATTATTGTGTTGATGAAAAAAGATCCACTAACTAAAATAGATAATTGAAGGATGCAACTCCTACATGGGGTGCTCAGGTAGGGTGAAGGTAGTGGCCTTTGGCATTGCTCGAGTGTACATGAACCAGATGGAGAATGAGTGTGAAACGAAGGAGGTGTGTTTCATATTTGGTCTTTCAATGAGATAATGGGATTATCCTTATGAATGAAAATTCTTGAATATATATAGGTTTAGGTACATGTGATTGAATATGGATTTTTTTTGAAACACAAACATATTCCTACACCATATGAGTCTCATTTTATGTGAAAAAATAGATGGATCATGTAATTTAAAACTAATGAATCAATTATTAAATAAATTGTATTTATTTTATTCTGAAATACAAAAATACAATTTCAATTGTGAAAATGTAATTTTGTGTGATGTGTTGAATACTTAATTGAGTAGCAAGAATAATGTTTGGTGAATCAGAGTAAAAATGGGTTGATATTTTTATGAAAAAATTATGCTAAAGAAAATTTTACCACTTTATAAAAATTTATAAGGGTCTCATGCACTGCAGCTTGCTTTCATCGGATGGGTAAGTTGATAACTCTTACCGGGATGAGAGGAATATTATGAAGTTAAGATGACATAAAGTGCAGGAAAATAATTGATAAACTATCACATAATTGATCAATCACGAATAAGATGACTGACAGTATGATCGTACAACCACCAATGATCGATCAAACTTTTGTGGTTTAATAAATTGAATAGTAACTGAGTTTTTCTAATCCTACATCAAAATCAGGAGCAACTGGATACATGAAAATAATCCATGTGTTAGAAGTATTTCAGCTAAAAAACACATGCCTTATATATGTGCCTACATAGACTTCAGCCTATCATTGATGGTCTCACGTCATATCATAAATAACATATACTCAGGATGGCTCTACCCAGGCAGTACCTCATGTGAGGCTACATAGTCCTTTTCCAAAACTTGGGCTAGGCTTGGTTTGAACACTCCATGTGGTGGACCCACATAGGTCTGACAATGTGTAAAGGTATCCCCTAGCATGGATTGGAGGGGTTGGTTATTTTTTATACAATCATGGAAAATATATTAAAATAATTAAGATGAAAAAAATAATTGTTTTATCTTTAAACATTTTTATCTTTAACTTCTAAATTTATTATGATTCTACATTTATGTTTCAAATATATTCTATTAAGGTGATATTTACTATTTCAAATTGATTACTTTTTAGAATAATTCCCCATGGGACCATATTTATTTTATAATGAGGGTTTAATATAAATATTTATTAAGATGTTATTTATATAATACTATAATTTTATATTTTTTACAGACAATTAGTAATTTCAAATTACATGTATTATAAGTATAAAAATATTATAACATTATAAGTTTATAATCATCTTAAATTTACTTATGTTTCCTTTTATTAATAATGGGATATAATTTGTAAAGAGAGAAACATTATATATGTGTCTAAATAATTAATGGTGCTTATAATTTATTTAATAACCTCAAAAGGTCTCATTGATAAATTTTATCAATAATGTTCAAGAAAGTTATTTAATTTAATAATACATTAATTTAAATAATATAAATTCTATTTATTTAGTAAAATACTACTTCTATCTTTAATAATTGAAATCACTGAGTTTCATAAAAGTTAATATAAAATAATTTCTTGGTTAGTATTAAAATATAAACAATATAAAATAATAAATATATTAATAAACATACATATTCTTTAATATAATAAAAGTAATATTTTATCTAAATTTAATAATAATAAAATAATAAGGAGAACATTTAAGTTCATGTTAAATTACATTTTAATTTGTTTTAATTATCAAATAAATAATTAAATAAACATTTTTTCAAATCATAAATTCTTAGGATGTTACAGTTACACACCGATGAGGATCTATTATTTTCATTATCTGAAAAATACCATGATTAATTTCCATCCCTCTATATATATAGTTGGATAGATAATAAGTATGAAAAATGACAACCCTAGTGTGTAAGCCCGGATCAAATGAACTATGATAACATTGATTCATGTCCAAAGATGATACAAAGGATGCCTTCATAAGGACCAATATCCAAAGGGAACCCACTTCTGTGTAAGTCCCCTCATGTATCTAACATTTAACCTAATGGGACCCAATCATTCCCATGGGCTGATCATTCTTCCTCATCTATCCTTGGATTGAGAATCTAATGTAATTACAATGTCTCGGATTCTTTTCATAACTAGGATATATAGGTTTCCTTCCTATCATCCAATCCTAACTGGGAATACACTTTGATACAAGTACGACAATATCATTGATATTTCAACCATTAGTACCCCATAATTCCCATGGGATTATCACCCCTCCTCATCCTTCAGCGTATGATATATGGGATCATACACATGCAGCATTTTATGTTTAATCTCTAACCATTCACTTAATGTACCACAAACCCATCTGTGGGAGAGGGATGAATCAAACTATGATGACTCTGATTCCTTTTATAAAATAGGACACATATAAATCCTTAATAAGGACCAAGTTCTATACTATATCCACCATGATATGGGTAATCATACCCCTCAAAGGGAAAAATTAACGTGTAAGCCCCATATGGACATGATCTCATGAAATACGTTCAATCTTATGGTAACTATTTTTTCTCACATATTGAGTGGTTAAAATGGGTTTAGATACTAATGATGATTATAATGATAGTGTGATGAGAATTCCATGAGGTGGGGTCATCATTAGGAATTAAGTCTATGTACATCTGATCTCCTCTCAAAGAGAATTACTCCTGAAGAATCAATCCAATAAAGAATAATATGCATATGTCATGCCTAGGGGCTCTATGTTTCTATCTCTCATGACACAGACACCCATTATAAGAACTATACAGATAGAAATTCATTTCTATGACATGTTAAGTAGGATTCCCCAATAATTTATGAGCCCAATATTAATGTCTTTATAGAATGATTTTAAACATCATGGATTGGTCTAGTCACATGACTTTAAACTTTGTCAAAAGAACTATATATGTGTCGATTTATGTTTTCATAGGATATGTAGGACTCCTCTTAGAGGATAAATCCTATATCCAAGAAACCAATCCCTCCCCAAGATAATAATAAGCTTCATATTTCTTAAACAGGGTCAAAATCCAAAGAGTCATACATAATTATGAGATTGATAGAGAACCCATGACATGCATGTAGTCCCTCCTATCAATACATGTTTTCAATCATGATATTAGAATAGGGGTAACCATCTTCATGTTATAGATTCATAAGTATTTCACAAAAATATCATAAATTAGTAATAGATTCCTTGATTTGGAAACAATTCCACTGAAAATTTGTATGGTGAGCTCGACAATCCATCTCATTTATCAATGTGAGTTCCTAGGAATTGTTGGTCCTAAAACCTAAAAGGAACACCTACCTTTGGAAATTAAGTCAATAAATAGTTGTAGATGTGTAAACCATTGGTATATTCTTGGTAAGACTAAATAAAATTTTAAAATTTCATGAGTGACTGAGAAATAAGTTGAACCACCCACAGTCAAACAATCACTTATTCCTAGTAATGAATTTTCCAATAAAAATAAGTGGTGAACCCAAAGAGAAATACTTTAACTATTTTATCCATTTCATTAGTCAAAAATTTATATATTTTATAGTTCCTTTCTGGGTAGTTTCTCCTATTCACGTTTTCCCAAAAAAATGGTGAACCCAAAACATTTCATTTAACTACAATGAACTTTGAATAAAGAGAATGGACTACCTCTTTATCAATTAATTGGGGCAGTAATTCATCAAACATGTACTCTTATATTTGATGATGAACTAATAAGGTGACATGTTTCTTTTATATGAATTTTCATATTCCATATAATCAAAATGAAATCATAAAATGTTCCAATGTATTCTGATATTACTAGACAAGCCTCTTGGGTCTCAAGGCCTAAAAATCCACTTTCACCAACACAACACCTCTAGTACCAATTGGTAAACATCTTGATACATGAGTACCACATTAATAGACATGAAGAGTCTGCTGGAGTGGTAGAGTCTTTGTGAAATAATTAAAAGGTAAGGGGTTCAAATCTAACTCAATAGTTCTTACTGGCCTAACCCTATGTAAATAGAGAAACCTGGTACTCAGGTAGGTGGAAATAGACTCGATGATTCTACATGAATCCCTGTATGGCACCAGATCCATCCCTTGGTCGATTGAGTACACCGTTAGAAGATGCAATGCTTTTCTCAACCATAACATCCAGGTTACTCATACATGGTGAGCGGGTAACAAGGTCGTGGATCACTTGGCTACATTGGCAGAGCACGGATCCAACATCAGATGTCTCCCTAACATTACTTCCCTTAAACCGGAAGGCATAAATTTGATCCATTGTGATCCTCTTGGCCTTCACTATTTTAGGCCCCCATAGAGAGGGGGCCCTTGCCTCCTCTCCCCCTTGCCCTTGCTCTATACATGGTCCTTCAGAACAAATTTAATAATAATGATGATGAGTACCACATCAATAGCTCTATTCCAACTCGTGAATTATCTCATGAAATCCATCTGAGGAATAATTCCAACTAGAATATTTTTCCATAACAATTTCATAGAAGAGGAAGTGGAACATGTATCCACATTCAACTACTTTGTGATATTATCACAATAGCACATCAATAAATATCTTCAATATCTTAGGGAGTTATATAAGGGAAAACATCATGTCAACCTAATCACTTAAAAGCTTACTAGTAGGGATCCCTTCAGTTCTAGTCATCATCGTTAACATGTGACTGTGATTCCATAAGAAATTTTAGAGGAAGTTGTTTTTACACAAACTATCCAAGTTTGGTCATCCATAAAGAGTGCCCACAAGGTGTATCCAAATAATTATTCCCTAGAGAATCTTTTCATTCATGCTATCATAAATATTTATGTGTCCCACCAGTGTATCCTAAAAGTTTCCTAGAATCAATATTAGATCCTCTCTAGAAAAGAACTTCTGACATCATAATATAAAGACTTGATAACAAGGTAATCCTAGGGATCCCCCCAACTCGCAGGTATTGGGGAATTTTTTTAATTTTTTACCCTAGGATCATCTTTGATATGGGTACTGACCCCTCAAACAATTCAACATGCATTGATGCCTCAAATGGTATAATGGGAACTGTCCTCCTAAATAATATATCAGGAACTGAATTTATAAATGATATACTTTGTCATGGAGGAGAATCATCCCGCTTATATATCATGTAATATGATATTAGTTGGATATAAAAATCCACATTAGATCTAGAAGAGAACACTCTTAAATAGTATAATCATGACCACCTATAGTCATCTGGGTCACATCATGTCTCCATACCTTATTCGGTAGGCAAATAAAATTTAAAGGATCAATGCTATATTTCCGGAATCTAGATAAGTTTCTACCGAACTTGACATTATTTTAGAGGGTAGTTATGATGGGGAATATGGTCTGGTTGATTTAGTCTCTAGGATGTATGTCAAAACTCCCATCACTATCAACTTTCACTACCACTGAAAAAATAGAGGGTGTTTTCATGGATCCTTCCATCCCTTCCCTTGAAGATGATAAGGAAATTTCTTTAGAATAAAGATCACCCAAATCTAATGAGAGAATATTGATCTTTGAGAAATAATTGTGGGAATAGTCCGGATATCTCTACCCTAGAATGATATACCAGTACCTGTTTGTTGATTCCCACCTTGAAGTGAAGTTCCATATCCCACAGGGATGGCTAAATTTTCATATTTTTTATCCCCACATCAGTTGAAATCTAAACATTTTTCCACCAATTCTCATCCCACTAGGATATGAGAATTTCCACATTTTCTACCTCCTCATAGGGAATATTTTGGAAACCAACTTCCCTTAGATGTTTCCACAAAACCTTCAAGATATTTAGGATATTTTATTTAGTGGGAATTGTATGTAATATCCATGACCCCCAATGATTGATCACCTTCCCCTCCACTAATAAATAACTAGGCTCTATTCCTCATAATCCAAACTCAACCATGAGAACACACTAGTAAAGTAATAGATAAAATGGAGTATAAGTATCATGATCTCCAATCTCTTGAAGAAAAATAGGGAAATGTATATTCCTTCTGATCAAGTCATGATCCCAGATATTTCAAATATTCCATGGAAAATTATTTGATATAGATCACGATGATGAAAAAGATGAGTGAGGAATGTATGGAAGGACATGAAAATCATTTCCCCTACCATGATCATCTCAAAAACACAATAGAAGGTTGATTTTCCTTTTATAAATAGCTTCGGGTGAATATAGACATGGGGATTATGGAACAACCAACACCTAAATCCCAACTCAAATTATCTAATTACTCTAAATATGACACATAAGTTTTTTAGTAGAGCATGTTCCATATTCCTCCCTAGGATAAATGACCATATTTTATGGAAATGTTGAATAAAACATATTCTTTCCAAATAAAACACGTCCCTGTATATATGGAATGTTCCATGTAAAATGATTTTATAGATGTCCTGATAATTTGAAAGTGGAATGAGGAGGGTTTTATAGTCTATGAAAACCATTTCCCCTGCCATTTATTTCTCAGAAACACAATGGAGAAATTATTTATATCCAAGGATTATTTGGAGATACAGGTATGTTCAGTCTTGATAGATTTGAAGGATCTTGAAACTCCTGCAATATTCTTATGAGTTATCTATGCACCATAGGAAGATCCGGACTCTAGGTAGGTTATTCACCTACCCCCTCTCTGCATGATGTTAAACTAGATGGACAATTTCCTTACCACATGGCATTAAAATATATGTCACATTTTCTTACAACATGACAATAAAATTCATGGATAACATCCTTAATAAAATATATTAAGCTTCATTATTTTTTTCCTCACCACATTTCATTAAAATTAATGGATGATGACCTTTCAACCTGATATTAAATTTCATGACTGATGTCCTTACCAAATTACATTAAACTACATGGTTGTTTTCCACACTAAAAAACAAAAAAAAATAGAGTGGTCATCTTCCTCAATGAAATATGATAAACTTAATTGTTGATGTATTTACTACATGAAATTATAATTCCTAGGTTATGTAATTACCACATGAAATTAAACTACACGACTAATGTCTGCAATGAAATACATAAAAAGGAACAGTCATCATCATCCTTGCAATAACTTAAACCACATGGATGATGTCCTTTAAGGAAGATATTAAACTTTATAGATGATTTCCTCACAACAAGAAAGTAAAATACATGGATGGAATCCTTACTGCAAGATGTTAAATAGAATGGACCACTCCTTAATGAATGATGTTAAAAATCATTTATAATTCCCTTATCACAAAAATATAAACTTATTGGGTTTCTAGAATTACATAAATAATTATTCTAATCATAATGAGATAAATAAGGATTCCTAGATCTTATATATTTTTCATGGAAAATATATTCACATCCTTATCAAAAGATGTTAAAATGGATGGTATATGTCCTTTCTAAACGACATTAAAATTTATTGGTTTCTAGAACTATGTATGGATTAATTCTCATTTTAATGAGGTATGTGGGGATGCCTAGATACTATATCTTGGCCCAACCACCTATATTTTTATCCTTACAACATGATGATAAAATGAATGGAACACATCCCAGTCATAGGATTAGAAACTATGTGTCTTATTAATCTATGAGTGAAATCATCCTAATGGGATGGAAATTTCAGTTTCCAAAAGAACCATCGATGTTATAAAATCTCAATCTAAGATAAATCACAAAATCACCAATAAACATTAAATTCCCACTAATGGTGTTCTCCAATAGGTTACCCCAAAAAACACTTATATTTGATCATCAAGGACTCCTTTTCAAATGATGAAATCTATAGACCACTGAAATCTAGCTCAAACTCCTACTAGTTCAAATGAGGTTTGTTATCATCTCTTGTAAGAAAGAATGTGAAATATATAAACCCATTTACCCATGAAAAAAATTCCATCAGCATATTCCGATAGTACAAGGAGGAAACCAGTGGGTGTATATCCTTACTGGAATAAAATAGATTTATCAACATATATTAGAAGATGATAGTGTACATGCATATATTTATTTAAAAACCCTTTTAATGTGGGGGTTCATTGTAATAGTAATAGAGGAGCTCTGTTGGTATATTATAGAGAATATTCAGGGATATGAATATATTTCTAACCCAATATCTAGAGCAGAAATTAACTTTGATTAGTATGAACAAGGGGAAACATCAGAATAAGAGCATATCATTAGTCTATTCCTAGATTATTATTGGTATATTCTCATAAAGGATGTGACATAAGGATTTGTCTTATATCCCTCTTCCAATAGGGGAACACCAATTGAGATCAACACAAGACTCAAGATAGGCATGTACTCTAGTCGTAAAAGACCCATGGCATATTCCCAAGGATCGGGATTAGGTTGATATCCCCATTCTGGGTAGGACTCATCCAGATATAGTGTCGCGTGGCTTGGGATAGACTCATATACCAATTAAAAAAGTCAATTTGTATACACCAAAGGCCTGGGATTAGTATCATATACCCATTATGACTGAGGATCATAATGTGAGAGTGTAACATGCCTTAGGATTGCATCATATTTCTATCAAAAAATAAAAGAAAACTATCCCAGTTACTTACAGAAGGAGGCTTATATTTGTGATACCATTACGGAGGTCTGTTGACATATTTCTTTGGTAATGCATACTCAAAATGGGCTCATATTCTTGTTCTAACTAGGGATCACTAATTGAGATGTGAAAACACCTTGGGATATGATCATATTATTATAAAAAATACCAGAACCATATTCCAAAGGCCCATGATTAGGATAATTTCCCTGTTTTTGTTGAGACCCACCAAGTGAGAGCATCACACACCTTGATATAGGCTCATATATCAGTCAGATAATTGTATTGAAAAACTCTATTAGAAACTCAATAGTGGGATCATATTCCTGAAACACTAAAATGTTATCAATATATTCCACCATCCTTCATAGAGAAATATTATATCCTTATTTAACCCTAAAAATTAGGATATAATATTCTAGCCACAATATATAGTGAGGCTCATAAACCTAACCTACCCAATAGAAAGTGTCATTTAGGTTGTTTGAGACACATTCTCAACACCCCAATCTCTATCGACACTTCAACCAAAGTATAAGGCAAAAATATTTGTGATACTCTTCCTCTTGATAGTATGGATATGGATATTATGGACTATACTTAAAATGACCCAAACTATTATTAATGAAAATTCCTCTTGATCTAATTAAATATATAATTATGTAAAATGGTTTTATAACATATGAACTTCCTTGGTTTTATGTTTTCAGATTTTAAAATTCTGTTAATATTTGTTATCGTTGCTAATGTTTCTATTGAACATTGACCACATGATTAGAATAAATACAGGTCTTTAATAAATCCAATTTAATCATACAAAAGAATAAATGGCCTCATCTAGTAGAATTTCTCCATACGAAGCCCATTTTTCAAAGCTCAAAAAGGGGGTAGCATCACTGGGCTTTACTCTTGACCAATCCCAATCCTAGCTTCAACACATTATTCATGAAGATAACTGCCTAAGAGATAAGTGGAAGTTAATAGAGATTACCACCCGAGCGATGTTATCTGAGCCTCCCCAAGAGTCTGTCACCATCACACACCTTACCAAAAGATCTTATGCGGTGGTTATAAGGGGTTATCTAACAATACTCTATCACTATGATTATGTACATTATTTTTTGTATAAATAATATACATTCATTTTATCATTTTTACTTTGTAAATAGTTTTTGAAGCACAAATAGTATTTTTAGTTAATATTAAACAAATAAATCTAATTCGATGAATTAATGGTTTTTATAATTAAATAATATTTTAACAAAATATTAATACTAAATTACTTTTAATTAAATTTAAATAATCATATATTTTTTGTTAATAAAACTATAAGTTTTATTATGGTCTGAAAGCTGTTTTATTTTCAAAACCCATGATTTTTCGATAAAGGTAATTTTTTATTTTAAAAGTAAAAATTCACATATTTATAAATTTATTTATATAAAATGAATATTATTTTTTTAATCAAGATGTCAAAATTATCTGACAGTGATTTTTTCATAATATTTTAAGATAGTCAAAGTTTTGGGTAAAAACTAAATACCATTTAAATATATATTTTTTTTATAACATCAGAGTGACCCAATAGTGAAGTAATAAAATACTAAAAATGGTATTTTAGGCCAATATATTTTATACCATTAAAATAATTTTATTTTAGGTTTGTTTGATTTATTTGACAAAGCCTTTGTGGACCTTCCAAAACTAATAAAACATTTTAACATTTAAAATGATTTCTTTGAGAGTTTGACTCACCGCCACATAAGAAAACCTAATATTTAAGAAGTACGGCCATTGGCCTTATAAAATAACTTTTAAACTCCCTATTTTAAAATAATAATCCAAAAACTGTGGGATGGTTTGTGGTTTTGATTAGTTTAATGTATAGTGTCCAAAACCTAAATAATAATGAATTCCCTCTCTTTTTTATAAAAACTCACCCATGATCACACATCCTATCCAATAAAAAACTTTTTATATCAACCAAACTCTACCCTACTCTATCTATAATCCTCCCAAGGCTCCCTAGGCTCCTAATAATTCTCTATCAATCCTCTCCCAAGCCTTTGGGATTACACTTCCATGTAAGGGATTTCTTCCTTTCTCATTTTTTTTCTCGATTTCATTATGTTGTTATACCCATTTATTTTCAATTAAAAATGTAGTAATATGATTTCAAATCTCCCATATACATCCACAATTATGTTTTAATTATGATAGAACCCTTTATCTCTCATTAATTCCTCACATGCACACTCGTTTCCATGCCAAAATTCTGTAAGGAATTTCTCCCTTCTCATTACCATTCAAGAATGTTTTTTATATTATCCTTATAAATTCCATTAAATTTGTTGGGACATGTATATATATGACCCCCATAATGTCCAATTAATTTTTATATGATGATACAACCCTTTATCTCTAATCAAACATTTTTATGAATTCTTATGTCATGTCGTTATGCTGCCGAAATTACACCGTGATTTTCTAAGTCAAAGTCATTGTGTAGTGTATACAATTCACATTTCTCTATCAAGGGTATTCACCTTTATGAGCATTTACTTATTGATTATATAGTTTCATGTATTAATTCTACATTCCTTTATCTTTTAATAAATTATGATGTTTAATGAATCCACGTTATATGATCCATGTGGCACACATATGCATAAAATGAAATTATTAAGAAGGTTGCGCCCTGATAGTGCTCCAATGCATTTGGTAAAGATTGGTATAACGATAAATCAAGTGAAATGAGGGTTTAATCATGATAATTCAAGTTAAATGAGTTTTTACTTATTCTCCATGTTCAATGACCCTTGGCTCATGCTAATGTCATGTTAAATGTTGTTGTCACATTTCCATGTTATGATAATCATACTATATCATGCCTTTATGTTCATATTTCTCTCGCGATCCATTGATATGTCTATTTCTAAACGTGTACTATATTCATCTTGTTATGACTTGTTTACACCTTTTATAGAATTTATAGATCACCCTTTTCTTATAAATGTTCTCAGGTTATCCCATGCAATGTTAAGTATGAAAAAATGTTATGGTCATGTAAAGGAAGTTCTCAATAATGATGTTGGGTTTTATATTCTAAGTTGTTATAAAATGTTCCTAGTTATTCAAGACACTAGACCTAATAATACTCAAAGTTGTCTTCAGTGAAATTTTATGTAATAAATCATATCAAAGTGTGTAATAAAGATCAGGGTTTTTAAAGTTGTTATTGGAAAATAAGTTTAGTTATTTTTGGGATTAGGATTAGAAGACCCTTGTGAAATCCTTAGGGATAATACTAATTATAATAAAAACATATCTATTTTTTTTTTGACTATAAATTAAGTGGTTTATCATGAAAATACATTCCTTTATGGATACAATTAGATATAGGTGACTTTGGAACAGATGTATCTAGGGGTAATACCCGAAAACAATACTTTGAGCTTGACTTGAATGAGAAATGGTGCTCGAAAACGGGCCTTGATAGACTCTTTGTTATGAAACTCCCAAGGGATATTCTATGTTAAATTCATAAGCTTAGTATGAACCATTTTTAAGGGAGTTAAAAAATCCCCTAATAATATATGTTGGGAAAAAGATCATGGATATCATATATATGTTATGAAAATAAATTTAATTTATATGTTATCCCTTTTTGTCATTGGATTCCTATTTATGTGTTACCCCTAACATTGCTTTTATTCTAGAAAATAGTCAGTAATAGGAGGAATCAGGCTAAAAACTAATGCAAAGATCAATGTGAGAAATGTTTTAATGAAATTCTTAATCTGATGGGAGCATGAATAACAAACTTTGTAATGATACTCTCTCAATTAACTCAAGTTCTGAATAGAAACATTGGCCAAGAGGAACTTTCAACCCACAATAAG
Source organism: Viscum album (assembly GCA_963277665.1). NCBI lineage: Eukaryota > Viridiplantae > Streptophyta > Magnoliopsida > Santalales > Viscaceae > Viscum > Viscum album. Next base: position 765,623,326 of record OY728119.1, on the reverse strand, counting down.
AAATAACAACCCTCAATCAGGATCTTCATGATACAAAGGCCCCCTAATTTTAATGGACCATTTTATCCCTCAATCGCCGAACAATGCATCAACTCCATTGAGAAGATCTTCTCCATCCTTTAGTGTTCTAAAAAAGAGAAGGTACTTCTAGCTGATTATCATATGGAGGGTTAAGTTTATCAATTGAGGATATTGATTAAAAATAAAAAGCTTGAGTAAGAGATCAAGGTCATGTATTTGAAGGATTTTTGGAAAAACATTCGATAAATTTTTTCCTCGCACCCTCTGACTTAAGATGGAAAGGGACTTCCTTGCCCTCAAGAAAAGAGAAAACAAATCCATCAGATCATATGAAGAAAAATTCACAAGGATTACACGATACACCTCCAACTTTGTTTTTACCCTGAATACAAGGTTAAATGCTTCTTTAATGTACTAAAAAATAGCCCACGGAAAGCCCTAGCGATCTGTGACTTCGAGAGATATGAGAAAATTGTATGATGTGCCCTCAAGGTTGAAATGGAGATCAGTGAATCTCAGGGGTATCATGTGGATATGAAGCATAAGGTGGACATTAATTCTAGTAGTCTGATGGATAAATCCAATGGTGCTAAGAAAATTATTACACCCCACTTTCCAAAGGTGTATAAATAAGTACCCAGAAAATTTCATGAAGGGGATGAGGAAATGATTTAGGTGTGGAAGAGAAGGGAACCTAGCTATTAACTACTAATAAGAAAAACCCATGGTTGTGAAAGAAGAGAGAAATAATTTTTTTGACCCTTAACGTGTTGTTCATTGCTTCAACTACAAAGAACCAGGGCACTTTACAAACCAGTTCCCTAAGCCACTAGTTTTCGGAGGCAACCAACAACCTCCAAGGAAACAAGGGTGATCCTTTTCCATAAATACCACCAATGAAAACCCTGACAACGAAGTAGATATTTGTACACTGGTTATTTATTATAGAATAGAGAATGTAATTTTTTATTCTAGTTCTATTTATTCTTTTATATCCAAAAGGATTGGTAGAACAATCCCAACGCCACCACAAATTCTTGAAGTAAAGATGTTAGTGAGACCAGAAAATGGGAAAATCATTGGATCCCATGAATACTACTCCTACCATGTCCTAATTTGGGTATTTAACTTCTTAGTGAACCTCATCATACTCCCTGTGGTGTAATTGGATGCAATTATTGGCATGGATTGTCTTTCTTAATATAGATCCAACATAAATTGTCATTAGAGGGAAATCCCTATCTATATGGAAAATTGACCCCCGATTCTATACAAGTGCAAGGAGGAGGATGAATCTTTTTTATCAAAATTATCTCATGAATGGATATAACTACCCTATAAGAATAAGTAACTTTTTTAGATGATTGATTCTAAGTATGAAATCATCCTTGAAGACATGCCTATTGTGAGGGAATTCTCTATAGTGTTTCCCAAGGAATTTCTCAGTCTTCCTCTTAGAAGAGATATTGAAGATTCAATTGATATTATACCTAGGGAGTAGTCAATATCCAATACATTGTATATAATGGATATAATTGATCTTAAGTAGATAAAGAAACAACTACAAGAGAATTTGGATAAAGGGTTTATATGCCCTAGTGCATCACCATGGGGTGCACTAGTCCTCCTCATTGAGAAGAAGGATAGTTCAATGTGCCTTTTCATTGATTATCGTAATCTCACCAAAATTTCGATAATGAATAAGTATAATATTCCATGAATTGATAACATGTTCGATCAGATATATAAAGCACAATACATATCCTAGTTGGATTTTCGGTCGGGATAATACCAAGTAAGTGTGAAGAAGGAGGATATCCCCAAGACTACATTTTGTACAAGATACGGGCACTATGAATTCATAGAAATCCCTTTAAAACTCACTAATTCTCCAGGAATCTTCATGGACTTGATGAATAGATTATTTAGATATTACCACTAAAAAATTTTCGTATTCGTTCTAAATGATATTATAGTATACTCCAAAACCAAGGAAGAGCATGAGGAGCAACTAAGTACTATACTAGAGACCTTGAGAATGGAGAAACTCAATGAAAAGTACATAAAGTGTGAGTTATGGTTGAAGAGGTATCATTCACGAGTCATATAATCACATGCAATGGGATATCAATGGATCCCTCCAAGATAGCTACAATTGAGGGATGGCCAAGGCCATTATCGATAACGGATATCCATAGATTCTTGGGGATAACTGGATATTATCGCTGATTTGCTAGAAATTTGTCACAATTTTCCAACCTTCTTACCAAGATAACTCAGAAGGGATTAATGTTTCCATGGAGTGATGAATGTGAAAATAGCTTCAAGGAGTTGAAAAGGAGGCTTATCACTGCACATGTACTCACACTACCCACAAGTGAAGAACTTTTTTTGGTATTTAGTAATGTTTTAAAGAAGTTAATTGGTTGTGTGTTGATGAAAAATGACAAATTATTTGCCTATGCTTCAAGAAAATTGAAATTTCATGATAAAAACTATCCAACACAAGTTCTGGAGTTGGATTCAATAATCTTCACTTTAAAATTTTGGTGAAATTACCTCGTTGGGGAGAAGTGTGAAATATATAAAGATCACAAAATCCTAAAGTATATATTCACATAGAAAGAGTTGAACATGAATCAATGAAGATGGTTAGATCTGATCAAAGACTATAATTGCTTGATCCATTACCACCCTGGGAAAGTGAACAAGGTGGTGGATTCTCTATGTAGAAAGAACTCGATGATTATATCATTGATGAGAGTTGAAAAGGATACAATCTTATTAGATTTTATGATGATTTACATAGGAATTATAAAGAATGGAAAATCATCAATCTTTTCATAAATTATTGATCAACCATCTCTTTTGGAAAGGTTAAAGGATTCTCAAAAGGATGACATTGGAGTTTAGAAGAATGTGGAAACTATCAAAATATGGAAATCCTCGGAGTTCAATTATAATGAAGAAGGAAGTGTGAGAATTGGGACAAGACTATGTATTCCATCAAATTCGGAGTTAAAAAATGTACTTGTGGATGATGCACATAGTTTGAATTTAAACATTCACCTAGGAAACAAAAGGATGTATCAAGATCTTCGAGAGCACTATTGGTTGGATAACATGAAGAATGAGATCACTAAGTATACTTCAAAGTGCCTGGTATTTTAGCAAGTGAAGGATAAGAGGTAGAAGTATAAGGGTATGGTGCAATCATTACCCATACCCACATGTAAATGGGAGAAAATCACCATGTCCTTTGCCACCGAATATCCTAATACATCCAATGGAAAAAAATTCTATCTAGGTTGTTGTAGAGCGTCTTACAAAAACTATACACTTCATTGCATTTAGAGAGGATTTCTCATAGGATCAACTGACGTGGATATATATCAAAGGAGTGGTATGGATACATGGAGTACCACTATCTATTTTATCTGATTGAGATTCAAGATTCACCTATATGTTCTAGAAGTGTCCTCAAAATTCTCTGAATACTGAGCTGAACTTCAATACAGCTTATCATCCTCAAACTGATGGTCAATCTGAGTAGACTATCCAAACACTTGAGGACATGTTGAGATCATGCTCAATAGACCTTAAAAAATGATTGGATTAATATATTCCTCTAGTTGAGCTCTATTACAATAACAGTTTCCACTCAAGCATCCAAATGGCTCATTATGAAGCCATATATGGGAAGAGGTGTAGAACACTGACATGTTGGGATAATGTTGGGGAGAGAAAACTCTTAGGTCAATAAATAGTCATAGAAATGGTGTAGAAGGTTAAGTCCATCTAGCAGCACATTAAAGCTACTCAGAGTTGAAAAAAGAGCTATGATGGTAATCATTGATGAGACCTATATTTTTATGTTGGATACATGGTATTCCTCCACATATCATTGTGTAAGAGATTTATGATATTTTGGAAGAAGGTAAAGATTAATCTAAGGTACATTGGACCTTTTGAGATCCTTTATCACATTAGAGCAGTGGTCTATTGACTAGAACTCCCAACAAACCTATCTCAAGTACACGATGTATTCCATGTATCACTCTTACGGAAGTAAATACCTAATCCATAACATGTACTCAATATAGAGGTGGTGCCATTGGTTAATGACCACTCCTGTGAAGAGAATCTGGTGAATATCATAGATACTAGAGAAAAAGTTCTATGAAATAAGACAAAACTCCTGGTCAAGGTGTTGTGGAAAAACCACATGTTTAAAGAAGCAACATGGGAATCAGAGGAAGTAATGTAGCATAATTACCCATGTCTATTTGGGTGTGGGAAAAAGAATTTTTTAGGGTGAAATTTTTTAAGGGGGGAATATTGTAACAACACAATATTTTATTAATTAAAATTCTTCTTGATCTAATTAAATGTCTTATTATGTAAAATGGTAATATAACATATGAAAATAATTATTTTCTTGTTTTTGGATTTTAAAATACCATTAAAAATTGTTATCATTGCTAATATAGATGTTAAACAGTGTCCACACGATTAGTCTAAATATAGGGCTTCAACAAATAAAATTTACTCAGACAAAGAAACTAATGACATCATCCAGTGGAATTTCTCCATGTGAAGCTCATTTGTCAGAGCTTGTAAAGGAGGTAGTGTCAGTGGGCATCACTCTTTAAAAATCCCAAGCTGAGCTTCAACATGTTAATCTTGAATGGAACCACCTACAGGAGAAGTGGAACTTAATAGAGTTTACCACCCGAGCATTATTATCTAAGGCTCCCCAAGAGTTTGTCACCATCGCACACCTTACCCTTATGTCTTATGTGGGTGTTATAAGTGGTTATGTAACAAGACCCTATCACTTTGATTATGTACATTATTTTGGTATAAAAAATATACATTCATTTTATCATTGTTACTTTTTAAATAGTTTCTGAAGCACAAATAGTATTTTTAGTTTGCATTCAATTAAGAAATATATTTTGATAAATTAATGGATTTTTGAATTAAATATTATTTTAATAAAACAATATTACTAAATTACTTTTTATTAAGATTAAATGTTCTAATAATATTTATGAATACAATTGTAATTTTTATTATGGTATGAAAGCTATTTTTTTAAAACCAAAGAATTTTTGAAAAAGGTTGGATTTTATTTTAAAAGTAAAAAAATCACATATTTATACATTAATTTATATAAAATTAATATTATTTTTGGAATTAGGATGTCGATATTATCCAAAAATGAATGTTTCAAAATATTTGGAGACAGTCAAATTTTAGGGTAAAAATTAAACACCGTTTAAATATATAATGTGTTTTATGACTTCAAAGTAACCCAATAGTGATGTAATATAATACTATAAATGGTAATTTAGGCCAATATATGTTTTACCATTAAAATAATTTTATTTTAGGTTTCTTGTATTTATTTTAAAAGGCCTTATTGGATCCTCCGAGAATTATAAAACATTTTAACTTTTAAAATTATTTCTTTGAGTGTTTGACTCACCTCCACATAAGAAAGCTTAATATTATAATAATTTAGGAAATATGAATTATAAAATAATCTTTTCCACTCCCTTTTGAAAAAAATCATTGGAAAAACCATGGGATGGTTTGTGGTTTTGATTAGTTTTAGGTGTAGTGTCCAAACCCGAAATTATAAAGAATACTCTATCTTTTCCTATATAATCCTACCCAAGCTCCAACATCCTCCTCACTCAAAAACTTTGGAGCTCAACCAAACAGTACCCAAATATCTATATAATCCTCACAAGGAGTCCTGAGCTCCCAAGAATACTTTTTCAAGCCTCTCCCAAGCCTTTGGGATCACACTTCTAGGTAAGGGATTTCTTCCTTTATCATTTTTTTTGTATCAATTTTATTATGTTGGTATACCCTTTTATTTTCAATTAAAAATGTTGGGTATGATTTCTAACCTCCATTATTATTCCCTACTTATATTTTAATGATAATAGACCCATTTCTTCCTCATCAATTCCTCCCATGTACACCCATTACCATACTGTAATTCTATAAGGAATTTATCTCTTCTCCATTACATTCAAGCTATTCTTTTATATTTTCATATAAATTCCATTACATATATTGGGACATGTATCTATATGACCCCATACTTTAAATTACTTGTAATAATTATTTGACACCCCTTTATCTCTCAGTAAAATTTTTTATGAATTCTTATGTCGCGCCGTTATGCTTCCAAAATTGCACCACGATTTTCCAAGCCAAAGTCATTGTGTAGTGAATACCATGTCCATTTATCTATAAAGGGTATTCACCTATATGAAAATTTACTTATTGATGATAGAGTCTCGTGTATTAATTCTACATTTCTTTATCATAGACTAAATGATTATGTTTAATGAATCCATGATATATGATCCATTTGGCACACTTATGCATGACATGAAATGATTAAGAACGTTATGCCCTGATAGCGCTCTAATGAATTGTGTAAAGATAAGTATCATGATACATCAAGTGAAATGAGGGTTTACACATTCTAATTCAATTCAAATGAGGTTCTACTCATGCTCTATGTGAAATGATCCTTGGATCATGATAATATTAGGTAAAATTTTATCGGCACATTTCCATTATATGATAATTGTGATATATCATGACTTTATGTTCATGTTTCTTTTATGATCCATTGATATGAATATTGTATAACATATACTATATTCTTCATGTTATGACTTTTTTACTCCTTTAGTGGGCATTATATCTCATCCTTTTCTTATGCATGTCCTCAGGTTACCCCATGCAATGCTAAGTACGAAGGAATGTTGTGGTCATGTAAACGAAGTTTTCAATAAAGATGTTGGGTTTTATGTTCTAGGTTTTTATGTAATGTTCCTAATTTCCCAATCCACTAGACCTATTGATTCTAAAAGTTTTATTAAGTGAAATTTTATTTAATAAATCATGTTTAAGTTTGTAATAAAGATCAGGTTTGTTATAATACTACTCACATCAACCACGGTCATCCTCTCCATGGTTATATACCCCATAGAAAAGGAAACCCTCCCCTTACCTAGATATCTTAAAATAGGGAGGTTATCCAAAATATTATACACCTTCATAAATATAGGTGGTCAAAAATATCAAGAACATTCATTTAGAAATATGATCACAATACCAGTGTTAACTATATTTTGTTCCCCAATCAACCACCAAAAGCACTACATCACGGTCAATAAGTGGCTTATAGAGGCATCCATTTTATTATGACTAAGTAATGACATATAGCTCTAATTAAGAAGTAGATGAAATGGATATATAGAGGGTTTTATCATGAACCAACCTCTCAAACATTCCTAGACCCATTGAAACTTTTAAATATGAGATATCAAATTGGTCAAGAAGGGACTGTAAAAATTATTCCCAACCATATGAAGCTAAACTATATGGATCAAGTCCTAACCACTTGAAGATAAACTTTATATAGTTCATCCTGATAACATGACATTAAATTGAATGAAACGCATCTTGAAAACATTATGTTAATCTGTATAGATTTCATCCTAACCACATGATGCAAAATAATATGTATCTTGATGTATCCAAATGATGTTAAATTGTATAGAGTTTATGATCACCCCATGAAATTAAAAAATTTAGAGTACCTCATAACCACATGATGTTAAACTATACGGAACATGTCCTAAATAGATGACATAAAACTATGGAGAGATCATCTTGACTACATGAAGTTAAAATGTACGGAGCATGTACTGACCACATGATGTTAAACTATATGGAGCACATCCTCACCACATGAAGTTAAACTATACAGATTACATCCTAATAACATGATGTTATAATGTATAGATCATGTCCAAACCACATGATGTTAAACTTTATACAACATGTCCTAACCACATGAAATTAAATTGTGTGGATCATATCCTAGAAGCAAGACTTCATACTACATAAGATCTCACATCCGAACAACATGATGTTAAATTATATGGAACTCTCATGGTTGTGTGATGTTGAGCTTTACAAAGGCATTGTATTCATATGACGGTAAACTATATAGGTGCATCTTCACCCCATGACACTAAACTATTCAAAGCATGTCCTGACCACATAACATTAAACTGTATGGATCACATCTTGACCACAAGACCGTAGACTATATAGATTACATCTTGACCATGTGACATTAAAATTATATGGAACATGCCCTGACCACATGATGATTAAATCTAAAGATTATGTCCTGATCACATCATATTAAACTTTACTGATCACGTGCTTGTATCATTACATTAAATTGAATAGAGCCTCACATATTGAACACAAAATGTTAAACTGTGTGGAATATTCCCCATTATATAATGTTAAATTGCAAAAGACTCTCAGGTCATATGATGTTAAACTGATTGAGCATTTATTCACCATATGATGCTAAACATTATGGAGAATGTTCCTACCACATGATTTTAATCTACCTAGATCCTTTAATTAATCAACATTATATTAGGTAACACAATCCCTAGTATAATGAATTAAAATAGATCATGACCTCACATCCTAACCGCATGACATAAAACTATATTGATTCTATATATACCACATGAAATTCAAATATGTAGTATCTATAATCACCTCATAATGTTAAACTACATGGGAATTACTATATCATTGAAAATATATCAAAAATTAGCTATATCTTTGCAAAATATTGATGAAATTCCCTTGTCTCCATGTGATAGACATATTTATATTTGGAGTTTATCTTTATATGAATAATGTTTTCCTTGATTCCTTCTATAAAAGTGTACTTAGGGATACTCTAACATATATTGTTGGTCCCATCCACATGGTTACTTCACTTTCTCATCAAGTGACCCTTAACCTCTCTACAAGGCATTAAAATGCACTGATTATGTCCTCTTCTGATGAAAATTAACTACATTATTCCAAATAAATATGTGTTTCTTAATTAATTATATCCAAGGATACATAGTGAAACCCAAACCATAATTCTTTGTTCCAGCCATAACATTCCTCCACTTACTTCTTAAGTCACCCACATCCTTTCTACAAGACATAAAACTTCATGTAAGTTGTCCTTGTTGTAGGACAGTAAACTGCATAGGATTCTAGAATAATGCATAAATTATTTACAGTTATAATGAAATACATAGGGAAACGTCGATCTTATATCTTGTTTTATCTAACACATGATACAAAATTTATTTTTCGTATCCTTAATTGCCTCTACATTGTGATAGGAACTCTTAACATTCCCAGTTTCTCACACAGATCATAGTTCACAAGTTTTATGAATTTTAGTAAGGTATTATCAACATGAACATGGAATAATGACTCATAACATGGTTATCCAAGTCCTTAATTAAATACCTTATAAGGAATACCAAGATTCATTGCTACATGATGATAAATTTCACTATTTATTTCCCTTGCATGGCATAAAATTGCACATTTGTATAGACATCACCCATGAGGAATAATATTTTTGGTGATTTTTCTCACACCACAAAACCAATTATGATCTACATATGAAACGATTCAAAACATCACATGATAAATTGTGATGTATGAATATCCAACCTTTGGTCTATCAGTAAAAAATAAGCATAAAAATTCCCCCTCCCTGTATATAGGTGATACGTATGCTTGATGATCCATTCTCAATAACTACATGTGTATTGATTCATATTACCATAAAATAAAAAGTTATAACCAAATTTACATCCATGGGTTCAGCTATAATACCCCATTTCACATCTAGATTCCTACTTCCTTGATGCATGATGTTGAAATGCACGGTTCCCCCAAGAACTATATGTGTCATGATTCATGTATTTATTGAGTATGTAGTGAATACCAGATCTCTAATACTATTCCCATCTATAATAATCAATGGAAAAAAATTCCCACCATTATGTATGGTTCGAACTTGTGTTTAGAGTTTCCTATTGAATAACTATGTGTGCCTTTATTTCTGTCATCAGAAAATACATAGTGACATCTGAATCTCAAATATTTGAAATAAGAATAACAACCAATAAAAAATTCACCACAATTATAAAAGGGTTGATTAATCCATGCTCATTTCACCTATATATGAGTTAAATCTATGTACAGACTTCTTTTTCATGTAATATTTCATGAAAATAAATTTGCATTAGTTCCCATGTCCTTACCACATGATGTTGAAATAAAAGGAAATATATATATGTCATTATCTCATAGAGTTAAACTACTAGGAAAATTTCTTGGTCCCATGATATTAAAATTTCATGAAAAATACAATCCCACAACATGAAATTAAAATTTTCTAGTAATCACCTTTTATCATTCATTATAAAGTGACCACTATAGCCTTACCCTTTCCAATAGAGTACAAGGTTCTTCCACCATCTTTTATTCCCCTCAATATTTATACCACACATCATGTCTTGTGAGCCTCGAGTTACCGTAATCTATTAAAGGTCCTTGAAATGAAAAAGGGATCTCCCTTCTTGATCATGATATTGATAAATAATGGTTGAGACCTACCAATCAGAGGTATCTTGGTTTGGAAATATGTGATTTCTATTCCATGTGATCCTGACATCGTCAAGGTAGAACTGAGTTTGTGAGAGTGTTAAGGTCCATCCCCATTACAATTTTCCCATGACATTACTCATGACCCATGAACATTAAGGCATGATTTACAACATTTTATTATCCTACTCAGAAGGCTGTTGGACTACTCTTGGACTTGGGAATCCTAATTAGGTTCTTTTTTAACATCTCTCTAATGATAATTCCATGTGCTTCATAACCATAAACTGCCAGCACATTGTTCACATCTATAAAACCTCAAAATCTAACCTTTAATTGTAAAAATCACAATACCATAAGAAGTTAGTGAAAGATTCACATAACTTTTTAGGTTAAAAACCAACAAAGAGCGATTTGAGAAAAATTGAACTCTCTTCATGCTAAAATCTTCATTTACATTATTTAGGAAAAATTTAGAGTAAAAAATAAATCATGAATAAATATTATATGGACTAAATTGTATCCCTATTAAAATCAAAGCTATTCTTGCTGGAACCCATTTTCTTAAAAAAGGATTTAGTAATGGTGTTTCACAAATAATGTTCATGATAATGTATTCACTATGTAGAAAATAAAAATTTAGGGTGCTCAAACCCTTCATGAATCTCATTTATTCCATAAATCAGACTTCATGATTTGAATTCCTTAGGTCATCACAAATCATTCATATCCATTGTAAAGGAAACTAGATCTATTTTCTTGGACTTGATATTGATGCTTGATATATTAGACCTACCCACTGGAGACATTATGAAAAAATAGAAAGGGATTTATGATTAATCCAAGCCATATTTTATTGTGGAAGAACCCATCACCTGGGGGTGTTTTGGGTCATTCCTGATATGATTTTCCCATAACTCCCATATGAACAGAGCAATTTGAACCATGATTTTCAATCCACACAACCAAACTATTAAAGTGTATTCGACATCCTCGATGTTATGCCACATTGTTTTTTTATGATTTCTCAAAGTTGAGATAAAACACACCATTTCCAAAAAATAGGGTGTCCCACACCTCATGATTCATAACCATAGGGTGTAGGGATTGAGATTCACATTTTAAGAGATAAATTTCTCTAAAGTTCTAGAACCATTCCATGGTAGCCTCTCATCCATACCCAACTTCACTATCTTGAAGCTTGAATCACCATAACTATAGAATAGCGCTTTGAAAAGGGTGGAAACACCTATATTTGACCACTCTATCGATGAATAAGGTCTTAAACCTATCATTCATAGTCATTCCCTCCTTTCAAGAAATGAACTCAAATTCTTTTGAGCCCTGGTAACACTATTGATGAACCGGGATCCTCGGTGTGTTATGGTTCACCCCATCATATCTACACCTTTCTAAATTCCTCTAGTCAAATAGTCTTTTTTTTCTTATAACATTGACACCCCAAATTTCTGGCTAGTGATATCTTCTCTCGTATTTCTCTTTCAAACATTATTATCTCCATAAATCTCCCATATTTCAAATAAAGGAGTAAAGACACATATTCATTACAATTCTACCAATTCATAAGGGCATTGACTTACCATTCATGAGTATTTCTTTATTATAAGAATGGAATACCAATCCTCATGATCTCTGGAAACAACACAGTGGAGCTCATAACTGTAGGTAATCTTGGGTGATCCCAAGAATATATTCCCTATATTTTATATTCATTAATAATTTCCTAGAATTAAGATTATAATATTTATGGAATATTGAGGTCTAAGATAAAAGGACTAAAAATTTATATCAATAAATGTTCTGATCCACAAGATCATAAACTACAGAAATAGAATGTCTTGGATGCAAGACTTTAAACTGTGTGTCATCTCAAGCTTCTAGCTAAAATACTATCAAAATATGAATAGAATATCCAATATAAGAGACCCTAAACTACATTGATATAAGGTCCAAGATAAGAGACCCTAAACAACACTGATCGAAGAACCAAGATAAAATACCTAAAACTATAGAAAAAGAATGTCTGATCTATAGGACAATAAACTAAAGAAAATCATATGTCATAGCTAAAATACCCTACTATAAAATACAAAAAAAAAGTTCTAAGATAAAGGACTCTAAACTACATCACAATAATAGTTTTGATTAAAGTACCTTAAAATAACCTATTCAAAGAGTCATAATGCTCACCCAATTGAAAACCCTATAAGAGAATCATGGATAAAATTAAAACCTCAACTCACTAGATATTCTATTTCTGTGATCCATTAAATATTAATCATCTATTAAAAGGAAGGGGAACAAATCTCATTATATCAAAAACCCATAATAATTATGCCTCATCAAAATCCTTGTCCATGCCTGCTAAATCCTTCCTCTTTATGAAGATATGGAAAATTTTAGAAAAATATAAATGAAGAGGTACAAAGATTGTGGGGTCCAGCATATGTCTTTTGAAAGAATCAAACTATGCTCATTGAGTCCTCTGAAATAGGAAAAAGTTAGAGCATTATACCTTTGAGAATGATATTGTGCTCAAATTATACTCAGGAAATCTCAAGACAACTAGATCTGTTGCATCAAATAAGAATTTCATGCCATTGTGCATTCATGAACATTTATAAAAGGAAACCCATTGTAAGGTAATAACTCAAAACTAGAAGATTGAATATATTTGGTATTACATTAAATGAATGGTTATCATGGATGATCTAAGAAACATATCCACTGAAATATTGGTCTATATCTGATATTTCATCACAAAATACTAACATTCACCTTCCTACATATGAACTAGATCTATGTAAGGAAATTCATCATAGATTTATTTATCTGTGTACCTATGTTCCCTATGAATAATTTAGATCATCACATTAGTATATTTAATAACTATATAATACTTGAGTCCCATTCTAATGGGATACAAAGTGATGTCCATGTAATTTAATTCAGACCCACCATGAAGTTACTTTTCACTCAATCCCCATTCCATTCATGAATTCATATATATTCCAATTATAGGGTATCTATTCCCAAATCCAATGAAACTTCCTATGTTGGATTCAACCAAGAATTTTTGGCCAAGATTATCATGTTCATAGTTTTTATGGGTGACTTAGTCAACACACTATGGGAATACCCTTTCAAGGGGATTAATTTCAAATATCATCACATATTCAAAAATGTGTCAATGTAATCTATGTTTCCCTTATAATCAGATTATTTTCATTACAAAAAAATATCATTAAAATGGAAGAATTTTTTTGACACCAATAACTATGTGGAATTCCCTTTTATATTAGGGATTCCATAATTTTTAAGGCATTTAAACAATAATGATATCCTACATTAAAGACTCAAAGGTTAAGTCTATGAAAATTTTATTTTATGTTTAAAGGGTATTCTTTTTTGGGCCATTTATTGGACTCCTATTACATAGAATATTATTATACGTACCCATGAATTGTATTTTCCATTTTCAAAAAATATTATCTAACCAGCACTAGAATCCTATCCAACTCAACCTAGGATTATGTGGGAGTCACCTAAACCATGCCTAGGGAGTTGGCATATCCTACTAAAAAAGGAGTAGAAGATTCATAGGCAAGAAACAGCACATAAAAATGGAATATCAATTATAAAGTGTGGAAATGAAGTAGGAGCAGAGGCTCCTCCATGGGGGTGGAATGGTGGCAAGTGGGTTTGGAATTATTAGTCGCCAGTCACACCCCTTGGTGGATAAACTAGTGCAATATTTCATTGGAATTTCGATATGGGATGGATATCACAACAATTTTCATATAATAAAAAAGTCATATATAATCACAACAATATGATATTTTATCCTGATTATCTAAGTCTTATATTCAATCATGTACATGATGATTTCAAAATAAATTAAACTCATTTTGTACAAATTTTAATTGATCCCATGAAACACGAAATACCTCCTATTAAACCTTGTGACATCTTTATTTTATGTCGTGAGACATGCTATAACTCAAAAAAACAACTGTATCCATTCCTTCAATGATATCCAAATGAGACCAAGATAACATGTATGGATGTCCCTGTGATGTATTTCCTCCATCTGTTATTATAAGGACCCGGCCTTAAAACATTACATAATCTTTAATTAAATGAATAATTTACATTGAGGATCTTTTTAGGTTTAGAGTTTTAGAGATTTTCTCCATAACTGTTTCATTAAAACATGAATATTACAAGAAGACACTACTACTCAGTATCCATATTTTCATAAAATAAAAACACTTAAAATGAAACATGTATACTTCCATGTTTTAGATATCTTGACTTTTCCTTGACCCTATTCATCTTTAAGTCATGTGGAAAACATTTCAAAAACATTTCATGAGCATAAAAAGCCGAGTATGGGTTATAAAATAAGGAAAGAAGACATTATCACATCAATAATTATAAATCCATGAAACCAATACTTTTCAATCATAACATACCTTACAAAATCATAAGATTTATGAATAACACATAGAAATCATAAATCATTAAGGTTACTTATGGCATCCATATCAAACTTATATTAGAGCTGACATAGCTACGTAGGGAGTCACATTTGGAATACCCATCATAGTATATTCCCTAAATCTGTTTGGAGAAACATTCATGTTTACCTCCTTCACGTTACCCAATGCATTAGAGAGCTATCTCGGGCTCACCCGCCCTAGGTTTATCATGGAACCACCTATATATGTAAAAAATGCCCAATAACAATAACATAACACATAAAACAAGCATAAAAGAAAGATAACATTTCCACATTCCAATCACAATATATCATAACAAGATATTGAAATAAACAATGCTTTATCAAACCATTTTCATATCCATTTAAAACATTTAATAAATATATTTTTGAATCAAAGTGTCCCATACCACTTTGAATATTTTAAAGAAATTAACATTTTAAAACATTAATTTCCATATAAATAAATCCGAAAACCATTTTGAAAACATGGACATTGATGATAAATATTTAGAAGAATAAATCTTTAAAACATTTAAAACAATATTTTGGTTAAAGAGTTTTTAACAAAATGAGAGACGCTTGAATACAAATAATTGAGGAATAAAATTTAATCATAACTTTATAATATCATGAGAATAAAAGGATTCATGATATAATATGTCAAGGGACAGTATATACACCATATATAAGTGAATTGGTGAATAAAAATAATGAAGTCTCAATGGAATGTAAATTGAGACGCAATCCCTTATAAAGACGGTATCCTTAGATAAAGAAGAAATAAATGACATAATTTATGTGTGAAAAATATAAATACACACAATATAAGTGGATATTAAGTGTAAAACTATGAGAGGTCATTAACACATATTTATATCACGACATAATAAACAAGTATAAATTTAACCGAAAGAATTGAAATTGGGTTAAGAAGTCCCTTTACTAAAATTCGACAGCCTAACAGTGTCACTTTAAAATTAAGAAAATGAGTTAATGAGATAAAAAGAGTATCTCATCACATGGACATAAAATTTACATCAATAAGTATATAAAAGAACATATCCCAACATAAGAAGATGTAAATTAAATGACATAACAAAAATAATTCTTTTAAAAAGAGGAGCGTGAAAGGTTCCCTTACCGATTTGGTAACTTACAAAACACATGCCACATGAAAGATGGATCATAAAATGAAGATGTAAATAGTCATAAATGAGAATAAATTACACAATGATTACAATAATGGGCAGTACATACACGACACAAAATGAAATAGTGGCAAGTATATCATGAATCTCACGAGAATAAAAAGTGAGACGAAACCCTTTACCATGTTGTAATCTATTGAGTCGTATGACAAAATGTTAATAACCACCAAATTAATCACATAATGCCATGAATATAATGAGAATAATGATAATATATATAAAATTTCAGTACATAGTAAACCACATGTAATGAATAAGTGGCGAACAATGGAAATGTCACGGAAATAAAAGTGAGGTAAGAAAATCCCTTACAAAAATTCGTCAGCCTAATAGTGCCACTTAAAAATTATTAAAATGAATTGATGGGAGTAAGAGAGGGTCTCTCGTCATATGAAAATACAAATTACAGTATGGTGAATATAAAATAACATCCTCCAACATGATAACATGGAGCATAAATTAAATGACATAAAAAAGAGTACTTGAAAAGAAAGAGAGAGGTCGGATCCCTTACCTCATGTCCGACTTGACTCGATCATTCTTTATTCTCCTGAATAATAAACTAAAGTTAATTTCTACTTGCTTAAGAACCGTTTTCAAGTTTATTATTCCTTTTATATCACTTATTACCATGTTAAAAACATTATGTAATCATTTATGTTAATAATGTTCATTTTGTCGATATTTGGTACTTGAGTCAAAAATGGACTTCCTATAATTACATGTTGTTCATGTGTTCAAACGTTCATTATATCCAGAATTATATTAATGATTTATATATCATATATATCATATATATCCATTATATACATGTATTTATAATAGTACATGACATTTAGAGGTAAGAAATGAAATGCACCGTTCATGGAGACGGTAAGCCGTACATACGCATGAACGCTACTTTCACTTCTATTTCTTATTTTAATGGAAATAAAACATAATGATACATATGTATATTATAATTCAAATATAATATCATATATAATATCATTAACGTCATCCTTTATACATCCCACATAAGGCATTAATGATTCAAATCACTTTGAGGGGGTTGTAGTCCGCACTTCCTCAAATGAGATTATCGTTTTTACCCACTATGGAAACCATAAAGGCATAATATAAATGGGAATTACAGAAGAATAAGGAAATCATAAAAATAATATATATCATATATAAATACAGTTCCATCATAATGTCCACCATGAGAGGTGGTAAGTTGTAATTGAATAATCATAGTTCTGTGAGGTGTTAGTTTTCCATCCACAGAAACATTATGTTCTTCATCCATTAGATAGAGGTGTGTGTAAGTGTAGATATAATCCTTCTTATAAAAACATAATAATATATCTAGGATACTGTTGTTGTTACAAAATAAATAAATAAAAAGATTTTAGGGGTTGGAGAAGTAAAATAAAAAAACAATTTAAGAGAAACCGTTACCATTAATTTGGGTAACTCCCTTTGGTTTTAACCAAAGTATTTATTGAAGTGCCTTCGGAATAAGGTAAGGCTTATAAGAGGAGCATAGGGATGTTGAGATCTTAATTTGGAAGAGGTTAGACGAGCCAAATGGATTGAGGGATGTGAGTAATTGGTTAGAAATGGTATCATTTTATAAGGGGGAGGAGGGGCTCACTAGGAAAGTGTGAAACTATTATTTTATTATATAATGATATTAGGTTTCTAATGGCCCAAAAATAATTAAGATAGAAGATAAGATGAGTAATTGTATAAATAAAATCATCCAATCATAATTTAACATGTTTGGGATAATATTTTAATCATTTTAATCTTATTTATTTTAATATTTTATTAATGAGGTAAATACTGCATCATTATTGTGTCATGAATAAATTAATTTATTCGATCTCTAAAAATTATAAAAAAAATAATATCTGGTAGGAAATAGTTTTATCTTTCCAATTAATATTTATACTCGAAAATAGGACTTATTTAACACCATATAAAAATTAATTACTAAACGAGTTTTGTTAATGTCAATTTTGTCTTTACATTAAATTAATAAATCTAAATTGTCATATTCACTCCCAAGTGGATCAATGGGGTCCCAAAATCGACCCAAAGATTTCCATAGTCGTTAATGACTTATACAATAAGGTTTGGACAAGTTTTAAGGTAATTTTGAATTATTATAATATTCTTTTAACCTTGAATTACCTTATTTAACTTTAACCGCGGTAAATAAAAGTCAAAAGTTACTATTCACCAAAAAATTATTTTCATCTTAATGAACCAAATTTTACTTCTTGATAACAACCATATATGTCAGAATTTGGAAATTAAATTCACAGAATTGGTAAAATTTCATTTAAATGAAAATGTCAGTTTTTTAACTAACTCTAAGTCGTTTCACTATTCATCAAAAATTGAAGTTTTTCAGAAAAATACCGAAAATTCAGCTTAAGAATTATTTGATATTCCGAATTCAAAATTGATGCCTATTTTTCCAAATTAAAAACATATAAGTGGCATTAATTAATTTAAAAATTAATTCCCACTGTTAAAACAAATAGCGTGTTTTTAAGAAACAATAACTATCAAAAGATTATTACTCATTTATGTCCAATTTCAAAGTGAAATTAATTCCAATGACCAAAATTGGATTAAATGGTAAAACTATATTTCAATTTCACATTGAAATAAATTAAAAAGATAATCTAACCATATAAATAAATTATATTAAAAGGCACATTGGAATTAAAATACAATATTTTTCACTATTCATTAAAAAATGAACTTTATAGGAAAAATTCCAAAAAATTGCACAAATAAATTTTGATGTCCCCATTCTAATGAAGGATTTTATATGTTCAATTATAATTTATTAATGTGACCAAAACTATATTTAATGATTGTTCTCCATTAAAAGGCGGTAAATCGACCTTTTAATGTAAATTATGCTTAAAATTAGATTTATTCACATTTTAAGCCTATAACATTTATTGTATAAATGTTAATACATTTGAAAAACATGTATAATAATATTTTAGTTATTTTTGTTCATTACCACCAATACAATGTCTAGGATTTGACTACCATATAAAATAATAATATTATATTATTAGTGTGCAATGTACGATTTCAAAGGAACCCGTTGTTGCGTATTGGGTACGCTATCGAACATAGAAACCCTTTCAAAGTAAAATTTATATTTAATCAAAAAAATATGAAAATTTCATATTCTCTATTTTCTTGGGATGTTACATCCTTCCCACTTTTGGGAATTACGTCCTCGCAATTTTAAAATCTGTCTCGGAAACATCATTGAAAGTCCCACATCGAAAAAGAGTCAACAAAACTATCACTTTAAAATAAATAAAGATATATATAAAGGTCACTAGATACAACTCATACTAGGATTCCATGTAGGAAAACAAGGATATTGAAGAAAAACTGTCTCAGATAGATTAATAGAGAGTGACAGAGAAATTGATCACAGAAAGTTAACCGCTAGAATACCATGAATTTGTGGTTGGGTAAAAGTCATATGATAAAAGATAGGTTATAACACATTTTTTTTCAAGATACTTTTCATAGAGTTGAAGAATTTTTTTAATTACAAGATTTAGATTGTAAGGAAAGTTACTTACTTGTCATGTATAGTTTCATCCTTTAATAAAATTATACCACAAATTCATCTTTTCTCCAATCGATGAATATTCAAGATGACTTGTTCACATTAAAAAAACTATAATAAATGTCTATAGAATTACATAATCCAAAAAACATGAAATATAAATTTCCCTAGTCTTTAGACATTAACCAAAACCAAAATTGCTACTACAAGATCCGATAATCCCTAAAAGGATAATCCTTTTTAAAAAGAAATATTACTCTTAATCTCCAAAATTCAACAAAAAGAACCCAAGGTTCAAGAAACACCATTAAATAAACTACTATCCATAAAATTCTCCAAATTAATCCAAACTATGATTGAAACCCAAATCTCGGAAGGATTTAATCACATAGTCTTCCAAGGTAAATCTTAACATTTATCTCTAAATAACATCAGTTACTCAAAAAGTCTCATACTGAAAAGTAATTAACCTAATCACATATCCTCCATGATAGGTTAATCATTTACATATATACCCCAAAATCAACTTATTTCTAATTCATTAGATCATCTAACTATAAATAAATAGTCATAATAATCAGGGACTTCACATAGTCCAGTGGTAGGCGATAAAAACCAGTCGCACTTTAGTTCTGGGTTCGATTCCCATAGCTTCGTCTGACGCGACGGGTTGTCACACGGATTTCATGTTGTCCCTTTTAAAAAACTACATAATTTTATAACAATCCCAAAAAAATATGTAAATTCATAAAAAATAACCATAACATATTTTAACCACAAAGGCTATCTAATAACTTTCGTTTTGCATCCCAAAATGTATTAACCAGTATTTGACTCAAATTCAAGGATCATATAAACCCAAATGGTTCTTTATAACTACAAACACACAAAAAATATTATTCCATGAATAAAATTTTCATATATCAATCTTCAGGGTTACACATAGTATAAAGAGTCTTCTAATGTAATCCCATCATCAAAAGAGCCTCAATACTTTTATGCATTTCACCATCCTGAAATCTATCATAACTCTTGAATCCCTTATATGTTGACCTCTTACTCATTCAACATTATTCATGATCCATTAACCATTTTTTACCAACTTATTCTGAAATAGTTCTTTCCTACATAAAAAATCATGAATGATATCCTAAGATTTCAATAATAGGAAAACATATGTTAAGAAATAATCCATACCTTTCATTTGTCATTGTCAGTTTCTTTATCCTCAATTGGAATGGCATTAGGTATTGGTAAAAAAATATTTGTACGATCTGGGTGATCCCATTCCCAAAACTTCTTCATATGACATGTTTTTTCATAATAACCATGCTCACCACATTTAAAACATTCAATTGATCCCTCAGAAAGGACTTCTTTCCCTTTCCTAGAGTCAACTAGATGCTTCTTTTTTCCATCGCAGGTTATTGCTTTATGACCTTCATTTCCACATCTATATCATCTTTCTGTCCCTTTGAAACATTTTCCTATGTGTTTCTTTCCACATATTTGACATATAGGTTTTTGAACATACATACATTTATGATTATTACCGGAACATTTGTAGGTATTTTTTTCTCGCATATATGATGTCTTATAAAAATCACTAAGGTTCAGGTGGTCAATCATGACTCCAGATAGTTGGTTGAGAATAACCACAAGAGTTCTCAATGCAGCACCCATATCATTCAGCTGCTCATTCAGAAAACCATCATAGTTTTCTTCACATCCACTGTTACTTTGGTTCCTGCTAGATCTAGCCATTTACTATAACCAAAAGGGTCAGTGTGAGTATATCAGTAAAATCATCATATAATATCTTATGTGGAGGGTAAACACTAAGATATACTTATTATTGTTCTCTTAAACTCATTCAATGTATAAAAATAACTATGACTCTTTCTAAAATCATAACCATTATGGTAATGTCTCTTATGCTTAAATTGTACCCTAACCTCTAAAGTTATTTAAACTGACCTCTGATACCAACTATAAGGACTCGACCTTAAAAAATTACACAATCTTGAATTAAACAAATAATTCACATTGAGGATCTTTTCAGTTTTAGTGTTTTAGAGATTTAGGCCATAAATATTTCATTACAACATGAATATTACAATAAGGCACTACTACTTAGTATCCATTTTTTCATAAAATAAAAACACTTATAAAGAAACATGTCTACTTCCATGTTTTAGATAGCTTGACTTTTCCTTGATCCCATCCTTGACCCTATTCATATTTAAGACTTGTAGAAAGCATTTGAATAACTTGGGATAAGCATAAAAAGCTCAGTAAGGGTTATAGAAAAATGAAATAAAACATTATCCCATCAATAATTAAACATCCATGAAACCAATACTTTTCAATCATAACATACCTTACAAAATCATAAGATTTTTGAAAAATACATAGAAATCATAAATCATTAATATTACTTATGGCATCCATATCAAACTTACATTATAGTTATCTCAGCTACGTAGGGAGTCACATTTGTAATACCCATCATAGTATATTCCCTAAGTCTCTTAGGAGAAACATTCATGTTTACCTCCATCACGTTACCCAATGCATTGGAGAGCTATCTCGGGCTCACCCGCCCTAGGTTTATCACAGAACCACCCGTATACATAAACAATGCCCAATAACCATAACATAACACATAAAACATGCATAAAGGAAATATAAAATTTCCACATTCCAATCACAATATATCATATCAAGATATTGAAATAAACAGTGCTTTATTAAACCATTTTCATAACCATATAAAACATTTAATAAATATATTTTTGAATCAAAGTGTCCCATAACACTTTTAATATTTTAAAGAAATTAACATTTCAATACATTAATTTCCATATAAATAAATCCCAAAACCATTTTGAAAACATGGACATTGATGATAAATATTTTGAATAATAAATCATTAAAACATTTAAAACGATATTTTAGTTAAAGAGTTTTTAACAAAATGAGAGACGCTTGAATACAAATAATTGAGGAATAAAATATCATCATAACATTATAATATCATGAGAATAAAAGGATTCATGATATAATATGTCAAAGGATAGTATATAAACCATATAAGAGTGATTTGGTGCATAAAAATTATAAAGTCTCCTTGGAATGTAAATAGAGACGCAATCCCTTATAAAGATGGTATCTTTAGTTTAAGGATAAATCAATGACATAATTTATGTGTGACAAATATAAATACACCCAATATAATTGGATATTAATTGTAAAACAATTAGAGGTCATTCACACATATTTATATCACGATGTAATCAACAAGTAGAAGTTTAACCCAAAGAATTGAAATTGTTTTAAGAAGTCCCTTTACAAATATTCGACAGCCTAACGGCGTCACTTTAAAATTTAGAAAATTATTTTATGAGATAAAAAGGGTATCTCATCACATGGACATAAAATTTACATCAATAAGTATATATAATAACATATCCCAACATAAGAATATGTAAATTAAAAGACATCACAAAAAGAAGTCTTTTAAAAAGAGGAGTGTGAAAGGTTCCCTAACCGATTTGGTAACTTAAAAAACACATTCCACATGAAAGAAGGATCATAAAATGAAAATGTATACACTCATAAATGATATTATATTACACAAATAGTACAATCATGGGCAGTACATACACCCAAAAAAGGAAATAGTGGCAAGTATAGCATGAATCTCATGAGAATAAAAAGTGAGACGAAACCCTTTACCATGTTGTAATCTACTGAGTCGTATGACAAAAAGTTAATAACCACAAAATGAATCACAGAATATGATTAATATAATGATAATCGTGATAATATATATAATATGGATTTACACAGTACACCACATGTAATGAATAAGTGGCGAACAATGGAAATCTCACGGAATTAAAAGTGAGATAAGAAAATCCCTTACAAAAATTCGGCAGCCTAATAGCGCCACTTAAAAATTCTTAAAATGAATTGATGAGAGTAAGAGAGGGTCTCTAATCATATGAAAATACAAATTATAATATGTTGAATATAAAATAACATCCTCCAACATAATAACATGGAGCATAAATGAAATGACATAAAAGAGAGTACTTGAAAAGAAAGAGAGAGGTCGGATCCCTTACCTCGTGTCCGACTTGACTCGATCATTCTTTAATCTCCTAAATAATAAACTAAAGTTAATTTATACTTTCTTATGAACCATTTTCATTTTTATTATTCCTTTTATATCACTTATTACCATGTTATAAACATTATGTAATAATTTATTTTAATAATGTTCGTTTTGTCGATATTTGGTACTTGAATCAAAAATGGACTTCTTATAATTACATGTTGTTCATGTGGTCAAAGGTTCATTATATACAAAATGATATTCAGGATATTTATATAATATATAGCATATATATATATCCAGTATATACATGTATTTATAATAGTACATGACATTTAGAGGTAAGAAATGAAATGCACCGTTCATGGAGACGGTAAGCCGTACATACGCATGAATGCTACTTTCATTTCTATTTCTTATTTTAATGGAAATAAAACATAATTATACATAGGTTTATAATTATTCCAATATAATATCATATATAATATCATTAAATCCATCCTTTATACATCCCACATAAGGCATTAACGAATCAAATCACTTTGAGGGGGCGGTAGTCCGCACTTCCTCAAATGAGATTATCGTATTTACCCACTATGGAAACCATAAAGGAATATTATAAATGGGAAGTATAGAAGCATAAGGAAATCATAAACATAATATATATCATATATAAATACAGTTCCATCATAATGGCCACCATGAGATGCGGTAAGATGTAATTGAGTAATCATCGTTTCGTGAGGCGTTAGTTTTCCATCCACATAAACATTGTGTTCTTCATCCATTAGATGGAGGTGTGTGTATGTGTAGATCGAATACTTCTTATAAAAGCATCCCAGTATATTTAGGATACTTTTTTGGTTACAAAAGAAAGAAATACAAAGATTTTAGGGGTTGGAGAAGTAAAATAAAAGAAAACAATTTAATAGAAATTGTTACCTTTAATTTGGGTAACTCCCTTTGGATTGAACCAAAGGACTTCTTGAAGTGCCTTCTATATAAGGTAATGCTTCTAAGAGGAGGAGAGGTATGTTGAGAGCTTAATAGGTAAGAGGTTGGAAGATAAAAATTGCTTGAGATGTGTGAGGAATTGGTTAGAAGTTGTCTCCATTATAAGGGGGAGGAGGGGCTCTTTAGGAAAGTGTGAAACTATTATTTTATTATATAATGATATTCGATTTATAATGGTCCAAAAATCATTAAGGTTGATGATAAGATGCTTCATAATCGAAATAAAATCATCCAATCAGAATTGGAAATTTTTTTGATAATATTTTAATCATTATAATCTAATTTATTTTAATCATTTGTTAATGAGGTAAATACTGCATCATTATTGTGTCATAAATAAATTAATTTATTCGATGTCTAAAAATTATAAAAAAATTCTAAATTGTGGGAAATCTTCTTATATTTCTAATAAATATTTATATTCTAAAATAGGACTTATATAAGACCATATAAAAATTAATTACTAAAAGAGTTTTGTTAATATCAATTTTGTCTTTATATTAAATTAATTAATCTAAATTGTCATTTTCACTCCCAAGTGGATCAATGGGGTCCCAAAATCGACAAAAAGATGTCCATGGTCTTTAATGACTCATCCAATAAGGTTTGGACCAGTGTTAAGGTAATTTTGAATTATTATAATATTCTTTTAACCTTGAATTACCTTATTTACATTTAACCGCGGTAAATAAAAGTTAAAAGTTACTATTCACCAAAAAATTATTTTCATCCTTATAAACAACATTTTACTTCTTGATAACAACCATGAATGTTGGATTTTTGAAATTCAATTCAAAGAACTAGTAAAATTTCATTTAAATGAAAATATAAGCCCCCCCCCCCTTAAACCTTACTTAATATTGAATTAAATGAATAATTCACGTTGAGGATCTTTTCAAGTTTAGAGTTTTAGAGAATTAGAACATAACTATTACATCTCAAAAGATTACAAAGTAGTCACTTCTACTAAGTTTCCATAATAAAAAAAACTCATAAAAAGAAACGTGTCTAGTTCCATGTTTTATATAGGATGACATTCCCTTGATCCCATCCTTGACCTTATTCAACATTAAGTCCTCTGAAAACATTTCAAAAAAAACTTGGGGTGAGCATAAAAAGCTCAGTAAGGGATACATAAAGAATGAAAACTGTTAGTTTTTCAAACATCAAGTAAACCACATATACTCTATCAAAGTAATACATTCACCTTCATGAAGTAGTAAAAACTATTCACTGAATAAAGTATCATTACTTACCTTTTTGTAACCAAAGGATTACCATAAAACCCATAAAAAGAACACATAACATATATAAAGGTAACTTGGGACATAAACATACTTATGTGGAATAACCATACGGTCGACTTCCACACATATCACTTAATGGAATAGCCATACGGCCAATTTCCATACATACTTAATGGAATAGCCATATGGCCGACTTCCATACCCAATGCATTGGAGGTTATAATGTAACCACCCGTCCTGGTATTCACGGAACCACCCGTCATATGGTTTATAATGTAACCACCCGTTAAAATGTCTAAGTACCAATATAAAATCATAAAACATAAAACCAATATAAAGGAATGATAACATTTCCACATTTCAATCGCAATATATCATAAATATATTGACATAATAGAATCCTTTTTCCAAACTATTTTCAATACCAAAATACATAAAAGAGTATATGGTATTTATTTTATTCTAAAAACATTGCGGCTTGTTTAGGAAGCCAAAGACCAAATAATACTCGCGGCGGAGGAAAAGGTCGTTGTCGCCGCGTACGTTAAAAGAAACATTCCTTTTTGTCGTTTTGTAAAACGCTTCTTAGAAAAAGATTCCTTTTGTATAAAATTAAAAGTCAAAGGGGTTTATACACCGTATAAAAGAATGTTGTGTATAAAACGAAATATGCCTCAATGAAAGGAGATTGAGACGAAGTCCCTTACCTCGGGTCCGACTTGACTCGATCGTTCTTTAACGTCCTGAATAATAAACATGAGTTAATTTATACTTGATTAAGAACATTTTTAAAGTTCATAATTCCTTTTATATCACTTATTGCCATGTTATAAACATTATGTAACCATTTAAGTTAATAATGTTTGTTTTGTCAATATTTGGTTCTTAAGTCTAAAGTGGACTTCTTACAATTACATGTTGTTCGTGTGGTCAAAGGTTATTTATATCTAGAATGAAATTCCCGATTTGGATATAATATGTATCATATATATCTATCATATAAATGTATTTATAATATTACATAATCATTTAGATGTAAGAAATGAAATGCACCGTTCATGGAGACGGTAAGCCGTACGTACGCATGAACGCTACTTTCATTTCTTTGTCATATTAATGGAATTAAAACTAAATGAGAGGTATGTATATTTTAATTCCAGAATTATATTCATCATTTAGATATATCATTAATTATATATATCCATTATATACATGTACTTTTAATAGTACATTACATTTGGGGATAAGAAATGAAATGCACCGTTCATGGAGACGGTAAGCCGTACGTACGCATGAACGCTACTTTCATTTCTATCTCATACTTTAATGGAAAGAAATAATAATGATATAGAGGTATATTATAATTCCAGTATAACATCATATATAATAACTTTAAATCCATCCTTTACACGTCCCACATATGGCATTAACGAATCACATCACTTTGAGGGGCGGTAGTCCGCACTTCCTTAAATGAAGATATCGTGTTTACCCATAATGGAAACCATAAAGGTATGCCCAAAATGAAAAATACAAAAGCTTAAATAAAAAAATAAACATATTATATATCATATATAAAAATATTGACATCATAATAGCCACCTTTTAAGGTGTTAAATGAGTATTGAACAATCATCGTTTCGGGAGGCAGAATTTCGCCATCCACGGAAACCGTATGTTATTTAACCATTTGATGTAGTTGTGTGAGAGTGTAGCTCGAATAAATCTTATAACAACATCCTAGTATATTGAAGATACTGGTGTTGTTACAAAAGAAGTAAATAAAAAGAGTTTAGAGGGTTGGAGAAGCAAAATAAAACAAATGAACAAGAGAGAATGAATTACCTTTAAAAGTGTAACTCTTTTTGATTTGAGCCTAAAGGCTTCCTTTGAAAGGATTCTGCCCAAAGGGAATACTCTAGGATGAGGAGAGGGATGTGTAGAGAGTAAATGGGAAGGGGTTGGCCGAGCCAAAGGCTTGAGGAGTGTGTGTAAGGTGGTAGAGGTGGGGGCCTTTTATAAGAGGAGAGGAGGGGCACTTTTGGAAAGTAAAGAAATATTACTTTATTTGAAAATGTGTTTCGGTTTTAAAAGGTCCCACATTGATATAATTCGTGGATAAGGTGATAAGGGTTCGAAATCCACTCATCCAATTTGGTTTGGACATGTTTAGTTCATAGATTTTACATTATCTTTCCATTTTAATTAAATCGTCAAATAATGATGTCATCGCTGCATCATTATTATGTCATAAATAATTTAATTTATTTAATGTCTAAAAATTATAAAAAAAATACTATGATGTAGGAAATCTTTTTAGATTTTCAATGACTATTTATAATCAAATATCTGATCTTTATAACCCCATGTAAAATTTGTTTTCGTAAAACATATTATGTTTGTGTCATTTTTACTTTTACATTAAAGAAAAAGTAATTTATGTCATTTCCCAACCAATGTGGATCCATGGGCTCCCCAAGTTGACCCATGGCTTGTCTTGGTCGGCCATGACACAAAAAATGAGGGTAGGACATGTGTCAAGCTCATTTTATTTTATTAAAGCATTATTTTTACCTTAAACTACACTAATTACCACTAATCGCGATTAAAAACTTAATAAGTTACTATTCACCAAAAATTTATTTTAATCTCATTGAACCACATTTTACTTCTTAATGACAACCATGTATGTCGGATTTTTGAAAATCAAAACACAATGATGGCAAAATTTCATTTAAACGGAAAATTAGTTTTTATAAGTACCACTTAGTGGTTTCACTATTCATCAAAAATTGAAGTTTTTCAGAAAATTACCAAAAATTCACCCTAAGCTATATTTGATATTACGAATTCAAAAATGAATTCTATTTTACAAAATTCAAAACATATAATTCACATTAATTAATTTAATAGTTAATTCCCGCTGTCAGAGCAAATAGCGTGTTTTTATGGAACAATAAGTATCAAAAGATTGACACTAGTTTAAGTCCGATTTCAAAGTGAAATTAATTCCAACGACCACTATTGGATTTAATGGTAAAAATATTTTCTAATTTCACTTTAAAACCAATTCAAAATATAATCTAATCATATAAATAAATTAGATTAAAAAGAGGTTTTGAATTAAAATACAACATTTTACAATATTCATAAAAAAATTGAACTTTATCAGAAAGGTACCAAAAATTTACACAAAGTAAATTTTGTTGTCCCGATTCTAAAGAAGAGTTATATTTGGTCCAATAGAATTTATAAGATCGATCAAAACTATATTTAATGACGGTTCTCCATCAAAAGGTGATAAGTGGACCTTTCGTGAAAATTAGGGTATAAATGCCTAAAATTGAACTCTTTCCATATTTTAAGCCTTTATCTTTTATTGGGTAAATGTAAAAACATTTAAAAACATATATAATCATATTTTAGTTATTTCTATCCATTCCCGCTAGTACAATGGCTACTCTTTAACTAACATTTAAAATAATATTATTTTATTACTTGTGTGCAACGTAAGTTTTCAAAGAAACTCATCGTTGCGTACCGAGTATGCTATCGAATGTAGAAACCCCTTTTAATTAAAATTAATATTTAATTCGTAAATATTAATAAATATGAAAATTCTTTATTCTTTATTTACCTAGGATGTTACATCCTTCCCCCTTTTGGGAATTGCGTCCTCGCAATTTTATTCACTTATCAAAATAAGTGGGGGTATTTATCCCTCATAGCATTTTCAGATTCCCACGTTGCCTCTTCAATCACATGGTTTTTCCACAAAACCTTTACCTGATGAATCACCTTATTCCGTAACACTTGCTCCCTGTGGTCAAGAATCTGGACCGGTTGTTCCTCATAAGATAGGTTCTCTTCTAGCTGAACTACCTCTGGAATCAAAGCATGAGATGGATCTGGCATATACTTTCTCAACATTGAAACATGAAAAACATTGTGTACCTGAGATAAACTCGGAGGTAAATCCACCCGGTATACAACTGATCCAACTCTCTCCAGAATTTCATATGGTCCAATAAACCTTGGACTCAGCTTTCCTTTCTTACCAAATCGCATCACACTTTTCCATGGTGATACTTTGAGAAAAACATGATCACCTACCTCAAAAGAGAGATCCTTCCTCCTGTTGTTTGCATAACTCTTCTGCCTGCTTTGAGCTGTTCTCTTGTGCTTCTGAATCAACTGAACTTTTTCTGCCATCTTATCTACCAATTCTGGTCTCATCAGCTTCCTTTCACCCACTTCATTCCAAAATGCAGGAGTTCGACACCGCTTCCCATATAATACCTCAAATGGTGCCATCTGTATACTGGAATGAAAACTGTTATTATATGAAAATTCAACCAAAGAAAGATGTTTGTCCCAACTTCCCTGATAATCCATCGAACAAGCTCATAGCATATCCTCCAATGTCTAAATTGTTCGTTCTGACTGCCCATCTGATTGAGGATGAAAAGCTGTACTAAAATTTAATTCAGTACCCAACGACTTCTGAAGGCCTTTCCAAAAGTTAGAAGTAAACCTGGGATCACGATCCGATACAATGGAGAGAGGAACTCCATGTAACCTGACTATCTCTTTAAGATACAAACGGGAAAGTTGATCTTGGGAAAAAGTATCTCGTATAGAAAGGAAATGAGCATATTTGGTCAAGCGATCAGCAATAACCTAGATTGCATTATTACCTCGAGATGTATTCGGTAATCCCACAACAAAGTTCATGGATATATTCTCCCATTTCCACTCTGGCACTGGTAAAGGCTAAAGCATCCCTTTCGGTAACTGCCGCTCTACTTTAACCTGTTGACAATTCAAACACTTCACAGTAAAATCAGAAATATCTCTTTTCATTCCATCCCACCAGTAATACTCCTGCAGATCTCTATATATCTTAGTACTGCCAGGATGAACTGAAAACAGGGAACTATGAGCCTCACATAACAACTTATTCTTCAACTGTGAATCACAAGGCACACATAACCTCTTCCCAAACCTCAAAACACAAACACAAACTTATCCAAGAACTCATGGAAAATTTTATTCATAAGGTCCATGAATACATCAGGTGAATTGGTTAACCCAAAAGGCATAACTACAAATTCATAATGTCCATATCTAGTACGGAACGCAGTCTTCAGAACGTCTGCTTCTTTTGCTTTAAACTGATGGTACCCCGACCTCAAGTCAATCTTCAAAAAATACTGAGCTCCCTGGAGCTGATACCACTTCATTCGATGGCCCAACATCTGCTGAAGTTGTTGCAAAGGATTTCACCACCCCTTCCTTCTTGTAGTCTGGCTGCATTCCCCCAGTTGAGTTCTTCGTTGGACACTCGTTTGCATAATGACCCATTTCATTACACTTAAAACATCTTACCGTTGGCTTTTCATTTCCTGCTTGATCATCTTCCTTACAGTTACGAGCAATATGACTAGACTTACCACACCTAAAGCACTTACCAGACTTGGATAAACATTCTCTAGGATGCATTTTACCACACTTCTCACAGGATGGATATTTGGTTTTCTTACATCCTTACTTCTTTGATGAATTCTTCCCCTTTGCCTGCCAACTAGACCTCTTATTCTGTTGTTTGTCATAGAACACCTGATCATCGGCAAACTCCATTTCCACCTTCTCCGCACATCGAACAAGTTTTACATAACTTTTGAACTCACTATAAGCTAAAGCCCTTCGATAATTTGGCTTTAACCCTGAGTAAAAATGGTTTATTTTAATATCAAGATCTCGTATGAAGTTTGGAGCATACCTTGAAAATCGAGTGAACTTTTCTTCATAAGCAAACACTGAATCATCCTCCTGCCTCAATTCTAGGAATTGTTTTTCCATCCTAAGACGAACCACCTTAGGAAAATATTTCTCAAGAAACATACCTTCGAATTCGTCCCAGTGAAGATCCTCAATCTCATCACTATCCCTTATATTTTTCACCATCGACCACCACTGATCAGCTTCACCTTCAAAACGGTAAATAGTAAGACTAACCTTTTGATGTTCTGAACACCCCGTGACATCAAAAATCTTCTCCAGTTCTTTAATACACCCTTCAGCTTGCACAGGGTCAGATGATCCTCTGAATGATGGGGGATGTTGCCTCATGAAATGTTCCACCACTGACATGTTCCTCTGCGGTTGATCTGGCTGATCTCATGCATGGATACCACCACCATTTATAGCCTGAGTCAATTGTTCCATCACTGCAACAAACTGTTCAGTTCTAATTCCGAACATCTCAGGTTGCTGATTTGGAAGGTTATCTTCCTCCTGATGTCGTCCCAACATAGCTGCTTTGTTTCCTCTGCGGAAACCCATTCTGAACATAGAAATATCTTAGGCGAAGCAACATGGTAATCCGTAAATGCTATATCATTTCAATCATGTTATAATTTAACACTTTTCTAACTCCTAAAGTTGTCTAAACTGACCTTTGATACCAACTATAAGGCCCCAGCCTTAATCCTTACTTAATATTGAATTAAATGAATAATTCACGTTGAGGATCTTTTCAGGTTTAGAGTTTTAGAGAATTAGAACATAACTATTACATATCAAAAGATTACAAAGTAGTCACTTCTTCTAAGTTTCCATAATAAAAAAAACTCTTAAAAAGAAACGTGTCTAGTTCCATGTTTTATATAGGATGACATTCCCTTGATCCCATCCTTGACCTTATTCCACATTAAGTCCTGTGAAGACATTTCAAAAAAAACTTGGGGTGAGCATAAAAAGCTCGGTAAGGGATACAGAAAGAATGAAAACTGTTAGTTTTTCAAACATCAAGTAAACCATATATACTCTATCAAAGTAATACCTTCACCTTCATGAAGTAGTAAAAACTCTTCACTGAATAAAGTATCATTACTTACCTTTTTGTAACCAAAGGATTACCATAAAACCCATAAAAAACACATAACATATATAAAGGTAACTTGGGACATAAACATACTTAAGTGGAATAACCATACGGTCGACTTCCATACATATCACTTAATGGAATAGCCATACGGCCAATTTCCATACATACTGAATGGAATATCCATACGGCTGACTTCCATAACCAATGAATTGGAGGTTATAACGTAACCACCCGTCCTAGTATTCACGGCACCACCCGTCATATGGTTTATAACGTAACCACCCGTTAAAATGTCCAAGTACCAATATAAAATCATAAAACATAAAACCAATATAAAGGAATGATAACATTTCCAAATTTCAATCACAATATATCATAAATATATTGACATAATAGAATTATTTTTCAAAACCATTTTCAATACCAAAATACATAAAAGAGTATATGGTATTTATTTTATTCTAAAAACATTACGGCTTGTTGAGGAAGCCAAAGACCAAATAATACTCGCGGCGGAGGAAAAGGTCGTTGTTGCCGCGTACGTTAAAAGAAACATTCCTTTTTGTCGTTTTGTAAAATGCTTTGTAGAAAAAGATTCCTTTTGTATAAAATTAAAATTCAAAGGGGTTTATACACCGTATAAAATAAAGTTGTGTATAAAACGAAATATGGCTCAATTAAAGGAGATTGAGACGAATTCCCTTACCTCGGGTCCGACTTGACTCGATCGTTCTTTAACGTCCTGAATAATAAACTTGAGTTAATTTATACTTTATTAAGAACCTTTTTAGAGTTCATCATTCCTTTTATATCACTTATTGCCATGTTATAAAGATTATGTAACCATTTAAGTTTATAATGTTTGTTTTGTCAATATTTGGTTCTTAAGTCGAAAGTGGACTTCTTACAATTACATGTTGTTCGTGTGGTCAAAGGTTCTTTATATCCAGAATGAAATTCACGATTTGGATATAATATGTATCACATAAATCCATAATATACATGTATTTATAATATTACATAATCATTTATAGGTAAGAAATGAAATGCACCGTTCATGGAGACGGTAAGCCGTACGTACGAATGAACGCTACTTTCATTTCTTTGTCATATTAATGGAATTAAAACTAAATGAGAGGTATGTATATTTCAATTACACAATTATATTCATCATTTAGATATATCATTAATTATATATATCCATTATATACATGTACTTTTAATAGTACATTACATTTGGGGATAAGAAATGAAATGCACCGTTCATGGAGACGGTAAGCCGTACGTACGCATGAACGCTACTTTCATTTCTATCTCATACTTTAATGGAAAGAAATAATAATGATATAGAGGTATATTATAATTCCAGTATAACATCATATATAATAACTTTAAATCCATCCTTTACACGTCCCACATATGGCATTAACGAATCACATCACTTTGAGGGGGCGGTAGTCCGCACTTCCTTAAATGAAGATATCGTGTTTACCCATAATGGAAACCATAAAGATATGACCAAAATGAAAAATACAGAAGCTTAAAGAAAAAAATAAACATATTATATATCATATATAAAAATAGTTACATCATAATGGCCACCTTTGAAGGTGTTAAATGAGTATTGAACAATCATCGTTTCGGGAGGCAGAATTTCGCCATCCACGGAAACCGTATGTTCTTTAACCATTTTATGTAGTTGTGTGAGAGTGTAGCTCGAATAAATCTTATAAAAACATCCTAGTATATTTAAGATACTGGTTTTGTTACAAAATAAGTAAATAAAAAGAGTTTAGAGGGTTGGAGAATCAAAATAAAACAAATGAACAAGAGAAAATGAATTACCTTTAAAAGTGTAACTCCTTTTGATTTGAGCCTAAAGGCTTCCTTTAAAAGGATTATGCCCAAAGGGAATCCTCTAGGATGAGGAGAGGGATGTTTAGAGAGTAAATGGGCAGGGGTCGTCCGAGCCAAAGGCTTTAGGAGTGTGTGTAAGGTGGTAGAGGTGGGGGCCTTTTATAAGAGGAGAGGAGGGGGACTTTTGGAATGTAAAGAAATATTACTTTATTTGAAAATGTTTTTCGGCTTTAAAAGGTCCCACATTGATATAATTCGTGGCTAAGGTGATAAGGGTTTTAAATACACTCATCCAATTGGTTTTGGACATGTGTAGTTCATAGAGTTTACATTATCTTTCCATTTTATTTAAATCGTCAAATAATGATGTCATCGCTGCATCATTATTATGTCATAAATAATTTAATTTATTTAATCTCTAAAAATTATAAAAAAAATACTATGATGTAGGAAATATTGTTAGATTTCCAATGACTATTTATAATCAAATATCTGATCTTTATAACCCCATGTAAAAATTGTTTTTGTAAAACATATTATGTTTGTGTCATTTTTACTTTTACATTAAATAAAAAGTAATTTATGTCATTTCCCAACCAAAGTGGATCCATGGGCTCCCCAAGTTGACCCATGGCTTGTCTTGGTCGGCCATGACACAACCAATGAGGGTAGGACATGTGTCAAGCTCATTTTATTTTATTAAAGCATTATGTTTACCTTAAACTACACTAATTACCACTAATCACGATTAAAAACTTAATAAGTTACTATTCACCAAAAAATTATTTCAATCTCATTGAACCACATTTTACTTATTAATGAAAACCATGTATGTCGGATTTTTGAAAATCAAAACACAATGATGGCAAAATTTCATTTAAATGGAAAATCAGTTTTTATAAGTACCACTTAGTGGTTTCACTATTCATCAAAAATTGAAGTTTTTCAGAAAATTACCAAAAATTCACCCTATGCTATATTTGATATTACGAATTCAAAAATTAGGTCTATTTTACAAAATTCAAAACATATAAGTCACATTAATTAATTTAATAATTAATTTTCGCTGTCAGAGCAAATAGCGTGTTTTTATGGAACAATAAGTATCAAATGATTGACACTATTTTAAGTCCGATTTCAAAGTGAAATTAATTCCAACGACCACTATTGGATTTAATGGTAAAAATATTTTCTAATTTCACTTTAAAACCAATTCAAAATATAATCTAATCATATAAATAAATTAAATTAAAAAGAGGTTTTGAATTAAAATACAACATTTTACACTATTCATAAAAAATGAACTTTATCAGAAAGGTACCAAAAATTTACACAAAGTAAATTTTGATGACCCGATTCTAAAGAAGGGTTATATTTGGTCCAATAGAATTTATAAGATCGATCAAAACTATATTTAATGATGGTTCTCCGTCAAAAGGTGATAAGTGGACCTTTCGTGAAAATTAGGGTATAAATGCCTAAAATTGAACTCTTTCCGTATTTTAAGCCTTTATCTTTTATTGGGTAAATGTAAAAACATTTAAAAACATATATAATCATATTTTAGTTATTTCTATCCATTCCCACCAGTACAATGGCTACTCCTTAACTAGAATTTAAAATAATATTATTTTATTACTTGTGTGCAACGTAAGTTTTCAAAGAAACTCATCATTGTGTACCGAGTACGCTATCAAATGTAGAAACCCCTTTTAATTAAAATTAATATTTAATTCGTAAATATTAATAAATATGAAAATTTTTTATTCTTTATTTACCTGGGATGTTACAGAAAAATTCAGTTTTTTAACTACCACTAAGTGGTTTCACTATTCATCAAAAATTGAAGTTTTTCAGAAAAATACAAAAAAAACAGCCTAAGCATTATTTGATATTCCGAATTAAAAATTGATTTCTATTTTTCCCAATTAAAAACATAGAAGTGGCATTAATTAATTTAAAAATTAATTCCTGCTGTTAAAACAAATAGAGTGTTTTTAAGAAACAATAACTATCAAAATATTGATACTTATTTATGTCCAATTTCAAAGTGAAATTAATTCCAATGACCAAAATTGGATTAAATGGTAAAAATTTATTTTAATTTAACTTTAAAACCAATTAAAAAGATAATATAACCATATAAATAAATTAGATTAAAAGGCACTTTTGAATTAAAATACAATATTTTTCACTATTCATTAAAAAATGAACTTTATCGGAAAAATTCCAAAAAATTGCACAAAGTAAATGTTGATGTCCCCATTATAATGAAGGATTTTATTTGTAAATTTGAATGTATTAAAGTGAAAAAATAAACTATATTTAAAGAGGGTTCACCATTAAAAGGCGGTAAATCAACCTTTTAATGTAAATTAAGCTTAAAATTAGATTTATTCATATTTTATGCCTCTAAAATATATTGTATAAATGTAAATACATTTAACAAACATGTATACTCATATTGTAGTTAGTATTGTTCATTCCCACCAATACAATTGCTAGGAGTTAACTACCATATAAAATAATATTATTATATTATTAGTGTGCAATGTAAGATCACAAAGGCACTCGTTGTTGCGTATCGGGTACGCTATCGAACATAGCAACCCTTTCAAAGTAAAATTTATATTTAATTCAAAAGTATGAAAATTTCATATTATTTATTTTCCTGGTATGTAACAGTTATAAAAAAAGATGTCGCAATAATTCAATCATTTTAACTAGTGTCCTTCCACAAGATCATTCACAAGTTCATGAGGCCTTTGGTTGATGGTTTTTTGATCACATGATCAATAAAATACAACCACTAAACTAATCATGTAAATTTTATAACCATAGTAATAATTTATATTTCACAGGTTTTATCATCCAAATAAACTCAAATTGATCTGAATATATCATGTTGAATCAATGAAGAAACCCAATGTAATATCCCAAAGGAGAGGTCCCTAGAACACTCACATTTGGACCTTGGATATTTTTTAGAGGCTCAACTATTGGGTATCCCCTGATCAAGTTATTCCATAATGGTTTTTTGTTAATCCATTGTATGAAGTTTATGACCACATAAACATCCAATATTATGTAACATTTATCGATTGAAAAAATCAATTTTATTGAGAGGGTTTTTATTAATTTTGAAATATTCCATCCTGGGAAACCAATCATATGATCATTAGAGAGTTATATCTTAATGAAATAAAATCATTTTAAGTACACTTGTGGCCACATGATGTTGATATAGGGAAGTCTTACCACCTTAGTCGATATAAACGAGATGCCTACCATGAAAATCAGACTCCACAATGGCCTCCTTTGGCCTATGAATACCCTAATCCCTTTCAAAATAACACTCATGTGAGATGAATGGGATATAACCAGAGAAACAGATGGTCTAGAAACCTCCTTTTTAAATATTCTATTGAAATTATGGGTCTCCCTCCAAGAGAACCCACCACGGGAATGTCACTGCAATAACTAATCACGGGCTTGAAGTTAAACTATGATGGGCTATGTGTTGCAGGTATCATGAGTGGGGGAGGGGTGGTTTGAAACCATAGGAGCAGTGTCTTAATATCATTCTCTGACTACTATGGGGTGGGGAGCTCCATCCAGGTGGAGGCCAAGGCACTTTTCACAGGTCTGAAGTTATGCAGGTAGAAGGGGATCCCACTTCGGCAAGTGGAAACAGACTCCAAAATCATTCATGATTCCTTGCTTGGCACATCTGTCACTCTATGGTCGATTTCTTATATCATCAGGAGATGCAAAACCATCCTCACCAACAACAATGTTCAGGTTCTACACACGTGGCGTGAGGGCAATAAAGTAGCGGATCATTTGGCATCCATGGCAGTGGTAGACCTGGGTTGTAGCGTCTTTTGTGTTTCAACTGTTCTTCAATTGGGTGCTGAGGGGACTAACTTGGTAAGAGGGGATCATCTAGGGCATCATTACTTTAGGCATCCATTGTTCCTTGTTCTCATGACCTTGTACTTGGCCAGTTCTTGTGTTTTTTTCTTGTATAATAAATTTATATCCGTTCATGTTCATGTTCATGTACATCCCAGAAAAAATGGAGTCTCTAATCATTCATCAAGCTCTGATTAATGTTTGAATGATCCCTCTCAAGACCTCAATTTGTATCACACAATTGTATGAGTGATATAACCTCATGTGATATGGTAGGACATGTCTTAGAACATATATAACATTCATAGCAGTGTTTGCTAGTATAAACCTATGGGCATGCATCTTGTGATTCCATAAACAATTGGTCTCACATTACTCCTTTCCTCAGCCTCATGAATATGATCCACCTATATATTGATCACACCTCCTCACCATGTTATGTATTCCATCATCCATGAACATTAAGACATCATTGGTAAACCATTTACATGTGAACTTATAACTTATCACAATACCTCATGAAGGTCTTTTGGATCACATGAAATCAAACATCATGTGGTGTAAATAAGAAGACATCCATTGACATAGATTCATCTTTTAAATGAATATAATACAATGTAAAAAACCTAGGTTTTTCTGAAGAACCCCTCACAAGACCCATATAAGGTCATGTTAATCTCATAATAATTGTGGATTTATGTAGATCCATCATATGTTCACCCCTCCGCATGTGTGTGGCCTTAAAACTCATGTTAGTCCCTTACATTGTAATAAAAACACTATGAGGTAAAATTTGAAGAAAACCCTTAGCTATAAACCCTTCAGCCTAGGATAACGGTTGTCCATGGAGATATAAGTAATGATTCCATATGGCATTAAACATCGACACACTAATGGGTCCAAGATCATATACATTTTCATGAAACTCTATCACAATATTAATTTATGGTCACTTGATCATGACATTCTTCATTAGACTCTTCATTCCCTTTGGAGGTCTTGGACACGACACTTTGATCATAAGACAGACCCTAGAAAAGTTGGTTTTATCTCACAATATTTTCTTAACATGTTGACATTGTCACTTGATTTCCCATTGACATGTCAGAAATGTTATGTGATTGTTTATGAATAATTCTGGAAGATATCAAGACCATTTATTGACATTTTCATGCAACAGTATGAGAACAAGTCATGTCAATCTTATGAGGCACCATGTAATTTTCAACCTTTATTATATAGATATATCCTAGACAATGCACTTAAATCATTCAAATGTATATTTGACATGTCAATATTGTCATTCTTGAAACATTGGATATGTACTCTTTTAATATGTGAATAAATCCAAGAAAAGTCATTTTATCATGCGAAGCATATTTTAAATATCATGCAATCACCCTTAGATTTATTTTACATGTCATACTAACACCTCTAACATATCTCCTAGATATGCAAGACATGTCTAGAAGAAACCCAAGACATGTCAGATTGATCCTTTATGATATGTCATCTTTTCTTAGTGGATTCATATAGAATCATTCCATGTGGACTTTAGCTAGGAATATTTAGTTGTATTCCCCTTTATATGGGGAGTGTACTTAAATGGATTGGGATACACACTCATGAGTCCCTATTGGTGTCATGATCTCAAATAGACCTTTCAAGTTCTCCATTTCTTTTTATCATCCAGTTGGTAGAGAATGATTATGCCAAAGGGAAACCCCAGTGTGTATGGAATGTTCTACTAAACTATGATAACTATGGTTCATATCCAAATAGGGAACATCAGATGCCTTCCTCTTCCTTGAGCTCCAATGGGAACCCAGTTTGGTTTAATACCCATCATGCCTCTGAAATTTCATCTATTAGGACACAATAATTCCCATGGTATGATCATTCGACCTTATCCATTAGCATATTGAGAATCTAATGGACCTAAAATGACTTTGATTCCTTCAATGAACAAGATATACATGACTCCTTCCTAAGGCCTAATCGCAATTAGGAATCCACCTTAGTGTAATCACCCACCATTTCATTCACATTTCTACCAAAGATACCTAATCATTCTCATGGGTAGACTATCCTTCATCATTATCAATGTATGAGAAGTGGGATGATACACAGGCATAATTTTAAGTTTATTCCATGACCATTCACTCAATGTAGCTCAAACCCATAAGTGGGTTAGGGATGAATAGAACAGTTTAAAATATAATTCAAGTTATAATATAGGATATGTAGAATTCCTTACTATGGCCCGCTCTCTATAACACATACTTCATGAGATGGGTAATCATACCTCTCAAAGAGAAACATTATTGTGTAATCCCCAGACATATATTCTCTCATGAAATATGTTCAACCATATGCTACCCATTTTTTCTCACACCAAGATGACTCACGTGGCCCTAAATATAGGATATGATTACATTTGATAGTGTGAATAGTATTATCCAATATGGGGTCACCATTGGGATATAATTCTAACTAAATCTAATATATGCTCACATGGACATACTCATGATGAAGAAATATAGGAAATTATTATATGCATAAGTCCTACCAAGGGCCTCTATTTTTGTATCCATCATGAGAAGAAATTCGTTATAATAACTACATAGAATCTAATTCTTGTCTCAAATATGATACATAGTAGGCCTCATCAAGGTCCAATATTGATATTTATTTCCTTAATGTATAAAATTAAACAATATGGAAATGTCCAATAACAAGACATTAAAATATGTCAAATGAACTACATAGGTTTTCATTATTATTGTCATAGGATACATATGATGCCTTGTAGAGGTTTGATCCCATATCCAAGACACTAACATATCCTCTTGATGACAATAAACACTAGAGTTAACAAACATTATCTCAAATCAGAACATCATAAATAAGTAATGGAGTGGTGGAGAACCCACAACATGCAGAAAATCCCTCATATCAATACATGTTCTCAATAAATCTTGTTACATAGGGGTAACCAACATAATTTAAGATATTTGGAAATTATATCATAAACATATCTTAAATCTATTAGAGTGTCCAAGAGTACAAAACAATTAACACCAAAAATGGTGTGATGTGCCCGACCTCCCAACCTCTCAAACAATGTATCTTCTTAATTATTGTTGAGTCTAAAACCCCAAAGGACCACTTAACATAAAAAATAAGTTCCATGAACAATTATTGATGTGGGAACCATTGGGAGTTTCTTAGGAAGGCCTAATAAATTGTTGAACTAATGTGATTTATTGAGAATGGTATTGAACCCCACATAATCAAACCATCGTCGAATCCCATCCACATATTTTTTGATGAAATAAATATCTATGAATGTATATTATGTTTATTTTCATGAATATTACTATGATCTAAAATTAAATATAAGTTTATCTCTTTTCAAGGGGTTTTGTTGTAGGTATTACTAAATTCTTAAGGGACATTATCTGAATTTCCATTTACTGAGGAATATTGTAATATTCCACATCTATATTATTTTATGAGGCATATCTAATAAGCCAATAGTATATATTATATCATAAATATATTCATGTACATGATATTTAATGTTTCATTTTATGTCATTTTTAATGGGTTTATGATTGAAAAAATATCTACAGTGGAAATTTCTTAATGTTACAATCACCTTTCTTTTCAGGTTTGTTTATATTGAAGGTTCTTTAAAATTAAATCATATGATATAATTTCCATGAACCAAACATCTTTTATTATCATATGTTGATTAATTTGGATCACATTTTTACTTTTAATTTCATCACATATTGTTTGAATAAATTTCATGAAATTAGTTTCTAATTGATACTGATCATGTATATTATTACAGGTCAAGAATATTTCACTTTCATTTAAATACTTTATAAAATGTTTTCCAAAATATTATTTAATATAAATAAATGATTTTATAAATCCATTTTACATGATATTTAACCTTATTTTAAAATTATTTGAAATGAAAATTCTTAACATTTTCTAAATTAGTTACTTTTGACTACCCTTTACATAATATTTTGAAAATAATTTTTATTTTCAACATATACAACATGGAATATTTTTCCTAACATCATTAACATTATTTAATTTTAGACTTCATTTAAATGTTTCCATGGTTTTTTTAAATAAATATATTCTTACAATATGTTTTAATGTTTTATTTTTGGAGGTGATTATCAAAATGAAAATGTTATTTAACTCATAATTTATCTAATGGTATTTTAATGTTATTTCCATTCGTCAACATCAAAAACTATTGTTGTTACTTTTGAGCCAGTGGGAATATTTTTTAATGTTACTGACCATATTCTATATGTGGATGCACTAACATTGTTTCAAATGGATTATTATAGAACCCATTTATTTTACACATGTTAATCCTATTTCAAATAGATTATTATAGAAACAGATTCATTTCCATCGATTTATCATGTTTCAAAGATATTTTTATAAAACCAATTTATTTTTTATATATTAAAATTAATCTAAAAATATTGTTATGTAAGTCATTTATTTTCCATGATCTGATCATATTTTAAATAAATTAACATGAATACTATTTTTTCTATGGGTTAATCAACTTATAAAAGGAATAATAAATTTTTCTATGAGTTTTACTATGAAATGAATGATCTATGTACTCTATTTATGGTCTTGAACATTGTTAAATTATTCTTTCACCCAGAAATAGTTGGTTGAGTCTAATATATCTTATACTATCGGTGTGCCAAGATAGTGCTGGATGATCCCAATATAACTTATATGATGGTTGTGCCCATATATAACACTTATACATTGTGTATTGATTACGTTCTTGATTGAATAATATTTGAAGTACACCATATTTTTATTCCATTTTTAAGTTTTTTTAAGGTTTATTTAAGTGTTCTATGATGATTATGTCCCAAGATACAAACATATTATTTATGTGGATATGGGTTATAAATGTTTCCTTTGATCAAGATTGATATCACATGGATCGTAATTATGAATTCTGATGAATATTGCTTCTATTAAACTTGTATTCCATGTATAAAAATTTTATAATCATTATATTAATATTAATTAGTCCTTGTAAGTTCTAATTATGAACTATGATTATTTAATCATACCCTTATTCTCATCATAATATCCTTGTTTACATTCAATTTTTAATTCCTAAGTCTACCCTTATTGAGCATTTTAGATCACCATTATTTTGTTTCATTTTCCCAATTTTATCAAGAATAATGTTAAATGAATTATTTATATATTGGTTTAATATGGATCGTGATGATGACCTAATATATAATATGAAAATATGGATACATTAGGAGATGTCGTTCATCTTTATGAACCTATTGTTTTTTAATCCATGATGCTAAGGGTGGTTCTTAATTCTCTAAAACTCAAAATCTAAAAGATGATTGATAATGTAATTGATTCAATAATTAAATATTATTTTTTATGAATTTTATGGAAAAAATTCACACATCATCTGTTTCAAATCTATAAATGTAATGTTTATGATCTCATCATAAGATATGGGAGTTTCAGTTTTAGTTTTTAATAGTTTGTATCAAAGGAGGGGGTATATATCATTGGAGATTAAGATGTTATCATGTGATATTATCTTAATATTTATGGATATCATCATAGTTATATAGGATTATATTTTACCTCACACTAAAATTCATATATACCCCTTTTAAGGTTCTAGGTGATGAGATCATAAAGCAACTAATGAAATTTTGTTAGAAGATTTTATGTTGAAGTATACATAATGATTTGGTTTAATGTGAATAATTACATTACATTTCTTGAAATAAGTTTTATATAATTTATAAACTTTAGGGATTATATAATCTTGGATAATTAGATAATTATGGGAACACAAGAATTATCTTATATATATCCAT
The DNA here is from genome assembly GCA_963277665.1 of Viscum album. Lineage (NCBI taxonomy): Eukaryota > Viridiplantae > Streptophyta > Magnoliopsida > Santalales > Viscaceae > Viscum > Viscum album. The sequence goes on along the minus strand of OY728119.1, from coordinate 765,578,478 downwards.
GGTAATATTATCTGATTTGGTAACTAAGTAATTAATTTTATTTCAAAAGAATATATTAATATGTTTGGGATTGTAAAATGAAGGTATGATATAAACATTGAGGATAATATAGTCTTTAATTTTGTTGTTATTTTATTTATTTGAGATATGGGGTAAATTTTTATATGGAAATATTTTGTGTTAACATTGATATTACTGTTAACGTTTGGAGATTAATGTGTTATTTTATTATATGATGTTTTATTAATTTTTTAATTTTCATACAGTGAACTAACCATTTTGGTTTTTGATAATATATTAAGATATTTTTAATATAATTACTATCCATTTTATGGTTATATGGTCGTTAGAATTTTGATTTTAGTACTTTAGGTATTAAAGGAAAATCAACTTGAATACACATCATTTAGAAAAAACAATTATATTTTGGTGGACATTGAATGAAGGATGAAATTATTCATATAGATTAATAATATTTCATTATGATCATAGTATATATGAAAAGGAATCCAAAAACTCTAGTAAAATTCTATTGAAGCCAAATATGGTCATATTACCATCATTTATGATTATATAAATGACCTTTTTTACACCTCTTTGGTTTATGGTTTTGTGGTTGTTAAATTTCTGTTGATCATTACATTTATTATTATAGACGACATGTGTAGCTCTATATCATTATTTGGGAATTAAACATTTATTAAATCTCAAAATATTCACTTTAATCATACGTTGTTCTATTTTGAAATCTGATATGTTTTATTCAAAATATTCTCCATACACCATTTTTTCTCTTATCAAGAGGATGTTTTATCAAACTTCCTTACAATGTGGTTTTCTAAAAAATGTATTTTATAATTTACAATGTTTGATTAAGAAAAAAAAGTTAACATTTTTAGGATTCAATTTATTAAAGTATGGGATAATATAACACCTTGATATTTTAGAAAATAAAACTATATTCGATAGTTTATTCTAAGAGCAACACATAGAAAAAACAAAATGTGAAATATATAACAATAATAACCTCACCATCAAATTGAAAGGTGAAAATATTATTACCAACCATATGAAATATATATATAAATTTCTTAATAAATATTAAATATTGATAAATTCATAGTAAATAATCAATCAACATTAAGAAAGTAATAATAATAATCAGAAACATGTTTTCTTCAAAAAAGATTTTTATTTCATTTTTGAGATAATTTTATATTTTTTTTTAAATACAGAATAATTATTTGGTAAAATTAAAATAATTTTTTGATTATTAATTTAAAATTTAAAATTCTATGAATTTATTATTTTTTTGGAAAATATTGATTTTAGTGAATAGTGAAAAGGACAATTTTTCTAAAAATGTCATTTCATTTTAATAAATTAAGAAATTTAAAAGTACCATTATGTTTTAAATATAATTTAAAGTAAATTAATAATTATATATTTATATTTAATGAAATTAATTAATTTTCAATCGTATTCCTATTGTATTTTAGTATAAATTTTTTTTTTGGGTTTAAAAATGGTATTTTTTTTAAAACAACTATTTGAAAGTTTATAATGATTATCAAATTTAATTAATTAAAGAAAACCATAATGTAAAATAAATTAAATGAAATATATATATATATATATTATATATCAATAAATATTAATTTATATTCATGTTATTATTATTACTTGTAATATATTTAATATAAAATCATATTTCTCTTAAAAAAATACACTTCTTGAAAACCCGATTTTTCATTGTGTGTGTGGGATTAATTTTAAATTAAAAATTAAAAATTCATTGAATTTAAGTTGGTAAAATAGATAAAATATTTTTTATATTTATTTTTTATATTATCTAATAATCTCAACATAATTTCTGACTATAATGAAATGTGAAAACAGTAATACATAATTTACACAGTTTAGTTGAAAATAGGTTTACCAGGGGTTAAACTAAAAAGATAAGTGTTAAAATGACTTAAAATATGTATAAATACTATTTTATGAAAATATTTTGATCATATAATTTCTAATTCAATATAAGGATCCATTTTGGAATACGTTCTAATGAAAAAAATATGGGGAAACCGTTTTCTTTTAAATAATTATAAGTGTTCCACTCACATCACTCATAAAAGGCCATCCATCTCCTCTCTTATCCACACCATAAAATGAATTTAACAAAGAAAATACCTGAAAACTTTCTTTATTACATACCTCAACACATATTATTATCCATATTTAGATTATAATTCCATCATAGTAATCGTTTTGGTGCTTACCAAAGGAGTTTGTCTGGAGAAGAGGTAACGTGCTTAACTGAACATCATTATTTTCATTCTTTTTAACTATCATTAACTAATAATCAATTATAATTGTATAAAAAACTAATATAAAACATATAATTAGATGTTATTAAGTTATTTTTATTACCTAAATCCATCTCCACTTCCATGTAATGGGATATGAAATCATCATTCGTGTGTACGGTGCACTACCACCTTGTAAAACGATGTAATTTGTTTTTCATCATCCTCTATTATAGCCTGATATATGATGGATTAAATTTATATGTATGATTTTTTTTACATATTTATACTTATTTATATATTCTATTACATTTACCTTTTTTATTTTCTATTATGTGGGTGATACAATTATGTTACTTGTGTATGTGGAAGACTACAACCATATGATATGATGTGATTTGTTTTTCAGTAATGCTTTAAAAGGTGGGTAATAATGATAATTTTAATGAATATATGTTATATAATTTAAATAATAATAATAATTATTACCAATTAATCATTCATAGAATATAATATATCATTCTCTTTCTTACACTATATAATGATAGTGTCTCTCGGGCACACATGTGGACTACTACCTCCACAAAGTGATGTGATTCTTTTTTCATCACCAAAACACTTATATGATATATATATATATAAGAAAAAAATTTATTATTTATCATATGTTTATAATTATGGAATTAAGAAATTTTACTTATCTTCTCTCCATAATGATCTCAAAAAATGGAAATGTTGCACATGCGTACGTACAACTTGTCATCTCCATGACTGTAATGTAATTCATATTTCAAAAAAAAATTAATAATTTGTTGTAACAGTATAATTTATGTATAAATATTAAAAATATTTCATGGTTATTATTATTTATAAGTTGATATAATGATATCATTTACAATTTTTAAAACACCAAATTCATTTTGATATAATAAACTGAACGCCCTTAAAACACCTAATATCAATTATACAGATTAAGTACTGTAATATAAAATTGAAATGAAATAGAATAAAATATTTAAATATAATTTATTTAAACATAAAAGGGTTATTATGAAATAAAATAATTCATATAATCTTATTATATAATAGTTAAAGGAATCACATGAAAAGTGTGAACACTAGGTAACAGTTTTATCACCACGCTTCTACTTCAGTGAGACATATTTCATATTCGCCACTTATTTTTATTGAGTGGTTCATATAATAACCATTAATTTATTTTATTATTATTTTCCTTAATATTATTTGTATTTAAAAATCAATATTTGGTTCTCTCATTTATCAGGGTTTTGATCCAGTTATTAAAAAAGTCATAAGGGTATTCATATCAGTTTCCCTTCATTGGGGAATATTGTATTGTTATGTACCTATATTATTTTACAATTCATATATATTACAAATTTCACATGTCATATAATTAATCTAATTAATATCATGATATTTAATGTTTCATTTTAACTTATTCTTTCTTGAGTCTTATGATTCAAAATATTTCTAAAGTACAAAATGCATTATATTACAATCTCATTTATTTTTTGGATTGTTTAGGTTTAAGGTTACTTTGGATGAAATAATATGATATTATTTTCTGAAACCACATAAATATTCTTATACTATATTTATCAATTTTTTTAACATGTTTAATTTAAATTTTCACCCATACTGATTGATGAAATATGAATAAATTCATTTGTATGTGATACCGATCTTGTAAGTTTTTCCATATCCAGAATTTTTCTCTTCTATATCAATGTATTCTAAATTTTTTCAATAAATTTTAAAAAAAAATTATTAATCAAATCCCTTATACATGATATTCTAACTTCTTAATGGTTTTAAATGAAAACTCTTTAATGTTTTCCAAATGGATCACCTTTGACACCATTTAGAAAAAATTGAAATGTATTTTTATTTTCATCATTTTTAACTGGAATGGATTTTCATACCATCATGAACATTACTTTATATAATATATACCTTTATAAATTTCCAATGTTTTTTTAGAAAGAATATTCTCACAATTTTATTAATGTTTTAGTTTTAAAGAATATTTTTAAAATGAAAATGTTATTTTCATCAAAATTTCATTAAATGGTATTTTCATTAAATAATGTCAATAACCCTTGTTTTTAATTATTCTACAATAAATATATTTTTTAATGATACCATCCCCAATCTTAAATTATTTTGATTAAGATTATTTAAAAGAGATCATTGTGGAACTCATTTTATTTCCAAGGGATAACCATGTTTTAATGATTTTGTTATAGAATCCATTTCTTTTCCACAGGTTAATAATGTTTCAAATAAATTGTTTAAGACCCTATTTATTTTCCACAGGTAAATAATATTTCAAAAATATGGATATAGAACCCATTTCTTTGCCATTATTTAATCAACTTATAAAAGAAATAATTTTGTTTATGTGTATTTTATAATGAATTTAAAGCTCTATGTACTATATTTATGGTTCTTAGACATCATTAAATGATGGGTTCCCTAAGATAGTGTCAGGTGATCCGGGTATATATTATACGATAAGTGCTCCCAAGTACCATCAGGTGATCCTGATATAGATTATACAATGGGTGAGTTGATATGGATATCCAATGCATTAGGTAATGATTATTTTCTCTAGAGATTTTTTTTGGAATTTTATCATATGGTAATTAAATTATTATGGTAGTTTTAAGGTTTTAGAATATTTTTAAAAAAATAAGATATCCTAACGTACCAATACATTTTTAATATTATTATTTGGGTCAAAAAAATTCATTGATCACTATTCATATAACATCGATCCTGATTATTTATTCTGATAAATCATTACTTATATTAAATCTTTATTCCATGTTTTTAGGTCTTATGATCTGGGTATAAATGTGTATGGGTCATATTTTGTAATGATTTGGTACTTTGATTATGTCATCATACTAGTAATCACATATTAATCTCACTGATGAAAATCAATTGTTAATTCCTATATTTACCCTTAGTGAGTGTTTGAGCACAAGATTATTATATTTACTTTTCCCCAGGTTATCAAGAATTAAGTTAATCAAATTATTTCAATGAGGTTTTCATATGGATGATAATGATGCCCTAATGATGAATATTAAAATATGGGTATGGTGGGATTTGGTGTTCATCTTTATGAAACAGTTGTTTTTCAATCCAAGATTTTAAGAGTTTTACATAATTCTATAAAACAATAAAACTACAGTGTCCTTAATAATGTAATTTATCTTATATTTACATATGATTTGGTGAGTTTTTTATGCTGAATATTTTGTCACAAACATTAGTATCGAAGAATAAAATGTAATTTTTATTATTTCAACAATGGATCTGGGTCTGTAGATTGGGGTAGTTATAATCATGCAAAATGTATTGGTAATAACAAGGATTCCCACAATATTTTTTGGTTGGGTTGTTCCTTGGTCACACAACCTTGAATTTTAAACCTAGGGAAAGTAGTAATATATTTTTTGAAGTGATAAAGGGGATATAGGGAAATAGATGGATATATTTCTTTAGGTTTCTATTGAATCGTTCTATTATATCCTTCATAATATTAAGAGTAAACTCAACATTGTCCCAATATTTACGAATTGGTTGAAATAAATTGTTAATCATTAAAAATATGATGATACCCTTAATTTTATAAATTTATCAAATACTTATTCAATATTCTCTATGTGGTAAATGAATTGGTGTTGATTTCAGAACACCACCAAATAAATAACTATGAGATAACATGGGGATGATCATAAAATAATAATTTTGATATCCAAATGGACTTGAAATGTCCAAATTCTTTTATATGGTCATAAAACAAGACAAACCTATTATTTACCATGTTTTATCATGACCACGCTATAGATAAATTTATACCTAGACAGAGGACCCATTATATAATTAACACTTTCTATAGTCTATATTTAGATAATCACTTGATGGTTGAAAATTCTATAACGATCCTCTTTGGAATTCCAAAAATTGATATTAATAATAAAATTACAATGAATGTATAATTTATCATCACTAATTTCATAAATTATCTACCCATTAATGGAAATATTTTTTATGTGATGCCTCATGACGAAGAAATCCTTACAAATGGAATATTGGTTTCTAGGTCTAGAATTGTGAATTCAGTATATATTAAACATTCTTATACAAGGACCATATTTTGTAAAGGATAATTGATAATAATTGGTCCATGGGTACTTCTATTTCCTTGATGACCAGTAATGATCTGATATTTTTAACTGAGTATATCATTTTCAATAAGGTTTAGTCTTCTTGTAATAGAGATACATTTACTCAGATCTCCCTCTCTCTCTCCTTGATCGGTGTCATCTAAGGATTCCTCCTAAACCTCTTCATGGGTCTATTGGTGTTACATCAATAAGTTACCCTTCTCAACAATCCTTTACCCTCATCAACACTCTCATATTTCCCTATTCTTTATTCCCATGAAAATTCAAGCATGTTAATTCATCCAATTATACATACCCTATCATTTTATCATATTATTCATGTTATCTCCCTCCTTCCAAGGACCTAAGTAAAGTGGTTCCAAAGACTTACCCAACAATGCACACAACCATGGTGAAAATATGGATACACATCAATAGGAATCACTATGTTCATATGTACAAATTTATGAGGTGGTCCTCACTTATTTATAGGTGACGACCATGTCTCACATCAGATATTTTCCATTTAATAAATTCATATTCTATTCCCCATGAAAATCAAGTAATTATTTCCCCAACTAGAGAACTTTCATCGATCCATGATCACCCCAAAAAAAATTTACATAAAAATTTAATCCACTTCATACCAATAAAGAAAAATTATGTGATGGTTGATTTTTGTATTTTTAATTTTTTCAAAGAACAATTTCCAATTATCTCTAAAATAAATCTAATAATATTCAAATATATAGAATAAAATTGAACACCCATAACTCACACTAATTCTTGCAGAGTTCCCATGACCCCATGAAACTACCACACATATGTGACCTTTCAATGTGTCTTAGGTTCCACACACAAGAGAAAAGTATTCATTGAAACCCATTTTAGCTACACCTCCTTGTTCCCCATACGTTGTACATGATAAACATGTTTTTACTTTTAAAGAGTTTGGAACCTCATATTCGTACAAATGGTTAACAAGATTTTCATCTCATATTATTTATATAATCCCCTCAGCCTCCCATCCAAGATTATAATTTCCTAAAAACACATTAGCATGTGAGGAAATAAAACATAACCTATAATATTATACTTTATATGATTTTTTAAGCAATATTAAATGGAAAATAATTCAAAGGAAGGTTATTTTTTTCTTCAATGATTATGGTCATTATAAGAGACTAATTTTCATAGGTACCCACCAAAAATATCATGAATAATTATATTTAATAGATACTCTCATGTAAGTATAAATAAATATATATAAGTGACATTTTTTCTCTTAAGAGGCCACACACTAACTTCACCTAGGACGTCATGCCTTATCTAAATAAAGATAGATGGGACCAATTTATTGAGACTGCCAACATGAGGGATCTCTTGATATAGTTTCCAATTTAGAATGGTGATAAACCTATGTGGTATCGTAAATATAGTACCTATATCTTAACCACTATAGAAATGCCTATTTCATTTAATAGAGATCCCATGTTGTCATTACTCTCAGTTGAGTTCCCATTCACCTATCTCAATAATCATGAATCCCCTTCACCCAGGCCCTCTACCATGGACTATATCTAGTTCCCAATTCTAATCTAAGATGAAACCCACATAAGAACTATATTGGTTTATTTCTCATAATTTTTATGTAATTATTTCTCAAAATACTATGATGGAACTCTATATTAAAACCAACTGTTATTAATTCCCATTCACTAGGCCTCCTTCAGAGCCTCTTGATATATATGAAATGGTTAGGAAACCCAATGTGATTTATTTTGATCATGTATTCCTTTCAAAGTGGGAATCTAAAATAATATATGAGATTTACCATATTTTTCATCCTTTTAAAATAAAAACCTAAGGATAAAACCAATCTGGTATTCCTTCTAATGAGGACCCTCTCCCTTAGATAATCATGGGAAGATTATCTGGTACAACCCTCTCAGCTCATCTATCTTTCCAATTTTTTGGGGTAACCAGTAATTATTTCAATTAGCCTCATGGGTCGAATTATTGATCCAAGAATATAAAAATGTACTCCTATTATGTATAATTCTTTACTCTATCATCGATAATTTTTCTACTAGAAACTAGGATAAACCCAAAATGGTTTCTCAAGTGCGAAACCTGTACAATCAATTTATATACTCTTATCCCCTGGTAATCAATTATTTATATCTTTAAAACTTTTTGGAACATATCCTAGTATTAGAAAATTAAATTACAAGTCTCAGTGGTTCTGGTCTCATGACCATTAAGTTCATATCATTGGTTTTGGTTACATAATTCTAAAAGGTGGAATATTTTCCATGGATAAAATATCTTAAAAGTCACTAAAAAAGTACTTATCACATGAATTTATAATTTAATATTTATCTTCCTGGATGTAGATAAATCCAAGACATACCAACTATTTCGATTTAAACACAGTTATAATTGAATATTATAGTAAATTTTGGGAACCTTGGAAAAGTAAATATGTTTACATTAAAACATGTTGTTAATTGATCACATTTAGGACAAGAGTAACTAGTATATTTATTAGGAAAAATTTCAATAATACATATCAAATTTATGAGAGAGTATCAAATAAATAAATAATAATATTAATGGAGTTATTCAATTTCCCATCCTATCAAACTAAAATCACAATTATATATTTTATTTAAACATCCCAATGAACCACTACATTGGGAATGTAGGTCGATGGAAAAATAAACACAAGCTAGAACACATGGAATAAAATGATAAAGGAGGTTTTTTAAGAAATTCTAATTAAAAATAAGTTAGATAATGATTTTGGAACCAAATTTTTATGATTCTTCTAGTTTTACATAATGTTTAAAAAAACTAAAAAACTAAAATATTTTATCTAGTAAAAAAGTATTTTATCCAAGTTATTTTTAGAAAAATAAGGAAAATGATCCCACTATAGTTTAGTGGAACATTATAATGAATAAAATCATATTTTATAATATCACTCCAAAAAAATAGAAGACCATATATGAAATAGGATTTAGAAGCCTATTTATTAAATACATCGATATATGATATAAGTTATATTTACGAATACAATGAATTTTTTCATTGAAATATATTTTATAGAAAATTTAGTTATTAATAATCTACTTGATATATATTTAGAATTATAAAAGTTCAAAGTGTAAAAAATAATTTATAATTGAAATTTAATTCAACATGAAAGTTATATTATATTCTAAATGAGTTTAAAATATATTGTTAAAGAGACACATTAAAGTGATAATTTTCATTTTATTTATTTACTAGATGATCTATAAAGAGAATATTTTAATTGAATGGTTCCAGGAAGATGATCACAAATTTAGAAAGAGTTATATCTAGATAATAAAAGTTTTTAACATCATGTAATTGGAAATTCTAAAGAAAATAAGAGAAAATAATATGTTTAAAGTGTTAAACATGAGGAATTTGAATCATATATCAGTATTATTAAAAAAATATTCTGTTATATATAATAGTCATTAAAGGGGTTTAGTGTTTTGTTTTAATGGATAGCTACATATATATGTTGTTGTAATTATATAGGTACGTGATGAGTTTAGAAAAAACCTAAAAATGTTGTAAATATAAGGCCTCTCTCATAGAATATCATATGAGATATTATTATATGGGAACATATGTATTTTTTTTGAGTATGCATAAAGGGAGTTTAGTAATATGAAATGTATCATTTTTATATAATTTAGCCTCTAATTTATCATTCTTTTACATTATATTAATATATTTTGTAAAGTAAAATAGATAATTAAGCTCTACAAGATTGAAATTAATATATACTTAATTTATTTACATCATGTATTGTTATTATTTTTTATAACATGTGATGATTCGTATGTTTGGTCATTATATGAGTGTATGGTAATCGATCATGTTATATAAATGTTGATTTTTACATTCGATGGACCACTATGTATACCATATTGAATGTCATACAGTATATATTTAGAATTATGGGGGTGTATGTTTTATATTTAATTCTCATACCATTGTTTAATATGATACCTAACATGAGAATATTTATACTTTTATAATTTTCTTATACTAGTATTTATGATGATTTAATCAAGGAGTTGTGTTGGTTTGATGTTGATCATCTCATTAATTGGCATTAAACCAATATAAGATTATTCCTCTTGAATGATGAGTATATAATATGGTCCCTTGATTAAGATATATTGTGGATGTATATTCTAAACATATATAAGGTCCATGTGATGCTCTTATTTATTATTAAAATGTTCATGTCAGTCGTCATCCATATGGGTAAATTACAAGTGAGGTGTTTATGTTTTTGATCAGTTGATACACAAATAATTGAGAATATTTGACTATGTTATACAGGTTTTTTATATTTTATATCCCAGAGTAACATAATATCCTTTAAAAAGTTATTATATAATTTTATATACTTATATATTATACTATAAATGGATATAAGTAAGGATGTAAATGGGTTTGATAAATATTACATTATATACTATTGTACCATGAGTACTATTTCCACTTTAATAAAATCTATAATTTTATTAAATTTATTTATTATGAAATTCATAATTGTATTCAATGATTAAAAGGCCAATGGGGTGAATTTTTTTGTTTTTTTATGGGTTACCTTTTGATATACATTTTTTGTAATTCATATTATGATACCCCTCCTAATGTGCTTTGTTGGACATACAAAAAGTAGCTTTGGATTGATTTTTATATTTTAATACATTTGATTTTAAATATTTAAAAAATTAATGATATATTTATAAATGTATCTTTTAGATTATATATAAGAAGACTTTCATATATTATTTTACATGTTTTTATATATGATCTGGCATAAGGTGGAATTATTCCAAATCTATGATGATTTAGTGCATGTATATGGTTCATAGAAATATTTACTATATATAAAGATGTTTCATGGTGTTTTCAACCATGTAGTGTTTTGTGCAAGGTTAAACCATGTCATGGTAATAGACACCATTTCACAATTATGTGTGTCATATAATTTAAATTATATTATAATTCATGTTTATTGATCCATCTTGAACATAAACTATCATGTTTAATTTATCATCAAACAATGATACTTTTTTCTATTTTTATAGTGAATTTGAAATGTTAAATGAGTCAAATTTTTCAATATTTATATTTTTAGTTTATAATAGTTTCACAAAAAAAATTATTATAAAAATTTATAAAATTCATGGAGTAATGAAAAGTGTCCATGTTACCTATATAAAGAGGAAAATCTCATGAGACGGTGTGTAAGATTTTTTTTCATGAAACTTTCTAGGATACAAATCCCTCTATATATCTCTCTTTGACTTAATGAATCAAAAAAACAATGAGGATTGTATAATTCTTCACAAGTATTGGGAGATAAAAATTTATCATGAAAACCCTGTGATAAATAACAAGTTCCAATGCTTATTTGTGGTCTTTATAAAGCATGTATTAAGGAAAATTATCAACTTAGATAATTAAAGAATAATGTAAATCAATCATCATTTATTTTATAAAACTAAAATTAATTGAGATATAAAATTATGTAATATGTATTGGATGATGTTTTACATTGCCTTTAGATAAGTGTTTTCCCCTAAAATCCATTATACAAAGTCTTTAAGACAATAATATGTAATAAAAAAATATATCATATAGAATGATTAATATCAAAAAACATAATTAAACTCAAATAATTGTAACACGGTATGATTATAATCTACAACACGAGTATAAAAAAAGTAAAATTCACATCGAAAATTAAAAAACTAACTCTATATAAAAAAACCAAATTATAGGTATATCAAACACTATAAGAGTACATTATATAACAAATATAAAAATAAAATAAAAATTAAGGGTTACACATCTCTACCTAACCCAAACATCAAAAACTCTAATAACATCAAATGGCACAAAACTAATTCTCCGAATGTTTTTACCATAAAAATATAAGATCCCCTAACCTTATCTTGGTCACTATATCGATCTCCAAAATATAATGACATGCACAATACTACTTATGTTTTTTTGTTTATATGTACCATATATAAATAATTTCAACAATGAATCAAATTATAAGAAGAATTTATTAATGTAAAAATTAAGTGAATAGATAAAAGGTATGTCCCAAATATCCAAACTCATTAATCCCTGTAATACCCCTTAAAATAGATTAAATTTCCAATTAAATAAATTTTTATTCAAAATTTACTATAATTAATGAAGTCTATAAAATATATTAAACTCAAAACCCCTAATTATCATTATCCAATCAATTAACCAAATTCACCTAGTGAGAAAACCTGCTAAACCAATGGAACTTACCAAATTGATTCTCATGTCATTCGTAACAAAATTATAAAGATTCAATAAGTAAAAAAATACCAATTCAAAATGATTCAATTTTATAGTTTCTATATAATTTTATGTGACCAAAATTTCTAATTCCATTCTATCAATCTGGGGCATTACACCACCACTTATTCATCATTTGAAAAACATTAAGGGTTCTTACTTGATTTATAAGTCATTCAAAAAATTCATGGTATATAATAGTTAAATCTTTAAATTATAATGATGAAATAAAATGATAATTAATAATATAGGATAGTAATAAAAAATAAAATTTGGCACAAGAATTAGTACATGATTTGGTTGGGATTAATAAAAATTACCAAGGCATATTAGATAATATCACAATAAACATACATAATAAAAAACATTACATCTAGTAATCAAAAATAATTTTCACTAATCATTCCAGGAATGAATCATTTTGATATAATACTATCAATAAAAAAACTACTCATATGGAAAAATTACAGGTTTATGGAAGGAATAATATTCATCAATTATTCATAATCAGTAATATTTATAGTAATTACTAAGTAGAGAACCAAATATAAAATATTTATAATGGTTTGGAAGTGAAAAAATAGTTACCTAGGTGTTAAAAATTACTAAAATATATATAAAAATATATAATTCAATGAAATATATAACAGATGAAGAAATAATTAATTTTACCACTATATAAAATTCCCCTTTAAATAATTTATTTTTTAATAAAAAAATATTCTTAAAAATATATAATTAAAATTTATAAAATAAATTTTTTTGTATAATATGATGTTTGGAAGTCATGTAGTATGAAAATAGTATGAATAACCTAATTAAACCTATGGAGGGTTGTGACAACCTAGATATATATTTCATTAGTGATATAATATTGCTTTAGAAACCAAAAATGAAACTTACTAAATATGTGGATAAAATTCAATAAATGATTCCTAATTTTTTTTTAAACAACTAACATTCTATTAACAATCATGTAAAACAATCAACAATTTATATTACCTAAATTTTCATCAATTTCAACCCAAAACTAAAAACCCATTGGACAGTACACTTGACAACTTTTTCACACAAACAATATTGGTAAATAGAGGTTAAAAATCATCATATACCTTTTATTTTTTATAAATGAATAAAACATAACTTCATGGATAGATTTATCCACGATCAACATAGAGAATCATGTCTAAATTTAATTAATTCAAAGATAAAATGGATAAAGGTTTTGTAAATTTATTCATGAAAATGTGATCTTATATAAATTTTTGGATTGAAATTGACTGATAGTGTTTAAATTAGTGTTTTTAAAATTATAAAGTATGTGTTTGGAAACTAAAAATATCTAATATTTATATTTATTTTGAGTTATTTAGGGATTTAATTTTGAATATCACCAAGTCATGTTGAAATCCATCTTATATTGTTGGTCATTAACATGGCCTATCTAGAGAAAGATGTGAATAATTTTTTATACTGACTTATCCTTTTTTATTTATATTCATTATATAATGAAATACCTAAGGTAATTACATTGATTAAAATTAATATTTAACATTGTTTATGAAGGATTATTTGATAGTAACATGTCACTTTTATATGGTATATTATATAATTTGAGGATATTTTTGAATTTTTGGAGTTCAACATTTGAAAAATGAATTTTTGAGAGGATTTCCACTATTGCGTAGTTATTTCATGGTTAAAGGAAACCATATAGATGTATATTTAGTTAATGGGAAACCATTAAAAGATATATTGTGTATATATCTCCTCATGTTTTATGGTTGGTTAGTGCCCATGAGAGGCTTGGTGGAAATAATTATAGTTACATAAATGTATGGTCGATCCTAGGCACAACTTGGAAAACCCAGGCAAGGAAACCATATAGTGCATTATAGCTAAATTATAGTGTATGGTGAATATTTGGTGAATAGTTTCGAAATATGTATATAAAACCCATGAAATATACTCAAATACTGTAAAACAGGCTTTTTACATATTCCTACGTTCAATCATATGTATATTATTCATCCCTCCTCCGTCATTTTCATCAGGTGAACTAGTAAACATCCCTAGGAAGTTTTTCCTTACATACATTTTGGATTTTGAGTTATTCAAAATTTTATTTATAGTATTTATTTGAGGTAAATACCTCCTTTGCCTATTGTAAATCGCTCCCTCATTATTTTAATCAGACATTTCCTTTCGAGGTTATGATTTCTCCGTTGAAGGAAATTTGTCTCACTTGATTGATGTAGGTGATTTAGTAAAATTCCATATTTTTACATATCATAAAATTATTGATTTTTATAAATTAGTTTTATATCAATAAATATATATATGTGATACCCTCAAGGTATTTTATAAAATATCATCAATTATTTGATCATTTAGAATAAATAGATTGCAATAGTTTTCTTGTTCTTAGTTTTAAAAATATATTTTATACATTCCAATGGTTTTTATAAATTCTTAATTGGATTATTTCAATTGTATTTGATGAAAAGGATATTTTTTATGCCATTTTATTATCCAAAGTAGAGGATAATCGTTTTAGTGAATGTTTTCAACTATGAAGTTGTTTTTATTTTCACTTCATTTAAAATTAAGGTCATTATTAATTTCAAAAGAATGGTTTGTATTTTATATAAAAAAAATATGTGATTTATAAATATATTCCAAATTAGGTTTTCATGATTATGTTTACAAATTTCAAAAAACAACTTGTCATTTCATTATGTTTGATAAAGTCCTTTTTTGAATTTCATAAAAGCATTTAATTGATGTGTTGTGATACTCTCATTCTGAGTGTCTTGAATTTTTATTGTCCCATATTTATACTCATTCCCAATCATAAGATGCATTTAATTATTGTATAATGATTATATGAATGTGGATGGGGAAATTCATTAAGAGGGTGTTGGTGTTGATATGATATATTTTTTTATGAATTATTATTGATATATGAGTTGGTTTCATGATATACCTAATTTACCACCACTACTTGATTGGTTTCATAGGAACCCTAGGTACCTGTGTTAGACATCCAATATTATAATACACAAGCATATATTACAAAATTTTCCTTGCACTTTAGTGTATATTATGTATATTCCATGGGAGTGAATCAATGTGACTATTAGAGTGACTCGATATATTATATTTATATTAATGAAACATAGTCTAGAAGTTTATTTCATTTCTATAACATCTATGATCATCTAAAATGATGAAATAGTAAATTTCCCATTATACAAATATCATGGTTAATTGTAACGTCTCAGTTCTAAGAGTCTCTCAGAGGTGCCCCATACCAAGTTGGTCGCATGGCCTCAAGTTCATTTCCCCAATGATAGAGGTTGTGGAATATCATAGAGGGCCTTGGGTGTCATAGTGGGAAAACTATGCCCTCATTGGAAGAGTAATGCAGCAAAAAGAAAAGGATAATAACATCATAAGCAATAATAACATTCTATAAGTAAACATCAGAAGGGTGGAAGTAATAATCTACTGGAGAACTTATATATAAATGATGCATGATACATATTTCTAGGAAAGCATCCAAACAACTCACAATGCTAGAATACAGTACTAAACCAATGTACAAAGAAAAAAAATAAACCCCAGAAGCATCGCAAGCCTCAGCATAGTCACATGCTCTCCAGCTCCATAGCAATCAAGTACCTGAAGTAGAAGGGTTCATTCCCTTATCTATACCTGGAGAAATATAATCAGTTAGGGCCTAAAGCATGACCCAAATAGGGTGTGAGAAAAATCCCAGATGGACAGCACCCAATGATCTGCTCCTAACAGTTATTAAATCTATATGGAAGGAAATAAACAAAATGGAGTAGTAAACAAGTACCCAAAAGTAACCAATCCTACAGTTTCAACTTCATTAATTTTAATATATCAAGTGAGCAGTAATTCAAAAACAAGTAACCTTTTTGGAAGTACTCATAGCCTAACCCATATGGTTCGACCAATCGAACACAACACACCCTCTATGAAGCACTCATAGTCTGACCCCTTTGGTTCAACTTTAGCAAAGACTCTCTAAGGAAGCACTCACTGTTAATTCCCCATGTGGTCTCATATCAGTAACTATAGACACTATGAGGAAGAAATAAATGTAAAATTCCTCATATGGTCTCACAACTTTGAACTATATACACTTTGAGGGAGAAAAAAAGTACACCCCCTATGGTCTTGCAACTTAACAGTAAATAGACACTCTAGAGAATCCCTTAGTATCGATTCCCCCTATAGTCTACTACACTAGGTTCCCACATCACTGTGTAAGTCAATCATGCACAAGGATGTTCAACATCCAAACTAAACCTTATGAACTACTTGGCTAACAGCTTTAAATAAATACTTGGCTAAACAGCTACAAGCATATAATAGCATCAGATAATATCACTATATCCTAACAACACTAGTCATGGAAAACAAGAAGCCTAACCAGAAAACCTAGACCAAATGGTCAAAAAAACATACCAAACACATCTGTATCATATAAAAATAACCATGTTCATAATCAAAAAAACTCTACTTAGGCACACAAGGCATAGCAGGCAATAACAGGGCTAAAATCTCTAAACACGCAATACAATGTCCTAGGGTATTGGGAACTTTTGCACATAATATTTAATGACTAACTAAAAAAAGGAACAAACCACCTACCTTGAATTTTTATGATGTATATAGTTGTATCACATCCTTTGAATCAACCTATAATGTCATAGATCTATGAAAATTTCTAAAACGCTCAACCAAGAATATCTCACGACAGAGGAGAAATCAAGAGATGAGGCTCTAGAAGATGGAAGAAATCGGTGTGGTGATTCCAATGTAATTGAAAGTGATTGATTTGGATAATGGACCATTGGTTAGGGGCTTAGAGAAGAATATTCAGCTTCGGTCACTCCTGGACGAGACAAACCGAGAAGAATGTGTTTCTACCAATTAGACCCGACCCAGGTTCGATTTAAAAAATAAAAAAGAAAAGTACATGGCATGTATTTTAAAATTACTCAGCATGTATATGCCTTTACAAGGCCCCACTTTAGGTAATCTCTAGGTCACCCCACACAGCCATGTACTCGGCCGTTACACAACCAGTACACGGTCGCCCGCAGCAACTTGTTACATGGAATGTACTCAAAAGTACACGGTGTGTACTCCTTAAATTTCTAGATTCTCTTATTTTTATCAAAAACACCAAAAAATAAAACTCACACCTGAAAATAATGTCCATTTTCTTAAAAAAATTCCCCCTTAAAGAAATTTATCCCTGAATTTCCCTCAAATGGTAGCATAGAAGAAGAATCTGCAAACAGCTCTGGCCTCTACGATCACACATTTATCTCCCTCTCCCAAGTCTCATCCTGTACTCATTCGTGCATCTATAGCACCCATACTAGTGGAATAGACCAGCCATAGAGAACATTCTTGCTTCGATCAACAATCTAGATATAATGCTCTTCAAATGAGGTGTCCACCTCCAACTCAACCTCCTCAGGTTGGAAAACATGAGATTGGTTTGAGAGGTAACGTCATAGCTAGGAAACTTGGAAGATGATGTGCATAGCTCAGTACCTCCGAGGTAACTACAACCAATAGTCAATAGGCCCGAAACTCTCCAAAATCACAAATGGTCCAACATATTTCGGTGGAATCTTACCCTGTCTCTTAATCCTTTTATGTCCCAACCTCAGTGTGACACGTAGAAGAACCTGGTCTTGAAACTCAAACTCTAGAGTCCATTTCTTCGATCAACATAATACTTCTTCCATCATTATGTAGTAGAAATATTATTCTAAATCAACTCTATATACTTCTTTTTCTCCTAGACAAGAGGAGGTCACAACATATTAGCCTATCCTATATCCAGCCAACATAAGGGTGATCAGCAAGGCCTACCATACAAAGACTCGTAAGGTCCCATCTGAATAGTTTCTTGAAAACTATTATTGTAGGTATACCCCACAAGAGGTATGTTCTTCTCCTAAGAAACACAAAAATCATGGACACATTCTCGAAGCATGTCTATTTCTGATTCTTTTACGCCAGGGCGCGCGCGCGTGTCCATCACGCATGGGAGGACGCGCAGCTTGTTGCCCCGCATTCCCACCTTCCAAAGGTGGGCGGCATCTATTCCTTGTTCAGGGAGGTCTGATCCTTGATCGAAACCGGGATGATGGGATGTCGGTTCTTCCTTCCGTGGATTCCTCCTTGGAGCTCGTCACCTAGTCTGGGTCTCCCTCATAGATTTAACATGGGTTTGTGAAGCTTGTTCCTAGCGCCATATCTGCATGGACTCCATTTAATTACGCTGCTTCCGTCGAGATTCTCCAAGGGGTATTGTTGGGGAAGAAACCTTTGGTTAGGATAATGGTCATGTTGGGGTGTTGTTGGCTTGTCTTGATGCTGGGGATCGGCATGTCTGTCTTCTGTCCCTTATCACAGGGATTCTCGAGGGTGCTGAAGCCTGAGGCATCCCACATCAAACGCGGGGAATTGTGTACCATCTGAGTTTTTCCTCAGCTTCCCATGTTTAACATGGGGTATGATGTGAGTTTAACGTCTTGCGGAGAAGGATCAGACTAATCGGAACACTGAGAGTGGATCAGATTGAAGAACCCCCTAGGGGGAACATGGATGTTGGGGCCAGCACGTGGGTGGATTCCCAGATACGATGGAGTGGGATGGGGTGTCATGATATCACCGGGATGTGGCGTCCTGGGTAAGGATCAGGATGGGTGATGGAGTTACGGGCTTGAACCTCGTGGAGGCTTCCTACGTACCATGCGTTAGCACCGATCAAAGTCCACGTAGTTCGGGCAATACAGTTTAACGTCGTGCGGGACGGCATACAGTTTAACATCATGCAGGATGAAGGCATACAGTTTAACATCATGCGGGACGAGGGATAATGTTTAAGGTCATGCAGGACGAGATACAATTTAACATCATGAGGGACGAGATATAGTTTAACGTCATGCAGGACGAAGGCATATAGTTTAACGTCATGCGGGACAAGGGATACAGTTTAAGGGCATGCGGGATGAGATATATTTTAACATCATGCGGGATGAGATACAGTTTAACTTCATGCGGGACGAAGTCATTTGGGGCTTACGCTCTGAGGCGGCCCATGGTGTCGGCGAACCGACGTGAAGAAGTCGGAACAACTGGGTGGTGGGCTTGAACCACATGGAGGCTTCCTACTTACCTTTCATTCACACGGACCAAAGTCCGGGTAGTTCACTGGTATGGGGCTTACGCTCTGAGGTGGCCCATGGGAGGATGTCATGGTCGATGCGCGCTCTAAGCCCACGTGAGTCATGCTTGGTGTGAAAAACAATAGGGAGTAGGGACCAGATGATCACATCGCAAAGGGTGTGTCCATGAGAAGCGGAAAGGGGCTTACGCGTTGAGTGGCCCAAAGAGGAAACAGGGGCTTACGCATGGTTAGTGGCCCTGGGTTCCAGGGCTTACTCTAGGATGGAGGCTCGTGGTGCAACAAAGCACAGTGGGAAAGGGACTCCACTAGCTTTGGCAGGAGGGAAGTATAGAGGTGTATGGGTGCAACCTTCCGTAAGAGAGGCTAGGGGCTTACGCACTGAGGCAACCCTTCGCCCGTGGACAAACTCCACTCCGACAAGGGGGATATCATTACATGTGAGGAAGATTCCACTCCCGTGGAGATGAGAGGCGTAAAAAATGTCCGAGATGGGGGGACCCTGCGTGCGAAGCACGGGGTCAGACCATAGTTTAACATCATGTGTTAAGGACAATGTGCTTAGCAGTTTAACGTCCTGCAGCTTGGACGAGGTGGGTTGGCTCCACACCCCTAGGTCTTACATGCCCAATTCCCTCTACCCCTTATGGGAGGGAAGGTATCGGAAAGTCCGTAGGGAAGGGGGGTCGTAGGGCGAACCATTGAGGGGTCCATGTTAGCGTGGCTATGCGAAGAAGCAATAGCTGTTAGCGTGCCTATGCGGAGAAGCATAAGGCAAAGAAACGCAATGGGAAACACCACCCAAGGGACCTTGAGGTTACTTAGTATGATCTTGGAAGGCCGTACGGGAAAACAACACATGGCATGCATGCCCGGAAGGGGAGACATTAGGTGCTGGTGTGGAAAGGCAGCCATGGGGCGTCAAGGTAAAGGGGTCCTGGGTGTTGCGCGCAAAAAGAAGTTTTCCTTGTAAAACACCGGGATGGCACACAATAGGACCAGAGGATTGCGAAGAGACGTGATTGCGCGCAAAGGATGGGTATTGTGCGCACAGGAGGGGATTGTATGCATGGGGTAAAGATTGCACGCAAGGGGGGAACCCAGAGGAGTAAGCGAAATCACTTAAGCCAGTGGAGTTGCAAGCAAAGGAGAACCCCGGGGCAAGGTTGCGCGAAAAGAGGAATTACCTGGAAGTCATCTTGCGCGCGGGGGAGTATGAATTGTGCACATGGGATCCATTCTGAATTCTGCAACCCCCAAACCGTCAGGGGTCACCTTCTATTAATAGGCATCAGCCAGCGTGGAATCCAGGCAGCGCGCGACATCTTCCGTGTCGGGAACCGTCGGCATACAACGCTTCATCGCGTGGAATTGGGGCGTGCAAAATTGCGTGCGCCATCGGCTCAGTTACGCGAATCCTAGGAATTCTTCACATGCACCTCATTATTTCGCGCCAGTCCTCCTTAATTTCTCACACCACTTCTCGGGCCTCCGGACCAGGCCTCTGATTCTGAATATGACTTCACTTTGTCATTTCAAAACATCCTCTGGGAGTTATGAACTTTTTCGGCATCTATAAATACCCCCCCTCGGAATTGGATCGGTGAGAGGTCGCAACGGTTGGATTCCAAGTGAAACGCTGAAACTCTGAAGCAGGGCCTATCCTGGGCACTTAGCGCGCAAAAAACCGGCGTGGCTCGAAAAACGACAGATCTGTGTGGAATTCTCCTTCCACACGGCGTGGAACCCTGGACTCGCATATAAAAAGGGGAGTTGGGTCCTGAATCCGTATAGAACCTTTTCTGCGTGATAGGCTTAACGCTCTCTTGCGTGAAATTACTCCCACGGCTGCGCGTAAAAACGCTCTGGCAGTGTGTAATTCCTTCCAAATTTCAGCCATACTTGCACGCCATCTCAGGCTATTCCGCGCCTAGCGTGCCGATTGCGCGCCCAAATCCGGGATTTCGCGCCGCCACTTCAGATTTCGTGCAACACTCTCTGATTCCGCGCACTACATCTTGATTTCGTGCAACTCCAAAATATTCGAGATGGCTACAAACTGAGTTGATGAGGGGGAACCCGCCGCTCGTAGGACCGAAATGGAAGCGAACAAGGAGGTTTATGGTGCTAAGGTGATTGTTTCCAACCATCTAACCTTGTTCAATTTGCTAACTCCAACCCATAAGACGCATCCCTTTTCTGACAACCTTTCGCTCTAGAACTTTGGCATCCTGGAGGAGGTGCCTCTACCGGGCTTCGAGGTGGACACAACGCGGTCATGGGTGACCCGGGAGGATGAGATTCCTTGCTACAACATTACTAACAATGACCATCCTGCTAGGGAAACCAGACATATGGACGTATATGTCCTGAACCCGAAGACTAGGACCATTACCAGGGATGAGCCTTTCATAGAGAATTCTCTGACCCTCAACACAAGAACGTTTCATCAGAGCCTCACGGATGACACGAAGGGCTGGCTAAAGGATTAGGACCTGCGGTCCAAGGGCAACTTCACCAGCGAGTGGGCCTAGGAATTCTGGGTTCGCCATACTTGCGACCAGTTTGGGGATGAACTGCGGCATATTGGCATGTTCGAGGTGGTATGGACATCGCAGTTCCACTTCCACCGTCAACCCGAGATCAGGCCGGAGCTATTCACCTGGTGGTCTCCTGATACCAACACATTCCACCTTCACCATGGGGAAGTTGGAATCAGTCTCTGGGACGTTCAATGCATCGGAGCTATCCCACAGGAGGGCAACCAATACGATGATTTCGTTCCTCCATAGAACACCTGGGAAGACAGGTCACGGACACCCATGCTGATGTAGAACCTGCTGGAGCTGGCCAAAGAGAGGGTGGGGATCAAGGACATCCTGAAGGACATTACCTACAAGGGCTGGTTCATCCAGTTCTTCGAGAAGGATCCAGCAATCAAGATGTCGGGACGGGGAAAATGGTGCCCAACCGCGGATCAGAGGAGCAGGGATGGGTCATACTGGAGGACCCTAGAGGTGGGGAAATACCAATCATGGGGCTATCATGTCATCGATTCCCGGGACCCGAACGTCTGGTATGTCGGGTTCCTTGCCCCCTTCCAGAGCGGGTGGCTCCTGTTGGTGTGGGACGCGAGGATGGGCGTCCATCCAGCAACACTGGTGATGGCGAGCACCATGGCCGCCAACAAACGGTTCAACTTGGACGTCCCCATACTAGACAATATGTATGCCATCCTGGGATGCATCTCACGAGGGGGGTCGCCTCGGAGAGTATATGGCCCTTTCTAGATCTTCCACGGCTGGGTGGTGGCTCACCTCGACGGGTGCACTTTCACAAACACCATCTGTCCTCCGGGAAATGTCCTGTGACCGTCCTTGCAGAACATCATAGGGGTGGCACCGATGACGCTCAATGAGGAGGGCGTGAGAATCCTCATTGGTAACCACAAAAAATTCAACTTCAGCATGTTCCCCACCCTGGTCATCCAGATGGTGGACAATGGTTGAGGCCCACTCGAGTAGTGGGAGTATTTATAGAGCATTCAAGGCGGGGTGCTCGTGGCTCGGATTGACGAGAAGGTGATCTGTGAGCCTTACATGGAATCCCGATTCGCCAATCAATTTGGGTGCCTCCAACGAATGCCGAAGTAGGTATTCAAGGCCATATGGTAGGAGAAGAATCCCTGCGTTCTGTGCAAGATGTGGTTGATGTTTACCACTTTTGGCTCCGACAACGTCATCACTCTTCCCCCGACCGGAGTCGAAACTGGCCTAGTAACTGAGTATTCCGAGCACTGGACCATTGTATACCTTGAGGGGCTTTTACGTAAGCGATTCTGGCAACTCGAGGCTACCTGCGCGGAAACCGGGCAATGGGTGACGAGGCAAGGTGCTACCAGAAGGGGAGAACCAGGGGTGCATCCGGTAGCGAGGCCTGCGCAGGCTGGGACCTCAGCGGTAGGCACATCACACGGTGCTGCAACGACCTCGTTCCCTGTGGGGGGTCACATGAGGCGGCCAAGGAACATCCTGGGAAGCAAATAAGGTACCTGCTCGAACCCTCCCAAGATTCAATTTTCCTGGCACTGTGGTTGGCCTGGATAACCCTGTGGTAACCGTTGAGCGTTGAAGCTGTCTGGCAGAAGATCATGCAAAGCGGGATCTAGCTGCCAGAGGTTGGGCTCGTTCGAGTTATTGATCGGGTAAACTTCCATCGGTGGCATTCTTATCTGACGTCCATGGACACATACGCAAGCCAAAGGGTTCGGCGTGGGGAGTCACCTTTCCTAGTGAATGTGATGCTCAGCCAGGAGCATGATCCGGAAGTGATGCAGCCGGGAGAAGGCGACAGTGACGAGGATTTGGAGGGAGAGGAGACCAGAGAAGACGAAGGAGAAAGGGAAGATGATGAAGAAGGAGCATCCGAATGTGAGGGGTCACAGGGGGTGACCTACCAAGGGAGTCTCCGAGAGAGCGGCGAGATCATCGGTTCTGATCTCGACATAACCGAGATACTCGAGGTTTGTCTCTATCCTCATTCATTTCCTTTTTTCATCGATTCTCCTTTTCAATTTCCAAAAACTCTCTCTACCTCACTTAGGAGTGCCTAAGAATTGTTCAGGCGTCCCCACTAGATTAGGGAGAACGGGAACCGATGGTACGGGATGGGGATCTAACACCCATCATTGCATTGAAAAGCATAGAGGGGTCTCCCATCACAGCGGCTCCTGTAGTGGACGGAACACTGGAGGCCGACGCTCTGGATTCCTGTGAGTCTCACGCTTCACTACTGGTGCTTGTTATCAAAAGATCCCAACTAATTAGCATACGACATGCGCATTGATCTCACCATTGGAGGCTCAACAGGCTGCGGAGCCCGGGCTATCCATGACCGGACCAGTGGCGGACATACCACCTCGTTCAGAACATGCTTCCCGCACTGAGTCGGCCCAGGAAATCGGTGAGCAGCGGGCAGCGGGCATCAGCGGCACTGTTCTTGAGGCGAGGCCGGAGGCTGATGGAGTCACCGTCGCTGTTAGGGCAAGAGAGGAAGATCGCCCGGACGTCGAGGATCTTATTCTTCATGAAGACATCCCTGAGGCAGATCCTGCCGCCAACCTACTGGCTGCCTTCCTTTTGTACCGGCACACTGACCCTGAGGAGATAGATGAATCAGACTCAGAAGCGGCCGAGGAGAGCCCAATGACATGACGCAAAGGGTGGAAGTGTATCCAGTGCTTTCTCAGACATCCCCAGTCGGATTGGCTGAGGCATATGGGATCACTCCAGACCTGGATACGCTTCTTGTGCGCCGGAGGGGCTGACTCTCAGTGCCTTCATCTGACGGTACGTGATTACATCGCTGAGAAGATATGCGAGAGCAGCCGGCGCACCAACATTTCCCGGTGTCGGGAAAGATCGGCGGACGCTCGAGCATTTCTGAGGGCGGAGCGGGACGTCCAGCACCTCAAAGGGTAGGCAGCAGAGAAGGAGGCCTTCCTTGTGACATGCTCTGAGCTCATGGAACAACTGGCAGCCCAGCTGGCTGATGCGCAGGAACAACTGGTGGAGGCGAGTTAGCAGATGGTCGTACTTCAAACCGAGTGGGTGTATGCACAAGCTAGGGTTGGCGAGCTACGCTCTGCGGAATCTGATGAGGAGAGAGTCTGCAAGGAGCGAGAAGTGGTCCTAGAGGCTACCAGCCAAAGGGTAGCAGCATTGGAAGGATTGATCCAGCACGCCGACCCTTAGGGGCTTTGTTTTGGCCATCTCATTAACTTCCTTCTTGTACTGCTCATCATCTCAATCCAATACATGGACAAGTCCATTCATTTGTACCATTGGTTTAATATGCTCAACCATAATTCTGAAATGAATAACAACTCATCCCTAAGCTCCCATGGGTCACATCCAATGCGAGAAGCAAAGGATACTCGTGTTATCATTCCATCCAACTGTGGGGCATTAACCAAGCTTCAGGCATCTGAAATTGGTCCTAGATTTCTGAGGAGAAGAACTCAGACCGATTGATATATTACCTTCTTAATGCGCTCTGACACACGAGCAGGGAAATGTCGGGGGCATTGAAATCCATCCGAACATAGTGAGATGGAAAGGAAAGGTGAATCACGCTACCTGAATTCAGAATACTCTGGGGCGCGATGATGGAGGATAACTGTTAACCGTGGTGAAAACACAGCATCCATATCATGTTGCCTTGTAATGGGGACAATAAATGAGGGCTAACCGCTAACCATGTTTACAACACGGGGCCTAACTCAAATATCATCGGCCAGTCTTCCGGAACGTTGGCCCAGGACAGCAGGCGGACTATAGGTCTATCATCCATACTACTACAATAGGCGGGCCAAAGGTCTATCATCCATATTATGGCAGCATGCGGACCAAATTCTATCATCCATACTATTAGGCGGTCCCATCAAACATGACCAGTCCTTCGGAACGTTGGCCCAGGAGAGTAGGCCGACCATAGGTCTATCATCCATACTGTTAGGGGGTCCCATCGAACATGAAAGAGAATGAGGATCCGAATTAAGGGGCACACAAAGCGTGGAAAGTGGAGTGGTGGTTTGTTCAAACAGAGTCCAACACTCCCAAAATTGCGCCACCGTGGCGGAGGCGCATTAGGTGGACGTTCCAACCTGATCACGGATCATCCCAATTTTCAGACAGGACCTCTCTGGCGAGAGAACATCTGCTTCCCATTATTACTATGTGGCATCTCGAACTTATTCGGGGAAGATGTCACAATTACACCACTTCCCAAGAAGTCAGGCCGAGGGGACGACAATAAGGAGGGACGGGATTTGGTAATCCCTGGGGCTGGACCCAAGATGAAATGTCTGGTCGTTCCTACGTATCTCATTAGGATGAGAATCAAGCCACACGTAGTTCTGGAAGCACAGTTTAACATCTTGTAGAACGAAATACAGTTTAACGTCATGTGGGGTGGGGGACACATCTCATCTGGGGATAGGCATGGTACAGTGAGTAACCTGACATGAAGGAGGACATAATCCCGCACCACATCATACAGTCCCACAAGAGAGACCGAGTCGTGAAAATCCAAGGGTCTAAGTTTACGGTCTTAGAACTCGGACCAAAGAATAAGGGGAATGGGAGACACATGGTAAAGCGGTTGAAAACCCCAACATGAATGGGGAAAGGCCCTGCTTACTATGTGCTCCTAGGGACATGTTTAGGCCGAGAGACCGAACACGAAAAGTGAGGCTGGGCCTGTGGGGAAGTTCACAGGCGCTCTTACGTATCTCATAAGGATGAGAATCAAGCCATACATAGTTCTTGAGAGGTAGCGCCTTAATGGCGTGTAGCTGGGAAGATATCATCACAGTTTATGGTCATGTGGTGGGACCTCGCAGCAGAGTTCAAGGTCGTATGGCTTGGACCTGGCAGCTAAGCTTAAGGTATTATGGCTTAGACATGGCAGCAGAGTTTTAGGTCATATGGATTGGGCCAGGCAGCATAGTTTAAGGTCGTGTGGCTTGGACCTAGCAGCACAGTTTAAGGTCGTCTGGCTTGGACCTGGCAGCACAGTTTAAGGTCGTATGGCTTGGACCTAGCAGCACAGTTTAAGGTCATATGTCTTGGACCTGGGGAAACACTCACGATGCAATAAAGCATACCTGATGAAAACGAGGACATAATCCCATACCATCACCGCGCGCGATTCTAAGAGAGGATCCTCGGGCCAATGGTTCCTACGAGGGTCCAATAATCAGGGGGGTAGGAGATGCTATATCCTACCTACACTAGGCCCGAAATGCAATGTCTGGGAGACTCCTCATTCCCCATGGGGATGAGGTTCAAGCTGCACACAAACTGTAAAGAAGAAACCCAAGCATATACTCTAGCGCTCAGATTGCGGGAGCCCTGAGAGACACCGTTACGCATCATGGTCCGTCTGATGTGTGGGGGTGTACTGAGGGTTATTGCAAGAAGTGTCAAGATTCCACCTTGACACGGTGGGGTGGAACATAGTTTTAATCATGCTACCAACATTCAGGGCCCGAAGAAGTCGGCGTGACGACTGAGGATTACAGCTGACCATTCTCGCAACACAGTATCCTGTCGCATTAGCCTAGAGGTAGGGGCATACAAATGAGCATCAACCACTGACCACATTTAAAACATGGTATTTGTATCAATTTTTTTCCCAAAACCCTCGGGGGCATTGGCCTGTGATGGTAGGAGATCCCTTAGGCGTTGTATCTAGGCCGTTCTTGGGGGTCCCTCTGGGTGTCAAAGAGGGTGGGGCCCGAATGAAGGGGAACACGAAGCATGGCAAGCGGACGAAGACTTGCCTAAGTCGAATCTGACACTCCAGGTCCTAGATCAGAGTACTCCGAACACATTATCAGACCATTGGAAAGGGTCGAGGGGCTCAGTCTAACAGCGTCCAAAAGATGGCGGATTCCCAAGGGAAGGACAGGTCAAAAGACTGGGGAAACCGAGAGATTTCGGGATCTCCTAAGAGATAGGGATGGACCTGATATCTAAGTGTTCAAGCGGTCCTACGTATCCCATAAATATGGGAATCAAGCCACACGTAGTTCTTGAAATGCAGTTTAACGTCTTGTAGGATGAAATATAGTCTAATGTTGTGTGGGACAGAATATAGTTTAACATCGTGTGGGATGGGGAATGGATCTCCGTTTTAGGTCTTAGAACACGGACCATTGGGGGCCCATATGTAGTGAAAAATGTAGTTTGAGGTCATGTTGGACTATGTAAGGATCTTAGTATAAGGTCTTAGAACTCGGACCAAGGTGCAGTTTAGGGTCGTGCGGGACCGTACAGTTTAAGGTCATGTAGGACAATACATACCTAGGAAAAGTACTGCTTGAGGAACCTAAAGTTGGTGGGAGGAGTTATGCACTCACCATCCATAGTAACCAGGGAATACGCGTCATTGGGATAGACCTTATGGACAATGAATGGCCCCTCCCATTTGGGCTCTAACTTGGGTCGTTTCCTTTTGGGAATCATCAGCACTCTAAGAGCCAGCACGAGGTCGCCTTGTAGGAAGGAGTGGAGGCTAACCTTCTTATTGAAAGCTCGAGACATCTTGCTCGGATGTTTTTCCAAGTTATGCAACGCACGAAGCCTACATTCGTCCAGCTCTTCCAATTCGGCTAGATGGATTTCGGAAACTCTATTCGGCGCTTGTTGGTCGTAGACCACCGTGCGCAATGAGGGCAACTAGATCTTGATGGGCAGGATGGCCTCAGCTCCATACACAAGGGAATACAGAGTCACCTAGGTGGAGTTATGAGTCTTCATCTTATAAGCCCAGAGGGCATTGGGGAGCTTATCCGGACAACTTTTCTTATTATGACCAACCATCTTTTACAGAATGATAGAGAGGGTTTTGTTAAATTCCTCGATCTGTCCATTCACCTATGCATGATAGCGGGAGGTGTGGTTAGAGCGAATGTTGTACATGGCGTACAATTTATTCAGCTCGACTGCACAGAAGTTGGTTCCATTATCCGCGAGGATAGCGTGAGGTACTCCAAATCGATAGATGATATTGGAGCTCACGAAGTCAGAGATAGAACAGGCTTTGACTTCCGTGAGCGGTATTTCCTCTGCCCACTTGGAGAAAAAATCCACAGCGGTCAAGATGAACCAGCACTGGCGGGATGTCGCCGGCGGGTAAGGTCCTACAACATCCAACCCCCAGACTGCAAAGGGCCAAGAATACTTGGTAGTATGGAGAGGCTTTGATGGCCAATGCACAAATTTATCATGAAATTGGAACGCGTGACACCTCTTGGAATACTCGATGTAGTCGTAGATCATAGAGGGCCAGAAGTATCCCAGCCTCCGAATCTGGTGGGATAACTTCGACCCGGCCTAGTGGGAACCACAGGAACCAGCGTACACCTCTTACATAACCTGCGGGATCTCGACTCCTTGAAGGCAAAGGAGGAGAACACCATCAATTCTGTGCCTGTAAAGGAGCTGCTCAAGACTGGGACCACTCTGAAGGATGAACTGCGGTGTGTGGCGTCGGATTCGCTCGCGCTCGGCTCGGTCCAACGGAAGATTGTCATGCTAGAGATATTCAACCATGGGCGTCCTCCAGTCAGGAACTATCTCGATTACCACACCCGAAGCCCCCAAGGATCCTGACGTAGGGGCACCAGCAGTGATATGGTCCACTCGCGGGCCACGATCGCCCTATGGAATAACAGGATCAATGATTCTCCGGTGTGCCACGTGGATAATTAGGTCATCATGCTCAGGCTCCGCAAGTGATGCGGTCATGCTGGCCAAAGCATCTGCTCAACTGTTCTGCAACCGGGGAATGTGAACGACCTCTGGCCAGGAGGGGAACTTAGCCATTAGACGAAGGGTGCACTCTAGCAATGGCACGAGTTCTGGCTTCCTGACATCATAGTCAGCATTGACCTACTTGATGACTAGCTCGGAGTCCCCTTTTACATACAGATGGGGTACATCAATCTTGAGAGCCACCTCGAGGCCAGTGATGAGGGCATGATACTCTGCCTCATTGTTAGTGCAGCCTTCTGACAACAGGAATTAAAAAGGCAAAACAGGTTGCTTCAGGGTGATGAAGACGACACCCAGACCCACTCTGTTGAACCTAGGATCATTGAGCCTCCTACCAGTGGGGCTCCGGGAGGCATCGTCAAAGTGCATCTGCCAGCATGGGATGGCGTGATCGACGGAGAGGATTGCCTCATTAGGAAAGCCTATATCCAAGTGGCTAGTCCACAGAGGTTGGTTGGGTAGCTAAGAAGTCTGCCAACGCCTGTCCTTTGATGGCCTTCTAAGGTACGAACCTGATGTCGAACTGCTGTAGGATCACCGCCCAGCGTGCCTATCGGCCGGTCAACATAGTTCGGTTCAGGATGTATTTCAACGAGTCTACCCGAGAGACCAGATGTACCTCGTGGTGCTACAAGTAGTGTCGCAATTTCTGTACAGAAAATACGAGCGCCAGGCAGCTCTTCTCGATGGAAGAATATCTAATTTCCATATCGAGGAGCATGCAGCTGAGGTAGTAGAGGCTATTATTTGTTCCCTCGTTGTTCTTCTGGGCGAGAAGTGTACTGAGGGATCGTTCCAGGGCGGTCACGTAAAGGACCAGTGGCTTTCTGGAAACGGGTGGCATCAAGACCGGAGGTTGGAGCAGATACTGCTTGATTTCCTCAAAAGCGATCTAACACTCTTCGTCCCATTCATAGGCAACGCCTTTCTTCATGTGGTGAGAAAAGGGATTACACTTGAAAGCCAGATTCGCAATGAATCGGCGTATATAGGCTAAGGGGCCTTGAAGACCTCTCAGCTCCAGAATATTATTCGGGGGAGGCATCTGACAGATGGCCTTGATTTTCTCCGGGTCGATCTCGATGCCTTGGTACCTAACAACGAATCCAATAAACATTCTAGAGGTGACCCTGAAGGCACACTTCAACGGGTTCATCTTCAAGCAGTGAGAACGGAGGAAGCCGAACACTTTCTCAATGTCTTTGAGATGGTCCTGACGCTAACGAGATTTAACCACCGGATCATCCACATAGCACTCCACCAGTGTCCCGAGAATTGGCTTGAATATGAGATGCATAGCCCATTCATAGGTGGCACCCACATTCTTCAGGCCGAAGGGCATAACCTGGTAGCAGAAAGTACCCTGGGGGGCCCTGAAGGAAGTGAACTCTTCATCCTCAGGGGCCATCCGGATCTAGTTGTACCCGGAGTACCCATCCATGAAGGAGAGGTCTTGGAACCCGGCAGTGGCATCGATCAACAACTCTATCACGGGAAGGGGAAAATCATCCTTCGGACAGTGGCGATTGAGATCGAAGAAGTTGATATAGACCCTGATCTACCTATTCTTTTTTCTGACTGACACAATGTTGGCTAGCCACCTGGGGTACTGGACTTCCTTGAAAAAGTTGGATTTGATGAGCTTATCAACTTCGGCCTCAACCATGGCACTGTGAGAGGGGGTGCATCTTCGTGGGAGGTTGCTTGAACCCATGATGGTTTGATGGAAGGACAAGGTGGTGGAAGGCTACCTGGGGATCTAGACTTGGCATCTCATCATAACTCTAGGTGAACACATCATGATGTTGTCTGAGGAAGTCTATGTACTGTTTCCGTTCCTCGGGGGGCATAGCGATGCTGACCAATGTGGGTCTCGGGTCCGCCTCGCTATTGAGGTTCACCTACACTAAATCATCGACCGTGGTAGGGACGCCCTCCTCAAAGGCAGGAGGAGAATCTTCCATGTCCTCCTCTCCACTTGTAGAGGGATCATCCATGGGGGGAGCCATTTCTGGGCTGCCAGACCCTGATGGGAAGCTAGTGCCGACTTGGGCGGCAGAGGTCATCACGTCCGGAGACTCATGCACTGCGGAGACCATTGCGACAAAGTCGGTTGATCCAATACCATCTGGCCTTCGGTCCAAGGGACCATGCTTTATGACATCAAAGTAGTAGTGGCGCGTTGGCTGGATCCGGTCGATTCCGGCCTGGTGAAACAGACACGTATGACATACTGTCTTTGCCATGAGCCTAACATCCCGAAATTGTACATGGGTAAGGGTCTCAGGGATCACTTGAGCCTGGTTGTTGTAAGAGTAAGAGGTGATTTCCCGCCATTGCTTGGACCTGAAAATATGCCTTCCTATGGTACTCGAAACAACTAAGCACTGCCCCATGTCGGGGGTTGTGGCCTCCAACCGATGGATTGGGAAGACATATGCGTCGTCCAAACCTACCAAGGGATCACTCGTGACAGTGGCGAGCTCAACCTCACCTGCTAGGATCTTCTTGTCCTTGCTCTTGTAATAGTCAGCATCCAGATAACGGGCTTTACAAGAGGAAAAAGGAGATGAATCTCCTTGGATCATGCCCACTTGTCCCTTAAGGGAGTACTTCAGGCACTGGTGATACGATGAGGGGACCGCTGCTTGAAGGTGGAGCCACGGCCTGCCCATCAACGCGTTGTAGGCGGTGTCCTGAGAGACAACCATGAATTCGGTGTTGGAAATTAAGCCACCGAACTGGGTCTTCAAGCAAATATTGCTGAGTGGAGTTTGATCGGTCCTGTCATACCCCTGGATCTTAAGGTCGGAGGAAGTTAAATCATCCTCAGACAACCCCAGTTTCCACAGTGTCCGAGTTGGGATTAGGTTAATCCCGGAACTGGTGTCAACAAGACAGCGGCGGACTTCCATGCCATTGAATGGGATGGTGATGTACAGTGGGTGAATGTTCCCATGTATGGGAAGGTCTTCATCTTCCCCAGAAAAAGAGATAACTGCCTGACATTCGGCGTCCTCAATCGCCTCGGTGTGGGAGGTTTCTGTGGCCGCCACCTCAGTCTCAAACTGAAGGGGGCTCTTTAGAGCTTCAACGAGCACCTCACGCAATTCAGATGATAGAAGAAGGGCCTCGAGGATTGAAAGCCTTGCCATAATTCCAGCCAGGTGCTTTAGAACATCATAATTTTGAGCCAAACGCGTGCTTCTAGTTACAGGAGGCCGCTCTACGATTGGAGGCATGACGAGCCCTGCCGGCAGAACCAGTGACTGACTGGTACTAGGCATGTCTCGTTGTTCACTAGTCGAAGCCCGAGAGGTGGATTCAATGCTAGGACCGGAAGGCTGTAGCTGGCCGGTGGCAGGGCAGGGCTTATCGCGGCATGGACAAGGTGGTCCCGCCTGATCCCGCAACACAAACGGTGGTGGAGGAGAACCTGTCGACACCGGGTGAGGGGGTCGCGTGTGCTGAGATCTGTCTCAGGCATGCTTCCTAGTTTCAGTAGCGTGCACGGCCTGACTGGAGGTGACGACTAATGTGCCCCGGTGATTCACGTAGCCATGGCTTCGCCGATGTTGGCGACGGCTTGGTACATTCGGAAGGTCCACCTAGAGTTCCTCATCGTCTAGAGTCAAAAAGGGATTTACCAACTCTACGGTGTTAACCGAAGCGTACCCCAGGCTTTCACTTGAGGAGTCATCCACTACCGGATGGAGTCTCAGAGGGATCCCCATCTCGGGGGTCATAAAATCGCCAAGCGTGCGGGATGATGACGACATTGGCAGGGCAAGTTCTTTCTTCTTGCGTTGCCGCTTGCTCTTCTAGGAAGAGGTAGGATAGGGCGATGATGCCAAAGCGGCGCTCCCAGATTATGAGGGCTATGGCTGAATTAGGTGGGCACGGATGATGCCATGGGCATGGGCGACCATCCTGCGGACCATCCAGTCATTATAATTCTGGGACCCACGGTCGGAAACCTGCTGCCACTCATCCTCAATGCCACTGATGCCATCTGATCTCACGAAGACACATGCCACTTGCACCGGGGCTGGGCCCAACCTGACTATGTTGTTGTCAATCTGGTCTTGGAGCCAATCCTTGAACACATAGCATCGCTGTATTGTGTGCTCTAGGGTCTGATGATAAGGGAAGTAGTTAGAGTGATCAGTGAAACGCGCCTCTTTTGGCTTCCGGCACTCAGGCAGCCGCACGATCCTCTACTCCAAGGCGCTACGGAAATAACCGAGGACCTGGGCCTTGTCAAATGAGTAAGTCTGATTCCTTCTATCTGGAAAGGGGGCTCTTGGAGGTTGACCATGACCAGGGTCCTGGGGAGCATGCCGAGGAGGCGGATCCTGATTATCTCGCCTCGGTGGTGGCGGTGCGTTATGCAAAGGCGCGCATCGATTTTGGGGCGGTCGCTGCTGGGCTGGAGGCTGTGCCCGTGGAGGTGGACCCCTATGAGGCTGCTGAGATGGTGTTACTGGTAGCTACTCTAGCTATCTGGGGGCCTCTATCTGGGCCACAGTAGTGGGCTCGGTTCTGGAATCTCTCCTTACAGGGATTACAGGAGGCAGTGGGCTTGCCTGACTGGCCTGTTGTAGGGATTCTTCGAGGCGTTGAGCCTTGTACGAGAAGTCCTGAAACCCTCCGGGGTAATTCTGAGTGATTAGAGAAGGAACCAGCTCTGCCTTAATGTTCCCTACGCACATTGTCAGTAATTTCTCATGATTTAGTGGCAAGTCACGGGAGTACGTGAGCCCCTTCCATCGGGTGATGAAGTCCGCCACTCGCTCATTGGGCCTTTGTTTTCACTTGAAGAGGTCTATGATGTTCGTCTTCTGGGTTGTGGAACTGAACTGGTAGAGGAATTTCTGGCGAAGGTCCTCCTAGCTAGTCACAGATCTGACAGGGAGCTAGCTGTACCGGACGAAGGCTAGTCCTTCCAGTGTCTGAACGAAGCAACGGAGCTTGGTAGGCTCCTACTGCGTCGGAGTCCCTAACATAGGCCCGCACCTCGAGTTGATGTGGGCCAAGTGCTATGGCAGGTCCCCGGTCCCCTTAAAGGGGGAGAAAGTGGGGTTCCCAAATCCCGGCAGGGCCGGCATGTCATCCACCCATGCTGTGTACGGCTTGTCGTTCGGTGGGATTTCCACCTGCCGAGTTTCCAGGGCCTCTAAGCGGGCGATGAGGGCCTCCATTAGATCATCCATATGCAGATTACTATCCTGACGGGGATCTCTATCCACAAGCGCATTGTCGGGCTCTTCATTCCGGTAGTCAAGCTCAGCAGCTCACGGGGCGGCTAGCGGAGCGACTCTTGGGGCAGTGGGAGGAAACCGAGCAGGGTCCCCCAGGTGACCCTGCCGCTCGGGAGGGTTCAGCGAAACATACCGTGCCTTCTTTCCATGGGCTCCGTCCAATCCCCTGTCGGAGAACACAACATGGTTGCGGTTTCCCGGGGGAATCTTGTCAAGGGGTAGGTGCGCCTGCCCCTGCTGTCCTGGCCTAGGGTTACCGTAGTCAGGCCGCCACTCTGCAATGCGTTTGGACAAGAGCTCATCAACCAGCTTCTTTTTCTCAGCAAGCTATTGGAGTAGCGTGGCCTTCTTGGGGTCTTCCTATACCTTATTTACTAAGGTAGATGGGTCGGTAAGCTTTATAGACCTGACGTGCTCTTTACCCCTGCCGATGTTACGGCTCAGTGTTAAGGCTTCAGTGGGTGTACGAAGACCTAGGAGGCTCTTCTATTGGCGAGTCATCCTCCCGGATGGGTCCAATAGAGGCTTGTCCTCAGGGGGCGAATCCCCATTTAGGATATCCACACCGTTTCCCTCATCTGAAAGGTCATCCATTTTTACCGCCACTGCCCTTGGCGACATTCCCTCAGGGCCGCCCAGTGAGTCGGGTTGTCGGTGGATCCCACAGAAAAGAAGGGCAGTGTACTGCCCCCATCCACGGACGTGCGCATGGGGGGTGGCTTCCTCGATAATCTTGCAGAGTACTTGAAAACTCTGGACACATTGTTGCTGGAGGGCCTCGTGGTGGTCAAGTGACTCGGGGTGCCAAACCGCAGGGAGCGCAGCCAGGTCGACCCGACGGCACTTCTCACCGCTATCCTCGAGATGTGCTTGACTCCCGGGATAAGGTTCTAGATAATGGAGAAGACGGGAATGATTCACCTGTAGAGTCTGGAGGAAACATTCAAACTCTCTCGGGGTGAGTGACTCTGGCATATCAAAATCTGATCCTGTGACCGGCCAAAACTTCTCAGGGAAGTGCTCCGCTACAAGGATGGTCCAGAATCTCCACGACTCTGGTTCGGGATCCGGCCCTTGCTGCCCCTGCTCATCAACTGAGAATGGTCGGGGAGCTGGCAACGGCGTCGAGGCAGGGCGCCGGGCCGGTGAGCTGGCCGGCGGGGAATACAGCGGACATGCTGATTGGCCACTGATCCCTGAGTCATCTTCCAAGGGTTCCAGTGCCCTAGTTGCCACGTCACGATAGGATGGGCTAGAAAACAGGCCTCCTTTCACAGTATAGGTTCTCGCCGAGGGTGTGTAACGTTGTGACTCTTCTGTCGGTCCCTAGAAAAGTTCCCCACCCTCCCTGACTGAGGTTGAAGGTGCTTCCAAGGAGGCCAGTGATAACTGCGGGTTCGATCCCTGGGGGTACTCCAAGTCCTCTTCCTCCTGGATATACCTTCAGAGGGAGGAGGTAATCATACGGATCTCGCATTAGGGGAGTACGAGACTGATATGTCGCATCCCCATCCCTTCCCTCGACACAAAGGGTTGGGGGTAAGGTTCCATCGTCGAGTCGTACTCCACTTTAGAGTCCTAGAAACGGACTGGTCTAATTTCCGTCCAGACTCCCCTGACATTCCTCTTATGGAGACGACGTCCCTCCTTCCTGACCCTGGGTGGCTCCTCAGGGTAAGGATGATTTCTGTCAAGGAGTCCCCTGGTTGCAATAGTGCTGGGGCAGAGGGGAATAAAGGTCGGGGTGCGAGGAGCACCAGGATAGATGTCGAAAGGGACATGGGGAGGACCTCCATGAGGGTGAGCGACCAGATATGTAACGACTCCATACTCGCAGTCAGCAGTAGGGGGAGTGACCTCATACCCAATGCAGTGGGCGCTGGGAAGAGTCATAACCGGAGCGTAGCTATCGCAGTGAAGCCTTCGGCTTTCCAGATCAGTGTCATGGAATGAGCTTTCATGGTGGGTGGCACTACCGTTGATTGGTATGTGGTGGCCATTGCTTGTGCCCGCGACCAGGAGAGTCGACCCAACCTGCCAGCAGGGCGGTCGGGGCCTCGATCCCAGTTGGGCATGTGACTTCCCCTACTCAAAGTGTGTGGGGGTCTGGTAACAGGAGTCAGCAGTGGCTCGGGCCACAGTGGTTGCTGACGTTGGTGCCCCAGGATGGGCATCCCCTTCCACTCACACCTGATGCTGGCGTCAGGTCAGATGGGTTGGAGCCGGTGGTGCGGTCACGATGATTGCCTGCTCTTCGGCCTGGGGAGCTGGGCGGCGGCGCCGATGTAGCCTGGCGGGGGCACTTTCCATTAACCCCTTGGACGGGTCTCCGATCTGAAGAACCCGGACATCCCCCGCCTCATTGGCGTAGGGGAGGGATGTGTTACGGTGCTCCGGGGATAGGCTCCCGAAGTAGTTGAACGTCGGAGTGGGGAGAGGCGGCTCCCTATGCATCCCTTAGGGGCTGCGACGATGGTGAGGCACAGCTGTCTCTAGATCCAAACGGGCCATGCCCCTGGTGGGGATGATCCCTTCCTCATTGTACCTATGAACCAAGTCGTGGATCACCCTTCACTGGATGATTTCTGACGGAGGGAGGGGGCGTGAGCGCCCTGCAGTCGTAGAAATCAGAGTCGGAGTGACTGCGGAAAAGGTGGGACTGCACGGGGTAGCCGCCTCTGTATTGCCCCTGCCCCTGCGCCGGTGGGCAGGTGGAGATTGATCTCCGGTTGAAGTGATATGATTCCTGGATGTAGGGAGATGAACCCATTAGAACTAACAGGAAAAGAAATCGACAACCAATAGCCCAACATCATTCCGTCTTCCGTGGTTGGCGAGAGGGATCCACGCTGATGACGTCGCAGAATGGAGTGCACAACATCCTGACTGCCTCAACCCCTGGTGTGTTTCTCATCTCGGTAATAGGTACCTAGACCCGGTGACATACTAATCTTCCGACACCCTGAACTCTACCTATCCCCATATTGAAGAGAAGAGCTTCCCGTCGGGTTCACCATTTTCTGTTTTCGACGCTTTTACACCGGGGTGCGCGCGCCTGTCCGTCGTGCATGGGAGGACACGCGGCTTGTTTCCCCGCATTCCCGCTTTCCAAATGTGGGAGAAATCCCTTCCTTGTTTAGGGACTTCTGCTCCTTGATCGAAACCAGGATGATGGGATGTCGGTTCTTCCTTCCATGGATTCCTCCTCAGAGCTCGTCACCTCGTCTGAGTCTCCCTCATAGATTTAAGATGGGTTCGTGAAGCTCGTTCCCAGCGCCATATCTGCATGGACGCCAGTTAATTACGCTGCTTCCGTCGAGATGCTCCAAGGGGTCTTGTCAGGGCAGCAGCATTTGGTGAGGAGAATGGTCACGTTGGGGTGTTGTTGGCATGTCTTGACGCTGGGGATCGGCATGTCTGTCTTCTTTCCTTTAGCACAAGGCTTCTCAATGGCGCAGAAGCCTGAGGCATCCCACATCGAACGCGGGGAATTTTGTACCATATGAGTTTTTCCTCATCTTCCCATGTTTAACACAGGATATGCCGCAAGTTTAACATCTTTCGGAGATGGATCGGACTGATCGAAACACTGAGAGTGGATAAGATTGAAGAACACCCTAGGGGGAACATCGATGTTGGGGCCAGCACATGGGCGGATTCCTGGATACTATGGAGTGTGATCTCGTGGAGGCATCCTACGTACCATGCGTTTTCACGGATCAAAGTCCACATAGTTCAGGGAATATAGTTTATTGACGTGCAGGATGGCATACAGTTTAATGACATGTGGGATGAAGGCATACAGTTTAACGTCATGCAGGATGAGAGATATAGTTTAATGTCATGCGGGACGAGATACAGTTTAACGTCATGCGAGACGAGATACAGTTTAACATCATGCAGGATGAGATACAGTTTAACGTCATGCGGGATGAGATACAGTTTAATGTCATGTGGGATGATGTCATTTGGGGCTTACACTATGAGGTGGCCCATGGTGTTGGCGAACCAACATGAAGAAGTCGGAACGACCGTGTGTTGGGCTTGAACCTCATGGAGGCTTCCTACGTACCACGCATTAGCACGGATCAAAGTCCACATAGTTCGCTGGTATGGGGCTTTGGATCTGAGGCGGCCCATGGGAGGATTTCATGGTTGATGCGCACTCTAAGCCCACGTGAGTTATGCTCGGTGTGAGAAACAAGAGGCAGTAGGGACCAGACGATCACGTCACAAAGAGTGTGTCGGTGAGAAGCGGAAAGGGGCTTACGTGTTGAGCGGGCCAAAGTGGAAATAGGGGCTTACGCATGGTTAGCGGCCCTGGGTGTCGGGGCTTACTCCAGGATGGAGGCCCGTGGTGCGACAAAGCATAGTGGGAAAGGGACTCCACTGGCTTTTCTAGGAGGGAAGTAGGAGGTGCATGGGTGCAACCTTCCGTAAGAGAGGCTAGGGGCTTACTCTCTGAGGCAGTCCTTCCCCCGTGGACAAACGCCACTCCGACATGGAGGATCTCATTCCATGCGAGGAAGATTTCATTCCCGTGGAGACGGGAGGCATAAAAAATGTTCGAGCTGGGGGGACCCTGCGTGTGATGCACGGGGTCGGACCACAGTTTAACGTGATGTGTTAAGGATGAGGTGCTTAGCAGTTTAACATCCTGTAGCTTGGACGAGGTGTGTTCGCTCCACACCCTTAGGGCTTACATTCCCAATGCCCTCTACCCCTTGTGGGAGGGAAGGCATCGGCAAAGCCGTAGTGAATTGGGGTCGCAGGGAGAACCATTGAGGGGTCCACATTAGCATGTCTATGTGAAGAATCATTAGCCATTAGCGTGCCTATGCGGAGAAGCATAAGGCAAAGCAACGCAAGGGGAAACATCGCCCAAGGGACCTTGAGGTTACTTTGTACGAGCCTGGAAGGCCGTACGGAAAAACAACGCATGCCACGCATGCTCGGCAGGGGATACATCAGGTTCCAGTGTGGAAAGGCAGCCAAGGGGAATCAAGGTAAAGGGGTCTTGGGTGTTGCACACAAAACGAAGGTTTGCACGCAAAACACCAGGATGGTGCGCAATAGGACTAGAGGATTGCGCGGAGACGTGAT
Organism: Viscum album; assembly: GCA_963277665.1. Lineage (NCBI taxonomy): Eukaryota > Viridiplantae > Streptophyta > Magnoliopsida > Santalales > Viscaceae > Viscum > Viscum album. Next base: position 765,537,618 of record OY728119.1, on the reverse strand, counting down.
TGATCATAAAGGATGTTAATTTCATGCACATGAGGGGATTGCGTGCACGGGGTAAAGATTGCACGCAAGGGGGGAACCTAGAGGAGTGAGTGAAATCACTTAAGCTAGTGGAGTTGGGCGCAAAGGCGAACCCCGGGGCAAGGTTTCGCGAAAAGAGTAGTTACCTGGAAGTCATCTTGCATGCAAGGGAGTCTGAATTGCGCACATGGGAGCCGTTCTAAATTCCGCAACTCCCAAACCGTCAGGGGTCTCATTCTATTTATAGGTATCAGCTGGTGCAGAATCCAGGCGGCACGCGAAATCTTCCGCGCCGGGAACCGTCGGCGCGCAAAGATTCACCGTGTGGAACCGGGGCGTGCAAAATTGCGCGCGCCATCGGCTCGATTACTCGAATCACGGTAATGCTTCGTGCGCACCACATTATTTCGCACCAGTCCTCCTTCATTTCGCGCACCACTTCCCAGGCCTCCGGACCAGGCCTCTGATTTCGAATATGACTTCACTTTGTCATTTCAAAACTTCCTCTAAGAGTTACGGAGTTTTTTGGCGTCTACAATGTCCTATAGACCCTTAATTGTACGCTCGGACATGCCATCTATCTAAGGATGGTAATTCATACTCAAAAGTATCTATGTACCCAAATCCCTTTGTAGACTCTACCAGAACCGAGAAGTAATACGTGCATCCCTTTCTGAAATAATGGTATGTATAACCCCATATAGATGTACAATCTATCAGATGTATAGCCTTTGCATCTCATCTACACTGAAGGTCTCTTTGATTGATAAGAAGTGATCAGCCTTTGTGGGTTTGTCAATGATAACTCAAACTGCATCATTCTCTCGAGGTGACCTCAGTAAACCTGTCATGAATTCCATCGCGACATCATTCCACTTCCACTCAAGAAATGGGTATTTTTTTCAAAATCCCTACTAGTCATTGATTCTCTACCTTCACCTGCTGATAGGTGGAACACCTCATGGAAAACCCAGCAACATCTCTATTTATACCTGGACACCAATACTAATGGTGCAGATCTCGATACATCTTGGTGACACCTGGATGAACTGCCCAAACTGAGGAATGAAAGTCATGAATCAGCTCCTCATATATGTCTGCTGATACCCATATGAGACAATGAAAGCACAAGATCTCATCCTCACCCATAGTCCATCTAGGAATATGGTCCTCCTTTGACACACTCTCTCGTAGGACTAGGCCTTTAGCATCTAATAGATGCCTCATTCACACACGATCATGTAGAGTAGAGGTAACAGCTATAGAAGAAAGAAATTTTTTCCCCTATATGTCATGCATCTCCAAATTCATCTTAGAGAACAGAGCCATAATATTCCACTCACTATTGGCCTCTTAAACTGCTTGTGTATGAGTCCTATTACTCAGTGCATCAGCCACTATTTTGCCTTTCCTAGAAGTGTAGGCAAGCTCAATGTCAAAATACTAAAGGTACTCAACCCACCTTTGTTGTCTCAAATTCAGATCGCACAGAGTGATGATGTACTTGAGAATTTTGAGGTCGGTGAAAACCAAAAAATGATCTCCCAATAGATAATGTCTCCAATAGCTTAAGGCATGAACAACAAAAGACAACTCGAGATCGTGTGTCGGGTAATTTATTTCATGTGGTCTCAACTGCAGAGACCTGTACGTAACGACTCCTTCCTCCTACATAAGCACTATTCCTATCCCGATACCTGATGCATCCCATTATACAGTATATATCATTCATGAATCTTGAAATACTAGTATCAGTACTGAATTCAACCTCCCTTTTAGCTCCTGAAAGACTGACTCACAAGAATATAACTAGAAGTACATCACACCCTTCTTAGTTAGGCCCATTAGTGGCACTGTTAAGTGTGAAAAGTCCTATAAGAAACATATGTAGTATCCAGTCATCCATAGAAAACTCCATACCTCAAATACATTCTTTGGATTCCCCTAATCAAATACTTCCCAAAATTTATCTGGGTTAACTGATGCAATTCTCTCTAAAATAACATGACCCAACAAGTGAATCTGGTACATTCAAAAGTGGCATTTTTAGTTCTTAGCATATAACTAGTGCTATCATAATGATCTAAAAGATATCTCAATATGTGTATCATGGTCGTGTCGAGTGTGATAGTACACTAAGATATAATCCACAAAAACCACCATAAAGTAATCTAAGTATGGGTAGAACACTCGTTTCATTAGTGCCATAAAAACTGCAGGCGTGTTCATGAGTCCGAATGGCATAACCACATACTCGTATAGACCATACCTACTCAAAAAAGTTGTAAGAGGTATATCTGATGGTTTAACGTGCAACTGATGATAATCGAATCTCAATTAAATCTTTGAGAACACCTAGGCTCCTCAAAGCTGATCCAAGAAATCATCAATCCTTAGCAAGGTATATTATTTCTTAACCGTCAACTGGTTCAACTTCCGATAATCCACACAATGATTGAGGGTACTGTCTACCTTCATTGCAAAATAGGACAGGTGAACCCCAAGGACAATTGCGAGGTCGGATGAAACCCTTCACCTTTAGCTCTAAATTATTCTTGAGATCCTGTAACTCTAGTGTGGCCATCCTATATGGATGAATGGACACCAGTGCTGGTCTTGGAAAAAGATCAATAGAAAAGTCTAACTCTCGCTCAGGAGAAAAACCTGAAAATATTTCTAGAAAGACATCCCTGAAATGATCCACCACTGGAGGAAAGTCAAACTGTGAAGTCCCTTGGTCATCCAGACTTACAATTTGGGTTTTAATTCCTCCTAACCCATGATTCTAGGGTTCTGCTCTGCTCTCTTGAACATCCAATTTCCCCTTATGTAAAAAGGATCCTCCCTCTGGTGATGTAATACTCACCCTATAGCAATAGCAATCAATAATATCCTGGGAGGGAACTTACTAATCCATCCTAATAATGAATTTGTATCCTATCATCACTAAGACATAAAGGTTCTATGACAAGTGACACCCAACAACCTCAAGTGGGCACTCCTTGCACTGATGTAAACTTGTCATTCTAGTCCCAAATGGAGTGTCCATCATCAAAACATCATTAGACATAAAGATATAGTGCCCATGGCTCTCCATAAGAGAAAAAAATATGAAACTATGGGAATCCCCTGTATTGAAAAGTGAGGAAGCTAGAACTGATGCAACTAGAATCGTACCTCGAAATGTAGAGGATTCGGGATCCTGCTCATACTGGGTCTGCTCCACTGCAAAATTTTGTCTTGTACCATGGCCCTATGACCCTGCTTAAGCACCCTGAGATGATCTACCCTATAGTCGCTGAAAGCTTACCGACTGGATACCATGGCCGCAACCTCCACCTCATCCGGAACGGCCGGAAGAACTCTAGTTCCCAGACTAATGAGAAACTAGTGGCCCTACTCCGGTACAAGGAGTTGAAACAGAACCTCTATCACCAGATTTTAGTGAGAAAATATGATAGAACTACAAAAAGTGACATATCATTCTGAAAGATCGGCACTCCAGTGGGTCTCTTGGGTAATGTGGCCTCATATGCCCTATCTTCTCGCATTGGTAGCACACCACCAGGCTACCAGAAGAAGTATCCCACTTCCTCAGATCCCCTCACGTACACTCCCTATGGATCTTCCTTTTGTCAGTATGAGGGGTACCAACTCTGAATGCCTAGCCTTCCTGACTAACAACTCCAGAATCCCCCAGATTTCACTCCGTGATTAGTGCTTGCTTGACTATAGCGGTGATGGAAGTCCACCTGAAGATGTTAACATGAGATCATATGTCGTACCAGAGGAAATTCAAAAACTTCCTCACCAGGAATAACTCATCTACCCTAGAATGGTTGTGAATCACTACAGCTCTGTGAAATGAGAAGAATATCCCATGACTGACAGAGTACCCTGCTCGAGACTCATGAAATCTCAGGCTTAATCAGCCATCAAAATCTCCAGGTAGAATTTATCAAAGAAAGAATTCTGGAATTCATCCAAATTCATAACATGATGGAGTCCCGCCTTTGGGTTCACATCCCCCCATATCTTGGAAAAATCCCATAGCATGTGCATAGTGAGCTTCACCCTCCTCTCGGGAGGTGTCTCTAGATGCTTCAAGATCAAAAGCACGGCCTCTAAACAGGATTCTGTATCCTAAGGTCCTCCATCCCCTGTGAAGGGGGGAGGATATTACTTTTGAAAAAACCTCATCAAATCTACCATAGACAGGGAAGGTGGCTGTACTCTTCATAAGGTCTTCTTGAACCTCATAAATCCCTCACAAAACTATGCATGAGAACCTGCATCCTGGATAAAGAATGTTGCCAATATGGGCATAACTGGAGGATTTGTTGGCAGTTCCTGATCTGCCATGTTCGGTGTCTGGTCACTTCCATGTAAATGGTGTATAATTGAAGGACATCATAGTGGCATGACTCTACATGGTCAAACGCACACCTTATATCAATATTCACAAGGACTGAAACATATAAGTTCAACAAGGTAACATGAGAAAAAAATCATTAATGATTTCCAAAAGGTGGATACATAGTGTGTAAAACTCCTACATGGCATGTTCTCTTATTCTTTCATATAGACGTTTACTTTTTTCCGCCCTGTTTGTGTGACACCACATACATACGGTGTGTTTTCATAACACCCGGTGTGTACTTTAATCCTCTTCCCCTGTCCGAGTTCTTCTACACGACTTAACCCACACGGTTCTCCTAGAGAAAGACTACATGGCATGTTTGTGTCAGACATGGTGTGTACTAGAAAAAACTTTAGTGACCCATGTTGTTAGTCACACGACCGGTTATGTGGCAGACTCTACATGACATGTTTGTTCCAGACACAGCGTATACTAACTACACATAATCCACCTGTGTCATTAGTCACAGATTCGGAAACATGTCTCCTATGACACGACGTATAAATAGGGTACATGTTGTGTCCCACAAAAAATTTCCCATCCCCATGTCTCTCATCACATAGCCATTAACATGGTTAGAAACTACACTGCGTGTACATAAAATACAAAACGTGTACTTATGAAAAATAGTTCCTTCTAGAACAGAAGGACAGATGGCATGTATTCTACAATACACAATGTGTATTCTGGGTTTTGCTAGACAGTAAGCCTTAGAAACTAATCTGGATGCCGATAAAACACTGAAACCAACATCAAAGTGCCAAATTATGATATGTTGGGGCCCATACTCCCCTAGAATAAAATCTTTTCATCATATTCATGTCATATACAAGGAATAACAAAGCAATGATCAACCAAATTCGGATCCACGAGGGACTATAACACCTCAATAACCAAAGTATGGTTCCCATTCAACTAAACCATAGATATTAACAATACCCTATAAAATATAAGGTATTCTATCAAGGCATATATAACAACATCATGCATATCTAGCACAATCTCTATCACAATAACATGAAATCAGTAAGGCACCCTAAATGGCATGGAAAGAATGCATGACATGTGATCTCACGAAAGTGCCTATATGATGAAAGAAATGGAATGCCCTCTTCTCATCAGGTTGTAATAGAAATATAACCTCAATAAAATAATAAATAATAGCAAAAAACATGTGAATCACCCAACGATGAAATCAAATCAACTTTAATAATTTTAAAAATAATAAAAATTGAAATAATCGAGGTAAATTAGATTTTTCTTGTGCATAGGTTAGCTACTCTCGGGCACAGCTTATTACCAAGAAACTATTCCTTTCAATCCCTAGCTATAGGATCCAAATAGTAAGTTAATAAGAAAATAGTTCCTCTGATACCACTTTGTAACGTCCTAGTTCTGGGAACCACCCAGAGGTTCCCTATACACAGTTGGTCACATGGCCTCAATAAAATTTTCCCAAATGCTATAGGCTACTAACTAATAGAGGGTGTGACAATAGAGAAACTATTTTCACATTGGAAGAGTAATGCAATGGAAAGAAAAATATAACAGTAGCAAAAGTAGTAATAACATGAAATAAGTAAACAATTAAATATTAGAAGTAATAGACAACTGGAGCACATATATATAAATGATTCATGATACATATGTCTAGGAATGCATCCAAACAATTTACAATGTTGTAATACAGTACTAAAACAAATAAAAAAAGAAAAAAAATAAACTCTAGTAGCATTGCAAGCATCATCTTGGTCCCATTCTCTCCAGCTCCACGGCAATCAAGTACTTATAGTTTAAGGGAGCATGCCCTTATCTATACCTACCACAATATAATCTGTTTGGGCCCAAAATCATGACCCAAACATGGTGTAAGATGAATCCCAGTAGGAAACCACCCAAATATATATGCCTAACAGTCAGTAAATATATATGGTAGGTAATAAAAAAATGAAGCAGTAAACAAGGAGGTACTCAAAAGTAAACAATACTATAGTTTAAATTGAATTCATTTTCATATATCAAGTAAACAGTAATACAAAAACAAGTAACCCTCTGGGAAGTACTCACAGCCTAACACCTCTGGTTCAACCAATCAAACCCAAGCAACCCTCTGGGAAGCACTCACAGTCTAACCCCTCACGTTTTGCTTTAGAAAAGACTCTATGAGTAAGAACTCACCTTTAATTCCCCCTATGGTCTCATATCAGTAAATATAAACACTCTGAGAAATCACTCAACATCTGATTTCTCTTGTGGTCTAGCAATGTGAAACTACAAACACTCTTAGGGAGCATAAAATCTATTCCTTCTATGGTATTGCAATGTAAAAGTAAACAGACACTCTAGAGAAGCCCTCAGCATCCATTCCCCCTATATTCAACTAAACCAGGTTCCCATAGCCCTGTGTAAGTCAATCGTTCACAAAAATGTTCAAAAACCAATGTAAAACATAATAACTACTTGGATAATAGCTCTCCTGAACTTCTTGGACAAATAGTTACAATCATATAATAGCATCAGATAATATCACTCCATCCTAACAACACTAGCCATGGAAAACAAGTATCCTAATCGGAAAATTTAGACCAAATGATCAAAAACAAAATGAACACTGGAAACACTTCCATAGCAAGGAAAAATAACCCTATTCACAATCCAATAACCTCTACTCATGAATAGAAGGCATAGTAGGAAATAAAAAGGATAAAATCCCTAAAAATGCAATACCCCATTATAGGTTATTGGGAACCTTTTAAAATAATATTCAAATACTAACTACAGAAATCCAAAAACCACCTACCTCAACGTTTTATGATCGATGTAGTTGAATCCCATCCTTTGAATTTACCTATAACGTCGTAGATTTACAAAACCATCTAAAACTCTCAACCAAAAATATCACAAAAGAGATGAGAAATCATGATATGAGGATCTAGAAGAAGGAAAAACTCACCATGGTGATTCCAATACAATAGACGACAGTTGATTCGGAGAAAAGACGGTGGGTCGAGGGCTCAGAGAAGAATCGTCAGGTTCAGTCACTCTTGGATGAGACAAACTGAGAAGAAGGGGTCTGTGGCAATTAGATGCAACCCCAGTCCAATTTGACAAATAAAAAGAAAGTACATGGAGCATATTTTAAAAGTAAACGGCGTGTATATGCCTTTACCAGGCCCCAATTTAGGCGGTCTCCATGTAACTTCACACAGCTATGTACTCGGCTATTACACATCTCGTACATGGTCACCCATGCCAACTAGTTACATGGAATGTACTCCGAAGTACACGGCATGTGCTCCATCAATTTATAGATTCTTCTGTTTTTCTCAAATACACTAGAAAATAAAACTCGTACTTCAAAAGGAGTTATGGGTTCTAACATTAATGATACTATTTATGTGATGCATATTTCATAATGTCTTTTTTAACCTTATTATCACCTTGACTTGTGTCACCACATTTGTTACCATTTTTTATCTTTATCATTTTCATTTAATGTTTTCATGCCTTCTTGAGTATTTATTTTCTTTGATTTATAGTTGTTTTATTTTCCAAGTTGTTTATAGTAGTGAGTTGTAGAGGATTATTTTGAAGTATATGAAAATGATTGATTTATGTGTGAAGTTTGAGAAGGTTTTATAAATGATAAAAAATGTTATTTTTTTCCAAAACAAAAATATTTAATTTTGTGGTTTTAAACCTTTTACATTCAATGAACTAGTTCAACACTTATTTTATAAAAAAAATTGATGTTTTATAAGATCATGTAATTTCAACTATTTTTTATATCTTCTCATATTGAAAAAATATTTTTTAAATATAGTTCTATATTTCATTAATTAAACGTCTTAGGAAATGAATTTCATGGTATGTTTGGTGAAATGAAATTATGTGTGTTATCCCATAAATTTTATAAAAACATATGTGTGTGTATTTAGACCTCATATTTTCTTTTAGTTTATCATACTAATAACTATTTTAATTTCTATTTATATTGGTACATTAAAGGATATGGAGATTTCATGAGTGTCCAAGGTTTATATGGAGATGTTTGATCAGTGGATTGAGTTATTTGTTTATCCATGAGATTAAATTTATCATCCATTTCAAAAAAATTAATTTATTGTTTTACATTCTAATTTTATATATTTTAATTCTGTTATATTTTGGTTCCATTTATATAAATAAAATAGAATTTTTTTTTATAGTTTAGAATTTTTTTTATAAAAAATTTTGATATCATTTCTTTAAATTATGATTCATTTGTTACATTATTTATTATTCCATTTTTTTAATTATTTGGGATCATTCTTTTATGAATGGATGTATAATGTATGTATGTACCATGTTGTAATGTCAGTTTCACTCAACTTCATTATTATTTATCATCATTTTAGGGTGAAATCATCCCCAGGTTTTTCATTATGATTATTGAGAACTAGTTTCTAATGTGTGGTTATCAAGAACACACATTTAGTCTTATGGGGAATTATTATGTGTGATGGGTAGGAATAACTCCATCTAGTTCAATACAAAACTCTACCAAATAACCCACATTTTTGGGGTGTATCTTGGTATAATGGAGATTGGATAGATGAAACACATGAGGTGGGCCATGAGTAGGAACCAGATCATCACCTTTAATGATGAAAATTCAAATTCAATTTCATTTAGTATTTCAATCTTAAATTTGAGATTCTTTATTTATTATAATTGTTTTATTTTGATCTAAATTTATAGCATTTTGATTCCCATCGAGTTAAATAAGAAAAAAATATTTCTTTTATTAGGATGTAGGGTTAAATAAAGGGATAGAAAGAATTTATAGTTCTATCATGTGATATGGAAAAATATGTAGAGCCCTTCCACTTGGGATGTTAATCTTTATAGGTAATTTCCAATTTATTAAACATGGTTTTCCAAATCTTATGACCAAACAGTATATTGCTCTACATCCCTTCTGATTTTTTTTACTGACCACAGTTGACTCTAACATTGTTTCTAGTGATGTTATTCATCCATTTGAGATTAATTATATGGGTTTTTATCATTTATTCATGTAGTTAAGAGAGTTATGTTAGATACTTTATGAATTATGTAATTTTTTGTGTCTTGATGGGTAGTTTTTTAAGAAATGTCAATTTAAAAAAACTAATTTCAAAACAATATTTTTTTGTTTAGTCATATCGTGATCTTGATTATTATAGGGTTATGTCAAAAGTGGTTGGTTTGATAATGAGATTTTGTTAGTGTCCTAAAATAAAGTTTGGTATTATGAAAATGATTTAAACTCCCTATTAGGGAAATTATGATTAAAAATATTTATAGAGTTGTGAAATTTACATTTTTAAATTTTTTAAATTAAGTGGAAGGATTTAAATGGTTTTTAATTACATTATATAATTTTCAAAAAAAAAATTAAGTGAAAATATAACTTTATGATGATTAAGTGTATCATTTATTTTCAAAAGTGATTAATTTTTTTTTAAAATCCATTATCAATAAAGTGAATTTACTTATTGACAATTGATAATTCATTATCAGGTAATGTGATAAAATGATTTTTCATTAGTTTTTATAATAGAAATTGGATTTTTTATAACAAGATGGAATGTTTTCAAAAAATGGGTTGTTATAAATGTTTGTGTGTTTTGATAAAATTGGTCTTCTAATATTCTAATATTTTGTGTGTTTAAAATGATTTATTCTTTTTAATTTTTTACTTTGATTATATTGGTATTATATTAATTGATTCGGATTGAATGAATTGGTTTGTTTAATGTTTTATGTTAATTATACTATTCCTTCAATAATTTATTTGATGAAAAGTGGGTATCCTATATTTTGGAATCATCATCAGGATGATTACTTTTATCACATGTGTTATTCATCTCTAGTTTATGACTCTTCCCATAATCAAAATTTAGTGGTTGAGCTTCAATACTCTCTAAAACTATGTTTTATCTAGGACTTATTGAAAAAAAATCTCTAATACTCCATAGTGAGTAAGATTCAATTTAATCCAATGAATTGTTGGAGAGGGATAAAAGAATCTTAAATTCAATATAAACTCTTAATGCCTTGAAAGTGAATGATTTTGTAGAATTTTTTAAAGGAACTAGTATAGTATAGTGGGATACTATCATCCTATCCTGGTATTATGTTGGTATAGATTTGGAATTCATCATGAAAATGAACACCCATCTTCATTACTCTGTGAATAATAATATGGATAATTCCATCCAAATTACATTCCTTCATCCTGTAAATTGAACAATGTAGGAGTATTCCAATCATTTAACGAAATAAATTTCCTTCTCTCTCAAACTAGTCAATGATGTAATTCTAAAATCATGGTTCTTTAAAAAAACAATATTTACAGACCAAATATTTTTTGTATTTTAATGTTTCTTGGTGTCTTATAGGTAAGTGAGTATAACATCCATGTTGGATGAATCTAAATAGAAGACTCAAAATGATCATGATCATGGAATTCAAATTGATGAGGTTCAATGTTCTCATTGGCTTCCCCTTTATTTTAAGAATTAGTGTTCACTTTTTTATTTCTATTATGGAAAACACAAAACAATTTATCCCCCATTATATAAATAACTAATTAAATGTATTCAATGAGTTGATTTGGTACATTATTTGATGTTTATTAGGATAAATTATCAGAAGAAGGAGAATAAATCTAGAGTGTAATCTGAATTTGGGTGATTATCTATCTTTAGGACACATGTTTCATTATTTTGAATAGTTGTGGTTTTGAGTTTATTATTGTATCAAGTATTCATAGATACCTTATTTTTTATATCACTATGAGTGGTGGTAATTTTTTTCCCTCATGCGTCATTGATTAGTTACATTTCTTGATATTTATATGCGATGTTAATCATGTAATGAGAATTGAATTCTGATGACTTTAACATGGGAAGCATTGAGTATAGGCTTGCGTAACAAGGATATGTGTTATAATGACAGAACTTATGCACGGGTTTCTGTCCAAATTATTTAGTGAGGTATTCCAAGGGTCAGTATTCTATAGGTGAATTCTCAGTTACTTTTCATTTAATCATTGTGAATTGAGGTTAAGAACCATGTATGTTCTTGTGAAAAATGTCTTATATTTGTTATCATCTTTCTATTTAATGATATAATAAGGCATTTATTATCTAATCATATGATTTTTGGAGATTAATTTTAATTACACTTTAATTCTGGTATCTTAGATCAGTTTTTTGATAATTTTTTGAATCTAATAAGTGGAATCACATCGGTATTTTTAGTGAAGAAATTTTTTTTATGAAATTTTCTCTATATGAGTACTTATATCATATATCAACATTTTAGATAATTTATAAGTAGTATTGAGACCTATTATACATGTCCTTTTTATTACATTTATGTTCCTCTTTAAGTTGATATATGGTATTCTTTGATATTTTTTATGAGATTATAAATTTATTCTCGTTAATATTAAGTACTATTGATAGATTATTGTTATGATATATTTTTTTACATTGTAACTTTCACATGGCCCTCTTATGTTTTCTAATGACCCACCAACCTCTTTTTTTATGTGTTGATGTTTCAATAATCTATTATCTCTACATTAAAATTATCTTTTTTGGGTGGAGAAAGTGGCATGGTGGGGATAATTGTAACACCCCCATGTCACTATGGTATTATATATTTTATAATTTTTTGTTATTTATCTATTTTTAGAGTATTGGATTCAATATATGTCACACCCCGACCGCGGACGTCCGTAATTTTCCTTCTTTCTTGGTCCCGGTTTAAATTTTTCGAAGATTAATTGTGGTTGGTGGTTTCACGTCGGTGCGCGGTCATCGCACCGCTAGCGGTGATCGTGCATTCGGCCCGGGTGACGATGGGTCCACCCGGCGTTTTAAATATTAAAGCTTTTACGTTGACTTTTTATTATTATTATTACTATTTGAGTTGCGTTACTATTGTTGTGGTTATTTTCCGTGTATAAGTGTATATATATATATGTGTCTATATATGTGTATATGTATACATATGTATATACTTTAATAAGTTATGTTCATATATATATATATATATATATATTGTATCTATGTGTTTATATTTATATATAGGTATATATGTATATATGTGTTTATGTGGGTATATGTGTATATATCTGTTTGTATATGTTTCAATATATGTATATATGTCTATATATATATATATATATATATATGTGAGTACGTGCGCGCGCGCGCGCCGCGCACATTAATTTTCAAATGGTTTTAATACTTTAAATTTTTGATTAAAAATAATTATTATTATAAATTTTCTAAGTATTATTATTATTATTATTATTTTTATGAAGTTTTATTATTATTAAGATTTGTTTTCATTATTTTATTTATCCTTTTATTATTATTATTATCAATTATATATAGATATATATATTTTATAACTCCCCTAACCCTAATCCCGGTTCCCCTTTTTTTTCTCCAGCCGCCTACTCCTTCTCCCTCCTCTCTCACCGCACGCACCCCTCCTTCCCTTCTCCTCCACGCAGCGCCGCCCGCGCGACCTCCTCCCGCCCTGCCTCCTGCGTCCGAAGCCGCACCGCCGGCCTCACCCCCCTACTGAACCCTGCCGCCGGCGTCCCTCCGCGGTTCCGGCCTCCTCCTGGTTCGACCGACCCGCGCCACACCTTCTCCGGCGCCGGCTCCCGCTCCCCCCAGCGCCTCAGCGCTCATCCCGCCTCCTCTCCCTATCCCGGCCTCGTCGTCCCCTTCGCCGCCCGCCGACCTCCCTGTCCCGACACCCCCCACCCGACCTCGCCCAAGCCGGAGCCCCGTCGCGACCCCTCCTGCTCCCTGTCGTCCCGCCTCGCCCAAGCCGGAACCCCCGCGACCCCCTGCTCCCTCTCGTTCCGCCTCACCCGACCGCCGCTACACCTCCGGCCAGCGGCGTCTTCATCCGATCCGCAACCCCCCGCGGCCCTCTCCTTCAGCGCCGCACCACCGGCCCCGTTCCGGCTTCCCCGCGCAAAACCCCTCCCCCCCCCCAATTGTAAGTTTGTTTGTTTGTTTTTATTTATTTTTATTTTTATTATGTTTTTATTATTATTATACTACTATCATTATTGGTATTATTATGTTAATATTATCATTTATATTATTATATCATTATTAAAATTATTATTATGTTATTATTATTAATACTATATTATTATTATTATTATTACTATTATTATTATAAATATATTTATTATTCTTTCAATTATTATTATATTATGTTGTTATTTTTATTATATTATTTTATTAATACTATTTTTATTATTATCATAATTATATTATTATTATGCTTATATTATTATCATTATTATTATGTTAATATTATTATATTATTAATATATTATTATTGTTATAATTATTATTAAATTATTACTTTATTATTAATATCATATTATTGTTGTTATTATTATTATTATTATTATTGCGCTATTATATTTATTATTGTTGTTATTAGTATTATGTTGTTATAATTATTTTTATTATTATTATGTTAATATTATTGTTATGATATTATTGTTACTCCTATTATTATTATATTATTATTATGTCATAATAATAATAATTATCATTATTATTATGACATTATTATTACTACATTTTGGTTCTTATTACGTTATTATTATTATTATTAGTATGTTGTCATTATTGAGCCTGCTTAACGACCTATTGTTTTGGGACCAGTTTGACGGTACAATACGCTGCGACCTTCACGCAACAGGAGTTTCGCGTCGTGTCGTTCTTCGTTCTGATCCGAGGTAGGTCTCCCATTGCACTTGCCTTTAAATTAAGAATTTATTTATTCCTTGCCTTTTTTTGAATTTCAGTAAATTTAAAGGAAAATTTAGTAGTTTTTATAGTGTGGTGATCTGCTGATGATAAAAGCCGTTTTTAATTTTAGCGTTTCATTGAAAGTGTTCTTCTTGGATTTAGTTTTTTGCTTCCATGGTAGTATTGCTAAATGGTTCTTCCTGAATAATGAAAGTCATATTAAATTGTGTTTCGAAATGTTTTTGGCGTGTGTAAATTAGTAGATGTATTGTTTATGGAAAATGGTGTTTTTCTTAGAACCTTGATTAGAGAAAACGTCGTGTGACCTTTGAACTTGTTTTGGAAACTTTATTTGTGGCTCTTGGTTGATGAAAGATGTTTTCCTTTGTTACGCGAACAAAAGTTTGGATTTCATTTGGGGAATGGTGTTCCTTCAAAAAAAAAGATTAAAGGCCCGTTTGGATCTTGATAAAAGTGGGGTGCGTTTGGTGATTGGAAAGTGACTCTACTTGTGAAACAAATGTGTTCCAGGTTAAGATGCTGATTTGAGTTTCTTAAATAAATTTCTAAGTGCGTTTCTGGTTTTCAATGAAATGGCGTGTGTCATCCCTCTTTAAAAATGCTTTAGTCTTAAATGATCAAAATGTAAGTGACATGACGGCCCGGTTGGCACTTTATTAAATGTGAAGTGATTATATATATATATATACGTACTTGTGAGGGCATTTCTACAGGGGGACTTCCCTTCGAGGGTTGTCGTGTAGCGATGTCCGTGTAAGGGGTTGGCAAGTGCGGTGAGATGAGTCACGCGTGCGCGGGTCTCCCACTTACACAGTGTTACAAAAACTACTATGGGTTCCTGGGCGTCTTGTAGATTATCGAGTGACGGTTGCTTGCTAACCCTGATTAGACGGGTTGGTACCCTCTGGAGTTGTGGAAAGGCCAGGTGGGATGTGCCACTGGTTGGCTATTAGGGCGGCCAGTTGGTTATTGACTGTGGAGTACCATGCCGGCAGGTAGTCTGAACCCGAGTACGTCCAGGGGTTTTCTAGGGATGTTCAGGATCGCCCATGGTTATTGCTGATAACTTCTGGTTTATTTTTTTTTTCCTTGCACTTGGTTTTCCTTGCCTGTTTACCTTTACTTGCACTTGTTTTCCCTGCTTGTTTTCCTTCAGTCATATTTCACAGCCTATACTGTTAGACTTTGAGAAAAATGGTTTTCAAATGAAAATGTTTTATTCGCTTTGGGTTAGATTTGAAAATGTAACACTTTGCTTTTCAGAATGAGTTTAAAACTAATGAAATGGAACTAACTTTCGAAAAGGAATAAGGGAAATGTCTCGTGTTTGATTTTCAAGTAAAGCATTGTGAAAACTTACTTTTATACATTATAGTTCAAACCTGGATATTGTAGATTCTTTATTTCCTGGCGGTGCATTGGGATTTGTTGTGGGGCTCACCTACTGAGTACTTTTGTGCTCACGCCTATCTTTTACCATTTCAGTCGCAGGTCTTCTGTTTTGAGTCGCTCAGTGTTGGAGCGAGGTTGCTCTCTAGTTGGGTGGTGACCTGAGAGGTCACATGGAGGTACGTGGTTGTGTGGTTTTTATTTCTTTTCCGCTGTTAGTGTTTATTTATTCTGTTCTATTTACTTTTGTTTTGGGCTGAAATCATTCCCAACGATCAAGTCTTAATGCCCGGCACTGGTTGCCATCCCGGGGGGATCAGGAACGCCCCTCGGGACTTGCCGCGGACCGGCTCGGGTGACCGGTTCAGGGTCGACCCGGGTTGGTTCGTGACAAAATGGTATCAGAGGTGGTTCTTATTATTTGGGTTGTTCGGTAGAAGGAGATTAGGACTGTCGGAACTCGAGGGGTAGGTACGGGAAGAGCGTCGCGAACTCTTGCTCGCACTGATCCTCGAGTTACCAGGGGTAGTTCGGGAATTGTGTCCTTGTCTTTTCTGGTTTATCTTGGATTGAGAGATGACAATGGAGGCAAGCCGATGTTACGTCGTGATTTCACATGGAGTAGTGACCCATGTGGAGTCTGAGTACACGGTTTGAATTCCTCCTGGTGGTCGACACTGACTTGGGACATGGCTCACTACCATGTTGCCAGGTTGAGTGTGACTACTAGCCCCTCATTTCAGTGGTTGATGCAAATTTGGCTGCTGCTTTCGTTTTGGTTTGTGTGGGTGCGTTGTTGGAAATGAAAAAGGTTTTTGGGAAATTGGACTGGTTTCTTTTAAAGGACTTTAAATGTATAAAATGGGTTTTAAAACTGAAATCTCTTAATTTGAAAAATCTTTTGTTTGCTTGGAGTTGGTTCAGAATGGTTTGGGGTGAAACCACAGGTCCTCTTTATGAACGTTTGCACATGTGTGAGAATGCATGGAAAGTGTGTGTTGATGCACGTATGAATGGAATGTGGATAAAGACATGTGCAACGGTTCATGAGATTACCTGGGTGTGTTTGAAATTTGACGCTTGAATTTGTTTTCTAAACTGGTTTTAAAGGGAGAATGGTTTTGGAAAGTTTTTGGTTTGAAAGTGGATTGGTTTTTGGAAAGTGATCTTGAGAAAGGGTGGTTTTGAAATCAAAAATGAAAAGGGAATTTTTAAAGAGGAGATTTTATTTTGGGTTGTGTTGTATTTGTTTGGTCCTGGTGCTGACTATTTTTGAAAAAGGCGCTTTTATTGATGTTGCTTCGTTTTGATGTGGGTTTTGGCCTTGTGTTTTATATGTCGCTCAGGAAATTCCGCCCAGAAAGGTCTTTAAGGATTTGGATATGTCATGCCCAGTTTTTAGTCCTCCTCAGACTTTGCCTGTTCTCCATGGTGATCAGGGTCCGTTAGAGGTAGTGGAATGGCTCGAGGAAGTGGAACGTGTCTTTAGAATATTTGGAACTCCCGATAATGTTAAGGTTCGTGCAATTATGGAGTTGTTTGAGGGTCCAGCTCTGGACCAGTGGAAGATGGTTACCCCACCGTCAACGCAAGGTGAAATGACGTGGGATGTCTTCAGAACCGTTTTCATCCAATGGTTTGTACCTGAGGAAGTGAAGCTGGAGAAAAAGGGAGATCTTGTGCATATTCAACAAGGCCAACGGACGGTGAAGGCATATGTTGACCATTTCAAGGAACTGATTTCCTTTTCTCCAGATGTAGCGTCGCATGAGCTCATGAAGGCCTCTCTTTTCACTGGAGGTCTTCGTCCAGAGATCAAGGAGCGTGTCCTCCCTTCTAAAGACCTTTGTTTCGAGAAGCTGGTGGAGAAAGCTTTCTTGGCTGAGTTGGTTTCCGGTGTGCGGGTGGCTAATACTTCAGCATCCCCTGTTGTTCGTAAGAGTTCCCCCTCTGGTGAGGAAAAGGTGCAAGAGATACCTGTCCCCAATGAGTTATCCCCTTTGGTCCCAGCTTCCAGTTCATCAGATCGTTTGATGGTATGCTTTCAGTGTGGTCGTTTCGGGCATTTAAAGCCGTCTTGTCGCAACCCTCCAAGGACGTGTCATCGATGTGGTTGTCTGGGTCATCTGGAGAAGTTTTGCAAGAAGCGTCACTTGAAGAGGAAGCTGTGATTGGAGAATGTCAGTACCTGACTGTGAGGAAGAAGATGCTTCAGCCATCAGAGCCCCAGCCACAAGTCTCGGGGTGAAGCTCGCGCACAGTCAGGAGTCCCCAAGGGTGTGAAGCCTTGGTCCAGGCTTTGTGTTCTATGTTAGCAGTGGAACAATCAAGATCTTCTAGTACTTATTTTTCTGCTGTTAAGTCTTGACATTGTTGTACGTTCATTGTTTTACCATGGGGTTATCATGGACTTGTTCTATTATAATCCAAGTAGTCTGGTTTATGTAAATGTGTTGTTTTTCTAAAAAGTGGCAATGGACTTGTTCTATGATAAATCTAAGCGGACTTGTCGTGAGAATGTAATATTCCGAATCGTGTGTCCTTTTTAAAAGTGTGTTTGACTCTCGTGTGGGTTGACCTCGTTTTAATTATGTTGTCGATGTGGTTATGTTTTGTGGACTTCGGTGGATCATGTCTCCAATTTGAAGTCGGTTAAATGTTTTTCTATAGGTTTTCCCTGGTGTTGAAGGTTGTTGACTCTGGTCGAGGATTTAATGTCTTGACGGAAGTGTTGTTTTAATCGTGCTATAGGAGTTGGTTTGAATGGGTTGGGAGTTCCCGCGTCGACCCCCTTTTCTAGGGTCTTCCTTTTAGATGGTCAACTTTTCTGCACAAGTTGAGCTCTTGTGGTGGGGAGAACCCCTTCGTGTTCTCCCCTCGATCTCGGACCCCAGTTTTCTCTTGAATCGGTCGGGTGTGACCTGTGTAGAGTAAGGTCATCCCCGAGAACCTCAGTTTGCTTCAGTTCCTTTAGTTCTGTTTGGGCATAGACTTGGTTTTTGGCTGACTTGTAACCTGGTGACTTTCTGGGGGCAGAAAGTGTCTGTGGTGGGGAGAATTGTCACACCCCGACCGCGGACGTCCGTAATTTTCCTTCTTTCTTGGTCCCGGTTTAAATTTTTCGAAGATTAATTGTGGTTGGTGGTTTCACGTCGGTGCGCGGTCATCGCACCGCTAGCGGTGATCGTGCATTCGGCCCGGGTGACGATGGGTCCACCCGGCGTTTTAAATATTAAAGCTTTTACGTTGACTTTTTATTATTATTAGTACTATTTGAGTTGCGTTACTATTGTTGTGGTTATTTTCCGTGTATAAGTGTATATATATATATGTCTATATATGTGTATATGTATACATATGTATATACTTTAATAAGTTATGTTCATATATATATATATATATATATATATATATATTGTATCTATGTGTTTATATTTATATATAGGTATATATGTATATATGTGTTTATGTGGGTATATGTGTATATATCTGTTTGTATATGTTTCAATATATGTATATATGTCTATATATATATATATATGTGCGTACGTGCGCGCGCGCGCGCCGCGCACATTTATTTTCAAATGGTTTTAATACTTTAAATTTTTGATTAAAAATAATTATTATTATAAATTTTCTAAGTATTACTATTATTATTATTATTTTTATGAAGTTTTATTATTATTAAGATTTGTTTTCATTATTTTATTTATCCTTTTATTATTATTATTATCAATTATATATAGATATATATATTTTATAACTCCCCTAACCCTAATCCCGGTTCCCCTTTTTTTTTTCCAGCCGCCTACCCCTTCTCCCTCCTCTCTCACCGCACGCACCCCTCCTTCCCTTCTCCTCCACGCAGCGCCGCCTGCGCGACCTCCTCCCGCCCTGCCTCCTGCGTCCGAAGCCGCACCGCCGGCCTCACCCCCCTGCTGAACCCTGCCGCCGGCGTCCCTCCGCGGTTCCGGCCTCCTCCTGGTTCGACCGACCCGCGCCACACCTTCTCCGGCGCCGGCTCCCGCTCCCCCCAGCGCCTCAGCGCTCATCCCGCCTTCTCTCCCTATCCCGGCCTCGGCGTCCCCTTCGCCGCCCGCCGACCTCCCTGTCCCGACACCCCCCACCCGACCTCGCCCAAGCCGGAGCCCCGTCGCGACCCCTCCTGCTCCCTGTCGTCCCGCCTCGCCCAAGCCGGAACCCCCGCGACCCCCTGCTCCCTCCCGTTCCGCCTCACCCGACCGCCGCTACACCTCCGGCCAGCGGCGTCTTCATCCGATCCGCAACCCCCCTGCGGCCCTCTCCTTCAGCTCCGCACCACCGGCCCCGTTCCGGCTTCCCCGCGCAAAACCCCTCCCCCCCCCCAATTGTAAGTTTGTTTGTTTGTTTTTATTTATTTTTATTTTTCTTATGTTTTTATTATTATTATACTACTATCATTATTGGTATTATTATGTTAATATTATCATTTATATTATTATATCATTATTAAAATTATTATTATGTTATTATTATTAATACTATATTATTATTATTATTATTACTATTATTATTATAAATATATTTATTATTGTTTCAATTATTATTATATTATGTTGTTATTTTTATTATATTATGTTATTAATACTATTTTTATTATTATCATAATTATATTATTATTATGCTTATATTATTATTATTATTATGTTAATATTATTATATTATTAATATATTATTATTGTTATAATTATTATTAAATTATTACTTTATTATTAATATCATATTATTGTTGTTATTATTATTATTATTATTATTGCGCTATTATATTTATTATTGTTGTTATTAGTATTATGTCGTTATAATTATTTTTATTATTATTATGTTAATATTATTGTTATGATATTATTGTTACTCCTATTATTATTATATTATTATTATGTCATAATAATAATAATTATCATTATTATTATGACATTATTATTACTACATTTTGGTTCTTATTACGTTATTATTATTATTATTAGTATGTTGTCATTATTGAGCCTGCTTAACGACCTATTATTTTGGGACCAGTTTGACGGTACAATACGCTGCGACCTTCACGCAATAGGAGTTTCGCGTCGTGTCGTTCTTCGTTCTGATCCGAGGTAGGTCTCCCATTGCACTTGCCTTTAAATTAAGAATTTATTTATTCCTTGCCTTTTTTTTAATTTTAGTAAATTTAAAGGAAAATTTAGTAGTTTTTATAGTGTGGTGATCTGCTGATGATAAAAGCCGTTTTTAATTTTAGCGTTTCATTGAAAGTGTTCTTCTTGGATTTAGTTTTGTGCTTCCATGGTAGTATTGCTAAATGGTTCTTCCTGAATAATGAAAGTCATATTAAATTGTGTTTCGAAATGTTTTTGGCGTGTGTAAATTAGTAGATGTATTGTTTATGGAAAATGGTGTTTTTCTTAGAACCTTGATTAGAGAAAACGTCGTGTGACCTTTGAACTTGTTTTGGAAACTTTATGTGTGGCTCTTGGTTGATGAAAGATGTTTTCCTTTGTTACGCGAACAAAAGTTTGGATTTCATTTGGGGAATGGTGTTCCTTCAAAAAAAAAGATTAAAGGCCCGTTTGGCTCTTGATAAAAGTGGGGTGCGTTTGGTGATTGGAAAGTGACTCTACTTGTGAAACAAATGTGGTCCAGGTTAAGATGCTGATTTGAGTTTCTTAAATAAATTTCTAAGTGCGTTTCTGGTTTTCAATGAAATGGCGTGTGTCATCCCTCTTTAAAAATGCTTTAGTCTTAAATGATCAAAATGTAAGTGACATGACGGCCCGGTTGGCACTTTATTAAATGTGAAGTGATTATATATATATATACGTACTTGTGAGGGCATTTCTACAGGGGGACTTCCCTTCGAGGGTTGTCGTGTAGCGATGTCCGTGTAAGGGGTTGGCAAGTGCGGTGAGATGAGTCACGCGTGCGCGGGTCTCCCACTTACACAGTGTTACAAAAACTACTATGGGTTCCTGGGCGTCTTGTAGATTATCGAGTGACGGTTGCTTGCTAACCCTGATTAGACGGGTTGGTACCCTCTGGAGTTGTGGACAGGCCAGGTGGGATGTGCCACTGGTTGGCTATTAGGGCGGCCAGTTGGTTATTGACTGTGGAGTACCATGCCGGCAGGTAGTCTGAACCCGAGTACGTCCAGGGGTTTTCTAGGGATGTTCAGGATCGCCCATGGTTATTGCTGATAACTTCTGGTTTATTTTTTTTTCCTTGCACTTGGTTTTCCTTGCCTGTTTACCTTTACTTGCACTTGTTTTCCCTGCTTGTTTTCCTTCAGCCATATTTCACAGCCTATACTGTTAGACTTTGAGAAAAATGGTTTTCAAATGAAAATGTTTTATTCGCTTTGGGTTAGATTTGAAAATGTAACACTTTGCTTTTCAGAATGAGTTTAAAACTAATGAAATGGAACTAACTTTCGCAAAGGAATAAGGGAAATGTCTCGTGTTTGATTTTCAAGTAAAGCATTGTGAAAACTTACTTTTATACATTATAGTTCAAACCTGGATATTGTAGATTCTTTATTTCCTGGCGGTGCATTGGGATTTGTTGTGGGGCTCACCTACTGAGTACTTTTGTGCTCACGCCTATCTTTTACCATTTCAGTCGCAGGTCTTCTGTTTTGAGTCGCTCAGTGTTGGAGCGAGGTTGCTCTCTAGTTGGGTGGTGACCTGAGAGGTCACATGGAGGTACGTGGTTGTGTGGTTTTTATTTCTTTTCCGCTGTTAGTGTTTATTTATTCTATTCTATTTACTTTTGTTTTGGGCTGAAATCGTTCCCAACGATCAAGTCTTAATGCCCGGCACTGGTTGCCATCCCGGGGGGATCGGGAACGCCCCTCGGGACTTGCCGCGGACCGGCTCGGGTGACCGGTTCAGGGTCGACCCGGGTTGGTTCGTGACAATATATTAATTCTTTAGAATCTTATCTCTATTTCATGGATACTTAATGGTCTGGGGAAAAACATGTGGATACCCCTTTAATTTAGTAGAAATATTTTAAGGGAGTTTAATGGAAGGATATGCTCAAGGAAAATGGTTTATTCATGATTGTTTGATTCTTAGTAGATATTAGGTGAGATATATTAGCTTTTTTGGATTTAATACACATAGGTTGAGGTTGATTTGTAAAAACTAAGAAGATAATTTATGACTTGTGATATAGATTTATTGTAGTGTGGGATTCAAGGATGGGGCATCATTACTAAAACCATGTGTCTCTATCATTTTATCATCCTAGAATCACAAAAAATTGATTTTATGATTATTTGCCTATTCATTTCTATGCCTATCTTCCCTATCTCCTTAATCATTTTCACCATTTTATCTAGATAATAAAACTAATAATCCTCTATCTACTTCCATTAGGATGTGTGTCTCTTTATCCCTCTATTTTATGTAGTTCTTCTTGGTAAATCCCTCATTGTCCTTCTTTCTTCTTATCTTATTCTCCATATATCCATTCCCTTTATATTTTATTTCCCCAATGAAGCTTAACTATCATGTTGGATTAATATATGGTAGGTATGGGTTAAATAATACATATTTTTTTATTTTTTGATTTATATGTCATTTCTATTCTAGTTTATGCTTCCAAAATTGAAGGAAAGTGGCTTCTTACTAATTGAGGTATGTGTTTCTCTGAAATTCCTTAAATTTTCATGTCTTGAAATTCATTTATTTACTGAAAATATTTTCTATAATGATATATATATATATATATATATATATTCTACCCTCTTTGTTTTTTTAATGAGATAAATACAGTAAAAACATTCCATAAAGGTATTTCAATGATTTTCACGTTATTGGTTTCTAAAATATTACATTTATGCATGTCATGTTTTTTAATAAATTACTAAGAGGATTAGTTTAGATTAATTTAACAATAATTATATGTTCGAAACTATTTAGATTCCAATTAATTTAATCATGTTTTTAGGGAATGGTTTCAACTAAAATGATGCATTTTTTCAATTGGTTTCCAAGGAAGGGAATTCATGATTTCAAATGGATTCCTTGAATTTTATGTAAATAAAAAAATGATTTTTTTAATATTTTTCATAGTATGGTTTCATGATTGTTTTTTAAGAGGAATTTAAAAAATATTGAATTCTAGTATTGTTTAAAGAATGAATGTTTGACATTTTATAAAAGAGTTTACTTGTTGTGGTGTGATGTCATCATTTTGAGCCACTTATTTTACATTACATCTTATATAATATTTTTCCCTATTACAGGATGAATTAATTTTTTATATAATGATTAAAATATTTTAAATGGGGTATTTTATTTAGATGACATTAGAGGAGATATGAAAAATATTTTTTATGATTTATTATTTATATATGTGTTGGTCTCTTCATGAAGCTTCTTGATCATTCCCAACTGATTTATTGCATGGGATGCCTAGTTATCTATGTGAGGGATATATGTTTATTAACAATATTATTAATATTCTAGTGTCTCCTTATATCGATAATTTTAATTCTATATGTGTGCACAAATGGGACAATGTGATTGAGTTGAGATCTTATATTTTTGGAATGAAATATAGATTTATATTTGATTCTATTTGAGTATTGTATATGATAATCTCAGGATAATAACGTGGGAGTTACAAATTATTATAATAACTTGGTTAATGATTCCATTTAATTGATTCATATTTCAAACATACTTGTGTCATCTTTTTGTCACTTTGACTTGTGGAAACATATGTCTTACTATTTTTTATATTTATCATTTATATTTTATGTTATATTCTGTATATTAATTTCTATTTTCATTCATTCATAGTTGTTCTAATTTAAAAATAGTTTCCAATAGTGGATTTGAGAGAAATATTTTTTAAGGAAAAAAAATTATTTATTAATTTATGAAATTTGGTGGAGGTTTTGAAAAGTATAAAAGTAATTATTATTATTTTCATAAACTCAAGATCACTCTTTTATGTGATTCAAATATTTTACCTTCTATGAAGGGTTCTAATATCATTATATAAAAACAATATGAATTTTATATGAGATGGTGGAATGTTACATTTTTTATTTTGTATCTTATCTAATAGAAAATTGTTTTCTAATTGTGGTTCAAAATATTATTTATTAAATTTATAATAAATGAAATTTGATGGAATATTTATTGAAATCTTACTAGTTGTGTTATCTAACTCTATTAAAACACACTAAGTATGTGTAGATATCCCTATTGTTTTTAATTTCCTAGTTTAAGATAACTTGTGATTTCTATTCATGTTTTTGTATTAATGTATGTTGATGTTTGGTGAGTGTCCATTGGTCGCATGGAGATGTTCATGATGTTGGTTGGGTTGTGAGTTTATCCGTGTTACAATACTTTATCTAGTTTAATTTATTCTTGACCTTTATTTGTCTGGTTATCATGATTTGTTTATATTTCCTCTTCCATTATTTTAGAAAAAAACTATGAATTTTTATGGATGATATGGTATGTTTTATGAAAATTATTTGGATCATTCTCATTAATTATAAACCATGTAGATGTTTACTTATTATAACATGTTTCTGTTGTTATATTTTTAAGAATCTTTATCTTACTTTCATGAAGGTCCAATATGTGGACGTACCATGAAATATTATCAATTAGATTATTCTTTTTTATTATTTATCATTATTCAAGGGTGAAATAATTTCCACTTTGTTATTTTGATACCCTAGAGCTTTTTAGAAGTATGGGGGGTTTGGAATGTGGCTCGAGCCTTTTGGTGGATCTACCTAACTGATGGGTCATGTTAACCTAGGATGGTATATAATAGATACCATTTTTCTTGATGTTTTTTTGATATCAATATTCATCTTTGAGTTTTTTTAATGTATTCCCCTTAATTAATTTATTCTTTTTAATTTATAGAAGTTAATGTTTGAGATTAATTGGTTATGAATGTTTATTTATGTATTCTACAAAGTTATTTATTAGAAATAATATAAGGATTAGATATTTTATGGATGGTAAGGGTAGGATGTCTCAATACACCATGCCATAATAATTATCTTATTTATATCATGTGTCTAAAAACTATTTTTCATAACTTTAATAAAGTTTAAAAAATTATTTGGGTAGTATTAATGGAATATTTTTCATAAATAAATTATAACTATAAATAAAATTTTATCAATGGAAATGCTCCTTCAATTATGGATTATTATGTTATCTTGTGGACTTTCAAATTTTATTTCAATTTTTTTTGGTTTAATGAAATTATAATACCTTGGTGCATGATAGAATATTGGAAGGAAAAGTGTAATTTTTGAAAAATATATATTACTTAGAATAAATTATTTAGTTGGTGTTTATTTTTGGATTTGTCTTAATTTTATATACCATATTATATTATTTCACTTATATTATTATTTATATTTGAATGTTTTACTTATAGGGTTTTATTTTATTAACAAGTTCCATAAAAATTATTCATGTTTATACTTGTTAATAAATAGTTTATTTGGTAATGTTGTATAAAAAGGAAAGATCCTATTTAAATCCAAATCAATTCCATAATTATTTTTAAAAATGTATGAGTATGTTCTGGGTATAGTAATTATATTATAAATAAATAAGTTATAATTGAAAATTTTTTAATGACCTCAAGTAAATACTTTGGGTGTATAAATTTGGGTTTATAATACCAACCATAATTCCTCTAGAAAATTTAATTAATGATAAAATTTAAATAAATTATTTTTAAAACCAGCCCTAAATTACAGAGGCCAAATATTGTTTATAATGATAAAGGGATGAATATGATATTTTTTATTATGTCAAAATTTAATTTTATAAATAATAATTGTATTTCTTAGAAAATGTGTTGAGTATGTAAATGATTTATAATAACAATGAATTGTTTTGTGGTGTATAATTTTTATTTTAATTGATAATGTATTGAGTATGATCTTAATATTCAAACTAAAATCTATATTTTTTAAATAAAATAATCTATTTATTTTAATAATTTATTGTGCATGAATTTCATTTTTATTTAGAATACTTCATTTTCTCTTTACTATGTTATAAAAATTAATTCACTTATATCCATTTTAACTTAAATAAATGTCTTATCAGTGGACATCACTTAACTTTTTTTAAGTTGTTTCATTAGTGATAAGGGGGTGGTTGGGGAAGATAATTTAGGAAGTGATGGTTTAGGAATTTTGTTTTTATGTGAATTCGTTAAATTAACACCATATTCACACAAAGAATATTTCATTAATTATATAATAGATATAATGTTTAATATATCATGTAAAAGTAATCAAAATTTCATATCCTGATTCATTTTTTTGTTTTTTAGATTTTCAAATTTAAATCATGTTTATATGAATCTATATATTTACCATTGTTTTTATTTTCTCCAAGTCTTCTGCATTAATTCCAATATTACATATATACATTACATGATTCTTAGGTCATGTTTTATGATTTTTGGTCTTTTACAAGTATTTTTATGACATTCATGTTATAATTTTTATTTTAATACCTAATTGTAAAATGGGGACTCTAAAAATTCTTATAAGGAAAAACTATAAGTACTGTATGAGGATGTTTTTGGTTTATCACTAAGTCTATTTAGTTTTTATGATTTCATTAGTATATATTTTTTTTCATTATATTGTTTCTGTATATATTTATATATAATCTTATTTATATCCTTTATTCATTTTGATATAATATTTTTTTTTATCATTTTATATATTTACATAATAATCTTCATGTATAGTCCCTCCCATTTGATGTATACGTATTAATTTAAATTTTTTGAAATATTTCACATATATATAGGTGTTTATTGATATCTAAAATAATCTCACATTTACCTAATTTTTTAATTCCAGTGGGTTGATTTTACCCCATAATAAAATAAAACTTTCATAACTAGTTTCATGCCCTTATATATAAGACAAATACCTTGGGGTCTGTTGTAGTTTAACATAGCTCAAAAGAACATTAAGTTAGTTTCATTAAAAGTCATATCATAGTGTTGTTATGGTTTTTATGTGATTTTATAAACAGGGACATGATGTCGAGACATAGAGAGTAGAATTTGGGTCTAATATGGTTATGGTGGAAACATATGTTACCATGGATATTGGATGTTTAACTAAGGCATCGAGATAACGAGTGAGTACTTTATTTTATTATATTGATTTTGAAATTATGGAAAATAGTAAGAGTCATAGGGATCATCTAAGAGCCAATTTATTACATTTTTTTATACATCATCTAGTTAAAGGAACATAATACATGTGGATTATTTTTAATATAATTTATATATGTGAATATTTTTATTTAATTTTAATAAACTGATAAGTCTAACAATGTATTAATGGATAACATATTTTGGGTGACAACATTAATTCAAGTAACTCCTATATATATTTATGTTTCTACTAGGTATTATTTTCTTATTATTATTGAATTACTAGTTATATTTTATAACTATGATATATAATTTGATGGAAAAATTTGTTTCTTAAAATAAATATACAAATTTTTAGTGTCATGTTTTAAATAAATGTGGGCTTTCAAATTTTTTTATTTTTTTAACCAATTCTAGTATTATTTAAATAAAAATATAAATTCAGTTTTCATAATTTGGATATTGAAGTGTAATTGGATATATTAAAAGTGATCATGGACTATCGATATTTTAAGATAACTAATATATTAAGATTAATATTCCTAAATTTTAATTTTTAAATTAACAGACTTGTAATTTTTTGTAAATTGGCCTTGTAAAATTGGGGTTTTAAAAAAATAAATTGAGTTGTGATTTGAAATAAAATTATTATTGTTATGTAAAAATTATTATTTTTTATTTAATGCATTTGGTATATTTTATAGTATAGTGTCATATAAGATAGTGGAACATCCATTGTTATTAATATGGTGTGAATAATGGTATGGTTGAACCTAAATGGATCCTTAGTATTTTTGGAATATTAAATATAATAGAATTTATTTTTTTATTGGAAATTGGGAATGTTTATAATGTGTTTTTTTTTTGAGGATTTGTGCATATAGGGAATGGTGGTTGTAGCAACCCTAGCGTGGATTACCTGAACAACACCAGATACCGAGACAAACTCACCTCAGGAAATACTCATTTTATTCTATAGGATTCTAAATAATAGTGAGGGTATAAGGGGTTGTGGTGGGGAGACTGTATAGTTTCTAATAATATAATGTAAGAAACATAGAAATCTGAACAAATAACATTCAAAAATATATAATAACTATAGTGATTCAAAAAACATGTCATGTACTAAGAAAAATTATATGTTAAATTTCATACTAATCATACAAAAAATGATGGGATCATATGTAGGATGATCACATATAAATTGATCTAAAAATATAAAAATATTTCTACTGGATTACTATATAGAATCTTTAAAATCCATTTATAACCATTGTCATCCCATCCCATTCAACCACAGCACTGATAACTACTATAATTATATCATCATTCCCTTCCCACTATCGACATCATGAGACATAATTCCTTTAATAATCCCATTGTTCATGTATAGGATTTCATTATGTCTTTAGTGGGATACCATAATTACTTCCCCTAGATAGTATCCTTAAACATGGGAGTTCGTAAAAAGTGAGAATTATATAAACCAATGAAAATCAATCATCCAAATCGACCCATTCTCGGACAAGAACAATTTAAAATTTTCTTAGTTCAATCAATACTAGTGTGGGATTAGGTATATATGGTCTTTTATTCCTAATGATCCTATGAACATCCAAAAAAATCATTCCCTATAAAGTTACTCACCAATTCATTAACATCATAACCTTACTAATAAATTCATGACACCTAAGGTCCTATACAATATGCAAGACAAAAGTCCCATGATCTATAAACCCCTTTAAAATCCACAGTAATAATATCCTGAAAAAAACAAAGTCATAATTACATCATTATGATACAAATCACACCCTATATTCCCATAACATACCTCACACATACAACAAGCATCCTATACACAATATCTGATCATAATAACACCCAATATATTATTTCCACCCATGATATATCCCTTCACTAAAATGATATTCAACACATTAAACCCTAATCTACTCAATATATAGATAATAATGTCAAAAACAAGTGATCAAAACCACATCATGGGACGTATTTACATTCAAATAGACCCAAAACCACTTCCCTGTGGTGAGAATTCATCACTAACAAAATAAAACAACACAAAAAAACTCTATTACCCCACTAGGTGACTGATACATCAAACCCATATCAATGATGAATCACATTTCCACATATCAATTTATCATAATTACTCCCATTATTTTATAAGTGCATCCCATGTCACCCATATCCATAACCCATGCCACACACAAGTAGTTAAATCCATTTAATATTCCATAAGATTGGTGTTCTGTAAAAAAAATTGGTTCAATGGTCAGCACACAACTCTTCATTAGTGTAATCCATCCCATAGCCATGCATACTAGACCTAGACCACCCATTTAAAACCCTAAATTTCCTTAGAAACATCAACCAGTTTCATTTATGATTACTAACACAATGAAACACATGACTAAAAATTACATGACACAGAAACACATATATAGCACATGAAATAGATCAACACCACCCACCTCTATTTAATATTATTTCAATAATTGAGTATACATTGATGGTTTAGAATGAAGATTGGAAAATAGCAAGAGAAGTCCCCCTCATGAATTAGAGAAGCATGATAGGAATATTTAGGGTGCAACCCCTCTTCAAATGAGGTTAAATAAGGACCACTCAATGTAAAAAAATCAATTAAATTATTTAATTCATTTAATATATTATAAACATCCCAGAAAGGGAACCATGTACATGTCCCCTTTACTTTGAGTACAAATTAGTCACTAGGTACCCACCATGGGTCTACTGGGTGATTGTTGGGCCTTTTAGGGCCACATGCACCCTGATATAAGTCACTAAGTACCCATTACTTGGTCAATAGGTAAATGGTTCTGTATATCTTCCAATGATAGAGCTCAAAAGTTTAGACACATTCCTAAACCGAATATAAAGGCCATATCTGACCACATGAAAAATTTAACATGCCTAAATACACATAGTTGAGCCACTCCCAATCTCAACATTCATAACTCCAAGCCCTTAAAGTAGGTATTATATGATATTATTTGTTGTTTTAATTTTATTATGGTACATATGTGAGGTAGTGTGTTTTTATATGACATACTCATTTGAGTTTTTGATGGTTTTTAATGAACTATATCCTATTTGAGTAAATAAAATGTGAAATTGGATATGATTTTTTGGAAGTAAAAATTGATAACTTGGGAATTTATCAATATTTTAATTTATATTATGTGAGAGTGCTTTTTAGGTTTTTGATAAGTTTAGGTTGTTTATTTTAATTTTTTTAGAGTTTTGATTTCATGTATATGTGAGAATAGGGTAGAGGTGTACTGAAATAAAGGGGGTTGGTTGCAGTAATGGAACCACACTCATTGTTGTTAACCACCAGGACCCCAATGACACATTTAAATCTATTTTAATTCTATCGTATACACACTTTTGTTCTGGTATTTTGTAATAGATTCTTTATGGATGAGTAAATTGTAAATTTTACCATAATTTATTTTTACCCATTAATTATTCAGTTCATCCTAACATGTACCAGACCTTTATAATTCATGGGAAAACCACCCTTATACTCATTAATATCCCTAACTTCACCTCTATTCATATTTTGATTCGATGCTATATTTTCCCTACCAGGTCAAGCTATTTATTCTTCTCTTATTCCCTTCTTCACAATTCCAACATTACATTAAAAAATATTTGTTTTTGTTAGGTATTTGAATATGGGTTTCACAAATGTATGCAAAAAACCTATCTTAAATGTTAATTCATTCATTTATGTTGGTAAGATTATGATTTGAATGATTGTATAAACCATTTTATCAATTTATTAATGGGGATTCATTATTTTATGTACATACCTTAGGGATTAAATTATTTTTAGATGCAAAATATTTCTGTTTATGATAGGTATTTTATGGATGTGCATATTTTATATTTTAGGATGCCTCTTTTAATTGTTTGAATATGTTTATATTTATGTACTTTTTCCATTTATGTAAGTAGAGTATTTGTGTTTTGTTAGTTATTAATATTGGATTATGGATTATGAGAAGTTTTTTTCAGTTCCATTATAAAAATTCTCTTTCCAATGGATATTTATGGTTGGTGGTATGTACACTCTATGAAACATTAATTGTATTATAACTATATTTTTTTACTAAATTGGTTTCCAATATAATAATAAAGTTTAAACATAAATTTTGGAATAAAAAATGAAATGCTTTTCATAAATATTTTAGTATATCAAATCATATTTTTTCATGAATAGTTTAGATTAATTATTTATTTTTTATTATTTTATATGGTCTTTCCAAAAAAATTAAAATAATTTATATATGTTTCATTAAATTAAAGTGCCTTTATGTATATTAATATGTTATAAATTGAAATATATTTTCTGAAAAATTATTCTTAACATGAATAAATTATTTATATTAATATATAAATATTTTTTATCAACCATATTATGTTTTTCCTTTTACGTACTTTATTATATATTAATTTCTAAACGTCAATTTTTAGTTCACTATAAAGATACTTTGGGTTAAATTATGCCTCTAATTTTTACTATATTGGTTTAGCTATATGAGATTAAAATATGAGTTATTATTTTTAAATTTGTTAACACTTCTTTATTAGTTTAATAAGGTGGGTTCCTTAGTTTTGGATTAATGAAAAAAATGAAAATTATGTTATCATTAATTTACAAAGTGAGAATATGGGTAGGTTTCCAAGACAAAAATTAATTCCTTTAATACTAGTTTAGTTATTAATAATTTGTGAAACATGAAATTTTTTTAAACCCAACAATAATTTTAGAAAAACTAGTTTTGTTTTCATTGAAAATAGAAGAAAATGAAATTGATTCATACACCAAAAATTAATTTTAAAAATAACTTTTTCATTGTTTTGAAAACATATTAACTATAAAATTGATATCATTATACTAAATATTTGTTTTAAAGAAACTTTTATTATTTATATTGATAAATCATTAGATATGAACATGGTATTTAGTCCTAAATTTATATTTTTAAAACAATATTTGTGTTTCCCACTAATAAAGCCTTTGGATTGTCTTTTTTCTAGGATGATTCTTTTGATTTTTTATCATGTAATAAGAATTCATTCAATTATTTATATTATAAATTGAAAAAAATAAAATTAAATTAAAAGGATATAACATAATTTAGTAGGTTATATTGGTGATGTAGTAATTTGAGGATACAAAAATATTTAAAGGAATGGTTTGGGAATTTATTTTTATTGGTATTTCCTTAAATTAATACCTTCTTCTATCAAATTAGAATCCTTTAAATTTGCAGTAGCTTAAATTCTAACTTATCTATTCCAAAATAGGTATAATGTTTTTTCATGTGTCTTTTATTTATTTATATATCATTTGGAAAGTAGATTATGTTTACATGATTATACAAAAAATCCTTGGTTGATACATTTACAAATATATATTATTTAATTGGTTTTAAACTAGCATATACTGGTTGTTTCTTATACCATGGTGTATGGATTTTTGTTTGATACCTGAATTTTTTAATTAACTTTTTGTAAAAAAATATTTTTTTTTCTAATTATATATTCACATTATATTATATTTAACTTACTAGTTTTGTTCTGTATACATGTTGCATTCATGTATTTAATCTTTTTGTTTTGATTTTTATTATATACATGTGTAGAATAGTTTCCTTGTAGTTTTCATGATTTATTCCATTATTTTATAATTCAATGTATAATATTATTTATGTGGAACCATAGTATTATTGGAAATTTAATATATTTCATATATAAAAAAATTTCATTTAAAATTTTTCTGAATCCTTATATTATTCTTCATATTTTTTGTAGTTATTTTTATTTCACATATACATCTCTTACAAGGTAAGAAGGTGAAGAATATAACTTTAGAAAAAAAAATTGTAGTCTAATTGGTACACCATAATCCTATGATCATGGGAATAATAGCTAGTAATTATATATTTTTATATGATATATAATGGGACTGTTACTAAGGGTACTCTAAAATAGTCCAAATGGTATTGTATCATTGTTTATAAAAATAAAACCTATATGGGATAGTTCTAAATGGTACTATAAAGTAAATTATGGTATGGACCTATGGCCTCTTAACCATTTTTTATAATGTTATGTTCTATATGGGATAATAAATGATATAACATAAGTTTTTTTTGAATAATATAGTAATTTTAGAAAGATATTGATTTCCATGGAAGATAAGATATCCTATGGGGGATAGGAACCTGCACCGTATTGGTACCATTTTATATACAAATTTAGGTATTCTAGGTTCAAATAATGGATTGAGGTTTGTAATGGAACATGTTTTAGTAAAATATTTCTCCTAAAATTATTAAAATGTTCAATATACTTCCCTACATGCAAAAAAACATATATACAATTTTCAGGTTGTTACTATACTGGTAGAAATATGCATTCATAACATAATTATAAAATATAAATACATATAAAGAAGAAGAAAAATAAATAATGTTCACTTTAAATTTTGACTCAACTAGTGCATCTATGAAATAAATAAAATATTTGTTATAGAATTTAATTCTTCTCATTTAAAATATATTTTCCTATGAATAATGTATAAAAATTTCTTTATTTATTAATTTATAAGAAATTTTAATAAGGGTATATAATATACTAAAACTCATATTACTATAAAAAAGGTCTTTTATATATTTGATGTTTTTTATTTAAAAAAATATATAAATTATACGTTGATAATTAGGTAAATTTACATTATTTTTTGGATTTATCATGAAAAAATTATCTTAATATTATTTTTGGGATTTCTAAATTATTTTTATGAGAATGTTGAAAAATAAATGTATTACAAATAACATTGAATTTATTAAGTTATTAGAATATTAGTATATATTATAAGTTCATATAATCTTATTATAAGGAAAATTATATATATTATAAGTGAATTATAAATTTTAAATTACTGGTAATAATATATAAACCCATACTTGGAATTTTATATCCTAAGTAATATTTTAAAAAAACAATGTTTTTAATAAATTATACACTGATTATTTTAAAATTCAATCTTATCACTTTTTGAAATATAATATTATTAAATAGATATAACATTTTGAATAATTAGTTTTAAATTATATAAAAAAGACATTTTATTTTTAATCATAGTATATAAGTTACTAAGGTAAAAACTAGTTTCCATGATAAAAGCTATAAATAAAAGTAAAATCAAATCTAATTGTAAATAACTTAACATATGTTTTAAAATGAATGTGAATGTATTTTGGAGACCTTTATTGACCTTATATACTCTCATCTCTATAATTTATCTATTTTGTATCCATATTCCGTAGGAGGGACATCCCATTATGGAAAATTTATTGGTATTTTCAAAAAAATCCATCTATTTTATCATATAAAAGGGGATTTCCTCTCATCACTTTATGCCACATAGAAACACTCTAATATTGGCCTAAATAGTTCCCATAACTTTTTAAAATACCCATTTCTATCTTTATATGTGTATAGTTTTCACAGTAGATAATCCCTTAAATTTTTAAGCCTCATCACAAAGGATATAATCCATGTTGTGAGGTATAAATTTTAACCACTCCATTTTCATTTCTATTTATATAGCTGAACTTATTATTTATAAATTTTTATTAAGAAATATATAAATAATTAAATATATATAATTATAATATTTTAATGTTATAAAAATTATGTAAAATCATTAACCACCTTTCCCTTTTCCATTAAAAGAAACAGAAACATGAATAGTATATGTGTGCAGAGTATCGTCTCTACAAATAAACATGTTTTGTTTTCCTTCACAACCTAAAATGGATAGTGTAAAAGGGTAATTTATTACATAATTAAGATATATATAAAATTTCTAAGAGTCTTAAAAAACTAAACTTATTTATCATTTCTAATATTCCATGAAAAATTAAATCATCATATGTGTACGTGCATTCTACCGTCCCTACGAAATGATGCATTATATTTTTTTTAACACCTTCATGGTCGGTTTTAGTTTGTAAATTATCAATATATTCTATTTATATGATTATATTATATCATTCCTGTGTCTTTTATAGAAAAAAAGTTTAATTAATTATTATTTAAAGGTATTTTATTAATATCGATAAATAACCCACAAGTTCTCTGTCACTGAATTATCATTCAAGAAATCCAAAAAATAATAATATATAATGAAATTAAAAAGTTATAATAAATTATAGGATAGAAATTAAAATACCTTTAATGGTTTTATAATGATGAATATTGGGAAATAAAAAAGTATGATATTGTTACTATAAAATTTGTATAAATGAACAAATCTAATTTATGAAAATACAATATATGAAAGTATTATTAAAAATTTAGGGTAAAACTAGAAATGTATATAAATAAGGTTCTTAAATAATATATAAGTATATTGAAATTTATGATATATAAGGAGGATGAATTTACTTTTTAATCAATGTTACAGGTAAATATTTTATTGACTCAATTTCTGATTCATCGGGCAGTAGTCTTTCTTAATTAGAAATAGGAATCCATATTTTTTTAATCATACCACTCTCCTATTTTATATTTTATTTCATTTTGCTATATCTCATCATTAATATCCATTTTTGTGATTTTTTTTAATTACTCATATCGTGTTGGTAAGAATAATAACCCCTTGTACAAACAAATCAGCTCTTCCATGCCCATGTTTTTTCTATAAAAATTGTTTTCATTAATGAAATCCATATATATTTTTTCATTCATATTCCTCATACTTTAATTTTCCTCTTTTATAAAGTTAATTTCATTCAAAATTTCTTCAATGTGGATTTTTCTTTAAAATGTCCAAAAAAATCATAATAATTGCCTTTCTTTTCATCATTTAACACAATGGATTTATTGGATTTTTATTTTTTTTCAAGGACCATTTTTTTGATCATTTTATAATAGTTTTTTTAATTTATTCTGTTTTCCGTATAAAAATTTATTTCAAATTAACATTAAATTCATCTTTTAGAATAATTTTCTAAAATGTTTTGTGAAGACATTCTGTATTTTCACATCTATTTTCCTTCTATGGTTTATATATCATGATGTAAGTTGTTATCATCCTCTATATTTTATTATGATATAATTCATTTTAGAATATGATATTCATTAGAAACTATGATTTCATATATTCATGTTATGTATTGTTTTTGAAAAGTTTTAATGCCCTATTATTTTCCATGGGTTCTTTAAGATATGATTATGGTGGATTTCTAAAGGCACCAAAATGTATGGATGATGATGGGTGGGTTACTTTATTTCCCTCTAATTATTTGTTTTATATTTATATCTTATGAGATATTCGGATGTGGATATAATTTTTTGTTCATACGGTCCTATAGATAATGGGTTTTCACACATTTGTAAGTATTGACATGATGAGTTTGGTCACATAGGCATGGGTATAATGGGTTTTCCTGCAACAATTTTCATATGATTAATGTTCTATAACATTTACATGTAGTTTATGAAGTTATTTCACCTTTTAACACTACTAGAAAAACAGGTATTTGCGATGGGGCATTTGTGACGGGATCCCGTCGCAAATAGCCCGTTGCTGAAAACGGCGTCGTAACAACACTTATTTGCGACGGGCCCGTCGCTAAAGCCGTTTTTTTTTTGCGATGGTCATTCTCCCCGTCACAAATATTACTCCGTATTTTTTTTAAAAACTTTTAAAATAGTTTTTGCGACGGGACCCGTCGCAAAAACTATTTTTTTAAAAAAATTAAAAACTATTAATAATACCAGTATTTGCGACGGGCAGAGTATCCCGTCGCAAATACTATAAATAGTTTTTGCGACGGGACCCGTCGCAAAAACTATTTTTTAAAAAAAATAAAAAACTATTAATAATACTAGTATTTGCGACGGGCATAGTATCCCGTCGCAAATACTATAAAAAAAATAAAAAAAATAAATTATTAATAAATTATTTTCATTAATATAATAATAGAATTACAATTCACAAATAAAAATAATAAATTATTAATAAATTATTTTAAATAATATAATAATAAAAGAATTATAATTCAAAAATAAAAAATAATAGAATATTAATAAATGATTTAATTAATATAATAATATTAGAATTATAATTCATAAATAAAAAAAAATATTGATAATTTATTTTAATTAATATAAAAATAATAGAATTATTTTACATTCAAATATTAAAATAATTCAAGTATTACAAAAAATATAACTAAATTATAATATTATAAAATTTTAATATATATATAAAATTTAATATTATAAAATATAAATAATATTATTATTCATATTAATATTGTTATTTAAAAATATAATATTATTAATATTTTATAATGAGACAGAAACTACAAATAGAAAAATAATAATAATTTGATTTCACAAATTTTATAACATAAGTACAATCTCTAATCTGAAGGAGGGGGGGAGGGGGATCTGCAGATGGTGGTGGAGGAAACTCCATCCCTAAAGCATGAGTGAGTCGGCGCATGTACTCCATCTGCTCCTGATGCTGCTGCTGCCACCGACTCGCCTGCTCCTCGTACAGCTGCTGCTGGCGTCGACGCTCCTCCTCATGCTGCTGACGCATCTTCTCCTGCTCCTATCGGACACTCTCTATCTGTGCAGTCTGAGATCGCAACTGATCCTCATACTGTGTAGTAGAAGAAGATGCACGAGCTTCTCTCGAGCTGGACGCCGACATCGCAGCACTGCCATAATAATCTTCGGGATTCAGTCGAGAGCCGATACCAACTACCCGGCCCTTCTCGAAGGCATACTGGGTGGCCTGCATCCATGCCGCCTCATCAAACTGACGGGCAGTGGTCTGATCTGATGACTCGGCCTGACTCTCAGGCCGGGCCTGTGACGCTGCGGCCTCATATGACTCCTATAGTTTCAATTTAAAATTAAAATTGTGAATATATTATATGGAGTTAATTTTTAAACTTGAAAACAAATAATACTGACCACGATGTGATGCTGACGATCACCTCTGAGCTCCTTAGTAGCAGGATCACTATACATCCTCTGATATACGCCGTACTCTGTAATATCGGGGTGCTAGACAGCCTATAAGAATAAAAAATAAACTGTTAATATTTATAGTTACATAAAATATTTATAAATAATGTATGTACCAGATGCTGTCTATGAGTACTGAAAGAACGACTCCCAGCTCGATGAGTCACCTCCTGTCTCCCCCGATTCTGCCTCCCCACCGATGATCTCCTCTGAAAGGCACCACTCAACCAGTGTGCACATAATACATCCCATACATGGGATGAAATATACTCTGGTCGGTGTGCTCTACATGACTCGTCAAAATCTGACACTCCTGCTTTCTTCATCGCAGCTTTTCATAAATTGTGCAAAAACTGACGAAGGCGATCACGCATGGCCACCTCTCATGCCTCGTGGATGGCGTCACGCATGGTATCCTCGATCGGATACCATAAACCCTACAAATAAATCAAAATATCAAGTTAGAAATGAAATAATTTTCAAAATAAAAATTATTTATTTACGTACGTACCAACCAATGGCCGAACATGGCCTGCTGCACATCAATGGGAATCTGCTCCCATGTGGTCCACGGCTGAGAGAAATAGTTGCGCAAAATAGCGCTTCCCTGTCCGACTGCTATATGCGGAAAACTGAAAAAATAATAAACATTTATTATGTGAATAGATTAATGAAATCTTAGTCAAATCCACGGGTTATCACACAGGTTATCACACCTCTGTGTGCGTGGATCAAACCCAAGACGTGGACGTCGCTCGGGGACGGGGTCAGGAATCATCAATCGTGCAAGACCGCGCCCCCTCCGCGTACTCCCTGGAGCGCCTGCAGGATGAGGGTCATCTGTCAGCAACTCATACGCATCGAAAGTCAGGTCAGCATCCGCCAACTCACGAAATGTGGCGTCATCCATCTGAAACAGAAAATGTTAATGTTAGCAAATAATTGATAATTACTATTATATATACATATATACATATTATGATTGTATATAAATACCATGGAATGATATCAGTGTTCATCTTCATCATCATCTTCATATATGTCAATGTCATCTTCATATTCCTCCTCAACATCATCGATATCCATTCGAGTTACAGTTGCTTCATCTCTTACTATTTCAAATTCATATGTGACATCATTAACACCATCGTCATCACCGACTCTTAAATGTGGGGTGTCGTCATCGATACTCATGTCTCTTTGTAAAAAAGATTGATTTTGAGTACTCTCTTGAAAAACATCAATTCTTTTCACATCAGTGGAAGCACATTCACTTTGACTAAACTGATTGTCTCGAATTTTGATTTTTATTACACTCCACCAATCAGTCAAGTCTCTTGATGTTGCACAGTACTTTGCATAATAAACTTGATATGCTTGTTGAGCCAATAAGAATGGTTCATTTACTGCGAGAACACTTTTACATTTAATATCAATGATTCCATGAGTCGGATGAACATGCACGCCTCTCTCTATATCTAACCACCGACATTTGAACATGGTTATGTAATGTTGTCCAAGATAACAGAGTTCAATGATTTCATCAAGTATGCCATAAAAGTCAACTTCATTTTCTCGATGATGAGATCCTCTCAAGCTAACTCCACTGTTCATTGTTTTTTTCGATTCCCCATATGAATGTGTGTGGAATCGAAATCCATTCACCACATATGCATTATAAGTTTTAACAAGTTTGGAAGGTGGGTACTCAATACACACAGCCGTTTGTCAATTTTATCAGCATGTCGAGACACCTGAAAATTTGTGAAATAATTATCAATATAGTAAACTATACATTGAATGAGTTTCTAAAAGATAAAGAATTTATGTTACCAGTTTTTGAAACCACTGAGAGAACTTTTTCAGTCGACGTTCTTCGAGAGCAGCTGCTGTAATTTGTGGAATTTGTTTCTTGATATGATTATCATACAACCTATAAAAACCAAAGTTATTTACTATAACATAAATGATAGAATAAGTGATATAAACACTTACAGTACAACTGATGTCATTTCTTCACAGTTGAGCAGAACATACGTATGAGCTCTCTAATGTTCATCATCTGAAAGCCAGCGTTCATAAACTCCACCAAAACCAAGCTCTGACTGGTTGAAAATAGATAATTGATTGTCAATTTCCTCAATATTCCTCTCATTCCATCCCATTCGGTTGTGTTTTTAAGGATACTCAGATTCAAAATAATGGGAGCAGAAAAAGGATATTTCCTCTTGCAAATAAGCTTCTTCAATAGATCCTTCAACAGATGCTTTGTTACGTAATTTTCTTTTCAATTTTTACATGCATCTTTCAAATGGGTACATCCATCGAAACTGTACCGGACCTCCACATTTGGATTCATATGGCAAATGTAACATCAAATGTTCCATTGAGTCGAAGAAAGACGGCGGAAATATTTTTTCCAGTTTACATATAATTACAACAACACCTTTTTCAAGTTTTCCTAGAGCATCATAATCTTCCGTAGCCGCACAAATTTCCCGAAAAAAATGAGACATGTCTATTATTGAATCCCAAATCACAGAATTCAACAGACCTCTTAATCCAATGGGTAGAAGTCTCTCCATTATAACATGACAATCATGACTTTTTAATCCAGTAATATGACCATTCTTTACACATCTACCCAAATTAGAAGCACAGCCATCTGGAAGTCTCAAATCTGCAATCCACTAACAAAATAATAAACGGTTTTCTTTAGACAGTGTATAAGCTTCTTTTGGTTTCAGTAACCTTTCTGTTCTGACATTCTCAAATAGTTCCAATTCTAGATGCCTGCAAATTTGGGCAAGATCTAAACGTGCATTTACATTGTCTTTGCTCTTTCCTGGCGTATCCAAAACTGTATGAAACAAATTATCAAAATAGTTCTTCTCAATATTCATGACATCTAACATGTGTTGGACCAACAGATCATACCAATATGGCAAATCCCAAAATATGCTACGTTTAATCCAATTGTGTTCTTTCCCAAAACCATAAATTTTCTGTTGGTTTATTGTGGGACCAAAAGTGATGGGAGGTAATTAAAATACAAATGATTTTAACTCCGAACCTGATAGCATTTTTGGAGGTTCATCCCTTTCAACTGTTCCTTTTCTGAAATGAGATCTGTTTCTGCGAAAAGGATGATCAGCTGGAAGAAATCTGCAATGACAGTCAAAATAACAAGGTTTCTTTCCATGAATGAGCATAAATGCTTTGTTCTCTCCCATACAGTAAGGACATGATTTCTGACCATGTGTACTCCAGCCAGATAACATCCCATAAGCCGGGAAGTCACTTATTTTCCACATCAATGCTGCTCTCAGTATAAAATTCTGTTTCGTTGCAACATCATATGTACTGACACCAGTACTCCACAATAAATTTAATTCATCAATCAATGGCTTCAAATAAACATCAATATTTTTCTTCAGATGTCCTGGAATTAGTAAAGTCAAAAAGATATATGTCTCCTTTATCAACATCCATGGAGGTAAATTGTACGGAGTTAAAAAAACAGGCCAACATGAATATTGACTACCATAAGATCCAAATGGACAGAAACCATCAGTGGAAAGGCCCAGTCGAACATTTCTAGCTTCTAAAGCAAAGGATGGATGCACTCTATCAAAATGTTTCCATGAATGACCATCGGATGGATGATTCAAGCTTTTATCGGTTGAAATATTCTCTTTATGCCATGAAATCATTATCGCTGTATTCTTAGACATGAATAAACGCTGAAGTCTGGATGTAAGCGGAAAATATCTCAACTGTTTTACAGGAATCAAACCAGACTTCCCGTGTTGTCCTTCTTTATATCTCAGTTGCCCACATGTAGGACAACTATCCAACGACTCATTTTCCCCAGAATATAAAATGCAGTCATTTGAACATGCATGAATCTTCTGACAAGTAAGTCCCAAATTTCTAACCAGCCTCTTACTCTCATAGTAATTTGTAGGTAAAACATTTCCTTCGGGTAACAGTGTTTTCAGCAAAGAAAATATCTGGTCAAAACAGGTGTTTGACATTCCGTTATCTGATTTGATAGCCATAAATTTTGCAACTGCTTCTAATTTTCTCATCTTGCAGCCAGGATATAATGCATCCTCAGTAGATTTCAACAACTCATAAAATTCAGACGGTTCCAACTCAGGATTTGAAGCTATATCAGCCGGAGTTTCTGTATATTGAACAGATGAACCTGCAACATCATGTACTAAATCTTGAAACCGGGATAGATCCAGAATCAAGTTGG
This sequence comes from Viscum album, assembly GCA_963277665.1. Lineage (NCBI taxonomy): Eukaryota > Viridiplantae > Streptophyta > Magnoliopsida > Santalales > Viscaceae > Viscum > Viscum album. Next base: position 765,494,354 of record OY728119.1, on the reverse strand, counting down.
TATCACCTGCTCTGGAACTGCGTTCACCGTGTTGATACCAAAAAACATAATCTGGTTGAAAACCAAAACGCAAGAGATGTTCTCCCACTTTTTCAAACATGTCAAACGTTCTCAATGAACATTTTCTACAAGGGAATTTTATTTTGCCTTCTGAAACAAATTCTGGATTTGATGCCGCAAATGATAAAAAAGTCTCCACACCCTCAATATATACTGGATTTAAACCAGAACCTTTTAGATTTCTACATTGATTTATCCATATGCGGTCACCTAATAATGATTGTTGATGACCTCGTTGTTCCATATTTCTCTATAAAATATAAAAGCATTACTGGTTTTGAATAATTTGTTAGAAAAAACACTCAAGTAAAGATTCAATATATTGAGAATAAAGTAAAACATGTTACAAATATTGATAATTTTAATATTATATTGATTTTTTATTATTTTAATAATACTAATATAATTTTTTCATAAACATTAATTATATAATAATAACATAATTTTTTATATTATATACAATTCTCCTTTCATCTGTGTGTTTAGCATTCTGTCTCCACATGTAATATTTGCATTCACTTTCACCTCTCCATTGGCGAGTAGGTTGATAATTTTGAAAAAGAATGCAAATATTACATGTGAAAACAGAAAACACACAGATGAAAAGATAATTGTATATAATATAGAAAATTATATTATTTTAATATTAATAATAAAATATACAAATAATGTAATAATGTTATTATTCGTAAATATTGGTAATTATTCCAAATTATTGATAATTATTCCTAATTATTGGTAATTATTTCTAATTATTGGTAAATATTTCTAATTATTGGTAAATATTGGTAAATATTGGTAAATATTGGTAAATATTGGTAATTATTGGTAAATATTGGTAATTATTGTTAATTATTGGTAAGTATTAGTAATTACGGGTAAGTATTGGTAATTATTGGTAATTATTACTAATTATTGGTAATTATTGGTAATTTTTACTAATTATTGGTAATTATTGTTAATTATTACTAATTATTGGTAATTATTACTAATTATTGGTAATTATTACTAATTATTGGTAATTATTACTAATTATGGGTAATTATTACTAATTATTGGTAATTATTACTAATTATTGGTAATTATTACTAATTATTGGTAATTATTACTAATTATTGATAAGTATTGTTAATTATTGGTAAGTATTGGTAATTATTGGTAATTATTGGTAATTATTACTAATTATTGGTAATTATTGGTAATTTTTATTAATTATTGGTAATTATTGGTAATTATTACTAATTATTGGTAATTATTACTAATTATTGGTAATTAATACTAATTATTGGTAATTAATACTAATTATTGGTAATTATTACTAATTATTGTTAATTATTACTAATTATTGGTAATTATTACTAATTATTGGTAATTATTACTAATTATTGGTAATTATTACTAATTATTGGTAATTATTACTAATTATTGATAATTATTACTAATTATTGGTAATTATTACTAATTATTGGTAATTAATACTAATTATTGGTAATAAATACTAATTATTGGTAATAAATACCAATTATTGGTAATTAATACTAATTATTGGTAATTAATACTAATTATTACTATTTATTGGTAATTATTGGTAATTATTGTTAATTATTTGTAATTATTACTAATTATTGGTAATTATTGCTAATTATTACTATTTATTACTAATTATTTGTAATTATTCCTAATTATTGGTAATTATTACTAATTATTGGTAATTAATACTAATTATTGGTAATTAATACTAATTATTGGTAATTATTAGTAATTATTACTAATTATTACTAATTATTGGTAATTATTGTTAATTATTACTAATTATTGGTAATTATTACTAATTATTGCTAATTATTACTAATTATTGCTAATTATTACTAATTATTGGTAATTATTATTAATTATTACTAATTATTAATAATTATTACTAATTATTGGTAATTATTATTAATTATTACCAATTATTACTAATTATTGGTAATTATTATTAATTATTACCAATTATTGGTAATTATTGCTAATTACTACTAATCATTAGTAATCATTGGTAATTATTGGTAAGTATTGTTAATTATTACTAATTATTGTTAATTATTACTAATTATTGGTAATTATTACTAATTATTACTAATTATTGGTAATTATTGGTAATTATTACTAATTATTGGTCATTATTACTAATTATTGGTAATTGTTACTAATTATTGGTAATTAATACTAATTTTTACTAATTATTACTAATTTTTTGTAATTATTCCTAATTTTTACTAATTATTACTAATTATTACTAATTATTGGTAATTATTACTAATTATTACTAATTATTACTAATTATTGATAATTATTAGTAATTATTGGTAATTATTACTAAGTATTGTTAATTATTACTAATTATTGTAAATTATTACGAATTATTGGTAATTATTCCTAATTATTACTAATTATTACTAATTATTGGTAATTATTCCTAATTATTGGTAATTATTCCTAATTATTGGTAATTATTCCTAATTATTGGTAATTATTACTAATTATTGGTAATTATTACTAATTATTGGTAATTATTACTAATTATTGGTAATTAATACTAATTATTGGTAATTATTACTAATTATTACTAATTATTACTAATTATTGGTAATTATTCCTAATTTTTCCCTAATTATTACTAATTATTACTAATTATTACTAATTATTACTAATTATTACTAATTATTGGTAATTATTGGTAATTATTGGTAATTATTACTAAGTATTGTCAATTATTACTAATTATTGTTAATTATTACGAATTATTGGTAATTATTACTAATTATTACTAATTATTACTAATTATTGGTAATTATTACTAATTATTTGTAATTATTCCTAATTATTGGTAATTATTCCTAATTATTGGTAATTATTACTAATTATTGGTAATTATTACTAATTATTGGTAATTATTACTAATTATTGCTAATTAATACTAATTATTGGTAATTAATAATTATTATTGGTAATTAATACTAATTATTACTAATTATTGGTAATTATTGGTAATTATTACTACTTATTGGTAATTATTACAAATTATTGGTAATTATTACTAATTATTGGTAATTATTCCTAATTATTGGTAATTATTCCTAATTATTGGTAATTATTACTAATTATTTGTAATTATTACTAATTATTGGTAATTATTACTAATTATTGGTAATTATTACTAATTATTGCTAATTAATACTAATTATTGGTAATTAATACTAATTATTACTAATTATTGGTAATTATTGATAATTATTACTACTTATTGGTAATTATTACTAATTATTGGTAATTATTATTAATTATTGGTAATTATTAGTAATTATTGGTAATTATTACTAATTATTGGTAATTATTACTAATTATTGGTAATTATTACTAATTATTGGTAATTATTACTAATTATTGGTAATTATTACGAATTATTGGTAATTATTACTAATTATTGGTAATTATTACTAATTATTCCTAATTATTGATAATTATTGGTAATTGTTCCTAATTATTAGTAATTAAATGAATAATTACCAATAATTAAGAATAATTACCAATAATTACAAATAATAACATTATTAGTATATTTTATTATTAATATTAAAATAATATAATTTTCTAATTTATATACAATTCTCCTTTCATCTGTGCATTTTCTATCTCCACATACAAATAATACATGTGAAGACAGCAAACACACAGATGAAAAAGAGAACTGTATATATATATAAAATTATATTATTTTAATATTAATAATAAAATATACTAATAATGTAATAATGTTATTATTCCTAATTATTGGTATTTATTATTAATTATTAATATTTATTCTTAATTATTAAAAATTATTACTAATTATTCCTAATTACTATTAACTATGAACAATACTAATAATTTAAATTTATTATGTAACAAAATAATGTAAACATAATTAAATTACAACTAATTAAGAATAATTGAAACTAATAAAAAATTAAAAATAAATATTAAATTAAAATGAACATAAATACCTTGAAAATTGATCTGCTCTGATCGTTCTTCAAAACTTTAATATCCACTCCGGAGAAAAAAATTAAACTAGAGAAAAACTGAACTTTAGAAATATAACTTCGAGAGAAGAAGAAGATGAAGTTTGAGAATGATTTGAAAAAAACGGATGGGGGTATTTATAGGTTAGATTATTTGCGACGGGTCCATTTGCGACGGGAATCCCGTCGCAAATAGTATTAGTTGCGACGGGACCCGTCGCAAATACCTTAGCCGAAATTTATTACGGTCAACGGGTAAATAGTTATTTGCGACGGGACCCGTCGCAAATAACCACCTGCCGACATACTATTTGCGACGGGGGAATATTCTCGTCGCAAATACCTTTTACCGCCGCCGGTTTTTTGCGACGGGAATATTCCCCCGTCGCAAATAAGTTTCCCGCGATTTGGCGCGGAAACCGCGCCAATCCTTTTGCGACGGGGTAAGTTGTCCCGTCGCAAAAGGATACTTATTTGCGATGGGTAAATAACCCCGTCGCAAATAAGTTTTTAACAGGACTATTTGCGACGGGATTTATTCTCGTCGCAAATAACCCGTCGCAAATGCTCATTTTTTCCGTAGTGTAATATGAATTTAATTTACATGAAATTCCATTTTTTAAAGGTTATGACTTATTTTTTATTTATTTGATGCCTTTTTATCATTCTCCCATGTTTTATAGATGTTGATATATATGTTAAACCACATCATAAATTTCACACTTCTTTTAAGATCTTATTGTAATATTTTTTTCTCCATCATATTTCAGGATTATCTTCTATGGACTTATGATATTTTATTATGATATTTATGTCTTACTTATATTATCCTTTGGGTTTGAGATTTGTTAAATTATGTTAGTATTTTCCTATAATGAGAGTCTATGATCATTCGTTTCTTATGTTTTTGTCTCTTGGGTTAGGAAGATGACTATATCATGGGAGATTTTATAATTTTTGTAGAGGAGCCCAACAACGGGGTATATTTTCCATGTGTTGTAAAATAATTTTTTTCATATCTAATATGAAAGGCACTAAACCATTTTTTCCAAATGTTGTGGTACTTTTGTGGTATATTTTACCTATTCCATTAAATTAATGTATTATTTAGGTTATTTATAGATTGTTACTCTTTAGTTTGTATCATATGTAGTTTTAATTATTATTTCTAATCAATTGGGAGAACTTAATACAAAACCCTATAAGAAATTTATAAGGATAAGTATAAATATAAGATAACAACCTTAAATTTATATAAATTATTGATTGTGTGTTTCTCCTCGAAATTAAATATGTCTAGATACTAAAATTTGATATAGTCTCCCGAATATATGTACCTAGGGGTAATACGACTGAAATGGGTGGATTATGTATAAATGTTATTTTCACCTACTGTAGTACAAAGCATCCCAAATTCCCTCTTGGTTTGACTCCCTTGGGTGATATGCCTTAGTTAAATCACATTCATTATATGAACCATTATAAAGGATTTGAAAATGTATAACTAGTTCAATCAAAAAATTTAACCATGGATAACATATATTAAATCATATAGATTTGTAGGCTAATATATGTATGTCATTTATCAAATCCTAGATCTAAGTTTATAGTTTCTTCATATGTACATTAATTTATTTTGATATACTCATTCTCAATTTCCTCAAATTTAATTGAATGGAATAAACATGAAATAACCAAGTTAATAATGGGAGTAATGGAAAATGTAGAGATATTCCTAACATGAAACCTAATGAGAATATGGATGATATGGAAAAAAACATATGAATGCTCACCTGACTATCTCAAGATATATTAAATAACAAAAATAATGTTTATATTTTGAACTCACCAGAGAAAGAGAAACCCACAATCAATTCATTTAAGTGGAAACATCCATCCTATTTTAGTGGTCCTTAAAATCAAATAGTTATTGAAAAGAGGGTTAATTTAATGGAAATTATATTTTTCTTTCTCCAGTGTTTGGATCATTACAAGGTAATTTTGGAAGTTTATCATTTAAAATGTGATTTTTAACAATGGTAGAGTCTCATTAAGAATACAATGAAAATGTTGAATATAGAGTTTATATAATTAGAATAATTCAAGAAAATATTTTACACTAATGATTTTACATGGAATATATACAGAAATGTTCTATGAATTATTTTAATTAATAAAAAAGTGGATAAATCTATTAGATATTTTGAATGGTAATTTCATAAGTATTATGAAGTATACTTATAGTTTCATATTTGATACTATGATAAAATTTAATTACATTATTAATGGATTAATTCTTTGTGTTTAATGAGTGTTACAAATAAGATAAATTAGCTTAAATGAATATATTTTTCAATGTATTCATATGTTATTGATAGATACTAGAATCTTTCAATATCTAGGTGTAATGTAAAGGGAGTTGAAGAATCATGGAAGAACCTAAGATAAGACACATGGTGTGAGGAAATTGAAATGTAAAACATGAAATAAATGTGTTTTAAAACACCCTAGTAATTTCTATAAGGAATTGGGGGTATTTTTTAAGAATGGTATTGCAAAACACAAATCACATAACTATCAAACTAATACCAGATGGATGATTAATGTAATATATGATAATAATGTCCTTACTAATGATACACTAAAACATGAATGATTTAAGTGAAAAGAGTTTATACATTATGTAAATGAATTCCCCAACCCTCATGACAATGAATAAAATATTCCCCAATAACCTCCCAACCAGAGTTAATAAAAAATAGAACACAATATCACTACGAATGAGGTAGAACACTAAAATGAAGTGGTTTGAGGAACACATAATATATTTTCTAAATAATTTTTTACCTTATTTCATTTTGATTAATAATGATCTATTATATAATATAATATTAATATGAATGTGGAATCACAACCCTATGAAATGGATATTGAACAATCAGTTAAAACATTGGGTGGAATAGTGATTTAGTATAAAATTTATAAAAATGTTTTGGTTGAGATTTTAAGGAGGATACAACCTTAAAAAATATTTATTCTTCCAATAGTTATATTTTACATAATATTGGGTATGGATTATATTTCCATAAATAATTAAGATATATTATATCAAGATAAAGAAATATCATTTCATATCACAAATCATTATATTTTCAAGAATCAATGCATTGATGATTAAAAAATACCAAAATAATAAAATTATATAAAATCAGTTATGACAACTAAAAATTAGAGATTCACGAATAAATTGGTTTGGGTGATATTCAATATTGATACCATTAATATTTTATGATAATATATTGATGTATTATCTGATGAACTACTTTTTCTCCCCCCCCCCCGAGTGCGAGGTTGATTTTTCAATCAATCTGACACTTGTATCCATTCCAATATAAAATAATCTATATAAAATTGAACCCAAAGAATTAGAGGATTTAAATAATAAACAATATCAATATTTTTACAAGGGATTTATATTCTTTGGTGTTTCACCATTGGGTAAACAAATCCACTTTTTCAAAACTCAGGATGTGTCGATGCATTTTTAATTAATTATCAATAGATTAATAAAATCATGATCCAAATCAAGTATCCCCTATCATGTATTGATAATATATTATATCAAATAATATTACCTTTATACTAATCAAATAATATTTTTTGATTAGAATATCATCGTTTAACGGTTAAAAATGATGATATTTCTAGGACATATTTACAAATGATGTAATATCTCGAACCTAAGGTATACTATATCTAGGTTAGAATTTATTCATAAATGGAGTTATTCATAGGAGTTGGAATGGACACTACTGTGTCTTAGGGGTTTGGGGTATGAAAAACTAGGGAAAAGGACAATATGTGCTGATAGAACTATTAGAAAATAGTTAGTAGTAAATGTGCTACTTTCATAAGGGTGGTGCATACTTAGGTAATCCTTGAATGGTGGACCAATAGACCATGCAGCTCAGGCTCCACATGGAATGTCAAATCATGTAGGTAGATAGCCAGATCGTGTAGCCTAGTTCTCTCTCGAATGGAGGTAGATGCTTGGTTTGTTCACAGTTTAGTCAATAGTGTGGTCAAACAATGCGCCTTTTAAAAATGGAAAAAATTTCAATTATTCCTTCTCGAGATTACATTTTTATTCCACAGTTTTTCACACCATTTGATCCCTCATTGATTGGGTGAAAAAAGAAGCATCTTCATACTCCATGGTTATTTCTTTCCCAATTCTTATGCATTCGGAATGTCGCTGGTTGCGATCTGATGATATAGGTATTTTTTTTACATTGTTTCCATCTATTTTATAGAAGAGGTATGGTTGAATATTTTCTCTCCTTATGAATCAATAAAACCCTATTTAATTAATAGATTATATTTTTTGATGTTAAAATGTTTTTTAGCTATTATCAAGATTCAAGGTTGGATGATATTCTTTCTATGAGCATGAGGTAGGTTTTCAATAATATTTTCTCATTTTATTAATTATTTATAAGTTTATGTTTTGTTACAATGTAATTCATTTCATTTTTTTAATATTTTACTAAGGAAATTAATTTTGGGTATTTATTTGAAGTGTGAGACACCTCACAAACCCCATTGGGTTCTTTGATGACACAATACTGAACCTAAGAGAACCCATGGGGTATTCCAAACCATAAAAATTGGTAATATGGATTGGCAAGCATTGAGATATAGAAAATATGATAGTGACTGGGTTGTGAATTTTATTTTGTTTTTGGGAATTATTAATATTATAATTGGAATCTTTATGTGTTATCTTTTTTACATTCACATGGTGCTTTTGAAATTTTTTGAATGATATTATTTGGATTTTGATCTAGTTATGATTTTCAATGATGGAAAATGATGTTTTTAAAATGGTAATCTTTTTGAGAGGAGGTTTTGACCTCAAAGTATTTTTTAAAGGGTTTTTCCTAATAGTTTAATTTTTTTGAATTGAAATGAGGGTGTGGCCATTCTTTTTGTTGAAAATTCCCTTGGCTATCATTTGAAATTTTTCATTGGAAATGAAGTTATATGGCCTTTTTTTATTTCAAATTAAAACCCATATTTAATATGATGTTTTTGAGATGTTTTTAAAAGGGTAGTTGGTCTAAGTGTTTCATGATGAGATGTTTTAAAGGGAAATGTGGAATGGTAAAAAGATATTAATATATTAACATAAAGAGTTAAATAAGTTATGGTTTGTAATGCGGATAAATATAAAAAATGATTAAAGAAACATGTATATGTTATAAATGGTATGATTGGGGTATTGGAAAATGGCCCTACACATATATATTAGGATATACTGATTCTCTTAGCCACACCGATGTATGAAATTATTATGAGGTTGGACTGAGGCTCCTCTCCTTTGGTTGGCTAGACTAATGATTTAGGCCCCAACGATGTATTACATGGTTTGTAATGTTAGACCAGGTCTCCATGATTCCAAAGTAAGGATATGATATGGGTACATAGACTGATTCACCAATTTACATGGTTAAATTGAATTGATGCGTGAAATCCCCTTTGTGAATAAAATAATGTGAACCCTTATACTGTGGTTTAGGAACTCAGAAAGGTTGGAGTGGATTAGGTTTTTTGGATTACATGAGATAATATAAATATTAAAATGGTTAATGTATAATTAATTAATTGAGAATAACATATCTTTTACTTACTTAATTTTTTGAACCTTGATTTTTTCATAATTGTTGTATTGATTGGTCATTTCCAAAAAGATCATTATTGATGGCCTACTAAGTTATACTCACAACCTAGTTGGGCCACCATGTCACTTGGGTACCTAAGAAGCTTCAACTTGTTTTTGGTATAGGTCCAAGACATAAAGATAGTTTTTGGTATGTACATGGTATTATGGATGGGAGAATGGGATTTTAGGACCCTGTTGGATATGGGACTATGTTGTTGCAATTTTCTTAGTTTTGGTATTTTGGGTTTTATTTGTATGACTTCCTAACATGTTTTGTACCCATGATATTATTATAGAATGTGTATTTAGTTACCTATTAATTTTTTCTGAATGTTTTCAATTTAATGATTGATTAGGTTATTATAACTTTTTATATTATTTTTGTAGCTTTTTACTCTAATAAAATGTTATAGTCTCCCCATTGTATCTATATAGACATGTGATGGTAGTCGATAACCTCTAGAATATGAGGATGTGTTCTTGAGGTCATGTAGTGACCCATGTCAAGGAACCGTTTATAGTGGATCCTAGGATGGGCCGTTACAAATGGGTATTAGAGAAAATTCAATTTTTCAAAATAAATTTTCATGGAAGAAAGAAGATTGGGATCTTTCGAGGTTTGAAATGAGCTCATACTTGGGTACCTAAAACACCATGTACAATAGAATACCCAAGTGTACATGGGTGGGAATGTATGTTCTATTTTTTTATTTTATGGTTTATTTATACTTCAACCTTGAGTGTCACTATTAGATGTGAGGTTATTGATTTATGAGGTTTTATATATTGTCCATGTATGGAAATTGATGGTGTGTGGGTTCATGAATCATGATAGTCAGATAGAATTGATAGCTCATTATTATGTTTCATGTGATTTATAGTTTCTTAGGATTCATAGTCTTGTAGAGTACTCTTTTCTTTGGTATATTCTTATTAACTTCTCCATGAAATGTTTTCTGATGAATTTTTTTTTAAAATTTAAATTTTAATTAATGATCTTACTTTAAAGTATAGTGAAATGGTATGTTTCTAAATAGAAATTATTGAGATTTTAACATTTTAATGTTTAAATTATTAAAGTAAAAATTAAATGTTTTAACCATGATAATTCGGAAATTGGTGTTCCCTATGTTTCTTATATTACATTTTGTATAGGAGGCTTGTCCTTTATAATGCCCTAGACAGAGACCATGGCTATGGGTTATGAGGCCTTATTGGGATTTTATGTGTGGGTAAAGGAATGTTATTATGTACCCCTAGGAGGTCATTTACCATTATTATGTAAAATATTTTTTCATAGTATGGTCTTCATGAACCTTGTGTGATGAGACCTTGAAATTTTTGTTATGGACCCTAGAGTTGGGGGATGGTTCGTATTTTAAATATATGTGTGCAAGTAGTATTGGTCAAGGAAATAAGATAAATGTTTTATTTATGTGTTTCATGAATTCTTTTTTCATAATGGTTGAGGTGGTTCCACATGTAATGGGTGACTTAATATAATTTTATGTGTACGGTTTAGAGGGAGAGTCGGTGGACATTTTATGATGTGGGTTTAGTATAGGGAGATATTATTGTCTAATCTTAGAGTATGACATGTGATAGGGATTATATTATGGTTGTTGGTACTTCAGGGTGCATGAGGAAATGGTGGATGTTTTTGGGACCTTGATAGTGGAAAATAAAGGATACGACCTAGAGTGGGATAGGTGGGAACACTGGTGATTTCCTAAAATATGACTCTGGTAGTGTCCACGAGTCAATGGATTGGGTAATCATGTGTTACAGCGAGTGAGGATGGCCCATTTTTGTGGGTGCTTTGGGTTTTGTAGCATAGGAGGATTCTGTGAAGATTGAATTGATGAATGCCATGTGGTTTCTTATTTTGTCAAAAAGGTACGGTAACAACTTGATCGCATTCTAAGAGAAACACTTCGGTTTCTATGGAAGGGATCTTTTTCGTAATGTTATTTCGTAGGAAGGAGGGTTTGGGAGCCTTAATATATGGTTTTTATGGTGTTGGATCTTGGAATCTATTTTGATCTTTTATGGATGATATGAGGAAAGATAGATCATGGATATAAGCTTCTTCATTAGGAATGAAATCTGAATGGACACATGGTTAGATGGATGGACCTGTTTCGTGTTTAGTCCATCTGGTTGGATGGGAACATTGAGGATGCCTCATGTTTGACGGGTTTTACGGTCTTGAGGAATGAATTGTTATTTGAGTATGAATTTAGGCCTAGATATGGTGATATACATCTCATGGGATCAATTTATGTGTTCAGTGAATGACTATAGGGAAGTGCATGATCTTGAGGGTTCTGATGAGGACAGGGTCTTGAGCACATGGGGGAGAGGCATGGTTTCGTATGGGATATATGATAATGTGGATTGAGATAAGTGCATTTCATTTCCACAATTCACTATGAGAAGTGTTTTATGTGAGTGAGATAATTATTTTTTGGATAGGTGTGATGGATTGTTGTATTTTAGTTGTAAATCACCAAGGTAGTTAGCATAGAGCTTGAGTTATGTGGTTATTGTATTTCAAAATTGAAAATTTATTCATTATTGTTGGGTATAAATTCATGATGTGGTTTTTAGTTTTGGTTTATGAGTTACTCTTTAATTGTGGTGGTTGAGTTTTGATTTGATTCTTGAAAAATGGAAGCCATGAACTTTTATACAGGTTAGGGTGCCCCTGTTTCAAGAGGTGGCATTGATAATGAGCTTTTTATAGTTGTATTAATCAATATCAACTTGGTGTACCAAAAAAATGATTTGATCATGCCCAATATATTGAAATTCTCTCCATATGATCATGATCCATGGTTAGGGTGAATTGTCTCTGTTCCAACTTACTTAATTATTTCTTCTGTTTGGATGGAATGGCATTATTGAAGGTTTCGAAATTTGAGAAAGTTAAAAGTGAAGCCACATTGTGTGTGTTATATAACTAGCCATATCCATATGATCATAATCCATAGTGATTGAGATTACTTGGGTAATTCCTTGACAAGAACACTCTTAAGTTGGAGAGTGATGTGTCACTCATAGATGTGTAGAGTGAACTATGGATTGGATATGGGGGAATCGAGATTCCAATGAGAAAATTATGAGTTACAAGTTTGGGATCCTCTGGGAGGGCTGGGTGGGCCTTAGATGTTGTGGTTGATCGAGTCGAGAATTAGCTTCTGGCTCAGGGTGGTTCTAAAAAATCTGAGGTGCTAGTGTTAGAGTCGTCGATGGAAGTGATGAAGAATGATGTTGGTATATGGGTAATGGATTATTCGTGTTGGTATCTAAATGATAGATGGGTATAGACTCTAGTAGGTGTGTTCAGTTGATTCTGGTGTTCCTTATGTGATAAGGCTCCTTGTCAAGTTGAATTGGTTATGTTCCAACTATGGGAGTTGGGAATTTTGAGATGAGTCGATTAGGGATGCATTGACATGGATTGAAGAAAGGAACAAGTTTTGTGAGTTGTAATCCTCATTAGGTGGATGTTTTAAATAAAAAATCTACTTGATATATGGAAAATAGATTCAAGGGAGAACCAAATTATATTGGGTTTATGTATAGATGATGAAGGTTAACCCATTCCTAATGGTATCGATGGAAAGGCTGGATGAAAATGTTGTATCGTGTCTTTTGGATGTTGGGTGTGTTTAGTTAGGAAATGTTTCAGGTATGTTGTGGAAATTGAGTTCTGGTTCTAGTGCTCTTTCTCAGTGGTGGGATTTCTAAACACCAGATGATGGTGGTAGTGATCTAAATCATATGGTGGGGAGAAACATAGTAGGAAATTGGTTGGTTGAGTTTGTGATATGTGTTAGGGGTTGGATGGGATCAAGTAAGTTCCATCTTTCTGTTTCAGTTTTGAAAAAGTTTGATGTCTCAATTTTGACTGGATGTGTTCCATGAGCTTAAGGTTTTGATTTGGTTTTTTTGGGTGTTTGTGTATTGACTGATGTCATTGGGACTTTAGTTATAGATAGATATATGTCATGGAATGTGGTTGTAAAACTATGTATTCCTTAGGTGGTATCGAACTTGGGTCACCATTGGATATTTGAAAAGGATGATAAGTTATCACCAAGTGCTTTGGTCCATGAATTATGGAGGGGATCACACCATTAGAGTGTTGATTAAATTTTAAACAATGTTATGATGATATGTATGACATTTACTTGTTTTTCAATTTAGGAAATATTGACTTTTTTTCTTATGTATTTGGTGTTGATGATGCTAAGCAGAGGTTAATGCATCCATTTAGGGTCATTTGGTTTATGTTGTCAATATCAGGGGGAAATTTCTTAAGTAATATAGTTTCTTTGGACTGAATATCATGTCGGTATGGCTCATGAGTTGACTTGTGTAATGGATATTTATAGGTAGGCTTTGAGGCTTGACCATTGACTTGGGGGATTAGTGAATCTTGGGAGCATAGCTCAATTATGTTATATTATAAGGTGGGAAGATTGTTAGATCCTGACACTGAGGTAAGGTACATACTAGTGTGAAATTATTTTTGTGAATGGAGTGCTTCCCAATATTTGTATTGGACTTGGGTTTGTCTCAGGGGTTCAAAGCATGGAAAATATGGGAAAGAGGCCAATTTGTTCCAAGATAACTGTAGGAATGTGGTTATTGGTATTGTGTTCAATAACTGTACTACTTGTATATGGGTTTTTCATGGATGGGGAAATCATTCTGGGTGTCCCACGAGACCATGTGGTGTGATCTCCCTTTGTAAAGTGGTGAGATCATGGACACAGTGAGGTTTTTCAGACTGTGTTGGTGATCAGCCAGACCGTAAAGCATGGTTCCCTCTTAGGGATATGTAGGCATCTTATTTGTGCATATATTGGCCTACAATGCATCCAAAAAATGTTCTCCATAAAAATGGGGAAATTCCCATCTTCCCACTCGAGCGTAAATTTTTCTTCACAAATTTTTCACCCCATTAGACCCCAGTAGCTTGGTTGATTAACCAAATGGCTCCACATCCTCTATCGGTATTTTTCTGAAATTCTTATATTTTTGGAGTGTGATTGGTTTCAAACTGATTCTCTATATATGTCTTCAAATCTGTTTCAGTTCATTTTATTGAAGCGGTATTGTAACACCCCAAGATTTTGAGAAATATTTTTTTGAATATATTTTATCCCTTTTATAATGTTCATTTCAAATTACACTAAATACAGCTTGTTTTATACTTTCAATGTATGCTACACCAACTTAAACTTTCTCTATATGCAACATTAGTTTATCTTGATTTATGCGTAATACCAATTTTATAATAAATATCATTTTACTATTTTAATTATTCAAATAATAAAATTATAACCCAGAAATCAAAATGGATGTTATATAATGTATTAACTTAATTATGGAATTATGGTTCATACAAGTAAAAAAAATTTGAAATTAGAGGGAAATATTTTTCTAAAAAACTATTTGAATGCACACAAGTGTGTTTTATATCAATAAAATAAACAAATCACAATTATTTTATTCTATAAATGATATATATATATATATATATTATTTCATATAATGTTCAATATTCGTCCTATATTATTTTGATACATGTTATAAAAATAATAAAAAAAATATTTTTTCATGCTTAAAAATAGTATTTTTCTCAAAAGTAATTTCTTCCGCCTTTTTATGGAGCACATTTTTTAAATATAATTTTTGACACTTTTATAAATTTTATCTGAAAAAATTAAATTCTTCATTAAAATAAGGATATCAATATTTACTTTGGTTTAATTTTTTATTATTTTTCTGATAAGTTTTATGTTTTAAGGAAGAGTGGAAATTTACTAAATTTTAATTGAAAATAGATTTTTCTCTATAAGTAGTTTTTATTGTTAATTTATTTTTATTGGTTCAAAAGTAAAACTACATAAATCATATATCATTTATTCCAATTTAGGTCATCTGAATCAATTTCAAATTATATTTTTATATAAAAACAATTCAATATTTTGAATTTTTTAACTTTAAAACCTTGTTCTCTCATTTGATATATGAATATAATTTTAAATTAATCATATAGAATTATATGATTTTAATTTTGAAAATGGATTCAATATTTTGAATAATAAGGTCCAAAATTATTAAATAATCCCACTTTATTTTTGCGCAATATTAAAAGTATCTTTAGTAATTTTATTACCACAGTTAAGGGTAAAATGAGAAATTAAGGGTAAAAATAATATTATAAACATTATAAAATTATTCTAACAATTGAAAAACAATATTTGAATAATTTAATGAGGCCTTTAACATAGAAATATCTAATTTGAATAATTAATGGATATTGTTCCATGAAAATGTATTTGATATTATTAAAATCAAAGAGAGTGAAAAAGTGTAACAATTTTACATTTAATAAGTATAATGTTATTAATATATGGATAAATTGAATATATGATCGACAGTTTATATTATAGTGAAATTTAAAAAAATTATATACATTATTTCAATTTATTTTTAATTTTTATTGAAGAAATAAATATCATAAATAATTACACAATGATGATGTTGTAATTATTCTGTTAATGAAATACTCAATTAAGTGATATTAAAAATATTAAAAGACATTAAATTTGGATAGTATTACTATTATATAAGAACTTTTTAGTTTAATATGTCATATTAGGTGTATAACATATAATTTTTTTGATTTTATCTTGCTTATTGATTTTTATAATGTTAATGAATTGAATAGAGGTGAAGTTGAAAGTAATGATGTTTTATGAAAATAATATTTTATTTTAGTAATTAAAAATCATAAATATCCTAAATAAGGATAAATAGGATAATTAATGGTCTAAAATATCTTAAATTGAACTTTTATTGTTCAATTACTCCTTACATTTAAATGTATCCAGATTTTAATATTGATTATGATGTTACCATAGTTAAAATAAAAATAGGTTAATTATGGGTAAATGAAAAATATATGGTTTTAAAAGTTTTTACGAACATGTCAGAAATATATCTATAGATGTTATTGCCACCCAATATCAGTTTACCTTTGAATTAATTTCCATTTTAAGGTATTTTTATTGATATTTAATTTATTATAAATTAATCTTTTCTGAAATTCTAAATGTACCCCTCACAATCATTATAAAAGGACACCTCCTCTCCCTTATCATTTCACTACATAGAATATTATAAATCATTCAATATATAAAAATTTATCTTCTAAATTTACTTATACACAATTTATATGCGTTGTTCTTATCAATGCACCTGCTATATAATAATTTAGAGGATATCTAAAAGAACCATTTTGAGGAAGAGGTAATGGAACTAACCAATCACTCCCTTTTTCTACATTTCTATAAATCCTATAAATATATTATATATATCATAAAATAATTTCTTAAACATAATAAATATATTTATATGTTGTTATTATTATTATCAAACCATTATAAAACCCTTTCCCATCAAACAAGAAGTTAAATAATCACTCATATGTATGTACGGCTTGCCGTCTCCACGTAGCGATAAAATTCATTTTCCATCATCATATTTTATGAGTGAGAATTATTATGGATTTAATTTATATATGTGATATTTATTAAATAAAAATAATTCTATAATTATAACATCATATCTACCTTTTAACCACATAATTTTTTGGGAAATGATAATGTCGGTCATACATACTTATGGCCTTCCATCTTCACGATGCGATGTGATTTATTTTTCAAATATATTTAATATGGGTTGTAATAAGGAAGATTTTTATGAATATATATGAAATATAAAACAAAATAATTATTCTTTAATTATAATATATTTTTTTACTTTTACTAGAAAAAGAAAATAAAGTTCATGCATTCGTACGACCTACCATATCCATGAAAAGTGTATTTTATTTTCTATTTCTAACTCTAATGAATCACCATAATAATATATACATATATACGGAATATATATATATATATTAATTAAATCATTTTTATCATTCTATATTTGATGAAATAAAGTTATGAGTAAGAGGGATATGAATACCAAGTAAAAAACATTGACGAAATACAATACAGTTACTCCCTGAAACATAACTTTAACTTGTAATTGTTAACGAATTAGTAATATAAAGTTAAAATTAAAAAAAATTATATTATATATATTAATATAGTTCATTGTAATATGTATAATAAACTTATTTTTATTATATAGGAGTTTCTAATGTGTATAAATGAATTCAAGACTTATGGTATGTGATTTTTGTATCATAGTTATATTTGTGGGACACATACCTTATACACTACTTATTTATTCTATGTGATGTATACACTAAACATGAATTTATTTGATTAGTTTTATCCAAAATATTATAGTATTTTCATATCTATATAATTTTATTTATTTCAAGGTGAATTTAATTCAACTGATTATAATGTTTTAAGTGTTAATTCTACAATCTTATTATTATTCATGATTGTTTATATATAAGTATCTTCTTGGGAATATATTTCATCCATGTCCATGTTTATTAAAAAAATCCAATTTTTTTTTAATATTCCTATAAAAAAGGTAAATTTAATTTTAAAATTTTTTTATTTTTAGCGAAATATTTTGAAATGAGATATATTTTTTGATTCTAAATGAAGAAATTTGTGAATTTTCTATAAAATTATAAAACAAAATTAACTTATATGGAATGAAAATATTTTTTTGATTTCATAACACATTAATTCATTAAATAATCCCTTCCATGATTACAAGGTTATTTTCAAATAAAATTTATTCCTTTAAATTTTCTCTAAATTTTATTAAAAGAAAACGATTTCATGTAGAAAGGATATTTTCCCCAAGAATTATTTTTAAATGGTCACTCAAAATTATTTTATATATATATTAAAATTATTTTATGTTACTTATTCTTTACTAGGGAATTTTTTTCAAGGATACTACCCATTATATTCATAATGTTGGTTTATGTTTATAATGGAATGATATTTTTGACACACATTTCTTTTCCAGGGATTATATTATGATTGAGTAATGTTTATGAAATAATTTTCATTCAATGGGTTCTGTTAAGATGAATGATGTATGTTCTTGTGGAACACATATGTATGGTTTCCATTATGTGATGGGTGATACCTATATATCTATCCTATGAGTTGGTTAATGATTTATATCTCATGATATAATAATGGGAAACAAGTCTACAAGTACGATCCACTATGAGAAGAAGGGGAAACTTGATCCCATTTAATTAATGGACTGTGACTGGGGATGGTGGTGTGTATCTCCTAGTAGGTGTAGTCCTCAAGAAGTTCCCTGATTAGTTTTAGAAATGTTCCTTGACTTATTGGGAATTAAATTACATGTTTATATGTCTTCCACAATTCCATGTATTATTTCAATGTTATGCTTTCATGGTTTAAGATTTTCACTCCTTTATAGTTCATGTCTTATGAACTTCATGTGTTTATGTAATGAAACATTTATATGATATTTTATATGAAAGGTATAATAGTCAATGTTGATGATTATTTTATCATACACTTATGTTTATGTTATGCTTATACATCTCCCTTTTTAACCTTATTGAGCATCTGAGCTCCCTTTTTCTTATGTTTCCTTTCCACATGATATAAATAATGTTTGTAAGTAGGATTACTAAAGGGGTGATCTTTATGGGAGATATTGAATATATTTCACCAAATTATAATAATGTGTTCTATGTTTCCAAATACACTAATCTATTACGTCCTGTGGGTAGGTGTTTGTGTAATATAATGAATATTCATTTGAAAAGATGTAATATCCATGTATGGAAAGCATGGTTCTTTATAGTTGGTATAATAGAAAATATTTAATAAACCTTTGAAAACTTAGATGATAAATGATTATTGAAACCACTATGGGTATTTTTAGTGATATGACTAGTGATGTCTCTAAGTATAGACCTAGGATGTCATATATTAAATAAGGATTCATAATCTCAACATCGTATAAGTGATTTTTAATATTTATGTTGTTTTCTTCTATGATAAGTGTTCCTCATGATATGTTTTTTTGTTTTAGTCAATTATGAGAAAAAAAATAAATAGAGATAAAATTGAATGTGATGAAAAAAAAATTGATGAGAAGTCAAATGGGATTATAACTTGAGTAAAGTTCATTGTGGTCATTCCTAATCAATTTTCATGAAACATGATTAACAATGTGTACCTCAACCAACTATCAGAATCACCTAAAAAGGGAATAAAATATTTTTTTTGAGAATTATTCTAATAGATAACTTACAGGAAATAAGATTTATTTTTCATAATGTCAATAATGTGGGAATAAACAAACAAATAGATATCTTAGAGGAACAATAATATTTTTTTACGATGGAAAAAAAGGCACAAAACAAGTAACTATAACATGAAAATTAAAAGTTTAGTTAACGAAATTGATGTGAATATTTCCCTTCATCAGGTAACTTTAATTGATTATTATTTAAATTTTTAAATAATGGGGATTATGAAATTTTATTTCCTAAGTGGAAAGCTCCCAAATATAATCAAAATGGTGGTACAAGTAATGGTTTTATTACTTATTATAAAGAGACTACAAGTTAAGTGTCAAAGGAAATTGGTATTAGGTTATAGGATGAGGTGGCCTTGTTAATAGATTAAGAATGAAGTGAAATAATTAAAGTTTTTATGTATTTGTATTTAAGAATTATTTTATATTAATTGTGAAATATATAAGGATTGTTTTGTTTGTGTTTTTTTCTAGGGATTTACAAGAACATGTTGAATGCTTCTCATATACTAGATAAATTTTTTAATGGAAATTTTATATTCATGGAAACACATGACTAATGGAAAGATAACCCTTTATATGTTCCTAATGTTATGATAATTATGTTTGGAAAAATAAAATTAAATGGTATTGATATCTTTAAATTGATTAACTACTTTTTGAGAAAGTGGATTATTCTATTGTTGATGATGTTTATAGAATTTTTGGATTTATGGAATATAAACAATAATATTTAAAATAAGTAAGCATGTATATTTTCAATAAGGATTTCTATTAATTCAATTTATTACCATGTTTTAATAGAATATATTATTAAGGTATTCACATGTTTTCTATGTGACAAACAAGAGTTACTTTATATATAGGGGATTAATTTTATGATTATTTTGAGAAATTTAGTGACCCTATTTATAAAATTTTGATATTTCATATTATATAAAGGTTACACGGTTAAATTTTTATGGAATGTATTATATTAAAATAAGAATAAGGTTTTAGATATTAAAGTATTATCTCCCCATATGAGGATTTATATATATTGGATTTCTTGTTCTAAACTTTTTTTTGTGATACAGACAAATGGAATGACCTATAATTATTTTTATGGATCTCATGATTAGATAATACTTTTGGAATGAAAAATTCACCTTCATTTATTGGAATAAGATATGATGTAAGATCAAGGCACAAAAATGGGTGTGATTATACTAAAATCAAGCTACTAGGTATTTTCAGGAAAAAAATCTGTTGTGGGAAATGGGTCTTGAAGTATATCTTTTTCCCATTTATAATCATTTTTTATGATACCAAATACCATTTTAAAGCTTGTTTGGGTTATGGATTTGTGATTTTAAAATTTCTATTAAACATCTTCTATTTCACTCTCCCTTAGAACATAACAGTTTGACTTCTCTTCCTTGTCCATGTTTTCACTTTCCACTTTTATTCTCCTATTTGGAAACTTGTTTATGAGTTACATTGAATAACCATTATGTTTCATAAATTCCCTTTTAAAAGGGGTTTTTTTTTATTTTTTTATGATGTGGGAACTTTCAATTATTAAATCTTTGATAATATAGACAAATTTTGAGGGAGGAATTCGTTTTAAGCGGGGTAGAATATAACTCCCCGAGATTTTGTGAAATATTATTTCAAAATAATTTAATCTTTTTGATATTTTTAACCTCACATAACATTGATCATATCGTGTGTTGTAATTTCATTATATTATACACCATTTTCAGCTTTTGATACCTGAAACACCATCTTAGCTTGCGTTACACGACACCAAAGAGAGAAATTCCTTTGAGGACCATGCATCCCAATCTTCCCTCCCAACAGAAGACCTAGTGGTCATTGGATTTGGAAAATAAGAGTAATACTTCCTCAAACTTCTTCATGGGGGGCAGTCATCGATACCTTATTCTTAGAAACTTTCTTTTTCCCACCCTGGAACACATCACTATAGGAGATCCAGACCATTCCACCCTAATTTTCCTTTATCAGTATCCAGACAATCCCCCCATTTTCTAGATATGCTCACTTCATGGTAACCCTCGTCCATTCCTCGTTCCTCATGGTCAGCATGTACCCCCTTCTTCACAATGGAACCTCCATCTACCACCTCCATATAAGCATGGACATCATTATTAATTGATGTACCCTCATCAACATTAGAGGACCTCCCATTCCCCAGTACCTGTGAGCAGTTTCAAGAAGAACCCATAGCAACTAAAGCTTCATCACCATCCTCACACCCTTACAACTGTCCATCATCCACACTTGGATCTGCACAAATTTTCCTTATAGAGGCATTTTTGTCCAAAGACACAACTCCATCTCAGTCCATCATCAAGTCATCTATCACCAGTCCAACAAATTGATTACTAAACTTAGCATCATCCTCCTATTACACCAATCATGTCGCCAGCCCAGTTGAGAACTCCACCCTTGCACCGCTTCTAGAAACATCCTACTGCATAGTACCAGGACCAGCAGAGAGTTCCCTCACTATTGCCTCCTCCATAGCTCCTACATCACTAGTGATTACATCCAGTGAAATAGCACCTTCAATCACAATTTTCATCTCCTCATCATCTAGATTTTCTAAAACATTTCATCTTCTAATTCCACCATCACTATTTAGACTCCAATTCATAGCCCTCGGATCCCCAGCTGTAGTGACCAACTACACCATAGGGGATGAAACCGGATGCATGTGACATGCACCCACCACAATAGACTGAGACTAAAACCCCTGATCACACTTCAGCCTATCAAAAACTTGTATCACTGATGGGTTCATAGATTTCTTCACCACCTTCAAACCACATTCAAAGCCTGAAACCACATCATGACGAACATTCCTCATCTGCCTCTGTCCATTACAATCAGTTTCCACTATAACCATGTCAACTGTAGTGCAAGGGGAGCCCATCTGATCTCCCTACCCAAAGGAGACTCCAATTATGAAACACACATTATCTTGGACAAATGCATTCATAGACCCATCCACACATCCATCTTTCACAGCCTCCCGAGTCGGCCTCACATCACCATGAATGACATAACCATATCCATATTTTCCATCCATCACCTATGGATTAACACTCATCCAACCACTGCGGAACACAGCCTCCAGATGCCTGAGTCATCAACCCATCACACAGAATTTCACCCATAATTCAAAGACAACATCTTGCAACCAATGAAACGTCTTCTCATCAGTGATCCAAACACGATGCACAAGAGGCCTCAAAATGTCGACCTAGACACATATCTGCGGGAAAATCGGATGAGCCATAGATTCAGTTTGTTGATCAGAACAAAGATATCAGCCAATCAAATTACCAATTGCATAGAGAATCGAATGATTTTGAAATAAAAGAGGGAGGCCGGGAAGGCTTACCCTTGTCGCAATCGATGAAGGATCGTGCTTCATATGAAATTCATAACGCCATTGGATAAGATAAAAGGAAGAACCACCACACCTTCTAGGATCCATGGACCAAGCGATGATAAAATCTTCTTCAGATCCGAAACGAACCTTAATATGTCTCCGGTCAATCATCCCGATGACCGCATGCTCACGAAGCTCCCAAGATTTAGAAACAACCTAAGAAAAATCTTCCACCTAAGGATGTTGAGGATGAAAACTAGCCACCAAGGTATACTTTCACATATCCGCACCACTATTTAACTCTGACGGGAGAAGAGATAACTAGGGAACCACTTAGAAGAGTCTTGGAACTTTTGGGGAGATAAATATTTTAGGAAAAGGAGGCGAAAGGTTATGGCACAGCAAGGGGTCAGGTCGCCCAGAAAACAATGAACACGGAACTCTCCCCTCATAAAGGGAGGGGGGAGCTGATCCCAACAGCATGGAGCTAGGTCATCGTGAAGGAGAAGCTCCCGGGGGTGATCTGTGCCCTTTGATCTTCCCTCATTAGTCTATGTGTTGTATATACACCTTGTGAATGCATTTTATGATTCCTGTCTAGAATATTAAGTTATTTTCTTATGCATATATTTTTCTTTCTTTCATGGGGAATATGATTCAACTTATTATATTGTGGTATGGGTTAATTCAACAATCTCATTATTAATTGGTATTGTTTAAATGTAAGTATCTACTAGGGAATATTTACCTTTTATGTCCATGTTTCTTAACAATTAATTCTAAAATATTTTTTTTCTTATTATTATAAAAAAATAAATACCATTTTTACCCATGTGTAAATTTATACTAAATTGTTTTAATTGAATCTTTTTTTTTGTTTTCCAAATGAGGTACTTTTTTACTTTTCCCGTAGAAGTACAAAAAGAATTTTTTTTACATAAATGGTCTGAACTAATTTTTATGATTTCATGATTCCATAATTATTGGAATATTCTATTATAATATTAAATGTATATTTTCATAGAAATTTTTTTCTTTTAAATATTCATGGAATTTTATGAAAATAAATCATTTTCAAGAAGAAATGATGTTTTCCTCAAAAAATATTTTCAAATGATCTCTCAAAATTATTTTAGAACTATGTTTACATTAATTGATGTTAATAATTATTTATATGGAATATTTTTCAAGTATAATATTGCTAATATTATTATGTTTGGTTTATATTTATGATGGAAGGATATTTATGAAACCCATTTATTTTTTATGGGTTATGTTATGATTGTGTGATGTTTATGAAACTCATTTCATTCCATGGGTTCTAATATGATGATTGATTTGTGTTATTATGGCCTAAATATGTATGGTTTTAATATTTTTATGGGTTGGTTATATATATCTATTCAATTAATTGGGTAATTATTTATATTTCATGATATAATCATGAGAAAAAAGACGATAGGATTGATCCACTATGGCAAGAAGGGGAAACATGATCCCTTATAAATAAAGGACTCTTCCTGGGAGTGGTGGAGTGTCCCACCTAGTATGTGTAGTCCTAATGATGTTTACTGATAGGTTAAGTAAATTCACCTTTACTTATTGTTAATGATATTAAATTATTATGTTTCTTCCAAAATTTTATATATTTTTTATATATTATGCTTTAATGATTTATTCATTTGACTCCCTTATGATTCAAGTCCTATGAACCGCAAATATTTATGAAAATACTCATGTATATGATATTTGATATGTATGATATGATCATCAAATGTTATGATTAATTTTTCATGCCCTTATGTTTATGTTATGCTTATTTATCTCCAATTTTTTCCTTACTGGGCTTCTAAGCTCATATTTTCTTATGTTTCCTTTACACAGGTCATAATGAAAGGTTTTAGGTAGGATTACTAAAGGGGAGATATTTATGGGATATATTGAATATGTTTGAATGAATGATAAGAATGTGTTCTTTTTTCCAAAGTAACTGAACTATTACTATCCTTAGGATTTTTTTGGGTAATATAATCAATATTCAGCTAAAACGATGTAATATACATGTATGAAAATTTCATTTCATAACCTGAATGGTTGATTTTTTTCACTAATTGCAAATTTGTAAAACTCCCCTTTTATATAATATTATATGTTTGTATGTTAAAGGTATTTTGGTATATAATCAAGCGAAAAGGTTGGACAATCAATTTTCTATGAGCACGTGGTCAGTGGTCTATAAATGTTTTCTCATAGCCTCATTATTTTATTAGTGTATGTGGTTGTCCCAATGTACTTCCTTGTTGGTTTTTTATTTCATTGAA
The DNA here is from genome assembly GCA_963277665.1 of Viscum album. Lineage (NCBI taxonomy): Eukaryota > Viridiplantae > Streptophyta > Magnoliopsida > Santalales > Viscaceae > Viscum > Viscum album. The sequence goes on along the minus strand of OY728119.1, from coordinate 765,468,503 downwards.
TATGGAAATTAAATTGGTAATTAATGTGATATGTGAGACCCTTCATGGACCCCATTGGGGTCATTGATGATTTTAAACTGAAACTACAGCTACCCAAGGGGTATGTTAAGCCATTGAAAATTTTAAGATGAATTGGTAAACATTGATATAGGGTAAATATGGGAGTGAATGGGTTTTAAATTTTATTTGGAATATTGGAATGGTTAATGGGATAATAAGAATATTTATGTGGTGTATTATTTAAATTCACAATGGTATTTGGAAATGGTATAAATGATGTGTCTTGGATATTTATCTAGTTATTAATTTCAATGATGAAATATGATGTTTTGAAAATGGGTAATTATTTTAAAGGTGTTTTATACCTCAATGTGTTTTGAAAAGGGGTTTCTTGAATATATTTAAAATTAAGAATAAAAATGAGTGTGTATCCCTCATTTTTTAAGAATATTCCTATACTAATTTTTTGAACAGTTTTGTTGGAAATGAAGGTATAGGGACTTATTTTGATTTAAAAGGAAAAGTCATCTTTAGAAGGTTTTCTTAGATATGTTTTAAAAATGGTAGTTTTTCATAGTGTTTTATGAGTTGTTGTTTTAATGTATAATGAGGAAAATTATAAATATATGTTTTTATTAACTTGAAATGTTAATTGATTTATGGATTGTAATGTTTTTAAATGATATAAATGGTTATATAAGCAGGTCTATGTAGTAAATGGTACGACTGGGTTATTAGAATGAAACTCTACTTCTACAAGCTAAACTAGAATAATTCTATAAGATAGAATGACCTATGTTATGATAAGGATATTGGACTGAGGCTCCCCTACATGGTTTCGTCTAGACACATGCTCTAGGCCCCACCGATTTATTGTGTGGTTTGTGATGTCAGACTGAGAATCTATGATCCCAATGTATGGATAGAATATGGGTACTCAAACTAATTCCCCTAAGAACATGGTTAAGCTAAATTGATGAGTGAATTAACCTTTTTGAATAAAAGTATGTCACACCTTATGCTATGTATTAGGCTCCCATCATGGCTAGAGCGGGTTAGTTTAGCTGTATTGCATGATATAATGTAAAGAATAAAATGGTTAACATAAAATTATTTAATTGAGAATCATGTCTCTTTTGATTCCTTGATTATTTGTTGTACCTTGAATTATGAATGCACTATTTTACAAAATGTTTATTTATTTAGACACCATTGGTGATGTCCTACTTAGTTATACTCACACACTACTTAGGCCACCATATAACTTGGGTACCCTAGATACTGCTATTTGTTTATCATATAGGTTCATAACATAGACATGGTGTTTGGTTAGTTCATGGGATGTTGGGTTGGAGCATGGCATTCCAGGACCAGTCATTTACTCAAGACCGTGTTAGGGAATTTTCATAGTTTTTATATTTTTGTTTTTACTCATATTACTACCTAATATGTAGTGTACCAATTATATTTTTGGATCATGTATATTTAGTTACCTATTGGTTCATGTTATATGTTTTCCATTCATTTTTCCAGTGGGTTTTTATATATGTTGATATTATTACTTCTATTGTTGTGCTATGATAAGAAGTTACGATCTCTCCATATTATCTTCATAGACCCATGCTTCTAGTTAGTAACATCTAGCATATAGGGAGTCGCACTTGAGGTCATGTGGTGACCCGGTTTTGGGTATTAATTATAATGTATCTTGGGTTATGGTGTTACATATGAGGTATATACACTATGAATTTTTAATTATTCCCTTGGGATAAATACCTACTCTCATTATCATTATTGATGTAATGAATATAGTCTTGATATACAACCTGGATCAATTGTTAGATGTCTTTATAGATGATATTAATAAAAATTAAAAGAGAAAGAAAGTGTTTAAAGATCATTTAAAAATTATATTAAAATACTTTAGAAAGGATAAATTTTGTACAAAATTTAGGAATTATGAATTCAGGATATATAAAGTATCATTCTAGGTACATGTAATCACATGAATGAAAATATTCATGGATCTATCAAAGATGAATGTTTTCAAGTAATTTCCTAGACCGACCACTGTGACCAAGATTCATTATTTTCTTGGTTTAGTAGGATATTACATCTTATTTTTGGTAAATTTATAAAATCATTGAAATCCACCAATATTTTTAACATAGAATTAAGTGAATTTCCATTGGACTTAGTAATGTGAATTAAATTTCAAGGAACTAAAATGGACATTGGTCACTACACCTATACTTAAATTACCATATAGTGGGGAAGGGTTTGTAATATAGTGTGATGTATTGAAAAAGGGCATGGGGTGGATCCTCTTAGAGAATGATAAGAAATATTATTATACTGCATTCGAATTAAATAATCATGATTAAAATTATCCATTATATGATTTCAAGCTGGAATTAGTGATATTTCCATTAAATATTTTGATACATTATCTCTATGGAGAAAAGTGTTATATATAAATGTATCACAAGATCATGAAATATACATTCACATGGAATAAATTCAATATTCACAAAATAAGAAGGTTAAAACTGATAAAACTGTTTGACTTCTCAATACTTTACCACCCGAGAAGTAAAATAAGGTGTATGATTCTCTATAATGAAAATAATATGTGACTATATCAATGGTGAAGACTAAAAATAACCCAATACTCATGGATTTACATTGGATGAATCCTAAATTCATAATAATATGAGATAATTACTATCATTCCAAACTAACTTATCAACCTTACATTCATGTAATGATAAAATAATCACAGAAAGATAATTTCATATTATCAAAAAACAAAAAAAATAAAGAGATCAATAATGATAAATACAGATTTATAAGGATTGGGACCCAGACATTTGTCCCATCAAAACTAGAATTAGAGATCAATCTTTTATATTATGTTCATATCTAATCCTTTAGTAAGTATATATATATAAAACAAAACCTATGGTTGGATATAATTAAGAGGGAAATTGATGAATGCGTATCTCAAGGATTGGTATGTTGTAAAGTTATGGATGATTAAGAAAAGTATAAGTTTATGTTGCAACCATTACCATACTAGTATTGAAATTGAAATATAACACCATGTACGTTTATATAGGACTCCCCAAAATATCCAAACATCATTATTCTATTTAGGTTTTATTTGATCCCCTTATAAATAGAGTTCATTTTTTCCCATCAAATTATTATCCTCCCTTAACCAACTTGCAACGATAGAAATTATGTGTGTGGTGAGGAAGAAATTAGTACCACTATCCATCATATCTGATTAAGATCTTAGGATTACCATGAGGTTCTGGATATGTCTTTAAAATCATTGGAGAGAGAGGCGAGTTTTAGAACTATATATCAACCTTAGAAAAATGGTTGGTATGATAGGACAACTAAAACTCTATAGGATAATCTAAGATCTTGTTAAATAGATTTATAAGGATGTTTGGATAGAACCTCCCTTGATTATAGTTCTTATATAATAATAATTTCCATTATATTATTCATATAAAATTATATGAGGCTCTTTTTTGGATGTGATATAGAACTAAAAAATTAGGATGATGCTAGAGAGATGAATATGATTGTTCCTGAACATGTTCAAAAAATAATGGAGAGGTTTAAAAACCATCCAATAACATATAAAAGAGGTAAAATGTTAAAATAAGAGCTATAAATACAATTTTCAACTATATCTATCATTTGATGTTGGTGATAAGTTGTTCCTTCAAATATCTCTATAGAATTGGGTTATGATATTTTAGAGGAATGGGATGTGGATCCCCAGATACATTGTTCCCTTTGAGATCCTTGATCATGTCAGATTTAGTTTTTATATCTTATCACTCTCTACACACATATCTCATGTTCATGTTGTGTTCTATGTGTATCTTTTGAGAATTTATATACCAGATCTATAAAATATACTTTTAATAGAATCTGTACAACATGAGTATGACCTTTCATGTGAATAAAAACTCATGTCAATATTGGATTAAAGAGACAAGGATATGAGAAACATGGCCACCAACATATTCAATTTTTATTAATAACGTTAAAATGTTTGATGATGATAAATGACAACCTTAGTATATGATGATTGAAAAGTACCCTCACTTTTTTTCTCTATTAATAAAATTTCAAGATTAAAATTCTTTTTAATGGGTGTATAATGTAATGACTCAAGTTTTAGTAAATTATTTTTCTTAAATAAATAATATGTTTGATAAATTTTTCTATAACACTGATATATTTTTTGATTTTTTTCAAATATATTTAATTTCTTCAATATCTTGAGTTACATGAAATATCGAGCTTTAACAAATCGTGATGTACTATTAATATTATTTAAACACGACTACTATAACCATGCCATCTAATTTGGAGATATTAATGGGAATAAATAAATAATAAAAAATTAGTATCAAGGATTTAGATAATGAAAATATATATATATAAAGGACATAATTTTTAGTAAAGTCTTTATATGCTTCCAAAATAACATTTTCTCAAAAAAATGATTTTTAATTATATTTGTATACAACTAATTAAAGTTATATTGGAGACAATTAGAATAATTATTTTACTAATATTATTTTATTTTTTGTAATCGTCATTTCAAAATTATATTAGGATATGGTTTTTATAATTCATTGAAAATATTAATTTTTCAGCGAATAGTGAAGAATATTGATGTTTATTTAAAAATAATTTTTTATTTAATGAATTTAAAAAAATAAATAGTGTTTAAAAAAGTTTAAAATAACAAAAGTAAAAAATTATATATTTATTAATCCAATTTGGATCATTGGTATAAATTTCATATTTATTTTTGATCTTAAAACTTTGTATAATTATGACAATTTTAACTATGAAAAAAAATATTCATCATATTTGGGGGTTTAATATTAAATTAATTGTATAAACTTCAATTCATGAAATTTAGATAAATGTATTCCATATTTTGAATCATCATAATTAATATTATATAACATGTTCATCATATTAATTTGAATAATTGACTAGAAAATGAGTAAAAAATTAACTACCACAGTTATGTGTTGAGTCAATAAGGTTTTCCTTATGACTTTTCCATTCCTTCTTGTTTCGAAAATCACAAACACCTTTTCCTTAAGAAAATATATTTTTACCCTATATTTTACTTCTATAAGGAAAATTTTATTACCCAAGGAAATATACCCTTACCTAGTTTTCATTGCTCATATCAATATTTTTCTTATGTATAAAAATCAGATTCATATCTAAAAACCTCATAATCGTATAATACATAGATATGAAGCATTTTGTTTTAGGATCTGAATTCTTGTTACGAACTTTTATGATGTTCTACTCTGAAGTCCCTATTACAAACTTTTATAAAGTTCAACTTCGAATTCTGATTATAAACTTATATAAAGTTCTAACTAGAAATTCTGACGTTGAATTCTGATTATGAATTCTCATTAAGAATTCTAATGATGAATTATGATTACGAATTCTCATTAAGAATTCTGATGATTAATTCTGATTATGAATTCTCATTATGAATTCTGATAATGAATTCTCATTAAGAATTCTCATTATGAATTTTGATGATGAATTCTGATTATGAATTCTAATTATGAATTATGATGGTGAATTCTGATTATGAATTCTCATTATGAATTCTGATTGTGAATTCTTAATATGAATTATGGGTAAGAACTTGTATGATGTTTGACTCCGAATTCTTTAGATAAACAAAATCTTAATATCTCATTATTATAGACTCTGAATTCATTTTCTGGTTAGACTCCAAACTTTAATGTTCAACACTCCAAACTTTCTTTTTCACCATTTTTATTATCAGTTTTAGTTATGCTTTCACTTGTTCTATTATAAAACGATGTCTTTCCTTCAGTTATCAACTAACCATTGTTTAAGTGACACGTGTATAGGTCCCCCCGAAATTCAAGGAAGAATATTACAATTGGAGGAGGGATCCGACTGTTAGAGTTGAACCTATAAATAGGGGATCATTTGAAAAACTCAATATACTTATCCAAATTTTTGACATCTCTTCTTACATGTTGTTGAAGTGATTTCTAGAGAGAGAGGATATTATAAACCCTCATACTTCGTGCAGAAATTTTGAAAAGATTTTTCAAACTTTGCTTCATTCAGACTTACTTCGGCGATTCCGATTATTGATGTATACAATCAAGGGATTCCAGGGATAGGAAGACAGAGGTGCCGACTACCTGATAGTTGAGGGCTTGCGGGGATAGCAACACAGACTCCTATATTCGTATCGAGGGATTACCCTCGTGTGGGTAATATAGACTTTCATGAAAGTATAAATCAAGGGAACTTTTATCCATGGTTGTTAGATACCCTTCTCTATGGGTTAAAAGAGTTATTGTTTCTTACCTGTAGTGTTACTACTTTTTTTTCACTATGCATTTTGTATTGTTAAGGAAAGTATAACATTCTTATACTTCCATACTTGTACTCTGATTTAGTTATATTCTATACATTTTAAGGTATAATATTTGTTGGTGTAAAATTTTGTTGAATGTAGTGTTACTACTTTTTTTTCCACTATGCATTTTGTATTGTTAAGGAAAGTATAACTTTCTTATACTTCCATACTCTTACTCTGATTTAGTTATATTCTATACATTTAAAGGTAGAATCTTTGTTGGTGTAAAATTCTGTTGAGTTTCATTTACAGAATCACTTTTCAAGAATCAACCAAGTTAATAGAATATAGAGGTGTTGGGAATTTTGTTTATTCAAAATTTCCTTAGGTATTTTTAAAGTATAAAATTCACCCCCTCCCCCCCTCTTGTATTTGAGAATCTCATACGTATATATTTGATCCTACATTTTGTATTATAGAGTATATCATACTCACATACCATTTGATAATTGGTATCAGAGGGATAGGTACAATCTGAATTAATCTCATGATTACATTCAGAAGACTTTCTTCTTCTTAATACTTTTGGAATTGCATATTCAGAATAGAATTTCCAGATTCATATTTTCCGGATTCATATTTTTTTCAGAATATGTTTTTCATAATCATATTTCGCAATCATTCTTGATTAGAGATACAATATATTTTTCCTTTTTATAGAATATTTTCTCTTTTTTACAAATTCATACTAATAACAAGTTTGTATGAAAAATATTTTCTTAAGAATGGCAGTTTTAAATGTCGGTTCTATTGATAATCTAAATCCTACTAGACCTCCTATTTTTTATGGAAATTATTATGAGTACTGGAGAGATAGGATGAAGACTTTTGTTATCAATACTGGATTTGATAACTATTTAATGCTGACTAGAGAGTATAAGATTCCGGATAAGGAATTGAGAAACTTTATGAATCCGGAGAAAGCTGAATATCAATCAATTTTCAGAGTTAGAAAAACTTTGTTGTGTTCCATGACTAGGAACATCTATAGTCAAATATCTTTGTGTGAAGCTACAAATAGTATCTAGAAGAAACTTGAAGTTACACATTTTGGAACATCAAAAGACATAGAGACAGGAAGAGGTATGTTGAGAGCTGAATATCAAAGTTTTAACTTTCCTTATGGAGAACCTATAAGCAAAGTTTTGAAAAGGATTATGACTATTGTGAATAGCTTAAAATCAAGGGGAGAGAAAGGTTTTGGTGATGAGGCTCTTGTGGAAAAGATCATAGATATCATGTCAAATGAATGGGTGTCCAAGAAAACAGTTATTGATGAGAATAGGAAAGTCGCTCAGATTTCCTTAAATGAGTTGTTTGGAACTCTTCTTCAGCATGAAACCAGAATGAAGAGAGATGCTGAAAATTTATAGAAAAAGAATGGGAATGGAGGAGCTGCTTTTACAACCACTTCTAAACATATGAAAGCCAAGACCGCAGAAATAGTAACTAGATAAAATAAAAAGAAAGTCATTATTTAGTCATAATCAAGTGACACAGAAATGTCTGATAATGAACTAGCTAATCTTGCTCGAAGAATGAACAATATTATATCTCAAATGAACCATCAGAATAAATACAAAAATAAAGACTATAGAGATAATAAAGATAGAGAAGATACATGTTATGAGTGTAAAATAACATGTCATATAAGATCTGATTGTCCCTTGTTGAAAAAGAAGGAAAAGAAGGAAATAAATTCAGAATGGAAAAGGAATAAATTCTATTGATCAAAGCACAAGAAAAGTCTTAATGCTAATGATACTTGGAGCGCCAGCTATGGAGATTCTTCAGAAAGCAAATCTTTTGAATATGATTCATCATCACAAAAGAATATGGGTTTCTTTGCTACTACTTCTTTACCCAATACATGTCTTATGGACAAGGTACGCTCTGTCGAGGCTTTAACAAATTTATATCTTGTATAAATTACTATTCCGAACATTGTACTTCTAATGAAGATACATCATCCTCAGAAAATGAAGAATTACCTTCATATAAATAATTATTTAGATTTTCCAAGTTACTTGAAGAAAAAAACTATAAAATAACTAAGAAATTAAACAAGGAAAATACTAGGGATGAAATTCTTAAAAAAGAGATTTCAGATCTTTCTAAAGATCTTAGTGATAAAGAAGCGTTTTTAGAAAAACTTTCTAAATACCTTGAGAAAGAAAATTCGGATAAAGAATAACTTTCTAAAGATATTAAGAATTCTATTTTAAAGATAAAAGTTTTTGATGAAACATCTAACTCTAAGGAAATGATTCCAGAGGATAAGAATTTAGTCATCAGAATAAAATCTGAAATATTCTCTCTTAAGAAACTTCTTTCAAAATTTACCTCTAGGAAGGAACATTTTGACAAGATGTATTCTCAAATTAAACCTCAAGGAAACACTACTAGAGTTGGTTATACTCACCAAAAACCAGTTTTCAAAAAAAATTATTTTGTTCCTTCTAGAGCCCCTTTTTGTAATAAGGGTCCAAGTGGTGGGCATTGGAAGAAAAATTTCTCCTTAAATAGATTTCAATATCTTGGGTTTCATAAAGCTTATTTTTCTAAACAAATGTGGATACCCAAAATAATTTTATCTAACAATTCCTGATCCAAGAAAGTTTGGATTCTGAAAGCCTAATTTTTTTTCTTATTTTTAGGAAAGTAGCAAAAGTACCAACAATAATACATGGTACATGGATAGTGGATGTTCCCAACATATGATTGGTAACAAAAAATATTTTGAAAAGATTATCAAAACAAATGGAGGAAAAGTAACTTTCAGAGATAATGCTCAGGGAGAAATTATTGGTATATGTAACATCGTTCTTCTTGGAAAAACATTGATTTCAAATGTTTTATTTGTTAAAGGTCTTAAGAACAACCTCATTAGCATAAGTCAATTATTTAATAAAGGCTACCTTGTGAATTTTAGGAATGATAAGTGCTTAGTACAAAATTCCAAGGAACAATTTATTCATTCTGACAATAGGAAAGAGAACGTTTACACACTAAACATAGAAGACCTTTGGAGCATACACTTACCTTGCCTTAGTGAAATGGAAGATCATTCTTTGTTATATAATAGAAGGTTAGGACACTGCAACCTTAGGAACTTATGCAAACTCTCTAAAAAACGTTTATTTAAGGATCTGAGGGAGCTTAGATTTGATTCTTCAAAAGTTTGTGACCCTTTTAATATGGAAATCAACATAAATCAAGTTTTAAATCAGTTTGTGAAGTCTCAACTACTGATGCATTAAAGCTAGTGCATATGGATCTTTTTAGTCCAATGAAAACTGGAAGCATTGGGGGAAAGTATTATGTATTTTTCTTAGTTGATGATTACACTAGATTTATGTGAGTATATTTTCTAGAAAAGAAGTCTGAAGCCTTTTCTTATTTCAAAAGATTTAGAGCCCAATTGAAAAACGATAAAAGCCTTCCATTGAAAACTATTCATAGTGATCATGGAGAAAATTTTCAAAATTCGGATTTGAAACTTTTTGTAGTAGAAAAGTTATAACTCACAACTTCTCAGCACCCAGAACACCTCAACAGAATGGTGTTGTCGAAAGAAGAAATAAAATTTTTTAGGAGATAACTAGAACCATGTTGAGTTAGTATTCTATAGCCAAACATTTTTGGGTTGAAGCTGTAAGTACTGCTTGTTATACTATAAATCGTGTTTTGATTAGACCTTTTTCTTAATAAAACTCCTTATGAGTTATGGAATGGAAGAGAACCTAGACTTTCTAAAATTAAGGTTTTTGGCTACAAGGTATTCATTCTGAGTACTAAAGATAATTTACACAAAATCACACAAAAATTTGATGAAGGAATTTTCTTAGGCTACTCCATAACTTCTAAGGATTATAGAGTTTTCAATAAAAACCCTTGTACTATTGAAGAGATAGTACATGTTAAATTTGATAAAACTGATCCTTTTGTTTTTAAACAATCCCAACCTACATCCTCGGATGTGTTTTCAAAAACTGATTATTATCCTTTGATTGAAAATCCATTTGATAAGGAAGATGTTCAAGAAGATACTTCTGAAACATTTACCCCAGAAGATTTTCTACCCTATGTTGATGAAAAGGTCTTACAAAACCCAAACCAATTGTTTCTAAAGAATCATCCCATTGATAGTATCATTGGTGATTTTAATCAACCTGTAAGGACTAGAAGTTCCTTAAGAAATGAAGTAGAAAATCTAGCATTTCTTTCTCGATTAGAACCAGAAACCACTGATGAATATTTAGGTGATGATGATTGGATCAAATTAATGCAAGATGAACTAAATGAATTAAAAAGGAATAAAGTCTGCACCTTGGTTAAAAGACCTAAGAAAACATCTATTATTGGATTAAAATGGGTCTTCACAAATAAGTGTGATAAAAATAGAATCATCATTAGAAATAATGCTAGATTAGTTACTAAAGGCTATAATCAACAATAAGGAATAGTCTATGAAGAAACCTATGATCCAGTAGCTATACTTTAATCTATTCATATTTTACTTTCATTTGTAGCATTCTTCAATTTCAAACTTTTTTCAAATGGATGTGAAATGTGATTTTCTTAATGGTTATGTTCTAGAGGATGTTTTTTTTGAACATCCTCTTGGCTTTGAATATACAAAACATCCTAATCATGTTTTCAGACTTACTGAAGCTCTGTATGGACTTAAAAAATCCCCTCGAGCTTGGTATGATAGACCTACAAGATTTTTACTTCAAAATAACTATGTTAAGGGAAATGCATATCCAACCCTTTTTATAAATAAAGACAAGAAAAATGTTTTGATTGTTCAAATTTATGTTGAAGACATTATATTTGGTTCAACTCAGCAATCCTTAACTGATTCCTTTGCAGATCTAATGAAATCTGAGTATGATGGGTGAGTTAACATTTTTCCTAGGTTTTACAATTTCTCAAAAACCATAAGGAATCTATATATCCCAACATTAGTATATTAAAGATCTTCTTAAAAAGCTTGGATATGACAACACTAAGAGTATAAGTACTCCCATTGGTACCTCAAACACACATGATCTTGATGAAGTTGGGAAACCAGTAGATCAAACATCATGTAGAGGTATGATAGGAAGTCTACTTTACTTCACAGCTAGTCATCCAGACTTAATGTTTTCAGTATGCTTATATGCAAGATATCAATCCAATCCTAAGGAATTTCATTTAAAGGCAGTGAAAAGAATTTTTCACTGTTTAAAGGCAACCATGGATTTAGGACTATTTTATACTTATGGAAATGATTTTGTCTTAAAATGATTTTTAGATGCTGATTTTGGTGGATGTAGAATGGATGGAAAGTGTACATCTAGAACTTGTCATTTCTTAGGAAATTCATTAGTTTCTTGGTCTTGCAAGAAGAAACATTCTGTAGTACTCTCCACTGCTGAAGATGAATATGTAGCAGTTGGAAGTTGTTGTGATCAAGTGTTGTGGATGTAACACACACTAATAGACTATGACATGAGTTTTACTAAGACTCAAATTTTGATTGATAACACCAGTGCTATTGCACTTAGTAAAAACCCTGAATATCACTCTCATGGAAAACACATAGACATTAGGCATCACTTTCTTAGGGATCATACACAAAAAGGAAATATCATTCTTCAGTTTATCGGAACACAAGATCAACTTGCTGACATTTTCACAAAATCATTACCCTACGATAGATTTGAATACATTAAACAGAAGTCAGAGATGATAATCGTAGGGTAATATTCCTTGATTAACATCCTATTAAAGAAATCTCTTTACACTAATAAACTCCTTTTCATAGGGGGAGTACATCTTTTATTAATGTTTATAAAAATTTTCGTAGTTATTTTTTCAAATTTTTCATAATAAAAATTTTTGTAGTAAGCTTTTCAAAAAATTTCATAATGAAAATTTTCAGTTAGTTTTTCAAAATTTTCGTACTAGAAATTTTCGTAATGGAAATTTTCGTAATGGAAATTTTCATAATGAGAATTTTTTTACTCATAATTTTCGTAATCGAGTTTTGGTACTCAAAGTTTTTGCAATAAAACTTATTTATCTTAAGTTTCTCATAATGAGTTTTTCGTAGTGATTTTTTCGTAGTGAGTTTTTTGTAGTGAGTTTTTCATAGAGAGTTTTTCGTAGTGAGTTTTTTCATAGTCAAATTTTCTTCAAGAAGAATATCACCTCTTAAAAATATTCTTCCCAGCAAATCTGAAAGGTATGATTTCTTTACATAAGATTTCTTAATCATTTTTAAATATTGGTATTTTCTTTTGTATTTTAATTTTTCAGAATATTTTTTTATTATTTCTCAAATCCAAATGTTTTTCATAAAACCTCAAAAGATCAGATTCAATATTTCCTTGCAGGTATGATTTCAACCGTTAGATCAGATCACAAAGATTTTCAATAGTTATATTCCCACATCGGTTTCCAAGCTCATATGTGTCAAAGCTCTTCCTTAGTTCTTAAGCCTCTTTAGAATCTCTCAGAGTTCCTCCAGTTCGAATTTCTGTAGAAGCCTCTTCTCAAGAAATGTCTACCATGAAGCCAATCTCAAAATGGAAAGTATACAGGGAAAGGTTGGTGCATCCAAAATTTTTCAAGTGAGATTCTATCATTTCCAAGAATATCAAGTTAAATGGATGGGATGATGTCTCCATATCTAAGCTAAGTGATCAAGACATGGTGCATCCGGATTTACTCAGAGAGTTTTATGTGTCAGTGTGCTTCTTTAAGGAAGATGATAGAGAAATATTTTCATTCAAGTCTTAGGGAAAAACCTACAAACATTCCTATACCATGGAAGCTAGCTTGGTGGGATTATCATATGAAGGGGAGGTAGAATTTTGCTCCCACAAACTCCCAGATGTTCAAGGTAGTTTTGTTAAGGTGAAGGCCTTGCAATGTCTTGGACTTTATGATGTCAAGAAAATAAAAGTTTCCCATATATCTTCTAACAATCAGATTCTTCAGCTATGGGTACAAGGTTTTTTAGTACCGAGAAAATGTGTTAAAGAAACCCTCAAGAATAGTGACATATATTTCTTAGATTTCCTGGTAAATCTAAGGAAAATCAATTTTATGAGGCGTGTTCTTGTTACAATTAAGAACATCAAGAATGGAAATATAAGAGCCCAAATTATCATGTATCCTGCCTTAATTTCAATGATAGTAGTTCAATGTCTTGAATCATTCAAGATTGCATGAAAATCCAAGTCTCAGAATTGAAAATTTATGCTTGTTAGTGATGACACCCTGAAAAGAATGAATATGGGATATTATAAGGAGACAAAAGAGTTTTATGATCTTCTAGAGGAAGAGGAAGATGTGAATCCTGAAAATGTTGAAAAAGATAAACCATCAAAGAAGACTGGAAAGAAAAGGAAGTTGAATGAATTGGAAGGTGAAGATAAAACTCCTAAGTCTAAGGAAGCTCAATCTGCACCTCCCAATCCATAGAAACAGAAAGCATATCTAGATGAGGTGTTTGCACAATAGAGGGAAGATAATGGAAAGAGGAATGAAGGGGAGCCATAGTTTGGCTTGGACCCTGCTGAACCTAAGCCTTTAAGGGAGAAGACTGCTAAATACCTTGAGAAGCGAGAAAAAGAGAAGAAGATGATTAAGAAAATGTCTAAATCTGATGTTGTGCAATATCTTCTGAAATCCACAGAAGTAGCTTCTGAGAATATTCCAGTGATGGAAACTTTCTTAGTCAAGTCATTACCTGAGACTCTAGGGAAGAATTTCTTCTCTCTGGAAAAATCTAAAGAGAAAGAAGTTGTTGAAGAAGTGGAAGAGAAGGAATTAGATGATATAGAAGAAGAAGAATAAGAAGAAGAAGAAAGTGGTGATTTAGAAGATCTGATTAAACATCTTGAAGAATATCAAGATAAGTCAAAACCATCAGATAAATAAACACTTCAAACATCTGACGCCGAGTCCTCAAAGATTTTCACTCTTGAAAAGGAATAAGAGAAATATGGAAAGAAATATGAAGATAAGAAAGAGGAATAAGTAAATGAATTATTTGAGGAACAATGTTATGAAAAGAACTTTAATGAGGAAGGAGTGGAAAAAGGGAAAATTGATGATGATATATTTGTTCAATTATCTGATAGTGAGCATAAATCTCCTGATGAGAATGTCATACCAAAGATTGATAATGTTAAGCAATTGGTTATTGAATCTCAAATAAAATCTACAGTGTAGAGGAAGGATGTTGAAGGAACTTCAAAAAGGAAGCTTGTTGATCTTGAAAAACTATTCTCACCAAGTAATGTCTCGGATTCAGAGTCATCTTCACTTGGTCATGGTTTTGTGGAGTAGTCTTTGAAGAAGCTAGTCGGTTCCATTCCAACCTCTACAAGTATATATTATAGATGCTAGATGCTCTAAAACACTCTTAATTAGAAGTCAGATTCAGTTTCCATGGTGATGGAAAAGTGTGTAAATATAGAATCAGATTTCAAAACTTTTTTTATAGGCTATGAATCTCATAGGAAGACTTGTAAGAAAATGACCACTTGGTCAAAGAAGATAGTCCAAAATATGGGAGAGATTGATGTATTTAAAGAGGATATAAAATAAGCATTTTATTCTGAATATTCCAAGATCAAGGATCTTACAAACAATTTTTAGGAAAATCTGACCCTAGAGAAAAATACTCTGGTTCAATAGGTGAAGGATCTGAATAGGAAGCTTAACTCTGTTGTTCAAAGCTAGTGGGGGTAAAGAGATCTTCGGATTGAGATCGAAGAAAATCTTGTAAAGCATGATGAAGTTATTAAGGCTCAGTTTGAGGCTCTGAAGGCTCAAGATGACAGGATTAAAGCCTTAGAAGAGCAAGCTGAGGAGGGCCACAATGAGTTAAAGAAGCTAAAAACCATCTAAAGAAGCTCATCCTCAAGAAAAAAGAAGACAAATAGACCTAATTCGATCTTTTGTTGTAATGTATTTACTTGTAAAAATTCATTCAATATTATTGAAAACTATGTTTTCTTGTCTTTTGTGTTAGTTTGTACTAATATTTCAGGTACCATATTATTTTCCATTCCCTCAATTTGTTTTTGAAAATCAAAAAGGTGGATAGGGAAAAAGAATTCTAAAGATGATAAGGAAAAAGATTTATAAGTATAGAAGAAGTATCCCTAAGTAAGGGGGAGTTTATCTAAGGGGGAGTGTTCATTACAAAGAATTCCATATTCATAATGAAAATCCCATTCCAGAAATCTAGAATATGATCCTTAGTGTTCCAAAGCCTAAGGGAGAGTTAGTATTATTCACCATTGTCCATGAACAAAGGGAGATAAGCTTTAATTTCAAAGTCTAGAAGTTTATTCTATGTTCTTATATTCTTTTTCGGAAGGATTTTTGTGCTTTCCAAAAAGGGAGAGATTGTTGAGTCAATAAGATTTTCCTTGTGACTTTTCCATTCCTTCTTGTTTTGAAAATCAAAAACACCTTATCCTTAAGCAAATATGTTTTTACCCAATATTTTAATTCTATAAGAAAAATTATCTTACCCAAGGAAATCTACCCATACCTAGTTTTCATTGCTCATATCAATATTTTTCTTAAGTATAAAAATCAGATTCATATCAAAAACCTTGGAATCATATAATACTTAGATATGAAGCATTCTATTTTATGATCTAAATTCTTGTTACGAACTTTTATAAAGTTCTACTCCGAATTATTTGTTATAAAATTTTATGAATTTTAACTCCGAAATCTGATTATAAACTTATATAATGTTCAAACTATGAATTCTGATGATGAATTCTGAATATGAACTCTCATTATGAATTCTAATGATGAATTCTAATTACGAATTCTCATTAAGGACTCTGATGATGAATTCTGATTACGAATTCTCCTTACGAATTCTGATGATGAATTCTCATTAAGAATTCTCATTATGAATTCTGATGATGAATTCTGATTATGAATTCTCCTTATGAATTCTGATGATGAATTCTGATTATGAATTATAATTACGAATTCTGATTGCGAATTCTGATTACGAATTTGGATACAAACTTGTTGTAAGTTTGACTCCGAATTCTTCTTATAAATAGAATCCTAATATCTCTTTATTATAGACTTCGAATTCATTTTCTGGTTAGACTCTGAAATTTAACTTTCAACACTCCAAACATTCTTTGTCGCCATTCGGAATATTAGTTTTAGTTATGCTTTCACATGTTCTATTATAAAATGATGTCATGCCTTAAGTTATCAACTAACCATTTTTTGAGTGACACATGTATAGGTCCCTCTGAAATTCAAGGAAGAATATGACCATTGGAGGAGGAAGACGATCATTGGATATGAGACTATAAATAGAGGATCATTTTAAAAGAGAAATACACTTGACAACACCTTTGACATATGTGCTTACATGTTATTGAAGTGATTTCTAGAGAGATAGGATCTTATAAACTCTCACACTCCATTAAGAAAGTTTGAACATCATTTTCAGAATTTTCTTTGTGCTGACTTGCTTCTTGAGACTCCGATTGTTTCTGTATACAATCGGGGGCTTTCGGGGATAGGAAGACAGAGGTGTCAACTACCTGAAAGTTGAGGGCTTGCGAGGATAGCAAGACAGACTCCAATCATCATATCGAGGGATTACCCTGCTGTGGGTAAGACGACTTTATTTAAGTTATAAATCAAGGGACCTCTTATCCAGGTTTGTTGGATACCCTTCTCTCCGGTTTAAAGGAGTTATTGTTTGTTACATGTAGTGTTACTACGTTTCTTTCCGCTGTGCATTTTGTATTGTTATGGAAAGTATAACTTTCTTATACTTTCTTACTTTTACTATGATTTAGTTAGATTCTATATGATTTAAGGTATAATCTTAATTGGTGTAAAATTTTGTTGATATTCATTTTCAGAATCACTTTTCCGGAATCAATAAAGTTAATAGAACTTAGAGGTGTTGTGAATTCTGGTTATGAAAAATTTCCTTAGGTATTTTGAAAGTATACAATTCACCCCCCCCCCTCTTGTATTTGAGAATCTCATACTTATATATTCGATCCTACATTTGGTTTTATAGAGTATATCCTACTATCACTATAATTAGCATTCAAGGATACATTGGTTATAGATTCATCATAGTGTACCATGGCCATTAAATAATGATTTTATAAATGTAACATGGATTGTAAACCAAGATTCTTTTGTCCAGAAGATTCATACTCTGAGGATTATTTAGAAGAATTACCACCAATTAAACTCCAGGTTCCATTGGATTTCTAAACATTCTTGGATTTAGCTTTGTAGTATTTTTTCTATTCCACTCAGAATTCTTTTCCTTTCTATATTTTCTCTTATTCATTGGACAATCTGGCCTTATATGCCCTGCTCTTTTACATTCATAGCAAGTGACTTCTGATTCTTCCTTATCCATTATTTCTTTCTTCTTGTATCAAGATTGAAATTTCTTATGTCCAATAATCTTGTTCATCCTTCGGCCTAGATTGGATAACTCGTTTTCTGAAGATTCACTTCCACTAGATTCAGATTGAATAGTAACCTTAGATCTTGTAACTCTCTCAGGATTCTTGGATTTCATATGATTTGAATTTTTTTTAAAATAAACACTTCCATTTCCATCATTATTCTTAATATTCTCAGCATCTCTCTTCATTCTGGTCTCATGTTGAAGAAGAGTTCCAAAAATCTCATCAATAGAAATATGAGTAACTTTTCTATTTTCATCTATGTTTTTCCTCACAGATTCCCATTTGTTAGGCATGATGTCTATGATTTTTTCAATAAGAGCTTCATCATGTAATCCTTTGTCACCTATAGATTGTAAATTTTTAACAATAGTCATGAATATTTTTTGTACCTTACATATGGGTTCTCCATAAAGAAAGTAGAAACCATTATATTCAGCTCTGAGTAAATCTATTCTAGTATCAATAACTTTTGAATTTCCAATGTGAGTTACTTCAAGCTTCTTTAAAATAATATTTGATGCTTCATAAGATGAAATTTGGAAATATATGTTTCTAGTCATGGGAAAAATCAAAATATTTTGTACCTTAATGTTCAGTTGGTAACCCACCTTTTCTGGATAAGTAAAGGTTCTAAGTTCCTTATCAGGAATCTTATAATCTTCAGTTAACATAATTTATTTTTCTACACCTATGTTTATCATAAAGGTATTTATTCTATCTCTCCAGTACTCATTGTCATTTACATCAAATATAGGTGGTTTTGTAGGATTAAGATTTTCAATTGAACCAACATTCATTCATGTCATCTTAAAAGAAAATATCTTCCCAAAAAAACATGTGAGTAATAAATGTTTGTAAACAAGGATTGAAATCCTAAGAATGGAAAATATAGAACAATGAATACAAGAGTAAGAAAACATATATGTGAATATAATTATTTTAGAGGCCTCCTCTAATACCAATTGTAGTATCTGAATATGATGTAGATGCTCAATATACAAGAGGGGGTGAATTGTATCCTTTAAAAATTCCCTAGAATCTTTTAATGTTGATATAAACCTTTCTATTGTTTAAAAAAGTTAAATAAGGTAAATTCACAAAACCTATTTGTTCTATAAACTATCTATATTATGGAAATATGGTTCTGTAAATGAAACTTAATAAAAGTTAACAAGGTCGAAGATTCTACCTTAAAGCATATAGAATCTTACTAATCAAAGTACAAGTATACGAAAGTATATGATAGTTATAGATTTCTTTAATAATCAAAATGCAGCAGAAAACAAACCTCAAACAATACAAGTAACAAGTTTAGAATTATTTAACACAAAGAGTAGGGTATCCAACAACCTTAGATAAAGGTCCCTTGATTTATAATTCCAAGAAATTATGTCTTATCCACACTAGGGTAAGCCCTCGATAGGAATATCAGATTCTGTATTTTTATCCCTACAAGCCCTCAAACTTCAAGGTAGTTGGAACCTGTATCTTCCTTATCAAGGAGTCCTCGAACTTTAAGGATGTCGGAACATCTATCTTCCAATCCCCAGAATCCCTTGAATGTACTCAGCAACATTCAGAGTAACACAAAGAATGCTGAAAAAGATGTTCAGTACACACAAATCAAGAGATTTTTTATCTCTAGAAATCACATCATCAACATATAATCTCAAGAGTTGTAGAACATTCAGTCAAAGTATCTGTCAAAGTTTAGTTAAAGTATCTTTCTAGCTCGTTCAAATGAGCTCCTATTTATAGGTACCTCTCCAACGGTCTTCTCCCTCCTCCAACAGTCATATTTTTCTTTGAATCAAAGAGGGACCTATACATGTGTCACTCAAATAATATTTAGTTAGAAACAGAATGCACGAAATTGTTTCATAACTATAACATGAGTATGTAAAATATGGTTACTCAACTAAATATATTTTTTGGAGTCTTGGAAAAATAAATGTTCGGAGTCTATGAAAATAAACATTCAGAGTCTATATTACAAGGATATTAGATTCTAATTTTCATGGAATTCGGAACATGAATTCTAAGGAATTCAAAACCTGGATTCTAAAGAATTCGGAACCTGAAATCTAAAGAATTTGAAAACTTAATTCTATAAAATTCAGAATCAGAGTACTATAGATTTTAGAGTCTAAATTCTATGGAATTCAGAACCTGAATTATGAGGAATTTGGAACCTGAATTCTAAGGAATTTGGAGTCTGAATTCTATGAAATTAGGAATCTTAATTTCAAATAATTCATAATCTGAATTTTAAAGAATTCAGAATCCAAATTTCAGAGAATTCAGAATCTGAATTTTAAAGAATTCAGAACCTGAATTTCAGAGAATTTGGAACCAGAATTTCAGGGAATTCAAAACCTGAAAATAGAATACATTATATCTAAGTATTTATAGGATTATGAGGTTTTTAGAAATGAAACCTAATTATACACTTATAAAAAAAAGGAGTTAGATTTAGTGAAATTAAATCATGAACAACTAAAACAATGATAGGGGAAAATTTCCTTGGGGAAGAAAGATTTTCCTTATTAAGAAAAATCATCAGGGAAGTAAAATTTTCCTTGAGATAGAGTGTTTGTGATTTTAAAAACATAAAGGAATGGAAAATTCATAATAAAACATTATTGACTCAACACTTATTATTCTATGATCATTGATATACCCCTTATTTACACTTACTGAGCATCTCTTCTCACCCATTGTTACGTTTCCTTCCCTAGGTTATGGAAAAAGGTGTTATGTATGATATGTCTATAAAGTGTCATAGTTATAGAGAATTTAGTGGGAGAAGATTTAGTTCACTTATGAACTAGTTGTTTATGTTTCTAAGTTTACAAAGGAACTAGACCTAAAAAATTTTAAATGGATCAATATGTTATGTATTTAATACTATTCTTATAATATGTTATATATTTGTATTAATAGTTTGGGTATATATAGTTGGTGTTAGAGATATGGTTTATTTATCTTTTGGAAACATGGTTGAGAAAAATTTTGTGAAGAACACATAGGATGCTTTTAATAATATGATAAAATCCTAAATTTTTGGTAAAGAAGATATTATGTGCATTTCCTAGAAATACATCCATATCTAGATACTATATGTGGATTTTGTTTTAGAAAACATGCATCGAGGGGATAAAACTTTAAAATGTGTTGGTCAAGTATATCTCAGCTATCATTCTATAGTACGATGGGTGTTCCCTTTAGGCACGCCTATTTTGAAACTCCTAGGGTTATATTTTGGTTAATTCAAATTTTCTTTGTGAACCATCCTGAAGAATTTGAAAAAAATGATTGCCAGGAAATTCCTGGGTTAAACCAAAGGTTGCATTGATGGAAAAGAAATGTTTCATGATTTATATGTCATATAAATGTTTTTTCATGATTATTTAGTTTTCTATTATGAATATATTTTATCACACATATCTTTTTGGTGTTAAACAATCAAAGCAATCAAAAGGAATAGGATTATAGTTGAATTTGATAGGAAATTTGTTGATAGGAAACTAAAAGTTATGGTGACTGGGTTGAAGGATATTTTGATTATGCCAAATCAGTTATCATGTTATATGATTAATAAAATACACATTAACTAACTCTTAGAATCATTAATGAAAAAAGGATACAGTTCATTATTAGTTTGGGTGGTGGAGACCATTGAGGAATTATTATTCAATTTCTTGTATGTTGATAATGTGGGAAGAAAAACTTAAGGTAATGTATCAAAGAAAATATGATTTATTTTATGTGTAGAGAAAAAGGTAATATAGTAAGTATTTACTAAAGAGAAATGAAAAGTTCAGTTAATGAAATGGATGAGAATAATTTTTTCTCTAATAAATAATTAATGGTTAAATATTGTAAATTAGGTATGTATTGGTACAATTAAAATAAATTTCCTAGGGGAAAATATAACAAATAAGGCTTATAGGGTTGTAAAAGTGAAGGCTTTTTTTAATGATGAAGAGACTACAAATGAAAAATGAATGGAATTATGTATTGAGGAATAAGATGATAAAGCCTTGTTTTCTGATTAAGAATGAAGTGGAATGATTAAATTGATTATTTATTGGAATTCAAGAATTAGGAAATACATAACGAATTCTTTTTATGTTTTTAATTAATGATTTAAAAAGAATAATTTGAATGATACCGATGATTTAGAAATTCAGCTTAATGGAATGGTGATATTTTATGTAAAACATGTGATTAAGGGGAAGATGCACCTTAATATATTCCTTACGTTGAGATAATGATGTTAGGATAAATAGATTCATGATATTGATAAAGTAAATTGGATAGTATTGATTACCTTGGAATTGATAAATGATTTGATGAAAATGTATTTTATGTTATCATTGATGGAATATACATCATTTTGGATTGATGGAATATCTTCAATAATCTATTATTTTAGTTTAGGTGTCACGAACCATCCTCTGGGGCCCATGTCGTGACTACCCCAAGCATGCCTTCCAAAGGTCAGGGGATGGAGACTAGTGCTGAAGGCGTCAACCAGCATGTTGGAGGCATTTTCCTGAGTACTTGTACGCGCACACAGGCCCAACCACATCCCAACACACAGAAAGGGGAAAAACAAGTATACTAAAACCAGACTGAGTACAAATTACAGTTGAAAGAAAGTGGGTCAGAATACAAACCCAAAATAAAAATAAAAATAGAAAAGTAAAAAAAGGATCTATGATGGACTTCTATGGAAAACACACCTGATCATAAGAGTAGTGAGGATACTGGGAGGCAAAGTAGTATGTCATGTCCACCTGGTTTATAGGAACCCACCTGGTCCAAGGGCAGTAAATCCACTATTGAAGTGTCGATCGGTCCTGTCTCACTGGAGTCCACTATTGAAGCGCTGATTGTCTGTATGGGACACAACATGCATTGGTGGGGCCCATGCAAGGGTGAGTAACACGAAACTAAATAGCGACCCCAAAACAAAATGGAAAGACCACAAAACAATCCTCAAAGCATAGACAGAAGAAAAATCACATAGCACAAGGTATCTCACATCAGGTATATTCTACGATAGTGATAGTAGCTTTGTCAGTTACATCATAAAACTCCTCGTCTACTAAAGAACTCTTACTCTATAGAGTACAGTTGGCCTACTGAGTCACGTGGAAGCTTCTTTCCATAAACCTTGGACTGTTCTGGTACTCATCCTGGATGAGTATTGTGGGTATGATGGGTCACAGAGAGTCACTCCCCACAGTGGGCTTGCCGGGTCACACAGAGTCACTTCCCACCATGGCCGAATAGAGGTACTCCTCTTGTCGAGTACCATGGGTCCTCCAGGTCACACAGAGTAAGTCCCCACTGTGGGCTTACCGGGTCACACAGATCTGCTTCCCACTGGGCTGTCATCAAGTAGTCTTCAAGTCTCATCCAACAGTAGGGTTCCGTACATTTCATGCTTGGGAGAACCACTCCTTAATAAATTCTTTACATCTCAACATCCATTAAAGTAACCAAAAATTATTCCAAAATATATACCTCATCAAGAGGGTCCCAAAGCTACAAAATTCTCGTCAATCGGATGTGCATTTTTCACGATACGAGTGTTTTAGTAAACAAGGGGATGGTTGTGATGGTACCCAATCCAACCTATTCAGATTGACCTACCCAACCCAGCCTAGGGGTCCCACATACCACAGTTTAATTAGATAGACTTAACCTAACCTAGTTTGGGTCAGGGTCGGTTTGGTCCAACCTGGCCAATGAGGCCAGCCCAACAAGCCTCATTGGACCCGGCTCGTTTTTGCCAATGGTCCAGCCCACCGGGTTTCCCAGTGACCCGATCTAGTCTGGCCTTTCCCAAAGGGTGCAGGTCTATCCATATATCATGGGTCTAGAATACTGGGTACGGATCCAGCACGTCGGCATGGGTACAGCCCGCCAGTGCGAGTCTGGCCGGCAAGCCTTAGCTCGGTCCGCTAGGTGGGCGGACCGGAGGTGCACTGCCCGACAGGGATGCGGAAGTCAAGTCGCGTCTGGCTCTAGCCAGCCCCATGAATGTGGGGGGACTCCAGCTACGGTTGACGGATAGTAGCATGCACTGCCCAGGTGGCCCATACGATGGTCACCCTCTCCATGTGGCACCCTCCTAGGATCACAACTCCCGCAGCCGCGACCGGTTGGTCGCGGCCTCCTACCATTGTGGCATGCTGACGGTTGCACCACTATCATCCAGTGTGGAAGGAGAGCGCTGACTACCTCCATTAATTTTGCGGTGCTAGTTGGCGCCGCCCCCTTCACATGTCCAGCATGGGCCGAACATCTCCACCGGTTTTCGGTGTCGCTGCACCAACGACACCTTCCGCGAGCCACCAGAGTTTCTCTGGTGGTCCATTTTCTGATTTGTCTATTCCTATGGACATCTTGGGTCACCACTATACAAGTCTTGGCCCCGAAATCAAATTTTTTCCACTTTTAAAATGTGGCCACCAAGAATTTATGTGCGGAGGTTCTCAGACATTATTTATGTTTCCTCGAGCCCTCTACATTAGAGGTTTAAATCAAGGGGGAGGTTCGATGATTGAAATTCAACCATTTCATGCAAGACTTGAATCTTGGATAATAAATCCCCAAGAAAATTTACCCTCCCACATAAACGCATGAATCTCAGGTCAACCTATTTTTGGGTTGATTCAGGTTCAGCATTTCTAGAAAAATAATAATTGGGAAGAACATTGAAATAAAAATCAATCCCCTACCTCGTTGATGGTTGATGGAGAAACATTTGTCCTCAAGAGTTCAAGTCATCGACATCGTCTCTTTCGGCTCTATCATTTGAGGTTCATTGAAGTCGGTGAAGTCTTATTGACATTCTTTGTCGTTCTTCATTGGAGGGTAATTCCATTTGAGATTCTTCAGAGAGTCTCCAAGGTTTAATTTTTTCATCTCCAACATGCCAAAATAATAAAATAAAACATGTCACAATGTTTCAGTTACACTGCGAAGTCGCATCATTATGTTGTTTAATTTCTAAAACAGTGTCACTATTATACTCCCTTTATTGCATCATTACACTACATGATATGTTTCATTAATGATCCTCATTACTATGCCTTGTCTCCACTTCTTCACCACACCACAACATCGTTGTCTGCCACTCAATGGATGAGAAAGAATATAAAATAAATTTTTATTTATTTTATTATTTTTCTCAACAATTCTTAAAATAAAATTTTTTATTAGACACTTACTGGCTAGAGTTATGTATACTCTAGAAGATTACCAGTATTCTAAATTCAAAGGTGTTATTTTATTTTTGATCCGATAACTGGTTCAAAATTTTAAAAAACCTGCTCATGCATTTACTGAACATACCTTAATAAATGTTCCAAATTCCATTATGATCTCTCTGAGCCTTAGATTCACGTGCCTTCAGAGCGCATGATCTTTGAATAATTACATATAAATAAAAAAACATATAATTTCCAATATATTAAATTCTATACACCTTATGGATTTATATCCCCGAAATCCAAAACATAAAACTAATCAAATAGATTGGGGTACTGATCATGAATATGTGCATCCAAGCCCGATGTGCTTTCCTATAGATTCTCGTGCTACCATAAAACATTCCCCAGAGGAATCGGAAACCCATTTAGGACCTTCTTCTTTTGATCCTCTATCTCCACCAGGAACTCCACAAACATCACCCCATCGACAATTTCTAGCTCTCCTTAGTGGATGACATGTGATGGGTCATGCGTGTACCTCCTCAGCTATGACACATGGTTAAAATCGTGCATTTGATACATCTGTGGGGGAAGGGCTAGGCGGTACACCACCAAGCCAACTCTACTCAGGATCTGAAAGGGTTCGATAAACCTCATAGATAGCTTGTTTCCCCAGCCAAATATCTATAACCCTCATCGGGGAGATACCTGAAAGAACACATGGTCTCTCTCCTCAAACTCTATGGGACTCCGTCTCCTGTTGACATAAGACTTATGCATGCTCTTTGAAGTTATCATCTTCTCCTGGACAATATTCACCTTCTTAGTGTTAGCCAATACCATCTCCGGACCCAAGAGTTCTGACTCCCCTAGGTTTGTCCAGTATAAGGGTGATCTGCAAGACCGCTCATACAGTGCCTCGAATGGTTCCATGCCGATGGTGGAGTGGTATCTATTATTGTACGTAAACTCCAGCAGTGGCAGGTGGTCCTGCCGACTATAAAAAAATTCAATTACATAAGAAAATATTATGTCCTCTGGGGTCTGTATGGTCTGCTCTATTTGACCATCCATCTGGGGATGAAAAGTTGTTCTCAAATGCAGCTACGTCCCGAAAACCTCCTATAATCCCTTCCATAACTGGGATGTAAATCATGTGTCACGATCTAAGACTATCATTAAAGGAAACCTATGAAGACACACTATCTTCTGAACATAGAGGCATCCTAATCCCTCTGTTGGTCCCTACTCCCAGATGGGTAGGAAGTGAGCTGACATGATTAGTCAATCAATGATCACCCAAACAGAATCATGGCCTCTAGATATACATGGTTACCTCATCATGAATTCCATCAAGATATCTTCCCACTTCCACTCTAGTACCTCAAGTGGTTGGTCCATTCCTACTGGAACCTGATTCTCATCCTTCACTTGCTGACAAATGAGGCATCAAGAAATGAACTCAGCCACAGCGTTCTTCATCCCTGGACACTAGTACTAACGTCATAGGTCATGTTATATTTTCTTCACTCCAGGACGTACCTCCAAAAGGTATGTATGGAAATCCCTTAACACATCCTCCCTCAATGTCTATGGTACTACAGAGTTCCCTCTAAAAAGGATGGGGTGCTCTCCACCTATAGAAAATCCATCAAGATCCCATCCTGAGGATAACTGAGCTCATCAGGCCTTGCAGTTAACATCCATCAGGTGTGCCTCCCTGACTTGTTGCAAGAGTGGGGGAGTAACATTCATCAATCGAAGGTAAGTGGATCCAAAATCATCTATGAAGGATATCTGTATCATGGATAAATGCTATGTTTCCACACTCAACAATTGCAAACCAGTCCTCTTGCTAAGTGTGTATGCCACCATGTTCCCCTTCCTAGAAGAATAGACTATCTCAAAGTCATAGTCCTGGAATAAATCTATCCATCGTCATTGTCTTAGGTTCAGGTCCTTCTAGGAGAAGATATACCTGAGACTATTATGATCATATTAAATTGTAAACCGCTCACCCATAAAGTAGTGTCGCTACATCTTCAAGGAAAATACCATTACTACTATCTCTAGGTCATGGGTCGCATAGTTTTTCTCATCATGCCTCAACTTGTTTGAGTCGTAGGTGATCACTACATGTTCTTGCATTAAGACACAACCCAGTATGGTCCCTAATGCATTGTAGTAAACTATATACCCAACACCCTCCTATGGTAGTCTCAAGATGTGGTCATTAGTCAGTCTCCGCCTTAGCTACTGGAAACTCTACTGACAGTTATCCATCCACATGAAGGGTTTTCCATTCTATGTCAAAGTTGATAAGGG
Organism: Viscum album; assembly: GCA_963277665.1. Classification (NCBI taxonomy): domain Eukaryota; kingdom Viridiplantae; phylum Streptophyta; class Magnoliopsida; order Santalales; family Viscaceae; genus Viscum; species Viscum album. The sequence goes on along the minus strand of OY728119.1, from coordinate 765,440,982 downwards.
TGTTGCTACTCTGGAGAAGTCGAGCATGAACCTCCGAGAGTAGCCAGCTAATCCCAAGAATCTCTACACCTCAGTCACGCTCCTGGGTGGTTCCCAAGAAAGCACTACCACTATGTTCACTGAATCCACTACAACTTCAGCCTCTGAGATGATGTTTCCTAGAAATTAGACCTCCCAAATCCAGAACTGGAAATTCGAGAGCTTACCATAAAGCTTGTTCTCTCGGAGTGTATCCAGGAATACACGTAGGTGTGTAGTGTGGTCATACTAGAACACGAAGGATATCTTCAGTACATCCTCATATCGTACCTAATTCCGATGATAGCCAGATATGAGATCTATATTTGACAACCACTTTTCTCTCTTTAGCTGGTCAAAGAGGGCATCGATTATTGGAAGTGGATAATTTTTCTTCATGGTCACCCAGTTCAGGCTCTGGAAGTATATGCACAACCTCAAACTCCCATATTCTTTCTTAGAAAAAAAACTCATTGGGAATTATAATGGTGAAACATTGGGCTTTACGAACCCATTCTCTTGAAAATCCTCTAGCTATACGCTAATCTATTAAAGCTCTGTGGGAACCATCCGATATGCCGGTTTGGATGTCGGTGTCATCCTTCGGTACAGGTCAATGAAAAATTCTACCTCCTGTGAGGAGGTATTCCTGGAATATCCTCAGGAAAAACATCCTCATACTCATCTACCACTATAGTGAATCTTGGACTCCTCTCATCCACTACACTAAGGTTTAGGCTATCCAAATGGTGATTGATTGGTTGTACCCACTTTTGAGAGAGTTTTTCCTATGCTGTAAGCGTTTCCTTCTCTCCGGTGAAGGAAAACCTAGTCCCATCTCTACAGACACACCACATTTTATTCCTAAAAGGTGAATATGTGAATGGACTTTGGATAAATATTCCATACCCAATATTATGTTGTAAGACCTTGATGCTTCTACTAGAAGATCCCAGCCAAAGCTCTCACCTCCTAGAGTGAGCTTACATTGGCGGCACCAGTGTTTAATCATTGATTCATCTCCCATAGGAGTCTCTAGCCATATGGATCGATCTAAAAACTTTATTGGAATATCCAAGCTCTGAAAGGGAGTTGTGGAAAGGAAGTAATTACTAGAACCCGTGTCTATATGTACTAAAACTAGGGTGGAGAAGACATAGATCGGACCTCAGATCATCTCTATAGCACAGTGGTTGTAAGCCCCTGCTTCCTGGAGTTGAGCTCACCTATATCTTCCTGCTCCCTGAGGTCGGGGTAGACCACTTTGGGGTGGTGTCGATAACACCTCAAACTATCACCCACCACCTACTACTCGGCCATATCCCCTACCACGTCCCCCACCCTACGGACCTCCTCACTCAAACCGCTATCTCTTACTTAAGGGCCCCTCGATCGTCTGATGTTCATCTGTAGTGTTGTTCAGACAGTCACATGCCATGTTTCCCTAACAACTGTATGTGATGCACTGCATTCCCCCCAATGGATCCCCATGTTCTAGGAGCCTCGTACTACCAACCTTGAGTTCTGGGGTCAGCCTCTGAAAGACATGTCCCACTTGGGACCATGTGTCTGATGAATGCTACCTACTAAAGACTCTGCCTCCTAGTGTCTACTAGAGGATCTAGATGTTGGTTTCTTCTCCACCAAGAAGCTCTCCACATGAAGGGCTTGCTCTAGCACCCTATCCTGGATAGGGATACTGAGAGAAAACACTAATTCTCTGATCTCCTTCTTGAGTCCCTTCTCTATAGCTCGAGCCCCAAAGAAAGGGCCTCATACCATGTCTGTAGAGTATCAAGATAGCTCGATGAACCTCATTGAGTACTCAACTACCATCATGCTTCCATGATGAAGCTGAAACATCTTTTGAATGTGCATAGTGGATAAGGTTGTGGGGGAAACTCCTCCCAAAAAATCCACTCAAAGTCTGACCAGGAGAGGATCGCCTCATCAAGTGTTTGGGTGGTCAAACTCCACCATCTCCCTGTTGATCTCTACAGAAGGATCACTGCCAAGATCTCCATCTAGTTAGGTGGTTTCTTCACTAAGCAGATGACCAACGTCATAGCCAATAGCCAGTCCTTAGTGACTTGAGGATCCATCTCTCCCCTGAACCTGGGAGGTCTCTGGCTCTAAAACTCATGTAGGGAACTGTGCCTACGAACATCTTCTACCAAAACCACCAGCAGTAGATGCTGACCATCAGGTGGTGCTACCACAGGTTCGCTACCCAGTGGGGATATCTCTATAACAAGTCCCTAAATGGATTCCTCGTTGCTAGGTGGGTTGTCCTCACGGCCTCGTATCAGAATCCTAGCTATTCATCCTCATAGAGGCATCCTGAGATAGATCAATATGTACCATGGTTAGAAGGTTATACATGGTGAGATGAAATCTATTTAAAAGAATATAATTAGACACTTATACAACCAATGTTTTCATGTATTAATCTGAAAATAAGAATTCCATGTCATGTTGTATGAATACGTCGGTCGCCGCCCAAACACTAGACTCCCCGAATCTGAAAGTTGGACTCGCAACACCTAAAATTGTTTTCCAAAAAAACACAGACTCCCAGTATTTATGGTAGGACCAACTACCCTCTAATACCACTTTTTAATTACCCAACCCCTAAGGCCCATGCCTTGACTACCCTAATCCCGCCTCACAAATTCTATGGGCTAGAGACTAGCATCGATGGCATCAACCTACTAGTGGGAGGCATTTTCCTATGAATATGTACGCACACACATGCCCAAACATGTCCCAACACACTGAAAGGGTAAAAAGTATACTAAAACTACACTGAATACAATGTAAAACAGAAAGAAAGTGGGCCAGAATACAAACCCTATAAAAAGAACTAAAACAAAAAAGTATAAAAATGAGCTCTAATGTCCACCCGTGGAAAACCCCACCTAATCGTAAGAGTAGGGAGACTACTAGGATCCAAAGTTTTATGTCTTGTCCACCTAGTCCTACTGGGCCCCAACTAGTCTTAGGCTACCAAGTCCACTATCGAAGAATTTATCGGTCCTATCTCATAAGGCTCCACTAGGTCCCGGTCTACCAAGGTCTCTATCAACGCGTCGATTGACTTCACAAGACACGACACGCATGGGCGGAGGCCATGCATGGGTGAGTAACATGAAACTCAATAGGGACCCTAAAACGAAAAGGAAATACCAAACAAAAATCCTCAAATCATATCATGAATCAAAAGAACATAGCATATGGCATCTCACTCCTGGTATATTCTAGGGTAGTGATAGTAGCTTCATCAGTCACATCATCGAACTCTCAGCTACTTGATAACATATCTATTGAGTATAGTGGTCATGATAGGTCACATAGAATCTAATTCCCACTAACCTTGGAATGTTGTGGTACTCATCCCTAATAAGTACCGTGGGTATGCTGGGTCACACAGAGTCGCTCCCCTCCATAGGCATGCAGGGTCACATAGAGCCACTTACCACATTTGTCGAACTAAGGTACTCTTCCTATTGAGTATCATGGATATTATGGGTCACATAGAGCCACTCCTCACCATGGGTTTGTCAGGTCACATAGAGCCACATCCCACTGGGCCTTCATTGAGCAGTTTTCATATCTCATCCAACTGTAGTGTTCCGTACGTAGCGTGCTTGGGTGAACTGTTCCTCAAGCCATTACTAACATCTCATAATATATTAAAGTCATGAAAAATAATTCCATAAGATCTGCCTCATCAAGAGGTTCCCAATTCCACAAGAGGCCCGTCAATCAGATGCGTGGTTTGCAAGGTACATGTGTTTTAGTAAACAGGGGGCAGGTTGTGATAGGACCCAATCTGACTCAGTTAAACTGACCCGACCAACCCGGTCCAGGGTTCCCACATAACCATGTTTAATTAGACAGACTTGACCTAACCTGGGTTAGTTTGGGGCTGATCTATTCTGGCTTGGACAATGGGCCAGGACCAATAAGCCTCGTTGGACCCGACCAGGATTGGCCAAGGGTCCAGCCCGCCAGGTCACCCAGTGACCCGGTCTAGTCTGACCCGGCCTGAAAGGATTGGTTCTAGCTTGTTGGTATGGGTATGGCCCACTAGGTGTGGGTTCGGCCCACTAGTTTAAGTTCATCCTTCCAGTGCCGGTCTGGCCCACTGGGCATGGGACCGGCCCGACCTGCTGGACTGGGGCCATGGCCCGCCAGCATCAGCCCGGTCCGCCAGGTGGGTGGACCGGCGGTGCACCGCCCGACTGGGATGTGGCAGCTGAGTCACGTTCAGCTCCAGCAGGCCCCATGGATGCGGGTTCCCTACAGTCATGGTTCACAAACCACATCCCACACCTCTTGGGTGGTCTGGATGTGGTCCACCCCCTCCACGTGGTGCCCGCCTGGCGCTGCGACTCCCGCCGCCGCGGTCAGTTGGTGGCGGCCTACTACTATCAAGGTGCACTGATTGGCAGGCCTCCATCCTCCTGTATGGTCGGTGAGGGTTGTCTGCCTTCACTGTTGTCACGGTGCTGGTTGGAATCACCCCCTTCACACGGCCGACATGGGTCGTCTACCACCGCGCTGGCAGCGCCTTCCACGGGCCACCAGAGTTGCTCCAATAGTCCGTTTTCCTATCTGTGTTCTCCTACGGACCTCTTGGGTCTCATTAATCCCTGATCAGGCCTCATAATTGAATTTTCACCACTTCAAGAGAGAAGTCATGGAAAACACATGAGTGGAGGCGCATGGGCCTTATTCGGGTCAGCCCGGGCCCTCTGTGTTATAGGTTTAATTCAGGGGGGGGGGGGGTTCATGGATTAAAGTTCAACCATTTCATGCATGTTTTGAATATCAGATAATAAATCACCAAGAAAAGTCACCCTCCATCATAAATGTGTGAATCGCGGATCAACCTGTTCATGGGTTGATCCATGTTCATCGATTCTAGAAACATTAGAGTAGTGTAAGAACCTGGGTTTTTACAACAGGTCAAAATCCCGACCCTGTTTAAATTTTTGACTTTTTTATGAGGTAACTAAAGAAAATGGTCATTTTATGGAAATTTCCATACTACATGCCATGTACTTTAAGTACACACTGTGTATATGTTAAGCGAGTGTTGTCCGTGTGCTCACTGAGTACATGTTCTGTGATGACCGGGTAGACATTTCTTACTACATAGTGTGTAGTTTTGTGACACACCGTGTAACCTAAGGTGTTTCGAGGCCATACATGGCCTGTATGCCTGTTGGCCAGGGTGAATCATTGAAACCAAGTACATGTTGTGTTCCCCTTGGACAAGCCATGTAGTATGGCCGTGTATCAAGGATATACATGGCGTGTGGGTAAGTCGGTGAGGAAGAGAAGGGAAGTCGAGTACACACCATGTACCCATAGGTACACGCCGTGTACTCATGTTGGAAGGTTCAAAAAATAAGTCGATGGAATTCCAGCTGACAAATGAATAGTTAAATGATATACACGGCATGTAGTCATGAAGTACATGTTGTGTACTTTCTTTTTTTGCGTTAAAATGGGTAGTAGCCTCATTTTGAGGCAGAGATCATTTTCTTCCATCGGGTTCCACGAACCAAGCTGGTCAGGACTTCAAATCCCTCCCGGTTCTTCTTCTGAACCCCATTCCAAACACTGATTGTTCCATTGGAACCACTTCAGTAAGGCCTCAATTCCTCTTGAGTCGTTTTGTTTGATTTCTTTTCTAGAAAGATTTATAGTGTTTTGAGTGGTTTGTATTCTTTTGTATATCTACCTTGTTTTATACCAAATTGGAGGCTGTTACTGGAGGAGTAGAATCGTATGAGTCTCAGGTAGGTGGTGCATACTTCATTCTGTGTTTTCGTGGTCATTTGGGTAATGTAGCCTTCGGCGCATTTTCAAGTATTTTGAGAGGGAACTGTTTTATCTGTTTTTTCATATTGAATTGATTGTTAGACATATTAGATGCCTTTGGGTATGCCCTGTTACCAGTTTTTCTTGAGCGGGGCCGGGTGAGGGGTCGTTGCTCATCGGGGAATTTTGACTGGTGAATGCCAAAATGGTTTAATTTGAATTATATTGTTATAAACTTTTGAGTTTAGTATTTTGAACTTGATATAAATTTGTTAGAGGCATTAAAGACCTCATTTTTGGTATGGTACATAACCTTGCTTTGTGCAATTCGACTGTTTAGTTTGTTTTTCTGGTTTATGTATTCTGTTTAATTGGTTATATATGAAATTGCTGAATTGCACATGCTGGACCCATTGGGTTGTGTTGGGTATGGCTCGGATATTCTTGATTGATGCTGATCACAGGTTGGGCTTGGCCCTGGTTACGTTGGGTGGTTCTGACCATGGGATTGGGCTTCATGGATATCGGTTTGAGGCAGGATGACTGTCAGGTTGGGCATGGCCCGGGTTACAAGGATGGCGATGCCATCGGATTTCAGCGACATGGTCGCAGGGACATGAGTTGTTAGAGATGTGGTGGCTTGGGTACTATTTTGGTGATTACCGCTCACCTAGAAACCTTGATTAGTGTGCACACAGAGATACTCCGTGATGAGGTGGTTTTGACCACTCGTGTGGGTAGATGCCCCTGTAGTTGCGGTTTAGGTATTTTGGTTTGGGGGTGCTTTCTGTAGAAAGCCACATGGGAGGTGAGGTGGCTTCAGGGGATAACATTGAGGCTATTAGGATGGAGGATGAGTCTCTCCATGATTTGAGGGCAGATATCACTATCCCTCCAGTACTTATTTGAGTACAAACATCGTTGTTCCTCCGGGTGGTTCTTGGGCATGCCTTCGGGACGTCGGCACTTGAGGCACGAGGTGTCAGGAGGAACAAGGTTTCGGGTTACTATTCTTGGGCGTGCCTTCTGGACATCATTACTTGATACAAGTGGTGTTAGGGGGACATGGTGCTGGGTTACATGACAGAGATTTCAGCATTGGCCGAAGCAGGTGACACTCGGTGGTGGCTGCTGAGCACTAGTGGAGTTAGTGTTTATTTGTACATTTTACTATTTACTACCTTCCTTATAAATCAATGACTACTTAAACACCCATATTAGGTATTCACCATTGGGTGGTATTCTATTGAGATTTGTCTCACACCCTGCCCGGGCCCTTTGGGATGCATGCAGACTTTATGGATTTATGTGCAGGAAAGAGACCAGCTTTAGGAGATGGGATGCATTAGTTATTTCATGGAGATGGTATGGACCATGAGGTCTTACCTAGTTGGGGTTACTCTATTTTGTTTTCATTACTTGTATCAGCATGCTTACCTATTTTAGATATTGTTGGTTATCCATTGGCGCCTCTTTTGTTTAGTGACTTTCTATGGATGCATGTCTGGTTTGTTTAGTAGTTACCATTGATTATCATGTTATTGTTTTAACATTCTGCTGCTATTGTTTATAGTTATTGGTTATGCTATTTATTGATATTGAATGTGCTTACGCTCTGCGGGTCTAGTTCGAGTCTGCTGAGTCTTTTATAACACTACATCTCTACTATTATACTTGGACCAGTATCATTATTATTATCTTCCGAGAGGGTATAGCCACCCCACTATACCTATCAGACCCTCGCTGCTAGTCGGAAGCCTTTGGCATTTTGGGAGGTTCACCTAAGGTAGTATCACCCGACCTGTTTGCACTTTTCGGGTGGTTGTTCACGTCCGGGTCATTACAAAGTGGTATCAGAGGAGTTATTGATAGCAATTTAGTAGAAACATTGTACTAGATACTAATGAGATTGAGAATTCTCTTTTATTTATGCTGGTATTACTATTTGGGATATGGTAGACTGGAGATAGGTTGTTACTGTAACTTGTTTTCTAGCTTGTTCTTGGGTGACTACAGCCCCAGGTACGAGGGATGGACCAAGTTGCCATGGGTGGGAATTGTTGTTTGATTTTTTCTCAGATTATATTTTATATGATTTCCACCTCAGTGGCTCACTTGGTGTGTGAGGTTATTGATTGTGATATGTGACCCTTAATCAGTGCGGTAAGGGAGAAATGGACCTTATCCTGGTATTCCAATGCTTGTTTTCTTAGCTTTTGATTGGTACATTTTTAGTGTATTTCAATTTCGTAACTGCACATATGCTTTGTGAAGTGATAATTCCATGTGAATAAAAATCAAATTCCATGCTTTATATTATTGAAATGTTAAAAGGTGATATTTATGATAGAATTTCCTGTTGTTGCAATGTGTCTACCGTGCTTTATGTTTGTATAATTTCATGTGACAGGGTAATTGGGTATTGATCTTGTACGAGCAGTCTTGTACTATCGGTTGAGGTTATTTTGATCATCAGGATTAGGAGACTCGGTCGTTGGTTTGAGGAAATGTGGGATGTCAGGACGGGAATGACCTAAGGTACTTTTGATACATGGCTCTGTTAGGGGTGGCTAAGGAGGCCATGAGGCCGGGATGTCATGGGGCATGGGTTGTAGTGGGGGAGAGTAAGGGTAGTAGTATGCACTTCCTTTTACTACATTCTTATCTGTATTGAATATATATGGTTATATATATATATGGGTTGTCTGACCATTTATGGTATTCAACAGGTCCCAATTTGGGAGACTCAGATGAAGCGTCAGATGGGAGATGATACAGTGTTGCAGGTGAAGGATCAGGTTCAGGATTCGGTACAGGAAGAGTATGAGCCATAGGTACAAGCTCAGGGATAGGATCAGGGCCAGGATTTAGTGCAGGCAGGAAATCAGTCGGGTTTGACATCGTTCGGGCCATGGCTTGATGAGCAGCTCTGAGACAGTCTCACGCGGGTCTTGTAGGGGATCGACAGAGGCGTACAAGGTACAGAGCTGTTGATGGAATATTTGACGTGGGAGTTCCAGTCGCAACACCCTCCACTTTTTTAGTGTGAGGGTGGTCCGAAGGTGGCTGAGGACTGGATAGAGAGCATGCAGATGATCTTCGAGAAGCTCGAGACACCTACAGGGAGGAGGGTCAAGCTGGCGACGTACATGCTGAGAGGACCAGCGAAGCATTGGTGGGATGTACAGGTTCAGGATCGTAGGCATGAGGGACTGGAAATGAAGGACTTTGAGGACAGGTTCTTTGAGCACTTTTACCTAGAGACACTGAGGGCAGAGAGAGCTCAGGAGTTCTTGAGTCTTCGGCAGGGAGACATGTCTATCATGGACTATGTAGCCACTTTCACAGAGTTGTCTCTCTTTGAACCTAGTATGGTAAGCGGTGACGTAGCTAGGGTGAGACGCTTCGAGGATGGCTTACGACATGCCATTCGGGTCGAGGTGAACATCTTCAGGCTGGGTTCCTTCTCCATGTCTATGAACTAGGCACTTCTAGAAGAGGGAAACCAAAGGGATATTCCCTAGGTTGGTCAGGTGACAGCTTCAGGTGATGGTTCGGACAACAGGAAGCGAGCACGGGATGAGTTCTAACAGGGAAGTCAAGCTAGGGATTCAGCTAGACCACCTCGTGGTAGTTATTCAGTGATTTTCATTCAGTGTGGATAGTCAGGACATGTTTGGACTCAGTGCGACAGACCTCCTAATGAGTGTCGGGCATATACAAAGGTCAGGCATCTAGTGAGGTTTCTCATGTAGCCTTCTCAGACAGCCTGTAGGCAGGGACCAGGAAAGACTGTGGCATCCAGAGATGGTTCATGTTTGGTACCAGGAGAGGGAATCCGAGGTTCAACAACATGCGGGGGACGTGATATAGACAACGGGACCCAGCTGAGGGGTCAGTGGCCGGTGACTGGAGTAGTACTGCAGGGAGGTCAGGCATCAGGCAGCCGTACTTTAGGCCAGGTGCACACTATGGAGATTCTAAAGGCTGAACAGGCTGGTGAGCCGATGATGGATAGAGGTACACTACGGTGTGGCCGTGATCTCCATGTTTCCTTTTTGGCATGACCTGTAGCATCATTTATATTTTGAGAACACGTTGTGCACAGGATCTATGTGGACTGACTAGATACTAGTCATTGGGATTGGCACCATATCGGGTGCATGATATATATATATATATATATATATATGTGTGTGTGTGTGTGTGTGTGCTTGTGTGTGGTTGTGGGTGTGTGTGTGTGTGAGATGCATAGCATCAGGGGAATCATGGATGCGAGTTACTTTAGGTGTTGTGGGAATTAGGGGCATCGAGGATGTGGGTTACTTGAGGTGTCGTGGGCATCAGGGGCATCGAGGATGTGGGTTACTTTAGGTGTTGTGGGCATCGGGGCATCTAGGATGTAGGCTACTTGAGGTTCTTGTAACTAGGTCTGTTTTTAAGCATCCATGGATGTACGACCTCGTGGAGACGGACACCGATGAGGTGCGGGATACGTTGGGTGTAGGGGACGACACGGGATCACCAATGAGGTGCAGGGTTGATGATGTGTCATGGAAGGACTATGCGTCTGGAAAACAGGTAAGTAAACCTTGTTGCTTTGAATTTTGTTGGGTTGAGACTGGGTTAGGTGATTCTTAAGGTGGGGATCCCCCTTGAGGAATTTAGGTGGGACCTTTGAGACTGGGGAAGTCTGGGTTACTTTGATCGGGGTTGTATGTTTGGTGCCATCTCTGGGTTTCGTTTGATAGCTCGAGGATGAGCTATGTTAAGGTGGGGAGATTGTAAGAACTCGGGTTTTTACAACAGGTCCAAATCCAGACCCTGTTTAAATTTTTGACTTCTTTCTGATGTAACTGGGGAAAATATGCAGTTTCTGGGAATTTCCATACTACACGCCATGTACTTTAAGTACACGTCATGTATATATTAAGCTAGAGATGTCTGTGTGCTCAGCAAGTACATTCCATGTGATGACTGTGTAGACATTTCTTACTACACGGTGTGTAGTTTTTTGACACATCGTGTACCCTTAGGCGTGTCGAGGCCATACATGGTGTGTAGGCCTATTGGCCGGTGTGAATCGTTGAAACCAAGTACACACCATGTTCCCCTTGGAAACGTCGTGTAGTTTGGCCGTGTATGAGGGATATACATGTCATGTGGGTAAGTCGGTGAGGAAGAGAAGGGAAGCCGAGTACATACTGTGTACCCATAGGTACACGCCATGTACTCATGTCGACAGGTTTGGAAAGTAAGTCAGTGGAATTCCAGCTTCCAAATGAACATTTAAATGATATACACGACATGTAGTCATGAAGTACACATCGTGTACTTTATTTTGTTTTTGCGAAAATAGGTAGTAGCCTTGTTTTGAGGAGGATCTCATTTTTTTTCACCGAGTTATGCGAAACAAGCTGGTCGGGACTTCAAATCCCTCCCAGTTCTTCATTTGAACCCCGATCAGAACACTGATTGTTCCACTGGAACCCCTTTGGTAAGGCCTCAATTCCTCCTGAGCCATTTTTTTTATTTCTGTTCTAGAACACGTTATAGGGGTTTGAGCAGTTTGGATTCTTTTGTAAATATACTGCGTTTTAGACTGAATTGGAGGATGTTACCAGAGGAGTAGCATCATACGAGTCTCAGGTCGGTGGTGCATACCGTATTTTGTGTTTTTGTGGTCATTTGGGTAATGCAACCTTCATCACGTTTTCAGGTATTTTGAGAGGGACCTGTAATATCTACTTTTTCATATTGAATTGATTGTTGGACCTATGGGATGCCTTTGGGTATTCCATGTTACCAGTTTTTCTTGAGCGGGGCCAGGCGAGGGGTCGTTGTTCATCGGGGCATTTTGGCGGAGGAATTCCAAAATGGTTTAATTTGAATTATATTGTCATAAAATATTGAGTTTAGTATTTTGAACATGATATAAATTTTTTAGAGGCATTCAAGACCTCAGTGTTGGTATGGGATTGCACCTTGCTTAGTGTAATTGGACGGTTTAGTTTGTTTCTCCTATTTATGTGTTCTGTTTAATTGGTTATACATGCAATTTTTGAATTGCACATGATGGACCCTTTGGGTTGTGTTTGGAATGGCCCAGATATTCGTGAGTGATGCTGATCACAGGTTGGGATTGGCTTGGGTTACGTTGGGTGGTTCTAACCACGAGATTGGGCATCATAGACTTCGGTTTGAGGCAGGATGTCTGTTAGGTTGGGCATGGCCTGGGTTAAGAGGATGGTGATGCCATCGGATATGAGCAACATGGTTGCAGGGACACGAGGTGTCAGAGATATGGTGGCTCGGTTACTATTTTAGTGATAAACGCTCAACCGGAAACCTTGAGTAGTGTGCACACGGGGATACTTCGTGATGAGGTGGTTTTGACCACTCGTGTGGGTAGAGGCCCCCGTATTAGCGGTTTAGGTATTTTGGTTTGGGGTTTCTTTCCCTATAAATCCATGTGGGAGGTGAGGAGCCTTCAGGGGATAGCATTGAGGCTATTGGGTTTGGGGCTGAGGCTCACCGTGATTTGAGGGTAGATATCGTTGTCCCGCCGGTACTTATTTGAGGACAGACATCGATGTTCCTTCGGGTTGTTCTTGGGCGTGCCTTCGGGATGTTGACACTTTAGGCATGAGGTGTCAGGAGGCACAAAGTGCTGGGTTACTATTCTGGGGCATGCCTTTGGGATGTTAGTACTTGAGACACGCGGTGCCAGGGGGAACATGGTGTCGGGTTACATGACAGAGATTCCTGCATTGGCCGAAACAGGTGACACTCTGTGGTGGCTGCTAATCACCCATGGAGTTAGTGTTTATTTGTGTATTTTACTATTTACTTCCTTCCTTATAAATGCATGACTGCTTAAACACTCATATTATGTACGCACCGTTGGGTGGAATCCTACTGAGATTTGTCTCACACCCTGTACGGGCCCTTCGGGATGCGTGTAGACTTTATGGATTTATGTGCAGGAAAGAGTCCAGCTTCAGGAACTAGGCTGTGTTAGTTGTTGGATGGAGATGGTATGTACCTTGAGGTCTTACCTAGCCAGGGTTATTCTATTATGTTTTCATTACTTGTATTAGCATGCTTACTTGTTGTAGCTAATGTTGGTTAGCCATTGGTGCCTCTTTTGTTTAGTGACTTTATATGGATGTATGTTTGGTTTGTTTAGTAGTTACCATTGATTAGCATACTATTGAGTTTACTTTCCTTTTCTGTTGTTTATACTTATTTCTTCCACTGTTTATTGATATTGAATGTACTTCTGCTCTATTGTTCTAGTTTGAGTCTGCTGAGCCTTTTATTCTATTGCATCTTTACTATTATACTTGGACCAGTACCGTTATTATTATCCTATGAGACGGTATAGCCTCCCCACAATACCTATCATACCCTCGCTACAAGTCAGCGGTCTTTGGTGTTCGGGGAGGTGCGCCTAAGATAGTAGCACCTGACCCGTTTAGCACTGTTCGGGTGGTTGTTCGGGTCTGGGTCATTACAAGAAGGAAAGAAGTTTGAAATAAAAAAAATCCAACCTCTTTGACATTCGATGCTGAAACGTCCATCCTCGAGAGTTCAAAGCATCGACGTCATCCCTTCCAGATCCATTTCTCTAGGTTCGTCAATGTTGATGAAGTCTCGCTGACATTCTTTATCATTTTCATTAGAGAGGAATTCTAATGGAGATTCTTCGTAGAGTTTCCAAGGTTTAATTATGTCATCCCCAACATGAAAAAATAATTAAAGTAAACTTTCCACAACATTTCAGTTATGTTGCCACATCACTTCATTACGCTATTTCATTAATGAAATAGTGTCACTATTATGATCCCTTTATAGCATCATTATGTTGCATGATACAGTCCATTAATGAGCCTCCTTAATATGAATCATTTCCACTTTATCATTGCACCACAACGTCGATGTCCGCCAGTCAATGGATGAAAAATAATATAAAATAAATTTTTAAGTTATTTTTTTATTTTTCTCCAAAAATAATAAAATAAACTTTTCTTTTCGGCCCTTGTCGACTGAAGTTAATTCCATTCTTGGAAAATGTAGGCATTCTGAATTCAATGGTGTCCTGAAATTTTAAATTTGAGCACCAGTTCCAAAGTTATGAAAACATTCTCATGTATTTACTAATTGTACCTTAAAAAAGTTCAAAATTCCATTCTGGGATCTCCGTGACTTGGAATCACGTGTCGTTAGATCATGCGGTCTTAGAATAATTATATATAAAAAAATTACACCGCATTTCTGAGACACTACATTTGGAATTATGAAAGAGATAATTTATGAAAGAATGTGTGTTTTTATTGATATTTTATTGTAATTATTGTTATTATAATGTTTCAGGAGAAAACATGACCAAAGTATTCACATATTTGGTATGTGACCATTAAGAGATAAATTATTGTATTTAAAGGATTAAAGATATGTTGATTCAATAATTTGTTTGACCATTTTGTATAAATTTTTGAATTTTTGAAGGTTCATATAGTTAACCATTTATATAATTTTTTTAGTTGAACATGGGATAATGTTTTAGAAATTAATTTATTATTTCATCATATGAATATTTATACATATTGGATAACATGTTGTAACCATTCTGGTTTTTATGATGACCAGATATATAAGGAATTCCTTATCATTCTATTATGAATATTGGGATCTGTTAGTTATTCAAGCATAAAATGAATTCAACTTCATTTATTTGAGTATGATATGAAGTTGAAATTTATCGAAGCATAACCAAAGGATGATATTTTTCTTAAGAAATGGAATGAAATAATTTAAGTATATTTATCGTGTTTTATATCATGATAGTAATTATTTTCTCAACATTTGGAAAAGGGATCTTGGGGAAAATTTTCATATTATTACTATTATTTCTATTGAATTAATTTTCTTTTAACTCATCATATATTTATGGTAGTGTGGTTGCTAACTTTTTCTTTAACCGCATTTTATATCACTCTTTATTAGACCTTGGGTATTTTTTTCTACTCCATGTCCATATTATCACTTCCCACTAAATATTTCCCAGTTGGAAAGGTATTATTTATTATTATAGGATTCATTTATACTTTCCTTTAACTTTTGTCATGAGAATTTTTTATTGAACATTTATACATTTTGGGATTTCAATAAAAGGTATTTTCAAATTCCAAGCCATTGATTACCAAGTTCATGTTAAAATTGAAAGGATGCAATTTATTAATGTGGTTAGAATGTAACACTCTTAGATTTTATGAAAATAATCAAATAGATTTAATTTCATTGATTCCTTTAATGACAGGAAACAGTGATCATTAATAAATTGTGATATACAATTAATATTATTTAAACATAAGTATTATAACATAGTAGTTAAATTTGGTGGTACAAATAGTAATAAATAAATTCAAAAAATTATATAAAATGGATTTATAGAATGAAAATATAATCATAAATAAGAACTTAATTTTTAGTAAAGTCTATATAAGCATCAAAAATATATTTTTCTTAAAAAAATTCTTTTTTATTTCTTTTTCAGAAAAAAATACGATTGTATATTGAAAATAATAGAAAGTTTATTTAAATAAAATAAATTGAATTAAGAATCAATCTATCATAATTTAATTAGGTTGACTTTTTGAGAATTTTTTGAAAAGTTTAGTTTTTTGGTGAATAGTAATAAGTATTGATTTTTTAGAAACATTATTTTAAATAAAAAATATAAAATTATCCATAATTTTTTTAAAAAGGTTTTAAAAATGAATTTATTTCATTTATTTATTTATTAATCTAATTTATGTCATTAATATCAATATCATTTTTAAATTTTATATTAAAACATACTATAATTATGAAAATTTTATCATTTTACAACCATTTTTTCATCATGTCTGTGGGTTTAATTTAAAATTACAATTTTCAAATAGTATTAATGGAATTTGGAAAAATTGTTTCCATACTTGGAATAATAAAAATTAATATTATATAATAATTTTAACATAACTTTTGGTCAAATAAATAGTAAAAATTGGAAAAAATTAATTACTATAGTTAATGATAAAACGAGTTTACCATATGGGATAAACATAAATGATTATGGATAAAAATAACCTAAATACTTGTAGAATTACTATTTCCTAACCATATTTCATTAGTTTTTACATTAGGATATATTTATTTGTTCTTGTGCGATACTTTTACCAAAATATTGCCAATTTATTAATTTATTTAAAGAAAAAGAAAAAATATCACCCTCTGGATTTTAATTATCAATTATGTGTTCATATGTGGAAAAATTAATGATGTGGAAGAATATATATGGTAATATTGAGATAATTAATTTAATTTAATGTGGAAAATTTCTTTTTTATTTTTTATTAATTATATAATTATTTTAAATTCTTATGAAATGCCAACATAGTAATTATTTAATTAACAGAAAAATAAAATAAATGATACTAAAAATAGTAAAAGTAATATAATTTGAATGAATTTTTCTATTTAATGAAATTTTTAGATAAAGATAAAATTATAGATAGGTTTTAAAATTATATATTTTAATTCCACCTTTTTTTTGATGTGTTTAAATTCAAATTAGATGAATAGTGTCAAAATTTGTATTACTGTTATTTTATAAAAATTAATTTTATATTACATGATTTAAAATTTAAAAAAATGATATTTTATACCATGTTATTTTTTATATTTATTAAAATATTAACCATGGTTTATTCATTTACCAATGGACCTTTTATAATAATTATATTGACCCCTAAATTGTAAAAACTTTGTTACTATGGCAAAGGAAAAAATAAGGTTTTTCACATTTCATGTGCTTGTGTGAAAATTACTTTTAGATGCACATAGGATTTTTATTTTATAAATATGATTTCATATTTATAACCATTAGAAAAATATTATCTACTAAGACTCATTTGAAGCTGTTATTTAATGATAAATTTCCTAAATAAAAAAGGCTAGTTCTCATAGTAAGAACTAACATGGTAATAGTGAAGAAACATAAAAGGAAATAATATTTAAAACAAGTTTTTTGTGTTGGAGGTGTGGTTGACCATATATTATATAAAAATATTTAATTATCAATTTTTAATTCATTTGGGTTGATAGTGACTCCCCATTATAAATAGTTTTGTGTATTTACAAAAATGCCACTACTCTATAATTATAAATGGTCGACTCCTCCCCTCACTTATTTACACCTCTAAATAAATTTTACATTAAAAAAATACCAAAATATATCTCAAAAATAATTATACATGTTTTTTGGTAGTTTTTATTCACAAAATACCAACCCAATGGTCCACAATAATATATCCAATGGAGGTTGTTCTAAGGGGTAATAATCGTCATCACTACAATATTTCTTTTTACTCCTCCTCTTACCGCCGTAATTTATATATTAATAATTTAAATTTAATAACACCATTATATACCATATATTGATATTTTATTATGTTTATGGAATAACCTATATTCATATAATATTCCATTAAATGGGGAATGTAACTATTGATCATGTGTATGGTGGACTACCTCCTTGTGAGCCGGTATAATGTTTTTCCCATCACCACCTCTCATGGTTAGATATTATGCTTGATTTATATTTTATATAATATATTTAAGATATTATATATACTTCTGGATTTATAATATCATATATACCTTTTTCTATCCATTATAGGGGAATACGATAATGTCACTCATGTATATGGCAGACTGTTGCCTTGAGAAGTGATGTCATTCATTTTTCTCATATACCTTACATGAAGGTAATAAGTATAAATTTATATAATATAAGTGATATATATGAAATCATTGTGACATTTTAAATAATATTTATTATTTAAAATCCTTTTATTCTATCTGTTATGAAAATTGAAACAACGTTCAGGCGTACATACAGCCTATTGTCTCTATAAACATCATATTTCATTTTCTATCTCTAACATATTATGGTTTATTAAAAATACATAAATAATGAATATATATGATATTTATATCTTTTTTAAAATTATTGATATAATTAAATAATGATAAAATTAATAAAACCAAAAATACCGAATCAGAATATATAAGAAAAACATAGCAGTTATTTACTAAAACATAATTTTAATAAGAAGTTATTAATAAAAAGGTAATAAAAGTTCATAAGTAAATAGTATATTATATGATATATGTGTTTTTATTATTCTAAAAGAGATTTATAATAAACCTATATTTATTATAAAGTTGTTTTGAACCTGTACAAAGCAAGTTGAGACTTAAGGTAAGGGATTTTGTCTCAAATTTCCTTCTTTAAGACATATATTATGTTATGCACCTATCATATTCTATAAGATTTATATACTTCCCATCTTATATTTTATATCACCAAAATAATTTATTTAATGATATATCATTATTTTATTCATTTAATTCTTTTATGGGTCTTACGGTTCAATGGTTACTAAAATGGTAAGAGATCTTCACCTCCCTCTTATTAATGTGGGACACATTCCTTATATACCACTTTTTTTTATTGTGTGGTGTATAAAATGAACAGGAATTTATTTTATGATTAGTATCATGAACATTATTTTATATTAATATCCATATAATTTTCTCTTTTTAATAGGGCTTATGATCCAAATGTTACCCAAGTGGTAAGGGTATGATGTTACAATCTCATTATTTATCATCATTCTTTATGATTATGATTTAGATGATTAAATATTGTGATATATTTATTAAAAGTATAATTAAATTTATTTTACTATAGTTATTTCATGAAAATACATTCTTTAATTTCATTTTTAACCCTTTCTTTACTTGTGATTATAAAATAATGTTTTTGAGAATAATCGACATCATTAATATCTCCAGTCGAAAATCTTTTTCTTCCATATCCATATTTTTTAAAAAATATTAAAATAATGTTTTTAAAATTATAATATAAATTTTTAAAGACATTTTTTACTAAGTTTTATTTTCTAATAATTTTTAAGAGGAATCTTCATATCATTTTTGATACAACGGTTTTTTTTATTTTATAAAAAATGTGAATGAAAGAATAATTTCAATGTGTACAGAATAAACTGAAATTCCCATCATCATTACCACTCAATGTTTTAATTATTCCATTATAATTTTAGAAATATATTTTCTTTGAAAATTATTTTCACAATGTTTTTTGAAATTTAATTTTTATAAATTCAATTTTCATATTGAAAATGTTATTTTCATCAAGAAATGTTTTAAGTAATATTTTAAAATCTTTTTACATATAAGACTAAATCCATTGATGATAATTAATATTTAATGGTTATATAATCCAATGATACCACATTTATTCATTCTCTAGTTATTTTAGTTTTATGGTCATAAAAGGTTTATGAATACTTTTCATTTTCTACTAATTATACTATGATGAAATGATTGTGAAACTTGTTTCCATACCATGGGTTATAAATGATTAATGTCATATGATCATATAGTACAAACATGTATATAATATATATTGGGTGGTACCTATATATCCCTTTAATCCATTAGGTAATGATGGATAACTCATAAGTCTATTTTTTATCTGTGAAACTATTTTTATGTTTATAATGTTCTACATGGACCTGCATTAACTCCCATAAGATTAAGTGTGGTCATGGTTTTCATGTCCATAAGGTTATGTGAGGACCTAGTTTTCATGTCTATATGGTTTTTCCAGGACCTGGTTTTCATGTTCATAATGTTATGGGATGACATGGTTTCATGCCTTTATGTTTATGTGAGGGCCTAATTTCATGACCTTAACGTAATGAGTGAACATGTTTCTATTTAGAAATTTTCACAATGTTATAATATTATATGTATTCCAATAATTTATGTCTTATTATAATGTTTTTCTATAATTTATTATGTACATTGACTCCTTTATTATTCATGTATTATGAACTTCTGATATTTATCCATGACTCATGTTTATGATCTATGACATGTAGGCCATGGTTTTAAATTGTTTTGATCATGTTAACATAGCCTTGTACTCTTTTTATTCATATGTGATCACTAATATCAAAATATTTTACACAGACTGAGCATCTGATCTTCCCCTTTATTAGGTTTTCTTTCCTATGTTATGGAGAAAATTATTATGTTTGTTAAGTCTAATAAGGGTGTTATTTATGAAGAATTTATTAGGATAAGATGTAGTTAACATATGAACCAGCTGTTTATATCTCCATTTTTACAAATGCACTAAACCTAAACGTTTCTAGCATGGATCATTTTTTTAGGTAATGAAATTTTTTCTATTATGATGTAATATATTTATATGACATGTTTGGGTATTTACATTCTCCACACATAACAAAAAAATGAAAAAAAAAAATAGAGAAGCATATGGTATTTGTAGAATTGTAAGGAATAAGTAGTGGTACCAAAACAATGAAATATATATATATATAAGAAAAAAAATATATTGTTCACTTTACATATCTACTAAACTAGTGTAGGTAAGAAACTTATAATTTTTTTCCTAACATTTTTATCTTCTCATTTATAATATATTTTATTATGATTAAGGTATTGGAACTATTTTAATTAGTAATTAATATGAAATGGAGATAATAATAGATAATATACCAAAATAATTTTTCCTAAAAAATAGTCTTCTATATATTTTATGTTTTTAATAAAAATTTAAAAAATTAATTTTTGGTTGAAAATTTGAAGAAAAAAAAATAACATTATTTTTAGATTTATCATTGAAAAATTATCTTATGATTAATTTTTGGTTTTTTCTAAAAATATTGATTTTAAGGTGAAGAGTGAAAAATATTATTTTTATAAATAACATTATGTTTATAAAATTATTTGTATATACGTAAGAATTGGATGTTTATAAATAAAATTTATAATAAAAATATATATTTAATAAGTTAATTTATATTTTTAAAAATGTTTTTTTTTAATTTATAAACCCATAGTTGACATTTTAGAACATAAGTTATATTATTCATAAAAAATAATAAATAATAAATTTATTATTTTAAAATTTATTTTTATCTCTATTATGAAATTTAATATATTAAATGGATTTTAAATTTTTAATCATTATTTAAATGTTATATAATATGGAATTATTTTTTTTTAAGAAAAAAGGATATGTTACGTAGGAAAAAACTAGTTGCAATGGTAAAAGGTAAAATTATAAAACCAAAAATTATAAAATTAAATAACAAAAAAATGTTTAAAAATGTTTGGGAATGTGTTATTGAGTTATTTTTATACATTATCAATTATCATCTCAGTTATTTCACAATTTTTCTACCACTTAACTTGAGTGATACTTCTCATTATTGAAACGTATTGGGTATTTTCAAAATCCTCATCAATTTTCACTTATAAATGGTTATCTTTTCTCTTCACATTACCTCAAAAAAACCCTAAATATTTTCACCATAAAAATACAAATATATTCTAAACACTTCAATACAACTTAAAGAGATTTTGGTTTTCTTTCAAGACCATCTCTCAAAGGATTAACCACTATCACAAAAATGATAATCCATTTAGTGATATGTAAATTTCTAATAGCTCCTTTCTCATTTTTATTTTTATGAGTAATTATTCTTCACAAAATTACACTAAAATTAATTAAAATGGTATCTTTAGTACTACTAGTATACTAGTGTGTCAATATAATTATGGTAAAAGAATTAACCGCATTTTACTTTTCAATTAATAAAACAACATGAATTGTGTTGTGTTCAGTTTATTACCTCTCTGAATAAACATGTTTCTTTTAAATTGGTGGAATAAAATAGAAATTTGATAAATATGTACAATATATATTTCCTTTTTAGATGTATAAAATAATGAACCATAATTATCCTTTCTCGTATTCCATGAAAAATGAAATCGAAGTCCATGCATATGTGCAGATTACTGTATCCATGGAATTATCCATTTTTTTCTACTTAACCACCTTTATGGATAATTTTTGTTTATAATTAATGGATATATATAATATATATGAGTATTAATTACAATTAATGTAACTTTTTTGAAAAAAAAATTAATTAATTATCCTTATAAGGTAATCCATCAATATTGATAAATAACCATAAACTAGTTTGTCACCAAATTCAATTTGAAGAAACAAAAAAACGCACATGTAA
This sequence comes from Viscum album, assembly GCA_963277665.1. Taxonomy (NCBI): domain Eukaryota; kingdom Viridiplantae; phylum Streptophyta; class Magnoliopsida; order Santalales; family Viscaceae; genus Viscum; species Viscum album. The sequence goes on along the minus strand of OY728119.1, from coordinate 765,418,936 downwards.
TGTAATTATAAAATTATAATTCATTATAAAAAATTAAATAGTACCTTTAATATTTAATTATTGATGAAATTTTTCAAAAAAAATAAATTTTGACACCTCTATTACAAAATTACCACAACAATCACTCTCGTTTATAAATATTTAATACATAGATATAATTATTAAAAATTAAATTAATAATTATAATTGTATATTAATAATGTTATAAAATAGTTAATTAATACTTTTATCATTATGATACATTATTTTTGAGTCCCTTCCTTGGTAATCAAGCGTAAAGGGTATGGTTTTATTAACACAATCGCATATTTAGAGGGTCATAGTCTTTCTTACTTAAATATAAATTCCAAGTTTACTTTGTTCCTAATATTCACTAATTTTATAATTTATATACCCTTTTTTTATAGGGATTTAACATCACACTATAAAAAAACACTTATTTGATAAAAGAATTATGAATTAAAAGTATTGTGTGGGTAAGAATAACTCACATTCTTACCAATGCATATTTTATTACATGATTATGATTATCTTGTCAAAATTATTTTATCTAATGAAATAAAAATATGTTTTATGGTTTATGTTCCTCATACTTACATTTACCTATTTTTTTAAATGAATGTATTCCAACATTACTTCAAAGTTGGTTTTTCTTTCCAACAATCAAAAAAGATTAATAAAGTCATTTCATTTCATTATCTAATAATCTAGATTTTTTATATTGATTAAATTTTTTAAATTATAATTTACTTGTAAATATTTATAATAAGTTTTTTAAAATTATTATAATTTCCATTGGGAAATTGTTTTAAAAGTAATTTTCAATTCATATTCTATAACATTGTTTAAAAGGTTTTGTTATAACTTTATATTTTTACACATATTTTCCCTACATTGTTTATATATAATGAAGTAATGTTATGGGCATACTACATATTTTATTATTACATTATTCATCTTGTAAAATGAAAACATTTATATCCTATGATTTTTTAAGCTCATGTTATGTGATATTTATCAAAATTTTAAAAAACCCTTTTGGGTCCATTGGTTCTTTAGGATCTGATTATAGTTGATTTTAAATGGAATACATATGAAAATATGATGATGGGTTGGGTCATATATAACCCTATAATGCATTGTTTTCTATTTAAATCTTATTATATAGTCAAGCATGTACATAATGAGTTTTTTCACACAGGTATTTAAGGAATGGGTTTTCTCACATTTTCAGACATCGGTATAATGAGTTTATTCACATAAGCATCTATATAATGGGATTGATCGAAAATGTTTTTATATTCTTATTTTATGACATATTTACTATTTGTTTATCATGTTATTCCATATTTTCAAGATGCATTTTATTTACATGAAATTTGATGTTTCTAGGATTATACCTTATTTTTAAAGTATTTAACATTTCCAAATTATGATCACATGTTTTATGATTATTGATATGTATTTTTAGTGATGTACTGAATTTTATACTTAATCAATAATATATTTTTGATATTTTATTTACCTATTGTGTTTTATGATTATCATCAACTGTCATATGATCATTTATTATGATATTTTTTTCATTCGCATGTTATATTTCACATTTATTATCTGATATATCATGATATGTTTTATATTAATGAGTTTATTATCTCACCACATTGTTATGTTTCCATCCCCTACATTATTAATATGATTTTATCATGTGTAATGTTTAAAAGGGTTTATAGGAGTGATATTTTGGAGTATATATTGCAAGTGTTGTAAATTAGGTTTTTATATAACTACTCTCCAAGACATAAAACATTTCGGTCCTCTGGTTTTGTGGATATTTATCATATGTATTATCTAAAACAGTAAATTATTTTTTTATTTATGTTATATTTATCACTGGTCACTTTAATGTGGGTTTGGATCCCCATGGTGACACATGAGTTAACTATTTTGTCAAAAATTGGTTTTTTATATATTTTGTGTTAGTTTATAGAATATTTTATTTGTTTTCAATTAAATTAATTATTTATTATATATTTGTGTGTGTGTGGGAATTTTAATGATAAATGGAAACAAAATTGGTCATTTTTTTTCCCCTGTTTCATTTTAGGTATCCGCATTCATATAAATAGCTATTTGGATTCCAATTATACTATTTTTTCACGGATGTTGATTTAGAAGTCCTAGTATTAATATGATATTAAGGAAAGGGATTACATATTTAATTAAGAGGATTTGTTGGGGTCATGTTTTTTTCTATTTAGTTTATTTTGAGTCAGTTAAAATATATTTTTATTCATTGATGTTTTCTATGTATATCAAGTTAGTGTTTAAATTATTTCTCATATTAATGATGATGTATTATATTGTATATCATTATACATATTTATCAGTTAACTCCACTACATATATTCTCCCTAAAAGATTACATGACTAATTATAAATTTGAAAAAAATAATTATAAATACTTATCTTTCATGATTTTCACCAAAATGTAGTATATAATTATTTAAATAATTCTAGAGGAGAAATTTATTCCTAAAAACAAACTAATATTATCTATACTAGTTTAAATATCCTAATGATTAGGTAATTTTCTTGAGATCATTAGTGGATTGACTTGTGTTAACAAAAGGTAAATGTTATGACATTAAATGACAATGAAATAAATTATGAAATATGTAACTAAATGTATAGATATTATATGGGAAGAGATGTTGAGATAAGAAGATAAATATGTGAGGAAATATATCTTTTTTACAAAGTTAAATCTATCTTAGATAACTGTGCTAATAGAACAACAAAAGGGTACAAAAAGGAAAAATGGGAAACAAAAAATTTACCTCCAAAATATTTTTTAAGAAATGGGGAATTCTATATAAGGGCCTTATATTATTGAATAAAAATCCCTCCATAAGTATGGTAAGAGATCATCAAAATTTTGGATGATATCTATTGGGATTCTCTCATTATTTTTCTTACTAGAATCATGATATCCATCAATTCAATATTTTTATCCTACTAATACCACTTCAACATGAATTATCTTACTAAAATTCACCAATTTCACTCCGAATGTTTCATAACCACATTAAAATAACCAATAGAAATTAATTTATCCCATGCATGGTTGAAATATAAAAATTTATACACATCTGGATTTTAAAACCATAATGTCTAAAATTAAATCATTAATAATACCTTAATTAGTTTATTTTTTATCACAAGTTTGTAAATATTCACCTATACCTATATGAGGATCAATATGTGACAATGATTTTATTTAATTTCTATAATAGTTTGAAAATATTGGAAAATTCATTTGTAATATCAATTTAGTATACATAATTTCATTAATTAAATTTATGTTTTTATTTCATATCTAGATTATTATAATATATATATACATGGAACCTACCTAACCTATATTCTAAATATGATTCATTTTTTAATGATTTTATATAAATATGAATAAATTTTATTTAGACATTAGGGGAAATAATTAATTAATTACTAAAATCCTTATACCTCAATGTTAACATATATTTTCTTTTATGGTCAATTTTATTTAATTTACAATACCAGTTAAGTTATGTACATTATAATATACTAGATACTCAAGGAAATACATTAATAATAAACATATAAGAGAAATTATTAATAAATTAATTGAAATAATATTTTAACAATTTTTTAATTCAATATAGATTTTCATATCTTCTTTATGGTCTTCCATTGTACAATTGAAAAAAATTAATTCCATCTATACCTAATAAAATAATTAATCATACATATAAAAAAATGAAAAAAATCCTAAAATATTAATTAAAATATAATAAAAACTAAAATAATATCCTCTATGAGTCTTTTTAAATTTTTATTATACACAACAACATCCAAGTATATAAAATAATCATTGATGTTAAGATTAATCATCTCATCGTCATAATTCATGGAATATCTTTTAAAGTTTTATTTCATGATTTTATCTATTCCTTTAATTAATTATAATATATATCAAGAAATATTTTTTCATACAAATATTTCATGACCAATTCCCTATCATTCCTACAAAAAAATTAAATATCATCTTATTTTGATTTAATCAGATGATATTTTTCATAATTTAACCACTTATAGTTTTGATCATTCCACCACTAATTTGGTTTCATTACCCCACTAGTAAAATGATTCCATAAACCTTCACCACGATGATTATTTACACAATACTAATTACGAGAAATCATATTCTCTAAAGGGAGTGGATCCAATCTAGTTGGAAGGGATTCATGATTTATCATCCATATTGAATTTTTTTATAATAAGAAGAAAATATTGTGATTAAATATACATTCTAAATTCTATCTTAGGATATTATTATTATATAATAGTGTTTAGGGTATGAAAATTATAGAACATATTTTCTAACACATCATAGTTGGTGATATTTTCTTTGAACAATTTTAATTTTGATAAAATTTTAAAAAATAGGAATTAAATTTCTCTTGAAATATTAAAAGATAGAATTAAAAATAAATCCATTCATATCATTATCTTTTTAAAATTACAATAATTACTCAATCATATTATTCATTATCATTTTTTTCAAAATTCATGGAGATCCATCATTGTGAATTTTTTTAAACCTTAAATCCTCATGTAATTGATTGTTATACCCAAACCTATGTTTTTATTGGTTTTTTGGTTAATTAGTGTATCATATAGTATAGTTGTGGTATTAGTATATGATCACATCATAGATTTTTATTGATTAGGATATAAGGACATTGTGTAGATAAATATAGGCTTATAGTAAAAATTGTGCTTTAATATCCTAAATGAATGAAAAGGATATATTATTGAATACCTAAAGACTGGAAGGGAAACAAATATTGATTTTATTGAAGGTATGCAATTTTAAATATAAATTATGGAAAAATTAATTATTTTACTCCCTATAATATTGGATGAATGATGACATACATAATGTGCTGATAACTGGATCACAAAAATACCAGTATGGTATATTAATTTGTCTTACTGATTTTTCTAACATTTAAGTTATTAATATCTAGGGGACAATTTTTTTAATAAGTCATATTGGGTCACACAATAATATAATTCAAAAAGGTCCAAATGATCATGTGTAGGGGAATCATATAAGTATGATGGATTCAAATGATGTGGTCATGGGAGTCATGGTTTTTTTATCTCGTAAGTAAATTCATGATTAAAATGACCACTTATAATAGGAGGTTTGTGATGTAGTAGATATATGATGTTGGCATGAGATCATGTGACTGGAAAGTGGTTATATGTTCATAAGGAAGAGATTCTCATCATAGATATGACTTTTTTAACTTGTGGTATTGTCTTCTAAGAATCGCTTTGAGTCATTCATAGATACATGATGGAGGGATTTCACAAATGTTTCACATGAATTGTGTGATTTTTTTCATAAGAAAGATCTTCAAAAGGTTGGTGGAACAAATGGTTGAGAAAGGTTTTTTGATTCATGTCGGTGTAAAACACTATAAATATAATTTTTTTACATTATTAGAAATGAGTATTAGAACTCAATAGTTTATACCTAGAGGATAAAGTTACTTCTTATATTTGGTGTGAATAATGAGTTTTACATGTGGAGTGCATAAGTGTTTCATGACTAGGATTTTTTTATAGTGTCTTAATATATAGATCATGCAATTTTTTCAACCCATGAACGATATCAAGAAAAGGGTATATTAATCTATAATAATGTGACATAAATTTTTGATTAAGGGTTTAGGATAGGTGTAATGTGATTTAATTCTAGTGTATGTATCACATGAACAAGTAACACCCATGATAAGGTTACAAACTCTAGGATTCAACACATGTGTTATAGACCAGTTTTCTGGTAGAGGTGTTATGTTCCTGATGTTTCAAATATATATATTTAAATGTTAAACATTCTCATTTATAGAGACATTCTATTGGTATCAAACTATAACAACCTGAAATTTTGAATAAATATTGTTTCCTAATTTTATGTGTTATTTTATTTTATTTTTATACTCAACAAAAATGTTTCATTTGATAACATGAATATAATTAAAATGAGACCGTTGGGTTTTGACTGTTATATGACCATTGGTCAATATGACCGTTGGAAACTAAAAGTTTTGATTTTTGTCTCTAAATATAAGTAATATTGGTTAATTATTATAGAAACAAGATTCTATGGACTCACCCAGTAGTCTTGGACCGATCGAAGCCCATCTAACAGAACTTGGGAAGGAGGTAGAACCATTGGGCTTTGCTCTGGACCAAACTCAAGCAGAACTTCATCGTGAGAAGCTAGAACAGAATGGCCTTTGTGAGAAGTTCAAACTAATAGAAATTACTACTCGTACGATGTTGGTCGAGCCTCCCTTAGATTCTCTCACCTTAGCACACCTTACACTTAGGTCCTATGCTGGCGTGATAAGGGGCTATTTAAGGAGACCGTAACTACCTTGTGTAATCCTTTGTTTTAAATAAAAATTGGGATTTCTTCTTATGATGATGTTTATGAATTTTCAAATGACCGGATAAATATAGTATGCATATTTTTGATGAATTTTAGAAAAAGGATATTTTAAAAATGTTTATGTAAACCTTAAATAATTAAAAATATGTAATGATTTTCAAAAAACGGTCTTCTACAATTATGTTCAATACGAAATTTAGAGCCTAATAAGATCAACTTGATTTTTGATGAATAGTAAATTATGAATAGTGATTTTATGATTAGCATTAGTAATTTGTCCAAATGGATTACTAATCTCACTTAAAGAAAGTATTAAAATAATCTAGACACCTTGATTAAGTAATGTGATTCAATAAAATGGTTAAATAAAGGTTTCATAAATTATTATTCAAGTATTAGTTTTTTTTTGGTGAATAGTGTTTTTTAATTAAAAATTAAATTAAAAATATTTAAAAAATTATTTTTATAAAATGGATTTCATTTTTGAACTCAGAGCACCGATATTTTGTTATGGTAATTTTTGGGGTGTTTTCTGAAAAAATGAATTTTCGGTGAATAGTGTTTTTATTCAAAAATTAAATTAAAAATATTTAGAAAATTATTTTTATAAAATGGAGTTCATATTTGTAATCAGAGTGTCGATATTTGGTTAAGGTTAAATTTTGGGATTTTTCTGAGAAAGATGAATTTTCAGTGAATAGTAAAAAAGCAGTTTTAGGGTTTTGGTATGTTTAATGACATCATAACTGTGCCATGGTGATTTCATGAGATATTTTAAGGGTTGGCCGACCAGAGGTGATGAATTATTGTATTGGGGGCCCCATGTGGCCTAAATTCATGGGAAATATCATGGGAGAGCACATGGTTTTGAGAAAACCACTTTTGAGGTGTCCCTTGGCCATTAATGCCTTGTCCCCTCACTTTCCCTATAAATACCAAGTCCTCCTCTCATCCATTCGAATCCAAAACCATCCTCAACGAAGTTCTGGCCTCTTTACCTCCCAAGGAGTCCTCCCAAGGAGCCCCCAATCCCTCAAGGTCCAAACCTTTGAGTTTTAAGAGTTACATTTTAAGGTAACGGATCTGACCTCTCTCTTTCTTTTCAAGAAATCTCTTTTATGTCATTTCTTTTATGCTCCATGTTCTTTTGTTAAAGGATGTTCTTTTATACTCCTCTTACTTCCCTTTTCATGTTCATATAATGAGAGATCCCCTCTTACTCTCATTATTTCGTTTTATGAAGTTTTAAGTGGCGCTGTTAGGCTGCCGAAATTTTTTGTAACGGATTCTTTCTCCCTTCTCATTTTTCAAGATCTATTTTCATGTAAAGTATTTCAAGTTCCTTTTTATTATGTTGGGGTATGATCTATAAATTTATCATAATGATCTTTTATGATCATATGATGAGAGACCCAATTTTATCTCTTCAATTCAGTATTTTGAAGTTTTAAGTGGTGCCGTTAGGCTGTCGAATTTTAAGTGGTTCTTTCACCTTTCTCCTTTTTCAAAGTTCTAATTCCATGTCAAGTCTTGCAAGTTCCTTTTTATTATGTTGGGGTATGATCTCTAAATCTATCATACTGATCATTTATGTTCATATGATGAGAGACACTATTTGATCTCATCAATTCATTTTTGTTGAAGTTTAAGTGGCTCTTAGGCTGCCGAATTTCTAAGGGGTTCTTTCACCCTTCTCATTTTCAAGATCTACATTCATGTCAAGTATTTCGGTTCCTTTTTATTATGTTGGGGTATGATCTCTATATCTATCATACTGATCATTTATTTTCATATTATGAGAGACCCTATTTGATCTCTTCAATCCATTTTTGGATGTTTTAAGTGACGCAGTTAGGCTGCCGAATTCTCATAAGAGAATTCTTATTTTTGTCTTCCTTTCAAGTTCTTCGTTTCATATGGTATATCATTAAAATTTCATTACCATGTTCTTAAATACTATATATTCTATTCCCCTACTTTTTTATGTATCATTTTTTAGTGGGTGACCCATGCCCCCTCTCTTTTCAATGTGTTATAAAACCATGTATCGTAGACATTATGCTGCATAGTTTTCGTCTCAAAATGCCTCCCTCCTTATCTCAAAATTATTTTATGTTATTAAGTGAATACTCAAAGCTCTTATTTCTACAGGGGTATTCACATATATATCAAAATTTCCTATTTTAAATTCTTGGATATACATACATGAAACCCGCGTTCCCTTTTCCTTGGGTTTAAAGTGACAAAAAGATCATGTCTTTAAAGAAGTTTTTAAAACGTTATGATTATGAAATGAAACCCATTTATTTTATTCTATATGGGTTGTTTATGAAATTATTGATGATGATATATTTTTCTCACATGATAATAAATACATGTCAAGGGTGCACCCAGATAGCGCTCCAATGCATTGGGTAAAGACTTAATCTCTAGAGATGACCTTTTAGACTGATACCTTGGTGAATAACCTTGGTAATTTTTTATAACACCTTGGGGATGGAACTTGGTGAAATGAAATGATTTTTAATATTAAATGTTGTAGCCACATCTTCATGTTATGAAAAAATTTAATTTTTATTATGATATGCCTCATGATTTCATTTTCATGCCTTAATGTTCTTTTCATGACATTATTGATGTATTTCAAGTTCATATGTAAAATGTTTCGCTTTTTTCCCTTACTGGGCCCTATGCTCACCCTTTCTTTTGATGTATGTCCCCAGGTTATGGGATGCAGTAATGAACCTAGGATGAACTTAAGGAGAAGCCTTTCAAGTGTTTAAGAAGAATGTTTTATGTTGTTTTCATGTATTATGTTCCTGGATTCCAAGACACTAAACATTAAAGATCCTTAGTTTTGTATAATGTAATGAAAGTTTATGTTATAAAAAGATGGGATGCTATAGTTGGTATCAAAGGATGGTTTAGTTATTTTTGGAAATTAGGATATTAAAACTCTAGGAAGAACCCTATAGAAAAGTTTAAATATAGGAAATCTTCCAGGTATTTTGGTGAGTATTGAGTAAGGGGTTTCCAAGCAAATACATCCCTGTCTGGATACAAGCAGGTAGAGGTGGCTCTGGCACAGATGTACATAGGGGTAAAACATGAAAACACCGCTTTGAGCTGGACTCGAATGGGAACTGGTACATGACAACGGGCCTTGTTTCACTCTTGGTTATGACACTCCCGGGGGATATGCTTTGGTAAATTCATAAGATTAGTATGAACCATTATTAAAGGAACAAGGATAAAACAAAATAAAGATTCACATAAGAATATATGATCATGGATAACCTAGTTTGAAACCTAGGGGATCACAAGTTAGGGTATACTTTTCTTCTACAAGTTATCCTTATATGCTTTAATCTCCTTTTCATGATTATTGGTTAAGTATTTAAGCCTCTAATTATACTTTCTCTTCTTAGTTAATGGTGGGAAATGGAAGAACATGTCCCAACAACCAATGTGATAGGAAATGCGATGATTTCCGTATTAATATGACAGAGATGATTAGGGGATTAAAAGATGATTATTATTTTAGAAGACGTTCACTATTTTGGGGACCCTATATGATCAAGGTAAATATATTACTACGGTATTTTCATTGAGGAGTAAGGTTGACTTATAGAATTGATGAATTTAAGGTGGACTTATAGTAATTTAGGTTACTTATGGAAATGATTAACCTATCTTGGGTAAAATATGTTTAGGTTAGCTAATTTTGTTATAAGATGTTAGGAGTGGTTGATGTGTTTTGGAGATGAACAATAAAGTTTATTTTGGAAGACTATGTTATCAAATTCTTCTTGTATTTGGGTTTCAATCGTAGTTTGGTTTATTTTGAGGAATCTTAAGGACCGTTATTTATGGAATGGTCTATGATGAACTTTGGGTAGTACCATGGAACTTTGAAGATTTAAAAGTTGTTTCCATTCCTATGGGATTCTTTCTTTTTTGAAGAGTTGTTTGACCTTACCCTTTCTTTTTTGGGGATAATGTTTAAAGATAGAAGAAGTAGATAGTTAATATTTTGTGGATTATGTGATTCTCTAGAAGATGATTCTTGTGTTTTGATGAGACCAGGTAGTTTTGAATGCTCATCATTTGGAGAAAAGATTAGTTTTGGGTAGAAACTTATTAAAGGATGAAACTCTACATGAAGGCGGGTATATTTTCTTATGTTCTATGTTGTAAATTAATTCCTCAAAATTATGAAAAGGAACGTAAAACAAAAACGTTGTTGGTTTATGTTTCCTACTAGGTAATCAAAGACCATTTACACACATCATAAGTTTGGGATTTTCTTATGGTTAACTTTATCCTAATCATGTTTTCTATCACTCCCCCTCAGAACTTGACCCTTTGTTTTCTCCTCCATGTCCATGTTTTCCTACATGGAATCCTAGTGTGGGTTAACTCGGGTGACCTTTGTACTTCCCTTTCTTTCTTTTAAAGTAATAGTTTTACTGACTCCTTTCCGATGTGGGACTTTCAATGAAATTTCAAAACCCAATTTTTTAAAAATTGCGAGGACGCAATTTCTTAAGGGGGGAAGATTGTAACGACCCGAAATTTTGAATAAATCTTGTTTCCTAATTTTATGTGTTATTTTATTTTATTTTTATACACAACAAAAATGTTTCATTTGATAAAATGATTATAACTAAAATGAGACAGTTGGGTTTTGACTGTTATATGACCATTGGTCAATATGACCATTGGAAACTAAACGTTTTGATGTTTGTCTCTAAATACAAGTAATATTGGTTAATTATTATAGAGAGAAGATTCGATGGCCTAGCCCAGTAGTCTTGGACCGATCGAAGCCCATCTAACAGAACGTGGGAAGGAGGTAGCACCACTGGGCTTTGCTCTGGACCAAACCCAAGCCGAACTTCATCGTGTGAAGCTAGAACGGAATGGCCTTCATGAGAAGTTCAAAGTAATAGAAATTACTACTCATGCGATGTTGGCCGAGCCTCCCTCAGATTCTCTCACCTTAGCACACCTTACACTTAGGTCCTATGCTGGCATGATAAGGGGCTATTTAAGGAGACCGTAACTACCTTGTGTAATCCTTTGTTTTAAATAAAAATTGGGATTTCTTCTTATGACGATGTTTATGAATTTTCAAATGACCGGATAAATATAGTATGCATATTTTTGATGAATTTTAGAAAAAGGATATTTTAAAAATTTTTATGTAAACCTTAAATAATTAAAAATATGTAATAATTTTCAAAAAATGGTCTTCTACAATTATGTTCAATACGAAATTTAGAGTCTAATAAGATCAACTTGATTTTTGATGAAGAGTAAATTATGAATAGTGATTTTATGATTAGGATTAGTAATGTGTCCAAATGGATTAGTAATCTCACTTAAAGAAAGTGTTAAAATAATCTAGGCACCTTGATTAAGTAATGTGATTCAATAAAATGGTTAAATAACGGTTTCATAAATTATTATTCAAGTATTAGTTTCTTCGGGTGAATAGTGTTTTTTAATTAAAAATTAAATTAAAAATATTTAAAAAATTATTTTTATAAAATGGATTTCATTTTTGAACTCAGAGCACCGATATTTTGTTATGGTAATTTTTGGGGTTTTTTCTGAAAAAATGAATTTTCGGTGAATAGAGTTTTAATTTATAAATTAAATTAAAAATATTTAGAAAATTATTTTTATAAAATGGAGTTCATATTTTTAATCAGAGCGTCGATATTTTTTTTAGGTGAAATTTTGGGATTTTTCTGAAAAAGATGAATTTTCAGTGAATAGTAAAAAAAGAAGTTTTAGGGTTTTGGTATGTTTAATGACATCATAACTGTGTCATGGTGATTTCATGAGATATTTTAAGGGTTTTCCGACAAAAGGTGATGAATTATTGTATTGGGGGACCCATTTGGCCTAAATTCATGGGAAATATCATGGGAGAGCACATGGTTTTGAGAAAACCACTTTGGAGGTGTCCCTTGGCCATTAATGCCTTGTCCCCTCACTTTCCCTATAAATACCAAGACCTCCTCTCATCCATTCTACTCCAAAACCATCCTAAACGAAGTTCTGGTCTCCTTAACTCCCAAGGAGTCCTCCCAAGGAGCCCCCAAGCCCTCAAGGTCCAAACCATTGAGTTTTAAGAGTTACATTTTATGGTAAGGGATCCGACCTCTCTCTTTCTTTTCAAGAAATCTCTTTTAAGTAATTTCTTTTATGCTCCATGTTCTTATGTTAAAGGACGTTATGTTATACTCCTATTACTTCCCTTTTCATGTTCATATAATGAGATATCCCCTCTTACTCTCATTATTTCGTTTTATGAAGTTTTAAGTGGCACCGTTAGGCTGCCGAAATTTTTGTAACGGATTCTTTCTCCCCTCTCATTTTTCAAGATCTATTTTCATGTAAAGTATTTAAAGTTCCTTTTTATTATGTTGGGGTATGATATCTAAATTTATCATACTTATATTTTATGATCATATGATGAGATACCCCATTTGATCTCTTCAATTCAATATTTTGAAGTTTTAAGTGGCACTGTTAGGCTGCCGAATTTTAAGTGGTTCTTTCACCTTTCTCCTTTTTCAAAGTTCTAATTCCATGTAAAGTCTTGAATGTTCCTTTTTATTATGTTGGGTTATGATCTATAAATTTATCATACTGATCATTTATGTTCATATGATGAGAGACCCTATTTGATCTCGTCAATTCATTATTGTTGAAGTTTAAGTGGCTCCGTTAGGCTGCCGAATTTCTAAGGGGTTCTTTCAACCTTCTCATTTTCAAGATCTACTTTCATGTCAAGTATTTCAAGTTACTTTTTATTATGTTGGGGTATGATCTCTATATCTATCATACTGATCATTTATGTTAATATGATGAGAGACCCTATTTTATCTCTTCAATCCATTTTTGGATGTTTTAAGTGACGCTGTTAGGCTGCTGAATTCTCATAAGAGAAATCTTATTTTTGTCTTCCTTTAAAGTTCCTCGTTTCATATGGTATATCATTCAAATTTCATTACCATGTTCTTAAACACTATATATTCTGTTCCCCTACTATTTTATGTATCATTTTTGAGTGGGTGACCCATGTCCCCTCTCTTTTCAATGTGTTCTAAAACCATGTATCGTAGACATTATGCTGCATAGTTTTCGTTTCAAAATGCCTCCCTCATTATCTCAAAATTATTTTATGTTATTAAGTGAATACTAAAATCTCTTATTTCTACAGGGGTATTCACATATATATCAAAATGTTCTATTTTAAATTCTGGGATTTACATTCATGAAACCCGCTTTCCCTTTTCTGTGGGTTTAAAGTGACATAAAGATCATGTCTTTAAAGAAGTTTTTAAAACGTTATTATTATGAAATGAAACCCATTTCTTTTATGCTATATGGGTTGTTTATGAAATGATTAATGATGATATATGTGGCTCACATGATAGTAAATACATGTGAAGGGTTCACCCAGATAGCGCTCTTATGCATTGGGTAAAGACTTAATCTCTAGAGATGACCTTTTAGACTGATACCTTGGTGAATAACCTTGATAATTTTTAATGACACCTTCGAGATGGACCTTGGTGAAACGAAATGATTGTCAATATTAAATGTTGTAGACACATCTTCAAGTTATGAAAAATGTTATTTTTATTATGATATGCCTCATGATTTCATTTTCATGCCATAAAGTTCTTTTCATGACTTTATTGATGTATCTCAAGTTCATATGTAAAATGTTTCACTTGTTTCCCTTACTGGGCCTTCTACTCACCCTTTCTTTTGATGTATGTCCCTAGGTTATGAGATGCAGTAATGAACCTAGTATGAACTTAAGGATAAGCCTTTCAAGTGTTTATGAAGAATGTTTTATGTTGTTTTCATATATTATGTTCCTGGTTTCCAAGACACTAAACCTTAAAGATCCTCAGTTTTTTATAATGTAATGAAAGTTTATGTTATATAAAGGCGGGATGCTATACAAACCATCAAATTTTTTACTAGGTGTTATGAGAAAATTTTTCTCATTATAGGTTTATGTTCTAAGGGATTATGTGCATAATGTGTTCTATAGTGAAAAAATACTTCTAGAAGATTCACACATATTTTATTTTGTTTAAATAATCTATTAATAAAATCCAATGAAGTGAAATATTTTCACATCTAGATTCTAAATAAGAATAATATTGAAGTGGACTTAAATTCCATATTTTATTCAAATAATAATAGAGATGAATGATACTTACATCTTGTAATTATCTTTATTTGGTCTGGATGATTGTTACTACTAAGATCTATCTAAAAATATATAATGTTATTTTCACTCAAGTGGATTAACTCATCTAGAATTAGAATAGGATGGAAAAATACTGACCTCCCTTTTAGGATTCAACATCATCTCGTATTGAAGAAGAAGGAACAAAACTGAAATCTTTGTAAGGTGTCAACCTCATATGGACATGAATAACTGAAATAGAAACAAGTAGGATTTTGAAAAATAATCTATCTAGAGGTATGGATATATGCAGAGTCTTGTGTTGATGATAGAAAACCCATCATTTTTCTTATATATTTAAGAAACCTATAATCCAATAAATATTGTAAGATTATTCACCAATATATATTGTGTACTTGAATAAGAGGTGATGCACCTTGGGTGAGGAGTTATTGAAACCTAAACATAGTAAAGGTGGTGAGCCTAACACAGAGTTAATGTAGATAATATATTTTTCCACCTAACTAGTGAAGATTACTGAATTATAGTATATAAACATATCGATGGTGTGCTCTACTTATATGTGGACCTTTGTGGTGAACGATGTAATATATAAATATATATATATATATATATATTGTATTATTTTCCTACATATATATATATATGATTATTTTATTGGTTTTTATATCAAGTAATATAAGCTAAACAAGATTCTAGCTAGTGTGGGAATAATACCATAAAATAAAGATAAATTAATTTAAGAAAAAAATTTAATTCGGCCTTCACCATAATTCACTTCCCCCTCTTAAGGTTTCTCTAGTTTTAACTACTAGTATCACATCATAAATATTCATGAAAATTGTTCAACCTCAAAATTTGTGGTAGGATATTTTCATAAGGATTCTATGATGATGGAAAAAAATTTATGGAAGTAAAATTGATGGGTGGTAGAAATAAATCCTTTTGTTTATATAGGATTGTTGTAAGGTTGATGTAGAAAACATTAGAAAAAGTGATATCTTGAGAAATCTCAGTGAACAAGAATATGATACAGTGGAACATATAATTTTGACATAGGAATTTTAGATGATGTATTCAAGAAAACTATCCATTTTGATACAAACATTGAAATATAAATTTCCTTTCAAGAGTGTATGAGATATAGGTATAGGGAAAATAAGTGTGTAAAAATGAATGAGATAAGAATCTAGTAAACATGATTGGAGAAGAGTTACTTATGAAAAAATCCCAAAGAAATAAAAAGAACAAGAGAGTTACTCTCGTGATATCATTCAATGTAATCAAGGTGAATGATTTTAAGTCACACATGTCATCTTATTCAAATAATGTCCCAAAAGATTCTTTTAAATTAAAAAATTATACTTTCCCTCTAGATAATAAAAAATAGTATGTTGTTGTAAACCATCAAGTTTACCATAAAGGTTCTATTAAAGAATTAGATATTCAAATAATGAAAAATATAATTATTCAATGTATTTTCAATGAATATACTAAATATTTGGATGATTTTTACGTAGATATAGAATTCCATTTAAAGGATATAATTGATCAATCATCTAGTCAGATGAACACAAAAACAGTAGAGAATATTGAGAAAAAATTTAAAGATAAATCCAATGTTATTAAAAATTGTAGGCTTGTGTTAGAGAATGAATTTAAATAATTGAGTCTCAAGTGGTTGAAATTATCAAAAGAAAAATAATTAAATATCAACATGAAGATGATGAGTTTGAGAATAAAATATTTGGGGGAGGCCTTAGTGGTGAAGATGAATAATTTTTGTAAGGTGAAAAATATAAAAATGTATAAATTGATATGATGTAATGTCATCAATTTAAAGAAATTTTGTTCGAAGATTAAGAATAGATCAAATCTTTATAAGAGAAGGTGGATAATTGGTGGATCATATTAGAAGTAGACTAAGAAATCATTAAGGAACTATGAAAATAGTAAAATATGATGTAAAGATAAAAGGTGGTATTATGTTTTTACAAACATAATATGGGTGAAAAAATAAAATAAAAGAGTGTTCTTCAAGAAGAAATTTCAAACAATGTTTATTAGAACAAATAAAAAATCACCACAAATCATGGATTTAGATCTATTGTTAAAATAAAAACAAATAGGGAAATTATTTAATCCATAGTATATAACTCCACCTTATCAAATGTTTTTGTCTAGATTTCACAAAAAACCTTGTCGTACTACTATTAATATAATTCAATGATATTCTATGAATTTATTGGATTTCCTTGTATATAGTCAACATAAATTATTGATAGAAGTAAATCACCCTATGAATCACCAACTTATCTCTAATTATATATAATTTTAAAGAGGATATATATTATTTGGTATAGTAATCTCAATCGTTGATATTATTTCCGTGTGAGAAATAATAACTTGCTCAAATTATTGACACTAAAGAAAAGATTGGCATTGATGACATGCCCATTATAAGGTAATTCACTGATTTGTTTTCTAAATAATTGTGTGGACTTCATCCTAACTCAGTGGTTTATTAATCAATTGAACATATACCTGAATATTTTTTAATATCCAATAATCTATATATAATGTTCATTATTTAACTTGAGATGATGAAGAAACATGTAACGTCCCATCCTAGGTTCCACACGCTGCTGCCTCGAGCTGATTGGTCACATGACTTCAAGCATACCAACCTATATGCCAGAGTCTATTGACTAGAAGTGAGTGTTTGTTAAGTCATTCATGGGTAGAATATACCCTCTTTTATTTGAGTAATACAGTAATGAAAAATAAATTCAATAGTATAATCCTATATAACTATAAACAATGCCATATCTCAATACAATCAAAGCAGGAAATATAATAAACGAACTAATGTAGAAAACATGCCATGCTAATGTATGTGTCAATTTTATAAAATAAAAAATGAAAATAAAGACACCAAAAACTCCAAATAGGGTCCCTAAACATATTTGGTTCCTTCATCTAAGCTTCATCCCCAAAATTATCCATCTAACCCAGGATCTCGATCCTTAACCTATCTTGCAATAAAAAAACACTATTTGGGTACCGATGATATCACTTGAGTAGATTGTGAGTACAACTCAGTAGTACACCACCAATGTTATATAAAAAATATTAATTTAGATAATATTTTATGTTGTTTTATAAATAAATAAGTACAATTCATAGGTAAACTGTTATCACATTATCATTTATTATTCACATAAAGTAATTAACTCCTAGGTTCCCGAGGAGACCCAGACAAAAACAATAGCTTCAGCTCATGTCAAAGACCGAATTTTTCATTATTAATATCATATATTAATACATGATTCAGCGCATTCTAGATCCCGATGTATTCTAAAGTGATAACATATCTCAATACGTGATTCGGCTCATACTAGAGCCCAAATTATTCCCAAGGGAGGTCGTATCTCGAAATAACATTGATACCATTCTTTAATTTGTAATTAAATTACAATGAAACCATTAATACATCAAACATTACAATAAATATGTCCCCTTTCTAAAGTTCATACTTTAATGACCATGTTACCATTCAAAAACACAATTTAGAATGACCATGTTCACAATCTTTACTTCATCCTTGAATGGCCACACTCCTATTCATAGAAACTCATTAGAATGTCCATGTTTCCATTCTCTACTTTATACTTGAATAATGATGTTACCATTTATAAACACCTAATTAATTCAACAATTAGTTATTCACATAAATTTCATTACTAATTCAATAATTTGTTTATCCCAAAATTAATATTAACTAGTTCCCTAGTTAATTATGTAATTATACCCATTAATTAATTTATCAAATAATTAATCAAGATTCACAAACTCAATTCCCATAATTAATCCCAAAATTAATTATCCCAATCTCAATGCTTCATAATTAATTCCCCAATTAATTATTTTAATCTACAATATCACATAATTGATCCCATAATTAATTATCCCAATTTAACTAGTTTGATATCTAATAATCCATTCCCCAATTAATTATCAAAACCAAGATCCAAAAATTTCATAATTAATCCCCCAATTAAGTATAATTAATCCCCTAATTAATTATCTAAATGGATATCCCCTAAATCTCATAATTAATTCTCCAAGTAATTATCTATTTAGATAATACTTCACTTGATCAATTAGAAACATTAGTTAACCCTAATTGAGAAATAAAATTTCTAATGAACACTTTAAATTATACAATTTTCATACACATATAAAAATCAAAACTATGGGAATTGAAAATTAGACCACCAACCAAAATTCTCTAATGTATAATCGCCCAACAAAAATTCCCAAAAAAATGGTAATCATAACGACGTAAATCTAGATTTGAATATCAAAACCCTAAATAACAATTAAATAAATCAAGATATTGTAAATATATATATAGATCTATAATCATAGAACTTTATCTCACAATATATATATTTCTATCCATAATAGAATATTATATCACTAAAAGAAGGTTTGAAGGAATGGAGAATCACAGGAGACGAAGTGGGGGAGGATTCACCCAATTAGAGGCGAGAAGACATTGGATTTGGGCTTCGATTCGCGATGAATGATGTTCAAGACGGCATGGAATTCAACTAGAGAGCTCCAAAATCTTGAAATACCTCATATGGTCGAATGGGGGTTAGAGTGTTTGTCTTTTAGGGGCTTAGGTAATTTTTAAAATACATTTGGGTCATAATTAATTCCCATACCCGGTTTGCTAGATAGGGGCACACAGTTTTCCCTAACCATGTTCCAAACGTGCACCTATTATTTTAGTGTTTCATGTTTCTCCTAAGAGGTATCATGGTTTGAAAAACCATGTTCCAACCATGTAATTCCCCTGCTGTCTAGGGATACATGATTTACCAGGCTGGGGCAGACAATTTTCCATAACTATGAACCAACCAGGCATAACCACTTTTTCTTTAATTTTTCTCAAAATTCCATTAAAACAAATCACAAGTTATAAAACAAACAAAATTTACTAAAATAATGAAAATATATTACATAAAAAATTCCAATTCAACCCCAGAAAAGTTCAAGATCTTACAATCTTCCATCCTTATATAAGCTCGTCCTCAAGATTCACTCCCAATATTCTCTAAGATTACGAGTCAAAAAGATTGGGAAATTGGGCCCACATATATACCTCCCTTTCTCATGTCTCCAAAAACATATTCCAATATTTAGACAATATATATACTATCAACACATTTTTCCCCGTAACACTTTCTCACTGTGATCCAAAACATGTATCAGATACTTCTCAAAGGTAGAATATATCTCTAACTCAACATCAACAACATAGATCACATCATAAGGTTTGGGGTGATACCTATGTAGTTGTGGTATATAAAAAAGTTCATGTATAATACTTTATTTCTATGGAAGATCTAATCGATATGCCAGTGGTCAGATTCTATCCACTACCTTAAATGGTCCAACGAAGCTGGGCACCAACTTTCCCTACATCCATATCCCATGGTGGCCAAAAATTTGAGAGATCTAAAAGAATACATGATCACCCTATGTAAACTCTATTACTCATCTCTGTTTGTCAGTACACTACTTCTATCTACTCTGATCTGGATCCATACATTTCTTAATCAGCTAAAATTGCTCAAACATCTCTTACGAGAGACTCAGTATTAACTACTCTGACTCACCAACCTCCATCCAGCATAGTTGTGATCCTCATGGAATACTATAAAGATCCTCATTTGTTTCCATCTGTATATTTTTCTAATAACTCTTGTTATAGGAAAAATCTACTAAAGACAATTTATTTTCCCAATACCCATAGAAGTTGGGAACTTATTCCAACATCATATACTCAAGCACTTGTATAGTACGCTCTAACACCCCATCTATATGTGGGTGGTATGAATTACTAAATAATACCTATATACCAAGGTCATTATGCAATAAATTCTAGAATAATTAAGTGAAATGTTAGTCATGATATGAATCTATTGTTTGTTCCACCCTCTATAGACATACTGTCACCCAAACATACAAATACACCAACTACTCCACTAATAGAGTCTCCCTTATAGGAATTAAATGATCTACTTTTTTATCTGATACAAAATAATACAGATAGCATAATTCTTCCTTATATTCTTTAAGATACCCAACACAACGTCATGCGCCATGTCATACCACTTTAACTATGGAATGGATAAAGAATTTTGCAATCATCTAGGTCATTGATGTTATGCCTTCACCTATTGATTGATGTAGTATTGTGTCACATGACCTATTATCCTTTTTTTCATGCCTGGACACCTAAACTATCATCATAGTTCATTATAAATTTTTTTCACACCTAGATGTACCTCCCACTTCAAGGTATGAAATTCCAGTATCAGCTCCTCTCACATGATCATAGGAGCAATAACTAGATTCCTGACACAGATGATCTCATTCCCATCTATCGACCAATATGAATGTGACTCCTCACCTTCAAGTTTTTAACTCAATGTCAAATAATTTGGATCCTCATACTACTTTTCTTGGATCCATCTCAATAATGTAGAATCCACTAAAACTGAAACTATGATCATTTGTTCCTCATTCTCCTAAACCACCACGTGCATCTCACCTGACAATGTCATCATATTCCACTCAGCACTAGACTCTTAAACTGCCTGAGTTTGGGTATTCGAATCAAAGAATTATCAATAATTTTTCCTTTAACAGTCTTATATTCTAGCTCGAAATCAAATGAATGCACAAACCCAACCCATATCAACTTATGAAGATTCAAATATGGTTTTGTAAAGATATTCATTAATCTCTTGTGATACGAATATATAGTTAACTTCTCTCCCAAAAAATAGTATCTCCAATACTTCAGATCCTAAACCACTGCCTCTATCTCGATATTGTGTATAGGGTAGTTCTATTCATGTAGCCTTATCTACTGAGTCCCATAGTCTATAACTTGATCTCCCTATTTCAACACAAATCTAAAACGTATTGTAGAAGCGTCACAACATATCATTTACTCCTCACCTGGATCAGGTGAATCAAAATTAGTGATAATTTTAAAATATTCTATAACTCCTTAAAGGCCATCTCGCTTGCATTTGACAAATCAAACATTTTCCCCTTTTGGTTATTCCTGAAAGAGGTGATTTCAAATGGGAAAATTCTATGATGAATCTCCAATATTATTCATCTAACCTAATAAGGATATGGATATCAAATAAATTCATGGGATGCTCCCAAGAAACCACTACTTGATCATTATCTGGGTCAACTGACACACCTTACCCTGAGATGATGTGTCCCATTAATTGTATCTGATTGATCCATAACTAACACATAAATATCCTAGAATATAGTCAATGCTCTCTTAGTGTACTTAGGATGATGTCAAGATATATGGAATAATACTCATGGATCTTAGAATACACCAAGATTTCAACCACAAACACTAACAAAAACTGATCCAGATATAGATGAAATATTTTTCCATCAAGACCATAAACACTTTTGGAACATTCATCAATCAAAATGACATTATGAGAAACTCATAAAGGCCACACCAACTTTTGAAATCATTATTTATTATATCAAAATTTTGAACTCTCTACTGATGATACCATTATCTAAACTAAATATTTGATAACACACATGCTCCTCTAAAATGGTAAAATATATATTTAATACATGGAATAGGATACCGCATATTTATAATCATCTATTAAACTTCCAAAAATTGACACAAAAGAGAAAAATGTCTCCATTATTTTTTGAAAACAACATAATTGATCCCCCAAAGTGATATATATAGATAATTAAATCCCTTATCCTCTATCTCATCTAGTTGATTCATGAGTTCTTGATGATATATAAATGACATTCTATATAGTGGAATAGATAATGCATTATCACCCTACATGATACCAATAGTTAATTCTACATATCTCTAAGGTTTCATCCCAGAGAAGCCTTCTGAAAATAAATTCTCAAACTATTCCAACAGTAGTTAAAAGATTTAATGCATTACGCCTACATAATCCATCAATAAACTAGCAACATGGGATGTTAGATGTACCAGTTGCTGATTAATTGTCACTACTTTTCATTCTTGGATATCCCACTCCCCGCAATGAATATAATGATCATCCTTAGGAGATCTAAAATTCACTCTCGTCCAATAAAAATCTATGTGGTCTTACTATGTGACTAGCCTGTCCATACCCATAATTAGGTCCTAGCCTGACATGTCACGGATATAGATATCCCATATAAAATAATACTCCCAAAATTCAAGAGAACATCCTTTTCATATACAGATGTCTCTAGACCATTCTCTCAATGGTGTATCTATAATTATATTCATGCTCACAAACTCCACTAATTGGCTAAAACCATTAAAAAAATTGAAGATATAAAGGAATGAGAGGAACCATTATCAAATAAATAAAAAGATAATATATGTTATATAAGAATAGTACCTATCATTTTTTATTATCTAGACTCTCTATCCATAAGTGTAGGTTTCATTGCATGTGGTATTTCATCCCCTCTTCCCTATGATGCAGTATGACTACCCTAAGTTGCACAACTGTACTGATATGGGTGCTATTTCCCAAAAGAACCACATCCACCACCTCTACTGCCTCATATAGTATATCTTCATCTACCATTCTGAAAAGGTGTAGAATATCCCCTTCTCACACTTTGACTCTATCAAGTTTCACCCTCACTGACTGTCTGACATTGTGTCTTGCAGAAATTCTATAGATGTCCCATATTGCGACAAGACTGGAGCTATACTAGTATTTGGTGGAAGATTCTTTGATAATTTCAGGGCCTTCCAAACTAATAAAAAATCACTTCAGTAATTTCTTATTTAATTAACCCTCTTGTATGACCACTCATCTTTCCACTTCCCAAGATAATGTTCTCATAAATGAAAATTCCTACTCACAAATGATTCACCACCTGATATTACAATATAAACCTATCTTCCATCACTAGAAGACTCCTTTAGGTTCACCTCTTATATGATATTCTAATACACCACCCCATAAAATTAATTTTACTAAAACCATTTAACATGGTGATTTTTCACACACTTAATTTTGTCCAGAAAGTGTCTCATTATAGCTATGTCATCTCATTCCAAGGATAGAGAAAATAACTGTTGATCTGTAAAGCATCTAAAATAATCCATCATGGAAATTCTCCCCTAAATATCTGCATGAACTCATCTTCTTTCTCCTTACTTATTATCTTTGTGTAGAATTGATACAAGAACCTATACAAGATATCCTTCAATAACATTTCATCAGTATGTCTAGTTTGTGCCTGAACATCCCACTAGCACTTTACTATTCCTCTTAGAATATAAGCATCCAACTTAAACCTCTTCTCAATAGGAGTCACCAAATGGTCATGTATCATCTCAATGGACTCAACCCAGAACTCATATCCCTTAGTTCCACCCTCTCAAGTAACATTTATAGGGTGTTACAACTAACAATATCTCATCAAGTCATACATTCTCTTCAAAACCCACCCTAGGTCTCTTCCCATGAATTTCCAAAGGGGAGTCAATTTATCTCATAACATCTCTCATTATTCCCCACCCAGTAATATCGATGCCATAGGTTCCACAGCTATTATAGAAATACCATCCATAACCTTTTATCATCCCCTCAAAAGAGTCCTCATGGAGGAATATCTATACAATGTATAACTCATATCTTATGACTCATAAAACAACTATTTCATATATATGTAATAGAAATAATAATAACAATTATTTTTCTCAAACCCTTCCACATGGTCAAAAATGAGGCGCTATCACTACCCTTAATCATCCTTCACATGGTCTTGGTTGTCTAAGGAAATTATCATTTACATATCAATTTTCTCATTTAGACACCAAATATTTCACATTATTGCATTATTTAAAAATTTTTGATTTCACATTAGGAACCATTTTCAATAAAATAACACAATGAAAATTAGTTTATATCAAACAATATACCCAAAACCCATTTTCTAATGTGTACCTAAAATGATGCATGTCACAAAATAATATTAATTGCATTGAATGATGTATGAAGACTCAAATCTCATTCCATTTAGAGACATAACTCAATTCATAGAAAATTTAAAAAACAAAATTCACATCACATAGAAATTGAATCACCAAAGCTAACATAATATTCAACTGTAACAACAAACAACAATAACAATAATCCAACCATGAGAACTTTGGTTTCCCTTGTAAATGGGTTTGAAACTCCCATGAATGATCTCATGTCCAAGCACCTAATCTTTCAATTATCCTATCTACCTTTCCCAAAATAGTAAAATAAAAAAGAAAAATAAAAGAAACCACATCTAATAAAACTTTATAATGTTCTATCCTAGGTGCCACATACTGGTACCCTGAGACGGTCTATCACATGATGTTAAGTGAAGATCCCTATATACCAGAGGATGTCGACTAGAAGCGAGGGTATGCTAATTCATTCATAGAGATATTATACCTTCTTTGATCCAAGAAATACACCATTTTAAATAAAAAAATAATAATGGAATCATATATAATCATAAATAATTCCATGTCTCAAGAAAATCAAAGCAGGAAATAAAATATCCAAACTAAATCAGAACTCATTCCATGATAATGTATGTGACAAGTGTCTAAAATGAAAACTGAAAACAAAGACATCAACAAATCCCAAATGGGTCCCAAACCACATCTTGTTCCCTCATCTAAGTCTCATCCCAAAAAACATCCATCTAACCTAGGGCCTTTTCCCTTTACCTGTCATGCAACAATAAAGTCTATTCTGGTACCTATTAGGCATCCTGGGTAGGGTGTGAGTACAATTCAGTAGGAAACCACCAACAGTGTATAAAACAATATATATTTAGATAATAGTGTTTTCATTTGTATAAATAAATAATTACAATTCATAAGTAAATAGATATCACATTGCCATTTATTCTTTACTTAACAACATTAACTCATGGGTTCCTGAGGACACCCATTCCTACATGCCAGCTTTGGCTCATGTTGGAGCACGAAGTGTTCCTAGGTAATATCATATCTTAATCACTTCTTTGGTTCATGCTAG
This sequence comes from Viscum album, assembly GCA_963277665.1. Classification (NCBI taxonomy): domain Eukaryota; kingdom Viridiplantae; phylum Streptophyta; class Magnoliopsida; order Santalales; family Viscaceae; genus Viscum; species Viscum album. The sequence continues at coordinate 765,393,048 of OY728119.1, read as the reverse complement.
AGCCCAATGTATTAAAATGTTATAAAATATATCAATACCTAATTCGACTCATCCCAAATTCTGAAAGTATTCCCATGTGATGTCAAAACTCGGAGTACCAATGTTCCATTATTTAATTAATAATTAATTTCCCATGTTACCATTAATAAAACACACATTCTAATTACCACGTTCCCATTATATAATTAATAATTGAATGATCATGTTACAATTCATAAACACACATTAGAATGATCATTTTCCGATTCTTTTTATCATCCCTGAATGACCATGTTTTCAATCAATAGCCCACATTTGAATGTGCATGTTCCCATTATTAATATCATACTTAAATGACCATTCTACCATTAATACACATATAATTTATTCATAAATTATTTATTCACAAATATTCCATTACAAATTCAATAATAAGTTTATCACAAAAATAATGTTAATTAAGTCACCAAGTAATTATTTAATCAAAACCATAAATTAATTTTAGTAGTACTTAATCATGATTCAAAAAATCAATTCCCATAAATAATACCACAATTAATTATCTTATTCTCAATCTCAACTCTTCATAATTAAATCTCAAGTTAATTTTATTATTCTATAATATTAATATCGCATAATTAATCCCAAAATTAATTATATCAATTCATCCAATTATATATATCATAAATCATTCCCCAATTAATTATCTAAACTACGATCCCCAAATCCATAATTAATCCCATAATTAATTATCTAATTGTACATCCACTAAATATCATAATTAATTCTCCAATTAAATATCGATTTCCATAATACTTCAATTAATCAATTAGCCACATTCATTAGAAAAATTAAAATTTAAAATTACTAATAAAATCTAGAAATTATAAAATTTTCATACACATGTCAAAATTAGGACTATGGTAATTGAATATTATACCACCTACCTCAATTTTCTGAAGGATAAGTTTCTGAAACAAACTAAAAAATTGAGCGATATCGTGATGTAGATCAAGACATGAATTTGAAATCCATATATCATGATTAAAGAAATAAATGTATTTTAAAACTAGATCTATATATAGATACATGATCTATATATCATTAAATAGATATAGATTTATCCATTATAGAGGATTACATTTCTAAACGAATATAGAAAGAATGGGGGAAATTCAAGAGAAGAACTCGGGGAGGATTCTCTAATCGAGAGAGGAGTGGACCTTTGATCTAGGATTTGATTTGCGATGAACGGTTTTTGAAAAGTCTTGGAATTCATATGGAGAGCTCCAAAATTGTGAAATACCTCCTTGGGTTGAATGGGGGTCAAAATTGGTGGGTTTATGGGGTTGAATAATTTTTTAAAATAAATTTCGGGCTTAATTAATTCATACACATAGTTTGTTGGGAAGGTTCACACATTTTTTTAATAATAGTGCTCTAACCATGCACCATTAATTTTAAGGGATCATAGTTACTCCTATGAGGGTGCACAATTTTACATTATATGTACTAACCATGCAATTACCCACTATCCTTAGATGCATGATTTTTGGGGATGGGGAACATGGTCTGCCCTTACCTTGTGCCAACAATGAACATCCCCTTTTTATTTCATTCTTCTCAAAATTATTCCCAAACACATCCCATGTTATAACCCAAAAAAAGTACTCAAATAATCACAAAATGGTGCTTGAAAAAAATATTCGAGTCCACTCTAAAAAAGGTCAGGATCATACAAAACAACTACAGGATAATCTGGATAATGGGTTTATGCACCCTAGTGCTTCGTCATGGGGTACAACATTCCTTTTTGTCAAGATTAAGATTGGGTCAATGCACCTGTGAATTGATTATATTATGCTCAATAATATCTCAATAAAGAAAAAATATCCTCAAGTATTTATTGATGACTGGTTCAATCAGCTATAATCAGCCCAATACTTCTCTAAGGTGGATCTCCTATAAGGATATTATCAATTAATGGTGATGAAGGAGGATATCCAATACTAAATTTCATAAAATTTTCAACCACTATGAATTCATAGTGACTCCATTTGGACTCAATAAGGATATAGAAATATTCATATATATGATTAGTATATTCTTGATGGATTACCTTGAAAATGTTTTGGTGGTCCTTATAGATGATATTATTATATACTCCAAATGAAAGCGGGAGAATGGAAAGTATTTGGATGTTGTAATAATGTCCTTAATGAAATAAAATATGTATGAAAAGTACTATAATTGTGAGTTTTGGAAGGATAAAGTAAAATTCCTAGGTATTTTTATCACCATCAAAGGGATATCTATGATCCTTTAAAAATAGAGAAAATTAAATGATGGCCTGGACTAACCTCAATTATGGAAATCTGTAGTTTCCTTAGATTAATTGGGTAATATCATAGATTTTTGAGAAATTTATCATTATTATCAATCCTAGTAATGAAGCTAACATAAATGGAGTAAATTTTTTCTTGACTAATGAATGTGAGATACTTAATGTGTTTAATAAGATGTTAATAACTGCACATGTTCTCACTTTAACCAGTAGTTGGGAATGATTTTTGAACTATAGTGAAATTAACAAAAAGGAATTGGGTTGTGTACTTATTAAAGATGAAAAAGTTTTATCCTATTCCTCCCATCAATTAAAGATCCATTAAAAGAACAACCAAACACATTACCATGACTTAGATGAAGTGGTCTTCACACTGATGATTTGGAAACTCTATCTCTATAGGGATAAGTGTTAAATATATCTGAATTATAAAGTTATCACATTTATATTCACATAAAATGATCTAAATATATTCCAATGAAGGTTGTATGAGATGATTAGATTTATTTTTTTTCAATCCATTACAATATATGGGAGATAAAAAATGTGTTAGATTCTCTGAGTAGAAAAGATCTTATTACCCTAACGATGATCTGAATTTCAAGGGATACAATCTTATTGGAAATATTGAGGATGGAAATGATAATAATAAAATGATATTCATCTTACATTTCTCAAATCACTGATCAAATATCAATTCATAAGAGGATCAGGGAGGGTCATAATGATGTTTAGGTTCAACCAAAAAAGGTAGAGAATATTCTAGAGTTAAACTTTTATTTAGATGTATTTATATTTTTGGGAACCTAGGTTTGTGTCCCATAAAAACCAAAATGATGAGGGAACTTTTGAACGATCTCCATAGCTCACTCTTTAATATTCATCCAATAATCCCTGAGATGTATACATATTTTAAGAAAAACATGTGGTGGGAGAACATTAATATATATATTTCAGAATTTTTTCAAGGTTATTAGTATGAAATAAGTCAAGGATGAATGATATAATTAAAATTGTATGATGAATCCATTTCCCATACCTATGTGGAATTGGGAAAACATGACTAGGGATTTCATTATAAGACTCCATAGGGATCCTAAAGCCAATAATGCCATCTAGGTGGTAGTTTATCTCCTTATTAATTCATCATACATCATTATTATCAAGTAAGGTTTCTCTCTTGATTAAATCACCATGATATACATAAAGGAAGTGGTAAGACTACATGGAGTTCCACTCACTATTATATTTGATAGACTTTTGAGGTTTACCTTCAAGTTTTAGAGAATACATCATCATGAATTAGATATAAAAGTGATCTTCATCACTAATTATCTACTTCATAAGGATGATCATTCAGAAATATCCCTTAAAACTATGTAGTATATGATAATATCATGTTCAATGGATTCCCAAGGATGCTTTTATCAACAACTTCTACTAGTGGAGTTCTCATATAAATTTTTTTTTCATTTTAGTATTAAAATAGATCCTTTTGGGGCTTATTATGGGGTGGGGTTTCAGAATCGGAAATGATGGGATGATGTTAGAGATGAAAAGTTGATGTGGCATAATTTTATGCATGAAATAACATATAAGGTTTGAAATATTCATTGTTATATGAAATTTGTGCAATGTTGAAAGAAGCCCTATGCCGAAAATCATTGATGAGTCCTGGAGTTTGAGGTCAAAGATAAATTGTTCCTTTATATATCTCTGTGGTATAAATTTATTATTTTTCTAAATAAGGTAAATCTTAGAACAAGACATATCGACCCCTTGATATCCTTGATCAAAACATAGTAGTAGTGGTCTATCAACTAGAACACCTACCTAACCTATCTAAAGTAAATGATGTGTTCCATGTATACTTATTCAAAAAGTACATACCAAACCCCTCACATGTATTTAATCTATAGGTGGTACCATTTGATAATGATATTATATATTAGGATAAGTCTATGAAGATATAAGATCTTAAATACAAGGTTATATGAAACAATTCAACTCACCTATCTAAGTGTTATTGTAGAACCAGATGTTTAAGGAAGTGAATTGGGATCCATAAGAGATATTGAAACTAAAGCACCCTCATATATTTTGGTATATTATTGAAATATTGAGGCTTAAATTTATGAAGTTATAATAATCTAATGACCTAAACATTTATAAATGAAATTCCCTTTTTAAATTAGTAAATTCTTTTTTATGAAATAAATTAATAGAAATCACATGTAGTGCATTATTTATATTGAACCATTATAATTTATATCATATCAGAATTAAATGACCATTAATAATCATAATCACTAATAGTATATCCATTATACAATGACCATATTATTAGTATATATATCGGGTTATGATAAATCTAATTGATATAGAAAAATGAGGTGAGTAGTAGGATTGTAGCCTATAATTCCCATTTTTAAGTGCATATGAGGGAGATAGATTAAATGGAATTTTTTATTGACCAAGACCTAGATATGATTCAATAAGTAAGTAATGAAAAAATCATTTATCGCAGAAGTTCAATTTCATCGAGACCATGACCCAAACAATGTTCATTGAACCACCTTAAGAAAATATTACCATCACACACGTTAACCTTAAGGAATTCACTAGTGAAATAAAAGAATATGTATTTAGAAACTAACATTATGAATATTTTTTTAATAAAATGTTTATCATGTTTATATTTTATTACTTTATAGTAGTTAAATAATAATGTTTAATAAAAAAATTATATTTTAATATAATGAAACAGAAATTGTATTTTTGGAAAATATATAGTTTCAATCAGGACACACTTTTGATGAATTCAGTAAGTATTGAAATAAATGGTAATTTAATAAAATATTATTTTTCAATGATATTTATTAAATATATATGATAATATAATTTCATGAAATCAAATATAATATTTATATGGATCAGAATACTATTTTTCTAAAAAAATCCAATATTTTTTGATAAATTGGAACTTTTATGTAAAATTCTAAATTCTAAAGTTTAGAGATTTATTTTGATAAAATTAATTTTACATTTTAAATCATCATATAATAATTATCCATGGTGAACTTTTCTTTATTTTATAACATAGTCAAATTATTAGGTAAAAACTAAGCACGTTATAAATATATGGTATGTTTTATGAAATCAAACAAGAAAAAGGTATTGTAATAAACACTATAATGAGTATAAATGACCAAAATTATGTTTCCTATTTAAAATTATGTTATTTTGATGTTATTTTATTAATTTTATAAAACCTTAATGTATCCTCCAAAACTAATAATATATTTATGGTTTTAAAAATCAATTCTTTATAATCTTGACTCAATTTCACATCACTGTGGGTATTATTTTAAGGATTTAAGTTATTAGACCTATAAAATGATTAGTACCACTAATATTTCACAAAAAAATAAGGAAAATTACTACGAAGGTATCTAGTTATGATTAATTTATCATAGAGTCAAAAAACTATGTTTATAAATCAATAGAGAATTAACCTCTCTTTTTCTAAAAACCCCACACAAAATCACTTTCCAATTCACTCAAAACCCAAGTATTATGAAGTTACTCTAACTTTACCTCTTAATCTCCCAACCAAGGTTCCTCTTTCCTGTAATATACTTCTCCAAATATTTCATAATCACCCTATTAAGGTAAGGTATACTCTTTTTATCCATTTTATTCAAAAACTGCATTTATATTATTCCGATTTATTTTGAATTTACCCTATTGGAATGTTTTTTACACATCCCTAATACCATTATTATGATTTCCAGGTGATTATAGGCCCCCATTAAATATCATTAAACCCTTAAATTATTCATTACATACTCCTGTTATGCTTCCTAAATTATCTTACAATTTTTCATTCTAAACATTTGTGCAATGAATACCTATCCATATTCCCATTTAATAGTTTTTACCTATATACAAACTATAATTAATTTATTTAGGAATTACATTTATGTAACCCACAATTCTTAATCATGGAATTAAAATTGATAAAATACATCCTTATGTTGTATAATCTATGTGGCACACTTACACATATGCATGATATAAATGTGGTGAGTAATCCTAGAATTATATCACGCTCCAATGCATTGGGTAATTTTTTTATCTCATTATACTCCATGTATGGTGAAAAGGTAGGTTATCTTAAAAACAATATGTTATTATGTATCCTCAGTTATCCTTGAATTAGGTTTATAATTTCATGTTTTATGTTGTCTCCACATTCCATTGTAGTTAGGATGTTATCATGTTAAATCATGCCTTATTATTCAATATTTTGATTATCACCCATATTTTTTCATCTTGACATGTCTCATGTCTCTTAATTATTACTTTCATCTTATTAATCTTTGATTATTCCCTTACTATTCTTTATATCTCACCCCTTTCCTATGTACAAGATCATGTTATCATGTGTAGTTTTAAAAGATCAATGTAATTTTAAGAGGATGTTAATGATTTTAAAATAATATCATTGTGTCTATATTTTATATTTTTAATATACTTAATTACCCAAATTAAAAAGGACTAATGATCTTCAATGGTTATATTAAATATATCTCTATGTAATAAATCATGAATTAATGTGTATGATTTTATAGGTTGTCATAGGTGGAATGAATAATTGAGCTAGATTATTAGAGTTAAGTCAACTCAAAACCTCTATTAACACCCAATGATAACTCCATTAGTGATGATGATGAGAAATGAAAAGCTTTTCTAGAGATTTTAAAGGTAGTTCTTAGATGATTTGTTTAATGAGTTTTATATGTGGGGGACATAATTAGTTTGGGTTTTGGATTATGCAATAGATTATTATTATATGGATCTTTCGAAGTTTCTAAGTGAATGACATACCACTATCGATATCAAGTGAAGGGGATATTCCTTTTGATAAAGTGATATGTCTTCTCGATTATAGAGACATGATAGTTTTTATTTGATTCATGTATGATAGAAGTATTGTAGGAACTGAAAATATTCAATAGATTGTTAAAAACCATGGTTTCTATCATGATTTATAGGATAGTAGTCAAAGAGAGTAGTTATGTGAACAATTATATGAAAAATATTTTACACACAGAGAGTTTCATCCTTAAAATTCTCACTCATAGAATTTTTCTTTCGAGATCATGAATATAGATACGTGACTAAGAGTTATGAAAACTAGTTTATAGCATCAAGGATACACACCCAGTGGTAATTTTCATGAGGTTTTTTCCAGTGAATATCATATTATTGAAAGAATAGTAATATTATATGGTGTTTAAAAAAGATATTGAAGAGTACCATTTTATATCTAGACTATGAAGAATAATAAAAATAATAAGGAAAAGGATTTAACAATCACATGTTGGATGATGAATGATGGGTCTAGGAGATAATTAAATATTTCAATTATCTTTTATAGGGTAGATAGGTGTTGATGTTGTGATCAATTTTACAACACATAGAGTTTTACCCACTCTAGAGGATTCACTCGTCTTGAATTTATAGTGTAAGGCACAAGACTAACCACCACATAAGCAGTTAAACTCATCTGGACCTCAAGAGGTAGGAATAATAATGAAATATCAATAATGATTCAACTACATATGGATGTAATGAAAATGGAGAATATAAAATAGGAGCGTAATGGAGCATACATATGAAATAATAGTCTCATTATAAATAGATAAATACCATCAAGTTTATTATTTTTTATATGTGCCTATATGCCTATAAGATCATTCACCAAATAAGGGATTTTATGTGAAGAAGATACATTATTCCTTGGGAGACGAGTGAAAAAATCCTAAGTATTATAAGGGAAGTGGGCCAGAATAGATTGATCATGGATGAAAATTATATCTATATAAAAAATGAAGATTAGTGGATTCTTGAACATAGACACAATGTCAATGTGTGCTCCTTAAACGTATCCATTTGTGGTAAATAAAGTAAAATATGTGTGTTCATTGTATTTTTTACCTTTATATATATCAATGATGTTGGTCGGAGTGGACACTCAAGAGGGGGGTGAATTGAGTTCCAATTAAAAATTTCTGTTAAAAACTTTAAGATTAAATCCCCCAAATTGAAAAACAGCCCAGTCAATTAAGGCAGTAGAGATATAGGTGACTTATTGTTCAACAGGTTTCTCTAAGGTTGATTAATCCTCAGTAAGGTTAGTTTGATGACTAACTTTACTTTTGAAACAAGTTTACTAAATAAATCTCTTATACACACTAACCAAAATTGACTATCAGAGTATTTGCAAAAACAGATTTCTTGTTTACAAAAAGGAGCACAGCGGAAAAAGGGAAAGCAAAGTAAAGAAAATAATAACAAGCTATTTCAAACAAGAGGTTCAGTCTTAAGCTAAGACTTAGTCCTCTTCCACTTGGTGATCACCTGCCACCAAGCAATTTTATAAAAAAGATTGATACACAGCCTGTATCGGGCTTTACAACAGTTTTCACAAACTGTCCAGGTTTGACAACCTCTGCCACAGTTATACGTGGGAAAACAAATGACCAAGCCACACCAGGCTTCTTCCACAGTTATACGTGGGTAACAAATGTAAAAAGGTTTGAGATAGGGATTTTCAGTATCCCTCAGTTTAAGCACAGGAGACAGTGTGTGTAATACTAACACACTGCTCACAAATGTAAAACACTTAAACACAGTAGAGCAAGAGATAGAAAGAAGAAGGTTTAGAGTGCTCTATAGTGTTGGCAGATCAGTTCTGGACTCGTAGGAATGAGTGACTTGAAGCTTTGGTCCTTTTTCTGTAAGTTGACACTAAAACAGAGTGTCGTGATTTCCAGACTTCCAGATGTTCAAGTGATCAGCTTCTTTGAGTTTGAGTGCTTCACAGCATGTCTTTTAGGAGACGGTTCTTTCAGTCGGTTCACTTGAGACTCTTTTTTTCTTCAGAAAGAATGCTCGAGAGTTCTTCTAGATGTTAGACTCTGTGTGTCCTTCCTCTATTCTTGTTCATGTATGTCACTGTTCTTTTCGTTCCATTCATACTTTTTCTTGAATGCTTCTCTCTTCTTTTTATACTCCTCCATATATGCCCTTTTTGTTCACCCGAGGCCGACAAGATAAATAGTATTGAGTTACACGTGCAATCTTCCTCGTACATTGTATTATTTCTTGATATGTCTGCAAATATCAATAAATAATGTTAGGTGTATTAATTTGTCTAGACATGACCGTTAGATTAGTATTAATCAAATTGGTAAAGAAAAAAGTATAAATATAATAATAATAGACTGGTCGAGAATGTATGTCACTGTGGACTTCAACTGTGGTCTTCCAACTGTGGACTTCCTTCTGACTGCTGACTTCAACAAAAAGGCTTGCTGTCTGTAGGCTTGCAATGGTAGCTTTTACTCCATGTAACTGTAGCCTCTCTAACTGTAGACTTGTAATATCAAATTTGTAGAACTGTAACCTTTGTCAACTGTAGACCTCGATCATCAGTAGACTTAGTCGACAGAAGCTGTCTAACTGTAACCTTGACTGTAGACTTATGACTGTAGGCTTGTTCGACTGTGAACTTGATCCAACTGTAGACTTGTTCGACTGTGAACTTGAGCAGAGAAAACTTTGAACAGAAGTCTTGTAACTGTGACCTTCGTCTGTGAGCTTTGACAATAGATAGCGGCAGACTCGTGACTGTAAGCTTGTATTAGTCTTCGACTGTAACCTTGTAACTGTGAACTTGAAAAGAAAACTCTGACTGTTGGCTAACAATACTAAACTTATGTAAATACTACTGTAAGCTGTTACAGTAAAGTTATGAGAGTAAGAATATGAACTGTTTAGAATAAAATACGTTTAAGCATAGAATAATAAGATTAATGCAAGGTTTTAATACATCATCATCAACGTTTAAGCATGATTTGGGATTATCAAAACAGGTGATTCCAACAAATGATTATTTAGGTGTTTTATCTATTAATAAATATAGTTTTAAAACACTCCTATAAATGTGAAACCAATATCCTAGGGGAAATGTTAATTACTTTAAGAAAAATGAATAATTCACCCATAAAACTAATTCACCACCATCCCCCTCTCTAGGTGTCTCTGGTTGAAAGAGTTATAATATAATAAAACAAAATCATTGCTACAATCTTACATAAAATAATTATTATTTTATAGATATATTACATACATATAGTATAAATAATTTTTTGTTTCTATATATATCATATTTAATGATATTAAAATATTATAGGGTATTAAATACATGTTGAAAATGGAATATTGAAAGATATTTGGTGTTTCATTAGTCCGGATAGAGTGATATCATAGCACCATTTCCTTGACTAAACTTGGTTTATAACATGGCTATATTATAATGTAATGTTTTACGTTCAATTTCATTATTTGATTCATAATGAATTTTATGATTGATTATGGTTGTCAAAAATTAATTGGTAACATTTTAATTTATACCACATAAATGATATCATTAATTAAATTATATCAAATATGATGAAATGTTAAGGGTAATTAAATTAATTCATTTAAGTGTTAAACAGATGATAAAACAGAGGGTTAAAAACAATTTTTAACCTCATTCCATTTTTTCATAAATTATGAATGTATGAGTAAGTGTATGGAATCCTTAAATAGATTTCCCAAGGATTATATAAAATTCCATGAATATAACTTCTAGTCTTTCTTTTATTCAACTTATTTTACCCAAATCTATCATATATACTTTTTTTCACCAATAGAATCTAGCATATCATAGTCATAAAGAGGATACCACCTAAACATTTGGTTTTTCATTATATCAGGGTTACACTCAAAAGGAATGTGTATTTTATCAACTTCTAATGGATATTTATCAAAGAGTGTGACTAAAGAACATAGATCCATCCAACATTAGTGTAAGGTACACATGTATCCTTTATTTTAGTTTATCTATGGTTTCATTTTCATATCATTGATATCATGGTTTGAGGTTTCTTGGTGTATTTTTCTAAAAAAAATAAGTGTTATTAAATACAATGATATACATCATTGGTATAAAAGTCATTATATGATTTAAATGATTCATGAAATCATGTTTTTAAATGAATAAAATATATATCATATTGAATATCATTAAATATGATCTTGATTTTAAATTATAAGTGGCACTAAAATATAGGACATCATAATCCTTGAAAATTTCATCTTATATGATATGTGATACCTTAATAAAAAAATCAGTGTAATCCTTTGTTTTATTATATAATAACATACAACATAAAAATTCATTTTTGATGATAGCACCGATATGAAAAATTCATGAAGGGAAAAACAAACCATTCTATTATAAAAAGGATATTGATTCTTATCATAAAATATGAATCCCAAGAACGTATTTCTGTATCATACTCCATTGTATTATCCTATCATAAATAATGGTATATGTTTTAAACTATGTTGTGGATTATGATATGGAATATGTTCTTAAATAAAAAAGATAACACCTCTCTATAATTTATTAAAATTAAGTATTCTATTTTTTAAATATGAATTAAATTATTTTATTTATATAATGATTATAATTCATTGGAAATGGAATATTATGTTAATTATTTAAATTATAAAGTGTTTTTAAATTAATTAATAATTTGGATTTATAATTCATTATTAAATTAGGATGAAACATTAAATAAAAAATATCTATAATGTTGATTCTTAATAAGAAAATACATTGGTGTTTATTTGGGATTACTTATAATTTTGATATAAAGTTTTTATATTGAAATTATAAGGTAATTTATAATGTTTTTATAGATTAAAAAATAAGGAATGATATAACGGATTTTATATTGAATTATGAATTTCCTATAATTATTAATTTAAATTGTTAAAATTAAAATGACTTGTTTTGAGAAATTATTTAAATCATATGAAATAAAATTTTGATAAATTTATATTATTTAAGTTCAAATATTATTAAATATGTGATATTTTAATTATGTATAGTGTTTAAATAATATATGAATTCTTCATATGAAATATAAAATGTTAATATTTTAAATAAATATTATATATTTATGTAAATTATATATAAAGGTTAATTTAAAGGAATTCATAATAAAGATAAATATAATGTTTTTATATTCATTTAATTATGTAATATCCATAATTCATCAATAAATTAGAAGGTTTATAAAATTTACTGATTTATGAAGTATTCATAATTGTATATCTCACGCAAAAATTTATAAATTATTCATTTATTTAGTGGTATTACAAGCATTATTCATGTATATAAATTGTATATTATTAATGTATTTATGATTTATTTTAAGGTATTAAAAATTATTAAATATTATACATGAATTTAAGAAGAAACATCTTGGTTATGATAATTTATATAGAATTCTTCTACTATGAATACTTTATGAATTGAGTTATGATCTTAAATTGAAAATATAATTGTAACTTATATCTAATTGCAGATTGAATTATGAAGTAATTAAGGTCACCCTTGAGTAAAGATTAATGAGTAGAGGGACTTTTAATCAAATTAATCATTGGTCATGGAGTGTGGGCTCTATCTAGAAAAGTGGCTCTGGTGTCACAAACCATTCGGGTCTTCCATCAAACTTGACCCTCGACTTGGCCTGTGACATGACCTGAAGGGTGTTACTAATCCCCATAGGCTAAAAACTAGTGTATGTGCATCATGGAACTCCATTGGGAATGATTTATCTCATGAAAATATTAACTAACATAGGATAATATTTACATATAACATTACCAACATCCATGACATAAAAACTGAGGGGGAGTAAAGATACAAGCATAAGATTGGAATTTATCAATTACAAAATAACAATTGAATGGGGAGGGAATCGACTAAATGATGAAATCCTCCATGCAGTATGTGGTTCGAAACCCTCATGCTTCCTCCACTAATACCTACCCAAGGAGAAACCACTAGCATGGAAAACCACCATCACCTTTATAGAAGTCCTTACCATTACCCGAGTCAGACATAACACATTCTACATACACCCAAGGGTACATATAGGGTGTGAGATCATTTACCAAGTAATGTACCACCAAAAGGATTCATGTAATGAAATAAAATAAAAATTAACATTCCAATTTTCAATAGAATAAAATGAATCAATTTTAATTGAAAATGGGTTTTATCTTCATAGGAAAAATAAACAAAGAAAGGATAAATAATAGTAGGTAAAAACTAAAACAAAGCATGATAGTAAAATCTAAAAGTATCAAGGTAACTTGGGTTTCTAGGTTACTCATACCTCAATGATCAATAAATATAGTCCATTATCATAAATGATATTCTAAAGAGGTTACAACCAATGTTCTACATGTCCCCAAAGCATCATCATCCATTTATTTACTATTGTAGCATGAACTTTCCTAGGAGCCTAGCTCGTTTACCAACTGGCTCATCTGAATTACTAGTCCATAGAAACTCACCTAGATAACCATGTTTCTCGGGTCCTCAAATTTATTCTTATATCTTGTAAACCCCCTTATTCAAACTCAATTTTACTAACCATAACCCACATATGAAAATCAATCATATACAAATAGAAAATCACTTTTAAAACATGAAATCAAAAAAAATACCTTATCAAACATAATTATCACACAAAAATCAATTTAAAAACATATTTTAAATATAAAGAAAGAATTATAATGTAATAAAATAATGTACTGTCATGGAACCACCAAACATTCATTGGAAATAAGACAAATACTATTGGAATCCACAAGTCATACTGATAGGAGACCCTAAGGAAGAAAGAACACATGAAAACCAACAATATTCAACTAAATGAAATGATATTGAACCCATTGTATTTAATAATATTATTGGAGTAATGATAACCCAATAATTTAGAGATGAGAAACTAATATGAGGGATGATGAAGAAGGGGGAAGATATAAATTGAAGTCTCTTCAAATAATCAAGTACCAAACCATCCACAAAGTCAATAAAAGAGGGAGTGGGGAGGAAGGTATTTGTGGATAGGGATACTGTGGTTAAATGGGATAAAATAGAAGGTTTAGGGGGTTTTAATTGATGTAGAGTATAAGTGTAATTTAAATTTTTTTTTTAAGATTCTAGCTGGCGGCATGGTTTTCCAAACCATGTGCCAACATTGAAACACCTCTGTCTAAGAATAGTGGTAGGTAGTAGAGTTTACATGGAGGGGCACACATGCATGTTCCTGGGAAAGTGACACCATTGAGGTTGAATAGTTATCCTGGGCCACATGGTTTGCATTAGGCTAGTGTATGGTCTCTTATAACTATGTTTCGACTATTTTCCTCATTATGTCCATCCAAACCCGATAATGTTTTTTGGAAAATTCCTAGGTAATACATACAATAAAGGTAATACCTAAAATATATGAAAAATCGTTGAATATAACACCACTAATTTGAAACATAACACCATCATGAAAACATTTTTCCCTTATAAAGTCAAACCAAGGACCGGTCAAAAGATAAATGAGGATATTGATCCTCCACAAAATAATTTGGTTCCCATGTCTCGTTATCAACATTTATTTCTAGAAAAGGACCTAAAATAATAGAATAAACATTACTCAAATCACATTCACATGATAATCCACAATACGCACTAGTTTCTTAGTCACATAGAGATTATGTTCCAACTATAATTCCTCCCAAATCATCATGTGATATAGTTCTGATATATACTTATTCAATTTAAATACATGTAATAAATCATTATTTGATGTCAACTGGGAAGTTAACTCCAAGATATATTCCACTATAGTAATTATTTTGGTAATCTCAAAAGTATTGACATACCTCGTTGTATGTTTCCCATTATTACCAAAATTATGGTGACCTGGGCAATGTGTCACCTTTAGAAACAACTATTTACATACAAAAAACTACTATTATTAGTTTTTCTAATTGAAATATGACTAATGACAACTATATTCTACCAAAAGATAATGCATGATCACCAAAACTTTATCATAAGTCTCTTATAGATGGCTAGGCCCTAGTAAAGAATTCTACCCCACTTACATCCAGTATGGGGGTTACTCACATGTAAGATCATAATTTGCTTCAAATGGAGACATTATATTTCAATATTGGTAGATATTATTGAAAGAAAAATCCACCAACCCCAGATAGTTATCCCAGAATCCTCTAAAATATAACACAAATACACTAACCATGTCTTCCAAAATTTGGTTTTCTCGTTTATATGAACATTCATTGGAGGATAATATTCCATATTGAACTTAACCTATTCCCCTATTCCCCTATTTACTTATAAATGCCTTCCCAAAATTGAGATGTAAAATAGGTATCCCTTTATGAAACGATTGCCAACAATACACCATGCATCCTCACAATCGCTTGAACATGCATCCTACCAAATTATTCCATCAAAGTTGAATCCTACATGGGATGAAATGAGTATATTTAGAAAGATAAAAAATAACAAAAAATGAGTTCCTCTCATAGGGTGTATGAGGAAACCCAATGAGGAGATCCATGGTGACCTCATCTCTCTTCTAGGTAGGAATAGGGAGTGTTTAAAGCAGACTTGAGGGTGTCTAACGCTCATATTTAACCTATTAACATGTATAACATCTAGTTATAATGTCATATATATAATATATTATACCTATCATCTAAAACTGATGAAACATTTCTTAAAAAATATTAGTATCCCTAGGATGAATGGACCACTTTTATTGTTAGCTAACCTATATCATCGCTTTCTATAGTGATAATGGTAAAATGAAGCATGCCTTGAAGGAAAGAATCCCTTCAGAAGAAATTGACCATTAATTAGGAATCTCCCCACCATTTATGAGAATCATAGAAATTAGTAATACATCATATTTATGTTTTTAAAAGGATATAATTTCAATAAGAGAGGTTTTCGACCAAGTGCTATCCAAGATCATAACACCATTGTGCTCCTTGGATTCCAAATGCATTCAGGGAGAAATCCCCATCAAAGTCCACCCACCACTGTACTCCATTAAACCTTGAACATGTAACTTTATTCTATTGTGATATGCCACCACATATCATCTACCTAGGGTATAGAAAATATTAAATTTAAACTGTTGAAGGTACTTGACCCATTGGCACTACATTGGATTTAAAACCTTTTGGGAGAAAATACAGGATGCACTTTTTGATCTCGTAAGTCTATGAATTTTTTCCCAAAAAAATATTGAATCCAAGAAAACAATTCATTTATAATTTCTTCTATTTCATTTTCTTGGGTGGTGTAGTTCCTTTTTTTGGTTTATGTTGGCATTATCCATATGTTACCATGTTATCACCCTGCATTAGTACCGAACTCAAACCCATACCTGAAGCATCGCAATAGACCACGTAGCCTTTTCTGAAATCAAGTAAAATCAAATAGGTAAAGTGTTAAATAGCCATTTTAGATACAAAAATAGGTATTTAAATCCATTCTCCAATCAATCCTTACCCCATTTTTGATAAACAAAGTCTTCAGTGAAGCAATCCAAGAGAAATCCCTAAAAAACTGCATGTAGTATCCTACTAGAAACAAGAAGTCCTTTATATCAAATCCTTTTCTATGATTCTCCCATTACATAACTACTCTAATATTATCTAGGTCCATTGAAACTAAATACTCTGAGATCAGGTGTTCAAGAAATATGACTTATAGAATCATTATATTTCACCTGTAGATCATATCACAGAGATGAGGATTTTAAATTTTCTTAGAACAATTCTTAGCTGCTGACCACGTTCCTCTTCAGTTGTAGAGTAGAGAGAATTTTCATCCAAAAATACCATGAAAAAAATTTCAATATATTTATATAACATCCATATCATAAGGGACATGAAAAATAGTGGTTAATTATTCATTTTTAATGGCATGACTGGATATTCAGAGTGGTCACACCTGCTTCAGAAAGCTAACATGTTAACATTAGCTTCTCTTACCCTGACCCAATGATACCCAAAGCATATGTAGATCTTAGAAATCCATATTTTCCCCTTGATCGGATCAAAGAGGTCATCAATGTGAGCTAATGGATATTTTGAATTTATGGTGACCATGATTATTTTTTAGTAATTGATGTACAACCAGAGTGATCCATCACCCTTTTTGTTAAATAACACTTGTGTAAAAAAGGTGAGATGCTCAGGAGAATGAATCCTGTGGATTCCAAATCATACAT
Source organism: Viscum album (assembly GCA_963277665.1). Taxonomy (NCBI): domain Eukaryota; kingdom Viridiplantae; phylum Streptophyta; class Magnoliopsida; order Santalales; family Viscaceae; genus Viscum; species Viscum album. The sequence goes on along the minus strand of OY728119.1, from coordinate 765,375,480 downwards.
TAATATATTTAATTCCCTAAACTCTGTGGTGGGATATATTACATGAGGGAAGAGATATTGGATATGTTACTAGCACTAGATCGATGGTGAACTCCACATCCGGTTCTAGTGGAAAATCCATGTATTCCTCTATAAATACATCTTGAATCACATATACTATGGAAGGAAACCCATTATTAGATTTATTTTTTGTTATACTACCACATAAGATAAGATACTTGAAAAATGAGTTTGCCTAACTCTATATGTTAAGGAAGAAATCATCCTCACCATAGATCTCATACACCATCGAAAACCTGAGTACTCTCATCAGGTGCCATGAGAGTTACCCACTATTGATAACAATCTATGTTTTCCTTGAAATAAAAAATTCAATCCATTACCAAGATCACATAAAAGGGTTCCATTTATGGAACAATGAAGTCTCATTCCAACTTGACCTATGTCATCATGAGTGAACATGATGGGAATATGAAACCTTGTTCCTAACTCTTCCCAAGAGGTGTAACCAAATCCATGGAATAGGTAATAATATTTACTAGAAGTTTTAATGAGTCCATATAGTGAGAAAGTATGAAATAATTAGAATCATCATTATAAAAAAATGAAACATCTATAGATGATGATATAAAAATAGGACTTTGAATAATTAAAGGTCTTGTATCTGATTCTTATGAATCTAAGCATATATATTGAAGGATAATAATCTATTTATGAGCCTGGGTTTGACTAATAACCTATATATTTTCACTTATATGAATCTTCCCAATAGTATAACCATCACTACCTCCATAACCACCAAACAGAGAACCCATAACTTTGGATAGTTCAAACTGGGATTTCATTCCCACGAGGGCTAAATAGCCTACACATCTCTATGTTGGGAGTATATTTATTCTAAACTAATCCATGTTTCCCATAATTCCACACTGGTCAAATCATGTATATGGATATGAGAATGTATTCTGTATGTGCCTAGGGGTTCCACATTGATTGAACATTACAATCTCACCACTAGTAGTTGCTAACGAAGATAGTCGGGATGGATAACTAAAGATACTATCACTCATCTTCCGTAACTTAACATGATTCCTCTTCATCGTAGAAATTTCATGGCCTACCTCACCCGCAAATAAAACTGATCCATAAAACCCATATTTACCCATCCGGTCAATTTCTACCATTAATGAGTGATCAATAACATCAAGGTAATGGAAGGCCTCCATGGTATCTCATCAACATTATTAGAAACTACAAGAGGATCATCAGTCAAGGGATTCATATTGGACACTCAAGGAGGGAATTAATTTTTGTGGATGAGGTATTATTAAGTAAAAGAAATCCAACGAACCAATAATATTATATTATTGTACTAGTTACCTTTTAAATTTAGTCAATATCATTTCTAGGGGATATTATTTAAGCCTTCTCCACTTTCAGTACCGTTGAACCATTTTTATAAAATTTATAAATATTTCAATAAAAAATAAATTTTATGTTAGGAATTGATATCCAATACCGAGATACAACCCTATTTCAACTAATGAGCCTTAAAATGTTCATTATAAGGCACCATAGGCATAAAATGTACTATATCTAAAATGTGGTCAGCATAATCTAGCATGGACCATTGTCCCTAATAGTGGTCTATAAACTCATGGTGTAAAGACCTAGAATTTCCATATAATTTTTTTTAATCATTTGGGATTATTACGAGTCTGTGAAAATTGACAGCACGCGATTCTAAGGCCCAGAGATCCCAGAACGGAATTTTGAACTTTTTTAAGGTACATTCAATAAACATGTGAGCGGAAATTTCTATCTTTTGAACTGGTGCTCAGATTAAAAATCTAAGTGCACTGTTGAATTCAGAAAACTGGGATTCTCTTGGGAAAAACATAACTTCAACTGGAAAGGGTAGGATGAAAAAGATAATTTTTGGAATTTACAAAAAAATAATAAAATAACTCCTTGAGTTATTTTATTTCTTTTATTTGTAAGAGATGAGTGATGGTGGAGGGACTGCTAGGCTGTCAAGTCATTTAATATCTGGTTACACTTAGTTTTGTAACCGTGTCGTCGAGAGATTAATGGGTTCATTAATTAAATTCATTCATGAACCACATTAATTGTGAGACAAGTTAAACTCACCTTTCTTTTATTTAAACAATAGATTCGAGTGGGTTTGTATAACCCATGGAAGAATTCATAACGAAGTGCTAGAGAAATCTTCCACCATCATAGAACGGAGCTTTGATGCCTTAGAGGATTCAATTTGGAGATCAACGAACACCAATGAACATGCTTCGAACATAGACCCGTCTTCCTCACCGACATCATATACCAACGTATTCAAGGTAGGGGGTCTCATTTTTTAACTAAGAGTTGTTCATTCTTTAATTTCTTCCCATGTTATAATGCTAACACCAAGGATGCGGGCCAAATGAACAAGGCATAGACCCTCTGTTGATCTCAGTATTGGTTTAATTTTTCATGGGCAACCAAAAAATATAGAGGAAAGATGAAACTAAGGGTCGTGTAGTGTAGGCACCATCCTGAAAGATCTGTAGGCATAGACGAGAAGAAAATCGGACCATAAGAGCTTCACTAGGGGCCCACGTAATGTAACACCCCAACCCCAGTTACCCAGAGTCGGTGCATTATTGCGTAACATTGGAATTATCACAAAAGATCAAGTCTCAAAAAACCGATTAGTTTAGTATCCTTGGAAACACTAGATACATTCATAAATGTTACATTACATCATAAAGTGAACAAATAAAATAACATAGTCTCCATTTTCCACACTCATATCCCCTTCAGACTATCCATACAGGTCATTCCTAAAATACTTCTTCACATCCTGGAAAAATTAAAAAAAATAAAAGGGGTGAGCTCAGATGCTCAGTAAGGATAACAATATAACGGAAGCTTTCATAAATAAACATAAAAATTTAAGGCAATGTATAACTAAACAAAATCCATTTAAACATGAACTTCAACATAATATGGAAAAAATAAAATGAAATAATGTCATTCACATATTCAAATGGATATTATACTGGTCGAATATTTACATGCAATATCAATAACCACTTTCCTAATGATGGAATGCATAATGTCAGACTATCATAACCATGTAGCCAAGGCCTCGTTCCAAGACAACAAATAAGATTTTGTCAAGGCCTCGTTCCAAGACACTAGTTTGTCTCATGAGACCTGCCAATGCATCGAGGAGTTATAGCGGGCTCCACCCATCACTTATTAAGTCCAATGCATTCCTCATATGAACAGGGTTAAACATATCATAAACCATAACATAATCGTATCACATAAAATATGCATAAAAGAAACATAACATTTCCACATTTCAATCACAAGATATCAATACAACATAATGATATAATAAAAACACTTCCAAAACCATTTTCAATACCAAAATAAAAGAAAATTGAAACATGGTATTTATTTTTCATTTTAAAAAGGTTATGGCTTGTAGAAGAAGCCGAAACTCAAATAATGGTCATGGTGGCGGAGAAGTCATTGTCTCCGCATACGTAAGACAAAAAATTACTTTTCTCATTTAGTAAAAACGCTTCATATAAAAAGATTCCTTTTGAATAAACGTAAAAGTCAAAGGGGTTTATACACCGTATAAAAGAAAGTTGTGTATAAAACAAGATATGCCTCAATGAAAGGAGATTGAGACGAAGTCCCTTACAAAGATCTTTTTTTTAAATAAAATGGATCTATTATGTGTATTCAATATAAGTACACATAAAGAAAGTATAAATACTAGATAGGACATAAAAATATCATGACATAATTTGAATGTAGGATATTAACCCAACGAATATAAATTGGGTTAAGAAGTTCCCTTACCACTCATCTATTCTAATTTGTTTTGAAAATGATGGAAAGATTCCTTTCAAAAATGTATAAGGTAAAATAAGGGTATAAATGTATTTAAACCATTGTCTAATATATATTAAAAATGTTTTGAAAGACATTTTTATGAAACATGGATGTGGCTGATAAAGATTTCCCAGTAGATAACTACATATAAACAACCATGGATAATGAAGAGGTTGTAGAATTAACCCTTACCTCATGTCCGACTTGACTCGGTCGTTATTTAACCTCCTGGATAATAAACTAGAGTTAATTTATACTTGCTTATGAACCTTTTTCAAGTTCATTATTCCTCTTATATAACTTATTACCATGTTATGAACATTATGTAATTATTTAAGTTAATAACAGTCGTTTTGTCGAACTTTGGTACTTGAGTCAAAAATAAACTTCTTATAATTACAAGTTGTTCATGGGGTGAAATATCCATTACATCCAGAATTATATTCATGATTTAGATATCATATATATCATATATATTTAGTATATACATGCATTTATAATATTATATAACATTTAGAGGTAAGAAATGAAATGCACCATTCATGGAGACGGTAAGCTGTACGTACGCATGAACGGTACTTTCATTTCTATTTCGTATTTAATGGAATGAAATTATAATTATATAAAGTTATAATATAATTCCAGTATAATATAATGTATAATACCATTTACTCCATCCTTTATACATCCCACATATGGCATTAATGATTCAAATCACTTTGAGGGGGCGGTAGTCCGTACTTCCTGAAATGAAATTATCGCGTTTACCCATAATGGAAATGATAATGGTATTCCATAAATGAAAAATACATAATCATAAGGAAAAAAATACATAATATATATCATATATAAAAATATTGTCATCATAATGTCCACCATTAGAGGTGTTAAAAGAAGATTGAACAATCATCGTTTCATGAGGCAGTAATTCGCCACCCACAGAAACAGTATGTTCTTTAACCATTAGACGAAGGTGTGTGTAAGTGTAAATAAAATCCTTATCATAAAAACATCCAAGTATATTTAGGATACTGGTGTTGTTATAAAATAAATTAATAAAAGGATTTTAGGGGGTTGGATAATCAAAATAAAAACAAAAGAACTCAAGAAAAGACATTACCTTAAAATCGTGTAACTCTTATTGATTTGAGCCAAAGGCTTCCTTGGAAGACTTATTCCCAAAGTGAGGCTTCTATGACTAATAGAAGGAAGATGGGAGAGTATTTGGGCAGAGTTTGGCTGATCCAAATGGCTTGAGAGGTGTGGGTAAGGTATTAGAGGTGGGGGCCTTTTATAAGAGGAGAGGAGGGGCACTCTTGGAAAGTTATAAAAGGTTACTTTACTATAAAATGATTTTCGGATTTAAAAGGTCCCAAAATTATATATTTCTAGGATAAGGTGATAAGAGTTCTAAATCCACCCATACTATAGGTTTTTTACATGTTTAGCGCTTATATTTTATATTATCTTTTCATTTTATTTAAATAGTTAAATAATGAGGTAATCGATGCGTCATCATGGTGTCATAAATAATTTAATTTATTTAATGTCTATCAATTATAAAACAAAATATAATTATGTAGGAAATATTTATAGCTTTATAATGAATATTTATAGTAAAAAATATGACATTTATAACCCCATTTAAAAATTGTTTTAGTAAAACAACTCATGTTTGTGACATTTTTATTTTAACATTAAATAAAAAGTTTTTAATGTCAATTTCCTACCAAAGTGGCTACATGGGATCCCCAAGTTGACACATGGATTGTATTGGTCGGACATGACTCATCCAATATGGGCAGGACAAGTTTAAAGGTCATTTCACATAATTATAACATTATCTTTACCTTAAATTACACTAATTACCTTTAATCACAATTAATTAAACTTAAAAGTTATTATTCACCAAAAAAATATTTTAACCCCATTGAACCACATTTTACTTCCTAATGACAACCATGTATGTCGGATTTTTGAAAATAAAATCACAGAAGTGGTAATGTTTCATTTAAACGAAAAATCAGTTTTTTAACTACCACTTAGTGGTTTCACTATTCATCAAAAATTGATGTTTTTCAGAACAAAGCCAAAATTTCACCCTAAGCAATAATTGATATTCCAAATTCAAAAATGATTTATATTTTAAAAAATTCCAAACATATAAGTTTCATTAATTAATTTTATAATCAATTCTCACTGTCATAATAAATAGCGTGTTTTTAAGAAAGAATATATATCAAAGGATTGACAATTGTTTATGTCCAATTTCAAAGTGAAAGTAATTCTAATGACCACCATTGGATAAAATGGTAAAAATATATTCTAATTAAAATTTAAAACCACTCAATAGTATAATTTATCACTATAAATTATTTTGATTAAAGAAGTTGTTTTTAAGTATTTTTCACTATTCATAAAAAAATTGAAAGTTCTCAGAAAAATACCAAAAATTCAACATAGGCTAATTTCGATATTCCGAATCCAAAAATGAAGTCCATTTTGAAATATAAAATATATATAATTTCAAAAAGTGGGTATTACTATTCATAAGGGCTATTTTGATTGGTCGTAGTGTGTTAGAATCTCGAACTTGCGTATAATGCAAGCTATTGCATTATTGAAAGAGAAGCGTATCGTGGAAGCTCGGGGTGTTACATTCTCCCCTCCTTCAATAAATTGCATCCTCGCAATTTGAAACTTTTCTTTGAAAATAAAAGGTTGAAATAGAAAATACATTTGTGGAAAACCCACATCGGAAATAAGGTTAATAAAAATATAACTTTAAAAGAAATAAAGATAAGTACACAGGTCACCTGAGATAGCCCATACAAGGATTCTATGAAAATATGGATATGGAAGAAAAAAAAACCATCAAGGTCTGATGGAGAGTTGTATAAAACTGGATTAGGATAAAGTTAACTATAAGAAAATCACAAACTTGTGATTGGTTAAACGGTCATTGAATCCCCAGTTGGAAAAGTTAACCGGCAGCATGTTTGTTTTAAGTTACCTTTTATAAAGTTGAGGAATTTATTTAGGAGATTTACTAAGAACGTAAGGGAATATACATACTTGTCATGTAGACTTTCATTCTTTAATAAATTTTTTACCACAAACCCATCTTTCACTCTAAAAGTTAATAGAACTCAAAAAATATTCTATTTATAATAATTGTATAAGGTTCCAAAAATTAACACATACCATTTAGATTAGGAAAACTTATTTGTAATAACCAGGGAATTCCTGTAGGCTAGTGGTAGGTAATAAAGGCCTGTTGCACTATGGTTGTGGGTTCGATTCCTGCATCTTTGTCCGACGCGACGGGTTATCCCCCGACCTACAGGTTATCCTTTTCCTAAAAATATAGTATTATAATATTCCAAAAGTAATCTTCAGAAATGTTTTAACCTTAGAAAATACTATCCAAATTTCAACTTAATCCATTCCAACCTTTATAGTTATCCAAAATACCCTTACCCAGACTTTTTCTAAAAGGTCTCTAAATTCCAAAATCAATTGTAACATCAGATTCCCCAAACAAAGTAAAGTTTCTCTTATTGTCACATACTAAAAATATGATTACCTTAATCATATTAAAACCTTAATGAAATCAAAAAGTACTGCAGTAAAATCCTTATATATATCACATTATTCTTATAACCAGAATATAATCCTTGAGTCCAAAAGCACCAATACATTAATTATTCCACTTCAACTGTAGTAACTGCATAAGATTGTTCTTGATCCCTTGGCCTTTTCTGAGGTAAGTTTCCCTGACACTTAGGACATTCATTTCTATAATGCCCAATTTCCCTACAATTTTAGCATTCAACATTGATAGCCTCTTTCTTTCCCTTACAATCACGCGCCTGGTGACCTTTTTCCCCACATTTATAACAAACTCTCATTCCTTTTAGGCACATACCGGGGTGATTCTTCCCACAATTATCGCATAATGGAAACTCCTTATTTCCCTTTTTACTTTTATCTATCTCTTGTTCCACCGTTCTCTTCTTCTCTTGTTTTACATTGTTGTCATAAGACTTAGATAATTCTTTTTCTGTCTTGATAGCACACGAGACTATATCTTCATATGTTGAGAAAGATTGTGATACTAATGCTCGACAGAGAAACTGTTTTAACCCATCAAAGAAATGATCGATCTTACTTCTTGGGTTACATATATAATCTACAGCATGCCTCGCTAACCTTGTAAAGTTAGCCTCATACTTTGCGACATTCTCATCCTCCCTCTACCTCAGACTCAGAAATTCCCTTTCCATATCTGCTCTATGGTCATGTGGAAAGTATTTTTCTATGAAAATTTCCTTAAACTCCCTCCATTCCATACTTGATACTTCTTCATCTTCCTTTGTTTTTTGAATCAGTGACCACCATTGATCGGCATCTCCAGTGAGGCGGTAGACTGCCATGACAACCTTCTCCCTTTTGCTACTCCCCAAGGCATGGAATATTTTCTCTAATGAGTTTATCCATTTCTCAGCTACTAATGGATTTGTACCCCATTAAATGTTGGCGGTTGTTTACTCATGAAGCCGTCTAACATTGATCCTCCATGTTGCGGATCAAGGTTCTCCATACAAGTAAGGTTATTATTCATAACCTGAGTGAGTGGTCCCAGTATGGTAATAAGTTGATTAGCACCAGTTGTATCTCCATCTTCACAATAATTATCTTGAGAAGGAGGGAAATCCCTACACGGAATGCGTGCATTGATACAGTTTCCATTCCTCCCACTAGGCGCTATTTCTAAACAATGGCATAAACTAAATTATTTTATGAATTAAAATACACAATTCCATACTTGTAAAACACTTAACATAAATTGAACTATTTATGGATATAATCCATAATCATAAAAATGTTTTCTTTGAGGAAGTATGTACTCATAATCCCTTCATAATGGTTTGTAAATAAAATGATAATTATCATAAGCATATCCCCCGGGAGTGTCGTAACCTAGAGTGCAGCAAGGCCCGTTGTCATGCAACAGTCCCCATTATAGTCTAGCTCAAATCAGTGTTTTTGGGTTTTACCCCTAGGTACATCTGTGCCAGATCAGCCTCTACCTGCTCGTATTCAGACAGGGATGTATTGCATGGAAAACTCACAAAATCTCTATAAAACCAAAATTCTATAAAGTTCTTCTATACTAATCCTCAAAGTCTATCTTCGGGATATGTGCTCTAATCAGAGTTTATCTAAATATAGCTTCCAAGGTTAGTACTAAACTGCCTCTAATACCAACTGAAACGCCCCGACCCCAGTTACCCAGAGTCGGTGTATTATTGCATAACATTTTCATGATCACAAAAGATCATGTATCGAAAGACTTATTAGTTTATTTGCCCTGGAAACACTAGATACATTCATAAATGTTACATTACATCATAAAGTGAAAAACTACAATAAGATAGTCTCCATTTTCCACACTCATAACCCCTTCATACTATCCCTGCAGGTCATTCCTAAAATACTTCTTCACATCCTGGAAAAATTAAGACATTGAAAGGGGTGAGATCAGATGCTCAGTAAGGATAACAATATAGCGGAAGCTTTCATAAATAAACATAAACATTTAAGGCAATGTATAACTAAACAAAATCCTTTTAAACATGAACTTCAACATAATATGGAAAAAATAAAATGAAATAATGCCATTTACTTATTCACATGGATATTCTACTGGTCGAATATTCACATGAAATATCAATAACCACTTTCATAATGATGGAATTCATAATGCCATACTATCATAACCATGTAGCCAAGGCCTCGTGCCAAGACTAAAAATAAGATTTTGTCAAGGCCCCATTCCAAAACACTAGTTTGTCTCATGAGACCTGCCGATGTATCGAGGAGTTATAGCGGGCTCCACCCGTCACTTATTAAGTCCAATCTATTCCTCATATGAACAGGGTTAAACATATCATAAACCATAACATAATCGTATCACATAAAACATGCATAAAGTAAACATAACATTTCAACATTTCAATCAAAAGTTATCAATACAACATATTGATATAATAAAAAAACATTCAAAACCATTTTCAATACCAAAATAAAAGAAAATTAAAACTTGGTATTTATTTTTCATTTTAAAAAGGTTATGGCTTGTAGAGGAAACCGAAACTCAAATAATGGTCATGGCGGTGGAGAAGTCATTGTCGCCGCATACATAAGACAAAAAATTCCTTTTGTCGTTTAGTAAAAATGCTTCGTATAAAAATATTCCTTTTGAATAAACATAAAATTCAAAGGGTTTTATACACCATATAAAAGAAAGTTGTGTATAAAATAAAATATGCCTCAATGAAAGGAGATTGAGACGAAGTCCCTTACAAAGATCATTTTTTTAAATAAAATGGATCTATTATGTGTATTCACTATAAGTATTCATAAAGAAAGTAAAAATACAATATAGGACATAATAATATCATGACATAATTTAAAATTATGATATTAACCCAAAGAATAGAAATTGGGTTTAGAAGTTCCCTTACCACTCATCTATTCTGATTTGTTTTGAAAATGACGGAAAGATTCCTTTCAAAAACGTATAAGGTAAAATAAGGGTATAAATGTATTTAAACCATTGTATAATGTATAGTAAAAATGTTTTGAAATAAATTTTTAAGAAACATGGATGTGGCTGATAAATAGTTCCAATTAGATAACTGCATATAAACAACCATGGATAATGAAGAGGTTGTCGAATTAACCCTTACCTCGTGTCCGACTTGACTCGATCATTCTTTAACCTCCTAGATAATAAACTAGAGTTAATTTATACTTTCTTAAGAACCTTTTTCAAGTTCATTGTTCCTCTTATATCACTTATTACCATGTTATGAATATTATGTAATTATTTATGTTAATAACGGTCGTTTTGTCGATCTTTGGTACTTGAGTCAAAAATAAACATCTTATAATTACAATTAGTTATTGTGGTGAAATATACATTACATAAAGAATTATATTCATGATGTATATATCATATATATCATATATATCCAGTATATACATGCATTTATAATATTACATAACATTTAGAGGTAAGAAATGAAATGCACCGTTCATGGAGACGGTAAGTCGTACATACGCATGAAAGCTACTTTCATTTCTATTTCGTATTTAATGGAATGAAATTATAATTATATAAATGTATAATATAATTCCAGTATAATATAATGTATAATACCATTTACTCCATCCTTTATACATCCCACATATGACATTAATGAATCAAATCACTTTGAGGGGGCGGTAGTCCGCACTTCCTAAAATGAAATTATCGCGTTTACCCATAATGGAAATCATAAGGTATGCCATAAATGATAAATACAGAATCATAAGGAAAACAAAAACATAATATATATCATATATAAAAATATTCTCATCATAATGGCCACCATGAGAGGTTTTAAAATAATATTGATCAATCATCGTCTCGTGAGGCAGTAATTCGCCACCCACAGACACAGTATGTTCTTTAACCATTAGACGAAGGTGTGTGTAAGTGTAAATAAAATCCTTCTCATAAGAACATCCAATTATATTTAGGATACTGGTTTTGTTACAAAATAAAGTAATAAAAATATTTTCAGGGGTTGGAGAAGAAAAATAAAACAAAAGAACAAAAGAGAAGACATTACCTTAAAATCGTGTAACTCTTTTTGATTTGATCCAAAGGCTTCCTTGGGAAGACTTATGCCCAAAGTGAGGCTTCTAGGAGTAATAGAGGGAAGTTGGGAGAGTATTTGGGAAGTGTTTGGACGAGCCAAATGGCTTGAGAGGTGTGGTTAAGGTGGTAGAGGTGGGGGCCTTTTATAAGAGAAGAGGAGGGGCACTCTTGGAAAGTTATAAAAGGTTACTTTATTATAAAATGATTTTCGGATTTAAAAGGTCCCAAAATTATATATTTCGTGGATAAGGTGATAATAGTTCTAAATACAACCATCCAATAGGTTTTTGACATGTGTAGCTCTTATATTTAACATTATCTTTTCATTTTATTTAAATCGTTAAATAGTGAGGTAATCGCTGCATCAACATGGTGTCATAAATAATTTAATTTATTTAATGACTAAAAATTATAAAAAAATATCATTATGTAGTAAATATTTCTAGCTTTCTAATGAATATTTATAGTAAAAAATATGACTTGTATAACCCCATTTAAAAATTGTTTTAATAAAACAACTCATGTTTGTGACATTTTTATTTTAACATTAAATAAAAAGTTTTTAATGTCATTTTCCTACCAAACTGGATCCATGGGGTCCCCAAGTTGACCCATGGATTTTCTTGGTCGGCCATGACTCATCCAATAGGGGTATGAAAAGTGTAATGGTCATTTCATATTATTATAACATTATCTTTTCCTTAAATTGCACTAATTACCTTTAATCGCGATTAATTAAACTTAAAAGTTACTATTCACCAAAAAAATATTTTAATCCCATTGAACCACATTTTAATTCTTAATGAAAAACATGTATGTAGTATTTTTGAAAATAAAATCATAGAAGTGGTAATGTTTCATTTAAATGAAAAATTAGTTTTTTAACTACCACTTAGTGGTTTCACTATTCATCAAAAATTGAAGTTTTTCAGAACAAATCCAAAATTTCACCCTAAGCTATAATTGATATTCTGAATTCAAAAATGATGTCTATTTTAAAAAATTCCAAACATATAAGTTTAATTAATTAATTTTATAATTAATTCCCGCTATCTCAACAAATAGCGTGTTTTTAAAAAACAATATATATCAAAAGATTGACAATTGTTTATGTCCAATTTCAAAGTGAAATGAATTCTAATGAACACTATTGGATAAAATGGTAAAAATATATTCTAATTAAACTTTAAAACAACTCAATAGTATAATTTATCACTATAAATTATTTTGATTAAAAAAAATTTATGTATTTTTCACTATTCATAAAAAAATTGGAAGTTCTCAGAAAAATACCAAAAAATTCAACATAGGATAATTTCGATATTATGAATCCAAAAATGAAGTCCATTTTGAAATATAAAATATATATAATTTCAAAAAGTGGGTATTACTATTCATAATGGATATTTGGATTGGTCGCGGTGTGTTAGAATCTCGAACTTGTGTATAATGAAAGTTATTGCATTATTGAAAGATAAGCGTATCGTGGAAGCTTGGGGTGTTACACGGAAGCTCCATCGGCATGGCGGTGCCTGAAATAGGAGGAGCTGGAGGCCGGTTCCCACTGACCACATAGGGATGGTGGTGCTCGAAGGTGTTTTGGTTTACATGGGTGGTCTCCCTTTGTCGGTCGCATTAAAGCTGGGTGGTGTGTTGCAGCGGAGCACCGCGGAGCGCCGTAGAGGAGGGCCACGACTATGAGCCACAGTGGAAGGAGGACTCACGCCCGCGGGGTTGCAGGTGATCGGTCCATATGGACTGGCCAAGTGGAGAAGTGCCAACTATCACTGCAAATTGAAGGACTTGAACAGCCAAGCTGTTCGAGAGGGGAGCAGACCCTAACGCCAACCAGCGTTCTGCGCCCAGCAGGGTTGATCGGGCCAAACCCGCGGCCCAACAGGCTAAGGCCATGGCCTAGAGGGCCGGTTCCATGACCCAACAGGCCATATTGGGCCTTGCCAAATTGGTCTGAGCCCTACCCCTTTAGGCCTGGTGGGGTCGGTTTGACCGGGTCAGACCGGACCTGAACCCACTTACGGGCTGATTTCGCTTAAATGGGCATATCTCCTAAACCAGACGTTCCTTTGATGAACTATCTACGGAGATGGAACCCTTAGGATGAGATAATCCTTTTGAGATACTCCACTTGAGTTTTGGAGAATGTTGGAGTATGGTCGGGTTGGATTGAACCCGAATCCAACCAATCCCTTGACACTAAAATGCCTATAACTTTCAGACCGGGTGTCCAATTAACAAACTGTCTGTTGAATTGGAAACCTTATGAAATGGTGGTTTATCAGTTTGCTTCTTTATGGGAATTTTTTATAGTTGAAATATGACTGATAGCTTGAGGATAGGATCCTCCCATAATCCTGCGTGCTAAGTGCGGGAATCCAGTGGCTGGTTGTGACGGGAAGAATGAAGGTTGATCAAGTGTGGGTTAGTACCTATAGATCCTATGTGGGTTGGATACTTTGTGGGTCAGCGCTTAGTGATCCTATGTGGGTCATTTCATACTAATCTTGTATAGGTCAGCATTTAACATTCATGTGTGGGTTTGCACCTATCGATCCTATGTGGGTTAAATCCTGTGTGGGTCATCACCTATCGATCCTATGTGGGTCAGTACTCAGCGATCGTATGTCAGTCAGCACATGCTGATCCTATATGGGTTATCAGTAGAGCCTCTTGATAGAATAAGATAATCTATCTTTATGAATAATCATATTTCCTTATTTACTTAAGTTATACCTGGTGTCAGATGTCATTTTCTTTGTGCTTTATGATTGAGATCGTGATTTGTAGTAATTCCTTTGTGGAATTCTGAGAGACCTTCGGGGTTCTTAGGGTCCTTACTGAGTATTGTTATACCCACCCCTGCATGGGCTTCGCCCACACCTTTTTGTGTCTTGTGCAGATGATGGAATACTTTGACTGAGACTCAGGGAGCCAAGACATGATGGTGTATAGAGGTGACCAGTAGACGTGGAGAGCCATAGTGACGAGCTATAGCTACCCTTCAGTTAAAATACATGGTGGGTGACCTTAGAATATATTTTTACTTTTACCTTTACTTCTATTTTAGGTGGGCTAGTATTCTATACCCATTTACATTTAGTACTTACTTTTACAATTAGTTGAGGTTTTTAGTTGTGGTTGTTTCATTCTTCTTCTATTGTGTTATACTTGTGTGCAGTGTGCCCTATCTATGTGTGTATAGATTTTGAGGTAATTCCTTCCCTTTTAGGGATATTTTTTTCTGGTGCTAGTCACCAACCCCTGTCCTATGGATGGAGATCTTGGGGTAGTCATAGCGTAGGCCTCAGGGGACGGTTCATGACAAAGTGGTATCAAAGGGAGGTTCTACCAGGGGAACTAAGAGTATATGTTTTCAATACAGCAATAGGGTTAAGTGTCTTGAGTTTGGGTTTCAGTTTAGGGAGTCAAGTATTGGTGTGGAGGCTGACATATCCATAAACCAGGACCCTGAATTCTGATTTCCGACTCGGTTCATGAAAACACTAGTTGTGTGTGTTTTGAAAATGTTGTTTTCTTTTTGATCTCATTGAGTTATCTCACTAGGTATAACTTACAGACCGTGGAACACCTATTTATTTTAGTATGTCGCTGCATAGATAGCCATCAAGGATTCCAAAGAGAGATCATGATGAAGGTCCACCGAGCGATGAGGCATCGGTGCAGGGCCCTCTTACAATGATAGCACCATCGGGTGGTGTACCAGTAGCACCACCACTCGTAGGGAAGAAGTTTCCACCAGCCCCAATAGCAAACCATGCACAATGACTGAGCATGTTTCATGAGTTCTAGATACAAATGCCTCTTAGATTTTGAGGTGAGAAAGACCCGAAGTCATCTAATGACTGGTGGGAGGCTAAGCGATGGGTTTTTCACTTGGTTGAGACACCGACAAACTAGATAGTGATCCTAGATGCTAGCCTCTTTCAGGGCACAACAGGGACATGGTGGATCGTGATGCTCCATACACATGAGGAGGAAACAATCTCCTGGTTGGACTTTAAGACCCTTTTCATGTAAGAGTTCGTACCAGTGACTCTATACTCTATGCGTATTTAGAAGATTTTTCACTTATAGTAGGGCTGCCTAACAGTATCCCAATACTTGTCGGGTTTCACTAACCTCTCTCGCTACACCACCGATATGGTACGTGGACCTTTATTCAGGGCCCAGAACTTTGATTAGGGTCTCCTATGGGAGATCAGAGCGTTGATGATATCACTAAATATCCTAACGTAGGCTAGAGTGTTTGGGCGAGCACTATTGGTGGAGATCTTCCTAGCTGAGTAGGAACCGACAGTGAGAGCCACCAATGGACGACAAATAGTTGAGTAATCTGCAATAGGTAGTAGGTAGATGACACAGAGGTCCAAGAAGGATAGACCTTTTGGAGGGTGATCCAGGATGTAGGGTTGAAGGTGATGATCTCACGAGACAGAGGGGGTCAGCAGAGAAGCAGATTGTGCTTCACATGCAGCGGGTAGGGTCACATGGCTCACGATTGCCCAACCCAGTGTACTGATGATTAGCAGATGAGGAGATCCGCATGATTGAAGATATGGAAAAGGAGTAGGTCGTGAAGTAAGCAGTGGATGACGGTTTGAGGCTCTACCGCCTCCACCCCCAGATGGTCCACCCCAACCATAGGGAGCAGGTGAACAGGGGAGAGCTCAGCATTAGGTGTCATAGGTCTATGACCACGGTGCTATGAAGTTTATTCAAGTTATGATCTGTGATTATTCCACCCTATCTTTGGTTCTCATAGACACAGGTTCCAGTCACTCTTTCATTTCCATGGAACTCATTCAAAGCTCAGAGATTCTGATGGAGTATTTGTCTTGATCCTTATATTTAGAGACACATACATGAGAGGATTCGATGATTACACATTGGTCCAGGAAGTTTGAGCTTTTTCTAGTAGGTGAGAGCTCAGTTGGGATCTCCTAGCAGCTGCATCAAGGCCTTACAATGTCATCTTGGGTATGGACTAGTTATCCATATTCCATGCTCAGATCGACTATTTTAGGGGAAAAGTGTGGTGTGTCCATGAGGATGGGATCATTTTTTTCTTCACTGGTGAAAAGGAAACCTTATCAGAAAAGGGTGTATTTTCTCGGAGGGGGGTGGAGTCGATCACCCATCAGTTGTCTAGCCTCACACTCAGAGTAGTGAATGAGATAAGTCCTAGTTATCTTATTGTGGTGGACCGGTATGTTAATGTATTCCCTGATTATGTTCAAAAACTACTTCCTTATAGAGAGGTTGAATTTTATATCGACCTATACCCTGATACGACACCGGTATCTATACCGACATATCAGATGGCTCCTGTGGAGCTCCGTGAGTTAAGGGTACAGTTGGAAGACTTGCAGAGAAAGGGGTTCGTAAGGCCCAATTTTTCTCCTTGGGTAGCCCCGATTTTGTTCGCTAAGAAGTCATATGGGAGTATGAGGCTTTTTGTGGAATATCGATGCCTAAACCAGGTGATCGTCAAGAACAAGTATCCTTTTCCAAGGATTTATGACCTCTTCGACCTGCTGAAGGGAGCATAATGGTGTTTGAAGATATACCTCTGATCAGGCTATCATCAACTCAAGGTACGGGATGAGGACATATCGAAGACAGCCTTCATATGTCAGTATGGCCATTATGAGTTCTTGTTGATGACTTTCGGCATGACCAATGCTCTGACAGTGTTCAAATGACTCATGAATGGGATCTTATATTCTTACCTTGTTTTATTCATTGTATTCTTCATTGAAGATATCCTGGTGTACTCTTCGATGGAGGAGGAGCATGCCACGCATCTACAAATAGTTCTTGATACACTATGAGAGCACCATATTTATGGAAACCTCTCTAAGTGCCAGTTCTAGATATGGGAAATCCACTTGCTGGGGAACGTTATCTCAGAAGCTAGATTTGTAGTGGATTTGGAAAAGATAGAGGCAGTTCTTTCTTGGGAGCCACCCAGTAGTGTGACCAAGGTGCAGAGTTTCTTGGGGTTGGATGGGTACTACAGAAGATTTGTACCTGACTTTTCCCGGGTAGCAGTACCCTTATCTGCATTGACAAAGAAGGTCCATCCTTTCTTGTGTAAGAAGAGGTGTCAGCAGAGTTTCCAGGAGCTGAGTCATAGAATGATGAGTGCCCCCATCTTGTGGCTACCAGAAGAGGGAATTGGGTATATAGTCTAATTTGATGCATTAGATACCAGACTAGGGTGTTTCCTGATGCAAGAGAAAGTGGTGATCACCTATGGCTTACAGCATCTGAGGAAACATGAGCAGAACTATGAGACCCATGACCTAGAGTTAGCAGTAGTGGTCTTTGCACTCAATATGTGGTGGCACTACTTGGTGGGTGAATGGTTTATTGTTTACTCTGATCACAAGAGTCTTAGGTATATCTTCTCATAGAAGGACCTAAACCTGAGACAACGACAATGGATAATGTTACTCTAGGACTTTCAATTTGAGATATTCTATACTCCAGGGAAGGAGGACGTAGTAACAGATGCACTCAGCAAGAGTTCTAGTCTACAATTTCTGAATGAGGCGATAGAGAAGTTAGCCGCATTTCAAATATCCTTCGTGGATAGTGATGGAGTAGCTTACCTCTAGCCTATGATTGTAACTCCACCACTCCTTCAGTGAGTTCTGGAGGCAGAACTTGGGGATTTGGGCTACAAGACCCGACATGCTCAGATATCCTCAGGATAGGATCTTGAGGTATTTTATGATTGTGGTGACCACATCATCTTTTTCAGAGGACACATCATGGGACCAGTGATTCTATGAGAGGAGGTATTGAGGGAGTTCCACACATCCCCTTTGGTAGTACATCCTGGTGTGGAAAATATGTACCAGGACCTCTAGCGTCAGTACTAGTGGCCAGGGATGAAGAAATTAGTGGCATATTTTATTTCAAGATGCCCCTCCTGTCAGCAAGTGAAGGCTGAGCACTAGGTTCTAATAGGCTTGACTCAACCACTTGAGGTGTCAGAATGAAAGTGGGATTTTATCTCCATGGACATCATGACTGGGCTACCATGTCTGTCCAGGGTCCACGATTCCATTAGGGTGATCGTTGACTGACTCACCAAGTCAACCCAGTTCCTACCCATCTGAGAGCAGGGATCAGTAGAGGGATTGGGATTCCACTAAGTACAAGAAATTGTATGGCTTCACAGGGTACCATCAACGATCATCTTATATTGTGAAACTCATTTTACATACCAATTGTGGAAGGGATTATACGAGGCATTCAGGACTCAGCTATGCTTGAGCACAACTTTCATCCTTAGACAGATGGTTAGATGGAGTGGACCATAAAGACACTTGAGGACATTCTTCGTGCTTGTGTCCTTGATTTTGTCTACAATTGGTAGGACCTCCTTCCACTGGCAGAGATCATATACCACAACATTTGTCGCTCCACCATCAGCATGGCCCCATTAGAGGCTATGTATGGGAGACCATGCAGATCACCTCTCTGATGAATAGACCCAAGGGAGTTAGCACTTGTGGGTTTAGAGTTGGTACGGACTACCACTGAGAAGTTACAGATCATCCAGGAGTGGATGATGACTACACAGAGACAGAAAAAGTCTTATTCCAACAAGAGATGGAGACCCTTGGAGTTCGAGGATGGAGAACATGTCTTCCTGTGGGTCTCACCCCGAAGAGGATTACGGAGATTTGGTCAGGGCGGAAACCAATCTCCGAGGTTCATTGAACCTTTATAGATTCCCAATAGAGTGGGAAAGATTGCATACTATCTAGATCTTCCCCTTTAGATGCACCATGTGTATAATGTTTTCCATGTGTCGCGGATGAGGAGGTACGTGAATGATTCATCGCACGTTATTGACTGGGGCGAGCTGGACATTGATGATGGGGTGACGTTCGTAGAGTTCCCGATGGAGATAGAGGATCGACATGAGCAAGTCCTTTGTGGGCAGTATATTCCTCTGGTGCAAGTTTGGTGGTAACACATGAACCTCCAAGAGAGCACATGGGACCAAGAGGCTCAGATACGTGCTCGGTGCCCCTATTTTCCCCCTAGTTTTGTTCTAGCTTTTGGGGAAGTAAATACCTAAAGTCGGGAGACTTAATGACCTGGAATTTATGTATATTGTTTTTAATTATTTGGGATTATTAAGAGTCTGTTAAAATTGAGAAAACATGTTTTTGAGTCCTAGAGAGCTCGGAATAGAATTTTGAACCTTCTCAAGGTATGATCAATAAATGTGCGAGTGGTGATTTCTATCTTTTTAACCGGTTTGTAGATTAAAAATATGAGGGAACCGTTGAATTCATAGTGCCAGGATTCACTTAGGTGAACTTTGATCAGCAAGGTTCGTTTGAAAAGGTTAATTTTTTAACTTTTCAAAAATAAATATAAAATAACTCCTTGAGTTATTTTATTTCTTTCTTTGTTGCCGATGAGTGACAGAGGTGGAACCGATGGGTTGTCAGATCATTTAATGGAAGGTTACACTTTGTTGTGCAATCACACCATTGGGAGATTAATGTGTTCATTAATTAAACTCATTAATAAACCACATTAATTGTGAGACATGTTAAACTCTCCGTTATTTTATTTAAACAAGAGGTTGGAGTGGTTTTTGAGAATCCATACGAGAATTCATAACAAAGTGCATGAGACGTCTTCCACTATCGTAGAATGGAGCTTTGACGCCTTTGAGGATTCAATTTGGAGATCAATGAACGCCAACAAGCACACATCGAATGTAGACCTGTCTTCATCACCCGCACCATCTACCAACATATTCGAGGTAGGGGGTTTCATTGTTTAACTAATATTTGTTCATTCTTTAATTGATTCCCATGTTATAATGCTAATGCGGAGGGTGTGGGCCAAACGAACAAGGACCAGACCCTCTGCCGATCTAAATATTGGTTGCGTTCTTCATGGGAGACCAAACAATATGGTGGAAATATGAAACTGAAGTTCCCGCAGTGTAGGAACCATCCTGAGAGGGCCGTAGGCATAGATGGGAAGAAAATCGGACCACCAGAGCTTCACTGGTGGCCCATAGAAACTGTGCCGGCATGGCGGCGCTGGCGATAAGAGGAGGCAGCGGTCGGCTCCAACCAAACGTGAAGGAACGACGGCACCCGATGGCTCCGCGGCGTACATGGGTGGTCAGAATTTGCCGGCCACATTGTAGATGGGTGGCGCATTGCATTGGAGCGCATCAGAGGATGGCCACAGCTCCGAGCAGCAGCGGAAGGTGGACATGTGCTTGCGGATCCACAGATGATCGTTCCATGCAGACTGGCTAGTTAGAGCGCCACCAACTGGCACCGCTGATTGAAGGACCTGAATAACCAATCCATTTAGTAGGGGAGCGGACCCCCATGCCAACCAGCGGGCTGAGCGGGCTGAGCAGGCTGCCCCCAGCTAGGTGGGTCGGGCCAAACCCACGGCCTAGCGAGATGGGCCCACAACCTATTGGGTCGATCCCGTGGCTCAGTAGGCTGGACCAGGCCTAGCCAAATCGGGTTGAGCCCAGCCCTTTGGGCTGTTTTGGGTCGGTCGGACCGGACCTGGACCTAATTGCGGCCCAGTTTCGCTTAAATGGGTATATCTCATAAACTAGAAATTTGTTTGACAAACCTTCTACGTCACTTGAACCCTTAGGATGAGACGATTATTTTGAGATACTCCACTTGAGTTTTATAGAAAGTTTGAGTGTGTCTGGGTTGGATTGAACCCAAATCCTACCAGGCCCTCAGCACTAAAATGCCTATAACTTTCAGATCAGGTGTCCAATTGATACGCTGTCTGTTGCATTAGAACCCTCAGGACATGGTGGTTCATCAGGTTCCTTATTCATGGGACTATGTTCCGGTTGAAATATGACTGATGCCTTGAGGAGATGATCCACCTAGAATCAACTGTGCTAAGTACCAGAATCCAATGGCTTACTGTGACATGAATAATGTAGGGTGATCTTATTTGGGTTCATACTTATAGATCCTATGAGGGTTAGATATTATATGGGTAAGTGCTCAACGATCCTTTGTGGGTCAGTTCCTATCGATCCTGTGTGGGCCAGATCCTGTTTCAGTCAGCACCTATCGACCCTATGTGGGTCAGTGCTCAGCGATCATGTGTGGGTTAGCACATACTGATATTATGTGAGTTAGCAGCATAGCCTCTTGATGTACGGAGGAGACTGATTGACGTGGAGAGTCATAGTTACCATCTATACCTACCCTTCAGGTAGGATCCATGGTGGTAAACCTCAAGAGATATTTTTCATTTTACATTTACTTCCATTTTAGTTGGGCTTTTATTCTAGCCCCTTTTACTTTCAGTACTTAATTTTACACTCAGATGATATTTTTAGTTGTGGTTTTACCTTTCTTCTTCCATTGTGTTATACTTTTGCAAAGTGTTCCCTATCTATGTGTGTACAAATTTTGAGGAAATGCCTTCCCTTTTTAATGATAGGACTTTCTGGTGCTAGTCACCAACCCCTAGCCTATGGAAGATAGGATTGGGGTAGTCACGGTATAGGCCCCAGGGGATGGGTCGGTAAAAAGTGGTATCAAAGTGAGGTTCTACCAGAAGAAATAAGAGTATATGTTTTCAATGGAGCAATAGTGTTATGTGTCTTGAGTTTGGGTTTTAGTTCAGGGAGTCCATTATTGGTGTGGCAGCTGAAATATCAATACACTAGGACCCTAAATTCTGATTTCTGATTCGGTACATGAAAACACTAGTTGTGTGTGTTTTGAAAAAGTTGTTTTCTTTTTGATCTCTTCGAGTCAGCTCACCAGGTATAACTTATTGATCATGGAGCACCTATTTATTTCATGATTCCACCATGTAGACAGCTAGTAAGGATTCCAGAGATAGATCACGATGAAGTCCCAACGAGTAATGAGGCAACAGTGCAGGGCCGTCTTACAGTGATAGAACCTTCAGGTGGTGTACCAGTACCACCACCACCCATAGGGCAGTAGTTTCCACCAGCCCCACCAGCAGAGCATTCACACTGACTGATCATGTTATATGAGTTCCAAAGACAATGGCCTATGAGGTTTCGAGGCAAGACAGACCCACAAGCGGCTGAGGACAGGTTAGAGGGTGAGGCATGGGTTTTTCGCTTGGTTGAGACACCAACAGTCTATATGGTGATCTTAGCTGCTAGACACTTTCAGGGAACAACAGGGAGATGGTGGGTCCTGATGCTATAGACACACGAGGAGGAAATACTCTCTTATTTGGACTTAGAGACCCTTTTAGGGAATATTTCATACCAACGACACTCCGCTCTATGCATATTTTGAAGCTGCTGCACATATAGAAGGGCATCCTGACAGTATCCCAGTACTCGACAAGATTCACTGACCTCTCTCAATACTACACTGACATGGTATGGGAACCTTTATTCAGGTCTCAGACTTTTGAGCAGGGTCTCCTAGGGGATATCATAGCATTGATGATATCGCTCAATATCCCGAAGTAGGCTAGAGTGCTTGAACGAGCACTATCAGTGGAGATCTTTCTAGCTGAGCAGGCACTAATAGTGAGAGCCACCACCGGACGATAGGTAGATGAGTCATCTATAGCAAGCAATAGGTAGATGATGCAAACATCCAATCAGGCCAAAAATTCTAGTGGGTGACCCTGGGATGTATGGTTAAAGGTGAGGAGCTCACGAGATAGAGGGGGTCAGCAGAGGAGAAGACTATGATTCACATGTGGCGAGAAGTGTCACATGGCTAATGACTACCCGATCCACCATACTGATGATCTGAATATGATAAAGGGACCTATGAGGTAGTAGCTGAGGTTCATGTGATGAGATTCATAAGATTTAGGATGTGTCAGAAAAGTAGGTTATGCAGCAGGTGGTGGAGGATGGTTTGAGGTTCAACCACCACCACCCCCAGGTGGTCCACCCTGACCATAGGAAGCAGGTCGACATGGGAGAGATCAGCTTCAGGCGGCATAGGTTTATGAACATGGTTCTCTGATGTTGATTAGAGGTATGATCTATGTCTATTCCACCCTAGATGCGGTTCTTATAGACACAAGTTTCAGTCACTCTTTCATTTTCACAGAACTTGTTCAGAGCTCAGAGATTCCAAATGGAGCCGTTGGATTGATCCTTATATTTAGTGACTCATACAAGAGAGGATTAGATGATTACACATTGGTTCAGGAAGTGTGATCTTTCTCTAGGTGGTGATTACTTCAGCTGGGATCTCCTAGTAGCAGTGTCACGGCCTTACAACGTCATCATGGGTATAGAATGGCTATCCATAGTCCTTGCTCATATCAACTATTTTAGGTGTAAAGTGTGGTGTGTCTGCGAGGATGGGATTAGGTTTTCCTTCATTGGTGAGAAGGAAAAATTTTCATAAAAGGGTGGATTTTCTCGTAGGAGGTAGGATCTGATCACTCATTAGTTGGCTAGCCTCACCCTTGGAGTAGTGGATGAGAGGAGTCTGAGCTATCATGTTGTGGTGGATGAGTATGATGATGTCTTCCCTGATGATGTTCAGGGACTACCTCCTCATAGAGAGGGAGATTTTTACAATGACCTATACCCTGGTACGACACTGATATCTACACCAGCATATCAGATGGCTCCTGTGGTGCTTCGTGAGTTGAGGGTACTGTTGGAAGACTTGTAGAGGAAGGGGTTCGTAAGGTCCAGTGTTTCTCCTTAGGCTGCCCTGATTTTGTTTGCCAAGAAGAAAAATGGGAGTCTGAGGCTTTGTGTGGACTATTGATGCCTGAACCAAGTGATCGTCAAGAATAAGTATCCTCTACCGAGGATTTATGACCTCTTCGACCAGCTGAAGGGAGCACGATGGTTTTCGAAGACAGACCTTTGATCATGCTATCATCATCTTCGGGTATGGAATGAGGATGTACTGAAGATAGCCTTTAGATGTCGGTATGGCCATTACAAGTTCTTGGTGATTACTTTAATCATGACTAATTCTCCAAAAGTTTTCATGGGACTCATAAACGGGATCTTCATTCCTTATCTTGATCACTTCGTGGTAGTCTTCATTGGCGGTATCCTGGTATACTCTGCGATGGAGGAGGAGCTCACCGTGCATCTATAGATAGATATTGATACACTCCGAGAGAACCATCTTTATGGAAAGCTCTCGAAGTACCAGTTCTGGATATGGTTAGTCCACTTCCTATGGCACATTATCTCAGAGTCTAGAGTTATAGTTGATTCGAAAAAGATAGAGGTAGTTATTTCCTAGGAGCCACCCAGGAGTGTGACTGAGGTGCAGATTTTTTTGAGGTTGGATGGGTACTACTGGGGATTTGTACCTGACTTTTCCAGGGTAGCAGCACCCTTTTCTTCTTTGACGAAAATGGGACATCCTTTCTTGTGGACGGAGAGGTGTCAGTAAATTTTCCAGGAGATGAGGCGGAGACTGATGAGTGCCCCCCATATTGAGGCTACCAGAAGTGGGTGTTGGGTATATAGTCTACTGTGACATATTGGAGACTGGACTAGGGTGTGTCCTGATGCAGGAGCGAGTAGTGATCAGCTACGCCTCATAGTAGCTAAGGCTTCACAAGTAGAACTACGAGACCCGTGGCTTGATGTTAGAAGCAATGGTCTTTATACTGAATATGTAGTGGCACTACTTGATGGGTGAATGGTTTACTTTTTACTCCGATCACAAGAGTGTGAGGTATATTTTCTCACAGAAGTACCTGAATGTGAGATAGTGATAATGGATGGAGTTCCTCCAGGACTATGACTTTGAGATATTCTACACTCCTAAGAAGGGGAACGTAGTAGCAGATTCACTCAGTATGAGATATGGTCTACAATTGATGAATGAGACTATAGAGAAGTTAGACACATTTCAAATATCCTTCATGGAAACTGATGGAGAATCATACCTTCATTCTATGATTGTAACTCCCCCCCTCCTTCAGCAAGTTCAAGAGGCACAGCTTGGGGACATGGAATTCTAGACTTGACATTCTCACATATCCTTTGGATAGGCTCCTAAAGAATCTTATGATGGTAGGGAGCACATCAACCTTTTCAAAGGACAGAACATGGTACCAGTGATGCTATGAGAGGAGGTGTTGAGGGAGTTACACACATCCCCTTTGGCGGTACATCCTAGTGTGGTGAAGATGTACTAGGACCTCTGGAATATGTACTGGTGGCCAAGGATGAAGAAAGAAGTGGGATATTTTGTATCACGATGCCTCACTTGTCAGCAAGTGAAGGCTAAGCACCAGGTTCCAGCAGGCTTGACTCAGCCACTTGAGGTTCCAGTGTGGAAGTGGGATTTCATCTCAATGGACTTCGTGACAGGGCTACAATTTGTGTCCAGGGGTCACGATTCCATCTAGGTGATTGTTGACTGACTCACTAAGTTGGCCCACTTCCAACCCATCCAAGATCGGGGATCAGTAGAGGGCTTGGGACCCCACAATGTAAAAGAGATTTTAAGGCTTCACAGGGTACCATCAACGATCATCTCATATCACGACACTCATTTTACATCCCAGTTATGGAAGGGATTACAAGAGGCATTCAAGACTTAGCTATGCTTGAGCACCACTTTCATCCTCAGACAGATGGTCAAACGGAGCGAACCATACAGACATTTGAGTACATGCTTTATGCTTGTGTCCTTGAATTTGGCCACATTTTGGAGGACCACCTGCCACTGGTGGAGATCACATACAACAACATTTATCACTCCACCATCGGCATAGCCACATTAGAGGATTTTTACGGGCAACCATGCAGTTCACCACTATACTGGACAGACCCAAGGGAGTCAACACTTATGGGTCTAAAGTTGGTACGGGCTACCACTGAAAAGCTATAGATCATCCAGGAGTGAATTTAGACTATATAGGGTAGACAAAAGTTTTATACCAATAGGATATAGAGACCCTTGGAGTTTGAGTAGGGAGACTGTGTCTTCCTACGGGCCTTACCCCAATGGGGATTGTAGAGATTTGTCCAGGGAAGCAATTTATCTCTGAGGTTTATCAAATCTTTCCAGATTCTTAGTAGATTGGGTGAGGTGGCATACCTTCTAGTTCTTCCCCCACAAATGCATCGGGTGCATAATGTTTTCCATGTGTTGTAGCTGAAGAGGTGCGTGTATGATTCATTGCATGTTATCGATTGTGGTGAGATGGACATTGATGATGGGGTGATGTTTGTAGAGTCCATGGTGGAGATAGGTGATCAACAGGAGTAGGTCCTTCATGGGCGGTTGATTCCTCTAGTGCGACTTCGGTGGTAGTATAGGAACCTTCAGGAGAGCACGTGGGAGCAGGAGGCTCAACACGTGCTTAGTACCCCCATTTGTTTCCCTAGTTTTTGTGTGGCTTACGGGGACGTAAATACCTAAGGTGGGGAGAATTTCAAGACCCATAATTTCCATATAATTGTTTTTTAAATATTTTGGATTATTACAAGTCTGCAAAAATTGATGGAACATGATTTCGAGGCATAGAGAGCCCAGAATGGAATTTTGAACCACTTTAAGGTATGTTCAATAAATGTGAGATAGGTGATTTCTATATTTTCATTCGGTTCACAGATGAAAAATCTGAGAGAACCATTGAATTCGTAGCACCAAGATTCACTTAGGTGAAGCTTAACTTTGACCGGCAAGGTTAGGATGAAAATGTTAATTTTTGAACTTTACAAAAAAAATTAAATGACTCCATGAGTTGTTTTATTTCATTCTTTGTAACCGATGAGCAATGGCGGCGGGAATTCTGGGTTGTCAGATAATTTAATTGTCGGTTACACTTGGTTTTTTAACCGCATCATCGGGTGATTAATGGGCTCGTTAATTAAATTCATTAATGAATTGAATTAATTGTGTGACAAGTTAAACTCCCCTTTCTTTTATTTAAACTAGAGGTTTGTGTGGGTTTTGAGAACCCATGGGAGAATTCATAGCAAAGTACTGGTGACATCTTCCACCATCCAAGAATAGAGCTTCGACACCTTGGAAGATTCAATCTGAAGATCAATGAACGCCAACGAACATGCTTCGAACACGGAACCATCTTCCTCACCCGCACCGTCTACCAATGTATTCAATGTTTGGGGTTTCATTATTTAACAAATATTTTTTCATTCTTGAATTTCTTACCATGTTATAATACTAATGCGGAGGGCATGGGATGAAGGAACAAGGCTTGGACCCTCTGCTGATTTTGGTATTGGTTGCATTCTTTGTGGGAGACCAAAAAATATGATGGCAGGGTAAAACCGATGGCCGCGCAGTGTAGGTGTCATCCTAAGAGGGTCTTAAGCATAACCGGTCAGAAAATAGGACCACCGTAGATTCACCGATGTCCCGCAGAAGCTTCATCGGCGTGAAGGCGCTGGCAACTAGAGGAGGTGTCGACCGGCTCCCACCAGCCACAAAGGGATGGTAGCACCTGAAGGCACCGCAGCAGACAGGGGCGTCCGACCTTTGCCGGCCGTATTGAAGATAGGCAACACACTATGACGGTGCACTATAGAGGAGGTTTGCGGCTCCAAGCCATGACGAAAGGTGGGCCTATGCCTGCGGATCCGCAAATAACTGATCCATAGAGACCGGTTAGGTGGATCAGTGCCAACTAGCACCATAATTGAAGGGCCCAAATGGCCGAACTATTTGGGAGGGGAGTGGACCCCCGTGCTAGCCAGCGAGTTGGGTAGTTCTGCGGCCTGGCGGGCCACGCCCAGCCAGGTGGGCCAGGCCGAGCCTGTGGCCAAGCAGACTAGACTAGGCCCAGCCAAACCAGGCTGATACCAGCCCCTTAGGGCCGGTTCAAGTCGGTCCGACCCAGTCGGACTAGACCTGAACCCACTTACGACCCTGTTTCTCATAAATGGGAATATCTATTAAACTAGATGTCCGTTTGAAAATTTTTCTATAGAGATGGAACCCTCAGGAAGAGAGTGTCCTTTTAAGATACTCCACTTGAGTTTTGGATAAATTTGGAGTATGGCAGGGTTGGATTGAACATGAATCCAACCAGGTCATCAGCACTAAAATGCCTATAACTTTCATACCGGGCGTCTGATTGATGTGTTGTATGTTGAATTGGAACCCTTATGACATGACACTTCATTGGGATGCTTCTTCATGGGGCTTTATGCTGGTTAAAATATGACTGATGTCTTGAGGAGAGGATCCTCCCAGAATCAAGTGTGCTAATTGCTGAGATCTAGTGGCTGGATGTGATGTGGAGAATGAAGGTTGATCCTGTGTGGGTTAGTACATATCAATCATGTGTGTGTCAAATCATGTGTGGGTCAATACTCAGAGATCCTATGTTGTTCAGTGCATACCAATCCCATGTGGGTCAGTGCTCAATGGTCTTATGTTGTCCAGCACCTATCGATCTTGTGTGGGTCAAATCTTGTGTGGGTCAACTCATATCAGTCCTGTGTGGGTCAAATATTGTGTGGGTCAACTCATATCAGTCCTGTGTGGGTCAGATCTCAGTGATCCTTTGTGGTTCAGTGCATACCGATCCTATGTGGGTCAGCAGCGGAGCCTCTTGATAGCATAAGATGATCTAGATTTACAACTAATCACATGTACTTCTGTACTTAAATTATACCTGGTGTGAGTTGTCTTTTTCATTATGCTTTATGATTGAGATCATGCTTTGTGGTAATTCCTTTGTATAATTCTGAGAGACCTTTGGGGGTCTCCGGTTCCCTACTGTGTATTTTTACACTCAACCCTTCATAGGCTTCACATGCACCTTGTTGTGTCTTATGCATATGACAAGCAGCTTTGACTGAGACTCGGGGATCTAGGACTTCATGGTTTACAGAGGTGACCAGTTGATGTAGAGAGCCGTAGAGAGGTTATGTACCTACCCTTCAGGTAGGATCCTTGGTGGTTGACCTCAGTAGATATTTTTCCTTTTACCTATACTTCCATTTCAGTTGGGCTTGTATTCTGGCCCCTTTTACTTTCATAACTTACTTTTATACTCAGTTTAGGTTTTTAGTTGTGGTTGTACCTTTATTCTTCTATTTTGTTATACTTGTGTGTAGTGTTCCATGTATGTGTGTGTACAATTTTTGAGTCAATGCCTTCCTTTTTTAGAGATATGTCTTTCTGGTGTTATTCGCCAACCCCTGGCCTATGGAAGGCAGGCTTGGGGTAGTCACAGCTAGGGCCCTGAGAGACAGGTCATGACACATAGGTCTTAGAGTGACCCAACATCTTCGTGATGTATTTCTCATCGAAAAATATACCCAAAATATTTCAATAACATCTTGTCATGCATACCTTCTTAAACTAATGATTCCCACCACCTATGACTAGACCCTTCCAATAAAAATGTGGTTCACTTCACATTTATGGAATTCAGAGTTTCAAGGAAATCAAAAATCCTCTCAATATTTTCAACCTAATATTTTACTTCCTGAGGTTCCTTGATACACCAAAAGAAAGGGGTTTATTCATGAGAGACACATAAGACCTATCCCTTTCCTATCCCGATTCAGCTTCTTTAACCTAAGAAGGACCAGTTCCCCCTCCCTAATTCATCTCTTCGACAACCCAAACCACAGCCTCAACTAATCAATAATCAAAGGGTGAGGGAAAACTATCTACATCCACTTCCCAAATATTTATGGGAGGTCTCTTTGGATTAATGATGCTACCCAATTTGGAAGACTAAAAAATAAAACATCCATACACCACCTATAAGAAATCAATAATAATATAATTTAAACACTTCTCGTAATTTAAAAAAAAACAAAACCACAATAATCAAAATTATCCATTTAAACAAATCCACCCTTCATCGGTTTCAATTCCCAGTCTCTATCCCATGAATTACACTAAAAGTAGGATTCAATCCAAATCCTGAAATCCCATGTAAACCCAAGGTA
Organism: Viscum album; assembly: GCA_963277665.1. Taxonomy (NCBI): domain Eukaryota; kingdom Viridiplantae; phylum Streptophyta; class Magnoliopsida; order Santalales; family Viscaceae; genus Viscum; species Viscum album. Next base: position 765,344,893 of record OY728119.1, on the reverse strand, counting down.
TATCATGAGATGTGTTGTCTTGATACCCCACTCATGAATATATCCTTAAGCCCTATCAATCCTAGGTCTTGTTTATCTAAAATCCACAAATAACTTGACATGATAAAATAGAAAAACCTTCTTCTAATACCACTTTTCATGAATTATAATGGGATTCGAACTAACCAAACTCCCATCTTATCCGGTGACATGGCTCGATGGGCATTTTCGATCCCCACAAGGTGGAATCTATTTTCTTGGAATCATGGAACTCATTAAGAAATAATTAATCCCATAAAAAGGTTAATAAAAATAAAGCATTATTTACAAACCACATAACTATATTCCATGAAATATAAAACAAAGGGGGTGAGTAATGATACATGTTAGAGATAGGCATTTACCAAATTATAAACAAAACAACTGAAGGGTAAGGGAGTTGACTGGATGAACAAAACATCCTTGAAGCAGATGGGTTGACACCCCAATTCCACCACCACCATCACATACCCAAGGAGAAACCTCTAGCATGAAAAACCACCATCACCATCAAAAAATTTAATTACTATACCTAGTTCATAAAAAAACATGGGCTATATATATGATATGTTGTTTGTTTTATTTTTAGTCATTTTTCTTGTATGTTATTACCAAAAATATTTGATGTAATTACATTAAATGAAAATTTGACATTATAGTTTTCAAAATAATTAAATTAATCAATTAGAAATGAAAATTGGTCTTATATTGAATATAGAAATTAACAAAGTAAATATAACTTAAAAAATTGGGTACAACCGTGAAAGCGGCACACGACACAATGAAGAAAATTATATTAAATTGAAAGCCCGGGGACTTGACCCCGAGACCTTCCCCTAACCCCCCCCCCCCCCCCAACGGTGGGGAAAGTAAAGATAACTTAATAAGGTAAAAACAGACATAACACCATGGGAATATCCCTAAGAAGTTAGGTCACATGGGGACTAGGATCATCATAACTTGATGATCAATCAATATAGTCCAATATCATGAATGAGACACTATAGAGGTCACAACCAAAGTTCTAGTAGTCCCCCGAGCATTATCATATGTTCATTTAGTGTCATCATGTGAACTTGAAAGGGAGACAAGGTCATTACCCTTACAACTCATCCAACATATTAGTTCATAGAACCCCCAATAACCAGGGTTCCCAAGTGATCAAATCCATTATCAAATATTGTAAAACCTCATTTTTTAACCAAAAGTTCACTAACCATAACCCACATATGAAAATAAATCATTTAAAAAGGGAAAATCAATTTTGAACCATGAAATCACACAAAATACATTAGAAAAACACATTATAACCCACCAAAAAAATTTAAAAACATATTTAGGATCCAAATAAATCATACCAATATCATAAAATAATGGAATATCATAGAACCACCAACAATTCACTTTAAATCCCCCAAATATTATTGGAAACCATAATTTTTACTAAGAGGAGACCCAAAGAAAGAAAGAACACACTAATGACAATAAGATTTGGTTGAAATAAATGAGATTGAACCCATTTTAGGTTAATAAAATTACTAATGGAAAGATAACCCAATAAGGTAGAGAGGAAAAACTAAGAGGATGGGAAAAGGATGAGGTGGAAGAGCTTAGTTAGAGTTTCAAGGAAGAATCATTCCCAAAACCACCAAAAAATATTGGAAAGAGGGAGTGGAGGAGGATGGGATATAATCCTAGAGATATTGGGGTTGAATAGGGTGATATAGGAGTGATGGTGTTAAATAATAAGAGGGTTATATGTTCCATTTCATAATATTTATGTTTTAGGATAGGTTCACGGTTTTCCCACATGATCATACAGATTTTGTGTCCATCATGGGGAACATCTATCCAGAAGGAGGGGTATATCATATAGTTAATCTTGAGGGTCACACTACCAAGTGACTATTTTTCACCCTTGATAGTTCCAATGTATAGGTTATACGGTTAGCCTTAGAGGGTCTCATGCTCATGCACCAGGCTATGTGTCTTGGAGTGTGCCATTGTTTAGGTCGTGAATTTTTTATTAGGTTGGTGCTTAGTTTCTCATGACCATGTTACAACTGTGTTCCACCTTCATTCTACCAATAAATCATCATTTTTATTTAGAAACACCTAGGTTAAACCATATAATAAATTCAAGAGAAAAAATATATGAAAAATAACTAAAATGAACACCACATATGTGACATTTGTATACATATCACTCCATACTTACTCTTGTGTGTATTTTTTATTTTATATTATTTTAGTCCTTTATATGAAAATTTTTCATATACTTTATTCATGGAATATATATATATATATATATATATATATATTAAATTTGGTTTAGTTTAATAAACTATGAGTTATGTACAGAGTAACACCCCAATATGTCTTGAACATATTGATATGGTGGATAGAATTGGGATTCAAAACTGAATAATTATAATCATAAAAACATATATAGGGAATACATGAGATAACATGGTGACATATAAATAAAATATCCCATAATACATAGTGTTAGATTCATTCTATAATGAAAACTTATTAAGGCCATAACCATTCAATGCATGATACCTTAATAACTTGATGCCAACAAATTATCTTGTATATGGAAAGTAGATTAGTGGAGACCCTAAACATTAGTTGTTTATATATAAGGTAATTTTTACACTACAAAAAACATGGAAATCCTAATCATTATTATACTAGAGAAATAAATTTGAATGAATCCATATGATGGATTAGGATAAACAATTATACAATCAATTATCCATGATTCATATATGGACTGATTGAAATTTGTTTCATCTAAAAATATTCATTATTTATGTTATTATATTATATGGGGTTATTAATTTTCAAATATATATCATATCCAAATAATTAATATGATGTGAAATTAAAATAGTTCATCATTTTAGTGGGAGTGAATGTAGTAAAAAATCATGTTAAATGATTATAAAACTTGATATTTATTAGATAAAATATTATTTTGAAGAAAAAATCATCATCATCTAACAATACCATGAGATCAATCCTTAATAAATAAAATCTTAATGTAAGAAACAATTTATACAAGAATATAAATATATGAATATTTATTAATCAAGGAGAAAATTATATCAGTTAGATAAACCCCTTCTTAAGAAACCAAATGTTGAAGTAGTTCAAAAACACTATATAGATTCTTATGATAATAATAATTATTATTATTAATTGGATATATACACTCTCATTCTAGTGTTCGTGGATCCATATTTACAAAAATAATAGGAGAATATATATTAATTCTTGATGATATATAACATTAAAAGGCTCTATCAATAATAGGATAGCCATGAGAGATATTATGTTTTGAATTCAATGTATATATATGAGATATTTTAAAGAACATCATTCTATACTAATGTGGTCAATATTATCAGGTTAAATCAATGGATTGGAGAGGCAAGGGTCGCCTTTACGACTTGATCTGTCTATGGAATTATTTCTACAATTGCTATCATATAATTTCGGATAGGTAATTATAAATTACAATATGAATAATTTCAATAAAAGTATACTTAATCTATTCAATATGTTGAGTGTAGTTGAGTATAAAATTGTAGGTAAAGGATTAAATGTTATATCTGTGTTATAAGATGGTTAAAATTAAAACATGATGAAGGAAAATTCTATTTAATGGTCCAACAATGTTTCTTAAAATATTAGATTAAATCATTTGAAATTTATGGGATGAGATGATAAGAATCAGCATTCCATTCATTATGTCAATATTGGTCACTGTATGAGGAATTTATCATAATAGATAAAGTGGTGAAAGGAACCCAATAGAGTTTCCATGTTAGGTATACTGGTATAAAAAGTGATTCATAAATATAAAGTGGTATATGATACCAACTATCTGTATAATAATTACTATAAATATATAGTATTTCAAAATATATGAATATTATATTGATAGCTATTAAATAATGCATTCAAGTGAAGGATTAAGGGTTTTTTACATTGAGTATATCGATGTGAGGATTACATTAAATCTCTGAGGGACTAAGAATAAATATTTTGTATTCTCATGTAATTTTACTCTTATATGATAAGTTGTGTTATTGTAAAAAAAATTATTAATAAAGGAAATCATTATTTTAATACACATTGTTATGATTTGATATTGTTAAATAACATTTTTGAAAAGAATATAATGATAATAAAAATATCCAATAGAAAATATTTTATGCAATATATTTATTAAAATATTAGTGAAAGAGTTTATACCATCCATCTGTAGAATAGTTTTAGAGAATAATGTATTGTTTTTAAATTATTTCTCCATACCCATAGAATAAAATATAATCTATAGATAGTAATATTTTATGTTTTAATTATTCTCATTTATGAAAATAAGTTTTATTAATTAAACATAAAATCTTTTATATTTTTTTAACTAATATTCTAAAGAGAATATAATTTCTAAGAGGATACTGGAAGTATGTTTGGAATTAAATTAGTTTTAATGTATCATATAAAATTTTCAACAAGTCAAGATTCAAAGAAAATGTCACTTATTATCCTAAAATATTTCATGTTATTTTCGATAATAAAATAATATAATTGTTTACATTTTTCTACCTAAATGGAATAATTTTTAAAAAAAGAGTTGAAAAATATTAGGATGATTTTCTTAAAATGATTATAATTACATAAAAATGTCATTCACCTTATAACACTAAATGTTTTGAAGTAAATTATTTTAAATACTTATTCTAGGACTTGAACATCCATAATATGATTCCTAATATCACTATTATTAAAAATATATTTTTTTCAATTTTGTTTCAAATTATTTTATTTAGTGAGAGGATTTTATTTGATGTTCATAGACAGATGTATTATGAATAATATTGAGATATATTGATTTCAAACAATAACATAATATATAGTTATCATATGGAATTCTAATAATATTTTATATTAGATAAAATAATAACACTTATATATTGTTTTATTAGGTATTCTTAAAAGATTTTAAGATTTTAAAATTTAAAAAAATATAAAATTAATTCTCCATTTTATCATATTTTATGTTGACTATGTATTTATAAATAGAAATGACAATTAATCTCTTAATATATGACTCTGAGTTATCCCTAAAAATGATTATTATAAATTATTAAATTTTGTGATAAAATGATATGATTGGTGTCTATATGATTTTGTTTCAAGATATGAAATATACTCATGAGACACAAAATGAGATTTTATATTTGATGGACCATGATTTATATCACTTGGTGTGTCATAAATTATGTTTGTAGCATATTAGGGATGTATATATCATATTTTAATTTATCTATAGCAAAGGTTAGAAAAGATACCTATCATTAAAACCATCATACTTTCATACCATTATTAAAATATCCTTGTTGGTAATCTAATTAGGGTGATATGTATATTGTTGACCATGTCATCAATTGAGTTTAATCAAGATTAAAATTTTCCTCTCATATGTCAAGTATGAAATATAGGACATCTACTTTGATAAAATGTAGGAGCGTGTGATCATACCTAGATAATTGACATTTGATGTACTTATCTATTGAATAAGGGGAATATAATGTGATCATTTACTAAAGTTAATGACACGTTATTTGTTTGACCATTAGGTCTGTATGTACTTAGAGAATCAAGAATCTATGTGTAGCTATATGAGATTGATATACTATGTGTCATGTGGTTTCTCAATTTCATAGATATAGGTATCTTGTAAAAATATATTCTTTTATATGATACTTGTGTTGGAAACATGTATCAAAATATATGTTTTTATAGAGATATAATAATATCATATTATAGCATGAGTAGCACTAGTTATTTTCTATTGGTTTCTCTTTGGATAAATTAATGAATTAAAGAATTTATATTTATTATCAATGATACAAAGACTTTTGGGGACACACAATGTCATTGAATGAATGAGTGTTGAGTATTATAACACTTAGATTGCTTCTCAAAAATAATTTTAGATTTTATACAAAATTAGTTTTGGAAGATTATTCCAAAATAATTTCATATGATGTGATATATAGTGAAATTGATGAAAACATTCCAAATGTTTTGAAAACATCAAAAAGGATGTTTTTATATGATTTAAAATTTAATTATATATGATTCAAGATATGGTTTAATGAGATAAAGTCTATGGGGATTTATTTAATGTGATAGATTCAAGGTATATTCACTAAATCTAATTTAAATAATATGATGTTTCTAGATATATCATATCATATGGTATGAATATGTCATAGGGTACGCCATACATGTCTAAAATGTGATATTTTGGGCCATTATATATATCATTGGTTATGATATGGTGGTAATGTATCTTAATTACCTTGTCCAATCATAGTATGTGATATGTTTATATCATAATGTAATGTTGTATATTGAATTGTATTGTATGATTCACATTGAAAACCATGATTTATTATGATAGTAAAATGTTAAGTGTTAATATTGGGATATCTCTCACATAAATTTTATCATTAATAAATTGATATTTAATATAATGAAACATTAGTGAGTATAAAAAGAATTCCTTTAATAGTTAAGTACATGATAGATTGAGGGTTTAAAACATTTTGTAGAATTATTTCATTCACTCATATTTTATAAACATATAATTAAATTCATAGAAGGATTGAGTAGCATATTTAAGGACTATATAAATAGGTCAAACACCATGAAAATGGTGTCTGATGTTTTTGTGATTCCACTTGTTTCCCCCAATACTCTATTCACTTTTTTCATTTTACACTAAGATATATTATCATATCATGGTTATATGTAGGATCCCACCCTAAAATTGTATGATTCATAATCAGATGGATAAACCTAAAAGGAAGGATACCTTTTGATGCTTCTCATAAATATTCATCAAATATTTTGATTGAGTACTACAGATTTTTCCAACAATGGTGTAAGGTACATAGATGTACTTTATTTTCATTTAGAAATGGTTTCAGTTTCATAGAATGAAGATATTTTTTGAAGATTGTTTTTGTATTCGACAACCTGAATTAGTGATATTTGATTTTAAGACCCCCTAATTATTAACCTTGATCATATCACCTAGGATATTTGTATCTAGATACATATCAACATCCAAAATCCGTGAAAAAAAATTCAATACAAAAATAAAAATAGAATGAAAACCAAGCATTGCATTGTAATACATATAACTATTGAGTTAACTAAATAGTTTAACCATTTTACATCAGCAGAACTGATGGTGATTATGTCTTGAGAAATTGAGATCGATATGAATATTTAAATCATAATGTATATTTAAATTGGAAACTCCTTTGGATCTTAACTAAATTTCGATGTCAATAAAATGAAAAAATGATACCAAATGAACATTAGGAAACAATCTCAATGTAAAGAAAAAATAAATTGAAAACTTAAATATATAGAATTAAATATACCAAATAATCTTATTTCACTACTATGCATTATCATATTAAAATTCCAATACAATTCAATATCAAGGTTCCATATAGATCATCATCTTCTATGTCAAATAAATAATTTGGATTATTTATATTTTGAATATTAATGGTTAAAATATCAAATGTTAGAGTTGAGAATTTATGTCTAGGAGTTATAGAATTTAGATTCATTAAAATCCATGATTATGACCTCTTTTTTACAATGAGTGTGTGTACAAAAAAAACATATATAAATTCAAACATATATATATTTAATAATATATACAAAAACATTAATATGTAAAAATAATATATTATTCAGAGAGAGTTTCATTTCTTTATGGATTAATCAAATTTAAAATATATGGCATATAAATTAAAACCAATGATGATATATCCTCATTCATCAAATAGATTAAATATTTGGATGTTATTCATGATATCAAGATCCTATATTTTTATAGAAAATCTAATCAAGATACACATAACAATTCCAAGTCGGTCCTCCATGGAGACTCTCTTATTTCAATCTAAATTGAATGATATGCCTTATGTTTTTATGGGATATTTGTCACTGTATAACTTGTGTACCTTATCTTTATTTTATAAAGAAGTAAATTCATTTTCTCAATTTATGTGTATGTGTGTGTGAATTATTGTTTTTGTGTATACACATTAATATATTTGTGTTTGTATATAAATTTATTTATTCAAATATATAATTTATGGAAATAATTCCATTTATATAAATATAAATTCCTAAATACACACACACACATATATATATATATATATTTATATTTATTTATATAAATTTATATTCTTAAATACACATACGTAAATACATATGTATGTTTGTATATATGCATACATGATTACATATAATCATGTATTTATATTTATTTATATATATTTATATAAATAAATTTATTTATTTAAATATATAAAATTAAATAAATATATAAACTTACACAAATTTATAAACATACATAAGTTTATGTGTATATATATACATATAATTTTCTATTTATTTACTTAAATAAATATTTATATACTAATATATTTATATATATATATATATTCATGTTTATATATGTGTATTTATAATTACATACATACATACATACATAAAAATATATATTTTTAATTTATGAATTTATATTAACATATATATCTATACAAATAAATTTAACTAAAAATTAATTTTAGTAAATAATTAATAAGAAATACCTAATAATTAATAATTAATACATATTAAATATTAATTAATAATTAATAAATAAATTGAGATTTGTAAATAATTATAATTAATTTTCAAATATTTTTTACTAATTACTTATCACCAATAAAAAATTATTATTTATTTAAATTGATGATTTAACTAGTATTTATTAATTTAGAATTAGTGATATATAAATATTAATATTTAAGTACTTATTATTAGTTATTAATTATTAAATATTTATTAATAACTAATGATTTTTTAATTTTAATATTATTTATAAAAAATTAATTATTGATTAGTAATTATAAATTATTTAATATTAATTACACAATTATTTTTTGGAAACCAATGTTGTATTAAAACTCTAAATTTAAATATACAAATGATAGAACATAGGAAGGCACACATACATAAAAAACATGATCATGAGGCCCTCCTCTAAACATAGCAACATGATGTGCAATAATATTACCCTCATACTTAATAAATTGGAAAAATACATTGACTAAAAAGAGAAAGAGGACAAAAAATATCATGTAGTGGTAACACAATGCATTTACAACAGTTACGTGTGAGTTAATCATGCATCAATTTCTTATCAATCAATTATTATCAATTTTATAAATTTCATGTCTTTTTTAATAACCCCACCGCTAAATTTAAATAGAAAAATAAAATTTGACATTTACTAATATTTTAGCACATGATACTATACGAATTTCAGATATCTTTTCATGACGATTTTTTTAAACAATGGGTAAAAAATTTCTCATTTATTTTTTTATTTATGTAGACCCATTTTATATTTTAATATTTTTAATATTTAAATAAAAACTATTACATGATGGGTTTTTAAAATAATTTTTTATAATTAAAATAAAATCATTATATCATAGAACAATTTTATTTTTTGCTGATATTTTTTAAATATATTATTAATTTATCAAAATTATATATAAATTTTTGTTGGTCAAAATTGATTCTACCCTAATACCTACCCCTTTACCCAAAACACTCCACTAGCCACCCATCTCCCCACTAACTAGTATGAGATATGTTTAAGTTATATATATATACACACACTTATTTAATTAATTCATTGTTTCTTTCTAAATATATTTATAGATTGACATATGATTTTTGATTTATATATATATTTAAATATAATTAAAGACATATATAAATATATAAGTATTTACATATTTATATATATTTGTATATATTTTTCCCTTAAATACATATATTCATATATGCATATATAAACATTTATATACATTTTTACAATGTTTTGAGAGATGGGATCAAAGTGAAGATTAAAAACATGATTGATATAGAAATGAAAACCTCATTATTGATTGTGGGTGAATTGTTATGTTGATCAAAGGGTGAAATTATAGTAAAAAAAGGGGCATGCAATCACAATTTAAGGATGAATGAAAACTATTCCAAAACTAGAGTGCTAAATATGCACTAATATATATTTACATGATATTGTATATAGAAAGTGTATATTTAATAACATGCATTTTATTTTATGTATCATAATGTATTTATTAAATACACGTGATAATAAATATATATATATATATTTGATATATATTTATTCCGTTTGAATGGTTTTTTTCATGACCCGTCCCCCCGGGGGCCCATGTTGTGACTACCCGAAGCCCGCCTTCCATAGGCCAGGTGTTGACGACTAGCACCAGAAAGGCGTATCCCCAAATGGGAAGGCATTTTCTTTAAACCTGAACAAACACATATCCATGAATGCAACAAGATGAAACTATGAAACAAAACTGCCATAAAACAAGTGTGTACTAAAAGTAAGGGGTCGGAATACAATCCCAAATAAAAGATACAACTGCAACTGAAAAACAGAAACAACTCCTACGATCATCCACCAAGGATCCTACCTGAAGGGCAGGTACAACTCATCTCTACAGCTCTCCACATCAGCCAGTCTCCTCCATGTACTGCCTGGTCCTAGCTCCCTCAAGTCTCATCCAAGCTGCTCATTGTCTGCATAGGACACAACGAGGTGAGGGCGAAGCACGGGAATGGGTGAGTATAACAATACTCAGTAGGGACCCCAAGACCCTTGAATTTATCTCATAATTCCATAAAAGAAAACCACAAATCATTATATCAATCACAAAGCATAAATAAAAAGACACAGCTCAAACCAGATATACTTGTCTCATCCACAAAGATACATAAGGCCCCGACCTCAATCCATTTTTAAGATTTCTAAAGAATGATCAAAGCATAACTCAAGGATCAAAAGTACACACTCCATGAACTATCCATCCCTGATGGAACCTATCTGAGAGTTGTACTTCATCAGGTAAAACTCAACCATTCCTAATGTAACTTCCAAAAGGATGTGCTCCATCAGGAACTTTCTGCTAGAACTGCCTCTAGTGCCAGGCACTAGAGGTCTCGTAGTCATAGTCTTGAGCCAGAGGTAAGACCAAGGGAAACCAAGTGAAGAGGACCACTCCTCAACATTTTTTCCTATGGTCGAGGGAGCTCTAACTCCCCTAAAGGACCCACTCCCCGTCGCTACTCATAGACGGGGGAACACTACTCCATATGTGAGGACCCACACCCTACCCGGTAGGGGAGTCCAATTCTAGTAGTTTTTTTGTTGTGGGGAACCCTCTCCCTAGTATGCTAGGGGAGTAACAACCCTAGGCTAGAGGACCTTCACCCTAGCATGATATGGGAGTACTGACTCTATATGTGTGGACCCGCACCCTACCCGTTAGGGGAGTACAACTCTGGTAGTTTGTTCGATGTAGGGGACCCTCTTTCTAGTACGTTAGGGGAGTACTGAACCCAAGCTAGAGGACTCGCACCCTATCACGTAAGGGGAGTACTGAATCTACTGTAGCATTTCATAAGGAGGACCCGCACCCTAGGTTGACAGGGGAGTACCTACTCCTAACATAGAGGACTCGCACCCTACCCGCTTGGAGAGTACCTAACTCTATGTGGCTTATGTATGGGGGACCTACACCCTAGTCCAATAGTAGAGTACCGAATGCAAATATATAAAAACCAATCAGAGGGAAATGAACCTTCACTCATGAAGTGGGGAGTCCCGTCTCTACCAGAGAAAAGGAGTAAGGAATACTCGCACCTTTAGTCATCAAGGGAGTAGCCATCCTAACTCTCACAACAAGAAACACCCTGGTTCTGCTCCATCGGTTATCAGCCATACCTCAACCACTAATAAGTTCCACAAAGAAGTAACATGATCATCTGTCATGTCATAAGGGTTACAACGCAACATACGATGTGTCAATTTGACACCCATTCTGTAAGCTATAAGCATTTTAGTGTCGAGGGCCTGGTTAGATTCGAGTACGATCTAACCATTTCAAACTCCAAATTTCTCCGAATGTCACATGGAGTATCTAAAAAGGAACGTCTCACTCTAAGGATCCCATTGTCATAGATGGTTGGTCAAACGGACATCTGGTTAGCAAGATACGACCTTTTAAGCATATCTGGGCCCGACCCGACCTAGACCAACCCAACCTGACCCGGCGTGGGCCGACCTGACCCAGCCTAGGCTAACTCGACCCAAATCGGATTGATCTAGTCTTGGACTGGCCTGGATCTGTTGGTATAGGCCATAGTGGGCTCAGCCCGCCAGCTGGCGCAATCCACGCAGGTTCGCACTGTCCACTCCTCCCGAACGGCTCAAAGGAGCCATTCGGCTCCTTTATTGGCGGCGCCAGGTGGTGCCCCCTCGTCACCCATGGGACCCATAGGGAGTGGGTCCCCTGAATCATCGCGGCTTCGATCCATGGCTCCCATCAGCATGTCATGTGATGGCATGTCGCCTCTCCCTCCGCAGTTGGCCACTTCCAACCGCCTGTCCAACCACCGTAGCCAATGGTTTCCAGCCACCGCCCCCATCTGCCGACGTCGTTCTCCGCACTAGCGCTTCTTCTGAAGACCACTATGTGAGCCTCGGTGGTCCGTTCATCCTTTAGGATACACCTATGATCCTATCTATATTCCGTTGTCATTGAGAACCTCTCGGTTTGAAGGTTCTGTCAAGTTGGAACAAACCTCCTCTGAAGAATGCAATGAAAAACAAACAGTATAGGGTTTGGGCCTTGTTCATTTGGCCCGCGCCCTCTGTTTTAGCATTATAACAAGTGGGGGTAATTTATAAATCACATTAAAATAATGATAAACCTTGTTAAAATCCCCTGCAATGACCACCTACATATTCAGGAATGAGGAGAAGAAACGTGAGAATTTATTGAATTAAAAGACAACCCCTACCTCGAGATTCTTTGGAGACGTAGCGGTGGTGGAAGAAGTTTCCACCTTTGATGAAGCAGTCAGCATTCGTCGATTCTAGTTCATTGCCACCAGAGATTCCATATCTATTAGTGGAAGGTGTCGCATCACTTTTCCAGAGGTTCCTCTCTTGATGAAGTCATTCCAAAAACTCTACCACGATCTTCATTTAAATAGAGAGGAAAAGGGTGAGTAACGCACTAAGGAATTAATTAGGTTCATTAATTGACATAATTAATGCACCAAATTAATTTAATGAGAGGTTTTTATGAAACCAAAGTGTAATCGATCATTTAATAGAGCATATTAAATGTATGACTACCTCTGTGGTCCCCGCCACCACCTCTCAATAGGTGGTAGGATAAAATAAAATTACAATTTTGTTATTTTATTAATTCTTAAAAGTTGTAAAAACTGAATTTTTCACCCAACCTTCTATAGTTGAAGTGAAGCCACTTTTAAGAGAATCTATGTGTTGTGAGTTCTATGATGCCCTCAGATTTCAATTCTGAGCACTGGTTCAAAGGATAAAAAATTGTTACCCGCACATTTACTGAACAAACCTTAAAAAAGTTCAAAAATTTATTAATAGTCACCATCCACCTGTGCTGGTCGAGGTTAGGCTCTACCTAAGGTAAACATGCCATCACGAGCTCAATGGTACTCTTGGATTTCTAATCCAAGTTACCTTTTAGGAGTTATAGAATTTAACAATAAAATAATTGTTACTTAATTATTTTATTTGCGTCCAAAAATTAACTTCCACTATTTCTCGTGCTGACCAAAGTTAGGATCTTCCTAAGTAAAGCATACCATCATGATTTCAACGATGGTATATTATTTTTAATTTGATTCACCATTTTTTAGTTATAAGAATTTAAAAAATAAAATAATTTAATTTAATTATTTTATTTACAGTTATTCCATTTTTTGGATTTTATCACTGGAGGCATGCGCCGACTAAACATAAGTCACGCCTAGGGTAAAATCTCCATCCTAAACGTAATAGTGCCCTCATATTTTTGATCTAGGAACCTGTTTAATAGTGATTATACTTTTTCATTAAAACTACTAGTGTACTATTTTAAGCTTAACACATTTTTGACGGATCATTCCAAGCACTCTGGGCCTCAGAATCACGTGCTGTTAGATTTTGTGGTCTCATAATAATCCCAAATAATTAAAATATATATATAAAAAAAATTATGGGTCGTTACATTCTCCCCACCTTAGGGTTTGTGTCTCAAAAATCTAAAATAAAGGAAAATCAATCAAATGAGGGTACTGAGCACGAATTTGAGTCTTTCACTCCCATGTGCTCTCCTGGAGGATCTCGTGCTACCACCGAACTTGCACTAGATAGATCAACCATCCATGAAGGAATCACTCCTATAAATCCTCTATCTCCACTGGTAACTCTGTAAAAGTATCCCCATCATCAAATTCCAACTCCCCCTAGTCGATAACGTGTGATGGATCTGCACGCATCTCCTCAACTACGAAACATGGAGAACATTATGCACTTGGTGTATCTGTGAGGGAAAATCTAGGTGGTACTCCACCTAGCGAACTCTTCTAAGATTATGGAAAGGATTGATGAACCGTAGAGATAGCTTGCTGCCCTAACCAAATCTCGGCAATCCTCTTCGGGGTGAGACCTACAGGAAGGCATGGTCTCCCTCCTTGAACTCTAAGGGTCTTTGTCTCCTGTCAGCATAAGACTTCTGCTGGATCTGTGCAGTCTTTATCCCTGGCCACCAGTACTGATGTTGGAGGTCTTGGTACATCTTTTCCACACCAGGATATACCGACAAAGGGGGTGTGTGTAACTCCCTCAACACGTCCTCTTGTAGATTCACTAGTACCATGGTGCATCCATTGATGAGGATGATGTGCTCTCCACCTTCATAAAATCCTTCAGGAGCCTATACTAAGGATATCTGAGCACATTGGGACTCGCGGTATACATCCCCAAGTTATGCCTCTCGAACTTCCTGAAGGTTTGGGGGAGTGAAAATTATATACTAAAGGTATGTTACTCCATCACTATCCATGAAGGGTTTATGTAATGCGGCTAGCTGTTTTGTCGCCTCACTCAGTATTTGTAAACTAGATATCCTGATAAGTGCATCTGCCACCACATCCCCCTTCTAAACTCTCAACTCCCTGAGCTCTACGGGAGCCACCAAATATGCAGTTGTTGATATTGGTGCAATCATTGGGTAAAATCCAATGTAGAAGTCCCTCTCCCTATGGGAGGTAATTATGGAAACATGTTTTGAAAAGATGTTCCTGCACTCTACCACTACTATTGGGAACTCAAAACTCAAAACTCCTGCTGCCACAAGGGTAAGGTTGGTCGACTCAAGTGTGGTCTACTGCACCCGCCTATTCATGATTTTAACCTGTGTTTCCTGGGTTTCTTTTTTAGTCGACCAAGGAAACCCCCATTCTAATGTTATAGATATACCAAATCCTTTTTGCCTAAAATAGTCAATATGAGCATGAAATGTGGATGACCAGTCCATACCCAAGCCAATGTTATAAGTCATCGACACTACTACCAAGAGGTTCCAACCAAAACTCTTTCCTCAATGGGAATATCACACCATAGGCATAAGTGTGATTATTGAGTCTCCTCCCAAAGGTATCTCCAGATGTAACGGTCAAGTCAACAACTTAACCGGAAACTCAAGGTCTTGAACAAGATTGTGAAAAGAATTATTGATTAGTACCAATGTATATTAATACAGAAGCTAGTAGTAGACACAGATCATACCTCAAATCATTCCTAGAGCCCTCAGGTCACACTTCTTAACCACATGCGGCTACTCTTGTCCCCTTTCCAATAGCTCTCTGGGCCTGGTGGGGACCACATTGGGTGGTGGTTGTAACATGTCAAAATGTATATCACCTACTTCTTCTCTCTTAGATCCTATTCCATGTTTTTTACCCTACAGATCCATCAGTCCCTATCACTTCCTCTTCACGTAACATTTTTACACATCCAAGTCTCCAAGACTGACACCAGTTTCCTCTTTTCCCACTCCTTACATTCACTAGTTGTATCTGCTCTGCCAAAAAAGTTTCAACCAAAAAGGTTCTCTCTAGCACCCTAACATAAGTAGGAATTCATAGAAGAATATTACTAGCTTGGATGTCCCTAAAAAAATCTTGTGTGGAGGTCTGAGCCTTGAAGCACTGGTCATATTGTATTCATTGAGTACCTAGAATGGTATGTACGCCTCAATGAATACTCAGCTACTGACATGTCGTCCTACCAAAGCTGTGGAAGATCTTGGGAACACATACCCCTTAATTTTTTATAGAAAGAGACCCCCTTCTCCAAGGAAGGTTCTCAAGTTCTGTCCATAGAAAAAGTCACCTCATTGTATGATAGGGGTAATTTAAACTCTGCCATCGCCCTGCTGAGCCACATTGAATTCTCACTACCAGGGCCACCATCTGATCTAATGGTTCCCTATCTAGATGGAAACTCAGACACCACCTCAAGTCAGTCCTTAGCTACCTGTGAGTCAGTCTTATCTCAAAACCTGAGGGGTATCTGTCACTGAAACTCATGTAAGGCACTGAGCCTATAAGTTTCATCTACCAGTAGCATCGGCAGTAATTGTTAACCAAAGGGAAGTGGTATCGCTGGGACACCGCCTGAAGGTACCTATCTTGGGAAAAAGTCCTTTCACTGAAGCCTTATCACATTGTGGACCAACCTCATGGTCATGCATTGGAATCCTGGATGGTTGTCTGTGTAGAGGAATCTTGAAAGAGAATAATGATGAACCATGGTCAATAAGTTATACCTGGTGAGATGACTCAAATGATATCAAAAGAAAAACATTTCCAAAACACGCTCAATCAGTGTTTTCATGCACCGAGTCTAAAATCAGAATTTAGGGTCGTGTTGTATGGATATGTTAGTTGTCTCACCAGAACTGGACTCCCCAAATTGAAAACCACAATCAAAACACTTAACACTATTGAACCATTGGAAATATTAGAGTCCTGGTTCTTCGGTAGAACCGACTCCTCTAATACCACTTTTTCACATCCTATCCCCTGGGGGCCCATGACGTGACGACCCCAAGCCTGCCTTCCATAGGCCAGGGGGTGGAGACTAGCACCAGAAAGTTTTATCCCAAAAATGGGAAGGCATTACCTTTAAACCTGTACAAACAGACAGCCAAGAATGCAACAAGATGCAACCAAGAAACAAAAATGCAGTAGAATAAGTGTGTACTGAAAGTAAGGGGTTAGAATACAATCCCGACTAAAAGATACAACTACAAATAAAAAACATAAACAACTCATGGGACCATCCACCAAGGATCCTACCTTAAGTTTAGGTACATATCATCACCACATCTCTCCACGTCATCCAGTATCCTCTGTGTACCGCATGGTCCTGGCTCCCTCAAGTCTCATCCAAGTTGTTTGTTGTCTACACAAGACACAACGAGGTGAGGGTGATGCCCATGTAGGGGTGAGTATAAAAATACCCAGTAGGGACCCCGAGACCCCTAAAGGTCTCTCAGAATTCCAAAAAGGAAAACCACAAAGCATGATATCAATCGCAAATCACAAAGAAAAAGACATATCTCAAACCAGATATAATCATCTCATCCACAAAGAGACATAAGGCCCCGACCTCAAGCCGTTTCCAGGATTTATAAAGAAGGCTCAAATTGTTACTCAAGGAACAGAAGTACACACTCCATGAACTGGTCATCCCTGATGGAACACATCTAAGAGATGTACTCCATCAGGTACAACTCAACCATTCCTAATGTAACCTCCAAAAGGTCGTGATCCATCAGGAACGTTCTGCTAGAACTGCCTCTATTGCCCGGCAATAGAGTTCTCGCGGTTAGAGTCTTGTGCCTAAGGCAAGACTAAGGGAAACCAAGTGAAGAGGCTCACTCCTCAACATTATGTCCTATAGTATAGGGATCTCCAACTCCACTAAAGGACCCGATCCTGGTCGCTACTCAGAGACAGGGGAGTACTACTCCATATGTGAGGACCCACACCCTACTTGGTAGGGGAGTACAACTCTAGTATTTTGTTTGCTTTGGGGGACCTGTGCCCTAGTATGATAAGGGTGTATCAACCCTAGGCTAGAGGACCTGCACCATGTCACGACATGGGAGTACCAAATCTATATGTGCGGACCCGCACCATACCCGGTTGGGGAGTATAACTCTGGTAGTTTGTTCGTTGTGGGGGACCCACGCCCTAGTAAGTTAGGGAAGTACTAACCCCAGGCTAGAGGACCCACACCGTAGCACGGATTGGGAGTACTGGATCTGCTGTAGCACTCCATAAGGAGGAACCACACCCTCGGTTGAGAGGGAAGTACCTACTCCTAACATAGAGGACCCACACCCTACCCAATAGGGGAGTACTTGACTCTATGTGACTTATGTATGGAAGACATGTGCCCTAGTCCAATAGGGAAGTACTGACTCTAAAGATTGAAAAACCAATATGAGGGAAATGAACTCACACTCATGACGTGGGGAGTCCCATCTCTACCGGAGGAGAGGAGTAAGGAATACTCACGCCTTGATTCATCAAGGGAGTAGCCATCCTAAATCTCACAACAAGAAACACTGATGTTCTGATCCACCTATTATCATCCATACCTCAACTTCCACAAAGTTCCACAAGGAAGTAACCCAATGATCCATCATGTTATAAGGGTTCCAACACGACAGACAGCGCATCCATTAGACACCCGATCTATAAGATATAGGCATTTTAGTTCCAAGGGACCGGTTGGATTAGAGTTCGATCTAACCCAGCCAAACACCAACTTTTCCAGAAAGTCATGGAGAGTATCTCAAAAGTACTATCTAACTTAAAAGATCCTATCACCACATATATTTCATCAAACGGACATCCGGTTTTCAAGATACGACATTTTAAGTGTATTTGGGCTTGAGAGGGTTCTGGGTCCTATCTGACCCGATCGGATCAGCCCGACCTGGCCTGGGCCGACCTAACCTCGGTTCGGGTCTGACCCAGCCTGTTTGGGCTAGGCCATGTCAAGCTCATCCCACCATTTGGTGTGACCCACACTGGGTCACACGGTCCGCTACTCTCGAATGGCTTAAAGGAGTTGCCCGGCTCCTTTATTGGCGACGTCAGGTGGCGCCGCCACGTCACTCACAGGACCCATAGGGAGCGGGTCCCCTGCATCATCGTGGCTCCCTTCAACGTGGTGAGTTACAGTGTACCAACTCTACCTATACATCCGGACATTGTCGGCCGCATGTCCGACCACCGCGGCCGGCAGTTTCCGACCCCCACCCTCGTCCGCCATTGCCGGTTGTCGGTGCCACCGCACCAATGTCGCGCTGGAACATATTCTGCGGGCCACCGAGTGAGCCCCAGTGGTCCGTTATTCCTTTTGGATGTGCCTAAGGTCCTCTTGGTATGTCTTCGACATTGCGCGCCTCTCGGTTTCAAGGTTACATCAAGTTGGAACAACCCACCTCCGAAGAACGCAATGAAAAACAAGCGGCGGAGTGTCCAGGCATTGTTTGTTTATCCCACACCATCTGTGTTAGCATTATAATAGTTAGGGGTAATTTTATACATCACATTAAAATAATTATAAACCCCTTTAAAATCCACCACAACAACTACCAGAAAATTCAAGAATGAGGAGAATAAACATGGAAATTTCTTGAATTAAAAGAAAACCCCTACATTGAGATTCTTCGGATACAGAGCGGTGGTGGAAGAAGTTTTTGCGTTCGATGAAGTCATCAGCATTCATCAATCCTAGTTCATTGACACCCTATATTCTGTATCTATTGGTGGGAGGTTTCACGTCACATCGCTAGAGGTTTCTCACGTGATGAATCCATGCCAAAAACTCTACCCTGATCCCCATTTAAATATAGGGGGAAAGGGTGAGTAATGCACCGAGGAATTAATGAGGTTCATTAATTGACATAATTAATGTGTCGTATTAATTATACTATAGGTGGTTATGCAACCAAAGTGTAAACAAGCATTTAATATCCCATATTAAATGTCTGACTACCTCCTTGGTCCCCGCCACCGCTGTTCAAGAGGTGGTAGGATAAAATAAAATAACAATTTTTTATTTTATTAATTCTTAAAAGTTGAAAAGGCTAACTTTTTTACCCGACCTATTGTGGTAGAAGTGAATCCTCCCTTAAATGAGTCCTGGTGCTGCGAGTTCAATGGTTCTCTCAGATTTTAATTCTGAGTATCGGTTCAAATGATAGAAAATTTATGCTCACACGTTTACTGAACATACCTTATAAAATGTTCAAAAAAATATTTACAGTCACCCTCAACCCACACCGGTTGAGGTTAGGCTCTGCCTAAGGGAAACATGCCCTCACGAACTCAATGGTACTCTCAGATTTCCAATTCGAGTTACCGTTTAGGATTTATTGAATTTAACAATAAAATAATTGTCACTTAATTATTTTATTTGCATCCAAAAACTAACTTCCATTGTTGGCCCGCTCTGGCCAAAGTTAGGATCTTCCTAAGGAAATAATACCATAAAGAGTTCATTGGTGGTGTTGGATTTTTAATCTGAGTCACTGTTCATGAGTAATAAGCATTTAAAAAATAAAATAATTTTATTTAATAATTTTATTTACGGTTGTGCCATTTTTGGGTTTTATCACTGGAGGCCTTCACCGACTAAACTTAAGTCCCTCCTAGGGTAAACCGTCCATCCTAAACGCAACATTGTCCTCTGATTTCTGATCTAGGCACCCGTTTAAGAGTTATTCAAATTTTTTAGTAAAACTACTCACACACACTATTTTAAACTTAATACATTTTCGATGAATCATTCAGTGATGTCTGGACCTGGGAATCACATGTTTTCAAATTTCATGATCTCAAAATAATACCAAATAATTAAAAAAATTATACATAAATTCTGGATCTTTACAGTTTTATTATTAGATACAATAGTTTGTGAACAAATTAATTGGATTGACCGCTCATTGAGTATGATTCAATGAATTATGTGAATAAATGTATATGGATAGATAAAATAGTTAACAAATTTTCATTTAACAGACCACATCATGGATGGATATATAAATGGATGTGATCCATCCTATTGAAAATAAATAAATTCTGAGAAAGCCCCTCATTTCTCTCTTCCTCCCACAATACTGTTCATTGTCTGAGACAACGGTGGTAGAACCCCTTCAGAATTTGGCTATCCTTATGATACGATGACACATACATTAGCCAGTTCACCCCTCTTAGAGTAAGAGTGCTTTTTTTATTGCAACATGATCTTCATCAAGAATTCCCCTTCACCGAGAAAAGAGAATATTTATGCCATTGTAAATTTTCAAGTAGGTAGTTTATATAGTTAATTTGCATGTTGATTCACAAAGATGTATATTACTATGTTTGGTATGTCTTCTGCTACACATGGTCATTTGATAATCATAAAAAAACCCATCATTTCTATCAAAGTGATAAACATCTATAACAAATCAACATGTTTATTAATTTATAGAAATATGTTTTAATAGTAAAAAAACATTTCAGAATCTTGCAAATCAATATTAAATGTTCATATATATTAAAATTTTTAGGGAGATGGAAAAAGTATATATTTTATTCAAGAGAAATTAGTTTTTAATTTAACTATAGTATTTACAAATTACTTATAAAAAATTGAAAATATATTTTGAAATATTTATATAAATTTATAACAATTTTTATTAAATAATTAACTATAATTTTTTTTTGTTAATTGATGATTAATTTTTTTAAAATACCATTTGAAAAATTAAATTTACTCATTTAAAATATAAAAATAAATGGTTTATTTAGAAATCATATATGGCGATTTATGAAGAGTTTATAATATTCACACATATATGATATTTAGAATATATAAAATTGTTTATATAATAGATATTTAATTATAAAATGTTTATTATTTGTAAAATATCATATAAATTAAATTTAATATAAAATTTGAAAGGGTTCATAATTATATAAATATAAAATATTTATATTCTGGATAATTTATAAAATATTTATAATTAGCATTTATTTATGAATAGTTTTTAAATGTCTCATATTATGGAAAATAAATAATTTCTTTATTTATTAAATTTATTTAATATTCACATTTTTTAAATAATTAATTAATATGAAGTTTTTCAAATTAATGGATATTTATTTGGATATTATTTAAGAAACATAAAAATGTGTTTTTATAATTGATATGGTAGAGATTTAAATAATAACTAAGTATATGATATATAGATAATGTAAAAAATTTACATAATAGAAAATTAATTATAAATATTTTATTATTCATATAATATTATTTATTTAAAATGTAATTCTATAGTATGATACATATGAAAAAATTAATGATGGAAATAAAATAAAGAGTTTATATTCAAAATTAGGGAATTCCCAAAATATGAAACATGAAATTATAAAGGGTTTCTAATTAGATTTTATTTTTGAAATTTTTCATAAGTGTTTTATTAATTATATTTGAATTGTCCATTTATTCAGTGGTTATTTGTCATGACTCGTCCCTCAGGGCACGTGCCATGATTACCACAAGTCTGCCTTCTATAGGCCAGGGGCTGGCAACTAGCACCGGAAAGGCGTATACCTAAAACAGGAAGGCATTGCCTACTAACCTATACAGACACACAGACCAGGAACACAACTGGAAGCAACCACAAAGTAAACTACTATAGTAAAAGTGTTCTGAAAGTAATGGGGCCAGAATATAAGCCTAATTGTAAAGTACAATACAACTGAAAAGTACAAATACAACTGAAAAGTAGAAAACTTCTCCTAGTTCATCCATTGAGGATCCTACCTAATGGTTAGGTATAGATCGCGATCAATAGTCTCCATGTCACATCACGCCAAAAATTACACCTCCAAGCACCATCCGGTCCGGGCTCCCTCAGCCTCGATCAATGTTGTATGTCATCTACAAAAGACGCCACAAGGTGCGGGCGTATCCCATGTAGGGCGAGTATAATAATACTCAGAAGGGACCTTGAGACCCCCATACACAAAGGAAAAACCACAAATCAAGACATCAATTCTACTTAGGTATATACCTATACGTATACCTAAGTTATCAAGATATACTCATCTCATACATGAGGGAATATTACCACAAAGGTAACACAATGAAGGTAGAATTACTACATAGGTAGCACCGTGAAGAAGTACCACACAAGTTACACCACAGAGACAACACCATGAAGGTAGAATAACCACAAAGGTAACACCACAAAGTTCAATATACCACATAGGTAACACCATGAAGATAAAAGTACCACACAGGCATCACCACAAAGATAGTAGTACCACAAAGGTAAAACCTCAAAGACAAAATCATGAAGGTAGAAGAATCAGCTCACAATCAGGTATAACTTAAGTACAGAAGTACAGATGATTAGTTGAAGGCTAGATCATCTTATTCTATTAAGAGCACTACTACTGACCCACACAGGATCGATAGGTAATAACCCCCGTTGACCCACATATGATATGACCCACACACGATCAGTATGTGATGACCCACATAGGATTTTTGAGCGCAGACCCACATAGGATCTGATATATTTTGACCCACACAGGATTGATAGATATTGACCCACTTAGGATCATTGTTCTTTCTTTACATTATAGTTGGCCACAAGATTACTCACACCTGGTGCACTCGAGTTCCATAGAATCTACCCCTCGAGATATCATTAGTACCTCAACCACTACTAATGTCCAATGCGATTGACAGTGCGTCAATAGATCACTCGATCTGTGAGTTATAAGCGTTTTAGTTCTGAGCACCTGGTTGGATTCAGGTTTGATCCAACCCAACTGTACTCCAAATGTCTCTAGAACTCAAGTGGAGTATACCATAAGGATTGTCTGGATCCAAGGATCCCAACACCGTAGATAGTTCATCAAACGGACATCCAGTTCTCAAGATATGGCCCTTTAAGTGTTTTTGGGTCTAGTGGGGCCCGGGTCCGGTCTGACCCGACTGGGCTGGGCCATGGCGGGCTCGGCCCACTGGGAAGTGGTTCGGCCTATCTTGTAGGGGTGCATCTCGGCCCACCAGGGGGTGGCCTATGGAGGCATAGCCCGTTGGGCTCACACAGCTCGACCTATGGCAGAGCGCGACCCACTGGCTCGCACAGCCCGCTGGAGCAGGGTCCGCTCAGGATGGCATAGGAGGGGAGTGGTCCTCCCCCCCATTTGGAAACTGAAGTGGCAGCATCTAAGGGTGCAACCAAGTCATGTCGGCCGCCTCCTCCGACCACCGAAGCTGACGAGCCGTGGCTGGTTTCTCCAATAGCCCGGGTGTGTCGCCTCCTCCCTTGCGGTCAGTCGGTGTCGACCACCACCTTGGTCCCAACTGGCGTCGGTCACCGGTACCACCACGCCGGTGGTCTTCCAAAGAAAACACATGGGGTAAAAAAATTTATGGAGGGTTGGTTCCATGTTATTTAGGCCTGCACCCTCTGCGTTAGCTTTAAAATGTGAGGGAGGATTAAAGGATTTAACAATCACTTTGAAAAAAAACAAAATTAAATCCATCCTTGTGATTGTTGGAGATCCTTTGCACTTGAGGAAGGGTCAGTGTTCATCATTTGGTGGTGCTCATCACCGCCCACTGGAACTGGCTCCATCCTTTAAGGTTGGTGTCGCATCACTTTACCAACACCTGATTTCTTAGTGAACCAGTGTTGATACCTCTCCCCAAGCTCCATATAAATTGGAGAGGGGGAGGGTGTCTAATGGTCATGGGATTTAATGGGGACTCATTAATTAGAATCCTTCCTAATTCCCCAATGACTTTGTTACTTAGTATTGAAAGGTCAAGCCATTTATTGGGTTGACATGTCCCTGGTCCAACATTGTCGCTTGTCTGTTGGAGGAAAAGATAAAAGGGAAATAAAAATTAACTAAGATATTTTTATTATTCTTTTAAATGTCCCAAAACTAACATTTTCTCCAGACCTACTATAGTCAAAATAAAGCCTCCCTTAGGAAAATCTCAGTGCTTCGGATTCATCAGTGCCCTCAGATTTTTAATCCGAGCACCAGTTAAAAAGTTATAAAATTCCATTCATGCATTTATTGAACATACCTAAAAAAAGTTCATAAATTCATTCTAGGCACACTGAACCTTTGAATCACATGTTGTCAATTTTCTCATACTCTTAGTAATCCCATATAATAAAAAAAATTACATGGAAAATCTGGGTCTTTAAATTCTCCCCACCTTTTGTATTTTCATCCCCGAAAGCCACAATATAGACCAAGAAATAAAATATGGGTACTGAGCACGAATCTGAGCCTCCTGCTCCCATGTTCTCTCCTGAAGGTTCCCAAGCTTCCAAGAAACATGAACCAAAGGTATCAACAACCCATAAAGGATTCTCTCATATCGATCCTCGATCTCTACTAAAATCTCTATAAAAATCTCCCCATCATCAAAGTCCAGCTCGCCGTGGTTGATGTTGTGAGATGGGTCATGCACATATCTCCTCAGTTGGGATACATGGACGATGTCGTGAACCCTCTCCAATTGCGGTGGATGTTCCAAGTGGTATGTCACGTCACCTATCCTATGAAGTATTAGAAATGGTCTGATAAACCTCAGTGATAACTTTCCACCTCGTCCAAATATCTATAAACCTTGTCGAGGTGATACCCGTAGAAAGACATGGTCTCCCTCCATGAACTCCAAAGGTCTCTGCCTCCTTTCAGCATAAGACTTATGTCTGCTCTGTGTAGTCTTCATCTGCTCCTAGATGATTTTCACCTTCTCAGTGGTAGCCCATACCAACTATGGACCCATAAGTGATGACTCCTCTGGGTCTGTCCAGCATAGGGTTGATATGCATGGTCGACCGTATAAGGTCTCAAATCTTTCCATACGAATAGTGGAGTGATAACTATTGTTATATGAGAACTCCACTAACGGAAAGTGATCCTTCCAACTACGGCCAAAATCTAAGACACATACACGAAGCATGTCCTCCAGTGTCTGAATGGTCCAATCCATCTGACCATCCGTCTGAGAATGAAAGGCGGTGCTAAAACGTAGTTAAGTCCTGAACACCTATTGTAATCCCTTTCAAAATTTGGATGTAAAATGGGTGTCATGGTCATAGAAATTCTTCAATGGAACCCCATGAAATCACACAATCTTCTTGTATGTAAAGGCATCCCAATCCCTCTATTAATCCCTGCTCTCGGATAGGTTGAAAGTGGTACGACTTGGTGAGTTGGTCAACGATAACCTAGATGGAATCATGTCCCCTAGACGTATGTGGAATCCTTGTCACAAAATATACGGATATTCCATCCTAATTACACTCCAGAACCTCTAGTGGTTGTGCTAAGCATGCTGGAACCTGATTCTCAGCCTTCACTTGTGGACAAGTGTGGCATCGAGAAACAAACACTTCCACTACTTTCTTTATCCTTAGCCACCAGTGCTAACATCAGAGCTCCTGGTACATCTTCACCACACCAGGATGTACCGATTGAGGGGACATATGGAACTCCCTCAACACCTCAACTCTTAGCACCACTAGTACCATGGTATGGCCTCTGAAAAGGATGACGTGATCCCACCTTAAGAAAATACATCAGGTGCATGTCCTAAGGATATATAAGCATGTTGAGCCTCATAGTCAATGTCCCGAAGCTATGCCTCCCAAACTCAAAGAAGTAGTGGGGGAGTGACTGTCATGGACTGAAGGTAAGATGCTCCATATCTATCCACGAAGGATATCTGCATCGTGGCTAGCTGCTCTGTCACCTCACTCAGCAACTATAGAGCAGACCTCCTACTAAGTGCACATGCAACCACATTTCTCTTCCCAAGAGTATAGACTATCTCAAAGTCATAGTCATGGGGGAACTCTAGACATCACTATTGTCTTGGGTTTAGGTCCTTATGAGAGAAGATATATTTGAGACTCTTGTAATTATAGTATAATGTAAAACATTCACCCGTCATGTAATGTCGCCACATCATCAAGGCGAAGTCCACTGCTACAAACTCCAGGTCATGGTTAGCATAGTTTTGATCATGTTTCCTCGGCTATCATGAGCCATAGGTGATCACTACTCGATACTACATCAGGACACATCCATGTATGGTCCCTAATGCATCATCGTAGACAACATATCAAACACCCTCTTCTGGTAGCCTCAAGATGGGGGAACACGTCAGTCTCTACCTCAGATCCTGAAAAATCTGGTGGAATCTCTCCATCCATACGAAGGGATGCCCCTTATACTTTAATACTGACAAGGGTTCCATATATTTGGAAAAGTCAAAACTAAATCTCTGGTAGTACCCTGCAAACCCCATGAAACTCTGCACCTCGGTCACACTCCTAGGTGGCTCCCAAGATAGCACAGCCTCTATCTTCACCAGATCAACTCAAACTCCAGCCTCTGAGATAATGTGTCCTAGAAAGTGGACCTCTCATACCCAGAACTGGTACTATGACAGCTTACCATAAATCTGTTTCTCTTGGAGTTTTTCCAGAACCATATATAGATGATAGGCATGATCTTCCTCCGTCACTAAGTATATCAAGATGTCTTCGATGAAGACCACCCCAATGAAATCAAGGTATGGATGGAAGATCTTATTCATGAGTCCCATTAATACTTTTGGGGCATTTTTCATGCTGAATGGAATAACCAAGAACTCATCGTGGCTATACCGACAGCTACAGGTCATCTTCTGCACATCCTTGTCTCGTACTCTGAGCTGATGATAGCCTTATCTGAGTTCTATCTTCGAAAACCAATGAGATCCCTTAAACTAATCGAAAGATCATCAATCCTCATAAGTGGATACTTGTTCTTCACGGTCATCTGGTTTAGGAGTTGGTAGTCCACATATAATCTCAAACTCTCATATACCTTCTTGGAGAACAAAATTGGGGCTAACAATAGAGAAATGATGGGCCTTATGAACCCCTTTCTCTACAAGTCCTCCAGCTGTACTCATAACTCTCAAAAGTCTATGGGATCTATCTGATATGCTGGATTAGATATCAGTGTCTTCCTGAGGTATAGGTCGATGTAAAATTATACCTCTATGCGAGGTGGTAGCCCCAGAACAACTCAAGAAAGACATCATTATACTGGTCCACCATTACAGGATAGCTCGTACTCTCAACATAAAATAACCTGAGGGTAAGGCTGGCCAACTGATGTATGATCGGTTGCACCCTCCTTTGGGTAAGTCCATCCTATGATGAAAATTTTCCCTTCTCTCTGGTAAAGGAGAACCTAGTCCCATACATGCAGATGCACCACACATAGCACCTAAAATAGTAAATCTGAGCATGGACTGTGGATAACCATTCCATACCCAAGATAATGTTTTAAGGCATCTACATAACTACTAGAAGATCCCAGCTGACGCTCTCACTCCTAGAGTAAGATCACACTATCAAAACTAGTGTGTAATCGTCGAATCCTCATCCGTAGGAGTCTCTAGCCGTAAGGATCGAGCCAACGGCTCCACTAGAATCTTCGAGCTCCAAACAAGGGTTGTGGAAATAAAAGAGTAAATAAAACCTATTTCTATAAGTACTGCAAATAAGATGGATTAGACACATATCATACCTCTAATCATCTTTGGATCACCATGGTCATAGGCCACAGCTGCCTGGAGCTGAGATCGTCCATTTCCACCTGCTCCCTGAGGTCAGGGTGGACCACCTAGAAGTAGTGATGGTAGAACCTCGAATCTTCGCCCACTTCCTACAACATGGCCAACTCCTCTACCACATATTCCTGATACCTGTGGACCTCCCTAATTGATTCTATGCCTCTACCTTGGTCGTCCCTCAACCATCTGTTGTTCGTCCGTACAGTGGGTCGAGCAATCGTGGGTCATGTGACCTTGCCCGCCGCATGAGTATCACTGCCTGCTCCTCATATGTCCTCCTCTTTCCCATGAGCCCTACACCATCGACAATGTATCCTGAGGTTGTACACCAGAATTCCTATCCCGCTTAGGCCCCTATATCATCTGTCTACTTCCATCCGTAGATGACTCTGCTACCTGACTTCCGGTGGTGGCTCTCTCTGTCGGTTCCTGCTCAGCTAGGAAACTCTCCACCAAGAGCACTCACTCTGGCACCCCAACCAATGTCATAATGTAGAGTGATATCATCAAAGATTTGATCTCCCATCGGAGACCCTACTCAAAAGTTCGGGCCTTGAAGAAAGGGTCTCGTACCATGTCAGTGGAGTAGCGGGAGAGATTAGTGAATCTCGTTGGTTATTGTGCCATAGTAATGTTGCCCTATTGAAAGTATAGAATCTCCTGTATACACATAGAGTGTAAGGTCACTAGGAAAAATTCTTCCCTAAAAAATCTCTCAAAGTCCTCCCAGATGAGGTTCACCTCGTCGTGTACCTGGAGCATCAAGATCCACCATCTCCCTACTACTTCTTGAAAAAGGCTGACAGCTAGGATCTCTATAAGGTCATATGGTGTCCCAACTAGGTGTAAAACTATGACTACAGCCTCTGGACAATTCTCAACTACATGTGGGTCTATCTCACCTCAAAACCTTAGAGGCCACTGCCAATGAAACTCGTGCAATGCACTCATTCAGCGTGCATCCTCTACTGGTGGGGCTAGTGGAAACGACTTCACAACAGGTTGTGGTGCTACTGGTACACCACCTGAAGCTTCTAATGCCGTAAGGTGCCCCTGCACCGAGGCCTCATCACTCGTTAGGCCGTAATCACATTCTCTCTTGGGAATCGTGGATGGTTGTCTATGTGGCAGCATCCTGAATGAAAACTGGTACACCATTGTTAATAAGTTATACCAAGTGAGCTGACTCAAAGAGATCAAAAGAAAGACTTTTATAAACACACGTAATCATTGTTTCTGTGCATTGAGTTGGAAATCACAATTCAGGGTCCTGGTGTATGGATACATCGACTGACGCACCAACACTGGATTCCCTAAACTCAAAACCACACTCAAAACACTTAACACCATTTCTATATAGAAAAGATCAGAGTCCTAGTTCTTCGGTAGAACCAACTCCTCTGATACCACTTTGTCATGACCTGTCCCTTGAGACCCATTCTATGACTACCGCAAGTCTACCTTCCATATTCCAGAGGCTAGAGACTAGAACAGGGAAAAGGTATCCCTAAATGTAAAGGCATTGCCTACTAACCTATACAGACACACAGTCCAAGAACAAAACTAGAAGAAACCACTAAGTAAACTGTTGTAGTAAAAGTGTACTGAAAGTAAAGGGTCCAAATTACAAGCCCAACTGTAAAGTAAAATACAAATAAAAAGTAAAAATACAACTAAAAATTGAAAAACAACTCCTCGATTGTTTACTAAGGATCCTACCTGAATGGTAAGTACAACTCATGATCAGTAGTCCCCTCTGCATGTCATGCCAAAAAGTACACCTCTGGGCACCATCTGGTCCTGGCTCCCTCAGCCTCGATCAACGCTATACGTTTTCTGCACAATACAGAACAAGGTGTATTCATAGCCCGTGCATGGGTGAGTATAATGATACTCAGTAGGGACCCCGAGACCCTCGTAGGTCTCTTAGAGATATACAATGGAAAAAACACAAAGAAATACATCAACTCTACTTATTTATATTCCCATACATATACCTATGTTATCAATATATACTCATCTCATACATGAGGGAAGATTACCACAGAGGTAACACCATGAAGGTAGAAGAACCACATAGGTAACACCCTGAAGAAGTACCACACATGAAACACCATGAAGACAACACCATGAAGGTAGAAGTACCACACAGTTAATACCAAAAAGATAGATTTACTACATATGTAACACCACGAAGATATAAGTACCACATAGGTATCACCACGAAGATAGTAGTGCCACACTGGTAACACCTCAAAGACAACACCCCGATGGAAAGAAGACTCATCTCACAATCAGGTATAACATAAGTACAGAAGTAAAAATGATTATTCGTAGGCTAGATCATATCATTATATTAAGAGCACTGCTGCTGACCCACATAGGATCAATAGGTAATAACCCCTGCTGACCCACACAAGATCTGACCCACATAGGACCAGTATGTGCTGACCCACATAGGATCGCTAAGCGCTGTCCCACACATAAATCTGATAGATTCTGACCCACACTGAATCGATAGATACTAACCCACTTCAGATCATTGTTCTTTCTTCATGCTACAACCAACCAAAGGATTCTTCGCACTCGATGCGCTCGAGTTCCATAGAATCTGTCCCTCGAGATATCAGTCATACCTTAACCTCCACTGAGCTCCACAAAGAAGTAACCCAAAGTACTTCCATGTCATAAGGGTTCCAACGTGATATATGGTGTGTCAATCGGACACCCAGTTTGTGAGTTATAAGCGTTTTAATTCCAAGGGCCTGATTGGATTCGGGTTTGATCCAACCCGTATGTACTACAACTGTCTCCCAAACACAAGTGTGGTATAGAAATATGACCATCTCAATCCAAGTATCCCAACACCACAGACAGTTCATCAAACGGACGTCCGGTTCTCATGATATGGACCTTTAAGTGTTTCTAGATCCGGTTGGGACCGGGTCTGGTCCAACCTGGTCGGATCGACCCGACCCAATGAAGGTCCAACCTGGCTGAGCTAGGCTACGGCAGGCATGACTTACTGGGATGCAGTCCGACCCTGCCCGCAAGGGGCGGCCCTCTAGGCTTGTGCGGGTTGGATCGCGGAGGCGTGGCCCGTTGGGCTCTTGCAGGCTGGCCCGCAGAGGCACGGCTCATGGGGCTCGCATGACCCAACCCGCAACAATGCGTGGCCCGATAAGCTCACATGGCCTGGCCTGTGGTGGAGCATAGCCCACTGGCTCGCGCGGCCCGCTGGAGCGGGGTCTGCTCGTGCTAGCACAGGATGGGAGCACCCCTAGAAACTGAAGTGGATGTTCCTAATAGAACTGCCAAGTCATGCGGGACCCGTTGTGGGTCCCTCCGCTGTGGCTGACGAGCCGAGGCCTGCATCCTTTGGTGGCCCACTGGTGGCGCCTCCCTCCTCATCTGTAGCCGGCCAATGTGTCGGCCGAATCCTCCGACCGCTATGGATGACGAGTCGCGGCTGGTTCCTCCAACAGGACGGGTGGTCGCCTCCTCCCTCGCAGTCGGCCAATGTCAGTCGCCGCCTTGGTCCCCACTAGTGTCGGTCACCAGTACTGCCAAGATGGTAGTCTTCCATAGAGAATTCATGGGGTAAACAAGGTTTCAGAGGGTTTAGGCCATGTTCGTTAGGCCCGTGCCCTCCATGTTAGCTCGAAAACATGAGGGAGGATTAAAGGATTTAACAATCACTAAAAAAAAATTAAACCCTGCCTTGAGATTTTTGGAGAGCCACTGCGCTTGAGGAAGGGTCAGTGTTTGTCGTTCGATGGCGCTCGTCACCACCCGCTGGAACCAGCTCCATCCTCTAAGGTTAGTGTCGCGGCACTTTACCAGCACTTCATTACATGTCAAAGAAGTTTCGATACCTCTCCCCAAGATCTATATAAATAAGAGCGGGGGAGGGTGTCTAACGCTCGCAGGATTTAATGGGGGATCATTAATTAGGAACCTTCCTAATTCCCCAATGATGATGTTACTTAGAATTTAAATTTCAAGCCATTTATTGGAATGACACATCACTGGTCCCATTTTTCCACTTGTCCATTGGTGGAAAAGATAAAAGAGAAATAAAAATTAACAAAGTTATTTTTATTTTTCTTTTAAAAGTCCCAAAACTAAAATCTTCTCCAGACCTACTAAGGTCAAAATTAATCCTCCCTTATGTGAATACTAGCACTACAGATTCAAAGGTGGCCTCAGATTTTTAATCTGTGCACCGGTTCAAAAGTTAGAAAATGTCGCTCGCATGTTTATTAAACGTACCTAAAAATAGTTCTGAAATTCATTCTGGGCACACCGGGTCTCAGAATCATGCACCATTAATTTTCACAGACTTTTAATAATCCCATATAATTAAAAAACATGTATAATCTGGGTCTTTACATTATTCTTGTTTATATTCATTGTTTTAAATTGTTTATATAATGAATTACTATATTCTAAAAATTTTATGATAAATTTCTTCTAAGATAGAGCCTTCCATATAATTATAGGTTTTATATCATAAAATTTAGTTTTCATCTACCTTGACCTTGGTTTTTTATTTTGATTATGATCCTTATAGTATTTTGTAGGCATAGTTTGTGCTTATTTTGTGTTTGAGTTTTGATGAATTTAATTCAGTCATGAGTAATGTATCCCCGGGTAGAGGTAATTCGAGTCAGACCACCTACATTATTAGAGTCTTTCCATTACTAGTAAATTGAATTGGTTTAACTATATTTATCTCTCATTTAAATCATGTGGAGTTTTACATTCTCATATAACTTTATTTCATTACATAAAGTGTTCATGTACCATTTGTATATGATTCATTTATATATGTATGAATATAATTGAATTGTATTTTTTGGTGACTAACATAGACCTATGGGTTGTATAAAGAGTTACACATTAATGTGGTGTGAACTCATTTGTTTGGTGTTTGGAATAAGGATTCCCAAACTAAATCATTAGAGTCATTCATACATAGAAAGGAAATAAGACATGGAAAAATAGTTATCATATAGGATGTAATAGTTATAAATTTAATATGAACATGTTGTATATTAAATTTGTGAGACCTTAGAAACAAAATCCCACAAATACTAAGAATTATATTCCATCCAAATAGACACTTTTCAACACCTTTATCATCCAACTAAGAAGGTAAAGCTAAATTTTTGTGCATGTGGGTTATCTTTTCTAAAGAAAACAAGTAATGAGCCACTCTAAACTATTCTATAGATTGGTCATTCTAAATTTGTGTTCCCTTTTATCATCCATTGTTATCTTTTTTTGGAATTTTATTTGGAATACACTAGATAGGATACCCTACTAGTATTAGGTTACCAGAATAATAGAGTTTAGTGAATCCATGAATGGATTTGGATATAGGGTTATCCACTCATCTATCTAAGAGTCATAATTGTTGTGATTGATATGATTCCTTAAATAAATATATAAGCAATGTTAGATTCACTAAAGTGAGATATAGGTTAGTTAAATATGGATCTTGGCTCACTATATGTGTGTAGAATGTATGGGGTCAACAATTATAGTGGGACAAATATCATTAAATGTACATAGTGAAAAGATATAAGACATGATTTAAATCTGATAAAAAGGTTTTTTTTGTAAATTAATGCATCCTCTATATCAAACTAAACATTAAATTAGTCCTTTAAATAAGGATATTAATGTAATAAACTCCTAAGATTGGTTTCTTAAGAAATTTTCTTGAGAAAGATAGATTTTCTATGTGTTATAACACTTACTTCATGAGTAACCATGTGTTTATGTTGATCAAAAATAAAAATAATGATTCTAATGGATGAATGGATTTATTGAATTACGTTTTAGTGGAATTATATTCCAAAGGGCAAATGGATTCTTAGTCTCCACTTATATACTTAGTATTATTTGTTACGTAAATGATTTCAGTATCATATACTCAATTTTATTAGGTATGTCAAATGATATTCAATATTATTGAATATATTAATGACTTTTTGTGACTAAATTTTTCCATAAATATTTATTTGTTATTGAAATAAATTCTATTTTTCGAAAATATAGATGATATCAACTATATGTTTTATAAAGTGTTGTAAATATAATCAAGGATAGAAAGATGAAAGGAATTTAATCTTGAATTTTTTCAAGTAATGGAGCAAAGGAGTTTATATATTGATAACTTGGATGCTTATAGATTGGATAAATTTATCATAAGATATATACAATATATATTTTAGCTCTTTATAAGAGCTTGTAAATAATGGTTGTTTCAATTAAATGAAATGGCTATTTTTTACATATGGTTTATTATTATTTTAATTATATAAAAATATTTAAATAGGATAAGAAAATTCATTATTCTAGTAATAGATTTTTTCTTATTGTCATTTTGGAAATGTTCTACCAATATGACTGAATTCAATGAAAATGGTTTACCAGATATTCATAAAGTTTTGTTAATTAATTAATTGGGTATATGATGTATGGATTCTAATACTATATAGATAGTTCAATTTGTTAACATATTTAAATAGAAAAATAAAAATTGGTTGAAAAGATCAAAAATATCTTTTTAAAAGGCATATAAAGGTAATTGAAAACTAAGTCTTTGAGGAAATGATTAATAATAATTCAATATGATTGGATTATTTATGATATACCTGATGGAGTTTGTGAAAATTTGTTTAATGTGCATATTAGGTAAGGATATTGTATAAATTAATTCTTCAATTTTTAATGGGTATGTGATATCAAATTCATCTTTCTTAGTGTGTAGTTAATTGACATTAATTCAAAATTGATGGAATAATTGATGGATATTGTAGTTTATATTCATGAGATGAAGTAAAAATTTACTACATGGATAATTGTAATATAAAATATTTTGTCAAGCATGCCTGAATCTAAGTAAAATATGTGTATCTTTATCTCACTTATATTATATGATAAGAGAGGATGTTTGATAACAAAGGTTAGTTATGAGATTACGAAATTAATACTCATGGTTTATGATCCACTAGAATTCTATAACATTTTTTGAGAAGAATATTTGGGTAAATGATTTAATCTAGGATAAAAGTATTTAACTAGTTATTTGTTAAAATATGATGTAATGTGATCCTTTGATACATAGATAATATATTTTAATAAAAGATTCTTTATAAAAATAATGTTTTCAAAAAAAATACTATTAATGATTTTGAAATAATAGATTATTCATTTCATATTCATGCTAAATGGAAATAATTGTTATTTCCAAAAAACTAAAAACAATCATAGAATGATATTATGAAAACAATATTATATCTAAGATTTTTGGGTAGTAATTATGAACATAGAGAAGTTACAATTTAAAAAAATAAAAGATTTTCAGAATATTGGTTTGATTTAATTTTTCTCATAATATCCTAAGTAGTTTAGTTATCTGACAGTAAATAAAAATTTTAATAGTTACATTTAATCATAGTGATAGTGTAAATAATAATTTTATTCCAGATTAGTTACAATGTAAAATTCAATTTATTTCCTAAAATTTATAGGTAATATTGATAGTGATATTTAAAATAGTTACATTATTTAAAAAATATTTCAAAAAAATAATGTAAATGGTTCAAAAGATGGTGATGATATAATTAGAAATATTTCTATGTAGACAAAAAATATAACATTACAACATTTGATGTTATGAAGGTAATGAGATTGAATATAATTTAAAATATTTTAACATAAGGAATATTATTCATATGTATCACCAATATTCAATATATATTTCGTCATAAATTTTACTAACTAAGAGGATAGTGGGAGTATTTTATCAGATTGTCACATAGAGATGTGAGAGGAATTACATTTACTTGTAATGTTCAAAATCCAATGATGCAATTACCATATGACGGTCATGTTATATATCAATGTTTTAAAAAAATAAGATATTGTTTATAATTATTTAATTGTATCATTTAATTATAATAAAGGAAATATCCATTTATTATTCATTCATGTGTTCTGCAATAAATTTTACAAGAATGGTAAAATAATAAATATCCCCTCAAAGTACAAATCTTTAGTTGTCCCTAACCGATGATCATCATGGAGTATAATGGCTTGTGATCATATGTAATGGTAAGCATGAATATATTATTTTATCCATTAAAATTGGTTATATATGATATATTGATGAATAGATTCTTGAGGTAATAGTAGAGACTTATTACATATACTAATCTGCTCAAGTATATTTCATGGTATATTATACTACCATTGACGTAATTAGGCATGTTTTCTTATTATTAATCCATATTAAATAAGGTTGTAAATATACCTACATAAGAACCTTCATAATTTGATACCATACTTACCAAAGTCACCATATGAACATCGATAGTCAGGGGGTGGTTGGTTACGTTTTTGATCATCTCATTCATTGGAGTGAAACTATGAAGGTATTTTCCCACTTGTATGAAAAGGAAGTAAATCTATAACTTGATTGAATTAGATTGAGGAAATGCATGGCCATTATTATTTGTTTCACATATATGGTGTTCAAATACTTGGATAAGTGACACATGATGTGATTATCAGATAGATGAATGACATGTAATGTATTCATACACAAGATCAGTTACTTTCATATAAACAAGTAAATAATGAGAGTTATATACTAGATTGACATGTTCTATGGACTTTGGAAATATAGATACATAAACACTTGTACATAAGTGAGATAAATTATCTCCCAATAGGTTCTTCATTAATAGAACCCTTCTTATAAACATCATTCATAATACATATCTTCATAACCTAGGGAAAGTATAAATTAGAATGGGTGAGCTAAGATTCTCATTAAGAGAAAACATGAGAGATTTATAAGAATAACAAGAGACTAATGGTATGAGAACGTGATCATAACATTAGAAGATCATTCCATACATATCAAATATCATAAAAATGAATCTTGGAATAATGATTTTCAGTTGATAAGACATGAATAATAAGGGAATAAAAAGTATAATCTATGAAATCATAACATAGGAATAAGACATGGAATTATATAAGACACATAAATGTGTAGAATTATTTCCACATTACTCAAGGTATTTCTTCGAAGGACATCTTAGTAAAATGGATTCACTCCCCAAACCATCATAGTAGTCAAGGTTCACTCCTAAGACCATATTAGAGGACATAGTCCTTTACTGAAACTATTTAAATCTCAATTCCAACAATGTATATGTCAATATATATCAATCTCTAACCAATGAATTGGTGGGTGGTATAAATCCCACCCATCTCATAATTAAATCATACATACTAGTTCCACATGATCATAAATATCCACCATATCATAATCCATGAAATGAAATGGTTATAATAAATATGTAATAATATCAGAACCTATGAAGAATAAATTGATTTCATAATAATTTCAATAATGAATAACCCATGAAATGAATCAGGTTTTGTAAGTATAAAACTCACGGAAGAGAAAGAGGTTTCATAAATATCATGATATTAAAACATAAATCATTCAGATAAATAATAAGAATGAATCACTTAGATCATTTCCCCAGAAATTCATGATTACACCAGTAGATTTCAAATTATATGGAAAATAATTTTGAAAGATATTTTGAAAAAATTTAATGTTGAAAGTATATATTCTAATTTGAAGAACACTTTTTGAAACATAAAACGTTTTTGAAAAACTTTTCCTCAGAAAATATATTTTAAAACTTATAAAGAAAATTTTGAAACCATAAATAATTTTATAAATACCTTTTCATTGAAAATTAATATAAAATATAATTTACAAAATTTAAATTTTTTTTGATATATATTTTTTTTAATAAAATAGATTTTCGACTAAAGAGAGAAATACATCCATATTTTCTTAAAATCATTTTCTTAATTACAGTAAGTACCAAATGGTTTAAAATGGTACTAATACATGACAATATCATGTATAACCATATAATAATAAAATTGATGAGTTTTATTTATATATGGATCATAATATTTCATCAATGGAATCATAATCAAAATCAATCCAGATAAATGGTGATATTGTGGAAATAAACACTTTCCACTTTGGTAACATTCAATAAAACTCCCCATGTAAGAGAACTGCATTTCATGAATATTATAATATCATTAGAAAAATTATATTCATTATATTAATTTAAAATTTAATTATATAAACCACATGAAATAATATATGAGATTAACAAAACATACGTCTTAAAGAAGGAAAATTAAGACAAAACTACCAATATTATTTAGTAACTTTTGAACCGTAAAACCCCATGAAATATTGATCATAAAATGGGTATTTGAACATCCATAAATTTATGGATGTGGGTCATATATTGAATTCATTTTTATTGTATACAACACACAAACGAAAAGAGTTTTTAATAAGGAATTAGTCCTGTATAAATAAATGTGAGAATAAAAATCCCCTTACTACTTGAGTAACTTTTGAATCGTTAGATCTATGAAAAAATAGAATAAATTAAAAGTTTAAATATCATTAAATAAATTTAATTCATGATATTACATGTCAAATGGAAGAATATAAAAAACACAAAATATATGAGTGGTGAATATGGCATGTTTCTCATAAATATAAAAAGTGATATGAAATTCCCTTACCTTATGTTTTGACTCTAATCATACTCATTCAAACATCCTGTATAATAAATATAGGTATATTATAAATCTATAAAAAACCCATATTAATTTATATAATATCTTATATGATTCTCATATGACCTTTTATTACCCATTTATTAACAATTCATGTTTAAAGTTACATTTTCTGTAATATATTCTTTGTTTTTTATATGTTTTGACTTATTATTATTGATTCTATTAAGTATATCATTGTTAATTTACCTAAACAATTTAAAACATGATATAAATATAATATATATTCTTTTAATAAATATATAAAATAATCTCTAAAATATAGAAATATTATATGAAAAACCCCGTTCATAGATATGGTAAGCCATACGTACGAATGAACATTGTTTCCATTTTCTTGTCATATTGAAATAAAGAAATTAAATTGCATATATATATATATATATATATTTTAAGTCCAATAGAATTACTATTTAAAATATATAATATAATTTTACTAAACCTATCCTTAATACATTAAATGTAAAATGTGAACAAGTCACTTTACTTTGACGAAGTGGTAGTCCACACTTCCACAAAAGAAGTATTTCATATTTCTAAAATATTTAAATCATGAAAGATTTTGTTATATGATAATTTTAAAATAATATTTACATAAAAAATATCAAATATATTATATAAAAAATAATTTTCATCATTATTACCAACCTTGAAGTGTGGGAATGGAAGAAAGAGTGACATAGGTTCACGAGACCATAGTCCATCGTAAACATGAACGATGATTATGTATCCCATTTGATGGTAGTGTGTGTGAGTGTAGGTTTAACCATTAATATTATAACATATCATTATATTTTGGTTTATGAGGTTATTATATAGTCATGAAATAATAATAATTGTTGAGTGAATAATGAAAATATAATAAAATATCTTGTAGAAAGATGTTACCTTTTTTTGGGTAACTTCTTTTCATTTTCACCAAAGGGATTCTTTAATTGGATTTCTTCACAAAGGGAGGATTCTAGGATGAATTTAGGGAAGTTGGAATGATATTTTAGAAGGTTTTTTCATATCCAAAGGTCTTGATAATTGTGAATAAGTGAGGGGTTGAATTCACTTTTTATAGTGAAGGAGGAGTTTCATTGTTGCAAATATAAAATGGTAAAATCTTTTGAGAGGTATACCTTGCATCATGTGCCTCAAATAATATTCATTTTCAATCAAGGATAGTAATTTTTCGAAATATTTCCATCCAACATATTTTTGACATGTGGCTAGCATATTTGGATACTTAAATTAATGTTTAACGTCTAAGTAATATTTTTTTACCTTAATTTTTTTAATTTATTTTAATTAATTTCAATAATAAATTTGGTAAAAATATAAGTTTAATTTATTAGAAATTATAAATAATTATAATTCAAAATATGGAATCCTTTTTTTAAAATTAATATAATTGGTAGAAATTAATTTAAAATAAATCCCACAGATGGGACCATACGATGGGTTTTTAAATCGAAAATGTCTAAAAGATAGAAATGTGTTTATATTCAATTTCAATGTGAAATTCAATCCAATTACCATAATTGGATTAATTTATTTATTATTTATGAAATTATACTTTATAAAAAAATAGAATATAAATTAACTGTAAAATTAAATTAGACAAAAAAACATTTTTAAATTAAAATTCAATATTTTCACAATTCATCCAAGAATAATATTTTTTTGAAAAAACCCAAAAAAATCACCCTATGTAAATTATAACAGTATAAATTCAAAAAAATATTTATATGATCATATTAAATTTCTAAATGTGTATAAATTTGATTTTATTATTATCCAAGAAAGAAAATACAAGGCAGTACATTTTAGAAAATATTATTTTCAAAAATATAAAGACTTTACCGAAAAATATATGTTTTATTATCAATATGTTTAATGTATATAATCATATTATAAATAATTTTAAAAAATTATTTATTAATATTACTATTTATAATATTAATATTTATGTTACAAATGTCTCGTTAAAATAATTATAATAACAAAATGTTGTTTCTTATAAACTTTGTGTTACGTGTAGTGTAATATTATATTAGGGTATCTTATATAGAAATCTTAATATGGAGAAACATGAAACAAAATACCTCAAAAAAATAATTTATTCAAAAAAATTCATAAAAATCCGGAGTGTTACACTACCTGTATCCAGCGATTAACATAATTCTTCCAACAGCAAACATCGACACGAATGATGGTAAAGAAGATCACAATATGGAACCTAGATCGCACTAGATCATGATAAAAACCCAAAAAGAACATGGCTATGATTTTTAAAATGTAATGATGAAGGGAAATGGGGGGAGATAGGGAAACCTATGAAAAGAATCTCACAAAGGATCAAATATGAAAACGGGATGTCTAGAATAAAGGAAGAGACTCCAAATATTACTTATAACTCATCTTAGAGTTGAGAGAGGAGGGATAAAATGAATAAATGAAATAAATAAGATTTATTTCCCAAATAAAACTATTGGGTCTCAGGAATACATGATGTTTAATCATTTTACATTGTTTTTTCTCTATTTTTATATTACACTGAAAAAACCAACACCTTGGTTTAATATTTATCTGGATCGATATTTACATGACTTGAATTAAGTTAACAATGGGTAATCACTTCATGTAATAAACGAGTTCACAAAATGTTTCTATATATATTTACACATCATGTAATATATATATATATGTTTTGTAATTATACATTGAATAGTTTTCAACCCAGATTCAGTAAAAGTGCATGAACTACCTTTAAAGACTTATAAACTTATAGGAAAACCGTGTAATCCCATTTAAAATGTTTATAATTAGAATAAATTAATTAAAATAAAAATAAATCCATGAAAATTAGTTTATTCTCTCTAAAAAAAGTTGTACGTATCCAAATAAAACTCAACCAACCCGATCCAACAAAAAACTCAAAGGGGTACATAACAATAAAAAGATAGTATCTTATAGTTCAAGAGTTTTTTTATGTTTTGGTATCATAACACCATATAGATAGTGATAGGGTTCAAGTGATGATATTTTATAAGACATAGTGTCATTAAGAACCCATGTATCTCTATATCTTCATCCATTGAGGCGTAATTACTCTCCATTATACAGACTCATGATATATTATATTCCCCCACATTATAGATAGAGATCAGATAATTTTCCATGTGTTGGGTTATGGTCTCTATAGTAGTCAAGTAATCCCACAATTAATATTAATATACCTCAATGATAAATGGTCCCTATTACATTTAGTAGGAGGAAGTATGGGTTTTATGGAATTTTGATAGTACATATGCTTTGGGTATTATAATATATCAATTTTTCATTATTACATTTGATATATAAATTACACCTAAGTTTTACACATGGGTATTGTTTATGATAGTGGTTTCTTATCATTAAAGTATATATTAACCTTTACTAGTGTTTTTCTCTTATATAAATTTTGTTCATTCTTGTTTTCTTACCCTACCATGTGTTTTTGGGGTGTCCTACTTGGTATATTTATACTCACTCCTACATTGGGACCACATGTTTTCAATCTATGTAGATAATGCATAATATGGAGGTGAATTTTATTTACATGGAGCTTGTGGATCTAGTTCTAAATGGAACTTAGTAAATGTGGTCATTATTGTAGATCGTACCTAGTTTCATATTAGTTGGGAGGTTTTTCACCCTTAACATTCATAGATCTTGTGAGATCTGATTAAATAATCCCTATGTGTTTTTTTCGTTTGGAATTTTCTTATGTGGTGTTATTCCATTTACTTAATGTCACATGTATACGCATTATAATATATTTTGGAAATTTATATCTGTTAAATATAGATTTTTTGTTATCTGCAATTATTTTAGAGAGAATTGGTTTTTTGTTGGTTATCATTAGGAAAAATCCTCTCATGTTCATGATATGCATTCTTTATCCTATTCACCTACCCCTATATTACAAGAGAAAGTATTTGGGATAAAATTCATGGTCTAACGTTCATCCAACGTGGGGTCTAAATGGTTTGGGTCATGTG
The DNA here is from genome assembly GCA_963277665.1 of Viscum album. Lineage (NCBI taxonomy): Eukaryota > Viridiplantae > Streptophyta > Magnoliopsida > Santalales > Viscaceae > Viscum > Viscum album. Next base: position 765,301,372 of record OY728119.1, on the reverse strand, counting down.
AATTAATCTTCATAGTTTTGTGGTGGTGGAATATTTTATTACATAATAGTAAGGAAAAACAATATTTTGTTTTTAATGATTTTAAGGGGGAAATTGAGTAACCAATGATTTCCATAGGAAATAAAACACACGTATTAATGAAATCATTTTTACTCGTTCAAAACCCATATTGATAATGTGTTATGAAAAATGAGATAAATGTTATGATTTAAACCACATAGGATGATGATGTTAGCCCCTTATTGTTAATCATGAACTACGGCATAAATTAAAGATGGAAATATTAAAAAATTAATGGGGTTGAATAACCTGAATATAAAGCCAAAAGAAATAGAGGAAAGAAGAAAAGAGAATAATTGATGTCAAAAAGTTCTTATTTCATTATAATTTTGATATATTTATATATTGGATACATGTAAATATAATAAATCACTTAGATTAATTCTAATTATATAATATAAATCCAAACATTAGGATAGTGGCATGATAAAGAGTTTTGAGATAAATATGCATGGTAATTACTACACATAAGAATCACTGCATGTGGAAATTATGAAAATCTGTAATTTTTTCATAATATATATATATATGCCTAAATAAAAAACATGCATAATTTATTATAAATATATAAATTTATATATACACACTTAAATTCATGTATGCATGTGTGTGCGTTTGTTTATAATGCCAAATATATTTATATAAATATATATACCTAAACACATTTATAGACAAACATTTATATATATATATATGCATTTATGCCTCTATTTATATATATATATATAATTATATATATATATATATAACCATAATAAATTAACAATTACTACTTTCCCATAAATTTTAATCGTATGTTATAACTAAATAATAAGAATAACAAAATAGATAAAAATGAAAAATAATTAATTAATAACTAGTAATTAAAAATTAACAATAATTAATTTATAATTTATAAATTAATAATAATTATCATTATTAAATATTAATCACTAAGTGCTAATTACTAACTACTTACTACTAATTAATAATTATTATTTTCTTATAGTTTTGATTTAAATTATAATTAATAATTACTAATTAGTAATAATTCATTATTAATAGTTTGTTATTAATTAGTAAATATATATTATTAATAAATTACTGTATATTATTCATATTTATTATTAAAAATTAATCACATATTTTTTACTAAAAATTATTGAATATTAATAATTTAATAATTACATATTATTAATTTTATACAATTAGTGATGGTTTTTAAAATTCACTACTGGGTTTTAAAAAAGTATCATTTACTAATGGTTTCAATTGTCACTAAAAATCAACATCTACATAGCAATTGTTTTATCAAAATAATCACTAAATTTTGATCGATTTCTTTTAGCATAAAAAAAATAATATTTAATATTTTACAATGATTTTCATAACCACTGGTAAAAACCCATTATTTAATTATTTTTATGGTATGGTACATGTGACAACCCATTCACTTTTAAATAATGCACCACTTTTATTTTTAATTAACATTCATATTATAAATTTATATTTATTTAAAATAATTTTATTTTATAATGCATATATATTTATTTCATGTAAAAAATTATATAATATAATAAATTTATATAATCGTTATATATTTCAAGTTATTTTTTTCATTATGATAGAAAATTTATTTATTTAGCGATTAAATAAATTTTCTTAATATGATTTATTATTGTTATTTATTAAAAAAATATTTATTTATTGGATATTTTATAAATGGATATTTATGTAAATTCTATGTATTTATAATTATTATTATTATTATGATAGTACATTGATAATTTTATCAACGTATTAAATAAGAATACATTTTTAATAAATAAATATGTGTTGTCCAAAAAATCATTTGAATATATAATTTGTTTTTTATTCTAAAAGTTATTATTTAGTAATATTAGGTAGATTTTAAAAAAAATGAATTATATTTTTCTAGGTTTCATTTCAATATTATATGTAAGGTATTTTGTTAAAAAAAATTAAAAACAAGATATGATATTAAATAGTAAATTTGATGTATATTGATAATTTTTTATAAAAATTTACTATAAAATCTCATAAATTTATTTCTTTATTTCAATTTATTATTTTTAAAAAATTTAAGGTTTACTTATAAATTCTTTATTTTAATTTAATGTGATATATGTTGATTCATAAATTTTAATTTCAATTCCTTTTATATTAATATTTTAAATTCAACTCAACTTTTACTTCTTATTATTATAATTTTATCAAAAATGATATGGAAAATTATTGAATCCTATTGAATTTTTTTAAATGATATTGTACATAAAATATTTTATAAATTTTATCCCATTAAATAAATTAAATTTCACTTCATGATAAATATAGAAACATTTGTTGGTTTTGACGTGGTGCTGGTAAAATATTGGAGAAGTCAATATCAGTGACTCTAAGATGTTATTTAATGGATAAAGTTACTCTGGACATGAATGGAAAATATAATGATTGTTTAATTATTTTGATGTATATTTAATAATTTTAAAATTATAAAACATGATAGTTTTTTATATTCATATCTACTACTTGTGAAAGGATATAAAATCACATTCTTGGCACAGTACTAGAAATTATATTTTGATAGAATATTAGTAATGATATTAGTCCAAGACACATTTATAGTTTAGTTTTTTTATCCATATTATATAAAAATTACTCTCAATACATCCCTTTCCATGATTATAAGGCTTTTTTCTTGTCAAACGTTACTTCTCTAAATCTGTTAGACTCAATCTCAAGGAGGAAACTCAAAGATAATGGAAGAAGATTCCCTGAATTTTTATATTAGCTCATTAGGGATGATTTTCCTTTATTTTATTTCATACTAGCACTTTTTTATTCAAAGATTCCATTATTATGATATTTAAATCCTTTTGGTTCATCTATGATGTGAAATAACCCAATACATCTCACCAAACACATTTTCATAATACGTTATTTTGTAATAATAATATTTTTTAAAAAAATTGTTTCTTCTCATTCAATTCTCTAATTACACTTTTTAATATCATAGTTAATATTTAAAATTAACCCTAAAATATTATCTTTATTATTAGATAATTTTTTTATAAAAAATAAATATTTATTGTATTTTTTCTATTAATTTTACTTTGAAAAATATCAATGACCCTAGAATCTTTACAGTACCTGAACGAATAGTGATATTTTCATAAATTTAAATCATTCATGGAAAAAAATTAAAAAATATTTTTTTGAATTAATAGAACATTTATAATCATGTAATTTCATGATCATGATTATATATTTTTTAAAATATCAATTATAAAAATTAAATTAAATGAAAAAAATCATAGTCACTTTTAGAAGTAAAAAAACAAGCTTATTGAGAAAGATTTTATAAATGGTAACTATTTCATGACCGACTGAACTCCATTGAATATAGAGTAACATAAAAATAAAAAATAATACTTATTAATCTTATAAAATCATTGGCCATGGATATTTAATCATTACCATTAAAATGATGGTGTTTTGAAATTGTAGACTAAATAATCTCATAATGAAAAATGAAAGAAAAAGTAATCTGATAAATGAATAATTCATTATATAAAATCTTGGAGTCATTTTCCTAGAACCAATGGTTTATACAATATATTTCATGTATATTTAATGAGGTTAATATTAATTTAATACATTAATACAAACTGTTCATTTTTATATGTGATAATAATGTAATAATTTCCTTGAGTATATGTCACATTGAATATGGCATAGAAGTTCCCTACTATGATGAGAAAAATAAAATTCCAAGAAGATATTATTAAACATTGTTCCCATGTTGGACAAAATTCTATTATAGGAGACATGATATATTGACCTTCATGTGAAAGTGCTCATAGGTAGTTAAGACTTTATCTCAAGAACCTCATACATTGAAATATTCATGATGGGAGATTATGAGAACAAACTCACATGTAGAAAATACACATATTTATCTTCCATTAAATATTTTTTCCTATGAGAGTGTGTAATGATCCATAAATTCCAATATTATTATTAGTTAATTTCATGTCTTGGACACTTTCATGTATTTCTTAAAACAGTGATGACATATAATCACAATGCAATTGGGTTTGTTGGGTGTGTCATAAAAGATATGTCATTAATAAATAAGTATATTTAGGATTTTTCACTTCCATATGCATGTAATTTTATTTCTTATACATTTATTGAAATTGAAGGTCTCATTAAATTCTATGGCCATGGTGTAATGACTATTTTATTTAAAATAGTAAAATAAAGACACATCATACATATAGGTTGATGACACTATTGTACAAACATCTTGATGAGGTATCATGAGTAAGGGATTATATTACACGGTGAGAATAAGTATGTGGTTCTTATCATTATGGTATATCTTCTTACTCTATGGGTTCCTTGTCTAACTTATTGATAGATATAATGAACTTTAGGCATACCTGCCTAAATCCACTAAGGAATAAGCCTAGAGGGTCATATAAATAGTTTTTCCATTGATCTCAATTAAATATTATTTATATTTAATTAATGAAATAAAAAATTCAATACTAGGAAATTTATTTTTTAAGATTTATTAAATGATCACAAATAATAACTAAATATTTTTTAAGGTAGTGGTTTAATTATGTGAACATATTATATTTATTTATATCTTATTTTTCAAATTTAAATATATAATTAATAATTTATTAAATATATATTTTATTTAGTTCATATAATATTAAATAAATCTTTATTTATTAAAAGAATGAATAATATTTATTTAAATATTTATTCTAGAATTCAATAAATGTTATGGAGGATGAGTATAATGAATTTTTTCCAAGAATAATAATTTATTTCTAGGTTGTAAAGTTAATATTTTTCATTCTATGGGTTAATGCATGCTATAAACTAAATAATAATATTAATTTATTTAATGATATAGTTTTCATTTTGGGTTTAATATATTATTAGGGTCCTCTGTGAAATTAAAAAAAAATGAAACCCTAAACCTATATAGAAAAAATAGGATGTTATTTCCATCAAAGAATGGTTAATCCTTCTACACAAAAATTTCCTCTCAAGATCACTCTGCTCCTCACATCCTCTCAAGACTAGGAATAATAATGGAAAATTCAATCATGAATTAATGAATGTGAAGTAATCATTTAGAACTATGAAAATATCCTCCCCCATGGTTCTAAAAATAATAACTTTTCAATATTCATTTGAAATATTTTGATTAGTTATGGAATAAATTTCATATATATTTAGAATGTTCTATTTAATTTGTCAAAAATGTGACTTGTACATAGTCTCAATAAGTTTTTTTTCTACTTTTAGAACCATATTGTGGTACCAGAGGGGTCACATTAAATTTATAAATATTTAGTTATTATTTAACATTATACACATTTAAAGTTACTTTTAATTTCATGCAAATCATTCATAAATACAATCATTGAAATAAATTATTCCTTCCTTAGTTTATCTCACATTTCTTATATATATGATTAAATTTTTTACCAGGATCAATTGAAGATCCTATCTTGAAGTGATGGTAAATTTGGTTAGACAATACAGGATTAAACAACATGTAGTCGATGCAATCATCATATATCATAGTTCATTCCACCAAGATTGTAGCATGAATTAACTCACCACATTATGCAATGAAGTAAACATGGTACGTTAAATGCTCCATGTGTTAACCAATACATGTTATCACAAGACTTTTAGGGCTTCACGTTGTGTAACTAGGTTACGCACCATGTAGACAACATATTTTCATGGTATAGAATGAGTAAAAAAATACTAGTCATGTAATAATTACATGACTCTTAGGGACTGATGGCCATTTAGGAAGGAGTTTACATGAAATTTACTAGTTATTGACATTTTATACACCATACATGTACATAAAGTAATACTTTACAAGTCCCTAAGTGTTTATCACAGGCATAAAAAATGAAAGATACATGATGTGTAGCTGGATGTACACACTATCTATTGAACCTTCTTATGTAGAAAATTTAAATTTAATTTATTAATCCCTTAAACCACAAAAAAATGTGTGTTTTATTTATTCACTCTTACACATCATGTGAGTGGTTATATATATATATAGTGATTAATTAATTTCTATGTAAATTTTTTAACTACAAACAATTTCTATTCACAATACGTCAACTAATCCATGTGTATTAAAATCATTATACACAATGTTAATTAACATTTTTTTCTCTGTGACATTTATTCTATCATACACACCATATAATTACATAACAAAATGAATAAACTATATGCCACATGATTTGATTGTATATGATTTCAATTCATTCGGAGTAGTTTGAATATGTACTTGTCATGTTTCTTCCAAGTATGATGTTTATTCTTATTTTATTAAATTATATATTAAACTATGTAATATAATATATTTTAAATAAGAGAAAATGGGAATCTTCATGACATATTATATATATATATATATATTAAGAAAAATTTAATTAATTGATTAATAAAATAAATAATCGTATAAATTCAATTGTGTTTATCTTAAAAGAATTGAAAATCGAAATGAATGTGAGCTAGTTATTTTAAATGCATATTAATTTCTCTATTAGATGATTATTATCTTAGACCAATCTGTGTATGGGTATGCTTTATTTTAACTTAATTATTTTAGGTATTTTGGAATTTTTTTATTAAATTAAATTGATGGTAAATGATTCATCCATCCCTCCTTATTTTGTACAATCTTATGTTCCCATTTTTTCTTTTATATACACCTTATTTTTGGTTCCCTTCACATTTGAGTGAAGTAAAAAACCATAATGATGGAACTCCTAGAAGCATGGAGTTGGTTTGAGATTGATCTGAGAAGAAACCAAACTATGGAGATATAGAAAACAGATATAGAATGTTATAAACCCAAGCCCATACTAGCTCATAGAAATTCTACACAATATTCATTAGTTTTTTATTATCCCCTCAATAAAAAAACCTATGGTTAAATGTTATGATCATGGAAATATTTTTTCATTTTCATTATGTCTTATGAATGATGTATTTTATAGATTCATGAACATGATCTTAGAAATAAATTAATCAATATGGAATGATAGAATTAAAAAAGGATTAGGCATAAATAGTTTATCAATATGTCGGTAATCAAGTAAATAAAATATAATTAATATTAACAAGAAATGTGATAGATAAAATAAGAAAATGTATGAAAAATAGTAAAAATACCTTAAGTTAATATTAAGTCATTATGCCTTCTATTATCTGAATTAAGAAAAACCATAGATAAAGTAATTTTATATTCCTTAGTCAGGGGAACTTTTAATTATTAGGGACTATTAGGTAAGATAATACTTTGACATAACTGAAATTATATTGAATTTATAATTATTATCTATTAAATATTTATTTTAAGTTAAGTTTTGTGTAAATCTGAGTCAGGATAACAATATTGGGGAGTCCACTAAACAGAACAAGGACTGAAAGCCCACGGTAGGGAATAATTTCTACATAAACACCTTCTTATGGTATTCAAGTCTATATCCTGAATCACAAATTATGATATACAGATCATTTCCACTAAAATTTCTAAATTGACGGTATATTGTGATTTTATATATAATGTCCATTGAGATTTTATTAATAGTTTGAGACATCATAAAGTTAAAATTATTATGTCTAGGATATTTTTTAATCAAGTAATGTAATAATAATATTCTCTATTATTATTTTAAAATAATTACGATATCCTCAAACAACTTATCCCTATAATCATATTTATTGAAAGCCCATCTCTTAACTTGAAGTAGCATCCGGGAATGGTTTATATTGATACGGGTAGTTTTGAACCATGAATGGAAGACTTATATACTATAATACCCAATCCTTGATCTTAAATCTAAGGATACAAGTTATGAGGATTTCATTTTTTATGAAAAACACATAAATAATTTTCTAAATGTTTAATGTTTAATTTTATTCATCCATATCTATAAAAATCATGATGTTTTATGAGATCATGTAATCCGATAGATTGCTCTATCATCTCTGTGATCCTTATCATGAGAGAGACTGATAGGAATGGTTTGAGATATTAAAGGCACTCTTAATAGGAAAACATGGAGAAGTATTTTCAGCTGGGCCTCACATAGTAAAACTCATTAGTTACATTGATCATCTACAATTTCTAGGGTTTAAGCTACCCAAAGTACTGTGCACCAAATCCTATTATTTCTTTACTCTCTCAAGTATTATTTGGTTTTGTTTTAAATTTCAATTGGAACAACAAATATATGTCTCTCCCAAATATACTCACTCTAAATCATCAATTTTACAAGGATATGAAGCATCAAAATCATTCTATTATTATGGTGAATAAATTTAATGTTCTCGAGAGGATATCAAAGACTAACTCCAAGTATAAAGCTACTTTGGAACACCCATACAACAAGAGGAGGATAAAAATGAATGAATGGAAGAAAGGCGTTCTCCGTTTTTCATATGGAAAAAATCTATACTAGAAGAAAAACTATACTCATACAAAGAAGTGAGGGGTTGTTTCAAGTGAACTTGTTATTCAATAAAATTTATATACTTCTAAAAATTGGGAAATATATATAGTATGTTGTGATAAAATCTATATTATAATACAATAACCAAGTAGATTATAAAATATTTACCATGATGAGGTGGATATATGAGTTGACAATGGGTCCATACTTGTTATTGTGGCTATTAGATATTACAACCTTATGTTGCAAACTAATATGATCTTGGTTTTGAAATAACGTTATTATGTTCCCCTAGTTACAAAAAACATTCTTTTGTGTTAATAATTGATAAAAAATAATTTATTTTCAAATTTGGAAATAAATTTTAACTATTTTATAAAAAGGAATCTGTTATAGTGTAATACATTTAAATAAAGACAATTTCAAAATGGATTATAGAAACTATATAATGTAAATATATAATTAATATGGTTCATATGAATCTTACCACACCGAACTATGGAATTACTAGATTGTTCATGTAAATGAACATAATTTGATTGGATTACCCTAATATGGGTATTTGGATTTATTTGATCTAATACCACATGATGTATGTCACACATGTTTTCATGGGAAAATTATCAAAGTCCATTTTAATGGAAAAAGAAAAAGGGCTAATGAGTTTCTTTAGATGGTTCAAAATAATAAATTTGGCTCATTTCTAGATGAATACATTGGTGTGTACTCATATTTTATAACATTTACTGATGGATTTAGTAGGTATGTAAATGTATACATAATGATGTATAATTCAGATTACTTAAATAGTTTTTAGGAATATAAGAATAAATTTTAGATCTATCATAGTAAGAAGATTAAGAAACTACACTAAGACGATATAAGAGAACATCTTAATCAATACATCAGGGATTATTTGTGGGATTTTGAGATTTTATCTTATATCACTCCTTACACACCATAATGGAATAGTGTAAGTGAATGAAGGAACCAAACCTTATTATAAATGGTAATATAAATGATTAGTCATGTAATCTTTCCATTATCCTTTTAAGAATACACATTATATATAGTAGCATTAATACTTAATTGAGTTCTAACTAGAGAAAAAACTCACATTCTGTATCAGATTTAGTATCAAAACAAACCTATGTTGCCACATATATGAATATGGGGATGTGAATCATTTGTTATATCTAGTTCTAGAATCAAAATTTCACCTTAGGCATAGAAAATGTATCTTTAGATGGTATCATAAGGAAAATAAAGGGTATTACCTATATGATCATTGAAATAAAAATGTTATGGTTAACATACATCCCACCTTTAATGAAAGGGGTCAAATCTCTATAATAGATAGTGTGATAAAGATATACAATGATGCTTTATGGGATTAAGACACACAAGAGTTTTCATAGTATCATGCTTTATAAATCCCCATGGAACTATACATTTTAGAGACACTAGTATTGAGTAGGAGTATGAGAGATGTTAGAGGACTAGAAAAATATTTTCTTCTATTCACTGAGGATGGTGATTCATTATTAATTGATAATAATGATCTTGTATCATATAAGTAATTAATAATTCGAATATATTCTACCAAAAATTAAGAAGATATGGATTTTGAAATGGATTCAACGTACCAAAATCAAGTCTGGGTTTTGGTTGATCCTCTAGTGGATGAAAATACTACTGGATATAAATGGGAATTTATGAAGAAACTTGACATGGATGGAAAATTTAGTACTTAAAAGTCATTGATTGTTTTAAAAGGGTTAAAACAATATTATGGTATAGACTATGATGAAAAACATTTACCAATTTCTACAAAAAAATTAATCAAATTTATAATTTTCATAATATATTATTATGACTATGAGATTTTAAAGGTGGATGTCAAAAAATCATTCCTTAATAATAACCATCATGAAGATTTCCATATAACACCACTAGATGTTTTTTTAAATATAAAGGATTTCAAAAAGGAATGAAAGTTCTATAAATATATTTATAAATTACAGAAATAATCCAAGTCATAAACAATTTATTTTGGTGAATCCATAATAGAATTTTGTTTCACAAATAATGAATGAATAACTTGTGTCTATAAGAAATTTAATGGGAGTGTAGTCAATTTCCTAAAATTTTATGTTGATGATATACTAATTATTGGAAAAATACTCATCTTACTGTATAGTAAGGCATATTTGGAAGCATGATTATCCATGAAAGATTTAGGTGAAATAATAAATATTCATCAGATCAAGATCCATCATGATATATCCAAGTGGCTCCATGGACTATGTCAATGTATGTACATTGACAAGATAGTTAAGAGATTTAATATGAAATAATATATTAGGGGATTTATTCTAGTGATACATGGTATTCATATCTCTAAGAAAATGTGCCCTTAAATACATGAGGAGAAATAGAGGTCATAAAAGACATGTATAATATCCCCAAACCATCACTCCCATATCCAGTTCTAAAAATATAATCTTTATATTTTTGGATTTCCAAACAAATAATCATGACCAAATTTTATATAAGATAATTTGGAAATATTGGATAAATTATATTCCCAATGACCTTTATGTTTTAGTGTTCTATACAATTAGGATAAACTCTTACCTATGAATACTCATGTCTCCAAGTGGGAATGTTCCCACTATTTCCTACTTTTCTTATTTCACATTATCTCTTCAACATATGCTATAAAATTATTAACACATGAAACATTTCTAAACATAATTGATTGAACATCAATATTTTTAATATGAGAAAATGGAAAAAAAGGGTGATCTCAAACAATCTGGAAGGGAAAACATAAGAATTACCCAATTGAATGTCATCAATGATCATAAAATGAAAATAATTATATAATTACATAATTAAATTTCATGAGGATAAAATAAATGAATACATACTCATGAAAGCTATATCATAAATCATGATACATGGAATAAATATTTAACATAATTCAAGAGTCATATAAGTAAACTATCATGATCCATGTTAATACACTCATTGAGTAAAGGATCTATTAAAACTCATTAAAATCATTGAAAATAGTGTAGGTATTATGAGACATCAAACATTCATCATGTAATCACCAAAATAGTTAATTATCATAACTCTTTATAGTAATCTGAAATTGGTAAACTCTATCATATCTTAGAAGTAACTTAACATTAGTTTACTCAATTATATCTTAATATTTATATAACTTTATCACCTATTATGACCAACTTCTTTCCATTTATTCTATACTCATTACCTAGTGAATTTGAGGGATATTACAGACACACCATTCACATATTGGATAAATCCCATTAAGTATTTGGGTCCACTTAATAATCCTTCTTTCATCAATAATTTCCATGTAACATATCATGAAATAAGATACATGGATGATTTTTTTCATCAAAACTATCATAGCTTGACTTACCAATAAAATGGAAATAGTTTTCCTAAAAATATCATTCAAACATCATCATAAACCATTCAGATAAAATAAGTGAATGGTATCCTAACATAATATATTCAATTAATCATAGTAAACATTGTGTTATTTTTTATAAATGAATATATATTTAAAAAAAATAAAATGTTTCTTAGAAAACATGAGAACAAACCCTTTTCTTTCAATACCAGTAAAAACTAAAAATTAATAAAATATTGTGGAAATAAATTGAATTGAAAATAATAAAGTAATACTAAATGAAATGAACATTCATGATTATGGTAATATCCATCCATGTCATAAATGTTAAAAATAAACATTCTTTTATAACAATTGTAAAGAGAGTCAAAAGTGTCCTATGTTGAAAATGTTATGAAATTTCATTTAAAATTTTTTAAACGATGTCCAAATATCATGATAAAAACATTAGTAAATAATTTATGTTTATAAAATAACATTAATTAAATAATATAAATAATATAGAGGAAGAGTTTGGTTAATAGTTTTTAAAGCATTAAATAATTTTTTAAAATAAAAAACATTTATAGCCTTTTAAAACTAAAACCCCATTGGAAGAAATAAAATAAAGACCATAAAATACCATGATTATATAAATATTCATGATATTATATTTCAAAATTCATTATATACAAAAATAATTATGAATATAAATGAATTAATCAAAATATGTCTCAAAGAAAGACGTTTGAGATGAGAAACCTTTTAAACTTGTTTAATTCTTGAATGAAAAAAGTGATTGAATGGTGAAAATTATCATGATTCATAAAAACGTATAATATATAGTATAGAATATTTTAAAACACAATCAGGGAGCATAAATAACCCCATATAAAAAATCATGGAGCATAACATGGATTTTAACTCAAACAATTGAAATTGAGACTGTGAAAACCCTTGTAACTTTTATAACATTTGAATAAATAATTCATAAAAGATAGAAATTAAAAATAAATTTAAATATAATGATATAATTTCTCAAAAGTTATTATATACACCATATAAAATGATCTAGGTGCATAATACAAGACATGTCTCAATCAAATATTACTGTGACAAACAATCTTTACAAAGATCAAATCATGGAAGTTAAAATTTAATTATTTATCCAATTATGTGTAACAATTATGAAAATAAAACAAATGATTTAAAATAAATCATAATATAACTAGAGGTAATTTGAAACATAATTTTGGCATAACATATTCAATTAAGTATAAGTATAGCCCGATGAATTGCTATTGAGTTGAGAAACCCCTTACCTAGAGAAAATAATTTCTATGTATGTCCATTGAATTCCAGTATAATAAAGTTATATACGAAATATAAATTCTTAATAACCAATTATAAGTTCATTACCTAGTCATTAAACCATTTATTTAATTTATTACAAGGACATATTTTATTACTTAAGCTGTTATGTTCAAGCTGGGTGTTTTGAGGATATTCAAATCATAATTAAAAAATGAATTTGGTTGGTTAAAAGTGGTCAAAGGATAAACTGTTCAATTTATCTATAATATTAATCAAAAAATTATTATTATTTTTATACATCAACTAATTTTTTTTTAACACCCATGAACTTCTAACATAAAAATCGAATCACATCGATTCGTTGAGGTGACATTCCACACATAAGCACAAGTGTTGTTATAATTTCCTCATGGGTGGAAAGTTAAGAAGGTAATAAATATATTATATTTCCTGAATAATTATAATTTCATAAATATAACATATATTTATTAAATATTTCATAATAACCAACCATATTAATTTGTGATGAAAAATGAAACACATCACTTCATGGAAGTGGTAGTTCACATATATGTGAGAATGATGATTTCATATCCCATGGGATGGATATATAGATGAATATCATTAAAAAATTAAAATTATAAAATTCCAATATAATTTAGACTATTATTATACTATATATCATTTTTTATAATATAATTTAATGAGGTAAAATTATAAGTAAAATGAAATGGATAAGTTAAAATGATTACCTCCACTTTGAGAGACAACCATTGGATATCTTATCAAGGAACCTAAGGATAGTCTATTGAGGAGACCAAAATATCTATAACATGGAAAAGGATGTTAAAATTTGGTTTTTTAGGTTTTTTTAGCTTTTTGGATCAAGGAGGTGTAAAGAATATAGTATAGGTGGTGTCCTTTTATATATAATGAAAGGACATATTTCGATTTAATTATAAGGTTAAATATAATAAATACTTTTTTTAATAGTGCTGATAAGTGTCTATAAATAAAAATAAAATATGTGGTAAGTTTCAGATCATTTAAACCAATAAATTTTTTATTGGTTTGTGTGTCATTATTAAAAATATCTCTGTGTTTGACACTTCATTAACAAATTTTAACCTTAACAATTGTAAAACACAATCAATGCTACTAGGCTATAATTTTACATTTAAAGTAATCTTTGGATAAAAATTGAAAATTGTACAAAATTATAAATCATATAACATACCCCTTGAAATATTTTAATATATTTTTTGTTTTAAAAATCATTCTATAATATTTTATTTATCTTAAAATATTATTAAAGTTATTTTAGAAACTATTTATATATTTTTACATTAATTACATCAATATTGGAAAAAAATTAGAATATAATATATTTAAACATAAAATAAAAAAATTAACAATAAAATTCGTGTAACACCATAATTCGTCCAAAAAATATTACTTTCCTTTTGTATTTAAAATGTTTTCCTTTGATTTTTATACTACTTGTATGAGCACTATGTCGGTGTTATGTAAGAATTTAAGGTAATTATACCATAACTAAAAATATAAATCATATTAAAATCATAAAAATAAATTAATTAAATTCATAATAATATTTTATATTCATTCATAATATCTTTTTTTTATTATGAAACTGTTTGAGATAAATTAAAATAAATATAATTACATTTTAAAAATTTCCTTTAATAAAAATAATATTATAGTCATTATCAAAGATAAATAGAACCAAGATTCCATATCCTATAATATTGGATGATTATTATCAAAATAAACACATAAAATAGAAATAAAGTGGTAATTTGATATATTTTAAATCCTTGACACATTATTTTTAACCTTAATTATCGAATTTACAATTACAAAGGGGATAAATATTTTCTAGGGTTAGTATTCAGGATAAAAAATAAAAGGGAATTATTTAAAAAAATTACATCATGATTCCAAATTTGGAATCAATTTATCAAGATTCACTTTAAATATTTTGAATAAATCAATTTCAATATAAATTTCTAAAACATAATGAAAAACAATTCTTATAAATGTGTTTTTTGAAGGCCAAATTGAACATACATCAAAATCAAGAATAAATAGAAATTCTATGTAATTAGTTAGATTATTTATAAATAAATGAGACTTTTGTTAATTTATTATTAAATTTAAATCATAATTTAACTTTTAAATTAAAATAAAAGAATGTTATGTTGAAATTCGTATTCTTCACTATTTACTGAAAAATCAATCTTTTTAGAAAAATCCAAAAATTTCACCATAATCTATTTATGATATTCTAATTTAAAAAATTATTCCATTATTAAAAAAATCAAACAATAAATGGGATTTATTAATTATAATATTATACCAAAAAATAAATTAAAACAATATTTTATGGAAATGTATTTTTGAAGCGTTAAATTAATTTACTGCAAATCAGTGCTTATTTCCAAAGAAATAATCATTAAATTAGCTTTGAGTTAGTACATTATATATATATATATATATATATATATATATATATATATTATAATTTATTTACTATAATTCATATTTTTAAATTCAATAACTAGGTTATAATGGTTATATTTAAAAAAAATAATATTTCTTCTTTTCTTGCTTAAACTCAGTATTGTGTGATGCATATGTTATCAATCATTTTTTTATTTTAGAATAAGAGGGTGTTAAAAAATAAGTGTTTGGGTTGGTTATGTATTCTTTAATATGTACCATTCTAGATATTTCTTATACCTTATGGTATGAATATATAAATTGGACCTAGGTGACCACCGCGAACTCTCCTCCCGTAGCGGGGGGAGAGGGGTCCTCGCATCCTGCTCTTTTATCTGGATCTGTGAAGGTAAGGGATGGCGGTTTCATCCAGCCCTCGCCTGATGCGGGATTCATCATCCCTGGAATACAGGTTGCTCTGAAGGTCCCGGGTTGCATCTCCGGTCAACCGGTCGTTCCAATTACGGTCCAATAATTTTTTGAAGCCTCATCGATGCTCTCCATGGCCTTGATTACAAGATTTGTGCGGCGGCGACCCCTGGTGGAAGATTTTGATAAGATTGTTAATGAAGATTGGGGACTGAATCGTCATGCGCAGGTAGGGATCTTGGGTCCGCGACAGCTTCTTATCCTCTTCGCTGATGAGGATAAATTGGGTAGGGCGTGGTCCAGATTTAGAAAAGCCTCCTCTGGGTCTCTGTTTCGTCTTCTCTGGTGGTCCTTTGAGTACCATTTGAACTGTGATTCTCCCAATTTGGAGATTTGGATACAGTTGCCAGGTCTTTCTCTTCCGTTCCAAAACCAAGGGTTTCTCAGGTCGATAGGTAACTCAATTGGCCAGTTTATATGTTGTGACCAACACATGGCTTCCATGACAAACCCTTCAACCGCGAAGATTTGTGTTGAGAGGGATCTCTCAAAGACCCTGCCTGAGATTGTGTGGATTGTAGTCGAAGGTGAGTACAGGTATGCCCAGAACATTATCTATGATTCTTGGACCCCTTTTTTATCTGTTTGTCGCAAGCAGGGATATGAAACTATTAGTTTCTGTAAGAAAACCCTGGATGACCGGCCGGGTCCTGCCCCAAATGCAGCAATTACTACAGCAATGTCAGGTGGTGCTGCTTCCACTGATGGGAATCAACGTGGAGGCACTAGTATGAAGGAGACTAGAATTCCTGCTGTTTCTCCGCCTCCATTAGCAGGGGATATGATGAAGAGATATCCCATGGCACATGGTCCTACCGAACATGATGCAGTGGGGGAATTGAGGCAGGCAAATGAAAATTCTTTGAGTTCAACTGCCATGGGACGACAGGGAAGCTTGGAGTAGATTGGGAATAGGGATTCTACATGTGAAATTGGTGATCATAACCATGTAGGAGACTCTAGTGTGCATATTACTGAGAATGAGCTGTATGAAAACTGAACCTTGAGGCTGGTGGTTTGGGCATGGATGCTACAAACTCTGCTTTTCAATTTATAGGCAGGGGAATAGACCTGTGGATACACATCAGAATACATATTCTACTCTAGGGCAGGTAAGGCCTGATGAGTTGCTAAATTTCTATACAAATCGTTATGCAGTTCTGGAAAATGCAGAGTTGAAGGAGGCTGAAGAGAGAGAAGAGGAAGGAGCAAGTGAAGAATGTGGTTGGCCACAGATGAGTGAACTTATGAACCTGGAAAAGAAGGTTCCTGAAACGGCAGTTGGAAAAATTTCTGAGGAAGTGGCGAATGAGAATGATACTCTAGAGCAGCAAGATGACAAGGAAATATCCTTGGATAGCCAGGCATGCTTAGAAGCGAGCGACGAAAATCAGAATAGCGAGGAATGTTCTCTGTGTTTGACACCTATGGATGTTAACAAGGAACCTTCCTGGGATACAACCTCCTTGGTGCATGATGGATCTCAAATGGTGTATGAGGGGAAGGAGAACCAAGGATGCCGTCCAAAGGGTCGTATGAAAGAATCCTATAGTGAGATTCTCAGGAATGGGGTGAAAAGGAATGAAAGCAATGGAGCTTCCACCGCTCCACCAAAGAGGAAACCCAGAAAAGATTACTCCAACATGTCGAGGACCATATCCACCAGGACTTCTACAAAAAATGGAAAATTGGAGAACACAGATCAAAAGAGGGGATGAAGCAGAACCACTGAACCCATGTCTCCAGTGCAGTTACGTCGAAGGGAACAATACATCCAATTGCTAAGTCAATACACTCCGCATTCTGAATGGGATTCAGAGGATCTGGATGAGTTCTCAGAAGGTGGTGGTGGTGACTTCTTTGATGATTTCTAATTTATGATGTTGTGAGGTCAGTTGTTTTTCTTTCTTTTTCTCTTCTGTACTTTGCACTCTCTTTTTTATTAATAGTTTTTTGGGGGACTGGGCACTCGGCCTAGTCCTGCGCCTTCCTTTGTAAAGTAGTGAAAATAATACTTAATTATGTGAGGAATACTAAGAACATGTTACAAGTTTCTATAGTATATGAAGAGGTAGTCATCAAGGGATATGCATATTATAGTTTCCAAATTGATCAAGATGATACAAAATTATAGTTTGGATACATCTTCTCTTTCAATGGAGATATTGTGATTTGGAGGATGTCAAACAAAACCATGGTCTCTCATTCCACTATAGATTATAAGAATATGGTTGCGTCTGATGTAGCTAAAGAAGTGATTTGGATATACAACTTCATCCGTGATTGTGATATATTTCCCAGTAATATAAAACCTATTACACTCTATTGTTATAATAGTACAATGGTGGATAATAAAAAGGATCCAAGGTCACACTGGCTGATAGATCACATACTTTGGGAATATCATATCCTGGGGGTTTCTTCTTAAATAGGTGATGTCACTATGATCAGGGTTTCCATGGAATACAACATGTAGGACCCCTTAACTAAATCCTTAGCTCATTAGAAACATGGTCAACATGTGAGAGCTAGTGGACTAAAATTCATTAGTAGTTGTCTCTAGTCCATATTTTAGTATATTAGAGTTGGTGTCTGAGAACCAACTGTATGTTTTTTACATTTCATGTGTATTAAAATAGGTGAATATTAATTAAATACCATATTATATGTTTTTTATTCTTTATTATTAATTTAATGTAAATATGTGCTAGAATAACGGTCAAATTGGAATGTTCATAGTTATTCCCCGCTATGATGGGAACCTTGAGATTCCATGACAATATTGTTAAACTGTGTTCTATGGTTGGATAACATTCTATGATAGGGCACATTTTAAGTTGAATGATATCTATGAGTACTCATTGGAAGATGACACTTCATCTCATTAAGTTCAAACATGTTAATATCCAAGAAGGAATATTATAAGAACAAACCCACCTATAGGAAATGAACATGTTAATATATCACTTGTTAAATATATCTATGATAATGTGTAATGATTCTTAAACATTTAGATTATTAATAATGAATTTCATGACTTGCATAATTCCATGTATTGGTAAAAACCATGAAGACATATGGCCATGGAGAAGTTTGGTGTGATGGGTGTGTCGTGAATGATATATTATTAATCGATAATTCATGGAAGTATTTTTACCTTCCATATTTATGGAAGATGATATCATGACCCTTTGATTTAAATGGAACTATCACATTAAATTCAATTATCATGTTGTAGTGATGAGTTTATTCTTTATATTCAAATAACAATGTATAAGGCATCTAGTTTGATGAAACAATTGTAGAACCTACTTGATGAGACATTATGGCAAATGGATTATTTTACATATTGAGCATTCATTTGTGGTTGTTATCATTTTAAAACATCTTTTTACTATTTTAGTGTCATGACCCACTGCAATACAATAATATTAGATTTTAGTAAAGCCTGTCTAATTCCATTATGGAAGAGGCCTAAAGGGCTACACACAAAGTATTTTCTTTGATCAATGTAAAATAATTTTCATATTTAACAATTGAAATAAATATTACTATCCAGAATTAGAAGTAAAAGGTATTATATATTTCTTAAGTGATCAAAATTAATAAAATCAATATTTTTATATAATGTAATTTTTTAATTATTTGAATATATAATATTTATTCATCTATTACTTTTCATGCTATAATAAATGATTATTTAATTATTAAATAAATAAATTATTTGGTTATGAGAATGTTAAATCAAAATGTATTCACTAGTATGTGATTAAATATATAATTATTTATTAAATAAATTATATTTATTCTAATATTTATTTGAGAAATCAATAAAAATTGAGGAGAATAAGAAAACTTGATTTTCTCCAATGATAGAATATTTATTTACCAAGATGAAGAATAAATATTTATCATTGTTTAGGTGATCCAATGCAACAAAATAAAATATTATTATTATTTTATTACATGGAATGAGGTTCTATTTGAGTTAAATATATTATTAAGGGACTTTGTTGTCACGACCCGTCCTCAGGGCCCGTGCCCTGACTACCCCAAGCTCGCCTTCCATAGGCTAGGGGCTGGCGACTAGCACCAAGGCGTAATTCCTGGTAAAAAGGGAAGACATTTCCTTTGTAAAGTAAACAACACCACAGAGCAAGCAAGCAGAAGTAAACACCAAGTAAAAAAACTGAGTACAATAGTATGTGCGGAAAAATAAGTGGGCCAGAATACAAACCCCAACTGAAAGTATAGTACAACTGAAAAAAGGAGTACAACAACTGAAAAGTAAAGCCGCAGCCTCGAGTCGTCCACTGGAAGTCCCACCTGAAGGGTGGGTATAGATAGCCTCCACAGCTCCTCGGGTCCAGCCGTCCGCTCCAAGTGTGTCCCGCCCAGTGGTCCACCTCCAGGTACCGACCTGCTCCGTAAGCCTCAACCACGATCTGTGTTGTCCGTCGTGTGCAACCAACACAACATAGTGCGGGCATAGCCAGTGCAGGGGTGAGTATAAGCTACTCTGTAGGGACCCTGAGACTCCCGAAGGTCTCCCAAAATCCACAAAGGATAATCCACAAAGGAAAGAAACAATCACGAAATAACATCTGACACTATTTAGGTATATGCCCATACATATACCTAAGTCGTCAATTCTTGTTCGGCTCCAACATCCGAGCTCAGGTACAACCCAGTCCACATAGGAAATCACAACCCAATCCACAGAGGATATCAAGTCAATCTTATCGAAGATAAAGATTGAAAGTCAAGATTCAGCTCACACAGGTATAATTCTTCGTAAGACGATATAGATGATCAGATGTAACCACTGATTCATCTAAGTCATCGAACCCACACAAGATCGATAGGTACTAACCCACGCAATGACCCACACAGGATCGGACCCACACAGGATCTGTAGGCGCTGGCCCACACAGGACCGCTGAGCGCTGACCCACACAGGATCTGACCCACACATGATCAGTAGCACTGATCCACGTAGGATCGCTGAGTGCTGTAGTCGTCGTCGTCGAATCCACGGAGGATTGTTGTACAGTCGTCATCATCGTCGCAGTCGCAGCCAGCTCTAGGGTTTCCGCACACAGCAAGCTCGTTCGGGAGGGTCCGCTCCACGAGCCGAGGGGCTGATACATCAACTGACACGTAGTCTGGAATTGATGTATCCAAAAGTTCTGTATCGTCAAAAGGAACTCAACGCGACATACGGCGCGTCGATCGGACGCCCGGTCTGAGAGTTATTGGCTTTTTCGTCCGAGGGGCCCGGTTGGTTTTTATGTCAAAACCAACCCGACCATACTCCAACTATGTCCAATCCTCGAGCGGAGTAAGACAAAAGGTCCATCTCACTTAGAGGAATCCATCAAAGTTGATGGCACGTCAATCGGACGTCCGTAGCTCAAGTTATAAGCATTTCTGCTCCGAGGGCCCGGTTTGTTTCGTGCTCGAACCAACCCGGCCAAACCCAAAATACTTTGAAACCTTGAGTATGATATATCAAAACGACCGTCTCGATCCAAGGATCGCATCGCAGCTGACAGTGCGTCGATCGGAGGTCAGCAGCGCATGTTATGGGCAAACGACCGTGAGAGGTCCGGTATTAGGGGGTTCGGGCCCGGTCCGACCCAGCCCGGTACCCACTGGGTCGGCCCGAACCGGGTCGACCCGCCCCAGGTCCAGGTCCGGCCCGCTTGGGTGCGGGCTGGCCCGGTCGCCAGGTGGCTCGGAAGTTCGGCCGAGCGGATGGGGGGGGGGGGGGGGGCGCACTGCCCCCCTGTGTGTAACCACGACCCCCATGATGGGGGGCCGCTCATGCTGGCCAGCCGGGGGTCGTAACCCCCATCTCATCCCTTGACCGGCCGGCCCGCTCCGGTCGGCCGGCTGCTGCCGCCACGGGACCGACACTGGCCGGTCCCCCTGCTCCAGCGCCGGTGGCCCGGACCCGGCCTTCGGTCCCTGCTCTGCCATGGCCTAAGCTGTGGCTTTGATTCATCCGGCGCGGCGCGATGGCGTCATGCTCCTCCGCCGCGGTGCCTTCGGGGTTCTCCGGCACGGCGCGACGGAGCCGCGGCTTGGTTCGATTTTCAATTGCGCGGCGCGACGGCGCTGCGCATCCTTGCCGCTCGTTCCCGCGCGGTGCGACGGCACCGCGTCACTTTCCTTCGAACCGCAACAACACAAGATAATAAGGGAGGAGGGACGACCGTGTTTTTGTGGTCCGACCCCCTCCCGTTAATCGATAGCAAGCGGTCTAATTGAACAAGGAAAGATGACGGAAGATTTCACGAATAGAAACACATAAATCCCCTGCCTCGTCAAATTCGTTGAGCGAGGGTTTGTCACGGAAATAACCGTCGCAGAAAAAGGCGTCGCGGAAGGAGAAAAGATTCGTCGGCGTCGCATCGTCGATCTCTGAGGAATCCGACATTCTTGTTGACCTTCGTCGACGCGAAGAATAAGATGATCTTCAAGCCCCTTAGCTTTTCTCCAAAATCCTCTCAACGCAACAAATTCCAACCAAAATAAAATAAGTACCTCAGTTATTTTATTAACATGACTTAAGTATTTCAATTTCAAACATTTAAATTAAACTCACCTATTTAATTAACATAAGTTATCAAATTAATGGTGAGTTGAAGGAGTTAGGGAATATGAAGGGGTGGGGTTCGTGTGGGCCCCACCACCCTCATATCCTCCCATGGGAAATTGGGTGGTTTCCCCCAACTTCCACTCAAAGGTTTTAACCACTTAATACAAAAATAAACATTGTAGCTCAATTTTTATTTTAACTTCCACAATTTTTATCAACTTCTCCCGTGTAAACGCAACTCCTTAAAAGGTGTTCTTAAGCAATTACCAGTGTTGCGAATCCATCGGTGCCCTCGAAATTCGATCCCGAGAACCGGTTCAAAAGTTAGAAAATCTCGCTCGTTCGTTCACTGAACGTACCCGAGCTAAACTTCGGATAGAAATTCCGGGCACACCGGGCCTTGGATTCAAGTGCCGTCAGAAACCGCGTTCTTGTAAAATCCCAAAGAAAATTAAGAAAAAAATTCCCTAGAATTTTACGGGTCTTTACATTACTCCCACCTCAGGGATTTACGTCCCCGTAAAGATACATCATAAACTAGGGAAACAAATGTGGGTACTGAGCACGCATTTGAGCCTCCCGCTCCCAAGTGCTCCCCTGGAGGTTCCCGTGCTGCCATCTGATGCGCACTAGTGGAATCGACTGTCCACGTAGGACCCACTTTTGTCGATCCTCGATCTCCACTGGGACCTCCGTAAAAGTCACCCCATCATCAATGTCCAGCTCCCCATGGTCAATGATATGCGTCGGGTCGTGCACGTATCTCCTCAGCTGGGATACGTGGAAGACGTCATGCACTCGGTGAAACTGAGGTGGTAGAGCCAGACGATAAGCCACATCGCCAATCCTGCTGAGGACCTGGAATGGTCCGATGAAGCGTGGAGACAACTTGCCACCTCGGCCAAATCTTCATAATCCACGTCGAGGTGAGACCCGCAAGAAGACGTGGTCGCCATCCTCGAACTCTAGGGGCCTCCGCCTCCTGTCAGCATAAGACTTCTGCTGGCTCTGAGCTGTCCTCATCCGCTTCTAGATGACCTGGACCTTCTCTGTCGTAGCCTAGACCATCTTCGGTCCCACAAGTGCTGACTCCCCAGGGTCTGTCCAGCACAGAGGAGATCTGCAAGGTCGGCCGTACGACGCCTCGTATGGTGCCATCCCGATGGTGGAGTGGTAGCTGTTGTTGTTCGCGAACTCCACCAAGGGTAGGTGGTCCTCCTAGCTGCGACCAAAGTCGAGGACACATGCGCGGAGCATGTCCTCGACAGTCTGAATGGTCTTCTCCGTCTGACCATCTGTCTGAGGGTGAAAGGCGGTGCTCAGACATAGCTGCGTCCCGAACGCCTCCTGCAACCCTTTCCAAAGCCTGGAAGTAAAGCAAGCGTCTCGATCGGAGATGATTGATGATGGCACACCATGAAGCCATACAATCTCCTGAACGTAGAGACGTCCCAAGCTCTCCACTGAGCCCTGCTCTTTGATGGGTAAGAAGTGGGCCGACTTGGTGAGTGGGTCGAAAATCACCCAAATGGAGTCGTGACCTCTGGATGTGCGTGAAAGTCCAGTCACAAAGTCCATAGATATGCCGTCTCACTTCCACTCCGGGACCTCCAAGGGCTGCACCAAGCCGGCTGGTACCTGGTGCTCTACCTTCACCTGCTGATAGGTGAGGCATCGAGAAACGAACTTTGCCATAGCCTTCTTTATGCCCGGCCACCAGTGCTGTCGTCTAAGATCCTGGTACATCTTCGCCACTCCAGGATGTACCGCCAAAGGGGAAGTGTGAAACTCTCTCAGCACCTCCTCTCGTAAAGCAACTGGTACCATGGTACGTCCTCTGTAAATGAAGTCGTGCTCTCCTCCTAAAGAGAAACCATCAGGTGTCTGTCCTGAGGATATCTACGCACGTCATGTCTCACAGTCAGCGTCCCCACGCTATGCCTCTCTGACCCGAAGCAGTAGTGGAGGAGTGACTGTGAGTGACTGAAGAAAGGCTTCTCCATCTCTATCCACGAAGGATATCTGCAAAGTGGCTAGCTGTTATGTCGCCTCCCCAAGTAGCTGAATGCTCATCCTCCTGCTGAGGGCATCAGCTACTACGTTCCCCTTTCCAGGAGTATAGACTATCTCAATGTCATAGTCCTGGAGGAACTCGAGCCATCGTCGCTGTCTCAGGTTCAGGTCCTTCTGCAAGAAGATGTACCTGAGACTCTGATGGTCAGAATAGACTGTAAAACGCTCACCCATCAGATAGTGTCGCCACATCTTCAGAGCGAAGACCACTGCTGCTAATTCCAGGTCATGGGTAGCGTAGTTATGCTCATGCTGCCTCAGCTGACGTGATCCATAGGCGATCACTGCCCGCTCCTGCATCAGGACACATCCGGGTCTGTTCCCTGATGCATCGCAGTAAACTACGTACCCAACTCCCTCCCCAGGTAGCCTCAAGATAGGTGCGCTGGTCAATCTCTGTCTCAGCACCTGGAAGCTCTGCTGATATCTGTCTTACCACACAAAGGATTTCCCCTTCTTCGTCAAAGCTGAGAGTGGTGCTGCAACTCTATAGAAGTCTGACAAAAATCTCTGGTAGTACCCATCTATTCCCAAGAAACTCCGCACCTCCGTCACGCTCTTGGGTGGCTCCCAAGCTAGCACTGCCTCGATCTTCGCAGGATCCACCACAACTCTCGCCTCAGAGATGACGTGTCCCAAGAAGTGGACCTTGCGTATCCAGAACTGACACTTCGGGAGCTTACCATAAAGCTGATGCTCTCGGAGTGTGTCCAGTACAACCCGCAAGTGGTAGGCGTGCTCCTCCTCAGTCGTTGAGTATATCAACATTTCATCGATGAAGACCACGAAAAATCGATCGAGGTATGGCAGAAAGATCCTATTCATGAGGCCCATGAACACTGTTGGAGCATTGGTTACGCCGAATGGCATAACCAAGAACTCATAGTGGCCATACCGACATCTGAAGGCCGTCTTCTGCACGTCCTCGTCCCGAACTCTGAGCTGATGATAGCCTGACCTGAGGTCTATCTTCGAGAACCACCGTGATCCCTTGAGCTGATCGAAGAGGTCATCAATCCTTAGTAGTGGATACTTGTTCCTCACCGTCACCTGGTTCAGGTGACGATAGTCGACACAAAGTCGCATGCTCCCGTCTGCCTTCTTGGAGAACAATATCGGGGAAGCCCAAGGTGAAACACTGGGTCGGATGAATCCCTTTCCCTGCAAGTCCTCCAACTGTACCCGTAGCTCTCGAAGCTCAATGGGGGCCATCAGATATGCTGGAGTGGATATCGGGGCTGTCCTGGGGTACAATTCAATATAAAAATCTACCTCTCTGCGAGGCGGTAGTCCTGGAACGTCGTCGGGGAAAACGTTCGCATACTGATCCACCACTGCAAGAAAACCAGGACTCCGCACGTCAACTGCTCCTTGGATGAGGCTAGACAACTGATGAGTGATGGGCTGTCCTCTCCTCTTTGAGAGTCCATCCTATGCTGTGAAGGCTCCCTTCTCGCCGGTGAAGGTGAACCTGCTCCCGTCGGTGCGTACACATCGCACCTTGCGCCTAATACAGTCGATCTGAGCATGTACTGTAGATAACCAATCCATGCCCAAGATGACGTCATAAGGCCTCAACGCCACTATAAGAAGATCCCAGCCGAATCTCTCACCTCCTAGAGTAAGCTCACACTGCCGGAACTAATGCATAATCGTCGAGTCTGCTCCCGTAGGAGTCTCTAGCCATAAGGATCGAGCCAACGACTCTGTCGGAATCTCCGAGCTCCAAACAAGGGCATCGACAATGAAAGAATGACTCTCTCCTATGTCTACAAGAACTGCAGCAAGGGTGGAATAAACACAGACAATACCTTGAATCATCTCTGGTGTGCCGTGGTCGTAGGCCTCCACTGCCTGGAGCTATGCCTGTCCCTGCCCGCCTGCTCCCTGTGGTCGGGGTGGACCTCTTGGGGGTGGTGGTGGTAGAGCCTGAAAGCGTCGCCCACCACCTGCTGCTCGGCCAGCTCCTCTGCCTCATCCGCCTGCTCCTTGCGGACCGCCACGGTCGACCCACTGCCTCTGCCTGGGTGGTCCCTCAACCGTCTGCTGCTCCTCTGCACGGCGGGTCGGGCAGTCACGAGCCATGTGGCCCTGCCCGCCGCATGCGTAGCACTGTCTGCCTCTCGAAAGACTGGATCCGCGCTGTGTGACCCGCACCACTGAGCCAGTCTCCTGAGGTCGTCTGCCCGAGGGTCTGGTCTGCCTAGACCCATGTGTCATCTGCCGACTGCCTGCTGCAGAAGACTCTGCTACGTGCCGTCCTGCGGTAGGTCTTGCTGCTGATGTAGGCTCAGCAAGAAACTCTTGATGAGAAGGGATCACTCCAGTACCCCTGTCTGTGTCAGAATGCTAAGGGAGATCAGTGATGCCCTGATCTCATGCCTCAATCCCTGCTCGAAGGTCTGAGCCCGAAAGAATGGGTCCCGTACCATGTCCGTCGAATAGCGCGAGAGATCGGTAAATCTCGCAGAGTACTGGGCGACCGTCAAGCTGCCCTGCCGCAGCTGTAGAAGCTCCTGGATGTGCACCGCACGGAGGGTGGCTGGGAAGAACTCCGAGAGGAAGAGGCTCTCAAAGTCCGTCCAGAGGAGAGATGTCTCGTCGTGCACTTGGAGCATCAAGCTCCACCATCTGCCTGCTGCCGCGTGCAGGAAGCTCGCTGCAAGGATCACCATGAGGTCTGTTGGTGTCCTCACTAACCTGAAAACTCGCAAAACTACCTCCAGCCAATCCTCGGCTGCCTGAGGGTCCGTCTCCCCACGGAACTTGGGCGGTCGTTGACACTGAAACTCGTGCAGTGCACTAAGGCAACGTGCATCATCAGCGGTTGGGGCTGGTAGCATCGGTGGCTCGACAGGTAGAGGTACTGCCGGTGCCTCTGCTGTCAAAGGGCCCTGTACCGAGGCCTCGTCGCTCGGTGGACTATTATCATGCACAACGCTCGGAACCCTAGCTGGCTGCCGTCGTGGGGCCATCCTGAAACGAAACAGGTGCGCCACGGTCAAACAGTATATCTGGTGAGCTGACACAAAGTAATCACAAATAAAACCTGAAACACACATGCAATCAATGTTTTCGTGCATTAAGTCAGAAATCAGAAGTCAGGGTCCTGGTGTACTGATACGTCGCCCGCCGCACCAACACTGGATTCCCTAGACTGATAACCACACTCAATACTCTTAACACTATTGCTTCACATAGAAGAAAGATCAGAGTCCTGAGTTCTGCGGTATAACCGAACTCCTCTGATACCAATTTGTCACAACCCGTCCTCGGGGCCCGTACCGTGACTACCCCAAACCTGCCTTCCATAGGCCAGAGGCTGGCGACTAGCAACAAGGCATAATTCCCAGTAAAAAGGGAAGACATTGTCTTTATAAGTAAACAACACCATAGAGCAAGCAAGAAGAAGTAAACACTAAGTAAAAAACTGAGTACAACAGTATGTGCGGAAAAGTAACCGGGCCAGAATACAAACCCCAACTGAAAGTAGAGTACAACTGAAAAAGGGAGTACAACAACTGAAAAGTAAAGCCGCAGCCTCGAGCCTTCCACTGGAAGTCCCACCTGAAGGGTGGGTACAAATAGCCTCCACAGCTCCTCGGGTCCAGCTGTCCGCTCCGAGTACGTCCCGCCCAGTGGTCCACCTCCAGGTACCGACCTGATCCGCAAGCTTCAACCACGATCAGCGCTGTCCGTCGTCTGCAACCAACACAATGTAGTGCAGGCATAGCCCGTGCAGGGGTGAGTATAAGCTACTCGGTAGGGACCCCGAGACTCCCAAATGTCTCACAAAATCCACAAAGGATAATCCACAAAGGAAAGATACAATCACGAAATAACATCCGACACTACTTAGGTACATGCCCATACATATACCTAAGTCATCAATTCTCGTTCGGCTCCAACATCCGAGCTCAGGTACAACCCAGTCCACACAGGAAATCACAACCCAATCTACACAGGAAAGCATAATGTAATCCACACAAGATATCAAGTCAATCTTCTCGAAGATAAGGATTGAAAGTCAAGATTCAGCTCACAAAGGTATACTTCTTCGTAAGACGATAGAGATGATCAGATGTAACTACTGATTCATCTAAGCCGTCGGACCCACACAGGATCGATAGGTACTAACCCCCGCAATGACCCACAAAGTATCGATAGGTAACTAACCCCCGCAATGACCCACACAGGATCAGACCCACACATGATCTGTAGGCACTGCCCCACACAGAACCGCTGAGCGCTGACCCACACAGGATCTGACCCACATAGGATCGGTAGCACTGATTCACGTAGGATCGCTGAGTGCTGTAGTCGTCGTCGTCGAATCCACAGAGGATTTCTATACAGTCGTCATCATCGTCGCAGTCGCAGCCAACTCTAGGGTTTCCGCACACAGCAAGCTCATTCGGGAGGGTCTACTCTATAAGCCGAGGGGCTGATACATCAACTGACACGTAGTCCAGAGTTGATATATCGAAAAGTTCCATATCGTCAAAAGGAACTCAACGCGACAGACGGCGCGTCGATCAGACGACCGGTCTGAGAGTTATTGGATTTTTCGTCCCAGGGGCCCGGTTAATTTTTAAGTCAGAACCAACCCGACCGTACTCCAACTACCTCCAAACCTCGAGAGGAGTTAGCCAAAAGGTTCGTCTAACTTAGAGGAATCCATCAAAGTCGATGGCACGTCAATCGGACGTCCGGAGCTCAAGTTATAAGCGTTTCCGCTCTGAGGGCCCGGTTGGTTTCGTGCTCGAACCAACCCATCTGAACCCAAAGTACTCCGAAACCTTGAGTATGATATATCAAAACGACCGTCTCGATCCAAGGATCGAATCGCAGCTGACGGTGCATCGATCGGAGGTCTGCAACCCTTGTTATGGGCAAACGACCATGAGAGGTCCGATATTAGGGGGTTCGGGCCCGGTCCGACCCGGCCCGGTACCCCTGGGTCGGCCTGAACCGGGTCGACCCGACCCGGCTCCAGGTCCGGCCCCGGTCGCCAGGTGGCTCAACTGTTTCAGCCGAGTGGATGGGGGGGGGGGGGGGGCGCTGCCCCCTGTGTGTAACCATGGCCCCCATGATGGGGGGCCGCTCATGCTGGCCAGTAGGGGGTCGTAACCCTTGGCTCCTCCCTTGACCGGCCGGCCCACTCCGGTTGGACGGTTATTGCCGCCATTGGACCGGCGCTGGCCGGTCCCCCTGCTCCGACGCCGGCGGCCCGGAACCGGCCGCTGGTCACTGCTCCGCCGCGGCCTAAGTCGCGGCTTTGATTCGTCCGGTGCGGCGCGATGGCGCCACGCCCCTCCGCCGCGTTGCCTTCGGGGTTCTCCGGCGCTGCGCGACGGCGCCGCGGCTTGGTTCGATTTTCAATTGCGCGGTGCGACGGCGCCGCTCGTTCCCCCGCGGTGCGACGGCACCGCGTCACTTTCCTTCGAACCGAAACAACACAAGATAATAAGGGAGGAGGTTCAGCCGTGTTTGTGCGGTCCGGCCCCCTCCCGTTAATCGATAGCAAGCGGTCCAATTGAACGAGGAAAGATGACGTAAAATTTCACGAATAGAAACACATAAATCCCCTACCTCGTCAAATTCGTTGAGCGAGGGTTCGTCACGGAAATAACTATCGCGGAAGAAGGCGTCGCAGAAGAAGAAAAGATTCATCGTCGTCGCGTCGTCGATCTTCGAGGAATCCGACGTTCTTGTCGACCTTCGTCGGAGGTCGGTTTTCTTCGCGTTCTTCGCGTTCTTCATGAAGAATAAGAAGATCTTCAAGCCCCTTAGATTTTCTCCAAAATCCTCTCAACGCAACAAGTTCCAACCAAAATAAAATAAGTACCTCACTTATTTTATTAACATGACTTAAGTATTTGAATTTCAAACATTCAAATTAAACTCACCTAATTAATTAACATAAGTTATCAAATTGATGGTGAGTTGAAGGATTTAGGGAATATGAAGGGGTGGGGTTCGTGTGGGCCCCACCACCCTCATAACCTCCCATGAGAAGTTGGGTGGTTTCCCCCAACTACCACTCAAAGGTTTTAACCACTTAGTAAAAAAATAAAAATTGTAGCTCAATTTTTATTTTAACTTCCACAATTTTTATCAACTTCTCTCGTGTAAACGCAACTCCGGAAAAGGTGTTCCTAAGAAATTACCGGTGCTGCGAATCCATCGGTGCCCTCGGAATTCGATTCTGAGCACCGGTTCAAAAGTTAGAAAATCCCGCTCTTTCGTTCACTGAACGTACCCGAGCTAAACTTCGGATAGAAATTTTGGGCACACCAGGCCTCGGAATCAAGTGCCGTCAGAAACCGCGTTCTTGTAAAATCCCAAAGAAAATTAAGAAAAAATTTTCCTTGAATTTTACGGTTCTTTACATTTGTGCAATTAATTAAATATTAAACCCTAACCCTAGGTCTATAAATAGAATTTTATGTTAATAGAATAATGGTTAATTGTTGTGAAAAATAATTTCCTATTAAGAAATCCCACACACACCCTTTCTCCCAAGATAGATAAGAACAAGAGAAATTCCCTTCAATGATAAAAGAATGTTTCATTTCAATCTATTGAAATGAATAACATAGATTGAGTTAAAAGGGTACTTATGTTTGTGTCACACTCTAACGTTATGAAACATACCTATGTTAGGTTGTCATGGATCATGTTTACTAAATCATGATTCCACAATCCTATGACACATGTCCTATGTTATTCCCAAAGACTTATGTTATGATTCATAATTTATGATCTATTATTTATTGGGCATGATTCCCAATTATTATGATCAGCTAACATGATTATGTTCTCATTCCCACGTCATTATCTTACGATTACTTATTATCTTTAAATTTTATATTTTATGTTCACCATTTACTGATCATTTTTTGATCATCTGGAATTTTCAAATGATTTTTTGAAGTCTTATAGAATAGTTGGAATGATTATGAATTCAAGTTACAAATAAGATTTTTTATCCATTAATTAAGAATGAGTTACAATTTTTGAGTTTGATTTACTATATAAATTACCATATGGTATGGGGTTTTTTATATATAGGGTTTTCCTAATTCAATAAAAATGATAACATAAAATATATTGCATATATATGTGATGAAATAATTATAAAAAAACCATGTAAGTATGGATGGTTAGGTTTTTTTCATTATAGTTGGTAACTGAGAAGGTTATAGATAAATTTAAAGGATTGGATATTGTTGGTTTTGTATAATAAAATCATTGTAGATACCATCAGGTGTTAATAAGTTATAAATTTGTAATAAATTCAATAGAATAAGTACACTTTTAGGTCTTATATCATTTAATTTTATAATTGAAAATTATATTTTAAGATAATTTTATTGGTTTCTAAGAAGAATATATAATTGATTTATATATAATCATTATATTTATCAAGAAATTTTATCTCTAGTTAATTGTGGTAATATGGTAAATATTTAATTATATATATTTGGATACATGTGGAAAACTATAAGATAAATTTGGGGTTGAAAATTGATTTCGTGATAAGATGAGTACTATCATTTTAGAATAAGTTTTTTCAATTTTTATGAGAATACATAAATAATTCTTATATAAGGGAAATTATTGGTTAGTATGAGATCTTAAGATAAAATTATCGTTATTATTTTAGAGATAATAATTGGGTTAATTTTTTGAGAGTATATATGATCCTGATGATCATGAATTTTACATTTAGGAATATAGTTAGGAATATTTTGAGGATTATTAATTTCCAATATTTTTTCGATAAATGATAACTTGATTTTTTAAAGAACATGTCATCAAGGATTTCTTTATCATTTGATAATAATAACATAAAAAAATTATAGAGTTCAGCTTTTTCAAGGATTAGAAAAATAAATGTTTTTATTAGAACTAAGGTTAGTCTAGTGATATTATTTATATTAAGGTTTTTAATGGATAAATTACTTATTTTACATGGTATGGTTTCTAAGGATTTATTTAGGTATTTTTTTACCAAATAAAAATTTTATTGATGGAATGAAATATTGAGAAATATATAGACATACTTTTAAATAGTTTATATATTTTGTTCTATATTAGTGATGACTAAAGTTAGGATTTAATTAATCAGGTTAAAATATTATGGTTGATAATCCATTTCATGTTTTAACTATATTTTTTCAACATATTAATGATAGTTTATCAAGATTAATGGATGAAAATCTCCCCTGATTTAATTATCACTTGTAAATGATTTAATTTCAATCATTATTGAAAAATACAGTTCATGCGATTCAGTTAAGTTTTCTAAAATACCTCTCACTTAAAAGTTATTTTACAAAACATAAAATTATCCTCATATTATTCAGTATATTGATGTAACTGTTTCAAATTTTAGTAGAGTTTTAAAGAAAAAAAATTCCCATGTTACTCAATATGGTAATTACCACAAAGGACGTGATCGATATTTCAAAATATCAAAAAAATAAAATTGTAACTCAATCCATTATACAGTTGTGGGAGTGGGTAATCCCTGGGAAGAATATATCAATATTCTTTTACAAATTAGAGGAATTTTTACGTATTTTTGGAAATAATCCAATTTTAAATCATTCCACTCTAATCATAACCATGGTTTTATAAAAGAGAAGTCTGAAATGATATATCAATGTTGTATACTAAAATTACACCATTACATATAACTAGTATGCATTTCTTACACATTTCGACCAGGTTTTTAATTTTGGGCATGGGGACCTTGGTAGGGATCTTTGATAGAAGAAATCATTTTCCATGATTATGTTTGTTCAATATTGTTATGTTATGACGCATACTTATGTCAGGTTCTCTCGGATAATGATTATTGACTATGTTTACAAACTCATATATCCCATGTCTTATACTATTCTAAAATTTATATGTCATGAATTAGGATTATTATTCATGATTTATTGGTTACATTTTATTTATGTTAGGTTTAGTGCCTTGATTATGTAGTCATACCCATATGTTTATATTATTCTCACTTATGATCATTGATTGTTATCGCTTATGATCACACTTTACTGCAAATTTTATGTCCCTCACACATTTTCAATTAATTTTTATGGGGATTTAGGATGATTAGATTTGATTATAAATTCATGCCCCAGATATAAGGCTTTAGCCACTATGGAAGAAAATGTGTAACTTAATGAGTTTATTTAGGTGGTGAAAATTTTCATTTTGTATGGGTTTTGTTATGTATGGTTTATTCTTAATTCTCTGAAACTTTAAAACTAAAAGTTATTATATATATAATTGATGCAATATTTTCAATAAATAATTTTATTATGGATGGGTTTTTAGGTTGTTACAGTTAGTATCAGAGAAGGTATTAGATAAATTTTGAGGTTTGGATGTTATTGGTTGAATATAATTTGATATTAATTGGAACCATAATGGGTTAATAAATTTATGTGTAGTCATAAATTAAAAGTAATATGTTATATTTTTAAGTCTTCTGTGATTTGATTTTAAGGATGATAATTTTTTTTGGATCAATTTTATTAGGTATTTGGAATAAAATATTATTACAGTGGGGATAAACTTTTGAGTTAGTATGTAATATTATATCAAGGAGCTTTTCATCAATTCATAAAAGGTTTATTATATTTTAGGGCACATGTTGAAAATCATCGATGTGACACCCCAATGTCACTTTCATGAGTCTGAATTTATTATATGGATGTCCCCCTTGAGTACAAGGTGTTTTGGGATGAAAATGTGAAAACTGTTGGACTTTTTCTGGATCACATGTTTATGGAAAATGTTAAAAAACATTGAAGCCTAAGTGAGAAGCTCCCTAAACTTTTTTATAGTTATGGTCTACAAGGTTACTGTACTTATTGATAAAATGTTAGCGTAAACCATAACAACAACTTAAGAAGGGGGTTTTTGTCCTTTTGTATACATTTTAATTGAGGTTTTTCATTTAGGTCCACCACATCAAACCATCCAACTAGGAAGCCTCTCCCAACCATCTCATTTGTTAACCAAACCCTCCAAGGTGGATTTGTGAAGATGTCTTGGTGATTCATCACCTGAATTAAAAGGTTTGGGTTCCCATATCATTTCTCTTGGGTTTTCTTCAATTTTATCCATTCTATTTAAACTTAGTGTCCATGTTTGGATGATTTATATACCAAGGGTTATTATAAAATTGGGTTTTTTTCTAGGGCTTGTGAGCCCTATTTTGAGACCACATCAAGTTCTTTTCATCAAAGGTGTCATGATTCCACCACATGAGGTAGGTGTTTCCATCCATTTAATTTAAGGAATATTTTATTTGATGGTTGAAATTTTGTAAATCTATTTTAATTGTGTTTCTCATGCTCTTTGATTTATAAATTCAATTAATAAATCTTGTCATGACGGTGGTTTGATTGAATGTGGATTTTGAAGGATTTCATTATAATTCAAACATGTATTCAAATTATAATTTTTTTTAAATTTAAACTGTTCTTTTGAATATATTTTGGATGTTTTAATTATTTTATTTCCTTTATTAGAGTTTTTTAAAATAGGTTGTATGTTGAATTGTATTTTTTATGGGTTTTGGACCCTTTGTGGAATTGGTTCATTTATATGATAAGGTATTGAATATTTTTGAAATGGTATTTTGTATTATTTTAATTGAAATATTGAAATTCTTTTATATTTATACATATATATATATACAAGTGTGATATGGATAGATATAGCATCCCACCTTTTTATTACATAATTTTTCATTACATTTTACAAATAAAGGATCTTTAAAGTCTAGTGTCTTGGAAATCAGAAACATAAAACATGAAAACATAAAACATTCATATAATACACTTTTAGGGCTTCATCATAAGTTCTTTATAAGTAAAATGATTTCATTTCATAACCTATAGACATACATAAAAGGAAAGGGTGATCAGAAGGCCCAGTAAGGAAAACAAGGGAATCAGTTTACTTGTGTAATCAATAAAAACTTGATAAAAAACATACAGAAATGAGAAATGGACCTAGAGGCATTTAATAAATAAAATAACTTGGATCATAGCTCGAATATGTGGGTACAACATTTAATTTATACATTCATGAACATATCACCAAGTTTCATCCCTAAGGTATCATAAAAATTACCAAGGTTATTCACCAAGGTATCATGAAACTTGTCATCTCTAGAGATTAAATTCGTTACCCAATGCATTGAAGCACTATCAGGGTGCACCCTTAATATCTATTTACTTTCATGTGATCCACATAGATAACAATAAAACATTTCATAAATAACCCAAAGAAAATAAAATAAATGGGCTTCATTTCAAAATAGTCACATTTTATATGTGCTTAAAAATAAGATCATTCTGTCATTTATAACCCATGAAAAGGGAGTGAGGGTTATATGTATGTAAATTCCAGAATCAAATAGATAAATTTTATGTATTGATGAATACCCCTAGAAATGAAAATAGAAATGGGTATTCACATAAATAATACAATAGAATTTCTACTATTCACCATGGTATTGGCCACTTGGGACACCTTATAACATATCGTAGTATTAAAAAGTCGACCAAATTTATTACATCATGATTACATCATCAATGATGTCATTAAACACCCAATACTCAAAACTGTATTTTTACTATTCACTAAAAATTCAATTGTTTCAGAAAAATACAAAAAATTTACCCTAACCTAAAATCATTGCTCGGAATTCAAAAATTAATTCCATTTTTGGAAAATATTTTTCTACATATTTTTAAATTTATTTTAAAATAAAATCATTATTTATTCAAAGAAACAACTTTAAAACTATAACTTATTTTGTAACACCTTGAAAAAGTAATCAAGGTCCCATAAAATTATCATATAACCATAAGACAATAAAGTAAAAATCTATGATAACATTTTATGAAAAAAAAATTCATTTTAAATTATTAAATTAATTATAAAATTTTTAATAAAATATTTATGACATACAAAAATATCAGAACTTATACTCTAATCAGTTTTTCACTTTTAAGATGTCTAAATTGTATTTATACATTCATGGGAGAAGTTTCTATTTTTTTGGCCGATTTACTATTCATTACTATTCATAAGGGTATGTTACTATTCATACTTTACTATTCACTAAAAATAAAATTGATCTTATTAGACTCTAAATTTCTTACTGATCACAACTGTATAAGACCATTTTTTGAAAATCATTTCACATTATTAATTATTTAAAGTATACAAAGATATTTTAAAATACCCCTTTTTCGAAAATTCATCAATAATATGAAACTTCATCCTATATTTATCCAGACATTTGAAAATCACAAAATTTACCATAATAAGAAATAAAACATTTATTTATACCAAGGGATTACAAAAAGTATCTAAGGCCTCGTTACATAGCCCCTTATAATACCTGCATAGGACCTAAGTGTAAGGTGTGCTATGATGATAGAATCTTGCGGCATCTCGGATAATATTACCTGAGTGGTGATTTATATCAGCTTGAACTTCTCCCTTAGGTGATTTCGTTCAAGCTTCACATATTGGAGTTCATCTTGGGCTTGATCCAGAGAAAAGCTCAATGACGCCACCTCCTTCCCAAGATCTGACAGATGGGCTTCATACGGCCTAAGTCTACTGGATGAGACCATCGACTCTTCTTTCTGTATTAGCCAAGATGACTTGTATTTATAAAAAATAATTGTAACATAAAGAGTTTAGTTTTCAACGGTCATATTTACCAGTGGTCATTGTTGGAACCAGAACACGCTTCCCCAAAATCATCCAAATGCTTCCATAAATGATACAGGAGCATAGCCCATTTTGTAAGCTTCGTTTTGATAGGTCGTAGGGCCCGAACGGAGTAAAGGATTAGGAGCTATGGACATTTGAAGATGGGCTGGAAAACTGGTTCATGAAGCCCATTCATGAAGCCCCCTCCGTGATCACGGAGCGCTGCCCTGGAGCAAGGAGGCGGGATGCTCTGTGAAGCCCTTTGACGTTCGTGACACACCGTGAAGCAAGGAAGCGGGACGGCTCCACGAACACCTTTGACATTCGCGATCCGCTGCGGAGCAAGCCCTATCTTCGTGCCGAGCAGGCTCTACTTCACGGTGCCTCTTGCCTATAAATACCCAGATCACCCCACTTCATGATGATAGTCACTTCGCCCCTTGGGTGGACGATCTACCAGTTCGCGGAGCTCTTCTTTCCTTCACGAAGCGACTCTGTGAGTCCATTCTCCTCGAGTAGCTTCCTTTGCGAAGCGGCTCCGCGAGTCCATGCTCCACAAGTAGAATTCTTCGCGAAGCTACTTCGTGAGTCCATGATCTATGGGTCCATGCTCTACGAGTCCAGGCTCTATGAGCAGATTTCCCCCACGAAGCTGCTTCATGAGACTCCATGCTCTATGATACCCTTTGGTCTGTGATGCTACTTCGCAAAGTCCTATCCTTTGCGAGGCTCCTACCTTCGCGCCCGCCGATCCATACCGCAGGGGCTGCACCTCCGCACCCCTATGTAGGCTGAGACCATAGCCCAAAAATGACCCCCATAAAAAATGGAGTGTCACACCACAGACTTTTCGGGCTGGGACGCCGACATTTTTCATGGCTCCCTTATGCGCAACCACCTTCCACCTGTGGAATACCATGATTTGAGATACTCCTCTGCACACCGTGAAACACCTTGAGTCAACATATTCCTCTTGGTTCGTTTCCCATGTAGTGAGTTGATATTCTCCTCATCAATTCCCCGAGTACCTTGATTTGAACCATTCCTCAAGAAACTCATCCAAACCCTATCACTTGGATCCTATGCCATGTTGAACCAGAAATGGTCATCCTTGCGTAAGTCCCAACACCAACCTTTAATAGGCACCTTATGCCTAACAGTCCTATCTGCATTACTCTAAATTGTAGTACGGCCTATGTTCCAAACATAGGATTCCTCTTGCTCCAAGTAAGTGATGCCTTATGCTCCAAGCATAAGATGCCAACAGTCCTATCTATACGACTATAAACTGTAGTACACCCTAGGTGCCAAACATAGGATGCCTTTTTCTCTAAATGAGAGATGCCTTATGCTCCAAGCATAAGATTCCGACAATCATATCCACATGACTATAAACTGTATAATTCCATATCATTCAATAATAGGATGCCTCTTATTCCAAATAATATATGCCTTACGTGACATGCATAATATGCCTCATTCCATGATTACAGTTGGAAAATTTTAAGAGCATTGGAATCCGTTCAAACTTTCCATCGCTCCACCTCACTCTTTGTGTGTCATTCATTCAGATCTCCATACTTTTCCATGTCTGAAGGGAACCCCTAACAGCCTGGTTCCATTCCACCTCAGCTCACCTATCATTCTGGGCCAATGCCCCGGATGACTTTGGACGACACTTTGAGTCAGGTCCTGTGTTTCGAACACGGTCAATAGTCAACCCTCATTTGTTTGTCCCCATTTCAGGCTACCATGATATAGACGTTTTATTTCAAACATGGTCAACAATTATCCTCCATCGTCACGCCACAATCACCATGTTCTGAATATTGGGCATGTGATTCACACTTTCCATTCCCCTTTGTTCGGACTGATTCCAACGCCATTGGAATTATCCCTCTTGTGTACTATCGAATAGGGGAAGGCCTCAACCCACCAGTGGGTTGGGATGCCCTCATGGCTAGACATGAGGAAGAAATTACGGGAAGCTTTCTTGCGTAAGCCCTATTCACCATCACCGCTCCATAGCGGCACCCGGGAAGCTTCCTTGCATAAGCCCCATCCACCATTGTCACTCCATAGAGGCACATGGACAACTTCAATGTGTAGGCCCCATAGACAATTGTCGCTCCATAGTGGCACCCGGGAAACTTCCTTTCATAAGCCCCATTCACCATTTCTGCTCCATAGCTGCACACGGGCTGCATCCAACCGTACGCCCCATCCACCGTTGCCGCTCCATAATGGCACTAGAGCAGCTTCCTTGTATAAGCCTCGTCCACCATCGCCACTCCATAGCGGCACCCAGGAAACCTCCTTGTGTAAGCCCAATCCACCATTGCCACTCCATAGCGGCACACGGGCAGTTTCCTTGCATAATCCCCATTCACCATTGCCTCTCCATAGGGGCACCCGGGTAGCTTCCTTGTGTAATCCCCATTCACCATTGACCCTACATAGTGACACCTGGAAAGGGTCCTTGCGTAATACCCATTCAACACCCTTCATGGATGTACCTTTTCATTGTGATCGTTATGTACATGATGCCTCTTGTTTCTCACACCAACCACGACTCACGTTGGATTAGAGTAAGCATCAACCATGACATCCTCTTCGGGCAACCTAGAGTGTAAGCCCCACACCAACCATAACTATAAGGTCTTTGATCCTTGCCAAGGCAAGGTACATAGGAAACCTCACGGAGGTTCAATCCCACTATCAATTGGTCATTCTAACCCCCTTTACATTGGTTCTCCAACATCCCAACCCGAACTATGAGGTCTTTGATCCTGGACAAGGTAGGGTATGTATGAAGCCTCCCTATGGTTCAAGCCCATCATCCATTGGTTACTCTGACCCCCTTCACATCGGTTCTCCATCCCATACCTAAACTATGAGGTCTTTTATCCTTGCCAAGGCAAGGTATGTAGGAATCCTCCCTGAGATTCAAACCCACCACCCATTGGTCGCTCTGACCCCCTTCACTTCAGTTCACCAACACCTTGGGCCACCTCAGAGAGTAAGCCCCGAATTCCCCCATGTCCTGAACTAAAAGGTCTTTGATCCTTGCCATGACAAGGTACATAGAAAGCTTCTCTGAGGTTCAATCCCACCATATATTGGTCGTTCTGACCCCCTTCACGTCGGTTCACCAACACTATCTCGAACTACGTGGACTTCAATGCATGCTAAGGTAAGGTACATAAGAAGACTCCATGAGGATTAACCCCATCCAGTGGAAAGATGTTGTTACCCCATCCAGCGGTAATCCGTTGTGACCCCATCCGTCGGTAAGCCGTTGTGACCCCATCCAGTGGTAAGCCGTTGTGACCCCATTAGGCGGTAATCCATTGTGATCCCATCCAGTGGTAATCCGTTGTGCCTCCATTCAGCGGTAAGCCCTTTAAACCCCCAATCGGCGGTAATTCGTTGTCAGATGGACTACACAGACTTTGATTCCCTGCCATGGGGATACGTAGGAAGCCTCCAT
Source organism: Viscum album (assembly GCA_963277665.1). Taxonomy (NCBI): domain Eukaryota; kingdom Viridiplantae; phylum Streptophyta; class Magnoliopsida; order Santalales; family Viscaceae; genus Viscum; species Viscum album. Next base: position 765,260,174 of record OY728119.1, on the reverse strand, counting down.
GAGGTTCAATCCCAGTACTCATGTCTCATCCTGATCTATCCCTCGATCCCATGTGTTCTGGGAAGATCATGCCCCAACCTGGAGGTTTTACTTCCTTCGGGTCCCATCCATGCATCCATTTTCAAAGGCTGCCTTCTCAGGTGTCCCATCAACCCCCCAAAATACGCGGACATTGATTCCCTACCACGAGGATACGTAGGATGTCTTTTTGAGGCTCAAGACCATCAATACTATCACCTTCATGACAGTCCCATCTCATTCCTCCTCCACTCTATTCAACACTCCATCATCCATCTCAATTCTCACCCAGGCTACCACATCCCAGTGGGATCATGTCATCCACCTCCTCGCTACTCCTAGCAATATTTGGGCCGCTATCCATGCGTAAGACCCAACATGTATTAAGGTTGTTTTACTTATTGTACACCCCAATTCATCACCCCTTCGAACTATGTGAGTTTTGATCCTTGTGGTCTACATAGGGAACATACGAAACCTCCGCGAGGTTCAATCCCTGCCAATGGTAAACCTTGGTGTTCCCCCCCATTATGGGGTGCACACTCTTTGATCTTCCCTTAGTGGTTTTCAGATCAGTTTTCACGGTGTGACATCTCCCATCTATGGGACACACCACCTCTGATCCATCTCAATGGGACGTTATGTTCACCATAATTCCGTCTCCGCAAGATGTTAAACTCACGGCCTACGTTGTGTTAAACATGAGATACCTGAGGAAAATCTCAAAAGACACGCCTTTAGCATGACCATCTCCGCAAGACGTTAAACACGTGGCATACCTCGTGTCAAACATGGGAAGCTGAGAAAAACCTCAGGGACATGCCTCCAGCATAAGATAACCCACGACTAATGTGGGATGCCTCGTGTTATTCCCCCTTGAGATGCCCTCTTATGAAGAATAATATAGGTTCCCCAATATCCATGCATCCAGCGATTCCCTGACATGCTTGATGTTGCCATCTACTCCGACCTAAGGTTGATACCATGTCAAGACCCCATGGAATGTCCTGACGGAATTAACGTAATTAACTGTCATCCACAAAGATATGGCAACGGGGATGAGATTCACGAACCATGTCTTAATCTTTAAGGGAGACCCGGACTAGGTGACGAGTTCCGAGGAGGAATGCATGGAAGGAAGAACCGACATCCCATCATCTCATTTCGATCAAGGAGAAAACTTCTCTGAACAATGAACAGATTCATCCCGCCTTTGGAAAGTGGGAATGTGGAGCAACAAAACCACTCCATTCGTACTCAAGAAGATGGACGTGCATGCCCTGGCGAAAGAGTTAGAAACAGTCATATAACAATATAAACCCAACTATCTCATTTAATTATACTCACTACATTAATTAAAGGATATAGTTTTGTGGAGTATAAAATAAATCACAAAAATTTAGGGAAAAAACATTGTTCCAAAGTTCGGGTCATTACATTCTTCCCCCTTATGAAATTTCTTCCCCAAAAATTTAACTCATGCCCTTAGAAGAGAAAAGGTGTGGGTACTTCTGCCTCATAGACTCCTCTGGTTCCCACGTAGCTTCTTCGCATTTTTGGTTCCTCCACAACACCTTAACAAGGTGGGTAGTCGAGTTGTGTAGAACCTTGTCTCTACGATCAAAGATCTCTATCAGCCGCTCCTAACAAGAGAGGTCATGTTCCAGTTGTACCACCTATAAATTTAGATCATGTGAAGGGTCAGGTATGTACTTCCTTAAGAGGGATACATGGGATAAATCATGAACTTGTGCTAGATTTTGAGGATGTGCAAGCCGATGGGCCACTTCTCCTACGCGATCAAGGATTTCATAGGGCCCAATATACCTAGGGTTGAGATTCACTTTCTTCCCAAACCTCATGAATCTCTTCCAAGGTGAAATTTGAAGAAAGAATTTGTCACCAACAACAAACTACAATTCCTGTTGATGGTTGTTGGCATAGCTCTTTTGCTGGCTTTGAGTAGCCTTAATGTGTTGCTGGATGGCGTGGGCCTTTTCTGTCATCTCTTGCACAAGATCAGGCCCAATAAGATTTCTCTCAACAACTTCATGCCAACAAGTATGAGTTCTAAATCACATACCATATAGATCTTCATAGGGTGACATTTGAATGCTTGAGTGGAATCTATTATTGTACGCGAATTCAACTAAATGGAGATGTTGATCCTATCCACCTTTAAATTCCATTTAGCATGTTCTCAGTATATCCTCGAGTGTTAGAATAGTCCTTTTAGATTGGACATCAATGTGGGGGTGATATGTCGTACTAAAATTAAATTCAATGCTCAGAGCATGTTGAAGACTTCTCCAGAATTTTGATGTGAACCTTGGATAATGATCAGATACTATAGTAAGTGGAACTCCATGCTGCCTTATAACTTCCTTCCCATAAATCTCGGCAAGTTGATCAAGAGATAATTCTTCCCTAATGGAGATAAAATGGGCAGTCTTGGTGAGACGGTCCACAATAACCCATATTTCATTGTTTCCTTTGGAATTTATTAGGAGACAAGTGATGAAGTCCATATTGATATTATCCCACTTCAATGCTAGTATGAGTAGTGGTTTCAATACCCCTTTTGGATGTTGTCACTCTGCCTTCAATTGCTGACATACTAGGAACCTTGAAGTGTAGTCAGTAATCTCTCTTTTCATATTATCTCCCAAATACAAATCATGAAGGTCACTATACATTTTTGTGCTTCCAGGATGTATAGATAAAGTAGAGCTACGAGATTCATCCATTAGCTCCTTCTTTATTTCCAGAATAGTTGGAACACATTGTCTTGTATGAAACTTCAGTACACCATCTTGATCAATATTAAACTCGGGAAACATCCCATCTTTCACAGCATCAATTTTCTTATGTAACAAAGTATCTTGTTTTTAATATTTCTTGATCTTCTCTAGTAATGACGATTGAGAAATCATTTGGGTTAGGGTTGATGATGTCCCTTCCCTTACAATTCCCATGTCCAACTTTACTAGGTCATTGATCAAAGGATCTCTTTGAATCCTCATCATGGAAAGAACAACTGGGTATTTCCTACTTAATGCCTCAGTGACTTTGTTTGCTCTTCTGAGATGATAATGAATTGAACAATAATAGTATTTGAGAAGTTCCAACCATCTCCTCTATCTCATGTTCAATTCCTTTTGTGTGAAAATATACTTCAAACTTTTATGGTCTGTGTATATAACACATTTCTACCCTTAAAGATAGTGCATCCATATATTTAGAGCAAAAACGACCGCAACCAGCTCCAGATCATGCGTATGATAGTTTTTCTCATGATTATTCAACTGTAGAGATTCATAAGCAATGAATTTTTCATTTTGAATGAGGACTCAGCCAATCCCTTTCAGATATGCATCACTAAAAATAATGAATTATTCTCTACTTGAGGACAGTGTTAACACGGGTGCAGTAATGAATCTCTTCTTAAGCTCTTGGAAACTTTCCTCACACTCCTTTTTCCAGATGAACTTTCCCCTTTCCAAGTTAACTTGGGTAATAGATTAGAAATTCATGAAAAGTTTTTCACAAACCTCCTATAATATCCTGCTAATCCAAGGAAACTACGAATCTCAGTTATTATTGTAGGTTGAGGCCACTCCTCTACAAATTTTACCTTTTCAGGGTTAACTGTGATTCCTTCATTGGATATAATGTGCCCTAAGAAAGCAACATGATATAACTAGAATTCACATTTTCTGGACTTCCCAAAAATCCTCTCCTTCTATAGTGTTTTCAAAATAACCCTTAGATGATCCTCATGCTCCACGCGACTTTTGGAATATATCAAAATATCATCAATAAAAACTACCACAAAGTTATCATGGTAGTCCTTAAGGACTCTATTAATCAAATCATAAAAATAGTAGGTTCATTAGTTAGTCTGAAGGGCATAAAAACATACTCATAATGCCCATATATTGATCGGAAGGCAGTTTTTGGAATATCTTCTTTATTCACCCTCAATTGATTATAACCAGATAGAAGATCAATCGTAGAGAAGAATTGAGCCCCACAATGTTGGTCAAATAATTCATCAATTCTTGGAAGAGGGTGTTTGTTCTTCATTGTGATCCTATTAAATTCTCAATAATCAATGCATATTCGTATCGATCCATCCTTCTTCTTCACAAAGAGAACATGTACTCCCCAAGGAGACACACTCAGTTGGATAAAACCCTTCTCTAAAAGATCTTGGAGTTGTTTCTTTAACTCCACCAGCTCCACATTTTTCATCCTATACGGGGTCTTTGATATCGGATGTGATCCAGGTAAGAGTTCAATGGAGAACTCTACCTCTCTTTCTGGGGGAGGTCTGGGTAACTGCTCAAGAAATACGTCAACGTATTCCTGGATGATGGGGATATTTTCTATCCTCAAACTCTCATTTCCTTCTTCTTATTCACCAATAAACACCATAAAGAATGATATAGTAGGTTATTCTAGACAAAGATCAGGTTGAGATATCTCTCCTGGGAAGATAACTGTAGGTTTTCCATTCAAGACTACGGATATTTCATTACTTCCGCATTTGATCTAGCATTATACTTTGAGAACTAGTCCAACCCTAGTATAATGTCGAATTCTAGCATGAGAATAACTACTAGATTTTAGATACTATTGTTCTAATTAAATTAAATACTAGAGTTTATAAACACCGACAATGCTTGGATAATCCCACCATGAGTCTTAAGTAATAACTCTACTTTTAGAAAATTAGGGGTTCATTCTATATTATTTGCAAACTTAGAGGAAATGAAGGAATGTGTAGAACTAGAATCAAACAAAATACTTGCTAGCTTTGAGAGAACAACAAGAGTACCTGCCACCAAATCATTTGGTGCTTCAACTTTATTCGTGGTGATTGAAAAAGTACGATCTTGTTCCCTTGGTCGTTGTAGAGGCTGATGGTGATTCCCTTCCATGTCCCTCAGATTTGGAAAGTGATTGGTAAAGTTCCCAAGTTGTCCACACTTATAGCATTGGAAATCAGGTAGGGTCAGCAGCATCTTCCCCTTGTCGTTAGTGTTGGAAAGTTGTGACTTTACCACACTACTATAATTTTGCACAATGTGGACATCTCTACCACACTTATAGCACTTCCTTCTCCCGAGCAGGCTGTTCCTCAAGTGCATCTTCCCAAATTTATTACATGTGGGGCGTTGCACTTGCTTTCCTCTTCTTCCCTGATCGAAGCTCCTCCCTAATCTTGGATCCATCGATCTCTTCTTTTCATTGGATTTATGAGACCACTGCGTCTCACCAAACTCCTGTTCAACTTTCATTGCACTCCGCAAAATCTCCTCATAGCTATCATAGTCTCGGTTGGCTAGATTCTTCCACAGATGAGGTCACAGTCCACTGAAGTATCTATCAACCTTACCATTTGAATCCATGACAACACTAGAGGTATATCATGAAATTCTGGTGAACTTCATCTCATAGATTCCCACAGATTCATTCTCCTTTTGCTTCAGCTTGAGAAACTCCTTATCTATTCTTATTCTCATCGATCGAGGGAAATACTTGTTGAATAATATCCCTCTGAACTCTTCCCACTACATATCTTCAAATTCCACTCTGGGCATTGTGTTTTTTTATCAATTCCCACCACTGATCTGCTTTTCCCTCTAAGTGATAAATAGCCAAGGTAACCTTCTCTTGTTTAGAACATTGGAGCACAGAAAAGATATTCTCGATAGAGGCGATCCACTATTCAGAAATCAATGGGTTAGTAGATCCACTAATGTTTGGTGTTCATTGATGCATAAAGGATTCAACATAAATTTTTTCCCTTCACGGTGAGATTATTCTCTCAGCTTGATTCAAGTTATTTCCCATAACTTTAGTCTGTTGGTTCATCATTCGCATGAAAGTTTCCATTCCGGCTTCCAATGGAGGGTCGTCAGTGCATGGTGCATTGTTGTAACCATTTTCACGGTTCCTCTTATTGATCATCATTTTCCAAAAGAATAAAAACTTATTGAGAATACTATTTCATTTATGAATCTTTTTACTATAAAGTATTTCATGTCTTAAAAATTCGTGTTTTAAACAATTACATTTCTCTATAAATCCTTCATAATGATTCATAAAAAGCTTATGATTAACCAAACATATCCCCCCGGGAGTGACATAAACAAGAGTGCAACAAGGCTCATTATCATGTACTAGGATACCCTAGGTCAAGCCCGAAACTCCTTGTCAGAGTTTTCACTCCTAGGTACATCTATGTTAGAGCCGCCTCTACCTGCTCGTATCCAGATAGGGATGTATTTGTTTGATAAAGAACTTACTCAATACTCACCAAAATACCAGGAAGTATTCCTATATTTAAAATTTTTATAGGGTTATTCCTAATGTTTTCATAGACTAATTTCTATAAATAATTAAACGATCCTTTGATACCAACTATAACATCCCGCCTTTATATTACATAACTTTTCATTACATTTTACAAGCAGAGGATCTTTAAAGTCTAGTGTCTTGGAAATCAAGAATATAAAACATGAAAACATAAAACATTAATTTAATCCACTTTTAGGGATTCATCATATGTTATTACTAAGTATCATTATTGTATCTCATAACTTGGATACATACATCAAAGGAATGGGTGAGCAGAAGGCCCAGTAAGGAAAACAAGGGAATCCGTTTACTTGTGTAATCAATAAACACTTGATAAAAAAAACATAAAGACATGAGAAATGGAAGTATAGGAATTTAATAATGAAAATAACTTGGATAATGAATTTAATATTTGGAAACAACATTTAATTTAGACATTCATGAACATATCACCAAGGTTTATCCCCAAGGTGTTAAAAAAATTACCAATGTTATTCACCAAGGTATCGTGAAACTTGTCATCTCTAGAGATTAAATTCTTTACCCAATGCATTGGAGCGCTATCAAAGATCACACTGAATAAATATTTACTTTCATGTGATCCACATAGATAATAATCAAAAATTTCATTAATAACACATAGATAATAAAAGAAATGGGTTTTATTTCTAAATCGCAATGTTTTAAAAGTGCTTAAAAATAAGATCATTATGTCATTTATAACCCATGGAAAGGGGGTGAGGGTTATATGTATGTCAATTCCATAATCAAATAGATCAATTTTATGTATTTATGAATACCCCTAGAAATGAAAATAGAATTGGGTATTCACATAAATAATACAAGATAATTTCTTGAGAAAAAAAAGAGAGAGATTCGGAGACGAAAATTCTGCAGCATAACGGTTATATAACATGATTTTAGAGAACTTTGAAAAGAGAGGGGAAAAGAGTCACCCACTGATAACTAAATCATAATAAAGTATGGGTATAGAATAAAAAGAAATAATATCATGGTATGGATATTTGAAGGAACTACCATATGAAGATGAAACTCGAAGGAAAAGAGAAGATGTGATTTCTTTTATGAAAATTCGGCAGCCTAACGGCGTCACTTAAAAATTCAGAAAATCAGTTGATGATAGAAGAAAGGTTCTCCCATCAATTAAACATGAAATGGACAGTAATAATGATATAGAAGAACATACACCAATATAATGAAATAGAAACTAGAATACGTAACATTAAGGAAGTCATGAATTAAAAGTGGAGGGTGAAAGGTTCCCTGACCATGAAGAGTATCTTCTAAAGCTTGAAGGTTGGGACCTTGGGGGATTGAGGGAACATTGGGAGGATTACTTGGGAGGTAAAACGAGTAGAGTTTCGTTGATGAGGATTTTGGAATGAAATGAATGAGGTAATGGCTTGGTATTTAGAGGAAAAGTGAGGAAATATTTAATTAATTTCCAAAGGACACCTCATTGGTGGTATTTGCAAAACCATGGGATTTCCCATTGTATTTTCCCACGGTATAGGCCACTTGGGTCACCTCATAACATATCTTACTATTCTAAAGTCGACCAGATTTATTACATCATCATTACATCATCAATGATGTCATTAAACACCCAAAATGCAAAACAATATTTTTACTATTTACTGAAAATTCAACCGTTTCTGAAAAATCCCAAAAAATTACCCTAACCTAAAATCGATGCTATAAATTCAAAAATTAACTATATTTTATGAAAATAATTTTCTAAATTTTTTTAATTTAATTTTTAAATAAAATCATTATTTATTCTAAAAAAACAACTATAAAACTACAACTTGTTTTGTAACACCTTGAAAAAATAATCAAGGTCCCATAAAATTATCATATAACTATAAGACAATAAAGTAAAAATTTATGATTACATTTTATGAAAATAAATTTCCATTTTAAATTATTAAATTAATTATAAAACTGTTAATAAAATATTTATGACATAAAAAATATCAAAACTTATACTATGATCATTTTTTCACTATTAAGATGTCTAAATTGTATTTATACATTCATGGGTGAAATTTCTATTTTGTTGGCGGATTTACTATTCATTACTATTCAAAAGGGTATGTTTCTATTAATACTTTACTATTCACTAAAAATCATTTTGATCTTATTAGAATCTAAATTTCTTACTAATCAAAGTTGTAGAAGACCATTTTTTGAAAATCATTTTGAATTATTAATTAAAAGAATACAAAAATATTTTAAAATACACCTTTTTCCTAAATTCATCAATAATATGGAACATAATCCCACATTTATCCATATATTTGAAAATAAAAAAAAAATCCATAATAATAAATAAAAATTTTATTTATACCAAGGGATTACAAAAAATATCTAAGGCCTCATTACACAGCCCTTTATAACACCTACATAGGACCAAAGTGTAAGGTGTGCTATGGTAATAGAATCTTGCGGCGGCTCAGACAACATTTCCCAAGTTGTGATTTCTATTAGCTTTAACTTCTCCATTAGGCGATTTTGTTCAAGCTTCACATGTTGGAGTTCGTCTTGGGCTTGGTCCAGAGTAATGCCCAATGAAGCCACATACTTTCTAATCTCTGACATATGGGCTTTGTACGTCCCGAGTCTACTAGATGAGACCATCGACTCTTATTTCTGTATTAACCAAGATCACTTGTATTTATTAAAAATAATTGTGACATAAAGAGTTTAGTTTCCAATGTTCATATTGACCAACGGTTATATAATAGCCGAAACTCAACGGTCACATTTAATTATACTCACTTCATTAATTAAAGGACATAGTTTTATGGAGTATAAAATGAAACACCCAAATTTAGGAAACAAATATTATTCAAAATTTAGGGTTATTACAATAGATCTATATGTGCACAAGTTGCACATATAGATGGGTGCTTGTATATAGATAGAAATTCCATAGAATGGCCTCTTTATTAACCTTGATCTTCTCAAATGGATTCATTATCCCTAAAGTTTTTCAAAATATTGATATAGATTTGTTCTTCCTAAAGCAAACATTAGTGGTCTATTTAGCTCGTTGAATAAATGTTTTGATGATTTATTTGGATTTAGAAATTGTTTTTTTGAATAAATAACTTTACCTATCTAATGATTTTGAATTTCAAATGAAATGGACATATTGGTAATTTTAAAATATTTTCTTGTGAAAGTGTGAAACTATTTGGAATCTCTCTATTCTAGGGAGGGTCTTTGAATATATGGTGTCTAAGGTTGGATTGACATGATTATTGGAATATGGTGATTATTTATTGAGATGTTTTATGTGTTATGGCTACCTAACCTCCCCTTTACTATTATACTGGTATCATAGGAATCATCTAGAGAGTCGAGAGATGGACATTACTCAATCTTGATTAGACCGGATAAATTCCCCATGGTTAGGAATGGCCATTCTATTTTGTGTCACTGGTGAGTATAGTTAGAAGAATCTAGTTGGATATAGACATAATAGAGCATCAATAGTTTGGTATATTATTCTATAACAAGTATGTCTAGGGTCTCCCATTGAGATGTTTAGTATTTTAATACGATTATATAATCTATATTTTTAATATTTCATTATGGAACTCTAGTTTCATATCCTTTTTCACATATATTTTTGCCCAACTACTTTCCAATTTTAGTATTTATTTTCCTCAATTTATCCTCCTTCTTTTATCTAGTTGTGGACTTTATTTATTATAAATTCACCTTGGTTGTGTTTTTTTCCTTTGGGTTGGATTTTTTAATTTTAATTTTAAAACAAAAATTACATAAATGAATTTTTTAAAATGTTTTTTAAAGGAAATTTGAGAAAGCATTGTGTCTTTTTATAAAATGATGGAGACATATTTTTTAACTGTATTTTCAAACGAGTATTTATGGTCTATTTTGGGGATGTAAATGCATGGAATCTATGGTGTTTACCTACTAAGATTATCTATGCTCACAACCAACTTTTTCAACTCAGTTTCGATAATCCTGGTCTATTTTTCATGTTCAAGTTCCGGTATTAGTTCTCTTGTGGAAGTGATTAGTCATTTTGGATAGATGGTGACCAAAAGGTCACATAGAGATTGTGCCTAGTTTTAGTTCGGTTTAATTATTATATTGTATCACGTATCTAGAAATTGTTTTGGTTCTGCTATTATTTTTTAGTTTATGTTCATTATTTATTATTTCTGATGGTCCTGTGTGCTTTTTTCATTATTTCTATAATTTGATCATTAGTAAAAATCATCCCCAATGATTGTCTCATGATTCCTTGACAATTTTCATCTGCCTATAGGGATCTATGATACTCCTCAGGTATGTCATAAGTCATCTTTAGAGTCTATTTTATTGATGAAATGAGATGGATTCTAAAAAAATATCATATTATTCATTTTTTATTTGATACTTTTAGGTACACCAGAGATAAAATTATTAGACCTTGGGAGGTAGATGCCGAAAAGGAATCATAAAATCTTACTCATACTAATACTCAAGTAACCAAAGTTAATTGGGTTTTGAGTATTTTATTTTGATTTTTAGTTTATGTTGTTAGTGTTTTGTTTTCCATATGATATTTCCAATGTTGGGGTATGAAAATGGGGGTGAACTGATGTAACATGGTGATATTTCTTGGAATTTTGGACCATGTTGATCCTGAGTTCATAGTTCAATGTGATCTCAATTGTAGATGAATTAATATTAAACGGTTTTTAAACCAAGTTTTAAAGTCATTCATGATCACTAGTCCCATGTTTAATTGTCTTTGGTGTAAGAAATTATATCGATTTGATTTTTGATTGGTCTCAGAGGGTTCTAAATTAAAATTATTTTTGACTTTTTGAACTGAAAAAAGGATTCCTTTTTCATGGGGAATAGGTTTTAAAAGAAAAATGGTGGAATAAGAGTTTTGAAATTCAATGTGGGTAAACTAAAAAGAATATTTTTATTTAATATAGGATTGAAATGGGATGTTGGATTAAAAAATTGTAAATCAATTTTTTTTAAAAAAAATTGAAATGGTTTTGAAATTAAATAGAATTTAATTTAGAATTGCAGTGGTGGTTTTCAAAACAATACTTTTGATTCTATTTTTTTTTGTTTTTTAATTTTTGGGATTGAAATTATGAGTTACAGTGTTATCTTGGTTAAGTTTTGATTTATTTTTGGTTTTATATTGATTTTGTTTCTTTCATGTTACACAAAGTATGTTTCCCAGAAAGGTCACAATGGTTTATAAAAAATCACTTCCTAATGTTGAATCTGACTAGAAACCTTATACAGTGGTGGAACCATGATTTGTTAAATAATTTTCAGTTTTCTATGATGAATAGGGTTTACTGGATGTTTCAGAGTGGATAGAGTATATTTAAATGATATTCAGGTCCTTAGGAACTCCACAAATCTTGAGGGTATGATATTTTATGGGTATATTTTAGAGACTGGGTTTATATTAGTGAAACATAGTCATTACAACCTCATTATAATATGGGATGGCATGGGTTTACTTCAAGAACACTTTCATCTAATGGTTAATTTCTAAGGAAATTAGGGAAATGAAAGTGGAAAATTTTATGTGTATTCATAAAGTTAAAAAATTGTGAGGGATATGTTGGTAACTTTGAAGAGAATGTTCCCTTTTGACTAGAAGGGGTGTTAAGAAATTCATTAAATTATCATATATTTGTAAACGACCTTCATCCAAAGATCAATGATCTTGTTCCTCAATCAAGGAAAGTTTGTTTTGGGGAGTTGGTGGATGAAGCATTCATGGAGAAGTTTATTTCAAGGAGGCATATCAAACTCCCTTCATGCTATTGGAGGTTCCCTGTCCAGTATAAGATGTATACCAAATGATCATGTTCTGGAGGAATCTCATTTATCTTAAAAAGATTCTCATCAAAGGGATAAATGATTCTTATGCTTATATTGTGGATGGTTTAGAAATTTTAGAATATATTTCCATAGTATTCTGAATATTTCACATCAGTGCAGTCAGTTGGTACATCTCTAAAAATTAGGTGGGTTTAGAACTTGGTAGAAGAAAAATAATTATAGGTTAATTTTGAGTTCTTAGTATCATTTCCTCTATGTTATTTTTATGTAACCTTTTGATCATTTTACCTTATTTTTTACTTTCTCCTATAGAAATTTGTTTTATACTTACTCATTCATGATTTCATATTTTTTAGAACATTTCTCAACTTTTGTGTACAAATTTCATTTATATAGTGGATGAATAGAATTATGACCTTATTTTTGTATCTTTTGAGATGCCCATTCCATTTTAATTATTGATTATTATTGAATTAAATGGATGGTCTAGACCATGTGTTGATATGTGTTTGATGAGTGACATAGAAATTCCTTGTGTATGTTCCATAATAACAGGGATAAGTTATTGGTTTCTGATTATACTATGAAAGATACCGGGTTGGGATTTTCTTCAAGGTTTCCATGAGGGGTTGTTCCAAAAGTTTATCCCTATGTAACCCTTTTTGCAGTTGTATGACATGAGTTGAGAACCATGTGATTTCATGTTTTGGAATGTGCATGTTGGGGTGTCCCTCTTGTTTCATAGAGTGAGTTTTCTTGGTGATAGAGTCTAGTGATCTTTTATTTATTCTCAATGATGTTATCTATTGTGGTGTTTTAGATGGATGTTATGGATAGTGGTATCATGTCTCTTTGGTGACAATAATCCATTTTTTTCACCTATCTAATGGTTCAACATTGTGTAGAAATTATATATTGTGGGGAGACTTGTACCAGGTCACCGGGTTTTTTTCTTATTCTAATAGAGTGATCCTTTGGGTTTCCTTTTGGTTTCAATTTGTTTTTGTTTGGATCCAATGACCTCAAATGTTATGGGGAATTGTTTATTTTTTCCCTATGATATAGTTTGAGAATCAGGATGCTCTTGGGAGTGGTGGTGGATTTCATGATATTCATGATTTCAGAATATATCATAGGAGTGGTTACCCCAACATCATCTTTTTTTTTGTCTCTTAACTTTCATTCAGTGATAATTTGTCTTATTAGGACTCCAAGTGAAATGTCAGTTGGTGAATTCATATCGTTCCATAATGGTTATCCCAAGGAATGAGTGGTTCAAGGCTTATGTCCTCGGTTCCAGGGTTCATGAAGTTGGTTAGTGATAAATTCCTCATAAAAGGGAAGTTATTCTAGTAATTTCTAATATTTCTAGTTTTTCAATGACTTTTGGGTGTATAAAGTGGCATCATGGGAAGAATTAGGACAGCCCAATGTAACATTAATGTGTGTGTATATGTTGTATGGTTTGGATAAAATGGCCTAGGCTTTTTATACACAAATATCACATCTATTTAAATTAATATTCAATATAACACAATATGATCCACCCCAGAACTATAAATGTTTATAGTGTTTGGTGGTTAGATATAAAATATTATTATTTTATGAAAGATATTCAACAAATTTCACAAATATATACCATAATATCACACTTTATAGGTATAACCTATTAAATATTTCTTCATATCCTGAGGAAAGGAAACATATGAAAAGTGTGAGATAAGATGCTCAAAAAGGGTAAGCATAGGATATATTAATAAATTATCATATGTATGCATATGATTAACATAACAGTATGAGGTATTGACCATAACATACAAAGTCCATACCCAATCAGAAAAAGATCATGAACATGAGTTATGGAATAAAACATTATAATTTCAAAAGAAATGAATCATAAGAATAATAATTCACTATAACTCAATAATAAACAATAATATCTTGTCATAGATGTTTTTGGAACCATAATAAGTATAGAAACCATTTCATATGTCCAGTTTTACTTTCAAGGCCATTAGATTATGAATTAACACTCATTTCCCAATGTGGATCAAGCACATCGAATTGTTTCCCAAAACATATCAAGCACGTAGACTTATTTCCCATAAAAATATCATGAGGTATAATAATTTACACATTTCATTATAAGGATATATAGGTCCCACTCATCACATAATGATAAACACATATATGTGTTCCATGGGATCATAAAACATTCATCATATTGGAACTCATGAAATGTAATAGGTTTCATAAATATCTCATATTATCATCATAAACATAAAACCATCCAAAGAAATATTAAGTACAGAATCCTTGGATCATATCCCCAATAATGTATAATTGATATCAATGGATTTGATCTTTTCTGGAAAATGATTTTGAAAGATCACATGGAATAATTCTTGAGTAAAGAAAAATTTCCATTTTAAAGTCACATATCAATTTAAAAAGTAGTATAGTTATAAATAACAACATTTTATTTAAAAATAAACATGTAAAATTCTAAAGGATGATTCAACGAATTTATTTTTCATGATATAGGGAAAATATTCTCATCTAGTGTAAGTTAAAAAAACATTATATCAATATTTTTGTTAGAAAAGTGACATGGTACCTCATTTGGAAAACGATAAAAAGATTCCTTCCAAACCATTTTGTATAACATCAAACTTAGGTAAAAATGATTTTAATTAGTTCTTAATGAATAGTTAAAACTTTTTTTTAATTTTTAGAAAATATAGAAATGAGAGAAAAATATTCCCCTATAGATACATAGACATAAACATTCCCAAACAATGATAATATTGTTAAATAAACCCTTACCTCAAGAACATCATTTCTTCATTCACATTCAAACATACTGAATAATAAATATGGATTTATTATAAATGTATTACATTAAAATATTCATATCTATAAAAATATTTATTATTTATGTATAACATCTTATCAACCTATTTCTTAATAATTTTTTTATTAGAATCACTAATGAGGAGGATAACTTCTTCATTTTCAAAGCATGTTTCGATTTAGATATCGCAGTCCTTATAAATTTTTCATACTCCCATTAATTATATGATTTTAATCATGTTATAAAATTCATATATATCCATTATATACATATTTATAATCATTATTAATAATTAGATATAGAAAAATGAATTACACTATTCATGGAGATGGTAGGTCATACCTATGCATGAACATTGTTTCCATTTTTGGAATAATAGAAAGAAAGATTGGTAAATAATAACCCACAATTATAGAATCATTATTTTGTCATATATATTCATAAAATTAATCCTTATTAACATCAAAATAATGTATAATTGAGAAAAAATATCATCACTTTGTGGAGGTGGTAGTCCACACATACACACAAACGACCTTATCGTTTCCTAAAGGATTATATGGTAAGAATTTAGACATGATATTATCATTCCCGAAATATAATTATTTCATATAGATCATATATAAACATTATAACCATAATAATTCTCATCCATAAAATATGGTGATGAAAATTTAATTGTATCTCTACGTGGAGACAATGAGTCATACATACACACGAGTGATACTTTCACTTCTTGTTAGATGGGAAAGAGGGTGTATAATCGTTGTTTTTTAATAATAATAAAATTTTATCATATTAAGGATACTAAAAATAATAATTTCTGATAAATATAATATATTTAGAGGAGTTAATGAGGATTTGAAAAAAGAAAGTGATCAGTTAAGGTGAGGTTCTCTTCTTCGAAACAACTCCTTTAGATCTCGTATAAAGTTATCTACAATTAGTCTTCTGGAAATACTAAAAAATCTAGAATTCTAAGAGGGAATTTTGGAATAGAAATTGACAGAGTATGGTCAAGAGATAAGGCCCCATGTAATTTAATGAATTGAGGGATGTTCTTCCTTTTTATAATAGATAGGTGGCACTCTTGGAATTTCTTAAAAAATATATAATATAATAAGAATATTCTAGAGAAAAATACATCTAAATGTTCATGGATTCAATATGAGGGTAGGATATATTTCATATCTCATTAAAAAATAAAATTTTGACATTTTTTTGTTCTAGTATAAATATTATTTTTTGATTTAACCCCTTAATCAACTTAATTTAACATTAACTATAGTAACACAATTTTATCTCTTAAAAGGTTATAATTTTACATATATCATAAATATTGACTCATAAACGGATAAGGGGTGACATTTTAGAACATATATCTTCCCCATTTTCCTTATTATATATTTTTATGTTTTTTAAATAATTTAATAAAATATTATTTTTATAAAATATCATTATTGTCAACTTTGACAGAATTCATTACTTTGACTTTAACAACTTCAAGAAAACTCATATAATTTGATCCAATTATTTTAAAACATCCATAAAATTTAATTTTATTCAATAAAATTCATGGATCACCTTAAATATCTTAAATTATAATACTTTTAATATCTTTAATATCATTTTTTTATTTTTCCATTAATTGTATAATTACTACATCAATGTTGTGTAATACTTTAAGGTAATTATTTCTAAAAATAAAAATAAAAAAATACAATATAATAATTAAGATAAATCTATTATATTTGAAAATATAATTTATTGTTGAACATATCATATAGATAACTGCATATTAAAAATATTATAGTTATTAAAAATAAGAGTGTGACATGTTTGATTTTTCTTGAAATAAAATATTATAAATGTTATAATAACATTCAAATGGCCATAAAATTACACATAATCGAATCATGTATGACTATGGATAAAATAAACTTGTAAAATAAAATTAATTCAAGTATTAGGTTCATTTTATAACACTTATCATTTCATTTTTAACTTTAATTGCCCAATTTTCCATTTACTATATTAACAAAAAATATTAGGGTTAACATTATAGGTGACCAAAAATAAAGTGAATATATTTAATAAATTTGAAACTAATAATTCTAAATATGGAATCTATTTTAAAAAATTTAATGCATAGAAATTTTAGAAATTAATTTTAACTTAATACAAAAAAATGGAATGAAAATTAGTTTTTCGGAAAAATGCCTATTTTAAATAGAAAATGTATTTATGCTAAATTCAAGTATAAAATATATTTAATAAAAATAATTTATATAAAAAGGAATTAATTAATTTTGAAAACTAATCAATAAAATAATTTTTATTTGTAAACACATTAAATTAAAATACTTTTTTTTAATAAAAAAACATAATTTTTTACTATTCATTAAAATATCAATATTTTTAGAAAATTATCAAAATTTCATCCAAATATAATTTTGATGTGATGATTTAAAAACTGTTGTTCATTTCATCACTTTTTTTTGAAAAGTTACATAAATTAATTATATTATTTTCTCACAATAATCAATTAGAATCATTTTTAAGGAAAATGTATTTTTGAAGAATAAAATTAATTTACTAAAAATAGAGTGGTTATTTAAAAATAATATTTAATAAATTAGAAATGAGTAAGACCATTATATATTTCAAAAATAATTTATTCTCAATTATACTAACTAATTTAATGACTATGATATAATATACCTATAATATTTTAATAATGTTTCACGATTTGACTAAACTCAGTGTTGTGTGAAACATAAGCTATCAAAGAAATAAAATTATTAATAGAAAAATATTTCATCATGATAATTGAGTGTTACATTATACCCCATTAAAATGAATTTATTCATAGATATTCTTCACTTGGATACAATAATATGACAATACTTATGCTTCATTACATTTCTAAGTTTCCACATAACTTCCTCAAATTGGTGGTTTCGCCATAAAACATTAACTAGTCGAGTGGTATTATTTCGTTTGAATTTCTCTCTAAGATCTAGATTCTCTATCGGTTTTTCTTCATAAGAAATATAGTTCATCAGTAGAATAAAATATGAGTTTAGTACAAGTTAAGAATCATGTATGTACTTTCCCAGTAGAGATACATAGAACACATCATGAACATGAGATAACTTTTTCGAAACCACCAATCGATAAGATACCATATTAATACAATCAAGAATTTAAAAATGACCGATATACATAGGGCCTAACATTCCATTATTTGAAAATCTTATCACTCTTTTAGTGGGATATAATCATAGGAATACCTTAACACCCACTTTAAACTCCATATCTTTCCAAAAATTGTCTCTATAACTTTTTTTTGTCAAATCTGAGATGCTCTTATGTGTTGTTGAATGAAATTAACATTTTATACCATTTCCATAGGTAGATCAGGTCCTAATGGATTTTCTCCAACTTTATTCCAATATGTGGGAGTTCTGAACTTTATACCATAGAGGGATTCATAAGGATCCATCTGAATGATGGACTGAAAGCTATTATTGTTTGAAAATTATACCAAAGGAAGGTGTTCATAACAACCACCTATGAAATCCATAAAACAAGCTCTAAAAAAACTTCTAGAAACGTAACTATGTATTCACATCCTACAAAAGAATTCGCCAAAACATCAAGGTAAACATCATATCCCAATCAAATACAATGTAATTTGGTACTCCATGAAATCTTACAACTTCCTTAATATATATTTTGGAAGGATGATCAAGAGAGAAATCTTCGATAATAGAAATGAAATGTGCCAACTTCATTAGGAAATCTACTATAACCCATATTGAATTATGGCCTATAGATGTTTTGGGGAGTCCGAAGACAAAAGCCTTGATAATGGTTTCCCGTTTCTATTCTGGTGTGGTTAATGGATATAACATCCTCTTAGACATCTATCTCTCAAACATAACTGTATGACAATCCAGGCAATATGAAACATACTATGAAATATCTCTCCTCATTTCATACCACCAGAAATAATCTTTATGGTCTCTATACATCATTGTACATCCCAGATGAAAAGAGAATGATGAACAATGAGCCTCATCCAATAGATTTGTCTTCAAATCTAATATAGAAATGAAAAATACACAGTTCATGGACCTTATTATTCTGTCATAATCAAGGTTGAACTCATAATCATTTACCACCTTTTGCTGCTCTACATCTTCGTGCTACACCTATTTAATCGTTACTTGGAGAGATGGTTGAATATTCATTTATTCCATATAAAAATTATCCCCCCCCATTATGATTTTTTGCTCATTCATTTGTAAATCCATAAATATTGGATATTTTAGGAACCTCATCATACATAATCTAGCATTATCCTCTAGATCAAAGCATTTTTCACCTTGTTCACTTTTCCAGCCTTATAATGTATTGATTAGTCATACTCTTTAATCAGATTCAGCCATCTTATTAGGAACATGTTCTGTTATTTTTTAGTAAAAATATACTTTAATATTTTGGGATTAGAATATATGTCACACCCATATCCATATAGATAATACCTCCGTATATTTAATATAGAAATTATCCAAGCTTACTCCAAATCATGAGTTGGGTAATTTTTATCAAGAACCTTCAATTGAAATGAGGTATAAGTTATAACTATATCATTTTTCATGAGAACACATATCAATCCCTTATTTTATAAATCACTATAGATTATAAACCATTATCCACTATAGGGTAGTTTGATCATAGTTTCACAGACCAATCTTCTTTTCATATCATTGAAATTATCATCACATTTCTCTTTCTATATGAACATAACTCCTTTCTAAGTCAACATGGTTAGAGGATTAGATAGCCATGATAAATCCTTCACAAGACACTGATAATATCTCACCAACCTAAGAAAAATATGGATTTCAATTACTGTGGTTGGTCTTGTCTATTTCATAATAACTTCTATCTTTGAACGATCTCCTCATATACCCTAACTTTTGATTATATGACCCAATAATGAAATATTATGAATCCCAAATTCCAACTTCATAATTTTTTCATAAATCTTCTCATTCCTTGGGTCTTCCAAAAAAATCCCCAATTAATCTTCATACTCTTCCTTACTCGTTGAATTTATATAAATATCATCAATAATCCATCCAATGGCCCGAAGACCTTCATTTTTTATTGATTTTGATAATCCACCTTTCAAGGGGTGAGGAGGAACCATTACAAGTTTACATACTAGTCAATATAGTTTTTAAAGACTTTATTCATTAATTCTATGAAGATAGAGGGTCATTAGTAAGACCAAAAGAAATCACTATAAATTCATAGTGTACATACCTTGTACGGAATGTTTTATTCAGTATATCCTCTTTATTGAAACTCAATTGATGATATATAAAATGAAGGTCAATAGTGGAAAAGTTTTTATCACTTTTTATTTGATCAAACAAGTCATAAATATGGGTGATAATATACTTTTCTTGATTTTGATCTTGTTATGTTTTTTATAATCAATACATATCCCCTTTGATCAATATTCCTTCTTAACAAATATTACAAGTGCTCCCCATGGGGACACACTATGGTGTATTAATACCTTATTAAGATTCTTCTAGAGTTTATTCTTCAATTCCAACAACTCAGTTGGGGTCATTCTATATGAATTATTTCAAATAGGCATAGAACTAGGAATACATTCTATTGAAAACTCAAATTCACGATTCGATGAAAGACATGAAAATTATTCCAGAAGGACATCAAGAAACTCTCCTGCAATAGGTGTATCCTTAATGTTGAGTTTCTCACCAACCATTTGAGATATATAACTTTCATGTATAGTAATTAAGACCAAAAAGATGAAATCAATTTCCATTGGAATTTATTATTGATCCTTGCATCGATAAATGATCGTAGATTCATTCGAAATATGAAAGGTGACTTACCTTACTTTTTAATTGATATGATATCCATATAGAAAAATTCTATCCATTTCAATAATAACATCGAATTCAACTAAAGGGAGAATCAAAATATTTTCAGAAAGAACTTTCCTAAAAACTTTCATCGAAGAAAAACTATAAACATGTGATGTCACTGTAGAGAAATTATGAGTTTTCACAACTCAAAATCTAATTGTTGAGTTGATACAATGACTCCCTTAGAAAATTATTTAGAAATAAAGGAGTGGGTGAATATATAATCAAATATTACATCATTTATTCTAGTGTAGATGATAATTTTACCATTCACCACATCATTCTCATAATCAAATCCAATAGGCGTTATCCCATAGTATTTCCCATTTTCTTTAGTATTAAGAGGATGTTGAAAATAATCATCAAAAGCCTTAAAATTCATGCATTGGTTGGCATAATTCCCATCATACATTCATTTGAATAATTAGAGCATTGGTGGTGTATTAGTTGGTGTCTTCTTTTCCACTATTAAATTAACCATCATATTCATTACCTTTTGAAATTAATAGGATTTTGACCCACCTTTCCACATTTAATTCACCTTCCATTTCAATTCAAACACATCCCTTGATGTTTATTCCCACATTTATGGAATGTATATATTTATAATTTCATTCCACCATGTGTTTTATTAGAGTTTTCATAAGACTATTTTCTCATCGAAACCATGGGAAGGGTGGGGATCTACAATTTACATTTATACTTTTCCGTTCAAATTGAACTGTTTTTTAGCCCTAAATAAGAATATTTTATTAAATCAGATAAAGAGATATGAGAGAGAATGAAAGGGGAGGAAGAGTGAGATAAAAGTTACAACAACTAGGGTTGAAGAAAATAGTAAATACCTAGAGAATCCCCTCGAATAATAGTATCCCCATCCACAGGCAATGACCCAAGACATGAAAATAGAATAAAACATATGTCCTAAGTAGCCAACAATGCTAGGAAATCAGAAACCTTGTTATCGTCATGCCCGACATGAAGAATATCTGTGTGAGATCTCAACAGGTTCCTACACTTACTAATGGGGTAGACGATAGCCCAGGGGGGCCTTCGGCCGAAGTAAGGAGTTGTGAATGATGGAAGAGTCTCTCTCCACCCAAGAAAGGTTAATATGAGACTCATGATAGAAACAGAGACTTGCAAGAATTGAAAGAGCCACATCTTGATGTGAGTCCCCACTTTCAAAAAGAGCTGATAACACTAAAATGACAGAGCCTTGAGAGTCTCAGACCATGCTGCCTCCACGCATAAAACTTAAAATGAATGATCCATCAGAATTAACCTTAAGACCAACTTCGTGGGGAGACCACTGAACCCACCTACCCTGAGTGCCTATGTCACTCTCTTCAAGTTCTTCCCTCCAATCCATTACCGAACCGAGTGATGGAGCACCCTTCCAGTTAGAAAGTAGTTTCACGAGATCCACAAGCAGGTTCCTTGATCTGAATATATTAGTGGTGTTAGAGTATCTGTGGCCCTCATGAAATGTGTTGTTTCTTGCCTACAAAGTTTTCCAATAACCACTATGAATAATGACCACCCAATCCTTCAACTCATTCCCTTGAACACCTAGGCCCTGAAGCCAGAAATAGGGGATGGTGTTCCTTGAGAAATGATCAAGAGAATCGAAAAAATCATAAATGGGATTCCAAACCATTCTCGCCCAAACTCCCTCAATGAAAAGTTGGAATGCAGATTCTTCCCGATGTATCCTATAACATAAGCACCATGAAACGAGAGAAACTCCCATTTGCTGAATGTTATTGACAATGAGAAGTTCCCGGTTTCTGTCTCGCCATGTGCGGATGTTGTATCTAGATAGGATCTCTGAATTCCATAAGATCTCCCCCAACTGTCCTTATAATCTGTATATGAAGTCAATCTCTTTCACTCCTTAACTGAGAATGATCTTGATAAATAACCTATAAAAACTCACTGATAGAGCTCAGAATTGAGCTCAATAACGGAAAATATGTTGAGCTGACCAAGTTCCAATGTCGCCTGAATGAATTTGGGATACATGCTAGCCTGCTAGAAGCTTTTATTTGGGGTTTGAAATCCAGGAAATCTGAGCATAATGCCCATCAAATCATGAAACCAAAGAAGAAATTTCACCTCGCCCAACTAGCCACCTAGTATGTGGCTGAAGATCAGAGAAAAGTGGGGGAATCATGCGGCTTAAGAAGGAGGGGTGGGCTTTAGAAGATCCCATGCCATTCCAATTATTATCCACCGTGAATCTGACCCAAAGAAAGCACTTCTCAATAACCTCCCAAGCCATTTTAGCATGCAAGACTCTGATAGAAGCCGAGAAGATATAGACATTGATACCCCCCTCAACGCTCTAGGCATCATGCACCATGAAATCAAATGATTCCTCCCCTCTGAATGCACATCCCAGATGAAAGCACCTAGAGTCTTTTCAAAATTAGAAATGACACCCTTTCGTACCCTTAAGAGCCGACATATCATGCATTGTAATTGATTTCAAGATGCTATTGACCAAATTAATTCTCCTCCAAAGTAAAGAAGGAGATTTTTCAAATAAAAAATTTATCCTGGGATCCTACCAACCATCTTGTCAATTTTATGGATTTGAGTGAACCCAAGAGAAATTTATGCTCCTAGAAAATTCATTGGGAAGTTACTCTTGGGAATTCCCATTCTATCTTGTAAGATTTGAACACGACTTTCTGAACATTGAGAAGAAATGTATAAACTACACTTGGCTTGATTAATCACCTATCTGCTACAATTACAATACTTCCAAATTATCTTGTTGATGTTACAGATTTATTTCCTATTGGCGTTAGCAAATATGATACTGGAATCTGTGAACATAATATGATAGATCCCCAAGGAACTATATTTTCACTGGAACAGATAGATGTATCATTGAAAAATACCTCTATTAATAAGTTGGATAAGGTAGTCTCGGGAAAGGATGACCATACATGGGGAAAGAGGGACTCCCTGCCTGAGACCATGGAACGTCTAAAAGAAACTGAAACTCCTTCCAAGGAAATTAATGTAGATCCACAGGTATCAAAAGCATCTAAATAAGATATCCCTAACCTAGGTGGAAAACCCCATGAAAGAGAGCACCTTGAGGATAAAACTCCATCCAACACCATCATATGCTTTGTTCATATCGAGTTTGATGGCAATGATGGATACTGGGGTCCCTAAATTAATATACGAGATCATCACTTGAGAAAGTGCAATAGCTTCTTGAATTTATCTCCCCTTGACAAACCCATGCTACTCCTATGATGAACAATGCGGGAGATACTCCGAGATCCTCTTGTTGATCACGAATGCCAAAAAATTATATGAGGAATTTCAAAGGTGGATCGAACGATATTTCTAGTGTATAAAGGGATTGTTGACTTTAGGTATAAGCACTAGCTTATTGGCACCGGAAACACATGGAAAGTTGCCTCTTCGAATGATGTCCTGAATTGCTGCTACCAAATAGTTCTTCATAATAACCCATGAGCCCCTGTAAAAGGACCCATGGAACCCATCAGGTCTTACAGTTCACTCTCTGTGTTGAGGGTCCATACCGCCTCTCGTAACATCCAACTCCTCTAGAATGGCTTCAAAGAACTCCTTGTCACTAATAGAAATGCATGCCGGAATGACATCACAGATCTCCTCCTGTCCGCTAGGAAATCTCTTGTGCCAACTTGGATTGGGGCTTAAAATAATATTTTTAAAGAAATTCTTTGCCATACCTCAAACCTTCTCTCGATCATTGGAATATGTTCCATTATCCAGAAGGATGTTGGGATTGATACGACGATGCTTCTCTGTGATGCAGGCTTGAAAAAATGTCATGTTACGGTAATCTTCCCACAACCACAAAATCCTAGAAAGTTCTTGATCCTTATGTTCGACTCCCAAAAGAGCCTCTACATACGAGTCTTTTTTGATAGTCCATTCTTAAAATGTACAATCATCCATCTGAACCTCCAATCTTTCTTCCAACCGGCCAAGTTGCTAAGGGGCTCCAGATCCTGTTGCGGGGAAGGAGAACTCTAATGCCATTTTTTATGGTCTTGACTGAGGTGATTCATATTATTTTTAAAGGGAACCCAAGGGATCCCATGGATTTTCCTTCTCCATGACTCAAGTACAACCTGCTGAAACACCATAATAGTCACCCACACATATGTGAGAAAACAAAGTGATCCACATATGCAACGTGAGAATTCAGATAAACATGAAGTGGAGATTGATTAGAAATCCTTCAGGAAATATGGTCAACCCTCATGTTTGTAAAGGCTGAGATCGCCTGATGATTGGCTATACATCGATCAATACAACACCAAGTACACCGATCCCCTCGTTGATCATTGCACCATGTATACCGATCCCCTGTGAAGCTGAGACCTGAGAGACCATTATGATCCGGAAACGAAGCGATGTCCTTTCTGGACTAATGGGGGAAAAATCCACCTCCTTTTTTCTCCTTTGGATCAAGAACAATATTAAAATATCTTCCTATAAACCAAGGCACACTACCCAGGTCAAATGAACCCATATCCTGACACAAGGAATCCCTCACCCACGCATCAAAAGTAGCATACACCACTAAACGAAACATAGAAGAATACAACACCAAGTACGCCGATCCCCTCGTTGATCATTGATCATTGCACCATGTATACTGTTCCCCTGTGAAGCTGAGACTCGGGAGACCATTCTGATCCAGAAATGAAGTGATGTCCTTGCTGGACTGACGGGGGAAAAATCCACCTCCTTTTTTCTCCTTAGGATCAAGAACAATATTAAATTTTCTGCCTATAAACCAAGGAACACTACCCAGGTCAAAGGAACCCAGATCGTGCCACAAGGAATCCCTCACCCACGCATCACAAGTAGCATACACCACTGAACGAAATATAGATGAACCTTCAGAAATAATCCTAAGAGTCACGAACTGAGTAGTAGAAACCACTAGATCCATGATGCACCCAATTTGTTTATGAATTTTTATACACTTTATTAACAATAAAAACATTTTTTCACCAAATACCTACTTCTTAGAGAAAAAATAATTTGATTTTGGTGACCTTGTCTATTTTCCAGAGTTTTAAATCCAAATACAAAAATCAAGGGAGGTTTGTGAAAATTTTACAACTACACAGTGTACTTTTATACACGTTGTGTACATTCAGATAGGGACACATATCAATGGGGGGAGTACATGCCCAAGTCACTATTCAAACAGTACACACTGTGTGGGGCAGTGTTACACGCTGTGTATGACATTCTAGAAGTGGTTGGTGGCCGAGAAGAGTCTACACGCCCATGTGGCCACTAAAGGAGACACACCGTGTTCCATTTCTACACGTTGTGTATGCTATTCTAGAAGGGGTTTGTGGTTAAATTTTGATATTACATGCCGTGTACACTCACCTTCCAGGTGGCATGGTGTTCAAAGTCAAAGACGGCATGTTAGGCCGCCTACCAGCAGAGAAATGGAATCCAAAAGCGTGTTGACGAAAGTACATGGTGTGTACTTTCTATACACGCTGTGTATTTATTTTTCCTATAAAAAGAGTCCATGGCCTCTGGACCAAGGAGTTGATAAGTGGAGATAGAGGTGTGGTGTGGAGAAGAAGGGATGAAGTTCCTAAGGAGAGATGCTCTACCATTGTAATATCATCATTTTTCTACCAAAGAATCATTTCTACCACAAAATTCCAAGCATGATTTCATCAGGTATTAATAATTTTGTTTTTTTCATTTTTAATATGTATAACTAAATACCCAGTGTATTGGGGTTGTAGAGACTGATCAGTTGTAATTTGAATTAAGTTTCTCTGAATGTGTTTGTTTTAACAATCTCTTTGTATTCTTCTTAAATCACTTCATATTATCACTGAAAATTCTATACCAAACCAAGGAAAAAATCTTCAGGGATTCAAAAGAAGAATAAGGATGAATAATTTCATGACCATTCAAAGGATTTATTGGCTCAAAATGGAATAATACAAATAAAGATCTGTTAAAAACTAACTACCAGACCAAGGAGTTGGTTACTTCAGCTCTTAATATCAAGTGATCCAGACCAAGGAAACTTAATTACAAATTGTAATTCAGAGTGTTGGATTATCGTGAACAACACAACATCATAAGCAATTTAATTTAATAATAAACTTATCACAAATCTATAACCCCAATTCATTCTTATTATTGTTTGCATCAAAACCAATTTTCTCGTATTTTCTTTCATTCTAGCAATTACATTGTTAAAAGAAACTTAAAAACCAATTGTTCTTCTTTGTGTCTAAAAAAATACAAACAAAAAATCGACTCTAAATTCAGAAGACTTCATTAAAAGAAATATAAAAACAAATTTGAAACAAGATAAGTGTAACCTCTAAAAGTTCCCTGTGGATCGACCCCTACTGGTGCTATACTTGTTAGGGTAATTATAATTTGAGACACCGATAACATAACTTCGGTGGAACGACTCGTCAAATTTTGGTGTCATTGCCGGGGAATCTCTAAAGTTATTTTATTCTTGTTTTAATTCAATTTGTATTACGTTTTAGTGAAAATAAAAATCATAAATTCACAAAAATCTCTTTTCTAATAATATTTCTTTTTATCTTTCTTTTTCCTCATTTACACTTGGTAGTTTGTTTTGTTGTGTGCAGGTCCGTATTTGTATGAGTGGCCAACTCACGCGTTTCAAGAACACTAAGTCATCAGTGTTGTTCCCAACTGACCCGGAGCCGAACAAACGTTCTTGAGGTTCCAACGAACACTCATGACTGAGCAAAATCAAAACAACCCCACATCACATAACGAGGAAGGAAATCCAGCTACTGTCCGAGGAGCTGGATAGCAGTTAGGTCTGGATGACAACCGGAACCAGAAAACTCCTCTTGAACCACCTTATGGCCCGCTACAGGTCCAAAAATTCCGACCAGAAAGGATTCCATATTTCAACCATGGCCAGGGCCCATACTACACCCCTCAGGACCAAAAGTATCTGCCAATTCTCCCTCCTCAGCAGCCACCTCCCTGTCGTACTCTTATGGAGTACAACCTGCCATCGATCCACAGAGCTGATACGGGAATCGTTTTTCCTCCAGTACAGGCCCAAAAATTCGAGATCAAGCATTCTATAATGCAGTTGATCCAGAACACTGTTCAGTTTGGTGGCCTACCCAGTGAAGACCCGAATGCTTATCTCTCCAATTTTTTGGAGATCTGCGATACATTCAGGTACCATGGCATGTCTGAGGACGCCATCTGTATTCACCTATTTCCTTTCTCTTGACAGGAAAAGTAGAAATACTGGATCAAAGGGTTTCCACAACCATCCATCCTCAACTGGGAGGAGTTGGCTTAGGCATTCCTGTCCAAATACTTCCCACCTTCGAAGATAGTAACCTAGCCGAATGAGATCCACAACTTCCAGCAGCATGACTCCAAGTCGTTGTATGAATACTTGGAACGTTTCAAAGAAATGCTACGCAAATGCCCACACCACAGATTTCCACTCTGGATGAAAGTCCAAACCTTCTACGGAGGACTAACAACAAATACAAATTCTATGGTGGATTCAGCTACTGGAGGTACGGTAATGCGAAAATCCCACGAATAACTTTCCGAACTTCTGGAATATATGTCTGTCAACAGCTTCTAGTGGAATTTCGAGCGGGGAAGCCAAAAATGAGGTATGCATAGTATTGATGATACTACCATGCTTGTTTCCCAGTTGGATGCAGTATCCAAAAATATCGACACATTAAACCTCAAGGGAGCACCTCAAATCCATGTGGCAAACCATCCAGCATGCGGTGATTGTGGTAACAACCACATCTTGGGAGAATGCCCGGGACCTTTGGTCGACCCTTCGACGAGCGAAGTGAGCTATGTCGCTGAAAACAGAGGGTCAAACCAGTATCAACAATACCAGAACCTGGCAAGGCGAGATAACCAGAACATAGGCTAGGGCCAACAGTAATAGAATCCTCCGCCTCAGCGACCGCTCGACTACAGTCATCCACCATATCAGAACCAGTACCAGCGACAGCAACAACCCCAATAGGTCTCTTACCAGCAACAAGGGTATCAAAACCCTTGCCCGTAGTAGCCAAGGTAGCAACCACCTCCACCAGCTGCACAACCACCTCAGCAAGAGAATACCTCCAGGTTAGAGGATCTTCTGACGAAATTCATCTCTACTGGTGAGACCCGATTTCAGAACTAGGAGGATTCTATTCGAGGCCTCGAGAACCAAATCAGCCAATTATCAAATCATCTCTCTGGGAGGCAGCCTAGTACACTACCAGGCAACACCAAGAAGAACCCGAAGGTGGAAGCCCTTGCCATAACACAACGAAGTGGAATGAATCTACACCAGAAGGAACCAGCACAGTCAACTGCATCTATACTCCCTGCAGACAATAGAGGTACAATTTAAGACTCCTCTTCATCCAAAAATCCATCAATAAAGGCTCATCCAGGAAAAGGAAAGGAGGTCATAAAACCATTCAAGCCTGCGTTACCTTTTCTAGAGAGGATGAAGCAAAGGAAGCTGGATCACAAATTTGGAAAATTCATGGAAGTATTCAGAAAGTTACACATCAACATTCCATTTGCAGAGGCTCTGAATCAACTGCCCACATATGAAAAATTAATAAAGGAAATCCTCTCGAATAAAAGGAAGATGGATGATTTGGGTACCATAGCACTGACAAAGGAGTGCTCCATAGTCGTACAACATTCCATTCCTCCAAAACTCCAGGATCCAGGTAGCTTTACTATCTCTTGTACAATTGGACCCTGTGAATTTGGAAAAGCTCTATACGACTTAGGAGCCAATTTACTTCTCATGCCATTAGGATTTTTCCAAAATCTTGGACTCCACGATCTGAATCCTACCCGAGTCGCCCTTCAACTTGCTGACAAATCCATTAAATATCCAAAAGGGCTATTGGAGGATGTGCTCATAAAGGTGGGACAACTGATCCTCCCAGCAGATTTTATTATCCTAGACATGGAGGTGGATCAGGAGGCACCTATTATACTGACGAGACCTTTCCTAGTCACAGGGAAAGTGTTGATTGACGTGCACCAGGGGGAGTTGATTTTCCAAATAGGGGACGAAAGAGTCTCATACAATGTTCTAAAGGCCGTCAAACAAGAATAATTATCCGAACATTAGGACTGCTACAAAGTGACTACCATGGATGAACAAATGAGAAGACAAGAGGATGATCTGGTATGTTATTCCATTTCAGATGATATGATTTTTCCAAACATACCTACTGATGAAGCGCCAAAGGACCTGAAATTCATCGAAGGCCAGGGCTACAACTATTGGTAACGAGCTGTCATTCCTGACATCCTAGAGAGGGAATAAGTACAACCACTAGTACCTTCAGTTCTCAAGGCACCTGAACTAGAAATGAATCCTCTCCCACCTTCCTTAATGTACATGTATTTGGGGGATCATCATACTTTGAAAATTATACTTAGTTCAGCACTATCACAGGAACAGGAGGATGCACTTCTTCAAGATTTAAAGTGGATAAAGTAGGAAATTGGATGGACTATTGAAAATTTGAAGGGTATCATCCCTACCATTTGCACCCACATGGTGCTACTTGAAGAAGGAGCAAAGAAATCTAGACAACCCCAGAGGCATCTGAACCCTCCTATGAAGGATGTTGTAAAGAATGAGGTAATCAAGCTTTTAGATGCAGGCATAATTTACCCTATATCAGATAGCTCATGGGCAAGTCCGCTGCAAGTGGTCCCTAAGAAGGGATGCATCACTGTGGTATCAAACGACAAGAACAAGATCATCCTCACTCGCACAGTCATGGGCTGGAGAGTCTGTGTAGATTACAGGAAGCTGAACGATGCCACAAAGAATGATCATTTTCCCTAGGCCTTCATGGATCAGATGCTAGAAAGGCTATCATGGCATTAATATTACTGTTTTGTCGATGGCTACACTGGATATAATCAGATCTCCATTTCCCCAGAAGATCAAGATAAGAGAACTTTTACTTGCCCATATGGAACATTTGACTACCGTAGGATGTCTTTTGGTATGTTTAATGCTCCTGCCACATTCTAGCGATGTATGCTGGCTATTTTTCACGACATGGTGGAAAAAATCTTGGAGGTATTCATGGATGATCTTTCCGTTTACGAGAAGTCGTTCACCACCTATTTGCGGCACCTGGAGCTTGTACTGGAGTGATGCGAAAACACTAACCTAGTTTTGAACTGGGAAAATTTTCATTTTATGGTGCAAAGTGGCATAGTCCTTGGCCACAGAATTTCATCAAAGGGGATAGAGGTGGATCTGGTGAAAATTGAAGTCATTTCATGACTTCCCTCTCCCACTTCTGTTCGAGCCATCCACACCTTCCTAGGCCATGAAGGTTTTTATAGGCGGTTTGTCTGCGATTTTTCAAAGATAGCCCAGCCCCTCACCAATCTCCTGACAAAGGATTCCATTTTTGAATTCACTAAGGCATGCACCTCAGCTTTTGAGCATCTAAATCAATGCCTGTTCGAAGCTCCAGTGATGATTTCCCCCCAACTGGGAAGCACAAAATGAAGTGATGTGCGATGCCAACGACTATGCGGTAGGAGCTATCTTGGGTCAGCGGTTGGAATGAATCTTCTGACCCATCTACTATGCCATCAAGACACTCAATGAGGCCCAACTGAACTACACCACTTCCGAGAAGGAGATACTGGCAGTAGTATTCTCCATCAAAAGGTTTCATTCTTACCTTGTGTTGTCTAAAGTTATTGTTTATACTGACCATGCAACACTTAAGTACCTGTTAAACAAGAAGAATTCAAAGCCCCGATTGATCTGATGGGTCCTCCTCTTACAAGAATTTGATTTAGAGATCAGAGATAAGAAGGGTAGTGAGAACATGTTTGCTGATCATCTATCCCATCTGGAGCTGCAGCACTTGGAGAAAGAGGATGATCGAGAGATAAGAGAGGATTTTTTTGATGAGTATATCTTTTCTATTATTGAATCCCCTAGGCCTTGGTTTGCTGGTATTACTAACTATTTAGTTACAGGTGCCATCCATCCTGACCTCTCCTTCTAGTAGAAGGAAAGGTTCCTCTCTGATGTTAAGTGATACTTCTGGGAAGACCCACTCCTATTCAGATCCAGTGGAGACGGGGTGATCCAATGGTGCGTCCTAGAGACAGAGGTTCAAGGGGTCCTGGAATTTTGTCATGCCTCACCCGTTGGAGGAAATCATGGGTCGGACCGTACTATAGCAGAGATTCTGCAATCTGGGGTTTTCTAGCCCACCATGTATAAAGATGCTCAAGCCTACGTTGCCTGTTTTGATCCATGCCAATGTACAGGTAATATGGGATGTAGAGGCTAGATGCCTCAACACCCCATCCTGGAAGTTGAGATTTTTGATGTGTGGGGCATTGAATTCATGGGAACATTTCCCCCTTCTTTCGGGCATACCTACATCTTCGTCTGCATTGATTACGTCTCCAAATGGGCGGAAGCCACTGCGACAACCCACAACACAGCTAAGGTAGTCATCACCTTTCTAAAAAAACACATTTTCAGTAGGTTCGGCATTCCTTGTGTGCTGATTAGCGATAGAGGGACTCACGTTGACAACATGTTAATGAAAATATTGCTATCGAAATATGGGGTGAAGCATCACATGGGTACACCATACCATCCCCAATAAAGTGGATTGGAAGATCTCCTCAATCGTGAGCTCAAACAAATTTTGGAAAAAACAGTGAATACCTTATGGAAGGACCGGTCCAAAAAGCTTGACAACGCTTTGTGGGCCTATCACACCGCTCTTAAGACACCACTGGGATGTCACAAATTCGTCTTGTCTATGGAAAACCATGCCATCTACCTATGAAGATGGAACACAAAGCATATTGGGACATCAAAGCCCTAAATTTTTATCTGAAGGTAGCCACAGAGAGATGTAAGGTCTAGCTATCAGAACTCGATGGAATCATAAGGAGGCATATGAGAACGCTAAATTGTACAAAGAGAGAACGAAATCCATTCACGACCATATGATTTCTTGAAATACATTTCAAACTAGTGATCAGGTACTCCTCTTCAACTCTCGTCTTCATCTATTCCCAGGAAAGCTCAAATCAAGGTGGTCGGGACCGTTCCATATCATACGAGTATTCCCTCACGGAGCGGTGGAAATTGCTAAGGAAGATGTTCAACCGTTCAAGGTGAATGGACAACACCTAAAAATTTACCATCCCATGGAAGATATAGTGGGAGTGATCTCCACCACACCTCTCAGGTAAGACAAGGTAAGAAGGTCAAGCCAACGACCTAAAACAAAGGCACTTCCCGGGAGGCAACCTAAAGGTTACACGTAGTGTCCCACTTATATACACGACATGTACTTATCTTTTTCATTTATAATATTAATAGAATAAATCTATAAAATAAAAAATAAATAACTAGGGATGATTCCGGTGCTGATGGTAAAGTCACTGGAGTTTATCCAAGCCATCCCTAGTTCGAATCCTCCTAACCTACCTTCGACACAAGTTTCCTCCTTTTCTTACATGGAATGTGTAGTAATTTATATAGTTATATATATTTTCTTATAATAAAACCCATGGTGGGGATGGATCGGTTGGCCACGATCGTAACCCGGTTCCAAAAGACCCGGCTTCGAATCTTGGAAACCGCCCCATTTCCATCATTTACCCTTTTAATAAAACCACACGGCGTGTATTTCAGTATACATCATGTGGGCCATAATTTTCCTTACTAATTTCAAAAACGTTTCTTATAAAATAAATTCATGCGGATGAAGTTGGCAGATTGGTAAAGTCTCTGCCCTGGATCCAAAAGACTCGGGTTCAAACTTGGCTAATTTCCCTCCTTCATCCCCTTATTATATAATTAAAAACCACATGTCATTCTTTTCTTTATTCCCATGTGTATAGGCCGTATAGAATAAATATATTTATAATAAATATGGGAAGCAGTACAACCTTCGCTCCAGTGGTTGAGGGCTTCTGTTCGGAACGTCCAATCACCGGTTCAAACCTCACCCCGAGCACCAGACCAAAGGTTGTACTTCTCTTTTTACAATTTTTAAACACACGACGTGTATTTTACCACTACATTACATGTATAGTTTTATTTTCTTTTAATTATGTATATACATATATATAACTATTTTAATTTTATTTTAATTAATTAATATTAATTATTATATAGTATCTTTTATTCTGCTTTAAAAAAATCTAAAAAAATGGATACATGGTGTGTAGTCCAGACATACACGTCGTGTACCGTGGCTATATAAGCCACGGGCCACCCGACTTGAGCCCATGTCACGCGGCTCCCCATTTCATCCTCTTTCTTCCCATTTCTTCTCCTGAATGAAACCCAAATCCCCATTTTCCAGATCCGTCATTTTGGTTCGTTTCAAGCTCTGATTTCTCTTGAATTGCGAACCTCGGTCAAGGTACGCCCTTCGACACCCTCTATTTCAAATTTTTAGACTTGTTTGGGGTGATTTTCGGATCTGTTGACCATTCGGCTTCCATGATACACAGCTACGACATGAAGAACACACGCCGTGTAGTTCTGTACACATCCACACACAAAATACTTTGAAATTTGAATATACACGGTGTGTATGTTCGGTACACACCATGTACTTTTCTCCATTGAGCCTAAGTACCCCGTTGCACACGGCCTCACACACCATTTTCATGTACACGGCGTGTGTGTTTGGTACACGCCGTGTATATCATTACCTTTGGCCCCTCCGTGTGAAGCACATAACACGGCGTCTCACCCCCTATTCCCATACACGGCGTGTCTGTTCGGTACACGCCATGTAGCTTATTTCTTTCGGTCGGCCCGTGTATCTCCCCCACATGGCCATGTTCCTAGAGTAAAGAACACACCGTGTTTGTTTGTTACACGGCTTGTCTGTTATTCTTCGAACTGATAAAAACATGGTTGTGTAGTTTGTAATACACGACCACATGCACTTTGTATACACACGACATGTATGTTCAGTACACGCCTTGTATCTTTACATGGTCTATATTCTGCTCTCTCGGCGTGTTTATCCAGAGAACACGGGCTGCTGCTTCACTTGAACTACACGCCGTGTACTCTGGATGTACACGCCGTGTATTTTTAATTTTATTTTTTCTTATTTCTCACTCTTTATTTGTTTTGTTTTGTTTTCTTTTCTCTTTTGTTTTCTTTTTCTTTCTTTTTTAGGTTATGGCAGATCGTGATCCTTCTCGGGGGATGCGGCCGGCCTCCGCCACTGAGGGCGAGGGGCCCATTTTTCGGCAGATTCGACTCCGCCCTCTGACACAGCCAGACCCAGGCGCACCAGTCTATGAGTTCCCTCCATTGGACATTCTTCCACCACAGACTTCCCTAGCAGAGGCCGAGCCTAGCACGGCTGTACCTCCGTCTACCAGCACAACGCTTCCCAGCACCTCCATTTCTGCTCCACCAGTTTCCACTCTACCAGCGCCATCTTCTTCAACAACTGGTCCCACATCTACAGCTTCATCTACCAAGCCTTCACCTCATATAGCCGATCCACCCACAGAGCCAGCTCCTACTGCCGCACCTGCACCTAGACTGGGACCTGCAGGTGTTCCTTACCCATGCATGGTCTTCCCGGTCACCGATCTAGCACATGACAGGGTCTGACACTTCTCTTGCCAGCCAATACTATTGTGTGGCCGATACCTTGACAACAACAATCCGCAATAACTCGGTATTTGGGAGGACTTGGAGGAGCTCCTTGGACACACTCCACTACTCGCTATTTTCCCGGTTAGCACTCCTGTCTTCCGCGATTTATTTTTGGAGTTTTCGGCCTCTTTCGAGTTTGATGGAGCTGAGTACTAGGAGACACATGGTGATTCGGTGGCCATAGTTCGATTCCAGCTGGGCGGCTGATGATTCTCCCTCACCAAGACTGAATTTGGTCGAGGGTGCAGCTTCTACCCCCATCCTATCACCCCACCCCCAATTTCTACCTTTACCCGACCCGAGCGATCTGAGCTCGTTACCATGTGGCGGGAGATCGTTGGTCCTAACCACCGGTATTCCCCCACTTCCCAAAAGAGTACCCTTATCACCGACCTCATCCTTCGCTTCGCCCGCCGGTGTTTCAATGCCATCCTTTTCCCCCACCATGAGGATATGGGTTTTGTGACAAGCCGTGAAATAGATCTCCTTACCTTTTTCATCCGACATGACTACCCAGACCTCCCCTATCTAGGCGCCACCTATTTCCACTCTATGTTTACCGGCCATCAGGGCAACGTGAACGGCGGGTTTTACACCACTCGCTTCACCCACCACTTTGGGGTTTTCGAGCCTTCTTTACCTCATGAATTTTAAGGTTTTCCCCAGCGGATGGAATATCTCTTGCTTATTCGCATGGGATTGGTCCAGAATTAGGGGGTGCCTACATCCTTGCCCAGGCTCGTCCCCAACCACCCGCTGACCCTCCTGCCTCGGCTGCTACCCCTGATCCTCCATCCCCACCCCCTCCAGCTTCTCTACCTCACCCATCTCCCACTGACCCCACTTCTTCTGGACTTCCTTCTTCTGTCCCACCACCACCCCCACCTACCCCCGCACCCTCGGCTGATCTCGAATTTTCCATCCGCCTAGTCACGATGGAGTAGTTGTTGATTCTTCTCGCTGGCCACCATGACAGTATTGGGGAGCATTTGGTTTGTATAGACAGCCTCCAGGACCGCATGGAGCATTTTTTTGGCATTATTGTTCATAATTTGGGTATTCCTTTTCCCTTGCCACCTGCCACGGTCCCTGGACCTTCTGCTGTCACTCCACCGCCATTCACATCACTAGCCATAGATTACATTCTGCTATCTACTGTGGGAACTGCTACTACTTCTCCTGCCGCCACCATTGCTGGCAGTCCAGGGGGGGCTGTTGTGCTTCCCTTACTGAGTCTGGTGCATGCCTCTCCTACGTCTTCAGCTTCCCATCCTACCGTCGAGTCAGAGCCTCCATATTCTACGGCTCCTGAGCTGTCTCTTCTAGCCGATTCTGTACTAGATGATGCCTTTTCTGAGGCGACTCCATGACTGGTTTTGGGACATATTATTTTCCTTGTATATTTATTTTTGTTCTCTCTGATCCTTATGAATGCTTTGTATGCTTGCCTTGTTTTCTTTATCCAACCATCGCAGGTACCCTGACACGTTTTGGGCTGCTCTTTTCCACCACCTGTCATTTCTCTTCACCTAGACCGAGGGGAGTATTCTATTTCCATTTTTTTCTTTTATTTCTTGATATTACTACTTTTGTTACTTCCCCTCAGTCTGGTCCACTATTGTGTCCCCACATTACCTTGTTCCTCTTTTTGGGCACTTGGTAGACCACATGAACTCTTAAGTATGAGGGGAATATCTCTCGACGTCTTTAGTCTTTTCCCTTATCATCAATCTAGGATACATCATTCTTAGAAGATATATTTTTAAAATGTAAATATATTTTGGTTAATTATATTTATTAATAATAAAACTGAAAGTGAAAAAAAAAATTCAAAAATTTGCATGCCTATTTTGATTCTTAAGTGTTTTAAAATGATTGCTGATATTATTTAAATTACAAATTGTAATCTGTGGATAATTACATCGATTAGACTAATCAATTTTTTGCAAGTCATGACCTGATTGTCTCTTATTTATTCCCACTCCAGAGAGGTATTCTAAACCATTTTTTCATATTCTTTCTAATACCCTCTTTCTTGAGAGATTCATAGAATATACATAACTACCCAAATTTGAAAGTTTTCTTTTCAAAACATGAAGAATTTTTGTACTACATTAAAATGATTTGAGGAATAAGATTGTTAACCCCTTTATCTTGAGCCTAGACTACATCTGATCTTCGTAAAGCCCATAGAATCCATGAATTGCCTTAATAGGAAGCCATATTACAAGATTATTTCCCTTCTTACCGTAATTCTTTTATGATTTTTCATGATTATTCATTTGAGATTAAAAAAAGGGATTGGAAAAACATGGCATAAATTTGTGAATTTTCAAGAAATTAAGTATGGGGGAGTGCCTCTTGATCATTTGGGGAGAAAAGAAAAGAGTTCTAAACCTATATTTTGGAAATTCATAAGGGTTCCCTTTCTGAAAAAAAGAAAAAAAAAGAAAAAAAAAGAAAAAAAATGGTACAAACAAAGGTACCTTATACACACATGCTGGTTTGCAACTCCTACTCAGCTATAGGAGATGGTGGTGATGAGATTGTTTGATTAAGCTTGTTGAAGACATTTTTACATTGAGTTTAATTTTGAATATCATGCATTTTTATTTAATAATTTAGCCTCTTTTTTCAAGCCTCGAAATTATTTTGCACATCTTTATCTACCAACCTTTATCCACAGAAACATCTGACCTATTTGGAAAGCCCTCATGATTTTTGTAAGTTAAATTTTCTAATGTGGAGAACTAAGAATTCTTGAAAACCTATAGATAGAGTGTATATTTCTTTGATTGAGAAAAAATTTTTATTTAAAAATTCTCAAGTGTTGAGTTTTTTATTGGATTACCAAGTGGATTGGTTGTTTTTGAAAGGGCGAAACATGTGTTAGAAGAGGATAACAATAGTTAATTGAATTATATATAAGGCATGATTAGAATATATTTAGAATTAAAACTGTTGTGTATTATTTTTGGAATTTCCCCCTGTAACTTATTATTTACAATTATGATTAACTGAAGTCCTTCATTTTAAAGTATAGACTCTGATAATTAGATTTTGAGATTTTCTTGAGGGCATGAAAAGGACAAAGTATGGGGGAGTTTGATACACCCAAATTGTGTATGCATTTCCATACACTTTATTAAAAATAAAAACAAATTTTCACAAAGTACCTACTTCTTAGGGAAAAAATACTTTGATTTTGGTGACCTCGTCTATTTTCAGGAGTTTTATATCCAAATAAACAAATCAAGGGAAGTCTGTGAAAATTTTACAACTACACGACGTGTACTTTTATACACACCGTGTACATTCAGACAGGGACACAGATCAAAGGGGGGAGTACACTCCCAAGTCACCAGCCAGACACTACATGCCATGTGGGGCGACGTTACATGTCATGTATGACATTCTAGAAGAGGTTGGTGGCCGAGAAGAGCTTACACGCCCATGTGGCCACTGAAGGAGACACTCCATGTTCCATTTCTACACGTCATGTCTGCTATTCTAGAAGGGGTTGGTGGCCAAATTTTGATATTACACACCCTGTACGGCGGTGCTACACACCGTGTACACTCACCTACCAGGAGACGCCGTGTTCAAAGTCAAAGACGGCATGTTAGGCCGCCTACCAGTGGAGAAAATGAATCCAAAAGCGCGTTGATGAAAGTACACTGCATGTACTTTCTATACACGTCATGTACTTATTTTTCCTATAAAAAGAGGCCTTGGCCTTCGGACCAAGGAGTTGAGAAGTGGAGATTGAGGTGTGGTGTGGAGAAAAAGGGATGAAGTTCTGAAGGAGAGACGTTCTACCATCGTAATACCGCCATTCTTCTACCAAAGAATCATTTCTACCTCAAAATTCCAAGCATGATTTCATAAAGTATTAATTATTTTGTGTTTTTCATTTTCAATATGTGTACCTAAACATCCAGTGTGTTTGGGGTTTGGAGACTGATGAGTTGTAATTTGAATTAAGTTGCTATGAATGTGTTTGTTTTAACAATCTCTTCGTATTCTTCTTAAATCACTTCATATTATCACTGAAAATTCTATACCGAACCAAGGTATGAATCTTCAGGGATTCAAAAGAAGAATAATGACGAATAATTTCATGACCATTAAAAGGATTCGTCAGCTCAAAATGGACTAAGCCAAATAAAAATATGTTAAAAACTAACTACCAGACCAACGTGTTGGTTACTTCAGCTCTTAATATTAATTAATCCGGACGAAGAAAACTAAATTACAAATTGTAATCTAGAGTGTTGGATTATCGTGAACAACACAACCTCATAAGCAGTTTAATTTAATAATCAACATATCATAAATCCATAACCACAACGGATTCTTATTATTATTTTCATCAAAACCAATTTTCCAATATTTTCATTCATTCTAGAAATTACTTTGTTAAAAGAAACATAAAAAACAATTGTTCTCCTTTGTATCTAAAAACAACCAAACAAAAATCGACTCTAAATTCAGCAGCCTTCACTAAAAGAAATATACAAACAAAGTCAAAACAAGATAAGAGTAACCTCTTAATGTTCCCTGTGGATCGACCCCTACGGGTGATATACTTTTTAGGGTAATTATAATTTGAGACACCGATAACATAACGTTGGTGGAATGACTCATCAATTCACCATAATACAAGAATTTAAAAATATCCAAATATGGTAGTTTTTTCAGGCGCATGCAAGAAATCACACACCTTTAACTAACAGGACAAAAATGCCATCTTTGAGACATTTATCTTAGGCTTAAGAAATGCCACCAAGGAAGAATTACCATAATGCAGTTCAGACTCCATAAAGTCTTCATTAACTCGAGCACCGTAACAATGAGAATTCTAAATGAGGAATGAAATCATTTTACAAGGGGCCTCCCAGAACATTCCTCAGGCAAAGAGTCTTCCATTTATGGGAAAGAAACACTCTTGCATTGAAGGATGAAGCTATGACTTGGTACACAAGCTAGGGGAGATTCAAACTCAATAGATGTTGTTCTCTGACCTCTAGGATTGATAGACACAGCCTTGAAATGCTTCACCAAAGAGGAAGGATGAGGTGGAGATCTAAAGGAACGCAAGGGGCGACTCCCTTGAGGATGTGAGGGAGGAGTTAAGAGAATATGAAGAGAATCCTCAAAGTCCTTCAATGCTGGACCGCTAGCCTCAGAAGATCAAGGAAAAGGATAAACGTAATCCCCAGATTCCAAAATAGAGGATCTACAAGCAACCAAAGAATCTTTAGACAGCTTCTTAACCACATGATCTAAAGGATTATCTACCAGCTTCTCAGCCAAATAGGATGTTTCCTTTAGAGGAGAAGTTGGGAAAACCAATGCACCAGGATCCCTATACTGGCCTCTTGGTGGAGATGAGGAATTTAGGATCACTTTGACCTTTTAAGTAGGAAACGAATCATAGAATTGATTCCTCATAAATGAGCTTGCAACATAAATGGGGAGAGCAGGCAACATGTAAGGAACCAGAGCCGGATAGGAAGCATCCATCCGACCTTCAGAGCCTGAAACTGGGACGAACTGAACAAGAAACGAGAAGAGGCACTGATCCATATGAAGACAGATTTTGAGACTGCAGGAAGAACCCCCCTAGCCATCTGAGAATTATGACTACCTGACTGAGAATGAGAATGTTGGGAGACCAGGTCCTTCGGATGTCTTCAACAGCAAACCGAAAAAGAGTGACCCTGAAGGTGACAAAACCCGCAAAAGTGGGGAGGTGAAGGAAAAATGAGATCATGTTTCCAATCATCCATACCCGCAACCCTGAGAATAATTTTCACCAGAAGGGGATGATAAAGATCCATGACAATGCATATCCGAGCCAAGGAAGCTTCCTCTATCTACGGAGTGTGCTAGTCCATACACAAGAATTCCCCCAAATGGTTCATGTTTTGTCTTAGAAAGGAAAAATTATGGAACAGTGGGGGGATTCCAGGAAGATTAATTCCAACCACTGCACACGTAGGATCCATTCCACAATGAACCTCCATACCCCATATGAAAATGTTGAAGCGCCAGCGACCAACCGATCTAAAGCTAAAACACCACGCCTTAACTAGATATTCCCTATATCTCAGAAACA
Organism: Viscum album; assembly: GCA_963277665.1. Lineage (NCBI taxonomy): Eukaryota > Viridiplantae > Streptophyta > Magnoliopsida > Santalales > Viscaceae > Viscum > Viscum album. The sequence continues at coordinate 765,218,199 of OY728119.1, read as the reverse complement.
CAGAGAAGGCCTCGCGATTTAAGATAGAAACCCAAGGTGGATGACCCAAAACCCAAGAGTTGTAGAAACATTGGTCAAGGGTGAGTAGAGGTTTTTCCATTCTAAAACGTTCCACCAGTGTCCAAGAAAGGAGCTATGACGCTTCTGCAAAGGAGGAAGCCGGGATTCTTAACATGGGCTCATACCCCTCTGAAATAGAAGCCGAAGGTTCTAATGGAATTTCAAGAAACACTGTAACATGAGGAGCCCAAGGATGAGAGTACCGAAGAAGAGATGTTTTGAAGGAGGTGGAGATATGAGGCTGACCTTCAAGGAAACCAGACTTGAAATTAAGACCTCGTTTGGCAGGCGAGATATGAGAGGAAAAGAAATGATTTGAGGTGACAGAAATGTATTTTTGTCAATCCCTTTCAAATAATCCCAATATTGGGATGATTTTGACATAAATTATACGCCAGCTATTTTTTTTGAAATTTATCATATTGCCCCTATATGTGTATATAAATAATAGTTCTCTTTATGTATAATAATACCAACAAATAATTGTTTTTCTAATTTCAACCTAACCTATAAATAATTTTGATGGTTATTGAAATTTAAAATAATATTAAATTATATTTATTTTAATTATTCATAAATTATAACATTATATTTAGTATTTATTCCTAAATTATAAAACCATAAAAATATATTTATTCATAAATTATATTTATTTTAAAATTTAATCTGTTAGTAAATTGTATTTATAAAATGACATATCCATAAATTATATTTATTCATAAATAATAAAACTATATTTATTTTAATAATAATTCTTAAATTATAAGATTATATTTATTCAAAAATTTATATTTTTATAAAATTATATTTATTTATAAATTATAAAATTATATTTATTTTAATATGAATTCATAAATGATAAAATTATATTTATTTTAATATTCATTAGTAAATTATATATAATCATATTTATTAGGAAATTCTATTTTATATTTAAAATTGTATTTATTTTGATTTATATGTAAATCGTATTTTTCTTCAAATTTTGTATGTTTGTATATTAATATTTTTTTTATAATTATTGAAATTAAAAGTTCAAAAATAATGTATCTGTAATGAAAATAAGGTATCAAGGTAAAATATAATTAATTTAAAATAATTGTGTCTCCTGATTGTGTAATTTTTTTAATGTATAGTTCCTTGTAACTAAACAATTTTTTTCAAAAAATTATTTAATTATATTATTGAAGTAAAATGTATATATGATTGTTGCAATATAAAAACAGTGAAGATAATACCAATTATTATATGTATACACATCTAACATAAATAATTATAAAATTTAAATGAAAATATAATTGCAAATATATTTTTCAAAATCAAAGGTATATTTAATTAACATGATATAAAAACCAAAGATACAATTTGAAATTTTAACTTTTTTTATTTGGAATAATTAAGTGTTGTAAAACTATATTTTTTAATAAGGGGTATTTTTGTCATATTTTCAGAAGATTTCTTTTCTTTTATTTTAAAAATTATCACCAAATAGGATGGAGAGAAATTACATTCTTTTCTTTTCTTTTACTAAATTTTGCATCCAATCAAGAAGGTGAGAAATCAAAATCATTTCTTTTCTTTTCTTTTCTTTTATGAAATAGGAAATCATTTCTTTTATTTTACTAAAAGATAACCAAACATAGGCTAAGAGAACTATTCCAGGATCTCGATTCCGTCTACGAAGGAGGATGGCGACGACGCAATATTTTTCCACAAAATAATTGGTCAATTTTACTTTTAGCGGGTATATAATTAAACTAGAGTTATACCTTACTTTTAAAATTTCCATCAAAGATTTCAATTGATTCCTCATCTTTTGCTTCATATCCAAAAATTCTTTCTCTATCTTTGAATATAGAATAAGTGGAGGTTTCTTACTGAATAATATTCCCTTAAACTAATTTGATTACATGGATTCAATTTCTTCCTCTTGAAATGGATTCTTGATAACATTCTACCATGGATCTTCTTCACAAACCAGACGATAGAAATATGATACAAACTTTTCAAGTCCTATGCATTGAAGAATTGAAAATATTTTATCAATGTTGTTCATCAATTGCTCAAACACTACTGGATCAAGATTCTTCAGTCGAACTCCCATAAAATTTGGTTTCTCAGGTGGAAAATAATGTCATTTTCCACAATATTTGGCATTAACATGATTCATTTGGGTTTCATCAATTTACTAAAACCAAAAATCCAATTGAGAGAAATATGAATCACGGTGGAAAACTACATAATTCTGAAAAATAACTTATTGAATAACTAAATCAGGACACATTCTGCTATGATACCTTAGGTTTAATATAGTTTATTCATGATTGTTACTAACACATTATGATTTTTTCCTATACATAGACCAATCCCTAGGGTTTTCATAAAAGTTTTCTAACCCTAATCTCCAACGATCGACTAAACTATGCTCTTATACAATCTACAATGGCCTATGATTTTTATACACAAATATTACGTATATTTAGATGATTATTCAATGCATAACAATACGATCAACACAAGAACCATAATTTATTAGTGTCTTTGGAGATTAGATATACACTCTAATTGTTTTATGAAATATCTTCAACATCTCCCATAAAGACCTTCTCTCATAGTATTCTTCATAGGAATACCCTACCAAAACCATTATTCACAACCTAGGGAAATGAAATATGAAAAAAGGGTGAGCTCAATTACTCAGTGAGGTTAAAAATGAGAGATATCAATCGATGGTCATATGTAAGAAGATAATAATAATAAGGTTATGAGATATGGACTATAACTTACAAAGTTCATACCCAATTTGACAATGATCGTAAACATGAGTTATGGAAATAATCACCATCATTTCAAAAGACATGAATCATAAGAATTAAAATTCATCATAACTAAATCATGCACCATAAGTTCATGTAATAGATGAATATGAAACCATCATAATTTTAGAATCCATTTCATACATCAAGGTTAACTACCAAGACTATCGAATCAGGGATCAACACCTATTTCCTAGAGTGGATCAAGCACATCGACTTGGTTCCTATAACATATTCCGCACATCGACTTATTTCCCATAACTATATCATGAAATATAATTATTTCCTAACGAATTGAAGGGAGATATGTGTCCCAAAAATCTCATAATAAAAAATATATAGGTCTGTGTTTCATAAGATCATAAAATAGTCATCATATCAGAACCCATTAAAATAAATTATTTCATAAAAATTTCATATCTTCAGAATAAACATAAACCATACAAAGAAGGGATAAGGATAGTATACATGGATCATTTCCCCACAAAAGAATAAGTAACATCAAATTAGGGAATCTCAGATGAAAATTTATTTTTAAATATCAGTTAAAAAAATTCACGAGGAAAATAATTTTTCATTATAAAATCAATTCTCTTTTGAAAATGTTTTTGCACTTATAAATGAAAAAAATATTTTAAAATAAACATATAAATGAATATTCACATTACTTTTGTTTAATGATGGTGGGAAAATCTCTAAATCTCTTATATGATAAAAAACATTCATTTAGTTTTTTTTGAATTCATAAAGTACATTTTTTGGAAAAAGTCAAAAATATTCATTCCAAACAAATTTGTTAAAAGAAAGAATTTGGTACATATGGTTTTAAACAATTTAAGGATAATAGTAAAATCATTTTTTGATTTTTTTACAATACATGCAAATGTAACACAAATAAAATACATTTAAAACCCATTATTTAAATTAAAATAATAATAATTAAATTTTCAAAATAATAAAGATAATAATTTGAATTTTAAAAAAATTAAAATAAAAAAAATTTCAATAAAATAAATTTATTTTTCATTATTCATTGAAAAAATAGTCAACTCAAAAAATTATAAAAAATCCATCCTATGAAAATTATTTAATGATGATTAAAAAAATTAAGTAAATTTTATTAAATAATTTTTCTAAGAGTTACATGAATTAATTATATTATTTTCTCATAAAAATCAAAAAATATAGTTTTTAATGAAATATATTTTTTAATAATAAAATGAATTTATATAAAATAGAGTGCTTATTTAGAAAGAATTAATTAATACATTAGAAATGACTAGGAACATTGAATATTTCCCAAATCAATAATTTAAATGAATATACACTAATTTAATGACTAGGATATATTTGAGACATAATATTATAATAATGTTTTACGATTCAAATAAACTTGATATTTCATGTAACATATGCTATTAAAGAAATAAAACTATTTATGAAAAATATTTCATTAAGATATTAGGGTGTTACATTGTTCACTAGAGTTTAATATTTTTTGAGCTAAAATGTTAATATTTTGGGACCTTTTCTTAGTCACATGATTAAATAACATGGTAAAAAACTATGAAGCATCATACACTTTTTAGCAGTGATGATTTGTATGGTTACCACATGGTTTGGTAAATCGCGTGGGAAATCCATGAGACCCATTTGAGAAGGGGTAGTTTGGTCCTTTTGGATTCTTTTTAATTGGATTTCCCTCCCTTTGGTCCCCCACTTCAGACCAGCTAACTAGGATGCCCCTACTAGCCTTCTCCTTTATCCCCCATAGCCTCCATAGTGGATTTGTGATATTTTCTTAGTGAATCATCAATCAGATTGAAATCTTAGGGTTACCTTAATATTACCCATGAGATTTATTCTATTTTTCTCCATTATATATAACCTTATAATCCATGGTTGAGAAATTTACATTCCTACAGTTTTTTAAAAAATTCGATTATTCTTTATAGGGGTTGGGAAACCTATTTTGAGACCTAATCCGGTTGTTTTCATCAAATATGATATGATTCTACCACATGGTGTGGGTGTATTCTTCTATTTATTTTTCAAGAAAATACATGTGATTATTGATCCTTTATAAATCTATTATAATTATGTTTTTCATTCTATTTTATTTATAAATTGATTTAGCTAATATTTTCTTGATGGTGGTTAGATTCCAAGGGGGTTTTCTAAGGTTTTTTATAGTTAAGATTACATGTGTTCAATGTATATATATGCTATGTATTTTCTATAACTCCATGTGGAATTTCCAATGTATTTTTGTTTTTTATTAATTAGTCTTTTTTTTGTAAAATTGGGTTGAAAGTTGAATTGTGTTTCCGAAGGGTTTTTGGCCCCATTAGGGATTTGATGAATTTATATGAGAAGATCTCTTATTTTTTCAAAATGAGTTTTATTTATTTATTTAATTGGATTCTTGACATTATTATGGATTTACATATATATATACATATATATATTTATTGTACATGCATATATATATGTGTAAGGGGTCCATATATATATATATGTGCATGTATATAAATTGAGATTCCATAGAATGGATACTTTAATAAAAATTATCTTCTTTAATGGTTTCCAGGTCCCTAAATATTTTACAAATATATTTTTAGAGTGGTGTTTATTAAACCATACATTAATGGACCATTTAGAATCTTAAAAACATGGTTTGATGATTTATTTGGATTTCAAATTGGTTTTTAAAGGAAATAAACATTTATAGAAAATGATTTTGAATTTCAAATGCAATATCCCGAATGGTAATTTTAAAATGTTTTCTTGTGATTATGTGCACTCTAACTAAATGTGTCCATTCTAGCGTGGGTATTTTCATGGATGGTGTTAGGAGTTGCACTTGGAATTATTATTATCTAATTTTGATTCATGATTGTGATGTTTTATGTGTACTAGATACCTCACCAACCTATTACTACTATCATGGTATCCTAGGATTCATCAAGAGGGATAAGGGATTGTTACTATTTAGTCTCGCTAAAATGGACTGGATTCCTAGTGGTAGGGAAAGTCCATAGTAGGGTGTACCACCGATTAGACTAGTTAAGGGATGCCAAATGGGTTTAGACCTTGGAGCGCAATGATAGGACATAAAATAATTCAGATAAGAGTATGTATAGTGTCTCCTCTTGAGATTTTTAGGATTTTCCCATGATTACATACAATGTTTTTTCTTATTACTCTATTAACTATAGTTTCATGTAATGTTTCACTTATATTCTCATGTAACATATTTACTATTTTATATTGGTTCATTATGATGTATCCCGCTACTCTTATCTATATTTAGACCCCCGTTCTTATGAATTCACCTAGGTTGCGTTCATTAATTTAGGTTTATTTTTAAAGTCATATTTTTAAAATAAAATTTATTATAGGAATTTTTTAAAATGGGAAATAAAGTGAGTTTGAGAAAGGTTTTTTTGTTTTATAAAATGAATGAAGCCTAATTTTTACCAATATTTTAATCTAGTATTTATGATATATTTTTGGAAATGAAATTTATGGATTAAGTGGTGTTTACTTATTTACTAATATTTCAAACTAGTATTTATGACTTATTTTGGGAAATGAAATTTATGGATTAAGTGGTGTTTACTTATTATGTTATTGAATTCTCACACCCTACCTATTCAACTTAACATCAGTATACATGATCTATTTTTTAGGTTCATGTTTTGGACATAGTTCTCCCATAGAGAAGGTTAGTGATTCTGTATGGATGGTGAACAAGAGGTAATACTGAGATCATGTCTAGTTCTATTTTGGTTTAGTCGATATTTGGTATATAATATCTAGATCTTGTTTTGATTAATCTATAGTTATTTATTTTTTGTTAATTTTTTATTCTTTATGGTGGTGTTGTTCCCTCTTATCTTCATTTATATACTTTTTTCCATTATAAAAAATAATCCCCAATGATTGTTTCATGATTCCATAATTCCTATTATCAGCTCATGCAGATTGGGGATGACCCTTGGGTTTGTTGTCGGCTGGATTGAGAATCTGATTCAGGGTAGACCTGGGATGGTTTTTGATAATATATGTATTTTGGGGTTGATATGTGATTTGGTGATGAGGTCATTAAAGTTATATGAGAATATTTTTTATCTATAGTTTAGAGCATATGTGAATAACGTTTATTAATGGAAAATTATTATTTATTATTTGATTTTATGATAAAATAGGAAATATTATTTGTGAGATAGAAATTGGGTTAATTTGTGTATCTTTTTTTGATCAAGATGATCACAAAATTTGTGTTTATAAATATAAAAATGAATATTTTGATGATTACATACATTAAATAATTTTTTTACAGTGGTTAAGTTAATTTTTTTGGAGAACATGTGATCATGGTTTTCCTTTTTTTTGTTTTCCACATTTGTTAAAGAAATTTTTTGATAATTTATTAGGTTTAATAGTATTTTGTATTGGATGAAGAAACATTTTTTATGAAACATAGTTTGGGATGGTGATATTTCCATTTACACCGATGGCTTTAAAGGTTGTAGTATTACCTTTTGATGTAATGGTTTATTATGAATTATTTGGGAATTATTTTTGCAAAACATATTTATTTTTATTAATGTTTTTCAATATAGAGAATAATTTAAGAATCAATAAGAAAGGTTTATATATCTTTTTTTATATTTTTGATGATTAAAATTAAGATTTAGTTAATATTATTAAAATCTTATGGTAGATAATTCAGTTCATGTTTTTTATATTTTATTTCAATATATTAATGATATTTTATTAAGAATGATATAAATAAATTTCACATGAGTCTCATATCCCTCTTATATGATTAATTACAATAATTATTGCAGAATCTTGTTCAATTGAGCCTACTACATTTTTGAAAATTTACCTCACTTGGAATATATTTTACAACATATCAAATTATCCTCCTATTATTTTATATTATGATGGGTCTTTGAAATATTTCTATAATATTTTAAAAACACAAAATTCGAATGTTACCCCATTTGGGACTTGCCACATGGGACTTTATCATTTTTTTTAATAATGTCACAGACAAAAAAATTCTTATTGTTATTTATAGATCTATACAAGAGGGTGATATATGGGAATAATATATCTATCTTATTTTAGAAATTAGAATTAATTTTACATATTTTTGGAAGCAACCAAGTTTTCAAGTATTCCACTCAGATCATGTTTGATGGTTTTATAGATAACAAGTATGAAATGATATTTCAAAACTGTATGTTCAAATTTCAAAATTTCATATAACTACCAATCATTTATCAGACTAATTTTTCATAAGATTCCATTACTATACATTGGAATAATAATTAAGATATTTTAGAAACATTATGATGAATTATGTAAACTCATTCACTCGACCTGATACACTATTAGGCCTCTATAAGATACAATTGAATTAGAGTACCTCATGATCATAATTTTAAGGGTACATATGAACAAGTGTTTTTTTTATAAATATGAAATTAAAATTGTGATGATGGAAGGAGGGGAAAATCTGAAAACCCATGTATTCTTAAAAATTATATCTGTTTCATGTTTAATTACTAATTATTTAATTAATTTATATTTATTTAGTAAATATTTATTTTACAATGTATATATTTTTTTTCAAGTCATGGATGATATTGGATTATCATATTTTATAGTCATTATAAATTTTCAATTACTATGTATAGTTTATGAAACAAAATATGTCATTTAAAGGTTAAATATATTTTTCGTAAAATAATTTATTATTGTGATTAATTTAAAAAATTATTTATTTACTTGATATTTTAGAAATGGGGTTTTATGTTAATTATATAGATTTATATTAAAATATATTATTATTATTATTATTATATAAATAATTTAATTATGGCATGAAATAACAATATGTTAAAAAACTAAAAGTCAGGTGTTCAGAAAAATATATTATTTTAATACATAATGTTTTCTTATATGAACATTCATCATTTCATAATTTTGGATATAATTAATAAAATGAATAATATAGTTTGAGATTTCACGGAAAAATTAGGTGGGTGGGTTTTCTAATAAATTTATAAAAAAAACAAAATAATGATAGTAAATAGTAAATTTGATGTATATTCACTATTTTTCATTAAAAAATACTGTAAAAGGTTATTAATGGTATTTTTATTTCTATTTATTTTTTTATATTTTAAATGTTTTATTTTAAATTAATTATTCTAATTTAAGGTGCTTAAATTTTCAATGGAATATTTGAATTGAAATTTCATTTAAAATAATAGTTTAATTTAAAATGGTATTTTAATTCCGATTATTATATTTTTATCTAAAATGATATAGAACAATAAAAAACCTATGTATAATTTATTAACAAAAAATATAATTAAAAAAAAGTTTAAATATTATTCTATTAATAAAAATATTTTTTTATGTAAAGATAAATATAAAACCATTTATTTGTGTTGATGTAGTGCTTGAGAATTATTGCAAATGTCAAAGTTGGTTCCGTTGAGATAATTTTTAAGAATGTATAAGTTTATATATGAGTTTAATGAAATATATTTTCACTTCTAGATGGTGGATATATATATATTTATTAATTTTAAAATTATACAACATATTAATTATCTAAATTCTTACCTAGTGTTTCTGTATGTAATGAAAAGTCAAAATAATATCTTAAACATGTTATCACGACAAAGATGAGGATAAAAATATTTTTTGAATGGTAAAATATGAAAATAGCTTTAAATATAAATAATAATAATTAAAATAATTTATTTTTAAATTTAAATAATAGGATACTTGTCCAAAATTCTTAAGAAGTGTCGACGTAGTGAATGTGAAAGTAGAAGAAAAGTCAAAGATAATAGGTTCAAATTATTTTAAAAAATAATATTTAGATTAATTAGAGTCTTTAATAGATTTTGGGTATTTATAATTGATATATTCATCTATTTAAAAAATTAAATATGAATACCATAGTGATATATATATATATATATATATATTTAATGTCAAATTAGAAGTGTAACTGTGAAAATGAATGAAAAGGATATTTAATGTAAAAACTATTGATAAATTATTAACAAATCATATATATTTATATTTTTCCATTTGGGTATGATAAAATTTCAACAATATCATCTAATTTTAACTTATTAACCATATTATATTTTTTAAAATCATATTCTTGACCTTTATGGATCAGATATTTTGGAAAACACCATTGTATTTTTCCAATAAAGGGGAATCGTTCTACCCTTTCCAGAACACATCTATAGATTGGTTCAATCTCCATATTCAACCCAAATATTTATACAAACATCCCTTTCCATGATAATATGTTTTTTTAAATTAAATTCCTAAAAGTCTATAGACTCAATCAAAATGAGGTGTCTCAAAGAGCAAGGTAAATGTTTTCCATGCCATTTTCCCCGTTGTTATTATTTTTTTTATTTTCCATTAAAAAATTAAATAACTCTATTATTTTTCATCCATTATTACATTTTACTATTATTTTATCATTTTTATCTATATAGTATAAGATACCACCCATTACCTCTCACTTAAATATTTTTTATAAGCCATTACTAAATAAAAATACATTATTTTCAAAGATTATAAATTTTCATTTAAATTATATTATTACTCTATTTAATAACACAATTAATTTTTAATATCAAAACTAAAAAATATGTTATTTATTATATAATATTTTTATAAAACTAAAATATCTATTGGGGTTTCCCTTTTTTTAAACTCTTTTGAAGAATATCAGTAATAATGATGGTTTTACGCTACCTAAGAGAACAATGATGTTTTCATAAATTTACATATTTCATGAATTTTCATAAAAATTTATTTAATTGATGAATATAAAATTAATAATCAATTAATTTCATATTTATTACATGTTTATTTTAAAATAGTCACCATAAAAATTAAATTTAAATTAAACAATATTATTTATTTTTAACCATCCAAAATAAGATTATCATGGATGATTCTATGAATGCTAACTATTTCATGATATATTGAATAGATTTACAACATGAATGAAATAAAAGATAAAATTCAACATTTTTTAGGGAAATGTATGCATTAAACAAGGATATATAACCATTACCATTATACCAAATCTGTTTTAGAACTATGGATCAAACATCCTCAAAACATTCAATAAAAGGAAAATTAATCTGAGAAATGAAAAATAAATAATTATAAATGAATTAAAAGGAATAGTAATAATAATAAAATAATAATTATAAAGGTTCTTTATAAAGTAAATTATTAATATAATTTAATTATTCAAGTATAAAAGTTCGAACGATAGTAGTCGTGACTCGAGGTATGGGGATTCTTAATTCAATTTCATTCCATTAAGTTTTATCATTTCTCCAATGAATAAATAATTTGTAGATTATGTGTATTATACCATAAAATCATTTTATTTTTATTTACTATATTTTTATGGGGATATATATTTATTTAATACAATATCTCCCTTGATAGTTTCTTACGTCACATGTTTGTCTCTTTGGAGGGGTTATTCATCTCAATTTCCCTTCGTTAAGATATGCTCAACACAAACCACTTTTTTCCTTATTATCATGTATTTACTAAACAATGGAATTATTTTAAAATAATTTTCAATAAATGAATGGTATTTACAAAACCATGTCTGTTTTTTTTCATTTAATTGATTTTGATTTAAAAGTTATCAAATTCATAATGTTTGTCTTCCAATTTCAGTTTTAATTTAAGATCATCTATGTATAAATTTCTATTTTTGGATATTACCTATTATTTATCTAAAAAAACCTCATATATTTTTATCTCATCTATTTACAGATTCTTTATTTTTATTTATCTATGGATTTATATATGCTCCTATGATTTCTTATGGTTATTTTTGTTTGATGTTAACATTCTTTATAATGGTGTAAAATAATTATTTGTTATAATTTTATGTGTGGGCCGTTAAATATTGAATTTGAAATTCTATAAATATGAGTAAAAGGAATTTCAATTTTAGTACTTTTTCATAATATATTTCTACCAGATTTTTTTTGGTTTTCTCTTCAAATCATCCTCTTAGTTTTTTCATGGTTGTATAAAGTAATTGTTAATTTAAATTTCCTATAAATTATTTACTTTGATTATTTTTATTAAAATTAGAAAGTGTGTTTTAAATTATTTTTCAAAGTAATTTTATAATTATAATATAATTATTTTTCTATCTATCAAATCATACATTAACATTTCATATGATTTACTATAGATAAAACATAATTATACCATCCACCATATTTCTTTGGATGGCTTATGATCATGTTTTATATAAATATTTATAAATAATTTGTATTTATCAATGAATAATAATTATTGTATAGGATTATGAATTTATTCATCTTCATGTGTAACACCTATATATAGTTCTCATTGGTTCATGGGTGGTCTCAAAATTATACCTCTCCCCAATGTATTGGTTAAATTTTAATATCATATGATATAACATGTAAGGAACTGGGGAGTAAAACCAATCCTCTATGGGGATCTATCCTCTATGTTTATTTCAATGGGAAGTCAAACAAATCCACTGTGGGACTCTTCCCACTATGTGATTGAAGTCTTTTTAGATAACCTTGATAGAATAAATAATTTTATATTCTTATATATGTGCCACATTATTAGGTTATAAAACATACCAATGGCATGTTCTCATGTCTCATGTTTCAACACACCTATGACTCGTGTATTATGGTATACAAAAAGACTTATGTCATCATTTATGATTTATGATCCATGCATTATTGGTTATTATTTCCTTAATTTATGTTCACATACCTTGATTGTGTTCTCTTACTCATATATTCATCTTATGATCACTTATGATCCTCGGTTTCTAAAACTATTATTTAACCATCAATAACATCTTTATTCTCATCCATAATTTAAGTTATTTTTTCAGGGATATAGGATGAATAAGAATTATTATTGAGACATGTTTTATATACAAGGTTTTAGATTTTAATGATGCACGTCTATCACTTAATGAGTTCAATTTAGTGTGTAAAATTCCCATTTAGTAGGGATTATATTATATATTGGTTTTTAATATTTCATTAAAAATATAAACCTAAAAGGTCTTGGGTATATAATTGTTGAAATATTTACTATATATCATTTAACTATGGATATTTATGTTAAGGTTCTTTTAGTTGGCATCAGATAAGGGTTTAGAAAAATTATTATGTTATGATGATATTGGTTCTAGATAATTTAATAGTTTTTGGTACCATAATAGGTTAATAATTTTAATGGTGGTCATAAATTCATTTGAAGAAGTATGATTTTGAGTTCATATATAATTGGATTTTAATGTGTATAATGATATTCTTGGATAATTGTAATTGTTTTTTTTGGAGGATTACATGATTGAGGTATACATAACTTTTGGGGTTGGTGTGTAATTTAATGTCAAGGTCATTATAACTATTTGGTGAAAAGATTATTATATATTTGGGTACATATGCTGAAAATCATAGATGACTTTAGGGGATAAAAATTAGGTTCATAAAAAATTGATTTTGTTATATTGGATTAATTTTTCAATAATTTTAGGAGAACATATGAATAAGGTGTATGTATAAAAAATTATTGGTTCGAATGTGATTTTATTTAAAAAGTTTTCATATTTTTTAGGGATAAATATTGAGTTATTTTTTTGGAAGCATATACAGATAAGGTAATAGTGACTTTTGGGTTTATGAATATAATAAGTAATATTTTTAGGATTGTTGAGGTTAAATAATTTTTTGATAATGTTTACATTAGGTTTTCGGAGATCATTTGATCCATGTTTCCCTATTTTTTGAGTTTCACATTTGGTAAGGATAATTTTATATAATTACTAGGGTTTGGATAATTTTGGGATTGGATGAAGAGAAAATATTAATGAATATTTGTTTGTTCTATTGATTTTGTTGTTTACATTGAAGGGTTTGAACATTAAAGTTTTACTTTTTCATGGGACAGTTTCTTATGTTTTATTTGAATATTTTTTTACTAAAAAATTTATTTTTCATTAATTTCTATAAACATGGAGAACTAAATAATCATAATTAAGAAAAGTTTATTTATTTTGGGTCACAATCATGTTAACTACAGTGATGAGATAATTAATGATTTTAGTAAAAAATAATCCACTGCTTGTTTTAACTATTCCATTGGAATATTTTACACTTATTTTATCATGATTGAATGAAGGAAATATTACATGTATCTAATATCCATCATATATGATTTTTAAGAGGTCAAGGGTCAATCCCACATTATTTAACTTTAAAAAGAAGACCCCTTTTGAAAACTGGGTAAATATAGAACCCATAACATGCCACATAGGCACATAGAAGTTAAATTAAGATAACCTGAAGGCTGAAAAATGGTCTTGAGTTTCCAATGGGAATAATTCATCATGGAAATCACCATAAAAGCCTCATCTACCTCATTATATAAAATGAAATTGTGAAACCAGTTGATAATGATGTTTCACCCCACTGTAAGGAAGTTTCACCATGCATGTCAAATATAATGTGGTAGAGAACCCATCTAACCCATATTGGCATCTGGGTAAAGGGATGAATTATTGGTGTAAATACACCTATCTCCCTTTTGAGCTTCCCACCCAATAATAAATGTGAGGGACTCAATACACTATCAACCTAATGCAACATAAATCCATACTAAAGAAACTACAAAATTCAATGGCAGGGTTCCCATCTATTCATCAAGAAATGATAAAAATTGATGAATGATGGGTATTAGCACACTCATACATATTTTGATTCCTCCCACCCTACAACACTAATAAAATTATTCACTACATTCCAAATTCATGTAGACAAATACCATTACTTGTAAATATTCATACAAACTAATAAAATAAAAATCCCAACAAATCAAGGAAGATTGCACTCAACCACAAATGAATGAAAAACCAAGATAAAAAATTCAAATCAGGTTACCATGAACCATTATTGAAACTAGGGATGCCTAAATGTCTCTATAATTCTACCATTGATGTCATCAGGTTTGATTACATATATGCACCAAACCACACCCTGAACTCTCACTACTACCTATCAATTGCTTACCTCTTCATGCCAAACCAAGGCCATCTGAACCTTTAATCCTGCATGACCATTATTACCATCAACTACCTTGATCCCCCTCAATGTTTTCAATAATAAAAAAAGTGATAAAGGATACAGGGTTTAGATGAAACTAGATATTAATAGTGGGAGGCCTTATACACCATAGACATTGGTTGTTGACCAATGTTGTGAATCCAATGCCACCACTACCACTACCATTATCACGAGAATGTATTAAATAATACCTAGGACATGACATGCATTGAGGGAGGACACACTGATGATTGAGAGAATATAAATAGAGAAGTGAACTAGCAAATTCAATAGTGATGATTCAAGATCCATTGATACACGTCCTCTGAATCTGAACTAATGAATTTCAACATGAAATTATATTTTAACATTATATGTTAAAATTACACATTTACATATAACTACCTATCATTTAGTGAACTCATTTTAAAATATTTGTTACTTTTGTATATGGGGATAAGAATTTAGAGAATTTAGAGAATATAGAGACATTATGATGCATTGTCTCAACTCATGGACTCAACCTGATACGCTTTTGGGCCCATAAAAACAATAACATAATTTGAGTACCTAGTGATATTAATTTCAAAGTGTAAGTTTGAATAAATTATTTTTACTATTTTTAACAAGAAAATTAAAATTTTGAAGATGAAATTTCTTAGAGGGTAATATATGACGCCATGTGTGTTTTTAAATAAAATTATAGCTTTATATTTAATTTATATTCATTTTATTAATTTATATTAATTTACAAAATATTAATATTACATTGAATAAATATTTATTTCATGTTACAAATTATATAATATAGTTAAATAATATTCTAATTATACATTTAAAATTATTATTATTAATTTATATTAAAAATATATTTTATTTAAAGGTTAAATATATATTTTTAAATTGATTACTTACTTTTCATTAATATGAAGACTTATTTAATAATTAGAAATTTTATAAATGGGTAAATATTTTAATTATACGGATTTATAATTATTACTATTATTATTATCATCATCATTAAAATAATTATATCAAGGTGTAAAATATTAATATGTTTAAAAAAATGAAAAATTGGTTGTTCAAAAAACAATTATTTTAATATATATATTTTTTAAATTATTAAGTTACTCATTAATAATTTTAGATTTATTTTAATTAAATGAATAATATATTTTTATTTTTCATTTCAAAATTATGTGGGAATTATTTTCTTAATAATTTATGAAAAACAACATATGATAGTAAATAATAAAGTTGATATATTTGTAATGTTTTTGAATAAAGATTAATGTAAAAAATAAAAAATGATATTTATTATTTCAATTTATGATTTTCTAATTTATTAAAAAATATATTTTTAAATATAATATTCAAATTTAATGTGGCTATATGTGTTGTGATACATTTGAATTTAAATTCATTTTTAGATAATAATTTAAATTAAAGTAGAATTTGACTTCCTATTGTTATATTTTTATTAAAAATGATATAGAACATTATAAAGAGCTATATAACATGTATTACTTGATAATATACGTAAAATGTCATATAAATATCATTTAATTATTTTAGATAAATTTTTATTTCAATATAAATATTAAAACATTTATTATACAGTGAACGCTTAACATTGGAAAAGAAAAAAAATTAGTGTCTTTGAGTTTTTATTTAACAGGGAATAATATTATTCTCCACATTAATGATAAATTTTATGTCTACTAATTTTTTCATTTTTTATTTATTAATTTAAAAATTATATAATAGGTTAATTATCCAATTTTTTATCGAGTGCCTACACAGGGAGAGATGATTCACAATAATATATTAAATATGTTTCCATGATAAGGGGATGAGAATAAAAATATACTATAAATAGTCTTATGTGAAAATAAACATGAATAATAATAAAATTAGTAATTTTGTTTAAAAATAAATAATAGGAAAGTTATCCAAAATGCTTACATAGTGTCGATGTAGCGCATATTCACGCATGAGGATAGACCAAGATTGTAGTTTATGATATTTAAAAAATAATAATATTTCGATGAATGAGAGGCTGATTTTTTTCATGAGGAATATTAAATTTATATAATTATTTAAATATTTAAATATTAATTCAATATATTTATAGATATTTTAGAAGTCAAATTACAAGAATAACCCTTAAAATTAATTAAAAACACCATGACATTTTTCCTATAAAGGTAGACTCATTATACAATTTTCAAAACACATATAATTTCCATTTTTTTGTCCATATTCTATAATAACACTTTTAAAAAATAATTTATCATGTTAAAAAGCATTTTTAATATATAAAAGTCATTTCTATGATGGTTTTAGACTCAATCTAAATATGGAGACTTGAAGAGTTAGCTAAGGGTTTTCAAAACTTTTTTCCCTTTATTATTTTTAATTTTCCCCATTAATCATCAAAATAACACATATTTGTCTTTAATGATTCAATTATCATGGTATTGGAATTAATTTTACCCTTATATGATGATAGACCACCCATTACTTCTTAATGATCTTTTTTTCAGATGTCATTACAATATCAAAATATTTGTTTTCTAGAAACTATGAATTTTCATTTCAATTCTTTTTCTTAATCATTTAAATAATATAATAAATCATTAAAAGTAACCCTAAAATAGTATATTATTATAAATTTTGTTATATAAAACATAAATATTTATTAGGTTTTCACATATTTTAAATTATTTTATAAAATATCAATTATTTTGTTGGTTTTACACTATATAAGAAAATAATGATGTATTCATAAAATCATGTCCTTAAGATATATTATTAAAAATTTATTTCATTATTTAATAAAACATTAATAATAAATTAATTACATTACAATGAATCTATAATATTAAAACATGCCATGTAATAATGAAATTAAAAGTAAATAATCATTGTAAATTTTAACCATAAAAACAAGCATATCAGTGAAGATTATAAGAATGGTAACTATTTTATGTCTTACTGAACTCATTTTATTTTATAATTATATAAAACACATACCCTGAAACATATTTTTCTTATGAAACAATTTTACAATTAAATTTAACCATTATACTTTTCCTAAATCTGTTTTTTGAACTATGGACTAGACAACATCAAAATGACTAGTGACTTAATGATAAATATGACAAATGAATAATACATGATAATAAATGAATAATAATAATAATAATGTCTATCATAAGTAAATAATAAATAAATACATTTTTATAGACTACATAATGAACGATGTGATTTGGAGCTTGAGGTAAGGGGATTCATAACTCAATTTCCTTTCAATTTATTATATTATCTCTTTATTGACTATGAAATTATAAGATTTTTTCATTATAACCAATATAGTTTTATTCTATATTTCATCTTGTTTTATAATAATTTAAATTTCATAGAAAAAATATTTTCCTTGATAAATTCTTACATCACATGTTACATAGTTTATATGGTTTCCTTATCAAAATTTTCTTTCATTGATAAATGCTCGAAATTCACCAATTTATTTCCTTGGTGTTATATATATACTACCCATGGGTGTATTTTATAACACTTTTCATTAAATTAAATGGATTTATAAATATTTATCAGTTTTTATCTTTTAATTGATTTTGATTGAAATGTATCCAAATATGTAAGGTTTTCTTTTCCAATATCATTTTGAAATACATAATATATATATATATATATTTTAATTTAAGGATATTTAATTCTCTTTCACTTAAAAGATCTATATTTTCTTCTATTCCATGTACATATTTCTTATACTATTTTTATGGGAGGCCTTATTTAATTTGTTATGGTTTCTTATGATCAATTTCTATTAACATTCACTTTATTTTGAAAATATTGAGAGGAATAATTTTTTAACATTTTTGGAACTACTAATTTTCTATTGAAATTAAATTTACTTAAAAACGTTTGAAAGGAATATATTTTTGAATTCTTTATTCACGATCATAATCTAACAAAATTTTCTCCAATTTTCAATATGAATCTAAAATTTCATCATTTCATAATTTTCTAAAGTAATTATAATTTTAAATGTTTAATAATCAATTCCTATGAAATAAAAATGATTAAAATTTTAAAAGTTAATTATTAATTATTTTCAAATTAATTTTATAATTATATGATTAATTTTTTTCATCTAGGAAATTATCCTTTAAAATTTATTTTACATCACTAGGGATGTCTTATAAGGATACCATCCCCCATTTTATTTGGATATATTATAGTCACGTTTTATGGATATCATCATAAAAATAATTTATTTTCCATGGATTAATTATTATCTAATTAGATTATGAATGTTTTCATACTCAAGTGCCACAAATATGTATGGTTTTAATTTTTTGATGGATGAGACCAAAATTATACATCCCTCTACTACATTGGGTAAATATTTGTATCTAATGAGATGACATGTAAGTGACTATGTAGTGAACCAAATCCACTATGGGACTCTGTACACTATGTTTATGGGAATAAGGAGTGAAATTGATCTAATAATATTATGTTTCTACATTACTATGATGGTCTTGTATATGAGACTGGAAATAAGAAATATTTTTTTTATTCTTATGTATATTACATATTAAAATATTTTAAAATGTAAATATGTCAAGTTATCATCTCTGATGGTTTTTAAAAAATGTTTTTAAAATTCTAGGAATCATTTGTTAAATTATACCCAAATCTGTATGTCATGATTCATGATTTTTTATCCATGTTTTATTATGTATGAATTTATCATTTTATATTATTTAACTAGATTATATTATCACACTCATATGTTCATATTATTCTTATTTATAATATTTGAGTATTATCACCTATGTTCATCTATTACTATTATTTTATTCTAATCACTTGTTTTGAACTTATTTCTATAGGAATTATGGATGAGTATTAATGATTATGTGGTTATGTTTTATATATGAGGTTTTGGTCTTGAATGAAGTAATTATTTCATTTAATGATTTTGGTTTAGTGGAAAAAATGTCCATTTGGTTTGTATTTTATTATGTATGGGATATTTTGATTCTATAAAACTCTAAAAAAAGGTATTAGGTATGCAAGTGATAAAATATTTTATATAAATCCTATAATTATTGATGGTTATGTTTGGGTCATGATTTTTGGAATAAAATTAGGTTTTAGATAACATTATAGGTTATGTTTTTATTATTTTAGGATAAATTAAGAGTTTTAGGTACCATCATGTGTTAATAAGTTTAAGTGTAATCATAAATTTAGAACCACATCTACCATTATGAGGCCTTATGTGATTGGTTTTTTAATATGAGAATTTTATATTGGAAAATTTTTATTAGGTCTAAGTAAGAATATGTGATTAATGAATATAAATCCATTAGGGTTAGAAAGTAAGTTCTTGTCAATGTAATTATGTCTATTTTGGTATTTTTTTATATATTTTTTGGGATATATTTTGAAAATCATAAATACATTTAGGGGTTGAAAAATTGAATTGCTGACAAGGTGATTAAAGTTATTTTTGGAGAATATTATTCTATTTTTGGTAGTATACATGAAGAATGTGTATATAAATATAATTATTTGTTATTATTTTATTTTATATTAAAATGGATAATAATATTTTAGAGATAAAGATTTAGATGATTTTTTGGGAGAATATATGATCACAGTGATCATTAATTTTGGGTTTAATAACATATTAATGATGATTTTTATCATTATTGATGATCAATAATTTTTAGATAAATGTTATGTTATTTTTTTTTGGAGAACAATATGTCATGGTTTTCCTTTTTTTGGGTTTCAAATTTGGTAAGGATGATATCATAGAATTTATAAAGTTTCATTTATTTGGGATGGGATGAATATAATATTTAATGAAACATATATTGGGATGGTGATTTTGATGTTTAAATAGAAGGTTTATAAGGTTATATTAATACTTTCTCATGGGTTGATTTCTTATAATTGTTGTGGGTATTGTTTTTACTAAGCATAATGGTTTTAATTGATAATTTAGTATAGGGAGAACCAACTAATCATAATTATAAAAACATTATATTTGTTGGGTTTCATTTATGATGGTTAAATTCATGAGGTTAGTAATAATGTTATATTTTGGCATTAGATAATTCATTTTATAATTTAATTTTTTTCAACTGATTAATGGTCATTTATCAAGATATAATGAAGAAACTATTATGTGAATATATTATCTCTCTAAGATGATTTAATTGCAGTAACTATTCCCAAATCTAGTCAAAGTCATACTACCATATTTTATAAAATTCATATCACATTCAATTCACATAACAACATATCAAATTATTCGCTAATTATAAGATATTACAATGGGTACTTAAAATAATTCAGTCATATTTTAAAGGAAAAATCTTCCCATGTTACTCTATTTGGGAATTACTACAAGGGAAATTATCAGTTTTTTGCCACATTACAGACAACAATAGGTATTACAATCACTTATCCATCTGTTGATGAGGGAGATATCTAAGAATAATATATATATACATATTTTATTTTAAAAATTAGAGGATTTTTTAAATATCTTTGGAACCATCACTATTTTCAAACATTCAATTCGAATCATAATCGATATTCTTATTAAAAACGAAATAGAAATGTTATTTCAAAACCGTATGTTTGAATTTAATAATTACATATAACTTCTTATCATTTATCACATTAATTTAAATCAATTTTTATCTTTTTTACAGGGGAATTTTTTGTAGAATCTAGAAACATTATGATGCATTATCTCAACTACCGGAATCAACTTGATGCACCTTTGAGCATACAATGGTTATAATAGAAATAGAATTCCTAGTGGAATTAATTTTGAAGTCTCTATATAAAAAATGTTTTTAATTATTATTTTAACTTGAAAACCCAAATTGCAATAAAATAAATTCTTTATGAAGAGGAGAATGTGAAAACCTAGGTATTTTTATAAAATATACCAGTTTTTTACCTAACATTGATGTTTTGAATTTATATTTATTAAATAAATATTTTTCATAGGATGTATATATGTTTATTTTTTATCAGAAATTATATTATATAAAATATATATAATAATTTTACATTTAAAATTATTATGTTTACATTATTATAGAAAATTTATTTTGTTTAAAATATAAATATATTTTCTTAATTTTTTTTCTTATTGTGATTCAGATATAGAATTATTTAATTATTTGATATTTTATAAATGGATATTTATAATAATTATATGTATTTATAAATATATAAATTATTATGATATTAATATAAATTAGTTTTTCAAGGTTAGAAATAATAATATTCATTTTCAAAAATAAACATATAGTGTTGGAAAAAAATATTATTTTAATATATAATTTTTTTTTACTTGAGAAGTTATACATTAATAATTATATATTTATTTTAATAAAATTAATTTTATATTTTTTGATTTTATGTCAAAATTAAGTGGAATATATTTAATTTAAAATTTATGAAAAAAATATATGATAGTAAATATTAAATTAGATGTATATTCACATTTTTTGATTAAAAATTACTCTAAAAGATTATAAATGTTGTTTCTAATTTTTTTAATGTTTTAAAGGATAAAATTTTAATTTCTATATTTTAAATTAATTTTTAATTTGTTGATTTGTACATTTTAATTTAAATTATTTTTATAATAACAATTTAAATTAAACTGGAATTTTATTTCATATATATGTTTTTAAAATGAAATATAATATTATAGAAACTTTTTAATTTTTTATTAAATTATAATATATATAACATATAATATGGATGTTATCTAATAAAATAAATTAATTTTTTATGTAGATAAGTATAAAAAGAATCAAGTTCTAACATATTTCATACACATTATAGAAAAGTCAAAATTAGTTTCATTGAGATAGTATTTAAGCATGGATAAGGTGATTATTAGATTTACTGATAAATATGGCCACTAATAAATAATTTGATGTATATTTTTGAATTATAAATGTATATAAAAAAAATTAAATTATCCAATTTCACAATCAGTTCTTATGAAAGGTGAAAAAGTTAAAAATTATATCTTAAAAATGTTGTCATAATAAGGATAAAAAATATATATTATATATGGACCAAAATTAATATAATGATTACTAATTTTTTTAATTATATTAGTAAATAATTTTAAATTTATGTAATATTATACTTATTCCAAACTCTTATGCAATGTCAAAAGGGTTCATGTTCAAGAAGAAGAAAAGCTAAAGATAGTAGTTTTAATATATTTTAAAAAATATAATTTAGATTAATTGGAAATATTCATGGTTTTAAGAGATAAATATTATAATTATTTAATGGATTAAATATTCAAAGATAAATTCCATAATTATATAGATATTTTAAATTCAAATTACAAGAACAACCTTTAAAAGGCCTTTAAAGGTAATTTAATATTAAAATTTATTTAGAAATTAATATAAAATAATAAAAATTTATCTCGAGTATATTGGGAATTAATAATATTCTAAAATTTAATATATTTTCAATTAATTATTTGTAAGAACCTATGTCCATTAGAGTGATGATATTTTGAGGAAATTTTAATTTCCCTTTTGGTGGGAAATATTTTTTGAGGATCAAGACTCAAATGATATTATTATAGTTTTAAAATATATAGGATATGGTTTTAGAAATGAATTTAGGCTTATAATAAATTATAAGATGTTTTGAGAGTGTCATATATGACTCAAGATGGATGGGCTACTGAATTTCAGTAGTGAAGCCATCAACTAGTCGGTAATACGATACTAGTTTATCAGTGGTGTCCATTGGTTTCATGAGCTATTACCTGTATCCACAAGTTATCTAGTATAGGTTTTATGTTAGGGTAATTACAAAATTTTCCACTCAGTTTTTCAAAAGGGGGACTTCCTTTCTTCCTCCTTCATGCATTCTAGGCCAGTCGCCCCCTCCCTTCTCATCTTCTTTGGTCTCCCCTTTAAATTGGGGGAAATTCTTAGCAAATTTCATTGAATCAAGGTAGGTATCTAATTTTATACCTTTATTTACTTACATAAATATATCACTGTAATTTAAATTATTTATACATTAGGTCTTATAGATGTCGCCAACTAAGAATGTTTCAGTCATTTTGATATGATGATGCTTTTATTTAAGCAGTGTCTCCTAGCGAATTGATGAGGCATGTCACCATGATTATTTTTATAATATTTTTATCATTAAATAAAATAAATTTGTTATTTAATATAACATATGTGTTAGGGATGTTTCCTAGGATGATACCAGGAGCACATTGTTGACCTCCTACATGTGGTTGTTCATGGTCTTAGTGCATCAAAAGCGCTCAAGGAATTTTTTTCGTCCATTATGAATTCTTCAAATTAAAATATTTAATTAACTATAAATGTTCTAATAAATATTTATGGTTTTTTTGTGTGAGTTAGGGCCTCACGTGGGTTACAATTGGTTGGATGGCATGGGATAAGATCATTTGGACTTAGCAAGCCTAAGTAGAACTGTCATCCCATGGAGTAAAATGGTTTCTCACATCAAATGAAGTAGGTTTAACATTGTAATCAACATATGGTTTTATTATTTTTTTATATTTCATGTGATGTATGGCCACTCCACTTGGGTATTCTTTTTTTAATTTAATATATTTTTGTTTTAAAATTTGATAGATTTATTAAAAAAAATGAATGCCTTTGACCAAGAAACATGCCATGGTAATTGGAGACATTCTTTACTAGCTAATGTATTGATTGATAATGGATGATAAATCTATTATAAAATAATATACCTTAAGAAACCTGATCCCTCATATGGGGTGTAATGTGTTTGGACTTAAATGGAAGGATGTAGGGGCCCAAAAGTAGGATCCCTTGACCACCTCATCTTGATGTGTCTGATGAATTGGGATGATTGTCCTAGAGGTTGTACGTTTTTAAACCTCTAGTTCTCTATATCCATGTGTATTGTTGATATGATCATTGAGTGAGTGATCCTTCTCCCCTTTCATGATATGGTTATCCATGGTAGACACACCATGGGTTGGTTGGTGAAAGGTTGGGTGTGTAGTCTGACCTAGACTAACCTTGGATGCCATAATGGTCATTGAGACTTATATATATATATATATAATATTTCCAATAGGTATTGACCATGAGTGACATATGTGGTTGTATTGGTAGTATTTTATTATTGAGGACGATATTGGGATTAAGGATCTTGATTAGTGTGCCGTTGTTATAACAATATTAGAGGGACCAAGTAGGGAACTTGTTTTATATGGTGACCTAGAGAACCCTGCATAGATTTTCTTACTATGTCATGACTTAAGAGACCCTGGTATGTTTCCTGATGATATGATGTCCTTGTAATGTGTATTTATGTTCACATGAGTCACTTCACAACCCATATCAATGATTTGAGCATGTCTAGTTGTGGAAAGTTGGGATGTACTCCTTGGAGTCTAATCATGGGTTTGAAATTGGTTAGTTTGATGGAAACCAATTAATGTGATATATAAATTGATATATACTATTACCTGATAGTGGACACTTCCTGGTGGATATTTATAAATGAAGTGTAAATTATCTTGGAGTAGTTTAGAAAACGTCTTCGAGGTAATCATGGGATCACACAGTATATGCTCATAGAGATGTCTAGAAAATACTCTGAGAAATCTTGACACTATAGGATGCCTGGGACACACTCTAGGGGTTCTAATTATGATTTTTATAGGGCTTCCATGGATTTGGATTAGGGTCATTATAATGGTGTTTGGACCGGGATAGCTACATATGTAATCCCAATTGAGGCCATACATTAGGGGATAATGGATTTCTATCTAATGGGGGCCTTCTATCTGTCGAGGTGTGTCCAATCCTACCAACATATAGGCAGTGTATAGTACCTATCAAATGCTATCTCAGTGGGTATATTACGACGTGGGCTCATAGACTACTATTTTTTCAGGTACATTTTATCAGTCATTTCATGTTTAATTATTTATACAAGGTGTTGGTCCAAGGTTTCATTTATGCTTAATAAGTGAATATGTTTGGGTGTATGAAGTGGATATTCTTGGATAATTGATATGTATTCATCTAATGGAATTGGTTTTCATTCTTGGAAAATTATCCTTTTTAAATTTGATGATTTTTTGAAGTGATATTAAATGATTATCACATGTTCTTAAAGAGTTTACACATTGCTACAATAAGTTTATGTGAAATATTATCATGAAAAAAATGAATTCATTAATGTATAAGGATTTTATTTGAAAAATTAAGTTATAAATGGATGATGAATTTTGAGAAAGGATGGGTGTTTTAGTGTTTGAGGATATAGATTTGTGGAATTTAATTTCTACACATAGATATATTTCTATGTATTTTACAGTGGACTCATCTTAAGAAATAAGGTCCAACCTAAAAACTATTTAAGACACTCAATAAAATGAACATGTGGATCCCTAAGGTCAACCACACCCAATGGAGAATCCTTGGTCAAGCCCATGAGAAACAAGAGGCATAATGGCCACTTAGTGCACGAAGAACCCATGTATAATGCATGTGGAGTGTACACACCCACAATCATGAATAGCTTGGGTGTAGATCCCACAGTCGAACCCCAATGGTGGTTGTGTGTAAGTAGAATTGGTGCTGAACCTCATAGCCAGTTGGACTTAACATCAGTCACACATTGATTGATAAACAACTTCAGAGCCCGATGTAGAATTCAATGTGGGATAAAAAATGCATGAGAACTATTCATCAGTGTTAAAAATACATATATAACCAAGGCCATTTGACCATGATGATCTTCCTCATCCATCCAAATCCTATTCCACACATTCTAAATCATCTATCACCAAATCTAATATATAGTGCACTTTCAAAATAAGATATGAATATTTCAAATATTATATCTTCTTAATTCTCTCAATGATGCGTATTCTCGTGAATACTCAAGACATCCTCTCATCATCACTCTATATATCAAAGGCTCTATACAAGGTAGATCAAACCAAATAAATTCATGAAATTATTTTTTTTATTACCTACAGCTGTCTAGAATCCATTTCATGAATAACTGATTATCATAATATGTCATTTTATGATGATCTGAAGATCACATGATTGATCTGTGACTCTCAATGAATCATCTCAAGAACATAAGAGATCATAATAAGTTTTTATGAGATCCAGTGTGGTAGAAGTAAGAAAGTCATGAATATATCTCTTGAAGAAGAATGAGTTTTCAATCACATGAAACCTCCTACCTTCACAAATATTTTAACGTGATTAATTCAGTATTATTTGTAGTATTTCCTTCAAGTAATCACGTGATCAATGAATTGATCATGAAAATACACCATGTGGATTGTGTGATTGTTACAATGATGAATGAAAAATCCAAAAGTCTCAACAATAATGATACACCGATATCCTCACGATTTTGAAACAGGAATGCAACACACCTTAAAAATAAGAGCACATATTCCTATGTAAACCACTTCATAGTTGAGGGAAATGATTATTCCCTATGATAAATCAAGAAATATAACATCAAAACAGATCCAACAGAAGAAATATTCAAGTGAAGGATAGTAAGCATCAATGTGATTAATTCATGTGAAATGAGATAAGTACATGTGAATTGATCACATGATGAAGATGTCATAAAACAATCATGGTTATGAGAAGGTAAGAAGGTGATCCCAAGTAAATCACCTTCTATATCACAAATATGATATATGATAATCCACATACAACATCTCTTATCTCAAAGACAGTTTGAGATATTCCCACATACACCACCAGTGTCTTACAAAGGCCATCTGGTGAAGCACCTGAATGATTCATTCACATGGAGGATGATGTATCCATGAGTAACCATTGTATCATGAATGAGTAACCAATGAGACAATCAGATATTTGGACAAGACTTATATTGGAGCATGAACACTCATTATATCATATGAATAATTTAATGATAATAACATTATGATCTTGGGAAGTAAATATGTAGAGGAAATATTCTTAAGGCTGGACACTTCAAGTGAATCATATATGATTGTGAAAAGGAGAATGTGAGGTCATGAGATCTCTTATTACAAAGGAAGGGGGAGAACCCATGATCTAAAATTGTATCACGTGAAGGTGGTAAATATACCACATAAACATGGATGGATCATGCGATTAGAATGATATTGCGAATAAGGGCATACAAATTTTTTACATGAAAAAAATTTAATAAGTTTCATGATGTACATGAATAAAATGTGTAAATTGAATGATTACTTGCATATGTAATTTGAGATTGAGGCCATCTAGATTATTAGAAGAGCTTATATTCTGATTTGATATTGTTTGAGAATTTATGAAAACATACTAAGATAACATTGTGGAAGATCCTTCTTTAACATAAATATTCTTGAAGAAATTGTTTCCACCACTTGAGTGCATTTACTGAGGATTTGATTTATTTAATATAAGGAAGCATAGCTCAACCCTTTATTGAACCAAGAAAATGTATTAGATATAAGTGATCATAATTGATTGAGGAAGATCAACAAACTCCACTAGTAACTAATTAAGGTACATGAAGAGTACATGAGAATGTGTGATCCAGAAATATTATAGTAGAATATCAGTAGAAAAACCAAGAGTGGATTAATCCATGATAAAAGGAGGAAGTCTACCATGTGTATTTAGGATAAGAAGTCTCTTGTGTGACTTATTAGTAGAAGTATATAGCACGGACTTGAGAGTATGGAAACATGAATTCTCATAACACTATGGTATGAAAATAAAGAAA
Source organism: Viscum album (assembly GCA_963277665.1). Lineage (NCBI taxonomy): Eukaryota > Viridiplantae > Streptophyta > Magnoliopsida > Santalales > Viscaceae > Viscum > Viscum album. The sequence continues at coordinate 765,189,254 of OY728119.1, read as the reverse complement.
ATACTTTGTAGATTTTGAGAGATACAATGTGACATTTTATCGACCATTATCATCACTAAAATATGGTTATAGTAGAGAATTCATGTGGGAGTGAATAACCCACTAGGAAAGGATTAGGTCATTATACCGAGCTATCTAAACATCATGTGTTATACTATGATTAATTAATTTTTCATACTGAGTGAGACATTAAGATATTAGTGAGTGGATCAAGAACCATAATAAGTAAAAGAGGATGAATTATAAAGAAATAATATGTTAAAAGTAACCCTCTGATTCACCCCCTCACAGTGGTCAATCTGTGTTAGGAAACTACATGTGGTATCACAGCCCATGTTACCTATAAATATCCAAGATATTGTTTATGAAGTACAAAATTTACTAAATGAGTGTGCTACCTAAGATGGAGAGAAAGGAAGTTTAAACTGAAAATAATAATTTGAAATTTTCTACCGAGACTCCAAATAATAGAAATATGAGACATGAAAAAAAGATAAAGAATAATCTTTACATACATACAGAGATACATCTTAGTGAAGATAATGAAAATGGAATATGTTTTATTGATTCATTTACTTATTCTTCTTATAATGAGGACTGATCAATCTATGAAAATGGTGGATGATTTAGTAATCTACTCCTTGAATTAAATGAACATATGAAGAAAGTTCCCAAATAAGTTATAAAGAATATTTTTGAAGGTGTCAGGGGTCTTTGGGATGAAAAATTATATATAGAAGAAGAATATAATGTTATTGAGGAGGTATTTTTTAAAAAGATATTGGATATACAACACCCTTAGAAAACACGTGAAAGAAAAGAAAGAAACAGTCTCACTTTTCGATGAAATATATTCTAAAACTACAAATGAATTGCAAGTAATTTTTTGTGAGAACGAATTCATTAAGATTTTATTTTTAGACTCATTCCATGAATTTGAAAAATTGAAAAATTACCTATGATTTGAAAAATTGTTTACTTATATGATATAGATAAAAGTTTAAAGGTTCTTGATAATTTTTGGTAAGAACAAAAAATCATGCAGGGAGAATAAATGAAGAACCTTAAGGATGATTAGGTAGCCAAGATGAGATCAGTTGAGGATGTAAAAAACTCCCTCAACATGAAGTGATTATATATAGATGTGAGAATGAATAATTAGGAATCACCACAAACTAAAATTTCCCATGTAACTGAAAGAAGATATGTTTATACTCATGTTTTTATTGAGGATTATGATTCTATAATGAATATGAGATCATCAACTCATCAAATGGAATCATCCTCCATGAATAAGGTTCCCCATAACCCAGAAATAGTTTTATATACTAATAATGTTTCAAATAATGGTACAATTCTCAAAACCAAACTCATTGAAAGTCAGTATGGTGAAAATATATTAAACCAACCAAATTAAGAGAGGATGTGAAAATTATCATGAAGGAATATTCCCTAAGAATTATCACAAATAATGGTGATGTTATTCATATGTAGTAAGGCTTAAAATTGGTGAAACCTAAGTAGATTGCACCACAAATCAAAATAATAAAGTTCATTGGTTATTTTTAATATTAGTATAATTTTGGGCATAATACTATGAAATGTTTTCATAACCTAAAAATTCATGAAAATAATAGAATTCATGCATTTAGGGAGAGAAAATATTAATAAAAGAGAAACCTATATTGGAGAAGAAAAAATCACAAAAACTCAATCTCTTTATGAATAATATATTTGAATACTTTAAAGATTTCTATAAATTCTACAATAGAAGTGGCCTTTGTTATAATGAGTGCTGGTATGTACCTATCATGGAAAAATCATCTTATTATGTGAAGAGAAGAAATAAAAAAATGTAAAGGAAGGTAAGAAAAGAGGGTGAAAAGTGAGTCTTGAGATGTGAACATAACAATAATACTATTAAACCAACTATCACCAAGAAGTACAATGATTCAAGAAACTCACTACACCCTAGGAAGAGGAAGGATTAGTTTTAAGAACTACAAAAACAATATATATCTGTATAAAGTTAATTTCATGTTGTAGGATCTAGGATCATTGGGTTTTCTAGTGTTGTGAAACATATTGGAATCAATACTATTCCTACTAGTACAACATGTCATTGTAGTAAAACATGAATGAATTAAGGGGTTCAAGGTGAAAAAAATGAGAATATACTCTCATAGAAATAATTATGTGAACAAAAATTCAACCAATCTACCAATATTAGATGTTAAAAAGGATTGAATGAATTTTTGTGGAATATTTAAATAGAAGGGTAACCAAGTTTAAAAGTTCATGATAGTATATCCAAGAGATATTCCCAATGCTAAGAAAGTTAAGTGTCTATAATAGAAAAATATTTTTGAGTCATGTAAAGATTATGAGAAAATTGAGAATGTAAAGAAAGGGTGCCTAATTATTTGAAAAAATAAATTGATATTGGCTAAACAACTAGAGGAACATGAAAAAAATGATAAAGATAAATGAAATAAAGTATCTAATGAAATTGAGGGGGAAATTTATATTCTACAAAAAGATGGTGACTTGTGTGTAAGGTGTATAAAATTTATACATGATCCACACAACTATATGGAGATTCTCTCTAATCAATGGGAGCTATTTAAAAAATAAATGAAAGAACCTGAGACCTCATTTAGTCAAATGAGTATAGCATAAAAGAAGATTTATAATAATTTAATGACTAATTTTAGGATTAAATAATGGTCATGATTGAGAGAAAACTCTCATCTTGAATGTTACTCTATATGAACAATAATGTACCTCATCATTCAATTATATATAAATTATATTATACAAACATACATGGAATTTAAGGAGATGAATGCATCCATTAAGGGTGATAATTTATGAGATGAATCTATTAAATCTAAATTATACAGTGAATGTGAAGTTATAAACAACTATATGAAATTTTATGTTGAGGTATTCCAATAAAATTTTCATCCCTTGTTCATAATAATATAGATCATATAAATTATGGGGGGTACTTGATTGATGTCATGGTGAGACAAAAGAGGGATCCATATATTTTTCACATGAATATTCTAATGTGTTTGTTGAATCATGTGTAGGATTTATCATTTTATTGATAAATCTAATTATTTTCAATCCCTTCAATGAGAATTGGGAAATTTTGAAAAAGATTTCATATGACTGGTATTTTATGGATAGATTAGACAACCTTGGATACATCTCTCTTGGTATCTACACCATGTTTTCTCACATAGAACTAGATTTGATCAATTGAAAGATCCTTTCTAATAGGACCATTTTTAATCATACCTATCTTATAAGTTATCATGGAATTTTCATATAAGGGATAAGATCTTGTTTTTGAGAAAAAAATATGAAATAATAAGATCCACCACTTATCATATTAATATCGATTTTCAATAAGGGGTATAAATGTAATCACTATATATCGACTTATGATATGTGTTGATATTGAAAAAAGTACAATTGGGGACATTATTGAGGCTAGGTTGATTTTTTTGTCAATAATTCAATATGTGTGGGTGTATGAAGTGATGATGCATAGAAAATTGCTAGGTATTCAACTAATAGAATTAGATTCCCTACTTGGATAATTATCCTAGTCAAATATGAATATTGTTTGATGTGATATTCAATCATTAACAAGTTTTCTTAAAGAGTTTTCATATTTCTATAACATGTGGAATTGAAATATTTCTATAAAAAAATTAATTTATTAATGCATGAGTAATTAATTTGATTTTTTTTTATTAATGGTTAAATTTTTTTGAGAAAGGTTGGGTGCTATAGTATTTTAAGATATGGCTATGTGAATTTTCATCTCTACACTTAGATATATTTATAAGTATTTTAAGGTGGATTCGTTTTAAAAAATATGGTCCAAAAAAATACCTAGTCCACTCTACTAAGGGAACATGTGGGACTCATAGGTCAATCCCACCCAAAGGAGAGACCCTGGTCATGCCCATGGGTGGCAGGAGGCATAATGCTCAATAGGTGTCATGTGGTCCTATGTGTAAGGATTGTGGAGTGTGTTCACCCATAGGCATGCATTTATTTGGCCTAAATACCATAGAGATATATCCCAGTTGTGTGTATATAGAAAAAATGAGTGCTAAATCCCATTCCTAGCTTGACCAAACATCAGTCATGTGTTGATTGATAGGCAGTAGCATAGATCGACGAAGAATTAGATGTGGAACAGGGAATGCATGAGAACTATTCATAGGTGTTAAAAAATATAACTATGGATGTCCAATCATGGTGATATTCATTTCCTATCCAAATAACATGGAATGTATTCAAAATCATCTATTTCTAAATCTCTCATGTATCACACATTAAAAATAATCCACATGTATTCGAAATATGTTACCATCTTTAACCTATAAATTATGAATATACCCATACAAGCACGAGAAAACCTCCCATCATCACTCAACACATCAATGGCTTTATTCAAGATAGATTTAACTAAGTAAATACATGAAATAAATATCTTTATTTCCCATTACTATCAAAAATACATCGTAAGAACAAGAAAATATTACAAGATTCCAATGCATGATGATCTAAATATCACATGACAAATTGGAGACTCTCAATGTGTTATGACAAGAACATGTGACACTTTTAGAATCTTTTGTAAGAACCAGCATGATATAAGGAATATATTCATTAATCTATCACATGATGAAAAAAAAGTTTATGATCACCTGAGACCTCTGAATTTCATAGATATTTTAATGTGATAATTCATGATTATTTTATGGATTTCCACCAAGGCATCACATGATCAATGGATTTATCATGTGAATCCATCATGCGGAGAGAATGATTTTTCTAACAGTGAATAAAAATGATAAATGAATCAACATTCATGATATCCCAAAATCATTGGGAGTTTGAAATAGTTCAATGAAACTCCTTATAAATCAAAGCACCTCTGTTTATATAAACCAAGGAATTGTCAAGGGAATGGTAGATGCCCCTTCATAGATCCTGACACCTCTTGTGAAAGTAGATCCACCACATGAAGTATATGTTAAAAGGATAGTGAGAATCAATGTGATTAATTCATGTGAATTAAGTGAAGTATTCATGATTAGATCATGTGAAAAAGATATTACAAAACCATCTTGGATATGAAAATGGAAGAAGGTGACCCAGAAAACATCACCTCTTATCCCTTGAAGATGATAGATGATAACCAGCAGACATCATCTCTTGTCTCAAATGGAGTTGGAGATAGAATTGTGGACACCACTAGTGTATTTTGAAGGCTATATGGTAAAGAAACCATGAGATTCATTAACATGGAATAATAATTATACATTGGAAAACATTATCTCATGATGGAGTTACCTATGAGACATTTAGATCTTGTGAAGTAACTTAGAAAATAACCTAAAGACTCATTTTTTTCACCAATATTATTTTAGTGAGAAGACCATTGTAATATTGTGAAGCATATATGTGATGAAAATATTCTTAAGGGAGGAAATTTCACATGAATATTATATTATTATATGAGGGGGAGAGTAAGGTCATGATAACTCTTCTAGAAATGAAAGGAAGAGAACCTATGAGCCTCAAATAGATCACTTGAATGTTGTAAATAGATCAAACAAACTTGGATAGATCATGAGATTTGCATGATATAGTGAATAAGAGAGGAATGAGATATTTCATGAAAATCATATAATACATTCAATGTTGTGTTTGAATAAATGGTGTATAGTGCATGAGTACATGCATACATTATTTGAGACTGAAGTTGGGAAGATTATTAGAAGATAATATATAACGAGTGGATAGTGTTTGACAATCCATGAAGAAATACTGATATAATATTGTGAAAGACCTTGATTCCTCATAAATATTCATTAAGAATTTATGTGGACAACATTTACACATTTTCTTGAGTTAGGGACTTCATCATCAGTAGGAAGAATAACCTGATCATTTGTTTCACTAAGGCAACTGATCAGATACCGGTGATTGTAATTTATTGAGAAAGTTTGACAGACTCAACCAGTATAAATTGAAGGTTATTTAAGAGAATATGGGAAAGTGTGATACAACAAGATATTGGAGGAAGATCAATAGATAATAATATAGTGTTTCAATCATTGGATATAAGAGGAAGTATAATATGTGGATTCAAGAGTATAAGTCTCTTGAGTGACTTAGTAGAAGAAGTATCTAGTGTGGATTCTAGAGCAAGCTACTATGGCTAATGGTAACACTATGGGATACAATATAAATAATATAATATATGGATTAAGGATAGATATATTTTGACTATGTATTGACCATTGTAATCATTGATATAATGTTATAGTGGATAAACTGTGTTGGGGATAATGAAAAACACATCAAGGAGTAGGTATTGGTACCGAAACATGTAAATATCATGTGATGTTATATCTATTATTAAATAGGAATATGAAGTGTGACCATGAGATATCACTAAGTGGATTTATAACATTATCATATTCAAGAGTATGAACTTAAAAAATAAATAATATTTAAACATTAAACCAAATATTCACCATAGTATCTATGGTCACTCTGACTTAGTGCACTACACAATGATTAATTTATCCATAAGAACATTATGAATGTATTTTGGGGTGGATTAGACTCTTTATTTTTTTATAATAATTTTCATATTCACCAAGAATTGGTCAAATACATTTCAACACCAAACAAATCTTGAATTATCATCCCCAATTGTCATGTTAGATCTCACAAATCAATGTAGTTTATTTATTTATAATTTTATATATTTTATTTATTGATATTAGCTAAGAATTTTATGCACACATATAATTGTATTTATAGTCATGTATGGGACCAAATTTTTGGGGACCTATTGAGTTTTGTACTCACACCCTACTTGGGGTGACTATTTCACTAGGGTACCCAAGAATATATCACTTGTTGAAGGTACATGTTAGTTCTAGGCCCAATATTTGATTGTCGAGTAGTATAACTCAGATTATACAGTCTGGGGTGAGTAGAGGCTTGGAGTTCGGAGGAGTGTTTCATTTTCATTTTATTTATTTTATATATCATTCATTTGTGATTGACAAATTGGGTGATCAGTCTTGTATATTGGCAGGACTCTTTGAGCTTATATGTATCCTCTCATTTATTATTTGTAGATATGACCGACATTTCTTATTTATCTGATGATTGACTTAGATGAATTTTGGCTATTTTATATATTATTTTTTACTATGTATTAGGGGTATAGTATCCTCATTACACTACCCTAGATCCCCAATGTTTGGTGGTAGCCTCATGCATATGTGGAGTCATGTCTGGGGTCCTATAGCACAACTGGTCTAATTGTTATTCATAGTGATCTAGTCTAGGAAATTACAATTTTTTTAAGAGGATTACAATTCATTTCAGAAATATTTGGTAGAAGGTCAACAATTATCATAATAATATTAATAAGGCTATGAAGGATATCAAACTGGGGCATCATGAACAAATTTTTCAATAAGAAATATAACTTAATTGGGGATTGTGATTTATGTTCTTAGCATTTGGTGTTATGGTTATTTGTTATTTCACTTCATGTGATGCACATGATGTTTTTATTTATGTGTTTATTGATTTTAAACTGTAGGAATGTTTTAAAGAGTCCAATTTCTATATTCTTTTATTATCTTATCATGGAAAGAGGTGTTTACATACATCATTTTTAGGACATAGTATTCACATGACATAAAAAACATCACATGTAAAATTTTATTGATGATGGGGGGTTCAACTATTTCATATTTCAACACTATCTCATTTGATTTTCCCATATAATTTCTTAGTGGAATTCTAATCATCTAGAATATGATATATAATTCACCTATCAATGATAGGTCATATGGATTCTATGGTGAGATGATTGATCACTATGACAATGATATAGTCCCTCTAGTAGGGTATATTCTATTACCCAAGTTGGTTTATATAGGCATGTGATTTCATAGTTATAAACATTGTAGGGTGGTTACTATTTAGGATCAGTTATTTAAAGTTTCAATAATAAGTTATACGGTGTTTTTCCATATTTTGTGGAATGATATTCTTCTTAACCATATAGTATGATGATGGATACTTGAAATTGATTGTAAAGAATGATACTTATATATATATATATTTGTGTGCTGTTATATGATACCTGAACCTCTAGGGAGTAGTTGGGTAGTATAGATGATAAAATAGGGTGCATTCCTTTGAGTGGGTGGGGATTTTTTGTAATATAGTCCTGATGTGATTATGTATACGAGACCTTAGAGTGGAAGTTATCATGGGATTTCAAATGATATTTAAGATGAATTTGAAGATGATTCCCCATGGGTTGTGGCCTTTATGTGATATCTACCTTAGGGGAAAGGAGAGAGAGACTAGCCACCCATATATGTGATTCGAGATTTATTGAGTCAAATCCAAGTGAAATTTCACTTAAGATTTGGGTTATAGAGATTAGGGGTATAATATTTTATGAGGGTAACCCATGTGAGGTGTATTCCTAGTCTTATGGGTTCCTAAGAGGTGCAGATCAAAGGTAGATGTCCATTCCTGAGAAAAATGAATGGGTTGTGTTGCTGGATATGTTGGTATATGTTGGGTGTGTTAGGAATATGTGTTTGGATTTGGTATGAGACATAATAAGAATTTGAAAACCATTTTAGGAGTTTTAAGTTATGCTTGTGGATTCCTTGAGATGTATTAGTATTAAGGTTGGTTTATTGAAGGTAGGAATTATCATGTTCATGGCCCTTTTGAATCAGAGTGTACTTCTGAGTGTGGTGAGAGAATGGGTAATTGCTTTTGACTTTGGAATGACCCTGACTTGTGGGTAGTAATATGGTAGAACTTGTCACTTATAAAATATCCTATTTTGAATAGGGGTTATGATGGAACTCATGGTTAGATATGGATGAACCTCACATGATAATGGTAAATGTTTTAGGTTTATAATCTTAGTGTTGATGCGATTTGACTCATTGAGTGTGAGTCATGTTTATTATTTAGTGGTATGGGAGGGTACAAACATTATCTTTAGATGATATCAATGTAATGGACATGGTTAACATAGTTCCTATTTATTTTTAATTAATTTATTGGTTGTGTATGATTCTAGGACTAATGTAATTTCTAATGATTATTTCTGGTATAGTGGACCAGAGTTTTAGATGGGGATGGAGATTCCCCCTTCTTCAGAGGTGTTTTTTGATAGATCTAGTGTGGTGGATTAATATATTGAGGTTACAAATTTGTGAAAGAATCAGAGGATGATGTGATTGGGTGAGTGTTTATCAGGAGGAGTGTATTTTGTGTTTCATGATAAAACCATACGAGGTTTCACTTGAGGATAGGTATAAGTGAAATCAAACAGTGGGATCACACAATTATCATTTTGTGAGTGTGAACCTAATTTTGATGAGGTTTCGATGGTTATAAGGGATGAAATTCTAAGGATTTGTGAGAAAATAAATAATTCATGTTTAATGTGGGAACTTGGGTGTGATAATGGAATCCATGTATATTTTGTTAGTTCTATAACATATTGTTCATGGGTTATAGTGATCTAGAATTTGATATAAAATATATTTAATGGATATACTTCCATAGCGGAGAGAAAATTAGTTATGGGAGTGTAAAACTAATGTTAAAAGGATCATGGATATGTGATACCTGTCAGTTTAAGGATGACATAACTTGGGACACCAGTGGATGGATAAATTGAATCTCATTTTTTCTTATTTATAATTGGATACTTAGTTTGATATTTAGAGGAAATGATAGATTGATTATGAGTATTATCATCGGTCTTATAAATAACATGATGTGATCTGAGTGTGATTTATATTGATGGTGTGTTGGTGCTCATAGAATTTCAAGATTATGGTTTTGGTTAGTAAAGGATTCAACCGTGAAATTATATTTAGTGTCATGTGCATACATTATTTTTCATGTTTATAATGATCATGGAATGTCTTTTGTATTCAAGGCATCATGATAAGGAAAATGGATAGTCCATCGGTGATTGATGTTTTTTGGGAAACATCGCATAGTGGTGTCAGAAGAACATTTTCTCATGTGATCATATATGAAATGTATAAAATCACATCATCTACATTGTTTTGGTAATTATAGGTGTTCTTTGTGGATTTATAGGTCATTTTAAACAAAAGTTTGTGTATTTAAGGACCTTATGTATGGGTAAGGAGTCTCGATCGATTCATCCAAGAATTTGAGAATAAGGAGAAATACCATCTTTTATAGGTTTTTAATGTATTTTTGGCTATAGAATGATGGAAAATACACAAAATTCATTATCAAATAGTCATTATTATGTTTTGATAGGATATTACAATAGCGGGGAGCACTATGACTCATAATTAGCAATTGTGGTGATAGTTTTATGGTTGGTAGGACCATATTATTGATGGATAATGTGATGATGATGAAACTGTAGAATATTAGGATATATTTCCATGGGTGAGAATCAACTACATGTTTTGGAAATAAATTTTATTTATGGATCATGTTTCAATGGTTTTGGAAAATTATGTTCTTTGTTTAAATGTGACGGAACATTGGCATTTAAATGAAATACACATCTATTTGAATGAGAATTGATGATTAGGGCAAGGAAAGATGTATATTTGGATAATCACCATGGATTATTGAGGATTATTAGTGTTATGATGGGGATATTTTAAGAAACATCATCCATAAGGGGGATTAAATTTAGAGGGAATTTGGAATTTCCTTTTAGTGGGTGGTTCATTTTGATAACCAAGACTCAAAATGATATTTTGAGAGTTTGAACATCTCTAGTAGATGGTTTAAGACATAGAATGTATCTAGGAATGTAAAATATTATCTAGAGTTAATATCACATAGGGATTAACATTTATGGGATACAAAATATCAATATTCAGGCCACAGGCTAGTGGGTGAGGCTGGACTAGGTTATCATTGGTGTTTGGTAGTATTAATATCCATTTACTAGATCCAAAAGCAAGATGGTTGGGATTTTATATAGGGAAAATAACAAAATTTTCTACTATGGTTTTCAATGAGGATAAAATTTTTTTATTCCTCTTTTAGGTATTATATGAAAACTTACCTTCTCTCTCATCTCATTTGGTTTATCCTTCAATTTAGGGTGGATTCTTGGAGGTTTTCGGTGAATCGGAGAAGGTCAACCCCTCGGTTTTCTTCTTTTCATTATGAATTCCTCAAATTTTTATTTCATTTTTCTTTTAATTGGGGATCATTGATTATTCCACTGTAGAAAGTTAGAATCATCCTAATATTATGAGGATTTTATTCAACCTATATTAAGGACACAACGTAATGCCTTATTTATGCGGAAGACCAATGTTTTGATGAGGCATGTCATCAAAATGATTTATTATAATATTTTTTACTTAAATTAAATTAAATTAGAATTTCAATTGATGTCACATATTAGGGATTTAGATCGGGATGATACTAGGAGAACATTTTGGACCTCTCATAGGTATTTCATGTGGTTCATGTGTGGTGAAAGAATTTGGTGAGTTTTTATGCATTATTACACCTTTGAATTAAATTGGTTAATTAATTATGAATGTCAAAATTTATTTTTATGGATTTTTTTGTGTGAGTTACAACCTCATTTTTGTTTATGGTGGTTGGATGACATCAGATTTTCCAAGTCATACGTGGTAATTTTAGGAATATTTTTCATGTTGTAGAGTAAAAAGTGTCATATATTAAAATGAGGTATATGGTCCTTAGTAATCACCCTATGGTTTTATGAATTTTTATGGTTTATTTGATATTTGGATCACCACATATGGAGTTGTACTATTTTAATTAAATAAATTTTGGTTTTAAAATGTGATAAATTACTTCATTTAAAATAAATGCCTTGGATCGGTAATAGTGTCATGTTCATTGAGGACTTGATGAACTAGATAAAGTCTCTTCATTCGTTTGAGGATATATTACTAAAAAAAATATTCCTTAAGATACTTTAACCCTCATACAGGGTGTAATGCCCGTGGACATGAATGGAAGAACATAGTGTCCATAAAGACGGACCCCCTTACCACCTCTTCTATAGGTGTCTGATGTCTTCGGATGTTTATCCAAGAGGATAGACACGTCTAAATTATGATTTTCAACATTGTCCATATGTTTTTTGAGATGATCATGTAGTCTATTCTCTTTTCCCCTTTCAATGATGTGGTAAGCCTAGGTGGATAGACCTTGGACTGGTTAGTGAAGGGTCGAGTGTGTGGTCCAACCTAGATTGAACATGGGTGTTCTAATGGGTCTTGAGCTATGCCTATAAACATTATATAATAAATATTTACCTTCAGTGAGTTTTAATAAAGTTTTGATAGTTAATTATTAATGATAGATGGATTTTGATTATGGAACCTGACTAGGGTGACTATTCTATGATGTGATCGGAGGGACTAAATATTGGTACTTGATCTAGAATATTTCCTTGGGGTGTTTTGATTAATAAAGTGTAATAACTATTAGAGTATATTGTAAAATTTCTTTATGGTGGTAGTGAAATGATATGGTATATTCTCGTAGTGAATAGTGGAAAACACCCCTGGATAAATTTTGATATTTTGGGATTCATTATATGTGATCCAAGTGTTAGGATGATGATGTTTTTGGGGATTACATGTATTTTTAATTGGGATGTTATAGTAGTTCTGGGAGGGGGTGAGCACTGTGAGTTAACCTGATGGGGGAATTACGGTGGGGGATTATGGATTGATATCATTCAAGGGGTTTAATATCTATTGAGGAATGGTCGATCAAACTATCTTTAGAGAATAGGATAATAACAAACATGTGATATCTTTAAATGGGGTTTTAAAATAGGGGATAGTGGAATGATATTAGCTAGGGGACCTAAAATCTTCGAAGGCATGTCCTATCATGTATATCTAGGTGAGTTTAGAAACTAGGTTTTTATCACTGTATACCAGGGCTGACTAAACCCTTGAGTTTTTATACTAGTTTGAATGATAATCTTGATGTGCTTAGAGACATTCAAACACTTTCTAATGTGGGTATTGTTGACCTCAGGTGTCATGTTAGATCCTGAGAATAATCATTTTTCAATTATTTATTCATCTTTTTTTTTATGTTTATTTATATATTTTATTTGACCATATTAGTTAATATATAAGTTTATTTTCAATTATGCATGCGACATAAATGATGATTCCCTATATAGTTATACACTCAAATACTACTCAAGTTTCCATTGCACTTGGGTAGTCAATAATCTCTCACTAATTGTTGGTATATGTAGGGATGGGGATTGAGATTTGATATTTGAAAAGGATGCCTTATATTCTATAGACTGGGATGAGGTGAGGAATATTTTTTGGAGTGGGGACTCATTTGAATATTATTTACCTTGTTTACCCTATATATGTAATCTAGGTGACTAGTCTTATATGATGGTTTGACAATTTTATTTCGCATGTATAATTTAATTTATTATTTCACACTATAATATAGGGGGTATAGTCTCCTCATGACACTACCCAATACACCACTGTTATTCAGAAACCTTGGGTGTATAAGGAAGCAAGACTAGGGTCACATGGCACCATTGTAACATTTGCTATTAATAGTAATCCTAGTAAGGATGTAACATAATGCATTTTAAATTATTAAATATTACATTCTTGACCTCTAATGACTAAATATTCATTAAAATACCATCAATATTTCCATATAATTGAGGACTCATTTTATCCTCACCAAAGTAGTTCAACATTTTGGTTTTATCTCAATAATCTAGAAAAATACCTTTCTAAATATCCCTTTTTAGGTAAATATTTCTTCTTTATAGAAAAAAATTCTTTCCATGGAGGTATTAGACTCATTCTATGGGAGGTGACTCAAAGAGCAAGGTATGGATTTCCAAACCCTTTTCTCATTTCTTATTTGAGATTATTTTCCTTAAAAAAGAATAATTTTTTTTGAGAAAATGATTAAGTTATCAGGGAATCATATTTTTTTTACTTATATGATAATAAATCACCCATAACCACAGACCGAATTCTTTTTTATAAGTCGTTACTATGTCAAAATATGGGGTTTCTTCAAAACATTATATTTTAATTTCAATTCTCTTATAACAATCCTCAACTGCATAATTTGAAATATCTCAGGAATGTTAATAGAAAACCAACATCATACCTTATTAATATTAATTAATTATATTTTATATATTTAAATTCACTATAATAATAATAACTAATTTTACAATAAATAAATAAATAGTTTTACTATTTACTAAATTTCTATACAAATATAATATTGTATTATTTAAAATCATGATATCAAAATATTATAATTTCAATTTGAAAAATAAAAGTTTATTTTTATATCTTCAATTCAAAATTTTCTTAAAGTAAAGTTTTGGTAATTTTTAGAAAAAAGTTTTTTTTGTGAATGATAGAAATTATATATTTTTATTAAAAACAATATTTTTATTTAAAGAATTTAGAATGGTATATTTTTTTTTAAATTCATTTTAAAGTAGTATTAATTCATTTATATTATTAATAATCTAATTAAGACCATTATAATAAATTTTATTTTTTTATAATAACATTTTAAACCTAAGAAGACATTTTTATGGAAAACCACTTTTCATCAAATATTATGGGTATAATTTTAATTTAAACTAATATAGAATTGAAATGGATAAAATGGATTCCATATCTTGAATTAGAATAATTAATATAATTTATTATGTTAATTTAAATATTTTTTGATTATGAATAGTAACTATTGTAAATATTTTTCACATTGGTAAAAAAGGTAAAACAAGGAAAAAAAGTAATGCATAATGCTTAAAAATATCTATAAAATAAGAATTTATCCTATTATATGAGTTAATTTAAAAAACATATAAGTTTATTGAGTTTAATAATGTATTATAAAATAATATATTGAATTTGGGAACCCAAGATTGACATTTGTGAATATAAGTTATATTTGTTTCAAATTAAAAACTATTTTGGGGTCTTTAAATATAATGGTATAGTTGGATGGTTCCATTAATATTATTTAAGATAAAAAAGTATAACCACCTTATTTTTTTAATAACCAAAAAATTAATGTATTCCATCATTTTACTTGATTTCAATAGAAAAATAATTTACACATAAATTGGGTATTTTCCAAAAAATTATTTTTCATGCATTTTTTATTCTTATATTATTTTTTTATAACTATATAAATTTAATTTAATAAAATGGATTCTATATTTTTTATCTACATTTTCCAATATTTTTTGAATAACCTTTTTACTATAGGCCATATAATTAAGTTATCATAGTAAAAATATATGTTATCATAGTTAAAGAGAAAATGAGTTTTAAGTGGTTTGACCAAGACATATAGCTAAAAATCTATCAAAAACATGTTTAAATTTTATTAGTTGAGTTTATATCTATCATTTCCCATATTATCTTATAATTTTGGGTGTTTATATTCCATAATACATGATTATGATATATATATATATATATATTATTTAATCTTTCATGTAATTCTAATTATGTACTTTCCCTAACATATAAAAGGGTACATCATCTCACATTTTCCTCAAACCTTTTTAGAAATATAGTGAATAAAATACCTATTAAATTTTATTCCTAAAATATTAACCCATATCATAGATACCTTGTTTTGATCAAAATTTTCACCTTAGGAGGCCATATTTGTAAACAAATTTTTGCTATCTGCAAAAGATGTAAAGCACTGAACAAAGTGTTTTTATTTAATTTATTATTTTATCTACTTAAATACTATATTAAGCATTCCAATAATAAAACATCATTATCTTACAATATATTGGGATGTAATTATTTTTATTTCATATCCTTAACTCATATCCTATTCCATCAAATGGGAAATAAAACCATCATTCGTGTATACAGAGATCTACCACCTCACGAACCACTGTGATTTGTTTTGCAGCACCACCTCTCACCAGCAGTTATAATTATATATGTAATATATATATATATATATGGTTTTCATGAAATAATTATTATTCTATAAATATAATATTCTTGTTATTTTCATAACTTTCAGCATATTAAATTTTTTTTGACATCACTCATGCACACATGTGGGTTACCTTTTCCATAAAGCGATGAAATTTGTTTTTCATGTCACCCTTTCATGAATAGTTATAAAATTATTTTTAATGTATATGAAAGAAAATTATCTCATGATTATTATTTTTTAGATGATGTAACTATTCCCAATTTTTCCATGGTAAAAAAACCAAAGTTAATTTCTAATTATGAACTGAATGTCCTCAAAACATACAATGTGGACTTCACATATTAAGTAATTAAATATATTATTTAAATAATTTAAATAAATGATTCAATGATAATATATTAAACCATAAAATATTATTAAATATTTAAATAATTAAGACAAATTTTTAATATAGTAGTGAATCGATATAAAAAGAAACTATGTACTTCACGTAATGGATTTTGTCTCAATTTCCCTTCATTAAGGCATACTTTAATAATATGCACCTAATTTATTATATATAGTGTATATACTACCCCTTTCACATGTTATAATATGA
Organism: Viscum album; assembly: GCA_963277665.1. NCBI lineage: Eukaryota > Viridiplantae > Streptophyta > Magnoliopsida > Santalales > Viscaceae > Viscum > Viscum album. The sequence continues at coordinate 765,172,561 of OY728119.1, read as the reverse complement.
ATAATTCACAATTCATGGCATTTTATGTTATAGTTTAAATTATTTCACCAAATGGATTTTGACTTGAAGGTTACCAAGTTGTAAGGATTTTCTTAACTCAATTTCCAATAATTAGGTTATAATTATACATAGTAAACTGATCTATGCTAAGATTATGTGTTAACTGAAAATTTATTGTATTATGTTTTTTTTACACATTTTTTTAGTTTTATAATTGTTAAATATAATCACTTCATTGATTAAATAATAATTTCAATGATAACATCTTTGTAAGGATTATTCATCTCAATAAAATTTCATTGATACATGTATTGTAATATGAAACTACTTATTTTTATAAGGTGTATATTCTAAAAATTGATATGTTATATCATTAATTAATTTATTTCCCAAGATATTTAAATTTAAATTTATTTTACCTCTTTCATGAAATATTGTTTCAAATTTTATAAATGTTTCATGGGATTTCATTATCTCAATTTCAATTCTTTGAGGCTTAATTCAGGTTATGCACCACATTTTATTTTATATCAGGAACTTGATACCTCATTATATTTTTTCCACATACAATTTAATGTAAATTATGGGTGTTATAGAATAGATTTATGTTAAATAATTTAATGTATTTATGATTCAATTAAGGTTTCATAATTCACATGATAATATCCATGAATGCAAAGCTCGGTCACTGTTCATAGATGCCAGATGCTAGAGTATCTGGAATGCATGCAACATGGTTCACCACAAGGGGATTTCAAGTTTGTGGCTGACAGTCTTGGTCCATGCCCGCTCCCTGGCCATCGACCTAGTCCTACTTCTTATGAATTGGTAGTCCTCTTCTTCCCTCTGTCGTCTCATGGCTGGCAAGGTATCAGATAAATTGGTTCACAGGTATACCTTGCAAGGCAACTAGGTCTGATGGCATCCTCCTATTTTTGGTCTCAAGTTGAATTTTGAAGGGTTATTCATTAGTGGTAACATGAGAGGGGCATGAGTTGTTCACAACTGATACAACTCTTTCCTTCTTACCATTAGTGCTTATTTTGGCAGTGGGGACTCTCTCGTGGTAGAAGCTTCAGCCATGCATATGGGGATGGAATTATGCATCTCACATAGGATCTCACTGGAGGGGGTGGAAACTGATTCATCTATTCTACATAGATCCATCATGAATTCTATCCTAATTCCCTTAGGTATTACTTATCTAGTTTGCAGATGCATGAGTCTTATATCCAATCACATTATTATTACTCACATATGGCGGGAAGGGAATATGGTGGCGAACTTCTTGGCCTCATGGGACTCCCCTAATAACTCTTATATCATCTTTAATACCACATGTTCCCTCCCCCCTAAGTGTGCTAATATCGTGAGAGCTGATGCTCTTAGAATACATTATTTTAGGCCCCAATAATTATATTCGAGCATTTCTCCCCTCTTTTTTAAATAAAAATTGTTAATGTTAGTCAAATAAAGACTTTTAACAAAACACTTCCTCTATGTTATTTATATTAGATCAAGAATATATTTTATAAACATAAATTATTTGATAAATTTATTTTCCATGATATTTAAAATTTTTAAATGCTTTTAAAAGGAAATTTTATAATAGGAAATTTCATAACATTCTCTACATGGGTCACTTTTGACTATATTTACAAAAGTTTGAAAATAATTATTATTTTAACTATTATGATAGGAATGGATTTTACCACTATCATAACCATTATTTTATTTGAAGCATCATTTATAAATTTCTATAATTATTTTAAAGGAAAATTTTTTTAGAATTTTTTTAGAATTTTTTGATATTAATGGTATAAAAATAAAATGGTATTTTTCCCCAATTTCAAAAAAAATTATTTTCATCTATGTAATTATACCTAAAAAATTCCATTACATCATTGGAAATATGATCTTATGAAATTATACACATTATTTATCTTTATTTATAACAACCTTGCTCTTTATTTCACATTAAGAAATGATTTATTACATAATATTACACTTAATATAACCCAGGAGATTGAGAAGTCTAGTGAATTTTGGAATTAGGTACATATAATAACATCTTGAACATGGTATACAATAACATTAATATAAAATTCCTTAACATTATTATAAAAATACATGGTTTTTAAAACTCCAAGGGATAACCTGGGGACATACATAAGAAAGAGATGAGCTAAAAATCCTAATAAGGTAATAAATATAGAATAATGTGATAAATTTTAGATAATAGGTATATAATTAGGGCATAAAAATAGTAGTAATCATAAACATTAATAATGATACATGATATAACATGGTAATCATAACATAGAAAAAGTGGAAACAACTTAAAACAATGCATCATAAACATAGGTCAAGGCTAAACCGCCAAGACATAATAGTAAGAAATGTACCACAAATGAATCAGGTTCACTCCCTATCCCAACATGACATCTAATGATACCAAAAATTAACCAATATATTAGATCACTACATAATTCTGGGTGCACCCATCACTTCATTTCATTCTCATGCTTAAATATGCCACATAGACCATACAACATGGATTCATTCTGTATCATATTTTATTCCATAATAAATGAGTATGGAATAAATAAATGTATTTCCCAAGTCAAATATGTATAAGTGTATAATGTTTAATACCCTTGATAGAAAATGGGTATGGTATTCATTACACAGCTGTTTTGGCATGGAAAATCGTGATGAAATTTCGACAACATAACAACATCACATAAAAATATATAAGGTAAAGAAGATACTTGAATAAAGAGGAGAAAGGAAAAGATCCCTTACTAAATTTTATCATGGTAACAGGTGTACATAAAGGATAATGGGAGGGATTGATGAGAGTAAAAGGGGGATATAATAATTTATACATTAAACTGATAGTAAGTGGAATATTTAAGAAAATTTACCAATATAAGAAAATAGAATTTAAGAGGCATAACATAAAATAAGTGCTTGAATGGAAATGAGAAGAGAGAAATCCCTTACTTGAGTGTGTGACTCCAAATGATTGGGAGGGGATTATTGAGTGATTGGGGGTTCATTGGGAGGAATATAAAGTGAGTAGGAAATATTATGTTTATTCTCCATAGAGTATTAGTGAAGGAAAATGTGAGCTTTTATTGGTTTATATAAGAAAGAGGGGGATTTCATTATTATACAGGATTTGGACTCTATATAATAAAATAGCCAAAACCACAAACCATACCACGTTTCACCCATGGTTTTATATAAATATAAGTGGTAATAATTATTTTAAAATAATAAGGTAATAACAAAAAAATATAATGTTTTTTTCTTTTGTGTAGATGAGTGATACTCTTAATGAAATGATTTTAAAACCATAAAATATAATAATGGTTTTGGGGGATTCACAATGTCTTTGTAAATTTAATCAAATAAACATAAAATAATATTATTTTAAAGATAAAACATAGGTTTGGTCATGGATACCTATTATAGTATTTATTACACAACGTTTTGGTCATTATGATGTCATAATATAGAAAGTATATTTATACGATATGTATTTTTTACCCAAAAATTTGACAGCCTCAAAAAATTATGAAAAATTAACCATTATAAAATATCTAAATTATGATTACAAAAAATAATATTCATATTATCTAAATATTTTTCTAAATATTTTAATTTTTACTTTTAAAATAAAATCTACAATTATTAAGAAATACTAGGTTTGTTGACAATACCAGTTTTCAAAACCTTTTAAAATTTACATTTAACTTCATAAAAATTATATGATCATTTATATTTAATAAATATTAAATAATAATAATGTTTTATTAAAATATTATTTATTTAAAAAATATATCAATTCATCAAAATAAATTCCTTAATTGAATTTAAATATTGACCAAAATTATAATTTGTGTTTTATTGAATCAAAATAATTTTTTTATAAAATAACAATAATAGAATTAAAATATATTCATTATTCTATAAAAAATAACACACATACACATATTTCTATGGTATTGATACATATCCCTTTAATAACCCCACAAAATCCCTAATAGTAAGTTGTGTAATGGTGAGACTTTCCTGGGGTGGTTCAACGGACATGGTTTGGGACGTGATATCGATGAGATTGAACTTCCCCATAAACAGTTTAGATCATGTTTAAGTTGTTGGACCTCAACATGGTCTTGGTCTAAGGAAAATCCCAATGATGTTATCTCACTTTGAAGCTCTGATAAATGGGATTTATAGGGTATGATCCTACTAGTTGAGGCCATCACTTCCTTTTTTATGTCAATTGTATTTGTTAAAACCATATATTTATACTAATCATGTGATCACTATTTAAAAAATAAATATTCAATGGTAAATATACTTTAACGGTATTTTAAATTTGATAGAATATAATAAAACAAAATAAGTGAATTATTTTTCTATAACCATATTACATAATAATAAATTTAATAAATCCAAAAAGGAATTTTATATATAATAGTCCGGGTTGTTACATGATGGATTATAAAGACTTATTAATTATATTTTCATGAAACCCATTTCATTTACAAGGTTAAATAATGTTGTAAAGGAATGAATGGTGTTGTTAAATGATTGATGATGAAAATAAATTATTTTATGTTTCATATTCATGTACTGTACATAGACATTATTAATGCTGATATGTGAGCCTGATGCAACTTATAGGATTAGTGATCATAATAAAACATATACAATGAGTGTTCCCAATATATCTTATATGACCTATGTTACCGATATATATCTCACATGAATTGGGTAATGTTACTTTCCATATAAGGCAATAAATAGAGTGTTAATGGAAGATAATTATTAAATAGATATAACTAGGTACTAGTTATATAAAAAATGAGTGAATATTGGTGATGAAGATAATATTCTATGATATTGCCACATTTTCACTATGCTTGTTATGAGTTCTAATGATTATTTTGATCGATATTCACATCACATGGCTCAATATTATTGATTATCATAACATATTCCTATGATAAATCTTTATTTCATGTCATATTTCTAATGATCTTGGTTTTTATTGGTATACATTTTCTTATGATATTCCCATGCACTTTCAATATGTCATCATTTCTTTATTCGCATCTTATGGTTCATAGTGACATATAATTGTTTATTCTTATGTTTAACCTTACATAGAATATGTGGTCACCCTTATTATGTTTTCCATTACCCTAATTTATAAAGAGATATGTTAAATGTATTATGTCTAGAAAAGATTCATATAGGAATAATTCTATGATATATTTTTAACAATAATTATAAAATAAGAAAATATGGGTATGCTATAAAAAATTCTCACATGAGGACATTGGTAATGTTATGTATGAGTTATTCTTAATTCTCTAAAACTATAAACTAAAGAGAACTTATGTATGTAATTTACCCAGTTTTAATATTTTATGTTCTATCTTTTGGAAGGAAAAAATTGGGATATGTTTATGAGTATCAAATATAGAAATGTGAAGAATACTTTTTTGGCACCGAAACTAGGATTTCTGGTTCATGGTTGTTATAGTTGGAATTTGAGAAAGGTTTTAGAAAAATTTAGCTATTAAGTTGTTTTCATGTGATGTTATCTTACGATTTATGGATACCATTATGGTTTTATCATTTTGAGGTTGATTATAATCTCAATATAATAAACACCACTTCTAAGGTTTTAAGTTATGTGATTTTAAGGAGATTAATTATATTTTGGGATATTTTTTAGGTTGTAGTGTATAAAACCTTTATGTTTCATGTGAAAGATTATTTTGGGATATTGCAATAAGATTTTTGTAATGTAATCTGATAGGAATGAGACAAATGTTTAGGTTAAAACATTATTTAATGTTGATGTCATTGATTTTAATTGAGATATAGGGTTATTTATTTACAGAATGATCAATATTGAACCGTTTCTGTTATTGTTTATTTTTTAAGATTAATTTATTATTTTGTTATATAATAGTTTATTTATTTTAGGAATTAACTTATCATGTTATTTCCATATTGGTTTTTATTAAAGAAGGGATAAATATATTTTCATCTTTTTATATAGCTTATGATCAATCAGAAGTTGATTATAGTGCTTGAAGAATTAAATATTCATACTCCAAATTTAGAGTAATGGATGAGATAAATGTGGATTCTTATTGAAACATGCTGAAGAAAATTAGGATAATATATTTACTTATGTTCGTAGTATAGATAGTAAAGGAATTCCTCAATTTTGGATAAATACCTTGAAACAAAAATGTTATCATATCAATTTCAATTTTGATGAATTAATGTTATTGGTAACAACTCATTATTTTATATTTATCGGGTCATTTAATTTCTCATGATCATTCACTTTCTTATGATCAATTTTCATTGTCACTATCTATCTTAATTTGGACATTACTTTTTTTCCTTTATTCCATATATTCACTTCCAACTAATTTTCCCCAACTTGGAAACCAAGTTACAAGTTAATACTTAAAAACATTGTATTAAAATTTTACTCTTTTCAAAAAGAAGTTTTAATCACCATTTTATGATTTTTCTCTCAACAAAAGTATTTTCAAATATTATAAAACCCTTGATTAGTGAGATTAATTTAAAATTATAAAGATATGATTTCAAAAAAGGGTCAAGAATGTAACAACTTCAATAAAGTTAATAGTAAATAAATTTCATACCTTATTAATATTAATTAAATAGATAATATATATTTATTTTCAATTTGATAACATTCACAATTTTTCCAATAAAATGGGAATAGTTTTGTTTTTACAAATTTTTTTTACATTTATTATATGGATTTATTAAAATGATTAATATCATTATTTTAAAATTTTAATTTGAAAAAAAAATATATTCATATTTTTATGTAATAAATTATAATCATCTTATAGTTATTTGTTTATAAAATTTATGAAAAAGATTATTTTTTCTTTGAGTTATAGAAAATATCAATTTTTATTGGAAAATGACTTCCCTTTTCATATATCCATGAAGATATGTTTTTGAAAATTATATTTTTTATTTATATTTTTAATAATATAATTAATATCATTGGATTCAATGTTATAATTTATTTCCATATAATTTTTTTAAACTTCTGAAGACATTTTTTTGGAAATCAATTCTCATCACATTTTATGGGTTTAATTTCAAATTAAATTCGACAACTTATATGTATGAAATTTTTAAAAATACATTTTAATGTTTTTAATCATAACAGTTAAAATAAATCAGTTTTTAAAACTTAATTTTCATTCATTTTGAAAAGAAAAAATAGTAAATATTGTTCATTCAATTAAAAGAGGAAAAATTTGGTTAAAATAATGGGTTCATACGTTAAAATATCTCTAAAAAAAATATTATCATATTATATAAGTTATAATCATTAAATCTTATTTCCATGGAGTTAAATAATGTATTTTGAAACATTATTTTGATTTTTGGAACCGAAGATAATCTTTTGTGAAGATATGTTTTATTTTATTCAAATTGAAAAAAAATTGCGGCTTTGTATTTAATTATATTTTTGGATGGTGCCATTCAGTTTTTTCATAAACCAAAAGTATAAAAATGTAATTTTTATAAATTATACATAATAGTTTTTAGAAACCAACTTTTTCTTTGAACCCATTGTAAAATGTTTTTTACCTTTAAATTTGGTATTTTGCTGAAAACTATTCATCATGCATTTTGGGTTATTATATTAAAAGTAATTTATGCTACCTTTATATGTTGAATTTGATGAAATTTTTTAATATTTATGATGCAAAATTTACAAAATAAATTTCAAAATCCTATTTTACTTTTTTTGTTATAATTCTATTATCATGGTAAAAAATTTAAGTGATCAATGTTAAGGGAAAAATGAGTTTAAAGTTGTTTAACTAAGACCTGAGGATTAAAATGTATAAAACTTCATCTAAATGTGATTTTTTGAGTTTATTTTGATTTTATCACATATTATATTTTAATTTTGGGTTCCTTGGTTCTAGTTTATGTGTTTATGGTATATATATTATCTAATATTTTATATAATTCTATATGTGCCCTTTACCTCAATTAAAATGAGAACAAGCTATCATATTTTCCTTATTTTGAGAAAATTTTTAACTAAATTATATCTAAAATAAATTCATAAAATACCATCCATATCCTATAGTTCATGTTTTGAGGATAAGACCCTTCATAGGAGGCAAATGGTGTAAACATAAGGAGGTTTTCCGAAGAAGTGGTAAAGAACTTAACTACGCGTTTTTATTTTATTTCTTCTTTTAACTTCTTAATACCTCAATTATACATTAAGATATAATAATATTAGTAACTACAATATACTGTGATTTATTATGTTTTTATCATACCCTTAATCCACATCCTCTTCCATCAAATAGGAAATTAAACCATCATTTGTGTATATAGCGGGCTACTGCCTCGCGAATCGATGTAATTTATTTTCCATCACCAACTCTCAAGAATCGTTATAATTATGTAATTAATATATATATATATACATATATATATATGATATTAATTACAAAATTATAATTCTATAAATATAATATATCATATTTTTTTACATTTCCCTGCATTAATAAATAATAATGTCCCTTTACATACTAATGGAATACAACCTCTACGAAGTATTGTGATTTTTTATCACATAAACCTTTCATGGAATGTTATAAAAATGTATTTAAGGTATAAAAATGATATTTATATCATTTTTATTATTAAATATATGATTTAATTATTACCACATTGACCCCAGTCAACATACAAATGTTATTTTCCAATTTTGAACTGAACATCCTCAAAACACATGACATGGACATACCTAATTAAGTAATTAAATATATTATTGAAATAATTGAAATAAATAGTTTAATGATAATTAAATATATAAAAAATTGTTCCTAATAATTAAATAATTAATATATGTTTATTATACACAAGTTACATACCTAAAAAGAATATGTGTACATGAGGTAAGAGATTTCGATTCAATTTCCATTTATCGAGGCATGTATTAATAATATTCACCCAATTTATTTTATATGATTTATATAAAACCCCTATATCATATTAGATATTGAATTATATATAATTCATTTCATTCTATTCTATATTTCAAATTATTTCATTCATTGGTATTTGACATAAAAATTACCAAGTGGTATGGGGTTTTAACTAAATTTTTACTCATTATGATATACATACACTTAATTGATTATGTTATGCTAAGATTGTGAGTGAAATGAAATATTATTTTATTATATTTTATTAAATTTTTTTATGGTGGTAAAATTGTTACATATAATCAATTCATTTATTAGATTCTAAATTCTATGATATAATCTTTGTAAGGATTATTTATCTCAATATCATTTCATTGAGGCTTGTCTTGAAATATAAAAATACACCCTTTTATAAGGTGTTTATACTACTTATTGAGATATTTTATCCTGAATGAATCTTTTTTAAATATATTTAAATTTTATTTCATGTTCACCATTTTATGATATATTGATTCAAATGCTACAAAAGTTATAATGAATTTTATTGTACCAATTACAATTCATTGGGACATAATTCTTGTTAAAAACCATGTTTTATTTTATATTGTGTAATTACTACCATATAATAAATTTCTCACATATTAGTTCTTAGACATTATAGTTTTTATTGAATCATGTTATTTTCCATCATTCAATGGCTTTTTTATTTATACATTATCCAAGGTGCACGAGTTTCTCATCTCAAACTTCATTTTTGTGACCTTTTTTATTGATACACCTCTAATATTATATACTGTGTATATAATGAATATTAGAATATAATATAATTAATATTTTTATACTCATGATATTTCATGTTCCTTGTTATTTTCATGCCCTCAAAGGGTTTTTGGTTTTAAAAGGAAAAAGGGTTTTTCTTTAAAAATAATGTTTTAATGTTTTAAATAATTTGAAATAAAATAATCTTCTATGTTATTTATATTATTTAAAAAATTTTATTTTATAAAAAATAATTAATTTATAATTTTTTTATATGATATTTGAAATTTTTATAAAAGGTTTTCAAATGAAATTTCATAATATTTTCTGTATAGGTCACTTTTGACTCTAATTGCAGAAATTTGAAATGAATGATTATTTTGAGCATTTATGACATGAAATATATTTTAATCCCATAATTATCATTATCATATTTAAAGATGAATTTATATTTTTTATGGTTATTTTCAATGGAAATAATTTTATAATTATTTAGTAATTTGTTTTTGATTTTTAAGGTACCTAAAATGGTAATATTTCATACTGTCAAAGAAATGGTTTAATGTTAATTTAAAGGTTATTTCATCTATGTAAAAATAATTTAAGTATTAATTGTATTCTCTAAGAATATAATCTTATGATACCATATATATTCTTTATCTATATGTATTTTAATTATTTTTTAAAGATAATTTCATGAAACTCATTTCATTTCCCTAGGTAAATAAATAAATAATGAAATGATAGTTGTTGTTAAAATATTAATGACAAAAATGATAATTCCATGTGTTATATTCATGTAACATGGGTAAAAATTATTTAGGAATATGGGTGATCCTGATAAATAATATATGATAGGTGATCCCGATATAGCTTTTACAAAGGGTGATCCTCATATATCTTATAAGACAAATGAGGTCAATATATCTCTACAATGCATTAGGTAATGTTCCACATCTTTATAATAAAGAGGGATGGAGGAACATGATAGTTTTATACTATAGATTAAACTATGATCTAGTTATATCTCACATGAGTGAAAATGGGTGATGAAGATAATATTCCAAGAAACCTAAAAATTTTCTCTATTCTTTATATGAGTTTTTAATGAATGATTTGATCACAATTAACATAAAATAGATTATGATAATTGAATCTATGACTATTTCCATTAATAAAGACTTATTAATTGTCACGTGTTTAATGATCTAGGTTTTATGGGTATTAATTTTATTATCTTATGCTCAGTCACTTTGATTAATTCATCATCCACTTGTACTCAACTTATTCTCTCCCATGACATTAAATTATTAATTCTTATATTTACCCTTAATGATAATTGAACTCACCCTTATTATGAATTCCATTTCCCAACATTATAAATAATTGTGTTAAATGAATAATTTCTTAAAAGTTTCATTTTTGAATATTATTATGGGATGCCGAAGAATTATTATTAAATAAGAAAAGCTGGGTATATTAAGAAAAATTATCACTTGAGGAAATGGGTATTGTTATGTAATTTTTTTATAATTTTATAAAATTATAAACCTAGAAAGTCCCTGTAAATTTAATTTATACTATTTTATATTTGATGTTTTTGGTTTTGTGTAACATCTCATGTAAATAAATAAATAATAATTTCTATTTTTATAAATATTTTTTGAATTAACTATTAATTTTACTTTAAAGGGGTTTCTATGTTCGATGGCGTACCTGATACGCAACAATAAGTTTCTTTGAAATCATACATTGTACAATAAGAATATAATATTATTATTTTAAATGGTAGTAAACTCTTAGCCATTGTATTGGTAGTAATGAACAAAACTAACTACAATATTATTATACATGTTTGTTAAATAAAAGTTATAGGCTTAAAATGTGAATGAATATTATTTTAAGCATAATTTACTTTAAAAGGTCGATTTAACGCCTTTTAATGGAAAAACCTCTTCAAATATAGTTTTAGTAACTTTTATTTGTTATATTTGACAAAATAAAATTCTTCTTTAGATTAGGGACATCAAAATTTTCTTCGGGTAAATTTTTGGTATTTTTCTGATAAAATTCACTTTTTATGAATAGTGAAAAATGCTGTATTTTTATTCAAACGTAACTTTTTATCTAAATTATTTATATGGTTATATTATCCTTTTAATTTGTTTTAAAGTTTAATTAGATTATATTTTTACCAATTAATCCAATTTTGGTAATTGTAATTAATTTTACTTTGAAATTGGAAATAAACAAGTATCAATCTTTTGATAGTTATTGTTTTTTAAAGACATGCTATTTGTTTTGACAATAGGAATTAATTTTAAATTAACTAATTCAAATTCTATGTTTTTAATTTGGTAAAATATACATAATTTTTTAATTTGGAATATCAAATATATCTTAGGCTGAATTTTTGGTACTTTTTTGAAAAACTTCAATTTTTGATGAATAGTGAAACCACTAAGTAGTAGTTAAAAACTGACATTTTCATTTAAATGAAAATTTACCACTTCTGTGGATTAAATATCAAATATACGACCTAAATGGTTGTTATTAGTAAGTAAAATTTGGTTCAATAATATGAAAATAATTTTTGGTGAATAGTAAATTTTGACTTTTATTTACCGCGGTTAAAGGTAAATATAGTAATTCAAGGTAAAAAGAATATTATAATAATAAAAAATTATCTCAACACTTGTCCTAACCATATTGGTTGAGTAATTTAAGACCATGGGCATATTTGGGTCGATTTTGGGACCCCATGGTGCCACTTGGGAGTGATAATGACATTTTAGATTAATTAACTTAAAGTTATGATAAAAATGACACAAACAAATATCTTTTAGTAAATATATTATTACATGGGGTTATATAAGATATATTTTTGACTATAAATATTAATTATAAATATAAAAATATTTCATACATCGTGGTATTTTTTTTATAATTTTTAGACATCAAATAAATTAAATTATTTATCACACAATAATGATGCAGTATTTACCTCATTAATAAAAGATTTAAATAAATATGATTATAAATATTAATAAAATATCCAAAACCTATCCAATTCTTATTGTATGATTTTATTTCGACCATGAGTAATCTTATATTTGACTTTAATTAGTTTTGTATCTTTAGAAACTTAATATCATTATATAATAAAATAATATTTTCACACTTTCCTAAAGAGCCCCTCCTCCCCCTTATAAAAAGCCCTCACTTATTACTAATTCCTCACACCTCTCAAGCCCCCTGGATCATCCAAAACCTACCCAAATAAGCTCTAAAAATCTCTCTCCTCCTTCTAGAAGCCATACCTTAGGCAGAAGGCAGTTCAAGAATCCCTTTTGATTCAAACCGAAGGGAGTTACCCAAATTAAAGGTAACGATTCCTCTTAACTTCTTTTCTTTTATTTTACTTATCCAACACCTAAAATGTTTTTATTAATTTCTTTTATAACAAAAACAGTATCATAAATATACTAGGATGTTTTTATGATATTTATTTAAACTACACTTACACACACCTCCATCTAATGGGTGAGGAACATACTATTTCTATGAATGGAAAACTGACACCTCACGAAACGATGATTGTTAGATTATCTCCTACGACCTCTCATGGTAGCAATTAAGATGAAACTATATTTATATATGATATATATTATGTTTATTTTTTCATTATGATTTTTTATTTTTCTTTTATATCATTCATCTATGGTTTCAATTATTGGTAAACACAATAATTTCATTTGAGGAAGTGCAGACTACCGCCCCCTCGAAGTGATATGACTCGTTAATTCCATATGTGGGACACATAGAGGATAGTGTTAATGATATTATATATTATATTATACTATAATTATAATATACCTATGTATCATTATGTTTTAATTCTGTTAAATTATGAAATAGAAATGAAAGTAGCGTTCATGCGTACGTACATCTTACCATCTCTATGAACGGTGCATTTCATTTCTTACCTCCAAATGTTATGTACTATTACAAATACATGTATATACTGGATATATATTATATATATTATATCTAAATCATATATATAATTCTGGATATAATGAAATATTTACCACATGGACAACTTGTAATTATCTGGTGTTCATTTGTGACTCAAGTACCAAATATCGACAAAACAACCATTATTAACTTAAATGATTACATAATGTTTATAACATGGTAATAAGTAATATAAAATGAATAATAAACTTTAAAAAGGTTCTCAATCAAGTATAAATTAACTTTATTTTATTGTTCATGAGATTAATGAACGAACAGGTCATGTCGGACATGAAGTAAGGGGCTTCGTCTCAATCTCCTTTCATTGAGGCATATTTCGATAATATATACATTCTTCTTTTACACAATGTATAATAAAACCATTTGAATTTTACTTTCAATAAAATGGAATATTTTTTCTATGAAGCATTTTACTAAACTACAAACAGAATGTTTTTAACGTTTGCAGCGACAATGACCTCTCCGTCACCGTAATCGTAATTTGGATTCCTCTATAAGACTTCATGTTTTCTAAAATGAAAAGGAAATACCTTATTATATTTTTGGGTGTTTTGGTATTGAAAATTGTATTTGAAATGGATTTATTATTTCAATATCTTGAAATTATTTCTTTTGATTTCAAATTAAACGTTATTAGTGAAATGTTTATATTTGCAATATTTTATGTGTTATGATTTTATTATGGTACTTTGAAATTTGATCAGTGGTTATGTGATAAACCATATGATAGGTGGTGCTGTGATAAAATAGGATGGGTGGTTACATTATAACCTCTAATGCATTGTGTATGGAAGTTGTCCGTATGACTATTCTATTTAGTGATATGTGTGGAAGTCGACTGTATGGTTATTCCACTTAATAATGTTTATGTCCCAAGTTACCTTTATATGTTATGTGTTCTTTATATTGGATTAATTGCAATATTTTGGTTAAAAAAGGGTAATAAATTATCTTTTATTCAGTCAAGAGTATTTACTACTTCATATAGGTGAAATGTATTACTTATGATAAAGTGTTCATGGTTTACATGTTGTTATAAAAAACTAACAATTTTCCTTCTTTGTGTATCCCTCACTGAGCTTTTTATGCTCATCCCAAGTATTTGAAATGTTTTTCATAGGACATAAAGTGTAATAGGGTCAAGAACGGAATTAAGAAAATCTCCTAAACATGGAACTAGACATGACTCTTTTTTTTAAAATTTTTTATTTTGTGAAAAAATGGAAACTGAGTGGATGTGTCTACATGCATTATTCAAGTCGTCATGTATATGTTATGGCCTAATTATCTAAAACTATAAACCTGAAAAGATCCTCAATGTGAATTATTCATTTTAATTCAAGATTATATAAATGTTTAAGGCTAGGGCCAAATATTTTGGATGGATAAAATTGGGTCATGTTTATAATTAAAAATTATATAAATGTAAAGATTATGTTTTTATCACTGGTTTCAAGTGTGTAGGTTCATGGTTATTATATAATTAATCATTACAAGTAACCCTAAAAAGTTAATTAATTATAATATAACATTTTTATAATGGTTATATATTTATTGGTTTTTATCATTATTTAAAATTATTTTAAAAATATCTCTCACTATGGTTTATTACACTACCTATGTGAATAGTGATGTTTTCATAATCATACATATTTGATGGATATTATTTAAATTCTATTTAATGATTGAATATAGACTCAATAATAAATTAATTTAATGACTATGAATTTGGAATGGTTAAATACAAATCATTACAATGAAATTATAAGTAAATAATCATAAACATTTTTACAATAAAAAAACAAGCTTATTATAAAATATTCTTTGAATGGTAATTCATTCTGACCTGTTAAACAAATATTATTTTGTAATGACATAAAAAATATACCATGAAACATTTTTATATTATAAAACCAATATAAAAGGTTCTTCAGTGATTTTCAAAAAAAAATTATTTTAGAAATGTGGACTAGACAAACTTATAATGAATGAGAGAAAGAAAATTAAATATAATAAATGAATAATACATGATAATAAATTATTGAATAATAATAAAAAATAAAAGTGAATTTTTTTTGAATCATTTAAATAATTAATATAAATTTATCATTTGGGAAGTAAAGATTGAATTAGGTGAGTCAGTATTCAAGTTAATTGTATTCTTAAATAAATTCTCCTATATTATGTTATAACCATTCTTCATTGACTAATATATTATATTTTTCTGTGAATCATACCCTTTAATTTTTTTATGCTTTATTTACAACTATTTTATAATGATTTACTAATTTTTCTCATAATTTATTCCTTAATATATTCTTACTTTATATGTAATGCACATTGTAGTGTTTTTTTATCACACTTATCCTTTATTGAGATATGATCAAAATTCCACATTTCTTTCCTTAGTGTGGGGTATTTACTTCTCTATATATGAATTTTATAAAAAATTTAATTAAATTTAATGGATTTAAAATTTATCTACGATTTTATCTTTTAAGTAATTTTGATTCAAAAGATACCAAATCCATAAGCACTTCTTCTCCGATCTCACATTGAAATTGGGACTGACTATGTCTCAATTAATATTTATGGAAATTCCCCATTCATTATTTCTAAAAGTCCACATATTTTATTCTCCTACACTTAAATATTGTTTATATTATTTTATGGTTTCCATTTTTCATTCTTCTATGATTTCATATGGTCATTTTCCACCATATTTGATTTTAATTTCATAAATATGAGGGGAATCTCATTTTAACATTTTCCTCTTAGGCCATTTTCTACAGAATTTAATTTTATTAAAAAAATATTGAAATGAATCAATTTTTAACACTTTTTAGATGATCTATTTCACCAAAAATGTTATTTATTTTTCTATATAAATATTCCTTCCCATGTTTTCACATATTTTTAAAGTAATTTTTTCTAAATTTTTTTTCAATTATTTACCTTGAAATAAATTTTTTTAAAAATGTAATGGGTATTTATTTTTATTTTTCAAATAAATTTTATAATTTAATAATAAGGTGTTTTCACCTATGTCAACATCCTTTATCATTTCTTATGATTCACTAGGGATATTCTTTAATGATACCATCTACCTTCTCTGTCTAGATGAATAATGATTGGGATTTGTATAAATCATCATCAAACCCATTTATATCTCATGGTTTACTCATGTTATGAATAGATTATTATTTTTTCAGGTTAATTTGGAACACATATGCACATTTCTCATTATTTTATTAATGGATTTGGAATTATAAAACCTTTTAATGCACTGGGTAAAGTTTTATATCACATGATATGAAATGTATAGGAATAATGAGTAAACCCAATGAAATATTGACCGCTATCCACTATGTTTATAAAAATAGGAAGTGAACCCAGTACAATAAAAGACTATATACACTATTTTATTATGGTATTTATAGTGTATTATGAAATAAGAAATGATTATTTATTCTTATTCTTATTCGACTTTTTTAGAGCATGCAACTTTGTTTGTTATTTTATCATGGATCATGATTATTGAGTCATATTTCCACACTCTAATAACTCATATATTATGTTATTATAAAATAATTATATCATGATTCATTATTTATAATCCATTTTTATTAGATATGATTTTTATGTAACATTCATATACCATAATTCTACTCTTATAGCCACATGTTCATCTTTTTCTCACTTCTAATCATCGACTGTTCTCCCTTATTCTCACCATTTACTGAGATTTTTCCCATTATAAATTGTAAAGTGATTTTACATGGATTGAAGATGATTAGGATTGATTATGTTGTCATTTTACGAATATTATATTTTAAGATTAAATATATCATGTGTGTCACTTGATAAGTTTGGTTTGGTGGAAAAAATGTCCATTTGGTGTGGGTTTTGTTATGTAAGAGTTTTAATTAATTATCTAGATCTATGAACCTAAAATTTATTTCTAATGTAAGGGATATAATATATTCTATAAATCAAATAATTATATACAATTATTTTCAGGTTGTTATAATATATTACAAACCCATGATCCCTTATTCCCTTAAAACAACTATATTATATCTTAGAATCTATTATTTGATTATTTTAATCTATAGTAATCCCCTTTATACTTTAACTATGAATATATCCTCATTTTAGGTTTCTAATTATATTCAATATTTTAAACAAATCTTTAATAGAAAAATTTTATTTAATCAATGGTTTTTGAAGGATCAATGACAAGATAACTCAATTATTGTCAACTTTCTAATTAATTGTGGAGGGTGAGCTAGAATATTATAATATGGTTGGAGTTAATGAATGGAAATATTTTTGGATTATATAACATTAATTTTGTGTAAATTATGTTGGATATGTTTTTAATTATGGTATTTATTTCTTCTTTTTGAACACTACAAAAAAATAGGATTAGAAAACACTAAAATTAAGTAAGAAACCACTTTAAAATATATCAAAAAGAGGTTATATGACACCTCACTTTTCTATTTTGAATATATATTATTATAATAATATTTTTGGTATGAAATTAATGAATCATTTAAAAAATTTAAATTTTATGAGTGATGCATAGTCATCTTCACAGTCCTAGAACCATGTGTGGTGATTGTGTAGTGTTATAAAAAAGTTTATGTAGTGGGAGTTTCACAACCATTTTCATAATTCAAATATCATGCATGGTGACCAAGCACTTTTGAAAAAAAACTAAAACCTTATTTCCCATTCCATAATTCAAATAAATTTACATAAATGATTTATAAATTTATATAATAATATTATTAAGAGTTTTTTGTGGTTTTTTAAATTATAAATTATGATTTAAAATTATGATTTATTTTTTACAAAATATATGTGTATATTATGTGTTATATATTATTATTTTTGTATTTAATTATTAATTAATTATTTAATCTTCAAATGGGAATTAATGTTACATTATTATTTTGTAGTGATTAATGATATAGTATTTTGAATTTATATATATTTTAATATATGGATTTAATTAGTAAATACTTATAGAAAAGATAATTTACTTATTATTATATTCTTGTATTTTTATCTTATTACAATATTTTATTATTATATGAAAATAGAAGTTAATCCTTACTTATCACCACCTCCAAATACACACATAAGTCTTTAGGGATGTAGCTCATATCTATTTATTCTTTTTATTCATTCAATTGAAGAATACATGCATCTCTATCTCTTTATCTCTCTCACCTCCCTCCCCCTCTCTCTAATTTTCCATCACTACCTTCTTATTATTCTTTTATTCAGTCTCTTATTTTCTTATGTAATATTATTTTCTCATATAATGACCATGTAACATTTAGGTTTCTTCATATCTATAAAAAACTCTTGAATACTATAATGATTTTACAAAAAATCATTAGATGAGTCTTTTGTTAGTTTTTCAAAATTCATTTGCAGAGCTTCACTTTTATATTGGTATTAAGTAGGAAATATGAATTTATTAACCTTGAAATATTATTTTATTTTTTTAATTGTTACAACTTGTTTTAGATTATTCTATAGTCATTAATGTAGAGTAATATATTAATAATACACGATGGAAAACCACTAATCACCCTAAAGTAAGGTGATTCTATATTGTTCCTTTTATCTTACATAACCCTAAGTTCTTGGAAATTTAATTTAGTTTTAATTCACATTTATCTTTAATTGAAAATATATAATGTATTTTTGAAATTATTTTAATGATTTTATGAATTTTATTTGATTTAATAGAGATTTTCATAGAAAAGATTTTCAATTTTGTTTTGAGTATTTTTTCAACAATAGGAGTACAATTAAATTAAAAAAGTTATTTATTATGAAATTAATAATTTTTTATATATGGTGTAATTTTTTAATTTTTTTTAAAAAATTATTTTCATTATTTAATTATTGTTTTCAAAAGATAATGGCACGTTTTTCTTCAATAAATTCAATGATAATTATTTCACATCCTCTTTATTTATGGCCCTTTTTTATTCATTATGTAATTATGTTGGTCCCATTATTGCATTTGATGCTAATGATATGTCAATATGTGTTTGGGGAGTAGATGGAAGAATGTGGTTATTCTTATATAATTTTTGTAGACTGAATTTATGGAATTATATGTAATGCTTGGACAATGATCTATGAAACTGTAATAACTATTGGAATGATCTTAAATTTCAAATAGATCCTCTATAGATGAAATATTATTTACAATACTAAGATGAAAAATAATTTAATAAGGATGCACAATATATGTTTTATTGTGTGGTGATTTTTTATGATGTGAATAATATTAAAATATTGATTTTCATGAAGAAAAGTGTAGAAAAAAAGAGTTTAAAGAAGAACATAAAAATGCTATTTTTATGAAGATTTAAGAGAGTATTTTTCTTAAAAATTAATTAAAAATAATTATAATATGTATTTTTGGTAGTATTTAAAAAAATATGTCCAACCATAAAATCCACTTAGAAAAACTCAATCAAACACATGTGGGTGGAGAATCTTAACCATGTTTGAGAGTTGATCCATGCAGCCCACATGGATGCAAGAGTAGAATTTCATTAAGCCCATAGGGATGAATATGTGATCCTACACATGAGGATAGGATTGGGTAGGTGGTATAGTGTGTGTAGGCACATACAATGAGAATAAAGTGTATAGTATTGTTGGTAACGAACCTCACTTCTAGCTTGAATAGTTTATAGAATTGGTTGATTAATAAATGAGAGGAGGAAAAAATTGATGATCTATGTGGGACATGGGATATGTTCAAACTATTCCTCTAATTAATGAGATACAACCATAATGATGTCCATATGATTTGTATAATTTGAATCATTCAATATATAAACCTTATCTCCTTCATCCTCCTAATGCTTGAGAATACTCGTATCACCAGAGTTCAAGATCGAACCTCCATTGATCAAAGTCAATGTCACTATGATAGTTCTAAGGTCAAGATGACAAGATTGTGTGATGAATAACCTCAATGCATGGAATATTAATTTTTCATGTTTACAATTATCTGAAAAAAGAAACACTACTGAAAGAGTTAAAAATTGTATTTTGAGGAATTGATATTCATGGATGCAATTGATCTTGGAAAAATGAGATATATTTGATCATTATCGTATTCTCATTAGGTGTTATTCATGAAGGAACATACTGTTAGGCCCCGACTCCAGTTATCCAGAGTCAGTGCATTATTACATAACATTGGAATGATACAAGGAATCATGTCCCAAAATACCGATCAGCTTAGTATCCTTGGAAGTACTAGATACACTCATAAGTTTTACATTACATCATAAAATAAAAACATCAACAACATTTTGTACCCTTTTTAAAAAGAATTATATCCTTAGAATATCATTTTAGGTCCACTATAAAATACTTCTTTACATCTTGTGAAAAATAAAACATAGAAAGGGGTTATCTCAGATGCTCAGTAAGGATAACAATATAGAGGAAACTTTCATAAATAGGAATAAACATTTAAGGAAATTTATATTCCTAAAACAAAATCCTTTTAAACATAAACTTCAACATAATATGGAAAAAATAAAATCAAATAATTCCATTTACTTATTACCATGGATATTCTACTAGTCAAATAATCACATGCAATATCAATAACAACTTTCATAATGATGGAATGCATAATTCCAGACTTCATAACCACAATGTCAAGGCCTTGTGCCAAGACTACAAATAAGATTTTGTCAAGGCCTTACGCCAAGACACTAGTTTGTATCATGAGACATACTAATGCATCTAAGAGCTATAGCAGGCTCCACCAGTCACATAATATGTCTAAAGAATTCCTCATATGAAAAGGTTGAAACATATCATAAACATTCATATTAAAACTAGCATATGAAATTTCAATACTTTATCCATAAACCATGAATGGTATAAAAATAACACATCCACAGTCAAAAATATCACAAAACCTTCAATATAGTATAAAATATTTGAATCATAATAAACCAACCATGATCAATAATAATATCCTATAAAGGATGTTGACATAGTTGAAAATGATCAGTAAAAATCTTTGAGAGAAATATCCCTTTTTCATGAAAGAATTTAAAAGTCTCACTGTTTATCAAGAAGCAGTTTAAAATAGATTTTAGAATCAAAGGTTCCCATACCACTTTGAAACTTTTAAAGGTAATTTAAATTTTAAAACATTAATGTTCATATAAATAAAACCTTTAAAACATTTATTTAAAAATGGACATTAATGAGAAAGATTTAGAAGAATATATTTTAAAAAACATTTAAAATGATATTTTAGTTAGCTAGAGTTCCAAACCAAATGAGAGATGATTGAATAAAAATAATTGAGGTAATAAAAACTTTATAATATCATGAGAATAAAGGGATTCATGATATACTATGTCAAAGTATAATATATATCCCAAATAAAAGTGAATTGGCGCATAATAACAAAGAAGTCTTAATGGAATGTAAGTTGAGATGAATTCCTTTATAAAGACCGTATCCATAGGTTAAGGATAAATTAATGAAATAATTATGTGTGAAAAATATAAATACAATTAATATTATTAGAAATTAAGTGTAAATAAATCAGTGGATATTCACACATATTCTTGTAAAAACAACACCATTGACATGGATGTTTAACTAAATGAATAGAAACAGAGTTAACATTACCCTTATCAAGTTTATACCATTGACTTGAGAATTTATAAATGGAATAATTATGTGTACCAAAAGTATATCTATACAAAGGGGAGTGGAAATTACTACATAAGTAAATAAATAGTGATTTCACACATAATCTTGGATTAAAGTAATCAATGATGTTTGCGTAAAACCGAATGAGTGGAAATTGAAATTTGAAATTCCCTTACCGATTTGGTAACATACGAAACATACACCCCATGTAAGAAGGATCATCCAATGATGATGTAAATACCCATAAATTAAATTATATTATGCAGACCATACAATCATGGGCAGTATATACACCGCACAAAAGTTAATAGTGTCAAATATAGCATGAATCTCACGATAATAAAAATGAGATGGAAACCCCTTAACTTGTACTTTTCCTTAGTCAAGGGTAGGTTAACCACATTTATAATGGTGAAATAATTGTTATTAAATTATACAATAAACATATACACTAGTATGATATCATATATGATCTTCTAATATTTCTTTGTTAATGATATTTCAGTAGTATCATCGTTTCGGGTGTTAACATATTCATTTTCCATTATATGATTTGTCACATAAGTAATATTTTTTATTGATAAGATGTATCTTATTAATATTCATAATTATATTGAGTCTTTAAAAACATTATTTTTAATCATCAAATGAAAATTAGTCTTGAATGGATACGATGGGTAATGAATCTCATCGCGTTCGTGGAGACGGTAATCTGTACGTACGCATGAGCGACAATATCATTTTTTTATATTAAAATTGTATATAATTGGATGGTATATCATATACATAATTATTATCTTGTTATATTTATTATTTACATCATTTATACTCATTATTATACCCATCCAAATGATGAAGTGTTTGAATAACAAACCACGATGTGGAGAAGGTAATCTGTACGTATACACGTATGGAGACTTTGTCATTTATAGGATGTATAGAATAATGAATAGGGTTGTACCATTTTTATAATAATATCACAGTATATAGAAGATACTGGAGTTATTATTTTATAATAGAAACAACAAAGAAAGATGAAGTGGAAGAAGAAAATAACTTGAAAGAGGTGATGAAATATTTACCTCTTCTTCGAGTTCCTCCTTTTGATTTAATCAAAATGGCTTGATAGATTGGCTTTCTGACTAAAGGACGGACTCTAGGATGAATGGAGGACAGTTGGGATGATATTTGGGCAGGTTTTGGCCAAGCCAAATGGCTTTTAAGGTGTGAATTTGAGAGAAGGGGAAGTGCCCTTTTATAAGAGGGGTGAGGGGCACATTAGGAAAAGATTGAAATATTATTTTATAATAAAATAATTTTCTGTTTCTAATGGATCCAAAATAAATTATTTAAAGGATAATGTGGTTATGGGTCGAAAACATCTCAACCAATAGGTTTTAGATAGTTTTGGGTCACCATATTAACCTTATCTTTTAGATTTAACTCTTAGTTAAATAGTTTGACATTTACCATGTCTCTTTGTATTTATATATTAGATGGTTAATAAAATTACTATAAATTTCCAAGAGAACCCCAAGTGGTTAATTAATGATACAAATATCATTATATCTGTATTTTGGATGAACCATAGATTTTTAGGATTATTATATCAACCAATAATATTGTTTTTTTTAAACTCATTTCTGTCATTTTTGACATTATTTAATAATTGATTTTTTTTAAAGTCTTAAAAAATTTATTACTTATAAATAAATACATTTAATAAACCCTAAGATGTAATATTAACCTAAAAAATTATTTTAATTCATTAAAAGTCTCAAATTAGATTTATTTGGAAATTTATAATATCAATTATTTTAATCTTTCATTAATATGGTAAATACTGCATCATGATTGTGTCATAAATAAATTTAATTATTTAATGTTTAAAAATTATAAATAAAATACCATTATATAGAAAATATTTTTAGATTTCTAATGAATATTATAGTCGAATTTATCTTATGTGTAACCCTATATTAAAAATGATTTAGTTATTAAACTTTGAATTAAACACTTTTAACTTTTCTTTGAATTAAATAATAATAAATGTCCTAATATAATCCAAGCGAACCTAAAGGATCATATTTTATTCCTAAGGTTGTTTTTGGTCTAATTACACTTATCCAATAAAATTAGGACATGTGTTAGGGTAATAATAATATCATTTTTACCCATAATTACCCTATTTACTTTTAACTGTGGTAAATAAAAGTAAAAAGTTACTATTCATCAAAAATTATTTTCATATTATTGAACCACATTTTACTTACTGATATCAACCATGTCTCTTGAATTTTTGAAATTCAACTAATAGAAGTGGAAAAATTATGCTCTATACAAATTTGAAAATGATCCTAGGTGGTGGGTAAAAGACGGTAAAAGCACTACAAAATATTTCACCTTTTCCAACGGGGACATGTCTATGGGTAAAAGTGTATTTTATGTTGGTAAAATTTTTTACCAACATATATGTCATTGTCACTAAACTATTGGTAAAAACTCTGTCGCTAAATGTTTGCGTGACAGATAAAATAGTTCTGTGGCAATAATATTTATACCCACAGATAATATATATGTTGGTTAAAGTGTCTAGCAAAATGTTATGGTGACAAATTTATATGTTGGTAATAATATTACCAACATATAATATATATATATATATATTACATTTGAATAGAAATTATAATTTTTTATTGCTAGTAATATTTCATGTTATATTTATTATTACATCATATATAATATATAGAATACAATTTTAACACATTTTAAACATAGAAAAAAAGAATTTTATTCATAATGAATTATTTTATACAATATATTGGATCCCCCAATCCCCCCCCACTGGATACCCCAATATGGTCCACCCCCTCCAGGAAACCCATCAATTCCTCTAGTCAACCTCAGCTCCAGCGCCCCAACCATGTGAGTGAATCATTCAAGTCATCTATTCAGCTCCAGCTCCAGCGCACCAACCATGACAGCAACCCATCCATGCCATCTAGTCAACTCCAGCTCCAGTGACTAGATCTAGATAAAAGAAAATTAAAATTTTATGGGAAATAGATGAGTTTTTGATATAGTCGCATGCACATAATAATCCACCACCATGCTGAAAGGCCAAACCTACTTGTCATACTTCTCTATAATCCATCCATTCTCTTCCATCATAAACCCACTTTAATAATAATTGTAAAGAAAAGTAGTGCTTCACCAACTTATAATCAAAACAGCATAGACAAAAAAAAATAAACTCATGTAGTACTACAAGGTG
The DNA here is from genome assembly GCA_963277665.1 of Viscum album. NCBI lineage: Eukaryota > Viridiplantae > Streptophyta > Magnoliopsida > Santalales > Viscaceae > Viscum > Viscum album. Next base: position 765,146,710 of record OY728119.1, on the reverse strand, counting down.
TACATTTAAAACAGAAACTCAACCTATTAAAAAAACAAAAACCCAAACTACATCTCATACTCCTCTAACATCCATTCTTGATCTTTCTGCATCTATTGTCACTGTAGTGATTCAAAAAAGAAATATATTTCTCTCATTCTCCCAGCAAAGTTACCTTCACACTTACCAACTACATACATCAATATACCAATGGGATACTGCATTAAATAAAAATACAATTTCACTTAATTTAAATTGTTAGAACTTTTGTGAAAATAGACTTACTTTGTATTAGTGTTTCAATACCTGCAAGTGAAAATGACTATTCTAAGAGAGATAATATTTACAATGGAAATTATTTTTTATAAGTAAAAATATGTTAAAAACTAGGTGATAGATAAAAAATAGGCTAGACATAAAGAATGAAATGCTAACAAGTTGAGCGCAGTGAACTGGAGCTTGAAACATTTCAATTTTGAGACACCATAACACTACTATGGAATCATAGAAAACCCCCACAACGAACAACATACTCAACCTCCAGTATCTTCCTTACATCCTTATCATCAAAAGGCTATCAAACACTCCTCCACTATCTATCTACATAGCATTATCAATAAAAAACTACAAAAACATTGAGAGAAACAGTTGCAAAAATTCAATCAACATTCTAGATAACTCTCCTCACACCTCCCTTAACAGATCAAAATTGAGGCCACAAACATCCATGATGATAAGATGGTACTCAGATTCGGAAATCATCAAGATTAGTTGATCTAAGAAACAAGATAGAATATAGTTCAATCCTACCAATCATGCTGACTTTACTTAGGAAAGTAAAAGAATGAAAAAGACGTCAATACCATGACATAAATGGGTTAAATGGTGCATCCAAATAAAATCGTGACCAAGAAAAACAATCACATAATCTAGAGACCCAAAGAATAGAAAAATTCCATATACACCTCAGGATTCCCTACTACAGTGATGATCAAACACTCATAGCCCTGAGGAAAAACATATTCCTCTCCCTTTCTTTTCCCTTGTCATCACATGGATTCAAAATCCAAGCCACTAGTTTCCACACTACACCACATCAACAAACACAGTGTTAACGAACACATCAAATAACAATCATACCTCAAGAATCACCTTCCCTTGAATAACAAATGTGAATCTTGTGCTAGACACCCACCAAGAACACTTTAGTACACCACTAAAAATTATCCATGAATGTCAAAGTACCCCTAAAAAACCCTATAATGAACCATAAATAAAGAAATAGAATAATAAAAGAAATGAAAACAAAACCTATCACAAATCATAAAAAACAAACACACATCTAACAGGTTCATCAATAGAGATTTATCAAAGAGAATGTCCTGTACTAAACAAAACAATCAGTAAATGAAAAGGGAGACCACAAATAACCAATTTGTCTCCAAACTACTAGTCTCATGAGGATTGATCACAAGGTATGTGATAAAACATTCAACCTAGAGATGGTGAGTGGCTATGAAGAGAAAAAAAATAAATTTTAACCAATAAATAATAGAGAACAATATCCAATAAACTAGATGAAACCAAAAAATAATAAATAAAACAACCAACCTAATCAAACATCATTTATTTATTCAAGTCATCACTAAATGAACAAGAGACAATGATTAAATGAATGATGTGATAAATCCAAAAAATATGGAATATATAAATTATTTATTAAGATTATTTTCTAATTTAGAAAATAAATATTCAATAAAAAATTTGATAACATATTCCATTCCATAGAATCTGAAAGATAACCAACAAATAATAGACCAAAATTATAATTTAGTTATAGTATCAATTAACAAACACATGCAATATAGATTCATGGTTTAAAAACAAAAATTGACACATAAATTTTAATTCATGACAATATTCAAAAAAATATCAAAAATAGTTATGATTAAACAAAAAAACTTAAATGGTCTAATTTTTTTTGTAATGGTCAAAAAAAAAATAGTTTGTGGCATAAAAAAGAGTCAACATTATCATAATTCCAAATCTAAAACTGAAACTAAAACATAACCAATTCAAGGAAAATGAAACAACAAAGATGATAATAAGTGACTAACCAAGAAAACTATCAAAGATAGAGTTCTTGACAAATTAGAGGCATGCAGTTAACCAAAGCATGAGATATCAAAATATACACCCACATAATACTAACTCACTCACATTAATATCAACATAGACACCCACATATGATTTTTGATATTGAACGATATAATATCCAAAATGTAATAATAGCCTTTGAAAAATTGGAATTGAACTAAAAAATATCACAAAATTGATGCAGACCTTCACTAGTTAGTATTCAACACAACCAAATTATGATTAAGGAAGTAAATGGATATAGTGATTCTCTCAAGCAACTTGATTTTTGAACACATCCATGATTTGAGGCTCAATATTTAGCTTCATCTTGAGTAACTTGAGAAATTCATCATGGTGAACATAAATTATTAATCCAATCATGAAAATAATGGATGAGTTGATATTTTAAGATATAAATTAATGTTAATAACTATTTATTAGTTGAAATACTTATATATATAATTGTGCCTATAGATTTCCAATTTTTTATATGTGTTTATATATTATTTATAGAATCAAAATTCATCGAGAGAGCTCAAATAACTCGAATTAAAATTTGAGTAGAGTTAAATCTTAAAAGTCATTATTCAATATAGTTTTAAATGAGAGTCAAACTTGAAAATAAGTAGTATCATATATTTACCTGACTAGACAAAATTTTATTACACCCCCTAATGGAGAACATGAACTCAATTTGAGATATTAAAAAATACACCCACTTTATACAAATTAACTACATATAACTTGGCATGTTTATATGTTATTTATTTATAATTAAACTAATAATGTCATTATTTACTTTGTAAGGGAGAATTCTCCAAGTGGAGCCACATAAGTGCCAAAGATACATCTTTTGTACATTTATATTTAGGTTGAGAGAAATTTACATAAATATGAAAAAGTTGAGAGAGGAGGTCGAGTAGCAGCTCACGAAGCTGAAATGCACTGTGAAGTGAAACCTAGGAAGGTAGGTGATTCTGTACCTAGGTGATCTGAGTTGGTTGAGTGAGTTTTGGTTGAGACATGTATAGAGGAGGAGTCAGTACTACTACAGCCTAGTGGAGAACATGGTGATGGTGCTCTAGAGACTAGTCCAAGGGTGCGTGGACTGTAGGGGAGGGCAGGTCTGGCTCATGGGAATATCCACTTTCAAGACCTAAATGGCATTAAAAGCAAGTAGCCCGTCCTTGGAGACCATTTGGGAGCTCCATCCCATTTCCATTCTTATGGGAAACCTGGACTTGAGCCTCGACTTTAACATGTAATTAACTAACAACCTCCCTCTTTAGTTTCATAATATTCTCTATAGTATAATGTGTTATTTTTCTTGATATTCGTCTGCTTATTCTTTGATCATGTGTACCCATTTGGAATGGGAAAAGGTCAATGATAATAAACAGAAAGGTGGTTGTGAAGAGTGCTTGGGCAGTTTTAAAAGAGAAGATAAATGCGGTGACAACAATTCCAACCCCTCCACCACCACAAACTTGGCCTTCTGGCTTCAATAATGATTTCCTGGATCTGTTTAGGAATATTACTAAATAGAATATATTACAGGATCTGTTTAGGAATATTACTAAATAGAGAATATAAAAATGGAAAAAAGGGATATCTATGAAAAAATCCTCCACAGGATCTATTTAGGAATATTACCGAATAAACAATATTAACATGGAAAAGAGGGACATCTATGCAAAGATCCTTTATAGGATGTGTTTATATTAAAAAGTTCATACAACTTGAAACAGTCATATAAGACCAACACTGTAAAAGCATTACTACGACTAAATAATACATTATAACGTCATCAAACCAAAGGAAAAAAACTCTCATATATTGGATTTTCTGCTAAATGTTCCAAAAAAACTATATAGAACATGATTCCTAATATTGGGATGAATAAGCAGTAAATAGATAAATGACATGAACCAACCCATACAACTAGTTGATTCCCTTGAGAAACCATTTTTGTAGTACCTGCTTCAGGGAAATTATTAAGCATGGGGAATGCACCATCTTAAGCTGTATCAAGAATGGTACATCTCCCAAGTGCAACACCAGGAGGAAATCATTTTTTTTCAAGGAAACCCTTTAAATTACTAACAATAGTCCCGATAGAATTCTCAAAAACCCATTGAAATGTTTTGAAACTGGTTGCATGTATTGTGATGGATTTAGGCCCTTTAGTGCCCATCTCTTTGTATAAGTCCTTGTGAAGAAAAATGCAATTCCCTATTCCCAATTCAAATGCCTGCTAAGGTTTGCCTCCCAAAACACCACCTTATATGCTTTAAAGAACAATAACATACAAGTAATGAAATAAACGCAGAGAAATAATATTCAATGAAATATGTTTCCATTAAGCATGTGATGATTGTAGATGAATCATACAATGAAAGGGAAATTTATGAACAAAAGAAAAAAAAGTGTAATTTGATTATGCGAAGCACATACAATGACTAAAAAATGATGATGATTTACACAGAAAATAATAAAATGAACCGAATCAGATTCTTAGTGTATGGAGACTTTGTGGTATTATCAAAGAGTGAGCCATCTACATTTTTTCAAGTAAGATGAAATGTGATATGAAAAAAAAAACAGAAAAAACAACTGATATATAATGTGAAAATTGAACAGTGCGGAAAATGGTGATCAAACGACACCTCAGAACACCCACATATCGATTAAATAAAATATATCCTACTTCCCGGGGGTAGACTGGATGGGAGTTGGGGGGGGGGGTAGTGGAAAAATGGTTACTTGATTTGGGGGGATGCAAATGTCATAATGTCTAGCAGATGTGAGGTGGGGCGGTAGGATGTAAGGTTGGGTGGTGGGATGTGAGGCGGGGCAGCGGTGCAGCCAAACACGGACCAGGGTGGTGGTATGTGAGGCTAGAGTAGGGTGGGGTGGGGTGTGAGGTGGGGCGGTGGCGAGGACAACACAGATAGGGGTGGCGATGGAGTCCCAATTAGGGTTTTACTGATGTTTTTTTCACAAATAATATTTAAATGTTTATTAAAAAAATAATATTAAAAAAATATAAAAACAGTTAATATTTTGAGAAAATTGAATAAACAGTATTGAAAAATATATAAAAAATTTAATATTTTGATAAAATTGAAAATTAAAATCAATTATGAGATGTTTTTAATAAAACTCTGGGATATAAAAATTTACTCTGATCATAATATATATATATATATATAATACGTTTCTCTTAATTGGTTATTGATAAAATATTTTTTTGTTGTTGAATGATTTATTGTAACATTTTTTATTGAAATCAAAATATTTGTTGGTAATATTATTATTAATAACAGATTCATGTGTTAGTAAAAAAAATTATTGGTATTAGTATAGTAAAGAAATAGATTGAATTAATGGTAAATGAAATGTTGGTATTAAATGATTAATATCAATAGATATATGTGTTGGTAAAAATAAGTGTTGGTATTAAAAATTAATACCAATAAAATATATTATCTATTGGAATTTCTTATTTTTACCAACAGATAAAATGTATGTCAATAAATTTTTGTTGGTAAAAGTCACCTTTTTTGTAGTGAAGGTTCAATAAAATTTTATATATTTAAACTTATTATAAAATGACTAAAATGAATTAAGTTGAACATATATAGGTATTAAGTATATATTCTGACCTAAAATAAATTAAAATAAAATAACTTATTATTTAAATAAAAATTCAATTTTAACCAATAACGCAGTGTTTTTTCACTATTTATCAAAATTGAAAGTTTTTAGAAAAATTCCAAAAATTTACCCTAAGACAAATCTGATATTATGAATTCAAAAATGAATTATATTTTACCAAATTCAAAACATATATGTTTCATTAATTAATTTAAAATTAATTCCTGTTGTCAAAACTGAAAAGATGGTTTTTAAAAAAGTAAAAACTATCAAAATATTGACAAGTGTTTATGTCAAATTTAAATGTGAAATTACTTATAATGACATAAATTATATTAAATGATAAAAATATAATCTAATTATACTTATACACCAATAAAATACATAATTTAACACTATAAATTATTTCGATTAAAAAAGTTTCTTTTAATTAAAATTGAGTATTTTTTAGTATTCATCAAAACATGAATGTTATCAGAAAAGTACCAAAAACTAATCCAAAATAAATTTTTATGTCCCAATTCTAAATAAGAATTTAAATTCATTAAATTTAATATATAAAAGTGTTAATTATTGGTTTTAAAAAGGGTTTTCTATTAAAAGGTGGTAAAATTTCATTTTTTGAAAAATACTTATTTCATCTGAAAAAATGAATTTGTTCTTATATTATGTCTAAGAAAAACATAATATGGATTATAAAATTATATGGAGTATATAAAATTCCAAATTCAGTTGATACTATTCATAACCTCTTTTGAACGGCTAGTTTGGTAAGTTGTGGTGCGCCCGAACTCGGTGTTGCGTGTAGTGCAAGCTATTGAATTTAAAGAAAATAACTTACTATGAAATCTTGGGGTGTTAAATTATTCTCCCATTTTGGAAATTGCGTCCTTGAAATCTTAGAATTGGGTTTGGGAACTTCATTAAAAGTCCCACATCCGAAAAAGAGTCAATAAAACTATCTCTTTAAAAGAAAGAAAGAGAAGTACAATGGTCTCTAGAGATAACCCATACTAGGATTCCATGTAGGAAAACATGGATATTTAAGATAAGCTAAGTGTCAAGTTCTTGTGGATAGTGATCGAAAACAATATCAGGAGAATGTTAACAACAAGAAAACCATAAACTTGTGATGGGATAAAAGGTCATTCGTTTCCTAGTAGGAAATTTAAACGAATAATTTTTTTTATTTAAAGTTCCATTTCATAATGTTGAGGTATTTATTTATCAGATTGACTAAGAACATAAAGAGATATACTTGCTTTTTTAGTAGAGTTTCATCCTTTAATAAATTTATACCACTAAGTCATCTTTTTTTTCCAAATGAGGAGTATTCAAAAATACTTGGTCACACATGAAGCGCTAGAATCAACTTCTAGAGAATCACATAATATACAAAGGATAAACTATATATATTTACCTTGTCTTTAGAGATTAACCAAAACCAAAATGGTTTGTACAAGATCAGATGATCCCCAAAAAGGTTAATCCTTTAGATAAAGAAATACTAATCTTAATTTCTAAAATTAAACCAACAATACCCAAAGTTCAATAAATACCATTCAATAAACAATTGTCTTTAAAATCCTTCAATACAATCAAAACTAATATTGAAACCCAAAACTTAGAAGAATTTGATTACACAGTATTCCACGTTAAATTGTATCTCCACATAACATCGACTACTCTTAAATTCACATGCTTAAAAGTAACTAACCTAATCACATATTCTCTATGATAGGTTAATCATTTCGATAAATAACCCAAATCCCTATAAATACACAATAAAAGCATAGATAATAATCCGCCATTACTATTCAAATGAAATCCCATAGGAATATATTTTTCTTAGGCATATAGTATTCCCAATAGAGTGAACATCTTCCAAAATAACATTTATCACTTAATCACTAAATCAATTTCCTATACTAAGGATATCCATTTGATAAGACATAAGATCCAAAATTAACTTATTATTGATAAATAAAATCATTTAACTAAAAATAATTAGTCACACTAACTAGGGACTTCACGTAATACAGTGGTAGGTAATAAATCCCAATCGCACAATGGTTGTGGGTCCGATTCCCACAGCTTTGTCTGATACGATGCGTTGTCACAAGGTCTGTGTGTTTTACTTTATGAAAAACTATATTTTATAACATTCCCAAAATGAGATAAATTTTTCAAAATAACTATAACATAATTTCACCACAAATTTTATCTCATACCTCGCATTTTCATTCCAAAATTTAATAACTTGTAATTGCCACAAATTCAAGGATCATATAAACCCAAATGGTTATTTATAACTATATCAACAATAAAAAAAATACAATTCTTCCTGAAATAGCATTTTCACAAAATAAACTACAAGGTTACACATACAAGAGAAATGTCTTCCAATGTAATCCCATAAACAAAGAGAACTAATACTTTTAAACATTTCACCATTTATTTACATCCAAATAGGTTCTTTCTTGACCAAGAGGTTACTCTATAGAATAGGGAATTCACTCAGGTAATGACTAGGTCCCCTACATTTATGGAAAATGACTGTAAATGGATTCTGGGGATCATTTTTATTTTCTTCCATAATACTCTTCATTTTTTCACATCAATTCTTTACTTTATGTCCTTATTTCGCACACAAAAATCATTTCTTTGTTCTATTGAGACACTTCCCTAGGTGTTTCTTTCCACATTTCCTTCATGATGTAAATTGAGATTTCGTTTCTCTATGGTCTCTACTACTAGAGCTCTTATCATTCATCGCATTCCTCTTCTTTGTTGAGTCCGAGAGTTGGTTAGTATATATGTTATTGATCATATTTTTGGGAAACTGATTCGTCATGAACATGATATCTTTTAAACCTATAAACATTGCATTTTGTTTCTCATTTCCACCATCGTTCCCACCTTGTACATCATGTTCAATGTTATTATTACTTTCATGGAATCCATCTATTGACTAACATAAAAAAGTATAGTGTGAGTCATAAAATCATTTAGAGAATATCATACACCTTATTTTCAATCTAAAACACCTTATGATTAACCAAGGTTATTTATTCTCATCTTATATTAAAATCCTTCAAATTGGTTTGTAATGAAAATGTGAATTATCTTAAGAATATCCCCCCAGAGTTTCGTAACCAAGAGTGCAACAAGGCCCATTGTCGTGTACCAAGATACCCCAAGTCAAGGCTGAAACTCCTTGTCAGAGTTTTCACTCCTAGGTACATCTGTTCCAAAGCTGCCTCTACCTACTCGTATCCAGATAGGGATGTATTGCTGGGAAAACCCACATAATATTTACATTAATTTTTTTTGGATGTTCTTCTATATGATTCCTCAAGGTCTATCTTAGGGTAGTGTTTTTTAGTCATAGTTTTTCTAAACCTAGTTTCCAAGGTTTGTACTAAACTTCCTTAGATTCCAACTGTAATGACCCGACCCCAGTTACCCAGAGTTGGTGCATTATTACATAACATTGGCATGATACAAGGAATCATGTCCCGAAAGACCGATTAGTTTAGTAGCCTTGGAAGTACTAGATACACTGATAAGTTTTATAGTACATCATTAAATAAAAACATCAACAACATTTTGTCCCCTTTTTAAACACACTTATATCCTTAGCCTATCCCTGTAGGTCAACCATAAAATACTTCTTCACATCCTGGGAAAAATAATACATAGAAATGGGTGAGCTTAGATGCTCAGTAAGGATAACAATATAGCGTAAACTTTCATAAATAAACATAAACATTTAAGGTAATGTATAAGACTAACACAAATGCCTTTTAAACTTAAACTTCAACATAATATGGAAAAGATAAAATAAAATAATTCCATTTTCTTATTCCCATGGATATTCTAATATTTGAATAATCACATGAAATGTCAATAGCTAATTTTATAATAATGGAACGCGTAATGCCAGACTTCATAAAAACATAGTCTAGGCCATATGCCAAGACTACAAATAAGATTTAGTCAAGGCCGTATGACAAGACACTAGTTTTTCTCATGAGACCTACCGATGCATCAAGGAGCTATAGAGGTCTCCACCCGTTACTTACTAAGTCCAATGAATTTCTCATATGAAAAGGTTGAAACATATCATAAACATTTATATTAAAACTAGTATACGAAATGTCAATACATTATCCATAAACTATGAATGGTATAAAAATAATGCATTCATAGTGAAACATATCACAAAACCTTCAATATATTATGAAATATTTGTATCATAATAAACCAACCTCTATCAAGAATAATACCCCGTAAAGGATGTTGACATAGTTGAAAATGATTAGTAAAAATATTGGAGAGAAATATCCATTTTTCATGAAAACATTTAAAAGTATCACAGTTTATCAAGAAGCTATTTAAAATATATTTTTGAATAAAAGTGTCCCATACCAATTTGAAACTTTTAAAATGAATTTCAATTTTAAAACATTAATGTTTATATAAATAAAACCTTAAAACCATTTTTTAAACATGGACATTAATGATAAAGATTTAGAATAATAAATTTTTTAAACATTTAAAAAGATATTTTAGTTAGAGTTCCTAACCAAATGAGAGATTCTTGAATAAAAATAATTGAGGTAATAAAAACATTATAATATCATGAGAATAAAGGGATTCATGATATACTAAGTAAAAGTACAGTATATACCCTAAATAAAAGTGAATTGGTGCATAACAACAAAGAAGTCTCAATGGAATGTAAGTTGAGATGAATTCCTTTATAAAGATGATATCCTTAGATTAAGGATAAATTAATGACATAATTATGTGCGAAAAACATAAATACACTAAATATTATTGTATATTCAGTGTAAATCAATCACTGTATATTCACACATATTCTTGTAAAAACAACACCAATGACATGGATGTTTAACTCAATGAAGAAAAATTGAGTTAAAATTACTCTTCTCAAGTTTATACCAATGACTTCAGATTTTTCAATGGTGTGATTATGTGCATCAAAAGTACATCCATACAAAGGGTAGTGGAAGTTACTACATAAGTAAATAAATAGAGATTTCACACTGAGATTCCCTTACCGATTTGGAAATATAAAAAACATAAAACGCATGAAAGAAGGATCATACAATGATTATGTAAATACCCATAAATTAATGTATATTACACAAACCATACAATCATGGAGAGTATATACACCACACAAAAGGTAATAGTGGCAAATATAGCATGAATCTCACAGGAATAAAAGTGAGATAAAAACCCATTACCTTGTACTTTTCCTTGGTTGAGGGTAGGTTATCCTCCTGTATAATGGTAAAATCATTGTTATTAAATTATACAAGAACTATATACTTTAATATGGTATCATATATTAATTTGTAATATTGCTTTGTTAATGATATTTCAGTAGTATCATCATTTCAGGTGTTAACTGATTCGTTTTTATGCTTTATTATGTAAGTAATGTTTGTTATGTATAGGATGTATATTATTCATATTTAGAATGATATAAAGTCTTTAAAAACATTATTTTTAATAATAAAATGAAAATTATTCTTTAATGGGTATGATAGGAAATGAATCTTATAGCGTTCGTGGAGACACTAATACGTACATATGCACGAGCGACAATATCATTTTTTTGATTTTAAAATCATATATAATTGGATGGTATATCAAAGAAAGAATCATTATCATGTTATATTTTTTATTTACATCATTTATACTCATTATTATACCCATCTAAATGATGAAGTGTTTGAATAAAAAACTACACCATGACGTGGATACGATAATCTGTACGTACACACATATGAAGACTTTTTCATTTATAGGATGGATAGAATAATGAATAGGGTTGTACCATTTTTATAATAATATCACAGTATATATAATATACTTGAGTTATTATTTTGGAATTTATACAACAAAGAAATAGGAAGTGGAAGAGGAAAATAACTTGAAAGAGGTGATGAAATATTTACCTCTTCTTCAAGTTCTTCCTTTTGATTTGATCAAAATGGCTGTTTAGGTTGGCTTTCTGACTAAATGAAGGCCTCTAGGATGAATGGAGGATAGTTGGGTGGATATTTGGGTAGGGTTTGGCCGATCCAAATGGCTCTGAATATGTGAATTTGAGAGAAGGGGAAGTGCCCTTTTATAAGAGGGGTGAGGGGCACCTTAGGAAAAGATTGAAATATTATTTTATAATAAAACCATTTTCAGTTTATAATGGATAAAATATGAATTATTTAAAGTATATGGTGGGTATGGGTGGAAAATATCTCAATTAATTGGTTTTATATAGGTTTGGGTCCCTATATTAACCTTATCTTTTAGATTTAACTCTTAGTTAAATAGTTTGACATTTACCATGTTTTTTTTGTATTTTTATATTATATGGTTCATAAACTTACTATAAACTTCCAAGAGAACCCCAAGTGGTTCATTCATGATAAAACCATCATTAAATAAGTTATTTTGCTGAAACTTAGTTTTTTAGGATTATTATATCAACCAATAATATTGTATTTTTATAAAAACTCATTTATGTCAATTTTGAGATTATTTAAAAATTTATTTTTGTTAAGGTACTAAAAAATTTATTAATTCCAAATAAATACATTTAATTTACTCTAAAATGTCATATTTACCAATAAAATTAGTGTAATTCATTAAAAGACTCAAATTAGATTTATTTGGATATTTATAATATCAATTATTTTAATCTTTCATTAATATAGTAATTACTACATCATCATTGTGTCATAAATAAATTTAATTATTTAATGTATAAAAATTAAAAATAAAATACAATTATGTAGGAAATCATTTTATATTTCTAATTAATATTTATATTTGAATTTATATTATGTTTAACCCTATATTAAAAATGGATTAGTTATTAAACTTTGAATTTAACACTTTTTACTCTTCTTTGATTTAACTAATAATAAATGTCCTAATCTAATCCAAGTGGACCTAAAGGATCATATTTTGTTACTAAGTTTCCTTTGGTCAAATTAAACTTATCCAATTGAATTAGGACATGCGTTAGTGTAATAATAATTTCATTTTTACCCTTAATTACCCTATTTACTTTTAACAGTGTTAAATAAAAGTAAAAAGTTATTATTCACCAAAAATTATTTTCATCTTATTGAACCACATTTTACCTAATTATATCAACTGTGTCTCTCATATTTTTGAAATTCAACTCACATAAGTGGTAAAATTATGTTTTATACAAATTTGCAAATGCTCCAAGGAGGTGGGTAAAAGACGGTAAAATGTTCTATAACATTTTATATATCTAAAATTATTATAAAATGAATTCAATGAATTAAATTTAACATATATAGGTATTATGTATCAATTTTGACCTAAAATAAAATAAATTAAAATAAAATAACTAATTATTTAAATAAAATTTGATTTTAACTAATAACGTAGTGTTTTTTAACTATTCATCCAAAATTGAAAGTTTTCAGAAACATACCAAAAATTTACCCTAATATAATTTTGATATTATGAATTAAAAAATGAATTATATTTTAATAAATTAAAAACACATAATTTGCATTAATTAATTTAAAATAAATTTCCGTTTTCAAAATAGAAAAGCGTGTTTTTTATAAAGTAAAAACTATCAAAAGATTGACATGTGTTTATGTCAAATTTAAATGTGAAATTACCTATAATGACCTAGATTTTATTAAATGATAAAAATATATTCTAATTATACTTACAAAACATTCAAATACATAATTTAACACTATAAATTATTAATATTTAAAAAGGTATTTTCAATTAAAATTTAGTATTTTTTCGTATTCATCAAAATATGAAAGTTATTAGAAAAGTACCAAAAATTAATCCAAAATAAATTTTTATATCAAAATTATAAAGAAGAATTTAATTTCATTAAATTTAATATATAAAAGTGTCAAATATTGGTTTTAAAAAGGGTTTGATATTAAAAGGTTGTATAATTGTATTTTTTAAAAAATAATTATTTTATATGAAAAAATGAATTTGTTCTTATATTATGTATAAGAAACACTTAATATGGATTATAAAATTATATGGAGTATACAAAATTTCAAATTCAGTTAATAATATTCATAACTGCTTTTGAATGATTAGTTTGGTAAGTCATTGTGCACTCGAACTCGGTGTTGCGTGTTGCGCAAACTATTGAATTTAAATAAAATAACTTACTATGAAATCTTGGGGTGTTACACTTACAACAAGAATATTATTTCCCTCTGAATAGATAACCCATGTTACATGAATTTAAATGATGATATCTTTGGTTATTTTAATATTTGTGACATGGTGCATTTTTTAAATGGATTGACATGGAGTGAGTAATAGAGGAATGGTGTTGGATACTTTCCAAAAAATATCAACAACTCAAGGATAAATAGTTATTCCAATTGATCAAGGATCGTATTTCATAGAAATTTATCATCACGAATAATTTGGATAATGAAGATATATTCCACATAGCTTCTTCATGTGTGAAGAAAAAAATATCACATGGACACTCAACTTTTTCTAAGAACACTCATTGTGTTTTTAAAGAACCGTATTCCATGGACCAGTGGATATTACCTCACTATTTTTGATGAATTAAAATGAAATAACACCCCATGTATGAATTCTATTATGTGAAGGAGACTTTATTTTTTTCATTAAGGTATTTCACAAAGAAGACATGAGACATTTTTCTCATATTTAGATGATCATTAACCACTCCTATTTAGGATTCAATAAAGAAGAAGTTTCATTATACTTAACATCAACAGTGGTTTTCATGATAGAGTTTACAATAAGGATTATGAAAATAGTTCTTGAAATAAAATCCTGTATTTTTGACACCACATGTGAATATTATAGGTTATGTGAAAAAGAAGAAAGTGTATAAATTTTTTTAGTGAACATGATAACATAACCATAATAGTGTAGAAGTATGTGGGATAGGGATTGTGTGAATGAAAATATAGTGAATTTTATTGTACCCACATGAATCCATTGATACTCAAATTCTTATAAAAAACATAAGAAGAACATAACATAACATCAAAAGGTTATTTGAAAAATTAAATCTCTATGCATTATTTAATGCATTCATGAATTATGTTGACAATTCAAGAAGGAGACTACATTAAGTTGTGCATGTTTTATCTCGAATAAAATAATATTGAAGTAATTTTGTGCATTAATTGAAAATATTGATTGAGTTTTTGAATTAATTAATAAAATTATTAAGTAATCAAAAATATTTTTCACTGAGGCAACTAATCATCTACAAGTGGTCAAAAATATTTGAGTTGTACTAGTATGATTCGAAGGTACTTCAAGAGTACACATGATAGTGTGATTTAACGAGATCATAGAAAAAGATGAAAATATTATCTTATTCCGGATCAAGATATTAATAAAAAGTGAATTATTATGGTTAGTGTTGATAGTAGGTTAATTATTCTAGTTAGATCCTGAAGAAGAATAAGTATCTCAGTTGTAGCCAAAGTAGAAGACATATCTTAGTTGGTGTTTAGAGCAGGAGAAGTATCTTATGTGATTTCGTAGAAAACCAATTTGGATTCTTTTAACACTATTCGATATAGTATAAAAAAATTTATATGTTGATTTAGGATTTATGATATGGTGTGATTATATATGGACCATTGTAATTGATAAAAATATTATAGTGTATAATCCATGTTGGTGGGTATAACCAACATGGCATGGAGTAGTTCTTTCAACCAAACCTTATAAATATCATGTTATGTGATCTCTCTTATAATTGACTAATATGTGGTGAGATTGATATATATCAATGAGTGGATCAAGATCCTTAACAAGATCAAGATGTTGAATTTGAAGTAATATAATTCATAAAAGTAAACCACTAATTCTCCACTATTCGTGGTCAATTTATCATAGGGATCTTCCAATTATATCATGTTGAACAATGAGATATAAATTTTGACAGAGATTGTTTCATTGGATAGTGTGCAATGGTAATACGAAAGATTAATTATATATTAAATTTATTTATTGATATAGAATTTTAAATAATACTTTATGGTAAACCTTAGGTAAATAAAAAAAATTAGTGTCCAATGCTATAATAGTTATCTTACACATTTCTAGTTAACTATATTATATTATTTATTAGATTGGGTATTTTCCTATTGACTAGGATGGGTTTTTTAGGTTTTTATGATGTTAGAATCACATCGATACACTATCACGGATGATTCTAAATGTACAATATTAGGTTTTATCTATAGAACCTAGGTAGTTATCCAATGATGTATCATATGAGATATTTGATTTTTATGGTTTATTTATTTTTATGGTCATTTATTATTATTTTATGAACTAATTAATATTCTATGATAATTATTTATTTTAAATTAATATGAAAATATTTTTTTGTTTTCATTGTTCAATTAATACTAATAATAATATTTTCATTACAAATATGTAAACTATCATTTATGGTTTTACATGTAAAATTATATTTATAGAATCATAGGAGGTACCCAATAGGGATTTGTTCTCACTCTATATTTTTACACCATCGGTGTGAATGAATATTTATTTTTTCTAATATTTTATGTTTGTAGTTGGACCATGTACATGGAAGAAAGGCTACCGAGGTAGTGTCACATTAAGTTGTCACGTTTCTTTTTGAGATAGTGGTGTATTTTATTTTTTAATTTTCACATATTTTTTTAATTATTGAATAAAACCAGTTTTTTTGGGTTTCATTGTGATATACCATGATTCACTCTTTTATTTCACCCTTACACCACTTTGTTAAAATGGTTTGTATTGAAACATCCATATATAATAACAAATTTAACATCACATTTGATGAAATTAATTAATTTTTATCACTATTATAAATTTCAATTTTACTTTTTATGACAATTAAATTGAATATATAAGTGATTTGGTGAACCATAAATGATGTAGAAGGAAAATTGGACAAACATAATACAAGCCTATGGACATATATCCGGTTTTTTTACATTTAAAAAAAATACATGAATCTAATTGGGATGATTTTTTTAATATAATCTAAAAATAATTGGTATAGAATTAATATAAATAAATACAATCCTAATTTGTTCATCAATATTCCCAAGTGAACTGATATATACATGGAACTAAATCTGCTCGAAGTAAAAATTTTGTTTGGTAACTTAAAAATATCACCCATTTTTTATGTACAATTAATACCAAATTTTATATTCTTATAGTAAATAGGAAGTAAAATAACACTTTTATTTTTTAAATAATTATATATTATAGTTCACCAATCCAAAATGTAGACACAATTGGTTTCTCAAAATCCAAGTGCCAAAAAATGCCCCTCATTTAAAATGTTATCCTATAGAACCTCATTTTTATGTTTGAAAATGAGGCATGTTATGAATATTTTTGAGTGTATAAGGACTACTCTAATCCATTTAGAGGTTATAGATCTCCCTATCCTCATATGGTGAGTTATGATCAAGTTGGAGTTCCACAAAATCATCATCATCCTCTTGATGGCGGGCTAAATGGTGGGAGTTCATTGTGAGGGTGCCAAAAATCATGTAAAGGGAGTTCTGACATTTTTTTCATACCAGTTTGATATATTTTTAGCTTGAAAACATTTTAATCAGTAATACCTTGGTGTGATTTATTTTTGGATGATTTTTTTGATTCAACTGAAAGGAATACTCTTTACTTTCAACCAACCAATTTTATGTTTGGAGTGTATGAATTATGTTGTTTTGATTGGGAAACATAATATTCCCTTTCTTAACCAATTATTTGAGATTTAAATTTTCATTGGAAGTCATTATACAACAAATAAGATCTATACCTTGGCCATTAGATTATTATGTCATGATTTGGTTTAGCATGTATTTATATAAAAGCTTTGAAATTAACTGGGATTATGATTAATTTTAACCAAATAATTAATTCAAACCTAAACTAATATCAAATAACAATGAACTTGAAATGTGTGTATTGAACTCAGAATTACCCATTTTATCATATTTTTTAAAAGTAGTATTTTCAACTATTAAACTCTTTATATTCAATTATTTTCAAAACCTCCCACACTTTTTTCTTTGAAAATACACAATGTAAACCATAAAATCTCCTTGATATAAAACCTAAGGTCTAACCTGTTCCATTAAATTATCATTAAATCATAGAAAATGTGACATGTCATGACTATATTGTCAAAATTTTGATATATTTCTTGGGAATTATTTAGTTATTAGTGTGTATTTTTGATAGAATATTTGTGAATTTTGTGAAGATTTGTTTTGGTTCATCTTATATCTTTACTTATTTTTTTGTTATAATTTAGTTCCTATTTAGATTGTTAATTCATTCTACTCTAGGAGGTCTAACTCCTTTCAACCCTGAGCTGGAGGGGATCCTACCTCAGTGACACCGAGGAACACATTACGATCCCCTAAATGAGGTTGTGCCACACCTTGATACTCATCTAAACCCCTATTATTCTAGAAATAAAATAGAAACTAAACTAAACATGTATAACATGGAAGGAAATAACTGAACAATAAAATAACTTACTTATCAAGACGTTGATATCCAACCTGTATATATTAATGCACAAGGTGATGTAGCAAACATTGGACCCAAATATGGTTTAATTCACTTATTACAAAAAATTCATGGACTATCTAGAGAATATCCACATAATAACATAAATGATTTTAAAACATTTTGTTTTATATTAACACATTATAAGATTGTTGAAGAATTGGTTAATCTTAGGAAATTTCTATTACCATTATAATACGTTGCACAAGATTATATATGTTGTGTTAACTCCCCAATTAGTGGCTGGGAGGAAATAAAATTATTTTTTATTCAAAAATAAATTCTAAGCTCTTTAACTACATCAAAAATGAATGAAAATTGTGTAATAATAAAATCTAATGGGAAAACACTTCCTGAATAAGGGTAATATTTTTAATTCATTTGTTTAGGATATCTACAACACTAAATAAGAAAGAAACTTTTAATATAATAATTTTATTAAGGATTAATTGTAATAAAAAATATCATTAGTGATATTGTTGCAGGTTCTTCCCCTATAGATAATACCCCAATCACTTCAAGGAATCTCATAAAAAAACATTGTATAAAATAATCTATAGTTTAGTAGAAGGTCTATTGTACCCATCAGTTATGTCCTTGTGGTTATGATTTCTGAGCTTGAGAAGAATGTAGACATAATGATTGAAGAGTTAACTATGCTACTCAATCAATTTTCTCTTTAAAAAGGGAAACCCAACCTCCTACTCTGATTCATTGTGGTATCTATGACACTAACACCCACTATTTTGACCAGTGTCCCCAAATGATAGAATATTCTAAGATTTATGAGTAAATATTTCCAGGATACCCCTATAAAAAAACTATTAGAAAAGAACCATAAAATCAATCAAACTCTTAATGGAAGGATAACCAGGTATATAGGTTAGGGGGTATTCAAACCGATTTAAAAAAATAATGGAACTACCCAAGGTGAAGTATTCATCCTCCTCCACCACCTAGAAACCTTCAACCTCCACAAAGACTATTCTAACAAGAACCTAAAAAAACCAAGCCTATCATTGAGGATATGATGAAACAAATGGATGAAAATAATCTCCAATTCCAAAAAATATATAAGAATCCATATATGACCGAAAAACTAAATTAGTCCAACTCTCCATTTCAGTGAGTGAAATAAAAAATCAAGGGTCTGGAATACTACTATACCAACATATTTCCAATCCCATGAAAAAAGTTAATATATGTGCCATAACACTTCATAGTGGTAAATAATCATCTAATTTTAGTTATTCTACAAATCAATAATGTCATCCTCCTGAAAAATATATTTCTCTTTCCTCAAATATTCATCTAAATAAAAAAAATTAGTAAAAAAATTTTAATTGAGGATTCCCCTGGAAAATCCATTCCACTACTGTTTTCTCAAAGTCACTCACAATCGATGAAAAATCTAGATAGTCAAATTGATAAGGATACAATAGTTTTATTAAAAAGGCACAAGTTTATATTCCTCTCCTGGATGTTGTAAAAAATTCCTCACGATGCCAAATTTATTAAATAACTTTACAACCACATGCTATGATTGAAGGGGTATGAGAGATTCAAACTTGGAAGGAATGTATTTCCATTTATGAATATAATGATTCCATCCAAATTATAGGATCACATTAATTTTATGATTCCTTATGCCACAGGGGAGACTTAATTTTCTAATGAAATGCATGATTTAGGTTGTTCGATTGATGTGGTCCCTCAATCTGTGAATACTTCTCTACAAGTTTGAGAGCTTCAACCAACATACATCATTACGAAACCTTCCAACTGAAGCACACAACAATTAATAGGAGTGATCAAGGAACTAATCATGCATGTAAAGAAGCTCATCTTCCCTTTAGACTTATATGTTCATTATATAGAATATAATCAGACCTCAAAATATTCTCCTTTAATTATTAGAGGGCCTTTATTTTATAACTGCACAGACTATCATCAATGTACACATTGGTATACATTCCCTAGTGTTTGGGGGAGAAAAGTAATTTTTTGATATCCTTAACTCTATAAAACACCATGTCAAAGAGAAATACGCTCATCATGTATATTATATAGAAGTTATCTATACAGATACACATAGCCAACATTATCTCCTCGACTAATTCTCTGATGTGTTTTACTCTTCCTCACTCATTGATTATTTGGGTTATTATTCATCTTTTCTGTGTTTTATAGGTTAATAAAATTGTAAATATTGTGTTTTAATTTATGATTTATTGAGCACTATGAATCTTATGACCTTTTATGATAAAAATCATATTGTAAAATATTCTTCCTCATCTATGGATTTTACCATTGAGATGTTAGATGAGATTATTAACCTCTCACATTCACATTCACTTCCATCAATCCAAAATAACCCTGAATTGGAACATAATGTACTGCCTAAAAACATGAATTATTAAAATCTTAACAATACAAACAAGTTTCATGTCATCATATCTAGTTCACTCCCTCCAAAGCATGAATTACGATTGCTTGAACTTTTAAGGGAGTATAAACAAGTATTGGGATGGATAATTACTGACCTTCCCAGTATTATCCCATATTTTTTTAAAAATTAAATATTATTAAATGATGATGCTAAAATAGTGATGTAGGAACAAAGAAGACTAAACCCAAACCTCTCTAATGTTGTAAAAATAGAAGGAAAATTATTTACTAATGTAATCATTTACCCCATTTATGATAGACAATGGTTTAGTCTAGTGAATTTAGTTCCTAAGAAAAAATGGTCCTAAAATAATAAAAAATAGAAAATGATGAATTGTTTCAAACTCATGTTTACAATAGTTGGTGTGGCTATATAGACTACTATAGACTAAACCAGAACACTAGGAAATGAAAATTCCAATTATCATTCATTGAATAGATTCTAGAGAGGCCAACAAGGATATCCCAGTACTAATTTATTGATGGGTACTATAGAAACTTATAGATCCATATTTCCCCTAAGGATCAAGAAAAGGATACCTTCAATTTAACCTATAGCACATTTTCATACATGCAGATTCCATTTGGTCTGCACAATGCTCCCGATACATTGTAACGATGCATTGTTAGTATTTTATTCATTACATGGGTAATTTCATGAAGAAATTCATGTACGACTTCCTTATATATGGATTATATTTTATAAGTATATGAGTAGTATTGGTATCATCCTACGTCATTTTATTGGAAGGAATATTATATTAAATTATGATAAATTCCATTTTATGGTGTGACGAGGTATAGTATTTGAACATTTCATTTCTAGGGATGGTTTTGATGTAGATAAATCAAAATTAGAAATTATTTATTCTCATAAATTACCTAAAAATATGTAGTATGTTCAAGAATTATTAGGTTATGTTGGACTTTTTGTCATTTCATTCATGAAATTAGTAAGATCGCACTCCCCCTATACCAATTACTCCAAAATAAAAATAATTATTTTGATTATGATTGTGACGATGATTTTAACAAATTAAAATCGAGTCTCACATTACCAATTTTAATCTAACCTTTTTAATGGGATTTACCATTTGAGATCATGTTTGATTCCTCTAGCTTTTCATTCGGGAAAGTCTCATTACAGTAGGCCAATCGGGATCCACATGTCATAGCCGATTCCGCATGCACAATAGACCCCACCCAAGAACACTAAACCAAAACTAAAAAGGGATTACTTTGCATTATGTTTTCCGTAGATAAATTTTGTCCATACCATTAATGTTCCAATGTAATTAGGTTAATAGACCATGAAGCACTTCAATATCTACTTAATAAACTCGAATCCAAACCACATATCATTAACTGGATGCTCCAAATTAAGGAATTTAATCTAAAAATTAGGGGAAAAGGGAGAATATAAGGAGGTATAATATGTTATTAGTATAATTTAACCAATATTAGACCAACTTGCTGACTCATCCCTCCTTATTATAGAAATATTCCATAGTGAGCACCATTGTGATTTAGTGGAGCCTAACCCATAGTAAGTATAAATTGTGAATTTTTTGGCATAATTTTGGTTCCCCAGAGATTTTAGAACTTCAAAAAATACCAAATACATAATCAGGAGTCATGATGGTACATTTGGGATGAACTATAAATGAGAAGAATTTGTAGTGACCATGTTTTTTTTATTGGTGTGACCTTGACCATGAGTTGAAATCTGATTTGAGTTCATGCACACTTTGGATTATGGGGTCACATTATATCTCAATGTAAAGCTTGAATGGTCCTTTACTATAGAAATTATTGGAAAAAAATTATAGATATTCCCATCAGTTTGGTAAGTCATGCACATAATGTAATCTGCTAGGAATATCTCAAAGAGAAATTAAATGCCCAAAAAACCATGTTATTTTTTTAAGATATTCAATGTATGGAGAATTGAAATAATGGTTCATTTTAAAAATTAATTTTTATTTGCTTAAATATTATTCAATCATGACTATGTCTCTAATGGGGTGGAATAAAGGTCTACTAGGGCTGATGAATATCGAGTGGATTTTGATATTACGATATCTCAAATTTTCAGTAGGTTTGGTTTTCTAAGATACATCATAACCAATCATGATTCAAATTATCTTAATCTAAACATTAAAACCATTATCTATATGTATGGGTTTGTACATAATTTCTACACTTCATATCACCCAAAATCAAATGGGTAAGAAAAAATTTCAAATGAAGATGTTAAGAAAATCATTTAAAAAAATTGTACAACCCAATACAAAGGATGGGAGTTTATGCTTGGATGAATCGCTTTGGGTGTACCGTACAAATTTTAAAACCACAATAAAAACTTCACCATATTATATTGTGCTTTTTAAGGCTTTACACCACCCTATATAGGTAAATAACCATACATATTGAGATGTCAAAAAATTTAATGTGAACCTATCATATGTATGTGAGTATAAGAAGTTGCAGATTCATGAGTTGTAAGAAATTCAAAGAGTCTATTATGAGAAATCATGTACTTATAAGAAGATTACCAAGTATTTCCATGACTATCTCATAATTTATCATCAATTTAACATAGGTAAGTATGTCCAACATTATAATGAAAGACTGAAGTGACATCTAGGTACACATTGTTCCCAATGATTTGTCCCATTCACTATTACTAGTGTCTATCCATTAGGTGTTATACATGTTCAAAATGAAAAAATAAACAAATAGTAACTGTTAATGGAAAGTGGATAAAGCACTTTCAAAAGGCCATTATAAAACCCCTTATAGAGGAAATCCACTTTCATGAAGTAACCTACCAGTGACACCCATCAGGTTTTATCCTTCTATGCCACATTCTCTTTTATCATAGTGAGGAAACTACACACACTATGTGGGGGGTGGGGGTGGGGGTGGGGATACATTCCTCAGTTCATTATTATTTTCATTATATTTACATTTTTTATATTTTTTTCTTGCTTTATAGTATTTTTACCTCCCCCTTTTTCATTATGCTGAAAAAATCATTTTAGATTCCCATATAATTAGGGGAATTTTTGAAAATGAATGATGATTTTCCTTATTTACCTTTATTTTAACATTAAAAGAAATATTTTTCCTTGATGACACATGATTTTTATAAATTATTTATCATTGAGTTGAGATTTTTTCAGTAAATTGTTTATTTGTGGATGATATAAATGTTTGTATCTTTATGAAACCATTGAGGTGATTGATACCCTTTGTGTGAGTAGTTTATGGGTTAATAATGACACTTAATATCTCCACACCACATTTCAGTCAACCATGAAGTATGAATCATTATTATTTAATATAAGGTAAATATATTTTAGTTTATTATTTATCATATTTCAAAAATTATTTTTCCATACATTCGTTACTTATCTAATATTGTTCATTATTGTATAGTATTGAACTATGCTTGTGTATCTATTATCTGATAGTTTTACACACAAAAAACAACACTAATAAATAATGATGATAGTAATGAAATGAGAAACGTATGGGGACATATAGGATGTGATCATATAGTTTTAATTCCATGAATTCTTAAGTGAGTCAGTCTTGAAATTTGATTGCAAAGGTTATAGGGTAGGTTTAGTTATGATAATCATCTAAGAATATTTTTTTTTAAAAATATAACCTATATTTACTAGATAGGAAGTGGAAATAACAACATGAAATAGTTTCCACACATACATGTGGAGATTTAGTGATATTTTTCAAAAGTAAATTCATTTATAAGACTAATATCATACATCTCCATGAATTGTTTTTCAGATATAATTTTTGAGACATCTTTTTTCATAACCATTGAGATTATCTCATTGGTGTGGTTTTTTATTTGATCATGTATCCATCATGAAATAAATATTAATTGAGTGTAAAATATTCATAAAGTTAGTAATATCTTCATGCATTGTCTTAAGAAATATAACTTTTCCCATGAGTTCAAATGCTTAGGTGTGGGGGTCTGATCACACTGTGATTCATACCTTTATTTCATCCTTCACCACTGCATTAAATAAGTTTTGTATTTGAATATAAAAATATGGTGACAATTTTCACATAAAAAATGATTCAATTTTTTAATATCAATCAATTTTAAAAAGTCCAATTTTACTTGTTTTAATGATTACAATGTAGGAGGAGGTGATTTGGGGACAAGAGATAATGTAAAAGGAAAATGCGCAAACAACATGGAATCACCAAGACATATATCCACTATTTCACATATTAAAATAAATTATTACATCAATTTAGTGTGAAATAGTTTTCTCTGATCCAAAACTCAGTTGGACCCAAGTCATCTCAAAACATCAAATCAAAATTCATTTATCTATTGGACCAACCAAACTGATCTGTACAGGGAACCAAATCTACTCAAAATAAAAAATATTAGTTCACTAATTTATCAATATATCACATATAGATATACAATGGGCTTATAATTTTTCATTATTCCATTAATTTTACCATCTAAAAAATCTTATCTTTTGTACATGTTGATATATGGTAGTTTAAGATCCCAAAACCTAGATGAAAATTATATCTTGAAATATGGGTTCCTAAAACCAAATCTCATTTTCGATATAAATGGGAACCATGGGAACCTCATTTTCATGTTATACTAGGAGGAAATATACTGATATTTTTGAGTCCCAAAAGATTCCATTAATCCATTTATAGGTTCTAGAGCTCTCTATTTTTATAGGTAGTGATGATATGATGTCGATGTTCCAAATGAGCTTCCTCCTCCTTTTAATGGTGGGTTAAACGGTGGGTGTTCAATGTGAGGGAGATACACATCTTTTAAAGGGAGTTCTAAAACTTGTTTTTGATGCCATTTTAATGTAATTTGGGTCTGAAAACTTTTAATTCAGAATTAAATTACTTTGATTCATATTTGAATTCTTTTTTTGATTCATCCAAATGGAGTTATCTTTACTTTTAATGGATCATTGTGAAGTTTTGAGTGTGTGACTTGTGTTGTTATAATAGGAAAACAAAAGAGTTGTTTTATTCCCCACTTATTTGAGATTTTAATTGTGTTTTGAAGTTATTATACCATGAATAAGTGTTATAAAATGGCTATATGATTGTTATTTCATGGTTTTTTCTATATGAATTGATATAAAATACTGGAAAGAAATCCCTATTATGATTAATTTTAACCAAAGACTTAATCTGAACCTAAATTAATCTATAATAATAATGAACTTAAAATTGTGGTGGGGGGGGGGGGTTGAACTCACAATGACAAATTTTTCTCATATTTTTTTAAAAACACATTTTAACTATTAAAATCCTTTAATTCAATTTTTTATAGAAATGTTTTAAAAACCACCCCTAGTACTTTTAATTGAAAATAAACACTATAAACCACCAATTATCTTTGAAATATGACCTAGGTTTTACTTTATGCTATAAAAATAGCTTTAAATAATAATTAATCTGACATGTCATGAAAATATGATTAGGTTTTTTAGGAACCCTATGATACTACATTTAACCATACATACACGCAAAAAACTAATCCCAAATAACCAACTCAAACACAGATCACCTCAAATTCTAAAATGAATATTTTTTTAGAATTGAAAATAAATAGCCTATGATTTTTTAAAAGGAAATTAGATTGTTTCCATACACATGAATAAATACAAAAAAGATATACCATCACACCTACTACATTGGATATAATGTCATCTCATGCCTCTTTGGAATCAGCACTGAGAAACATACATTCCAACATAGTTACACTGATCCAAATAAAAAAATAATCTTCTTTTCCAAGGAATCTGAAAAATGAAATCTTGAATTTCTATCCAAACCCTAAAATTAATTGATTATTCTAATGGCTAAAATTAAAATAAAATCAAAAATTTTTATAATGAAACTAAATAAATAAGAAAACATGTCATAGTATAATCTTCAGCATTCCAATACCATCACTGTCAAGTAGAAATCACCAGGATACAACACCAATATACCAACAAAAACATTAATAGAATACATAAAAAAATGAATCCAAACAAGGAAAAAATCTCAATTAAAATAGAAACAAAATAATATAGGTCATATATCCTAAGGAACCAATGAAAAATTAATCATCATATCCCAAACCACCCAAAAACACATCAAACCAAAACAAAATGTTTTCAGGAATGTGGGAATGAGTAGAAAAATTTGAGAAAAAAATGAATGATAGATAAATAATTACCATATATTAACTCTTATACCCTTGGATATTGTTCCAATCTTAAGAGAATTGGAACATGTACTAGGTTTTTGGAATTCTAGATTGGGTAATGTGGCCATATTTCCAATAAAGTACATTACAAAATGGTATCAGGGAATGAGAAGGTGGTTTGTTCAGCGGGAGGAGGTTGTAGGATTATAAAAACATAGTAAATAAACCATAAACATCACGACCAAACTATTTACGGTGAATTATCACATTACTATTGATGTGTGTGCTTGAGTGGTATCAATCAACTCTTTAGTGGGTTGTATTATTTTTTTATTTCTATATTGATGCATCTTAAACGATATTATTCAAGTCAATCTATTTTTACATTGAGTTTCATGTTTCATGAGTTATTTTAATTAATTATAAAACTCTTATAAAAATTCAATTTTTTCTGGAATAATTATTTGTGGTAATATAATTGAGTAAAAATATATATGATATTTTTTCTTTAGATGTTCTATGACTTATGTGTTGAATGATTTATTAATTAATTGATATATATAATGATTTTTAGATTAAAGATTATATTGAATTATATAATAATGTCTCTTTATAAAATTTAATATTTAATATCATATTGGAAAGTGTATTTTTATTAATCATGAAATATTGGTATTATCATGATTCAAATTGAATTGGATGATTAAAATTATATTTTTGAGTTTTATGGATATAAAGAGTTTTATTTCTATTTTTTTTAATTTTTTTGTGATAGATTTAATGTTTCAAAAAAAAATTATAATGGAGGAATTATATAATAATATTTAAGAATGTGACAATGAAAATGGCCTTAACTCATGAATTTTATTTTTTGTAGGTTTTTAGTGAGTTTGTTTTATATATACATCAATTTATTGTGAAATTTGATTGATTATGTAAGCTTGTTTGTTGATGTTAGAAATATATAAAGAGGGGTGAATCTTAAGTCAATTAATATATAATTTTACAACCACATAACAATGGTTAAATTATTATTTATATGGGAAACATAGTTTGTTAGGGTTTGATTCTCGACTTTACATATTAGTGTATTTTTTTTATAATTATATTTGATGCAATATATTTTTATGAGAATGTTCTTATAAATTATTAGTGTGTTCATGGATTTATTTTTATATTCTAATTTTTTAGTATTTTTACACTCATTTTTAATGCCTTTTTGATTGACTGGAAGAAATTATTTTTCATGTTAAATAAGGACTTTTAAGGGAAACTTTTCAAAAAAAAAAAAATTTAGTTCGGTTGTTTTATATACACTAATTGTGATAAATTTCATTTTCAATTATGAGTCTTTATATTTGATTTTATTTTCATCTAAATAGATATATTATATTTAAAGCAACTGGTAATTGTTTTATTATTTGGATCTTCAAAAATAGTTGGTGTGTGTTTTTTGAAACGGATGGATGTATATATTGGGTAATTTTTATTTTCATTAAAATAATTACAAGTGATTGATAAGTTCTTAATTATAATTTAATATGTATATCTAAAATTATTTCATTCATTAGAAATGTTTTTGAATTTTAATATTTTGATTTGATGGGAATGGTTTTTAAATGAGTTGAATTTTATCTAGCATGATTTTAGCTTTGAAAGTAGTTTATAAGTAAAATATAAACATTATAATTTTAAAGTATATGTTGGTAAGAATTTGGATTTCTCTTATTTTGTGTTAAATTATTTTAAAACATATTATGACAAAAAAATGTGATTCGTTTTTTATTCAATGTCTCTAATTGGTTATATAAGAATAAATTCATCATTTTCTTATGTATACTTAAATATAATGTTTTTAATGTATTTTGTTTTTTAAGGATGGTGCCTTTTAATTTAATTATTAATTAAATTAGTTAATAAAATAATTTTAAATATGCAATAAAGGGTTTAAAAAAAGGGGTTAATTTCTTTTAATGATTTGAATTATAATTTGATTTTTAAAAATGTGACAATATCATTTTTATATAAATAAAGTATTTTTTGGAAGCGTTAAAGTGATTAATATTGTAATATGCATGAGTATTTTATATAATATGTTTTAAATGAGTTGAAATATGTTTCTGGGGTTGTATATATTTTCCATGGAATTGTATATGAACTCTTATATTGCTTTATTTTGTTCCTCAGATAAGATAAATGTCTTAAGGGAAGTTGAAGATAAGAATTAAACTTCAAATAGCCATATCCTTTAATCCATGCATTTATTAGTGTTACATGAATATAAAATTGAGAAAAATAAATATATATATAATGACTATAATAACGTATACACCTAGAAAATTTATTACTAGTAACAAATGGTATATAAGACCTTCATAAATGAGTTCAATACTGGAGTAATAAAATTTTTAAGGTTTGAAATGAGACCTTTGTTTTTGAACAATTAGTTTTTTAAATTAAGTGTGGGATTTCATATTTTCCATGGGATTTATAAATTAATGGAGGGTTTTAAATGAGTATTCTTTTATAAATAAGTTGGTTTTATTCACATGTGTGTGTATTTGAGGAAGGTCAATTTTAAACCTGGTCATTTAATGTGTTTTGACATAAATATTTGTTAGCTGATCATTCTAAGGTATTGAATTAATGATTTATATGTAAATCTATAATGGTGGGGAATTTACACATGAATATGGATTTTATAAGGTGGAATTTTAACTTGGAATTATTTGTTCTTAAATAAAATAATCCTGGTTGTCCTCCAATAGAGGCTTAGTGGTAGATTAATCTAAGAGGTTATGAATTAGTGTATGCAATTTATATTCCAATTAAACAATTTTTACTTTAATTTCATCACTTTACCTAAATGGATTTTGAACTCTACAACATGAGGGTAAGATATTATTGTCTTTTACCAAATATATGTAATGTTTGTTAATACTTTTTGGTGTCAATTAATAATGTAAATTAGGAGATGAGAATTTACTTGGTTCACCCTCACTAGGATACATCCAAGGAGTATGCATCTATGATGTGTTATGAACCAAAATCACTATAGATATCACTAATCTTCATAGATGTCACTCCCATTACAAAGGATTGGGGGATGTAACTCAATTTCTAGGATCACCTCCTTACAGTGATTACAAAACTCCCTACTTCCTAGGGGTCACCCACTCGATCATTTAGTTCAATGATCAATTTTGATGATAAGGATCATCTCGAAAAGGTTTATGGACATGTAGATCCCTTTTCCAAAATCACTTACATGAACTACTTCCTAAAATGTAGATATATGATCTATTGAATTCCCCTTTGATGCTTCTTCACAATATGTGAACAACTCCTTTTTTACATAACCTCTTTATTCTTTTTATTGAATAAGTATGGAGTAACCTCCAGTTTATTATAGACATGGCAATTAATCTCTACTTGATAAGATATTCAATGTTTTTCAATTTTTCAAGCTTCTAACCCTTAAAAAAACAAATTATTTATTTATAATTAAATACATAATATGATATTGGGTTAATCTCTCTATCTATTTTTATTTTATCTCACCTTCCTCAAATAAGGATTCCATCAACCCAATCACCTACACACTACTCTATGACATTATATGGTAATAAAACCTCCCCTAACTCCTTCAACAATCTCCTCCATAACTACAATCAATGTAAATTCATCATGGAGGTCTCTCTCCTCTACATGTCATCTATTTTAAAGAGATTTAAATAATTGTTAATATATCTTTTAACCACTACAACTAACCATCAAAATCACTTGAATCAGTGGATAAAAATGTGTCCCATGATTATTGAAATGTCAAAAAAGAAGAACATGAACCCCATAATCAAAACCTCCTGATTTTACACACCATATCCTAAAATTAATAGAACAATGTCTTGATTTTTATCAATACTACATAGTCTTCAAAAATTATCCCACCATCCATTTAAAAAGACTTAAACCATGGATTGTAAGTCATGTTCCCTCCATCAGTTTAAAACCTGATATAAAAAACACTTCACTATGAATTATCACATTCCATAGTATTCTTCCCCATTTTATAAAATAACACTCAACCTTCACAACACCAAATTAAATATCTTAGTCTCTCTTATGTTGGTAATTTTTATAGATCTTTGATATAGAACAATTATATCACCACAACTTCTTCACTATACCTTTTTATAAAACTTTTGGTCATTTTCCTCTAAAATACAAAACTCCATGGTTGTGGTCACTTTATTTTAGCCATTTTTCTTTCAATTACACATGTTCACCATTTTCTATCATGAAATAGATTTTTTTCTTCTCTATCCAATATGGATAGGTTCATTGGATCTATACCATGTGGACTACTACAGTATGGGATCTTTCCATTTGTACATTTTGGGAACTATCCTCCTCAAGATTCCCTATGTAATTGGTGTGTCCACACCTAAAACCTTATTGACCATCAACACACTAACTATCTAGGGTGTATTCTTGACCATGTTGAAAAACATTAACATAACATTAATTGAGGTAAAGTATGGTCCTCCTTTACATTCTATAGTATTACTTTAACCATATTTTTCTTATAGATTAACTATGTATGATCCTTTAAGAATACATTTTCCCTTTTCTATTAACTATGGATATTATATTTCTACTAAAAATGAGACCAACACCATAGTGTTTAAGATGACATGTCAAAAAATTAGAACATCAAGGAATCAATCCAATTATTAAAAATCCTCTATGAGTCAACTCTCATTATCAATAATACCTTTATTAATAAATCCATCACGTATTGTCAATAAATGAAACCCAATACTTTTGGATTACTAAAAATATCCCCCTTTGTATTATTTTAAAGTATTCCATTTCACATTATCCACCCTTTCTAAGAAATGGATTTAAAAGGGTTCATATTATTCCTTCAAATGAGGTGTTCTATATTTGAAGCTCAAATATGTATCTTTATATGAGGTCATCTTCTTAATTTTTCAAAAAAATCCCAAAAATATGTGAGAAGAAGATATAATAATTTTAAGCTCCCCATTAGCATCCTTCTTCCCTTAGGGATTCCATATGGACATCAAATCCCCCAATGAGTATTGAAAGTAATTCATTATCTCTTTCATATTCCCTTTATTTCAAAACACATTCATCCTTTGGAATTATACATATATTTATTATCCAAATACTATTAAAGCATTTTTTATTTAGAATTTATCAACTCTATAAATAATCCATAATCTAATGTCCATCTATTATAACATTTCTATACAGATTCATTGAGTGATTTTACTACTTGGAAAAATAGATTTCAATAAATAGTATTATCCTTCTGAGCATGAGATTGATATAATAATGAAGAGTTTTTTAAAAAAACCACAAGGATTTATATATCACTCATGTATAACAATTTAAAAAATAATAACATCTTTGGATTTTCCAGCACATGGAACACAACCTATGATATCCACCACAATTAAACTAAAACCATTAGATGACAACATTAAAGAAATTTATGTTTGGATAAAATCAATTAACCAATTAATTGATACCACCTATTAGAATATTGGTTCAATTTTAAAATATTATACCACTTATACTCCATTCATTTTAGTTATTCACAGTCTTCAAAAACATCTAATAAATCTTAATATCCATTATTTTCATCAAAGCTTCCCATGTGTCTTTAGTTCAAGACACCTACTCATATAGCTCAATTTGGGGATTCCAATTGTGGTAAAAAATCTAAAATCTAAGAATATTTTATATATAATATAAAATATTAGATGATATAAAACACTGAACAAAATATTAGATAAAAAAATATGTAAATTTCATTTTAGTGGATACTATTGTTTTCCATTTTGTATTTATCAAGTCTCTTAAAACAACTTGAATTTGTGTACAAAAAACATATTATTTTAAACTCCAATCAAATGTGCTTACCTATCACAATAACCCTATGGATAAAATGTCACCCTTAATTCTAAACCTCTTAATAAAAAATAATAAAAAATAATAATTATGGTTATAGGGGCACCACATGTTTCTTCAAGTAGAAGAATACGGAAGGTCAAGGTGAACCAACCCATCATCTAGCATCTTTCCATTTCCCCATTTCAAACTTTAAAAAGGTAATTCAATCATCTATTAAATTTCATCATCATTGGATATATCTATATAAATTAACCTATCTCCAAATTATTTCCCATGCATGATACCACTTTCACACTTCAAATATATAGGCATTGACACCCTTACAAGGCTTGGAATTTTCCACAATTATGTAATCAATCAAACTAGAACAAGAAACTTCTTGTGTTTCACAAAAATAATATATCTACTCCATATTTATTCTATATTTCATATTCATATTTTTTCCTTTTAGTTTTTTATTTGGAAAAAATTTAAAAACCTATTTTTTAATATCTATGAGTTTCATCTTGAAATACTTCTTCCTTAGTAGATTTATCTTCACATTATCTTCCACTTTTTTTATAGCTTCAATAAAATATTTATTTTACTTCCACATATTCCTTAATCCTTCCAAGAGAGTTATTATTAAAATACATATTTTTTTCTTGATATACCCTTTATTGAGGCTTAGTTTCAACTTAAAAAATATTGAACCAATTTTACTTTTTAATGGGCCTTTTAAAAGATAAGTATTATCCTTTAATGTCATAGGAGTGTAGTGTATTTATATGGACTCTTTATCCTTCCATGAATTTATCCAATTGAGATCCATTTCCATGTGATCAAGGTTAAAAAGAATTAATCATTTACCAAAGGAATCATATATCATTTGGTGTCTCCTTCATTGATTTGTTGGAATTGAAAGAGTTTCTCTAACATCATTGGGCTTGTTGGATTTGAAATATATACTCATGATGTTTAAAATTATTCCAATATAGTATCTCTTTGGTTAATACTTCTTTTTTAAATTACCACTAATGAATTAGAAAGAAAAAATTATTTTCTTCTAGATTTCAGATCAAGATTCATCCTTCCTGTTGAGACTACCTTTGGGGGGATCTTCACCATCTCAATTGTGGAGTTCATCATGTCCTCTAGTTCTCTGATCATTTCACCATTATTATTCAACTTGGTAACCATATATTTAATACATAAAATTACATAGATTCGATTTTTTATTTATTTTAAAATTTAAGCAATGATTGGAATGATTCTTTCCTTCAATTCCTTTAACATGGCAATTTTTTTCAAAATATCATAATAAATATCTTCAATCATTTAACTTTAATCCTTCAATTTTATTCCCATTTTTACTATGTTGAAACTAAAGTTAACTTATTCTCATACAAATATATAGATTTTCTAGGAAAAATATATAATTATGGAATAGTACCCTCCATGTTAGATAATAATTTAATATTAATTTCCACTACATGAGCATTCCTTGGAACTAGTATCTTGATGTTGTTACCTCTTCACCACAAGAATCACATCATCTTTTGAACTGAAAGATAGAGTCTAAACGTTCAAATCCATTCACCACAAAAGTATTAGAATAATATATAATTTTAGGCTCATGTTTTACCTCATCATGAGATAACAAATTTTATAATGACTTCCTCTAATTATTATTATTTTTACATAAAACAGTTTTATTGTCATTTTTTTTATTTTACAAAAATATCTTACATATTCATATATATATATATATATATATATTTAGAATCTAAATTGATTAATATCTTGGATATATCTTCTTTGAGAACCTATTTTAATGCCTCTTTTATAATATAATAAAATGAAATGTTTATTTGATCTATATCAATGATAACCATGTGACATGCTAATAGAAATTTTTCTTCTTTAACCAATTCTTATGGAACTCCTATAGAATATTACATGAGATTAATGAATTGATATTTCTATGTGTTTAAATTATTCCAATAAAAATAAGGATCCTTCATTGTGGATGCTATTTTTCTTTAATAAATTTAGATTAAGTTATGTTAATAAAAAATCTAGGAAAAATAACCACTCTTTGAAACCACTTTTTGGTCCCTAAATAAGCGATTAACATGATATTACCCTAATGGGGGGGGGGGGTGAATCAGGGTATGTAAGGAATTTCCTAGTTATAACACTAGTTCCTTTAAATGAATAACGTTTTTTAAATGCATATTGACCTCTAAACCTTTAGGGACACATGTTAATCTATTTGAGCAATTATATATTCAGTTGTTTGATTTATATTCGTTTGAATTCATAATGTAAATAGAAGAATCCTAATTTACTTAGTCCACCCTAACGAGGATTCATCCAAGGATAAAGCATCAATGATGTATCATGCACCAATATCGATATAAACCTCACTAATCTTCATAGTAGTCAATCATATTAGAAAGGATTGTTCTAGATTACACATTTCCTAGGATCACTACCTTACATTGTTTGGGGATAAATCACTACATCCCTCTTATAACTCCAATGGACATTGCATTAAATGCTCACAACCAGTGAAAGGGATCAAAAACTCATAGTGTATGGACATTTATGTCCCTTCTTCGATATCACATTCATAGAAAGAAACATCAAATATAGATAGACAGTTCTTTTAAGTCTTCTCTACTAAATCTTCACTATATATGAACAAATCCATGTTGTAAAATATCTATATTCACTTTTTAGGCATTTTAATAATTCTTCTATTGGTTGGATATTTAATTGTTTCTAATTATACATGCCTCTATCCCCTTTTCCAGAACAAAAAACATAATCTTCATAGAGATTTAGATATTAAATATGATATATAGTCTATCTATATATCAATTTATAGTTGATATCTGCTTATTCAAATTGGGATTCCATGGGCCCAATGACCTAGAAACGGGCTAACATCCTTATGGGGATATAAAACCACCCATAACTCATTCAATAATCACCTCTCAAACTATAGTTAAAGAAAATTATTTATGTATATATCTCACCTATTTAAATTGTATATTTAAAAGATATTTAAAATCCACATAAATACTTCTATTAAACTACTTCAATAATCCTTAATAACTAATTGCATAAGGTGATAAAAACATCACCCATTATCATTGAAAGGTCATACAAGTAGCCCATGCATTTCCAAAATCAAAATCTAATATTTTTTCACACAATATACCAACACACCCATCACTAAAAATTGAGTTTGATAAAAATGGAGGGATATTTAGAACATTAGTGACCAAAATTTTTAACATTCCCTAAACCATAGTTTTATGTATTATTTCCTCCTTGTGAAAACATAACATCTGAACAAAAAACATCCCCTAATAATGTCACACACCATTGTATTCTTCTCTGTTTTAGATAGGAAAACACAACATTCCCCATGAAACATTAAACTACATATTCTCTCATGTGTTGGTATTTTGGAAATGTATTTCTTTGATATACAATAAAAACATCACCAAAATTTATTTACAATGTGGTTGAAAAATACATTTGTTCATTTTCTTCAAAAACACTAAATAGCAGAAGTGTGGTCTCTTGATTGTGGCTATTTTTTCTTGTAACTCCACCTATTGATCATGACCAATATTATGGAAGAAATTATTATTATATATTTTCATTTTTTAAAGGTGGAATAGAACTCCACCATGGGGACTACTATGGTGTGGTCCCTTTCCTACTTCACATTTAGGCATTCTCTTCATCAATATACCCTATGTTATGTGTGTGGCTATATCTATAACCTCCTTCACCTTCACCACACCCACTGAATAGGGTTTAGTGGTTCCCATGTTGGAAAAAATCAACACACCATTCATTAAGAAAAGGAATAATCCTCCTCTACCTTCTCTAGGATGTCGTCACTCTTCTTGAACCCTTATCTGGACCATGTAGGCTCCTTAAAGAATAATTCATTTATATATTTCCCCTGGATACCATTCTATTTGTGTAGACAATGAGTATAAAAAAACCCATCAATATCCCCTTTCAACAAATACAAAAATCAAAAAATCAATCTCATTATTAAAAATCCTTCAAGCATCACCCAATTCTTGTAAACAATCCTCCCATCAACAAATCCAAAACCTCTTGTTAATAGACACTACTCAATCCTTTAGTATTACTAACACAAAATATATAATTTTTAAATGTTTAAAGTGAATAATTATTCCTTCTTGAACTAATCATGTTCTTAAATAACATGACTTATTGGGGATTTATGGGAGTGGAAAGTGATATGGTGGAGAGAATTTTGTCTCCTTAATTATTATTTTGAATATATTTAATTATAATAATATATTGGATATGAAATTAATTTAAATTTTTGAAAAATTAAATTTTTTAGGTGTCTAATGGTTTAGTGTGTGATCTCAAAACCATACACTGTGTATGTTTGGTGTAAAAATTCTATCATGTTAGTGGGATATTCATGTTCATATGCAGGTTTCTGATATCATATATAATGAGGGTTCTTTCTTGAATAATTACCCGAATACTTATTTTTTTAGGTCCATATTCCAGAGACAATACTTTATTGATTAATGTATTTTAAAATTTTTATTGTTTAGTGTTATATGTTTTCATGTAATTTATACATTTTTATTTAATAGTTTAATTTATTCATTTACAAAAATATACATATTTTTTATATATTATAATTATAATTTTATTTAATTTTTTATTTCATTGATTAAATTTTATATGTGCATTCTTGTGATATTTTTATTAAAATAGGATTGGTAATGTGGTGTGCAAAATTTATATAAATATTAATAAATGTATTTAATTATCATATACTTCTATAAATGATCATTTATTTATAATAATATTATTATATTTCTCTTGTCATTATAATTGTCATTTTATTATTATTTAAAAATGGAAAATACCATTTCCTTCCCTCCACTTTGATGAGACACATTGGTAAAGGTGGAGGATCATATCAAACTTTACTTCTTCTTCATGTTAGGTTGGAATAATACACATACTTCATAAGAGGGGGTGAATTGTGTCTTTTTGATAAAAATCACCAATTATGGATTGTGAATTCCATTGAGATTTATGTAGATATGTATCATTTTCTTCTGTATGAAATATGAGCATCGTATAAACAGAAATAATGAACACAACAATTTTATAGTGGGTTGGGGCACAAAGACCCCCTAGTCCACTCCACAAACACTCTCTATGTGAGCTTGGTGAATTTCATTAGAAATGTGCTCTTATCACAAGAACTTCAGAACCATAGGTGAGTGAAGGTAGTTGACACCTTTAAAAAACGGATAAACAAAGGTTTATGGTTATTTTATTGGGAACCATTTATCCATATCATAGAATAAGAAGCAGATACTTAAACCACAACTGAGTTCTAGAAATTGATACTCCAATAAATCAATAAAGTTTGATTTGTTGATGATTTGTGTTAAACTTCACAATTGTAGAAAAAACTAATAGTAGATGGATATTATTCATTATAAATTAATGTATTTAAGAAGGAACAACTCTAAATTGATCCTAGTTTCAAATGATCTTCAATTTGAGTAGCAATAAATAACAGCATTACTCTAAAAATAGTATAAGGTAGAATATGCAGAACTTTCAAAGTGTAGCCTCTTTGGAAAATAACATAGTATATCATTTTTTACAGAAGCACTATAAAATATATTAACAAGAATATAGTCGTATATATGAATATATATTTCAAAAGAAATTGTGATAGAATAAATAGAAATAGATAGTGTTCTTCGGTATTATAGATGGAAGAAAATTTTCTAATAGATCACATATATTCAAATATGAAATAATCATAGGATGTGTAACTTCTTCTAAGAATATGAGTGTTTTTCTATGATGAATACTAATCTTTGAATCAATAATTAAGAGATTTAAATATATCATAAACAATATTTTATCATAACATTAATTCTTTTATGACTCTTGCAGAAATCTTTGATAGAATCACAAATTTAAACTTTTGACATTGAATAGTAAAACGTAGGGTTAAGTCATAAAATAAAAAATACCAAATGTTGGGTTCAAATATGTAGTATTCATTCTATGAATGTAATGTTGGAAATTTAAGGTTGATCATAAAAGAATGGTTGATGAACCATATTTTTTTTTCTAAAACGTACGGTTCTTTACTTACATACGGTTTCTTACTTACGTAGGGTTCCTTAACCATACTTTATTCACTTAACAAATATAAGGTTCCATACAAATGTATGATTATTTTACACTAATTTTATAATTATAGGTTTTATGATCCATACATACTATTTTAAATGTAGGATTCATTCCTTAGACATTGTTCCAAATGTAGGGTTTATTCATTACATTACAATTATCATTGTAGGTCATTAACAATGTTTCTGTAAAACAAAAAAACATGTTTCAAACGGTTTGAAAAAAAATCCATAAAGATTAATACATTGAATATAATTCCATAATAATTATTATAGGAAATATCAATTTCATAAAATAAAAATAAATTAATATCATTAGTAAAACATGAAAGGGTATTTGTGAGTATCAAAATCAATAATATTTATAGGTTATTGTTGATAAAATACTTTTTTAACAATCTTACACTTTTTGATGATAAAAAAAACCATAAAATAATTTCATAATAAATTTTTTAAGCACTAAATAAATAATATTATATAGAATAAAAATATTTCTTTAAAGATGAATTTTATCAAACCAATATTTTAATTTCACATAATTATTTCGATTAAAAAATTGAATTTTGAGTTTGAATATTTTTATTACCCAATTTTCTCCCCTTTTGTGATATCAAAAATAATGTATAATAAAAAGGTGTAAAACACTTTTAATTTTTCACTAAATAAATGTTTATATTGTACTGTTTTGATAAATAGTACAGGGGTTCTGTAAGTAGAGATAAAAACATAATAAAATATACAAAATCTGAACTGAATTACAAAACGTCAGAATTTATTATAAAAACTATACAAATACAATAGAATATTTGGCTTGAGAAAAATGTTAAATAACAAGTATTATTTAAGGTGAATGGTTTTGGTCAGGAGTGGTTTCTAATGCTAGTTCTAGTGAAGCCTAATTTTCCTCAAAAAATTATTTTAATTTTTCAATCTAATCTTGTAACCTTTCCAAAATATTGTATGAAAACATCCTTTTCAAAATTCATGAATCTTTACTTACATTCAAATTTTCAACCAAACTGACTGTAAATAATTCATGCAAATTCTCTTATGTCTGAAAAAAATGAAATAGGTTATCACTGAACTTATTAAGTAGCAACCTGAAATCGGGTTCACTTGATGTTAGTTTTACAAAATGATATATCTGATTATCCAAAAAACTGATAAGGGTTCACTATTACACTAAAGAGAATGAAGCATTTTATTTATATCAGATATTATAGATGTGATAACTTTAAATCTTATGATCAGATCTGGTAATGTTGGAGGTACAGAGGAAGAAGCTATTGACTGACTGATATCTCTATTAATTGAAGCAAATTGACTTCCCAAGTACTATTTCAAATCTGAAAAATATGTTTTTGAGATAGATTCTAATTTAAATTTTCCAAACTGATCAAAAAATATCTCTTGAATGAATCAAAATCTATTTTTGGCACAAAAGTTTCTCTGAGATCTTAAATCCGAGTTTAAATAAACTCTAATTCCATCCTTGTAACAGATGAATTTTTCAAATCATCTAGATATTATCTTCATGATTCCAACTCTTGTTAAAGATTGTATTTCTCCTCCAAAACATTGTTAAACATAATTAAACGATCTTAAATATGATTTATTTTGGAATCAGATATTCCTTCACCTAGATTTCCTGACTAAGAAACTTCCAAAATAGATAAATATTTATCCATATACTTGTCACTTAAAAAAGATATACCCTTAAGGACCTATTTACTTTCTCCAGAACCAGATGCGATTCATTCTACAGATTTAACATTAGAAGAGATATCCTGATGTTTAATAATCTCAGTGCTCTTAGTTATCAATTTCTTAACAAACTAATCTACTTTAACAATTTATTTCTATTGATTTGGTTGAGGAACACCCGGATGTTCTGAGCATGAATTTTTGCTTTTTGATATATATCATGATCTTATTCATCCAAATGAACTGAATGAGTTTCATCTCTAGATCCTAACATTGGATCCTCTTGTTGGGGTTCTTCTATGTTTATTGGTCTTAAAAGAAGTTTTTCAGGATTTTATTCTTATGAAACTTCTTCAATATTATCTATAGCATCATATCAGAGTGTTATTTTGGTAGACCCAGCAATACCTTCTATTCTGGATTAT
Organism: Viscum album; assembly: GCA_963277665.1. Lineage (NCBI taxonomy): Eukaryota > Viridiplantae > Streptophyta > Magnoliopsida > Santalales > Viscaceae > Viscum > Viscum album. Next base: position 765,105,308 of record OY728119.1, on the reverse strand, counting down.
CCAACTTCTTCATTTCATAATTGAACTAAACCTACAAAATTGATTTTTCCTTTCTCCCTATTAGAGAAATATCCCTATTTTATTGGTCATCCGAACCAACATACATCATATTACCTTTTACTCTACTAAAAAGTAAACCAAGTTTTCTTAGATTACTAGCATTCAAATAATTTATGGGATGAAATTTGATTTGGGAATGAAAAATTCGAATCCTTTTTTTCCTGAAAAAAATAAGATAAATGATCGACCCATAAGAATAAAATGAAATCCTTACCTCTGAATGGAAACAATAAATTAGATATATAATCATATATCTACGAAAGTTCAGCATGATTCCACTAATAAATAGAAATATAATATACATATCTAGGTACAAAATCTTTTCCATTTTAGCAACCCTTAGAGAAAAAGAAATTTGAATAAAATTTACCTAAAACTTATGGTCTACCAAAATATCCTTTACTAACATTTTACTAATATTTTTTGATCCAAAATGAAATGAAATGATGTCCTTTTAGTTTTCATATTGATTTAAAATTGATCAAATATCAAAATGGAATACTCCTTCCTAAGGGAATTTTAAAACATGAGCATTTTTTACAAAGTATATCGAAAAACCCTTATCATCGATTTGAGAAAATATTAAATCCTTAGTTTCTTAAAAATTTAATTGTACATCCTTATAAAAATAATTTAGTTATATCTCACAAATAAAATATTATTTTACTCATTAAAAAAATATTCCAAGCCTTGAGATGTAAGATCTTGCTTGAGTAGAAGTTTTTTATCATACAACTATTCAAAATATACGTATTATCCTTGAAGAATATTCTTGAAGGGGCACACAAATGTTTCAGATCACTTGGTTCAGCCTCATATATTTTATTGGTCTTCATCATTTATATTAATATTAAGGTTTAAGGTTTTCATATTCTAGGTATTGGGAGAAAGATGAGGTCTCTAGTAGGAGAAGCGGTTTGAAAAAAAGGGTATGGAATGTTGAAGGGTTTTCTGATGGATGATGACATGGTATGGTTTCATAAGCTGATTACGTATGGTAATCTTAAAAATTTTAATTTTAAAAACTTGTGGTTTAAAAAATATAATCAGGACTGATATTTAAACAAATAAATATAAAAATCAACATATTAAAATAAACTAAATTAAAAACAAATAAAAAATTAAAAAGAATTAACTAAAATAAATTGATAAACACTTATTTAAAATTAAAGAAACCTAACCCTTCCCCCTAATAAAATCAAAACACACATTGGAATGTTTTTTCATAAAAAAAGTACCTAATTGACATACTGTATTTAAAAATTCTAAAGATATCTCATTTTTAAGGACATAATTCCTTATAAAATGACGCCTTATATAAATATGATTAGTCTTAGAATGACTTATTGGAATTTTTTAAATATTTATAACACTATAATTATCAAATTAAATAGGTATTCTATTAAAATTCAGTCCAATTTCTAGTAGAGTGTGTTTTAACTACAACACTTGTGCACAACAACTTTCAGTAGACACATATTCTGCCTCAACTTTTGATAGGGATACTTAGTGTTGTTTCTTACTCAACCATGATACATGATTTTTTACTAAAAAGTGATAGGTTCCTGAGGTTTTTTATATATAATTACAACCTTAAAAATCAACATCTTAATATGAAATTAAATTAAAATAAAATGTTTTTAGGAAAAGAAGATTTTAAAAAATAGTTCTTTTTAAATATCTAAACATTATTTTAAGAGTAGTAAGATGAGATTATTTTGGGTTTGACTAAAATATAGCACATAAGAATATGGAGAACATTATTTCTGATCTTCTATCATTAAGATACAATATACTTCCAATCATATCTCTATACAACTTTTTGTCAACTGATTTTCCACCTTCATCTAAATAATGTTTTATATTAGTACATATGGGAGTTGTATAGATATTACTACTTCCATGTACAAAACTATTCGATATATTAATAATATAATTACTCTTATTTAAAGCATTTTCATAATATTTAGGATAAATTGTAAATCCTAAAAATAAATTTAGTTCTCCGATCATACCCATTTCAATTTTTTTTACATTTTATTTGAAATATCATTACAAATTTTTTTATTTTTTGAACCAAAAATTAAATCATCAACATAAACTTATAATAATAAAACATTATAACAAATAGTTTTTTTAAAAATATTAGGGTATGCTAATCCTACAGAAAGACTTTATTCCAACAAAAAGGAGATTAATATTTCATACAAATCTCTAGGAGCTTCTTTAAGGCTATAAAGAGATTTGGTAAGTTTAATGACAAAATTTGGTTTATGAGGATTTTCAAAACCATGGGGTAGTTCAACATAAAATTTCTTTATTAAATATACATTTAAAAAGGTAAATTTAACATCAATAAAATATAATTTAAAGTTAATATGAGATATATAGGTTAGAAGGATTTTAATGGATTATAATCTAGCTACAGGTGCAAAGGTTTTATCATAATCTATACCTTCTTCCTAATTATATCATTTTTATAATAATCATGATTTGTTTCTGGTTATGATCCCTTGATAATCCTCTTTATTTCTAAATACCCACTTAGTTCCTAATATTGGATAATCTGATGGTATTTCCAATAAATCCCAAACTTTGTTTCTTCTCAATTGGTTTAGTTCTTCTTGCATTACTAACAATAAACAATCATATTTTAACTCTTATTCAATATACATAGGCTCTAAATGAGATAGAAAGGTATAGAATTCAAATAAGTTTCCTACATTTCCTTTAATTATACTTTTTATTTATAGGTCTCCCATAACAGTTTCTAAAGGATAGTTATTTAAGGTTCTAGACTATCTAGGTAATACACTTTTAGGTTATTCAATTTTCATTCTCTTTTGAACTTGATTGAATTTTATTTATATTGATTTCAAAATCAAATTTTTTTAAATTGTGTCTCATGCTTCCAAAATATTTAGTAATCTCATCTGTTTGATCAATCATTTTATTGAAAGGGTCAGTTTCATCAAACTTCACATGAACTAATTCTTCAATAATCCTTGACTTTTTATTAAACACTATATAGGCTTTTAAAAGTATCATATTATCCTAAAAATATTCCTTCATTATCTTTGGATCAAATGTATATAGGTTTTCATTAGTATTCAAGATATACACCTTGCATCCAAGGAATTTAAAGTACTTTAATTTAGGTTTTCTGTTATTCCAATGTTTATAGTGTTTCTTTTTAAAAATAGGTCATATTAAAACTCTATTAAACATATATAAGTTGTGCTTATAGTTTCATCAATTATGTAGATAGAAAGACTATGTTCATTCATTATAGTCCTTGGCATATAATGAATTTTTCTATTTCTTCTTTTATCAATTCCATTTTGTTGAGGTTTTATTGATTCATAGAAAGTGTGTTTAATACCAAGATTTGAGAAAAAATAATTAAATTATTGATTCTCAAATTCTACACCATGATCAATTCTAAATTAAATAATTTTAAAATATTTTTCATTTTGAATTTTTTTTCAAAATCTCTAAAAAATCATGAATACCTCACTTTGGTGTTTTAGAAAGTAAACCCAAGTAAATATTGAAAAATCATCAACCAAAATATAAAAGTATATTTTACCATCCAAACATGATAATCTGGATGGTCTAGAAAAATCCTTATTAATAAGTTCTAAAGGTATAAATGTTTCAATTTTTTTTAATAAATTTGAAAGATGATTTTTGTTATTTTTCAATTTGACATGCATCATAAAATCTTCAGGTTCAAACATAAGACTTGGAAAATAAAAAACTAAATGTTTCATAGAAAATTTATGTAAATAATATATATTGAAATGTGCAAGTCTTCTATTATAGATCTATGACTCAATTTACTTATCAATTAAATAGTTTAATTTTTTTACACAAGGAATTATGATCCAAATTATAAACATTTTCAATTCTAGGTTCTCTAAATTTAAGAAATTTATCTTTGAAAATATTGCAGAAATTTTTAGAAAAGTCAATATAAAATAAATCATCACAATATTGAGAGATAATTATCATGTTCTGATTTAACCCTTATACATAAATTACTTTGATGATTGAGATAGTTTTTGGATCTCCAACAATTCCAACTCCAAAAATATTTCTTTTAGCATTGCCACCAAAAGTGACTAGACCTCCATTCATTTGAGTCAATGTATAAATATTTGATGAGTTTCAACTCATGTGTCTGGAAAACCAATATCCATATACCATATATTACTTTTTTCATGTGGTCTTTTTTCAGCAAAAGTAATTAAACATATATTTTTTGGTACCCATATTTTCTTGGGTATAACAGTGTCAAAGAGTAATGAAATGTGAATCTAGATCTTCCTTATCTTTATAAAATTTGAATTATCAGTTGCTACATACATTGATTTAGAATTAAAATCCTTTTTAATACCAATAATTTTAGGATTTACAAAATAAAAGTAATTTGTGAACTGACCTTACATTCCACAATAATAGCAGGTATCATTTTTTGAATTAGGCACAAAATATTTTTTCTATAATTTTGATTTTTCACCCTAGCTTCATATTCTGAATTTTATATTTTAATAACATTCTTCCCAATAATATCATTAAAAATATTTATCCTTTTATCAAAACAATAGGAAAACTTTTATTTAATTCTACCTCATCCTGTAATTCTTTTATCCTTTTATCCAGATCAATACAGTTTGATGTAGATGAGTTGAATTTTTTAATTAGATCTTGATGTTGTTTTATCATTATGTCTCTTTTAACTATAACAACATTGTGAATATTTTTAAATTATTTATTATTATTCAACAAATAATCATATTTCTCTTCTAACATTGAATAATAAGTAGTTAATTTATCATTTGAGCTGCTATTAGAGTCAGAAGTAGAAGAGTAATAGGTTTGAAACTGTTTTTCTTCCTTATACATAAAGAACATACTTGCTTTGATATTTTGTGGATCTTTCTATAAATCATATCTTGAGGAGATACTAGAGTCTTTAGATACACTCTATATATATTTCATATCTACTTTTACTTTATTCTCATAATCAACATTCATCTAATATTTATTTTCTATCATATTTCTTTCATCTTTTATTAAGGGAAATCAGATCTGATGTGACCCAATTTTTGGAATTTATAGTATCTTAATTCAAAAGGTTCCCTTTCATCCTTATTAATGGATTTTTTGGTAACCTATTTTCTTTTTTTAAAATTTACTAAACTATCTATCTAGCTATGGAAGATCCATTTCAAAATCCAAGGAATATGATTTTTTGTTTGTTTTGAATTATTTTTTTTCATTTATTCTTATGAGATGTCACATTGAGGGCAGTAGTTTCTCTTTTTACCACAATATTTTGATCTTCAACTTCATCTTGATTTTATGATTCATACATCATCAATGTTCCAATCATTTTCTTTATATTTAAATTTTTTATAGGTGATAATTGTTGAATTTCTGTAGATATGCCATTCCATTTTGAGGGTAGTACTCTAAATACCTTCAGTGCTTGATCTGATTGAATGATGGGATCTCCCAAGGTAGTAATACTGTTAAAAACCCCTATTAACCTTTCATTTATTTGTGTGATTCTTTCACCATCAAACACTCTAAAGGTGTCACGATTTAGCTTAGTTGTATCATATCTCATCTATATAATATTGTCTATTCCTTCATATGTGATAAATATTGGATGCCACATTTCATAGGTAGTAGGGAACTCTGATACTCTATTAAACTCATCAGGACCAAGTCCATAGATTATGAAATTCATTATATTAGAATTGATGTATTATTCAGACCCTATTGTAGTATCCTATGTCTTACGTCTCCCAAGAATTTCATAAGGATTTATGATCTTTAAATAGAATATATATCTGATATTTTTTAGATAAATATTAATATGTGATTTATAGCATCCATAGTTTTACCCAATAAAATATAGAGCATAAACCATAGAGAAACCTTTTTTCATATCATACATATCCATATTCTTTATATATACCTTATTCTTTTAAATCTTTCAAATGATTTAATACTAAATCTCTCCTATGATACCAATTTTTAGGTTGGAATAATATAAAGACTACACAAGAGGGGGTGAATTATGTCTTTTTGATAAAATTTTCCAATTCATGATTTTGAATTACATTGAGATTTATAAATATATGAACCAATTTATCATGTATTTAATATGAATAATGGATATATAGAAATAACGAACATAGTAATTTTATAGCTCTTCAGGGTACAAAAATCCCCTAGTCCACCCCACTAATGTTATCTCTACAATCTTGGTGAATTTCACTAGAAAGGTCCTCTTATCACTAGACCTTCAGAACCACATCTTAGTGTAGGTAGTTGAAACCTTTACAATATGGATAAAATGATCCATATAGTTCTTTTATAGGGATTCAATTATCTATATATTAGCACAAGAAGCTGATACATAAACCACAACTGATTATGAGCAGTTGATAATACACTAAAACAAAAGAGTTTATTTGTTGATGATTCGTGTTGAACTTCATAGTTGCAGTAAAAACTAACATTAGATGGATATTATAATTCAGAAATGAAAGTATTCTAGATGTAATAACATTTATGTTATCCTAGTTGTGAATGATCTTGAATTTGAGTCTCAAAAAATTGTAACAGTACTCTAATGACAGTACGAGGTAGAAAATGTAGAACTTTCAATGTGAAACCTATTATGAAAATAACCGAATCTATCATTTGTTTTAGCAGCACGATAAAATATATTCACAAGAATATAGTCATATATGTGATTATATATTTCAAAATAAATTGTGATAGAATAAATAGAATATATATCTTGCCTCAGTATTCCAGATCCATGAAAATCTCTTGATAGATTGCGTATATTCAAATAAAAAATAATCATAGGAGACATAAATTCACTTAATATTAAGAGTGTTTTTTATGTTGAATACTATTATTTAATCCAATAATAATGAGATTATAATTGTTCATAAAAGATATTTTATCATATCTTTAATTTTATCAAAACCGTTGTATAAATCTCGGATAGAATTGTGAATTTAAGGTGTGGAATAGTCAAATATAGGGTTCCTTTATAAGATAAAAATAACAAATTTAGGGTTTAACTAAGTAGCATTAACTATTTGAATATAAAATTGAAAATATAAGGTTGATCATAAAATTAAGGTTGATGAACCATATGTTTTTTCTCAAACATTGGGTTCCTTACACATGGTTCCTAAACAATACTTTTTTCTCTTAACAAACATATGTTACATCAAATTGTAAGGTTCTTTAACCATAATTTTCTGATAATACAGAGTTGATGATCCATATGTATTTTTATGAACATAACGTTTATTCCTTACATTCTATTCCAAGTATAATGATTGTTACATATGTTACACTTATCAACATAGGGTACAAACAATGTTTCTAAAGAGCATAAAAACATGTTTCAAATTATTTGATGAATAAACCTTGAAGATTAATACCTTAAATATAATTCCAAAATAATTATTATAGTGAATATTAATTTCATAAAATAAACATAAATTAATATCATTATTAAAAAAAAATGGTATTTGTGAGCATCAAAATTAAAAAGATTTATAGAGTATTATTGAGACAATACTTTCCCAACCCTTCCTTCTTTGAAAGTTACATGGTATATCTCCCCAGTGTATCTCTCTTTCATTTCTCCACTTATATCTCTTTTTTTTCTTATATTATTTCTCTAATGTTCTTATCTTCTAATATTTTGACATCTATGTTTTTAGGTTTTTGGTATTTCAATATATCAAGGTGAACAACTCAAAAACCATGGAGTGTTTTCTATAAATTGATAGGGGTGTCTTTTATAGGTAAGTTTCACTCTATTTAGAGTTTTTTCATTTTCATTTAAGTGATCGGTAGGTATTATAAAATTACATGCATTGTAAGATTATCCAATTTTAATAATTTAATTTTTATAACTTATTTTCAAGGATTTTATTATATTTTATAAGTATAATTACATCAGTAGTTATTGGTGTAATATTTTTTTAATTCTATAAAGGTTTTTGATTCTATATTATTCCTTTTATTTAACAAACCCTCGGTACTTGGGTATTTGAATTGAGTTATATTTAATATTAATATTCTATAAAATATCTATAATGGACTTGTGAAAGGATATTAATGTTTTTATATAAATTCCAACAGAATGAAAAAATCAAGGAAAATCATTAAAATTACACTTTGAGAAATTTTTTCTCACAAAGTATTTGATAACGTTTTGATAGAGAATTATTTTTAAATAATTTATTTTTTATTATTGGTATTATTTTTTTCATTTAATTAAAAGTTGATTTTATTAAACTAATAAATTTTTTATCGCAATCACATAATTAATTTAAAACCATTTTTTCTATGTAGTTAGTTATAGAGTTTAAACATCCTCAACAGAAGCTATTGGACCAAACGAAGGAATGAAAACATGTCTTGTGAGTCACTTTGAGACTCTCACTAGAAAAAATCACTATACAACCAATAGAGGACAACCACCCATCTAGTAGATCAAATAGAAGAACTTGTAACACTATGAAGCCCACCGGCTAGTCTATGGAGCTCACTAACTACTCGATGGTAGCCTACAGATACCTAGTAGAGACTGTGTAAGTGAGTAAGCCTATAATAATATCATTTTATATAATTTGGCTTTGATCTAGAATAGTCAATAGGGATTTAATTGTTTTTTAAATTCTTTGACTCATATGATTAATAGTTTGACTCGACCCAATGATCCTCTAACACTTATAAAGGCTATAAATTGGAATTAAAGGAAGCATGTACCATAATTACCAACACCAATTTCCATAAAGAGATCCGTTACTGATCCAATATGAACAATTTCAAGATATTTAAATTTTAAATTAATTCCCAGTAAAAAAAGTAATCCAAGTTCCATCTTCTTCAACAAGTTTTCTTTTTTCCTATTTTCTTTGAGATTTTTGATCCATTTATTGAATTACATAAGGTTATAATTTTATCATTATATATCCCTATCCAACTTTAATATTATGCATATCTTATAAATGAACTATATTTCTTTGTAATGGATTTGTAAAAATAGTCCTCTCAATTATTCACGTTCTTCTTTAGGTGCTCACCACCATTAATGTGAGGGTTTTTGGTTTCTTTATTTTCATTAAATCCAAGTGATCCCACTTCTTCCATAGATTCTTTGTTTCTATTAAAACCATTATATTTTATCTATATTTGGTTTCTTGACTTTTTTTAATGTCAAGGGAGAAATATAACCCTATCATTCATTCTTGAGTGGAGGAGGCATGGGGTATATTCTTGAGCTATAGTCAAATTCATTTTCAAAGTGAACCTTTATAATTTCTGTATTTTATTATATGATATTCTTAAAGTGTTAATATACACTAAAAAATAATTAATTTTTTTATTATTCATAAATTTATTTCATTCATGATAATCAATTTTAATTTGTAAAATAAATTAAAAAATGGAATTCACCTACACTTTTGGCAATTTTACACTAACCTATATTTTGAATAAAATAATAATTTTTTTTTCTAAAGCTTGTTTTTTAAAAAAACCTTGTTTTGTAAAACATAAATGATTTAAAAGTCTGATATTTTTAAAATGAAATATTTTTTAATCCCCCATGCTACTCTTGAAGATAAATTTAGTGGTTATACATCTTAGTTTGATATTTCCAACTATACCTATTGTGAGACATGTATGTCAACCATTGTTACACGTATTGGTTATCCAATATAGAATTGTTTTTGCATGGTTATATTCTAACTAGTGAAAAAGAATAAAAATAGACACCTAATGATATTTATACTTCATAATTAGTTGTTAAGACTTTAGAATCTCTATATTGTGGTTGAGAACAAAATGATTTTAATTATATATCTATATGAAAATATGCACCTCAAATCTAGATACTCATAATAGTTAATATTTAATAAACATATAAATTTAGCATTACTTGAAATGATATATATAGAAATTATTTTGAAATATTTTTAATTCATCCTAATGAAAATGTTACGTATATTTTTATGCAGTTTGCTAACATAATAAATTGAATAATGCCTCATGTCGATACTCTTATTATTGGAACACTTGATCAACAATTAATTATAGTGCTACAAGGTACATGAGAACCCAATATAATGAAAAACCAATAAGTTAATTATATAAAAAACATTACATTTAAGGTTATCATCAAATATCCCAAGACGTCTAAGAAAATAATGAATAAGTATGTTGATAAAGAATCCAAATAAATAAAAGAGAAAAATAAATTTACCTTTAAATCAACTAACAATGACTTTTATGATGGTAATTAAATTTTTCATCTAGATAATAATATGAAAAAATTATTCAAAATAAATAAATCCTACCAACATTCTAAAAAAAGGATTATCAAAGTGATCAAGAATTAATGAGCTACAAATGAAAAAATTTGGACACACAAGGCTGGAATTCACCTTACTAAAAAATAACAAGAATGAGAAGAGGAATAAAACCCCAAAATCCTTCTAGGATTCAAATTTTAGTGTACGATATTATTCCCTCTACTTGGGAATGTTATGTGATGATATGTCCAAGTGTCAAATGGATGTAGTTGAGGTTATTAAAAATTAAATTATAACACCTCTTCTTCCTCCACCTCAAATTCCTCAAATTTCTCTTATTCCTCCAATTATATAAGACATGATGTTATAAAATTTTATCAAGATCAACCTTTAAATATATTTTGTAAAATGTAATCAATATATAATGATTTTAAATTTAATCATTATCATGTACTAAATAAAATGATCATCTTAAAATAAAATAATAGGAATTATTGACAAATTTGAATGATTGACCAAATTTTCATGAGTTACAATCGACTATCGATGATATCAAATAATATATCACAAAAATTAACCAGAGAGGGAAAAAATATAAAAAAATATTGGGTTTATAAAAAAATGAAAATAATAATTTTACAATCTATATTGTACATAATTCCAGTTCTTCAAAAAAATATGAATTTTTTAAAAGCAGTTTCTCAAAACCAATATTGAAATTATTATCATAAAATAATGAATTTTATTGATGAATGTAATTTGAAAAAACCATGATTTGATATACCAAAATGTATCCATTTTTATTCCCATTTAAAATCTAAAAAGTCATATTCAAAAAAAATTTGGGTACCAAAATCCAATATAGATAAAATTTCATTATCATAATATGGGTACAAAATTCATAATTTCACAATTTTATAGGAATAATATCTAATTTTTAAATCTCAAAATTAAATGTGGTACATGGATAGTGTGTATTCTTGAAACTTGTGTGAAAACCACTACAAATTTAATCACATTTAAAAACGTGATGGAGGATCCACGACTTTTGTAAACATTCCAGAAGTAATTTCCTCATTATTTGTATGATCAATTTTCATAATTCCATTATTATAATATTTATTTTTATCATAGATATTTTTTGGTAATGTTTTATATGAATTATACAATTATGAAATAATGGTTTTAAAATTTCAATTAAAAATGATTCCTGTAAGGTATTTATCTCCAACGAAATGATTTTGTTTACCTATATTAATTGTAAAAATGTTTATATTATTAATTTAAAATATCTTTATTACTAAATTTTTTAATGTATGATAATTCAAGATAGTGACTATAGGATATAGAATAGATTCCTTTGTCATTATAGAACATACTCTTTTTAACCCAGGGTGGAATCTTCTATGACTAGATTTATCAAAAATCTAATTTCAAAGATAATGTTTTTTCTAAACTATTCCAATATGGTAAGTAACATAAAACATTTTTTAAACTTAAATAATAAGTATAATCCTCTAAATACCCTGTTCTTGATCACCTTGTTCTTTTTGGACTAACTGAATTCCAAATTATGAGAGAAAAATAGTATTCTCATATGATTTTCAATAACAATACTAGATTCACTTGGTTGTTTTTCTTGGTACAAAAAAATGTTACTTGTAGTGTGATCACAAGATTTACCCAAAAGGTTGCAAATTAAAAATTCAAAAAAATAATTTTCATTTAAAGAGATTATGGTGGGGTTGATAAAAAATAATTTTAACAACTTTATGATTATTTAAAAAAAATAGTTTTTATTCTCATAAAACACCTTTTTAAAATGGATTTATTGAAGATTAAATCAAACTATACAAGAAATATCCAGATACCTCTTGAATAATTTAAAAATACCTCAATACCTATGGGATGTGGTATTCAATACCAATTTTTGTGTCACAAAATGTGTTCTCTTAATACCCATCCTTAAAAATACACCATATAAAATTTGGTATAATAAAATTATAAAAATTTACTTTTTAATGGTGTTGGATGTAAATGTTATATTCCAAACATTAAAGAAAACCTAGAGAAATTTATCCAAAATATAATAATTGAATATTTAATGGCTAATTGAATTCATGTAAATCCTTCCATGTCTTCAAATAATAAACAAATTGAAATTAAGAAACCATTCATATAAAATTGCATTGAAATCATCCTAAACTATCATCCCAATGGGAAGATATTGTGGATAACCTTGAACCTTTGACTTTAAATGATCCACCATTTCCTAATGATCCTATCAAAGATGAATCTATTTCCAATCCATTACCCAAAAATTTAAAATAATCCAAAATCCATCAAATGGAATATATTATCAGTGATCTAAAAGATGTACTCATACTAGAATTTCTATCTATAAGGAAGTTGGTCATAATTACTTTATTTTTTTTATAACATGAAAACCATAAAGATTCTGTTAATGATAAAAATAGTGATTTTTCTATATAAAAAGATATTAACATATTCAAACAGAACAATGCTTGAAATATTTTCAGAAGTCATAATGATCATCATGTTATTAATACGAAATGATTTTTTTAAAATTATTTAGATGAGAATGGTAACATAACATGTAAAAAAGATAAACAGGTATCCAAATTCTATAATAAAAAAATACATTCATTATAGTGAAACCATTGGATCTTTTTAGATAGATTAAATTAAAATATTATTTTAATTTTCTTCTCATATAAATTTCAATTTTTGTTTCAAATGGATGTTAAATTTCCATTTCAAAATGGTTTTATTTATGGAAAAAACTATGGAATAACCACCTGGTTTTGGAAAAAAAAATTCAAATTCCATTTTAAAGTAAAACTAGGACTTATTTTGGTTAAATAAAACCCCTCAGGCTTGGTATAAATGATTAATAAGTATTACCTTTATCAAATAATTTTAAAATGGAAAATAAAAAATTAAATATTAAATCTAGGAAATTATTTAAATGGTATTTTAATCATTCAAATATATGTAAATGAAATATTTTTAGGATAAAAAAAATATCTTTGTATGAAATTTTCATATATTATGAGAAAATAATTTGAAGTGAGTTTTATGGGTGCGTTAAAATTATTTTTTTGGTATTGAAATATCATAAAAAAAGGGATGGTAATTTTGTAATCCAAAATAAATATGATAAAAAACATATAATGTGTTTTTAAAGGATCTAGTTAAAAAGATTTAAAAACCTATATGTACTTATTGCATGATAATATAGGATTATTATGATTAACTAGTACACAAAATACATTATATATTTTTGATTAGGAGTATTATTTTTCTTATTTTTACTTGAGTAAACATTATGTATAGTGTTTTTCTTTGAAATAATTTTCAATCCAATCTTATAGAATACCATATAAAATCTCTTGAAGGGTGTTTTAAACTTTCAAAAGGTTCTAAAAATCAGGGTTTATTTTTTCCTAAATGAACATAATTTATTATTTATTGTTTTTTTGATGCAAATTTTGTGAGATTTAAACTAGATAAGAAAAGTAAAAGTGGGAGTTTTAACCTTCTTAGAAATTATATAATCTCTAAGAGTAGTAAAAAATGAAAAATTTAGCATCATAATCTATAACCGATGAATAATATATAGCCATAGGTATTTTTTGTGATCTAATAATTTATATAAAACAAATTATCTTATATTTTGGGCTAACATTTCTTCATGGTTAAAATGAATTCAATAAATCCAAAGATATAAACATATCAATAAATCTTGGTCAAAATTCTTGGACTATACACATTGTTATTAAAAATCACTTTTTGAGAGACCACATAAAAAAATGATATACCATGTTAGTATATATTTTCACATGACTTAAATTAGAATATATATTTATAAAAGAACTTGAATTATAGTGTTTTAGTTTTATATTTTGGTACTTAAGAATTATATTCTTTAAATTATCTTTTTCATCTATTCATGTCTATTTTTTTCTTTTCATGTATTTATTATTTGTAAAAATATATTATTTTCTTGTTTTTTAAAACATCATGTTATAATTTTGGAAGTTATATTTTTAGATTCATGTTGATAATATTATGAATTTTTTTATATCTAACCCATTTGGTTTATAATCATTTATTTTAATCCCAACTAGGGAGAAAATTCTAATATATTTGGGGAAGAAAAAGTTAAAAAAATTGATTTAAATGGAGAAAAGATTCAAGAAAAGGGTGTAAGGATTCATCATCATAAGAGAAATGATATTAATCTAATGATTTATGATTTTATAAATAGGAAATATCTATTTAATAATGAAATGATTTCAAAGGAAAATAAGGATATAGATTCATGGGGGAGTCATTTGCTTTCATTGAAAAAGTATTTATAATTCTTTTTAATTTTCCACATTTTACATATTTTTCTTTCCTATTTGTTCTTAACCAATATTATAATTCATTTTAATATTAAATTAGTGTTTTTTAATATCATAAAGGGTAATATTGTTAAACCATAAGTTTATTTTTATGATCATAATCACAAAAGGAATTTCTAATCTTTATTTTCAGTGTATTATATTCATCGTATTTGAACATCCTTAAAGGAAGATATTGGACCAAACGATGGAATAAACACAAGTCTAGAGGGTTTGTTTAAAAATCCTCCCCTGGTAAACTATACTGGTTGACCAGTTTAAGATCATTATTTCGCTAGTAGATCAATCATAAGCACCTCCAACACTTTAAATCCCACCATATAGCAGTTTGAGCTCACTAGATACCCAATGGTATCCATCAGCAACCTGGTGAAGGAAACATCAATGAGGAATCATATTGGACTCTCATTAGATATCTTGTGGTATCATCCAACTAGATAGTAGACTCAATCCATAATAATTAAATGATAATTAAATGTTGGTCAAAAAGCATTGGCACAGATATTTAATGGATTGACTATATCCAAGAATCTTTCAACACATATGAGGATTATAGACAAACATTAAGGGAGTCCTGGGAAAAAATTATCAACACCAATTTCTATCAAGTGATTCTTGATAAATCCACAATGAACAATTAAAATATATCTTCAAGTGAGCATCAATTCTTAATCAACAAAAGGAAACATGGATCTATATTCTTTAATTCTATTTAATTTTCCTCATATATTTGTGTGCTTTTATCCCTTGATTGAATTTCATAAAGATTCTCTTTTATCATCTCTCTCCCAAGTGTATTTTATATTCACAATATCTTTTAAATAGAGTTGAGTTATTTGTAATGGGTTTTTTTAAAACTCACTATTCTTTATCTTCTTCTTTAGGTTCTCACCACCACTAAAGTAAGGGTTTTTGGTTTCTCGATTTCCATTAAAACAAAGGATTTCCTATTCTTTTTTGGTTTCATAGTTTCCACTAAAAGCAAGTGATTTCATCTTTCTTTGTTTTTTTAACAACTACTAAAGAAAATAGATTAATATAACCATATCATAAATTATTAAGGGGATGAGATGCAGAGTTCATTCTTAATCTACTTTATAACCCCATTATCAATGTGTTCACTTCTAATTTCCACAATTTTTCCATTACAGTTAAAGTTTTAATTTATGATACTATTTCTTTACAATGATTATTTTATTATTAAATCTATTTCTTGAATGATAATCCCTTTTACTTTATCGCAATTTTTTGGAATATTATTTAAAAGTGAGTTCACTCCCTCTCAATTTCCATTTTACTTTATCCTAGAGTTTTCATTATTTAATTATTGTTTTTAAAATATAATATCTTTTCTATTAAATAAAGGCGATGTTGATTATTTTATATTATATTTATTTATTAACCTTATTTTTATTGACTAAATATGTAATTTAATCATGTTTAACAATGATATTTTAGTATTGGAAGGGGGTATTTCATTAAAGGGTGTCCTTTGGAGATAAGAGGGATTTATTAATATATTTTATTTATCCATTAATGAGAATAATTATGGGAACCCATGTGTAAATAATTAAGAAACTAGTGACCAGTTCTCCTGTAGGGTACTGAAAATTCCACATTCAAGATAATGAAAATTCCATTGAACTCAGCAAAAGATAGAAATAAAATGCTGAATAATGTTGAATAAAAATGATCAAAGGAAGGGAGATCAAAAAATGAAAATTTCATTATGGACTGCCACTCTACATGGCGGTCCCCAGATTTTTAATTAAGTCCATAAACTTAATGGTTCACAGAACGAAGATGATTACACAAGATCCTGTAAATTGTTTCATTAGTGGAATAGATGTGGAGAATTCTACAACCACGTACAATACCCACCAAAAACTATGTGATTGGTAGAATGAAGGCAGTGATTCCACCCCCATTTATAATATCCCTAGCAAACTAAGTGGTTCATGGGATGAGGTGGCATCAATAACCCCCACAAATGAACCCCCTAATAACTAAGTCCACTATGGTATTTTTCAAAAGGAACTACGTGGTGGATAGATCCAGTGCCCCAACCTCTATATAAAAGAACCCCAAGGGGAAATGAAAGAGAGAGCAGAAAAGAGCTCCCCAAATGGATGAAAAAGGGGTGAAGCATGAACAAAGATATAAAGGGTGTGGGAGAAATACCTCCCACACCTGAAAAGTTTTTCATAAGACATCCCACAAACCATATGTGGGTGTCCCTACATTGAACCCATCTTATGAATAGTATGCAGAAGACCCTCTTTATAAGATAACAAGTGGAGGTAGTGTCATTCCCAGAATGGAGGCATCATTTTCTAACCAAGCGAGAGAATAAAAAATAGTACGTGGAAAATGGTTCGTAGATGCTCTTATGTAGATAATGGTTCATAGAAGATCATATGTGGAAATCACAGTACATGGAGGACCCTTAGTGGAAGATAGTTCTCAAATGACCTTTAGAGAAAAATTCTTTACGAATTAACCTATGTGGAAAATAGTTCACGGGTGCCCTTATGAGGGAAATGGTATGCAGAATCCCCTAAACGAATGATCCAGTGTAGATGCCCCTACATGGAAAACCCTATGTATAATTTCATATGTGCCTCCTGGTCCATTCCATGGATGTTTCACCCCCATATCCTTACTCTGGATCAGTGTAGGGTTGTGGTTCCAGCATGGTCCCTTTTCTACCATCACAGGCCCCTGTAAAAAATGGAGAGTCACGCCGTGAAAGTTTCTGGCCGGGTCATCACCATTTTATATTTCACCCTAAAGCTTCCAAAAAATCCATCCCTTAAATACTATGAGTCTATCTACTCCTCATGAGACTCCTAAAACCCCATCACTTGCCTCCTATGCTAGGTTGATCCAGAACTCAATGTAAAATCACAACCTTAATGTTTCTTACATTATTAGACACACCCTTCTCCATCCATAAAATTATGTGTCCCTGGAAATTATGGATCTTCATAAACATCCCTGTCCATTGGAAATGAAAGGATAGCTTTCTATGGACACCTCTACTTGACTCTGAGCCGACGACTTTGCATTAATTGCCCACAAAAAAGGCGTGTCAACCAAAGAAAATTAATCCTCAAGAGAGTATTTTCCTACCTCTATTTTCCCTAATTACTTTAATTCCCCATTTTATTTCTCATGATCCATGAATACCCGGAATCATGATTTAAAATTTCATTCCATTTCATGTTGGAGGCATGTTAGAACATCCCGACCCAATTATCCTCTAATTAATCATTGATTATATACAAATTTGTATAAATTATATGACCTTAAACAATGAGTTATTATCCTAATCAAATGAAATTAAACATTACGGTATTAGTTTCTACTACATGAAATTAAACTATGATGTCGTCATCCAAGATATATGACTTCAAAGTGTAGTATATCGGGTGATTTCAGATCTTCAAAAACATCCTAGACCATCAGAAATAGAAGACCAGTGTCCGAGGGAACCTCTTATTGTCTATTCACACAATTACCCAATGAATATACATATGTTGGCAACAAAAAAGGACTAAAAACCAAAGAAAAATTCATCCGCAGAGGATGCTTTTACTACCTCTGTACGCCCAAATAGTTTCTATGCATTGTATCATTTCTTTTGATACGAGAACCCCTATAATAGTGATTTACACATTCCTTCCCTTTCATGTTTGAGGCATGGATGGACATCCCATCCTGATTATCCCACAATTAATCATGGATTCAATAACAAATGGTTCTCACTATATGAACTTAAACTATAAGACTCAAACTCATCCTGAGCACATAATGTTAAATTTTATGGTATTAGTCCCTGCAACAAGACATTAAACTATGATTCCAACATCTAATTTATATTAAATTAAACTATAGTATAACCCATATGACATTCAACATGGAACTTCCTCTGAGGAAATTCATGAGATTTTCTTACAATAGATTGCATCGGTTCTCTTTTCCACCTCCGCCGAGGGAATACTTGTATTAGTTAATATGACTATCCAAGGTATGAAGTCAAGGGGGGCGTATTGGTATGTAAAACCCCCCCTCTCCCTTTGAGATCTAAAACCATTTATCAAAAGATGATGTGGGACGTGTGATATTTTTATCCACTACCTTCTATGGCTTCTCACACCGAGCATGGCCCATGTGGGTTTATAGGTTAGCAGTGATCATGACATATTCATAACCCCAGAGTGTGGGCCTCCTCCTCGGTGTAGGCCCCAAATATATTGAATTTTAAGAAATATAATCCTCACCATAACTTGGATACAAAGTAAGACTTCCTAAGGCTCAAGCTCCATGCCATCTCATATATGAAATGAGAAATTATGCCTCCCGTAAATGGTTCTCCTAGAAGGTATAAGACCCAATCAATTCAAGTTTCCCCTCAATGGTCCTCCTCATATGTGTAAGCCCAAATGCATTGAACTAAGATAACTATGATTCCTTCCCCATACAGGATACATAGTATTCTTGTCCTAAGGCATGAGATCAAAGGGGATCCTACTCAAGGGATGACCCCAATCATGACCCCAATTCATCAAGGCCTCCTTTAAGGTGTAAGTCAAAACTCGAACTCAAAAGGGTATTATCCATCAACGCAAGCCCCAAATAATTCCCCATTTATGGGATTACTTGAGTGTGTATGTCTCAACTCAAACTGAACTATGAGTGATTTGATACCCAACTAACTAGGATACATTGAAAGCATCTCTAAAGTTCAAACATAACAGCCAAATCAAAATAATGTTATCCAGAACATATAACCAATAGGTTCATATCCACCCAGAAGATGATATACCTTTTGGGAATCATTTTCTACTTCAATGTAAGGCCTGCATAAAATATTTACTAGGCGTCTTCCACCTATATTTCATCACCACATGACAATAAACTACCCAGATGTGTCCTTTTCACACGACTTTAAAAGGTGACGTGTCCTATAAAGTGACATCGAACTACATGGAACATGATTCTTCTCACAAGGATAACAAGGAATCCCATCTTGTGGATTCAATCCTGATAATGAAACAATCATCACACTAATTGGATGATGATAAACTCCAGAGTGCGTCATCACATGGATTAAAGCATCATTTTCTTAGTAAAAGACCAGATAATCCTTAATGTGTTCATAAATGAGTAAAATTGATGAAGAACCTTTGATACACACATATTTATTCATCAGTAAAGAACCGAGGATACATAAAAATGATTCTGAACCCATGAATATTTCTAATTGATCTTGAGACCTAGGGGGAATCTATGGACACATTCTTAGGAATGAACCAAGGATTCAAAAACATATCAACATTTCATAAATCTATAAGGGAGTATTGAAATAGGAAATAATTCTTCCTAAAAGGGTGAGATGAGCCTGAACTCCCATCCTCTCGACCAATGTAGTCCTTAAATTTCATTTTCCAAATCACCCAATGAGTGACTGAATTTGCAAATAAGGTCCATGAATCATAGATAAAAGGGCCATTGGGTGTTTCTAAATCCATGAATAAACCCACTAGAGACCATCCAAGGACATCATACCCAATGTGGGGTGATTTAAAAAACACTAAACCCCCTATAATCTCCCACTAGGACAACTCAACTATGGAAATTAATTCATAACACAAAAAGGATATACTACCAAGTCCCAGTGCAACCACCTCACCCACCAAAAAGGTCCATGACGTGAATCGGGTCGAAACTAAAAATGGTGAACATGATCTGAAACTCTCTATAACAGTATAAAATTAGTTGTTATCCATCAGGAAATTTTGTTTTCTCCCACACACATACCTTGGGTCAAAAAATATTCATGAACCTGACATGAATCCTTAACCAAGGTGGATGGTTACCACACACTAATCCCCCTTCGCATTAAAAAGGAAGAGGTCCAATCAAGATCAGTAATCATACATGTTATCATGAGATGCTAATTTGATAATGTTTTCTCTGTTTTTACTTTTCATTTATATTTAAAGTGATTCATAGATAAACCTTCAATCCAATGGAATCATAACAACTTACACAAACATTCATGTTGGCAGTTGCATAGGTGGATGGGTCCCCAATAAAGATTAATACTCCATCACCTACCCACCGTGTTTAACGCTGGGTTTCAAATGTTCTAATCAAAAAGTACCATCAAAATGGTACTCTCCCCACGATGGAGACTGTAGGACATGCCCTCTAATCAGTAGAAGTTTACTAGATTCCTCTTCAGCCGCGACCAGTGTACCAGCACAAGGTGGCCCCACTAGTAGTCTCCAACTGCTTCGGGAGCCTATCTAGAAAGTGAAATAATGAGTACCTCCCATACCTTAGGGAGGAATATGAGGATGTATCCAAAAAATTCATCCCTATTGTATAGGATCCCTACTCAAGGGCCCCTTTCGAAGAATGATGCCACTTGCACCACACATCCCTATAAACTCACTCTGAAGAGGATGTCATACCAAGGGCTCCTGTTGAAGCCCAATAGACACAGGCCCCTCGAATATCCCACTTAGGGCGACAAACTTATCACTAAAAACGGTTCATCATAACTGTTCTTGAGGAGGAGATCCTCCAAACAAACATGGTGGAAAACTACCAGCATGAATATATCTTTGTCCCCTCTTCTAAAGTCGTCCATGGAAATATAGCAGAAACCTATGAGCGAATGCATATCCCCACTCCCTCTTATGAATCCCACCATAGAAACATGGTAGAAAATTTTGAGAAAATGAATATATATTCTAATGCTTTCGAGTCCCGCCGCGCATATAAGGGTGGAAAATTTTCTAAAAATGGAAATATATGTCAATGAAAAATAATTCTACCATCAAAATAGGGTGGAAACTAGCTACTAGAAGGTGAAAAATCCTGCTGAATTATATGAAGATCTCCATATAAATAGAACGAAAAAACAATGGGAATTCATACACTAAAAATGCATATAAATATACTTAGTCAAATATGGTGGAATTCAACTGGAAGATGTAAATTCCTACATACCAATATCAAGCCCACCAGTTAAATATGATGGTACAAATATATAAGTAGAGTTGAATTATTGCAGATTCACATCAATCCCATGAGGCAAATACAATGACGAATGAGCAGAAGAAAATTTCTACTCTCAAATATAAATCCCACTAATTGAATACAATGGAAACATGAGAAATTAGCTAACGTATACCATCTACAAGTTGGGGGAAGAATCTTTCCTCTTCCCTATCACAGGAGAACTCCTAGTACCCCCTGGAAACGCATAGAGGAATGATGCTTGCAAAAACTCTTTCTATGACATCAGAATGGGAATTTATACCCATTCTAGCCAAATATATATATCAACATATCCGGAAAATGATAGAGGATTAAACATCGATTATAGAATATATAATCCAAACCTATCAAGATTTCATCGCATCTATAGAAAAAGAGAGAAGTTGGACCCATGATCCCATCTCTTCGGACGGGGAGATTCACCCCAAAAATAATATGGATACTCCAGAGAAGACTTGGATACTTCTTTTATCCCGGAGGGTTGACGACTATATTCTGTGATACAAGGACAACCAGATAAGGAAAAAAAACCCATTCCAACTGGGGGACACCAGTCTAACATGGTGGATGCTTTCGGGAATGAATATATCCCTTCCAGAACTCAATATTCTCATTGGCATATCTCGGTGACATTGTAGGAACCAACAAAATAGGGAACTATATATGAAGGTCCTTACAAACATCCAGTGGCTCTGATTTCCCTCAAGAGAGCACCCAAAAATGAAAGGTACTAAAGGAAGATGGAAAATTAAGAGCACATACATGATTCTTCTCTATTGGAAGATGAAGTTATTGATTCCAAAAAACATCCATCAATAGAGGATCATGATCCTATCAATCCATCATCAAATTATATAAGTTGCTATATCAGTTGCTAAGTTCATCCCCACAATTTTGATACTAGCACTCTGAAGGTCCTCTTTAGAGAACCCAAGGGGGCCTATCCATAGGGAAAAAATGATCCATCGTGAGAGCCAATCACCTGATGCGTGTCAGGGTGGCCCTCCCCTTGACTAAAATATTGAAATGGAATAAGGTTCTCTCATTTCTATCATCCACCATGATGGTTCCCCCAGGGTATACACTGAAAATATTATACTCCCTATAGTTGGATGTCAATATATGATAGTAGTCCTCTCCATGATGGTAGTCACTGTGAAGGCCCTCCCTATAGTGACATTAATAAATGAGAAGGCTCTCCCCTACTTTTAGTATATCCTAACAGTCCTCCCCCAAATGTACAAATTAGATATTCTCCCTGAATCCAGACATCAATCTGTAATGGTAGCCCTTACCATGATGGAAGTCATTGTAAAGGTCCTCCCTGTAATGAAAACAAACAACAAGAAGGTTTTCCCCCTTCTGTGTTTTTCCCTGAAGGTCCTTTAAAAGGTACACACCATAAAAATCTCCCTTCAGTCAAACTGTAAGCTTTGATGGTGGTCCTCACCACCATATCCTCAGCTATGAGGGTTCTCCCCACAACCCAAATTCACACTCACAAGAAGGTCCTCCCTCACCGGTTCAAATACGAGAAATCACTCACATTATGAGGCACTTGGAAGGATAGGGTTAGATATTCTAGAAACTATATGAATGAAAAGTGACACCCTTTATCAACTTAGAGATGGACCGAGGCCACGCTGATCCTATAATCCACCTTCAATCCATTTATATATCAACCAAATCCCTACTAGCCCCTCTAATAATGACGAAATAATAAAAAAGCATCCAACGTGGGCATAAAAAGTAGAGGAATCCATGGCATAAGAACAATATAATATATTACTCACGAGAAGACAACTATCCGAGGATGACATACCAGTTATGTTATGTCCCACATACACTTCTCAGTTCAGCATTCCAAAAGAGTTATCGAAAGAATATACACACAACATTTACCTTAATTTCTGGAAAACTCTCCACTATTTGAAAATGAAATTTCTACCCTATGAATGGTATAAAGACCATGTCAGTATATCGGGGGAACTTCATTAGAAAATTGAACTAGAATCCCTTCCATCTGTAGGAGTTCCATGATAAGAAAAGAAAAAGACAAAAATTCAATTGGATTTCCTCCACATGATGCACAAATTGTGTTTCCTCATCGATGATGCCACGTATTGTATTCACATCTGAGGGTGGGGAGAACATAGAGCTCTATAATTCACCCTATCTTCCTTCTAGTAGAGCCCACTAGAAATGGAATTTGGTAATTTCATCATCCCAATACTTCATCCGAATGAAGTACCAATTCAGGAAAAGTGGTCCGCTCGACAATAAATAGCCATGAGTAAGTCTCAAAAGTGTCAGGCTTGATGAAAGAAATCCATAGAAAAACCTTTGAACCAGGAAACTGAGATAATTAAATAGGATTCTCACCTATGGTAAGCGAACCAATGAGCACTGATCATGTAATCATAATAAAATAATTTATGTATAGGCTTGACACCATATCCAGCTCACACCTGCATTGGAATGCACAATATCAAGAAGGCGGTGATAGCATTAGCATCTGCTGAAGTACGAGAGAAACCCCAGCCTACAGGGCTGGAGGCATTTTTAACACAAAGTTCCCCTATAAGGCAAATCAAATCCAAGATGATACACGTCAATGGGAGAACAAGAGAAACCCTAGCTCGTAGGGATGGTTGTAATTTTTACCTCAACAACATGACTAAAAAATGTCAGTATTTTCCCTCTTAGGTAGAATAATGATGTATGGGTTACCTATTCTATCTTGTCTCATGATTAATATCCCCTAGAAAGGAGATACATGAATAGGTCATGTCATGGTTACCTTCGAGTTACCCTTCATCAAGAAACCTAAAGAGGACCCTAGAATGGAAGGAGAAGATCCAACAATGAACATATGAAGCTCTCCTACCATTCATCACCTAATATGAAACCCCCAATGTGGTATAAATCAATGAACGTCATGGATGTTTATCCACCATACCTCACTAAAGATAATTCAAATAATTATGAGGATGAAAGAGAAGATGGTTCCCTTCCTTAGGAAATCCACATCGACCATAAAGTTGTGCATACCAGAAACTAGTGGGCTACATTAAATTTGTGTGCTCCCCCAACTAATACATAATTTCCTCCTTTGAGAATCCAAAATAAGGAGAAGATTAAGAACAATTTTTCATACAACCCACCTCCTCCTCCCAATGGTAATGTGTCCCTGATGTTCGAGGAGAGATTCAATCGATATGGTAAGGAAATGAAAGAGCTAAGGAAAATCAAAACTGAGATGCAAAAAGTGAGATATCCTACCAAATATGTTCCTTAGGTAGAGTGTCAACACACAATTCCAATAGAGGTACCTCTACCGATATGGATCATCCCAACAGATAAAGAAAGGAAAAAAGGCTTGTTCAAGGAAACACCAGTACCATCAGTCTACCTAAACCCAATCCTAGTAGTATATCCAGATTTCCCTCCATTCGGGAAGAAACCAGAACAAATTCAAGAAAATCCACAAAGGATTCCCCTGGTCGAGTATCTGTTTCATGTACCAACAGAGTTGGCATGACCAATCTTGCCCCTTGTTGTGTCTTCCCATGCTCAATTACAACGAGATAAGCCTCAAGTCATCATGAGTACCATTGAGTCATTAAAAGATCGGTTAGAATCAATGGAAGGTCGATGTGCTCCCATACAGCCATAATGGAAACCTTATCCCTACTGGGTAAGAAATGTTCCACCACCACCAAATTTTAGGAACACCAGGTTCCTCATGTTCAACGGATCATGTTGCCTAAATAAACCCCTAATGAAATACTCATCTTACTATGATCCCATGATGGGAACCGTTGATAAACAAGAAGCTATGAAGCTTAGATTCTTTGTAAAAAATCTGCAATGTTCAGCCTTTGTGTGGTACACTAGTTTTCTAGTTAACTCAATAACAAGATGGGAGGGTCTCCAACACACGTTCTTATTCCAGTTCAGATCAATATTAAAAAAAATAGGCAGTGACCTCATGAACTGAAAACAACGAGATAATGAGAGAGTTTCAAACTTCATTTCCAGATATAAGGGTCTAGCGTACCTCTTAAACCAATCATTCCCTCAATATGAGATATTGGCTATGTGTATTGACAACCTCCATGATGAGCTAAGAACAACACTTATTCAAGTGAAATAAACCAGTGGGTTCTAAGACTTCTCTACCATCGTTCAAAGGATAGAATATTCCTTACAATAGACTAATCTCAAGTCCTGAGAATCCCCATCAACCCTAGTAAAAAGAGTTGGAAGTGTTGAAGCAGCTTTTGTCATGTTTATGACAATGCTTGAACTGGATCCGGATCTCAGGCCCACACTAAATCATGCAGGGCCCATGGATGTCAGAAACCAACTCACCTAATCAATATCAGTGAATGAAAACTAGGAGATATCAATTATAGGAACATAAGAATAAATCTTACTCATTATAGGATGACCAAGTTTGTGGCTGCTTCATGACTATAATGAATTTCATATTTATCCGGATTTCGGAGCTGAAGAGGTATGATGAAGTAGGTATTGATGACTGGACATATTACTATCTGTTCCACTGGACATTGGGGAACAACATCCAGGAGTGATTTTCCTTCAAGGACCTCCTGGAATTAATGATAGATTCCAGACAAGTCAAACTTTCAGTGTTTCAAAAACCTGTGGAAGAAACCTCTAGTGGATACAATAGTGACCGAAAAATTCTCCTAACCCCACAAAAAGCCAAACCAGTCTAATATTTCTAGAACATCTATCATAGGAAGAATAAGTGACTAATTTATCTCATAATTTGAGAAGACCTACCCAACCTAATACAAAAAGGACATAAGCTCCTTTGGATATGATCCCAAGGCCCAATGCGTCATCATCAAATTCTCAATCCCCTAAGGAACCTATGAAAGAGAATCCCTGAGGTGGGAAGTGCTGACCTTTAGATAAGAAATATGATATTTTGAAGTATTAGCTTTACTACCATCCAAGATATCAATATTGGATACACTAATTCTATTATAAGATCTCAGGGAAGCACTCATCAAAGCTTTGATAAGTCCCCATGATTTTGAAGCCGAGGTAGCATCCACTGAAGTCTATTAGGTGGAGACCAATCCTATAAAATGCAATGTAGTTATCTCATTCACGGATCAAGATGAAGATTACATCATACAAGGACACATTAAACCCTTATATGTGTCTAGAAGGATAAATGGTGTCGATTTACAAAATGTATTCATTAAAAATGGATTTGGAGTTAACCTCCTGCCACTGTGGACACATCATCGGCTTTGCTACAAATAGGATGATATGATAACATATACCATGACTCTATTGTGCTATTCCAAAAGAGAAAAAAATATGTTAGGCCAAATTAAGCACAAAACCCAATTCAGTGACCTCATAGATCACCCAAAATTTCTAGTGGTCCAAGATAATACAACCTTCAATGCTCTTCTAGGAAGGCCCTTCCTTCATCGACACACATCAATCCCCTCCTCTTATCATCAGTGACTCAAATATATCATTAATGGATAGAGTGGTGCATTTAATGAGGATAAGGACCCATTCAACCTCTTAAAATCAAACTATATTGAGGTAGGGTTCTATGATTCTAAGGGGGAGTGAATTCTGTTTGATGGTTTTGATTTGATTGCCACCCAAAATGGTTTAGAAACTGTTCCTTCCGATCCCCTCAAGAATCTCAGGGAAGAATATGTACTTCCCATCAATAAAATTGAGTTCACATGTCCAAATTTTGATGTGTATTCAGTATTAATCTTGATTTAGGTCACATACTCTAAGCCAGGTAATGTTGAAAGTCTCACTGGATCCCAAGATAATGGTGGGGGTTTAGATAAAAATTCCCCTGAACCATCATCAAAACTCTATTAATTTTTTAACACACCCACTCGGGCAGGAGGAAGTTTCTCATAATTCAAAGAAGATGATGAAACAATCTTACCCCTCACTACATATTCTATAGAGAATCCCCCATTGAATTCTGAGGTAGAATAAGCTACTTCAACTCCCAGACACCAAAATTGAAACTCTTACCTCAATTATGAAATTATCATCTCAAGAATTGTTTCCTTCTCAGAAGACGAAGAGGAAGATTGTGTGGATGAAGAGGATGAAGATAAATACCTAGGGGATTCCCTTACAGTATTTGGGGAATGCGTCGCTACTACCATTGATGAACACAAGAAAATAAACTTGGGTATGGAAGAAGACCCATGAACCACAATGATCAGTACAGTCATGGATTCCAAAGAGCAAGAGGTATACATATATTTCTTGAAGTAGAATAAAAGATATTTTTACCTGGCATTATAAAGAAATTCCAAGCTTCGATCCAGAAGTTTCCACTCACCACTTAGGCCTTCCAAAAGACCACCATGGTTACATGTAAGCTACCGAAAGGACGCACCCGACACATGATTCCAAGATAGTGGATGAATTTGACAAGATCATCAGAGATAAATTAATTCAGGAAGTCCAACACCCCATATAGATAGAAAATACTTTCTGCATAAAAAAGAAAAATTATTAGATCAGAGTTTTCATTGATTTTAGGGATCCTAATTGGAATTTATTTAAAGGCGATTTCCCAATCCCGATAACAGAATTGATGATTGATGAAAATTCTAGATATGAGGCTCTCTCTTTAATGGATAACTATTCAGGTTATAATAAAATCTGAATGTTCTAGGAAGATGAAGAATCCACCATATTCAGGGCTCCCTAGGGAGTGTGTTTTCTATAAATTAATGAATTTCAGTTTGAAAAATTCCGATTCCACATATTAGCGCACCATGAATTTCCTTTTCAAACAATTTCTGGGAAATTTTGTCCAATGATATGTTGATAATCTATTTTTTAAATCATGACAATACTCAAACCACCTTGAAGTTCTTGAAACCATATTCAATAATCTATTACAAAATAGTCTGAACATGAACCCCCTAAAGTATGCTTTTGGTGTTACTTTAGAAAAATTCCTTTTCTTCACCATACACCACTGTGGAATCAATGTCTCCCCTGAGAAGAAAAATTCCATCCTTTTCATGTCACCTATTAAAAACCTCAATGAGTTGAGTGTAATTCAAGGACATTTGGCCTACATTTGAGGCTTCATATACAACCTTGAAGGAAAGTGTTTTCCTTTCACTAGGTTGATGAAAAAAGGGTTCATGTATCAATGGCAGAAAGATTGTCAGGAAGCATTCAAAAAAGTTAAGAAATACTCTTGAGCCCACTAGTGATAATGCCAACTATCAAAGGACGTCCAATTATTTTGTATGTGACCTCCTTGGAGAGATCACTGGGAACCTTTGTTTCACAGAATAATAATGCCAACAACAAAAATATCCTCTATTATCATAGATTAACCATGATTGACATTAATACCGATTATTCAAATATAAAGAAGAGTTTTCTAGCCTTAATCTTTGTGGTCCAAAAGACAAGACACTATGTAAAGCACCATGTGGTATATTTGATCTTTCATAGAAACCCACTAAAGTAAATTCTCATCCTTCTGATGCAGACTATATGCTTTTCACAATGGGTTGACATTCTGTAAAAGTTTGACATATGATTAGTGCCTTATAAATCTATAAAAGGCCATACACTAGCATACTTTCTAGTAGAGAACCCCTTAGAAGGAATGACTTTGTTGGAAGTTGAACTACCTGATAAAGAGGTATTCTCTGTTCAAGAGGGTTCCCAAACATGTGAGATGTATTTAGAGGGAACATCTAGAATGAAACCTCTAAAATTGGAGCCAAAATGGGAAAGACCATATGTTATACACATGGTCTACTATAATATAGAATATTCCTTAATTTCAATAGAAGTAAAAATGTCTATAGCTCCCACCAATGCGATGTTCCTGAAGAATTACTTTGTGTAATCATATAAATTCCATCTTAACTATAAGACATTAAAATACATATCACCACATGAATACATGATTTATGACATTAAACTTCTTAGAATCTTCATCCTTACCACATGAAATTAAAATACATGGTGATCATTATGTCATGAACAATGATTCGTTTCAAATGAGTCATAACTGTGCGAGAGAAAGACAATATGCCCCTATTATTATGTGTCAGTCAGATCCACACATGAAAAAATTTTCTATATAACTTTTTGGGTATTAATTTATAACCTCATAGGATACATAGTTACACCTATATCATTTATCCTAGTCCAACCTCCATTAAAAATAATGTTCCTCCCCTTCATATGGGCTAGAATAGAACAAGGAAAATTCAAGAACTACGTACGTATTGATTACTTCCCTCATATGATACATAGAGACACCTTGACCCTAACTCTTGGTCCATAAACCACTTGGTAAGAATGAACCCACTCTCTATGAAAAGGAAATACTGGCATGAATAATTTTCAAGAACTATGTATGGATTGATTCTTTCCCTTGCAGGATACGTAGTGACACCCAGATCCTTAATCTTGGTCTAGCTACAATAAAAAAACCACACCTTTATTGTGCATGGGTCAAATTAGAACAAGAAACATGTTTTTAGAACTACATATAATTTTATTCCCAACTAACTGGTATACATAAGAAACCTCCTCGAGGATCAATCCCAAAACTTCACCCACCTAATCATTTTCATGTCGGTTCACTGTCTTCCTTATCGTATGATGTTAAACTACATGGGATACTAGAATTATGTGTGTCTTTATTCCTATCATCATAGAATACATAGTGACACCTGGATTCTATATCATGTCTTAGCCACCAATCAATAATAAAATGTCCCCACAATACATGGGCTAGAACACTCTAGGGTACATGTTTTTAGAACTATGTGTGGTTTGATTCCTACCTTTGAAAGATACATAGTGATTCTTGGACCCTATATCCTAGTCCCACCACCATGGGAGAAAAATAACTCCCACAACATATAGGTTATAATTTCATAGGTAAATTCATGATTCCTAACTGAACAATGGTAAATTGAATGGCCAATGAAGTCCTAACCACATGAACTAAAACTGTGATGTATCTCAATAACTATGTGTGGCTTGATTATTAGTATGAAGAGATACGTAGTGACACTTGGGATATATTGGGTCCATATTTTGGAAATAAATGCCACCATTTCGTACACAAGAATGTAAATTTGTGCGGAAGATTACAAACCTTGATTCCCAGAATAATAATTAGTCAAAAGATCATGACCCCCTTACATATGAATCAGATGAATATTGAGGATATTGTACCTCATAACTAATCAAGATCTAGATATTTCTCACCTACCTAGATATCCTATTTTCATTCATTAAACTCTATTCCCTTAAAAATATTGAATCCCCATAATCACACATGACTATCTAATATGGGAGGCCAGTGTCTTGTGGACACATTTGTTTGACTATGCACATAATGACCTGGTGGCTTTTCATGTTTCCCACAAAAATAGTCCATCATCTATAGGAAAATTTGTCCTTATAAGAGGCTTTTCCAACTTATGTATGCCCATTGGATCCTAAGCCTTGCATCATCCCTCCTAACTCGAGGGATTTCAGAATTATGATTTACACTTTCTTCCCCAACTCACGTCTCGGGCGTACCAATGATGTCTTGGCCGGATTAGCTCATATTTAGTCAGGATTCCTTTGATATTTCATCTCTGAAACATGACGTTAAACTGTGATATCAACATCCTTTCCATAATATCTAAAACCGCATGGACCCACATTAGCTATCTCATTCACATCAATCCACCCACATCCTCACCACATGAAGTTAAAATGCATGTCCCAAAAATGCTCCCTTATTTATCCTTCCATCCTGAGGTGGTGGAGTGAAACCCTTTCCACCCTTTTTTCACACACTGAGCATAAGTCAAATTAGCTTAAGAATTTAGGTAGGGTATTCCCTATAGAGTTAGGGGAAATCCATCCATAATGACTGATCCTACTGAAAATAATTTAAAAGGCATATTAGATTTTTCCCCTCCATGTTGGGAAACCTAAAGTCCTAACCGTATGACATTAAACTGCATGGTACACCAAATATAGCTAAAATTACCTAATACCTATGCATGGGCCAAACCTATGTAGGGATCCTAATTTCAAGACACCCGAATCTTCACAATCAAGCCCCACACAAGAAAGGGAATCAAAAGGCCTCACCCTGCATGAGAGCTATAACAATATAGGAGAGTTCCAAATATATGGGTGATCACAAACTGAACATTTCTAACTTATCCAGACATGTCTTTTCCATCTATCAAACTACACACTTTGAGTGATTTCTGTCACATACATGACATATTTTAAAGTTATTTTTCATTTAATTTACATCCTTGCATTGTTTTGGGGGTTTCCCTAGGTTTTAGAGAGGAATAGATGAATATTCATGTATTGGGCCAAACTGTGAGCCCAATTCCAGATTGAAAAATCAATTTTGTATATTTTATAACATTTTCATTTTTCAAAAGTTTTCATCCATTAAAATTCCTACTTGGCCTCTCCTAACCTATTAACACCACCAAGGTAATTTGGAGCTTTTAGAAATCCATAACCAAGGTTTATTTGGGTTTTTATCGAAGGGGTTGGGCCTGCCCGAAAGCCCAATTCCTGTTTTAAAAATATATTTTGATTATGTTATAACTTATTCAATATTTGGTATTTTTCAGTGATTCCAAGTCTCACCCAATCCCAATTAACCCAGCCGCATGTCTGAACTATCTCCCCTACTCTTTGGAGCTCTGGTTAATTGAGATTTGGTGCCGATCTTTATAGGCTTCCTCAAATATCCCAGATTTGAAGAGGTAGAGTCATTATTTCATAACATTCTCAATTTTCGATATTTCTCCTCCATTCTAGTTCCTAAATGTCCTTATAATTCTTGTTCGAACGACCCCTATGTTGCGGCTATTTTAAATTTCAGACACTGGTATTTTGGAGTGATTACTTCAAGATACTTCAAGTAAGTGAGTTCATTCATTTCCTATTTCAAATTCCTTAGGGTTTTATTTATTTTTATTAGTGTTTTTTTCATCTTCCATGAAGTAACAAATGACCAGGGGGTAGGGTTTCGATCCTAAGGTTTAAACTTGGGTTCTCTTTTCTAATTATTGTGGTTTTAGGGTTGTTCTAGGTCTTTATTGGTGCGGCGGTGGTGCGAATTAATTTCCGCATGGTGATTCAAGGGGTTTCCTTAATTGGTAGGTGATTACATTGTGTATGAAATATTTGTGAATTGGATACTGTTTTTATGGTATTTTAATGCTTATTTAATTTTATTATTGCAGAAAAAAATATTTTTAGTGGTGTTTGTATTTAAAATGAATCCTAAATGCCAATTTCATGTGAAATTGGGGGTTTCTTCATAGAAATGTTTTATTAGTTTAATTGGGGATACCCTATAAGTAATTATTTGATTTTATTGAACTGAAATAGGGATAAAAATAATGTTTTTAATTATTATACCTTGTGTTTGTTGATGCAAAATCTGGTTTTAATGGTGTTTGTGAACCACATGAAATTCTAAGAGTTGTGTTATGTAAAAATGGAGATTTTTCAATGATGTCATTTCATGAACCATATGAGGCTATACTAAAAATGATTTTGTATTTTCACTAAAATGTAGTAGGCTGACCTTTCTGTTTTGAAAACATAAAAATGTGCACATAGTATGCAAGTGAGATTTATAAGGAGTTTTGTGTCCGAAACACTATGGGATTTTGAGGAATTGTTTTAGGAAAAATCTAAGTGTTTTTTTGCATGTTTTAAGTGGTATGAAATGTGATAGCTACTATATTGGTTGTGTTTGACCAGTAATGGTGTTTTATATGATAATTTATTTATGTTTCCGCCTGAAATTTATTGAGCACAAAAGGGGAATCCCGGGTACCTAGGTGGGGTGGATTTTTACTAGTACGGCTAGTGGACCAGATGGGTTTTGTCCCTGTTTCACTTAGCATTTGGATAACTACAAATCTAACTAAACTATGTGGATGATAATTGGGGACCACTAGGTTATGGGTATGTTCCCTACTAGTTGCTCGTGCACGAGAACAGATTTTTCTATGCTTACTTTACACCGAGGTACGAGGTACATAGGGCTCAAGATAACCTAGTGCCTAGGGGTATTCCCAATGTTGTTGCTCATTGGATTTGTAGTATTTACCCATGTATTAGGGTTTTTTTTGTAATTAAATTACAGTATATAACATTTCTATTTTAATTTTTTGATATTCTGAAAATTTTGTATTGAAAACTATTTTCAATTGGAGATTTCATTTCTTGAAATTTTAACACTACATTTCGTTTCGTATGAAAACTGCTTGCTTTTTCACATTGTATTTCTTACTCCATGGAATCATTGGGTGGAATCTTATTGGGATTAGGCTCACACCATACTTACACCCCTTGGGTGTAAGTAGACTTGGTTATGTATGATTCAGGTAAAGAAATGTCTAAGGGTGATGGCGGTTCAGGGTGTTAGTTCCCATCCTTGGTGCGGAGTTGTGGAGACAGATTGGGGGCGATGACCCCTAGTCGTGTGGAGTCCTTGGGCCTATCTTGATGATATAATTATTTTTATTTGGACCACTTGTATTATATTTAAACCAATGTATTCAGTTCTGGTTTTTACTTAAGTCTTATTTGGCTCAAAAATTTCAGATTTTTATTATGGATTGTTTTTAATGTTTTATGCTTTCATACTCGGGTAAATCATTCCCAAACCTAAATTAATGATACCCAGGAACTTGTGCCAGCTCGTGGGGATATAGAACACCCTTCGGGCCTTTCCATAGGCCGGGTTTGGTGCTGTTAATGGTGGCGACCAGATTCGGTTCGTGACAAAATGTAATCAGAGCAGGTTAATGTTTTTTGGTTATATCGCTATTTTGGGATGAGTCGGGATAGACTGGAGCTAGGACTGTCAGGGATCGGGGTTTTGGTTGTGAGTAGGGTGCATGGACCACACCTCTCATGGCAGACCTTGTGTCACCAGGGGATGTTGGAATTTACAGATTGACTTCACTTCTAGGTGAGATGTGTGGGCTGCAGACCACATGTGGACATCAGGTGGATGTGGAGTAGTTGTTTCTTTTATTACTGGAATGTGTTTAGTTTATTTATATTTGATTTATATGATTACAATTTTCAGAATGGTGGTATTGAATATTGTTTTTTGACTGTTACATTTTTTAGCAACATGCTTCCCCACAAATCTCCCACGCGCCCACAGAAGGAAGCTAGAGAGAGTTCTCCCACACTGATTGATCATAGGCTTGTGGAGGCTGTGGTTCGGGTTATCCATACATTAGGACAGGGACCAGCTCCCACTCTTATTTTTGTTAGGGAAGAAGAGACAGGTCCTATAAAATATAGAGCACAAGAGTTTCTGAAAAACAAGCCTCCTACCTTCTGAGGTAGCTCAGAACCCGAGGAAGCAGAAGAATGGCTCGAGAAGATCGAGCGTATGTTTGAATTCATAGAAACCCACGCGGAGCTCAGGGTGAAGTGTGCCTCTATTCTATTGGAGGGTCCAAGCCATAAGTGGTGGGAGTCAGTGCTTCAGGCTGGGAAGAATGAGTAGATGTGCTGGGGAGATTTCAAGGTTGTCTTCAATGAACAATAATGCCATGAGGTATTGGCTTATTCTAGTTCTAGAGAGTTCATGGAACTTGTTCAGGGGAATTTATCTGTGATGTAGTATGCCAACCGCTTCACTGTGTTGGTTCGATATGCTCCAGAAATTTTCTCTAATGAGCAAGTGAAGGCCCAGAGGTTTGAGAAAGACTTGCGACCAGAAATATACTCCCAGGTGTTCTTGTTTAAGCTGAGGTCCTATGCTGAGGTCGTTGATTGGGTGTGCATGGTAGATATTGATAATAAAGTTAGGGCTGGTTTCTATGGTTCAGTATCAGCAGTGGGAAGCGGCAGTTCCTCAGAGAATAAAAGGAAGCGGGAGGATCATGTGAAGAAAGGAGGGGCAGTTCAAGCCACTCTTCCAGCAAGTTTTCTTTTGCGTCTTCTGATGCGAGATCAGTCGTGTGACACCAATGTGGGAGGCCTGGGAATATCTGACCAGCATGTCCACTTCCTCCAAAGCCTTGTTACCAGTGTGGAGGTATAGGACATTTTTGGCACTTCTGCGGTGTGGCACATACACTCACAAGTGGGGCGGGGTTAGTGGCTTCAAGAGGAGTGCCAGCACAGTCCAAGCCGTCAAGGACTGTGGGATCTCAATTTGGTGGACATGGTGGTAGGGCTGAATCATATTCGGGGTAGATCTAGTTCAGGGAACAACCACAAACTATCAGTTGTCCTCAGGCAGATACTGGACATCTCCATGCAGTGGATCAGGCACAGCAGGATCAGAGGCGGGACCGTCGACAGTTCGAGGTACCGTTCTGATCGCATCATCTATAGATACTACTCTTTTTGATACTGGTGCCTCTGTTTCATTCATTTCTACAAATTTTGTGGACATTCTAAATTTTCCAATTGAGTTGATGTCTTTTGCGATGGTGTTGGTGACACCACTGGGAAAGAAGAAGGAGTAGGGTCTCAGGTGCCCATCATGTGCTCTTTCTATGTCAGGGGTCGAGATGGAGTGAGACCTATTGGTCTTAGATATGGACTCTTTTTATGTCATACTTGTGATGGATTGGCTATTAAACATCCAGGCACACATCGATTTCTATATACGGCGTGTGATTTTCACGACACCAGATGGGAGTCGTCAGGTATTTCATGCAGAATGGGATCCTCGGTCAGGTCACACAGAGCCTCCACTCCCAGAGTTGGGAAGTGTTATCTTCCAGTTATCTTCACTCATTCTAGGGGATGGTCTTTCCCTTGAAGGTTCATTACCTCATGTAGTGTAAAAGTTTTCTTAGGTATTCCTGGATGATTTTTTAGGTTTTCCCCCGAAGGGGGATGTGGAGTTTTCGATTGATCTGGCACCGGGAACACAACCGATATCTCTTCCCTCTTATCGCATGTCCCCCACTGAGTTGAGGGAATTAAAGATACCACTGGATGACTTATAATCCAAAGGATTAATTCTCCCGAGCATCTCTCCTTGGTCCTCTCCTGTGCTGTTCGCAAAAAAGGATGATGGATCCCTCTAGTTGTGCATTGACTACCGTAAGCTGAATAAGGTAAAAATTAAAAACAAATACCCTTTTCCCAGAATAGATGA
Organism: Viscum album; assembly: GCA_963277665.1. Taxonomy (NCBI): domain Eukaryota; kingdom Viridiplantae; phylum Streptophyta; class Magnoliopsida; order Santalales; family Viscaceae; genus Viscum; species Viscum album. Next base: position 765,068,169 of record OY728119.1, on the reverse strand, counting down.
TTTGTTTGATTAGTTGAAAGGGGAAAAGTGGTTGTCAAAGATAGACCTACGTTCAGGGTATCATCAACTCAGGGTGAAGTAGTCAGATATCCCAAAGACAGCCTTTCGAAGTAGGTACAACCACTTTGAGTATTTGGTCATGCCCTTCGGATTGACCAATGATCCAGTGGTCTTTATGGCACTCATGAACATGGTGTTCCATCAGTATCTCGATTCCTTTGTTGTGGTGTTCGTGGATGACATTATGGTATACTCTAGCTCCAATGAGGAACACGAACATCACATGAGGCTTGTTTTGGGTAATTTATGAGATCACCGCCTCAATGCATAGTTGTCAAAGTTCACTTTTTGGACTAGGGAAGTGAGATTTCCGCGGCATGTGATCTCTGAGCATGGGGTTTTAGTGGACCCCAAGAAGATTAGTGTGGTTTTGTCATGGGAGCAGCCGAAGAATGTGTTCGAGATCAGGAGTTTCTTTGGCCTGGCTGGTTATTACAGGCGATTCGTTCGAGATTTCTCTCGGCTTGCATCACTGATGACTGCAATCACCCGGAAAGGGGTGATGTTTTTATGGGGTCCAGAATGTCAGGCTTCATTCAAGGAGCTGAAGAGGTGGTTGACTACTGCCCCCATGATGATTTTTCCTGAGGCCAGGAAGGTTTATGTGGTTTATTGTGATGCTTCAGGTATGGGTCTTGGGTGCGTGCTTATGAAGGATGATCACGTGGTGGCTTATGGCTCTCGCCAACTCTGACCACACGAAAAGAACTACCCTACCCATGACTTGGATTTTTTAGCGGTGATGCATGCTTTGAAGACTTGGCGTCACTACCTCTTTGGAGAGAAGTGTGTGGTCTACTGTGATCATAAAAGCTTAGCCTATATCTTCTCCCATAAGGACCTCAACTTGAGGCAGCGTCGCTGGATCGAGTACATGAAAGGGTTCGAATTTGACATTATCTATACCCCAGGAAAGGGTAATGTGGTGGATGACACTTTGAGCAAAAGAGTTCCAGTGTAGGCTTTGAGGAAGTCTAGTGATGAGTGGACATTGAAGGGGCTCTTTTCTCAGATGCATATGGAGACCAGGGAACACAGTGGAGGGGAATTCTTGGAGGATAATGACTATTTCTTTCCAATTGGCTGTTTTTTCATTAATTGCTACTTCATCAATCTTATTAATTAGTGTACCCTTTGTATTTGCTTCTCCTGAAGGTTGGTCAAGTAAAAGCGTCCAGTTGACTCCTTCTCTATTGGAGTTGATTAAGTAGGAATAGCCCAGTGATGATCTTTGTCAGCGGTCAAAGCAGTTCCTTCATGGTGGGGAGACATCCTCTGATTGGTCGTCGTCTCCCGAGGGCATTTTGTGCTTCAAGGGCCGTTCAGTAGTGCCATTATCTCTACAGAAGGAGGTGAAATAGGATAGCCACTAGTCTCAGTGGGCTATCCATTCGGGTGCCACTAAGATTTATTATGATGTCCATCAGCATTTTTGGTGGCCTGATATGAGATGGGACGTAGCGGACTTTGTTTCAAGATGTTACTCATGTCAGTAGGTGAAATAAGAGCACCATAGGCCTTCCGGTTTGCTCCAACCACTACCCATTCCTACCTAGAAGTGGGACAAGGTCACCATGGAATTTATTGTTGGATTACCTCATACACCTCGGGGTAATAATGCCATTTGGGTGGTGATTGATCGTCTGACCAAATCATCCCACTTCATTCCGATAAAAGATACAACTAAAGTAGATGAGTTGGGCCATTTGTATCTATAGGAAGTGGTGATACTCCATGGTGTACCATCAGTTTTTGTCTCAAATAGATACCCCCTCTTCACTTCTCAATTTTGGGAAGGCCTTCAGAAGGCCTTAGGGTCTCAGATTAAGATGAGCATGGAATACCACCCTCAGATGGATTGTCAGACAGAGCGGGTGAATCAGATTTTGGAGGACATGCTTTGTGCATGTGTCCTGGACTTTGGAGGTTCTTGGGATAGGCATTTGGGATTGGTTGATTTTTCTTATAATAATAGTTACCAATCCTTGATTCAAATGGCCCCATTTGAGGCACTCTATGGTCGACCATGTCGGTCCCCCCTATGTTGGGCTGAGGTAGGAGAGACTTCACTATTGGGGCCGAGCCTTATGCAGGAGACTTCTGAGAAGGTCAGGTTGACCAGGCAATGCTTATTGAAAGCTCAGAGTTTTCATAAATCTTATGCTGACCGGAGACGTCGAGACCTAGAGTTTTCTGTGGGTGATAGGGTATTTTTAAAAGTGTCCCCTCATCTAGGCCATCATCGATTGGGGAAGCAAGGTAAGCTAATGCCATGGTATTTCGGGCCCTTTGAGATCACCGAGCGTATTGGAAAGGTGGCATACAGGTTGGCCTTACCTTCTCAGTTGACTTCTATCCATGATGTCTTCCACGTCTCTGAGTTGAAGAAATACAACCAGGATCCATCCCATGTGTTTAGTTAGGAAGAACTGAAGATAGATCCTGACTTGTCTGTTGTTGAGAGGAAGGTGAAAATAGTGGACTCCCAAGATAATATACATAGAGGGAAGTCTATTCCATTAGTCCAAGTTCTATGGCAGCATGAGAATGATACACATGAGGCATGGGAGCAAAAGTCATGGGTCGAGGAAGAGTACCCATTCTTGTTTTCCATCCAAGCTTCATGTTGACTTTCTGAGGTGGAAAGTCCTTCATGGTGGGGAGAATTGTCACATAAATTACATATTTTAAAGGTATTTTTCATTTAATTTACATCCTTGCTTTGTTTTGGGGGTTTCTCTAGGTTTTAGGGAGGAATAGATGAATATTCATGAATTGGTCCAAACCGTGAGCCCAATTCCTGATTGAAAAATAAATTTTGTATCTTTTATACCTTTTTCATTTTTTAAAATTTTTCATCCATTCAAATTCCTACTTGGCCTACCCTAACCTATTAACACCAAAAAGGTAATTTGGAGCTTTTATAAATCCATAAACAAGTTTTATTTGGGTTTTTATCTACAGGGTTGGGCCATCCCGAATGCCCAATTCATGTTTTAAAAATATATTTTGATTATGTTATAACTTATTCAAGTTTTGGGATTTTTCGGTGATTCTAAGTCTCACCCAAGCCCATTTTAACTATAAGTTCGTCTGAACTCTCTACCCCCTCTTCGGAGCTCTGATTAATCATGATTTGGTGCCGAACTTCATAGGCTTCCTCAAATCTCCCAGATTTGAAGAGGTAGAGTCTTTATTTCATAACTATCTCAATTATCAATATTTATCCTCCATTCCAGTTCCTAAATGACCTTATAATTCTTGTTCAAACAAGCCCTATGTTTTGGATTTTTTAAATTTCAGCTACTGGTGTTTTGGAGTGATTACTTCAAGATACTTCAAGTAAGTGAGTTCATTCATTTCCTCTTTCAAATTGCTTAGGGTTTTATTTGTTTTTATTAGGGTTTTTTTCATCTTCCTTGAAGTCACAAATGACCAGGGGGTAGGGCTTCGAACCAAAGGTTTAAACTAGGGTTTTATTTTCCAATTCTTGTGGTTTTAGGGTTGTTCTGTGTCTTTATTGGTGCGGCGGTGGTGCGAATTAATTTCCGCACGGTGATTCAAGGGTTTTCCTTAATTTGGTAGGTGATTCCGGTGTGTATGAAATATTTGTGAATTGGATACTATTTTTATGGTATTTTCATGCTTATTTAATTTTATTATTGCTGAAAAAATAGTTTTAGTGGTTTTTTTATTTAAAATGAATCATAAATGCCAATTTCTTGTGAAATTGGGGGTTTCTTCATAGAAATGTTTTATTAGTTTAATTGGGGCTACCCTATAAGTAATTAGTTGATTTTATTGAATTATAATAGGGATAAAAATACTGTTTTTAATGATTATCTCTTGTGTTTGTTTCTGAAAAATCTGGTATTAATGGTGTTTGTGAACCACATGAAATTCTAAGAGTTTTGTTGAGTAAAAATGGAGATTTTGCAATGATGTCGTTTCATGAACCATATGGGGCTGCCCTAAAAATGATTTTGTGTTTTCACAGAAATGTAGTAGGATGCCCTCTTTGTTTTTGAAACATAAAAATGTGCACATAGTATGCAAGTGAGGTTTATAAGGAGTTTTGTGTCCGAAACACTATGGGATTTTGAGGAATTGTTTTATGAAAAATCTAAGTGTTTTGTTGCGTGTTTTAAGTGGTATAAAACGTGATAGCTAATGTATTGGTTGTGTTTGACAATTAATGGTGTTTTATATGATAATTTATTTATGTTTCATGCTTAAATTGATTAAGCACAAAAGGGGAAGCCCGAGTACCTAGGTGGGGTAGATTTGTACTAGTATGGCTAGTGGACCGGATGGGTTTTGTCCCTGTTTCACTTAGCATTTGGATAACGAAAACTCTAACTAAACTATGTGGATTATTATTGGGGACCACTAGGTTATGGGTATGTTCCCTACTAGTGGATTGTGCACAAGAACGGATTTTTCTATGGTACTTTACACTGAGGTATGAGGTACATAGGGCCCAAGACAACCTAGTGCCTAGGGGTGTTCCCAATGTTGTTGCCCATTGGATTTTTAGTATTTACCCATGTCTTAGGGTGTGTTTGGAAGTAAATTACAGTATCTGACATTTTTATTTTATTTTTTTATATTATGGATTGTTTTTACTGTTTTATGCTTTCATACTCGGGTAAATCGTTCCCAAACCTAAATTCATGATACCCAGGCACTTGTTCCAGCCCATGGGGATAGGGAACGCCCTTCGGGACTTGCCACGAGATGGGTTTTGCGCCGTTAATGGTGGCGAACAGATCTAGTTTGTGGAAATTTCAGACCCTCATATACCTCCCAGGCCATTGGATATGGGAGACCAGTGTCCTGTGGATACCTTTGTATGACTATGCACACAATGCCTTGGTGGATCTGCATATGTTTCCCACAAAACAACATATCAACCAAAATCAAATTTGTCCTCAGGAGTGGATTTTCCTATTCCACTATGCTTAATGAATTCCATGCCCTGCATCATCTCTCCTGATCCAAGATCCCTTGAATGTGTGGCTTACACTTTCCTCCCTATCCACATCTTGATCATGTTGAAACACATTGTCCTGACCATCCTTTGTTCAATCAAGGATTCTACATCAATTTCCAAATCCCATGACAATAGAAATGCATGATGGTTGACAATAAATATTCATTCTTAGACCCCAACTTGCCGAACAATATCCTACTTTATGTTCGTATTCATGAAAAGAATCTGCATAGGAACGTTCAATGTGGTTCCCATTTCATTGGTAACCCTGTGTGGAAAAAGTACCCCATTCATTTGTGTGAACAAAATAAACATATGGGTAAAACTTAATATAACTACATCCAACTTGATTAATATCACCATAGGATATGTAGTGACACCTGAGTTTCATATTTCAGGTCCAATCGGGAAATAATATTGTCTCATTCTTTCCCACACAAGGGTCAGACCTATGTGGGGAACCTACTCACACCCATATGGGAATAATGTCCTCACCAACTCTAGGAATATAGAGACCTATAATTCCACCTTTTCATGTTTATTCACCCCTCTTCAAAAACCATACTCTGTGTCCAGAAAGGTAGGAATCCCCATAATCATCCATGGACATTAGAAATAAATGGATAGTGTCCTGTAGACACCTTTTTTTGACTATGCACACAATACCCAGGTGACTCTGCAAATGTTGCCCACAAAATTTCCTATCAACCAATGGAAAATGATTCATTAAGAGGGGATTTTCTCACTTCTATACACCCTATGAAGTTTATGTTTCACCTCAGTCCCCAGTTTCAAAAACCCCCCAGATTAGAGTTTATATCCTCTCTCCCCTCTTATTCTTGAAGGTGACTGAATAATTTTAGTCAGACCACCATGAGAAAGAAAAATAATTTATCCCCTATTTAGATTAAAACTAATTCAAATAATAAGTCTCAAATGTACCGTTTATACGATGTTAAACTACATCATGCTTTATCCCTCCTTTACACAAGTCAAAATTGTGTGGGAGTGGTTTATAGACAAGAACAATATAAATGACTCAATTACTTTAGAAATCATTCCCCAAAAAGACAACCACTATGGTATTACAAACTTAAAACAAGTCTAAATTCCAGTAAAACATCATGCCAATCAGATATGGAAGGCTAGTGTCTTAAGGACACCTTTGCCTGAATATGCGCACAATGCCCCGGTGGATCTACAAAAGTAAACTGACAAAACAGGTCTATCATCCAAAGGAAACCTCTTCCTCATGATAGGTTTTTTATATCTACATAAGCCCCATGGCTTAAAAACTGCATTTCATATCCCATTCTCTAGAAAAACCCAAGTTAAATTCACAAAAAATCTCTTATCCATGTTTGGAAGTTATCAGGACATTCTTGGTTAACAGAACCTAAATTGGGGCCCTCACCCTATAAATCAAGGTCCAAAATGTTCGACATAAAACATCAGTCTTGGTAAACGTTTTTTGACCTAGAACATTAATAATTATACTCTGGTTTTCAAGACATCAATCTTCCTAAGAAAAAGAGACAACACTCGCAAGGATGAAAACCAACAAAGGGAACCTTAGATAAAAGTCAAGTTCCAACTCACTAAACCTATGATATGCATGGTTTAGGTAAAAATATTGAGTATACAAAAAAAATCAAGGGACACAAAGTTTTTTAGGCCAAAAACCAACAAAGGGTGGCCTAAGAGAAAGTCAAGTTATACCCACTAAGTCCAAACCGAAAAACAGCTTAGGAAAACATATGGTTATAATAGAAAAGACATAAAGTTTTTAGGGTTTTCCATGTAACCCTATAAATAGTCAAACAATTCTCACTGAGTCACTTGAATCGAGGTTTAAATTAGAGCATTATCCAATAATTCATTGAAATTGGGGCGACTTATACATCGGAATAGCCTTTTATTCATCCTAATCAAAGCCCATTCTGATGGGGGGAATTTGTAGGGTCCTGAAAATTCTGCACTGAAGATGATGAAAATTCCATCAAACTCAACAAAGTATAAACATAAAATGTGGAATAAGACTAAATAAAAATTTTCAAAGGAATGGATACCACAAAATGAAAATTACTTTGTAGATCGCCACTCCAAATGTCAGTCCTCAAATTTTTAATGCCATCCGCAAACCAAATGGTTCAAAAATGAAAAAGATGGAAGTGACTCTTGAAAACTTAGTCATTGGTAGAATAGAGGTGGAGAATTCTGCACCCACATATGATACCCCTACAAACTGTGTCATTGGCAGAATAAAGGCAGATAATTCATCCCCTACATAAAATATCCCCCATGAACTAAGTGGTTCACATGATGAGGTGGAATCACTATCCCCCCTAAATGAATCCCTCTGATGATTAAGTCCCCCATGGGCTTCCAAAAAAGGCACAAAGCGTCCCATAGAACTAGCACCCCAACCTCACTATAAAATAAGGGTGAAAAAGGGATGAAGCATGTAAGAAAATATAAAGGGTGCGGGAGAAATACCTCCTACACCCGAAGCAGTTTATGGAAGCAATCCTAAGAACCATATGAGGGTGGACCTTCGTAGACTCCATCCCATGAACAATATGTAGAATAACCTCCATGGAAGATAACACTTAGAGGCAGTGTCCTTCATAGAAATGAAGAGTCACTTTCTGATCCCATGAATGAATAACAAAAAGAATGTGAAAAATGGTTCATGGATGATCCTACGCGAAAAATGGTTCATGAACAATCATATGTGGACAAACAAGTATGTAGAAGACCCTTGGATGAAAATAGATTGTGGAAGAACCTTCGAGAAAAATGCTTCATGAATGAACCTAGGTGAAAAACTATTTGCAGATGTCCCTATATAGGAAACGATACGTGGAATCACCTATGCGGATAATCCTATGCGGAAGCTCCTATGAGGATTCTCATACACGAAAAACCCTATATGGAATTTTATATGCACCCACTGGTCCACACTGTAGGGGTTTCATCCCTCTTACCCCCCTCAGGATCTTTTTCAGGCTACAGTTCCAACCCAATCCCTTTGCTACCTTCACTAACCCCCTTGATAAATGGAGAGTCGCACTAAGAACTTTTCGAGTCATGTCATCGACCTTTTCTATTTCACCCTTATGCTACCCAAACATCCATACCTTCAATAATATGATTTGATCTACTCCTCAAGAGACTCCTAAAACCTCATCACCTGCCTCCTATGCTAGGTTAATCCAAAACTCCATGGAAAATCATGGTCTTAATGTGTCTTACATGCTTGGACAAAAACTTATCCATCCATCAACCTCTATGTCTCATGTGATTATGGATCTACATAAACCTCTCCTACCATAAAAAATGGATGTTAAATGTTCTGAGGACACCTCTACTTGATTATGTGCCCAAAACCCCAGTGGCTCTGCATGCGTTTCACACAAAAGGCCTGTCAACCATAGGTAATGTTTTCTATAGGAGAACATTTTTTTTACCTACATACACCCTAATGGATTCCATGCCCCATTTCATTTCTCATGATCTGGGAATACCTAGAATCATGGTTTACACTTTCATTCCCTTTCATGTTTGAGGTATGTTAGAACATCCCAACACGATTATCGTCTAGTTAATCAAATATTCTATAAAAATTGGTCCAAAATCTATAACCATAAATTATGATTTATCATCTTAACCACATGACATTAAACTGTATGTATTTTTCCCTAAAACACAAATATAAAATGTGATGTCATTATCCAAGATATATGACCATAAACTATAGTATACTGGGCAATTTCATATCTTCATAAACATCCTTGACCATTAGAAACAGAAGGCTAGTGTCATGAGGGAACCTCTTCTTGACTATGCACACAATTCCACCGACAACTCTCCATACGTTTCCCACAAAAGGCCTATAAACTAGAGACAAATTCATCCCTAGAAGAGACTTTTCCTACATCTGTATGCCCAAATGGATTTCATGCCTCATATCATTTCTCATGATATGATAACCCCCAAAATCATGATTTACACATTCTTTCCCTCTCATGATCGAGGCATGCAAGAACATCCTAGCCTTATTATCCTACAGTTAATTCTGGATTCATTAAAAAATGGTCCTCACTGTATGACCTTAAACTGCAAGAACCCAACTCATATTGATCACATGACATTCAACTATATGGTATTAATCCTTTCAACAAGAAATTAAACCATGATTCCATCATCCAATATATTGGACTTAAAACTGTAGTATACTCCACATGACATTAAATTGGGCACTCCCACTAAGGTAAGCCCCAAGATTTTCATGAAGTAGGTTGCATCAGAGATCCTCTCTACCTCTGCCCAGGGCATACCTAGATAGGATAATCTGACTATCCAGGGTATAAAACAAGGGGGTGGGGGTATTGGTAGGTTCAAAGACTCCCCTCTCTTCCATTGGGATCTAGTACCATCTATCAATAGATGATTGAGACACACGATCATCATATCCACTTCCTCTTCTTGTTTCTCACACTAAGCATGACTCACGTTTTCTTATAGGTTGTTAGAAATAATGACATCCACATAACCCTAAATCATGGGCCTCCTCATAGGTGTAATCCCCAAATCTATTTAATTATGAGAACTATAATTCCTACAATAATTGGGATAAAAAAGAAGCCTTACTCAGGCCGAGATCTATACAATCTCATCGGGGAAATGAGAAATTATGCCTCCTAGAAATGGGAATCCTAGAGGGTATAATCCCCAATCAATTCAGGTTTCCCCTCAATGGGCATCCTCCTAGGTGTAGGCCCTAAAATTCATTAAATTATGAGAAATCTAATTCCTTCCCCAAACAAGATACGTAGGATTCATGTCCTAAGGCTCGAGCTCAAAGGGGATATTGCTCGTGGGTTGACCCCAATCGTGACCCCCAATTCATCAAAGACTACTTTATGGTGTATGTCCCAAATCCAGATAAAAAAGTGCCTTCTCCATTAATATAATCCCTAAATAATGCCACTTTATGGGACTACTCTAGGGTGTAAGTCCCAACTCAAACTGAACTATGAGGGATTTGATTCCCAACAAATTGGGATATATAGGAAGCCTCTCTGAGGTCCAAACCCGAAACCCAAATCACCATAATGTTCTCCAGGCTATATCTTCAGTAGGGTAATATAAACCTAGGAGACCATATCTCTTTTGGGAATCTTGGGATGCTTCGGCATATGTCCCACATGAAATCTTGACTAGGAATCTTCCACCTACGCTTCCTCATTGCATGATGTTAAACTACATGGATGGGTCCTTATCACATGACCTTAAAAGGTGATGTGTCCAATAAAGATACACCGAACTACATGGAATATGATTTCTCTCATGAGAATACATAGGAAAACCATATTGTGCATTCGATCTTAATATTAAAATGATATAAACCCCCTAGATGATGATAAACTGCAAAGCCCCTCATTATATGGATTAAATAATTATTGTCTCAGTAAAAGACTAGAAAATCATTAATGTGTCCATAAAAGGGTAACATTGATGAAAAACCTTAGATATAAAAAGATATATTTATCAGTAGAGAATCTCAAATAAATATAGATGATTCCAAACCCATTCATATTTCTGATTGATCTTATGACCTAGGGTTAATCCACAGACACATGCTTGGGAATGATCCAAGGATTCATGAACATATGAAAATTTCTTAAATCTATAAGAGAGTCCTAGAAAGGAAATAATTCCCCCCAAAAGGGTGTGATGAGCCCAATCTCCAATGGTTCCTACCTGAAGGGTAGGTATAGATCAGCTCCTTAGCAATCCACGTCCTCCCATCTCCTCTGTGTACCGACACACCATATGGTCCTCCTCCAGAACCGTCCAGTCCTGGTACCCTCATCCCTAATCAGCGCTGTCTGTTGTCTGCACCAAACGCAATAAGGTGCTGGCATAGCCTATGTAGGGGTGAGTATAATGATACTAAATAGGGACCTCAAGACCCTCAAGGTCTCACAAAATCCACAAAGGATAAACCACAAAGCATGAAATCAATTGACAAACCTACTTAGGTATATACCCATATATATACCTAAGTTAACAAATATGCCCATCTCAATCATGAGGAAACACGGAGTCCAACTCAAAATCCCAAGATCAACTATTCCACAAAGGAAGGAGTACCACAAAGGTAAGTACCACACAAGTACGCCACATAGATGAATACCACAAAGGTATTACCACAAAGGAAAGTACCACACAGGTACAGACTCAGCTCAGACCAGGTATATCTTAGGTAAATTAGTAATGATGATTAGATGTAACTACTGAATCATCTTACTCTGTTAATAGGCATAACCACTAAAGATCCTAAATCATCATCAGACCTACATAGGATCGTAGTACATTGTTAGAACCACACAGGATCTTAGTACCCCTTCAGACACACACATGATCCTAGTACATCGTTAGACACACGCATGATCATAGTACCTCGTCAGTACGTCGTCATACCCACACAAGATGCTAGTACATCATTAGTACATAATCACACCCACAAAAAATCCAATTACATCGTCAGTATGTCTTCAGAACCACATAGGATCCTAGTACATCGTTAGTACGTCGTCAGACCCACACAGGATCCTAGTACATCGTCAGTACGTTGTCAGGCCCACGCAGAATCCTAGTACGTCATTAGTATGCCATCATACCCACACATGATCCTAGTACAACATCCCCTCATGGATTCCTAGAGCATATCCATGTGGGATCCTCAAATACAGACCCATGAAGGTTCCCTTTCTCAAGTTACAGCCAGCTATTGGGTTCCCTGCACTTAACATGATCATCTCTAGGAGGGTCCTCTCCTCAAGCCACTAGTCGATAGTCCAACTACCACAAAGTTCAACGAAGAAGATTTCCCAAAGAACCACCACATCATGGGGGTATCAATACAGGAGACAGTGAATCAATCAGACACCTGGTCTATAAGTTATTAGCCTTTTAGTCATGAGGGCCTGGTTGGATTCGTGCTCAATCCAATCCCACCATACTCTAACTTTGTCCAAATATCCTGTGGGGGATTCCAAAGGGACCATCTCCCTCCAAGGTTTCCAGCACCACAATTTGTCAAATGGAAACTAGGTGCCAATGTTATGGATAAAAGTGAAAAAATGGGTTATGTTGGTCTGGGTCCGGTCCGACCCTTTCGGATCGACTCGGCCCGACTGAGCCCACTAGGTCTGGCCTCACCCATTAGGTCTAGCATGGACTGTACTTGGCAGTCTAGGGTGTGGTGTGGGGGCCGCAGGGGCCGCGAGGCGGCTGAGGCCGTGTGGGGTCTCAGAGTCCTAGAAGAAGTGGAGGCCACAGGGGATCGCGGAGGTTGCAGGGCGGCGGAGGCCATGGGGGGAGGGGTAGGCCGCGGGGTGGTGGAGGCCGTAGTGGCCATGGGGTGGATGGGACCATAGGGGCGGCGTAGGCTATGGGGAAGAGGAGGACATGGGCCGATGGTGACCATGTGGTGGCGCAAGGGCCACGGTGCAGCGGTCAACTGTGGTGGGCTGGACTGCCAGCCGTCCTCTCCACATGGCGAGTCGCGCGTCGCGCCTTTGTCAGAGGCTGGTTTGGCCTTCCGCTCTCTGGTTGCTACAGTGACACAAGTCGCCTTCTTCCATCGCAAAAAACACATCATTCATGATGAATGAAGGAGGGGTTGGGCTAGGTTGGTTTGGCCCGCACCCTCCTCATTATAGTGGTAGCAAGTGTCTCAAGAGGGATGAATCAATGTGAGAGGAAAATTAACAATGATCAATTTAAAACACACCCCTACCTCGAAGGTTTGTTGACGTCGATGAGGAGGGATAGAAAGACATTGGTGGCGTCAACATTTCCTCAATCATTGGTTCATTCATTGAAGATATTCCTCGTTGGCGAGAGCATTATTTTTTGGGGAGCACGTTTTTCATTGGAGAACACGTTCTTCATTGGAGAGAATAATCCTCCAAAATCTGTCCTCTTTCCAACCCTTTTCTCCCCAATTCCACCCAAAATGTGAAAAGTCGCCAAATTATTAAATTAGTATTATCAAAATAAATTAAGTTGGCACAAAAAAGTTGGAATAATTAATGTATGGTGTTGGAACCATTAATTATCTCATTTAATTGGCATAATTTAAATTTGGAGGAGATGAGAGGTTTTCTCTCATTAAAGGGGTTCGGGTGGTCCCCAACTTGAAATTCAAATTGGGAGTTAGTTCAGGTGGTCCCCAACTCTTACATTCACATGGGAGGTATAGGCTCGGGTGGTTGCAACCACCATAACCCATGTTTAGGGGTTTCTAAAATAAAAATTATAAAAATTATTATTTTATTTAATTCTATCACAAAAAGCTCAAAAATATCTTTCACTCTCGACCCCCAACCGTCGAGGTGAGGGTCCCCTTAAGTGAATATCGGTGCTGGGAGTTCAACGGTGCTCTCAGATATCAATTCTGAGCATTGGTTAAAATGATAAAAAACCTTCTTGCATATTTATTGAATGTACCTAAATTTTTTATCCAGAAATTCAATCTGGGCACACCGGGGCCCAGAATCACGCGTAGTCATTTTTCACAGACTCGTAAAATTCCCATATATTTAAAAAAATTACATGGAAATTATGAGTCTTTAAAATAACTATGAAATAAATTATATATATATATATAGATACACATAAATTTCATCTTTATAACCATCCAAATAAAGTTGTGATGAAGAAGGAGTTACACCGTTATGTGACAACGGTAAGCCGTATGTATGCACAAGGGATGTTTTCACCTTTCACAGGATGAAAAAGAGAATTAATATGGACTTACCATAATCATAATAAAATATAATTATATTTATGATTATATAGTTATTATTTTAGTATGGTTACAACACATGAAGAGGTGGTAGAAAAAGAAATAAACTTGAAAGAGTTGATAAAGACGATTACATCTTCTTCGATAAACTCCCTTTAGATCTCTTCTTAATGAGTATGGGGTTTCTATTTTGGAAGGTGAAAAATATAAATAACTTGGATAATAATTTTTATAAGTTTAATTGTATGTTTTTAGTCAAGATAGATGGCTCATAGTGGTGTATATAGGTAATGGAGGAGGTTCCCTTTTATAATTAAGGTGCGGGGCACTTTTGGAATTTATTAAAATATAAAATTAATATAAAATATTTATCTAGTAAAAATGGATAAAATTAGATTTAATTAACATATAATGTGTATATAATTTTTAAAAATTTTATAAAATACAATTTGGAGAAGTTTTGTATTTTTTTTCAAACCTATCATTATGTTTTATCCCCCCATTATCCCTATTGATAATTACCATACTATTAACAATTTTTGACCTTTAAGGGTCAATAATGTTACTATAAAATGTAAAATGTTCCCTAAATTGACCATGGTATATGTAATTAACTATATAATTTGAATTTTGAAGAATATAACATTTTTATTAATTTTAAATCATTTAATAATATATTATTTTCATAAAATATCAATAATGTCAATTTTAGAACTATTCATTTAGATGGACATTAATAACTTAAATAAAACAAATGAATTAAAATAAAATGAATGGAAACCACTATAATATTTAATTTGTTTCTATGAAATCATGGTTCATTTACATTCATTCAAATTATGTCACTTTTAATTATTTTAATATCATTTATTTTATTTTACATAATTTAATTAAACAATTAATGCATCGACATTGTGTAATAATTTAAGGTGATTATTTATTCATCAAAAATGAAAAATAGATTACCATGATGTATAAAAATAATTTGTATTGAAAAAAAGAATTTATAACTGAACATATCCTCTATCTATCCCTATGTTAAAAATATTATAGTTACTAAAACCAAAAGTGGCATTTTCTACTTTTCTTTACATAAAATATTATAAAGGTTGTAATCGCATCCTAATGGGAAGAAATGGTTATATAACCAAATATTGAATTATTATGGACTAAATGGACTTCTAAAATAAAATTAATGCAATTTCTAGGATAATTTTATTGTCCTTATTATATTATTTTTATCCACTAATTGACTGATTTACCCTTTTCCATGGTAACAAAAATTACTAAAGTTCATATTCATAGTGGCCAAAAAAGGGATTTATCTACTAAATTGGGAACTCATGATTCTAAATATGAATCAATTATTTAATATTAAATTTCAATAAGTATAGGAAATTAATTTAAGATTTAAACACAAAATGCAATAAAAATAAGTTTTTCATAAAAATGCCTATAAAATGTTTTTCTACCAAATAAAACCATAAAATTGATTCTAGTGAACTTAATTAGATTATTAATAATATAATAGAACCAATTTGTCTATTAAACTAATTTAAAACAAAATGGTACTTTTAAAATTCTTGAAATACAAATATTGTTTTCAATAACAAGTAGTATTTTTCACTATTCATTGGAAAATTAATATTTTTAGAAATATAAAAAAAATTAAATCTAAGGAAAATTTTATATTTTGATTTAAAAAATGAAGTTAATTTTCATAAAATAAATTTTCAAAAAGTGTAGAAATTAAATATATTATTTATAATAAAAAGTAATAAAATAATTTTTCAAGAAATGTATAAAATTACTTTACTAAAAATTTAGTGTTTATTTCCGAAGCATTAATCAAAAAATTTCTATTGATTAATAAATTTATATAAATTTCATAATATTTTTAATCATATTCCAACCCACCAATTTAATACAATACAACAAAACATGCCTTTATCGGCACTAGAAAAAAGCACAGATAAATGGCATCTTTATCAATGCTAAAAAATGGGCTGATAAATTTATCCTTTTATCAACGCATTTTTTAGAAAAAAATAAAGGGAACATTTATCAGAAATTTATTTATAAATCTGGTAAAGGGTGCCCTTTATTAGTGATTTATTTTTAGTATCGATATAGGGTACCTTTTATCAGCATTATATTTTTAGCACTCATAAATGAATTCATTATCATCACTTTTTTTGTACTGATAAAGGTCCAAATAAATAAAATGAAATAATTAAATAAACAAAAATTAAAAAATGAGCCTATTAAAAAAATATTACAAATTTTATTAATGAAATAATTATTGATAAAAATGAATAAATCTGTTGTACTATATATAAATTATGAATTATAATAAATAGTATATATTAATTATATAGATATATGAAAAATAAAAAGTAAACAATTAAAACATAAAAATAAGTAAATTGAGAAAAAAATTAAACATTTTATTAATTAGATAATTATTGACAATGTTAATAAATAATATATATTAAATATATACATATATATGAAAGTATATAAATATGATTTATATATTGTAAAATACTAATGTTCATTACATTAAATAGTCATATATTTTGTGAATAATGGTTTATTATTAAAATTTAATAAGAATTTAAAATAATCCCTAAATGCATAGAGTAACAGACATATAATTGAACGTCGTTTGATTTTTCAATTTAACATAGATCAAATGTTTGTCGTATTGATTTCACATATATGTAATTAATGCATTTTTATATACAATGCACACACAAAAAACTTATCCATTTTTTCAATATTGTTAAAGTGTACTTACTTTTAATTTATTCAGTTTTGATCATTTTTTACATGCATGCACTTAAAATTAGATATTCATTAATAATGTTAAACAAATATTGGTAAAAGATATTTTCTAAAAAAATATTTAGAAATGTACATTGACTTAATTCATAAAATTATATATTTTTAACTATAAATAAATAAATATTTTTTAAAATATATTTACAAAGTTATAAATAAATAATTATATATATTTAAATAATTATTTAATTTATTATAAATTTATTTAAATAATGAATATATTTACTATATTTTTATTTATATATATATATTAAATATATATATATATATATAATTATATAAATATCTAAAATGATATAAATACTATTTTTTAAAAATATTTATATAATAAAAAATAAATAATTATAAATTTGAATAATTATAAAATTATAATAAATATATTTAAATAAATAATATATTTACTATATTTATATTTATATATATTTATTAACCATATATATATACCATTTTTATTTTTATTTATAATTATAAATCCTTTATCAGTGCTTATGAAATAAGTTCTTATAAAAGTATTATTTATGAGTGCATTTTTACAACTGATAATGATAAAGATTTAACAGTGCTAAAAAAGCACCGATAAAAGGATTATTTATCAATGTTAAAATATTATCACTGATAATGATGGATTTCATCAGCGCTTTCTTAGCACTGATAAATCTATATCTTTATCAATTCTAAAAATGAACTGTTAAACAATCCTTTTATCATCTCTTATTTCTTAAGTGCTAATAAAAGGAATCATTGTCAGTGTTTTTTAAGCACTGATAAAAGTGTGTTGATCTATTTAAACGACCCTAACCAGTTGTGAACCTGTCACGATATAAGAAGCATTCCACATAATCCACCCACAATCGGTGCTCCTCCTGGGTGACTCAAATATCGAATTAAGGATCGAATCAAATTTAAAACAAATCCATGGCTCGAACTATTCATGGGTTGAAGTATTCCAAGGCTTGAACAATTCAAGGGTCGAAGGATTCCAAGGCTCAAGCGTAAGTCTTTCTCAAATTTCTCTCAAATGCAATTCATTCTCTACTTTCTCTTGGGTAACTTGGGTTGTAAAATATCAATGGTTCTGGCTTTGGTGGAGGCTTTTTTTCAACTATGATTGTGGTGAGTTAGCCATTTTGGAGGTTTGGACGTGGAGATCATCCATTTTGATGAATGAAATTTTTAGATTGTGAAACACCTAAACTGTGAGCCTTCCTAGTTTCTCCCCCTTAACATACAAGTATCTCCTTCCTTCTCAATTGCAGTTGTGAATTAATATAGGGGATTTTTGAGTGACTCTTATATTGATGTGAAAGTGTGGATTAATCTGGATATATTTTCATTGGATAAACAGTGGAATTAACAATATGGTTAAAGTACCATCCCATTTTCTATTGTCTATATAATTATTTATTTATCAATTTCCCTGATGGTGGTTGTGTAGCCTATTTGAGTTCTTCTAAACATATTAAAATGACTAGTTATTTTGTATTTGTGGATTAGAGACCTTATATAGGAAGTGATGTTTCACTCCTCTCTCAAACCCTAATTTTATTCCCCCCTTCCTGTAAATTTCTCTGTGGCATAAGTTCTTAGATCTATTTGGTGGTTTCCCTTAACTGTCAATCACATCCTTGGATTTTATTGAGTATTTTTCTCTTCTCAGTATCACATCGGTTTCTCATTTTAAGTAGCATCACCCTTCAATGGATGTGTTCGACCGATGCATTTTCGGGTCATGGGTTGGAAGAATCATGCTACGGTCAGTCTACTTGATTGTATGAATTTGATGATCTATTTTTCCTCGGGATAAGACTTTATTAGAGTTTGGTTCAATGGACCCTATAGCTGCAATATCCTTGGATTTTAATTCTTCTAATGGACCTTCTAATTTCACATGAAACATGATGCCCCAACTACGGCGGTTTGGGTATGATTATCAGAACTCCCCTTACCATTTCAAAACCCTGTAATTTTGTGTATGCTAGGGAACCATGTAGGAAGGTATTGGTGCAAAAATAGCATAACTGGCTCTATTTTCCACCCTATGGGTCCAAAAATATAGGTGGAGGTTTCCATTTCCATTCTTCCAACAAAGTATGTTTGGATCTGTGTTGGGAAAGAGTTCTGATGGAAATAATTCATGGAGTTTGAGAGGTAATTTGGCTTTTTCTCTACTTGTAAGAAAATTGGACATGCTATGGTAGCATTTAGGCATGGATTCAAGCTGACTGAACTTCACCGGGAGGTGGATTTCGAAGTTACTTTCAAATAACAAGGGAATGTAGGTAATTTTTATGGAAAGAGTCATCTAGATGTACGTACTACTCTAGATTTGGCACAAGATGTTCATCCCGATTCTCATGACGGTAACCCTTTAGTTTATAATAATTTAAGTCGACTGAGGGAATACTAGGGTATTCCTAACATTTTTTTGAAAGGTTCTTTGGGGAATGTTGGACCTGATGTGTATTTTTCTACTAAAGTAAGTGTTTTGGATCCTTTACCTTTAGAGACCTCAAAATGTGATACTGGTAGTTGTGTCAATCGAGAAGTGGAATCAAGAAAGGAGGATGTGGGAAGAGAAAATTCCATTAAGGCCTCTTCCTATGTAGAGAAAATACTTATAGGACTATGTAACACTGAAAGATATGGTGCTTGGGAGAATGTGGCTATTCATGGTAATAGGTCAAGACCGAGGAGCGAGTTACCTATCATTATGTTGGGTAACTTCATTAAGGGACTGGGGAATAAAGGGTCGGATCTGGAGGTAGACCCGGAATAGAAATCCATTGTGGGGAGAAGATTTCCCAGGGATGAGTCTGATGATTAGTCATCTGTCCCATTCTTAGTATACAATGCACATGAATTTCATGACAATGACCTTTGCTGTCCAAGGAGTATGAAGGGTCGGCAAGGAAGAAAGAATTGATGAAAGGATTACTCCTATTTACCACTACCAATGGAGACATGATCTGCAAAAAAAAATCTATGTCCTAGGTGAAGTATGGTGATACCAATTATACTAGAAATTTTGTTGTGGAAAATGTGGTTTGTGGGGTAGCTTCCAAAATGGGTGACCTACAAGAGACGATCGTGGAATCCCCTATAGAGCTGCTTCTACATTCCAAATAAGTTTTAGAAGAGTAGTTCCTCGTGATTAATGCCTCCACATAAGATGTTGATAATATTATGTAAACTAACATTATTGTGGATACTAATAGCGAACATATCGATTGGATTAACAAGAATAACCTTATTTTAGTCAGAGGCTTTAATGAATAGAAGATCACACAAGTGGAGTACATGCAAACATAGGAAAAGATTATGATTCATATTAAACACCTTATAACGGAGGCTCTAGAAACATTGGTAAACTCTATTTCATGGAATCTCATTAGGGATAAGAATTCTAATAGGATCATGTTTCAGTTTAACGACTTTGTTTTTTCCCCTTTATTTCACTCCCTAGGTGAACTTATGGTTTCTCACTTTTTCCAAAAAAGTGTATTTAAAAATAAAAAATTAAGTTTTAATCATGTGAAAAACTACCTAGAATCCTTCAGATGGGTCAGTGTGGTGATATGACATCCCAAGTTACTTGATATTTTTTCAAATATTTGATATACCATTAATTTTAAATGTAATAATTCCCTAGGTTACTACATCACTTGTTCAAAAAAATAGAATGACAGTTATCAAATTCTATATATTAGAAATTATTTTTAGGTATTCATAATTTTAGGTCTACATGTATTGGTTACACCCCTTAGAATATATGATTACTATACAAGTATATGAAATAACTCATTATTTATTAAAATGTTTTAATAATACATTTTTATATCTTCTAGTTGATTAAATGAGATTTTATTATTCCTATTTATCATATTTGGGTTTCTTATTACATCATAATTTCCTATATTATATTTTAATTTGTTTAAGGGATTGAATAAAGACATGATGTGTGTTAAACAATAGTTATTATTTCAATTTTTCCTTTAGACTCATCCCCCATCTCTTTTATAGAATACTATCATCCTCATAAACTTCATCTCCTAAAAAATTATTATTGCAATTTGTTGCTTGAAACTCATCCCTCATCTCTTTTATGCGTCTTGACCTACTCTAATCATTATTCATCCCATGAAGGACTACTAATTATATTATTTCAAGAAACATAGGTTCATGTCCACCTGAGATGGAGGTTGTGTGTCAAACAATAAAATACAATGATAAATGTCCAGGAGATGAGTTGATCAGGATGACAGTTGTCTATAACATTCACCTTATAATGAATTAATAGGATAACACCTACCATAGTGGAGCAATTATTTTCTTAAATTCAATTACCATTTTCTTCAACATACTGAAATTATTTGAAACAATCATATGCTGTGTTTCCCTTATTAGAATTATCTAAAACTTTCACCTTTGATAACGAATATCTTATGTGTATTTGTTTATTTATTATACAAAATTATTCTTTTATGAACCCAATATAATGGATATGAATAAAAAATGGATGCACACAAATCATTTTACAAAAGCGTATGAAGATAGAGTTAAAAAGTTCATCAAGTCTGCAAGATAGCATGCATAAGAACCTTCTCAAAACCTCTATTCATGTTTATGTTGTTTTTATTGAATACAAATTTGTCCAGAAGAGTTAGAAGAAAATTTAATTTATCCCAAAATAGATCAGAGATATAAATATTAGACTAAAAATGAGTAAAAACTAAATGTGTACACTGATTGGGATGATCTTATGGCTTATGGATCATTTGATATACATGCGAGTTTAAATGATGATGGAGATAACATGAATAAGTGAAAATGGAAATTGGAGATGAATTTCGTGATTTTACAAAGTAGTTTCTGAATTTAAATGGTTGTACCAAGAAACCTTTTTATACCAGTTATACTAAAGACAAAACATTTTCATTAGTATTGAAGTTATATAATTTGAAAGCTGGAAGTAGATGGAGTGACACCAGCTTTACATAATAACTTGGTCTCCTGAATGATATGAAACCAGAAAAAAATAAACTACCATGTCGAACATATGATGCTAAATGAATGTTACTATCAATGGGAATGATCTCTAAAATATATATTTATTCTCCAAATTATTTCATATTGTTTCACATGGACTATGAATCTCTCATAAAATTCCCTAAGTGTGGTGCAGATCGATACAAGAAAAATGAATCAAGTCCTTCAAAATATATATGGTACATTCCAATCATTCCACAGTTTAAAATACTATATGGATGTCATGAAACTATGATACAATTTAAATGGCATGAAAATACCTGAATTAAAGATGGAATATAATCTAGTAGATTATCCTCAATGGTAGAAAATTGATTACAACTGTCCTAGAATTGGAAATGAGTTGAGAAACATCATGTGTTGTGTTATCTACACATGGAATAAATCCATTTAGTATATATATTAGTACTCATGGTATATGGATCATCATGCTGTTACATTATAACTTCTCTCCATGGTTATGCATGAAACACAAATACATTATGTTTTATGTGCTTATATCTATACCAAAAGAACCCGATAATGATTTTGATGTCTATTTGTCTCCATTGATCGAAGATATGAAATTGATGTGGGATACATGTGTTATAATGTATGATGCTCATAGAAGTGAAAAATTCATATTGAGATCCTTGTTGTATGGTTTGATAAAGGAATTCTCTTCTGGAAATTTATCAGGATATAAAATTAAAGGAATGTTGGTGTGTCTCATTTGTGAAAAACACACATAATTAGTTTGGTTGAAATATTATTTAGAGACTATTTATTTTTGACATCATAAATTTTTACCTCAGTGACATAGATACTGATCTTGGATGACAACATTAGATTAGAATATCAAACAAGGTACAACATTGTATCCAGTAATGGTCGATCAACTGTACAATAAAGTAAATTATTTTTGAATTGTTTTCAGTAAACATTTTTGAAAAACCTTAAATATTCATGTTGGAATAAAAGATAAATTTTATTTTAATTGTCATATTAGAATTGTTTGTATGGTAGAAATTTTCTTGATGTCGTGTATGTAGAAAAAAAAGTATTTTATAGTGTTATTGGCACATTACTAAATGTTCCTCCCAAAAAAATATGGCATCTAGGCCAGGTTGGACTTGATTGAAATGGGGATAAGGGAATAGTTGTCATTTGTGAAGGGTAAAAGGTATACTTTTCTTCTTCCAGCATCTTACACTCTATCCAGATAATAAAAATAGAAATTTTTCCTTTTTTTAATTGTGTAAATGATTTGTAGGGGTATTCATCGAATATCAAGAATGTTGTTTCAATGACTAATTTGATTTTATAAGGACTAAAATCACATGACTATAATGTTTTGATGCAATATTTAATACATGTTTATTTCCATTGCATTTTGCCTCAAAATGTATGACATAAATTAACCAGAATATGCTTCTTTTTCAAAGCCATATGTTGTAATGTTATAGACCTAGTGAAGTTTCCCATCATGAATAAGTAGATTGCAGTTATATTATGTGAATTGGAGATGTTCTTACCACCATCATTCCTTGATATAATGGTCCACCTGATGGGTCACATGGTTAGAAAGGTTCCACTATGTGGTCCTATCCATTACATATGAATGTACCACCATTGAATGGTATTTAAAGATTTTGAAAGCGTATGTCAATAATAAAATTCGGTTAGAAGGTTGTATTTAAAAATAATATATTGTTGAAGAAGATATTGAATTCTGTACTAATTACCTATCATATGTTGATAACATCGGTCTCTGAAAGTCTCATCATAATGAACACCTTATGGGAAAAGTGATTTCTTTAAGATATTGATTAATAAATTCAATCCCACAAATAAATTCTTAGAGATTTTAATCTATCAAGGGTTGAAGGATGGATATCAAATACACATAATCAATATTTATAGGATGGTTCTGAGATCAATTTTATAAGGATCTATCTAAAAAATCTAAATTTAATTGTCGAATGAATTCAATGTCTAGATATAGGAATAATGAAAATGTTATATCTTACATATGTTTTTTAATCAATGGTTATTTGTTCAATAAAAATAACATAATGACTGTAGTACGTTGAAAAATAGAGGTGTTACACTTATGACTGAAGTGATTCACATATCTGATTCTAAGGATAAAAATCCAATTTATGAAAATATATTATATTTTTGAATTATCAAATAGATATACGAGTTGGATTATACAATATTTATAGTGCCACTAGTGTAGAAAACGTTTTTAACGTCACCATTTTTTACGTCGGTTATATATAACCGACGTGAAAATCTATGATATGTGGTTTTTTACATCGATTATTTTATAACCGACGTAAAAAATACAGAGAGTAAATTTTTTACATCGGTTATTTTAATAACCGATGTCAAAAATCTTGTGCATTCGTTTTTTACGTCGGTTATAAAATAACCGATGTAAAAAACCACAACACGGCATTTTTTACTTCATTTTTCAAATAACTGATGTAAAAAAATGAGGTATCTATGAATTTTTTAAGTCAGTTATAAAATAACCAATGTAAAAAAAGTCGGCATCTGAGGCCTTTTTGACGTCGGTTATCAAATAACCGATGTAAAAAACCCAAACTACTGAATTTTTCATGTCAGTTATATTATAACCGATGTAAAAAAACAAAACCTGACAGTTTTTACGTCAGTTATAAAATAACCGATGTAAAAAGTCTGGTTTCTGATATGTTTGTTACCTCAGTTATATAATAACTAACGTAAAAAACCAACACGTGGCTTTTTTTACGTCGGTTATAAAATAACCGACGTAAAAACTGCGTTATCTAATACATTTATAACATCAGTTATTATAATAACTGACATTATAAATGTAATAAAAATAGTGTATAATGTTGGTTATTAAATAACATACGTTATAAAAAAAATCTATAAAATTAACACGCCCTGTGGATTGTCATTTATGATTTTTCGATCGACAGACCGGCGACTCATCTCTCTCGAATGGAAAACCCTAATCGACTCTTCGATATCGTTTTGTTAAACTCATTTTCCATCATCATTTATCATCTTTACACTCCTCGGATCTATCATCTCCACTTGCAACACTCAGGTAAGCCTCCCACGACTTTATTTTATTTGTTTTTTTGCCGGATAGTCTATATTTATGTATTGTGATTTTTTTTGTTTAAACTTGGTATGATTATTTGATTTCAAACCCTCTTACCTTATTTTTCCATCATCATCTTATTTATAATAACCAAATCTATTAGATCCACTCACAATATTCAAGTAAGCCTCACCTACTTCTATTTCATTTGTTTTTGTTTCACGGATGCCCGACATTGATGGTAATTTTTGTTGCCATTGACAAATAATGATCTAATTCACCTATATTACTGCAATTTATATTTAAATCATCATGATATACCCATTCTGTGTACTAGTTTGATTTATTTTATAAATATATATGGTTTTTCATGGTGGAATGTTTGTTTTGGATCCTTGGTTGTTTCTATTTTCAGTATCATTATTTGTAGTTCCATAATCTATTTACGTCGCCTATTTTTGGGGACTATTATAAGTCTTAATATGCTATTAAAACCTGATTCATTGCACAATAGAGAATTTTAGACTTATAGGAGATACAGTTCATGGTTCTCATTTTGAATAATGGCATGATACCAAAACTAGTAGCTTGAGGTTAAAATCCCAAGATATGCCAAAACTATTAGCTTGAGGTTAAAATCCCATGGTTCTGGGGGGCTGTCAAGAGGGTTGGTGGCTGTCCAGGGGGGATGGGGGCTGTCCAGAGGGTTGGGGGCCGTCTAGGGTGTCTATGGAGGTGGGGGGGGGGGGGGGTTTCCAAGGGGGTGGGGGTGTCGAAGGTGGTGGGGGGTTGTCCAGGGGGGTGGGTGGGTGGGTGGGGGGGGGGGGGGTTGTCCAAGTGGTGGGGGCCTATCCAAAGGGTTTGGGGGGTTTTATGGGGGGTGGGGGGATGTCCAGAGGGTTGGGGGTGTCCAGGGGGTGGGGGTGGTGTCCAGGAGGGGTGGGGGGATGTCCAAGGGGGTGGTGGTGTCCAAGGGGTGTCCAAGGGGTTGGGGGATGGTGTTCAGAGGGTTCAGGGGGCTTTCTAGAGGGTTGGGGGTGTCCAAGGTGTCCATGGAGGTGGGGGGGGGGGGGTCCAAGGTGGTGGTGGCTGTCCAAGGGGGTGGGTGGGGGGTGGGGGGGGGGGGGTGTACAAGGGGGTGGAGGCCTATCCAGAGGGTTTGGGGGGTTGTCTGGGGGGTTGGGGGTTGTCCAGAGGGTTGGGGGTGTCCAAGGGGGTGTCCAAGGGGGTAGGGGGTGGGGGTGGTGTCCAGGAGGGGTGGGGGTGCTGTCCAGAGGGGTGGGGGCTGTCCAGGGGGTGGGGGGGGGCTTTCTAGAGGGTTGGGGAGCTGTCCAGAGGGTTGGTGGTTGTCCAGGGGGTTGTCCAAGGGGGTAGGGGGTGGAGGTGGTGTCCAGGAGGGGTGGGGGTGCTTTTGAGAGGGTGGGGGCTGTCAAGGGGGTGTGGGGCTGTCCAGAGGGGTGGGGGCTGTCCAAGGGGGTGGTGGTGTCTAGGGGGTGTCCAAGGGGGTGGGGGTGGTGTTCAGAGGGTTAGGGGGCTGTCCAGAGGATTGGTGTGTCCAGAGTGCCTGTGGAGGTGGGGGGGGGGGGGGCAGTCCATGGGTGTGTGTGTGTGGGGGGGGGGTCCATGGGGGTGTAGGGTGTCTAAGGGGTGGGGGCTTTCCAAGGGGGTGGGGGAATGTCCAGAGGGTTTGGGGGTTGTTAGGGGGATGTCTAGAGGGTTGGGTGGTGTCTATGGGGTTTTCCAAGGGGGTAGAAGGTGGGTGGTGGTGTCCAGGAGGGGGGTGGGGGGTTTCCAAGGGTTTGGTGGTGTCTAGGGGGTGTCCAAGGTGGTGGGGGCTGGTTTCCAGGGGGTGGGGGCTGTCCAAGGGGGTGGTGGTATCTAGGGGGTGTCCATGGGGGTGGGGGATAAGTGTCAGTTAGGATTGACTGCTGCATCATGGTTTGTGAGATTATGACATGATGATTGTATTGTTTCATGGATATTAGTGTTGAAATATGATTCTATTTGGTTATATATATTTTTACCAGTCATCAACTATGATAAAATTAGGGGTTATGGGGGAGACCATGTCGTGGTTTTCAAATATGCGTAGTTATCTTGAACCCATTGTGTCGTGATGATTGGATTTACATTGTGTTTTTCTCCATTTGAGTTTTTATTTTAAATTTGATTTGATTCTTAGGTTTAATCTATTTTCTCCAATTTTCTATCAACCATTGGATGCCCCATGGTTTTCTTTGATTTAATGGTATTTAAAACTAGTATATCTAACTATATTTTCTTTTTTAAAATCATATTTAATAATATTTTTTTTAAATACGCATAGATTTGTTTTATATTTCAAAATTGTTTTACATTCAAATTATGATTTCTTTCATATAAACATAGATTTGTCTTATCTTAAAAAGATGTATAATTTTGATATTTGTTATAGGTAATAATGAGTCGAAATTGGATTAAGGAACATCAAATGAGAAATGAACATGAGGAAGGTGTTGATGCCTTTTTGGAATTTTCTACACGAAATGTTCCAAGTAGTGAATTTTTTTTGTCCATTCCTAAAATGTTTGAATATGAAGAAGTTGAAAAGTAGAGAGATAAAACATCATCTGATTTGTTATGGTTTTAATCCAAGTTACAGCCCTTGGATTTTCCATGGTGAAACTGGACGAAATTTTGTTGATGATGATGATTCTCAAGAAGGTAAGTACGGCGAAATTGAAGAAATGATTCACGATATTGCAGCAGAACAAATTTAGATAGAACTGATAGTTGCACGTTTATATGGTGATGCTGAAAAACCATTATATATTGGTTGTACAGATTTTATAGTTTTATCAGTGGTGTTAAGATTTATTAAGATGAAGGTGAAACATGGATGGAGTGACAGAAGTTTTACAGAGCTGCTACAATTGATGAAAGACATTCTTCCAAAAGATAATGATCTTTCAGATTCACATTATAAAGCCAAGACAATATTATGCCCGATGGGATTGGTATAAAAGAAAATACATGCCTTTCCAAATGATTGTATTATATATAGGAAGGAATATGAATTTTTGTCAGAGTGTCCTAAATGTGGGACATCACGGTATAAGGTGAAAGACAAATCACAGGCTGATATAGAG
Source organism: Viscum album (assembly GCA_963277665.1). Taxonomy (NCBI): domain Eukaryota; kingdom Viridiplantae; phylum Streptophyta; class Magnoliopsida; order Santalales; family Viscaceae; genus Viscum; species Viscum album. Next base: position 765,040,195 of record OY728119.1, on the reverse strand, counting down.
ATTATAAAGATCCCTTCAAAGGTATTTTGGCATCTTCCTATAATTCATTGCTTCAAACATTTATTTACTAATTCACATGATTCAAAAAGGTTAAGATGGCATGTAGATGAGTGGTTATGTGATGGAAAAATACATCATCCAGCTGATTGTCCACAATGGAAAAAAATTGATGAGAAGTATTCTACATTTGGAAATGAAATTGGAAATTGCAGACTAGGGTTGTTCACAGATGGAATGAATCCATACCGAACCCTCAATAGAACACATAGTTCATGGCCTGTTTTATTGGTAATTTACATCCTGTCTCCTGAAGTTTGTATGAAGTGAAAATATGTCATGTTGAGTTTAATGATCTTTGGTCCGAAGCAACCTGACAATGATATTGATGTTTACTTGTCACTGTTGATTGACGATTTGAAACTTTTATGGGATGATGGAATTAGGGTGTATGATTCTTATAAAATGGAATATTTTCAACTGCATGCAGTGCTTTTCTTCACTATAAATGAATTCCCAACATATGGAAATTTGTCTGGATACAATGTTAAAGGGCATAAATCATGTCCAATTTGCGAACAACATACGTCATATTGTCAATTGCATAATGGGAGGAAAACAGTGTACATGCTTCACTGAAAGGTTTCGTCTATGGATCACCCTTATTGAAGACTAAAAAAGGAACTCAATGGTTCACAAGAATTTGATATTGCTCCAAAACCTTTATCCCATAATCTGTATTTTAAGAGGTTGAAAAATCTTGATGTGACATTGGGAAAGAAACATAAATATTGTAATGATAGACATATTTAGAAGAAAAGGTCAATATTTTTTGATCTACCATATTCGAGATATCATGATGTTAAACATAATATTTATGTCATGCACGTGGAGAAGAATATCTGTGATTTTTTTGTTAGAACACTGTTAGATATTAATGGAATGATAGAAGATGGGTTGAATGCAATATTAGAATTACTATCAATGGGAATAAATTTGGAGTTAGCTACCCCCCTTAAGGAAGAAAAACATTTCTTCCCCCGGTTTGTCATACATTATCGAAGAGGGTTAAAATTTTCTTTTTTCAGTGTCTTCATGATATCAAAGTGCCTCAAGGTTATTCTTCAAATGTAAAAAAGTTTGTCTCCTTGAAGGACTTGAAGTTGATAGGTATGAAATCACATGATTGTCACATCATGATGCAAAAAATTCTACCAATTTCATTGCATTGAATATTGCCCATCCGTATCAGAATGACAATAATGAATATGTGTTATTTTTTCAATTCAACTTGTAATAAGGCGATTGATGTGAAAGCTATGAACATTTTGGAAATGGATTCAATTTTTATACTCTGTCAATTGGAAATGTATTTTCCACCAACTTTTCTTGAGATAATGGTGCATTTAATGATTCATCTGGATTGAGAAATAAATCTTTGTGGACCTGTATATTTTCATTGGATGTATCCTTTTGAAAGGTATATGAAAATATTGAAGGGGTATGTTAAGAATACATATCGACCTGATGCCTCCATTATAGAAAAGTATATTTTTGAGGAGGTTACAATGTTTTCTATGAGCTACTTGGCTGCGGCGCAGCACATAGGTTTGCCTCCATCTCGCCATGAACGAGTTAATAATGAAAGAAAGGGGATTCATGGCTTGAAAGTCAAATCATTATCAGCTGAATAGATGAAGAAGTTAGAATCATACATCTTGAATAACATAGTTGATACTCAACCATATATCACATTTCATATTAATGATTTGAAACAATGTCTTCCAAAGAAGAAAGAAATGTGGATTTTTAATGAGCACAAAAAAACATTTTTTTCATGGTTTAAAAAGACCTTTCTTGGAAGATTAGATATATCAGAGACATTAAAATGGATAGTGGGAGGTCCATGTTTAAATGTGATAACATGGTTTGGTTATGACATTAATGGCTATACATTTCATACGAAATCTCAGAACAACAGAAGTGCAGTTCAAAATAGTGGTGTATTGGTGTTTGTAGAAGCAATGCATTTTTTGAGTGCTAAGGATAAAAACCCAATTTCTGCATCAAGTGCATATTATGGAGTGATTGAAGAAATATGGGAGGTTTATTACTTTAAAATTAAAGTTCCTATTTTTAACTGTAAATGGTTTATCGGTAACAATAGTGTCAGACACAATGAATTTGGAATGACACTTGTTAATCTGAATAGATTGGAAGACACAACTGACTCTTTTATAATGGAAACACATGCAAAACAAATTTTCTATGTAGTAGATCAATCAGATATGCAGTGTGCTATTGTTTTACAAGGGAAAACACAATATGTTGGTGAGGATGAACTTGATGAAGATGTTGATTTATGTGAGATTCCTACTTCCATGGAAAGATTAATAGATCATAATGATGAGAATGTTGGAGACATGGTTTGTGCCATAATGAATGATCATGAAGAAGGAATTTGGGAAAACAATCCATTTGTACATTCCTAAAATTACAGGTAACATATAATTATTTATTTTTTACATTTATTTTTCTCATAAAATGTTAGATATTGTATGTTTTTTCTTTATTAAAACATGTATTAAAACAAAATAAGTATATGTTTTTCTTTGTTTTATGTTTGTTTAGTTTACTTTATCATGTTTACCATTACATGAATTATATATCTATTATTTTTGTTCAGGGAAAATTACTTTACCATGTTTAACAGGTTTACAAGATTTACCATGTTTACCATCATGACCATATTGACCTTGTTTACCATTGTTTAACATGCTTACCATTTAACAATGTTTACTATTACGTAACTTAGTAAAATTTTATATTTTGTGATTATAGTGGTATTAAAATATTGGAATTTGTATATTTGTGAACTAATGTTTGATTTTTTGATTGGAAGGATAATGAAAGATCATTCAGTTGATCAACCACATGATTCTGGATGTGAGCATATTAGTCATACCTCTGGGGAGGAACATTCACATGCTCCTCTTGATGTTCCCCAATCTTCCTCATGTTCTCCTATTACGACAAAGATTTCAAGAGTTGGTAAATGTGGGTGCACACGTTTACCAAAATTAGCACTATCCCGTATGTAGGATCAGAGGATAATCATTGAGTTTAATGATGATGATATTCCTAGAGGTCCAAATGAAAAAGATTTAAAGAGTTTTGTATCAACTTAGGCTAAGAAAAAAATAATCATTTTGTATGATGACCAGAGAAGTGTGGATAAAGCGATAATATCTCAATTGTGAGAGATGATTTTGGTAAGAAAAGTTTCTATTGTTTGACTATTATTTAAATGTTTCTAGTATATATAATATGTTTAACCTCTTCTTCATCAGATGACATTTGATATTCTTGATACCGGAGGAGTCAGGAAGAAATGCCTATTGATGGCTTCCAGGAGATGGAGGGACTTCAAATCAACCCTCTCATCTGATTTCATTTTTGTTCATAGGAGTCATGACAATCCATGTTGTATATATCCTTTTATAGATGAAGACACATGGAGATAGTTTTTTGAAAGTAGAATAAAAGAGTCATTTTTGGTAAGGGAAATGTAAAATTTTATAAGTATTCTTTTATAAATGATCTTATTAATGTTTTGTTAATTATTTCTTATTCTTAATTTACAATATACAAGAAAATCTCATTAGGATATCCAATCTAAAAAGGTATACCCTCATAGTTTATCTCGGGGAGGGTATGCATTTTTGTAAGAACAAATGATGGTGGAAAATTTTCAAAAACTAAGAGCTGAGACTTCATGCTCTGAGAGGTTTCCCCCCTATCCCCTCCATCTAGACATGAAACATTTAAGAGATCTTGGATGGGAAAAAATAGAAATATCTTTTGGAAGAATTGAGAATCGTAGCTGAGAGGATTGTAAGATATCTATTTTATTTATTTAAGTTAACAATTTTCTTCATATAATTTCAATCATTACAGAAATTTTCAATTAATTAATACATGAATCTTTTGAGAAGTAGAGCTCACAGGGGGCATTTACAGCTCTTGGTTGGAAAGATATTTTATCTTTAGCATTGGGAAAGCCTGAACATCCTGGTCTTGTAAGAGGATATCCGGCAGGTGTATCATTAAGAAAAGTGTTTCCACATTCTTTAACTTCTAACGTTGAGGGTGTTTATAAAAAAATAGAATCCCTAGCAGTTGAATTTCATAATATTAACATGACGATGGAGGAAAAGAATAGAGTGTCGGTACATTCTATGTTTGTAGACATGAAAAGACAATTTCAGACTATAGCTCCCACTCCTCCACCTCCCCCTCCAGACCCCATTATTTATCCTCCACCTTTGCCAGTAGCTCCCACTCCCCCACCTCTGCCCACAGACCCCATTTTTTATCCTACTCCTCCGCCACAACTTCCTACTTATTGCGAGTTGTATGTTGATGATCCTCAAAATCATATATTTTCACATGGGTTGGTATATTTTATAGGAGATACAGTTCATCATCAACAATTAGAGGTAGAGAATCAGAGGGTCACTGTACTGGATATTATAGATAGATCAGCTTGAGTACCATTACCTACAGATGATGTGATGAAAGTTGGACATAGTATCGACCATTTTTTAATTTAGACATCCAGACTTCTTCAACTCATTACCATAGAGGTATGAATGTTTTATATATATTTTTATTTTTTTTATTAAAGTTGTTTTATCATTTGAAAACTAATATATTTTTCTATTTATTTTTACAGGAATACTTCAATGGTAAAGAAATACTATATAGACAACAACAAAGTCAAATGTCTATGACATCAGATACTGATTCTAGTTGTCTTGAAAAATTGTCAAGATATTCAGATGTGTTGGTGGGTTATTATGAGTTTCCAATGGAAGCTCATGTTTGAGGAAGTGCAACAACTATGGGGATTATGAAAACTGATATCATGGAGCTTGTTACTGAAAATAAGTTGGGCATCAACGTGGTGCAAATTTTTTCGATGTAAGTCTTAACACCTTTTACCTACGTTATATTTATTAAAAATGTATAATTATGTCTGTTTTGTATTAGGTAACTTTATAAAATTTGTGAGAGGAATGAGCTGACAGATGTATATGGATTCACGGACTAACAACTGATTTCCCCTAAAGCATGTGAATTGGATGAGGAACAAAGAATGATTTAAATTGATGAAAGACTTGAACAGAATATAGTCACACAATGTTGGATGATGCCTTTTTTTGAGAGGTATGAAACACATATCTCTAAAAGAGTTTATTATCTTTTAACATAAAAAACCACTAACCATAAATTTTCTTTTATCAGTGATCATTGGATGTTAAGGGTTTTTTCCCAAGGGAGAAAACACTTTATTGGATATGCTCTGTCCATGATGATGTGCGGGAACATTTTATGAATATATTGGAAAAGTATGTTTCAATTTCTCAATAGTTTTATATATTATAATTAATTTCCCATTCGTATTATTTTCTAATAAGGCATGGGTCTACTTTCGGGAAAACACAATAAAAAGGAGTGTAGAGATCAAATATGTAAATGCGAAGGTAAATATATATTTATAATTTGTACCTTTTTATTTATTACATAAAAATAATATATTGAATTTACACTCATTCAAATATAATTGTCATGAACAACAGGACATCATAGAATGTGGATATTATATGTTAAGATTTATGTATGAAATAATAACAACATGGACAGTTGTGAAAATTGAACTGGTAAGATTTACTTTTAAACTTTTCCATAATATTTAAATTTGATTTATTTATTATACACATTAACTAATATCCTTTTAATTTGTATCTATTTGATGACCCTCAACCCTATACTAATAAAGACATCAAACACTTACAAGTGAAGTGGTAAAATTATTTTACAGGTTTGATTGAATTTTAATTATTTGTAGTTTATAATGTAATTTTGAATATTGTTATTGTAATTGTGTATTTGTTAGTCGTTTAGGTTGGATTTAGTTTTTTTTGAAGTTGACAGTGTAAGTTTTGAATGTTATATATGTTAATGTTTAATTTTTCTCTACTTATTGTTTTGGTCAACTTATGATGGTTTTTCTGGTATGTATTTTGGTCTGGGGGGGGGAGGGGTTTCAAGGGTGTGGCGGGGTGTTCAGTGGGGTGGGGGTGTCCAGGGGTGTGGGAGGGCTGTCCAGTGGGGTGGGGGGGGGGGTGTCCTAGGTGTCCATGAGAGTGTGGGGGGGGGGGGGGCAGTCCAGGGGGTAGGATCATTTTAAGGAGTGTAGAAGGGTTGTCCATGGGAGTGGGAGGCTGTCCAGTGGGTGTTTAGGGGTGTGGGGGTGTTTTGTGGGTTGAGGGGGTTTCCAGGGGTGTGGGAGGGTTGTCCAGTGGTGTGTGTGTGTGTGTGGGGGGGGGGGGGGATGTCCAGTGTGGTGGGGGGGGGGGGGGGGGTCCAGGGTTTCCATGGGGATGGGGGGGGGGGGCAGTCTAAGGGGGTGGGAGAGGAGGCACCACCATCCCTTGGGGGGATGAATTCCACTAGAAGGTATTCATCACTCCCACATGTGAAACATTTTGAGAGATAAAGCTTCACATGTGGGAGTGATGAGTACCTTCCAACGGTGTGCTCCCCGAGGGGGTGTCCAGAAGGGTGTCTAGGAGGGTGGAGGGGTGTCTAGTGGGCGTCCAAGAGGGTGAGGGGGGGGGGGCAGTCCCAGGGGTGGGGGTGGGAGGACATTCCAGGGGTGTGTGTGTGTGGGGGGGGGGGGGGTGCCCAGGACGGTGGGTGGAAGTCCAGGGGTATGGGGGGTGTCCAGGAGGGTGGGGGTCGTTTAGGGGTGTGGGGGGATGTACAAGGGGTGGGGGGAAGTCCAGGGGTGTGGGTGTCCAGGAGGGTGGGGGTTGTCTAGGGATAGTGGGGGTGTCTAGGGGGTGGTGGTGGTAGTCCAGTGGGGTGAGGGGGTTCTGGTCTATTTTTGCTAACTTTTTGGTCTGTTTCAGGGGTGTGGGAGGGATTTTTAGTGGTGTGGGAGTGATGTACAGGGTGTGGGGGGGGGGGGGGTATACAGGAGAGTGGGGGTTGTCCAGGGGTGTGGGGGGATGTCCAGGGGGTGGTGGGGATGTACAGGGGTGTGGGGGCTGTCCAGGGGGTCGGGGGGCAGTCAAGGGGTGTGGGGGTGTCCAGGGGTGTGGTGTGGGTTGTCCAGTGGGGTAAGGGGGGCTGTCTAGGGGGTAGGTGTGGGGGGGGGGGGGTTGTCCAGGGTTGTTGGGGGCTATCTAGGGGGTGGGGGGTGGGGGTAGTCTAGGGGTGTGGGGGAGGGGGGGTTTCCAGGGGTGTGGGGGGCTGTCCAGGGGGGGGGATGTCCAGGGGTGTTGGGGGCTGTCTAGGGGGTGTGGTAGGGTGTGGTGGGGTGTCCAGGGGTGTGGTGGGGTGGGGGTTGTCTAGTGGGTTGAGGGGGTTTTGGTCTAGTTTTTGTAACTTTTTGGTCTGTTTCAGGGGTGTGGGAGGATTTTCCAGGGGTGGGGGAGTGTTGTCTAGGGGGTGGGGGTATATTAGAGGCTGGGGGGATGTCCAGGGGGTGGTGATGTCCAGGGGTGTGGGGGTGTCCAGGGGTGTGGTGGGGGTAGTCCAGTGTGGTGAGGGGGTTCTGTTTTGTTTTTGGTAACTTTTTGGTTTGTTTCAGTGGTGTGGGAGAGTTGTCCAGGGGTTTGGGAGTGTTGTCTAGGGGGTGGGGGTTTTACATGAGGGTGGGGGGTGGGGGGGGGGGGTTGTCCAGGGGTGTTTGGGGCTGTCCAGGGGGTCGAGGGGTAGTCAAAGGGTGTGGTTGGAGCTATCCAGTGGTGTGAGAAGGGTCAGAGGGTTGTCCAGGGGTGTGGGAGTGTTGTCCAGGGTGTGGGGGTATACATGAGGGTGGGGGGTTGTCCCGGGGTGTTTGGGGCTGTCTAGGGGGTCGGGGGGGTAGTCTATGGGTGTGGTGGGGGCTGTCCAGTGGGGCGACGGGGGGCTATTCAGGGGTGGTGGGGGATGTCAATTGGGTTAAGTTTTAAATGTTATCAATGTGAATGCTTAATTTTTCTTTGGTTCATGTTTTGGTCTACTTTTTTTCGTGGTACAAACTCTTGATTTGGTTTCTGGTTTTTTTGGGCAGAGCATAGGACTGCATTCCATTAAAAAAATATTAGTCTTCCACGTCGGTTATTTTATAACCCACGTGATAAAGGAATGGGGAAGGGTTTATCACGTCGGAGATTTGAATAACTGACATGATAAACACCAGTGGAATGGTTTATCATGTCATTTATTTAATAACCCACATGATAAAACCCCCCCGGACTGGTTTATCGCGTCGCTTATTATATAACCGACGTGATAAACCATGTCCCCAGGGTTTATCACGTCGGTTTTATAATAACCCACGTGATAAACCCCCCCGGTTTATCACGTCCGTTATGTAATAACTTTCGTCATAAAGGATGGGGAAATGGTTTATCACGTCAGTTATTATATAATCGACATGATAAACAACCCCACACTGTTTTATCATGTCAGTTATATAATAACCGACATGATAAACCCCCTAGTTTTTGCACATCGGTTAATTAATAACCGAAGTGATAAACACCGCGATGTTATGTTTTTTACGTCATTTTTTAAATATCCAACGTAAAAAACAATATTTATAACGTCGTCCGTATTAACGTCGGCTAAAAAACTACGTAAAAAATGAAAAATAACTGACGTAAAAAACGTTTTCTGCATTAGTGCTCCTTGGTAATCTATACTGGTTTGCCAGTTTAGGATCATTATCTCACTATTAGATCAATCATAAACACCTCCAACACTTTAAATCCCACCATATAGCGGTTTGAGCTCATCGGCTACCCAATGGTATCCATCTGCAACCTGGTGAAGGAAACATCAATGAGGAATCATATTGTACTCTCACTAGATATCTTGTGGGATCATCCAACTAGATAGTTTACTCAATCCATAATAATTAAATGATAATTAAATGTTGGTAAAAAAGCATTGGAACATCTATTTAATGGATTGACTATATGCAAGGATGTTTCAACACCTATGAGGATTATAGAAAGACATTAAGGGAGTCCTGGGAAAAAATTATCAACACCAATTTCTATCAAGTGATTCATGATAAATCGAAAATGAACAATTAAAATAGATCTTCAAGTGAGCATCAATTCAAAATCAACAAAAGGAAACGTGGATCTATATTCTTTAATTTTATTCAATTTTCCTCATATATTTGTGTGTTTTTATCCCTTGATTATATTTTATAAAGATTTTCTTTTATCATATCTCTCCCCGAAAATATTTTATATTCACAATATCTTCTAAATAGAGTTGAGTAATTTGTAATGGGATTTTATAAAACTCACTATTCTTTATCTTCTTCTTTAGGTTCTCACCACTATTAAAGTGAGGGTTTTTGGTTTCTCGATTTCCATTAAAACAAAGGTTTTCCTATTCTTTTTTGGTTTCATAGTTTCCACTAAAAGAAATAGTTTCATCTTTCTTTGGTTTTTTTACAACTATTAAAGAAAATAGATTAATACTACCATCTCATAAACTATTAAGGGGATGAGATGTAGAGTGAATTCTTAATCTACTTTATAATCCCATTATCAATGTCTTCACTTCCGATTTCCACAATTTTTTCCATTACAGTTAATGTTTTAATTTATTCTACTATTTCTTTACAATGATTATTTTATTATTAAATCTATTTCTTGAATGATAATCCCTTTTACTTTATAGCAATTTTTTGGAATATTTTTTAAAACTGATTTCACTCCCTCTCTATTTCCATTTTACTTTGTCCTAGTGTTTTTATTATTTAATTATTGTTTTTAAAATATAATATCTTTTCTATTAAATAAAGGCGATGTTGATTATTTTATATTATCTTTATTTATAAACCTTATTTTTATTGACTAAATATGTAATTTAATCATGTTTAATAATGACATTTTAGTATTGGAAATGGATATTTCATTAAAGGGCGGCCTTTGGAGATAAAAGGGATTTATTAATATATTCTATTTATCAATTAATGAGAAGAATTATGGGAACCCATGTGTAAATAATTAAGAAACTAGTGACCAGTGCTCCTGTAGGGTACCGAAAATTCCACTTTCAAGATGAAGATAATTCCATTGAACTCAACAAAGGATAGAAATAAAATGATGAATAATATTGAATAAAAATGATCAAAGGAAGGGAGATCAAAATATGAAAATTCCTTCATGGACTGCCACTATACATGGCGGTCCCCAGATTTTTAATTAAGTCCACAAACTAAATGGTTCACAGAAAGAAGATTATTACACTAGATCCTATAAATTGTTTCATTAGTGGAATAGAGGTGGATAATTCTTCAAACACATATAATACCCACTACAAACTGTATCATTGGTAGAATGAAGGCGGTGATTCCAACCCATATACAATATCCCTAGCGAACTAAGTGGTTCATGGGATGAGGTGGCATCACTAACCCCCAAAAATGAACCCACTAATAACTAAGTCCACTATGGTATTTTTAAAAATAAACTACATGGTGGATAGATCCAGTGCCCCAACCTCTATATAAAATAACCCGAAGGGGGAATGAAAGAGAAGTAGAAAAGAACTCCCCAAATGGCTGAAAAACGGGTGACACATGAAGACAGATATAAAGGGTGTGGGAGAAATACCTCCCACACCTGAAGAATTTTTCATAAGCCATCCCACAAACCATATTTGGGTGTCCCTTCATGGAACCCATCACATGAATGGTATGTAGAAGACCATCTATATAAGATAACACGTGGAGGTAGTGTCATTCACGGAATTGAGGCATCATTTTCTAACCATGCGAGCGAATAAAAAATAGTACATGGAAAATGGTTCGCAAATGATCTTATGCAGAAAATGGTTCATGGAAGATCATATATGGAAATCACAGTATATAGAGGAACCTCAGTGGAAGACGGTTCGTAAATGACCTTTGAAGAAGAATTATTTGCGAATGAACCGATGTGGAAAATAGTTCACAGGTGCCCCTATGCGGGAAATGGTAAGCAGAATCCTATAAATGAATGCCCCAATGTAGATTCCCCTATGCAGAAACCCCTATGCATAATTTCATATGTTCATACTGGTCCATTCTATGGCAGTTTCACCCCCATATCCCCGCTCTGGATCAGTGTGGGGTTGCGGTTCTAGCTTGGTCCCTTTTCTACCATCACATACCCCCATGAAAAATGGAGAGTCACACCGCGAACATTTCCTACCGGGTCATCAACATTTTTTATTTCACACTTATGCTTCCTAAACATCAATCCCTTAAATACTATGAGTCTATCTACTCCTCATGAGACTCCTAAAACCCCATCACTTGCCTCCTATGCTAGGATGATCCATAAATCCATGTAAAATCACAACCTTAACGTTTCTTACATAATTGGAAACACCCTTATCCATACATCAAATCATGTGTCCCTGGAAATTATGGATCTTTATAAACATCCATGTCTATTGGAAATAGAAGGTTACCTTTCTAAGGACACCACTGCATTACTATGAGCCAACGGTTTGAATACGTGGCCCACAAAAAGTTCTATCAGACAGAGATAATTCATCTTCAAGAGAGTATTTTCCTACCTCCATATTCCCTAATGACATTCATGCCCTATTTAATTTCTCATGATCCAAGAATACCAAGAATCATGATTTAAATTTTCATTCCCTTTCATGTTTGAGGCATGTCAGAACATCCCGACCCGATTATCCTCTAGTTAATCATGGATTCTATAAAAATTGGTCTAAATTCTATGACCTTAAACTATGAGTTATTACCCTGATCAAATAAAAATTAAACATTATGTTATTAGTCTCTACTACATGAAATTAAACTTTTGATGTCGTCGTCCAAGATATATGACTTCAAACTGTAGTATATCTGGGGATGTCAAATCTTTATAAACATCCTAGACCATCCGAAATAGAATACCAGTGTCTCGAGGGTACCTCTTCTTGTCTATTCACACAATTACCCAATGAATATACATATGTTGGAAACAAAAAAGGACCATAAACTAGAGAAAAATTCATCCTCCGAGGATTCTTTTACTACCTCTGTATTCCCAAATAGTTTCTATGCATCATATCATTTCTCATTATCTGAGAAACCCTATAATCATGATTTACACGTTCCTTCCCTTTCATGTTTGAGGCATTCCTGAACATCCTATCCTGATTAACCCACAATTAATTATGGATTCAATAAGAAATGGTCCTCACTGTATGAACTTAAACTCTAAGACTCTAACTCATCCTCAGCACATAATGTTAAATTGTATGGTATTAGTCCCTGCAAAAAGACATTAAATGATGATTCCATCATCTAATATATATGAAATTAAACTATAGTATACCCCATATGAAACTCAACAAGGAACTTCCTATGAGGTAATTCCTTAGCTTTTCTTATAATAGGTTTCATTAGTTCTCCTTTCCACCTCCGCCTAGGGAATACCTGTATTGGTTAATATGATTATCCAAGGTATGAAATCAAGGGGGGTGTGGGGTATTTGTATGTAAAAATCCCCCTCTCCCTTTGAGATCTAATACCATTTATCAGAAGATGATGTGGGATGTGCGATATTCTTATCCACTACCTCCTATGTCTTCTCACACCGAGTAAGACCCATGTGGGTTTATAGGTTAGCAGTGATCATGAAATCTTCATAACCCCAGAGTGTGGGCCTCCTCCATGGTGTAGGCCCCAAATACATTGAATTATAAGAAATATAATCCTCACCATAACTAGGATACATAGGAAGCCTTCCTAAGTCCCAAGCTCCCTGAAATCTCATCTATGAAATGAGAAATTATGCCTCCCATAAATGGTTCTCCTATAAGGTATAAGACCCAATAAATTCATGTTTCCCCTCAATGGTCCTCCTCCTATGTGTAAGACCAAATGAATTGAACTAAGAGAACTATGATTCCTTCCTCATATAGGATATGTAGGATGCTTGTCCTAAGGATTGAGATCAAAGGGGATCCTACTCAGGGGATGGCCCCTATCATGACCCCAATTCATCAAGGCCTCTTTTAATGTGTAATTCAAAACTCCCACTCAAAAGGGTATTCTCCATCAATGTAGTCCCCAAATCATTCCCCATTTATGGGATTCCTTGAGTGTGTATATACCGACTCAAACCGAACTATGAGGGCTTTGATACCCAAAAAACTAGGATACATTGAAAGCCTCTTTAAGGCTCAAACATAACAGCCAAATCACACTAATGTTATCCAGGACAAATAACCAATAGGTTCATATCCACCCAGGAGATGATATCTCTTTTGGGAATCTTTTTCTACTTCAACGTAAGTCCTACATAAAATATTGACTAGGAATCTTCCACCTAGATTTCCTCACCACATGACAATAAACGACCTGGATGTGTCCTTGTCACATGACTTTAAAAGGCGACGTGTCTAGTAAAGTGACATCGAACTACATGGAACATGATTCTTCTCAAAAGGATAACAAGGAATCCCATCTTGTGGATTCGATCCTGATAACAAAACAATCATCACCCCAATTGGATGATGATAAACTCCATAGTGCCTCATCACATGGATTAAATCATCATTTTCTTAGTAAAATACAATATATTCCATAATGGGTTTATAAATGGGTAACATTGATGAAGAACCTTAGATACACACATATGTATTCAACAGTAAAGAATCGAGGATACCTAAAAATGATTCTGAACCCATGAATATTTCTTATTGATCTTACGACCTAGGGGGAACCAATGGAAACATTATTAGGAATGAACCGAGGATTCAAAAACATATCAACATTTCTTAAATCTATAAGGGAGTCCTAAAAAAGGAAATAATTCCACCTAAAAGGGTGAGATGAGCCTGAACTCCCATCGTCTCGACCAATGGAGTCCTAAAATTCCATTGTCCAAATCATCCATTGAGCGACTAAATTTGGAAATAAGGTCCATGAATCATGGATAAAAGGGACATTGGGTGTTTCTAGATCAATGAATAAACCCACTAGAGACCATCCCAGGACATAGTACCCAATGTGGGGTGATTTAAAAAACACCGAACCCCCTGTAATCTCCCACTAGGACCACTCAACTATAGAAACTCTTTTATAACACAAGAAGGTTATACTACCTAGTCCCAGTGCGACCATCTCACCCACCAAAAATGATTTTAAATATCCATTTAAAAAGGTATATTTAACATCAAAAAAATATAATTTAAAGTTAATATGAGATATATAGGTTAGAAGGATTTTAATGGATTATAATCTTGCTACAGGTGAAAAGGATTCATCATAATCTATACCTTCTTCCTAATTATATCATTTATCTACTAATCTTGATTTATTTCTGGTTATTATCCCTTGATCATCCTATTTATTTCAAAATATCCACTTAGTTTCTAATATTGGATAATCTGATGGTCTTTCCATTAAATCCCAAACTTCTTTTCTTCTCAATTGGTATAGTTCTTCTTGCATTACTAACAATAAAAAATCATATTTTAACTCTTATTAAATAGACATAGGCTCTAAATGAGATAGAAAGGTATAAAATTCATATAGGTTTCCAACATTTCTTTTAATTATACTTCTTATATCTAGGCCTCCTATAACAGTTTCTAAAGGATAGTTATTTAAGGTTCTAGACTATCCAGGTAATACACTTTTAGGTTCTTCAATTTTCATTCTATTTTGAACTGGAAAGAATTTTATTTATATTGCTTTCAAAATCAAATTTTTGTAAATTGAGTCTCATGTTGTCAAAATATTCAATAATCTCATCTATTTGATCAATAATTTTATTGAAAGGGTCAGTTTCATCAAACTTCAAATGATCTAATTCTTCAATAATCCTTGACTTTTTATTAAACACTATATAGGCTTTTAAAAGAATCAGAATATCCTAAAAATATTCCTTTGTTATCTTTAGATCAAATGTATATAGGTTTTCATTAGTATTCAAGATATACACCTTGCATCCAAGGAATTTAAAGTACTTTAATTTAGATTTTCTATTATTAAAATTTTCAGAGTGTGTCTTTTTAATAATAGGTCATATTAAAACTCTATTAAACATAGAGAAGCTGTGCTTATAGTTTCATCAAATAAGTAGTTAAAAAGACTGCGTTCATTCATTATAGTCCTTGTCATTTAATAAATTGTTATATTTCTTCTTTCATAAATTCCATTTTTTTGAGGTTTTATTGATTCAGAGAAGGTGTGTTTAATACCAAGATTTGAGCAAAAATAATTAAATTCTTGATTCTCAAATTCTACACCATGATCACTTCTAAATGAAATATTTTTCAAATATTTTTCATTTTGAACAATTTTTCAAAATCTCTCAAAAATAGTGAATACATCACTTTTTAGTTTTTGAAAGTAAACCCAAGTAAATATAGAAAAATCATCAACCAAAATATAAAAGTATATTTTAATATCAAAACATGATACTCTCAATGGTCTAGAAAAATCTTTATGGATAATTTCTAAAGGGATAAATGTTTCAATTTTGTTAATAAATTTGAAAGATTATTTTTGTTATTTTTCAAATTGACATGCATCATAAAATCTATCATGTTCAAACATAAGACTAGGAAAATAAAAAACTAAATATTACTTGGATAATTTATGTAAATCATATATATTGCAATGTCAAAGTCTTCTTTGCTAGATCTATGACTCATTTCACATAGCAATAAACAGTTTAATTTTTTTACACAAGGAATTATGATCCAAATTATAAACAGTTTCAATTCAAGATTCTCTAAATTTAAGAATTTTATCTTTGGAAATATTGCAGAAATTTTTAGAAAAGTAAATATAAAATACATCATCACAATATTGAGAGATAGTTATGAAGTTCTGATTTAACCCTTGTACATAAAATACTTTGAAGATTGAAATAGTTTTTGGATATCCAACAATTCCAACTCCAAAAATATTTCTTTTAGCATTGTCACCAAAAGTGACTTGACCTCCATTCATTTGAGTCAATGTATAAATATTTGATGAGTTTCAACTCATGTGTCTCGAAAACCAATATCCATATACCATATAGTATTTTTGATCATGTGGTCTTTTTTTATGGAAAATTAATTAATCATATATTTTTTTGGTACCCATATTTTCTTGGGTATAATAGTGTCAACAACTAATGATATGGGAATCCAGATCTTCTTTATCTTTATAAAATTTGAATTATCAGTTGCTTCAGACATTGTTTTGGAATTAAAATCATTTTTAATGCAACTAATATTATCATTTTTAAAATAAAAGTTATTAGTGAAATGACCTTACATTCCATAATAATAGCAGGTATCATTTTTTGAATTGGGAAAAAAATTTTGTGTAATTTTGTTTTTTCACCCTAGCTTCATATTCTTAATTTTATCTTTTAAAAACATTATTCCCATGAATATCATTAAAACTATTCCTCCTTTTATCAAAACAAGAGAAATTTTTTTATTTAATTCTAATTCATCATGTAATTCTTTTATCCTTTTATACTGATCAATACAGTTTGATGTAGATGAGTTGGATTTTTTAATTAGATCTTAATGTTGTTTTAGCATTCTATCTCTTTCAACTATAACAACATTGTGAATATTTTTCAATGATTTATGATTATTCAATAAGGAATCATATTTATCTTCTAACATTGAATAATAAGTATCTGATTTATCCTTTGAGCTACTATTAGAGTCAGAAGCAGAAGAGTAATAGATTTGAACCTCTTCTTATTCCTTAGACATAAAGAACATAATTTCTTTGATATTCTGTGGCTCTTTCTCAAAATCATAATTTGAGGAGATAATAGAGTATTTAGATACACTATGTGTATATTTTATATCTACTTTTACTTTATTTTCATAATCAACATTCATCTGATATTTATTTTCTATCATATTTCATTCATCTATTAATTGAGGGAAATCAGATCTGATGTGACCCAATTTTTGGAATTCATAACATCTTAATTCACAAGGTTCTCTTTCATCATTATTAATGTATTTTTTGGTAACCTATTTTCTTTTTTTAAAATTTACTAAAATATTTATCTAGCTATGGATGGTCCATTTTAGAATCCAAGGAATATGATTTTTTGTTTTTTTTGAATTATTTTTTTTCATTTATTCTTATGAGATGTCACTTTGAGGGCCGTATTTTCTCTTTTTACCACAATATTTTGATCTTCAACTTCATCTTGAATTTATGATTCATACATAATCAATGTTCCAATCATTTTCGTAATAGTTAAATTATTTATAGGTGATAATTTTTGAATATATGTAGATATGCCATTCCATTTTGAGGGTAGTAATATAAATACCTTCAGCTCTTGATCTGATTGAATGATGGGATATCCCAAGGTATTAATATAGGTAAAAAAACTGTAAACCTTCCATTTATTTGTGTGATTATTTCACCATAAAAAACTCTAAAGGTGCCATAATTTATCTTAGCTATATCATATCTCATCTGTGTAATATTGTATTTTCCTTCATATGTGATAAATATTGGATGCCACATTTCATAGGTAGTAGGGAACTCTGATACTCTATTAAACTCATCATGACCAAGTCCATAGATTATGGAATTCATTATATTAGAATTGATGTATTATTCGAACCCTATTGTAGTATCCCATGTCTTTGGTTTCTCAATAATTTCTTAAGGATTTATGATTTCAAATAGAATATATAACTGATATTTTTTAGATAAATATTAATATGTGATTTATAGCATCCATAGTTTTACCCAATAAAATATAGAGCATAAACCATAGACATACCTTCTTTCAGATCATACATTTCCATATTCTTTATAAAGACCTTATTCTTTTAAATGTTTCAAATGATTTAATACTAAATCTCTCCTATGATACCAATTGATAGGTTGGAATAATACAAATACTACACAAGAGGGGGTGAATTGTGTCTTTTTGATAAAATTTTCCAATTCTAGATTTTGAATTACTTTGAGATTTATAAATATATGAATCACTTTATTATGTATTTAATATGAATAATGGATATATAGAAATAAAAAAATAGTAATTTTATAGTTCTTGAGGGAACAAATATCCCCTAGTCCACCCACCATGGTTATCTATACAATCTTGGTGAATTTCACTAGAAAGGTTGTCTTATCACAAGACCTTCAGAACCACATCTTAGTGCTGGTAGTTGAAACCTTTACAATAAGGAAAAAATGATCCATATAGTTCTTTTATTGGGATCCATTTATCTATATATTAGCCCAAGAAGCTAATACTTAAACCACAACTGAGTATGAGCAGTTGATAATACACTAAAACAAAAGAGTTTATTTGATGATGATTCGAGTTGAACTTCATAGTTGTAGTAAAAACTGACATTATATGGATATTATAATTTATAAATTAAAGTATTCAAGATGTAATAAATTTTATGTTATCCTAGTTGTGAATGATCTTGAATTTTATTCACAAAAAAATGTAACAGTACTCTAATAACAGTACAATGTAGAAAATATAGAACTTTCAATGTGCAACCTATTAAGAAAATAACTGAATCTATCATTTGTTTCAGCAGAACTGTAAAATATATTCACAAGAATACAGTCATATATTTGATAATATATTTCAAAATAAATTGTTATAGAATAAATAGAATATATATCTCACCTTAGTATTCCAGATCTATGAAAATATCTTGATAGATTGCGTATATTCAAATAAAAATTAATCATTGGAGACATAAATTCTTTTAATATTAAGAGTATTTTTTATGTAGAATACTATTATTTGAATCAATCATAATGATATTTTAATTTCTCATAAATGATATTTTATCATATCTTTAATTCTATCAAAACCGTTATATAAATCTTGGATAGAATTGTGAATTTAAGGTGTGGAATAGTCAAATATAGGGTTCCTTCATAAGATGAAAATACCAAATTTAGGGTTTAACTAAGTAGCATTAATTATTTGAATATTAAATTGAAAATATAAGTTTGATCATAAAATTAAGGTTGATGAACCATATTTTTTTTCTCAAAAAAAGTGTTACTTACATAGGGTTCCTAAAAAATACTTTTTTCTCTTAACAAACATAAGTTACACCCAATTGTAAGGTTATTTAACCATAATTTTCTGATAATTCAGGGTTGATGATCCATATGTATTTTTATGAACAAAAGGTTTATTCCTTAAATGCTATTCCAAGTATAATTTTTGTAACTTGTGTTACGTTTATCAACATAGGGTACGAACAATGTTTCTAAAGAGCATAAAAACATGTTTCAAATTCTTTGATGAATAAACCTTGAAGATTAATACCTTGGATATAATTCCAAAATAATTATTATAGTGAATATTAATTTCATAAAATAAACTTAAATTAATATCATTAGTAAAAAAACAAGGGTATTTGTGATAATCAAAATCAATAAGATTTATAGATTATTATTGATACAATAATTTCCCAACACTTCCTTCTATGAAAGTTACATGGTATATCTCCCCAATGTATCTCTCTCTCATTTATCCACTTATCTCTCTTTTTTTCTTATATTATTTCTCTTATGTTCTTGCGTACTTATATTTTGACATCTATGTTTTTATGTTTTCTGGATTTCAATATATCAAGGTGAACAACTCAAAAACCATGGGGTGTTTTCTATAAATTGATAGAGGTATCTTTTATAGTTTAGTTTCACTCTATTTAGAGTTTTCTCATTTTCATTTAAGTGATTGGTAGGTATTATGAAATTACATGCATTGTAAGATTATCGAATTTTAATTATTTAATTTGTATAACTTATTTTCAAGGATTTTATTATATTTTTTAAGTATAATTACATTAGTAGTTATTGGTGTAATATTTTTTTAATTCTATAAAGGTTGGTGATTCTCTATTATTCCTTTTATTTAACATAACCCTCAGTGCTTGGGTTTTTGAATTGAGTTTTATTTGATATTAATCTTCTATAAAATATCTATAATGGATTTGTGAAAGGATATTAATGTTTTTATATAAATTCCAAAATAATGAAAAAATCAAGGAAAATCATTAAAATTACACTTTGAGAAATTTTTTCTCACAAAGTATTTGATAACAATTTTGATAGAGATTTATTTTTAAATAATTTATTTTTTATTATTGGTATTATTTTTTTCATTTAATTAAAAGGAAAATTTATTAAACTAATAATTTTTTTATCACAATCACATAATGAATTTATAACCATTTTTTCTATATAGTTAGTTATAGTGTTAAAACATCATCAACATAATCTATTGGACCAAACGAAGGAATGAAAACATGTCTTGTGAGTCACTTTGAGACTATCACTAGAAAAAACTACTATACAACCAATAGAGGACAACCACCCATCTAGTAGATCAAACAGAAGAACCTGTAACACAATGAAGCCCATCGGCTAGTCGGTGGAGCTCACTAACTACTTTATGGTAGCCTATAGATACCTAGTAGATATCGCAGATGTAAGAAAGCCTATAATAATATCATTGTATTTCCTTTGTCTTTGATCTAGAATAGTCAATAGGTCTTTAATTTTTTTTAAATTCTTTGACTCATATTATTAATAGTTTGAATTGACCCAATGATCCTCTAACACCTATAAAGGCTATAAATTGGCATCAAAGGAAGCATATATCATAATTAACAACACCAATTTCCATCAAGAGATCCTTTACTTATCCAATATGAACAATTTCATGATATTTAATGTTGAAATTAATTCCCAGTCAAAAAAAGTAATCCAAGTTCCATCTTCTTCAACAAGTTTTCTTTTTTTCTTATTTTCATTGAGATTTTTGATTCCTTTATTGAATTACATAAGGTTATTATTTTATCATTATCTACCCCTATCCATCTTTAATATTATTCATATCTAATAAATAAACTCTTTTTATTTGTAATGTATTTGTAAAAATAGTCCTCTCACTTATTCGTATTCTTCTTTAGGTTCTCACCACCATTAATGTGAGGGTTTTTGGTTTCTTTATTTTCATTAAATCCTAGTGATCCCTCTTCTTCCATAGATTCTTGGTTTCTGTTAAAAAAATTATATTTTATCCACATTTGGTTTCTTGACTTTTTTTAATGTCAAGGGAGAAATATAACCCTACCATTCATTCTTGAGTAGAGGAGACATAGTGTATATTCTTGAGCTGTTGTCAAATTCATTTTCAAAGTGCAGCTTTATAATTTCTGTATTTTATTATATTCTATTCATAAAGAGTAAACTTGCACTAAAAACCCATTAATTTTTTTATTCATAAATTTATTTCATTCATGATAATCAACTTGAATTTGAAGAATAAATTAAAAAATGGAATTCACATACCCTTTTAACAATTTTACTCTAACCTATATTTTGTATACAATAATAATTTTTTTTTATAAAACTTGTCTTTTTTTAATACAACCTTATTTTGTAAAACATAAATGATTTCAAAGTATGATATTTTTAAAATGAAATATTTTTTAATCCCCCACGCTGCTCTTGAAGATAAATTTAGTGGTTATGCATCTTAGTGTGATATTTCTAACTATACCTATTGTGAGACATGTATATCATCCAATATTATAGGTATTGGTTTTCCAATAGGGGATTATTTTTGCATGGTTATATTCTAACTAGTGAAAAAGAATAAAAATGGAAACCTAATGATATTTAGGCTTCATAATTAGTTGTTAATACTTTAGGATATCTATATATTGGTTGAGACCAAAATGATTTTAATTATATATCTATATGAAAACCTGCACCTGAAATCTAGAAACTCACAATAGTTAATATTTAATAAACATATTAATTTAGCATTACTAGAAATGATATATATAGAAATGATTTTGAAATATTTTTAATTCATCCTAATGAACATGTTACTTATATTTTTATGTAGTTTTTAACATAATTAATTGAAGAATGTCTCATGTTGATACTCTTACTACTGAAACACTTGAGAAAAAAATAATTATATTGCTACAAGGTACATGAGAACCCAATATAATGAAAAACCAATAAGTTAATGATATAAAAAACATTCCATTTAAGGTTATCATCAAATATCCCAAGACTTCTAAGAAAATAATGAATAAGTAAGTTCATAAAAAAGCCATAGAAATAAAAGAGAAAAAGAAATTTACTTTTAAATCAACTAACAATGACTCTTATGATGGTAATTAAATTTTTCATCTAGATAATAATATGAAAAAATTATTCAAAATAAATAAATCCTACCAACATACTAAAAATAAGGATTATCAAAGTGATCAAGAATTAATGAGCTACAAATGAAAATTTTTTGACACACAAGTCCAGAATTCACCTTGATAAAAAATAACAAGAATGGGAAGAGGAATAAAACCCCAAAATTATTCTATGATTCAAATTGTAGTGAAAGATATTATTCCCTATACTTGGGAATATTAATTGATGATATGTCTAAGTGTCAAATGGATGTATTTAAGGTTATTAAAGAATTATATTATAACACCTCTTCTTCCTATAACACAAATTCCTCTAATTTCTCTTATTCTTCCAATTATATAAGACATGATGTTATAAAATATTATCGTGATCAAACAATAAATATTTTTTGTGAAATGGGATCAATATATAAAGATATTAAAATTAATTATTATCATGTACTTAAATAAAATGATCATCTTAAAATAAAAAAAATATGAATTGTCGAAAAATTTGAATGATCGACCAAATTTTCCTGAGTTACAATCGACTATCGATGATATCAAAAAATATATCATAAAATTTAACCAAGGAGGGAAAGAAATATAAACAAAATATTGGTTTTATAAAAAAATGAAAATTATAATTTCGAAATCTATATTTTACATAATTCCAGTTCTTCAAAAAAAGATTAATTTTTTAAAAGTAGTTTCTCAAAACCAATATGGTAATTATTATAATAAAATAATGAATTTTATTGATGAATATAATTAGAAAAAAATCATGATTTGGTATACCAAAATTTATCTATTTTTATTCCCATTTCAAATCTAAAAATTCATATTCAAAATACATTTGGGTACCAAAATCCAACATAGAAAAAATTTCATTCTCAAAATATGGGTACAAAATTCATAATTTCATAATTTTATAAGAAGAATATCTAATGATTAAATCCCAAAAATAAGTGTAGTACATGGATAGTGTATATTCTTGAAACATTGGTGAAAACCCCTATAAATTTAATCACCTTTAAAAACTTGATGGAATCCACGAATTCAGTAAAAATTCCAGAAGTAATATCCTCATTATTTGTATAATAAATTTTCACAATTCCATTGTTATAATATATATTTTTTTCATAGATATTTTTAGATAATGTTTTATAGGAATTATACAATTATGAAATAATGGTTTTAAAATTTATATTAAAAATTATTCCTGTAAGGTATTTAACTCCAAAGAAATGATTTTGTTTACCTATATTAATTTTAAAAATGTTTATATTATCAATTTAAAATATCTTTATTACAAAAATTTTTAATTAATGATAATTCATGATAGTGATTATAAGATATGGCATAAATGCATTTTTCATTATAGAACATACACTTTTTAACCCAGGTTGGAATCTTCTATGATTAGATTTATCAAAAATTTAATTTCAAAGATAATGTTTTTTCTGAACCATTCCAATATGGTACGAAACAGAAAACATTTTTTAAACATAAATAATAAGTATCAAACACTAAATCCCTTATTCTTCATCACCTTGATCTTTTTGGAATAACTGAATTACAAATTATGAGAGAAAAATAGTATTCCCATATGATTTTCAATAAATATACTATATTCACTTGGGTGTTTTTCTTGGTACAGAAAAATGTTACTTGTAGCGTGTTCACAAGATTTACCCAAAAGGTTGAAAATGAAAAATTTTAAAAAATAATTTTCATTTAAAGTGATTATGGGGGGGGGGAGGTTGATATAAAAATAATTTGAATAAAAATTTGATTAAAGTTTTTATAAAAATAGTTTTTATACTCATAAAACACCTTTTCAAAATTGATTTATTGAATATTAAATCAAACTATACAAGAAATATCCAGATAACTCTTGAATAATTTAAAAATAACTCAATACATATAGGATGTGGTATTAAATACCACTTTTTGTGTCATAAATTTTTTTCTCTTAATACCCATCCTTAGAAATATCCCTTATCAAATTTGGTATAATAAAATTATAAAAATTTACTTTTTAACGTTGTTGGATGTAAATGTTATATTCCAAACATTAAAGAAAACCTATAGAAATTTATCCAAAATATAATAATGTAATATTTAATGGCTAATTGAATTCATGTAAATCCTACCATGTCTTCAAATAAGAAACAAAAGGAAATTAAGAAACTATTCATATAAAATTGTATTGAAATCATCCTAAACTATCATCCCAATGTGAAGATATTGTGGATAACCTTGAACCTTTGACTTTAAATGATCCAACTTTTCCTAATGATCCTATCAAAGATGAATCTATTTATAATCCTTTACATAACAATTTAAAATAATCCAAAGGCCATCCCATGTAATATATAATCAGTGATCTAAAATATGTACTTATACTATAATTTTTATCTATAAGGAAGTTGGTCGTAATTCATTTATTTATTTTTTATAACATGATAACCATAAAGATTCTTTTAACGATAAAAATTGTGATTTTTATATACAAGAAGATATTAACATATTAAAACAGAACAATGCTTTCAATCTTATTATAAGTCCTAATGATCATCATTTTATTAATATAAAATTAATTCTTTTTAATTTATTTAGATGATAATGGTAACATAATATGTAACAAAGATAAAATAGTATCCAAAGTTTATAATAAAAAAATACATTCATTATAGTGAATCCATTGGACCTTTTTTGATAGATTAAATTAAAATATTATTGTAATTTTCTTCTCATATAAATTTCAATTTTTTTTTCAAACGGATGTTAAATGTTCATTTTAAAATGGTTTTATTTGTGGAAAAAATTATGGAAAAACCACCTGGTTTTGGAAATAAAAAATTTTCAAATTCTATTTTAAAGTAAAACTAGGATGAATTTTGGATAAATAAAACCCCTCAGGCATAGTATACATTATTAATAAGTATTTCCTTTATCAAATAATTTTAAAATGGAAAATTAAAAATTTAAAATTAAATCTAGGAAATTATTTAAATGGAATTTTAATCATTCAAATATATTTAAATGAAGTATTTTTTTGGATAAAAAAATTAATCACTTTGTAAGAAATTTTTATGTATTATGAGAAAATAATTTGAAGTGAGTTTTATGGGTGTGTTAAAATTATTTTTTGGTATTGAAATATCACAAAAAAATAACGGTAAATTTGTAATCCAAATTAAATATGATAAAAAACATTTAATGTGTTTTTAAAGGATCTGGTTAAAAATAATAAAAAACCTATAGTTACTTATTTCATGATAATATAGGATTATTATGATTAACTGGTTCACAAAAAAACATTATATATTTATGATTAGGAGTCTTATTTTTCTTATTTTTACTTGATTAAACATTATGTATAGTGTTTTTCTTTGCACTAATTTTATAATCCAATCCTATAGAATACCATTTAAAATCTCTTGAAGGTCATTTTAAAATTTTAAATGGTTCTAAAAATCATGGTTTATTTTTTCCTAAATGAACATCATTTAATATTTATTTTTTTCATGATGCCAATTTTGTGAGATTTAAACTTGATAAGAAAAGTAAAAGTGGAAGTTTTAACCTTCTTGGAAATTACATAATCTCTTGGAGTAGTAAAAAATGAAAAATTTAGCTTCTTAATCTATAACCGAATAAAGAATATATAGCCATAGGTATTTTTTGTGATCTAATAATTTATATGAAACAAATTATCTTATATTTTGGGCAAAAATTTATTCATGGTTCAAATAAATTCAATAAATCCTGAGATATAAACATATCAATAAATCTTGATCAAAATTCTTGGACTATACACATTGATATTAAAAATCACTTTTTTGAGAGACCATGTAAAAAAATGATATACCGTGTTAGTATATATTTTCATAGGACATAAATTAGAATATATATTTATAAAATAACTTTATTTATAGTGTTTTAGTTTTATATTGTGGGACTTAAGAATTATATTCTTTAAATTGCCTTTTTCATCTCTTTATGTCTATTTTTTTTCTTTTCATGTATTTATTATTTCTAAAAATATATTATTTTCATGTTTTTTAAAACTTCATGTAAGAATTTTTGAAGTTATGTTTTT
This sequence comes from Viscum album, assembly GCA_963277665.1. NCBI lineage: Eukaryota > Viridiplantae > Streptophyta > Magnoliopsida > Santalales > Viscaceae > Viscum > Viscum album. The sequence continues at coordinate 765,013,824 of OY728119.1, read as the reverse complement.
ATATTCATGTTGATAATATTATAAATGTTTTATATCTAACCCATTTGGTTTATAAGCATTTATTTTAATCCCAACTCAGGAGAAAATTCTAATGTATTTGAGAAAGTAAAAGTTTAAAAATTTATTTAAATGGAGAAAAGATTCAAGAAAAGGGTGTAAGGATTCATCATCATAATAGAAGTGATATAAATCTAATGATTTATGATTTTATAAATAGGGAATATCTCTTTAATAATGAAATTATTTCAAAGGAAAATAAGGATATAGATTCATGGGGGAGTCTTTTTCTTTCATGGAAAAAATATTTATAATTCTTTTTTATTTTCCACATTTTACATCTTTTTCTTTCCTCGTTGTTCTTAAACGATATTATCACTGATTTTAACATTAAATTAGTGTTTTTGAATATCATAAAGGGGAATATTGTTAAACCATAAGTTTATTTTTATGATCATAATCATATAAAGAATTTCTAATATTTATTTTCAGTGTATTATAGTCATCATATTTGAACATCCTTAAAGGAAGATATTGGACCAAAAGATGGAATAAACACAAGTCTAGAGGGTTTATTTAAAGACCCCCCTGGTAAACTATACTAGTTTTCTAGTTTAAGATCATTATCTCACTAGTAGATCAATCATAAGCACCTCCAACACTTTAAATCCTACCATATTATAGTTTGATCTCACTGCCTACCCAATGGTGTACATTAGAAATCCGGTGAAGGAAACGTCAATGAGGAATCATATTGGACTCTCACTAGATATCTTATGGTATCATATAACTAAATAGTGGACACAATACATAATAATTAAATGATAATTAAATGTTGGTGAGAAAGCATTGGCACATCTATTTAATGGATTGACTCTATCCAAGGATCTTTCAACACCTATGAGGATTATAGACAGACATTAATGGAGTCATGGGAAAAAATTATCAACACCAATTTATATCAAGTGATTCTTGATAAATCCACAATGAACAATTAAAATAGATCGTCAAGTGAGCATCAATTCTAAATCAACAAAAGGAAACTTGGATATATATTCTTTAATTCTATTCAATTTTCCTCATATATTTGTGTGTTTTTAACCCTTGATTGTATTTCATAAAGATTCTCTATTATCATATCTCTCCACACCATATTTTATATTCCCAATATCTTCTAAATAGAGTTGAGTTATTTGTAATGGGTTTTTTTAAAACTCACTATTCTTTATCTTCTTCTTCAAGTTGTCACCACCCTTAAAGTGAGGGTTTTTTGTTTCTCGATTTCCATTAAAACAAAGGTTGTCCTATTCTTTTTTAGTTTCATAGTTTCCACTAAAAGCAAGATATTTCATCTTTATTTGGTTTTTTTACAACTATTAAATCAAATAGATTAATACAACCATCTCATAAATTATTAAGGGGATGAGATGCATAGTGCATTATTAATCTAATTTGTAACCCCATTATCAATGTGTTCACTTATAATTTCTACAATTTTTGACATTACGGTTAATGTTTTAATTTATGCTACAATTTATTTACAATGATTATTTTATTATTAAATCTATTTATTGAATGATATTAACTTTTACTTTATAGAATTTTTTTGGAATATTTTTTAAAAGTTAGTTCACACCCTCTCTATTTCCATTTTACTTTATCCTAGAGTTTTTATTATTTAATTATTGTTTTCAAAATATAATATCTTTTATATTAAATTAAGGCGATGTTGATTATTTTATATTATCTTTATTTATTAATATTATTTTTATTGACTAAATATGTAATTTAATCATGTTTAATAATGATATTTTAGTATTGGAAGGGGATATTTCATTGAAGGGTGTCCTTTGGAGATAAGAGGGATTTGTTAATATATTTTATTTATCCATTAATGAGAAGAATTATGGGAACCCATGTGTAAATAATTAAGAAACTAGTGACCAGTGCTCCTGTAGTGTACTGAAAATTCCACATTCAAGATGAAGAAAATTCCATTGAACTCAGAAAAGGATAGAAATAAAATGCTGAAAAATATTGAATAAAAATGATCAAATTAAGGGAGATCACAAAATGAAAATTCCTTCATGGACTGCCACTCTGCATGGTGGTCCCCAGATTTGTAATTAAGTCCACAAACTAAATGGTTCACAGAATGAAGATGATTACACCAAATCCTATAAATTGTTTCATGATTGGAATAGAGGTGGATAATTCTATAGCCACATACAATACCCACCACAAAATATGTGTTTGGTAGAATGAAGGTAGTGATTTCACCCCCATTTACAATATCCCTAGCGAATTATGTGGTTAATGGGATGAGGTGGCATCACTAACCCCCACAAATAACCCCCAAATAACTAAGTCCACTATGGTATTGTTAAAAAGGCACTATGTGGTGGATAGATCCAGTGCCCCAACCTCTATATAAAAGAACCCCAAGGGGGAATGGAAGAGAGAGTAGAAAAGAGCTCCCCAAATGGGTGAAAAATGGGTGAAGCATGAAGAATGATATAAAGCGTGTGGGAGAAATACCTCCGACACCTGAAGAATTTTGCATAATCCATCCCATAAACCATATGTGGGTGTCCCTTCATGAATCCCATCACCAGAATAGTATAAATAAGACCATCTATGTAAGATAACACGTGGATGTAGTGTTATTCATAGAATTGAGGCATCATTTTCTAACCACGCGAGCGAATAAAAAATAGTACGTGGAAAATGGTTTGTAGATGCACATATGCAGAAAATGGTTCGTGGAAGATCATATGTGGAAATCTTAGTACACAGAGGACCCTTAGTAGAAAATGGTTCACAAATGACCGTTGGAGAAAAATTCTTTGCGAATGAACCTATGTGGAAAATAGTTCACGGGTGCCCCTATATGGGAAATGGTATGAAGAATCCCCTAAAATAATGCTCCAATGTAGATGGCCCTACGTAGAAAACCCTATGAATAATTTCATATGTGCCTACTGGTGCATTCCGTGGCAGTTTCACCCCCTATCCCCGCTCGGGATCAGTGTGGGGCGGCGGTTCTAGCCTGGTCCCCTTTCTAATATCACTGACCCCCATGAAAAATGGAGAGTCACGCCGCGAACATTTCTGGCCAGGTCATCAACATTTTCTGTTTCACCCTTATGCTTCCTAAACATCCACCCCTTAAATACTATGAGTCTATCTACTCCTCATGATACTCCTAAAACCTCATCACTTTCCTTCTATGCTAGGTTGATCCAGAACTCCATGTAAAATCACAACCTTAATGTTTATTACATAATTGGACACACCCTTATCCATCCATCAAATTATGTGTCCCTAGAAGTTATGGATCTTTATAAACATCCCTATCCAATGGAAATGGAATGTTACCTTCCTAAGGACACCTCTGCTTGACTACGATCCAGCGGCTTTGCATACGTTGCCCACAAAAGGCCTTTCAACCGGAGAAAATTCATCCTCAAGAGAGTATTTTCCTAATTCCATATCCCTTAATGACTTTCATTCCCCATTTTATTTCTCATGATCTAAGAATACCCAAAATCATGATTTAAAATTTCATTCCATTTCATGTTTGAGGCATGTCAGAACATCCCGACCCGATTATCCTCCAGCTAATCATGGATTCTATAAAAATTGGTCTAAATTATATGAGCTTAAACTATGAGTTATTATCCTGATCAAATGAAATTAAACATTATGGTATTATTCCCTACTTCATGAAATTAAACTGTGATGTCATGATCCAAGATATATGACTTCAAACTGTAGTATATCAGGTGATTTTAGATCTTCATAAACATCCTTGACCATCAGAAATAGAAGACCAGTGTCCCGAGGGAACCTATTATTGTCTATTCACACAATTACCCAATGAATCTACATATGTTGGAAAAAAAGGGCCATAAAGAAGAGAAAAATTCATCCTTAGAGGAAGCTTTTACTACCTCCGTACGCCCAAATAGTTTCAATGCATCATATCATTTCTCTTGATCCGAGAACCCATAAAATCACGATTTACACATTCCTTCCCTTTCATGTTTGAGGCATGCCAAAACATCCTATCCTGATTATCCCACAATTAATCATGGATTCAATAAAAAATGGTCCTCACTGTATGAACTTAAACTATAAGACTCCAACTCATACTGAGCACATAATGTTAAATTGCATGTTACTAGTCCCTGCAAAAAGACATTAAAATATGATTCCACCATCTAATATATATGAAATTAAACTATTATATACCCCGTATGACATTCAATGAGGAACTTCCTCTAAGGTAATTCCTTAGCTTTTCTTACAATAGGTTGCATTAGTTCTCCTTTCCACCTCTGCCCAGGGCATACCTGTATTGGTTAATATGACTATCCTAGGTATGAAATCAAGGGGGGGGGGGATTGGTATGTACAAATCCCCCTCTCCTTTTGAGATCTAATACCATTTATCAAAATATGATGTGGGATGGGCGATATTCTTATCCACTACCTCCTGTGGCTTCTCGCACCGAGCATGACCCATGTGGGTTTATAGGTTAGCGGTGATCATGACATCTACACAACCCCAGAGTGTGTTTCTCTTCCTCAGTGTAGGCCCCAAATACATTGAATTATAAGAAATATAATCCTCACCATAACTAGGATACACAGGAAGCCTTCCTAAGTCCCAAGCTCCATTCCATCTCATCTGTGAAATGAGAAATTATTCCTCCCATAAATGGTTCTCCTAGAAGGTATAAGACCCAATCAATTCATGTTTCCTCTCAATGGTCCTCCTCCTATGTGTGAGCTAAAATGAATTGAACTAAGAAAACTATTATCCCTTCCCATACAGGATACGTAGGATTCTTGTCATAAGGCCTAAGATCAAAGGGGATCCTACTCAAGGGATGTCCCCAATCATGACCCCAATTCATCAAGGCCTCCATTAAGGTGTAAGTAAAAACTCCAACTCAAAAGGGAATTCTCCATCATTGCAGGCCCCAAATCATTCCCCATTTATGGGATTCCTTGAGTGTGTATGTCCTGACTCAAATCGAACAATGAGGGCTTTGATACCCAACTAACTATGATACGTTGAAATCCTCTATAAGGTTCAAACTTAACATCCAAATCACACTAATGTTATCCAGGACATATAACCAATAGGTTCATATCCACCCAAGAGATGATATCTCTTTTGGGAATCATTTTCTACTTCAACGTAAGTCCTGCATAAAATATTGACTAGGCATCTTCCACCAAGATTTCCTCACCACATGACAATAAACTACCTGGATGTGTCCATGTCACAAGACTTTAAAAGGTGATGTGTCCAGTAAAGTGACATCAAACTACATGGAACATGATTCTTCTCACAAGGATAACAAGGAAGCTCATCTTGTGGATTCGATCTCGATAACAAAACAATCATCACCACAATTGAATCATAATAAACTCTAGAGTGCCTCATCACATGGATTAAATAATCATTTTATTAGTAAAATTCTATATAATCCTTAATGTGTTCATAAATGGGTAACATTGATGAAGAACCATAGATACACACATATGTATTCATCAGTAAAGAACCAAGGATACATAAAAATGATTCCAAACCCACGAATATTTCTGATTGATCTTGTGACCTAGGGGGAATCTGTGGACACATTCTTAAGAATGAACCAAGTATTCAAAAACATATCATCATTTCATAAATCTATAAGGGAGTCCTGAAGTAGGATATTATTCCTCCTAAAAGAGTGAGATGAGCCTGAACTCCCATCCTCTCGACCAATAGAGTCCTTAAATTTCATTTTCCAAGTCATCCAATGAGTGACTGACTTTCCAAATAAAGTCCATGAATCATGGATAAAAGGGCCATTGGGTGTTTCTAGATCCAATAATAAACCCACTAGAGACCATCCAAGGACATCATACCCAATGTGGGGTGATTTAAAATACACTGAACCCCCTGTAATCTCCCACTAGGACCACTCAACTATGGAAACTCTTTCATAACACAAGAAGGATATACTACCTAGTCCCAGTGCGACTATCTCAACCACTATAAAGGGCGATGACGTGAATCGGGTCGAAACAAAAAATGGTGAAACTGATGTGAAACTCTCTATAACAGTAGGAAATTAGTTTTTATCCATCATGATATTTTGTTTTCTCCCACACAAATACCATGGGTTGAAAACAAATCATGAACTTGACATGAATCCTTAACCAAGGTGGATGGTTACCCGACCTATATCCCTTTTCACATTAAAAAAGAAGAGGTCCAAGAATGATCATTAATCATACATGTTATCATGAGATGCTACTTTGATAAGGTTTTCTCTGTTTTTACTTGTAATTTATATTTCAAGTGAGTCACAGATCAACCATTAATCCAATGGAATCCTAACAACTTGCACAGACTTGCATGTTGGAAGTTGCATAGGTGTATGGGTCCCCAATTAAGATTAAGACTCCATCACCAACCCACTGTCTTTAACGATGGGTTTCAAATATTCTAATCAAGGCGTACCATCAAAATGGTACTCTCCCCACGATGGAGGTTGTAGGACATGCCATCTAATCAGTATAAGTTTAACAGATGCCTCTTCAACCGCGACCAGTGTCCCAGCACAAGGTGGCCCCACTAGTCATCTCCAACTACATTAGGAGCCTATCTAGAAAGTGTAATAATTAGTACCTCCCATACCTTAGGGAGGAAGATGAGGATGTATCCAAAAACTTCATCCCTGTTGTATAGGATCCCTACTCGAGGGCCCCTTTCAAAGAATGATGCCACTAGAAACACGCATCCCAATATCCTAACTCTGAAGAGGATGTCATACCAAGGGCTCCTGTTGAAGCCCAAAAGATAGAGGCACCTCGAATATCCCACTAAGGGCGATATACTTATCACCGAAAACAGGACATCATACCTGTTCTTGAGGAGGAGATCTTCCAAACAAACATGGTGGGAAACTACGAGCATGCATTTATCTTTGTCCCCTATTCTAAAGTCATCCATGAAAGTACAATAGAAACCTATTAGTGAATTCATATCCCCGCTACCTCTTATGAATCCCACCATAGAAACATGGTGGAAAATATTGAGAAAATGAATATTTATTCTAACGCTTTCCAGTCCCGCCGCACAATTAGGGTGGAAAATTTTCTACAAATGGAAATATTTGTCGATGAAAAATAATTATACCATTAAAATAGGGTGGAAACTAGGTACAAGATGGTGAAAATTCCTTCTGAATTATATGAAGATCTCCATATAAATAGAATGAAAAAACTATGGGAATTCATACACTGAAAATGCATAAAAATTAAATCAGTCAAATATAGTGGAATTCAATAGGCATATTTAAATTCCTACATACCAATATCAAGCCAACCAGTTAAATATTGTGGTAAGAATATATAAGTAGAGTCAAATTATTGTGGATTCACATCAATCCCATGAGACAAATACAGCGGAAAATGAGCAGAAGAAAATTCCTACTCTCAAATATAAATCCCACTAATTAACTACAATGGAAACTGGAGAAAGTAGCTGACGTATACCATATACAAGTTGGGGGAAGACTCGTTCATCTTCCCTAGGATATGAGAACTCATAGTACCCCCTGGAAACACATAGAGGAATGAAGCACGCAAAAACACTTTGTCCGACATCAGAATGGGAATTTATAAACATTATATCCAAATACATATATCAACAGATCCTAACAATGATAGAGGATTAAACATAGATTCTAGACTATATACTCCAAACCTGACAAGATTTCATCGCATCTGTAGAAAAAGATAGAAGTTGTACCCATGATCCTATCTCCTCGGATGAGGAGATTCACCCCAAAAATAATATGGACACTCCAGAGCAGGCTTAGATCCTTCTTTTATCCAGGAGGGTTGATGACTATATTCTGTGATACAAGGACAACCAGATAAGGAACAAAAACCCATTCCAACCGGGGGACACCAGTCCAACATGGTGGATGATTTTGGGAAGGCATATATACCTTCCAGAACTCAATATTCTCAACGGAATATCCCAGTGACATTGCAGGAACCAACCAAATAGGGAACTATATTTGAAGGACTTTAAAAACATCCAGTGGCCCCAATTTTTCTCAAGAGAGAACCCAAAAATGAAAGGTGCTAAAGGATGATGGAAAATGAGGAGCACATTCATGATTCTTCTCTACTAGAATATGAAGTTATTGATTCCACAAAACATCCATAAATAGAAGATCAAGATCCAATCAATCCATTATCAAATTATTGAAGTGGAAGTATAAGTTGCGAAGTTTATCCCCACAATGTTGATACCAGTGCTCAGAAGGTCCTCCTTAGAGCACCCACGTGGGCTTATCTGTAGGCCAAAAATGATACATCACGAGAGCCTATCTCCTGATATGTGTCTAGGTGGCCCTCCCCTTGACTAAAATATTGAAATGGGATAAGGTTCTCCCATTTCAATCATCCACCTTGATGGTTCCCCCAGAGTATACACTGCAGATATTATTCTCCCTATAGTTGGATGTCAATATATGATAGTAGTCCTCACCATGATGGTAGTCACTGTGAAGTCCCTCCCCACAGTGACATTAAGAAATGAGAAGGCTCTCCCCTACTTTTAGTATATCCTAAAGCTCCTCCCCCAAATTTACTCTTTAGATATTCTCCTTGAATCCGGACATCAATTCGTAATGGTAGCCCTTGCCATGATGGAAGTCATTGCAAAGGTCCTCCCTGTAATAAAAACAAACCACAAGAAGGTTTTCCCCCTTCCGTGTTTTTCCCTGAAGGTCCTCCCTATGGTACACACCATAGAAAATCTCCCATCAGTCAAACTCTTAGATGTGATGGTGTTCCTCACCACCATATCCTCAGCTATGATGGTTCTCCCCACAACCCAAATTCACACTCGCCAGAAGGTCCTCCCTCACCAGTTCAAATACGAGAAATCCCTCACATTATGAGGCACTTGGAAGAATAGGTTTAGATATTCTAGAAACTCTACAAATGAAAAGTGACACCCTTTTTCATCTTAGAGATGGACCAAGGCCACACTCATCCTCTGATCCACCTTCAAGCCATTCATGCATCAACCAAATCCCTACTTACCCCGCTAATCATGATGAAATAATAAAAAAGCATCCAAGGTGGGCATAAAAAGTAGAGGAATCCATGGCATAAGAACAACATAATATATTACTCATGATAAGACAACTATCCAAGGATGACATACCAGTTATGTTATGTCCCACATACACTTCTCATTTCAGAATTCTAGAAGAGTTATTGAAAGAATATACACACAACATTTGCCATAATGTCTGGAAAACTCTCCACTATTTGAAAATGAAATTTCTACCCTATGAATGGTATGAGGACCATGTCAGTATATTGGGGGAAATTCATCAGAAAATTGACCTAGAATCCCTTCCATCTGTAGTAATTCCATTATCCAAAAAGAAAAAGGCAAAACATGAATTGGATTTCCTCCACATGATGCAAATATTATGTTTCCTCTTTGATGATTCCCTGTATCATATTCACATATGAGGGTGGGGAGAACCTAGAGCTCTAAAATTCACCCTATTTCCCTTCTAATAGAACCCACTAGAAATGGAATTTGGTAATGTAATCATCCCAATACTTCATCTGAATGAAGTACTAATTCAGGAAAAGTGGTCTGCTCGACAATAATTGTCCCTGAGTAAGTCTGAAAAGTGTCAGGCTCGACGAAAGAAAGCTGTAGAAAAACTCTTTAACCTAGACACTGAAAACATTAAACAGGATTCTCACCTATGGTAAGCCAACCAATGAGCACTGATCAATTCATCATAAGAAAATAGTTTATGTATAGACCCGACACCATATCCAGCTCACACCTGCATTGGAATGAACAAGGACAAGAAGGCGGTGATAGCAGTAGCATCTGCCGAAGTATGAGAGAAACCCCAGCCTATAGGGCTGGAGTCATTTTTAACACAAAGTCCCCCTGTAAGACCAATAAAACCAATATGATACATGTCAATGGGAGAACAGGAGCAACCCCAGCTCAAAGGGATGGTGGTAATTTTTACCTCAACAACATGATCATCAAATGTCAGTATTTTCCCTCTTAGGGAAATAATAATAGATGGGTTAACTATTCTATCTTGCCTCATGATTCATATCCCCTATAAAAAAGATACATGAATATGTCATGTCAAGGTTACCTTCGAGTTACCCTTTATCAAGAAACCTAAAGAGGAACCTAGAATGGAAGGAGAAGATCCAACAAAGGACATAAGAAGCTCTCCTACCATTCATGACCTGATATTAAACCCTCAATGTGCTATACATCAATGAACGTCATGGATGTTTATCCACCATAGCTCACTAAAGATAATACAAATAATTAGGAGGATGAAAGAGAATATGGTTCCCTTCCTTAGGCAATCCAAATAGACCATTAAGGTCTGCATACTCGAAACCTGTGGGCTACATTAAATTTGGGTGCTCCCCCAGCTAATCTAAAATTTCCCCCTTTGAGAATCCCAAATAAGGAGAAGATTAAGAACAAGGTTTCATACAACCCACCTCCTCCTCCCAATGGGAATTTTTCACTGATGCTCGAGGAGAGATTCAATAGATAAGATAAGGAAATGAAAGAGCTAAGGAAAATCAAAAATGAGATGCAACAAGTTATCTATCATACCGAATATGTTCCTTAGGTAGAGTGTCAGCACACAATTCCAATAGAGGTACCTCTACCGGTATGGATCATCCCAATAGATAAAGTAAGGACAAAAGGCACGTTCAAGGAAACATCAGTACCATCAGTCTAACTAAACCCAATCCTAGAAGGATATCATGATTTCCCTCCATCGGGGAAGAAACCGGAATAAATTCAGGAAAATCCACAAAGGATTCCCCTGGCCGAGTATCCGTTTCAAGTACCAATAGTGTTGGAATGACCAATCTTTCCCCCTGTTGTGTCTTCCCATGATCAATTCCAACGAGATAAGCCTCAAGGGATCATGAGTACCATTGAGTCATTAAAAGATTTGTTGGAAGCAATGGATGTTCGATGTGCTCCCATAGATCCAAAATGGAAACCTTATCCCCACTGGGTAAAAAATGTTCCACCACCACCATATTTTAGGAACAATAGGTTCCTAGTGTTCAAAAGATCATGTTACCTAAATAAACACAAGATGCACTACTCATATTACTATTATCCCATGATGGGAACCTTGGATAAATAAGAATTTATGAAGCTTAGATGCTTTCTAAAAAATCTTCAATGTTAATCCTTTATGTGGTACACTAGTTTGCTAGTTAACTCAATAACAGGATGGGAGGGTCTCTAACACTAGTTCTTATTGTAGTTTAGATCGATGTTGAAAAAATGTAGTCAGTGAACTCATGAACTGAAAACAACGAGATAATGAGAGAGTTTCAAACTTCATTTCCATATATAAGGGTCTGACATACCTCATAAACCAACCATTCCCTCAAGATGAGATGTTGGTCATGTGCATTGCCAACCTCCATGATGAGATAAGAACACCACTTATTCTAGTGAAATATACATGTGGGTTCAAAGACTTATCTACCATCGTTAAAAGGATAGAATATTCCTTGCAGTCGACTAATATCAAGTCTTGAGAGGCCCCATTAACCATAGTAAAAAGAGTGGGAAGTGCTGAAGTAGCTTCTATCATGCTTATGGCACCACTTGCACTGGATCCGGATCTCAGGACTGCACCAAATCATGAAGGGACCATGGATGTCAAAAACCAACTTTCCTAATCAATATTAGTGAATAAAAACTATGATAAATAAATTATAGTAACATAAAAATAATGTTTACTCATTATAGGTTGACCAATTTTGTGGCTACTTCGTTACTACAATGAATTTCAACTTTATCCAGATTTCTGAGATAAAGAGGTATGATGAAGTAGGTCTTGATGATAGGACATATTACTATCCCTTCCACTAGACATTGGGGAACAACATCCAGGAGTGCTTTTCCTTCAAGGACCTCCTAGAATGAATGATAGATTCTAGACAAGTCAAACTGTCAGTGTTTCAAAAACCTGTGGAAGGACCCTCTAGTGGATACAATAGTGACAGGAAAATTCTCCTACCCCCACAAAAATCCACACCAGTACAATATTTCTAAAATATCCATTAGAGTAAGAATAAGTGACTAATTTCTCTTATAATTTGAGAAGACCTACCCAACCCAATCCAAAAAGTACATAAGCTCCTTTGGCCTTGATCCCAAGGCCTAATGCGACATCATTAAATTCTCAATCCCCTAAGGAGCCTATGAAAGAGCATCCATGAGCTGGGAAGTGCTCACCTTTAGATAAGAAATATGATATTATGAAGTATTAGCTTTGCTACCATCCAATCTATCAATATTGGATACACTTAATCTATTATAAGATCTCCGGGAAGCACTCATCAAAGCGTTGATATGTCCCCATGATTTTGAAGCTGAGGTAGAATTCGCTGAAGTCTATTAGGTGGAGACCAATCCTATAAAATGCCATGCATTTTTCTCATTCACAGATCAAGATGAAGATTCCACCATAAAATGACACATTAAACCCTTATATGTGTCTAGAAGGATAAATGGTGTCGATTTACAAAATGTATTCATTGACAATGGATTTTGAGTTAACCTCCTCCCACTGTGGACACTTCATCGGCTTGGCTACAAATAGAATGATCTGATGACTTGTACCACAACTCTATTTGGCTATGCCAAAAGAGAACAAAAGCCATTAGGACAAATTAAGCTGAAAACCCAATTCAGTGACCTCATAGATCACCCAAAATTTATAGTGGTCCAAGATTATACAGCCTTCAATGCTCTTGTAGGAAGGCCCTTGCTTCATCGACACACATCAATCCCCTACTCCTATCATTAGTGACACAAATATATCATTAATGGATAGAGTGGTGAATTTAATGAGGATAAAAACCCATTAAACCTCTTAAAATCAAACTATATTGATGTAGGGTTCTATGATTCGAAGGGGGGTGAATTCTGTTCGATGGTTTTGATTGGATTGCCACCCCAAATTGTTTAGAAATTCTTCCTTATGATCCCCTCAAGAAGCTCATGGAAGAATGTGTACTACCCATCAATAAAATTGAGTTCACATGTACAAATTTAGATGTGTATTCAGTATTAATCTTGATTTAGGTCACATAATCTAAGCCTGGTAATGTTGAAAATCACACTGGCTCCCAAGATAATGGCGGGGGTCCAGATAAAAATTCCCCTAAACCATCATCTAAACTCTATAAATTTTTTAACACACCCACTAAGGTAGGAGGAAGTATCTCATCATTCAAAGAAGATGAGGAAACAATTTTACCCCTCACTACATCTTCTCCAGAGAATCCCCCATTGACTTTCGAGGTAGAATAAGCGACTTCACCTCCCAGACTCCAAAATTGAAACTCTTACCTCAATTATGAAATGATCATCTCAAGAATTGTTTCCTTCACATAAGACGAAGAGGAAGATAGTGTGGATGAAGTGGATGAAGAAAAATACCTAAGGGATTCCCTTACAGTATTTTGGGAATGTGTCTCTACCACCATTGATGAACTCTTGAAAATCAACTTTGGTGTAGAAGAAGACCCATGAAGCACTATGATCAATGAAGTCATGGCTTTCAAAGAGAAAGAGGTATACACCTATTTCTTGAAGTATAATCAAGATATTTTTACCTAGAATTACAAAAAAATTCCAAGCCTCAATCCAGAGGTTTCCACTCACCACTTGGGCCTGCCAAAAGACCACCGTGTTTACATGTAAGCTACTGAAAGGACGCACCCGACACATGATTTTAAAATTGTGTCTGAATTTGACAAGATCATCAGAGATAAATTAATTTTGGAAGTCCAAAACCCCATATAGAAAAAAAATATTTTTCCCATAAAAAATTAAAAATGATTAGATCAGAGTTTTCATTAATTTTAGGGATCTCAATAGGCATTTTCTGAAAGGTGATTTCCCAATCCCGATAATAGAATTGATGATCAATGAAAATTCTATATATGAGGCTCTCTATTTCATGGATAACTATTAAGGTTATAATAATATATGAATGGTCTAGGAAGATGAAGAATCCACCATCTTCATGGCTCTCTAGGGAGCGTGTTCTCTACAAATTAATGTCTTTCAGTTTGAAAAATTCCAATTCCACATATTAGCGCACCATGAATTTCCTTTTCAAACCATTTCTGTGAAATTTTGTCGAATGATATGTTGATAATCTGTTTGTTAAATCATGACAACACTCAAGCCACCTAGAATATCTTGAAACCATATTCAATAATATATTACAAAATAGTTTGAACATGAACCCCCTAAAGTATGCTTTTATTGTTACTTTAGGAAAATTATTTTTCTTCATCGTACACCACCGTGGAATCAAATCTCCCATGAGAAGAAAAATTCCATACTTTTCATGTCACCTCTTAAAATCCTCAACAAGTTGAGAGGAATTCAAGGACATTTGTCCTACATTTGATGATTCATAGACAACCTTATAGGAAAGTGTTTTCCTTTCACTAGTTTGATGAAAAAATGGGTCATGTGTCAATGTAAGAAAGTTTGTCAATAAGAATTCAACAACCTTAAGAAATACTGTTGAGACCACCAGTGATAATTCCAACTATCAAAGGAATGCCAATTATTCTATATGTGACCTCCTTGGAGAGATCACTGGGAACCTTTGTTGCACAGAATAATGATGCCAACAATGAAAATATACTCTATTATCTTAGATGACCCATGATTGACACTGAGACCCATTATTAAAATATAAATAAGAGTTTCTTGGACTTAATATTTTTGGTCCAAAAGATGAGACACTAACTAAAGAACCATGAGGTATATTTTATCTCTCATAGAAACCCACTCAAGTAAATTCTAATCCTTCCGATGCTGACTGCATTCTTTTCATAAAGGGCGGTCATTCTGTAATAGTTTGACATATGATTAGTGCCTTAGAAATTTATAAAAGGCCGTACACTTATAGACTTTCTAGTAGAGAACCCCTTAGAAGGCATGAATTTTTTGGATGTTGAACTACCTGATAAAGAGGTATTCTCTGTTCAAGAGGGTTCCCAAACATGTGAGATGTATTTCAACAAAACATCTAGAATGAAACCTCTAAAATTGGATCCAAAATGGGAAGGACCATATGTTATACACATAGTATAATATAATATAGAATGTTACTTAATTAAAATGGAAGGACAACTGTCCATAGCTTCCACCAATGCGATGTTCCTGAAGAAGTACTTTGTGTAATCATATAAAGTCCATCTTAACTACAAGACTTTAAACTACATAGAACCACATGAATACATGATTTATGACATTAAAATTCTTAGAATATTCATCCTCACCACATGACATTAAAATACATGGTGATCATTATGTCATGAACAATGATTTGTTTCACATGAGTCAGAACCGTGTGAGAGAAAGACAACATGCCCCTGTTATTATGTGACAGTCAGATCCACACAGGAAATATTTTTCTATATAACTTTTTGTGTACTGATTTATAACCTCATAGGATATATAGTTACACCCAGATCATTTATCTTGGTCCAACCACCATTCAAAAAAAGTTCCTCCCCTTCGTATGGGCTAGAATAGCACAAAGAAAATTCAAGAACTACGAAGGTCTTGATTCCTTCCCTCATAGGATATGTAGAGACACTGTGACCCTAACTCTTGGTCCATAAACCACATGGTAATAATGAACCCACTCTCTATGAAAATGTAAGACTTGCATGAATAATTTTCAAGAACGATACAAGGCTTGATTCCTTCCCTAGCAGGATAAGTATTCATGCCTAGATCCTTAATATTGGTCGAGCCACAATTAAAAAACCACTCATTTATTGTGAATGGGTCAAATTGGAATAAGAAACATGTTTTCAGAACTACATGTAATTTGACTTCCAACTAATTGGTATATAGGAAACCTCCTCAAGGATCAATCCCAACACATCAACCACCTAATCTTTGTCAGGTCGGTTCACTCTCTTCTTTACCATATGATGTTAAACTACATGGGATAGTAGAACTATGTGTCTTTATTCCTATCATCATAGGATACATAGTGACACCTGGATTCTATATCATTCCCTAGACACCAATCAATAATAAAATGTCCCCACAATACATGGGCCAGAACACTATAGGGAACATGTTTTTAGAACTAGGTGTGGTTTGATTCCTACCTTTGAAAGATACATAGTGATTCTCGGACCCCATATCCTAGTCCCACCACCATGGGAGAAAAATAACTCCCCCTAAATATAGGTTAGAATTTCATAGGGAAATTCATGAGTCCTAACCGAACAATGGTAAATTGAATGGCCAAAGTAGTCCTAACCACATGGAATTAAACTATAAGGTATCTCAAGAACAATGTGTGGCTTGATTCTCAGTATGAAGGGATACATAGTTACACCTGGGATTTATTGGGTCAATCTTTGTGGAAATAAATGCCTCCATTTCCTACATGAGAATGTAAATATGTGCAGAAGATTTCAAACCTTGATTGCCGCAATAAGAATTAGTCAAAAGATCATGACCCCCTTACATATGAATCAGATGAATATAGAGGATATTGTACCTCATAACTAATCAAGATCTAGATATTTCTCACCAACCCAGATATCTCCTTTTCATTCATTAAACTCTATGCCCCTAAAAATATGGAATCTCCATAATCACCCATGACTATCAGATATGGGAGGCCAGTGTCATGTGAACACATTTGTTTGACTATGCACATAATGACCTGGTGGATTTTCATGTTTCCCACAAAAATAGTCCATAAACCAAAGGAAAATTTATCCTTATAAGAGGCCTTTACTACTTATGTATTACCATTGGGTCCTAACCCTTACATCATCCCTCATGATTCGAGGGCTCTCCGAATTACGATTTACACTTTCTTCCCCAACTCACGTCTGGGGCATACCAAAGATATCTTGGCCTGATTAGCTCATATTTACTCATGATTCCTTTGATATTTCATCTCTACAACATGAAGTTAAACTATTCTATCAACATCCATTCCATAATATCAAAAACCGCATGGACCCACATTAGCTATCTCATTCACGTCAAGCCACCCACGTCCTCACCACATGAAATTCAAACGCATGGTCCAAAAATGCTCCCTTATTTGATCCTTCCATCCTGAGGAGGTGCAGTGAAACCCTTTCCACCCTTGTTTCACACACTAAGCATAAATCACACTGTCTTTGGAATTTAGGTAGGGGATTCCCCATAGAGTTAGGGAAAATCCATCCATAATGACTGATCTTACTAAAATGACTTTAAAAGGCATATTAGAGTTTCCCCTCAATGTTGGGAAACCTAAAGTCCTAACCGTATGACATTAAACTATATGGTACCCCAAATATAGCTAAAATTACCTACTCCCTATGCATGGGATAAACCTATGTAGGGATCCTAATTTCAAGACACCCAGATCTTCAAAATTGGGCCCCAGGGAATCAAAAGGCATCACCCTGCTTGAGAGCTATAACAATATAGGAGAGTTACAAATATATGGGTCATCACAAACTGAACATTTCTAACTTATCTAAAAATGTCTTTTCCATCTATCAAACTCCAGAATTTGAGCGATTTCAGACCCTCATACACCTCCACAACCAATGGATATGGGAGACTAGTGTCCTGTGGATACCTTTGTTTGACTAGGCACACAATGCCTTGGTGGATCTATATATGTTTCCCACAAAACAACATATCAAACAAAGTGAAATTCTTCCTCAGGAGAGGCTTTTCCTATTCACCTATGCTAAATGAATTCCAAGCTCTGCATCATCTCTCCTGATCCAAGATCCCTTGATAGTGTGGCTTACACTTTCCTCCCTATCCACATCTTGATCATGTTGAAACACATCGTCCTGACCATCCTTCGGTCAATCAAGGATTCTACATCAATTTCCTAATCCCATGACATTAAAACTGCATAATGGTTGACAATAAATGTTCATTATTGGACCCCAACATGCCAAAGAATATCCTACTTTATGTTCCTATTCATGAAAAGAATCTGCATAGGAATGTTCAATGTGGGTCCCATTTCATTGGTAACCCTGTGTGAAAAAAGTACCCCATTCATATGTGTGAACCAAATAAACATATGGATAAACATTAATATAACTACATCCAACTTTATTAATATCACCATAGGATACGTAGTGACACATGAGTTTCATATTTCAGGTCCAACCGGGAAATAATATTGTCTCGTACTTTCCTAGACAAGGGTCAGAACTATGTGGGGAACCTACTCACACCCATATGGGAATCATGTCCTCACCAACTCTTGGAAGAGTTCGGCCTGTAATTCCACCTTTTCATGTTCATTCACCCCTCTTCAAAAACCATACTCTGTGCCCAGAAAGGTACGAATCCCCATAAACATCCATGGACATTAGAAATAAATGGCTAGTGCCCTATAGAAACCTTTTTTTGACTATGAACACAATACCCAGGGGACTCTGCATATGTTGCCCACAAAATTTCCTATTAACCAATGTAAAATTATATATTAGGAGAGTTTTTTGTCTCTCCCATATGCCCTATAAGTTTTCATTTCACCTAATTCCCCAGTTTCAAAAACCCCCCAGATTACAGTTTACATCCTCTCTCCCCTCTCTTTCATTAATGTGATAGAACAGTTTCAGTCAGACCACCATGAGAAAGAAAAATAATTTATCCCCTATTAATATTAAAACTAATACAAATAATAAGTCTCAAATGTACCATTTATATGATGTTAAACTACATCATTCTCCATCCCTCCTTTACACAAGTCAAATTTGTGTGGGAGTTGTCTCTAGACAAGAACCAATATAAATGACTCAATTACTTTAGAAATAATTCCCCAACAAGACAAACAATATGGTATTACCAACTTAAAACAAGTCTAAATTCCTATAAAACATCATGGTCATCAGATATGGTAGGCCAGTTTCCTATGGACACCTTTTCCTAACTATGCGCACAATACCCGAGTGGCTCTACAAAAGTAAACCGACAAAAATGTATAATAGCCAAAGGAAACCTCTTACTTAGTATAGGTTTTTTCTATCTACATAATCCCCATGGATTACATACTTCATTTCATATACCATTTTCTAGAAAAACCGAAGTTAGGTTCACAAAAAATCTATTATCCATGTTTGGATGTTATGAGGACATTCTTGGTTAACAAATCATAAATTGGGGCCCTCACCCTGTAAATCATGGTCCAAAATGTTTGACCTAAAACATCAGTCTTGGTAAATGTTTTTTGACCTAAAACATTAGTAATTATACTCTAGTTTTCAAGACTTCAAACTTCCCAGGTAAAAGATACAACACTCGCTAGGATGAAAACCAGCAAAGGGAACCTTAGATAAAAGTCAATTTCCAACTCACTAAAACTATGATTTGCATGGTTTAGGTAAAAATATTGAGTAAACAAAAAAACTAAGGGAAAAAAAGATTTTTAGGCCAAAAACCCACATAGGGTGGCCTAAGAGAAAGTCAAGTTATACCCACTATGTCCAAACCAAAATCCAGCTTAGGAAAAATTATGGTTATAACAGAAAAGACGTAAAATTTTTAGGGTTTTCCATGTAACCCTAGAAATAATCAAACAATGCTCACTAGGTCACTTGAATCAGGAAAAAAATTAGATCATTATCCAATAATTCATTGAAATTGGGACCACTTATACATCAGAATAGCATTTTATTCGTCCTAATCAGACCCATTATGATGGGGGGAATTTGTAGGGTCCTGAAAATTCTGCATTCAAGATGATGAAAATTCCATCAATCTCAACAAATGATAAAAATAGAACGTGGAATAAGACTGGAGAAAAATTCTCAAAGGAAGGGATACCACAAAATGAAAATTTCTTTGTAGATCGCCACTCCAAATAACGGTCAGTGAATTTTTAATTCCATCCACAAACCAAGTGGTTTACTAAATGAAGAAGATGACAGTGATTCTTGAAAACTTAGTCATTGGTATAATAGAGGTGGAGATTTCTGCACCCACATATGATACCCCTACGAACCGTTTCATTGGTAGAATGAAGGCAGATAATTCTTCCCCTATATATAATATCCCCCATGAACTAAGTGGTTCATAGGATGAGGTGGCATCACCAGCCCCCATAAATGAAGCCCTCCGAGGACTAAGCCCCCCATGGGCTTCTAAAAAAGGCACTAAGCGTCCCATATATCTAGCAACCCAACCTCACTATAAAATTACCTCAAGGTGGAAGGTAAGATAGATTATAAAAGTGCTCCCTAAATGGGTGAAAAAGGGACGAAGCATGGAGGAAAATATAAAGGGTGTGGGAGAAATACCTCCTACACCAAAAGCAGTTTATGGAAGAAATCCTGAGAACCATATGAGGGTTGAAATTCATATAATCCATACCATGAACAATATGTAGAATACCCACCATGTAAGATAACACGTATAGGTGGTGTCGTTCATGGAATTCAAAAGTCACTTTCTGATCCCGTGAAAGAATAAAAAAAAGAACGTGAAAAATGGTTCATGGATGCTCCTACACAAAAAATGGTTCCTGAACAATCATATGTGAACAAAAATTTATGTAGATGAACCTTTAATGAAAATAGTGTAACACCCCAATCTTCTACGGTACACTTCTCTTTGAATAATGCAATAGCGTGTGTTGTACGCAACATCGAGTTCTAACACACCAAAACCAATCAAACTAGCCGTTATGAATAGTAATAGCCACTTTTTGAAATTTATAAATTTTTATTTTTCAAAATGGGATTCATTTTTGGATTCAGAATATCAAAAATCGCCTAGGGTGAATTTTTTGTATTTTTCTGAAAAACATCATTTTTTGATGAATTGTGAAACCACTAAGTGGTAGTTAAAAAACAAAATTTTCATAAAACTTAATTTTACCACCTCTGTGAGTGGAATTTCAAAAATCAAAGAGACACGGTTAATATCTAGGGGTAAAATGTTGTTCAATGAGATGAAATTAATTTTTGGTGAATAGTATCTTTTTACTTTTATTTACCACGGTTAAAAGTAAATAGGGTAATTAAGGGTAAAAACGATGTTAATATTACCCTAACACATGTACTAATTCTATTGGAAATGTGTACCTCGACCAAAAACACCCTTAAGAATAAAATATTATCATTTAGGTCCACATGGATTAGATTAGGACATTTATTATTATTTAATTCAAAGAAGAGTTAAAAGAGTTAAAATCAAAGTTTATTTACTAAAATATTTTTAATATAGGGTTATAAATAAAATATATTATAGTTTAAATATTAATTATAAAGATAAAACGATTTCCTACATAATGATATTTTATTAATAATTTTTAGACATTAAATAATTTAATTTATATATGACACAATGATGATCCAGTATTTACCATAATAGTGAAAAATTAAAACAATTGATATTATAAATACCCAAATAAATATAATTTGAGACTTTTAATTAATTAAACTAATTTTCTAGGTTAACAAGACCTGTTATTATTGATGTAATTAACTTTTTTTTAAGTAATAATTCTGTTATGATTTCCACAAAAATCTATTTTCCAAATAGTGTCAAAATTGACATAAAAGAGTTTTTAAAACAAATATTATATTATTAATTGATATTCAATTCCTAAAAATCTAAGGATCGTCCAAGAGACTTATATCATGATATTTTTATAATTAAAGGACCACTTGGGGGTCTATTGGAGGTATATAGTATGTTTGTTAACTATGTAATATAAAAATACAAGGTGACCTGGTAAGTGTCAAACTAATTAACTAAGAGTTAAAACTAAAAGATAAGGTTAATATAATGACCCAAACATGTCTAAATTATATTTTTGAGTGGTTTTCGACCCATCCCCAACTTAAACATTAAATAATACACTTTGGACCCATTAGAAACCGAATATGAATTTATTATAAAATAATATTTCTAGCTTTTCCAAAGGTGCCCCTCACCCCTCTTATAAAAGGGCACTCACCCATCTCACTAATTCACACATTCAAAACATTTGGCTCGCCCAAAACCTTCCCAAACACTCTATCAATTTCCCTCACTTAAAACTAGAGGCCTTATTTTGATCATAAAGCCAAACTAAGGAGCCCTTTTGATCAAATCAAAAGGAAGAACCCGAAGAAGAGGTAATGTTTTCCCCACCCTCTTTCAAGTTCCTTTCTTCTTCAACTTCTTCTTTCTTTTTTATTCACATTCTGAAATAATAACTACAGTATCATATATATACTGTGATGTTATTATAAAAATGGTACAACCATATTCAGTACTCTATCCATCATTTGAATAACATGTCACCATACGTGCGTACGTACGGCTTACCGTCTCCACGTCGTGGTGTAATTGTTATTCAATAAATTATTATTTGGATGGGTATAATAATGATGTGTAATTCATGTAAATAATAAATATAACATGATAATGATTCTTTATATATGATATAAAATCCAATTATATATTATTTTAATAACAATATAATGATATTGTCACTCGTGCGTACGTACGAACTACCGTCTCCACGAACGCAATGAGATTCATTCTTCATCGTATCCATTCAAGTATAATTATCATTTGAGGATTAAAAATAATGTTTAAGGACTTGATATAATTCTAGATATGATTAATATACAACCTATCCATAACAAACACGGCTTTTGTAACAAAACATATAAAAGAAAATGAGTAAGTTAACACCCGAAACAACGATAATTCTAAGATATTATTAACAAATCAATGTTAAAAGATCATATATGATATCATATTAATGTATATGATTCTTGTATAATTTAATAACAATTATTTAACCTTTATACAGGAGGTTAATCTACCCTCAACCAAGTAAATTTACAAGGTAAGAGTTTATTTAGCAATCTCTTCATTATCCGAGGTTGTTTATACGTAATAATCTACTGGGATTTATTTATCATCCACATCCATGTTTCTTAAAAATGAATTTCAAAACATTTTTACTATTTACAAGAAATGGTTTAAAGTCATTTATACCCTTGTTTGACTTTTTATAAGAGGTTTATAAAGGAATCTTTCAGTCATTTTCCAAACAAGGTGCTTTTTAACCTTTTTGACAAAATTAAGGTAAGAATGTTTTTTTAACTTATACGGCGGGTGCAGCTATTTTCCACCATTATAAAATCTTATAAGTTTCCCTTACAAGCATATAAGAAAATTTTCAAAGTAAATGTTTTATTTTATAATTATGTGACTCTTAAATTATTTCAAAATAGGAATAGATATTTCTCTAAAAAGAGTTTTGATTTCATCTATGTCAACATCCTTTGATGGATTTTAAGTTTATTTGGGGTAGATTTATTATGATACAAAACTTCCATATTGTATTGATGGTTTTGTGATATGTTTGACTGTGGATGTGTTATTTTTATACCATTCATGGTTTATAAAGAAAGTATTGACATTTCATATTCTATTTTTAATACGAATGTTTATGTTATGTTTAAACATGTTCATATAAGGAATGCATTGGACTTAATAAGTGATGGGTGGAGCCCGATATATCTCCTTGATGCATCGGTAGGTCTTATGAGACAAACTAGTGTCTTGGAACAAGGCCTTGACAAAATATTATTTTTAGACTTGGCTCAAGGCCTTGGATATGTGGTTATGATAGTCTGGCATTATGCATTCCATCATTATGAAAGTGGTTATTGATATTGCATGTGATTATTCGATTAGTAGAATATCCATGTGAATAAGTAAATGGAATTATTTCATTTTATTTTTTCTATACTATGTTGAAGTACAAGTTTAAAAGGCTTTTGTTTTAGTTATACATTGCCTTAAATATTTATTCTTATTTATGAAAGTTTCCACTATATTTTTATCCTTACTGGGAATTTGAGATCACCCCTTTTCTATGTTTTATTTTTTTCAGGATGTGAATAAGTAATTTATGAATGACATTCAGGGATAGTATGAGGTGATAAGAGTGTAGACTATGGAGACTATATTGTTGTAGTTTTCATTTTATGATGTAATGTAAACTTTATTAATGTATCTAATTATTCCAAGGCAACTAAACTAATCGGTATTTCGAGACTTGATCTTTCTTCTGATCATGCCAAAGTTATGTAATAATTCCCCGACTTCGGGTATCTAGGGTCAGGGTATTAGAGTTGGTATCAGAGGAAGTTTAGTACAAACCTTGGAAGCTAGATTTAGATAAACTCTGATTAGCGCACATGGACCTACGATGGATTTTGAGGATTGGTATAGAATAACTTCTTAGAATTTTGGTATTTTAGAGATTTTGTGAGTTTTCCGAGAAATACATCCGGGTCTAGATATGAGCAGGTAGAGGCGGCTCTGGCACAGATGTACCTAGGGGTAAAACCCGAAAACACCACTTTGAGATAGACTCGAACGGGAACTCGTGCATGACAACGGGCCTTGATGCACTCTTGGTTACGACACTCTCATGGGATATGCTTTGGATTACTCTCATTTTGTTTACAAATCATTATGAAGGAGTTATGAGTATATACTTCCTCAAAGAAAACATTTTTATGGTTATGGATAATATCCATAAATAGTTCAATTTATGTTAAGTGTTTTATAAGTATGGAATTATGTATTTTGATTCATTAACTGATCTAGGTTATGACATTGTTTATAAATGGAGCCTAGTGGATGAAATGGAAACCGTATCAATGCACGTACTCCATGTAGGGATTTCCATCCTGCTCAACATAATTATAGTTGAGCTGGTGATGCAACTGGTGCTGATAAACTAATCACCATACTGGGACAAATCACTCAGGTTATGAATAATAACCTTACACATATGGAGCACCCTGATCCACAGCATGGAGGATCAATGTTAGATCACTTCATGAGGAAACA
This sequence comes from Viscum album, assembly GCA_963277665.1. Classification (NCBI taxonomy): domain Eukaryota; kingdom Viridiplantae; phylum Streptophyta; class Magnoliopsida; order Santalales; family Viscaceae; genus Viscum; species Viscum album. The sequence goes on along the minus strand of OY728119.1, from coordinate 764,988,804 downwards.
ACCACCAACATTCATTGGGAGTACAAATCCATTGGTAGCTGAGAAATGGATAAGTTCCCTAGAGAAAATATTTCAGGCTTTGGGAAGTAGTGAAAGGGAAAAAGTTATCATGGCAGTTTACCACCTCACTGGAGATACTGATCAATGGTGTTCATTGATTCAAAACATGAATGAAGATGATGAAGTGTCAAATATGGAATGGAGGGAGTTTAAAGATCTGTTTTTAGAAAAATAATTTCCTCGTGACCATCGAGCAGATATGGAAAGGCAATTTCTGAGTCTGAGACAAAAGGAGGATGAGAATGTCGCAAAGTATGAGGCTAACTATACAAGGTTAGCATGGTATGCGGGAGATTATATACGTAACCCAAGCAGTAAGATTGACCGTTTCATTGATGGGTTAAAACCATTTCTCCGTCAAGCATTTGTCTCACAATCCATTTCTTTGTACGAAGACAATGTCTCATGTGATATTAAGATAGAAAAGGAATTCTCTAAGCCTTATGACTTTAAATTAAAGCAAGAGAAGAAGAGATCTACTGATCAATCTCGGAATGGAAATAAGGGGAAGAATGGAAAAGTTAAATATCCAACCTGCAGTAAATGTGGGAAGAAACACCCCGGTACTTGCTTAAAAGGAATGGGAGTCTGTTACAACTGTGGTTAAAAAGGCCACCAAGCTAGTGATTGCAAGGGGAAGAGGGAATTTTGAAATTTGGGAAGAGTCTTTGTGTTCCTGATATACCTGATCTAAAAAGGGAATTGCTGGATGATTCTCATAGTTCCAATTTCTCTATACACCCTAGAAGCACAAAAATGTATAGAGATTTGAAGGAACATTTTTGGGGGGACAACATGAAGAGGGAGATTGCTGATTTTGTGTCAAGATGTATGGTTTTTCAACAAGTGAAAGCTGGAAGGCAACTGCCTGGAGGAGTCATGCAACCTCTTCCCATACCTGAGTGGAAATGGGATAATATCACGATGGACTTTTTCATGGGACTAACAAAGACTCCTAGAAGGAATGATGTAATATGGGTTATTGTTGATCGTCTTACCATGTCAGCACATTTTCTTGCTATAAGAGAAGATATACCACTGGAACGTCTAGTAAGACTATATATTGATGAAGTTTTGAGACTTCATGGAGTACCCCTATCAATTTTTTCTACTCGTGATCCCCATTTTACTTCAAGATTAATGAAAAGTCTTCAGAATGCCTTGGATACTGAACTTAATTTGAGCACTTCCTACCACCCTCAAACAGATGCATAATTAGAATGAACTATTCATACCTAAGAAGACATGTTGAGATCCTTCTCACTTGACTTTCAGGGTATGTGGTATCAATATTTACCTCTAGTATAATTTTCCAATAACAATAGCTTCCATTCGAGTATTTAGATGGGACCATATGAAGCGTTATATGGAAAGAGATGTCGAACACCAACCTGTTGGGATGGCGTTGGTGAAAGAAAACTTGTAGGCCTAGAACTGGTAGAGGAAATGATGGAAAAGGTGAAGGTAATCTAAAACCATATCAAAGGAGCTCAAAGTAGGCAGAAGAGCTATGCTAATAATCGTAGGAAGAATTTGGAATTTCAGGTCAGTGATCATGTTTTCCTGAAGTTATCTCCATGGAAGGGAGTCATAAGTTTTGGTAAGAAAGGTAAATTGAGTCCCAGGTACATCGGTCCTTTCGAAATTCTAGAAGGAATTGGGGCTGTAACGTACTGATTGGCAATGCCACCAAGTCTCTCCAAAGATCACGATGTGTTCCACATATCTCTGTTGAGGAAATACATGCCTGACCCAACGCATGTACTCACCTATGTGGAATTAGAACTGGAACCCGATCTGTCTTATTGCGAAGATCCCGTCAAGATTCTTGATATGAGAGAACAGGTACTGAGAAACTGGATGACTCGTCTGGTAAAAATCTTGTGGACAAACCATAGGATGGAAGCGACAACGTGGGAACCCGAGGAACTTATGATGAAGAACCACCCGAGTCTTTTCATACAGTAATAATTTAGAAATTTCAAGGATGATATTATTTGAAGGAGGGGAGAATGTAACACCCCAAGCTTCTATGGTATGCTTCTCTTTGAATAATGCAATAGCGTGTGTTGTACGTAACATTGAGTTTTAACAGACCACAACCAATCAAACTAGCCGTTATGAATAGTAATATCCACTTTTTGAAATTTATAAATTTTATTTTTCAAAATGGAATTCATTTTTGGATTCAAAATATCGAAATTATCCTAGGCTGAATTTTTGGTATTTTCTGAAAAACATCATTTTTTGATGAATAGTGAAACCACTAAGTGGTAGTTAAAAACTGAATTTTTAATAAAACATAATTTTACCGCTTCTGTGAATGGAATTTATAAAATCTGAGAGACACGGTTAATATCAAGGATTAAAATGTTGTTCAATGAGATGAAAATAATTGTTGGTAAATAGTAACATTTTACTTTTATTTACCATGGTTAAAAGTAAATAGGGTAATTAAGGGTAAAAATGATATTAATATTACCCTAACACATGACTTAATTCTATTGGACAAGTGTATCTCGACCAAAAACAAATTTAGGAATAAAATATTTTTATTTAGGTCCACTTGGATTAGATTAGGACATTTATTATTATTTAACTCAAAGAAGAGTTAAAAGATTTAAAATCAATGTTTATTTACTAAAACATTTTTAATATAGTGTTATAAATAAGATAAATTCGATGGTAAAAATTCATTAGAATGATAAAAAAATTTCCTACATAATGATATTTTATTAATAATTTTTAGACATTAAATAATTTAATTTATTTATGGTAAAATGATGATGCATTAATTACAATAATAGTGAAAAATTAAAATAATTGATATTAAAATATCCAAATAAATATAATTTGAGACTTTTTATGAATTAAACTAATTTTCATGGATAATATGACATGTTAGTTTTTATTTAAAAAACTTTTTTTGAAGTAATCATCTGTTATGATTTTCACAAAAATCTTTTTTCCAAATAGTGTCCAAATTGACATAAAAGTGTTTTTAAAACAAATATTATATTATTAATTGATATTCAATTCCTAAAAATCTAAGGATCGGCCAAGAGACTTATATCATGATAGGTGTATCATTAATGGACCACTTGGGGGTATTTTTGAGGTATATAGTAAGTTTATTAACAATATAATATAAAAATACAAAGTGACAGGGTAAGTGTCAAACTAATTAACTAAGAGTTAAAACTAGAAGATAAGGTTAATATAATGACCCAAACATGTCTAAATTATATTGGTTGAGTGGTTTTCGACCCATCCCCACCATAACCTTTAAATAATCCACATTGGAGCCATTAGAATCTGAATATGAATTTATTATAAAATGATATTTCTAGCTTTTCCAATGGTGCCCCTCACCCATCTTATAAAAGGTCACTCCCCTTTCTCACTAATTCACACATTCAAAGCTTTTTGGCTCGGCCAAAACCTGCCCAAATACACAATAAAATTTCCTCACTTAAACCTATATTTTTTATTTGGATCAGAAATCCAACCTAAAGAGCCCTTTTGATCAAATAAAAAGGAAGAACCCGAAGAAGAGGTAATGTTTTCACCACCCTCTTTCAAGTTCCTTTCTTCTTCAACTTCTTATTTATTTGTTATTACAATTATAAAATAATAACTCCAGTATCTTATATATACTGTGACGTTATTATAAATATGGTAAAACCATATTCGGTATTCTATTCATCCTTTGAATGACATTTCTCCATACGTGCATGCGTACGGCTTACCGTCTCCACGTCGGGGTGTAATTGTTATTCAATAAATTATTATTTTGATAGGTGTAATAATGATGTTTAATTCATTTAAATAATAAATATAACATGATAATAATTATTTATATATTATATACCATCCAATTATATATTATTTTAATATCAAAAGAATGATATTGTCGCTCATGCGTATGTACGGACTATTGTATCCATGAACGCAATGAGATTCATTCTCCATCGTATCCATTCAAGTATAATTCCCATTTGATGATTAAAAATAATGTTTAAGGACTTGATATAATTCTATATATGAATAAGATACAACCTTTCCATAATAAACATGGCTTTCGTAACAAAACATATAAAAGAAAACGAGTAAGTTAACACCCGAAACGACGATAATTCTAATATATTATTAACAAAGCAATGTTAAAAGATAATATATGATATCATATTAATGTATATGATTCTTTTATAATTTAATAAAAATTATTTAACCACTATAAAGGAGTTTAACCTACCCTCAACCAAGGAAAAGTACAAGGTAAGGGTTTATTTAGAAATCTCTTCATTATCTGAGGTTGTTTATACGTAATAATCTATTGGGATTTCATTATCATCCACATCCATGTTTCTTAAAAATGTATTTCAAAACATTTTTACTATTTACAAGAATATGGGTTAAAGTCATTTATACCCATGTTTTACTTTTTATAAGAGGTTTATAAAGGAATCTTTCCGTTGTTTTCCAAACAAGGTGCTTTTTAACCTTTTCGACAGAATTAAGGTAAGAATGTTTTTTTAACTTATATGGCGGGTGCGGCTATTTTATGCCGTTATAAAATCATCAAAGATTCCCTTACAAGCTTATAAGAAAATTTTCAAAGTAAATGTTTTATTTTATAATTATGTGACTCTTAAATGATTTCAAAATAGGAAGAGATATTTCTCTAAAAAGAGTTTTGATTTCATCTATATCAACATCCTTTGATGTATTTTAAGTTTATTTGGGGTTGATTTATTATGATACAAAACTTCCATTTTGTATTGATGGTTTTTTGATATGTTTGACTGTGGATGTGTTATTTTTATACCATTCATGGTTTATGAAGAAAGTATTGACATTTCATATGCTAGTTTTAATATGAATGTTTATGTTATGTTTAAACCTGTTCATATGAGGAATGCATTAGACTTAATAAGTGACGGGTGAAGCCTGCTATAGATCCTCGATGCATCAGTTGGTCTCATGAGACAAACTAGTGTCTTGGCACAAGGCCTTGACAAAATCATATTTTTAGTATTGGCATGAGGCTTTGGCTATGTGGTTATGATAGTCTGGAATTATGCATTCCATCATTATGAAAGTGGTTATTGATATTGCATGTGATTATTTGATTAGTAGAATATACATGTGAATAGGTAAATGGAATTATTTCATTTTATTTTTTCCATACTATGTTGAAGTTCAAGTTTAAAAGGATTTTGTTTTAGTTATACATTGCCTTAAATGTTTATTCTTATTTATGAAAGTTTCCTCTATATTGTTATCCTTACTGGGCATTTGAGCTCACCCCTTTTCAATGTTTTATTTTTCCCAGGATGTGAAGAAATAATTTATTAATGAACTGCAGGGATAGTATGAGGGGATAAGAGTGTGGACAATGGAGACTATAGTGTTTTAGTTTTCATTTTATGATGTAATGCAAACATTATTAATGTATCTAGTTATTCCAAGGCATCTAAACTAATCGGTATTTCGAGACTTGATCTTTCTTGTGATCATTACAAAGTAATGTAATAATGCACTGACTCTCAGTATCTAGGGTTGGGGTGTTACAGTTGGTATCAGAGGAAGTATAATACAAACCTTGGAAGCTAGATTTAGATAAACTCTGATTAGAGCACATAGACCTAAGATGGACTTTGAGGATTAGTATAGAAGAACTTCCTAGAATTTTGATATTGTAGAGATTTTGTGAGTTTTCTGAGAAATACATCCCTGTCTGGATACAAGCAGGTAGAGGTGGCTCTGGCACAGATGTACCTAGGGGTAAAACCAAAAAATACTGCTTTGAGCTAGACTCGAATGGGAACTCGTGCACGACAACGGGCCTTGCTGCACACTTGGTTATGACACTCCCGGGGGATATGCTTAGGAGTGCTCTCATTTTATTTATATATCATTATGAATGGTTTATGAGTATATAATTACTCAAAGAAAACATTTTTATGATTATGGATTATATCCATAAATAGTTCAATTTATGTAATGAGTTTTGTAAGTATGGAATTATGTATTTTGATTCATAAACTAATCTTGTTTATTCCATTGGTTAGAAATGGCGCCTAGTGAAAGAAATGGAAACCCTATCAATGCACATACTCCATATAAGTATTTCCCTCCTTCTAAAGATAATTATAGTTGAGTTGGTGATGAAACTGGTGCTGATCAACTAATCACTATACTGGGACAACTCACTCTGGTTATGAATAATAACCTTACCGTATAGAGCACCCTGATCCACAACATGGAGGATCAATGATATATCGCTTCATGAGGCAAAAACCACCAAAATTCAATGGGAGTACAAATCCATTTGTAGCTGAGCAAAGGATAAGTTCCCTAGAGAAAATATTCTAGGCTTTGGGAAGTAGTGAAAGGGAAAAAGTTATCATGGTAGTTTACCGCCTCACTGGAGATGCTGATCAATGGTGGTCATTGATTCAAAACATGAAGGAAGATGATGAAGTATCAAATATGAAATGGAGGGAGTTCAAAGATCTATTTTTAGAGAAATACTTTCCTCGTGACCATCGAGAAAATATGGAAAGGCAATTTCTGAGTATGAGACAAAATGAGGATGAGAATGTCGCAAAGTATGAGGCTAAATTTACAAGGTTAGCAAGCTATTATAGAGATTGTATATGTAACCCAAGATGTATGATTGATCATTTCATTGATGGGTTAAAACCATTTCTCCATCAAGCATTAGTCTCACAATCCTTCTCGTCATACAAAGACATTGTCTCATGTGCTATCAAGACAGAAAAATAATTCTCTATGTCATATGACTTTAATGAAAAGAAAGAGAACAAGAGATCTGCTGATCAATCTGGGAATAGAAATAAGGGTAAGAAGGGAAAAGTTGAATATCCAACCTGCAGTAAATATAGGAAGAAACACCCCGGTACTAGCTTAAAAGCAATGGGAGTCTATTACAAATGTGGTGAAAAATGCCAGCAAGCTCATGATTGCAAGGGGAAGAAGGAATTTTCAAATTTGGGATGAGGCTTTGTGTTCCTGATATAACTGATGTAAAAAGGGAATTACTGGATGATGCTCATAGTTCCAATTTCTCTATACACCCTGGGAGCACCAAAATGTATAGAGATTTGAAGGAACATTTGTGGTGGGAAAACATGAAGAGGGAGATTGCTGATTTTGTGTCAAGATGTACGGTTTGTAAACAAGTGAAAGCTATAAGGAAATATCCTGGAGGAGTCATGAAACCTATTACCATACCTGAGTGGAAATGGGATAATATCATGATGGACTTTGTCTTGGGACTACAAAAGATTCCTAGAAGGAACGACGCAATATGGGTTATTGTTGATCGTCTTACCAAGTCAGCACATTTTCTTGCTATAAGAGAAGATCTACCACTGGAACGTCTAGAAAGAATATATATTGATGAAGTTGTGAGACTTCATGGAGTACCCTTATCGATTGTTTCTGATCGTGATCCTTGTTTTACTTCAAGATTCTGGAAAAGTCTTCAGAAATCCTTAGATACTGAACTTCATTTGAGCACTGCCTACCACCCTCAAACAGATGGACAATCAGAATGAACTATTCAAACCTTTGAAGGCATGTTGAGATCTTGATCACTTGACTTTCAAGGTATGTGGGATCAATATTTACCTCTGGTAGATTTTTCCTATAACAGTAGCTTCCATTTGAGTATTCAGATGGCACCATATGAAGCGTTATACGGAAAGAGATTTCGCACACCAACCTGTTTGGATAACGTTGGTTAAAGAAAACTTGTAGGCACATAACTGGTGGAGGAAATGATGGAAAAGGTGAAGATAATCCAAAACCATATCAAAGTAGCTCAAAGTAGGCAGAAGAGCTATGCCGATAATTGAAGGAAGGATTTGGAATTTCAAGACGGTGATCATGTTTTCCTGAAGGTATCTCCATGGAAGGGAGTCATGCATTTTGGTAAGAAAGATAAATTGAGTCTCAGGTACATCGGACCATTATAAATTATAGAACGAATTGGGGATGTAGCATACCGATTGGCAATGCCGCCAAGTCTCTCCAAAGTTCATGATGTGTTCCACGTATCTCTGTTGAGGAAATACATGCCTGACCCAACACATGTACTCACCTATGAGGAATTAGAACTGGAACCCGATCTGTCTTATTGCAAAGAGCCCTTCAAGATTCTTGATATGAGAGAACAAGTACTGAGAAACCAGACGACTAGTCTGGTAAAAATCTTGTGGGAAACCATAAGATGGAAGAGGCAACGTGGGAACCCAAGAAACTTATGATGAAGAACCACCCGAGTCTTTTCATAAGGTAGTATTCTAGAAATTTCGAGGACGAAATTATTTAAAGGAGGAGAGAATGTAACACCCCAAGCTTTTACGGTACCCTTCTCTTTGAATAATGCAATAGCGTGTGTTGTATGTAACATCGAGTTCTAACACCCCACAACCAATCAAACTAGCCATTATGAATAGTAATACCCACTTTTTGAAATTTATAAATTTTATTTTTCAAAATGGTCTCCATTTCTTGATTCGGAATATCAAAATTATCCTAGGGTGAATTTTTGGGTATTTTTCTAAAAAACTTCATTTTTTGATGAATTGTGAAACCACTAAGTTGTAGTTAAAAAACTGAATTTTTCATAAAACTTAATTTTACCACTTCTGTGAGTGGAATTTAGAAAATCTGAGAGACATGGTTAATATCAAGGAGTAAAATGAGGTTCAATTAGATGAAAGTAATTTTTGGTGGTAGTAACTTTATACTTTTATTTACCACGGTTAAAAGTAAATAGGGTAATTAAGGGTAAAAATGATATTAATATTACCCTAACACATTTCCTAATTCTATTGTACAAGTTTATCTCGACCAAAAACAACCTTAGAAACAAAATATTATCATTTAAGTCCAATTGGATTAGATTAGGACATTTATTATTATTTAATTCAAAGAAGAGTTAAAAGAGTTAAAATCAAAGTTTATTTACTAAAACATTTTTAATATAGGGTTATAAAAAAGTTAAATTATATTGTAAATATTCATTATAAATATAAAAAGATTTCATTCATAATGATAGTTTATTAATAATTTTTAGAAATTAAATAATTTAATTTATTTATGACACAATGATGATGCAGTAATTACCATAACAGTGAAAAATTAAAATAATTGATATAATAAATACCCAAATAAATATAATTTGAGACTTTTTATGAATTAAACTAATTTTATAGGTTAATATGACAAGTTAGGGTTGATTTAATTAACTTTTTTTGAAGTAATCATCTGTTACTATTTTCACAAAAATTAAATTTCCAAATAGTGTCAAAATTGACATAAAAGAGTTTTTAAAAAAAATATTATATTATTAATTGATATTCAATTCCTAAAAATCTAAGGGTCGGCCAAGAGACTTATATCATGATTGGTGTATCATTAATGGACCACTTGGGGGTCTCTTGGAGGTATATAGTATGTTTATTAACTATATAATATAAAAATACAATGTGACATGGTAAGTGTCAAACAAATTAACTAAGAGTTAAAACTAAAAGATAAGGTTAATATAATGACCCAAACATGTCTATATTCTATTGGTTGAGTGGTTTTAGACACATCCCCACATTAAACATTAAATAATCCACTTTTGTGCCATTAGAAACCGAATATTAATTTATTATAAAATAATATTTCTAGCTTTTCCAAAGGTGCCCCTCACCCCTCTTATAAAAGGGAACTCCCCCTTCTCACTAATTAACACATTCATACCCTTTTGGATCGGCCAACCCCTACCCAAATACTCTCTCAAATTTCCTCACATAAACCTAGAGGCCTTAGTTTGATCAGAAAGCCAACCTAAGGATCCATTTTGATCAAATCAAAAGGAAGAACCAGAAGAAGAGGTAATGTTTTCACCACCATCTTTCAAGTTCCTTTCTTCTTCAACTTCTTCTTTATTTTTTATTCCCATTATAAAATAATAACCCCATTATCTTATATATACTGTGATGTTATTATAAATATGGTACAACCATATTCAATATTCTATCCATCCTTTGAATGACATGTCACCATATGTGCATACGTACGGCTTACCGTCTCCACGTCGTGGTGTAATTGTTATTCAATAAATTATTATTTGGATGGGTATAATAATGATGTGTAATTCATGTAAATAATAAATATAACATGATAATGATTCTTTATATATGATATACCATAAAAATATAAATTATTTTAATATCAATAGAATGATATTGTCGCTCGTACGTACGTACGGACTACCGTCTCCACGAACGCGATGAGATTCATTCTCCATCGTATCCATTCAAGTATAATTTCCATTTGATGATTAAAAATAATTTTTAAGGACTTGATATAATTATAGATATTAATAATCTACAACCTTTCCATAACAATGATGGATTTTTTAACAAAACATATAAAAGAAAATGAGTAAGTTAACACCCGAAACGACGATAATTCTAATATATTATTAACAAAGAAATGATAAAAGATCATATATGATATCATATTAATTTATATGATTATTGTATAATTTAATAACAATTATTTCACCATTATACATGAGTTTAACCTACCCTCAACCAAGGAAAAGTACAAGGTAAGGGTTTATTTATCAATATCTTCATTATCCGAGGTTGTTTATACGTAATAATCTACTGGGATTTCTTTATCATCCACATCCATGTTTCTTAAAAATGTATTTCAAATTTGTTTTACTATATACAAGAATATGTTTTAATGTCATTTATAACTTTTTTTGACTTTTCATAAGAGGTTTATAAAGGAATCTTTCCGTTGTTTTCCAAACAAGGTGATTTTTAACCTTTTCGACCGAATTAAGGTAAGAATGTTTTTTTTAACTTATATGGCGGGTGCGGCTATTTTCTGCCGTTATAAAATATTCGAAGCATCCCTTAAAAGATTATAAGAAACTTTTCAAAGTAAATGTTTTATTTTATAATTATGAGACTCTTAAATGATTTCAAAATAGGAAGAGATATTTCTCTAAAAAGAGTTTTGATTTCATCTATGTCGACATCCTTTGATGGATTTTAAGTTAATTTGGGGTTGATTTATTATGATACAAAAATTACATATTGTATTGATTGTTTTGTGATATGTTTGACTGTGGATGTGTTATTTTTATACCATTCATGGTTTATGAAGAAAGTATTGACATTTCATATGCAAGTTTTAATACGATTGGTTATGTTATGTTTAAACCTGTTCATATGAGGAATGCATTGGACTTAATAAGTGATGGGTGGAGCCTGTTATAGCTCCTCGATGCATCGGTAGGTCTCATTAGACAAACTAGTGTCTTGGCACAAGGCCTTGACAAAATCTTATTTTTAGTCTTGCCACGAGGCCTTGGCTATGTGGTTATGATAGTCTGGCATTATTCATACCATCATTATGAAAGTGGTTATTGATATTGCATGTGATTATTCGATTAGTAGAATATCCATGTGAATAAGTAAATGGAATTATTTCATTTTATTTTTTCCATACTATGTTGATGTTCTTGTTTAAAAGGATTTTGTTTTAGTTATACATTTCCTTAAATGTTTATTCTTATTTATGAAAGTTTCCGCTATATTGTTATCCTTACTGGGCATTTGAGCTCACCCATTTTATATGTTTTATTTTTCCCAGGATGTGAAGAAGTAATTTATGAATGACCTGCATGGATAATATGAGGGGATAAGAGTATATGGAGACTATATTGTTGTAGTTTTCTTTTTATGATGTAATGTAAACTTTATTAATGTATCTAGTTATTCCATGGCTACTAAACTAATCTGTCTTTCGAGACTTGATCATTCTTTTGATCATAAGTTATGTAATAATGAACCGACTCTGGGTATCTATGGTTGAGGCATTACAAATAGTTTGTGGAAGACACTTCGAGAAAAATTCTTCATGAATGACCCTATGTGAAAAAATGTTTGCAGATGCCCCTATATAGGAAATGGTACATGGATTCCCCTATGCAGATAATCCTATGCGGAAGATCCTATGAGGATTCTCATACACGAACAACCCTATATGGAAATTTATATGCACCCACTGGTCCATACCATTGGGGTTTCATCCCCCTCACCCCCTCTGGATCTTTTCCAGGCTAAAATTCCGACCCGATCCCTTCACTACCTTCACTAACCCCCTTGATAAATGGAGAGTCACACTATGAACTTTTCAAGTCATGTCATCAACCTTTTCTATTGCACCCTTATGCTACCCAAACGTCCATACCTTCAATAACATGATTCATTATACTCCTCATGAGACTCCTAAAACCCCATTACCTAACTCTTATGCCAGGTTGATCCAAAACTCCATGGAAAATAAAGTTCTTAATGTTTCTTACATGCTTGGACAAAACCTTATCCATCAATCAAACATCACGTATCATCTGATTATGGATCATCATAAACCTCTCCTACCATCATAAATTTATGTTCAATGTTCTGAGTACACCTCTACTTGATTATGTTCCCAAACCCCCAGTGGCTCTGCATACGTTTCCCACAAAAGGCCTGTCAATCAGAGGTAAAGTTTTCCATAGGAGAACATTTTTCCTACCTACATACTCCCCAATGGATTCCATGCCCCATTTCATTCTCATGATCTAGGAATACCTAGAATCATGGTTTACACATTCATTCCCTTTCATGTTTGAGGCATGTCATAACATCCCAACCTGATTATCGTCTAGTTAATCATGGATTCTATAAGAATTGGTCCAAAATATATAACCATAAATTATGATTTATCATCCTAACCACATGACATTAAACTGTATGGTATTTTCCCCTACAACACAACAATAAACTGTGATGTCATCATCTATGATATATGACTTTAAACTATAGTATACTGGGCAATTTCAGATCTTGATAAACATCCTCGACCATTAGAAATAGAAGGGTAGTGTCATGAGGGACCTCTTCTTGACTATGCGTACAATTCCCCCAACAACTCTCCATACGTTGCCCATAAAAGGCCTATAAACTAGAGACAAATTCATCCATAGAAGAGGATTTTCCTACATCTGTATGCCCAAATGGATGCCATGCCTCGTATCATTTCTCATGATATGAGAACCCCCCAAATCATGATTTAAAAATTCATTCCCTCTCATTTTCGAGGAATGAAAGAACATCCTAGCCTAATTATACTACAGTTAATTTTGGATTCAATAAAAAATGGTCTTCACCATATGACCTTAAACTGCAAGAACCCAAGTCACATTGATCACAAGACATTAAACTGTATGGTATTATTCCTTGCAACAAGAAATTAAATAGTGATTCCATCATCCAATCTATAGGACTTAAAACTATAGTATACTCCACATGACATTCAACAGGGTACTCCCACTGAGGTAAGCCCCATGATTTTCTTGAAGGAGGTTGCATCAATGATCCTCTCTACATCCACCCAGGGCATACCTATATAGGTTAATCTTACTATCCAGGGTATAAAACAAGGGGGTGAGGGTATTTGTAGGTTCGAAGACTCCCCTTTCTTCCTTTGGGATCTAGTACCATATAACAACAAGAGTTGTGAGACACATGATCTTCATATCCACTTCTTACTCTTGTTTATCAAACTAAGCATGAATCATGTTGGCTTATAGGTTATTAGAAATAATTCCATCCACATAACCCTAAATCATGGGCCTCCTCATAGGTGTAATCCCCAAATCTATTTAATTATGAGAACTATAATTCCCACAATAATTGGGATAAATAAGAAGCCTTCCTCAGGATGAGATCTATACAATCTCATCAGGGAAATGAGAAATTATGCCTCCTAGAAATGGGAATCCTAGAGGGTATAAGCCCCAATCAATTCAGGTTTCCCCTCAATGGGCCTCCTCCTAGGTGTAGTCCCTAAAATTCATTAAATTATGAGAAATCTAATTCCATCCCCAAACAAGACACGTAGGTTTAAAATCCTAAGGCCGAGCTCAAAGGGAATATTGCTCGTGGGTTGACCCCAATCATGACCCCCTATTCATCAAGGACTACATTAAGGTGTAAGTCCCAAATTCAGCTAAAAGGGCCTCCTCCGTTAATATAATCCCAAAATCATGTCCCTTTATGGGATTACTCTATGGTGTAACTCCCAACTCAAACTAAACTATGAGGGATTTGATTCCCAAATAATTGGGATATATCGAAATCCTCTCTAAGGTCTAAACCAAAAACCCAAATCACCATAATGTTCTCCAGGCTATATCTTCGGTAGGGTAATATACACCCAGGAGACCATATATCTTTTGGGAATCATGGGATGCTTCGGCATAAGTATCACATGAAATCTTGACTAGGAATCTTCAACCTAGGCTTCCTCATTGCATGATGTTAAACTACATGGATGGGTCCTTATCACATGACTTTAAAAGGTGACGTGTCCAGTAAAGATACGCAGAACTACATGGAATCTGATTCCTCTCATGAGGATACATAGGAATACCATATTGTGCATTCGATCTTGATATAAAAATGATATATTCCCCCTGGATGATGATAAACTGAAAATCCCCACATTATATGGATTAAATAATTATTGTCTCGGTAAAAGACTAGAAAATCATTAATGTGTCTACAAAAGGGTATCATTGATGAAAAACCTCAGATATACACAGTTATCATTATCAATAGAGAATCTAAAATACATATAGATGATTCCAAACCCATTCATATTTCTGATTGATCTTATGACCTAGGGTTAATCCACAAACAGATTCTTGGGAATGATCGAATGATTCATGAACATATGAATTTTTTTTAATCTATAAGGGAGTCTTGGAATAGGAAATAATTCCCCCCAAAAGGGTGTGATGAGCCCGATCTCCAATCCTCTCAACCAATGGAGTCCTTAAGTGTCATTGGAAAAATCATCTAATGAGTGCCTGCCTTTGGAAAGTATGTCATTGAATCATGGATCAAAGGGTCATTGGGTGTTTTTTTCTTCACGAATAAACTCGATGGAGACCATCTGAGGACATCACACCTGATGTGGGATGATTTCACATGCATTTAACCCACTACAATAACCTGTTAGGACCACTCAACTGTGGAAACTTCTTCATAACATAAGAAAGATATACTGCACAGTCTCA
Organism: Viscum album; assembly: GCA_963277665.1. NCBI lineage: Eukaryota > Viridiplantae > Streptophyta > Magnoliopsida > Santalales > Viscaceae > Viscum > Viscum album. The sequence goes on along the minus strand of OY728119.1, from coordinate 764,973,566 downwards.
GTGTGACGATCTCAACCACCAAAAAGAGTCACAACATGAATTTGGTTGAATAAAAAATGGTGAACTCGATGTGAAAGTATCTATAACAATAGAAAATTACTTGTTATCCATCTGACCATTTTGTTCTCTCCCACACATGCACCTCGGGTCAAAACCAATATGTTGAACCCAACATGAATTCTTAACCCAGGTGGTAGGTTTTCCCACCTTAGGCCCCTTTCACATTCTAAAGTAAGAGGGCCAAGCATGATCATCAATTATAAATGTGATCATGAGATTCTAATTTGATGGGGTTTTGTTGTTTGTACTTTTCATGTATATTTTATTTGATTTACAGAGCAACCTTCAATCCAATGATATCCTAAAAACTAACTCAGAGATACTTTTCAGTGACTGCATAGGCGGCTAAGTCCCCAATGAAGAACAATACTCCACCACCTACCCAATGTCTTTAACCCTGGGTTTCAAATGTGATAATCAAGGAGTACCATCAAAATGGTACTCTCCCATGATAGAGGCTGCAAGGTAGGCCCCCCCAATCTGTAAAAGTTCTCCAGCTGCCTCTTTAGCCATGACCGGCATCCTAGAACAAGGTAGCCCCACTAGTTATCTCTGATTGCTTCGAGAGCCTTTCTCCAGAGTAAAATAATGAGTTCCTACCTTACCTTAGGGAGGAATATGAGGACGTCGCTGAAAAATTCATCCATATTGTACATGATCCCTACTCGGGGACTCCTACTAGAGAACATCACTGACAACACCATGAGGCCCAATATCGTCTCTTTGAAGAGGATGCAATACTCATGTCTCCTTCTAAATTCCAATGGAAACAAGCCCCTCCAATAGCCCCCCTAGGGAGATGAATTTATCAATGGTAATAGGTCATCAACCATGTTTCTGAGGAGGAGATTGGTTGAACAAACATGGTGGAAGAGTATGCGCACACATATATCCATGAGCCCTCTTCTAATGCTCGACACAGAAATATAGTGGAAACCTATTGGCAGACCCATATCCCCACTCCGTTTAATTAATCGAATCACGGAAACACAATGGAACATTATGAGAAAGTTTGTATTTATACTAACACAAACCATCCCCACCATGAAATCAGGGTGGATAATTTTTAATAGATGAAAATATCTTTCGGCACACAGAAATCCCTTCATCCAAATAGGGTGGAAACTAGCTACAAGTAGGTGAAAATTACTACAGACTCATTCTAATACCTCCATATAAATAGGGTGGAAAGCTATGGGTAGTCATACACTGCTAATTAATACAAATACCACCAATCAAATATGGTGGCAATCAATAGGAAGACAAAATTTCCTACCTACCAATATCAAGCCCACAAATAAAATGCAGTGGAAAGAAAATATAAGCATATTAAAATTCTTGTGGATGCACATCAAGCCTGTGAGACAAATATAGTATAAAATGAGTAGAAAATTTTTTTTTCTTGCAAATATAAATCCCACCAATAAAATGTAGTGGAAACTAGAGAAATTAACCCATGTATCCCGACTACAAGTTGAGGGAAGACTCATTCTTCTACCCTAACACAAGAGAACTTCTAGTATCCACTGGAAACACATGGATGATCAGAGCAAACACCAAATCTTTCTCTAACATCAAAATAGAAATTTATACCCATTCTATCCAACGACGTATCTCCTCAGATACTGGAAATAATGGAGGATCAAAAATTGATTGCAGACAATATACTCAAAACCTATTAAGACATCATCATATCTGAAGAAAAAGTGACGATTTGATCCCACAATATTGTCTCCCCAAGTAGGGTGATTTATCCACAAAATAAGATGGTTACTTAGGATTATAATTGCATTACTACTATATTATATGAGGGTTGATGACTATATTCCATGATACAAGGATAACCAGATCAGGAACAAACACTCATTATAAATGGGGGACTCTATTCCAACGTGGTGGCCACTCTAGGGCAGTAATGTATCCCTACCAGAACACAAGATGCTCATAAACGTATCTCAAATATATCACAGGAACCAACCAAACATGGAACCATATATAAACATCAATACCAACATCAGGTGTCCCTAGTTTCCCTCAAGAGAGCACCCAAAAAATGAATGGTGCCAAAGGAAACTGGAAAATGAAGAGCACATTCATGATTCTGCTCTGTCGGAATCTACAGTTCTTGATACCATAAGACATCTATTAGTAGAGGCTTAGGTTCCTGTCGATCAGTTATTAAATTATGGAAGCAGTAGTAGCAGTTGCGAAGGTCCTCTACAAAATGTTTCTACCAGTATCTATGAAGTTCCTCCTTAAAGCACCCATAAGGGATTACTCCATGGTCCAAAAATGATCGATAGCGAGATCCTATCTCTTGATGTGTGTTAGGGTATCCCTCCCCTTTAGCAGAAGATCAAACAATAAGAAGGTCCAACCCTTACCATCGTTCTCCCTAAGGGTCCTCCCTAAGGTATAAGCTACAAACATTATTCTCCCTATAGTTGGATTTCAGGCTATGATATTAGTCCTTTCTATGATGGAAGTCACTGTGACAACCCTCCCCACAGTGACATCAAGCAATGATAATGCCCTTCCCTCATTACAGTACATCCTGAAGGTCCTCCCTATAATTAAAACTACATATATTCTCTCTAAATCCACACATAAATCCATTATGATGTCCCTCTCAATGGTCGAAATCATTACGAAGGTCCTCCCTGCAATTATAACAAACAACAAGAAGGTCCTACCCTTTCTACGGTCCACCCTGAAGGTCCTACATATGGTACACTATGTGGAAAATATCCCTATTGTTATATGCTAAGTTATGATGGTAGTTCTCACCACCACATCCATAGCTACGAAGGTCCTCCCCATAGACCAAATTCATAGTTGAAAGAGGGTCCTCCCCCCTCTGGTCTAAATAAGATAAAGACCTCATATTATGAGGCACTTGGAAGGATAGGGTTTGATATTATTGAAAATATTTCAATGCCAAGTGACATGATTTTTCATCCAGGAGATGACTCGGGGCCATGCTATTCCTCTAAGACACCCCAAACCATTCATGCATAAATAAAGTCCCTACTAGCACTACTAATCAGGATGACATCATAACAAAGAATCCATGTTGGGAACAATAAGTTGAGGAATCCTTGGAAGAAGAACTAAATAATATGTTGCTTGTGAGAAGAAAACTAGCTAGGAACAACATATCAGTTATATTATGACCCACAACCAATTCTAAGTTCAGCATTCCAAAAGAGTTATAAGAAGTATGTATACACAACATTCAACTTAACGTTTGGAAAAATTCTCTACCAGTTGAAAATAAAATTCCTAACCAATGGCGGGTATGCATACCATGTCAGTATATTGGGGGAACTTCATCAGAAAATTAATCTAGAAAACATTCGATATGAATGAGATACATAATTATAAAGGAAAAAAATAAAAACCTAAATTTTCTAGCCTCCATGCACTACAAAAATTACATTGCCTCATCGGTGACGCCCTGTGTGGTGTTCCCATCTAAGGGTGGGGAGAAAATGGAGCACTGCACTTCACCCCAAATCTCATCTATTAGAATGCATTAAAAATGGAATCATTCATTGTCATAATACCAAGACGACGTCCAAATTAAGTAATTATTCAGGAAAAGTATTCTGATCAATAAGAACCGGCCTTGAGTAAGTCTCAAAAGCATCAGAATAATAGAGAGAAAGCCATAGAAAACTCATGAACCAGGCCATTGAGAACATTTAGCAGGATTCTTGCATAAGGGATTCCAACCAACGAGCACTGATCATGTCTCCAGAAGGAAATAATTCATTTGTTGATGTGACATCATATCTAGCTCCCAGATCTAGGGGAATTTTTTCCTCAAGAATATGAACAAAAAATATAAGTATTTCCCCACCTAGGGTGAATAATGAGAATAGGGGTTACCTTTTTCATCCCACCTTGTGATTCATATCACTCGGAAGAGAGACACATGAACACATCATGGAATGGTTCTCTTAGAGGTACACTTCATCAATAAACTCAAAGAGGACCTCAAAATGGAAGGAGAAGATCCAACAAAGGATGAGGGAAGCTATCCTACCATTCATTACCTGGTACACTTCCCCCAATGTGGTATGCATCGGTGAATGTTGTGGATGTCAATCCCATTGACCTCATTTTATATTATACAAATAATGAATATGATTCAAGTGAAGATGGATCCCTTCTAGAGGTGGTCAACACCGATCATGAAGGTGTGCCTACCCATAACCAATGGGTGACCATAAATTTGTGCACTCCCTCAGTCAATCCATCATTTCCTATTTTTCGAATCCCTAATAAGGATAAGAATATAAACAATGTTGCATACAAACCACCTCCTCCTCCCAATTCAAACACATCCCTAATTCTCAAGGAGAGATTCAATCGGTAAGAGGAGGAAATAAAAGAGCTAAGGAAAATAAATGTTGAGTTACTACAAGTGATCCTTCATAAAAGATTTATTCCTTAGGTATAGTGTCACCACAAACCTCCAAAATAGGTTCCTTTTCCACTAGGGATCATCCCAATAGATTATGTAAGGATGAAAATCTCAGTAAAGGCAGTATCAAGACTGTCATTCTACCTGAACCCAATCCTGTAAGGATATCAAGATTTCCATCCATTGGAGAAGAAACTTGAATAGATTCAAGAGAATCCAAAAAGGATTCCCCTAGTCGGGTATCTTCTTTAGGTACCAGCTGAGTTGGCATTCCCAATCATTCCCCCTATTGTGCCTGCCCATGCTCCAGTCCAACAAGATAAGAATCAATGGATCGTGAGTGCCATTGAGTTATTAATATCTCAGGTGGAGGTGATGGAAGGGAAGTGTGCCCTGATACATCCAAAAGAGAAACCTTATCTCAACTGGGTAAGAAATTTTATGCTACCACCAAATTTTAGGAACCCTGTGTTCCTAGTGTTCAATGACTCAGGTGACTCGAACCAACACCCGATGCACTACTTGTCTTACCATGATCCCATGATGGGAACCCTAGAGCAATAAGAATCTATGAAGATCAAATGATTTGTGAAAACAATACAAGGGTCATCCATTGTGTGGTACACAAATTTTACATCTAACTCAATAAAGGGATGGTAGGATATCTTGTGCCAATTCCTATTTTAGTTCATCTCGGAGTTTCCAAAAACAACAGCCAGTGACCTCATGAACAAAAATAGGAAAGAGAATGAGAGAGTTTCAGACTTCATTTCCAGATGGAAGGGTATAAATTACTCCTTGATCCAGACCCTACCCCAAGATGATATGTTGTCCATGTGCATATACAACCTCCGTGATGAGATATAAACACCACTTGTCCCAGTGAAATATATTAGGGGGTTTTAGGACTTCTCCTCCACCGCTCAAAGGATAAAATATTTCTCGTAAAGGACTAATCTCAAGTCTCAGGAAACCCCATCATCCCTAGTAAAAATAGTGGGAAGAGGTGAACATGATTTTTTTATGCTTAAGACACCCCATGTGCTGGCTCCGACTCCCAAACCCTCACCAAATCATGTGGCCCCCCCTACACATCAACATTTCCCCTGCTTCATCAAGACGAGTGAATGGGAACTAGGTGAAATCAATTCAAGGAACTAAAGAATAAAGCTTACTCATTTTTGGACGACTAAGTCTGTAAATACCTCTTGGCCTCCATGAATTGAAAATTTCTTCAGATTTTGGAGCTAAAGAGGACTTATGAAGTAGGTCTTATAGAACAGACCGATCACTGTACCTTCCACCAGATATTGGGGAACAACATCCAAGAGTGATTTGTATTCATGGAACTCCTGCAACGAATGATAAATTCCTTAAAAGTCAAGATGGGAATACCAAAATCACAATTGGCATGTGTTTCCACCATTGAACCAGATGAAGGATGGTAGTGGAAATAAGTTATTAACAAAAAGGAGAAAAAATTACATAGTTAGATGACTCCGAAAAAAATAAACCAAGCCCATAGAATCCTCTATGTGTAGGTGTAATGGCCCAGAACTCTCCGGCCCATTCCTTTGTCGAAGAGAAGGTTATGAAGTGTTCTGGAGGGTAGAATGAAATTTTCCAACACTTTTCAGAATTTTGTGACTACATGCTATGTAGTGTGAGTAAACGTCGTGTACCAACATTCCGAGTATACCCCGTGTGGAAGCCATGCCCTTACCGCATGAAATAAATAAGTACACGACATGTAGCCCATCCTACACGCTGTGTAGTTTCTCCGTACGTACACGTTACCCTCAAACTGTGTGTTGACCAGTCAACAGCTGTGTGCCATGTTGAAGCCATTTCCTTCTCACGTGAAATAAATAATTACACGCCATGTAGACCATTCTACATGCCTTGAAGTTTCTCCCTGAGTACGCATTACCCTTAAACCGTGTGTTGACCAGTCAACGGACGTGTGCTGTGTTGAATTTGTGTCCTTGCCGCATGAAATAAATAAGTACACTCCATGTATCCCATCCTACACATCGTGTAGTTTCTCCCCGCGTAAACGTTACCCTCAAACCGTGTGTTGACCAGTCAACGGTCGTGTGCCGCGTTGAATGCCGTGTTGGAAGCCACGTGGCGACATTGTGTGGAATGGCCGAGTACACGCCATGTACTAGGAAGTACACACTGTGTACTTTATTTTTTCTCACCTATAAAAGTAGGGGGCCTCTCCTCCTTTTTAGATCATTCCTCTCTTCCCCTTTCCTTCGATCAGAGCCCTCCCAAGAGACTCCAATGCTCCTTTCTTACATAACTTCTTCGTCTGAGCTCCGATTTACGATCCGTCAGTGGCCACGAGATCAAAATGATGAGCCCAAAATTCTGAGCTTGGATATTTTGTTTTCCCTATGGATTTTCCCTCCTAGCTTCCACCAGAGGAGTTTTTTTTGCCGGGTTTTGACAGAAGCGACGGACGCCGATGGACGTCTTATAAAGTTAATCTGGGGAAGGGTTGTGATCAGAACCTGTTGAGGTAGGGATTTTACCTTCGTCTCTTTAATTTGTGCATCATGCGGGATGGGTGTCTTTTTTCTTTCATGAGACATAGTTCAACTAGTTTAATGAAGATAATAACTACATATAAGAATGGGGATGGGAAATTTGTTATGTTTATCATTGTTTATCCTCTTGTTATGTTGTCAATTGAATAGGTTATGCTTTCTGAAAATCACGGTCGTTGGGGGTCTTTGCTTTTGCAATTAAATGTTTCCCTATCTTTCTAGACTGTTGTGTGGTTGGAAACTTTGTGGAATATGGAAATTGGTTAATCACATAAAGTTGTCTGATTAAATGATTATCTAGAACCCTTATGTGATCACCCCGATTGAAAAAATGGAATAATTAACATGTGGGTGTTATTTTGGTTACGTGGTGTGTGAAAGGGGGTGGGGGGTGAATCCTGGGTTATTACGAATAGGATGGGAAACGAGGCTGTAGTAAATGATATTAAAGGGGAAATGATGTTGCACGATCCTTGTTTTGTGATACGGTTATTGAGATGTGGTTATAGTGGCAGCAGGGCTGCAATAATGGCTTGTGATATTAAAATAAAGTGGAATGTTGATAAATGAACTGTGGGAAATGATAATGAATTAAAGGCGGGAACAATCAATGGGGAGTGGTTGATGATAAAAATGTTGGTTTGGTGTTTCTTGTGTTCTATCTAACTTGATTTGTGGTTGGCAGGGTTTTTCTACGAAACACTTGATCTGGTTTGATAATTTCCTAGTAGTTAAGAAACTAATAAACTAATACAGTTGACACATGAAAACCTAAATGGGGTTGGGATTGTCTAGTGTATTCATGCTTCATAGTTGTAGTGTCGAGGCACATGCTCATTTTCTCTGTTTAGAAGCCATAGGATGGGCTGTGTGTTTGGTATACATATATGTATCTGTATCTTTGTGTTTTTTCTCACCCCACCCATACTGAGCATCTAGTGATGAACACTCCCATTTCGTGGGAGAGGGTGTTTTCCCCTTAGTTACTAGCTCCTTCCTGCTCCTTCTTCCATAGGGTGTGATGGATTGAGGCAACCTTACACCTAAGACACTTCAGGTAGGTTTTGATTGCTGAGATTTTAGCCCAAGAACCTTCTGGTAGGTTTACTATTCCCTTGAATCATTGGGATGAGGCCAATGTGTGTTCGGACGGGGATGTGATTGTGGGTTGTGAGGCCCAGGTGTGTGCGGGCGAGATATGTGGTTTGTGAGGCCCAGGTGTGTGCGGGCGGGATGTGTGGATTTTGAGGCTCAGGTGTGTGTGGGCAGGAAGAGTGTGGTAGCGTCATCACATTCGTAGTTAGGAAGAGAAGATAAATAGTAGGGGGAAATGGTGCTGGGTACCCAATACTCTTGTTCTTATACTACTACCTGTTGTTTTGTGTTTTTGGTGAGCATGGCTGGTGAGGTTGGGTGGATAGAATTCCTTGCTAGGTTTTGGTTTCTTCTGTTCTTCTCACGAGACATTAGGATGTCTCCCCACCTGTGCACGAGAGATTTAGGTTTCCCTACTGTGTATAATTGTATGATAACCCTACATTTACTTTCAGGATTCTAGAAGGAATACTAGGGCCATGCGGGACCCAACTAGTCGGGACAGTTGGAGTTGCTGCAGTTGATGTACTATTGATTTTTTTGGTATTGCACTTTTGAGTTTTCTTGCACTTGTACTTTGTTTCAGAATTGTTTAAACATGCATGTGGGATTTGTTTGCGTTTATTTTCATTTACTTGTTCTTTTTTCCTTTTGGTGTTTGACACATCCTATTTCCTAGTCTTAAATAATAATAATGGTAATGACTCCCATTATTTGAAAACACATACCCTTGGTTCTAGTCGCCACTCCGGGGCCTACTGGAGGTGGGACTCGGGGCTCATTATCTCCCTTTCACCATTGCCAGCTTAGAAGGGGCATCTTTGGTGGGAGGGGATCTTGACAGAATGGTATCAAAGGTGATGGTTGAGAGATAGGATGAAGTCTGGAGTTAGACATAGTAAGGATTGCATGGGATGGTAGGGCAACAGTGTTAGGTGATCTTGGTGTGTGACATTGGCCAGGGAAGAGTGGCTAGGACACGAGATTTTATCCCCCCCCCCCGTGATCCAATGTAAGGACTCTGAGCCTACCGAAAGACCAAGTGAGACTACATTGATTGCAGTGTAGAGACCCAAGAGAAGGTACATGCATCATCATGTTTGTGTTTTACTTGATTTGGGTGTTCTGGGAAATAAATTGAAATAATGTGATAAAATGAAACATTGAGAAGTTTCCTTGCCACTTGGGATTAGGCGATCTTTGTTTACTGTATAGCTATGGCACCTGGACATCATCCCCGGGTGACTCAGATAGTCGAGGCCCAGCAGATTCAGGCAGTCGATCAGTTGAGTATTGATCGAGAGGAGGAAGATGATCAATGGTAGAAGAATCTCCGTTCTTTACAGCGAAAAATCCTCAAGAAGTACGAGGGTAATACTTCGGATATAGAGATGGAGGGGTGGATTGAGGAGATATGGATCACTTTTACTTTGATCCATGCTTCGAGGGTGTACTGGGTTCCCCTAGCAGTCAGTCAGCTGAGAGGTGCGACATGTCAGTGGTGGATGCTCTACCTCGGGGAGAGGTCAGAGGCAGAGGTTCTGTGGGATGACTTTGAGAAGGAGTTCCAAGAGGAATTCCTTTCTTCCATGATCAAGGCAGAGAAGAGGCAGGAGTTACTCTCCCTCCAACAGGGGATTATGTCAGTACAAGAATTGGGGATCATGTTCAAGGGTCTCCTACGCTTTTCTCTAGATCTCTTTCCGAATGAAGAGTCTCGAGTGAGATGTTTGGAGGAGGCGCTTCGTCCTTCGCTCCAGTATGCTGTCACCCCCTTCACCCTTCAGACGTACTTGGCAGTACAGAAGAAGGCATAGGTTGTAGAGAGGATGCACTCATAGGGAGGTGTACCATGAGAGGGGATCCAGCCGGGTTCATCGAAGGGGAAGTTAGTCAGCAGCAGGTCTCCTGCGACAGGACCTTCCAGATTCAGGCCAGTAGGGAGCAGGCCCCAAAAGTTCCAGTTTAGATATTCTGGTCCTTATCCCATTTTCATGAGCCTAGGACCGAAGTGTTTCTCTTGAAGAGTTCTCAGGAACATTCAGAGTTGGTGCTCGACTTGAGCTCAGTATGGTAGTGGTGGGCAGGTTCAGCACCCGCCTCAGCAGCACCAGTTGCCTGTGAGGCCCTTCCAGCAGCAGCATGACCCTGATCCTCTGAGCGAAGATTTTGTAGGTGGAGGCTAACCTCAGGGTGCTGCTTAGGGACCTCTACGAGGGCATGGTCAGGGAGGTGGTCGACATCAGAGAGGCAGAGGAGCTGGGTGTGGAAAGTTGCATGCAGTAGAGTTGGAAGCTCCGGCAGGACCAGAGGTGGTGCGAGGTACGATTTGTTTATTCAGTAGTCTCTTTTTTGCTTTGTTCGATTCGGGAGATTTGCACTCCTTTGTTACACCTGGTCTAGCCCATGCCTTGGGTCTAGATGTAGAGATACATTCCATACCCCTGGTGCTGAGTACACTAGTTGGAGGTCAGACCAGTGTATCTTGTGTTTGCCAGGGATGTGCGCTAACGTTGGGACCACATCGATCTAGTGGGGATCTTATTTTGCTACAAATGCAGCCATACGATGTCATCCTAGGCATCGAATGACTATTTTCTATTAGTGATGTTATCAACTACTTCTGAAGAATATTCGTGTTCTCCGATGTGGATGGGCATCCTGTATCTTTTGTTGGTGAGAGGATCTATCATGTGGGAAGCTGGATGTGAAGCCACTCATTTCCTTGTTAGGTGGGTTATCAGTAGTTTCAGCTGATACAGAGATGATGGATATCCCAGAGGTTATTGGGGAGTTCCTCGATGTTTTTCCCGAGGATGTTTTGACTCAACCCCCCCCCCCCCCCCCCCCGACTTGATGTTGAGTTCGGGATAGACATACTGCCTGGTGCCCGTCTGATTTCAATGGCCCCTTATCGGATGGCACCTTCGGAGTTGCGGGAGTTGCGAATTCAGATTGATGATATGATGGAGAAGGGTTTTGTTTGATCCAGCATGTCGCCATGGGGTGCTCTAGTTTTCTTTGTGAAGAATGAAGATGGTGTTCTCAGGCTATGCATAGACTACCGAAGGTTAAATCAGGTAACGGTCAAGAACCGTTACCCCCTTCCAAGTATAGATGATCTATTCGACCAGCTGAGGGGAGCATGTTGGTTTTCTAAGATTGATCTATGATCTAGATATCATCAGCTAAGGTTAAAGGTAAGTGACATCTCTAAGACAACTTTCAGGTGCAGGTATGGGCACTTCAAGTATGTAGTGATGCTATTTGGAGTTAAGAATGCACCAGCTGTGTTCATGGTACTTATGAACTTTGTCTTCTGAGAGTTTCTATACCGGTTTGTCGTTGTGTTTATCGATGAAATCCTGATCTATTCAAGATCAGAGGAGGAGCACGTTGAGCATCATAGGGCAGTCTTGAAAATCCTTCGACACCACCAGCTTTATGGGAAATTGTCGAAGTGTATGTTCTTGACACTAGAAGTACACTTCCTTGGGAACATAGTTTCTCCGCATGGAGTGTCAGTGGACCCGTCGAAGGTGGAGGAACTTTTGTCTTGGGCGACACCAAAGAGCGTTGCATAAGTTCGTAGTTTCCTGGGGTTGATAGGTAATTATCAGAAGTTCGTTTCAGACTTCTCTCAAGTTGATACTCCATTGACATCTCTGACTAGGAAGGAACAGGTCTTCCTATAGAGCGAGCAGTTCCAAAAGGCTTTCGACTACATGAAGGAGAAGATGGTCAGTTCTCTAGTACTCATATTTCCAGAAGAAGGGTTGTTGTATGAGGTGTTTTGTGATTCTTCTGGCCTTGGTTTGGGGTGCGTACTGATGCATAAGAAGGGTGTGATCTGTTATGGGTCTAGGAAGTTGCACCCTCATGAGCGTAACTATGCCACCCATGACCTAGATCTTGCAGCAGTGATGTTCTCACTGAAGTTGTGGTGACATTACCTCTTCGGAGATCACTTTTTGGTCTTCTCAGATCACAATAGCTTACGTTATATCTTCTACCAGTGTGACGAGAACTTATGGTAGCGGAGATGGATTGAGTTTCTCCATGACTATGACTTCAATATCTATCACACTGAAGGTAAGGGAAACATTGTGGATGATTCCCTGAGTAGTAAGTCGCATAAGGAAGTGGTTTGAGAATCCGATGATTCTTGGAAAGTGTTAGGAGATTTGGTTGCCTTGCACTTGGATGTAAGGGTAGAGGGTGTTAGAGGCTGTTTGTTTCAGATGACAGTGCGGTCCTACTTGTTGTAGTAGGTGGAAGAGTCCCAGTGGGGAGATTCCGAGGAGGAAGTAATGCAGGATCATATCAATCAGGGAAACGCTCCAGAAGGATAGTCAGAGGACAACCGACATTGGATTATTTTTCATGGGAGGTTGTTTGTTCTGGAGGCGATGTGTGAGGGAGTTCTCCGTGAGTTCCATAGCTCAGCCATGGCGGTGCGTCCATGAGTTTCAAAAATGTACTGAGGCCTGAGGGAACAGTTTTGGAGTCCCAAGGTGAAACGGGCAGTGGAGGAGTTTGTGGATAAGTGCCTAGTGTGTCATAATGTAAAGGCTAAACACCGTGTTCCCAGTGGTTTGTTGCATCATTTAGATGTCCCCGAGTGGAAATGGTATGACATCTCAATGGAATTCTTCACAAGACTACCCAGAGCTCGGGATGGTTATGATACTATATAGTTAGTGTTGGATCGACTAACAAAATCAGCTCACTTCTTAGCAATTAAGGAGTCAGGCCTAGTGAGTACCTTAGCACAGAGGTACATAGACAAGGTGGTGCATTTGAATGGAGTTTCGAAGACTATCGTCTCAGATCAGGATACTCGGTTTACCTCACCAGTCTGAAAGGGGTTACAACATGATTTTGGCACCTAGCTATGCCTTAGAACTTCTTTCCACCCCCTGACCGATGGGCAGAGAGAGCGGACTATCTAGATGTTGGAGGACATGCTGCGAGCATGAGTTCTAGATTTCGGAGTATCATGGGAGCAACACTTTCCTTTAGTAGAGTTTTCCTACAACAACAGCTTCCACTCTACTATTGGCATGGCATCATTTGAGGCTTTGTATAGAATACCATGCCATTCACCCATTTGTTGGGAAGAGGTTGGTGAAACAGGTGCTCTTGGGCCAGAGGTAGTACAGAGCACCACATAGAATGTCAAGCTTGTGCGTGAGAGGATGAAAGCAGCTCAGGACCGACAGAAGTCTTATGCTGGTCTTTAGAGGAGGCCCTTGGAGTTCGAGGTGGGAGATCATGTGTTCTTGAAGGTTTCCCCTCGACGGGGGCAATAGAGGTTTGGGAAGGGGAGTACGCTCTCCCCTAGGTTCATCGATCCTTTCGAGGTGCTGAGGCGAGTCGACGAGGTGGCATATCAGCTGGCCCTACCACCTCCATTAGAGAAGGTTCATGACATCTTCCATGTCTACCATCTTCGTCAGTACTTACACGACAACTCTCACGTTATCGAATGGGGAGAGTTAGATATAGGAGATTACACAACCTTTGAGAAAAGACCAGTTCGAATCTAGGATCATGAAGAGAAGGTGCTCTGTGGATGAACCATCGTCTTGGTTCGTGTGTTGAGGAGGCATGGAAGCCTCAAGGAGAGCACTTGGGAGAAGGAGTCTTAGATGCACGCTCAATACCTGGAGTTGTTTTGACTTGTTTTTTTCTTTGTTCTTCTGAGATTTGTTCTGATGTTATACTATGTACCTTTGATATATGGAATTCTGGGCTTGTCTGTTGTGAGGCATTTTGTTTCGTTGTTCTCTAGAAGTGTGTAACATGTCCAGATGTGTGTGGAAAGGGAAAAGCTGATCCTTAATCAAGATGCATTAATGTGGATGCGATTGAACCCGTGCAGGCGAGTCAGTGCCACCTACAGTGGATAATATCTCGACATGGGAGAAGTAATTCCCCAATTCATGTGTTCAGGCGGTGTGTTTGTTGTACGATGATGGGGGCAGTGTAAGTTGAAAAAAAATCCTAATATATGGAATTGGGAAGACCCAATTCTTAATCGAGATGCATTAATGGGGATGCAATTAAACCAGTGCAGGTGAGTAATTGCCGCCTAAAGAGGATAATATCTCAACATAGGAGAAGGAATTCCTAACACATATGATTAGGGTTTTTGGTTGGGTCCCTGTTATAACAAGAACCCTAAGAGGTATCTTGTTGGGTTCCTCTGGGTTGGTTTTTGAATTCTCGGGGACGAGAATGTTTTAAGAGGTATATGGTGTAATGTCCTGGAACTCTTCGGCCCATTCCATTGTTGAATGGAAGGTCATGAAGTGTTCAGGAGGGTATAATGGACTTTTCCCACACTTTTCAGAATTTTGTGACTACACACCGTGTAGTGTGAGTAGAGGTCGTGTACCACCTTGCCGAGTATACCCCATGTTGAAGTTGTGTCCTTGCCGCATGAAATAAATAAGTACACACCGTGTAGCCCATCCTACACACCGTGTAGTTTCTCCCTGCCTACGCATTACCCTCAAATCGTGTGTTGACTAGTCAACGGTTGTGTGCTGTGTTGAAGCCGTGTCCTTGCCACGTGAAATAAATAAGTACATGTTGTGTATCCCATCCTACACACTGTGTAGTTTCACCCCGCGTACGCGTTACCCTCAAACCGTGTGTTGACCAGTCAATGACAGTGTTCCTTGTTGAAGCCGTGCCCTTTCCGCATGAAATAAATAAGTACACGCCGTGTAGTTTCTCCCCACATATGTGTTACCCTAAAACCGTGTGTGGAGCAGTCAATGGTCGTGTGCTGCATTGAATGACGTGTTGGAAGCCGCATGGCGACTGTGTGGAATGGCTGAGTACACGCTGTGTACTAGGAAGTACACGCCGTGTAAATTAGTTTTTCTTTCCTATAAAAGGAGGGGGCCTCTCTTCTTTTTCAGATCATTCCTATCCTCCCCTTTCCTTCGAGCAGAGCCATCCTGAGAGACTCCAAAGCTCCTTTCTTCCATAACTTCTTCGTTTGAGCTCTGATTTACGATCTGTCAGCGGCCACAAGATCATAACAATGAGGAAGAACTTCTGAGCTTGGATATGTTGTTTTTCGTTCGGCTTTTCCTTCCCAGCTTCCACCCAAGGTGGTTTTTTCTAGGTTTTGACAGAAGCGAAGGATGCTGACAGACGTCTTCTAAAGTTGATCTGGGGGAGCATTGTGATCAGAACCTGTTGAAGTTGGGATTTTACCTTTGTCTCTATAATTTGTGTATTATGCGGGATGGTTTTCCTCTTGCTTTCATGAGGCATAGTTGAACCAATTTAATGAAGATAATAACTGGATTTAAGAACGGGGATGGGGAAGTTGTTGTGTTTATCATTGTTTATCCTATTGTTATGTGGAGAATTTAATAGGCTATTCCTAATGAAAATCACGGTCGTTGGTGGCCTTTGCTTGCACAATTAAATGTTGGCCTATCTTTCTAGACCATTGTGTGGATGAAAGATTTGTGTAATATGGAAATTGGTTAATCATGTAAAGTTGGCTGATTAACTGAATATCCAAAACCCTTGTGTGATCACCCCAGTTGTGCAAAATGGAATAATGAACATGTGGGTGTTGGTTTGGTTACGTGGTGTGTGAAGAGGAAGGGGGGGTGAATCCTGGGTTATTACGAATAGGGTGGGCAGTGAGGCTGTGGTAAATTATATTAAAGGGGAAATGATGTGGCACGAGCATTGTTTTGTGATACGGTTGTGGAGATGTGGTTATAGTGGAAGTAGGGTTGCAATAATGGGTTGTGATATTAAAAGAAAGTGGAAAGTTGATAAATGAACTGTGGGGAACGATAATGAATTAAACACATGAACAATCAATGGGGAGTGGTTGACGATAAAAATGTTAGTTTGGTGTTACTTGTGTTCTATCTAACATGATTTGTGGTTGAAAGGGTTTTTCTACAAAACACTTGATCTGGTTTGATAATTTTCGAGTAGTTAAGGAACTAAAAAACTAATACTGTTGAAACATGAAAACCTAAATGGTGTTGGGATTGTTTGTTGTATGCATGATTCGTAGTAGCAGTGCCAAGGCACATGCTCAACTTCTCTGTTTAGAAGCCATAGGTTGGGCTGTGTGTTTGGTTTACATATATGTATCTGTATCTTTGTGTTTTTTTGCACCCCACCCATGTTGAGCACCTAGTGCCGAACCCTCCCATTTCATGGGAGAGGGTGTTTTCCCCTTACTTACTATCTCTTTCCTTCTCCTTATTCCATAGGCTGTGATGGATTGAGGTGACCTTACACCTAAGACTCTTTGGGTAGGTTTTGATTGTTGTGATTTTATCCCAAGACACTTCGGGTAGGTTTACTGTTCCCTAGAATATTTGGGATGAGGCCTAGGTGTGTTCGGGCGGGGATGTGATTGTGGGTTGTGAGGCCCAGGTGTGTGCGGGCAGGATATGTGGTTTGTGAGGCCGAGGTGTGTGCGGGAAGGAAGTGTGTATTTTGAGGCTTAGGTGTGTGTGGGAAACAAGAGTGTGGTAGCATCAATACATTCACCGTTTGGAAGAGAAGCTAATTAGTAGGGGGAAATGGTGCGAGGTACCCAATACTCTTGTTCTTATACTACTACCTGTTGTTTTGTGTTTTTGGTGAGCGTGGCTAGTGAGGTTGGGTGGATAGAATTCCTTTCTAGGTTTTGGTTTCTTCTGTTGTTCTCACGGGACTTTAGGATGTCTCCCCACATGTGCATGGGAGCTTTAGGTTTCCTTACTGAGTATACTTTTATGCTCACCCTACATTTACTTTTAGGTTTCCAGGAGGACTACCAGGGCCGTGCGGGACCCTACTAGTCGGGACAGTTGGAGTTGCTGCAGTTGTTGTACTCTTTTTTATTTTGGTATTACACTTTTGAGTTTTCTCGTACTTGTAATTTGTTTCAGAATTGTTTAAACATGAATGTGGGATTGGTTAGGTTTTATTTTGAATTACTTGTTCTTTTTTTCTTTTGGTTTTTGACTCATCCTATTTCCCTATTTTAAATAATAAAAAGGGTAATGCCTCCCATATTTTTGAAAACTCATACCCATGGTGCTAGTCGCCACTCAGGGGCCTACTGGAGGCGTGACTCAGGGGTAATTATCTCCCTTTCACCACTACCAACTCAGAAGGGGCATCTTTGATGGGAGGGGGTCATGACAGTATTTAAAGAAATCGAGTGTTCCCCCCAACATCTCCTGATGCAGCACAACCAACATCCTCACCCCTAAAATCCTTCAAGGGTCAAGAAGATCAAGTGAAAGGAGAAGAATACACACCAAGGCTTAAGTTGGATCCAACACTCTCAGATTTTATACCAGCAGATCTAAAGATATGGGCACAACCCCTCCAAATAGCACAATGCGCTCCGCCCCACCAAATGAAACTAGTGGAAGAAGTTGATTATGCAAAGTCATCATCAGAAGAGGGGCCAATTTTTGGATCTGTTAATGTCATCCACTTAATGTATCCCTTTTATAATGATGAATATGGTTATCAACCAGAATTCCCCACACCTAATTTGGGGGATGGAGAAATAAGCCGTAGAAGCTAGAGATATCAATGGAGAAAAATCCATGGAAGAAATCAAGCTTATGTTTTCACCCATGATCAAATTGTAAGTGTTGTAAAAAACCAAGGAAGGAAACTATAGCAGATCCAACAGGGATAGAAAAACCATCCTTCCCCACAAAAAGCCTCCTAGTCCAATTTCTCTTGAATATCCATCAAAGGAAGAACATGAGACTAATTTCCCTCAGCATGTGATAAGTCCTATCTGGACCAATCCACAAAGGATGAAATATCCATCAGCTCTGACCCCAAGGGTCGAATCGTCATCATAAAATGATCAATCCCCTAAAGCACCTATGAATGAGAATCCATGATCTAGGAAGAATCAGCCTTTATATAAAAAATATGATATTCTGACGTAGTTAGCTTTGGTACCAGCCAAACAGTCAATCTTGGATACACTGAATATATTAACATATCTCAAGGAGTCGAAGATTTTCTAAGTCCCCAAGAGTTTTAAGATGAGGTAGTGGTTGTTGAATTCTAACAAATAGAGACTAATATTTTAGAATCCCACACAATTATCTCTTTCATGGATCAATATAAAGACACCATCATTTATGGACACATCAAACACTTATATGTGTATGGAAGAATAAATGGTGTTGATATCCACAAAGTATTCATTGAAAATGGATCTAGAGTTAATATCCTCCCACTACAGACACTTCTCCAGCTAGGTTGTAATGAGGATGATCCAACTCCCTCCACCATGACTCTGTTGGGATATGAAAAAAGTGAGCAGAAGTTGTTAGAAAAAATTATGCATGGAACTGAATTCGGTGACCTCATAGCTCACCCAAAATTCCTAGTGGTCAAAAATATTATGGCATTCAATGCCCTTCTAGGAAGGCCCTGGCTGCGTCAATACACATAAATACCCTCCCCTTAACAGTAGTGACTCAAATAAATAATTAATGTAAATAGTGGGAAACTTCATACCGATAATCCAACATTCAAACTCCAAAAATCACACTATATTGATTTAGGGTTCTATGAGCTGAAGGGGAAGTAACTCCAGGTCAATGGTGTAGATTGTATTTCTACCCCAAATGGTTTAAGAATAGTTCCCGCTAATTCCCTCAAGCATCTCGGGGAAGAATACATACTTCCCATCAATTCGATTGAGTAAACCAGTCCAAATTTGGATGCCTATTCAGCAGTCCTCATGATTTCGGTCATGGATGCCATGCCTAATAATGTTGAAAATATCACTAAATCCCAAGATAATGGTGGATGGTTTTGATAAAAATTCCCCTGAACCATCATCAAAACTCTAGAAAATACCTTCCTCACCCACTAAGGTAGAAGGAAGTGTCTCATCACTCAAATCATACAAGGAAACTCTTTTACCCCTCACAACATCTTCTTTACAGAATCCCCCACTGAAAAACAAGGAAGAATAGGTAGATTAACCTCATAGACACTAAAATTGAAACTCTTACCTCAAATATGAAACGATGATCTAAATTTTTTTTCCCCATCAGAAGATGAATGGGAAGATTGTGAGGATGTAGAGGAGGAATAATAACACCTAGGGTATTCTCCTACATCATCATCATTATTTATTTATTTTTTAAAAGAAAAGGGAAGAACATGAAGAAACATGGGCCAAACCAGCCCAAATATAATCCTAAGGTGGTCTAAAGTAGTGATGTTTGAGGAAATCCCCTATATCATGATCATCCCCCTTTAGAATAAGAGAATACACTTTCGAGAAATAGGAGAAACCGTGGCCGGAGCTGGTTAAGGATGAAAAATAGTACACAATGTTTTTCCCTCATGCCAAGTATAGATGACTTTGACACTGCAATTTAGAATACCTATGTATTTTCTGGTGACATATGAGATTGAACATGGAATAGGGCCCTTGCCAACCAAGGACTTATGCAAAATCAAGGAGTCAATTTCCACCTCTGAGAGGACAATATTGGCCTGGGAGTAGATAGATAATCCAGTGAACAATGCCATGGCCTTATCCTAGAGAGAGGAACCACTTTCGAGGTGGGTAGTGAAATCTAGATTTACTGCACCTCCTGAGTCACAGACAACACCACATCCTCTACTGATTCCTAATCTACACAAATAGTCCATGTTGAGCTTCAATCCCATAGAGGGAAGAAGCCAGTGGACACATGAAGATCTCAGACTGTTGGAGACCGGATGATCCTCCAGATCGGGAGGGAGAAGCTAGCAAATGGATGGAGCATCAGGCCAGTCACTACATTACCTAAAAAAGTCCAGCCGCAAGCTCTGTGTTCTAGAAATTATGGAACTACTTGTCGATTGGATCACCTCAAATAGAGACTTATGTCTATCCTTCCAGAGACACCAGCATCCAGTGTGAAGCACGATCTCCCAAGCCACCTTCTCCACCACCATTTATGAACTCAATGAAATCAACTTGGGTATGAAATAAGGCCAACCACCCACTCGGATCAGTGAAACCATACTTTTTGAAGAGAAAGATGTATACACATCTTTCCTAAATAAAAATCAAGATGTTTTCTCCTAGAATTATATAGAAATTTAATGAGTTGATCTAGAGGTTACCACTCACCACTTCGGCCTTCTAGAGGGCCACCATGGTTACAAGCAAGCTTCTAGAAGGACTCACCCAAAACGTAATTCTGAAATAGTGCCTGAAGTTTACAAGATAATCATATCCGACATCATTCAGAAAGTCCAATACCCCATCTAGATAGAAAATATTTTCCCCATAAAAAATAAAAACAAGTATATCATAGTCTGCATCTATTTCAGGGATCTCAATCTGCATTTCTCAAAAGATGATTTCCCAGTCCTGATAACAGAATTGCTAATTGATACAAATTACAAATATGAGGATCTATCTTTAATGGATGGATATTAATGTTAGAATGAAATATGAATGGACTGGGAGGATGAATAATACAACCAATTTAGGGATCCTCAGGGATTTTTTTCTATAAAGAAATTCCTTTCAGTTTAAAAAATTCTGGTGCCACATATCAGCATGCCATGCATCGTATTTTCAAACCCTTATTAAGAAAGTACATCTAATTATATGTTGATGATATGGTCGTTAAATCATGAAAATGATCAAATCACCTAGAAGATCTTGAAACAATTTTCAATAAACTATGAAGAAACAATTTGAAAATAAACCCTCTAATGTGTGCTTTTGGTGTTACCATAGGAAAGTTCATCAGCTTTTTTGTACGCCACATTGACATCGAAGTTGAAAATGAGAAGAAAATGGCCATCCATGTCATATCATATCCTTGAAACCTCACTGAGTTGAGAGGACTTCAAGGAAATTTGTCCTACATTCAACACTTATAGAAAACCTTTTAGAAAAGTGTTTTAATTTCATTAGGTTGATGAAAAAAGGGGTTGTGTATCAATGGATTCAATATTTTCAGTAAGAATTCAGCAACCTCAAGAAATAAATCTTGATCCCACCAGTGCTAATGAAACCTATCAAACGAAGACCACTTATTATGTACATTAATTCCTTGGTGCCTTCATTGCCTAAAAGAATGACACGAGTAGCGATAATATCCTCTATTATCTTAGTCGAACCATGATTGATGCTTATAATAATTATTCAAATTATGAGAAGAGATCCCTTGCCCTAATTGTTTTTTCCAAAAGCTGAGAAATTATCTATAAAACCATGAGGTCCAATTGATCTCTTGTAGAAAACCAATAAAGTATATTCTTAGCTGTTTGATGCTGACCAAAGGCTTCTCACGATAGGAAGTCATTCTAAAAAATTTATAGATAAGATTCATGCCTTAGAAATACATCAAAGGCTAGGAGTTAGTAGAATTACCCTTGGTAGAAAGTACTTTTATGGATGATGAACTACCTGAGGAAGAGGTATTCTCTGTTCAAGAGGGTTCCCAGAAATTAGAGATTTATTTTGATGATTCATCTAGAATTCCTATTGGGAAAAGTATAGAAAACCCCAAGTTCAACAAAGTGTGGTTGGGAGTCATACTTATATCTCAAGAAAAGGTAGTCATGCCTTACTATTTCCTACTATCAGAATGATGCATAAACAATGAAGCAGATAACCAGGCCCCCATTGCAGGACTAGATTTGGAACTTCAAGAACAAGAAGAGCATTAAAAGATAAAATGTGACTTAGAACTGGTCATCAAGATAGTCAATGGTGACTATGCTATAAAAAATGAGGAGATAATTCCTTTGATGGACCAAGACTAATAATTGATGTTAGAATTTCCATCAGAGACGTCTTTAACTCATGTTCCCCGGTCACAAAATACACAAGAAGATTCATTAGAAAATCCAGACAAAGATTTGGTTGACCAAGACCGGGATGGGAAATTTATCAACATTTTCCACCATTATATGGTTCTAGAATTTTTTCAGACCAAGATAGAGGAAATCAATGAGATTAGTCCCATCACTAAACCTTATGGTCATACCTCCAACTGGATGAATCCAATTGAAAATTACCTTCAAAGGGGATAACTAACACCATATAGGGATGAAAAGGAGAAAATATAGAGGCATGAAATAAACATCATGATGTATGACAAAACAAACCCTAAAATGGTCTTTTATAAGTGAGGCCTTGGTGGGATACTCCTCAATTGGATCGATGGAGAAGAGACCATTTCCGTCATGAATTAAGAACATTCCAGAACATTCCATGCACATCAGTCAGAATCCAAGATATCTCATCATATATGGAGGCTTAGATACTATTGACCCACTATGATACATGATTGCTCTGAATTTTTAAAAATGTTCCTTTCATATCCAATTCATGATAATTTCATCCACCAACACCTAATGTTACTTCACACAACCAAGTACTCCAGGCCATTTTCCATACTGGGAATAGACATCATGGGACCATGTCCTCCAACAATAACAAAACAATTTAAGTATATTATCATAGAAACTAACTTCATTTCCAAATGGCCAGAAGCCACACCCCTCAGAGAAGTCAGAGCAAGAATCATTGTCATATTTTTGAAATCCATCATCCTCCCAAGATTTTGTCTCCATTATACAATATTGATGGAAAATGGCACCAATTTTTTCTATATTGAATTGGATAGGATATATTAGATTTATGGAATAAAATCCAACCATTTATATCACTATCACGCATCATCCAATAGTAAGATAAAGGCCTTTAATAAGACCTTATCCAAAGTTCTCCAGAAGATGGTAGAAGAAGACAAGAAATCATTACCTGAAAAGATCCTCCATGCTCTATGGGAATACCAAACCATGACCCTCACTTCCACACAAGCAATCCCATACTCATTTTTGTATGAGATAGGGGCGGTCCTTCACATAGAAGATCAACTACCATCGCTCCATGTGGCCATCTATGATCAACTATCCGCATATGAGAAGTACCATAAATAGTTTGATGAGTCAGAGTGGTTGGATGAGAAAATATTTCACACTCTACACCATTGGTAAGTTTACCAGAATCGGATTGCATGAGCCTTCAAAAAAAAATTTCACCTTCGGTCATTCCTTGTAGGGGAAATGGTGTTGGTCCTCAGAACTCTGATGATACTTAGAATGAAATATCCAAAATTGGAGTCAAAATGGAAAGTACCATATGTTATAGACAAGGTCTACTCTAATGGAGTATATGCCATAATTTCAATGAATGGACATCTCTCCACAGCTCCCACCAATGTGAGGTTTCTGGAAAAGTAATTTGTGTAATCATATAAAGTCCATATTAGCTATAAGATGCTAAAATACCGAGTTCCATATACATCCATGATGTATAACATTAAACTACATACCATATTCATCCTTATTTCATGACATTAAACTGCATGGTGATCGTTATGTCTTGAACAATGATTCGTTTCACATGATTCTGATCTATGTGAGATAAAGACAACATTACCCCATTTCTATGTGAGATTCATATCCACAAGGAAACTATTTTTCCCTATAACTACATGTTTCTTGATTCCTACTCTCTTTGGATATGTATTGATACTAGATATTTCATCCTGGTCTAGTCGCCATCCAAAAAAAATGTGTCCCCCTTATGTTTGGGTCAGACCAGTGTAAGGGAAATTCATGAACTACGTACAGCTTGATTAATACCCTATCAGTATAAATAGAGACACATTGTCCCTGAGTCTTAGTCCATCCACCATGTGATACAGATTCCCCCCTCTCTATGCATAGTTCAAACTATCACATAGAATTTTGAAGAACAATGCGTGGTGTGATTCTTGTCCTCCCAGAATATATAGTGATGTCTAGATACTTCATCCTGGTCTAGTGTCCATTCAAAAAAAGATACTCCTTTCCTATGTATGGTTCATAATGAAACATGGAACATGTTTTCATAACTACATCGACTTTGATTCCCAACTAATTGTGATACGTATGAAACCTCCCTGAGGATCAAGCTCGACACTTCAACCACCTCATCCTTTTCATATAAGTTCACTCTCATCCTTACTGTATGAATTTAAACTACACGGGATGCTAGAACTATGTTTGGATTTATTCCTATCATCATTGGATATGTAGTGACACCTAGATTCGATATCTTCTCCCAACCACCATTCAAAAATAAAATTTACCACTATACATGGGTAAGACCAGTATAGGGAAGATGTTTTTAGAACTATGTGTGGCTGGATTCCTATCATTTTAGGATATATAGTGGTTACTGAATCCCATATCCTAATCCATAATCCATGGGAAAAAATTCCCCCTACATATATGTCATAATTGTATAGAGAAATTCATGAGTCCTAACTGCAAGACGTTAAACAACATTTCCAAATAAGTCCTAACCCCATGAAATTAAACTGTAAGGTATCTCAAGAACTACACATGGCTTGATTCTCAGTATGAAGAGATATGTAGTGACACTTAGGCCTTCTTGGGTCCAGATGCATGAAAAAATGTCTCCATTTACTACATGAGAATTTAAATCTATGCCCAAGATTCCAAACCCTGTTTTCTGTTATAAGGGTTAGTCAAAAGATCATGAACCCCTTACATATGAATCGGATCTATATAGAGGGTCTCATACCTCATAACTAATCACAGTATAGATATTTCTCACATACCCAGATATCCCCTTTTCATCCATCAAACTCCATGCCTTGAAAAATCTCAAATCCCTATAATTACCCATAACCATCAGATATGGGAGGCCAGTGTCCTGTGGACACCTTTTTGACTATACACATAATTCCTTGGAGACTCAACATATGTTTCCCATAAAATAACCTTTCAACAAAAGAAAAATTCATACTTGGAGAGTCTTTTCCTACTTCTTTATTCCAATTGGATCCTAAACCTTGTATCATCCCTCCTAATTCGAGGACTTTTAGAATCATGGTTTACACTTTCCTCCCCCAGTCACGTCCAGGGTGTACTAGGTAGATCCTTGAATGATTAGCCAATATTTAAAAATGATTAATTTGATATTATGTCCCTAAAACTTGATGTTAAATTGTTCTAACAACATCCTTTCTACAAGACTTAATACTTTATGGATCTACAATAGTTGTCTTGTTCATATCGAGTCTCCCACGTCTTCACTGCATGATGTTAAATTTCATGGCCCAAAAATTCTTCCTTCTTCGATCCTTCAATCCCTAGGTGGTGGATTAAAACCCTTTCCACCCCTTGTTTATCACACCAGGCGTAAATCACTTGGTCTTAAGAAATTCGGATGGGAATTCTTCACAGAGTCAGGGAAAATCTATCCACAATGATTGATCCTGCTGGCATGAATTTAAAATGCATATCAGAGTTTTTCCCTCAATGTTGGGGAACCTAAAGTCCGAACCGTTTAACATTAAACTAAATGGTACCCCATGTATAGAAAAAATTACAAACTCCCTATGCATGGGCAAAACCTATATAGGGAGTCTAATTTCGGGACACCCAAAATTTTAAAACTGGGCCCCACTCGAACAAGGGAATCAAAAGGTCTCACCCTGCATGATAGATATGTCTATATAAGAGGATTCCCAACCCTATAAGTGATCACAACCTGAAAATTTCTAACATATCTAGACATGTATTTTCCATATAATAAAATCCATAATTCAAGCAATTTCGGACCCTCATATAACTCCCCTTCCATCAGATATGGGAGACCAGTGTCCTGTGGACACCTTCATTTGACTATGCACACATTGCCCCGATATATCTACATATGTTTCCCAAAAAAATGTCCAGTCAACCAAATGAAAATTCATCTTCATGAAAGGATTTTCCTATTCCCATACACTAAATGTCTTCTAATCCCCATATCATCTCCCTTGAACTAAGATCCCTTGAAATCAGGGATTATACTTTCCTCTTTATCCATGTCTTCAACATGTTGGAACACTTTGGTTCTACCATCATCCACATAATCATAGATTATACATAAATTTCCTAATAGCAGTACATTAAAAATGTGTCATTCGTGATAATAAATGTTCATTATTTGACCCAGAAATTCCAAATAATGTCCCCCCATGTTCCCATTCATGAAATGAATATGCATAGGAAAGTTCAACATGGGTCCCACTTCATTGGTAAACCCACGTACAAACAAGTGCCCCATTCATATGCGTGAACCTAATCCACATATGGATAAAACTTAAAATAAATACATCCATATTTATTACTATCACCAAAGGATACATAGTGACACCTGAGTCTCATATTTTTTGTTCATCCAGGAAACAATATTGTCCCATTATTTCCCATGCAAGGGTCAGACCTATGTGAGGAACCTACTCACACCTGTAAGGGAAGCATGTATTCACCTATTACCGACATACTTCAGTCATAATTACACCATTTTTATGTTCAAGAACCCCTATTCACACACCATAGTCTTTTTACAGAAATGTATGAATTCCAAAAACCATCTATGGTCATCGGAAATGGACAACTAGTGTCCTACGAACAATTTTTTTGACTATGCACATAATACCACAAAAACTCTTCATATGTTTCCCACAAAATGGAATATAAACTAAAGGAAAATTCATCCTCGTGAGAGGATTTTCCTCCTTCAATACACCCTATGATCTTTACATCTCACCTCATTCCCCGGTTTCAGAAACCCCATGGATTACAATTTACATCCTCTCTTCCCTCTCATGCACGAAGGTGATAGAACATTTTTGGTTTGACCAATATGTGAAAGGACGATCATTTATCCCTTAGAGTAAAATTAATTTAAATCATAAGTCTTAAATATACCATTTGTATGATGTTAAACTAAATCATGCTCCATACTATCTTTACACAAGTCAAATTCATGTGGGGGCAGTTTCTAGACCAGAACCAATATAAATGGCCCAATTACTTCAAGACATATTCCCCCCAACAGGTCTCCCACTATCATCTTATAAACATAAAACATGTCTACATTTATGTGAAACTTCCTGGCCATTAGATATGGAAGGTCAATGTCCCAAAGACACATTTTCTTGACTATGTGCATAATGCCCTGGCGACTCTGCAAAATTATACCAACAAAAAAGGTCTATCATCCAAAGGAAAAATCGTCCTTAGTAGAGGTTTTTCCTATCACCGTACACCCCATGGATTCCATGCTTCATGTCATATTCCATTCTCCAAAAAACACAAGTCAAGTTCAAGAAAAATCCCATATCCATGTATGAAAGTTTCCAAGAAATTATTGGTTAATGAGTCCTAAATTTGGGCCATCACCTTACAAATCATGGTAAAACTGTTCAACCTAAAAAATTTATCTTTTTCAGATATATTCAACCTAAAACATTAGTATAGACAGTCTGGTTTGAAAGGATTCAAACTACCCATTAAAAAGAGACAACACTCTCTAGGATGAAAACCCTCAATGGGAACCCTGGATAACAATCAAGTGTCTTCTCTATAAACCTATTCTATGAATAGTTTAGGAAAAAATATTGAGAAACCAAAAAAAATCAAGAGACACAAATCATGTTAGGTAAAAAACCCACAAAGGGTGTCCTAAGTAAAAGTCATGTTATACCCACTAAGTCCACAAAAAATCATGATTAGAAAAAAATTAAGTTTATACCAGAAAAGATGAGAGTTTTTATGGTTTTATATGTAACCCTAGAAATAATCAAACTAATCTCACCAAGTCCCTTGGATGAGGAAAAAATTAGAGCATTATCTAATCATTCATTCAAATAAATATCACTTCTACATCAGAATAGCCTCTATTTTATCCCAATCGGTGTCCATTCTAATGGGGGGAATTTGTAGGGTCCCCAAAATTCCACATTCAAGATGAAAAAAATTCCATTGAACTCAGAAAAGGATAAAAATAAAATGTTGAATATGATTGATGAAAAATGTTCAAAGGAAGGGAGACCAAAAAATGAAAATTCCTTCATGAACCGCCACATTGCATGGAAGTCTGTGACTTTTCAATTCCATATGCGAACCAAATGGTTCACATAATGAATATGATGACACCGACTCCCACAAACTATATTGTTAGCTGAATAAGGTGGATATTTCCACACCAGTGTATAATATGCCCCACAAACCATGTCATTTGATGAATGAATGTGGAAAATTATTCCACCATGTACAATATCCCCCATGAACTAAGTGGTTCACAAGATGATATGGCATCGCTAGCCCCTGCAAATGAATCCCCCCAATGAATATGTCCACTCTGGGCTTCTAAAAAAGGTGCTACATAGACCACTGATCTAGCACCTCAAATTCTCTATAAAATAACCCTAATGGGTAATGAAAGAGAGAGTGTAAAAGATCTCCCTAGATGGGCGGAAAGGGGATGAAGCATAGAGAAAAATATAAAGGGTGAAATAGAAATACCTCCCGCACCGAAAGCAGTTTGCGAAATCCATCCCTCGAACCATATGAGGGTGTCCCTTCATGGACTCCATCCTATGAAAAATATGTGGAAGTACCTTTGAAGAATATAACATGCAGAGGCAGTGTCTTTCATGGAATTTTGGTGTCATTTTCTAACCCCACGAATGAATAAAAAACACTATGCAGAAAATGGTTCACGGATGCCCCTATGCTGGAAATGGTTTGTGGATGATCAAATGAAGGCATCATAGTACATGGATGCTCATTAGTGGAAAATATTTTGCAGATGAACCTTGGTAAAAAATTCTTCGTGGATGACCCTATGTAGAAAACAGTTCACAGATGCCCTTATGCGGGAAACAGTACATGGAAGCCCCTACGCAGATGCTTCTATGAAGAAGCTCCTTTGTAGACGCTCCTATGAAGGTAGCCCTATGCTAAAATTATCATGTTCCCACTATTATATACCATGGTTGATTCACCCCCAAACCCCCACTTGGGATCAATTCCGGTCTATAGTTTCGGCCTGGTCCCTTTTCTACCATCGCTGACCCCCAGGAAAAATGTAGAGTCGCACTATGGACTTTTTGGGCCGGGTCATTGACATTTTCTGTTATTCCCTTATGCTACCCAAAAATCCATCCCATCAATACCATGAGTCAACCTACTTTTCATGAGACTCCTAAAACCCCATCACATGCCTCCTATTCCAGGTTGATCTAAAACTCCATGAAAAATCATGGTCTTAATGTTTCTTAGTTTCTTGGACACACCCTTCTCCATCCATAAAACTCTATGTCCAACGTGATTACCGATCTTTATAAACATCCCCAAACATTGAAAATGGATGTTTAGTGTCTTGAGGACACCTCTTCTTGAATATTCGCAAAATTTCCCAACAACTCTACATACATTTCCCACAAAAAAGGCATGTAAACTAGAGACAAATTCACCCCTAGGATAGGATTTTCCTACCTTAATACGTCCTAATGGTTTCCATGATCTGTTTAATTTCTCATGATCCTAGAATACCCATAATCATGGTTTACTCTTTCATTCCATTCCATGTTCGAGGTTGTCTTGGAGGCGCATGACGGGGTCGTGGGGAAGGAACGTGTGCTACCCGACGGTTGATTAGATAAGGTTGGGTTCTACTTAATCACTCATATCGAGTGCACCGTTTTTCACCTTGAAACTCCCAACAGTTCCATTTCCAGTAATACATGGACCTGCTTTCCAAAGTCAGGCATTTTCTAGGTGATTTTACCAGCAATACTTAAGAACTCACATTGGTCAAGAGGATGGGAAGTCGGGCTCATCGCACCCTTTAGGGGGGGGGGATTATTTCCTATTCTAGGACTCTCTTATATATTTAAGACATGTTTATATGTTTGCGAATCTTTGGTTTATAACCAATCACAGTATCCACAGATTACTCTTGGTTGGAAACAGTCAGCTAGACGCAGGTGTTCGGAATCATTTATGCCCGAGGTTTACCATCCCTTGTTGGATTAATGACCCCAAGGAATCTAGACTCATTGAGACGACACTAGGGTTGGTGTGATGAACCAACGTGAAGATTGTCGGATCAAATGGTTTTTGGTCTTGTACCTCAGAGAGGCTTCCTACGTACCCTGCCTATGAGACAGGAATCAAAGTCCACATAGTTCGAATTGTGGTGACAGAGAATTGACGTGAAGGTAGACGTGGGGGGCTTGATGGTGATCAGGCTTGAACCTCTCGGAGGCTTCCTACATATCCCTATGGTGGGGAATCAAAGTCCTCATAGTTCACATGAGTGGGTCTTACGCTCTGAGGCAGCCCAAGATAATGGATTGGGGCTTACACTCTGAGGATACCCATTAGAGGATTTCATAGTCGATGCCTACTCTAAGCCCATGTGAGTCATGCTCAGTGTGAGAAACAAGAGGCAGTAGGGACCAGAAGACCCGATCAAGAAAGGTGCGTCTGTGGGAAGTGGAGTGGGGATTACACATGGAGCGGCCCATAAGGTCTGGGCTTACTCCGGAATGGACGCCCAGGGAGACAAAGCCCATAGGGAGAGGGAAAGAGGTTCTCATGTGCTCGTCACCTCTCCTGTTCCCAGGGAATGTACAGAAGGTCATGGGGGCCTCCTTCTGATGGGTATTTTACTACCCCCCGAAGAAGGGAGAAGTGCCCCGGCCCCAACAAGTGGAGGGGCATAAAAGGGACTCCGGAGCTCAGACTCCACATTAACGTTGGAATGTGAACCCAGGAATGCTTAGGAAATCCACTCAAGGGTCGGGTAAAACCCTTTTCCCCTGCTTACCATGGGTATGTGAACTGAAAACAGCGCATTGATACACCTGAAAGTCACATCACATGGGTCTGGCAGCTCTGGTAGAGGCCCTGGTTCAGGACTGATGAGTCATCCAATGAGGGAGTCATGGAGGATCAGGCTGGATGGGAAGGATTTTATATAGCTCAGGGAACAAAATCTCCAGAGGATTCCGCGGACCACACGTGGATATTGTTGGTGTCACCCTTCTTGTAGGGAAGTTCTACGTGGTTGGAGAAGTCGTCCGCAAACCAGGGTGGTCTACGGACTGATGGGCATCCCTCGAACCAGGGTGGTTCGCGGAACGGTTATCATCCCATGAACCAAGGTGTTTCGCGGCTTCGGGTTTGATCCGCATACCAGGGTGGTTCGCGGAGGGTTCCTTGCGAGCAGCGGTGGCCAAGGGCGGCACCGGTCAGGGGTTCATCGGTCAGGGCTTCGCCCGTGAAGGAGGGTGCTACGCGGTGCGATGGATTAGAAAAGAGGCATAAACTCTCTGGTCCACGGGGAGTGCATCCTCAGAGGGGCCATGGTTCACGGTCTTAGTTTCTTTGTTATTTTAAGTTTTCAGTTCAATAGGTTACTATGTGTTTTTGGTTCTTATTAGTTCGCTTCCAGCTTCATACTTGTTTTGGTTTGCGGACTGGAACTTCGCAGTTTGGGAAATCCTAAACTCCCTCCATAGAAATCCTTCCACCTAAATCTGATCAATCTCCTTCTGTCCCTTCTTATCTTCCCCTAGATACCCTTTAATAGAGTGGGGAAAAGGATGTATCTATGGTCATACAGAACCTATTGCGGAGGCGCAGGAACGAAAACCCGATTCACATATGAACTGGTCAATCCGCAACTCGCGGTGGACATCGAGCTCATCTCCCTCGCGAACCAAACGAGCTCTGGGAGTGCTTCATAGTCGTGGAGGGTTTTGCCTCCATTCCGCGAATGACAGAAGATGCGGACCGGGCCGGTTGAGGCACTCTGCAGCTAGGGGTGGTTCGTAATGGTGGACCAGTCCGGTGCTCGTCCTACTTCGCGCCCACAGAGGATCTCCGCCTCCATTCTACGAACAACAATAGTCCATGGAGGGTGTTCTTCACAGAACTAGCCACATGGCTTCATCATTTGGACCGGTCTGTGGACCGGTTCGGCTTTGTGCATCCTATGAGTTTTCTCCATTCTTCACACTAATTCTTTGGGGGAATTGGGTAGAATCACCTTTACAGATTTTTCAGGACTCTACAAATGCCCCCCATTGGAAGGTGGTCCAATCAGAATGAAGAGGAGGCCATTCGGATGCAGAGTGGTCCTGAAACATGGATGGTTTGTGGTAGTGGGGTGGACCCAGTGGGGGACCACACCTATAAATATGCAGGGCCCTTTTTTTGTATTTTTCCGGATTCTTCACGAAACCAGAGCCCTATCATTCATTTGTCTCTGCGTTCCCATTCCTTCGCGAAACACCTTGTCTGCGAACCAGCTTCCACTTTTCGTGAATCATTCCTCTTTAGTGGTCGCCTTCACATGCGGACCAATTTCCCAACCGCAAACCAATACTTTTAATTAATTAAAATTTAAGTCACGACGGGATATGGTGGAATTCGCCTAGCAGTTTCGATGATTCGCGTACTGAGGTCTTAGTGACCTTAAAAATTCTTAAGTCCTCCGAAATTAATTATTTAAATCTAGGATTAGGATCCCGTGGAGGAAACTGGTTTGCGGTTTTTTGTCCAACGCCCCATGGGACAACATACTGCAAACCCCTTCCACGTAGGGTTGGTTCGTGAGATGATATCATCACAAACCACTTTATGAGGCCTGCTCACGAAGGATTCTCGATTCCTTTTCCATACATCTGATATTTTCATCCATATTTTATTACTCTGGACTAACCATTTAGTAATCTACATAATGCAAGAAGAAAACATGGTTCCGCTTCACTATGAACCCAGACCTGCCGCAGAGCCTCTCCTGACTGGTTCAGGGAGATGTCTAGCCATGATTCGTATAGCGGAGAGCATCGAAGAGGACCCTAGTCGGTCCATCGTTCTTGACGATGGTGTCTTGAAGGAATTACTCTGTCATGAGCTCCTAAGTTATTTACTATCAAATCTACTTCCTATTTACGGCTTTGGTCTTCAAGACGACGTCCCTATCCCCCCTACAATCTCAGGTCTTCCGTCACCTTGCTTGGAAGCGTCGCCGAAGTGTATTGAGGCAAAACTCTCCCAGTTGTGGGAAATAATATCTGATCTTGACCCAAAAGATACCTTCATTTTCAAAGGCTCTATCTAGACCCAAAGTGATCAGTACAAACAAGAAATCTCTCAAGAGGATGTCCTCAAGAGTTACTCCTCCATAATCAACCTCGCTCGAGTGGATTCTGAAGCGGGGTGGAAACCCAAGTGGGATCATCGGTCTGGCGGGATTTTCTCAAATGACTGGGCCTGGGCTTTCTGGGTCCATAATCATTGTCGGGAATCTCCCGAGTCACTAGATGCAGTTAATTTGTACTTTGCAATGTGGGATTCCCAATTTTCTGTTTACCCACCATCTCTGATCCTACATGACCTGCTCAGTCGCTGGTGTTCAAGCACCAGTACTTTCCAACTTTTCCATGGAGAATTTGGCATTAGTCTGTAGGAAATCTATCAATTGGGAGGGATCCCAATTATCGGTGGGATGTATGTCGAGTTTCTTCCCACTCCTGGTGCGTGGGATGATGTCGAACAAGTGCCTTGATTGGCGAGGGATCTGCTGATTATGGTGGAGTAATCACTGGGTTAGGCCTTGCATTCCCGCTCTCTTATTCACTATAGCCACTGGATAGGGTTATTTATGAACACCACTGGTCTTGTGCCAAAGATCAAGCGCCCCATGACTCATCCTTCTCAACAGTCATAAACCATCCCCGGTTCCTACTGGGCGGTTATGGAGGCGGGCGATTACCTTTTATGGGGTTAGAAGGTGTGCCTTGGTGTGCCGCCTATGCTCCGGCTGGAAGGTCTGTTTGCTATGTTTTTGAGCGTGTGTATATTCCCTTCTCGGGATTCCAAACCATGTGTTAGGCCTTGAACCTTAATGATGGCAGTTGAGTTGGCAGAGGGTTGTCTGGTGAATTTAGTCATGCCCACTTTGGCTCATATTTTCGAACATCTGAGCCACATGCAGGAGGGCGGGTCACCATACAGTCTAAGTGGGCCATTTAAATTCATATATTGCTGGATAGAGAATCATTGTCACTCTTATGAGGACTGTCAGAACATGGTCATCCCGCTTCCTACTTTCCGGCCTAGTCTGCTTGATATAGCTTGGGTTCGTCTGAAGTCTTTCAATTTTGATGAAATCATCAAGCTCCTAAGTGAATTCTCCCAGTTTTCTTTCGCTCCCTACCCCACTCCTTCTAGTGTTGTGCTTGAAAACCATAGGGGGAGCCTTGAGGAACGTTCTTACACGATTTTACTGCGGGATGGGTTTCTGGACGCGTAGATTGATGAGGTTTTTTATGTGATTTTTATGCCCCACACCGCTTCTCCCATTAGTTTGGGTGTATGTAACTCCAAGTTTCCCTTCCCACTCCTCGGGCTTGAGGACTGCACCCGACCACTCTCTTTCAATGGTGGTTGATGCTGATGTGGGAGGGATCTTACACAAGAATTATCTTGCCTGATATGGGAGCGGCTTCCATCCTATCCTTGGAGTACACAAGGATGTGGGTAAAACATTACCCCAATGGGATCCTGGGGAAGGATATACAGCAGGTTCCAAAGTCAGGAGTCATTGCGGATGTTGTGCCTACCACACCTTCCTCATCGAATCTGAGGGAGGACCGACTGATTGCTCATCGGTCAAAACGACTCAAGGGATTCTCCTCTCACAACCCCTCTGAAGTCGAAGTTCAGATAAACCCAACCTTCATGGATGCAGATGAGGATGACCCGGTGGCTTTGGGTCCTAACGAGACAATTCTTGAAGTTTTACCGACTGATACTGGACTCAGCAACTTGATTCCCAAGCCTTAACTGGGGTTAGAAGCTTCAGACCTTCCAGCTTTGGAACTGTCTTCAAGCATACACATGCCTGTGCTGATTACAATGCTAGACTTTTCTCTTTTGCTATCTAGTGAGGATACCAATGATCCTCATGTCATGGTGGACCACCGAGCGGTGCACAACTGGGCCTGGAACCGGATTTGCAAGATTCCTGCTGAAACTCCTCTAGCTGAGATGGAATCTAAAACCGAAGCTCTCTGACAACACTTCCTGGGTTTGGGGTTAGGTGTCTTTAACTATCGGCAGTTCCATTCTCTTGCCTGCCAAGTTTTCATGGCCCGTGAGGAAGTTTCTGCTAGTGAACACAAACTTTCTCACCTTGCTCCCTCTCATTGCGGGACCTAAGCCCTATAGGAAGCCATGATACAGCTCCATCAACTGATAGTGCATGAGGCGATCTCTTGAGATCAGGCGGTAGTCCTATCCTCCGAGTTGCATGAATGTGAAGAAAGGGAAGTGATGCTAAGGGATCAATTATCAACTGTGGATGGTCATCTTGAAGCCACCAGGAAAGGGAACAATGATCTCCAAACAATAGTGGAGCATACCCATTCGGTGGCTGAGGTTGAGGCCAGGGAAAAGGTCGTGCAGGAGCAGTCTCGCAACAACCTTCGCCGCTCGGTTGTTGACCTGGTGAAGAAAACAAGTCAGGATCCTTTGTGACTATCAGATCCCTTCTTATACTCTCAATTTTACTTACCCCTCTTTTTTTGTGAGGGAGAGACCCTATCTTGTGGACATCCTCCCACCTCAACCCTTTTTTTTAAACGGAATACAACCTACGACAATCTTCTGTTGCTGTAAAATTTGATTGTTGCTGGAACAATTGTTGTGTAAATAACAACTCACTCAATCAGAATTTATCATAACTCAACAAACTCTAACTTTTTCCTGGACCATGAGGTCCAGCGAGCATAGTTTGACTATTGTTAGGGTTTTGTAGAAAAAAACCCACAAAAATTTTGTCTTTTCATTTAATTCCCTAATTTTTCCAAGGCCCATTTAGCGTGGACCCAGCGGGTATGGCCTGACTTTTTCTTTGGTCGCCTTTTTCGGTTTTTCAGCCTAACGGGTTTTGTGCCTTTTTTTTGAGCGGTTTATAGTCCCTCCATCAAGAATATCATTACTGATATTTTAGGTCAAACAACTTTGACCATTTAAGGTGGGGCTAGGGCCCCAATGAGTTTTGGTTGATTAAAAGATGTCTCAATGTCCTTAAGATGCATGTGGAGGGAGTGTGTTTAGATTTGAACGACATTGAGGGCATGTCTCAAGGCATGGGAGTTGTATTGGCGTACAGAGGTGGGAAAAGAATATCCTAAGGAAATATTTCCTTTAATAGATGGGCCAGGGGTGATCAATATGCAGAGCCGCTGAAGGCATGGTGTGCATATTTGTGCAAAGTTGTCCTTAAGTCAATGACTCTCCAATTCTGATGGCCATATGACTTCATGAATGTCCGGATTATAGAAACCACCATGGGTGGCTTAGAGAATTATTAAAACCACTGAGGGTGTCTTGGAAAGGATATGTGATGTCTGAAAGGTTTTTAGAACATCTGTATCAATCAGGAGCATGGAATCAAGGTTTTTGTCCTACGCATTTATCTAGCGTAAAGGATGGTTAGAGCTTGGCACAGTTTAACGTCATGCAGTTGGGACATTACCTAGAATGGAATGAGTTCTCCTGGTCCTCAGTAATCTCACCAGAGATGTTCCACCATATTCAAGCAGGGTTGTGAAAGAGAATGGTAAACTATATCTCAGAGGTTTTTTGAATTATGGGATGAACATAGGGGCTCAGGGTCCAAGAGGCGTATGGAGAGAAGCATTGCCTGGGGAAATCTTGCCTTTGGTATATTGGCCAAGGGATATCAATATGTAGATCCGCTGAGGGCATGGTATGAATAGTCATGCAAAGGTGTCCTTGGGTCAATGATTGTATTCTCCCGATAGCCGAGAAACTTCAGGGAAGTTGAGATTTGGACCAATAGGGATGGCTTATGAGAGTTTTGCTTTTTCCTGAGTATGGAGTATGGTTTATAAAGGGAGGGTGCCTGGATACGGGAGAAGTTTCTAGGCTAAATATCCCAAGAATGGGTGAAGCCATTCCTTCTCATGAAGGTGTTAGACGGTGGTTCGTGTAGGTCAAATCCATGCACTGGGGGATAGGGAAAAACCTCCATTCTTTAATGAACGCATGATAGGTTTGACCATGCAGTTTAACGTCATGCGATAAGGATGGATTCTGTGCAGTTTAACATCATGTGGTAAGGACGGGGAGTGTTATTAGATTTTGCGCAGTTTAAAGTCATGCGTTAAGGACGTGGAGTGTTATTAGATTCCGTACAGTTTAACGACATGCGGTAACTACATGGGGTATTTTTAAACCAGTGAAAACACTTGGGGTTATAGGCATTTCCCTGGATGTTTAATGCTTGGTCTTTTTATCTTTACGCCAAGTGGCCAAGATGCTCCATGTAGTTTAACATCATGTAGTAAGGACGTAATTGTAAAGGCCTCTCTTGATTAGAATGTAACTGGGCCTGAGCATCTCTGCATGCCCAAGACATGGAGAGGGGTCGATTGGTGTAAATCATGGTTCTGGGGCTTCTTGGATCAGGAGAAATGATATGGGGGCCCTGAGGCCGGTAAGCATACACGGCTTGGAAGAGTTTCCCCTGTGGAAATCTTTCCATTGGTAGACGGGCCAGGGGCTATCAATATGTAGAGCCACTGAGGGCATGGTATGCATAGTCATGCAAAGTTGTCCGCGGGTCAATAAATTTCCACTTCCGATGGCCATGAATGGTTATGAGTATAACGACCCATACTTTACATACATTGTTAATACTTCAAAATTTAAGCACACTTATTACAACATATGACAAAACCACAAAGGAACGTATATGTATAGTGTCTTTAGAAACTGGGAAACATAAACAACTGGTTCATAAATATTCTACAGTGTCTCCCATTTATTTAATCATATCTAGGGTCCCTTTTAGCATATTCTACTTAATATCCATCTTCCTGAACTGGGGAAAAGAAAACATAAAAGGGTGAGCTCAAATGCTCAGTAAGGGAAAATAAAGGAAATAAATATCATATCATATCTTTTTGAAAATCATAACCTGCAAAAGAGATCATAATATCTTAACATGTAATAAATCATAGAAGTGAAAATGAGATCCCCATAATCATAACATAAAACTTGAAACTTTGTGGCATGCACACATAATCATGGAAAATCATTTCTTGTTAGTCATGACTCATTGCCAAGACTATCTTAGCGGACAAAGTCCATTTCTGAACCGAGTTCACTCCTCGTTTCAGTCCTGTATCACTGAACCGAAATAACCTTCCGTTCTAGCCATGTCTATCTCATGAGATATAAATCTTTACCCAATGCATTGGAGGGAGATATAGGTCCCACCCATCATATAATGAATCCTTTCTTATGTGTGCCACATAATCATAAATCATACATCATCGCATAACACATGTAACAAAAATGGGATTCTTGAAACATCATGACATCATAAAACAAATCATATAAGGTAAATTACTTCATGAAAATAATTCCCTCACAACATAATCAAATCAATGTAATAATAGGGATAAAAACAGAACCCTATATTATCTTAGATGGAAAATAATTTTGATAAAACATTTGAACTCCATTCTTGAGGAAAATATCCTTTCTACTTCAAAAACACTTTTCTTTTCTTAACATGTCATACAATTATAAACTAAAAGAAGTTGATTAAAAGTAAACTTGAAAACTTATATGGGAAGATTCTTGGAAATAAGGTTTTAAAAATCCATTCTTTCCGTATAAGTTAAAAAAACATTCTTCTCGTACATTTGTCGGAAAAGTCAAAAAGTACCTCGTACGAAAAATGACAAAAGATTCCTTTCATATCTTTTAATAAGAAAATCACCGAAGGGTAAAATTGGATTTAAACAATTTTAGGTGGATGGAAACAATATTTCATATTGAGGAAACATGGATGTGGATGATAAAATACACCCCAGTAAATACCAAAGTATAAACAATCTCGGATAAAAATGAGATTGTGATATTTCCCTTACCTTAGGTCCGATTTGCTTTGTACATGTCCGAAGCTCCTGTATAATGGTTTAAATAATGTTATTGACTTATTAAAGAATCATACATATTGATATGATATCATATATGGTCATATTCTTAGCTTCTTATTAGTAATATTTCATTGTTACTTGTTACTCGGGTCTTTATTGCCTTTTGTTCTTATGCGTGTTTTGCCGAATAAATTCTTATTCTTCTTTTAAGGTTATAGATACCTTATATCCAGAATTTTATTATTGTAAC
The DNA here is from genome assembly GCA_963277665.1 of Viscum album. NCBI lineage: Eukaryota > Viridiplantae > Streptophyta > Magnoliopsida > Santalales > Viscaceae > Viscum > Viscum album. The sequence continues at coordinate 764,934,281 of OY728119.1, read as the reverse complement.
ATATATCATATTTATTCATTCAATTCATTTATATAATTACTATGTAATGATGATCATGTAGAACGAGTCGCATCACATCGTGGAGACGGTATTCCGTACGTATGCACGAGTGATGATATTGTTCCCATGATCGTGGAATTGTATTTAAGTGTATTTATACTATTTCAGTATCAATATCACTTTATAATAATCATATATAGTTACTCATTAGACCATTATACCCATCCTTGTAAGGTGATGGTGGAAAATAGATTACACCACGGCGTGGAGACGGTATTCCGTACGTATGCACGTGCGGTGATTTCATTTTTTCGTAGGATGGATAGAAGGTAAATTAGGGTTGTTTAATATTTATAATAACATATAAGTATGTAATTAATACTGATGTTATTACTTTATCATGAAACAACTAAATAAGAATAAGTTGAAGAAGAAAGAAATTGAAAAGATCGGTAATGGATATTACCTCTTCTTTTAAACGCCTCTTTGAATCCTCCACTTAGGGAACTAAGATTGGTATTTGAAGAAGACCAGGACCTCTAGGATTATTCTAGGGAAGTGTAGAAGGGATTTTGGCAGGGGTTGGCCGAGCTTGAGTGCTCAAATTGGTGTGAGGAAGAGGGGGAGGAGGTGCCCTTTTATAAGGGAGGAGAGGGGCACCTTAGGAATATCTCAAAAATATTATTTTATATTAAAGTAAAAATCGGTTTATAATGGTTCCAAAGGGTCTTATTTCGAAGTTAAAGTGGGGATGGGTCGAAATCCTATCAACCAATAGGATTTAGACATGTTTAGGTTATTATTTTAACCTTATCAATTAGATTTAACTCTAAGTTAAATAATTTAACTTTTACTGTGACTTTTTGTTTTCTTACACTATATGGTTAATACACTTACTATAACAAGCCAAACGAACCCCAAGTTGTTTATTATTAATATATATATATCCTTATCTAAGTCATTTGTCTGAACCTTATATTTTTAGCAATAAAATAACAATTAAAAATATAATATTTGCTTTAAAAACTATTTTATGTCAATTTTGACACTATTTAGTAATTGATTTTTATGAAAATCGTAACAGAATTATATGTTCGAACCAAGTTGATTAAATCAGCAATAATATATCATAGTAACCTAGAAAATTAGTGGAATTCATAAAAAGGCTCAAATTACATTTATTTGAGCATTTATAACATCAATTATGTTAACATTTCCTTAAAAGGGTAATTACTGCATCATCGTTGTGTCATAAATAAATTAATTTATTTAAAGTCTAAAAATTATAAATAAAATATCATTATGTAGGAAATATTTTTATCTTTCTAATGAATATTTATAGTCGAATTTATCTTATGTATAACCCCATATTAAAAATGTTTTAGTTATTAATCTTTGATTTTAACTATTTTAACTATTCATTAAATATAATAATATTAAATGTCATAATCTAATCCAAGTGGACCTAAATGGTCATATTATATTCATAAGGTTGTTTCTGGTCGAATTACACTTATTCAATAAAATTAGGACATGTGTTAGGATAATAGTAATATCATATTTACCCTTAGTTACCCTATTTACTATTAACCGCGGTAAAAAAAAAGTAAAAAGTTACTATTCACCAAAAAATTATTTTTATCTCATTGAACCACATTTTACTTACTGATATCAACTGTGTCTGTCGGATTTTCGAAATTCCATTCACAGAAGCACTAAAATTATGTTTTATGCAAAATTCAGTTTTTAACCTACCACTTAGTGGTTTCACTATTCATCAAAAATTGAAAGTTTTCAGAAAAATACCAAAATTTCACCCTAGGCTAATTTCAGTATTCCGAATCCAAAAATGAAGTCCATTTTGAAAAATAAAATTTATAAAATTTTAAAAAGTGGTTATTACTATTCATAATGGCTAGTTTTAATAGCATATCGTTGTTTAGTGAAACTCGGTATTGCGTACAACGCAAGCTATCGAGGATGGTCGCGATTGCGTATAAAGCAAGCCAAGAAAGTGTTGTGTAGAAAAAGATTCCTTTGATGATTTATATAACATAAAAGTCTCGGGTGTAACATTCTACCCCCCTTAAAAAGAATTTCGCCCTCGGAATTCGTCACTTTGTAACAAACAGATGAGGATACTTCTCCCTCATCATATCCTCAAGCTCCCATGTAGCTTCTTCAAGTTGGTGGTTCCACCATAAAACTTTCACCAATCGAGTGGTCTTGTTTCGTAGGAATTTTTTGCTACGATCCAGAATCTCTATCGGTTGTTCTTCATAAGAAAGCTCTTGCTCCAGCGGTACAACTTCTGAGCTGAGTACATGTGAAGGATTAGGTATGTACTTTCTCCGGAGAGATACATGGAACACATCGTGAACTTGAGAGAGATTCAGTGGAAGCGCCAATCGGTAAGCTACCTTCCCAACATGATCCAGTATTTCGAAAGGACCGATATATCTAGGGCTCAACTTCCCCTTCTTTCCAAATCTCATGACTTTCTTCCAGGGAGATATCCGTAAGAACACTTTATCGCCCACTTCAAACTCTAGGTCTTTTCTTCGGTTGTCGGTATAACTTTTCTGTCGACTCTGAGCTGCTCTTATGTGTTGTTGAATAGATCTGACCTTTTCTGCCATTTCATCAACGAGATCAGGTCCTAATAGCTTTCTTTCCCCAACTTCATCCCAGCAAGTTGGAGTCCTGCATTTCTTTCCATAGAGAGCTTCATAAGGAGCCATCTAAATACTAGAGTGAAAGCTATTATTATAAGAAAATTCCACCAAATGTAGGTGTTGATCCCAACCTCCTTTGAAATCCATAGAGCAATCTCTCAACATATCTTCTGGGGTTTGAATTGTTCTCTCAGACTGACCGTCTGTCTGAGGATGATAAGCAGTGCTGAAACTCAACTCTGTATCCAGAGTATGCTGAAGACTTCGCCAGAACTTCGAGGTAAATCTCGGATCTCGATCAGATATAATAGAAAGTGGTACTCCATGCAATCTTACCACTTCCTTTACATATATCCTGGAAAGCTGATCTAGAGAGAAATCCTCTCTAATAGCAATGAAGTGTGCAGACTTTGTGAGACGATCATCTATGACCCAGATAGCATTATTGCCTTTGGATGTTTTAGGAAGTCCTGTGACAAAGTCCATAGTGATGTTTTCCCATTTCCATTCAGGTATGGGTAATGGTTGTAATATCCCCTTAGACTTCTGTCTCTCAGCTTTAACTTGTTGACAAACCAAGCATCGAGAGACATATTCAGCAACATCTCTTTTCATGCCATCCCACCAGAAGTACTCTTTCAGGTCCCTATACATCTTCGTGCTTCCAGGATGAATAGAGAATGAAGAACTATGAGCCTCATCCAGCAGCTCCTTCTTTAATTTGGGGATGGGAGGAACACAAACCCGATTCTTGAACTTTATTATCCCATCAAAATCAAGGTTGAATTCAGGAAAATTTCTCACCTTATTTTGTAACTCAACATCTTCTTTCTGTGCCTCTTTAATCTTCACATGAATAGATGGTTGAACATTCATTTGAGAAAGATAAGATTTTTCCCCTTCCATTATAATTCCAAGATCCATCCTTTGTAAATACATAAATATTGGATCTTTTGTGATCCTCATCATGGATAAACTAGCATGGTCTTGTCGACTTAATGCATCTGCCACCTTGTTTTCTTTCCCAGGGTGGTAATGGATTGAGCAGTCATAATCCTTAATCAGCTCCAACCATCTTCTTTGATGCATATTCAGCTCATTTTGTGTGAATATATACTTTAAACATTTATGATCAGTATAAATATCACACCTTTCACCATAAAGGTAATGCCTCCAAATATTTAATGCAAAGATTACTGCAGCTAACTCCAAATCATGAGTTGGGTAATTTTTCTCATGTATTTTCAACTGTCATGAGGCATATGCTATCACCATATCATTTTGCATAAGAACACACCCCAATCCCTTCTTGGATTCATCACTGTAGATCAAAAACCTTTCTCCACTACAAGGCAGTGTGAGCACAGGTGCACTAGCTATCCTTCTTTTCAACTCCTTGAAATTCTCTTCACATTCCTCTGTCCAAACAAACATAACTGCTTTCCAAGTCAACTTGGTGAGTGGATTAGATAATCATGAATAATCTTTTACAAAACATCGATAATATCCAGCCAAACCAAGAAAACTTCGGATCTCAGTTACTGTTGTTGGTCTCGACCATCTTTCGATAACCTCTGTTTTTGCTGGATCCACAGATATCCCCTCTTTTGAGATTATGTGACCCAAAAATGAAACTTTTTGAAGCCAAAATTCACACTTGGTAAATTTGGCATAAAGATTCTCCTTTCTCAGGGTCTTCAATATAATTCTCAAGTGATCTTCATGCTCTTCCTTGCTCTTTGAATAGAAAAGACTATCGTCTATAAAGACTACCACAAATTGATCAAGATAGTCTCTAAAGACTCTATTCATTAGATACATGAAGATAGCAGGGGCATTAGTAAGACCAAATGGCATCACTATAAATTCATAATGTCCATACCTTGTACAGAAAGTCGTCTTTGTTATATCCTCCCTTTTGACCCTTAATTGATGATACCCTGAAAGAAGATCAATCTTGGAAAAGTATTGAGCTCCGCGTAGTTGGTCAAATAAGTCATCAATGCATGGGAGAGGATATTGGTTCTTGATAGTGATCTTGTTAAGTTCTCGATAATCAATGCAGAGTCTCATTGATCCATCTTTCTTCTTAACAAATAGAACAGGTGCTCCCCAAGGTGATGCACTAGGGCGTATGAATCCCTTATCAAGATTCTCTTGGAGTTGCTTCTTCAATTCCTGCAACTCTATTGGAGCCATTCTATAAGGTGTCTTTGAAATAGGCAAAGCACCCGGTATGAGTTCTATTGAAAACTCAACTTCACGATTTGGTGGAAGACCCGGTAATTCCTCCGGAAAGACATCATAAAACTCCCGTACGATGGGCATATTCTTAATCGCGAGTTTCTGACCAACCATTTTAGATAAATAACCTTCATTTAGTGGAATCAACACCTATAAAATGGAAGAAATTTCCACTGGAAGGTTATGTTCATCCTTGAATTGATAGACTATCATAGATTGATCTGGAATATGAAATGTGACTTCCCTTATTTGAAAATTGATATGAGCTCCGTATAAAGAAAGCCAATCCATGCCAAGAATCACATCGAATTCCACTATAGGAAGGATCACCAGATTTGCAGGAAGCACTTTACCACAAACTTCGATCAGAGAAGAATTATATACTTTTGATGCGATTGATGTGCCATTAGGTGTTGTCACAGCTAACTCAACATCTAATTGTTGAGGTAATATGGTGATACCCTTAGAAAATTCTTCAGAAATAAAAGAGTGGGTGGATCTAGAATCAAATAAAACATTTTCTACTTTAGAGTGGATGGTAAGTGTACCTTTCACCACTTCGTTATCGTACTCCACATCGTTGATAGAAATTGCATGTGACTTTCCTTTGTCTTTAGCCTTAAGAGTTTGTTGACGTCGACCATCATCATCAACCCTTGGATTTGGGCATTGATTGGCATAATGCCCCATCTCCTTGCACTTGAAACATTGAAGAGTAGTAGGTTCATTCTGTGTATCCCTTCCTTTGTTTGCATCATTAGACATCTTCTTTCCATTATCACAGCATTCAAATGCCCGATGAACTTCCTTTCCACATTTGAAACATTTACTTGTCCCTTTAAGACAACTCCCTCCATGTTTCTTTCCACACTTTGAGCATAAGGGAAAGCTCATCTTATTTTCAGTGTGCTCTTTAGATTTTCCTTTGAATTCCATTTTCCTCTTCTTATCAAACCCATATGACTGATGGGTTACTCCAATATCCATCTCGACTTTGAGAGCACATCGAACGATTTCCTCGTAGCTATTGAAGTCCCTTATGAATAACGCTCTTCGAAGACTTGGTTTTAAGCCACTAAAGAATCGATCGATCTTACTCTCAGGTTGGATAATAATACTAGAAGCGTAACTTGCAAGTATTGTAAAATTTGCTTTATAGGTACCAACAGATTCATCATCCCTTTGCTTCAATTCAAGAAACTCCTTCTCCATCTTAGTTCGAAGAATACGAGGGAAATACTTATTGAAAAATAAGTGTTTGAACTCGTCCCATTCCATGGACTCAATTTCATCCCTTGGACTCGTATTCTTAATAAGATTCCACCATTGATCAGCATCTCCTTCCAAACGATACACTGCTAGGATGACTTTATCATGTTTAGAACATTGAAGAACTGAAAATATCTTTTCAGTAGTACTAATCCATTGTTCAGCAACTAATGGATCAGTAGACCCGCTGAAAGAAGGTGGACGCTGCCTCATGAAGGATTCAATAGAATGTTTCTCCTTCCTTTGCTCGTTTGGAAGTCCTGAATGATTCATAGCTTGAGAAAGTTGTGTGAGCATGGCTACAAGATTTTGCATTCTAGCTCCCATATCGTTTGGTTGCTCAGGGGGACAATCATTGCATTGCCCATCGCATTCCGCATTAACACGGTTCCTTCAGATTCCATCCATTGACTAAAACCAAGAAGAATAGTGTGAGCAACACTAATAGGAAAACCACATAATTCAAGAATAAAATTTTCACGCTTAAGGTCTTATCCTAGGTTATTCATGGCCATTTCTAAAACACTAAGATTGTGTTCTATGCTTAGACTTATCCTTAGGGTTCTTACTAAGGCTTTCATATCCCAGTTTCCAAAGGCTGATTATACCTTTCCTCTGATACCAACTATAATGACACATACTTTGCATACATTGTTAATACTTCAAAATTGAATCACACTTATTACAACATATGAAAAAACCACAAAGGACCATATAGGTATTGTGTCTTTAGAAACTGGGAAACATAAACAACTGGTTCATAAATCTTCTACAGTGTCTCCCATTTATTTCATCATATCTAGGGTCCCTTTTAGCATATTCTACTTAATATCCATATTCCTGACCTGGGGAAAAGAAAACATAAAAGGGTGAGCTCAAATGCTCAGCAAGGGAAAATAAAGGAAATAAATATCATATCATATGTTTTTGAAAATCATAACCTACAAAAGAGATCATAATATCTTAACATGGAATAAATCATAGAAGTGAAAATGAGATCCCCATAATCATAACATAAAACTTGAAACTTTGTGGCATGCACACATAATCATGGAAAATCATTTCTTGTTAGTCATGACTCATTCCCAAGACTATCTTAGTGGAAAAAGTCCATTTCTGAACCGAGTTCACTCCTCGTTTCAGTCCTGTATCACTGAACCGAAATAACCTTCCATTCCAGCCATGTCTATCTCACGAGATATAAATCTTTACCCAATGCATTGGAGGGAGATATAGGTCCCACCCATTTTATAATGAATCCTTTCTTATGTGTGCCACATAATCATAAATCATATATCATCGCATAACACATGTAACAAAAATGGGATTCTTGAAACATCATGACATCATAAAACAAATCATATAAGGTAAATGACTTCATGAAAATAATTCCCTCACAATATAATCAAATCAATGTAATAATAGGGATAAAAACAGAACCCTATATTATCTTAGATGGAAAATAATTTTGATAAACCATTTGAACTCCATTCTTGAGGAAAATATCCTTTCTACTTCAAAAACACTTTTCTTTTCTTAACATGTCATACAATTATAAACTAAAAGAAGTTGATTAAAAATAAACTTGAAAACTTATATGGGAAGATTCTTGGAAATAAGGTTTTAAAAATCCATTCTTGCCGTATAAGTTAAAAAAACATTCTTCTCGTACTTTTGTCGGAAAAGTCAAAAAGTACCTCGTACGAAAAATGACAAAAGATTCCTTTCATATCTTTTAATAAAAAAATCACCGAAGGGTAAAATTGGATTTAAACAATTGTAGGTGGATGGAAACAATATTTCATATTGAGGAAACATGGATGTGGATGATAAAATACACCCCAGTAAATACCAAAGTATAAACAATCTCGGATAAAAATGAGATTGTGATATTTCCCTTACCTTAGGTCCGATTTTCTTTGTACGTGTCCGAAGATCCTTTATAATGGTTTAAATAATGTTATTTACTTATTACAGAATCATAAATATTGATATGATATCATATATGGTCATATTCTTAGCTTCTTATTAGTAATATTTCATTGTTACTTGTTACTCGGGTCTTTATTACCTTTTGTTCTTATGCGTGTTTGCCGAATAAATTCTTATTATTCTTTTAAGGTTATAGATACCTTATATCCAGAATTGTATTAGTGTAAAATATATCATATTTATTCATTCAATTCATTTATATAATTAATATGTAATGATGATCATGTAGAACGAGTCGCATCACATCGTGGAGACGGTATTCCGTACGTACGCACGAGCGATGATATTGTTCCCATGATCGTGGAATTGTATTTAAGTGTATTTATAATATTTCAGTATAAATATCACTTTATAATAATCATATATAGTTACTCATTAGACCATTATACCCATCCTTGTAAGGTGATGGTGAAAATAGATTACACCACGGCGTGGAGACGGTATTCCGTACATACACACGCGCGGTGATTTCATTTTTTCGTAGGATGGATAGAAGGTGAATTAGGGTTGTTTCATATTTATAATAACATATAAGTATGTAAGTAATACTGATGTTATTACTTTATCATGAAACAACTAAATAAGAAGAAGTTGAAGAAGAAAGAAATTGAAAAGATCGGCAATGGATATTACCTCTTCTTTTAAACGCCTCTTTGAATACTCCACTTAGGGAACTAAGATTGGTCTTTGAAGAAGACCAGGACCTCTAGGATTATTCTAGGGAAGTGGAAAATGGATTTTGGCAGGGGTTGGCCGAGCTTTAGTGCTCAAATTGGTGTGAGGAGGAGGGGGAGGAGGTGCCCTTTTATAAGGGAGGAGAGGGGCACCTTAGGAATATCTCAAAATATTATTTTATATTAAAGTCAAAATTGGTTTATAATGGTTCCAAAGGGTCCTATTTAGAAGGTAAAGTGGGGATGGGTATAAATAATATCAACCAATAGGATTTAGACAAGTTTAGGTTATTATTGTAACCTTATCAATTAGATTTAACTCTAAGTTAAATAATTTAACTTTTACCGTGACTTTTTGTTTTCTTACACTATATGGTTAATACACTTACTATAACATGCCAAACGAACCACAAGTTGTTTATTATTAACATATATATCCTTATATAAGTCATTTGGATGAACCTTAGATTTTTAGGAATAAAATAACAACTAATAATATAATATTTGTTTTAAAAACTATTTTATGTCAATTTTGACACTATTTAGTAATTGATTTTTGTGAAAATCATAACAGAATTATATGTTCAAACCAAGCTGATTTACTCAACACTAATATATCATAGTAACCTAGAAAATTATTTTAATTCCTAAAAAGGCTCAAATTACATTTATTTGAGCATTTATAACATCAATTATGTTAACATTTCCTTAAAAGGGTAATTACAGCATCATCGTTGTGTCATAAATAAATTAATTTATTTAAAGTCTAAAAATTATAAATAAAATAACATTATGTAGGAAATCTTTTTATCTTTCTAATGAATATTTATAGTCGAATTTAGCTTATGTATAACCCCATATTAAAAATGTTTTAGTTATTAAACTTTGATTTTAACTATTTTAACTATTCATTAAATAAAATAATATTAAATGTCATAATCTAATCCAAGTTGACCTAAATAGTCATATTATATTCATAAGGTTGTTTTTGGTCGAATTAAAATTATCCAATAGAATTAGGACATGTGTTAGGGTAATAGTAATATCATATTTACCATTAGTTACCCTATTTACTATTAACCGCGGTAAAAAAAGTAAAAAGTTACTATTCACAAAAAAATTATTTTTATCTCATTGAACCACATTTTACTTACTGATATCAACCGTGTCTGTCGGATTTTTGAAATTCCATTCACAGAAGTGGTAAAATTAAGTTTTATGCAAAATTCAGTTTTTAACCTACCACTTAATGGTTTCACTATTCATCAAAAATTGAAAGTTTTCAGAAAAATACCAAAATTTCATCCTAGGCTAATTTTGGTATTCCGAATCCAAAAATGAAGTCCATTTTGAAAAATAAAATTTATAAAATTTCAAAAAGTGGTTATTACTATTCATAACGGCTAGTTTTAATAGCATATCGTTGTTTAGTGAAACTCGGTATTGCGTACAACGCAAGCTATCGAGGAAGGTCGTGATTGCGTGTAAAGAAAGCCAAGAAAGTGTTGTGTAGAAAAAGATTCCTTTGATGATTTATATAACATAAAAGTCTCAGGTGTTACAATGAGGATCTGCAATTGTCCGGGCCATGAAGTCTGTCATTTGGTAAGAAAATGTCTTGACATGACAGGAACACTCGCCCCTGGTTGCTGTTAAAGCTTAGAGAGCTCCCTGCACTGATTCATTTTGTGAGTGGGGGTGTACCTTTAACCTATGCAGTTTAACATCGTGTGGTAAGGACGAAGTAATCCTAGTTTAGCGGTCATAGAGCTCAAACCACTGGGTGACTATTGCTGCAGCCACTCAAAGGATAAATGAGTTAACATGCTCTAATATACTCTGGACTGGGTGAGGGATGGAGGATGTAAACTGCAACTCTAAGGTTTCCCGGATCAGGAGATGGGGTGTGGGGGATCTAAGGCCGGTAAGCGTATGCAGCTAGGAAGAGTGTCACCCAAGGAAATCATTCCATTGGTAGACTGGCTAGGGTCTATGAATATGCAGTGCCGCTAAGGGCATGGTATGCATAGTCATTTAATGGTGTCCCTGGGTCAATAACTTTTCTATTCTGATGGCCATGAATGATTATGAAAATATGAGATTTCTCACAGTACAGAGTTCAACATGTGGGGATAATGGTGTCCGAGAATACAAGAAACATCTTCACTACAATTGTCTGTTGAGTCAAATTAGCCTAGTCCAGGCTTGATGTTCGTAGATGCAGGTCATCATGCGAACCATGAGCGAATACATAGGCTAACCGGGTAGGGATACCCTAACGATGTTTGGATGTGAAAAGGGGGTGAACTTGTAAACCACTGCGCCGTAAATTTCTAGATCTGAAGATATGATATGGGGGATCTGAGGCCGGTAAGCGTACGGAGCTAGGAAGAGTGTCACCTACGGAAATCATGCCTTTGGTAGACGGGCTAGGGGATATCAATATGAAGATCTGCTGAGGGAATGGTATTCATAGTCTTGCAAAGGTGTCCACGGGTCGATGAATTTCTACTTCTGATGGCCATGAATGGTTATGATGATCCATAATTATCTGGGCCGTGGAGTCTGATGTATGGGTAGGATGCATCCAAATGTTCAAGGAGTATTCCCACCTCATAATGCCATACATCTTAGGTGGTTCGCAATGAAATTCGTGCATTTTAACGTCATGCGGTGAGGACACAGTCCGTGCAGTTTAACGTTATGCAGTGAGGATGAAAAATACACTCCATTAAAGTATGGTCCGTAAACGGGGGAAAGGGAATTTTCAATTTCTACTTGGGGATGGTTGAGATAGGGTGAGGGAACCCTGGCATCACTACGTATCCTACGAGGGTAGGAATCGAGCCCCAAGTAGTTATCTGAAGTCTGTGCAGTTTAATGTAATGCGGTAAGGACAGGGAGTACACCATATACAGGTCTGTTCTGTACACGGGGGGAAATGGTATTTTTACCTTTCATTATCTATGCAGTTTAACGTCGTCCGGTAAGGATGAAAAAACACACCTCTTACAGGTCTGGTCTATACACGAGGGAAAGGGAGCATTCTTAAATATTATTATTTGTGCTGTTAAACATCATGTAGTAAGGATGTGGAATACAAGCCGCACAGGTCTGGTACATTCACGGGGGAAAGGGAAATTCTTAAATCTTATTATCTGTGTAGTTTAACGTCATGCAGTAAGGATGAAAAATAAACATTTTTCAGGTTTGTTCCATACACGGTGAAAGGGGCATTTTTTTCCTTACCCGTGTAGTTTAACGTCGGGCAGTAAGGATGAGGAATACACCCCAAGAATGGCTCATCCATACACAGTGGGAAAGAGAGCATTTTTAACTTTTATTTTAGGTGGCTGGGCCAGGGTGTGGAATTCTGGTGTCACTACGTATCCTGAAAAGGTAGGAATAAAGCCTCACGTAGTTCTCTGCTAAATATACTTTGTGCAGGTCTGGTCCATACATAGGGGAAGGGGGTATTTGCAGCTCTTATTTTTGGGTGGCTAGGCTAGGACGAGGAACCCTGGTGTCGCTACATATCCTGCGAAGGTAGGAATCAAGCCGTATGTAGTTCTCTGAAATCCGTGCAGTTTATCATCATGGAGTAAGGACACGAAGGGTACACATCGTGCAGTTCTAGTCCATACATGGGGGAAAAGGGAATTTTTAAACCTTCTTAGGGATTCCTGGGCTAGGATGGGAAACCCTGGCGTCACTACGTATCCTGTGATGGCAAGAATCAAGCCGTGCATAGTTCTCTGTAATCCATGCAGTTTAACGTTGTGCGGTAAGGATGAAGGGTACACCCCGTGTAGGTATGGTCCTTACACGGGGGAAAAGGACATTTCTAAACCTTCTTGGGATGGCTGGGCCAGGATGGGAAACTCTGGCGTCACTCCATATCCTACGAGGGCAGGAATCAAGCCATACGTAGTTCTCTAAAATCCATGCAATTTAACGTCATGCGGTATGGACGAAGCTTACACCCCATGCAGGTCTAGTCCATACACAGGGAAAAGGGAATTTTTAAACCTTCTTGGGTATGGATGGGCTAGGATGGGAAACCCTGGCGGCACTACGTATCCTGTTAGGCCAGGAATCAAGCTGTACATAGTTCTCTAAAATATGTGCAGTTTAACATCATGCGGTAAGGATTAAGGGTATACCCCATGCAGGTCTATCCCATACACGGGGGAAAAGGGAATTTTAAACTTTAATTTGGGGGTGGATGGGCCAAGATGGAGAACCCTGGCGTCGCTACGTATCCTGTGAGGGTAGGAATCAAGTCGTACATAGTTCTATGAAATCCATGAAGTTTAACGTCATGCAGTAAGGACGAGAAGTACACCCCGTGAAGGTCTAGTCCGTACATGGGGGAGAGAGGACATTTTTAACGTTAATTTGGGGGTGGCTGGGACATGATGGGGAACCCTGGAATCACTGTGTATCCTGCGAGGGAAGGAATCAAGCCATACGTAGTTCTCTGAAATCCGTGCAGTTTAACGTCGTGCGGTAAGACGCAAAATACACCCTGTGTAGGTCTGGTACGTTCACGGGGGAGGGAGAATTTTTATCTTTCCTTCATCTTTTTTAGAGGTGGCTGGGACAGGATGGGGGCTCCTGGTGTCACTATGTATCCTGTGAGGGCAGGAATCAAGCCTCACATAGTTCTCTTAAAAATAACACACCCCATGCAGGTCCGGTCCATACACAGGGGAGAGGGAATTTCCTAAAGATTCTTGTCCATGCAGTTTAACGTCGTGCGGTGAGGACGATATACTCTTAGTTTAGGGTTATAGAGTTTGGACCATTGGGTGATTGGTAGTTTAATTTCATGCAGCTCGGACGATTCCCCCCTTTTTTATTTTCCATGCAGTTTATCTTCGTGCGGTAAGGAAGAGAAATAATTTTGGTTTCTATGCGAAATACTTCATCAAGAATCTCACATTGGTAGGAGCTGTGGTGAATTGCCTGTCCATGGAGATCATGGAAATTGCTATATTGGATTAGACCTTGTGTGTAACGTATGATCCCTCCCACTTGGGCTCCAGCTTTGGAGGTTTCCTTCCAGGTATCATTGGGGTCCGAAGGACCAAGACCAATTATCCTTCCAAGAAGGACCGAAGACGGACCTTATTATTGAAGGCTCGTGCAATCCAGTTCTGGTAGACTTCCAGATGGTGCAAAGTGTGCAGCCGCTTCTCATCTAGCTATTCCAATTCACCTTTCTGCTTTTCTGATTTCTCATCATTGGATAATTGACCATTTATGGAAACACGGAGTAAGGGAAGTTGGTGTTCAATGGGCAGGACCACCTCTGTGCCATATACTAGCGAGTACGGGGTAGCCCGAGTAGCGGTGCGAATTGTGGTTCGATAAGCCCACAATGCATGGATGAGTTTATCTGGCCATGAATTCTTTTCTTTGTCCTACATTTTATAGAGAATATTGGATATGGTCTTGTTGAAAGCCTCTATCTGTCCATTGGATGCCGCATGGTAGCAGGATGAGTGGTTAGCCTTAATACCATATTCTTGGTGTAGTTTCTCCAATTTAGAAAAGTAGATGTTGGTGCCTTTATCCGTCAGTATGGTATGAGGGACACCAAATCTGGTGATGATATTGGTTTTCACAAAGCTAACAATGCTTCTTACCCCGACTTCCTTAAGGGGTATAGCTTCAGCCCATTTGGAAAAGAAGTCGGTTTCTATGAGGATATACTTCTGCTATTTGGCTGTGGTGGGGGGATATAGTCCCACAACGTCCATTACCCATAGGACAAATGGCCAGAATTACTTGGCCTGATGAAGTAACTCTGGGGGTTGGTGTATGAAGTTGGCATGAATTTGGAATGAGTGGAATTTTGCGGTAATGCGCTTACAATCTCATGCCATTTTGGGCCAATAGTATCTAAGTCTTCTAACTTGATGAGAAAGCTTATACCCTAGCTAATGTGCCCCACATACTACGACATGTACTTCAGTCATGACGGAAGTGGTTTCCTCTCCATTAATGCATCTGAGGAGGACTCCCTCGAGGCCTCGTTTGTACAGGACCTCTTGCTGGCCCGTGCTGACATATAGGAAAACGTTGATTGCCCTTCTCCGTATTTTCTCTCGTTCAGTCCTGTCTAATGGAAGTTCTACCCTTTGAAGACAATTTACAATGGGGGTCATCCAGCTGGTGGCAGGAGCATATGGCTCGGGGACAGGGATGATTTCGTGGATCTCCTCCATCTTGGTCTGGAAAAACGACAAGACCATTCAGCTATGAGCAATACTGATGACTGTTTTATCCCGGTCTGGGTCAGCTAAGGCTGTGGAAACATTGGATAATGCATCGGCCTAGGCATTCTGAGACTGGGGATTATAGGTCAATGTTGGTTCTATGGAAAATTCCTCCATTAACCCTCATACATGGTCAAACAGGGGAATCAACTCCTCCTTTTTGATAGTATAGTCACTATTGACTTGCATAATGACCAGTTCCAAGTCACCTTTTACCTTAAGGTGTTATACTTTTTCCTGGAGTGTGAGTTCTAGGCCTGCAATGAGGGATTGATATTCCGCTTCATTGTTCTTACATCCCTCTAACATGAGTAAGGAGTACAAAAATACTTCCCTTTCTGAGGAAATGAGTATTATCCCCAAGCCCACCTTGTTAAATTTGGGGTCTTCTATCCTCTTCCCGGGTGGGCTTCGGGATGTTCCGTCAAAGTACATTTCCCATGATGGGAGCTTCTCTTGAACCATGAAGATTTCTTCATCTGGTAGCTTGATGTATAGTGTTGTAGTCCCTTTTGAGGGGTGATCTACCTGAAAATTTCCTAATGCCTGGCCCTTGATGGCCTTCTGAGGTACAAACCGGATGTCAAACTATTGCAGGATGACTGCCTATCGAGATAGTTGCCCAGTCAGCATCGGGTGGCTATGGATGTACTTTAGCAGGTTATTGCGTGAGACCAAATGGACTTCATGATGCTGTAGATAATGTCCCAACTTTTGAACTGCAAAGACAAAGGCCAAACAACTCTTCTCGATGTTTGATTATCGAGTCTCAACATCAATCATCATTCAGCTGAGGTAATAGAGACCATTTTCACTGCCGGCATCATTCTTTTGAACGAGGAAGGCTCCTAGTGACCGCTCTAGGGCCGTCATGTATAGGATGAGAGGTATTCCTTCGACCAGGGGAATGAGCATCGGTGGGCTTAAAAGGTACATCTTTAGGCTGTCAAACGCCTCTTGGCAGTCATCTGTACATTGGTACGTGACTCCCTTCTTCATTAACCTGGTACAAGGAAAACATTTGCCTTCCACGTTGGCTATGAATCACCTGATATAGGCCAAGTGACCTTGGAATGATCTCAACTCAGTGACATTGTAGGGAGGTGGCAGGCCAAGGATAGCCTTTTTCTTTTTAGGGTTGACATTGATGTCGCGATGGCGTAAAACGAAGCCAAGTAATTTCCCCGAGGTTACCATGAAGGTGCACTTCAAGGGGTTCATCTTCAGGCTATACTGTCGAAGTTTGATGAAGACGATCTCAAGGTCTGACAGGTGATCTAAGCGCTGTCTTTATTTGAACACCAATTCATCTACACAACATTCAACGAATTTCCCCAGAAATGGCTTGAAAATACGATGCATGGCACACTCATATGTGGCGCCAGCATTCTTAAGACCAAAGGGCATGACCCTGTAATAGAATATTCCTTGAGGGGCCCTGATGGAAGCGGCTTCCTCGTCTTCTCGGGCCATCCTGATTTGATTAAAGCCAGAATAGCCGTCCATGAAGGACAAAGCCTCATACCCGGCCGTTGCATCGATTAATAACTCGGTGATCGGGACCGGGAAGTCATATTTCAGGAAATGATGATTGAGATATCTGAAATCGATGCAGACACGGATTTTATCGTTTTTTTCTTGATAGGGACGATATTGGTTAACTAGATGGGGTACTAGACCTCCAGAATGAAGCCTTGTTTAATGAGATTATCAACTTCAGCCACTATTTTGGTGACATGTGAGGGATGTGTCCCTCTGGAGGCCTGTTTGTAGCCTCAGTGGTCTTCTGGAAGACCCAGGTGATGCGTCGCCACTTTGGGACTGAGTCCCATCATTTCTGTGTAATTCCAAGCAAAAACATCCTGATGTTGCTTTATAAAAGATTTATATACCTTGTTCTCCTCGAGGGAAATGGTTTCACTAATGATATTTGGCCTCAGATCTTCCTCGGTACCTAGGTTTATTTCCTTGAGCTCGTCCACTATAGTGGAGATACCCTCCTCAAATTCGAGAGGTGAATCCCTGAGATCTTCTTTCTCTTCTTCTCCCAAATCCTCGTATTCTTGATCTGACGGGGGGAGAGCTCCCAGCACAGGTCCTTGGGAGTCCGGAGGTGAGGGAGAGGCATTGTGGGCATTCCTACTCGAGTATTCATCCCCAGATTATGGGTTGGCGGATGTTACTGAATTGTCACGCTCATCTGTTGTGGCTGAAGTCATGAAGATATCTGAGTGTGTGTCCATAATTGAACCCCTGCTCTCAATATAGTTGATGGGTAGTACATAGTCTCTGCCAAGATGCCTTATGGGGTCATCATGAACCACTTCCAAGCCAATTGGACCAGGGATCCAGTCAACACCATCGGTCAAAGGCTTCTTCCTCTTTTGTTTATAGAACCCGACATCAATGTAGTGTGACTCAGAGAGATCGAAAGGGGCCTTGTCGGTACGCAATGTCCCACTTTTTCCATTGACACAGTACTTAATACACTGATGGTAGGAGGAAGGAACACCCATGTGCTTATGGAGCCACGACCTTCCTAGCAGGGCATTGAATGTTGTTTTCTTCCGGACCACCAGGCATTCCGAGTAGTCCACGAGGTCGCCAAAATGGGTCTTTAGCTTAATTTGTCCCATTGGCTTCTGCTCGCTCTTGTCATAGCCTAGCGGAGTGGTGGATGAGGGGTTTAGGTCACTCTCACTGTAGCCCAACTTATAGAGTGTCCATAGGGGAAGGAGGTTAACTCCAGAGCCATTGTCAATAAAGAATTTGTGGATCTCAACATCATCTAGTGTTCCAGACACATATAATGGTTTAATGTGTCCCTGCATGATGGAATCTTCATCTAGATCGGTGAAGGAAATCACTACATCGCATTCAGCAGAGCCAGTCTCGGTCCGGTAAATCTCGACGACATCTACCTCCGCTTGAAACTCCTAGGGGCTGAGAAAGGATTCTATAAGTGCCTCCCTGAGGTCGGCTGACAAACCCAGGGACTCCAGGATGGATAGATTGGTTGGTAATGACGCCAGATGCATAAGGATGTCGTACTTTTGCACGAACGAACAACGCTTCTCCGCTGGCAGGAGAGTTCTAGGAGGAGGCTTGGGAGCTGGAGTGCGTGAAGAGGAGGGCCCGGTCGTGAGGTCAAATGTTGACGATGTTCCCATGTTCTAGGGACTCAGCCTGATCGATCTATTTGGGTGAACTAGGTGGCTAGATTCTTGTTCATCTTCTGATGGGTATCATAGAATAACGGGGGAAGAGTGGCCGCTTGTGGAGTTGGAGGGATGTTCTTTATCCCTATGAGTCTATTGAAGGGCTCTCCCTTGGGTTTCCACAATATTAAAGGTTTGGGACTGGGTAAGACAATAGTGTTGGTTTCGGTCGTGACTGCACCTCCCCTGGTATCCTCTACCTCTATGATTCCTCATCCCGACTCCTCATGTTGGAAACTCAGGTTCATAACCATACTCTTCATTAGGGGATGATTCCATAAGATAGATTAAGTTGATAGAACCAAAGATTGGCTCCACATCCTCTAACAAGACAACCTGGTCGGTTGTCCCCGATGGTGATGTTTGGTGGGTCGGTGCCCGTGGCGCCTAGTTTGGGGGCATGAAATCTGACAGCGTTAGGGATAACTTTGGCCTTGTTCCATATTGCTCCTCTTGTGCTTGTCTCCTCCCTTTTCGATTACGCCTAGATGACCAGCTCGTGGAGGGTTGTGAGGCCGATACAATCAGTTGTGCGGCATCAGGGGCTGTTGGCGGCAACACCAGCTGCCGTAGCTATGCCCGTAGTATGCCCTGGGCATGGTTAATAGTCTATCGAGTCATCCAATTATCAAATTTCTGCCCCTTTTTTCTGGTGACTTCCTGCCACCCCTTTCCTTTTTCGGAGTCAGTGGTAGAAATATACGTCACATCTGCTGGGGGTGGTCCCAGCTCGACCTTCCAGGAGTCTACCATCCTTTGTAGGAGGTCTTTGAAGATTAAGCATTCCCGAATATTGTGCCCCAACATCCGATGGTAAGGACAGTATTATAGCCTATCATCACGGCCGACTTCTTCGGGTTTACTTGGCTTCGGGAGGAGGAGAAAGTTGCAATTCATTGTAGCGATGAAGTAGCCGCAGACTTGGTCCTCTCGGAATGAGTATGCTTTATGTCTTCGTTCCACAAAATGGTTTCGCTTCGAACCACTCTGATCATCCCGCCAAGGTAAAGGTAGATGCTGATGTTCAGAGGGCCGTTGACAATTTTATAGAGGCCTAAGCAGTGGAGCAGGCATATGGGATGGCTTGAGCATGACAGAGGATTCTTCAGATCTAGATGCTCTCTTTGTGGGAACCTGCTAGGAAATTTGGGACTTCAAATTGGTCCGCTGTAGGGAGTCCTCAATTCTCTGGGCAATGGCCGAGAGATGGCGGAAACTAGTGGTGCACTCCACTGGTATGAGTGGTGTCCGTGGCTCATCTTGAAGATTATCGATGCATATGGAAAGAAAGTCATCTTGAGGCATTGGCCTATTCAGAGAGTAGGTCAGACCTTTCTATATAGCGATGAAATCTGAGACCCTCTCATTCTCCCACTACTTGCAGTTCATGAGGTCACTGACCGTTGTCTTATGAAACATTGAGCTGAAGTGGAAGAGGAACTGTTGCCGAAGGTATTCCAAGATTTTTATTGACTGTGCTGGTAGACTCGTATACCAGACAAAGGCGGATCCTTGCAAGGTCTGTACGAAGCATATGAGTTTCACTGCTTCTTATTGTTTTGGAGTCCCCATCATAGGGTCACAATAGGATGTGTAGTGCATCAAATTCTGTTCTAGATCTCCTGATCCATTGAAGATAGGGAATACAGGGCTCCAAAAAATTGGTTGGAGGAGGTGTGTTGCTCATCCAATCTGGGTAGGGCTTCTACTCTGGCTGTATCGGATCACATCAGCCCTCCATCTCTTCCAATCGAGCTGTCAGTGCCTCGATGGAGTTGGTGAGACCCTGGTTTCTTCCTGTTGGGCCCATTCGTGGGAAGGTGTAGCATGAGGCATTTCTCGAGGATATGGCTCATCCAGAAACAAGGGTGCATATGCTGCTCAAGACACCCTCGGAGGGTTTGGGCGTACTTTCTCTGGTTGCTTCCTAAGTGGAGGGAAGTCTTGGTATTCATCCGGATCCACATTTAGGTAGTTGGATGGACCAGGCGCCTCATTGGGAAGGGTAAACCTGGCTCCTTGAGGTGCACTTACTTGGAGTGCAAGATGTGGCTACTCTTGGGACACACTTTCAATAAGACGGTTCCTATGGAGTAGCTCGGCGTTAAGCCGCCTCAATTGATTCATTTCCTCTTCCTGCCGAGCGAACCACTATTCGAGCATGAGTGGCTCGTTTTAGTCAAGAGGAGGGGACAGATTAAGGGTAACCAGTCCTTTATTATTATCCTTGTTGGAAGCCCACAGGGTAAGCGGAGGGAGGTTAGATGAAGGGGCTGTGATGTTTAAAGCAGACCTCTGGTTCCGGGAGTGCACGCCTGGTGGTTCGTTGTGGGTGGCAGCCTGACCGGAACCATCATCTCCCAATCCATCCTGATTTGAATCATCTCTGGTGTCACTCATGGGGTCAACCACTATGATGTTGATAGATTCATATCGTGGGGAGAAGAAGATGTCATATTCCAAATATAAAGAGGATCTCCCGCATCTTTTACTGGCCTTCCCTTTCATGTGACGGGATTGCCTTCGGACATCATGACAAAGGGTGATGCGGAGAGTTCTTTGATGCGACCTTATGGTGCGCCTTCCCCTTGGAGGGGATGATGACTCAAATGATGGGATAGGTCAGAAAACTCCTCTTCTGACTGTCCTCCCTAGATGAGAGAATACTGACTCCCATGGGGGAGGTTGCTGTTGAGGGGGTAATAATGCCCCCAGCCCTGAGGGCTGGGGTTGGATCCATTCCCTGGACGTTGGGTCTCTTCACATTTTTAATGGTCTTATAGGGGAATTTGTTGTTAAAAATTCCCCCAGCCCTGTAGGCTGGGGTTGACCCTGGATTGCTTTAGTAGTTGTGTCTATCACTACCTGCCTGATCTTGTGTGCCCCAATTCGGGGGAGGGGGGGAATTGGGTTTGGTGCCGCGTTCCTCTGTGAATCAATCCCTTCTGGGGAGGCAGGTAAAGATCACCGATTGGACTCTCTTAGGCGAGAGGCATGTTGTATGCTCTTGGTGGCCTAATTCAGGTGTTCTTGAATGGCTTGTTCATGTCGGGCCTGATGCTTCTGGGACTTACTCAAGGCCTGACTCTGCTGGGTGTGTTGCCTTTCACGAACAGGGAGACCACTCTATTGCCATCTTGACGTGATGACGTTGCAAGACACCATGACAAATGGGTTCTTTTGGGTACGGATAGGAGTGAAATGCAAAGCTCAATGTTCCCCCCATCCCCTGATATGGACTTCTGTCGGAGCGTCACCGAGGAGTCGGTGCAGCTGGTGCAGTACACGGAGGCAGGCTATCTCCATGTTTCCTTTTCACCTCTCGGGTCATTGTTGCCACAAAGAAGGAAGAGATTCCAGGTCGATGTGACGTAGGAGGTCTCCTATTATCTTGACGTGGTCTACGTACCCGTTGTAGGGTAGGAAGCATGATTTTAGCCGGTGGAGGGTTGTCCATATATGGTAGTGGATGTCATTCACCCATTCTTCCAACAATTCTCTGGGTATGTCGAATTGAGAGGTGGCTATGGGCTAAAACATAACTAGTATATCATCCCTAGCTAGTTGTTTCCTCAGGTGAAACATGTCGGCATACTCCTCCGCTAGTGACTCCTCAACCTAGTCGGCCCAACTAAGACGCTTGACGATAGTGTGGTCGGAGGCAGTAAGACTTGTTGGTGTTGAATCATCATGTGGGTGATTCCGAGGTGGTTCAGAAGATGAATGTGGCCCCAGAACATCTCTCGATTGAAGAAGGATGTTGTTGGAGATTAACAGGGAATATGACATGCTTGATCCTAACCTTCTGAGTACCTCGGCATACAAAGGTTTTTCTGTGCTTGATTCGGTAGGGGGAGGACCCTGGGGGGGACATCCAAGGCGTGTCGTAGGAAGGGGAGGACCTTCTGGCTACGCAGCGTTGTTATGGGGAGGGCCTTCACAACAACCACCATCATGGTGAGGATGACCATCATGGATTGAAGTTCGATGTGCATCTTGGGGAGGACCTTCAAGACACACTGCGATAAGGGGAGGACCTTCTTGTTGCTTGGGGCCACTATGGGGAGGACCTTCGCAATGGCGGCCATGGTGGCGAGGACAACCATCACAACTACTGCAATGATGAGGACTGCCATTATAGCTGCCGCATGGAGAATATCTATGGGGTACACCCTGGGGAGGGCCTTCAGAATGTACCGCAATGAGGGGAGGCCCTTCTCGTTGCTTGATGCCTCTACGGGGAGGACCTCTTTTATTAGGGTGGCGAGGACTACCACTGTGATCTGATGGCCGGCTGTGCGGAGTGTCATTGCAATGTAACCCCTAGGGAGGACCTTCAGGGCAGGCCATGACAAGGGTATGACCTTCTTGTCGTGATGAGATGTCATTGTGGGGAGGGCCACCACAGTTGCGACTATGATAGTGAGGAATACTATCATAATCTGTGGTCCAACCGCATGGAGAGTGTTTGCAGCCTATACCCCGGGGAGAACCTTTAGTGTGGACCGTAGCAAGTGGAGGGCCTTCTTGCTGCTCGATCTTCTGGTCACGTGTAGGGTTTCCGTGACTCGCATCAAAAGAGAAGATCTTGTGGTCCATCGTTGTATGCCCACGGGGGAGGCCCCCGTGGGTGCTCTGGGGAGGACCTTCCAAGCTACTGGTAGCGAAATTGTGGTGAGGACCTTCGCAAATATTACTACCACTCCCATAATATGTAAATGGGTGGGTAGGGTTCGGAGCATTCGATATGCACTTAGCGGCATCGAGAACCCCAGCTTCCAGCAGAGCGGAGTCATGAACCGACTCTTTATTTTCCAGCTTCCCTCAGCGCGTTGAGGGCGCTTTCTTGTGGGCAGTGGGGACCTTCTACTGTTGACAATGGCCTTTACCTTTGGGTCCCTATCTAATTGGGTCCTGTGATGCTGCCAAGATACACCGATGAACATCTTGACTTTTAGAAGGGATATATGCCTGCTCTAGAGAATCCACCGTGATGGACGGGTGTCCCCCAGTTGGAACGAGTGAAGCTGCACGATCCGGTTGACCTTGCATCGCGGGATATAGACGGCGACCATCGTGGGTGGAAGAAGGGATGTATATCTGCTCCAAGGCAGCTATCTCGTCTCTTAGATGAGTCGCCTCAATTCAGGATATGGGCTCACGGGCCCGAGTCCTTATTGTTGCCACTGATGCAATTACATTCTAGAAAGTCTGCAATATATGATCTGGGATCGATACCTGCTCCTCCGTCATTTCCAATATACGCAAAGAGACATCTTTGGCTGGAACGGGTATGGAGGCCCATTTTGGTATCAGAGTAGGAATATCCTACTTCGGTCCTCTGGTGGTCAGTGGGTATTGACAATTATCCTATGTCGGGGCAAGTGAACGAATCTGCCCCTGGGCTGGCATATGCCGGTTTATCTCTATGTTTTCCGCCACATCGGGATGACAGAATTTACTTGCATCCACAGGGAGCTCAACCTGTATATGTTGGTTTCCCACCGTATCGAGTCGGTGGCCTTTATTGGTGGGGAGACATGCCCGCCTATGAGTTTCCACCACATCAGGATGGAGGGCTTTGCTGATTTCCACCACATAGGGATGGTAGGCATCAGAAGAATATATTAGGACCTGGTCCTGCAGGTGCTGGGTTGCCACCACGTCTGGTTGGTGGGCTTCACGAACCGTGGTAGGGAGAGGTGCCTGCCCGGTAAGTGTTGTCCTATGTGAGCGACGGTCTTGATGGAGGTCGGCGGGGATGCACGCCTGCTCGTATGATGCCGCCATATCTGGATGGTGGGCTTTGGAGGAGCAAATAGGTGTATGTTCCTGTTCGTGACGTGTCTCCGTGACTGGGCAGCGGAGCTCCTCCTCAGGGACAAGGGTGATGATCGGTCCTCACATGTAAGTTTTCCGCCCTCATCGGGCAGTCCGAGGGGCCAGAGCTCAGGGAGCGTGGGCCTGGATCCTCGAGGCTACATTTTCATGAGCATGAGGATGTTGAGTTGTGGCATGACCGCGACGATGTCTTCTGGTGGGGGCCTTGGAACGGAACCCCCGTTCATTGGGGATGAGGTCCTCAGCGTCGACCACATCCACCTCCCTAAGGTAAGGGAGGTACATGTTGTCTCATTCTGAGGATAGACTCCCAAAATGGTTGGAGACAGAAACAGGGGCCATCTGGATCTGCCTTTGTGGCCACTACTCGGTATGCGACCGGCGAGTTCTGGAGGATTGGAGGGTGTGCATGGCCGCCTCCACTGTCGAGGGAGTACCATTCACGTGGTACTCTCGGATTAATGCATCTGAGACCCAGCTTTGAATACACTAGGTTGGTGACAGGTTCCTCCATTGGTGAGGATGTCCGGTCATTGCTTTGCTGGAAGAACGCGCTTGAGAGTTCTTTCGGGATGTCATTGGATCGAATAGAGTTTTGTGTGGTAGCTGTAAAATATTTTAACAAATACAAACAACAAACCCATCAAAGCAGCATCTATTGATCCCATGCATAATTAATGACCTTGATTGGCCCTCTTTGTGAGTAAAAGGGGGAACACAATGGAATTAGGTTAAATCTGTCATGCTTGGTTAAAGATTCAAGTCGGGTTCACCATTTTTTGTCTCGAAGGCATACTACGGGGTTGTGGGGAAGGAACATGCGCTACATGATGGTTGATTAGAGAAGGTTGGGTTCTACTTAATCACTCATATCGGGTGCACCTTTTTCCGCCTCGAAATTCCCAACAAATCCATATCCCGTAATACATGGACCTTCATTCCAAAGGCAGGCGTTTGCGGGGTGATTTGACCAGCAATACTTAAGAACTCACATTGGTCGAGAGGATGGGACGTTGGGATCATCGCACCCTTTTGGGGGGGAATTATTGCCTGTTCCGGGACACTATTATAGATTTAAGACATGTTCATATGTTCGCAAATCATTGGTTTATACCCAAGTATAGTATCGACAGATTAATCCTACTAGGAAACGGTCAGCTAGACGTAGGGGTTTAGAATCATTTATGCCCGTGGTTTACCATCCCTCATTGGATTAATGACCCCAAGGAATCTGGACTTATTGAGATGACACTAGGGTTGTTGCGATGAACCAACGTGAAGATAGTCGGATCGACCGGTTGTTGGACATGAACCTTAGGGAGCCTTCCTATGTACCCTGCCAAGGAGACATGGATAAAATTCCACATAGTTCGAATTGGGGTGTCAGAGAACCGACGAGAAGGTGGACCCGGGGGGTCCGATGGTGATCAGGCTTGAACCTCTCGGAGGGTTCCTACATATCCCTATAGTGGGGAATCAAAGTCCTCATAGTTTGCATGCGTGGGGCTTACGCTCTGAGGCATCCTAGGATAATGGATTGGGGATTACACTCTGAGGTGACCCATAAGAGGATTTCATGGTTGATGCCTACTCTAAGCCCACGTGAGTCATGCTCGGTGTGAGAAACAAGAGGCAGCAGGGAGCAGAAGAACACATCACGAAAGGTGCGTCCGTGGGAAGTGGAGCGGGGCTTACGCATGAAGCGGCCCATAAGGTTGGGGCTTACTATGAAATGGACGCCCAGGGCAAGAAAGCGCAGAGGGATCGGGAAAGAGGTTCTCCTGTGCCCGTCACCTCTCCTGTTCCCAGGGGAAGTACGGAAGTGTATGGGGGTTCCTTCTAATGGTTATTTTACTACCCTCTGAAGAAGGGAGTAGTGCCCTGGCCCCAACAAGTGGAGGGGCAGAAAAGGGACTCCTGATCTCAGACTCCACATTACCATGGGAATGTGAACCCAGGAATGCTTCAGAAATCCTCTCAAGGGTCAGAGAAACCTCTTCTCCCTACTTACTATGGGTGTGTGAACAAAAAACGACGCGTTGATGTTCCTGAAAGTCACATCACACGGGTCTGGAGGCTGTAGTGGAGGCCCGAGCTTAGGTATGATGAGTAGGACAATGAGGGAGTCATGGAGGATTAGGCTGGATAGGAAGGATTTTATTTGGCTTGGGGAACAAAAACTCTGAAGGATTCAGAGGACCGCATGAGGATATGGGTGGTGGTGCCCTTCGCGTAGGGAAGTGCTACGCGGTTGGAGAAGCCGTCCACAAACCAGGGTGGTTCACGGACTGATGGGCATCCCGCGAACTAGGGTGGTTTGCGGAATGGTGAGTGCCCCGCAAACCAATGTGGTTCGCAGCTTCTGGTTCGATCCGCATTCTGGGGTGGTTCGTGGAGGGTTCCATGTGAGCAGTGGCAGCCAAGGGCGGCACCGATCGGGGTTTCTCCCGTATAGGAGGGTGCTACGTGGTGCGGTGGATCGAAAAAGAGGCATAAACTCCCTGGTCCATGGGGAGTGCATCCGCAAAGGGGCCATGGTTCGTGGTCTTATTTTATTTTTTATTTTAATTTCACGGTTTACCAAGTTACTATGCATTTTTGGTTCTTATTAGTTCGCTTCCAGCTTTACACCTGTTCTAGTTTGCGGACTGGAACTTTGCAGTTTGTGAAATCCTAAGCTCCTTCCTTCGAAATCCTTCCACCCAATTCTGATCGATCTCCTTCCATCCCTTCTTCTCTTCCCCTTGATCTCCATTTATAGAGTGGGGAAAAGGATGTATCTATGGTCATGAAGCACCTTGTAGAGGCCCATGACCGAAGACCCAATACATGGATGACCCGGTCAATCCGGAACTCACGGGGGACATCTAGCTTATCTCCCCCGCAAACCAAACGAGCTCGAGGAGTGCTTCACAGCCGTGGGGTGTTCCACGTCCATTCTGCGAATGATAGTGAATGCGGACTTTTCTGGTTGAGGTGCTCCCCAGATGGGGGTGGTTCATGATGGTGGACCGGTCCAGCGCTCATCCTGCTTCGCGCCCGCGGAGGATCTCCACCTCTATTCCGCAAATGACAATTATCTGCGGAGAGAGTGCTTCGCGGAACCGGCCGCATGGCGTCATCATTGGGACCGGTCTGCAGACCGGTTCGACTTTGTGCATCCTTTGAGTTTTTTCCATTCTTACCCCCAATTCTTTGGTGGAATTGGGTAGAATCTCCTTTGCAGATTTTTCATGACCCTATAGAGGCTTGTCAGAACATCCTGACCCGATTATCCTCCAGTTAATCATGGCTTCTATAAAAATTGGTCCAAACTATATGAAATTAAACTATGAGTTATTTTCCTAACCACATGACATTAAACTGTATGGTATTAGTCCTTGAAACCTGAAATTAAACTGTGATTCCATCATCCAAGATATATGACTTCAAACTCTAGTATGCTGGGTGATTTTGGATCTTCATAAAAATCCCTAGCCATCGAAAATGGAAGGCCACTGTCCTGAGGGAACCTCTGCTTGAATATGTGAAGAATACCCCATTGAATCCCATAAATTTCCCACAAAATATCCCATCAAATAAAGACAAATTATTACTAAGGAGAGGATTTTATTACCTCTATACTCCCAAATGGATTCCATGCATCATATCATTTCTCTTGATCTGAGAACCCCATAATAATGATTTTCACTTTACTTCCCTCTCATGTTTGAGGCATTCCAGAACATCCTAGCCCGATTATCCTAATGTTAATTGTGGACTGAATAACAAATGGTCCTTTCCATATGACATTAGATTAGAAGACCCCAATTCATCCTGACCACATGACGTTAAACTGTATAGTATTTTCCCCTGTAATAAGATATTAAATTGTGATTCCATCATCCAATATATAATACTTTAAACGTTTTTATACCCCATATTACATTCAACATGGAACTTCCACTGAGGTAATACCCTATATTTTCTTGTATTAGGTGGAATTAGTGCTCCTCTATACCTCTTCCAAGGGTGTACCTAGATAGGCTAATCCGACTATATAGTGTATGAAAACAACAAGGGGTATCGGTACGTTCAAATCCCCTCTCCCTTAGGGATCCAGTACCATCTATTAGAATATGATGTGGGATATTCAATCTTCATATACAATGCATCCTCTTGTTTCTCACACCGATAATGACTCACATGGTCTTAGAGGTAGGCAACAATCATGACATCCACATAACCCCAATGCACGAGCCACATCTTATGTGTAAGCCCCATATAAATTGAACTATGAGAACTATGATTCCCACCATAGTTGGGATACATATGAATCCCTCCTAAATCCCGATCTCCACACCACCTCATCTGTGAAACGATAAATTCGTCCTCCCAGAAATGGGGCTCCTAGAAGGTATAAGCCCAAATAAATTCAAGTTTCCCCTCAATGGGCCTCTTCCAAGGTGTGAACCCAAAATGCATTGAACTAAGAGAACTATGATTCTTGACCCACATAGGATACATAGGATTCCTATCCAAAGGCCCGAGATTAAAGGGGACCCTACTAAATATTTGACACCAATCATGACCCATAATTCATCAAGGCATCATTTGAGGTCTAAGTCCCATATTTGACTTAAAAGGTACTTCTCCATTGATGTAAGCCCCACATCATTCCCCCTTTATGGGCATCCTTGGGGGTGTAATTCTCGACTCAAACCGAACTACAAGGGATTTAATTCTTGACTAACTGGGATACTTTTGAATCTTCTAAGAGGTCCAAACCCAACACCCAAATAACCCTAATGTTCAATGGGCCATATTATCGGTAGGTTCGTATCCAACCAAGAGACCATATCACTTTTGGGAATCTTGGACTGCTTCGGCATAAGTACCACTTGAAATCTTGACTAAGAATATTTGGCCCAGACGTCCTTGCCGCATGACATTAAATTTCATGGATGGGTCCCTATTATATGACCTTAAAAGATGATGTGTCCAGTAAAGGGACACCTAACTATGTGGAATATAATTCCTCTCACAAGGATATGCTGTAAGCCCATCTTGTGGGTTCAATGTCAATATCAAAATGATCTCCATCCCCCATGGACAACGATAAACTACAGTGCACCTTATCACATAGATTAAATGATAATTGTCTTGGTAAAATACCAGAGAATCATTAATGTGTCTATAAAAGGGTAACATTGATGTAGAACCCCAGATACACATAGATGTATTAATTAGTAGAGAAACTCATATACATGCAGATGATTCGAAACCCACGCATATTTCTGATTGATATTGTGACCTAGGGGTAATCCATGGACATATTCTTGGGAATGAAACAAGGATTAATGAATATATGAACATTGCTTAAATCATTAAGAGAGTCCCGAATATAGCAGTAATTCCCACCAAAAGAGTGTGATGAGCCTGAAATCACATCCTATTAACAAATGGAGTCCCTAAGTGTCGTTGGACAAATCACCCAATGAGAACCTTCCTTTAGAAAGTAAGTCCATGAATGATGTATAAAATGGCCATTAAGTGTTTATATCTCCTTGAATAAACCCACTAGATACCATATGTGGACATTGTACCTGATAGGGTCTGATTTCAAAAACACTAAACCCCCTGCAATCACCCACTGGGACCACTCAACTATGGAACCACCTTCATAACAGAAGAAGGATATATTTCCCAGTCCTAGTGTGACCATTTATCCCAACAAAAAGGTTTACGATGTGAATCAGGTAAAAACAAATGGTGAACCTGATGTGAAACACTATATGACAATAAACAATTAGTTGTTATCCACAAGGCTAATTTTTTTGCTCCCAAACACACACCTCAGGTCGAAACAACACCAATAGTTATATTAAACACTATCAGTTCCTTTAACTATGATTAGACACTGGCTAGGGTATTACCCTCCCATTGTGGTTGACGTTTTCCAATGTATTAGATTTTCAAGTTGTTTTATTACCCTAACGTGGGAGGATTCTAGATTAAAATCCATGGTTGTCTCCTCTGACTCTAGGAAATTATCCCATGATTCATGATTATTGATAATGGATATTTTACAGTTATTTTTTTAGTTTTTATCCTTATTATATGGGATTTATTATATTCATTGTATATCAAATTAATTATTGTAAAATAAATATAAAAATATTGTTCTCCTTTATTACTTAATCAAAATAAATAGAGGTACTTTCAATATTTATTTTGAACATAAAATTTATGATTTTTCTTATAAAAGGAAATATAAAGTATCTTTAGAGGTATCATAATAGTCTTTGTGCTCACTCCCAACATGTAAAAATTTGGTATGAAAATAGATTATTATTTATATTATATTATATATACAATTTTTTTTATTTTTTATTGGAATGGAACATGGGAATTGGGTTGAGACTACGTAGGTGGTGGCATTCAGAGTTGTAATGTACCATATAGGGATAGAGGAATATTTTATTTCATTAATATTTTGTCTTATATATTAGCTATATGGGCCTAAAATTTGTTTGTTAATCACCAATCCTATGTATATTGTATGAATTTTGTGTGTCTTATTGTGTGTTTTAATGTTTATTTTCATTTTTTGATTCATTTTTGGTCTTATTTATATATTATAACAAATTTTTCAAATACCATGTCAATTCCAAATTATGTACTTATTATATATTATTTCATGATGTAATCATTCATTTATTCTTTATTATTTATAAATGATTTGTGCCAATATTGGATGATTTTGGGTGAATTATTGGTTTTCAGAGTACCGATTCATGTATAGTGGACAAATATCATGGCCAATATGTTACATGTTATTTTTTACTCATTTTTATATCCATTATTGAAAATTAATTATCATTCCAAAATATTCCCTAGAAATATTATCAACAACCCTTTATAGACCATTATATGATGTATTCTAAAATATATTTTTTCTCATGTAAAATAATTAGGGACCTTTAGAGACTACCAATAAATCGTCAGTAGTTTTTGTTTTTTTTAAAATTTTATTATATTCGACAACTCGAGCTCTCATAAAAGAAAAAAATAAAACAAAATACAAAATTTCAGACATAATTTAATAAAATCAAAAATATTTATATAGTATAAATTTTTTAAATATCATATAAAAAATTTAAAAATATAAAATTAACTACCCATGAACAAGTCATACATCTGTATAAAAATTCAAACTTATTTTTTTAAAATGTAATTAAATTTAAAATTTATGTCTGTGTAATAATAATAATAAAATTTATAAATAACAAATAATTTCCTTTTTACTATATTCAATTAATAAATAATTTTAAAATAACATTTTTTATAAGAAACAAATTGACTATTCTGACAAAAACACTAATGCATGGGAGTGAATTAGAGGATTTTATGATGCCATCATTATCTTATAGTACTCTTTCTAATTTCTATTAGCTAAGGTTACTACCCTAAATAAATAATAAAATAAATGCATTCATGGTAAAATTTTTAGCTTAGATATAAGAAAACATAAATAATGTGAATTTTCATTGAATATTGGAAACTTAAATTTACTATGGATGTTCCTAGTGAAAGTTTACACAAAAAATGGAGAATTCAATTTTTCAATTAAAATTAAAATTTAGATACATTAAAACATAACTAAAATATATAAATTTTCATTTAAAATTATATTGAAAATATTTATTATAAACCTTTACTTTAAAATTCCACAAGAAATTTCATCGTAAAAATACAATACAAATATATTGATAAATAATTAAAAAATATAAAATTTCATCTGAAATTTACATTGAAGATTGACACTAGAAAATCATAATGGAAATTTACATAGGTAAATTGGTGTTAAAATTTCAATTTAAATTTTTTTTATAAATAATCACATTATATTTTCTATGCATTGGATTTCTTCTATTATTAGTGTCAATTTTTAATTAAAATTTGTGTTTAATTTTTGAAATGCGAATTTTTATTAGCGACTTGATTTTCAATATTTTAAAATAAATAATTTTTTATATTTTTTATTAAAATATATTAGTAGAACAAATTATTATATATTTATTATTATTGTTTTTTATTTTTATTTATCAAATGTTTTTAATTTTCTCTATGTTACATATAAAAACTCATAGTAAGATATATTTTTTGTTAACATTAAAGAATGAATGATATATTATTTAATTGTATAATGTTATTTAAAATTATAAAAATAAAAAACATATGTTAAAATATATTATATTTTATGTTATCATTCTAGAAATTATTTTATATTTTAGAATTTAACAAAAAAATATAAAATATTAATATATAAAAAAATAAAAAAATAAAATAAAGAGTTGTATTAGAAACAAAAAGGTAGTTTTGTACATCCATTTTCAAAATTATAACATCATTTTGTTAATAAATAAATATTGTTTATTAATCTAGTGGCATGATCCTAATAAACCCACTCTTTATAAATACCACAATACCTTCATGTTCAAAACCCAATATGATATGATATTTTCAGGTTCTTGAAATTAAAGACCATGTTTCCCCCTCCTCATAGTTGATTTTCATTTATCTATAGACTCTCTTTTTGTGTGTGTTTTTATTTTAGTTTGTATTATTCCCCCAAATGGTTCCACTTACTTATATCTAATATCAATCCCATTTTTATCTTGTTTATTTTACTTCCCTATACCATTTTGGATTCAAGGGGTCTATATCAAAAAAAATTGTGTTTTTTTCTAATTTTTCCCATATCTTGAGGAAATAATTTGGAGGTGGATTTGGATATTGATATTTTCAAGTGGTGTCTAAAGTGGTTTTCTCAAGTATTAGTAATGGTCTATCTATCCTAAAGTTGTGTTGTTCTGGTCCCCTCAACGTGATCGTGACCTGATTCTTCTACATGGTTTTGTATTTGAAGGAAAAATTGGTGCATGTTATTGTGTGTTTTTTCTATTT
Organism: Viscum album; assembly: GCA_963277665.1. Taxonomy (NCBI): domain Eukaryota; kingdom Viridiplantae; phylum Streptophyta; class Magnoliopsida; order Santalales; family Viscaceae; genus Viscum; species Viscum album. The sequence goes on along the minus strand of OY728119.1, from coordinate 764,901,135 downwards.
AGTTGTTCATGTGGTTCTAATTTTATAGTTTTTTTAATTTATTTGATTAGTGATTCCTTATCAAATATGATGGTGTTTTTTATAGTCATCTCAAGGGGGATCTTGGTGCTTCTCCTTGACGATTAAAGTCATATTTTTATGAGTTCTAATATGAAATGATATGGTGTTTCTTCTATTTTGTTTCATTTTCTAAAATTTTATTTTAATGAGATTCATCCTTGATATTCAAGAAGACAATCTGGAAGTGTTGTATCTATTGATTTTTAATGGTTTTATTTATTATTATTTTTAAGGGATAGAGTTTTTAGTATTTTTAAAAAAGGGTATGAATAAGCATGAACCCCGTTCACACTTTTTCATTTGGATGAGAAGCATGAACATGACTCACTCTTCCCTTTTATAACCCATATAAGCATGAACCTTGTTCATGTTTCATTATAGATTTATAAAAAGGATGCATGAATGGGTTTATGCATCCTGGATGAAAAAAAATCTATAAATGGAGGTTCCTCCCCCTACATTTGTAAACCTTCTATTATGTATTTTTCTATGATGACTTTCTCAATTTCTCTCTCAACATTTTTTTTATCTTTTATGATGGTAAAATTTCAATTTCATAATTTTAATCTTTTAATTATTTATATTTATTATTTTGGTATGATTTACTTATTTAATATTCTTTGATGTATAGAATTAAGGATTTAAAAATTATGGTTCTTTTGTGTGATTTAATTTTTGAATGAGTAGTTGTTTTTTGTATTATTTTATTTTAATTTAAATATTTAGGAAATTTAAATATAGTTTTTACCTAATTTAAATTTCATGTACAAAATTTAATTTTTATTTAGGGAAATCGTATTGTTTAAAAAATTTATACGATAGTGGTGAATGATAAGGTCGGTGTAAGCAAGGAGGTGAGGAGTGATATGGTTTCACGTCGACCTGAGATGGTAACAAGAATGGAAGTGAGTGATTTTGTCTCGAACAGATCTGTGATGGTTAATAAAGGTGTGCAATTGTTTTAAGTGGCTATAATAGAAGGATTTGGTGGGTCTTGGACTAGCTAGGTGATTCTTGATTCCCAACCAGAGGTGTTATTGGGGAATGTTGCGGGTGGAACACGACATGGTATTTTTGAAAAGGAAGCCCTTGGGAACCGATCATTTTCTAACATCAATGGTGTGACTTATTCTTCTATTATAAGAAAAGGGAGAATTTCACAAATCACAACCGACCCCGAAGTTATTTTAGAGAGGCTTAAAATGGGGTAGTTTTCAATCAAAGCAAGTTATTTCTTCCTAAAGGCTCTCATCCTTTGAAAATTGAGGAAATCAAGGAATATATTTTTTTTTTGATTTTGGGTTCTTCATCTTGGAAATGCATCTCACTAGGATCGGGATACTTCTATTTTATCTTCCCCATGAAAGAACAGAAAATTTGAACTTGGGGATTTGGCTAAATTTCACTCAAACTAGGAATTATTCACCTTTAAGAATTGGAAATTTCTTTAACCCACTTGATGTTGGAAACACCACCAGAAAAATGTGGGTAAGGGTTTATGGGATAAATTGGATACTCTAGAATTCCAAATTCTTGTATGATATTTCACTATCCACAAGCATCCTGATTAAACTTGATAAAGAAATGGAAGTGGCTCGATTTTTCCATTTTTCCAGGTTTTTGGTAGAATTTGAATTGGGTTCAACTCAAGTTGAAAAGGTTATTATTGTAACAGGTGAAAATATTATTGAGTTAAAGATATATTATGAAAAATTACCAAAATTATGAAAGTAATGTAATGTAATAGGTCATGAATTAGCTACTTTTAGATATTCGATAGTTTGTAGGTTCTACCCTTTGTGTGGTCATGAGATAAGAAATTGTCAAAAAAAGAACAAAAGTTCATCAGTTCGGAAGGTTAATATAGCTCCTCAGTTACAAACTAGGGGAAACAATGAGAAAGAAGAACATGGAATTGTTCTCAAGGATGTAAACAAGACACATTTTGGTGAGAAGGGTCTCCAACTGAGTGACCCCTCTGAGAACAAGATGAAATCTTTGGCTGCCATATTCTATGAAGAAGCAACTTTCCACAATACAGAGCTTGATAGTAATGATACATTGATGGATGAACAAGTAAATGAAGATGAAATCGAAAAAGAGGTTGATCATTATATTTCATAGGAAAGGATTCCAAACTAAGGTAAATGAAAGGGTAAGAATTTTTTTGAACCTGACTCATTAGTCATTTCTAAACCTTTTCATGCTTTTTCCAAACTGATGGTTGATAGTGAGGGAATTTATCTTATATCTTACAAGAATAAAATGTTTATAATTGTACCCTCAGTGGTGGTAGAGAAACTGTCTATATTTAGCCCTGTATCTCTTTCTAATAAAAATTTTGTTGGTGACATTGAGATATAGGAAAATGAGAAAATGTACTAGGATACCCTTCTGTAGGGTGAAGCAATGGAGGTTGAGGAGATAACGAATCCAGTATGAGATGTATATTCTGACTCATAAAAGGAGAATAAATAAAGATATGATTCAGAAAGCACTGATGCTGAGACTCTTCTTATAAGTCTTCAATCAATCCTCCCTTGCAGGGGGAGATCGATAGGTCGGGGGGTGGAGTCAAGGAAGGAACGGTTGGTGTGAAATCTCAGAAGAAGAAATGATATTGACTGAATGATTAAGGAAAAAGATTGGAAACTAGTTCTTTGATTTGAGAATTTTATTTGTATTCATACACCATATTGGGTTCCTTCATTTTTCTTTCCTTTAATAAAAGAGTCATAACCTCAATCTTGAATAAAAAATATTATTCTGATTAAAAATGTAAAAACTATAATTACTTAAATTCTGGCATGGCCCTAGGTCAAGCATAACATAACCTTGGGATAGAAAAATAGTCCAACATGGGGAAACCATATTCCCCTCATCATCCCTCTCCTCCCTCAAAACCACCTCTATAGGTTTTAATGATACTATATATGAATCCTCTCTTCCTCTCCTCCTCCAATGAACCACATATGCCTCCTAGCCTTCCTTGTTTATATCCCCACCTCAACCTTTGCCTACCAGAACCATGAAACCTCCCATTCATGCCTCCAAATATCCATTCATCTTTTTTCATTCCCCCACCTCTACCACCCTATGATGTCATATATATAGTAATCCACTTCAGAAACCTTGATTGAGGCTGGGGTATTCGAGATAGAGTGAAAGTTCATGCCTACTGGTGTCTTTATTTATTCCAAGTCTGAGACTTTGAGATCCTCTTTTCATAGGTGATTTGAGATTGAATAAATAATGATGTATATTAAAGGTATTAAAAAATGGTTCAATAGTTTTTTACTACATGAGATTTGACTGCTTCTCTACACATGATCCTGGTAAAATATATGCATCTCATTCCCTTTAGTTAATTTTATAATTCTATTTTATCATAATCACTATTATTATTTTAATTCATAATTATTTTAAACATTTTTATATATAGAATGTATTGTTTTTTTAGATTATTTATTTTATTCAACTTATAATTGTTAATTATTTTTTTTATAATTTTTAAAGGGAAACCCTTTTCATAAATTTTCTTAGGAACCCATATTTCCAAGGTCGACATTGCTTAAATTTCTGAAATTAGAAATAATATAAGAATATTATATTTAAATATGTAATTTTATAAATTGAAAAATAACATATATTTAAAATATTTTCATGGGTATTATGTAAGTGTAATTTATATTAAATTTATTAATTTCATTTAATAATATTTACTATAATTTTTTTTAAGTATTTATGTATAAATTAATAAGACTTATATTCTCAAAACTACAGTTGATTATAAATGTATCTGCAATTATATTTTAAAGTATTTATAAAAAAGACGAATATTTTATGTTATAATATTGAAATATATTTATAGGTATATATTATTTTATGTTATAACAAATATTAACTAAATCTTAATTATAATATTATATACACATAGGTAAATAAAGTGAATCAACCGACATATATACACACACATTGAAAAGTTTAAAATTTGGAATTCAGGTACTCTAAATATATGAATACATATGTAGATATTTCTTATATATTTGATAATGTTATAGATAATGTTATAATATGTAGAACATAATAAGTTTCCCAAAACACATGTTAATAGAATTATGTGATGACCAATATTGAGATGACCATCCAATAAAGTGTTGAAACTTCATGTCTTTTTTTGTCTATGTGGTTATACAATTTGTAATAATTGCATTTTATTATCCTCTTTTATGAACTAAAAATCACCCCTCTCTAATATTGTAAGGTCAAATGTTTCCATATACAAAATGTTATGTATATCAAACCCCTGGATCCCATTATGTTAATGGGAGAAAATTTGTAATAAAAATGTTCTTGAAGAGACTTGTTCGACATGAGGCACTATTGTTGGAAATGAAAAGGATGGTTGCTAAAATATATGATAATAGAGGCTACTAGATTCCACTCATTGATTTTGGTTGAATTATTAAATAATTATAAACTAATCCACTGAAAAAGAATAAAGATCAATTCATAGATATTAATTCATCACTAATTAAAATATTTTCAACATTTGATAATGCAGTATAAATATATATAATATTTTATTAAACTTTACTTGGAAATCATATTACCATCAATATACTTCAATGGTGGGGTTTCTTATATAATCATGGTTTTAGTTATAGATTCACCTTTCTTGAGTGTATAATCTTCTTGAAATTATAAATATATATATATTAATTATTAAATATATATATAGGTAAAGTTATGAGATATATAACATAATAACTATCTAAAACAAGAAAGTTAGAAATCACATATAATGAATGATCTTGATATGAACATCAAATGTATGATTTATATTGCATATTTTAATATTTTTTGTATCCCATTATTTAATTTGTAATAATTTAATGATCATGAGTTGAGTGACTGATGTAGGATTAAAATTACAGGTCATGTAATTATTTCTAGTATATAATTGGAATAATTTCATTTTGATTTTCAAATTGATGAAATGTGTTTCTCCCCTCTCTCTATGAATATATGTTCTTTCATGTACTAATAAAAAATTTGATTACTCTAAAAACCTTATACCCCCTAACATTCATGTGAGTAACATTTTAATAAAAGGGTATTAAAAAAGAAGTGTTTATATTTGAAACTGATTTTTTACACCATGTATGAAATAACCCAAATTGTAACACTCGAGACTTTTATAAGAAATATTTTGTTTTTATGTTATATAAATCATTAAAGGAATCTTTCACTACACAAAACACTAGCATGGATTTCTTTACACACAACTGCGGCCTTCCTCGATAGCTTGCGTCGTACGCAATATCGAGTTTCACTAAACAACAATATGCTATTAAAATATTATTAAAACTAGCCGTTATGAATAGTAATAACCACTTTTTGAAATTTTTGAAATTTCATAATTCAAAATGGACTTCATTTTTGGATTTGGAATATCGAAATTAGCCTCGGGTGAAATTTTGGTATTTTTCTGAAAACTATACATTTTTTATGAATAGTGAAAGCACTAGGTTTCTATTTAAAAACCGACTTTTAATTTAAATAATTATTTATTTTATTTAAATTTATTTTAGTCAAAATTGCTACATAATACCTATATAAGTTCAAAGTAATTCATTGGAGTCATTTTATAATAATTTTAGATATATAAAAATTTTATTGAACTTTTCACCTTCTTTTACCCACCTCCTAGGAGAATTTACAAATTTACGTAAAACATAATTTTACCGCTTCTGTGAGTGGAATTTTGAAAATCTGAGAGACACAGTTAATATCCAGGACTAAAATGTAGTTCAATGAGATGAAAATATTTTTTTGGTGAATCGTAACTTTTTAATTTTTTTTTACCACAATTAAACGTAAATAGGGTAATTATGGGTAAAAATGATATTATTATTACCCTAAAACATGTAATAATTCTATTGGATAAGTTTAATTCGATCGAAAACAACCTTAGGAATAAAATATGACCATTTAGGCCCACTTGGATTATATTCGGACATTTATTATTAATTTATTTAAAGAAGGGTTAAAATAGTTAAAATCAATGTTTAATAACTAAATCATTTTTAATATAGGGTTATACATAAGATCAATTAGACTATAAATATTCATTAGAAATATAATAACATTTCCTACATAATGGTATTTTATTATTAATTTTTAGACATTAAATAATTTAATTTATTTATGACACAATGATGATGAAGTAATTGTATTATTAATGAAATATTGAAAAAATTGATGTTATAAATACCCAAAAAAATGTAATTTGAGACTTTTTATGAATTCCAATAATTTTATATGTTAATATGACATGTTAGTATTTCTGTAATTAACGTTTTTATAACTAATATTTATGTTATGATTTTCACAAAAATCAATTACAAAATATTGTCAAAATTGACCTAAAATAGTTTTTAAAATATATATTATATTATTAATTGTTAGTTTATTCCTAAAAATCTACGGTTCCGACAAATGACTTAGATAAAGTTATATATATTAATAATAAACAACTTGGGGTTTTTGTGGCTTGTTATAGTATGTTTATTAACCTTATAGTATAAGAAAACAAGAAGACGTGGTAAAAGTTAAATTAGCTAACTTAAAGTTAAATCTAAATGATAAGGTTAAAATAGAAACCTAAACCTGTCTAAATTATATTGGATGAGAGAATTTTGAACCGTCCCCACCGTAGCTTCTAAATAAATCAATTTGGAGGTATTAAATACCGAATATGACTTTATAATAAAATAATATTTTTAGTTTTTCCAATGGTGCCCCTCTCCTCCCTTATAAAAGGGCACCTCCTCCCTCTCTTACTCACACCACTTTGAGCCTTCATGCTCGGACAACCCCTGCCAAATTATCTTCTCCACTTCCCTAGAAACATACTATAAATCCTGGTCTTCTTCAAAGACCAATTTTAGTGCCCTAAGAGGAGGTCTCAAAGAGGCGCTTCAATGAAGAGGTAATGTTCGTTACCGATTCTTTCAACATTATTTCTTCTTCCACTTCTTCTTCTTTAGTTGTTTCATTATTAAGTAATAACATCAGTATCACTCATATACGGATATGTTATTATAAGTATTAAACAGCCCTATTTCACCATTTATCCATCCTACGGAAAATGAAATCACCGTGCGTGCGTACGTACGGAATACCGTCTCCACACCGTGGTGAAATCTATTTTCCACCACCACCTTACTTGGATGGGTATAATGGTGTAAATAATAACTATATATGATTATTTCAAAGTGATATTGATTCTGAAATAGTATACATACACTCCAATACAATTCCACAATCATGGGAACAATATCATCGCTCGTGCGTACGTACGGAATACCGTCTCCACGATGTGATGCGACTCGTTCTACATGATTTTCATTTCATAATGATTACATAAATGAATTGAGTGAATAAATATGATATGTATTACACTACTAACATTCTTTAAATGAGGAATCTATAACCTTAAATGAATAATAAGAATTTATTCGATAAAACACGCATAAGAACAAAAAAGCAATAAACACCCGAATAACGAGTAACAATGAAATATTACTAATAAGAAGCTAAGAATATGACCATATATGATATCATAAAAATAATTATGATTAAGGAATAAGTCAATAACATTATTTAAATAATTATAGAGGAGGTTTAGACACTTACGAAGCAAATCAGACCTAAGGTAAGGGAAAATCTCACAATCTATTTTTATCCGAGATTGTTTATAATTTGGTATTTACTGGGTTGTGTTTTATCATCCACATCCATGTTTACTCAATATGTAATATTATTTATATCCTCATAAAATTTTTTAAATCCAATTTTAATCTTTGTTGAGTTTTTAGTAAAAGATATGAATGGAATCTTTTTTCGTTTTTTGTACGAGGTACTTTTTGACTTTTCTGAAAAAAGTAAGAGAAGAATGTTTTTTTAACTTACACGACATGAATGGATTTTTAAAAAATTATTTCCAAGAAGCTTCCTTTACAAGTTTTCAAGTTTATTTTTAATCAACTTCTTTTAGTTTAAAATTGTATGACATTTTAAGAAAGGAAAAATGTTTTTGAAGTAGAAAGGAAATTTTCCTCAAGAATGGAGTTCTAGTGTTTTATCAAAATTATTTTCCATATAAGATAATATAGGGTTCTGTTTCTATCCCTATTATTAAATTTATTTTGTGATTGAATTATTTTTATAAATTCCTTTGTCTTATATGAATTGTTTTATGATTTCACGATTTTTAAGAATCTCATTTTTATTACATGGGTTATGCAATGATGTATGATTTATGATTCTGGGGAACACATAAGAATGTTATCATTATGAGATGGGTGGGACCTATATCTCCCTCCAATGCATTGGGTAAAGATTTATATCTCATGAGGTAGACATGGCTGGAACGACAGGGTAAACCGGTTCTGTAAAACAGGACTGAAACGAGGAGTGAACTTGGTTCAGAAATGGACTTTGTCCGCTAATATTGTCTTGGCTATGAGTCTTGACTACTAAGAAATGATTCTCTATGATTATGTGTGTATGCCACTATATTTCATGTTTTATGTTATTATTGTTGGGATTACATTTCACTACTATGATTTATCCCATGTTATGAAATTATGATCTCTTTTGCAGGTTAAGATTTCCAAAATGTTATGTTCTTATGAATATGATGTGATTGATATTTCTTTTGTTTACCTTTACTGAGCATTTGAGGTCACCCCTTTGTATGTTTTCTTTCCCCAGGTCATGAATAAGGTTATTAAGTAGGATATGCCAAAAGGGACTCTAGATATGATGAAATAAATGGGAGACAATGTATATACTTTATGAACCATTTGTTTATGTTTCCCAGTTTCTAAAGAATCTATACCTATATGGTCCTTTCCTGGTTTTGTTATATGTTGTACCAAGTGTGCTTTAATTATGAAGTAATAACAATGTATGTACAGTATGGGTCGTTATAGTTGGTATCAGAGGAAAGGTATAGTCATCCTTTGGAAACTAGGATGTGAAATCCTTAGTAAGAACCCTAAGGATAAGTCTAAGAACAGAACACAATCATAGTGTTTTAGAAATGGCCATGAATAACCTATGATAAGACCTCAAGTGTAAAATTTTATTCTTGATTATGTGGTTTTCCTATTATAATTAGTGTTTCTCACACTATTCTTCTTGTATTTAGTCAATGGATGGATCCTGAAGGAAACATGTTAATGTGGAATGCGACAGGCAATGCAATGATTGTCCCCCTGAGAAACCAAACGTTATGGGAGCTGGAATGCACAGTCTTGTATCCATTCTCACACAACATTCTCAAGGTATGAATCATGCAGGACTTCCAAACGAGTAAAGGAAGGATCAAAATTCTGTTTAATCCTTCATGAGGCTTCATCCACCTTCATTCAGCGGGTCTACTGATCCATTAGTTACTTAACAATGGATCTGTACTACTGAAAAAATATTTTCAGTTCTTCAATGTTCTGAACATGATAAAGTCATCTTAGCAGTGTATCATTTGGAAGGAGATGCTGATCAATGGTGGAATCTTATCAAGAATACGAGGCAAAGAGATGAAATTGAGTCCATGGAATGGGATGAGTTCAAGAACTTATTTTTCAATAATTACTTCCCTCGTATTCTTCGAAAAAAGATTGAGGAGTTTCTTGAACTGAAGAAAAACGTTGATGAATCTGTTGGTACCTATGAAGAAAATTTTACAAGACTTGCAAGGTACGCTTCTAGTATTATTATCCAACCTGAGAGTAAGACCGATCAATTCAATAGTGGCTTAAAACCAAGTCTTCGAAGGGAGTTAGCCATATGGGACTTCAATAGCTACGAGGAAATTGTTCGATGTTCTCTCATAGTTGAGATGGATATTGGAGTAACCCATAAGTCATATGGGTTTGATAAGAAGAGGAAAATGGAATTCAAAGGAAAATCTAAAGAGAACACTGAAAATAAGATGTGTTTTCCTTTATGCTCAAAGTGTGGAATGAAATATGTAGGGATTTTTCTTAAAGGGACAAGTAAATGTTTCAAATTTGGAAAGGAAGGTCATCGGGAATTTGAATGCCGCAATGATGGGAAGAAGATGTCTAGTGATCGAACAAAGAAAAGGCTACACAGAGTGCACCTCCTACACATCAATGTTACAAGTGCAAAGAAATGGGGAATTATGACAATCAATGCCCTAATCTAAGGGTTGTTGATGATGATCGACGTCAACAAACTCTTAAGGCTAAAGACAAAGGAATGTCACATGCAATTTCTATTAGCGATGTGGAGTACGATAACGAAGTGGTGAAAGGTACACTTACCATCCACTCTAAAGTATCAAATGTTTAATTTGATTCTAGATCCGCCCAATCCTTTATTTTTGAAGAATTTTCTAAGGGTATCACCGTATTACCTCAACAATTAGATTTTGAGTTAGCTGTGACAACCCCTAATTGCACAAAAGTCGCATCAAAAGTTTATAATTCTTCTCCGATTGAAGTTTCTGGGAAAGTGCTTCTTGAAAATCTTGTGATCCTTCTTATAGTGTAATTTGATGAGATTGTTGGCATGGATTGGCTTTCTCTATATGGAGCTCATATCAATTTCTAAAGATGGGAAGTCACATTTCATATTCCAGATCTATCTATGATCTTCTATCGATGCAAGGATGAACATAACCTTCCAGTGGAAATTTTATCCATCTTATGGGGTTTGATTCCACTAAATGAGAGTTATTTATCTCAAATGGTTGGAGAGAAACTCATGATTAAGAATATTCCCATTGTACAGGAGTTTGATGATGTCTTTCCAGAGGAATTTCCAGTTCTTCCTCCAAATCGTGAAGTTGAGTTTTCAATAGAACTTGTACCAGGTGCTTTGCCTATTTCAAAGACACCTTATAGAATGGCCCCAATAGAGTTGCAGGAATTGAAGAAGAAACTCCAGGAGAATCTTGATAAGGGATTCATACACCCTAGTGCGTCACCTTGGGGAGCACCTGTTCTATTTGTAAAGAAGAATGATGGATCAATGAGACTCTGCATTGATTATCGAGAACATAACAAGATCACTATCAAGAACAAATATCCTCCCCCACGCATTGATGACTTATTTGACCAACTACGCAGAGCTCAATACTTTTCAAAGATTGATATTCATTCAGGGTATCATCAATTAAGGGTCAAAAGGGAGGATATAACAAAGATGGATTTCTGTATAAGGTATAGACACTATGAATTTATAGTGATGCCATTTGGTCTTACTAATGACCCTGCTATCTTCATGGATCTGATGAATAGACTCTTTAGAGACTATCTTGATCAGTTTGTGGTAGTATTTATAGAAGATATTGTTATCTATTCAAAGATCAAGGAAGAACCTGAAGATCACTTGAGAATTTTATTGAAGACCCTGATAAAGGAGAAGATTTATGTCAAATTTACCAAGTGTAAATTTTGGCTTCAAAAAGTTGCATTTTTGGGTCACGTAATCTCAAAAGAGGGGATATCTGTGGATCCAGCAAAAATAGAGGTTATCAAATGATGGTCGAGACCAACAACAGTAACTGAGATCCGATGTTTTCTGGGTTTGGCTGGATATTATCGACGTTTTGTGAAATATTTTTCACGATTATATAATCCCCTCACCAAGTTGACTCGGAAAGGAGTTAAGTTTGTTTGGATGAAGGAATGTGAAGATAATTTCAAGGAGTTAAAAAGAGGGTTATCCAGTGCACCTGTGCTCACACTGCCTTGTAGTGGAGAAAGGTTCGTGATCTATAGTGATGCATCCATGAAGGGGCCGCGGTGTGTTCTTATGAAAAATGATTTGGTGATAGCTTATGCCTCACGACAGTTGAAAATCTATGAGCAAAATTACCCAACTCATGATTTGGAGTTAGCTGCGGTAATATTTGAATTAAAGATTTGGAGGCATTATATTTATGGATAAAGGTGTGATATTTATACTGATCATAAAAGTTTAAATTATATTTTCACACAAGAGGAGCAGAATATGCGCCAAAGAAGATAGTTGGAGCTGATTATGGATTACGACTGCTCAATTCATTACAACCATGGGAAAGAAAACAAGGAGGCAGGTGCATTAAGTCGACAAGACCATGCTAGATTATCCATGATGAGGATCACAAATGATCCAATATTTATGGACTTACAAAGGATAGATCTTGGAATTATAATGGAAGGGAAAAAATCGTATCTTTCTCAAATGAATGTTCAACCATCTATACATGTGAAGATTAAAGAGGAAAAGAAAGAAGATGTATAGTTACAAAAGAAGGTGAGAAATGTTCCCGAATTAAACCTTGATTTTGATGGGATAATAAAGTTCAAGAATCGGGTTTGTGTTCCTCCCATCCCAGAATTAAAGAAGAAGATGCTGGATAAGGCTCACAGTTATTCATTATCTTTTCATCCTGGAAGCCGGAAGATGTATAGGGACTTGAAAGAGTACTTCTGGTGGGATGGTATGAAAAGAGATGTTGCTGAATATGTCTCTCAATGCTGGGTTTGTCAGCAAGTTAAAGCTGAGAGACAGAAGTCTAAGGGGATGTTACAACCATTACACATACCATAATGAAATGGGAAAACATCACTGTGGACTTTGTCACTAGAATTACTAAAACATCCAAAGTCAATAATGCTATCTAGGTCATAGTTGATCGTCTTACAAAGTCGGCACACTTCATCTCTATTAGAGAGGATTTCTCTCTAGATCAGCTTACCAGGATATATGTAAAGGAAGTGGTAAGATTTCATGGAGTAACACGTTCCATTATATCTGATAGGGATATGATATTTACCTCGACATTCTGGCGAAGTCTTCAGCATACTCTGGATACAGAGTTGAGTTTCAGCACTACTTATCATCCTCAGACAGACGGTCAGTCTGAGAGGACAATTCAAACTATAGAAGATATGTTGAGAGATTTCTCTATGGATTTCAAAGGTGGTTGGGATCAACACCTACCTTTGGTGGAATTTTCTTATAATAATAGCTTTCACTCCAGTATTCAGATGGCTCCTTATGAAGCTCTCTATGGAAAGAAATACAGAACTCCAACTTGTTGGGATGAAGTTGGGGAAAGAAAGCTATTTGGACCTGATCTTGTTGATGAGATGGAAGAAAAGATCCGATCTATTCAACAAAACATAAGAGCAGCTCAGAGTCGACAAAAACGTTTTGCCGACAACCGAAGAAAAGACCTAGAGTTTGAAGTGGGTGATAAAGTGTTCTTACGAATATCTCCTTGGAAGAGAGTAATGAGATTTGGAAAGAAGGGAAAGTTTAGTGCTAGGTATATCGGTCCTTTCGAAATACTGGATCATGTTGGAAAGGTTTCTTACCGATTGGTGCTTCCACCTAATCTCTCTCAAGTTCACGATGTGTTCCATGTATCTCTCCAGAGAAAGTACATACCTGATCCTTCACATGTACTCAGCTCAGAAGTTGTACCGCTAGAGCAAGATCATTCTTATGAAGAATAGCCAATAGAGATTCTAGATCGTAGCTAAAAAGTCATATGGAACAGGACCAATCACTTGGTGAATGTTTTATGAAGGAACAACCAATTAGAAGAAGCTACATGGGAGCTTGAGGATATGATGAGGGAGAGGTATCCTCATCTGTTTTTTACAAATTGACGAATTTCGAAGGAAAAATTCATTTTATGGGGGGTAGAATGTTACACCCGAGACTTTTATGAGAAATATTTTGTTTTTATGTTATATAAATCATCAAAGGAATCTTTCACTACACACAACACTAGCTTGGCTTTCTTTACACGCAACCTTGGCCTTCCTCGATAGCTAGCATCGTACGCAATACCGAGTTTCACTAAACAACGACATACTATTAAAATATTATTAAAACTAGCCGCTATGAATAGTAATAACCACATTTTGAAATTTTTTAAATTTCATCTTTCAAAATGGACTTCATTTTTTGGATTCAGAATATTGAAATTAGCCTAGGGTGAAATTTTGGTATTGTTCTGAAAACATTCAATTTTTGATGAAGAGTGGAAGCACTAGGTTATTATTTAAAAATCGACTTTTTATTTAAATAATTATTTATTTTATTTAAATTTATTTTAGGTCAAAATTGATACATAATACCTATATAAGTTCAAAGTAATTCATTGGAGTCATTTTATAATAATTTTAGATATATAAAAATTTTATTGAACTTTTCACCGTCTTTTACCCACCACCTATGAGAATTTGCAAATTTACATAAAACATAATTTTAACGCTTCTTTGAGTGGAATTTCTAAAATCTGAGAGACATGGTTAATATCAAGGACTAAAATGTGGTTCAATTAGATGAAAATAATTTTTGGTTAATAGTAACTTTTTACTTTTTTTTACCACGGTTAAAAGTAAATACGACAATTAAGGGTAAAAATGTTATTATTATTACCCTAACAGATGTCCTAATTCTATTGGATAAGTGTAATTCGACCAATAAACAACCTTTGGAATAAAATATGACCATTTAGGACTACTTGGATTAGATTAGGACATTTATTATTAATTTATTTAATGAAGGGTTAAAATAGTTAAAATCAAAGTTTAATATCTAAATGATTTTTAATATAGGGTTATACGTAAGATATATTCGAATATAAATATGAATTAGAAAGATAAAGAGATTTCCTACATGATGGAATATTAATTGTAATTTTTGTTAATTTATTTATGACACAATGATGATGTAGTAATTATATTATTAATGAAATATTGACATAATGGATGTTATAAATACCCAAATAAATGTAATTTGAGACTTTTTATGAATTCCAATAATTTTATATGTTAATATGACATGTAAGTATTGATTTAATTATCTTTTTTCGAACTAACCTTTCTGTTATGATTTTCACAAAAATCAATTACCAAATAGTGTCAAAATTGACATAAAATAGTTTTTAAAACAAATATTATATTATTAATTGTTATTTTATTCCTAAAAATCTATGGTTCTCCCACATGACTTAGATAACGTTATATATATTAATAATAAACAACTTGGGTTTTTTTTGGCTTGTTATAGTAAGTTTATTAACCTTATAGTGTAAGAAAACAAGAAGACACGGTAAAAGTTAAATTATCTAACGTAAAGTTAAATCTAAATGATAAGGTTAAAATAGAAACCTAAACTTGTCTAAGTTCTATGGGATGAGATTATTTCGATTCATCCCCACCTTATCTTCTAAATAAAACAATTTTGGAGCTATTAAAAACCGAATATGACTTTATAATAAAATAATATTTTTTGTTTTTCCATAGGTGCCCCTCTCCTCCCTTATAAAAGGGAACATCCTCCCTCTCTTCTTCACACCACATTGAGCCTTCAAGATCGGCCAAACCCTACCACATTCTCCTCTCCACTTCCCTAAAAACATCCTAGAGGTCTTGGTCTTCTTAAAATACCAATATTAGTGCCATAAGAGGAGGTCTCAAAGAGGCGCTTCAAAGAAGAGGTAATGTCTGTTACCGATTCTTTCAACTTTATTTCTTCTTCCAATTCTTCTTATTTAGTTGTTTAATTATGAAGTAATAACATCAGTATAACTCATATAATGATATGTTATTATAAGTATGAAATAACCATATTTCACCATCTATCCATCCTACGAAAAATGAAATCACTGCGCGTGCGTACGTACAGAATACCGTCTCTACGCCGTGGTGTAATCTATTTTCCACCACCACCTTACTTGGATGGGTATAATAGTGTAAATAATAACTATATATGATTATTGTAAAGTGATATTGATTATTAAACAGTATAAATACACACCAATACAATTCCACGATCATGGGAACGATATCATTGCTCGTGCATACGTACGGAATCCACTCTCCATGATGTGATGCGACTTGTTATACATGATTCTCATTGCATAATGATTACATAAATGAATTTAGTGAATAAATATGATATTTATTACACTACTACCATTATGTAAATGTGGTATATATAACCTAAAAAGAATAATAAGAATTTATTCGACAAAACACGCATAAGAACAAAAAAGTAATAAACACCCGAATAACAAGTAACAATGAAATATTACTAATAAAAAGCTAGGAATATGACCATATATGATATAATAAAAATACTTATGATTCTAGAATAATTCAATAACATTATTTAAATCTTTATAAAGGAGGTTCGGACACTTACGATGCAAATCAGACCTAAGGTAAGGGAAAATCTCTGAATCTCATTTTTATCCGAGATTGTTTATACATTGGTATTTACTGGGGTGTGTTTTATCATCTACATCAATGTTTACAGAATATGTAATATTATTTATATCCTCCTTCAATTTTTTAAATCCAATTTTACCCTTTTGTGAGTTTTTAGTAAAAGATATGAATGGAATATTTTGTCGTTTTTCGTACGAGGTACTTTTTGACTTTTCCCACAAAAGTATGAGAAGAATGTTTTTTTAACTTATATGGCATGAATGGATTTTTAAAAAATTATTTCCAAGAAGCTTAATTTACATGTTTTCAAGTTTAATATTAATCAACTTCATTTAGTTTAATATTTTATGACATGTTAAGAAATGAAAAATGTTTTTGAAGTAGAAAGGATATTTTCCTCAAGAATGGAGTTCATGTGTTTTATCAAAATTATTTTCCATCTAAGATAATATAGGGTTCTGTTTTTATCCCTATTATTACATTGATTTTGTGATTGAATTATTTTTATGAATTTGTTTGTCTTATATGAATTGTTTTATGATGTCACTATGTTTAAGAATCCCATTTTTATTACATGGGTTATGAAATGATGTATAATTTATGATTTTTTAGAACACATAAAAACGGTATCATTATGAGATGGCTGGGACCTATATCTCCCTCCAATGCACTGGGTAAAGATTTATATCTCATGAGATAGAAATGGCTGGAACGGAAGGATAAACCGGTTCAGTAAAACAGGACTGAAATGAGGAGTGAACTCGGTTCAAAAATGGACTTTGTCCCTAAGATAATCTTGGCTATGAGTCTTGACTAGTAAGAAATGATTCTCTATGATAATGTGTGTATGCCACAAAGTTTCATGTTTTATGTTATGATTATTGGGATTACATTTCACTACTATGATGTATCCCATGTTATGAAATTATGATCTCTTTTGCAGGTTAAGATTTCCCAAATGATATGTTATTATGAATATGATGTGATTGATATTTCTTTTGTTTACCCTTACTAAGAATTTGAGATCACCCTTTTGTATGTTTTCTTTCCCAAGGCCAGGAAGAAGGTTATTAAGTAGGATATGCCAAAAGGGACACTAGATATGATGAAATAAATGGGAGAAAATGTAGATACTTTATGAACTAGTTGTTGTGTTTCCATGTTTCTAAAGACTCTATACGTATACAGTCCTTTCATGGTTTTGTTATATGTTGTAATAAGTGTTCTTAAATTCTGAAGTAATAACAATGTATGTAAAGTATGGGTCGTTATACTGATGGTTACTGAAAACTGAGATAATAGAGGTTCTAGGAGATCCCTCTAGGTCTTCATTAGGTTATCAAATAAAGATATAATAATACATAAAAATGTATCAAGATCGTGTCAGAACAATTTAATCATAACCAATTTAAAATTTTTAAATATTTCATGATGCAGTATATAGTATTTTATTAATTATTTTTTTCTATAAAATCATGTCTTTGAAAATACACTACAACTTAGAAGTAATTTATACTAAAAATGGTTTTAGATATAGTGTTGCACCGACATGAGTGTAAATATTCATGAATATGTGATTTTAGATGATGTTTTCTATAAGATTCACAGTCTGTTAAAACTAAGTGTTGATCAATCAATTACTTCAATTAAAAATTAACATCTTCAATATCCTGAACCTCTATAGAACAATAAGTATCTTCTAGTCAATAATGAGGAATGGTTGTATTCATCATTATTATTTTGAAAATAATATAGTAATGATCTAATGTAATTATAAGTTTTTATTTTTCTTATTGATGAAATGAATCATACTACTATAGAACCATGTTATTTGTGCTCCGTAGAATTATTCCCTTTATAAAACACTCATTCATTTCCTACCCATATGACTCTATGGAAGGAACTTTAGGTGACATCCCTATGTATACTTTTGATTTTCTGAATGACACTTTATCTGATGAGTAAGTATCTAGTTATGCATTTGGAGATGATATAGATGATGGTGATATGGGGAATGAATCTTCTAATGTCCCTTTGATAGATAGACACCCACCAATTAGTGGTAGTAATATTATATTATTTAATTCCTTAGTAAAAATAATGTCATGTAATTTTTTTTGATTGGTATGTCATTACAATGACTTATGAATTCCATTACATTATAGGTAATAGATTCACAATGACAGATTACATCATTTATGTTCGTTAAATATTTGATACTAAAACTTCCATGAATAATATACCAAAAAAATACAATATTGAGAGAAACATTTCATTGATGATTGATGAGTTGAACATAGAAATGTATCTCCTTTGATGTGACAAATATAGGTAAGAATATAAATTCTAAATGAGGGCAATATATAATAAATATTTTCATGATGTAAGATAACTGAATTGGAAGGCCCGCACAATTGTGTATAATCATTCATGTCATAGGATCACTCTTAAATTAAAGAAGAGTAAATGTAAAATGTTATTATAGATATGATATGAATGTTTTCGGATATTACTGTGTCCATTTTTTAGTAATTAATACAGTTTTTATAAATAATATTTCCAACGACAAAACATAGAATGAAAAACAAAAGGAAAATTTGAATGTTTATGGTGATTGAGATGAATCATATGCAATGTGGTCAAAACATATGATATTTTTTCTCTCAAAAATTAGGATATTAATCATTTATAAATTTTTGACTATGTCTCACTAGATCACTAAATTGATAAAAAAAGTGAACTTCCATAATTTATTTTGGGAATTCAGGCCATGTATGTATGCTATCTTATATTGTAAAAAATTAATTCAATTAAATTTAATTTTTTTATGGAAATTATATAAGTAATATAATTATTTTTTCCACACATGTTGTTAATCATGATTTTATACCTCCTGTATCTTCCATTAATTAAATGCATAATTTTGAACCCTAGAGTTGTTTTTTTGTTTGTATATGCATTCATGTGACTCAAATCTGGGGAGTGTGTCTAATATTTTATCACAATCAAGAGATTATAGAGGTTGTTAATAGTGATGGAGTTTTATGGGAGAACATAATTATTATTATCAATATTTAATTATATTCTAGTAATGTGAATAACCATTTCTGTGATGAGGTAATAATGAATGATATTATCATGTTTTGTGCATTTAATTTAACATATATTTTGTAGAAAAAAATTAATATCCTTTCATAACATTGTTATATTTTGGTTTCATCATGTTATCCCCAAAAAGAGATGTTCTATAAGTGAGTTAGAGAAATTATAATGACTAATCAAGATGTGTATGATTATATGATGCAACTTTAATTGGAACAATAGTCATTAACATATTTTAGTGGTTGGATATATTGTAATATAATCACTAATATTAAGGAGTTCATAAATTGTGTCTTGAGGGGTTTGTGAAGACTATAGATCATAGGGTTAGTGAAGGAGGCATTTTATAGATGTCTTAAGTACATTATTGAATGGTCCAAACAATCCTATGAGAGGATGAAAAATGAAATGAGTTTTTATCAACATTTATCGAGTTCCATTGATTAAACACTACATTATGCATCATCATTTATTATTCAAACCTTTGATTTGGTAAATATATGCTTTCATGGAACTGAGTATCGCAACCCTCTCATAGGAAACAATGGTCGAGTGATGGTGGTCATATTGGAAAACATGTATTGTGATTGTAGTTACATCCAGCTATTGAGATATCATTGTGCACATGAAGTTGTAGCTTTTTCATTTGTGAACATATCACTAGAGACCTATGTTTTCTTGGTGAATCACATGATTACTTTGGATGACTTTTATAGTACATCTAAGATGCCTCTTGGTGACATTAATTCTATTACCTTTCCTACCGATCAACCAACTTTGGTCCTTGATATTTCTAGGTTTTGTATTATGGATTTATAATTTATAAATTATTTAAATTTAAGAATTTTTTTATTAATATAATGTTACATTTATTTTTTGAAATAAAATATGCTTTCATGATATTTCATTCTTTTACCTTTCCCACTCATCAGCCAACTATGGCGCATAATATTACTAATATGTACCCATAGGGTTGACTAAAGTCTACTCTTATTAGACATGAGTTAAACTATCCTTGATAATGAATAGGGTTACTACCCTATAATAGTTTTCACACACAAGGTAATAATCATAATATATGTACCCAAGTGGAAGGATAGATCTCCACATCCCATCATCCTTGATTAATTTTATGTATTTTATCTTGTATGTGTACATTTTTTCCATATGTAGACTTTTCATTAATAGATCCTTTTATTTATGACTTTCTCTAGTTATATAATATTTCATCACTAGTTTGTTTCATTTCTAGACTCAATCTAGAAGAATTTTTTGATACGTCAAGAATTAAAAAAACACACACTAGAAAGGAATAATAGGAGGTTCATCCTCTAAATTAATGGCCTTATAATATCACATTGTTGATTGAATATATCATGAAACCATATGTACTATACATGATTTTGATTATGGTTGATATACATAGAATTATATAGAAATAAATTAAAAATTATTAGAGATCATTAAGAAAATAAATTGATTGAATAAAAAACATCAGTTGATTTCCTAATTTTTCATCATAATTATTAATTATAAATAATTATTATCTATGAAATTTTGATTCATGATTATTTGAATGAAATATTTTAGAAACTTTATTGAATTAACTATAAATATTAATGATGATATAAAATGTAGAGATGGTGGGTCCTCCACTGCTCATATTGCAGGATAGGCATGCTTTGTGGCCAGTCATAGAGGGATGTCCGGTTCCCGCATTGAGTGTATAGATATTTCACCATTTAAATATTTTTTACACCACCTCATTCAATCATCACTAAACTTCTTCATGCTAGGTTTTATGACATAGCTATGCGTGAATCCACATTTTTCAATCATCATATCATTATTATGATTGAATTGAGATGGAGTCGAGATAAGTATACATTCTATTTTCCAAAAGGATATATTACTATTATGATCATGGATTTTCTCATTATGTTGGGCATCCCCATCGATAATGCAACTGTGACAGGTCGAGTCAATATAGATCAGTTTAAACTATTTTAATGATTACCGAGAATTGAGGTCCACTATGATGATAGGTAGATCATTGGTAGGATATTATGAATTCCATGGATAGATGATCACATCACTAATATAGCTAATTATTCTAACAAGATAAATGTGTTTTTATTTTCACATACTTACATTTTCAGGATTACTAGTGGCCCAATATTCATTGATTGTTTGATTATACTTGTATATTTTATGTATTTACCATTACTGGAGGACATGGACTAGAAATGGTGGTATAGCTGGGGGTTTTCATTTGTTATATATACACATAGGGAGATATATAGTAAATGTTTCATCGATAACATGATTATCATTAGATATGTTATTATAATAAATATTTGGATATGGGAGTGCATCCAGTTTTTATCTCCACATGCAGGTGATATATTGCATTCCAATATTTTTGGAGAGTCTCTATGTGAATGATGGTATGTTTTTCCTTATTTAATATGATAAAATATAAAATTTGTAACTTTATATTATGAGATACAAGTAGAATTTTTTTATCTAATATTAGAGTTTGGCACATCGATATTTAGATACTTGCAGAAATGATCTCTATACTTACATAATTATGTAGAATAATTTTTGACTAAACAAAATATGTGTTTATTAATTATAATGTTAAATTATTATTTTGTATAATATATATTTTCATTTATTAATTTATTATTCATTTTTTTATATTTTAGGTTCATGGATGCCATATAGTTATGCTATCATCCATAATCTCCTATCATGGTTTACAATGATGCTTGTTTCCACACATGCATCATTAATTTGAATCATTTTTATATTGTGATGTGGAATCATACTGATAGAGTTATGAGGTAGTTATGATTCTATAAACCCATTACTATACCACCTAATTAGCTACATTCAATTCCTTCACTGAAGCTATTGGGGAAGCAAGAGTTTGACTAAAAGACATATCACACACGATATATTGAGATGTGGGAAAGATGACACGTGTCCTGATAATGAGAGTAATACATTGTATTTATTTATATATATGATCAATTAGATTATGGGACATGGTACTAAATTTCCCTAGTCATATATATTACATGATAAGGATGATGCTATCATAACATGGTAAAAAATCATCATTCCACTGTTGAATAGATTTTTATAAACATTAGTTAACTACTTAAATTTTTTACACGATGATTATATCAACCATTTACTTCACATTTATGATCCCATAGAGGGAGGTAGCTTTTACTAGAATTATTTTCATTAAGCCGTGATAGATTATATTTCTTTTATGGATATGATTTATCAGAAGACTTTCTTGAATTTTTCAACTAATTCTGAGGGTGAAGATCCTGATATAGATATTCTAGGGGTGATGGACATGTTATGGATACAGATGTGGAAGATAAGTAGGGTGTTCATCATGATTATCTAGATGATCCACTGATCCCTATTTCATATGATACACAACCACAACAAGATAGACGGGAATAAACACAATTAGTTTGCATGAAAGATTTCATTGTAGAGCTAGATGATGACTCACCTACTTTATGAACATTATTTTTCCATGATCTGCATATATATAAAACATAACTTTAATATTATTCACATGATTGGTAGAGTTCCATCCAACATCCACTATCCTTGGAGGTAAGATAGGGTACATGCGGTGAGACTGTAGATCCACTGTCTATCACATAGGATGATGTGGTGGTAGGTGACATGGATGATATAGAGGAGTTGTGTATGACATAGCATCGACATAGACAAATATGAAGTGGATGCATTACATATACACCTAACAATGACAGAACAGAGAATTCAAGATAGCGAAGTAGATTAGATTGACATATGTTACATGTTTTTTAATTATTATTTATATTTTAGTTAAAAACATACTAAAGTATTTTATTTTGTTTTATGAAAAAATAAATTTATTTAATCTGAAATTCATAAAAATATTTTAGAATGATTAAGAATCATTAACATTAATAACTAATTATGTAATAAGTATAATAACTATTTTTAATTTATATAAATAATTTTTAGTGTTATTATACATATTATGTATAATGAATGATCATGTAAAATTTATTATTATATATTTATAACATTATGAATTTGAATTCTATAAATAATAATAATAATAATAATAAATATTATCATATTTCATATATAAGTAATTAATTAATAACATAACATAACATGATAATAAAAATATATTTATTAAAAAGTAAATAATTTTTTAAATACAAATTATTTCTTTTATATTTTTATAAAATAAATATTAGCTATAAAACTGTTAATTATATTAATAATATAATAATATATTATTTATTAATAATAAAAAATTCAATTCTTAATTAATTAATATTTTACATGTTAATAAATTACTAATAATAATATCAACAAAATGTTCAAAATGATTTATAATTAAAATTTTATAATTATTAGTTACTATAATATTAATTAATTAATAACATAATAATATAATACTAATTAATAAAAAATAATATAATTTTTATTAATAAATAAATTACTAATTAATAAATTAAGAATATTTTATATCAAAACAAACATCACAAATACTTTTGATTAATAATTATCTAAATATTATTACCATTAATAAAAAATATTATATTATTAATTATGAAACTAACCAATTAATAATAGATCATAATATATGAAATATAATATATTTATTAACATGTAAATATATTTATGAATACAAGTTATTTAATTTATATAATTTAAAAATAAAAAATAGTTATGGTATTGCTAATTACTTAGTAATAGAATAGTATATTATTATTTACAACTAAATAATACAATTGATAATTTATTTAATATATTAATTATTAATACATTACTAATAATTATCTAAAAAAATTTCATAAATAATTATATGAATTTTTTATTGATACTATATATTATGTAATAAATATTTAAAATGTTTTATAATTAATATATTCAGTTATATAACTTATTTATTTTATAAATATAACTTAATAATTTTATAAAAATTACTAATTTTATAATATATAAATATATTAAGAGTCTTGAATGGGGTTCATGTGTCTTTGTTCGCAGTTAGGAATCGTTAACATTGTTCACACTAATTAGCAAAATAAAGAACAATGATTCAATTTCACACTTCTCTGGACTTTTTTTTAAAATACTGACAACCCGATCCATTTTAAAAAATATACCCTTTAAAAAAATCACATCTCATTATAAGGTTCCCTTTTTGGTGAATGAGTTCTTGGAAATGATTGTTTGATTGACAATTTTCAGCAGTGCGATATGCAACGTTCTCTTGATTCAGGAGAGGCATTAGGCTCGTGTATATCCTTTTCAGGATTCCTATTTTTTTTGAATTTGAAATTTTATTTTTATAATGGTATGTGGTTTGGTAATGGTCCATGAATTTAGGGAATTATGTCCTAATTTGGACTATCATTTTTTATCCAATTAACCAAAAAAATTATAAAGTGTATTTTTTAAAATTTATTTATTAATTTTAGAAAGTCAAATTTTTTAGATTATTTTCCTAAAATAAATAATATGTAATTTTTAATATTTCATATAATTGTGGTGAATTTTAATTTTTAGAGGATATGGATTCAAGAATTTTATATTTTTGGAATGGTACTTTAGAGTTTTTTCAATGGAATTTCGAATAGGATGAATTAAATACAAACGTAATAGAAAAATTAATGATAAATTATGCATGTAATTAATGGGGGGAAATCAAGGTATTTTTAGAGGAATTTATTAGAGATAATTTGTTTCCCATAAAATAAATTCTTTATTATCCTCTCAAAAATTCTATCAATGTTGATAACCCATTGAATAATACTGGTAGATATAGATTATGAAATATAATGAAATATATTAGATGTCGAATTAGTGAAATTTTTTGGAGGATCATTGGATGGTGTTTTTCTTGGAGTTGAGGTTGATGATTATATAATTTCACAATATTCATGGATTCTCTAGGGAATTTTCATTCTTTTTTTATCATGAAATGATGGAATAAACATAATTTTCCTCAAAGATATGCAGATATCCAAAAGTAAATAATGGGGTTGATATGAGAATAATTAAAATTAATGTTAAGAAAAATAAAAATAAGAACACTATATTTTTATATTAGATTGAAATAACTTATCCTATGTCCACTTTTCACACCCCTATACTCCATGATATGTATAGATGACATAAAAAATGACATTTTAATTGAATTTACAACCCTCTTATAACCTAATTTTTCAAATGGTAGCATAATCATCACAAAATATTCTTTTTTAGTCATGTGGAATAAACTATTACAACACCCAAACCATTTATTAAGGTATAATAGGTACCTCCTGTAGTCCTTTTTATAGTATTTTCAAAAAAATACTTTTAGGTTATGTGATCACCCTCACAAATATAATAATCTAAACACCAATCATATCCCAACCATCAAAGAAAATCAGAACAAAGTCAAGATTCAAATTTCAAATTTAAAATAATGTATGAACTATTATGAAGTCATCCAACAATACCTCAATACTAGATTTAATGCCTCAATCCATATGTTACCAAATTCACCACCTCGATCCTCACACCTTAACGTAATCCTCATTCTTTTTATTGACACTTTCACTCTTTAAAATACACACAATTTCACTGACTCCAATAATCCAACTAATTAAACTACAAATTACCACCATCGTGAAATCCATAAACCTCCCTACATCAATGATTTTTTGTTTATAGAGACCGATTAAATTAAAAATCAAGAATCACTATCAAATATTTCACTATAGAGTCGGTACCCTTAACCCTCAAATAGGATAACAACATTGGAAACTTGAGTAATAGATTCTATAATATCAAAGTTCTCAGGAATAATTACCAGATATAAATTTACTACATCAATAACCCACTAAAAATGAGAAAGAAATCACTCAAAAATACATTCCATCCATCTAAAAAAACCCATATAGCCAAAACCCATCACAAAAAGATATTATTCCATGTAATTCTTCCACATAAAGAATATGCTACCAATATCAAAAAAAACTACATCAGAGAACCCTTATAGTCATCTTCCCTAAAAGTAGATCATTATGAAAGAACTAATGAATTATGTGTATAAAAAAGATATAATATCTTTCAATAATATATAAATAGAATATTTAGTGTTTTAGTATTTCAAACAAGCTCAAATGTTGAGACCACATCGATATAGTGAAATCCTAACTAGCTCACAAACCGGTGAAACTTGTAACTAACTAAACCCTCATCACTTTACTATTTCATCATAGGCACCATCACAACTGAAAAATGTGGGGTTAAGAATAATGAGTTAGATAAAAAGGAAAGGACAATGGATTTAATGAAAACTATGTGATTGAATCACTAACCGACCATCACCACCAAAGGAGGATGTAAAACTCAAACATGGAACCGTAAACACAAAACATTCGATCTTCCATTGAAACAATATGAAACCACTAATTCACTATCATAACTAACCAAGGATGGGGTCTTTAATTATAGGTTAACCAATGATATTTATATATGAGTCCTAACTGAGAATAACCAAAACAAAAAAACGAAAAAAAGATTTAACACCCTAAGACAAAAATCATAAAACAACAATCAATGAGATAATGACAAATGAAAAACACAGGGAAGGAGGTCCATAACTCATACATGTCCCTAGAAATGTTTTCAGATGATTTAATAAGAACCTAGAGTAGATATAGATTCAAGAGTGAGAGATAATAGTATGGGATATTGTGTACTCTCTCCATAAAATATAATCTTGTTGAGGTATAACAAGTACACAATGTGATTTTGAAAAGGAATTGAAAAAACCAAAAATATATTTAGAAAGATAGATAAGATAACAAATTTAAAACATGAAACTAGTAGAACAAGATAATTTAAATAAAACATCTAATTGGTGGTGCAGTAGGATTACATATCATAATGAGGATCAACATGATTTCACTATAAAAAATGTTTCAATATAATGGTTGTCATTATTGAAAACTGAATAGATCAAATGTTTTTATCTGATTTCATTTTATATCATTCTGCATAGTGATCTCTAATAATATTAATTCCAATTAGTTAATTTTTATTCTTAATTAAATGGGAAAATTTATTTTGGTTTAAAAATTGTGAAGTTGTCATTACCACTATAATTTCCTATGTTAATGGTTAATAATGAATTTTTATTCACTATAGTCATATGAAAACACACACTAATACATCAATAATAACTTGATAATAAATTATTACATAATAATATTTTAACTTAGTATTGTATCCAACATTATCTTTTTGGTATTGTGTTATTCGCATTATGTAACCTCATGACCAGTCTTGACAAATAATGTGCAGTCCAAGGAAAAATACAACGATGGTTTTGATGTTTCATCAGTTTTTCAATTTATCCACAAATTAGTACTTTTCATTTCATTCATTTATTATAATAGTGATTTGGCCTATTTTTTATGCACATCGTGACATAATTTTGGAAAAAAACTTGATGTGTTTATTCCAAAATGTGTTGACAATATAAATGTTTTATGATTGTTTGATTTGATCATGAATTTTTATTCTTGGAATATCATGAGGGAATTGATTATTTTTAGTTCAAAATTAATTTAATGATTTTGATGTAATTTTCCCATAAAACTTCCATCATTTATTTCTTGTTGATTTTGGTGATTAATCATTGAAATATAATTTTCTGACATGTTTGTTTGGAATCATTATTTTAGTCTAAGTATTTATCAAAGGTATATGATTTATTATATATATATATATATTATATAATATTATAAACAATGACATCTAAATTCATTAATAATTTTAAAGTACATTTTTTTCTTACATGGTTTTTAGTTCGTATGACTTTCTGGGTCATCATCCCTAAAATTAAATTTAGAATATTAATGAAATTAAAACTCAATGTAAAAGTAGGATCTTGAGTAAAAAAGGTACGAGGATGTAAGGGAGGTTTCTGAATTTAGCTGGAATAGAAGTGAATGTTGAACTTAATTTCTTGAAGTTGAAGCCTACCCATGTGTAGTAGAAACACATTAAATTTGGAGCTTCGGGTGAGTCACCCAAGAAAAAAGATGAATAGTGACTGGTGAGCCATGTTGTAGGTCCTGAGATGAATTAGATATTCTAAATAAGATATTAAGATATTAGTTTCCATGTTAATTATATTAAAATAGAGTCACACACTAGAAGCCTAAAAAAGTGACTGATCATTACATTGAACTCACAGAGGATGAGACATGATCCAGAAGGATCGTAGTTGTAGTACTAGAGCTAGAAGAGGCTAAAAATTGAATCAGTAGAAAATGTTTTATTTCCCTCCATGAACTCCTGCTATTATTTTTCTATTTTATTTATGTTTTTAGATTCTAATGAATACAATGTTGAAAATTATTATATCAAAAACACTATCTTTTAAAATTTTTCTTAGGGAATGAGATTATTCTTATAATTTTAATTATCTTTTATCATGTCATAAATTTCAAGATGGATTTATTTCATTATGGAATTCCTCTCTAGAAGTAAATTTTTTAATTGTCAATAATCAATAGTAGTTGAAATTGATCACTGTTTGCATACTGTTAGGATAATCATTATTTAAAATTCTTCTAATAGGAAATTTTGAAATCAATTATAGGAAATTACACTATAGCTAAAAAATAGTTAAGTCTTGGTGATTCATCCACAAATTTCTTTTTTAGTGTAGCTAAAATACATTTCTTGAAATTGGGTTAGTTACTTTAACCATCCTTTTATAACCTACTATAATGGATCACCAAATGAAACCTAATCTTTCCTTTTTCTAAGAATTATGTTACAACACCACCAATAGAATCAGACATTATTTCTAAATGGAACCATCCAATTGATGGAAGTGATGACAGTTGAAAAAGTATGTTTAATATTAGGAAGAGTGAAGGACTCTAAACAATTATCATCTAAATGAAATTAAGTATCCTTCACTAGAAGTGAATAAAGAGACTCTAAGATATTTTTTTAAAAAATTTTAACCCTTTAATAGAAAATAGATTCCCCTAAATTTCTTCTTATAAATTATATATTTGTTGGAGTGGGAAATTTTTAATGACCATAATTTTAGATTTATCAGCCTTAATTAACCACCTATAGAATTTATGATCAATAAGTATCACATTAGTGACTATAAAGTGACATTTTTTCAATTATGTAAAAATTTGATCTCCAAAAATCATCCCAAAACTAATTACATGTTTGGAATGTAGTGTTCAAATGTGTTTCTAAAAAATAGAAATAAAATTGGAAAACTTATATAATTCTCTCAGTCATGTTGGGGAAAATATTCATCATGCACCTTTTTACAGTTATCAAATAACCACACTAGCCAAAGGGAATTTTTTGATTGGAAAATTTAATAATTAGATCAATGAAGGTTCACTTTTTTTCATCAACGGTTATTGAAATGTGGTTCTAAACAAAATAACCATAAAGAAAATAGAAAAATTAATTTCTATCCATCCTCTCAAGAATCTTATTAGAGAATGCAATTTCAAAATGATCTTTTATAATAGATGAATTCAATTTCATTTATTCTATACAGACACTCTATGTGGTCACTATCTTTATTTGAATTTGATTATTCTTTTCATTATTTATAAATTTGACATGTCCATTCATTAGAACAACCTAAACAAAATTCCTCAACATAGTGGGTATTTCATCAATTTCTTCTTTAATATTTTAGATCCCATTATTATATTTGATTTTAGAATCTATTTTTTACATGTGTTTAAATTAGTATATATGGATTAAAATAATCTGTATTATTATTTACAGAATTCCAGATTATTGAAATTACATAGTTCGTTTTTTAGTTTCAAATATAATTTATTTTAGAAGTATCATGGGGTTTGTTCTATAATCCTATAAATTTTTCAAACCACCCTAGGTTTTTATTATAATTATATTCATTCTCAAATTCACTTTTATTGAACTAGGAATATTATTTTATATCTCCATCCTAGTTCACTATCCATGGGATAGATTTCATTTTACATATTGTTCATATAATTTTTGAAAGTAGTTATTTGATATTCTATATCAGCTTTATGTATTTAATCCTTTATAACCACTATAATAAGAACATGATTCATGTTCTATTATAAACTATTATTTTCATTTCATAATTCATCCCTATTTTGGATTTGGAGTTTTTTTAGGTTTCTATTGAAATCTAGGAGTAGCAGATTCTCTAAGTACTCTCAAATCTCTATAAGAGAGATTATGATGCTTCTTATATCCTTGGTTGTTTGTATTTTAAAATTTATCACCCCTAGGATGAAGTATAGATATTTACCAATCAAAGTTATAATTTTTATTATTTGGGTAGACATATCAATGTAAGGAAAAAATAGTGAAAATGACCAAACATACCACAGTGGTGTCATTTCTCCCTAAGTTATTATTAATTATAAATAACTATAGAATGTGTGTAGATTTCATGAAAATATTTTTGGTATATTCTATAGAAGTTTATCCTTCTAGAATATTTAATGTTTTATGTTTTTAAAATTGTATTCAATTTTTTTAATAACTTCAATAGTTTTATCAAAAACAAATATCCTCTAAAAAATTAATCTACAACTATTTGATTAAAAGTGGTGGGACTATTTTAAAATTTTTCCATAAGGAAATATTAAGCAAACTAATTTTTAACAAATTTAATAATAATACCACTAAATCTATTAAATGTTTCATGGATCAACTCACTATCATTTTAGAAAAAACTAATGATCTTATGTAATATTTTTTATTTCATCCTCATGGAGTAGAACTTTGTTATAGAGGATTTAAATAATTTATCCCATGTGTCAAACATATCATCTTTTATCTATTGAAATATTTTTCCATCATTACCCTTGAGAAGAGTGGAAATATTCTCAATTTCAAATCTACCTCACTAATTCCTCACTATGGAAGATATTGCACCACAATATAGAAATCCAAATGTAAGTCTAATGATTCTTTGTTAGGAAATCAATTGAATCTTGGAACCATAGAAAAAAATATTGAAAATCATTGTTTTTAAACTAAGGGTTAATACAAATCCATGATGTATTACTTTAAATAGTTGGAAACTAAATCAACCTAATATTATACCTCTCAATCTCATGTTTTATAGGATAAAGTGGAATGACATTTTCTTAGTGATATAATAACTACCTATTATCTTCCATTTTAACATTATTTTTTATAGAAATTAATTGTGTTTATTTTTTATAATTAAAGGGTATATGTTTTTATACATTTTTCTAGTTTTTATATAAGTTCATAATTTAAAACATTTTTTAAATTTAAACAAGTAAACACATAAAAAACTCAAATAATATTTTTCAAACATATTTGGTTTTTTTATTATTAAAAAATTATTATAGATTTATTTTGTTTTCGTGAAAACAAATTCCTATCTTGTTTACTTAATCCCTCTCTGGTAAAAATGAAAAAAATTCATCTTTTTATTTTACCTCACAAATTTATTAAATTATTAATTTATTCTCCTCTATAATACAACTATGCTATTAGAAAGCTTTGATCCACATTAAAGTATTGGAAATATGTTTTAGTGAACAAGATAAATAACTTTAAAATAATAAAAAATCCAATAAATTTCAAAAAAAATACCGCTAAATAAATATTGATTGAAAAATAGATAAGTAAGAATTATTATCTATGTATAAACAAAGAGTTCAATAAATAATATGACGAGTAAAATATTTTTGGTTAAATAGTGGAATAGAAATGAAAATATTGATTGATTCCTAACTTTAATATTTAATTTATCAGGTGAAAATAAGTGAATCAGTATATACTAAAAATATTTTCTACAAAAATTGTTAAGGTGTAGAAAAGTGTGGGTTAACCTCAAAAAATTTCCAACTGATCTTGGGAAATTAAGTACTACCAGATTGGTTTAAAAGTTATTGTCTTTACTGATTATTCATTTTCAAATATTTTCTTTATACAAAGGAGGATATGAAATTATTGGTTTCATAGATAACCATTTTTCAATAATTTGGCATAGATATTAGAGACAAACTTCTTATTGAGAATTTAGTGGTCAAACACCTTTTTAGGCTACCCCAATACCAAAACTGATGACTGAGTGAAGATAAATTATTTTATCCCAGATGAAATACTACTAGCTATTAAATATTTTTAGGCTGGTTAGTTTTTGGATTATGCTATATTTATATATAGGAGTTTAAATAT
Organism: Viscum album; assembly: GCA_963277665.1. Taxonomy (NCBI): domain Eukaryota; kingdom Viridiplantae; phylum Streptophyta; class Magnoliopsida; order Santalales; family Viscaceae; genus Viscum; species Viscum album. The sequence continues at coordinate 764,868,385 of OY728119.1, read as the reverse complement.
TACTTTTTGGGTGATCCATTTATGTTTAATAGTTTATTTCAAATTTTATTATAAATATGTGTGTGGTTGATGAATAAATTTTTCCCATTATTGAGATTATTCACTCTTCACTTTGGGGTGGATACCATGAGTGAGAAAGGACTTCCCAAAAATTATTTATTGTTTTTTATATTGGATCAAATTTTTATAGTATTTCAATAGTTTTGTGGTGAGTTGTGATAAGTACTAAAGACCAGGCTATATAGGTAGAAAAAAAGAGTGTACAAAAATTAATGTTAGGTGATGAAAATTTTAAAGTCTAGGGTTTACACTTCATGGGAACATTTCCATCATATCATGAGAATGAGTACCATTTTGTTGCATTGAATTATTATTCTATGTGGGTTGAGGTAGTGTAAATTACAAATAACATATCCATTAGTACATGTACATTCATGAAAAATAATATCTTTACTCGGTTTAAGGATCATTGAGCTTTTATTACTAATATTAATACCCATTTCAGGAATTTTAAAGAGAAATAGTTAATAAAAAATACGGGAATCTCTAAAAATGGGAAGTTCTTACTACCCATAGTCAATTGAAAAAGACAAGGTTTCTAAAAAGGAATTTGAGAAAAATTTGTTGAAATATTATTATATATCAAGGAATTATTTTTCCTTAAAGAGGGATGAGGCCTCGTGATACTATACCAGTAAATTCAAAACTTCATTAAATTGTATATTTTTTTAATTTTTTTATACATGCCATTTATATAGGGTGTTTCCTAATTTTTTTTTATGATTTCACTGTCTAAAAATTATAGGATAATACCTAAGTTGTGTGAGTTAAATAAGATAACAAGTGATCTTAAGAAAATTATGGGAATTAAAAGGAGATAAATAAGTCTTTCCATTATATAACCATTTAGAATAAGAGAATTAATTCAATATATAATGTGTTACTTTTCATTTCTAGACCTATGATCTTCCTGGGAATGTGGTGGTCTAAGTGGTAAGGACCTTTACTAACGCAAAATTATTGTTAAATTTATTTTTTGATTTGTTAGGATAAAAAATTCCCTTATTAGTTAATTAATATAGAATTAAACTTCCATTAAATAGAATCCAAAATGTAAGGATACCATTTTTTCATTGATTATTGAGATTTTATTACATCTAAAAATAGAGTATAATCTATGTTCTTCATGGTATCTTACCCATGGTTTATTTTTTTTGTTTTATTTTTTTCCATAATTCTATAAGAATTTTTCCTTTTTTGTTATCTATCTTGTTATAACCACTCACTATTTGAAATATTAATTAAGGAACGGTCTATTTTCTGTGGCATGGTAGGTCCAGTACTTGATTGAATTTTTATTATGTGGGAGATCATATTATTACAATTGACCATATATATTCACATTTCTTATTATGGAAACTTCAAGACTTGTCTAAATTTCTATTAATGGTCAATTACCTCTTGAAGTTGATCTGATCTCATTATTGTGGTCACTTGAGTCTTCTTACGGTCTATTCGGTACTTGGTGGATTTTCAACTTGTAGTTAGTTTAAATTTAGAAATACCTTCACCATTAGTGTCTTCATGTAATCAGTCAATTTCCATGGTTAGTCTAGAATATACTAAATTATCAGTGTGTGTTATTTCTTTTACTATTCCTATCCAATGGTTGTTCTCACAGTATATTACATTTTATAATTGATCTAGTTCTTTGGACAATTTTTCATTGTGTAGTCAGTTGTTTTTTTCTATTGACCTAAAACATTATTCCATGGTTTTTTAATATTCCGTAAGAGTATATATTCACTTGATTGATTCTATTATAAATTTTTATTTTCAACATGAGTTTTATTACCTTTTTGCAGTTGCTACTACATTATATGGTTGATAAGATTTCACTTTTTGTAGTAAATTTAAAACTGGTAGTTGATTGGCCTACCATAAGACCCTCATGGTCAGTTGTTTCCAATGTTAGTTGGATATTTTTATGATCATCAAATGAAAAGCTTCAAATGATAATCAAGGGATATAAGGATATGAATTTCTTGATCCAACTTGAATAACTTCCCTATTAATCTAACAACTTGAACCATTTTACTATTGAGCATTTATACATGATATCTTATGTTTTCTTCTTATTAATATAGGTTCTAGGTTGTACTATTTTCTAGAGGAAAAAAAGTAAGTGTTAATATTGAATTTACAAGATTAAATATCCATGATCAAGTAAATTCTAGTCTTTTTATTTAACATTTTTATTCTATTTTGAAATATTGTTTTTATAAAAACAATGTGTGAAAGAATTTATATGGTTGATTTAGTAATATTTAGTGAATAAATTTTTTTATTATGGGTTTTAGCAGTTCTAATTTCTATTATATTTAAAATCAAATTATAAAAAATTCTCGTTGTGTGTTTAAATAATTTATATCTCCCCTTTTTTGCATGTCTATTTAGTTGGAGGGAAAGTTATGTTTGGAAGATTTTTCTAGATGAAAATTCATGTGTGATTAATTTTTATCAATATTTTCAATTTCAATACTTTTTTTTCAAAATATGATAACATCCCTAAATTAAAAAGATTTAATTATAAGTTGTAAATCAAATTATCACTGTGATAGGGTCCATTGAGTAGAATCCATATAAAAATCAATTCATCGTAGAATTTCAATTTTCCAATACTGAGAATCATATTTTTCATGGAATGTGATAAATGGATTTATTGAGGATAAAAAATTTACTAAGTGTGGGGGAAATTTAAGTGGCCTATTTTTTTATGAAATTAAACACATTTTTTGGGGAATATATTTAGGTTTTGATACCAAATGTGATGTTATTTTTTTATTGTTGATGATTCATTAATCATCCATTGAATATGTATTATTTTTATATCATGATGGAATTGAATATTTTAGATAAACATTTATTAAATTATTTTTGGGTTATTTTTGTCATAAAAATAGTATCATAAAATTCCTATTGATTTTAGTGATTAATAATTGAAATATAATTTTCAAAACATTCTTTGGGAACATTGAGTATAGAATTAAATACTTCGAAAGTTTCATGTTTTATTTTATATATAATTTTTCGAATATTATAAATGGATACTTAAAAATTTAAAAAAAACTATATTGTTCAATTATATCTTACATTTTTTTCAAATGATAAGGCTATCAAGGATCTGATCCATAAAATGAAATTTAGAAAATCAAAGTAATTAAAATTCAAGGTAAGATAAGAAGGTTGACTATATGAAGCTACATGTATGAAATAAAATCTTGTAGAGATAGCTGGAAGAGCTTCAAAGATTCAACTGAGTTGTGTAGTGATAAATACCACCCATGTGTGAGAGGATCCAATTTAATTTGATCTCTACTTGAGTAATGTGAGGAGGATGATGAAGAGTGATATATGTGTGTTGTAAAAACATATGAGATGAGATCAATGAATATGAGTATATGAAGTAGGCTTGAGCTTCAACACAAATTATTTTTAATTTAAGTCACAAACTTGACACATAAAAAATTGACTAATCATTGCCCTAAATATATAGAGGTGGTGATATGAACTAGGGAGATCACAACTGTAGTGAGGTTTCATAGAGAGGCTAAAAATTATCATGATGAAGAAGATATACATTCCCTCCTTCAACTCATTATTCTATTAATTTTATATATTCTATTTGTTCGTATGTTATATTGAATAAATTGTTACAATTTTTTTATAAAAAAATTGGTTTAAAATATTCTCAAAGAAAGTTATTTTTAATAATTAATTTTGAAATTAATTTAATGAAATAACACAAAAGATTAAAAATAGTTATGTCTTGGTGACTCATCAACTCATTCATTATGCAGTGTTGGGTTTTGATAGCTGAAAACTTTTAGAGGTTAAATCAAACATCTATAATACTTGAAAAAGTTATAATACCTGTTATAACATATGTATCCTGGAACTCTCAAATTTCAAAAATGAGTTGGTTACTAGACCTCAAGTGTGTATCTCTATATTCTAGAGACTTTGGAATTATTGTGAGGGTTTAGATAACATTGTGGGGAGACGAAACCCCCTTATATAGAGTTAAAATTCAATGTAAATAAATAAATAGTAGAGTAATGGAAAATATTAGAAATGATAAAATATACAACATGAAGATAAAGGATGATACAAAACAACAAAACAATAATTAACCATGTAATGTCATGTTTAAATGTAAGTAATTGACATGCTTGAAGTCATATAGATAAAAGCACATATTGAAATAAATAAAATCAAAATACCCCATCCACAAATGCCTTATCGGTCCCATATCCAAACTCCAACCCATATAGAATAAAAATCGACAACAAGTTCCTTCTCCATTTTCTATACATGCATCAATTAATTCTACTAAGATACCCAATGATCATTCATATAGGGTGTGAGTAAAACCCAGTAGGATGACACCACCATGTCTAAAAAAGCTAGTGTAATAGAAAGTGCATGAAACAAAGAGATGAAATGGTATTATGTAATAAATTAATTCAACACATAAAATAATCCTACTAAACCTCTAGATCTAGGTTGACACTAAGGGATAGCTAAACCTTATTTGGATCCTTGTCAGATATCTTAGACACATAGATATTACTTCTTTATCAGAATAGATCTCATATACCATGTCTCAAGAAACACAACTAGGATCTATGAGAATTCCCATGCTGAAGTCACTTATCTAATCTTATGATGAAATAACTCATAAAGGGGAATGTAAGATTCTCATAGTGGATTCCCTGAAAATTTCTATACTAGAGTCACTTAAGTCTTCACAGGGCACAATACCACGCCAATAGAAATGTAACCATGTAGAACTAGAATCCTTAATATTTCCAATGATAAAGTCACATAAGTCATACCGTGTTCATTTCATAAAGGGAGAATGACATCTCAAGTTGTGGGTTCTCTTGTATTAGGATAAACCATTAAGGAGACATCCCATGTAATAGTTGTCCAATCCCTCCAGAATATTGTTAGGAAAAATATATACAAGAAAACCTGACATAACATTCATCACCATTCATATAAAGTTCTTAGTTGTATAATTTTTATCATTTTATTAACCAATACTATATTCCCAATTGGAAGATCCTCATGTGACTTGAAGAATCACCAAAATCAAACCATTAAAAGATTAAATTTATCTCATATCATTTTCCATGCCAAAACATATTGAAAAGTCAATCCGAATTGTTAATACAAAACCCAAATTTTATAATTGACAATTAATTATAAGTTCATGGGAAGGATCACTATACTAGAAGCCGCAATCTTAATCTCAATGCCAATGAACCTAAAGTGGTACAAATGGGAGATATAATCACTAACTTATTTTCAAAAATAGATTTAACCTACTATTTAGGTTTAACACATGACATGCTGGTTCAATAAAAATTACTTCACATCCCTATATAATTTATAACAGATTTTAGGGTCATTTTCTAGACCACCTAACATAATTCAGTGATCAAAGAAACACCGATAATGGGGAATTCTCACTGAGAAACGAATGTGAAAGAGACCAAAAAATCAAACCTAGATAATAGAAACATCTAGATAAAAATCAATATTCTAATGTATATAAGTGATCACACATCTATAACAGATTAGAGAAGAAGGAAGAATAAAACCAATGTGAAGGAACTCAATGAAGATTAAACTATAGATCTAGAAGTATAGAATGGAATCAATCACCCAAAAAACAAATGTATGCACCCTAAGGTATGATTAAAGAGGCTATACAATGAAATATGCTTGAATTAGGCATGGATCGTGTTTTAAAACAAACGGTCTAGATAAATTAATGACATGAATCATTTTTCTGATGTGCATTTAACATATGATAAAAACACATCACCTTAGGTTTAAAATACATTAATCCGAATTTTCATGACATGTAATAAATTCTGGGCTTGTAAAAAATTCACATCATAAAAACGTTTTATAGATTCTTCTAAGAAATAGATTCCCATAGTGTATTAATTACATGGAATAAGGATGTTTCATTGGATGAATCCATTTCATATTACATAAAAAATCATAAAATTCCTTAAAATCCACCCATGAATGAGAATAATACATTTGCGACCATAGACACATTTATACTCAGAATCCATTAATTAAAAAAACTTATATCATAGAATGTTATTTCTTTTCCCAACAAAGGATCTTTATCCCAAAAATAAACTCAACCACCATTTTTTAAGATATGAAAAATGATCATAAAGATACATTACTAAAAATATTTAAAGAGGGATGTACATTAAAAAATATGGGATCTTACAATCTCACTCTCATTCCCAAGCTACTCCATGAAATAATGTGGGGTCTCAGTGAACATATCTAGCGACTATGATTGCATGTCAGATTCTCCCTCTCAGGTACCCTTTTAAATATTCACATTATGCCACTACACTCTATGTAATGGTATGGTCTTTCCCAAGATATACATCTCAATATGGTCCACAATCTGTATCAGATGCTTGTAAAAGAATATATATATACCAAGTTCAATGTTATAAATATATATTATTTTAGAAAGTTCAAGATGATATCTTCAATTTTATGATATGTGAAACATGTCATGAATGGGACTATTATGCTGTGTATGTGAAAATAGATACACCACCGAACTGAACATTTCCCCTATATAAAATGGTCAAAAAACCTAGGAACCATGTTTCCAAGCATCCTCATAGAGAATTGTCCCATCATAGGTGACTCCAAAAGGATAACATGTTTACCCACTTCAAACTTAAGATGGATTCTATGTTATACAACATATGATTTATGCCTACTTTTCATGGTCACCAACCAGTTTTAGATCCACAAAACCTTCTTATATGTGTACTGCATGAGACAAGATCTACTGAGTGTTGACTCACCTACCTACAACCAACAAAGTAGTGATCTGTACGAATATCCATATGAGGCCTGAAAAGGTTAAATTTAGCTCAATGAATGTAATCCATTATTGTAAAAAAACAATAAAAGTTCCATGTAACTCTCCCATGAACCCTTGAACCAAGAATGAAGGATCATAGAATATCCTCCAAAATATGAATTGTCTGTTCATATTGGTCATTAGTTTGAGGATGACAGAATTTACTTAGAAGATAATATAATCCCAAATCCTTATAGAGAACCTGATAGAACTAATATATGTAACAAGGATCTCTATCAGAAATGATATTCCTCGTAACACCATGTTGTTCAAATATCTGTCACATGTAATGAAAACCAAGATCATCCACCGTAAAGGTCTCCCAAATGGGAAAAAAGTTTCCTACCCTTTTTAATCAGTCTAAAATTACCAAAAAGACATTATTCGTACAAGGAATATTTTTTAACACCATTACAATGTCTACAATTTAAAAATCCCATTTCCATATAGGAACATGAAGAGGATGCAATAGTCCTATAGGCCTATGGTGCTCATCTTTCACATGCTGACATGTAACTAATCTTTCTACAAATCCTGCAATATCCATTTTCATTCCTGGAGAAAAATATGATATACAGAGATAATGATACATTTTTTGAGCCCTAGAAGTACCACCCATATTTAAGTGTGAAGCACTATCATCACTCCTTATGCAATCTCATAGGAACCCACAATCGACCATGGATAAGAAGAACATAGCTTCTACTAAGAGACCATCCCTATGGTGATACTCCACCAAATAGTTTTCCCTAAAATATTTTCAATCCATATTAGATAAGTTCTCAATATTTATTTAGTCCAATATTATATGTAAAATATATTTTTAGGTCTGAGATACTTGTCCTTGAGACATCTACTCATATAGATTGATGTCTGCAAAGAGTACCATCATCTGACACTCAATGTAAGACTCTTGCACGAAATTATTTTAAATATTACGGATAAAGTAATGGGTGATGATATTTCACTTCCCTATTATATAATCAGTCTAGAATTCAAAATAATCAAGACACTCAAACCACCACCTATGTTAAAGGTTTCATGACCAACTGAGAAAAGAAATACATGATATTTTTTGTTCAATGTACGCCAAAAAACTATCCCAATATAAGGTTTCTCTAGAATTTAATAGTACGTAACACCACGTCATACTCTATATAATGAATATTGTAATTAATTTCATGCGGTCTCAGCTATCTTGGGAAATAAGTAACCACTCAATCCTCCTTCATCATAACTTCTCTATGTCCAAATCTAAATACATCAAAATAATTAGCATATACCTTACCTAGAATGGGTAAGGTGAGGATCAATATTAATTGTATCTTGGTATTTAGCTTCTAAAAACACTCTCGCAAGCTTCTGACCAATCAAAACTCTATACATTCTTGGTCATCCCTAACATCAATGATTCTAGATGGATAAGTACCAGATTAAATGTTGATAATAACTTAATAAACCCTAAATTATCTAAATCATAAAGACAATCTTGAGATTCTCCAATGATACTATGACTATAACCTTTTATGGGTCTACTGAAACTCCATCATCTGAGATGACATGACCCAAAATTTCACTTTATAAATATAAAATCTTCATTTGTATATATTGCTGTAAATATGATGCTCTGTCAATGTACTCAAGATGATTTCAAGATGTTGGTCCTAGAAATAAAATGACTGGGAGTACACTAATATGTCATCAAAAAAACAACCACAAACCGATACATAAAATGATGAAATATCTGATTCTTCATGGGCATGAATATTGTAAGTATGTTCTTAAAGACAAATGATATCACTATGAAATCATTCAAGCCATAAATAATACTAACATAAGTCTGAGGTGTGTTTGATGGTATTAGTTATAACTAATGATACACTAATCTCAAGTAAATATTAGAGAACATTTGGTCACCTCTCAGCTGATTGAAGAGATTTTTGATGCACAGAAGGGGATTTTGGTTCTTAACCATCATCTTGTTCAATCTATGATAGTCCACACACAAGTGAAATATATGATTATAGTTCTTATAGAAAATCATAGAGAACATAAAGGTGATGAAGTAGGTGGTATTAATTCCTTTTATTCTAGATATTACGAATTTAATTCAATTCATGAAGCTTATTTTGGTCCATCCATTATGGTGGGATAGAAACTAGATCTACTACCAGCACTAGATTGATCATTAACTTGATATTATGCATGGATGATAATCTATATAACTCATCAAGAAAAACAATATAAAAACAATCTACTACTAAAGAAAAATTTTCCTATTACATTCTACTATCATCTAGAGAAATTCTTTCTATCTCATCAATGAAAAAAATCCATTTTTTCACTAAATGTTTCCTGCATGACCAGCCTGAAAATCCTGCTCACCCTAGTGAAAAAATATACCTCATTATGGATATAGAAATGTAAATCTTCTCTAGTTAGTGTTGATGTAATCATGGTACAGATTTACCCAATCTATACAAATAATCAAATAGAAACATGTCATTTAAATTACTTTTTTTTCAATTGTAAGGGTAACTAATAATTTTTATAAAACACGCCTTATAATGTTCAATATTCCTTGACCAAACTCCCAACGATATATAGATAGTTTATACACCATCCAATATTTCTATAACCTAGAAAAAACATTTGAAAAAATAGAAGATAAAAAGACATATGACAATCCTTTTTAAAAAAAACATATGAAATGGTAGATCATATAAGAATCATACCTCTGATGGTAGAAGGTCCCACATTCAAGATAGCTAGAGTATATTGAATAGTACGTATTGGATTTGACCCTCTACCCAATGGTCTAGTCCGAATCCCTTGTGATATTCCCTCTAAGTGGTACTGTCACTCCTACACTTATTTACCATGTCCCCTAACCTAGAATGAATGTCTAGTACCACTCCAACTACCATTCTGCTAAGGGGTGGATATGTCCTTTCAAGAACTAGGTTCCTTCCATAACCCCTTTCATTTTCTCTTCTATTGTGATCTCTAACAGAACTAATGAATATGGCCCATCCATCAGCATAAACCAAACTCCACAATGAGGTATGTAGACTAACAGTGCTATTAGACACTCCATCCATACTGAAATAACTCTAACAGGATAAAATTATAAGATGACTATCCACTCCCCTAACATCTCTGAATGATATTGACCTACTAGTAACTGTCATAAATATTCATCTTACCAAAAGAATAAGAGATCCCAAATTACACTGCTAAAACTACTTGTCCACATATCTAGGCCACTTTTATATTCCATTCAATGATAATATCCCGATTCATCATGTAATCAAAAGCACTCAGAAAAAATATGTTCTCCTATGATCATATCTCTTAGAAAGGACTATCCCTGAAATTCCTCTCCCTTACTACCTCATCTACTGTTATGGATGGAGAAAAACACTACAGGTTAGTGAAACATCCAATAGAGTCTATCAATGAAATTAACTCTTATATTAGGTGCATTAACATGTGATACATATCATCCCTCAACAATTTAGTATAGAATTGGATTAGAAACATATCCTCAAATTCTATCTAGGTTAGCTCCCCCTACTTGATCATCTTTCTCCAAAATGTCCCACCATTTATTAGATGGTCCATGAAGAATGTACGCAGAAAGAATCAACCACCTATTAGTGTTTCAATCATGCTACTTAAAGATCATATGGACTCACTAAATATAGAAAATAGATACCTTGGGAACTCCCTCCATAGTGAATGTTGGATGGTTTTGTAGTTGAAACACTCTCATCGGCTAGGATATTGAAGGTATGGTAAGAAAAAGCTTCCACTCCATGGATTATATTAACCTCAGAAAGTTATCATAGATATTTTTATCCATTGAATCATAGGATATACTGTAATATTCATCTCAAATATGGTAGGAGCATACTCATTTTCACTATACTAATGCTCAACTGAAAGATGGTGTGGATGGATTTTCTCTACAAGGCAAACAATCTCCTCAGATGTCTTTATTGAGTTTTTTAATTTTGAATTTATAAAATTTAATATTATATTTCTCATCCATGTCTTTAATTGTTTCTCTTATAGATTTTATTTTTTTAACTACTGATAATTTATCACTAGGATTATCTTACAGTTAAACTTTACCATATTTCCTGCTAGATTATTCATTATTTTTTGTATTTTCATATTTCTTTATAGAATCATTCTAAAACTAAGATCAAACTACTTGAAATTTCTATGAATATTATTCTACATCTCTCTTATTCATATAAGATTGATTTTTTTCCACTTGATCTTCAAGAAAAAATCTCTAATAATATTTTACACACATTTCTCTAGTCTCATTAGGGGGAACATGAACACCTTTTTAGAAATTTTCAGGTTATTAATTAATTAACTTTATAATGATAGGGATAGCCAAAATGAATAAAAAAAATTTATTAAACAATTATTTTAAATTCAATTAAATTATACAAAATTAAAAATATACAATCTTCACAGCGTGTTGCATAAAATTCAATAAAATTATGATATTTTTGAAAGCCTCACCCTTTAACTGATTAATTTCATCATTAAACTGATTAATAGTCCTATAAAATTTTATTTTAGAAATAAATTTCTATAGAACAGAAAGATTAACCTTCCTCTATTCCATTAAAAAAATATATCCTTCAGAATAAAGAAAAGATACTAACAGATCTCTTCAAGCATATCCTAGTGGATTCTATGATCTCACCTAATACATAGTATCTTTTGGGTCCTTCAGTGAATTATAATCCTTCAATAATCATTGAATATAATAAAAATTGTTCTTAGAACAATTATCGTAATAAATATGTATGTTTCTCTATATTCCCTCACAAACATAATTTTCCCCTCTAAGAGTATTTCTAGGAGACTGATCAATATTTACATCGAATATGAGTAATAATTTATTTGATGAACCTCCCATAGATTAGAAATTGGTTCACTCTACCTTTTTGAAAATCAATTTAATTCTACATACTTTTAATCATCATGAGAAGATATTGCTTTACTAAATAAAATTAACAAAAATTGGTATATATTGTTAACACCACATGTTCATAATAATCTAATCTTAGTTCCACAAAGGATTGAATAAAATTCTCTATATATCATTAATAATGACTCAACCAAAAAATAATTATTCTATTAATTACAAATTTTCATTCCAACATCATATGAGTTTTATAAAATTCATATCATTTATCTTATAAAAACATTTTTTACATGTATAATAGTTTCCAGGATAATCCAATATTTAATATCAATAAATTTCGATTGATGTATCATTTATATATACACCATTAACTCTTGAAGATTCACATACTGATATTTTATGATATATTTCAATTAAAATAAATGTAATATTTTCAATATCTTGGGATATACATAAACATTAGAATGAATATATTATAATCTATTATAAATTTATAACCTAGCCATTGTATTGGAGAATGAATAGGAACAATCATGCATTTCCACTTGAGGCCTTGAAGTGGTATCTCTTCATCCCTACTTTACCACTAGGTTTGTTGTGATGCAAAAACTTGGTAGGGGAAAGCTATCCTAAACTCCTTTGGCATTGAATTCCCTCCCCATTATCTTCTTGGATACCCTAAATATGGTGTTCCTACTCTTTTCATCTCATTTCATTTTGATGCAATGGTTTCTATCTGATTCCCTTTGGAGGTTTTCGCTTTTTGATTCATGGTGCTTCTTCTGGCATTCCCTACTATGGATCTCATTCAATATTCCTTAAGTTTTTATCCCCAATCTGTTGGGTGTCCCTGGTGCTCATCTCAGTAGATATGGTGTGTTTCCCTCTCATTGGGCTCTCCCTCTACAATTAGGGTTTCCTTTACCCTTCCACTTTCCTCACATGGCACCATTATCCTTCATCCCTAACCATATTATGATGTTTCTTCTTCCCCTCAAATTCGAGCGGAATCCTAGTTCTATTGTTATATACCCTATGGTCTGTTTTTCTTTTGATTTTTCTTCTGGTATGTTTTTCAGCTATTGAGGCTTTCCCTTTCACCTCCATTGATCTTTCATATGTTCATGTCATGCTTGGGCCCATCATGGTTAAACATGACAGTTATATAGTGTCTTGGGAATGTTATGGAGAAGTAATGGATCAGGTGATTTGGCTGCTTTGGTTTTTGGGTTACAGGTTTAGAGAGATTGTTTTGTGGTCACTGCTAATAGGATCACACTGTTTTCAACACCCTATACTCTTTCTTTCTGATCCATATCGGTTGACACAATTTTGGTTATTCACTCTAGATCTCATGGGGTCTCAGGATTATATAGGTTGGATGCTTGATGATGGTTCCACTTGTTTTGAGGACATGTTTTTTGTTTTATTGTTTAATTATTATGGTTGGATTTCTTCTTTGAGGAGTGCATCAGTCAAGGTATCTTATGAAGTTTCAGTGATGGTGGAGATTCTAGATTGTTTGAATGTTTGTTCTTCCAATTTTTGATGCTTATGTTTCAGTATAGAAGTTTCGGAACCCAAGGCGTTGATGGTGGGTGTAGAATGACATGAGCTCCATCATGTGGGGTTTGAATTTCGAATTTCGAATTTTATATTTTAGATCATTAATTTTGATCATTATTTTAGATTTCTTATTATGTATTGGTTTTGGAATTTGTGATGGTTTATCATGTTTTTGGTGGTTCATGTTGCAAGGGTTATCAATCAACCCCAAAATTGATTTATACAAAATACTATAAAAATATATTGGGGAATATAAATAATCACATTTTGAATATAATATATAATTGATATATATGAATAAAATATACTAATAAATAATTACTCAATTTTTAATAATGTCATTATATGATTCAAAAATACATTTTCCATAAAAATGGTTTTTAATGTTTTTTTGAAAAAAATATTAAAATAAATGTATTCCAATTATATTTTTTTTTGAAAAAGTGGAATTCTTTTTTGAACATAATATGACTAAATTAACTTATGTTGAATTTTTAAAAACTCACTAAAAAGGTTTTTTTATAAATAGAGAATAATAATGATAATTATTGAATACTGCACTTTCATTAAAAAAATTTAAAAAGTTATTTTTTTAAAAGTTGTCTTAAATATATAAATAGATAAATTATATTATTAATTATGTAATTCAGGTCATTAGAATAATTTTTATTTGTAATTTTTTTATAAAAAATTGTAATTAAATTTTTTGAAAACCATTTTCCTCCCATTTTTCATATTTTATTTATAATTAAAATTCATAACTTATAATTTTTTTCATTATGAATAGTAACTAAGGTAAACAAATTGACCATAGTTAAGGTTAAAATAAATTTACCATGGGGTGAAACCAAGAATAAAGGGTGCATATTCCAATTAGAAGGTTCTAAATCCTATTTTCAATACATTTATAATAATTTTAATGTCCCACTTTCCAATCTATTTCTATTTCGATTCATTTTTATTGAATACGAATTTATTATGTTTTATTATTTATAAAAATTATAATTGTCTCCTCTACACAATTATAAAAGGTGACCCCTCATTTACCTTCTTCACAACACTTTGAACCATTTATTTTAACAAAACCCATCCTAATTTTATTATAAAAATACCTATCAATTAATTATAGGGTTTGGACTTCTTAAAAGTCCATTCCAGGGGTCCTTATGAAAGGATCTAATGGAAGCCTATTGAAGAAGAGGTAATCATCTTACCCAACCACTATCAATTTTTTTCTTCTTATAAACCCTCTAAATATGTGGTCTTAATCATAAAATAATAACTTAAATATCCTAAATATAATAAAATATTGTTATAATTATGTAATAACCAATATCCACCCTCTATTCCATCAAATGGGAAGTGAATGTATCCCTCATGCATATATGTGTACTACTACCTCCATGTATCGATACATTTAATTTTCCATCACCATAATTAATTGATGGTTATTATAATGGAATTAAAGGTTATATATTATATTCAAGAAATTATTATGAGTTTATAGTTATACCATCATATCGACCGTCTTACATTCCATTCCATTAGAATAAAATAACGTTTCTTAAGCATACGTGTAGACTACCATCTCCACGAAGAGATGTGATTCATTTATTCTTTCCAATTTACATAAATAGTAATAATGATTTTTTAATAACATATATGATATATATGATATAATAATGAATAAATAATGGTATATTAGTATTTACCATTCTTTCATTCTATTCGTCAAAAAGTGAAAACAATGTTCATGCACACATAAGACCTACTATCTCTATAAACAGTGTATTTCATTTTTCTATATCAATGTTTCATTGATGAATCTAAATATACACATAATGAATATATATTATATTTATATGATGATTAAATTTTTTAGATGATGGAATAATGATCAATGTATAATAATTGTAACTATCAAACTGAAATTATTAAAAAAAATAAAATATTTAATACCTAAAAATAATGAAATTAATATGGAATTAAGACCTAATGGGTGTTAACATATTTTAATTGGATAATAAATGATATTATAAGTATGTAAATTAATTTGGTATATATTCATAACAGACATAATATTTTTTATATAGTAATTAAGAGTTCTTTCGAATAAATTCAAACTCAAGATTATATATTTTTATTTAACATTTATTTATATGAGAAATGTTGGAGTTGGTGTCTTTAGAAAAATTACTTGTAATTTGATTATATTTTTATTTTATGATTTTAATATTAATAAAATATATTATTACATATTTTTCATTTATCTGGATGAATTGAATGAATTAATTTCATATATTATCTATCACATTGTGAAGGTCATAACAGTTCCCCACTATGATGAGAACCTTGAAATCACATGATGATATTATCAAATACAGTGCTATAGAAGGATAAAGTTCTATGATGGGAGACATAGACTGTTACTATAAGGTGTGATTACCCATAATAGGATGATATTTCTTCTCATAAAATTTTAACTTATTAATATCTAGGATGAGAGATTATGAGAATAGACCCACTAGTTAAAATTTCATATGTTTTATAGTCATTAGATATTCCTACATGTGATAATGCGTAATTGTCCTCTTCCAATAATATTATTTATAATTCATATTAAAACATAAAAAATTATATTAATTTATTAAACCTTTATGATTTAGTTCATGGGAATATTGGATACTTTGGATGTATTACGCGTGATGGGTTATTAATGAATAAATCTGGGATGGATTTTTCTATTCCATATTTATGGAAGATGATAACTAAGACCTTTTATTAAAGAAATATGTGAAATAAATTCCATATATAATGTGCAACAATGTGATTATTTCATAAAGTTAAATGAAATATTATCTAGTATATAGGTTGGTGAAATTTATGTGCAATCTGTTTGGAAAGATATTGTGATAAAGAGATTATATGATGCAATTAGTGATCAAATGTGGGTTTTGATGTTGTGACATGAAGTTCTTTATCTCCAGTTCCTTATTTTGTTTATAAAAAGTAATCAAGGACGTTAGTAAATTCCACTAGATTCCAATGAGGAATGATCTTATAGGGTCACAAACTATGTTTTTACATTGATATTGATTAATTTCTATTTCAATTTTATTAATATAATAAATATTATTAATAAGACCGAGTAATAATTTTATTCACATTTTATCGATCACAAATGTTTATTAATGAATGAAATATTTAATTAAATATTTATTCATGTATTAAATAAATGTTGAGGAGTTTGAACAGAACAAGATCTTGTCCCATGATAAATATTAATCTATAAGATGGTAGAATAATTTTTATTATTAGGAAATTAACACCTGTTTCATAAAATAATAAAAAATTATTATTATGGCATAGTATTTTTTGTTATTATTATATTATTTAAAGTAAAGTATGCAATTAAATAATATTTAAACCTAAAACTGTGCTCTAAAAATAGAAGGTAATTTCTATTTTGTATGGTAATCAATAATTATGAATCATTATACACATCATACATTTCACTCTAATTACTCCTCCTCTCTTCGACTCAAGAACAAGAAGCCATAGATAGTTTCCTTCAAGATCAAAGAAACTTTAATCAATCCATTAAAATAAAACAAGTTGATTGATTATTCATGTTATAATGTTGAAATTCATTGAATAAAATTAGAGAAAAATAAGAACATGTGAATTACAGCTTGGGAGATTCTACACTTGGATCCTACAAACAAAACGATGGTAATATGAAATAGGTTTTCAGAAGATCATCATCATCATCGAATAAATTACCTAAGACAAGGTAACATATTATTCTTATATTAAATAAATTAATTCTAAATTTAATTTTAAAAGATACTCTTGAGGTTTTGTTTTTCATATTGTCAATTTCATGTAGAAATATTTCATGGGTCTTGACGTTCACATTGTTGAAAGTATTATGAACAATCCATTAGATCAAAAAAATTTCCAATTTTAAACCCATCAAGTAATATTTGTTGCTATTAGATCCATCAAGTTGTATATGAGGGGTCACATTCAGATTTATAAATATTTATTTTATTTTTGATCATTAACCATTTAAAATTTACGATTCATTTTACGTAATAATTCATTCTTAAACAATCATTAAAATCTTTTCTTCCACTTATTTGTTTCTTGAAAATATTACCATTATCATTTAGTGTTTAATGATGTTTACATATGAATATACCATATGGAAGTGTTAAGCATCCTAGAAAAATAATACAAGACTACTCTGTGTGAACTCATTCGGTACATGATGTGTATCCTTGTAAATTACATAAGTATGCCCACATGGATTCCGAGTCATCATGTAATTAAGACACACCTCTTAAAAATAATTCACTATGTTTAGACCATCCATAATGGCATATATATATATATATATATATATATATATATATATATATATTCTAGAGCACAGGCTCTCTAGTTTGACTACACACTCAATCATTCATTTTTATTCAAGACCGAAAACATGGGGTTAAGAAGCATCATGAATTTAATAAATCACATGTATTTAGAACAATAAGTGTAATTAATGGAATTAATGTACATCTAAATATACACTATGTATCCTCAATAAAATTTGTGTAATTCATAAATATCCATGAGAAGTACAAGTCATGTCCCTAGGTGTGAACTTTAGATATTCGATGAAGATAAGTACACATCGTGTAACAAGTTAGTACATTCTATGAACTTTAACTGTTCATATCGAAATATTGACATTAATTAATTACACCCTAAACATTATCGAATCTAGATTATTGGGTGAATATTTTGATAGTACACACCATTCATTAGGTTTTATATTATATAAAATGTTTAATTAATTCTGTATAATATTTGAGACTGGGAATCATGTGTGGCAATTGTATATTAAATATTAATTGAATTAAACTATAAAAGATTTATATTTTTAATGTGTTTCATGGTTTATTTTGTTGAAATTACACATGATAAAATTATGTAACATGTCATGTACTCAATATTATGTATTACTTCATTATTTAAAGTGAAACCATACTATGTAGTCTGGACAAAAAATCATTCAGATGCTTCCAAGTACAAATCCCCAGACTATTTTATTGAGTTGTATATAAAATAATGTAATTTATTTTATTTAAATCCTAGTGAATGAGAAACATTATATTATTAAATTTAACGGTATAAAAATAATTAATTGATTAATAATATAATTAATTGAAATAATTCCTGTGATTTTTATATTATTAAAGAATGCATTAAAATGAATGTTAGCTAATTATCTAAAATGTAGAATCATTGAATGTTTATGATAGATCATGAGATTGACTAGGACTACTGTATGTTTTTTCATTATTAAATTTAATTTATCACATGGGATTTCAATTTTTTATTATTATATTAAATATTATGGAATGGGAGTCATCCCTCATTAACTTATTATGTAGGACACACACATCCAAGGTAATTTATGTGATTCACCTTAACCAATACTTTAGTTCCTCTCACATATGTGTGAGTTATATATCCTTGTAATTAATGGAGTGTCCCAAGGAGCATGAAGGAGGTTCAAGAGAGAACCAAGATGATGCCAACACAAGTGATACATAGGTGGAAAGGTGACGTTATAACTCATGCCAAGGATAACACATTGAGTATTCCCATAGGTCAAATGTCGAATTATTATCTCTTCAATAAAACAAATTTTTCTCATGATTGGGTTATTTTTTTACTTATTTATTCCCATATTATTAATTTTTTATTTTATATATGTAAGGATAAGAAAACATAGATTAATGAATTAATGTTCAATGATAGAATAAAAATAAATTATGTAAATATAAATGTTTAATAAAACATGGATAATTAATAATGTAAAATCAACATAATATTTAAAATTTATTTAAATGATGAAACAAGATATAATTTTTTCAAAATAAATAAAATACCACAAGTTTATTTTATTTCATAGTGCCTTCCATAATCTGAATTAATATTAACCCATAGTTAATGATTATATCTCTTTAAATTTATGAGAACATTTAAATTATAGAGAAATAATAGCTTTGATAGTGGTTTGACTTAACCTAATTTATATTGAATTGAATTTATAATTTCTATTCAATATAAATTTGGATTCAAGTGTCAAGGAAATCCAAGTTATGGTGTACAGATTAGGGATTACAATCAACGAATCAAGGAATTTCAAGACCATATTTTGCAAGGTCGCCTAACAAAATACATTAATATGGTTTCGATTTCCAAATTTCAGATCATTAAGAATAAAAATACGGATTTTTGTACTAGAATGTAAAATAAAGTAGAAATTCTAATTTCAATGGTGAGGGATATCGAGACTTGATAAAATATTGTGAGATTTTAAAAAATAATAATTATTTCTCACAAAATTTGAAATAAATAAAAGTACTAATAATATTCTCTTTTTACATTATATAATAAATGATATTTTTATCATCCACTCTATCCATATGATATATATTGGATAATGAACATCTAATCCCTTTTAGTGAGTTATAGTAATGTTTCAGATGCCATTAGGATTTGTTGTGACATGAATGGAAATATCAAATGTTTCAATCCCCATTACCTGATCTTCCTATAAAGGAGGCGAGTGGTGATAAGTTCCTTTTTTCTATGAAAAAATTGAGCGATTTATTTTATGTTCAATATTTTATTTTATCATCTATGTCTAGTGAACTAATGATTTCACATGAAAGCATCTGTACTTATAGCATACTCAAGCATCTATGTGGTCTTTATGGGGAGGGAAATGATATGAATGTTTTATGATATCCAATTCTCTCATTCAGTTCAATATTGGAGAGGGTGCACTATCCATGCCTCACATAGTCACGATAATTGGCTACATTAAAGTCCTAGAGGTTCTAGGGTTTAAACTCCCTGAATATATGTGCACTAATATCATTTTTTTATCACTCTCTTAGAGATTCTATAACATTATTGTTAATACTAATATAATGAACATTTCAAATCCTCTTCCAGATCTTCTTACTCTTCTATTACATGTAGATAAATAAACCACAAGTGATTATCCTTATGACTTTATAGTGAACAAACAGAAAGAACAAGTGAAGATAAAAAATGAAAATTCATCTTTGCAACTCCCTTCTAGGAAGAGAATGATCAAGGGTCAATTAAGGGAACATGTTTATATTAATTTTTTATATGGTAAAAAGGGTCACTAGAAGAAACAATTCACCCAGATAAAGAATCAAGGGGAAATTTATAGTGATTTTTTATTGAGTCCAACTTATTTATTTCATCAAATTTGGTATTAGTTAGAAATTTTGGTACTCAAATTTTTATTCAAACTCAAGAAAAAAATAGATTCAATAAGAATTAATTGGGGGTAGATCTAGGAGAAACCAATAAATATAACCTTTGTGTTGTATCTATCAACGAACACCACATCACATTGAAAAATAGAACGGTGTTGGTCTTGAATGGTTGTTATTATGTGTCATCCTTTATGAAAAACAAATTATTGGTAACCAAGATTATTATAGACAGATTTATTTTGATGTTCAAGAATAAAATTTTCTTCCTTAAAAAGATATATTTTGTTATGGTAAGGCACATTTAAATACCATTATTTATGTGTTGGATTACATGAACCAAGTAATGATAATTGATAATGAAATTTCATTACATTACTCATGTTTCACACAACTATAGGATCATTAGCTAGGCCATGTAAATGAAAAATGTTTGAATTTTTTAAAAATATGGTTATTTAGATTATTTTGATCTAAAATTACATGGTGTATTTCACAAATGTTTCTAATAAAAAATAACCAAATCCTCATTTAGTGGAAAAGGAAAAAGATCCTATGTAATTATTGAATTAGATCATAATAATGTTCATGGTCTTTTTCCAGTTGAAGAAAGGGGAGGGTACCCATAATTCATAACTTTTACTGAAGATTTTAGTAGATATTTATATGACTACATGATGAGGTATATATTAGATTCCATTGAGAGATTTAAAGAAATACAGGAATGGATTTGAGAACTATACTGGAATGAAGATTATGAAACTCCACTTAGACAGTGGTGGAGAATATCTTAATCAATACCTCATTGATTATCTGTAGGATATTGATGTTTTATCTCAACTCATACCTCCTTATGCACCTCAATGTAACAATTTAATTGAAAGAAGAAACCACACCCCATTATACATGGTGATATCAATGATGATTCATGTGAATTATCCATTATCCATTTGATGATACAAACAACAAAAAAATATATACGAAATAGAGTTCCATATAAAGTGATTGATAGTATTCTCTGCCAATTATAGATTATAAATATAAATGTGTTGTCATACATTCATGTTTGGAGATGTGAATCATTTTCTTAGGCCTCTTATGTTATCATGATTACACCCTGATGTACAAATTATATCATTATAGGATATCCTAAGGAAACCAGGTGATACTACCTATAAAATCCTTGACAAAAAAGGTTTTAGTATATAGGAATTTCAATATTTATAAGAAGGATCAAATATATATAATATATTGTGGGAACAATATATGATTACATTATGTCTAGGATCAATCTATATAATAGTGGGTTTATGAACAAATTACACAAATCCCCATGGAAGGATATGTTCCAGAGACCCAAATATTACATAGGAGTATAAGAGATGTTAGATAACCAAAAAGGTATGTATTTATTGTAAAAAATAGTTGTTACTCATTATTTGTTCATAATAATGATCCTATATCATACAGGAAATTATTAAGTGTAATAGATGTTTCCATGTTGAAAGAATCCATGAATTTTGAAATAGGTTCCATGTACTAAAAGATGTTTGGATTTTGGTAGATCTTCCAGTGGATTTAAATCCCAATGGTTTTGAATGTTCTTCACATAGAAGGCATGACTGGTTCAAAAAGAGTTTAAACAGTGTCAACGCATTGATTATGATGAATAATTTTCCCCAGTTTCTATGATAAAATCCACTGGAATTATACATTACATTATAGATTTCCATGACTATAATGTTTGGATAATGGATCTCAAAGATGATTTCCTAAATCAAAACCATCAAGAAGATGTATCTATGGCACAACATAAAGGGTTTTTGACTCCAAAGGATGCTAAAAATCACGAAAATTGAAAAAAAACCTTTATTGATTAATGTAAAAATCCTTGAAATATAAAATTCAACTAGATTTATCCATAACATAAATGTTTTTTTTAACAAATAAATGTGATAATTGTATCTATAAATGGTTTAGTGGTAGTGTGGTAATTTTTCTAATTTTATATGTCGGTGAAATATTACTTATAGGAAATTAAATACAGGTATTATAGTATGTTAAGGCCTATTTAAATAAATTATTCTCAATGAAGGAATTTTATGAAGTAACATATATTCATGGGTCATGATCTATCTTGATAGACCCAAGAGGCAGCTTAGCCTAAGTAAAAGTATATATCCAGATAATATAGTAAAGATGTTATTTATAAAACAATTCAGCAGGGGACTGTTTCCAATGTCATATTAAATTCATATTTCTAAGAAAATGAGTCCTCAAACACTTGAGGGAGGAAAAATAATAGCATGTATTCCACATGTTTCATCTATTGGATAAGTGATGTATCTTATTTTATATACTATAATAGATGTTTCCTACACCTTGAGTACAGTGAGAATATATCATGCATACCTATGTTACTACCATTAGATGGTAGTCAAGACTATCCTTTAGTATTTATGGAATACTAAGGATACGTTCTCAGTATATGGAGGGAATGCTTAATGAGTCATATAAGGATATACAAATTCTATTTTGAATATAGATCAAGATCAAATGATATCATAGTTGATATTCATTATAACTTTCAATGGAGGTGTTGTGAGTTGGAATAGCTCGATGAAAGATATGGTTGTGAAATCTATATTAAAGTTTTAGTATATTGTATATTATAAGGAAACTAAATAATTAGTATGGATATGAATCTTTAGGAGAAATATTTATATAATAACAAACTATAAAGGTATTTTTGCACTCTATTATGGTAAAATTTCACTAGCGGACATCGAAAATGAGCTATGTTCATATTGAAAATCAAAGAACATACTTCATAATTATGTTATCATAATGAATTTTTATGATATAGGTAAGGTTAAAGTGATAATTATTTACATGGAAGAAAATATAGAAGACTCCTAGACTAAATCCTTGACTCATTTGAAACATGAACTTCATGTGAGTTCCAGTATACTGAAATTTATAGGATGTTGGATCTAGTCCATGTGGGAGTTAATTATATTTTGTGTCCTATGATCAATTATTTGTACAATGATTACATGTATATTCTATTTCTTGAATATTTATACAATATCTTATTAATGTAATAATATCCTAGAGTATCATTCACATTGATAATATTGTAGAAGTTCCCCACTAGGATGAGAAACATGAAATGACATGTTTTTATTCTTAAATATAGTTCTGTGGTTGAATATAATTCTATTATGGGACTAATAAAATTTTACCATTAGGTGAGAATAATCATTAGATGTCAATACCTCTTCTTAGTAATTCTTTAATTAGTAATCTCCATGATGGGAGATTATGAGAACATACTATTCAATATAAATTCTTCATGTCTTGTTGTCATCATATATCCCTATCAATGAGTTTATATAATATTCATTCGACTTTAGGACTATTATTAAATCATATTATTACTCACACACACATATGTTTTTTCATAAACTATTACTATATTGTTTATGGTGAAATTGGATACGTCGGGTGAATCACGAGTGATGTGTTATTAATGAATAATGAAGGGGATGTATTTTTACCTTCCATATTTATGTAGGTTTATATATCAGCCCTTTTATTGGAATATAACCATTGTAATAAATTCCATTTACATGTTTAAATAACATGTTTATTCCAAATAGTGAATGAAAGACACATTGATCATATTGGTTGGTGACATAAATTTGAAACTTTCATGATGAGATAGTGTGAAAAAGGGATTATATAATATTTCAATCATTCAAATGTGGTTATTTATGTAGAAAAATTAAGTCTTATCTCTTGGTATCATTGACCCATTACTATATAGTAATCTCAAACTTCAGTAAAAGACTCCAAATCTCAATAAGGAGGAATCCCATAGGGCCACATAGTATGTTTTTTCTTTCAACTCAAATAAATTATATTTTATAAAAATTAAAATGATAAATATTATTCTCAATACGGAGGGATAATTTTATTCATATTTTATCAATCAGATATTTTTATTGATTAATGAATTATTAAATTAAATATTTATTCATATATTCAATAAATATTTAAGAGTTCGAATGGACAAAGATCATATCCAATGATCAATATTAATTTAAAATTAGGTAAAATAATATTTATTACTCCACATGATAGTGGAAACCATAAAACAAAGGTAATATTATTATTATTATGGAATAGGGATTGTTAAGTATTATTATATAATTTATGATCTAGTAGTAAATTAAATAATATTTTAACATGAACCCTAACTGAATAAATACACGGTAATATCTATTATGTGGGGTAATAGAAAATTTTGAATCATTGTGTACAATGGAATTCAATATTGAATTCCTCCCCCTATATTCCTCTAAATAATGATAATTTATAGAATTTTGTATTTCAAAATCTAAGTAACTATAAGAGATTAAGAAAAATGAGGATAGAATATTGATTCACTGTGCCTGAACCAAGAAAGTAATCAACATTGGTTTAAGATTAAAGAATAATATGGGGATTAATGTTAGAGATATTATACACTTTTATACTATGAACACAAATAAAGTAACCCAAAATGTTTTTTGGAATATCAAAATCATCATTAAGAAATAAGCTATGTAATGAAAACATATCCTTCTGATATTAAATATATTAATTATAAATTTGTAATGTAAATATCCTTTTCAGGTTATGGTTTTGTTAATTTCAATATCCAATGGAAATATTTAATTGTTCATGGAATTCAAATATTTAAAAATATTTCAAATGATCCATCATATGGGAAAACATTTTACTCTCATCAAGGCACATTCTCTATTCCCAAAATAATCAAGAGAAATTACATATTCACCACTTGTTTCTTTTATGTGGTGCATATAATTCCCATGAATTTCTTTTATGATTATTATAATGAAAAATATAAGGATATACAAATACATATAAGGATTATTTATTCAATGTGGATTATGATTCAAAAGATTCCAAAGTGCTATAAAATTTATGATACAATATCATTGTTTATTGGGATTTTTTATGATGAAGTTTCTGAAAATGAAATTTCATGAATTATCTCTAAAGAATCCTATGTAGCATCGTATCCACATTATTTCTTTAGATTACATTTTTCATTTAATTTTCATCTCTTTGTTAACTTAAGAGTAGGAAACAAATTTTTGTGGAAAACCAACTTTATTTCACTATTCAATCAAAAATCATTTTCCATCAAAATCTATGTTTTCTGAATAAAATTTAATGATGTTTTTAAAAATCTCTAATGATTATTTATATTCATTTTAATTATGTTTTAATTTTTGAAAAAATATTTTAAAAGTAATATTATTTTCTTATTCCAAACAAGGTGCATTTGAATTATTAAATTTTTTTGAAAGGGATAATTATTTTTATATACATGGCATGAATGATATTTTTTATCATCATGGGAAATCAATTATTTTAATCTCCCTTTAAATTTTTTCATGGTTATTTCTAATGAATGTTTTTACAAAATATTTTGTAAATTTTTATATTTAAAGGATGTGATTCCAAAATGAATATGGTATTTTACTCAAAAAATACTAAAAGTGTTATTTTAAAGGAAATTTAATTTATTAAACATCATTTCACATGATATATGAATTAATGTAGATGTGATACATAGAAGCCATCATTATTAATTATCTATATGGTTAATTAATTTTATTAAGAGATATTTAGGAAATCTATATATTTTTTACAGGTTATGCAATATGATAAATGTTTTAGAATCTAATTCTACACCTATGAATGGACATGTACTATGTTATGGGTGGTGCTGAAATTATATATCCCTCCAACTCATTAGATAAATATGGATATATCATGATATAATAATGACTTTAATTTGAAGTGAAAACGATTCAATATGGGATGTTTTCCACAAATAAGTTCTTGAGAGTGAACTTTAACTAAGGATATGATGGTTTTTGGAGTGAACCCAATTCATTAAGATGGTCTTGGAAGTGATCCTTGGAATTGAAAATTATTTTCCATTCTTATGTGTGTACAAAAAACTTATTTTTTATGATAAGTTTTCCCTCTCATGGATCATGATATTTGAATCTTTTATGATTCAAGTCATAAGAACTGTCAAGATTGTTTCCATGAATTATGATTATGATATTTAATATATAGGGCTTGGTTTTCAGATTTTATTATAATTTTCTCAAACCCTTATACATATGTTATTTTATGTGATCATTAATATCTACCTTTTTACCCTTATGGATCATCTCATCTCAGCCTTTATTATTTTTCATTTATTTAGGTTATGAAAAAATTATTTATGTATAATATTTATAAGAATGGTTCTAGTTATGTAGAACATGGTGGGAGAATATTTAGAACTCTAATGAATAAAGGTTTTATGTATTCATTTTTCAATATACATTTGACCTATATGATTATAACATCTTTCATAATGTAATTTTTTTAACATTAATCTAATAACATGTGATATATATTAATGTAAATCTAGGTTATCTATATTTGGTATTAGATAAAGGTTTAGGTATCTTTGGAAACTAGGATGAGAAAAATTTAGTGAAAACCCTCGGGATAAACCAATTTATAAGAGAAAATTCTATGTTATGGTAAATAAAGAAGTGTTGTTTTCCTAGAAAACAACAATGTCTAGATACTACATGTGAAATTGGTATTATAATAGATTCATCTATTGGTAATAATAAAAAAATTTATATTTGAGTAAATATCAATTATCATTCGGGTATATGATGAGTGTTCCCTTACTATGTTCCTATTTTCATACTCTTAGGGGATATTCTTAGGTCAATTTATATATTATTTATAAACCAATATGAAAGATTTGAAAATATTATAATCTTGGATGGCATAGGTCAAACCCATGATTTCATATACATAAGAGAATGTGTCACACTTTAGACATATTTTAAATTATTTTTCACTATAATTTGGTTTCTCATTATGATTATTGTTTCTAATATAATGATTTTGGGTTTTACTCAGTGTATGGAACATGAAGTAATTATGTTAATGTTTAATGAGACAAACAATTATATTATTTTATTCATGGGAAAACAAATTTTATGGTAACTTCAATGAAACATATTTTTTTATATGATTTCAAAAATTTATCATGCTATGAATCATGTTACGATTCCAAATGATAAATTAAGGGAACAATGTCTTATTGAGTCTTTCACAAGGCAACATAAACCTTTTTTAGTGGGTATAATAATCCACTATTTTTTAGTAATGGATCAACACCACTAAAAGATATTTTCTCTTTTATAGTTCTTTAAGACATGGAAATATTATTTTAGCTATTAATTATCTAAAAGTATGATAAGATAAATTTTTTAATCTTATCCTAGATATGAGGTAATGGGTTAAAATTGACTCCATAGAGTGGGATGAGTTTAAGAGATTATTTTTCAATAATTACATTTTCTATATACTTTATATATAAAATAAATATGTAATTATATGAGCATAAGTATAATGATGATGATTCTATAATTACCTATAAGGAATATTTTACATGTATTCTCATGTATGATTCTTGTATTATCATACAACAAGAAATTAAGGTTGATATACTCTTCAATGGATTCAATATAAGACTCTAAATGGAGTTATCCATAACGGACCATAGTAGCTATGAATAAATCAATTAATGCGATATCAATGTTGATATAGTGACTATAGTTACCCACCAATCCCATGGTTTTGATAAGAAATAAAATATGGAATTTAATAGAAATTATTAATACCATGGAGAGAAAAATACAATATTTCCTTTATGATTAATGTGTGGATGGAAAAAATAGATGAAATTTCATTAAGGGGTTGTAAAATGTTTTATGTGTGTAAACTAAGGTCAACGAGATATTTAATGCTGAAGTGAGGGGAAGAAGAAGTTATCGATTAATGGGGAAAAACCAACATAAAATTCCCCACCCACAATCCATTTTTTTAAATGCAAGGAGTACATACATTATAAAAAATGCTAAAATTTATAGGTTAATGATGATGATCAATGATAGAAACCACATAATCCTATAGAAAAAGGTAAATCATATGAAATCACTATTTTTGATAAGGGGTATAGAAAATACATTGATAAATTTATAATTTTAATCTAATATAGTGATACTAATTTTTTATTTAATTTTGGATATATCCACTCCATTTTATATGAAATATTTTCTTAAGGGTATCATAATACCGCCACAAAAATTAGATTTTAAATTAGAACAAAAAAACCCCTAATAGTAGATAATTACATCTCATGTATATGATTCTTCTCTGATTGATGATTTTGGGAATGTGATTCTTGAAAATCATGTTAATATCCATCTATTTTAATTTTATTTAATCTTAGGATTTGAATGGAATTCATTTAAAAAATCATACATCAAATTCTATGGAAGATATTTCTCATTTGATATTATGAGGAATCTATTGATTTTATATTAGTTTAATGATAATATGAACATTGAATTGAAATTTCATACATTATATGGGTTTTTATTCTTATTTAAAATGGGTGATTATCTCATATGTTTTTGGGAAAACTCAACATCGAAGACATGCTTATTTTATGAGAGTTTGTAGATGTTTTCCTATAATGTTTTCATTGTCTTCCTCAAAATCAGGAGGTTATGTTTTAAATATAAATCAAACATGTTGATACACTTATTTCAAATAAACTATATAGAATTTAACTTATTGAGTTATATGATTTTAATAAACAACATGAAGAGAATATTTAATGTGGATTCGTTCATCCAAGTATGTTATCTTTGGGTGCACCTCTTTATTTTTCTATGAATAAAGATGGATCAATGTTACTCTACTTTTATTATTGAGAATATAACAAAATCACAATCATGAATAAGTATCCTCTACCGAGTATTAGTGAATTATTTAATCAAATGTATGGAGATCAATATTTTTTAAAGATTGTCCTTTATTATAGTTATATTAAATTAATGGCCAAAAAGAAGGATATACTGAGGAAACCAATTCATGTAAGGTATGGAAACTATTCATTTATAATGATTCTTTTTTTTTTCATACTAATTCCTCCACTATCATCAATGATTTAATAAATAGAGAGTTTATGGAATACCTTGATCAATTTGTGTCAATATTTATAGAAAATAATCATATACATTTAAATACAAAATATGATCATTAAGATAACATTAGGATTGTACTGAAGACCACAAAGAATGTGATTTGTTTTGAAAAATATTCATAAATTGGACACTGTCTATAAATATTTTCACTTTTGGTTCATATAATCTATAGAAAGGGTATATTTTTGGATCCATCAAACATGCATGTTTTTTAATTATTCTCATGAATTTATAATCCACTAACAAAGTTAACTCATAATGAATTAAGGTTCCTTTGGAAAGATGATTGTGAGGAAAATTTCAAGGAACTGAACATAAAATTAGTCCGGGAACTTGTTATTACACTACCATGAGGTTGAAAAATGTTTATGATCTATAATGATCAATATAAGAATGTAATGGGTATAATACTCATGTATAATGAAATGGTTGTATCATATACCTCATGAAAATTGATGGTTCATGAGAAACATTACCCAACACATGATTTTCTGTCAGCTGTAAAACATTTGACATTAGATATATAGAGACATTATCCATATAGGGAATGATGTGACATATATACTGATCATAAAAGTATAAATAATATATTCACTCATAAAGAGTTTTATATAATATATATAATATTTTTGGATTTGATTATAGATTATGACTACTTAGTACATTTCCACTATGGTAAATAAAACAAGGCATTTGATGCTTTGAGGTTAAAGGACCATGATAGATTATCTATGTTGAGGATTACTAAAGGTCAAATATGTTTCTATTTTTGAATTATAGATCTAGAAATACTAATGGAATGGAGAAAATATTGTCTTTCATAAATAAGTGTTCAACTATATGTCTAGTTAAATATTAAATACGAACAAAATAAAGATGTAGAAATAAAAAAGAGTGGGAGAAATGATCTTGAGTTCAACCTTGAATGTGATTGAATTATATTGTTATGGAAGTGTGAATGAGTTTTTCCAATAAAATACATGAAATTTAAGTTATTTTATGAAACTCATACTTCATCTTTCTATATTAAATATAGAAGTAAAAATACGTATAAAGATACGATAGAGTGTTTCTTGTGGGAAAATATGAAGAGAGATATTGAAAACTATTTTTCATAGTGCTTGGTTTGTCATCATGTTAAGTATAAGAGAGATAGTTATAAGGTAATATTACAACCATTACCCATACAAGAATGGAAATTGAAAATCAACACCATGGATTTGTTATTGGACTCCCCAAAAAGTTGATGGGAAATAATTCCCTTTCGATTATAGTTAATATCTATACAAATTCAGAACACACCATTACTATCAGAGAAGATTTATCTCGTAATAATCTTCCCATAATATACATTAATTAAGTGGTAGGATTTTATAGAGTACCAAATTACATTGTACCTATGGAGGTCTATGGTTTTCGTCAATAATATAGTGAACTCTTCCCCAATATTTAGATTTATTATACAATTTTTGTTCGACTTATCATAAATATATATATGGATAGTCTGAAAGAACTATTCAAACCATCGAAGATATACCGAGTTATTTTTATATGGATTTAGATGGTTTTTTGGAACAAAACCTTCCGCTAGTCAATTTCTCCTAAAATAACAGCTTTCACTCAAACATTCATATAGTTCATTATGAATCCATTTATGGAAAAAATTATAGAACTCCAAAGTTATAGTATGAACTTGGAGAAAGAAATATATTGAGGCCTGATTTAGATGAGGAAATAACATTTAATATTTGATCCATTTAGAATCACATTAATCTAAATTGGATTCAATATAAACATAATAATGATTATCATAAATGAAATTTGATATTCAAAGTTATAGAGTTTTTTATCTACGATTTAATCCATATAATAAGGATATAATATTTTTAAAGAGGAGAATGTTGAGGCCTAGGTATGTTGGACCATTTGATATTCTTGATAAGGTATGGATGTTTTTGAATCTCTTGGTTCTTGCACTGTAAACCCCTCAAGTTCATGATATGTTCCATATCTATCTCCTAAGGATGTACATAATTGA
Organism: Viscum album; assembly: GCA_963277665.1. Taxonomy (NCBI): domain Eukaryota; kingdom Viridiplantae; phylum Streptophyta; class Magnoliopsida; order Santalales; family Viscaceae; genus Viscum; species Viscum album. The sequence goes on along the minus strand of OY728119.1, from coordinate 764,836,374 downwards.
CTCTTCACATGTAATAAATATAGAGGTTATACAACCAGATCAAGATATTTTATATGAATAATAACCAATATAAATTTTGGATAATATTGATAATGTTCTATGGAAAAACAGTACACACATGTTTAAAGTTATCTATAGAAACTGGTAATTAGAAAAAGACAAATCAGATCCCAAGAATGTGATGAAACTGAGATATCATCATTTTTTTGTATTAAAGAGATTGAATTTAAATTTTTAATTTAATTTTAATGGGGTTTAATATAACACCCCAATATGTTTTGATATATTTCTATTCAAATAAATTTCATTTCAACGACTACTTGTGATGCATTCAAACTCGTGTATAAACGAACTGTAATATAGTATACCATTATAACCTAGTAGTTAAATTGATAAAATGAATGAAAATAAACACATTTTTAAAATAATATATAATGGTTTTAGATAATTAAAATATATTTATAAATAAGTACTCAATTTTTAATAAAGTCTCTATACGATTCAAAAATATTTTTTTCCAAAAAAGGTATTATATATTTTTAAGAAAAATTAATAATTTTAATTATGAAAATTTTATAAAATGTATTATAAAAAATGAAATTTATTTTTTAAAATTATAATGAAAAAAGTAAGTAATATTTAATTTTTTATAATTTTCTAAAATGACTTCTTTTTCAATGAATGGTGAATAATGCATATTTGTTTTGTTTTTGAAAATTTCCATTACTTTTATGAAATTTAAAAAATATATTTTATATTAAAATGGTTATAAAAGTATAATTATTCGAATTATATTATTAATAATTCAATTTAGGTCATTATAATAATTTTTAGGATGAATATGGATATAAAATCTTTTTATACTTATGAAAATATATTTTTTGAAAACTCCTTTTCCATAAGTTTTACGTGTTCAATTATAAATTAATTTATACCACTTCTATGACCTAAATATGGTAAAATAGATTCCATATTTTGAACAAAAATAATTAATATTATATAATAATTTAACTTAATTTTTTTCATTATGAATAATAACTCAGGTAAAATTATGTTACTGAGTTTAAGGTTTTAACTAGTTTACCAGGGTAGTTAAACCAATATCAAAGGATACATTATTTAATTAAAATTTTTTACCCCCTATTGGATGGAAATATTTAGACATTAAAATATCCCAAATTTAAGACTCTATCCATTTAGATGCACTTTAATTTAATAATAATTTATTATTTTTTATTATTTTTTGAAATTCTAATTGTGTGTTATCCACTATATAAAAAAGGACACCCCTTTTTTAACTTATTCACACCAAATTGATAAATATAGACTAAAATAAACCAGTAAAATTATCTTCTAATCTTCTATATCCATGAATAAGATGTTATCATATTCTTAAAAGATTATTCCATGTGTCCTTTGGAAATAATCTAAAGGAGGCATACCGAAGAATATGTAATCATTTTACATGAACTATTTTAACTTATTTCTTCTAAAACATTCTATAAATCAGTGGTATTCAACATTAAACAATAAATTATGTATCCTAGTTAAACATAAATGTTATTATTATTATGAAAAAACCAACATTCACCCTCTATTTCATAAAATGGTAAGTGAAAGTGTCACTTGTGTTTACATGTAGATTATAGCCTCCACTTAGCGATATAATCCATTTTAAAACACCTTTATTATTAGATAAATATTGTTATGGGTTTAGAGTTTACTCATATAATATTTATGATATAATTATGATTCTATATTTATAATACGATATTCACCAATATACATGTCTGGAATATGGATATCCATGACTGCTAAATATAATTAATCCTTCAGTATTTTTTTCCTTGTAATCATAAAAATGTAATAAAATAATGAACCAACACCACAATTCTAGGGTAAGGGTGTTAAAAAATCATCATAGGCTAATTTTTAAAATTATAAATTAAAAAAATGTTTTTCAAAATTCAAATTCTATTTATTTTAATAATTTTTTTAAATTAAACTATATAATGTTGGAAAACCCAATTTAGTTTGAAATAAATATTTTTTTCCTTTTTCCTGAATTTTTTATAATTTTATTATAATGAATTTAGCTATATAAAATCAAATAAATATATATATTAATAAGTTATAAAATTTATTTATATTAATCATTAAATTGGTTGATACATTCTTCCCCAATTAGGGAAATTTCATCCTTATAATTTTATTCATTACATATCCAAGTGGGGATATTTTTCCATTATAGCATAATATTATTCAAATGTTTATTTTACAATAATATAGATTTTACAAAAATAATATTAGGGAAAATCAATTTATTCAAAAAACCATTATATCTGTGGTCAATTATCTATTATAACTCTTCTCTATAAGGAATGATTTCTTTCAACTTTCTAATTAAGTGATTAAAACATGTGATGCATCTGACATATATTTTCAAAATAAAAAACATGAAATACTTCATATACATGATATAAAATAATAGGAAATGACACTAAATTAAAATTTAATCCGAATTTCACTAGGATTTAATTAAAACCAATAAACCATGGAATTTTATTCTTCATCCCCTAGGTTTCTTATTCATCACATGGAAATATGATCATCCTTGGGAAACATATGGATTTGTAGGTTCACATGCACCACTCCAAGAATTTTTTCAGCACTTCTGGTCTTGATATATCCTCCATATCTTAAGACATTAGGATCTTCCTTTGGTTCATCAATACACAGGTTCGTGGATGATAGAATTAGGATAATTATCTATCCATAATAGTTGGTTTATCTTAGACACTCATACTTCAAATAATATCGTCAATGGATGAAAAAATATCTCTAAAAATTCATATATATATATATACTTATATAATAATGAATGTTAATTCTATTTAATCATCATAAATATTATTCTCATATTTGATTTATGGAATCTCCATGATACTTATTGGAAGGTAGTCTTACATTCAGAATTTTTAGGATATTTCCTTGTTTTTAATTCTTATTAAAATCTTATTAAAACCCTGAGTCATTACCTCTATTAAAATCCCTTGGATAAAAAATCTATATTCTCATGGAGTATTTTTGAATAATACACAATATTAGATTCTATTGTTAAAATATCTAAAGTAATCATATCTCTTAATCCTTCACCTTTAAGCACTTATTGAACCTTGCTAAATTTATCATGATATTTTATGGTGGAAGGATCATCATAATTTCATCATCAAACTAAAAATAACTGAATTCATTGGATATTATTCACTAATTCACATGATTAATAAATAACAACAAAATTCCACTTCATTTAAATTTACATAAATAAAACATTCTAATTAAATCAATAAACTAAACCTATATTCTATTTCGATTCATGTACATTCATGTTCATATATATAAATATCTCATGGATAGTATTTATCCAGTTCTTCCCTCTGGCATACATGATATTCGTTGTGAAACATTTTATCCCCATAATTGTACATGTCATGAAGCTATATATAATATAGACCAGACTTCTTTATTTCATCCATATATTTTATACATGAAATACATTATTTACATACCTTTATCTCCTCAATTAATCCAATCATGAATATTTTATGTCTTTTATATGTGTGATCTCTCAATCTATTGTGTGGAGATTAATGTCTCTACTTATGGTCACTTGAGTTACTAATAGTATATTTATCTTTATGTATTCAATTTATCTAACATTATCAATCAAATAATCATGACATTATCATTATAGGTCAAAAACAGATTGTATGGTGGTCAGGATAGTTGCTCATATGGGCACTCTATCGACAATAGTATGTCACTTCTTCGTGTGGCCACTTCGTCGATATTGATGTTAAATTTCATCATATGGTAGGTTAAAATATATATGTGTGGAAGGTATACCAACCATGAAGGGAACTCATTATGTCAGTTCATTATGAACATCCAGTCAGTTTACTACTATTCATATGGTAGGCTAGAAGATCTTTTGAGTAGCCAATATATCGATAGGAAAATGTACCCATGGTCACCCGAGCACTTACTCATACAGTAGGTTTCAAAACATATGGTGGATCTTAAGATGGTATGTGTAGTCAATTTATAAACCATTTAACATAGAAAGACTTGGATTAGGATGTATAGTTTGTGTGAAAAATACCCTCACATGTGGTATCATGAAGATAATGACTTGGATGCTTGAGTAGTGGTGGGAAATTTATTATATAATGTATAACATTATAAGAATATCTTCTTAACATATTAATAGTTTCAAACTTTATATTGTACCATTTTAATATTTTACATGTATTTCATCCCCTTAAGAAATAAATTCCCACTTTTTGTTAGTGAGATGTGAGTAACTTGGCCTTTTTCAAGAACCTACAACTTTTATCGCCCCATTCTAGCTCCCCTATACACAATTTACCCACAATGTGGTCTTCATTCTCCATGTGTGCACCTAAAAATATATTATATGCCTGATAGATCCAATATTTCTTCAGTCATTTCCCAATAATTTCCCAGTATTCCTGGGTGGCCATATCAAGAAATCGGGGACCATATTTTTGGTAACTCAATATTCACATACTTGGTAAAATACTAAGTGTATCTTTATAATAAAATATACATGTTTCTCAAATCCAACTCTTGAATATGTTACTATTACAAGGGGAATGTATATATAAAATAATCCATCATCTTCCCTTAATATAATCAATGTGACTTCTTCAAGAATCCTTGGTAGTTGATATTAAATTTAATGAAAATATCATAATCAATAATTAGATATGATATTTAGGATAATAATGCTCTCAACATCATCACCATTATCCAAAAACCTATATCAACATATTGAATAAAATTAAATTATAACTTAGGACCCAAATCTATACTTTTGAAACTTTTATCAATACCAAGGAAATATGTGTGCGTCAACTGTTTTCTTCCCCTTATTTGTAATGGAGTCCTAAGGAATAATATAGGTTTTCTCTCATATAACATTCATCATTTAGAACACTTTTACTCTTCTCTAAAAATAACAACATAAATAAATATCCTATGAGAGGGGTGATCCAAATAAATTTCATAGAAAAGAGCCTTTAATTAGACAACTATAATCTTTCATTGGTTAACATAGTGAATCAAACATTAGTGTTTAACAATGGTGATATATGTTTTCCATATAATCAAATACCTATGATAACCATCTCAAAAATTTATCATTTATCAAAAGGATTTTTTATGTTGTTTTTTAAAATGTTGTAATCTATACACATAAAAACAATTTTAAAAAATTCATGTACATGTCATGTAACTTCTCCTTTGAATCATTCAATAATAAACATACAATCTCATTTTAAAATAATATTTAATAAAATCATAACATATTACCATAAGTGTTATTATAAACCTTATTTATAATTATAAAACCATTCAGGAAATTCCAAATTTACTAGAGGTTATAGGATGATAAATTCTTCAAATGATTTTTCCCCTAAAAAATGTACACTATACAATTACCATGGAGACATATTTTCAATTATAATCTATGAAAATATCATCTTATAATATTTATTCTTTGTACATATAACAAACCATATCCTTCAATTTGTAGTGGGTTAGAATAATTAATCAACAATATTTGGGAATAAGGATGGAACACTTCATGACTTTCATGAGACATTCTTTCAATGATCTTACTCTTAACATAGGCCACTCTTTTTATCCAATATCATTATGGGAAAATCTCATTGGACTCTTTATTTTGTTATGTTTTATTATTTTTCTTATTTTATTTATACCCATGAGATTCCAATTGGTGTGGAATATTTCTCTCCACCTCAATTCTTAATGAGTTTTTATTTACTTATGTATAAAGGGAATTCATTATTGTTTCATCCTGATTAGACAATATAATCATTCAATTATTTGATCCATGACAAATTTTATCATATCTCTCAATTTTATTTTAATTTTTTAGGTCACCATTTTTGGATGCATCACTATTAACCTTGTATTCACCTCATTATAATTTTTATAATCTCTTTACATAGGATTATTTTTCTATTCCTATAATTATTTATCTAATTTTAAATTTATTTGGCTAAAAAATAGGCATGTTTCTTTGAAATTCTTAGCTACGTCATAATTATCATATGAATTTCCATAGTTTTTATTTTGAAGTATATCCCCTTTTAAAAAATAGGGAAATTCACCTTCCAACCGTGGCATGCATACCTCATCCTTGGGTAATTTCAAACATCATCTTCCACATAATCCTTTAAAACATAAAATATATTTTTCATAGAATTATTTGGTACATATATGTTCATAGGTAGTCTCCTCAATTTTTTTTTCCTTATGTGGTCATCTAAATCCCCTCTCGGCTATTTACTATTTCTTGTAAAATAAATATTGAAATTGTAGGAATAGTTTTTCTATTCATTCTTACCACAGCACCTACAACACCCTTAAAACACTGATCTTCGATATTGGTTATTTATCTATCTAGATTTTTGTTACTTTTTCATATTGTGAATTTATCCACCTTTTGTCCTGGGATTAGTGCCTCTATAAGATCACATGTTATTTCCTTTTGTGAATAAAATTTAAACCAATTCTAATTTATCTGAACCAAAGAAATTTTATTTTCTTAACCTATACTATTAGAGGAAAATGATATGTTTTCAATATGGGTTAGTGATTTTTATTCTTTTTTTTCTTCTCACAATTTTGAGAAGACTCTCCATTGATCATAAGAAATATTTTGAACCCTTATCTCACCATTTTCTACTTATAGAAAATATTTAAGAATATGTCTTATGAATCAAATAGTTATTTTCCATATAATTTAATATTAATTAAATATCACATACCAATTTATCTTATTCACTTATCTTTATTGTGTGCATCATGATCTCCTCAAAACAGTTTCCCACTTTATTCTACCCCTTGTTCACTCGAAAATCATTATTTTTCATTAAATAATCCTCATAATTGGACCAATTCTTATTCTATTTTTCATGATTTTATTTTATTTATAGAGATGTCTAGTCAGGTCAAGAAAGGATTACCACTTCTCTTCATTTTGCGATTCTTATTATTTAAAAGTTACAAAAACTATAACTGGTTTGTGATACGATCTCAAAGTTTATTGGGATTTATTTTGATCAAGTTTTTGATGATACAATTTATGAAATTTATGTAAATTGTAACATCCAAAGTAAGTAATGAGTAATATATATTTTCACTTATGTCTATTAATGAACTAGATAGTGTTTTAGAGGCTTAAAATTAAAATAAATCCAATCTTAAGCATGGAATACACTAATATTTTTAAAAGATTGTTTTACTTGCTTTTGATGGAAAACCATTTTTGAATCTATATTTTGACAATTTTATAAGCTATGTTGTCAAAATAAACTTATTCTTTATGATTTGGACATCAAAATTTACTTTGTGTTATTTTTTGGTATTTTTCAGACAATGTTCATTTTTTTAATGAATAGTGAAAAATACCGCATTTTACATCAAAACCGCTTCTTAATATAATTTATTTATATGATTAGATTATCTTTGGAATTAGTCTTAATGTGTAATCTGAATATATTCTTACCATTTAATCCAATGGTGGTCATTGGAATCAATTTCACTTTGAAATTAGACTTAAACTGGTGTCAATCTTTTGATACTTATTGTTTTATAAAAACACGCTATTTGCTCCGACAGTGGGAATTAATTATTAAATTAATTAATGTGAATTATATGTTTTGAATTTTTTAAAATAGACTTAATTTTTGAATTCGGAGTATCAAATATAGCTTAGGGTGAATTTTTGGTATTTTTCTGAAAAACTTCAATTTTTGATGAATAGTGAAACCACTAAGTGGTACTTATAAAAACTGATTTTCTATTTAAATGAAATTTTGCCATCATTGTGTTTTGAATTTTAAAAATCCAACATACATGGTTTTCATTAAGAAGTAAAATGTGGTTCAATGTGATTAAAATAATTTTTTGGTGAATAGTAACTTATTAAGTTTTTAATCGCGATTAGTGGTAATTAGTGTAGTTTAAGGTAAAAATAATGTTTTAATAATATGAGATGACCGAGACACATGTCCTACCGTCATTGGATGTGTCATGGCCGACCAAGACAAGCCATGAGTCAACTTGGGGACCCCATGGAGCCACTTTGGTTGGAAAATGACATAAATACCTTTTATTTAATGTTAATGTAAAAAATGGCACAAACATGATATGTTTTACTAAAAAAATTTTTAAATGGGGTTATACAAGTCAGAGTTTTGATTATAAATAGTCATTGGAAAGATAAAACGATTTCCTATATCATAGTAGTTTTTTTATAATTTTTAGACATTAAATAAATTAAATTATTTATGACATAATAATGATGCAGTGATGACATCATTATTTGACAATTTAAATAAAATGGAAAGATAATGTAATATCTAAGACCTACACATGTCCAAAACTTATTGGATGGGTGTATTTCGAACCCTTAGCACCTTATCCACGAATTATATCAATCTGGGACCTTTTAAAACCGAAACACATTTTCAAATAAAGTAATATTTCGTTACTTTCCAAAAGTGCCCCTCCTCTCCTCTTATAAAAGGCCCCCACCTCTACCACCTTACCCACACTCTCAAAGCCTTTGGCTCGGCCAAAAGTGCCCATTTTGTCTATCCACTTCCTTATCTTACTCCTTGAAGCCTCACTTTGGTCAGAAGTCTTCCCAAGGAAGCCTTTGAGCTCAAACCAAAGGGAGTTACCCGATTTTGAGGTAATGTCTTCACTTGAGTCCTTTTGTATTATTTTGCTTCTCCAACCACATAAACACTTTTTATTTATTTATTTTGTAACAAATCTAGTATCTTCAATATACTAGGATGTTTTTATAAGATGTATTCGAGCTACACTTACACACACCTTCATCTAATGGTTAAAGAACATACTGTTTCCGTGGATGGTGAATTTATGCCTCCCGAAACGATGATTGTTCAACATTCCTTTAACACCTTCAAAGGTGGCCATTAAGATGTCACTATATTTATATATGATATATAATATGTTTATTTTTTCTTTAAGATTCTGTATTTTTCATTTTGGTCATACCTTTATGGTTTCCATTATGGGTAAACACGATATCTTCATTTAAGAAAGTGCGGACTACCGCCCCCTCAAAGTGATGTGATTCGTTAATGCCATATGTGGGACGTGTAAAGGATGGATTTAAAGTTATTATATATGATGTTATACTGGAATTATAATATACCTCTATATAATTATTACTTATTTCCATTAAAGTATGATATATAAATGAAAGTAGCGTTCATGCGTACGTACGGCTTACCGTCTCCATGAACGGTGCATTTCATTTCTTATCCCCAAATGTAATGTACTATAAAAAGTACATGTATATAATGGATATATATAATGAATGGTATATCTAAATGATTAATATAATTCTGGAATTAAAATATACATACCTCTCATTTAGTTTTAATTCCATTAATATGACAAAGAAATGAAAGTAGTGTTCATGTGTATGTACGGCTTACCGTCTCCATGAATGGTGCATTTCATTTCTTACCTCTAAATGATTATGTAATAAATACATTTATATTCTGGATATATATGATATATATGATATCCAAATCAGGAATGTCATTATGGATATAAAGAACCTTTGACCACACGAACAACATGTAATAGTAAGAAGTCCACTTTCGACTTAAGAACCAAATATCGACAAAACAAACATTATTAACTTAAATGGTTACATAATGTTTATAACATGGCAATAAGTGATATAAAAAGAATAATGAACTTTAAAAAGGTTCTTAATCAAGTAGAAATTAACTCAAGTTTATTTTTTAGGACATTAAAGAATGATCAAGTCAAGTCGGACCCAAGGTAAGGGACTTCATCTCAATCTCCTTTCATTGAGGCATATTTCATTTTATACACAACTTTATTTTATACGGTGTATAAACTCCTTTTACTTTTACTTTTATTCAAAAGGAATCTTTTTCTATGAAGTGTTTTACTAAACGACAAAAAGGAATGTTTTTTCCGGCAACGCGATTATTATTTGGTCTTTGGCTTCCTCAACAAGTCGGAATGTTTTTAAAATAAAATAAATACCATATACTATTTTATGTATTTTGGTATTGAAAATGGTTTTGATAAAGGATTCTATTATGATATATTGTGATGTGGAAATGTTATCATTCCTTTATATTGGTTTTATGTTTTATGATTTTATATTGGTACTTGGACATTTTAATGGGTGGTTACGTTATAAACCATATGACGGGTGGTGCCATGAATTCCAGGATGGGTGGTTACGTTATAACCTCCAATGCATTGGGTATGGAAGTCGGCCGTATGGATATTCCATTAAGTATGTATGGAAATTGGCCATATGGCTATTCCATTAAGTGATATGTGTGGAAGTCGACCATGCGGTTATTCCACTTAAGTTTGTTTATGTCCCAAGTTACCTTTATATATACTATGTGTTCTTTATATGGGTTTTATGGTAATCCTTTGGTTACAAAAAGGTATGTAATGATACTTTATTCAGTGAAGAGTTTTTACTACTTCATGATAGTGAAGGTATTACTTTGTTAGAGTATACATGGTTTACTTGATGTTTGAAAATGTAACAGTTTTCATTCTTTTTGTATCCCTTACTGAGCATTTTATGCTCACCCCAAGTTTTTTTCGAAACGTTTTTCACAGGACTTAATGTGGAATAAGTTCAAGGATGGGATCAAGGGAATGTCATGCTATATAAGACATGGAACTAGACATGTTTCTTTTTAAGAGTTTTTTTTATTATGGAAACTTAGTAGAAGTGTCTACTTTTTAATATTTTGAGATGTAATAGTTATGTTCTAATTCTATAAAACTCTAAACCTGAAAAGATCCTCAATGTGAATTATTCATTTAATTCAATATTAAGTAAGGTTTAAGGCTGGGGCCTTATAGTTGGTATCAAAGGTCGGTTTAGATAACTTTAGGAGTTAGAATTATATTAAATGATTATCCAAAAATATTTTTTTTATGGTCAAATTGAAGTGATATAGCATTTGAAGATTACCATGTTGCTTCATCTAAGACATGTCTGTTCAGAATGGTTTTTCGCAGAGGAAATTGGGAAGCAGTGCTAGGAAGGCATACAGAAGGAAATAACCTTCCGAATCAGCATCCAGAAATGGTCGGAATTGGAACTGAACAGTTTGTTGCGGTAATGGCGCAGTTGACTCAGGCTATAAATGGTGGTGGTATCCATGCATGAGATCAGCCAGATCAACCGCAGAGGAACATGTCAGTAGTGGAACATTTCATGAGGCAACATCCCCCATCATTCAGAGGATCATCTGACCCTGTGTTAGCTGAAGGGTGGATTAAAGCACTGGAGAAGATTTTCGATGTCATGGGGTGTTCAGACAATCAAAAGGTTAGTCTTTCTATTTACCGTTTGGAGGGTGAGGCAGATCAGTGGTGGTCGATGGTTAAAAATATGAGGGACGCTGATGAAATTGATGCTCTCGACTTGGATGAATTCAAAGGTATGTTTCTTGAGAAGTATTTTCCTAAGGCTGTTCGACTTAGGATGGAAAAGAAATTCTTGGAATTGAGGCAAGAGGAAGACTCAGTGGCTACCTATGAAGAAAGGTTCACTCGATTGGCAAGGTATGGTCCAAATTTTATCCGATAACTTGATAGTAAAATCAATCGTTTTTACTCAGGATTAAAGCCAAAATATCGAAGGGCATTAGCTTCTCGTGAGTTTAAAAGTTATGAAAAGCTTGTTCGATGTTCGGAGAAGGTGGAAATGGAGTTTGCTGATGACCAAGTGTTCTATAACAACTAGCAGAAGAAGAGACCGAGGTGGCAGGAGAAAGGTAAGAATTCTTCAAAAAAGTCTGATGGTAAGAAAACTAAGTTTCCAGTTTGTGATAAGTGTGGCAAAAGGCATGCTGGGGAATGTCTTTTGAATTCTGGAAAGTGCTACCGATGTGGTAAGATGGGACATAAGCCTCGTGATTGCACTGAAAAGGATCAAGGTGAAGGTAAGACCAAATTTTATTTATAGTTAGTGAAATGTTATAAGTGCAATGAGATGGGTCACTATGCAAACGAGTGTCCGAAAAAGAGCTTGAGTGATGGGAAGCAGTTAGACTACAAGTAGAAAGGGGTGGTGAAATCCTTTGCAACTACTTCAGCAGATGTCGGGCCATCAAATGAAGTTGTACCAGGAGTTGAAAAAAAGATTGGTGAATGCTCTAGTTTTGGCACTACCTTCCAGGAATGGTGAGTTTTTTATCTACAGTGATCCTTCATTAAAAGGACATGGTTGTGTCCTAATGCATAATTATCAGGTAATTGCTTATGCTTCACATCAGTTGAAAACTCATGAGGTAAATTACTCTACACATGGTTTGGAATTAGCTGTTGCTGTTTTTGATTTAAAAATTTGGAGGCATCATTTGTATGGAGTAAAGTGTGAAATATATACTGATCAAAAAAGTTTAAAGTATATATTCACTCAGAAAGAATTGAACATGAGCCAAAGGAGATGGCTAAAATTAATCAAGGATTATGATTGTACAATTCATTACCATCCGGGAAAAGAAAATAAAGTGGCTGATGCTTTGAGTCGAAAAATTAATGCTTCATTAGCAATGTTGCGTTTGGAACGTGATCCTTTGGTTAAGGATTTGATGAACTTTGGTATAGAAGTTGTTGGTGCAGGAAGTTCTTATGTTTTGTTTCAGGTATCAGTGAGATCATCTCTATCAGATAGAATCAAGCAAGCATAGAAGCAAGACAGTGAGTTGAAGAAAAAGGTAGAGCTGGTTCAGAAAGGTAAGTTGCCTGAATTAAACATTGATAATGATTGCGTTTTGAGATTTGGGAAGAGATTTTGTGTGAATTATGATTCACAGTTGAAGAGAGAGTTGTTATGTGAAGCTCATAGTTCTCCGTTTTCAGTTCATCCTGGCAGTACTAAGATGTATAGAGATCTGCGGGAGTATTACTGGTGGGATGGAATGAAAAGAGATATTGCTGATTTTACTGTGAAGTGTTTGACATGTCAATAGGTTAAAGCAGAGCGGAAGTTACCAAAAGGGATTCTTCAGCCTTTACCAGTGCCAAAGTGGAAATGGGAGAATATATCCATGGACTTTGTTGTGGGATTACTGAAGACATCTCGAGGTAATAATGAAATACGGGTTATTGTTGATCGCTTGACCAAATCTGCTCATTTCCTTGCTATACGAGATACTTTCTCTCTTGATCAACTTTACCGTTTGTATCTTAAAGAGATAGTCAGGTTACATGGAGTTCCTCTCTCCATTGTATCTGAACGTGATCCCAGGTTCACTTCTAACTTTTGGAAAGACCTTTAGAAGTCGTTGGGTACTGAATTAAATTTTAGTACAGCTTTTTATCCTCAATCAGATGGGAAGTAGGAACGAACAATTCAGACCATGGAGGATATGCTACGAGCTTGTTCTATGGATTATCAGGGAAGTTGGGACCAACATATTTCTTTGGTTGAATTTTCATATAATAACAGTTTTCATTCCAGTATACAGATGGCACCATTTCAGGCATTATATGGAAAATGGTGTTGAACTCCAGCTTTTTGGGATGAAGTGGGTGAAAGGAAGTTGATGGGACCAGAATTGGTAGAAGAGATTGCAGAAAAAGTTCAGCTGATTCGGAAGCACATGAGAACAGCTCAGATCAGGCAGAAGATTTATATGGATAACCGGAGGAAGGACCTATCTTTTAAGGTAGGTGATCATGTTTTTCTCAAGGTTTCTCCTTGGAAAAGTGTGATTAGATTTGGTAAGAAAGGAAAGATGAGTCCAAGGTTTGTTGGACCATATGAAATTCTAGAGAGAGTTGGATCAGTTGCATACCGAGTGGATTTACCTCCGAGTTTATCTCAGGTACACAATGTTTTTCACGTTTCGATGTTGAGAAAGTACATGCCAGATCCATCTCATGTTTTGAGTCCAGAGGTAGTTCAGCTGTAAGAGAACCTATCTTATGAGGAACAACCGGTCCAGATTCTTGATGATAGGGAGCAAGTGTTACGGAATAAGGTGATTCACCAGGTAAAGGTTTTGTGGAAAAACCACATTATTGAAGAGGCAACATGGGAATCTGAAAATGAAATGAGGGATAAGTACCCCCATATATTTGATAAGTAAATAAATTGCGGGGATGCAATTTTCTAAAGGGGGGAAGGATGTAACATCCCAAGTAAGTAATGAGTAATAGATATTTTCATCTATGTCTATTAATGAACTACATAGTGTTTTAGAGGCTTAAAATGAAAATAAATCCAATCTTAAGCATGGAATACACTAATATTTTTAAAAGATTGTTTTACTGCCTTTTGATGGAAAACCATTTTTAAATCTATATTTTGGCAATTTTATAAGATATGTTGTCAAAATAAACTTATTCTTTATTATTTGGACATCAATATTTACTTTGTGTGAATTTTTGGTATTTTTCAGACAATGTTCATTTTTTTAATGAATAGTGAAAAATACTGCATTTTACATCAAAACTGCTTCTTAATCTAATTTATTTATATGATTAGATTATCTTTTGAATTGGTCTTAATGTGTAATCTGAATATATTTTTACCATTTAATCCAATGGTGGTCATTGGAATCAAGGTCACTTTGGAATTAGACTTAAACTGGTGTCAATCTTTTGATACTTATTGTTTTATAAAAACACGCTATTTGCTCTGACAGTGGGAATTAATTATTAAATTAATTAATGTGACATATATGTTTTAAATTTTGTAAAATAGACTAAATTTTTGAATTCGGAGTATCAAATATAGCTTAGGGTGAATTTTTGGTATTTTTCTGAAAAACATCAATTTTTAATGAATAGTGAAACCACTAAGTGGTACTTATAAAAACTGATTTTCCGTTTAAATGAAATTTTGCCATCATTGTGTTTTGAATTTCAAAAATCCGACATACATGGTTGTCATTAAGAAGTAAAATTTGGTTCAATGAGATTAAAATAATTTTTTGGTGAATAGTAACTTATTAAGTTTTTAATCGCGATTAGTGGTAATTAGTGTAGTTTAAGGTAAAAATAATGTTTTAATAATATGAGATGACCTAGACACATGTCCTACCCTCATTGTATGTGTCATGGCCGACCATGAAAAGCCATGGGTCAACTTGGGGATCCCATGGAGCCACTTTGGTTGGAAAATGACATAAATACCTTTTATTTAATGTTAATGTAAAAAATGGCACAAACATGATATGTTTTACTAAAACAATTTTTAAATGGGGTTATACAAGTCAGATTTTTGATTATAAATAGTCATTGGAAAGAGAAAAATATTTCATACATCATAGTGGTTTTTTTATAATTTTTAGACATTAAATAAATTAAATTATTTTTGACATAATAATGATGCAGCGATGACATCATTATTTGACGATTTAAATAAAATGGAAAGATAATGTAATATATAAGACCTAAACAAGTCCAAAACTTATTGGATGGGTGGATTTCGAACCCTTATCACCTTATCCATGAATTATATCAATGTGGGACCTTTTAAAACCGAAACACATTTTCAAATAAAGTAATATTTCTTTACATTCCAAAAGTGCCCCTCCTCTCCTCTTATAAAAGGCCCCCACCTCTACCACCTTACCCACAATCCCAAAGCCTTTGGCTCGACCAAACCCTGCCTATTTTGTCTCTACACTTCCTTCTCTTACTCATTGAATCCTCACTTTGGGCAGAAGTCTTCCCATGGAATCCTTTGAGCTCAAACCAAAGGGAGTTACCCGATTTTGAGGTAATGTCTTCACTTGAGTCCTTTTGTATTATTTTACTTCTCCAACCCCCTAAACTCTTTTTATTTATTTGTTTTGTAACAACTCCAGTATCTTAAATATACTTGGATTTTTTTATAATAAGGATTAGAGCTACGCTTACACACACCTTCATCTAATGTTTAAAGAATATACTGTTTCCGTGGATGGTGAATTTATGCCTCCTGAAACGATGATTGTTCAACATTCCTTTAACACCTTAAAAGGTGGCCATTAAGATGTCACTATATTTATATATGATATATAATATGTTTATATTTTCTTTAAGATTCTGTATTTTTCATTTTGGGCATACCTTTATGGTTTCCATTATGGGTAAACACGATATCTTCATTTAAGGATAGCGGACTACCTCCCCCTCAAAGTGATGTGATTCGTTAATGCCATATGTGGGACGCGTAAAGGATGGATTTAAAGTTATTATATATGATTTTATACTGGAATTATAATATACCTCTATATCATTATTATTTATTTTCATTAAAGTATGATATAGAAATGAAAGTAGCGTTCATGCGTACGTACAGCTTACCGTCTCCATGAACGGTGCATTTCCTTTCTTGTCCCCAAATGTAATGTACTATTAAAAGTACATGTATATAATGGATATATATAATGAATGGTATATCTAAATTATGAATATAATTCTGGAATTAAAATATACATACCTCTCATTTAGTTTTAATTCCATTAATATGACAAAGAAATGAAAGTAGTGTTCATGCGTATGTACGGTTTACCGTCTCCATGAACGGTGCATTTCATTTCTTACCTCTAAATGATTATGTAATAAATACATTTATATGCTGGATATATATGATATATATGATATCCAAATAAGGAATTTCATTCTGGATATAAAGAACCTTTGACCACACGAACAACATGTAATTGTAAGAAGTCCACTTTCGACTTAAGAACCAAATATCGACAAAACAAACATTATTAACTTAAATGGTTACATAATGTTTATAACATGGAAATAAGTGATATAAAAGGAATAATTAACTTTAAAAAGGTTCTTAATAAAGTATAAATTAACTCAAGTTTATTATTCAGGACGTTAAAGAACGATCGAGTCAATTCGGACCCAAGGTAAGGGACTTCGTCTCAATCTCCTTTCATTGAGGCATATTTCGTTTTATACACAACTTTATTTTATACGGTGTATAAAATCCTTTGACTTTTACTTTTATACAAAAGGAATCTTTTTCTACAAAGCGTTTTACTAAACGACAAAAAGGAATGTTTTTTTAACGTACGCGGTGACAATGACCTTTTCCGCCGCCGCGAGTATTATTTGGTCTTTGGCTTCCTCAACAAGCCATAATGTTTTCAAAATAAAATAAATACCATATACTATTTTATGTATTTTAGTATTGAAAATGGTTTTGATAAAGGATTCTATTATGATATATTTTGATGTGGAAATGTTATCATTCCTTTATATTGGTTTTATGTTTTATGATTTTATATTGGTACTTGGACATTTTAACAGGTGGTTACGTTATAAACCATATGACGGGTGGTGCCGTGAATACCAGGACGGGTGGTTACGTTATAACCTCCAATGCATTGGGTATGGAAGTCAGCCGTATGGATATTCCATTAAGTATGTATGGAAATTGGTCGTATGGCTATTCCATTAAGTGATATGTGTGGAAGTCGACTGTGCGGTTATTCCACTTAAGTATGTTTATGTCCCAAGTTACCTTTATATATGCTATGTGTTCTTTATATGGGTTTTATGGTAATCCTTTGGTTACAAAAAGGTATGTAATGATACTTTATTCAGTGAAGAGTTTTTACTACTTCATGAGGGTGAAGGTATTACTTTGTTAGGTTATACATGGTTTACTTGATGTTTGAAAAAGTAACAGTTTTCATTCTTTCTGTATCCCTTACTGAGCTTTTTATGCTCACCCCAAGTTTTTTTCGAAATGTTTTTCACAGGACTTAAAGTGGAATAAGGTCAAAGATGGGATCAAGGTAATGTCATGATATATAAGACATGGAACTAGACATGTTTTTTTTAAGAGTTTTTTTTATTATGGAAACTTAGTAGAAGTGTCTACTTTGTAATCTTTTGAGATGTAATAGTTATGTTCTAATTCTCTAAAACTCTAAACCTGAAAAGATCCTCAATGTGAATTATTCATTTAATTAAATATTAAGTAAGGTTTAAGGCTGGGGCCTTATACAAATATTACCATGTAAATTTATTATCCACTAGTTATATATAATTATTAAATATTTTTATTTCATTTTGAGCTATTTAGAAATCAAGAGACCAAAATAATGTTTTTAAGGAAAATAGACATTATTTCCCTCTTTGTCCAAAAATCATTTTTCATCCATATCATTATATTATAAAAATATTTCAAATATTTTTTTACTAATCAAGAATATATTTTTCTGAATTCATTTTTATGCATGTTTTATTTTTTTATATACAATTAACAGAACTTTATTTTTTGTTTTGTGAAGAAAGTACCTTTACTTATTACTAAAAATATTAAAAAAATATTAATTTTTATGTACATGTAATTAATACAATTTCTTACCCTCATAATTGATCAATGATATAATTCTTAATTTACATGTATCGTGTTTATTTTCAAAGAAAGTACTTTCCATAATATTTTTATATTTTTAAATTTTAAAGAAGTGATTCAAAAATAAAATGTGTATTTTCCTCAATTTTTTCCCAATAAATCATTTAAAGGAATTTATATTTATGATAACATCCTTTGATTTTACTTATGATTTACTGAAGATATGGTTGTAGGTTACCTTCCTTGTACAATACATGGATGGTTTATGATTATGATGATGAGATGCTTGTTAAAATCATTTCTTTTCCACGAGTTATTCTGTATGATGAATGATTTATGATCTTGTGTCTCACATATGATTGTATTATGATTATGTGGATAATGGGGATAGAATTATACACCACTAAAATTAATTTTGTGAAGTTGAATATGTCATGATATATTTAAGACTAGAATGGGGAGTGAACCCAATTCAGTATGGTACATTTTTCACTTTGGTAGTCTTCAGGTTGACTCTTAACTAAAGATATGATGAAATATGTTGTGAAACCAATCAATTATGATAGTATCTCCCATGATCCTTGACTAAGGAACTGATTTTCCTTTCTTATGTGTATACCAAAAACATAAGTATTATTCTAATTTCATTCTATCATGGATATTATTATTTTATTCCTTTATGATTCATGTATTTTTAATTGTCATGATTTATTCCATGACTTAAAATTTTGATATTTCTTATACAAGGTATGTTTTTCAAATGTTATTCTCATTTTAACATACACTTATTCTCATGTTATGTTTAAGTGATCATTCATATCTCCATTATTTACCATTACTAATAATCTAATCTCACTCATTCTTATGTTTCCTTTCCCAAGGTTATGGAGAATGTTTTTAGGTATGATATTTCTAATAAGGGTTCTAGTTATGAAAAAATTAGTATGAGATAATATATATATCTTATGATTTTTTTTCATGTATCAGTGTTTATAAAGTCACTATACCTATATGATTATTTAATTGATCAAAATGAATTTTTTTTAATATTTATCTAATAACATGTGTTATTTATGTATGAAAAATATGGGTTGCTATATAGTGTTATCTGGCCAAACTCAGTTCATACAATAACTTGTGGTTTTTATCAAATTATTTTAATTATACATCAAAAAAAATCTCATGATAAATACATCTAAAAAACTCATTCTATACATGAAAATTTAAAAAAAAACCTAAAGATATATCTCTCAACTCTTAGGATATTCCATGCCCAAACTATTGTATAAAATGATCCATTATTTAGTGTACATATTGTAAATTTCCTCCCTAAAAATAGAACTCTCCTTCAATATCATTTATAAGAAATTAATTAAAGTTGATAATTTATTACAATATCAATACATATCAATAATATATGTCATTTTCCCAGCTGAAATAATGGGAAACAATTCCCTGTTAGATTATTGAAGAACTCAAATAATTAAATTTGTCTTTCCTTCTTCCTACAGTATAAAAAAAATGGAAAGAAAATAATTTAATGGAATGATCTTACATAATATAAAAAAATACCAATAGATAAGAAATAAATGTTCTCCTTAAAATTTAAATCCTATTTTATTTGGAAAATATATCTTCAAGTATTATAATTAATCAAAGCAATATTTGAAATTAAAGAAAAAAATATATAATTACATTGATTCCATGATTCTCAATATATGAAAAAATTACCAATTCAATGAGATGAAATTTCATGTTGAGACTTTTATCAATGGTTATATAACATGTATTGAAAGTTAATAACAATGAATTAATCTTTATTCCCATTATAGACATATATTTCATGCTTGATTAAATATGTATTCCATCTTGAATTTTTTTAAAGCTAGAAAAAAAACACGTTATATATATAAAATCATATTATAGATAACATAAACTTATACTTCTTTTATATACAATTTATGAGTCTAATATAATTTCACATTAAAAAAATAATATTATAATGAAATCACAATGTATTTTTTTGAAAAGGTTGTATTTCATTTTAGTTTCATTGTAATGTCATCAATATTCGATCGATAATGTTGTGATCTAATGAAAACAACATAGTTGACATAGATTACAATACCTTTCTATACATAAATTGTATAGATTCATTTTATTTTATGATAAAAATCATGTATTATAGTGATTTCAAGTTTTTTCTTGGTGTTGAAGGGGAAAAAGGGTCATTTATGGGATATTTCCCTAGGATTATGATTAAAATATTCTTCATGTGGCTTATCAGACATCAATGTGTGTGGGTATATACATGAAGAGGGATGAGTAGGGATTCATTACACCACAACAAAGGGATTTTTTGATTGACATGGGGATACATAATAATCATTTTTTTGGTGTTGTATAAGATTAATATTTAATTGGTACTGAGGGTGATGCCACGATATAGGGGGTTTTATCTTGAATGGGGTTTTGTAGGAGTATCCCATGGGCGATGTAAGGATAAACTCATATATAGGTACTGAGTCACTCCACATACCTTGTGCTCTATCATAAGTTCTTTATTATTAGGGAGGAATTATTCCACCACAAATGGGTGATGAGTGATTAATCCACCCCAGTGTGGAGTGTTTTTTCATGGTAGGGGGTTGTTGTGCCATGGAGACATTGAGGGGTGGGGGTGGGGTGGGGGTAAAGTTTTGAATTAACCTCATAGAATGGTGTTATCCCAAAACCAAATGGGATACACTATTATGGTAGTACTAGAGGGTAATTTTACCATGAATAGTATGTTCATTCCACAACACATGGTCATGGTTTTATTTCATTAATTGAATTAAACAGTTTTAAATTTTATAAGAATATGAAATAGAGTTTCACCCATGCTCACCCAATGTAAGTGCATGAAACTTCCCTCTCATTCTCTATAAGGTACCTACCTTCTATGATTGGAAATATCTGTTTTAGAAATGGATTGTTTTTCAATCCAAAAAATGGGAGTTTCACTATTTAATCAACTCTTAACCATTATTATTTTACTCATTTCCATCACTACCACATCTTGTTTCATTTTTTAAACCATAATTGTGGATGAATTATATGTTTAATAATTCTTACCATTTGAGGATGAATCAAAAATGGTAATTAATTATCATTACCCTATTATTCCATGTAGGTTATTCCTATAATTTTCCCTATGATTTATATTTTTTCTATGTGTGAGTTCTGTGAAATCATGCCAAGCTTAAGTGCTTAACCTATGAATTTAACATAAATGGGTTCTTATTCCTTTTCAAAACTATAATACCCTAATTAGACCATGAGTAGTCTATTGATAAATATTACGAATAAATAAATGAGATTTATTGTAACTGGGGGATTCCTGTAGTTGTTCCCTTAGTAGAATTTTGACCTAGTGGACACATTGTAGGTTTTTTAGAGTGTTTCATTAGTGAAATAAGTGTAACATGGTGAGGAAAAAATGGCAGTTTCATTATTTAATACGAGTATAGGTAATAAGTTGGGTAATTATTTATTATAAATAATTTTATATAAATACATATAGATAGATAGATATATTGAGATGATTTGGACGAGGAGTCAAATATGTAAGCGTTTTTTATTTTTTGATTATTTTTGGAATGTTTATAGTTATCATTTAAATTCTTATATGTGAAATTAAGGTTTGGAATATTAATATTGGGTTTTTAAATGATATAAATTAGATATGTGTTATGAACCATGTAAACCATGGATACATGAGTTGTAATGGAACAAGTCATGGGATATAGGTTGGTTTCCACTCCATCAATGAAATTAATTTTTTATGGAAAGTTATAATAAAATTATGATTTGGGTACCATTATAATGATATAAAATACATGGTAAAAGGGAGGACACCATTTTAAACCATATTATAGTGTGATTACTTGTGATAGTTTTATGGGAGGGTGTCATTCTGGCATATGGTATAGTGGGATGATATGTAATGGTTTCATGGGTGAGTTTCACTCCAACACTTGATATAGTTGGATAAAATATGATGTTTTTTTGGAAATAGATATTATATACCTTGATATTGGTATGTGACATGTTCATACTTGAAAGAAGAACTTTATGAGGTAGTTAGGGTTATTATTGTGTATCACCATCAAGCCAAAGGATTTTTTTTATTGTACATTAATCAAAATATTATGTCACATTAGAATGAAAAATTATTAATTATTTATGATTAGGGAATTTTTTGTGGCTCACTATTTATTTTTACTCACACTATAATAAATTTATATAGAATCCTGATAACAATTCATGCTATCATGTCTAGATAAAAGAAAGGGACCAATGATAGATTGTTGATTTGGGTATCTATGTCAATGTTAAGTGACAAGGACATGTTATAACCCTGGGTTAGTCTTGTGGTTATCTATATTTTTTTGTTATCTTTTGTATTTATTGGGAATTATTTTATATGACCAATCTATATAGGTTCATGATTCTGTACCTATTAATTCTATAATATTTATATTTTTCATATTTCTATATCAGGGATTTTATTGTTTTACTAATAGTATTTATCTAATATATGTATTTTATTTTTGTTTTTATTGTAAATAAAATTGATCCTATTATATTCAATGTGACTTATGTTTACCTATCATTTAGTTATGATGTAACTTTTATTTTTTTTTATTGTAAAGATAATTTATCATATGTAATTAAATTTTAATTATGTTTACCCAATATCCCCACTTTTTTAGTATATCCTTGATGTTAGTTGTAATCCTTTTTCATATGAGGAGGAAAGCCTAATATATGTTTAGACATTGTTCGTTCATCAAATATGTGAAACAGGATGAGGATGTTACAAATTTGTTTTATAACATCTTGGATTTTCCATGTACTATTTTTAGATAATATATAGATTGATTTCGAAACTAATAACTGAGAAGACATGAGATTCTGAGGCTCGATGATCCCATAACAATAGATTGAAAAATATTAAACTTTTTAATAGCATGTGCATGAGGTTTTCCTAAAAAGGTGGAATAACGCTTAAATGGGATCTAAGATCAGAAATCTAATGGCACCGTTGAGGTTAGAATTAAGGCTTTACCTTAGGTGCAACCTAACTTTGGTCATCATGGTCCCTCTATAGAAAAATTCTCCCAGTACGTAACTGTAAATAAAATTGTTTTTATAAAATTATGTTATTTAGGGTTACTCCCTCTGTGACTTTTTCTATAGATGACCCATGATGAAAAACGTTATGTTGGACCTAGGGAAAACACCTCATTATGAACTTAAACATGGTATCATATTTTCAATATAAACAACCATTTATGAGTTATTAAGATTTTAAAAATAATGTAATTTTATTTAATTATTTTATTTACGGTTACATCCTAGGTGAATTTTTCTACAGATGGACTACACTGACCAAATTTTGGTTTCTCTAATGGTAAAACCAGCATTTTGAGCTCAACGGTGACCTCATATTTTTTATCCAAACAATTGTTTAAGAGTTATTCAACTTTTTAGGAAAACCATGCGAGCGTACTGTTAAAAAGATTAATATTGTTCAAATGATTTTTTTGGCACATCGGGCCTCAGAATCATATGTCGTCTTAGATCTTTGTCTCAAAATCAATCCATATAATATCTAAAAATAGTACATGGAAAATATGAGATGTTACATTCTCCCAACATCATGGATTTTGGTCCCCAAAAGATAAAACAAATTCTACTCAAATAGATGATGGTACTGAGCATGAAACTGATCCTCCCACTCTAATGGGATCTCCTAGAGATTCACATGCTACCATAGGATGTAAAAAAATGGAACCGAACACCCTAGAAGAAACCTATCATGATGATACTTAATATCTATCAGGTACTCATCAAAATTCGCACCATCCTCAATGTCCATCTCACCCTAGTCGATGACATGTGATGGGTCATGCACATATCTCCTCAGCTATGACACATTAAAGAATTAGTGTACCCAATCTACCTATAGTGGTGGAGACAAGTGGTATTCCCCCTCACCAACTCTGTGTAGAATCTGTAAAAGGCCGATGAATCTCAAATATCGCTAACAAGTGGGATGACTTGCTTAATCAGTCAACGATCACCCAAATAGAATCGTATCCCCTAGATGTACGTTGTAAAACCATCTTGAAGTCCATCAATATCCACTCCAACTCCAATTCTGGCACCTCAATGGGTTGAGAAAATCCTATTGGAACTTGGTTCTCATCCATCACATGTTGATATGTAAGGCATCGAGAGAGAAACTCTGCAACTCCTTTGTTCTTCCTGGGCCACCAGAACTGGCATCGGCGGTCCTGATACATCTTAATCGCATGATGATGTACTACCAAATGGGATGTATGAAACTACCTTAGATCCTCCTCCTACAAATCCACTGGCACTACTGTACATCCATTGATCAAATATCTATTAGAATCATTCCCTATAGACATCTGGTCATATAGGGTCTCAAAGTCGACATCCCCAAGTATTTCCTTCCCGACTCATTATAAGAGTGGAGGGGTGACAATCATTGACTGTAGGTAAGATGCTCCATCTCCATAAACCAAGGATAACTGCAATGGGGAAAACCTCTCTAAGAGAAACTAAAAACTAGATATCCTACTGATATAATTTTACACCAATTTATCCTTCCTAGGAGTATAGAAAATCTTGAATTCATAGTCCTAGAGGAACTCTAGCCAATTCATCTTTAGCAACTTTCTCTGAATCCACTGCAACTCTGTCACTGCTACAGGAAACTGAGGACTCATAACATCCAATGTACCGAGGGTTAGGCATGGTAATTGATGATTAATTGGATGAAAACTCCTATATTTGATTCAATCCTATTTTTCCTTGTTTTTTATTTTGCCAAAAAAGAAAACCTCATTCAACCACTGCAGACACAACACACTCTTCAACTAAATCAATCAATCTGAGCATGAACTATGGATAACTAGTCCATTCCAAGAATGACTTCATAAGGCCTCAATGATGCTACCAAGATATCCCAACCAAAACTCTCACATATAAGATCCAGGTCACATTATCAACACTAATATGTGATATTTAGGCCTCCTCCAGAAAATGTCTCCAAGCATGAGGGTAGTGTCCACGGTTAAACCAGAATCTCAGAGTCTCGAATAATATTTGTAGTTAGATAAGAATGAATAGAAACTATTTTTATCAATACGACAACTGTTGGAACTGGGTGTTCAATAGACACCCCAAAAAAGTGGGTTTTTAAAACATTTCCACCGACGATCGACGTAAACTTGTCGACGTCGGTGAAGAGAATCCTGATTAAATCTAAAGATCACGCGTGAAGAGTTTTAATCACAAAATTAAATCATAAAATACCTGGTTTAAATCTGAAGCCTCTCACGATGTCTGCTCGTCGTTGGTGATCGCTACTTGAAGAATACGAAGTTGAATTCCTCTAGATCATCCACACACACATCAAGGAATCCACGGGAGCACCGTTCGTCATAATTCAGGTGCTAGCGCAGATTTGCGACGATGCCTTCGATGCTCCAATGACCACCGCATCGCATCACTAGCGATGCCCAAGAGAGAGTTCGATCTAAACTCCTTGGATCCAGAGCATCTTTCTCTAGATCATGGGAGAGAGAAGAGGAGAGAGAATCACCAGGAATATTTTTTGGCAAAATACCCTCCTCTTCTATTTATAGTTCACAATTAAAATACCCGGTATTGTCTTGCCATCCCCGAATACTTAACGCACTATCGATGACATTTATGACTACTAAACCGAGTCATAAATATTATTATCATTTACTTGAAATATATTAAAATATATTACCTGATAATAATTGAGTCATTAACTCGACTCATCACTCCCATAAATATTAATTGAACCTAGAATAATTTAATATTCATCAATTAATATTTTTCATGCATTTACTTAAAATTTGTAAATACATTTAATAAATAAATTCAATAATCATTATTCTAAACTAGAATAATATAAATTTATTTATTGCATTGGTGATCATTTAACTTTGGACAAATCCTGGACCCCTATAGCAGGGCCTGCCATGTCGAAAACTCTTATTCAACTGAATTGGGTAGATTCATGAATACGTTATTGTGTGTGACCCTCTAGGCCTTTATTTTGATAGCCGTGAATAGTATTCATAGACTAAGAGTGGGATCTATAAACCTATCATGGCCCTTGAAGAAATAAGGATTGTAACAACAGTGACAACCAACCTACGAACACGCACTGTGTAAAATAATCTCTTTGTCCGTAATATCTCATAAAGCAGGATTCACTCACGTGTCATCGCACTTTTCATGATTTATAGTTTTTTGATTTAACTGGATGGATTTACTCTTAACTGCCATGGCTATGGTCTTATAATGGTACTTCCATTCATATCAACATGGCCAGAGATATATTACTTCTATAACCTAGAAGCTAAAAATCCTTTCTTGACCATTCAACCAATGTCATGCCACCAATGATGCACCGGACACAAACTACCTCGCCACGACTTCATCGCCATGGTTTTTATCTTGCATCAAAGTATGCAATCAAATGACATACATTGGTATTGATCTCAATTCAAGAGACCATTACACATGATCATAGATAGGAACATACAATGACACCTGAAACATGTGGAGTTCCTATTGGCATGTCAATCTTCATGATATCACTACTAGAGATCACCAAGTGCGAACTTCATGAGAAGACGTCTCAGTGCTTACGAGCCCCCATCACCTGATGGTCAGACATCTACTATGTTCAATTAGTAAGAAGAATCTAGACCATATAAAATATATTTAAGATTAATGTAATAATATCAAGAGGTTCCCATTATAGCCTAGGAACTGCTATAACCATTCAATACGAAAATTATTATTTGGACATTACCATTTCAATAGTGGATGCAGAAAAGTCTACACTATAATGGTAAGATATCATCATTTATAGCTAGTTATTTACACGATATGGTAATCAAAAGCACAGAGTAGTTGGGTCTAGGGCACCCACTATTTCAACACTCCCACTTGCACTAGAGCCAACATGCTAACCAAACTTGTTAGCCACTCACATGTTGAACATCATGTTCCTACTGACTAACGACTTTAGATATTCGGTCCACCACGCTTCCACCATGTGGCTATTCTGCTATGTCGACCTCATCTCTTTGAATAAAACTACTCAATAGATGGTATCTCGAGTATATCTCACTTTTTGTCAACTTTCATAAGATGACAACTTGGCTAGTAAGAATATCATAATCTAAATTATGATAATACTTTTATCACCAGGTGTGATTCCAAGAACTGGAACAAATCATTGCATTTAACTGCTTCTTTGATATCTTAGAAGCTGCAATGTACTCGGTCTTGTAGGTATGTCCACCACTGGCTGATATGAGCTTGACTCGCTCATCGCCTTTAGCCTAACTATAATACTAGATCACATTGATCTATGGAAGACTAGTTCATATCCCTGAAAACTAGTATCCTTTATTCTCCACTTACCAGGTAAATATCTTTTGTACTTGCCGAAGTACAATTAGATAGTTTTGATTGCACCCCTTGTAGTGCTCATGGATATAACTGATATTTACCAGATATTCCTTGGCAATATTAGTTATTGTACATATCTTAGCATGCATTATTGATCCATTGCTACAACGTATGGATTTCAACTCACCACATTCATCACTTCCTTGTCATGGACATGTCAACATGGAGAGATTATTCCTTGTGACATAGGCAATAATTCATCTCTTGAATTGTTTGAAAATGTATTTTTCAATACAATGTCACTATATATATGATTGACATGGAAAAAGAAACTTATAGATCCACTTTAGTAGATCATGTTCCCTAGAACTTAGGTTGCTACTTTAAGTCAATCATTGGAGAGTAAATTTTATTTTGGTCTTAAAAAAATGTGAGACCAATGTCTTTTTTCCATATGTTGCCGAACATATTTTTGTTTAGAAAAAATTGGTGCTTCCACTAACCTCTGGTAAAGATATGGAAAACATTTGTTTTAAATTTATATACTATGATCATGTTGCTTACTTTAATACTAAATTGGATTTCAGTAACTTGCAACCTTTATTATCATTTTGTGATGTGATCTTCCCTTTATGGTTACGTCGTATAGACACCATCCACAATTGGTGGTCAAGAAATCCAATGCTAAAAAATATTGATCATAGATATTAGCTATGATAAGTAAAATTCTAATGGATTTAGGCATATCAACTTGGTGAAACCAATCGAGCCTTATTGGTACTACACTTGTACCATCCATGTGTCAACTCACTTGAATACCCACCACAGTATTCAAAATAATAGCCTCGTTTTCACTTTGATACATGGAATCCATTAATTTAATTTTAGTTGGTCTTATCAATTTTAGCTAATTTCCATATATTTCTTACTTGTAGGAAATATTATTCACTTTGAACAATAGATCACCGACCACCGTGAATATAAAAACCATCACCATGGTTTTATCCTTCCTACGCAGCATGTGTCTTCGAAACATACTTTGTTCCACATGCACTTGTGGAACTAGATCCTACGCCAACTACATGTGCATTTTGATCATTGAATAAACACATGTCAATATAGCTCCCACTATCTCTAATAGAGATGTGTACCCTTATATTGAAGTGTAGCCTATTGCTTGACTACCAGCTCTTCTATCTTAGGGATTTATGTAACATCCTAAACAACTGTTATGATTGTTACACTAAACGCACAATGTGTTTTTCTTGACACATTTTTTGTTCATGTCCTAACAAACTCCTTGCATCCAAACACATGTTCTTATGACATAATGGGTTTACTATGACTCGTATGATATCTATTTGTCATTATAGTTGGAATATGGTTGTGGGATATCGCTGTTATTTGTAAAGAATTTCATGAAATATAATGGAAGTTTCTGCTAGTTCCTACATTGATATTACTTACATCAATACTTTGATGTATAGAATGTGCATTTAGGAATTACATCACACTAATTTTTTTTGATCAATGTTGATATTTTAGACATCATTATCAATCCTCCCCATAAACATCAATGTCTTGATGTGGATAAGGTAATGTGCGTTTAGGAATTACTCTATGCTAAATTATCATGATTGATGAATGCTTGGTCTTGATATTCTTTGGTATCCCAACCCGAAGAAACTCATATATCCTGATCATGAAAATACTTCACTTTGATATTCCTTAATTACTTAAAAGAATCTTATGATGTATATATACCTCAATCTTATACATGTAATAGTTCACATTTTCGTGTTGAACTATTTTCAAAAGCTTTTTGAAGTACCTTTATTTTTAAAGGCTCCTTTGTTCAAACTAAAGACATTGATAATAGAAAAAGTATTTAGTTGGGCCAAGACTAAATAGAATACTTGGTATATTCATGACGTCCATTTTTAGTATTACTTGACAAAGAATTATCCTGTCACAACTGGGTATAATTCTTACATTTATATTCGTCACTAATTGCCTATCATTCATGTATTATTGAACTAGTTATTGAGTTTACCAAAAACAAAATTCATTTTAAAAACTGTATGAGTGTCTCCTTGCATCCAAGGACACATGAGATTATTGTTTGTGGTTATACTCCACAATAGTTCAACATGAATCATTCACTTGGAAATTAAAGAAGTCGTGTACTTCTCACCACTGGCCTAGGTATCACCCTTTCACCGCCACTTAGAGAATACACGTTACTACTAGTAATGTTTCTATACTAACTTTGTTATTGTATTTAAATACAAATATGTAAAAAGCTTATAGTATTAAATACCCAAGTAGAAAAAGGAATCATTACATTGATGAATATGCCTGATGTAGAAGCGACATCCTTCTTCTTTCAATCTTTTTATTGCTTTTAAACATCCATAGTATTATTTTATAATATTCAATACAAATAACATCTGTTAATACATCATTAATTGAAGGACGTATCGAATATGTCATTGGCATTAAATGACTTTCACCTTTTCACATTGTCATTATATTTATCCTCCATAATAATTAAATCTTAATTGTATTTTATTCTTATTCACTTGGTGAACCTTACCTAGATAGGTAATGAAGCATTTACTCAATACTTTTTCGTTTTGTAACTTAAAATGAGACTTGAGTAATGTGGTGAAAATGATATTTAAAGATCATGATCAATATTTAAATTTACAGATGCCGGTGTAAACTTCTCCTTATTCATATCATTTATTTTCTTTCTCTTTGCAAACTTCTCAGAGATGAGACTTAATGTTATATCATATATGTCCTAGTGTTGTAACCGCAACTGACACCAGACATTGATGAAAGAATAATGATATAACTATCATATGCTTTATACATTAGTCTCCTGTAAGAATCTTTCACCCCCACTTCTTGAGGTAGTTTAATAGTGTTGGGGACACTGACACCTTGAGTTTCCTATATAATAGTACTATGTGCATGCACCTGTACTATTTATGGATACTCGTGTCACTGTGGAAATTTAAATTTTCAATTATAATATTGTTGTTTTAATCTTGTGTTATAACACTCCATTTTTATACACAAATAAATTTTAGAAGATGAGTGCCTTTTATCTGAATTACCGGTTTGGATATTTTTATTAATTACTTAAATCATTTAATGTCTCCCACTATTTTATCAGATTCTAGGAACCCTCTGTGATAGAATTGGAATACTCTGTCGCTTGAGTATTCTAGTGACAAGGATCCCGGAACCACCCCTCATAGTCTACAAGATAAGGCTATGCCACTTCTTGAAGGGTTCTAGGTATGCTTTTGGATGGCCAACCACTTTAACTTGTGGTTCCTTGATCTGTTGAGTGAAGTTACATCTTCTTAAAATCAAAATTTGATTTACTCAATGCTTGCCTCTAAAATGATAGCAAGTTATCAATGGATAATCCTTACCAGCACTTTAGTTATGTCGACCTATCATCTTATAAAGACTCCCCAATAGTAAGAGGCACCCTCAGCTAAGGCGTGACCAACACCTCAAACATCTAGTTTTGTCCAAATTTGAATGACGGAAGGCTATTTAGACTTAATATATCTTTGAGGGTTTTATTATTTTTAGTGTGATGAAAGAAATCATTTTCTAATTTTATAAGCACGTACTATGTGATCGCACTCACCACTAACCATGAAAGAAATATAAAAATCATCACGTCACATGTTCATTTTATCTTGCATGCTTGTTTATTATTATACTATGTGATCGAGCAATAAATTACACATGCACAAAAATAATAAACCATGAAGAAATAAAATGAACACCTGATCATGAGCCAGTTCTAATGGTTGATCCGTTGAGTGAAAAACAGACCAACTGCAATCGTAGGGGTAAGTACCTTTAGTTGTGTGTCTTGTAACTTGATTAGCAATGTTTTCTCATCCAATGCAACAAACTTATGTCTGGTGCATCACTGTAACTTGGTGAGAAATGCATCACTGGTCTTCTCTTCATTATACAATTGTACTCGCATGCCGATGAGGGGGTCTCAGGGTATAAATATATAACTCTGAGAATGGGCGTGGAAACCCTTATACATATAACGACTCTGAGATGACCCGCAGATCACCTTTTATATTTAAAATAATTATTACAAAACCACATGCAATAATTAAAAAAATAAACAAACACCAGACATGCATTGGTAGGTCTCAGCTCCTAATCAGTCATATATGCATTAAACTCACGTATATCATAAGCTAAATGCAGAATAAAATTAAACATGCATAAAAAATAAACTTTAGGGCATTTTACTGAATTAAAAACATCACCCTTGTTTTTAATTCAATTTAGAATCGTTCAGTCCCGATTTAATTAATTTGATTTTAAAAAACTAAAAAATAAATTAAGTAATTTATTTAATTAATTTTAAAATTAATTAATTACGCTGTAGCAACCAGAAATTAATATCTAATTAATTTAATCATCAACTGTAATTAAATTAATTGTTTAAATTAATTTTTGATTAAAATAAACTACCTAAGCCCCATAAACCCCAGGCAAGGCCTGTTCTGGTCTGGGAAAACCTGCGCAGGACCATCCCTGGCTGAGCCGACCTCATGCGGGGTGAACAAGGCTAGGCAGGTCCGCCCAAGCCCAATCTAGGGTGAGAAGACCCGCGAATACACATTTTAGGGTTGGTCTCAGAGTGTGGAGCACCAAATGAGTACCTCACAGGAGGAGATCCTGACCATAGTGGGGTTCTTCTCGCGATGGGATTGGGGTGCTGGTCGGAGGCGGCTAGCCGGGAGCGGAGGGAAGCTGGCCGATAGGGCTGCTGAACTAAAACAGGACCTCACGGCTGGGTTCTGTGCCTGTTCTGTAGGTGTGGAGGTCATCTGAAGTGGAAAGAAGGCATCCACATAGGTTGGCTAAAGAAGGTGGTGCAGTGCTGTGTGCCTAGAGCAGTTCCGTAGGGGTCTATACGGGTTGGGGTTACAGCGCCGTGAAGGCCGTAGGCCGGCTTCGGTGCTGGCCGGCCGTGGCATGCGGCTTGGAGAGAAGCCATGATGGGAGGAGGGGCTACAAGAGATGGGGTGCAGGCCTGCTTCCTGACACCGAAGAGAGACGGTGCCTGGGAGAGAGAAGAGGAGAGAGATGCCCCATGAATAGTGTTTGGCGAAAGCCCCTCCTCTTTAATTAATAGTGCACAATTAAAATACACGGTATCACCGCACCGGCCCCGAATACTTAACGCACTATCAATGGCATTTATGAATACTAAACTGAGTCATAAATATTATTATCTTTTACTTGTAATGTATTAAAATATATTACGTGATAATAATTGAGTCATTAACTCGCCTCGCCGCTCACATAAATATTAATTAATCCTAGAATAATTTAATATTCGTCAATTAAAATTTTTCATGTATTTACTTAAAACTCGTAAATACATTTAATAAATAAATTCAATACTCATTATTATAAACTTGAATAATATGAATTTATTTATTTCATTGGTGTTCGTTTGACTTTGGATAAATCCCAGACCCCTATGGTGGGGCCCGCCATGTCCAAAACTCATATTCTACTGAATAGGGTAGATTCTTGAATTTGCTATTGTGTGTGACCCTGTAGGTCCTTATTTAAGTAGTTGTGAATTGTATTCACAGAACAAGAGCGGGATCGAGCAAACCATCATGGACCTTGAAGAAATAAGGATTGTAATAGCACCAAAAACCAACCTACGAACACACACCGTGTAATATAATCTCTTTATTCGTAATATCTCATAAAGAAGGACACACTCACGTGTCATCTCCCTTTTCTTACTTTATAGTTTGTTGATTTAAATGGATGGATTTACCCTTGACTGCCATGGACATGGTCTTATAAAGGTACTTCCATCCATATCAACATGGCCCGAGATATATTACTTCCATAACCTAGAAGAGAAAATACTTTCTTGACCATTCAACCAATGTCATGCCACTAATGACACACCCGACACAACCTACCTCAACCTGACTTCATCACCATGGTTTTCGTCATGCATCAAAGTACACAATCAAATGAAATACATTTTTAATGATCTCAATTCAGGAGACCATTACACATGATCGTAGATAGGAACTTATAATGACACCTGAAACATGTGGAGTTCCTATTGGCAGGTCAGTCCTCATGATCTCACTAATAGAGATCACCAAGTGCGAACTTCATGAGAAGAAGTATCAATGATTAGGCGCCTCCAACAGTTGATGGTCAGACATCTACTTTGTCCAATTAGTAACATGTGTCTAGACCATAGAACATATATTTAAGATTAATGTCATAGTATCTAGTGGTTCTCATTATAGCCTAGGAACCTCTATAACCTTTCGATATGACAATTAATCATTGGACATTACCATTTCAATAGTGGACACAGAAAAGTCTAAACTATAATGGTAAGATGACATCATATATATCTAGTTATATACACGATATGGTAATAAAAATAATTGAATAGTTGGGTCTAGGGCACCCACTATTTCAACAACAACTAAATTAGAAAAGACACATATCATACCTCAAATAAGTCATGTATTCGTGGGATCACATTATTTAATTGCATGTAGCTATCCCCTCCCTTTTCCCCCAGCTCCTTGAGCCAGGTGTGGATAACCTCAGGTTGGTGGTGTTAACATGTGGAAAATTTGGACACCTCCTCCTACTCTCCTAGATCCTCTGCTAATTCCACCACCCTACATATATGTCTTCTACTATCATTGTCTCTACCTCAGTGGTCCATATTTAGTCTCCCTATTAGCATTAAGATGGGATGGACAATCTCCAGATAGATGTCCCCTTTCATCACATGAATTGCATCACCTCTCTCTAGGATGACTGCACCCACCCTGTGAGCCCTGAACTACCGATCCTATTTCCTGATACCTCCTCTTGAAATTTGTCACATGTTCAAGTCTCTGAGACTAATGTCAGCTCCCTACTATCGATGTATCTTCTCCTGCTTCTCTACTACTGATAATCCCTGGATTCATTTGATTCACCAAGAATCTTTTGACAACCAAATCTTGATCAAGCACCCAATCATATATAGGAATGATCATAAAGATATCACAGACTCAGATGTCCATACGTATACCTCACCCAATGTTCCACGGCCTAAAGTATGGATCATGTATCATATCCCTCAAGTAGTGGGAGAGGTTGGTATGCCTTGATAAATACTAAGATGAAAATATGTCATTCTTCTCGAGCTGTAAAATCTCATGGATATGCATAGCCCTAAGAATATAAGTTGAGAAATCCTATCTTAAAAAGGTTCTAAAACACTGTACACAGACGAGTCACCTCATCGTATGATCCGGTAACCAAACCCCACCAACGGCCTGCTGATCTATATAGAAGGCTCACTGCTAGGACCACTATTTGATCTACAGGTGTTCTGAAAAGAAGAGAAACTCAGGTTACTGCCTCAAGCCAGTCCCTAGCTACATGTGTTTCAAGATTATCTCAGAACATGAGGGGTATCTTCTTCTAATACTCATGAAGTGCACTGAGCCTACAAAAATAATTCGTCGGTATTGTAGGTACCATGTGCTGCTCTACAGGTGGTGGTATGTCTGGTGCACCACCTGAAGGTGATATCTCAAGTAAAATCCCCTATATAGATACCTCATCACGTGGTGAATCATCGCCATGATAATGTGGTGGAATCCTATCTATCTTTCTACAAGGAGATATCCTAAAAGAAAACAAGATGTTCCATGATCAACAAAGTATATCTAAATATGTTACTCAAGAAGGAAATGAAAAAAAAACTATTCCTATATGATGAAAATACCATTATTTTTCCCTACAACCATCACTTTCATGCACCGAGATGAAAAAAAGGTAATCAGAGTCTTGGTGTATGGATACATTGACCACTACACCAACACTGGAGTCCCTATCCTGAAATCTAAACTCATAAAACATATCACAATTTCCTCAAAACATCATTATAGACTCCTAGATCTAAAGTAGAACTAACCTCCTCTAATAACACTATTTCACGACCCATCCCAGTTGGGCCCATGCTGTGAATCCCCATGCCCACCTCAAATAGGCTAGGGGCTTGTGACTATCACCAAGTAGACATATCACAAACAAAAGAGGAATTTCCCATGTACCTGTACGCACACAAACACATATCCAAGACCACAAAATGATGAAATGTAAAAAACAATAAGTAAACAATGTGTTCAAACACTAAGATCTCGCAATAGATTATGATAGTAAATGTACTGAAAATTAAACATGTCCAATTACAAGACCATCCGAAAGAGTCTATAACCACAAGTGTGAACTCTAAGAAAAGTGGTACTGGGACTGCTATATGAAGTTGTAGGAACACACCTCGATCTGTCTAGTCTCACTAAGCACCGTCTAGTCCTAGTCCGTCTAAGACTCAATCAAAAGTTTTGATCATCTACACAAGAAATGACATGTGTAGGGAAATCCTATATAGGGGTGAGTATAATAATATACAATAGGACACCCTGAAACCACAAAGTAAAATCACTAAGGAATACCTCACAGAAATAACACAAAGGAATACCACACAATATTAACACAATGGATTACCATAAAATAATACCACACAGGATTACCATAAAAAAATACCACATAGGATTTTCATAATGGATTACCATAAAGGAATAACACACATGATTACCACAAAGGAATACAACATAGGAATACCACATAGGATTAACACAAATGAATACCACACTAGATTACCACAAAGGAATACCACACAGGATTACCACAATGGAATACCATATAGGATCACCACAAATGAATACTGTGAAGGACTACCACAATGTAATTCCACACATGATTACCACAAAGGAATAAAACACAATATTTCCACAAAGGAACACCCCACAAGATTTCCCCAAAAGGATACCATACAGGATTACCAAAAAGGAATTCCACACAATATTATCAAAAATAAATACCATATAGGATTTCCACAAAGTAATAACACACAGTATTAACACAAATGAATACCAAAAAGGATTACCATGAAGGAATACTACACAATATTACCAAAAAAAAAATTACCACACAATAATACCACACAAGATTACCACAAAGGAATACCACACATGATTACCTCAATGGAATACCACATAGGATTACCACAGAGGAATGTATAGTCTACTGTACATAGGTATATGTATAAAACACATATAACACGGAAATCCAAATATACTCAATCCAAGAATTACAATCTAGTGGTAAGACACAACCAATTACCAGCCACCACTTTCTTCCCAAATAATGCTTATTTTGGGATAAATCACTCAAGTCATGAAATCATCAGATACACTCACAAAGAGGTCTATTTAATTTGGTCACTTCCCAAATGAGAATGTATTTGTAAAGGAATACTATGATACATAGGGTGGGGATAACACCCATAACTGACCAGGGGGCACCACAAAATATTTCCCATAACTAATCATGGGATACCACGTACCTAATTTAGATCAACTTGATATGTAGGGGATCACACCTAGAAAAAACCAGTGGATGCCACAGATAATTCCCATACTTACTAGGGGATACCACATAACCAATGATGTGGCCCACTAGATGGAGGACCAATGCCCTGCTCTCAGTGGTTACACCGATTCCACAAATCCATTACGGGAAATAGAGGATCTTTCTCTAGTATTAGGGAGGGAAACAAGACTCTATCTAAGACTCAACTTCTATAGGGGATTAAAATACAATTATTTGTAAGAAATACCATACCAAACCTTCAAGTAAAGGACCAAGGGAAATGATATAAACCTATAATGGTCTAAACTATAAACTCACAACTTTTCCTAAAATGACCCTCTCATAGCTAGGGTCCCAACTTCATAGATAGTTCATCAAATGGATGTACCATTTAGAAGTTATGGTAGTTATAAATTTCAATAGGGGGGTCATTGGGCCTATGGACGGAACACACGATCATTCCAATGACTGTGCTTTTCGACTGTTGAGATAGACTGCCCCTGTAGACCACCCCCAAGATGCCATGTCCATGTGGCAGCCAAAGTTTCCATGGATCATGGTCAACAACCATGGTTGAACATGGATCGGTCATGACCCATTCACCCCTGGTCTAACCCACTCAGCCCAACCAGTCTTGCTCTTCCTAGGCCCAGACTAATCGCGTGCAGCATGCCTGTGCCGCCATACACTACCCACATGACCATGTACACAACCTCCAATCCACACAGTTATCAGCCACATATCACGTGGATATTGACATGGTCCACTCCTACCGACTCCACGGGCTCCCACCCGGCTCTCGCCGCACTCCAGGCTAACTCCTCCGATTGACACCACCTTCAATCACTACCACCATGGGATTCCGATGCCATTGCCCCACCTCGCTGGACTGTAGTGGTGGACTTGCACTGGTGGTCCCTTTTCTGGACCATCGAACCACCTCTGATGCACTGAATTTGAAAAGATCACAGATCTGAGCTCCTCAGTTCTCGGTATACATAGATATGAGTACTTTTGTCATCTTTCCTCCAATATGTGGGTCTGATCTTGTTTGGAGCCACAAAGAAAGTCGATCCATGACCACAAGGCTCCAACGTTGAAGAACACAAAGAATAGGGGAATTGAAAATCACAATGAACACCCTTAGGAATGAACCTTGTACATTGTTCATGTAAGACTCAATATTTTTTCCCTTAGAATGAATAATGATGAACCAATCAAGAAAACTCCTAAAATACTCCTCAGAATTATAAACCATCCCACAAAGATCAAATTGATAATCAACCTGTTCATGGATTGACTCATGTTTGTCATGAAAATCAAGACTGGGGAAACTAGAATGAAATAAACACCCTACCATTATTTGTATTGGTCGCTGATGATGAATGGTCAGTACTTCGTCATCAATCCTCAATTCATTGAATTTGAGTAGCAGAGTTAGATCAGTCTGTCATCATTTGCCAACTATTTATTTAGAGGTTCCTTACCCACATCTCTATAAAAATTTTAAGGTTCTGAGGCTAACCATGAATTTCTAATAAAGACATATTGAAAAGGGAAGTTGTTGAGTCAAATAAATAAAATAAAATAATTTTATTTACAGTTACTCCCTCCATAAATTTTTCTACAGATGACCCATGCTGATAAAAGTTACGCCACACCTAAGGAAAACACCATATTATAAATTCAACGTTGGTCACACTCAATGAACCCCCTTTTTAAATTCGAAACTGCCATAACTTTCAAATGGTACACCCATTTGACAGATCTTCTATGGTTTTGGGACACTAGAGACAAGACATTCACTTTGGACAAGTGGTGAATTTTTAGTTTGTGCCAATATAGATTTAGAGAGTTTCCCTGGGTACTTTTCTTGAGGTTTCAGTATGGTATTACATCCACATCAGTGGATTTTAATCCCCTATAGAGGTTGATTCTCAGATAGAGTATGGTATCCCTCCTTGAGACTGAAGCATGATCTTCTATCACCCCTAGTGGAGTTGTGGAATCAGTGTAACCTCTGATATTAGGACATTGGTACACCATCTAGTGGGCCACATCATTGGGTATGTGGTATCCCCCAGTGAGTCTGGGTGTGATCTAGGGAATCTCTTTATTTGTTCTGGGAGTGATCCCCTACATAGTAGGTTGATCCAGATTGGGTATGTGATATCCCATGATCAATTCTAGGCATAGTCTGTTGTGTCCCCCAATCTGTTCTCAGCATGAACCCCACTCTATGTATCATAGACTTACATAACCAATTCTTTCTCATTTGTGTGGGGCCTAAATGAAATAAATCTCTTCAGGAATGTCACAACCCGTCCCCTGGGGCCCGTGCCATGACTACCCCAAGCCCTCATTCCATAGGCCAGGGGTTTGTGACTAGCACCAAAGGCGTAAATCCCATTGCTGGGAAGGAATTGCCTTTATAACATGTAAACACTCACAACCAAGTACACAAAAAGATACCAACACAAGTAAAATGTATAAAAAAAAGAGTGCGGGAAAGTAAAAAGGGGCCATAATACAAGTCCGATAGTAAAGTTACAAGAAAATGAAAGTACAAGAACAACTGAGGAAAATGAAAAAACAACTACTGGGCCATCCACTGAGATTCTTACATTAAGGGTAGGTACAAATCGCCTCATCAGCACTCTACATCCATCTGTCTCCTCCATGTACCAACACATCGTATGTCCACCTCTGGGTACCATCCAGTCCTGGTACTCTCAGCCTCAGTCAGTGTTGTCCATCGTCTGCATCCAACACAACAAGGTGTGGGCATTGCTCGTGCAGGGGTGAGTATAACGATACTCTGTAGGGACCCCAATACCCTCAAGGTCTCACAGAATCCACCAATGATAAACCAAAAATAATGAAATCAACAGATAACCATACTTAGGCATATCCCCATACATATACTTAAGTTATCAAGTGATCCATCGCAATCATGAGGAAAACACAAAAAAAAATGACTCAACTCAAACCAGGATTTTATTCTAGGGTTAGTATCAAGTAACATCGCCAACCACATTTTCAAAATCTAAGATGTTTGATAACTCCTCCTCTATAGAGTACAGTGGGCCTACTATGAAACCAAGAGAGATTACCACTAACCATGGACTTTTGAGGTACTCCTCCTGTTGAGTACCATGGATCTGCTGTGTCACCAAGAGTGCTCCCCACCATGGGTCTGCCGTGTCACTAAGCACACTCCCTCTCGTATCCTGCTGAGGTACTCCTCATGTTGAGTACCATTGGTCTGACATGACACCAAGGCACTCCCCACTGTGGGTTTTCCATGACTCCAAGGTGCTCCCCACTAGGCTAGTAGAGTCACTCCAAGTCAAAATGGTCAGCAGTCGTCAGGTCTCATCCAACTACTAGGTCTATGCACTACGCTCGCTCGTCTTGGGGATGATCCACTCCACGAGCAAGGGGTTGATACTCTAACTATAAAAAAGTCCAGAAAAGAAGTATCTCAAAGTCCTACCACATCATAGGGGTCTCAACGCAACAGATGACACATCAATCGAATGCTTGATCTGTGAGTTATTATCCTTTTAGTCATGGTGGCCCAGTTGGATTCGTGCATGATCCAACCTGACTACAACTCAACTCTACCCAAAATCCAGTGCAGTATTCTCAAATGGACCATAATGCTCCATGATTTCTAGTGCCACTGACAGTTCGTCGAATGGATGTCTGGTGCCAAAGATATGGTCGAAGGAGAGTAAATGGGTTGTAGGGGGCCCGGGTCCTGTTCGACCCGGTCGGACCGACCCGGCCTGACCCCGCCTAGGCAGACTTAGTTCCAGTCAACCCGGCCTGACCCGTTGTGTCTGGACTAGCCCGCTAGGCCCCGCCCACCTAGCTACGTGGGGATGCGAAGAGCCGTGAGGGCGCGGACCGACCGTGAGGGCATTGACCGACCACGGGTTGGCGCGAGGGAGGTTCTGTCTAGAGGGCACCGTGTGGGCGGATCAGCCCAGAGAGTGCTGTGAGGGTGGCCCAGCCTGGGGTGCGGGGCCAGTTTAGTTCGGAGGGCCTCAGGGGTGCCGTTGGGGGCATCTTGACCTGGGGATTGGGGTGGCGCGACCGGGGCCATTTCGGCCAGTGGGTGGCGCAACCAGGGCTGGTTAGGCAGGGTGGCCAGAGCAGTCGGGGTGGCTTGGCCAGTGGATAGCGCAACCAGGGCGGCTCGACTGGGAGGCTGGGCTGTATGGGGGCCGGCGGCAGCATGGAACTGGTTTGGCTGGGGCATAGCACCGCCCGAGCGAGGGGAAGCTCAGGGCCAGTAGCAGCACGAGGCTGATTTGGCCAGGTGGTCGGAGCATTGCGGGGGCAGCACGGGTCGTGAAGACTGTGGGTGGCGGCATCGTTTCCTTATTCGCCTTCGTCCCCTTCCTCTGTTTCTAAGAACACCGGAAAACAACACAAGGGTTATAGAGAGGACGATCCATGTTAGTTTGGCCCATAATCTCCACATTAGAGAGGTCGCAAGAGGTTCACAAGAATTAAGCACATCAATCCCTCCCGAAAATATTCTTCCCAACCCGAAAAAGAAAAATAAAGGGGGTCTAGTAGTGAAGTGATAATCATACAACATTAAACCCCTACCTGTTCGTTGTTGGTTGATGTTGGTGCAAAAAGGAGGATGTCGATTCGTTGTAGATGAACACATCCTACGTCGGAGGAAGTTCCAAGGAAGAAAATCGAAGTGGATGTCGTTCTTCATAGTCGAAGGCCTTCCTCATCAACTTTCTTCATTAGTGGTGTGTTCTTCATTGGGAGCTTTCTCCCATGTTCCTCCTCTCCCTAAATTCCACCCAAGTAAATTCATATCCAAAATAGTAGATTGAAAAATCTATTAATTCATTGGAATAATATTAAAAAATGATTAATTAATTAATTTATGTGTTGGATCAATTAATTAATGGGGAGGATTTGGAACAATTAAATTGTGGAGGTGTTGAAGAGGCTCCCACCACATTTATTAAGGCGTGGAGGGTTTCTCCCAATTAAAGGGGATTTTCAAGGAGGTTTAATCTTGGGTGGTCCCCACCAATATAACCTCTAATGGGAGGTTAAGGTATGGTGGTCCCCACTTCCAACTTCCACATGGAGGTTTAGTTCTAGTGGACCCCATCTCCCAATACCCACATGGGTGTTGCAAATAAAAATAAAAATTTCACACACTTTTATTTTTATTTTATTCTTACATGAAAAACCCAAAAACAATCATTCAATCTCGACCCACTGCTGTCGAGGTGAAGGTCTCCTTAAGCGAATACTGTCACATCGAGTTCAACGATGCCCTCATATTTCAATTCTGAGCACTAGTTCAAAAGTTAGAAAAACCCGCTCACACGTTTAATGAATGTACCCTAAATAATGTTCAGAAATTCATTCCGGGCACTTCGGACCTTGGAATCACACGATATTAATTTTTACAGACTTGTAAAATTCCCATTTATTTAAAAAAAATTACATGGAAATTTTAGGTCTTTACATTCTCCCCACCTCAGTCTTTAGGTCCCCGTAAGGCACAACTCAAACTAAGGGAACAAGTGGGGGTACTGAGCATGCATTTGAGCCTCCCACTCCCATGTGCTCTTCTAGAGGTTCTCGTGCTGCCAACGGACATGCAACAAAGATATCGACCATCCATGAAGGGACCACTCCTTCCAATCCTCAATCTCTACTGGAACCTCCGTAAATGTCACCCCAGCATCGATGTCTAGGACTCCATGGTCGATGATGTGATAAGGGTCATGCACATATCTCCTCAGCTAGGATACCTGGAAGATGTCATGCACCCGGTGCAACTGAGTTGAAGATGTTAGGTCCACTAGGCTAGATACCCTGAGAGTGGGTGAATTAGGGTATGAAAGATTAAAACAACTGCCCCTTTTGATCTTGTTTTGTTGTTAGACAAAACCCTCTTCTCTATCCTTCCTGATGTAGAGTATGAGAAAACATTAAATCATGCACAACACACAATGATTTTTACTTGGTTCACCCTCACTGGGCTACGTCCATGGAACATACACCGGCACTGTGCCGCTGTACCAAT
The DNA here is from genome assembly GCA_963277665.1 of Viscum album. NCBI lineage: Eukaryota > Viridiplantae > Streptophyta > Magnoliopsida > Santalales > Viscaceae > Viscum > Viscum album. The sequence goes on along the minus strand of OY728119.1, from coordinate 764,792,713 downwards.
TCCACTATAAGAGCAGTACTGTTTACAATTTCGAAGCGGACTCACTATCCCTCCTAGTTTACAACCAATCACAATTTGAGAACTCACTTCTCTCCCAACCGAAGTGAGCTCACTGCTTCTTCAGAAGATCCACTCACAGTTTATAGACCTTTAGGGCTCTTCATTTGTATGAAATCATGTATCCTCAACTTTTGATAGATTTCATGTTAAAGTCCAAATTTCATCCACTGATGAATACATCTTTTCCTCTTAAACATTGGGAAATTCCTTTGGAAATACCTTTTCAAATCACCCTAATTTGCAAGGATCCCAATTTCGCAGAGCTCAAACAAGCCTTCATGAAGCTCCTGGCTTTTCACAAAGCACTCTCATGAAGCACTATCATGAATCCCTATTTCTAAGCTCAAGTCATTGCCGAGAAACTTCTCTAGTGAAGCTCATTGAGCCAACGTGGAGCTTGAAACTTTTGCGGAGCAACAATAGCTGTCGTGAAGCTCTTCTTTCGTGAAGCACACGGGCTACACCAACTACCATCGCGAAACGAGAGTGAAAGATCTTCATCGAAAATTCTCTCTGCTTTTCTCGAGGGGGTCGACCTCTATTTATAGGAGATTCCACCGACCCTCGACTCTTCTGCACGATGTCAGCACCACATCATCACAAATTGCAATGCTCTGAAATTTCTGCCGTAATTCTCTCAAAATCACGAAGTACCAGGGAAATTTTCTGATCACGGAGCTCGTCATAATCACAGATCATCACAGTCAACATTCCTTCGCGCCTTCTCCATGAAGCTACCTCCCAAAGCCCTTCACCGCCGTGATACGCTTCAACTCTTCCATTCATGAAGCTTTGACGTAATCGCGAAGAATCACCGCCATCATTCTTCTGGTCATCGTGAATTCCAAAACATAATGCCTCTCTTCACGAAATTAATGCCTTGGCCAAATTAAAATATGATCTTCATGGATATACACTTTTTGTGACGATCACCAAACTCCAAATTTTGGACCCCAAAAATTTGGCAAAGACTAGAAAACGGTGCCACCTTGTACTACTCTTTTGTAGTACCTCCAGATCATCCTTTCCTTTTTCATCGTTTATTTGTCAACATTGATTGCCAAAAACTTCTTTGGAACTTGAAAATTTATTCATGGAGACCTGATTTTTCAACAAAAACAATCAACCCAAAAATACTGCAATGTTATCTTGAGAGATTTTTTCTTAACAATCTCCCCCTTTGGGTTTCTTGACAACTCTTCACAACTCTTCTTAGAATAATTTTCTGCACTTTGATACCTCTCTGAATCTCCTTCCAGCCGCTACAACCATTCGCCTCTTGCAATTCTGATAGCATTCAAAGAATCACTTAACACGTACTATAAGCCCACATGAGCAATGATCGGCGTGAGAAACAAGAGTAGTATGAAAAGTTAATAAATGAAACACTTCATGTTAAACACCAATTGTCGTCTCTAAGCATATAGAAGTTTAAAAATTGATAGCAATTGTTGAACCATACCGTAACCAATTGGTGATAGCTGGAAAACTTCTCTCACCATTCCAAACTCACTATTATGCTTTTATCACGATCCTCATCTGTTGTGATATCTAGTCTTTGATCGATCACTTCTAGCATTGTTAGATTTCAATACAATCCCTCTATCTCATTGCACTCCCCCTATCTCGTTGCTCCACCTTTCAGCAACTCAAATTGCCACACTCACTCCCACATGAACAATTACTATTTTCTCCCCCAATGTCAACGAACCCAAAGGTCACTCCTATGCAGTTTGTAATAGGGTTAAAACTCATATGAAAAAATTAGGTATAAACACATCATACCTAGGGGAGAGGGGGGGGGGGGGTCATTCCATAGCAACACGCTTTTAATTGTGGGGAGTCGAGTGAACTCCCAGAGCCATTCGATGCCTTTCAAACACTTCCTTGGGTAAGGCCTTTGTCAGAATATCTGCAACCTGTAGTTCTGTAGGCACATACTCCAACTTCACAATTCTTTGCTCATACTTCTCCTTGATAAAATGATACTTTATCTAAATGTGATTTGTCCTTGAGTGATGGACCGGATTTTTGCTGAGATTTATAGCACTTTAGTTATTGCACTGGATTCTGATCGGAGACTTCACTTCAACACCCATATCACCATGATGTTGTTTCATCCATAATAACTTTGTGCAAGATTGAGTGGTAGGAATGTACTCAGATTCTGCGGTGCTCAACGAAATGCAATCTTGCTTCTTGAATAGCCATGAAACACTCAATTCGGCAAGATAGAAAGAACCTCCTGACGTTGACTTCCTGTCATCTGCTAAACTGTCCCAATCTGCCTCAGTATATCCCAATAATTCTGACTGAGATTTTCCATTATACATCAAGATGAAGCCCACTGTGCCCTTGATATACCGAAGAATTCTTTTCACTGAAAACATGTGGCTTTCCATGGGATTACTATGATATCTCACTGCATGGCATGTGGCGAATAAAATGCCAGGCCTTGTTGCAGTCAAATATAAAAATCTTCCATTAATTTGCCTGTATTCTGTGATATTAACTATCTTTCCATCCTCATATTTGGACAATTTAATCTGGGTAGCTACCAGAATCTTCATCTCCTTGTAATTTTCCATCCCAAATCTTTTCAAAACCTCCTTGGCATATTTGGATTGTGAAATGAATGTCCCTTTCCTTCCTTGTGTTACCTGTAGACCAAGGAAAAATGTTAGTTCTCCAATCATTGAAATTTCGAAATCACTTTTTATGAATTTGGAAAAATGTCTTCACTAGGCTTCCTCTGATCCGCCAAATATTATGTCGTCGATATAAAACAAGACCATCATCCTTTGATTACTATTGTTGTTGAAATAATGATTGTAATCAACTCCCCTATGCTGGAAACCAAGCTTATTCAAGTACTGATCAAGCCTTGAGTACCATGCTCTTGGTGCTTGTTTCAACCCATACAGTGCCTTCTCCATTCTGGAAACCTTGTTCTCATCCTCATGAATGAGAAAACCATCTGCCATCTCAATAAACACCTCTTCCTCTAGAAATCAATTCAAAAATGCAGATTTGAAATCCATCTGGAACACTTTGATCTTCCTTTGCACTGCGATGTCTAGGAATAATCTGGTTGTCTCCAGCCTTGCAACTGGTGAAAATGTCTCATCAACATCTATTCCCTCGATCTGAGAGTACCCCTGTCATGAACCATCCTTAGGGCCCATGCCGTGACAACCCCAAGCCCGCATTCCATAGGCCAAGGGCTGGCGACTATCACCAAAGGCGTAAATCCTGATAAAAGGGAAGGCATTGACTTCATATTAGTAAAAAAACACAACTGAGTATGCAAGCTGAAGTAAACACTATGTAAACCGAGTAAAAAAGTAGGTGCTGGAAAGTAAATGGGCCAGAATACAAACCAAACTGAAAGTATAGTACAACTGTAAAGAAAGAATAGCTGCAGTAAAGTAAACCAACAACCACTGAGTCGTCCTCCGGATATCCCACCTAAATGGTGGGTACATATAGTCTGTTCATCTCCTTGGGTCTAGTCGTCCACTCCATGTATGTCCCGCCCAGTGATCCACCTACAGGTACCGTCCCACTCCACAAGACTCCACCTCGATCAGTGATTTATGTCGTCTGCATCCAACACAATGTAGTGCGGGCATAGCCCGTGCAGCCGTGAGTATACGATAATCAGTGGGGACCCCGAGACCCCCGATGGTCTCCTAGAATCCACAAAGGATAAAAAACAAAGGAAAAAAATACAAACACGATGTATCAACCAAATCTACTTAGGTATATTCCCATACATATACCAAAGTAATCAATTCCAGTTCATCTCCAACTCACGAGCCCAGGTACAACCCAGTTCACAAAGGAAAGCACAACCCAGTCCACACATGAAAACAAGTCAATCACATCGATGATAATGATTGAAAGTCAAGACTCATCTCACATAGGTATACTACTCACGAAGTGGGGTGGAGATGATAGATTTATCCTCTGAATTATATCCCCTGCCGAACCCACGTAGGATCCTAGTACAGAAGTCGTCACTGCCGAACCCACGTAGGATCCTAGTACAGTAACCATCACTGCCAAACACACGTAGGATCCAAGTACAGTCGTCATCGCTGCCGAACCCAGGGAGGATCCAAGTACAATCATCCTTGCTGCCGAACCCACGTAGGATCCAAGTATAGTCGTCATCGTCGACGCAGTCACAACCAGCTCTAGGGTTCCAACACACAGCACGCTCGATTCCAGGAGGGTCCGCTCCACGAGCCGAGGGGCTTGATACATCAACTGTCATGAAGTCTAGATTTGATGTATCTCGATGTTTCTTCTCATAAAAAGGAACTCAACACAATAGACGTCGTGTCAATCGGATGCCCGATCTGAGAGATATTGGCTTTTCTGTCCTAGGGGCCTGGTTAGAAATACACTCATTTCTAACCCGGATAATATCCAAATTAATCCAAAACTCAATTAGAGTATCATAAAAGGACCTTCTCATCATAAGAGTCCCAGTGCCGAAAATGGTGCGTCGATCGGACACACGGTCCTTAAGTTATTCACATTTAAGTGAATAACGGGCCCGTCCCATTTAACCGAGTGGGCCGATGTGTCGGGTTGACCTTGTTTGAAGGGTTTGACCCAGCAGGGGTGTCAGACGGGTCCGAAGAAATGCATTACTCGGCCCGAAGTGGCATGGCCCAGCCCGACCTAGTGCGGCCTGGCTTGGCCTGGCTCGGCGCGGCGCGGCTTCGCCCGACCCGGTGCGGCGTGGCTCAGCCCGACCTGGAACGGCCCTGCGGGGCACGCGGCCTGGCTGGTCAAGCGGCGCAACCGATGCTGATCGGGTTCCTGGGGGGGAATTCTTATGCACTGGTGGCGCCATGCGGCGTCGCCCTTCCACAAAAAGACTGGCTACACCATCCGGTCTTCTGCGCACGCGGCCCACATGGGCGGGTCGCTGGTATTCCAGCACGGAGCCCTCGTAGCGCCGCGGTCCTGCTCCGCCCGGCCGGCTGACGGGCCGACAGGTTATTCCACCAAAGTGGCCCGTGTAGCGGGCCGTGGTTCTTCCCGCAAAACCGGCGCGACGAATTCGGCCTCATTTGTCGCATTACTGGCATGGCACGATGGCGTCGTGCCTCCATTGTCACATTCTAGGCACGACGCGATGGCGTCGTGCCTCCTCCTCCTTCGAATGCCGATTCTAGTATAATCAAAAGAGAGTAATGGAGGGTTGTTGGGCTGTGTTTGTTCGGACCGCACCCTGCTCGTAAAATGATAGAAATCAGCCATATTCATACAATGATTCCCAATGAGTATGGGTTACGAAAAGCTCCACCTTCAAGTGTAAACCCCTACCTCGATAATTGATGTCGAACATCAGTGTCGCGGTTGATAGCGTCACGAGATTAGGATTCGTAGACGTCAACGGAGATCGTCCAAGGAGGAAGCGGTGTCTCCCCATTTTATCACGGAGAGAATATAACATGGCGTGATGTCATTGGCGATTTCCCGCGTCGGTGTCTCCTCCCTTATCACGGAATAAGAAGAGGATGGAGAATTCAGGGTCGCCGAGTCGAAGTTCTTCATCGGAGAGTTGGTGTTCTTCAACAAAGGAGATGAAGCATTCTTCAAAACTATAGAGCCCTCTCCCCAAAATCTCAACACAAAAAGATAACCAAGAATAAAATAAGGCTTCTCCTTAATTTATTAAATCATTCAATCCATTCAAATTTACAAAAATTCAAATTTAAAATTCACTTAATTAATTAAACCATGAGTTGTCTAATTAATTAAGTGATAGGTTGGAATGTTTTCGTGAGGGCGAGAGGGGAGAGGAAGAGTTACTCAAATAAAATTCAAGGAAGGTGTCAACATTAAACAAAGGAGTTTAATGGGTGGTTTAAGGGGTTTTAGGTAATGTGAAGGGTTGGGGATCTTGTGGGGCCCACCTCCCAAATATCTTCACATTGGTAGTTGGGGGCCCACCCCAGCTCCCCCATGTAGGATATAACCACTTACATATAGAATAAAAAAAATTCCACATTTTTATTCACTTCTTATTTAATCCAAAAATTTTAACTTCTCCTCCCATAGAAACCAAACTTCGGTAAAGGTCCCCTTAAGCAATTAACAGTGTTTCGAATTCATTGGTGCCCTTAGATTTCAATTCCGAGCACCAGTTCAAAAGATAGAAAAACCCACTTGTTCGTTTACTGAATGTACCCAAGCTAAACCTCGAAAATTGATTCCGAGCACACCGGGCTTCAGAATCAAGTTCTGTCAGAAGCCATAGACTCGTAAAATTGCAAAGTATTTAAGAAAAAAATTTCCTTGAAATTTTAAGGTCTTTACATTACTCTCACCTCAAGGATTTATGTCCCCGTAAAGCTACATCATAAACTAGGGAAACAAATGAGGGTACTGTGCATGCATCTGAGCCTCCCGCTCCCATGTGCTCTCCTGGAGGTTCCCGTGCTGCCAAAAAATGTGCACCAGAGGAATCAACCATCCATATAGGACCTACTCCTGTCGATCCTCAATCTCCACCGGGACCTCTGCAAAATTCGCCCCGTCATCGATGTCCAGCTCCTCGTGATCAATGATATGCATCAGTTTGTGCACGTATCTCCTCAGCTGAGATACATGGAAGACGTCGTGCACCTGGTGTAACTAAGGTGGAAGGGCCAGGTGGTAAGCCACCTCACCTACCCTGCTGAGAACCTGAAATGGTTCGATGAAGCCGCAAGATAACTTTCCACCCCGGCCAAATCTCTATAATCCACATCGAGGTGAGACCCGTAACAAAACTTGGTCGCCATCCTTGAACTCCAGTGGTCTCCGTCTCTTATCAGCATAGGAATTATGTTTTCTCTGTGCAGTCCCCATCCACTCCTAGATGATCAGCACCTTCTCCGTCATATCTTGTACCATCTCTGGTTCAATAAGTGCTGACTCCCTAGGGTCAGTCCAACACAGAGGTGATCTGCATGGTCGGCCATATAGAACCTCGTATGGTGCCGTCCCGATGTTGGATTGGTAGCTATTGTTGTATGCAAACTCCACGAAAGGTAGATGATCCTCCCAGTTGTGACCAAAGTCGAGAACACATGCACGGAGCATGTCCTCGAGATTCTGAATGGTCCTCTCTGTCTGGTCATCCTTTGGAGGATGAAAGGTAGTGCTCATGCGTATCTACGTCCTAAAAGCCTCCAGCAACCCCTTCCAAACCTAGGAAGTAAAGCGAGCATCTCGATCAGAGATGATAGTCGATGGCACACCATGTAGTCATACAATCTCTTGAACGTAGAGGCATCCCAAGCTCTCCACTGATCCCTACTCTCAGATAGGTAGGAAGTGGGCCGACATGGTGAGTCGGTCGACAATCAACCAGATGGAGTTGTGACCTCTGGAAGTATATGGGATCCTCTTCACGAAATCCATGGATATCCCATCCCACTTCCACTCCGGGACCTCTAAGGACTGCACTAAGCCTGCCAGAACCCAGTGCTCTGCCTTCACCTGCTGGCAGGTGAGGCATCATGAAACGAACTCTGCCATAGCCTTCTTCATACCCGGCCACTAGTGTTATCGTCTGAAATCCTGGTACATCTTCACTAATCTAGGATATACCGCAAGATGGGAAGTGTTAATCTCCCTTAGCACTTCCTCCTACAGTGCAACTGGTACCATGGTACGTCCCCTAAAGAGGATGAAGTGCTCCCGCCTACAGAAAATCCATTAGGTGCATGTCCTGTGGATATCTGTGCATGTTACCTCTCACAGTCAACATCCCCAAACTGTGCCTCTATGACCCACTGAAGTAGTGGATGAGTGACTATGAGTGACTTTAGAAAGGCTACTCCATCTCTATCCACGAATGATATATTCAATGCGGCTAGTTGCTCTGTCGCCTCTCCAAATAGCTGAATGTCGGATATCCTGCTAAGAGAATCAGCTATAACGTTCCCCTTCCCAGGAGTATAGAATATCTCAAAGTTATAGTCCTGGAGGAACTCAAGCCATCACCATTGTCTCAGGTTCTGGTCCTTCTGTGAGAAGATGTACCTGAGACGCTGGTGGTCAGAGTAGACTGTAAAGCACTCTCCCATCAGATAGTGCCACCACATCTTCAAGGCGAAGACCACTGCTGATAACTTCCGGTCATGGGTAGTGTAGTTCTGCTCATGTTGCCTCAACTATCATGAACCATAAGTGATCACTGCCCGCTCTTGCATCAGGACACACCCGAGTCTGGTCCCTGATGCATCTCAGTATACTACGTACCCTACGCCCTCCTCCGGTAGCCTCAAGATGGGTGCACTGGTCAATCTCTGTCTCAGCTCCTGAAAGCTCTACTGTCATCTATCTGACCACATAAAGGGTTTACCCTTCTTCTTCAAAGCTGAAAGTGGTGTTTCAACTCTAGAGAAGTCTGGAACAAATATCTTGTAGTACCCAGCCAGACCTAGGAAACTCCACACCTCCGTCACACTCCTAGGTGGCTCCCAAGAAAGTACTGCCTCGATATTCACAAGATCCACCACAACTCTCGCCTCATAGATGAAGTGCCCTAAAAATTGGACCTCTCAAATCCAGAACTGACACTTCGAGAACATTCCATAAAGCTGGTTCTCTTAGAGTGTGTCCAGTACAACCCGTATGTGGTAGGCGTGCTCCTCCTCAGTAGTCGAGTAAATCAGTATGTCGTCGATGAATACTATGAAAAATCGATCGAGGTAAGGCTAGAAGATCTTGTTCATGAGACTCATGAACAATGATGGAGTGTTGTTTATGCCAAAAGGCCTATCCAAGAACTCAAAGTGGCCATACCGACACCTGATGGCCGTCTTCTGCACATCCTCATCTCGAACTTTGAACTGATGATAGCCTGACCTGAGATATATCTTTGAGAACCATCGTGCTCCATTGATCTGATCAAAGTGGTCATTAATCATTGGTAGTGGATACTTGTTCTTTACAGTCACCTGATTCAGGAGACGGTAGTCTACACATAGTCGTAATCTCCCATCCGCCTTCTTGGCGAATAAAATCGGAGAAGCCTAGGGTGAAACACTGGGGCGGATGAATCCCTTGCCCTGTAAGTCCTCCAACTGTCCCATAGCTCACGAAGCTCAGCATGAGCCATATGATATGCTGGAGTAAATATTGGGGCTGTCCCAGGGTACAGGTCAATGTAGAAATATACCTCTCTATGAGGAGGTAGTCCTGGTACGTCGTTGGGAAAAACGTCTGCATACTGATCCACCACAAGAGGAAAACTAGGTCTCCGCACGTCAACCGCTTCGAGGATGAGACTATCCAACTGACGTGGGACCAGATTCCCTCTCCTCTTCATAAGTCCATCCTGTGCTGAAAAGTCTCCCTTCTCATCGATGAAGGTGAACCTGCTCCCATCTGTGCGGACACACCAAACTTTGCGCCTAATAAAGTCAATCTGATCATGGACTATAGATAACAATTCCATGCCCAAGATGACATCGTAAGGCCTCGATGCCACTACAAGAAGATCCCAACCAATGCTCTTGCCACCTAGAGTAAGATCAGACTGCCAGCACTAGTGTGTAGTAATCGAGTCTGCTCCCGTAGGAGTCTCTAGCCGTAAGGATGGAGCCAACGGCTCTGTCGGAATCTTTGAGCTCTGAACAAGGGTAGTGGCAATAAAAGAATGACTCGCTCCTGTGTTTATAATAACTGAAGCAAGGGTAGAGTAGACACAGATAGTACCTCAAATCATCTCAGGTTCACCGCATTTGTAAGCCTCCACTGCCTGAAGCTAAGCATGCCTCTGTCCGCCAGCTCCTTGTAGTTGGGGTGGACCTCCTGGTGGTGGTGGTGGTAGAGCCTCAAAGCGTCACCCACCACCCACTGCTCGGCTAGCTCCTCTACCTCATCCACCTACTCCCTATGAAACGCCAAGGTCGAAACTCTGCCTCTTCCTTGGTGGTCTTTAAACCATCTTCTGCTCCTCTCCATGGCGGGTTGGGCAGTCACGAGCCATGTGGCCCTGCTCACCGCATGCATAGCACTGCCTGCCTCTCATATGACTGGCTCTGATGCATGTGCAACACACCTCCAAACTAGTATCCTGAGGTCTCCAACCTAATGTCCTGGTCTGGTTGGACCTCTACGACATCTGTCTACTGCCATCTGCAGAATACTCCGCTATGTGTCGCCCTGCGGAAGGCCTCGCTGCTGGCATAGGCTTAGCAAGGAAGCTCTCCACAAGTAGGGCTTGCTCCAGTACTCCTTCCTGCGTCGGAATTCTGAGGGAGATCATCAAAGCCCTGATCTCATGCCTCATTCCATGCTCAATGGTCCAGGCCTGGAAGAATGGGTCCCGTAACATGTCCATGGAGTAGTGTTAGAGGTCAGTAAATCTCGCAGAGTAAGGGGCTACTGTCATGCTGCCCTGCCGCAGCTGTAGTAACTCATGGATGTGCATTGCACAGAGGGTGGCTGGAATGAACTCTGAGTGGAAGAGGCTATCAAAGTCCATCCCATGTAGAGATTACTCATTGTGAAAATGGAGCATCAGGCTCCAACATCTACATGTTGCTGTGTGCAGGAGACTCGCGACAAGGATCACCATAAGATCTGCTGGTGTCCCTACCAATCTGAAGACTCGGACAATAGCCTCCAGCCAATCCTCAGCTACCTGAGGGTCCTTCTGTCCACGGAACCTGGGCGGCCTCTATTGCAGAAACCTGTGTAGTGCACTCAGGCAGTGCGCACTCTCCACTTCTGGGGCCAGTGGTATCGGTGGCCCAGCGGGTAGAGGTACAACTGGTGCCTCCGCTGTAATTGGGCCCTGCACTGATGCCTCATCGCTCGGTGGGCTTCCATCTCACACAAAGCTTGAAACCCTAGCTAGCTGCCATCATGGGGCCATCCTGAAAATAAACAGATGCACCACGATTAATACAGTATACCTGGTGAGCTGAAACAAAGTAATCACAAAGAAATTTTTTGAAATACACATGCAATCAGTTTTTCGAGAACTGATTCGGAAATCAAAAGTCAGGGTCCTAGTGTATGGATACGTCGGCCGCCGCACCAACACTGGAATCCCTGGATGGATAAAAACCCTCAATACCCTTAACACTATTTCTTTACAGGAAGAAATTATATAAGTCCTATGTTCTGCAGTAGAACCAACTCCTCTGATACCAATTTGTCACGACCCGTCCTCGGGGCCCATGCCGTGACTACCCCAAGCCTGAATTCTATAGGCCAGGGGATGGAGACTAGCACCAAAGGATTAAATCCCGATAAAAATGAAGGAATTGCCTTTATATAAGTAATAAAACACAACAGAGTATGCCAGCTGAAGTAAACACTAAGTTAACTGAGTACAAAAGTAGGTACTAGAAAGTAAATGGGCCAGAATACAAACTTATCTAAATGTACAATACAACAGTAAAGAATAAATATCTTTAGTAAAGTAAACCATCAACCACTGAGTCATCCTCCATATATCCCACCTGAAGGGTGGGTACAGATGGTCTCCTCAGCTCCTCGGGTCCGGCCGTCTGCTCCGTGTACGTCTCGCCATGTGATCCACCTCAAGGTATTGTCCCACTCCACTAGCATCCACCCAGATCAGTGTTTCCTGTCGTCTGCATCCAACACAACATAGTGCGGCCATATACCATGCAGGGGTGAGTATATGATACTTAGTAGGGACCCCGAGACCTACGAAGGTCACCCAAAATCCACAAAGGATAAACCACAAAGAAAAAAAATACAAACATGAAATATCAACCAACTTTACTTAGGTATATGACCATACATATACCAAAGTCATCAATTCTAGTTCGGTTCCAACTCACGAGCCCAAGTACAACCCAGTCCACATAGGAAAGCACAACCCAGTCCACACATGAAAGCAAGTCAATCACATCAATGATAATGATTGAAAGTCAAGACTTAGCTCACACAGGTATAATACTCACGAAGTGGGGTGGAGATGATAGATGTAGCCTCTGAATCATCTCCCATGCCGAACCCACGTAGGATCCAAGTACAGAAGTCGTTGCGGCTGAATCGATGTAGGATCCTAGTACAATAATATTCACTGTCGAACCCAGGTAGGATCCATCTACAGTCTTCCTCACTGCCGAACCCACATAGGATCCAATTATAGTCATCATCGCCGTCGCAGGCGCAACCAACTCTAGGGTTCCCACACACAGCACGCTCGATTCTGGGTGGGTCCGCTCCACGAGCCAAGGGGGTCGATACATCAACTGTCACGAAATCTAGAGTTGATGCATCCCAATGTTCTGTCTCATAAAAAGGAACATAACGCAATAGATGACATGTCAATCAGACGCCCAGTCTGAGAGATATTCACTTTTCCATCCCAGGGGCCCTGTTAGAAATACGCTCGTTTCTAACCAAAATGATATCCAAATTCATCTGAAACTCACTTAGAGTATTGAAAAAGGACCGTCTCATTGAAAGAGTCCCAGTGCTGTAGACGGCGCATCGATCGAACACATAGTCCTTAAGTTATTCACGTTTAAGTGAATAAAGGGCCCGACCCGTTTATCCTTAGTGGGCCGACGGGTCGGGTTAACCCAGTTTGATGGGCTCGACCCAGAAGGGGTGTCAGACAAGTCTGAAGAAACACATAACTTGGCTCGGGTTTTCCCGGTGGGGCGCGACCCAGCTAGGCGCGACCCAGCGCGGCCCGGCGCAGCCCTGCTCGGCCTGGCCCAGCCCGGCCCGGCTCCGCCCAGCCGAAGCCGAGTGGGTTCCAAGGGGGGGCGTAGCCCCCCGGTCTTCTGCACCGGCGGCGCCGCCCTTCCCCAAACCGGCCGGCTGACCGGACGGTCTTCCGCGCACGTGGCCCACATGGGCGGGCCACCAGACTTCCAGCGTGGCGCCCTCCTGGCACCGTGGTACAGCTCCGCCCGGCCGGCCGACGTGTCGGCCGGTCCTCTAGCGCGGTGCCCTCTTGGTGTTGTGGCTCCTCTTCGCCCGGCCGGCTAACGGGCCGGCCGGTTCTTCTGCCGAAGCTGCCCGTGTAGCATGCAACGGTTCTTCCTACACAACCGGCGTGACACTGTCGGCCTCCTTTTTCGCATTCCTAGCACGGTGTGATGACGTCATGCTTCCTTTGTTGCATTCTCGGCACGCCGCGATGGCTTCGTGCCTCCTCCGCCTTCGATTTTCGATTCTAGAATAATTAGATGAGAACAACGGAGGGTTATTGGGCCGTTTTTGTTCGGCCCACACCCTCCGCATAAAAAGATAGCAATCAACCATATTCATACATTGATTTCCATAGAGTATGGGGTACGAAAACATCTACTTTCAAGTGTAAACCCATACCTCGATAATCGATGTCGAACGTCAGTGTCGCGGTTGATGACATCGCGAGATTAGGATTCATAGACGTTAACGGAGAGAATCTGAGGAGGAAGTGGCATCTCCCCTTTTTATCCCGGAGAGAATAAAACAAGGCGCGACGTCATTGAGGAGTTCCCACATTAGTGTCTCCTCCCTTGTCGCGGAGGAAGAAGAGGATGGCGAATTCGGGGTTTCCGAGTCGATGTTCTTCATCGGAGAGTTGGTTTTCTTCAACAAAGGAGATGAAGCATTCTTCAAAACTCTAGAGCTCTCTACCCAAAATCTCAACAAAACAAGCCAACAAAAAATAAAATAAAGCTTCTCCTTATTTTATTAAATCATGCCATGCATTAAAATTTACAAAATTCAAATTTACAATTCTCTTAATTAATTAAACCATTAGTTGTCTAATTAATTAAGTGAAAGGTTGGAAAGTTTTAACGAGGGAGAGAGGGGAGAGGAAGAGTTACTCAAGTAAATTCAAGGGAGGTTTCAACATTAAACAAATTTTTTTAATGGGTGGTTTAAGGGGTTTTAGGGAATGTAAAGGGTTGGGACTCGTGTGGGCCCCACTTCACAAATATCCTCACATGGGTAGTTAGGGGCCCACGCCATTCCCCTATATAGGATATAACCACTTAGATATAGAATAAAAATTGTTCCACATTATTATTCACTTCTTATTTAATCCACAAATTTTAACTTCTCATCCCACACAAATGCAACTACGATAAAGGTCCCATTAAGCAATTATCGGCATTACGAATTCATTGGTTCCCATAGATTTCAATTCTAAGAATCGGTTCAAATGATAATAAACCCACTCATTCATATACTGAATGTACCTGATATAAAATTTGAAAATTGATTCTGATCACACCCTACCTCAGAATCAAGTGCCGTTAGAAGCCACATACTCGTAAAATTCCAATGTATTTAAGAAAAAAACTTCCTTGAAATTTTAGGGTATTTAAAAAACCTTTCACACTAGTCGTGCTTTATTTCGAATCACTGTTCCATATTCATTCATCTTGTTACGATAGACCCATTTAGTCCGGATAACATTATTATCTGGTGGCCTCGAAACAGTCTCCCATGTTTGATTCTTTTCAATCTGATCTACCTCTTCATTCATTGCCTGAATCCAGTTTTCATCTTCAGCTGCATCAGCAAAGCATTTCGGCTCAACCGGAGATAGGAAAGATGTCTACTACAGTGATTTCATTCTTCTAGTCTAAACCGGAGCAGACTGTTCACCAATGATATTCTGTCTATCAATTTCAGCTCTACTCCTTTGCTTTTGTGCAGATATGGACTTTACTTCCTCATGCTAATCATCAGTATCTTCTTCTGAATCAACATCAGCAACTTCTGCTTCCCCTGTGTTGCTTTCTTCCTCATAACTCTCATTCAAAAATTGTTCACTGTGTTGTTGAATGATCTCCTCATTCTCCACTATAGTGACATCATTTCTCTCAACTACTTTTCCCAACCTTTTTTTAAAGAATTTATATGCCTTGCCTTTTCCTGAGTATCCGAGGAATATCCCCTCATCTCCTCGAGACTCGTATTTCCTATGTTTTTCCTTGTTGAGGATAAAGCACTTACTTCCAAATATTCGGAAGTATTTCACCATTGGATTCTTTCCATAACACATCTCGTATGGACTATTTCCTTCTTTCGAACACAATAGAGCCCTATTAGAAATGTAGACCGATGTTAAAACTGCTTCCTTCCAAAATTTCTATGGTAGGTCTTTTTCAAGGAGCATCTTTCAGGCCATGTTGTTGATGATACAATTTCTCCTTTCAACCGCTCTATTCTGTTGGGGAGTTCTTACAGAAGAAAATTAATGCTTTATCTCGTGTTTCTCAAGATATTCTTCCACCTGAATTTTTGTGAATTCCGTACCATTGTCAGTACGAAGCTTCAGAATTTTTTATCCAAGAATCCTTTCACACTCCCTTCGGTGATGTTTTAAGAAGATGAACACATCAAACTTATGGGAAATAACAAATACACATGCCATTCTGCTATAGTCATCAATGAAAAGAATGTAGTACCTCTTTCATTCAATTTCTCTTGGTGTGATAGGCCCACAAACATCTGCATGCACCAATTCGAGCACTCTTGTTGACTTCTTTTCTTTTTCCTTATATGTCTTTCTGGTGAGATTCCCTTGTTGGCATGTGTCACACGTGTGATTACAATCATGTGATAGCTTGTGTAGGACTCTCGCTACATCACACTTTACCAGGTCTTCCAGGGATGGTTGGAAAAGATGACCAAGTCGTTTATTCCACAACTTGTTTTCTTCCTCTCTAGACAAAAAACACATATCATCTTCTCCACTTACCCGGTAAAGATTTCCCTTTGTTTTTCTTCCCTATAGAACTATTTCCCCGCCTCTTCCTTTGATGACACACATCTTCTTAGTAAATCTTATTGAATTCCCTGTGTCACAAAGTTGACTGACGATGAGTAAATTGTGACTGAGGCCTTCTAATACTAAGATATCAGCATGTATCATCTCTTTTTCCCCCAAACTTATCCATTCCCGAGCCAATAATCTTCAGTCCTTCATAATTTCTAAACTTGAAAACTCCTTCTTTGTCATATTTCACGCCTATAACATGATCCTTCTTACCTATCCTATGACATGTGCAACCACTATCATGGATCCACACACCAGAGATATCTGATTCTTTAAGGGAAATTTCTTCCACCACGACCTTCTCATCCTTCTTCTTCATGGTCCATATTTTTTCCTTCACACTCGGCATGGATTGAGAATTCTTTTCTATCTCAGAGTATTATGGACCAGCTTCATCCTACAAAGGTAAAAATCTATTATTCATTTTCAACTCACCTATTGGTTTATTGATCTGTTGTTTGTAAACATTTGGGTTCTACTTTGGAATATTACTTTGTAAGGTCGAAGTGAAGTACCTAGCTATGTGCCCGAATCCTCTGCACCAAAAACAGTTCCCTTTAAAATATGTTCGAGAGAACCTTTATTTGTTTGGATGCCACCTCTGTTCTTGTGCCCTTCGATATCTTTTTGCTGTGGAACACACGTACTATGAATGTCCCATTTTTCTACAATAATAACACCTAATATAAGGGTCATTCCTTTGTGTTACTTCTAAACTGCTAGTTTCCCTTTGGGATCTCTAAATATTCTGATTCTACCTTGTGCCCAAATCCACATTCAGTCTCAGAGTAGGTTCTTGATGTGTGACCTCAACTTTCACTGATTTATATTTTCGATCAAGCCCTCCATCAGTCTTAGCATCTGAACAAAGTTGATTCTTCTTTTCTGCTAAACCACTATTCCCCACTTTCAGCTTCTCGGTTTTTTGAGTGATCTTCTTTCTTGATGACCCAGTAGGAGTCAAGAGATTTTCTTGATCTTTAACTATTTTCTGCAGACCGACAAATTCTCCTTCAAGTTCTTTAATACGCTTGATTTGTTCTTTCCTTGTGATATTCAATCTATCGATCTCCCTATTCTATTATTCAATTTTTATTTTATACTCACTAACTGATTCTGAGTCCTCTTGTGTTGATAACATGAGTTTCTCTATTTCTTCCATCAACTCAGAATTCTCTTCTTTTTGCTGCTACATAGAGAGTTTGGTATCACGAACAACTTTGTTGGCTTTCATTGTTTTGGATCTCCAAATATCTATCTCTTCAAGAGTAGCCTCTAACTCTGCTTGCATATCAACTCTTCCGTCAACTTCTTCTTCTTCTTCATCAACTTTGGTTTCATTCTTATTCTGAGAACTACCGACAACTGCACCCATAGCATTTTCTCCTCTCTCTTTGCAGTTCTCTATCTCTTCATCCTCCTAAACCTCAGACTCGTCTAAACTGTTATATTATTTTGAAAGAAGGTTCTTTTTCTTAAAGAAATTTCTCCTGAACTGTTTCTTTCATTTCCCATAGGCTGAAGACTACTTCTTGGGAATTTCGATTTCATCGACATCATCATCCTCTTGGAACTTTTTGGGGCACCGTGCTACAAGATGTCCAACCTTTCCACACCAAAAACAAGAAAGTGGAAGTTTCCATTTAAACTTTCTTTTTCCGCTTTAATGTTTTTAGGAGAGGAATGAAATCACCTCATCTGTATCTTATTCTTCACGAGAGTTATCAACGGTGAGCTTCTTCACAGCCTTGAATGCCACCTCTTTGGATTTCTCCTTTTCCACAACATTGTTATCATCATTTCGCATTTCATATGCAACAAGGGTGATGTGTAGGTTGTCCAATGTCAACAATTTCAGGTATTTATCCTCCAAAACTGAAACATTCGGATTGAACCGATGTGGGAGTTTCCTCAAGATTCACTTCACAATTTTAATGTCTTCAATAGCTTCTCTAAGACCTCGCATGTCTTCCACTATAACATTTACCCTTTCAAAGAATGCATCAATAGACTCATTCAGGTTCATTCTCAGATCTTCATACTTGTTCGAAAACACATGAATCTTTTTCTCTCTGACCTGTGTATCCTTTTCATATATATTCAATAACTTTTCTGACATGGCATGTGATGTTTTGCAAGACATCACCTTTGTATATATAGGATTGGATAGAAATCCCCTAAGGCTTTTATTTCTTTGGAATCAGCATCAAACTCTCTACGCTCATCTTCTGATAAAGCACCACCATTAATATCTGTTGTTATTCCATGCATTGATACTGTAAAAACATCCATTCCTAATGATCGGAAGTAGTTTTGCATCTGATTCTTCCATAGCTAGAAATTGTTCCCGTCGAAGATCGGAATCCCTTTATGATTAGTTACCTCCATTTGAGCGAGAAACACTAATATTAACCTTTCCCCTGATACCAATTGTCAGGTCCACTAGGCTAGATACCCTGAGAGGGGGGGGGGGGGGGTGAATCAGTGTATGACATATTAAAATAGCTGCCCCTTTTGGTCTTGTTTTGTTGTTCGAAAAAACCCTCTTCTCTCTCCTTCCCGATGTAGAGTATGAGAAAACATTAAAGCATGCATAGGACACATCTATTTTTACTTGATTCACCCTCACTGGGCTACGTCCAAGGAGCATACACCGACAGCGTGCCAATGTAACAATTCCACTATAAGCACACTGTTGTTTACAAGTTTGAAGCGGAGTCACTATCCCTCCTGGTTTACAACCACTCACAATTTCATAACTCACTACTCTCTTAACTGAATTGATCTCACTACATCTTCAGAAGATCCACTCACAGTTTATAGACCTGTAGGTCTCTTCATTTTCATGAAAGAATGCATCCTCAACTATTGATAGATTATATGTTAAAGTCCAACTTTCATCCACGGATTAATACCTCTTTTACTCTTAAACACTGGGCAATTCCTTTGGAAATACCTTTGCAAATCACCCTACTTTGCAAGGATCCCAATTTCGCGATGCTCAAACAAGACTACGCGAAGCTCCTACCTTTTCACGAAGCACTCTCATGAAGCACTATTGTAGAGCACTATTACGAAGCTCAAGTCATTACAAAGCAACTTCCCTCAGAAATCTCACTGAGCCAATGTAGAGCTCGCAACTTTCACGGAGCTACAATAGCCACCGCGAAGCTCTTCTTTCACGAAGCACATGGGCTACTCGAACTACCTTTGCAAAACGAGAGTGAAATATATTCCTCAAAAATTCTCTCTCCTTCTTTCGAGGGGGTCGAACTCTATTTATATGAGATTACACCGACCCTCGACTCTTCCTCGAGATGTCAGTGCCACGTCATCAAAAATCTCGAAGGTCCGATATTACCACTGGAATTCTCTCAAAATCGCGAAGCACCACAGAAATTTTTCAATTGCAGAGCTCATCATAATCACAGAGCATCACCGTTAATATTCCATCATGCCTTCACCACGAAGCTCCCTCACAAATCTCTTCACCAACGCAATGCACTTCAACTCTGTCGTTCGCAAAGCTTTAATGTAATCATGAAGAATCACCGCCATCATTCTTCTGGTCTTCAAAAATTCCAAACCATGAAGCCTCTCTTCGGAAAATTAATGCCTTTTCCATATTAAAATATGATCTTCATGGATATCCACTTTTCACGATGCTCACCATCCTCCAAATTTTGGACCCAAAAAATTTGACAAACACTACAAAACGGCGCCAACTCGTACAGCTCTTTTGTACCACCTCCTGATCGTCTTTTCCTTTGTCATCATTCTTTTGTCAACATGGATTGTCAAAAACTTCTTTGGAACTCAACAATTTCTTCATGGAAACCTGCTTTGTCAACAAACACAATCATCCAAAAAATACTGCAATGTTACCTTGAGGTATTTTTGCCTAAGAGAGGATCTAAGAAGTATGCCACCTTGCTAACTCTACTGTGGACCTGAAAAGGTCCGATGAACCTCAGAGATAACTTGTCGCCTCAGACAAATCTCGAAAAACGTCATCGAGGTGAGACCCGTAGAAATATGTGGTCACCATCCTCGAACTCTAGAGATATTCACCTCCTATCGGCATACGACTTATGTTGTCTTTGTGTTGTTTTCATATGCTCCTGGATGACCTACACCTTCTCTATAGTATCCCATACCATCTCTGGTCCCACTAATGCTGACTCCACTGGGTCAGTCCAGCACAAGGGTGATCTACGAGGTCGCCCATATAATGCCTCAAAAGGTTCCAACCCAATGGTGGATTGATATCTATTATTGTAAGAAATCTCAGCCAAAGGAAAGTGATCCTCCCAGCTACAAATGAAGTTGAGGACACAAGACATTATCATGTCCTTGAGGGTATGAATGGTTTGCTCAGTCTGACCATCTGTCTGAGGATTGAAGGCGGTGCTCAAATGAAGTAACATCCTGAATTCCTCCTACAACCCCTTAAATAGCCGAGAAGTAAAACATGTATCACGATCAGAGACAATCATCAGGGTTACTCCATGTATCCGCACAATCTCCTGCACATAAAGGCATCCCAAACTCTCTACTGAACCCTGCTCTCTAATCGGTAGGAAGTGGGCTGACTTGGGGAGTCTGTTGACGATCACCCAAATCAAGTCATGTCCCCGGGATGTACATGGAAGAAGCATCACAAAGTCTATGGATATCCTATCCAACTTCTACTCTGGGACCTCTAAAGGCAGAACCAAGCCAGAAGGTACCAGATGCTCTGCCTTCACTTACTGCCAAGTGAGGCATCGAGAGAAAAACTCTGCAACTGCTTTCTTCATTCCGAGCCACCAGTGTTGTAATCGGATATCCTAGTACATCTTCACTACTCCTTGATGTACCGCTAGAGGGGATGTTTGAAACTCCCTCAACACTTCCTATTGATGTGACACTGGTACCATGGTACGTCCTATAAAGAGGATGACGTGCTACCCACCTTCAGAAAATCCATCAGGTTCCTGTCCTGTGGATATTGGAGCATGTCTTGTCTTGCAGTCAGCTTCCCCACGTTGCGCCTCCCTGACTCTATGAAGAAGTGGGGGAGTGACTATAAGAAACTGAAGAAAAGATGATCCATCCCAATCCACAAAGGATATCTGTAAAGTAGCTTGATGCTCTGTCACCTTGCCTAGCAACTATATACCAGACCTCATGTTGAGTTCATCTGCAACAATGTTCCCATTCCCAGGAGTATAGACTATCTCAAAGTCATTGTCTTGGAAGAACTGAATCCAACGTCGCTATATCAAGTTCAAGTCCTTCTGGGAGAAGATATACCTGAGACTCTTGTGAACAGTGTACATGGAAAAACACTCTCCAATCAGATAGTGTCAGCACATCTTCAAGGCGAAGACCATTGCTTCTAACTCCAGGTCATGGGTAGCGTAGTTCTGCTCATTATGTCTCAGCTGATGAGAACCATATGTGATCACTAATTGATCTTTCATTAGGACACATCTGAGTCTTGTCCCTGATGTGTCATAGTAGACAACATACCCTACACCTTCCTCTAGAAGCCTCAGGATGGGGGAAATAGTTAGCCTCTGCCTCAGCTCTTGAAAACTCCATTGGCATCTCTCCGACCACACAAAGGGTTTCCCCTTCTTCATCACGGTGGATAGTGGTGCTGCAACTCTGGGTAAATCTAGAACAAACCTCCTGTAGTATACAGCCAAACCCAGGAAACTCTGAACATCGGTCACACTCCTGGCTGGCTGCCAAGAAAGTGCCACCTCAATCTTTGCTGGATCCAGTGCAACTCTAGGCTTTGAGATGACATGTCTCAGAAAGTGAATCTCTTGGATCCAAAACTGGAACTTCGAGATCTTACCATAAAGTTGGTGCTCTTGTAATGTGTCTAGTACTTCCTGCATGTGATAGGCTTGCTCTCCTTAGTAGTCGAGTAGATTAGAATGTCGTTGATAAAGACTAAGAAAAGAAGTCAAGGTATGGTTGAATGATCCAGTTCATGAGTCCCATGAACACTGCTAGAGCATTGGTCACAAAAAATGGAATAAAAATGAAGTCATAATGTCCATACCGACATTTGAATGTCATCTTCTGCACATCCTCATCTCGAAATCTGAGCTGGTGATAGCCGGATCTGAGGTCTATCTTCAAGAACCACCGTGCTCCCTTCAGTTGATCAAATAGGTAATCAATCATCAAGAGTGGGTACTTGTTTTTCATGGTCACCTAGTTCAGGCACCGATATTCAACACCAAGACTCAATATCCCATCCGCCCTCCTGGTGAACAGAATCGGGGATACCCAGGGAGAAACACAGGGCTGAATGAATACATTACCTTACAAGTCCTCTAGCTATACCTATAGCTCACAAAGCTTAGCGAGAGCCATCCGATATGCTGGTGTAGATATAGGTGCCATCACGGGGTACAAATCAATGTAAAAGTACACCTCTCTGCAAGGAGGTAAACCCGGAACATCATCAGGGAATACATTCACGTACTGGTCCACCACTACAGGATAACTCGGACTCTCCACATCAATTGCTCCGAGGGTAAGGCTAGCCAACTAATGAGTGATCGGCTGCACTCTCTTCCAGGTATGTCCATAATGTTCATTAAAGGCTCGCTTCTCACCAGTGAAGGTAAACCTAGTCCCATCTGTGCGGACACACCGCACTTTGTGCCTAATACAATCAATCTGATCGTAGAATGTAGATAACTATTCCATACCCAAGATGACTTTATAAGGCCTCGATGCCGCTACTAGGAGATCTCAGCTAAAGCTCTTACATCCTAGTGTAAGCTCGCACTGCCGGCACCAGGGCATAATTTTTGAATCCGCTCCCGTAGGAGTCTCTAGCCGTAAGGATCGAGCCAATGACTTCATCAAAATATCTGAGCTCCAAATGAGGGCAGTAGAAATAAAATAATGTCTTGAACCTATTTCTATAAGTACTGTAGCTAAGGTGGAGTAGACACAGATCGTACCTCATATCATCATTGGAGCGTCGTGGTCGTAGGACTCAGCTTCCTGGAGCTGGGATCTCTACTGTCCACCTACTCCATACGGTCGAGGTGGACCTCCTGGTGGTGGTGGCAGTAATATCTCGAATCCTCACCCACCGCTAGCTGGATGACCAGCTCCTCTGCCACGTCTGCATGCTCCCTATGGACCACCTCGATTGAATCTCTTTCTCTGCCTGGGTGGTCCTTCAACCATATATTGATCATCCGTATGGCGGGATGGATAGTCACGAGCCATCTGACCCTGCCCACCGCATGCGTAACAATACCCGCTCCTGGTAGGTCTGTCTCCGCCTCAGGTTCCCCGCACAACCAACTCTGAATCATACGTTCGTCCACCTATAGTTCTTGTCCTCTTGGACCTCTATGACATCTGTCTGCTTCCAGTTGCAGAAGACTCTAATACATGTCAATTTGTGGTGGATCGCACTGCTGGAGACTGCTCAGCAAGGAAACTCTCTAGTAAGAGGGCTCTCTCTAACACCCCCACCTATGTCGGGATGCTGAGTTAGATTACTGAAGCCCTGATCTCCCGCCTGAGTGTAACGACCCAAAATTTTGAATAAATATTGTTTCCTAATTTTGTGTGTTATTTTATTTCATACTCAACAAAACTTTTTCATTTAATAAAAAGATTATAATTAAAATGAGACTATTGGGTTTTGACTATTATATGACAGTTCGTCAGTATGACCTTTGGAAAATAAATGTTGCGATTATTGTCTCTCAATACAAGTGATCTTGGTTAATTAATATAGAAAGAAGATTTGATGGCCTCATCCAGTAGTCTCGGGCCAATCGAAGCACATCTAATAGAACTTGGGAAGGAGGTAGCACCACTAGGATTTTCTCTAGACCAAACCTAAGCTGAACTTTATCATATGAAGCTAGAATGGAATCGCCTTCACGAGAAGTTAAAACTAATAGAAATTACTACTCATGCGATGTTGGCCAAGCCACCCTCAAATTCTCTCACCTTAGCACAACTTTCACTTAAGTCCTATGCTGGGTTTATATGGGGCTCTGTAAGGAGACCATAACTTCCTTGTGTAGTCCTTTGATTTAAATAAAAATTGTGATATCTTCTTAGGATAAAGTTAGAGAATTTTCAAATGTCTGGATAAATATAGTATGCATATTTTTGATGAATTCTAGAAAAATGATATTTGAAAATATTTATGTAAACCTTAAATAATTAATTATGTGTAATGATTCTCAAAAAATGGTCTTATACAATTATGTTCAGTAAGAAATTTAGAGTATAATAAGATCAACATGATTTTTGATTAATAGTAAATTATGAATAATGATTTTATGCTTAGGATTAGTAATGTGACCAAATGGATTAGTAATCTCACTTAAATAAAGTATTAATATAATCTAGCCACCTTGATTATGTAATGTGATTCAATAAAATAGGTAAATAACTGTTTCAAGAATTTATTAGTCAAGTATCAGTTTTTTATGTGAATAGTGTTATTTAATTAATAATTAAATTAAAAATATTTAGAATTTTTTTTTTATAAAATGGAATTCATTTTTGAACTCAGAGCATCGATATTATGTTAAGGAATTTTTTGGAGATTTTTCTGAAAAAAAATGAATTTTCTGTGAATTGTGTATTTATTTAAAAATTAAATTAAAAATATTTAGAAAATTATTTTTATAAAATGGAGTTAATTTTTGAAATAAAATCATTGATATTTGGTTAAGGTAAAATTTTGGGATTTTTCTGAGAAAGTTGAATTTTCGGTGAATAGTGAAAATACAGTTTTTAAGTTACAGGTGTTTAATGACAATTATTAAATGATGTATTAAGTATTTAATCAATATTTTCGACTTATGAATATTAATATAATGTATGAGGTGTCTCAAGTGGACAATACCAAGGGCAAATACCATTGGAAAGCCCATGGTTTTTCCAATACCACCAATGAGGCGTCCCATGGCCATTAATGCCTTGTCCCCTCACTTCCCCTATAAATACCAATCCATTATCTCATCCATTAGATTCCAAAATCCTCCTCAATGAATTTAAAGTCTCTTTACCTCCCAAGGTGTCCTACCAAGGTGCCCTCAAGACTCCCAAGGTCCCAAACATCATGATTTTGAAGTTACTCTTCAAGGTAAGGGATCCTACCTCTCTTTTTCTTTCCAAGTACTCTCTTTTATGTAATTTCTTTTATGCTCCATGTTATTATGTTGAAGGATGTTATTTTATATTCATTGTAATTTAATTTTCATGTTCATATGATGATATAACCCCTCATTCTCTCTTAAATTCATTTTATGATTATTTAAGTGGCGTCCTTAGGCTGCTGAATGTTTAAGGGATTCTTTCACCCTTCTAGTTTTCAAGATATATTTTCATGTCAAGTATTTAATTTTCCTTTTTATTTTGTTTTGGTATGATCTCTATATCTATCATACTAAACTTTTATGTTCATATGGTGAGATACCCTATTTGATCTCATCAATTCATTTTTCTGATGTTTTAAGTGACGCCGTTAGGCTGCCGAATTTTCATAAGAGAAATCTTATTTTTGTCTTCCTTCCATGTTTATCATTTCATATGGAATGTCTTTCAAATTTCATTACCATGTTCTTATATCCTTTATATTATGTCCCTATACTATGTTATGTATCATTTATGAGTGGGAGTCCCATTTCCCCTCTCTTTTCAATGTTTTCTGAAACCCTGTAACATAGCTGTTATGCTGTAGAATTTTCGTCTCAAAATGTCTCTCTCTTTTTCTCAAATTATTTTATTTTATTAAGTGAATACTCAATGATATTTGATCTATAGGTGTATTCACATATATATCAAAATGTTATATTTTAATTATGGGATTTACATACATTAACCCCTCTTTCCTTTTTTGTGGGTTTAAAATGACATAAAGATCATGTCTTAAAAGACGTTTTTAAAACGTTATGATTATGAAATGAAACAGATTTATTTTATGCTATATAGATTATTTATGAAATGTTTGATGATGATATATATGGATCACATTATAATAAATACAAATTTAATGGTTCACCATGATAGCGCTCCAATGCATTGGGTAATGATGTAACCACTTGATATTACAATTTTAACGATACCTTGGTGAATAACCTTGCTAATTTCAAATGACACCTTGCGGATGGACCTTGGTGATATGTTCATGATTTTCATAGTTAAATGTTTTAGCCACATATTAAAGTTATGAATCATGTTATTTCCATTATGATATGCTTCATGATCTCTTTCTCATTCCTTAAAGCTATTTATCATGACTTTATTGATGTATCTCAAGTTCATATGTTAAATGTTTCCCCTTGTTTCCCTTACTGGGACTTCTGCTCACCCATTCTTTTGATGTATGTCTCCAGGTTATGATATGCAGTAATGAACCTAGGATGAACATAAGGAGAAACCTTACATGTGTTTAAGATGAATGTTTTATGTTTTTATGTTTTATGTTTCTGGTTTCCAAGACACTAAACCATAAAGATCCTCAATTTTTTAAAATGTAATGAAAAGTTATGCTATAAAAAGGCAAGATGAAATTGTTGGTATCAAAGTATGGTTTAGTTATTTTTTGAAATTAGGATATGAAAAATTTAGGAAGAACCCTATAGAAAAGTTTAAATAAATGAAATCTTCCTAGTATTTTGGTGAGTATTGAGTAAGTGGTTTATCAAGAAAATACATCCATGTCTGGATACGAGCAGGTAGAGGTGGCTCTGGAACAGATGTACGTAGGGGTAAAACCCAAAAACACCACTTGAGCTAGTCTCGAACGGGAACTGGTACACGACAATGGTCCTTGCTGCCTTCTTGGTTAGGACACTCCGGGGGATATTCTTTGGTAAATTCATAAGCTTAGAATGAACCATTATTATTGGAACAAAGATAAAATAAAATAAAGATTCACAAAAGAATATATGATCATGGATAACCTAGATTGGAAGCTAGGGGATCACAAGTTAGGAAATACTTTTCTTCTAAAAGTTTATCCTTCTGTGCTTAAAGATTATTTTTCATAATTATTGGCTAAGTATTTAAGCCCCTAATTATACTTTCTTTTCTTAGTTAATGGTGGGAAATAAAAGAACATGTCACAACAACCAATGTGATATGAAATGTGATGATTTCCCTATTAATGTGACAAAGATGATGAGAGATCAAGTTGAATATATTGTGATTATGCTAAACTAGATATCAAAAATCAAAATTAATAATTGGTACCTAGTTGAATGCCCAAATTCATCAAGTAAGAAGAAGACAAATCCTCAAGGATGTTCATCTGATAAATTTGACAAGGTAAAGAAGACCCAATTTCCTTTGTGCAAAAAGTGTGGAAAGGGGCACCAAGGTGAATGTCACAAAGGAAACGGGAGATGTTTTAAGTGTAGGGTGATAGGGCATAATGTATCCAATTGCTTCAAAAAAATGGATAATGTAATGAATAGAGATATGGTTCAATCTAATGTACCTTATACTTTTCAATGTCGTAAACATGGAGAATTTTGACATTATCCAATGAAATTATCTCTTGGAAGGGATGCGAAGCATAATGAGAATCAATAATCTTCAAGGAAAAGGTAACAATGCAAGTCTTATGCTGAGATGGATCATGATGACTAATGTACATGCAACTTGTTCGCAATAATTGTCTATGTCATGCTGTATTTTAGTTCATGCTCTATGAGCATATCTTTAATGTTTTCTAAGAACATCGAGTAACTACCTAAGATGGTTTTATATCATTATGGAAAACCTCTATTGTTATGTACCACATATTGATGTTGTAAAGCTATTCTTCTTGAAAAAAAAGATGATTAGGGGATTAAAAGATGATTATTATTTTAGAAGAAATTCATATGATCGAGGTAAATAGATTACTACAGTATTTTCTTTGAGGAGTAAAGGTTGACTTATATTTTGAAGAATTGACGAATTTAAGGGGAACTTATAATAATTTAGGAAATGATTATCCTATCTTGGGGAAAATATGTTTAGGTTAGTTAATTTTGTTATAAGATGTTAGGAGTGATTGATGTTGTTTGTAGATGAATGATAATTTTTATCTTGGAAGACCATGTTATCAATTCCTTTTAATATTTGGGTTTCAATCTTAGATTGGTTTATTTTGAGGAATTTTAAGGATAGTTATTTTTGGAATGGTCTATGATAAACATTGGGTAGTACCGTGGAACATTGAATATTTAATGCAGTTTACCTTCCTATGGGGTTCTTTCTTTTCGAAGAGTTGTTTTATATTACCCTTTCTATTTTTGGGAAAAATGTTTAAACATAGATAGTTATTCTTTTGTGGATTATGTGATTCTCTAGAAGATGATTCTTTTGCTCTGATGAGAAAAAGTAGTTTTGAATGCTCATTTTTTGGAGAAATGATTAGTCTTGGTGAAACTTATTAAGGGATGAAACTCTACTTGAAGGTAAATATATTTCCTTGTGTTCTTATTCTATATAGTAAATCAATTCCTCAAAATTATTAAAAGGAACGTAAAACAAAAAAGTTGTTGGTTTATGTATCCTACTGGGTAATCAAAGACCATTTAACCCATCACAGGTTTGTGATTTTCTCGTGGTTAACTTCCCCTTAGATATATTTTCTATCACTCACCCTCAGAACATGAACTCTTTTTTTTCTCCTCCATATCCATGTTTTGTTACATGGAATCCTAGTATGGGTTAACTCAGGTGACCATTGTACTTCATTTTATTTCTTTTAGAGTAATAGTATTATTAACACTTTTTCCAATGTGGGACTTTCAATGAAATTTCCATGCCCAATTTTAAAAATTGCAAGGATGCAATTTCTTAAGTGGGGAATATTGTAACGACCTAAAATTTTGAATAAATCTTGTTTCCTAATTGTGTGTGTTATTTTATTTCATACTCAACAAAACTTTTTCATTTAAACAAATGAATATAATTAAAATGAGACTATTGGGTTTTGACTATTATATGACCATTAGTCAGTATGACCTTTGGAAACTAAATGTTGCGATTATTGTCTCTAAATATGACTGATCTTGTTTAATTAAAATAGAAAGAAGATTAAATGGCCCCATCCAGTAGTCTCGGGATAATCGAAGACCATTTAACAGAACATGGGAAGGAGGTAGCACCAATGGGCTTTGCTCTGGACCAAACCCAAGATGAACATCATCGTGTGAAGCTAGAACGGAATCGCCTTCGCGAGAAGTTCAAACTGATAGTAATTACTACTCGTGCGATGTTGGCAGAGCCGCCCTCAGATTCTCTCACCTTCGCACACCATAAACTTAGGTCCTATGTTGGGGTTATAAGGGGCTATGTAAAGAGACCATTACTTCCTCGGGTAATCCTTTGATTTAAATAAAAATTGTGATTTCTTCTTATGATAATGTTTGTGAATTTTCAAATGTCTGGATAAATATCATATGCATAATTTTGAAGAATTCTAGAAAGATGATACTTGAAAATATTTATGTAAACCTTAAATAATTAATTATGTGTAATGATTTTTAAAAAATGGTCTTCTACAATTATGTTCAGTATGAAATTTAGAGTCCAATAAGATCAACTTGATTTTTGATGAATAGTAAATTATGAATAGTGATTTTACGCTTAGGATTAGTAATGTGACCAAATGGATTAGTAGTCTCACTTAAAGAAAGTATTAATATAATCTAGGAACCATGATTAAGTAATGTGATTCAATAAAATAGGTAAATAACTATTTCAAAAATTATTAGTCAAGTATTAGTTCATTGGGGTGAATAGTGTTGTTTAATTAAAAATTAAATTAAAAATATTTAGAAAAATATTTTTATAAAATGGAGTTCATTTTTGAACTCAGAGCATCGATATCATGTTAAGGTAATTTTTGGGTATTTTTCTGAAAAAATGATTTTTGTGAATAGTGTATTTATTTAAAAATTTAAAAAAATATTTAGAAAATTATTTTTATAAAATGGAATTCATTTTTGAAATCAGAGCATCGATATTTTGTTAAGGTAAAATTTTGGGATTTTTCTGAGAAAGCCGAATTTTCGGTGAATAGTGAAATACAATTTTTCAGTTACGGGTGTTTAATGTCATCATTAATTGATTTATTTAGTATGTAATCAATATGGAAGACTTATGAATAGTAATATAAGGTATGATGTGTCCCAAGTGGCCAATACCATGGGAAAATACCATGGGAATGTCCTTGGTTTTGCCAATACCACCAATGAGGTGTCCCTTGGCCATTAATGCCTTGTCCCCTCACTTCCCCTCAAAATACCAATCCATTATGTCATCCTTTTGATTCCAAAATTCTCCTCAATAGAGTTATGGTCTCCTTGCCTCCCAAGTAGTCCTCCCAAGGTTCCCTCAAGCCTCCCAAGGTCCCAAACATCATGATTTTGAAGTTACTATTCAAGGTAAGGGATCCTACCTCTCTCTTTCTTTCCATGTACTATCTTTTATATCATTTATTTTGTGCTCCATCTTAATATGTTATAGGATGTTCTTTTAAATTTTTCCTACTGCCATTTTCATGTTCACATGATGAGAGACCCCCTCTTTCTCTCATCAATTCATTTTGAGAATGTTTTAGTGGCGTTATTAGGCTGCCGAATTTTTAAGGGATTATTTCACCCTTCTAGTTTTCAAGATCTATTTTAATGTCAAGTCTTTCATGTTACTTTTTATAATGTTGGGGTATTATCACTATATCTATCATATTGAAATTTTATGTTTATATTATTAGATACCCTATTTGATCTCATCAATTTATTTTTTTGATGTTTTAAGTGACGTCGTTAGGCTGCCGAATTTTCATAAGAGAAATCTTATTTTTGTCTTCCTTCCATGTTTTTCATTTCAAATGTTATGTCTTTCAAATTTCATTACCATGTTCTTATATCCTTTATATTTTTCCCCCTACTGTGTTATGGATCATTTATGAGTGGTTGACCCATGTCTCTTCTCTTTTCAATGTTTTCTAAAACCCTGTAACATAGCCGTTATGCTGCAGAATTTTCGTATCAAAATGTCTCTATCTATTTCTCCAATTATTTTATTTTATTAAGTGAATACATAAAGCCATTTTTTCTAAGAGGGTATTCAAATATATTTCAAAATTTTTTATTTCAATTCTGGTATTCACATACAAGAAACCCACTTTCCTTTTTCATGGGTGTATAATGACATAAAGATCATGTCTTAAAAGGAGTTTTTAAAACATTATGATTATGAAATGAAGCCCATTTTTTAATGCTATATGGGTTATTTATGAAATGTTTGATGATGATATATGTGGATCACATTATAATAAATTCAAATTTAAGGGTGCACCCTGATAACACTCCAAGGCATTGGGTAATGATGTAACCACTGAAGATTACAATTTTAACGATACCTTGGAGAATAACCTTGGTAATTTCAAATGACACCTTGGGGATGGAACTTGGTGATATGTTCATGATTTTCTAAGATAAATGTTTTATACACATATTAATGTTTTGAATCATGTTATTTCCATTATGATATTCCTCATTATCTCTTTTATCATTCCTTAAACTATTTATCCTGACTTAATTGATGTATCTCAAGTTCACATGTTAAATGTTTCCCCTTGTTTCCCTTTGATGGGCCTTCTGCTCACCCTTTCTTTTGATGTATGTCCCCAGGTTATGAGATGACATAATTAAACTAGGATGAACATAAGGAGAATACTTTCAAGGTGTTAAGAAGAATGTTTTATGTTTTCATGTTTTATGTTCCTGGTTTCCAAGACACTTAACCTTAAAGATCCTCAGTTTTGTAAAATGTAATGAAAAGTAATGTTATAAAAAGGCGGGATTCTATACTGAGTCATTGATCAAAGGTCTGGGACCTCAACAATGGTTCCCACACTATATCGTTGGAGTAACGTGAGAGGTCTGTGAACCTTTCTGATTATTGAGTTACATTCATGTTGCCTTGCTGCAGATGAAGTATCTCCTACATGCGCAATGTGTGAAGAGTTTTTGGGAGAAACTCTTCTCGAAACAGGATCACTAAGTCTACCCAGAGAAGCATCACCTCGTCGTGGACCAGAAGCATCAAGATCCACCATCTCCCTGCTGCTTCCTTTTGATGGCTGGCAATAAGAATCACTATGAGGTTTGTTAGTGTCCCTACCAGTCGAAAGACTCTCACCATAACCTCCAGCCAATCCTCAGCCGCCTGTGGGTCCATCTCTCCCCTAAACATGTGTGGACTCTGGCGCTGGAACTCGTGCAATGTGCTCAAGCGGCATGCATAGTCTGCTACGAGGGCTGGTGGCCTCGGTGGCCCAATGAGGAGTGGTACTACTGGTGCCTCCACTAGAATAGGGCCCTGCACTAAGGCCTCGTCGCTCGGTGGTCTATATGTGCGTATAAATCTTAGAACTCTAGCCGGTTGTCTATGTGGAGGCATCCTGAAAAGAAACATGTGTGATATAGTTAAATGGTTATGCCTGGTGAGCTAACCTGGTTGATCTGACTTAAATAAAACTTTTGAAAACACACACACAATCAGTGTTTTCATACACAGGGCGGGAAATCAGTAGCCATGATCCCGGTGTATGGATATGTTTGCCGCTACACCAAAACTGGAATACATGAAATGAAAACCACACTCACTACACTTAACACTATTTCTTTAGATAAAATACAAGAGTCCTATGTTCTGTGGTAGAACCGACTCCTTTGATACCAATTTGTCACGACACATCCCTCGGGGCTCGTGCTGTGACAACCCTATGCCCGCCATCCATACGATAGGGGTAGACGACTAGCACCAAAGGCGTAAATCCCTATACTAGGAAGTCATTGCCTTTATAACCTATAAACACTGACAACCAAGTACACAACAAGATACCGACACCTGTAAACTATATGACAAAAAGAGTGCTGAAAAGTAAAAAGGGGCTGAAATACAAGCCCAATAGTAAATGTACAAGAAACTGAAAGTACAAGTACAACTCAGGAATAAGGAAAATCATCCACTGGGTCATCCAAAAAAGTTCCTAAATGAAGGGTAGGTACAGATTTACTCCTCATAACTCCACGTATGTCCATCTCCTCTGTGTACCGACATGCCATATGGTCCACCTCCGGGTACCATCTAGTCTTGGTACTCTCAGCCTCCGTCAATGTTGTCCGTCATCTACATCCAACACAACAAGGTGCAGGCATAGCTCGTGTAGGGGTGAGTATAACAATACTTAGTAGGGATCTAGAGACCCTCCGGTTCTCACAAAATCCTCCAAGGATAAACCAAAAATAATTAAATAAATAGATAAAACTACATAGGTATATTCCCATACATATACCTAAGTTATCAAGTGATCCATCCCAATCAAGATGAAAACACAGAAAAACTGACTCATCTCAAACCACGATTTTATTCTAGGGGTAGTATCAGGTAGAATCCCCATTTACATTGTCGAAACCTCGACTGCTGGAGAACTCCTCCTCTATCGAGTACAGTGGGCCAACCACGACACTAAGCGCGCTTCCCACTATACCTCGAATGCTAAGGTACTCCTTCTGTCGAGTACCATGGATCTGTTGTGTCACCAAGTGTGTTATCCACCATCGGTCTGTCGTGTCACCAAGCACACTCCCCCTCAAAGCCTGCTGAGGTACTCCTCATGTCGAGGACCTTGGGTCTACCGCGACACCAAGGCGCTCCCCACTAGGCTAGTAGAGTGACTCCGAGTCAAAACAGTCAGCACTTGTCACGTCTTAGTCTGCTACTAGGTCTCCGCACTATGCTTCCTCATCTCGGGGAGGATCCACTCAATGATATACTGGTATATACTCCAACTGTCATGAAGTTCCATGAAGAAGTATCTCAAAGGTCCTCCACGTCATAGGGGTCTCAACGCAACAGACAGCGCGTCAATCGGATGCTCGGTCTGTGATTTATTTGCCTTTTAATCCCAAGGGCCTAGTTGGATTCATGCACAATCCAACTAGATCGTAACTCAACTATACCCCAAACTCCAGTGGGGCATACTCAAAGGGACAATCATGTTCCCACATTTCTAGTGTCGCTAACGGTTTGTCAAATGGTCATCTGGTGCCAAATATATGCCCGAAGGAGCATAGGGGGCCTGAGTCCTGTCCGACCCGACCCGAACTAGCCGAGGATGACCAGGTTTGGGTCGACCCTGCCTAACCCTTTGGGTCTGGCCCGACCCGCTGGCCCCATCCCAACTGGCTGCAAGGGGCCACAAAGAGCTGTGAGGGCGCGGAACGGCTACCAGGGTGCTGATCGGTCGTGGGTCTGCACGAGGGTGGTTCGGTCCGGAGGGCACCGCCTGGGTGCCTCATCCGGGGGGGTTCCACAAGGGAAAATCGGCCTGAGGTGCGGGGAAGGTTTGGCTTGGAGGGCCATGGGGGTGCAGCTCAGGGCGGCGTGGCCCGTGGGCCGGGGCGGCGCGGCTGGTGAATGGCGCGGCCAGAGTGGTTTGGCTTGGTGACCGGGGTGGTCGGGGGCCGATGGCGGCACGGCTCGGGGCATTGCGCGGCTAGGGTGCCGCGCGGTTCATGGCTGGTTTTTCCGGTGGCAGCGCGATGCTGATTTGGCTGTTTGGCCGGAGCGCCGTGGGGGCAGCGCTGGTCGCGGAGACCGCAGGTGGCGGCGCCATTGCCTTCATCTTCTTCGTCGCCTTTTTCTCCTTCATCCGTTTCAAAGAACACCGCAAAAAAACAACAGGGTTACGAAGAGGACGTTCCATGTTAGTTTGGCCCAATCTCTCCGCATTAGAGTGGTAGAAATAGATTCACAATAATGAAGCACATCAACCCCTCCCACAAAGATTCTTCCCAACCCGCAAAAGAAAAATAAGGGGATTTACTTGTGAAGTGATAATCATACAACATTAAACCCCTACATGTTAGTTGTTGGTTGATGTTGGTTCAAAAAGGTGGGCGTCGATTCGCTGTAGACCAACACATCCTACATCGGAGGATGTTTCGAGGAAGAAAATCGAAGTCTATGTCATTCTTCGTATTTGAAGGTGTTCCTCGTTGGTGTTCTTCGTCGGTGGATCATTCATCATTGGGAGCATTCTCCCATGTTCCTCCTCTCCCCAAATTCCACATAAGTGAATTCATAGCCAAAATAATTGATTGAAAAATCTATTAAGTCATTGGCATAATATTCAAAAAGGTTTAATTAATTAGTTGATGTATTGGCTCAATTAATTAATCGAGAGGATTTGGCATAATTAAATTGTTGAGGTGTTGAAGAGGCTCCCGCCACATTTATTAGAGAGTTGAGTGTTTCTCCCAATTAATGGGTGTTTCAAGGGGGTTTAATCCCGGCTGGTGCCCACCACCATAACCTCTCATGGGAGGTTATGGTTTGTGTTCCCCCCCATCATAACTTCTCATGGGAGGTTAAAGTCTGGTGGTCCTCACTTCCAACTTCCACATGGAGGATTAGTTTCGGTGGACCCCACCTCCCAACACCCATATGGGTGTTGCAAATAAAAATAAAAATGTCACACACTTTTATTTTTATTATTTTATTACACAGAAAAACCAAAAACTATCTTTCACTCTTGACCCACTGCTGTCGAGGTGAAATTCTCCTTAAGTGAATACTGATGTTGTGAGTTCAATGCTGCCCTCAGATTTCAATTCCGAGCACCGGTTCAAAAGTTAGAAAAAACCACTCACAGGTTTACGGAATGTACTCGAAATAACGTTCAAAATTTCATTCTGGGCACTCCGGATTTCAAAATCACATGCCGTTAATTTTCACGGACTTTTTAAATTCCCATTTATTTAAAAAAAATTACATGGAATTTCTGGGCCTTTACAATGAATATCTCCAATGATGTCATAGATTGAGGAGTGAGTTCTCCTAGAATGAGTGTGCTTCGAGCACCATCATCCATCTGGTAATAAGTTGTGGATTACCTATAGATTGTGTGTCTTGTATTGATTATATCTATAAGTCATTTTTATCTATGATGTAGACATATTCCTATGTATAGATGACTGTATATTCCAATCTGGTAATCCTCTGTGGTTTTTCTTTGTGGTAATACTATGTGGTATTCATTTGTGGTAATCTTGTGTGGTAATACTGTGTGGTATTCCTTTGTGTAAATTATATGTGGTATTTCCTTTTAGGTCTATTATTTTAGATAATTAGATAATCAATCTTAAATAAATAAATAATATGCCATAATGTAGTTAATACCACTCAACATCCATTTTTTCTAAAATATATTTTTGTAATATAAAAACTTTTTTATTTTAAATAAATATCTTCACTACTTTAATCTTGATCTCATCCATGCCCATAATAATACATAAAAACAATTGAAAATATTCAAAAATAATTATGAGGGAAAAATATAAATATGGGAAAAATAAAAAGAAAAAAATAAAGTCAATAGTCCAAAAATAATATTAATAGTTTTCATTTTTCAAAATAAAATTTGGGCTCAAAATAAACGTTTTATCACCTATCAAATCAACTTTTCTTCCCAATAATATTCGTAAATAAATTCATAATATATTTTAAATGAAAAATAAAACTACCAAATCAATATTTATAATCATTAAAAACTCATGAAAATTTATACATTTCACTATTAAGAATTATCATAAACATCCCTTTATACTTAACCTCCTTAACTGACCTTGTAAAATCCTAATATTTCCAAGAAAACCCCTAACACTCACATGTAATAACTTACCTAATACATTCTAATAATCTCTTAGGCTAATCCAAACTGGTTAACTCCAACACATTAGACAATGCATTGGAGAGCTATATCCAGATCACCCATCACTATGATCTATATCTAGATCACCCATCGTCATGAGTTATATCAGGCTAACATATAATCATAATCAATTCCCAAGATCCATAAAATTTTAATAATATAAAAAATAAAGCATTTAAATTTATCATATTCATAAATATATACTTTGAAACCACAAGAAAACACTTCCAAATATTAAAATATTGATTATATTTAAAACCCTTTTTGAAAATATTTAGACCCATGTGAAGAAGTGATTTAATTTAAGGAAAACATGGAAAATTTTAAAAGATGACAAACATTAAATAATGGTTCTTCTAGTGAGAAATGTTTTTGGAACCAATTACATTAAAAACATTCTTTTGGCTTTGTTCAATAAGGTTAAATATTTCAATATAAATTAGGTAAATAGATTAATCTTAAAAATATTTGAAATAAAGTAAATGGAGATGTAAAATAACTATTAAATTCATTTATTAATATATTAATACAAACATAAAATAATTTTAAGAATATGGTAATTAAAGAAAAATTATTAAAAAATTAATATTGAAAACATTTAAAATAAAATTTTATGTTTATGTTTCCCTTATATCATGTATGACTCATCATGTACATTCATTGTCTTCCTCTTCTTCGGACATCCTATTTATGTTTATACCTAAATCCATTATAGAATTTTTTTACTAATTAATACAGGGACTCTATGATATTATGAGTGATGTATGTAACTTATTTGTTTCTACCTTTGTTGAACCAAAAGTCTCTTTTAGGTGTGAAGATATGAGGAGAGGGGTTGCACTTGTATAGGTGGGGGAGTGGG
Source organism: Viscum album (assembly GCA_963277665.1). Lineage (NCBI taxonomy): Eukaryota > Viridiplantae > Streptophyta > Magnoliopsida > Santalales > Viscaceae > Viscum > Viscum album. The sequence continues at coordinate 764,755,216 of OY728119.1, read as the reverse complement.
AACACTTGTAATTTTGTAAAATAATAAAACATAATAATTATTTAATTAATAAAAATCAATTTAAAATAATAAATTCTCAAATATTATATCGGATATGGTAAACAATATTCATTCAATAGACTTTAGGCATGTTTATAAGTTATTTTAATCATTGCAACTTAAGTTTAACCCCTTAGTAAACCTGTTTTAACCTTATATCAAATATTTTTTTTTAATTTTTTTATTATTAATTAGGGAAAAAAATTAATGATTAATTATTATAAAATTTTTATTATGATGATTCAAAATATCGAATCAATTTTATAAAAATCAATTCATATAAGTGGAATTATTTAATATAAAATTAAACTTGAAAAACATGATGACAAATAGTTTCTATAAAAAATTATTTTTATGTATTAATTTTTTATACCAAAATATAGTATAAAAATTCATTTCAAACAACATAATTGGATTATTAATAATGTAATTAAAAAATTTCAATTCGAATACAATTTAATTTTTTTTGTAAATTTCTACCTTCATGAAACAAAAACACATTTTTCAATATAACATAGTTTTTCTTCAATTTTCATTTTAATGTATTATTTTCAAAAAATTCTCAAACAAAATATACGAAACCTTGATATTTTAAAGCAATTACACTATGTTTGATAGCGTGTATCACACACATCTCCAAGAGCATAAGGTAATATAAGAACATGATAATTTACAATATATTTTATATATTAAAAAAATTAAACCTATGATCTATCCCACAATGAACATGATATGGAGTTAGCATACATCACACAAAACAATGAGTTCTTTCAAATGAATTACATTATACTTAAAATTGAGTTTTACTGCATAACGATATATTATTAAAATATTATTTAATTTAATAAGTTATAAACTAACTGTTAAATTAGTTGTTATGAAAAGGGTTAACTAAATTATAAAAATATATGGTTTACACAAAAATAAAATGATTTCATTGGTTGAAAATTAATTATATATGAATATAAAAAATAGTTGAATATAAAGGGAATGTTTCAATAGGAAACTATTTGTATGCTCCCAAAGCTATTTTATCCTACTAAATTAAATTAACAACAATTAGTTAGTGATATTAATTTAATTTATATTATATATTCAAGAAAATATTTTTCAGACTCATATAATATATTGGGTAGGCATATGGTAATAACAAACCCAATATTACACATAAAATATTATATTTTTTAGGAAGGTAGTTTTCTTCCCTTTAACAACGAACCCATTATAAATATATTTTGACCCTATTATAAATTTAATATATCAAATTAATTTTTATACTTTAAATAGAAACAAAAAATAGGTTAGAATGAATTTTTAGTGTTTTTCTTGGAAATTTAATTTGTTAATGAATACATAAAATGTTAAAAATTCAAAACTTATTTTATACCTAAGTTATTTATACGAACAAATTATATTTAAAATGTGTTTTAACATTTAGTAGAAACTATTTTTTCAATAAATACAATTTAGTCAATTGAAATAAATTCCCATTTGAAATTGACTCTAAAAACATAGAAAATATTTCGACATTTATACTTTAAAAACTTGCATTTTCATCCCATCCATGGGATTAAATTTAAATTAATTTCTACCACTTCTATGATTAGAATTGTGAAAAATGGATTCCATATTTATAATTATATAAATTTATAATTATAACTAATTTCAGCATATTTTTTTACCTAAAAAGATCAGTGGAAGTAATTAAATAGTAATAACATTGATTAAGGTAAAATTTATTTTAATAAGGGAATAAACTATAATATTAATGGCCAAAATGACCTTAAAACTTCTAAAAGATAAATGTTATGGCCATGTTTATAAAAAATACCCACTTGGATAAAAATTTTACCATTATGGGAGACACTTTCAATGTGAAAAACACATATATAATTCTTATGTCAAAATATTACAAGAGTGTCAGTCCTCCTCCACTATAAAAGGCATACTCTCCTCCCACTTACTCAAATATATCAGGCCGCTTTGGCTCAAAAAAGGTCCAAAATAATATCACCTAAAAATATCTCCCCTCATCCTCTAATCCTCCCCTTGGATAAGAGGAAATCCAAGGAATCCTTTTGGTACAAACTAAAAGAACTTACCTGGAGAATAGGTAACAAACTTCCTCAAGTTTTTTATTTTTATTTCAGTTTTCCACTCCCTTAAATATTCTTATTCAATGATTAAATAAAAAATCCTAAATATAATAGGATATTTTTATTTTAATTATTAATCCTACAATTATGCACACCCTTATCTAATGAGTAACAAACTTACTATTTATGCGAATGGTGAACTACCGCCTCAGGAAACAATGATTATTTGTTCTTCCATTACCACCTCTCATAGTAGTCATTATGACAGAAAATATATATATTTTATATATATGATATTTTCAATTTATTTATTATTATGTAATTATTTTATAACATATACCTCTATACATTCTATTTTTTGTAAATATTATAATATCGTTTATGGATGTGTGGACTAACACCTCTACAAAGCGATGTGATTCGTTCACGCTAAACATGGAATGAATTAACGATGATTTTAATAAACCTATTTAACAAATATGACATAGATATGATATTGGAATTAAAATATAAATATTTAAAATTTAATTTTCATCATTTTAATATGACAAAGAAATGAATGTATCGTTCATGAATACGTACGACCTAACGTCTCTATGAACGATGCATTTCATTTTTTATCACACAAAATTATAGATTATTATAAATACATATGTAATGAATATATATGATAAATAAGTCATGGTTTAAATTATACAGTTGACTAAATAATGATCTAATTAATAGTATCAACAACTCACAAGTCAAAATATACTTGATAAAAATTGGAAATTAATGCACGAAATAGTTACAATAATGAAAGTGTGTTAACAAACTTGTAATAAAATATTTTAAGAAGTTAATATATGATATTATAAACATGAGTGTGGTTCTAGTATAAATTATTAACATATTATAAATCATTATAAAGGATGATAATGACCGCACAACAAGAAAAATGTTTAAAGTAATGGAATTTCATCAAAATTTACATTCCATTGAGAATTATTTGTTATTATGCACCAATTCATTTTTATTTAATGTATATTCTGGATTTCTATTTATTTTATAATGAATCAACTTACTATCAGAATATTATATGTTTCATTTTATATTATTACTTTATAGGTTTTATGATTTAATTTTTTCAAAATGGCATGAGACACTTTGGAATGTTTAAATATTATTCTTCTAAAGAATATCCTTAATGCTTATTTTAACAGTCTCACTTCCTTTTGAGATTTTAAAATCCTCTAGAAATAATATATTTAATTTAATTAATTTTCATTGGAAATTAAATTGAATATCCTTATTCTATCATAATGGATATTAGTATTTCCTAAACCATACATCATTTTTACATACGCTGTTCACTTTGACAATTATTTGATTATCTGAAGAATTATTGATAAATTAGTATTACTAATTCAATAAAAAATATTTTATAAGGAATATTAAATATTTTGGTTAATTTATAGAAGTAACTATTAGGATTGGTAATGAAGGGTGGGGTTCAGAATTTATATATTCCCTCAATGCATCGATTGGTTCACATGATATGAATAAATTGACTATATTAAACGTGGTTTTATTTGTAATTTAAAACTGTCTTGTGAAAAGGGATTGATATTATAGGTTTCAATGTTACTTAGACATGATGTCCAATAATTGTATATTTCCATTATAAATATTTTAATTATTATTATTAATCTCCATGATATTTTTCATCGACATATCGATGGATGGTCACTAATTGATGTTTATTAATTTAGTTGTATGTGTTTCAGTGTATTAGATTTATATATTTAATTATCCTTAAATAGTTATTTTAATGGTATGTGTTATTAGTTATTTACCTTGAAGTGTCAATTTATTCTCAATTATTACATATTTATTCTACTTTTCTAACCCATTCTAAGCATTTTATCTTACCCTTATAATGTTTCCTTTCCCCAAGTTATAAAGAAAAAATATTTGAATAAGTGTTCAAGGATGGAGTTTATTTAATTTTATTATGTATTATGTTTTTGTTTTGTATTTTCCAATATATTATGTGTATCATGTATGTAATCTATCCTTCCAATACTACTAAACTGATCTGTCCTTTAACATTTGTTTCCTTTTAATTATTACAATGTAATAAAATAATGCACCGACCCGGGGCATCTTGGGTTAGGGCATTAAAATTAGTATAAAAGGAAGTTTATTAGAAAACGTGGAAACTAGATTTTAAAAAAATAGATTAGGTAATAATACCTTGTGGTAGATAGAAAAACAAAATAGAATTTTAATAATTTAGATATTATGTGGGTATTATTAGAAATACATCATGATGTGGATACTACAAGTGGACGTGGTTCTGGTATAGATGTACCTAGGAGTAACAACTTCAACATGGTATCTCAACCCTTAATCAGTGTAACCTGGTACACAAAAAGGGGCCTTACTAAACACCTAGTTTGACACACCTGGGATATATTCTTAGGATTTTTCACATTTTCGTTACAAACCATCATAATGGATTTAATAATATTCTTAATAAATAATGTTTATGATTATGAGATTATCTACACATAAGTTTCTTAATTAATGATAAGTGTTACGCTATATTTAGAGTTATACAAATTTAATAATTTTACGATCTAATCTATAATTTGACAATATTTAGAAATGAAACTTGGAAGGAATAAGTGTGTCAACACTCATAGAAAATGTGGAGGTTTCCCTGATGAGAAAGTCTATGAATCCAGTATTGGAACTGATCATGTTATGGATATACTTGGGAAAATTAATTAGGATATAACACATAAACGTTCCCAAAAGGGTAAACATATTCCACAGTGAGAATATCCAATCATGTATCATTTTATGAGGATGAATCCCCAACATTTAGTAGGACTAATAATCCAATTATATATGATAAATATATAAAGTCTCTGAAGAAGATATTTATAGCCTCATAATATAGCGAAAAGGAAAAGATTAAACTTGTGGTCTATTTTCTCCAATGTTATGCTGATCATTGGTAATATCTAATCTAGAATACATGGTAGGAGAAATAAATTGAGCTCAAGGAATGGATAAATTTCAAAGAGACATTATTCGAAGAAGACATCCCTTGTGATAAAAAATTGAGATGAAGAGATTATTGAATATCTTAATTTAGAAGAAAGAACAATGTGCTGAAGATTATAAATATATATTTACAATGATATCCATGTAAACTATGGATTATATACTCAATAATTAGTACAAGATTGATCATTTCTTTGAAGGATTTAAGATAAGTCTTCGAATAATTCTAGTTCCTCAAAATGTTTTTGCATACAATAAAATAGTTTTATGTGATACTAAGATAGAGAAATAGTTCTCCAATTTTGTTGTCTTCAAGAGAATCCAAGAGAATAAGAGGTCTTCTAAACACTATGAAAAAGGTAATGACTGAAAGAATTTAAAGGGAACGAAGTATTTTCTATCATGTGATAACTGTAGAAAGAATCATTTTGGTAAAATATTGAAAGGATTGGGAGTTTTTTATATGTTTGGAGAAAAGGGTCACCAAAATAATAATGCAAAGGGAAGAAGGAAAACAATGATATTTAGTGATAAAAATTCAAGGACATAAGGCACTACACAAGATAATTCCCCAAGCTTCAAAAGAATATACCTTAGTAGAAGATAAGGGGTCATGTTCAAGCATATTCTATTGACATGACTAAAGTGGAATGAAAAATTTTCTCCTATATTTGTATATAACAAATATATTGAAAAATTATTTTCATTATGATGTTCTCATTATATGAATTATTAAAAATATAATTATTGTGCTTAAGTACTTTTTCATTAATAATTTCATAGCATATTTTAAATAGTACCAAGAAAATTTATTTAGTAAAAAGTTAAAATTTTCTAAAAACACATGATTAAGGGAAATACAACCCTTAATAGGTTCCTGTTTTTGAGATAATGATAAATAAATGATTGATTTGGATATGTGATAACTACCTTGGAATTGATTAATTATTTTTTGACAAAGTGGTCTATTCTATCATTGATAGTGTTTATAACACCTTTTAATTGAAGGAATATATCCAATATCATGTGTCATACATTATGAATAAAAAATAATGCATGTTTTAAATAAGATTTTATAGTAGTTAAAGTTATTACCATAATCACACATTTGGTATGTAATGATTAAAATTCACTTCATGTTATTTGATATGTTCATTGTGGATGTTTAGTGATTTTACTTCTAAAGTGTTGTATCATAAACATTTGGAATAGTTAACAATTTATGAAATTGTTTAAGTTGATATTCGGTTGAGGTTTTATAGGTTAATGTATTACTTCCCCATATGCTGCAACCTATTCTAAAAAAGATATATAGATAATCCAAATCAGAATCAATGGATATAATTGTGTTTGTGAAATAAGAAATGTATATTTATATAGACTAAATTAATTCATCAACATTATGGGACATGGTTTTGAAATAAAACTTTTATCCAATTATCATCATTTTTATGATATCAATGTAATTTATTCACAACTATGGATTATGGTTTTGTGGCCTAAAAAATTCCGCTAAATATGTTATATAGCGCTCTCTATCAGAACTTGATTGTTGAATTTTTCTTTTTTATCCATATCTATATTTCCCACCAATGCAATCCTACTAGGTAACCTTTTATGTGACCATTAAACTTTTCCTTCTATCTTATTAATAAGATGTGTTATTAGAAATATTTAAAATTTGGGTTTTTCAACAATATTTTATTTTCAAATACAAAGCCCCAAATTACTGAGATCAAGTATAGATTGTGAGGAGTTAATTAAATTATTGTGGGAAGAATGTAACACCCAAAATTCTAAAGTAATAACATTGTGTTTGATAGTGTGTATCACACACATCTCTAAGCACATAATGGAATATAATACGACAATAATTTACCATATATTTAATATTTTAAATAAATTAAATCTAGGATGTATCTTGAAATTAAAATGATACTGATTTAGTATATGTTGCACATAAAAATGAGTTTCTTAAAATGGCTTATGTTACATGCAAGACCGAGTTTTACCGAATAATAATATATTATCAAAATATTATCAAATATAATAAGATATAACCTAGACACTAAATTAGTAGTTATGAAAATGGTTAAATGAAATATGAAAACCTCTGGTTTATACAAAATTAAAATGATTTCACTGGTTACAAATTAATTAGAAATGAATATGGAAACCCATTTAATATAAAATTAATGTTTTTATGGGAAACTATTTTTATGCCCACAAAGCTGTTTTATCCAAATAAATTAAATTAAATACAATTAGTTAGTTATATTACTGTTATATAAATAAATATATATATTATATTCAATAAAATATTTTTGATACTCATCTAATATATTTTATAGAAAAAATATAGGAACAAATCTAACAGTACTCATAAAATACTATATTTTTATAAAGGTAGTTTTGATGAATTTTAATGAAGAAGCCATTTTAAATCCACATATTTCCATATTATAAATTTAATATTCCAAAATAAACTTCATATTTTAAATATAAACATAAAAATTATCACAATATTATTTTTGGTATTTTTCTATGAAGTTTCATTTTTTAATGAAAAGTGAAAAATTATGAAATTTAATTCAAAATTTATTTTTCATATATTATATTTATAATGATAAATTATATTATAAATTGGTTTTAATGTTTAATTAGAAAATATTTTTATCAATTAATCCAATTTAGATAATTGGAATCATTTTCACATTAAAATTGACTGTAAAAACCTATCAATCTTTTGGGAGTTTTTACTTTAAAAACCCACATTGTCATCCCATCTACGAGATTAAATTTAAATTAATTTATTCCACTTCGGTAATTGGAATTTTGAAAAATGGATTCCATATTTGGAATCTACATAACATATAATTTCTAATAATTCCAATTTAGTTTTTGACCAAAAATATTAGTTAATGTAATTAAAATTGGTTACAATGATTAAGGTAAAATTAAGCTTAATAAGGGACTAAACATTAATCTTAAGGGACCAAATGACCTAGAAACTTATCCAAGAGATATATTATAGTCATATTTAAATTCAATAGCTATTGGTATCTAAATTGGATCATTATGGGAGCCAAACGAAATGTGAAAAATGTGTATGGAATTCCTTGGTCAAAATATTACTAGAGTGCCACTCCTCCTCCACAGTAAAATGCATCCTCTCCTCCCACATCCTCACACCTATCAGGAAACAATGGATGGAACAATATATTAAAAATATATCTTAAAAATAACTAACTTAATCATATAATACTACCTTTTTCCAAGAACCAATACAAGGAATTATTTTGGTACAAACCAAAAAAAGTTACCTGAATTAGAGGTAACAAACTTCCTCAAGATATTTATTTTATTTCCATCCACCATTCCATACACTCTTCTTATTCCATGATTATATAATAAAAATAGTATCATAAATATACTAGGATATTTTTTTATTTTTTTTCTACCTAAACTTACACACATACACACATCTAATGGGTAACAAATATACTTTTTATGTGAACGGTGAACTACCATCTCACAAAATGATGATTGTTTGTTATTCCATTACCGCCTATCATGGTGGACAGTATGATGGAAAATATATTTAAATATGATATATATAATATTTATAATTTATTTATTCTTATTTAATTATTTTATATCACATAACTGTATACATTCCTTTTTGTGTAAATACAATAACATCGTTTGAGGAAGTGTGGACTACCACCTCTTTAAAGTGATGTGATTCATTAACGCTATACATGGAATGTATTAAGGATGATTTTAATAAAAATATGATACATAAATAACCTATATATTATAATATAACTATAATATACATATATATCATTTAGTTTTCATCCTTCTAATATTATAAAGAAATGAATGTAGTGGTCATGCAAACGTACGACCAACCATCTCAATGAACGATGCATTTCATTTCATATATCCAAAAATTATAATTTCTTATAAATACATATATAATGAATATATATGATATTTTTTTTCATCTTTTAGTTTATTAAATAATTATCTAATTATATGGAACAACAAATCAAAATTCAAAACATACATGAGAAAACAAGGAAATTAATGATCAAAATAGTTAAAATAATGAATGAGTGTTAACAAATAGGAAATAAAATATTGTAATAAATTAATATATGATATTATAAACATGATTATTATTCTATTATAAGTTAGTAAAATATTTTATACCACTATACATGAGGATAAATAAAACTAAACAAAAATAAAGGTTAAGGTAAGGTAATTTCATCTCAATTTACATTCCATTGAGGTATATATTTTATAATGCACTAATTCATTTTTATTTGGTGTATATAATAAATTTGGACATGTTATATAATAAATATCATAAATATAATGATATGATAATTTTCATTTAATATTATTCTTTCATGGGGATTATTATTTAAATGTGTCAATGTGGCATGGAAAACTTTTGAATGTTTAATGATTATTCTCCTTAAGAATCACCTTAATGGTTATCTTTGCAATCTCACTTCATTTTGTGATAGATAACATTATCTTAAAACAATAGAATTATTTTAATCATTTTTTAGTGGAAATTTACTTGAATATTTATATTTTCCTACAATGGATATTTTAATTTTCTAAACTGTATATCATTTTTACATATGGTGTTCACTTTGATAGTGATTTTTTTACTAGAAAATTATTTATAAATATGTATTATTTATTTAACATGGAAAATTAATAAGGAATATTATTTATTTTGATGAATTTCAATGATGAATTCTAATTAATGGTAATGAAGAGTGGGTCTTGTAAATTATATATCCCCTCAACGCATCATTAGGTTCTTATAAGAAGAATTAGTTGGACAAATTAAATGGTTTTCTATCCATAGTTTTAAACCATCGTGTAAAAGGATTTGATAGTGTAGGTTTCCATGTGCATTAGACATGAATTACCAAAACATTAATTATATTCATAGATATTTTAGTTAATATTATTATTATCGATAAGATTTTTTATCTACATATCTATGGATGAATTTTACTCTCAATTTATTGATTCAATGGAATGTGATTTAGTTTCCTACCTTTCCGTATATATTTGTCCATTTATAGTTATTTTAATGCTATGGATTATCAATTATTTACCTTTTCATTTTGATTTATTCTCAATTATTCTTTATTTAATCTATTTTACATACCCTTACTGATCATTTTATCCCTCCCTTATTATGTTTCCTTTCTGAAGGTTATGAAGACCAAATCTTTGAATAAGCATTCAAGGATATAGTTTATTTAATTTTATTATGTATAATGTTTTTATTTTATATTTTTAAATGTATTATTGGTATCATGTATGTAATATTTATTTCCATGACTACTAAACATATCAATCCTTCAGTATTTTATTCCTTATAATCATGCCAATGTAATAAAATAATGAACCGACACTAAGATTCTAGGGGAAGGGTGTTAAAAAATCACCATAAACATATTTTTGAAATTATAAATTCAAAAAAATATTTTTTATTACAATATAAATTCTATATTGTTTAATCATGTTTTAAAATTAAACAATAAAATATAGGAAACCCCAATTTCGTTATAAATAAATATTTTTTCATTTTACTTTTATTTTTTTCTAATATTATTATAATGAATATAACTATTTAAAACATAATAAATGTATATTAATAAGTTGTAAAATTTATTTATATTAATCGCTACATTGGTTGTTACATTCTTCCCCCATTTTGAAAATTTCATCCTTGCAATTTTATTCATCATATAATTAAGTGGGGATATTTTTCGATCATAGAACAATCTGATTCAAATGTTTCTTTCTCAATCATATAGTTTTTACTGAATGCTTTAATAGGGAAAATCACCTTATTCATAAAAAATTATCTCTATGGACAATAATCTATTATAGATCTTCAATATAAGGAATGTTTTATTTCAAGTTACCAATTCAGTGATCAAAACATGTGATGCATTTGACATATATTTTTTAACAAAAAACATGAAATACTTCATATACCTGAGATAAAATTAGAGGCAATGACACTGAATTATAAAGTAATCTAAATTTCACTAGGATTTCATTAAAAACAATGAACCATGGAATGTTATTCTTCATCTCCAAATTTTTTTATTCATCACATGGAAATGTTATCATCCTTGGTGAACATATGGATTTGTTGGTTCACATGCACCTCTCGAAGAATTTTTTCAGCACTTTTGATCATGAGATATCCTCACGATCTCAAGATATTAGGATCTTCTTATGGTTCATGAATACTCGGGTTCATGGATGATAGAATTAGGATCTTCATCCCTTTACAATATTTAGTGTATCTTATACACTCAAACATCATATAATATCCTCAATGGATGAAAAAATTTCTCAAAAAATTCATATATATACTCATATAATAACGATTATTAATAATCATTAATCATCATAAATATTATTCTCATATTTTATTTATGGAATCTCCATAATCCTCAGTGGAAGGTAGTCTTAAATTTTGAATTTGGAGTATATTTCCTTGTTTTTAATTATTATTTAATTCTCATTAAAACTCTGAGTCATTACTTATATTAAAATACCTTAGATAATAAATCAGTATTCTCAGGGGGTATTTTTGATTAATACACAATATTATATTCTCTTATAAATTTTTTTAAGTATTCATATCTCATTATAATTCACTATTAAGGACTTATTGAATCATGATAAATTCATCAAGATATTTTATGATAGAAGGATCATCATAATTTCATCATCACACAAAAAATAACTGAATTTATTGGGTATTATTCACTACCTTACATAGTTAATAAATAACAACAATATTCTCCTTCATTTCAATATGCATAACTAAAACATTATAATTGATATAATAAACTAAACCCTCATGTTGTTTCTAATCATGTACATTCATGTTCATATACATAAATATTTCATAGACTATATTTATTTATTTTTTCTCTCTGGCATGCATGATATTATTTGTAAAACATTTTATCCCCATAATTTTACATGTTATGAAGCTATATATAATATAGAGCAAACTTCTTTATTTCATCTACATATTTTATACATGATATTCATTATGTACCAAACTTTAGCTCATCAATTAATCCAATCATTAATATTATACGTCTTTTATTGGTTCAACATGTACCTATGAATACCTTATATTCCATGCATGAAAATATTGTCCATCACGTTTTACCACATTAAGTTATCGAGTTGTTAAGTCATCTGAAAGTTTCATAATACTTTAGGTGTAATATGAATTATTTTTTCTCATTATTGTCAATACATATTTTTCATGTGTATCAAAGTCACCTTTATCTCAAAACATAATATTATCATATCATTTATACAATATAAATTCCCATGAATTGTTTTTCATTATCTTCTCTTTTTTATATGTGTGATCTCTCAATCTACTGTGCGGAGCATAATATTTATACTTGTGGTCACTTGAGATACTAATAATAATTTCATCTTTATGTAGTAAATTTATCAAACATTATCAATCAAATAACCATGAAATGCTCATTGTAGGTAAAAAAACAATGTGTGGTGGTTAGGATGGTTGCTCATATGGAAACTCTATCGACAATAGTATTTCGCTTATTCTTATGTTCACTTCATCGATCTTGATGCTACATTCCGTCATGTGGTAGGTTAAAATATATATCTGTGGTAATTATACCTACCGTGAAGGGAACTCATGATGTCAGTTCACCATGAACATCCAGTCAGTTTACTACTATTCATATGGTAGGCTAGAAGCTCATTTGAGTAGCCAATATATTGATAGGGAAATATACCCATGTTCACCAGAGCAGTTACTCATGCAGTTGGTTTCAGCACATACGGTGGATCTTAAGTTGGTATGTGTTATTAATTTATAAACCATTCAATATAAATAGGATTTTATTAGGTTGTATAGTTTGTATGAAACATACACTCACATGTGGTATTATGAAGATGATGACTTGGATGCTTGATTAATGGTGGTTCATCTACTACAGGATGACTAACATTATAAGAATATCTTCTTAAAACAATAATAGTTTCAAACATTATATTGTACCATTTTAATATCTTACATGTATTCCCATGACATAAAAAAAATCCCTACTCCCTATCAGTGAGATGTGAGTAACATGGCCTTCTTCAAGAACCTACAACATTTACCGCCCCATTCCATCTCCGATACAAACTATATACCGACAATGTGACTTGTATTCTCTATGTGTGCACCTAAATATCTAGTATATTCCTGATAGATCCAGGATACCTTCAGTCATGTCCCAGGAATTTCCCAGTCTACTTGGGTGGCCATATCAAGAAATCATAGACAATAGTTTTGGTAGCTCAATATTCACACACTTAGTAAAATACTAATTGCATCCCTATAATAAAATATACATTTTTTCTCAAAACCTAATCATGAATATGTTACTATTACAAGGGGAATGTATATATATAATAATCCATCATCTTCACATAATATAATCAAATTGACTTATCCAAGAATCCTAGGCACCTAACAATAATTTGGATGAAAAGATCATAATCAAGAATTATATATGATATTTTGGATAAAAATTCTCCCAACAACATGACCTCCATCAAAAAACAGACATTATAATATTAAATAAAATTAAATTATAACTTATGCCCCAAAATACCTCCTTTTGAATGTTTTTTCAATACCAATAAAATATAAGTTCCTCGATTGTTTTATCCTCTTTATTTATAATTGAATCCTAAGGAATAATATATGTTTTCTCTCATGTGACATTCATCATTCAAAACACTCGTACTCTTCTCCTTAAACAATAACATGAATAAATATCATATAAAAGGGGTGATCCAAATTAATTTCATAACAAAGAGCCTCTAATTAGACAAATATAATTCTACATTAGTTAAACCAGTGCATAAAACATTAGTGGTTAACAGTACAGATCTATATTGTATATAAAATCAAATACATGTGATACCCATCTCAAAAATTTATCATCTATCAAATTGAGTTTGTATATTTTTGTAAGAAAATTTGTAATCTATACACATAAAGAAACAGATTTAAAAAATTCAAGTATATGTCATGTAAATTCTCCTTTGTTTCATTCAATAATAAATACACAATCTCAATTTAAAATATTATTTAATAAAATCATAACATAGATCCATATGTGTTAGTATAATCCTCATTATTTATAATTCTAACATCAATCATGAAATTCCAAATTTACTGGAGGTTATAGGATGATAAATTTTTCTAATGATTTCCCCCTCAAATAATGTACACTATACGGTTATCATGGAGACTTATTTTTAACTATAATCTAAGAAAATATCATCTTATATTATGTATTTTGTGTTTATATGAAAAACCATCTCCTTCAATTTTTAGTGGGTTAGAATAACCAAACAATAATAATTGAGAATAATGAGGGAACACATCATGCCTCTTAGAAAAAATTCTTTCTAAGATCTTACTCTTAACCTAGGATACTATTTTTATCCAATATCATCATGGAAAAATTTCATTGGACTCTTTATCTTGTTTAAGTTTTTATATTTTTCTTATTTTATTTCTACACTTTATTTCCCTATTAGTGTGGAATATTTTTCTCCACATTATTTCTTAATTAATATTAATTTACTTATTTGTAATTTAAATTGTTTAGTATTTCATCCTGACTAGACTAGATAATCGTTCAATTCATTGATTCATGACCAATTTTCTCATATATCTCAAATTTATTTTAAATTTCTAGTCACCATTATTGTATACATCTATATGTACCTTTTATTCATAGCATTATACTTTTCATGATCTCTTTACTAAGGATGATTTTTTTTCTTCCTATAATTAGTTATCTAATTTTAATTTGATTTTTCTAAATAACTAAGAAAGCTTCATTGAAATTATTAAATGCCTCATAATTTTCATATGAATTACCATAGTTTTTATTTTTAAGATTCTTCTCATTTACAATATAGAGAACTTCACCTTCCAACCATGGAATGAATACCTCATCCTTGGAGAAATCCAAACTTCATCGCCCACATAATCCTTTCAAATAAGAAATACATTTTAAGTATACTTATTTTGTACAGATATGGTCATCGGTAGTCTCCTATAATATTTTTCCTTCATGTGGTCCTCTAAATACCCCCTTGGTTATTTAAAATTGCTTATAAAATAAACATTAAAACTATTAGAATAGGTTTTTTGTTCATTCTGACCAAAACACCAACAACACCTTTGAAATATTGATCCTCTATATTGGTTCTAGATCTATCCATATTTTTGTTACTTTTTTATTTTTGTAAATTGATCCATCTTTTGTCTTGAGATTATTGCCTATATTGGATGACTTATTACTTCCTTTTGTGTATAATATTTTAACCCATTATTCTTTAACTAAACCTACTAAATTTTACTTTATTCACCTATACCATTAGATATAGACAATATGTTTTCAATATGGGTATGTGAAGTTTAAATTGTTTTTATTTTTTTTTCTAATAATTTTGAGAAGACTCTCCTTTGATATCGGAAAATATGTTGAACCCTTATCTCACCCTTTTATAATTATGAACAATATTGAAACATATGTCTTATGTCTCAAATATTTATTTTCTATTGCATTTAATATTCATTCAATACCATATACCAATTTAACTTATTCACTTATCTTTAATGTGAGCATCATGATATCATCAAAATAATTTCCCTCTTTATACTACTCCCTTTTCTCTACAACATCATTATTTTTCATAAAATGATCCTCATAATTGGAACAATTATTATTCTATTTATCTAAATTTTCTTTTATTTATAGAAATTTCTAATCAGGTCAATAAAATATTCTTACTTCTGTTTGAATTACCACTCAATATCCTTCATTTATTCTCAATCATAATCCTAACACGACGAATAAAATACTTTCTCAACTTAATCATATAAGTTTAATTGATCATATAATAATAAAATTTATATGTACTATTCCTTATTTATTATTTAATTTCATTATTCAATAATAAACCAATTCTTATTATTTTTACACCAAAATTTTATTTTTTTTCTTTCTCTTAGTCTTCATTTAATTCAAGTTTAATAACGCAATTCTTTAAAATATTTTTTAAAATATGATCAATACAACTATGACTATAACATTATATAAATTTATTACTTTTCTATTTTACATTTTCCATCATTGTATCTTTTTTATAAAATAGCCATGATTTTGATGTTATATTCACCATATTCCTTATCATATAAATTAAATGTGTCAATATTTTATCCTTCTTTTATTTTACCTTTTTTCACATGGATAAAATTCCATTTCATATATGTATTTAGTTTATAAATTTAGATCCTTCCCCTTTTAATATTACATTAGGTTGTTGTGAAGTTCACCCATGTTCAAAGCTAAATTATCCTCTAAATATGAAACCTTGGGATGAAATATTCCTAGGAAATTTCTCATAATATTCATCATCGTGATTAAGTGCTCTATATTATGACCAAATCCATGAATGTTTCTGACTATTTCAATTACCCATAAGATAAAATTATATATATTCCCATCATCATTCATTTTTATATTTTCAAATATGATCCAAAAAACATGCATTTTCACTTTATTAAATTTTATATTACCCACATCAATGTTTTTTAGTTTTTCCAAAATTTATTTCATAATTTGGTGACCCATGAATTTAGAATAGACTTTCTCTAATAGAGACATCAGGATAAAAATATGTTCTTTAAAATAAATATATGAAATCCCCATATCAACATAACTCATGGGATAATATTCAATAATACTTGGAAAACATATAGTTTCTTCATATACAACTTCTTGTCTTAGTGAATGGATATTGTGATACATCTGATTCCTCCTTCCAGAGTATTTTAAACCATCAAATGTTAGTTCTCATCCAATTTACATATAATTTTGATTATCCATTTTTTAGAAATAAATAATTCTATATCTTTAGTGGAACCTCCCTATGATACCACTTGATGTTACCTAGAATGAATAGACTATTGTGGTTGGTGAATAAGTAGTATTATTTTCATGAATCATTCAAATTTATATTAAAGATCACAAACTTGTTAATTTTTTCTATCCACTCAATAAATTATCACATTTATCACCTAATACGTTTAAAAAAAATAGACCAATATTAACTCATAGTATTTAAAAATTTCTACCAAAAAACCTAATCACTTCTATATTAGTTATACCTCCAACATGGAATCCCTACTATCATCATAAAAATCTTACAACCAAGGACAGTCCAGTCCTATCAACACAAAGTGAAATTTTTCCATTCAAAAACTTCCTTCCAACACAGAATCCAATTTTTTCTCATGGATTATATATTAATAAGAATACATTTTACTTTTTCAAAAACAATGAAGAAAATAAATATAGTCTTATTCAGCCTATTTTTTTCTTTGAAAACATAGAAATGTGAACTTATAGCATTATCATATGGATAATAATGTCTAAACATGAACCTTCACAAGAATATTAGTTACATTCCTAGTCTCGAGACTTTATCCATATAATAATAGATCATGATCTTTCTCATCTTTTTGAATACTCAATTTTTTGGATACTTATCATCGCCTCTTATTATTCTTCTCTCTATAATATGGTGTGTATCTCAAACTCTCAGAATTCATAAAATATTTTCAAGGATCGAACACAATTCTTCATCACTTACTTGAATATTAATATTTGAAGAATAATAATTATTAATTATCATTAATCATCCTAGATATTATCCAAATATTTAAATTATAGAATATCCATCATCCTTGCTAGAATGTAATATCTGCATTCAAGGTTATAGAAAATTTCTATTTTTTGAATCATCATGAAAATTATATTCAAACTCTAAGTCATTATATCCATTAAATTCCATTATATAAATGATATTAATTACCACATAGTATTATTTTGATAATCATCAATCACAATTTAACTTATAAATTTCCCAAAGGAAATTGATCACATTTTTATTCCATTGAAAAAACATCATGAATCAAGATTCATTAAGGATGATATTTATCATTGAATGCTCGAATGAATTTCATCTTCATACATTAAATACCTAAAAGGCTTGGGTCTCCTTTATCGCTTTATGTGGTTAATAAATAAACACAATACTCTACTTAAATTTATTCTATATAACCCTACCGTTAATTAAAATTATAAACTCACCTTCTATGTTGTTTCTCATTATGTTCATGCTTGGACATATGAATGAATAGCGCTTGAGCCTTATTTATGTCTTTTTTATACAGAAATCATGATATTAATTATATAAAATAGTAATAGTAAAGCATTGTAATGTCTCCCACATTGGAGTTTCCTGTATCTGACTACTAACTAAAAAATAGACACACTCCCTATCAACTAGATATGAGTAAACGATTACACTCTAAGAACCTATAGTTATCACCACCCCAAGCCATCTCCTGTATATTCCACTTCCACATAGAATAGCTTAGTTCCACACTATTCATGTTCCATCTCTCTACTACCTTGATTATTATTTTCCATATAGAGTCAAACTACCCCCAAGCTTGGACCTAGCATGTCATGGGCTACATTAGTGCCAATTTTAGGTATATTTGAAACATATATTTGGAAATTCAATATTCATAGAGATGATAAAATACTAAGTGTAACCCAATAAAAAAATGGGAATCAATAACAAAACTTCCGCTTTAATATGTCAAAATTCCATGTGACATGTATTTTTAATCTCATCCATCCCATTACATTAATACATTCAATGTGTCTTCTCCAGGATTTAGTGGCCCATGACATAAAAATTTAATAACAACTCACAATAAATCATTATATATTATATTGGGGGAAAAATCCCCTAAGCACCATAACCTATATGAACAAACTCATATAGACACATTTAATGTAAATTAAATTCCAATATAATGTCAATAAGATCAACCACACCTTCATATTGATTATAATTTTCTATCTTAGATTTATATTTTTCAACATAGGACATCATTGAATATTTTGTTTAATATTTAAATTTAGATTCATCTTCCTCCTTGTAATCTTTATCTTTGTCGTCTTCCTTTCTCACAATGATCTTTTTTTTTAATTCTTCATATAATAGATTTATTCTTTGAAGTGTATTTTATGTAGGAATTTAAATTATATAATTTTTATAGCTTCCACCATAACTTCGTGGCTATGAAATATCCTAGTAAAACTTGTTTTAATCTATCCCACTTTGATCTTTAGAAATAATGTTATGAGAAATATTTTATCAAATATTACCTTACATATTTTTAAATTTTTCAACAATAGAGATAATAAAGAATATATATATATTATTCATCACTTTTATGTGTATGGGTGTTATTATGTTATATATATTTGAATGTTATTTCCTTATTTTTATGATTTTTTGTTTCTTCTAGATCGTCACTCATTTTATAGTCCACTAATATATTGTGAAATTCATCCAATGATAGATCATACATGTTTTATTCTTCAATAGTTGACACTTGTATGTTATAAAGTGGTGAAATATCTCTAAATAACATCATCCCAATATTAACATCCATTATTTCCTCAACTTGCTCATATACAGTCTTACCCACCTCAATAAAGTAATTAATGAATCCATCAATATTTTTATCTAGAAATATGACAAGATAATCGATTTAATTGTGTAAAACATGAATCTTTGTGTCTTTAAGCTTACTATCTATAGTGACCCAGGCATAATATACATGGATATTACATATTTTTAGATGAATATTAAGTAAATTACATAAATACATTCTAGAGAACCATAAAAGTTTACTGTTTTTGGAAACATGGAAATGAAATCTTGTTTCTCAGTGAATGATCTTCAATATATCCCATAAATATCTACACCTCAGTACTTATACCTAAAACATTTCTTCATAACATAGAGAAAGGAAAATATAAGAAAGGTGGATCTTAGATGGTCAATAAGGGTAAACATAGGAGAGATGTAAGAAGAAACATGAACATAGTAGTATGATAAACTGATCATAACATTAGGAGATCATATCCTGCATATCAAAGGTCATAAACATGAGTTTCGGGATAAATTTCAAAGTTTTAAGACATGACTAATAAAGAAATAAATGTGTAATCCATGAAATCACAACATTGGTATAAAACATGGAATTTGTGGCATGCACATTGGTTTATAACATTGTGAACACATATAAGTAGAAATAGGTTCATTAATTATGTTAAGGACATGAAATCATGCCCCATCATAAACTTATGGACATGCAACTTCATCAATGCATAACATTGTGAACATGTAATCAGGTTTACACATAACCATATGGACATGAAACTAATTCCATATGTAACATTAGGAAAATGTAATCAGGTTCACACATAACATTGTGAACATGTAATCAGGTTCAGACATAAACTTATAGACATACAACTAGGTCCATGAATAACATTGTGAACATGTAATTAGGTTCATGAATAAACATATAGGTGTGAAACAATGTCCATGCATAACCTTTTAAAAATGTAATCTAATTCATGTATAACCTTATGGAAATGAAACAAAGTCCATTAATAATGTTGTGATCATGTAACCTAGTTCACACATAATATTTTGAACATGTAAGAAATTTAACGCATAAAATTATGTACATGAAATTAGGTCCATTCCTAACATTGTGATCACATAATATGGTTCACTCATAACTTTGTGAACATATAATCAGGTTCAATCATAATATTGTGAACATGTAATCAAGTTCACACATAAACTTATGGACATGAAATCAGGTCTATGCATAACATTTTGAACATGTAATCAGTTTCAGACACAAAATTTATAATCATGAGTCATCCATCATTACCCAATGCATTATAGTAAGATATATGTCCCACACATCTCATGACAAAATCATTCATATATATATAGAACAAGATAATATAACATTCATCATATCATGACCCATAAAAATACATAGGTTTTATAAACATCAAATCATAACCCATGAAATGAAATGGGTATCATTAACATCTCATCACATAATAACTTATTGAAAATATATATTTTTCATAACCATTTCATCAAATCATAACCGGTGAAAAGAAGTGGGTTTTATTAACATGTTACCCATGAAAGGGAAATGTGATTCATAATTACAATTACATTAAGCATAACCCATTCATAGAAAAAATATGTATAGAAGAATTATATAATTTCTATAAAAGTCCTGAGTAACATCAACAGATGTAATCTTAGATGGAAAATAATTTTTATATATCTTTCAAATAAATTTCTTGAGGAAAATATTCTTTATTATTTGAAAAATAATTTTAATACATAAAACCATTTAAAAATAGTTTTTTTAAAAATACCAATAAAACATATAAATAATACATTAAATAATATTGAAAAAAAAATTAATTAAAAATTACTTCTAAAAACAATTTCATAAAGACTAACCTTTTACAAATGCAAAGTAATCGTCAAAGTAATGACATTGGGAAAATCCGTACAAGTCTTATGATGTAAAAAGAACATTCCTTTTACACGGTAAAAATGTTAGAATGATTTACTTGTTTCACAAGAGAAAAGAAGATTGAATTCAAGATATTAGTAAAATAAAAAAGGGTAAAAATTTCTTTTAAATCTTAGAGGATAATGGTTTAATATTCTTGGAAACCCTTTTTAAAAAACATATATTTTTAAGGAACACAGATTTCTGACTGAAGTGCAGGAAAAGTCAAGCTTTCCTAAAAACACTTTACTATCTATCTTATGATACATAGAGTATAAAACTATACCAATAAATTAATACAACATGATTAACCAGAGGTGAATAAAATTCCTGAATTTATTGAGACATGGAAGATAAGAAATCATCAAATGTAGCATAAATATAAAAAAACATGAAAATCGATGGGATTGTCTCAATAAACTTTTATACGTTGGTAACATGGGATAATACTCTTGAATTTAAGAAAATTGAATTTAAATGAAGCTTAGAATATCATAAAAATACTGATATTCCTGATATAACATGTAAAATGTATGTATATACACCTATAATAATGAATTTAGGTGTATAACAAAACACGAGTCTCAATGAAGGAAAATTGAGACAAAACTATTTTACCGATTTTGTATCTTTTGAAACCCAAACCCCATGAAATAATGATCATCAAATTGAAATGTGAATACATATAAATTTATGTATATTATAATTACAATACAGTCATGGGAAGTATATACACCACAAAAAATAGTGGAGAGCATAACATGTATCTCATATAATTTAAAAGTGAGATAAAATCCCCTTACCTTGTGTCTTGACTCTCTTTGTACTCTTATAAGATTCCTATATAAAAAATATAAGTTTATTATAAAGAACATCTAGAAGAATATTCTTATATATATTACCATATATAGTATTATTATAACCTTATATTACCTGATTTTTAATTATATTAGGTTAAGGTTTCACTTTGTGTAATATTTACTTTGTTCTACATATGTGTCTTAATTTGATACATCTTTGGTCCTTATAATTATATCAATATTATAGAATGTAAACCATGATATAAATATCAGTTATATATATTATATTATTATTATAAAATCTATATTATATAAGACTACCAAATGTAATACACATTTTATGAAGATGGTAAGCCATACGTACGCATGAATGTTGTTTTCATTTTTATTGTCATATTGAACGAAAGTATATAAATGATATATATATATATAATTATAGTATAATTAATATATCATATATATCATATAATTTCATTAAAACCATTCTTTATACATTCCATGTGGTGTTCGAACAAATCACATCGCGTTGAGGGGGTGGTAGTCCACACATTCTCAAACGAGATTATTGTATTAATTCCAAATAGAAATTAAATATATGTGTGTTTTAAAATGTAAAAATAGTATCAAATAAATATTAAATATAATATATGTCATATATGAATATATTTTCCATCATAATTTCCACCATGATTTGTGGTAAAGGAGAAATGGGAAGTCATCATTTCGTGAGGCAGTAGTTCACCGTACACAGAAATAATATGTTCAAAATTCATTAGATGAAGGTGTGTGTACATTTAGGTAATAATAGATTCATAAAAACATACTAGAATATGTATTATACTTGTTTTATCACAAAATAATGGAATAAAGCATGTTTAGGGGGTGGAGTGATAAAATAAATAAAGGAGCTTGAGAGAAGACGTTACCTCTGAATCAGGTAAATCCTTTTGGTTTGTGCCAAAAGGATTATTTGAGAATATTTCCTCAAAAAGAGAGGACTCAAGGTAGAAGATATAATCTTTGGGAGTCTACTTATGTAGATAATATACAAACTTAAATGGTTTATGAGGTGTGTGTAATTTGTATAGTTTTTGGCGCTTTATAGGGAAGGAAAAAGGACTCACATGGGATATTTTGTTCACATGTAGTATCCTAAAAAAAGTCTTAATAAACCAACCAAACTCAATAAAGGATGGTTTATGGATTAAATATGGACATAAAATTGGTGTTTTACAAATTTATGGGTCATTTGGACCCTTAATTTTAATGTTTAGTCCCAAATTAAGCTTAATTTGGCCCACTCCACTGTGATTAATTTTAATTACTTTTTCTAATCATTTTGGTAAAAAATGAACATGGCATTATTATAATCTAAATATTAGACTGAATAAAATTATTTATATATTATTTTTAAAATTTCAATCATAGAAGTTGAAAAATTAAGATTTGTGCTAATCCAGTAGATGGGAAGATAAAACGGTGTTTTAATGTAAAAAAAATTCAAAAGTTTACTAAGATTTTATATTTAGTTTCAAAGTGAAATTGATTCTCATGAATTTAATTTTATTAATATATGTAATATTTATCTAATTTTTCTTTAAAAAATATTTACAATATCATTTATAATTAATAATCAATTGAATAAAAAGATAGTTTTTAACTAAAAAGCAGTATTTTTCAGTATTCATCAAAAAATAAAGTTGCTCAGAAAAATCCCAAACATTCAATCTAGGATAATTTTGATTTTAAGAATTAAAAAATTAATTTTATTTTATCAAATTCAATTTTTTATTTTTTATAAAATTACTTTCATTGTTAGAAGCAGTTCATTTGAGAGAAAAATTTTCTTAAACATAGAAGGACCAAAAATCTTATATTTCATTATCAATATGTTTTATTTATATAAAACAATTATAAAAAATATATGGAAAATATTTATTACAATTACTATAACTATGTTTAATTTTAGATTATAATTATCTAATTTAATAAATTATATATATAAATATGTTTCGTAGAAACTCAGTGTTGCATGCATCATACGCTAAGTTGGTGTTTCTTGTAGTGCATGGCAAGTTGGTTTTGTTTGTGAAAGTAATGTTTAGATTAGTTTTTTACTATATATATATATATAACTATTTTCAATTTCATGTGTAATATAAATTATTGAAAAGAATAATTTATTGGAAAAAAATAATTCTCAAAATCTATGGGTGTTACATTCTACCCCCTTAAAATGAATTTCACCCTCGAAATTCATCTGGAATATAAAGGGTTTAATACTTAAAAATTACATTCATTGAGACCCACATCATAAAAATGAATAATAAACCTTCCCTTAAAAATGGAAATTTAGAACCATAATGATTACCCAATGTAATATATAAATACGTTTCCACAAGGGAGAACATAGGTGGAAAGTGAAAACATGGATATGGAAGAAAAATATTACCATTTTTTCGTATGGAGAGTGATAAAAAAAAGTTATGAAAATGTTAATAAACAAAAATCCATATATTATTAATGACCTAAGGTACCTTCAAATTCATCGAAAATGTAGGTATATGGAAAAAGTTTTTGTTTCAAAGAAAAGTTAAAGAGTTTTCATTAAAAGATATACTTGTATAATTCCTAAAAAACATCACCCTTTATTGTTTCTTGATCCTATTCACCTCCTTCTGTAAAAAAAATTCCTTTTCATTCTTTAAGTACCAACAAATAATATTTCCATGATATTCCATCCCATTTTCAATTAGTTATCATCCAAGCAAGGTAGTTTGAATAGGCTATCTAATAAGCATAAATCCTTATATGGAAGATAACACTTTAGTCTTACTGACTTAATCTAAAGTTTTACATATATTTTCATAAATGGATAACCTCATAACACCTATAAAATATAGAAATTCGATGCTTTATAAAGAATGTTATGGATTCATCTTAACATTGATTCCATTGTATATCACAAAGTATATCTTGGTTGTCACATTACAAACATGGGAATAACCTCATCATATATTCTCTTGAAACATGGTAATAACCTAAATTATAATAATTCCTTTTAGAAAACATGCATGATTACTTATTCCAAGGATTACTAGATATATCCATTAAATCTAATAAGTTGTAAACCTCATACTTAATGACATTGAACATTTTGTCGAAAATCACTTCTAGGAAAATCTCTTCCATCAAATTTACTTATTCATATCTAGTATATCATTATCTAAAATTCATTAATTTGGAATCATGAATTAAATAAATATTACCATACCTTAATCAAAATATCACACTTACATGAAATCAATTTTCTAGTCCATCATTACCATTCGAAACATTCTTATAAATCCTTACAAAAACATAAACTGAACAATCGATACATAATTCACCATTATTAATTATTGAATCCAAATAAATAAATACTTCAATACTTTAAGTTTAAATTTTTCAATTGAAGAGGTATTTACTTGGTTTATAAAGTAAATCATTATCTTGGTGAATTGTGATGGGTAATGGATATGTTATCAACAGATAATACATTGAACTCTGTGAAAAATCATCACTCTATAACCCTTTTTCCCGCACAAATAACATCTTCCCTTATATTTGAGGTTTTCCATAAGGTTCTTAATCCCATATTCTTAACATGTAGGAATCTAAATCTTATTTTTTCTGTATTCCTTACCATGAAAGTACATCTTTATCTTATTCTACCTATTATAAATATCCCCAAAGCTAACATTGTTAAAAATATAAAATGACAACTGATTTGGATAATCATAATATCTCATTCTACACTAATCATCCTAATTGACTTCTCATTAGAAAATATTCTATCAATTTCAACATTAATCTAGTTCCTTCAAGTTATTCATATTTACTAGAACCAGAAGAATAATGTGATAAATACTTATCATAGTAGAAAAAACATATCCAAGAAAACAATTACTTATTGAATGTCTAAATAATGAAACCTTCTATAATCTATGACACCTATAGTTTATTCTAGGTTATTCATAGATAACTTATATCTAAAAACTTCATTATTATTTGTGAAGAGTTTGTGAATTCTAAAAGCATATCCCCTAAAATTGTCAAACCAGGTGTGCAGCAGGCCCATTATCATGTATCCGATTACCCCAAGTCAATTCCAACACATCTTGTTAGAGTTATTGCCCCATGGTACATCTGTTCTAGATCCACATCCACTTGTAGTATCCAGACTGGGATTTATTTCATGGAAACCACTCATTCTATCCTTTACTGAAATTCTAGGAAATTTTCCTAAAAGTTATCCCATCCTTATACTTATCCTTAGATAAATCCCTAGATATATACTTAGAAATATATCTTGGGACCTCACTATGGTTTTTTCCTCATAGATTTAAAAAGTTTGATGAAACTTTATTTTGATACCAACTATATCAACCTAGGATTAAAATACATAGAAATTACATCCTTTTAGATGATTATTTAGTACATTACAAAATTACAGGCCAAAGGATCATAATAGTTTATTGTCTTTGGAAACATGGAAACAAAATCTTTTATATCAGTGAAATATCTTCAATATCTCCCATAAATCTCTCCACCTTTAGAACTTATATCTAAAAATTTTCTTCATAACCTAGAGAAAGTAAAGCGTAAGAATGGGGTGATCTCATATTCTAAGTAAGGGTAAAAAATGGAGACATATAAGCATAAACATGAACATAGTAGTATGATAATGTGATCCTAACATTATGAGATCATAACCTGCATATCAAAGGTCACAAACATGAGTTATGTGATAAAGCATGGATTTTCATAAAACATGAATCATAAATAAATAAATGAGTTATCCATGAAATCATAACATAGGAATAAGACATGGAATTTGTGGAGTGCACATTGGTTTATAAACATGTTAACATTTAATGTAGAAACAAGTTCACTCATTATTTTAAGGACATGAAATCCGTCCCCATAATCAACTTGTAGACATGAAACCAAGTCCAGGAATAACATTGTGAACATGTAATAAGGTTCAATCATAACCTTATGGACATGAAACCAAGTACATTAATAAAATTGTGAACATGTAATCAGGTTCACACATAACATGTGTGAACATGTAATCAGGTTCATGCATAAACTTATGGACAAGAAACCAGGACCATGAATAACATTGTGAACATGCAATTAGGTTCATGAATAACCTTATGGATATGAAAAAAGTCCATTAATGACATTGTGAATATGTAATTAGGTTTATGAATAACATTATGGATGTGAAACCAAGTCCATTCATAACATTGTGAACATGTAAATTAAGTTCACACATAACATCGTGAACATGTAATAAGATTCACTCATAAACTTATGGACATGAAACCAAATCCATGCATAACATTGTGAACACGTAATAAGGTTCACTCAAGACATTGTGATCATGTGATCAAGTTCACTCATAATATTATGAACATCTAATCAGGTTCTCACATAATCTTATGGACGAGCAATCAGGTCCATGCATAATATTATGAACATGTAATTAGTATCACACATAACATTTATAATCATGAGTCATACATCATTACCCAATTTATAGGAGAGAGATATAGGTCCCACTGATCTCATGACACAATCATTCATACATTTGGAACAGGATAATAAAACATTCATCATATCACGACCCATAAAAATACATAGGTTTTATAAAAATCAGACCATAACCCATGAAATGAAATGGATATCATTAACATGTCATCACAAAATTGCTGATCAAAAATGGATATTTTTCATAATTATTTCATCAAATTATAACTCTTAAAAATTATTGGGTTTTATAAATATGTAACTTGTGAAAGGGAAATGGGCATCATAAAGAAAATAAAATTTTTCATAATTCATTCATAGAAAAAAAATGAATAGAACCTTTAGATAATTTCCTAGAAAGTCATGAGTAACATTAAAGAATATAATCATAGATGTAAAATAATTTTAAAATATCTTTCAAATATATTTCTTGAGGAAAATATCCTTTCTTCTTCAAAAAAGGATTTTTTAACACATTAAACCATTTAAAAATCATTTTCTTAGAAAATACCTTGAAAAATTATAAAGAAGACTTGAAATCATTTTCAACAAACTAATTCATTGAAAATTAGTTTTAAATCAATTTCTTAATGATTAAACTTTTACAAATTCAATGTAATATTCAAAGGAATGATAGTGGTAAAATTTGTACATGTCGTATGAGGTAAAAAAAAATCATTTTCAAGGTAATAAGGTTAGAAGGAATTCCTTATTCAAAAAGTGAAAAAAGGATTACATTAAAGAGGATGGTAAAAGACAAAAGTGTAAAAATTTATTTTAAATATTATAGGATAATATTATAATATTCTTGGAAACCCTTTTTATAAATCATAGATTTTAAAGGAATATAGATTTCCATGTGAAGAGAGGTTAAAGTTGGGGTTTCTTAAAAACACATTATTATGTTTCATATATATCAAAAAGTAGAAAATTGCACTGATACATGAATATATTATTATTAACGATAGTTAAATATAATTTATTAATTTATTGAGATATAGAACATAATAATTCATCAAAGTAAGAATTAACTTAAACAATCTCAAAATGCGATTAGAATATCTCAATAAAATATTATACCTTGGTAACTTGGGAGCATACTGTCCAATGTAATAACGAAAAAATAACATGAAGACTAAAATATCATAAATATAATGATATTCATTATATAACATGTAAAATGTAAGTATATACAACTCAAATAACGAGTTTAGGTGCATAACAAAACATGAGTCTCAAAGAAGGAAAATTGAGCCAAAACTATTTTACTGATTTGGTAACTTTTGAAACATAAAACCCATAAAAGAATGTTCATAAAAGTGAAATGTGAATACCAAAAAATTTAATTATAAGATACATCTTATACAATCATGGTAAGTATATACACCACAAAATAAATAGTGTCGAACAAAACATGTATCTCACAAAAATTAAATGTTAGATGAAATCCCCTTACCTTGTGTCTCGACTCTCTCCGTACTTGTACAAGATTAATATATAATAAATATAAGTTTATTATAAATATATTATAAAAAATATTAATATATATATTACTATATATGGTTTTATGATTACCATATATTACCTACTTGTTAGTGATATTATGTTATGGTTTCACTTCGGGTAATATTCACTTTATTCTTCACTTGTGTCAAAATTTGTTACTCCTTTGGTAATTATAATTATATGATGATTCCAAAATGTAAACCACAATATAAATATCAGATATATAAATTATATATTAATTATTATAGTCTATAGAATATAGTATTACTAAATGGAATACACCATTCACGGAGACAGTAAGCCGTACGTACGCATGAATGTTGTTTCATTTTTTATTGTTGTATTGAAGAAATTATGTAAATGAAATATATATATATATGTATGTATTCATATATATATATATAGAGTAGAATTAATATATCATTTATATCATATATTATCATTAAACCCATTCTTAATACATTCCATGTGGTGTGTGAACGAATCACATTACTTTGAGGGGGTTGTAGTCCACACTTCCTCAAACAAGATTATTATATAGACACCAAATGAAAAGTAAAGATATGTGCGTTGTAAAAGGAATAAATAATCTTAAATAAATATTAAATATATTATTTTACATATATAAATATATTTTCCATCATATTAGCCACTATTATTGGTGGTAAAGAAGAAATGAACAATCATCATTTCATGAGGTAGTTGTTCTCCATACACAGAAATAATATGTTCAACATCCTTTAGATGGAGGTGTGTGTAAGTTTAGGTTAGAAAAATTTGGTAAAAATATAATATTATATCTATTATAATAGTGTTTTCACAAAATAATTTAATAAAGTGATTGGAGGGGGTGGAGAAATATAATAAATAAAGGTGTTCGAGAGAAGATGTTACCTCTAAATCAGGTAACTCCTATTGGTTTGTGCCAAAAGGCTTCTTTGAAAATATTTCTATGGAAAATTATGATTCAAGTTATAAGGGAGAATTTTTGTGCGGATAATTTTCTTGATAATGTATGATCTTAAAATGTTTGATAGGTGTGTAGAATTGGTAGAGTTGGTGGCCCTTTATAGGGAAGGAAAAGGGCTCACATGGAATTTTTAAAAAAGAAATAGGTATGCACATGTTATTACCTAAAACTAGTCATAAAAAACCAAAAAACTCAAAAATATAACGTCTATGGAAGAAATATTTACATAAAATGGGTTTTGTATAAGTTTCTAGGTCATTTGGATCCTTAATTTTAAGGTTTGTTCCCAAATTAAGCTTAAAATGGCCTTAACCACTATAATAAATTTTATTCACTTTTAATAATCATTTTCGTCAAAATTTAACATCGAATTATTATAATATAAATATTTTACTTAATACAATGGTTTATGCAATATTTTTCGAATTAAAATCAAAAAGGTGTAAAAATTAAGATTAGTTCTAATCATGCAGACGGGATGAAATAATAGGGTTTTAAAGCGGAAAAAATTCAAAAGTTTATTAAGATTTTATATTCATTTTCAAAGTGAAATTGATTATAATGAATGAAATTGTACTAATAGATATAATATTTATCTTATTTCACCTTAAAATATTTAAAATATCAAATATAATTCATTATTAATTATAGAAAATTTTAGTTTTTAACTAACAAGTAGTATTTTCACTACTAGTCAAAAAATGAACTTTCTCAAAAAAATCCAAAAACTTCACCCTAGCCTAATTTCAATGTTATGAATTAAAAAATTAAGTTTATTTTATCAAATTAAATTTCTAAATGTATTCAAAATTATGTTCATTATTAGAAGCGGTTCATTTGAGAGAATGATATTTTTAAAACATAAAAATACTGTACCAAAAATATTATCTTTCATTATCAATATGTTTTATTTATATAAAAATATCGTAAACCATATTTTTACAATAGTTATTAATATTTATATAACTATTTTTAACTGTTATTATATAATCACCTCATTCAATTAATTATATATATGTATATATAAATTTTTTTATAGAAACTCAGTGTTGCGTGCTTCGTATGCCAAGTCGATGCTGCTTGTAGTTCAAGACAATTCAGCATTTCATGTGAAAAGAAATTTTGACTTAATGTTTTAATATATATATATATATAAATATTTCCAGAGTAATTTGAAATTAAAAACATTGAAAATATAAATTAATTTGAAAACAAATTCCCAAAATCATGGGGTGTTACACTATCATCATTGTAAATATTAGCCATCTTATCCCATGTTTCCTTAATATAAGTAAAAGAACAAAAATTAATATACATATATATATATATATATATGATTTTACAATGAAAAAGAAAAATAATTTTCTGAATTGGAATTATTATCAAGTATATTTTTATCACCTTCAGTAATGGATAATTTCAGATCATCACTTACATGTATTCAATGAACAAGAACAGAGACAATTTCAGTAAAATATAACATATTTAAAATATCATTATATTCTACCATATTTTCTAATTTCACGCATTATGTAAAGGGAATAATTTTTTATTCAATTTATTCTCCCTATAGCTATTTAAATCTTGAAAAATTCATTCCCCAAAACCTATGGCTCTAATACCACATATTTTAACTATTAACCTAAAAACCCAAAGTGGGGGTGGAGGTATTATGATGTTGATGTTTTATTTATTTTTTCATGATATTTTTCTCATGTTTACTATAAAAATATAAATTTATCATTCTTTAAAAAGACAAACACATTCAATAAAATCATTGTAAATGAAAGGAAACATGTGTTTTACTTGGTTCACCACTAAGGGAAAATTGAAGGACAATACATCTCAGTGTATGAATATATAATAAGTTAATAATATCCATTTTAAGAATGAATTTTTTTCTTAAGTATTAACTATAAATCCCATAAAAATTATCTCCTCTTGACCTATTTTATATTTTTTTGGGGTAGGGGTTATAATGATAAGATACAATATACATGTTTCATAACATATTTTTATAAACATAATGTGGACACCATTATAATTTGGTTATTATAATTATCATTCATTATTTCCATTCAATTACATATCATAAATTGTTTTCATTTTTCTTAGTATCACAATCATCCAATTTTCACTTCATAGTGATGATTTCAATATAAGAAATGAATAACTCTTTCAATTATTATTATTCTTCTCCATTGGTATCCCCCGAGTATTCCAAAGAAAATTATAATATTTTAATTATATATAAAACTCTGTAAAAGTTGAGATAATATTCAATTTATTTCATATAAAATAAACAAAATTTACATATTTTGAAAATGTAAATTTCATGAATTTAGGAACATGAAATCCTCCATTTCACAGATTCATAATCCTTTCAGTTTTACACAAAAAATTTTGGGCTCACTACATAAAATCTATGGGTTTATATATTACATAATAAAATTATAAATAAAAATATATGACTAATAACATTCCAATGCACGAATAAATGTAAACATATGATTTGATTAATGGAGTGATCACTTTCAAGGACCTATTTTTTATTTTAAATAACAAAAAACATCAGAACCTAAACCTCTCTTATACTTAGTATGATCAATTCTATTTTCAATTGAAGATTCAAATTATGATTTTTGACTATAAGAAGTCACCATTTTATTGAATATGTTTCTTAACCATAAATCACAAATTAAATTAATCATACAATTTGATAAATGATTATTAAAAAATGATCGAATGACTCTTCCGTGATGGGAACATTTCTTGATTTACCAGAGGGAATGACCATTATGTTCTTATATATGGATCACATGGAGTGGAAGAAACCCATAAAAAATGAATGAGGGACCTTTAAATTTTTGTCAATTTGTTATTTTATATATTAATAATCAAAATGACCCTTATATATTGTTATGATGACCAATATGAAATTGAATCTTCTATTAAATGATTCTTACAAAATTTATTTTTCCAAAAAATTCTGCTTACAAAATTCTAAAAATAACCCTTACACAACCTCAAATGTCCATTAAAAAATTCATGATAAATATTATGAAATTTCATAAGACCCGTATTGTTTCAAGCCTTTTTGATATTCCCATATTCCTATATCCCTGGTGATCCTTACAGTATAGAATTATATAAATTGAATGAAAACTGTTCAAACCATATGATTCTAAAAATAATCTAAAACACCTCCTACCTTCTTCAACTTATGGTTCTCCAATTATACTAAGAAACCTTCGTGTTTTAATCAATTCCAAATGTTTATGATATAGTTTCAATAGTAAATAAATTACTTGGATAGATTTGGGTCACCACTCATACTTTATATAGAAAATAAATTAATTTTGTAATCACTATTACAGAGTATAGAATAAATCATTATGAATTATAATAAGGATTAGATCATTAAAATTTTACCCAATTTACCAAATATATTGAATATTATTCATTTAATCATGAAACATCCAATATCCAAGGCTACGATAATGCAACAAAAATTATAGGGTAAAATTTATTGTTATAAGGATTAAATCTAAAGTTTTGGGGAGTCCACATGAACTTCTAAATCAATTAAAAGTGATCCAAATTAAGGGTACATACATTGCTCAAAAAATGGAAATTTGAGGTGAAATTTTCTAGAATATATGAAGGTATACAAGGAACACAATTTGAGTCCATTTTTGGTGTTACTCATACTGAATTAAAACCTTTTATGTGGAAGGCATATGATATTTAAAATGCATTATAAAACAAATTAAATATATAATCATATATAGTTAAAATATTTAACTATATGGTAACAAAATGATGTAAAGGGTTTATACATCAATTAAGTGGATTCATTTCACTAATTTATATCTTATATTAATTTTAATTAAGGATTTGTAGTGTATATAATTATTTTTAAACAATGAGTTATTACAAATAAAATGAGAAAATTCATTTGATACACAAGGTCTATAATTAATTCAATTTTATAACATGTTAAAAAAAATAAGATAATGAATAATTTATTTTTATCTAGGAGTTCATATTTTATCCAATGTATTATTAATATCATAATGACCTTTCCTTGGCATATTTTTGGTAATAAAATCTTCTAATTAGATTATCACTCCAAACATACTAAATTTTAACACAATAAAAAATAAGTTCTATATATTAACAAAATGATTTTTTCAAATTATAAATATATTTTAATGAAAATACAGTTTCTTAGATGATAGTGGATGTATTTTTTGGACATAAAAATTTAAAAGTGAAAAAAAATTATGGATATAAGAATTTTATTCAAAATTTATTATCACTTTTATATCATAAATTAGTGTATAATATATTGTTAATAATTGATATTAATGTAAATATATAGAAGAATTTTGTTTTGATTTGATCTCAAAGGAATATTTTGAAAGAATTACTCTATCATGATAATGATATTCTTAGAAAGAGTTATAAATTGATTTTTTTTCATTATAATTAAATTATATATCATCATGTAAATAAGTATTAATATTATTTTTAAAGAGTTGAAAATGAGTATAAACAATAATTCTCTAGCCATTATTTATTTCTATATATATATTAACTATTAAAGGGGTTTAGTTAGGGGATTTATCATATGGTTACTAAAATATTTCCATGTATATACATAGTGATGCAATGAGTTTAACAAAACCTTAATAGAGTAGTAAACATAAGGCCCCTATGATAGACATTATATGAGATATGATTATAGAATAAATTATCTGTGGGGTTTTGAGTATTCTTAAATAATATTCATAATTTTTAAAATGGTTCATTTTATAAATAATGTAGTCTCCACTTTTCATTCTTTCATGTTGGAAATATATATTAAATGATGATAATTGAAAATTAACCACTCTATTTAAGAATTTTAGTTATCCCTAATAGATGATATACATAGTGTGTTATTGGTTATTATGAAATGAGAATAATAAGATGGTCTGGGTTTCATATAGAGATATTGGATTCAATAATAATTCCAAAAACAGGTTTTGTGTATTGGATGAACAACTATATATATCACATGGAGTGTCATACTCTATGAATTTGGTATAATAGGGGTGAATGTATTATATTTACTCCCTATAAATAAATTTTACAAGATACCTATAATGAAATAATTTATATATTTATATTTTTCATACAGCTTACTTAAGGTTTAGAAGACCAGGGGTGGTTGGGCATGTTAATAATCATTTCATCTATTCTGGTTTAACTATGATGATATTTCTATTATAATATGATGAGTATGACATTTGGTCCCTTTATTAAAATATAGTGAGATGTGTATGGTTCTATATAGATAAGTGAAATTTCATGTTCTTATCTATTTGGGAATGAACAATGTGATCCACTCATTGATCTTGATGAATAGAATGTGGTTTTCCATAAATATTTTTTATTAGTATTCATATACCGAATAACATATGATTAGTTTATATATGGTTCTAATAGAATATATATTTAGTAAACATGATGTGTTGAGAAGAATGATTAAATTAAAGTTCATACGTATATATTATATAGGTCATGGAAAATATTATAGAGATATTTGAGTAAAGAAGATATCACTACAACTCCAATCGTGGATTTTGTAGCATTGATACTTCTCAATAGGTTGATCTTTACTTATAAGCATCTATTATAAAATCTAATGTTACCAAATGGATTGGGATTAATATTTTTATTTTTTTTAATTTGTCAAGAAAAGTTAATTAAATATATGTTGGAGTTTGGTAATTTTTAACAACACAATCCATGAAAAAGTTGAAGGTATAAGATGTAGTTATAATTCACTATTATTATTGTATATACACCTTCCATTTCACTTGTTTATAGAGATCCATTAATATGTATATATGTAGAAGCAATATTAATTTTTATTATTACTAAGATGTAATTAATGCGGAAATAAAAAAAATAAAACAATAAAGAATATTATTTATATTCTAAAAAATTATTTTTAATTGTGATAATGTGGTGTGTGGTGTTTTTCTATATTCCTAATTTAACACACAAAGTTTTGTGAATTATTATTTTTTGAATTAATCTATATTTTTGATAGTTTTTATTTCACATAACAATGGAGATATATATATATACACATATACACACACACACACACACATATATATATATTAAAAAAATAAGTCAAACATTCCATTCACAATACATCAACTCTTCTTACGCTACATGCAATACTAACTTAGCTTGCGCTATACACAATACTGAGTTGTTTTGCGCTACCAGCAACACTGACTTGGTGTATATTACACGCAAAACCGAGTTTCTGCAAATCATCATTTTATTATATATATATATATATTAAAATTTTATAATTGTAATCTTTCTGTTAAACAGAGTAATATTAATAGTAATATTTAATTTTTCAAATATTTATTATAATGGTTTTATATAAATATAACATATTTATAATGAAAGATATAATTTTTTATAAAGTTATTATATGTTTAAAAATACTATGAACTACACTTCATGTCCTTATATGAAAAAAATAAAATTATTATTAGACACATTTAGAAATTTAAGTTGATAAATAAAATTCATATTTTTAATTTATAAATCTAAAATTATCATACGGTGAATTTTCGATATTTTTTTGAGTAATATCGTTTTTTAATGAATCGAGAAAAACAATCCTTTTAGTTTAAAAATGGTCTTTTCATTTGAATAATAATTATTTTAAAATAATATTTTAAATTTTTTTAATGTAAAATTACATCAATTATACATAAATTAATTCAATTCATGTCATTAAGATAAATTTCACTTTGAAACTTAATTTCAAAACCTAATTTTTTTTGAGCATCTTTCTAATTTAAAGCCCTATAATTTCATCCCCTTTGCGTCATTAACATTAATCGTAATTATTAAAAATATTTGATTTGAATTAAAAAAACTAACATAAACCATTTAAATCAGTATAATATTTATATTATAATAATATCAACTTAATTTTTGACAATTTTTTTTAGTAAAAGTGATTAAAATTAATCATAGTGATAAAGGTCAAATTAAGCTTAATTAGGGACTAAAATTTAATATTAGGGGATAAAATGACCTATCCACTTTTCCAAAACCCATTGGATGGAAATATTTTGAACATAAACCTACCATTATTGATTTATATTTGTTTGGTATGAATTTTTTTAGGTAATAACAGGTGTTCACTTAACTTGTTTTAAAAAAATTCAAGTGAGTGCTTTTCATTCTCTATAAAAGTCCACCACCTCTCTGACATCCTCAAACCTCTCAAACCACTTATTTTTTGAACTAATATTCCTAATACACTTACCAAAATTCCTATGTTCCTTCTATAAACCTTCTATTTGGAATAAGAAAATCAATGGAATCCTTTTGGAACAAACCAAAGGAGTTACCCGATTAAGTGGTAACGACTTCTCTCAAGTCCTTTATTTTATTTTCCTTATCCACCCTATACAAAAATATTTATTATATTATTATATAAAAAACTAGTATAATAAATATACTAGTATGATTTAATGTAATTTTGTATACCTACACTCACACACACCTCCATCAAATGAGTAACGAACATACTGTTTCTGTGTACGATGAACTGTTAACTCACAAAACGATGATTATTTATTATTCCATTACCATACATCATGGTGGAAATTATTATGGATAATATATTTATATGTGATATATATAATATTTATACTTTATTTATTATTATGGATTTTTTATTTCGAATATACCTTCATTATTTCCATCTTATGTAAATATGATAATTTCATTTGAGGAAGTGTGGACTACCTTCCCCTAAAAGAGATATGATTTGTTCATACACTACATGGATTGTAATAAGGATGATTTTAGTGAATATATATGATATATATTATATAATAAATCTATTTTCATAGTGATTTATATATACATATAGGTCTTTTAGTTTTTTTTCTTTCAATACAACAACTAAACGGGAACGGCGTTCATGCATACGTATGGCCTACCATCTCCATGAACGGTGCATTCCGTTTCATAATTATATAATATACAGATTATTATAATAAACATATACAACATATACATGATATTTATATCATGTATTATATTCTGTAAATCATTTTATATGTATAAGTTCAAAATATATAACAAATTAAGACACATGGGTAGAATAAAGAAAATATTACCCAAAGTGAAACCTTAACATATGATGGTTAACAAGAGGGTAATATAGGGTAGTAATAAAAAAATATGGTATTATATATAATAATATGTATCATTAAATGATGTAAAACAAATTTATATTTATTAGAAACATGGTTTTAATGATTATGATGAGAGTCAAGACATAATGTTAGGGGATTTTATCTCACTTTTTATTTCCATGAGATACATACATGTTATCCACTCTTTCATTTTGTGTGGTGTATATAGTATAAATGGTTTTATTACATGTATATTATACTACAATTTAGGGGTATTAACATATCCATTTTTTATATTTCTTTCAGGGGGTTTATGTTTTAAAAGTTACCAAATCAGTGAAATGGTTTCGTCTCAATTTTAATTCTTTGAGACTCCTCTTTTGTTATGCACCTAAATTATCTTTTGGGGTATATATACTTAAATTTTACATGTTATATCATTAATTTACTTATTTTAATGACGTTTTATGTCTCATGTAATTTCATTTTCTTACATGGATAGTATGATCTCAAGTTACCATGTTATAATAACTTATTGAGATAATCTAATCTCTTTTAAAGATAGTTTATGTTCATTCTTGCATTGATGAAATATTAATATCCATCTATTAAGAATATTTATTAATTTTCTTATCTTACGGTTATTATATATTTATTCATATATTGATACAATTTATTCCACTCTTTGATAAATAATATAGTTAATAATGTGTTTTTAGGAAAGTCCAAATTTACCCTCTCTTCAATATAAAATTTGTGTTCCTTCAAAACCATGTTTTATAAAACGGATTTCCAAGAGTATTATACTAATATCCATTGATAATTATTTTTTTACCCTTTTTTATTTTTCCAATGTTTTCATGTCAATATTATTGTCCCTATCTGAACAAGTTATTTTATTAATCATTTTACCATGTAAAAGGAATTTTATTTTTACCTCATAAGAACTGTTCATATTTATTTACCTTTAATACATTGAAGATTTATTTTAATTTTTAAAGGATTATTTTTAAGAAAATGTCTACAATGAAATGTGTTTCAAAATGTTTTCAATATTTTCTTTATGTTTTCAAGGAAAATATTTTTCAAAAATGTTTTCAAGATTATTTTATAAGTTTTCAAGGAAAAAGGGTTTCATAATGATTTAGAATATTATTTTTAAGTTTTCAAGGTATTTTTATAAGAAAATTATTTTTAAATGATTCAATTTAAAAAGAATTATTTCAAATAAGA
Organism: Viscum album; assembly: GCA_963277665.1. Lineage (NCBI taxonomy): Eukaryota > Viridiplantae > Streptophyta > Magnoliopsida > Santalales > Viscaceae > Viscum > Viscum album. The sequence goes on along the minus strand of OY728119.1, from coordinate 764,715,092 downwards.
AAGGATATATTCCCTAAGAAATGTTATTGAATGATATTTCAAAATTATTTTCCATCTAATATGATATCTGTTAATGTTACTCATGGCCTTATAAGAAATTATTTAAAGGATACATTCATATTATATCTTGAATGGTTTTTTTGTTTTGATGGAATTATTCTTATGACACCTGTTTAACATCCATAGGTTATATTCTTTTGAAACTCAATTATTTTTATGGGTTATTCTTTGATTAAACTATTATGAAACCCATCTATTTTCCATAGGTTATGATGCGATGAAATGTTAATGATACTCATTTAATTTCATGGGTTATGATTTTTTATGTATAAAACATATGTATTTCTGTGGGTCATGACATGATGAATGTTTTATTAACTTATTTAACATGTATGAATGATTTTTTTACAAGATGGGTGGGACATCTATCTCCCTATAATGAATTGAATAACGATGGGTGAATCATGAGTATAGATGTTATGTGTGAACCTAATTACATGTTCAAAATGTTATGCATTAAACTGGTTTCATGTCCATATGTTTATGAGTGAACCGGATTACTTTTTTATAATGTTGTGAGGGAACCTAATTATGTGTTCACAATGTTATGAATAGATATGGTTGCATGTTCATATGTTTATGCGTGAACCTGATTATATGTTAACAATGTTATGTGTAAACCTTTTTACATGTTCACAATGTTATGGATGGACCTATTTTTATGTCCATATGTTTATATGTGAACCTGATTACATGTCCATAATGTTATGAATTAAATAAAATACATGTTTAAAATGTTATGTATGGACTTTGTTTCATGTCCATATGTTTATGCATGAACCTGATTACAAGATCAAAATGTTATATGTGAACCTGATTACATGTCCACAATGTTATGAATGGACCCAATTTCATGTCTATATAGTTATTTGTGAACCTGATAATATGTTCACAATGTTATGCATGGACCAAGTTGCATGCAGATAAGTTAATTCAGGGGAATTATTTCTTGTCCATTACTTATTGAGTGAACCTATTTCTACTTATACATGTTTACAACAGTATAAACCTATGTGCATGCCACAAATCCCATGTCTTATTCATATGTTATGATTTCATGACTTTTTCTCTTAATTATCTTATGATCTATGTCTTAATAACTACAAATATTTATTATGATCTCTAATATGAAGGGTATGATCTTCAAATGATATGCTCAAGTTCCATACCCTTTTCTTTATTTTATTCTTACACATTTCCTTTATTTACCCTTACTGAGCTTCTGAGCTCACCCATTTCTTATGTTTTCTTTTCCCCATGTAATGAATAATGTTATTAGCTAGAAGTACTAAATGTTGTTATCTTAAAGGGAGATTTTGAAGATATTTCACCAAGATAGAATATTTTGTTTCCATGTTTCCAAAGACACTAAACTATTATAGTCCTTGAGCATGTATTTTTGTAATGTACCGAATATTCATCTAAAATGTTATAATATATTTGTATGTTAATATGTGGTATCTATAGTTGGTATCAAATGAAATTCTTAGTCAACCTTTGGAATCTAGGATAAGAAAACTTTAGTGAGATACCTTTGTATATTTATAAGGACATGTTTAGGGATGTATCTCAGGATATGTATAAGGATGAGTTAACATATAGGAAAATGACCTAGAATTTTTCTAAAGGAAAGAGTAAGTGGTTTCCTAGAAATACATCCATGTCTAGATACTATAAGTGGATTTGGATTTGGAACAAATTTACCTAGGGGTAAAAACTCTGAAAAGATGTTTCAGGCTAGATTTGGGGTAATATGGTACATGATAACAGACCTTGCTACAGTTATAGTTGACCCTCCTAGGGGATATTCTTTGAAAATTCACAAAACGCTTCATGAACCATCATTAAGGATATAAATAGAGGATGACTATGAGTAACCTATTATAAACCTATTGTGTCATATATTAAATAAGTAGAAGCTATGATTTAGCCACCCTATAAGTAAATTTTCATGAATATATGGCATCCCATAATGATAAATGTTTCTCACACTAATCATTCTAGTTTTATTAAATGGATATAAATACAAAAAATATTGTTAAAATTTAATGTTTCATTTTTATAAATAATGGTAATTCTGTGAATATATTTCCCAAGTAGAAATATCATAAAGAGAATAAAGAAGTTGATATGAGTATTGGTTATATATCTAAAGATAATGAGATTTAAAATGACATGTGAAAGGTATGTGATGTTCTTCTAGTATTTTTTACATTAAACATAAGAATCATGATTAGATTGATGTTGAGGAACATTAAGAGATGATTCAAATTTCATATTCTAGGTAATAATTATTAAGTAAGAAGTTGATAAATCATAAGAAATGGTTTAAAAATAAAGGTGGATTAATGAAGAATTAATGTTTAGGAACTCAAGGATTATGTTATATGAATCATGAAATGTATAAGTTTTTTCAGAAAGAATTTCACTAAGGATTGAAAAGGACATGTTTAAGGGTATTGAAGACATAAAAAATTGATTTCTAGGAAAGGTGATATTTTTATTAAGGGAAGGTCTTAATTATTGCCTAAAATTGAGATAATGATATTTGAAAAATGATATTTTAGATATGAATAAGTAAATTGGATGATATAGGTTACCCTAGAACCGATTATTGACTAAATTGTATATTTCATCAAGGTTGAAGTTTATGACTTATTAGATTTAGAGAATATATTTTGTAATCTATTGAATAAGAAAGAATGTATATGTTACAAAAGGATTTATGGTAATTTAGGTTGTTACCATATTCCAAGAGAATTTACCACGAGGGTATTTACATGTTTGTAATTCAATAACCAAGATCTCATTTGTGATATACTTGGGAGTCAATGTTAAACTAATTTTGTGACTTCTTTCTAATGATTTGGATTTTTATCTTTTGGTAGGGTTATAAGGTTAACCATATATGGAAATATTAAGTTAAAATTTGGATGATGTTTGGGAAAATAAATTATTTTCGTTCCATATGAGGATTTAAGCTTATTGGATAAAATTTTATAAAAATGTGGTGTTGATGCTAACTGATGAAATATGGGATTTCATATCATGGGTCTCATGATTTTTAGTGCATCAAGAATGAAAAATTCACCTTAATTTTTGGATAAATAGGTGATGTGGATCAAGGAACCAAAAAGGGTGAGGATTTCTCGAAATAGTGTAGGTATATGATTTTATGAAAATTCTATAACATTAGAAAAAAGGATCTTGAAACCAAAAATTTTATCATAGTACCTCCATTTTTTATGAATCATATGGTCCCTTAGTTCATCACATATTTATGGATTTCTAATTGTTAACTTTCTCTGTACTTTTTTCTCTATCACTATTCTTCAGAACTTGATAGTTATATTTTTCTTTAATATCCATTTTTCACTTCTCACATATGTTCTCCTATATGGAAACCTAGTTAAATTTTACTTTGGGTAACTCCTTTGTTGCCAACTTCATTTTTCATAAAGTAAGTTTTAGTATCCATTTTTATGATGTGGGTTTCTATGAATAATAATTTCAAGTATTAAACCTTTGATAACAAAGACAAATATCGGGGGTGAAATTCATTTTAATGAGTGTATAATGTAACACCCCTAAATGTTGTGAATTTTTTTCAAATTAATATATCTTTTTAATATTTTTTCATTTCACATGACAATTAAAAGAGTTATATATATATATATATTAAAATACTATCTCAAACATTCCTTTCACATAGAACCTACTCATCTTGCGCTATATGAAATACCGATATGGCCTTCACTACATGAAATATAGAATTTTCATTCACAACCCACAACACCAACATGGCGTATGTTACACACAACGCCGAGTTTTTGTGAAACATTATTTTATTATAATTTTTTAAATGAGATAATTATAACCTATTCATTAAAAATAGTAATATTAATTGTAATAACAAATTTTCAAAAAAAATTTATCATGTTTTATAGAAATAAAACGTATTTATAATAAAAGATATAATTTTTTGTAATGTCCTTATATGTTTAAAAATACTCTGAACTACACTTCATTTTCTTCTATGAAGAACAATGAAATTAATTTTAGAGACATTTATAAATTTAATTTTATAAAATAAACGTTATTTTTGAATTTATAATGCTAAAATTTACTTAGGGTGAATTTTTGATATTTTTCTAAGAAACTTCATTTTTTGATGAATAATGAAAATGTTGCTTTTAGGATAAAAACTCCCTGTTCGTTTAATTAGTTATTTAAGTTACATTATAATATAAATTTCCTTTAGTGTCACATTAGATAAGTTATATTTATATGAGAACTGTTTAGGTAATTATAATCAATTTCACATTGAAATTGAATATAAAACCTAATAAACTAATGAACAATTGTCTACTTTAAAGGCACGTTATTTTGGTTCATCTAACGGATTAACATTAATCTTAATTTCTATGCTTAGATGATATTAAATTCTAATAACTAACATAAAATTTTTAATCATTATAATGTTTGGTGTTTAATAATATCAACTTAATTTTTTGACTAAAAATATTAGTAAAAGTGATTAAAATACTCATAGCGATTATGGTCAAATTAAGCATAATTATGGACTAAACCATAATATTAGGGGTCCAAATGGCCTATAAACTTGTCCAAAATAGATTGTATGGAATTATTTTATAAATAAACCTTCCATTATTCTTTTACTTTGGTTTAGTGTGTATTTTTTAACGTAAGAACATGTGTACACCTAACATGTTTTAAACAATTCCATGTCAGTCCTTTTCCTTCCCTATAAAAGGACACCACCTCTCTCTCATCCTCACACCCCTAAAAACTCATAGGTTCGGCCAATATCTTCCCAATAAGCTTAACAAATCCCTCCCTTCCTTTTATAATATTTCCCTTTGTAAGAATATAATTGAAGGAAGCATTTTGTCATAAACCAAAATGAGTTACTCGATTAAGAGGTAACATCTTCCATCAAGTCCTTTCATTTTCAACTTATCCACCTACTAAAAATATATTTATTCTATTATTATATAAAATAAAATAATATTAAATATACTATACTATTTTTATGTAAATGGTTCTTCACATACTTACACATACCTCAATCAAATGTGTAATGAACATACAGTTTCTGTGTACGGTGAACAACTGCCTCACAAAACCACGATTGTTCATTTTTCCATTACCACCTATCATGGTGTCCATTATGATAGAAAATATATTTATATAAGATATATGATATATTTATAATATCTTTATTATTATTTAATTTTTATTTATAAAATACCTTTATTCTTTCCATTTAATGTAAATAAAATAATTTTGTTTGAGGAACTGTGTACTACCTCCACCTGAAAGCAATATAACCCGTTCATACCCTACATGGATTGTATTAAAGATGGTATTAGTAAATATATAAGATATATATGATATCATAAATATAATTTTAAAATTATCTATATATATATATACATATATGTATTTCACTTTTTTCCATTTAACATGATAATTAAACAAGAATAGCGTTTATGCGTACGTAAGGCCTACCGTCTCTATGAACAATGTATTCCATTTCATACTTATATATTATATAGTTTATTATAATACACATATAATGTATTATAATTATATTTATATCATGTTTTAAATTTTTTAAATCCTAATATAAGTATAAGGACCAAATATATAACATATTAAGACACATGTGAAGAATAAAGCGAATATTACCCAAAGTTAAACCTTAACATAGGATGGTAATAAAAGGGTTATATAAGGTTGTATTAAAATTATATATGGTATTATATACAATAATATGGTTCTTTAAAATATGTATAATAATTTTATATTTATTATACACATGTTTTTAACGAGTTTGATGTGAGTCAAGACACATGGTATAATGATTTTATCTCACTTTTATTTTGATGAGATGCATGCTATGTTCACCACTCATTTATTTTTTGTGGTGTATATAATTCCCTTGATTGTATTACATGTGTATTATATTTAAATTTATGGGTATTTACATATCCATTTTATAATATATCTTATAAGGGGTTTAATTTTCAAAAGATACTAAATCAGTGAAATAGTTTTGTCTCACTTTTCCTTCTTTAAGACTCATGTTTTGTTATGCACCTAAATTCTACTTGATGTGTATATAATTCAAATTTTCATTTTATATCATGAATTTACTTATTTTAATAACATTAAATGTTTCATGTAATTTTCTTCTCTTACATGGATAGTAAGATGCCAAGTTACAATGTTATAAGAGTTTATTGAGACAATCTCATTGCTTTTCATGATTTTTTATGTTTATGCTTCATTTCATGAAAACATAAGAAACATCTCTCAATAATATTCATTAATTTATTTATCCACTAGTTGTTAAATTTTTATTAATATATTGTTACCATTAATTCCACTCTTTTCCGCATAAGATAATTAGTAAAGTGTTTTTATGTAATCCTGACTTTACCCTCTATTCGGTCAGAAATTTGTGTTCCTTCAAACCATGTTTTCTAAAAAGGGTTTCAAAGAATATTATGTTAATATACTATGAACATTAAAATTATTTTTTACCAATTTTGTCTTTTTACAATGTTTTTAATGAAATATTCTTATCGCTTTCCAAACAATGCATTTTTCAAACCTTTTTACCATGCAAAAGAATTATTCTTTTTACCTCATCTGACATGTATAGATTTATCCACCATTAATACTTTGAAGATTTAATTTCATGTTTAATGGTTAATTTTCCAGAAAATATTTTTAAAATATATTTTCAATGAAATGGTTTTCAATATATTTTCAAGCTCTTTTTATATGTTTTCAAGGAAAATATTTTTCAAAAATGTTTTCAAAATTATTTTTTATGTTTTCTAGGAAAAGGGGTTTCAAAATTATTTCAAGTATTATTTATATGTTTTTAAGTTATTTTTTTAAAAAAATATTTTAAAATGGTTTAATGTATTAAAATTATATTTCAAATGAGAAAGTATATTTTCCTTAGAATGTTTTTTGAAAGATATTTCAAAATTATTTTTCATCTAAGATAACATTTGTGGATGTTACTCATGCCCTTATAGGAAATGATATAAAGGTTCCATTCATATTAAAAATTTAATGGTTTTGTGTTTTTATGTAATAATTAATAAGAAACCGATTTCTCTTCAATGTGTTATATTCATTTGAAACCCTATTCTTTTCACGAGTTAAGATTTCATGATATGGAAATTAAACCTACATGTTTTCCATAGGTTATAATGTGAGGAAATGTTATTGATACCCATTTCATTTTGTGGATGATTATTTATTATTTATAAAACTTATGACTTTTTCTGGATCATGATATGATGAATGTTTTATAATCTTCTAGTACAAGTATGAGTGATTTTATTTCGAGATGGGTGGGACCTATATATGCCTCCAATGCATTGGTTAATGATGGAAAACTAATGAGTATAAATGTTATGAGTGAACTTGATTACATATTCAAAATGTTAGACGTGGACCTAGTTTCATTTCATATGTTTATCCTTGAACTAGATTACATGTTCACAATGTCATTATGGAACCTTATTAGTGTTGACAATATTTTTCATAGACCTTTTTGTATGTCTATATGTTTACGCATGAACCTGATTATAAGTTGACAATGTTATGAGTAAACCTGATTACATTTTTAAAATGATAAGAATGGACCTAGTTTTATGTCCATATGTTTATACATGAACCTGATTACATGTTAAAAATGTTATGTATGAACTTGATTACGTATTCACAATGTTATGTGTGGACTTGGTTTCATGTTCATATTTTTATGTGTGAACTGGATTACATGTTCACAATGTTATGCATCAACTTGGTTTCATGTCCATATGGTTATGCGTTAACCTGACTGAACACTAAAAATGTTATTAATGGACCTAGTTTTATTTCCATAATTAAATACGGGGCCTTATTTCATGTACATAACTTAATGAGTGAACCTGTTTCAACAAATACACGTTTACAATGCTATAAACCAATGTGCATGCCCTATGTCTTATTCAAATGTTATGATTTCAAGACTTATGATTTAAATTATCTCATGGTCTACGTATTAGGAAATACCAATCTTTATTATGATCACAAATATACAGGGTATCATATTCAAATTTTATGATCAAGTTCCTTACCTTTTTTTTTCATGTTACGATTATGCATTTCTTTAATTTACTCTTACTGAGTAACTATGCTCACCCATTTCTTATGTTTACATTCCCGAGGTTATGAAGAATTTTTTTAGGTAAATGTAATAATGGTGGAGACCTTATTGGAATATATTTAAGATCTTTCACTATGATAGATGATTTTTTCTGAGTTTCCAAAGACAATAAACTATTATGGTCCTCAGGAATGTATTTTTGTAATGTACCAAATATTCTTCTAAACTGATGTTATATCCATATATGTTAAGTCTGGGTCACTATACCTAAATCCATTTATGTTTTTTTGATATGAATTGAAGTGATATATTATTCCCTATGAATGTTTGAAGAGTTTATAAACATAGTTAAGAAAGATATGGAAATATAATCTGGAGGTGAGAATTTGAAAAAAACATAGGGAAGATCCCTAGAACAGAATACTGATAAGGTAATGGAGTCACATTATGAAACATAATATTATATAAATCATACATAATATTTTCTTTATGATTCATGATATATCCCACTGCATACGAAACATATTTTCTAATGATTGAACATAAAATAGTTGATAGAAAGATATTATAATAATAAAAAATATATTTAAAAGAATATGAATGATATGTGTTTAAGGCTTTGCTGAAATATAGAAAATGAGAAAAACCCTTTTATACATATGATACTTGAATCATATGGAATATTCTCAAGTCATATAAAATATATCTAATATAAAACAAAACATATCTTAGAGTGAATATCGAAAAATTATTAGACATTATATGATACATAAGATATTATGGTTGATATAGTTGATAGGAAAAGTCATGTGTACGATTATCATGAGAATTTAGAATACATCCATGAGAATAAAAAAGATATTATAGAGTATTACTAAAATATATGAGCTTATATAAGTAGTTTGAATTGTATTTTTTCCTTACATAAGTCATACCAGTTAATAAAATATGAATTTTCTAGAGAATGACATTAGGAGATGTTGAGTTATTATTCATGAAGTAAATATCACAATGATAGAGATTGAGGAATGATTCAATAGAAATGAGAAGGATAAAATAAATGAATATTAATTTAGAAGACCACTTCTAGATAAATTTTATTTTTAAATATAGTTATTCGGAAATCATTAATAGTGATTAAATATACATAAATCACTAGAATAAAAATTAAACTAGATTAAATGAGAAGATGGTAACTTATGAAATATCAGTTTGGAAAAGTTAATAGAATAATAAGAATAATATTTTTAGATCATGGGAAGTAGTACCACTCAATTTTGATTAGATATTATGGGATAATATTAATGTTATCATGGTGATTATTGTCATATAATTTCTAAATTCAAAATATAAAAACTGTATTCACGTGATTATAAGAATATAAAATAAGTGTATAAGAAATATATATTTTATGAATAAATATATAGGTTGAGATATTGAAATAATCTTGAACATCATAGGGCTTATGAAAAAATGAAGACGAGGAGGTGGAGAAGGATGACAATGAGGATTTTCTAATTTATATCCAATTATCATTAAACGAGAATAAAAATAAGTATATGAATAATAAGTTAGAGTGTATACATTCCCTATAAAATACTTAAATAATATAAATCAAAAAACCAGGGAAGATAATATTTAAGAAACTATGACATTTATATTAAATAAATAATTATTATATGTGTGGATAATATAGATGAATTGGTTTGATGTTGAGATGAGAAGAATACTGAAAATCTTGTAGTGTTTTTATTCAAATATTTTAAGTAATATTCCATGAATTTGATTAATAATAACCCATATAGGTTTTTTTTATGACAACCTATAGTTTATTTAATGATATTGTTCATGTTATGGGTGTAACACAATTGTAAATAGGTAGGATCCAGTATAAGGATCCAATATGAAGACTATAAATACATAGAAATATTTATAAATTATTTAATGAGATGTTTTATATGTATTCACTTAATGATTTTAGCGAAGAAACTTCTCTCAAACTTGACCTGGATATAGAATGTATTAGATACCCACATTAAGATAAACCTTGTAAAAATATAATGTTCTAATGTCTTTTTTATTTACCAATTTTCATGTGGTTTTGTGTCTTGGGAGTTTATAAACATATCCAGAATAATAACTGATGGAAATGTTTGAATATTAATAAGTAATATCAAAATTGAGTAATGTTATTTAGTAAAATGGGTTTATGCTTACTTATCCCCCCCCCCTCAGTGTGAATACACAATCCTACTTTGACCTTCTAGGGGTATTAATTCTAAATTATAATTACATTTATTATATCTATTTCCTCTCATAGTTTTTTATGATATAAATATATATAGTATAAATCGGAATAATTTTTTGAGTTCCAAAGCCATTCGATGCCTTTCAAACACTTCCTTGGGTAAGGCCTTTGTCAGAATATCTGCAACCTGTAGTTCTGTAGGCACATACTCCAACTTCACAATTCTTTGCTCATACTTCTCCTTGATAAAATGATACTTTATCTAAATGTGATTTGTCCTTGAGTGATGGACCGGATTTTTGCTGAGATTTATAGCACTTTAGTTATTGCACTGGATTCTGATCGGAGACTTCACTTCAACACCCATATCACCATGATGTTGTTTCATCCATAATAACTTTGTGCAAGATTGAGTGGTAGGAATGTACTCAGATTCTGCGGTGCTCAACGAAATGCAATCTTGCTTCTTGAATAGCCATGAAACACTCAATTCGGCAAGATAGAAAGAACCTCCTGACGTTGACTTCCTGTCATCTGCTAAACTGTCCCAATCTGCCTCAGTATATCCCAATAATTCTGACTGAGATTTTCCATTATACATCAAGACGAAGCCCACTGTGCCCTTGATATACCGAAGAATTCTTTTCACTGAAAACATGTGGCTTTCCATGGGATTACTATGATATCTCACTGCATGGCATGTGGCGAATACAATGCCAGGCCTTGTTGCAGTCAAATATAAAAATCTTCCATTAATTTGCCTGTATTCTGTGATATTAACTATCTTTCCATCCTCATATTTGGACAATTTAATCTGGGTAGCTACCAGAATCTTCATCTCCTTGTAATTTTCCATCCCAAATCTTTTCAAAACCTCCTTGGCATATTTGGATTGTGAAATGAATGTCCCTTTCCTTCCTTGTGTTACCTGTAGACCAAGGAAAAATGTTAGTTCTCCAATCATTGAAATTTCGAAATCACTTTTTATGAATTTGGAAAAATGTCTTCACTAGGCTTCCTCTGATCCGCCAAATATTATGTCGTCGATATAAAACAAGACCATCATCCTTTGATTACTATTGTTGTTGAAATAATGATTGTAATCAACTCCCCTATGCTGGAAACCAAGCTTATTCAAGTACTGATCAAGCCTTGAGTACCATGCTCTTGGTGCTTGTTTCAACCCATACAGTGCCTTCTCCATTCTGGAAACCTTGTTCTCATCCTCATGAATGAGAAAACCATCTGCCATCTCAATAAACACCTCTTCCTCTAGAAATCAATTCAAAAATGCAGATTTGAAATCCATCTGGAACACTTTGATCTTCCTTTGCACTGCGATGTCTAGGAATAATCTGGTAGTCTCCAGCCTTGCAACTGGTGAAAATGTCTCATCAACATCTATTCCCTCGATCTGAGAGTACCCCTGTCATGAACCATCCTTAGGGCCCATGCCGTGACAACCCCAAGCCCGCATTCCATAGGCCAAGGGCTGGCGACTATCACCAAAGGCGTAAATCCTGATAAAAGGGAAGGCATTGACTTCATATTAGTAAAAAAACACAACTGAGTATGCAAGCTGAAGTAAACACTATGTAAACCGAGTAAAAAAGTAGGTGCTGGAAAGTAAATGGGCCAGAATACAAACCAAACTGAAAGTATAGTACAACTGTAAAGAAAGAATAGCTGCAGTAAAGTAAACCAACAACCACTGAGTCGTCCTCCGGATATCCCACCTAAATGGTGGGTACATATAGTCTGTTCATCTCCTTGGGTCTAGTCGTCCACTCCATGTATGTCCCGCCCAGTGATCCACCTACAGGTACCGTCCCACTCCACAAGACTCCACCTCGATCAGTGATTTATGTCGTCTGCATCCAACACAATGTAGTGCGGGCATAGCCCGTGCAGCCGTGAGTATACGATAATCAGTGGGGACCCCGAGACCCCCGATGGTCTCCTGGAATCCACAAAGGATAAAAAACAAAGGAAAAAAATACAAACACGATGTATCAACCAAATCTACTTAGGTATATTCCCATACATATACCAAAGTAATCAATTCCAGTTCATCTCCAACTCACGAGCCCAGGTACAACCCAGTTCACAAAGGAAAGCACAACCCAGTCCACACATGAAAACAAGTCAATCACATCGATGATAATGATTGAAAGTCAAGACTCATCTCACATAGGTATACTACTCACGAAGTGGGGTGGAGATGATAGATTTATCCTCTGAATTATATCCCCTGCCGAACCCACGTAGGATCCTAGTACAGAAGTCGTCACTGCCGAACCCACGTAGGATCCTAGTACAGTAACCATCACTGCCAAACACACGTAGGATCCAAGTACAGTCGTCATTTTAATTAGGATTTCATTAAAAACAATGAACCATGGAATGTTATTCTTCATCTCCAAATTTTTTTATTCATCACATGGAAATGTTATCATCCTTGGTGAACATATGGATTTGTTGGTTCACATGCACCTCTCGAAGAATTTTTTCAGCACTTTTGATCATGAGATATCCTCACGATCTCAAGATATTAGGATCTTCTTATGGTTCATGAATACTCGGGTTCATGGATGATAGAATTGGGATCTTCATCCCTTTACAATATTTAGTGTATCTTATACACTCAAACATCATATAATATCCTCAATGGATGAAAAAATTTCTCAAAAAATTCATATATATACTCATATAATAACGATTATTAATAATCATTAATCATCATAAATATTATTCTCATATTTTATTTATGGAATCTCCATAATCCTCAGTGGAAGGTAGTCTTAAATTTTGAATTTGGAGTATATTTCCTTGTTTTTAATTATTATTTAATTCTCATTAAAACTCTGAGTCATTACTTATATTAAAATACCTTAGATAATAAATCAGTATTCTCAGGGGGTATTTTTGATTAATACACAATATTATATTCTCTTATAAATTTTTTTAAGTATTCATATCTCATTATAATTCACTATTAAGGACTTATTGAATCATGATAAATTCATCAAGATATTTTATGATAGAAGGATCATCATAATTTCATCATCACACAAAAAATAACTGAATTTATTGGGTATTATTCACTACCTTACATAGTTAATAAATAACAACAATATTCTCCTTCATTTCAATATGCATAACTAAAACATTATAATTGATATAATAAACTAAACCCTCATGTTGTTTCTAATCATGTACATTCATGTTCATATACATAAATATTTCATAGACTATATTTATTTATTTTTTCTCTCTGGCATGCATGATATTATTTGTAAAACATTTTATCCCCATAATTTTACATGTTATGAAGCTATATATAATATAGAGCAAACTTCTTTATTTCATCTACATATTTTATACATGATATTCATTATGTACCAAACTTTAGCTCATCAATTAATCCAATCATTAATATTATACGTCTTTTATTGGTTCAACATGTACCTATGAATACCTTATATTCCATGCATGAAAATATTGTCCATCACGTTTTACCACATTAAGTTATCGAGTTGTTAAGTCATCTGAAAGTTTCATAATACTTTAGGTGTAATATGAATTATTTTTTCTCATTATTGTCAATACATATTTTTCATGTGTATCAAAGTCACCTTTATCTCAAAACATAATATTATCATATCATTTATACAATATAAATTCCCATGAATTGTTTTTCATTATCTTCTCTTTTTTATATGTGTGATCTCTCAATCTACTGTGCGGAGCATAATATTTATACTTGTGGTCACTTGAGATACTAATAATAATTTCATCTTTATGTAGTAAATTTATCAAACATTATCAATCAAATAACCATGAAATGCTCATTGTAGGTAAAAAAACAATGTGTGGTGGTTAGGATGGTTGCTCATATGGAAACTCTATCGACAATAGTATTTCGCTTATTCTTATGTTCACTTCATCGATCTTGATGCTACATTCCGTCATGTGGTAGGTTAAAATATATATCTGTGGTAATTATACCTACCGTGAAGGGAACTCATGATGTCAGTTCACCATGAACATCCAGTCAGTTTACTACTATTCATATGGTAGGCTAGAAGCTCATTTGAGTAGCCAATATATTGATAGGGAAATATACCCATGTTCACCAGAGCAGTTACTCATGCAGTTGGTTTCAGCACATACGGTGGATCTTAAGTTGGTATGTGTTATTAATTTATAAACCATTCAATATAAATAGGATTTTATTAGGTTGTATAGTTTGTATGAAACATACACTCACATGTGGTATTATGAAGATGATGACTTGGATGCTTGATTAATGGTGGTTCATCTACTACAGGATGACTAACATTATAAGAATATCTTCTTAAAACAATAATAGTTTCAAACATTATATTGTACCATTTTAATATCTTACATGTATTCCCATTACATAAAAAAAATCCCTACTCCCTATCAGTGAGATGTGAGTAACATGGCCTTCTTCAAGAACCTACAACATTTACCGCCCCATTCCATCTCCGATACAAACTATATACCGACAATGTGACTTGTATTCTCTATGTGTGCACCTAAATATCTAGTATATTCCTGATAGATCCAGGATACCTTCAGTCATGTCCCAGGAATTTCCCAGTCTACTTGGGTGGCCATATCAAGAAATCATAGACAATAGTTTTGGTAGCTCAATATTCACACACTTAGTAAAATACTAATTGCATCCCTATAATAAAATATACATTTTTTCTCAAAACCTAATCATGAATATGTTACTATTACAAGGGGAATGTATATATATAATAATCCATCATCTTCACATAATATAATCAAATTGACTTATCCAAGAATCCTAGGCACCTAACAATAATTTGGATGAAAAGATCATAATCAAGAATTATATATGATATTTTGGATAAAAATTCTCCCAACAACATGACCTCCATCAAAAAACAGACATTATAATATTAAATAAAATTAAATTATAACTTATGCCCCAAAATACCTCCTTTTGAATGTTTTTTCAATACCAATAAAATATAAGTTCCTCGATTGTTTTATCCTCTTTATTTATAATTGAATCCTAAGGAATAATATATGTTTTCTCTCATGTGACATTCATCATTCAAAACACTCGTACTCTTCTCCTTAAACAATAACATGAATAAATATCATATAAAAGGGGTGATCCAAATTAATTTCATAACAAAGAGCCTCTAATTAGACAAATATAATTCTACATTAGTTAAACCAGTGCATAAAACATTAGTGGTTAACATTACAGATCTATATTGTATATAAAATCAAATACATGTGATACCCATCTCAAAAATTTATCATCTATCAAATTGAGTTTGTATATTTTTGTAAGAAAATTTGTAATCTATACACATAAAGAAACAGATTTAAAAAATTCAAGTATATGTCATGTAAATTCTCCTTTGTTTCATTCAATAATAAATACACAATCTCAATTTAAAATAATATTTAATAAAATCATAACATAGATCCATATGTGTTAGTATAATCCTCATTATTTATAATTCTAACATCAATCATGAAATTCCAAATTTACTGGAGGTTATAGGATGATAAATTTTTCTAATGATTTCCCCCTCAAATAATGTACACTATACGGTTATCATGGAGACTTATTTTTAACTATAATCTAAGAAAATATCATCTTATATTATGTATTTTGTGTTTATATGAAAAACCATCTCCTTCAATTTTTAGTGGGTTAGAATAACCAAACAATAATAATTGAGAATAATGAGGGAACACATCATGCCTCTTAGAAAAAATTCTTTCTAAGATCTTACTCTTAACCTAGGATACTATTTTTATCCAATATCATCATGGAAAAATTTCATTGGACTCTTTATCTTGTTTAAGTTTTTATATTTTTCTTATTTTATTTCTACACTTTATTTCCCTATTAGTGTGGAATATTTTTCTCCACATTATTTCTTAATTAATATTAATTTACTTATTTGTAATTTAAATTGTTTAGTATTTCATCCTGACTAGACTAGATAATCGTTCAATTCATTGATTCATGACCAATTTTCTCATATATCTCAAATTTATTTTAAATTTCTAGTCACCATTATTGTATACATCTATATGTACCTTTTATTCATAGCATTATACTTTTCATGATCTCTTTACTAAGGATGATTTTTTTTCTTCCTATAATTAGTTATCTAATTTTAATTTGATTTTTCTAAATAACTAAGAAAGCTTCATTGAAATTATTAAATGCCTCATAATTTTCATATGAATTACCATAGTTTTTATTTTTAAGAATCTTCTCATTTACAATATAGAGAACTTCACCTTCCAACCATGGAATGAATACCTCATCCTTGGAGAAATCCAAACTTCATCGCCCACATAATCCTTTCAAATAAGAAATACATTTTAAGTATACTTATTTTGTACAGATATGGTCATTGGTAGTCTCCTATAATATTTTTCCTTCATGTGGTCCTCTAAATACCCCCTTGGTTATTTAAAATTGCTTATAAAATAAACATTAAAACTATTAGAATAGGTTTTTTGTTCATTCTGACCAAAACACCAACAACACCTTTGAAATATTGATCCTCTATATTGGTTCTAGATCTATCCATATTTTTGTTACTTTTTTATTTTTGTAAATTGATCCATCTTTTGTCTTGAGATTATTGCCTATATTGGATGACTTATTACTTCCTTTTGTGTATAATATTTTAACCCATTATTCTTTAACTAAACCTACTAAATTTTACTTTATTCACCTATACCATTAGAGATAGACAATATGTTTTCAATATGGGTATGTGAAGTTTAAATTGTTTTTATTTTTTTTTCTAATAATTTTGAGAAGACTCTCCTTTGATCTCGGAAAATATGTTGAACCCTTATCTCACCCTTTTATAATTATGAACAATATTGAAACATATGTCTTATGTCTCAAATATTTATTTTCTATTGCATTTAATATTCATTCAATACCATATACCAATTTAACTTATTCACTTATCTTTAATGTGAGCATCATGATATCATCAAAATAATTTCCCTCTTTATACTACTCCCTTTTCTCTACAACATCATTATTTTTCATAAAATGATCCTCATAATTGGAACAATTATTATTCTATTTATCTAAATTTTCTTTTATTTATAGAAATTTCTAATCAGGTCAATAAAATATTCTTACTTCTGTTTGAATTACCACTCAATATCCTTCATTTATTCTCAATCATAATCCTAACACGACGAATAAAATACTTTCTCAACTTAATCATATAAGTTTAATTGATCATATAATAATAAAATTTATATGTACTATTCCTTATTTATTATTTAATTTCATTATTCAATAATAAACCAATTCTTATTATTTTTACACCAAAATTTTATTTTTTTTCTTTCTCTTAGTCTTCATTTAATTCAAGTTTAATAACGCAATTCTTTAAAATATTTTTTAAAATATGATCAATACAACTATGACTATAACATTATATAAATTTATTACTTTTCTATTTTACATTTTCCATCATTGTATCTTTTTTTATAAAATAGCCATGATTTTGATGTTATATTCACCATATTCCTTATCATATAAATTAAATGTGTCAATATTTTATCCTTCTTTTATTTTACCTTTTTTCACATGGATAAAATTCCATTTCATATATGTATTTAGTTTATAAATTTAGATCCTTCCCCTTTTAATATTACATTAGGTTGTTGTGAAGTTCACCCATGTTCAAAGCTAAATTATCCTCTAAATATGAAACCTTGGGATGAAATATTCCTAGGAAATTTCTCATAATATTCATCATCGTGATTAAGTGCTCTATATTATGACCAAATCCATGAATGTTTCTGACTATTTCAATTACCCATAAGATAAAATTATATATATTCCCATCATCATTCATTTTTATATTTTCAAATATGATCCAAAAAACATGCATTTTCACTTTATTAAATTTTATATTACCCACATCAATGTTTTTTAGTTTTTCCAAAATTTATTTCATAATTTGGTGACCCATGAATTTAGAATAGACTTTCTCTAATAGAGACATCAGGATAAAAATATGTTCTTTAAAATAAATATATGAAATCCCCATATCAACATAACTCATGGGATAATATTCAATAATACTTGGAAAACATATAGTTTCTTCATATACAACTTCTTGTCTTAGTGAATGGATATTGTGATACATCTGATTCCTCCTTCCAGAGTATTTTAAACCATCAAATGTTAGTTCTCATCCAATTTACATATAATTTTGATTATCCATTTTTTAGAAATAAATAATTCTATATCTTTAGTGGAACCTCCCTATGATACCACTTGATGTTACCTAGAATGAATAGACTATTGTGGTTGGTGAATAAGTAGTATTATTTTCATGAATCATTCAAATTTATATTAAAGATCACAAACTTGTTAATTTTTTCTATCCACTCAATAAATTATCACATTTATCACCTAATACGTTTAAAAAAAATAGACCAATATTAACTCATAGTATTTAAAAATTTCTACCAAAAAACCTAATCACTTCTATATTAGTTATACCTCCAACATGGAATCCCTACTATCATCATAAAAATCTTACAACCAAGGACAGTCCAGTCCTATCAACACAAAGTGAAATTTTTCCATTCAAAAACTTCCTTCCAACACAGAATCCAATTTTTTCTCATGGATTATATATTAATAAGAATACATTTTACTTTTTCAAAAACAATGAAGAAAATAAATATAGTCTTATTCAGCCTATTTTTTTCTTTGAAAACATAGAAATGTGAACTTATAGCATTATCATATGGATAATAATGTCTAAACATGAACCTTCACAAGAATATTAGTTACATTCCTAGTCTCGAGACTTTATCCATATAATAATAGATCATGATCTTTCTCATCTTTTTGAATACTCAATTTTTTGGATACTTATCATCGCCTCTTATTATTCTTCTCTCTATAATATGGTGTGTATCTCAAACTCTCAGAATTCATAAAATATTTTCAAGGATCGAACACAATTCTTCATCACTTACTTGAATATTAATATTTGAAGAATAATAATTATTAATTATCATTAATCATCCTAGATATTATCCAAATATTTAAATTATAGAATATCCATCATCCTTGCTAGAATGTAATATCTGCATTCAAGGTTATAGAAAATTTCTATTTTTTGAATCATCATGAAAATTATATTCAAACTCTAAGTCATTATATCCATTAAATTCCATTATATAAATGATATTAATTACCACATAGTATTATTTTGATAATCATCAATCACAATTTAACTTATAAATTTCCCAAAGGAAATTGATCACATTTTTATTCCATTGAAAAAACATCATGAATCAAGATTCATTAAGGATGATATTTATCATTGAATGCTCGAATGAATTTCATCTTCATACATTAAATACCTAAAAGGCTTGGGTCTCCTTTATCGCTTTATGTGGTTAATAAATAAACACAATACTCTACTTAAATTTATTCTATATAACCCTACCGTTAATTAAAATTATAAACTCACCTTCTATGTTGTTTCTCATTATGTTCATGCTTGGACATATGAATGAATAGCGCTTGAGCCTTATTTATGTCTTTTTTATACAGAAATCATGATATTAATTATATAAAATAGTAATAGTAAAGCATTGTAATGTCTCCCACATTGGAGTTTCCTGTATCTGACTACTAACTAAAAGATAGACACACTCCCTATCAACTAGATATGAGTAAACGATTACACTCTAAGAACCTATAGTTATCACCACCCCAAGCCATCTCCTGTATATTCCACTTCCACATAGAATAGCTTAGTTCCACACTATTCATGTTCCATCTCTCTACTACCTTGATTATTATTTTCCATATAGAGTCAAACTACCCCCAAGCTTGGACCTAGCATGTCATGGGCTACATTAGTGCCAATTTTAGGTATATTTGAAACATATATTTGGAAATTCAATATTCATAGAGATGATAAAATACTAAGTGTAACCCAATCAAAAAATGGGAATCAATAACAAAACTTCCGCTTTAATATGTCAAAATTCCATGTGACATGTATTTTTAATCTCATCCATCCCATTACATTAATACATTCAATGTGTCTTCTCCAGGATTTAGTGGCCCATGACATAAAAATTTAATAACAACTCACAATAAATCATTATATATTATATTGGGGGAAAAATCCCCTAAGCACCATAACCTATATGAACAAACTCATATAGACACATTTAATGTAAATTAAATTCCAATATAATGTCAATAAGATCAACCACACCTTCATATTGATTATAATTTTCTATCTTAGATTTATATTTTTCAACATAGGACATCATTGAATATTTTGTTTAATATTTAAATTTAGATTCATCTTCCTCCTTGTAATCTTTATCTTTGTCGTCTTCCTTTCTCACAATGATCTTTTTTTTTAATTCTTCATATAATAGATTTATTCTTTGAAGTGTATTTTATGTAGGAATTTAAATTATATAATTTTTATAGCTTCCACCATAACTTCGTGGCTATGAAATATCCTAGTAAAACTTGTTTTAATCTATCCCACTTTGATCTTTAGAAATAATGTTATGAGAAATATTTTATCAAATATTACCTTACATATTTTTAAATTTTTCAACAATAGAGATAATAAAGAATATATATATATTATTCATCACTTTTATGTGTATGGGTGTTATTATGTTATATATATTTGAATGTTATTTCCTTATTTTTATGATTTTTTGTTTCTTCTAGATCGTCACTCATTTTATAGTCCACTAATATATTGTGAAATTCATCCAATGATAGATCATACATGTTTTATTCTTCAATAGTTGACACTTGTATGTTATAAAGTGGTGAAATATCTCTAAATAACATCATCCCAATATTAACATCCATTATTTCCTCAACTTGCTCATATACAGTCTTACCCACCTCAATAAAGTAATTAATGAATCCATCAATATTTTTATCTAGAAATATGACAAGATAATCGATTTAATTGTGTAAAACATGAATCTTTGTGTCTTTAAGCTTACTATCTATAGTGACCCAGGCATAATATACATGGATATTACATATTTTTAGATGAATATTAAGTAAATTACATAAATACATTCTAGAGAACCATAAAAGTTTACTGTTTTTGGAAACATGGAAATGAAATCTTGTTTCTCAGTGAATGATCTTCAATATATCCCATAAATATCTACACCTCAGTACTTATACCTAAAACATTTCTTCATAACATAGAGAAAGGAAAATATAAGAAAGGTGGAGCTTAGATGGTCAATAAGGGTAAACATAGGAGAGATGTAAGAAGAAACATGAACATAGTAGTATGATAAACTGATCATAACATTAGGAGATCATATCCTGCATATCAAAGGTCATAAACATGAGTTTCGGGATAAATTTCAAAGTTTTAAGACATGACTAATAAAGAAATAAATGTGTAATCCATGAAATCACAACATTGGTATAAAACATGGAATTTGTGGCATGCACATTGGTTTATAACATTGTGAACACATATAAGTAGAAATAGGTTCATTAATTATGTTAAGGACATGAAATCATGCCCCATCATAAACTTATGGACATGCAACTTCATCAATGCATAACATTGTGAACATGTAATCAGGTTTACACATAACCATATGGACATGAAACTAATTCCATATGTAACATTAGGAAAATGTAATCAGGTTCACACATAACATTGTGAACATGTAATCAGGTTCAGACATAAACTTATAGACATACAACTAGGTCCATGAATAACATTGTGAACATGTAATTAGGTTCATGAATAAACATATAGGTGTGAAACAATGTCCATGCATAACCTTTTAAAAATGTAATCTAATTCATGTATAACCTTATGGAAATGAAACAAAGTCCATTAATAATGTTGTGATCATGTAACCTGGTTCACACATAATATTTTGAACATGTAAGAAATTTAACGCATAAAATTATGTACATGAAATTAGGTCCATTCCTAACATTGTGATCACATAATATGGTTCACTCATAACTTTGTGAACATATAATCAGGTTCAATCATAATATTGTGAACATGTAATCAAGTTCACACATAAACTTATGGACATGAAATCAGGTCTATGCATAACATTTTGAACATGTAATCAGTTTCAGACACAAAATTTATAATCATGAGTCATCCATCATTACCCAATGCATTATAGTAAGATATATGTCCCACACATCTCATGACAAAATCATTCATATATATATAGAACAAGATAATATAACATTCATCATATCATGACCCATAAAAATACATAGGTTTTATAAACATCAAATCATAACCCATGAAATGAAATGGGTATCATTAACATCTCATCACATAATAACTTATTGAAAATATATATTTTTCATAACCATTTCATCAAATCATAACCGGTGAAAAGAAGTGGGTTTTATTAACATGTTACCCATGAAAGGGAAATGTGATTCATAATTACAATTACATTAAGCATAACCCATTCATAGAAAAAATATTTATAGAAGAATTATATAATTTCTATAAAAGTCCTGAGTAACATCAACAGATGTAATCTTAGATGGAAAATAATTTTTATATATCTTTCAAATAAATTTCTTGAGGAAAATATTCTTTATTATTTGAAAAATAATTTTAATACATAAAACCATTTAAAAATAGTTTTTTTAAAAATACCAATAAAACATATAAATAATACATTAAATAATATTGAAAAAAAATTAATTAAAAATTACTTCTAAAAACAATTTCATAAAGACTAACCTTTTACAAATGCAAAGTAATCGTCAAAGTAATGACATTGGGAAAATCCGTACAAGTCTTATGATGTAAAAAGAACATTCCTTTTACACGGTAAAAATGTTAGAATGATTTACTTGTTTCACAAGAGAAAAGAAGATTGAATTCAAGATATTAGTAAAATAAAAAAGGGTAAAAATTTCTTTTAAATCTTAGAGGATAATGGTTTAATATTCTTGGAAACCCTTTTTAAAAAACATATATTTTTAAGGAACACAGATTTCTGACTGAAGTGCAGGAAAAGTCAAGCTTTCCTAAAAACACTTTACTATCTATCTTATGATACATAGAGTATAAAACTGTACCAATAAATGAATACAACATGATTAACCAGAGGTGAATAAAATTCCTGAATTTATTGAGACATGGAAGATAAGAAATCATCAAATGTAGCATAAATATAAAAAAACATGAAAATCGATGGGATTGTCTCAATAAACTTTTATACGTTGGTAACATGGGATAATACTCTTGAATTTAAGAAAATTGAATTTAAATGAAGCTTAGAATATCATAAAAATACTGATATTCCTGATATAACATGTAAAATGTATGTATATACACCTATAATAATGAATTTAGGTGTATAACAAAACACGAGTCTCAATGAAGGAAAATTGAGACAAAACTATTTTACCGATTTTGTATCTTTTGAAACCCAAACCCCATGAAATAATGATCATCAAATTGAAATGTGAATACATATAAATTTAAGTATATTATAATTACAATACAGTCATGGGAAGTATATACACCACAAAAAATAGTGGAGAGCATAACATGTATCTCATATAATTTAAAAGTGAGATAAAATCCCCTTACCTTGTGTCTTGACTCTCTTTGTACTCTTATAAGATTCCTATATAAAAAATATAAGTTTATTATAAAGAACATCTAGAAGAATATTCTTATATATATTACCATATATAGTATTATTATAACCTTATATTACCTGATTTTTAATTATATTAGGTTAAGGTTTCACTTTGTGTAATATTTACTTTGTTCTACATATGTGTCTTAATTTGATACATCTTTGGTCCTTATAATTATATCAATATTATAGAATGTAAACCATGATATAAATATCAGTTATATATATTATATTATTATTATAAAATCTATATTATATAAGACTACCAAATGTAATACACATTTTATGAAGATGGTAAGCCATACGTACGCATGAATGTTGTTTTCATTTTTATTGTCATATTGAACGAAAGTATATAAATGATATATATATATATAATTATAGTATAATTAATATATCATATATATCATATAATTTCATTAAAACCATTCTTTATACATTCCATGTGGTGTTCGAACAAATCACATCGCGTTGAGGGGGTGGTAGTCCACACATTCTCAAACGAGATTATTGTATTAATTCCAAATAGAAATTAAATATATGTGTGTTTTAAAATGTAAAAATAGTATCAAATAAATATTAAATATAATATATGTCATATATGAATATATTTTCCATCATAATTTCCACCATGATTTGTGGTAAAGGAGAAATGGGAAGTCATCATTTCGTGAGGCAGTAGTTCACCGTACACAGAAATAATATGTTCAAAATTCATTAGATGAAGGTGTGTGTACATTTAGGTAAAAATAGATTCATAAAAACATACTAGAATATGTATTATACTTGTTTTATCACAAAATAATGGAATAAAGCATGTTTAGGGGGTGGAGTGATAAAATAAATAAAGGAGCTTGAGAGAAGACGTTACCTCTGAATCAGGTAAATCCTTTTGGTTTGTGCCAAAAGGATTATTTGAGAATATTTCCTCAAAAAGAGAGGACTCAAGGTAGAAGATATAATCTTTGGGAGTCTACTTATGTAGATAATATACAAACTTAAATGGTTTATGAGGTGTGTGTAATTTGTATAGTTTTTGGCGCTTTATAGGGAAGGAAAAAGGACTCACATGGGATATTTTGTTCACATGTAGTATCCTAAAAAAAGTCTTAATAAACCAACCAAACTCAATAAAGGATGGTTTATGGATTAAATATGGACATAAAATTGGTGTTTTACAAATTTATGGGTCATTTGGACCCTTAATTTTAATGTTTAGTCCCAAATTAAGCTTAATTTGGCCCACTCCACTGTGATTAATTTTAATTACTTTTTCTAATCATTTTGGTAAAAAATGAACATGGCATTATTATAATCTAAATATTAGACTGAATAAAATTATTTATATATTATTTTTAAAATTTCAATCATAGAAGTTGAAAAATTAAGATTTGTGCTAATCCAGTAGATGGGAAGATAAAACGGTGTTTTAATGTAAAAAAAATTCAAAAGTTTACTAAGATTTTATATTTAGTTTCAAAGTGAAATTGATTCTCATGAATTTAATTTTATTAATATATGTAATATTTATCTAATTTTTCTTTAAAAAATATTTACAATATCATTTATAATTAATAATCAATTGAATAAAAAGATAGTTTTTAACTAAAAAGCAGTATTTTTCAGTATTCATCAAAAAATAAAGTTGCTCAGAAAAATCCCAAACATTCAATCTAGGATAATTTTGATTTTAAGAATTAAAAAATTAATTTTATTTTATCAAATTCAATTTTTTATTTTTTATAAAATTACTTTCATTGTTAGAAGCAGTTCATTTGAGAGAAAAATTTTCTTAAACATAGAAGGACCAAAAATCTTATATTTCATTATCAATATGTTTTATTTATATAAAACAATTATAAAAAATATATGGAAAATATTTATTACAATTACTATAACTATGTTTAATTTTATATTATAATTATCTAATTTAATAAATTATATATATAAATATGTTTCGTAGAAACTCAGTGTTGCATGCATCATATGCTAAGTTGGTGTTTCTTGTAGTGCATGGCAAGTTGGTTTTGTTTGTGAAAGTAATGTTTAGATTAGTTTTTTACTATATATATATATATAACTATTTTCAATTTCATGTGTAATATAAATTATTGAAAAGAATAATTTATTGGAAAAAAATAATTCTCAAAATCTATGGGTGTTACATTCTACCCCCTTAAAATGAATTTCACCCTCGAAATTCATCTGGAATATAAAGGGTTTAATACTTAAAAATTACATTCATTGAGACCCACATCATAAAAATGAATAATAAACCTTCCCTTAAAAATGGAAATTTAGAACCATAATGATTACCCAATGTAATATATAAATACGTTTCCACAAGGGAGAACATAGGTGGAAAGTGAAAACATGGATATGGAAGAAAAATATTACCATTTTTTCGTATGGAGAGTGATAAAAAAAAGTTATGAAAATGTTAATAAACAAAAATCCATATATTATTAATGACCTAAGGTACCTTCAAATTCATCGAAAATGTAGGTATATGGAAAAAGTTTTTGTTTCAAAGAAAAGTTAAAGAGTTTTCATTAAAAGATATACTTGTATAATTCCTAAAAAACATCACCCTTTATTGTTTCTTGATCCTATTCACCTCCTTCTGTAAAAAAAATTCCTTTTCATTCTTTAAGTACCAACAAATAATATTTCCATGATATTCCATCCCATTTTCAATTAGTTATCATCCAAGCAAGGTAGTTTGAATAGGCTATCTAATAAGCATAAATCCTTATATGGAAGATAACACTTTAGTCTTACTGACTTAATCTAAAGTTTTACATATATTTTCATAAATGGATAACCTCATAACACCTATAAAATATAGAAATTCGATGCTTTATAAAGAATGTTATGGATTCATCTTAACATTGATTCCATTGTATATCACAAAGTATATCTTGGTTGTCACATTACAAACATGGGAATAACCTCATCATATATTCTCTTGAAACATGGTAATAACCTAAATTATAATAATTCCTTTTAGAAAACATGCATGATTACTTATTCCAAGGATTACTAGATATATCCATTAAATCTAATAAGTTGTAAACCTCATACTTAATGACATTGAACATTTTGTCGAAAATCACTTCTAGGAAAATCTCTTCCATCAAATTTACTTATTCATATCTAGTATATCATTATCTAAAATTCATTAATTTGGAATCATGAATTAAATAAATATTACCATACCTTAATCAAAATATCACACTTACATGAAATCAATTTTCTAGTCCATCATTACCATTCGAAACATTCTTATAAATCCTTACAAAAACATAAACTGAACAATCGATACATAATTCACCATTATTAATTATTGAATCCAAATAAATAAATACTTCAATACTTTAAGTTTAAATTTTTCAATTGAAGAGGTATTTACTTGGTTTATAAAGTAAATCATTATCTTGGTGAATTGTGATGGGTAATGGATATGTTATCAACAGATAATACATTGAACTCTGTGAAAAATCATCACTCTATAACCCTTTTTCCCGCACAAATAACATCTTCCCTTATATTTGAGGTTTTCCATAAGGTTCTTAATCCCATATTCTTAACATGTAGGAATCTAAATCTTATTTTTTCTGTATTCCTTACCATGAAAGTACATCTTTATCTTATTCTACCTATTATAAATATCCCCAAAGCTAACATTGTTAAAAATATAAAATGACAACTGATTTGGATAATCATAATATCTCATTCTACACTAATCATCCTAATTGACTTCTCATTAGAAAATATTCTATCAATTTCAACATTAATCTAGTTCCTTCAAGTTATTCATATTTACTAGAACCAGAAGAATAATGTGATAAATACTTATCATAGTAGAAAAAACATATCCAAGAAAACAATTACTTATTGAATGTCTAAATAATGAAACCTTCTATAATCTATGACACCTATAGTTTATTCTAGGTTATTCATAGATAACTTATATCTAAAAACTTCATTATTATTTGTGAAGAGTTTGTGAATTCTAAAAGCATATCCCCTAAAATTGTCAAACCAGGTGTGAAGCAGGCCCATTATCATGTATCCGATTACCCCAAGTCAATTCCAACACATCTTGTTAGAGTTATTGCCCCATGGTACATCTGTTCTAGATCCACATCCACTTGTAGTATCCAGACTGGGATTTATTTCATGGAAACCACTCATTCTATCCTTTACTGAAATTCTAGGAAATTTTCCTAAAAGTTATCCCATCCTTATACTTATCCTTAGATAAATCCCTAGATATATACTTAGAAATATATCTTGGGACCTCACTATGGTTTTTTCCTCATAGATTTAAAAAGTTTGATGAAACTTTATTTTGATACCAACTATATCAACCTAGGATTAAAATACATAGAAATTACATCCTTTTAGATGATTATTTAGTACATTACAAAATTACAGGCCAAAGGATCATAATAGTTTATTGTCTTTGGAAACATGGAAACAAAATCTTTTATATCAGTGAAATATCTTCAATATCTCCCATAAATCTCTCCACCTTTAGAACTTATATCTAAAAATTTTCTTCATAACCTAGAGAAAGTAAAGCGTAAGAATGGGGTGATCTCATATTCTAAGTAAGGGTAAAAAATGGAGACATATAAGCATAAACATGAACATAGTAGTATGATAATGTGATCCTAACATTATGAGATCATAACCTGCATATCAAAGGTCACAAACATGAGTTATGTGATAAAGCATGGATTTTCATAAAACATGAATCATAAATAAATAAATGAGTTATCCATGAAATCATAACATAGGAATAAGACATGGAATTTGTGGAGTGCACATTGGTTTATAAACATGTTAACATTTAATGTAGAAACAAGTTCACTCATTATTTTAAGGACATGAAATCCGTCCCCATAATCAACTTGTAGACATGAAACCAAGTCCAGGAATAACATTGTGAACATGTAATAAGGTTCAATCATAACCTTATGGACATGAAACCAAGTACATTAATAAAATTGTGAACATGTAATCAGGTTCACACATAACATGTGTGAACATGTAATCAGGTTCATGCATAAACTTATGGACAAGAAACCAGGACCATGAATAACATTGTGAACATGCAATTAGGTTCATGAATAACCTTATGGATATGAAAAAAGTCCATTAATGACATTGTGAATATGTAATTAGGTTTATGAATAACATTATGGATGTGAAACCAAGTCCATTCATAACATTGTGAACATGTAAATTAAGTTCACACATAACATCGTGAACATGTAATAAGATTCACTCATAAACTTATGGACATGAAACCAAATCCATGCATAACATTGTGAACACGTAATAAGGTTCACTCAAGACATTGTGATCATGTGATCAAGTTCACTCATAATATTATGAACATCTAATCAGGTTCTCACATAATCTTATGGACGAGCAATCAGGTCCATGCATAATATTATGAACATGTAATTAGTATCACACATAACATTTATAATCATGAGTCATACATCATTACCCAATTTATAGGAGAGAGATATAGGTCCCACTGATCTCATGACACAATCATTCATACATTTGGAACAGGATAATAAAACATTCATCATATCACGACCCATAAAAATACATAGGTTTTATAAAAATCAGACCATAACCCATGAAATGAAATGGATATCATTAACATGTCATCACAAAATTGCTGATCAAAAATGGATATTTTTCATAATTATTTCATCAAATTATAACTCTTAAAAATTATTGGGTTTTATAAATATGTAACTTGTGAAAGGGAAATGGGCATCATAAAGAAAATAAAATTTTTCATAATTCATTCATAGAAAAAAAATGAATAGAACCTTTAGATAATTTCCTAGAAAGTCATGAGTAACATTAAAGAATATAATCATAGATGTAAAATAATTTTAAAATATCTTTCAAATATATTTCTTGAGGAAAATATCCTTTCTTCTTCAAAAAAGGATTTTTTAACACATTAAACCATTTAAAAATCATTTTCTTAGAAAATACCTTGAAAATTTATAAAGAAGACTTGAAATCATTTTCAACAAACTAATTCATTGAAAATTAGTTTTAAATCAATTTCTTAATGATTAAACTTTTACAAATTCAATGTAATATTCAAAGGAATGATAGTGGTAAAATTTGTACATGTCGTATGAGGTAAAAAAAAATCATTTTCAAGGTAATAAGGTTAGAAGGAATTCCTTATTCAAAAAGTGAAAAAAGGATTACATTAAAGAGGATGGTAAAAGACAAAAGTGTAAAAATTTATTTTAAATATTATAGGATAATATTATAATATTCTTGGAAACCCTTTTTATAAATCATAGATTTTAAAGGAATATAGATTTCCATGTGAAGAGAGGTTAAAGTTGGGGTTTCTTAAAAACACATTATTATGTTTCATATATATCAAAAAGTAGAAAATTGCACTGATACATGAATATATTATTATTAACGATAGTTAAATATAATTTATTAATTTATTGAGATATAGAACATAATAATTCATCAAAGTAAGAATTAACTTAAACAATCTCAAAATGCGATTAGAATATCTCAATAAAATATTATACCTTGGTAACTTGGGAGCATACTGTCCAATGTAATAACGAAAAAATAACATGAAGACTAAAATATCATAAATATAATGATATTCATTATATAACATGTAAAATGTAAGTATATACAACTCAAATAACGAGTTTAGGTGCATAACAAAACATGAGTCTCAAAGAAGGAAAATTGAGCCAAAACTATTTTACTGATTTGGTAACTTTTGAAACATAAAACCCATAAAAGAATGTTCATAAAAGTGAAATGTGAATACCAAAAAATTTAATTATAAGATACATCTTATACAATCATGGTAAGTATATACACCACAAAATAAATAGTGTCGAACAAAACATGTATCTCACAAAAATTAAATGTTAGATGAAATCCCCTTACCTTGTGTCTCGACTCTCTCCGTACTTGTACAAGATTAATATATAATAAATATAAGTTTATTATAAATATATTATAAAAAATATTAATATATATATTACTATATATGGTTTTATGATTACCATATATTACCTACTTGTTAGTGATATTATGTTATGGTTTCACTTCGGGTAATATTCACTTTATTCTTCACTTGTGTCAAAATTTGTTACTCCTTTGGTAATTATAATTATATGATGATTCCAAAATGTAAACCACAATATAAATATCAGATATATAAATTATATATTAATTATTATAGTCTATAGAATATAGTATTACTAAATGGAATACACCATTCACGGAGACAGTAAGCCGTACGTACGCATGAATGTTGTTTCATTTTTTATTGTTGTATTGAAGAAATTATGTAAATGAAATATATATATATATGTATGTATTCATATATATATATATAGAGTAGAATTAATATATCATTTATATCATATATTATCATTAAACCCATTCTTAATACATTCCATGTGGTGTGTGAACGAATCACATTACTTTGAGGGGGTTGTAGTCCACACTTCCTCAAACAAGATTATTATATAGACACCAAATGAAAAGTAAAGATATGTGCGTTGTAAAAGGAATAAATAATCTTAAATAAATATTAAATATATTATTTTACATATATAAATATATTTTCCATCATATTAGCCACTATTATTGGTGGTAAAGAAGAAATGAACAATCATCATTTCATGAGGTAGTTGTTCTCCATACACAGAAATAATATGTTCAACATCCTTTAGATGGAGGTGTGTGTAAGTTTAGGTTAGAAAAATTTGGTAAAAATATAATATTATATCTATTATAATAGTGTTTTCACAAAATAATTTAATAAAGTGATTGGAGGGGGTGGAGAAATATAATAAATAAAGGTGTTCGAGAGAAGATGTTACCTCTAAATCAGGTAACTCCTATTGGTTTGTGCCAAAAGGCTTCTTTGAAAATATTTCTATGGAAAATTATGATTCAAGTTATAAGGGAGAATTTTTGTGCGGATAATTTTCTTGATAATGTATGATCTTAAAATGTTTGATAGGTGTGTAGAATTGGTAGAGTTGGTGGCCCTTTATAGGGAAGGAAAAGGGCTCACATGGAATTTTTAAAAAAGAAATAGGTATGCACATGTTATTACCTAAAACTAGTCATAAAAAACCAAAAAACTCAAAAATATAACGTCTATGGAAGAAATATTTACATAAAATGGGTTTTGTATAAGTTTCTAGGTCATTTGGATCCTTAATTTTAAGGTTTGTTCCCAAATTAAGCTTAACATGGCCTTAACCACTATAATAAATTTTATTCACTTTTAATAATCATTTTCGTCAAAATTTAACATCGAATTATTATAATATAAATATTTTACTTAATAAAATGGTTTATGCAATATTTTTCGAATTAAAATCAAAAAGGTGTAAAAATTAAGATTAGTTCTAATCATGCAGACGGGATGAAATAATAGGGTTTTAAAGCGGAAAAAATTCAAAAGTTTATTAAGATTTTATATTCATTTTCAAAGTGAAATTGATTATAATGAATGAAATTGTACTAATAGATATAATATTTATCTTATTTCACCTTAAAATATTTAAAATATCAAATATAATTCATTATTAATTATAGAAAATTTTAGTTTTTAACTAACAAGTAGTATTTTCACTACTAGTCAAAAAATGAACTTTCTCAAAAAAATCCAAAAACTTCACCCTAGCCTAATTTCAATGTTATGAATTAAAAAATTAAGTTTATTTTATCAAATTAAATTTCTAAATGTATTCAAAATTATGTTCATTATTAGAAGCGGTTCATTTGAGAGAATGATATTTTTAAAACATAAAAATACTGTACCAAAAATATTATCTTTCATTATCAATATGTTTTATTTATATAAAAATATCGTAAACCATATTTTTACAATAGTTATTAATATTTATATAACTATTTTTAACTGTTATTATATAATCACCTCATTCAATTAATTATATATATGTATATATAAATTTTTTTATAGAAACTCAGTGTTGCGTGCTTCGTATGCCAAGTCGATGCTGCTTGTAGTTCAAGACAATTCAGCATTTCATGTGAAAAGAAATTTTGACTTAATGTTTTAATATATATATATATATAAATATTTCCAGAGTAATTTGAAATTAAAAACATTGAAAATATAAATTAATTTGAAAACAAATTCCCAAAATCATGGGGTGTTACACTATCATCATTGTAAATATTAGCCATCTTATCCCATGTTTCCTTAATATAAGTAAAAGAACAAAAATTAATATACATATATATATATATATATGATTTTACAATGAAAAAGAAAAATAATTTTCTGAATTGGAATTATTATCAAGTATATTTTTATCACCTTCAGTAATGGATAATTTCAGATCATCACTTACATGTATTCAATGAACAAGAACAGAGACAATTTCAGTAAAATATAACATATTTAAAATATCATTATATTCTACCATATTTTCTAATTTCACGCATTATGTAAAGGGAATAATTTTTTATTCAATTTATTCTCCCTATAGCTATTTAAATCTTGAAAAATTCATTCCCCAAAACCTATGGCTCTAATACCACATATTTTAACTATTAACCTAAAAACCCAAAGTGGGGGTGGAGGTATTATGATGTTGATGTTTTATTTATTTTTTCATGATATTTTTCTCATGTTTACTATAAAAATATAAATTTATCATTCTTTAAAAAGACAAACACATTCAATAAAATCATTGTAAATGAAAGGAAACATGTGTTTTACTTGGTTCACCACTAAGGGAAAATTGAAGGACAATACATCTCAGTGTATGAATATATAATAAGTTAATAATATCCATTTTAAGAATGAATTTTTTTCTTAAGTATTAACTATAAATCCCATAAAAATTATCTCCTCTTGACCTATTTTATATTTTTTTGGGGTAGGGGTTATAATGATAAGATACAATATACATGTTTCATAACATATTTTTATAAACATAATGTGGACACCATTATAATTTGGTTATTATAATTATCATTCATTATTTCCATTCAATTACATATCATAAATTGTTTTCATTTTTCTTAGTATCACAATCATCCAATTTTCACTTCATAGTGATGATTTCAATATAAGAAATGAATAACTCTTTCAATTATTATTATTCTTCTCCATTGGTATCCCCCGAGTATTCCAAAGAAAATTATAATATTTTAATTATATATAAAACTCTGTAAAAGTTGAGATAATATTCAATTTATTTCATATAAAATAAACAAAATTTACATATTTTGAAAATGTAAATTTCATGAATTTAGGAACATGAAATCCTCCATTTCACAGATTCATAATCCTTTCAGTTTTACACAAAAAATTTTGGGCTCACTACATAAAATCTATGGGTTTATATATTACATAATAAAATTATAAATAAAAATATATGACTAATAACATTCCAATGCACGAATAAATGTAAACATATGATTTGATTAATGGAGTGATCACTTTCAAGGACCTATTTTTTATTTTAAATAACAAAAAACATCAGAACCTAAACCTCTCTTATACTTAGTATGATCAATTCTATTTTCAATTGAAGATTCAAATTATGATTTTTGACTATAAGAAGTCACCATTTTATTGAATATGTTTCTTAACCATAAATCACAAATTAAATTAATCATACAATTTGATAAATGATTATTAAAAAATGATCGAATGACTCTTCCGTGATGGGAACATTTCTTGATTTACCAGAGGGAATGACCATTATGTTCTTATATATGGATCACATGGAGTGGAAGAAACCCATAAAAAATGAATGAGGGACCTTTAAATTTTTGTCAATTTGTTATTTTATATATTAATAATCAAAATGACCCTTATATATTGTTATGATGACCAATATGAAATTGAATCTTCTATTAAATGATTCTTACAAAATTTATTTTTCCAAAAAATTCTGCTTACAAAATTCTAAAAATAACCCTTACACAACCTCAAATGTCCATTAAAAAATTCATGATAAATATTATGAAATTTCATAAGACCCGTATTGTTTCAAGCCTTTTTGATATTCCCATATTCCTATATCCCTGGTGATCCTTACAGTATAGAATTATATAAATTGAATGAAAACTGTTCAAACCATATGATTCTAAAAATAATCTAAAACACCTCCTACCTTCTTCAACTTATGGTTCTCCAATTATACTAAGAAACCTTCGTGTTTTAATCAATTCCAAATGTTTATGATATAGTTTCAATAGTAAATAAATTACTTGGATAGATTTGGGTCACCACTCATACTTTATATAGAAAATAAATTAATTTTGTAATCACTATTACAGAGTATAGAATAAATCATTATGAATTATAATAAGGATTAGATCATTAAAATTTTACCCAATTTACCAAATATATTGAATATTATTCATTTAATCATGAAACATCCAATATCCAAGGCTACGATAATGCAACAAAAATTATAGGGTAAAATTTATTGTTATAAGGATTAAATCTAAAGTTTTGGGGAGTCCACACGAACTTCTAAATCAATTAAAAGTGATCCAAATTAAGGGTACATACATTGCTCAAAAAATGGAAATTTGAGGTGAAATTTTCTAGAATATATGAAGGTATACAAGGAACACAATTTGAGTCCATTTTTGGTGTTACTCATACTGAATTAAAACCTTTTATGTGGAAGGCATATGATATTTAAAATGCATTATAAAACAAATTAAATATATAATCATATATAGTTAAAATATTTAACTATATGGTAACAAAATGATGTAAAGGGTTTATACATCAATTAAGTGGATTCATTTCACTAATTTATATCTTATATTAATTTTAATTAAGGATTTGTAGTGTATATAATTATTTTTAAACAATGAGTTATTACAAATAAAATGAGAAAATTCATTTGATACACAAGGTCTATAATTAATTCAATTTTATAACATGTTAAAAAAAATAAGATAATGAATAATTTATTTTTATCTAGGA
This sequence comes from Viscum album, assembly GCA_963277665.1. Lineage (NCBI taxonomy): Eukaryota > Viridiplantae > Streptophyta > Magnoliopsida > Santalales > Viscaceae > Viscum > Viscum album. The sequence goes on along the minus strand of OY728119.1, from coordinate 764,678,804 downwards.
GTTCATATTTTATCCAATGTATTATTAATATCATAATGACCTTTCCTTGGCATATTTTTGGTAATAAAATCTTCTAATTAGATTATCACTCCAAACATACTAAATTTTAACACAATAAAAAATAAGTTCTATATATTAACAAAATGATTTTTTCAAATTATAAATATATTTTAATGAAAATACAGTTTCTTAGATGATAGTGGATGTATTTTTTGGACATAAAAATTTAAAAGTGAAAAAAAATTATGGATATAAGAATTTTATTCAAAATTTATTATCACTTTTATATCATAAATTAGTGTATAATATATTGTTAATAATTGATATTAATGTAAATATATAGAAGAATTTTGTTTTGATTTGATCTCAAAGGAATATTTTGAAAGAATTACTCTATCATGATAATGATATTCTTAGAAAGAGTTATAAATTGATTTTTTTTCATTATAATTAAATTATATATCATCATGTAAATAAGTATTAATATTATTTTTAAAGAGTTGAAAATGAGTATAAACAATAATTCTCTAGCCATTATTTATTTCTATATATATATTAACTATTAAAGGGGTTTAGTTAGGGGATTTATCATATGGTTACTAAAATATTTCCATGTATATACATAGTGATGCAATGAGTTTAACAAAACCTTAATAGAGTAGTAAACATAAGGCCCCTATGATAGACATTATATGAGATATGATTATAGAATAAATTATCTGTGGGGTTTTGAGTATTCTTAAATAATATTCATAATTTTTAAAATGGTTCATTTTATAAATAATGTAGTCTCCACTTTTCATTCTTTCATGTTGGAAATATATATTAAATGATGATAATTGAAAATTAACCACTCTATTTAAGAATTTTAGTTATCCCTAATAGATGATATACATAGTGTGTTATTGGTTATTATGAAATGAGAATAATAAGATGGTCTGGGTTTCATATAGAGATATTGGATTCAATAATAATTCCAAAAACAGGTTTTGTGTATTGGATGAACAACTATATATATCACATGGAGTGTCATACTCTATGTATTTGGTATAATAGGGGTGAATGTATTATATTTACTCCCTATAAATAAATTTTACAAGATACCTATAATGAAATAATTTATATATTTATATTTTTCATACAGCTTACTTAAGGTTTAGAAGACCAGGGGTGGTTGGGCATGTTAATAATCATTTCATCTATTCTGGTTTAACTATGATGATATTTCTATTATAATATGATGAGTATGACATTTGGTCCCTTTATTAAAATATAGTGAGATGTGTATGGTTCTATATAGATAAGTGAAATTTCATGTTCTTATCTATTTGGGAATGAACAATGTGATCCACTCATTGATCTTGATGAATAGAATGTGGTTTTCCATAAATATTTTTTATTAGTATTCATATACCGAATAACATATGATTAGTTTATATATGGTTCTAATAGAATATATATTTAGTAAACATGATGTGTTGAGAAGAATGATTAAATTAAAGTTCATACGTATATATTATATAGGTCATGGAAAATATTATAGAGATATTTGAGTAAAGAAGATATCACTACAACTCCAATCGTGGATTTTGTAGCATTGATACTTCTCAATAGGTTGATCTTTACTTATAAGCATCTATTATAAAATCTAATGTTACCAAATGGATTGGGATTAATATTTTTATTTTTTTTAATTTGTCAAGAAAAGTTAATTAAATATATGTTGGAGTTTGGTAATTTTTAACAACACAATCCATGAAAAAGTTGAAGGTATAAGATGTAGTTATAATTCACTATTATTATTGTATATACACCTTCCATTTCACTTGTTTATAGAGATCCATTAATATGTATATATGTAGAAGCAATATTAATTTTTATTATTACTAAGATGTAATTAATGCGGAAATAAAAAAAATAAAACAATAAAGAATATTATTTATATTCTAAAAAATTATTTTTAATTGTGATAATGTGGTGTGTGGTGTTTTTCTATATTCCTAATTTAACACACAAAGTTTTGTGAATTATTATTTTTTGAATTAATCTATATTTTTGATAGTTTTTATTTCACATAACAATGGAGATATATATATATACACATATACACACACACACACACATATATATATATATTAAAAAAATAAGTCAAACATTCCATTCACAATACATCAACTCTTCTTACGCTACATGCAATACTAACTTAGCTTGCGCTATACACAATACTGAGTTGTTTTGCGCTACCAGCAACACTGACTTGGTGTATATTACACGCAAAACTGAGTTTCTGCAAATCATCATTTTATTATATATATATATATATTAAAATTTTATAATTGTAATCTTTCTGTTAAACAGAGTAATATTAATAGTAATATTTAATTTTTCAAATATTTATTATAATGGTTTTATATAAATATAACATATTTATAATGAAAGATATAATTTTTTATAAAGTTATTATATGTTTAAAAATACTATGAACTACACTTCATGTCCTTATATGAAAAAAATAAAATTATTATTAGACACATTTAGAAATTTAAGTTGATAAATAAAATTCATATTTTTAATTTATAAATCTAAAATTATCATACGGTGAATTTTCGATATTTTTTTTGAGTAATATCGTTTTTTAATGAATCGAGAAAAACAATCCTTTTAGTTTAAAAATGGTCTTTTCATTTGAATAATAATTATTTTAAAATAATATTTTAAATTTTTTTAATGTAAAATTACATCAATTATACATAAATTAATTCAATTCATGTCATTAAGATAAATTTCACTTTGAAACTTAATTTCAAAACCTACTTTTTTTTGAGCATCTTTCTAATTTAAAGCCCTATAATTTCATCCCCTTTGCGTCATTAACATTAATCGTAATTATTAAAAATATTTGATTTGAATTAAAAAAACTAACATAAACCATTTAAATCAGTATAATATTTATATTATAATAATATCAACTTAATTTTTGACAATTTTTTTTAGTAAAAGTGATTAAAATTAATCATAGTGATAAAGGTCAAATTAAGCTTAATTAGGGACTAAAATTTAATATTAGGGGATAAAATGACCTATCCACTTTTCCAAAACCCATTGGATGGAAATATTTTGAACATAAACCTACCATTATTGATTTATATTTGTTTGGTATGAATTTTTTTAGGTAATAACAGGTGTTCACTTAACTTGTTTTAAAAAAATTCAAGTGAGTGCTTTTCATTCTCTATAAAAGTCCACCACCTCTCTGACATCCTCAAACCTCTCAAACCACTTATTTTTTGAACTAATATTCCTAATACACTTACCAAAATTCCTATGTTCCTTCTATAAACCTTCTATTTGGAATAAGAAAATCAATGGAATCCTTTTGGAACAAACCAAAGGAGTTACCCGATTAAGTGGTAACGACTTCTCTCAAGTCCTTTATTTTATTTTCCTTATCCACCCTATACAAAAATATTTATTATATTATTATATAAAAAACTAGTATAATAAATATACTAGTATGATTTAATGTAATTTTGTATACCTACACTCACACACACCTCCATCAAATGAGTAACGAACATACTGTTTCTGTGTACGATGAACTGTTAACTCACAAAACGATGATTATTTATTATTCCATTACCATACATCATGGTGGAAATTATTATGGATAATATATTTATATGTGATATATATAATATTTATACTTTATTTATTATTATGGATTTTTTATTTCGAATATACCTTCATTATTTCCATCTTATGTAAATATGATAATTTCATTTGAGGAAGTGTGGACTACCTTCCCCTAAAAGAGATATGATTTGTTCATACACTACATGGATTGTAATAAGGATGATTTTAGTGAATATATATGATATATATTATATAATAAATCTATTTTCATAGTGATTTATATATACATATAGGTCTTTTAGTTTTTTTTCTTTCAATACAACAACTAAACGGGAACGGCGTTCATGCATACGTATGGCCTACCATCTCCATGAACGGTGCATTCCGTTTCATAATTATATAATATACAGATTATTATAATAAACATATACAACATATACATGATATTTATATCATGTATTATATTCTGTAAATCATTTTATATGTATAAGTTCAAAATATATAACAAATTAAGACACATGGGTAGAATAAAGAAAATATTACCCAAAGTGAAACCTTAACATATGATGGTTAACAAGAGGGTAATATAGGGTAGTAATAAAAAAATATGGTATTATATATAATAATATGTATCATTAAATGATGTAAAACAAATTTATATTTATTAGAAACATGGTTTTAATGATTATGATGAGAGTCAAGACATAATGTTAGGGGATTTTATCTCACTTTTTATTTCCATGAGATACATACATGTTATCCACTCTTTCATTTTGTGTGGTGTATATAGTATAAATGGTTTTATTACATGTATATTATACTACAATTTAGGGGTATTAACATATCCATTTTTTATATTTCTTTCAGGGGGTTTATGTTTTAAAAGTTACCAAATCAGTGAAATGGTTTCGTCTCAATTTTAATTCTTTGAGACTCCTCTTTTGTTATGCACCTAAATTATCTTTTGGGGTATATATACTTAAATTTTACATGTTATATCATTAATTTACTTATTTTAATGACGTTTTATGTCTCATGTAATTTCATTTTCTTACATGGATAGTATGATCTCAAGTTACCATGTTATAATAACTTATTGAGATAATCTAATCTCTTTTAAAGATAGTTTATGTTCATTCTTGCATTGATGAAATATTAATATCCATCTATTAAGAATATTTATTAATTTTCTTATCTTACGGTTATTATATATTTATTCATATATTGATACAATTTATTCCACTCTTTGATAAATAATATAGTTAATAATGTGTTTTTAGGAAAGTCCAAATTTACCCTCTCTTCAATATAAAATTTGTGTTCCTTCAAAACCATGTTTTATAAAACGGATTTCCAAGAGTATTATACTAATATCCATTGATAATTATTTTTTTACCCTTTTTTATTTTTCCAATGTTTTCATGTCAATATTATTGTCCCTATCTGAACAAGTTATTTTATTAATCATTTTACCATGTAAAAGGAATTTTATTTTTACCTCATAAGAACTGTTCATATTTATTTACCTTTAATACATTGAAGATTTATTTTAATTTTTAAAGGATTATTTTTAAGAAAATGTCTACAATGAAATGTGTTTCAAAATGTTTTCAATATTTTCTTTATGTTTTCAAGGAAAATATTTTTCAAAAATGTTTTCAAGATTATTTTATAAGTTTTCAAGGAAAAAGGGTTTCATAATGATTTAGAATATTATTTTTAAGTTTTCAAGGTATTTTTATAAGAAAATTATTTTTAAATGATTCAATTTAAAAAGAATTATTTCAAATAAGAAAGGATATATTCCCTAAGAAATGTTATTGAATGATATTTCAAAATTATTTTCCATCTAATATGATATCTGTTAATGTTACTCATGGCCTTATAAGAAATTATTTAAAGGATACATTCATATTATATCTTGAATGGGTTTTTTGTTTTGATGGAATTATTCTTATGACACCTGTTTAACATCCATAGGTTATATTCTTTTGAAACTCAATTATTTTTATGGGTTATTCTTTGATTAAACTATTATGAAACCCATCTATTTTCCATAGGTTATGATGCGATGAAATGTTAATGATACTCATTTAATTTCATGGGTTATGATTTTTTATGTATAAAACATATGTATTTCTGTGGGTCATGACATGATGAATGTTTTATTAACTTATTTAACATGTATGAATGATTTTTTTACAAGATGGGTGGGACATCTATCTCCCTATAATGAATTGAATAACGATGGGTGAATCATGAGTATAGATGTTATGTGTGAACCTAATTACATGTTCAAAATGTTATGCATTAAACTGGTTTCATGTCCATATGTTTATGAGTGAACCGGATTACTTTTTTATAATGTTGTGAGGGAACCTAATTATGTGTTCACAATGTTATGAATAGATATGGTTGCATGTTCATATGTTTATGCGTGAACCTGATTATATGTTAACAATGTTATGTGTAAACCTTTTTACATGTTCACAATGTTATGGATGGACCTATTTTTATGTCCATATGTTTATATGTGAACCTGATTACATGTCCATAATGTTATGAATTAAATAAAATACATGTTTAAAATGTTATGTATGGACTTTGTTTCATGTCCATATGTTTATGCATGAACCTGATTACAAGATCAAAATGTTATATGTGAACCTGATTACATGTCCACAATGTTATGAATGGACCCAATTTCATGTCTATATAGTTATTTGTGAACCTGATAATATGTTCACAATGTTATGCATGGACCAAGTTGCATGCAGATAAGTTAATTCAGGGGAATTATTTCTTGTCCATTACTTATTGAGTGAACCAATTTCTACTTATACATGTTTACAACAGTATAAACCTATGTGCATGCCACAAATCCCATGTCTTATTCATATGTTATGATTTCATGACTTTTTCTCTTAATTATCTTATGATCTATGTCTTAATAACTACAAATATTTATTATGATCTCTAATATGAAGGGTATGATCTTCAAATGATATGCTCAAGTTCCATACCCTTTTCTTTATTTTATTCTTACACATTTCCTTTATTTACCCTTACTGAGCTTCTGAGCTCACCCATTTCTTATGTTTTCTTTTCCCCATGTAATGAATAATGTTATTAGCTAGAAGTACTAAATGTTGTTATCTTAAAGGGAGATTTTGAAGATATTTCACCAAGATAGAATATTTTGTTTCCATGTTTCCAAAGACACTAAACTATTATAGTCCTTGAGCATGTATTTTTGTAATGTACCGAATATTCATCTAAAATGTTATAATATATTTGTATGTTAATATGTGGTATCTATAGTTGGTATCAAATGAAATTCTTAGTCAACCTTTGGAATCTAGGATAAGAAAACTTTAGTGAGATACCTTTGTATATTTATAAGGACATGTTTAGGGATGTATCTCAGGATATGTATAAGGATGAGTTAACATATAGGAAAATGACCTAGAATTTTTCTAAAGGAAAGAGTAAGTGGTTTCCTAGAAATACATCCATGTCTAGATACTATAAGTGGATTTGGATTTGGAACAAATTTACCTAGGGGTAAAAACTCTGAAAAGATGTTTCAGGCTAGATTTGGGGTAATATGGTACATGATAACAGACCTTGCTACAGTTATAGTTGACCCTCCTAGGGGATATTCTTTGAAAATTCACAAAACGCTTCATGAACCATCATTAAGGATATAAATAGAGGATGACTATGAGTAACCTATTATAAACCTATTGTGTCATATATTAAATAAGTAGAAGCTATGATTTAGCCACCCTATAAGTAAATTTTCAGGAATATATGGCATCCCATAATGATAAATGTTTCTCACACTAATCATTCTAGTTTTATTAAATGGATATAAATACAAAAAATATTGTTAAAATTTAATGTTTCATTTTTATAAATAATGGTAATTCTGTGAATATATTTCCCAAGTAGAAATATCATAAAGAGAATAAAGAAGTTGATATGAGTATTGGTTATATATCTAAAGATAATGAGATTTAAAATGACATGTGAAAGGTATGTGATGTTCTTCTAGTATTTTTTACATTAAACATAAGAATCATGATTAGATTGATGTTGAGGAACATTAAGAGATGATTCAAATTTCATATTCTAGGTAATAATTATTAAGTAAGAAGTTGATAAATCATAAGAAATGGTTTAAAAATAAAGGTGGATTAATGAAGAATTAATGTTTAGGAACTCAAGGATTATGTTATATGAATCATGAAATGTATAAGTTTTTTCAGAAAGAATTTCACTAAGGATTGAAAAGGACATGTTTAAGGGTATTGAAGACATAAAAAATTGATTTCTAGGAAAGGTGATATTTTTATTAAGGGAAGGTCTTAATTATTGCCTAAAATTGAGATAATGATATTTGAAAAATGATATTTTAGATATGAATAAGTAAATTGGATGATATAGGTTACCCTAGAACCGATTATTGACTAAATTGTATATTTCATCAAGGTTGAAGTTTATGACTTATTAGATTTAGAGAATATATTTTGTAATCTATTGAATAAGAAAGAATGTATATGTTACAAAAGGATTTATGGTAATTTAGGTTGTTACCATATTCCAAGAGAATTTACCACGAGGGTATTTACATGTTTGTAATTCAATAACCAAGATCTCATTTGTGATATACTTGGGAGTCAATGTTAAACTAATTTTGTGACTTCTTTCTAATGATTTGGATTTTTATCTTTTGGTAGGGTTATAAGGTTAACCATATATGGAAATATTAAGTTAAAATTTGGATGATGTTTGGGAAAATAAATTATTTTCGTTCCATATGAGGATTTAAGCTTATTGGATAAAATTTTATAAAAATGTGGTGTTGATGCTAACTGATGAAATATGGGATTTCATATCATGGGTCTCATGATTTTTAGTGCATCAAGAATGAAAAATTCACCTTAATTTTTGGATAAATAGGTGATGTGGATCAAGGAACCAAAAAGGGTGAGGATTTCTCGAAATAGTGTAGGTATATGATTTTATGAAAATTCTATAACATTAGAAAAAAGGATCTTGAAACCAAAAATTTTATCATAGTACCTCCATTTTTTATGAATCATATGGTCCCTTAGTTCATCACATATTTATGGATTTCTAATTGTTAACTTTCTCTGTACTTTTTTCTCTATCACTATTCTTCAGAACTTGATAGTTATATTTTTCTTTAATATCCATTTTTCACTTCTCACATATGTTCTCCTATATGGAAACCTAGTTAAATTTTACTTTGGGTAACTCCTTTGTTGCCAACTTCATTTTTCATAAAGTAAGTTTTAGTATCCATTTTTATGATGTGGGTTTCTATGAATAATACTTTCAAGTATTAAACCTTTGATAACAAAGACAAATATCGGGGGTGAAATTCATTTTAATGAGTGTATAATGTAACACCCCTAAATGTTGTGAATTTTTTTCAAATTAATACATCTTTTTAATATTTTTTCATTTCACATGACAATTAAAAGAGTTATATATATATATATATTAAAATACTATCTCAAACATTCCTTTCACATAGAACCTACTCATCTTGCGCTATATGAAATACCGATATGGCCTTCACTACATGAAATATAGAATTTTCATTCACAACCCACAACACCAACATGGCGTATGTTACACACAACGCCGAGTTTTTGTGAAACATTATTTTATTATAATTTTTTAAATGAGATAATTATAACCTATTCATTAAAAATAGTAATATTAATTGTAATAACAAATTTTCAAAAAAAATTTATCATGTTTTATAGAAATAAAACGTATTTATAATAAAAGATATAATTTTTTGTAATGTCCTTATATGTTTAAAAATACTCTGAACTACACTTCATTTTCTTCTATGAAGAACAATGAAATTAATTTTAGAGACATTTATAAATTTAATTTTATAAAATAAACGTTATTTTTGAATTTATAATGCTAAAATTTACTTAGGGTGAATTTTTGATATTTTTCTAAGAAACTTCATTTTTTGATGAATAATGAAAATGTTGCTTTTAGGATAAAAACTCCCTGTTCGTTTAATTAGTTATTTAAGTTACATTATATTTTAAATTTCCTTTAGTGTCACATTAGATAAGTTATATTTATATGAGAACTGTTTAGGTAATTATAATCAATTTCACATTGAAATTGAATATAAAACCTAATAAACTAATGAACAATTGTCTACTTTAAAGGCACGTTATTTTGGTTCATCTAACGGATTAACATTAATCTTAATTTCTATGCTTAGATGATATTAAATTCTAATAACTAACATAAAATTTTTAATCATTATAATGTTTGGTGTTTAATAATATCAACTTAATTTTTTGACTAAAAATATTAGTAAAAGTGATTAAAATACTCATAGCGATTATGGTCAAATTAAGCATAATTATGGACTAAACCATAATATTAGGGGTCCAAATGGCCTATAAACTTGTCCAAAATAGATTGTATGGAATTATTTTATAAATAAACCTTCAATTATTCTTTTACTTTGGTTTAGTGTGTATTTTTTAACGTAAGAACATGTGTACACCTAACATGTTTTAAACAATTCCATGTCAGTCCTTTTCCTTCCCTATAAAAGGACACCACCTCTCTCTCATCCTCACACCCCTAAAAACTCATAGGTTCGGCCAATATCTTCCCAATAAGCTTAACAAATCCCTCCCTTCCTTTTATAATATTTCCCTTTGTAAGAATATAATTGAAGGAAGCATTTTGTCATAAACCAAAATGAGTTACTCGATTAAGAGGTAACATCTTCCATCAAGTCCTTTCATTTTCAACTTATCCACTTACTAAAAATATATTTATTCTATTATTATATAAAATAAAATAATATTAAATATACTATACTATTTTTATGTAAATGGTTCTTCACATACTTACACATACCTCAATCAAATGTGTAATGAACATACAGTTTCTGTGTACGGTGAACAACTGCCTCACAAAACCACGATTGTTCATTTTTCCATTACCACCTATCATGGTGTCCATTATGATAGAAAATATATTTATATAAGATATATGATATATTTATAATATCTTTATTATTATTTAATTTTTATTTATAAAATACCTTTATTCTTTCCATTTAATGTAAATAAAATAATTTTGTTTGAGGAACTGTGTACTACCTCCACCTGAAAGCAATATAACCCGTTCATACCCTACATGGATTGTATTAAAGATGGTATTAGTAAATATATAAGATATATATGATATCATAAATATAATTTTAAAATTATCTATATATATATATACATATATGTATTTCACTTTTTTCCATTTAACATGATAATTAAACAAGAATAGCGTTTATGCGTACGTAAGGCCTACCGTCTCTATGAACAATGTATTCCATTTCATACTTATATATTATATAGTTTATTATAATACACATATAATGTATTATAATTATATTTATATCATGTTTTAAATTTTTTAAATCCTAATATAAGTATAAGGACCAAATATATAACATATTAAGACACATGTGAAGAATAAAGCGAATATTACCCAAAGTTAAACCTTAACATAGGATGGTAATAAAAGGGTTATATAAGGTTGTATTAAAATTATATATGGTATTATATACAATAATATGGTTCTTTAAAATATGTATAATAATTTTATATTTATTATACACATGTTTTTAACGAGTTTGATGTGAGTCAAGACACATGGTATAATGATTTTATCTCACTTTTATTTTGATGAGATGCATGCTATGTTCACCACTCATTTATTTTTTGTGGTGTATATAATTCCCTTGATTGTATTACATGTGTATTATATTTAAATTTATGGGTATTTACATATCCATTTTATAATATATCTTATACGGGGTTTAATTTTCAAAAGATACTAAATCAGTGAAATAGTTTTGTCTCACTTTTCCTTCTTTAAGACTCATGTTTTGTTATGCACCTAAATTCTACTTGATGTGTATATAATTCAAATTTTCATTTTATATCATGAATTTACTTATTTTAATAACATTAAATGTTTCATGTAATTTTCTTCTCTTACATGGATAGTAAGATGCCAAGTTACAATGTTATAAGAGTTTATTGAGACAATCTCATTGCTTTTCATGATTTTTTATGTTTATGCTTCATTTCATGAAAACATAAGAAACATCTCTCAATAATATTCATTAATTTATTTATCCACTATTTGTTAAATTTTTATTAATATATTGTTACCATTAATTCCACTCTTTTCCGCATAAGATAATTAGTAAAGTGTTTTTATGTAATCCTGACTTTACCCTCTATTCGGTCAGAAATTTGTGTTCCTTCAAACCATGTTTTCTAAAAAGGGTTTCAAAGAATATTATGTTAATATACTATGAACATTAAAATTATTTTTTACCAATTTTGTCTTTTTACAATGTTTTTAATGAAATATTCTTATCGCTTTCCAAACAATGCATTTTTCAAACCTTTTTACCATGCAAAAGAATTATTCTTTTTACCTCATCTGACATGTATAGATTTATCCACCATTAATACTTTGAAGATTTAATTTCATGTTTAATGGTTAATTTTCCAGAAAATATTTTTAAAATATATTTTCAATGAAATGGTTTTCAATATATTTTCAAGCTCTTTTTATATGTTTTCAAGGAAAATATTTTTCAAAAATGTTTTCAAAATTATTTTTTATGTTTTCTAGGAAAAGGGGTTTCAAAATTATTTCAAGTATTATTTATATGTTTTTAAGTTATTTTTTTAAAAAAATATTTTAAAATGGTTTAATGTATTAAAATTATATTTCAAATGAGAAAGTATATTTTCCTTAGAATGTTTTTTGAAAGATATTTCAAAATTATTTTTCATCTAAGATAACATTTGTGGATGTTACTCATGCCCTTATAGGAAATGATATAAAGGTTCCATTCATATTAAAAATTTAATGGTTTTGTGTTTTTATGTAATAATTAATAAGAAACCGATTTCTCTTCAATGTGTTATATTCATTTGAAACCCTATTCTTTTCACGAGTTAAGATTTCATGATATGTAAATTAAACCTACATGTTTTCCATAGGTTATAATGTGAGGAAATGTTATTGATACCCATTTCATTTTGTGGATGATTATTTATTATTTATAAAACTTATGACTTTTTCTGGATCATGATATGATGAATGTTTTATAATCTTCTAGTACAAGTATGAGTGATTTTATTTCGAGATGGGTGGGACCTATATATGCCTCCAATGCATTGGTTAATGATGGAAAACTAATGAGTATAAATGTTATGAGTGAACTTGATTACATATTCAAAATGTTAGACGTGGACCTAGTTTCATTTCATATGTTTATCCTTGAACTAGATTACATGTTCACAATGTCATTATGGAACCTTATTAGTGTTGACAATATTTTTCATAGACCTTTTTGTATGTCTATATGTTTACGCATGAACCTGATTATAAGTTGACAATGTTATGAGTAAACCTGATTACATTTTCAAAATGATAAGAATGGACCTAGTTTTATGTCCATATGTTTATACATGAACCTGATTACATGTTAAAAATGTTATGTATGAACTTGATTACGTATTCACAATGTTATGTGTGGACTTGGTTTCATGTTCATATTTTTATGTGTGAACTGGATTACATGTTCACAATGTTATGCATCAACTTGGTTTCATGTCCATATGGTTATGCGTTAACCTGACTGAACACTAAAAATGTTATTAATGGACCTAGTTTTATTTCCATAATTAAATACGGGGCCTTATTTCATGTACATAACTTAATGAGTGAACCTGTTTCAACAAATACACGTTTACAATGCTATAAACCAATGTGCATGCCCTATGTCTTATTCAAATGTTATGATTTCAAGACTTATGATTTAAATTATCTCATGGTCTACGTATTAGGAAATACCAATCTTTATTATGATCACAAATATACAGGGTATCATATTCAAATTTTATGATCAAGTTCCTTACCTTTTTTTTTCATGTTACGATTATGCATTTCTTTAATTTACTCTTACTGAGTAACTATGCTCACCCATTTCTTATGTTTACATTCCCGAGGTTATGAAGAATTTTTTTAGGTAAATGTAATAATGGTGGAGACCTTATTGGAATATATTTAAGATCTTTCACTATGATAGATGATTTTTTCTGAGTTTCCAAAGACAATAAACTATTATGGTCCTCAGGAATGTATTTTTGTAATGTACCAAATATTCTTCTAAACTGATGTTATATCCATATATGTTAAGTCTGGGTCACTATACCTAAATCCATTTATGTTTTTTTGATATGAATTGAAGTGATATATTATTCCCTATGAATGTTTGAAGAGTTTATAAACATAGTTAAGAAAGATATGGAAATATAATCTGGAGGTGAGAATTTGAAAAAAACATAGGGAAGATCCCTAGAACAGAATACTGATAAGGTAATGGAGTCACATTATGAAACATAATATTATATAAATCATACATAATATTTTCTTTATGATTCATGATATATCCCACTGCATACGAAACATATTTTCTAATGATTGAACATAAAATAGTTGATAGAAAGATATTATAATAATAAAAAATATATTTAAAAGAATATGAATGATATGTGTTTAAGGCTTTGCTGAAATATAGAAAATGAGAAAAACCCTTTTATACATATGATACTTGAATCATATGGAATATTCTCAAGTCATATAAAATATATCTAATATAAAACAAAACATATCTTAGAGTGAATATCGAAAAATTATTAGACATTATATGATACATAAGATATTATGGTTGATATAGTTGATAGGAAAAGTCATGTGTACGATTATCATGAGAATTTAGAATACATCCATGAGAATAAAAAAGATATTATAGAGTATTACTAAAATATATGAGCTTATATAAGTAGTTTGAATTGTATTTTTTCCTTACATAAGTCATACCAGTTAATAAAATATGAATTTTCTAGAGAATGACATTAGGAGATGTTGAGTTATTATTCATGAAGTAAATATCACAATGATAGAGATTGAGGAATGATTCAATAGAAATGAGAAGGATAAAATAAATGAATATTAATTTAGAAGACCACTTCTAGATAAATTTTATTTTTAAATATAGTTATTCGGAAATCATTAATAGTGATTAAATATACATAAATCACTAGAATAAAAATTAAACTAGATTAAATGAGAAGATGGTAACTTATGAAATATCAGTTTGGAAAAGTTAATAGAATAATAAGAATAATATTTTTAGATCATGGGAAGTAGTACCACTCAATTTTGATTAGATATTATGGGATAATATTAATGTTATCATGGTGATTATTGTCATATAATTTCTAAATTCAAAATATAAAAACTGTATTCACGTGATTATAAGAATATAAAATAAGTGTATAAGAAATATATATTTTATGAATAAATATATAGGTTGAGATATTGAAATAATCTTGAACATCATAGGGCTTATGAAAAAATGAAGACGAGGAGGTGGAGAAGGATGACAATGAGGATTTTCTAATTTATATCCAATTATCATTAAACGAGAATAAAAATAAGTATATGAATAATAAGTTAGAGTGTATACATTCCCTATAAAATACTTAAATAATATAAATCAAAAAACCAGGGAAGATAATATTTAAGAAACTATGACATTTATATTAAATAAATAATTATTATATGTGTGGATAATATAGATGAATTGGTTTGATGTTGAGATGAGAAGAATACTGAAAATCTTGTAGTGTTTTTATTCAAATATTTTAAGTAATATTCCATGAATTTGATTAATAATAACCCATATAGGTTTTTTTTATGACAACCTATAGTTTATTTAATGATATTGTTCATGTTATGGGTGTAACACAATTGTAAATAGGTAGGATCCAGTATAAGGATCCAATATGAAGACTATAAATACATAGAAATATTTATAAATTATTTAATGAGATGTTTTATATGTATTCACTTAATGATTTTAGCGAAGAAACTTCTCTCAAACTTGACCTGGATATAGAATGTATTAGATACCCACATTAAGATAAACCTTGTAAAAATATAATGTTCTAATGTCTTTTTTATTTACCAATTTTCATGTGGTTTTGTGTCTTGGGAGTTTATAAACATATCCAGAATAATAACTGATGGAAATGTTTGAATATTAATAAGTAATATCAAAATTGAGTAATGTTATTTAGTAAAATGGGTTTATGCTTACTTATCCCCCCCCCCTCAGTGTGAATACACAATCCTACTTTGACCTTCTAGGGGTATTAATTCTAAATTATAATTACATTTATTATATCTATTTCCTCTCATAGTTTTTTATGATATAAATATATATAGTATAAATCGGAATAATTTTTTGAGTTCCAAAGATGGAATATTCAATTTCCATTCATTTTATTACAGTCATATATATTTTATCCAAAACCTTGATGAATGGGTAGAATAAAAAGGAAAATAATTTTAGATATATTTTAAAAGATAAAATATCATTTATTAAAGGTAGTAAAAGTGGTTGTTTATACATTAAATCAACTAAGAATCATCATATAGAATAATCATGTTCATGCTATATAGATAATGTTCTAAGTGAATCCCTTAAATAAATTTCACTCTAAAATAATGGAATATTTGAAAAAAAATTAATCATGAATTTTCCACATATATAATTGTGTTTATCAGTGTATTATTGTGTAAAAAACCACATATGGATTTGGAGGCTATGTTAATGGAGAAGGAATTTTATGAGAACTTGAAAAAGTGAAATACTATCATCAAATAATTGAACGTTGGAGAATAGTTGTTATTAATCCATAATGAAAAATACATTATCGATAATTAATTATTTAAACTATTTTTTTGAGAAATATAATTTTTATTAAATCACTATATAATGGATCTATCCACTAAGAGAATCATAAAAATCATAAAAGGGTGTCAAAGATTCTTAGTTGGAATTCAGGGATAAAAGGATAATGTTTTTTTAGAAATCCTTATAAGAAAATTATAATATGAATATATATTAAGTTTTGGATATGAGAAAATAATGTGAAGACAGAGTGAAATATCTTAAATATCTAAAGAGGATTATAAATCTGATGTTTCCTGAAATGTATGTAAAAATAATAAAATATTTAAGTGACACACAACATGTTTTCACATGAAGCTGATAAGAGATATACTTAAATGATTTTTTTGATAAGTATCTTATTTCTAAAGATGACCATTCAAGTGTATGGAAGGTCTTAATATCATTTATATATCTATATACTATAATTTCATTGAAATCAATAACCCTTATTCAAATAAAAAATCATTTGGAAAAATATTTTTTACTTGAATTCTGTATGTTATAACAAAAAATATAGACATTTATGGGTGTTAAAAAGTTATAAGAAACTATAAACTACATAATGGTAGATGAAATCACTAGTATAAGTTTTGGATACTTGAATCAATCCCAAAGTAAGGGATCTCTGGCAAAAAAAAAATACACAGTGTCAACGTTGTCCAGATTAAAACTCAAAATAACAAAATATGATTTTTTCCACTTCTAGTGGTATAAAAATGTTTAGGAAGATGGCCATTGATTGTTGAAAAAATAGTTCAATTCAAGTGTATTATATAATTCCATCATTGATGTGTAGAAATGATAAAATCTATAAACATATTATTGATATGTGACGATGTATACATACAAATTAAAAACATTCTACGAATAACAAAATTGAATGATTATAAAAAATAAATTCATTTCAAAACAGAATAGGTTTAAATGATGAATAGTGTTTTTATACAGAAACTATACATTCACCAAAAGTTATTAAGGAAATAGTACCATAATATATGATTAAAAATCAAAATAATAATTATTTTTAGATATCCTTGGGTTGTAAACAAATTAAGAGTGGGGAATAATGAAAACCAAAGTATAATTATGAGATGAATGTTACTCTAAGAAGTAATATATGATTCTAGTATATAATTAAAGGATATATAATGGAATTTAAAAAAACTCCATGTAAATAAAGATTTATGTAATAAATATTTAGCAATAAATATAATCAATTCATGAAAGGAACAAAAGGATTTGTTTTATAGAATAAATCCAAGAAGAATGACTTCAAGAGAGGCTTCCAAGGAAGGGTTAAGTAAGAAGTATTGAGAAGAAATATGTAAAATTACATAATTATGGTAATTTTTCTAAATAATTATTTATCATGTGTCTATCACAATTAGAAAAATAATGAAATGTTGATAAAACAAAAAACGAAGAATATTACTTGCTAGTTGATGTGAAAATATCAATCCCACATAACAAGAAAGATAAAAAAAATTAAATATCATCTTAATGAGTGATATTGTTATCCAAAAATTCCAATAAGGAACATTCATGAATTCTTCTCATAAATCGGGAGATTCAGTGAAATGGGTGTCATGGTTGAGAAGAAACAATCAACCTTGTTTCTTTCACTAAGAAGAAAAAGAAAATCCACCCTTTTCCCATATATTTATTTGTTTATTTTAATTCATCTATACAATTTAAGTTCATATTCATAGGATTATAAATAGAATCATATAAAATATTTACATCAAAGATTATTTTCTATATTGGAAGGCTTCTATTGATATCATTATGTTTCCTTCCAAAACTTCTACTTCACACCCATTTTGTGTTTTTTTAAAATATAATTATTAAGGGGGGTTATTTTTGAGATGGATTTTATCTTTAATGGGGAGAAATATTCTTATACATGAATTTTTTTAATTTGGTAATTTAGATGAGAAGATGTGTTAACTTTTAAAATAAATTAAATAACCCTTGGAATGTGAGATTTGAGATGATATAACATGTTTATATGTTTTTATACATCTTTGATTTCAATATTGGTTGGTTTTGTTTAAATCACAATAGTTTTTCATATAGACTTATATATGATTAATTTATTAATAATAGACTAATTGAAATGTTTTTCCACCATTATCTTATGTGAATTAGGTTTTTATAATGGGGAGAAGAAGAAATTTCAATTATGGGATAAGCATGACATGAGTAAAAGTTCTCCTTACACTCTTATATTTTTCATTTATTATCCTTAAGTGGGAGAACAATATTGACTTTATAATTTAAATGAGTATTGAAAAAAATCCAAATATAAATATTAATGTTAAAAAATATATTATGATGATGATTTTTTTATTTGTTTCAAATTTGAAAATGATATGTGAAGTCAACATGTGATAAAGTTGGTTGATAAATAAGAGTACGATGAATATAGTTTTTGAAAGAGTGAGACACAACATAGAGTTATTATGATTAAAATTTGTAATATATACTATTTTATATATGGATGGAAATACATTCATATGTTTGAAACTTTTATGAAGATTTACATACTTCCCTTGACATTAATAAAGGTCTATTACCTATTGTAACATGAAAATATATAGATAATACCAGGCTATATTATATATGATGAATTGTAAGATACCAAATTTTGTAGATGTACATTATCATTTAAATTTTGGTTTGAATCACATAAATTTTTCTAAATAGATGATTACATGGTGTACGTGGAAGGTTGCAGGTGTTTTATGGGTTCAGGACATCAAAGAAATGGCTATTGGTCCAACCTATAAATGTTGAATGGTTTCCACACAGTAAGAGGAAACCGTGTAAGGAGGATCCAAATTGTATGAACTTAGATAAAGGTATTCTATAGGGTTGGGGTATGGTTTTTAAAACCATGCAAGCCTCCCCAGGTAACTGTATGACTTAACTCCTCTTAGATAGAGGTAGAGGTGTGGTTTAGAAAATTATGTGACTAAACCATACACCCCATTAAAAAGAGAAAAATTTATATTTCCTCCCTCAGTTTTTGAAGTTCCTCACCATATTTTCCCTATTTCGTCCTCCTGTATC
Organism: Viscum album; assembly: GCA_963277665.1. Lineage (NCBI taxonomy): Eukaryota > Viridiplantae > Streptophyta > Magnoliopsida > Santalales > Viscaceae > Viscum > Viscum album. The sequence continues at coordinate 764,659,192 of OY728119.1, read as the reverse complement.
CTTATTATAGAAAATACACCTTCAAAACCACTCAAGGATCAATCTCCTTATATTCAATGTCATTTGGAGTACCATTGGTTGTAGATCCATGATCTGGGTATGTCTAATGCTTATCCTTCTTCTATTATATGGATTACAAATTGCAGTTTCATTATTCTTCTTTAAAATAAATAAAAACCTATTTTTATATTAGATCAAAATAGAAAGCTTAAAAAGGGTTCTTGAATATGGATCTAAGGCTATGGTTAAGGGTTTGTTCATCTACAGATTTGAGTTAGGTGGTTATAAATTAAATGCCATATTTTTTGGTTATTGTGTAAGTGTAATTATGATATTTCTTCCCTCTTGGTGCGAATTTCTTTCCATGAGTATGATTTAGTAAAATGGTTGGATAAATAATTAAATTAACCCCTCATGGTCCTCCTAGGATGCATTGAGATTGTTTAGACAAGATTAGCACCACCCATGCGGTGTGCCAACAATCCTAAACGTGAAAAATTGTATTTTTAGGAATATAGTTTCTTTATGATAAAGTGAAACCCATAATGAACATGTTGACCCATTAGTTGAGTTGAAAAGGGAATATTAATGGTTGTGTCAAGACTTTGAAAATGGTACATGGGTTATTTTGGTATTATATAGAAATGGGTGGGATGAAATAAAGTGATTGTGCTATGTGAATTATAAATTGTAATTTAAATGCATAACTGTTCAAATTATTGTGAATTTAATTGTGAAAAAGGACTAATGCATGTAAATTAATTAAAAATGTAAAATGGGTTAATGTATAGGAATTTTTGAGTATGATAAATGGGTCAAGGTATGAAAAGGTAGAAGGGTTAAATGAGTTATGCTATGTAAATGATAAATGTGTCAATGGGTTATGTCATAATGTTAATTTATGTTATAAATTAAATCTAAATTTTGAATTTTATGTGTATTTTTTATTTATGGTTTCTGATATTTTATAAAATCAAAATGTATAATAACCATTTTCACATGGATTGACGGTGTGGTATAGAGGATGGAAGATCCTCCCACAAGCTGGGTTTGAATGAGGCTCTCACACCATTGACTGCATGGGTTAGGGAGTTAGACAAAGGTTTTAGGCCACTAATTGTTTCATTTTATATGACTACCTGGTTTGAGGATCCATGTTATGCGTGTTATGATTAATTATGAAATATTTATTCCTAACGAGATATGAAATTTGGCTTATTTTCTTATGAATGATAATTGACTAGCTTAGGCTATTTTATAAGTGATGTAAATTCCATACCCATAATACATGTGATGGAAAAAAATCTATTAATTATTATGGTATAAATGATGAAATGGAATTTATGATGATATTGGTTTGTGTGAATATTTTAATCCTATAAGACATGATTTATATTTTTCTTACCTAGTCATTTATTTTTCATGAACATGTACTATATTTTTAAAATAGGTATTTTGTAAAAAAACATTGGTTGTGGCCTACTAATTTGGACTCACACATTCCACAATTAGGCACCAGACTAGATTTCATGGTCACAGGTTAGGACAGGGCAACAGACCTATGATAGGGATTTGATTTGGGCTTAGGATGTTTATAGATGAGGATCTTGATTCGATCCATGACTCATTTTTCAAATTCATTTTTTTTGTATTTATTTTGGTTTTTTTCACTTTTAGTACTGTTAGCATGTCATGGAATAATCATTGTTTGTTTTTGGTTTTTACCCTATTTGGAAAATATTGGTAATGCATGTTCTGTTTTATGTTTATTTTTTATTTTATTTCATTTGGTTTCCGGTGTATCTTCCTTTGATAAAGAGGGTATAGTCACCCCATGTGACTTATTTAACAATAGCTACTAGTCAGAAATCTATGGAATACAGGGAGGCTCATTTGAAGTCACGTGGTGACCTAGCTCATGGAATTGGTTTAGTGGATCCTTAGTGAGGCACACTCAAAATTGATTTTAGATATGTTATTTTATATGGTATTATTTGGGTATGTTAGATGGGATATTAAGATGTGTTAGGTCATGAAAATAAGTTTATGATTTAGATTAGTTAAATCATGTAAAAGGGAAATCTCAAGTAACCAAGGTGTGAATTGTTGTTCTTGATATGCGTTGTTAAACATGAATGATATTTCACTACATGGTGGTGTACTTGTTGTGTGATGAGACTGTGTTATGATATTTCACTCATTTCCGGAATGGAATGAGATTGTGCATTCATGTCTCATTTTATCAACCTAGTGATGTAGGTGAAGTAAATTATGATAGGAACACACAAGATAAATGTGTGGGGTATGAATAGTTGAATTCTCTTTGAATCTTGAAATAATTGAACAAAACAATAAAAAATAAAAATTTAACAAATGGGTAAATATAAAATAATGTTATAATCGTTCAAGAATTGTGTTTAATGATTGGTTTTAAATGAGTTAAAATGTTGGTTGAAACAAGTTTTGAAATCAGAAATGTGTCTACGAGAGCGTTATTTATCTGTAAAAGTAGAAATGGTTTCAAAAAAGGGTTTCAAATTAAATAATTTTGACTATGAATATTTGTTTATGTATTGTTGTCCATGTACCGTTGTAGGTATTAATGATGGTAGTGTTATAGATGTAGCAACATCCTTTGGGACAGTATATGTGAAATGGGTTGTTTTTGGTTATTAGAGAGCCTTCATTTTTGAGAATTTTTGATATTTCTTGATATGTGTTTTGAGATATATTCTTGTAATTCCATAGAAATGATGATGTAATGACATTTTTGTAACTTCCCTGTTCTGGAAGCCACCTAGAGGTGCCTCATACCCGGTTTTTCAAATGGCCTCAAGCACATTTCCCAAAATGGCAGAGGCTGCCGACCAGCAGTGAGGGCCTTGTGTGTGATAGTGGGGAACCTACACCCTCATTGGTAGAGTACACAATGGAAGATAAACCAAATAAATAGCGGAAGCAGGAAACATCCATACAAGAGTAAATAAAGGAAAACCAAAAGTGTAAACAAGTGGAGCACATATATAAATGAGGCATGATACATAAGTCTAGGGAAATAGCCAAACAAGTCATAATGTTGGAATACAATAGTGCTAAACCAAAGTGAAAAGGAAATCAGATAAACTCCTCAGCATCGCAATCCCTAGCATGGTCCCATGCTCTCCATCCCCATAGAAAGTCAAGTACCTGAAGAAGAAGGGAGCTTTCCCTTGTCTATACCTACAAGAATATAATCTGTTTGGGCCCAACAGCATGTCCCAAATAGGGTGTAAGACTAAATCCCAGTAGGCAACCACCATGAGATCTGTGCCAAATAGATAGTGAATATATGGCAGGAAAAAGTACAGAAAAATAGCAAGCAGGAAAGTACTCAACCGTAAACATTTCACAGTTTCAAGCATTTATGTCACAACATGTAAGAAACTAAACAATAATGTAGAAACAATAGGTAACCCTCTTGGAAGTTCTCACAGCATAACCCCTATGGTTCAACCAACAAGTACTAGAAACCCTCTAGCTGGCACACACAGTCTCACCCATCTATTTCAGCTAAAGTATAGACTCTCTGGGGAAGCAATCACCGTCAATTCCCCCTATAGTCTCGTATCGTACTAAAGGCACTCTGGGGAAGCACTCAACATCTATTCCCCATGTGGCTCACGTTGAGGAACTACAGACACTCTGAGGAAGCACTCAACGTCAATTCCCCCTATGGTGTCACATCATAAAATTATAAACACACCCTGGAGAAGCCCTTTTGTCCATCCTCTCTGTGGTCTATTACACTAGGTTTTCACATCCCTATGTAAGTCAAACATGTATAGTACGTGTATCGCCCCATGTAAAACTCAAGAACTACTTGGATAGCATTCTAAGCCATATCAGAATAATAGAACAATAGTCACTCTATCCCACAACTAGGCATGACAACTGGAAATATCCTAATAGGAAAAAGTAGACCAAATAGTCATAAACAGGCAAAACATGCATGGGCAATACATCCAATGCACAACAAAAATGACCCTATTCTCAAAAAATAATCTCTACTTAGCCATACAAGCAATGCAGTAAAGCAATAGGGATAAATGTTAAACACGCAAACCCCGTTCAAGGGTATTAGTGGAATTCCCACAAAATACTCAATTACATTCAATAGAAAGGTACAAACCACATACCTCGGGTTTATGAGACCAATATATTTGAACCAAAACACTTGAATCTCTGTTGAACATTGTAGATCTATGAAAACATATAAAAAGTTCAACCCATGATAACTTAGAAAAGTGGAGGAATTGGAAAATGATGCTCTGGGAGAAGGAATAACTCACCGTTGCGATTCCAACGCAATCAACGGTGCTAGAATCGAAGGCAGATGGAGGCTTGGAGGCTCGTCGATGATCCACAGCTGCTCAGCGCTCTCGGACGAATGGGACCTAAATAAAGTGCGTTCTATCTGTCAGACATGACCCCAATGTGTTTAATGAAAAAAAAGAAAGTACACAGCTTGTAATTTTTAAGTACATGGTGTTTACTTACTATTTCCATACTCCGCTTTAAGCAGCCTCTGAACTCCCCCACATGATCGTTTGCATGGCCACTACACAGCCAGCACCCAGCTGCCTGTGGCAAAGAAATATAGGGCGTGTACTCATAATGTACATGGAGTGTACTTTGAAAATTTCCAGAATTTCCTCTTTTTCCCAAAAACGACCAGAAAAGGAAAAACATACCTAAGAAGAAGATCCGTGTTCTTACAAACTTCCCCCTTAAATAAATTCATCCCCGAATTTCCTTAGTTTGGCATAGAAGAAGAAACCCCAAACAAATCCAGCCACTGTGATCGTACGTCAGCGTCCCTCTCCCAAGTCTCGTCTTGCACCCATCCGTGCTACCATAACACTCATACAAGAGGAATAGTCCAACCACGGAGAACCTTCATACTGCGATCAACAATCCGGATAGGATTCTCCATGAAAGATGCATCCACCTCCAACTCAACTTCCTTAGGTTGGAAAGCATGAGACAGGTCTAAAATGTATTGTCGGAGCTGAGAAATGTGGGAGACTTCATGCATAGCTCGGTACATCTGAGGTAACTGCAACTGATAGGAAACCGACCCCACTCTCTCCAATACCTCAAACGGCCCGACGTACCTCAGTGAAAGATTAACCTATATCCGGATCCTTCTATTCCCCAACCTCGGTGTGACACGTAGGAAAACATAATCCCTGACCTCAAACTCTAAAGGTCTTCTCCTCTGATCAGCATATGACTTCTGTCAAGACTGTGCAGTAGCCAACCTCTTCCAAATCAACTCTATTAGCTCTATGGTTTCTTGAACAAGATGAGGTCCTAGTAAAGCTGCCTCTCCTACCTCCAGCCAACATAAGGGTGATTGGCATAGCCTACCGTACAAAGCCTCATAAAGTTCCATAAGAACAGTTTCCTGAAAACTATTGTTGTAGGAAAACACCACCAGATGTATATCCTTCCCCCAAGAACATCCAATGTCCCGAATTCATGTTCGAAGCATGTCCTCAAGCACCTAAATCATACGCTCAGACAGGCCATCACTCTTGGGGTGGTATGCTGTACTCAAAAGTACCTCTATACCAAAAGCCTTCAGAATCCCCTACCAAAGATGAGATGTAAAATGCACATCCCTGTCTAAAAAAATGGTTGTGGAACTCCATGCAGACCTAAGATTTCATGGATATAAAGTTGTCCTATATCATCAACACTGAATGTCTCCTTGATCAGAAAGAAATGAGAAACCTTCGTAAGACTATCAATGACAACCCAAACTTCATCATTCCATCAAGGCGACCTTGGGAAACCAGTCACGAAGTCCATCACGATGTCCTTCCACTTCCACTCGAGAATGGGTAACTGCTACAGAAGCCCTACTAGTCGCTGATGCTCTGCCTTCACCTGTTGAAAAGTGAAACATCTCATGACACACCCAACAACATCCCTCTTCATACCTGGCCACCAATACTGACGGTGTAGATAACGATCCATCTTGGTGATGCCAAGATGAACTCCCAAAACTGAGGAATGAATGTCTCGCATCAGCTCCTCACATATATCTGCTGGCACCCATACGCGTCCATGGAAACACAAGATATCATCCTCACCTATAGTCCACCCAAGAATAAGGTATTCCCCTGACATGATTTCCCGTAGGAAAAGGCCTTTGGAATCTGAAATCTGACTCATTCATACTCGATCAAGAAAGGAAGAGGTAACAACATAGAAGATAGAAAAGTCTGCCCCTATCTGTCGTGCACTTCCAAATGCATCTCAAAGAATAGATCTATAATCTTCCTCTCACTTCAGGCCTCCCGAACTACCAGTATCTGAGTCCTCGTTCTCAATGCATCAGCCACTATGTTGCCTTTCCCAGGCATATAGTCAAGCTCAAAGTCAAAGGATTGTAGGTACTCAACCCACCTCGGTTGTCTCAAATTCAAATCACGCTAGGTGAAGATGTAATTGAGATTTTTTTGGTTAGTGAAAATAAAAAAATTCTCTCCCAAAAGATAGTATCTCTAATAGCATAAGGCATGAACCAAAACTGCCAACTCTAGATCGTGTGTCAGGTAATTCCTCTCGTGTGGCCTCAACTACTAAGACTCGTATGCGACGACTCCAACACCCAGCATAAGCACATCTCCCATCCCAATACCAGATGCATAATAGTAAATAGTATATCTCTTGCATGGATCTGGAAGGACTAGTATCGGTGCTGAAGTCAACCACCATTTTATCTCCCGAAAGGTTGACTCACAAGAATCTGACCATAATAAATTCACACCCTTCTTGGTCAGACCTGTCAGTGGTGCTGCTAAACGCGAAAAGTCATGTATAAAACATCTGTAGTAACCATCCAGCCCTAGAAAACTTCGCACCTCAAATATGTTCTTTTGATGCTCCCAGGAAACCACAACTCTCACTTTTCTGGATCTATTTATACTTCTGTCTCTGAAATAACATGACCCAAAAAGTGAATTTGGTCCATCCAAAAGTTGAATTTTTAGAGCATAGCATATAATTGATGCTCCCTCAGTGTACTCAAAACGATCTCAAGATGTGTGGAATGGTCATGTCGAGTATGAGAGTACCCTAAGATATCATCCATAAAGACCACTATGAATGAATCCAAGTAAGTATGGAATAATCGGTTCAACAGTTCCATTAAACTTGTTGGCATGTTCATGAGACCGAACGACATAACTAAGTACTCATATAGACCATACATGATCTAGAAATATGTAAGAGGTATATCTGATGGTCTGACATGCAACTGATGATAATCGAACCTCAAGTAAATCTTCGAGAATACCCGAGATCCTATATGCTGAGCGAAGACATCATCAATCCTTTGTAAGGGATATCAGTTCTTGATTGTTAACTGGTTAAACTTTCAATAATCCACAAAAAGTCTAAGGGTACCATCTTCTTTCATCGCAAATAAGATCGGAGAACCCCATGGAGAAGTACTAGGTCAGATGAAACCCTTTCCCTACAACTCCTACAACTGCTTCTTGAGATCCTGTAACATGGGTGTAGCCATCCTATAAGGAGGAATGAACACCGGTGCCACCCCTAGAACAATATCGATAGAAAAGTATACCTCACGCTCTGGAGGCAAACCTAAAAAGTCCACTGGAAAGACATCCCTGAAACGATCCACCACTGGAGGAAGGTCTAACTGTGAAGTCCCCTGGTAATTCAGATATAGACTGGAAATATGGGATATAAATCCTCCCAGCCCATGATGCTCGGGTCCTGCTCTTCTCGCCTAGACATCCCACTCACCCCTATAAAGAAAAGATCCCCCCTCTTGTGATATGAAACTCACCCTACGGCTATAAAAATCAATGAATGCCTGGAAGGGAACCAAACCGTCCATCCCAAGAATGACATCATAGCCTGTCATCTATAGAACACAAAGATCCCAAAAGAAGTGACACTGACCAACCTCAAGAGGGAACTCCTTGCACTGATGCACACCAGATTTTCTTGTCCCCAACAGAGTGTCTAATGTCAAAACATCAATAGAAGAAAATATGCATAGCCCAAGGCTCTCCACTATAGAGATAGATATTAAGCTATGCGTAGCACCCGTATCGAAAGGAGTTGAAGATAAAACTGAGGCTACTAAGATTGTACCTCAAACTGTAGAGGGTCCAAGATCTTGCTCCTGCTAGGTCTGCTCCACTGCAAAAGTCTAACCTATACCAAGACCCTGTGACCCTGCCTGACCACTCTGAGATGATCCGCCCTACTTTCACTGATAAACTGGTGACTGACCACTACGGTCACGACCTCCACCTCAGCCCGAATGGCTGGAAGTACTATAGTTCCAAGACTGGTGAGAAACTGGTTGAACTTCTCCTAAACGAGGAGTCATAGATGAACCCTTGTCACTAAATTCTGGTGAAAAAAACTGACAAAAACATTGAAGGTGACACATCTTGCCACAATATCAGCACTCCACTAGGTCTCTCTAGCACTGCAGCCTTGTATGCACATCCTTTCAACACTGGCAGCATACCACCTGGCTACCAAAAGATGTGTCTCGCCTCTTTGGATCACCACACGAAGACTCCCTACGACACTTCTTGTTGTCAGTGGGAAAAGTACTAAATCTATAAGAGGAACCAACCTGGCTCTCTGCTCTGGAATCTCTCAGATTGTGCTATGAAATCAGTGCCTGGTTGACGATGGAAGCGATGGAAGTCAACCTAAGGATATTCACCTATGAGCGGATCTCCTGTCTGAGACCATCCTCAAACTTCCTTTCCAAGAACAACCAATCTCCGCCCTGGAGGGGTGTGAAATGATGAAGCTCAATGAAACGAGAGGAATACTCCATAACTGAAAGAGTACCCTGCTTTAGACTAATGAACTCTCAGACTCGATCGATCCTCAAGGTCTCCGGATAGAAGTAGTCATAGAAGATGCACTGAAACACCTCCTACGCGATAACATGCTGATGAACCGCCTATGTGATCACATCCCACCACCTCTTGGAAGAGTCTCATAACATGTAGGTAGCGAGCTTGACCGACCTTTATGGAGGCTTATCCAGATGCTCAAATATAGTCAGTATGGATTCTAGACATGACTCTGCAGCCTGAGGTCCTCCTTCCCCTAAGAAGGTGGGAGGATGCTGCTACTAGAAAACCCACTTCAAGTCTGCCATTGACTAGGTAGGAGGCGTTTCTCCCTGCAATGTCTTCTTCATCCTCAGAAAGCCTTCCCTAAACATTGAATCAGCGCCCATAACTAGTATCACTGCTGGTGCTAAGGATGGCACAATAGGAGGATCTGGAGGAAGTCCCTGATCAGCCATATCTGGTGTCTGATCACTACCCTACAACTAGCGGACGACTGGAGGAAATCTCGTTGGCATGACTATTCAAGGTCAAACGCACACCTTTGATTCAAGACTATCTAAAACTGAAAACTAGAAGGATAATAAGGAACAAAAGAATTAAAGAGTTAATGTTTTTGAAAACAAGACTACACGGTGGGTACTTACACACTGTGTTCCCTTAAGTCATTTACATTGGTGTGTACACCTGCTTTAATAGGTCGTGAAACACCCCAAACATACGGCGTGTTTTCGGAACACACAGCATGTACCTGAATCCTCTTCCCCTGCCTGGGTCCTTCTACATGGTTAATCAACACATCTCTCCTAAGACAAGACTACACGGTGTTTTCAAGGTAGACATGATGTGTATTGGAAAAGATTCACCTGTCCTATGTTGTTAGTGACATGGTCAGATACACAGTTCATGCAACACGATGTGTTTCTGATAGGCATGGTGTGTACATGAAAGGATAACACCAACCTATGTTGTTCGTGACACGGCTGGGTACCTGGGTCAGACTACATGGCGTGTTCAAGGAGGATATGGAATGTACAAGAAGAGACTCCACCAAACCGTGTTTTTAGGTACACGGACGGGTTCCTATGATTATACTACACCGCGTGTTCAACGTGGACACGTTGTGTTTTCACTAGACTTTTCCCATCCCGTGTCTCTACCCACACGACCTACAATACAGTCAGAGACTACACTGCGTGTACATTACGTACAAGGTGTGTACTTAAGGAAAACAATTTCTTCCCAAAAAAAAGAACACATAGCATGTATTTATCATTACAAGGAATGTATTATGGGATATTCTAGATTTTAAGCCTCAGAAACTACTCTGAAACCCAGAAAACACTGAAATAAGCACTGAAAGTACCAAATTCCGATCCGTGAGGGCCCATACTCTCCACGAATCAAAGTTTGGCATCTGAAAAAAGATAAAAACAAGAAAACAGTGCAATGATACCCCAAATTCTGGTCTATGAGGTCCCATAACACCTCAAGAACAAAATTTTGGTGTTCATTCAAACAAAAATTACACACAATTCTCTATTAATCATCAGTCATTTCTATCAAGGCATCTATCACAAAAACATGCATATTCTACGAAACATCTATCACAACAACATGCAATCGCTAATGCATCCAAGATGGCATGGAAAGAATTCATGGAATGTGATTTCTAATAAGTGCCTATATGATGCATGAGATGGCACACCCTTATCTCATCGGGTTGCAAGAGAAGTAAAATGGCAATAAGAACAACAGTAACAGCACATAACATGTGAATTACCCAATGGTTAAATCAAATCAACTATAAAATTACAAACCAGTAAAATTGAATTAAACGAGGTAGTATGGATTTTCCTTGTATGTGGGTTAGCTACTCCCAGTCATAGGTTATTACCAAGAACCTATTCCATCCTATCCATGACTATAGGCTCTAAAAAGTATGTCAAGAGAAAAGAGTTCCTCTAATACCACTTTATAACGTCCCAGTTCCGGAAGCCACCTAGAGGCACCTCGTACCCGATTGGTCACACGACCTCAAGCGCATTTCCCCAAATTCCATAGGGTGCCGACTAACAGCGAGGTCCTTAGGTGCGATAATGGGGAAACAATTTCCTCATTGGCAGAGTACACAACGAAAGATAAACAAAATCAATAGTAAAACTAGTAAACATCCATACAATAGTGAATAGTGGAAAAATAAAAGTGTTAAAAAATGGAGCACATATATAAATGATTCATGATACATAAGACCATGGAAATAGCCAAAAAAGTCACAATGCTGGAATACAACAGTGCAAAACCAATGTGCCAAAGAAAGAAGATAAACTTCTCAGCATTGAATCCCTAGCTTGGTCACATTCTCTCGAGCCCCATTGAATGTCAAGTACCTGAAGTAGAAGGGTGCTTTCTCTTGTCAATAACTGCAACAATATAATCTGTTTGGGCCCAAAAGCATGGCCCAAATAGGGTGTGAGACTAAATCCCAGTAGGTAACCAGTATGAGATATGTTCCTAATAGTCAGTGAGAATATGGTAGGTAAAAGTATAGAAAAACAGCAAGCAGGAAAGTACTCAATAGAAAAGAATCCGCAGATTCAAGCATTTATGTCACAACAGGTAAGAAACTAAACAAGCAAGTATAAACAACAGGTAACCCTCTGGGTAGTTCTCACATCCTAACCCATCTGGTTCAAACACAAAGTACTAGAAACCCTCTGGGAGGCACACACAGTCTCACCCCTCTAGTTCAGCTAATGTATAGACTCTTGGAGGAATCACTGACCATAAATTCCCCATATAGTCTCGTATCATTCTAAAGAAACTCTGGGGAAGCACTCAACATCAATTCCCCCTGTGGACTGCGTCGAGGAACTACAGACACTCTAAGGAAGCAATCAACGTAAATTCCCCATGCGGTCTCGTATCATAAAATTATAAAGACACTCTGTATAATCCCTTACATCTATCTTCCCTGTGGTCTACTACACTAGGTTCTCACGACCCTGTGTAAGTCAAACATGTATAGAGAACGTATTGGCCAAAGTAAACCTCAAGAACTACTTGGCTAGAATTCTAAGGCATATCAATATAATAGAAAAATAGTCACTTTATCCCACAACTAGGCATGGCAACTGGAAATAGCCTAATAGGAAAAACTATACCAAACGTTCATAAATAGGACAAACCTGCATGTGAAATACATCCAAAGCACAGAAAAAATGACCCTATTTACAAACAATAATCTCTACTCAGGTATACAAGCAAATCAGTCAAGCAACAGGGCTAAACGGTTAACACACAATACCCTGTTCAAGGGTATTGGTGGAATTCGCACAAAATACAAAAAGAATTTCAATAGAAAGGCACAAACCACCTACCTCGGGTTTAGGAGATCAATATACTTGAACCAAAACGCCTTAATCTCCTTAGAAAATCATAGTTCTATGAAAACATATAAAAATTCCAACCCAAAATAACATGGAAAAGAGGAAGAATTGGAAAATGATGCTCTGGGAGAAGGAAGAACTCACCACTGTGATTCCAACACAATCAACAGTGCTCGAATAGGAGGACGAATGGAGGCTCAGGGGCTCGTCGAATATCTGTGGCTGCTCGACACTCTCGGATGAGCGAGACCTAAAATAAGTGCATTCTATCCATTAGATGTGACCTCAGTGCATTTAATGAAAAAATAAATAACATGGTGTGTAATTTTGAAGTACACTGCGTGTACTTACTATTTTTGTACTCCAATTTAAGCGGCCTTTGAACACCCGCATACGGCCATGTGCATGGCTACTACATGGCCATCACCCAGATTCCTGCAACAAATAAGTACACGACGTGTACTCATAAAGTACCCAGTGTGTACTTTGAAAATTTCCATCATTTCCTCTTTTTCCCAAAAACAACCCGAAAAGGAAAAACATACCTTGGACGAAGATCCAGGTTCTTACAATTTTCATGTCAGGAAACAAGAGTATATCACCAAGAATTCTCCTCATGAGGTGGATTAGAAATCTCCATAGACTCAGGGTAAATGAGGATAGGAGAAGTTCCATGAGGATTTCAATCATTTTATTCAAATTATGGAATGAGACCCACGGTGGGGTGTTCCAAGTATGTTTGAGCATTCCAAGAAGTTTCAGCTACAAAAAACCAATGATTTTTTTGGATAGTGTTTGATTATATATTTTTCTATGTATGATTCTCTCTGAGTTTTCCATTTAATTCTTGGTAACCATGTCCTGTTAGGATATAGAGATCCTTTGTTGTTGAAAATGACCTAAAGTTCAGGAATTTATTCTTGATTGAATTAATGGAGTCTGGATATAAATGGGAAAAGTGATAAAATTAGTTCTTGGTAAGTTGAGGAGATTTAAAGGAGGTTCAGAGTGTTAAAGGAGAAATGAGAAAAAAAACATAACTATTGAACATTTACACATTTTGTAAAAGGATTACACATCATGTAATTGTTCATGGATTTTAATTAAATAAATTTGAGGTGATGGGTTTTTTGGAAAATACCATTAAAAATATTTACACAATGTATATTTTTATTACATGATGTGTAAATGCCTAAAAAGGTATTTTAAACATGTTGTATGGATTATTCTTTTTAGAAAATTAATGTATTCTTCTCCTCTTGGAATAAGAAGACCCTCCATGAATTTTTGGAGTTCCAAACCCCTTTTGAACATCCTGTTCATACAATTGATCACTGATATGACATTTTGGTCCTGTTTCATCCTTCTTCCCTTTGGTTTTTGAACTGTCAAGGTGAAATCCTTTACCTAATTGCATTGTTTGTTTGGATCTTGATAATGTTTTAATCTAAGAACACATTATCATTATCCACACACTCTTCCTTGTGGGTGGTAGCTATAGGAAGTCATGTCAGATCATTAGTATAAGGTAGGGTGTCTAAAATTTAAACCCTTTGGTTTGATAATTCCATGTTTATTAAAAATCATGATTTTTGCCTCATTATGTGCACCCATATTTTGTAAATAACATAATTAGATTATCCCAGGATTTAATTTGGTTTCAAATGTATTTATAGATAGATAATAGATTAAAGTATGTTTAGCATGACATAAGACATCAGTTTATTTCTTATTATATAATCCCTATTTTTTGGCATATTTATTATTTATATAATCTTTTATCAATTTTGAATTGAATTGAATGTGGCATTTTAAATAAAAATGGTAATAAACATAATTATCCATTGAGATATATGATTTGATATTCTGATATTCATGTTGTACTAAATGGAATGTGTTATATGTAGATATGCTTATATAATGGACTAGGCCCAAGAACTTCCACATTTATATGTTTTAATGATGGAAGTATGTGGGAAAATCCCAGTCTATGATGTAATTCTTTTAAAGAGAGGGTTATAAACAGTAACACAATATAATTTATATAGTTCTTTTACCTGAATTTTTTTCTATGATTAAAACATGATTATAAGGATGTGGTTGGAAAGGTTGAAAGACATGACCAGAGTTATTATATAATGGTACCAAAGCATGAATTTTTATCTTGGTTTATTGGTTATGGTTTTATGGTCGTGAGGCATTATCTAAGTTATTCTAGAATTGTGCGAAAGTAGGTTGTTTACCTTTGTTGATTGGATATGGTTGTAATGGTCATTATACATGCTCAGAGTTATTCTAGTAAAGATCCAAAAAAAAATTTTGTGGTATTTTATTAATTATTGAATTAATTTAATCCATTAGTTTATTTCATCATCACATAAATTTTTTTAGGATATTTTTATTTAGACATGGTCGTATCGACCTACTGAGTTATACTCACATGTATTCATGTTGCCATTTAGAACCTAGGAAGATTTCGTTGATGTGGGTTTAGGAAAGGACAACTAAACTTGAAGTAGATTACTTGTTTTCTATTGGGATGGCATTTGGAGATGAGACTAGCATGAGGATCGGGACATGAGACCTTATGTCTTCTATTTAATTCTTCTTGTCTTCTCTAGTATTTTTAATAACATGAACTTTAGTAACACTGTAGAACATCATTATAATATTTCTTTTTTATTTTTTAATTATTTAGTTGGCTATTATAATTTTCTTTCACTATTTTATTTCCTTAGATTATTATTTGAAATCAATTAGGATTTTTTATACAGATATGAAACTTCAAAACTAGGGGGTATATTCTACCCATTATACTATCAACACCTCTGGTGCTAGTTTGCAGCCTTTGGCATATGGGGAGGTGTACATGAGGTCCCATAAAAAACCCTTTCCCAATACATGAGTGAGTACAAGATTATGGGACGTTACAATGTGGTAGCAATGGAGAAGGTTCTTATTTTATTTTTATTTAATATTTGGGAAATGTATAAATGAGACTAAAATGTTCTGAGAATTGTTAATGAGATTTTTAATGGGAGTATCTAACCAATGTATGATGGAAAATCCAGGTACCTAGGGGTGATATTGTTATTTGTGTAGTGTTATTTTTATAGTAGATGTTATTTCACCTTAGGAGATTCACATGTTGTGTATGGTTATTTTTTTAATGATGTTATTAATTCTTAATATTGTACTCATGGATTGGTATGAAGTGAGGTAAGAATACATGCATCAAAATATACACATAGGGATACATTGACATGCATTATTCATTATAGGGGCATATCTATTTTTTCATGTATTATATACAATTTTTTTGAATTGTAATGAAATATATATATTTCACTAGATAAATAAAATGAGTCGTTGTATCGTGAAAAAGTAAATATAATCCTTGTTTAGAGAGAAAAGATGTATGTGGATATCTATTTCAGTCTTCTACTAGGTTGACCATATTCCTATCCAATTCTCTAAGGTGTGTGTTTGTCCTGTAGAGAAAATTAATCCTCATTATATTCAACATGATCATCATGAGAGTGGAAATGATAACTCTCATAACACGTATGAATAAGAAACTCTTGTAATACATGTGGAGGAGATTGATGATTAGCTTCATGACATATTCCCGAGGGTTATGTGATCTATGGAAAGAATTATTGTTTATATTGTTACTTGGATGTATAAGATAAAATGAGAGTTTATGATTTAGAATCCACCTGGGTTTACTAGGTAAGTAAGACCCCAGGTAGCCAAGTTCAAGATTGAGTCAATCCAAAAAATCATTAAGCATCTTGTGACACCTGAAAATTGGAGGGTCAATATTGCTATGTATATGCTTCATTGACCTGACAAGCATTGGTGGGATATTCTGGAAGAAGCTAGGAAGCAGAATATGCAATCATGGATGGACATTGAGGAAAATATCATAATACATTTATATCCCAAAACCTTGAGGGACGAAAATATAGAGAGTTCATGCATCTAACACAAGATGGTTTGTTAGTACTAAACTATGATAGTTGTTTTACCTACCTATAATGCATTGCTCCATCTTTGGAAGATGAAGATATAACTAGGGAGAGACGTTTCCAGGATAGTATTTATTATGAGATTAGGTCATGGTTAAATGTATTTCCATTTAAGAAGATTTAATGACGTGATGAATTAGGATCCCATCCCATAAGGGAATATAAAATATCCTTGGAGTAATGGCCTGGCTGTTTCAATAGGAAAACCTAGGAAGTCTTCTTTGAGTGGAAAGAAATACAGTTATGATAGTTTCCGCTAGAAAAGTACTGGGAAAAGCAGTCAGGATAGTGGACAACTATGTCAAGATAATTTTCTGTTCTAGTGATATCATTGTGGCATGTTTGGTACATAAAATCTCACAGTGTCCTTACACATCATTCTATTTTCACATCTATAGTATCCTGGGACATATTCAGAGGTTGTGTTCTAACATTCCATAGTAGAGCTATGGAAAATGATCAGGACAAGCAGCAGAATTGGAAGGGGATCAACAACAACTCAACATTCTATTAGATGGAGTTCCACAAGATGTTAATGTTGAGGCATGGGACGTGGTGCCCTAGTGTATGATAATTAATAAAAAACAAAGGTTCATACCTTAGGATAGTCATTATAGAGCCGAGGGAAGAAGAAAAAGTAAGTTTAATGTTATGAAAACTACTTCAGCTACTGTGGATGCATGACCATATACCATAAGTGGTATGATTATTGTATCATCTACCCTATCTTTTTATTATATAAGAGCATCAAATTCTATTCTATAATCTCTTTTTGAAAATAGTTTGGGTTTAGATTTTGAAAGCATATATTATGTTTTAACCATTATCACTCCATTGGGAGTGTGATAAAAAATATGAAATGTTGCATGGTGTGTTCTCTAGAGATTAGTAGTTACCAATTCAAATGGGAAATGTTCGTGCTAGAAATGGAAGGCATCAAGTTGATTCTTGGTATGGATTGGTTAGTACTACACCAGGATCATATAAACTATTATAGGATGATATTTACATTCCTATCTCTATAATGAATCATCTATTCTCACTAGGTTAAGTGGGATGTTCATACTAGTCATATAGGTACAATTAAATGCAGATTGGATTGTCTCATAGCTCAAAATAAGGTCTTTCTCAAGATAATAGTGAAATGATGTAGGATTATTTTCCTCGAATGGTAGAACATTTTTGGGATCTCTTCCCTAATGAGTTTTTTGTCTTACCACCTGAGTGAGAGTTTGATTTAACAATCAAGTTGGTCCTGGGAGTAGAATCAATTTATATCTTGACTCATAGAATAACACTATCTAAGATTTAGTAGTTGAAGGTTTAGTTGGAAGATTTAGAATATATAGTCTTCATACATATGATTATATCTCATTTTGGTTTTTTATTTATCATATCTAAAACGATAATGTATCTTTTCATTAATGTGTTTATTATCAGAGATTAAACCAAATAAAGTTCAAGAACTGGTATCCTCTTCCACACATTGAATTTTTTTTCAATCATTTGAGAGGTGATAAGGTATTATACGAGATTAAATTGAGATAAATATATCATTAGTTATGGGTGAGAATATCAGACATACCT
The DNA here is from genome assembly GCA_963277665.1 of Viscum album. Taxonomy (NCBI): domain Eukaryota; kingdom Viridiplantae; phylum Streptophyta; class Magnoliopsida; order Santalales; family Viscaceae; genus Viscum; species Viscum album. Next base: position 764,641,282 of record OY728119.1, on the reverse strand, counting down.
TGAACTACTTTTTGGAGCATGCATGGATTGTATGAATTCATAGTGATTCCATTTGGGTTGACTTAAGCATCTACTATATTGATGGACTTAATGAATAGGATGTTCATGTTTTTCTAGATCAGTTTGTGGTACTTTTCATTGATGAAATATTAGTGTACTCATAGTCATAAGATGATCATTCCACATATCATGACATTGTCTTGAGTACATTGAGAGAGCATCAGCATTACACCAAACTAAATAAATTAGATTTATGGATAAATTAAGTACACTTTTTATGACACATTATTTCATTGATTGGAGTTTCAGTAGACCAAGATAAATAAGTAACCATGATAACTTGGGAGAAACCCAAGAAAAAATTTTAATTTCAGAATTTTATGGGTTTAACAGGTTATTACCGGCATTTTATCCATGATTTCTCCCATTTTGAAGCACTTATATCTGGGCTTACTAAGAAAGTGATGATGTTTTTTTGTCTAATTCATGTGAAAGATATTTCCAATATATTAAAGGTAGGTTGAACTCAGCACTAATTATCACTTTACTAGTGATGGGTAAAGCATATTTGGTGTAATGTGATACACCCATAGTTAGAATGATAATAATTATAATTCAATAGAATCATGTGGTTTCTTATGGATTCAAGAAGTTGAGACCACATGAGTGTAATTACCCTACTCATGATATTGAGTTAGGGGTAGTGGTACATGGATTGAGATGTTGGAGAAACTATCTCATGGGTGATAGTTTTTTTGGTATACATCGATAGAAAAATCCTTAGGTACATCATTTCTCAATTATAACTGAACCTTTAGAAGAGGAGGTGTGTTGAGTATCTGCATTCATTCAAATTTGAATGGGCATTTACACCAAGAAAGTGAAACTTCATTACCGATGCATTGGGGAAAAAGATATAGACAAAATAAGTATGATATTCTTATGATGGGTGGTAGATAATGGACTTTTCTGATGAGATGCATCTAGATGATAAAAAATGTCTGGGTGAGAGTAGCTCTGACTTCAAAATCTATTGTACCCATTCTTTTGAATCAAATTATAACTAATATGTTTTCTGATATGGAGGTCTCAACTTTGAGAGAAAAGTTATATGGTGGGAATATTCTATTAGGATGGTCTATTTGAAGTGTCAATTCTCTTATTTTTCTTACCCGAGTATGGGTTGCTATGGGATTGTATGAGGATTTGTTGAAAGAGTTTCATGCTTCTTAATGGGTGGTATATACTATTTTAACAAATATGTATTGTGGTCTCCATATCTAGTACTGATGGTTAGGAATGAAGAAGGAGGTGGCATGATTTGTGGATATACGATTCACTTTTTAGGAGGTGAAAGTCAAGAATCAGATTCCAGATGTGTGTTTGCAGCCTTTATCCACCCCGTAGTGGAAATGGGATGATGTCACAATCGATTTTGTGATGGGATTACCTAGGATAACCCATAAGAATGATGTTTTATGGGATGTTGTGGATCTACTAACAAAGGTAGTACACTTATTACCTATCTTGGTTACATTTAAAATTGATGATCTTGGAAATCTTAAACTGTGTGAGGTGGTTTAGTTTCATGGTGTTTCAAGAAGTATCATTTCAAATAGAGATCACTGTTTCACATCTTGTTTTTAGAAGGGTCTTCAAAAAACTCTTAGGTTATATGTTCATTTATGTACAACCTATTATCTATATACATATGGTGAATCTGAGCGGGAAATTCATGTTCTAGGGGATATGTTACAAACTTGTGTTTTGGATTTAACTGGTTCATGGGAGAAACATATGGAACATATGAAGTTGGAATATAAAAACATCTTCAAAGAATCAATCCAAATGGATCCCTATGAGGATTTTAATGGAAGTTTGTTCCATTAACTACTTTGTTGGATTGAGTTAGGTGATTAATCCCTCTATGTCCTAGCCTTGTGTAGGAGACGTTTGAACAAGTTCAATTGATCAGGAAGTGGTTGGTGACTACACAGAGTAGGAGGAAATCATATGTTGACTGTCAGAAGAAACATTTAGAGTTTGGGGTTGGTAATTAAGTTTTCTTTCAGGTGTCACCTTGGTTGGTACAAAAACCAATTATGATATAGGTAATGCTAGTTCCCAGGTTTATCAGGCTATTGGAAATAGTTTCATGGGTCGGTCTAGTGGCATATCATTTTTACTTTACATAGTGATACAGTTCCATGCATGATGTGATCCATGTGTCTCAAAGAGTAATATATCATCCATACCATTCCTGTGTTGTATATGTTGAATATTTCCAACATTGTGCCAATGAATCCTTTGAGTATAATCCAATACGTGTTGTGGATCATAGTGAGAAATATTTTTAGAGTCAGACTTTATCATTGGATCAATTGTAGAGGTAGCATGAGAGAGTTCAGAAATATACCTATGAGGGGGGTCTAATATGAGAACATTGTGGAAAGACTTGTTCACTAATACCTCATGATGATTCATGGGGAAGATTAGGGATGATCTGTCATATGGTGGCATGGTTGTAAGTTCAAATATTTTTCCAAGTGTGTTTCTCTTTAAGTTTTTCATTTAATATGTGGTAGTTGTGTCTTGTTCCGAGATAAGGATACTTTTTTTTGGAAAAATTTCCTAATTTTTGCAGATGAATGATTGTTTCAATTAACGAAGTCTAGGTATAAATGCGACAAGTTTTAAAAATGGTTCCTTGGTAAGATGAGGATCTTTAAAGGAGGGTCTGAGAGTTAAAGGAAAAAATGGGCTGAAAACTCAACTATAAAACATTTAAAAGATGTTTAAATGGATTACACATCATTTAATTATTCATTGGTTTTAAAAAGTTAAATCCAAGTTGACAAGTTTTTTAGAGAATACCATTGAAACCATTTACATGACATGTAAATGTATTAAACAAGATGTAAATGTATTACACAACATGTAAATTCCCTAACTGCTATTTTAAACAAGCTTTTTGGATGGTTTTCTATAGAAAAATGATGAAACTCTTCTTATATCGACCTATAGGATTGTCTAAGTGATTTTTGAGTGCCAAACCCATTTTCAGATGTCCCGTTCTGGCGATTGATCCTTGATAATTCCATTTGTTCCAATTTCATCTGTTTCACCTTGGGTTCTCCAACTATCATGGTGAAATTATTTACCCAATTATATTGTTTTTTTAGATCTTGATCAGATAAGATATAAGAACCCCGTCATAATCATATGCACCCTATTACTCATGGTCATTGTCCATATAAATCATTGTTGGATCGTCATTATAAGGTCTGAGTTCTAAACATTAAACCCTATGGTTTGATAATTCCATGATTATATAATATCATGATTCCACAATAGTTGTGTGCACCCAAATTCATTAAATAATTTAATTATATTATCCAATTAATTCCTTCTATTTCAAATATATTTAAAATTAGATAATTTATTAATGTATATTTAGCATGGCATGAGACCTAGGTGATTTCTGGTTTAGAATCCCTATTTTTGGGAATATTGCTTATTGATATAATTTTTGATCAATTGTGAATTTAATTGCATGTGTAATTTGAAAGAATAATGGCAATTATTATAATTAACCATTGATATATATGATGTGATATTGTGATATCTATGTTGAATGATATGTATTTTTTTCAATGATGATATGCTTATATAACGGGATAGGCCTATATACTTTATCACATATATAATGTAATACTGGTAGTGAGTGGGCTCAGTCTAGTCCATGTTGTAATTATTATAAAGAGAGGGATGTTCCAAGTTGCATGATGTGATGATTATATGTATTTTTCATAAATTGTTTGTTGCGACTATACCATGATTAAATGGATGTGGTTGGCATGGTTATAAGACGTGATCCGAGTTATCTCGGCATGGTGTTGAAGTAGGTTGTTTACTTTGGTTTAATAGTTATGGTTTGTATGGTTGTTAGACATGATCATAGTTTTTATGGCATGGTGATGAAGCTGGTTGTTTACCTTGGTTTATTGGATGTAGTTGGTATGGTCATAAGACATCCTCAGAGTTATTCTAGTACAGAGTTGAAGCAAGTCGTTGTGGTATTTTATTAATCGTTGAATTAATTTAATACACATTTTTATCTCTCTATTGCATACACTTTTAATCTAGATTGTTTTATTTAGACATGGTGGTTTTGACTAATTGAGTTATACTCACACCCTATTCGGGCAACCATTTGGCACTCAAAAATATTTCATGGATGTTATTTTAGGCATGGACAAGGAACCTTATAGTTGATTTCATGTTTCCTATTGGGATATCATTTAGAGATGGGACTGACATGGGGCTTGAGACCCGAGACCTTCAGTCTTTTATTTGAGCCTTTTAGTATGTTCTTGATTTTTTCTATCATGACATTTAGTTACATTCTATCACATCAATACATTATTACTGTTTTGTTATTATTGGACTATTAATTTGACTATTATTATTGTCTTCCACTATTATACTTACCTTGTTAATAATTTATATTATATTATGATTTTTCTATTATAATGACACACCATACTTGGGGGGAATAATATCTCTGGTATATTATCTACTCCCTTACTTCAAGTCAGCAACCTCTGGAATATGGGGAGGCATGGTTAAGGTCCCATAAAAAACCATTTTTGGTGTTGTGAGAGAGTCCCAGATTGGTGTAAGATATAGATAGGGTGGACATGATGGATCTGAATTTTGGATAGAGTCCATTTAAAAGATTCTAGATTAATTGGATACTATTCTGGAGAAGAGAGTTAAGTTGGCGATTTGCATATTTTTGAGGCCATACAAAGTACTGGTGGGATGTTTTCATACAGGCCCAAAAGGAGCATGGTATAACATGGAATTAATTATAGGAAAAGATTTTGGAAAATTTATATCCAGATATAGTGATTTATGAGATTGTGGTAGTGGATAGGGGTCTGAAACAAGGATTTATAAAAGTTATGAAGTATGTTGTTAGCTTCACCAAAAAAAATTTCTAGAAAATCCTAGATACCGGTCCTATGAAAATTTATATAAAAATCATCTAGGGTCAAGAATCACTAGGGGTAATTACATTGTTGTGAGTGAAAATCTCCATGAATATATTCCTCCACCATCTGTATCTTGTAGTCTTGGTCAGTAGAAGATCACATTGCATTCATTTCCATGAATTATCTTTTTAAAAAACATCTGCTAATTGATTTTCCTCTATATAAGCATGTGAGGAAACTATATTGATGAAATTATAATGCTTTAAATAGTTAATCCAATGAGAGAATTATCCCATGAAAAACTCTTTATTATTTATTTCAAGGGTTGGACTTCTAGTTTTGTGTCAGATTCTATCCATAGAAAACTCAAGAAAATGTTGGTCAACATAACCGATTTCATGAATGACAGACCAAAATTCATCTTCATAAAACATTTTAATTACATGTTAATTAAGTAAGGAGACTTTTATAAATCTATTATGTGCGAAAAAAATTCCCCACAATTTGAGGGTCCAGCATGGTGGAGGCTGCACCATCAACATTGAAATTGGTCTATGGATCAATTAGAGGGTTCCAAAAAATTTATTTGAGGGTATGAGGATTCCTCATCCAACCTATAACAGCCATCAGTCTGAGAATTTATAGTTTATGAGGGTTGTTAGCCATTATTCCCACTTTTTGGATTGAATCATCATACACATCCTTGTACAAGGAAGTGATTCATTCATTCATAGAGGGATGTTTTCCTTCAAATAGGATGGAGTTTCAAGAAACCCTAATGAACAAATAGAGGTAGCCCCTACTAGCATGAGGTTCTGAACCTGTTCACTATTACTGGCTATAGTAAGAAGCTTAATGAAATCAAAAAAATTCATTCTAGTGTAAACTTTCATTCCAAACAGAGATTCTGCATATTTTCATAGTTTTAAGGAAAACATATAGGCAATAAAGACATGATGTAAATCCTACACAACTGTCAAAGAAATATGATCGGCTGACCTAATAGTTCGTCTAGCCTTTTAGATCGGGTCATGAGTGGGTAAATAGTTTTCCTAAATCCTCCAAGGAACTGTAAACCTAGAAATCTATATGAATACTACCTTGAACTTCAGTATTCATCATTTTGGTCTCTTGGTTCCTGCACAATTTTAGGTAGAAATAGTACTGGTATTGAATTTAATGTTACCATTGTGCTTCAATACAATAGTATAAATGTTCATAAACATGTAATTTTCAGTGTCAATTCTGAAATACATGGGAAAAATGCATTGTCATTGTAGGATTGTGAAATAAATTCAGTAATGGACATGATAATTCTTTTAAAGGGGACATGAATTATGTCCCAGAAAAGATTTTCAAGCCATATATTTCTGCATTAGTTTAAAGAAGATTGTTTTTATACCAGACACTTATAATCATTCGTGAAATCATTAAATTTATTTTTGATTTTAGTCCACAATGAGGATTCAAGATGGTATATATATCCATTTATCAACCTTTCTATGAACCCACTGAATAAGAAATCACAATAGTAAGCAATAAAGATCTGATTCCATGTGAATTTAGAATAATAGAATTGATGAAGATCCCAAGGTCTTTAATACTAAGACCTACCATTTCTATGGTTTTAATGAATTAATTCTAGGAAATGGTGACCATATTATTTTCATATAATGACCCTATCTAAATAAATTATTTTATCATGCCTTAATGGTCCTTATGAATACTTATAATACATATGTATAGAGATAAAGAGTGAATAAATATTGAAGCTTTCAAAGAATTAATGAGGTGCACCCTTCTTGCCTGTGAAATGGCCTTTCCTTTCCAAATAGACATTTTATTGATAATGGTTAGGAAAATCCCGTCTAGGTATTTACTTTTCAACTTTCCCCAAAATAATGGAAGTCCATGATAATTGAACGGTATAGATCCCCTCTTGACATAAAGGGTTCTAACTATTCAGGTTTTCATTCCAATTGTTATACCATAACCAAATATAATAGAATATGTTTCCTAGATTATTGCATGCACATCCACTTCCTCATAATGGTAAAAATATCTTTAATCTAAGTTATGGTATTTTTCGATACTTTTACAAGATGAATAATGTCATCAAAAAATAGTAGACGTGAAGGGAAATCAATATTCATATCATCTTTTATTATTTTATAAAGACCACATTGATTGATATCAGTGATATATTTTCTTAAATATTCTACAAAAATAGATAAAATGAACCCTGAACGCTGGTCTACATGATTCACACGTCTCATTCATTTATAGAAACCTCTTGGGGATCCATTAACATCCAAATATAGTATTTTAGATATTATAAGGATACTGATCAACCTAATAAATACCTATGAGAATTAATACCTCTTTAAAATAGTGAAAATAAAAATCTATTTCATTGTTCCAAAAGCCTTGGAGATTTCAATTTTAAGAGTGAATTTTCCATCCTTTGATTGCCTTTTCCATTTGTTGACTCTCTATAAGGCCATGAAGAGACAATGCTGAATTTTTATTATAGGAACACATCCAACTTAATTTTTAGTAATTTGATCTTTGACATGTCCTCTTATCATATTCATAGTGATATTTTTAATAATTTTGGGGATAGTGTTCCGAATAGATACTGGTATTAAATTTTTGATCTCAATTGCATTTTCCTTCTTTGTTATCAAGGCAACAAATATTTGATTTATACCATAATTCATTGAGAAGTTGATGAATAATTACATGAAATTCAAAGTAACATAATCTTGACTAATGTACTAGTAAAATATGAAAAATTTGTAAGTAAACATATCTGGTCCAGTGGAAATCTCCATGTTAAGAGAGAAGATGATCATTTTGATTTCCTATTTGGAGGGATCCATGTTTAGGGCCCACTTTTTGTTACCACAAATACTGATAACTATATCATAAAATTTTTTTGTGTGTTTTACAACTCATTATCAGAATACATCCCTTTAAAATAATCCACAACTTCTTCAGATATATCATTTTTAGATGTGTTAATACATCAATTAATTCTGATGGAATTTATTCCATTATTAACTCTCTTCTCTTTATGAATTCTATGAAAGAGTTTTGAGTTTCTATCAACATCTCTTAGATAGTTTACATTCATTTAGGGTGTATCAATGATTTCCTTAAACATTAATACATCAGACAACCTTTGTTGGGCTTGTATTTCCTCCCTTGATGGAAGATTCTGATCTTCTTTCCTTTGATGACATAACAAAAGGTGGTATTTAACATATTTCATTTCCAAATATCATTTTGAAAAATAATTATTGATTTACTCCTTCAAGAATACCTTGATATGTTTTAATTTCCTAGCCACCATTTTATGTTTTCTGCAAATGAAATAAATTTTAAAGTCCTACAATAGAATTTCCATACATATAGGAGTTACAAGACATCCATTATGGATATGAAAGGGAAGAGGATTTGACCATTCCAAATAGGTGGAGACTTTCTCAATTAAACGGTTCTAATCTGAATAATATTTGGGATGTTTAAAACTTGATACCCCATTAAGAACACTCCAATAATCCATATAAACCAAAAAATTATCATGTGTATTTCCTTTCTTTGAATTTAGTGTATATCTTCTCCAAGTGAAATCATCTCTAACAATAAGGACCTCAATAAGGTTTCATTGATCAATATAAGAGGTCAAGTCCCGAGAAGCAGTTATATTAAAATTCTACCCAATTTTTTCTTCAGGTCTCAATATAGAATTGAAGTACACAAGAATTATCCATTTCAAAATCATTTCTTCATTTATTTCCCCAATTTCATTCCAAAAGTCTCTTCTTTTGATATATGAATTGGAAGCATACACAAAAGAGTTAGATAAATTATACCCTGATGTGCTATCAGAATCTTAAACACTTTGTGATCCCTTGATGCATATAGTAGATTGGATTTTATCATGTTTTATAACCAACAATTGTTCTATATTTGAGTTGTACAGGTTTTTTGAAACTAATCTATAACTAAATGATGACTATTTGAATACTTTCCCTTTATTAAAAGTATTGTTGTCTTGTCAATTCTAGAATTATCATTTTTATAAGGCATAATAAAATATCTAAGGGGCTTTGGATGTTAGGGAATTCCATATACTTTTACAATTACAATAAAATATTCTCAATATTTAAGGGATTTACCCCTTTTCTAATCCCTCCATTTATGTGCCTCATTCACTGGGATTGCCCCCTTTTCCCTTTTCCTTTTTTCCTTTTCCCTTTTGTATTGCTTTCCATTTCTAGTCCTTTTATCTATATGGATTAAAATTCTTCACCTACAGGTGATGTAGGCTTAGGATGATTAATGAGATGTGATTATTCATTGTCATCAGACCAGAAAGGGCTACTCAAAGGGTTAAATCTTTCACTAGATTGTACATATTCAAAGGGTTTCACCAGGATTTACTTCTTCCTGGAAACCATCAATGGTGGGACCTATGAAAAAATTCCATCCACATCTCCTAAACTTGAATGATGATCATATTGGTTCTCATTATTATCATTCGATATTGGGACAATTTGTGCATTACCCTCATGGGGTGGAGTGACTTGTGTTCCTACATTAGTCCCCTGATATTTTGAATATGTTTCTTCCACCAGTAGGTATGTATCATCAAACATTTTCTCACATTGATCATGTATGACCAATATTTATACACTATCCTTTTCATTTACATAAGCATTTTCCGTAATATAATGTCATGGTTTGTGTGAGATATGGTCTATCATAGACAACCTTAATGGGCCATAAGAATCAATATTCTTATTAACATGTTCTAAATTTTGCTAATAATTTTTATTATTATCAGCAGATTCAAATAGATCAATCTACAAATCTTTTGAGTGTCCTCCTGTCATAGAGATAAGTGCTTTTCTAGGATTTATCTTACATTGGACACTTGTAAGGGGGTACTGTAAGGTTTTATGTGATCACCATTCATATAATTTCATTTTCTGATCATGGGTTCCCATCGGGCAAGTGTATGCAATTGGGAAGTGATCTTGTGAGTTGGGTATTTTCCCCTCAATCTAGTAATTATCATCAATGGTCTTCCCATTATAAACAAATGGGGTTATATGAGAGTTGAGACATTTCCCTGAAGCCAAATTTCTCAGTTTTATCTATATATCAGGATTATCATCATATCTATAAGGGACATCATGAGTGATCACCAATGGTTTTCATAGCCGCACAGATTCCAAGATGTCACCAATAATCCATTCCTCACTGTTGTCGTCTCGATTAGATGGTTCGAAAACCAAGTCACATTGACCATCATGGGGTGAAATGTCTTTTCCATTCTTCCTCTACAAACATTTCCATCATGTCCCATTATTTTTAAAAACTTACATTCCTTGTCCCTTTTTCACTCATAGATTAAATGGACATTTTTTTTTTGAAATTCATAAAACAATTAGGCTTATTCTCATATTTTATATTAATATTGAGGTTATTATATTTTTCTGATAACCATCTCTTCCACTAGTGTATTATACATATCAACATCAACTAGGATGCCTGAAATGTGCCTAAATCTTGGATTAACAATCTATGTACCCATATATATGGGGTTATCAGTAGAAGATCCTATGTCCCAAAGGATCCTTGGATGCCAATATAACCTATTAAAATTTCATATATTAATCCAAATCTGGGTGAATGAATTCCTTACATTTTTAGGTCAAAATTCTAGTCCTAGTCCTGAATTATAAAGAATCCATGCTTCAATTCCAGTAACCCTAGAATCCAGGCTCTCCGCTTACAGTTATTGGATAATAAGATTTCATGGTTGTATCCACATAACATATCAGTCATATTCAAATCATCAAAACCCCATGTTTCCACAATTATCCTAGGGCAATAATTGAAACACCATATATTCTCTTCCTTAGGAATTATAACTCTTGCAATGATAGATTACATACATAAATTGACCCCTTCTTCCATTGTGTCTTGATTTTCTAAGATGCATGCTAGGAAAACTCTCCTAATAATCATTCCAATATGAGGAATATAAAAGTCCATTAATGATAGGATAATAGTCATATTCAATACCTCTACCAAATTCTTTCATGGAGAAATAATGACCTCAGATATGCATTCCAACACATTATGATTTGCTGAAAGCTCAAATAACTCTCTATACCCAACATGATCAAGTGGTTTTTTTGGACTTATCATTAGATTAGAATGAACCAAACTTTATTATCCACCATTATTAGGGTTTCCCCTTGTCCCTTTACTCCGTCATCATAATTGAGAAATTCATGGATATTTTCTAAGCCTCTTCAGCATCTTTAAATTCTTTATTATGACATTAGTAGTTGGTGAGAATTCCACAACAAGGTGATTCCTATGTGGAAAAAGAACTAAGATCAAGTAACAAGTTAATATATTTCATTTTAAAAGGGTTATTTAAATAGTGGATTGGGACCATATTTCATAAGGGAACCTTAAAGAGGATTCTGGTGGTGGAAATTCAATTAAAGTTGGGAGAACCAGTGGTGTGGCTTCTGATGGATGGAAGAACCGCTTAGAGAGTTTACACTAAGGCAGTGGTGGGCATATTAGTAATAATAGGGAACCATTTTCTTAGGGAATGACATAGTATTCTGTTATCAGTGTTATTTATTGGGTCACATGCAATGATAGTGTCATAAACCACCAATTGAGTTCCAAGAATGTGTCATGGTGTGGAACACACATAAGTTCTATAGGAACCCAAGACATTTGGGCACATATGGAGGACTAAGGCTAATGCCTAGTACATGAAGGGTGTCGATTACCCCATATCAGGAAGGTAGTTGGATCTAGACCAACCATACCGATTGGGGTAATGGACATGGAACTCTAGGGTGAAAGAATCCGTATCACCATGGTAGTGTAACACTTGGAACTCATACCAAGAAGTAGGTATAAGGGGAAGGTCAACATCATGCATTTTAGTCTACACCTGTAGGTAGAAATGTTGGACTATTGACTATTCGAGGTATGATCCTTATCACTTCCATGCATTATATTTATTTATTCATATAGATGCATCACTTTCTTTTATCTCTTCTCATTTTGTATGTTTTTTGGTCCTAGAAATAGAATTTTTTTGCGCGGTTATGATCATTCATACACTATTAGGGATATGAAAAAATATATCAGGCACTGTAAGAGGTGTTCACTCGAGGATGTTGGGAACTGTTTCATATGGTAATTGTTTTTGATAGATATGTTAGGTTTTGAATTGATTTTAGGCATGGGATGGATATTTTTATTTGAATCCCATATTGATTGTTACCATCATAGGGTGAAATTCATGTCTCCCGAGTGGGACACGTATGTCTATCATGGTGAAAAAGATGTCCAATCATGCCATGCAAGGCCATTTTTTCAATAGTTCGGTGAAATAAAATCCCATGTGGGTTTTGTCATTCTTGATAATGAGGGAGTAGAGTATATTGTCTTTTCTCTTACGGTGGATCAGTTTTAGGATTTATTCCCTAAGGACTTCTTGGGGTTTCCACATATAATGGGATGTTGTGTTCATGATAGAGTTAGTTCCATGAGCAGAACTAGTTTCTATTCCACCTTACATAATGGAATCGAAAGAGGTCTATGAAATTAAATCTTAGTTAGAGTAATTGTAGAGAAAGTTATTTATTCATCCTAGTACATCACTATGGTTATCTCAATTATTTTTGTCAAAAGACATTTGAAGAATTGTTGCATTTATATGTTGATTGTCGGTAGTTGAATCAGATACTTTTTAGGAATATGTAACCTATTCCTCAAAAAGATGTACTTTTTGACCAACTAATGGGTTCTTCAATGTTCTCCCAAAATGACCTGAGAGTAGAGTTCCATCAACTGCACGTGAGACCTTCTAATGTTCCACAAACTACATTCAAGAGCATGTATGTATTGTATGAGTTTTTTGTGATGTAATTTTTGTTGAACAATGCACCGACAGTTTTGATGGACCTAGTGAACCTAATATTTTACCCATATTTGGCCCAGTTCATGGTTATATTTGTTAATGAAATATTCTTGTACTCCAAGACTCATGATGATCATGTCAAAAGTCATGAAATCATCCTGAGTAAACTAAGAGAGGACATCATATATTCCAGTCTATACAAATGTGATTTTTGGATCAATAGGGTGTATTTAATGGTGCATATAATCTCTAAGGAAGGTTTGTTGGTGGACCTGAATAAAGATAAGGAAGTTCTTTCATGGGAGCATCCCAAGAATATTTATAATGTTTAATGTTTTCTAGAATTTTCTAGATATTACCAAAGGCTAATTTGATACTTTTACCATTTGGAAGTAGTAGTGTTAGGCTTGACCAAGAATGGATTTATGTTTTAATTTTCTAAGGCAAGTGTGAATTCATACCATGATATAATGAAATGGCTGGGTACCAAACTAATTTTGATCTTAACCAATCCAAGTAAGGGGTACAACATGTTTTTTGATGCATATTCTATTTGAATTTTGGTAGTGATAATACATGATGATTAGGTGATTGTTTATGATTCCATGCAATTAGGTCGCATATGAATGAAATTATCCTACTCATGATCTTGAGTATGATGCGGTTGTTTACTCATTGAAATTTTGGTTTCACAACCTATTGGGAGAGAATTTTATTGTGCATACTAATCATATAAGTCTTAAGTATATATATCCTCCCATCGTCACTTGAATCTTAATTAGTGAAGATGGGTTGAATACCTAAAGTCTTTTGATTGTGAGTTGTTTTATGTGCTGAGAATTGGAAATAGTGTTTCAAATTCATTGTGTTGGAATAATCAGAATGAAGAGGATTAGGAATCCATTTTTGAGTAGAGGATGATGGGATTGTTTATTGAGAAGAATGTGGAGGTACATGATGGGAATGGGAATATGACCCTTTCATCCTTTGAAGTTGTGCCCACCGTTATCCCTCAGATAAAAGAGAAGAAGTGATGGGATCCAATATTTTTTGTCTTTGAGATGAAATATTAAAGGTGGGGAGTCACCTTCTAGTTGGACTATTGGAGATGGTGGGATCATTTTTGTGTGGGGCCATGTTTTTCAGCCAATGTTTATGTGAGAATATTTTATGTTTGATTTTCATGTGTTGAAGTTGGAAGTGCATCGTGGTTTAGCCAAAATGTACCACGATCTTCATAGATGTTATTGGTCGCCAAGGATGAAGTAGAATGTTGTAGGTTTTGTGGTGTGATGCCTTACCTACCAGTAGGTGAAGGCCTAAAGTTAGCAACTAGGTGATTTTTTGAAGCTATTTCTCATTTCAAAATAGAAATGGGATGAAGTGACAATGGATATTTTTTTTGGGACTTCCTAGGATTCCTTAGAAGAATGACGTGATTTGGGTAGTTTTTTATTGTTTGAATAACATAGATCATTTTTTAAGGATTTGAGATACATTAACTGTGGATCATTTCGGTGAGTTATTTGTTTGATAGGTAGTGTATTTTCACGAGGTTCATTGAACCATAGTTTCAGATCATGATCCTTGTTTTACACCATTATCCTAGATGATTTTATAATGGCCACTTTTTACCAAGGTTATTTTAGTTAATTCTTATAACTCATAGATAAACGGGATGTTGGAGCATACTATTTACATGTTGGAAGGCATGTTTAGGTCCTATGTTCAAGATTTTGTGGGATTATTGGAAACTCCCTTAGTTCTTGTTGAGTTTTCTAACACTAATAGTTTACAAGACATGATTTATATGGAATCGTATGAGGTGATTTAAGGTAGAACATGTAGATCTATGTTGTGTTCGATTGAGGATGTGGAATTAGCGTAGTTAGGACTGAGTCTCATGAAAGAGATATTGGAGAAGATTAAGTTGATTTGAAAATGTATGGAAATGGATCAATGTATGAAGAAGTCGTATACGAATAGACGTCACCAACCTATTAAATTTATAAAGGGTGATCATGTGTTTCGTTGGGCATCACCAAGGTTGGGTGACCATTGGATTTGGAAGGAGGGTATGTTGGCACCTAGGTGTGTGGGGACGTTTGATATTATGGAGTGGATCAGTCTGGGGGCATAACTATTGGCTCATCCACAATGGAATTATTGTATGAATGATGTGTTCCATGTGTCATATATTTTTATACTATCACCAGGAACAATATCATGTGATTTATGTTGAGGATGTTGAGCTTGAGTCAGATGCATCCATTTATGAGCTTCAGGTTTTTATTAAGGATAATAGTAATAATGTCTTCCTGGGTAAGATGGTTCTTTTAATTTGAATCTTA
Organism: Viscum album; assembly: GCA_963277665.1. NCBI lineage: Eukaryota > Viridiplantae > Streptophyta > Magnoliopsida > Santalales > Viscaceae > Viscum > Viscum album. The sequence goes on along the minus strand of OY728119.1, from coordinate 764,625,962 downwards.
TGTTAGCATAGTATTATTAATTAGGAAACATGGTAGAGAGATAGAATAAAATATGTGGTCTCATTGGACCAATGTCATTGCTTCAGAAGCTCATTGGTTCTTGGTAAGAGCGGCTTGAGGATGATATGTTATTAGGTGGAGAGGTTTCAAGATCCCACATATTGTATAGATTCTTTATAATTTTAATTTTCATCTAAATCCATTATATTTTGATAAAAATGTTTATCAAGTGTATGTGGAAGATAGGGGTTCTCCTAGGGTATGGGACATGAATGAAGAGAAATTGGTCCATCCAATCCATGTTTCTGGATTTGTGCATAGTTAGATGAAACCGATCACAAGGGGTGATCCAAACCATTAGACCTTAAAAAGGGACATTATTTTTGGCATGCACATGGTTTTTCAAACAATACGAGCCTCCCTATGTAATTGTGTGACCTAAACCCTGTTGGATAGAGTCTGGTGCATGGTCTTTACATGGTTTGAAAAACCATGCTACCAAACCATGTTCTCCAATAAAAAGTTATCAATTACAGTTTTCCCCCTCATGATTTTAAGTTCATCACAAACTTTTCTCCTCATTTCTCCCTCCTCCAATGGCAGTGATAAACCTAAACCCTCAAAGCCATCCATAGATCATTTTCTTTCAAGTCAGGGCTGTATAGATTGTCATTGGTTGTAGATTGAAGCTCTCAATATGTCTAAGTAACCACTTGAATATCTTTTCTAGATTAGGTATTTTGTTTCATTATTATTATTCTAAAGACTTAAAACACTATTTTTCAATTAGATCATAGGCTGGGGATTCAAATAGTTCTTGAATATGGATTGAAGAATATGTTTAAGGGTGTGTTCATCTATGGATTTCAGGTTGGTGGTCTAAAAGTTATATTTCAAACTTTTGTTGTTGATTAGTGCATGTGTGATTATGATATTACTTCTAACATGATGTGTATTTTTTCCTTGAGTAGTATTTGGTAAAATGGTTTTCAAAATGATGAATTAGACTCTTCATGGTCCCTATGGGATGCATTGAGATTGATTAGACTGAATTACGGCCACCCATGGGGTGTGCCAGCATTTCCAAACATTGAAAATTGAAATGTTAATCATAGAATTTTATTGTGATAATGTCGATCTGAATATGAACATTTTGAAAAATTATTTGATTTAAAATCTAATATCTATGGTTGTGTAAATAATTTTATAATTTCATAAGGTATTTTTTGTATTTATATAGAAATGGGGGGATGAAATAAATCTATTGTGCTATGTGACCTATGAATTGTACTTGAAATGCATAAGTTATTAAATGATTGTGAATTGAATTGTGTAAATGGGATAAATCATGGAAATTGATTAATTATGAGAACTGGTTTAATGTATTTTAATTTTTGAGTATTCTAAATGGGTCAAGGTATGAAAATGAAAACGAGTTAAATGGGATATTCCAAGTGAATAGAAAATGTGTTAACATGTTAAGGAATAAAGATGATTTATTTTTCATATGAAATGTTAAATTTGAATGTTATGTGTATTGGTAATGTTTGGTTTATGATATGGTATATGTGATAAATGGAAAATAACTAAGTGATCATGGCCTTTTTGTGTATGATAAAGGACTGAGGCTCCTCCCATGGGTCAGGTTGGACTGAGGTTATAGACCCCACCCTTAAATGCATGGGTTAAAGAGTTAGACTGAGGGTTTAGGCCCCTAATGGATTAATTGGATGAGACTAGATGGAACTAGGTTCCATGATATATTTTTTATGATTAATTATGAAATTTTCATCCCTAGTGGGATAGGGAACTTGACATATTTCCTTATGAATGATAATTGACCAACTTTGGCCATTGTGTAAATGATGTAAATGCTTAACCCATGAAACATGTGATGAAAATGAATATATTAATGAAGATGTTATAAATGATAAAATATAATTTATGATGGAATTGGTTGAAGTGACTATTGTTATCTAATGAAATTCAATTAATCTTTTTTTATCTTGTCATTTATTTTTCACCGACATGCACTAACTCTACAGATGGAAAATTTTGTAAAATCTATTGGCAGTGACTTATTGAGATTCACCCACACCCAGATTAGGAAACCATTGGGTTCCTAGTAAAATTTCATGGTTTCAAGTCATGACAAGGGAAAAGGCCCTATTAAAGGGAGTTGAGTTGGTCTTGGAATGTGAATTGATGAGGATGCAGATTTGACCAGAGGAACCATTTTGGGTATTCCGTTTTTTGTCTTTATTTTGGGTTTTCTTCAATTCCGAAACTGTTATCATGGCATGGCATAATCATTTTTTGGTTATTTTGTACCTCATTTGGGAACGATTGGTAATGCATGTTCTGGTTTATGGTCATTTTATCCTTTATCTCATTTGGTAACTATTGTGTCCTACTATTGTAAAGAGGGTGTAGTATCCCCATGTGACATATTTGATTGTCACTACTAGTCGGTAACATTTAGAATACATGTATGCATTATTGAGGTCATGTGGTGACCTGGATGAGGGTACCGATATAGTGGCTCTTGGGTCCGGTACATTATGATAATGGTTACATATAATTGATAAAGAAGTGGAAATACATTTAAATACTAAAAAAACTATTTATATGTTTTAAAAATAATTTGAGTGTTGTGTTAAAGATATTTGTGAAGGTTTTATGTATTTATAAAGTCATTAAATATATTTCATGATATATAGAATTAATTGAATATTTCCTAACAATGTTACGAGATATTTTTAGAATAGTTAAAGTAGTTATAGAATTCTGTGTTGTATGGAAAAATTTTACAAGGGGGTAAGGGATATCCCTCATAACAAAATACTAGAAAACTACTTTTTTGTATTAGAAAATGTAACATTTCTTAAAAGGTAATTAATCTTTTCACAATGATTTGTGATATATCCCAGTGAATATAGAGGATATTTTTTGATTCTCCTCTCCCCGGCATGGAGGTTGACGATGGCGTAGCCTATAGCTTCATTGACGTCCCCCCACCCTGCTCCCTGGCCAGGGGAGGCAGTGGCTGGGCCTTCTCCAAAGCTTCCCTCTTCCCTTTCTTCTGATTCAACACAACTTCCTCGCTTTCCAGAGATTGAAGTCTACCATAATGTCCCACTCTGTGAGAATGGTTTTCCTTCATTCTAGATATCTTCCCGGGATTTTTCGATGGCCTATGCCCATTTGGATCTCATAATGGTGGCCCTATTTGGAAGGTTTCGACCCTCTGTGGAATATTTTAATAGGATTGTTACTTCTTCATGGAATCTCCATGAACAATTGGTTGTAGGTTTGTTGGACGCTCGACACTTTCTGGTTCGATTTAGAAATGAGGATGATCTTGTCTTTATCTGGGATTTTTCTCCTTGATCTGTTGATGGCCTTCGGTTCCATTTATTTCGTAGGAATTTTAATTTTCACCTACACTGTGATCCCACAAGTGTGGCTTTGTAGATTACCCTTCATGGTCTTGCCCTACCCTTCCAAAACCCAGAAATCCTTCGCATCATTGGTAACCTCATTAGTAGATTCTTGTGAATGGATTCTCAGACAAGTGCTGCTTGCCACCCGACTGCACCAAGGATTTGTGTTGAGGTGGATATGTCTGAAGATCCGATTATTTCTATTTGTGTTGAGATAAAAGGTGAGATAAGGTGGCACTAGGATGCATGCGTTGAATCCTGGGTTCCTTTTTGCTCATCCTGCCATAGGCTGAGTCACTATGCCTATTCTTGTAGGAGTGCTTTCTCTACCAAGTCTGCTCCATCTGATGGTTCTATGATAGTTGTGCCTCCTGGGGGAATTTGGAATGCACTATGAGGGTATCCCTATTGGAATGGTTAATCCGCCTCTGGGCAAGGAACATGAGGTTATTGTGGTCAGGGATGTTTGGATGAAGGTTGATCAGCAGCCCCTCTCTAACCTGAGGGTCTGTGATGTCTTTGACAGGCTGAAAAGTGATCATGGAATTGTGGACTTTATGGGCGTGGTGAAACCTGTGGAAGGAGTCATGGTGCTACTTGGGCCTTCTCCCATTCCTGGAGGACTGGAGGTGGATGGAGTTTCTGCTGAAACATTTTTAGTTCATGAGGGTGATTCTGGTGTCCCCTTGTACAATATGTTTGATGGCTTGGCTTCGGAGGAGTTCGCTCAGGAGCATCATGTTGTGCAAGTAAAGTTGGTTAGTGTCCTTATTGAACAAGATAGAAAGAATATATGCCTTGGGCCTCAGGGAGCTGTTTGTGAAGATATGGACAAGGGGTTGCATGTGGTGGCACCATCCGCTGGTAATGAGAAGGTTTCTGTAGGATTTTATGTGCAGGTCCCCTTTATTAGCCATGTTGCTAGTGACAGTTTTGGGCATTCGGGACATGCTGGGACAGAAGGGGAAGTAGTAGCACAAGGGGAGGTTGGGAAGGATGGCCCTTAAGGTTTGGCTGGTTGCTGGTCCACTGGACTAGATTTGAATATGTCTGAGGTGGTGGTTGAGAGGGATGCTAGTGATGATTCCGGTCTTGTGACTGAGCTGGGGGAGGTGGAGGTGCAGGTAGTGGAAAATAAGTTGGAGGAGGTAGCTGGGAAGGGGTGCGGGCAAGGGGAGGGTGCAGGGACGGGGGACACACATGGGAAAGGGGTCAATACTACACAGGTGGAGGGGTTGGATCCAATTATGTAGGTGCCCACCGGGTCTCTAGTGCATGCTCTTGACTTCCATGAACCAGCTCCGATAGTAGTGGATGCTTAGGGGGCGCTCATCCCCTTTGGGTCACATGATGTTAATTTTGTGGAAGATGGGATTACTAGTGGAAATAATGATGAGAACACCAAATGTTTGGTTATGAAATACATGGTTTTGGGGGACCCTTATGTGATGAACGTTTCTGTGCAGATCTCTCTTTTGTAGGAGGGAATGAAACCCCATTGCTCGATGTTTTTGGGGAGTAGCTCAGATGATGACTCTAGGATGAAATCCAACATGGACCAGATACTGAAGGGCAAGGCCCTTATTGATGATTTTTCCTCTTTTGGGAAAGAAATCCTTACAGGGGCCTGTCCAAGGATATGTCTCCACCTCCCATCTCTTGTTTTCTCAATCAGGAAGATACTGTTATTCCTATCCATGTAGGACATGCTGATGTTGGAACGGAAGCCCTGAAAGTGAGGAGACGAAGGAAGGACTACTCTTCCTTTCTGAGAAAGGTTTCTATGAGGGCTTCCTGCAAAGCTTTGAGGAACTCCTCTGGCAAGGTGGGGAAGCCTGTTAAGAAGCAGATGAATGTGGGGAAAGTGCAGTTTGATGTGAACCAGCAATGTCTTAGGGATTACAACACCACATTCCTAAAGTAATATGAATCATCTGAATGGGAGTTGGTGGAGTCTAATCCGTCCCCTGGTTATGTTGCTGATGTGGACCCGTATGGTGATGGAGACTTTTGTTCTTTGCCTTGTTGTTCCTATTTCTTTATCTTCTGTTGTTTGTGTTGGTTTTTTTTTTCTCTTTTTTTGCATGGGTTGTAAGGGGTTTTGGGTGTGGGTCACTTGGCCCCTCCCCTCCCTTGTCTGTAGTGTCATTGTGTCTTTTTTATAATAAACATTGGGCGAGGATATGAATAGCCTGGCCCCGAGCCTTACTTTCCCTAATATACTAAGAGGGGGAATATCATGTTATGTGAATTTTAAATTATCTATTTCCAATGATATTGGGCCACTTTTAGTAATTACTCTCCACTCTCCCTCATAGATCATATGATATTGTAAAAGATAGACACAATGTTTTGGTATTATTTCACCCAAATTGGATAATATAAGGAGAATTAATTGAAATCACCCTATGCACATAAAATTATAATCTCACTACACTAGTAAATTTTTTAGATCAACCCTATTAGGCCTCCTAATTTATAACCTTCACAAGATTAATGTTTTATTTTCTCAGATTCTTGGGGAACACTTCCTCGAAAAGAAATTTTTTCTCCAAAATAAACTATTGGAGAATAATGTTACAAAAACGGTGGTATATGGGTTTATTTCAAATTCTTCTACTCAAAGAACATAAAAAAATCTAATGAAATGTCTCATTGAACATCTTCCACTTCACGTAAAACCTCTTGGCATGAGATTTCAAATATTATTTCTTTTTATATTTATGGACTTGAATTACCTTCACTTTTTTATCCTAACATATTCCCCTCATTTATCTTATATTATTCCGAATTATTTTATTTACATGAAATAGTCACCTAAAATATTATTCCATATTTTTAATATGGAATTCTCCCATTATTTATGGTTATGATATTTTTATTTAATCTCATATGAATCTTGACCTGGGATTATTCAAAAAACTGATGATCTTATTTTTTCAAACATGGATGAGTTAGAAATATTTTGTAATGATTGGCAATTTCATCATTCAATCATATTTTTAGAGAGTTTTTAGGAGTCATTATGTTATATTCTTAAAAATAAAATACACATTTAAAATTACCTGTAAAATCACAACAGAATAATCCTTCATCTTCAGCTTGAAGTTCTCCTCACTCAATTTAAAAATTTATAAATATTATTTTATTATTAATGAAATACCTCCCTATATATTTGGATGATTCTTCCATGAAAAATTATAATGTAATGATTATTACAAAGATTACTTACATGAACTCTTACATGATAAATTTTATAAAAGGACATAACCTTAAATTGTCAACATGATGAATATTACAAAGTATATATGATAACATAATGAAGTACACAAACCAACATTAAATGTTTTAAAAAAATGTCAAACTTCATAAAGTAATCAACCTTATAAATTCTTTTTTATGAACCAAGTAATTGAATATTGAACTTTATGATGAATCGAATGGAGGTGAGTAAAACTATAAAAGGAACCTTATGAAGGTGAATTGAACCTTATAATGAGCATTAAAATGTTTTTTCAAACTAAACATGGTAGAAAATTACCCTTATGATGTTACTCCTACAATAAAACAATTGAAAAAATAGCGTTATAATAATTCAGTAACCATTTAATTATTTTACTTTTCTAAAATATGATCCTCACAATCATATGGTGACCTTATTCCTTTCCTGTAAAATTAACCTTATGATCACATAGAAACCTTACGAGATCTATGATGAACCTCACTAACTGGAGTTATCACAAAATTAAAAAACTATATAAAAATGATATTCAACTAGTGGATGCACGAAATATTTTAAATACCATCTTCATGATATGAGTTTCACATGACTTTGAAAAATATTTTTTAAATTTCTTCACCAACCTTGTCAATAAACAAAATGTAAAATAACTCATTGGGGAGTTTTTCCTAATAATATCCCCCTTTGGATATCATGAAAAATCCAAAAAATATTGAACATACCTTTATTAAAAAATATTTTAAATAACCAGATATGATAAAATATTCAATGTGGTCATTTGAAGTTAAAAAAATTAAATAAATGATTCACTTAACACCAACTCCATAAAAAATTGACACATGATTCAGGTAAGAAAAAATAATTGTGTTAAAAGAACCTCCTGAAAAAACTTCCTTGGTTATTTTGATCTTTAGCCACTCAAGTAAGATTTCTAACCCCTATAATAATCATCCATGCTCTCCCCATTTAAAAAAATATTTTCCCCCTTTCTCAATTGTAAGTAACACTCCAAAGGAAACTTATCCCTCCGAAAAATTAAACAAATTCACTATTTTTTGAAAAAAAATCCATTGACCACTTCACTAAATGTCTATAAGTTATAATTATAAATTCATTCATTAAATGAAGGAGAGATTTTCATTTATATATATAGAAAATCCCATGGGGAGTTGGATTCCATTAACCAACTTATGTAGTTATAAGGGATTAGATGGATTATAAGATCCAATAGAAAATTTTAAGAAATATCATTTGGATGTTCCTTAGTTGTGATAACTAGAATCTATTTTTTTGTGGTTATGTACTAAAATTTCCCTAATCCTCATTCAAACTTTTTTCTAAAAAAGTGATATTTTTTATGTTATTTTTTCATATAAAAATCGACATGATTTTCTTCTTAAGATTAATGGTACTTAAGTTTTCACATATGATTAAAATAAGATATTTCACAACCACTTTAATATCATCAAGTTGTTTTTTAATCCATATCTACGGAGTACAAATATGAGTTTTCACAATGTATTTAGCCACTATGGAGATAAATAAAACTATATCATGTTTTTATCATCTAATAAATATAAGAACATCGAAAATTAAAAGAACTACATGATATTTACTTCCATTTATCTTCTAAACCATCTCATTCAACATCTATGTACCAAATCAACCCCTACTACGATGAAATATGATAAAAAATACGAAATTGTATTGTGTGGTTTGCATATCAAAGTACAATTTTCATGGAAAGGATTTGGATATCCTTTGGATAACCTTTAAACTATGTATCCTTGAATTTGGGAAAAATATGTGGTTAGGTTTCTATCAAGTATAATAGTCCTCCAATTTTTTTCCTAAACTCTTGATATTTTCCTCTTTTGGATCATTATCTTTTGATAATATAATCCGTGTATTCACCAAAGAATTCATTTTCCTAGAATCCAATATGTTTAAACTCTTGATAAATTACTTTTTATATTTTGTTTGATAATTATATTTTCCATATTCTATGATATTTTACGATAATCCAATGAAGCAATCTATCCCTATAAACATGTAAATCTCAAACTTTTGCCTCATATATTCTAAAAACAGCTTGCATTATTCATCATTTGATCCTCTAAAAATAATATCATCTATAAAGATAAGAAAAAATATTATCTGATCATATTCCTTAAGTATATATAGGTTTTGATCATATTTTTATATTTAGAACCCAAACATATTCAAATATTGGTCAATATGAGAGTTCCACACACTTACAGGTTGTTTTTTGGACATAAAAATTATTATTAAACTATTAAACCTTGTTCACACATTCATACATAAGATAAATATATTATTTATCAATGTATAATTATTATTTAAGGACTCCCATCACGAATAATTATTTAACATCCATTTGATACACCATTAACCCCCATTGTACAACCATGGTGAAGAAACTAATAGTGTTCCGAAGCAGGAAATGGGTGAAACTGTATCATCCCCATATATTCTGTAGATTAATGAATTTACAATATATACTATCTATATATTTGTTGTGTTTAATTTATATCATCATTAATCATATTTTTTAACCAGAAATTTGTTATGATGATGTTCACTTATTTCATACTTGGAACAAATTCCAATGTTTGGTACCTTTCTATTTGTAAAGCTCATTATGAATTTACTTGACCAAATTTTAATCTTTAGAAGATTATCGAAATATTTTTGGCTCTACTTTCTATAAAAAAAGGATTTTTATTGATCATTTTTTCCTTTGGGTTATAACTAGAGTTTTCCTATGACAAACTATATTATTATAACTTATTTTAGTTATATTGTTTCTCTAACTTCTCAAGACATAATGTACTATAATTTATTCATTATCAATTTATTATTATATGTATTTTGTTACCCCATAATTTCTTTAAGATCCACTCACCACATCATCACTTTATTCTTAAATTATATCATTGTTCTTATATAAAATCTTCTCACCAATTTTAAAATTATTCTCATTCTTCATTACATTTATATCTTGGAATTTAGTTATTTTGTTATTGCATTTCTACGCCTTAATTTTGGATGCATATACAAGAAAAATCATTCATCACCAAGAGAACTTAATTTTAAATTATTCTATTTGTTAATAATTAATCTTTTAATTCTCAAAACACAAAAGTACATTTTTGTCAGAATATCTCAATGTAAAAACTAATAATGAGAATTTTCTTTATTTGGAAACATAATTGCTTTATTGGAAATGTATACTGGTGTAATAACTTATTCTATCCAAAAAGCCTCTTTTAAATTCATTTCAAAATTCATGGTTAGATTCATGTTGTGGAAAATTTTATTCTTTATCATAATAAATAAATTTTATTAAGGAGTCCCAATTATTGAAACTTGATTTCGTATCCCATGATTATAAAGATATAATTCTCTATTAATATTCATCAATTTTGTTCCATTATTAATGTTGATATTTTTTATTTAATGTATATTTTCTTTTGACCACCAATAGTATATAATGGAATTGAACACATCAGTATAGTGACTAATTACCATCATCCATGCTATCCTACTATGATAATCAATAAAAAATATCATACCAATTTACCTCAATGTATTCATGTGTTATAGGATCACACAAATAAATATGCACCTAATCAATCACTATTTTTATTTATTACCCCTTATATAGCTTATATGGTGCCCAAACAATATTTCCCTTTTGAAAATTTTCACACATGTGACTATAAGCACATGAGATTTTGATAATTTCTTGATCTCTTTCATGTTTCTACAAATCCTGTAATGAATTTATACTCATATTTCTTATATGTTTATTCAAAAAATTATTTTCTTTATCCTTGTAACACAATTATTTATCATATTCTTCATTAATGAGATGAATATTTCCGGTGGTGTGCCATCCTTTCAGAACTATAGTGTCATATTTTTATTTAATAATGGAATACTTTTTATTATATATCATCATATTCCTTGAATCACATAACTATATTACACATAGTTTTTTATAACTGATGTCATCAACCATTAATACATATGAGATCCTTAACTTTATTCCTTCTATCTACACCCTTCCAAATTCATTATTATTCATTCCTTCATCATTATTAAATTGAATGAAACCCTCTTTATTATGATTTATTCCTAAGAATGATCATTATTCTACATCATATGGGAATTACATCTTATATGTGTAATTTATATTTCATCTCTATCATCTTATCTAAAAACATTTCATAGTCATTGTCATTCTTAAATTTTGTTTTATTGATTTGCATCCCCCACTTCACTTATTTTCTTTGTAAATCAAATTTATCCACCTATGAATCAATATTTTTTTCAAAATATTTCAAGGATATGTATATATAATTTATTTTCATCCAACCTGATAAATATTCTTTATATGGATATTTAATTTTTGAATTAAATTTTATTACATATCATTATACACTTTATGTAAAATACATGGATCCTTTTTAATCATTTTGAAAAAAATAATATCCTTTATAAACATATTGAGTTTGAAAAATTATTCCAAAATATTTTTATTTATATTTACTTATAATGTTTTTTCTTCTATGGAATATGTATATAGCATGTGTCCCATCATTCCACAATAATAACATGTGATATAAGGTATATTTTTCTATGTATTTTCTACTCCACCTATGGAATATTTGGTCTTTTATGACACACCCAAATAAAAAATCATCCATTGAGTGAGTTTTTTCACCCATACATCAGCTATAACCTATTTTTTATGATCAATCCCTACAACAGATATACCTATATCTTCAAACTACTTCACATGTTATAAAGGAACTAATTCTTCTATTAAATCCTCATATACTTACTTAGATTCTTTAGTTGTTAGTTCACATGAACTTTCTAAAGACATGAAAGAGGTCAAGAGTCTCTCTTAATCATCCATATCCCATCACAAAATCTACGATTCACCTTTTTGTTTTTCAATACTTAGTTATTTATCTTTCAGTGGTCATGAAATCAATAATACATATATGTTCTTTAATGTTTATCTATATATAAACTTCTTTTACTGAGCTACCAGAATTTAATAATTATATCTACAAATCTTAAACTTTTAAATAAAACATCTCATCTTCTTATTTATACATATAAGGTTTGTATTCATGTACCACTACATTATTTTTATGGGGTTTATCCCTTGAAATGTAATTTTTTTATGAGAATCCTCAATTTCAGTTTCAAGTTCAACTCTTTCCTCAATTACAACATATCATTATCACGTTCCTCCACTAGTGATTAGTATAAAACAACCATAAGGAATTTTTAACATAGGTATATACAATCAAATACCTTCTCTAATTTTGTCTCCTCAAATCTCCCATATTAATGATATAATAAGATATTCATCTTGAATAATTTATGTGGTGGTTTACTAATTATATTGATATCTTTAAATGAATTATCCACAGGTTTATTGAATTTTTCCTTATCTAAGAACATATTATTACTCCTTAGGATGTTATGGATAACTTTTCCACATTATAAACAGGAAAGTTCGAGTTTTTTTTTGAATTTACCTTTTTTTCATTGGATATTATATGGAAGGAAAGATAATATTTCATAAAATTCTATATCCTCGAGATCAATTCTCAAAGTGAGTTTCATTATATATTTGAGTGTTACCTCCTGATAATTTTTATTTAGAAATGTATCAATAACAATTTTTCACATTTCATATAAAATTATAGTTTTTAAAGATATCATGTATTAAATATTTTTGATATGTTTCTTCTATGACCAACACATTTGGATTTAAATTTTGATCTAATATTATCAATATTATTTTTAAAAAAATAACATCATCATGTATCTCCCTATATCAATTAATATATTCTATAAGAATGTTCACCTTATCAATGAATGAAAAAAAAACTCATTTTAAATCCTTTATAAATCATGAAACTTATTTTCAAAAACATGAAACTTTTATTATTGATCTTATGAAACAAATTTATAAATGTTGAGAAGTTTCTCCCATATAGCATAAGATTTGTTGTATGAAATATCCTTTTTATGGATTGTGTTAGCCAAATCCCCCCTACTAACTTAGTTTCTTTGGTGTCAATATCTAATTTCTTTCTATCCCTATCATATAAGGATAAAATCTCCAAATTGGGCAAGATAACATGAATGAAACCATTTTCACATCCATCCCAAATAATCCAAATTAGTGTTTCATTTGGTTATTAACTAACTGAATGTTGTTACCTTAAAATATATTAATTCCATTATAATTGAAAACTTATACTATATAATTAGAGAGAGAACATATTAACCAGTATACTTATGCTCTAATTCTGATTATTGGACCCAAATAAGGTTAATAAACTATGAGGGGGGGGGGGTTGAATCAGGGTATTTCAATTTTTTATTCTTTCTTTTGAATGATATTATAATAATTTTTATTGGTATTATTCACTCTATCTCATTGATGATATGAATTGGTAAAATTTAGACACAATGATTATTACTTGGTTCAACCAAATAGGATAATCTATGTAGCATGCATAGAAATGCATCAAATTAAGTGACACAAAAATCTTAAAACATTGGTTACCATTTTGGAGCAATTATACTGATTCTCCATGTTTACAACACTTACAATATGAAATCTTACTACTCTTAAACTATCTAGGAACACACTACTGAAGAATTGTTTTTCTTCAAACTCAATAAATATAGAATAATATTACACCAATGGTGGAGTATTTATATGCTTCATTATATTCCTATAGAGTAACTTCACAAAACATTTTCCAATATCTCTCATAGAAAACCTTTCTCTTTACATATGTATTTACAGTGAAATCTTAAAATTATTATTTCATTTTCATATTGAGGCATGTAATTTCAACACCTTTTTCCCCACATATCCTCTTCTAGGTTATATTATCCCATTACACATTATGTATTCATAAAATATTCTTTCAAAAATAGTATTCAATATTTTTAATATGCAAAACTCAATTAATTTCAATTGTGAGATTTTTATTTACAATTCATTATTTTTTGGCTAATTTTTCTTCATATAATATATGATATTAATTATTCAAACTGGATCATGTTATCAATCACATATTATGTTTTATAATTTCCACAGTCTTCCAGACATGTTTCACAATTTTCTGAATAACTGTGTGATATTAATAAAAAAAATATTAATTTTAAATTATTAGTAAACTCAAAGTTCAATCCTCCTCCATCTTTAGTAATATTTTCTATTTACACAATTTATTGTGTAATGAATAATATTTTTTGATAATTGAAACACTTATATTTATATTGGGATAATTATTCATGTGAAAATATCAAAGGAGTGAACATTATGATGTTTTCCCCTTCATACAGAATGAAAAAATATCATAAAGGTTGGATCCTTATGATGTCTCCTTGTTGAGCCACAGAAATTACACTAGTGAACCTTAAAAATTCCACACACATACCTTACAATGTTTTCTATGCATCCACATTTCACAATAGACAAAATATAATTAATTCTCATCGATAACCAATATGAACGATAATGATGATTACCAAGGAATATTTAACTTATTTCATATTCAACCTTATAATGAGAATTTTAAAGGCCATTCAACCTAAAAATGTCATGGAAAATAATATTACAATGTTTTTCTAACCTAATGTAGTAAAGGAAAAAACCATATGATGACCTAAAAAAATAAAAAGATAATAAATTAAAAATAGGATACTTATTAACATAGTTTGAATCCATGAAATTTCCAAAAAACAATCCTTAAAATTACAAATCAACCTAATGAGATCAATGATAAAGGTTTTTGAACTAGAATTTTGAAAAATTTAGAAACCTATACTAAAATATAATTCAATCCATCTAAATCATAATTATCCTAAAATATCACCATCCTTTGAGATATGAGTTCCAAATGACATTGAAATCAGTTTTAAAGATTCCTTCACCATATTTTTAATAACAATACCTTGAATAGACTCTTAAGTGATATTCTCATCTAACATAAGAGATTATAGTGGTATATAATATATTTAACTGTATATAAATGATACTTGTAAAAGGGAATATTGAAACAAAAAATATTAAAATCCACATAGTGATATTTAATATATTTCGATCATAATGATTATTTTCAATTCAAATGTAATATATCACTGATGGTACATAATGTGTTGAAATGTAAATACTGATAAAGTATCAGACCAACTGTGATATATAAGATATGGTGGATGATATAAAATAAAATCAAAGGAATGAATATGATTCACATGATCATACAAAAGATTATATTAAGAATACAAAAGATATTAAAAATTATGTATATGATATTGAAAATTGAAAAGGTAATAAGAAAGATATTATATTTTGTACATATGTTTTACTCGTTAGAAAAATAAGAGATTTATAAAGAATAAAATTAGATTATACTGAGTTATTATTCTTGGATTAAGTATCAAAATGTTGTTGATTGATCTTTGATTCTAGTTGAATAATAAGTTGAATTAAATTAACATTAATTGATAAGATCACAGTTTGGTATTTATGGATTTTAAAATATGAATATTTGAAAATCAATAATAATTATCAAATTCAGAGAAATTACATGCGGAAATATTTTTATGATTTAAATTAAATAATTTTTTTATAAAATATCAGTTGACGAAAATGTTTAGAAGAATAATAATATTACAAGATTTTAGGGAGTAGTCCAATGTGATTCTATTGATAAATTTATTAAGAAAACTGAGAATATCACGATATTGATTGTCATGTAATTTTAATTCTAAAATTATAGAAATTATATTCACATGATTATGATAATATAAGAGGGAAATAAAAGAGAATTATTTTGTAAGAAATAATATTTTAATGAGATACTAAAACATCACTAAACATCTTGTTTATCGAGTAGAAGGAGGGGGAGGAGTAGAAAGAGTTTGATTTTGTGATGCTACTACTCCAATTATTATCATTGAATGAGAAGAAGAAGCATGAGAAGTGGGAGTGAATATCTTACCTAAGATATAATTATATCATAGATATGAAAAAAATATGTGATTTGTGTGAGGCTAAAAGTTCTAATAAATAGATATATATTATTTATGTCAAGACTCATAGATAAGTAGATTGATATTGATTTGAGAAGAAGGTTGGTATCCATGCAGTGTCATTGTTATTATATTGGTAGTTAATATACTTGAAGTTAAGGAAGAAGGAATTATTTGGAGAGTTATAACATTCTAGAGTTTATCTCATGATATTATATTTAGAGTAACAACATTTTAAACTATTATGATCTAGTAAAATCCACCAGATATGAGAATTTGAATAATTGGGAGACCGTTATGGTTTTTTGAGAGATGACCTCTAAATTTTCACTATAAAATATTAATGAAGCACCTGATATTAGAAGTCAAAACAAACATAAAAGGCTTAGACACCAACATTTTGTTAAAACATATGAAAATACCATGTGTTGTTGTCTTGGTATAATTACTTCTTTTCTTGTGGTTTTATGTGTTGGGATTTCATAATGAGTGGAAACATTTTTCACCCCCAATGTGATTGAAACATATTTATAGGGATTATTGGAATTCATTATTATTTAGAATGATATAAATTCCTATAGAGTCACACTTTTGGTTATGGAAAGTAGGATTTTTTTTAATTAAAATATTATTTATAATCTTTTAATGCAACCTCAAAGGTGTTTTATAGGATATCCAAAATAATTTTTTGATTGATTTTCCAACGATGTTACATATTATAAAACATGTGTTAAAATAAATGATTTATTTAAAATAGTGTGTTTAATAAGATATCTAAAATGGATTTTTCATATGTTTTCATATGAGTTTTAATATGATGTGGGAGATTAAAATGAATATATATTAAATATAAACCATGTGTGGAATTATAAACATTATTTTGGTTTGAACGGAAGTAAACCATGATGTAGTGAATCTCTCTATGATGTGGGTTACTTCATGGAATTAAATTCTATATATGATAACACATATTAATTATTGTTTCATTTTCAATATGAATTATATTTTATCATGATTGATTGACTGTCAAATTATGATTGTTTAATAAGTTTGGATTATGGAATATGGAAAATTTATGTTGTTAAATGTTTAATTGTGTCTGTATAATGAGTTATAAAAGGTTTTAATTTACATATTTATTATTAAATGATTATGAAACATTTTATTCCTTAGGGAGTGTCTTGAGTGCCAATAAAAGGTGGTAATGTATATAATATATTGTGGTACATAATTCTTATCCTGGAAATACATCGAACAAAAACACTCTTTAACACTCATTTTTTTCAACCTCTAATATGAATGATTGAGAAGACAGTAGGTAAAATATAATCCTTCTCAAGGTTTCATAGATTCACATAGCCTAATAATACCATATGAAGAAGGATTTTGTTGATTTTTTCATATTAATGCCAATATAACTAGTAAAAAAATCATGAACTGATCGAATCATTATAGTAAACGTATGTTTCCAAAATTTATTTTATTTATCACATTATAAAATGATGTATCATGAGAAAATCATGTATTGAATATTAATTTCCTTTATATTTGGATAATAATAATGTTTCCCTCTGAACTCTTATGTACTTTTAATATATAATAAATTAAACATTGATTATTATTTTAAATTCATTGTCTGTTTTAAAATTACATGGTTCTAACAAGTTTAGGGAATAAATATTTCATAATATTAAATAACATAATCAGTTTTCTATTTCATTATTATTCCTTAGTAAAAAATTGAATTATATATTAAGTAAAATATAAGTCATAAACCAATCATGGAATGTTTTTAAATTAACTTACCATATACATTAATCTTTAGTATGAGACATATTTTTTTCAACATATTGATATGTGTCTTATAATGCAAAATAATACGTATTAATGGTCAGTATTAGTATAAAAATATAATATATAATAGGTGAACTACATGATGTACTGTATCAATGAAATAATCGATGGAGTGTTGAAAAACACATATTGGTGAGATATAACTAACTTGAAATGTTTATATACAATGATGTAACTTTATTTAATTTGGATTTAATTAATATATGTGGGTTTATTAAGTTACTCTTTAACCTGAAAATTAATTTTTTTATTTCAAAAGTACTTTTAAGAAAAAGAGGGAAACCACACATGTTCAACATCCAGAATCAATGAGCGCAGTAAGAAATCACAAAATCCTTGAAAACGAGGCTAACATTATTGGATTCACTTACCCAGTATAGCTCCCACTAGAAGTGTATTAACCTTTGTATGCAGATCCTTGTTGATTAAATCTTCAAAATGGTCAATCAATTTTTTCCCAAGTCTGGATTTACTCCTCCGCGTCTATCCTCCCTTCATTGAAGCCTCGTTCCCAAATTCAATATTATTGGTCAACATATTACTTGTGTTCCTTATCGACATCTTTCTGAACCTCTCTTTCTAAAATTATGATCAAATCCTCCTCTGAAGCATTGATCTAAAAAAACCCCATCTAAAAACTCTATATTAGAATGGAGAATAAGTTTAAGGTATGTATTTTTACCCCCATCATCCATTCCCTCCTTATCACCCATCCCTTTTTCCTAAGAGGGTCCACACTATGCCTTACCGTTGCCACTATTTAGGACCAATCTCTTCTTTTGATTTTGGTCTTGAACTATAGATACACATTCCATTTCATTGGACCTTTTTCTAGATCCTGTTTCCATCATCTTAGGAAGATGGGAATATTATTTCCGACCATTCCCCTTCTTCCCATTAATCACAATGCAACCACCCCCATCAAAGATCCATTTTTTTTCTTTTCTTATTCCTTGGACTATGAGGTCATCTAACTCGTGTTCCATCCACACTATCCATAGAGAATTGACTGGAAATCTCATCATCATCCTCTTGTAATGGTGTTTGTGAGCCTATTTTATCATGTTTTGGAGGCAGTCATGAAGCCTCCAAGTCTCCAAAGCATTTGTACATGGTAATGGGTGGAGAAGAACTCTTTGAAGACACCTTGCCCAACACCTTCACACAGCCCTCATGATAATTGCTGGTCCTGCTAGTGGAAGAACCTCCCTATGCATGGGGATCCACATGAAATACTTCTCCAATACCCATATGAACTTCCCATTCACACCTCTTAGGTTCAGACTGAACCTCCGGAATTCATTTTTCCATCTTCTCTTTTTTCGGGTTGTCAACCCAATGTTCAACCACATTCTCTATTGGCATGATGGGGGGTGGTCAGACAGCTGAAGCCACTTGTTGTCCACACCCCCAACCATCACAATTTCAGAGAAAAATGGGATATTACGAGCCACCCCTCCCTTTTCACTGATTTTTGATCACCAAGAAAACCACAACTAGGAGTAACCTCATCCATTGAAGCAGGAAGATACAACCGTGCCTCCAACTGAGGAGGTACAACACAGTGTTCTTGACCTGGAAGAACTCCTGGACAACTCTCATTCAAGATCGAGCTGTGAGATGTACGAAAATCAATATGCAGATGTCCAAGATTATGATAAGATAAGAAAAATTCAAACCAGTTCTTAAAAGACACAGATTGGAGGCAACACAATTCATCACTAACCTCAATCCAGATAGCTTCAACCGAAGGATTCGAGATTTCCACTTCTACGCATATACGGGGAGAAATTGGATGACATAATTATCATGAACACTCATCAAAGGCTTGGAATCTCCCGAATAGATTACCTAACATCCTAAGAATGGCAGGGTTTTGGAATGGATGAGGCAGGCCTGAGAAACATACCCAAATAACTGCAACTAGAAGATCATGTTTCTTGTGAAAATGAAAATTTTATCTATGAATATATAATTTCTAGTATGGTAACCATCAAGAAACTTGACTATCATGAAACTGTAAATGAATGGTAATTTCTCTTTCTTAATCACTAAGTATTGTGTAGTATGCCTGTTTTGTTTATTACCACCTCACAAACATATGTGAAATGGTTTTATCAAACCCATTTCTTTTAAGTCACATCATACATGAACTTTTCTATTTGATTTTCCCATACCACCCAAAATTTTCCTTAATATATTAAAAAAATACACTTTCTTCAAGCCACATAACATCCAAATTATTGCCTAAAATTTTATATTTATAATATAAAAAATCAATGAAAATGCTTTTATTCTTCCAATTTTGATTGCACTATCTATTTTTAGTTATAATAAAATGAAATTTTGGAGATAAAAAATCATGTAAATGATTAATTAATTTAATGATATATTGGTCATGTTATAGTAAAATATAAACCCCAATCATGATTGTTTTGTTTTTCTATTATCTATAGACCCAAAAAAGGAAACTATGTATCTTCTTGACTAATGACATGGATAAAGTGAGTGTATGAGACTCAATTATTTACAATTTTTATAATGATTAATACATGTTATTCTTTTCATTTTTCTTTAGAATATACAGGAAATATTTTCTAACAATAAACAGAAAAAATTCACATACATAAGAATATAATTAATTTTCAATTACAAAAAAAACCATAGTCAAAACATTTCGTTACATTATCAGTCAAATTTCACCGTACCTTTAAACTAAAATTAATCCTTCTCACCAAGCATTGATTTTAAATAAATGAAAATTTTATCTATGAATATTATAGGTTCATTAATTATAGTGTAAGGTATCAATAATGTTTGTTTATATATTACAACAGAGGAGGTTGTGTAAAAATTATTACAATGGCTATAAAATATGAGCTCCACCAACCATATACCAAAATCCTTTAAAAATATCTATTTCCAATACCAATAACACATTTTGAATATCATGGATATTTTTTGAGTATATCTAATAAACATTATTCCAGACTAGTGATCCTTTTAGATGAGTTAATTTATTAGTTTCTACGAATTCATTTCTATTAATATGCTTTAGTGTAGGGATATTTTTTAAATTAATAATCATATAAGTATTTTTTTATGTAATTCATTTATGTCATAGAAACCTATTTACTTCAATTGAAGACCCTACCAAGATAGATTTTATAACCATAAATTATAACATTTTCCTTTTCCTAGAAGTGTTACAAAAAAAAAATTATCATGGAACACATTATATTTTAAGAATAATTTAAATATTTGGGACATGAATTGATGGTATCATATATGAAATATTAGATCTCAGTCAACTAGTGGGAATAATAGTACGTCTCAAGAATCATTACTTCAATAGGAAGTACCTTTTGAAATAATAGTAAAAATATATCAAACATAATATTAATCGTTAGATTAACCACTATTAATTGTAACTTTTCAATGTAAGAATATATTCTATATAAAAAATGCATTAATGGAATAATTTAGAATTCAAATCATCACGAATTAAAAAAAAATACTTCAATGGTTCTCTATCATCACATGAAAAATTATTACTCACATCATAATTTTTCTTCACATTTATTCACCAAGAAACAAATTCATGAACCATATAATTGATAATTATATTCATCAGATAAAAAATCATTGTATCAATTTTTATTTGAAAACTTTTTTATTTCCAACTTGATAAATAGCCTTCCCCATGTTGATTATTATTTTTGAAATTTTTCAAAAAATATCAATAAAAAATATTTTTTCATGGTTTCAAAATTTAAATCATACCAGTTTACAAATTTTCTAAAATAAAATAAAATATAATCTCTAATAAAACCATTAGTGAATCTAATAAATTTCATAGTCCAATGGAAATATTCTTTTGAAAAAATACTGATAAGATTAATCCAACTCTTATTTATATATGAATATAAAAACATGAATCATTAATTTGTATAAAAATACATATTAAATTGGTTGCATGATCAAATGATATAAGAATATATTAGTATTTATTATATATTTATTTAATTTTTTAAAAATAAAATAAAGAAAAACAATTTAACAACTAATAGAATTTCGTATAGGAGTTTTCTAAAAAATTAAACAAAATTAATATAGAATGCTTGTTATCTGTTAGTGCATCAATTTTTTAAAAATATTAATATTAACCAAAAATTAATTTCAATATATTTTAAAAACCACATCAATTTTTTAATATTAAAAATAATTACATTTAATTTTAAAAAATTAACAACTTTTAAAATACATATTATATGATTATTTAGTTTAAAAAATACTAATTATTTATTAAAAAATGATAAAAATAATTACTATATAATTTCAAAATTAATTAATTTAAAAATGTGTTTCGTCGTATTATATTATTTTCTGTCATATTTAATTTAGATTACAATTTTTTTAGTATATAATTTTATTAATTTTAGTTAAAATAAAAATTTCATTCTAATATAAAAGACCACTCAAAGAATTGTTACATGTTATATATATTATTATTATCTATAGAAATTATATTTTTTCAATTAGAATGACCATAAATGAAAAACATATGGATTTTTAATGCAATTTATGATATAATATAATATTTTATTCCTTGTCAACTTTACATGGGAAAACATATTAATAAAAAATAAAAAAAATATATCCTAAATGTCACAAATTTCATGATGAAAAAAATTGTAAATATAATATAAAAAAATTATAAATCATAAAATACTAATACTATTTTATTTATTAATAACTTACACTGTACAGATCTAGAAAAACATAAAATAATTATTATTTTCAATAAATAAAAAATGAATCTAAAAAGGCAATATAATTTTTTTTAGAAATTTACTAAATATACATCAAATGAACGTTATATTTATGATCTACTAATAAATAGATAACTATAAACTATAGATCCTTAATGTAGATCATCAAGAAAGTTGGTAGAGAAGTTGTGTTAACATGGAGTAGATCAAGATAGATTGGTGGTGGTCTTATGCGGTGACATGTAGTAGTGGTTGAGTAAAATATGAAGGGGTTGATAAATGGTAAGGGGGATAAAATATGCTTAAAATAATTAATGGGGTCACACATCATAGGATAGTAGTTATGAGCATGGTGGAGTGGTGGGCGTTGAGCAAAAATAGGTGCATCATATGGTTTCTAACACCAAAAAGGGGTTTTTTGGAGCATCAGAGGGGGTGTCCAAAGTGAAAGTGGGGGTGATGGGGAATGATATAGAATTTCTTTTATTTATAAAAACAATCATACCATTATTTTATGATCACATGATTTTCAAAAAGGTCATAATATGTTTTTCTATTTGGAGGGATTTTATTCCTTAGGAGTTTCATCATTTATAATTTTCAATTTTATGTGTTTTACATGTTTTTTTGATATCCGAACCAACTCCACTGTAATTGAAACAAGAAAATATGTTCCATAAATAAACAATAAATCCATTAACATTTCGTAGTCCAAGATTAATTTCTTATAACATGAGAATCATCTAACAATCCTCTTAAACATTTCGTCATAGATCTAAGAACAACTAACTTAATAAAGTCTTTATCCACTATAAATAACAAACTATAAACCTATATAATCTATTAAAATAAAAAAATGATAAACAAAGCTAACAAAAATGATGAATATAAGAAACCAAATAAATAAAATTCCCAACCATTCAATGACTAAAATAAATCATAGCCCTAGGGGGTAATTAACAACCATAATCAATAACTAGAAATCCTCCCCAATGGAAGATAATATGACAACAATATATAGCAATCCAACCAAAAACACTAGACTAGGAAAACCTAAAAATAAAACACATAAAATGAAACCTAAAAATGTAATATATTCTAGATTCTAAAATCCCTAAACATAAACCTCTAAATATACCACTGAAACAAACATCTATCAAATAATCTCTAATATAATAAAAACATATACAAAATTAAATTACACTAACCCCTAAAATAAATATTTTTTGATTCCATAATTTTATTGGGATATTGTGTTGTGGGTTGAAACATGGATGATTTTAATTTTTTTGAATTTGTGGGTCTATTATAGTGTTGTTTATTAATGGGTGGTGGTATGGGGACATGTGAGATTTTTTGGGTTAAAAATAGATATTATAAAATATGTTTATGGGTTTTAATATTTTTTAATTTGTGTTTGAGGAAGTGTGAATGAGTTTATTCTTTCTCTATTGCCTTTAATAAAGCATAAACCACATTGATGCTCCTTGTTCAATTTATTAAAATAAGGCTTTTATTTTTTGCATAACAACTATAGGTATATGTTTATAAAATCCCCCCATAAGTTTTGGACTATCCTCCTCATATTTTTTTGAGAAGCCCGACCATATATAAATATCACTCCCAAATTATTATTTATAGATTTCAAGAAGGTAAGTTTTTTTTCAAAGGTTAATATTTTAATTATTTCATTTATTTAGTTTATCTAGTATTTTAGATTATTTAAAATAAATTTAGAATGTACGATTAAAATAATATTTTCTTTATATGATTTATATTTTATTGAATTATTTATAGAATGTATATCGATTGTTATATATGAAATTAAGTTACATAAATAAATAATAATGTATGAAATATAGTTTATCTATAATCATTAATATATTGAATAATCATGAATTATATTGACCAATACATATATAATTTTCTTTTATTTATAATTTTTAATAATTTATTTGATCTTTATTTTTCATGATATGTGTATCATAAATTTCTCATTTACAATGAATATGAATTTTCATGAAAAATTTAGCATATAAAATTCTTTGGTATCCCTCACTTGTATGTTATGCTATTTTAAAAAAAATATAGGTTTCAAATTATCTAATTATGTTTGGATCTTTATATATATGGAGGTTGAATATTAATAATTATTTGATCAAAACATATAATGATTTCTCCCTAGGATGTGGCTGGATTTTTTTGACAAACCAGACCCACTCCATATATCTAATAATCATCTTTTCTATTTTAATGATAATTTTAATTACTTTTTATTATAAATATATAATTAAAATTAAATAATAAATATACAAAAATAACAAACAAATTTTAATTAAATTTTATAATTAATTCCAAATTTCTACAAGGTATGAAATAAATTAATGAATTGATATATATTTTCAAAATAATTTAATGAGAACGTTAATTTTTAAAAAAATTGAAAATAAAATTTATCTTAGATATACATTTAAAAAACACACTATATGCTTAATTATTAAAATCTAAATATATATAATATTTATATTTTTTAATAAATATAAAAAAACATCGTATAACCTTCATGACTACTTACTTCCTTGATTACTACTAAATTATTTCACAAATTCAAAATTATTTCAAAACTACAAAATGCTTTCTCTCACTCAATCACTCACCATCACTCTCTCATCACCTACATCGACACAACCAATGTACCACCTCCCACTTCATTAATGATTTAAAAATTGGTGACATATGTTTCTTTGGAATTTTTTAATATAATATAAGTAATATGTGGATGGGGAGAGAATATAATAACATTTTTCATTAAAATAAATATAATAATATGGTTTTTTAATGTAATTAACATAATATATTATTCATGACTACCAACTAATTTTAAAACTCCCAAATCATTTCACCACTACTAGAGTCATTCACCACTACTAATGGACATCAAAACTACAAAAATCTATTTCAACTACAAAAGTATTATACGAATACCAAAGGTTTTCACCATTGTTAAAGGATTTCATTATAAACTACGGATTTCATAACTATGAAAGGATTTTACACTACTAATTCCATTCTAGACTGTAAAATTATTTTTCAATTTCCAATATATTTTAGTGCTTCTTAATTATTCCATGACTAAAAGTGTATTTCTACACTAATAAATGTGTTCAACACATGAAAATATTTTCTCCACATTCAACAAATTTCTCCACATTCAAAGGCTTTGGAGACTTCCAAAGGAATTAACCAATACCATAGGATTTTACCACTACAAAAGGATCTCGTAACATCCAAAGCATTTCTATACTAAGAAATTATTTTTGAACTACCATGTCACATTAATTTAAGTTATTATAAACCAATACATTAAATGACAAACTAATCAATATAAAAAATCTCAAGATAAAGTCCCCATTATTGGAAAATAACTAATTGATAAATTTATTTCACTTGATAATTTAATATTTATATGTAATTTTTTACTATATTTTACTTATAGGTTATCATATATGCATCGATATAATAAAATGGAGAAGTAATTTATAATGATTTTTTTCTTAGATACAATTTACCATCAACATAACTTTAAATTGTTTGTGATTGTATTATATCTAATTAATTTCACACAAGGATTGATATTCACATAAAATAGGGGATGAAAGAGTAATAACTTCATTAGTGTAACTATATGTTCAATATCTTGATCACTAAAGGAAAATTTTAAATTCTATTCACAATAAGGTGGATTTGGTTGAAGAATCACATTTTTTTAAGAAAGATTGTAATAAAAATTTATTGGAATTATATATGGGAAATCTTTTATTGATGTGTTGAAACATATTATTATTGAAAACATCCATGGGAAATCTATTGAATTTGACCCTTAAAAAAATTTCAATTCTATATATGATCATATGATTCCTATAACATTGACTACTTATAAACCTAAAAACTATAATATCCAAAGTGCAATAGGAGACATCCCTATTTATACACAAGATTTAATGAATGATACATTCTTGAATGGGGGAGAATTTGATAATGTGACAGGGGTTTTGGTATGTGAGGAATATGTGGTTAATAAACTAACATATATTCAGTTGATAGGAAACAAAAAATGAAAAAGAAATAACGAGCCTCATTTTTTTACATCATTAGTGGAGGAAATTTCATGTAAACAACATTTTGATTTTTATGTCATTAAAATAATTAGTAAATTCCTTGTATTATATGTAACAAATCTTCCTCAATAGATAAATGATTCCATTTTTAATAGAGTTTTAAATTTATTTTGAATTGAATATTTTGGTTAAGAAATTCTATATCTAGCATCATTTTTCAATCATTATTTATAATTAAAAATGGGTAAATAAGTCATTTATTGTCGAAAATATATGAAGGAATCAAACATTTCATGTAGAAAATATATGATAAAAAATTTAATGTTAAAATATATCTATGTTGGAAGTCCTACAAAATTGTGTACACCCAATAGAATTACATGATAATTTTACTCAAGATATGGAATTTATATTTATTTTTATTATTTATATGAAGAAAATACTTTACCATGTTCTTATGTCCCTCACATGTGAATGGATAAAATAGTTTCTTAAATAGAGGATATCCTATTAAAAATATTGGATGAAGAATAATAAGGAATTACAAAAATATTGCGGATTATTATGAATGATATTATATTTTTAAGATAATTAAATTAATATCTCTCCTTAATCAGTTCATGTATCACCATAAAATTACTAGGTTTGTCTCCAATAGTAATCAGGTTAACTAATTGAAGGTGTGGTTCTATAGGTTGTATTGGGTGTTCAGGTTGTGCATTTCCACAATTTTATAATATCAAATTGTTCTTTGATATGGATGGATATTTTATTTGTAACTTGTGTATAGGTTTACTAATCCCTTATATTTTTTATGATTATAATTGTTATCATGTATTTCATTCATTTTCTATTATTGAAAATGATAAATTTGAATATTTATGTTCATTCTTGTTTTTTTATTCATGCCCATGTTAAATAAATCCAAGGAATGTTCTTGATATATAATTTTCATCACGTGATTAGGTTTTCAAATATAAGGGAATTTAATTTGTAGAACATAATTCTTATCATTCATATTACATCATACATATTGGCAGTGTTTTTCGTATAAATTTTAAATATGATTCAATAATGATGTAGATCCTAATGTTGTAAATGTTTCTGTAATCATATATCAATTTTAATTTTTTTTATAAATTTTTTAAATAAAACCATGTCTACTTTATTAAACATACAATCCAAAATAGGTAATGTTTGATGGGGAATAAAATGAATTTAAATTTCCAATTAGAAAATGTATAATTACATGATAAATATTTCAAAGGAAATATATTCATGAAAAAATGATGGTGGTAGGATATACAACTGCATGACTTCAAATATTGAGGTGTGTATAAAAAAGTTATTCATGGGTGCGAATAAACAACTAATCAATGGCTTAGTATAAGATTAATTTTATTGATGTGGTAATCACACTATCAAATTATCTCACTAGGCCTATCAAGAGAAGGGATAAGGGATTCACTATAGTAAAAATGACCAAAGAGAAATTTGTATGATTTTATACGATGCATCGTTATTACATGTTAACATATTCGATTGAGAAGGGAGATACATATAGGTAACATAGTTTTATGAACCACTCATATTAAATAGTTATTGAGTTCTAGTTTTATTATTAGAATACAAGTATTGTGATTGTGGTAATTCCTTGTCAATGAGGTGTTCATATAAACATTTCATCATAGAGTTTTCATCTATTAACTTATGATTGGAACCATTTATCAATATAATATATCTTTAGAGACTTTTAGTTGACTGTTATAGTGTGAATTAAATGAATTTAAGTGATTTTAAATATTTTACCTTACCTATTGATCAACTTACTATGGTCCCTCATATTATGATGTTGTTCCCTAGTGGAAATCTAATGACTATAAATACTGTAAATGAGATGGACTTACCTTGATAATGTAATTGTGACTATGATTCTCTATACATCACATATAGGGATACAATTACAAAAATTGTCCTCATGTGGAAGAAAAGAACTCTAGTTATCATCAATGTCTTTATTTTTATTTATTTCATAATATTTAGGCAACATTTTTATTATATTCAATCTTTTTTGATATTTCGTTAGAAATATTAGATGTGTACCAAATTTTTCTATATATATTTTATATAAAATGTTTAAAAATATTAATGGAATTAACAATAAATGATAAATATTATATCATATGTTGATATGGAGTTTGTTCCTTTTCTATCCTTCCATAATAGTCATGTTTCCCAGGATATCTTATATGCTCATCACATTCCAACTATGATTATATAATGTTTACACCATTCCCATTACATCGCTCCCACTCATACCATCATCCCCATTTTATGATGTGTACAATTATATAGTGTAGTGATGAGTGACTTCAAATTTTCCAATCACTATATCATCACATAACTTGTAGAGAGAAGTTTTTCAAAGGCACATACTTTCCTTCTACTAAAGGGAGAAATGTACATTACTTTCATAGATTCTCCATTATGTTTGGACTCCCTATAAAGGGTGTGATTATGATAAGCCACGTTATTAGTGATTAGTTAAATTTTTATAGAGGATATTAGTCATTGAGTTTTAGGATGATTTCAAGATATTCATATATAATCATTTACAAATGCTATGGGTGGAAGAGAACTTTACCAACCTAAATGATGATACTGAAGATATCATTGTCATTTTACTTTCACACACGTACATTATACGACACATTTTCAATATTACATTTCTATATCTTGCTAATACATTCATTAATATGATGTATATCATTTACTGGAGGATCTATACTATACCAAGTGATATAAATGGGGGTTAGTGAAAACCACTTATACAAACAGATAATCATACAGTTTATATCGGATCAATAAGATAGATATTATATGATTCATTATTCTTTTTTTGATTTGTCTATGAGAGAACATCCTTCTGTTTATTTTGTACATTCATGTACTATAGCCTATGGATATTATTCTAGACTCCATATTTGGATAATGGTATATTTATCTGTACTTCTTATGTGAAAGTAAATTCTATAAATTTATATATTTAAATTATAACTATGAAATGTTATCTATAGGTGGAGCCAAGAAAAAAATATTCATATACTATTATAAATCATATTCATACTGTTATGTTTAGATTTGATATATTTTATCCATATGATATACTTTTTATTAATTATTTACATAAATTAGTATTTTCTATTGTAAATTATTTTTTTTTATTAATTCTATATTAAATTTTTATTCTAGGAAGTGTGGATGCAATATGTCAGTGTTGTTCTGCAGAGACTCTCGCCTCAGTACATAACAATATATGTTGTCAGCATATATGTGGTTCCTATTATACACATTCATGTGGCCGATTGGAACTATGTTTTTTGATTTATTAAGTATTTTAGATTCCATATTCCCATTACATCCCCACCCAGTGAATTTCCCCATGTTCATTCCCTGATGATGTTAGGGATGCAAGACTTTTACTTAAGGTAATAACATGTGTGTTGTATTGATATATGAGACAGATTTCATGAGTCGTAATTATAGGGAGAAGTATTAGTGTGTATTAATCTATCAAATATTATAGATTATAATCCATGGTTCCCATAAAAACAGTGTTTTATTTTATTATACACATGTGGGTTTATAAGGACTTATTAATAACTATTTTCTTTTAAAATATCTCTTTTATCACTTATAATTGACCACATAATATTTTTTATAGGGTAATTTTGTCACACCCCTACTATATATCACTAATCTAATAAAGGGACTCTCATTTTACCATGACTATTTTAGTATAGAAGTGGTGGTGTTGTGTCCTCTCATGGATGAATTTCATAATTGTAATTTCTTTAATGTGTGAAATGATTTTTATACATTGGTCGATCTTCCAATGAGCGATGAGTAATATCATTAAAATCCACATGATGGTGGGTTATACATAAAGGATTTTCAACATGATCATATATAATCTCCTACACTTCATATTTTAGATGATCTATAGGAACGTTATATTCTTACATAGGTCCATGATGATTCTTCAATGATTATTCTATACACTCCCTTAATTTATAAGATTACACTATAGTGGTAAATGGTGATTAAAGACTATATTACTCTATATTTTTCCCTATTATGAGAAACCCATTTCAAATTAGTTATATTCTTCCCACATTGAAATATAATTTATCCACTATCCTTTTTCATCCCTTGTGGGAGGGAGTTCTAGACAATAGTCATTTTCTTTCCAGCTATGATAGGATATATATGAAAAGAATATATATCCACTGAGTATCACATATGATGATATAGATGTCATTAAAATAGATACTTTAGGATATGATAATATGAAAAGGAATATATTTTAATAGATATAATGTGTACATCGTATCTATACACCTGGATATGGTATAGAGAATAAGCAAATACATTGGTGCATAGATAAGGACTATTTTTCCTTTTTTTATTTACATCGATCAATTCCTTTCCCATTGATTATTAATTCAATCTATTGGATGTTATCATTGTTGATTATAAGTTACTGATATGTATTAGGACTTAGGGAACATCAATCAATGTCTAACACTTGTTTATTGTTCTATAATGGAATATTTTTTTTGAGGCTTTAAAAAAGTAATATCATTACACCTATTCAAAGATTTATTCAATGGGAATATTATATAATGTTTTTAGGAAAGAATCTTATTATTTTAATAAAAATATCATAAGGAATGGTTCTGTGTCATATATTGAGGTAGACCAGGAGGAACTAGTTAAATGAATTAATGAATGTAGAAATTTTATTATTTTAGGTTTGAAATATAAATAATAGGATTTTCCTTGGATTGTTGATGATTTGAAAAAGTATTTCTATATATATTAGGTTTTGTATAACAGTGATTGATTTCACATGGTAACACATTTTTCCATACTCCATTTCTTTTAATTGATCTTAAATCAGTGGCAAGGGGTTTACAATTTATTTCCCATAAACATTTGATTTAGATAATTCAACATTTGGATCCTTTCTCTAACTAATAATGGTCATGAACTAATTCACATAGTCATTGTTTCCCTCTAGAATTGGGGATGACCTCCTTGATTGAAGGTTCAAACATTCCAATCGGATTCTAACGGGTTTGTTCGTAGAACCAGAAACATCCAATGAATCTACATCCATTTGTACCTACTTTCCAAAGGAAGGTTCTCATTATTTGTGGACTGATGAGGCTTAAAAATTTGCATTGGTCAAGAGGATGGGAGGTCGGACTCATCACACCTTTTTGATGGGAATTATTGTCTACTCTAGGACTCTATTTATAGATTTAAGTTATGTTCTTGAATCCTTATTACATTACGAAGTTTAAAATGAGCTTTCCTTTAGATATGACAATCAGTGATTGATATGTAGGAAATTTAGAGAATATTTTATATATATTCTAGGATCTTCATTGATAGAGAATCATCTGTATTTGTTGGAGATTCTTAGTCAATGGTATCCTTTGATACATAAAAGTCTCTTGTTCATTATGATGACCATACTAGTTTTAAAGCCTCTTAGTGGGGCACTTGAAGTTTATTATCATTCATAAGGACATGAATTATTTCAAAGATGGGATCGTACCCACAGATGGTCTGCCTACATATCCTTTATTTTGGAAAATGAATTAGAACCCACACATTTCAAGTAAGGGAGTATGATGTTTATGAATGATGGCTCAAAGAAGGATGTCATAATTACTTTTACACTCTAAGCTCACGTGAGACATGCTCAGTGTGAGAAACAAGAGGTATTGGTAAAAACCAGACAATTGTTCCATGAAAGATGCAATCATAAGAAATAATGTGGGGCTTATATATGTATGACTGCCAAGTAAAATGAAGATTAGGATTTACTTCGGGGAAGAAATCCAGGAACATGGTCCATAAAGGTATATGTGCTTCATGGAGATTTGAATACTCTAACATGGGGCTTACTCCTGAAAAGGAGGCCTAAATTAGGAGAGGACTTATGATTGGGTATTACTTTTAAGAAGGAATCCCAGATCCAAGGTAAATTAGGACTGGTTAATAGAAATTAAAACTAGGGCTTACTCCTGAGAAGGATGCCCAGGTTAAGGGACTAGGAAAATTAAGGGACTTGGGGATTACTCCTAAATAAGATGCCCATATTTGAGACTGGTACTTACTTCTGAAGAGGATTCCCATATTTTAAAACGGGGCACACTATTGAAACGGAGCCCCAGGTTAAGAGAATTATGGGTGGGGCTTACTCCTGAAGAGGATACCCAAATTAGGGGACTTGGCACTTACTCCTGAGAAGGAGGCCCAATTAAGATAACTTGGACTAGGGCATACTCCTGAAAAGGAGGACCAAATTAGGAGAATTCTCTCATATTAACGGATGAGGTTGAATGAATGAAATCTCAATCTTTAGTGACATAAAGTTGTGTAAATCACTAGGTTTTAAGAGATATTCCCCGGAGTTCCTTTCAGACAAGGAATTCAAATCAAGAAATCATGCCATAAATGGATTTAAAGAGTGTCTTGAAGACTGAATAATGAATAGGAGAGGTGGAATGGCATAAGAGGGGTTAAATGGGCAAGAAAGGCACCCAAAAAGGCTGGGGCGCGCAGGTCCTGGAAGGCGCGCAAGTACTGCGTGGGCGTGCAAGTCCTGGTCGCGCAGGTATACCTGTGCGACACATGGGTACTTG
Organism: Viscum album; assembly: GCA_963277665.1. NCBI lineage: Eukaryota > Viridiplantae > Streptophyta > Magnoliopsida > Santalales > Viscaceae > Viscum > Viscum album. The sequence goes on along the minus strand of OY728119.1, from coordinate 764,592,710 downwards.
CGCGTTTCTAAACCAACATTGTAATACTTGGGAGATCCTTGACCAGTGCCTTTAGAATTATCCTAAGGTACATACAGAAGAGAGGCACTCAAGTTTTGGTGATGAAGTAGGGCGGCGCTCAAGTATGTTCATTTCCCTTAATGGTAAAACACCTTAGGCGCACAAGTGTTAGTGAATTCTAACACTTAGACCTTAATCTTCTAGTTTGGACCTTCCATTCTTGGTAAAGACTTGAATTAGAAGTGATCGGACGACCTAATGAATAGACTTGGGCATTTTGAGCTCTAAATCTGAATTCTGGAAAAATTCCCTCTCGAAATGGGGGGCCCACAAGGTCTATATATAGGCTGGAGATGACCTTGGGCGGTTATCTTTTAGGGCACGCAAGTCACTTGTGCGACCATTAGGCGTCGCGCAAGTGGACTTGCATGATAGTGATGGAACTTGCACAGCGCATGTGCTTTTGAAGCATTGTTCATGCCTTTGTCGATTTTTAATGTTTTCTTCAAAGGCTGAATCAATTTGTGCTAAGTCATTTCCCTTTCCATTCTTTTAGACAATGTGATGAAGAAGGAGCATCAAGAAAAGTCCCCCCTCAGAGTTGGATCCGAATGAAATAAGGATGTGACTCTGAGGAAAAGAAGAAAACCAAAGGGAAAGAGGCACGCAGGGATCATCGCGCAGGTGCGAGTTGCGCAGGTGCGAGTCGCGCAGGGCTAGAGCGCAGCGGCTGTAGGCGTGCAGGTGGGTAGCCTGGCCTATAAATATGTGGCCCCATTTCCGTACAAAGCATTTGGATTTAAAACCTTTGGTCTCTCACCATGGAGGTCACCTTATCCGCGCAGGTTGCTCTATTTTCCGAGGTTTCTTTGCTGTCACGCTGCTGTATAGGTATTTGAACATGCATGGTGATACTTGCGTGGAAAAAACTTGCACGACACATCCATACTTGCGCACCAAGATTAGACATGCGCGCCTTAATTCCTTAGACATTTTTTTCAAATTTTGTCACAATGTTCTAAGTACTTGAAGAAATATCATCTTAATTTCGCACAGAGAATCTATCTTCCTCTGTGTGGTCATGGTCATCTACAAGGATTCAATATTCCAGAAGCAAAGAACAATACTCCTAAGATGCAGTTGCACTCCTACTCCTCTCTTTCAGTTATGTTGTGCATTAAGAGAAACAACAATGGTGTGAACTTTCAAATTTTTCTCCATGTCATTTCCTTGTAGATATGAAAATGGAAAACCCATGGGATGAAATGTTTTCCTCTGCCGGTTGGTGGAGAGAAGATAAACATGGCATTAGAGCAATATCTGAAAAGAGTATTCTCTCCAAATGGCTATTTAATTCCAATGCTTCATTCTGAAATCTACGTATACATCATCCATGTCTCTTGGACAGAAACAGAGTCACTGTTTGATCAGAATTTTTTTTCTCAATCCGCACTCAAGAACATTCATTAACAATTGTTCCAAGAAGAGCTGGTATCACTGCATCTCTTATGGTATCCAGTTGAATGAATGAATTCCAAGTGGCTTTTGATGAAGCTTGGGATCCCGTAAATCAAATGAAGAGTTATGTTGAATGTCTTTTGTAATTCATGAAAAAGAGAAGAGACTCCAGTATGTGGATGTCCTTCTAACTCTTGTGCATCAATGAAAAACACTTTCACCTTCAATCATTTGTACCTACATTATCTTTTGCTATCTGTTTTAAATTTTACCTAAGCCAATGGGCCTAGTAAGCATAACATGATTTTTTTACTAGGATTATTATAAATAACCCTACAATCTTTTAATCTTTTAATTGATCTATATTACCCAAATCATACAAAATGTATGTTTAGTGAGCTAGAACATGACTTTTATTCAGAGTTCCGTTGTATTTTGTGGGCAGTTTAAAGTCATGCACGTCGGACATAAAGAGGCTAATGTTTAAGGACAAAATAACTTTAACCGAATGAATTAGAATTGACTCAATTATTTGACAATTTATCTGAAAACATACTACAATAATCAAGTATGAGAGAAAATATGTAAACTATGACTTAAAAATATTTGAATCTGAGCAATGATATGAAAAGGAGCTAAAATGAATTAGAAGAAGTAGTTCCCATGAATGAAGTTTCCATTATTTAGTAAACCCATTATGGGGTTGAATTATGCATGGCCACCTAAGGAAATTGGCTTCATAGTCAAATAAATAGTATCTTTTGGCTAATAAGTCTGTTATGTAGACTATTTATGTAAGGCCGCCTAAGGGAACATGCTGCATAGTCAGGAAAAAGAACACTCAGAAATTTACTTTCCTAGTGCTAAAAAGCTAGTGAAAGTTTATGGATATTCAAATTTTCCAATGTATAGAGTTTTCTGTATGGAAAGTTGTACTTGAATATGGAGAAGATATTTCCAAATAAGATTATCGAAGAACTGGACGGATATCACTCCTACGAAGGTCTGACCCAAAAATAGGGAAGGAGAATATAAACCATAGACTTGAATACTTTCAGATCATGAAAAAGGATATGGGAAAAATATGTTAAGGATGACTACTTTTGCGGATCCCAACATACTTTCATTTAAGACCAAGAAGGACAAAAGAGGCTTTCTTCTCAGGAATGAAGTTAGCAGTATCCAACAAACCCGTTTGGGGGTTTAATTATGCAGGGCCACCTAAGGGCATTGGTTGCATAGTCAAATAATAGCATCTTTTGTCCTGAAAATCTGTTATGGAGACAGTTTATGCAAGGCCGCCTAAGGGAACGTACTACATAATCAGGCAAAATATTTCTCAGAAGTTTTAATTTTTTGTGACTAGAAGTCAAGAAAGGGTTTATGAAGATCTGAAAATTTTTAAGGTTAGGATTATGACACATAAAGATGGGTATTGACCAATGTATGAAAAGATACACAAATCAATACTAAGCATAATCATGTTGTGGCTGGGTCCTGAATGGAAATGTTGGGCTTCACTATGTATCCCATAAGTATGGGAATCAATCCATACGTAGTTCTTGAACAACAGTTTAACATCGTGTGGGACAAAAGGATTGGAGATCTTAGTTTAAGGTCAGAGATCTTGAACCATTAGAATAAATACAAAGTGTGTGTTTTCATGGGGACTTTTCAATCAAGGGACTGAAAGTGAAATTTTAGGTTAGGCCCAAATGACATGGGATTGGATTTGAGGGACACTCGAACGTTCCTACGTATCCCATAAAGATGGGAATCAGGCCCATGTAGTTCTAGAAATACCCTCTGTACAGATTTGGTTCGTACATGTGAAGGGTGAAAGGGGTCTTTAGTGAAATGAAGGTTTAACCCAAGATAAAAGGTTCGGGAATTTCCATGTATTCACATAGTCTTTGGAATAAAACATGATTGAAAATCAATATAAATAATGATTCCCTCTCAGGTGAGGGTGTCAAAGAATATTGTAGTTTATTTTCATACTGGACAAAAGTGTTGTATAGTTTAACATCGTATAGCAAGGAAGAAAGTGAACCAATGTAAAGATATTGATTCAAGAGGCAGTTTCACGAATCAACATCGTATGAGATGGAAGTGAACTGATGTGAAGAGATTGGTTTTGGGCTTGAACCTTGAGAGGTTGCCTACGTAACCAGCCAAGAAGGCAAGGATCAATGTCCACGTAGTTTATTTTAAATAATGAATTAATGATCAATTTGTTCTTGGGGACAACGACCTAAAAAAAGTGTTGGAGCTTACACATGGTTAGTAGCACAGAGGGAGTGTTATGGTTGAAGTTTTCTCTAATCTCACGTGAGTCATACTCGGTGTGAGAAACAAGAGGTAGTAACAACCCTAACAATACACAATTTAAAGTAATATAGGACATATAAAGAGACTATGCAGTTTAAAGTCTTGCATTTAGGACTATTGGTGCTACACAGTTTAATGTCATGTAGCATCGACAAAGTACAGTTTAATGTCATGTAAGATGTATTAAAGGACTTTCTGTACAGTTCAGTGTCATGTAGTTTGGATGATGGGGACAATACAGTTTAATGTCATGTTGGACAAAAGGGGGACTGTGTAGTTTAATGTCATGTTGTGAAGACAAATGAGTATACCATTTAACATCATGTTGGACGTATTAGGAACTTTTTTCATATTTTAACGTCATGTTATACGAAAAAGGGATGATACAGTTTAACATCATGTTGGACGAATGTTCCAATAGTTTATGGTCGTATGCATGGACCATTGGTTATGTAGTTTAACATCTTACCTGACATAAGTGGCTTCTGTATAGTTTATCATCATGTAGTTAGGATGTCACTATTTAACATCGTGTGGGATGAAAGGATACAAATAGTTTAAGGTCATATTTATTGACCGTGGGTGGTGTAGTTTAACGTCTTGCTAGACATAAGGGACTTTCAAAACGTTTAGGGTCATATGCTGGACCGTGGTGCAATTTAAGGTCATACTGGACCGAGGTGCAGTTTATGGTCATACTAGAATGATGATGGTATATTTCGTGTTTATACAAAATACATCTTCAAAAATCTGGCATTGGTTGGAGTAGTGATGAGTTCTCCATCCATTGAGATTAAAGAATAAGATCTATTGGAGTAGACCCTATGTATTGAGTAAGGTCCTTCCCATTTTGGCTCAAGGTTGGGAGGTTTCTTTACAGGTATCATTGGATTTCTGAGAACTAATACCAATTCTCCCTAAGTGAATGAACGAAGACGAACTTTTTTATTAAAAGATCGTGCTATTCAATTCTGATAGGCTTCCAAGTGGTGCAAAGTGCAAAATCTTTTCTCATCTAACCGTTCCAATTCATTCAATCTCTTTTGAGATTGTTCATCTGTAGAAGATTGATCACAAATGGAAACTCTGAGTTAGGGTAATTGAACATCAATTGGCAGGACTTATTCCGCTCCATATACCAATGAATATGGAGTTGACCGCGTTGTAGTGCGGGTGGTAGTCCGATAAGCCAATAAAGAATCGAAGAGTTTATCAGGCCATGATTTTTTATCTTTATCCACCATTTTTTGCAGTATATTTGATAGAGTCTTATTGAAGGCTTCTATCTGGCCATTGGCCGCTGCATGATACCGAGATGAATGGTTGGATTTGTTGTTGTATTCTTGATACGATTTCTTCACCTCTGATGAACAGAAGATGGTGCCATTGTCTGTCAATATGGTATGAGGGACACCAAATCTGGTAATGATGTTAGACTTGATGAATCCAACAATTCATTTAGAACTGACTTCCTTAAAAGGTATTGCCTCTTCCCATTTGGAAAAGAAATCAGTAGCAGTAAGAATATACTTAAACTGCTTGGCCGTAGCTGAAGAGTAAGGTCCCACCACATCCATTCCTAATGTGGCAAATGGCCATGAGTATTTAGCTGTATGAAGAATATCTGGAGGTTGATGAATGAAGTTTTCATTTACATGGCATGAATGACACTTCTATGTGAAATCAACACAATCTTGTATCATTCAAGGACAAAAGTATCCAAGCATTCGAATCTGATCAGATAGTCTATGTCCAGACTGGTGGGCACCACAGATTCCTGCAGGCACCTCTTTCATGACAACCATTGCCTCTTCACCATCAATGAATTTGAAGAGAACTCCATCAAAACCACGTTTGTAGAGAATTTTCTCTAAGTGATCTGGGCTATCATAAAGAGTAAAATTGACCACACATCACCGGATTTGTTCTTTCTTGGCTCTATCAGGTGGAAGTGTTCCATTTTGATGGTGTTCCCTGATAGGTGACATCCATCCTGTAGTACGACCATACGATTCAGGAATGGGACTAATTTCATTAATTTCCTCTATTCTGATTCGAACAGAAGGTGAAATTGGACGATGGTGGGCAATATTGATGGTCGTCTCGTCCCGATTTGGATCTTCCAGAGCTGTGGCTATATTAGCCAGTGCATCAGCCTGGGCATTTTGTGATCTTGGGACATAATAAAATGTCAGTTCCAAAGGGAATTCCTCCATTAACACTCTGACGTAATCATACAAAGGGATTAGTTCTTCTTTTCTGATTCCATAATCCCCATTGACTTTCTTGATTACCAAGTCTGAATCACCTTTCACCTTTAAGTGATTCACTTATTCTTGAAGCGCCAATTCCAAACCTGTGATGAGAGCTTGGTATTCTGCATCATTATTGGTACCACCTTCCCATAATAAGAAGGAATAAGGTAGCACTTCCTTTTCTGTAGAAATGATCACAACTCCTAAGCCAACTTGGTTAAATTTGGGATTTTCCATTTTCCTCCCTATTGGACATCTGGAAGCTCTGTCAAAGTAAATTTCCCATGTTTTAGGACTATCCTGAATAGAGAATACATCCTCATTAGGGAGTTCAATATCGGAAGATGTGTCTTCCACTGAAGGGTGTTCAGCCAGGAAATCAGCTAGAGCTTGGCCCTTTATTTCCTTTTGAGACACATATTGAATGTCGAATTGCTGCAAAATAACTTCCCACCTTGCCAAACTTCCTGTAAGAATTGGACGACTAAGGATGAATTTGAGAAGGTTATTTCAAGATACTAGTTATACCTCGTGATGTTGCAGGTAGTGTGTCAACTTTTGAGCTGCAAAGATTAATGCCAGGCAACACTTCTAAATACTTGAATACCGGGTTTCTGCTTCAAGCATAGTCTGACTAAGGTAGTAAAGGCTGTTTTCTTTCCCAACATATTTCTTCTAAGAAAGAAAGGCACCTAATTATCACTCTAAGGCTATCACGTAAAGGATAAGTGGACTTCCTTCAACAGGTGGCATAAGTACCGGTGGACTCAAGATATACTTTTTGAGAATATCGAATGCTTCTTGACATTCTTCAGTCCACTGGTAAGTGACTCCCTTCTTCATCAATTTGGTGAAGGGTAAAATTGTGCATGCTAAATTGGCGATGAAATGCCTAATATAGGCTAAGTGTCCTTGATGTCCTCTCAATTCTTTCAAATTTCGAGGTGGTGACATACCAAGGATTGACTTGGACTTCTCAGGATCGACTTCAATACCGTAATGGCGTGCAACAAAGCCGAGAAATTTTCCTGAGGTTACCCTAGAAGCACATTTTATGGGGTTCATCTTCAAATTATGTTGTCAAAGCATGCACAAAATGACTTCCAAATCAGCCAATTGATTAGAACATTGTTTGGATTTTACCACCAAATCATCTAAATAACATTCAACAAACTTCCCTAAGACGGGTTTGAAGATACGATGCATGGAATGCTGATATTTTTCACCTTCATTCTTTAAGCCAAAGGGCATTACCCGGTAGAAAAACACACCCTAAGGGGCTCTGAAGGCTGTGGATTCCTCGTCTTATGGGGCCATTCAGATCTGATTATATCCGGAATATCCATCCATGAAGGAAAGTACTTCATAGCCAGCCGTTGCATCAATTAAATGTTTTGTAATCAGAACTGGGAAACCATCCTTAGGACAATGACGATTAAGATCTCTGAAATCGATGCAAACTCTAATTTTTTGGTTCTTCTTCCTCACAGGGACAATATTAGCCAACCACTTGGGATATTGAACTTCTCTGAAAATGTTAGATTTAATAAGCTTATACACTTTAGCTTCAATTTTGGAAGAATACGTTGGGTGTGTTCTTCTCACGGCTTGCTTAAATCCTTGATGTTCTTCTGGTAAACCCAAATGATGAGTAGCCACATCAAGATCAAGAGCAGAAATTTCTATATAGTTCAAAAAAAAATATCCTTATTTTTCTTTAAAAAAGAAATATACATCTCTTGTTCTTCAAGATTCATGGCCGCACTGATTAATGTGGGGCGTGGATCTTCTTTTGTACCCAGATTTATTTCTCTGAGTTCATCCACGGTAGTAGAGATACCCTCTTCAAATGCTGGAGGAGCATCTCTGAGACCTTCCTCTTATTCTTCATCATGTGTTTTTTCTTCTGTTTCTACTTTCATACCAGAAGATGAAGCAAAATTTCCATGATCATAAGAGATGTTAAAATTTGAACATCTTGAAGAAGAGGCTTCCATTTCTGACCCAATTGATGTTTAAGGGTCTTCCTTGGGAAATAAAGAGGAGATTATGGATTTAGAATCTACATCATTGTTCACCTCCGATGTTTCTATAACTTATTCTGGCATAGTTGGTAACGTATAGACTTGCTGTATTTCAGCAGATGAAATGAAGACATCTCCTTTGAGCTTTCATCATTTCCTGGTGGGTTACCAGTTTCTCCTATGTTGTCTGGATCGATTGCTGTAATTGAAATTATGGATCTTTCCATAAGAGTATTTTGATTTGGGTCTACCCTATCAATTTGACTGTTATGCAACACATAATCTATACTCACATGCACAAATGGATTTACTGGAATCTTTTCCAAACCATATGGAGCATTAACTTTGGTAATCTCCCTGGTTGTGGATTTATCCCTTCCCTTCATGTGATAGAATTCCACCCCAATGTATTGAGACTCACATTTCTTGAACGGGGCCTTATCACCATACAATGTCCCAACATGACCATCGAAACAATATTTGAGACATTGATGGTATGATGAGGGGATATCTGTGTGTTGATGTAACCAGGGTCTTCCAAGAAGGATGTTGAAAGATGAGTCTTGATCAATAACCATGATATCTGAATTGGATACAAGATATCCAAACTGAGTTCTGAGTGTAACTTTTCCCAGTGGTTCTTGTTCATTTTTATCATATCCTTGTAATATCATGGTAGAAGGAGATAAATCACATTCTGTGAGGCCTAATCGACAAAGTGTACGAATGGGCATGAGGTTGACTCCTGAAATATTGTCAATGAAAGCTCTTCTGATGTTTATTCCATTGACCTTCACAGATAAGTACAAAGGTATAATATTACCATGCAGAACATCATCTTCATCTTCATCAGGAAAATATATTATTGCATGGAATTCATGCAGGATTATTCTCTATGTGATAGACTTCATCTACAACAATTTCAGTTTCAAACTCCTAAGGACTTGACAAATCATCGAAGAGTGCCTCCCGAAGATCCTTTGAAATATTCAAAGCATCCAAAATTGATAACTTGGCCGATAGTTGGGCCAGGTGTTTCAATACATCATACTTTTTATCTAGAGGTCTGCGTTTCCCAATAGGAACATGTGGTTTATCAGGTGCCTTGGAAGTAGATTCTTTGGATGTTGATGCATCTTGTATCGGGATAGGAGTTGGAAATATTCCTGGTTTTGGAATATTAGACCGATTTGATCCATTTAATTTCTGAGAGGAAGAATATGGAACCATCAACCAATATTCCAGAATAATTGTGCCATGACTGAATTTGATATTGGTGGAAAAACATGCATGTTCTTATTGAGATCACTGAAAGGCTCTGCCACGAGTTTCTACTGCGTACACAGTTCTAGTAGGGGTAGAATTGGAATAGTGGCTTCTGAAAGATCCACATCTTCCCCTATATCCTGAGCCTCTAGAACGTCCTATGATTCCTCTATTTGATATAGGGAATTCGGGCTCATTATAATCGAAACAGCAATTGGCATATGGATCTGTTAATTGAATCATATTAACAGAACCGAAAATCAATTCTTCATTCGATGAAGAGTCGGCCTGACTAGCCAATTTAGGTTGTTCCGTTTGATGGGGTGGTGCCCGTTGCATCGAAGTAGATGGCATGAAATCTTCCAAGGTCAAAGAAAACATAGTTTTTGACACGTACTAATCTTCTTCTGATTCTTTTTATTTCGTTGAATCATGCCATTTCTTCGAGGATTTTCCCTCCGATGAAGAGGGTTTTGCTGCGGCATTCATGGTAGAAGGCACAATTGGTTTCTTCAATTTCATTCTCAAAATATAATGAGTTTGGTTGATCGTCTTTCTGACCATCCACTCATCATATTTTTGTGCATTTTTTCTTTTGACTTCTTGCCACTCGCCTTCCTCCTATAGAACTATAGCAGTAACACATGCTAGCTGGGCTGAAGAGCCTTTCAGTTTGACTTGTCCTGAGTCCACCATCTTTTGAAGGAGGTCTTTGAAGAAAAAACACTCTTCGATGGGATGCCCCAACATTTGATGAAAGGGGCAATAATTGGGATGGTCTTCATCTTCTTCCTTGTTTGGACTCTTGGGCCTTGGCAGCTGAACCAAATTATTCTCCAGAGCCAAAATGAAGTAACCAGGAACTTGTTCATTTCGGAAAGAGTATTTTTTGATCTTCAGATCCTCAAATTGTTTTCTTCTTTGATTTCTTTGATCATCTTGACGAAACGGCCTTTGTTGTTGGTTCTCAGAAGGTGGATCCCTTCATGAAGATGAAGGTTTTGAAGTTGAAGCAGGTACATGTTCTTGTTCAAGCATAACTATAGCGGTCTCTGCTTTACGCATTATCCTTCCTGGAGCTGATGGAATTACACAAGATTTATCCTTAGTCTGTATAAGAGAATCTTCAATTTGTTGAGCGATTGAAGTAAGGTCTCAAAACCCTCCAGTGTATTTCACAAGGATCAACGACGTGTGTAATTCTTCATGCAAATTTGCCACACAAATTGGCAACAGTTCCTCTTGAGGGAGTGCTAAGCCCAGCGAATATGTTAATCCCTTCCAGCGAGCAATGAAATCAGAGACTCTTTCATTCTCCCTTTTCTTACAGTATGTAAGATTGAAAACTGTTGCCTTTGGAAAAGTTGAGCTGAATTGATGAAGAAATCGTTGACGGAGATCTTCCCATCTGGTAATTGACCAGGATTTCAAGCTTGTATACCAGACAAAAGCTGGTCCTTTCAAGGTTCGCATGAAGCATCTGAGTTTGACTGCTTCTTGCTGCTCCGGAGTTCCCATCATAGGATTGAAACAAGACACGTAATGCGTCAAATTCTGTTCAGGATCGCCTGATCCATTGAAAATAGGGAATACAGGGTTTCCAAAATTTGATGGGAGAGAGATTGAATCTTCCCATTTAGGGTAAGCTTTATTTTCCGGTTGAACCTGCACACACTTTCCTTCCATAGCTTATAAATGGTTTGTTAATGACTCAATAGTAGTTATTAACTTTTGAGAAACATCCGGTTGAGCTTGAATCTAAACAGGTGCACTGACTGGAGATTGGACAGGTATGGCAGCTAGTAGTGCAACTGATGGTAGGACTGCCAATTATTGTTGAACTTGACCTGCAGGATTAGACCTGTGAGGGTGTACTGATAAAAGAGGATATTCATGATCCATCTCAATAGCTGCAACAAAATCCCTTGGCTGACTGACTCCAACACGCTTTGGAGGAAGAATACCCAGAAGTAGTTCTCCGTTCATCCTCCTCAATTCCTTCATTTCTTCCTCCTGTTGCACAAATATTTGCTCTAGTGAGAGAGATTGGCCCTCTCCAGAGGGAGGATATGTAACTTGATTCTTCCCCTTTCCCTTGTTTGATCCCTTTCTGAGAGGGGGATGTGGGTTATTTGAAGGAACACCCAGATTTTGGGTAAACCTTTGATATCGTGTATGCACACATTCTTCATTTATGTCTGTGTGTACAACTTCCTAAACAAGAACCTCTTCATCTGATCCCTCTGAGTGAGCCTCATTTGGTAGATCAGTAACAATGGCATTGATGACATTGATTGATGTATAATGCATCAAATCCCTTCAATCAACATTTCTGTGATATTGTCTCCTTCCATGTCCTTGAAGAGACATTGCCTTTTGTTGATTCGATCCATCATGAACTTCTTGACGAACCGTAATTTGGAGAGAATATCCAGATAATTTGGCTCTTCATTACTCTTCTAGCTTCTTCCCTAATCGAGAAAAGACTGACTTTCTCTGAGGAGGGGGTTGATGATTTCAAAAAGTCCCCAGTCTGGTGGACTGGGGCTGTTCCTACTATCTTTGCTCAACTCCTCGAATCCTATTTATTGATTCCAAGGCTTGGTTTAAAAGATTCCCTAGTCTGGTGAGTTGGGGTGGCTCTTGACATGATATGTCTGAGACTTTCTTAAAATCTCTCCTGATCTTGCGGACCTTGGTCTGAAAATTAGCTGGATGCATCAATCGACTTCCACTTTTATCACCCGGTTCAAAAGACTGTTGGATGATTTATGACCCTTTTGTCACTTGGTGATGTGATTTCTCCAAACGATAGGCATGTTCAATATTCACATTTGCTTAATGTAGGAGTAATTCAACAACTTCTTCTCTATATTCTTGAATTTGAGAGGAACTAGTTGAAGCCTATTGTTGGGAAAGATTTTGATTACAATGAAATCCAGATATCTGTCATCGGCCATGGGCAATAACATTACATGAGATTATTTTTGGTGGGCTTTGCTGACTGGAGAGCACCGTGAGATATAGTGCTCCATGAACACCCCATACTATGACATGAATACTAGATGGGGAATTGGAAATAAACTGGTGAAAATTTCTTAGTGCGCCATGGAATGAATGCTAAAGGGCTCTCTATAGCTTTTCAACCTTCGGATATCGAGAGACTGATAGAGATGCCAAGTCAAATTGGCGTTGTAACCCTTCTATTATCTTAACAAGATTTTCATATTCATCATAAGATAATACTTTCTTTTTCAACTGACAAAGTGTTTTCCATATGTTGAGACGAATATCATGAATTCCATCTTCTGTCAACATTTTTGGAATGTCATACTAAGTGTCATCCAGAGGCCAAAACATGATTGGCACTTCACCTTTCGCCAGTTGTTTTTTCATGTTTAGAATTTCCTCTTTATCATTTAATGAAGATTCTTCTACCTATATTGACCAGAGCTGGTACTTCCTTATTGCTTCATTGGATTCAACAATATTGGTAGAGAAATAATTGATTAAACTAGAAGATGCATGACTTAGGGGTGGTTTGGAGAATGACCTACACCCTGGGCTATCTTCCGATTGAGAATGTATTTCACCTGCCAGTGAAGAAAGATCAGACAAGAGCAGTTTCGCATTTTCAAGTGCCTCTAGATAAGAGGGCTTTCTTGGCACTACATTGTCCATTGAAGCTTTTTCCTGGTAATGTGCATCATTACTTAGGAGAGGACTTTTGCAGCGAAATTCATCATCATGGGGAGGACCACCATGATGGGTTACCACAAAAGATGAGATCTCTTGCTCCTTGGTCTTCTGACTACACAGAGGGTTCCTCTAGCTCGCATCTGAAGATGAAACCTCAAGATCGACCGAATTGTCAGGAATCAAGCCTTCATGAGGAAGTGTCTATTGAAGACCTTCAGAATTAATATTCCCACTACTGGGAAATGAGGGAGTAGAATCTTGGATTCCAATAGATAATTGTCTGATAGCTTCAAGAACTCCAGCATCGAGCAAGGCCTTGTTACAGATTGGCTCTTGATCTTTTGACTGTGCTGGGAGGGTATTCTTCTTAGACTCCTTCTTACTCGCCTTGGAAACCACTTGTTGATGAAAGTGGATGCTCTGAGCAGGTGTATGTTCCTGATCAGGAGAGATGGTCATGTTAGGCTGACGATCTCTACTCAAATTAGGTGTATGTGCCTCACTTGGTTGTTCGTATGATATGGGGGAGTATTCCCCAAAACCCTCTTGGATTGGAATAGATGCGTGTGTCTGTTCCGGAGTGAACTGTTGATGTGTTACTCCACTGGTAAGGATAGATTTATGTGTCTTTCCCGGAGATGCTGCTGAAGCTGTTATAATATCCTGACAGGCATCCAGGATATGAGCAGGAATTTACTTCTGCTCTTTCACCATTTATAGAATATGCTTGGTGACTTCAGCTGGCGGAACGGGGATATACTACAATTCTGTGCTTGGAGTAGGTGTATGTGCCTACTACTATCCTTCTTTTCTTGACAGTGAATCCTGAAAGTATTCATGTGTAGGGACAGAGAGTTGAGTCTACCTCCAGTTTGTCGCTAGAGCTTTCCGACTGACTTCTATGAATGCTACCAAATGAGACTATTGGTAGGCTTGATGAATACTACCACGTGTATGTTCCTGCTGATTGCACTCCGCCAAACGTGTTTGATGAACTTCCTTCAACACTGACAGACGAGGCTGCTGGCAAGATTGATGAGTGTAAGCAGGTGTATGTGCCTGTTTACCAGTTGTCAATACATTGGGTTGGTAGGATCCATCATATGTAGTCAAAAGAGACTGCTGACTGGCTGATGATGTATAAACAGGTATATGTTCTTGTCTATAGTAATCCACTGTAATTTCTTGGCGGGATTGGCGTGCTGCTGCCAGACGAGTCTGCTGGACAACAGATTTAAATGGGCAGGTGTGTGTGCCCGCTCATTGCTTTCCACCAAGTTAGGTTGGTGGACTTCTTCGGAGATGGTAGAGATTAGAACCTGGTCACTGTTGACCGGATTTCACCTCTGGAGATTCGTCTTGCCTGCTCGGGTTCGAGGAACCAGAGCCGAATGCCTGGAGTCGGTACCCTCATCATGTTGAGGGCGCTCTACCACACGAGTCTGGCGGCGATTGTTGGTGGGAGCCCTCGGGAAGGACCCATGTCTTCTTGAATTAAGGCCCTAAGGGACCTCCTACTTCACCTCCCCAGAATAAGGGAGCAAATTGTGGTTGCGTTCTGGGGATAACGACACAAAATGGTTGGAGAGGGTGGTTAGCACCACCTATTTCTTGATCACTGGTCATCACTGTCCAGACGACCAGGGTGAGTTATTCACATGGAGGGCTTGTCGGGCAGCCTCCAGAGTTGGAATGGTACCGTGTTGATGGTACTCCTTAACCAGGGTGTTTGGTAACCAGTGTTGAAGACACTGAGTAGGGGATATCGTCCTCAGAGAGGATGACGATCCAGCAGGAGTAGCAGTAGTGGCATTCGCAGCAGCAGTATTCATAGGTGTGTACTTGAGAGTAACAATTTCTTAGAATGCATAAAATCTTGGAAAAGAGAGCCTGTTTGATATAACAGACGTAATAAAGATAAATTCATCCACTACATCTTTTGGATGAGCACATATGTCAATGATTGTTTTTGTTGGACCTCTCGTTGAGTTTTAAATACGGGCCTAAAAATAAGCAAAAGCTTATTTTAACTTGGTTAAGGATTCACTTTGGGTTCACAATCTTTTGTTTCCCTCTGGAATTGGGGATGACCTCCTTGATTGAAGGTTAAAACATTCCAATCGGTTTCTAATGGCTTTGTTCGTAGAACTGGAAACATCCAATGATTCCACATCCATTTTGACCTACTTTCCAAAGGTAGGTGCTCATTAGTTGTGGACTGATGAGGCTTAGGAATTTTCATTGGTCAAGAAAATGGGAGGCCGGACTCATCACACCTTTTTTAGGAGAATTATTGTCTACTCCGGGACTCTCTTAATAGATTTAAGTTATTTTTGTGAATCGTTATTACATTACTAAGTAAAAAATGAGCTTTCCTTTAGATATGACAATAATTGATTGATATGTAGGAAATTTAGAGAATCATTTATATGTATTCGAGGTTCTTCATTGATAGAGAATCATCTATATTTGTTAGAGATTCTTAGTCAATGGTATCCTTTGATATGCAAAAGTCTCTTGGTCATTATGATGATCATACTGGTTTTAAAGCCACTCAGTGGGGTACTTGGAGTTTATTGTCATTTATAAGGACATGAATTATTTCAAAGATGCGATCATACCCGTAGATGGGCTGCCTACATATCCTTTATTTTGGAAAAGGAATCAGAATCCACATAGTTCAAGTAAGGGATTATGATGTTTATGATTGATGGGTCAAAGAAGGATTTCATAATTACTTTTACACTCTATGCTCACGTGAGTCATGCTCGGTGTGAGAAACAAGATGTATTGGTAGAAACCAGACAATTATGCCATGAAAGATGTAATCATAAGAAATAATGGTGGGATTATGTATGTATAACTGCCCAGATAAATGAACATTAGGATTTAATTCAGGGAAGAAATCTAGGAACAGGGTCCATACAGGTATATGTGCTTCATGGAGATTCGAATACTCTAAATTGGGGCTTACTCCTGAAAAGGAGGCCCAAATTAGGATTGGAATTATTATTGGGTTTTACTCCTAATAAGGAATCCCAGATCAAAGGTAAACTAGGACTAGTTAAGAGAAATTAAGACTGGGGCTTACTCCTGAAAAGGAGGCCTAGGTTATGGGACTTGAAAAATTAAGGGACTTGGGGCTTACTCCTGAAGAGAATGCCCATATTTGAGACTGTGGATTACTCTTGAATAGGATACCCATATTTGAAACATGGGCTTACTCCTAAAAAGGAGGCTGAGGTTAAGAGAATTATGGTTGGGGCTTACTCCTGGGGAGGATGCCCAAATTAGGGGACTTGGGGCTTACCCCTGAAAAGGAGGCCCAATTAAGAGAACGTGGACTGGGGCTTACTCTTGAAAAGGAGTCCCAAATTAGGAGAATTCTCTAATCTTAAAGGATGAGGTTGAATAAATGAAATCTAAATCTTTAGTTACATAAAGATGTGTAAATCACTAGGTTTTGAGAGATATTCCACAGAGTTCCTTTTAGATAAGGAAGTCAAATCAAGAAATCATGCCATAAATGGCTTTGAAGAGTGTCTTGAAGACTGAATATTGAATCAGAGAGGTGGAATGGCATAAGAGGGGTTAAATGGGAAAGAAAGGCACCCAAAAAGGCAGGGGCGTGCAGGTCCTAGCAGGCGCAGAAGTACTGTGTGGGCGCGCAAGTCCTGGTCGCGTAGGTATACCTGCTCGACACATGGGTACTTGCTCATTTATAAAACATCTTGGTAATACTTGGGAGATCCTTTACCAGTGCCTTTAGAATTATCCTGAGGTACTTCCAGAAGATAGGTGCTCAAGTTTTGGTGAGGAAGTAGGGCGGCGCTCAAGTATGTTCATTTCCCTTAAGGGTAAAACACCTTAGGCGCGCAAGTGCTAGTGAATTCTAACACATAGACCTTACTCCTCTTGTTTAGACCTTCCATTTTAGGTAAAGACATACCTTAGAAGTGTTCAAAAGACCTAAAGAAGAGACTTGGGCGTTCAGAGATCTAAATATGAATTCTGGAAAAATTCCATCTTGAAATGGGGGGCCCACATGGTCTATTTATAAGCTGGAGAAGACCCCGGGTGGTTATCCTTTAGGGTGCACAAGTCACTTGTGCGACCATTAGGCGTCGTTCAAGTGGACTTGAGCGACAATGATGGAACATGCACGGCGCATGTGCTTTTGAATCCTTGTTCATGCCTTTGTCGATTTTTGATGTTTTCTTCAAAGGCTTAATCAATTTGTGCTAAGTCATTTCCCTTTCCATTCTTTTAGACAATGTGATGAAAAAGGAGCGTCAACCGTCATATATCTATTTTAAAGGATTAAACTTGATTCCCTAGAACCACCAAATCCTTTAAGACATCTACTCACCATTTGGGATGATAATAAAAAATGACAAGGATATATAGAGATCTTGGATGGTCATTTTTATAAAATTTTGGTTGTGTTTTATCCCAAATAAACTCATATAAATAATTTTATCTTAGTCTCTAGTGATATTTTTCTAGAATTATTTATTATTTTTGAAAAATCACCTTCAATTTTAATGAATTGTAAATGTTTTAGACATTTTGATAATCTATGTCAGTAGAAATTGGCCTATGATAATTTTGAAATTTATAGTATATTGAATTAAAACATTGAACTTATGGTGAAAATCAATGGTGTCTCCAATAATATAGAAGGAATGATTGATAAAAATTGAGTTTTGAGTCTTTCTTTTTAAAAGAGTAAAAGTCCAATTCATGAGAACTATTTTAAAATTAATAATATTTTGGAATATGTGTGAGTGATTCATGTGTATCAATAATGTTTATATAATGGGATGGTTATTTTTCATATTAAATTGAGATCCCACAATTGGAACCTAGAGGTAACATTTCTACACTTATTTTAAGAAATTTAATGGGTGTTTTCTTTTGTGCTATGGTGATTGGTTACTACGATGAGAAATTTACATGGTTTAATTTTCTCATATCCCTCTAGTGGATTTCATTACCAATCATGAAAGGGATGATAATGATTCTAAAAATAGTGCAGCTAAAAGATAAAGATGATAACTAGTCTTTTTGGATAGATTATTGAATGGATTCGATCAATTTTAAAGAAGAATCCTTTATGAAATATATAAATAGTAAATGGAAAATTATGTTGTGATTTATTTTTAATCTTTTCATTTAAAGAAATTTCAACAAATTTAAACATCTACAACATTTGGTCATTTAGAGACTAATCAAAATTTAGGTATTTCATCTAATAATGACAGTACTGTAGAAAATAAATGAACTCCCACTCTAATGATGATATATAATTATAGTAAATCACTAATTGGGATTTACTCTTACAATTATCTCACTTCTAAGAAATTTGATTATTTATTTAGTATGGATATTGTCAAGGATTATAGAAAATATATTTTTTCTTTCTTCAATATGGATACAAATATGTATAGAGACTATATCACTATAGAGAGATAGAGATCATTATATTCTCGTATTGATTTTTCATTTATGATTTAGAAGGTAGATACTTGATTGTCTAAAAATTATAAAGTTCTTTTTTGTGTACACATAAAAATTTGGATAGATATTTTATACTTCTAGTTGGTTCAGGTAATGAAAATTAAATTTCCTTGGTGTGTGGAAAATTATCTCTTATAAAGGGATTCCTTATACTAACATTTATTCCGTGTTGTATATTCTCAATTACACTAATAATAGAGTTTATTTCCTTGATCAAGAGAATAGTGCTTGATTATTAATTTTGATAGTTGTCCTGAAGACTGATTCAAATTATTCTAATGAGTTGGTTTCCTCAGATGATGGAATATATGCTGACAGGTGAGATACATCACTGAAAGGGATGCCTAACACTCACGTGTTACCTGTGAAGGTTCTTGGCCTAGAAGAAGTTGGTCAATTATATTCCCAGTGATAGTTTTTCATTGAATCTAATTAATAAATCATATGATCCTAAAAAAGAACAATATGTATAATGATTTTATTAAAATATACAGAATGAAATATTGACTGAACGAAAGAGATGATATTTCACATTACATTTATAATTTATTTAATAATAATATGAATTTATTTATCATAATATATGTTTTCAATGTACAAGTTTATCAACAAGAACTTTGCTCATTTGTAAAATAGTTGAGTCAGTGATCAACACATTCTCCTTTAATTTGGAAGCATCTTCTATGGAAATATAGGTTCTAGGGTGGTGGTGTCTATCATAATTAATCACATACATTGATCATCAAAAAATCTCTCATGGTTTATGTATTGATTATTTGTCCCTAGTTTTTGAGAGGAGTGGAAATATGGAAACTATTGTCTAAATCTGAAGAAAAGTCCCCAGAAAAGTTGTTGAAGGGTAAAATTATCTACATATGATAAATTTTCATCACAATAAATTATTCTCTCTAGACATAAAAATAAAATAATTATGTATTTATAATGCTGGAGTTAGGGGGTTGGTAATTATGCAATGGCCCTTAGAATATCTTAATCCCCAGTAAACCCAAAATATAATACTAATAATAATATTATTATTATTATTTCATTGACATGAACATGTCTCAGTAATAATATAAATATCAATATGTCAATTAATATTTATTAAATGATATTTAGAATATCATGTCTATTCCCAGGCACCATACTTGAATTATCCACCATTCCCAAAGTTTAGTAATCCTTTAATAGTAAATAGTAACCATTCAATAAATAAATAAATAAAATATTCCAAATATAAAGAAAAAAAAATATTTATTAACATTAAAATAAAATATTATATAAATATTCAGCTCTCATTGAAGACTGAATATTAGTGATCAATGAATCCGGAATAAATATTATGCCTAGATCCATAGAATAATAATTTTTCAAATAATTAAATTAAATTATAATTTAATAAAGACCAATAGATTCACTTAGTGAGTGGCCCTTTATAACTAATCCTCATTGGAATTAGGTGGCTTTGTGTAAAATTTAATACCATCATCTAGGGACATGTATAGGTACCCAATATGATTATGTTAATTCCAAAATGATAAAAACCATAGATAAATACTATAAATTTAATATATTCCATTTTTCTCGATATCTTATATAAAAGTCTTTGTAAACATTTCATCAACCTATATTATTGATACATATTTCATTCAATTCCTAAAATTACCCCATTTATAACAATAACTATGGAATTTAATAATACAATTCTATTTTATCCAACGATCTTAGATATCATCTTCCATAATGATATAAGAGATAAATCTTTCCTCGAATTATTAGTCAATAAAATAAAATTTGTGACACACCCAACAAATCCAAAATCAAAATGAATATATCTCTTCCTGATTTACACTAAAAATTAATGTACATAGGTCATTATATATTTTAATAATAATCATAAACTCTAAGTATAATTAAACAAGTTGGCAGACAAGAATATCCAAATAAACATAACATATGGAATTAATATTGGTGGGTATATACTCTTAATCTCCTTTATCCGTGATTACCAAGTGTGGACATCATTTGATAAATTTTTTTACTCTTATTAATGTCTGAAACATAATAATATACATCATCTGTGTCCGTCATATGATATCATATGACCATAGGTCATATAGTTTTAATAATAGATTCATTTATTTTTAAGTTTATCATCATAGAAAACAATATTATGAAATTATCAATGAAAAAACTACTTTATTATATTATCTCATTAATGTTACATTGAAGAACAATCAATATGTGATAAGTTATATTAATTATATTCTATTCCATGACTATATATTTTATCAAAATTAAAAAAGTAATTAGTTCTAGGAAACAAACTTCAATAGAATCCCACTTGTCCTAGAGAAAACTACTAATTAATTATAGATCTAATACTATCACATGATGTTCATGATTCTACTATGATAAAGAATTAGTCTATCGGTACACCAAATATTATTTTTTGGAAAACTACTAACTGAATCATCACATATTTTAGAAAAATCCCTCACGAGATGATATATCTAAATTATGTTCTTCATCCATTGATGGAAAATTGTATATAAGAATACCCTAGCTAAATAAAAACAATTCTTTAATTATTTTACATGGATAATCATTAAATTCCAAAAATAGATGAAAAAATTACAGAGATAATGTTTTAATATCATGGAGGATTATGTAAATATACATTTTATTTTATAAAGCTTGTGGGAACAATTATTAAAAATAAAAATATACTAAAATAAACTCTAAAAAACTTATACGTTATATTAATATTCATAAAATAGGCAATTGAAACATATGAAATGGGTGAACATGAATTATAAAAAAGGGAAAAACTCACCAACATTTCTTCAATGGTTAGAGCATAAGAAAATGAGAAACATGAGGTCGAATAAATTTTTTCTTAAAGTGAACATTGAATAATAAAATTTTTCCATAATATTTTGTAACAAGACATATAATCGATAAAGAAAAAACATATACGAAGTTATAAAGGTGTAGAAACACGAGATAATAAACATGAGACACGAACAATAATAATTGACATAAAGATATGAAATTCCATGGAAATGAAAGAATATAATAAAAATGTGGCACTAATATAGAAAAATAAATCATAAAATAGTGGATCCAAAATCATTTACAATTTCCAATAATATAATGGAGAAGAAATCCATACTTGATTACCTTATTTGAGAATGTATCAATAATAATTTCCAATGAACATTATAAAAAATTATATGTTAAATGAATACCATAACACTGTAGAGAAGGTACCCCTCCCTAATTCCTATAGAAGATAGAGCATTAATACTCGATTATTAAAATTACATCATGACATATAAAACATTTTTAAATTCATTGGAAGGAAATATTTTACCCCATCCATCATCATCCATACATATGTCTTGCACTTGAAAAATAATAATAAATCACATCATAATGAACCAATAGATTGAAAAATGTGTTTCAAAACATTAATAGATGATATCATAAAAAATAAACTCAAGAATATAAATAGTTAATACCAAAAAAATAGTCATCATAAAATATTATTTTCTAAAAAAAATTAGAGTATGGTTTATCAAAATTAATTTGTATAAAAATAAATTCTATGTAGAAAAATAGAAAATTGTAATGTAATAATAAATGGTTTTTAGAAATATTATTTATATGTACTATAAATGATGAATTTATAGTCACATTAAAATTAATTTTTAAGAAGATAAATTTTATAAATTAAAAATAAAAAATTTATAAAATATATATCAGGAAATTAATCCCAATAATCAATTCTTTAAAATGAATAATGTTTTCTATTTTTTAAAGTGAAGAAATTTTGAAATTGTTTTATTTTGAAAGGAATCTCTAATAATAGAGCCTTGAAAAACACAAAGGTTTAAAAAGGATATGTGAAATATTTGAAAAAAATTAATTTTAAAAAAATAACATTAATAATAGAATCATGAAATGACATAATGGTTTTTAGAATAAATTTTGAGTGGATATTGAAACAATTGATTTTGAAAGCAGGTAAAATAATTTTTTAATATCATGAAATAAATTTTTCAAAATATCCTAATATAAAAAGTGTGAAAAAAATTACTTTTTTTAAAATTTTAATGAAAATAGGATGTTTAGAAGAGAAAAAAATTACTTTACAAATATTAAGGAGAACATTGGTGAGATGTGAAAATATGGGCATGAAAGAAAAATAATCATTGAATAGATAGGGATTTATGCTTAACACTACCATAATTTTAAGTGGAAAAAATTAATTAAGGTTTCTAGGTTTAATCATATGAAATATTCTACCAAAATAAGAAGAGAATTTATTGTGAAATAAAATATTATTCTTAAAGCCACCAAAATTAATTTTTTATGAAGAAACATTATAATGCAATTGATGGAGTTGACTTAAAAATGACTCATTCAACCATTGTATCCTTTTAATAAAATCTCATTTAAAGAGAGAACATGATATGTATTTTCAAACCCTACAATTTTCTTGAATATGGTAAAACACATTTATTAGTTAGTAATCATACTAAATAAAATAATTCATAGTGAACAAAAAAAAATATGTATCAAAAAATTAAATTCGAGTCAAAGAACCCCTTAACATAGTTTAAGACTTACAATAAAGTTTTTAAATATAAATTATAAATATAATAAAAATCTTGATAGACTATATAAGAACATTACTAATATCAATAATATTTTATAAAATCTTTTTTATAATTATAATATTATTAAAAAAATTCCTACAATTAGATGACCAACGTTGGTAGGAATGTACATCGGTTCTACTGGTCCCTACTTGAAAGTGGTGGTGATAGAGGTTGGTCACCGTTAACTAATGTCTAAAATTTAATGGATTATTAGAGAAGACATGGGGAATAATATAGACATAACCTCGATCGATGACACTAGTGGGGGTGGTTGGATATCATCAACTGATTCCAGCAAAAGGTAGTGGAGTTTATATAATGAACCTAACATTTATGAATAAAATTACTTCTCTTTAAATTTTTTTTTCAGATATAGAAAAAATTCACTCCTTTTATTTTATTATATCTATTTTAATTTAAATGACTATTCTGTATCCTTACCATTGATAGTATAGCTTATGAACATTGATCATTTAACTTGTATAAAAAAAAGGTTATTAAAAAATACTTTTGGCATAGAAAAAGGAAGTGGTGGACTCAAACAGTACTATCATTCCCTATAAATCCCATTTATCAGAGCTTTATAGAGAGATAGTATTTCATGGATTTTCCCTAGACCAATCCCATGTTGAGATCTAACAACTTAAGCATGAGAAAAACCGTTTATGGGAGAAGTTCAAGATCATCGAGATCACGACCCAAACCGTGTTCAACGAACGACCCTAAAAAATCCCAACTATCAGACACCTTACACTTAGGGCGTATGATGGTTTAATAAAGGTATAAATATCAATAACCCAAAATAATTGTTTTTTGTATAGAATAATCAATATACTTTCATTCTATTATTGTTAATTTATAAATGATTTTTAAATCACAAATAATATTTCTGTTTAATATTGGAAATAAATTAAAGAATAAATTTTTATGAATTAATGTTTAAAAAAAATAGTATTTTAATACAATATTATTATTAAATTACATTTATTAAATATTAATTATCATATAATTTTTATGAAGTCAAAATTAACTTTTATTAAGGTTTGAAATCTATTTTTACCAAAACTTTTCAATTTTAAATAAATTTTGGTTTGAATTTTAAATGTAAAAATTTTTAAATTTTGAAAATTATTCGATAAAATAAATATTAATTTAAGAATCAGGAAGGAAAAATTATCCAACGGTGATTTTTTTGTAATTTTATGAGACATTCAATTTTTTGGATAAAAAATAAATACTATAAAAATATATAATGTGTTTTATGACTTCCTAATGACTCAATAGTGATGTAATAAAATATTATAAAAGGTATATTAAGACAAATATATATTTTTATTTTAAAATAATGTAATTTTTGGTTTATTTTATTTATTTCATAAATCCTTAACGAATCCTCCAAGACATATAAAATATTTAATTATTTTAAAATCATTTCCTTGAAAGTGTGATTCACCTCTACATAAGAAAGAAAGTATTTTAATATATTCATACCGTTTCCTTATAAAATAATATATACCACTCCCCTTTTCCCTAAACCATAGGAAAAATTGTGGGATATTTTGTGGTTTTGAATATTTTAGTTTCTAGTGTCCAAAACCAAAATAATAAAGAATTCCCCCACATTTCCTATATAATCCCACACAATAACCCATTATTATTCACTAAAACACCTTTATGTTCGTCCGAACACTTATATATACTCTCAAGAGTCCTCCCAAGGTTACCTAGGCCCACAAGAAGCCTCTCTCATGCCATTAGGATCACACATACAAGTAAGGGCTCCAATGTTTCTCAATTTGGGTCCAAGTTTCCTTATATTGTTACGTCCTTTTATTTTCAATTAAAAATAATGGGTTATGTTTTCACACCTCACCCATACATTACTTATTATGTTTTAATGATTATATACCCCTTTATAACTCATTAATCCCTCCCGTGTACACCCGTTACCTTGCTGAAATTCCATAAGGGATTTCTCTCTTCTCATTTCCATTTAAGAATTTCATTTATATTATCCATATAAATTATATTTCATACACTAGAATATTATGTTCCATGATCCCATTACTATCTATTTCATTTATAAATTATGATATACCCATTTCACTCTCATCAACCCATTTTACAAATTTCTATTTTATATCGTTATGTTGTTGAAATTTCACCATGATTTTCCATGACAAAATCATTGTGCCGTGAATACCATACCCATTTTTTGTCAAAGCAATTATCCATTATGATCATGTACTTAATGATTAGGGAATTACACATATGTATTCTACAATGCTTTTTTTGTGGAATAAATTATTATTTTTAACGAATCCATGTTGTATGATCTATGTGGCACACTTATACATGAAAACAAAATGATTTTGAAGGGTGCACCTTGATATCGCTCCAATGCATTGGGTAATGTTTAGTATCATGATACACCAAGTGAAATGAGGGTTTAATCATGAAAATTCATGGGCAATGAAGGTTTAATCATTAAATTTAATATTCAATGGGGTTTTACTCATGCTAATCTATGTGAAATGATCCTTGGATCATGATAATATCATATTCTATGTTGTTGCCACATTTCCATGTTTTGAATATCTTGCTATTTCAGGACTTTCTGTTCATGTTTCTTGTGCGCTCTATTTATAATACTATTTACTAACATGTATTCTATTCCTCATATTATGCCATTTTTATTCCCTGAAATAGATTTATATCTCATCCTTTTCGTAAGTATGTCCTCTGGTTATCCCATGCAATGATAAGTACGAAGGAATATTGTGGTCATGTAGAAGAACTTATTAATAAGGATGTGTATTTCATGTTTTAAGTTCTTATGTAATGTTCCTGATACCCAAATACACGAGACCTATCAATCTAGTGAGTTGTATGAATTTAATTTTTTTTAATAAATAATGTTTAAATATGAAATAAAGAGAATAGTTTTTATAATTTACCCCCACTTGATGATGGGGGTGGGTGGTGTAAGAGGAATACAAGCGATCAAGGCTATGGGATGACTTGGACCAGAAGACCCATGTAGAAGGCCCTTTATACCTATCTCATGGGGCTTAAAATCCATACATTGAAATTATATTAGGCCTATTAATTTCTATTTATTCATGACTATGGTGAATATGGACCATGACATATTGGACTTTCGAGTCATGATAATGTAAACCCTTTAGGCCATTAAAACATATCCGCCTTTTGGGACAATAATTATAAAACATGGGATGAGTGGATGGATCATTGATTAGCCACTTAAAGTGGATAAAATTATTTATTAATATCTTAATATTAATATTTTTAAGAGTTCATAAACGTCAAGTTTAGTCCAATTCAGAAATTGAACTTCATTTCCTATCATTGTGCAATTCATGCTTAAATTGTCAGTTTGGGCCTACTCAATACATTTCTTGTGAAAAATACATTTTTCACCATTATAATTGGATATTTTGGTATATTATTCATCACATTATTTGGAGAATTTTATCTTTTAGGTATAATGGATGAATCTCAAGGGAAGATGGAGATTTTTGTGTCAGAATGCAGAATTTTGCTGGAAAAAGCATAAGGGGCCTATGGCCAATCAAAAAAATGTGGGGCCTACAAACTAAGCCCAATGAAGCTCAAATTATTGCAGTATCAAGAAAAAAAATTACGATAATTTAATTCAATTGTGGCCAAAGCTAATTCTGATGCATTCATGATGATAAAGCAATCTGAATTTGAGATTTAAATGGTGGGCCTGACATGAATGCACATAAAGTCGTCCCACCATTTCGACCATAACATCCAAACTCCTGTGACAAATTTCCTGAAATTTTGACATATAATATAGGAAATATTGGAGATAATATTGTTCTTCTACAACCCTTCTGAATTCGGCTTTCATTAACTACAAATTCACACGTCAATACACTGGACGAATCTGGCTGGTTTTGTGGTCAACTTTGTAACGTCGATTTCCTTTTGATTATTCACCCTCCTTTTGACTCTCTTAATTATTGGGGGGGTGAATTGATTGTTTGGGGGTGGAACTAAGGCTACTAATATTCCTATATAAGTATCTGGTGGTGAAGGGAGTAAGGATATCATATTTTTCGAATCATCTTTGGTGGTTTGTTTCATTTTATTGTTATGCTGTCAATTTAGTGTTGTAATCGTTATTCCTTCTCATGTGAGAATTTTTATCATATTATTCGTTAATAAAAGTTATTATTCATCCTTTGTAAGGTTATTCTTCATATCACTTTGATACTGTTTCATTAATGTGAGAATTTTTTCCCACAAAACCTTGTGATATTCTTCACACAACGGTGGAGTGATCATTATTTTGTTTTTTTACTTCTTCCATTCTGCTCTTTTGAGTCTAAATCCCGCTTCTGTTAGGAAAATGTCATCAATAGTGGTCTAACACTTTTATTGGTTGATCCAAGGGGTATCAAGGGGCTATATTGGGTGTTATTTATTTATGTATAAATGTTATTAATTTCTAATATTTGAGTTTTTTCATTCAATGATTTTATCTCTTCCTCTTCCATATTGAATTTATTCACCCCACTTTTATGTTCTAATAAGATCATTTACCTTGGAGTTCTCATGAAAATGACCCGACAAGTGTATAGGGTATTATCATGTGTTTTTAAGGTGTTTATCCCATAGGTGATGACGTTAGGTTGAATTCATTGCATAAATCCTTCTCGAGTTAATGAAAATAAAACTGTTAAAAAAAGAAGTCATCCAATAAACCACGAGCTATAACCTAGGATCAACTCATTTTCTAATAATTTGAATTCACATAGATCTCTTAGTTCTCTTTTAAAAAAATCTAATATAGACCCAATTTTGGCCACTTCTTAGCCTAAAATTCCATCTCTTTTTATTGTGTGTCTAAGGATCTTCTTGGGTCTCTGAGGATTCGAAAACCCAAACTACACTACAAGAGACCGCTTAACCCTTAGAACTTGGGTAAATTTGGGTGGAACCAAATTCTGGCTCTATTACTGGGGAACTTAGTAATTTAACTTAGACACACACATATTTTTCTCACCCTCAATATCATTTTCATGGAAGGCCATTTTAAACAAACCCAAACATGGGGCACCTCTCCCTACATTGAATTCCCCACACCAATTATGATGTACAATGACCATTGTACTTTATATTGATGGGAAAATAAACAAAAATTGAGGCAAAATGTTTTAACTCTTATTCTCCACAAAACATTCAAACCTATAATGAGTTTTAATCCCAACAATTCCAATCTTAATATCCTCTTGTGGAATTCCAACAACTTAATTATCCTACAGGATTGGCCCTTCTTCCTCAACCCCTTGTCCAACTTTATCAAAAACATCTTGAACAATTATGCCAATAAACGGAGATAATGAATTATAAGGTTTATCCCATGATAGTAGAACTACAAATCATTGAATCATTTTTGGAAGCCACATCAAATCAGGTTGTCCCTTCCACATCACTTATAGAATAATCTTGTTACCCATATAACTCATTTGAATTTAGTGAAGAACCCACTTTAGAATCCAGGAAAAAAGAGTTGGATAATGAAGATAATTGTTCAGGAAATGTTGAAATTCAAGCTAAATAAAATGAGGTAATTGTTAATGAGTGTTTAATTTAGGATGAAATTGATTTCATGACTTCACAAGAGGGAAATTTTTCTTCATGGATTGAATGTCCAGAATATATCTCCAATGATGATTTTTTAGAAACACCAATCACTGAACCATTGGGAGAAATCACAAACATCAAATCCATACCCATTCACGAAAATCATCTAGAAAATTTTAGGGCTGAATCTTGAATTTAAAGGGAACCAATTGTGTTGGAAAATTTTGAAAATAAAATTGATTTTGATACTAATTCTGTATGTGTGTTTTAATGTCCTATCCATCCTGAACTCAAAATCAATGTCCTTACTTCCCCACTCAGGCATCCCATCATAGGTGATAACCATGACCTTGCATTAGTCATTCATTCATCTCATGAAACCCACAAAGGTGGTTTAACCCTTAAAATATAAGGAAATACTATAGAAGAAACCAATTCAACCATTACTGAAATTCCTTGGATTTTCACACTCCTTATTGAACATGGGTTTTTACATGACAAAAAATAAAACAAAATAGTATATCTCAATCTTTTTTATGTATAGAAATATTAGTTTGTTAAAATTTTTAATGTTGGTATTGGATAAGTTGGGGGGTTCAAGTCGAGATAAAGACTTTAAATTAAGCGCTTTTCGGGAGGCAACCTGGCTTCTGCCTTTTTATTTCATTTTGTGTATTTTTTTATGTTTTCATGTTTCCAATCCTTATCAATCATCTTCAATTTTTAAATAGGATTAATAAATTATTTTTTTATAAAAAAAATAAAACTCTTAATATGATAGTACATTAAACTATTGACATGTTCTTCTATTATGAGTATAGATGGGTATAAAGGGGGAAAGCAATATTCATCCATGTCACATGGCATGATCTATGAGTAATACCTTACCTAGAAATTTAAAAAGAAGACAATGTATCATCAGTTTATTTTGTTTTATTATATAGGTTAAACAAATTTTAAAAGGACATGTTGTAGGTTGTGGGGAAAAGCCCATCACAGCCATCCATGCCATTGTGACTAGAATCCAGGTGAATTAATTCCATTATTATCATTTTAAATTTCGTCTTTGAACAACCCTCGCATACCCCCTTCTATTTTTTCTTTAATCACCGGGGACAATGTTATTCTATGTTTTCGGGAGATGAAATAAAAAATGATTTTTTAACAAGAACATTCATGGAAAGAAAAATTCCATTAACCTTGAACATTATAACACACATAGAAAACTCTGAAATTGGATATCAAATAATTTTTCATTCCTTGCTTCTGATTTTAATGAATGTTTAAGTTCATGAGCATAGTTTTTGGAAATTTCGGTTGTCCAATGTGATTTTTCAAAGTTTACATTTTCATCCTCTTAATAAAAATACCACAATGCACGTCTAATGGATCATGGGTGTAAATTTGAGTTGTTGGATCCCTTTCATTATAGAATAAGGTTCTTGGGTCACTTTTAGTTTAATATGAGTAGACAAAAAATAAAAATAAACAAATTGAAAAAAATAATGACCATATAGAGCAATGTTTTGTCCAAATGTGCGGCATCCGAAACTTGGGGATCATGAATCCATAGTTGTCTTGCCCAAAGTTAGGCTTTATATCTATATTGTAGAGCATTGAATTGACAATATGTCCGGCGTCCGACACTTGGGGATCGTGACTCCATAGTTGTCTTGTCCAGAGTTAGTCTTTTCATATATATTGTGGTTAAAAAAATAACAAAAAAAAATCAGATACTCATCTTATGGTTTAATGTGATTATTACTTAGCGCTTCCATTTTTTCCCCTTGAACAATAAAATGGGCCCCATATCTTTTGTGATTCAAAACACTTTATCATGCTTAATTGAAATTGGATGAAATGTGGCGATGAATTTGAACAAAAGAATGGGCTTGTTCTTGGGATATGCTTATGGACCAAGAATGTTTTAAATTATTTTTATGGGTTTTATAATTTTGTTTTGGTATGTATTCTTTGGGTTAGCAATGTATATTTAAATGTTTTTGGAAAAGGGGATTCAAATTTAATATTTGTAATATATTTTGCCCAGGACTATCAAAAATCATGTTGGGGGGTGTGATTAGTCATTGAATGTGTCTAATATTAATTTTTTATTTCTTAATATTAATGTGTTTCAAAGTGCATAAACATCAATTTTATTCCAATATAGATATTGAACTTCATTTCCCATCATTGTGCAATTCATCATTAAAGTGTCAATTTGGGCCCACTCAATAACATGCTTTTGAAAAATACATTATTAATAATTTTAATTTGATACTTTGGTATATAATTCATCGCTTTATTTGGATCATTTTATCTTTTAGGTCTAATGGATGAATCCCAAGGGAAGATGGATATTTTTTCACCTGAATGCAGAAATGTTCTGGAAAAAGCATAATGGGCCTAAGGCCCATCAAACCAATGTGGGGCCCAAAAATAAATCCCAATTAAGGTAAAATGTTTATATTATAAAGATAAAAATATGAGGATCATTTTATTAAACTGTGGATGGAGCTAATTCTGATGTTTTCATGATGATTAAGGGATCTGAATTTGAGATTTAAATGGCGGGACCGATATGAATACACATAAATTCATCCCACCATTTCAACCATAACATCCAAAAGAATGTGCCAAATTTCCTAAAATGATTATCGCTCATAGAGGACATAAGTAAGAGCATTTGTTTCATCTATGATCCCTCTGGATTCGGCCTTCTTCAATTACAAATTCACACATTCAAAACGGTGGACAAAACTGGATGGTTTTGTGGTCAACTTTGTAACATCAATTTCCTTTTGATTCTTCACCCTCCTTTTGAATCACTTAATTTTTGGAGGGTGAATTGATTGTTGGGGGGTGGACCTAAGGCTTCCAATATGCCTATATAATTATCTGGTGGTGAATGGAATAATGATGTCATATTTTTCTTATCATCTTTGGTGCTTTGTTTCATTGTATTGTTATGCTGTCAATATGGTGTTGTAATCGTTCTTCATTATCATGTATGTATTTTGAATCACATCAGTTCTTAATAAAAGTTCTTCTTAATCTTTTATTCTTTTCTTCTTCATATCACGTTGATACTGTTGCATTATTTTTTGAACTTTGTCACACTAAACCTTGTGATATTCTTCGCACAATGGTGGAGTGATCATTATTTTGTTTTTTTTACTTCTTCGATTCCACCGTTATGAGTCTACATCCCGCTTCCGTTATAAACATGTCATAAATGGAGGGATTACTCTTTTATGGGTTAATACAAGGGGGTAGCAAGGGTCTGTATTGGATGTTATTTCTTGATCTATAAATGTTATAAATTTTTTATATTGGAGTTTTTTGGTTCAATGATTTTCTATCTTCCTCTTCCATATTGAATTTATTCGCCCCTATTTTTTGTGATAATAATATCCTTTACATTTGAGTGTTCATGAAAATGATCCTATAAGTGTATAGTTGATTAGAATGTGTTTTTTAAGGTGTTTATCAAGTAGGTGATGAGGTTATATTGAATTCATTTCATGAATCCTTCTCGAGTTAATGAAAATAAAATTGTTAAAAAAAGAAGTCATCCAATTGACCCCGAGCTATAACCTAGGATCAACTCATTTTTTAATAAGTTTAATTCACATAGATCTCTTTGTTCTCTTTTAAAACAATCTAAAATCAACCCAAAGTCGGCCACTTTATAGCAAAAAATCCTATCTTGTGTCTAAGGATCTTCTTAGTTCTCTGAGGATTCAACAACCCAAACTATACTACAAGCGACCGCCTAACCCTTAGAACTTTGGTAAATTTGGGAAAACCCAATAATCCCTAGAGGGATTGGAACAATACATCTATATTGTGGGTTTGGGTGTGTGTCTGTGTTTCCTTATAGTTTACCCTTAATAAATAATTAAATTTAGTAAGTTATCATCAATTTTTATGTGTTTGTTTGAGTAATATTGATCATTTTGAACTAGTTTCATAACCACAGTGTTGTTATTAATTATTCTTCAAAACTAAATATTTCTTAAGAAAAAAAATTTATTATAATTTATGATTTTTAATTATTTATAATTTTATAATTTTATTTTATGGATGTTTTTATTATGGTTCTTGTATATAACATTGGTGATACTATTGTTTTAGTTTTTTAATAATCAAATGGAGGTATATTAATTAATTATTTCAAAAATAAATTTATAATTATTGAACCAAAATAGATTGTTTTATTTTTTATTGATATAACATATAGTTAACAATTATGTTCCCATAGCCATCCATGATAACATTTTATATCTTTTTTCATGTAGGTGGTTAGATAGAACCAAACTATAACATTCTATAAATAATGGATGATTATGATTATGAAAGTGTTTTTATTGGGAATAATATCATTAGTAAAGAACAATAATGATATAATTTACATATATTTGATATCATGAATCATATTTTAGTATAGTTTAACAAATAATAAATATACTATACCAAAAATGAGGTTTATTACTTCGTGGAAGGGGTAGCCCTCCAAACAAATAGATAACGTGTTCATTTCTTAAATAATGAGATGGAAATAAGGTGGGTTATAATTTTTATTCTCACAATCAAAATTATATTATATATCGTATATTTCTTCTTTAACTTCACCCTTATAATCAATGAATATAGGTGTTGTTGAAACATAGAAGTTGTTGCTTCGTAGAGGCAGTAGTCCGCACAATGGACAATTAACGGTTTTGTTTTTCCTAATATAAAAGAGGGAAGGTGGTTAATTGTTATTAAATACGAAAAATAACATTGACTATAAAGTAAATACTAATATAATAACATAATAATTATAAAATTACAATTGATTATGTTATATAGGAAGGAAAATAATTTATGATAAATACATACTCATGTTGAAATCCTTGTATTTTCCTTTGAGTATTCCATGTAAATAAGGGTCTTAAGATAATTTTTTTTAATAATGGATCATGTAAAAAAGGGAAATAAGGTAATTAAAAATGGAATATTATCAATATAAAACCTAATTCATTAGCTGGTATTGAAGGGGTTTGAAAGATCCCTTTTATAAGTGGTGAGGATATTTTTTTTAAATAATTCAACCTAATATAAAGAGATCACAAGTTTCACATGTCAAAAAGAATAAAAAAGGGTAATAATATATTTTGGGATTATTTTTTCTCAATAATCTGTAATCAATACATTTTCAAACATGTTTTTTAATTCTATTACTGATAGTTGTTTCTATTTTTAAATTTTTAGTTTTACCATGGTGACAAATTTTTACATAAGTAATTTAATTTTGATGACTAAAAATAAAATGTTCCTTACTAAATTGTTTTTATCTAAAAATTAAAAATTAGATATTAACTTTATTAGATAAAATTTATATTTATATTTGAAATTTATTTTAACATATGCATATTTAATGTGCAAAAACCTTGTCTAAAAAAAGTTCTTTTCTTCGATTAAAATTAATATGGGTGATAAAATTATAAATGTATTTAATTTAAATGAAATAAATTAGTTTATTATAAAATAGATAAATTTTATCTATCATTAAAATAATGATAAAATAAAAAGTTTACCAAAATAATATTTAATTAAAAGAATAGTACAAAACCACTTTTATAGGAAAAGTCTATTATGTTGTAAAAAATATGTATTCTATATTCATGATAATAAATTAAAATGTGTATATTTGATACCTAAACACAAATGTGGTCATAAAATTTTTTTGATATGATTTCATGTTATACTTATATTTTTATGTAGTCATAAATAATACGATTTATTTAAAAAATTCATTTTTATGTATTCACTTAAAAATTAGATATTTAAAAGAAATAACTAAATTAATGTTAGCATAATTTTCATATGTTTAATTCAAAAGGTAAAGTTAATTTTGTAAAATTAAAAATTAAAAATTTATTTTTTAATTAAAATTCAAAATAAAAAGTAAAACTTCATTTATTGAAAATTGATCTTTTTAACATTAATTATTCTTAATATTATCTCATACCAATTTAAAATTTAAGGAATATTAATATATTAGTTAATATATTTTAATCTCAAATATTATCATAATAATCATTTAAAAGTGATGGTTTTAATTTAACTACACATTATGTAGTTATCTGTGAAAGAATAATGAAATCCTATTAAATATTTATACTCTAAACGTAAGAAATTTTGATTGATTACCAAATTATTATTTACTGAATGTTCTATTAATCTTATAATTTCTTAATATTTATCATAAAATACATGTGACTCATTTTGGTTTAGTGTTTTTGTGGAAAATGCTTTCAAAAAATGTATTA
The DNA here is from genome assembly GCA_963277665.1 of Viscum album. Taxonomy (NCBI): domain Eukaryota; kingdom Viridiplantae; phylum Streptophyta; class Magnoliopsida; order Santalales; family Viscaceae; genus Viscum; species Viscum album. The sequence continues at coordinate 764,557,536 of OY728119.1, read as the reverse complement.
ATTAATTAAAAAACATTCTAAAATATCAGGGAATTATATTATCCCCCTTAAATTAATTTCATCCTCATGATTTTAAATATTCATAACTATTTAAATGAGGTTACTGTATTCCTAAATTTTTTATAATTACAGGTATAACATGTAATACGAAATCTACCATGCTCTATTAGGTTTTATTAAGTTACTTATATTTCTTCAAACCACATTAATATTCCCCCCAGTCATATACTCAAAGTATGTATATAACTTAATCATATATTCCACAAAATTCTCCTTTCATTAAACTTTATGAATCTCCATGATGTTATATCCAAGATAATCCTTATATTATTCCATAAATGAAAACTATATTTAAACCTCAAACTATATAAATAACATATTTAGAAAGACACACATTATCCAATATATACCATGTAAAGTCCCGTAAATTTCAAGGAAATTGTTTTCCTAAATTCTTTGAGATTTTACGAGTACGCAGTTTCTAACGGCACCTGATTCTGAGGCTCGGAGTGCCCAGAATCAATTTCCGAACTTTAGCTCGGGTAAGTTCAGTGAACGAATGAGCGGTTTTTTCTATCTTTTGTACTGGTGCTCGGAATTGAAATCCAAGGGAACTGATGGAACTGCAGTGCCGATATTTTCTTAAGAGAACCATTCCTGAAGGTGCATTTTCTCGGGAGGAGTTGTTAAAAATTGAGGATTAAATGTGAAGTAAATAAAATTGTTGTACAATTTTATTTTCTATATCTAAGTGGATATATCCTAAGTGTGGGAGTTGGTGTGGGACCCACTAGTTCCTAACTACTCTTGTTTGGATATTTCTGAGGTGGCTCCCACACGAGCCCCACCCCTTCACATTCCTTTAACACCTCTAACCCCTCTTTAAGTTGGTAACTCTTCTTAACATGTTAAACTCCCCCATTATGTGGGTGACTCTTCCTCTCCCCACTCTCTCAATTTTTAATTTTATCCAACTCACACATAATTAATAATTTGAATTAAGTGTTTGTTTTTCAAAATTTTAAATGATTAGGTTTAGTAAATAAAATAAGGAAGGGCCTTATTTTATTTTTTGTTTGGCATTTGTGGTGGAAGTGAAATGAGAAAAAAGTTTCTTTATCGAAGAAAATCAATCCTCCCGCGAAGAATGACTCAGCGACCCCGACTTCTCCATCCCCTTCCTCTTCCGTGACAAGGGTGGAGACACCGACGCAGGAGTTCTCCAATGACGCACAATCATCTTCTTATCTCTGTGATAAAAGAGAAGACGACGTTTCCTCAGGTCCACACCATCGACAACAGAAACTATGCAATATTTTGCGTCGCTTGAAAACATTGAATTACTTTGAAATAGAGGGGTTATTTACATTTATGATTAATTTAACATTCCTCGTTAATTAATTTGGCCTATTTTTATCAACATAATGGGTGGAGATCGGACCGCACAAACACAGCTGATCCTCCTCCCCTTTTTTGTTGATCCTTGTTGAACTTTGCGGCGATGGCGGCGCGGTGCCATTGCACCACATAAAAAAGAAAAGGGCCACTGCCGAAGTGGTCCATGGTGATGGTGTGCGGCGTCGTCGCGCCATGACGGTGAGGCTGCGGCTAGGAACGGGCTGCGGCAGAGGGGCGCGACGCTATCACACCGAGCTGGTCGGACAGGAGTTGCGACCGAGGGCCGCGGTGGTCTTCAAAGGGGCGGCTGACTGTGTCAGCCGTCGGCGCAACCTGGAGTCGGGACCCCCTCAGGTCTCGTGGTTACAAAAGGCCGGCCTTAATGTACGACCGTTTTGGAAACAGCCCCTCCCCCCCTTCGCAACCTGATCGGCCGTGAGCCGAGCTAAGACCGACATCCTAGCCTGGCTGCAGGCCGCGCCCATGCGCGCCGGGCCGCACCAGTTGGGTCGGGCCGCACTCAAATGGGCCAGACCCAGACCTGGGTCGGGTCGACTCGGATCGGGCCGACCCAGGGGGTATCGGGCTGGGTCGGACCGGGCCTGAACCCCCTATTTTCGGGCAGATTCGTTCAAACACCCATATCTTGGGATACAGGCTGCCAATCAATGCACCATCTGTTGCGTTGGGATCCTTGGATTGAGACGGTCATTTAGGAATATAACACTCAAGCTTTCGGTAAGGTTTGGGTATGGTCGGGTGGGTTCGAACCCGAAACCAACTGGGCCCTTGGAGCGGAAACGCTTATAACTTAGAGACCGGACGTCCGAATGACGTGCCATCAATCAAGTTGAATTCCTCTTAGTGAGACAGTTATTTTGGCTTAATCCAATTGAGGTTTGGTCATAGCTGGAGTACGGTCAGGTTGGTTTTATCTTAAAAACCATCCGGGCCCCTGGGACGAAAAAGCCAATAACTCTCAGACCGAGCGTCTGATTGATGCACCGTCTGTCGCATTGAGTTCCTATTGACAAGACGGAACATTGTGAAACATGAAATCTGGACTAAGTGACAGTTGATGTATCGACCCCTTTGCTCATGGAGTATATGGCATCCCGCCGTTTTATAACATAAACATTCATTTCATTACACATAACTGAGGATATTTGAGGTCTAGTGTCTTGGAAACCAGGAACATAAAACATGAAAACAACATAAAGCATTCTTCTTAAACACTTGAAAGTCATCTCATTAAGTTCATCCTAGGTTCATTACCGCATCTCATAACCTGGGGACATACATCACAAGAAAGGGTGAGCAGAAGGCCTAGTAAGGGAAACAAGAGGAACATTTTACATGTGAACTTGATATACTTCAATAAGGACATGAAAAGAACTTTAAGGCATGAGAAAGAAATCATGAGGCATTTCATAATAAAAATAACATTTTTCATAACTTGAAGATGTGGATACATCATTTAACATAGACAATCATGAACATATCACCAAGGTCCATCCCCAAGGTGTCATTTGAAAATTACCAAGGTTATTCACCAAGGTAACGTGAAAATTTTAATCTCTAGTGGTTACATCATTACCCAATGCATTGGAGCGCTATCAGGGCGCACCCTTAAATTTGCCTTTATTATCATGTGCGCCACATATATCATCATCAAACATTTCATAAATAACCCATATTGCATAAAATAAATGGGTTTCATTTCATAATCATAACATTTAAAAAAACTACTTTAAAGACATGATCCTTACGTCACTTTAAACCCATGGAAAGGGAAAGCGGGTATCATGTATGTAAATCCCAGAATTTAAAATAGATAATTTTGATATATATGTGAATACCCTTGTAGAAATAAGAGCTTCTAGTATTCACTTTATAACATAAAATAATTTTGAGAAAAGAGAGAGGCATTTTGAGACGAAAATTCTGCAGCATAACGGCTATGTTTTGGGGTTTTCAAAAACATTGAAAAGAGAGGGGACATGGGTCACCCAATCATAAAAGATCCATAAAACAGTAGGGTGACAGAAGAAGAAGGATATATGGACATGGTATTGAAATATGAGGGACATACCATTTGAAATGAAAAACATGGAAGGAAAAAAAAGTATATTTCTCTTATGAAAATTCAGCAGCCTAACGGCGTCACATAAAATTCAATAAAAATGAATTGACAAGATCAAATAGGGTCTCTCATAATATGATCATAAGAGATCAGTATGATAGATATAGAGATCAAACCCCAACATAATAAAAAGGAACTTGAAAGACTTGACATGAAAATCGAACTTGAAAAATGAGAAGGGTGAAAGAATCCCTTAAAAATTCAGCAGCCTAACGACGTCACTTAAACTTTCATAAAATGAAATGATGAGAGTAATAGGGGATCTATCATCATATAAAAATGAAAAGGGCAGTAAGAGGAATATAAAAGAAAATCCTCTCACATAAGAACATGGAGCATAAAAGGAATGGCATAAAAGTGATTACATGAAAAGAAAGAGAGGGGTCAGAACCCTTACCTTAAAACGTGACTCTTGAAACTCAAAGGTTTGGACATTGAGGGCTTGGGAGCACCTTGGGAGGACTCCTTGGGAGGTAATGAGACTAGAACTTCGTTGGGGGAGAGTTGGGAGTGAAAAATAAAGGAGTAAAGGGTTTGTATTTATAGGGAAAGTGAGGGGACAAGGCATTAATGGCGAAGGGACACCTCACAAGTGCTTTTCTCAAACCCATGTGCTCTCTCATGATATTTTCCATAAAGTTAGGCCACATGGGGCCCCCAAAACAATAATTCATCACCCTTGGCCGGACAACCCTTAAAAAAACTCATGAAATCATCATGACATAGTTATGATGTCATTAAACATACTGAAACCCTAAAACTGTATTTTTACTATTCACTGAAAATTCAACTTTCTCAGAAAAATACCAAAATTTCACCTTAACCAATTATCGATTCTCTAAGTACATTTATGAACTCCATTTTATAAAAATAATTTTCTAAATATTTTTAATTTAATTTTTAAATAAAAGACTATTCATTGAAAATTAATTTTTTTCAGAAAAATCCCCAAAAATTACCATACCACAATATCGATGCTCTGAGTTCAAAAATAAAGTCATTTTTATAAAAATAATTTTCTAATCATTTTTAATTAAATTTTAAATTAAAAAACACTATTCACCTGAAAAAACTAATACTTGATTAATCATTTATGAAAACGTTATTTACCCATTTTATTGAATCACATTACTTAATATAGGTATCTAAATTATATTAAAACTTTCTTTGAGTGAAATTACTAATCCATTTGGTCACATTACTAATCCTAAGCGTAAAATCACTATTCATAATTTACTATTCATCACAAATTATGTTGATCTTATTAGACTCCAAATTCCTTACTAAACACTTTTGTAGAAGTCCATTTTTTGAAAATCATTACACATCATTACTTATTTAGGGTTTTCATAAATATTTTAAAATATCCTTTTTTTCAAAATTCATCAATAAAATACATCCTAAAATTATTCGGATAGAAGAAATTCCTCAAACATCACTAAAGGAAGAGATCTCAAATTATTCACCCAAAAGGATTACACAAGGAAGCTAGGGTCTCGTCACATAGCCCCTTAAAACACCGGCATAAGACCTAAGTGTAAGGTGTGCTATAGTGAGAGAATCTGAGGGAGGCTCATATAACATTGCCCTAGTAGTAATCTCTACTAACTTGAACTTCTCCCGTAGGCGTTTCCGTTCAAGATTGACATGCTGGAGTTCGGCTTGGGCTTGGTCCAAAGCGAAGCCCACAGATGCTACCTCCTTCCCAGGCTCTGATAAGTGGGCTTCATAAGGGTCGAGTCTACTGGATGAAGCCATCGACTCCTCTTTCTGCATTAACCATTAACATGTTATTAAATCATTAAGAGTATGTTAATATACTACTCAAAAAGATTGGGTCGTTACATTCTTCCCCCCTTAAGAAATTTCATCCCTGAAATTTATTCTTGAGGCCTAGTCGAAAAGGTGAGGGTACTTTTGCTTCATTGTTTCCTCAGGCTCCCAAGTCGCTTCTTCATATTTATGATTCCTCCACAAAACTTTCACAAGGTGGGTAGTCTTGCTTCGTAGGACCTTGTCTCTATGGTCCAAGATCTCCACTGGCTGCTCCTCATAAGAGAGGTCATTTTCCAGTTGTACCACCTCTGGGTTCAGTACATGCGAAGGGTCGGGTATGTACTTCCTCAAGAGAGATACATGGAAGACATAATGAACTTGAGCTAGGTTCGGTGGAAGTTCTAGATGATAGGCCACTGCTCCTATGCGATTAAGGATTTCATAGGGGCCAATGTACCTAGGGCTGAGCTTCCCATTCTTCCCAAACCGCATGACTCTCTTCCATGGAGAAATTCGAAGGAAGACTTTGTCACCAACACCAAACTCCAAGTCCCTTCGACGATTGTCAACATAGCTCTTCTGCCGACTCTGAGCAGCCTTTATGTGTTGTTGGATGGCATGAACCTGTTCTATCATTTCTTGCACAAGATCAGGCCCAAGAAGCTTTCTCTCACCAGTTTCATCCCAACAAGTAGGAGTTCTACATCACATTCCATACATAGCTTCATAGGGTGCCATTTGAATACTCGAATGGAAGCTGTTGTTGTAGGAGAACTCAACTAATGGGAGGTGTTGATCCCATCCACCTTTAAATTCCATTGAGCATAATCTCAGCATGTCTTCGTGTGTCTGAATAGTCCTTTTAGATTGGCTATCAGTTTGAGGATGATAGGCCGCACTAAAATTCAATTCAGTATTAAAAGCATGTTGAAGACTTCTCCAGAATTTTGATGTGAATCTTGGGTCACGATCAGATACGATGGATAGTGGTACCCCATGCATCCTTACCACTTCCTTCACGTATATCTTGGCAAGCTGATCCAGAGAGAAATCTTCCCGAATAGAGATAAAATAGGCTGTCTTAGTGAGACGGTCCACAATAACCCATATCGCATTGTTTCCTTTGGATGTTTTCGGGAGACCAGTTACAAAGTCCATAGTGATATTATCCCACTTCCATACTGGTATGGGTAGCGGTTGTAATACCCCCTTAGGAAGTTGTCGTTCTGCCTTTACCTGCTGATACACCAGGCACCTTTTAGTGTAATCAGCAATCTCCCTCTTCATGTTTTCCCACCAATAATGATCACGAAGGTCTCTATACATCTTAATGATTCCCGGATGTATAGAGAAAGTAGAGCTATGAGATTCATCCATAAGTTCTTTCTTTATCACCGGAATAGATGAAACACATAGTCTTGTACGAAATTTCAATACACCTTCTTGATCAATATTGTAATCAGGGAACTTCCCATCCTTTACAGCCTCGAACTTCTCCTACAGCAAAGGATCTTCTTTTTGAGCCTTCTTGATCTTCTCTAGTAATTAAGGTTGAGAAATCATTTGGGATAGGGTTGATGATGTCCCTTTCCTTATAATTCCCATGTCCAGTTTTACTAGATCTTTAATCAAGGGATCTCCTAATATCCTCATTGTTGCCAGAACAACAGGATCTTTCCTGCTTAATGCATCCGCGACTTTGTTTTCTCTTCCAGGGTGATAATGAATTGAACAATTATAGTCTTTAATAATCTCCAACCATCTCCTTTGTCTCATGTTCAATTATTTCTGTGTGAAAATATACTTTAGACTTTGGTGGTCAGTGTATATATCACATTTCTCCCCATAAAGATAGTGCCTCCATATCTTTAGAACAAAAACAACTGCCACCAGCTCTAGATCATGCGTAGGATAATTCTGCTCATGAATCTTCAACTGTCGAGATGCATAAGCAATTACCTTGTCATTTTGCAAGAGGACGCACCCAAGCCCTTTCAGAGATGCATCGCTAAAAATAACGAATCCTTCTCCGATAGAGGGTAGTGTTAACACAGGTGCAGTAACCAATCTCTTCTTCAGCTCTTGGAAACTTTCCTCACATTCCTTTGTCCAGATGAACTTAACCCCTTTTCGAGTCAACTTGGTTAGTGTATTAGAAAGCCGTGAAATGTTTTTCAAAAACCTCCTATAATATCCCGCTAAACCAAGGAAACTACGAATCTCAGTTACTATTGTGGGTTGGGGCCACTCCTCCACAACCATTGTCTTTGTAGGGTCAACCGAGATTCCTTCATTGGTTATGATGTGCCCCAAGAAAGCCACCTGTTGTAACCAAAAATCACACTTGCTGAACTTTCCAAAGAGCCTCTCCTTCTGTAGAGTTTGCAAAATAACCCTCAAATGATCTTCATGCCCCTCACGACTTTTTGAATATATCAAAATATCATCAATAAAAACTAACACAAAGTTATCAAGGTAGTCCTTAAATACTCTATTCATCAAATCCATGAAAATAGAAGGAGCATTAGTCAAGCCTAAAGGCATAACAGTAAACTCATAATGCCCATATCTTGATCGGAAGGCAGTCTTTAGAATATCTTCCTTCTTCACCCTCAGTTGATGATAACCAGATCGAAGGTCAATCTTAGAGAAGAATTGAGCCCCGCGAAGTTGGTCAAATAAATCATCAATTCTTGGAAGAGGATATCTGTTCTTCACTGTGATCCCATTCAGTTCTCTATAATCAATGCATAGCTGCATTGATCCATCCTTCTTCTTCACAAAGAGAACTGGTGCTCCCCAAGGAGACACACTCGGTCGGATAAACCCCTTCTCCAACAAGTCTTGGAGTTGTTTCTTTAACTCTTCTAGCTCCACATTTGCCATTCTATACTGAGTCTTTGATATCGGTTGAGACCCAGGTACGAGTTCAATGGAGAACTCTACCTCTCTTTCTGGGGGAGGTCCAGGGAACTCCTCAGGAAATACATCCATGTATTCCTGAACAATCGGAACATCTTTTATTTGTATTCTCCCTTTTCCTTCTTCATCATCACCGATTAACTCCATAATGAAAGCTATAGGAGGTGCTTCTAGATAGGGATCAGTTCGGGATATCTCTCCTCGGAAGATAACTGTAGGTCGTTCATTCAAGACAACTAAGGTTTCCTTACTTCTGCATTTGATCTTAGTAATATACTTTGAGATCCAGTCCATCCCTAGTATAACGTCGAATTCCAACATGGGAATGACTACTAGATTTGTGATAAGATTGTGCTCACTAAGGTAAACACTAGAGTCTCTAAACACTGTTGATGCATGGATAATCCCAGTTGGAGTCTTGACTGACAACTCTACCTCAAGAAATTCAGGGATTGATTCTATATTCTTTGCAAACTTGGAAGAAATAAAGGAATGCGTAGAACCAGAATCAAATAAAGTACTTGCTAGCTTTGAGAGGATGACAAGAGTACCTGCTACCACATCGTTCGGAACTTCAACTTCAGTTGTTGTGATAGCGAAAGCACGAACTTGCTCCCTTGGCCTCTGCTGAGGTTGATGGTGATTCCCCTCCACCGCCCTCGGATTTGGACATTGATTAGCAAAGTTCCCAAGATGTCCACACTTGAAGCATGTGACTTCGGGTAGGGCCAGGACCATCTTTCCTCTGTCGTTAGTGTTGGGAAGTTGAGTCTTCACATCACTACGACAATTCCGAGAAATATAGCCTTCTTTTCCACACCTATAGCACTTACCACTTCCGATCAAGCATTTCCCCGAATGCTTCTTCCCACATTTATTGCATGTGGCATGTTGCATATTCTTTCCACCTCTTTACTGATTAAAACTTCTTCCCAGGCTTGGTTCTAGAGTTCTCTTCTTCTCATTAGATTTGTGTGACCACTGTGTCTCCCCAAAGTCTAGTTCAACTTTCATAGCACTTCGAACAATTTCTTCATAGCTATCATAGTCCCTCTTGGCTAGATTCTTCCATAGATGAGGTCGTAGTCCCCCAAAGAATCTATCAATCTTCCCATTAGGGTCCATGACGAAGCTTGAGGTATAACGGGAAAGCCTTGTGAAGTTCATCTCGTAGGTTCCAACTGATTCATTCTCCTTTTGCTTCAGCTCGAGAAATTCTTTCTCCATTCTCGTTCTCATCGAATGAGGGAAATACTTATTAAAGAATATTCCCCGGAACTATTCCCACTCCATAGCTTCCATCTCTCCTCGTGGCTTTGTGTTCTTGATCAGTGACCACCACTGATCAGCTTCTCCCTCTAGGCGGTAAACAGCAAGGGTGACTTTTTCTTGTTCCGAACAATGAAGTACAGAAAAGATATTTTCAATAGAGCTTATCCATTGTTCCACAACCAATGGGTCAGTAGATCCACTGAATGTTGGCAGTCGTTGACGCATAAAGGACTCAACAGAAAGTTTTTCCCTTCATGGTGAGATCGGCCTCTCAGCTTGATTCAAGTTATTACTCATAACTTGAGTCAGTTGGTTCATCATTCGCATGAATGTTTCCATTCCGGCTTCCATCGGAGGGCCGTCAGCACATAGTGCATTGCGGTCAACATCGGAACGGTTCCTCCTATTTCCCGCCATTTTCTAAAAGAATAAAACCTTACTGAGAAACTTATTTCATCTATTAATCTTTTAACTAAGACTTCATGCTTAGACAATTACACTTTTCTATAATTCCTTCATAATGATTCATAAAAAGCTTGTGATTAACCAAACATATCCCCCGGGAGTGTCGTAACCAAGAGTGCAGCAAGGCCCGTTATCGTGCACCAGTTCCCGTTCGAGTCTAGCTCAAAGCGGTGTTTTCGGGTTTTACCCCTATGTACATGTGTGCCAGAGCCGCCTTTACCTGCTCGTATCCAGACAGGGATGTATTTTTATTTGATAAACCACTTACTCAATACTTACCAAAATACCAGGAAGTTTTCCTATATTTAAACTTTTCAATAGGGTTCTTACTAAAGTTTTTATATCCTAATTTCCACAAATAACTAAACCTTCCTTTGATACCAACTATGGAATCCCGCCTTTTTATAACATAAACATTCATTTCATTACACATAACTGAGGATCTTTAAGGTCTAGTGTCTTGGAAACCAGGAACCTAAAACATGAAAACAACATAAAGAATTCTTCTTAAACACATGAAAGTCTTCTCATTAAGTTCATCCTAGGTTCATTACCGCATCTCATAACCTGGGGACATACATCACAAGAAAGGGTGAGCAGAAGGCCCAGTAAGGGAAACAAGAGGAACATTTTACATGTGAACTTGATATACTTCAATAAGGACATGAAAAGAACTTTAAGGAATGAGAAAGAAGTCATGAGGCATTTCATAATAAAAATAACATTTTTCATAAATTTAAGATGTGGCTACATCATTTAACATAGACAATCATGAACATATCACCAAGTTCCATCCCCAAGGTGTCATTTGAAAATTACCAAGGTTATTCACCAAGGTATCGTGAAAATTGTAATCTCTAGTGGTTACATCATTACCCAATGCATTGGAGCGCTATCAGGGCACACCCTTAAATTTACCTTTATTATCATGTGAGCCACATATATCATAATCAAACATTTCATAAATACCCCATATAGCATAAAATAAATGGGTTTCATTTCATATTCATAACGTTTAAAAAAACTGCTTTAAAGACATGATCTTTACGTCACTTTAAACCCACGGAAAGGGAAAGAGGGTCTCATGTATGTAAATCCCAGAATTTAAAATAAAACATTTTAATATATATGTGAATACCCTTGTAGAAATAAGAGCTTTTAGTATTCACTTTATATCATAAAATAATTTTGAGAAAAGAGAGAGGCATTTTGAGATGAAAATTCTGCAGCATAACGACTATGTTTCAGGGTTTTAAAAAACATTTAAAAGAGAGGGGACATGGGTCACCAACTCATAAATGATCCATAAAACAGTAGGGTAATATAAGAAGAAGGATATATGGACATGGTAATGAAAGTTTAGGGACATACCATTTTAAATGAAAAACATGGAAGGAAAAACAATTAGATTTCTCTTATGAAAATTCGGCAGCCTAACGGCGTCACATAAACTTCAATAAAAATGAATTGAAAAGATCAAATAGGGTCTCTCATAATATGATCATAAGAGATCAGTATGATAGATATAGAGATCATACCCCAACATAATAAAAAGGAACTTGAAATACTTTACATGAAAATCGAACTTGAAAATTGAGAAGGGTGAAAGAATCCCTTAAAAATTCGGCAGCCTAACGTCGTCACTTAAACATTCATAAAATAAAATGATGAGAGTAATATGGGATATCTCATCATATAAAAATGAAAAGGGCAGTAAGAGGAATATAAAATAACATCCTCTCACATAAGAACATGGATCATAAAAGGAATGACATAAAAGTGATTACATGAAAAGAAAGAGAGGGGTCAGATCCCTTACCTTAAAACGTGACTCTTGAAACTCAATGGTTTGGACCTTGAGGGCTTGGGGGAACCTTGGGAGGACTCCTTGGGAGGTAAGGAGACCAGAAATTCGTTGGGGGAGAGTTGGGAGTAAAAACTAAAGGAGGAAAGGGTGGGTATTTATAGGGAAAGTGAGGGGACAAGGCATTAATGGCCAAGGGACACTCACAAGTGCTTTTCTCAATCCCATGTGCTCTCTCATGATATTTTCCATAAAGTTAGGCCACATGGGGCCCCCAAAATAATAATTCATCACCCTTGGCCGGACAACCCTTAAACAAACTCATGACATCATCATGACATAGTTATGATGTCATTAAACATACTGAAACCCTAAAACTGTATTTTTACTATTCACTGAAAATTCAACTTTCTCAGAAAAATACCAAAATTTCACCTTAACCAATTATCGATGCTCTAAGTACATTTATGAACTCCATTTTATAAAAATAATTTTCTAAATATTTTTAATTTAATTTTTAAATAAAAGCACTATTCATCGAAAATTCATTTTTTTTCAGAATTATCCCCAAAACTTACCATACCACAATATCGATGCTCTGAGTTCAAAAATAAAGTTATTTTTATAAAACTATTTTTTTAATCACTTTTAATTAAATTTTTAATTAAAAAACACTATTCACCTGAAAAAAATAATACTTGATTAATCATTTATGAAACCGTTATTTACCCATTTTATTGAATCACATTACTTAATCTAGGTGTCTAAATTATATTAAAACTTTCTTTGAGTGAAATTACTAATCTATTTGGTCACATTACTAATCCTAAGCATAAAATCACTATTCATAATTTAGTATTCATCAAAAATTAAGTTGATCTTATTAGACTCCAAATTCCTTACTGAACACTTTTGTAGAAGACCATTTTTTGAAAATCATTTCACATCATTAGTTATTTAGGATTTTCATAAATATTTTAAAATATCCTTTTTTTTTAAAATTCATCAATAAAATACATCCTAAAATTATCCGGACAGAAGAAATTCCTCAAACATCACTAAAGGAAGAGATCTCAAATTATTCACCCGGAAGGATTACACAAGGAAGCTAGGGTCTCGTCACATAGCCCCTTATAACACCGACATAATACCTAAGTGTAAGGTGTGCTATGGTGAGGGAATCTGAGGGAGGCTTAGATAACATTTCCCTAGTAGTAATCTCTACTAACTTGAACTTCTCCCGTAGGCATTTCCGTTCAAGCTTGACATGCTGGAGTTCGGCTTGGGCTTGGTCCAAAGCGAAGCCCACAGATGCTATCTCCTTCCCAAGCTCTGATAAGTGGGCTTCATAAGGGTAGAGTCTACTGGATGAAGCCATAGACTCCTCTTTCTGCATTAACCGATAACATGTTATTAAATCATTAAGAGTAAGTTAATATACTACTCAAAAAGATTGGGTCGTTACAGAGTAGACCCTCCAGGAATCGAACATGCTGTTTGCGGGAACCCTAGAGCTGGCTGCAACTGCGGCGACAAGGACGACTATACTTGGACCCTATGTGGGTTCGGTATTGAGGACGACTGTACTTAGATCCTCCGTGGGTTCGGAAGAGATGACAACTGTACATAGATCCTATTTGGGTTCGGCAGTGATGGTTACCGTACTTGGATCCTACGTGGGTTTGGCAGTGACGACTTCTGTACTTGGATCCTACGTGGGTTCGACATAGGAGATGATTCATAGGCTACATATAATCATCTCCACCCCTCTTTGTGAGGAGTATACCTGTGTGAGCTGAGTCTTGACTTCAATCTATATCATCGATATGATTGTCTTGCTTTCCTGTGTGGACTGAGTTGTGCTTTCCTATGTGGAATGAGATGTTCTTTCTTGTGTGGACTGGGTTGTGTTTTATTATGTGGACTGGGTTGTACTTGGGCTCATGAGTTGGAACCGAACAGGAATTGATGACTTAGGTATATGTATGGGAATATACCTAAGTATAGTTGGTTGATACTTCGTGTTTGTATCCTTCTTATGTGGTTTATCCTTTGTGGATTCTGAGAGACCTTTGGGGGTCTCGGGGTCCCTACTGAGTATCGTATACTCACCCCTGCATGGGCTATGCTCGCACTATGTTGTGTTGGTTGCCGACGACAAATAGTGCTGATCGTGGTTGATGCCTGAGGAGCAGGACGGTACCCGGAGGTGGAATATCAGGCGGAACGTACATAGAGTGGACGTCCAGACTCGAGGAGCCAACGAGACTATCTGTACTCACCCTTCAGGTTGGAGTTCCGGAGGACATCTTGGTGGTTGCTGCTTACTTTCCAGCTGTTGTACTTTCTTTTCTCAATTGTACTATACTTTTAGTTCGGTTTGTATACTATCTCATTTACTTTCCAGCACTTACTTTTGTACTCATTTTACTTAGAGTTTAATTTAGCTTGTGTACTCTATGGAGTTTGTTTTCTTATATAAATGCAATTCCTTCCCTTTTATCGAGATTTACACCTTTGGTTCTAGTCTCCAGCCCCTGGCCTATGGAAGACGGGTTTGGGGTAGTCACAACATGGGCCCCGAGGACGGGTCGTGACAAATTGGTATCAGAGGAGTCGGTTCTACTGCAGAACCCAGGACTCTAAAAATTTATTCTATGAGAAGCAATAGTGTTAAGGGTATTGAGTGTGATTATCATTCCAGGGAGTCCAATGTTGATGCATCGTCCGACGTATCCATACACCAAGTCCCAGACTTCTGATTTCTGACTCAATGTATGGATACATTGATTTCATGTGTGTTTCAAAAGTTTTCTTTGTGATTACTTTGTGTCAGCTCACCAGGTATACTGTATTAACTGTGGCACACCTATTTCTTTTCAGGATGGCCCCATGATGGTATCCAGCTTGGGTTTTGAGATTTGTGCGAGATGCCAGCCCACCGAGTGACGACGCCTCAGTACAGGGCCCCATTACAGCAGAGGCACCAGTGGTACCTCTACCCGCCATGCCACCGAAGCCACCAGCCCCAGTAGTTGAGAGTGCACGTTGACTGAGTTCACTGAACGAGTTTCAGCATCATAGACCGCCCAGGTTCCGCAGGGATACGGACCCTCAGGTAGCCAAGGATTGGCTGGAGTCTGTTGTCTGAGTCTTCAGATTAGTAGGGACACTAGCTGACCTCATGGGGATCCTTGAAGCAAGTCTCCTACATGCAGCATCATGTAGATGGTGGAGCCTAATGCTCCCAGTGCACAATGGGGCATATCTTCTGTGGTCGGACTTCAAGAGACTTTTCTGCTTGGAGTTCTTTCTGGACACCCTCTGTGCGGTGCGCATTCAGGAGTTACTACAACTGCGGCAGGGCATCATGTCAGTAGCCCAGTACTCGGTGAGATTTACTGATCTCTCGCGCTACTCCACATGCATGGTACGAGACTCATTCTTCCGGGCCTGGACCTTCGAGTAGGGACTGGGGCATGAGATCATGGAATTGATGATCTCCCTCAACATTCCAACGCAGGAAGGATTACTGGAGCGAGGCCTTCTTATGGAGAGCTTTCTTGCTGAGCCTTCACCAGCAGCGAGACCTACCGCAGGGCGGCATGTAGCATAGTCTTCTACAGCCAGCAGTAGACAGACATCACAGAAGTCCAAGCAGACCAGGCCATCTGGTGAATGACCTCAGGATACTGGTTCTGAGGTGTGGGGCACACATAGCAGAGCTAGACATGCGAGAGACAGACAATGCATTGCATGAGGCGGGCAGGGCCACATGGCCCGTGACAGCCCAACCCACCATGCATAGGAGTATCAGATGATTGAGGGACCACCCAGGTAGAAGTAGAGGTTCGACCGTGGTAGTCTGCAGGGAGCAGGCGGATGAGGCAGAGGAGCTGGCCGAGTAGCGTATGGTGGCCTATGCTTTGAGGCTCTACCACCACCACAACCAGGAGGTCAACCCCAACCACAGGGAGCTGGAGAACCGAGGCAGGCATAGATTCAGGCAGTGGGGGCCTACGACCACGGTGTAACTGAGATGATTTGAGGTACTATCTGTGTCTACTCTACCCTTGCTGCAGTTCTTATAGACACATGAGGGAGTCATTATTTCATTTCCACTGCCCTTTTTCGGATCTCGAAGATTCTGATGGAGCTGTTGGCTCAATCCTTACGGCTAGAGACTCCTACGGGAGTAGACTTGATGATTACACACTGGTGCTGGCAGTGTGATCTTACTATAGGAGGAGAGAGATTCGGCTGGGATCTTCTTGTAGGGCATCGAGGACTTACGACGTCATCTTGATCATGGACTGGTTATCTACAGTTCATGCTCAGATCGACTGTATTAGGCGCAAGGTGCGATGTGTCTGCACCGATGGGAGCAGGTTCACCTTCACCGGAGATAAGGGAGACTTTGTAGCGCAGGATTGACTCGCGCAGAGGTGATTACAGCCGATCACTCATCAGTTGTCTAGTCTCATCCTAGGAGCACTTGATGTGCGGAGTCCGAGTTTTCCTATTGTGGTGGATCAGTATGCAGACGTTTTTCCTAACGATGTTCCAAGACTACCTCCTTGCAGAGACGTTGACTTTTTTATTGACCTGTACCCTGGGATAGCCCCGATATCTAATCTAGCATTTCAAATGGCTCCCACTGAGCTTCGAGAGCTACGAGTACAACTGGAGGACTTGCAGGGAAGGGAATCATCTGACCCAGTTTTTCACCCTTGGATTCCCCGATTTTTTTCTCCAAGAAGGCAGACGGGAGATTGCAACTCTGTGTCGACTACTACCACCTGAATCAGGTGACTGTGAAGAAAAAGTATCCTCTTCCGAGGATTGACGACCTCTTCGATCAGCTCAAGGGAGCATGATGGTTCTCGAAGATAGACCTCATGTCAGGCTATCATCAGCTCAGAGTTTGAGGTGAGGATGTGCAGAAGATGGCCTTGAGGTGTCGGTATGGCCAGTATGAGTTCTTGGTTATGCCTTTCGGCATAACCAACACTCCAACAGTGTTCATGAGTCTCATGAATAGGATATTCAAGCCTTACCTCAATCGATTTTTCATATTATTCATCAACTACATATTTATTTACACAACTACTAAGGAGGAGCACGCCTACCACTTGCGGGTTGTACTGGACACACTCCGAGAGGAACCGATTTATGGAATGATCTCGAAGTTTCAGTTCTAGATTCGAGAGGTCCACTTCTTGGGGAATGTAATATCAGAGGTGGGAGTTGCGGTGGATCCTACGAAGATTGAGGCAGTGCTAGCTTGGGAGCCACCCAGGAGAATGACAGAGGTGTGGATTTTCCTAGGTTTGGTTGGGTACTATCGGAGATTTGTGCTAGACTTCTCCATAGTTGCAACACCACTTTTAGATTTAACGAAGAAGGGGAAACCCTTCGTGTGGTCAGATAGATGTCATCATATCTTCCAGGAGCTGAGACAGAGATTGACCAGTGCACCCATCTTGAGACTACCAGAGGAGGGAGTAGGGTAAATAGTTTACTGTGATGCATCAGGGACCATACTCGGGTGTGTCCTGATGCAAGATAAAGAAGTGACGGCCTATGGATCATGACAGTTGAGGCAGCATGAGCAGAACTACGCTACCCATGACCAGGAGTTAGCAGTAGTGGACTTCGCCTTGAAGATGTGGAAACACTATCTGATGGGTGAGCGCATTATAGTCTACTCTGACCACCGGAGTCTTAGGTACATCTTCTCACAGAAGGATTTAAACCTGAGACAACGACGATGGCTTGAGTTCATCTAGGACTATGACATTGAGATAGTCTATACTCCTAGGAAGGGGAACATAGTAGCTGATGCTCTCAACAGGAGGTCGGGCATCCAGCTACTTGTAGGGGCGATGGAGCAGCTAGCCGCATTGTAGATATCCTTCATGGATAGATATGGGCAGCCTTTTTACAGTCAATCATAGTCACTCCTCCACTACTTCATCGGGTCAGAGAGGCACAGTGTGGGGACGTTGACTGTGAGATGCGACGTGCACAGATATCCTAAGGACAGGCACCTGATGGATTCTCTGTAGGAGGATAGCACATCGTCCTTTTCAGAGAACGTACTGTGGTACCAGTTGCATTACATGAGGAGGTTCTGAGAGAGTTTCACACTTCCCCATTAGTGGTACATCCAGGAGTAGCGAAGATGTACCAGGATCTCAGACGATAGCACTGGTGGCCGGGTATGAAGAAGGCTGTAGTAGAGTTCGTTTCATGATGCCTCACCTACCAGCAGGTGAAGGTGGAGCACCAGGAACCAGCAGGCATGGTACATCACTTAGATGTCCCTGAGTGGAAGTGGGATGGGATATCTATGGATTTCCTAATGGGACTTCCACATACTTCCAGAGGACACGACTCAATCTGGGTGATCGTAGACCGGCCTACCAATTCGGCCCACTTCATACCCATCAGAGAGCAGGGCTCAGTGGAGAGATTTAAATGCCCTTACATTCAAGAGATCATACGGCTTCATGGTGTGCCATCGACTATCGTCTCTGATCGAGATGCTCTCTTTACTTCCTGGCTTTGGAAGGTGTTGTAGGAGGCATTGGGGAGACATCAATGCATGAGCACTTCCTTTCACCCCCATACAGATGGTTAGATGGAGAAGACCATTCAGACTCTCTAGGACATGCTCCATGCATGTGTACTCGAATTTGGTCGCATCTGGGAGGATAATATTCCTTTGGTGGAGTTTGCATACAATAACAGCTACCACTCCACCATCGGGATGGCTCCATACGAGGCATTGTATGACCGACCTTGAAGATCACTTCTGTGCTGGACAGACCCAGGGGAGTCAGCACTTGTAGAACGAGAGATGGTCCAGGCCATGACGAAGAAGGTATAGATCATCCAAGAGTGGATGAGGACTGCTTAGAGCGAACAGAATTCCTATGATGATAAGAGGCGGAGACCACTAAAGTTCGAGGATGACGACCACATTTTCTTACGGGTCTCACCTCAATGTGGATTACAGAGATTTTGCTGGGGCGTTAAGTTATCTCCACACTTCCTCGAACCATTCCAGGTTCTCAGCAGGATAAGCGAGGTGGATTATCTCCGGGCACTTCCACCTCAGTTGCACCGGGTGCACAACATCTTCCATGTATCTCAGCTGAGGAGATACGTGCACAACTCGACTCATATCATTGATCACGGGGAGTAGGACATCAATGATGGGGTGACTTCTGCGGAGGTCCTGGTGGAGATCGAGGATCGATAGGAGCATGTCCTACATGGACGGTCGATTCCTCTAGTGTGCATCAGGTGGAAGCACGAGAACCTCCAGGAAAGCACATGGGAGCGAGAGGCTCAGATGCTTGCATAGTACCCTCATTTGTTTCCCTAGGTTATGATGTAGCTTTATGGTGACGTAAATCCCTGAGGTGAGAGTAATGTAAAGACCCATAAATTTCAAGTAAATTTTTTTTGAATGTTCTTTGGATTTTATGAGAACACAGTTTCTGATGGCACCTGATTCCGAGGCCCAGAGTGCCCGAAATCAATTTCCAAAGGTTAGATCGGGTACGTTCATTGAACGAATGAGCGGGTTTTTCTATCTTTGGTACCAGTGCTCAGAATAGAAATCTGGGGGCATCGATGGAACTGCAGCATCGGTATTTTCTTAAGATAACCGTTCCCGAAGGTGCGTTTTTTTGGGAGGAGTTTTTAAAAATTAAGGATTAAATGTGAAGTAAATAAAATTGTTGTATAATTTTATTTTCTATATCTAAGTGGTTATATCCTAAGTGTGGGAGTAGGGGTGGGACCCACAAGTTCTTAACTACTCTTGTTACGATATTTGTGAGGTGGGGCCCACACGAGCCCCACCCCTTCACATACCTTTTACTCCTCTAACCCCCTCTTTAAGTTGGCAACTCTTCTTAACATGTTAAACTCCCCCATTAAGTGGGTGACTCTTCCACTCTCCACACTATCAATTTTTAATGCTAGCCAACTCAAACATAATTTATAATTTGAATTCAGTGTTTGTTTTTCAAAATTTGAAATGAATGGATTTAGTAACTAAAATCAGGAAGGGCCTTATTTAATTTTTTTTTTTGGCATTTTTGGTGGAAGAGAAAGGAGAAGAAAGTTTCTTTATCGAATAACATCAATCCTCCCCCGAAGAACGACTCAGTGACCCCAGCTTCTCCATCCCCCTCCTCCTCCGCGATAAGGGAGGAGGCACTGATGTAGTAGTTCTACAATGACGCTAAATCATCTTCTTCTCTCCGTGATAAAATAGAAGATGACGTTTCCGTGGGTGCACACCATCGACAACGGAAACGACACCATATTTTGTGGTGCTTGACAACTGCGAATTACATTGTGAGGTAGGGATTATTTACATTTATGATTAATTTAATGTTTTTCATTAATTAATTTGGCTGATTGTTATCAATATAATGGGAGGAGATCAGACCACAAAAACATAGCCGAACCTTCTCCCCTTTTCTTTGTTGATCCTTGTTGAACATTACGGTGAAGGCAGCGCGGTGCCGTTGCGCCGCACGGAAACAAAAAGTGCTGCGGCCGAAGCAGGTCGTGGCGACGGTGCGTTGCGCCATCACGCCGTGCTGGTGAGATCGAAGGAGGCTGCGTCCAGGAGCGGGCCACGATGGAGGGGCGCTATAACGACCCATACATTACATACATGGTTATTAATTCAAAATTGAAGCTTAATTATTACAACATATAACAAAACCATGAAAGGACCGTATATGTATAGTGTCTTTAGAAACTGGGAAACATAAACAACCGGTTCATAAATCATCTACATTGTCTCCCATTTATTTCATCATATCTAGAGTCCCTTTTTGGAATATCCTACATAATATCCTTCTTCCTGACCTGGGGAAAAGAAAACATAAAAATGGGTGAGCTCAAATGCTCAGTAAGGGTAAACAAAAGAAATATCAAACATATCATATTTATAAGAACATAACATTTTGAAAATCTTATCCTCCAAAAGAGATCATAAAATGGGATAAATCATAGAAGTGAAATGTAATTCCAATAATCATAACTTAAAACATGAAGCTTTGTTCCATACACACATAATCATAGAAAAGAATTTCTTAGTAGTCAAGACTCATTTCCAAGACTATCTTAGCAGATAATGTCCTTTTCTGAACCGAGTTCACTCCTCATTTCAGTCCTATTTCACTGAACTGGTTTAACTTGCCATTACAGCCATGTCTATCTCATGAGATATAAATCTTTACCCAATTCATTGGAGGGAGATATAGGTCCCACCCATCTCATAATGATATCATTCTTATGTGTGCCACAAAATCATAAACCATACATCATAGCATAACCCATGTAATAAAAATGGGATTCTTAAACATCATGTCATCATAACATAATCCATAAAAGGATATCGTAAAAATAATTCCATCATAACATAATCAAATCAATGTTAAAATAGAAATATAAACAGAACCCTATATTATCTTATATGGGAAATAATTTTGATAAAACACTTGAACTCCATTCTCGAGGAAAATATCCTTTCTACTTCAAAAACATTTTCCTTTATTAACATGTCATATAATTTTGAACTAAAAGAAGTTGATTAAAAATAAACTTGAAAACTTGTAAATGATGCTTCATGGAAATAATGTTCTAAAAATCCATTCATTCCATATAAGTTAAAAAAACATTCTTCCCGTACTTTGGCCGGAAAAGTCAAAAAGTACCTCGTACGAAAAATGACAAAATATTCCATTCATATCATTAACTAAAAACTCACCGAAGGGTAAAATTGGATTTAAAAAATTTTAGGTGGATGGAAATAATATTCAATATTTAGGAAATATGTATGTGGATGATAAATATTCCCCATTAAATTCTGAAGTATAAACAATCTCGGATAAAAATGAGATTGTGAGATTTTCCATTTCCATAGGCCCGATTTGCTTCGTAAGTGTATGAACCTCTTGTATAATGATTTAAATAATGTCATTGACTTATTCCAGAATCATAATTATTTTTATGATATCATATATGGTCATATTCATAGCTTCTTATTAGTAATATTTCATTTCTACTTGTTATTCGGGTGTTTATTGCATTATGTTCGTATGTGTGTTTTGTCAAATAAATTCTTATTCCTCTTTGTAGGTTATAGACACCTCATTTACATAATTTTATTAGTGTAATATATATCATATTTATTCATTCAATTCATTTATATAATCATTATGCAATGAAGATCATGTAGAACGAGTCGCATAACATCGTGGAGACGGTATTCCGTACGTACGCACGAGCGATGATATTGTTCCCATGATTATGGAATTGTATTGGAGTGTATGTATACTATTTCAGAATAAATATCACTTTAAAATAATCATATATAGTAATTATTTACACCATTATACCAATCCAAGTAAGGTGGTGGTGGAAAATAGATTACACCACGGCGTGTAGACTGTATTCCGTACGTACGCACGCGCGGTGATTTAATTTTCCGTAGGATGGATAGATAGTGAAATAGGGTTGTTTCATACTTATAACATCATATCCGTATATGAGTGATACTGATGTTATTACTTCATATTGAAACAACTAATGAAGCGGAAGTAGAAGAAGAAATAAAGTTGAAAGAATCGGTAACGGACATTACCTCTTCTTTGAAACGCCTTTTTGAGACCTCCTCTTAGGGCACGAAAATTGGACTTTGAAGAAGACCAGGACCTATACAATGTTTCTAGGGAAGTGGGGAAGTGAAATGGGTAGGGTTTGAAAGATCGTGAAGGCTCAAATTAGTGTGAGGAGGAGAGGGAGGAGGTGCCCTTTTATAAGGGAGGAGAGGGGCACCTTTGGAAATATAATAAATATTAGTTTATATTAAATCCCAACCCAACTTAAAAACTTCAAAATGACTCATATCAAAATATTAGATGAGATAGGGTTGTAATCTCATCATAAAATAAAATTTAGACAATTTAGAAATTTATTTTTAACATTATCAACTTGATTAATCCTTATTTATCTATTTTATTTTATTTGTGGTAATAATATTCTAAATTTTAAATTATTATAAATAATTACATATGTGTTTTAAATTTACCATAATTTGAATATTTATGAAATTTTAGACCATATTAATATTAATTTATAATTTTTAAATATTTTTGTGATTTTTAAACAATTTTATACGCTTTTATTTTTATAAAATAACAATAGTGTCAATTTTGACACTATTCATTTATTTGAATTTAAATAAAACATATACAGAAGATATGTTCGAACTAAAAGTTTTAATAGATTCATAAAATAACATATGTATCTATAAAAGTAGTGGATAACATTAAATAGGTCATATAATATTTATTTTAATATTTTTAAAACCATTTATTTGATATTTTAATTAATAAAATAATTTCAACATCAATATTGAGTCCTAATTAATGATACTTATTTAATCCCTAAAAATTATAAATAAAGTCATATGATGTAGATAATTGTATTAGAATTCTGGAGACTATTCATGTTTGAAGTTTCATTAAGTGTATCACTAAATTAAAATTATTATACTTATAAGATTTAAGAAAGTGACATGTTGTCACTTTCTTTGGTTTTAATAATAATTAAATTATTTTCCTGAAATAAAGTCCATTAAATGAATCTAATCCGACCCTTAGGTGATATGGGTCGACTTTTAGTCATAAAATAGGATTTTGGTAGGTGTTAGGGTAATTTTATAATCTTATATTTACCCTTAAATACCCGATTTACCTTTAACTATGGTAAATAAAATTTACCGTAGTTACTATTCACAATGCCCAAAAATAAAAAGTAGACTATTAACATAATTTGGACACACTGATTCCAAATATGGAATAAATTTTTCAAAATTAAAAACACATAAGTTGTAGTAAATAATTTAAAATTAATCCCGTTGTTAAGAAAACGGGTTTTAGAAGTTAAAACATTGCCAAAGATTGAAATGTTTTTACCTATGAATTCAATGTGAAATTAATTATAATGACATATATTATATTAAATGGTAAAAATATATTCTATTTATACTTTAAAACCATTAAATATTATAATTTAACCATATAAATTATCTCAATGAAAATAGTTGTTTTTAATTAAAAATTAGCATATTTTTACTATTCATCAAAATATGAAAGTTATCAGAAAAATATCCAAAATTTATCCAAAGTAAATTTTTATATCTTGATTCCAAAGAAGAATTTTATTTTGTCAAATTGAACTTATAAACATGTCAAAAACTATATTTAATGTGGGTGCGCCATCAAAAGGCGGCAAAACTGTATTTTTTTGAAAAATACTTATTTTACCCGAAATATTTATTTTGTTCTCTTACCATGTTCTAGAAACTGTGTAAGATGAATAATAATGTTATAAAATTAAAAATGTAGTCAATACTATTCATAGCAGCTAGTCCATAATAATATATCATTGTTTAGTGAAACACGTTATCGAGGAAGGTCGTGATTGCGTGTAATGCAAGTCAAGTTAGTATTGTGTGTTATGAAAGATTTTTTTGGTGTTGCGTATAACATAAGACATAAAAAAATATTTCTCATAAAATCTCAGGGTGTTACATTCTACCCCCCTTAAAATGAATTTCTCCCTCGAAATTCAACACTTCATTACAAACAGATGAGGATACCTCTCCCTCATCATATCCTCAAGTTACCATGTAGCTTCTTCTAATTGGTGGTTCCTCCATAATACTTTCACCAAGTGAGTGGTCTTGTTCCGTAGGAATTTTTCACTATGATCCAGAATCTCTATCAGTTTTTCTTCATAAGAAAGATCTTGCTCCAGTGGTACAACTTCTAAGCTGAGTACATGTGAAGGATCGGGTATGTACTTTCTCAGGAGAGATACATGGAACACATTGTGAACTTGGGATAGATTTGGTGGAAGCGCCAATCACTAAGCTACCTTCCCAACACGATCCATAATTTCAAAAGGACAGATATATCTAGGGCTCAAATTTCCCTTCTTTCCAAATCTCATGACCCTCATCCAGGGAGATATTCGTAAGAACACTTTTTCACCCACTTCAAACTGTAGGTATTTTCATCGGTTGTCGGCATAACTTTTCTGTCGACTCTGAGATGCTCTTATGTGTTGTTGAATGGATCTGACCTTTTCTGCCATCTCATCAATAAGATCATGTCCTAATAGATTTCTCTCCCCAACTTCATCCCAGAAAGATGGAGTTCTGCATTTCTTTGGATTGAGGGATTCATAAGGAGCCATCTAAATAATGGAGTGAAAGCTATTATTACAAGAAAAATCCACCAATGATAAGTGTTGATCCCAAACACCTCTGAAATCCATAGACCATGCTCTCAGCATGTCTTCTAGAGTTTGAATTTTTATCTCAGACTGACCGTCTGTCTGAGGATGGTAAGCAGTGCTGAAACTCAACTCTGTATCTAGAGCATGCTGAAGACTTCGCCATAATTTAGAGGTAAACCTCGGATCCCGATCAGATATAATGGAAAGTGGTAATCCATGCAATCTTACCACTTCCTTTACATATATCCTGGAAAGCTGATCAGGAGAAAAATATTCTCTAATAGCAATGAAGTGTGCTGACTTCGTAAGAAGATCAACTATAACCAAGATAGCATTATTTCCTTTGGATGTTTTAGGAAGTCCAGTGACAAATCCCATAGTGATGTTTTCCCATTTCCATTCTGATATGGGAAATGGTTATAACATCCCCTTAGACTTTTGTCTCTCTGCTTTTAAATTGACGACAAACCAAGCATCAAGAGACATATTCAGCAATATCTCTTTTCATGAAATCCTACCAGAAGTACTCTTTCAGGTCCGTATACATCTTGGTACTTTCAGGATGAATAGAAAATAATGATATGAGATCCTCGTCCAGTTGATCCTTCTATAATTATGGGATGGGAGGAAACCAAACCAGATTCCTGAACCTTATTATCCCATCAAAATCAACGTTAAATTTAGGAACATTTCTCATCTTCTTTTGTAACTCCACATCTTCTTTCTGTGCCTCTTTAATCTTCACGTTTATAGATGGTTGAACATTCATTTGAGAAAGATAATATTTTTCCCTTTCCTTTATAATTCCAAGATCCATCCTTTGAAAGTCCATAAATATTGGATCATTTTTGATCCTCATCATGGATAAACAAGCATGGTCTTGTCCACTTAATGCGTCTGCTACCTTTGTTTGATTTCCCAAGGTGGTAATGAATTGAGTAGTCGTAATCCTTAATCAGCTCTAACAATCTTCTTTGACGCATATTCAGATCCTTTTGTGTGAAAATATACTTTAAGCTTTTATGATCAGTATAAACATCAAACCTTTCACCATAAAGGTAATGCCTCCAAATCTTTAATGCAAAGATTACCGTAGCTAACTCCAAATCATGAGTTGGGTAATTTTGCTCATGGATATTCAACTATCGTGAGGCATAAGCTATCACCATATCATTTTTCATGATAACACACCCTAGTCCCTTCTTGGATGTATCACTGTAGATCACAAACCATTCTCCACTACAAGGTAGTGTGAGCACAGGTGCACTGGCTAACCTTCTTTTTAGCTCCTTGAAATTCTCTTCACATTCATCCGTCCAAACAAACTTAACTCTTTACCGAGTCAACATGGTGAGTGGGTTAGATAACATTGAAAAAACTTTCAAAAAACTTCGGTAATATCCAGACAAAGTAAGAAATATTCGGATCTCAGTTATTGTTGTTGGTCTCGACTATCTTTCGATAACCTCTGTTTTTGCTGGATCCACACATATCCCCTCTTTTGAGATTATGTGACCAAAAAAATGAAACTTTGTGAAGCCAAATTCTCACTTGTTAAATTTGGCATAATTATTATCCTTTCTTACGGTCTTTAATACAATTATCAAGTGATCTTGATGTTCATCCTTTTTCTGTGAATATACAATAATATAATCTATAAAGACTACCACAAACTGATCAAGATAGTCTCTAAAGACTCTATTCATCAGATCCATAAAGATAATAGGGGCATTAGTAAGACCAAATGGCATCACTATAAATTCATAGTGTCCATACCTTGTACGAAAAGCCGTCATTGGTATATCCTCCCTTTTGACCCTTAATTGATGATACCCAAACGAAGATCAATCTTGGAAAAGTATTGAGCTCCACTTACTTGGTCAAATAGGTCATCAATGCATGGGAGAGGATATTTGTTCTTGATAGTGATCTTGTTAAGTTCTCGATAATCAATGCAGAGTCTCATTGATCCATCTTTCTTCTTAACAAACAGAACAGTTGCTCCCCAAGGTGATGCACTAGGGCGTATGAATCCTTTATCAAGATTCTCTTGGAGTTGCTTCTTCAATTCCTGCAACTCAACTGGCCAAAGCACCTGGTATGAGTTCTATTCAAAACTCAACTTCACGATTTGGTGGAAGACCTAGAAATTCCTCCAGAATGACATCATCAAATTCTCGTACAATGGGCATATTATTAATCGTGAGTTTCTCTCCAACAATTTGAGATAAATAACCTTCATTTAGTGGAATCAAGACCCATAAGATGGAATAAATTTCCACTGGAAGGTTTTGTTCATCCTTGTATCGATAGATGATCATAGATTGATCTGGAATATGAAATGTGACTTCCCTTCTTTGGAAATTGATATGATCTCCATAAAAATAAAGCCAATCCATGCCAAGAATCACATCAAATTCCACTATAGGAAGGATCACAAGATTTTCAGGAAGCACTTTCCCACAAAATTCAATCAGAGAAGAATTGTAATCTTTTAAT
Source organism: Viscum album (assembly GCA_963277665.1). Lineage (NCBI taxonomy): Eukaryota > Viridiplantae > Streptophyta > Magnoliopsida > Santalales > Viscaceae > Viscum > Viscum album. The sequence continues at coordinate 764,529,916 of OY728119.1, read as the reverse complement.
GCGATTGTTGTGCCATTAGGAGTTGTCACAGCCAACTCAACATCTAATTGTTGAGGTAATATGGAAATACCCTTAGAAAATTCTTCATAAATAAATGATTGGGTGGATCCAGAATCAAATAAAAAATTTTCTACTTTAGAGTGGATGGTAAGTGTACCTCTCACCACTTCGTTGTCGTACTCCACATCACCGATAGTAATTGCATGTGAATTTCCTTTGTCTTTGGCCATAAGAGTTTGTTGATGTTGATCATCATCATCAACCCTTGGATTTGGGCATTGATTGGCATAATTACCCATCTCCATGCACTTGAAACACTGATGTGTAGTAGGTTTATTACGTGTATCCCTTCATTTGTTTGCATCATTAGACGTCTTCTTCCCATTATTTCGACATTCAATTTCCCAATGACCTTATTTTCCACACATATAACATTTTCTTGTCCCCTTAAGAAAATTTCTTCCATGTTTCTTTCCACACTTTGAGCATAAGGGAAAACTCATCTTATTTTTAGTGTGGTCTTTAGATTTTCCATTGAATTCCATTTTCCTCTTCTTATCAAACCCATGTGACTAATGGGTTACTCCAATCTACATCTCAACCTTGAGAGCACATAGAACAATTCCCTCATAGCTATTGAAGTCCCTTATGGATAACACCCTTCGAAGACATGGTTTTAATCCACTAAAGAATCTATCGATCTTACTCTCAGGTTGGATAATAATTCCAGAAGCTTACCTTGAAAGTCTTATAAAATTTTCTTCGTAGGTACCAATGGATTCATCATCATTTTTCTTCAGTTCATGAAACTCCTCAATCTTTTTTTGAAGAGTACGAGGGAAATACTTATTGAAAAATAAGTTCATGAACTCATCCCATTCCATGGACTCAATTTCATCCCTTTTCTTCATATTCTTAATAAGATTCCACCATTGATCAGCATCACCTTCCAAATGATATACTACTAAGATGAATGCATCATGTTCAGAACATTGAAGAATTGAAAATATCTTTTCAGTGGTACTGATCCATTGTTTAGCCACTAATGGATTAGAAGACCCACTGAATGAAGGTGGACGCTGCCTCATGAAGGATTCAATAGAATGTTTCTCCTTCATTTTCTCGTTTAGAAGTTCTGTATGATTCATAACTTGAGAATGTTGTGTCAGCATGGCTATATGATTCTGCATTCCAGCTCCCATAACTTTTGGTTGCTCAGGGGGAAAATCATTTCATTGCCCGTCGCATTCTCGATTAAGACGGTTCCTTCGGGTTCCAGCCATTGACTAAAACAAAGAAGAATAGTGTGATCAACACTAATTATAAGAGGAAAACCACATAATCAAGAATAAAATTTCACACTTATGGTCTTACATAGGTTATTCATGGACATTTCTGAAACACTAAGATTGTGTTCTATTCTTAGACATATCCTTAGCTTTCTTACTAAGGCTTTCACATCCTAGTTTCCAAAGGTTGACTATACCTTTCCTCTGATACCAAGTATAATGACCCATACTTTACATACATGGTTATTACTTAAAAATTGGAGCATAATTATTACAACATATAACAAAACCATGAAAGGACCATATATGTATAGTGTCTTTAGAAACTAGGAAACATTAACAACTTGTTCATAAATCATCTACGTTGTCTCTCATTTATTTCATCATATCTAGAGTCTCTTTTTGGAATATCCTACTTAATATCCTTATTCTTGTCCTGGGGAAAAGAAAACATACAGAAGGGTGATCTCAAATGCTCAGTAAGGGTAAACAAAATAAATATCAAACATATCATATTTATAATAAAATTACATTTTGAAAATATTATCCTGCAAAAGAGATCACAACATGGGATAAATCATAGAAGTGAAATGTAATTCCAATAATAATAACTTAAAACATGAAGCTTTGTGGAATACACAGATAATCATAGAAAATCATTTCTTAGTAGTCAAGACTCATTTCCAAGACTATCTTAGTGGACAAAGTCCTTTTCTGAACTGAGTTCACTCCTTGTTTCAGTCCTGTTTCACTGAACCGGTTTAACCTTTCATTCCAGCCATGTCTTTCTCATGATATATATATCATTACCCAATTCATGGGATGGAGATATAGGTCCCACCCATCTCATAATGATACCATTCTTATGTGTTCCAGAAAATCATAAACCATACATCATAGCATAACCCATGTAATAAAAATGGGATTCTTAAACATCGCGTCATCATAACATAATCCATTAAAGGATATTGTAAAAATAATTCCATCATAACATTATCAAATCAATCTAAAAATAGTTATATAAACAGAACCCTATATTATCTTAGATGGAAAATAATTTTGATAAAACACTTGAACTCTATTCTTGAGGAAAATATCCTTTATACTTCAAAAACGTTTTCCTTTCTTAACATGTCATATAATTTTGGAATAAAATAATTGGATTAAAAATAAACTTGAAAACTTGTAAAGGAATCTTCATGTAAAAAATGTTCTAAAAATCCATTCATATCGTATAAGTTAAAAAAAATTCTTCCTGTACTTTGGCCAAAAAAATCAAAAAGTACCTCGTACGAAAAACGACAAAAGATTCATTTCCTATCTTTTACTAATAACTCAAAGAAGGGTAAAATTGGATTTAAACAATTGTAGGCTGAAGGAAATAATATTAAATATTGAGGAAACATGGATGTGGATCATAAATATTCCCATGTAAATTATGAAGTATAAACAATCTCGGATAAAAATGGGATTGTGAGATTTTTTCTTACATTAAGTCTGATTTGCTTCGTAAGTGTCTGAACCTCCTTTATAATGATTTAAATAATGTGATTGACTTATTCCAGAATCATATGTATTTTTATGATATCATATATGGTCATATTCTTAGCTTCTTATTAGTAATATTTAATTGCTACTTGTTATTCGAGTGTTTACTGCTTTATGTTTGTATGTGTGTTTTGTCGAATAAATTCTTATTCCACTTTTTAGGTTATAGACACCTAATTTTCATAATTGTATTAGTGTAATATATTGTAGGTTCCGGGCGCAGCGGAATCACATTGGTGGGTTTTCCCAACTTTAATTTTAACGTTAAACAACATTCAATCCGAGATCCGTCACGATATAAAACGCCAGATCATCGGAATAGAACGAAGAACAAAAAAAGAAAAGAGAAGTCCCGGAACCCTTGAGATAGGAGCTTCATATGTTGATAATAATTAATTTAATTAATTCATAAGAATTACCTCGATGGAATTCTTTCTTCATTGGTGTCTCCAGTCATGATCCTGTGATCCGTCATTGCATCGGAGAATCCAAGTGTAGGATTCCTCAAGTGGTGATCCACACGTGTGCCACGTATCTCTGGACATCGCCGAAGGGAACTCCGAGTGCTAGCACAGAAGATCCTTCACTTGCGATGTCCATCTTCAATCGCCTTGATCCATTGGAGGATCTTGCTATCATAACTTGAGGGCGTTCTTGGTGGAAAGGGAATTCTCTCTTGTCTTGAGAGTATTTCCAAATCCATTGTGCACAACCAAAAAATGGTTAACCCTTTGAGAATAATGTAATTATGATTTATAATACCAAGAATAATAAAATAAATTAATTTCTCATAAGCATTTAATCATTTCATTTAATTCTTAGCAATATCCCATGTCTTAATAATGACAGTTGACCATCATTATTACTTGACAAGCGTCCAACATATTACATTTAATATCATTTAACTAAATAAACAATATTTTCTCACGAATCCAGAAAAAATAAACTACACGGCATGTCAATATAAATATACATGGAGTGTACTTTTATTTTTTCAGTTTTATTTTTTTTCCTCCACCATATTTATTAGACCTTGAGTAATGGCTATTTATTTATTAAATAAATGTAACTTCATTACTTGCTAATAAATATATTTTATTTTTCCCACAACATATATTCTCTCGAATAACTAGTGTCTAAATAAATGCAATCATACATCCTTGAATAAATATTAAACCACAATCGAGAAAAATATTTATTCAACTTGTTAAATTAATATTTAACTGAGATACATGGACACACTTAGTGTGTGACCCTCTAGGCCTCTTTCTCATTGGAATTAGGCTGAGCCTGCCTGAAGTCCAAGGTTAGCATCTAGAAACACGCCAAGGCACCCATAGAGAAAGACGTTAACGCCGTAATGATGTGTCACCTCCTACGAACGCTTACCGTGTAATATAATCCCTTTGTCACGATATCTCCAATCAAGCGGGTTGCATGCTAGTGCCATCAACCCATGTACTTGATTATTCATTCTTTGACTTCCTGGAATTGAACTTTCCAATACCCTACCATGGCCATGTATTTATTTAGGCTATATCAATTCCATCCAAGGGACTGAGATATCTACTTCCGTTATGGAACGGAAGGGACAAATAATTTATCACATTATCTATTAATGTGGTATTACTTGTGACGCACCCAACATATCCTACCTTGCTGCGAACAGTGTGGCGACACAATTTTCGTCAATACATCTAAGTGCGCGAGTTTTAATACCCATTAATAATAATCTTAAAGTCTAAGGACCAATACGCACGTCCGCAGATAGGAACATCTAATGACACTATGAAATGTGGATTTCCTACTGGCAGGTCTCGTTCTCATAATATCCTCCAGGATATTACCAAGGGAGCACACCATGAGAAGGTGCCTCAAAGTTTTATGAGTCCTCACCCCTAATGACCTGTATTATTTGTGTCTCTCAAATAATATCATACAGCCATAGAACATACATTCAAGAACAGTGTAATGGCACTTCTAGGTTCTCATCATAGCAGGGATCTGCTACGACCCTTTAATGCAACAGCTGTCCTTAGGACATTATCACATGACATGTCATGCAAAAGAATAATCAAGATGTGATAAGGCTTTTATTTAATGAATAAAGTACAAAGTAGTTGGTTCTAGACCACCGACTCCAACAGACTCCCACTTGGACTAGAGCCAACTGCTAACAACATTTAACCCGCTAGCTCTCACGTGATATTCATCCTTCTACTGAGATAGGCCTTTAGTCATGGGGTCCACCACGTTCTCTTCCGTAGACACTCTGCTCACTGAAACATCACCCCTTTAATAGATATCCCTCAAGAGGTGATACTTCTAGAGTATGTGCTTTGTCCGTTTATGTGACCTTGGTTCTTTTGCAAGAGCCATCGCTGTAGTATTATCAAAATACAATGTAATGGGATCTTTACTGCTAGGCACCACATCAAGCTCCTAGACAAAGTTATGAATCCAGACGGCTTCCTTGGTTGCATCAGAAGACTCTATATACTCAAACTCCGCTGTAGAATCGTGGAAAACTGGCTGCTTTGAACTCTTCCAGCTCACAGCTCCTCCATTGAGACAGAAAACATATCCAGACTGTGACTTCAGATCATTCTGATCTGTCTGAAATCTAGCATCAGCATACCCTCTAATGACAAGCTCCTCGTCTCCTCCATACACCAGGAACATATCCTTATTTCTTCTCAGATACTTAAGGATAGTCTTAATAGAAGTCCAATGCTGTTCTCCTGGATCTTCTTGATATCTGCCTACCATGCTCAGTGCATAGGCAACATCAAGCCTGGTACATAACATGGCATACATGATGGATCCTATAGCCAAAGCGTATGGGATCTTGCTCATCATATCTTTCTCCTGTTGTGTCTGGGGACACATTTTCTTAGAAATATGTGAGCCATGTGAAACTGGAACCAATCCCCTCTTGGATTTTTCCATACTAAATCTCATTAGTATCTGGTCAATGTATGTACCCTGACTTAGTTCATGTAGCCTCTTGGATCTATCATGAATGATCTTGATCCCTAGAATGTAGGCTGCTTCTCCTAAGTCCTTCATGGAGAAAAACTTGTTCAACCAGTCCTTAATTGACTGTAAGGTTGGTAAGTCATTTCCAATACGAAATATGTCATCAACATATACCACTAGGATGACGACTGCATTCCCATTAAACCGCATATAAACACATGGCTCACATTCATTCTTAATGAAATAAAATTCCTTTATGGATTCATCAAATCAAATGTTCCATGACCTGGATGCTTGCTTCAATCCATAAATGGATTTTTGAAACTTGCAAACCCATTTGGCTTCACCTTGTGTCACAAACCCTTCTGGTTGTGTCATATAGACATCTTCCTGAAGGTTCCCGTTAAGGAATGCTATTTTGACATCCATCTACCAAATCTCGTAGTCATGGTATGCTGCTATTGAATGTATTATTATTATGGATTTAAACATGGAAACTGGCGATAAGGTTTCATCATAGTCAATTCCTTGATGCTGTCTGAATCCTTTAGCCACTAGCCTTGATTTATAGGTGCTAACTTGACCATCCATGTCCAGCTGTCTTTTGAATACCCATTTGCATCCAATAGGCTTTACATCAACTGGCTCATCGACAAGAACCCAAACTTGGTTCTGATACATGGAATCCATCTCAGAATTCATATATTCTAGCCATATTACAGCTTCTGAGCTTTATAAAACTTCCTTGTAGGAGATAGGTTCATCACTGTCCAACAATAATGATTCACCATCCTCAGTGACTAGGAAACCAAATCTCTCTAGTTCCCTTACCTCTCTTGAGCTCCTACGCAGTGCTTGTGTTTCTGGAACCTCTTTCACAGGGACCTATGGAAATTTTTCCTCTACCTACTCTTGTGTATCTTGAGCATCAACTTCATCGAAGTCAATATTGCTCCCACTATCCTTCTTGAGGATGTGCTCCCTCTCAAGAAAGACGGCTTGTCTGGCGACACTGACTTTCTTGTATTGAGGTTTATATAGGTAATATCCTTTCGTTTCCTTGGGATATCCTATAAAGATACAATTCGTGCCCCGGGGTGCCAGTTTGTTGCCTGATAAGGCCTTAACAAACCCCTCGCATCCCCATACACGTGTGCGCAACAATGTGAGTTTCCGTCCATTCCATAACTCAGATGTAATTCCATTTGCTGCCTTAGTTCGTACTCAGTTTAATGTGTATGCTGCAGTTTGTAATGCATATCCCCAAAAGGATAATGGAATATCTACATGACTCGTCATCGACCTCACCATGTCCAACAAGGTGTCGTTCCTCCTTTCACTAACACCTTTCCACTTTGGTGCATAAGGAGGAGTGAGCTGAGATATAATCCCAGACTCCCGTAGAAGATCGATGATCTCTTGGTTCAGATATTCTCCACCTCGATCCGATCGAAGCTTCTTTATCTTCTTACCAAGTTTATTCTCTACTTCATTCTTGAATTCCTTAAATTTCTCTAAGGACTCAGACTTATACCTCATTAAGTAGACATAGCCATATCTACTCAAATCATCACTGAAAGTAATGAAGTAAGAATATCCACCTCTAGCTTCTACTGGAAATGGTGCACACACATCCGTGTGTACAAATTCTAGAAGCTCTGTGGCCCTTTAACCTTGTCTACCAAAAGGTAGATCGGTCATTTTGCCTTGTAAACAAGCGTTACATCTATCAAGTGTTTTTAGCTCAGTAGAGTCTAAATAGCCATCTTGACAGAGCTTTGTCAAGCGCTTCTCATTTACATGACCAAGGCGATGATGCCACAACTGGGTGATGTATGAGTCATGTGAGTTTGTTCTGTTATCGATTTCCAGCACTTGGTTTTCATAATTTAATACATACAGACCACTATTCAAATGTTCCATACCATAACATATGTTATTCTTATAAAAGAGAAAACCCTTATTTCAGAACATGAAAAAAAATCCATCCTTATCCAAACAAGATATAGAAATTATGTTCTTGGTAACACTAGGTACAAAACAATAGTTATGTAAATCCAAAATCATCCGAGTGAGCAATGAGAGGTGGTAGTTTCCAATAGCCAATGTTTCTAGCCTTGCGCCATTGGAAGCTCGAAGATCCACCTCTCCTCTGGCGATATTTTTAAATATACTTGGTTCCTGAATTTGAATACAGATATGAGCCCCACAAGCAGTATCTAATACCCAATGTGTAGAAATAGAAATATTTCACTTGATAATGAATGCAACTTTAGCGTCCCCATGCTTATGGGTGCAGTTCCTCTTCTAGTGGCCCTGATTGCCACATGCAAAACACACTGACTCCCGTTCCTTGCCCTGCCTGTGGATCTTCCCCTTCATGGAGGGACGGTGCTCGAGGGCTTCAGACCGTTTATAAGTCTTTGGCCCTTTTTCCTTGTCCTTCCTTTTCTTGTTCACCATAAAGACCATGGGATTTTCACACCCCTTGTCCTTATCTACCTGATGAATCAATGTCAGAACCTCCGATAGACTCTTCTCATTTCCGCTCATATTATAGTTGACAATAAATCTAGAGAAGGTCTTGGGCAGTGATGATAGGATGAGATCTGTACGCAACTCATTCGGGAATTTAATCCCTAAGATGTACAAGCGTTCAATGTAGCCAATACGATTTAATACATGAGGCCCAGCTGGCGCAGACTCTCTAAGCTTCGTGGTGAACAATGCATTGGAGATCTCATACCTCTCCTGTCTCGCCTTCTCTTGGTAGAGATCCTTAATGTGATACATCATGCTATACATTTCCATGTTTTCATGTTGCTTCAAGAGCTCATTAGACATGGCCGATAGCATGAAACAATGGACATATGTGCCATCATCCATGTGTTTCATGTAGAGAGACAATTCCTCATCACTAGCCTCTTTCCCAGGCACAACTGGAATAGGCTCTTCCAGCACACACAATTTCCTTTTGTGGTGAAGGACGATGCGTAAATGCCTCTTCCACTCTTGGAAATTGGTGCCAGTGAGAAGGTTTTACTTCTCGAATATGGTGTGCAATGATATGTTTGAAGTCATTTTCTTGCCGTTTCTACAAATTAATATGAGCAAAGGTTTAGTACTTTTTTACAAAAATTGAGACAAATAAATTAATTAATACTTATTAGTCTCCCACTATTTTATTGAAATCCAATAGCCCTCACCATTGACATTGGAATATTCTGTTGCATGAGTATTCTAGTGGCAAGGATCCATATTGCCCTTTTCATTACCCCAAATAGGGTTGGTCAGGAAACTTGAAGGGTGTTAGGTAGGCATTCTAAATGCCAACTGCATTAAATCGCAGCTCCTTGATCCGCTGAGTGGACTCCCCAATCCTGAAATCCTTTTTGGATTTCCTCAACCTTTTCCTCTTGGCCACACCAATTCCTGTTGTGGAAGTCAACCATTGATGCAAATCAAGTCAAGTAAACCCAAAACCTTGAATTAGAATTCCCTGATAATTGAAAGCACCCCAACTAGGGTTGGCCAAGCACTTTGAACTATGATTCGATTCTAACCAAGACTATGGAAGGCTATGCTGACTTAATATTTATTTTGAGGGATTTTATCCTTATACGTAAATTTCCATTTTATTATCTTTGATTACATGCTTGTTAATATTATGTGGGATACTCTTAAGTGATTAACCATGTCTAAGATAATATTTTTGTATAAGCCGGTTTTATTTTAGTTCCATCTTGCATGCTCATTTAATTCATTAATTGTGTGATCGTGACAACACACCCACAATATATAAACCATGCAACTGATAGAAATAATATAAATGGTATGATCATGAGCTTTTCTATTGGTTAATTTATCTACCGGTTGATAAAATAACCCAAGACCTAGGGGAGAAACACCTTGAACATTTCGGGTTCGTGTTTACAGCTTTCCACATGTCCACCTTTGTATCTCCTTGGATTGGTTTCACCTTGGCTCCTGACATGAGCCGCCTCCACTAGCTTGGGAGCTCCATCCATTACATATTCATTTATCTCACACGCATGTGAGGGGTAAAAGGGGTTTTTACATAAAATAATCCTTGGGCATGAATACCCTACATATTAATGAGGAGATGGCTCGTAGGCTAATAAATTTAATTTAAATAAATAAATTAAAAGGAAACCATTCACATAAAAAGGTCTCAGTCTAGCTCATGATCTTCCACACATGAAACGATATTTATACATTAATAAAACTTGCATTCAATTCTTTAATCATTATTATTTAAGATAAATCACACTCGAATTAATTAATTATCTTTAATTAATCAATACTTTTATCGTAAACCCTTTTCTGAACATCCTTGAGTTTCTCATCCATCGTAATAATATACAAATAAATACATTTAAAATTATCCTTGTACGTAACTTATACCTTGGAGGTACCCCAGTGAATTCACATTTATTACGCAGATGTTAAATTAAACACATATATATAAAACACCTATCACGTGTTGTGCCTCAGCTTTACGCCTGCACCATGGTACATGTCTCAAGGGTTTGTATAATATAATAATAAATTTTAATAAATCTGAGTAATTTGGGTGAGTACACGGCATGTAGTTATGACTACACGGAGTGTACTTTTCTTCACCATCCATCTGAAGTACACACCCAGGGACTGGGAATCTTAATGTACATCGGAAATTTTCGGATTACACGGCATGTACAGTGGGACACACGCCGTGTAGTTTCCTTGTTACACGGTTTCCAACTGGGCAGGCCGTGTACGGAGTACACGACCCAACCCTAACCCGAAGGGACAACATGCCGTGTTCATTGGACCACACAGTGTGTATTCTGGAAACTGTGGGCCACCTATTTCTGGTCAACACACGGTGTCTTAAATTCTTAGAAACAATCCAATACACGACCTGATTTGGCGGATCAGTCCATGCATTGAACCTAGACTACACGACGTGTACTTCTGAATACACATCGTGTATTATGGTGTTATACATCCAGAAAGGTTTGGCTCCTCCGGATGAGTTCTTCTATTTTATTTTAATCAAAATTAAAAAAAATCATTTCTGTGAGGTGATCGAGAAACAAGGGAGGAGTAATAGATCTTTATATTCATATTTCCAGAACGATTAAACTTGAATTGAAATAACTAAATTATTAAATGCGTAAATTACCAACGAAAAACTAAATAATTGTAATCAACGATATGAATCCCACTAATACCACTTGTAGGTTCCGGGCGCAGCGGAAGCGCCTTGGTGGGTTTTCCCAACTTCAATTTTAACGTTAAACAACGTTCAATCCGAGATCCGTCACGATATAAAATGCCGGATCTTTGAAATAGAACGAAGAATGAAAAAAAGAAAAGAATAGTCCCGAAACCCTTGAGATAGGATCTTCATATGTTGGTTATAATTAATTTAATTAATTCATAAGAATTACCTCGATGGAATTCTTTCTTCGTTGTTGTCTTCGGTCATGATCCTGTGATCCTTCGTTGCGTCGGAGAATCAAAGTGTATGATTCCTCTAGCGGTGATCCACATGTGTGCCACGTATCTCTGGACGTCGCCGAAGGGAACTCCGGGTGCTAGCGCAGAAGATCCTTCACTTGCGATGTCTGTCTTCGATCGCCTTGATCCAGTGGAGGATCTTTCTCTCATAACTTGAGGGCGTTCTTGGTGGAAAGGGAATTCTCTCTTGGCTTGAGAGTATTTCCAAATCCGTTGTGCACAACCAAAAAATGCCTAACCCTTTGAGTATAATGTAATTAGGATATATAATTCCTACAATAATAAAATAAATTAATTGCTCATAAGCATTAAATCATTTCATTTAATTCTTAGCAATACCCCATGTCTTAATAATGATAGTTGACCATCATTATTACTTGACATGCATCCAACGTATTACATTTAATATCATTTAATTAAATAAAAAATATTTTATCACTAATACCGAAAAAATAAACTAAACGGCATGTATATATAAATATACACGGCGTGTACTTTTATTTTTTCAATTTTATTTATTTTCCTCCTCCATATTTATTAGACCTTGAGTAATGGCTATTTATTTCTTAAATAAATGTAACTACATTACTCGCTAATAAATATATATTATTTTGACCACAATATATATTCTATCAAATACCTTGTGTCAAAATAAATGCGATCAGACATCCTTGAATAATTATTAAATCACAATCAAGAATAATATTTATTCAACTTGTTAAATTAATATTTAACTGAGATACATGGACACACTTAGTGTGGGACCCTCTAGGCCTCTTTCTCAGTGGTATTAGGCTGAGCCTGCCTAAAGTCCAAGGATAGCATCTAGAAACATGCCAAGGCACCCATAGAGAAAGAAGTTAACACCGCAATGACGTGTCACCTCCTACGAATGCTTACCGTGTAATATAATCCCTTTGTCTCGATATCTCCAATCAAGCGGGTTGCATGCTAGTGCCATCAACCCATGTGCTTGATTATTCTTTCTTTGACTTCCAAGAATTGAACATGCCCATACCTTACCATGGCCATGGATTTATTTAGGCTATATCAATTCTATCTAAGGGCCTGAGATATCTACTTCCATTATGGAACGGAAGGGAAATATCCTTTCTCGCATTATCTATTAATGCAGTATTACTCGTGACGCACCCAATCTATCTTACCTCACTGCGAACAGTGTGTCGTCACAGTTTTCTTCAATACATCTAAGTGCACGAGTTGTAATACCCATTAATAATTATCTTAAAGTCTAAGGACTAATACACACATCCACAGATAAGAACATCCAATGACACTATGATATGTGGATTTTCTACTGGCGGGTCTCGTTCTCATAATATCCTCCTGGATATTACCAAGGGCGCACACCATGAGAAGGTGCCTCAAATTTTAATGAGTCCTCACCCCTAATGACCTGAATTATATGTTTCCCTCAAATAATATCATCCATCCATAGAACATACATTCAAGTACAGTGTTATGGAACTTCCGGGTTCTCATCATAGTAGGGATCTGCTACGACCCTTTAATGCAACAACTGTCCTTAGGACATTATCACATGACATGTCACGCAAAAGAACAATCAAGATGTGATAAGACTTTTATTTAATGAATAAAGTACAAATTAGTTGGTTCTAGACCACCAAATCCAACATATATATCATATTTATTCATTCAATTCATTTATATAATAATTATGTATTGAAGTTCATGTAGAACGAGTCACATCACATCGTGGAGATGTATTCCGTACGTACGCACGAGCGATGATATTGTTCCCATGATTGTGGAATTGTATTGGAGTGTATGTATACTATTTCAGAATCAATGTCACTTTACAATAATCATATATAGTCCTTATTTACACCATTATACCCATCTATGTAAGGTGGTCGTAGAAAATAGATTACACCACGGTGTGGAGACGGTATTCCGTATGTACGCACACGCGGTGATTTCTTTTTCCGTAGGATGGATAGATGGTGAAATAGGGTTGTTTCATAATTATAATAACATATCAGTATATGAGTGATACTTATGTTATTACTTCATAACCAAACAACTAAATAAGAAGAAGTATAAGAAGAAATAAAGTTGAAAGAATCGGTAACAGACATTACCTCTTCTTTGGAGCGCCTATTTCAGACCTCCTCTTAGGGCACTAAACATGGTCTTTGAAGAAGACCAGGACCTCTAGGATTTTTCTAGGGAAGTGGGGAAGTGAAATGGGAAGGGTTTGGCTGAGCGTGAAGGATCAAATTGGTGTGAGGAGGAGAGGGAGGAGGTGCCCTTTTATAGGGGAGGAGAGGGACACCTTTGGAAATATATGAAATATTAGTTTATATTAAGTCCAAAACCCACATAAAAACTTTCACAACAACTCATATCTGAAGATTAGATGATATAGGGTTGTAATATCATCATGAAAGAAAATTTAGACATGTTAGGAGTTTATTTTAAACATTATCAACTTGATTTATCCTTATTTATCAATTTAATTTAATTTGTTGTAATAATATTATAAATTTTAAATTGTTATAAATAATTATATATGTGTTGTGAATTTACCATAATTTGACACTTTATGACATTGTCGAACATATAAATTTTAATTTATAATTTTTAAATTTATTTGTGATTTTTAAACAAATTTATAATATGTTATTTTTCTAAAATAACAATAGTGTTAATTTTGACACTATTCATTTATTTAAATTTAAATAAAATATATACAGAAAATATGTTCAAAATAAAAGTTTTAATAGATTCATAAAATGTTATATGTATCTATAAAACTATTGGAAAACTTTAAATAGTTCATATAATATTTATTTTAATATTTTTAATACCATTTATTTGATATTTTAATTAATAAAATAATTTCAACATCACTATTGTGTCATAATTTATGATATTTATTTAATCTCTAAAAATTATAAATAAATTTATATTATGTAGATAATTGTATTATAATTCTTTAGACTATTCATGTTCTATGTTTTATTAATTTTATCAATAAATTAAAATTAGTATACTTATAAGATTTAAGAAAGTGACATGTTATCACTTTTATTGGTTTTAATAATAATTAAATTATATTCATGGAAAAAAGTCCATTAAATGAATCTAATCCAACCCTTAGGTGATATGGGTCGACTTTTAGTCATCCAATAGGATTTTGGCAGGTGTTAGGGTAATTTTATAATCTTATATTTACCCTTAATTACCCGATTTACCTTTAACTATGGTAAATAAAATTTACCGTAGTTACTATTCATAATGCCCAAAAATAAAAAGTATCCTATTAAAATAATTTGGCCCCACTCATTCCAAATATGGAATGGAATTTTTCAAAATTCAAAACACATAGGTTGAAGTAATTAATTTAAAATTAATCCCGTTTTTAAGAAAACGGGTTTGAGAAGTTAAAACGTTGCCAAAGATTGAAATGTTTTTACCTATGAATTCAATTTGAAATTAATGCTAATGAAATATATTATATTAAATGGTAAAAAATATTCTATTTATAATCTAAAACCATCCAATATTATAATTTAACCATATAAATTATCTCAATGAAAAAAGATGTTTTTAATTAAAAATTAGTGTATTTTTACTATTCATCAAAATATGAAAGTTATCAGATAAATATCAAAAATTTATCAAAAGTAAATTTTTATATACTTATTCCAAATAAGAATTTTATTTTTTCATATTGAACTTATAAAAATGTCAATAACTATATTTAATGTGGGTGTTCCATCAAAAGGTGGCAAAACTGCATTTTTTGAAAAATACTTATTTTACCAGAAAAAATTATTTTGTTATCTTACCATATTCTAGAAAATGTGTAAGATGAATAATAATGTTATAAAATTAAAAATGTAGTTAATACTATTCATAACGTCTAGTCCATAATAATATATTGTTGTTTAGTGAAACACGCTATCGAGGAAAGTCGCGATTGCATGTAATGCAAGACAGATCAGTATTGTGTGTTGTGAAAGATTCTTTTGGTGTTGCGTATAACATAAGACATAAAAAAAATATTTCTCATAAAATCTCAGGATGTTACAGGTGCGGTGATGTCGCGCGGCATCGGAGTCTCAAGGGACCGCGGCCGGGGCGGGCCGCGGCGGAGGGGCGCGACGCCGTCACGCTGCGCCGGTCAGACAGGTGCCGCGGACAAGGGCCACGACAGTCTTCAAAGGGGCAGCCGGTTGAGCGGGCCGCTGGCACCACCTGAAGGTGGGACCCCCGCGGGTCCCGCGGTTATAGAAGGCCAGCCTTAATGGTTGAACTATCTTTTTAATGTTCCAACTTATTTTATTTTCTAAATATTTCTTATTCTTACATGGCCATTTGTATCCGATGTTTATGTTTATTTGGGTTTTAATTGTGGTATTTTTAAGGTTTATATTGGATGTTATCACTTCTTTGAACACATAGGAGTTTGTTTCAGGTGGGTGTTGATGAAGAGTAGTGAGTTTGAGGTAGTTTTACCTTTTATCTTGTCTATTAAATTTAATAATGTTTGTTTTCTTATCTTACAAACCATCCTTTTATATTAAATAGTGATGTATGATTTTTAGAATAATTTTTTATGAGAAATGATGTTGTTTACATAATTGTTATGAAGTATATTGAATTGTTTTGCTATTTTATACACACCTAGTGTTTTATAAACTTTTTAGTTGGCCTTTGAAATTAGAATATGGTTATTAAAGCATGGTTTGTATTTGTTAATGTATTTTTGGAATCTAAAATGGCCTTTTGTATTTATCAAATGGATTTAATTTTTTGTGGATATAAACAAAATCTGTGTATTGTTCTTTAAAAATGGATTGACATCTGAAAAAAATATGTTGGTTTCTTTTTAGAAATTTGCAATTTCTTAATGGCTATTTAAGGCCCATTTGGGTCATTTTTTAAATTTAAGGTTTAAATAACTTTGATTGAATATTCCTACATCTTGGTTTTGTTGAATGTTGTCAGAGTCCCATGCTCAGTGGCTCCTTTGTGATTAAATGGTTGAATGGAAAGATATTGTTCCTTGGTGTTACTTGGGGGTATCATGTTGTGTTTGTTTCTTGTGTAAGATGTATGTGTATGTGATTGGATCCTTGTTTGGAATTATTGTCTCACCCCCACATTATTCACGACGTCGAAACTTGGCATGGATACTAGATTTTGGGTGAATATTTGTGGCACTAGCTTAGGATTTCGATCGAGATAGTGTCTCTTAACATAGACCTTTATTTGAACTAGGATGGGGACCCTCAATCAGACCTACAAGGGTAAAATGGAGTGTGTGGGTGGGTCGATATCAGCATGTGAGGAATTCCATCGGGAAGATATAGACTTAAGTGTGTTCTAGATTATTCACCGGAACTCCTAGGTTTTTCTATTTCCTTTAGCTCTTATTTATATATGGTGTAGGACTGAGATTAATTCTTGGTTGGATTCTTTTTCATGCTACTTTTCCATTACCCTTATTTTGTGATAATTTATGATTCTCTCTTTAGTGGAATCTTTTTTTTAAATTGATGTGATGGATTTCAATGGTTTATGAAAAGTTTATAGAAAATGTTATATACTGTTTTTCTATATTTTAAATGAAAACACCATCTTCATACAAAAAAATACAACATTATTTTTATTATAAATGTAGATATATTTCAATGATAAAAGTAAAATGGATTTTTTTGGTTTTAAAGAGTAAATGTGTGAAAACCTACTTTTTTATATTATATTTCAAACCTAAAATTGGTTTTTTATTAAAATGTAATTAATTGGGAATAATATTTTAGGGAATGCCTACAGTGCTTCTATACTCACTTTTATCGTTCTTTATTATTTTTATCATTTATTGCAGGTTCGAACATGGGTTTGACCATCATGAGTGATGATTGGTTTTGGTATTATAGAGTGACCCTTGAGGTTAAATGGATATATTGTGGTCATCATGTTAATTTTGGTTTTTGTTGTTTGGTTTTTTTGTTTTCATTTTTTATAAATGATATTCAGTTTGGTAATGGTATTTATCTTTTGTTTCTCTACTTATTTTCCTTTTTTCTATTTATTTTATTTGGAAAATCCATACCTTGGTTCTATATTGATGCCCTTGAACTTGTTTCCATCTTTGGATGATCAGGAACTACTCTTGGCCCTTATGTTGATCTTGATCAAGTGACGATTTTGGGGTCAACATGGGTTGGTTCTTGACAAAATGGTATCATATGAGGTTGTGTTCATTAGGGGACACAACTTTTAGAGTGCCCTTTATAATTTGGGATGTTAGTGTAGTTGGAGTAGGGATATCATAACATGGGTAGTTGTTATAAGGGAGTGTATGGACAACACATTCAATGTCAAACATCATGTTTCCATGGGATTTCAGATTTTATTTTGTTTATTTTGTTTTTTCTGGTTGTTTTATGTTTGGGATGTGAAATGGGAGATCGTTCAGTGGTCTGCATGAGCTTTCTGGTCCTATAAATCCATGTGGACCTAATGAAATACTTCTTAAAGACCCATTTTTGTGACGGATATATTATAATATGTCTTCCAACCATATGGTAAAGTCACATATCAAAAATAGTTTCCCCTTTTCGGTCTTTTGGTATATCTTGATTCAGAAATTTTTCTAAACATCGGTGTTTTCAAGCTTCAAGAACATGATTTTCCTTCGTAATGGTTTGGATTTTTGGAAAATGGAAGATTTATTTTTCAGATTTATTATGAATAAATATTTAGAAAATATAAAATGTAATTTTGTTTTAATGAGATTGGAATTCAATAATAAAAACTAGGGGTTTATCAGTATTGTTTGTTGGGATACAAAAATTTATTTTTTTGAGGGTTTTTGGAATCTCTTTCGAATAATAAGAAATTTTGGTTAAAAATAGTTTTAACAAAATTATGTTTATTGAAAGAGATTTTTGAAATTGATGGAAATATTTTTAATATGGTGAATTGTTTTTTGGATGGAATTAATTGGAATTAATTGATGTTTTTGTGATGTTTGATATGGGAAATATATTGAGAACATGAAACATGGGATGAAAGTTTTTTTTAGAAGATGGAGAAAGTATTTTTTTGAACATTGGTATTCTTATGAGCACTAACATGCGTTGATGTGTTTTTGAGATAAATTATTGATGGAATGAGTTGATAGGTGCTTGGTTTCGCATGATAATATGCATGTGTGGGGATCCATGGAATACTTTTGGTGGGAGTTCAACCTATCAAGTCTATTTTTTTTAATTTCAAAAGTGTTACCAATTGAAATAAGTTGTGATTCTTTGAGAATTTATGGTTGTGTAGTGGATCTTCTTGTTATTTTGGAAATATTGTTTAAGTGGTGCTTTCAGTTTATGTTTTTATTAAAGGGAAGCTAAGTGGGGTTTCAGAAAACTATTTTTTGGTTGATTTTGAGTTGGTTCTTTTTTTTGTTTGGGTTTTGTTTTTGTTGAGTTATTATTTATGGATTAGTTATGATAGAGTTTATGATTCTATTGTAACATAGTATATGCCCCCACCAATGATTTGATGGTTATTCAAGGTGTAGCTATAGGTGGTTATCCGTTTGGAGGCCCTACCATTGATCAACCTAAGGAATTACTTTATGAGTTTCAAATGTTTAATCCTCCTCTATTCATGGTCAACCAGGTCCTATAGAATTGGAATAATGGATATAGACAATCAAAAGATTCATTAGTTTCCTTGATTTTATTGAGTCTTTAAAAGTTACTTTTTCTACCTTTATGCTCGAAGGTCAAACATGGAAGTGGTGGAAGTTGGTCTCTCAAAAAAAGCCTCAAGAATATATCCCCAAATAGTATTTTATGAATTTTATCATCCTATAGTATTTCTACGAGGTAGTAAAGGTGGCAGGGGGAATGTAGATGTGCAGTCTACAATAAGGTGATATATCTATGTTGGAATTATTTTTTCATTTTTTGGATATAGTTCGTTACCTTATATAGTGGACTACAAATGATTCCTTGAAGGCTCATAATTTTGAGAATGAGTTTCAGCCTAATATTTAGTTGATGGTGTATAAGTTTGTTCTAACCAACATTAGTGACATAGTGAAGAAATACCATTAGGTTGAATCTGTGTTATTAAGAGTGCTTGAGTTAAAAAACTTCATCGAGTATAAAGATGTAGTGAATGGAATTTCAGTAGGGATATAAGGATTCTTCCGAAAGATGTTGGTGCAAGTCATGGAATTAAAAGGCCTCTAGAACTTTTGTCAGCAACTTGTAATCTCATGAGTGTGAATCTTCTAAATCCCTATCCTGGTTAAAGTTCCATGTCACAGGAAAGTTAGTCTCATGGTGTGTTGTGTGTTTTGGTTTTACCTAGCGCAATGTGTGGTAGCTTTGGACACCAAAATAAGGTGTTAAAATTTGGGATTATTTTCTCATGGTATATAACGACCCATACTTTACATACATTTTTATTACTTTAGAATTGAAGCACACTTATTACAACATATAACAAAACCAAGAAAGGATCGTATAGGTATAGTGTCTTTAGAAACTGGGAAACATAAACAACTGGTTCATAGAGCATCTACTTTGCCTCCCATTTATTTCAACATATCTAGAGTCCCATTTTGGCATATTCTACTTAATAACCTTCTTCCTAACCTGGGGAAATAAAACATACAAAAGGGTGATCTCAAATGCTCAGTAAGGGTATGCAAAAGAAATATCAATCACATCATATACATACGCACATAACTTTTGGAAATCTTAGCCTGCAAAAGAGATCATAATTTCATAACATGGGATAAATCATAGTAGTGAAATGTAATCCCAATAATCATAACTTAAAACATGAAAAATTGTGGCATACACACATAATCATAGATAATCATTTCTTATTAGTCAAGACTCATTTCCAAGACTATCTTAGTGGACAAAGTCCATTTCTGAACTGAGTTCACTCCTCATTTTAGTCCTCTTTCACTGAACCGGTATAACCTACCGTTCTAGCCATGTCTATCTCATGCGATATAAAATCATTACCCAATGCATTGGAGGGGGATATATGTCCCACCCATCTCATAATGATACAATTCTTATGTGTGCCACAAAATCATAAATCAAACATCATTGCATAACCCATGTAGTAAAAATGGGATTCTTAAACAACATGACATCATAAAACAATTCATATAAGATAATGGAATTCATAAAAATATTTCCATCACAACATAATCAAATTAATGTAATAATAGGGATAGAAACATAACCCTATATTATCATAGATGGAAAATAATTTTGATAAAACACTTGAACTCCATTCTTGAGGAAAATATCCTTTCTACTTCAAAAACATTTTTCCTTTCTTAACATGTCATACAATTTTAATCCAAAATAAGTTGATTAAAAATAAGATTTAAAACTTGTAATGGAAGATTCTTGGAAATAATGTTTTAAAAATCCATTCATGTCGTATAAGATAAAAAAACATTCTTCCCGTACTTTTGTCAGAAAAGTCAAAAAGTACCTCGTATGAAAAACGACAAATGATTCCTTTTATATCTTTTACTAAAAACTCAACGAAGGGTTAAATTGGATTTTAAAAATTGTAGGTGGATGGAAATAATATTACATATTGAGGAAACATGGATGTGGATGATAAAATACACCCCAGTAAATACCAAAGTATAAACAATCTCGGATAAAAATGAGATTGTGATATTTCCCTTACCTTAGGTCCGATATGCTTTGTACGTGTCCAAACCTAATGTATAATTATTTAAATAATGTTATTGACTTATTATAGAATCATTGTTATTGTTATGATATCATATATGGTCATATTCTTAGCTTCTTATTAGTAATATTTCATTACTACTTGTTATTCAGGTGTTTATTACTTTTTGTTTTTATGCATGTTTTGTCTAATAAATTCTTATTCTTCTCTTTAGGTTATAGATACCTAATTTCCAGAATGTTATTAGTGTAATATATATCATATTCATTCATTCAATTCATTTATATAATCATTATGAAATGAATATCATGTAGAACGAGTCACATCACATCGTGGAGACGGTATTCCGTAAGTACGCACGAGTGATGATATCATTCCTATGATCGTGGAATTGTATTGGAGTGTATGTATACTATTTCAAAATCAATATCACTTTATAATAGTAATATGTAGTCATATTTACACCATTATACCCATCCAAGTAAGGTGGTGGTGGAAAATAGATTACACCATGCCGTGGAGACGGTATTCCGTACGTACGCACGTGCGGTGATTTCTTTTTCCGTAGGATGGATAGATGGTGAAATAGGGTTGTTTCATACTTATAATAACATATCAGTATATGAGTGATACTTATGTTATTACTTCATAATGAAACAACTAAAGAAGAAGAAGTGGAAGAAGAAATAAAGATGAAAGAATCGGTAACGGACATTACCTCTTCTTTGAAGTGCTTCTTTGAGACCTCCTTTTAGGGCACTAAAATAGGTCTTTGAAGAAGACCAGAACCTCTATGATGATTCTAGGGAAGTGGAGAAAAGAAATTGGCAGCGTTTGGCCGAGCTTGAAGGCTCAAAGTGGTGTGAGGAAGAGGGGGAGGAGGTGCCCTTTTATAAGGGAGGAGAGGGGCTCCTTTGAAAAAACTAAAAATATTATTTTATTATAAAGTCATGTTCGGTTTTAGATAGCTCCAAATTGATTTATTTCGAAGCTAAGGTGGGGCTGGGTCGAAATCCCCTTATCCAAGAGAATTTAGACAAGTTTAGGTTCCTATTTTAACCTTATAATTTAGATTTAACATTAAGTTAAATAATTTTACTTTTACCGTGTCTTCTTCTGTTCTTATACTATAAGGTTAATAAAATTACTATAAGTAGTCAAAAGAACCCCAAGTTGTTTATTATTAATATATATAATCCTATATAAGTCATTTGGCCGAACCTTAGATTTTTAAGAAAAAAATAACAATTACTAATATAATATTTGTATAAAAAACTATTTTATATCAATTTTGACACTATTTAGTAATTAATTTTTGTGAAAATCATAACAGAATGATTAGTTCGAAAAAAGTTAATTAAATCAATACTAACATGGAATATTAATCTATAAAATTAGTGTAATTCATAAAAAGTCTCAAATTACATTTATTTTGGTGTTTATAACATCAATTATGTCAATATTTCATTAATAAGATAATTACTGCATCATTTTTGTGTCATAAATAAATTAACTTATTTAATGTCTAAAAATTAAAAATAAAATACCATTATGTAGTAAATCTTTTTAGATTTCTAATTAATATTTATAGTCGAATTTATCTTATGTATAACCCAATATTAATAATGATTTACTTATTAAACTTTGATTTTAACTATTTTAACCCTTCTTTAAATAAATTAATAACAAATGTCCTAATCTAATCCAAGTGGGCCTAAATGGTCATATTTTATTCCTAATTTTTCTTTTTGTCAAATCAGACTTATACAATAGAATTAGGACATGTGTTAGGGTAATAATAATATCATTTTTACCCTTAATTACCCTATTTACTTTTAACCGTGGCAAATAAAAGTAAAAAGTTACTATTCACCAAAAATTATTTTCATCTCATTGAACCACATTTTACTTACAGAAATAAACCGTGTCTCTCGGATTTTTGAAATTCTACTCACAGAAGCGGTAAAATTATGTTTTATGAAAAAATCAGTTTTTTAACTACCACTTAGTGGTTTCACTATTAATCAAAAATTGAAAGTTTTCAGAAAAATACCAAAATTTCACCCTAGGATAATTTCGATATTCCGAATCCAAAAATGAAGTCCATTTTGAAAAAAAATTATAAAATTTCAAAAAATGGTTATTACTATTCATAACGGGTAGTTTTAATAATATTTTATTATCATATCATTGTTTAGTGAAACTCAGTATTGCGTACGATGCAAGCTATCGAGGAATGTCGCGATTTCGTGTAAAGGAAGCCAAACAAGTGTTGTGTGTAGAAAAAGATTCCTTTGATGATTTATATAACATAAAAGTCTCGGGTGTTACATTCTACCCCCCTTAAAATTAATTTCGTCCTCGAAATTTGTCACTTTTTAACAAACAGATGAGGATACCTCTCCCTCATCATATCCTCAAGCTCCCATGTTGCTTCTTCTAATTGGTGGTTCCTCCATAAAACTTTAACCAATCGAGTGGTCTTGTTTCATAGGACTTTTTCGCTATGATCCAGAATCTCTATCAGTTGTTCTTCATAAGAATGATCTTGCTCCAGCGGTACAACTTCTGAGCTGAGTACATGTGAAGGATCAGGTATGCACTTTCTCAGGAGAGATACATGGAACACATCGTGAACTTGAGAGAGATTCGGTGGAAGCGCCAATCGGTAAGCTACCTTCCCAACACGATCCAGTATTTTGAAAGGACTGATATATTTAGGGCTCAACTTCCCCTTCTTTCCAAATCTCATGACTCTCTTCCAAGGAGATATTCGTAAGAACACTTTATTACCCACTTCAAACTCTAGGTCTTTTCTACGGTTGTCGGAATAACTTTTATATTGACTCTGAGCTGCTATTATGTGTTGTTGAAGAGGTCAGACCTTTTATGCCATTTCATCAACGAGATCAGGTCGTAATAGATTTCTTTCCGCAACTTCATCCCAGCAAGTTGGAGTCCTGCATTTCTTTCCATAGAGTGCTTCATAAGGAGCCATCTGAATACTGGAATGAAAGATATTATTATAAGAAAATTCCACCAAAGGTAGGTGTTGATCCCAACCACCTTTGAAATCCATAGAGCAATCTCTCAACATATCTTCTAGAGTTTGAATTGTTCTCTCAGACTGACCATCTGCTTGAGAATGATAAGCAGTGCATAAACTCAACTCTGTATCCAGAGTATGCTGAAGACTTGTCCAGAACATCGAGATAAATCTCGGATCCCGATCAGATATAATAGAAAGTGGTACTCCATGCAATCTTACCACTTCCTTTACATATATCATGACAAGCTGATATGGAGAGAAATCCTCTCTAATAGCAATGAAGTGTACAGACTTTGTAAGATGATCAACTATGACCCAGATAGCATTATTGCCTTTGGAAGTTTTAGGAAGTCCTGTGACAAAGTCCATAGTGATGTTTCCCATTTCCATTCGGGTATGGTTAATGGTTGTAACATCCCCTTAGACTTTTTTCTCTCATCTTTAACTTATTGTCAAACCAAGCATCGAGAGACATATTCAGAAATATCTCTTTTCATGCCATCCCACCAGAATTACTCTTTCAGGACCCTATACATCTTCGTGCTTCCAGGATGATTAGAGAATGAAGAACTATGAGCCTCATCGAGCAACTCCTTCTTTAATTCAGGGATGGGAGGAACACAAACCCGATTCCCGAACTTTATTATCCCATCACAATCAAGGTTGAATTCTGGAACATTTCTCACCTTCTTTTGTAACTCGACATCTACTTTCTGTGCCTCTTTAATCTTCACTTGTATATATGGTTGAACATTCATTTGAGAAAGATACAATTTTTCCCCTTTCATTATAATTCCAAGATCCATCCTTTGTACATCCATAAATATTGGATCTTTTGTGATCCTCAACATGGATAAACTAGCATGGTATTGTCGACTTAATGCATCTTCCACCTTGTTTGCTTTCCTACGGTGGTAATGAATTGAGAAGTCGTAATCCTTAATCAGCTCCAACCATCTTGTTTGGAGCATATTCAGCTCCTTTTGTGTGAAAATATATTTTAAACTTTTATGATCAGTATAAATATCACACCTTTCACCATAATGGTAATGCCTCCAAATATTTAATGCAAAGATTACCGCAGTTAAATCCAAATCATGTGTTGGGTAATTTTGCTCATGGATTTTCAACTGTCGTGAGACATAAGCTATCGCCATATCATTTTACATAAGAACACACCCCAATCCCTTCTTGGATGCATCACTATAGATCACAAACCTTTCTCCACTACAAAGCAGTGTGAGTATAGGTGCACTGGATAACCTTCTTTTCAACTCCTTGAAATTCTCTTCACATTCCTCCATCCAAACAAACATAACTCCTTTCCGAGTCAACTTGGTGAGTGGATTAGATAATCGTGAAAAATAATTCACAAAACGTCGATAATATCCAGCCAAACCAAGAAAACTTCAGATCTCAGTTACTGTTGTAGGTCTTGACCATCTTTCGATAACCTCTGTTTTTTCTGGATCCACAGATATACCCTCTTTTGAGATTATGTGACCCAAAAATGCAACTTTTTGAACCCAAAATTCACACTTGGTAAATTTGGCATAAAGCTTCTCCTTTCTCAGGGTCTTCAATATAATTCTCAAGTGATCTTCATGTTCTTCCTAGATCTTTGAATAGACAATAATATAATCTAAAAAGACTACCAAAAATTGATCAAGATAGTCTCTAAAGACTCTATTCATCAGATCCATGAAGATAGCAGGGGAATTAGTAAGACCAAATGACATCACTATAAATTCATAGTGTCCATACCTTGTACGAAAAGCCATCTTTGGTATATCCTCCCTTTTGACCCTTAATTGATGATACCCTGAACGAAGATCAATCTTGGAAAAGTATTGAGCTCCGTGTAGTTGGTCAAATAGGTCATCAATGCACGGGAGAGGATATTTGTTCTTGATAATGATCTTGTTAAGTTCTCGATAATCAATGCAGAGTCTCATTGATACATCTTTCTTCTTAACAAACTGAACAGGTGCTCCCCAAGGTGACACACTAGGGCGTATGAACCCCTTATCACGATTCTCTTGGAGTTGCTTCTTCAATTCCTGCAACTCAATTGGGTCCATTCTATAAGGTGTCTTTGAAATAGGCAAAGAACCCGGTACGAGTTCTATTGAAAACTCAACTTCAATATTCGGTGGAAGACCCGTTAATTCCTCTGGAAAGACATCATAAAACTCCCGTACAATGGACATATTCTTAATCGTGAGTTTCTCACCAACAAATTGAGATAAATAACCTTAATTTAGTGTAATCAATACCCATAAAATGGAAGAAATTTCCACTAGAAGGTTATGTTCATCCTTGCATCGATAGACGATCATAGATTGATCTGGAATATGAAATGTGACTTCCCTTCATTGGCAATTGATACAAGATCCATGTAGAGAAAGCCAATCCATGCCAAGAATCACATCAAATTCCACTATAGGAAGGATCACAAGATTTTCAGGAATCACTTTCCCACAAACATCAATCGGAGAAGAATTATAAACTTTTGATGCGACTGTTGTGCCATTAGGTGTTTTCACAACTAACTCAACATCTAATTGTTGAGGTAATACGGTGATACCCATAGAAAATTCTTCAGAAATAAGGGAGTGGGTGGATCCAGAATCAAATAAAACATTTTCTACTTTAGAGTGGATGGTAAGTGTACCATTCACCACATCGTTATCGTACTCCACATCACTGATAGAAATTGCATGTTACTTTCCTTTGTATTTAGCCTTAAGAGTTTGTTGACGTCGACCATCATCATCAACCCTAGGATTAGGGTATTTATTGGCATAATGTACCATCTCCATGAACTTGAAACATTGAAGTGTAGAAGGTTCATTCTATGTATCCATTCCTTTGTTTTCATCATTAGACATCTTCTTACCATCATTGTGGCATTCAAATGCCCGATGACATTCCTTTCCACATTTGAAACATTTACTTGTCCCTTTAAGAAAACTCCCTCCATGTTTCTTTCCACACTTTGAGCATAAGGGAAAGCTCATCTTCTTTTTAGTGTGCTCTTTAGATTTTCCTTTGAATTCCATTTTCCTCTTCTTATCAAACCCATATTACTGATGGGTTACCCCAATCTCCATCTTGACTTTGAGATCACATTGAACGATTTCCTCGTAGCTATTGAAGTCCTTTATGGCCAACGCCCTTCGAAGACTTGGTTATAAGCCACTAAAGAATCGATCGATATTACTCTCAGGTTGGATAATAACACCAGATGCGTACCTTGAATGTCTTGTAAAATTTGCTTCACAGGTACCAACAAATTCATCATCATTTTACTTCAGTTCAAGAAACTCTTTCTCCATCTTTTTTCATAGAATACGAGGGAAGTAATTATTGAAAAATAAGTTCTTGAACTCGTCCCATTCCATGGACTCAATTTCATCCCTTTTCCTCGTATTCTTAATAAGATTCCACCATTGATCATCATCACCTTCCAAACGATACACTGCTAAGATGACTTTATCATGCTCAGAACATTGAAGAACTAAAAATATCTTTTTAGTAGTACTAATCCATTGTTCAGCAACTAATGGATTAGTAGACCTGTTGAAAGAAGGTGGATGCTGCCTCATGAAGGATTCAACAGACTGTTGCTCCTTCCTTTGCTCATTTGGAAGTCCTGCATGATTCATTGCTTGAGAAAGTTGTGTGATCATGGCAACAAGATTTTTCATTCCAGCTCCCATAACGTTTGGTTGCTCCGGGGGACAATCATTGCATTGCCCGTCGCATTCCGCATTAACACGGTTCCTTCGGGTTCCATCCATTGACTAAAACCAAGAAGAATAGTGTGAGAAACACTAATTATATTAGGAAACCACATAATCAAGAATAAAATTCCACACTTAAGGTCTTATCCTAGGTTATTCATGGTCATTTCTAAAACACTAGGATTTTGTTCTATGCTTAGACTTATACTTAGAGTTCTTACTAAGGCTTTCACATCCTAGTTTCCAAAGGTTGACTATAACCTTTCCTCTAATACCAACTATAACGACCCATACTTTACATACATTGTTATTACTTCAGAATTGAAGCACACTTATTACAACATATAATTAAACCAATAAAGGACCATATAGGTATAGTGTCTTTATAAACTGGGAAACATAAACAACTGGTTCATAAAGAATCTACTTTGCCTGCCATTTGTTTCATCATATCTAGAGTCCCTTTTTGGAATATTCTACTTAATAACCTTCTTCCTGACCTGGGGAAATAAAACATACAAAAGGGTGATCTCAAATTCCCAGTAAGGGTAAACAAAGGAAATATCAATCACATCAAATACATAAGCACATAAATTTTGGAAATCTTAACCTTCAAAAGAGATTATAATTTCATAACATGGGATAAATCATTGTAGTGAAATGTAATCCCAATAATCATAAAATAAAACATGAAACTTTGTGTCATACACACATAATCATAGACAATCATTTCTTATTAGTCAAGACTCATTGCCAAGACTATCTTAGTGGACAAAGTCCATTTCTGAACCGAGTTCACTCCTCTTTTCAGTCCTGTTTCACTGAACCGGTATAACCTACCGTTCCGGCCATGTATATCTCATGAGATATAAAATCGTTACCCAATGCATTGGAAGGAGATATAGGTCCCCCCATCTAATAATGATACCATTCTTATGTTTGCCACAAAATCATAAATCATAATCATTGCATAAACCATGTAGTAAAAATAGGATTCTTAAACAACATGACATTATAAAACAATTCATATAAGATAAAGGAATTCATAAAAATATTTCCATCACAACATAATCAAATCCATGTAATAATAGTGATAGAAACAGAACTCTATATTATCTTATATGGAAAATAATTTTGATAAAACACTAGAACTCCATTCTTGAGGAAAATATCCTTTCTACTTTAAAAACATTTTTCCTTTCTTAACATGTCATGAAATTTTAATCTAAAAGAAGTTGATTAAAAATAAGCTTGAAAACTTGTAAAGGAAGATTCTTGGAAATAATTTTTTAAAAATCCATTCATGTCGTATAAGTTAAAAAAACATTCTTCCCGTACATTTGTTGGAAAAGTCAAAAAGTACCTCATACGAAAAATGACAAAATATTCCTTTTATATCTTTTAATAAAAACTCACCGAAGGGTAAAATTGGATTTAAAAAATTGTAGTTGGATGGAAATAATATTACATATTGAGGAAACATGGGTGTGGATGATAAAATACACCCCAGTAAATACCAATGTATAAACAATCTCGGATAAAAACGAGATTGTGATATTTCCCTTACCTTAGGTCCGATATGCTTTGTACGTGTCCGAACCTCCTGTATACTGATTTAAATAATGTTATTGACTTATTAAAGAATCATAATTATTGTTATGATATCATATATGGTCATATTCTTAGCTTCTTATTAGTAATATTTCATTACTACTTGTTATTCAGGTGTTTATTACTTTTTGCTCTTATGCGTGTTTTGTCGAATAAATTATTATTCTTCTCTTTAGGTTATAGATACCTCATTTCCAGAATGGTATTAGTGTAATATATATCATATTAATTCATTCAATTCATTCAATTCATTTATATAATCATTATGAAATGAAGATCATTTAGAACGAGTCGCATCACATCGTGGAGACGGTATTCCGTACGTATGCACGAGTGATGATATCATTCCTATGATCGTGGAATTGTATTGGAGTGTATGTATACTATTTCAGAATAAATATCACTTTATAATATTCATATATAGTCATTATTTACACCATTATACCGATCCAAGTAATGTGGTGGTGGAAAATAGATTACACCACAGCGTGGAGACGGTATTCCATAAGTACGCACACGCGGTGATTTCTTTTTCCGTAGGATGGATAGATGGTGAAATAGGTTTGTTTCATACTTATAATAACATATTAGTATATGAGTGATACTTATTTTATTACTTCATAATGAAACAACTAAATAAGAAGAAGTGGAAGAATAAATAAAGATGAAAGAATCGGTAACAGACATTACCTCTTCTTTGAAGTGCTTCTTTGAGACCTCCTTTTAGGGCACTAAAATAGGTCTTTGAAGAAGCCCAGAACCTCTAGGATGTTTCTAGGTAAGTGGAGAGAAGAAATTGGCAGGGGTTGGCCGTGCTTAAACTCTCAAAGTGGCGTGAGGAAGAGGGGGAGGATGAGCCCTTTTATAAGGGAGGAGAGGGGCTCCTTTGGAAAAACTAAAAATATTATTTTATTATAATGTCACGTTCAATTTTAAATAGCTCCAAATTGATTTATTTCAAAGCTATGGTATGGATGGGTAGAAATCCTCTCATCCAATAGAATTTAGACAAGTTTAGATTCATATTTTAACCTTATCATTTTGATTTAACATTAAGTTAAATAATTTTACTTTTACCGTGTCTTCTTGTGTTCTTATACTATAAGGTTAATAAACTTACTATAAGCAGTCAAACGAACCCCATGTTGTTTATTATTAATATATATAATCTTATATAAGTCATTTGTCCGAACCTTAGATTTTTAGTAATAAAATAACAATTACTAATATAATATTAGTTCTAAAAACTATTTTATGTCAATTTTGACACTATTTAGTAATTAATTTTTGCGAAAATCATAACAGAATGATTAGTTCGAAAAAAGTTAATTAAATCAATATTAACATGTCATATTAATCTATAAAATTAGTTTAATTCATAAAAAGTCTCAAATTACATTTATTTTGGTGTTTATAACATCAATTATGTTAATATTTCATTAATAAGATAATTACTACATCATCTTTGTGTCATAAATAAATTAAATTATTTAATGTCTAAATATTACAAATAAAATACCATTATGTAGGAAATATTTTTAGATTTATAATTAATATTTATAGTCGAATTTATCTTATGTATAACCCCATATTAAAATGATTTACTTATTAAACTTTGATTTTAACTATTTTAACCCTTCTTTAAATAAATTAATAATAAATGTCCTAATCTAATCCAAGTGGGCCTAAATGGTCATATTTTATTCCTAAGATTGTTTTTGGTCGAATCACACTTATCCAATAGAATTAGGACATGTTTTAGGGTAAAAATAATATCATTTTTCCCCTTAATTACCCTATTTACTTTTAACCGTGGTAAATAAAAGTAAAAAGTTACTATTCACCAAAAATTATTTTTATCTCATTGTACCACTTTTTACTTACTGACATCAACAGTTTCTCTTGGATTTTTGAAATTCCAATCACAGAAGCGGTAAAATTTGATTTATGAAAAAATCATTTTTTTAACTACCACTTAGTGGTTTCACTATTCATCAAAAATTGAAAGTTTTCAGAAAAATACCAAAATTTCATCCTAGGATAATTTAGATATTACGAATCCAAAAATGAAGTCCATTTTGAAAAATAAAATTTATAAAATTTCAAAAAGTGGTTATTAATATTCATAACGGCTAGTTTTAATAATATTTTATTAGCATATCATTATTTAGTGAAACTCGGTATTGCGTACGACGCAAGCTATCGAGGAAGGTTGTGATTTCGTATAAAGCAAGCCAAGCAAGTGTTGTGTGTAAAAAAATATTCCTTTGATGATTTATATAACATAAAAGTCTCGTGTGTTACATGGTAGTAGGGCAATGAATGATTCAAGACATCAAAGATTTATCCATAGGTTATGGAGTGAATCTATTCATACAGTCTAAAAATTTAGAAGGATGTGTCAAACTTTAAATATTATATCATCTCCACTATTGGGGTGTAACTCCTCAACCCTAGAATCTTGTATCTGATGCATTATTTTAATACATTGGCATGATTAAAAAAATCATATTCCGACTGACTCATCTATTCAGTAGTTTTGAAAGAAAAATTACATAGTTTTTATTTAGTTTACAATTCAAAAAATGAAATAAAACATATATAATCCTTTGATAATTCCATTATTCACCTAGATAACCCCACATATCATTTTTAATAGACATCTTGTAATCCTGGGAACGTAAAACATAAAAATGAGGTGATCTCAGATGCTTAGTGAGGGTAAACAATAAACTAAAATCTATCATAAATAAGAATAAAATTTTATGTCAAGGTATAAAACTAAAAAAATCCTTTTAAACATAATATTCAAAATAATAAAGCAATAATAAATCAAATAATTCCATTTAAACATTCACATGGAGATTCTACTAGTTGAATAATCACAAGTTATATCAATAAATTGTTTTATAAATATGGAATAAAATTTTTTGGACATCTAAAACATACAATTAAGGATGTGTTCCTTATAACAACCCATACATTACATACATTGTTATTACTTCAGAATTGAATCACACTTATTACAACATATAACAAAACCAAGAAAGGACCGTATAGGTATAGTGTCTTTAGAAACTAGGAAACATAAACAACTGGTTCATAAATCATGTACTTTGCCTCCCATTTATTTCATCATATCTAGAGTCCCTTTTTGGCATATTCTACTTAATAACCTTCTTCCTGACCTGGGGAAATAAAAAATACAAAAGGTTGAGCTCAGATTCTCAGTAAGGGTAAACAAAAGAAATATCAATCACATCATAAACATAAGCACATAACTTTTGGAAATCTTAACCTACAAAAGAGATCATAATTTCATAACATGGGATAAATAATAGTAGTGAAATGTAATCCCCATAATCATAACATTAAACATGAAACTTTGTGGCATACACACATAATCATAGAGAATCATTTCTTATTAGTCAAGACCCATTGCCAAGACTATCTTAGTGGACAAAGTCCATTTCTGAACCGAGTTCACTCCTCGTTTCAGTCTTGTTTCACTGAATCGGTATAACCTACCGTTCCAACCATGTCTATCTCATGAGATATAAAATCTTTACCCAATGCATTGGAGGGAGATATAGGTCCCAGCCATCTCACAATGATACCATTCTTATGTGTGCCACAAAATCATAAATCATACATCATTGCATAACCCATGTAGTAAAAATGGGATTCTTAAAAAACATGACATCATAAAACAATTCATATAAGATAAAGGAATTCATAAAAATATTACCATCACAACATAATCAAATACATGTAATAATAGGGATAGAAACAGAACCCAATATTATCTTAGATGGAATATAATTTTGATAAAACACTTGAACTCCATTCTTGAGGAAAATATCCTTTCTACTTCAAAAACATTTTTCCTTTCTTAACATGTCATACAATTTTAATATAAAATAAGTTGATTAAAAATAAGCTTGAAAACTTGTAAAGGAATATTCTTGGATATAATGTTTTAAAAATCCATTCATTCTGTATATGTTAAAAAAACATTCTTCACGTACTTTTGTCAGAAAAGTCAAAAAGTACCTCGTACGAAAAACGACAAAAGATTCCTTTTATATCTTTTACTAAAAACTCACCGAAGGGTAAAATTGGATTTAAACAATTTTAGGTGTATGGAAATAATATTACATATTGAGGAAACATGGATGTGGATGATAAAATACACCACAGTAAATACCAAAGTATAAATAATCTCGAATAAAAATGAGATTGTGATATTTCCCTTACGTTAGGTCCGATATGCTTTGTACGTGTCCGAACCTCCTGTATAATGATTTAAATAATGTTATTGACTTATTCAAGAATTATACTTATTTTTATGATATCATATATGGTCATATTTTTAGCTTCTTATTAGTAATATTTCATTACTACTTGTTATTCGGGTGTTTATTACTTTTTGTTCTTATGCGTGTTTTGTCGAATAAATTCTTATTCTTCTCTTTAGGTTATAGATACCTCATTTCCGGAATGGTATTAGTGCAATATATATCATATTAATTCATTCAATTCATTTATATAATAATTATGAATTGAAGATCATGTAGAACGAGTCGCATCACATCGTGGAGACGGTATTCCGTACGTACGCACGAGTGATGATATCGTTCCTATGATCGTGGAATTGTATTGGAGTGTATGTATACTATTTCAGAATCAATATCACTTTATAATAGTCATATATAGTCATTAATTACACCATTATACCCATCCAAGTAAGGTGGTGTTGGAAAATAGATTACACCACGGCGTGGAGACGGTATTCCGTACGTACGCACGCGCGGTGATTTCTTTTTCCGTAGGATGGATAGATGGGGAAATAGGGTTGTTTCATACTTATAATAATGTATAATTATATGAGTGATACTGATGTTATTACTTCATAATGAAACAATTAAATAAGAAGAAGTGGAAGAAGAAATAAAGATGAAAGAATCGGTAACGGACATTACCTCTTCTTTGAAGTGCTTCTTTGAGACCTCCTTTTAGGGCACTAAAATAGGTCTTTGAAGAAGACAAGAACCTCTTGGATGTTTCTAGGTAAGTGGAGAAAAGAAATTTCCAGGGGTTGGCCGAGATTGATGTCTCAAAGTGGTGTGAGGAAGAGGGGGAGGAGGTGCCCATTTATAAGGGAGGAGAGGGGATCCTTTGAAAAAACTAAAAATATTATTTTATTATAAAGTCATGTTCGGTTTTAAATAGCTCCAAATTGATATATTTTGAATCTAAGGTGGATATGGGTCGAAATACTCTCATCAAATATAATTTAGAAAAGTTTAGGTTCCTATTTTAACCTTATCATTTAGATTTAACATTAAGTTAAATAATTTTACTTTTACCTTGTCTTCTTGTGTTCTTATACTATAAGGTTAATAAACTTACTATAAGCAGCCAAAAGAACCCCAAGTTGTTTATTATTAATATATATAATCTTATCTAAGTCATTTGGCCGAACCTTAGATTTTTAGGAATAAAATAACAATTACTAATATAATATTTGTTTTAAAAACTATTTTATGTCAATTTTGACACTATTTAGTAATTAATTGTTGTGAAAATCATAAAAGAATAATTAGTTCGAAAAAAGTTAATTAAATCAGTACTAACATGTCATATTAATCATGAAAATTATTTTAATTCATAAAAAGTCTCAAATTACATTTATTTTGGTGTTTATAACATCAATTATGTCAATATTTCATTAATAAGATAATTACTGCATCATCTTTGTGTCATAAATAAATTAAATTATTTAATGTCTAAAAATTAAAAATAAAATACCATTATGTAGGAAAGATTTTTAGATTTCTAATGAATATTTATAGTCGAATATATCTTATGTATAACCCCATATTCAAAATGATTTACGTATTAAACTTTGATTTTATCTATTTTAACCCTTCTTTAAATAAATTAATAATAAATGTCCTAATCTAATCCAAGTGGACCTAAATTTTCATATTTTATTCCTAAGTTTGTTTTTGGTCGAATCAAACTTATCCAATAGAATTAGGACATGTGTTAGGGTAATAATAATATCATTTTTACCCTTAATTACCCTATTTACTTTTAATCGTGGTAAATAAATGTAAAAAGTTACTATTCACCAACAATTATTTTCATCTCATTGAACCAAATTTTACTTACTGACATCAACCGTGTCTCTCGAATTTTTGAAATTCCACTCACAGAAGTGGTGAAATTAAGTTTTATGAAAAATTCAGTTTTTTAACTACCACTTAGTGGTTTCACTATTCATCAAAAATTGAAAGTTT
Organism: Viscum album; assembly: GCA_963277665.1. Lineage (NCBI taxonomy): Eukaryota > Viridiplantae > Streptophyta > Magnoliopsida > Santalales > Viscaceae > Viscum > Viscum album. The sequence continues at coordinate 764,494,128 of OY728119.1, read as the reverse complement.
TCAGAAAAATATCAAAATTTCACCCTAGGATAATTTTGATATTCCGAATCCAAAAATGAAGTCCATTTTGAAAAAAAATTATAAAATTTCAAAAAGTTGTTATTACTATTCATAACAGCTAGTTTTAAAAATATTTTATTAGCATATCATTGTTTAGTGAAACTCGGTATTGCGTACGACGCAAGCTATCGAGGAAGGTCGCGATTTCGTGTAAAACAAGAAAAGCAAGTGTTGTGTGTAGAAAAAGATTCCTTTGGTTATTTATATAACATAAAAGTCTCGGGTGTTACATTCTACCCCCCTTAAAATGAATTTCGCCCTCGAAATTCGTCACTTTGTAACAAACAGATGAGGATACCTCTCCTTCATCATATCCTCAAGATCCCATGTAGCTTCTTCTAATTAGTAGTTCCTCCATAAAACTTTCACCAATCGAGTGGTCTTGTTTTGTAGGAATTTTTTGCTACGATCCAGAATCTCTATCGGTTGTTCTTTATAAGAAAGATCTTTCTCCAGTGGTAGAACTTCTGAGCTGAGTACATGTGAAGGATTATGTATGTACTTTCTCAGGAGAGATACATGGAACACATCGTGAACTTGAGAGAGATTCAGTGGAAGCGCCAATCGGTAAGCTACCTTCCCAACACGATCCAGTATTTCGAAAGGACCGATATATCTAGGGCTCAACTTCCCCTTCTTTCCAAATCTCATGACTCTCTTCCAGGGAGATATTCGTAAGAACACTTTATCACCAACTTCAAACTCTAGGTCCTTTCTTCGGTTGTTAGCATAACTTTTCTATCGACTCTGAGCTGCTCTTATGTGTTGTTTAATGGATCTGACCTTTTCCTCCATTTCATCAACGAGATCAGGTCCTAATAGATTTCTTTCCCCAACTTCATCCCAGCAAGTTGGAGTCCTGCATTTCTTTCCATAGAGTACTTCATAAGGAGCCATCTGAATACTGGAGTGAAAGCTATTATTATAAGAAAATTCCACCAAAGGTAGGTGTTGATCCCAACCACCTTTGAAATCCATAGGGCAAGCTCTCAACATATCTTCTAGAGTTTGAATTTTTCTCTCAGACTGACCATCTGTCTGAGAATGATAAGCGGTGCTGAAACTCAACTATGTATCCAGAGTATACTAAAGACTTCGCCAGAACTTCGAGGTAAATCTCAGATCCCGATCAGATATAATAGAAAGTGGTACTCCATGAAATCTTACCACTTCCTTTAAATATATCCTGGCAAGATGATCTAGAGAGAAATCCTCTCTAATATCAATGAAGTGCGCAGACTTTGTAAGACGATCAACTATGACCCAGATAGCATTATTGCCTTTGGATGTTTTAGGAAGTCCTGTGACAAAGTCCATAGTGATGTTTTCCCATTTCCATTCGGGTATGGGTAATGGTTGTAAAATCCCCTTAGACTTCTGTCTCTCAGCTTTAACTTGTTGACAAACCAAGCATCGAGAGACATATTTAGAAACATCTCTTTTCATGCCATCCCACCAGATGTACTTTTTCAGGTCCCTATACATCTTCGTGCTTCCAGGATGAATAGAGAATGAAGAACTATGAGCCTCATCCAGCAGCTCCTTCATTAATTCAGGGATCAGAGGAACACAAACCCGATCCCTGAACTTTATTATCCCATCACAATCAAGGTTGAATTCAGGAACATTTCTCACCTTCTTTTGTAACTCGAAATCTTCTTTCTGTGCCTCTTTAATCTTCACATGTATAGATTGTTGAACATTCATTTGAGAAAGATGCGATTTTCCCCTTTCATTATAATTCCAAGATCTATCCTTTGTAAATCCATAAATATTGGATCTTTTGTGATCCTCATCATGGATAAACTAGCATGGTCTTTTTGACTTAATGCATCTGCCACCTTGTTTGCTTTCCCAGGGTGGTAATGAATTGAGCAGTCGTAATCCTTAATCAGCTCCAACCATCTTCTTTGGCGCATATTCAGCTCCTTTTGTGTGAAAATATTCTTTAAAATTTTATGATCAGTATAAATATCACACCTTTCACCATAAAGGTAATGCCTCCAAATATTTAATGCAAAGATTACCGCAGCTAACTCCAAATCATGTGTTGGGTAATTTTGCTCATGGATTTTCAACTGTCGTGAGGCATAAGCTATCACCATATCATTTTGCATAAGAACACACCCCAATCCCTTCTTGGATGCATCACTGTAGATCACAAACCTTTCTCCACTACAAGGAAGTGTGAGTACAGATGCATTGGATAACCTTCTTTTCAACTCCTTAAAATTCTCTTCACATTCCTCCGTCCAAACAAACTTAACTCCTTTCCGAGTCAACATGGTGAGTGGATTAGATAATCATGAAAAATCATTCACAAAACGTCGATAATATCCAGCCAAACAAAGAAAAATTCGGATCTAAGTTACTGTTGTTGGTCTCGACCATCTTTTGATAACCTCTGTTTTTGCTGGATCCACAGATATCCCCTCTTTTGAGATTATGTGACCAAAAAATGCAACTTTTTGAAGCCAAAATTCACACTTGATAAATTTGGCATAATTCTTCACCTTTCTCAGGGTCTTCAATATAATTATCAAGTGATCTTCATGTTCTTCCTTTCTCTTTGAATAGACAAGAATATCGTTTATAAAGCCTACCACAAATTGATCAAGATAGTCTCTAAAGACTCTATTCATCAGATCCATGAAGATAGCAGGGGGATTAGTAAGAACAAATGGCATCACTATAAATTCATAGTTTCCATGCCTTGTACAGAAAGCCGTATTTGGTATATCCTCCCTTTTGACCCTTAATTGATGATACCCTGAATGAAGATCAATCTTGGAAAAGTATTGAGCTCCGCGTAGTTGGTCAAATAGGTCATCAATGCGAGGGAGAGGATATTTGTTCTTGATAGTGATCTTGTTAAGTTCTCGATAATCAATGAAGAGTCTCATTGATCCATCTTTCTTCTTAACAAACAAAAAAGGTGATCCCCAAGGTGACGCACTAGGGTGTATGAACCCCTTATCAAGATTCTCTTGGAGTTTCTTCTTCAATTCCTGCAACTCAATTGGGGCCATTCTATAAGGTGTCTTTGAAATAGGCAAAGCACCCGGTACGAGTTCTATTGAAAACTCAACTTCACGATTCGGTGGAAGACCCGATAATTCCTATGGAAAGACATTATCAAACTCCCGTACAATGGGCATATTCTTAATCATGAGTTTCTCACCAACCATTTGAGATAAAAAACCTTCATTTAGTGGAATCTATACCCATAAAATGGAATAAATTTCCACTGGAAGGTTATGTTCATCCTTGCATCGATAGACGACCATAGATTGATCTGGGATATGAAATGTGACTTCCATTCTTTGGCAATTGATATGAGATCCATGTAGAGAAAGCCAATCCATGCCAAGAATCACATCAAATTCCACTATAGGAAGGATCACAAGATTTGCAGGAATCACTTTCCCACAAACTTCAATCGGAGATGAATTATAAACTTTTGATGCAACTGTTGTGCCATTAGGTGTTGTCACAGATAACTCAACATCTAATTGTTGAGGTAATATGGTGATACCCTTAGAAAATTCTTCAGAAATAAAGGAGTGGCTGGATCAAGAATCAAATAAAACATTTGCTACTTTAGAGTGGATGGTAAGTGTACCTTTTACCACATCGTTATCATACTCCACATCGCTGATAGAAATTGCATGTGACTTTACTTTGTCTTTAGCCTTAATAGTTTGTTGACGTCGACCATCATCATCAACCCTTGGATTAGGGCATTTATTGGCATAATGTTCAATCTCCTTGAACTTGAAACATTCAAGTGTAGTAGGTTCATTCTGTGTATCCCTTCCTTTGTTTTCATCATTAGACATCTTCTTCCCATCATTGCAGCATTCAAATTCCCGATGACCTTCCATTCCACATTTGAAACATTTACTTGTCCCCTAAGTCAACTCCTTCCATGTTTCTTTCCACACTTTGAGCATAAGGGAAAGCTCATCTTCTTTTCAGTGTGCTCTTTAGATTTTCCATTTAATTCCATTTTCCTCTTCTTATCAAACCCATATGACTGATGGGTTACCCCAATCTCCATCTCGACTTTGAGAGCACATCGAACGATTTACTCGTAGATATTGAAGTCCCTTATGGATAACACCCATTGAAGACTTGGTTTTAAGCAACTAAAGAATCGAACGATCTTACTCTCAGGTTGGATAATAAGACCAGAAGCGTACCTTGCAAGTCTTGTAAAATTTTCTTCATAGGTACCAATAGATTCATCATCCTTTTGCTTCAGTTCAAGAAACTCTTTCTCCATCTTTGTTCGGAGAATATGAGGGAAGTACTTATTGAAAAATAAGTTCTTGAACTCGTCCCATTCCATGGACTCAATTTCATCCCTTTGCCTCGTATTCTTAATAAGATTCCACCATTGATCAGCATCACCTTCCAAACGATACACTACTAAGATGACTTTATCATGCTCAGAACATTAAAGAACTGAAAATAGCTTTTCAGTAGTACTAATCCATTGTTTAGCAACTAATGGATCAGTAGACCCGCTGAAAGAAGGTGGATGCTTCCTCATGAAGGATTCAATAGAATGTTGCTCCTTCCTTTTCTCTTTTGGAAGTCCTGCGTGATTCATATCATGAGAAAGTTGCGTGATCATGGCTACAAGATTTTTCATTTCAGCTCCCATAATGTTTGGTTGCTTCGGGGGACAATCATTGCATTTCCCGTCACATTTCGCTTTAACACGGTTCATTCGGGTACCATCCATTGACTAAAACCAAGAAGAATAGTGTGAGAAACACTAATTATATTAGGAAACCACATAATCAAGAATAAAATTTCACACTTAAGGTCTTATCCTAGGTTATTCATGGTCATTTATAAAACACTAAGATTGTGTTCTATGCTTAGACTTATCCTTAGGGTTCTTACTAAGGCTTTCACATCCTAGTTTCCAAAGGTTGACTATACCATTCCTCTGATACCAACTATAACGACCCATACTTTACATACATTGTTATTACTTCAGAATTGAAGCACACTTATTACAACATATAATAAAACCAAGAAAGGACAGTATAGGTATAGTGTCTTTAGAAACAGGGAAATATAAAAAACTGGTTCATAAAGCATCTACTTTGCCTCCCATTTATTTCATCAAATCTAGAGCCCCTTTTTGGCATATTCTACTTAATAACCTTCTTCCTGACCTGGGGAAATAAAACATACAAAAGGGTGAGCTCAAATTCTCAGTAAGGGTAAACAAAAGAAATATCAATCACATCATATACATAAGCACATAACTTTGGGAAATCTTGACCTGCAAAAGAGATCATAATTTCATAACATGGGATAAATCATAGTAGTGAAATGTAATCCCAATAATCATAACATAAAACATGAAACATTTTGGCATACACACATAATAATATAGAATCATTTCTTATTAGTCAAGACTCATTGCCAAGACTATCTTAGTGGACAAAGTCCATTTCTGAACCGAGTTCACTCCTCGTTTCAGTCCTATTTCACTGAACTGGTATAACCTACCGTTCCAGCCATGTCTATCTCATGAGATATAAAATATTTACCCAATGAATTTGAGGGAGATATAGGTCCCACCCATCTCATAATGATACCATTCTTATGTGTGCCACAAAATCATAAATCATACATCATTGCATAACCCATGTAATAAAAATGGGATTCTTAAACAACATGACATCATAAAATAATTCATATAAGATAAAGGAATTCATAAAAATATTTCCATCACAACATAATCAAATCCATGTAATAATAGGGATAGAAACATAACCCTATATTATCTTAGATGGAAAATAATTTTGATAAAACACTTGAACTCCATTCTTGAGGAAAATATCCTTTCTACTTCAAAAACATTTTTCCTTTCTTAACATGTCATACAATTTTAATCTAAAAAAAGTTGATTAAAAATAAACTTGAAACATTGTAAAGGAAGATTCTTTGAAATAATGTTTTAAAAATCCATTCATGCCGTATAAGTTAAAAAAAACATTCTTCCAGTACTTTTGTCGGAAAAGTGAAAAAGTACCTCATACGAAAGACGACAAAAGATTCCTTTTATATCTTTTACTAAAAACTCACCGAAGGGTAAAATTTAATTTAAAAAATTGTAGGTGGATGGAAATAATATTACATATTGAGGAAACATGGATGTGGATGACAAAATACACCCCATTAAATACCAAAGTATAAACAATCTCGGATAAAAATGAGATTGTGATATTTCCCTTACCTTAGGTCCGATTTGCTTTGTACGTGTCCGAACCTACTATATAATGATTTAAATAATGTTATTGACTTATTCCAGAATCATACTTATTGTTATGATATCATATATGGTCATATTCATAGCTTCTTATTAGTAATATTTCATTACTACTTGTTATTCGGGTGTTTATTACTTTTTGTTCTTATGTGTGTTTTGTCGAATAAATTCTTATTCTTATATTTAGGTTATAGATACCTCATTTACAAAATGTTATTAGTGTAATATATATCATATTAATTCATTCAATTCATTTATATAATCATTATGAAATGAAGATCATGTAGAACGAGTCGCATCACATCGTGGAGACGGTATTCCTTACGTACACACGAGTGATGATATCATTCCTATGATCGTGGAATTGTATTGGAGTGTATGTATACTATTTAAGAATAAATATCACTTTATAATAGTCATATATAGTCATTATTTACACCATTATACCCATCCAAGTAAGGTGGTGGTGGAAAATAGATTACACCACAGCGTGGAGATGGTATTCCGTACGTACGCACGCGCGGTGATTTCTTTTTCAGTAGGATGGATAGATGGTGAAATAGTGTTGTTTCATAATTATAATAACATATCAGTAAATGAGTGATACTGATGTTATTACTTCATAATGAAACAACTAAATAAGAAGAACTGGAAGAAGAAATAAAGATGAAAGAATCGGTAACAGACATTACCTCTTCTTTGAAGTTCTTCTTTGAGACCTCCTTTTAGGGCACTAAAATAGGTCTTTGAAGAAGACCAGAACCTCTAGGATGTTTCTAGGGAAGTGTAGAGAATAAATTGGCAGGGTTTTTCCGAGCTTGAAGGATCAAATTGGTGTGAGGAAGAGGGGGAGGAGGTGCCCTTTTATAAGGGAGGAGAGGGGCTCCTTTGGAAAAACTAAAAATATTATTTTATTATAAAGTAAAGTTCGGTTTTAAATAGCTCCAAATTGATATATTTTGAAGATAAGGTGGGTATGGGTCGAAATAATCTCATCCAGTAGAATTTAGAAAAGTTTAGGTTCCTATTTTAACCTTATCAGTTAGATTTAACATTAAGTTAAATAAGTTTATTTTTACCGTGTCTTCTTGTGTTCTTATACTATAAGGTTAATAAACATACTATAAGAAGCCAAAATAACCCCAAGTTGTTTATTATTAATATATAAAATCTTATCTAAGTCATTTGGCCAAACCTTAGATTTTTAGGAATAAAATTACAATTATTAATATAATATTTGTTTTAAAAACTATTTTATGTCAATTTTGACACTATTTAGTAATTAATTTTTGTGAAAATCATAACAGAATCATTAGTTCTAAAACAGTTAATTAAATCAATACTAACATGTCATATTAATATATAATTTTTTTTAATTCATAAAAAGTCTCAAATTACATTTATTTGTGTGTTTATAACATCAATTATGTCAATATTTCATTAATAAGATAATTACTGCATCATCTTTGTGTCATAAATAAAATAAATTATTAAAGGTCTAAAAATTACAAATAAAATACTATTATTTAGGAAATAATTTTATATTTCTAATTAATATTTATAGTCGAATTTATCTTATGTATAACCCCATATTAAAAATGATTTACGTATTAAACTTTGATTTTAACTATTTTAACCCTTATTTAAATAAATTAATAATAAATGTCCTAATCTAATCCAAGTGGGCCTAAATGGACATATTTTATTCCTAAGATTGTTTTTGGTCGAATCACACTTATCCAATAGAATTAAGACATGTGTTAGGGTAATAATAATATCATTTGAACCCTTAATTACCCTATTTAGTTTTAACCGTGGTAAATAAAAGTAAAAAGTTACTATTCACCAAAAATTATTTTCATCTCATTGAACCACATTTTACTTACTCACATCAACCGTGTCTCTCAGATTTTTGAAATTCCACTCACAGAAGCGGTAAAATTATGTTTTATGAAAAATTCAGTTTTTTAACTACCACTTAGTGGTTTCACTATTCATCAAAAATTGAAAGTTTTCAGAAAAATACGAAAATTTCACCCTAGGATAATTTCGATATTCCGAATCCAAAAATGAAGTCCATTTTGAAAAAATAAAATTTATAAAATTTCAAAAATTGGTTATTACTATTTATAACGGCTTGTTTTAATAATATTTTATTAGCATATCATTGTATAGTGAAACTCGGTATTGCGTACGACGCAAGCTATCGAGGAAGGTCGTGATTTCGTGTAAAGAAAGCCAAGCAAGTGTTGTATGTAGAAAAAGATTCCTTTGATGATTTATATAACATAAAAGTCTCAGGTGTTACAGTCCTAGAATCTATTATTCTCAAGACTTTGTGCCACGAATTTATTATTATAAAGGTTTCATTCCAAGAATCTATTACAGTCAAGGATTTATTCCTTGAATCTATTACTATATAGGCTTTATGCCAATATTCTATAAATGGGTAAAGCCCCATTCAAAATCCATTTTAGTTTGTCCTAAGAGACCTACCAATGCATCGAGGGGATATAGGAGGATCCATCCATCCATTAATAAGTCTAATACATTCCTCAAATTAAAATGGTGAAACATAAAAATCATAATCCTAATCATTCATATTAAAAACTAGTTTAAAAAATATGAATACGTTAACTATAAACCCAGAACGATATCTAAAACGAACATATACAATCTAACTAATCATAAACCTTTACTTAAATTATAGTAAATATTATCATAATATATCAAACTCAATTAAGCATTAATCCAAAAAATATGTTTAAATAGATAAAAATACTCTAATAATATAACTAAAAATGTCTTTGACAAATACCTATTTTTATTTGAAATCATTTATTCAAAATCCACACACTTATAAAAGAATAAATTTAAAATGATGTTTTTGAATCAATATTTCCCATTACACATTAAATTTTATTAATGAAATTATAAAATTAACATTTTAATATATTAATTTCTTTACAAATAAACCCATAATACCCATTTTTAAAACATGAAAATTAATGAGAAATATTTAGAGAGATAAATCGTCAAAACATTTAAAATAATTTTTTAGTTAAAGAGTGCCTTACATTAAACATTAAAAAAATTCCTTTTGAAAAAATTTGAATGAAATTTAAAATAGACATAAAATTTTCTTTATAATCCATTATGCACACATAAATACTTATGTTTGACAGTATCAAGAACATTGAAATGGAGAAAGGATTAATTCTTTAAATAATCAAAGCAACCCATGCGACTTTGAAAATTTAAATCAAAAGCACAATATTTTCAAATAAATATTTACATACTGTGAATATAAATGTATTCATGATATAAAATATAATAGGGTTAGTACATACACCACACACAAGATATACGTGGTGAACATGGCTTATATATCACATAAATTAAAAGTTAGATGAAATTCCCTTACAAAGGTTGTATCATTAGAGTGATGATAAATCAATGACATAATTATGTGTGAAAAATATAAATCCACCCTATATAAGTGGATATTAATTTTAAAATAGTTATAGGTCATTCAAATATATTCATGTAAGAACATAACCAATGGCATATATGTTTAACTCAATAAATGAAAATTGAGTAAAAATTTCCCTTACCATAGGTCTGATACTCTCCATACGTCTGTGAAACTATTATATAGTGGTTTTATATCAAATTATTAACTTGTAAAATAATCATAATAAGATTTATGATATCATATATTATTCATTTATGACTTTATATTACCTTTTTATTAACAATTCCGAGTTAAAGTAATGTTTTGAGTAATAATCACTTTGTTTATCGTACATTTTTTTGACTTCATATTCTTGATCATATTAATTTGATTATGATTTAAATAAATCCCGAATATAAAACATGATTTATATATAATATATTTTTAGTATATAAATAAACATATAAAATAGATAAGTGAAATGAAACACACTATTCATTGAGACGGTAGGTCGTACGTACGCATGAACGATGTTTCTATTTTATTATCATATTAAATGAAATTGATATGGATGGAATATTAATTATAAAGAGTCATTATAATTTCATATAAATTATTTATATCAATTATATTCATCTTTTTAACCATCAAAATAAATAATTGATGAAAAACAGTTTACATTGTGGTGTGGAGATGGTAAGTTGTACGCACACATTCATAATGATATTATTTTTTGTAGGATGGGTTAATAGAGGAATATATTTGAACCATAATCATGAAATATATAATCCTATATTATATTCTAGATTTATTACTTTAGTATGTATAAAACTATAGAGATTGAAGTATAACCTGAAAAGAAATTGAACATAATTGGTAAAATAGTTACATCTTCTTCGTGTGTCTCATTTTAATTTTCACAAAACAACTTATTAGATTGGATTTATGCACAAATTATAGAATCCAGTATGGATTGAGGGAATTTGGTAGCTGAAATTTGATGGGTTATTTCTAAACTAAAGTGATTTAGAGGTGTGAATAAAAGAGAAAGAGATATTCCCTTTCATAAGAGAGGGGGGACACTTTTAGAAACTCCAAAACTATTAATTTAATATAAATTTATTTATTATTTAAAATAGATCAAAAGTGAGTAATTTGTTAGATATTATGATTATGGGTATACATATTACCACCCAATAAATTTTATACATGTTTAGTCCACAAAATTAACCATATCTTTTGGATTTAACCCTTAGTTAAACAATTAAACTTTTACAATGATAACTTTTCTTTTTTACACTATTGGGATAATATACTTACAATAAAATTACAAAAGAAACTTAATTGGATAATTTATGAAATATATAAAATTATCTTAGATATTTAAAACAAATATTTATTTTTATGAATTTTATATCATTTAATAAAACATTATTTATTTTAAATCCCATTTATTTCAATTTTGACACGATTTCTCAGATGACAATTAAAAATATCATAAATAATTTATTCCTTCTAAAAAACTACATTAACCAATTCCTAAAATTTCATTGTCATACAAAAAATTCATGGATGGAAAAAGTGTTTCAAATGATATTTATTTTAATATTATTAATATCATTTATTTATTTCTTCCTTTAATAAATAAATGACTGCATCATCAATTTGTCACCATTTAATTTAATTATATATTTTACAAAATTATAAATAACATACCATTATGTAGATAAATAACCTATCTTTCCATTGAATATTTTTAGTTGATCATATCAATAATATAACCTCTAATTAAAAATGGTATAATTATTAAAACATAAATGTGACATTTTTAACTGTTCTTAAATAAAATATAATAAATATCAGAATATAACAAAATCTTATTAAAAAGGACCATATTTTATATAAAAGATTTATTTTTGTTGAAAACAACATCTCCAATTATATTAGGACAAGTGTTATGTTAATTTTATATTATTATAATACTATTTTTACCTTTAATTAACCTATTTACCTTTAAACATGGTATATAACCTTCAAAAGTTCAAATTTAAAAAAAAATATTTTCTTCATATTAGAAAAAATTAATCATAATGATTACAAACATGCATATCATTTTTTTTTAAATTTAATTCATAGAAGCGGTAAAATGATGTTTAATGATAATCCCATAGATGCAGCTAGAAGGCGGGTTAAAGAGATATTCAAAACTTCAATAACTTTTTATATTTAATTATATTATAAAAATTCTTCCAATTAACTATATTAGATTAATATATTAATTATTTATCTATTGTGAATTTTAAATAAAATAAAAATAAAAATAATTATTTAAATGAAAAATTCTATTGTTATCAAGACTGATGAAATTAGAGAAAAGACGAAAGAGGGATGGGAGGCCTTCTCTCACTAGAACCCTAGAGAGCTTCAGGCTCCTTTGCCTAAATCCCTTGATCGCACATACATGGAGGACTTCCTCAAGCTTTGAAGGTTTGAATCCCACCATTTTGCAACTCCTCAGAAGAAGCAGATACACCATTTTCATGATTCTATCATGCAAGTTCATACGGATGATGCCTCTGGAAAGAATACTGGCACCCGACTTTTCTTTCGTAGATCCCCAGAGATTTCATTTCTGGATGTGTTGAAGATCACTTCTCCAAGAATAGAAATTACGAAGAAGCCTACTCTTGTCAGGTGACCTAAAGATGGTGGGTTATTAGAGGAAGAAAATCTGGATGCATTTCATCAACACACACAAATATGAAAATTCTCAGTTATGGGTCGCATATCCTACCATAAATGCGATCTTCCTTTGGCTCTTTCTGATTTTCATATGAATATTACTCATTGTTGGAATGTGTTTAACTGGAAACTAATTCAAATAGAGATAGGCTTCTTTAACATAATGCTAAAAACCCAAGATGACATAGAGAATTTTTGGAAGACTGGAAACCATAATCTAAATCCGGGACTGCTTCGAATTTCTGACTGAGACTCTACTTTTAATCCACACACATATAGAAACACAATTTCACACGTTTATGTTAAACATCATGGCCTTAATTAGTTTTTTTTGGCACCCAAAAATTCTAAATGACATTGTTTCATGCATAAGGACTCCTATCAAAATTGACCACAAGACCTTAAATGCTGACATAGGGCTCTTTTATATAATTATGATTGAAATTAACTTAGATTCAAATCTCCCTAACACAATCAACTTCACTACAAATGAATAAAAAACTGAAATTGAAATTGGATATGAGTGGAAACCTCTCTTTTGTGACCTTTGTAAAATTATTGGTCACACAATATCTAATTGTAGGGTGATTAGATGGCAAGTAAGCCAGCAAATTGAGAATTATTGGAAGGAAATAAGGAGTAATAAAAAAGATAAATCCCCCAAGATGGATATATCTGAACCTCCCAAAATGAAAGGTGAAATCTGGGTAAAAAACACAGTATAACACACAAAGGGGGAAACATAGGTATAAAATGGATAGATGTGGCTGAAGAAAAAGACATCACTATTAAATAATAAATCATGTTGGAAGAACTAGAAAATATTGTCTTAGACACTGTAAGGATATGAAATGAGAAGGAAGAATCTGGACAAACCTCAAGGCCTATCCTCATCCTTGATGTAGATCATAACCTGGGTAAGAGAGATAAGCCGCTGGAACAAGTGAACTGAAATACTTGCAACACATATTCTACACCTCTATATAAGGATGATTGTCTTGAGATTTTTTTAATTCAAAATATGGTGAAACACAACCTCGATTCGGGTATTGGACAGATCCAAAACCCACATATGGTAAATCCCAAAGATACTTAAGAGTTTAACACTGAAGCCAACAATAAAATAGATAATTTAGACTCCTAACCTCACACTCCAAGAACATATGTTATTTTCTCTAAAAACCAGAATTCCACTAGATACATTTCAGAATCTGGTAAACTAATGGCCTCCCAGAAAGACATTTTGGACCCAATATAATCCACTACTATTCAAATGAATAAAACATTAAACAAAAAACTGAAACCTGTAATCCCTTTTAAGGGAACTACACCCTCGATAAAATTTCCTAAACAAACCCAAAATATCATCAGTTTCACAAAACAGTTAGCAGTCAAGAAACCTAGGGTGGAAAACGAACTTGATACAAGCTTCTCCAATGTTACAAATACCTCATCTGATGGGTCTGAGCCTATTTTCAATGGTGTTAATACACTTTCAATGATATCCTGTAACATGAAAACTATAGCTCTAATCCTTAGAGATTCATCAATGCAACCTACTAACAAAGGAAACTCTCTATGACTAAATAATGAAATCAAAATGAAAAATGATGAACCCGATTCTATTTTCCTAACTCCCTCTAACACTATAAGTAATCCTTCCATTTCTGGGTGCACCGGGACATTACATAAGCCTTGTAACACTGATTTCATGTCATCTGAATTAGTTTTTCATTGAAGGAAATTATAATTACAAGAAACTAAGCCCATGTAATTTATGAATATCTCTACAGAGAAAATGAAGCGATGTCCAGATCTGGACAGAATCAAGAATCAACATACAACTACTTTATAGGCGCTAGGTATAACTCTCTCCCTACCTGTAGATAGTGAGGACTGTGCTGCAAAAGCTGGTAACTCTGTTTCGAATCATATTTCCAATGCTATGCTATCGTGTACTATGAAATATATAGAATCTACTATGAGTAATCTAATACCTGAACCTGCAATGAAGAACACTACATAATCCATCAATATTAAATAAAAGACCTCTAATAATCCGGATGATAGAAGTTCTTCTGGAAATAAATGCTCTGGAAAAAAGAAAAATTGGGGGGGGGGGGTTCTAACTCCAAAATTATAATTTAATGAAGATCCTTTTTTGGAATTGTCAGGGGATTTCTAACTCTGACACCTTGATTGTGCTAAAGAGAATTATTGACACTCATCAATCTCTATTATTTGCTATTGTGGATCCAAAAATTAACTATGCCTGTAAACACTCTAATTTATGTTAAAAAATGATGTTTTTACTGGTGAAATCACTAATAACCTCAATGTAGAATCTTCATGGATTTTCTAGCATTTCTCTTAACAGAATATTAATGTCTCCAATATCTATGATCAAATGATTACTTATAATATTAATATTCATGAAACATATATTCTCTACTCATTTGTTTATGATAATAATAGATATAAAGAATTAATAACACTTTGGAATGACCTCTCTTACCTTAGCATTAATATTAATGCACCCCGGTTTATTATGGTTGATTTTAAATCCATTATCAACTCATGCGAGATAATTGGGCCCCCCTCACACTTCTATTTCCACAAGAGATTTTAAAATCTCAATAGATGAAAAAAACCTAATATAAATCAATCTCACTGGTAAAAAATAAACCTGGTATAGAATGTACTTCAGCAAAATAGTTTTCTCTAAGCCGGATATAGCCTTCAAAAATGTCCCTACTTTATATTAATGGCACACAATCTCCAGTATTACCCTTCATAGGCCAAACTCAGATCACCACCCCATCCTAGTCAGTGTCTCCACCAAATACATGAAACCATGTATGCCTTTTAGATTTAACAGTTTCCGGTTCTCTAATGACGATTGATCTCATATCATTTAAAACTTTCAGTCCTCAATATCTTGTAACAATGATGTCCTTGACTGTAGTCTCAAATTAAAACCTCTAAAATAGGATCTAAATATATGGTTCAGATCTAAAGCCAAACAAATTAATAATTACATCATGATGATTGAGAAATATTTCAATGATCTTCAAAACAAAAATACCACCTATGACCTCAACACTGATCCTACTCATGAACTAAAAATTAAAGACAAACTTAAATCCTTGCTAACATTCAAAGAAAATATGAGAAAACAAACGTTTATTGCTAAATGGTTAATAGATGGTGCTAGAAATACTAAATTTTTTAATTCTCTTCAAAGAATCAGGAAAGCCTATAGGTCATTAACCCTTTTAGTCGATGGGGACATGCTCCTTGACAATGTGGATGAAATCGCTCATCATATCATCTCATACTATGACACCATTTTCAATGGTGCTAATATAAAACATTACCTCCTACCTAAGTTCATTCCCCTAGTGATCAATTATGTAGGCAACTCTTTCCTTCTCAACACCATGATGGATCATGAAATCAAGGACATTGCCTTTAGTGTGAATCATGATAGTGCTCTATGCCCTGATGGATTCAATAATGGTTTTTCTAGCAATATTGGGATGTGGTTTAGATTGATGTTTGTAAAATTGTAAAAAACTTCTTCATCAACGGGGTTCTCCCTCATGCCGTAAATGACCAATTTCTCACCTTGATATCGAATGTGGATAACGCCTCTGAGATTCATCTGTTTAGACCCATTTCTCTTATCAACACCCTTTTCAAAATCATCACTAAAATAATTTCCAAGATACATTCCACTCTCACAGACAAAACTGTCTTGTGAAACCAATTTAGTTTTCTAAAGGGAAGATCCATTCAAGACTGTATTTTCCTCACCTTTGGGTGTATCAATAATTTGAATAAAAATAATAGGGGAGGAAACATAGTGATTAAACATGACATCCTAAAATATTTCGACACCATGGATTGGAGTTTTATCTTTGAAGTCCTTCATGGATATGGTATTAACACCCCTTTTATAACTACAATCAGAAACGTCTTCAACTCAACGCCTATCTCCATCCCAGTCAATGGATCACCTAAAGTCTATTTTAAAATTAAGAAAGGTTTCAGGCAATGTGACACCATTTCTGTCATTCTCTTCTCAATAGAAAAGACTACCTCAGTTGTCTGATAAACTGGTTGGTGGACCAGAAGAAAATAAATCCCATTCATGTCTCAAGGAATGTGAATGCTTCTACTCATATCATTTATGCAGATGACATAAACCTTTTCCTTTAGGGGGATAAAAGAAACATTCTTAAATTCAAAAATTCACTCTCACACTATGAAGAGGTTTCTGGTTAAACCATTAGCTAGAAAAAATATTTCATCTTATTTTGGAATAATTTCCCTCTCGGTAGAAAATGTAACATTATCAGTGACCTGGGTCTAAAAAAGGTACGATTCATTTTACATATCTTAGTGTTCCCATTATTTGGGGTAGGCCCAAATCTTGTCACTTTGTGACTATTGTTGACCAAGTTCTAAATCAGCAATCTTCATGGAAAGGTTAATCTCTCTATATGGCAGGTAGGAATTTCCTTGTTAGATCAACTGTTGTCTCCAAGATGGCTTATTCCATGATGGTCAATAAATGGCCAATTGGCCTCATTAAAAAAATTAACACCTCCATAAAGAACTTCACCTGGATAGGTAGCTTTCTAGAATGAAAACATGTGATTGTGATTTGGTCAACTTGTTGAAAACCTATTGAAAATGGTGGTATTGGTATTAAAAATATCAAATAATTTAATGAATCCCTTCCATGAAGACTCACTTGGAACCTTTTTCACAACACCTCTAAATCTATTTCCTTTCTAAAAAATATGTTTCTTGACAAACATGAAACAGGTAATTCAAACTTCATTAACTCATCAATATAGCCTTCTATCAAGTAATCCTTCACCAATATTATGCATAACTCTAGATGGATTGTCTACAGAGACTCCTCCATGAAATTGTTGGTGGATAACTGGACTAGAATTCCTTTAATTTCCATGATGCCTCCTGATCAAACCCCTTATAATACCAACAGCTCTATCAAAGACATCTTAAAAGTTAAATGTGATCACCTTCCTGGTAATATTCTGAATTTCATTGAAAATTACTCTTTCTCTCACACACATGATTTCTTACCTTGGGAAATTGCTCACAATGGTATGCGCAACTCAAAAAATTTCTACAAACATTATTTCTGTAACATTGAAAGTGACTATATTTGGTTAAAACATTTCATCAAACCTTGGATAAAACCATCATGATTCAACCTCATATGAAGTCTTGCTCACAACAGAGTGCCCACTAAACTTTGCCTCCAACCTTTTGGAATCCAGCTCTGCTATAAATGCAAAATCTATAATCAACACAGGGAAGATGCTAACCATCTCTTTCTCTCGGGCGCTACTGATTCTTCTATATGGACCTATATTCATGACATTTTTCACTATAGATGGTTGAATCATATTTTTATCAAAGTTCAACTTAATAAATGTGTAGAAATGGATGGCTCTCAGTAAATCAGGAACCTCTTTCATGCTATGGTTGCTGAGCTCCACCATGTGATCTGGTATGATCAAAACTCTATTATTCAAAATATTTACTCATTTAATCAAAATGCAGGCCAGATGAGGATTCTCATTTCCATACAATAAGATGCCTCAATTCAAAAGGGACATTTCCACAACACCATGCATGAATTTGCGATGTTGAGTCATCTATGGATTAAAGGAAACTTACGTTAGTCGCATCGCACTATGGTGGTGTTTTGGAGAGCCCCATGCCTGGATGGATCGAGATCAAAATTGATAGCACCTCCAATAAAAACCTAGGGCCTGTAGGGTGTGGTGCTATTTTCAGGAATCACCATGGTCAGATCCTGGGATGATTCATGGGAAAATGTGAAATTTCCACCTCCCTTGAAGCTGATATGATGGAATTTATACTTGCCATTTCCTTTTCCAAACTCTTTGGTTGGAATAACCTTTAGATCGAATGTGACTCGATGACTATCATCCAAGAAATTTGGAATGGCATAATCCACCTTGATTGGCTAATTACTACCCTCTGGATGGAATTCTCCCATTCTCTTAGAGAACATAACTATATCATCACATATGTTTATCGAGAAGCTAACATGGTTGCAGATATTCTGGCCAACATGGGAGTCAATTAAGATAATACTTGGTTCGAAGACCTTCCCATTTATCTTCTTCCCTTTCACGAAAAAGATTATAATATGATATCATATTTTAGAAAATTGTAATTTTTCTTTTTAAAATTATTTTTACTTTGGTCGTTTTTTACCAAGGCACCACGTTTAAAAAAATTATTAACAAGGAATTATTTATCGCTATTCATAAAAATTGAAGCTTTTTAGAAGTATACCAAAAATTCACACTAATATAAATGTGATATTCCAAATTCAAAAATAAAGTCTATTTGGAAAATTAAAAATTATATATTTTCATAATATGGTTAATACTATCCACAATTATTTTTTAAATAGATAGTTTTATAGATCATAGTGCGCTAAAACACTATGTTGTGTGCAACACAAGATATTGAAGATAACATACCATGAAATCATGAGGTGTTACATTATCCCCTCCTTCAATAAACTATGTCCCCACATTTGAAATTTCACTTGTATAATAAATGGTTGATATTATAATATACCTTTGTGGAAAACCCACACTGGAAAAAAGGTTAATAAAATATACTCTTAATAATAGGTAAAGGGAAATGTGAAGGTCACCACCAAATTAGGATTTCTAAAAGGATAATATTAGTGACATGTAGATATTAATACATGGAAGGAAAACATAAATATTTAATGGGAGTGATTCCGGTCATCAATCACAAACATGTGAAAAATAAATTGAAAATTGAGGGCCTCAAAGCCATAAATCTATGATGATTTAAAATAAAATTGGTTCAACAAAAAATTGTAAAGATAATTTTTTAGATACTTTTTTTCCAAGTGTTAATGGATTATTTTAATATACAGATAAGAACTTGATTAACATACTTGATCCCATTATTGTTTTCCTTTGGGTTTGCTTCAATATATTTTCACTCCATCCCTTATAATTGGAAATTAATGTTCAAAATGATTTTTTCACACTTGAATGAATTTTTTTTAATCTTAAAGAAAGAATTTATTTCCTTCTTCATCAAAATTCTCACTAAACCCAAAAATGTTAGCACAAATTATCCAATAAATTAAACTCTAACCTAAAAAAATAATATCCAACATTTGAATTACTCCATTCCATACAAAAGGCTTTTCCAAAATACTTCTATCCATATTAATAGTCTAAAAAGGTGTCTGAATTTCCAAAATCAATTTTAACTTTAGATTCCATGGATAATGTAATATAAAAATTATTGTCAAATACCAAATATTTTATCACCTTTAAATCCATAATGAGAACTCTTATGCTTATAAATCCTTAAATAAGAATTATTGCAGTAAAATCCGTATATAACTCATGAATCTTATTACCATAGAACCATTGATGAAATAATTATTGAATCCAAATAAAAAATAGCTTTAATAATTAAACTTAACTCTTAAACCATTATTTATTATTTACATATTATTACTCAATACATCCTTCATTTCATTTTTCTTTTGTATTCTCTTCATCATCAGCTGTATAAAAATTTCTAGTTTAACCTTTATAATTATAACCACTGAACAAAACTCAAAGAAAAATAGGTGAAAAACCAATCATAGTGATATAGTCATGACGAATCATTTATATCATCTATAAATTATTCCATTTACAAATAATGATATCCCATACATAGACTTATCCTCAAAGTCATTCATAGGGTAATGATTTGTAATCTTTGATTTCTAAATATAGTTTCCAATGATGTTGAAAACCCTCCCTTTGAAACCAACTGTAATTCCTCAACCCTAGAATCATAGAGCCTGTGAATTACTTTAATACATTGGAATGATTTCAAGGAATCAAACCGCGAAGTACTGATTAGTTTATAAGTCTTAGAAAATAGATTACATACCTAAAAATTACAATAAAATTAAAAACATGAAATAAAACATAGATAATACATTGAGAGTGTAATTTTTCTCATATCTTAACCCTACATATTAGTCATAATACACATATTGAAAACCTAGGAATGTAAAACATAATAAAGGGGTAAACATAGATGATCATTAATTTTAAAAAATATAACAAAAGATATCATAAATAAGCAGAAACTTTTAAGGAAAAGAAAAAATATAAAAAAAGTATTTTAAACATAATCTTCAACATAATATGGCAAGAATAAATCAATTAAATCTATTTAAACATTCACATGAATATTATACTAGTCGAATAATCACTTTTAATAATAATAACTAATCTTATAATGAATGAATTTATAATTTGGGTATCTAAAATATACCACAGAGGTTACGTTCCAGGAATATATTATTATCATGACTTCATGCCAAGAATATATAAATTTGTAAGGCTTCAGCCAAAACCTAGACTAGTTTGAATTCAGAGACCTATCATGGCATCTAGGGGCTATAGAGGGCCTCTCCCATTACTTACTAAGTCCAATACACTCCTAATATTAAAATGATTAAACAAAAAAAACATAATCATTCATATTAAAAAATAGTATATGAAATATGGATACTTTAACCATAAAAATGAATGGGATTGAAATAGAAAATTCCCAATCAAACTTATCATAAACTGTTAAATAAAATATTGTAAATGATATCATAAGAGATCAACCTCAATTAAGTATAAGCTTCAACAATGGATGTTAACATAGACGAAAATAATATAATAAAATCAATAAAAATATCTTGAGAGAAATACACCTTTTTCTTTGAAACCATTTATTCAAAAGAATCTCACTTATATAAGAAGAAATTTAAAGAGTGATTTTTGAATCAAAGTTTCCCATAACTCTTTGAAAATTTTCAGAGAAATTAAAAAATTAACATTATAAAATAATAAAATCCTTATAAATTAACATAAAAATCCCATTTTTAAAAACATGGATATGAATGAGATTGATTTAGAGGAATAAATCTACAAAAAATTTTAAATGATGTTTTAATTAAAGAGTTCCTAACATAAAACCTTAAAAATAATCATTTTTTAAAAATTTAAATGAAATTAAAAATATGAATAAATTTTTCATTATAATCCATTATATACATATAACTAAATATATATTATAATATCATGAATATTGAAATAGAGAAAGGATAAATTCTGTAAACAGTCAAACCGTCCCATACGACATTGAATATTTATATCATAAGAACAATATATTCAAATTAAATTTTAAATAACATTAAGATTAAAATATTCATGATATGAAATGTAATATGGGGATTACATACAACATACATGATAAATAGGTGGTGAACATGGAATATATTTCATATAAATTAAAAGTGAGACTGAATTCCTTTACAAATATCGTATCACTATTGTGAGGGTAAATAAATGACAAAATTATGTATGAAAATATAAATACACCAAATATAAGTTTAAATTCATTTTGAAACAATCAGGGTTCATTCAAAGATATTCTTGTAATAACATAACCAATGAAATAAATTTTTAACTCAATGAATGGAAATTGAGTTTAGATTTCCTTTACTATAGGTCTGATACTCTCCATATATGTCCAAAACTCTTGTATATTAGTTTTAAAAATATTATTAACTTGTAAAATATTCATAATAATATTTATTATATCATATATGATTCAGTTGTGACTATAAATTACCCATTTTTTACAATTACTAGTTAAATTATCATTTTGAGTAACAATCACATTGTTTATCGTACATGTTTTGACTTTTTATTCATGATCATATTAATTAGATTATGATTTACATACTTAAATAATATAAATAATGATCTATATATCATATATATTTTTGTATATAAATAGATATAATATACATATAAATGAAATGGAACACACCATTTAGGGAGATGGTAGGTCATACGTACACAAGAACATTGTTTCTATTCTCTTATCGTATTGAATAGAATAAAGTAAATGACACACAGACAAATATATATATATATTATTAAATTAGAATTATTATTTCATATATATCATACTCAATCATTATATATATATATTTATAATCATTCTTGAATGGTTAACGTGGAGAATGAATCGCATTGCATCGTGGAGATGGAAGGCTGTACGTACGCACAAGCGATGACATAAATCCCTTAATTGTTAAATAGTATGGATTTTTATGGAATATTAATTATAAATAATAAAAATAATAAATTAATATTAATTATTTATATAAATTTTATTTATCATTATTCCCATCAAAATAATGTATAGATGAAAAAAGTATCCACCACGGCGTGGAGACAGTAAGTTCTACATGCGCACACAAGGTGATATTGTTTTTGATAGGATGGGTAAAAGGTAGAATATGGTAGTACCATAATCATAATAACATATCAGAATATATTATATATTTTATTTATTAATTTAGTAAAGAAACAGTTTAGGAAAATGAAGTAGAAGAAGAAATGAAATTGCCTTGAATGGAAAAATAATTACCTCTTCTTTGAGTATCACCTTTTTATTTTCACAAAAGGACTTCATAGATTGGATTTATGCCCAAATTATGGAATCTAGGATAAATTTAGAGAAAATTTGAGTATAAATGGGCCAGTTTTGGCCAAAATAAATCTCTTTAGAGGTGTGAATAAAATAGAATGAGAGGGTCCATTTTATAAAGGAGGGGATGATTACTTTAGGAAATTCCAATACTATTAATTTAATATGAAGTTATTTTTCAATTAAAATAGATCAAAAGGAATTTATTTATAGTATGAGATTATTATAGGTCTAAATACTATCTACCAATAAATTTTAGACACGTGAAGTCACAGATTAACCCTATTTTTTGGCATTAACCCATATTTAAACAATTTAACTTTTACCGTGACAACTTGTCTTCTTACACTATAGGGTTAATATATATACTATAAAATTAAAAAAGAACATAATTGGATAATTTATGACATATTTAACATTATTATATTATTTTTTCCAAATTATATATTTATATGAATTTTATAGCATTTAATAGAATATTATATATTTAAAAATCTAATTTATGTCAATTTGGACACTATTTATCACTTGACTTTTTAAAAACTCATAGAAAATTTCATTCGTTATAAAAATCACCAAATGATCTTTAACATTTAATAGTTATCAAATAAATTCTTTGATTTAATAAAATATTCCAAATGATATTTTTTAAAATTATTCATATCATTTATTTGATTATTCCTTAAATAATTCAATTACTGCCTCATCATTTTATCACCATTTAATTTAATTATATATTTTATAAAATTATATATAAATTTCCATGATGTAGATAAACATTTTATATTTCTAATTACAATTTATATTTGACCATATAACTTAAATAACCACATATTTAAAATAATATAGTTATTAAAATTAAATATGACATTTTTAACTCTTCTTTAAATAAAATAAATAAATGTCCCAATCAAACACAAGTGCCTTAAAAGGATACTTTTTTCTTCTTAAGGATGATTTTGGTTAAAAAAAAATTATGATTTAATTATTAAATGTTTTAGAGTAATTTTATATTATTATAATATTATATTTACCCTTAATTACCGTATTTATCATTAATGATGGAAAATAAAATTGAAAAGCTACTATTTACGAAAAATCGTTTTTATCCTATTAGAAAATCTTTTTCATACTGATTACAACCATTTATGTCTACTTTTTTGAAATTTGATTCAAAGAAGTTGTAAAATAACCTTTAAAGCTAATCCTGCAGATGTGGCTAGAAGGCGGGTAAAAGAGACACTCAAAAGATTAATAAACCATTAGATCTAATTATATTATAAAAATGGATACAATGACCTACATTAGATTAATATATGTATTTTTTATATATATTGTGACTTAAAAATCAATTTAAATTAAAATATTTATTGAAATGAAAAAGTCAGTTATTAACAACAATGTACTATTTTTCACTATTCATAAAAAATGAAAACTTTTCAGAAAAATACACAATATTCACCGTAAGCTAATTTTGATATTTAGAATTAAAAAATAAAGTATATTTTGAATTTTTTTTTATAAATTTTCATAATATGGTTAATAATATTCATCACTACTTTTTAAATGGATAGTTTGATAGATCATAACGTGGTCAAACCTGAATATGCTTACAATGAAAGCTATTGAAGATAATATACCGTGAAATATTAGGGTGTTACATGGGGTATAGTAAGTTTAAATTTTCACGTTGTATTTTCCTTTTATTTAGTGAAATTTGCCTTTTTTAAAAAATCCAGGTTTTCTTATACTATTGCAATCCTAGTGGTTGTGCATTTTCGAATGTGAATCTCTTATTGGTTGTCCTTTTGTGGAAATCCTGTGTGAATCAATTTTTCATTTCATTTCAACTCATCCTGAGTTGGATCTATCTTGTATATATGATGAATCTTGGATAAGATGCCTCTTTTTTAGGGTTCTTATCATATCCCCACCCCCTTGTGGTGTAGGGTTGGTCTGTGTGATGAGTTCTCAGGTTGGTACGTAGTGAGTTTCCCATGACTGTAAGTGATTGTTGGTTTCTAATTATCGGTAGTCTATTCTATCAACTTGTGATAATATATCAGTTTAGCCTTGGGGATTTTCTCTTGATTTCTTGGAAGTTTCATTTGGAATCATTTGGTTCAGTGTATTTCCATCCAAGTGAACATTAGGATTTCAGAGTACGCCCAAGAATCATTATTAAAAAAGGTTATAGAAAATGTATCTCGAGTCTTCCATCATTATTTAGGAACTTGTTTTTGAAAATTGAATCATTATAGGTAAAAGATGTAACTTTTATATGGAATTGGTTTATATGTTATTCTACTTGAGTAGTTAAATCCAATGATAATGTGAAATGTGTCCTTTGAATTGATCTTCTGAAGATTTTTGGGATTTTTGGGGAAAAGTGTAATTGTGTCGAGAATTATCAAATATGAGATTTTATTTTGAGGTTTTTATTTTTTCAATTTTGTTCTATGTTTATTATTTAGTCTCTATGGGAGTTTTGGGTGAAAAATATGTATTTTAGGCTTAATTGTTTTTTCATATAGTTAGTTATAGTTTGACGAAACCTTGCCCCATAACCCAGAAAAACCTATGGTCAGTTTCCTCCTAGAGAGAGGAGACTTCCCAATTAAAAAATGGTTTGAAAAACATATAGTCTAATCGTAAGACATGTTCCTCTCAAATAGAGAGGGATGCATAGTTTTAACATGGTTTGGAAAATAGTATGGGAAAACCGTGTGACCATTCCAGTTAATTAAAATTGTGATATTCACAATATAACCTATCACATTTTAACCCAAAACTCCCCATTTCTTCCTCACATGATTCTTGTGAGCTAAATGGAGCCACTCCCTTCCTATACAAGCTTCCTCTACTCTCCCTAGTTGTTGATCTAGAGTTTTCTTTGTGTGTTTGGGGTGAGTCTTTAATGTAATATTCTCATCTATTCTTCTTATTCCGACTTCTATTTTCTCCAGAGTTATTCTTATCGCATGGACCTATTGAACTAGGGTTCATGTGTCTCTAGGTTTTAATTATACTTTTTTGTTTTATTTCATCTTGTTTGTTCTTGATTCTTGGAAACCTTGTGCGTTTTTTTCAGTTGGGCATTGTTGAAGCGCTGTAAGTTTGAGGTAGGTTTCCCTTTTCACTTCTCCGTTAAAATTTTATAATTGTTGGTTTATTTCTTATCACACCATACTTGTATATTAAATATTGAATTATGAATTTTATAATAATATTTTTATGAGAAAATATGTGTTTTTATTAACTATTTTTATGTATATGTAATTTTTTTTTTATTTAAGGCACACCAAGTGTTTTATAAATTACTTTATTAGCCTTTTCAAGTAGATTATTTCATTACAGCAAGTTTTGTTTCTAAATGTACTTATAGAATCTTAAATGGGTTTTTTGATTTCTCTAATTAATTTATAAATGGGGTTGGACTTATATGAGGTTTTGTTTTTTTATTTTAAAATGGTTTGACATGGGATAAAAATTTGTATATTTCATTTTAAAAATATGTGATTTCTCCATGTTTTTTATGGCATGTTTTAATGTTTTTTGAAATTTTATTTCTTGATAACTATCCTAGGATTATCCTTTTTCCACGGTTATGTTTCATTTTTTAAGAGGCCCACACTGAGATTCCCCTTGTGATTAAATGGTTGAATGGAAATATATTGTTCCTTTGGGTGACCCGATGGTGACTTGTTCTGTGTGTTTCTTTTTTATTATGTATGTGCACGTGAATGGATGCTAGTTTATATTTTTTGTCTCAACCCCACTTTATTCATGATAAGGGAACCTATAATATCTTTTGGATCTTCAGTTAAAAGTTTCTACACTAGAGTATGATTTCTCTATTTGTAGTGGACGGTAGCATTGCCATTTCTTTTCATTGGGATAATTCCTCTTAGTTATACTAGGTATTGTGTGATCGAGCGTGTTTTCATGTTGATGTCATCATGTGAGTCCTGAATTCAAGATTATATAGATTTATGAATTTTCTAGATTATTCTACTATGATCCTAGGTTCTCCTATATTCTTTTGAAAATATTTATATATGGTGGATGATTGAGATGCATTGTTGGTTTGTAACATATCCATGATATTTTTCTATTTCCAATGTTTTGAGATCATTTTTTCTAAAATATTTATTAGAATAATATCTTTGATAATTGATGCAATGGTTTTCAAAGGCTTTTGAAAAGTGTTGAAAATTTTTATACTTCATTTACATCTTGAAATGGAAAAAATAATCCCACTCCCCAAAAATACTAGTGTATATTACTTATAAAAGAACCATAATTTTAATGAGAAACCTGAAATTGACTGTGTTTTCTTTTAATGTGGAAATGTGTGAAATCCAATATTTATATATTTTATTTCAAACCTAAGATTTATGTTTCTTTATTTAAACAGAATCCATTGGGAATATGTTGTTCGTGCACACCAATTCAGTTTCAATACTCATGCCTATTATTGTTTATTTTTTTATCTTATTTTATTAGTTCCATATTGGGTTCTATCATCATGGGTGATTGTTTTTTTGGTGTCAGAGAGTGAGCCTCCGGTTCACATGGACATTTTATAGCCATCAGGTTTAGTTTGGGGTGTGTTGTTTGGTTTGTAATATTTTCAATTTTTTTATAAATGATATTCATTTTGTTAATTATTTTTATTTTTTCAAAGATTTATTAATTTTATACTATTCTTTTTATTTAATAGGGTAAAATAATTCCCTTGGTTTTCTATTTATTCCCTAGAACTAGTTTTTATATCAAGATGATCAGGAACGCCTCCCAGAACTTGTCTCGGGCCAACAGGGGTTACTAGTTTTGGGATGAATTGTGTTTGTTCATGACATTCAGGTTTACTCCCCTAAGGAACATCTATTTGAGAGCCTAATACATGTTTTAATATTTATAATGATATGTAATTTCTCGGAAAACAACACACTATCTACTTCACTAAAATTTATAGATATTATAACATACAGAATGTTGTACTATTGATATATCCTAAATTTTTTAGTAATGTTCCCTAAATTAATCACCAAAGTAACTAAAACCTCCTTTTATACTAATTGAGAAAACCCAAGTTAAATAAACACAATTATTTCATTAATTTATAAAATTAAAAATTTCATTCATAAAGAGTCACACAAACTAGAGAATTGATGTTTTAGTGTCTTGGAATATTAGTTATATATACAATATATTTCACAAAACAGTAGGAAATTTTTCAGTAATATTACCATAATAGAGTCCTATTTATACTTCTTATATGTTTTACTCATCTTCATAACATGGGGAATATATACATAAGAAAGTGGTGATCTAGAAAACTCAGTAGGGAAAAAACTCATAAACATGTCATCAAGGTTTTGATAAAAAATATAAAGGAACCAATTATTTAGAAGAAATATATTACTAAAAATATTATGTAAAATTAAGAGATATATGTAAGACATGTCATCAAGACATATAATCTCATAAAATAAAACATAAAACCTTGTAGAATTTTTTAGAAATATGATACCATAACATGATCTGTGGAGCATAATCATCGGTATAAATATATAAAATTTCATGGAAATAAAGAATAAAAATAAATTACTTCAACAAAAAAAGGTGTATAAATATTAAAATAGTGGATCATGGATCATTACCCAGATCCCATTAAATTGTGGATCATGCATCACTACATGATTCCCATAACAAGTGGTGTATGAATCAATTCTTTATCCACATAGTGGAGAAAAACTTAATATTTGTTTCCCATAAATATCTAATGAGACATAAATCCATACCCAATTCATTAGAAGGGGATATAGAATCCCAAACATCATCATGAATATATATATATATATATGTCATTAAAAAACTACAATTAATCAAAAAAGTTGAACTAACCTAAAGAAAAACATTATTTCCAAACATTTCAAGATGGTATTAAAACAAATAACCTAAACAATGTAAATGGATGATTCCCACAACTCAATAACCCTATAAAAATATTTTAAATGAAATATTTGAGGCTGTTTTATTAAAATTAATATATATTAAAATAATTACATTATAGAAAAATTGTAAATTATAGAGAAATCATAAAATCTTTTTTAGAAATCGTTTATATATTTACCATAAAAGATAATTTTATATTCCATGTAAAAATAAATTTTAAATTATCTATTTTAACAAATTTAAATGGGGTTATTATAAAAATAAATATTTTTATATAAATATAAATAATAATTCATTGAAAATACATAATTATTTCAAAAAATTTAAGTGAAACCATTTTTAAATAATTTACTTTCAAAAAGAGTTATCAATAATGAAGTATTGAAATATACATAGATGATTAAAAAAGGTGATATAAAAATATTATAAAACACATAATTTATAAAGTTAACTACAATAATATATTATTTAAATGATATAAATATTATTTCAAAGCATGTATTAGAAGATAAAATATTAGATTCTAAAATAATTGAAAAATAATTTTTCATATTATCAAAAACATTTTATCAAAACCAAAACATTAAAAATAATAAAAAAACAAAAATTTAAAATTTTGTAATGGATATATGAATTTAACATGAGATAAAACATAATTAGGTTTCCAAATATTAAGGATACCATTAGTGTGAATGGAAAATATGTTGATGGAAGAAAACACATCTTTTAAGATAAGGGGAATTATCCTCAAAATTTTATCCTTTTATGTGGATGAAGTCCATCATATTGGAAGATTTGAATATAAAGTATAATTTTACAAATATTGGAAGATAAATTTTCATGAAATAAAATATTATGGTTTAAGAAAAAAAACTTGTACGAATGATGTTCAATAAGAATCATTATAACTCAGTGAGGGGAGTTGAGTTAACAAAGACTCATACAACCTTGGTATCATTTTGATTGAAATATATTTATAGATAGGATTTGTTGTTACTCTTTATACACTTTGAATTTTATACATATTTATAGATAAATTTATTAGGTATCAATCACACCATATTATAGACTTCATGGTTAAAAAATAAGGAATATGTCTCAAGAAATTAAATATGAGTTAATGAACCTTCATACCTTAATTTTTTCCTTTAAACAAATAATTTGAATCTTATATATTAGAAAAATAACTACATTAATAAAACATTTCAATAAAATATTCATATTTAAATCCTTTTATAAAAATATTTATAATTATTCTCTATATTTATATTTGTTAGTAATTATATATATTCAGTATTTGGTGTGAATAAATCATTATTTTTTTGAACTAATTTCATAATTACGGAGTTGTTATTAATTATTATGAAAAGAATCATCATTAAAAATAAATATTAATGTTTTAAATTGATTATTTTTAATTATTTATAATTTTATAATTTGATTCTATTTGGTTATTTCTCTTGTATATGAATTTTGCGATAAGCATGTTTCATTGATTTTTAACAAACTAATGGTGGTATCTTAATTAATAAATTTAATAATAAAATTACCATTAAAAAACATGAAATATTTATTTCCTTGTTTTAATCATTTATTATCATTAGTTAAGAAATCATAGTCTTCCATGATATTATTTTGTACCATTGTTCAGGGAGGTACTTAGAATGAGTCAAAAAAGAAACTACTGTAATTAATTGAATAATATGATAATGAAAGTGGTTTTATTTGGAATAATATAATTATAAAAAAATTTACCATAAATTTTAGATAATTTAATGGTGTTTAATATTATTTTTTGATATTATATTATATAATAAATAATTATGTTGAAAATCAAGATAGATAACATCATGGACGTGGTAATCTCCCCAACACACTATTAACATCTGATTCTCTCAAAGAGTAAGATGGAAAGAAGGAAAATTATAATTTTTATGTTAATAACATTCACCATATTATATATATCCCATTAATTATTCAATATGACCCTAATAATTATTGGAGATAAGAATTGTGGCAAAAAATTCATTTCTTCCGGGAGTCAGTAGTCTGCATAACACATGAATACCAATTTCCTTTTTCTTAAATGAAAATGATACGTGTGGATAATAGTTATTCCCATAGAACAATTAAATTGAGTATAAAAAAATTATAATTTTATTATATAATAAATATAAAATTATATTTAAAATTTTAATATAGGATGGAAAATAAGTTAGAAGAAATGAGTATTTACATTGAAATCATTATGTTTTTGTTTGAGGAATCCATTTAAATGAAAGTGTTAATCCAATTTAATGTTACTAGAAGCTTGATGAAAAGTAATTTTATTCTAGTAAAATTAAAAATGGAATATTTTAAAAATTAAACTATCTTATTTGAGTGGTATTGAATGTGTTGTGACATGCCCCTATTATAAGCGATGAGAATGACATTATGGTAAATATTTCTACTTCATAAAATGGGAGAACATCTTTTACATGTAAATAAGACTCTATAATGGGTATTTATGGATTTAGTTAATATATAAAGTCAATAATAAATAATAAATTCATTTTTATAAATGTTTAAAATATGTTTTTATGTACATTACTCTTATATTTTTCACTTTTTCCTTTTTTTTTGTTTTACTATGCATAATAAATTTTTGTATGAACATAAATTTTTTATGGTGTAATGTACCTTTAAATTTAAGTATAATTATTTATTTTGAACTTATTTTGGATAAAAATGATTTTATGGATATTTAGAGGGTGCTTGGGGCTTTCTTAGAGATCAAAAAACTAGCTGGTGGAGGAAACCACTACGACACATAGTTATTAGAAAACAAGTAGCCTAGTCTGCATAGTTTCTCCTAACCATCCGAGGTGTTTCAAAAATAAATGAATGGAATAAAGGTTTCCCTAACCATGTTTCATGGTATGAAAAACTAAATAGTTTTTCATCAATATTTAGTATATCCCAATGTAATAGTTGGCACACAGTTTCTCAAAGATTTCTCCTTATCATCTGGGTCCCCTATTGTGTTAGTGAGGTGTGCACTATTGGAACATACTTTGTCCAACCATGAATCCAAACCCTACAACCCATAGTTATTTGGTAAAATGACCATAATTAAATTAAAATCTTAATTATGTCACCCATACCCCTAATATCTCATTTCTAATAACTGGAGGAATTATTTTATCCCATTGAAGATCCCACCTAAGAATAGCCTAGTTTTTTGGATATATCTTCCATAGATATTCTGATCAAAGCACCATTCATCTCATTGGATTCATCATATTATGTGTTTAGGTAATTAGGAAACATTTTGAATTTTTCTTCTCCTAGATGACGTTATTTTGTTGCAGGCTCATATGCCGTATTTTTAATTCATTGATACATTATTTAGATGAATTATAATACAATCCAATCTAAGGGCCAATACTAACAGTGAATAGTGATATAGGGTTGAGGTAAGTGTTATAAAACCAATCCCTTAATGTACATCCATTTTATAAAACTTTATCATTGTGAACATGCCGATTTTATTGAGAGTTTCTTGTGAAATTAATATTTCATGCTTAAAACAAATGTACTAATTTTCAAGATCCATTTTCATACATGAAATTCACATTTTTTGAGGTTATGAACTAAATATCAACTAAACCATGTATGGGGTTTCTTTATTTTGTTCCTTTAGTGGATTATTTATGAATATAAATGCCACTATTATGTTGTTCATTGACTTGACCTTTATAAGGTAAGTGTTCGTATATAATTAATGGATTCTAAATATCTAATGGATAACACATGTATAGTTATCACCTAAAACATCAATGGTAAATTTTACAATTAATTAATGAAACTTTAAATTATTAAATTTAAATTATTTTATAAGTATCAGTTCACCTAGTTATTTATAAATGAATGGTATTGGTTTTATTTAATTATCCCACCTTATCATCTTTAATAGAAGGAAATAGAAGGAACCTCACAAATTAAATTGAAATTAATGTAATAAATGGTTTCATGTCCCATTTATCCTTGTCACCTAGTTTGTAGGGCAATTAAATAAACTTAATAAAAAAAGAATTAAAAATACATGGACCAAATTAAATAAAATATTATGTATAATGTTTCCATTTCATTTTTATAATAGTGGTTAGACTTGAGCTATCCTTGGATTCCTGAGGTAATTATTTTA
This sequence comes from Viscum album, assembly GCA_963277665.1. NCBI lineage: Eukaryota > Viridiplantae > Streptophyta > Magnoliopsida > Santalales > Viscaceae > Viscum > Viscum album. The sequence goes on along the minus strand of OY728119.1, from coordinate 764,460,804 downwards.
TCCCATATAGGATGAAATTATGATCCATGGAGGTAGTCTATAATTGATATGCCCACCTTTGTACATGGTCATTTAATTAAATAAGATTCTCAATATTATGCTATAGGATCCCTCTCTATCTTTCAGATATTAGGATTACTTGCATACACACCTTGGATCAAGCTTTAAGTTTTCAGACACATGGCGCCATGGATTCACCACATTGGTCCTAGTCATGTTTTGAAAGTGTTTACCTTGAATCAGATACTTGGCCTCAATTAGAATCTTTTATAGTGAGATGAATTGTGTTATGCCCCATGGATTACACTCAGACCCATTTTATATCTAGACTGCACAAGTTATCATAATGAGTTAGTTGACCCTTGAGGTCTTGGATGCATTTTTTTTACCATCGATTCTATTTCATTATTATTATCCTATATTTTAATTATTTTCATAGATGATGTTACATATATATATATAAAAACTAAACTTTAATCAATTAATTAAATAATTGCATGTTAAGATTAATTATGATCCAAGGATAAAGAGGGTGTGATTTATCATTTTAAAATTACATTACTTAATTACATACCTGCATAATGTTAGTTTATATACAAAGAATGGACAATATAGACACCATTGCTGATGTTCTTCTATGATTTATCCCAAACCCTATCTATGATATCATTAGAACCGGTAAAGATCATATGCATGAAGGTGTTGATTAAGGGAATCATCCATCTTTGGAGAATAGTAATTCTTTCTTTCATTGGGATGAATCATGGTAGCAGATAACCAACCTAGTGATTAGTATGTGTAATAGTTTTTAGATTCTTATGATTCCTTATGTGATGATTGTATTTCATACTACAATTTATACATTTTTTCTAGTTTTTTAGACACATTACATAACATCATTATCTTTTTTATATGGTATTTTTCAAATTCTAAGTTGATTATTATTTACATATATTTATACTTATCTCCAGATTCTAGTTTTATTATTTATTACTATGATTATAGTATTGTTATCCATCAATTTTTATTCTTATTATATCCTCTATGATAAAATTTGACATGAGGGAATAATATCCTCACATGAACACCATATTACATTATTATTAGATGGAAAACTCTGGCATACGGGGAGGCGATGTTGTAGCCATGTGGCCTAGTGGCTCATGGAAGATTTTTAGTGGTGTCCAGGTCAGGACATGAAAAAGTGGAATGATATAACTTTCTATTATTTTGTTTTATTATTTGGGAATATATATAAGAGATTAGAATAGATTGAAACTTTTTCATAATACATTCCTCGGAGTAGCTAACCCTCATTTGGTGTAAATACCATGTTTATTGGTAATTGAAATTTTTTATCTTCTTTTCCCTTTTTATAGTTCTTAAACTATCACCATTTAATGATTATCATTAATTGTGATATTTTATATGGTTTAATGGTATTTTACCTTTTACTTTTACAATAAGGAGAAATGTTACATGCATCATTTTAGGAACCTAGAATTCACATGTCATGCATATTCCAGGCCATATAGGTGCATTTTAATGGATTCATTGCTTGTGTTTCCTATGATCGTTGAGCAAGCCATGGTTGTTTTTTATAACTATGATACTAACATCTTCTATAGGGTAAGGTAATTTTTTATTGAAAGTGTCCATATCAACAAAAATATTTTTTCCTTTATAGGTTGATGTTTGCATCATAAATAACTATTTTCTACCCATGTCAACTATGTACCTCAAGTTACGTGAGATTCTCTTTGGATATGATTGAGTGACTAACAGTTTCAATTCATGAGGCGTATGATATATTTTGAATTGGAAGGTGTAATTAACCGATTTGAGGCATCATATATTTACTATTTATTTCTGGGACTGAATGTCATGTAGCTAACTAAAATTAAAAGTGGGGTTCTTGTTTACAATAATCTACATAATACATTATTATTAGGGAATGAAGATCTATTTATTCAACCCTTGATTTGTGTAAATAAAAAAAATAAAAAATAGAAATATAAAACATGACTTATGAAATGATATCATTTATAGTAAATGGATAAGAAAATTATAATTTACACTTCACATACTGGAACCTCTATATATTAAACTTCAATAGTTACCAATACCCTAGACTTCTATTCATGCATTTGGTGTAGTGTTGTGCATAGGGATGCCTTAGTTTTATGTTCGATGTCATATAATTATTCTATATATTATCAAATATCGATATGAATCAGCTGATTTATATTTGTAGAGATATTACACCACGACATCCTATAGTCATGTGCCATGTGGGTGGCGATGACCATGCTTTGGAGATTCTTGGTCCTAAGCCACCTATGATACCTCTAGTAGTTCAAACTGAGTCACCACCTGCTATCCTCAAACTAGGCACTAACTCTAAGTTCTTGGTGGGTTTTAAACTAATTATGTATTCCATGTAGGGTGGTGAAAAACCTACACCTACTATTTCTAATATAACTCATGAGTTTTAGAAGAAGCATCCTACCATATTTTCATAGGATTGGGGTCCATAAGAATATGAGTCTTAGATAGGGCCCCACGTTTCTATATTCAAGTATCTAGTGATTCCCTTAATTATGTGTGTGAATAATTACATTTAAATGATTCATGATTCCATGAAATTTTTATTGGATGTTATCACTATGGATGGTCATCATTAGGGCATGGTGTATGTTGACTTACAGAACACCTTCTATGATTAATTTTTCCCTCATAAGATGAGAGTTTTCAGAGATTGAGAGTTCATTCACCAAGATCATGGTATTTTGTATGTTATGAAACATTCAGCTTGTTTTATGGTGTTTCAATTCTTTTAAACCATTCTATTTGGGGAAGATCTATCACAAGCGTGATGTTTTGAGGAAGGACTCAAGTATAATCTAAACTCACAAGTGAATGGTTTTCTCTAACCTACTTTTTATTATATCATTTGATCATGATATTATCAATAATTGAATCATGAGAGAAGTATAGAGTACTAGGAATAGAGGTTTAGTTATAATGTTGGGATATAGTTCTTTTAGAAGAATAAATTGTATCCTTGATGTTTTTATTCATAGTAGTGGAGACTAGAGTATCCATAAGGGTAGATCCTTTATTTTCCATCAATATTGATGGAAGGGGAATCTAAATACTAAATGTGATAGATAACATCTTTATTATTGTGCTTGATGTTTTACGAATCATCTTCATAGATTGTTTAGGACCATTCCACATACATCTAGTGAAAGACAATCTGTGCCAACTCAACTTTTTTATGTAGGATCAGATCTTCTAGGTTTGGAAAGAAGTTGATGTAGCACTGGTAAGATAGGATAAGGTGATTTTCATGGCCATGGTATACAGAATTATGATTATTAGTAATAGTAGTGCAAACATTATCTGGGTATTCCAGTTATTGAATTGGGATACGGGTCTAGCCAGCTACTTGTTTTATATCCAATGCCCAAGGATCATAATCTAGAACCATCAATGATATCTTGTACTATTATAGTATCCTCTACTATTTTATCTCACTTTTTATACATGTGATTCTCAATAATTTATCTATTTATAAACCATGTAATTTTTTAGTCAATAAATTCTATACTTATGCAATGTGATGACCTTAGACATACCATTATGAGTGAAGTATGAGGGAATACACCAATCTAGGAAATATCCCCATGAGGTAGACAACTATACCTCATTATGGAAGATTATAATTCACAAAATTATGGGATTCAATGTCATTCTAGGAAGATATTTTTTGGTTTCATGTTAAGCCTATCTAGACTAATTTTTTTGAATTTTATTGTTTACATCGAAATAGTGATATATTTTTCTTCACAAGGGTGAGTTTTATGTCCATGATAGTTGATCTATACCATATAATCATGGGAAAGCTAGAGTGACCATCCATATTTCAATTCATTTAGAGGAGGAGCATGTAATATAACTGATATATTTTACAACCGTAGTTGATAATTTTAAAAATATTTTTTCAAATGATTGTTATGTCTTAACTCATGATAGATATGTAGAGTTGATGATTTTTAAAATTCTAAGAGTAGCTCCAGTGTCAGTTCCTCCCTACGAGAAGGAACCTACAGAGCTCCAGGATCTGAAGAAACTATCAAGGGATTTATAATATATTGTTTTTATCTGACCAACTACTTCTTCTTGGGGTTCAACCATAATTTTATCCATGATTGAGGATATGACCCTTCATTTACTCATGAACTATAAATGGTTGAACTATATCAGGATTAAGAATGAGTATCCATTGAATCAAGTATATGATCTCTTTGACCAACTCGAATGAGATATATTATTCTCTAAGATCGAACTAAGATCATGTTATCATCAGGTGCGAGTCAGGTATTCAGATATTACATGCACATCTTTCTGAACAAAGGTCTATTTATATGAGTGTCTTGTTATTTCATTATATCTTATTAATGAACACTCCAATTACATGGATTTTATAAATTGGTTTTTCCACCCCAATTTGGATTCTTTTGTCATGGCCCATGTGGATGTAATCTTGGCGCATTCTCTTACTTGGAGAGACTATGATAAAACAATTAATATTATTTTCAATAGACTAAGAGATGATAATATTTATGAGAATATTTCTATATTCTACTAATGGATTGACAAAGTTCACTTCTTGAGTTATATCATCTTAAAATCAGCAGTATTAGTTTTCCCAGATAAGTTGAGTAATGTGGTTTCTTGGGAAAAACCAAAGAATGTGCTTGATATATATAATTTAGTATGGATGACTATATACTATATTAATTTTATATAAAAAATATCACAAAAATTTTCACCTCTTACTGGTTTTAAAAATAAGGGTTTCATATTCCTATGTTTTGAAGCATGTGAGAGGGCTTTTCATGAGATTAAGTGAAGGCTCACTAAAAAATTGCTTCTGATTCTTCCAGATCATGGAATATTTTATAATGTTTTTATGATTCATTTGGAATCCATCTTTGTTAAATATTTATGTAGGAGTAAGTAGTATCTTTGTACATATCTCATCCATTGAGGTCTCATGAATGAAATTACCGGACATACGATCTCAATCTAGTATAAGTTATCCTTGCCTTATGTTTCCAGAGACAATATCTGATGGGTGACCACTATGTAGTGTATACGGACCCGAAAAGACTCAAATATTTTATTTTTTATTTTGAATTTAATTATAGAAAACAAATATGGGTCCAATAAAATCATTAAATTGACTATGATACTTTTTAAATGCTCATAAAGAGAAATGAGGTAGTGGATGAGTTGATTTAGAGAACTCAAGAATAAGACATACAAGAATCCAGTGATGAATGGAAACTGATGGCCTTATTTTCGATGCTATTTCTAGAGTTTAATGAGAGTTGAAAGTGGAAATTTCTTATGGACATAAAAGTTACCACTTCACTCTTTTATAGGGTGAATAGAATGTAGTTCTCTAAACCAAAATACATGGTTATAATGTATAGTATTTCTGGTGAGGACCTGCCTCCAGATTTGTCTGATGATAGTGATGGCATCCTACAAATGCATGGGTGCACCTGGGTTCCTACCGATATTATAAGGGAACTAATTCAAGAGTCTTATACTTCATAATGGTAATTTCATTTGGGAATTTCCATGATGTATCAAGATATGAGAATCAAATATTTGTAGCTTGATATGAAATATCGCATTGTAGGTTTTATCACTATGTGTTCCTCATATCAGATTGCGAAGGAGGAGAAATAGTGACTTACTATACTTTTACATATGTTACCTATCCCAAAATTAATATGGGAAGATATATCTGTTCATTTTTCACATATCTTACTTATCTCTCCTCAAGGTTGTGACATAGATTGGGAAGTTGTGGATCGACTAACTAAAGAAACCAACTTACTTCATATCTAAGAGGCTTTATCAATTTATGATATGTGAAGATATTATATATATGAGATCATATGTCTATATAGTGTCCCTCAAAATATCATTTCACTTAGGTATTATCATTTCACATTGAGGTTTTGGAAGGTTTTACAGATATATTTGGGTAAAGAGGTTCCTCTAAGACCAAATTTTCACCCTCATACCGATGGAGAGTTCGAATGAATTATACTAAATCTATATGAGATGATCAAGTCATGAATCATTGATTTTTGTGGTTATTGGGAAAATTATTTCACTCTCATATAGTTCACATATAATAATAGAGTTTGGGTGATGATTCAGATGGCTCTATGTGAGACCTTGTACGGAAGGTTGTTCTATTCACCCATATGTTGGTTAGAGGTAAGAGATAAAATGATACCAGGTCCTCATATCCCATAGATGAATTCAAAGTTAGTTTAGCTTCTCATGAGACATATTTATAGTAATTAGTAAATATTGAAATCCTATACTGATAACCATCAATTACCTTTGGAGTTTTAGGTCATGGATTGTGTTTTGCAGTAGGAATCCTCTAGATATGGTCATAGAGTGATTCAATCGAAGGAGAAACTACCACCATGATTTCTCAAGACTTATAACATTTTTATAAAGTTAGGATGAAAACCATTCAATTATTATTACCTTAGTGGTATCCTCTAATGAATGATTACATCAAATTTTCCTAGTTTCATAATCATCCTACTAACCCATCTCCTAATTTCTGTCCCAATGATGTAGAGTAATATTCTATTGCTTCATCGGAGGAGTACCTCATATACATCATTGACCAAAGAATGATGTATCTGGGAATCCAGTTTATCCATTTATTATTATTGATATGGAATTATAAACATGTATAGGATAAATAATTATATTAAGAGACAGATATACACAATTAGTGGATAGAGATATTCTCAAATATTGTTGTACCCCCTTGGAAAGTGGACTCGTTGAGGAGTTCCTTGAAGAGGTAAAGACTATAAAACCCTAATATTTGTATGAGGTATGGAACTTATAATTTTTGGTATAATTTATTATTTTTTACATATGATTGATTCCTAATGTCATTATGTATGTTTAATAGGGTATGAGTGGTTTTTTGGTATCTTTAAACCTGTTTGGTGGAAGAAACCATAGGGAAAAATAGTTAGTAGAAACCATGTAGAATAGTCTTCATGGTTTATCTTAACCATACTATAAATTTCAGTGTGAAATGAAAGGTGCATGGGTTTCTCTAAACACGCACTTAGGGTCTCACAACTATAAAGGATATTGGCAATATTAGGATCCCTCTTATAGTATTAAGGTGCACATATTTAGAACAAAATATGGATAACTAGATGGATAAAGCATGAAACCCCCTAGTTTTTCTGTTCAGTGAAGAAAATTACCTTAAATACTGAATTAACCCTTCCATCCTCCTTATATCTCATTTATATCAATAGGAGGCCTTCTTTTCCTCTATTGTAGCTTCCATCAAGGCATAAACTAGGTTCATGGATATAATCCACCTGAAGTCTCATCACATAACCATTCATCTTGTGGGAATCCTCTCAATAACTTATTTAGCCCCTATTCTATATTCATCATTTAACTTCTTCTATTTGATGATATTTTGATGTTGAATCATATGCCATATTTTTAGGGAATCGATAGGTTTTTCAGTTATCTTCTGATCTAAGAAAAACAAAGGTATTATACAAGATGGGGAGAGTGAAATATCCTCGAAGTAGGTGGTTTATAACTCATCCCTCAAGGTCTCACCATTTTATAAACTTGTGTCATTGCATGAATTCCATTTTCACTGAGAATTAGTTATTAAATTCATATTCCATTATTATAATTAAAGTGATCATATTCAAGATCCCCCGTTCAATCTTTCTCTTCATGTCATTACAGGTTATAGAATTAATGCTGACCAACTGAAGTAGGTTATTTCTTTATTTTATTCATTTAGTGTGTTTTTAACAATTTGTATCACCATTTGGGTGTGATATGACTTGACCTTGAGAAGGATTTTTTCAAAAATAATTTACGGATGTTTAATTTATAATATATAATACATGTATAGTTATCATTATAAGCTTCAAAGGTAAGTTTTATAGTTAGTAAATGAACCTTTAACTGTTAAATGGAAAGTATGTTATAGATATCACATAGAGTGGTTATTTATATATGAATGGTATTTATTAAATTTCCTTATCATTCCTAGACATTTTTAATGAATGGTAAAGGTATGAACCTAATAAATGAATATGTGATTAATGTAATAAAGGGTCATATACCATATTTATTATTTTTACATAATATGAAAGGAAATGGAATGAACCTACTAATTTATTAGATGGAATGAGTATTACATTTACTAAATTAAATTAAAGATTATGTATAAGGATTGTATTTCATATAGACCTTTTCATCTTTATAAGAGTGGTTCAACTTGATCCAATCGTGGATTATTGAGGGAATTCATTGGTCAAATAGAATATGTCATTTTGATTCAATGGGCTTGTTCTAAGGGATATACACACCTTATAAAACTATCCTTTTCTAATATTTGATTCCCAACATGATAGTGTATGATCCCTCATTATCTTCTAGATATTAGGATGCCTTGGATACACTCCTTGTACGAATTTTGATGTATTCGAACAAATGAAACCATGGATTCACCCCATTGGGCCTAGTCATGATTAGACCATGTTTAACATGTATGAGATCCTTAGACTTAGTTAGAATCATTTTGTTTGAAATTCCCTATTTTATTCCTCTTGGATTACACACAATATCCTTTTATTACCATACTACATGAGTTATCACTATTAGTTGGCTGACTCATGAGGTCATGGATGCCTTGGTTATACATTGGATACCCATTAATTATTATTATGGTATGTTGTTAGTGTTGTTTACACATCATGTGTCTTATATTTATAAACTTAACATGTATCAATTAATTCAATGGTTATATTTTTAGAGACATTACAGTCTAAGGATGAAGATGCTATGATTGTTCTGTCCTGAAAACATTTCAATGGGAAATAAAACAGTCCCATGAAATTGGAAAACGATGAAAACAAAGTGGAGGAAGAATTGAAGAAATTATATTTAAAGGAGTATAATATCAATAGGAAAAAATCTGGACCATTAAGGGAAACAACCTTTAAAAATCACCGCTCTCCATGGTGATGCGCTTTGTGAGGACACCTGCGAACTAGATAGTTCTTGGAAAGAAGACGTTGGAGCCCGCTCCGTGAACACTGACGTACATGGGATGAAGGTAAATAAATTCACCCCATGTACTAAAATTTTAGTAGACTCAACCAGCCCATATAAAATATGAATCAAGGCCCCTTCATGGAAGGCTGCTCCGCATGACAGTCTACAGCTCTGCGGGGAATCCACGAACTAACCAGTTCGTGGAACGGTGATTGAAACCTTAACCCCTCACAAATGAAGACATTCACGGAAACTGAGTGGTAATCCTCACCTCCATGGTTGAATAATCCCTAAACCCACTGATCAAGTCTTCTTTGGGATGAGTTTCTTCCTTGGGATTCTGCAAAAAAATTGGGCAACCCATCGATCCAGCTCTTCAACCACATTATTAATGGACCACAAGGGGGGATGAAGAGGAAGAGGATTTTTGGAGGATTTGAGTGGTCAAAGGAAAATAAGAAGAGAAAAACAAAAATGAAGGACACTTTCGATGATTCCATATAGGTATAACCTATAATATAGCATTAAAGAAGGAAATATCATACTACGTGGCAGACTGTGAATGCAGTTCCCTTCGCGGATGAATTTCCCATAAAGCACAGCAACAATGAACCTTCTCCAAATTGGCATCCTACGTAGCCATATGCTACGTGTATGGAACCATGCACCACATATAATGTTTCTACATGGATGGAACCCTTCATAGTGTAGAAAATCACTATACATATAGATCCCAGTTTCGCGTACCACCATAGTATGCGGATAGAACTCAACTCCACGTATCACCATGTTATATGGCCTGGACCTAGTACCACATAGAAAAATTCTATTTGGATAGAACCTATGTACAATTACCATCATGGTACATAGATATACCCTTCAATTATATTGAAACACACTATGTTGGTAAAATATGAACCCCTATAAAGTAATGGTAAGAGGAACATTTTATTATTGGGCGTTCCACCCTCTAGCTTCAAAAATTCCTTTCCATTCCCATTGCATGATCTATATCCCTTATATGAACCATTCCAATTTCACTAGTTAAAAACCTCTTAAAAATCCACCATTAATGTATGATAAAACCATCTGTCACATCAGCTTTCCTTTCCGAGTTTACATACCCATGGTAGCTGGAGTCATGTGGGTAATCCCTATAACAAGGAGGACCCCCTAAATGTTCATATCTTTACATTCCCATGGTAATGGGGGTTCTGACCTCAGGATTCTCACATGTAAATACTTATTCTAGGGACTAAGGTTAATTAATTTCCTTTCCATTTGATGAGGTCTGGTGATAAATAAGGGAAAATAACACTTTCTTTCCTGTTTAATGTGGAATGATCATCCCCTTTCCTAGAACTAATTGAAGGGAACTCTATCTAAGATAAGCCCCTAGCCCCTCATTAGGTAAGTTTCATCCCCCAACCTCTCCTACCATCAACCTCCTCCTTTTCCACTAGTATAGATGAAAAAATGCTTGATTTTTTTTTTGGAATTACTCCTTCCTATTGTTTCTCACACCGATCATTACTCATGTGGGTTTAGAGATTAGTGGTGATCATGGTATCCACATGATCCACCCATTAGTAGAACTATGATATCTTTGATTTATGCTCTATACAAAATAAATAGGACACCTATCTAAGCCTCGCGATCAAATGGGACGTCCCTCTCGATGTAAGCCCCAACTTATGCCTCCTTCATGGGAAACTCACAAGCAAAAGTCCTTACCAGCGGCTTGAATGGGCCACCTCTAATGTGGTTTAGAACTAAATGGAATTTGGTTCCCAATTAGTTGGGATACATAGGGAAACTACACAAGGTTCAAGAATCACACCATCATATTCATGTCTATCAACATATTTCCATGCCACACGATGATAAGCCACATGGTTGGGTCCTTGTCATATGACCTTAAAAGGTGACTTGTCCAGTAAAGAGACACTGAACTACGTCAGTTCCGATTCCTCTCATGAGGAAACGTGGGAAGACTATTTAATTAGTTTAATCCCAATTATGAAATGATCCCACCCACCCTACATGATGCTAAAATACATAGTTCCTATGTGTCTTAAAACCATAATTGTCTTAGTAAACTATTGATGAATTCATGGTCTATCCAATATGAGGGTAACATTAAGGAAGAATCTTAGATAAATACAAGAGATTCTGGACCCATACATTCATAATGTTGATCTTGAGAACTAGGATTAATCCACGGAAACATTCCTGAGAATGAACTATGGATTCACAGACCTATGAACATATCATAAATCTATAAGAGAGTCTTGAAATAGGTAATAATTCCCCCCCCCCAAGGGTGTGATGAGCCCGGGTTACCATCCTCTCGACTAATGCGAGTCCATAATTGTCATTGACTAAATCATGCAATGAGTGGATACATTTTGGAAGAAGGTCTATGAATCAGAGAAAAGGGAGTTTTTGGGTGTTTTTGGATCCATGAATAAACTCGTTGTGTAACTCACCGAGATTTTGAAAATTATTTTTTTCAAATTAATTTAACTTTTTAGTATTTTTAATTTCACATGACACTATATATATATATATATATTAAATCACTAAGTCAAAAATTCCTTTCACATGCAATACCAACTTGGCTTGCACTATATTCATTAAAAACTTGGCTTGCGCTACAGCAACACCGACTTGGTGTACGATGCACACAAGACTGAGTTTCTATGAAACAAATCATTTAATTATTTTAATGATTTAAATAAGATAATTATAACATCTACTATAAAATTAGTAATAAATAATTTTCAAATATTGTTGTTTTATACAAATAAAACATATTTATAATGAAAGATAATATTTTTTTTGTAATGTCCTTTTATGTTAAAATTTTTGTTTTCCTGAAAGAATTAGTTTTAATAATAAATAAAATTTTAGAAACATTTAAAAATTGAATTGGATAAAATAAACTTAATTTTTTAAATTTATAATATCTAAATTATCCTAGGTTTATTTTTTGGGATTTTTCGGTGAAACATAATTTTTTGATGAATAGTGAAAATACTACTTTTTTATTAAAAACTACCTTTTTTATAATTAAATATTAATGAAAAAGGAAATTATAAATATTTTTAAGATCAAATTATATTAATATTAAATATATTAATTCAATTTAATTCCTTAGAATAAACTTCACCTTGAAACTGAATATAAAATCATAACAATCTTTTGAACTTTTTTATACTTTTAAACCCTGTTATTTCATCCCTTATGCGGGATTAGCACTAATCATAAGTTTTCTGCTTCTATGATTGGAATTTAAAAACTCTAACATAAAATATTGTATTCAGTCTTATATTTAGTTCCTAATAAGACCATGTTATATTTTGATCGAAATTATTAGTAAAAGTGATTCAATTTAATCACAACAGTTAAGGGAAAATTGAACTTAATTTGGGAATAACCTTAAAATTAAGGGCCCAAATGACCGAGACAATTTTCCAAAACCCATTTGATATCCACATTTTAGACGTAAAAATTAAATTATTGAGTTCTTTTGGTTATGCATTATTTTTTATAGGTAATAACTTGTGCACACAAAACTTGATTCTAACAATTCCACGTAAGTCCTTTTCCTTCCCTATAAAAGGTCACCACCTCTACCCATTCTTCACACCTCTCATGCCTCTTAAGTCGTTCCAAGATCTACCCATTTAGCCTCAAAAAAATAATACCTTCTACCTTGAATCCTTCCTTTGGGATTAAACCCTCTCAAGGAATCCTTTTTGCACAAACCAAACGGAGTTACCAGATTAAGAGGTAACATCTTCTCTCAAGATCCTTTAATTTTTTACCTTATACACCCTTTCCACCCACTTTATTCCATTATTATGTGAAAAAAATAGTATCCTTTATATACTAGGATATTTTTATGCAAAGCCTCTGACATACACTTACAAACACCTCCATCTAATGGATCTTGAACATACTATTTCTGTGTACGGTGAACTACTATATCACAAAACAATGATTCTTCATTTCCCCTTTACCACCAATCATTGTGACCATTATGATGGAAAATATTTTTATATATGTAATATATTATATTTAATATTTCTTTATTCTTTTTTATTCCTTTTACAAAAAAAATTTTCTTACCTTCTTTTTGGTATTAATACGATATTCTCATTTGAGGAAGTGTGGACTACCGCCCCATCAAACCAATGTGATTCATTCACACACCACATAGAATGTATTAAGGTTGAGTTTAAAGAAATTATATTATATATATAATATATTAATACTAATTTAATAATTATATATATACATACATATATATAAATATGTAATTTACATACTTTCTTTCAATAGGACAATAAAAACGGAAAAGAACATTCATCTGTACATACGACATATCATCTCCATGAATGGTGTATTCAATTATGTAATTCATTATGATATTGATTATTATAATATAATTATACTAGATATAACTGATATTTATATCATGTTATAAATTATGGAATCATGATATAAGTATAAGGATCAATGATATAACAAATTAAGACCTATGTGAAGAACAAAGTAAATATTACCCGAAGTAAAACCATTATATAGGATCGTTAACAAGAGGATAATATAAATTCATAATCAAAGAACATATGGTAATATATATAAGAATATTATTATTTAAAATATATTTATTAAACTTATAATTGTTATATAGTAATCTTGTACAATAATAGAGAGATTCAAGACACAGAGTAAGAGGATTTCATCTCCCTTTTTATATCTATGAGATACAAGCTATGTTCGCCACTCTTTCCTTTTGTGTGGTGTATTTACTAAATGTGATTTTATTCTATGTACATTTAAATTAAATTTATGGGTTTTGAAATTCCCATTTTTAAATACCTATTTCATGGGATTTATGTTTCAAAAGATGCCAAATTGGTAAAAATGTTTTTGTCTCAATTTTCCTTTTTTGAGACTCAGGTTTTGTTATGCACCTAAAATCTTTTTCAGGGTTCATATAATTCCATTTTACATTTTATATAATAAATCTAATTATTTTAATGATATTATATTGTTAATATAATTACCTTTCCTTACATGGATATCTTGATCTTATGATACCATGTTATAAGTGTTTATCGAGGAAATCTCATTGCATTTATAGATTGTTTAGGTTTATGTTTCCTTTGATGAAATATTATTAACCATATCTCAAAATTATTCATGAGATTACTTCTTATATATTATTTCATGATACAATTATTTATAGGTATCAATTTATACTCTTTAATACATAATATAGTTATGAAAGTGTTTTTAGGAAAGCCCGACTTTACCCTCTCTTTGGTGGGAAATATATGTTTTCTAAAAAGAGTTTCCAAGAATATTTCACAATAACCCAATAATATTTAAAATAAATTTATTTGATTTTTGTATTTTACAAATCTATTAAATTTAATCTTCTTGTATCTTTCCAAACAAGACACTTTTCTATCATTTTTGCCATAAAAATTATTTTTTTTTGACCTTGTATGACATGTATGAATTTTCCCACCATCATTTATTCAAAGATCTCTTTTCATTGATAAAAGGTTAGTCTTTAATAAAAGGTTAGTAAAATCTAATTTTCATGGGAAATTGTTTTCAAAATGGTTTAAAACTTCTTTTAAATGTTTTTAAGTAAAACTTTTTTCAAATTGTTTCAAGTGATATTTACTTGTTTTCAATGAGTTTTCAAGAAAAATTATTTTCAAAATATTTTCAATATTCTTTATAAGTTTTCTAACAGCATTGTTTTAAAAAGGTTTTCCCAATTTCATTATATGTTTTCAATGTATTTTCAATGAAATGTTCTTCAATACATTATAAATATTTCATTAAATGTTTTCAAAGAAAAATATTTTTACAATGTTTTGAAGCTTATTTTAAATGTTTTCAATGAAAAAGGTTTTTAAAATAACTTCATGTATTCATTATAGATTTTCATGGTATTTTATAATAAAATTATTTTGAAATGGTTTTAATTATTAAAAATATTTTTTCAAACAAGAAAGAATATTCTCCTTAAGAAATCTTTTTAGAGTATTTTTCAAAATTATTTTCCATCTAAGATGACATATATTGATGTTAGTCATGCGTTTATAGGAAATAATATAAAGGTCTCATTTATATCCTATACATTAATAAGTTATTATTAATTTCATGGTCTTTATGAAACCCATTTCTACTTCATGTGTAATATGTTTATGAAACACATTTCTCTTTCATGGGTTATATGCTTTTGAAACCCTCTTCTTTTGACTGGTTATGTTTATGATGAAATTATTATGAAACCTATCCCTTTCCAGAGTTTATGATATGTTTACATGTTTATGATTCACATTTAATTTCATGGGTTATGATATGTTTATTTACGATCTTTTGGAACATGTATGTATGATTTCATTAGGTGAAGGGTGGGACCTATATCTCCCTACAATAAATTTGGTAAAGATTTATATATCATTAGATATATAGGGCTTGAATGATTGTTTAATTGGTTCAGTAATAAATATATAGAAAGGGGTTTTACTTGGATTAGTAATATAGGTCTTGAATGAGGGTTTATTCAGTTCAATAATACATGACTAGAATGAGGGTTTACATGGTTCAGTAATACCTACCTAGAATGAGGGTTTACTCGATTCCGTAATACATGGATGAAATGAGGTTTTAATTAGTTTACTAATATATGGCTATAATAGGGGTTCACTCGGTTCATTAAAGGACTTTTCCCACTAATATGGTCATGGAATTAATGCCTTGGTTACCATGAAAATAAGTAAATCCTTATGTGTTACCACAATTACATGTCTTCTTCCTATGTTATGCTTTCATGGATTATGTTTTTTATTCCCTTATGATTCATGTCTTTTACACTACCATGATTTATTACATGTTTAATCTTTATGATCTTTGCTATGTAGGGCATGATCTTCTATTTTCATGATCAAATTCTCATGCCCTTATAATCATTATTATGCTTACATGTCTCCTTTGTTTACCCTTACTGAACATTTGTGATCACCCCTTTCATATGTTTTATATCTATGGGTTATAAAGAATGATTTTATTTAGAGGTACTAAAGGTGAAGATATTTATGTAAGATGTTGAAGATCTATCCCCAGGATTGAGGATTTTGTTTCCATGTTTCCAAAGACACTAAACTATTATAGTCCTCAGGATTATATTTTTGTATTGTACTGAATATTCATATAAAATAACATAATATACATGTATGTTAAGCCTGGGTCTCTATATGTTTGGGACCATCTGAAGACATCACACCAGACATGGATCAATTACACAAACACATAACCCTTGAAATCAGCCACCGAGACCTCTTAACGGTGGCACCTACTTCATAAGATAAAATGGATATACTACCCAGTACCCATCAGGAAAAATATATTTTCCATTATTAGGGATGACGTGATTCGGAATAAAGTAATGGTGAAACATACATGAGTCCTTAACCATGTTGGATGTGTTACCCAACCTCAGGCCCCATACACATTCAAATGAAAAGGGTTTATACAAGATAATCAATTATACATGTTGTCATGGGATGCTACTTTGATGGGGTTTTTTGTCCATTTTTGTTACATATATTTCTAGTCTATATGTTATTCCCTAACCCCAGTTACCCAGATTTGGTGTATTATTACATAACATTGGCATGATACAAGGATTTATGTCATGAAATACCGTTCAGTTTAGTAGCCTTGGAAGTACTAGACACAGTCATAAGTTTTACATTATGTCATGAAATAAAAACATCAACAACATTTTGTTCCCTTTTGAGCACACTTATACCCTTAGCCTATCCTAGTTGGTCAACTGTAAAACACTTCTTTACATCCTGTAATAAAATAACACATAGAAAGGGGTGAGCTTAGATGCTTAGTAAGGATAACAATATAGAAAAAACTTTCATAAATAAACATAAAAATTTAAGGCAATGTATAAGACTAAAAAAAAGACTTTTCAACTGAAACTTCAACATTATATGGAAAAGGAAAAAAAATAATTCCATTTACTTATTCACATAGATGTTCTACTAGTCAAATAATAACATGAAATATAAATAGCCACTTCTATAACTATGGAACGCATAATGGTAGACTTCATAACCACATATTCAAGGCCTTGTTCCAAGAATAAAAATAATATTTTGTCAAGTTATTGTTCCAAGAATTCATTTTGTCTCATGAGACGTACTGATGCATCGAGGAGCTATAACAGGCTCCACATGTCACTTACTAAGTCCAATGCATTCTTCATATTAAAAGGCTTAAACATAACATAAACATTCATATTAAAACTAGCATACGAAATGTCAACACTTTATCCATAAACCATGAATGGTGTAAAAATAACACATCCATAGTCAAACATATCACAAAACCATCAATACAATATAAAAGATATGTATCATAATAAATCAACTTAAAAAAAGTTTAAAATACATCAAAGGATGTTGACATAGATAAAATGAAAAATATTTGAAATAAATACCTTTTTCTATTTTGAAAACGTTTAAAAGTCACATAATTATAAAAGAAAACATTTATTTTGAAAATATTCTTATAATCTTGTATGGGAAGATTTAGTGATCATATAATGGGGGAAAATATCCACACCTACCATATAAGTTAAAAAAAATACATTCTTACCTTAATTTTTTCGAAAATCTCATAATGTACATTGTTTGGAAAACAACAAAAAGATTCCTCTCAAACCATTTTATAAAAATTAAAAAAAGGGTATACATGAATTTAACCCATAGCCTAGTAAACAGTATAAATGTTTTGAAATACATTTTTAAGAAACATGGATGTGGATGATAAAGAGGTCCCAGTAGATACTTATATGAAAACAACCTCAGATAATAAAGAGATTGTAAAATTAACCCTTACCTTTTACTTTTACTTAGTTGAGGGTACGTTAACCCCCTGTATAATAGTTAAATCATTGTTATTAAATTATTAAATAACTATATAAACAAATATTATATCATATATGATACTCTATTATTGCTTTGTTAATAATATTTTAGTAGTTTCATCATTTTGGGTGTTAAATGATTCGTTTTCCATTATATGGTTTGTTTGGTAAGCCATGTTTGTTATGGATTGGATGTATTTTATTCATATCCAGAATGATATCATGTTCTTAAAAATTATTTTTAATCAGTAAATTAAAATTATTCTTGAATTATTATGATGGGGAATGATATTATCGTGTTCATGGAGATGGTAATCTGTACATACGCACAAGCGACAATATACTTATATTTATGGTGAAATTGTTTGTAATTGGATGATATATCATATATAAAAAATCATTAACATGTTATATTTATTATTTATATAATTTATAAAAATTATTATAACAACCAAATAATGAAGTGTTTGATTAAACAACTACACCACAACCTGGAGACGGTAAGCTGTACATACGCACGTATAGTGAATTCGTCATTCATATGATGGATAGAATAATGAATATGGTTGTACCATTTTTATAAAAACTTCACAATATATATATGATACTGGAGTTATTATTTTATAATAGAAACAATAAGGAAATAGGAAGTGGAAGAAGAGAATAACTTGAAAGTGGTGATGAAATATTTAACTCTTTTTCGGGTTCTTCCTTTTGATTTGTTCAAAAGGGCTCCTTAGGTTGGATTTCTGACCAAAGTAAGGCCTGTATGATTAAGGGAAGAAAGTTGAGAGGATATTTGTCCAGGTGATGGCCGATCCAAATGGATTTGTTGGTGTGGAATTAAGTGAAGTGTAAGTACCCTTTTAAAAGAGAGGTAAGGGTTATTTTAGGAAATGCTTGAAATATTATTTTATACTAAAATAATTTTCGGTTTATAATGTCTCCAAAATTATTATTTTTAGTATAAGGTGGGGGTGAGTTGAAAACCTCTCAACCAATAGGTTTTATAAATGTTTATGTCAGCATATGGGGATACATTTTCTTTATTGTTATAGCATTAATCTCTCTGTAGTCAATTCACAACCTCATGGATCCATCTTTCTTCTTATCAAAAAGAACTAGGGCTCCCCATGGAGAAACACTTGGGTGAATAAATCCTTTATTAATCAATTCCACTAGTCGTTTCTTTAGTTCCACTAATTCCAAAATGGCCATTCTATAAGGGTTATTCAATATGGGCCTTGAACTGAGAATTAAATCAATGGAAAACTCAATTTCTCACTCTAGAGGATGTCCATGTAAATCATCTAGAAACACATCAACATATTCTTTCACAATAGGTATGTCCTGTATTTGAACATTATTTTCCTCTCCCTTAGTTATTTCATTCTCTTCCTCCCCAATAATTGAATTTAGTAGAGCTACTGGGGGTGGATCTAGATAAGAATCAAGTGGTGACATTTCTTCTCTAAAGATAAGGTACTCCTTGTCATCATCGTAAATTGTAACCACCTTCTTCTTAAATAAATTTTTTCATCATGGTATGAAATCCAATCCATACCGAGGACTATATCAAATTCAATCATGGGTATGGCAATGAGATAAGTAGATAAAGAACATTTATATTCCCAAATGGGAACAAATTCACAAAACATTGTTGTGATGATACATCCCTTAGAAGTTTTGACTGACAACTCCCTTGTTAAGTCAAATTGAGAATATCTGACTTTCATAGAAAACTGGGAAGATATGAAACAATTTTATGATCCAAAAGCAAATAAATCATTCGATAAACTTGATGAAACAATTAAATTACCTACCACTAAGTCTTTCAGAGTTTCAACCACAATAGTAGTGATCGCATAAAATTTTCCCTTCTACATTGTCCTTTTCTGGGGTAAATATCTTTGGCTCTTAGGTCATTCATTTTCATAATTACCCTTTTCTCTACAATTGTATCATTCATCGTTGACATCCTTTTTCTTCCCCTTGTAATCACGAGGTTGGTGGCCATTTTCACAACACATGTAATAGACTCCCATTCCCTTCAGGAAAGTACCGTGGTGTTTCTTCCCACATTTACTACAGGATGGATATTTAACTTTTCCCTTCCTCCACTTATTTCCATTTCTAGAGAGTTCAACAGATCTCTTTTTCTCTTTCTTTTCTTTGAAGTTATATGACTTAGAGAATTCCTTTTCTGTCTTGATAGCGTATGAGTCAATATAATCATATGTTGAGATTTATTATGAGACTAATTCTAGATGGAGAAATGGATTTAACCTATCAAAGAATCGATCAATCATACTCCTTGGGTTACATATATAATCTTTTTCATGCCTTGATAACCTTGTAAAGTTAGCCTCATACATTGCGACATTATCATCCTCATTTTTACTCAAACTTAGAAATTATCTTTCCATATCTACTCGATGGTCACCAGGAAAGTAATTTTCTAATAAAATATCTTTAAAAACTCTCCATTACATGTTCTATAATTATTCATCTTTCTTTGTGTTTTGGATTAATGACTAGCATTGATCTGCATCTCCCATGAGGTGATAAACTACAATGAAAACTTTTTACCTTTCACTACTCCATGAAGCATGAAATATTTTCTCTATGGAATTTATCCATTGCTCAATTACTAATGTATTTTTACTCCCATTGAAGGTTGGTGATTCTTTCCTTATGAAGCAGTGTAAAATTGATCCTATGTGTTTTGGATCAGGGTGATCCATATGGGTATGGTTATTATACATAACCTGAGTGAGTTTTCCTAGTATAGTGATAAGCTAATCATCACCAGTTGAATCACCAACTACACTATAATTATCATGAGTAGGATGTAAATAACTACATGGATTATGTGGGTTGTTACGGTTTCTATTACTTCTACTAGGTGAAATTTCTAAACAATGGCATGCTCTAGATTAGTTTATGAATTTCAATACATAATTCTAAACATTTAAAACATTTAACATAAATTGAAAAGTTTATGGATATAATCCACAATAATAAAAAAGGTTACTTTAAAGAAGTATATACTCATAAACCCTTCATAATGGTTTTTAATGAAAATGAGAATTATCCAATGCATATCCCCCTGGGAGTGTCGTAACCAAGAGTGCATCAATCCCCATTGTCATTCCCCAGTTTACATTTGAGTCAAGCTCAAAGCGGTGTTTTTAGGTTTTCCCCCTAGGTACATCTGTTCTAGAGCTGCCACTTCTAGATAGTATCCAAAAAAGGATTTATTGCTTGGAAAACTCACAAAATCTCTACAGTACCAATATTCTAGTATGTTAATATATACTAATCCTCAAAGTCTATCTTGGGGTAGTGTTCTCTAATCAGAGCTTTTATAAATCTATATTCCATGGTTTTTACGAAACTTCATCTGATATGAATGGTAATGCCCCAACCCCAGTTACCTAGAGTCGGTACATTATTACATAACATTGGTATGATACAAGGAATCATTTCCCAAAAGACCGATTAGTTTAGTAGCCTTGGAAGTACTAGATACATTTATAAATTTTACATTACATCGTGAAATAAAAACATCAACTAAATTTTTTCCCCTTTTGAACACACTTATATCCTTTTCTTATCCCTATAGGTCAACCATAAAATACTTCTTCACATCCTGGGAAAAATAAAACATAGAAAGGGGTGAGCATAGATTCTCTTTAAGGATAAAAATATAGCAGAAACATTCATAAATAAGGATAAATATTTAAGGTAATGTATAAGACTAAAAAAGGGCTTTTAAACTTAAACTTCATCATAATATAGAAAAGATAAAATCAAATAATGAAATTTACTTATTCAGATGGATATTTTACTTGTTGAATAATCACATTCAATATCAACTTCCACTTTCATAATGATGGAATGTATAACTCCAAACTTCATAACCACATAGTCAAGGCCTTTTTCCAAGACTAAAAATGAGATTTTTTCCGGGCCTTGTGCCAAGAATCTAGTTTGTCTCATGAGACCTACCAATGCATCAGGGAGCTATAGAGGGCTCCACCCATCACTTACTAAGTCCAATGTATTCCTCATATGAAAAGGTTTAAACATAACATAAACATTCGTATTAAAACTAGCATACAAAATGTAAATACATTATCCATAAACCATGAATATTGTAAAAATAACACATCCACATCGAAAAATATCACAAAACTTTCAATACAATATGGAAGATTTGTGTCATAATAAATCAGCATCAAACAAGTTTAAAATCCATCAAAGGATGTTGACATAGATGAAATGAAAACTATTGGAAATAAATACCTCTTTTTATTTTGAAATCATTTATAAGTCACATAATTATAAAAGAAAAATTTTATTTTAAAAATATTCTTGTAATCTTGTATGATAAGATTCGATGATGATATAATGGTGTAAAATAGCCACACCCACCATATAAGTCAAAAAAATACATTCTTATATTAATTTTGTCGAAAAGGTCATAAAGTACATTGTTTGGAAAATGACAGATAGATTACTTTACAACCATTTTATAAAAAGTAAAAATGGATATAACTGAATTTAACCCATTGTCCTGTAAATATTATAAATGTTTTGAAATAATTTTTTTTAGAATGATGGATGTGGATGATAAATAGGTCCCAATAGATACTTACGTAAAAACAATCTCGATTAATAAAGTGATTGTGAAATTAACCCTTACCATGTACTTTTCCTTGGACAAGGGTACTCTAACCTTAAGTATAATAGTTAAATAGTTGTTATTAAATTATACAATAACTATATACGTAAATATTATATCATATATGATCTTCTAATATTGCTTTGTTAATAATATTTTAGTAGTATCATCATTTCAGGTGTTAACTGATCCGTTTTCCTTTATATGCTCCGTTACGTAAGCCATGTTTGTTATGAATAGGATGTATTTTAATCATATCCATAATGATATTATGTTCTTATAAATTATTTTTAATAATAAAATGAAAATTATCCATGAATGATTATGATGGGGAATGAATCTTATCGCGTTCGTGGAGACTGTAATCTGTATATACGCAGGAGCGACAATATCACTATATTGATGGTGAAATCATATGTAATTGGATGTTATATCATATATAAATAATCATTAATATTTTATATTTATTATTTACATTAGTTATACTCATTATTATATCCATCCAAATAATGAAGTGTTTAAATAACAAACTACACCATGACGTGGAGACAGTAAGTCGTACATACACATGTATGGTGAATTTTTCATTAATATGATGGATAAAATAATGAATATGTTTGTACCATTTTTATTACAACATCATAGTATATAGAATATACTAGAGTTATTATCTTAGAATGGAAACAACAAAGAAATAGGAAGTTGAAGAAGAAAAGAAATTGAAAGAGGTGATGAAATATTTACCTCTTCTTCGAGTTCTTCCTTTTGATTTGATCAAAAGGGGCCCTAAGGATAGATTTATGACCAAAGTAAGGCCTCAAGGATTAAGGTAGAATGGATGGGAGGATATTTTGGCAGGGGTTTTCCAAGCCAAACGGCTTTCGAGGTGTGAAATAAAGAGAAGGGGAAGTACCCTTTTATAAGAGAGGTGAGTGTCGCTTTAGGAAAATCATGAAATATTATTTGATAATAAAATCATTTTCTGTTTAAAATGTCTCAAAATTGATTTATTTATAGGATAAGGTGGTATGGGTCTAAAAACACACAAAAAATAGGTTTTAGATAGGTTTAGTTCATCATATTAACCATATCTTTTAGATTTAACTTTTTGATAAATAGTTTGACATTTACCATGTCTCTTTTTATTTTTATATTATATGGTTAATAGACTTACTATAACAAGACAAGAGAACCCCAAGTGGTTCATTATTAATATATATCCTTATCTATGTCCTTTTTACAAATATTATATTTTTAGGAATATTATATCTATTAATAATATAGTATTTGTTTTAAAAACGAAAATATGTCAATTTTGACACTATTTAGTATTTGTTTTTTTGAAAATCATAACAACATGATTAATTAGAAACAAAATTATCTAATCGACTCTAACATGTCATATTAACCTATAAAATTAGTTTAATTCATCAAAATTCTCAATTTAAATTTATTTGGATATTTATAATATCAAATATTTTAATATTTCATTAATATGGTAATTACTGCGTAATCATTGTGTCATAACTAAATTAAATTATTTAATGTCTAAAAATTATAAATAAAATACCATTTTGTAAGATATTTTTTTATATTTTTAATGAATACTTATAGTAGAATTTATCTTATATATAACCCTATATTAAAAATGGTTTAGTTATTAAACATTGAATTTAACACTTTTAGATCTTCTTTAAATAAAATAATAATTAATGTCATAATCTAATATAAGTGGACCAAAAAGTTCATATTTTATTCTTGAGAATGTTTATGGTCCAATTACACTTATCCAATAGAATTAGGACATGTGTTAGGGTAATTATAATATCATTTTTACGATTAATTACCCTATTTACTTTTAACTGTGGTAAATAAAAGTAAAAAGATACTATTCGCAAAAAATTATTCTCACCTTATTGAACCACATTATACTTACTGATGTCAACCATGTCTCATAGATTTTTTAAATCCAACTCACAGAAGTGATAAAATTAGGTTTTACGTAAATTTGTAAATGCTCCGAGAAGGTGGGTAAGAGACTGTAAAAAGTTCAATAAAATTTTATATATCTAAACATATTATAAAATCAATCCAATGAATTAAATTGAACATATATTGGTATTATGTATCTATTTTGACCTAAAATAAATTGAAAAAATATAACTAATTATTTAAATAAAAATTCTATTTTCAACAATAATGCATTGTTTTTTACTATTTATAAAAAATTAAAGTTCTCAAAAAAATACAAAAAATTCAGCCAAGGATAATTTTGATATTTTGAATCCAAAAATAAAGTTCATTTTGAAAATTAAAATTTATAAAATTTCAAAAAGTGGTTATTACTATTCACAACGAGTAGTTTCATTGGTCGTCGTGAATTAATACTCCAAGTTGTGTATAGCGCAAGATACTGCATTATTCAAAGGGAAATATATTATGGAATCTTGGGGTGTTACACTATAGAGATACCTTCAATATAATGGAGTGTTGACATTTTGGTTAGAAATGTGTGTCCACAACTCTACAAGTGACTGGTCCCTTAATGATGAACATGACTCCATCTCCTACCCAACATCTTCAACACAGGGTTTCAAATGCACTGATTAGGAGGTAACATCAAAATTTTACTCTCCCCACCATTGTGGATGTTAAGAAATCCCTCCACATCATGAAGCCATGTCAACCACCTAGTGAAAAATGGTTAGTGATCCATAAATGGGAAGTTACCCTAGCAATCTGCAATCATTTCGAGTGCCTTTCCTCAGAACGTGAATAAAGTACCTCACTTATCATAGGGAGGTTGAATATTCCATCACAGATGACTTCATACATATCACACATGAGTCTCAGTTTGGGTCCCTTACTGGGAGATGTCTCCTCTAACACGATACAACCTAGTATCCTCATTTTGAAGGGGATACCACATCGAGGGCTCCGTCTGAAGTTCAACCAACATGGGTCCCCTCGGCTAACTGCCAAGGGAGGAAAACATATAATCAAAAAAAGATTATTATCCTAGTTCATGTGGTGGATATCCATCTAAAAAAATGATGAAACAATATGAGGAAGTTTATATTCATGCTCCCTATGATGAATCCCTCCATGAATATATGGTGGAAAATTATAAGCAAACACATATTCCTACCAATGCTCTCTAGACCTTCCATACAAAGAAGGTGGAAAATTATAGAAAGTTGAAAATACCTTCAAATGAATATTAATCCAACCAGTCAAATATGGTGGAAATAAAGTATGGGAAGACTTAAATTCATGCCCTCTCATATCAATCTCGTCTTTCAAATACAATTTCAATCAATTATAAAAAAAACATATATTCTTACAGATTCATATCAATACCTTGAGACAAATACAATGATAAATGAGTAGTTTTAAGTTCCTAATCACAAAAATGAATCTTGTAATCAAAATAATATGGAAATGAGAGAAAAAACATGCATATACCACCTATAAACTTTGGGTAGACTCGTTCCTCTGCTCCAACATAGGACAACTGCCAGTACCCACTAAAAACCCATGGAGGACTAAAACTTGAACAAAATACTGCTCCAAATTTAGAATAAGAATTTTTACCCATTGCGGTCAATCAAATATATCAATAAATCCTAACAATGATGGAGGATCAGACATAAAATCCTGATCATATCCTCCAGACCTACAAAGACATGATCGTGTCTGTGATAATAACAAGGACATGGGCCCGCAACCCCATCTCCACAAGTGGGGTGACTAATCCACAAGATAAGATAGTCACATCAGAGTAGAAATGAATCACTACTCTAGTCTAGGAGGTTCGACAATCATATTACACGATACAAGAACTACCAGATCGGGAACACACACCCATTCGAACAGGGGGACACTGGTCCACCATAGTGGCTGCTACAAGGTAGACATAAATCCTTATCTAAACTCAAGATTCCCATCAACATATCCTAGAGTCATTATAGGAACCATAGAAATATAAACCTGAATATGAAGGCTATTTCCAACAATATGCAACCCCAATTTCCAACAAGATAGTGCCCAAAAATGAAATGCGCCAAAGGAAACATGAATATGAAGAGAACATTTAGGATCCCAGTCTACTAGATGCTCGAGTTCTTGATTCCATAAAGAACCTATGAAAAGAGGCTCAAGATATTTTCAAACCATTAAATATTTATGGGAGTGGAAGTAAAAAATGTGAGGGTCCTCCCCGTAATATTGTTATTATTAGTTTTAAAGGTCCTCCTCAAAGCACCCACATGGTGGTCACTACGATGGCCCCCATCATAGTAGTATCAGGTAGCAAGAAGTTCTTCCCATAGCTATGGTCTTCCCTAAATTTCCTCGCCTGGTTAAACCCCATAAAACATCTCCCTATGGTTAGACACTATGTTATGATTGTATTCCTCACCACCATGACAGTGTCCATGGAGGTCCTCCCCATGGTCAATATTCTCACAAACAAGAAGGTACTCCCCTCACCGATCCATACCCAATAAAACCCTTATATTCTGAGTTACTTTAATATGTCTATGAAAGGAGACATCCTCTATCAGTAAAAAGATGGTCTGGGGCCTGAAAATAATCATCTCAGGTTGGGATCTCGACCTGACCCTCAGGTTGGCCATTGGATGGTGGCCATGTGGTTAATACATTGGGGGGACGTTCGATTATTTTGGTAGGTGATCGAGTTTGAAATCAGGGTTACAAAAATTCATTGGTTGTACCGGTAGAACCCTACAGCCCTGGTTCAGCGAAACCCTCAATGAAACCCATTGGAGAAGCTGTCGGATGATTCGATCAACATCGTCGTACCAACGTGAAAGCCGGAACACCTCATAGAAACCCTCAGTGAGGAAACCTAAGGCGATGCTCTTAGAGGAACCGGTGCATGTCGGAAGAACCCTACAGTCGTGGTTTAGTTAAACCTTCAGTGAAACCTGTCGGAGAAACTGTCGGATGATTGGTTCGATATCGTCACACGGAGGTGAAAGCCATCACACCTCAGTGAATCCCTCTGCGAGGAAACCTGAGGTGAAGCCCTTAGAGAAACTGTCCACCGATTCCCTCAGACATCCATTTGCTGAAGGAGTCGGTGAAGTTGTTAGCGAGCCTTTGTGCAGTTTCAAGTGACGATGACAGAATATGTCAGGTGGTTTATGTCATTTCTATTTCTCTTCTTCTTTGTTCTTTGTGTGAGTCACTATGATTCATTTATAACTAGGTTATTATTTGTTCTTTTGGTTGTAATGATACATTTAGTAGGTATTTTTGTGCTTGAGGAGTATTACACAAAATTTTATTGTTTGTTTGAAATTTTAATAATAACTTTGTGGTTTTAATATGTACAGTTAGTTATTTTTTTAATGTTTTTCACTACTTGCGTGTAGTTTCCTCTAGTAGTCTCTTGTGGGAAAGTTAAATTTAAATTTTCATTGGGAATTTGCATTGTAAAATTGCGTTCCATTTTTCTATGAAAATTTATATTTCATTAACTGAATTTATTTCTAATTCCAAATTGATTAAATTAGAAATTTCATAGGGAAATTGGCAGTTCCAATTATTGGTTGAACATTTTTTGAATATTCATGTCATTCTGCAGTGTGGATTCCAAATGGATATTTCCTACTGGTAACTGGGAATTTGTATTCACTGCATTTTTCTAGTGACAATTTCCAGTGCTCAATTGTAGCTGAATTCTCCATGGATACTCCCATTGGAAATTTCCAATGGGAATTCCCAGGGGCAATTCCCTTGTATTCGTTGAAAAAATCTGGAGTGCTCATTCGGTGATGAATTAACAGTGGGAATTCCCATTGGAATTCCCCATTGGGAATTCCCATTGGAAATTCCCATTGGGAATTACAATGGGAAATTTCAAGTGGAAATTCCCATAATTCCCTCGTATTCACTAAAAACATCTGGTGAAAATTTCCTGTAATACCTGTGCTGAATTTCTAGTGGAAATTACCAGTTATTCAAGTGGTAATTCATTCAGAATTCCCAGTGAAAACTTCCCTATGGTAATTCCCAGTTATTCCAGTGGAAATTCATTCATAATTTACAACTGCAAAATAGTTTTTGGAATTTAGTTGAAATTTAATTCTGTTAAATGCCTCTGTTTCCATTAGTATTTCCACTGGCAATTCTGACTGGGAATTTTACGCGAAGCATTTTTCTCTCAACTGGGAAGTCACATTGAAATTAATTTACAATTTATAATATCTGAACAATTAGTTTTTCAATCACTTTTTGTTTTGATTCGATAATTTCCAGTGCACATTTTGCGTTGAATTCACATTGGAAATTTTTATTGGGGTTTTTCCAGTGGAAATTCCCAGTGGAAATTCCCAGTGGTAATTCCCACATAAAACTCCCACAGGATTTCCCACTGGGATTTCCCAATGAAAATTATCACTAGGAAGTTTGATTTTTATGCCATAATAATATGGAACTACATATCAATTTATAGAATCTGTTGAAATTGTAAAGATGGAATTCATAATTGTATGTTGGAAATTCACAGTGGATATTCCAACTGGGAATTATCACTGGGAATTTATAGTTGAAATTATCATTGGGAATTCTGAGTTGCAACATCCTATGGAAATTCCCATTGGAAATTCCCACCGGAATTTCCTACTGCCTTACCTTTGGAAAGAAGCTAGTGGGAATTGTCATTGGTAATTTTTCCACTATGAATTTCCACTGGTGCCACTGTAAATTCTCAAAGAAAATTTCCATTGGAAATTCCCACCGGAAATGTCCACCAGAATGTCCCACTGGAATGTTCCACACTAAAGCCCCACTTTAATTGCCCTGGAAATCTCCACTGCAAATCCCCACAGTAAAGCCCCACTAGAAATGCCTGATGTAACTACCCATTGTAAATCCGCACTGGATAGCCCCACTGTAATTTTACAGTGGTTGCAATTTTGGTGTTGAATTGTCACTTGAACTTTCCTCTATAAATAAGCATGTGGGAAATATCAGTGGTAATATTGTGGAATTTCCATTAGAAATTCCCATTGGAAATTCCCACTGGGAGTTCCCACTCAAAATTCCCACTGGGAATTCCCACTATAAATTCCCACTGGAAATTCCCACTAGAATTCCCACTGGGAATTCCCACTAGAAAGTCTCATTCTTATGGAAATATAATTTGAACTATGATTTGTGCTGGGATTTCTAGTGTTAGTGTGCACTGGAAATATATTATGTCATTATCATCATGAATTTTGATTGGTCTACTTTTTTCAATGTACACTTTCTAAGTCATGTCGCATTTCTGTACTAGAAATTTTCAGTTGTGGGTTTATGTTTCAACTCTTATGTGTTATTTTTATATTCCAATTTTCTTAATGCTAATTTTAAGTGATATTTTTTTTGGCATAAGAACTATCTACATCAGCTAGAAACCACTACCGGTCTTCGATGACTGGGCTGTTCAAAAATTTTAATGACATTAGGCCTAATATTAATGACAATCATATTAAATATCTTCAAAGTATTTCGTTTTGGTAGTTTTTTAAACTGTTTATTGATAAATTAATTCCATTTGATTATTTCAAGAAAACCTATGGTTCCATGTTATTTTTTACTACAGAGGTTTAATGTGGATTTAAGAATGTTTGAGATAGCTGGTAAGTTGATGGATTTAAGATTTTCTGAAATTTCACCTATTTTTGGCATTGTGGGTGGTGAATTACCTATCTCTATTGCATATAATATACGGTCTAATAGATCTGCATTTTTGGTAAGGAGGATTTCTAATTCTGGACCACTATTGTCCCAAGGTGTGTTACGGAGAGAAATTCTTGAGGCTGTTGAAGATAATGAGGAGCTAGACTTCTCCGATGTGGCTTCTTTTCTTTCTCTATTTGCGTGCGCGACATTATTTTTCCGAACTTTTTGGTCTTATGTTGGTTGGAATATTGTTACATATTTTTAAGATGTAGAAAAAGTGAAGAATTGTGCTTGGGCTTCTGCTATTCATGAGAAACTTCTCACATCAATGAAAAAAATTCTGAACTCCCTTAAAAGTTATTGGCTATGTTGTTTGTTTACTGGCAGGGTCTTCTATTTTATTTAAATCATAACTTTTCATATGTTGTTAGACCATTTCTTAATAATGTTAAATTTTATATTATTGGTTTACTGAGAAATATGAGAATGTTCTTCCCAAATGAGAGGGTGCACCGTTATTCGTACAGTGCAGTCTGCAAGATATTGTTGATGTTGTGCAAGTAAGTTCCAAGTGATTGTTACTATTTTAATTTTTCTACTAGTACTTTATTTTCATATTAATTTCTGAAATATTCATTTTTGTTTTCACTATCCATTGTAGATTCAAAGGACACCAATAAAGAGCTATAGGTTGCAGTCAATCCCTTGTGAGGGTAAATAACGTGTTCAGCAGATACGTGATGGAAAAAAACCTCATTTAGCTATGACAGCTGCATCACAAAATGTTTCAAAGGTGGAGAGTGTCAGACAGTATGTAGAGAATGTGAAGCTAAACATTAATATTAGAAAACAATATGTGCAAATAAAATTGATGAACAGAAAAAGTGTAGTTTTGAGAGAAAGACTAAAGATGAAGGAGGAGGTGAAAGTAGTTACTGGCGAGGGGGAATAAATTATGTTTGAAAATGTTCAGATTCTAGCGATTGAAGTTGAAAAGAAGACAACTTCATATGACGCTATTGACGACAGCCTAGAGGAATCTGTTGTAGATGAGCTGAAGGAAGGAGATGATGTAGATATCAGTCTGGAGGAGGATGTGAATTTAGAACTCTGTATGGATGAAGGAAAATGTGTTTTGTAGCCCACTACAAATTCTTCTGCCTCTAATATATAGACCTCATTAGTAAGGGGTGTGAAGAGTAGATCAAGGAAGCTAAAGCATCAATCTCCCTATATATATCCACAAGTTACAACCAAAAAGATGGTGACATTGACCCCCAAACTATCGTCGGTATTTCCTCAGTGGGTGAGGCAGTATAATAAAGTGACATTTCATGATAGAAGGTTTGTTTCTTTGCTTGTTGATGGTGATGGGGA
The DNA here is from genome assembly GCA_963277665.1 of Viscum album. Lineage (NCBI taxonomy): Eukaryota > Viridiplantae > Streptophyta > Magnoliopsida > Santalales > Viscaceae > Viscum > Viscum album. The sequence goes on along the minus strand of OY728119.1, from coordinate 764,428,903 downwards.
GACGTATTGTAATTTATTTAATGTATTTATTATATATATATTTTCTTCTTTGACTATTTACAGATAAGGGAAATGACTTTCTATAAAAACAGTGTTGTTGTCTGGGAATCAATTGAAAACTTATGACAAACCTTCTTTTTTATTACAACTTAAACATGATTTATTACATAAAACATCACTTGATACAACAAAGTAGATTGGGAGGTTTAGTGTTTTTGGGGCTTAGTATCATTACATAAAAACATAAAACAAGAAATACAACATATTTATTGAAAACATCCTTTACATGACCACTACATTCCATCGTACGTAGCATTGCATGGGATAACCTAAGGACATGCATAAGAAAAGGGTGAGCTATACATCCCAATAAGGGAGTACACATGGAATAACATGAGGATTACAATACATGCTAGACAATAGGCATATCAATAGAGCATAAAAGAAACATGAACCTAAAGGCATGATAAAGAACGATAATCATAACATGGAAATGTGGCGACAACACTTAACATGGAATTAGCATGATCCATGGCTCATTGCACATAAAGCATGAGTAATCCCTCATTACACATGTAGCACGAGTAAACCGTCATTGTACATGAATTATCATGAGTCAACACTCATTTCACATGACGTATCATGATACTATACTTTACCCAATGCATTGGAGCGCTATAAGGGTGCACCCTTCTTAAACATTTCATTTCATGCATAAGTGTTCCACATGGATCATAAAACATGGATTCATAAAACATAATCATTTATTCCATGATGAAGGAATGAATAATTCATACATGAAACTTTATAATCAATAATTAAATTTTCATGAAGGTGAATACCCTTGATGGAGAAATGGGCATGGTATTAACTACACAATGTCATTGGCTTAGAAAATCGGTGCAATTTCGGCAGCGTAATGGTTTGACATAAGAATTCATAAAAGTGGTTGATGAGAGAGAAAGGGGTTTCTCATCATATTTACATGTAATTTAAAGTAAGGAGTTCATATAGATACATGTCCCAACAATTGAAATGGAATTTAGATTCATGATACAAAAGTATTTCTTGAATGTAAAAGAGGAGAGAGAAGTTCCTTTCGGAATTTCGGCATAGTAACGAGTGTAAATGGGAGGCATTTAAAGAGAGAGAAAGGGTATCCCATCATTCAATCATAAATAGGGAAGTATTAGGGAGGTTTACAACCATACCCAAACATTTATAATTGAAATTAAAAGTGGAAAAAAACTTAAAGAAAATTGACAAAAATGAGAAATGAAGAAAAAACCCTTACTTGGAAGTGTACTTCCAAAGGCTAGAGAGAGGATTGTGAGAGGATTCTTGGGAGCTTGGGGAACCTTGGTAGGATTCTAGAGAGAGTAGGGCAGAGGTTGGACGAACTCCAATGGATTTTAGTGAGGAGGAAGTGGGAGCTTGGGTGGGTTTATATAGGAAAGGTGAGAGAATTCATTATTATTTAGGTTTGGGTCCCCTTACATTAAATTAATCCAAACCACAAACCATACCATGGTTTTATCCCATGGTTTTTGGAAAAGGGAAGAGGAAAAAAATATTTTATAAGGCCAAAGTCCGAAATTCTTAAAATAATAAGGTTGCTTATGTGGAGGTGAGTCACACTCCCATGGAAATTAATTTAAAAAGGCAAAGTGTTTAATAAGTATTGAGGGGTCGATTAATGATTTGAAAAGTAAGTCAATAAAACCAAAAATCACATTATTTTAATGTTAAAACATATATTGGCAGAACATAAAGATTGTGGTATCTTATTACATCACCATTGGGTCATTATGATGTCATAAAACACATTATATATTTAAACGATATTTAATTTTTACCCAAAAATTCTACTGTCTCAGAATATTATGAAAAATTCACCGTTGGATAATTTTGACGTCCTGATTCCAGAAATGACATTTAATTTATCTAAAAAAATTTCTAAATATCTTAATTTTCACTTTTAAAATAAATACCAACATTTATCGAAAATTCACTGGTTTTGACAGAAATGGCTTTCAAACCATAATATAATATTTTAATTGCATTCATAAAATTATAAGATCATTTATATTTAATAAATAAAAATGAATAATATTATTATTATTTTATTAAAATATTATTTAATTCAAAAATCCCTTAATTTAATAAAATATATTTCTCAATTAAATAATAACTAAAAACAGTATTTGTACTTTTAAAAACTATTTACAATGTATCAAAAATGACTAGAAATTATATTCATTATTATATACAAAAATAATGTACATGAACATAGTACTACTTATTTGTGACATAACCCCTTAAAACAGGTGGATAAGACCTATGGGTAAGGTGTGCGACGGTGATAGACTCTTGGGGTGGCTCGGATAACATCGCTCGAGTGGTAATCTCTATCAACTTCCACTTTTCCCATAGACGGTCCCATTCGAGCTTGACATGGTGAAGATCAGCTTGGGCTTGGTCAAGGGCAAATTCCAAAGATGCCACCTCTTTTTCGAGCTCCGAAAAATGGGCTTCATATGGGGCAATTCTACTGGATGAGGTCATCGCTTCTTTTGTCTGAGTAAATTGGATATTTTAAGGTCCTATATTTATACTAATCATGTGATCACTGTTCAACGTCTATATTAACAACGGTCGAAATTCATAACATAAAACCAAAGAAGTTGACATCATATAATTTTTTTTTTCATAAAGATACATTTAATTAGATCTAGAAGGATTTCCATTAATGAAACTTTGAGTCGTTACAACATTCCCCCATTAAGAAATTTCTCCCTCGAAATTTTTCCTTTTCCCACACTAAAACAGATCTGGGTAACTCAGCTTCATCTTTTCCTCCAATTACCATGTCCCTTTTTCAAACATGTGGTTTCTCCACAACACCTTGACGAGGGGCATTGTCTTATATCGTAGAACTTTTTCTCTACGATCTAAGATCTTCACTGGTTGCTCCTCATAAGAAAGATCGTATTCCGACTGTACCGCCTCAGAAGAGTGTACATGTGAAGGGTCTGGTATGTACTTCTTTAAGAGGGATACATGAAAGACATAATGTACTTTGGCCATAGTAGGTGGAAGTGCTAGTCGATAGGCCACAACCCCAACATGATCAGGAACCTCGAAGGGGCGATGTACCTTGGAATTAACTTCCCTTTCTTTCCAAACCTCATGACCTTTTTCCACGGAGATATACATAGAAACACCATGTCTCCAACTTTAAACTCAATGTCTCGTCAACGAGTATCTGCATAACTCTTCTATTGACTCTGGGATACCTTGATATGCTGCTGAATGGTTTTCACCTTCTCCACCATTTCTTCGACCATTTCTGGTCCATGCAGCTTACGTTCACTGACCTCATCCGAACATGCCGGTGTTCTGCCTCTTTTCCCATACAGGGCTTCATATGGTGCCATTTGGATGCTCGAGAGGAAACTGTTATTATAAGAGAACTCAACCAGAGGAAGATGTTGATCCCATCCTTCTTTAAAGTCCATTGATCACACTCTCACCATATCCTCAAGTGTTTGGATAGTCCACTCGAATTAGCCATCAGTTTGAGGATGATAGGCCATACTGAAGTTCAGTTCAGTATTCAGAGCATGTTGAAGAATCTTCCAAAACATAGAGGTGAATCTTGTATCTCGGTCAGACATAATAGATAGTGGTACTCAATGAAAACTTACCACTTCCCTAATATATATCTGTGCCAGTTGATCCAATGAGAAATCCTCCCGAATAGCAATGAAGTGTGCAGTCTTTATAAGACGATCGACAACAACCCAGATTGCATTGTTGCCTTTGGATGTCCTCGGAAGTCCGGTGAAAAATTCCATGGTGATGTTCTCCCATTTCCATTCTGGTATGGGAAATGGTTGCATCATCCCCTTAGACTTCTACATCTCTGCCTTCACTTGCTGACACACCAGGAACTTTGATGTATATTCAGCGATCTCCTTCTTCATATTATCCCACCAAATGTTTTCTTGGAGATCTTGATACATCTTGGTGCTCCCTGGGTGAATAGATAAATTTGAACTATGCGCATCATCCAAAAGTTCCTTCTTTAGCTCCGGACTTGATGGAACACATAGTCTTTTTCCAAACCGCTCAATTCCTTCTTCATTAACATTAAACTTTGAGGATTTACACTTTTTGATAGATTCCACTTTTTCATGAATTCCCACATCATCCTTTTGAGCATCCATTAACCTTTCCAAAAGAGATGGTTGAGAAATCATTTGTGAAATGATTGATGATGTTCCCTTGTTTATGATTCCCACGTCCATCTTCACCAAGTCTAAGAAGATTGGATCCTTCTCAATTATCATCATTGATAGAATCGCTGGATCCTTTCTACATAGGGCATCTGCCACCTTTTTCGCTTTCCTAGGGTGGTAATGTATTGAAAAGTCATAATCCTTGATGAGATCTATCAAACTTCTCTGGAGCATATTAAGCTCTTTCTGTGTGAATATATATTTAAGGCTCTGGTGGTCAGTATATATCTCGCATTTCTCTCCATAGAGATAATGCCGCCAGATTTTCAAGGAAAAGATCATAGCCGCCAACTACAGATCATGTGTTGGATAGTTTTGCTCATGGATTTTCAACTGCCTTGAGGCATAGGATAAAAATTTATCATTCTGCATCAGCACACACCCTAATCCCTTCTTCGATGCATCACTGAATACCACAAAAAGCTCCGCACTTGTGGGTAATGTGAGCATTGGTGCAGTGATAGGCCTCCATTTCAACTCCTTGAAGCTTTCTTCTCATTCATCACTCCAAGAAAACATTAATTCCTTTCATGTTAGCTTGGTAAGAGGGTTGGACAATCGTGAGAAATTTCTCGCAAATCGTCGATAATATCTTGCTAACCCCAAGAAGCTACGGATATCCGTTACCGATGTTGGCCTCAGCCATCCCTCAATTGCATCTATTTTGGAGGGGTCCACAGATATTACATTTCTTGTGATGATATGGACCAAGAATGAGACCTCCTTAAACCAAAACTCACACTTGCTGTACTTTGCATAGAGCTTATCCTTGCGCAATGTCTCTAGTATAGTTCTTAAATGCTCCTCATGATCCTCCTTTGTTTTGGAGTATATTAGAATGTAATCTATAAATACTACAAAAAATTTGTCATGGTAGTCTCTAAAGACTCTATTCATCAAGTACATGAATATTCCTGGAGCATTGGTGAGTCTGAAAGGCATTACTATTAATTCATAGTGCCTGTATCTTGTACGAATAGCAGTCTTGGGGACATCTTCCTTCTTCACCCTTACATGATAATATCCCGACCACAAATCCACCTTGGAGAAGTATTGTGCTTCACGCAGCTGATCAATCAATTCATCGATTCTTGGGAGATGATACTTTTTCTTTATCATTATTTTGTTAAGTTCACTATAATCAATGCAAAGCCGCATTGACCCATCCTTCTTCTTGACGAAGAGGACTGGTCCCCCCATGGTGAAGCACTTGGGCATATAAACCCTTTATCCAGATTCTCCTGTAGTTGTTTATTTAGCTCTTCAAGCTCTACAATAGCCATTCTATATGTAGTCTTAGATATTGGTAGCACCCAAGGTATAAGTTCAATTGAGAAATCAACATCTCTCCTTGGAGGAGGACCAGGCAGTTCCTCGGTAAACACTTCAGCGAATTCCCTCACAATGGTTATTTATTCAAGGATGGTTTCTTCCTTGGACTCAATCATCTGATCCATATATGCATTATCATAAGGAAGTAATATCCATGCTTGAGATGATGGAGCTAAAGGAGATTCATCTTCCTCCTGACACTTGTAATGAATCGGGGGTCGATTCTCCATATGGAGTGTGATTTCCCTCTCCCGACAATTTATGTTGGCTCTATATAAGGAAAGCCACTCCATGCCATGAATTGCATCAAATTCCACCAGAGGGAGTATGATGAGGTTTTCTGGTAAATTCAATCCACAGATTATAATAGGGGAAGACTTATATTCATGGGATGAAATGATTTCCCCATTTTCTATACTCAACGACATCTTTACTTCCATGATTTGTGGTGGTGCTGGGATTGTTCTACTAAACGTTCGAGATATAAAAGAATGTGTAGAACCTGAATCAAAAAGAAGGTTCGCTATTCTTGAATGAATAACAAGCGTACCTGTCACTACTTTGTTTTCGGGGTTCACTTCGGTAGAAGTGATGGAAAAAATCTTCCTTGCTGTCTTGGAGGTTGTTGGTTGCCTCCGATAACCCTTGGATTAGGGCACTGATTTTCAAAATGACCCGGTTCTTTGAATTTGTAGCATTAAACAATGCGTTGAGGTTCTAATGGAGCATTCCTCTCCTCTGTCGCAGTCGTGGTTCCTTCTTGCCGACAGTTAACAGCTAGGTGCCCTTCTGTTCCACACCTGAAGCATTTTCTTGTCCCCGTACAACAATTTACAGGGTGCTTCTTTCGACACTTTTTTATAGTGGGGTTCTGGATCATCTTAGAACCATTGGATTTATCCATCGGACCACTAGCATTGAAGTCCACCTTACTCTTCTTGTCCCCATGATACCCCTGTGATTCCCTGATCTCTATTCTGACCATGAGGGCACATCGGACAATTTCCTCATAGCTGTCGAAGTAATTGATCGCTACTTCTTTCCGCAAGCTAGGCTTCAGCCCACCAAAGAAGCGATCGACCTTGCATTCAGGGGTAACGACAAATACAGAAGAATATCGTGCAAGCCTTGTGAAGTTTTCCTCGTACGCTCCAATATATTCTTTATATTTTTTTCTTGAGGGAAAGGAAGTCTCTTTCCATCTTAATCTGGAGGGTGTATGGAAAATATTTATCAAAAAACATCTTCCGGAAATCCATACATTCCAACACCTAGATCTCCTCCTCAGGCTTTGTATTATTGATCAACGTCCACCATTGATCAGCTTCACCCTCCATACGATAAGCTGCCAGGAGAACCTTCTCTTGTTCATAACATTGGAGGATGGAGAATATCTTTTCAATGGAGTTGATCCATTGTTCAGCGATCATGGGATCAGATGATCCACTAAAAGTAGGAGGCCTTTGTCTCATGATGCTCGAGATAGTGACTTTTTCTTTCTTAGGGGGGGGGGGGGGTTGAATGTTCCTCTTGACCAGTGTTTCTATTCAAAACTTGAGTTAGCTGAGAGAGAAGCGTGACAAAGTTCGTGATTCCCGCTCCCATTGGATTTGGCATCTCATTAGTACAGTTATCACACTGATCTTCACAACGGTTTTTAGCCCGAGTCCTCCTATTAGCGGCCATTGGCTGGAATAAAAGGAATTTTAAGGGTATCACATAAATGGTAATCCAAAGACAAAAGTTGATGACTCAAAAATAAATTTTATTTCCTTAACTCATGAGTCTATAGGCTTCAATCTTGGCTTTCCATGATCTACTTTCTAACATATAATCTTAGGGGCAGTTTTTTAATTCCCTTAATAAGGGTTCATACTAAGCTTGTGAATTTATCAAAGCATATCCCCCAGGTGTGTCGTAACAAAGACTGCAGCAAGGCCCGTTTTCATGCACCAGTTCCCGTTCGAGTCTAGCTCAAAGCGGTGTTTTCATGTTTTACCCCTAGGATACATCTGTGCAAGAGCCGCCTCTACCTGCTCGTATCCAGACAGGTATGTATTTGATTGATAAACAACTTACATAGTATTTACTAAAACATAGGGATGTTTTTATTATACTTAGTCTTGTATCTAAGGCTTTACTAGGGTTTCATACTCCCAAAAATAACTAAACCTATCCTCTGAAACCAACAATGACAACCCTGCTTTTTTATTACAACATAAACATGATTTATTAAATAAAACATCACATGACAAAACAAAGAAGATTGAGAGGTTTAGTGTCTTTGGGGCTTAGGATCATTACATAAAAACTTAAAACAAGAAATACAACATATTTATTGAAAACATCCTTTACATGACCAGTACATTCTCTCGTACTTAGCATTGCATGGGATAACCTGAGGACATGCATAAGAAAAAGGTGAGCTATAAAGCCCATTAAGGGAGTACACATGGAATAAAATGAGGAGAACAATACATGTTAGACAATAGGCATATCAATAGAGAACAAAAGAAACATGATCATAAAGGCATGATAAAGCATGATAATCATAACATGGAAATGTGGCAACAACACTTAACATGGAATTAGCATGCGCCAAGGCACATTGCACATAAAGCTTGAGTAAACCCTCATTGCACACGAAGCACGAGTAAAACCTCATTGCACTTGAATTATCATGATTCAACACTCATTGCACATGACGTATCATGATACTATACTTTACCCAATGCATTGGAGCGCTATAAGGGCGCACCCTTCTTAAACATTTCATTTCATACATAAGTGTGCCACATGGATCATAAAACATAATCATTTATTACACGATGAAGGAATGTGGAATTCATACATGAAACTTTATAATCAATAATTAAATGTGCATAAAGGTGAATACCCTTGATGGAGACATGGGCATGGTATTCACTACACAATGGCATTGGCTTAGAAAATCGGTGCAATTTCGGCACCGTAGCGGCATGACATTAGAAATCATAAAAGTGGTTGATGAGAGAGAAAGGGGTTCCTAATCATATTTACATGTAATAGAAAGTAAGGAGGTTATATAGATACAAGTCCCAATAATTGAAATGGAATTTAGATTCACGATACAAAAGTATTGCTTGAATGTAAAAGAGGATAGAGAAGTTCCTTTCGGAATTTCGGCATAGTAACGGGTGTACATGGGAGGCATTTAATGAGAGAGAAAGGGTCTCCAATAATTCAAACATAAAGAGGGAAGTATGGGGGAGGTGAAAAACCACACCCCAACATTAATAATTGAAATTGAAAGGGAAAAACAACGTAATGAAAATTGAAAAAAATGAGAAAAGAAGAAAAAACCCAGACATGGAAGTGCGCTTCCAAAGGCTAGAGAAGGGCTTGTGAGTGGCTTCTTGGGACCTTGGGGAACCTTGGGAGGATTTTAGAGAGTGTAGGACAGAGGTTGGACGAACTCCTAGGGATTTTAGTGAGGAGTAAATGGGATCTTGGGTGGGTTTATATAGGAAAGGTGAGAGAATTCTTTATTATTTAGGTTTGGGTCCGCTTACATTAAATTAATCCAAATCACAAAACATCCCAGGGTTTTTGCCCATGGTTTTTGGAAAAGGGAAGAGGAAAACAATATTATATAAGTCCAAAGTCCGAAATTCTTAAATTAATAAGGTTTCTTATGTGGAGGTGAGTCACACTCCCATGGAAATTAATTTAAAAAGGCAAAGTGTTGAATAAGTCTTGAGGGGTCCATTAATGCTTTGAAAAGTAAGTCAAAAAAACCCAAAATAACATTATTTTAATGTTAAAACATATATTGGACGAACATAAAGATTATGGTAATTTATTACATCACCATTTGGTCATTATGATGTCATAAAACACATTATATATTTAAACGTTATTTAATTTTTACCCAAAAATTTGACTGTCTCGGAAAACTATAAAAAATTCACCATTGGATAATTTCGACGTCCTGATTCTAGAAATGACATTTATTTTATCTAAAAGAATTTCTAAATATGTTAATTTTCACTTTTAAAATAAAAACCAACATTTATCGAAAATTCACGAGTTTTGACAGAAATGGATTTGAAACCTTAATATAAAATTTTAATTGCATTCATAAAATTATAAGATCATTTATATTTAATAAAAATTAATTTAAAAATAATATTATTATTTTATTAAAATATTATTTAATTCAATAATACCTCAATTTAATAAAATATATTTCTCAATTAAATAATAACTAAAAACACCATTTGTACTTCTAAAAACTATTTACAATGTATCAAAATGACTAGAAATTATATTCATTATTATATATAAAAATAATGTACATGAACATAGTACTACGTATTTGTTACATAACCCCTTAAAATAGCTGCATAATACCTAAGGGTAAGGTGTGCGATGGTGATAGACTCTTGGGGTGGCTCGGATAACATTGCTAGAGTGGTAATCTCTATCAGCTTCCACTTTTCCCGTAGACGGTCCCGTTCGAGCTTGACATGGTGAAGCTTAGCTTGGGCTTGGTCAAGGGTGTAGCCCAAGGATGCCACCCATTTTCCGAGCTCTGAAAAATGGACTTCGTATGGGGAAATTCTACTGGATGAGGCCATCGCTTCTTTTTTCTGAGTAAATTGGATTTTTTAAGGTCCAATATTTATACTAATCATGTGATCAATGTTCAACGACTTTATTAACAATGGTCAAAATTCTTAACATAAAACCAAAGAAGCTGAAATATTATAAAAACATTATTCATAAAGAGACATTTAATTAGATCAAGAGGGATTTCCATTAATGAAACATTGGGTCGTTACAAAACTCATATTTCATCAATATTAAAAATATAATTGATTTGTTAAACAAGGGCTGCACTTATAGTATGGTATGTCTTCTATTACCTTTAGTAATAATTTTTGGTGTTTTAGTTTTCAGTGAGTTATTTTTTTGGACACATGTAATTGATTCATATAGCGTTACTATTCAAGAAAAATATTGCCTTCGGAGTATGGATGGAATTGGAGAAATGATTATTTTTTCCTTTATGCCGATCACATTCACTGTAAGATTTCTGTTTGTTTATGAAAACCTATTAGCTTATATTTTTCCAAATTTTCATATTTTGTATTCCATGTTTGAAGTAAACTGTGAGAACATTATTATACTCTTTTATTATTCGCTTATAGGGATATCTGTATTTGTCAAATGAGAAATTAAAGGAGACCTTTTTGAAGTGGGTAGTAGTTGAGAACTTGAAGAACTCTCATTTTTTTCTAGTAAACTCAGATAACCTTCATTGGACCTTATTAGTTATGGATTTAAAAAATTGGGTTTTTTGATAATAGAATTCGCTGCAACTAGTTTGAGGAACTAGATCTAGTGATCCAATTATAAAAGACGTAGTTAGTATGGTATGTTCTTCTAGAATGAGCCTGAAAATTTAGAATACATTTCAAGAAAGTGTTATAATTGTTGTTTTTTGTAGAAATATTTCATGGAAGACTCGATCTTTGGAGAAGTGAAACACTGGAAATGGGAGATGAAAATTGAGAAGACACCACAGTAGGGAGACTGCAGTTTGGATTGTGGGGTGATTATTTGTTATGTGATGGAGTGTTTGGATACATGTATTTCAGTTGCTGAGATTTTGAGGGAGAAAGAACTTGTTGAGCGGCGGTTGTTTATGGTTCATTATTTATTAAATGATCCTGGAAGGAGCACCTCAGTGGTTGATGTGGAGAGTATGATGTATATGGTTGCTTCCAGAGCTGATTAAAGTGAATAAAGAGTTTTTGAGTTAAATTAATATTTCGGTTGTTATTGTAAAAACTTAACTCCTCATAATTATTGTGATGGTTTTGATGGATTCCTGTTTGGGTGGGAGGGGGATTTGGGTTTTATTTGTTGATTCAGATATTTTTTTAGTAACAAGCATAACTGTTGTGACTTTTTTGTGATGGTGGATATTGATTTGGGGGTGAAATGGTTAATTTATTTTCACGATGAACAAAAATTAGTTTTAAGATAAGTGTTTCATTGTTCTTTTCTTCTTTCTCTGCACTGTGTTATTTGAATGACTTGGAATATTGTTCTGCATAGAATTATTAATAGGTAATTTTCATTGAAGGGTGTTAAATTAATATTTGTCTTTGTAGTATGTGGAGTCACTTCTTTAACTTACAGTTTTATGTTTTGACTCTCAATTTTCCACTGTTAACAGTGGTTCAGTTCTTTTAATGCAAGATGGTTGTGTATATAAATTCCAACTACGAATTTACAGTGGGAATTACCACTGTAAAATTTCAGTCGGAATTTGCAGTTTTGTTTACAGCATTTTATTAGGCATAAAAATTGCAACTGGGAATTCAAATTGGAATTTTCCACTGGACCGTTTCATTGTAAAATGGGAGGGGAAATTTCTAGTTTGATCATGTACAAGATGCATTTTACAAGTTACCTATCTGCCCCAACAAAAATCAACTATAAAAACTGATTTTCAGAAGAAGTTTCATATTCTAATGACATCTACAGTTGACTCTGTGTATCAATTAAATCTTGAAATGCTTTCAATGAGTTCTCTGTCCTCATATTTAGGTTGTCATTCCCATTTTCATCCGTTGCTGAATGTTGCCTCATCAGTAGTGGAAAATTCCTCCTTTTTGGATCCTAATTACATCAACAATTATATATTAACTACAATGATAAATAAAAAAATGGTTGCATAAGATTTAAAACAGGACAACATATCAACTGCTGTGAACTGTTTTTAAACTTGTAGTTTTTGAAGATACCGAACAATATGTACTTACATTGAACTTTATGAAACTATCATCATGGTAAGCAGAATTCAACGGTTTTTTTGCATTTCCCTACAAGTGTTGTGATGTTGGTTTCAATATCAAATGCTTTGTAACCTAATGTATAGTACTTACACTGACATATGTAAAAGTTTGTCCATTACAACCACTATTTTCCGGTTCTCTAGTTGTTACCTGCAGTAGAATTATAATAATATTTAGTCATGACAACATTAAATGTATTATTTCAATAACATAAGTAAATAATTACAATGCAGTACCAGTTCTGTAGTCTCTTTATTTCTTATTTTTCACCGTTTTTTTTGGCGTTTTCTTGCCCGCTATAGAAAACTTTTCTCCCTGTCACAGCCATTCCTTTTATCTTTTCTCTTAAATGATGTTTTACACTGTTGTTGACCTTGGTTTTGAGCCACTTTTTTACTAGATTTTGAGGGTACATTCTTTTTGGTTTCCTACAATTCTATGGCATAATTGTTCAAATTTGACATTCCAATTCTATATGTTTCTTCAAAGTCACAGGATTCTATTACAAGCATTATTTCCATTCGTGCCAAATGTTGATAACATTGAGCTTTTTTTGCTACAATATCCTCTTCCCCATGATTAAATGTGATGTCTGCCAACTAGATATCACGATCTTGTCTTGTCCACCTCTTACAGATATACAACTCTGGCAAGGAATTCACATCCAACCATTCTAATATTTTCAAAGCATGAGAACACAAATAGACATAACTTTCAAATTTTAAACAGGTACATCCAGTTCTGATAGGTGATTGTTTGTACACTTCTACTCTATAGTCATTTGACGAACCATTCATTGACACAAGATACCTTTTTGGGAAAAAATTTCATTATAAGACTTCAAGAAACATGCACCACATAGTTGGTGTTCATGCTGAAAAAGAACAAATATCTTTTGAGTGTACAAATTACATACTTGAACCATGATTGGATGATATGAAAAATGATTGCGTGGCCGCTTTTACCTTCCATCAAATCCAGCTTTCATTTCTAGATACCAATTCTTCTCCAACACACACTCAAATTGTTGGAAGAATTCCAAGACACTAAGTTTACAATTCAAATAATCTTTTAATACACCATTGAAACTTTCATATAATTGTGTGCTTCAAATTCCTAATGTAAATGGAGTTTTCATAAAAAAATGATCCCATTTTTTTGAATTTGTACATATCTTCTATCCATGTTGAATTCATATCACTGCAATGTAGTTGGATTTTGTTCCACATTGTTTCAAATTTTGAAATCTCTATAGTGCCAAACATGTATTTGTTCAATTGTTCCAACACTATAGAGTCATACTTCATTACATGGGTGAAGTGTTTCAAGACATTTTGCATTAGGTGACAGGTGCATAGGCCGTGTCTTTTTGAAGGTAGTGTCAAACCGATTTCTATAGACATAACTGAATCTTGATCTGTGAAAATTGTATTTCAATGTTTTCCTCCTTGAAAATCAAAAAATCTATTAAACAACCAACTGAATAAGTCTGCAGTATCATCGTATATCAATGCTGCACCACAGATTACAATCTCATTATAATGATTTATACCAATAAACACTCCCAAAGTCCTTGACTCCTTGTTTGTGTTAAAGTTAGTGTCAAACATGACAATATATCCAAAATTATCATAATCAACCATCATTCTCAGGACAATCCAAAAAATGTTGCTAATTTGACCACACATGTAAAGTTGCACTGAGTATACGAATGACATGTTCTCTCTTGATTGCTTCTCTAGGTATTGTAACATACCATCAGCATCACATAGTTGCAACTCCCTTTTTCTTTTGGACCATAGATAGTTCAGTTGGTCTACTCGTGTATATCCCAGACTTGCAGAGCCACCTGCAATAACTTTTGCAAGTGAAAACAAATCACCGTGCTTCAGACGAGCTCTGTCACTAACATCCAACTCAGTACCTTGTGCATCACTAATTTGTCATTGTGACCTCATGAAATGCATGGTCCCTAGAGCATGTATGGGATGATTATGCACCTCAAAAAACTGTGTGCACTCATATTGGTTATTGGACATGTAGAAAACTCCCATTCGTGTTGGAAAATTAGACCTTGTTTCTACACGGGGCTTTTTGACATTGACAACATGTTTGTCTGCTCTTCGGCATTCTTCTTTGCTGCATGTATACAATGTGGAAGCTACCAAAATTATGTCCTTTTTATGTTTGTTAACATATTGTTTCAGTACACTAACACCCACAGGGCCTCCATAAGCAACCTAAAATGAATAATCATCTGAATCTGATTGAAAAGTCATCCCAATACTTGGTCTCCATGTACTACTTTCTTTAGAAATGTTTTCACATGGGGTGATTTCTTCCGAATTTGGGACGTCCTCTATGTTGATTCTAATTTCAACACTCCTCTTTGAGTTTGTAATGTCCTCATTACTATGCTCCATGACGTAGAAGTCATACAAATTTGGAACAACATTTAAATAAAATAAATTTATGGCCTCTACACCTTGTAGAGCATTTAGATTGAGGTCCCTTGCAGTCATTCTGCGATATAAAATTTATCTATACAAAGTGTTAGATCACGTTTGTCTATAATTTTTTAATGGTTTTTCCTTTGGATCTAGTGTAAAGTCCCATTGGATATTGGAGTTGCAAATTCAAACTACTATTTCCTACTAGTAATTCTCGCAGAAAATTTTCACTTCTAATTTGCACTGCCAATTCGCATTGGAAATTCACACTGGATAATCCCATTGGAAATTGCAGTTGTAAATTCACAGTAGTAACTCACAGATTAAATTTGCACTACAAATTCAAATTTGAAATTCCCATTAGAAATTGTAGTTTTAATTTCACAGTAGTAACTATGAGATGAAATTCGCAATGGCAGTTCACGATACAAATTCACACTGGATATTACCATTGGAAATTGCAGTTCTAAATTCACATTATTAACTCCCAGTTGAAATTCTCACTGGAAATTCACACTAAAAATTCCCACTATAAAATTTCCAAAGGAAACTACCATCGTACTTTCCCATTGAAAAATTCTCATTCAAAATCCCAGTTCTCTTCTTCGAATATTTTGAAATTTCGAACTTCGACTTTCAATTGTTAATTTGTAGTGACATTTTTCAGTCAACATATAATCTGAATTGTGATTTAATGATGATCATTATAACCGAGAAAGGGACCAGCAGAATCCCAAACCTTAATGGGAATGCCTCCTGGAAACTGCTACGCTCATAGAAATCGTTTTTTAAAATGTGTGCTGCAACTGCTGCGTCAGAACACCTCCAGTGAACGAACCTTCAGAACGCCCCAAACGTTCATGGTTTATTACCGCCCCTTGTGAAAAAAAGATGAAAATGGGGCCTAAAAATGTCAGGTATGGCTTCTGTCCCCTAGAATCGTGAATAACCCGCACGAATATAGCCGCCCTGACAAGTGTACTTCAGTTGATGTAGGCGAGACCAGAAAAAATTGGGGGGAGTTATGCGGGATTCTCGACGTCTAAACCCTTGACAAGAATCTCATCCATGTCTGAGTCATGGTGCCATCATCAATCATAAATATTTCCATCACCTTTGTTTAGCAGGGAAGTAAATAACCCTCGGTTTTCTCTTTACTTTCCAAAACTAATCGAATGGTCCCCAATGTCTTAACCACGTGGAGGGAATCGAGCGGCCAACCTGACGTTCAGGTTCAGGTTCCGAACCTGAGACACATTCATCTTTTGAGCCTCCCCCGTACCATTCATATATCGATGATACTCTTATGATCCCAATTTCTTGGAATGAAAACATCAAGAAGCATTTATGTTGGGTAGAAAAAGTAGATTAATATCTATCCAGTGATAAAAATGATATGTTTTCTTATAAAAAGACAATTATCTAGGGATGAAATATTGTTTATTTTTTATTACACAGCCACTTATTTTCTTTACATATTGAGAGTGTTGTCTAAGGAATGCACACATAAAATTTGACTCAATATCTAGACAACTCTCTTCCATATGAAACAAAATTTTTTACCCTATCAGGGGTATGAAAACCATTTCAATATAATTGGGGATATTCACTTGAAAATTGACCAAGAAGCTCATCTGTCTACATGAAGGCCAAAATATGATTGACTAAGGAAAGATATTGAATTAATCTACCACCACTAGCTGTAGAAGTTGTGTTACCTTATACGCGACACACCATATGGTGTTCATATATGGGGATGGGGAGAGAAGGGATAATTACACTTCACCCCAAACCCTATCCATTATAACCCATTAGAAATGAAATCCTATAGTGAAATAATCCCAAGATGATGGAAAAATGAAATCCCTTTCTAGAAAATTCAATATTGTCTATGGGAACCAACCTTTTTTAAGTCTCACAAGAATAAAACCCGATGATAATGAGCCATTGAAAAACATTTGAACCTTGAAATTGAGAACATTGAGTTGGATTATTGCCTAAGGGAATCCAATCATCATACAATGCTCATGTCCTCATAAAATAATAATTCACTTGAAGACCTGAAACCATATCTGGATCACCCTTGAATGGGAATGAAAAAGATCAAGGAATCATCCATAGCAGCAAAAACTTCTGAAGTATGGAATCATCCCCATCCCACAGGGATGGGGGAATTTTTAAAAAATAATGACTCTGTAAGACCAGAAAATCCAAGGTGAGGCATAATAACAAAGGAACGGGAAAAACCCCATTACACATGGCTGGGGGAATTTTTACATCAAATGTACTCCAAGTAGACTCCAGTCTTTTCACACCTAGGGAGGATGATGAATAGAAAGGAAACCCTTTCAATATCAAACTATGATTCATTTTCATTATAAGAGAGTCATACAACAAGGTCATACAAGGGTTCCCTCTGAGTTACCCTTCACCAAGAAACAGAAAAAGGATCTCAAAATGGAAGAAGAAAATCCAAGAAAGGATGCAAGTATCCCACCTACTATTCAACACATGGTATACCACCCAAAAACTATATGCATCAGTCAACATCATGGAAACAAACCCCATAGACCTCAATATAAATTTTGTGAATGATAAAGAGGCAAGTGAATATGGTTCCCTCCCAGAGCCCCACACCAAGCCTAAAGGCGTGCATACACAGAAAAAATGATCCACTATAAATATGGACAATCTATTGGTCAATACCTCATTACCTACATTTTGATTCCCCAAAATATAAGAACAAAAAATGTTACAAAAAATACTCCTCACCGCAATGATAACCAGGCTGTGATTCTCAAGGAGAGATTCGCTCGATATGAGTAATATATGAAAGAGTTGAGGTTAATCAATACTGAACATCTACAATGAAGTCATAATGTCTGATATGTTCCCCAGAAATAGATTCAACAAACCCTTCCAGTAGGTTTTTATTTTCAATATGGACTCATCCTGATAAATTTAGCTAACATAGAAATCTCATCCAAGGTAGCACCAGGACCGTCAGTCTACCAGAGCCCAATCCAAGAAGGATACCATGATTTCCCTCTCTTGAGGATACAACCAAAACAAATTCCAGAAAATCCAAAAAGGATTCCCTTGAAAAACCATACTCCCCATGTACCAATATCACCAGCACGAATAAATTCCCCCTATTACACCTACCCATGATCAGGTGCAACAAGACACAGATCAACGGATCATGAATACTGTCGAGTCATTGGAAGCTTGATTGGAAGCCATGGAAGGATGGTGTGCCCCAATACAACTAGAATGGAAACCATACCCCGACTAGGTGAGAAAATTTCTTCCACCAAAATATTTCAAGAACCATGTATTCCCAATATTCAACGGATCAGGTGACCTAGAACAACATATGATGCATTATGCATCTTATTTGATCCCATCATGGGGACCTCAGAGCAATAATAAGCAGTGAAACTCATATTCTTCATGTGAGCCCTATAAGTTTCAGCCTTTGTATGATATGCTATTTTTTAGCTCATTCATTAAAAGGATGGGAATATCAATGTTGGTAGTTACGTTTCTATTTCAGCACAACATTCCCAAAAATAATAGCTAATGACCATAGAAACTGAAAAATGGGAGAATAAAAGAGTCTCATATTTCATTTCTAGATGGAAAGGTATGAACTACTCTATGAACTGACCTCTACCCAAGATGATATTATTTCTATGTGCATCAATGATATCTACGATGAACTATGAATTCCACTCATCCCAGTAAAATTTATGAGCATATTTTATGATTTCACTACCATTTCTAAAAGGATAGAAGATTCCTTTAAATGAACTAATATCAAGTCCTGAGTATCCCCATCGACCCCAGGAAAAAGAGTCAGACATGTTGAGGTGGCTCACGCTGTGATTAAGAAAATCCCTACACCAACCCAAATCCAAGGCCTGCGGCAAATCATGTAGGGCCCTCTAGAAATCAACAATTAACTACTCCTCGTTAAAATGAGTGAAGGGGAGCTATGTGGAATAAATTAGAGGAAAAAATAAATAATGTTTAATCATTCTGAGATGACCATGAATGTGGCCAATTTTTAGAAACCATGAATTGAAACTTCCTCCCTCTACTAGAGATAAATAAGGATGATGAGGCGGGTCTTGATAACTGGACAAATTATTTTCCCTTCCACTGAATATTTGGACACAACATTTAAGAGTGTTTCATTTTCAACGACCTCCTACAAATAATGATAAATTCTAGGAAAGTCAAATTGGGTCCACCACCAACACAAGTAGAATATTTTTCTACCACTAACTAGGATGAATGATGGGAGTGTAAAAATGCTTTTAACAAAAGGGAAAAAAAGTTCAAGAGTTATTTTACTCAAAAAATAGTCAACTGATCCCCTAGAATTATCCAATCCATATTGAAGAAACTGATTGTGCCTCTAGATGTTTCTGATGCACTTCAGCTAACATCATAATACCTACAATTCTCTAATATGAATTTGAAATGATTTTAAGAATATGAACGTTCACTATGGACAAAGATGTCTTTGACACTCTAAAATTTTATACCATCTAATCTAAATATACTGGGACCCAAAAAATTGAACCAATCAAAGAAGTCTATCAAGAAAATCCATCATTAAATGATGAACTGGTATTTTGTTCCAATAAAGTCATTCACTTAGTGGATCCCTTCTTAAAAAAGTGTCTAGATATGTACCTGATTTCCTCATGTCACGACCCATCCTCAGGACCCGCGCCGTGACTACCCTAAGCCCACCTTCCATAGTCCAGGGGCTAAAGACTAGCACCAAAGGCGTAAATCTGATAAAAAGAGGAAGGGATTGCCTTTATAAAGTAAACAAACACCATAGAGTAAGCCAGCAGAAGTAAACACTAAGTAAACTGAGTACAATAGTAATTGCGGAAAAGTAAGTGGGCCAAAATACAAACCCAAACTGAAAGTAAAGTACAACAGGAAAGGAAGTACAACAACAGAAAAGTAAAGCAGCAACGTCAAGCCATCCACTGGATATCCCACCTGAATGGTGGGTACAGATAGCCTCCTCAACTCCTCGGGTCCTGCCGTCCGCCCCGTGTACGTCCCACCTAGTAGTCCACCTCCAGGTACCGACTCGTCGTAAAATCCACCTCCTGGCACCAAATCGACGTGAGTTCCCCTCCAGGAACCGTCTAAATCTACAAGCCTCAACCTCGATCAGTGATGTCCATCTTCTGCAACCAACACAATGTAGTACGGGTGAAGCCTGTGCATGGGTGAGTATACGATACTCAGTAGGGACCCCAAGACCCCTGAATGTCTCCCAGAATCTACAAAGGATAATCCAAAAAGGAAAGATACAATCACGAAGTAACATCCAACACTACATAGGTATATACCCATACATATACCTACGTTTTCAATTCCAGTTCAGCTCCATCATCCGAGCCCAAGTTCGATCACGTCCACACAGGATAGTACAATCCATTCCACATAGGATAACACAACCCAATCCACATACGAAATCAAGTAAATAATATCGAAGATATTGATTGAAAGTCAAGACTCAGCTCACACAGGTATACTTCTTCGTAAGGTGAAAGAGATGATCAGATGTTGCCACTGATTCATCTAATCTTGGAACCACGTAGGATACTAAAACGAGCTAAGCTCTCAGACCCACATAGGATACAAGTACTAAAGTCGTCACTGCCGAACCCACGAAGGATTCCAATATGGTTGTCGTCATCGTCGAACCCACGGAGTATTCTAGTATGATACTCTTCACCATTGAACCCACAGAGGATTCCGGTATGATAGTCTTCTCCATTGAACCCATATCTGTTGGGGAACTCCTCCTCTATCAAGTACAGTGGGCCTGCCGCTACAACCAATCGCTTCCCACTAACCTTGGACTGCTGTAGTACTGCACCTTTCGAGTACTGTGGGCCTGCTGCTACAACCAAGCACTTCCCACCATGGGTCTGCCACTACAACCAAGCGCTCCCCCTCATAGCCTACAGAGGTACTCCTTATATTGAGTACCACGGGTCTGCCGCTACAACCAAACGCTCCTCTGCCGTGGGTCTGCCACTACAACCAAGCGCTCCCCACTAGGCAATCAAAACACTCCGATTCGATCGATCAACAGTCATCAAGTCTCATTGATCTCTCGTGTTTCTGCACACATCATGCTCATTTCGGGAGGGTCCGCTCCATGATCCAAGAGGTCGATACGTGACAGTTGTTGTATCAACCTCTTGGCTCGTGGAGCAGACCCTCCCGAAATGAGTTTGCTTTCTGTGGAAACCCTAGAGCTGGCTGAGACTTGATGATTGTTGATCGATTGACTCAGAGTGTTTCGATAGCCCAGTGGGGAGCGCTTGGTTATAGCGGCAGACCCACAGTACTCAACAGAAGGAGTAGCTCCGTAGGCTATGAGGGGGAGCACATGGTTGTAGCGGCAGACCCATGGTGGGAAGCGATTGGTTGTAGCAGCAGGCCCACAGTACTCGACAGGTGGAGTAAAATAGCAGTCCAAGGTTAGTGGGAAGCGCTTGGTTGTAGCGGCATGCCCACTGTACTTGATAGAGTAGGAGTTCCCCATCAGCTTTGGGTTCGACGATGAATACTATCGTAGTGGTATCCTCCGTGGGTTCGACGGTGAAGACTATCATACTGGAATCCTCTTTGGGTTCGATGATGACGACAACTGTACTGGAATCCTCCGTGGGTTCGGTGGTGACGACTTCAGTACTTGTATCCTATGTGGGTCCGATAGCCTAGCTGGTTTTTGTATCATACGTGGGTCCTAGATTAGATGAATCAGTGGCTATATCTGATCATCTCTTTCACCTTATGAAGAAGTATACCTGTGTGAGCTGAGTCTTGACTTTCAATCAATATCTTTGATATGATTTACTTGATTTCCGATGTGGATTGGGTTTTGATATCCTATGTGGATTGGATTATACTATCTTGTGTGGACGTGATCGAACATGGGCTCAGATGATTGAGCCGAACTGGAATTGACAACATAGGTATATGTATGGGAATATAACTAAGTAGTGTTGTATGTTACTTCGTGATTGTATCTTTCATTTGTAGATTATCCTTTGTGGATTCTGGGAGACCTTTGGGGGTCTCGGAGTCCCTACTGAGTATCGTATACTCACCCCTGCACGGGCATCACCCACACTACATTGTGTTGGTAGAAGACGATGGACATCACTGATCGAGGTTGAGGCTTGTAAAGGTGGATGGTTCCCTGAGGGGAACTCACGTCGAGTCGGTGCCCGAAGGTTGATTTTACGACAAGTCGGTACCTGGAGGTGGACCACTAGGCGGGACGTACATGGGGCGGACGACAGGACTCGAGGAGCTGAGGAGGCTATCTGTACCCACCCTTCAGGTGGGATATCCAGTGGTCAGATTGGCGTTGCTTCTTTACTTTCCAGTTTTTGTACTTCCTTTCCTGTTGTACATTACTTTCAGTTTGGGTTTGTATTCGGTCCCACTTAATTTTCCGCACATACTATTGTACTCAGTTTACTTAGTGTTTACTTCTACTGGCATACTCTGTGGTGTTTGTTTACATTATAAAGGCAATGCCTTCCCCTTTTTATTGGATTTACACCTTTGGTTCTAGTTGCGAGCCCCTGACCTATAGAAGGCGGGCTTAGGGTAGTCACGGCACGGGTCTTGAGGACGGGTCGTGACAAATTGGTATCAAAGGAGTTGGGTTCTACCACAGAACTCAGGACTCTAATCTTTCTTCTATGTGAAGCAATAGTGTTAATGGTATTGAGTGTGGTTAATAGTATAAGGAGTATAGTGTTGGTGGAGTGTGGTTAATAGTACAAGGAGTACATTGTTGGTGTGGCGGCCTATGTATCTGCACACGAGGACCCTGACTTCTGATTTCCGACTTAGTGCATGAAAACACTGATTGCATGTGTGATTCAAAAGTTTTCTTTTTGATTAATTTGTGTCAGCTCACCAGGTATAATGTTTGACCGTGGCATGCTTGTTTCATTTCAGGATGGCCCCATGGCGGTAGCCCTCTAAGGTTCAGAGCTTTGGGCAAGACGATAGCCCACCGAGCGACGGGGCCTCGGTGTAGGGCCCTTTTACAGCGGAGGCCTCAGCGGTACCTCTACCCGCCGACCTACCGATACCACTAGCCCCTGCCACTGAGAGTGCACGTCAACTTAGTGCATTGCATGAGTTCCAGCGTCAGAGACCACCCAGGTTCTGCAGGTAGATGGACCCTCAGGCAGCTGAGGATTGGCTGGAGGCTGTTGTTCGAGTTTTTAGGTTAGTGAGGACACCAGCTGACCTCATGGTGATCCTTGCGGCGAGTCTCCTACACGCGGCAACAGGCAGATGGTGGAGCCTGATGCTCTAGGTGCATGACGAGGCATCACTCCTTTGGATGGACTTTGAGAGCCTCTTCCTATTGGAGTTCATCCCATCCACCCTCCGTGCGGTGCACATTCAGGAGTTACTACAGCTACTGCATGGTAGAATGATGTTGGCGCAGTATTCAGTGAGGTTCACCGATCACTCGCGTTACTCTATAGATATGGTACGAGACCCGTTCTTCAGGGCCCGAACCTTCGAGCAGAGGCTTAGGTGAGAGATTAGATCTTTAGTTGTTTCTCACAGCATCCCGACGTAGATAGGGGTGTTGGTGCGAGCCCTCTTAGTGGAAATTTTCCTTGCTGAGCAGTCTCCAGCAGCAGGACCCACCACTAGATGGCATGAAATAGAGTCTTCTGTAGTAGGTAGTAGACAGATGACATAGAGGTCCAAGAGGACCAGACCTACTGGTGATCAACCGCATGACACAAGATCGTGTGTCTGAGGCACCTGGGGTGGAGAACGACATACCAGGAGCAGACAGTGTTACTCCTGCAGTGGGGCTGGTCACTTGGCACATGACTTTCCGACCTGCTATACAGATGACCAGTGGATAAATGAAGGACCTCCAAGGTAGAGGCATAGGTTCGATCGGGGAAAATATCAAGGAGCAGGAGACCGAGGCAGGGGAGCTGGACGTGCAGTTGGAGGTGGACGACACTTCGAGGTGTTTCCACCACCATCACCAGGAGGTCCACCCCGACCGTAGGGGACATGTGGACACAGGAGAGCTCAGCTTCCGGCAGCAGAGGATTTTGACTATGGAGCTCCGGAAGCTGGCGGACATGAGTGAAACTAGTTCCAGGCATGGAGGCCTTTGTTGTTGGTGCTTCTATCTTTATTTTTGTTGATGTTGTGGTTGTATGTGTCGTTGTACTTTGAGCTGTAGTAATAAAATACACTTGTTCTTGTGACGTTTTGTTCCCTGTTTTTTTATGTAGTTGATACTAAGAGGTTCTGGTTTAAAACTGTTGACTTGACCCTCAATTTTGAGATACCTACTGGAGGAGACCCAGTGATCACAAACTGATGCCGACTGTGTGACTCAACCCTTAGAGGCGAGAGTAACGGTTGGATCTCTTGGTAGTAGCGTCAAGGCCCTACGACGTCATCCTTGGTATGGATTAGTATCATCCATGTCGGGATTGACTATATTAGGCAAAGAACGTGGTCTATCCAGGGGATGGGACCAGATTTCTCTTATCAGCAAAGAAGAAATAATATCATCTATTGTAGGACTAGATAAGGTTCAATTCATCCAGGAGTGGATGAGGACAGCTCAGAGCCAAAATAAATCTTATGCCGACAAGAGGCGGAGACTACTAGAGTTCGAGGATAGTGACCACATTTTCTTATGAGTCTCACCTCAACGTGGTTTACTGAGATTTGGTCGGGGAGGCAAGTTATCTCTACACTTCATCAGACCCTTCTTGGTCCTCAACAGGGTAGGCGAAGTGGTTTACCGCTTGACCCATCCACCTCAGTTTCACCAGGTGCACGACGACTTCCACATATCTCAAATGAGGAGATACGTGCTTGACCTGACGTATATCATCGACCATGGGGAGATGGATATTGACGATGGAGTGACCTTTGCAGAGGTTCGGGTGAAGATCGAGGATCGACAAGAGAGAGTCCTACGTGGACGGTCGATTCCTCTAATGTGCATCTTGTGGTAGCATGGGACCCTCTAGGAGAGCACATGGGAGAGGGAGGCTCAGTTGTGTGCTCGGTACCTCCTTTTGTTTTCCTAGTTTGTGTTATAGCTTTACGGGGACGTAAAGCCCTGAGGTGGGAGTAATTTAATGACCTGTAAATTTCAAGGGAAATGTTTTCTTATTTTTCTTTGGGATTTTACAGTTACGCAGTTTTTGACGGAACCTGATTCCGAGGCCCGGTGTGCCTGGAATCAATCTTCCAAAGTTTAGGTTGGGTACGTTTAGTGAACGAATGAGCGGCTTTTCCTAACTTTTGATCCAGTGCTCAGAATCGAAATCTGAGGGCACCGATGAAACCGCAGCACCGGTAATAGCTTAGGAAGACCTTTCCGGGAGTTTTTTTGCTAGGGAGGAGATGTTTAAAAAAATGTGAAGAATTTTACATTTTATTTTTATTCCTCACATGTTATAAACATCTTCTCCCGAGCAAACGCAACTCTAGGAAAGGTCTTCCTAAGAGACTACCAGCACTGCGGTTTCATTGGTGCCCTCAGATTTCGATTCTAATCAATGGTTCAAAATTTAGGGAAACACGCTCATTCGTTCATTGAACGTACCCGAGCTAAACTTCATAAAATTGATTCCGGGCACACCGGGCCTCGGAATCAGGTTCCATCAGAAACTGGGTAACCGTAAAATCCCAAATAAAATTAAGAAAAAATTTCCCTTGAAATTTACGGGTCTTTACATCTCGCATCCGATTGGGGTGGTGAAAGAAGATGCCGTAGAGAGCGAAGGAAACCCAAGAAGATATAGTCATGGTAGAAACCCCATTCCTAGACGTAATCCCAGTCAAACTGTCAATGTTTTAGAAAATAATAGAAGAATCCTTTATCAAACCCAATAAGAATATTAAAATTCCACTTCCCCTATTAAAAGACATTATGGGGTGATCATCTTGGAATATCAACTTGAAGTGGAACAAATTTATAATCACCCACAACTTGTAGGCATACTTTCCCAGCCAATACCACAAAGTACAGAAACACCACCCACTCCTGTACTGGGGACCCATCTATCTTTATCCAATAATCAGGCCCCTAATGTTTACATGGAAGATAATCCTCATGTTGGGAAGTTTCATCGTTTAGATCAGAAATATGACATTCTGAAACAACTGGCTTCAATACCAGCCATATTATCAATCTTGGATGCCCAAAATTTTCCAAAATATCCTAGATAAGTGTTTATAGAGTCTTTTCTAATCACTTATGAAATCTATGTAGAAGTAAATACTACTGAGGTCTATTAGACAGAAACCGATTTGAGAAAATTCTAGGAAATATTATCTTTTAGGGATTGAGATGAAAATTCTATTATGTAGGGAAGAATCAAATCCTTATATGTGTCTAGAAAGATAAATGATGTCGATATCAAAAAATTATTCATTGAAAGTGGCTTCAGGGATAATCTCATCTTACTACAGACACTTCATCAGCTGGGCTTCAATGAGGATATCTTGACTCCCTGCACCAAAACCATGTTGGGCTAGGATAAAAGTGATCAAAATACTTTGGGCCAAATCTATCTCAAAACTCGATTTGGTGACCTCATGGCAGGAACATAATTTTTGGTGGTCCAGAAAAACTTGACATCCAAAATTCTACTAGGAAGGCCATTGTAGCATCAAAACACAACAATTCCCTCATCACACCATCAATGAGTCAAATATTTCACCAATGTATAATGTAGAAAATTTCACGCTGATAGGACCCCATTTGAATCTTGTGAGTCAAACTATATCGATGCAGGAATATATGAGCAGAAAGGGAAGAAACCCTTAGTTGATTGGATTTATATGATCACCACTCCAAGAAGTTTTAAATTCTTTTCTGATGACCCCTTCAAGTTGCTCATTGAAGAATAAAAATTTTCCATCAATCATGTGGAGTTCATGCGTTCAAATATAGATGTCTGTAGGATAGTTTTCTTGATCTCAGTCATCGATTCCAAGCCTAACAGTGTTGAAAGTTCTGATGTCTCCCTAAATAATGTAGAATGCTCGAAAGTAAATATCCTCAATCCATCTCTAGGTCTCTAGAGGATCCTTGCCTCAAAATATAAGGAAGAATATGAGTAATAAATTTCTAATTATTTCACTACATCCTCTCCATAAGATTATCCACTATCACTTGAATTAGAAGATGTCGGCTCAGACTATAAAAGCTAAAATCACAACTCTTCTCTCAACTATGGGAACCTCATCTAAATAATTTTGTATTGATTTGATGATGATGATGATGGGAAAGATTAATAATAAGAATAAAAATAAGAACTCAAGGATGCCTCTCATGAATTTGAAGAGGTGTCTCTTCCACCATTGATGAAATCATAGAAATAAACCTGGGTATTGAAGAAGACTCATGACCCACTCTAATCCATTCATCCATGTATTTATAATAGAAATAGGTATACACCTCCTTACTAAGGATTAATCAAGTTGTTTTAACTTGAAATTACACCAAAATTCAATTCCTTGATCCTAATGTGGTCACACACCACTTGGGCATTCCAGAAGATCATAGTAAATACAAGAAACCTGCCATAATGACGCACCTGATACATGCTAGATAAATAGAAGTTGAAGTTGAAAAGCTCATAAAATCAAACATCATTTGGGAGGTAAAATATCCCATCTGGATGTCCAATATAGTCTTGATTTAAAATACGAAATACAAAATTATATTCTACATCAATTTTAGGGATATCAATTGGGAATATCTGAAAGATGACCTCCCAGTCCCGATCAAAGAATTTTTTATCGATACCATCGCAATATACCAGGATATCTCCTTCATGGATGGATATTTAGGATATAACCAAATCTAAATATACTGATATGATGAAGAGTAAACTTCCTTAAGACCTCCAAGATTAATTTTGTTACAAGGTAATTCCCTTCGACAGGAAGAATGTTGGTGCCACATTTCAACATTCCATGCATCACATCTTGAAGCCTTTCCTAGGAAGAATAACTGAATTCTATGTTGATGATATGGTGGTTAAATTGTGAAAATTCTTGGACCAATTAAAAGATATTCGAACTTTCTTCAATAAACTATAACACCACAGTCTGAAAATAAACCCCTTTAAATGTGATTTTAAGTGTTACCTTTAGGAAATTTATCATCTTTCTCATACAACCTTGTGGCATCAAAGTCAACCTAGAGAAGTAAAAAGATATCCTTTGTATGTATCCTCCTCACAAAATCACAAATTTGAGAGTAATTCGAGAATATCTAGCCTATATTCATAATTTTATAGCTAGACTTATAGAAAAATGTTTTCCCATTACCAGGTTGATGAAAAAGGGATTTGAATATCAATATAATGATGATTTTCAAGAATAATTATACGTCCTCAAGAAATATATCTTGATCCTGCCAGTGTTAATGCCCCTTTTCAAAGTATACCACTCATTCTATATGTTACTACCTTGAAGAAATCCCTAGGTTCCTTCCTCTTGCAAAATAATAATGCCAGCAGTGAGAATAGTCTTTATTATCTTAGTTGTACCATGATTGATGCTGAAACTCATTATTCAAATATAGATAAGAGATGCATAACCCTAATATTTTTGGTACAAAATCCCCAAGTAATTACCTACAACACCACAAGTCCACATGGTCTCTCCTAGAAACCCAATCTAGTATATCCTCATCTGTCTGATGCCAACTGGATTCCTGTCACGATGGGTGGTAATCCTAAAGTATTTAGATATACTCTTTGTACCTCATAGATCCATTAATGTCCTTACATTAGATAATTTTCTAGATGTTCAACTTTGGGCATATATAACCCCATAGGATGATGAAATACCCGATGAATAATAGTTCTCTGCTCAAAATTAATCCCAAACATATAAGTCACATTTTGATGGTGCGTCGACACACCCAAAATGAAAAAATAATATAATACCCAAATAACAAAAAAGTAGGTTTGGGATTAATACTCATATCATTGGAAAAGGTAGTACTTTACTCCTTCTTATCAACATGAAGGTTCTCAAAAAATAAGTAGAATACAATTCACTTATTGTAGGCATGGAGATGGCACTTCATGTACAACCCAAACACTTTATGATAAAAGGTGAACCATAAATGGTCATCGTTCAAGTCAATGATAACTATGCTATCCAGAGAGAGGAGATAATACCTTTGATGGAACAAATCTAAGATATAATGGTAGAATTCCCATCTGATGAAACATTAACTCATGTCCCACAATCACAAAATTCACAAGCCGATGCATTAGAAAATACAACCACCACTCTAGCCGATCCGAACCGAGAGTAAATTGTAAATATCATTTCCCACAGTTGGATGGTCTTAGTGTTCATTCAGGCCCACATGTTAGAAGTTTACAAGATCATTCCATTCCTAGATCCACATGGTTTACCACCAAATGGATGAATCCCATCATGGATTACCTTTAATAGAGATATTGTCATCAGATAGAGACAAAATAGAACAAATCCAGAGATGATTAATTATATTTGTTATATATGATGGAACAAATCAAATATAGCACCTTTATAAGAGAGGACATGATGGGATCCTTCTTAGATGCATTGATGGAGAGGAGACCATTGGAATTATGAATGAAGTGCATACATGAGACTGTGGGGAACAACAGTCATGATCCATTATATCCCATCAAATTCAATGACTTGGATACTATTGGACCACTGTGATGAAAGATTGTTCATAATTCACCAAAAATATCCATTCATGTCAAATTCACTTTAATTTCATCCATTAACCCCCCCCCCCCCCCCCGATTTACTTCACACAACCAACCAATCCTAGCCATTTTCCATATAGGGAATAGATGGTGTGGGACCAGACCCTCCCACCACAGACAAAAAATTCATGTATATCCTCACACCGAACAACTTATTTTCCAAATTCAAAGAATTTATACCCCTTAAATAGGTTAGTTCAAGAAGTATTTTCAACTTTTTGAAATCAAATATCATCACTACATTTGGTGTCCCTCATACAATACTGATGGACAATGGCACCAATTTATGCTCTAGAAATTTTCAAAAGATGTATAATAAGTATGGTTTCAAATCCAACCATCAATAATTCTACCACACAGTAGATAATGAATAGATAAGGGCATTCAAATAAGACCATATACAACATACTACAGAAGATGGTATAAAAGGACAGGAAATCATGGCTATACAAGCTCCTCTATGCTCTATGGTCTTACTAGACTATGACTGTAACTACCACTCCTGCAACCCCTAACTCATTATTATACGAGATAGAGGTGTTTATACCCATCTAAGTACGACTACCATTTCTTCTCATTTATATATGTGATCAAATATCAATGGATGAGAAATCCAAAAAATGGTTCAATGAGTTGGGATGAATGGATGAGGAAATATAGCACACTTTACACTATTTGGATGTTTAAAAAAATGGATTGCTTGGGACTTCAATAAAAAGGTTCACCTATAAGGTTTTCTTGAAGGATAAATAGTGTTGGTCCCTAGAACCTTGATGATACTTATGAATAAACCTCATAAAATGGAGCTAAAATGGGAGGGACCACATTTTATACACAATTTCTGCTTTTACAGAGTATATTATATGATTTAAATTGATGGGAAGCCCACCAAATCTCCTAATAATGAAAAGATATTGAATAAATATTTCATGTAGAGAACTAAAATCCAACCTAATCGCATGATGAGAAACTGTATGACAATTCTTCCTGATCATATGATATTAAGTTGCATGATAAAATCCCTAGATTCGAGTCATTAAACTACATAGTATGGATGTGCTAACCACAAGATGTTAAACTACAGGACATAACATCCCTTTCCTTTCATGACATGTGATAAAATTTCATAATCTCATGATGTTAAACTAAATGGTATCCATAATCCAAACCACATGAAGACAAACTATAGACAGAGCATCATTTTCTAGTCAATTATCTGTCACAGATGAGTTTGATATATGTCGAAGAAATATAAAATGAACATGTTATTATGTGAGATTCATATCCACACAAAAACCCACTTTCCCCATAAAAATGTGTGTCTTTATTCCTATCTTCAAAAGATACATAGTGACACTCAAACTCTATGTCTCAAGACGAACCACCAACACAAAAAAATCCACCTCTATGTGTAGGGGCCAGATCTATGTGGGGAGGTCTCTTAACATAACTATGTACAACTTGATTCCCCTCCATCAATGGGATACGTAGATACTCCTAGATCATAAATATTGTTTTATCCAGCACATAACAAAAAATACCTATGTTGTATATTCAACTACTTCTACATTGCGAGAGAATTACCTACTATTCCTTGTTCCTTACATCGAGCATAGATCATGTGAGATTAGGTCAGGCGGTAAGGGATTTATCCCACACAAACAACGAGGAAAGGTACATGATAGGCCCAATACATTGAAATAATTGTTTATAAATTCCCCCTCTCCCTATTCATGGACAAATCATATGTTAGGATAATCTTTTTAGAAATACATGTGGATTAATTCATTCACATACATGATACATACTGATGTCAAGAGCTTACATACTGGTCCGAACAATATTTGTTAAAAAATTACCCCTATATATGCACGTGTAAGACCAATATATAGAGTATACATTTAGATCTTTGTGTGGCTTGATTCTTTCCCTCATAGGTTACATAGTGATTCTAGAAGAATATATCTTTTTCCAACCTCTATTCAAAAAATTAATCCCCCCTCTCACCACATTGGTCAGAAAGGTATATAGAGATTAAATTTAGAACTATCTGTGGCATGATTCCTACCCTCAAAGGATATATAAATACACACATATTCTACATCCTTTTCCAGTCATGACTACAATGAATATATATATATATATATAAATGAACCTTTTCCCTACATATGGATCAGATCCATGCATGTAATTTCTTATTTATAACTACATGTGGCCTAATTATATAGGATCAAAATAAAAGATGAAGATACTTAATTATAAGAGTGGCGGTGAATTGTATGTTTTAAAAACCTTTTTTTACACTTAAGGAAATTTTTTAATAATGTTAATCAAACAATATTTAAAAAACCCTCTACTATCATTAACAAATGGATCATAAGGGCCCATGGTCTGATTACAAAGATATTATAAAGAAATAATCACACAGGTATACTTATGTATGATTATACCGTAAAGCATATAAAATATTGAATCAGAGTTAATACAAAAGATAAAGTGTAAGAACATTTCACTTTCTATATTTAACAAAATTATAGTGGAATTTAAATAACATGTAATTAAACAAGCAGTACAAGAGTAATGAAATTTTTTTCCCAAAGAGAAGGGTATCTAGTAACCTTGTATAATGGTCCTTTGATTTATACTTTCAGGAAAGACTGTCTTACCCACACCAGGGTAAGCCCTTGATACAAAGATTAGAATATTTCTTAGTATCCCTGAAAGCCCTTGATATGTTAGTTGATCGGAACCTCTGTCTTCTTTAAACATGGAAGCCCTCGATTGACCATGTAATCAGAACCTATTTCATCCTTTAACTTGAAATACCTCGACTATATACATCCACAATTATAATTACATAAGAAAAAAAATTATTGAAGATTTATGTATGTGGAATAAGATGTACACAACATAATCATTTTAGGGCTTACACACGATGGAAATATAGAAGAGCTCTCACAGAGTGTCAATTCTCCCAATGTGCATATAATTAAAAATTTTCAAATGATTTATTATTTAAATTTGAGATCACAATATGTTACATTTTCCTCCAATGGTCATATTTTTCCAAAAAATTTAGAGGGATATAGAAATGTGGAATTTGTAATAATCATATTGTAATTGAAACAATAATGTTGTTTAGATAACAAAAACTATGACAAGTAACATTAGATTTTCAATAATATCTATGAATATTAATGTAAGATTCATTACATTATATAAATAGAGTATCTTTAAGAAGGTATGAAATTGTACCATTAATGAAATATAGAATCTTCAAGAAAAGATATAAACTTTTATCCTTAATGAAAAACATATAGTAACATTAAGAGAGTTTAAAATAAGTTTCTTAATAAAATCCTAGTAACATTGAAAAATTAGAAAATAGGTCTCCCAAGGAAAACATAGTAACTTGAAGAAAGTTGAAAATATTTTTCTTAAGAAAAATATAGTACCATTAATAATTTTGAAAATAGGTTTCTTAATGAAAAAATAGTAACATTAAAAAAGTATAAAATGTGTTTCTTAAAGAAAATATAACAATTATAAGAATGTTGAAAAATGGATTTTAAGAAAAATAGAAAAAATCATTTGATATTTTTATGAATTAAGAATTCAAGAAACACGAGAAATTAGAAATGATTAAGTGAATTCAATACAAAATTTTGAGCAATTAAATATCTAATAAATATAATGATTGAGATTCAAAAAATTTAAGTGAATCATAATTTAAGAAATAACATTATTCAGATTCTGTTTTTATGAGAAATTCAGAATTTAACAAATATGGTGATTCGGAATTGGTTTCTCTAAATTATTCAAAGCCTAAGAAACATGGTGATTCAGAATCAGTTTTTTAAGAGATTCAGAATCTATGAAATAGGGTGATTCAAAATCGGTTTGTCTATGTAATTAAGAATCTAAGAATCATCATTAAGGAAAATGTTTTTCTGATTTCCAAAATATAATGGTATGAAAAAGTCACAAGGAAGATTTTCACTCAGCAATCAACCCCTTTTTGGAAAGAAGAAATAATATTTTTAGAAAAATAATATTTAAACCGAAATTTATTTTCATTTAAATTAAAATAAAATACTTATCTCCCCCTATGTTTATAAATTATAGTGAATAGGACTTACTCCCTCTTAGGTTATGGAATCCTACAAAGGATCATAATCTTATATTTTTAAAAATATCATCTTTTCTTAAGGAAACATCTCCCTTTTTCCTTAAGGAAGTCTTATCTATGTAATCTCCCCTTACTTAGACATTATCATCCATATATTTATATTATTTTTGTAATATATTATCCCTTCTTACACTTTGTGATTTTCAAAAAGAAATATAGGGAAGTATAAGGTACCTAAAAAAGATAGAAGAATACAATTTGAAACAAATTATTACAACATTTTAATATTTTAAAGGCTTTATACAAAAAAATATGGATTACAAGAAGAATTAATCCTTCTATGGAATAAGTTTCTTAATGAATGACTTTATCTTTTTTTAACTCATTGTGATCATCTTGGAATTTTTCAATAATATATTCTTGATCCTTACTCTTCTTTCTAAGAAACTGAATATTTTCTTTTTGAAATTGAATATTCTCATCCTAAGATATAACATTTTCATCCACTTAGTATCTGTATGCATTTATTATTTTTTACTTCAAGAGAAATAGAGTTGAGTTTCCCATTCAGATATCTAGCTTCTTGAAACTGGATGTATTTCTATTCCTTCGTCTTCTCTTAGAAACTGTTAGAACAATATTTAATAGTACCCTTGAATTATATAAATGCTCCCTTCACTATCACCAACCAATCATCAAAAAGAATAAGATCATGGTTGGCTTGATCCAACCAATTTTTGATTTTTTTTACTTTCTATGATAATCCAAGTTTAAAAAAAATGTTTTGAAATCAGTTTCATGCTTAATCATTTTTTCCATGAGAAAAGTTATGGATTCCAACTTCGGGTTTAGAAAATATTGAAAAAGATGGCATCTAGATTGACGGTTTGGAAAATAAGTAATGGATTTCACAAAATTCATTAAAAATGAAAAAAAAATCCTCTCCTAAGGAGTACGAAGACTATTCTGGTTCTAATACAACTTCATTAGAAGTTCCAACATCTACTTTCTTCTCTTTTTCTTTCTTAGAGTTTGATGTTTTAGATATATTATTATCTATCCCTTGATCATAAATAAGAACAATCCCGTCATCATCATCATCATCAATATCTTTATAACCATAATCAACATGGACAACAACCCCTTCATTATTGACAATATCATCACCATATGGAGTTATATTCACCTTTGTTTTGAAAATATTATCTTCTTAATCAATATATTTCTAAATTGATTTTATTTCTAATTTAAGCATAGAAGGGGAATCTTGGGATATTCTTATCGATAACTTGTCTGACTGACATTGCCTTTGAGTTTCAAAAAATTTTCTAATGTCATCATCACTTTCATTATCTTCATTATTCACTTATTCTTAATGAATATGAAAATTCAGTACTGATTCCGTGACAACCAATTTTCCATTATTTACTGAAATAGTTAACATAACCATTTCCTGTGATTACTAAGGAGGTTTGATTTCTTGGAGAAAGGATTTCAAAAAATGAATATGTTATGAGGCCCTTTTTATATATCTCAGAAATGCCTAAATTATCTCTAATTATGAAATAATTTTCTTAAGAATCTTTTCTTTATCCTACATCTCAATCACTTGAGCAGCATAAATTTTTAATGACTTGGCTTCATCTGGGTTTATCCTAAACACTAGATCTCCTTATTTTATTTTCTATATATATCCTCTCCATGTATACACAACCTCATTTGGGTAATATTTTTGTTTCTTAGACTTCTGGGATTTTGAAACTTGATCTGTATGTGGTTCCAACACTAGATCATTTCATTTCATTTGTTATGATTTGGAACTTTGTACAAATTGGCCAGTTTTTCCTATAAGATCAATTAACGCAATCATCTCATCAAAGAAGAAGTATTTCATTCTTTTCAAAGTGTCATTACATGACAATAACTTCTTAAAATTCCTGGTCTTTGAGATGCAAGTAACTTTTAAAAAATCTAATCAATTCATGATGAGCGTCGATAATGTTTTCGGGAACATAAGAATTTGTGACTTGATTGTCTCACCCTTTATCTTACAAATCGTAATAAATATAAACTTAACTAGGTTAATATTTTTATATTAATCCAAAAATATAATAAAAAGATATATATTATTTTTTTAATGTGTTCTTATATCATTTACTTGGTATTAAGAATCCTTGTAACCATAAGGCCACAATCTAGAGTTTGGATGAATGAATATAAATATTGGGGTTCATGACTACCTTAAGACCTAAGGATTAAATAGATTTAACTATGTTAAAAGCACTATTAAAATATGGAATCTTATGAAAAAGATAATATAATTCTCCATCATAAGGTATCTTTATAATGTTATCATCTTTCCTATAAAGCATCAAATAGATATTTCCATAAGTCCTAAAATGAAGTTTCTCTTTTCCACCTTAAAGAAAAAACTCTACTGAATAAAATAATTTAATATCAAAATATGCATACACTGAATCTTGTTCTCTATTATTCTTTAAGATGAAAACATTCTCAAGTCCTTTAATCTTAATGATATTTGTAATCAATGTATCATATTGGAAAAATAAATCTTGATCAACTATCATTTCTATGAATATCACCCAATAATTATGTTCCTTATAAGAAGGAATTGATGTTTGGGAAGATATATCCAAATACATTCATTAAGGAAAAATAATGAAATTTGAATGTTAGATTTGAAGGGAAGTGGAGTTTTGTCGATAAATCCATAGAATTCAAAGTGGGACATGGGGGGGGGGGTCCTTCTTTTATATTGACATTGTAGTGACGGTTCATATTCCGAATAGGACCAAATAGTTAGCATTGATATGATCTGATCCTATGGTTGAAATTCAGCCAATGAAAATTTATAGGTTCAAATAATTTGATGTTTTAAGGAAATAAAATATATTTATGGAATGATTAATCAATTGAGATTTTTTGTAAAGCATGATTGAAAAACCAACAAAAATAAGTGAAACTAAGAAGTAATAGCTATTAAAATGTACCTTTTGGGGTTCTCAGAAGGTTAATTATTTTTAAACAAGATTATAATTAGACATCTTAGTTTCTGAAATGATTTATTAGAGTTTAAAAAATTTTATATTTTACAAAAAAAATTATTAGGTTACAAAAAAAATTTAGATTCCGAAAACATTATTAGGTTCCGAAAACATTATTAGTTCGGGAAAACTTATTTAAGAAAATAAATGTACTCCCCCTATGAAAATTAGTATATTAATGTTCATAGAATGTTTAAAAAAAATGTGGATATGAATGATTACCTAACAATTATCATTCAAAACGTTTGTTTAATATATTCAAATCTATAGGATGGTAATGATTTTATAAAAATTTCTGCATGTTTTTCTTGCATTCTGATGAATTGTAAAATAATATCTCCTTCTAGTGAGTGATCCCTTAGAATGTGATGCCTAATATCTATGTTTTTTGCATGAGATTGATGTGAAGGGTTTTTTCGTAAGTCTATGGAACTGGTGTTATCACATAGTATCTAAGTTTTTGTAAAACTAATGGCATAATATATGAACTTGTGTTCCATCCACAACACTTTAGAAGAATAACTTCTAACTGCAACATATTCATCTTACGTAGTGGAAATTGCTAAAGAGTGTTGTTTCTTACTAGAACAACAAACTAATGAGTCTCCTATGAAATGATAAGATATGAATACGATTTTCTTATCCCATCTTCAAAAAGCAGACGTTAGTATTTGAAAATATTTTTTTAAAAAATCATTCTTAAAAGAATAAAAAAGTCTTAAATACATAGTTCCCTTTATGTAGAAACAAATATTTTCACAACTATTAAATGGGATTCTTCTGGAATAGATTGATATATTTTACATAATCATACTGAAAACATTAATTCTAGATGTCTAGGTATTAAGTATAATAATCTTCATATCATAACTCTAAAATATTTTTTCTATTCGAGGTAACGATTGGAGTATTTATACTTTTAGAGTTTTCATATCCATAATTTTTAAGAAGATATATAATTTACTTATATTGAAAAAATAAGTTCCTTCTAATTTTTTAGAAATTTTAAAACCAAGAATAATGTTAACTCACCCATCATACTCATTTCAAACTTAGATTTAATAAAATTCCAGAATGATCCAGTTAAGGATTATTTAGTTAATCTGAATATATATTCATCAACATTGATTTTGAAAATGAAAACATTTTTCGTTTCTTTATTTATTAAATGGGTTGGATCAACAATCCCTTTAAAATAATTTTTTTGTTAGAAAAACTCTATAATTATATCATACAATGATCTAGGGGATTTTTTAAGAACACAGAAATATTTGTTAAGTTTAATACCATGTTCAGGATGTTGTTTATCATCAAAACCAAGAGTATTTTCAACATAAAATTCCTCTTGAACATATCCGTTTCGGAATGAAAATTTCACATTTAATTGAAAAAGTTTGAAGTTAAGTAATACTAAAATGGATAATAGAATTAGAATATATTCAAGTCTATCTATCAGAGAATAAGGTTATTCATAGTCTATTCTTTTTATTGATTATAGCCTTGATAGACTAATATTTCATTATTTCATACTATGATTACATTTTTATTACATTTATTTATTAAAACCCATTTTACTCTAATTACATTGTTTTTTTGGGTCTTTAAACCAAGGTATAATCTTTATTCCTTTCAAATTAATTTAGTTCATATTTCATAGATTTAATCTAATCTTCATCACCTAATGAATTATTAGTACATTTATATTCAAATTAGGAAATAAATACTAGATTATCTACTTAATTTCTTAAGTGAATCCAAGTCCTTACTGGATGATGTACATCACCAATATAATATCACTAGGATTATTATTTAGAAACAACAGACATGGAATTTATAAAACTTGTTCATCAACATAGGGTTAATTTAGGAACATTTTATTGAGTATTGTTAGGATTAGAAGAATCTTCTATCAAAGGTTGATAACAATTTTTTTAAAACACATCCAAAGTTGTAGGGTGGGTATGTTTAAAAACCAAAGCATCACTTTCATCAAGTTTCTCATGTACTATTTCCTCAGTAGTACAAAAACATTCTTTAAAAATTCTATAATAATTAGAGAGTGTGGTGTAGAATAAAAATATTCCTTCATTGTATTTGTGTGAATTTTTTTTTAAGTTGTATTAAATATTTATAATGAATAATTTGTATTCAAATACTCTTAACTATGAAACATTTGGTTTTCAGCCTATCTATAACTCATAAGGTGTTTAATTAAAAAATAGACTTATTAAATCATGATTTATTGTATAAGATACAATAGTTATAGATTCAGCCAAAAAGTTCTTAGAAATTGAGTATTCACTCAACATGGTTCTTGTTATTTCTTAATGAATTCGGTTTCTTCTTTCAACAATACCATTTTACTAAGGAGTTCTCAGGGCTGAGGTGTAATGAGTATTTAATATATTAGTACAAAAATTTTCAAAAAATTAATTTCCAAATTATCCTCCCTGATCACTATGAATAGTTATCAATGAATGTTTTTTCTCATTTTTATCTTTGGATGAAAAACATTTAAAAATGAAAAGGATTCATATTTTCATACTAGAAAATAGACCCATGTAAATCTAGTGTAATCATCAACTTGAACAAATACACAGTATTTTCCTCAAATAATTCTAGTTTGTATAGGACCAAATAAGTCTATTTGAACTAGTTGTAATTCATCAAATATCAAGAATTTACTATTATACATAAAGCTCAACATATATTGCACGCAATGTTGAAAAGGATCACTAACTTTTAAAGAATCAAATCTAAGATCTGGTAGATCCTTAACAAGTATTTTATTAGAATGATTACATAAGATTATAAGGTTATAATATCCTAATATTCTATTACATAACCAATATTTGTCTTCCATTTCACTAAGGAAAGGTATGTCTTGGCTCAAAAGGTCTTCTAAGTTAAGTGTATAAACATTCCCATGCTGATGAGAAGAGAGAAGAAACTTATCCTTGGAATTTTGTACTAATAATTTATCATTCCTAAAATTCACAAGGTAAGCTTCATCAGATAATTGGATTATTCTTATAAGGTTGTTCTTTATACCATTTAAAAAGAAAACATTTGAAGTTATGGATTTCCGAAGAAGAACAATTTCACACATACTTATAATTTATCCTTGATCATTGTCTCTGAAAGTGACTCTTCCACCTTTCATATAAATAATCTTTTTCAAATAAGTTTTTATTACCAATCATGTTTCAAGAACATCAAGTATCCATGTACCATGTATTTTTGCTAGTACTTCCTTTATTTTCCTGAAAATGAAACAATTATAATTTTGGAATCCAAAATTTCTTGGATCCAGAAATGTTAGGAAGTATAATCTTAAGTATCAACTATTTTCATAGAAAAATGAGGTTTATGAAAACACAAGGAATGAGTTTTATTCAATGAAAAACTTTTCTCCAAATTTCCACAACATTTACACTTAACAAAAGGGGCACTTTTTGGAACAAAAGAGTAGTGATAAAAACTTAGTTTTGTGTGAGAATAACCAAATCTAGAACTATTACTTAAAAGAAGAATTTATGAATAAATTTTATCCATGTATTACACACCATAAGTGAAATTTCAAAAACGTTTGTTTAAGAATAAGATATCATATTTTAGTATTGTGAAAAAATTATTATCCTCAGAGTCATTGATCTTAGAATTTGAATTAGTCTGTAAAATGTTTTTTTTGAAAAAACATTTTTGGAATACTTAGAAAGTTTATCCTTCTTATAATTAACTTCCTTAATTTTTTTTGTAATATAATAAATTTAAAGAGTTTTTGTATAAATATATTTAGAAATATATGATACTTATTTTTTTTTAAAATATTGATTCTAGAATTTTTCTTATCATGTTTCTTATTAATATTTCTATTTTTATTCTCAAGTAACTTGGAAAACCTATATACTTCTTCAAAATAATGTAAAAAGTTATATTCCTATGAGGAATATTCATCACTCTAGGATTAATAATTTTCTTTATCAGGATAATTATCACTTAATGATATATTGGTTAATGATTTATCAGCGCATACCATAGCTGTAGGACGCTTATTCTCAATAGGAATTTAGGAAATAAGACAAATTTTTCTCTCTCTAAAATATTCAATATATAAAGCTTCATCAAATGATTCTCTACTAATTGCACTCTAAGAATCATTTTCCTTTATTAATTTCATTCCCTTAGGAAAATAATTTCTTTTCTGATACCTTTCAGAATGTCTATATTTATTGTCCTTTCTTTTTGGCTTAGGATAATCTGGATTGATATATCCAACTTTCATGCATTCATAACATGTGACTTCCAAACCATTCTTATCTTTTTAGTCATTTTTCATATATCTATAGTAAAAAACCTTCTTTCCAATAATCATGTTCATTATTTGACTAATATTGGCTAACTCATTCTATAAATATTAATATTAAATTGAGTATGATTGAAAAACATCTTTCTTATACTTAGCAACTTCCTTAAGCGTCTTGGCTTTTATCTGGTTTGAAGTAGTAGTAAAATCAACACTCCCATTATTCTTATTAGTATTATCAGCATCTATCTTCGATCTGTTCTCATGTTGTAAGATATTTCCAATTAACTAATCAAGAGTGACATTTTTAACTTTCCTGGACTCATAAAAAATGGTACTCTTTGATTCCAACTCATTTGGAACGATATCAATAATATTTTATACAAGAATCTCTTCATATAAACCTTTTACTCCCGTTAATTGAAAACTGTTCACAATAGTCATGAATCTATGTGGAAATTTAATTATTGGTTCTCTATATGGGAAAAAACCACGGTAATTTACTATAAGCATAGATCTTCTAGTTTTAATAACATTTAATGTAACAAAATTTGTAACTTAAATTTTCTTCCAGAAAATATCTGCTAATTCACATGAAGATATTTGGATATTTATTTTATAGGTCATAGAATGAAGAAAAGTATTACATAACCTATAGTTAAGCTAATATTATTTCTTTTCTTGTTTGGTAAAAGTTCTAATTTACTTATCTGGATCATATAATCATCACCAATCATAAAAATCTATCAAATTTAGTGTTAATAACCAAATTCTTAATTAAATCTCTCCAATATTCGTAATCATTTCCATCAAAATAGGTGATCTTGTAGGAATCATATTGTATAATGAATCGACATTCAATCATACCATTTTTATAAACAAGAATATTTCCCCTCCACATGTTAGTTTAGAAAGTATTTATAAACATTGATCTTATAAAAGAAATAAATCAATCTTGTATGAGAAAAAAGTTTAGATAAACAGTGTGGAATTATCTAATCAAAAAATTTAGTATATTATTATTTTAGAGACCCGCACTTATACAAATAGTAGGATTGAAATATAATATGTCGATAATCAACTAAAAGACGGGTTGAATTGAATGTTTAAAACACTTTAGGTTTTAACCTTCTGAAATCATTGTTTAGAAATGTTTAACAAAAAATATTTACTAAACCCTATACTATATTTAACAAAGGGATTAGAAGGGCCCAAAGTCTAATTACAAAGATATTATAATGAAATAAGAACACATGTATACTTATGTATGATATAACTATAAAGTGTATAGAATATTTAATCAGAGATAATACAATAGATAAAGTGTAATAAAGATAATATTTTTATCATAAAAAATGTTCTGGAATTTAAAGAACATGTTATTAAAAAAGTAGTACAAGAGTAATGAACATTGTTATCCAAAATATAAGGCTATACAAAATCATTGGATAATGTTCCCTTGATTTATACTTTAAATAAAGTATGTCATACCCACACCTATGTAAGAACTCAATATAAAGATCAGAATATGTCTTTCTATCCCCGAAATCCCTCAATCTATATGGTGATCAGCACCCATGCCTTCTTTCAACTTGTAATCCCTCGATTAAGAAGGTATTCAACACCTTTTTCTTCCTTTATCTTGGAATCCCTTGATTGAATACAACAACAATCATAATCAAATAAGGAAATCAAATCATGTTGAAGATTTAAGTATATGGAACAAGTTGTTCACAATTTAAACTTTTCAAGGCTTTCACACAAAGAAAAACTAATAGACCACTCACAGAGTGTTAATTATCCCACAAATATATAGCTTCGAAAACATTCAATTGATTGGGAATTTTTAAAAGATATCTCCAATAGTAATATTTTCCTCTAATGGTAATATTTTTCTTGAAATTTCATGGGGATTGGGACTAGTGGAATTTCTAACTGTCATTTTGTAACTAAAACAATGTCACCATATAGATAAAAAAATTGTCACAAATAACATTAGATTTGAAATAATATATAAGAATTTGAGTGTATGAAACATTACATTTAGAAAATAGTGTAACTTTAAGAAGGTTATGAAATTATAACATTAAAGAAATATAGAATATTTAAGGAAGATATAAAATCATAACCATAATTAAAAAATTTATTTACTTTAAGAAAGTTGAAGATAATGTTTTTATAGAAGACATAATAACTTTAAGAAAGTGGAAAATAGGATTCTTAAGGAAATAAAATTAACTTTTAGAATGTTGAAAAAAGTTTTATTAAGGAAAACATAGTAACTTTAAGAAATTTGAAAAATATGTTTCTTAAAGAAAACATAGAAACTTCCAGAAAGTTTAAAAATTGTTTCTTAAGAAAAATATAGTAATGCTAAGAAATATAAAAATCAGATTCTAAGAAACATGGAAAATTAATTTGATATTTTTAGGATTTAAGAATTCAAGAAAAATGGGAAATCATAATTAAGAAAGTGAATCAGATACAAAATTTTGAGCAATTCAATATCTAAGAAATATGCTAATTTGAATTTGAAAAATTTAAGAGAATCAGAATTTATGAAATAGTGTAATTCGGAGTCATTTTTTCTATGAAATTTGGAATCTAAGAAATATGGTGATTTGTGATCAGTTTTTCTAGGAGATTCGGAATCTAAGAAACAAGGTGATTTAGAATCAGTTTTTCTGAGTCTTTTGTAAACTATGAAATAGGGTGATTTAGAATTGGTTTTTCTAAGCGATCCAGAATCTATTAAACATGGTGATTCAGAATGGGTTTTTTTGGGTGATAATGAATACAAGAATCATCATTAAGGAAAAGGTGTTTATGTTTTAAAAAACATAAAGTTATGAAAAAGTCATAAGGAATCTTTTAACTCAACAATATCCCCCTTTTCAGAAATCAAAAACCATGTTTTTAGAAAAATAATATTTTGGCTAAAATGTATTTATACTGAACATGAAAGAAAATACATATCTCCACCTCAGGTTATGAATTATAGTAAATAAGACAAACGCCCCCTTAGGATATTGTATTCCCCCAATTATTGTA
This sequence comes from Viscum album, assembly GCA_963277665.1. Lineage (NCBI taxonomy): Eukaryota > Viridiplantae > Streptophyta > Magnoliopsida > Santalales > Viscaceae > Viscum > Viscum album. The sequence continues at coordinate 764,384,554 of OY728119.1, read as the reverse complement.
TTCTAGTCTTTCTAAAAATATCATCTTTTCATAAGGAAGTATCTCCCTCTATTTTTAAGGATGTGTTCTTTAAGTTATCTCGACCTTATATAGACATTATCTTCCTTAGATTTATATTATTTTTATAACTTCTTCTCTTTTCTCCCAATTTTTTTTTTCAAAAAGAAATGGAAGGAAGTTTAAGGTTTTTGAAAAAGTTAGGAAACATTCAATTAAAAAAATGGTAACAACATTTTAATATTGAAAAGGCTTTTATACAACAAGATATCAGATTACAAGAAGAATTAATACTTCCTTGGAACAAGTTTCTTGACTAAGGATTTTAACTTCTTTAACTACTTGTGATCTTCTTAAAAAAGTGCGATAAGATCTTATTTATCCTTACTCTTTATTTTATGAAACTCGATCTTTTCTAGATGACATTGAATCTTCAAATCATAAGACTTAAGATTTTCATCCACTTCATCTCTATAATAATTTATTCTTTTAACTTAAAGATCAAGAGAGTTTATTTTCCCATTCAGATCCCTAACTTCTTCAAACTAGATATCTTTCTCTTCCATTATTTTCTCTAAGAAACTGTAAAAAAGATCATTAATATTGTCTTAGACGAGAGTGAAATATCCCTTTAGCATCGCAAACCAGTGATAAGAAACCTTAAGAACATGGTTGAATTTCATCAACCACTTTGTGATTTCATTGCCTGACTTTTTATAGGAATATTAGTTGGGAAAAATGGTTTTAACACACCTTCAAGAATTACCACATTCTATATGAGAAGTGATATGGAGTCTAACTACTGGTTTATTGATTCTTGAATAAGATGGCCTCTAGACTCAAGGTTCGGAATATAAGTAACAGAGTTCACCAATTCTTCAATGATGGAAGAAAAAAATATTCTCCTAAGGAGGATGAAGACTATTTTTATTTTGACACAAATTCATTAGATGTTCCAACACAAAATTTCTTCTATTTGTCTTTCATAGAGTTTGAGTTTTCAAACATATGAGTTTCTTTCATTTCATTGTAAATATGAACAATCCTATCATCAGCATCAATAAAATCCTTACAACCATCATCATCTTGGACATCATCATATTTTTATTGAAAAAATCATCATTAGGTGGAATTATATTCACTTCAATTTCAATAAAATTCTCCTCTAGATGAATAGATATCTGAATTGATTTTCCATATGATTTAAAATTAGATGAGAATTCTTGAGATGTTATTATCGATAACTTGTATGACTGACTTTTACTTTGATATTTAGCAATTTTTCTAATATTTTCCTCAATTTCTTTCTCCTTGATATTCTATTCTCCTTCTTGAACTTGAAAATTTAGTACTAATTCTAAGACAAAATTTTTGTCTTTATTTACTGAAGGAGTTACTACACCCATTTCTTTTGATTGTTGAGGATGTTCAATTTCTTGGAGAAAGTATTTCGGAACTTGAATCTGTTCTGAGGCCCTTTATGCATCTCTTAGAAATTCTTGAATTATCTCTTCTTCTGAAATATTTTTCTTAAGATTCCTTTCCTTGGACTGCCTCGATAGCTCCTTAGTAGTGTGAATTTTTAATTCCTTCACTTAAACAGGGTTTCTTTAAAACATTGAACCTAATTCTCTTCTTTAATCTATATCTTCAATCCACTATGTTATAACATCATCAGATTATTTTTTCAATTCTTAGACTTTGGAGGTTCAAAAAAATGAGTTGTATGGGGTTCTGACACTTGATCTATTCTTTTTTTTGGTTCCTATTGGGAATATTCTCCAACTTGTATAGTTTTTCTGAAAAGATCAACAAACTAATTCATCTTCTCATATAAGGATCATTTCATTCATTTTATTGTGTCGTCTCTTAATAATAAGAACATTAACTTCATAGGATTTGAGATTTAAGGTAATTTTAAAAAATCTAAACAACTCATGAAGAGATTTTATAATGTTTTTAGGAACACAAGAACTTGTGACTTGATTGTCTCATCATTTATCTTACTATTTGTAATAAGGATAAATTTAACCTAGTTAATATTTCTTAGAGTAATCATAAAATCTAATAAGAAGATATCTGGGATTTTTAATGTGTCCCTATCTCATTTCCTTTATATTGAAATGTCTTGTAACCATAAGGTGTAAATTTGAATGTTAGTTTAAAGATTAGAAATTTTGGGGTTCTTGACTTCCTTAAGACCTATGGATTCAATTTCTTTAAGTCTGTTAAAAGTAACTTAAAAATATATCATCTTATGAGAAGGATAATATAATTCTCCATCATAAGGTATCTAATTAATGTCAGAAAATTTCTAATAAGGAATCAAATAATTATTTCTACAACCCGAAAATTGAATTTTATCTTTTTCCACCTTTAATAAAAAAATTTACTTACTGATAAAATTCAATATTCAAATCTTCATACAACAGATCTTGTTCTCCATTATTTTATAAGATGCAAACATTCTACTAGCCTTGAAACTTAATGGTTTTTTCTAATAAATTAATAATATATGAGAAATGAATCTTGATCGATTAACCATTCAACAAATATCACCAAATATTTATGTTCCTTATGAGAAGACACTGAAGCCTAAAAAGATATCTCTAGAGACATTCATTACATTAATGAAAAATAATGAATTAATAATGATGTATTTAAAGGGAAATAGATATTCACCAATAAATTCATGGAATTTGATGTTGGAAGGGGGTATTATTTATATAGGCATCACCGTGACTGTTCATATTCTGAAAAGGATCAATTGGTTGGCATAGATATGATATTATCCTACGGTTGAAATTGAGCTAACGATGATTTATAGTTTCCAATATTTTGAGGTTTTAAGGATATAAAATGGATTTAAGGAATGTTGACTCCATAGAGGTTTTTATTAAAACCAGATTGAAATATAATCAAACATAAGTGAAAATAATATGATATGGTTAAGAAAACATACATTGAACACTTCTTAGAAGGTTTGTTAGTATTATATAAGAATATTCATAGAAATATAAGATTCTAAAATGTTATATTATAGTTCAAAAAATTTATTAGGTTCTAAAAACATTATTTGGTTTTGAAAACATTATTTAATTTTTAAAACATTATTAGGTTCAAAAAAAATTAATAGGTTTGGAAAACTTTTATTAGGGAAAAACGTACCCCCTATGAAAAGGATTGTATTAATCTCAAGATATGGTTTAATCAAAAATTGGATATTCATTTTTACCTTATTATTATGATTCATAACTTTTGTTTAATAAATTTGAATAAATCGAAAGGTAATGATTTTATCAAAATATGAGTAATTTGTTCTTGCATTCTGATGAATTGGTAAATAATATCTATTTTTAGTGTGTGATCTCTATGAAAGTGATTCAAAATATCTATATGCTTTGCATGAGAGTGATGTGAATGGGTTTTTATTAAGTCTATGTCACTAGTATTATCACGTAGTATATATGTTTTTATAAAACTCATGACATAATCTGTGAGTGTGTGTTGCATCCACAACACTTGAGAAAAACAAATTCCAGTTGATATATATTCAGCTTTAGTAGTGGAATGTGCTACAGATTATTGTTTATTAATAGTATATGAAACTAATGAATCTCCTAGGAAATAATAATTTTTGGATGTGCTTTTCCTATACGTTCTATAATAACCAAAGTCAGCATCTGAAAAACATATTAAACAAATTAATTTCTCAAAAAATTTAAAAGTCCTAAATCCATTATTCCCTTTAAGTAGTGAAAAATTATTTTCACATCTTTTAATTGGGATTATTTTGGACTAAATTGATATCTTTAACATAATTATACTAAAAACATCAATTATGGACCCCTAGTTGTTATGTATTGTAAACTTCATATCATACCTCTAAAAGATGTTTGATCTACTTGTTTCCAAACTTCATCAAGACCACGAGTATTCGAGACACCGATTGGAGTACCTATACTATTATTTTTTTCATATACATATAGTTTATGAAGATATTTAAGAAACTTATGTTGAGATAAAAAAGTTACCTATGGTTTTTGAGAAATTTGAAAACCAAGGGAAAATGTCAACTCACCCATTATACTAATTTCAAACTCCGATTTCCTAAGATTCCCAAATGAATCAGTAATGGATTTCTGAGTTGATCTGAATATAATGTAATCAATACAGATTTTATAATTAAAAAATTTTTCTTTTCTTTCTTTATAAAAAGCATTGAATCAATAGTTTTCTTAACATAATTTTTTTGTGAAAAAAATTCTATAAGTCTATCATACCAGGATCTAGGGGCTTGTTTAAGACCATAGAATTCTTTGGAATGTTTAAGAACATGTTCAGGATGTTTTGTGTATTCAAAACCAAGATGTTGTTCACCATAATACTCTTATAGAACATATATGTTAAGGAATTCACACTTTAGATCCATTTAAAAAAGGTTAATGTTAAAGGATGTTGCAATGGATAATATAATTAGAATAGATTCAAGTCTAGATACCAAAGAATAAATTTCTTCATAATTTCTTAATTGTTGTTTATTATATCCTTTAGAATCTAATATTGCTTCAATTCCTACTATGATTTCATTTTGATCACATTTATTTTTGAAAACCCATTGTACTCCAATTACAGATGTTTCTTTGGCTCTTTTAACCAAGGTCTATACTTTATTCCTTTAAAATTCATTTACTTCATATTTCATATATTTAATCTAATATTCAACACCTAAAGCCTCATCAGTACTTTATTTTCTAATTAAGAAAGTGATTCTAGATTCTCTAATTTATTACTTAAGAATCATCTAGACGTTACTGGTTGATGAACATCACTAATGATACTATCATTAGGATGATACTTTAGAAACCACTGGACTGGGTATTGTAAAACTTGTTCAACTACATATGGAAAAAAATATTTTGGAGTAAATATTTTAGAAAATTTTTATTGAGAATTATCCTGATTAAAAGATTCTTCTATCAATTTTTGATAACTAGTTTTTGAAAACACATCTGAAGATGTAGGTTGGGATTGTTTAAAAAAAGGGCCAGTTTCATAAAATTTTACATGTAATAATTACTTAAGTGTATAACAATTTTAATTAAAAACTCTATACACCATAGATGTTATAGAGTAGCATAATAATATTCTTTCATTGGATTTGGGTGTGAATTTCTGTAAGGTATCTTTATTATTTCAAATGAATACCTTGCATCCAAGTACTATAAAGCATTAAACGTTAGGTTTTCAGCCTATCCATAACTCGGTAGTAATTTTATTTAGAAATTTACTTATTAAAACATGATTTATAGAAAATAAAATTACTTACAGCTTCAACACAAAATTTTTCTGCAATTGAGTATTCACTCATCATGGTTCTTATTATTTCTTAGAAAATTCAGTTTATTCTTTCAACTATATAATTTTGCTGAGGATTTCTCGGGGCTTATAAGTTATGAGTAATTATTTTATTACTACGAAAAGTTTAAAACTATTAATTTTTAAATTCTACCTTATGATAACTATGAATAGTTATCAATAGAATGTTTTTCACATTTTTATGTTTGGATAAAAAAAATTTCAAATAAGAAAAGGCTTTTAATTTTCTAGCTAGAAAATAGACCCTTGTAAATCAATTATATTCATAAACTAGAAAAAATGCATATTATATTCCTCCACTACTTCCAGTTTTTATAGGATAAATTAGGTCTATGTACTCTATTTGTAATGCATCATAAGTTGAGAAATCTCAAATATACTAAAAGCACAACTGATGTTGCTATCCATATTAACAAGGATAAAAAACATTTTATGAATAAAATATAATATTGGGTAGATCCTTAAAAAGTTTTTTCTTAGAATATATATGTATGTTCTTAGGGTTACAGTGTCCTAATCGTCTATTCAATTACCAAGATTGGTCTTCCATTGCACTAAGGAAAGGTACCTCTTGGATCCTTAGGTGTTATATGTTTAGTGTATAATAATTCACATGTAGATGGGCAAAGAGAATGAACTCATCCTTGGAATTGTATATTAAGAATTAATCATTTCCAAAATATAAAATTTAACCTTATTCACATAAATGGATTATTCTTTTAAGTTTGTGCTTAAGAACTTTAAAAAAACATATATGAAATTATGGTTTTTCTAAGAAGTACAATGCTACCTATACCAATAATTTCTATTTGAGAATTATCTTCAATAGTGACTCTTCCACATTTCATCTTAATAATCTTTTCAGATACTTTTTTGTTACCGATCAGGTGTTGGTAACATCCACTATCCATGTGCCATGTATTATTTTTGCTACTTCCTTTATTTTTGTATAAATGAAACAATTAGACTTTCAGAATACAAACATTCTTTGATCTAGAAATGTTAGAAAATCAAATGTAAGGTATTTAAATTTTCACAGAAAAATGATCTTTATGAAAATCTAGGGATTTAATTTTATTTGAAGAACAATTTTCTCCCAATTTCCATGACTCTGACACTTAGTTTAAAAGGGGAAATTTGTGGAAGAAAATATATTTGACTAAAAACTGGTTTTGAGTGAGAATAACCAAATCCAAAACTATTTTTTAGAGTCAAAATTTGGGAATACATTTAATCAAATTTTTTCTTTACCAGAAAAAAATTTAGGAAAATGTTTATTTGAGGAATATATTTCAAATTTTAGTATGATGTCTAAATTAATATTTCCATTGTCATTGATCTTTTAATTTGAATTGTTCTCTAATTTTTTATTAGAAATAACATTTTTGAAATCCATAGAAAGTTTATCCTTCTAGAATTAACTTAATCAAGGTTCCTTGAAATATAATCAATTTCATGTGTTTTTTTCATCAAGATCTTTAGAAATATGTAATACTTTTTTTATTAAAATATTTATTCATGAATTTTCATTGTCAAGATTCTTATTGATCTTGATATTTTAATTCTCAAGTAACCTAGAAAACCTAGATACTTCTTCAAAATAAGGTAATGAATTATCTTCTGATGAGGAAGATTATTCATCTAATGATTCAAAAATTTCTTCATCAGGATACTTATCACTTAATGATATATTGGATAATGATTCAGTAGTGTATACCATATATATAACACACATATGCTAAATAGGAATTATGGAAATAAGATTTATATTATTCTATCTAGAATATTAAATATATAAAGATTCATTAGATGAGATTCTACATATTTCACTCTAAGAATAATTTTCCTTTAATAATTTATTTCCCTTTGGCTTATAATATCTTTCTTAATTCCTTTCAGAATGCCTATCTTTCTGGTCCATTCTTTTTTATCTTAGGATAATTAGGTCTGATATGTCCAGCTTTCTTACATTAATTTCATGTGACTTCTGAATATTTCGTATCATTTCTGACCTTTTTCTTATTTCCATACTAAAAATAATTCTTTCCAACAATCTTTTTCATACTTTGAGCATTATTGGATAACTCATTCTATGACTGTTTGAATTCACTTGAGTTTGATTAAAAAACAACATTCTTATTAGTTTTTAACTTAGTAACTTTCTCCCGAGTCTTGGATTTTATCTGGTTTGAAATATTAGTAAATGAAAAACTCTCATTCTACTTTTTAATATTATCAGCATCTCTATTTAATCTATTCTCATGTTGTAATAAACTTCCAAATAACACCTCAAGATTTTCTTTTTTAACTTTCTTAGACTCATAAATAGCGGTTCTCTTTTATTCCCACAAATTTGACATGATATCAATAATATTGTATTCAAGTATATCAATATATATGCCTTTTGTCCATTTAATTGTATACTGTTCACAATAATCATGAATCTCTATTGATATTTAACTATTGGTTCTCCATAAGGAAAAATGAAACCTTGATAATCTGATCTAATCGTATCTCTTCAAGTTTCAATAACATTTAAGTACAAAAATGTGTAACTTCATGTTTGGTCTAGATAATATTTGCAACTTATAATGAATATATTTGGATATATATATTCCTGGTCATAGAATTAAGAAAATTACTGCATACCTTAGAGTTAAGATGATAATCTTTCTTTTTCTTGATTGGTAAAATTTATAATTTTCTTTTTTGTGATCTTATAATCAATAGTAATCATAACTAAGTTGTCAAATCCAGTGTTAATAAAAAAAGTATTTATTTTATCACTCCAATATTCATAATAATTCCCATAATAATTGTCAGTCTTGCAGGATTCATATTATCTAATGATCCGACATTCATTCCTTCTATTTTTCTAAACAAGAATTTTTCCACTCTCCATGTTATTTTAGTATTTATTTATAAACAAATATCTTATAAAATAAATAAATCTAACTTGTAAAAGAAAACATGTAATATAAACAGCATGTAATTATCTAATAATAAAAAAGATTATTTTTGTATTTCAAATACCTACACTAATACCAATAGTAAGAATGGAATATAATATGTGGAAACACCATTACAAGAGGTTGGGTGAATTGAATGTTTAAAAAAAATTAGTTTTTAACCTTAAGGAAACATTTTTTAGAAATGAAAAATAAAAAATATTCACAAAACCATAAACTATATTTAACAAAGGGACCAGAAGGGACCAAGGTCCAATTACAAATATTTTATAAATAAATAAGTACACATGTATACAGAAGTATGATTCTACCTTAAAGAGTATTAAATCGTGAATTAGAGATAATAAAATAGAGAAAGTGTAAGAAAGTTACCTTTCTATCTTTAACAAAAAATAAGTGGTATTTAGAGAACATGTTATTAAATAAGTATTACAAGAGTAATGATATATTTTATCCTGAAGAGAAGGGTATCCAACAAACTTGGATAAAGGTACCTTGATTTATACATCCAAGAAAGTCTATCTTACCCACGCCAGGGTAATCCCCTGATATGAAGATCACAATCTTTCTTGCTCTCTCTGGAAGACCACAATTTATATGGTGATTAGAACCTCTATCTTCCTTCAACATGGAATCCCTTGATTAAGAAGTTAATGAATACCTCTAAATTCTTTCATCTTGGAAGCCCCCAATTTTATAAAAAAACAATCAAAATCACAAAAAGAAAACAAATCTTATTAAATATTTAATTATGTGGAACAATTTGTTCACAACATAAACTTTTCAAGGCATATACATGAAGAAAATATGGTATAGATGTCTCAAAGTTTCAACTATATCAAAATTGAATACCTCTAACAACATTCAAAATTTTGGGTATTTATAGGTGATATCTCCAATAGACACATTTTCCTCCAATGACCATATTTTTTCTAGAAATTTTAAAGGGACATGGACATGTGACATTTTTAATAGTAATTTTTCAAATAAAACAATGAAATCATTTAGATAACAAAAAATGTTTCAAGTAACACAATATTTTCAATAATATGTAAGAATATAAATGAACGAAACATTACATTAAGTAAATAGAGTAACTTTAATAAGGTCATGAAATTGTAACATTAAGGAAATATAGAATCTTTAAGAAATATATAAAACTATATCCTTAATGAAAAAATATAGTATCTTTAAGAAAGTTTAAACTAGGTTTCTTATGGGAAACATAGTAACATTAAGAAATTTGAAAATAGGTTTCTTAAGGAAAACATAGTAATTTTATGAATGTTGAAAATAAGTATCTTAATGAAAACATAAAAACTTTAAGAATGTTGAAAATATGTTTCTTAAGAAAAAATAGTAACTTTAATGTAGTTGAAAATATGTTTCTTAAAGAAAATATAATAAATTCAAGAAAGATTAAAATCACATTCTATGAAGCTTGGAAAAAATCATTTTCTATTTTTAGGAATTCAGTATTCAAGAATCATGGGAAAACAGAATTGAGAAAGTGAATCAAATATAATATTTTTGGAAATTCAGTATCTAATAAATAAGTTAATTTATATTTGAAAATTTTAAGAAAATAAAAACTTAAGAAACAACGTGATTAGAAATTTGATTTTTCTGAGCAATTCAGAATCTAAGAAACACGGTGATTCAGAATAAGTTTTTCTGAGTGATTCAGATTCTATGAAATCGGGTGATTTGAAATCGGGTTTTCGGAGTCATTCAGAATCTAAGAAACATCATTAAGGAAAGGGTGTTTTTGATTTCCATAACATTTAAGTATGAATAATTCATAAGGAAACTTTTGAATCAAAAAATTTCTATAATCACATGATATGTATTCATGCAAGGAGCTTACGTCTTGGTCCAAACACTATTAAAAAAATCCCCCCATCTCCTTCCCTAAAATATGAACTAGTTGGGGAAATAAAAATCTTGATTCCTACAATGAGGATTTACTAAATAATCATTCCCCCTACATATGAATATGATCTATGTGGGGGATTACATACTTCACAACTAATCCCAGTGTGGATATTTCTATGTTCCTAGATATACTCTTTCCACTCATCAAACTCCATGCTCGAATAAATCATGGATCCCCATGAACCTACATGACCATCATAAATGGATATCCAATGTCCTGAGAACACCTTTATTGAACTATGGAAACAATTCCCTAATGGATCTCCATATATTTTCCTAAAAAATTTTATTCAGCCAAATCAAATTCATCCTCTGAATATGATTTGTTTACCTCCGTACACCCAACAACTTCCAAGACCCATACCATTTATCTTGATCCATGAGATCATAGAGAAATGGTTTACTCTTTCTTCTCACCCTCAAATTCAGGGCATACCAAGATATCTTGGTCCAATTAGTCTATGTTTACTCATGATCTTAATGAGAATTCATCCCCACGACATGAAATTATACTATTTTTATAACTTCCTCAATGCACGATGTTAAACCACATGGCAGAACATTAAGCTCACTTGAGAGGAGACCACTTTTAGCATTAGTAAACTACCCTACACATCACAGAACTATGCACTACTTGATTACTATAAACACATGATATGTAGTGATTCCCATATTCTCATCCTAGACTAGCCACCCAAAAAAGGTGAAACATTCCCCCCTTACATATGAAATGGACCTATGAAGGAATATTTTGGTAAAGAAATATGTGTGGTCTGATTCCCATTATCCCATGGGATATATAGTGAAACCTGTATCCTATGTCCAGGATCCGGCCATAGAATACATAGGAATGCTCCCTTCTCTACATGCAAGCTATGTTGAAGAATGTTCTTTCCAAATATGACTTATTTGAGTGACCTTTTCGAGAACAATTCCATGTCCCTTCATTCAAATAAATTCATCAAAATCCTTAGTACATGATGATAAATCCCATGGAATCTATGTCCTCTCCACATGAAAGTAAAGTGTATGGTATTTTTCCTAATCAAACGATTTTAAACTACATGATAAAACATCATTGTTTTATGATGATAAAGCTACAAAAAATAAACCCAACATAGAATGCTTCTTCCCCTGATCATGCCATCTCAAGATGGTGGATTAAATTCCTACAACCCTTTTTTTCTCACATCATGCACAACTCACATGGTCTTAGGGACCTTGGTAGGGGATTTCCCAAAAATCAAGGGAAAATGAACCCACAATAGCTGGTCCTTAGGACATGACTCTAAAATGTATGCAAGAGTTATTCCCTCTATGTTAAGAAACCCATAGTTCTATTTGCATGAAATTAAAATATTAGGTACCAAAATAACCACATCTCTATTGATTCCTATGAATGCAGGATACATAATGACTCTTGGATAACATATTCCCGGCTCAACCATCTCCTTCAAAAGAAAAAAAATATAGCTAAAATCCCCCTCTATATGTATAGACCAAACCAATACAAGAAGATTATTTTCAGGACACCAGGATTTTAAAAAATTGGTCTATCTCCATTAATGAAATCAGAAAGATCCACACTGCATATGATTTGGAATTATGTAGAGAAACATTTAATTACATTGGTAATCCTGACCTGAATATTTCAAAATATGCCTAGAATCATCATTCTCATCCATCAAACTCCATGCTTATAGAAATCATGGATCCCCAATCATCCATGCCCATAAGAAATGGAAGGTCAGAATCCTGAGGAAACCTTTTTCTGACTATTCTCACAATTCCCTGAAGGCTTTACAAAAGTTTCCCACAAAATGTTCTGTCAACCGTAGGAGAATTTGTCCTCAAGATATGATTTTCTACCTATGTATTCCAAATTTATTCAAAACCACAAACCATTTCTCTAGATCTTGGATCCCTTGGAACCATGGTTTATGCATTCCATTATACCCATGTCTTGGATATATTAGGGTATCATGATCTTGTTATCCTCCATTAACATGGGGATTTTATATCAATGTCTTAATTACATGATATTAGAACTTCATGATGCTTGTTACCCATTGTTCACTCTTTGGTGAAGACAAATCAAAGAATAAATTTCACTCCATGTTCTTGTGTGAAAAAATACACCTGCATAAGAAAGTTCAATATGTGTTACTCCTCATTGGTGAGATTGTAAGTAAAACACAAATTCCCCATTCACATGCATGAACCCGATCCTCATATGGATAAACATTAAACCATTAAATAAGTACATCCATATTTATTCCTATAATGATTGGATATATAGTGACACCCGAATCTCATATCTCAGATCCATCCATGAAAACAATTTCTCCATCGTTTCATGCACAAGGTCTAGACCTACATAGGTAACATCCTCATACATGTATGGGAAGAATGTATCCACACATTACCATGAAATCCTAGAATGTAGTGACCCATTTCATTTTCAAGAACCCCTTCAGAATCCATTATCTATGTCCAGAAGGGTCAGAATACCCATAACCATGCATGGACATATGAAATGGAAGGTCAGTATCCTGAGGAAACCATTGTTTAACTGTACACACAATTCCTTGACAGCTCTGTTTAAGTTGCCTACAAAACAGAAATGTCAACCAAAGAAAAATTCATCCTTAGGAGAGGTTTTTTCTACTTCAGTACTCACCTATGATGTTTACACCTCACCTCACTCTTAGTTTCCAAAAAACCTGGATTATAATTTATATCCTCTCTCCCATTTCATTAAAAAACATAACCAAACACTTCTTGTTAGACAAGTATGATAAGGTACATTTTTACCCCCTTGTTCAGAGAGAAATTGATTCGAATTATAAGACTCATGTATCCTATTTTTGTGACATTAAACCAAACCATCCTTTAACCCTCCTTTACACAAGACAAATTTATGTAGGATTGGTCTCTCAATCATGATCACTATTGATAGAAATGCCATTATACTTTTCAGACACCACTTTTTTGTCAATCCACCCCCAGTGGATTTGAGACATCCAAATTCTCATTAAATTACATATCCATTGGATCTGGATGGTCAGTGACATGAGAATACCTTTTTTTAAATATTCACACAAGTCCCTAGAGGATCTAAATGAGTTTCCCTAAAAACATACTTCTTAACCAATAAAAAATTATTCAATAGAAGAAGCTTTTTGTACTTCTATATACTCCATGGATTCCATGAACTATATCAAGTCCTATATCAAGAATCCAAAAAATCATAGTAAGGAAAAATCACACATTTATGTCTAAAAAATATGGTTACATTTTAGGTCAATGAATACTAATATAGGGACCTTTACCTACAAGTCTCAGTCTAATTTATTTAATCTAAAACATCAGTATTGGTCTAAAATGTTCGACCTAAAACCCCAGTCTTGGTGCAAACTGTTTGACCTACCACATCAGTCATGTTCTAAATTTTTGGACATAAAATATCAATCTTCGTCAAATATATTTGACCTAAATTATCGGTTATGATAGTTATATTTGAAAGACTTTAAACATCCCAAGCCTAAGAAAGAAAATCTCCCGAATGAAAACCCATAGAGGGAATCCTAGAAAAAATTTGGGTACAAGATCGATAAACAGAAATTTTTTATGGTTTAAGAGAAATAATGAGCAAGAAAAAATCTAAATAATAAGAAAATATTGTTAGGTAGACAACCCACAATGGGAATCCCAAAATAATTCATGTAATACCCACTAAAGACACCCCAAATCATGTTTAGAAAACAATCGGGGTTGTAATGAAAAATTATGGAATGTTTTTATGTTTTTAATGTAACTCTAGAAATATTAAAACTATGCTCACTATCTCCCTCATATCTGAACAAAAATAGGGCACAATTTGATTATTTTTTATTTAATTATCCGAGATCATGATTCATATTAACATCCAGTGACATATGACCACTCAAAATGTGGCCAATTATAATGGATCAAAATTTTAGTGAAAAATAAATGATAAGCATAAAAAACAAGAACATTTTCAGTCTAATTAAATGGTAATGGTGGAACGTACACAATCTGGATTCTCTCCCAAATTTCAAAACAAAGATTCCATAGGATAACTCAAAAGTTTACAGTGAAACTTGACTGGCTCTTTATAGAAGATTGATAATGGAATGATGTGGTACATTGATTGATTGTTATAAATCAATCCTCTATATAGCTTTAGCTTCAACTATAGGATGCACTAAATTCCTAATGGCCTTTATATCTCACCCCTTCTGTTTAACATCCTCAAATTTAACACTTTTTGACCCAGATTCTCCTTCAGCTTGGCCACATGAGCCTCACACTACCGCAAATCTTTGGTTTGGAAAATTAGTTGGTCATGATAATTTTCTTCCACATCCATTAAGTGGTTCAATATTTAATTATATACTAAAATTTCATCATTTGATGAGGTGAGGAAATGAACTAAGCTAGGCTACCTTCATGAGCATCTAGATGTTCTCGAGCCATGAAAATATGGTTTACGAAAGTGTGCATGTGTTGATAGACAATGTTGTATGAACCAAAACTGATAAAAAATCGTCTAAGGTTTTCCTTCTCATTAGTAAGTTATTTAAAAAGATTTTATTGAAAATAGTACATATTTGGAGCCATGACCATTATCACATAGAATAGTAACCCCTGATAGCATTTGGACTCTGGTCATGTTCACATACTATCACAGAGACATAATCTAGAAGTGTGAGCACATACAATAGAATATCTCATATTTTTTATTCCTATTATGGGATATTTCACACCCCCATAGATGTATCATCACCTGAAGGCATGTTTGGGGGATTGGACATGACTTAAGGCATGCCCGGTGATGTTCCACTGGGGCCAGCCTCTGCAGGGCTACCAATTGGGCCATCCAAATGCAAGGGATATGACTCACACTCTAAATATATTGGTAACATTAATTAATTACCCTCTAAAAACATATTACAGTGGATAGAGGTCCTCCTCACAATAATAAGATGATATGATGACACAACTAGTATAGAATTGGAAGTTCCCTAGGGCCACTACACATGTAGAACTGGTCTATACAATACCCCTTCAGGATACAAATCCACCCACAATTGATCATACTCTAATGATAAGTAAGATGATATTGTCATAGGAGGAATAAGGACTTGAATATTAGAGTCCCCATGCATCATCATCAACCATATTTGGTAGAGTATTATCAGATGAGATTCCCTTTTAACGTGGGTGATTGGGAGTAACGTGATGTGATGTTGGCATCTGAATTCCCCAGTGAAACTATATGGAGTATATGGTTCACAGATGGTTACTCTATCAATAAGGGAGGTCATGATTCCATCTCATAATGCAATAATGGAGGAATGTTCTTCCAATGAATTCATCTATTCATTCACTATTGCTCCATGTGGTACATAGTAGGGTGTAAAGATAAAGAAAGAAAAATCACTCAAAAACATGATCTTACTATCAATATCTGGGGGTTTGGGATACACCATTATAATACTGATTAGAGTTGGGTGGAAGTCAGAATGAGGAACTGTCATGATTTGTCTATACTTACATTAGGAAAAAAGTTGTGCTATCCAGCCATATAAAAATTGAAATGGAAATCTAAGATTATGTGGGGGGCCTTCTGTCCTGTATCTTCCCCAAAAATTTGTAGATACGGGCTTGTGTTTTGGTGGATAAGTTGATGAGTTTTCCCTCTAACAAAGTGGCTTCCATCATTAAGGTGCAGGTTCTGACCAAAGTGTAAACATCATAGGATGGGAAGATCCGTCAATATAGATCCATGGAAATGAAACTGACCAGTCTGATTGGATGAGATATGTCTATTCAAACTTGATAACCTGAGGTGGTTTATCTAACATCCTCCATGGAAGAACAATAAGATCTAGGAATGATCCATGACTGTTGGGTCATATGGGTTCAGTTGAGGTGAAGTCTCAAACTTGGGTTGTTCACCTATATTAATACCCCTGTCCAATCCTCAAATGAAATAAGTGGGCATGAATTAAGAGGATGACCAAGTAGTATCTCCAACAGGATTAAGAATTCCATTTCTAATGTGGATTCTTTCTCAACATTACCCCATGTTTTCACAAACGGTAAAAATTCATCGTACATATTTATAATGATGGTAAGTCCCCCTATCTAGTATATATCACAGAAACAAATCCCCACTTCAGCATGGGACAAATGAAAGGTGTTATCACTTAAAAACTGGTGACTAAGTAGCTCGAACAGTATCTCAATCAGTGGAAAAGAAAAGAATAGAAAGACCTACACCACATTGTATAGGTTGATAGCTTCAAATGGCTCAGGGGATTCCAAGCTATTCTGGTGAACCGAGAATGCCTAGTCCCACTCCTAAAAAACCCTCCAAACAAAATATTCCATTTGGAGCTCTACCCTGCACAAGGATCATTTTGTGAATGGTTTACAATGAATGAGTAGTCATGGAAAACCGATTCCAATGATTTGCTGTGGATATGGTGATTACTATGTCTACACATGGATCCATTCAAGATGAACATGTCCTTTTGAAAATATTCGGGTAAAATTTCTCCTATAGTTGATATGTTTACTCAATTGTGTCCTCTAGACATCTCCATGAAAACAATAGTGATGTTCTGATCAACCAGAATCATAAGGGACTCATCTTGAAGACCAAAGTCATAAATAGTACGATAACTAGAAATTGTATATGTGATGAGATCTATATAAATAAGGTCATTCATATTACTCTTCTAAGGGATAATAAAGGACAAAAAATTATTTTAACAAATATCTACCTTAACATCCATTCTTCTAGATTCATTCGTTGAGGTAGGAACTGAAGCCATCTCATTCCTACAAAAAAATACCATGAAAAAGGGATAGAAAACATAGAATAGAAAATTCCTGAAAAAAATTATACCAATTCATGGCCCCGCATATACATGGTCTGTGAGAATTACCATATGTGTACTGATGGTTTGCAAATGGCTCATGAGGTTCTAGCCTATGAAGAGTTGGCCAGCAAACCAATAGTTTACGGAGTAATAAAACCATGTAGAAACCCACTCTATGAGGAAGCACAAACTGACTATTAAAATAATGGATTTATTTAATTCATGGATGCAAGGTTCATTTTGTAGGTGAAGGGAATGGACAAAATAGATGGTTCACAGAAATTGAGTGGCTGAGAGAATAGCGTTAGCACAATGATTTTTGAAAAATCTGGTAAAATGAAAATGACAAGGCCCACCTATATGTAGTTTTGGTTCCACCTATGGGTCCACCCTTATACCAATAACTATTTCATTTTAGGACCAGTTTCTATATCGAAATGGCCTCCTCTTCGTACTGATCGGACCCCATTCCAATGGGGTGCATTTTTAGGTTCTAAAACATTGAAATGGGAAATAAATTACTCTCATGAATTCAAAGAAGGAATAAAACAAAGTTGTGTAATAATTGAAGAAAAAAATATTTAATGGATTATAATCATAATGGAAAAAAGGTAGACCACAAAGGGAAACATCCTTTGTGGATCTCTACAC
The DNA here is from genome assembly GCA_963277665.1 of Viscum album. Lineage (NCBI taxonomy): Eukaryota > Viridiplantae > Streptophyta > Magnoliopsida > Santalales > Viscaceae > Viscum > Viscum album. Next base: position 764,366,709 of record OY728119.1, on the reverse strand, counting down.
TGCATGGTGATTTGCTTTGTGAGGACACTAGAAAACTAAATTTTTTTCAGAAGAAATATGGTGGAGCCAGATTTGGGAATGTAATCATTTGAAGGATGGAGGTAGTGAAATTTTCCACATACACTGAATTTGTTTTGGATTAAAGAAACCATTAGGAAAATCCATGGTGGGCCCCTTCACAGACCGCCACTCTCCATGATGATATGTATCTCAACAAGGCATCTTTTAACCGACCGGTTCATGTGCCAGTGATAATGACCTCAACCCCTCACAAGAAAATTCATTCACATAAATGAGTTGGTAATTTTCACTTCCTTGAATGATGAACTTGTTCCCCCAATGACCAAGTCCTCAGTCAGTTGGGTTTCTTCCTTGGGTTTCTGAAAAAGGCACTAAGTGACCCAACTATCCAGCTCTTCTTCTTCTCTATAAAAGGACCACGAGAGTGACTATAGAGAGAGTTTATTTTTAGATAATTTCATCAGTTCAAGGCACATAAGAATAGAGAACCACAAAGAACAAAATATTTTTTAGGATTCCATACAGATATAATCCACCATATAGAATTAAATAAGTAAAGTTATTAGTAAGTGGAAGACTGAGAACCCTAGTCATTTTGTGGATGAATTTAGGGTGAAGCATAGAAATAATGCCACTTCTGCAAAAAAAAATCCTATATCCATATTCTAAATGGATGAAACCATGAACTACTTAGAAAATATCTCTACGGATGGAACCCTGCACCTATTACCACCACGATACATGGATGAAACCCAGCATTGTGTAATACCATGTTATGTGGCCGGAACACAGTGTCATGTAGAAAAATTCTATGTATACTGTAACTAGGTCTATATACCATCATGGTAGATCTATGGACACTTCCACAACATGTAAACATGATATGTGTGGGTAACCCCATCCTACATAATGAAATGGTATGCAGAACAAGTTATTACTGGACGTTCCACCAACTGGCTTCATCCATTCCCTTCCATTCTATTTGAATTATACATAACCCTTATGAAAACTAGTCCAATTGAACTAGACCAAAGACTCTTCCAAAACCACCAAACCCATATGATAAAACCATTGGGTGAATTAGTATGATTTTATGAGTTTACATACCCATGGTAAGAGGAGTCATGCAGCTAATCCCTGTAATAAGATGCACCCTTGGAATATCCCAAAGTTTACATTCCCATTGTTATGCAGGTTCTAACCTTAAGATTCTCACATGTAACTACCCATTCTATGGACTAAGGTTTATCACTAGCCTTTACATTTGATTAGGGACAATGATAAATAGGGGAAAATAACACGTTTCTTCCCCATTAATTAGGAATTACACCCCCTCCCCCACCCTTTTGAGAACCAATCAAAGGGTAATTCAATTGAGGTAAGTCCCTATCCCCTCTTTAGAGAGGTTTTTTACCATCATCTTCTCCTATCATCATCATCATCCTACATTTCTACTAGCAGGGGGAGATATATGATTTTGTGGATCTAATACTTCATCTTGTTTCTCACACTGAGCATGAATCATGTGGGTTTAGAGATTAGTAGTTATCATTATATCTGAACGATCCAATCAGTATTTAAACTATGATAACTATGATTCCTACTCTCACCCGGATAAATAAGACACCTATCAAAGGCTCGATCCCAAATGTTCCTCCCATTTGTATGTAATAACGAAATTATACCCCCTTCGAGGGTAGCTCCCAAGAATAAGTCCCAACTAATGGATTGAATGGGAGTCCTCTAAATTGCTTCAGAACTACATGGAATATGGTTCCCAATAAGCTTGGATACATAGTAAACAACCCCAAGGTTCAATATTGACACCATCATATTCATTTTGGTTTATATATTTCCTTGTCACATGATGATAGACTACATGGTCGGGTCCTCGTAAAATGATCTTAAAAGGTGATGTGTCAGGAAAAGTGAAACAGAACTACATGGGTCCTGATTCATCTCATGATGATACATCAGAAGCCCATCTCCTGGGTTTGATCCCAATGCTGAAATAATTCTCATCCCACCCTAGATGACGATAAACTCAACAATTCCATCCATTATGGGTTAAAACTAGAATTTTCATAGTGAGAAATATACGAATTTATGGTTTTTCTAATAAGAGTGTAACCTTACAGAAGAACCTTGGATACAAACAGAAGATTTCAGACCCATGCTTATTTATGGATGATCTTGTGACATAGGAGTAATCTATAGACAAAATATTGGGAATGAACCAAGGATTTAGTAACATATGAACATATCATAAATCTAATAGAGTGTCCTGGAAAAGTCAATGACCCCCCCCCCTAATAGGGTTCAATGAGCCTAAGTTCCCATTCTCTTAACCAATGTGTGTCATTAAGTGTCATTGGTAAAATAATCCCATGAGCACATGAATTTTGAAATAAAATCCATGAATCATGGATAAGGGGTCCATTTGGTGTTTCTGGGTATGCGAATAAACCCATGGCGACCATCCGAAGATTTCTTACTCGAAATTGATCGATTTCACAAACAAATAACCCCTTGAAATCATCTACTGAAACCTCTTAACTATGGAACCTTCTACATAATATAAAAAGGATTTACTATCTATAACAATCAAACCACACATATATTTTCAATCTTGGGGATGATGTGATTTGATATGAAATAAAGATTTAAAATTTTGGTTTTTCATTACATTAATATATACCTTGACACCGTCATTTTATATAAATAGACTAAATTTTGCAGACACTATTAGTGTCGGTCCATAGAGATTTATCTCACAACCTATCCAAACCCCCTTGGTACCCAGACAGATCATATTTAAATAAGAGTTTATTAAGGGAAGAATCCAACATTGGACACATGAATTTCTACCTTGCTTTAGGATGTATCTTGGTAGTATATATCCAAGACAATGCTCAGGATTATGGATAGTTACTATGTTATTTTGAATCATTTTATATATCATGTATTTCTGACTACCATGAATAACTATTGGACAATTTTGTAAATTAATGACCTTACATCATCATCTTTTCTATACTAAACTGTTTATCTTTTGGGATGATTATTGTTGATAGATGATTATACATACCTTATGCATCTAATTATATTATTTTTTACTATGCTGCTGGTATTTTAATCCATGTGTTATCAATACTACTATTATATCCATTATTTTATACTTTAAAATGATGACATAGTCTCTCCTTAGACACACCCTTTTCCCTCTATGCTAGTGAGAAGCCTCTAGAATATAGGGAGATGTTCTTGAGGTTATGTTTCCCACAGGCATGGGGAACCAGTTTATTAGCATCTAGGTTCAGATGTCACATTTTTAAGTATGTCATTTAAATTTAATGGATAAATGAAATAAAAAATATAAAATAATTTGGAATTAATAAATACAAATATTGAATATATTGCGTCAAATAAAATTTATATGTGAATGAAAAATGAATTAAAACATTAGTACATTTAACATGTAAAATCCTATTTTTAGAAAAATGTTCATTTTTAAGATTAAAATTTTTGTGTAGGATAAAATTATATATATTATTATTTCAATGTTTTTAATTTTTTCTTTATAAAATAATAAAAATGTGTTTCTTTCATGGAGATACAAAATTGAATGTTAACAAAAAAATATTTAACTATAAGTAAAGAAAAAAAAATATTTTTTATTATAAAATATTACTTATATTTTAAAATAGATGATTTATAAATTATTAATAGTATTTTATATTGTATTGTTTTACTCATTAAATAAATATTTGTTCGTGGAAAATTTTTCATAGTTTTTATGTTATAATAAATTCTCGATATTGTCATAAATAATATAATTTTAGTAAAAGGGGTATTTTGTACTATTAACCTAAAATCAATTATTTTAGAAAAATAAAAAAAATATTTGGATAATTTAATATGTGAAATTATAAAAGGTTTTTAGTTTTGAAAAATTTAAATTCTATGATTTTAAAATTTATATTTTAAAAAGAAATTCAAATTATAAAGGTCAGATATTTTTTCTGAAAAATATTTTTTTTAAACATTAAATGTTCTTAATATTATTTCAAATAAATTTATAATTTAATAAATATTCTTATATTAGTTCATATATTTCAATATCATATATTAACATAATAATCATTTAAATGAATTCAATTATAACACCTCTTGATTTTAAAATTTGTACATTATACTCGATAGTGTATATGGCATGAAAAAACAAGCTTAAAGGAGGATGTAACACCCCGATACCTTATTTATATAAATTCAATATCATTAATATCTTATATTGAACTTAACATTAGGTTAAAATGAAAATGGATTTGGTTTTAGAATATTACCACCTAAACATGACCAATATAACATTTCATTAAGCTGGTGGGTATGAATTGTGTTGATAAAATTGTGAAACTTTTATGGTTTATTCATGTATAAAATAAATTAAATTTTTATAATATTTATTTTTAAAAAATAAAATTCATTTGAAAGAAAATTAAATGTTTTTTAAAAATAATATTATTCTAAAAGGCACTTTATCTGCACATTTCACATATAATTGAAAATTAATTTTTTAAAATTTTTTAATTTGTTTTAAAAAAATGAAATTTATATTCTCAATCCTTATGAAAAAATTATCATTGGGTTAACTTTTCAGAATTTTCATAAAAGATTAATTTTTTCCTAAATAGCGAAAAATAAATATTTCCATTAAAAGATCCATTTACTTTTAAATTATTGAAGAGGTTAAATTATAATTTAAATTTGTATTATAGTAAAAATAGTTCAATTTTATTAGAATTTAACTAATTTAATTCATTTTAATCAAATTTATAATTAATTATTATTATATCTTTTTTTAATCTATTTAATTATTTCTTTAGAAACCCAATTGTTTCGACACCTTTGTAGGTTTAATTTTAAATTGACTTCTTCCACATATATGAATTTAATTTGGATAAATAAATTTCATATTTGGAATTAGAAAAATTGATATTACATAATAATGGAAAATTAATCCTCTATCAACATCCTAGAGGCCATGTATTGATCCAAAAGCCAACCTAGGAAGGTTTTTAGTGAAAATCTAATTATGGTACATAAAAAGTGGTAACGTCTTTAAATGAGTTGTTTTATAATATTTAGTCTTCAAAATAATTCATATATTATTCAATAATTATAATATAATAACACCAATATCTAAAATATACATAGATATTACAATATTAATGGAATAACTGAAATTCATCACCACTTCCATAAAATAGAAAATCAAACCTTTGATCATGTGTACGGAAGACTACCACCTCGCAAAGTGATTTAATTTGTTTTACGTCACCATATATCAAGGATGAATATAATTACAGATTTAATAAATTTAAATGATATTTATGGAATCATTATACTAATGTATTTATTTTATCACATATTTCATCATAATTTCTATTCGGTGGGGGATATGGTAATATTTCTCATGTGTATGAAAGACTATAACCTTATAAAGTGGCATTATTAATTTTTCACTTATAGTTTATATAGAATGTAATAAAGTGAAAATTAAATAATATATTTTAAATTTATTACCTAAAAATACTTATTTGAATACAATAACACATATAACTTCATAACTTCTAATCTGTTTGAAAATAATAACCATGATTTTGTGTTCGTATGGACTACAGCCTCCATGTAGCAATGTGTAATGATTTTTAATTCATATTTTTCTAGATTGTAAAAATAATTTATTTTATTAATATAAACTATATATATAACATGATAATTATTCTATAAACGGGAATTGATATTTATTTTTCATTCATTCCATGCATTGTGAAAATAATGGAAATAATGTTCATGCGTACATGCTATTCACTGTCTCTATGAATGGCACAATCAATTTTCTATCTCTAAATTTTATAAATAACACTATATATATATAATGAGTATATTGGATAGTTATTGAAAATGACCAATTATGATTATTTTATCATTATGAGGGGGAGGGTGTCAATCAGTGATACCTTTTAATTTATGTTTCCTTGAAACAAAATTCTCCTCCGGTTAAAGATTCAATTCCATGCTAAAGAAAATTCAATCAAACATCCAAAGGAAAAAAATTATTTACACAGTTCACTATTCAATAAGAATATATATTTTCTTTTGTATGGTTTGGAAATAATCCAATTCCAAAAAATCCACTAGAAATCAATCCTTGGAATAAAATGAGAATGATATACCCTTTCACTCATATAGCATTATATAAAAATTCTAATAGTGTGTGTTCACCCACTTAGAACAAGTAGAGTAATATAATGTTTTTGTTATAAATCATGTTATCTATTATTTATATCATTATACAAATGTATTCAATTGAGAAAGAAACTTCAATTTCTTACTCAGAAGATGGTAAGAACTCCTTAGAATTTGTTAAGGAAAAAAGTCCAATTTTCCCAATCCATTTTCCCACTACGTTTCACCAATCCGATTACTCAAGATTCTCCCGGATAGAATTCTGCTCTATATGATTCTCAATAATGAGCCAAATTTACCCAATCAATTCCTTTGTGAAAATATAGTGAATATGGTGTTCTTGGTGTTCACAGTGGTTTATTTTTGGAGTCTATCAAAAATCATGTACCACTAAATGGTTTCACCAAAACGTTGGTACTGTGAAGGTGGAACAATAAGACAGTGGCACCTTGAGGGGGGAACATCGAGACAGAGGCACCATGATGATGTCACACTGACACTGTGTCACACCGAAACTGTGGCACCGTAATGATGGCACCAAAACGGTGGTACACTAAAATGGTGGCACAACAAATGGTGGCTCAACCATTTTCCAAATTTCCAATTTTTCCCAGTTTCTCCCAGTTTATCCAGTTTCTCCCCTCATACATATTATTTGACATAAAAATATTCTAAATCCTTATTTGGAAATTTTTACGGGTGTTTCAAATGAAATTAAGTTTATATTTAATATACTAACACTCTAGGGACATTGATATATTCAAATTTCATGATTTTGACAACGATCCAACTTTAATGAATTTGGAAACCGTTATTCCTTTAATATATGATCTCGATCCTCAAAGATAGGATATTTCCTTACTAGTGTGTTTCCATTACCACATGGTGCACCTAGAGCCTTCCCTTCTAGTAGAGTTATGTATTTTTTTCATAGCCTTCGATCGAGCTTTCTTTAGTGTTTTTCCTTGGATTTTTCCTGGTGCTTACATGACCCACTATTTTGGCTCAAAGGGGAGTTTTGACCCCCTGTTGTTTTAGGTAGGGATTATTCTAACTCTCTTTATTTTTTGTATTACATGGGTGGGTGTAGTAATGATTCTTCATGAATAATGGATGAATCTTTTTTTCCATACAAAGTAATAAATGAGGGGAAGGGAATATGATGATCAAAAGATAACAGGGGTCAGTGAAGTAACGAAAGGGAAGTGATGATGTTATGTATGCCATTTTAGTTATTATCTGTGAACCTTGTTTTGAATTTTATTGGGTGTAAGGCCATCATAAAATTATGTCCATTAGTGGTCTTTGATTGTGCACTAGTTAAAACAACCCTTCTCTTTATTACATACTTATCATGATTTATTACATAAAACTACACATAAGACAACTATGAGGATCAAAATTTCTAGTGTCTTGGAAAATTGTAAACATTACATAACAACTAATAACATAAATCACAACTTATTTATTGAAAACTACTTTTAAATGGCCACAGCATTCCTTCGTACATAGCATTGCATGGGATAACCTAAGGACATTCATAAGAAAATGGTGATCTATAAATCATAGTAAATGAGTAAATAAGAAATAACATGAATAATAATGTAAATGTTAGGAAATAAGTGTATCAGTGGAGAACAAGAGAAAAATTGACAATAAATGAATGATATATCATGGTTATCATAACATGGATATGTGGAAACAAAATATAACAAGATATTAACATGAGACAAGGATCATTGCACATGGAGCAAGAGTAAACCCTCATTACACTTGAATGAGCATGCGTAAACCCTCATTTCACATGAATTATAAATAATAAAATCTCATTTCACTTTATGTTTCATGATACTATTCCTTACCTAATACATTGGAGCGCTATCAAGGCGTACACTTTATAAACATTTCATTTCATGCATAAGAGTGCCACATGGATCATACAACATGGATTTATTAAGCATTGTTATTTATTCCATGAATAAGATATGTGGAATACATAAATTTATTCCCTAAATCAAAAAGTACATCTTGATTATGGTGAATACCATTGGTATAGAAATGGGTATGGTATTCACTTACATGATGATTTTGGCATGTGAAATTTTGGTGTGACTTCGACAGCAGAACAACGTATAGTAGAATTCATAAAATGGGTTGATGAGAGATAAATGGGTCTATCATAATTTATAAAATAAATTTACAGTAAGTGGGTCATGGAACATAATATCCCAACATATGTAATGGAATATAGATGCAAAATATAAAATAATTTCTTAAATGTAATGAGAAAAGTGAAATTCCTTACTGAAGTTTGACATGCTAACAAGTGTACATGAGTGGAATTAATGATATATAAAGTGGTCTCTTATTATTTTAAGATAAGTATATAAGTATGTGAGAGGCGTGAAATCATACCCTAATATTTTTAATTGAAAATAAAATTATATAATAAAAATAAAATTGGACAAAAATGAGAAAGGAAAAAATCCCTTACCTAGAAGTGTGATCCCAATGGCTTGGGAGAGGCTTGAGAGAGACTTCTTGGGAGATTGGGGTGCCTTGGGGGATTCTAGAGAGAGGTGGTTAGTGGGTGGTCTAGTTCCAATGGTTTTGAGTGAAGATTAATTTGTGATTTAGTGGGTTTATATAGGAATGGAGAGGGAACTCATTATTATTTAGGTTTTGGAGACTACACATTAAACTAATCAAAAACACAAATAAACCCATGGTTTTTTTCCATGGTTTTTTCTCAAGTGGAGTGGAAAAAATATTCTATAAGGTAAATGGGAGAAAATAAAAAAAATTAGGCATGCTTATGTGGAGGTGAGTCACACTTTCAAGGAAATCATTTTAAAAAGTTAAAATAGTTTAAGTCTTGGATGGTCCACTAATGCATTTCAAAATTAATAAAACAAATATAAAATCAAATTATTTTAATGTTAAAACATAGATTTTATAAATATCCCTTTTATAGTTCTTTATTTCATTACTATTGGGTCATTATGTAGTGATAAAAAATATTATATACCTAAGTTATATTTAATTTTTACCTAAAAATTAGGCTGTCTAAAAAATTATAAAAAATTCTCCATTAGACAATTTAGAAATTCTAAATCCAAAAATAATTTTCATTTTATCTAAATAATTTTATAAATATGGGAATTTTTACTTTAAAAAACCAACATTTATCTAAATTTTATTGGTTTTTTACAATAACAACTTTCAAACCTTAATAAAAATTACAATTTTATTCATAAAAATTATGTGATCATTTAAATTTAATAAAAAGTAATTTATTAAGAATATATCATAAAAATGATAATTATTTCAAAAATCCATTAATTAATCAAAATAGCTTTCTTAGTTTGATATTAATTAAAATTTCTATTTTTTCTTTAAAAACCATCTGCAAAGTAACAATAATTAAATGAATTTATATTCATTATACAAATAATAATTCACCTAATCATAGTGCTAGGGTATCATTACATAACCCCTTATAACACCCGTATAATACCTAAGGGTAGGGTTTGTGATGGTGATAGACATTTGGTGTGGCTCAGATAACATCTCCTAGTTGGTAATCTCTACTAACTTCCACTTCTCCTGTATGTGATTCCGTTCAAACTTAATGTGTTGAAGCTCGACTTGGGATTGGTAAAGAGAGAAGCCCAGTGACGCTACCTCATTTACAAGATATTAGAAATGGGCTTTTTATGGATAAATTATACTAGATGATTCCATCCCATCCTTTGTCTATGTAAATTAGATTTATTAAAGACCTATATTTATACAAATTATGTCATCACTGTTCAATGGCTATATTAGCAATGTTAACATTTTTTAAAGATATTTTAAAATCCAAAATCATAAAACCAGGTATGTACATATGTTTTATATAACCATTATAAATAATAATACATTTAATTAGATCAATATTAATTTTCATTAATAAAAGTTTGGTTCGTTATAATCTTCCCCCTTAAGAAATTTGGCCCTCAAAAAATTATTTTCCCAAACTAAAATAGATTAAGGTAACTCTGGTTCATTTCATCCTCTAATTCCCACATTTCATCTTCAAACTTGTAGGGTTTCCACAACACCTTGATGAGGGGAATTTTGTTTTTCATAGAACTGTTTCCATACGATCTAAGAGCTTCAAAGAATTCTCTTCACAGGAGATGTCATTCTATAATGGAACCACCTCACGATTGAGTACATGTGATGGTTCAGGTATTTACTTCATCAAGATTGATATATGGAAGACATCATGTACTTGAGATAGGTTATTTGGGAGTGCTAGTCGATAGACCACTTCTCCAATGTGATCAATGATCTCAAAAGGGTCGATTTACCTTGGGCCAAGCATTCCCTTCTGCCCAAATCTCATAACTCTCTTCCCCAGTGATATACGGATGAATACCATATCATCAACATCAAACTCTAGGTCCTGTCAACGATTATCAGTATAGCTCTTTTTTTACTCTAAGCATCTCTAATGTGCTTCTAGATGGTCTCAAGCTTCTCTATAATTTCTTCATCCATTTCTGGACCTAGGAGTTTTCGCTCCCCAACTTCATACCAACATGTCTGTGTTCTTCGCCTCTTCTTATAAAGGGATTTAAAAGGATCCATTTGGATGCATGAGTGGAAATAGTTATTGTAAGATAACTCAAGAAGATGAATATTTATGTTCCATCCTCCTTGTAATTCCATTGATGAAGCCCTCAACATATCCTCATGTGTTTGGATTGTCCGATCAGATTGGAAATCAGTTTGTGGATGATAAGTCGTACTGATGTTCAGCTTAGTAATTATAGCATGTTGGAGACTCTTGAAGAAATTAGAGGTGAATATTGGATCTCAATCAGATATAATCGATAGTGGTATTCCATGCAGCCTTACCAATTATCTGATGTATATTCGTGCGAGTTGATCTAATGAGAAATCATATCAAATTACAATGAAATTTGCGATCTTTGTAAGACGATCCATAAAAACCCAGATAGATTTGTTTCCTTTGGATGTCTTCAGATGTATGATTACAAAGCCCCTGGTGAGGTTCTCTCATTTCCATGTTGGTATGGGTAATGGTTGCATCATCCATTTAGACATATGCCTCTCATCCTTCATTTTTTTTACATACCATGAACATTGATGTATACTCAGTGATATACTTCTTCAAGTTATCCCAACAATACTTCTCTGGTAGATTTTGATACATCATTGTGTTTCCTAGTTGAGTGGATAAATTCAAACAATGTGAATCATCTAAAATTACTTTCTTTAACTCCGTATTTGATGGAACACATAGTCTTGACCTAAATCTCACAATTCTTTCATCATTAAAATTTAACTTTGAGGATTTCCCTTTTCTGATAGTTTCCACATTATTCTTAATTCTTTCATCTATCTTTTGATCATCCTTCAACCATTCCAAAAGAGATGGTTGAGCAATATTATTTGAAAGGATTGATGATGTTCTCTTATTTACAATTCCCATTTCCATCTTCCTCAAATTTAAAAATACTGGTTCCTTTTCAATTCTCGTCAGTGATAAAATTACTAGGTCCTTTTTACATAGAGTATCTTCCACCTTGTTCACATTACCTGGGAGGTAATGGATTAAGCAGTTATAGACTTTGATCAACTTTAACCATCATCATTGGAATATATTCAACTCTTTCTGTGCGAATATATACTTGATCCAATTTTATTTCGTATATATTTCACCCTTCATCCAAAAGAGGCAATGTCCCCAATGTTTTAATGTGATGATTACTACAGCCAACCCTAGATCATGTATTGGATAGTTTTTCTCATGATCATTCAATTACCTTGAAACATAGGCAATTAATTTTTCATTTTAAATTAACACAAAACCCATGACCTTCTTTGATGCATCACTAAATACCACAACAAGTTCTCTACTTTTGGGTAGTGTGAGGATGGGCATAGTGAAAAGCCTACTTTTCAACTCATTAAAGCTGTCTTCGATTTCATCACTCCAAGAAATCATTAATCCCTTCAAATTAATCATGGTAAGAGGGCTTGACAATTGTGGGAAAATTATTGAAAATTGGTAATAATATCCAGTTAACCTAAAGATTCTATGGACATCCTTAAAAAATGTTGTCCTTGACCATCCTCAAATATCATATTTCATAGAGGTATCCATAGATATCCCATTACTTATGATGATATGACCCAATAATGAGACTTACTTCAACCAGAACTAACACTTGATGTAATTTGCATTGAGCTTATATTTTCACATTGTATATAGAACATATCTTAGATTTTCCTCATGCTCCTCCTTGGTTTTGTAGTATATTACAATATCATCTATAAATACTTCCAAATATTTGTCGAGGTAATCTCTAAAGACTCTATTCATCAAGTCCATGAAGTTTTCTGGAGCATTATTGATTTCTAAAGTCATTACTATGAATTCATAGTGCCCGTACCTTGTAGAAAAAATAGTCTTGGGGATATCCTCCTTCTTCACCCTTACATGGTAATATACTAACCACAAATCTACCTTAGAGAAGTATTGTGATCAACATAGTTGATTGAACAAGTCATCAATTCATGGAAGAGTGTAGTTGTTCTTTATTGTGATTTTTTAACTCACAATAATTAATGAAAAGGTGCATTGACCCATCCTTTTTCTTGATAAATAGGACTAATTCACCCCATGGTGAAGCACTTGGGAATATAAACCATTTACCCAGATTCTCATGTAGTTATTTCATTATCTCCTCAAGCTCCCCAACATCCATTCTATAGGGAATCATGGATATTGGAAACACCCCAGGTATAAGATAAAAAAACCACATCTCTTATAGGAGGAAGACCGAGACAATCATCAGGATAAACATCAGCGAATTCCCCCATAATAGGTATGTATTCAAGGAATTTTTCATCCATAGACTCAATCATATAAGAATGATATGAATTCTCATAGGACAGCAATATCCACACTTGAGATGATGGTACAATAGAATATTTATCCTCCTCCTTGCACTTGTATAGATTCGAGGGTCGATTCACCATATAAAGAGTGATTTCCCTCACGGAAATTTATGTTGGCTCTATATAGGGAAAGACAATCCATGCCAAGAATTGCATAAAATTGCACCATAGTGAGACTGAAGAGGTTATCTGGGATGTTCAATCCACTAATTGTGACAAGGGAGGAGTTATATTCATGGGATGGAATAATTGCCTCATTTTTTATTCTCAACGACATCTCTAATATAATGGTTTTTTGTGGTGTTGGGATTGTTCTACTTATATTTATGGATATAGAAGAATGTGTTGAACCAGAATCAAAAATCACATTCGCTATTCTTGAATGAGTAACTAGCATACCTGCTAGTACTTTGTTTTCGGGGTTAGATTCTGGGGTAGTGATGGAACAATCTCTCCCTTGTTGCCTTAGAGCTTGTTGGTTGCCTCCAAAAAATATTTTCTTAGGCCACTGGTTTTCAAATTTTTTTGGTACATTGTATTCGAAGTAATGAACAATGCATTGAGGTCAAATAGAGAGTTCCTATCCTCTATCAAAATAATGGGGTTTTCTTGTCCGCAATTAATGGCCAGGTGCCCTTCCCTTCCTCATCTAAAGCATATCATCATACCCTTCAGACAATTTCTAGGGTGATTCTTTCCACACCATTGGAAAGTGGGGTGACGAAATTTCATAGAACCATTGGATTTATCCATCTGACCTCCATAATTAAAGTCCACTTTCCACTTTTTTCCCCATGATATCCTTGGGATTTTTTGATCTCCATTTCAACTTTTAGGGAACATCGAACAATTTAATAATAGATATTTAAGTCACAGATCGCTAGGGGTTTCCTTAGGCTAGGGTTTAGTCCAATAAATAGGCGGTCAACCTTCTCTTCAAGGGTAACAACAATACTAGAGGTGTATCATGTAAGCCTTGTGATTTTTACCTTATACACTATGATAGATTTCCATCCTTTTTTCTTGAGGGAAAGTAAGTCCCATTCCATATTAAGTCGGAGGGTGTGAGAAAAATATTTATCAACAAAACATTTTCTGAAAATCCTTCCATTCCAATGTGTCGATCTCTTCCTCAGGCTTTGTATTTTTGATAAATTTCCACAATTGACCAGATTCACCCTCCATACAATATGCATCCAGAATAACCTACTCTTGTACGGACCCTTAAAGTATGGAGATGATATTCTCAATGGAGTTGATACGTTGTACGATGACATAGGGATCAGAAGATCCATTAAAATTAGGAGGCCTTTGTCTTATGAAGCTCTTTATTACGACTTTCTCTTTCTTGAGGGGGTTAGATGTTCCTCTTGACCCATGTTTATATTCAAAATATGAGTTAACTGAGAGATTATCATGTCAATGTATGCAATTCCTGCTCCCATCAGATTGGTCATATCATTTGAAAAGTCGTCACATTTATCTTTGTATCAGTTGTTATCTTGCATCCAGATATAATTGTCCATTGGCTAAAATAAAAGGAATTTTAGGGGTAACACATAAATGGGAATCCAAAGTCAAAATGGGATAATTATTAATTACATTTATTTCCTTAACATAAGAATTTACAGGCTTCAATCTTTTTTATAAATGATCTACTTCCAAACATACATCTTGGGGGCATTTTTTCCCTTTAAAAATGGTTCATACTAAGCTTATGAATTTACCAAATAATATCCCCCAAGAGTCTCGTAACTAAGAATGAATCAATTCCCATTTATTTTCACATGTTCCCATTCGATTATATCTCAATGCAGTGTTTTCGGGATTTACCCCCAAGATATATGTGCTAAATCCACCTCTACTTGTTTGTATCAAGACAAGGTTTCATTTTCTTGATAAACCACTTACTCTTTACTCACCAAAATTTAAGGATGTTTTTTATTATACTTAGTATTATCCCTAAGGAATTCACTATGGTTTACTAATCCTAATCCCAAAAAAACTAATCCTATCCTCTAATACAAACAATAACAACCCTGTTGTAACGACCCAAAATTTTGAATAATTTTTGTTTCCTAATTTTTTGTGTTATTTTATTTTATACTCAACAAAACAATATTCTTTAACTAAAAAAATGAGTATAATTAAATGAGACTGTTGGGTTATGACTGTTATATGCCCGTTGAAAACAAGACTCATAGCATTATAATTATTGTTTATAAATACAAGTGATCTTGATTAATTAACATAGAATGAAGATTTGATGGTCTCATCTAGTATACAGCGGCCATGTTAAGCCCATCTAAATAAACTTGGGAAGGAGGTATCACCACTAGTCTTTTCTCTAGAACAAGCCCAAGACGAACTTCATCATGTGTAGCTTGAACATAATCTCCTATGGGAGAAGTTCAAGATGATTGAAATCACCACTCAGGCAATGTTGGCCGAGAGACCCCAAGATTTTATCACCGTATTACACCATATACATAGGTCATATGTTCATGTTATAAGGTGATATGTAACAAGACCTTATCTACTTTGTGTAATCCTTTCAGATAAATAAAATTTTTATTTCTTATTATGGAAAAGTACTTGAATTTCAAATGCCCGGATAAATATTGGTTGTATATTATTGATTAATTTTGAAAAAAGGGATATTTTAAAATATTTAGGTAAACCTTAAATAATTAATAATGTGTAATGATTTTTAAAAAATGGTCATCTATAGTTGTATTCAACAATATATTTAGAGTCTAATAAGACCAACATAATTTTTGGTGAATCATAATTTAAGAATAGTAATTTTGCACTTATGAATAGTAATGTGTTCAAATGGAATACTAAAATCACTTAATAATGTATTAATATAATTTAGGCACCTTGATTAGGTAACGTGATTCAATAAAATTAGTAAACAACTGTTTTAGAAATTATTAGATAAGTATTAGTTTTTTTGAGTGAATAGTGTTTTTATTTATAAATCAAATTAAAAATATTTAGATAATTATTTTCATAAAATGGAGTTCATTTTTGAATTCATAGCATCGATATTAGGTTAAGGTAAATTTTTGGGATTTTTCTGAAACAATTGAATTTTCAGTGAATAGTAAAATTATAGTTTAGAGGTTCTGGTGTTTAATGACATCATTAAGGATGTAATAATTATGTAATCATTCTGTTCGACTAATTAATATTAATATATTCTATGAGGTGTCCCAAGTGACCAATACCATGGGCAAGCCCATGGCTTTTTTAATTCCACCGATGAGGTGTCCTTGGAAATTAATAATGTATTCCTGCACTTCTCTTATAAATACCAAGACATTCCATTATTCATTTCATTTCCAAATCCTTCCAAATGAAGTTCTGGTCTCTTTACCTCCCAAGGAGTCTTCCCAAGGTTCTCTCAAGCCTCCCAAGGTCCCGACCATCATGATTTCGAAGTTACTCTTCAAGGTAATGGAATCTTTCACCCTCCCCATTTAAGCCTTGACGTCCTTTATGCTGTGTCTTCTAGTTTACATCTATTTTAGTTGAGGGTATGTTCTTATATGTTCTCATTACTGTCATTTTCATGTCTAATTTTTCAGATCCCCTTTCCTCTCTCATCAATTTGTTTTCCAAATTTTTAAGTGACTTCATTAGTCTGTTAAATTTCTCAAAAAAGTAATCACATATTCTCCTTTCATTCATGTTTAAATTTCATGTGGTATGTCATTCAAATATCCCTACCATGATCTTATTATGTAAAAATAATGTATTATTAATTATTTAGGAGTTTGTGACCCATGTCCCCTCTCTTTTCAATTTATTCTATAACCATGTTAGGGAAGAGATGGAAACATCTGGGGAGGTTGTCGAAAACCCCTATCATGGGGATACAGGGGAATATCTGGTGGTTTCTTCGAGTTCATTTTCAAATGAGGATCATAGTTTGGGATCCTATTCGGAATTCATTGGTAATAGGGAGATGTTTTTGATTGATAAGAATCCCCTCGGGGTGTTAGGTTATTCTCCTCCCTTGTTCGTTGACCTGGGACGGATGTTTGCAGACGTTGTGAGAGAAGATTCTGGGCTAGTCTTCTCCTTTTATGCACCTTCAATCGGTCGGGTGATTATAGAAGGGGATGGTTGCTCATGGGTCAGTAAATCAGGAGGCAGTTTAAGAGATGGTTAACCTATGTCGGTACTCGATCATTTCCTGTGTCCCGATTCCCAAAGGATAGAGTCTCTAGAAATTTAATGATCTGACTAAAAGGTTTGTAGAGGTGTGGTGTTTTGAGGATTGGAGTATGAGGGAAATGGAAAGGGGGTATTACCATGTTGTATTCCCTTCAGATGAGTGTAAAATAAGGGCGTGGAGCAAGGGTACCATCCTGCTGAAGCCAGGTTTTTTGAATATTTAGGAGTGGGATCGCATCTTTGATCCCATGACTGTTCGGAACAAATATATTGAAATATGGATTCTGATCTGTTGGCTGAATTGGTTCTATTGTCACCCAGTGACTTTATGGGACATCGCATCGGCTGTTGGTAATCCAATTCATCTGGACCGACAGACAATCAACCCACGGTTTGGTCATTATGCTCAGGTATTGGTGGAAGTGGATAGGTCGGCCACTCTTGTGGAGGAGGTTGTTCTCACAACGCGTGATTATAGTATGAAGCTGGACAATGTCTATGAACAGAAGACTAAATTCTGCTTGGGATGTTGTTTTGGGTTATTTAATGGTTGAATGTAAAAGGAATAAGGAATGCAGTGTATGTCAATTGTAGGGGCATGATGATGCCAAATGTAGGAGGAGGATGGCAAGGATAAGTCTTCACATGACTCCCAGACCGAGGAAGCTGCTAATCTGAGGGTGATGGTGGGGACTGCCTCACCTGTGCACTTGGATCAGATACTGAAGGATGGTGATGCTTCTGGAAAACCCTTTCGGCCTCTTGAAGGGAAGGAACTGGTAGATGTATGTCAGTTCGCTCTGATCCAGGATACTGGTGTGGTGTTTTCTACTTTGCAAGGGCATGCACTGGTAGCTGGGGTGCCCAGTGATGTTGTCCCTGTAGAGGCTACTGCACATGATGCTCCCGTGGTGCAAGGAACACCTCATTCAGTTGCGTGCATGGTGATTTATAATGTGGAAGGGCCTATGAAGGAATCAATAGATGTTGTCACAACTCTGTCAACTCTTATTGGTGATGGTGATGGGCATGTTGTCGCCTCTACTGACACTGATCTGGGGGGGAACATCACCCAGACATTGCCATCCAAAGTTTCCAGGAGGAAATCAAAAGTGTGCAGTGACCCTTCTTGTCTTAAGGATCATAATAAATTCACACCATTGAGTGGTACCTTCTGGTCAGATGATGTTGATGAACCTTAGCTCGTTGATTCAGTTGATATCACCACTTGCATTGCAGCAGATCCTCTTGTGGAAGGACCACATGTGCAAGATGATATTTCTAACACAGTGGTTGCCACTACCCAAGAGCTTCACCAAAATGGGGATAGTGTGCATGTTGTGGTTGGGCCATAGGTGCAAGCTACGCCTCCTATCATCGGGGTTGAAACATCTTCCAAAGTGTCTCAACACATTGGGGACACTGGGGCTGTTGATACTGCTATAATGGAGGCTGTTGGGGATTTGATCAGCAATGGACTGGGAGCTGTTTCTAATCTGCATGG
The DNA here is from genome assembly GCA_963277665.1 of Viscum album. NCBI lineage: Eukaryota > Viridiplantae > Streptophyta > Magnoliopsida > Santalales > Viscaceae > Viscum > Viscum album. The sequence continues at coordinate 764,347,775 of OY728119.1, read as the reverse complement.
TCAAGGGAAGAAGGGTAAGGGGAGTAAAGGGAAAGGCAGCATGCCTTTGGCATTACAGGGTGGCCCCTAGACACGGGGCAAGACCCATCCTCATTGAAGGTTTTTCTCTACAATTGTTAAGGGATGGGGAACTCCCAAACAGCCAGATCCATTAGACATTAGATTATGGCCCATAAGGCTATGTTTATTGGAATTGCTGAACCAAAGTTGCTTTTTTAGAATTATAAAGGCTTCAAATGGGAGTCCATGGGGTACAAGTTTGTGGAACATGACAAGAATGAAGTTGAGAAGAAATCATTTGTGGGTGTTTCGGTATGAGTCCATCTATATCAATTCCTGTTTGGACAAATCTCAGAGTATTCTGTTATCTTGTAGTGTTGATGACTATGTTTTTTCAGTTCCGTTTGTGCATGAATCCAATTCTTATATCCGGATATGGGAACTATTGGAGGAGCTTAAAGAGGCTTCTGGGCGAATCGATCATTCGTGGTTATCTGTGGGAGACTTTAAAAAAGTATTGAGGCTTGAGGAAAAAATGGTGAGAAATTCAATAGGATTTGTGCTTCTAATTTTTCCATTTTCATTGATTAGTGTAATCTTGTTGAAGTCCAAATTGCTAGAGCTAAGTTGACATGGTGTAGATACACCTAGAGTGGGAAGCAAGCTAGAATGCATGATAGATGTTTTTCTCAGATGAGTGATCATGATTCTTCTAATGGGATTTCTAGATTTACACTCCTTAAACATCACTCAGATCATAACCCAATTATAGAGGATATTAACAAATAGATTTCAAGGTCAGTTCCTTTGTCTTTTTTGTTTAATAATGGGTGGATCATGGAGCCTAGATGTAGGGAAAGGGTGTTAGAAGCTTGGAGGATTGAACCGATTGGAATCCCTCTTCAGAGGATTGTTAATAAACTAAAAAATCTCAAGGTTATCCTTATGGAATGGAGTAAAAATACTTTTTCTCAAATTTATTGTGATATCAAGGCTACTGAGGAGGAGCTCCCATATGCTTAGATTCGCATCTAACATCAGGATAGTCCCTCTCGAGAGGAAATTATGGCCCATAACAAACTATATGATCTTTTAACTGTCATGGAGATATTGTAGAGACCCGAAACTTGACGTACATGGACATTACATTACTTTTGCGGAATACTTGGTACATAAAAAAACACACACACAAGGATCGTAATAGTTTAGTGTCTTTGGAAACTCGGAATATAATCTTCTAATCGTGGTGAAAGATCTTCAAAATCTCCCATAAATATCTTCCTTTTTTTTACCTAAAACCTTTCTTTATATCCTGGGGAAAAGAAAACATAAAAGGGTGAGCTCAAATGCTCAGTAAGGATATACAAAAGAAATAAAAATCATATCATATCTTTTTGAAAATCATAACCTGCAAAAGAGATCATAATATCTTAACATGGAACAAATCATAGAAGTGAAAATGAGATCCCCATAATCATAACATAAAACTTGAAACTTTGTGGCATGCACACATAATCATGGAAAATCATTTCTTGTTAGTCATGACTCATTTCCAAGACTATCTTAGTGGACAAAGTCCCTTTCTGAATCGAGTAACCCTCGTTTCAGTCCTGTTTCACTGAACCGGTATAACCTACCGTTCCAGCCCTGTCTATCTCATGAGATATGAAATCTTTACCCAATGCATTGGAGGGAGATATAGGTCCCACCCATCTTATAATGAATCCTTTCTTATGTGTGCCACATAATCATAAAACATACATCATCGCATAACACATGTAACAAAAATGGGATTCTTGAAACATCATGACATCATAAATCAATTCATATAAGATAAAGGAATTCATAAACATAATTCCATCACAACATAGTCAAATCAATGTAAAAATATGGATAGAAACAAAACCCTTTATTATCTTAGATGAAAAATAATTTTGATAAAACACTTGAATTGAATTCTTGAGGAAAATATCCTTTCTTCTTCAAAATCAAATTTCTTTTCACAAAACATCACGCAATTTTAAAAGAAATAGATTTTATTGAAAATAGTCATGAAATCTTTTAGAGGAAGCTTCATGAAAATAAGGCTTTATAAAACAGTAGAAATTCGTTCGTGCCGTATAAGTTAAAAAAAACATTCTTCGTACTTTTGTCGGAAAAGTCAAAAAGTACCTCGTAAGAAAAACGACAAAAGATTCCTTTCATACGTATTACTAAAAACTCACCGAAGGGTAAAAATGGATTTAAACAATTTTAGGTGGATGGAAATAATATTACATATTGAGTAAACATGGATGTGGATGATAAAATACACCCCAGTAAATACTTACGAATAAACAATCTCGGATAAAAATGAGATTGTGATATTTCCCTTACCTTAGGTCTGATTTGCTTTGTTCGTGTCCGAAGCTCCTCTTCTTTGGAACGCCTCTTTGAATCCTCCACTTAAGGAACTAAGATTGGTCTTTGGAGAAGACCAGGAACTCTAGGATTATTCTAGGGAAGTGTAGAGGAGAAAATGGCAGGGGTTGTCCGAGCTTGAGTGCTCAAATTGGTGTGAGGAGGAGGGGGAGGAGGTGCCCTTTTATAAGGGAGGAGAGGGGCACCTTAGGAATATCTCAAAATATTATTTTATATTAAAGTCAAAATCGGTTTATAATGGTTCCAAAGGGTCTTATTTCGAAGCTAAAGTGGGGATGGGTCTAAATCCTATCAACCAATAGGATTTAGACAAGTTTAGGGTATTATTTTAACCTTATCAATTAGATTTAACTCTAAGTTAATTAATTTAACTTTTACCGTGTCTTTTTGTTTTCTTTAACTATATGGTTAATACACTTACTATAACATGTCAAAAGAACCCCAAATTGTTTATTATTAATATATATATCCTTATCTAAGTCATTTGGCCGAACCTTAGATTTTTAGGAATAAAATAACAATTAATAATATAATATTTGATTTAAAAACTATTTTGTGTCAATTTTGACACTATTTGATATATGATTTTTGTGAAAGTCATAACAGAATTATATGTTCGAACCAAGTTGATTAAATCAATAATAATATATCATAGTAACCTAGAAAATTAGTGGAATTCATAAAAAGTCTCAAATTACATTTATTTTGGTATTTATATTATCAATTTTGTCAATATTTCATTAATAAGATAATTACTACATCATCTTTGTGTCATAACTAAATTACATTATTTGATGTCTAAAAATTACAAATAAATTACCATCATGTAGGAAATCGTTTTAGCTTTCTAATGAATATTTACAATCGAATTTATCTTATGTATAACCCTATATTAAAAATGATTTACTTATTAAACTTTGATTTTAACTATTTTAACCCTTCTTTAAATAAATTAATAATAAATGTCCTAATCTAATCCAAGTGGGCCTAAATGGTCATATTTTATTCCTAAGTTTGTTTTTGGTCGAATTACACTTGTCTAATAGAATTAGGACATGTGTTAGGGTAATAGTAATATCATATTTACCCTTAGTTACCCTATTTACTATTAACCGTGGTAAAAAAAAGTAAAAAGTTACTATTCACCAAAAATTATTTTCATCTCATTGAACCACATTTTAGTCCTTGATATTAACCGTGTCTCTCGGATTTTCGAAATTCCATTCACAGAAGTGGTAAAATTATGTTTTATGCAAAATTCAGTTTTTAACCTACCACTTAGTAGTTTCACTATTCATCAAAAATTGATGTTTTTCAGAACAATGCCAAAATTTCATCCTAAGCTATATTACATATTCCGAATTCAAAAATGAAGTCTATTTTACCAAATTCATATCATAGAAGTTGCATTAATTAATGTTATAATTAAATCCCGCTGTTAAAACAAAGAGCGTGTTTTTAAGAAACAATATTTATCAAAAGATTGACACTTGTTTATGTCTAGTTTAAATGTGAAATTATATCCAATGACCAACATTGTATTAAATTGTAAAAATATATTCTAAATATACTTTAAAACCACTCAAATTAATAATTTATCAATATTAATTATTTCGATTGAAAAAGTTGTTTTTAACTAAAATTTAGTAATTTTCACTATTCATCAAAATATGAAAGTTATCCGAAAATCAGCAAAATTTCACCTTAGGCTAAATTTTGATACTCCGAATCCAAAAATAAAGTCCATTTTGAGAGATAAAATTTCAAAAATTTTAAAAGGTGGTTATTACTATTCATAACTGCTAGTTATAATAATATTTTAATAGCATATCGTTGTTTAGTGAAACTCGGTATTGCGTACTACACACGCTATCGAGGAAGGTCGCGATTGCGTGTAATGCAAGGAAAGTCAAGGATGTGTGTTGTTCAAGCTCCTTTTGGAGTAGCGTACAACACAAGACATTAATAAAATTAAAAAGAATATTTTTTTCATAAAATCTCGGGCTGTTACATTCTACCCCCCTTAAAATGAATTTCGCCCTCGAAATTCGTCGGGGTTATAAATGGTTTACTATTCTAAAGTTTCTTTAATAGAATCCCACATCGTAAAAAGGAATACCAAAACTTGGCTTTTAAAACTAAAGTATGAAATGTAACGATTACCCAAATAAACTAATCGCTGGGTTTCCACATAGGTAAAAATATGGATATGGAAGAGAAATCTAACCATCATGTTCTAATGGAGAGTGGTAGAGAACATGGCTATGGAAAAGCCAGTAATCACAAATCCATAGATTTGTGATGATATAAGGTACCATCTGATTCATCAAGTATAAGATCACTAGGACAACATTGTTGGTTTTCAAGATCATTTCCCTAAAGTTGAAAATTTGAATTAGAATAAATACTTAATTTATTTTGGTACAATCTCACTGTTGTTCGTGTCTTGAACAATTTCCACTTCATCTCTTAAATAAATGAAGTTGAATTTGTTATTCGTGAAGTGTTAGCAGATTATGTGATAGAACGACGGGTCATTCCATCTGTCTCAAACAAAATGTTAGCAAAAATTATATGCATAAGTCGATCTATAGTGAGATTAATCATATATGGTTCCTAAAATGGACTTATACTTCATATATCATACTGCTTAATATAATGACACTAGTTTCTACTAAACAGGGACTTCCTGTAGGTCAGTGGTAGGCGATAAAGGCCAGTCGCACTTCGGTTGTGGGTTCGATTCCTACAGCCTTGTCCGAAGCGATGGGCTGTCGCCCGTCCTGCAGGTTGTCCTTTTTATAAAACTATATTACTATAACATCCCATCAATAATATCAAAACAAACAAACAATACTAACTTATGTCCAACATAATTCATTCCAATCTTTAGGCTTATCCATAATACTGCAGTCGACTCTCATAATATAGTGAAAACGATTACCAGAGATTTAACACCATCGTCGATCCCCATATATCATAAGATATGTTTTGTTGGTCGCATTCCAAACATTCAAAGTCCTTAATCGTGTATTCTCTTGAATACCTTAGTGAAAACATGAATGCAGTTAAAAGTTAACACTTTTCACATACCAAAATCCTCAAAATTCTATATACTCAAACTTAGTCCTTATATCAATCATGAGCTCATGAATACTGTTAAACATTTCATTTTCTCGTTTTCCCTTCATTATGCGCATAATATCTCAATCACTTTGAATACCACATTAGACCAATACATAAATATTCCAATATTCCATGATACAACATTATTTTGGAATCCCATTACATAAACACTTAATCATACCACCACATCGTTGTCATATTCAACATTGCCAATAATGATCGCATGTGACATCCCTTTGTCCTTTGCCTTCGGTGGTTGCTCATGTTGATCATCACTAACCCTTGGATTAGGGCATTTATTAGCATAATGCCCCATTTCCTTGCACTTGAAGCATTGAAGTGTTGGTTGTACGTTCTCTGCAGTGTTTGATTTATTCACTTCATTAGAATCCCTTTTTCCATTACTTCGACACTCAGCTGCTCGATGACCTTCTTTTCCACACTTAAAACATTTTCTAGTCCCTTTAAGACAATCTCCACCATGCTTCATTCCACACTTTGTGCATAAGGAAACATTCATCTTCTTTTCACCATTATTCTGAGATTTCTCCTTGAACTCCATCTTTCGTTTCTTGTCAAACCCATGAGATGGATATGTAACACCAACTTCCATTTCTACCTTGATAGCACAACGCACAATTTCTTCATAGCTATTGAAGTCTCTTATAGATAATGCCCTTCGAAGACTTGGTTTTAAGCCACTGAAAAATCGATCAACTTTACTTTCAGGTTGGATGATAATACCAGAAGCGTACCTTGCAAGTCTTGTAAAATTTTCTTCATAGGTACCAACAGATTCATCATCCCTTTGCTTCAGTTCAAGAAACTCTTTCTCCATCTTTGTTCGGAGAATACGAGGGAAGTACTTATTGAAAAATAAGTTCTTGAACTCGTCCCATTCCATAGACTCAATTTCATCCCTTTGCCTCGTATTCTTAATAAGATTCCACCATTGATCAGCATCTCCTTCCAAACGATACACTGCTAGGATGACTTTATCATGTTCAGAACATTGAAGAACTGAAAATATCTTTTCAGTAGTACTAATCCATTGTTCAGCAACTAATGGATCAGTAGACCCACTGAAAGAAGGTGGACGCTGCCTCATGAAGGATTCAACAGAATGTTCCTCCTTCCTTTGCTCGTTTTGAAGTCCTGCATGATTCATAGCTTGAGAAAGTTGTGTGAGCATGGCTACAAGATTTTGCATTCCAGCTCCCATATCGTTTGGTTGCTCAGGGGGACAATCATTGCATTGCCCATCACATTCCGCATTAACACGGTTCTTTCGGGTTCCAGCCATCGTCTAAAACCCCAAAAGAATAGTATGAGAGGAAAAAATCATGCTAGGGAAAACAACATAATAAAGGGGTAGTACCCTCAATATCTAACATCTTAGGTTAAATTCGAAGATCGTTAGCGCAATTCTAGGACTATAACCTATACATATACTTAACCTTAGAGACATCCCTAGACATACCTTAGAAATATCTCTAGGGATCTCACTAACATTTTCGCATCCTAGTTTCCAAAGGTTGACTAAACCTTTCCTCTGATACCAACTGTAGAGACCCGAAACTTGACGTACATGGACATTACATTACTTTTGCGGAATACTTAGTACATAACAAAAACACACACACAAGGATCGTAATAGTTTAGTGTCTTTGGAATCTCGGAATATAATCTTCTAATCGTGGTAAAAGATCTTCAAAATCTCCCATAAAGATCTTCCTTTTTTTTACCTAAAACCTTTCTTTATATCCTGGGGAAAAGAAAACATAAAAGGGTGAGCTCAAATGCTCAGTAAGGATATACAATAGAAATAAAAATCATATCATATCTTTTTGAAAATCATAACCTGCAAAAGAGATCATAATATCTTAACATGGAACAAATCATAGAAGTGAAAATGAGATCCCCATAATCATAACATAAAACTTGAAACTTTGTGGCATGCACACATAATCATGGAAAATCATTTCTTGTTAGTCATGACTCATTGCCAAGACTATCTTAGTGGACAAAGTCGCTTTCTGAATCGAGTAACACTCGTTTCAGTCCTGTTTCACTGAACCGGTATAACCTACCGTTCCAGCCCTGTCTATCTCAGGAGATATGAAATCTTTACCCAATGCATTGGAGGGAGATATAGGTCCCACCCATCTTATAATGAATCCTTTCTTATGTGTGCCACATAATCATAATACATACATCATCGCATAACACATGTAACAAAAATGGGATTCTTGAAACATCATGACATCATAAATCAATTCATATAAGATAAAGGAATTCATAAACATAATTCCATCACAACATAGTCAAATCAATGTAAAAATATGGATAGAAACAAAACCCTTTATTATCTTAGATGAAAAATAATTTTGATAAAACACTTGAATTGAATTCTTGAGGAAAATATCCTTTCTTCTTCAAAATCAAATTTCTTTTCACAAAACATCATGCAATTTTAAAAGAAATAGATTTTATTGAAAATAGTCATGAAATCTTTTAGAGGAAGCTTCATGAAAATAAGGCTTTATAAAACAGTAGAAATCCGTTCGTGCCGTATAAGTTAAAAAAAACATTCTTCGTACTTTTGTCGGAAAAGTCAAAAAGTACCTCGTAAGAAAAACGACAAAAGATTCCTTTCATACGTATTACTAAAAACTCACCGAAGGGTAAAAATGGATTTAAACAATTTTAGGTGGATGGAAATAATATTACATATTGAGTAAACATGGATGTGGATGATAAAATACACCCCAGTAAATACTTACGAATAAACAATCTCGGATAAAAATGAGATTGTGATATTTCCCTTACCTTAGGTCCGATTTGCTTTGTTCGTGTCCGAAGCTCCTCTTCTTTGGAACGCCTCTTTGAATCCTCCACTTAAGGAACTAAGATTGGTCTTTGGAGAAGACCAAGAAATCTAGGATTATTCTAGGGAAGTGTAGAGGAGAAAATGGCAGGGGTTGGCCGAGCTTGAGTGCTCAAATTGGTGTGAGGAGGAGGGGGAGGAGGTGCCCTTTTATAAGGGAGGAGAGGGGCACCTTAGGAATATCTCAAAATATTATTTTATATTAAAGTCAAATTCGGTTTATAATGGTTCCAAAGGGTCTTATTTCGAAGCTAAAGTGGGGATGGGTCGAAATCCTATCATCCAATAGGATTTAGACAAGTTTAGGGTATTATTTTAACCTTATCAATTAGATTTAACTCTAAGTTAATTAATTTAACTTTTACCGTGTCTTTTTGTTTTCTTTCACTATATGGTTAATAAACTTACTATAACATGCCAAACGAACCCCAAATTGTTTATTATTAATATATATATCCTTATCTAAGTCATTTGGCCGAACCTTAGATTTTTAGGAATAAAATAACAATTAATAATATAATATTTGATTTAAAAACTATTTTGTGTCAATTTTGACACTATTTGATATATGATTTTTGTGAAAGTCATAACAGAATTATATGTTCGAACCAAGTTGATGAAATCAATACTAATATATCATAGTAACCTAGAAAATTAGTGTAATTCATAAAAAGTCTCAAATTACATTTATTTTGGTATTTATATTATCAATTTTGTCAATATTTCATTAATAAGATAATTACTTCATCATCATTGTGTCATAAATAAATTAAATTATATGATGTCTAAAAATTACAAATAAAATACCATCATGTAGGAAATCTTTTTATCTTTCTAATGAATATTTACAATCGAATTTATCTTATGTATAACTCTATATTAAAAATTAGTTACTTATTAAACTTTGATTTTAACTATTTTAACCCTTCTTTAAATAAATTAATAATAAATGTCCTAATCTAATCCAAGTGGGCCTAAATGGTCATATTTTATTCCTAAGTTTGTTTTTGGTCGAATTACACTTGTCCAATAGAATTAGGACATGTGTTAGGGTAATAGTAATATCATATTTACCCTTAGTTACCCTATTTACTATTAACCGTGGTAAAAAAAATAAAAAGTTACTATTCACCAAAAATTATTTTCATCTCATTGAACCATATTTTAGTCCTTGATATTAACCGTGTCTCTCGGATTTTCGAAATTCCATTCACAGAAGTGGTAAAATTATGTATTATGCAAAATTCAGTTTTTAACCTACCACTTAGTAGTTTCACTATTCATCAAAAATTGATGTTTTTCAGAACAATGCCAAAATTTCATCCTAAGCTATATTTCATATTCCGAATTCAAAAATGAAGTCTATTTTACCAAATTCATATCATAGAAGTTGCATTAATTAATTTTATAATTAAATCCCGCTGTTAAAACAAAGAGCGTGTTTTTAAGAAACAATATTTATCAAAAGATTGACACTTGTTTATGTCTAGTTTAAATGTGAAATTATATCCAATGACCAACATTGTATTAAATTGTAAAAATATATTCTAAATATACTTTAAAACCACTCAAATTAATAATTTATCAATATTAATTATTTCGATTGAAAAAGTTGTTTTTAACTAAAATTTAGTAATTTTCACTATTCATCAAAATATGAAAGTTATCCGAAAATCAGCAAAATTTCACCTTAGGCTAAATTTTGATACTCCGAATCCAAAAATAAAGTCCATTTTGAGAGATAAAATTTCTAAAATTTTAAAAGGTGGTTATTACTATTCATAACTGCTAGTTATAATAATATTTTAATAGCATATCGTTGTTTAGTGAAACTCGGTATTGCGTACTACACACGCTATCGAGGAAGGTCGCGATTGCGTGTAATTCAAGGCAAGTCAAGGATGTGTGTTGTTCAAGCTCCTTTTGGAGTAGCGTACAACACAATACATTAATAAAATTAAAAAGAATATTTTTTTCATAAAATCTCGGGCCGTTACAGATATTGTTTAGAAATCAATTGAATGTTAGATGGTTAAGATCTGGTGACAGGAACTCAAAGTTCATCAATAGGATACATCAGGAGAAAAGAGCATGAGCATGGGATAAATCAATCAGCATTAATGGTCAATTATATACTTCTGAAAATGAGATTTCTCTAGTGGTTGTGGAGCATTTCAAGGGACAGTACTCTGATGACGAGCAGTTTAATATGCATAGAATGGTGGGGAATATCAACCCATGCATTGGAGATTATGACAACCAGTCTCTTGTCACCCCCTTCTCAAGGAGGAAATTCGAACAACTCTTTTATCATTAAATGTTGAGATTGCTCCTGGTCACGATGGTTTTACCAATAAATGTTTTGTGTCTTATTGGGATTCCTTTCAGGATGATCTTACCCGGTCCTTAAAGGATTTTTTTAGTCATTGTTACTTTCCATTTGGGATGAACTCTTATTTCATTTCCCTATTAACTAGGAAAGGTAATGCTTCTGATATAAAGGATTTTAGGCTAGTGGCTCTTGGAAATAATATCCCTAAGCTGATCAGTAGGATCCTCATGAACAGGCTAGACCAGATGGTTAGTGAGATGATTACTGCAAATCAATTTGGATTATTTCCTAGAAGTAATATTCAGGAATTCCTTTTCACCACCTCAGAAAGTGTCAACCTCATGAGAAAGAAAGTAAAAGAAGGTAATTTTTCATTTAAAATTTACATCTCAAAGGCCTTTAACACACTCAAATAAAGATTTCTTTTGGAACTCCTTATATGATATGGCTTCTCTAATGGTTTTATCAAGATGATCAGCACCATTCCTTGCTCATCAAGGCTGTATATTTTTATTAATGGTACACCTCGGGTTTCTTCCCATGTACTAGAGGAGTGCGACAAGGGTACCCACTTTCCGGTCTTTTATTTTCTATTGCTGAGGACTATCTTAGCAGATGTACCATTGACCTTGCACACATGGGTATGTATATGAAAATTCAGGCCGGTATGAATGACTTTTCTCCATCACATTTGTTGTATGCTGATGAAATCCTGCTGTTTGGGAAATCCTCTAGGATAACTATTTCCACTATTAAGGCCCTTTTCCAACATTATGAGTAAGTGGTTGGTCAAGCAATAAGCTGGGAGAAATCCTTCATTAGGTTTGGCAATGGTGTCATTAATGGGAAGAAGAACAGGATAACTAGAGTCCTTAGGGTTAAAAAGGGGTTTTCCCTTTCAATACCTTGGTGTTCCTTTATTTTGGGGAAAGGTGAAGAGGCAATATTTGGAGGGGATTTAATCTAGTATTCTCAACCAACATGCTAGTTGGAAAGAGAAGGCGATTTCCTTGGCTGGGAGGGTATGCCTTGTAAATTCAGTGATAACATCTAAATTTGTTTACTCTTTTCCTCTGTATCGTTGGCCTAGGGGACTCATCAAGGAGTTAAAAATTGTAGTCCAAAACTTCATCTGGACAAGTTCAATCCATGAGCGCAAGATCATTACTGTTTCCTGGAAGGAGTGTATCAATCCGGTTGAATTTGGGTGTCTTGGGGTCAAGGATCTCATGATTTTTAATGATGGGCTAATTAGGAATTTTACTTGGGGTTTGATCTCCAAAGATACTTCAGGAGATTTTTTAGTTAATTGATTCAAAGGTAAGATAATTAATGTCTATAAATACTATCTTGCGTCATCTGTATGGGATTATATTAAATTTTCCTTCATGCAGATCATGAATGATATAAATTGGCTGCATTTTCGTGACTCTAAGCTCAATTGATGGAGCACGACATGGATTGATCAACCGCTTCGGGACAGAATGGACCGTCCCTCTAGTGGTGGGAATTATTCCATTGCTGAGTTTGTATCTTATAAACATCTCTTTGACAGAATGATTCCCTCTCTCGTGGAGCTACAATTTCAATATTATGACTTTATGGATTGTAATACACTTGTATGTAAGCATAATAGGAATGGCCAATTTACTAGTAGGGATTACTATCAGCTTGCTTGTGGGGGTTCTTCTAGATCATAATTGGCTCAGGAAATACAGGTCTTTGTTCATCCTTCCCTACCACTCATATCATATATGGAAAATTTGAAAAATAGTGTTCCCACCCATGATCAGCTTAAGAGGTCTGGTTTTATGTTTTCATCAGCATGTCACTTATGTATGTGATCATAAGAGGATGTCCAGCAACTGTTTGTGGAGTTTGCGTACTATAGGATACTGTGGGGCTATGTTGGGACTCTTTTCGGGATGCAATTGAACTAGTTTCCAATTAAGGATCTGCATGCAAGGCTGCCTAATTTCTGCAGCAGTGAAAAGGTGGGGAACTTCCTAATGGTGGCTGTTGCAACTGTGATGGAAGACATTTGGGCTACTCAAAATTTTGTAGCCTTTTATGGAAGGAAGGTTCCCATTTGGTCTTGGATGATGGTGATTGCTGCCTCGAAGTTCCAATCTAGTGTGATGTATAACATTGTATTGGACTTACAGATTATGCAGTTACTTGTTGTTTATGTGCAGCCTTGGAAGCCGCAGATGATCAGGTCCATCTACAGGATTCCCCTGATCAGTTAGTGGCTCTAGGTCAATGTGGATGGAACTACTTATGGTGCACCAGGCCCATCGGGGTGTGGTGGTGTTTTTTTCACATACCTTTGCTTTGTGAAAGGATGTTTTTATCAATTTACTAGAATTATTGTTGCTTTTGAAGCTGAGTAATGAGTGATTTTTCATGCAATCCAGTATGTTGTTTTGTATAACTGGAGAATTCTATGGATTGAATCAGATTCCCAACATGTGGTCCAAGCCTTACAAAAAAGAACGCAGTATGTGCCTTGGAGGGTACTTTGAATGTGTGTTGAATGTCTCAATCTGGTTAGTCACTTAAACTTGATTGTCTCGCATGATTTTAGAGATGTCAATCAGGTGTCAGATTCTTTATCCAATAAAGCAATCATGGTGATGGATATGGCATGGTCCTTTACACTCCCTGAATATTTCTCTTCACTGGTGGAGGAAGATATTTGTGGTGTCTTATACACTCAGTTTTTTGATACTCTCTTTGTTGACTGACTCTCCTTTTCTTTTTCTTAATAAATTTTTCTTAGGACTGGTTTTAACCGAATCCTAGACTCACTTGGTAAAACAATGTTATATAGCTGTTATTCTTTAGAATGTTCGCCTAAAAATTTCTATCTCTTTCTATCCAAAAAATCTATTGTTTTTTTATGTGAATTCAAAGACCTATATCATTTCATTGGGTGTTCATAAATATATAAAGTTGATATATTTTAATATTTAATTGACATACATATAACCCTCACTTCCTTTTAATGGGTTATAAATGACCTAATGATCTTATTTTTAAGAACTTTTAAAACATCATGATCTTTGAATAAAACCCATTTATTTTATTCTCCATGGGTTATTTATAAAATGTATGATTATGATATTTGTGGCTCACATGAAAATAAAGACATATTAAGGGTGCACCCTGATAGTGCTCCAATTCATTGGGTAAAGAAATTAATCTCTAGAGATGATAAGTTTTACGATACCTTGGTGAATAACCATGATAATTTTTATGACACCTTGGGAATAAATCTTGGTGACATGTTCATGAATATCTAAATGAAATGTTTTAGCCACATATTCAAGTTATGATTCACGTTCTTGTTATTATGATATGAATCTTTTTCCATTGTTCATGTCTTAATATTTTTCATCAATATCTTATTGATATCACTAGTATTCTATTTCCCTAGTTTACCTCTTATTGGGCCTTCTTCCCACCCTTTCCTTTGATGTATGTCTTCAAGACATGAGATGCAGTAATTGTATATAGTATGAACCTATGATTTATCCTTGTAGGAGGTTTAGAAGAATGTTTTATGATTTTTTTGTTTATTATGTTCCTGATTTCCAAGACACTGGACTTTAAAGATCCTCTGTTTGTAAAATGTAATGAAAAGTTATGTAATAAAAATGTGGGATTCCATAGTTGGTATCAACAGATCGTTTAGTTATTTATGGAAGCTAGGATAATAAAACTTGAGGAATAACCCTATATAAAAGGTTAAATATTGGAAAACATCTTTGTATTTGGTGAGTATTGAGTAAATGGTTTATCAAAAAAATGCATCATTGTCGGGATATGAGCAGGTAGAGGTGGATTTGGCACAGATGTACATAGGGGTAAAACCCTAAAGCACCACTTTGAGTTAGACTTGAATGGGAACTGGTGCATGACAATGGGCCTTGCTTCACTCTTGGATATGACACTCTCGGGAAATATGTTTAGTTAATCATAAGCTTTTTTATGAATCATTATGAAGGAATTATAGGGAAATATAATTGTTTAAGCATGATGTTTTAAGACATAAAATAAATTATAGTTAAAAGATTCGTAAATGAAATAAGTTTCTCACTAATGTTTTATTATTTTAGAAAATGGCAGACAATAGGAGGAACTATGAAAATGGTGACTACAATGGACCATGTGCTGACGTCCCTCTAATGGAATCTGTAATGGAATCATTCATGCGAATGAAGAACCGACTAAGTCAAGTTCTGGGAAATAACATGAATCATGATGAGAGACAAATATCACCACGAAGGGAACAACTTTATGTTGAGTCCTTTATGTGTCAATGACCACCAGCCTTTAGTGAATCGATTGACCCATTGATTTTTGAGCAGGCGATCAGCTCCATCGAGAAGATATTTTCTATTCTCAGGTGTTCAGAGAGAGAGAATGCCACCCTAGTTGTCTATAACATAGAAGGATAAACTGATTAGTGGTGGGAAATGATTAAAAACACTAGGAAAAGAGTGAAAGTTGATGTTATGGATTGGGAAGAATTTAGAGGTATCTTTTTCAGAAAGTATTTCCCTCATTCCCTGAGAACCAGAATGGATGAGTTTCTCAAGATCAAGCAGAAGGAGAAAGAATCTATCAGAATCTATGAGATGAAATTCACACGGCATTCACATTACACCAATAGCTTTATCATGGATCCAAATAGTAAGGTTTATAGATTCTTCAATGGACTAAGACCTCATCTATGGAAGAATCTATCCAAATGAAACTATGATATCTAGGAAGAGATCATGTGGAGTGCGATTAAAGTCGAAGTGGAGTTTGGTGAGATGCAGTGGTCTCATAAATCAAATGAAAAGAAGGGATCGATGGAGCCCAGCTTAGGGAGGACCTTTGATTAGGGAATAGGAGTCACAAAAGTTCAATGTCCCACACGTAATAAATGTGGGAAGAAGAATTAGGGGAACTAACTGTTCGAGAGTGGGAAATGCTAAAAGTGTGGAAGAGATTTCCATATTGAGAGAAATTGTCAAAGTGAGGTGAAACCTCATATTCCAAACACTAACAACAAGTGGAAGATGGTGTAGGCCCTACTTTATGGCCAGTGTTTTAAGTGTAGAAAACTTTGGAACTTTTCCAATCACTGTCCAAATATGAGGGCAATAGAGGGGAACCCCCATCAGCCTGCAAAAAGTGAAAGTGAGATATGACATGCTTTTTTTATCACAACAGCTGATGTTGAAGCTCCAAATGATGTGGTAGCATGTACTCTTGTTGTCCTCTCAAATATGGAAATACTTTGTTTGATTTTGGTTCTATGAATTCCTTTATTTCCTCCATGTTTGAAAATAATTTATAATCAACCCTCGATTTACTAAAAGTAGAGTTATCAGTCAAGACTCCTGGTGGTATTATCCAAGCATCTTCAGTGTTTAGAGACTATAGTATTTATTTTAGTGAGCACAATCTTATCGCAAATCTAGAAGTAATTACTATATTGAAATTCGACCTTATACTAGGGATGGACTGGCACTCAATGTATAAAGATAATATCAAATGAAAAATCAAGGAAGTATCAGTAGTCTTGAATGTAAAACATACAGTTATCTTCTAAGGATAAATATCTCAACCTGATGTTTGTCTAAAAGAACCCCATATATTGTTTTATTTGGTGTTGATCGGTATAGACGGAGAAAAGTGCTCAAGTGCTAGAAAAGTTTTTGAAATGAAAAAGTACAGTCATATTTGGACCCAGGGACCCAATTCAAGGGGCCCATAGGGGCTGCGTGAAATAAATTCAAAGGCACGCTAAAAAAATATGCCCTGCGTGGAAAGTTCTGGGTTTCACGATGGGTCATTTCCATTAGCGTGAAATAATTTAGCACCCCTAATCCATGCGATGGTTATGTCATACCGCCTTCTTGGTCATGAGATTCTTCCATGCTGACTTGATTTCTGCGCTTCCGAATGCCTATAAATATAAGGCGACCCCCTTCCACTTCGAGGCTGAAGAATCTGAACCGGCTCTCATGCGCGAAATCTGTCTTCCATGCACACAATATGGCCTTCAGGTAGATTTTTTTGGCATCATGTCACCCCGGGGTCTTCCTTCGCATGAGATCCACATGGCTTACACTGAATTCCCATCCCTTAAGGGTCCACCTTTTCTGCAAAATCTCTTCCATTGCGCGCAGGCTGGGCAATTGTGCGCAACCCCTTCCATTGCGTGCACCCCATACATTGTGCACAGTCACTCCCACTTAGTTGAAATTCCTACTCCTTGTGCGCAGTCCTTCTAGTCACACGCATAAACCCGTCTCAAATTACCTGCAAGCATCACATATTTTTCCCCAACCTGGTGTTTTTCGCGTATACCTGTTATTTTGTACGTAAGCCTCAAATGTTGCGTGCAACCCCCAGCACCCTTCACCTAGGTGCTCCACAGGCGCCCCTCACATGAGCACCCGATGATCTTCTTATGGATGTCATTCATGGGTGCCTTTCATACACCGGGCATCCACATTATACATTGTTTTCCTATATGACCTTCTAGGCTCGTACGAAGTAACTTCAAAGTCCCTTGGACAACACCACCTGTTTTTTTCTTTGCCCTATGCTTCTCCGCATAGACATGCTAACAGCTATTGCATCTTCGCATAGCCAAAATAACATGGACCCCACGATGGTTTTCCCTATAACACCCCCTTGCAAAGGCGTTGCCGATGCCTTCTCTCCCACAAGTAGCAGAGGGTACTGGTTATATAAGCCCTAGGGGTGCATAGCAAACCCACCTCATCCGAGCAGCAGGACGTTAAACTGCCAAGCACCATCTTCCTCAGCACATGACGTTAAACTGTGAGCTGGCCCCATGCCTCGCATGCAGGGCCCCCTCACATTGTACATTCTCCATGCCTACTCATCTCCACAGGGATGGGATCATCCCTCACAGGGGATGATATCCCCCTTATTGGAGTGGCATTTGTCCGTGGGATAGGGCAACCACCTTGGTGTAAGGCCCTAGCCTTTCTTGCAGGAGGTAGCATCCCTACAACTCCCCAAATACTTGGTGCCAAGGAATAAGAGGGGAGATGGGGACAATGGTTTTTATCACCCTTTCCCTCTCCCACTGGGCTTTGTCTCCATCGGGCCTCCATCATGAAGTAAACCCCGGCTACCTAGGCTGCTAAACATGCGTAAGCCCCTATTTCCCCTTTGGGCCGCTCCACGCGTAAGCCCCACTATATATCCCATGGACAGACCTTTCACGATGTGATTTTCGGGACTCTGATACATCTTCTTTCTCACACAGAGTGTGCCTCACATGATCTTAGAGAAAGCACCAAATGTGACAACACCTTGGGCCGCCTCAGAGTGTAAGCCCCAACCCATCCCGAACTACAGGGACTTTCATCTATGTCAAGGCATGGTATGTAGGAAGCATCCACGAAGTTCAAGCCCCGAACACCTTGGGGAGCCTCAGAGTGTAATCCCCAATCCATCCCGAACTATGGGGACTTTGACCCGTGTCAAGGCATGGTACGTAGGAAGCCTCCATGAGGTTCAACCCCAAACACCTTGGGCCGTTGCAGAGTTTAAGCCCCAATCCATCCCGAACTATAGGGACTTTGAACCATGTAAAGGCAGGGTATGTAGGAAGCCTCCATGAGGTTCAAGCCCCAAACACCATGGTCCGCCTCAGAGTGCAAGCCCCAATCCATCCTGAACTATGGGGACTCTGATCCATGTCAAGTCATGGTATGTAGGAAGCCTCCACAAGTTTCAAGCCCCAAACACATTGGGCCGCTACAGAGTGTAAGCCCCAATCCATCCCAAACTACGTGGATTTTGATCTATTTCAAGGCATGGTACGTAGGACACCTCCATGAGGTTCATGCCCCAAACACCTTGGTCCACCTTAGAGTGTAATCCCCAATCCACCCCTAACTACGGGAACTTTGATCCATGTCAAGGAATGGTACGTAAGAATTTTTCATGAGGTTCAAGCCCCAAACACCTTGGGCCGCATGAGTTTGTAAGATCCAATCCATCCCAAACTACGGGGACTTTGATCCATGTCAAGGCATGGTACGTTGGAAGCCTCCATGAGGTTCAAGCCCCAAACACCTTGGGCCACCTCAGAGTGTAAGCCCCAATCCACCCCGAACTACAATGACTTTGATCCATTTCAAGGCATGGTATGTAGGAAGCCTCCACGAGGTTCAATCCCCAAACACCTTGGACCACCTCAGAGTGTAAGACCCAATCCACCCCGAACTATATGGACTTTGATCCATGTCCAGGCATGGTATGTAGGAAGACTTCACTAGGTTCAAGCCCTAAACACCTTGGGATGGCTCAGAGTGTAAGCCACAATCCATCCCGAACTACATGGACTTTGATCCATGTCTAGTCATGGTACGTAGGAAGCCTCCATGAGTTTCAAGACCCAAACACCTTGGGCTTCCTCAGAGTGTAATCCCCAATCCATAAAAAACTATGGGGAATTTGATCCATGTCGAGGCATGGTACGTAGAAATCCTCCATGAGGTTCAGCCCTAAACACCTTGGGCAGCCTCAGAGTGTAAGCCCCAAATGCCCTCGTCCTTCATGACGTTAAACTATACTTTCTATCCTGAACTACAAAGAAGTTGATCTATGTCAAGGCATGGTACATAGGAATCCTCCACGAGGTCCAAGACCCCCCATCTGGTCCTTCCGACCTTGTCGGTTTACTGACCCCAAGGGTCGCCTCAGATTGTATGCCGCAGATATCGCCTGAACTACAAAAACATTGATTCCCTCCCATGGGGATATATAGGAAGCCTCTAAGAGGTTCAAGCCCATCACTCATGACTCATCCTGATCTCTCCCTTGAGCCCATGTGTCTTAGGAAGTTCATGCCCTAACCCAGATGTTCCACTTCCTCTGGGTCCCATCCATGCATACATTATCATGGGTATCCTCCTCACATGTCCCATCATCTCATCGATCTATGTGGACATTGATTCCTCACCACGGGGATACATAAGAAGTCTCTTCGAGGATTAGGCCCAAAGCCTTCATCCATCCTGATTCTTACCTGGGTCGCCACATCCCGGTTTGATCATGCCACCCCATTCACCATTCCATTTGACAGTATTCGGGAAGCCACCCACGTGTTGGCCCCAGAATCAATGTTCCCTCTCAGGGGTTCCTCAATCTTATCCACTCTAATCAGTGTTCTGATCAATTTGATCCGTCTCCGCTAGTCGTTAAACTTGCAGCATACCCTGTGCTAAACATGGGAAGCTGAGGAAAAACTCAAACACATGTCAATGGAATATGATTCCCCGTGTTCGATATGGGATGCCTCGTGCTTTAGCGCCCTCGAGAGTCCATATAATAAGGGAAAAAAGATAGACATGGAAATCCCCCAGCGTCAAGACCTGCCAGTGGTGCCCAAAGTTACTACTCTCTTAACTAAAGTTTTCTTCCCTGACCAAACTCGTTGGAGCGTCCTGACAGAAGCATCATAATTAACTGGTGTCCATGAAGATATGGCACCAGGAAGAGTTTCAAGAACACGTCTTAAATCTATGAGGGAGATTCGGACTAGGTGATGAGCCTTGAGGAGGAATCCATGGAAGGAAGAACCGACATCCCATCATCCTGTTTCGATCAAAGGGCAGACATCCCTGAATAAGGAGCAGATGCCGCCCGCCTTTAGAGAGCGTGAATGTGGGGAAACAGCTGCGCGTCCTCTATGTGATGGATGCACGTTCCTCGAAGAAAGCATCAGAAACATATATGGTGGACTTGACATGAATATCTTCTCCTCAGTATGGAGGCTAGTAGCGTTTGTGGCACCATTGGATTAGCTTGTTATCAGACCCAGTCATCCAGCACCAGGTCCCCCAAGCCAGCAGCAGGTCTGATGTGAAACTAGCCAGATGTTGGGATAGTTAGGATGATGATCATTCCATTCTAGGACATTATCAACATAGATCCCGCTTACCGTCCACGGAAGACGGAACTGTGCTGGGGCACCAGTTGTCGATTTCATTTCCTAGAAGAATTAATGAGTTCATCTTCGTGCTTTCAGGAACCAAGTTGTCGCATCCGGATCCTGATCTCCTGCCCACCGGCACAGGGGCAGGGGAAATACCAGCATGGCCACCATGCGCAGTTCTATCTCTTCCATGATGTCCTCGACCGCCACGACTGTTGGGCGCCCACGCCCTATCTCCCCATCAGAAATTATCCAGCGAAGGGTAATTAATGACCTTGTACATAGGTACGAGGAGGAAGGTATCATCCCCACAAGGGATATGTCCCACTTGGATCTCTAGGCAGTTTCACCTCACCATCAACGATGCCCCCTAGGGCCATGTAGGGAGCCACTGCTTCCCACCCCAACATTCAATAGTTTCATGAGCTTGTCCCGAGAATGCCTTGATGACCCCCCTCTCATACGCCGACGAGGTAGGGGATGTACGGATTGGCCCAATTAGAGTCCTGCTTCATGGGAACCTAGTGAGGGCTCCCACAAGGCTGCATCAATGCTGCCATCTGATTCCCCGAGCTGAGGAACATGTGAGCTACGTGCCTGCACCACTGGATCCAGTTCATCTGACCCGAAGCCACTGTTAGGAAAAAATGGAAGTGAATTCCCATCATGGGTTGTCAACATCAATGACTACGGTGTACATAGCCACCACTAAGTCATATCCCCAACCCCCGGCATACGTTGAGTAGGGGAAGATATGCGCCCGACCAGGATCGAGGCCCCAACTGCCCCACGAGCAGGCTTGCTCGACTCCCATGCTCAACGACATAGGCGATAGCCGCTGCGGACCAATTCGCTGCAATTCCATCTAGTGTGGAGGCCCACTCCATGCCACCACTACGGAAGGTGCAGTCCCTCACTGTTTCCAACCTCATTTTAGAGGTCTTCCCAGTTCCACCTTCAACCCGATCAAGGATCTTCCCCGTGACTGCAACACTCCATATGGGGGTCTCTCCTGTACTCATGACACTGGGTACGGGGTCGCACCCTCTACCGCATACCGCATGTATGGAGACATTTCATGTCCACTCACTCGCCAGCATGGATGTCCTCCCCATTTCCTCAAGCCAACTGGAAAAGGTCCTCCTCTCCCCAATGATCAGAGAGGTGGAGGCCGAATTCACTTCACCAATGCCCAACACAGAAGTCCTCCCTATGTCCCTTTTGACATTTTTCTTGGTTCTCCTTGCACCCCAGCTTTCTCGAGTGGAAACCCTCTCCACCCCAGCACCAGTGCTGTTAGAGGACCCCATGTCAGAAATCAGCCCTTTCCTGAGGAGCCACTCCGAGGAAGGAAGTTGGGTCATCACTGCCACAAGGGGAATTATGGGGAATGCTAGATAGGAATCGGACCAGTCTGCTTCCCGGACTCCGAGGTGGAGTACAACTCTATGCTGAAGCCCTTTCCTCATCCCTCCGAGTCTACGGATTGGATAGGAATGAGGTGAACCAGCCTCGTACTCCTAGAATTTGAGGTCCGTAGGATCAATGTCTCCCTATGAAGGTATATCCAGGAGGAAAAGAATGTGGAATATCCCCAGGGACTGACCACACAGTCACCGCTGTTATCTTCAGAAGCACACTCTACATCAGCCAGAGACTATGGAGAGATATTTTGGGGTTCAATGGTGGAAGAGACGCAGCATAGAACACCCTCAGAAGATGGTGATGCTATGTTAGAATACTTGGTCGCTGGTCCATCCTATCGTGATATAGTGGCCAGGACACTACAACCCTCCGAGGACAGCCCAAGATTCGACGGTCAATCAGCCCGCTAACCATATTCTCTGCCAGCCAACCCACCGTCCCAGCGGTTTGCCTCAATACTGCCACCAGTTCTTCAGCTGACCTCAGTTGACAAGTGGGGAAATAAAAGGATAGACCCTGGATCTGAGCTGAGGAGTTTCTGGACTATCTTTGAAGTAGGCGACTTCCCTGAGAAGTTTTGGGCAGTCACAGGACCGAGTTTCTGTATGTTGCAATCACACACCAGATTAGAGTTTGAATGCTTCTGCCAGACCCTCTGGGTGACTCACTTCCGTCTTTACCACCGAAGAGTGACTTATCTTAGGAGCCAAGTGAACCTTGAAGATATTGGAGAAAAATGTCGTTGGGTTTACCTGGCTACACTCCCTGTGGTCTAGCACACTTAGTCACCTGGTCACCAGAGGGCCCAACAGTAGCAATGCGTTCAGAGTTTCCAAGTACTCTGCAAATTTATTAATGAGGATACCCCCCATGCACAAGTCTGTGACTGGGGGAAGTACGCTTCCATCCTCCTCAGTGAAATTCACCGGTAGTCAGACTCGCTAGGCGACATTGAGGACATTCCCCCGAGAAGAGTTGCGGTCAACATGACCAATATATCGGGAGGGGAAAACCAGCTGGAAATTCTTGATGGGAATGTCCTCCCTGAGGATGTAACACCACTATTGGACCTATCGGGGTGGATTAAATGTTAATAGAGTAACCTACTAGGTCTACCCATGCCCACCGAGGCATTGGTACTTAGCTGAAATGTCAGTAAGGGAAAGGAGCATGTTGGAGATGTCAAGAACTCCGACCCATTAGATTTAGTGAAAAAGACAGAGGAGGATCCTGAGAAGGCCAAATTGCTCTAGAAGCTCCATGAGAAAAAGAATTTGTTCGATAAACTTCTGGATAAAATCATTACAGAGCGACGACATAACTACGACAATCCTAGGCAGGGGAAACAGAGGTAGGAAAAACTACTCCTTGGAAAGCTGCCCCTAGGCAACCCTGATCATTCCGCATTCGCTAACAGGGCCGAAGAAAAATCTCACAGCTAGAGGGCATGGTATGTCTCACCAAACCCTCTTGAATGGTGTGATAATCCACAAGACCCCTGTCAGGCTCCTCCGGCATCCCCACAATTTGCTCCACCAGCTTCTCCACGAGCCGCTGATTTTTCCTACCGCACTAAAGAACCCAGCAATGTGCTCGTGGTTAGGGATCCCTATCAAGACAGGGACCCATGTTCAGATGATCCCATGGAGGCACTCATCACCCACCTGGAGGCATTGGAAATACTACAGGTGGACATCCCACCAAATGGTAAGCCATGCCCAGCGTGGGTGGATGATATTCCAGCGCCCCCATGATTCGGAAACCCCACCTTCTCCCCCTTTAATGGGATAGGGGACCTTCCGCAACACCTAGCCCATTTCAACTCAAGGTGTGGGCCTATACTAGGGACCCTACTGCAGTAGGAGGCTGCCAAGTTCAGTTGGTTTGTTCAAACACCAGAGGGAATAACATTCGTCTGGTACAGCTAGCTCCCTGTCAGATCTGTGACTAGCAGGGAGGACCTTTGTAGGAAATTCCTCTACCAGTTTAGATCTACCACCCAAAAAATGAACATCACAGACCTCTCAAACTACAAGAAAAGGCCTAATGAGAGAGTCACAAACTTTCTCACCCAACGGAAGGGGCTCACATACTCCCTCGACATGCTACTAAATCAGGAGAAATTAATGAAGATGTGCATAGGGAATGTCAAGACAGAACTGGTTCCGTCCCTAATCACTCAAAACTATCCGAGAGGGTTTTGAGACTTCTTAAATAAGCCCCAGCACCTCAAATAAGCCCTGTAAGAGACCATACAAGCACGTCCGCTTCCCCCTATGATCCCAGCAAGGAGGGATTCTAGTGTTGAGCCCGCTGTGATGGCCCAGGTAGAGGCCCCCCGGCAGCTAGAATTTCTACCACTAGAGCCATATCTACAACCCCGCAGAAGTCCACTGCCACGAGCATAGTTTCCATCCCAGTAGCCACCACCTTAGAATCAGAAGGTGCCTCCACGTAACACGCCGCCACCACCTAGGAGAGATAATTAAGTTCTGTCTCCTCAAAAGGCTCCTCCAGCCCCCCATCAAGATCAGGCTCCAAGAGCCCCCTTTCCGGACAGAAGAAATCATACCTACTCATTCAATGAGGCTCAAGTCCCTGATTACTTATAATGTGAGTTAGAGAAGGGAATTATATGACTACCTGAGTGCAGAAAGCCAGAGGAGGCACATCTCAATAATCACCCCAACTACTTCCCTTATCACTGGATCCTAAGACACACCCTCAGGTAATGATATGTATTCAAGGACTAAATACAAGACCAGATTGACAACAACATAGTTAGGTTGGGTCCATCCCTGATAGAAGTGGCAGGTGTCTTTGTGAGGTTGGATGGTAGTAGCGATGATGAAGGCGATTGGTAGCAGGTTTCTAACCGTGGGTCTTGAAAGTATAATGATTGGATGGCTTGAATGACAGTTGCCTGTGCCCATGGCATTATCTGTGCATGTCTGAATTAGTCAGAGCCTTTAGATGCTATGGCCACCACTTCTACATCATCATCTCAGCCAACCTATTCTCAGAAGAGCAAGCATCAACGACTCAAGAAAAAGAAATGAACCTCGCCAATGTCATCATTTTCCTGCACTCTTGGAGATTTTATGCTCCTAGAGAAGGGGATCCCTCCCAGAATCTTCCCAGTGGTAAATGACTCTTCAAGTGATAGTTAAGGGTACGCTACGATTAACACCATCTAGTTAGTAAACACATATATGACTCCCGATGAGGAGAAGCGTCAGCTGAACCTCCCTAATGTCCCCAATCGACGCCAATGTCGGTGGAACCATGGCCATATAGGTCATC
The DNA here is from genome assembly GCA_963277665.1 of Viscum album. NCBI lineage: Eukaryota > Viridiplantae > Streptophyta > Magnoliopsida > Santalales > Viscaceae > Viscum > Viscum album. Next base: position 764,322,299 of record OY728119.1, on the reverse strand, counting down.
AAGGCACATTAGTTGGAACCTCTATCTAGGTCATGAATGCCACTGAGACTAGATAGTGGGCCCAACGTAGAGCTCAGCATGCACAGCCTCTTCATCCGGTGTCAATAGGCCCGCCTCCGCCACCGTTTGTGCTACTAGATCAGGCAGAACCACGGCGGCCATGCCGTGACCAGTTTTGTCCCTCTATAGGACAATATTAGTCATCTAGCCCTCATCTGACATTTAATATTAGGGCTTCGATTAGTGAGAAGTGGGATATGCCCAGCACAAGCCAGCCGCAGGTCCGGCCGGAAGGGCCCGCCAGGAAATCTATCACAGAGCAGCTTCCAGCAAGTAGATGATTATGCCTAGCCTGAGAGTATGATGTTCTCAAGAACATTGTTGGAATTATAATGAGGATTTCCATCCTTGAATCCCATCTCACGTCGCTAGATATGCGCAAAGCACTCACTGAGGCTTTATGGAGCCCCTCGAGTTTGCGATAGAGGTAGGAGCTATAGAATCCTTCCATGAAGAAATAGTTGAGGATGCTGAATTTCAGGAAATAATTTTGTTATTTGGAAAGGATGAAGGATCCCCCATACATGGGAACATCCGATCGTAGTATATAACCGGCCAATTAAATGTCATGGAGGTTCACTTCCGTCTTGTTGCCACTGGCTCCAGGATCAACCTAATCCCCACACAGACATTGCGGAAGCTAGGGTTATCCAAAGATGACCTGAATACCTCTGATTTAAGAATCTAGGGATATGAAAGGATAGAGAAGACCCTGGTCAGCAAGAATTGTTTGAAGACCTAGTTCAGTAGCCTAATGGCCAGTACCGACTTCATGGTTTTCTCTTAGGACACAACGTATAATGCATTGATGGGAAGGCCATGGCTCCACCTACATGTGGCGGTCCCCTAATCGTATCACCAATGCATCAAGTATTCCCTTAATGGTTGAGTGGGTGTACTCTAAGTTGATTCATCTCCTTTCACCATTTTTGATGCCCAATATTTGGACACTGACTATTACAGGAGCAAGTATAAGAAAGTACAGACAAGTGGAGTTGAGCCCGTCACCACTACGACCGACCCTTGGGCAGGGCTGAATGACACCTATGTCTTCTCGATCCATCAGTTGGAGGCCACAACCCCTGATATGGGGAAATGTTTTTTCATTTCCATGACAAAGGGGAACTATTCCCCCAATTCTCGGTGGCATTGAAAGATCACTTATTATTTTTATATGAATCAGGCTCCAGTGATCCCGGAGCCTCCACTCCCATCAGGTATTGGGATGGCCGCCCCATGGCAATGGCAATACGTCATACATGTCTGTTTCACCAAGCTAGAATAATCCGGATCCGACTGACGTTCCACTACTACTTTGATATTATCAAACGTGCCCCCTTGGGCCGAAGACTAGATGTGATTAGGTCGACGACTTTCATTTCCATGGTCTTGGAAGCCCTAGAGTGCCCCGATATTATAACCACTGCCGCTCAAGAAGGTGCTAGCCTCCCATCAGGGTCTAGTAGCTCATAAGAAACTTCCCCCACAGAAGATCCCTCTACACATGTTGAAGAGGATATAGAGGATGCTCCCCTTACCTTTGAAGAATGCATATCTTCCATGGTCGATTAGTTGGTACAGGTGAACCTCAGGAGTGGGGCAGATCCGAGACCCACATTGATCAGTGTCACCATGTCCCTCGAGAAGAAACAATGGTATGTTGACTTCCTTAAACAGTACCGTGACGTATTTTCCTGGAGTTACGATGAGATTCTTGGACTAGATCCCCAGGTAACCATCCACCACCTCGGCCTTCTAGAAAATCATTACGTATTCAAGAAACCCCCCATAAAGATGCACCCTTCCCACGATGCCATGGTCGAGGCAGAGGTTGACAAGATCATCAAAGACAACTTCATGAATGAGGTCCAGTACCCCAAGTGGCTAGCCAACATCATGTCAGTCAGGAATAAGAAGAGACAGATCACAGTCTGTATCGACTTCCACGATCTCAATCGCCATTGTCCGAAGGACGATTTTCCCCTTCTTGTGATGGAGCTCTTGATCAACTCTACAGCTGGGTTCAAAGCCCTCTCCTTCATGGATAGTTACTATAGATATAATCATATCTAGATGGACCCTGAGGATGAAGAATACACCACTTTCAGGGTGCACAAGTTAGCTTTTATTACCAGGTTATGCCCTTCGGCATGAAGAATGCAGGTTCCACCTATCAGCGGGCCATGCACCACCGAATCAATCCTATCCTCGGGAAATTGGTGGAATGATATGTAGATGATCTGGTAGTCAAATATTACCAATGCCAGGACCATCACAAGGATCCTGAGAAAGTGTTCGACTTCCTCTGTTCCTACCACATGATGATGAAACTGTTGATGTGTGCCTTTAGGGTTACCTCCAGGAAGTTACTCGGCTTCGTTGTTAGGTACTGGGGCATTGAGATTGACCCCAAGAAGATCAAGGCCATCATCTAGATGCCTCCCACGAGTAAAATTCATGTGATCCGAGGTCTTCAAGGCCACTTAGCCTACATATGCTGATTCATTGTGAATTTGGATGGAATGTGTAAGCCCTTTTCCTGACCCATGAAGAAAGACTCTACCTACAAGTGGTATGAGGAGTGCCAGACCACCGTGGAGGAAATCAAGCAGTATCTTCTCTAGCCTCTGGTCTTGATGCCAACCGTCTCTAGAAATCCACTGGTCCTCTATGCCACCGCCATGGAATGGTCCCCCAGTTTCCTTCTTGACCAGAAGGACAATAAGGGGATAGAGAATAGCCTCTACTACCTCATCCGCATGCTCCTCAATTCGGAGACTAGATACTCCCCCATCGAGAAAAATTTTCCTTGCACTGTTATTCGCAGTACAGAAATTATGACACTACTTGCAGCACCATAAGGAACATCTGGTGTCTCGACTAGACCCATTGAAGTACATCCTAAGCCTTCCCATGTTAACTGGACGACTAGAATGGTAGGTGGTAATCCTTCAATAGTTCGATATCAGGTTCATGCCTATGAAGGCTATCAAAGGACAATCCTTGTATGGTTTCCTTGCTGCCCATCCAACCTCCATGAATCAGTTCCTGGATATGGATTTTCCCGATGAGGAAATCCTCTCGGTCGATCAAGTCTTTCTATGTTGGAAGATGCACTTTGATGGAGCCTCCCGGAGCCCCACCTGTAGGAGGATCAATGATCCACGACTCAACCGAGTAGGCCTTGGTATCATCTTTATCACCCCAGCGCAAGCCGTTATGCCATACTCATTCCTATATTCAGAATACTATACTAACAACGAGTCAAAGTATCAGGCCCTCATTTTTGGCTTCAAGCTATCCCTCATGATCAACGTGCCCCATTTGCAAGGGAAAGGGGACTCTAAGCTAGTCAGTAATCCGGTTAACGACACTTATGTTGTCCAGAAGCTAGAGCTCGTACCATTGGTGGAACGCACCCTCTAGCTAATAGCCGAATTCCCTTATCAGTCGGAGGTTACCCATGTCCCTCGGTCACAAAATGGTCGAGCGGACACTTTGTCCAGCCTGGCTGCATCACTTCCAGAGCCCGAGTAGGATAATCTGATTATATACATGGCACACCAGAGAGTCATTTCCCCGTTAGATGACAATGGCCTACGAGTAAGCCATATTACCAATGGGTCCTCCACATCAGGACCCTTGGGTCCCTTAGATACATTGGTTGAATAGACTTCTGACTGGAGAGCACCTTTTTTCATGTATCTTCAAAATGGTTGCCTCTCGGCTGACTAAGACGAGGGTGAGTGAATCTAACACCATGCACTGTAGTTTACCCTCCAATGTGGTCCCAGTCTCAAGAAAATCCTCTATAAGAACAGTTTTGGTGGTGTTCTCCTCTGTTGCATTTAGGGGGTTGAGATTCCATAGGTCATGCAAGAGGTTCACACTGGTTCCTGTGGTGCCCATAAGGCTGGGAAAACTAGATCTAGAGATTATGGTATTTTTGTCCTTCCATGATCCATGACATCAACAAGTTCACCAGGAGGTTCCACGCATGCCAAATTCATGATAACATTATGTATCAGCCACCAGAGCCTCTCCACACTACCAAGTACTCTTGGGCATTTTCAGTCTAGGGATTAGATGTCATAGGGCCTTACCCACCGACAATGACCTTCCAATGCTGATTCATCATGACCGCTATATATTTCTTTTCCAAGTGGGCAGCAGAAGTTCCACTCAAGGAAGTCAAGGCCCGATCTATCATTGATTTCGTGAGCTCCAACATCATCTACCGATTTAGAGTCCCTCACACCGTCCTCACCAATAACGGAACCAACTTCCGAGCAGCCGTGTTGAAAATTTTTTATTCCAAATACAACATCCATTCTAACCATACCTCCTACTATCACGTGCTAGAAAATGGGTAGATCGAAGCATTTAATAAGACCCTCTCTAATATCCTACAGAAAATGGTTGGTCAGAACAAGAAGAGTTGGCTAGATAATATCCCGAATGCCCTCTTGGCCTATCGAATGACGACTTGTAATTCCACCCAGGTGAACCCATATTCCCTGGTATATGGAGCTGATGCTATCTTACCCATCGAGATTCATTTTCCCTCACTGCGCATAGAGGTCTATGGCCAGAAAGCACCAGATAGAGTAGCTTAAATCCGAGTAGCTTTATTGGAAGAACATGACGATAATAGGATTCGTGCTCTGAACAACCTGGAATTGAATCATAGTAGGATGGCTTGAGCGTTCAACAAGAAGGTTCGCTTCCGCTATTTCGAGCAAGGAGACTTGGTATTGGCCCTCAGGATGCCAATGATCCCTGGTAGGAAACCACCTATGTTGGATCCCAAATGGGATGGACCTTTCATTATTCATAACGTTTATCCCAATGGGGTGTACTCACTAGTGACTATGGATGGTGAGCATATAACTCCTCCCACTAATGCCTAGTTCCTTATACAATACTATTCCCGACCCTTATGGGTCCTCCATGACCATAAACTGGATAACGGTCCCACACGACCTTAAACTGTATGTCATCTCGCATGACGTTAAACTCTATGTCGTCCCGCATGACATTTAACTATATATCATCACACATGAAGTTAAACTATATGTCATCCCGCATGATGTTAAACTGTATGTCCTCCCACATGACATTAAACTGTATGTCATCCCGCATGATGTTAAACTATATCTTTATGAACTACATGCAGCTTGATTCCCATCCTTATGGGATACGTAGGACCGCCTGAACATTTAGATTTTTGGTCGAGCCCCATCTCTTAGAGATCTCCTGATCTCCCGGTCACCTAGGCCCCTCGGCCTATTCCTCTCCACGTGGGGGTATATAGGTGTGGTACAAGGTTATACCCACCTTCCCGTTGGGTTTTGGGCATCATTCCCCCCTTCTCCTAGGAATCCTCCATCTCTTGGCCGCTCTCAAGATGAGCCCCTCGACCCTTTGCAGTGGATCACTGATGTGTCTATGAGTACTCTGGTCTAGGACCTGGAGTGACAGATTCAACTGGGAAAAGTCTCCATCCACTTATCATGTTTCATGTTCCCCTTCATTTGGGCACCCAATATCTTTTTCACCTAAAGGGACCCTCAAAACGGCAAGGATACTAGTCCTAAGGGCACTCCTACCATCATGGGCCAACAACCCCGAGGGTTTCAGACAAAAAATTGATACAAATCCCGTGCTGCAAACATGGTCAGCGGTCAATGATCATTTGTTTTTCCCCATTTCAGGATACCGCAACATGATGTTGTGTTGCGAACATGGTCAGAAGTAATACTCCATCGTCACACCAGCCCCATCATGCCATGGATATTGGTTGAAGGATTCACATTATGTTCCACCCCATTATGTCCGGGTGGAATATCGACACTCTTAGCACTATCCCTCAGTGAACCTCCAAAAGTCAAGCATTCAAATCTACAGTACGACATCCCTTGGGGCTCCCGCAATTCGAGCACTAAGACCATAAACTGGGATCTTCTCTAAGACCTTTGTGCAACATTATCCTCATTCTCAGAAGACATGTGGGATCACACGAACATTGCATATCGGGTTCAGCTTAGCTGGAAGCCATCTCTTCCGGCCCCTTATCCTTTGACCCTCACTGGCCTCTTGGCCCAAGGTTCCCTTACCGGAATCACGCATGGTGAAGATGTGGACCTCGTCCTCATTCACATCAGGTATGATTTATCGTGTCGTGCATAGTCCTTCAGGTACAAACTATATGACCTGAAACTGTTCTATCGGGTCAAATCACATGACCCTAAACTGTGATAGTATCATCCCAGCTGCACGACGAAAAATGGCACAACATTGTGATGACCTCATCATAGAGGACATCACGTTGGGTATTGGTTATCCACCATACCATTTGTCAACGCCTATATACGGCTTGATTCTTGTGGCGATGCCTGGAGTTTCTACCCCATACCAGTCACCTCACAACAAAAAAACCGTTCACCTTGAAGGAAAAAAAAGATACATTAAATACCACTTCTTTTGGTGTGAGGGCTAGACCCACAAGGACCTTTCATCCTTTGCACAGGTACCTTACTGTTCCACCTTCCAGAACTACACGTGGCATGATTCACATCTTTAAGGTATACATAGGAATGCTTGAAAATTTCATCTTGAGTCCAGCCCCAAGAATCACAAATCCCATCCTTTCCCCCACTGTCGACCCCTTGTCCTAACCCCCCCCCCCCTCGGGGAGCTGTGTGATTGTAGCATTTTCCCTGAACAAGTTTAGAATGCCCCATAATGACATTGGGAAGTGACAGTTCCCTCACGAGAGAGGTCCTGTCTAAAAGTAGGGATAATCCCTGATCAGATTAGTGTGCCCACCTAATGTGCTTCCACCACGGTGGCATAATTACAAGAGTGTTGGATTCTGTTCAGACAAACCAACACTTCACTTTGCATGCATTGAGTGCCCCTTTATTCGGATATTCATCCTCTTTTACATTTGTAGAGACCCCCTAATAGTATGGATGCTCGACCTATGGACCTCCTTTTGTCCAATTCCAATGTTCAGAAAGATATATCATGTTTGTAGGTACCCCTAACAGTATGGATGCTCGACCTATGGTCCCCCTGCTGTCTTGGGCCAATGTCCCGGAAGACTGATGGAAGATATTTGAGTTAGGTCTCATGTTGTGAACATGTTCAGCGGTCGACCTTCATTTGTTGTCCCCATTTCAGGCTAACGCAATAAGGATGTTGTTTTTCGAACATGGTCAATAGTTGTCCTTATTTTCCATGCCCCTCCCATAGTACTCCGAATATGCGTAACCTGATTCAAATTTTTCATTTCCTTATCTTCAGACTGATTCCAATGCCCTTGGCATTGCCCCGCTAATGCGCTAGAGCATATTGAGAAGACGATTCATCGATTGGTCTGTGGTACCCTTCCTTTGGTTGGGCCTACGTATTCTCCTTGGAAATCCAGATTCAAATTTAAAATTCTCAAAGGTTGGTTGACGCTCCGATGATCAAGCGAAGTGATAGTACAAGCCTCCCTTGTTTCTCACATCGGGTATGGATCACATGTGTTTAGGAATGGATTGCTATTTATTTCAGGATTATGGTTGAGCATGTTAAACCAAAGGGGAAAGTATATTAATCCAAAGAGACAAGTAAATTAATTTCTCCATACATACAAAGAAAACATGAAGCAATAAGGTGAGGTAAGTTTACGGCTTCGTCCAAAACATAGCCCTCAAGGGTCGGCTTCTTGAATGGATGTTTACAATGCCACTACCTTCTGGTTGGTGGCCTCCCGAACAGATTCCCACCCCCTGAGGACTCTTTATTTATCGGTGGTCATAGAGTTTTGTTCGCTGACTATAGACCAAGCCCGCACATGTTCAGCTTGGAGCTCAACCATATGGTGACTTGCATCCACCAATTGTTCTTGGACGTTTGCCAGCTGGGCCCACAATTACTCCATGATCTTAGAGTAGTTTTCGATGAATCGCTTATATTATTTCTCTCGATACTCGAGGCATTGAAGCTCCTTCTCTGCCCTCAAAAATTCTTGGGAACTCCCAAAATCCTCCCAACACTAGGTGATGTCAGATAACCGGCTGCTCTCACGCATCATCTCAGTCATTTAATCATAGAACTTCTGGTGAAGGCATTGAGATTCTGCCCCTCCGGCACACAAGAAACTCATCAAGTTGAGGATTGATTCCATCTGATTCTTCCATTCCATCTGAGGTAGAATGAGAAAACACCTGATGCACTTCCATCCCTTGTGTCGGGTCATCCAGCTCTCCTCAGCTGCTTCTGGATCTAGATCATCAATTTCATCGAGATCAGTGGGCTGATAGACATGGAAGACATCCAACAGGCCGGAAACAGGGACTTCCTAAGAAATTCCTCCTAGGGGAATAGGCTGTTTAGTGTCTAAGAGACCTTCCGCTCTCGCCTCTACCCTAGTGGCGACTTCGTCAACTTCCGGCCCTACCCCTACAGAAGAACCAATGGTGTCCGCCCCTCCCTGCTCATTAATTTCTGAGGCTGACTCGATTTGAGAGGCATGTTCTGGATGGGGCGGTATGTTTTACATTTACTCACCTACAGATGATCCGGGCTCAACGGCCTGACGAGTCTCCAATGTCGTGATCACTGTACAGACAAGAAGCACCCTAATAAGTTTAGTCCTCTAACAATAAGTACCAGTATCGAGGAAATAAACTTACAGTAACCAAAGGTTCTAGCCTCCAGTGTTCTGGATTCTATAGGAGCTATCCTAGCAGGGGACCCCTCGGCACTCATCAGCTCGATAATGAGCGTCGGTGCCCTACCTTGTCCCATTGGAATTTCCCCCCTCCTTAAACTGGTGGATATTGATCAGAAACGCTATGCTCCTAAGTAAGATAAGGAAGGTCAATTAAAGATTGCAAAGTAATGAAAAGGAAAGGAGGGGGATAGATAAGGGTTAAAGCATACCTTGAGTAGTTTAGTCACATCCATATCAGGCCGACGATCTCGCCGCTCTCTCAGAGACTCCCTTGGTGGGATGCCCCTTGAGACCCTTCACCTTTGTGCTCCTCTTATCCTTCACCTTCCCCTTCGCCTTCTTCCTCTTTTCCTATTTCACCGCCCTCCGACCCATCATTGATGTCATCATCCCCCGACGACATTGTTTCCAGATCATGCTCCTGGCCGAGCATCACCTTAACCAAGAGATCTGGCTCCACACGCTGACCCCGTTGACATGCGTACATGTCCATGGCTGTTAGATATGCATGTCATCGATGGAAGTTCACTCTGTCAACAACCCGAACAAGCCCGACTTCTAGTAACTGGATTCTGTCTCGCACTATCTTCTGCCGAAGAGCTTTAGTGCTCATCGACTTCTACAGGGTTAGCCAAGCTGACCATAGCGTATGGAAATGGAATCTTGAGAAGGTTGATGCAAATATTTTATTTGATTTCCACGATGTTATCTGACCGCTCCATGGGACCCTCCTCCTCTAGGTGATGAGGGCCACACCATGTGATGCCCCCGCTACTGATGTCCTGGCCTGTGCGGGCCCTATTGCCTGGTGTGCTTCTGATCTTCCCCCTCTAGCTGCACTATACCTGCTCTCCCACCCTCCGGGTTCCACACGGGTGACTTTGAGTTTCTAAACCCGCTTCTTCAAAATCCCCTCAGGGTATTCTATGGCCCAATGTTCGGCATACTCCGTTGAAAGACCAGCTTCATCTCTGGTGGGAGGAAAGGTAATGACCTCTCCGGAGCCATAGTTTCTGAACATCAGCCACAACTAACAATGAAAAAAGGGGTCCCTCTCCTCACTTATGTTTGTGTGTACATTTTTTGTCATTTTCTAAAGGAACCCAAACTGCCTGGAAACCCTGGATGGCACATAATGCTCGCAGAAGATCTTCCCATCGATCCGGGACACAAGCATCCCACCTCTGATGCTTTGGACATACTCCCTCTGCTCCAGTGAGCCTTTCCCATTGTCTATCATATGTCATGTTGGGGTGGGTAACATGATAAAGGAGAAGTTGGCATGGTTACCAATCTTGATCCGTACTCCCTCCTCATTGTGCATCAGCAGAATGACCCAAACAATATTTATTAGAGAGGATCGCAGGACATCGCCCGAAGGACGGATGGCATTCGGGAAGCTGTACCCACCGTTGTGAGCCGCATCCCAGCCATGGAAAATCTAGAAGGGGCAACAGACTCTCCAAGGTGATCCCCACCTTGAGATGCATCCCAAGATGGTGTACAGTCGAGGCAGCATGGGGACCCCTATGTTGAACCTCTTGTTGGCAGCCATGATTCCAGCCATTACCAGGGTTGCTGAATGGATGCCCATCCTTGCGTCTCTCACTAGAAAGAGCCACCCGCTCAGGAACATAGTAAAAAATCTAGCATACCAAATATTCGAGTCCCGACTCTTGTTTATTCTGTAGCCCCATGACTGGTAGTGCCCCACCTCCAGGACTCTTCAATATGATCCACTCTTGCTCCTCTGTACTGAAGTTGGACATTGTCCCCCCCACCCTCGATTCTTGTCCTCTGAGTCCCTCTCGACGAACAGGTTGAACCATTCCTTGTAGGCGATGTCATTCAGGGTGTCCTTGACACACATCTTCTCCTTAGATAGTTCTAGTAGGTGCCACGTCAGTATGGGGGGTCAGTGATCTGTCTCCCCAGGTGTTCATCGGTTGAAGGAATTCGTCCTACTGATGGCCCTCCAATGGGATTCCCCTGATGTAGTGGATCTCTCAGAGACTGATGCCGGCTTCCCCATGATGGAGATGGAATGTGTCAGTATCAGGGGACCGCTGGGTAAATATATCTGGCCCGAGCTTGTGCTGGCGATAGAAGTGGAATTGTGATGTCCATACCACCTCAAATAATCCAATATGCGGAAGCTCGACCCCAAGTTGGTCACATTTATGGAAAACCCAATACACCTAGGCCCAGTCGATGGTAATGTTGCCTCCAAACCGCAGGTCCCAGTCCTACAGCCATCCTTTGGTCTCGTCAGTGATGCTCTAATGAAAAGTTCTCGCATAGAGGGCCAGCGAGCTCTCCGCGACAGGGTCACCCCCAGGAATAGTCCTAGTCCCAGCATTTAGGACATATACGTCCACATGCCTGGTTTCTCGTGCAGGATTATTGTTTTTGGTGATTTTATATCGAGGAAGATCATCCTCATGGGTCACCCATGACCACGATGTGTCCACCTCAAAACCTAGCAGAGCAACCTCCTCCAGAATACCAAAGTCCCACAATGGCAGATTATTGGACAAGGCATACTCCATTTGGGCAGGGGTTAGAAAATTGAAGAGGGTATAGTTGTTGGATGCAATCCTTTTGGTGCCATAAACCTCTGGGTTTTCAACCATTTCAGCCCTGCGAGTAGCGGCTTCTCCCTCATCGATCTGGTTTGCAGCCATCTTTTTCCAAACCTGTGTTTCAGTAGATGGTAAGAAATATGGGATGCTGGTGCAGAAAATTAGAAACCGCCGCAAAATTTTAGGCTGTTGTGCGAAAAACCCTGAGTGTGCACGAAAAATGACCCCTGATCTCATTGAGATTATGCGCATCCAGAGTGGCTTTTCACGCAGGGCCGAAGGAAATTTCACGCTAAGAGCTCGAAGCTTGTCACATGAGAAAAGTCGTATGGAGCATGGGATCCGTGGTAGCTTTTATAGGCCAAGCCTGGGTTCCGCACCTGTGCAAAAATAGAATTCCACGCCTTGCTTATTTTTGTGCACCGCTCTAGATATTTTCTCACATAGACCCTTTAGAGCCATGCATTTCGGCATTTCCCTTAGAATCCAGTCATTGCGACCCCTCGTTGATCCAATTCAGAGGGGGTAATTTTTAGACATCGAAAAGTTGTCAAGTGCTGGAAAAGGTTTCAAAACGAAAAAGAGATGTCATATTCTGACTCGGGGACCCCGTATAGGGGGCCCAGAGGGCTGCAAGAAATAAATTTAGAGGCACATGAAAAAATATGCCCCGCGCGGAATGTTATGGGGTTCGCGAAGGGTCCTCAGCATGGGTGCGAAGTAATTTTGCACCCCTACTCCGTGCGATGGTTATTTAACATAGAAATCTCATTCATGCAATTATGGCACAGTGACCTAATTTCTACGCCACCGAATGCCTATAAATAGAAGGCGACCCCCTTCCACTTCGGGGCTGATGAATCTGAACCAGCCCTCGTGCGTGAAATCTGTCTTCTGCGTGATCAATATGGCCTTCCGATATAGTTCTTTTTGCGCCAAGTCACCTGGAGGATCACCTACACATGATATCTCCATGGATTATACTGAATTCCAATCCCTTTGGGGTCAACCCATTGCACGCAATTCTTTCCATTGCACACAGGCTGGCCAATTGTGCAAAACCCCTTCCATTTCATGCACCCCTTACATTGCGCGCAATCACTCCCACTTGTACGCAATTCCTACATCTTGCGTGCTATCCTTCTAGTCGCATGTAAAGCCTCAGTTCAAATTACACACAAGATTAACCAATTTCATGCCAGCCTAGTTTTTTTTCACGCAAGCCTATTATTTTTCATGCAAGACTCAAAGTTTGCGCACAATCCCCAAGGACCCTTCACCTCGGTGCTCCCAAGGTGCCCCCTCGCGCGAGCACCTGATTCTCTTCGTATGGATTCCATTCATGGGTGTCTCTCACGCCCCAGGAATCCACATCATACAAATCTTTCGCGAATGACCTTCTAGGTTCTTATGAAGTAACATCAATGTCCCTTGGACGACACCGCCCATTTCGTTGCTTTGCCTCATGATTCAACTCATAGGAACACTAACGTCTATTACTTCTTTTCATAGCCACGCTAATGTGGACACCTCGATGGTTCACCCTAATATACACACTTTCAATGGCGTATCAGATTCCTTACCTCCCATAAGGAGTAGAGGGTACCAGTTTTGTAATTCCTAGGGGTGTAGAGGAAACCCACATCCTCTGAGCTATAGGACGTTAAACTTCCAAACACCATCATCCTCAGCACATGACGTTAAACTATGACCTGGCCTCGTTCCTTTCATGTAAAACCACCATGACTTGTACATTCTCTATGCCCACTCATCTCCATGGGGATGGGATCACCCATCACTGGGGATGATATCATCCTTATTGGAGTTGTGTTTGTCCGCGGGATCAATCATCCACCTTAGTGTAATCCCCTAGCCTTTCTTGCAGGAGGTAGCATCTCTACTCCTCCTCACTTCCTCGATGCCAAGGACCAAGAGGGGCATGGGTACATGGGTTCTTTTCACCCATTCCCTCTCCCGCTAGGCTTTGTCACCATCGGGCCTCCATCCCGGAGTAAGCCATGGCTACCTGGCCTGCTAACCACGCGTAAGCCCCTGTTTCCTCTTTCGGCTGCTCCACGCGTACGCCCCACTCTACATCCAACGTACGTACCTTTCATAACGTGATCGTCGGGTCTCTGCTACCTCTTGTTTCTCACACCAAGAATGACTCACATGAGCTTAGAGCAAGCACCGACCGTGACAACAGCTTGGGCTGCCTTAGAGTGTAAGCTCCAGTCCATCCCGAACTACAAGGACTTTGATCCATGTTAAGGCGTAGTACCTAGGAAACCTCCATGATAGTCAAGCCCCAAACACCTTGGGCCACCTCAGAGTGTAATCCCCATTCCATTACGAACTATGGTGACTTTTATCCATGTTAATGAATTTTACATAGGAAACCTCCATGAGGTTCAAGCCCCAAACACCTTGGGCCGCCTCAGAGTGTAAGCCCCAATCCATCTAGAACTACGGGGAATTTGATCCATGTAAAGGCATGGTATGTAGGAAGCCTCCACGAGGTTCATGCTCCAAACACCTTGGGCCACCTTAGAGTGTAATCACCAATCCATCCTGAACTATGGGGACTTTGATCCATGTCAAGGCATGGTACGTAGGATACCTCCATGAGGTTCAATCCCCAAACACCTTGGGATTCCTCAGAGTGTAAAACCCAATCCATCCCGAACTACAGGGACTTTGATCCATTTCATGTCATGGTACGTAGGAAGTTTTCATGAGGTTCAAGCCCCCAAACTCCTTGGTCTGCCTCGGAGTGTAAGCCCCAATCCATCCCAAACTACAAAGACTTTGATCCATGTCAAGGAATGGTATGTAGGAAGCCTCCACGAGGTTCAAAACCCAAACACCTTGGGCCACCTCAGAGAGTAAGCCCCAATCCATCCTAAAATATGGGGACTTTGATCCATGTCAAGGCATGGTATGTAGGAGACCTCCACAAGGTTCCACACCCAAACAGCCTGGGTCACCTTAGAGTGAAAGACCCAATCTATCCCGAACTATGGGGACTTTGATCCATGTCAAGGCAAGGTACGTAGGAACCCTTCATGAGGTTCAAGCCCCAAACACCTTGGGTTGCCTCAGAGTGTAAGCCCCAATCAATCCCAGACAACTGGGACTTTGATCCATGTCAAGGCATGGTATGTAGGAAGCATCCATGAGGTTGCAGCCCCAAACACCTTGGGCCGCATCAGAGTGTAATCCCCAATCTATCCCGAACTACGGGGACTTTGGTCCAATTCATGGCATGGTATGTAGGAAGCCTCCACGAGGTTCAATCCCCAAACACCTTGGGCCACCTTAGAGTGTAAGCCTCGGTCCATCCTGAACTACAGGGACATGAATCCATGTCAAGGAATGGTACATAGGAAGCCTCCATGAGGTTCAAGCACCAGACACCTTTGGCTACCTCAGAGTGTAATCCTCAATCCATCCTGAACTATGGGGACTTTGATGTATGTCAAAGCATGGTACGTAGGAAGCCCCCACGAGGATCAAGTAACAAACACCTTGATCCACCTCAGAGTGTATTTCCCAATTCCTCCTGAACTATGGGGACATTGATCCATGTCAAGGAATGGTACATAGGAAATCTCAATGAGGTTCAAGCCACAAACACTTTGGGATGCCTCAGAGTGTAAGCCCCAAATTCCTCCATCTCACATGATGTTAAACCGTACTTGCTATCTCGAACTACGGGGACTTCAATCCATGTTATGGTATGGTACGTTGGAAGCTTCCACGATGTTCAAGCCCCACCATCCGGTCATTCTGACCATGTCAGTTTACCGAACTCATGGGTCACCCCATAGTGTAAGCCCGAGATGCCCCTAAACTACGAAGACATTGATTCCTTGCCACGGTGATATGTTGGAAGCCTCCAGGAGGTTCAAGCCCATCACTCAGGACTCATCCTGATCTCCCCCTCGAGCCCATGTGTCTCGGGAAGTTCATTCCCTAACCCGAATGTTCCACTTCCTCTGGGTCCCATCCATGCATCCTTTCTCACAGGTCGTCTCCTCAGATTCCCAATCATCCCATCGAACTATGTAGATTTTGATTCCCCACCAAGGGGATACGTAGGAAGTGTCTTAGAGGCTCAATCCCAAAGCCATCATCCATCCTGATTCTTACCCAAGCTGCCACATCCCGGTGGGATCATGCCACCCAATTTCCCATTCCATTTGACAACATTCGAGAAGCCACCGACGTGTTGGCCCTAGCATCGGTGTTCCCTACTAGGGGTTCCTCAATTTGATCCACTCTAATCAGTGTTCTAATTAGCTTGATCTGTCTCTGCAGAATGTTAAACATGTGGATTACCCTATGTTAGAAATGGGAAGCTGTGGAAAACCTCATACACATTCCAACGGCATTTGATTCCTTGCATTCGATGTGGGATGCCTCGGGCTTCCGCGCCCTCAAGAATCCCTATAATAAGGGACAAAAGACATACATGCCAATCCCACAGCGTCAAGAGAGGCCATCAGTTCCTGACCTGACTACTCTCCTAACCAAAGGTTACTACCCTAACCAGACCCCTTGTAGTGTCCTGACAGATGCCGCGTAATTAACTGGTGTCCATGAAGATATGGCGCTAGGAAGTGTTTCACAAACATATAAAAAATCTATGAGGGAGACCTAGACTAGGTGATGAGACCCGAGGAGGAATCCATGGATGGAAGAACTGACATCCCATCATCCAATTTCAATCAAGGAGTAGAAATCCTTGAATAAGGAGTGGATGCCGCCTTCCATTGGAAAGCGGAAATACAGGGAAACAGCTGCGTGTCCTCTGCATGACAGATGCGCCCGCCCCAGTGAAAGCATTGGAACCAACGGTGATGAAGAAAAATGAGATGAATGTTTCAGGATAGAAAATTTCCCCATCATCCAAGAATACGTTGATGTATTTCATGAGGACTTACCATGACCTCCCCTATAAATAGAGGTAGAGTTCCTTATTAAACTCATACCGGGATATCATTCAATATCAAAGACCCGCTATAGGATTGAAAATGTGGAGCTATAAGAATTAAAGAAAAAACTACAAGATCATTTGGATAAGGGGTTTATCCGTCCAAGTGTGTCTCTTTGTAGAGTACCAGTTCTCTTAGTGAAGAAGAAGAATAGATCAATGTGGCTATGAATTGATTATAGGGAACTGAATGAGATCATAGTGAGAAACAAATACCCTCATCCATGAATTTATGAATTATTTGACCAACTTCATGGGGATCAATTCTTTTCTAAGATTGATCTTCGATCTGGTTGTCAATAATTGAGGGTTATGAAATAAGATATTCTAAAAACTACATTCTGATAAAGATATGGGAATTATGAGTTTGTTCTTATTCCCTTCGGACTGACTATTGTACCTTATATTTTTATGGATTCGATAAATATAGTCTTTAAGGACTACCTTGATAACATGGTGGTAGTTTTTATTGATGATATTTTGATACATTCAAAAAGTCGAGAGGAGTATGAATATCTTCTAAGGGTTATTTTGCAAACTGTATGGAAGGAGAGGCTTTTTGGAAAGTTTATCAAATGTGAATTCTGGTCACAATATGTTTCTTTCTTGGGGAACATTTTTACCAATGAAGGAATCAAATTTGACACTACAAAGATAAAAGTTGTTGAGGAGTGGCCTAAAGCTACAACAATAACTGAGATTCAATGTTTCCGTGGATTAGTAGGATATTATCGGAGGTTTTTGAAAAACTTTTCACGTATTTCTAATCCATTAACCAAGTTAACTCGAAAAGGGGTCGAGTTTATTTGGACAATGGAGTGTGAGGAATGTTTCCAAGAGCTGAAGAAGAGATTGGTTACTCCACCCGTGTTAAATCTACCCTCAAGTGGTGAAGGATTCATTATTTCTAGCGACGAATTTCTCAAAGGGCTTGAGGTGCATCCTCATGAAAAAATACCAAGTCATTGATTATACATCTCGACAGTTGGAGACTCATGAGCAGAACTATCCTACGCATGATATGGAGCTGGATGCTGTTGTTTTTTCTTTGAATATATGGACGAACTGTCTTTATGGGGTGAAATGTAATATATACATAGACCATCAAAGATTGAAGTATATTTTCACACAAAGGAATTGAACATGAGACAAAGAAGATGGTTGGAACTTCTCAACGACTATGTTTTTTCAATTAATTATCATCTCGAAAGAGAAAACAATGTTGCTGATTCATTAAGTAGGAAATACCCAGTTGTTCATTCCATGATAAGGATTCAAAGAGATCCTTTGATCAATGACCTGGTAAAACTGGACCTGGGAATTATAAGAGAAGGGACATCATTAACCCTAACCCAAATGATTTCCCAAATGTTATTACTAGATAAGATCAAGAAATCTAAAAATAAGATCCTTTTTATAGAAAAAGTTTGAGGAAATTAAGATTGGGAAGTTTCTTGAGTTCAATATTGATCGAGAAGGTGAATTGGAATTTTGTACAAGATTATGTGTTCCATCCACTCCAGAATTATAGAAGAAGATGATGGATAAAGCTCATATATCTACTTTCTCTATACATCCTAGAAGCACAAAGATTTATAGGTTCCTTCATGATCATTAGTGGTGCAATAATATGAAAAGGGAGATTGTTGCATACACTTCTAGGAGCCTAGTATCTCAACAGGTGAAGGCTTGGAGATAACTTCTTAAAGGGTAATTGAAACCACATCCCATACCATCATGGAATTTGGACAATATCACTGTGGACTTTGTTATAGGTCTTTCGAGAACATACAATGGAAACAATGTGATATGGGTTATTGTGGACCATCTCACCAAGACTTCCCATTTTATCTCCATTCAGGAATATTTCTCTCTTGATCAACTTTCCAGGATTTACATGAAGGGAGTGGTAATGCTACATCGAGTTCCACTTTCTATCTTATCTTATCGTGATCCAGGGTTCACATCCAAATTATGGAGACGTCCTTAATATGCTATTAGCACTGAATTGAATTTCAGTACAGCCTATCACCCCCAAACTGATGGCCAATATGGGAAGATTATTCAAACAATTGAGGAAATGCTGAGAACCTGCTCAATGGAATTTAAAGGTGGATGGGATCAACATCTCCCATTAGTTGACTTCTCTTACAACAATAGCTTCCACTTGAGAATTCAAATGGAACCCTATGAAGAACTATATGGGAAGAAATGTAGAACTCTTACATGTTGGCATGAAAATGGTGAGACAAAGCTTCTTGGGCCTAATAGAGTTCAAGAGATGACAGAAAAAGTCCATGCCATCCAACAACACATTATGGCTGCTCAGATTCGGAAAAAGAGCTATGCTGACAACCATTGAAGGGACTTGGAGTTTGATGTTGGTGATAAGGTCTTTCTTTGAATTTAACCTTGTAAGATAGTAAATAGGTTTGGGAAGAAAGGGAAGCTCAACCCTTGGTACATTGTCCCATATTAAATCCTCGATCGTCTATGAGCAGTGGTCTATCGGCTTGAACTTCCTCTAAAGCTTGCACGAGTTCATGATGTCTTCCATGTATCCATCTTAATGAATTACCTACCTGACCCTTGCACATGTACTAAACCCAGAGTTGGTACAACTAGAACATGGCCTCTCTTATGAGGAGAAGCTGGTGGAGATCTTGGATCATAGAGACAGGGTTCTACAGAACATGACTACCCACCTTGTCAAGGTGCTGTGAAGAAACCAAAAATTCTAAGAAGCCACGTGGGAACCAGATAGTCATTAAAGAAGAAGTACCCACACCATTTCTTTTCTAAGGGTATGACTAAAAATTTTTGGGGATGAAATTTCTTAAGGGGGGAAGAATGTAACAACCGAAAAATTTAAATAATTATTGTTTCCTAATTTTGTGTGTTATTTTATTTTATACTCAACAAAAGAATATTTTTTTAATTAGTGAAGTGAGTATAATTAAATGAGACTGTTGGGTTTTGATTGTTATATTAATGTTGGAAACTAAACTTGTAACATTAAAATTATGGTTAATAAATCCAAGTGATCCTGATTAATTAACACATAAAGAATAGTTTATGGCCTCATCAAGTACACTTGGGCCATTATAAGCCCATATAACGGAACATGGGATGAAGGTCTCACTACTGGGCTTTTCTCTAGACCAATCCCAAGCCGAACTTCATCATGTGAAACTTGAAAGAAATCAAATACGGCAGAAGTTAAAGTTGAAAGATATCACCACTCAGGCAATGTTGGCCAAGCCACCCCAAGATTCTATCACCTTAGCACACCTTACACTTTGGACATATGCTGGTGTTATATGGGGCTCTGTAATGAGACCATAGCTTCTTGGTGTAATCCTTTCAGACAAATAAAATTGTTATTTCTTATTATGGTAAATTTTGTTAATTTCAAATGTCTGGATAAATATAGGATGTATATTATTGATGAATTTTGAAAAAAATGGATATTTTAAATTATTTATGTAAACCATAAATAATTAATAACGTGTAATGATTTCTAAAAATGGTCTTAAATAGTAGTGTTTAGTAATAAATATTGAGATTAATAAGACCAAATTAATTTTTGGTGAATAATAAATTATGAATATTACTTTTGCACTTATAAATATTAATGTGAAAAAATGGAATAGTAAACTCACTTAATAATGCATTAATATAATTAAGGTACCTTGATTGGGTAATGTGATTCAATAAAATAAGTAAATAACTGTTTTGAAAATTATTAGTTAAGTATTTTTTGTTTTGGGTGAATAGTGTTTTTATTTAAAAAATAAATTTAAAAACTTTAAATAATTATTTTCCTAAAATGGAGTTCATTTTTTAATTTAGAGCATTGATATTATGTTAAGGTGAATTTCTAGGATTTTTCTGAAACAGTTGAATTTTTAGTAAATAGTAAAAATATAGTTTTGAGTTTCTGATGTTTAATGACATCATTAACGATGTAATAATTATGTAATCATTCTGGTCAACTTATGAATATTAATATATGATATGAGGTGTCCCTAGTGGCCAATACCATGGTCAAATACCCTGGGCAAGCCCATGGTTTTTCCAGTACCACTGATGAGGTGTCCCTTGGAAATTAATAATTTATTCCCTCACTTATCCTATAAATACCAAGACATTACCTCATTAATTTCATTTCCAAATCCTCCCCAAATAAGTAGTGGTCTCTTTAACTCCCAATTGGTCCTCCCAAGTTTCCCTCAAGCCTCCCAAGGTCCCGACCTTCAATATTTCAATGTTACTCTTTAAGGTAAGGGAATCTTTCACCCTCCTCTTTTAATCCATGACATCCTTTATGTTGTGTCTTCTAGTATCCATATATTTATGTTAAGGGTATGTTATTATAGGTCTCCATTACTTTAAATTTGATTTCTAATTGTTGAGAGACCCTTTCTGATCATATCAATTTGTTTTCTGAATCTTTAAGTGACGCTGTTTGGCTGCCGAATTTCTCGTAAAAGAAAATCACATATTCTCTTTTCTTTCATGTTTCCTTTTCATGTGTTATGTCATTAAACTATCCATAACATGATATTATTATGTACATATACTGTATTAGGAATAATTTATGAGTCTATTACCCTTGTCCCATCTCTTTTCAATGTTTTCTAAAACCATGTTATATAGTTGTTATGCTGTAGAAATATCGCCTATAAATTTCTATCCCTTTCTCTCCAGAAATTATCTTATTTTATTTATGTGAATACCAACAACTATATAGTTTCTATGGCTGTTCATAATTATTTAGAGATGATATATTTGATTATGGAATTTACATACATATAACCCTCACTCCGTTAACATGGGTTATAAATGACTTAATGATCTTATTTTCAAAAACATCTAAAACGTCATGATCTTTGAATGAAACCCATTTCTTGAATTTTAAATGGCTTATTTATGAAATGTTTTATTATGATTTATGTGGATCACATGAAAATAAAGACATATTAATGTTGTGCCCTAATAGCACTCTAATGCATTGTGTAAAGAAATTAATCTCTAGAGATGATAAGTTTCACGATACCTTGGTGAATAAACTTGGTAATTTTTATGACACCATGGGGATAAAACATGGTGATATATTCATGAATTTATAAATAAAATGTTGTATCCACATAATCCAGTCATGATTCATCTTATTTTTATTATAATATGCCTCTTTTTTTATTTCTCATGTCTTCATATTTTTCATCATGTTCTTATTCATAGCACATGTAAACTGATTCCCTTGTTTACCCACTACTACAAAAACAAGCAAGGGAAGTGACAACTTTTATCACAACTATGAAAAAAGTGCTGATAAAGTAACCATTTATGAGCACTAAAAATTTAGACCTAATAAACGAATTCTTTATCAGTGCTTTTTTCTTAGCGCTTATAATGAGTACGCTTTATAAGCGTTAAAAAATCATTGATAATGGAATGATTTATACGTGCTAAAAAAGAGTTGATAAATGATTCATTTATCAATGTTAAACTTTTAGTGCTCATAAAAGAAGACTTTATAAGTTCTTTTTTAGTGATGAAAAAACCATAGTCCCATATTTTATGAAATTAGGTGCATAATATCCTCCGTTTATCAATCCCTCATGGTGTTGTACCCCTACAACAACTCCTCTCCCCCGATCTTCTCTTTGTCGGACCTCCACCTCTATCCCTACTTCTTATCCACCCCCTCGAACCCCTTTCGCGGATCCTCATCCCTGAAAACCCTACTTAATCCTCTCCACTGGACCCTAATACCCACAAAACCTACTCCTCCATTTCAAAACGGTGTCGGCTCCTCCCATGCACCTCCCCCTCGTGGTCACACCTTCCCCTCCCAACGTAGCGCAAAAGGATCCCCGCCTGCTCGACGCTTCTTCTCCCCCTCCATCGAGGGTTAGATCTACTCTAGGAAAGTCTCATATTTCTCCTTTTAGGTTTATTTTTTGTGGATAGGTTTTGTGAGATTATTTTTCATTAGGGGGATGTTTGTATTCTTCCCCATGATAACCACCCTTGGATTAGATGCTAACTAACATAGAGTTCTAACAATCTATGTCATGAAATAACACACATAGTAGATTCTTATACTTGGTTAGCAGATGATTTTAACTAATGTATGACATTTTTATGATTCCCCATGGGTCCTTATGATATTTAGAACTAAAATTTATTTTTCACCAAGTGTCATATGTATGAGGGTTTGATATTCTCGTGAAAACTCAAGCTAGACCTTATTATACATTAATATTATTTTAATGTTGAGTGTTTTTTCCTCATCCTTCTGGCCAAGTGGGTTTGTCAATACATGGGAAAGTGGCCTTTCTGTAACCCCCTTCATGAAAAAGAAAAGTTTTGATATTACCTACCTCATTATTAATTGTTTACACTTTGTGGGTGTCATGATGTGCTAGTTATTTTGTTTATAGGGAAGGTTTTATTTATGATAGTGATTAGGACACCTCAAATATAGAACATGTATCCAACCTTGGGGATGTTATGTTCTATTTCCCTTAGTTTGTGAGAATATTTTTATGTGATTTGTGCAAGAAGAATTCTTTTCTTCCCTATGACTATCGAGGAATTATGGAATGCTTATTAAGGGAGTCTTATGGTTAACTCTTGGTAAGTATATGGGGTATGCATCAACCCATATACCAGAGATGATGAGTTTCATTGTGAAGTTATAGTGTTATATATTGTATCCCGCATTTATATGTTTCATAGTGGAGCCTATAATCCATTTAGGTTAATTTATTATTAAACCAAGATTCGGGGAGTGGCCTCTATTCTTCATGAACTAGGGTCATAGAAGATGAGGAGATCAGAGTAGCATATTCACGGAAAGTAGAATGGTATTCTTTGGAAAAGGAGTTTGGGTTTAGATAGTGGTATGAACATTTGAGGAATTGTATTTGGGTGGTTAATTCTTTTTAGGATTTTGGGATGTCTCTTGACATCGATCAATGCTAAATTCCACATATCTTTCTTTTATGTCAAGGATAATTTAATGGTGGTGTCCAATTATTAAACCTATATGACCAATTTTTCCTACGTGCTAGTCTAGATGGTTTTTTCTTGAAAATGAAGAGACATCATGCACTTCATTGGGTAGATAGTGATTCTTCCATGATACCTATTATGGGTATCAATGTTAGAACCTGGTTCTGGTTCTTGAGGTACGGGTTTCTTCTTTTCTCTTATCCTTATGTGTTTTTTAGAAAATAAAGAAAATGGGGGAAAATCCTAAATTTTGGGACTACACACCGTGTACTATTCCAAACACCGTGTACTTTGGCTATGTGGGATGAGTACACATGGTGTGTATCCATGTCGGTGATGAAGGGTGTAAAAATCGACTACACACCGTGTAGTGGATATTTACACGTCGTGTGTTCAGTCAGCAGGAAAATAGTAAGGCGGTGGAAGCAGCTGCCAGTGGAGTGGCAGTACATACCGTGTAATCTGAAATACACGTCGTGTACTCATGTCCACATATGAACTGTGTGGCGATGCTACCAGAGGAATAGTTAAATGAAAAAAGTACATGTCGTGTAGTCAATAGTACACGCCGTGCAGTTTATTTTCTTCACTTAAAATGGGAAGTAGCCAAACCAGTTCAAAGGATTTGAATAGAACCGGTGGAAGGAGTTGTGAGAGAAGGAAGAACCATCGAGGATCTCCAAATTGAGCATCGGGAATCCATTTTCACCTCTGACGATCTCGTTGGAACCACACGGGTAATCCCTCCGCTCTCCTTAAGCCGTTATTGCCAATACTTCCTCTAAGTGAAGTTATTTGAGTTTGAAAGGTGACTTTTTCACCTCATATCTATGACTTTCCTGGATAATTTGAGGATCGTCATTCATGTATACCATTCAGGGGAGTTTAAGGTAGGTGGCATGGTGTTTAAGTTCCAACTATTGTGCGTTTGTGTGTATTTTTGTGCTATGAACCCATGTTGGGATGTTGTGTGGCTAAGGCCATGGCTGTTTAAATACCTAGAATTGTATATATAATTAAATGTAATAATAAAATGTTGTTTGGGATTATTTCTTGGATCTAGGACCACCCCAAGGGTGCGTTCCTCTGTTTAGACGTTTGGAAAGGATACCCGAGGGTATGCCATTGTATTAATGTTTGTGAAATTTACTTGAGAGGAATTGAATGTGAATTGCTTATGTACATGTTGGGCATGGCCCGATAACTTGCGCTTGGGGAAATTTTCATTTTAGCCTGAGGGAATTGTTTGTTTATCCTGAGGGAAAGGTACTGCTTACCCTGAGGGAAACATCCTATTTTGGATGAGGGAAACTTTTCGTATGCCTGAGTGCAGTGACTTCTGTGCCTGAGGGTGACACTTCACACGCCTACGGGAAATATCTGTTATACCTGAGGGCAATGCCTGAGGGCGAGATTCTGATTACCTGAGGGAAAGGGTTTGTGTGTATGAGGACACTAACTGTTTACGTAGAAAATTCACTATAGTGGTTTTCCTAATGAATGATTAAATGAATAATAAAATGGAAACATAACTGGTAAAGTTAGTTACTTTTGAGTATTTCTTAGTTTATTGCATTTACTTTTGCACACTGTTGTTGCATGTTTACACACAGTTGAGCACAAGCATTTGGTGGGTGCCTACTGGAATTTATTTCTGACACCCTGTTTGGGTCATGTATTCGGCCCAAACAGATTACATTTCTAGAGGTTTGGATAAGGGCAAGGTTCCTTATACTGGTACATGATTGTTGCTAAGGAGTAGGGGAGCATGGGACAGGGATTAGGCTCGCAATGCTACTGGCTGTTTTATTTTGTTTTACGGTACTCTGTATTGTATTGTATTGTATTGTTTTGTAACATGTTCTAGATTTTTTCTTAAAACTTGAGACATGTTGCATCATTAGCTATATAACTATTGGTTATCTTTTACTACAGTTGTTTATTTTAAATGGGTATGGTTTATTGCTTCCGCTGCTATTGTTTGTTTGTAAATTCTATTCCGCTGTGGTACACTTTGACAAATGAGGGAATAGTTTCCCCACTATTAGAACTGGGCCCTCGCTGCTAGTCAGCAGCCTCTTGCATTTGGGGAAATGCGTTTGAGGTCATGTGACCAACCCAGTTCAGGGCACCCGTTGAGTTCACCCGGGCTTGGGATGTTACAATGTTGTATCAGAGGGTTTAATTTCATTGACTTACTGTTTGGAGCATTTTTCAGGGATAGGAAGGGAAAGGTAATTGGTAATAAGCTGTGCCCAGGCATAGCTAAACCTTGTGCAGGGAAAATCCAGTGTACCTTGTATTTTTGCAATTTTTTCTGATTTTTCAAATTCTACAGTTGATATGATTTTCACTTTTGAGTGACGCACTTGTGATTGTGGTATTCATATTTTATCCATGGGTTACATTTAGTTACAACCCGATGAGATGAGGGTATGCCATCTCATGCATCATTTAGGAACATAATAGAAATCACATTCCATGCATAGTTCCATGCCACGTAGGTGCATTAGAAATTTCATGTTGTTATGATAGTTGTTGTGGTAGAAAAAGAATGCTATTGTGATAACTGCTTTGATAAATACCTGCTATGTGATACAATATTTTTGGGTGAGACTGATGATAGAATGGGCACCAGATTTTGTTTCTGGGGAGTATGGGCCCACATTGACTGGAATTTGGTGAACCATTGAATGTTTATTTTGTTATAACACATATAAGATGTCAAACATTGATTCACGGGGATTATGGGCCCTCACGGATCGGAATTTGGCACTTAGGTGTTGTTTTTCAGAATTTTCTGGGTTTTGGAGTAGTATCTAAGCCTTGCTGTCCAGAAAACCCAGGATACACGCTGTGTAGTTCCTTGGACACACACTGTGTGGTCTTCTGTTCAGGAAGAAAATAAAACTTTTTAAGTACACGTCGTGCAGTCTCTTTCTGTGTCACGGACCGTGTGGAAGGGGACACGGGGAAGGGAAATGTTTGGGGAAAACAAACTATGTACCGTATGTACACGCCATGTAGTGTTGACCTAGAGTCCGCCCGTGTAACTAAAAACACAAATAAATGAGACCTTAAGACATACACGTCGTGTCCACTATGGAACATGCCATGTAGTCTGACCTGGGATCCGGCTGTGTAACTAACGACATGGGTCGGTGCAATCCGTTCATGTACATGCCGTGTGTATAAGGATCACGCAGTGTAGTGTGATCCGTGTATCTGGCCATGTAACTAACAACACGGGTTGATAGAGCTCGTATAGTACACACCGTGTACATGTGGGACACACCGTGTAGTCTTGTCTGATGACATACCATGTGGACCTAACCTTGTGGCTGGGAAATGGGGTGGTGTACACATCATGTGCGGGTGTAACACACCGTGTAGTGTTATCTGAGTAGTCGGTCGTGTCACAAATGACAAGGGAAGTTGGAAAATTACACCATACACGTCGTGTAGTCAGTATACACACCATGTAGTTTTGTTTAATGGGAGCTATGTGGCTTGGATGTGTAGAAGGACCTGGGAAGGGGAAGAAAATTCAGGTACACACCGTGTAGTCAGTATACACACCGTGTAGTATTGTTATGAAATCTTGAATGCCTTCTTCATCCTGTTCCCCTTTTGGTTCCTTCTTTTTCTGACTGTGATAATATTGATCTAAGGTGTGTGTTTGACCTTGTAGAGTCATGCCACCTATACGAACACACATATTTCTCCAAAAGAGCGGAAAAGATTATACTCCACAGATGGTAGGCCATGGTCTACTAGTGGATCCTCCAATAGAGCCAGATGTGGCGCTAGCTGTTATACAAGACACAGGCGCAAAGGTGTTGTTCCATGAAGGCTTTATGTGGTATATACAGTCATTTCAGGGAGCATAGCTAGCTGCCACATCTATGGCCGAGCAGACTCGTATATTCCAGCAGCAACATCTACCTATATTTTCAAGGGATGGAGGACCACAGGCTATAGAGTCTTGGCTGAGGTCTATGCAGACTATTATCAAGCATCTTAAGACACCTCCAGGGTAGAGGGTCAAGCTCGCAATGTATATGCTACGTGATTCCACCAAAAGGTGGTGGGATGTTACCATCTAGTCAGAGAATCACAGAGACATGGTGTGGGAAGATTTTCAGAGAGATTTTTATGATTTCTTCTTCCCAGAGACGCTGAGGGTAGATAAAGCTCGAGAGTTCATGATCCTGCAGCAGGGTGCTAGGTCAGTGATGGATTAGTCTGTTTGCTTCACCGAGTATCAGATTTTTTCACCCGTTCTAGTGGGTGATGAGACGTTGAGATCCAGACACATTGAGGATGGTCTTCGATATGACATCCGAGCACTGGTGAATGTTTTCAGGTTGCCTTCAGTACATGCTATTGTGAACCCAGTGCTGAATACAGATAAGAACCTTCAAGAGGTGAGTGGTGCTATCCAGGGCAGTTCAGCACCAGTTTCTGGTACTATTTCTACTGGGAAGAGGAAGCCAAAGATGAGTTTCTATCACGGTGGCAGTACTAGCCATGAAGTTTCTTCAGGAGGCCCGATCTTTTTCAAATAGTGCGGTAGAGAGGGGAACAAGAGACCGCAGTGTCCACGAGACCCAGTGGAGTGCCGATCTTGTGGCACGATAGGTCATCTACAGTGCTTTTGAAGGGCTTTTGTAGTAGTGGCTTGTGAGAGGGGTTCTGTGCAGACTTCGCGTGTGGGAGCAGGAGAAACATCTTCTTACCAGTCCGGAAACTGGAATACGTCAAGGCATGCAGGCAGGGATGGTGGTCGTGGCCGTGGTAGCCAGACACCAATATCTGAGAGGCTGCAGGGTGGGACAACTCAGGGTAGCTAGGCTATGTTGTAGGGCCACGACAGTGGGTAGGCATATGCAGTGCAACAGACCCAGCAGGAGGAGGATCTCATACCATCTTCTGTGAGATGTACTATTCTATTAGATTCTATGTTATCTTTAGTAATTTTTCATAGAGGTTCTACGCATAGATTTATATCATTACCCATTTTGGAGATTCTTGGGCTCTCTATTTCATCTTCTTCTGCTATTATGACGCTAGACACTCCTTTGGGAACTAGAATGACTGGTGTGCGTTAGTACAAGGAGTTCCCCCTTGAGGTTGGTTGGTGTCACTTTTTATGGGACCTATATGTCTTAGAGATGACACCTCATGACGTCATTCGTGGGATGGACTGGTTGGTTCCCTTTCGAGCCTTTGTAGATTGCTATCAGCGCAGGGTGAGGTTCACGTCACTAGAAGGCGGCGATTTTCTATACAAAGGTGAATGGGATGTTCGGGCAAGTCCATCTAGACCAGAGCAACGTGGGTGGGGTTGTGTCACAGCATAGATTGCGATTTTATATCTGGATGATCAGGGGACTTGTTAGAATTATTTCCCTCCAGTGGTTGATCATTTCAGGGATTTCTTCCCGGATGACTTTTTGGGTCTACCTCCAGAGCGTGAGGTGGATTTCTCTATTGAGCTTATTCCATGAGCTGCATCGGTGTCCATTCCTCTTTATAGGATGCCTACACCAGAGTTGCAGGAGCTCAAGAGGTAGTTAGAGGAGTTACAGGGAAAGGGTTTTATCTGACCCAGTACTTCTCCTTGGGGTTCGCCTGTCCTTTTTGCGTAGAAGGCAGATAGTACCCCCAGACTCTATATGGATAATCAAATGTTGAACTAGTTGATGTCTAAAAAATGATATCCCTTGCTAAGGATTGATGATATTTTTGATCAACTTCATGGGACACGAGTCTTTTCAATGATTGAATTGAGATATGGATATCATCAACTACGCGTGAGACCATTGGATATACCAGTTACAGCATTTCAGAGCAGATATGTTCTGTACGAGTACGTGGTTATTCCTTTTGGACTCACGAACACGCTAGCAGTTTCCATGGATCTGATGAATCATGTCTTCCATCATTATTTGGATTCCTTTGTGGTATTATTCGTGGATGACATCTTGGTGTACTCTCACACTTGACACGACCATGCCACCCATCTTGAGATCGTATTGAGTACACTGAGAGAGCATCAGCTATATGCTAAGCTCTCAAAGTGCCACTTTTGGATGGACCAGATTCACTTTCTAGGTCATATCATCTTAGAGGCTGGAGTTGCCGTGGACCCAGAGAAGGTGAGTGCAGTAGTTTCCTGGGAGCATCCTAAGAACGTGTTTGAGATATGATGTTTCTTAGGGAAGGCTGGTTACTACAGATGTTTCATCCAGGACTTCTCCTACTTAGAAGCAACGTTGATAGGTCTTACTAAGAAGGGGGTGAAGTTAGTTTGGTCGGAAGCTTGCAAGACAACCTTTCAGGACCTGAATAGATGGTTAAGATCTGCACCAATCCTGATACTTCCAGAGCATGGGAAGAGCTGTACAGTTTACTGTGATGCATCAGGTATTGGGATGGAAGTAGTGTTGATGCATGGAGATAGCGTTATTGCATACAGGTCTCGGCAGTTGAGGCCACATGAGAGGAATTACCTGACGCATGATCTCGAGTCGGCTGAAGTTGTTCATGCATTGTGCTGTTGGAGACATAATATCTTGGGAGAGCATTTTGTGTTTTTCCCTGAAAACAAAATCCTCAAATATATCTTTACTCAGCGTGACTTAAATTTGAGATAGAGAAGGTGGGTCGAATACCTTCAGTACTTCGACTTTGAGCTTTCTTATACACCTGGTAAAGGTAATGCAGTAGCTGATGCACTGAGCAGAAAGACTCAGATACAGGCAGTGTAGGAGGCCAGTGGTGAATGGCAACTTATAGCTTTGTTCTCTGAGATGCATCTGAAGGTGCACGATATTCAGGGGCAGACCTATCTTTCATATTTAGTTGTGACTTCTACCCTCCGGGATAGAGTGAGGATGAGATAGCTATCTTATTCAGAAGGCCGAGTTCTATGGGAGTCGGTGGCAAGTGAGGACCCTCCTCCTGGGGGGAAGGTAGGCGATGATTAGGTACTATGTTTCTATGGACGAGTATAGGTTCCATGGGATATACGCGAGGAGATGATGTGGGAGTTTCATGCTTCAGCCTGGGAAGTTCATCCAAGAGTTACCAAGATGTACCGCGACTAGAGACATCAGTATTGGTGGTCGGGTATGAAGAGCGAGATAAATGGTTTTGTTATAAGATCTTCCACCTGCCAGCAGGTGAAGGCGGAGCATCAGGGGACAGCTGGACTGTTATAGTAGTTACCCATCCCAGAGTGGAAATCAGATGATGTCGCAATGGATTTTGTGACTGGGTTGCTGAGGTCACCTCGAGGCAATGATTCCATGTGGGTTGTTGTGGAAAGACTCACAAAGGTAGCTCAATTTTTGACGATCATGGAGACCTTCAGTGTTGACGAGATCAGGAAGTTCTATATCCGAGAGATCATACTTCTTCATGGGGTTGCTCGTTCTATCATTTCTGATAGGGGCGCCCATTTTACATCTCGTTTCTAGTAGAGTTTTTAGAGGGCACTAGGTATACAGGTGCTTCTGAGCACAGCTTACCACCCTCAGACCGATGGTTAGTAAGAGCATATGATAAAGGTGATGGGGGACATGCTGCGTGCATGCATCCTAGACTTTGGGAGCTCTTGGGAGAAGCATACACTCCTATTTGATTTTTCATATAAAAATAGTTTTTAGGAAACTATAGAGATGTCACCATACAGGGATCTATATGGTAGGCCATGCTGATCACCTTTGTGCTAGTTAGAGGCAGGTGAGGCAGCTTTACTGGGAACACGTATCGTGCCGGAGACTTCTAAGTAGGTCCAGTTGATTCAGAAGCGGATGACTACCGTGCAGTCTCATCATAAATCTTATGATGATCACTGAAGATGACCCTCATAGTTCGTGGTTGGGGATCAGGTTTTCATGCGTGTTTCACCAAGGTTGGGACACAGGCATATTAGGAGGCTAGGTAAACTTTCACCGAGGTATGTGAGGCCATTTGATATTCTGAAGAGAGTCGGGTTGGTTGCCTATCGGTTGTAGTTACCACATAGGTACTGAGTTATGCACGATGTCTTCCATGTATCTCAATTGTGTCTCAATCATTCAGAACCTTCTCATGTCTTTCAACCCGAGGTGGTTGAGCTCGAGGTAGATGCATCCTTTGAGGAGAATCCGATTCGTATCGTTGATAGGAGCACGAAGGTTCTCTAAGGCCCGTCAGTTCCTATCGCACAGGTGCTAGGGCAGCATGGCCGAGTGTAGGACAAAACCTGGGAGAGGGAGACTGACGTACATGCTCAGTGGCCAGAGTTGGTCAAAGCTTTATCTTCACCACCATTAGAAGGAAAATTCGGGGACGAATTTGTTTAAGGGGGGATGTTTTTAAGAACTTGGTTCTTGTTCGTGAGGTATGGGTTTCTTCTTTTCTCTTTTCCTTAAGTGTTTTTGAGAAAATGAGGAAAATGTGAAAAAATTCAGAATTTCGGGACTACACGCCATGTACTTTGGCTGTGTGGGATGATTACACAAGTTTTGTAGCCATGTCGGTGATGAAGGGTGTAAAAACCAACTATACACCATGTAGTGGATATTTATACGTCGTGTAGTCAGTCGGTAGGAATATAGTAAGGCAGTGGAAGAAGCTGCCAGCAGAGAGGCAGTACACACCATGTAATCAGAAATACACGTCGTGTACTCATGTTGATGGTTGAACAGTGTGGCGATGCCACCAGAGGAACAGTTAAATGAGAAAATTACACGCCGTGTAGTAAATAGTACATGCCCTGTTGTTTGATTTTTTCTCTTAAATTGGGCAGTATCCAACCATGTTCATAGGATTGGGTTAGAACCGGAGGAATCAGTCGGGAGAGGAGGTCATACCTTTGAGGATCTCCAGATCGAGCATCAGGAATCCGTTTTCGCCTCTAACGATCTCATTGGAACTGCATGAGTAATCCCTACACTCTACTTAAGATGTTCTTGACAATTCTTCCTCTAAGGGAAGTTATTTGAGTTTGAATGGGGAGTTATTTAACCTCAGATCTATATTGTTCATGGAAGATTTAAGTATCATCATTCACGTATACCGTTCAAGGGCGTTTAAGGTAGGTGGATTGGTGTTTAAATTCCAACTTTTGTGCATTTGTGTGTATTTTTGTGCTACGAACCCAAGTCGGGTTGTCGTGTGGCTAAGGCCTTGGCTGTTTAAATACCTAGAATTGTATAGGTAAATGAATGTGATAATAAAATGCTGTTTGGGATCGATGCTTGGATCTAGGACCACCCTGGGGGTTCATTCCTCTATTTAGCCGTTTGGCCAGGATACTCGAGGGTATGCCATTTTAATAAGGTTTGTTAAATTTCCTTGAGAGGAATTGAATGTGAATTGCTTATTTACATGTTCGTAATGGCCTGGTTACTTGCGCCTGAGGGCAGTGTTCTTTTTTGCCTGTGGGCATTGTTTGTTCAGCCTGAGGGCAAGGTAATGCTTATCC
This sequence comes from Viscum album, assembly GCA_963277665.1. NCBI lineage: Eukaryota > Viridiplantae > Streptophyta > Magnoliopsida > Santalales > Viscaceae > Viscum > Viscum album. The sequence continues at coordinate 764,289,432 of OY728119.1, read as the reverse complement.
CGAGGGCAACATCCTATTTCACATGGGGGAAACTTTTCGTATGCCTAAGAGTAGTGACTTATGTTCTTGAGGGCGACACTTTGTATGCCCTAAGGAAATATCTGTTATGCCTAAGGGAAATGCCTGAGGGAAATATCTGTTATGCCTGAGGGCAAGATTCTGATTACCTGAGGGTAAGGGTTTATGTGTCTGAGGACACTAACTGTTTACATAGAAAATTCACTACAGTGGTTTTCCTATTGAATGATTAAATTAATATTGAAATGGCAACATAACATGTAACATTTTTTTCTTTTGACTATTGCTTAGTTTATTACATTAACTTTTCCACACTGTTGATGAATGTTTACACACAGTTGAGCACGTGCCTTGGGTGGGTGCCTACTGGGATTTATTTCTGACACCCTATTTTGGCCATGTCTTCAGCCCATATAGATTACGTTTCTGTAGGTGTGGATAAGGGCAAGGGTCCTTATACTGGTACTTGATTACTGCTGAGGAGTATAAGAGAATGAGAACGGGCTTAGGCTCATGATGCTGCTGACTGTTTTATTTTGTTTTGTTGTACTCTATATATTACTGTACTGTATGGTGGTGTAACATGTTCTGGCTATTTTCACAGAACATGAGACATGTATCATCAATAGCAATATAACTATTGGTTATCTTTTACTGTAGCTGTTTATTTTAAATGGGTATGTTTTATTTCTTCCGCTGTTGTTGTATGTTTTTATATTCTATTCCGCTACACTACACTTTTACAAATGAGGGAATACTTTCCCCACTATTAGACCTGTGCCCTCACTGCTAGTCGGAAGGCTCTGGTATTTGGGGTAATACCCTTGAGGTCATGGGACCAACCGGGTTCGGGGCACCCGTTCAGTGCACCCAGTATCGGGAAGTTACAATCAAGATTGTTGTTTTGAATGGATACTGCTCCAGTAAAGAACTATCCTTGATGTTTTAGGCCAAGTGATTTTAGTTAAGTACACCTACACTATGGAGAACCCGATTACGTGATGGAGGATGAATTTAGTCTCATGATATTGTAAATGTCTTTCACTTGGTTGGAATGTATTAAAGCTCTTTTTATTAAATCCATTAATTTATGTTGATCAATTCATAGACATAACTCTAGTGGGTTGGGACAATTCAACATGCTATACTACGCTTTGGATGGCTATAAGCATGTTCAATGATTATGCATATGGTTTGAGTTGATATCGTAATCTTTTAAGGTAGTGATATTCTGGGATGTAGGGTTAGTAACACCCACCCACAGTAGGCGTGTGATGCAAGTCTCATCTTAGGAGGCACTTTAGTTCATAGTTACCTCAAGGATATCCCATTACTCTAAGGAATTTAATATTATTGTGATGGGTATAGACATATCAAATTGCATTTTTTTAACATTCAGGCCACAATCAGAGAGGTAGTCGATGAATAGCCTTTGAAGAGGAAGGAACATGAGAAAGGAGGTATGTACAACACTAAAGTGATGGATGAGATCGGGGAGCAACAGGAGGTGGATGGATCTTTGGTTTGATTATACTAATACTACCCCTGAGTAGACCACTCCTATATTGGGACGTTAGTGGTCATAATCTCATATATTTGTTGTCACTAGAGTCTTTTTACCAGGAGGCCCCATGAGTGTTTGGAGGTATGATCTATGTTCGTTATACTTTTCTTATAGTACTATTATAAATAGGTACAAGAAACTATTTTTCCTATTTTTTCAATTATTTTCTTGGTATATGGTAGGCGTTGGTAGAGCCCCATGTTAGTGAGGGAGAGTAATTGAAAATTCATTATATGTTCATGATATAATTTATTTTCACTAACCTTAATTTTCTATTTCTTATGTTAATTTGGGTAACCAAACATATGATATTCCATAGTAATTTTGGATAAACCTAGGTTATTTGTTTCCACTGTGAATCCCTTTGTGTTTGGAAATTCATCCACTATATTAGTTTTCTCATCAAAATTGTATCCTTTTATTCATTTTGTTTGAGTTTGGTCAAGAGTTTTAAGCTATTTAATGTGATTATTTTGTTATGAATGAGGTGGCCGTAGGGGTGGATAAAAGAATGTATAATGTTTTGTTGAAAGGTTGGTTGATGGTAGAACTATTGGTAAGGGGGTTGGAATGTGTGTTGATTTTGATGGAAGGTATATCCTAGTTTTGTTGATTTCCAAATCCTTATTGGAAATCATTAGGCTCTATTAATCTCTATTTTTATAAGGAAGTGGTGCTATTATACTATATTTGGAAGTCCTTTTTTTTGTATTTGAATCATAAATACAAATATTTTATATTCTAATAGTATGGAGATGAATAATTATTAGGTGAATGCTAATATTTTGATATTAGAGTATGAGAATGGAGTGAAAGAGTTCATCAAGTTTTCAAAGGATCATGAAAAGGATTCTTCTCAAATCATTTTTCAATGTTTACGTTGTTGTTATTCAATAATAATTACTCCAGAGGAGTTGGAAGAACATTTGATATGTCATGTATTATATCAGAGTTATAAATGTTGGAATAAACATGGAGAAAAAGCGAATGTAGCTACTGGCTGGGGTAAAACTGTGTTTTAAGGATCGTCAGATATGAATACAAATATTGATAATGAAGAAGACTGTATGGAGGATGTGGTTATAGATGCCAATGATGATGAAGATCATATTGAGGAATTGATAAGGACAAGTGAATATGAACTCCGTGATTGTACCAAATTTCTTGAGAAGATAAAGAGTTATGCAAAGACACCATTATATGCTGGTTTCACTAAATATACAGCATTGTTAGCTATTATAAAGTTGTATAAATTTAAATTTGGAAATGGATGGAGTGATGTCAGTTTTACGGAACTACATTCTATCTTGAATGACATGCTCCTATAAGATAATGAGCTCCCAAACCAGACATATGTATCTAATCGAATGCTACACTTGATGGGTATGATTTTTGAAAGAATACATGCCTACTCGAAAAACTTTATACTCATTCATAAGGAGAAAGAATCACTTACAGAATTCCCAAAGTGTGGTGCTTCTCGATAAAATAAATACTAATCCAGTCCTACAAATTTTATATGGTACTTTCTAATCCTTCCAAGGTTTAAGCATCTATTTGGAAGAGAAGAAATTTCAAGACAATTTTCAGGGCATGTAGATAAAAGAAATAAATAAGTGAAATTAGGTCAGCTGACAGACTCTCCTCAATGAAAGATAATAGATCATGAGTATCCTGAATTTGAAAAAGATCTAAGAAACCTTCTTCTTGAGTTATCTATAGATGGAGTGAATAATTTTGGTTTTCTAACTAGCACTCATAGTACATGGCCTATTATGTTTGTAAATTATAACATGCCAGCTTGGTTATTCATGAAGAAGAAATTCATCATGTTATCTATGCTTATATTAGGACCAAAACAACCAAGTAATGATATTGATGTTTATTTGTCTCCTTTAATCTAGGATTTGAAGTTATTGTGGGATTCAAGTGTTATGTTGTATGATGCTTATAAAAGTCAATACTTCACGTTGAGAGCGATGTTGTATGGGATAATAAATGATTCCATGCTTATGGAAATTTGTTAGGCTATTTCTTTAAAGGAACTCAAGGGTGTCCCGTGTGTGAAGAAGATACAGAATCAAATAGGTTGAATCATTCATCGAAATCTGTGTTTCTAGGACATCGTAGATTTCTACCTCATCGACATAAGTACCGATCTTGGACGACATCATTCAATGGAATTTCTGAACATTTTACAACCCTGCCTCTATTGATAGGTGATTAGCTATTTGAGAAAGTAAAATATGTGGACACTATTTTTTGTAATGCATTTTTTAAAAACCTTACGAAAATAAGTTGGAAAAAGAGATATGTTTATTTTTTGAATTACCATAATAGAATTGTTTGTACGTTATAAATTTTCATGATGTGATGCATGTGGAAGAAAATTTATGTGACACTGTTACCAGAACATTGCTAAATGCCCCTGGAAAAACAAAGGATGGAATTAAGGCAAGGTGGGACATGGTTGACATGTGAATACGAGAAGAGTTGGCTCCCGTGAAGGGTGAAAATCGATTGTTTCTTGCTAAAACTACTTACACTCTTTCTAGGGAGGAAAGATATCAGTTTTTCAACTTCTTCAATGATGTAAAGGTTCCATTTGGGTATTCATCAAATATCAAGAACATTGTGTCAATGAATGATTTGATGTTAAAAGGTTTGAAATCACTTGACTTCCATGTTTTGATGCCAGATTTAATTCCTATAGATTTACATTGCATTCTTTCCAAGAATGTTATTCATATGTTAAACAAAGATTATTTATTTTAAAAAGCTATATGTAGAAAAGTTTTAGACCAGGTGAAATATCAATCTATGGAAAGAGAAATTATCATCATATTATGTGAATTAGAAATGTTCATCCTACCAACATTATTTGATATGATGGTTCATTTGATGTTTCACTTGGTGAGAGAGATTTGAATTTGTGGTCTTTTCACTATATATGGATGTACCCCATTGAAAGGTATATGATGATTTTGAAAGGGTATGTCAAGAATCAATGTCATCCAGAGGGTTGTATAGTAGAGAGATATATTGTTGAGGAAGCTATTGAATTCTGTACAGAATACCTATCTGATGCGGAAATAATTGGTGTCCTGAAATCATGTCACACAAGACACATTGACGGTGGGGGAATTTCTAGAAGAGATGGTGTGATCATCAATATTACAAATTGGGATCAGACCCACTTTTATGTTTTTCATAATATTTGGGAGGTTTCTCCATATATTGTAACCCACAAAAAAATTCTTAGGTAGTTGAATCCATCAAGGGATGAAAAATGGATATCAAATACACATAATAACAAATTTATAGTATGGTTTCATGACTATATTTTTAAGGAGTTAGATGAAAATCTGAATTCAATTTCTGAACGACTTAGATGGATAGCCACCAGACCAAGTGTGTATGTATTATCACACAATTTTTATGTAATTAATGGTTATACATTCTATAATGATGAACATGATAACGAGAGTACCATGAAAAATATTGGAGTTACACTTGTGGCTAAGGAGATTCATTTTTTTGGTAGTAAGGATAGAAATCCAATTTATGCAAATATGTCATACTTTGGTATTTTCAAACTAATATGGGAGTTGGATTATATGGAATTCTGATTGTCAATTTTTCAATGAAAATGGGTTGATAACAATAGTTGTTTAAAAATAGATTAACTTGGATTTGTGAAAGATAACTTTAATAAATAAAGGTACAAAGACAAAAAGTTTATAATGGCATCACAATTGGTACAAGTATTTTAGGCTCATGATCCTAGAAACCAAAAGTGGTCGATTGTTCTCTTATCGTCCAAAACTACAGAAGGGTGCAATGAAAATTCAGTTGATGATTATCCTTTCAGTGGTTAATCGGTTTCATTTTGTAGTGGTTCCAATGTAGATAATGTTTTATATGTTATAGGAGACCACAGTCAAGGGATTTGGATAATCGATAGAGGTGCCAAATCCCTTCAACCTTTGAAAAAAAAGAAACAGAGTTCAATAAATAGGTTATATTTTTTTGTAATATAGATATTATTATCTCATGTTATTATCTTATCATTACTGAATTTATGTATTGTAAATTAAATGTTCAACCACCTTTGCAGATAATGACTTCTGCACATTATGGTGTTCCAAACCTCGAGGCTAAACAAGTATCTGAAGCTATTCCAGCTACTGTTGTTGTTGCTGCTGCTACTGCGGCTGCTCACAGTGGAGAGTAGTAACAAGTTTCTGAACCTATTGTTGCCCCTAATGTTGAGGTCCATTAACCATCAACACATGGCATTACATCATTTAAGATGAACATATATATAATTTTTATATTGATGAAATTGTGGGGATGAAGGATTGACATCGCAAAAAACACAAGTGCATCGTAGTATGATAGTGTTAGCCAAAGTTCTTAAGGAAAAAAGCAATGGAATCAAATTTCATGTCGGATAGAATGAATGAGGCCAACATGTGAGTCCCAATAGGGCTATTCTTAGTAGTTACATTGGAATTTTTACTTGGAAACATGTGCCGATAAACATAGATTCATGACACCATGTTGTGTTCGGGTTGAAGGCTTTGATCTGGGAAGAACTTATGGTAACATTATGATATTATTTCATTAATTTAATAGTAAATAAAATAATGAAACAATGTCTTACTCTTCTAAATCTCTTGAAGAGTACATTTATAGTAGATGATTCACACAATAATTATTTACTAAGGCTTGCAGGAAGGTGTCATCGAGGTTTTCACACTATTTTAACAAAATGTCACCTAAAAGATTCCAAAGGTAAAATAAACCTGCACCTACCCCTTGTCTATGATCACCTGATATCCCAAGAAGCATTGGATGCATTTGTTGGCCGCTGTGGGGATGATAAGTTTCATGTAAATTGTTGCTAATAATACGTTGTTTGAGGCTATGTGTATGCATAACATTGATTGTCAATATTTCATTTGTGAAACAAAAACTAAGAACTGAAGATAAGAAACTTGGACCAATACCAACAAACCCCTATCATAATGTAAGGGTGGGGTATGCTTCACTAGATAAGAAAATGGTATGTATTTTAATTTTATAGTAATATTGTTAGGTGCTATGAAACAACATCATAATTATATTTCTATATTTATATGTAGATTGATGAGTCTAAAACCAAAGACACTTCCATCCCACGTCATATGATATTGAAGGAGGCAAGTAGGAATAAGGAATGGAAGCTAGGAGATGAAAACACATAAAAATTGTGTTAAATATGTGTATGTATGACATGATAAAAAGATTTATTTTAAATTTCTATTACATAAAAATAAATAATTATTTTTCTCTATCTGACACTAATAGGAATAAGATTCTCCTGTAGAGTATGCAGACCTATTATCAATGGATTTGAAGTGACCAGAATAATATGGTCGTGTCAGAGGTGTGGAGTTTGGGGTGACACCCCGAGTATATTCTGAGAAAAAACAGACAGATGACATAGATGAAAAAAAACTAAACAAATGAGCGAAGGACAAGCAACTCTTGAAGAACGATTTCAATGGCAGGGAGAGTTTCTAGAAAATTTTTTTGGGTGGGAAGAAAGGAGAAAAAATAACTTAGGAACAACCAGCGCATGAAGATCCCTCCCCACTCCCACTAGCTTTGAGGCAAGCCATTCCCCCTCAATGAACTATATTAGCCATGGTAATCAATTTTCTAATAATTGTTCCCATGAAATGTGAATCAGAAAAACACTAATACTTTTCCTATACTGATCCTTTACAGGGTGATAATGACTGTGATTTGTATCTTTCAACACCCACCTATCACCTTATAGCAAGGGATACAGTGTTCAACATCCCAGAGGACAAGTAGCATAATAGATCAATTCTCAAAGATCATCTGAAAGTGATGATTACTGTTTCTCATCATCCAAATGCAATGCTACCTATTATACTTAATGATGATGATATTCATATGGTCGAAAAGTCTATTGGGACATTCATTCCATGGAGGTCACAACTTGTAAGAGAACATGTGTGAAAATAGGTATTTATTTCCATTTTCTCAAGATAAACCTTTAATAATTAATGAAAAAAGGTTCTGAACCAATGAATGTTATTATAGATGGAGAAAGGGAAGGGGTGACAAGAAATGTCATCTCAAAAGCATCTAAAGGATCAAACAACTAATCCCAAAGAGCTACTGAAAGAACAATAACACCACCTATTATCTATCCACATTAAATAACATTGAAGACTCTTGTGCATACGAATCTAAGAGGGGGTAGTTGTCATATAGTTGTTTTTGAAAAGAATATATACAGAGAGGAAATTTAAGATTTTGTTGCTGCTGAAAATGTAAATGAGATCCTTGAATACAGTTGGCTAGGAATCATAGTTGTAAATTTATATATGATCTATGTTTTAAGGAATTGATTTTTTAAAAGATAATATAATGTGAAAATTATGAGTAAATGCATTCTATATTATTGATAGAGGTATATATGACAAACAGTTGAAAGGATATTCCCATGAGACAAAATTTGGACTCATTAGTCCTCATACCACATCATCCCAACTAATGAAATTAGAGACATCCAAAAAGGATGAAATATTTAGCAGCTTGCTGAAAACATTTGAAAGTAAGATTACAGATGACAGACTCATCCTAATACCAACCATACAGGGGTATAACTCAATGATTAAAGCATATAAATTATATTTTAACCTCTTTTTATTACTTATTACTTTTCGTGTTTTTAGACAACATTGTATGCAAATTGTGGTGAACATAGATACTCCAAAATTTTATTTTCTTGATTCAATGTAAGCATATCCAACAAACCGACCACACATGACAGAGTTTGTGAATCTAGAAGACACTACATCCTATGTTTTAGGTCTAAACATCAATTAATATAATTTATATTATCTTTTACTAAGGATTATATTATGATAGGGCAGTGTATAATTATCTTCTAAAAACGGAATAAGGATAGGAGCTAAGAATAAGGAGGTGAGAAAGTACTACGTCTGGAAAAATATTAGGGTATATATAATAAAATTTCATTATAAAGAAAAATAGCAACACAAGTTAGTTATTCTCTTAATGGTCAATTTTTTTTGCAGTTTCCAAAACAAACAAAAGATAATGATTGCAGTTATTATGTTTGTAAATTTATGAAAGAGATCATTTTTCATTAACAAACTAGCATCCCTAAAGAGGTATTTTTAAAAACAACTACTATTTCATTTAAATAATTTATTATTTATTTATTTATATATTTTGAAGTACTACTATGACTATTTAAAAGCCTCATACTTACAAGACGATATAGATTTGTTCAGAAATGAGTGGGATGAATACCTGATGGAAGATTGTACACAAATAGAATGATGATCTGACTTGGGGACGTATAAAATTGGGGGAAACTTTTGGGAGGGGTTAAGAGGATCAAAAGATGAAACATTTTTGTATGTAAATGTTTTTAGGAAAATTTTAATTGTTATTGAATAAAATATCCTTTCTTGAATGAGTCATTTTCCCATTTTAATAGATAAAATGCACCAGCAACATGCAAGGATGATGAACCACTTTTCTTTGGCCTTTGGATAAGAAAAACTAGTAAAATATCCAAAATAACTTCATATATGACCTAGTGAATTCATATTGTGTTGATAATTTAGGGAACGATACATGGGTCATTTGTGACATGTACGAGTCAACCCCGCCTCAATCCAAGGCACAATGTGGCCAGAATCACTCAAAGTCTCTCTTTTGTTTAAAATGGACAGGATTTAAAGTGAAAACAACAAATGAAAAACAAAAAAATGACCAAATACATTCATATTGTTTTGATACATTAGTGTAATGATACACGAGTCATTTTTGACATGTACGAGTCAGCCCTGCCTTAATCTGAGGAATGGTGTGGCCGGTATCACTCAATGTGTCTCTCTTTTGTTTAAAATTAACAGAATTTTAAGTCAAAAAGACAACTAACGTATGGAAATCTGACAAAAACAATTATTATTGTGTTGATACATTAGGTGAATGATACATTGGTAATTTGTGATGTGTACGAGTCAACCCTTCCTCAATACGAGGCCTGGTGTGGCCGGTATCACTCAGAGTGTCTCTCTTTTGTTTAAAATGGATAGAATTTTAAGATAAAACAACAACTGATGTAATAAAATCATACCAAACGCATTTTTATTGTGTTGATAATTTAGGGGAACTATCCATGGGTCATTTTTGAGGTGTAGGAGTCAACCCCTCTTCAATCTGAGGCACGGTGTGGCCGGTATCACTCAGATTGTCTCTTTTTTGTTTAAAATGGACATAATTTTAAGTTAAAAGAAAAACTGATGAATGAAAATCTTAACAAACACATTTGGATTATGTTGAAACTTTAGGGTAATGATCCATGGGTCATTCATGATGTTTAAGAGTCATCCCCACCTTAATCTGAGGCACGATGTGGCCGATATCACTCAATGTGTCTCTCTTTTGTTTAAAATGGACAAACTTTTACGTGTAAACAACAACTGACATACTGAAATCTGAAAAAAAAACACATTATAATTGTGTTGAAAAGTTAGGAGAATGATCCAGGGGTCATTTGTGACATATAAGATTCATCCCTCATTCTAAGGCACGGTGTGGCCGATATTACTAAAAGTCTATCTTTTATCTAAAATGGGCAAAATTTTAAGTGAAAACAACAACTAACTTATGGAAATCAAATAAAACACAATAATATTTTATTGGTACATTATAGAATGATCCATGGGTCATATGTGACATGTACGAGTCAACCCCATCTCAATATGCAGCTCGTTGTGGCCGGTATCACTCAAAGTGTCTCTCTTTTGTTTAAAATGGACAGAATTTTAAGTGAAAACAACAATTGATGTACAAAAATCCAACCAAACGCATTCGTATTGTGCTGATACTTTAGGGTAATGATACATGGGTCATCTGGGATGTGTAAGAGTAATCCCCACCTCAATATGAGGCACTCTGTGACCGAAATCACTCAAAGTCTCTCTTTTCATTAAAATGGACAGCAGTTTAAGTGAAAACAACAACTGACTTATAGAAATTCAAACAAACAGATTCATATTGTGTTGATACTTTAGTAGAATGATTCATGGGTCATTTTTGACTTGTATGAGTAAACCTTGCCTCAATATGAGGCACAGTGTGGCTGGTATCCCTCAAAGTCTATCTTTTGTTTAAAATGGACAGAATTTCAAGTAAAAACAAAAACTGACTTACAGAAATCCAACCAAACGAATTTGGATTGCATTGATACTTTAGGGGAACAATACATGTGTGATTGTTTATGTGAAAAAGTCAAACCTGCCTCAATCTGAGTCACAATGTCGCTAGTATCACTCAAAGTGTCTCTCTTTTGTTTTAAATGGATAGAATTTTAAGTGAAAACAACAACTGATGTACGAAAATCAGACCAAATGCATTTATATTGGGTTGGTAATTTAGGAGAACTATAAATGGGTAATTTGTGACATATAAGAGTTAGCCTTGCCTCAATCTGAGGCACGGTGTGGCTGGTATCACTCAAAGTCTCCTTTTTTTAAAATAGACAGAATTTTAAGTGAAAACAACAACTAACTTATGTAAATCCAACCAATCACATTTTTATTGTGTTGATACATTAGGGGAACGATCCATGGGTCATTTTTAACAATAACGAGTCAACCCTACCTCCATCTGTGGCATGATGTGGCTGTTATCACTCAATGTTTCTCTCTTTTGTTTAAAATGGGCATAATTTTACGTGAAAACAACAACTGACGTACAAAAATCTGACCAAACAAATTCAGATTGTGTTGATACATTAGGGAGATGATCCATGGGTCATTTGTGACATTTATGAGTCAACCCTACCTCAATCTATAGAACAGTGTGGCCAGTATCACTCAAAGTCTCCTTTTTGTTTAAAATGGACATAATTTTAAGTGAAAACAACAACTGACTTAGGTATATCTGACCAAATTCATTTGGGTTGTGTTGACATTTTAGGGGAACTATCCATGAGTCATTTGGGATGTTTAAGAGTCAACCCTGCTTCAATATGAGGCACGGTGTGGCCAATATCACTCAAAGTGTTTCTCTTTTGTTTAAAATGGACATAATTTTAAGTGAAAACAACAACAAACGTACGAAAATCCAACCAAACGCATTAGGGTTATGTTGATACTTTTGGGGAAAGATACATGGATAATTTGTGACATTTAAGAGTCAACCTCGTCTGAATCCGAGGCATGGTGTGGATATTATCACTCAAATTATCTCTTTTGTTTAAAATGGACAGAATTTTAAGTGGAAACAACAACTGACATATAGAAATATGACCAAACACATTTGGATTGAAGTGATACCTTTGGGGAACAATCCATGGGTCATTTTTATATGTATGAGTCATCCTAGCCTCAATACGAGGCACAATGTGGTTGGTATCACTGAAATTGTCTATTTTTTCTTTAAGATGGACATAATATTAAGTGAAAACGAAAACTGACATATGGAAATATGACCAAATGCATTCTAATTTTGTTGATACTATAGATGAATGATCCGTGGGTCATTAGTGATGTGTATGAGTCAACCCCATAGAAATCCAAGGCACGGTGTGGGAAATATAACTCAAAGTCTCTTTTTTTTAAAATGGACAGAATTTTAATTGAAAACAACAACTGACTTACAAAAATCCATTCAAGCGTATTCGGATTGTGTTTATACTTTAGGGTAACAATACATGGGTCATTTGTGAAGTGTACAAGTCATCCCTGCCTCAATATGAGAAACTGTGTGTCCGGTATCACTCAAAGTGTCTCTATTTTGTTTAAAACGGATAGAATTTTAAGTGAAAACAATAACTGACATACATAACTCCAAAAAACACATTCATATTGTGTTGATCATTTAGTAGAATGATATATGGGTCATTTGTGACATGTATGAGCCAACCTCACCTTAATCTGAGGCACATTGTTGCCAGTATCACTCAATGTGTGTCTCTTTTATTTAAAATGGACATAATTTTAAATGAAAACGACAACTGACACACGAGAATCCAACCAAACGCATTCAGATTGTGTTGATACTTTAAGAGAACGATCCATGGGTCATTTGTAACATGTAATAGTTAGCCCACAAACCCCCTGGATGGCACTCCACCCCTCCAAGACACAACCCCAACACCTGGACACCCCCACCCCTTGAACACCCCCACCCCATGGAATGCCACCCCACCCCCTAGACACCACCTCACCCACCTTGGGAAACACCACCATCCCTCAGGACACCACCCCACCCTCCTTGGACAACCCCACCAACCCCCTGGACTACCCCCACCCCCTAAGTACCACCCCACCCCTTGGACACCCCCATCCCTCTATACACCCCCACCCTATGGAAAACAAACCCCTGGAATTCCACCCAACACCCTGGACACCACCCCACCCCCTGGACACCCCCATGGATAGACCCCAACACCATGGATAGACCCCACCCCCCTAAACACCCCCAACCCCCTGGACACCCCCACCCCCGAGACCCCCACCCCTCCTAGACACCACCCCACCACCTATACAACCTCACCACCCCTGGACACCCCCACCCCATGGAAAACCACCCCACCCCCCTAAACACTACCTCAAACCACTTGGATATCCCAACAACCCCCTAGACCGCCCCCACCCCATGGAAAGCCCCCCAACCCCCTGGACACCACCCCACCCACGTGGAAACCCCCACCCGTAGACACCCACCAACCCAATGGACGACACCCTCACACCTTCTAAACACCACCCCCACCCCAACCTGGAAACCCCCCACCCCTTGGACAATGACCCCCACCACCATGGACACAACCCCACCACCCTTGGACAGCCACACCAACCCCTGGACCTCCCCCAGGACACCACACCACCAGCTGCACAACCCCACCCCTAGAAATCACCCACAATCCCCTGGACACCACCCCACCCACTTGAACACCCCCATGGACAACCCCCTGGACACCCCTACTCTCCCGGACACCCACCAACCCCCTGGATGGCACCCCCACCCCACCACCTGGACACCCCCACCCCCAAGACACCCCACCCCATTGGACAAACACCCCCACCCCCTGGACACCACCCCACCCCTAGGACACCTCGACCTTTATGGATGCCCTACACCCCCTGAAAAGACCCCCAACCCCCTGGACACTACCCCACCCCCTGGACAACCCCCCTAGATAGCCCCCCATCCCTGGACACCCCCACACCCTAGACATCCACCAACCCCCAGAATGACACCCCTCCCCTCCTAGACACCACCCACCATCTCAACATCCCCCACCCCCTAGACACCCCCACCCCCTTGGACAGCGACCCCACCCCCTGGACACCACCCCACCCCCCTTGGACAGCCCCGCCAACCCCTGGACTACCCCCATCCCCTTGGACACGACCCCACCCCCTGGAAAGCCCCCCCAGCAACCAGGACCCCAACCCACCCCTGTACACCCTCATTGATAGCCCCCCCCAGACATCCCCCACCCCTGGACACCCCACCATCCCCCTGGATGTCCCCCACCCCCTGGATAGCCCCCACCCCTCCCTGACGCCACCCCACCACCTGGAAACCCCCCACCACTGGACAAACCCACCCCCATGGATAGCCCCCACCACCCCATGGACACCACCCCACCCCCTTGGACAACACTATCCCTGGGTCACCCCCATCCCCACAGACACCCCCACCCACCGGACACCCCTACCGCACTTGGAAATCCCCCCAAACCCCTGAACATCCCCCAACCCCTTTAATTCTAAATTGAATTTTTTATGTATTTAATTAACTTATGAATTATGTGTTAATTTTTTATTGGAATACTTGTTGATATGATGATATTTTTTCCGATCTTGTTTGGGTGAGCTGCTGCAAAATTTTATATTACAATATGCAGGGAATTTATCAGCACTTTTTTCATACTGATAAAGGTATCATTTATCACTACATTTTTAATGCTGATAAAGGGTACCTTTATCAGCCCTCATTTAATGCTAATAAAGCTTACCTTTATCAGTGATTTTTATCTCTGATAAAGTCTTCCTATATCTGTGATTTTGTAGTGCTGTTAAAGCCTGTTTTGAGCGTTGATAAAGCCCATTTTATAGTAGTGACCCATTACTGGGCCTTCTGATCACCCTTTCCTTTAATGTATGTCTCAATTTTATGAGATGCATTAATTGTATATAGGATGAACCTATGATGAAGCCTTACAAGTGGTTTATAAGAATGTTTCTTGTTGTTTTCATGTATTATGTTCTTGATTTCCGAGACACTAGACTTTAAAGATCCTATTTTTTTAAAATGTAATGAAAAGTTATGTTATAAAAAGGTGGGATTCCATACCTGCTCTTTATTACACACTTAAACATGATTTATTACATAAAATTGCACATAATAAAACTGTGAGGATTGATAGGTATAGTGTCTTAGAAAATTAGGAACATTACTTAACAACATTGAATATAAAACACAACATCTTGATTGAAAACTTCCTTTACATGACCACAACAATCCTTTGTACTTAGCATTGCGTGGGATAACCAATGGTCATGTATAAGAAAAGGGTGATCCAAAAAGCACAGTAATGGAGTAAACGGGAAATAACATAAAGAATATAGTACATTTTAGGATATAATCAAATCAATGGAGTGAAATAGATATATGAACATAAAGTCATGAAATAGCATGGTTATCATAACATTGAAATGTGGCAACACTGTTTAACATGATATTAGCATAATCCAAGGATCATTTTACATGGAGCATGAGTAAAACCTCATTGAACATGAATTAACATGAGTAAAATCTTATTTCACTTGAATTATAATGAGTAAACCCTCAATACAATTGATTTATCATGATATTAATCATTATTGAATGCATTGGAGTGTTATCAGGGCACACCTTTTATAAACATTTCATTTCATGCATAAGTGTTCCACAAGGATCATACAACCTGTATTCATTAAAAATCATAATTTATTATATGAATAAGAGATGTGGAATACATAAATTTAAGTCCTAAATTAACAAGTACAAGTGCATAAAGGAGAATACCCTTGATAGTGAAATGGGTATGGTATTCACTTACATGAGTATTTTGGAATTATAAATTTCGGTGTACCTTCAGCAACACAACAACATCATGTAGAAATCGTAAAATGGGTTTATGAGGCCGAAAGGGGTATCTCATCATTTATAAATGAAATGGAATGTAATGGGGACATTTAACATAATATCCCAACATGTTTAATGCAATTTATATTCATAATATAAAATGATTTATTTAGTGTAAATGAGAAGAAAGAAATTCATTACAGAATTTCGGCATGATAATGGGTGTTCGTGGGAGAAATTAACAAGATAGAAAGAGTTCTATCATTATTAAAATATAAGGAGGTCAGTATGGTGGAGGTAAAAAATCATACCACAACATTTTTAATTGAAAATAAAAGGGTATAATAACATAAAGAAATTTGGAAAAAAATGAGAACAGAAAAAATCCATTACTTGGATGTCTGATCCCAAAGGCTTCGTAGAGGCTTGAGAGAGGCTTATTGGAAGATTGGGGAACCTTTAAAAAATTCTAGAGACATGAGGGAATAAGTTGGTCGTTATCCAAAGGTTTTGACCGAATAGTAATGTTAGATTGTGTGGGTTTATATAGGAATGAAGATGGAATTATTTATTATTTAGGTTTTGGACACTACACATTAAACTAATCAAAACCAAAAATTATACCATGGTTTTCCCCATGGTTTTTTCCAAAGTGGAGTGGAAATAAATATTTTATAAGGACAATTTCTTAACATAATAAAAAATTAGGCCTTTTTATGTGGAGGTGAGTCACACTATCAAGGAAATCATTTTAAAATGTTAAAATAGTTTATATGCCTTGGAGGGTCCACTAAGGCATTGTAAAATTAATAAAAAAAATCTTAAATCACATTATTATAAAATTTTAAAATATATATTGGACGAATATACTTAATTTTGGAATTTATTACATCACTATTGGGTCATTATGATGTCATAAGACACATTATATATTTAAACATTGTTTAATTTTAACCTAAAAGTTTGACTATCCCATAAAATTATGGAATATTCACCATTAGATAATTTCGATGTTATGAATACAAAAATAATATTCATTTTATCCAAATAAGTTTCTTAATATGTGATTTTTTAATTTCAAAATAAAAACTGACTTTTATCGAAATATCATTGGTTTTTACAAAAACAACTTTCAAACCTTAATAAAAATTACAATTGTATTAATAAAAGTTATACAATCATATATATTTAATAAAAATTAATTTAGTAACATTATTTTATTAAAATATTATTTAATTAAAAAATCCATTAATTCATCAGCATAGCTTTCTTAGTTGAATATTATCTAAAACACTTTTTGTTCTTTAGAAACCATTTACAATGTGATAATAATAAAATAAATGTATATTTTTTATAAAAAAATAATGCACATAATAATAGTTTTACGGTCTTGTTACATAACCACTTATAAAACCCTAATAATAAATAAGGGTATGGTGTGCGATAGTGATAGACTCATTGGGTGGATTAGATAACATCGCTCAGTTTTTAATCTCTAATAAGTTCCACTTCTCCCATAGTTGATTTTATTCTAGCTTAACGTGTCGAAACTAGGCTTGGTCATAGCCAAGAGTGAATCCCAGTGATGCTACCTCGTTTCCAAGATCCAACAAATGGGCTTCATATAGAACAATTCTATTGGATGAAGCCATCACATCCTTTTTCTAAGTAAATTGTATTTGTTAAAGCCCTATATTTATACTAATCATGTGATCACTATTGAATAACTATATTAGAAATGGAAAAAATTATTAACGGTATTTTAAAATCCAAAAAAATAATTTCAATGAAGTTCATATGTTTTTTAAAATCATTTTACATCCTAAAACATTTAATTAGATCAAGAGGAATTTTCATTAATAAAAGTTTGGGTCATTACACTAGTGGTGTTATTCTTTTTGTGGTGATGCATTGATAAATAATTGAAACATGATATTTGATTAATAACATAAACATTGTTAAACAAATTGATGCCCCAGGATCAAACCTATTCTATGATCACCCCTATTATTTAAAGTGAAATTAAAGAACCCATTTTGGATAAATCTGAATATGATCAGCTTAATGGTGTGGACCTATGTTGTGTTTATTGGGTTCAAGACTTGTGTGGGTTGTGTGGTGCTATTTTTGGAGGTACATTTTTGAGTACCAGGGGTGGAAAGAGTGGTTGGTCATGTGAATGGGGAAGGGTATGTTTGTAATGTGGGGCTACTGTTTGGTGATATTTTTCTGTGGTTTTTGTGTATGGGGTGGTACAAGAGGTGTGAAAAAATCTCATGTTGAGAGATTGATTGATTATGGAATTGATGAACATGTAGGTTGTGGTACTTTCTTTATTTGTGTGGTGACCATTGAATTTGTCAGGGAAGTGGGAATATGATGGGTTTATGTTATGTTTATATAGTATAATTGTGGCGTGGTCTGGCTTGTTGTGTTGGGTATGGATGTTGATGGTAGTTTCCTTGGGTATTGAAGGAATAAAGTAAGGTGAAACCCTTAATTAATAGATAGAAAGAGGTTAAATAATAATGGTTTAGTCTTGTGTTTTATTGTGGATATTTTTGTGGTTGTATATATAAGGGTAAAAAAAATGTGGTTCTAGGTGGGATGGTTGTTTGTTTGTAACCCTTAGGTTAGGGTGAGTGTTTTATTACCTATCTGCATAAATTTTAGTTCCTTGTGATTTCTATAGGCACCCACCCTTGTTGAGAACAACATGCCGAAAACCTAAATTTCATGGGGAAGGGTGTCTCTTCTAGCATCATGGTGGGAGGATGGATGGATAGATGCTAACCTTCTTCCTTGCACCACATTATGGGTTCTTACTGATTCAGCATATCTAGAAAGGCTATAATGGATTGAGGTTTACTATTTTCCAAGATCCTTAAGGCAGGTTGTGTTGTGACATAGGGGCCTAGGTCTTTGCAGGTAGGATTGTTTCCCAGGTGACTTGGGGATGAGGTCTATATGTTTTCTGGTGATAGTTGTGGTTATTGTAACCCTAGTGTCTACAGGTGGGATGTGTGTAGTTTTGGACTAGATGTGTGCGGGTATATTTGGTAGTGTGACTGCATTTGGGGAATGGTGGTAGCGTCAAGATGTTATCCATTAGAAGTGAGCCATTAACCAGTGGAAAATGTAGAGTAGGGTACCCAAATCATCTATGTGATTATATTATTATCTTACTTGACTTGAATATTTTTGGAGAGTGTGCCTTGCTGAGGCTGGTCTACTTATCTTTCCTTGTTAGGCACTATTGATTTCTACTATTTTTATTGGGGCGTCAGTATTATTCACCCACTTGTGCATGAGTGGATTTATTTTTCCTACTGGGTATAATTGTATACTCACCCTACATTTTTGGAACTATTTGTAGGTTTCTAGGAAGACATTGATGGTCGATCTAGAATTTACTAGCTCATGTATCAGGATAATTATTGTGGGGATTCTTAGTCTCTTTCTTTATTACTATTTTGGTGATCTGGTTGTACTTTTTTCAGAGTTTACATTTAAATATTGCATGGGTTAGATTTTGTTTTCCTTTTTATAAAACATTGGTGTTGTTTGGTATTTTTACCATACAATCTCATGATCCTATTTTCATTAAAAAGGTTAATGCATTCCATTTTGTGTGACATTCTATACAGTTGGTGCTAATCTCCACTCCGAGGACTATTGAAGGTAGGAATAGGGGTCATTATCTCACCTTCATATTGAAGAAGGTTTGGTATGACACCTTACAGTCCATTCCCTCATCTCGAAGAAGGTGGGTCATGACAGAATGGTATCAAAGGTGATGGTTGAGAGATAGGTAGGTGTTCGTAGTTAGGAACAATGAGGATTTCATGGGATGGTAGGTCAACGATATTAGGAAATCATGGTGTGTGAAATAGGCTAGGGAAGACTAGCTTGCACATGTGATTTTTGGGCCCCTGTGATCTGATTCAATGACTTTGGGAATACCAAACGACCATGTGAGGCTACACTGATTACTAGGTAGAGACCCTATGAATGGTACATGTATCATAATGACTTTTGTTCTTGTGTGAATTTGAAATTTTGGAAATTAAATTTAAATAAAGAGTTAAAATAAATCTTAAAATAAAATTTGATACAACCTTGGGTTAGGAGTTCATTGTTTACCTTTTAAAATATGGAACCCAAACATTTCCCACTTGTGGTATGAGTAGTAGAGTCCTAGTAGGTTGACATGATTGACTTGTAGAGGGGAGATCGAGAGAAAGAAGATGAATTGTGGAAAAGACCCTTTGTGATTTCTAGCAGTAGTCCTTGGGGAAGTAAAAAATTTAGAGTTTCATACATTGATATAGAAATATGGCTTGAGGAGATGAAAATAACCTTTATAATTATCTTTTCTCTAAGGGAGTATTGGGCTCCTCTAGCATCGAGCTTGATGAATGGACCGGCGCGTCAGTGGTGGACGCTTTACCTCAGGGAGAGGAAGGAGACAAATGTCTCATGGGCTGATAATGAGAGAGAGTTTTTGTCACAGTTTCTTTCCTCGATGATGACGGCCGATAAGAGGTAGAAGATGCTCTCCCTCCAGTATGCGAGTATATCGGTGAGGAAACCTAGGATCCATATGAAGGATCTCCAACCCTTTTCCCTAGATATCTTTCCATATGAGGGGTCACAGGTGAGACACTTAAAGGAGGAACTCAGACCTTTTCTTTAGTATGCAGTCACTCCATTTATCCTACAGACAAACTAATAAGTTTATATGGAAACCAGTGTAGTGTATAGGATGCACTCACATGGAGGTATACTATGATAGGGGATCCATCCTAGTTTGACAAAGGGGAAGATAGTCCACATTAGGTATCTAGAGTTAGGGTCTTCCAAGTTTCAGCCAGTGGGAAGTTGTCCTCATCAAATATAGTTCTAATATCTTGTTCCTCGCCCTTTCCCAATGGTCCCGAGACTGTGGTGATTTGTTTGTGGAGGCTATAGACATCTTCAGAGCTAGTACCTTGTTCGATCTTTGTACGGTTTTGGTTCTCATGTTAAGTGACCACCTCAGTAGTAGTATTTTTCAGTCAAAACATTCCTGTAGTAAGGGAAGTGCGCTCACACTCCATTGAGGTTATAAGGTTCTGGGGGAGGTATTTCTCAGAGTTCTTCTCAAGGACCTAGACTAGTGTGTGGTCGAGGAGGCGGTCAATATAAGAGGGGTAGAGGATCTGGGTGTGGGAAGTTTCATGCCCCTGATGCAGTAGTTCTACTGGGGTTAGAGTTTGTTCTATGTATTATTGGTCTATTTATTACTCGTGTGTGTGCTTTGTTTGGTTTAAGTCTTTTCACTCCTTTGTTTCACCTGGACTAGCCTATTATTGGGACTATATATAGAGTTACTTTTCATGCCCCTGGTGTTGACAAAGCGAGTTTGAGGTCAAAACAATTTGTTTGATGTTTTTTGGAAATGTAGACTAATTTTGGGGCCACATCAGTCTAGTGGTGATCATTTTATTCTATTGATTCACCCATATGATGTCATCCTTGGAATTGATTGGTTGTTCTCTATGCAAGATGTAATTGACTGCTTTCTTACTAGAGTTATGTTTTTTGATATGGATGGCTAGAGTGTAGATTTTGTTGGTGAGTTTAGTCGTTAGGAGGGAAAATGGTGTGTGGAGAATCTCCTTTCAGTGTTATCCAAGATGCTAGAGGGGTATATGGATGCTGAGATGGTGGAGCTTACAAGAGTTTTCATAGAGTTTTTAGATGTTTTCCTTTAAGAGGTTGTGAATCTACCCCCATGATGTTACTTTGAGTTCATAATAGTCTTGAAACGTAGTGACCATCTGATTTTGATGGATCCCTATAAGATGGTTCCTTCTAAGATGCATGACTTGTTGATTCATGTTGATGATCTAATGAAAAAAGGTTTTATCAGACTGAGTGTTTCATTGTGGGGGGATACAGTCTTGTTTGCAAAGAATCCAAACAGTGTCCTGAGGATGTGAATAGAATACCAGAGACTAAATCAGGTAATGGTGAAGAACATTTACCCTCTCCCAAGAAGAGAAGATCTTTTCTACTAGTTAAGGGGGATCTTGGTTCTCCAAGATCGATCAGTGGTCTAGATATCTCTAGTAGAGGATGAAGTAGGGTGACATCCCGAAGACTGCTTTCAGGTGCAATTATGGGCACATAGAGTTCATTGTCATGCACTTCGATGTTTAAAATGAACCAGCCATGTTCATGGGGCTCATGAACTGTGTCCTCCACAAGTTCTTGGATCAATTCATCATCTTTTTCATCAAAGATATTCTGATTTACTAAAAGTCATTATAAGGGCATGTTGGGCACCTCATGATAGTCTTAGAGGTCTTCCAGCACCACCAAATCTATTATAAGTTTTATAAGTGAATGTTCTGGATGTGAGAAGTGCACATCTTAATGGTTGAGGCAGTTGTTTCTTGGGTATCATCAAAAATCTTGGTAGAGGTTCACAACCTCATGGGTCAAGTTAGTTATCACCAGAGGTTCCCAACTGACTTCTCCCAAGTAGTGTGTATGCTGAAAACATTGACCAAAAAATATTAGGCCCTTGTGAGGAGTGACTAGTGTCAGGAAAATTTAAGCTACCAAAAGGGGAAGCTGGTCACTGCTCTAGTGCCTAGGTTTTTAGAGGACGGGGTGACGTTCAAGGGGTTCTATGATGATTATGGTCCAGAAAATGGATGTGTGATGATGCAATAGTGGTGGCTGATACCTTATTGATCTTGGAATTTACATCCACATAAACATAACTATGCCACCCATGATCTAGAGCTTACAGTAGATGTATTCATTCTGATGTTTTTGTGAATTTTTCATATCGGGGAACACATTGTGATTTTCCCAGACCATAAGATCTTGAAGTAAATATTCATGAAAAATGACCTGAATATACGACAGTGAATATGGATGGTGTTTCTCTAGGTCTGTGACTTCGAGATATATTACACCTTATGAAAGTGGAACATGGTGGTTTATTCCTTAAGAAGGAAGTTTTAGAAAGATGTAGTTTAGGAATCCATAGATTCATTGAATGAAATAGAAGAGTTGGCCTCTTGCATCTTGATGAGAGAGTGGAAGGTAAAAGAGGATGTGAATTTCAGATGTTAGTGTAGTTTTCCATGGTGCAGTAGTTAGAGGATTCTCATTTGGGAGACTCAGAGACTGAAGTAATGCACGATCACACTGTCCTAGGTGATGCTCCGAAGGGATGGTTAGAGTATAGTTAGAATCAGATTTTGTTCATTGAGAAGCTGTTTGTCCTAGTGGAAATGCATGAGGGAGTTTTCTCTGAGTTCCATATTTCCCCCTAGTTGTGTTTCCAAGAGTTTCTAAAATGTATAGAGTCTTGAAGGAATAGTTTTGGTGGCCCAGGGTGAAGTGGGTAAAGGTGGAGTTTCAGGAAAGGTGCCTAGTGTGTCAGCAGGTGTAGGTTATTTACTATGTTCTTAGAGGTCTATTGTAGACCAAATAAATTCTTGAGTGGATGTGGGATGCCATCTCGAATGTATTTCATCATAGGATTACCCTGAACTCAGGGAGGATGTGATGATCTTTGGGTAGTAGTGGACTGATTAACAAAGTCAGATAACTTCGTAGGGATAGAGGAGTCAAGCGTAGTTCATTCCTTAACAAAGAGGTATGTGGTGGAGGTGGTGGAGTTTCATGGAGTGTAAAGATCCATTATCTTGGACTGGGATACATGTTTTAAACCATGTGTCTATAAGGTATTACATCACAACCTTTGAACTCAGTTACGCCTCAACTCTTCTTTCCACCCTCAGATGACTGGACAAATAGTGAGGACCATCTAGATGTTAGAGGACATGTTACGGGAATCTGTTATGGACTTTAGTGGGTCTTGGGTGTGACATTTTCCCTTGGTAGAGTTTTATTTCAATGATATCTATCATTCTTCCATTGGTATGTATTCTTTAGAATCTCTATATAGGAGGCCTTGTCATTCACCCTTTTTCTGGATGGAAGTTGGGGATGCTACTATACATGGTCCAAACGTGGTGCAGAGTACGATAGAGATGATATATCATGTTCATGAGAGGATGATTGCAGTACATAACTGAAATAAGTCAAATACCAATCATAATAGGAGGCCTTTAGAGTTCGAGTGTGAGGACCAATTATTATAGAATGTTTCCCCTCGACGTGGGAAACATAGGTTTGGTAGAGGTAGTAAGATTTCTCCCTAGTTCATTGGACCTTTCGAGGTGTTGGGATGAGTTTTTAAGGTTGAATATTAGATGGATTTTCCATAATGGTTGGAGAGGATCCACAATGTATTCCATTTATCTCAACTTCATTTGTACCTACACAATGAATCCCAGGTTATTTACTAGGAATAGATGTATATTGAGGACGACGCAACATTCATGGAGTGACTATTACGAATCGAGGATTGTGAGGAGAAGGTTCTTTTTTGATGAACTATTCCTTTTGTTCATGTGTTATGGAGGAATTTCAGCCTTGATGAGAGTACTTGGGAGCAATAGACACATATGCACAACCAATACCTGGAGAAATTATTAGTTCTTATCTTATGTTTTTTTGTTCTTTTTCTTATGATGTAATGATTGACCATGTTTTCTGTGAGTTGAGTTATTTCCCTATTCTTTGAATGCGTGTGAAAAGTCCTGGCTGTGAGGAGGGGAGTACCTAATCCATAATCAAGAGGCATTAATGTGAATGCGATTAACCCTGTGTTATCAAGTTAATGCCGCCCAATGTTGATAATATCTTAAAATGGAGGAAGGATCTACCTAATACATGTGTTGAGACAGTGTGACCTTTGGAATTTATGTGGTTGTTTAGGGAAGTAGAATTCAGTGAGGTTTCATTTTATGTCTTGGTTTTCTCTACAGTTTTTGAACAACCCAGTGTGGTTTGTCCCTAAGAGGAATCATACGAGGTGGTTGTTCAGACCCCTCTTTTTTTGAGTTTGGTTTTAAATTATTAGGGATGACAATAGTTTTAGAGCTATCTAATCTAATGAATCAGATTTACCTGGTCCATTACTTTGTGAAACATAAAGGCTTGTGGAGGTCTTGTGGGTCATAATGGTTTGTTATGAGAGTTTTCCAAAAATCCAATTTCACCAAACAGATTCACAAAAACAGTCGCACCATGATGGTGGCAAACTAAGATATTGTCACTGTAATGGTGGAACATCAAAATGGTGGAACTGTGAAGGTGGCACACTAAAATGGTGACACTGAAATGGTAGAACTCTAAAATTGTGGCACTGTAATAGTGACACTGAAACAATAGATCATAGAAATGGTGGCACACAAAATGGTGAATCACACTTTTCCAAATATCTAGTTTTTCCTAGTTTCTCTCAGTTTTTACATTTTCTCCCCTTCTAAATTTATTTGACATAAATCGATTCTGAAGACTTATTTAGTAGTTTTTAAGGGAATTTAAAAGGATTTTAAGTATGTCATTAATATCGTAACACTCCATGGGCTTTAAGATATCTAAACCACCTGATCTTGACCATTATTCCACATTAATGTATTTTGAAACTATTCTGACTTTAATATAGGATCTGGATCTTCAAGGCTAAGATATTCCTTTGCTAGTGTGATTTTGTTCCCAATTTTTGCTCCTAGATCCTTCCCTTCCCCTGTATTTTTTTGTTTGTTCCATATCCATTTAATGAGATTTCCTTAGAGCTTTTCCGTCATGTTTTCCTGCTGGTCACGTGACCCCCTATTTTGGTGCAAAGAGGTGTTTTGGTGACCTGATGTTTATGGTAGGTATTTTCCTACATCTACTATTTTTGTATCATGCAGGGTGTTTGTAGTAATGTTTCTTCATGAAGAACAGATGAATCCTTTTTTCCTTAACATGTAATAAATGAGGGGAAGGGAATATGATGATCAAAAGATAACAAGTGTCAATGAAATAACAAAAAGTAAGTGATTATGTTACGTATTCTATTTTAATTTTTATTTAAGAAACTTGTTTTGAAATTTATGGGATATATGGCCTTCTAAAAATCATGTCTATTTGTGGTATTTTTTTGTGCACTAGTGGTGTTCTGTATTATTTTTGGTGATGCATCGATAAATGGTTATAACATGAAATTTTATTAATCACGTGTACTTGGTTAAACATATGGATTCCCAATGATCAAAAATATTCAGTGATCAACCATTTTATTTAATGTGAAATTAAAGAACCCCTGTTGGCTAAACCTAAATATGGTCGGCTTGATGGTGTTGATGTGTGCTGTGTTTTGTTGGGTTTGCGCCTTGTATGGGTTGTGTGGTTTTATTGTGGGAGTCATAGTTGTCAATACTAGGGGTGGATAGAGGGGTTGGTCCTATGAATGGGGAAGGGTATGTGGGTTTAGTGGGGATGTTTTTTGTGGGTTTTCTCTATGAGATTTGTGTATGGGGTGGAATAGGAGGTGTGACAGAATCTCAGGTTGAGAGATGGATTGATTGTGAAATGGATGAAGTTGTAGGCAGTGGGGCTACATTTTTTTTTTGTGTTGTGGACGTCGAACATGTTTTAGAAGTGGGACTTTGATTCAGTTATTTTCATGCCCAGAAACAAGTTATCTAGAGTCGGTACATTATTACGTAACATTATAATGATACAAGGAATCATGTCCTGAAAGACCGATCAGTTTGGTAGCCTTTGAAGTACTAGATACATTCATGAGTTTTACATTACATCATGAAATTAAAACATCAACAAAATTTGGTCCAATTTTAAACACACCTATATATTTAGCCAATCCATGTAGGGAAACCATAAAATACTTCTTAATATCATGGGAAAAAACAAAATATAGAAAGGGGTGAGCTCAGATGCCCAGTAAGGATAAAAATACAATGGGAACATTCATAAATCAGCATAAACATTTAAGGAAATATATAAGACTTAAAAATATCCTTTTAAACATAAAATTTAGTATAATATGGAAAATATAAAATCAAATAATTCCATTTAATTATTCACATGGATATTCTACTAGTAGAATAATCACATTCAATATCAATAGACACTTTCATAATAATTGAATGCATAATTCAGAGTTCATAACCACATAATCATGGCCTTGTACCAATAATACAAATAAGATTTTTTCAAGGCCTTGTTCCAAGACACTAGTGTGTCTCATGAGACCTATTGATGCATCTAGGATCTATAGCGGCCTCCACTAATCTCTTACTAATTCCAATGCATTCCTCATATGAAAAGGTTTAAAAATAACATAAACATTTATATTAAAACTAACATGCGAAATGTCAATACAATCTCCATAAACCATGAATGGTATAAAAATAATACATATATAGTCAAACATATCACAAAACATTCAATACAATATAGAATATTTTTATCATAATAAATCAACATCAAAAAAGTTTAAAATACATCAGAGGATGTTGACATAAACAAAAAAGAAAATTATTTGAAACAAATACCTCTTTCCATTTTCAAATCATTTAAAAGTCACATAATTATAAAAGAAAAACTGTATTTTGAAAACATTCTTATAAGATTGTATGGGAAGTGTCGATTATGATATACTGGTGGGAAATAGCCACACCCTCCATATAAGTTTAAAAAAATACATTCTTACCTTAATTTTGTCGAAAAGGTCATAAAGTACCTTGTTTGGAAAATGATGGAATGATTTCTTTCAAACCATTTTGTAAAAATTAAAAAAAGGTTATAAATTAATTTAACCCATAGTCTAGTAAATATTAAAAAATTTTGAAATATATTTTTAAGAAACATGGATGTGGATGATAAATAGGTCCCAGTAGATACTTACGTAAAAACAACCTCAGATAATAAAGAGATTGTGAAATTAACAGTTACTTGTAATTTTCATTGGTCGAGGGTATGATAACCTCCTTTATAATTTTTAAATCATTGTTATTAAATTATTCAGCAACTATATACTTAAATATGATATCATATATGATCCTATACTATTTCTTTGTTAATAATATTTTAGTAGTATCAATGTTTTGGGTGTTAACTGATCCGTTTTCTATTATATGATCGATTAAGTAAGCCAGGTTCATTATGGATATGATGTAATTTATTCATATTCATAATGATATAATGTTATTATAAATTATTTTTAATCATAAAATGAAAATTATTCTTGAATTATTACGATGTGGAATGAATCTTATCTCGTTCGTGGAGACGGTAATTCGTACGTACGCACGAGAAAAAATGTCATTATATTGATGGTGAAATCATATGTAATTGGATGGTATATCATATATATATAATCATTAAAATGTTATATTTATTATTTTCATTAGTTATACTCTTTACTATACCAATCCAAATAATGAAGTGTTTGCATGACAAACTACACCACGACGTAGAGACGGTAAGTCGTACGTACGCATGTACGGTGAATTTGTCATTGATATGATGGATAGAATAATGAATATTGTTGTAAAATTTTTATAATAAAATAAAAGTATATAGCAGATACTAGATGTATTATTTTAGAATGGAAACAACAAAGAATGATGAAGTGGAAGAAGAAAAGAACTTTAAAGTGGTGATGAAATATTTATCTCTTCTTCGGGTTCTTCATTTTGATTTGATAAAAAGGGATACATAGGTTGGGTTTATGAAAAAAGGAAGGACTATATAATAAGGGGATTAATGTTGAGATGATATTTTGGGAGGGTTTGGCCGAGACAAATGAATTTGGAGGTGTGAAATGAAGAGAATGGGAAGTACCATTTTATAAGAGAGGTGAGGGTCACATTACGAAAACTTTGAAATATTATTTTTAATAGAATCATTTTCGATTTCTAATGGCTCCAAAAAAAATTTATTTTGATAATAAGGAAAATATCGTTCTAAAAACTCTCAACCAATCGGGTTTAGATAGGTTAAGCCACCATATAAACCTTATCTTTCAGATTTAACTCTTAGTAAAATAGTTTGACATTTACCATGTCTTTTTGTATTTTAATATTATATGGTTAATAAACTTACAATAACAAGCCAATAGAACCCTAAGTTGTTCATTATTTTTTTTACCTTATCTATGTCCTTTATTCGATCCTTATATTTTTAGTAATAGTATATCAATTAATAATATTGCATTTCTTTTGAAAACATAATTATATCAATTTTGACACTATTTTGTATTTGTTTTTTTTAAATCATAACAGCATGATTACTTCAGAAAAATATTATTTAGTCAACCATAACATGTCATATTAACCTATAAAATTAGTGTAATTCACCAAAAGTTTCATATTTCATTTATTTGGATATTTATAAAATCAAATATTTTAATATTTTGTTAACAAGGTAATTACTACATCATCATTGTGTCATAAATAAATTAAATTGTTTAATATATACAAATTTTAAATAAGATACTATTGTGTAGGAAATACTTTTATCTTTCTAATGAATACTTATAGTCTAAATTATCTTATATATAACCCTATATTAAAAATGGTTTAGTTATTAAACGTTTAATTTAACACTTTTAACTCTTCTTTAAAAAAAAATATTAATAAATGTCCTAATATAATTCAAGTGGACCAAAAGGATCATATTTTATTAATATGGTTTTTTTGGTCGAATTAAACTTATCCAATAGAATCAGGACATGTGTTAGGGTAACTATAATATCATTTTTACCCTTAATTACCCTATTTACTTTTAACCACGGAAAATAAAAGTAAAAAGTTAATATTTACCAAAATTATTTTCATCTTATTGAACAAAATTATATGTATTGATGTCAACTCTATCTCTCTAAGTTAATAAATTCAACACAAAGAAGTTGTAAAATTAAATTTTATACAAATTTGTAAGTGCTCCTAGATGGTGGGTAAAAGACGGTAAAAAGTTCAATAAAATTTTATGTATCTAAACTTATTATTAAATGACTCAAGTGAATTACATTGAACATATATAGGTATTATGTATCTATTTTGACCTAAAATAAAGTAAAATAAAATAACTAATTATTTAAATAAAAAGCCACTTTTAAACAATAATGTAGTGTTTTTCACTATTCATAAATAATTGAATGTTATTTGAAATATACCAAAAACTCACCCTAAGCTAATTTGGATATTCCGAATCCAAAAATGAAGTCCATTTTGAAAACTAAAATTTATAAATTTTTAGAAAGGTAGCATTACTATTCACAATGGTTAGTTTCATTGGTCATGGTGTGTTAATACTCCAAGTTCTGTACATCATAAGATACTGAATTATTCAAAGGGAAATGTATCATGGAGGCATGGGGTGTTACATTATCCCCTACTAAAAATACTTTCATCCTCGAAATTTCTAGAATATTACTGTATAAAAAGATTCAGTTGGTTCTTCATCATAATTTCCTTGATTTCCCACGTTGCCTCTTCCTTCTTATGGTTTCTCCATAGAGATTTTACCAGACAAGTTGTCCGATTTCTCAGCAATTTTTCTCTGGTATCAATAATTTTTACAGGCTCTTCACAATAAGACAGGTCAAGTCTAGTTCTATTTCTTCACAGGAGAGTACATGCATTGGGTTAGACATGTGTTTTCTAAAATGTGGTACATGAAACACATCATGAAGTTTGGAGAGACGTGGAGGCATTTCCAAACGATATACTACAACTCCAATTTGTTCTAGAATTTGGAATGGTCTGATGTACCTAGGACTCAATTTACCCTTCGTACCGAATCGTTTAACACCGTTCAATGGAGATACTGTCAAGAAAACATGATCTCCGACTTGAAATTCGAAATTTTTCCTCTGATTATCAGCATAAATCTTTTTTCTAATTTAGGATGCTTTGATATGGGTTTGGATAATATTCACCTTTACCATTGTATCCTCAAAAAGCTATAGGCCTATGAGTTTTCTTTTACCCACAACATCCCAACAAATAGGTGTGGGACATCTCTTTCCATATAATGCTTCATATGGTGCCATCTGAAGACTTGAATAGAACCTATTATTATAGAAAAATTTTACCAGAGGTAAGTATTGATCCCACGTACCATGAAAGTCAAGTTTGTAAGATCTCAACATGTCTTCTAATGTTTGAATAGTCCATTCTGATTGTCCATCGGTTTGAGGGTTGTAGGTAGTTCTCAAACAAAGTTCAATATCCCAGGACTTCTGAAGACTTTTCCAAAATCATGATGTAAGATGGGGATCATGATAAAAAACAATCGATAGGGGTATACTATGGAGTCTTACAACTTCATTAATATATATTCTTGCCAGATGTTCAAGTGGAAAATCATCTCTTATAGAAAAAAAGGTGCTGACTTGGTAAGACAATCAATAATGACCCATATTGCATAATTCCTTATAGGAGTCTTTGGTAGCCCCATGATAAAGTCCGTCATAATATTATCCCATTTCCACTCAAGTATGGGAAGAGGTTGCATGACGCCTCTAGGATGTTGCCGTCAAGATTTCACTTGTTAACAAACCATACATCTCAACACAAAATCAGCAATCTCCATCTTCATGTTGTGCCACCAAAAATGTTCTTTTAAATATCTATACATTTTAGTGCCAACAGGGTGTATAGAGAAATTGGTGCTATGAGCATCATCCAAAAATTCCCTTTTTAGATTAGGTATATTGAGAACACAAATTCTCTTCCCATATTTCAAAATTCCATCGTCATATATGAAGTCAATCAATCTCTCATCATTCACAGCTTTAATTTTATTTTGAAATTCCTCATCGTCGGTCATAGAACGTTTTATCCTTTCTAGTAAAGATGGTGTGGAAACCATTTGAAAAAGAATTGATGTTTCATCTTCCATGATTATTACCATATACATCTTTTCTAGATCCATGTATATAGGATCCTATTCAACTCTCATCTTGTTCAAAACTCTATGAAACTTACTACTCAAAGCATATTCCACCTTATTTACCTTCCTTGGGTGGTAGTGTATTGTGAAATCATTAACATTGAGTATTTCAAGCCATCTATTTTGCCTCATGTAGAGTTTTTTTTTTGCAAAATATAATTGAAAATCCTCTAATCAATATAAATCTTACATTTTTCACCATAGAGATAGTGTCTCTATATTTTCATAGCAAAGATTACAGTTGCTATCTCAAGATCATGATTTTAATTGTTTTGTTCATTATTTTTTAGCTGGAGTGATGCATTGGATGCAACGCTATCATTTTTCAAAAGGACGCATCTAAGTCCTTTATTTAAAGCATCAGTATAAATAGAAAACCCATTATTCTTCGATAGTAGATTCAAGATAAGAGCATTAACTAACCTTCTCTTCAGTTCTTCAAAACATTATTTTCACTCTTTTAT
Source organism: Viscum album (assembly GCA_963277665.1). Taxonomy (NCBI): domain Eukaryota; kingdom Viridiplantae; phylum Streptophyta; class Magnoliopsida; order Santalales; family Viscaceae; genus Viscum; species Viscum album. Next base: position 764,257,302 of record OY728119.1, on the reverse strand, counting down.
CCAAAAAACTAAACCCATTTACATGTGATATTGGTTAATGGGTTAGCCAATCAGGAAAATTTTTGGACAAAATGCTGATAATAACCTTCAAAACAAATAAAACTACATACCTCAGTTATACTTGTTGGTGATGGACATTCATGGATTTACATGGTCTTTGAAGGATCAGTAGAGATTCCATCATTAGAGACAATATGGCCAAGAAAATTAATCTCCTGAAGCCAAAATTTAAACTTTCTAAATTTACCATATAATTCATTTATTCTAAGAGTCCTTAAGATAATATGCAAGTGACTTTCATGATCGCGTAGCTTTTTTATTATTCCAAAATATCATCAATACATACCACTACAAATTCATAAATATATTCTATGAAAACTCTATTCATTAGATCAATGAAGACATAGGGTGCATTAGTAAATCCAAAAGGCATTACTGTAAACTCATAATGCCCGTACCTGGTTCGAAATGGTGTTTTAGGAATGACTTCCTTCTTCACACACAACTGATGATATCCAAACCCAAGGTCAATCTTTGAAAAATATTGAGCTCTATGAAGTTGGTCGAATAAATCATCAATGCGAGGTTGGGGATACATGTTATTTATTGTTATAGCATTGATCTCCCTGTAGTCAATGCCCAACCTCATAGATCCATCTTTCTTTTTAGCAAGATTAATAGGGGATCTCCATGAAGAATCACTAAGGAGAATAAGTCCCTTATTACTCAATTCCACTCATTGTTTCTTTAGTTCCCCTAATTCCATAGTGGCCATTCTATAAGGGGTATTTGATATGGGCCTTAAACCAGAAATTAAATCAATGGAGAACTCAATTTCTCACTCTGGAGGATGTTTAGGTAAATCCTCCGGAAACACATCAAAATATTCTTGAATAATAGGTATGTATTATATTTGGACATTTTTTCCTTGGACATAGTTATTTCATTCTCTTCCTCCCCAATAATTGGATTTAGCAGAGATACTGGGGGTGGATCTATATAAGAATTAGGTGGTCACATTTCTGCTCTAAAGATAATGTACTCCTTATAATCAATGAAAATTGTAACCTCCTTCTTCTTATAATAAATTTTTAAATAAATTTCTAAAATCCCATCCATATTGAGGATTATATCAAATTGAATCATGGGTAAGATGATGAGATCATAATATAATGAACATTTATATTCCGTAATGGGAACTGATTCAAAAAACATTGTTGCGATGATACTTCCATTATAGGTTTTGACTAAAAACACCCTTGTTATGTCAAATTGAAAATATATAATTTTATTACCAAACACAAAAGATATGAAACTAGGTGATGATATAGAATCAAATAAAGCATTGTAAAAACATGAGGAAACCCTTAATTTACCTGAAACCACGTCTTTCAAAGCATCAACCTCAGTGGTAGTGATTTCATAAGCATGTTATTACTACATTTTCCTTTTCTAGGGTAAGTTTCCTAATCCCTTAGGAAATTCATTTGCGTAATTCTCCTTTTCTGTACAATTCTAGAAGTCAACATTGGAAATATTTTTATTCCTGTAGTAATCACGATCTTGGTGGCTTTTTTCACCACATTTGTAATAGACTCCCATTCCCTTTAGGAATGTTCCATGGTGTTTCTTCCCACATTTATCATAGGAAGGACATTCAAATTTTCCCTTCTTCCCCTTATTTCCATTTTCAACGTGTTCATCAAATCTCTTATTTTATTGATTTTCTTAGAAGTCGTAATACTTAGAGAATTCATTTTCTGTCCTGATAGTGCATGAGACAATATCTTCGAATGATGAGAAGGACTTTGAGACTAATGATCGACTATGAAATAGCTTCAACCCATAAAAGAATCGATAAATCCTACTCATTGGGTTATGTATATATTATTATGCATGCCTTTCTAACCTTGTATTGATAGCCTCATACTTTGCGACATTCTCATCCTCCTTTTGCCTGAGACTGAGAAATTTTCTTTCCATATCTGCTTGATGGTCATGAAGAAATTTTTTTTCTAAGAGAATTTATTTAAACTCCCTCCATTCCATGTTTGATACTTCTTAATCATTATTTTTGTTTTATGTTAATGACCACCATTGATATGAATCTCCCATGAGGCGATAAACTGCCATGATAAATTTTTCCCTTTTGCTATTCCCCAAAGCATGAAATATTTTCTAAGGTATTTATCCATTGCTCAGCAACTAATGGATTTTTACTCCTAGTGAATGTTGGTTCTTCTTGCCTCATGAAGTGGTCTAACATTTATCCTCTGCGTTGTGGATCAGGGTACTCCATACAGGTAAGGGTATTATTCATAACATGAGTAAGTTGTCCCAGTATGGTGATAAGCTAATTAGCACCAGTTGCATCACCAGATCCACTATAATTATCTTGAGTAGGGGTAAATCCATACATGGATTACATGGGTTAATACAACTTACATTCCTTCTACTATGATCCATTTCTAAACAGTTTCATACACTATATTTATTTATGAATCACCATACATAATTCCAAACTTGTTAAATAATTAACATATATTGAACAGTTTATGGATGTAATCCATAATCATAAAAATGTTTTCTTGAGGAAGTATATAATTATAAACACAACATAATGGTTTGTAAATAGAATGAGAATTATCCTAAGCATATCTCCAAGGAGTGTCGCAACCATGAGTGCAGCAAGACCCATTGTCGTGCACCAGTTCTCATTCAAATCAAGCTCAAAGCGGTATTTTTTGTGTTTTACCCCTAGTTATATCTGTGCCAGAGCCACCTATACCTGATCGTATCAAGACATGGATGTATTTCCTGGAAAACTAACAAAATCTCAACAGTACCAAAATTCAAGGAAGTTCTTCTATAATAATCCTCAAAGTCTATTTGAGGGTAGTGTTCTCTAATCAGAGTTTTTCTAAATTTAGTTTCCAAGGTTTGTACTAAAATTACTCTAATACCAACTGTAATTCCCTGACCCTAGTTTCCCAAAGTCGGTGCATTAGTACATAACATTTTCATGGTACAAGGAATCTTATCCTAAAAGACCGATCAGTTTAGTAGCCTTGGAGGAACTAGATACATTCATAAGTTTTATATTACATCATGACATAAAAACATCAACAATTTTTTTCCCATTTTGAAAACCCTTATATCCTTATACTATCCTTGCAGTTCAACCATAAAATACGTCTTCACATACTGCAAAAAATAAAACATAGAAATGGGTGAACTCAGATACTCAGTAAAGATAACAATATTGCAGAAACTTTCATAAATAAGAATAAACATTTAAGGTAATGTTATAAGACTAAAACAAAAGCCTTTTATACATAAACATTAGCATGATATTGAATAGATAAAATCAAATAATGCTATTTACTTATTCACATGGATATTATTCTAGTCGAATAATCACATGAAATATCTATAGCCAATTTCATAATTATGGAATTCATAATGCCAGACTTCATAACCACATTATCAAGGCCTTGTACCAATACTACAAATAAGATTTTGTCAAGGCCTTGTGACAAGACACTAGTTTGTCTCATGAGACCCACCGATGCATTGAGGATCTATAGACAGCTCCACCCATTACTTACTAAGTACAATGCATTCCTTATATGAAAAGGTTTAAACGTAACATAAACATTCATATTAAAACTAGCATATAAAATGTCTATACATAATCCATCAACCAGTAATGGTGTAAAAATAACACATCCACAGTCAAAAATATCACAAAACCTTCAATACAATATAGAAGATTTGTATCACAATAAATCAACTTACAACAAGTTTAAAATCCATCACAGGATGTTGACATAGATGAAACGAAATCTATTTTAAATAAACACCTTTTTCTATTTTGAAATCATTTAAATTTCACATAATTATAAAATAAAAACATTATTTTGAAAATATTATTATACGCTTGTATGGGAAGCTCTGATGATGATATAACGACATAAAATATCCACACCCTCCGTATATGTTAAAAAAAGAAAGTCTTACCTTAATTTTGTCGAAAAGGTTATAAAGTACCTTGTTTGGAAAACGATGGAAATATTCATTTCAAACTATTTTATAAAAAGTAAATCATGGTTATCAATTACGTATGAAACACGGATGTGAATGATAAAGAGGTCGGAGTAGATACTTACGCAAAAACAACCTCGAATAATAAAGAGATTGTGAAATTAACCTTTCCCTTGTACTTTTCCTTGGATGAGGATCTGTTAACTTCCTATATAATAGTTAAATAATTTTTATTAAATTATACAATAACTATTCTCATAAATATGATACCATATATGATCCTCTAATTTTGCTTTGTTAATAATATTTTAGTAGTACCATCGTTTCGGGTGTTAACTGGTCTATTTTCTTTTATATGTTTGGTTATGTATGCCATGTGTATTATGGATAGGATGCATTTTATTTATATACAAAATGATATTAACTTCTAAAACATTATTTTTAATCATAAAATGAAAATTATTCATGAATGATTACGATGGGGAATGAAATTTATCGCATTCATGGAGACGGTAATCCGTACGTACGCACGGGCAACAATATCATTATATTGATGGTGAAATAGTTTTTAATTGGATGTTATATTATATATACATAATCATTAACATGTTATATTTTTTATTTACATCAGTTATACTCATTATTATACCCATCCAAATAATGTAGTGTTTGAATAACAAAATACACCACAACGTAGAGATGGTAAGCCGTACGAACGCACGTATGGTGACTTTGTCATTCATATGATGCATAGAATAATTAATATGGTTGTACCATTTTTTTAATAACATCACATTATATATAATATACTGTATTTATTATTTTATAATGGAAAAAACGAAGGTATAGGAAGTTTAAGTAGATTAGAACTTGAATGAGGTGATGAAATATTCACCTTTTCTTCGGGTTCTTCCTTTTGATTTGATCAAAAGGGATCATTAGGTTGGATTTTTGACCAAATTAAGGCCTCTAGGATTAATTTAGGAAATTTGGGAGGATATTTGGGTAGTTTTTGGCCATGAAAAATGCCTTTGGAGGTGTGAAATTAAGGGAAGGGTTAGTACCCTTTCATAAGATATGTGAGGGTAACTTTAGGAAAATCTTGAAATAGTATTTTATAATAAAGCAATTTTCTATTTTTGATGACACAAAAATAATTTTTTTTGATGATAAGGTAGGTATGGGTCACAAAAACGCTCAACCAATATGTTTTAGATAGTTTTAGGTCTCTATATTAACCTTATAATTCAGATTTAACTCTTAGTTAAATAGTTTGACATTTACCATGTCTCTATGTATTTTTATATTATATGGTTAATAAACATACTATCACAAGCCAAGAGAACCCCAAGTGGTTAATTATTAATACATATAACCTTATCAACGTCCTTTGGATGATCCTTAGATTTTTAGGAATATTATAATATTATTAATATATTATTATTTTTAAAAACACAATTATGTCAATTTTGACACTATTTAGTATTTGGTTTTTGGGAAAATTATAACAGCATGATTACAACATAAAAAATAGTAAATAAACAATTAAATGTCATATTAACATATAAAATTAGTGTAATTCATAAAAATTCTCAAATTAAATTTATTTGGATATTTTTAAAATCAAATATTTTATTATTTAATTAATATGGTAATTACTGCATCATTATTGTGTCATAAATAAATTAAATTATTTAATGTTTAAAAATTATAAATAAAATAAAATTTTGTAGGAAATAATTTTATATTTATAATTAATATTTATATTCGAATTTATCTTATGTATATCAAAATATTAAAAATGGTTTACTTATTAAACATTGAATTTAACACTTTTAACTCTTCTTTATATAAAATAATAATAAATTTCTTAATCTAATACATGTGGACAAAATGGATCATATTTTATTCCTAATGATTTTTTGGTAGAATTAAACTCAACCAATTGAATTTGGACATGTGTTAGGGTAATTATAATATCATTTTTACCGTTAATTATGATATTTACTTTTAACTATGGTAAATAAATGTCCAAAGTTACTATTCACCCATAACTATTTTCATCTTATTGAACCAAATTTTAATTACTTATGTCAACCATGTCTATAGGAGTTTTTCAATTCAACTCACAGATGCTGAAAAATTAAGTTTTATGGAAATTTATAAATGCTCCTAGAATGTGGGTAAAAGATGGGAAAAAGTTCAATAAAATTTTATATATCTAAAATTATTATAAATTGACTCCAATGAATTAAATTGAACATATATAGGTATTATGTATATATTTTGAACTAAAATAAATTAAAATAAAATAACTAATTATTTAAATAAAAATTCAGGTTTAAACAATAATGCAATGTTTTTTACTATTGATAAAAAATTGAATGTTCTCAGAAAAATAACAAAAATTCACCCTAAGCTAATTTTGATATTCTGAATCCTAAAATGAAGCCCTTTTTAAAAATTTAAATTTAAAAAATTTCAAAAACTGGGTATTACTATTTATATCGGCTAATTTCATTGGTCATTGTGTGTTAATACTCTAAGTTGCGTACAACGCAAGCTATAACATTATTCAAAGGGAAATGTACCATGGAAGCTTAGGGTGTTACAGTAATGTGCTATTTGTGTAGTGGGACAGAAAATTGGTTTGGATTGCTGTGTTGGGTTTGGCTGTTGATGTTACTCTCCCAGGGTAATAGTGGAATAAGTTAACATGATCAACATAATTAATCAATAGAAAGTGATTAAATAAAATTGGGTTAGGATTGTGTTTTATTTTGGATTATTATGGGCATTTGCATATAGGGGTAGTTGAGATTTTCGTTCTGTGCAGGTAGGTTGTTTAAATGATACACACAGGTTGGGTTGAGTTTTTTCTTACCTATATTTATAAATTTTAGTTCCTTGTGATTTCTATACGCACCCTACACTTGTTGCGGACTACATGCCGAACACCCCTATTTGATTGGGGAGGGTGTATTTTACAACATTACAGTGGGAGGATAGATGACTAGCTATTGAATTTCTACATCCCACACCATTCTGGGTTCTTACTTCTCAAGCGTATCAGGGTATGGTGTAATGGATTGAGGTTTACAAATTCCCAAGATCCTTCTGGAATGTTGTGTTGTGATAGGGGGGCCAAGTGTTTGTGGGATGAGTTTGTTTTTTGGGTGTATTTAAGATGCAGCCCAGGTGTTTTTGGGTGAGAGGTGTGGTTTTAGTGACCCATTTGTCTATGGGAGGAATGTTTATGGTTGTGACCTAGGTGTGTGTAGGCAGTTGTGGAAGTGTGACGGCATTTCGGGAAGGGTGGTAGTGTCAAGACGTTAGACATTATGAATGAGAATTTAACCAGTTATAAAATTGGTATAGGGTTTCTGTGGTTCTGTTTAGTCTCTTTCTTTTTGTACATTCTCTGGTTCTCTAGTTCTACATCTGTTACAGTTTACGTTTAAATCATGCGTGGTTTATATTTTGGTTTCCATTATATAAAACATTGGTTTTGTTTGTGATTTTTACCGTCTAATATCCCAATAAAATTTCCATTAACAAGGGTAATGCCTTCCATTTTTTGTGAGATTCTATACCCTTGGTGCTATTCGCCACTATGGGGCCTATTGAAGGCAGGACTCAGGGGTCATTATCTATTTTTCATATTGGATAAGCATGGGCGTGGAAACTTTTTTTCCTTTCCTTCACCTTAATGAAGGCAGGTCATGACATCCTCTCAGCCCGATTCATTAGAGTATGATTCATCATGACATGATTTCTCAATGAAAAATATATAACACTATATAAGTATTATTGAGACAATTAAAAACTTTTTCTTCCACTGTATGGAAATTTTAATACATCAATCTTAATATGATTAATTCATCCTAACACCCTGATATGAAGAATACAATAGAAAATCTAAATACATTAATCATATGAGTATGATAATTATTGAGCTTGATGGTGAGCTTAATACAACACTACGATCTTGTCTCTTGTCTTTCACTTCAATCTGTCAGAAATTATTTAACACAAGAGAATATAGAAACTTATTAATCTCTCTAAAACAAAATATTTCTCTCTCTTCTGTGATGAATAGTATACCAATCATCAAGAATGTACAATGTACGTTTTCCATTTATAGGTGACTCTCGAGTGGCTTTGTTGAGAATCCCAAATTTTTTTCCTTATTAACCAAATTCGACCTAATATTAATATCCCCTAATAACCCAGTTTCATTTTGACTTTGTAAACTATTCTTGAAGCCGCAATATTATTCAATAAATTTAATATCTTTTTCATATTAATCATATTTCTTCAAAATAAATGATCTATATCAATTGAATATAATTTTAGGATGAAATTGATATCACTTCTGAATGTTGAATACAATTCTCTATATCAATTTAAGAAAATTATTCTTTTTAATGTCAAGATCCCCTTGATAGAATATTCAGAAAACTCCATGAAATCTACTCTCAAACTTTTTCTCACTATTTCACCTTTTCTCTTAAACAATTTGAGATACAGGACTTCTTAATCTCCCCTTCTCTTGACCCACATGAAAATACAGTTTAGGATAAAAACAAAGTAACTCATCTCTTGACCCACTTTATGGAGACATTTGAAAAAAATTAGTGCTCATCTATCTCTTATTTTAGTAATTCAATTAACCATTTATCTCATCTTGTGAAAGATTGTCAAGATTCTGATCTTTCTGAGTAAGATTGTCCTAGATATGATCATTCCAAAAATGATTATACTAGGTATCATATTTTTCTTCCTCACCCTGAGAATGATCATCCTTGGTATGAAATTTTTCTTATTCATGTGACGGATTATCGGATGATACTGTGCCTGACATACAATTGAAAGTATCAAAACATTCTAATCCTCCAGCAACATATTTCATTCTTTATCAGACCAAATCCAATTTTCATATATATTATCTTCAACTTCCTTTTTCTTCTCATCCACCCTAATATGAATAAATTAGTTACAATTCCTTTTTTATCAGTGTATCTATTTCTTCTCTTCTACCCAGATATGATAAATCTGGGTATGATTTGGAATACATCTTTTCCCCTTTATTCCATCAGGCTTGCATCAAAAATTTCTACAATAAAAATATGATTTATGTAAAATAAAAATTAGAAAATCAGCATCACATTTATTTTATCATTTTCATAGAGACTCTGATTCTACATCAAAACAGCCACATAGTTAACACTAAATTTAGATTGAATGTAATAACCCCTTACTTATAGCAAGATACATTATCTATTATTCTGAACCTATGATGATTCCGATCAGAACCATTTCATCCAAATATGTTTTTCTCATTACAATGGAAAAAGTGAATCCAATTCTTTTGAAAACAATGGCCAGTTTAATGTTCACCAAATATATAGAGAGGTGATTTTATTTCATAAAAAAATTCCTTAAAAAAAAGACAACATTTGAAACCAAACACATTCATCGTCATCTTGGTTATAAAAATCTACCCCTTTTGGTTTTTAATGAACAATTTTTCATAAATAAATGAAATTTATATTATCATGAAATGGATCACTTGTCAACAATTCTAATCCTACATGAGAAAACTCATTGTATAAAATAAAATAATAATTAACAGCAAAACCATTATGTCCAAAATTAATGATAATGAGAACCCTTTTATTTTAATTATTTTTCCTTCATCATATATTTTTCAACAACATATTTTCTTTACCATTTATGGAATAAAAAATAATTTATTTTCCTACAAGAACCCCGACAAATAGTTAGAATAGTTCAGTCATGAAACAATGTTGAATTCACAACATACCCAAAACACCCCCTTTTTACATGAATGAAATTGATAGATTAATAAAAATTTAATTACCCCCCTTGAAAACACTATCCAATGGTATGTTGAGAAAAATTAAAGAAACACATACCTCAACCTTGATGAGAAATAAGTTGGACACCCATGTTCCACCTCAATTTATAAATTAATTCCTTTGGAAAAGGTTTTGTGAATTCGTCAACAAATTTTTATGATATTGAACTGTACTCCAGCTTCAATTAATTATTCTCCACAAGCTCTTTTACAAAATGATATCTTATATCAATATGTTTTGAATTATACTGTTGAATAGGATTCCTAGTGAGATAGGTTGAGATTTGATTATCACAACCAAAGTGAAAGGGTAAGTTCACATCAAAAAGTGTATATTGCAATTGAGTTTTCATCCATATAAGTTGGGTAGTTTTTTGAGTTGAATAAAAATAATTATCTTTAGACAAACTAGGAGTTATTGAATTATATTTATTTGAATACCAAATAACACCATTATTTATGAAAAATAATACCCCACTAGATGTGGATATTTTATCATCAACATTTCCTGTGCAATTAGCATATGAATACCCATTCAAATAACTACTATCTGATATATCATATATGATTCTAAAATAATTTATACCTTCGAAGTATCCGATAATTCATTTTCCAGGAATAAAGGTGATTCTTTTGTAGCACACATAAATCTTTCACATAAGATAACAACATAAACAATGTCGTGTAATGAGGCAGTCAAATACAGTAACCTGCCATTCAACTATGGAAATTATTTCTGATCAACCTAATTTCATTCTCCATCATTATAAAACATTTTTCCTCTTGATATTGGTGTTGAAATGGGTTTTGTGTTTCCTTTGAAAACCTCTTCATATGTTTCTCATCAAACTTTTCTTTAGAAATAAAAATGCACTCCCTCTATTGATGTATTTTTAACCCAATAAATTATTTAATTTCTCACAGCATGGACGTTTCAAATACCTTTTATATTTCATCATCAAACCATTAACAACATTGTTAATAATTCCCAATAATGATAAATTAATCAAAATAAAAAATCACAATGAGGGAATACAGTTGACTTTCTCGGATGTAGAGACTGTTATCCACTATTCCTTTATCGAAATTCATTTTCCTTAAGCATATATCAAATTTGGAATTCCATCCCCTCAAATCCTATTTTAGACCATACAATGACATTTTCTATCAGCACACATAACTTTCATCTTTCACATCAACAAATCTAAATTTTTTCTCAATATAGACTTCCTTTTTCAATATCACTATTTAGAAATGAGGATTTTATATCAATTTAAATGATCTTATAGAATCATTTTGAAGTAATAGAAAATTGATTCTGATATTTTCATGTATTGATACTGAAGACATGGTGTAAACAAAATAAATACCTTCAATTTTTCAATACCCTTTTCACAACAATCTTTATTTTTTTCTTATCACTTCACCTTCTTCATTCAGCTTATTCTGGAAAACCCACTTTATGCTAATTTTTTTTTGTTTTTAGGCGTGGTAATGATTTACTAGTTATCATTATTTTTAATTTTATCCACCTCTTTATTCAGGACCTAATCCCATTTTGAATGCTGAAATGATTATTTCACATCATTTGGCTCCACCTTTGATGAAAAAGAAGTATGTGTAATTGCATGTGTTTTTATTCTTATTTTAACCTTCTGATGTTGATCACCAATAATATTCAGATCTTTCACTTGTTTCCTCAACCTTAGATGAGAATTTCAAGTATTTTCCTCATCACAATAAGTAGCTGAGTCTGACTCTTCTTCTTAATAAGGAATAAAATTTTATTTATCCTTAACAAATTTTATTTCAAAATAATATTTCTCAACAACTATCAACTACTTGATTATATTTATCTTCCTCTACCATTTCAGTAACCTTCACATCAACTCAATCAAAACTTCATCCAATTTATTTTCTAAAATATCTGTATCCTTTTCCTTTCAAATCATAACCATGAAATATTCCAATCTCACCTTTTTGCTCAAAAATTCTAATGTTTTCACCTATCTTATTTATGACAAAAGAACTCATAAAAAATTATAAGTGTTTAAGACATGGAGTTTTGACATAAAACAATTTTTATGGATTCATACCTAATCATGGATTATATAAATATCAGTTTTGAATATAAAAAATAGTTATCATGTCTTGCATAAAGAATTAATGGGAAAGACCATGTTCATGAATCATAGTTCTTCCCATTTTCACCAAACATCAATTCTTTCTTTCAGCAGCCCCATTTTGTTGGGGAGTTTATAGGGAACTATACTCATAATGAATTCCAGGATTCTCATGAAAAATTTAAAATTATTTACTTATTTATTCACCCCAATTTTTATTTCTCAACTTCTTCACAGAATACTCACATTCCATTCTATATTTCCTAATAAAACTTTTAAGAATTTTCAAAGAATCTAATTTATGATTCATATACATAACACAATTAATGTGATTAGAGTCATCAATGAGAGTGACGAAGCATTTATATCCAATTTTTTTATATTTTATCATTAGACCAAAAATATAGAAATGAAATAGATCTAAGGGTTTTCTTGAACAAATCACAATTTTCTGATACACTATGTTCATAATCTTTTATTTATGACAAATATTGAAACACCAATATCTTCCTCTTAGAAAATCAGGAATGTATTAGAAATGATCTCACATTGATAACTTTCACGTGATTTTTTTGACACATGTGTCCCTGCCTTTTATCCCACAATTTACTCTCTTCTACAATACTCATGTAACAAGAGTTCTATATTTCAATAATTTGAAATAAGTTTCTTATTGTATATTGGCCTCCTATAATAATTTTTAAATCTTTTCCACTTTTTACTAAAAACACATATTCTCTAAAGATAATTTTTTTCTTTATCACACAATTGTGAAGCACTCATAAAATTGTGTTTCATCCCATCAACATTAAAAGATTTCATGGATTTTATCATATCTTTCCAAATGATGTCTGGTCCAAAACCTTTCATTTTAATGGATTCATCATTTTCAAATTTCACTGTTACTTTATTAAAATCATTTAGATTATTCAATATGTTCAAATCCTCTATTATATGAGTGAACAATCACTATCAATAATCTATGACCGTTACCATTTTTTATATTTCAATATTGTTTTAACAATAAGTGTTTTTTCTTATACCTTGACATTATTTTTCTTTGGATTTTGAGAAATGTTAAGAATATTTTTTCCGTGATATAAAAAAAATGAAATCCTTTTGAAAAGTGTCTAGGTTGTTCACATATTTCCCAAATATTTTTCAGGGGTTGGAACCCATTTTAAATCATTACTCCAGCTATTTTAGGATTCATTAAAACAACCTTTTCAATCTTACTCTATTGAGGGAATTTACTCCCCCTTAACCTCGACATCTCATAACCTATAGAATAATAGTAATGTTGTTCGTTAGAACAAAAAATATTTGTTATATTCCATAATCCACCATATTACCTGAAATAGCCATAAAAAGAGTATTTTCCTCTAAAACATCCATACTAATTGAATTTGGGAATACATTTCTCAGCCACCATCTTCCCTTTCTTTTATCAACCATCAAACTTTCCATTATTAACTGAGTCTTTTTTTATTTTCAATTTTATCGAAACCCAATGTTTTTAAATCTTTTTTGGACTCAGATTGTATGAAAACATTTTTAGACTCAGGGTTATTTAGGAATTATAAATTCCATACTATTTTGGTCTCATCCATATATAATACATTCTCATATTTATTATTTAAAAAAACATTCATATTTATTATCAACCTTCGATGGTATAATTTGTTAATCCATATCAGGTTTCTCCTTTCAAAAACTATCAAAAACATCAATGAAATCGTTTTTGAAAATTTTTATTTTATTTACAGAATTAGATTTTATTTTGAAAATTTCCAACTCTTATTTTTATTAACTTTTGACTTCACCTTAGGATGCTCATGATGATTCTATTATTTTTCAAGATATTTATTAAAATAATAAATCTCATTTACTAGATTTTGTATCTCATCATAAAAAAATTCTTGATTGTTTGTTAAAAAAATAATCTTCCACATTTTTTTTGAAACCTTATATTCCTTCTCAGACATTATTTCAACTCATCTTTCAAATTATGTTCATGTTGAGTTTCCTCTTCTTCTTTAGAACTACTGATTCTGAATTTTAATCATTAATTTTTGTAATAAAATTATTTTCAATAACATACTCAAATAATTTTTTATATTCAATGTCATTGATATCTTCTTCTTCATGTTTAGACAAGAAACATATTATTTTTCATTTGATGAACTTTATATCATTCCCTGTGGATTTGAATTTTTTGTCTCCCTTCCATGATCTTATTCGATTTCTATCTTCTTCATCACTACCCTCTTCTTTCGTTATTTGAGGAAAATTAGTAGTACTGTTATAAAAGATCCTTATTAAAAACATTTTAATGGAAGTTTCATTTGTATTTATTTATAAATCTTTTCACATTTTTAGAAAACAAGGATAAAATATTTTCCTGATTTTTAAAAACCTCCTATTCAAAATCAGATCCACCAGCTTCATCATCAATATGAATATTCCTTCAGTTTTCTTTCTTTGTAGACATAAAATAAATTTCTCTATTACCTTTTGATTATATTTTCATATCATTTTTCATAAGTTATTATAGGGAGATGTAAATAATAAAGAGATATTGTATCAGTATATTTAACTTATAGTGAAGAAAAATTTTCATAAAACACATCAAGAAGGATTCTCAAGATCATTCCAACAATAGTAGAGTCACACAACTTTTCACCAACACATTTGATTGTACTCAAAATTTCATTTACCCTGGTAAAGATGTCACTAATAGATTCATGCTCACCCATATTGAAATATTCCAATTTTTATATACAGATTTGTAACTTTTCTTTATTCACTTTTCTAATTGCTTTATATATTTTTTTAAATTTTTCCAATAGACCATAGGCTGTTGATAATTCTTTCAACATTAGGAATTAACTTTGATAATTTGATGATAATATAGAATTCTTGGACCATCCATCATTCTCTAGAATCATCTTATCAATATATTTAATAGGTTCTTTCATATAAATAAGAGCAAAACAATATGTTATAGATTTAAGAACAACATATACAATAGAAATTATGTAAAGAAACATTATATCTTTAAAGATAAGTTAACTGATTCTATCAAATACTAGAATACATTTACTATTGACATAATTAAAATTCTTAATTATAAAAGAAAATGTGAAGTGAACTTACTCTTTGATACCACTTGTAAGCTCCCATTTAGGATGATTGTATCACTAATTGGGGGAGGAGTGAATTGGTGAAACTTTTTATTTTATGTTTCCTTGACAAAAACATCATATAAGGCCCCAACTTTAAACCTTACTTAATCTTGAGTTATTAAAAGATTACATATTGAGGATCTTTTCAGGATTAGAGTTTTAGAGAATTAGATCATAAAACTTTCATTACATTCCACATTTAAACAAAGTGGTTACATAAAAGATAGTATTAATTTTTCCCATCAACGGAAACATATTTAAAATAAAACATGGATTCTTTCTTGACACTTCCTTGACACTATCATCATATCATGTACCCTTCCCTTGACCTGTGAAAAACATTTCAAAAACTTGGGATGAGCATAAAAAGCCCAGTAAGGGATATAAAAATATTGAAAGGAAAATGAGTACATGTATACGTATGAATGAAATCATACATTACCCATAAAACATAATCATTTTAACATACTTCATAAAATCATGAGTAAATCATAGAAATCATAAGACATAAAGGTAACTTGAGGCATTCATAACATTCTTACGTAGGGAGTATCCCTCTTGGTTACGTTTGGAATACCCATCACAGTATATTCCCTAAATATCTTCGGAGAAACCTTAACGTTTAACCCCTTCACGTTACCCAATGAATTGGAGAGCTATATCGGGCTCACCCACCCTTAGTTTATCACGGAACCAAACGTCTTCATAATAATGCCCAAAACCATAACATAATCGTATCACATAAAACATGCATAAAGGAAACATAACATTTCCACTTTTCAATCACAAGATATCAATACAACACATTGATATAAAAACATTATGAAAACCATTATCAATACCAAAAAAAAAAGAAAAGAAAAAATTGGTATTTATTTTTCATTATAAAAAAAAGTATGTCTTGTAGAGGAAGCCGAAACTCAAATAATGGTCATGGTGGCAGAGAAGTTGTTGTCGCTACATACGTACGAAAAAAACATTCCCTTTTGTCATTTAGTAAAATGCTTTTTATAAAAAAGATTCCATTCAGATAAATATATATTTCAAAGGTGTTTATACACCGTATAAAATAAGGTTCTATATAAAACAAAATATGCCTCAATGAAAGGAGATTGAGATGAAGTCCCATACAAAGACGGTATCCTTAGATTAAGGATAAATCAATTACATAATTATGTGTGACAAAATAATACACCAAATATAAGTGGATATTAAGTGTAAAACAATCAGAGGTTATTCACACATATTCATAGAACGACATATTCAAGGAGTACAAGCTTATCCCAAAGAATCGAAATTGGGTTAAGAAGTTCCCATGCAAAAAATTGACAGCCTAACAGAGTCACTACAAAATTCAGAAAATGAGTTGATGAGAGATAAAAAGGGTATCTCATCACTTGGAAATAAAATTTAAATCACTAAGGATATAGAAGAACATATCACAACATAATTTTATGTGAATTAAAAGATATAACAAAAGAAGTCTTTTAAAAAGAGGAGGGTGAAAGGTTCCCTTACCGACATGGGTATCTTTCGAAACATACCCCTTGTGAAAGAAGGACAATACAACATTGGTGTAAATACTCATAAATGAAAGTATATTACACAATGAGTAAAATAATGGGAAGTACAAACACCACTCAAAGGAAATTGTGGCCAATGTAGCATAAATCTCATGGGAATAAAAGTGAGATGAAAAATCCCGTACGAAAACTCGGCAGCCCAACGACGCCACATAAAACATCCAAAAATGAATTTATGATATCAAATAGGGTCTCTCATAATATGAAAATAAAATTACAGCATGAATAATATAAAAGAACATCCTCAAACATAAGAAAGATGAGCTTATAAGAAATTACATAAAATAGATTACTCAAAAAGAACGAGAGAGGTTGGATCCCTTATGAAATTTTGGCAGCCTAACGGCGCCACTCAAAACTTCCAAAATGGATTGATGAGAGAGAATAGGGTCTCCCATCTAATGAACATAAAAAATACAGTAAGCGTAATATAAAAGAACATCCCAATAACAAGAAATATGATCTTTAAAAGTAATGACATAAAAGAGTGTACTTAAAAAGAAAGAGAGGAGTAGGATCTCTTACAAAAATTATGTTGCCTAACGGTGCAACTTAAAACGTCCAAAAATGGATTTATGAGATCAAATAGGGTCTCTCACAATATGAACATAAAAATTAAAGTATTATGAATATAAATTAACATCCCCAAACATAATAAAGATGATCTTAAAATAAATGACATAAAAGAGTGTACTTAAAAAGAAAGAGAGGAGTATGATCCCTTTCCACAAGTCCGACTTGTCTTGTTCATTTCTTTATATTCCTGAATAATAAACTTGAGTTAATTTCTACTTGCTCAAGAACCTTTTTCAAGTTCATTATTCCTTTTATATCACTTATTACCATGTTATGAACATTATGCAATTATTTATGTTAATAATGGTCGTTTTGTTGATCATTGGTTCTTGAGCCAAAAGTGGACTTCTTATATTTACAAGTTGTTCACGTAGTCAAATATCCATTATCTCAGTAATGATATTAATGATGTAGATTCCATATATTTCATATATATCCATTATACAAATGCATTTATAATATTACATAATCATTTAGAGGTAATAAATGAAATGCATCGTTCATGGAGACGGTAAGTCGTACGTATGCATGAATGCTACTTTCATTTCTATTTCGTATTTTATGGAATTGAATAATAATGATATAAAGGTATATTATAATTACAGTATAATATCATATATATTATCATAACTCCATCCTTTATACGTCCCACATATGGTATTAACGAATCAAATCACTTTGAGGGGGTGGTAGTCCGCACTTCCCTAAATGAAGATACCGCGTTTACCCATAATGGAAACCATAACGATATGCCATAAATGAAAAATACAGAATATTAAGTAAAACAAAAACATATTATAAATAATATATAAATATAGTGTCATCTTAATGGCCACATTTGAAGGTGATATATGAGTGTTGAAGAATCATCGTTTCGTGAGGCAGAAATTCGCCATCCATGGAAACAGTATGTTCTTTAACCATTAGATGTAGGTGTGTGTATGTGCTGCTCAAATACTTCTTATAACAAAATACTAGTATATTGAAGATACTGGAGTTGTTACAAAATAAATTAATAAAAATAGGTTAGGGGGTTAGAGAAGAAAAATAAAACAAAAGGACTCAAGTGAAGACATTACCTTAAAATCGGGTAACTCCCTTTGGTTTGAGCTCAAAGGATTCCTTGGGAAGTCTTCAGACCAAAGTGAGGCTTCTATGAGTTATAGAGGGATGTGGATAGACCAAATGGGTGGGGGTTGGCCGATACAAAGGCTTTGGAAGTGTGGGTAAGGCGGTAGAGGTGAGGGTCTTTTATAAGTGGAGAGGAGGGGCACTCATGGAAAGTAAAGAAATGTTACTTTATTTTAGAAGTTGTTTCGGATTTTAGTGGTCCCAAATTGATGTGTTCCTAGGATAAGGTGATAAGGGTTCTAAATACACCCATACAATAGGTTTTTGACATGTTTAGGTCTTATATTTTACATTATCTTTCCATTTTATTTAAATCGTTAAATAATTAGGTCATCACTGCATCATCATGATATTATAAATAATTTAATTTATTTAATTTCTAAAAATTATAAAAAAATACTATTATGTAGGAAATCTTTATATCTTTCCAATGACTATTTATAGTCAAAAATATGACTTGTATAAACCCATTTAAAAATTGTTTTAGTAAAACAACTCATGTTTGTGTCATTTTAATTTTAACATTAAATAAAAAGGTATTTATGTAATTTTCAATCCAATGTGGATCCATGGGGTCCCCAAGTTGACCCATGGATTTTCTTGGAAGGAAATGACACATCCAATGAGGGTATTACATGTGTCAAGCTCATCTCATATTATTAAAACATTATTTTTACCTTAAACCGCACTAATTACCTCTAATCGCGATTAAAACATAAAAGTTACTATTCACCAAAAAATTATTTTAATCCAATTGAACCAAATTTTACTTCTTAATGACAACCATGTATGTTGTATTTTTGAAATTCAAAACACATAGGTGGTAAAAATTTCATTTAAATGAAAAATCAGTTATTTAAGTACCACTTAGTGGTTTCACTATTCATCAAAAATTGAAGTTTTTCCGAATAATACCAAAACATCACCCTAAGCTATATTTGATATTCGGAATTCAAAAATGATTTCTATTTTATAAAATTCAAAACATATAAGTGGCATTAATTAATTTAATAATTAATTCCTGCTGTCATAGCAAATAGCGTGTTTTTAGGAAAAAATAAGTATCAAAAGATCGACACTAGTTTAAGTCCGATTTCAAAGTGAAATTAATTCCAATGACCACTATTGGATTAAATGGTAAAAATATATTCTAATTTTACTTTAAAAACAATTGAAAAGATAATCTAATCATATAAATAAATTAGATTAAAAAGAGGTTTTGAATTATAATACAACATTTTTCACTATTCATTAATAAAATGATCTTTATCGGAAAGATACCAAAAGTTTACACAAAGTAAATTTTGATGTCCCGATTCTAAATAAAAATTTTATTTTGTCAAATATAACACATAAAATTGTCAAAAAGTGGATTTAAAAAAGGTTCGCCTTCAAAAGTCGGTTAATCGACCTTTTAAAGAATATTAGAATGTCTACGCTTAAAATTGGATTCATTCGCATTTTTAATCCTATAACATTTATTGTAAAGAGTAAAAATATTTGACAAACATATATAATCATTTTTGTATTTAGTTCTGTTCAATCTCACCATTACAACGGCTAAGCGTTAACTACTATTTAAAATAATATTATTTTATTATTAGAGTGCAACCTAAGATTCCCAAGAAACTCGTTCTTGCGTATTGGGTACGCCATCGAGCATAGAGTCCCCTTTAAAGTAATATTAATATTTTATTCACAAATATGGATAAATATAAAAATGTCATATTCATTATTTACCTGGGGTGTTACATCCTTCCCCCCTTTTGGGAATTGCATCCTCACAATTTTAAAATTGGGCATGGAAACATCCTTAAAAGTCCCACATCGGAATAAGAGTCGTTAAAAAAATTACTTTAAAATAAAGAAAGTGATGTATAGAGGTCACCCATGTTAACCCATACTTGGATTCCATGTAGGAAAACATGGACATGGAGGAGAAAACATACGGTCATGTTCTGATGGAGAGTGATAGAAAATATGTTTAGGAGAAAGTTAACCACAAAAAAATCACAAACTTGTGGTGGGTCAAACTGTATTCGATTCCCCAGTTGGAAAATTTAATAGACAACATTTTTGTTTTAAGTTACTTTTTATTGAGGAATTTATTCATAAGGAAACATAATCACTTATCATGCTGACATTCAACTTTTATTAGATTCCTTACACAAACTCATATTTTCCCTAAAAGACGAGTATTTAAGAAGACTTGTTCACATTAAGAGTACAATAATCAACTTTTAGATAATCACATTATCCAAAAAAGAGAACTATATACTTACCATGTCTTTAGACTTTAACCAAAACCAAAACCAAAAAGGTTAGTACAAGATCAGATAATCCAGAAAAGGATAACCCATTATAAAATGAAAATCTATTCTTAATCTCCAAAATTTGTCCAACAAAACCCAAAGTTCAACGAGGACCATTACATAAACAATTTGTCCATAAAATTCTTCAATTTAATACAAACTAATATTGAAACCCAAATATTTGAAGGATTTAGTCACATAGTCTTCCAAGGTACAAATTAAATTTTATCTCCAAATAACATCAGTTTCTCTTAAATTCTCATATTGAAAAGTAATTAACCTAATCACACATCCTTGATGATAGGTTAATCATTTCCATAGATAACCCAAAATAAACTTACTCTTGATTTCTAAAATCATATAACTAAAAAATAATTAGTCAAACTAACCAGGGACTTCACGTAGTCCAGTGGGAGGCAATAAATACTAGTTGCACTTTGGTTGTGGGTTCGATTCCCACAGCTTTGTCCGACGCGACGGGTTGTCACACGGTCTACGTGTTGTCCTTTTTAAAAAACTCCAAAAATAACCCTAACATGTTTTAATCTCAATAGATTCATTATACCTCTCATTTTCATCCAAATTCGTTATGATCTCAACATCTTAATTCATGAAGTCTTATTTCAACACCATAATATAAAATAAAGTGATTCCCAAAATTAATAACAGCATTCCTTGATCATGGCGTCCACTCAGTTTCATCGTCATCTTGTTCACGTAGGTAGACGCCCCATGCATTACAACAATGATTTAGAGATCCTTCAAAATCATTTTCTTCCTCCATCTAAATACACCTTGTACAACATGGGTCATATGGGTGTTCACAGAAAAACAGTTTTGGAAAATAATCATGTATGGCATATAATTCCAAAACATCTGATAAAACATGATTTCTATAAAATAGCCGGATAGAATTTGAGTTGAATCTTTCTATTATTGGTCCTTTTAAAATACCATAAGTATGTGCTGATAGACTATATTTTAAAAGAAAATATAAATAGGTTGCGCAAGGGTCTCCTTCCTCAACACTATTTTTAAAATCATAATTATCTTCAAATTCTTGTGACAAGGTATAATATTTGAAAATACCTTGATAATATTTACCTTTCCTGAAAATATGAGAATATTGTGAAAATAGTATTTGTCTAAAAACAACCCATGATCCATGATGATAACGAGGTATAGAGGAGGTGTTTGATATCTCAAACAACTACTTACAAGTGAGTTGTATTCGAGAAAAAGTTTCACAATCATCCGAACATGACCTTGCAATAATTATTACAAGCCTGTCATCAGGAAGAGATAAGAATTTCATTTGAGATATTTATCCTTCCATTCGTAACTGACTTTACATGTCCTGAAGAAAAGTTATAAAATAAGGATTTAACTGAAATAATAGATATATGGAATAATCATGTGTCTAACAAAAACTCATAATCCCAAAAGTTATCTAAACCTACCTCTGATACCAACTCTAAGGCCCAAGCATTAAACCTTACTTAATCATGAGTTATTACAAGATTACACATTGAGGATCTTTTCAGGTTTAGAGTTTTAGAGAATTAGATCATAAAACATGAATTACATTCCACATTTAAACAAAGTGGTTACATAAATGATAGTATTCCTTTTTCCCATCAACGGAAACATATTTAAAATGGAACATGGATTCTTTCTTGACACTTCCTTGACACTATCATCATATCATGTACCCTTCCCATGACCTGTGAATAACATTTCAAAAACTTGGGATTAGCATAAAAAGCTCAGTAAGGGATATAAAAATATGGAAAGTAAAATGAGTACATGTATAAATATGAATGAAATCATACTTTACCCATAAAACATAAGCATTTTAACATACCTCATAAAATCATGAGTAAATCATAGAAATCATAAGACATAAAGGTAACTTGAGGCATTCATAACATTCTTACGTAGGGAGTAACCCTCTTGGTTATGTTTAGAATACCCATCACAGTATATTCCCTAAATCTCTTCGAAGAAACCGTAACGTTTAACCCCTTCGCGTTACCCAATGCATTGGAGAGCTATATCGGGCTCACCAGACCTTAGTTTATCACGGAACCCCCCATCTTCATAATAATGCCCATGAACCATAACATAATCGTATCACATAAAACATGCATAAAGGAAACATAACATTTCCACTTTTCAATCACAAGATATCAATACAACACATTTATATAAAAACATTATGAAAACCATTTTCAATACCAAAATAA
Source organism: Viscum album (assembly GCA_963277665.1). Taxonomy (NCBI): domain Eukaryota; kingdom Viridiplantae; phylum Streptophyta; class Magnoliopsida; order Santalales; family Viscaceae; genus Viscum; species Viscum album. The sequence goes on along the minus strand of OY728119.1, from coordinate 764,234,221 downwards.
AAGAAAAGTAAAAAATGTATCGCTTATAGAGGAAGACGAAACTCAAATAATGGTCATGGCGGTGGAGAAGTCGTTGTCGCCTCATACGTACGAAAAAAACATTCCCTTTTGTCGTTTAGTAAAATGATTTTTATAAAAAAGATTCCTTTCGGATAAATATAAAAGTCAAAGGGGTTTATACACCATATAAAAGAAGGTTGCGTATAAATAAAAATATGCCTCAATGAAAGGAGATTGAGACGAAGTCCCATACAAAGAAAGGAATCCTTGGATTAAAGATAAATCAATTACATAATTATGTGTGACAAAATAATACACCAAATATATAAGGATATTAAGTGTAAAACAATTAGAGGTTATTCACACATATTAATATAATGACATATTCATGGAGTACAAGCTTATCCCAAAGAATCGAAATTGGGTTAAGAAGTTCCCTTCCAAAAATTTTACAGCCTAACGGCGTAACTACAAAATTCAGAAAATGAGTTGATGAGAGATAAAAAGGGAATCTCATCACTTGGAAATAAAATTTAAATCACTAAGGATATATAAGAACATATCCCAACATAATTTTATTTGAATTAAAAGACATATCAAAATAAGTCTTTTAAAAAGAGGAGGGTGAAAGGTTCCCTTACCGACATGGGTATCTTTCGAAACATACACCCTGTGAAAGAAGGACAATACAACATTGATGTAAATAATCATAAATGAAATTATATTACACAAAGAGTAAAATAATGGGAATTACATACCCCACTCAAAGGAAATTGTGGAAAATGTAGCATAAATCTCATGGTAATAAAAGTGAGATGAAAAATTCCTTAAGAAAACTCGGCAGCCTAACGACGCCACTTAAAACATCCAAAAATGGATTTATGATATAAAATAGGGTCTCTCATAATATGAACATAAAATTACATTATGAGGAATATAAAAGAACATCCTAAAACATAAGAATGATTAGATTTTAAGAAATGACATAAAATAAATTACTTAAAAAGAACGAGAGAGGTTGGATCCCTTACGAAATTTTGGAAGCCTAACGGCACCACTCAAAACATCCAAAATGGATTGATGAGAGAGAATAGGATCTCTCATCATATGAACATAAAAATTACAGTAAGAGTAATATAAAAGAACATCCCAATAACAAGAAATACGAGCTTTAAAATGAATGACATAAAAGAGTATACTTAAAAAGAAAGAGAAGAGTAGGATCCCTTACAAAAATTCTGCAGCCTAATGGTGCCACATAAAACATCCAAAAATTGATTTATGAGATCAAATAGGGTCTCTCATAATATGAACATAAAAATTACAGTATGAGTAATATAATTTAACATCCACAAACATAATAAAGATGATCTTAAAAGAAATGACATAAAAGAGTGTACTTAAAAAGAAAGAGAGGAGTATGATCCCTTACCTCATGTCCGACTTGTCTTGTTCGTTTCTTTATATTCCTTAATAATAAACTTGATTTAATTTATACTTGCTTAAGAACCTTTTTCAAGTTAATTATTCCATTTATATCACTTATTACCATGTTATGAACATTATGTAATTATTTATGTAAATAATGATCGTTTTGTTGATCATTGGTACTTGAGTCAAAAGTGGACTTCATATATTTACGAGTTGTTCACGTAGTCAAATATCCATTATCTCAATAGAGATATTCATGATTCAGATGCCATATATTTCATATATATCCATTATATACATTCATTTATAATATTACATAATCATTTAGAGGTAATAAATGAAATGCACCGTTCATGGAGACGGTAAGCCGTACGTACGCATAAACGCTACTTTCATTTGTATTTCTTATTTTATGGAATGGAATAATAATGATATAAAGGTATATTATAATTATAGTATAATATCAAATATATTATCATAAATCCATCCTTTATACATCCCACATATGGTATTAACGAATAAAATCACTTTGAGGGGGCGGTAGTCCACACTTCCTTAAATGAAGATATCACGTTTACCCATAATGGAAACCACAAAAATATGCCATAAATGAAAAATATAGAAGCTTAAGTAATACATAAACATATTATATATAATATATAAATATAGTGACATCTTAATGGCCACCTTTTAAGGTGATATATGAGTGTTGAACAATCATCGTTTTGTGAGGCAGAAATTCGCCTTCCATGGAAACAGTATGTTCTTTAACCATTAGATGTAGGTGTGTGTAATTGTAGCTCTAATACTTCTTATAAAAACATCATAGTATATTGAATATACTGGAGTTGTTACAAAATAAGTGAATAAAAAGAGTTTATGGGGTTGGAGAAGAAAAATAAAGCAAAAGGACTCAAGTGAAGACATTACCTTAAAACTAGGTAAATCCCTTTGGTTTGAGCTCAAAGGCTTCCTTGGGAAGACTTATGACCAAAGTGAGGAATATAAGAGTTAGAGATGGATGTGGAGAGACACAATGGTCAGGTTTTGGCCGAGACAAAGGCTTTGGAAGTGTGGGTATGGAGGTAGAGGTGGGGGCCTTTTATAAGAGGAGAGGAGGGGCACTCTTGGAAAGTAAAGAAATGTTACATTATTTTAGAATGCGTTTCGGATTTTAGTGGTCCCACATTGATGTTTGTAGAGGATAAGGTGATATGGGTTAGAAAGCAACCCATCCAATAGGTTTTGGACATGTGTAGGTCTTAGATTTTACATTATCTTTCCATTTTATTTAAATCGGTAAATAATGAGGTCATCGCTGCATCATCATGATGTCATAAATAATTTAATTTATTTAATGTATAAAAATTATAAAAAAATACTATGATGTAGGAACACTGTTTATGATTCCAATGACTATTTATAGTTAAAAATCAGACTTTTATAACCCCATTAAAAAATTATTTTAGTAAAACAACTCAGGTTTGTGTCATTTTAATTTTAACATTAAATAAAAAGGTATTTATGTCATTTTCCAACCAAAGTGGCTCCATGGGGTCCCCAAGTTTACCCATGGATTTTCTTGGTCTTACATGACACATCCAATGAGTTTAGGACATGTTTCAAGCTCATCTCATATTATTAAAACATTATTTTTACCTTAAACCAAACTAATTACTTCTAATCGCGATTAAAACATAAAAGTTACTATTCACCAAAAAAATATTTTAATCCCATTGAACCACATTTTACTTCTTAATGAAAAACATGTATGTTGGATTTTTGAAATTCAAAACACATAGGTGGTAAAAAGTTCATTTAAACGAAAAATCAGTTTTTTAAGTACCACTTAGTGGTTTCACTATTCATCAAAAATTGAAGTTTTTCAGAAAAATACCAAAACATCACCCTAAGATATATTTGATATTCTGAATTCAAAATTGATGTCAATTTTACAAAATTCCAAACATATAATTTGCATTAATTAATTTAATAATTAATTCCTGCTGTCAGAGAAAATAGAGTGTTTTTATGAAACAATAAGTATCAAAAAATCGACACTAGTTTAAGTCCAATTTCAAAGTGAAATTAAATCCAACGTCCACTATTGGATTAAATAGTAAAAATATATTCTAATTTTACTTTAAAAACAATTCAAAAGATAATCTAATCATATAAATAAATTATATTAAAAAGTGGTTTTGAATTAAAATACAACATTTTTCACTATTCATTGAAAAATGATCTTTATCGGAAAGATACCAAAAGTTTAAACAAAGTAAATTTTGATGTCCCGATTCTAAATAATAATTTTATTTTATCATATATAACACACAAAATTTTCAAAAGGTTGATTTAAAAAAAGTTTCCCTTCAAAAGTCGGTTAATCGACCTTTTAAAGAATATTAGAATGTCTACGCTTAAAATTGGATTCATTCGCATTTTTAATCCTCTAACATTTATTGTAAAGAGTAAAAATCATTGAAAAACATATATAATCATTTCATAGTTAGTTATGTTCATTCCTGACATTACAACGGCTAGGCGTTAACTACTATTTAAAATAATATTATTTTATTATTAGAGTGCTACGTAAGATTCCCAAGAAACTTGTTGTTGCGTATTGGGTACGCCATCGAGCATAGCGTCCCCTTTAAAGTAATATTAATATTTTATTCATAAATATGGATAAATATAAAAATGTCATATTCTTTATTTACCTGGGGTGTTACACATCACCTCCAGTTAATGATTAAATTCCATACTAAAAATAATTCAACCACATATCTGAAGGAACAAAATTATTTATAAGGGTCACTATTCAAAAATAATAGCTAAGTCCTTCGTATGTTTGCAAATGATCAAATACCACAAAATCCACTTGAAAAAACATCCATATAATACATCGAGTAGGATATACCATTTTAACCATGTATCACTATTTAAACAATTACAATATAATGTGTGCACCACCTTAGCCCAAATATAGTAATATAATGTTTTAATAACAACTCATGTTACTTGTGCTTATTTTCAATTCCACATATGTATTAAATTGAAAACTCTTCATCAATTTATTACCCTGAATTTGGTAATAATTCCATGGAATTTTTTAATTAAAAATCAATATAATTTCCATAGTCTATTTTCCATGTTTTACCCCTCTTAGTATGATTCTCCGCAATACGATTCTTCTCAGTATGATTATATCAAATTGATTCTTCCATGTCTTATTCTGATGGGAACAATTGCTCGATATGAATATTATAACCCCAAATCAGTATGATTGAGACAAATCAAAACCTCTTCTTCCACATAATGAAAATCCCAGTAAAAAATATCGATTAGATTAATTCATCTTAATACGATGATAAGATGAATAAAATTTACAAGAAAAATATGGAAATCAGCTAAGTATAATAATTACTGAGTACAATGGTCATATGAATACAACATTGTGATTTTTATCTCCTCTATCACTTTAATAATTCAAATAATATTAAACCCAATAAAATATGAAATCTTCTTATTCTTTCTAAGACACGGAGATTTTTGTCTTCTATAAAGAAAAGCACATTAGTCATTAGAAAATCACAATGTACATTTCATCTGTTAAAAGTGACCCTCAAGTGTCTTTTTCTAGAATCCAAAATAATTTCTTGGTTAATCAATTTCAACCTAATATCAATTTTCCCTAAAATCGTAGGTGTACTTTGACTTTTTCAACTCTTCTCGAAGCTTCTCGATTCTTCTACAATATCCATCTCTTCTTCATATCAGTCTGATTTCTTATAAAAAGAAATATATATCAATTGAATATAAAAGTAGGATGAAATGTATTTCACATAGGAATTATGAATACATGACTCGATATAAATTGAATAAAATTATTATTTTTAATTTCAAGCTCCCCCATGATATAATATTTTAAAAAACCCTATATTTATATTATTGAACCACCTACCAATATTTCACATTTTCTCTTGAATGAGTTGATATAAAAGGCTTATTTTTCTCCTATTCTATTGAGACACTTCAAAAATAAATTTAATAGAGAAAAAATAATTCAACTCTTGACCCACTTGACGATGACATTAAAAGACCATAGTTCATTTATCTCTTACTTCAGCTATTCAATCAACCTTTTATATCATCTTGAGTAAGATTGTTTAGAGTATGATATTTTTTAGTATGATTGTTCTGGATATAATCATTCTAAAAATGATCATATTGGTTATGATATTTTTCCCCTTGATCCCGAGTTTGATCATCTTTGGTATGATGGATTTCTTTTGCATACTATAGATGATCAGATGTTGCAATTCATAACATATGATTAAAAGTATCGAAATTTTCCAATCCTATAACTACATTTTTATTTCATTCTCAGCCCAAATATAATTATCATGAATATGATCTTTAGATTCTTTTTTATTCTCTTCCACCTAGATATTATTAAACAGGTTATGATTCCCTTTCAATTGGAAATATCTTCTTTTTTCCCTCCTACCAGCATACGATAAATCTAAGTACGATTTAGATTACCAATTTTTATGTTTTTTCCATCTAGGTTGCATCATATGTTCACCAATAAACTTATGATTTTTTTTGAAAAAAAAATTATCAAACCACCATCACATTTATTTTATCATAGTCATAGATACTCTGATTCTCCATAAAAAATGACTTCTTTCACACCGAATTTAGAGTGAATCCAATGTCTATTTACATCCATCAAGATTATTTCTATTTCATTATTGATCCATGGTGTTTCTGATCAGAACCATTTCATTCAAAAAACTTTTTCTCATTATGATTGAAAAAGAGAGCCTGATTATTTTGAAAACTAAAATCAGTAAAATTTTCACCAAATACAATGAGAAGTGATTTTTTTCATCAAAATCTTCAATTGATAATAATAGACAATCATTGAAAAAAAAACCTTCTGCATCAGATTGATCACAACAATTTTATCATTATTATACTTTTTTATATGATGTAATCAGGATCAAATTAATTGAAAAAACTAGCAAACATAAACATACTTAAAAAATTAAGCAATTGTAACCCAAAATATTGATTTTGAGAAAGAAATTTTAATTAATGGATGATAAAATAATATAAATTAATCAAATATGGTATGAAATATATTATTATAGTTCTATAATTTATGTATTATAAAACTATATTTATTATATGGGATTTTCATGCACATACGAAGGAATTCGAACCTTGTGTATGGGTTTCTTGTCTCACTTTTACTTCCGTGAGACATATTCAATATTCAACAACTTTTCTATTTGTGTTTTGTATATAATATACAATTGATTTTTTTATCACTAATATATTGATCTATATTTTACATAATTTATGGTTTTAATTTCTTTCTTTTATGGGACCTATGATTCAAAATTTACCAAAATGGTAAAGAATTATTTGATTATCTCATTACTATTTCTGATAGTTTTTATTTACATATAACATGAAAAATTATTTGGTATTTCTATGTTACACCCAATTTATTTCCATCACCTATTGTAATTCATGAATTTTTAATGTAATATTACCCTTTTACTCTCTTTGGTTCTTAAAATGTATGAGATATGTTTTTTAGAAAATGGAAAACTATTTCTATTTTCGATTGAAAATACGTTTTCTTTCAAATATTTTTTATATAAATTATTTATAAATGTTTCAAAATTTATCCAATTGATTTATTAATGTAATTTTAACCATCTTTTAATTTTTTATATTTTTTTGAAAGGAATTTTCCTTCCCTTTTCTAAACAAAGATCATTTGGATTTTACAAAAAATTTGAATGGAATCATTCTTTTAATATATATAGAATGAATGGAATTTAAATCCCTAATGAAGATATAATTATTTAAGGATTAATTTATTTTATCAAAATATTATTTACCATGAAAATTATTTTCAAAATATTTTATGAACTTTTAGTTTTAAAAATATTTTCAATGAGAAAAGGCTATTTTCCCCCAAGAAAATTTTAATGGAATTTTATGGAATTTCTAATCATTAATGATATAAGAAAATTATTTTAATTATAATAAACTAAGGATATATTGTATTGATATCATCACTATTATTTATTTGGATTTTTTATGATCAATTTGGCAGAGGATGCACAATTTTAATATAATCACTATATTACATTGGATGATATATAATTATGTGTATTTGATTGGGGTAAGTATACACATTTTTTATATAAGACTTTAAATATAAATGATTATGTTGATCATGATCCATCATTTTCATATGAGGAATTAAATAGAAATATTTTGTGATAGGTGGGTCCTGGTTATGGATAGCCCCTCAATGCATTGACAGGACTCATGAGACAAATTAGTTTTCCAAATCAGATGGGGTTTTACCTATAGTGTTATTCTTTACTATGAAAGGTGTTGATAGTATGTTTCAGATGTCTAAAAGTATGATATACCTCATAATGAGATTATTTATTAATATTAATGAGATTATTAAATTATTTAAAATATCCATGGATAATTGTCAAGATCAGGTGATTATTCATTTGACTTTATTTGATCGCCATTTAGTCATATCATATTATGGTCTAGTTATTGTTTAAAACAAATTTGATTCAGTTATTTATGATTACAAGTTGATTAAGCTTATTTATTTTTCATAGTTTCTATTATACACATACCCTTACTGAACATATAATCTCACCCCTTTCATATTTTTTATTTTTCATAGGATATTTGAATGTGTTTTATGATTTATATGTAGTGATATTCTTAGGCGATTAATCGATTTAACGAGGAATTATTTTTTGTATTTTATATTTTAAAACATATGTGAAATTATAATATGTATCACATTTGAAAATAATAATAAACTATTATATAAATTAGAATGTGAGACCTTATATCTAATACCAATGTAATAATTTAATCACCAAATCTAGGATACATTGGTCAAGGACACTATAGTAAGTATTCGAGGTAGTTTAAATGAAACATTGGGAAATATATTTAGGAAAACATAGACTATGGAATATAACCCTATGATTTATTTTAAGGATAAGATTAATTATAGGATAACATTGTAAAATTTTTTGTGGTTGATATTATATAGTCTTCCTAAAAATAAATTATATATATATATATATAAAATATGTGGATGTGGTTCTGGAAGAGATGTACCATGAGGTAATAACTCTAAAAATATATATCATGGTTGACTCAAGCATTATCATGTAGGCAAAAATCAGCCATACTACACACCTGTTTTGAAACTCACATGGGATACACATTGGTTAATTAATATTTTCATTATGGACCATCATGAGCGATTTTACTAAATGATGACTCTGAATAACCTTGGTTAAACATAATGTTTCATATATTTAAAAGAAAGTGTCATGGTACAGAAATAAATTAAATGATTTTTATTCAGTATGTGGATTCCAATTAAGAGATTTATTGAGAACCTTTTTATTTTAATGATTGAAAATTTTATTTATTTTTTTTATTTTGTGTTTATTGTTTTATGACTGTAAAACATTTCTACAAAAATTATAATATTTAGCTAAGTGTTTTTATACCACTAGTTGTAATGATCTAACATTAGTTAAGGAATGCTACCTCTCCATGATATAGTTATTTTAGTTAGATTCTTCTAGTTTAATCATGTCACTGTCACGATCTACCATCAAGGTTTTTACTATCTATTAGAGATATCACCATTGTTAGATCGATTCTACTTTCAATTAATATGTCCCATATCTAGGAAAATATGGAAACCTCTAACAATTGTTATTATCATATGATACAACCTCCATATTTAACTATTTTCATATAGATCTTACAAATGCTCAATGGTCCCACCACCATGAGAAGATTATACTCCATGGATCTATCACTAGGAATCTCTATATCAAGGTTCTCCTAACATTAAAAGGTGAATATATCATTACAAAAAGATACCATCAAAGAAAAGATTATGCTACTATTATATGGATCAACATTATATTAGGATATACCACCAATGATCCTAACTCTATAATGCTATTGAAACTTTTTGGAATTAATTTTAAATTTATTTATCAAGTGGGATGCCTAATCATTTAATGTTGGAAACAACCATATATATTTATGAATGATTATTATTAAACAACATGATGGTTTTATTAAAGATAGACTCATAATTTTTATGGTCTATTGATTAGTATGGGGATTATATTTTTCCAAACATTATCCTAAAATGGTTAATTCGTCCAGGAATGTGATAAATTCCGTAGAACCTTCCTTATGCTTGTATATTACTTAAATACACTTTTTTTAACAAAAAATATCAGAGTATGAACCACTATAAAATATTTAATTAAAAACACATGTGTCTGAGTGGAAGCTCCGTATAATATCATATAATAAAATTATAATTTTTTTCTAGATATACATGACCCCCTATTTTACGGAAATTTATATGCAACCCATTTGAGATTTAGCCAAATACATATTGATAGTCACAAAACAAATTAATATTTTTAGATAATGCAGAACTACATATTATCAAATATAAACTCTATCACTTTCTATATATGCTTACATTCATTTTTTATTTTTTAAATCTTTTTATATCAAAAACATAGCATTTTATTCCAAATTGAAGAGTGGTTGAAAAAATATATTTTTCTTAGAATAATTCTCAAAAACAATTATAAAATAGGTCTTTTAAATCTTGTTATTATTTTTAACCCATGTATAAATTTTGAAGAGGCTTTGTGCCTATAAAACCATGTGAAATGTTGTTTGTAATAACTATTACTAATAGTGGATCCATTTAATTTATAATAAACTATTGGAATTTTTTTATTTCAAAGTGGATAGTATTAAGTATTTCCTAGAGACTAATTCCCATATATAATTATAATGTGGATTTTATGTTTATTTATTTATATAAAATCAATATTTTTTTCAATTTTATAAACTATTATACAAAACATAACTCTGATAGTTAACTTGAAATTGTTTTTAAAATAAACTTTTTGATAAAAATATATTACTTTTAAAATTTAATGAATTTTCATAAATGTTTTACCTAACATGTGATCAAGCATTTGAGAAGATTTTTAAATTTACATATAATATATTTCTACTATTCTCGACCTAAAATGTTTAATAAAATTAGTGGAATTGTTTATATATTAATCATAAATTTTATATGAAACTCAATTAACCCCCCCCCACCTCTTGACTTTTCTACTAAGACCAACATTTTCTATCAGACTATTTTCAAAAATACCTTTTATTATGATATGTTTTTATGTATAGAACTTACATTTTTGTTTTATCTAAATTTATATCTTTATGGATAATACTATGATTTATGAAACTACTATTAATCAAAATCGTTATATTAATGTAACTTACTATGACTAATGTATGATTAAAATAAAAATTCGTATTGAGATCAAGAGATTTAATATTTGGCATATTGTTGAGGATAAATATGAAATAGAAAAAGATCCTAGAAATAATTAGAGCGATTATGCTAAGGAAACATATGATTGTAACTATAAAGGAATGCAAGATTTGAATTATGCCTTATGTATGATTGTTTTAATATGATTCATAATGTATCTATTTCTATTATGTATCCTAGGTTCAAATAAATATTTAATATATAGTTATCAATTGGAATGAAGATTGTTGATAACGATATATTCATGAGAATTTTGAGAGGTCTACTAAATAGTTGGAGAGGAACCATTATTTCAAAAAGTGATTCATGTGATATTGGTATGTTTTCAGTTAAGGATCTTACATGAATGCTCATGATGTAGGAATATGAACTATAAGGTTACCAATATGAAGTATATGAATGAATAATAATGTTAGTATATTTAATGTATTCAAAATTAAACCAAATACAGAATATCAAATTTTAAATTGTGTGTCATGATGAATCACAATCTAATAGTGATGAATAAATAGATCATCCAACTAGAGGTTTTGAGAAGTTTTATAGGAAAAATATATTTTTCAAGATATCAAAATTTAAAGTAAAACATGATGATTGAGGTAATTATAGTAATTAATGGAAAAAAGAATGATTATTCAAATGAATTAACCAACTATGGGTTTAAAAGGAAAAGAAACATCAAACAATACATTCTTATAATGATGTATAAGAATAAATAAGAAGGAAAATGAAAGAAATAAAAGTTTATATTAAATAAACATGGGTTTCCTAGGGGGATAGCTCAATTGATATATACTTGAGAAGGGAAGAGAAAAGTGAAAAAGGTAAATAGTGTTTCATGAAAGACACATATGATGTATATAATATCTTTCCTGAATCGCATATATGTACTTTTATTCTTACCATGACTGATAAAATATAGAAAATATTCCAAGAGATGATTTTTTTTAAATATTAATATTTTTTTGAAGATACTTACAATGAATTGGAAGATAAAAAAATCATAATCAAGTAGTATGATATTTCTAATCAATATAAAATTAGTCTTACAGAAGGAAAGGACAAGAATAATCAACTTTATATGTAAAATAGTGATCTAAAATTATCAAATGATTTATTAATGAAATATCTAAAGGGGATTAACAATAGAAGAAAAACTATGTCCCGTATTTTAGTAAAAATCACTACTCCGAAATATAGTGTAGGTTTAGGTCACCAGCTTATAAAAAAGAAAATATATAAGAAATTTTTTTTACCAACTTCAACTTCTATAGGTTCATCATATAATACATTTTCTATGATAAAAAATATAGTATTTATTTTAAAAAGTATAAGGTCGGATTATAAGAAGCCTACAAAACAAATATGTATTCATAAATAATTTATTAATAACAACTCTAGACCCATGAAAATATGGGTACCAAAAACGTTTTTTTTCAAAATCTTGTTTTAATTAAATAGACTTGAAATATTCCAGTAGGGAATTATGATCACCAGATACTACATTTTATAGAAATATTATAGGGAAATTCTAGAGATTCGACAACATAATTAATGTTGATGGTGGGAAAGTCAATTTTTTTATAATGTGAAGGAAAAATTATTTGACTCAGCTAAATTGATAAATATAATACAATTTTAATTTATAATGTTTTATTTTTTTATGTATTAAACAATAATTTTATTATTAATTAACAATTATGTGATGATGGTTTTCTAGTAACTTTTAAAAATAATTCTTTCAAATTTTTTGATGCAAAACATCCTTTAGTTTTTACTTCCGTGAGAAATGACAATTTGTTGGGTTTTGAATTTATATTTTTTTTTATTATAGAAGGTTTCGTTTTTGAGTGAAATTTACAAATAATATTGTATTTGGAATATGTGAATATGACATTCAAATATAAACACTCTTATAAATATAACTACGAATTTATTATCTAAGGATATACATAAGCTATAATTCCCTATATATAAATTATATTATCCCTATCAAAAGAGAATTATACATAAAATCACATTCATGCTAACAAATTGAGTCTCAACATTTCAATATTTAGAACAAGTTCAAATGAATCTGATTGGACCATTTAGATTTTCTAGTTTAGAAAAAAAATATTCTTATTATAAAGTGGGTGATTATAAAAAATATACATGGTTTTTTTCCATTCTCATAAAAGTGAGTTTGTTTTCTATTTTTCTAAATAAGCAAGATCTATTTAAAATAATATTGGAAACAAGATAAAGAGTATAAGAAGTGATCATAGTCATAGGTTTCAAAATCAAGAGTTTGAATAATTATACACACAATACGGCTGTAGTCCCAACTTTTCTTCTCCAAGGATGCTATAACATAATGGTTCGGTAAAGAGGATAAATATAACCCTTAAAAAATTATCTAGACCATTACCATTGATTATAATTTACCTATCTATGTTTGGGAAGAATATGTGATTACAACTTACTATGTAATTAATATAACCTTAATTGGACCATTATTATATAATACCACTCATGAATTATGGAATGGTTGAAAGATAATGTTTAATTAATTTATAATATTTGGTTTAAATGTATTTATACTCAACATAAAAGAGAATTAAGATAAATTTGAATCCAAAAGTGATGGTGGTATTTTCCTTGAATATTCTATAGTTAGTAGTTCTTATCGAGTATTTAATAAATAGACTAAGATTGTGGGAGAATCTATATGTGTAAAGTATTATTAAGTAGATCCATGTAAACATGATTCGCCTTTAGAAAATTTGGAGCATTATTTTTCCAACCTTGAAATCAATGTCAAACCTAGTGATAATTTCCTCCAAAAACCTATAGAAATATTATACAGTTCTAATGAATAACCAAAACCCAAACCTGTATGTGAGAGTGAGGTTTCAAAAACTACTATTCCTAGAGAATACAGTACTCATACTTCTCACCCAGTAGATATAGTTGTTTGAGACATAGATAAATGAACTCATACCAACATTTATCCTAGAAATATGGTCAAACATTATGACATCATGTAACAGATTGAAAATTAGAATATCAATGAGGTAATTCATGATGAGTTTTACATAATGGGAATGAAAAAATAGTTAAATTAGTTTGACATGAATAATGTATGGTAAATCAATGAAAGACCAATGTTTTACTTAACTATTAGCTTGAAATTAGTGGTTAGAATAAATTATGGTGAGTATAGAAAAATATTTATAAATAATGTAAGACTGGTGACACAAGGATATAGTGATTAAGAAGGTATTGACTATGAGAAAAACCTTCCTCCAATAGCTAAACACAAATCTAACATGATGTTTATTACCTATAAAACACATATGAATTTAAAACTCTATAAAATTTATGTAAACAGTTCATTATTACATGGTTATATATATTTTTATGTTTTTATTCGAAATCACCATGAATTTGAATACCACAACCTTATAAATATTGTTTAAAAAAAACAATAGATTAATTTAGTTTAAAAGTGGATCATAGATCATGGTATGATAGGAACAACTTGTTTTTTATTTCAAAAGATTTTATTATTTGGATATCTAAAAGTAATTTATTTTTAAATTTTTTTTAAAATGTTATTTTGGGTATCCAAATTTATATTGATGATATTATTTTTGGATCATCAAGAAATAACTTATGTACTGATTTTTCAAATATTATGAAAAGTGAATATGGAATGAGTTCAATGGGTAAACATATATTAATACATGGATTTCTTTTTTTAAAAAAATTAATATAGAATTATTTTAAATAAATTAAATTAAATATTTGTTCTTATTTGATAAAATTCATGACACCACACTAATATAAATAGAAATTGTTTTTAAATAATTCAATCTCTAAGTTAGATAAAACTTTTTTCCATGTGATTTTGATGTACTTTCCTTTAATCACCCACCTTGTTTTTTCTCCTTCTTATTTATAAGAACTATAGACTAATATCCTAAGATGATATAAAAGTTTAAAATCTTTATTTTTATAAAGAATTATACCATACTCCCCTTATGACAACATCACCCATGTTATATTAGGGGCTCCCAAAACATTCTATAATTTGAAAGGGAAGAATGTACATGAAGCTTCAACATTAATTAACAGAATCTCCCCCTTGAAATCAATTTAGTGAAAATATCTTAAATTTGATCCTTTTTTTTGAAATATACTCGATTTTTATTTATCATGAAGAATGTTTATCCTTAACAAAATGAATCCTTATTTAAATATGTTTTTACTTAAAGTGTTATACATGGTTCTTTGAAAGATAATTCACCAATTGATTATAAAAAAAAATTTAATTAATATTTAAAATTCAGATTAATGTATTCATACTAAACATTGAACCTCATCATTTTAGTGTAATCATTGTTAGATCAAAAATATTCGCATATGATTTTACACAAATATACCGATTTATATTTCTTGTTATGTTAGGAGACACAAAATATTCCAAACAAGTATATTCCACCATAAATAAACTTTTGGACATCAGAATCATAAACCTAATTAGTTTAGATGAATCAAAGTATGTTAAAGTATTTACATCATTGTTACATCATAAAAATGTTTTATGTTCCTTTTAAATAAATAAAAATTATCATAGAAGATATCATGTGTGATTCCTATGGATAACTATAATATGTTACAAAAACTAATTTACTATATCATTTTAGAACAATATGCTAATAGATTGCATGAAAATAAGATTATATTATATATGTCTCATTGATTAAATATTTTATCAGATTCATCTTCTCCCATATTTACTCAAATATATATAGCAGTAGAAAGTTCCTTTGAATATTTTAAGTTAAATTTTTGAAATATCAATTTATAATAATTTTATTATGAATGGAAGATGTATGTTTTGTTTTATAAAATCTATATCCTGATAAAAAAATTCATCTTCCCATGAATTTAATTTTCATATTACAATTTAATTTTCTATAATAACTTGTTGTATGAAATATAAATTTCAGTAGGAATGTTGATATCATCAGCATAGACAACAGACATAAGTTTGTTTTAACTTTTCTCCATCACATATTAGTTTATATCAATATTTAATTTAGAAAAGATAAATATCTTAATATAACTATCGTGATTAGAGTATCAGTAATAAAGATCCTAATTGAACCCATACATAGATTTCCAGAGTTTATTAACCACACATTCATCTAATCACGTATGAATCCTACAAGTTGTTCAGTATAGAATTATCAATTAAAGAATATTTATTTTAAATCTATATAATAAACCATGTATTAATCATTATTACCAATAAAAATAATTATGAATGTCACAATCCATGAAAAAAAGGGGGAAAACTTATCTACAAAATACACACCTTCTACATGGGAATATCACATAAAAATCAACCATCAATTTCATTAGTCTTCAATATTTTCAATAATATTATTTATAAACACCAATTTATTTCTAATAATACTATTTATTTTTTTGTCTCAGAAGAAGTTAAATGGTTCTATTCTTCTCAATATTATCTAACTCTTTATTCCGTAATTTTATCATTATTTTTTCTCAACTACTCATTATAAAAATTGAGGTTCAATTTGAGAGATTAGTGTCATTTGATTATCTATTATCTGATTTATCATTTTATAAATTATGGTTACATATACTTTTTAATGTCTAAAAAATTGAGTATTTATATTTGGTTTTACCTTCTTCATCATTGGATTCATTAGGATAGGTTGGTTCAATTTTAGAAGCATGAAGTTCTTTTTCTTCAAAAGTACTTTCATTGGATCTCATAACATTTTTTTGGTTCATCGGATCTCCAATCCTATTTATGAATTTGAATGAACGTATTTTAAATTAAATTAACATCATAGGATTCTAATTATTTTTAATTATTTGATCCAATACATATAGTTTCTTCTATTGATTTTATATCCTAGGAAAATTCCAACACCATTATTTTCATAAAATTTCCCAATGTTTAGATTTTTAATCCTTATCAAGAAATTAATTCTAAAAAATTATAATAATTATTCATTATTTCATTATTATACCACATATCAAGGGGGTTAATATCCTATTCCGATGATAGTAAATATATATTATGTATTTATACCATGGTACAAATTTCTTCCATTCAAAAGAATTTCTAAATTGTATACCCTGCAATCATGGTCCTTTCAGATTTATCCAAAACTGATTTTTTTTTTCAAACATCACTTTATTGAGGGGTGTAGAGACCATTGTATTGATATTTAGGTTAACTATTTGAAAGAAAATATTCAAAATAGTTACATGTAAAACTTTAACATATATATGTATCATATTAAAATTTTTATTTCTTTATATGAAATATTAACCTTTCCAAAGAATCATACTTATACATTATAAAAGAATACTAGTCCTCATGGTGAGTTCATCGATAAAGGTGATAATGTAAAACTCATTATTTTCATATCGATCCTTCATTAGTACACATACATTCAAATGTATAATTTCATGAGGTTTATTTTATTAAATAATTAAAATTTTATATTTTTTCCAGTCATCTATCATATCTCACTAGCTTTAAAAAATTATTGTTCTTTCTCTGCCAAATAGATTTAAATCTCTCAAAGCTTCTTCCTTTGAGTTTGGTTATCCTGATTTTTTACCTAGATGAAAATTTATTTTATTCAATAAAATATTCTTATATTTTTCACATAGATATCATTAGTCACTATAATATCTAATATGATAAAAAACACATCTAGTTATTACTCCCTTAGAAATAGTTCTTCTATTTCTCATCCACCGGATGATACAAAAATATATATTATAAATAATTTTTTAATTATTATAGGACCGAATATATATAATTAGGGTATTTCTATGTCCAGAAACATATATAAATTCATTAAAATTTATCTTATGCTCATATATGGATGATGTGACACTTTATTTAATTTTTAAAGAACTATAATTTCCAATCATAATTGATCAAAACTTATTTTATTTGATGTTTCCCATTATTTTATCATTACTATTTATATGATACGAAAATTATCTATCTATTATATTGTTTTTATATTTTATTCTAGATTTAAATATGGATTCAAATATCATAGAATATTAGTCTTTGTTTTTCAACCTTTTACATTTCTATTCTAGTGTGTGGTGGCCTTATAGGAAGAGTTTTCATGTAATATTCTATAATGTGATCAATCTTTTCACCTCTACCATAATATTCTTCAAGGTGTGTAATTTTTTATGATGAAATCATAAATTCATGTTCCTTATTCCATGATATATTTTTTCTCATAAATTGATAATCATTTTCATACCTTCATGATTTTATCCTCCGCAATTCATGCCCTATTATTGGAAGGGAAATTTTTTTCTAGAATTTGTAGGATCTGTTCTGGTAGTTTCTATATAACCAATAATATCCTTTGCACCACAAACATATTAACTAATAAAAATACCTTTAGAGAAATATTATAGTGGTTCATTAATATATATAGATTTATTTTTCTTTTGTAATGGAGGATATTTATTTCCAATGATATTTATAACATATGTAAAATTTTTAGAAGCATTTTCACTTTTATTATCAATCCATAATTTCTCAATTTTTTTTAGAAACCCATATTGCTATAAGAATCAGATTTATCTTTGTATTTAGTAAAAAAACATCCACATTCTTTTCTAAAACCAATTATATTGAAATATCATAACTAATTTAATGTAGTATATTTATACTATATTTCACTTTAATTCATTCGAAAATATATTTTTGGATTAGATTAAAATATAATTGAGTCATAACTGTTATATAACTAATCCAGACATTAATAAATGGACACATAGAATGAGTATCCCTTTTTAACACAACATTAATCTTTTAAAATGAATCAAATTCTATTTTACATGGAAAATAAGCATGACATTAAAATTTTCTCATTCTTTGTTCTTACTCATCCTTTAACCCTGTGAAAATTTTTTACATGTAATGCATGATCATAAAAAGTTATGTAAGTGAAATAAATGAAAGAAATATACCTGTCAAGTCAAAAACAAAGAAACCCAAAAAAATCATGTATGAAAATATTCTTCGAGTGTATGAAATAAATCATACAATCATGAAAACAACAAATTTTTTCATATAAAACGTTTTAAAACCATAATAATAAAAAATACATATTTTATCTAATACATATCATTATAATAATAACATTTTTAGAAGTAATTGGATCCTAGTTAACATCATAGGAGAAACCTCCCTAATTAGCTCCCTCATTATTTACTATTAACCTAAGTAAGATTGCCCAATTAATTAGAGATCTATATTAGGATCACCCATTATATAAGCCAAATCAAGCTCACCCATTATAAAATTTGAGTAATGATCACCCATTTGAAAATGCTGTATTAGGATCATCAGTCAAAGAAGTTATAATAAGATCATCATTTATTGTCTATAATGCTCAATTTCCATATAATTAATACAATATTTTATGCCTAAAACTTTTCATCATATAACACTTTAAAATATCTTTTAAACCCATATGAAAAAAATATTTGGGATATTGAAATACTATATCCTTTAAAAACACCATTTTTAAAACCAAAAAACCTAGAGAAAAGAGAATAATAGTTTTTATTTATGGAAAACATAAAAGAATATAAAGGAATAAAAATATAATGTAATCGTTGTGGGAGTGGGAAAAGATATTGATTTTTATATGTTAAAATAGAACATTCCTTTCCCTTTTTTTAAGTAAATTAATAATGTTTTATATAAAAAAACAATATTCCTTTTTAAAACTTTTCAAATACTATGAAAAGGTGAAAAATTGATCTTTATTATTGATTTATGTCCATATAAGTAAATAAATAATTTTTTTTTTAAAAAAATGGTCAAAGTAGAAGAAGAATAAGAAAATAAATTTAAAAATATTTTAATCATAGTTTTATGTTAAGGTGTCCCTTACATCAAGACTGAATCTTGACATATATTCTATATATTCATGAATAATACTATTATGATAAATATTCACATGATTATGAACATTTTCAATAGTAGTAAGCACTTTTATTTTATTCATTAAAATGTTATTTTAAATTTACATAATCTATAATGTATATGTTTGATGTTTTAATGAAATTTGGAACATATTTCCTTAATGACATTGATAAGTTTACTATAGTATAGGGGTTCATTATTCCACCATATAGAGAATAATAATCATGATCTATTGTTATTTTTTATTTGTAAAATATAATTTTAAAACTAATCACGAAATATTTTTATAAAAAATGATCTATGTTACAATCATGGAGATGGTAGGACTTATATACTCATTAGTGACATTTCTATTTTTCAAAGAACATGGTGGAAATAATATGAGTATTATTTTATCATTGAAGAATGATTATTATATCAAAAATATCATATTACTTTTTTGATACACACGTGTATCATGTAAAATGTAAATATTAATTAATTAATTAATTTTTACTTAAATGATATTCAGTATATCATTTCCATTACTGATCACCACACTCAGCCCAATCGTCTTTCTAGTTATTTATCAAACCTTTAATAATAAACAATAATAAATAAATAAAAAATAAATAAATATAATATTCATGATCTAGAGATTAAATATTTATTTATTATTCACATTGTTGGGAAAGATGGCAAGCGATGAACGCGCAAATAAAAAAAACACAAACACACAGCGGAGAAATATTTCCATCAAACAGAGGATGCATAGCGACAAAAATAAGTGCATAAAATAAAATTGACACTATAAATTTTTACATGGAAAACCCAAAAGGGAAAAACCACTGGATCTAGTCAAGAAAGAGGGATCCACTAAAGTAGATAAGTAAATGGTAGAGACTCCCCAAAAATGAAAGGAATCTCAAAAGTAATACTTAGAAAAATAGTGGATCAAAGTTGGAGTATAGATGCAGTCTAAATGAAGCCTGAAATGAAGAAGGCATCCTGCAAAAGAAACCCAAATAGATCTGACCGTGAAAGCAGAATATTGATGTCCAAAGTAAATTGCAGATGAAAAACACCAGGATTAGATCAAAAACCACCGCAAATGAAAGCCGATCAAACCAAAGTAGTTCCACCAGTTGAAGATCTGAAAACTGCTCCGTGAAAATGAAACTACACCACCTCCAACCACTAACGAGAGAGGAGCCGCACATCTCATATAAATAGAAGATGATATCTCATGTATCTCATAAAATATATCTCATATCTGATTAAAGATATTAAATATATCTTATCAAAGATATAAAATATAACATTTCAAAGATATCAGATATATCTTGTCAAAGATATAAAAATATATATTTTTAAAGATATTAGATAAAATATATATATATATATTGGGGCCATATAAGGAGGCGGCCCAACAAACTCCCCCTCCGACTCAACTGGGGATCATCGCTAACCCTGTAATCAGTCAGTAAGTCTCAAATTTTCCTCTGGGTAAACTCTTGGTTAACATGTCTGACCTATTGTCATCAGTATGGATATTCTCAAGCTCTAACTGTCTAGAATCAAGAACATTATGGATCCAATGATACCGAACATCGATATGTTTACACCTGCCTTGAAAAGTGGAATTCATTACCAAACAAATAGCACTCTGACTATCAAAAAATAAAACATATCTTTCTTGTTTAAAATTGAACTCTAGAATGAATGTTTTCATCCACAACAATTCGTTTCATGCCTCTATAGCTACATTAAACTCCGACTCTGTGGTAGATAAAGGAACACATCTCTGCAACCTAGACTGCCAAGATACTGCTCACCCAGCAAAAGTAATCAAATATCCTGATGTAGACATCCTTGAGTTGATATCTCCTGAAATATCTGAATCTGTAAAGCCACAAAGCATAGGTTCCCCTTTTCCAAAACACAATCTCAAATCAGAAGTACCACGAAGATAACGGAAAATGTACTTCACTGCCCTCCAATGCTCTCTGTCTAGATTTGAACGAAAACGACTGACTATACCAACTGCATGAGCTATATCAGGACTAGTACATACCATGGAATACATCAAATAGCCAACGTCAGATGAATAAGGTATGTTTTTTTATCTCCTCTCTCTCTTCATTAGTAGAAGGTGACTGACTGGTGCTGAGCTTAAAATGTAAAGAAAGAGGAGTACTAACCACTATAGCTCTATCCATAGAAAATATCTAATTAGCTTTCTCAATGTATATCTCCTGAGATAACCACAATTTCTTGGCCTTTCTATCATGGGTGATCATCATGCCAGGAATTTTTCGTTGTGGCCCCAAGTCTTTCATCACAAAAGATGGGAAAAGATCCTTCTTCAATCTGTCAATACAAGATGCATCATGGACAACATTGAGAATATCATCAATATAAAGCAAAAGTATAATAAAAGCATCATCAGTAAATCTATGAACAAACACACAATGATCAGAAGATGTCTTCCTGAAACCCTGATGAGAAATAACATATTCAAACTTTTTATACCACAGTCTCAGAGCTTGCTTCAAACCATACAAACTATTCTTCAATCTAAAGAAATGATTCACTTTACCCATTTTAACAAAACCCTCTGGTTTCTCCATATAAATCACCTCCTCTAAATCTCTATGTAGGAAAGTTGTCTTCATATCCATCTGCTAAATCTGCAGATCCAAACTAATAGACAAACCAAGAACAACCCGAATAGAAGACATTTTGACAACAGTTGAGAAAATATAATCAAAATCAATACCTTTCTTCTGACAAAGGCCTTTAACAACTAACCTAGCCTTATATCGGGGAATAGAACTGGATTTTTCATTCTTAATCCGATAAATCCACCCATTTTTCAAATCTCTCTTACCTATCGGTAACATCACCAGCTCAAAAGTGTGGTTGTCTTTAAATGATGTCGTCTCGTCATCCATTATCGCAACCCTTCTATTCTTCTATTCACTTTCCATCGGGTCATAAAAAGATTCTAGTTCTCCCCATTCAGCGAGGATCACATACTAATCAGGTGAATACTAAGTAGAAATGGTACGATGCTGAGATGACCTCTGGAGTGGAACAGCAGGTTCATTGATAACCCCAAGAACCGGATCATCAAAAGAAAAAGTTGCATCGGTAATATCAACTCCAACCTGTTCACCCTGAGCAACATTCTTCACATCAATGTGATCATCAGAATCAACAATATGAGGAAAATGTGAATCAGAACCCATCTCAAGACTAACAAAGCCATCACATGTTGGAGAAGTATACTTTTATCCCTTATCAATATCTGCAATATTATGCTCCTCTTCAAACACTGCATCTTGACTTATGACAAGTTTCTTCAATGTAGGATCATAAAACCTATACCCAAACTCATCGTGTCCATAGACAATAAAAATACACTGTTGTGACTTATCATCCAACTTGGATGTCTCATCTCTAGGCACATGAACAAAATCCTTGCAACCAAAAACATTCAAGTGATCGAACCTGATCCTTTTTTCCATACCAAAACTTATTGGGAGATTATGTCTACAAAGCAACTAAAGGTGATAAATTGATAATATAAGCAGCAGTAAGTAAAGCCTTTCCCCAAAAGTGTCTAGGAATGTTTTCTTCCGAAAGAAAAAAACGAACTCATTCCAACAAAGTGTTGTTCATCCTCTCAGATAAACCATTTAACTGAGGTGTCTTGGGAGGTCTCTTTTGATTCCAAATACCTTCCTGTCTATAATACTGATCAAATGGACCACAATACTCTCCCCCATTGTCAGTGCGAATACATTTCAATTTCTTGCCAGATTCCCTCTCAGCAGAAACTTGAAATTTCTTAAAAACACTAAGCACCTGACTTTTGGAATTCAAAACATAAACCCAAATCTTCCGTGAGTAGTCATAAATATATGTCAGAAAATAAAGACCTCCACTAAAGGTCTTAGATTTCAAAGGACCGCAAACATCTTAATGTACTAATTCAAGTACTTGTGACTTCCTGTGTGGAGGATGACTACTGAAACTCACTCTGCTCTGTTTCCCAGCCATGAAATGATCACATGTGTCCAATTCAACACTCTTAAAATCTTGAAGAAGATTTTTCATGGCAAAAAAACCAAGCCCTTTCTCACTTATGTGACTGATCTCTTATGCCACAACTTGGACGAACCACTGCAGGCAACAACGCAAGCAGTATCACATGAAATATACGCTCTATTCCAGTACAAACCTGAAATCTTCTTCCCTCGAGCCAAAATCAAAGATCCATTGGAAAGATTCCATTTGAAATCACAAAATGTGCTAATAATCCCTTCATCAACAAGAATGTTGGTAGAAATAATATTCAAGTGATCCTCTGGTGCATGTCAAACATTCTTCAAAATCAGCTTACTTTTAGTACTTGTCTCTAAAAAAATAGTCCTGATACCTACGACATCAACATGACCATCATTACACATCTTCAAAATCCAAAACATTACCTGGGTTGTAAGATATAAAGAACTCGTTCTTTGATGTCATGTGAAAACAGGCACCACTGTCAACAACCCAGCAAGAATGACCCGAAGAAATATTAATGGAGTCACAAACAATAACAAGATCACCCCTATAGTAGTAGTGACATCATCATCTCCATCAACAATCTTCTTTGGCTGATTTTCTTTTATTCTATTTTCTCTTTTCATCAGATAAAAAAACATTTTAACATGCCCCTTCTTACCACAATGATGACATTCAAAATCTCTCTACTTTGATCTGGATTTTCTTCTGCATTTACTATTTCCTCGAACGCTCTGTCCATAATTCTTTTCCTTGCTTCTCCCCCTATTCTCTATGACTAAAAGCTTAGAAGATTTCTCTTGAGTATGTCTCCTTACATCTTCATCCAAAATAACACACTTAACAAAACTGAATGTCACAACACCATTAGAAGCAGAACCGGTTAGAGTAACACGTAAATTCTCCAAAGAATCAGGTAATGTATTAAGTAATAAAAGTTCTAAAACCTCATCTTCAAAATTTATACCCATACCAGACAAATGATCACAACATCCCTGATATTAACATATGTAATCAGAAATAGACCTATCTTCATTGTACCTCAAATTCGTCATTTGTTTGAGAAGAAACAATTTATTGTTTCCTCTCTTGGAATCTTAGGTAGTCTCGGGGTTTTCCCACAATGTTCTAGCATGAGAGATATTGACAATGTGATCCATCACATTTTCTTTGACCCATTGGAGAATGAAGCCACAAAACATCTCATGCTCAAACACTCATTATTCATCTTTCATCCTTTTTGGCTTCTGGGTACTAAACACTAGAAGATGCAATCTCTTGACAAAAATCAGATCCTTCATTTTATATCGCCACATGTGATAATTGGTACCATTCAATAAAATCATCCGACTGTAATTAGCCTCCATAATAAAATATGAAATAAAAACCAAACCCTCTGATACCAGATGGTGGTGAATATGGAAATTGATGAATGCACAGACAAAAAAATACACGAAGGTGCATCAGATATATCTTTCCCCCAAACAGCGGATGCGTAGCGACAAAAATAGTTACAGAAAATAAAATTGACACCGGAAATTTTTATGTGGAAATACCAAAAGGGAAAAACCAAATGACCTAGTCCAGAAAGAGGGATCTACTAAAATAGATAAATACACGGTAGAGACTCCCAAAAATGAAAGGGATCTCAAATGTAATACTTAGAGAAATAGTGTATCAAAGTCGAAGTATAGATGCAGTCTGAACGAAGCCTGAAATGAATAATGCAACCTAATAAAGAAACCCAAATAGAACTGATCGTAAAAGTGGAAGATTGATGTCCTAAAAAAAGTGCAGATCAAAAGCACCTGGATCAGATCAAAAACCACCATAGATGAAAGCCGATCAAACCAAAGTAGTTCCACCAGTTGCATATCTGAAAACCGCTTCTTGAAAAGGCAACTGCACTGCCTCCAACCACTGCCGAGAGAGGAGCCACACATCTCATATAAATAGAAGATGATATCTCATGTATCTCCTAAAATATATCTCATATCTGATTAAAGATATTAAATATATCTTATCAAAGGTATAAAATATATCTTTTCAAAGATATCAGATATATCTTGTCCAAGATATAAAAATATTCTTTTAAAGATATCAAATTAAAATATATATATCGGGGCCAGATGAGGAGGCTCCCAAAAACACATAACAATATAAATAATAAATTAAAAATTAATACTATTTTCTAAATTGGTAATAAAACTATAGATACATTTTCAAATCACAATCATAAATAAATATTAGCAATTAATTAATCATAAATAAATATTAATAATGTGCTAAAGAATAATATTTTTTCTTATAATTTAATTAAAATATAATTTAATTTAGATCAATAGAAACACTAAGTGAGTGACCATCTGGCCTCTTCCTTAGTTGCATTATGAATGCTTTTTGTAAAGATAAATATTAGTCAATATAAACACATAAAGGAACATGTGGGGAAGAATTTAATGACGTAATGATGAAAACTACATACAAATTATCAATGTGTAATATAATAACTTTTTCTTGATATATCACTAAGTAGGATTCATACTCATGTCATCAAACTATATTATTGACATGTATTTCATTGAATTTCGGAAGAAACATGTCCATGAATGTATAATTTAATATGATTGTTCCATTTCAATAGAAGGCATTAAATATAAACTTATATAATTATCTAAGGGACAAGTCATTCATTTACTTATTCATTAGTAACATACAATTTGTGACACACCCAATGATACTAGCTTCACCATAGACATATGTCATCATAGTCTATAAAAATTCATTAATGTGCATGACTCTTGATATTCCTTAATAATAATCATAATGTATAAGGATAATTACATACATTTACATGTTGGAATATCCACAAACATGGAATTTATAGAATATCCAATACTAGATATCTTAATTTCATAAAACTTATGGAAAACCTTACATGAATTGGTGAAGTATAGTTTAGAATCAACATACATTTTAACATCCTTGAGTATTAAGATGATCAGTATCACATAATACCTATGTACCCAGAATATTACAGAGTAAAAAGTGTATAACTAAACTTCTTAGTGTTTTATAACTAATTATAAATTTAATATGCATAATGAATAATAAATAAGGGTATTTAACTATACTAATGAGATAATAAACATATAATAAATATACAAAACATGTATAATTGATTTTTAAAAAACAATCCTTAAAAATTAAAAATACACTTATACCCAAATCAAAAGGGCTATCATAAACATAAATCAAGGTATCCTTGAATATAGACATATTGAAAGGTATTATCTTCATTAATACTATAGTATATATTCATCTTCATTACACTATAATTCTTCAATATGCTTGATGAGTATGTACTCTCTTTGGGAAAGATGAAGCTATGCATTTATACAACTCCAACTGGTAGTTCATTATAACTACTACTATAGTGAGTTTCTTAGCTCTATTTTCCAGTCACAAGGAATATCTCGATCGAAATTCATGGTCGATTTCAAAATATAAAAATTTCAATAAGTTTTTATTTACATACCTTACAATCAGAAGATATAATAATAATAAAAATGTATGACAAACGAAATCACTCATAGTCAATAATCATTAAAGAAATTCCTGTGACGACCTGATATCAGAGTTTCAATCATGTAATATATAAAATTTTATTTTAATATTATTTATATTGTTTGACCCATGAATTGTGTATATATTTTTAGATGATCTTCTAATAGTTGAATTTAATAAATCTCATAGTCAGTTAAAACTACATCTATGAAAAATTAATCTCTATCTTTTGAGGAACTCAAAATACTAGCACATCTACTAACAGAATTATTCAATGCTAATATAGTTAACTCATTATTTATAAAAACCATAGACAATTGTTATTTTGAAATTACAAAAATCACAAATTTTTTAAAAAATCTCATACTATCAGTATTTTATAAAAAATGTAGTTAAGGGTAATTCAATAATTTTTGTAAATTACTCATTCATCAAAGATGAAATAAATATCATCAAGTTAATAAATTAGTTAATAAATTAATTTTTTTGGGTTTAAAAACTAGTAAATAAAAGTGATCTTATGACTCATCAATCTTGCCCTTTTTCAAAGACCTAAATACATAATGTAGAATTGAAAATAACATAATTTTTAAATAATAATTTTTGTAGCTTCCTTATCTACATAAAAACTCAATCATTAAAACTTTCTTTCACTTTTTAAATAAGATAGAAATAGTTTTTTTTTATTTTTTTAGATTTATCCTAATATAAACATATTTTAATCATTCTAAAATTTAGTGGAACATATAGGCGAATTTTATCTTTTTGAAAAATATTCTCCCCATTTGTGTTTTTTAAAAATGGAAAACGTCATAATTGAAATTTCTATGAAAATTCAATGGGATGATGAGGATTTATCAAAATATAAAAAAATATAAATATTTATTTAATTATAAAATTTAAACTAATAATAAATAGAAAACATTAATTAATCCATTTTGATTGAATGAAAACAAATTAATTGAAAATTAGTCATTCAAGAAACAATATATAGTTTTTGTTTAAAAATTTCTATGAAAATATATATGTAAGAATAAATCAATGTTAGTAGATTCATAAATCATATTTTTTTATTCTTAATATATAGTTTTTATATAGATATATTATCATCATAAATGTTTAACATTTTATCAACTTAAGATAACTTATAATCAAATATTTCATCATGTTTTTTAAGAGATGAATGTACTCAGCTATCTTTTCTAAAGAAATTAGATTCTGAAAATAAATTTACCAATTTTGATAGAATATGAATAGTTTAATTTTATCGTTAGCAGTAGAATCCTCAACATATTTTCCTCTATCTTCTTTGGAAAACTCTTTATGAATTTATGTCTTTACAAAAATAGTAATATAATTATTGTGTATAGTGCTATTATATTTTTCCATAAAAATTATGTATTTATCATGATATTTAATATACATTTTGAGATTCATCATCATCTATTTAAGTAAATCATTGAAATATTTTGAAGATTTAACATGAACCTTAATTTTAGATAATGTTTCTACTAAATAGTTTAGTAATTTTATATCAGTAGAAAGAGATTCATATCATTGTATCAGAATAAATCTTTTACTAATTTCTAGAATCATATTAATGTTGTTTTTTGTATTCTCCTTCATGTCAAATACATAATCAAGAATTTCTTCAAAATATAGAGATGCAATAGATGTTTCGGATTTAGATAAGAAATCATCAATTTATTCTCTCTTCTCTCTCTTATTCTCATTATGGATGATATGTTGCAAAATGGAGACTTCATATTTTTTAGGAGTAAGTTCATAGATGAAAATAAGATCACAAGTAATGTATTTGATTGTCTATTATTCAATAAGATTATTTTTTAAATGAGAAACATGAGATTTCTCCCAATGAGTTGGATTCTTCATTTCGTATATTCAATAGGGATAAAGTGAATGAGATAGAAGAATGAATAAAATATTTTATCAGAGCTAAATATTCAATGGCATATATTTTAAAAGGAAAATTATTAAACTATTCAATAGGTTTTTTAGTTATAATATTATTCAAAATTAATTCTTCTTGTAAAACCATGACTACAACGGTAATAATAGTATGGTCTTATAAATTGTTTTAGTAGGTAAATCCAATGGATAACTTCATGTGATATTACTTTTTTATCATTAGTATCAGCTTCACCAATATATTTATTGGATGAGGATGTAGATAATTATATTTTTAAACTTCCAGAGCATCATTATATCATTTTACTTTAATGAATTTTTTCCTATGGTTGTTCTTTAGAAACATGGATATTGGTTTTATTTTTTATGAAGATTATTTTTTCTACTTGATAAAATTTTATCCTATAAGAAAATAATTTCTTATTATTTTACTACATGAAAATATGATTAGTATCTTCCCTAAATTATTTTACCTTATCCATGTGAAGACCTAAGAATGGGTTTCCCCCTAAAAATTTATAATCCTTATTTATGGCTTCAAATTCATTATCATTGTAGGAATACCATTGGGATTAATGATTTATTTAAAATTATTGTTTATTTGTACATTTTTGAGATTTATTATTATATATTATTTCCTTAAGATGATTTACCACTTTTATAGTTTTCAACTTTTTTTTAAGAGATGTTATGGATCTAAGAGAATTCGATTCATTTCTATTTTCTAAAGATTTTTCAAAATATTATATGTTGTGTGATTTTAATAATTTAGTAAAATAAACTACATAATATTTTTTAATAAATTTTTTCCCTTGTATGAATATGTCAATATCATTCTTGAAATGGTTATGTCACTGATCCAATTTTCTTTCTCTATTCTAGTATTAGATTGATTTTCTATATTTTCTTCTGTTAAATATTCTATAAAAACCCTATTGAGTAGAAATCCATATAAAAAAAATTTATACATCACATTTACATTTTAGATATCATCAATGTATGAAGAAATGAATTTTGAAATGTTAAACTTCAATAGATTCAACTGAAAATACAACAAATAAAAATCTTGGATCATAATTGTATTCTCCCCCTAAACCAATCATAGGATTCTTGTTTAAAACTAGATTAAAAATTTAAACATCCGCATGTATTAAACCTAATGTTAGTAATGAATATTAATGAACCAAAATATGTAAAAGTAAAAACATCAGAATTAAAACGATCATTGATCTGTAACATTGATTAATTTAATACATGTGAATAAAATAATAAAACATTTATTATTTTAATCTACTAATTAAATAAAAAACAAATTCAAAATATAAAAAATTATACATTATTTATTTACAAATCTTAATCTTATTAAAGGGTATACAAACTGTTTATTCCCTAAAATTCTAGGATTTGAAACAGAAATTAAACAACGCTAATTTTAAAATCTAGAAACATTTTGTTTGTAAAAATCTCTAATTTAGAAACAATGTTTTGGAAACATCACTAATTCTGCAACATTTTCATGAAACATCCCTAATTTTTCCATATTTTAAATGAAATATTGATAAATTATAGATGTTTTTTAGAAATGTCACTAAATTTTTGAAATATTTATATAAAAGAAGACAAAAATACATATGTTTATATATATTATTTTCCTATATTGATATAAATATATTTTTTAGATGTATATACATATTAATTGATATCAACACTAACACATATATAAACACACACACACACTCACACATATGTATAAATATATATATTTTAATATGTAAACACACACAGATATATATATATATATATAACTATATAGATAAATATATACACAAATATCTATAGATAATAAAACATAAATTTTTAAATTTAGTCTCATTAGTAAGAAAACATGTCTATTTTAGTGACATTTTTACCAATTTTTTAAAACGTGTATAATTATATATATATATGAACACATACACATATATATTTATACACATGGAAACACCCATATATATAAACATAAATATATATATAAACATATATATGTTCATATTATATATATATATTAATATAAAAATATAATATATATAAAATATAAACATATATATCGTTATATATAATATCAACACACACACACACAGATATATATATATATATGTGAACATAAAATATAGACATATTTATATTTGTAATATAATCATAAACATATATATATATATATATAATATAAAATATAAACATATATTTTAAATATATATATATATATATAATAAAATATAATAAAAACTTATATATATATAATATAAAATTATATATATATATATAAATAAAATAAAAAAATAAAATTATGTATAAAATATAGAAATCAAATATATATATAATATTATGTGAACACATAAATAAATATATAATATAAAATATAATCTTATATAAATATAATATAAAATTATATATATAAATAATTAAATATATATATATATAATATTAACATATTAACATATTTAGACACAAAAATATATATAAATATATAATGCAAACTTATAAACATATATATATATAACTGTATATATAATGTAATATATACATATAATTATATATATATAGACATATATAAACTTATATATATATAATATAAACAAATGTACATAATATATATATATATAAATAGAAAATATAATCGTATAGATATAATAATATATATATTTAATTCAAACATATATATATATATAATATAAATTATATATATATAAACATAAAATATAAAATATAAATTCTAAATTCTAAACATATAAATATGTATATTAATATGTGAAATTATATATAAGATAATAATTTTTTAAATACTGAAATCTATTTATATGTTTATTAATATGAAATAATACAATTTCAAATTAAAAATTATTATAGTAGAGTTAATCTTATCTTTGGGTAAAAAATTATAGGTTTTGGGTTCATTTACTTATGGAAGACAATTTTATCTAATGTTTTTTGTGGGGGTGTCCAATCCTGTAGGATTTGAGTAGGATTGGAGCCTGAAGAGGGGATTAATTTATCCTTGGATCCTTGTTGGGTGGCCAGCGTCTAGGACGTGGGGATGGTTGGGGTGATTATGTGGGGAGTGCTGAGAGTGGTAGAGAAACATAGAGAGTAGATGGTTGGGTAGTGGAATGTGAATAAGGTAGTGGAGGTGTTTGGGGTCGTTAACCAATTAATATATATTTGTATTTTGTAAAAAATTTATTTTAGGTAAAATCACATATATTTTCTAGAAATGATAGTAAAAATAATATATTTTTTAATGTAAAAAAATATTATCAGGGTTTTAATAATTATTTGTAAACAAAATAGAGACATTATAAAATGTCCACAATTATATTTTTTCTAATTTACATTTTATAGTAGTGTTTCAACTAATGAACAAGGGGAATCCTAAACCAGATTCAATGTATGATAGTATATAGACCAGTTGAAAGGTATGCACTTCTTTAATCCTTAATATTGAATTTATCTTCCTTATCTTGGAAGCCCTATATCATCTTGATTATTTGGAAACCACTTCAATAAACATGATGCTCGATATGTTCACTACTAAAACTGGTAAATCTATTTACCACTGATCATAATCGATAGTTTGGTTGTATCTTATAATCCATAGGAATCCATCAATAAACATGATCGGTATATAAAAATATTAAAAAAAATTTACTGTTGTTTTCTAGAAAAGTCAAAAAAAATATATATTTTCTGTAAAAGAAATTTCCTAAATTTTTAGAAATTCTATTACATGAATTAGAGATGTTATAAAACATCGCTAATGCAAAAAAACCCATTAATTTATGTTTTATTAGTGTCTTATCTAAAACATAGGGGAATCGTAAACCAGAATCATGGTGTACAATACTGAAGACCTTTCGAAAGGTTTTATATCCATTAAACCTAAATATTGACTCTATCTTCATTACACTGGATTCCCTAGATCAACATGATTTGTAGTAAGCCACTTCTACAGACCAGAAGCTTGATTTTCATAATATTACAACTAGTAACTCGATATACCCACTAATATAGTCATTATATTACATGTCTCTTCTAATCACCATGAATCCCTAAATCAACATGATTGGTAGATAAAAATTTTAAAGAAGAACATATTTAAAATTTTACAATGAAATCTCAGAATTGATTTCCCTAATAGTCACTCAGAAAATAAGATAATGAATGCAATCCTAGTAAAAAAGAAGTTAGAGACTTCAAGAGATTTTTGGAATTCAATGTTTCAGTCTTATAATATCTATTTTTATATTTTTTTGATATGTGAAGTTTTGGAATTTTTGTATATGATATAATAATGGTGGTATCCCAAAAATTTCCAAGTTAGTTTCAACTACATTAGTAGAAATTTACTATGAATCATCCAGTGGACATAGAATAATGTCACATCTACTGATGGAATTATTATGCACTATCACAATGCTCTTGGTATTACATAAAAACATTGACCATTGGCATTTTAAGAATCTCAAAGTCATCAAAATTTGAAAAATCTCTAAAACATCAGTATTTTGTCAAGCTGTTGGCTATCAGTAATTCAAAAAACAATTTTATATTATTCATTCATCAATTATAATAGAAACAAACTCAAGTAAAATTAAATAATAAATCAATTTTTTTTGGGTTTCATAACAAGTAGAGTAATGTGAGTTAATGCAACAATGTTTTTTTCCTCATAATCTCCCATAACAAAAATTTACAAGTACAAAATGTATGAGATGAAGTATCATCCTCTAATGAGTATCCAACACCTAATAGTTCGAATTATCTTATCCCATCAGAAGAGGTCATGTGAAAATATTATATAGTTTTTAAGATGGTTTTTATGGAACTTAAATGTTCTCATCATAATAGGAAACAACTGTGAATTTATGAATGCAACCAGTACTCATGTACATTGTCTTAATGTTATATAGTGGAAAAAATAAAATTTGATAAGGTACTTATTAATACTAATTTATTGGAATATAAACTTAGGATAAAGTAAATATTTGTTGGTTCTATGAAACCAACTCGAACAACATAATGAGTTTTATGTCTATCCTAAATTGGAGAATAGATTTAACTTAAAGAATAATAATTTTAAAATCAATGTTTAAAATACTAAAGGTACTAACCTTCAACAGAGTAATTGGTATAAAATAATGAATGATATAGAAAATGATGATTCTGTTTTCTCCTTGAATCATTTACAAGTTGATTTAATTAAATTAAAAAATACCAATAAATTTAAAAGAGGAAGATACTTCTATGATGTTGGGACTCTAAAAAAATTTCCTTAAATTTCAAAGAAACACCAAAACGGTGAATGATATTTCTGCTTTTCTTGGACTTCTTTTCTGAAGAAGTTTTTGCTGACATTTATAATTGGGAGATTCTATTTCTTGATTTAGATGATTTGGAGTGTCAATCCTTTGATACCATGTTGTATGAAAAAATGATAGTTGTTTTCTAATGTATGGTGTACCTAGACCTGGTAGAAGTTGTGGTAAATTATTCAGTTGGACCTTAAAGTAGTTTGTTTGTCTATTTTTGTACATAATTGGGTCTATATTTTTTTATTTGATGGAAATTAATTCCCTTTGGTGTAAAAATATAAAATACCTTTTTATTTTCTCAATATTTTAATAATTGGACCATGAGATTTGTTTTTAGAACTCATTGTTCTAGGCATTCTGGATATATAGATTAATAATTATTTAATTCTAATTATTACTTAGTAATATTAATTTTAAAATTATATTTATTCTAACAAGTTAAATATGTATTATTAATAAATATATTAGAATTTATATGTCATATTAATTATTTTATTAAACAATATATATATATATATAAATGGATATATAAAAAAATTTAATGTTATTTGTTTTTAAAAATATACATAGAATCAATAACATTTTTCACACTTCTCATATAAAGTGGAAGAGTGAATAAGGTACACTCGTCCTCAAATTCATACTAAAAAATATGTTAACCCTATAACATGTTTTCTATTTTTTAAAATCCATAAAAAACTGTGATAAGAACTTCTGCGGGAAGAATTTTTTTATCATTTTTAAAGGGTGAGTGGCTTAACATAGTGATTCTGTTTAATAAAATAATACACTTCACTATAACGTGTTTTTATTTTCATGTACATAATTGTAGAAAAAAATATAATTATAAAAATGAAAAAATAAACTTTAATTTACATATATCAGATAGAAATATGGATAACTAATTGACTATCATAGAATACTCTATTTTATTATGTTTTGATTAATCAAATTGTTATATGGTTAGAAACTAAAATAAAAAAAGTGATGAATAAATGGGTAATTTCAGGATTTTAGAGTTGGGGTAATTTAATAGGAGAATAAAATTAAATTAAGAAGGATAAATTTTTTATTTATATAATTTTAAATAACAATACTATGATAAAATATAGTTATCCATTTTGAATTTGTTTCATATAGGATTTGTAAATGGATTTTAATAAAAATAATGGATTATAATAATTTTTTTAGTTAATTAAATATACATTTTTTAAAATAATTATATAATAACAAAATATATTTATTTAATTTAATATCATATCATATTGAAATTATAAAATATTTTTAAAATTTTATATTATCAAATAGCTATATAATTGAATAATGGTTTGATTAGTTCATATTTGGGGTGTACTAGACCCTTGTGACACCTAAATGAAATTATCACAATATTTTAATTTTTGAAAATATTCATAAATTCATCATTTTATATATAAAAATAAAAATTCCCCATTGTGTGTAGTTCGATATGAATCAACTATATTTATAACGATGAGTTGAGGAGGTATTAGTTTTGATCCTCTACATCTATAATTTTATTCCTTTGTACCCCCACCCCTAGACATACTCTAATATATTTAGAAAAGATAATTGAGATCTTATTTTAAATTATAGATAGATTTTTCACTAACATATTTTAAAAATTTTATGTTTCTTCTTTTAAATATTAAAATTAAACTCCTCTATAGTAATTAAAATGGCCTCCTACCATAGTAAATATAATAATATCCCGAAACGAATAAATAAATTTTGACATTGAATACAGTCTTATAATATCATAGTGTATTTTCTAAGTGGATCATCCCCTTATGTCATGATGGATAAAATACAGGAATAAATAAAAAACAATATAATTTTTAATATATACCATAACATTTATATCACATTATCACGAATATTAAATTGTCTATTAAAATAATTTATTTGTTTAATAATTATTTTATTGTAAAAAATAATAATATATAACTTTTTCTCTACTAGTTTTATTTTGTTAATAAATTAACAATGTATTGATAGATATCAAAATTCACATATAAATTAAGCACTTATAACATCGTCATTATGATTATGGCCCTAATATTATATATGGCATTAAAAATTTATATAAATTGTGTTTAGTTTAAATTTTATAGAAAATTTGATAAAATACATTAGTGGATGATGTTTTTTCAACCATTACTATAAATAATTATTCATTTAATATCGAGACCAAAAATATTAATCTTAATAAAATCTTTTATCTAGTTGGGATAATTTGTTTGACTGAGTCCCCTAACCCTTGTAAACATCATTCATAACCCAATTCGAACTTATAATTTTTGAATACCATATCAAACATACAGTTTGATATATTAATGATTCACACACACCATCATAATAATAAGGCTTCCTCATATAATATATAGGTCAATGTGATCATAATAGATTCTTTAAAAAATGATTAATGACGTTCCCACATATATTGAGAACCCTAAGACACTATGAAAGTAAAATTAAAAAAAATTCTATAAGATCTAGATACATCAATCTGACTAAACCCAGATCATGTTTAATTTAGTATAAAAGGGTTATAAGTACTGGGATTTCTTTTAATAAAGAACATATAAGGTGTCATCAAATTAAGAAGATCATGATGATAAATCTACAAATAGGAACACCACTTATTCTCATGTCATTAGATAGTAAACTCTATAAATATATGTATTTATAATCAATTAACATAATTATAAATGATTATCATTCTAGCATTCACTTCTACACATGAAGAAAACCATTAATGTTTATTCTTGTGATGAGGTGTCTTATGTTAGATGTGTTAATAGTTATATGACATATATTGAAGAATCATGATTAGATTTCTCACTTTTATGAATATAAAAAAAATCACAATAATTTTAACTTGTTTTATAGTACCTTAAAAAATCCATTCCTGCTATATATGAATGAATATTTATCCAATATAATAAAAATAGTGATTTAATGGATAATGATATAATGTTTCCATTCAAGTTTATGATTCACTATGAATTGATATGATTATATTACAAAATAAGTGTTCATTTGAGGTAGTCTTAACTATAAAGTATATGTTCACATTAGATCCCTAAAACTAACTAAAATCGTACTTTCAATAATAGGATTATTAATAAATATGTTATTACATAATGGGTGCTATTATAAAAAAATTAATGTGATAATTTCAAAAATGTTTTTTCAAATTGAAGTGTTATATTAGTTCCCCACTTTAATTTAAATATGAAAAATCTAGGGAAATTTCTATATCATCATCCCTACGGCCTACATGACAATATCTGGTATGAACCATATGATTTTTTAACTGTCTAATGATATAAGCTCATAATACGTTGAGACTTCTTCTCGATAATTTCACAATACGTAATATCCAAGATAGGGGGTTATAAAGATGGAACCACAACTTAGAATTCAAAATGTCATATATGTCAATAGATATTACTATATGTGGACTTGTGAATTAGTCCATAGAAATAGGATTGTTAATAATTTATAACAAAAATTACATACATTGATGTTTTGATGAAAATTGTAGTCACATATGATATTTGTAGGGTATGATATGTTTGGTGCATCAAAAATGATAATAAATTAATTAGATAAGTCAAGAAATAATTTAATCCTCTTATGTTATTGGAGACAGATATTTGTAGACCTTTTGTTGAATTAAAACAGTATAATTATGTTCATGACCATGTCTATTTATCAATTAATTCATTTAATGTATTCACAGAAAGATAATCAAGCATATATGTTGATAACACATGTATGGTGTAAGAATTTTTTTTTTATCAAGGTATGAGCCCATTAATTTTTTAATCATTGTTTTTATCCGATTAATTGAATCATCTAGTATAAGGAAGGGTTTGGGAGAATCTGTGGATTGTTTGTATCCTGATGCTCTATTTTCTAGAGGAATATCAATGGAATACTATTAATTCATAGTTAGTGCTAACTGTGCACCTAAAACATGAAACACTATAATGGCGTGACATGGTTTTTATAAACCATACAAGGGGTTTTTGGCCATTTAGGGTTGAGAAATTGGGTGGACATGATATGAACATTATTCCTCTAACAAGCCCTGCACACCTTGCAGGGTTTTCTCCAAGGGCAATTAGGTGTGCACGGTTTGGCCAACCATGCTTTCAAATCATGAACCATTTACTATGTGGGAATAAAGTCCATTTTACATTAAATACACTATATTTTTCACCATTTTCACCTCTCATTTATAACTTTTATATCCTCCTTCTCCTAATAGATTTTTGTATTCCCAAACATAGTCATTGACAGAATGTTTCTATTTGACGTCTGATTGATCCACCATTCATCTCATTGTATCCCTCTAAGAAAATGTTTTGATCCTCTTCCATTATTATATTTTTAAACTTACTGAAATTTTATCAATTTTGGTGAGAGGTCATTTGACCTATATTAATTGTGTTTTTATATTCTTCCACTTTATTTCACATTGGGAAAATTCAAAACCAAATACATGATTCGGAGATTACTGCATGGTTATGTATGGTGGTCTATGACTTATCCATCAATGTATCTCTGTTTGATAATTGTTCATATTGTGAAAAATATGGATTTACTGATCTTATCACCTTATATTTATGTTACTAAAATCCCATATCTTAAATTTGAAAATAATTCCTTAATAAGTCATTTTGATAGTATTGGTGGTTTTAGCGTTAATTTCAACCAGTCAATTAGGGTTCATTCTTCATTATACCCTAATTTACCAAAAATGTGATTACCCAGAACATCGTCATGGTGTGTTTGTAATGTCCCAATCTTTTATCAATGGAAATTTTCTTCTTATAATTATTTCATATAATCAAATGAATTAACAACACAATAAACTATTAATAACTATGCGACCTTTAAGCATAATATTGTCACTTTTTTGATTTGATCTTTGAAAATCTAACATTAACGATTGCGATCAGTTAGATGTTTGGAGTCTAATAAGACAAACATATTTTTTTTGAATAGTAACCTACCCTTATGAATAGTAACATACCCTTATGAATAGTAAAATTACCATAAGAATAGTAAATCATTCAAAATTAGAGTAACCTCATCCATGAATGTATAAATATACTTTTTGCATCTTGTAAGTGATAATATAACCATAGTAAAAGTATTGGTATTTTAATTAGTCATAGAAAATAATGAAAATTAATTAATTAATTTAAAAGAAAATTTATTTTCC
The DNA here is from genome assembly GCA_963277665.1 of Viscum album. Taxonomy (NCBI): domain Eukaryota; kingdom Viridiplantae; phylum Streptophyta; class Magnoliopsida; order Santalales; family Viscaceae; genus Viscum; species Viscum album. The sequence continues at coordinate 764,194,163 of OY728119.1, read as the reverse complement.
AAAAAGGAGTTCATAAATTAAAAATTTTATGTCTCCTGGTTTGAAGATAATTTTATAAGACCATATTTATTTTTTTAAATCATAAAAAAAGAGTTATAATTTTAAAATTCGTATTTTTCAAGTAAATTGTGATTTTAATTACAAATTAAATTAATAATATTTAGAAAATTGCTTTAAAAAAATGGATTTCATTTCTGGATTCAACATATCGAAAAATAGTTGGGGTGAGTTTTTGAGATTTTTTTGAAATACTTGAATTTTTGTTGAATAATAAAATACATTAATTCACTGTATAAATACATTATAATTTAAATACATTATTCCTAACATCATAAGTGATGTAAGAACCGAAATCTCAAACTCAAATGTACTTATTACTATTCATGGTATTGAAATCATTACTATTTCTTGTCTTATGGAAAAATAATAAACTAATGATTAAAATATTTAGAAAACCCTCCTCCCCTCTACTATAAAAACCACCCACACTCCCCTCCTCTATTCACACCTATCAAGACCTGTGCCTTACTAAAATTCTAACCAAATCTCCCCTTAGTATACTCTCCCATTTCCATCATCCATTGGTCTCCTGAAAATACCAAACTCTCTTCCCTTAATAGGCTCTCATGGAGGATTAAATCAAGAGGTAAATTCCTCTTTTCTTTTCATTCACTTTCTTTTCAAGTTCCTTTGTTTTCTTTTCAATTATTACCTATACAAATTAAAATTTTATGAAAAATCCAGTGCCTAATATGTACTATAATATTTTTATGATAATGTGATATTTTTTATCATCTCTCATTTACCCTTCATTTATTTTAGTTGAAAATTCATTATCTAAGATGTGTTAATTTACCACATTCAAGGACGATGGGTTTTCCATTTTTGTTATCATCTTCAATTCTAGTAATGAAACTATTTTTATGGTTGAAAAATAACTTAAATTATGTATTATTCCTTATCTATGGTTTTGTAATATTTTTGTATAAATGTTATTGACTTATAAAACTAAACATGTTCATTGTTCTCAAAAACCGCCAATTAACCCAAAATGTTATGACAATGTTTAATATAATGATTTAAATTCACTCCAAGAAACAAAAATAAATTTATAACCATGTAACCTTATGGATGTTCAGTAATAAAATATAACTCCAATAATGGAGAACCATCACCATATTACATGATTCTATGTTCATGAAAATAAGTAAATCGATCGTAAAAACCAAGAAATCAAATGGACCCAAACAATGAAATTGAATCACATAACTCATCTAAAAAGCCATGAATGAACTTATAAAGGATAAAATAAATATTATAAATTTATAATATGTTATGTAATTGTTAATTAATGAAAATAATTTTATTATTCAGGTCATTAAGATCAAGCAAAGAACACAATCAGGCTTAAGGTAAGGGATCCTCTCAATTCACTTTTATTCAAGAATTCCCTATATGTTATGACCTTTTATGCATAATCCATAATGATTGGGTATGCTTTAACACCACCATAATATTTTCCTCATGATGTATAAGTGATTATGAACCCCTTTCCCTCTCATTAATCCCTCTTAAGTGCACCCAATACCATGCCGAAAATCCATAAGGGATTCTACGTGAACCTCCATTGTTTCGTTAGGTCACCTTATCTTCCATTTACCTACATGATGTTATATTATATTTTTATGAGAATATTCTAGATTCATTTTAGATGTACCAAATTCATTTATAAATACCCTTTCATCATTCTCTTTTGGGGATATACATGTTTTTTAGTGATTCCCTCCTCCATACATCCTTACAAGAAAACCAGTTTGGAGGGAACATCCAGAATTCTAACCCCATTTCAAGTGCTCTCTATATTCTTTTTTAATACACCACAGACTTTTTAAAATATGAATTTTTATCATGAATCTCTTTTTGGTTCACTTATGGTTTTATATAACTTATTTTTCCCTACTCAAATTTAAAGGTTATATAGTATTTTCCTTAAAGCTGCAAAAAAAATATTTTAATGCTAAAATTTCCTAAATAAATTTCTTACAAGTTGTCACATATACTTGATATATCTTCCCATGATACATTCTTATTCTCCCTTATGAATGTCCATTAATATTTTAGTTTCTTTATTTAATGGACACTTTTATTATACACCAATTTTTTGTGCTTTCATTCATGATTGCAAAACCCAATTCCTTCCATGGTCAACCCTTATGTTTGTGTATGATTGATTATATATGATTATTTATGTGGAAAAAATATTAATGATAAGTTAATATTGGTTAACCCATATAGTGATATAATGAATTGGGTAAAGATTATTCTAATGAGATGTTATGTGTGACTGACTTGGCGGTTAGACTTGGCTTATGCTACCATGTGTGATGGTCTTGGCGGTTAGCCTTGACTCGTGATAAAGTCATATTTTATGTTTATCCCACATTATCACGACTCCATGTTAATATGATTCAATATTTATATGTTATGATTCCTTATGTTAAAATCCTTTTTATATCACCATCTCATGCCTTCTATCCCATGTGATAAAGCTTTGTTCTTATGTTTATTCTCTAAATAGGCTATTTAGCTCATCCCTGTGTTCATGTGTTCTCCAGGGTACCCTGTGTATATGTTTTAGAAAAATAGAAGTTAAAAACTCAATTTCAAGATTAAATTAGAAATTTTATATTTAGTTCCATGTTTTCAGACTTTTGTACCTAGACATCAAATCCACTAGACCTAAAGATACATGGTTTTTACTCTGATGTTTAATTATTCTTAAAATCATGTAATGTTATGTGTAAAAGGTTAGGGTTCATATAGTTGGTATTAGAGGATGGTGTAGTTATTTTTGGAGATTAGGGATATTGTACTTTAGTAAGAACATTAAGGATGATACTATGTCTAAGAAAACACTTCTAAATTATAGTAAGTATAGAGTAAGTGGTTTATGAAGAAAATACATCCAAATATTCATACAAATAGGTATAGGTGAATCTGGCAGAGTTGTATCCAGTGGTAAAACAAGAAACCACCACATTGAGCTATACATGAATAGGAACTTGTGCATGGAAATGAGCCTTGATGTACTTCTGGTTTGACACTCCCGAGGGATATTCGTTGGTAAATTCATGATCTTATTACAAACCATTATTATGGGAATAAAAAAGATCCCATAAAAATATAATATAGGAACTAGATAAAGGATAAAATTTCTTAAACCCTAGGGAATCTCAAGTTAGTATATACTTAACCTTTATATTTTTATCCTATTATGTTCAAATTTTTATTTTTATGCTCAATAGGTAAGAATTAAATCCCTATAATGGTACATTATTTTTCTTAATTAGTTGCAAGAAATAGAAGATCATGTGCCAACAATCAATGTGATAATGAATATGAATATTTCCATAATGATATGCTCGATATGATGGGGACAGGTTCTCAAAACTTCATTAAAATACTTTCCTATATGTATCAAGTTATGAATAATAATATGAATCATGTAAAAAACCTACTCCTATAAGGAATGTGAATGTTTTTGTTGAATACATCATGCGACAAAGGCCTCCCATGATTAGTGAATATTCTGATCACTTCCCCATGGAATAATTAATTAATTCCATTGAAAAGATATTCTCTATCCTCTAGTGGTTAAAAGTAGAGAAAGTCATACCATTGGTCTATTTTTTTATTGGGAAGCTGATAAGTGGTAGGAAATAATCAAGAATATGAATCCCTAGGAGGAAATTTATTCCATAGATTCGGAGAAATTCAAGATGATGCTTTTCAAAAAATATTTTCCTCAAAACCTCCATCTCAAGATGGAAAGAGAGTTCCTTAGACTCAAGCAGAAGGAAGATGATTCCATAGTGGTGTATGAGGAAAACGTCACAAGTATTGAAAGGTAGGAATCTGGATTTTTCATGAACATCAAAATCATGGAGGATCAAATATTTAGCATAATAAAGACGAGTCTATGAAAAGTTTTGGAGATTTGATACTTTGACAGTTATGAGGAGATAGTCCATTGTTCCTCTAATGATGAAATGGAGATCAAAGACTCTCAGTATCCTGGGACCAATGATGAAAAAAGGAAAATGGAATCTTATGTGGGTGTTCCCACAAATAAATTCCATAATGGAAAGAAGATCGATCATACCACGTGTAACAATTGTGGGAAGAGTTAGCCTGGGAAATGTTTAAAGGGAACCGGAAATTACTTTTAATGTAGAATGTTGGGACATCTAGATAAAAGCTGCCGAGGGGATTCGAAGAATACTAATAATGTGTAAGTAGAATGAGTGGATTATATTAACACTCAGCCTATAGTGTAGTGTTATAATTTCAAGGAGAATGGGAATTATGTGAACAATTTCTCCAAGTTGAGGGTTGTCAGAGGAAATCAACAACAACCCACAAGGAAACAAGGAAGGGATTATGCTATCACTATTGATGAGGTGGATCTAGACAAAAATGTGGTGACTTATACACTAGTTATTCAATCATGAATAGTGAACATAGTAATTTATTCTGGTTCTATGCATTCTTTCACATGTTGTAGGTTTAGTAGAACTATTCAAAAAACACCTAAAAATTTAGAGTATATGTTATCTGTGAGAACATTGAATGGGGAAACTGTTTCATCCAAGGATTATAAAACCTCCCCATTAGATTTTTTTGGGATGAAACTCTTAGAAAATATTTTCATACTTTCTTTAGTGGGGTTCGATGTTATCCTAGGCATGGATTGGATATCTTTATACAAAGACAACATAAATTATTGGGAAAGGGAGATCACTCTTTAGCTCTGGAATCATCCTCCCATTCTATAAAAGTGCAAGGAGGAAGTTGAATCTCCTTTAGAATCATTACCACAATTGTGTATATTAATTCCTTATATAAAATAATGTCTATCTTAGATTATTGTGATAAATGAGAGAATATCAGTCAAAGAAATTCCCATCATGAGGGATTACACTGATTTATTACCTGAATAGTTTCCTAGTATTCCTCCAGAAAAAGAGGATGAGTTCTCAAATGAATATTATAGCATCCCGCCTTTTTATAACATAAACATTCATTACATTACACAAAACTGAGGATCTTTAAGGTCTAGTGTCTTGGAAACCAGGAACATAAAACATGAAAACAAGAAAAAATATTCTTCTTAAACACTTGAAAGGCTTCTCCTTAAGTTCATCCTAGGTTCATTACTGCATCTCATAACCTTGGGACATACATCAAAAGAAAGGGTGAGCAGGAGGCCCAGTAAGGGAAACAAGAGGAACATTTTACATGTGAACTTGATATACTTCAATAAGAACATGAAAAGAACTTTAAGGCATGAGAAAGAAATCATGAGGCATTTCATAATAAAAACAACATTTTTCATATCTTGAAGATGTGGCTACATCATTTAACATAGACAATCATGAACATATCACCAAGTTCCATCCCCAAGGTGTCATTTGAAAATTACCAAGGTTATTCACCAAGGTATCGTGAAAATTGTAATCTCTAGTGGTTACATCATTACCCAATGCATTGGAGCGCTATCAGGGCGCACCCTTAAATTTGCCTTTATTATCATGTGAGCCACATATATCATCATTAAAAATTTCATAAATAACCCATATAGCATACAATAAATGGGTTTCATTTCATAATCATAACGTTTTAAAAACTGCTTTAAGGACATGATCTTTACGTCACTTTAAACCCACGGAAAGGGAAAGTGGGTATCATGTATGTAAATCCCTGAATTTAAAATAGAACATTTTGATATATATGTGAATACCCTTGTAGAAATAAGAGCTTTGTGTATTCACTTTATAACATAAAATAATTTTTGAGAAAAGAGAGAGAGGCATTTTGAGACAAAAATTCTGCAGCATAACGGCTATGTTACAAGGTTTTAGAAAACATTGAAAAGAGAGGGGACATGGGTCACCCACTCATAAATGATCCATAAAACAGTAGGGGACAGAATAAGAAGGATATATGGACATGGTAATGAAATTTGAAGGACATACCATTTGAAATGAAAAACATGGAAGGAAGACAGAAATTATATTTCTCTTATGAAAATTCGGCAGCCTAACGGCGTCACTTAAACTTCAATAAAAAAGAATTGAAAAGATCAAATAGGCTCCCCCATCATATGATCATAAGAGATCAGTATGATAGATATAGAGATCATACCCCAACATAATAGAAAGTAACTTGAAAGACTTGACATGAAAATCGAACTTGAAAAATGAGAAGGATGAAAGAATCCCTTAAAAATTCGGCAGCCTAACGGCGTCACTTAAACCTTCATAAAATGAAATGATGAGAGTAAGAGGGGATATCTCCTCATATAAACATGAAAGGGAAGTAAGAGGAATATAAAAGAACATCCTCTCACATAAAAACAAGGAGCATAAAAGGAATGACATAAAAGAGATTACATGAAAAGAAAGAGAGGGGTCAGATCCCTTACCTTAAAACGTGACTCTTGAAACTCAAAGGATTGGACCTTGAGGGCTTGGGGGCACCTTGGGAGGACTCCTTGGGAGGTAAGAAGACCAGAACATCGTTGGGGGAGAGTTGGGAGTGAAAACTAAAGGAGGAAAGGGTGGGTATTTATAGGGAAAGTGAGGGGACAAAGCATTAATGGCCAAGGGACACCTCACATGTGCTTTTCTCAAACCCATGTGCTCTCCCTTGGCATTTATCATGGAGTTAGGCCACATGGGGCCCCCAAAACAATAATTCATCACCCTTGGCCGGCCAACCCTAAAAATATCTCATGAAATCATCATGAAACCATTATGATGTCATTAAACATATCGAAACCCTAAAACTGTATTTTTACTATTCACTGAAAATTCAACTTTCTCAGAAAAATCCCAAAATTTCACATTAACCAAATATCAATGCTATGATTTCAATAATGAACTCCATTTTATAAAAATTATTTTCTAAATATTTTTAATTTTATTTTTAAATAAATAACTATTCACCGAAAATTCATTTTTTCAGAAAAATCCCCAAAAATTACCATAACATAATATCGATGCTCTGAGTTCAAAAATAAAGTCATTTTTATAAAAATAGTTTTCTAATTATTTTTAATTAAATTATTAATGAAAAAAACTATTCATCCGAAAAAACTAATACATGAATAATAATTTATGAAACTGTTATTTAACCATTTTATTGAATAACACTACTTAATCAAGGTGCCTAGATTATTTTAAAACTTTCTTTAAGTGAGATTACTAATCCATTTGGTCACATTACTAATCCGAAGCGTAAAATCACTATTCACTCTTTACTATTCATCAAAAATTAAGTTGATCTTATTAGACTCCAAATTCCTTACTGAACACTTTTGTAGAAGACCGTTTTTCGAAAATCATTACACATCATTTGTTATTTAGGGTTTACACAAATATTTCGAAATATCCCTTTTTCAAAATTCATCAATAAAATACATTCTAAAATTATCTAGACATTTGAAATTTCACAAACATCACTATAGGAAGAAATCTCAATTTATTCACCCGAAAGGATTACACAAGGAAGCTAGGGTCTCGACACATAGCCCCTTATAACACCGGCATAAGACCTAAGTGTAAGGTGTGCTATGGTGAGAGAATCTGAGGGAGGCTTAGATAACATTGCCCTAGTAGCAATCTCCACTAACTTGAACTTCTCCTGCAAGGGTTTTCGTTCAATCTTGACACGCTGGAGTTCGGCTTGGGCTTGGTCTAAAGCGAAGCCCACAGATGCTACCTCCTTCCCAAGCTCTGATAAGTGGGCTTCATAAGGGTTGAGTCTACTGGATGAAGCCATCGACTCCTCTTTCTGCATTAACCATTAACATCTTATTAAATCAATAAGAGTAAGTTAATATACTATTCAAAAAGATAGGGTCGTTACATTCTTCCCCCCTTATGAAATTTCGTCCCTGAAATTTATACTTGAGGCCTAGTTGAAAAGGTGAGGGTACTTTTGCTTCATCGTTTCCTCAGGCTCCCAAGTCGCTTCTTCATATTTATGATTCCACCACAACACTTTCACAAGGTGGGTAGTCTTGTTTCGTAGGACCTTGTCTCTACGGTCCAAGATCTCCACTGGCTGCTCCTCATAAGAGAGGTCATGTTCAAGTTGTACCACCTCTGGGTTCAGTACATGCGAAGGGTCGGGTATGTACTTCCTCAAGAGAGATACATGGAAGACATCATGAACTTGAGCTAGGTTCGGTGGAAGTGCTAGACGATAGGCCACTGCTCCTATGCGATCAAGGATTTCATAGGGGCCAATGTACCTAGGGATGAGCTTCCCTTTCTTCCCAAACCGCATGACTCTCTTCCATGGAGAGATTCGAAGGAAGTCTTTGTCGCCAACACCAAACTCCAAGTCCCTTCGACGATTGTCAGCATAGCTCTTCTGCCGACTCTGAGCATCCTTTATGTGTTGCTGGATGGCATGAACCTGTTCCGTCATCTCTTGCACGAGTTCAGGCCCAAGAAGCTTCCTCTCACCAGTTTCATCCCAACAAGTAGGAGTTCTACACCGCTTTCCATACAGAGCTTCATAGGGTGCCATCTGAATACTCGCATGGAAGCTGTTGTTATAGGAGAACTCAACTAATGGGAGGTGTTGATCCCATCCACCTTTAAATTCCATTGAGCATAATCTCAACATGTCTTCGAGTGTCTGAATAGTCCTTTCAGATTGGCCATCAGTTTGAGGATGATAGACCGTACTAAAATTCAATTCAGTATTCAGAGCATGTTGAAGACTTCTCCAGAATTTTGATGTGAACCTTGGGTAACGATCAGATACGATGTATAGTGGTACCCCATGCAGCCTTACCACTTCCTTCACGTATATCTTGGCAAGCTGATCCAGAGAGAAATCTTCCCGAATAGAGATAAAATGGGATGTCTTGGTGAGACGGTCCACAATAACCCATATTGCATTGTTTCCTTTGGATGTTTTCGGGAGACCAGTTACAAAGTCCATGGTGATATTATCCCACTTCCATACTGGTATGGGTAGCGGTTGTAATACCCCCTTAGGAAGTTGTCTTTCTGCCTTTACTTGCTGACACACCAGGAACCTTGTAGTGTAATCATCAATCTCCCTCTTCATGTTATCCCACCAATAATGATCACGAAGGTCTCTATACATCTAAGTGCTTCCCGGATGGATAGAGAAAGTAGAGCTATGAGCTTCATCCATCAGTTCTTTCTTTATCTCCGGAATAGATGGAACACATAGTCTTGTACGAAATTTCAATACACCTTCTTGATCAATATTGAAATCAGGTAACTTCCCATCTTTTACAGCCTCCAACTTCTCCTGCAGCAAAGGATCTTCTTTTTGAGCCTTCTTGATCTTCACTAGTAATGATGGTTGAGAAATCATTTGGGACAGGGTTGATGATGTCCCTTTCCTTATAATTCCCATGTCCAATTTTACTAGATCTTTAATCAAGGGATCTCCTAAGATCCTCATTGTTGCCAGAACAACAGGATCTTTCCTGCTTAATGCATCTGCAACTTTGTTTGCTCTCCCAGGGTGATAGTGTATTGAACAATCATAGTCTTTAATAATCTCCAACCATCTCCTTTGTCTCATGTTGAATTCTTTTTGTGTGAAAATATACTTTAGACTTTGGTGGTCAGTGTATATATCACATTTCTCCCCATAAAGATAGTGCCTCCATATCTTTAGAGCAAAAACAACTGCAGCCAGCTCTAGATCATGCGTAGGATAATTCTGCTCATGAATCTTCAACTGTCGAGATGCATAAGCAATTACTTTGTCATTTTGCATGAGGACGCACCCAAGCCCTTTTAGAGATGCATCGCTAAAAATAACGAATCCTTCTCCGATAGAGGGTAGTGTTAACAAAGGTGCAGTAACCAATCTCTTCTTCAGCTCTTGGAAACATTCCTCGCATTCCTTTGTCCAGATGAACTTAACCCCTTTTCGAGTCAACTTGGTTAGTGGATTAGAAAGCCGTGAAAAGTTTTTCACAAACCTCTTATAATATCCCGCTAAACCAAGGAAACTACGAATCTCAGTTACTGTTGTGGGTTGAGGCCACTCCTCCACAACCATTGTCTTTGCAGGGTCAACCGAGATTCCTTCATTGGTTACGATGTGCCCCAAGAAAGCCACTTGTTGTAACCAAAACTCACAATTGCGGAACTTCCCAATGAGCCTCTCCTTCCGTAGAGTTTTCAAAATAACCCTGAGATGATCTTCATGCTCCTCACGACTTTTTGAATATATCAAAATATCATCAATAAAAACTACCAAAAAGTTATCAAGGTAGTCCTTAAAGACTCTATTCATCAAATCCATGAAAATACCAGGAGCATTAGTCAAGCCGAAGGGCATAACAGTAAACTCATAATGCCCATATCTTGATCGGAAGGCAGTCTTTGGAATATCTTCCTTCTTCACCCTCAGTTGATGATAACCAGATCGAAGGTCAATCTTAGAGAAGAATTGAGCCCCACGAAGTTGGTCAAATAAATCATCAATTCTTGGAAGAGGGTATCTGTTCTTCACTGTGATCCCGTTCAGTTCTCTATAATCAATGCATAGCCGCATTGATCCATCCTTCTTCTTCACAAAGAGAACTGGTGCTCCCCAAGGAGACACACTCGGTCGGATAAACCCATTCTCCAATAAGTCTTGGAGTTGTTTCTTTAGCTCCACTATCTCCACATTTGCCATTCTATATGGAGTCTTTGATATTGGTTGAGACCCAGGTACGAGTTCAATGGATAACTCTACCTCTCTTTCTGGGGGAGGTCCAGGTAACTCCTCCGGAAATACATCCATGTATTCCTGAACAATCGGAACATCTTCAATTTGTATGCTCCCTTCCCCTTCTTCCTCATCACCGATTAACTCCATAAAGAAAGCTATAGGAGGTTCTTCTAGATAGGGATCAGTTCGGGATATCTCTCATCAGAAGATAACTGTAGGTCGTTCATTCAAGACTACTGAGATTTCCTTACTTATGCATTTGATCTTAGCATTATACATTGAGAGCCAGTCCATCCATAGTATAACATTGAATTCCATCATGGGAATGACTACTAGATTTGCGATAAGATTGTGCTCACCAAAGTAAACACTAGAGTCTCTAAACACTGTTGATGCATGGATAATCCCACTTGGAGTCTTGACTGACAACTCTACCTCAAGCAATTCGGGGATTGATTCTATATTCTTTGAAAACATGGAAGAAATAAAGGAATGCGTAGAACCAGAATCAAATAAAGAACTTTCTAGTTTTGAGAGGACAAAAAGATTACCTGCTACCACATCGTTCGGAACTTCAACTTCAGTTGTTGTGATAGCGAAAGCACGACCTTGCTCCCTTGGCCTCTGCTGAGGTTGATGGTGATTCCCCTCCACCGCCCTCGGATTTGGACATTGATTAGAAAAGTGCCCAAGCTGTCCACACTTAAAGCATGTGACTTCGGGTAGGGCAAGAACCATCTTTCCTCTGTCGTTAGTGTTGGGAAGTTGAGGCTTCACCTCACCACGACAATTCCGAGAAATATGGCCTTCTTTTCCACACCTATAGCACTTTCCACTTCCGATCAAGCAGTTCCCCGGATGCTTCTTCCCACATTTATTGCATGTGGCATGTTGCATATTCTTTCCACCTCTTTCCTGATCAAAACTTCTTCCCAGGCTTGGTTCTAGAGTTCTCTTCTTCTCATTAGATTTGTGAGACCATTGTGTCTCCCCAAACTCTAGTTCAACTTTCATGGCACTTCGAACTATTTCTTCATAGCTATCGTAGTCCCTGTTGGCTAGATTCTTCCACAGATGAGGTCATAGTCCGCCAAAGAATCTATCAACCTTCCCATTAGGGTCCATGACAAAGATTGAGGTATAACGGGAAAGCCTTGTGAAGTTCATCTCATAGCTTCCGACAGATTCGTTCTCCTTCTGCTTCAGCTCGAGAAACTATTTCTCCATTTTCATTCTCATGGAACGAGGTAAATACTTATTAAAGAAAATCCCTCGAAATTGTTCCCACTCCATAGCTTCCATCTCTCCTCGTGGCTTCGTGTTTTTGATCAGTGACCACCACTGATCAGCTTCTCCCTCTAGGCGGTAAACAGCAAGGGTGACTTTTTCTTGTTCCGAACAATGAAGTACAGAAAAGATCTTTTCGATGGAGCTTATCCATTGTTCCGCAACCAATGGGTCAGTAGATCCACTGAATGTTGGCAGTCGTTGATGCATAAAGGACTCAACAGAAAGTTTCTCCCTTCGTGGTGAGGTCGGCCTCTCAGCTTGATTCAAGTTATTACTCATAACTTGAGTCAGTTGGTTCATCATTCGCATGAATGTTTCCATTCCGGCTTCCATCGGAGGGCCGTCAGCACATGGTGCATTGTGGTCACCATCGACACGGTTCCTCCTATTGCCCGCCATTTCCTAAAAGAATAAAACCCTAGTGAGAAACTTATTTCATTTATGAATCTTTTAACTAAGACTTCGTGCTTAGACAATTATACTTATCTATAATTCCTTCATAATGATTCATAAAAAGCTTGTGATTAACCAAACATATCCCCCGGGAGTGTCGTAACCAAGAGTGCAGAAAGGCCCGTTATCATGCACCAGTTCCCGTTCGAGTCTAGATCAAAGCGGTGTTTTCGGGTTTTACCCCTATGTACATCTGTGCCAGAGCCGCCTCTACCTGCTCGTATCCAGACAGGGATGTATTTGTTTGATAAACCACTTACTCAATACTTACCAAAATACCAGGAAGTTTTGCTATATTTAAACTTTTCTATAGGGTTCTTCCTAAAGTTTTTATATCCTACTATCCACAAATAACTAAACCATCCTTTGATACCAACTATAGCATCCCGCCTTTTTATAACATAAACTTTCATTACATTACACAAAACTGAGGATCTTTAAGGTCTAGTGTCTTGGAAACCAGGAACATAAAACATGAAAACAAGAAAAAACATTCTTCTTAAACACTTGAAAGGCTTCTCCTTAAGTTCATCCTAGGTTCATTACTGCATCTCATAACCTGGGGACATACATCAAAAGAAAGGGTGAGCAGGAGGCCCAGTAAGGGAAACAAGAGGAACATTTTACATGTGAACTTGATATACTTCAATAAGAACATGAAAAGAACTTTAAGGCCTGAGAAAGAAATCATGAGGCATTTCATAATAAAAACAACATTTTTCATAACATGAAGATGTGGCTAAATCATTTAACATAGACAATCATGAACATATCACCAAGGTCCATCCCCAAGGTGTCATTTGAAAATTACCAAGGTTATTCACCAAGGTATCGTGAAAATTGTAATCTCTAGTGGTTACATCATTACCCAATGCATTGGAGCGCTATCAGGGCGCACCCTTAAATTTGCCTTTATTATCATGTGAGCCACATATATCATCATTAAACATTTCATAAATAACCCATATAGCATACAATAAATGGGTTTCATTTCATAATCATAACGTTTTAAAAACTGCTTTAAGAACATGATCTTTACGTCACTTTAAACCCACGGAAAGGGAAAGTGGGTCTCATGTATTTAAATCCCAGAATTTAAAATAGAACATTTTGATATATATGTGAATACCCTTGTAGAAATAAGAGCTTTGTGTATTCACTTTATAACTTAAAATAATTTTTCAGAAAAGAGAGAGAGGTATTTTGAGACAAAAATTCTGCAGCATAACGGCTATGTTACAAGGTTTTAGAAAACATTGAAAAGAGAGGGGACATGGGTCACCCACTCATAAATGATCCATAAAACAGTAGGGGACAGAATAATAAGGATATATGGACATGGTAATGAAATTTGAAGTACATACCATTTGAAATGAAAATCATGGAAGGAAGACAGAAATTAGATTTCTCTTATGAAAATTCGGCAGCCTAACAGCGTCACTTAAACTTCAATAAAAAAGAATTGACAAGATCAAATAGGGTCCCTCATCATATGATCATAATATATCAGTATGATAGATATAGAGATCATACCACAACATAATAAAAAGGAACTTGAAAGACTTGACATGAAAATCGAACTTGAAAAATGAGAAGGATGAAAGAATCCCTTAAAAATTCGGCAGCCTAACGACGTCACTTAAACTTTCATAAAATGAAATGATGAGAGTAAGAGGGGATCTCTCCTCATATAAACATGAAAGGGAAGTAAGAGGACTATAAAATAACTTCCTCTCACATAGAAACATGGAGCATAAAAGGAATGACATAAAAGAGATTACATGAAAAGAAAGAGAGGGGTCGGATCCCTTACCTTAAAACGTGACTCTTGAAACTCAAAGGATTGGACCATGAGGGCTTGGGGGCACCTTGGGAGGACTCCTTGGGAGGTAAGAAGACCAGAACTTCGTTGGGGGAGAGTTGGGAGTGAAAAATAAAGGAGGAAAGGGTGGGTATTTATAGGGAAAGTGAGGGGACAAAGCATTAATGGCCAAGGGACACCTCACATGTGCTTTTCTCAAACCCATGTGCTCTCCCTTGGCATTTATCATGGAGTTAGGCCACATGGGGCCCCCAAAACAATAATTCATCACCCTTGGCCGGCCAACCCTCAAAAGATCTCATGACATCATCATGACACCGTTATGATGTCATTAAACATACCGAAACCCTAAAACTGTATTTTTACTATTCACTGAAAATTCAACTTTCTCAGAAAAATCCCAAAATTTCACATTAACCAAATATCAATGCTATGATTTCAAAAATGAACTCCATTTTATAAAAATAATTTTCTAAATATTTTTATTTTTATTTTTAAATAAATACACTATTCACCGAAAATTCATTTTTTCAGAAAAATCCCCAAAAATTACCATAACATAATATCGATGCTCTGAGTTCAAAAATAAAGTCATTTTTATAAAAATAGTTTTCTAATTATTTTTAATTAAATTCTTAATTAAAAAACACCATTCATCCGAAAAAACTAATACTTGAATAAAAATTTATGAAACCGTTATTTAACCATTTTATTGAATCACACTACTTAATCAAGGTGCCTAGATTATTTTAAAACTTTCTTTAAGTGAGATTACTGATCCATTTGGTCACATTACTAATCCTAAGCGTAAAATCACTATTCACTATTTTCTATTCATCAAAAATTAAGTTGATCTTATTAGATTCCAAATTCCTTACTGAACAGTTTTGTAGAAGACCATTTTTTGAAAATCATTACACATCATTAGTTATTTAGGGTTTACAAAAATATTTCGAAATATCCCTTTTTCAAAATTCATCAATAAAATACATTCTAAAATTATCTAGACATTTGAAATTTCACAAACATCACTAAAGGAAGAAATCTCAATTTATTCACCCGAAAGGATTACACAAGGAAGCTAGGGTCTCGACACATAGCCCCTTATAACACCGGCATAAGACCTAAGTGTAAGGTGTGCTATGGTGAGAGAATCTGAGGGAGGCTCATATAACATTGCCCTAGTAGCAATCTCCGCTAACTTGAACTTCTCCTGCAAGCGTTTTCGTTCAAGCTTGACACGCTGGAGTTCGGCATGGGCTTGGTCCAAAGCGAAGCCCACAGATGCTACCTCCTTCCCAAGCTCTGATAAGTGGGCTTCATAATGGTTGAGTCTACTGGATGAAGCCATCGACTCCTCTTTCTGCATTAACCATTAACATCTTATTAAATCAATATGAGTAAGTTAATATACTATTCAAAAAGATTGGGTCGTTACAAATATATTCTTGGATCCCTGACTATATCAAATACACCTTATAGAATGGCCATCATAGATCCGGAGGAGCAGAAGAAGCTATTACAGGAGAATCTTGGGAAGGGTTTTATATGCTCGAGTACTTCATCGTGGGGTGCGCTAGTTCTCTTCGTCATGAATATGGATGGTTTAATGATCCTCTACATTGATTAATGTGAGAACAATAAAATCATGATAAAGAAAAAGTATCCCCTTACATAGATAAATGAATTATTCAATCAGCTTCATGGGACTATTTATTTCTCTATGGTGGACCTTTAGTCGGGATATCACCAATTAATGGTGAGGACAGATGATATTCCCAAGACTGCCATTTGAATAGGGTATAGAAACTATGAGTTCATAGTGATGCCCTTAAAACACACTAATGCTCCAGAAATTTTCATGGATTTAATGAATAGAGTCTTTAGATATTACCTCGACAAATTTGTGGTAGTCTTTATCGATGATATTATAATATACTCTAAGAGAAAAGAGGAAGTTGGGGAGTATTTCAATACTGTGCTGAAGACATTGAAATGGGAGAAGATGTACAAAAAGTATAGTAAATGTGAGTTATAGATAGAGGAAGTATCATTCTTGTGGAATGTTATCACTAGAAAAGGGATATATATAGAACCATCTATGACCTACGAAAATAAAGGGTGGCTGAAGACACAATTCGTAACGGTGATCCACAACTTTTTGGGTATACATCAGTATTAACGATGATTTGTGAAGAAATTTTAATGATTTTAAAACCCAATGACCAAGATGACATGGAAGGGAGTAATGTTAGTCTGGACATAGGAATGAAAAGAATGTTTTATGGAGTTGAAAATGATGTTAATCACTACACCGGTGCTCACAATCCCAACAAGTGGAAAATTATTTGTGGTATACAGTGTTTCTTCAAAGAAGGGATTATTCTGTGTGAAGATGAAAAATGATAATGTGATAGCATAAACCTTATGGTAGCTGAAAATTCATGAGAGAAACTATCCTACGCATGATCTGGAGTTGGAAGTTGTGATCTTTACGTTAAAAATATGGCGAAATTCTCTCCACAGGGAGAAGTGTGAGATATATAATAATCATTAGAGTCTCAAGTATCTATTCACACAAAAAGAGCTTAATATGTTCCATAAAATATGGATTGAGATCATCAAGATTATTATTTCTCAATCCACTACCATCCTAGTATGTGAAACAAGGTGGCAGATGCTCTAAGTAGAAAGGATCTTGTATCTTTATCAATGATGAGAATTGAAAATGATATGATCTTCTTATATTTATAAATGGTGTACATGGGAATAATTAAGGGTGGAACATCATCAAAACTTCTCAAATGATTGCACAACCATCCCTCATGGAGAAAATAAAGGATTCTCAAAGAAAATATATTTAGATTCAGAAAAGGGTGGAAGCCATTAAAAATGGGAAATCCTCTAAAGTCATTATTGATGAGTACAAATTTTAATGATTTGGGTCCTGATAATGTGTACCATCCAATCCAGATATAAAGAAGGATCTTTTTAATGAAATACATAGATCAACCTACTCTATTCACCTAGGGTGAATAAAGATATACTGAGATATCCAATAGATCTTTTGGTGGGAAAATATGAAGAAGGATATTGCAGAGTATACATCAAAGTTCCCAGTATGTCCACAAGTGAAGATCAAAAGATAATAGTATAAGGGGATGATGCAACCACTACCCATACCAACATGGAAGTGGGATAACATCACCATGGACTTTGTCACTGGACTTCTAAGGAAATCAAGAGGAAACAATGTTATACGAGTCTTTGTAGATCATTTTACAATGACATCTCACTTTATCGCAATTCGAGAGTACTTCTCATTTGATCAACATGCACAGATATATATCAAAGAAGTAGAAAGGATTCATGTAGTACCACAATATATTGTATTAGATAGAGATTCGATATTCAACCTGATTTTTTGGAAATGTCTCCAACATGCTCTAAGCACTGAACTGAACGTTAGCATGACATATCATTCTCAAAGTGATTGGAAATCTGAGTGAACGATTTATACATTGGAAGATATGTAGATAGAATATTCTATAGACTTCAAAGGAGGATGGGACCAGCATGTTCCACTAGTTTAATTCTCATATAACAATAGTTTTGACTCGAGCATCTGAATGTCACCATACGAATCCCTTTATGAGAACAGGTGTAGAACACCAGCGTGTTGGGATGAATTCAGTGATTGTAATCTTCTATGACATGAAATGGTTTAAGAAATGGTGGAGAAGGTGAAAACCATTCAGCATCATATTAAGTCATCCCACAGTCGATAGAAGATTAATACAGACAATCATTGACGAGGACTTTAGTTTAATGTTAGATACACTGTATTTCTACGAATATCTCAATGGAATAAGGTCATGAGGTTTGGGAAGAAAGGAAAGGTAAGTCCCAGGTACAAAGACCCATTTGAGATTTTTGATCTTATCAGGGATGTGGCATATCAACTGGCACTTCCACCTACCATGTCCAATGTATATGATTTCTGTCATGTATCCCTCTTAAAGAAGTACATACAAGATCCTTAACATGTACTCTTTTTATAGTTGGTAGAGTTGGAGGATGATCATTCTTACAAGAAGCATCCAATGAAGATCTTGGATTTTAGAGATAATGTTCGACACAACCAAACTACTCCCTAATCAATGTAATGTGGCAAAGACATAAGTATGAAGATGTAACATGGGAACTTGAGGAGGAAATAAAGGAAAAGTACATGCACATGTTTATGACATAGAATGTAAAAAAAAATTGAGGGAGAAATTTCATAAGGGGGGAAGAATGTAACTGTAACACCCCAATAGTCCATGGTACGTTTCCATTTGAATAATTCAATAGCATGCATTGTACGCAACTTCGAGATTCTAACACATCACGGCCAATCAAACTAGCCCTTATGAATACAAATACATAATTTTTAAAATTTTTAAAATTTTATTTTTAAAAAAGGGCTTAATTTTTGGATTCGAAATATTGAAATTATCTTAGGGTAATTTTTGGTATTTTTTTGAAAACATTCAATTTTTTTATGAATAGTGAAAAACACTGAGATATTGTTTAAAACCGCCTTTTTATTTAAATAATTATTTATTTTATTTAAATTTATTTTAAGTCAAAATAGATACAGAATACCTATATATGTTCAATGTAATTCAATTGATTCATTTTATAATAATTTTAGATATATAAAAATTTTATTGAACTTTTTACTGTCTTTTCCCACCTCCTAGGGGCATTTGAAAAGTTGCATAAAACGGAATATTACCACTTTTGAGTTTAATTTAAAAAATTCGAGAGACACTGTTAATATGAGTAAGTAAAATGTGGTTCAATAAGTTGAAAATAATTTTTGGATAATAATAACTTTTGACTTTTATTTACCATAGTTAAATGTAAATAGTGCAATTACATGTAAAAATGATATCATAATGACCCTAACACATGTTCTAATTCTATTGGATAAATTTAATTCGACAAAAAACAACCTTATTAAGAAAATATGATCCTTTTTGTCAACATGGATTAGATTAGGTAATTTATTATTATTTTATTTAAAGGAGAGTTAAAAGCGTTAAATTCAATGTTTAATAACAAAACCATTTTTAATATAGGGTTAAAAATAATATGAATTCGAATATAAATACTCATTAAAAATATAAAAAAAATTCCTACATAATGGCATTTTATTTATAATATTTAGACGTTAAATAATTTAATTTATTTATGACACAATGATGATGTAGTAATTACCTTATTAATGAACAATTCAAATAATTGATATTATAAATATCCAAATAAATCTAATTTTAGACTTTTGATCAATTATAAATATTTTATATATTAATATGACATGTTAGGGTAGATTAAATAATTTTTTGTTGAAGTAATCATGCTGCTATGATTTTTACAATAACCAAATACTAAATAGTGTAAAAACTGACGTAATTGAGTTTCTAAAACAAATTCTACATTATTAATTTATATAATATTCCTAAAAATCTAATCATCGGCCAAAGGTCTTAGATAAGGTTATATATATTAACAATTAACCACTTGGGGTTGTCTTGTATGTTTATTGTATGTTTATTAACCATATAATATAAAAATACAAAGAGACACGATAAATGTCAAACTATTTAACTAAGAGTTAAATCTAAAAGATAAGGTTAATATGATAACCTTAAAATGTTTAAATCATATTGGTTGAGTTTTTTAAACCCTTATCCACCTTATACTCTAAATAAATCATTTTCAATCCAATAGAAACCGAAAATAATTTTATTACAAAATTATATTTCAAGATTTTCCTAAAGTGACCCCCATCTCTCTTATAAAAGGGTACTTCCCCTTATCTTAATTTCACACCTCCAAAGCCATTTGGAACGGCCAAAACCTTCCCTAATATCCTACCATATTTCATACGTTAATTCCATAGTCCTTACTTTGGTCAGAAAGCCAACCTATGGACCCCTTTTGATCAAATCAAAAGGAAGAACTCGAAGAAGAGGTAAATATTTCATCACCTCTTTCATGTTCTTTTCTTATTCCACTTCCACTTTATTTGTTGTTCCAATTATAAAATAATATATCTGATATCTTCTATATAGTTTTATGTTATTTTAAATATGGTATAACCGTATTTTTTATTTTATCCATCCTATAAATTTCAGTGTCACCATACGTGCATATGTACAGCTTACCGTCTCCACGTCGTGGTGTAGTTTGTTATTCAAACAATTTATTATTTGGATGGGTATAATAATGAGTATAAATAATGTAATCAATAAATATAACATGTTAATTATTCTTTATATATGATATACCATCCAATTACATACAATTTCACCATCAATATAATGATATTGTCGCACATGAAAACGTACAAATTACTGTCTCTATGAACGCGATGAGATTAATTCCCCATTGTAATCATTCAATAATAATTTTAATTTTATGATTAAAAATAAGGTTTAATAACATAATATAAATCATTATATTTATAAAATACATCCTATCCATAATAAAAATGGCTTACGTGACCAAACATATAAAGGAAAATGAATTAGTTAAACTCCCGAATCGATGATACTACTGAAATATTATTAAGAAAGCAATATTAGAGGATCATATATGATATAATATTTTTGTATATCGTTCTTTTATAATTTAATAAAAATGTTTTAACTATAATAATGGAGGTTTAAATACCATCAAATAAGGAAAAGTAAAAAGGTAAGGGGTTTTCATCTCACTACATATTCCCGTGAGATTCATGCTATATTGTGACTATTTCATTTTGTGGGGTGTATGTACTGCCCATGATTGTATTGTTTGTGTAATATACTTTAATTTATGGGTATTTAAATCCTCATTTTATGATACTTATTTCATGTGGTGTATGTTCCGTATTTTACCAAATTGGTAAGGGAATTTCAAATTTCAATCTCCACTCATTGGGCATTACGCATACTTCATTGATTATTTTACTCCATGATTATGTGTTGAATAACTATTTATTATTTGGGTAGTAATTTCCACTCCCCTTTCTGTGGATATAATTTTTATACACATAATCAATCCATTGATATATTCTCAATTCATCGACATGAAATTGATAAGAGTAATTTTAACTAAATATCCATTCATTGAGTTAGACATCAAATTCATTGGTGTTGTTTTTAAAAGAATATATGTGAATTTCCTTTGATTAATTTACACTAAATATCCAGTCATATTCAGTTTATTTATATTTTTCACACATAATTATGTCATTTATTTATCCTTAACCTAAGTATGTGGTCTTTATAAGGGATTTAATATCATCTTTCATTCATGGGGTCTTCTTTATTGTTATACGCCAACTCACTTTTTTTTGGGGATATACTATACTTTGACATAGTATATCATAATTATCTTTATTGTCATGATATTATAAAATTTTTATTACCACAATTATTTGTATTCAACCATCTCTCATTTGGTTAAGAAATCTAACTAAAATATCATTTTAAATGTTTTAAATTTTATTCTTTTAAATATTTCTAATTAATGTCAATGTGCTACAAATGGTTCTAAGGATTTATTTATTTCAGATTTAAAGTTTTACAATGTTAATACCTTTAAAAACTTTCAAAGTGGTACCAGACACTTTTATTCAAAAATCTATTTTAATCACCTTTTTCAAAATAGTTATACTTTTAAATGATTTAAAAAAAGGGGTATTTCTCTCAAATATTTTTTCTGAATATTTTCATCTATGTCACTAACATTAATTATTCAAGATTGAGGTTGATTTATTATTATACAATCAGACATATTGTATTGAATGAGTTATGTTTGATTGGGGATGTGCTATTTTTATTCTATTCATTATATGTGGTTAAAATATTGACATTTCATATGCTAGTTTTAATAAGAATGTTTAGATTTTGTTTCAACCTTTTTATATTAGGAATGAATTGGGCCTAGTTAGTGATAGGTGGAGCCTGCTATAGTTTCTTGATGCATCGGTATGTCTCTTGATACAAACTAGTTTCTTGGCACAAGGCCTTAAAAAAGTCTTATTTGTATTCTTGGCACAAATCCTTGACTATGTGGTTATGAATTCAGGAATTATGCATTATCACATTATGAAAGTGGCTATTGATATTGCATATAATTATTCAACTATTAGAATATCCATGTGAATAGGTAAATGGAATTATTTGATTTTAGATTTTTCATATTATGATTAAATTTATGTTTATAAGGCTTTTGTTTTAGTCTTATACATTGCCCTAAATGTTTATGCTTATTTATGAAAGTTTCCTCTATATTGTTTTCCTTTATTATCATCTGATCTCACCCCTTTCTATGATTTATTTTTCCTCGGTTGTGAAGAAATATTTTATGGTTGACCTGTAGAGATAGGATAAGGATAAAAGTGTGTTCAAAAGGAGACAAATTTTTTTTGATGTTTTTATTTCATGATTTAATGTAAAACTTGTGAATGTATCGAGTACGTAATAGGCTACTAAACTAATCAGTCTTTTGGGATTAGATCCCTTGTGATCATTCCAAAGTTATGTAATAATGCACTGACTCTAGGTAACTGGGTTCGAGGAATTATCGGTGTTATCAAAGGAATTTTATTACAAATTTTGTGAGTTAGATTTAGAAAACCCCTGAATAGATCACATTTCCCTAAGAAAGACATTGAGGATTGGTATAGAAGAACTTCCTAGAATTTTGGTACTGTAGAGACTTTGTGAGTTTCCCAAGAATTACATCCCTACCTCGATATGAGTAGTTAGAGACGGCTCCGACACATATGCATCTGGTGTAAAACCAAAAAACACCGCTTGGAGATAAACTCAAATGGGAACTGGTGGATGACAACGAGCCTTGCTGCACTCTTGGTTACGACACCCTCAGGGGATATGCTTAGTATTATTCTCATTTTCTTTACAAACCACTATGAATGATTTATGAGTATATAACTCCTCAAAGAAAACATTTTTATAATTATGGATTACATCCATATACTGTTCAATTTATGTTAAGTGTTTTACTAGTTCAGAATTATAAATTGAGGTGCATAAACTAATCTAATTTATTCCATTTTTTAGAAATAGAGCCTAGTAGAATTAATGGAAACCATATCAACACATGTAATCTATGTAGAGATTTCCCTCCTACTCAAGATAATTATAGTGCAGTTGATAATACAACTTGTTCGGGTCAGCTTATCACTATATTTTGAAAACTCACACTAGTTATGAATAATAACCATACCCGTATGGAGTTCCCTGATCAATAACGCGAAGGATCATTGTTAGATCGATTCATGAGGCAACAACCACCAACATTCACTGGGTCTACAAATCCATTTGTAACTGAACAGTGGATAAGTTCTTTAGCAAAAATATTTCATGCTTTGGGGAGAAGAAAAAGGAAAAAACTTTCATGGCCGTTTATCACCTCACCGGAGATGCAGATCAATGGTGGTCATTAATTAAAAACAAAAAGGATGATGAAGAAGTATAGAACATGGATTGGAGGGAGATTAAAGATATTTTCTTGGAACTATACTTTCCTCATGACCATCGAGTGGATATAGAAAGAAAATTTCTGAGACTGAAGGAAAAATGAGGATGAGAATGTCACAAAGTATAAAGCTAACTTTACAAGGTTTGAATGGAATGTAGCAGATTATATACATAACCCAACGAGTAATATTGATTGATTCTTTGATGGGTTAAAAAAATTTATCCATTGATCATTAGTCTCACAATCCTTCTCATCGTATGAAGATATTATCTCATGTTCTATCAACAAAAAAATATTAATTCTCAATGTCTTAAGACTTTAAAGAAAAGAAAGAGAAGAAGAGATCTAATGAACACTTTGGAAATGGAAATAAGGGGAAGAAGGGAAAAGATGAATTTTTATCTTGTGCTAAATTTGGGAAGAAACACCCTGGTACTTGCCTGAAGGGAATGAGAGTCTCTTACAAGTGTGGTGAAAAAGGACACCAAGATCGTGATTTCAAGGGGAAGAAAGAGGCTGTCAATGTTGAATGCTACTATTTTAGATAAAAGGGGGATTATGCTAATGAATGTCTTATGTTCCAAGGGAACATACCTTATAAAGGCCAATGGATGAGTTACAAGCTTATGAAATCACTACTACTGAGGCTAAATCTCTTAAAGACATGGTAGAAGGTAATTTAATGGTTTCCTAATGTTTAGCCAATGATTTATTTTGTTCTGGATCATTGAATTGTTTCACATCTTCCTAGTTTTCTAATAAAATTAGATATTTTCAATTTGACCTAACAAGGGAGTTGTCAGTCAAAAAACTGAAAGGAATTATCATTGTAATAAGGTTTTCTGAATTAGTTCCCATTAGGGAATATAAATGTTTTTTTTGATGACCTCATCATCATAACCATGATTGAATTTGATATAATCCTTGTTATGGATTGGCTTTCAGACCATGATGCAAAAATTTATTATAAATAGAAGGATGTTAAAATTCTCGATGATGAGAAGGAGTAACAGTTCTTTAAAGCAGAAAAATCACTGCCTTATTCTTTTCTAGATCCACCCCAAGTATCTCAACTAAATTCAATTATTGGGGAGGAAGAGAATTAAATAACTATGGGTGAGGAAAGGAATGTTCAAACAGAGGATGTACCTATTGTGAAAGAATATGATGATGTGTTTCCAGAGGATTTACCTGGACATCCTCCAGAATGAGAAATTGAGTTTTCCATTGATTTAGTTCTTGGTTCATGGCCCATATCGAAGAACCCTTATAGAATGTACACTATGGAATTAGTGGAACTAAAGAAACAACTAGAGTAATTTAGTTCTAAGGTATTTATTCACCTTAGGTTTTCCCCATGGGGAGCCCCTGTCCATTTTATTTAGAAGAAAGATGGATCTATGGGGTTGTGCATTTTCTATAGAGAGATCAATGCTATAACAATAAAGAACAAGTATCCCCTACCTCACATTGATGATTTATTCAACCAACATCATCGAGCTCAATATATTTCAGAGATTGAAATTTGATCTGGATATCATCAATTGTGTGTGAAGAAGGAAGACATTCCAAAAATAGCATTTCGAACCAGGTATGGGCATTACGAGTTTACAGTAATTCCTTTTGGATTGACTAATGCACCCTCTATCTTATTGGATCTAATGAATCGTGTTTTCAAGGAATATTTTGATGAAGTTGTAGTGGTATTTATTGATGATATCGTGGTATACTCCAAAATCTAGGAAGATTATGAAAATTAGTTGCGCATTATTATAAATACTCTTTGAAGAAATGAATTATATGGGAATTTTAGCAAGTGTGAATTTTGGATTCAAGAGATTTTTTTTCTTGGCCATATTTTCTCTAAGGATGGAATATCTGTTGATCCTTAAAAGACCAAGGCAATCCAAGAATATGCAGCACCGACAGGTATAACTGAGGTACATAGTTTTATTTGTTTAGAAGGTTATTATTGACGTTTCATCCAGAATTTTTCTAGGTTGGACAACCCATTAACCAAGCTCACACGTAAAGGGGTTAAGTTTTTTGGACAAATGAGTGTGACGAATGTTTTCAAGAACTCTAGAGAAGATATTCAATGATCCTATATTGAATCTACAATAAGGGAACGATGGGTTTGTTCTTTATAGTGATGCTTTGAAGAAAGGACTTGGTTGTGTCCTTATACAGAATGATAGAGTTATTGCCTATGCATCATGACAGTTAAAAATTCATGAACAAAACTATCCCACTCGTGATCTTGAGTTATCAGCTGTAATCAATTCTTTGAAAATATGGAGGCACTATATCTATGGTAAAAAATGTGAGATTTATACTGAACAGAAGAGTTTAAAGTATATTTTCTAATAAAAATAACTCAACATGAGGCAAAGGCGATGACTTGAACTACATAAGGATTATGATTACCCAATACACTACCACCTGGGGAAGACAAATATGGTGGTTGATGCTTTAAGAAGAAGGATCATGGAGTTTTCAACAAGATGAGAGTTGAAAGGGGTCCAATTTTCTGGGATGTAGTAAAGATGGATATAGGAATAACCATGGAAGGTGATACATCAATGATTTTTCCAATGGTTGCCAAACAATCTTTGCTAGAAAGGATAAAAAATTCTCACACTAATGACGAGGAGTTTTAAAAGAAGATTAATGCTGTAAATGCTGGGATTTTGAGTGACATCGTATATGAAGATGGAATTTTGATATTTGGGAAGAGACATTGTGTTCCTGATATACCTGATCTAAAAAGGGAATTATTGGAGGATGCCCAAAGCTCTAATTTCTCTATACACTCTGAGAGCACCAATATTTATAGTGATTTGAAAGAATATTTTTGGTGGGACAACATGAAAAGGGAGATTTCTAATTTTGTGTCAAGATGTATGGTTTTACAATAAGTTAATAATGGAATAAAATATCCTAGAGGAGTCATGAAACCTCTTCCCATACCTAATTGGAAATGGGATGATATTACTATGGAATTTTTCATGGGGCTACCAAAGACTCATAGAAGGAATGATGCAATATGGGCCATTGTTGATCGTCTTACGAAGTAAGTAAATTTTCCTGTTATAAGAGAAGATTTACCACTTAAACATTTAGCAAGACTGTATATAAATGAATTTTTAAGACTTCATGGAGTACCCCTATCAATTTTTTCAGATCATGATCCCCATTATACATCAAGATTTTGGAATAGTCATCAGAAGGCCCTGGATACTGAACTTCATTTGAGCACTGCCTACCACCCTCAAACTGATGTATATTAAAAACAGATTATTGAAACCGTAAAAGACATGTTGAGATCTTTCTCACTTGACTTTCAAATTCTATGGGATAAATATTTACCTCTGGTATAATTTTACTGTTACAATAGCTTCCATTCAAGTATTCAGATGGAACCATATGAAGCATTTCATATAAAGATATGTCACACACCAACTTGTTGGGATGATGTTGGTGAAAGAAAACTCATATTCCCAAAACATTATGAGGAAAAAATGGAAAAGGTGAAGGTTATCCAAACTCATATCAAAGCAGCTCAAAGAAGGTGGAAGAGTTATGCCGATAACCGAAAGAAGGATTTGGGATTTCAGGTAGGAGATCATGATTTCTTGAAGGTACCTCCGTGGAAAGGAGTTTTACGATTCAGTAAAAAGTGTAAATTAAGTCCTTAGTACATCAGACCTTTCGAAATTCTAGAATGAATTGGGGTTGTAGATTATCATTTGGAAATTCCACCAAGTCTCTCCAAACATCACGATGGGTTCCTCATATCACTATTGAGAAAATACAATCCCCACTCAACACATGTACTAAACTATGATGAAATTGAACTGGAACATGATTTTTATTATTTTAAAGAGCCTGCCAAAATTCATGATACCATAGAACAAGTACTGATTAATCGGATGACTCGTCTGGTAAAAGTTCCATTGAGAAATCACAAGATGGAAGAGGAAACTTGGGAACATGAGGAAATTATGATGAATAACCACAAGAATCTGCTTATGTAGTAATATTCTAGAAACATCAAGGATGATATTATTTTAAGGAGGGGAGAATGTAACATCCCATGATTCCGTGGTATGTTTCCCTTTGAATAATGAAATAACATGCATTGTACGCAACTTCGAGATTCTAACACACCATGACTAATCAAACTAGCTATTATTAATAGTAATACCCACTTTTTAAAATTTTAGGTATTTCATTTTTCAAAATGGACTTCATTTTTGGATTCAAAATATCAAAATTAGCTTAGGGAGAATTTTTGGTATTTTTCTGAAAACATTCAATTTTTGATGAATAGTGAAAGACACTGAGTTATTGTTTGAAAACAAATTTTTATTTAAATTTTTATTTATTTTATTTAAATTTATTTTAGGTCAAAATAGATACATAATACCTATATTATTTCATTGTAATTCAATGAAGTCATTTTATAATAACTTTATATATAAAAATTTTATAGATCTTTTTACCGCATTTTACCCAGCTATGAGGAGAGTTTATAAATTTCCATAAAACATAATGTTTCTGCCTCTGTGAGTTGAATATAAATACTTTGAGAGACACAGTTAATATCAGTATGTAAAATTCGGTTCAATAAGAATAAAATAATTTTTTTTAATAATAACATTTTACATTTATTTACCACAGTTAAAAGTAAATACGGTAATTAAGTGTAAAAATGATATCATAATTACCCTAACACGTGTCTTATTCTATTTGATAAGTGTAATTCGACCAGAAAAAAACTGAGGAATAAAATATGATCCTCTTTAGTCAACTTGAATTAGATTAAGACATTTATTATTATTTTATTTAAAGATGAGTTAAAAGTGTAACATTCCAAATTTAAAAGCTAATCTATTTTTAATATAGGGTTACACAAAATATAAATTCGACTATAAATATTAATTATAAAGATAAAACGATTTCCTATATAATGGAATTTTACTTATAAATTGTAGACATTAAATAATTTAATTTATTTATGACCTAGTGACGATGGAATAATTACCTTATTAATGAAAGCTAAAAATAATTGATATTATAAATATCCAAATAAATGTAATTTGAGACTTTTGATGCATTAAACTAAATTTATGTGTTAATATCACATGTTAGGGTTGATTAAATTATTTTTTACTAATTAATCACACTATTATGACTTTCACAAAAACCAAATACTAAATACTATCAAAATTGACCTAATTGAGTTTTTAAAACAAATACTATATTATTAATTGATATAATATTCATAAAAATATAAATATAGGAAAATAAACTAATATATGGTTATATATATTAATAATGAACCACTTGGGGTTTGTTTTGATGTTTATAGTATGTTTATTAACCATATAATATAAAAATACAATGAGATATGTTAAATGTCACACTATTTAACTAAGAGTTAAATCTAAAAGATAATGTTAATATGATGACCTAAACCAATTGAAAACCTATTTTTTGAGAGTTTTTCAACCCATACCCACCTTATCCCTGAAATAAATCATTTTTGATAAATTAGAAACCGAAAATGATTTTATTTTAAAATAATATTTCAAGCTTTTCCTAAAGTGACCCTCACCCCTCTTATAAAAGGGTACATCCCCTTCTCTTGATTTCACACATCCAAAGACATTTGGATCGGCCAAAACCTACTGAAATATCCTCCCAACTTTCCACCCTTAATGCTATAGGCCTTCCTTTGGTATGAAAGCTATCCAAGGAATCCCTTTTGATCAAAACAAATGGAAGAACCTGAAGAAGAGGTAAATATTTCATCACATCTTTCAAGTTCTTTTCTTCTTCCACTTACTATTTCTTTGGTGTTTACATTCTAAAAAAATAAATCCAGTATATTCTATATAATTTTACATCATTATAAATATGGTACAACCATATTCGTTATTCTATCTATCCTATAAATGACAAAGTCACCATACGTGCATACGTACGGCTTACCGTCACCACGTATTGGTGTAGTTTGTTATTCAAACACTTAAATATTTGGATAGGTATAGTAATGAGTATAACTAATGTAAATAATAAATATAACATGTTAATGATTATGTATATATGATATAACATCCAATTACATACGATTTCACCATCATTATAATGATATTGTCACTCGTGCGTACGTACATATTACCTTCTGCACGAACGCAATAAGATTCATTCCCCATCGTAATCATTCAATAAAAAAATTTATGATTAAAAATAATGTTTAAGAACATAATATAATTTTGTATTTTAATCAAATACATCCTACTTATAACAAACATGGCTTACGTGATGGAGCATATAAAGTAAAATGAATTAGTTAAATACCCAAAATGATGATACTACTGAAATATTATTAACAAATAAATATTAGAGGATAATATATGAAATCATATTTATGTATATTGTTATTTCATAATTTAATAATAATTTTTTTACTATTATACTAGATATTAGAACACTATCGACTAAGGAAAAGTACAAGTTAAGGGTTTTTCATTTCACTTCTTATTTCCTTGAGATTCAGGATATATTGAAACTATTTCCTTTTCTGTGGGGTATGTACAACCAAAGATTGTATTATTTTTGTAATATAATTTAATTTATGGGTATTTACATCTTCATTGTATGATACTTCTTTCATTTGGTCTATGTTTTGTAAGTTACCAAATCGGTATGGGAATTTCAAATTTCAATTACCACTCAATGGGCTTTACGCATACTTCATTGATTATTTTACTCCGTGATTATGTGTGGAATCACTATTTATTATTTTTGTAGTAATTTACACTCCTCTTTCTATGGATATACTGTTGATACACATAATATATCCATTGATAAATTCTCAATTCATCGATATGAACTTGATAAGAGTAATTTTAACTCAATCTTTATTCATTGAGTTAAACATCCAATTCATTGGTGTTGTTTTTAGAAGAATATGTGTGAATGAACACTAGTTGATTTACGCTGAACATCCACTAATATTAAGTGAATATATATTTTTCAAACATAACTGTGTCATTGATTTATCCTTAAACTAAGGATACAGTCTTTAAGTGGGATTTTATCCCAACTTACATTCCATTGAGTCTTCTTTATTGTTTTATGGAAACTCAATTTTTGTATGGTGTATATACTATACTTTGACATAGTATATCATGAATCCCTTTATTATCATGATATTATAAAATTTTTATTACCTCAATTATATGTATTCTAGTGTCTCTTATTTGGTTAGAAACTCTAACTAAAATATCATTTTAGAAGTTTTAAAATTTTATTCTTCTAAATATTTCTCATTAATGTCCATGTTTTTAAAATGGTTTTAAGGATTTATTTATATATACACGGACGTTTTAGAATGTTAATTCCTTTAAAAATTTTCAAAGTGGTATGGGAAACTTTGATTTAAAAATATATTTTAAAAATACTTTTGATAAATAGTGATACTTTTAAATGTTTTCAAGGAAAAAGGGTATATTTCCCTCAAATAGTTTTGATGATTATTTTCATCAATGTAACTATCCTTAATTATTCTCGATTGAGGTTGATTTATTATAATACAATCATCTATATTGTATTTAATGAGTTTTCTTTGACTATGGATGCGTTATTTTTATTCCATTCATGGTTCGTGGTTAAAATATTGACATTTCGTATGATAATTTTAATTTGAATGTTTAGATTATATTTCAACCTTTTTGTATGAGTAATGAATTTGACATAGTATGTGATGGGTGGAACCTGTTATAGCTCCTCGATGCATCGGTAGGTCTTAAGAGACAAATCAGTCTATTGGCATAAGGCCTTGACAAAAACTTATTTTTAGTCTTCGGACAAGGACTTAACAATGTGTTTATGATGTATGGCATTATGTATTCCAACATTATAAAAGTGGCTATTGATATTTCATCTGATTATTCAACTAGTAAAATATCCGTGTGAATTAGTAGATTGAATTATTTGATTTTATCTTTACCATATTATACTGAAGTTTATGTTTAAAAGACTTTTGTTTTAGTCTTATACATTGCCTTAAATGTTTATGTTTATTTATGAACGTTTCCGCTATATTATTATCCTTAATGAGCATCTGAGATCACACCTTTCTATGTATATTTTTCCCAAGATGTGAAGAAATATTTTATGGTTAACCTGCAGGGATCTGCTGAGGATATAAGTGTGTTTATAAGGGGAAAATATTTTGTTGATGTTTTTATTTCATGATTTAATATTAAACTTATGAATGTATCTAGTACATCCATGGCTACTAAACTAATCGGTGCTTCAGTATCTGATCCCTTGTGATCATTCAAATCTTATGTAATAATGCACCGACTATTGATAACTTGGTTCAGGGTGTTACAGTAATGACCCAATGTTCTATCAATGTAAATTGGATACATACAATTATTTAATATAATCACTTGAAATCACAACATAATGAACTACTAAGAACTATGTGACCTTTAAGAATAATATTGTCACTTCTATGATTTGATGTTCAAAAATATGACATACTTGGTTGTAATCAGTATGATGTTTCGAGTCGAATGCAGAAAACTGTTTTTTGGGTGAATTGTAACCTACCATTATGAATAGTAACATGCCCTTATGAATAGTAATATGACCTTTAAGGATTTTAAATCACCCAAAATATTAGTAACCTCATCTATGAAAATATAAATATTATTCAGGCATCTAATAGGTGACAATATGACCATAATAAAAGTATTGGAATTTTTATGAGTAAAAAATAATTAATTAAAATTAATTAATAAATTTAAAAGAAAATTTATTTTCCTAAAAGGTGTTAATAAATTAAAATTTTTATGTCTGCTGGTTTTAGGATAATTTTATAATACATTATGTAATTTTTGAAAAAAAATATAAAATTAGTTACAGTTTTAGTATTTGTATTTTTCTTGTAAATTAGGATTTTATTCAAATATTAAATTAATCATTATTTTAAAATTATTTTTTAAAAATGGATTTCGTTTTTGGATTCTACACATTGAAAAATGGTTAGGGTGATGTTTTGATATCTTTCTGAAATACATAAAATTTTGGTGAGTAGTATAATACATTAATTTATCATATAAATACATTATAAATTAAATCCCCAAGTCCTAATATCATAAGTGATGTAAGCACCCAAATCTGGATCTGACATGTAATTATTACTATTCTTGGTCATTTAATCATTACTATTTCTTTTCATATGAAAAAAAATAATAAATTAATGATTGAAATATTAATAAAATCCTTCTCCCCATCACTATAAAACCCACCCACACTCCCATCGTCTATTCAGTACCCATATAAGGTCACAGCCTTAAAAAATTACATAATCTTTAATTAAATGAATAATTAACATTAAGGGTCTTTTCAGGTTTAGAGTTTTATAGAATTATTCCAGAACTATTACATTACATCTCAAAAATTACAAAGTATACACTTATACTCCGTTTCCATTTTTTTCATAAAATAAAAACTCTAAAAAAAGATTCATATCTACTTCCATATTTTAGACATCATTAATTTTACATGATCCTAGCCTTGATGATATTCATCATTAATTCCTATGAAAGAAATTTCAAAACAAACCTGGGATGAGCATAGAATAATCAGCAAGGGATACACAAAGAAGGAAAACTGTTGGTTCTTTAAAACAATAAGTAAACTAGGAATACTTTATCACAAGTAGTGTTTTCACCTTTTTGAAGTACTAAATACTATTCAATGAATAAAATATAATTTTTTTAAACATTTTTAACCAAAATATTACCATAAAACAGATAGAAAGAAAACCTAGCATATAAAGGTAACTTGGTACATAAACATAAATAAATGGAATAACCATACGGTCGACTTCCACAAATATCACTAAATGTAACAGCTATACGACTGAATTCCATTCCCAATTCAATGGAGTTTATAATGTAACCACCCATCCTGGTTTATCATGTCACCATATATCATTTGGTTTATCATTTAACCACAGGTCAAATGTCTATGTACCATTATAAAATCATAACACATAAAATATTGTAAATATATATATTTCAATAATAACATTTCATTTGCTATCAGAATATATCATTTCAAGATATTGAAATAATAAATCAATTTCAAAAACCATTTTCAAAACCAAAACACCCAAAAAATAGAATAAAGGGTTTCTTTTTCATTTTAAAAACATTAAGGCTTATATAGGAAGCCAACTAACGATTATGGCGACAGAGTGGTCATTGACACCACAAACGTTAAAAAGATTCCTTGTCTCATTTAGTAAAACTCTTAGTAGAAAAAATAGTCCATTTGAATTAAATTAAAATTCAAATGGTTTTGTTATATACAGTATTAATGAAAGTCGTGTATAAATCAAAGTATGCCTCAATGAAGGAGATTGAGAGGAAGTCCTTTACCTCATGTACGACTTGACCCGTTCGTTCTTTAATTTCAAGAATAATAATCATAAGTTAATTTATAATTTATTAAGAACCTTTTTTCCACTTTATTATTCCTTTTATATCACT
Organism: Viscum album; assembly: GCA_963277665.1. NCBI lineage: Eukaryota > Viridiplantae > Streptophyta > Magnoliopsida > Santalales > Viscaceae > Viscum > Viscum album. Next base: position 764,159,693 of record OY728119.1, on the reverse strand, counting down.
TATTACCTTTCAATAACAATTAGATAATTATTTGAGATCATATCAAACATTTTTTTGATGTTCGGAACATGAGTTAAAAATAAACATTTTCTAATAAAAAATTTGCCATGTGGCCAAAATTACATTATATCCATAACTTTATTCAAGATTTAGATTTGATATATATTATATATATCTAGTATATATATGTATTTATAATATTATATAACATTTGGAGGTAAGAAATGAAATGCACCGTTCATTGAGACGTTAACCCGTATGTACGCTTGAACACTACTTTCATTTCTATTTCATATTTAATGGAATGAAAAATTAATTATACATAGGTATATTATAATTCCCATATAATATTATATATAATTTCTATAATCCATAATTTATACATTCCACGAATGGCATGAACGAGTCATATCACTTTGAGGGGGTGGTAGTCCGCACTTCCTCAAATGAAATTATCTCGTTTAACCATATTGCAAACCATAAAGGTATGATATAAAAGAAAAATATAGAATCATAGAGACAATATAAATATAATATATATCACATATAAATATAGTTCTATAATAATGAACACCATGAGAGGCGGTTAGAGATAATTGAACAATCATCATTTTGTGAGGCAGTAGTTCACAGTCCACATTAACAGTATATTCTTTACCCATTAGATAGATGTAGGTGTAATTGTAGTTCAATTAAATATAATTCAAAAAACCTAGTATATTAAGGATACTTTTGTTGCTATAATATAAAGGAATAGAAAGAGTTAATGAGGTCGGAGAAGGAAAATAAAACAAAAGAACATAAGAGAATATGTTACCTTTAAATCGGGTAAATCCCTTTTGTTTGAACCAAAAAAATTCACCAAATTCCTTCAACCAAAGGTAAGGATTATAGGTGGAATAGGGGGACGTAAGCAGATTAATTTGGTAGAGTTTGGATGATCCAAGGGGCATGAGAGGTATGATTAATGAGTTAGAGGTGAGATCTTTTTATAAGGGGGAGAAGGGACGCTTTAGGAAATTTTGAAAATATTATTTTATAATATAATGATTTTTAGTTTCTAAAAGTCCAAAACACATTACAGTCTAATATAAGACGACTCATGTTCAAAATAATATCATCCAATAAAAATTGGATAGGTTTTGGATATTTTTTTAATCTTTATTATATTATTTATTCAAATCATTCATTAATGAGGTAAATACTGCATCATTATTGTGTCATACATAATTTTATTTTTTTATGTATAAAAATTATACAAAAATACAATTACGTATTAAATATGTTTATCTTTCTAATTAATATTTATTTTGAAAGATATAACCTATATAACCCCTTTTAAAAATTTCTTTAGTAAAAGATATATGTTTAAGTAGTCTTTGTCTATACTTAAAATTAATTAATATAATGTGTAATTATGACTCCCAAGTGGCTCTATGGGGTCCCAAAATCGACAAAAGGATACCCATGGAAGCACCTTTATCAACTAGTATGAATAAGATACATTTTAGGGTAATTTAATATTATTATAATATTTTTTTACCCTTATTTTCTAGATTTACCATTTTACCATGGTAAATAAAATATTTATAAATGTAAATATTCAAAATGTCTAAAAATAAAAGTTACATATTTACAAAATTTGGACCTCCTGATTCAAAATTTAGAATCCATTTTCCAAATTAAAAACACATAAGTGGAATAAATTAATTTAAAATTAATTCATACTATCAAAACAAAAAGGGTGTTTTTAAGAAATAATAACTGTCAAAAGATTGACACATGTAATTTTTAATTTCAAAGTAAAATTACATCCAATGAACAAAATTAGATTAAATGGTAAAAACATAATCTAATTAAACATTAAAACCAATTGAAAATCTAATCTACCCATGAAAATAAATTATATTAAAAGATAGTTTTGAATTAAAATATAGTATTTTTCACTATTCATTAAAAAAATGAACACTAAAAGAATGATACCAAAATATCATACAAAGTAACACATGATGTCCTAATTATAATTTTTTATTTAGTCAAATATAACATATAAAAGTGTCAAAAACTATATTTAAAAAGGTTTTCCATTAAAATGTGGTAAATAGACATTTTAAAAAATATTATAGTACTTATGCTTTAAATTAGATTCATTTACATTTTATGCCTCTAATTTTTTTTGAATAAATGGAAAGACATTTAACAAACATGTATAATCACATTGTAGTTAGTTCTATTTCTTCACACCAATGCAATGGTTTTTCATCAACTACCATTTAAAATAATATAATATTATTATTTTTCAGTATGACTCTGCATTGTTTGGAACATAAGATTTCAAAAAACATGTTGTTGTGTATTAGGTATGCCATCAAACATAGCATCCCCTTTAAAGTAAAACTAATATTTAATTCACAAATATTAGTAAATATGATGAATTACTATTCTTTGTTTATACAGGATGTTACATCCTTCACCCTTTTGGGATTTGTGTCCTCGTAATTTTATTAACTTTTCAAGTAAATGGGGGTATTTATCCCACATAGCATTATCATATTCCCACATTTCCTCTTTAACCATATGACTTTTCACAAAACCTTTATCAAATTAATTACCTTATTCTACAAAACTTGCTCTCTTCGGTCAATAATCTGTTCTTGTTGTTCCTCATAAGAAATATTCTCTTCCAATTAAACTACCTCTGGACTCAAAACATGAGATGGATCTGGAATATACTTTCTCAACATTAAAATATGAAAAAAAATTGTATACTTGGGATAGAAATAGAGGAAAATCCACTCTATAGGAATATTATCCAATATTATCTAAGATTTCATAGGGTCTAATGAATCTTAGACTCAGTTTTCCCTTCTTATCAAAAGGCATCACACTTTTCAATGAAGGAACTTTGAGAAAGACATGATCACCTACCTCAAAAGAATGATCCTTCATCCAGTTATCTGCATAACTTTTCTGAATTTTCTAAGTTGTTATCATGTGCTTCTAAATCTACTGAACGTTTTCTTCCATTTCTTCTACCAATTCTGGTCCCATCAACTTCCTTTCACCTACTTTATCCAAAAAAATCATGAGTTCGACACCACTTCCCATATAATGCACCAAATGGAGCCATCTTTATATTATAATAAAAACTGTTATTATAAGAAAATTCAAACAAAGAAAGATGTTGATACCAACATCCATGGTAATCTATTGAGAAATAAGGTAACATATCCTCCAATGTTTGAATTGTTCGTTCTGACTTTCCATCAGATTGAGGATGAAAATCTATACTAAAATTTCATTCAGTACCCAACGAATTCTGAAGGCCTTTCCAAAAGTTATAAGTGAACCTCAGATCATGATAAGATACAAAGTTGAGAATAACTCCATGCAACCTAGCTATATCTTTAAAATATAACTGATAAAGTTGATCTAGAGACAAAGTATTTAGAATAAGAGGGAAATGAGCATATTTAGTCAATCGATCAACAATAACCAAAATTTCATTATTACATCAATATGTACTTGGTAATACCATAATAAATTCCATGTATATATTTTCCCATTTCCACTCTGGCACTGGTAAAGGATGAAGCATCCCTTTTGGTAACTACCACTCTGCTTTAACATATTGACAAGTCAAAAACTTCATAGTATAGTTAACAATATATCTTTTTATTCCATCCCACCAGTAATACTCCTAATGATCTTTGTACATCTTAGTACTGCTAGGATGAACTAAAAATGGAGAACTATGAGCTTCACATAACTACACATCCAACAACAATGAATCAAAATTAACACATAATCTCTTTAAAACCCTAAAAACACAATCTTTATCAAAGTTAAAATCAGGAAACATAACCTTCTGAACCAACTCTACCTTTTTCTTCAACTCACTGTCTTCCTTATATGATTTATTAATTCTGTCTGATAGAGATTATTTCACTAACACCTGAAACATAACAGAGAAATTTATGCACCAACATCTTCTATTTCAATGTTCATCAAGTCTTTAATCAATAGATTTGATTGCAAACATAACAAGGTTAATGGAGCATTACTTTTTCTACTCAGAGCATCAGCCACATTATTTTCCTTTTATAGATGGTAATGAATTGTGCTATCATAATCCGTGATTAATTCTAGCAATCTTCTCTGTCTCATGTTCAATTATTTCTGAGGTAATATATACATAATTATATTTTGGTTAGTATATATTTCACATTTTACTCCATAGAAATGATGAATCCAAATGTTTTAAGAAAAAAAAACAGAAGCTAATTCCAAATCACGTGTAGGGTAATTTAACTCATGAGTTTTAAACTGATGTGAAGTAGAAGAAATTACATGATCATTATGCATAATGAAATATTGAAGTCCTTTCAATGAAGCAGAACTGCAGATAACAAACTTACTATATCTGGACGGTAGTGCAAAAACTGAAGCATTCACCAATCTTCTTTTCAATTTCTGAAATCAATCATCACATTCTATTTTCCAAATGAACTTAACACCTTTTGAGTTAATTTAGATATTGGGCTAGAAAACCGGGAAAAATTTCAACCAACCTCCAGTAATAACCTTTCAAACCAAGAAAACTACAGATCTCACTTAAATTTGTGGGTTTTGGCCATTCTAAAACAACATTGGTTTTAGCGGGATCAATAGTTATGCAATTTTATTTGAAACAATGTGACCAAGGAATGGATTTTTGTTGTAACGAAAGATTGCACTTATTGAATTTCCCAAAAAATTCATTTTGTTTTAGGTTTTGCAATATAACCCTCAAATTGCCCTCGTGTACCTCTCATATTTTATAATATACCAAAATATAATCTATGAAAACAACCACCATTTACCACATGATTCAATTGATCCATCACTACAACAAACTGTTCAATTATGATTCAGACCATTTGAGGATACTAATTTGGGTGTTCATTCTCCTCTGTATCCCTTCCTAGAAAAGATGCTTTGTCTCTTCTACAAATAACCATTCTGAACACATAAATATTTTAGGTGATGCAACAAGGTAATATGTAAATGCAATATAATCTAAAGATTACCATAAATTAATTTATGTACATTAATTTAACAATATTCTAACTCCTAAAGTTGTCTAAACAGACCTATGATACCAAATATAAGCACCCAACCTTAAAAAATTACATAATATTGAATTAAATGAATAATTCACATTGACGATATATTCCAGTTTAGAGTTTTATATAAATAGGCCATAACTATTATATTACATCTAAAAAATTATAAATTAGACACTTCTACACAGTTTCCATTATTTTTATAAAATAAAAACTCTAAAAAAGATTCATGTTTAGTTCCATATTTTAGACATCATTACATTTCCTTTATCGCATCCTTAAACCTATCCATCTTTATGTCTTGTGAAAAAAATTTCCAAATAATATGGGATGGGAATAAAAAGCTCAGTAAGGGATACACAAAGAAGGAAAACTGTTAGTTTTTCAAAACAACAAGTAAACCATGAATACTTTATCATAAGTAGTACTTTTCACCATTATGATGTATTAAATACTATTAATTGAATAAAAGATCATTTCTTACCATTTTGAAACCAAAATATTACCATAAAACCCATTGAAGGAACACATAACATATAAAGGTAACTTGGGACACAAATATACTTAAATAGAATAACCATAAGGCTGAATTACACACATATCACTAAATGGAATAGCCATACAGGTGACTTCTATACCCAATGCAATGGAGGTTTTATTATAACCACCTGTCCTGGTCTATCACGGCACTAACCGCCATTTGGTTAATCACATAACCACCTATCAAATGTCCATGTACCATTACAAAATCATAACACATAAAATATTGCAAATATAAATATTTCTATAATAACATTTCACTAACAATTAAAATAAATAATTTACATATATTGAAATATTAAATTTATTTCAAAAACAAATTTCAATACCAAAACACCCAAAAAACATAATAAGGGTTTTCTTTTTTATTTTAAAAAATTAAGGCTTATAGAATAATCCAACTAACCATTATGGCGGTGGAGAGGTCATTGTCGCCACAAATGATAAAAACATTCCTTTTTAGTTTAGTAAAACTATTTGTTGAAATAAAATTCCCTTTCAATGAAATAAAAAGAAAATTGGTTTTATTATTTAATGTATAAAAGAAATTCGTGTATAAATCAATGTATGCCTCAATGAAGGAGATTGAGAAGATATCCCTTGCCTCGTGTCTAACATGACCCGTCCATCCTTTAATTTATTTAATAATAATAAATATAATTTAATTTATGATTTCTTAAGAAACCTTTTCAAATTTATTATTCCTTTTATATCACATATTACTTTTCTATTACAATTATTTAATTATTTGAGTTCATATCAGAAATTTTGTCGTTGTTCATAACATGAGTTAAAAATAAACTTGTTATAATTATAAATTTTCCATGTGGTCTAAATTCCGTTATATCCAAAATAATATTCATGATTTAGATATCATATATATCATATATATCTAGTATATATATGTATTTACAATAGTACATAACAATTGGAGGTAAGAAATGAAATGCACGGTTCATGGAGACGGTAAGTTGTACATACACATGAACGCTACTTTCATTTCTATTTTAATATTTAATGGAGTGAAAAATTAATGATACATAGGTATATTATAATTATAGTATAATATCATATATAATTTCAGTAACTTCATCCTTTATACATTCCACATATGGCCTGAATGAGTCATATCACTTTGAGGGGGTGATAGTCCGCACTTCCTCAAATGAGATTATCACCTTTACCCATAATAGAAACCATAAATATATGATATAAATGAAAAATAAATAAATATAGAGACAATATAAATATAATATATATCACATATAAATACAGTGCCCTTATAATGGCCACCATGAGAGACGGTTAGGGCTAATTGAACAATCATCATTTAATGAGGTAGTAGTTCGCCGCCCACAGAAACAGTAAGTTATTTAACCATTAGATGGAGGTGTGTTTAGGTGTAGTTACAATAATTCTCATAAAAAATCTAGTATATTTATGATAATGGTTTTTTTATAAAATAAATGAATAAAACTAGTTTATGGGGTTGGATAAGGAAAATAAGACAAAAGAACTTAAGAGAAGGCGTTACATTTAAATCAGGTAAATCCCTTTGGTTTGAACCAAAAAGATTTCTTAAAATGCCTTATTCCTACGGAAAGGCATATAGGTGGAAGAGAGGTATGTAGGGAGACTAATTGGAAAGAATTTGGATGCGCCAAGGGGATAGAGAGGTTTGATTAATGAGTTAGAGGTGAGGGATTTTTATAACGGGGGTGAGGGGATCTTTATGAATGTTTGAAAATATTATTTTATTATATAATGATCTTTTGTTTCTAAAGGTCCAAAAATCATTAAAGTCTAATAAAATAAGACTCATGTTCAAAATAAAATCATCTAATAAGAATTGTATTGGCTTTGGATATTGTTTTAATCTTTATAATGTTATTTATTTTAATCATTCATTAATTAGGTAAACACAACATCATTATTGTGTTATAAATAATTTGATTTTTTTGATGTCTAAAAATTATAAAGAAATTCCATTATGTAGTAAATAATTTTGTATTTATAATTAATATTTATAGTCAATGATATATCTTATACAACCCAACGTAAAAATTGATTTACCAAAAGATATATGTTTAAGTCATCTGTGTCTTTACTTAAAATTAATTTATATAAAGTGTCATTATCACTTCAAAGTGGCTCCATAGGGTCCCAAGATCGACCCATGGATGCCCATGGTCGGAAATGTATCAAAAATAAGAATAAGACACATGTTATGGTAATTTAAAATTATTATAATATTATTTTTTTACCCTTATTTACTAGATTTACCATTTAATAATGGTAAATAAAATATTTACTAATGTAAATATTCATAATGTCTATAAATAAAAGTTACCTATTTATGCAATTTGGACCTCCTAATTCAATATATGGATTCCATTTTTTGTAATTCGAAACAAATAAGTGGCAAAAATTAATTTAAAATTAATTCCCACTGTCAAAAAAAAGCGTGTCTTTAAGAAATAATAACTATCAAAAAATTGACACTTGTTTATGTCCAATTTCAATGTGAAATTACTTCCAATGACCAAAATTAGAATAAACTATAAAAAAAATATAATTACAATTTAAAACTAATTAAAAATATAATCTAACCATATAAATAAATTATATTAAATGACAGTTTTGAATTAAAATATAGTATATTGCACTATTCATTAAAAAATGAACATTATTAGAAAAATAACAAAATTTCATCCAATGTAAATTTTAATGTCATGATTCTAAAGAAATATTTTATTTTTTCAAATAGAACATATAAAAGGGTCAAAAACAATTTACAAAGGGTTCACCATTAAATGGCCGTAAATCGACCTTTTAAAGAATATTATAATATTTATGCTTAAAATTATATTCATTAACATTTTAAGCCTCTAAAATTTATTGAATAAATGTAAAAACATTTAAAAAACTTGTATAATCATATTGTTGTTAGTTCTATTCATTCCCTCCAATACAACAGCTAGGAATTAATGTTCATTTAAAATAATATTATATTTTTTTTTCAGTATAACTCAACATTGTGTGAAACATAATATTTCAAGGAAACACGTTGTTGTGTATCAGGTACATAATTGAATATAGAACCCCCTTTAAAGTAAAAGTAATATTTAATTCAAAAATATTAATAAATACAAAAAGGTATTATTCTTTATTTACCTAGGATATTACAAATCTAAAGCATTGTATCATACTTAAATTCATCCCAAATCTCTCCCCAATATCCTCCCCCACATCTAGCTGCCTTTGGTCTCTTCAAAATACCAAATACTCTCCCCTTAAGTGTCTTTCAAAGAGGATTAAATAAAGAGGTAAATTACTCTTATTTTATTTCACATTATTTTCATGTTCCATTGATTTATTTTCTATCCTTACTTATACTAATCCAAATTTTATGAAACATTCGATACTTTATATGTACTAGAATATTTTTATGATAATGAGATATGTTTTTATAATCTCTCATTTATCCTTATTTTATTTATTTAGTAATGACACCATACGAGATGGGTTAATTTACCACATTCAAAGATGATTGGTTTTCAATTTCCATTACCATCTCCAATTCTGGTCATGAAACTATTTTCATTGATGAACTAGAACATAAATTATATATTATGTCACATCTATGGTTCTAGAATATTTTTTGTTAAAATTGGTTTGACTTATAAAACAAAACATGTTCATTGTGGTGAAAATTTTCCAATTAACACCAAAGATTTTCAGTAATGTTTTATATAATGATTCAAATTCACTCAAAGTAACAAAATTAAATTTATAACTATGTAACCTTCTCAATGCATAATAATAAAATATATCTACGATTCGGTACAAACATCCGAATTTTACATGATTCCCCATTCATAAAATTGTCACGACCCGTCCCTCGGGGTCCCTGCCATGACTACCACATGCCTGCCTTCCATATGCTTGGGGCTGGCGACTAGCACCAGAAAGGAGAATCCATTAAACATGAAGGAATTTAGTTTTTAACATGTATAAACATACATTCCTAGAACACAACAAGAAGCAGACCCACAGACGAGAACACAATAATATGCAACCACAACGTAAACTTCTATAGTAAAAGAGTGCTGAAAGTAAAAAGGGGATGGAATACAAACCCAACTGTAAAAGTACAAGTATGAATGGAAGTACAATACAACTGAATGAAAAAGGAAATTATCTATTGGGTCATCCCAAGAGGTTCCTACCAGTAGGGTAGGTACATATCATCTCCTCATCACTCCATGCCTGTCAGTCTCCTCCGCATAACATTATGCCGAATGGTACACCTCTGAGCATTGTCCAGTCCTAGCTCCCTCAACCTAAATCAACGTTGTATGTCATCTACACTAGACACACCAAGTTGCGGGTGAAGTCCATGCAGGGGTGAGTATAAAAATACTCAGTAGAGACCCCAAGACCCCCGTATGTCTCCTAGAGTTCCACAAAGAAAAAACGACAAAGCAAGAAATCAACTCTATTTAGGTATGTGCCCATAAATATTCCTAAGTTATCAAGATACAATCATCTCATACATGAGGAAAGGACATCACATAAGAAACACCACAAAGGTAGAAGTAACACACATGTAATACAATGAATATAAAACCACTAAGATAACTCCGCAAAGGTAGAAGTACCACACAGGAAACACCATAATGATAGAAGGTCCACACAGGTAACACCATGAAGATAATACCACAAAGTAAAAAGTACCACATAGGTAACAACACGAAGATAGAAGTACCACATAGGTAACACCACATATATAGAAGTACCACAAAGGTAACACCACAAAGATGATTCCCCAAAGGTAGAAGTACAACACAGGTAACACCAAGAAGCTAGAAGTACCACAAAGGTAACACCATGAAGATAAAAGTACCACATAGGTAATAACATGAAGATAGAAGTTCCACACATGTAAAACAAAGAATATTGAAGTACCACACAAGTAACACCACGAAGATGATACCCAAAAGTTAGAAGTGCCACACATGTAACACCACAAATCTAGAGGAACAACATAGGTAACACCACAAAGATTGAAGTAACACACATGTAAAGGACCCAGCTCTGAATTAGGTATTACTTAAGTATAGAAGTACTTATGATTATTCATCAACAATATAATCTTATTCTGTTAAGAAGTAATGTTGTTGACCCACGCATAATTGATAGGTAACTAACCCCTGCTGACCCACACAGGATGGATAGGTAACTAACCCCTGATGACATACACAAGATCTGACCCACAGAGGATCGGTATGTGTTGACCCAAACAGGATCATTGAGCACTGACCCACAATGTATTTGACCTACACATTATCGATAGATGCTGACCCATATAGGATCAATGTTTTTTCTTCACGTTGCAGCTTACAATAGGTTTCCATACACTTGGTGTGCTCGAGTTCCGTGGAATCTTCCCCTCAAGATATCAATCATACCTCGACCTTTAGTAAGCTCGAAAAAGGAGTAAACCAAAATACCACCATGTCTTAAAGGTTCCACTGTGGTAGAAAGTGCATCAATCAGACGCCCGATCTGTGAGTTATAAGCGTTTTAGATCTGAGGGCCCGGTTGGATTCGGGTTCGATCCAACCTAACTGTGCTCCAAATATCTCCAAATCTTAAGTGGGGTATACCAAAAGGATTGTCTCAATCCAAGGATCCCAATGCTGTAGACAGTTCATCAAACAAATTCCCAGTTCTCAAGATATGCCCCTTTCAGTGTTCCTGGGATTTGTTGGGCCCGGGCCTGGTCTGACCACTCAGGACGAGCCGGCCCAACTTGGTATGGGCTGGGCTGGGGTAGAATCTTCCTGCTAGACCGAGGTGGACTCGCCCCCCTGGGCCGATGTATGGTCAGGCATGCAAGAGGGGCCTCCCGTTAGGGCAGTCCAGCCAGAATAGGGAGGCTCCAAAGGGGGCAGCCCAACCAGAATAGGGTGGCCCGACTTGCGTGGGGTAGCCGCCCTCTAGGGTGGCAGCCTGGTCCAGGGCGCGCGGCCCACAAGGGTTGCGGCTCAGTCTGAGGGTCGTGACCCAGTCCGAGGGCGGAAGCCCAATCCGAGGGGGGGCATCCCGTTCCAAGGGCGATGACCCATTCTTAGGGAGGTGGCCCAATCCGAGTGCGGAAAACCAATCTGATGGTGGCGGCCCGGGGTGAGGGCACTGGCTCGGGGTGAGGGTGGAGGCCCATATCGGGGGTGGTGGCCCATGTCGGCCCGACATGGGGGTGTAACCTCCCGGTCACTGTGATTTCCGAATGGCCTGGAGGCCGTTCGGTTGGAAAGGCGATGACACTGTGTGGGTGCTGCTCAGTCCCCGAAGAACCCACTGGAGGTTTTTTTAACCTCCGTCGTGGCTTCTGTTCGTCGGCGATGCGGAGGATTCACCACAAGGGGTCCCGAATAGAATTGGGCGGCCATAACAGATTCCCCGCAATAACCTCCAGCAAAGATGAATGAATCACGGGTCAACCCGTTAGTCGGTTGACCTGTGTTCTTCATATAATTTCATGAATGGGGAAGAGTGAATGAAAAGTGCACAAATGAAAATAACAACCTATCTAGAAGAGACACCCGCTAACGACGGTTGATGGAACCTACTTCAACATTATTGTTGGTTCATGACTTAGTGGTGCTCGTCACCACTCGTCGGAACCATCCTCATCATCCAGGTGGTTGGCATCACGGTGCTTATCCAGGGCTTCGTCATTTGGTGATGCTAGGCCAACACCCCCCCCCCCCCCCCCGAGCTCCATATAAATAGGATAAGAGAAAGAGTGTGAAACACTCAGGGAATTAATGATATTCCTCTAATTAATGAACCTCCCAAATTCCCAATGGTGTGGTTACAGGAAAAGAAGAATCATTCCATATATTGGCTTGACATGTCACCGTCCCACCTGTGTCATTAGTCCATTGGATGGAAGAAAGAAAATAAAATAACAAAACATGTTATTTTATTAATATTTCAAAAGTCCACAAAACAAATTTTTCACTCATCCTACTATTGTCGATGTTATGTGTCCCTTAAGTGAATATTGATGTTGTGAATTCAATGGCTCCCACAAATTTTTAATCTGTGCAACGGTTCATTAGATTGAATCTCTGCTCACGCGTTTACTGAACAAACCCCAAAAAAATATGAAAATTAATAATAGTCACCCATGACCTGTGCTAGTCGAGGTTAGGCTCTACCTAAGTGAAAAACACCCCAATGAACCCAATGGTACTCTCAGACATCCAATCTGAGTTACCATTTAAAATTTATGGATTTTATTATAAAATAATTTTCACCTAATTATTTTATTTACGGCACACAACTATCTTTCACTGGTGGCTCACGTCGGCCAATGTTATTATCTGCCTAAAGAGAGCATACCTTCACAAATTCAATAGTGGTCGCATTTTTTTAATCCGAGTTACCCTTTTTGAGTTATAAAAATTTTAAAAATAAAATAATTTTATTTAATAATATTATGTACTATGATTCCATTTTTTGGTTATCTCACAAGAGGCCCATGCCGACTAAACATAAGTCACGCCTAGGGTAAACCTGCAATCCTGAGTGCAACTACTCCCTCATATTTTTGATCTGAGTAACTGTTTAAGAGTTATTCCACTTTCTTAGGAAAAGTGCTTACACGTGATAATTAAAGCATAAGAAAACTTCAATGGATTATTCCGGGCAGTCTAGGCCTCAGAATCATGCGCCGTCAAATTTCGCGGTCTCAAAATAATTCTATATAATGAAAAACAATTACAGAATTTCCAGGACATTACATTCTACCCACCAATGGGCTTTACGTCTCTAAAATCCACAACACAGACTTAGAAAAAAAGGGGGGTACTGAGCATAGATCTAAGCCACCTGCTCCAATGTTCTCTCATGGAGGATCTCGTAATGCCTGTGAATGAACACCAGATATATTGATCACCCACGAAATACCCGCCCCCTGTCGATCTACACTCTATAGTGAAACCACAGTAATCATTACCCCATCGTCTAACTCTTTCTCTCCATGGTCGATGACTTGATAAGAGTCAGACACGTATCTATTCAGCTGGGATACGTGGAAGATGTCCTGAACCCACTCCAAATGTGGTGGTAGTTCCAAGCGGTATGCCACCTCACCAATCCTCTGAAGTATCAAAAATATTCTGATAATCCTCGGTGATAACTATCCTCCTCGGCCAAATGTCTATAGTCCCCGTCGAGGGGAGACTCACAAGAATATGTGGCCCCCTCCTGGAACTCCAAAGGTCTCTGTATTTTGTTATAATACGTCTTCTATCAGCTCTGTGTAGTCTTCACTTACTGACATGTGAGACATCATGATACAAACTCTGCCACTACATTCTTCATCCCTGGCCACCAGTACTATCATTGGGGGTCTTGGTACATCTTCCCCACTCTAGGATGTACAGTTAATGGGAATGTATGGAATTCCCTCAAGACCTCCTCCCAAAGCATTGCTGGTACAATGGTGCATGCTCTTAAGATAATGATGTTTCCCCCACCATAATAAAATACATTAGTAGACCATCCTGAGGATATTTGAGTATGTCCGGTCTCATAGTAAACATCCCAAGTTGTTCCTCCCGAACACGCTAAAGAAGTGGGGGAGTGACTGTCATAGACTAGAGGTATGCTGCTATATCTCTATCAACAATGGATATCAGCAACACAACTAGCTTCTATGTCACCTCACTTTGAAACTTAATACTAGACCTCCTGCTGAGTTCATCTTCTACCACGTTCCCCTTCCCATAAGTATAGACTATTTCAAGTTCATAGTCCTAGAGTAACTTTATCCATCACCGTTGTCTCAGGTTCAGGTCTTTCTGAGAGATGATATACATGAGACTATTTTTATCAGAGTAGACTGTAAAACGTTCTCCTATCAAGTAGTGTCATCATATCTTTATAAAAAAGACCACTACTACTACCTCCATTTCCTGGGTAGCATAGTTCTACACTTCATTCTTAGTATCATCTTCTAAATGCTCTGCTAACACATCTCAGTCCATAGGAAAGGATCCTCCCTCATCAAAACGGACTAGGGTGCTGCAACCCTAGAGAAGTCTGGTCCAAAATTCCAGTAGTACCCAACCAAAGAAGAAGTCCCTCCCCCTTCAGGGTGGTAAACCAAGAAACATATTTTGAAAGGATGTCCCCCACACTTTTCCACTTCTGTTGGGTATGGAAAACTCAAAACTCCCTCTACCACTAGGGTAGGGATGGCCGACTCATGCGTGATTGGCTGCACCCTCTTTTCCATGAGTTGGTCCTGTGCTTCCTGTGTTTCCTTCTTCACGGACCAAAGAAAATACCATTCTGAAATTTTAGGTAAACCACATAATTTATACCTAGTATATTCAATATGAGTATGAATTGTGGATATCCATTCAATAACCAAACTAAAGTCGTAAGGCATCAACTCTATTACTAAGAGGTTCCAACCAAAACTCTCACCTCAAGGGTCAGATCACACCATCGGCGTAAATGTGATTATCAAGTATCCTCTCAAAGGAACCTCCAGACGTGAGGGTCTAATGAACGACTTAACCATGAAATCTAGGTTTTGGACATGATTCTTTGAAGGAAGGAATGATTGGTACCCATGTCTATTAATATGGTAGATAATAGTAGACACATACCGTTCATCTAATCATTCATAGAGCCCTTGTATCGCACTGTTTAACCATATGTAGCTACTCCCTTCCCCTATCCTCCAGATCCCTGAGCCTAGTGAGAACCAAAAAGGGGGAGGGGGTGGTTGTATCATATCAAAACATACACCACCTCATGATACTCTCCTAACTCTACTTCCACATCGGCAGCCCTATAGATTCATCTGTCCATAACACTTCTTCATCCCAAAACATTTTTACATGCCTAAGTGTCAGAGACTGGAGCCAGTTTCCTGCTTTCACACTACTATCATTCACTGGCTGTATCTGATTATCCAAAGAACATTCAACTGCAAAAGGTTCCCTCTAGAACCCTAATATAGGTAAGAATTAATAGAGGAATAGTGATGGATCAGACATCCTTAAACACACCAAGCTTAAAATTTTGAGCACTGAAGCACTGATCACATATTATTCATCGAGTTCCAGGAATGGTCAGTATGTCTGGATGATTTCTAAGCTACTGACATGTCATTCCTCCAGAGCTGTAGAAGCTCAAGAGAACTCTTAGTCACCATTTTTAGCCAGTCCTAAACAGCCTATGATTTGGGCTCGCCTCAGAACCTGAGGGGTATCTGATGCTGAAACTTGTCCAAGTCACTAAGGCTAAATGAGTCCTCTACCGGTACCTCTAGTTGTAACTACTTCCCAATGGGTGGTGGTGCAACTGGTACACCAACCAATGGTTCCAACACAGTAAGAGGACCATGCACCAGAGCCACATTGCTTCGTGCACCCTCATCATGTACTCTCTTAGGAAACATGGTTGGATGTCTTGGCGGTGGCATCCTGATAAGAAACATGGGTTCCAAGGTCACTAAGTTATACCTGCTGAGCAGATTACAATTAAATCAAAAGAAAAACTTTTAAAATACCGACGCAATCAGTCTTTTTGTGCGTTGAGTTGGAAATCAGAATTTAGGGTTGTAACAACCCAAGATTTTATGAAAAATATTCTTTTTAATTTCAATAATTTCTTATGTTGTACGCTACACCAAAAGGAGCTTGCACAACACGCATCCATGATTTTCCTTGAATTACACGCAATCACGACCTTCCTCGATAGCGTGTGTAGTACGCAATAACAAGTTTCACTAAACAACAATACGCTATTGAAATATTATTAAAACTAGCCGTTATGAATAGTAATAACCACTTTTTGAAATTTTGTAATTTTATTTTTCAATGTGGAATTCATTTTTGGATTCATAATATCGAAATTAGCTTAGGGTGAAATTTTGGTACTTTTCAGATAACTTTCATATTCTGATGAATAGTGAAAATTACTAAATTATAATTAAAAACAACTTTTTTAATCAAAATAATTAATAGTGATAAATTATTAATTTGAGTGGTTTTAAAGTATATTTAGAATATATTTTTACAATTTAATAAAATGTTGGTCATTGGATGTAATTTCACATTTAACCAGACATAAACAAGTGTTAATCTTTTGATAGTTATTATCTCTTAAAAACACGCTATTTGTTGTGACAGCGGAAATTAATTAAAAAATTAATTAATGCAACTAATATGTTGGGAATTTTGTAAAATAGAAATAATTTTTGAATTCGGAATATAAATTATAGCTTAGGGTTAAATTTTGGCATTTTTCTGAAAAACTTCAATTTTTGATGAATAGTGAAACTACTAAGTGATAGTTAAAAAAAATTAATTTTTTCATAAATCTTAATTTTACTGCTTCTGTGAATGGAATTTCAAGAATCCGAGATACGCGGTTGATGTCAGTATGTAAAATGTGGTTCAATGAGATGAAAATAGAATTTGGTGAATAGTAACTTTTTACTTTTATTTACCACGGTTAAAAGTAAATAGGGTAATTAAGGGTAAGAATGATATTAATATTACCCTAACACATGTCCTAATCCTATTGGACAAGTGTATCTTGACCGAAAACAATGTTAAGTGTAAAATATTATCATTTAGGCCCACATGGATTAGATTAGGACATTTATTATTAATTTATTTAAAGAAGGGTTAAAATAGTTAAAATCAATGTTTAATAAGTAAAGAATTTTTAATATGTTGTTATACATAAGATAAATTCGACTATAAATATTCATTAGAAAGATAAAAAGCTTTCCTACATAATTGTATTTTATTTATATTTTTTAGACATTAAATAATTTAATTTATTTATGACACAATGATGATGCAGTAATTATCTTATTAATGAAATATTGACATAATTGATGTTATAAACACTAAAATAAATGTAATTTGAGACTTTTTATGTATCCCAATAATTTTATAGGTTACTATGATATAATAGTGTTGATTTAATCAACTTGTTTCGAACATATAATTCTTTTATGACTTTCACAAAAATCATATATCAAATAGTGTCAAAATTGACACAATATAGTTTTTAAATCAAATATTATATTTTTAATTGTTATTTTATTCTTAAAAATCTAAGGTTCGGCCAAATGACTTATATAATGATATATAAATTAATAATAAACAATTTGGGGTTCGTTTGGAATGTTATATTAAGTGTATTAACCATATAGTGAAAGAAAACAAAAAGACACGGTAAAAGTTAAATTATTTAACATAGAGTTAAATCTAATTGATAAGGTTAAAATAATAACCTAAACTTGTCTAAATCCTATTGGTTGATAGGATTTCGACCCATCCCCACTTTAGATTCGAAATAAGACCCTTTGGAGCCATTATAAACCGATTTTGACTTTAATATAAAATAATAGTTTGAGATATTCCTAAGCTGCCCCTCTCCTCCCTTATAAAAGGGCACCTCCTCCCCCTCCTCCTCACACCAATTTGAGCACTCAAGCTCGGCCAACCCCTGTCAAAATACTTTCTCCACTTCCTTAGAATAATATAAGAGGTCCTGGTCTTGTTCAAAGACCAATATTAGTTTCCTAAGTTGATGATTCAAAGAGGCGTTCCAAAGAAGAGGAGGTTCGGACACTTACGAAGCAAATCGGACCTAAGGTAAGGGAAATATCACAATCTCATTTTTATCAGAGATTGTTTATACTTTGGCATTTACTGGGGTGTATTTTATCATCCAAATCCATGTTCCCTCAATATATAATATTGTTTCCATCCACTTACAATAGTTTAAATCCAATTTTACCCTTTGGTGAGTTTTTAGTAAAGAATATGAAAGGAATCTTTTGTCGTTTTTTCGTACGAGGTACTTTTTGACTTTTCCGACAAAAGTACGAAGAATGTTTTTTTTAACTTATACGATATGAATGCATTTTTAAAACATTATTTCCAAGAAGCTTCATTTAAAAGTTTTCAAGTTTATTTTTAATCAACTTCTTTTATTTTAAAGTCGTATGACATGTTATGAAAGGAAAAATGTTTTTGAAGAAGAAAGGATATTTTTCTCAAGAATGGAGTTCAAGTGTTTTATCAAAATTATTTTCCATCTAAGATAATAAAGGGTTCTATTTTTATCCCTATTATTAAATTGATTTTATCATGTTGTGATTGAATTATTTTTATGAATTCCTTTATATTTTATGAATTGTTTTATGATGTCATGATGTTTAAGATTTCCATTTGTATTACATGGGTTATGCAATGATGTATGATTTATGATTTTGTGGCACACATAAGAATGGTATCATTATGAGATGGGTGGGACCTATATCTCCCTCCAATTCATTGGGTAAAGATTTTATATCTCATGAGATAGACATGGCTGGAACGGTAGGTTATAGAGGTTCAGTGAAACAGGACTGAAACGAGGGTGACTCGGTTCAGAAAGGGACTTTGTCCACTAAGATAGTCTTGGAAATGAGTCTTGACTAAAGAGAAATGATTCTCTATGATTATGTGTGAATGACACAAAGTTTCATGTTTTAAGTTATGATTATTGGGATTTCATTTCACTACTATGATTTATCCCATGTTATGAAATTATACTCTCTTTTGCAGGTTAAGATTTCCAAAAGTTATGTTCTTATGAATATGATGTGATTAATTTTTCTTTTTTTACCCTTAATGAGCATTTGAGCTCTCCCTTTTATGTTTTCTTTTCCCCAGGATATAAAGAAAGGTTTTATGTAAAAAAAGGGAAGATCTTTATGGGAGATATTGAAGATCTTTCACCACTATTAGAAGATTATGTTCTGAGTTTCCAAAGACACTAAACTATTACGATCCTTGTGTGTGTGTTTTTTTATGTACTATGTATTCCGCAAAAGTAATGTATTGTTCATGTACGTTAAGCTTCGGTTCTCTACAGTTGGTATCAGAGGAAAGGTTTAGTCAACCTTTGGAATCTAGGATGCGAAAACGTTAGTGAGATCCCTAGAGATATTTCTAAGGTATGTCTAGGGATGTCCCTAAGGATAAGTATACGTAGAAGATACAGTCCTAGAACTATGGTAACGATCATAGAATTTAACCTAAGAAGTTAGATATTGAGGATACTCCCCCTTTATAATGTTGTTTTCCCTAGCATGATTTTTGCCTCTCACACTATTCTTTTTGGGTTTTAGACGATGGATGGAACCCGAAGGAACCGTGTTGATCAATGCAATGGACAATGCAATGATTGTCCTCCTGAACAAAAAAATGTTATGGGAGATGGAGTGCAAAATCTTATTGCTATACTTACACAAGCTATGAATCATTCTGGACTTCCAAATGAGCAGAGAAGGGAACAATATTCTATTTAGTCCTTCATGAGGCAACGCCCACCTTCTTTTAGTGGGTCTTCCGATCCACTTGTTGCTGAACAATTGATCAGTACTACTAAAAATATATTTTCAGTTCTTCAATGTTCTGAACATGATAAAGTCATCTTGGCAGTATACCGTTTGGAAGGTGAAGCTAATCAATGGTGGAATCTTATCAAGAATACGAGGCCAAGAGATGAAATTGAGTCCATGGAATGGGACGAGTTCAAGAACATGTTTTTCAGTAAGTACTTCCCTCGTATTCTTCGAACGAAGATGGAAAATGAGTTTCTTGAGCTGAAACAGAAGGATGATGAATCTGTTGGTATATACGAAGAAAATTTTACAAGACTTGCAAGGTATGCATCTGGCATTATCATCCAACCTGAAAGTAAAGTTGATCAATTTTACAGTGGCTTAAAACCAAGTCTTCGAAGGGCATTGGCTATAAGAGACTTCAGTAGATATAAAGAAATTGTGTGTTGTGCTATGAAGGTAGAAATGGAAGTTGGTGTTACATATCCATCTCATGGTTTTGAAAAGAAAGGAAAGATGGAGTTCAAAGAGAAATCTCAGAATAATGGTGAAAAGAAAATGAATGTTTCCTTATGCTCAAAGTGTGGAAAGAAGAATGGTGGAGATTGTCTTAAAGGGACTAGAAAATGTTTTAAGTGTGGAAAAGAAGGTCATCGAGTAGCTGAGTGTCGAAGTAATGGAAAACGGGTTTCTAATGATGTGAACAAAGCAAACACTGCAGAGAACGCAACACCAACACTTCAATGTTTCAAGTGCAAGGAGATGGGACATTATGCCAATAAATGCCCTAATCCAAGGGTTAGTGATGATCAACATGAGCAACCACTGAAGGCAAAGGACAAAGGGAAGTCACATGTGATCACCATTGGCGATGTTTAATATGATAACGATGTGGTGGAATGATTAAGTGTTTATATAATGGGATTCCAAAATAATGTTGTATCATAAAGTATTGGAATATTTATGTATTGGTCTAATGTGGTATTCAAAGTAATTGAGATATTTTTGGAAATAAGATGATATGCGCATAATGAAGGGAAAACGAGAAAATGAAATGATTAACAGTATTAATGAGCTCATGATTGATATAAGGACTAAGTGATATCATTGTTTGAGTATATAGAATTCTGAGGATTTTGGTATGTGGAAAGTGTTAACTTTTAACTGCATTCATGTTTTCACTAAGGTTTGATGGGTAATCAAGAGAATACATGATTAAGGCCTTTGAATGTTTGGAATGTGACCAACAAAACATATCTTATGATATATGGGGATCAACGATGGTATTAAATCTCTGGTAATCGTTTTCACTATGTTATGAGAGTGGACTGCAGTATTATGGATAAGCCTAAAGATTGAAATGGATTATGTTGGACATAAGTTAGTATTGTTTAAGAATAGAAGTTTTTTCAATATTATTGATGGGATGTTATAGTAATATAGTTTTAGAAAAAGGACAACCTACAGAACGGGCGACAGCCCATCGCGTCGGACAAAGCTATGGGAATCGAACCCACAACCGACGTGCGAGTGGCCTTTATTGCCTACCACTGACCTACAGGAAGTCCCTATTTAGTAGAAACTAGTTTTATTATATTAAGCAATATGATATATGAAGTATAAGTCCTTTTTAGGAACTATATATGATTAATCTCACTATAGATCGACTTATGTATATAAATTTTTCTATCCTTTTGAGACAGATGGAATGACCCGTCATTCTATCACAAGATCTGCTATAACTTCACGAATAACAAATTCAACTTCATTTATTTAAGAGATGAAGTAGAAATTGTTCAAGGCACGAAAAATAGTGAGATTTTACAAAAATAAATTAAGTATTTATTCTAATTCAAATTCTTCAACTTTAGGGAAATGATCTTGAAAACCAAAAATGTTGTCCTAGTGATCTTATATCTGATTAATCAGATGGTAACTTAGATCGTCACAAATTTTTGGCTTTGTGATTGCTGGCTTTTTCATAGCCATGTTCTCTACCACTCCCCATCGGAACATGATGGTTAGATTTCTCTTCCATATCCATATTTTCACCAATGTGGAAACCCAGTGATTAGTTTATTTGGGTAACCGTTAAGTTTCATACTTTTGTTTTTAAAGATTGGTCTTGGTAATCATTTTTACTATGTGGGTTTCTATAAAAAAAACATTCGAATAGTAAACCATTTATAACCCCGATGAATTTCGAGGGCGAAATTCATTTTAAGGGGGGTAGAATGTAACAACCCAAGATTTTATGAAAAATATTCTTTTTAATTTCACTAATATCTTGTGTTGTACACTACACCAAAAGGAGCTTGCACAACACGCATCCTTGATTTGCCTTGAATTACACGCAATCACGACCTTCCTCGATAGCGTGTGTAGTACGCAATAACGAGTTTCACTAAACAACAATACGCTATTAAAATATTATTAAAACTAGCTGTTATGAATAGTAATAACCACTTTTTGAAATTTTGTAATTTTATTTTTCAAAGTGGAATTCATATTTAGATTCATAATATCGAAATTATCTTAGGGTGAAAATTTGGTACTTTTCGGATAACTTTCATATTCTGATGAATATTGAAAATTACTAAATTATAATTAAAAAAAACTTTTTTAAATAAAAATAATTAATAGTGATAAATTATTAATTTGAGTGGTTTTAAAGTATATTTAGAATATATTTTTACAATTTAATACAATGTTGGTCATTGGATGTAATTTCACATTTACACCAGACATAAACAAGTGTTAATCTTTTGATAGTTATTATCTCTTAAAAACACGCTATTTGTAGTGACAGCGGAAATTAATTATAAAATTAATTAATGCAACTTATATGTTGGGAATTTTGTAAAATAGAAATAATTTTTGAATTCAGAATATCAATTACAGCTTAGGGTGAAATTTTGGCATTTTTCTGAAAAACTTCAAATTTTGATGAATAGTGAAACTACTAAGTGGTAGTTAAAAAAAATTAATTTTTTCATAAATCTTAATTTTACCGCTTCTTTGAATGGAATTTCAGAAATCCAAGAGACACGGTTGATGTCAGTAATTAAAATGTGGTTCAATGAGATGAAAATAATTTTTGGTGAATAGTAACTTTTTACTTTTATTTACCACGGTTAAAAGTAAATATGGTAATTAAGGGTAAGAATGATATTAATATTACCCTAAAACATTTCCTAATCATATTGGACAAGTGTATCTCGACCAAAAACAACCTTAACTATAAATTATTATCATTTAGGCCCACTTGGATTAGATTAGGACATTTATTATTAATTTATTTAAAGAAGGGTTAAAATAGTTAAAATCAATGATTAATAAGTAAATCATTTTTAATATGGGGTTATACATAAGATAAATTCGACTATAAATATTCATTATAAAGATAAAAAAATTTCCTACATAATGGTATTTTATTTATAATTTTTAGACATTAAATAATTTATTTTATTTATGACACAATGATGATGCATTAATTATCTTATTAATGAAATATTGACATAATTGATGTTATAAAGACTAAAATAAATGTAATTTGAGACTTTTTATGAATCCAAATAATTTTCTAGGTTACTATGATATATTAGTATTGATTTAATCAACTTGGTTCGAACATATAATTCTGTTATGACTTTCAGAAAAATCATATATCAAATAGTGTCAAAATTGACACAAAATAGTTTTTAAATCATATATTATATTATTAATTGTTATTTTATTCCTAAAAATCTACGGTTCGGAAAAATGACTTAGATAAGGATATATATATTAATAATAAACAATTTGGGGTTCGTTTGTCATGTTATAGTAAGTGTATTAACCATATAGTGAAAGAAAAAAAAGACACGGTAAACGTTAAATTATTTAACTTAGAGTTAAATCTAATTGATAAAGTTAAAATAATACCCTGAACTTTTCTAAATCCTATTGGTTGATTGGATTTCGACCCATCCCCACTTTAGCTTTGAAATAAGACCCTTTGGAACCATTATAAACCGATTTTGACTTTAATATAAAATAATATTTTGAGATATTCCTAAGCTGCCCCTCTCCTCCCTTATAAAAGGGCACCTCCTCCCCCTCCTCCTCACACCAATTTGAGCACTCAAGCTCGGCCAACCCCTGTCAAAATCCCTTCTCCACTTCCCTAGAATAATCCTAGAGGTCCTGGTCTTCTTCAAAGACAAATCTTAGTTTCCTAAGTGGAGGATTCAAAGAGGCGTTTCAAAGAAGAGGAGGTTCGGACACTTACGAAGCAAATCGGACCTAAGGTAAGGGAAATATCACAATCTCATTTTTATCGAAGATTGTTTATACTTTGGCATTTACTGGGGTGTATTTTATTATCCACATCCATGTTCCCTCAATATGTAATATTGTTTCCATCCACTTACAATAGTTTAAATCCAATTTTACCCTTTGGTGAGTTTTTAGTAAAGAATATGAAAGGAATCTTTTGTCGTTTTTTCGTACGAGGTACTTTTTGACTTTTCTGACAAAAGTACGAAGAATGTTTTTTTTAACTTATACGACATGAATGTATTTTTAAAACATTATTTCCAAGAAGCTTCCTTTATAAGTTTTCATGTTTATTTTTAATCAACTTCTTTTATTTTAAAGTCGTATGACATGTTATGAAAGGAAAAATATTTTTGAAGAAGAAAGGATATTTTCCTCAAGAATGGATTTCAAGTGTTTTATCAAAATTATTTTCCATCTAAGATAATAATGGGTTCTATTTTTATCCCTATTATTACATTTATTTTATCATGTTGTGATTGAATTATTTTTATGAATTGCTTTATATTTTATGAATTGTTTTATGATGACATGATGTTTAAGATTCCCATTTGTATTACATGGGTTATGCAATGATGTATGATTTATGATTTTGTGGAACACATAATAATGGTATCATTATGAGATGGGTTGGACCTATATCTCCCTCCAATGCATTGGGTAAAGATTTTATACCTCATGAGATAGACATGGCTAGAACGGTAGGTTATACCGGTTCAGTGAAACAGGACTGAAACGAGGGTGACTCGGTTCAGAAAGGGACTTTGTCCACTAAGATAGTCTTGGTAATGAGTCTTGACTAACAAGAAATTATTCTCTATGATTATGTGTGAATGCCACAAAGTTTCATGTTTTAAGTTATGATTATTGGGATTTCATTTCACTACTATGATTTATCCCATGTTATGAAATTATGCTCTCTTTTGCAGGTTACGATTTCCAAAAGTTATGTTCTTATGAATATGATGTGATTGATTTTTCTTTTGTTTACCCTTACTGAGCATTTGAGCTCACCCTTTTATGTTTTCATTTCCCCAGGATATAAAGAAAGGTTTTAGGTAAAAAAAAGGGAAGATCTTTATGGGAGATATTGAAGATCTTTCACCACTATTAGAAGATTACGTTCCGAGTTTCCAAAGACACTAAACTATTACGATCCTTGTGTGTGTGTTTTTTATGTACTATGTATTCTGAAAAAGTAATGTAATGTTCATGTACGTTAAGCATCGGGTCTCTACAAGGGTCCTAGTGTATGGATGTGTTGGCCGTCGCACCAACAATGTACTCCTAGAACTAAAAAACGCACTCATAACAATTAACACTATTTCTTAAATGAAAATATCAGAGTCCTAGTTCTTCAGTAGAACCGAACTCCTCTGATACCACTTTGTCACAACCCGTCGCTCAGGGCCCGTGTTGTGACTACCCCAAGCCCACCTTCCATAGGCCATGGGCATGTGACTATCACTGAAAAGGTGTATCCCTTAAGCAGGAAGGAATTTCATTTTTAACCTCTATAGACACACAGTCCAAGAATAGAACAAGAACCAACCACACATACTAGAAAACAATATGATGCATCTGAAATGTAAACTTCTATAGTAAAAGTGTGATGAAAGTAAAAAGGGGCCAAAATACAAGGCCAATTATAAAAGTAGAAGTACGAATGGAAGTACTATACAACTGAAAGAAAAAGGAAAATATCTACTGGGTCATCCTCTGTGGTTTCAACCTGTAGGGTAGGTACAGATAGCCTCCTCATCACTCTACACCTGTCAGTCTCCTCCGAGTCACATTACACCGAATGGTCCACCTTCGAGCACTGTCTAGTCCTAGCTCCATTATCTTTGATCAACATTTTACGTCATCTGCACTAGACACAATAAGGTATGGGTGAATCCCATGCAATGATGAGTATAAAAATAATTAGTAGAGACCCCAAGACCCATTTAGGTCTCCTAGAGCTATAAAAAGGAAAAACAACAATGAAATACATCTACTATACTCAGGTAAATGCCCATATATATACCTATGTTATCAATATATACTCATCTAATGCATTAGGGAAGGACACAACATATGAAACACCACGAAGGTAGAAGTACCACACAGGTAATACCACGAAGATAAAACCAAGAAGGTAACTCTATGATGGTAGAAGTACCACACATTTAACACCACAAAGATAGAAGTACCACACAGATAACACCATGAAGACAATACCAAAATGTCAGAAGTACCACATAGGTTACACCACGAAGATAGAATTACCACACTGGTAAAACAATGAAGACAGAATTACCACACATGTAACACCACGTAGATGATACCAAAAAGCTAGAAGTACCACAAATGTAACACCAAGAAGATAGAAGTACCACATATGTAAGAACAAGAAGATAGAATTACCACACAAGTAACACCATGATGATAGAAGAACCACACAAGTAATACCACGAAGATGATACCACAAAGTTTGAAGTGCCATAGAGGTAACAACACAAATCTAGAAGTAACACACAAGTAACACCATGAAAATAGAAGTACCACACAGGTAAAGGACTCAGATCATAATCTGGTATTACTTAAGTACAGAAGTAAAGATGATTAGTCATAAACTAGATCATCTTATTCTATTAAGAAGCACTGATGCTGACCCACACATGATTGATATGTATCTAACCCCCGCTGACCCACACAAGATGAAGAGGCAACTATCCCTAGTTTTCCCACATAAGATCTGACCCACATAGGATTAGTATGTGACAACACACATAGGATCACTGAGCACTGTCCCACCCATGATCTGTCCCACACAGGATCGATAGAAGCCGACCCATATAGGATCGATGTTCTTTCTTCATGTTGCATCCTGCCACATGTTTCCTCA
Organism: Viscum album; assembly: GCA_963277665.1. NCBI lineage: Eukaryota > Viridiplantae > Streptophyta > Magnoliopsida > Santalales > Viscaceae > Viscum > Viscum album. The sequence continues at coordinate 764,132,398 of OY728119.1, read as the reverse complement.
GACCCAGTGTGCTCGAGTTCTGTGGAATCTGCCCCTCAAGATATCAGTCATAATTGAAAATCAACTACGATCCAAAAAGGAGTAACCCAAAATACTTCCATGTTGTAAGGGTTCCAATGTGACAAACCGCACATCAATCGAACGCACGGTCTGTGTGTTATAAGTGTTTTAGATCCAATGGACCGGTTTGATTCGGGTTCGATCCAACCTGGACGTGCTCCAACATTCTCTAAATCTCACGTGGAGTATACCCAAAATATATTCTCGATCCAAAGATCCCAAATCTTTATACAGTTCATCAAATAGTCGTTCGGTTCTCATGATACGACTTTTAAGTGTTTCAGGGACCTGTTGGGCCAAGGTCCGGTCCGACCTGGTTGGACCGACCTAACCCAACATGGTCTGGGCTAGGCCGAGGTAGAATCAGCTAGCTGGGCAAGGGTGGAATCGGCCTGATGGGCCAACGTCTGGTCGGGCACGCAATAGGGGTAGCCCTCAAGGGTGGCCCAGCACGAAGGGAGCGGCTCATAAGGGGGGCGGCCCGTAAGGCAAACCCATCCAGAATAGGGTGGCCTATAAGGGGGCGGCCCAACCCACATAGGGAGGCGGAATGCTAGGGTGGAATCTCAGTCTGGTGCGGCAACCCTCATGGGATGTGGCCCATCAGGAGGTGGCCTACAAGGACAATGTACCGATCCAAGGACGGCGGCCCAGTCCAACGGTGGCGACCCGGTCTGAGGGGGGTAGACCGATCCAAGGGTAGCGGCCCACTACGAAGGAGGCAGCCCATTTTAAGGGAGGAAGCCTGGTCCGAGGGTGGTAGTTCGGTCCGAGGGTGGGGGAACGGTCTGAGGGCGGGGGCCCGCTATGAGGGCGGGGGCCCGGGGCGAGGGCGGCGGCATGGATCGAGGGCGGCGGCCCGGTTTGGTCCGACGCGGGGGGTGTAACCCCCTACTCACATAGATTCCCAAATGGCCTAGAGGAAGTTCAGTTGGCAAGGCGTAGAATCCATGTGGGTGCCACTCTATCGCCGCGGAACCTACTAGAGGCGGGTTTGACCTCTTCTGCAGCTTCCGTTCGTCAGTAGTGTGGCGGTCGCACTGCCTTCCTTTCCACGGCCAGCTATCATGCAAGCCGCCACCTACATTCGTTGTGGATGATGAGCCATGACCCTCCTCTTACGGTGTGCGTCAACATGCTCGCGGTATTCTAAGGTGGTGCTAGGAAACCAAGATAACAGAGGGTTTGGGCCGGGTTCGTTAGGCCTGCACCCTCCGTGTTATCTCACTATATGAAGGATATTAAGGGAGTTCAATAAATAGTTGTATTGATCACAAGAATAACCCTACAAGATTCCCCACAATATACTCCTGCAAAGATGAAGGAATAATAGGTCAACATATTAGTCAGTTAACCCACGTTCTTCATATAATCTGAATAATGGGGAAGAAGGAATTAAAAACACACTAACGAAAATAACCCCCTATCTGGAAGAGACATCCGCTAACGATGGTCGACAAAACCTCCTTCATCATTTTCCTTGGTTTGAGACTTGTTGGTGCTTACCACCACTCATTGGAACCAGCCTCATCCCCCATGTGGTTGGAATCACGATACATTTCCAGGGCCTTGTCTCTTGGTGAAGTCATGCCAACACCCCTCCCGAGCTCCGTATAAATAGGGGAGGAGAATGTGTGTGCAACGCTTGGGTAATTAATGATGTTATTTCAATTAACGAACCTCCCAAATTACCAATGGTGCATTTACATGAAATGAAAAGTCATGCAATTTATTGGCTTGACACATCTCCGATCCCACTAGCGTTGTTCGTCTGTTGGAGGAATGAAAGAAAATAAATTAACCAAACATGTTATTTTATTATTCTATCAAAGGTCCACAAAAATAACTTTGTCACCCAACCTACTGTGTTTGACGTTATACCCCCCTTAAGAAAATCCTAATGCTGTGGATTCAATGATTCCCTCATATATTTAATCCAAGCAACGGTTCAAACATTATAAAATGATGCTCACGCGTTTACTGAACAGACCTAAAAAAAATTGGAAAATGTTTAACAGTCACCCTCGACCCGCGCCATTCAAGGTTAGGCTCTGCCTAAGTGAAACACACTTCAACGAACCCAACGGTACCCTCAGATTTCCAATATGAGTTACCATTTAAATGTTATGGATTTTTCAATTAAATAATTGTTACTTTATTATTTTATTTATGGCCAAAAACAAACTTTCACTGGTGGCCTGCACCGTCCAATGTTAGTATCTGGCTAAAGAGAGCATACCATCATGATTTCATCGATGGCCAAACATATTTATTCTGAGTTATCATTCATTAGTTATAAACATTTGAAAAATAAAATAATTTTATTTAATAGTTTTATTTATGGTTATGCCATTTTTGGGCTTTCTCATAGGAGGCCCGCACCGACTAAACTTAACTCACGTATAGGGTAAACCCGCTATCCTGGGCACAACGGTGCCCTCATATTCCTAGTCTGATTAAACAATTAAGAGTTATTCCACATTTTCTGGAAAACTTCTTACAAATGCTAATTAAAGCTTATCAAAATATCGACGGATCATTTTTGGCATTCCGGGCCTCGAAATCGCGTGCCGTCAGATTTCACCGTTTAAATATAATTCTAAATAAATAAAAAGTCATATTGAATTTCCAGAACATTATATTCTACCAACCATAGGGCATTAAATCTCTAATACCCACAACATATACTAAGGAAACAAAAGGGGGTACTGAGCACAGATCTGAGACTCCCGCTCCAAAATTATCTCCTGGAGGTTCTCGCTCTGCTAGTGAATGCGCATCAGAGATATTGAAATCCCCTGAAAGACCTGCTCCTATCATTCATCAATCTCTATTAGAACCTCTGTAAACATTTCCCCATCGTTAATATCTATCTCTCCATGGTCGATGACTTGATAAGGTTCTTGCGTGTATCTCTTCAGTATGGATACGTGGAAGATGTCATGCACCCACTCCAACCGTGGTGACAGTTCCATGCGGTATGCCACCTCTCCAATCCGCCAAAGTATTAGAAATGATCCGATATACCTCAGTATTAACTTTCTGCCTCATCCGAATCTATGTAGTCCCTATAGATGGGAGACTCACCAGAAAATTTGGCCCCCCATCTTTGAACTCCAAAGGTCTCTTTATTTTGTTGGCATAAGACTTCTACCAACTCTATGCAGTCTTCACTTTATTACAAGTGAGACATTGTGATACAAACTCTTCCACTACTTTCTTCATCACTGGCCACCAGTACTAACGTCAGTGGTTTGGGTACATCTTCCCCACTCATAGATGAACCATTAAAGGGAATGTATGGAATTCCCTCAAGACCCCATCCAGAAGTGTTGATGTTACTATGGTGTGTTCTATTAAGAGAATTACGTGCCCCCACCTTTAAAAAATCCTTCAGGAGACCATCACAAGGATATTTAAGTTCGTCAGGTCTCAAAGTCAACGTCTTATGCTCTGCCACCCCAAAAAGGTAAAGAAGTGTGGGAGTGACTGTCATAGACTAGAGGTATGCTTATCTATCTCTATCCACAAAGGATATCCTCAACACAACGAGCTTTTATGTCTCCTCACTTAGCAACTGCAGACCAGACCTCCTACTGGGTGCAATCTACAACCATGTTCCCCTACCCATGAGTATAGACTATCTCAAAGTCGTAGTCCTGGAGGAACTATAGTCATCACCACTGTCTCATGTTTAGGTCTTTATATGAGATGATATAGCTGAGACTATTTTGATCAGAGTAGACTGTAAAACATTTTCCCATCAAGTAGTGACACCATATCTTTAGCGCAAAGACCACTGCTGCTAACTCCATGTCATGGGTAGCATAGTTCTACTCCTCATCCTCTGTCTCATCTCCTAAAATCTCTGCTAACACTTCTCAATCCATAGGAAAGGCTCCCCATTTTTAGTCAAAACGGACAAGGGTGTCTCTGCCTTGGAGAAGTCTTGTCCAAAACTCCGGTAGTACCCAACCAATGCAGAAGTCCCTCTCTCTTCAGGGAGGTAAACTTGGAAACATCTTTTGAAAGGATGTCCCCCACAATTTTCCGCTTCAATTGGGAATGGAAAAATAAAAACTCTCGCTACCATGATTCTAGGGATGACCGACTCAATAATTATTGGATGCACCCTACATTTCATGAGTTTGTCCTATGCTGCATGGGTTTCCTTTTTCATCGATCAATGAAAATCCCTTTCCAACATTGAAGGTAAACCACAACCTTTTTTCCTTATACAATAAATCTGAGTATGACATGTGGATATTCTGTCCATAACCAAACTAATGTCGTAAGGCCTTGAATCTTCCACTAAGAGGTTCCAACCAAAACAATCACCTCAAGGGTCAGATCACACGGTCGAAGTAAATGTGATTATCGAGTCCCTTCCAAAAGTTACCTCTATACGTGAGGGTCAATTCAATGGCTTAACCAAAACTCTAGGTTTTGGACAAGATTCATGGAAGAAAAAAATTATTGGTACATATGTATATTAATACGGTAGCTAATAGTATACATAAACCATTCATCGAATCATTCCTAGAGCCCTTAGGTTTCGTTCCTTGTCCATATGCAGCTACTCCCTTCCCCTGTCCTCCAGATCGCTGAGCCTAGTGGGGACCACAATGGGAGGTGGTTTTAACATGTCAAAATGTAATCCACATCATTCTACTCTCCTAACTCCACATCAATGTTTGAATCCCTACAAATTCATATGTCCCAAACACTTCTTCTTCCCAAAACATTTTTCCATGCCTATGTCTTTGAGACTAACCCCAGTTTACTGCTTTCCCACCACTAACATTCACTGGTTGTATCTGCTCATCCAAATAACATTCAACTACCAAGGTTCTATCTAGCACCCTAATATATCTAGTAATTCGTAGAGGAATAGTTCTAGATCAAACGTACTTAAACAAAATGTACTCATAATTCAGATCCCCGAAGCACTGATCATATCGTATTAATGGAGCACCAGGAATGGTCAGTACATCTTGATTAGTAATCAGCTACTGACATGTCATCCTACCAAAGCTATAGAAGCTCTAGATAACTCTTTTCCACTTATTTAATCCTGTCCTCAGGTGCCCGTGAGTCGGGCTCGCCTCGAAACCTGAGGGGTATTCGATGCTGAGACTCCCATAAGGCACTAAGCCTAAATGAGTCCTCTACTAGTACCACTGGTTGTAACTACATACCAATGGGTGGTGGTGCTACTTGTACACCTCCCTTAGGTGAAAATGAAGTAAGAGGGACCTACATCGGAGCCTCATTTCTTGGTGGGCTGTCATTGGGTACTTTATCAGGAAACATGGATGGTTGTCTTTGTGGTTGCATCCTGATAAGGAACAGGAGAACCATGGTTACTAAATTTTACCTTGTGAGCTGAATCCAAAATCAAAAGAAAATATTTTCAAAAACAAAAATAATTAGTGTTTTTGTGTGTTGAGTTGGATATAAGAATTCAGGGTCCTAGTGCATGAATATTTTCGCCACCGCACCAACACTGGACACCCCAAACTGCAAACCACACTCATCACACTTAACTCTATTACTTCACAGAAAATATCAAAGTCCTAGTTCATTGGTAGAACCAAACTACTCTGATACCACTTTGTCAGGACCCATCCCTCGGGGCCCACGCCGTGACTACCCCTATAACACCTTCATAGGCCTGGGGCTGTTGACTAGCACCGGAAAGGCAAATCTCATAAGCGGGAAGTTATTGAGTTTTAACCTATACAAACACATAGTCCAAGAACACAACAAGAAAAATCCATACATACTTGAAAGCATAAGATGCAACCACAATGTAAACTTCTGTAGTAAAAGTATACTGAAAGTAAAAAGGTGTCAGAATACAATCCCAATTGTAAACGTACAAGTAAGACTAGAAGTACAATACAACTGAAAGAAAAAGGAAAATAGCTACTAGGTCATCCTCCGAGGTTCCTACCTGTACAGTTGGTACAGATCGCCTCCTCAGCACTCCACTCATGTCTGTCTCCTCCACCTCACGTTATGCTGAATGGTCCACCTCTAAGAATCATCCAGTCCTAGCTCCCTCAGCCTCGATCAACGGTGTACATCATCTCCACCAGACACAATAAGGTGAGAGTGAAGCCCGTGTAGGGATGAGTATAAAAATACATATAAGGGACCCCAAGACCCCTGAAGGTATCCAGAGTTCCACAAAGGAAAAACCCAAAAGCAAGACATCAACTCTATTTAGGTATATTCCCAAACTTACACCTAAGTTATCAAGATATAATCATCTCATACACGAGGGAAAGACACCACATATGTAACACCACGATGGTAGAAGTACCAGAAAGGGAATACCATGAAGATAAAACCACAAAGGTAACTCTACGAAGGTAGAAGTACCTCACAGGTGACACCTCAAAGATAGAAGTACCACAAGAGTACACCACGAAGACAATACCACCAAGGCAGATGTATCATATAGGTAACACCACCAAGATATAAGTACCACATAGGTAACACCATGATTATGGAAGTACCTCACATATACACCACAGAAATGATACCAAAAATGGTAGAAGTAACACACAAGTAACACCACAAAGCTAGAAGTTCCACATAGGTAACACCAAGAAGATAGAAGTACTACATAGGTATGACCATGAATATTGAAGTACCACATAGGTAACACCACAAAGATAGAAGTACCCCACATGTAACACCATGAAGATGACACCACCAAGTTAGATGTACCACATTGGTAACACCACGAAGCTAGAAGTACCACACAATTAACACCATGAAGATAGATGTACCACATAGGTAAAAGACTCAGATCACAATCAAGCATAACTTAAGTACAAAAGTACAGATGATTAGTCATAAACTAGTTCATCTTAGTGTATTAAGAAGCACTACTGCTGACCCACACAGGATCGATAGGTAACTAACCTCTGCCAACACACACCAAATCGATAGGTAACTGACCCCAGCTAACCCACACATGTTCTGACCCACACAGTAAATGTATGCACTGACCCACGCATGATTGATGTGCACTAAACCACACAAGATCTAACCCACATAAGAACGATAGATGCTGAACCGCATAGGATCAATGTTCTTTATTCATGTTGCAGCCTAGGACAGGTTTCCTCGTACCTGGTGAACTAAACTTCCATAGAATCTGTCCCTTGAGATATTAATCGTACCTCGACAGCCACTAATCTCCAAAAAGGAGTAAGACACATGAATTCCATGTCCTAAGGGTTCCAACGTGATAGATGACGAATCAATCAAAAACCCGGTCTGCGAGTTATAAGTGTTTTAGCTCCAAAGGCCCGGTTGGACTTGGGTTTGATCCATCATAGTGATGCTCTACCATTATCTAACTCTCATTTGGAGTATACCTAAAAGAATATCTTGATCCAAGGATCCCAATTATGCACACAGTTCTTTAAACAGATGTCCAGTTCTCAAGATATGCCCCTTGAAGTGTTCTTGGGTCCGGTTGGGCCCGGGTCTAGTCCGACCCGGTCAAACCATCCCTGCCCGACTCGGTCTATGCTAGGAAGTGGTGGTATCGGCCAGCTGGGTCGGGGTGAACTCACCCAATTGGACTGATGTCTAGTCTGGCCTGCAAGCAGGGCATCCCGCAAGGGCGGACAAACTAGAATAGGGTTTCCCGAAAGGGGGTCAGCTCGCAAGGGCGACCCGACCAGAATAATGTGGCCCACAAGGGGGAGGCCTGACCCAAATGGGGTGGCGGCCCACATAGGCAGTAGCCCACTGGGGCGATGGCCTGTTGGGAGGCGGCCTGCATGTGATGCCACCCGGTACGAGGGTTGCGGCCCGCTCTAAGGGCGTCTACAAGCATAGAGGGCAGCGACCCACTCAGAGGGCACAGCCCGCTACGAGGGCAGTAGCCCGCTATGAGGGCGGTGACCCTATCCGAGGGTGGCTACCCAGTCCAGGGGTGGTGGCTGAGTCTGAGGGTAGTGGACAAGTCCAATGGAAGTTGCCCGGTCCTAGGGCGGTGGCACGGGGTGTGGGCTACATGCCAGCTCATGGGCGGCGGCCCTGCTCGTGGGTGGAGGCCCGGTTCGGTCTGACACGGGTGGTGTTACCCCCTGTCACATGGATTCTTTTACAGCTCAGATGTTGTTTAGTTGGCATGGTGGCGGAGTTGTGTGTACGCTTCTCAGTAATCACGGAACCCGCCGGAGGCTGGTTTGGACTCTGTTGCGGCTTCTGTTCGTCGACGGTGTAGCATTCGCACCACCTTTCTTTCCATGGCTGGTCTTCATGCCGACAGCCTCGTCCATTCACTGTGGCTGATGACCAGTGGACCTCCTCTTGCGGCATGTGTCAACATTCTTGGAGTCTCTTGATGTGGCGCATGGAAAGAAAGATAGCGGAGGGTTCGGGCAGAGTTTGTTAGGCCTGCACCCTCCACGTCAGCTCGCAATATAGAGGATATTATGGGAGTTCAATAAATAGTTATATTGAACACAAGTTTAACCCTACAAGATTCCCCACAATAACCTCCCGAAAAGTTGAATGAATCGCGGGTCAAACCATTAGTCAGTTGACCTTCGTTCTTTATATAATTTCAAAAATGGGTAAGAGGGAATCAAAAATACACAAACGAAAATAACCACCAACATGGAAGAGATGTCCTCTGACGGCGGTTGATAGAACCTCCTCCATTATTGTCGTTGGTTCATGACCCGGGGGTGCTCATCATCACTCGTTGGAACTAGTCTTGTCCTCTAGGTGGTTGGCATCGTTGTACTTTTCTAGGGATTCGTCGCTTGGTGATGTCGTTCCATCACCCGTCCCCATGATCCATAAAAATAGGAGAGAAGGTGTGTGCAATGCTCGGGGAATTAATGAGGTTCATTTAATTAATGAACCTCCTGAATTCCCAATGGTGTTGTTACAGGAAAAGAATAGTCAGTCCATTTATTGGCTTGGCATGACGCTGATCCCACCGGCATCGTTCATCCATTGGGGGAAAGAAAAAATTAAAATAACAAACCATGTAATTTTATTAATCATTCAAAAGTCCAAAAAAACAACTTTTTCACCAATCCTACAATGGTACAAGTTATGTCTCCCTTAAGCGAATCCCAAAACTACAGATTCAATAGTTCCATCGTATATTTAATCTGAGTAACGGTTCAAAAGATAGAAAACACCGCTCATGTGTTTACTGAATGAACCCGAAAAAAAGTTCAGAAAATTATTAACAGTCACCCTCAACCTGCGCCGGTCGAGGTTAGTCCCTGCCTAAGTGAAACACACCCCAACGAACCCAACAGTACTCCCAGATTTTCAATCTGAGTTACCATTTTAAAGGTATGGATTTTACAATATAATAATTGTCACTTAATTATTTCATTTAAGGAAAAAAACTAACATTCCCTGGTGGCCCATGCTGACCGATGATAGTATATTCTTAAAGAGAGAATACCCTCAAAAATTCAGCGGTGGTCTCAGAATTTTAATCCGATTTTCCATTCATGAGTTATTAACAATTGAAAATAAAATAAAATAATTTAATTTTATTATTTATGGTTATACCATTTTTGGGTTTTCTCATTGGAGGCTCACGCCAAAAAAACGTAAGTCATGCCTTGGGTAAAACCACCCGTATGAGCATAATGGGGCCCTCATATTTCTTATATGACTAACCATTTAAGAGATATTCAACATTTTTAGGAAAACTGCTTATAGGTGATAATTAAAGCTTAACAAAACTTCGACGGATCATTCCAGGCACTCCGGGCCTCGAAATCACGCACGGTCAGATTTTTTGGTCTCAAAATAATTCTATATAAAAAAATACAAAATTTTTGGGACATTATAAAAAATAAGTAATCTGGTCGTAAAAACCAAGAAAACAAATGAACCCGAATAATAAAATTGAACCCCTTAACCAATCCGAAAAGCCAAGAATGAATTTAAAAGGTTATAATAAATATTTTACATATATAATAGGATTTTAAATTATTAACTAATTAACACTATTTGATTATTCATGTCATTTATATCAAGAAAGAACACCATCAAGCATAAGGTAAGGGATCCTCTCTATTCACTTTTATTCCAGAATGTTCTTTATGTTATTACCATTTATGTGAAATCCCTAATGATGGGGTATAATTTATTTCGTCTACTATACATCACTAATGATGTATACTTGATGATAAACCCCTTTATATCTCAATAATCCCCCTTATGTACACTCGATACCAGGTCAATAATCCATAAGGGATTTTACCCGAACCATATTTTTTCTTTCGGGTTCCCTTATCTTCCATTTACCAAAATGAATTTATCATACCATTTTATGAGAATACTATATATTATATGTATATTTAAAAAATTCATTTATCATAACCCTTTCATCATTCTATTTCAATGATGTACATGTTTTTATGTGATTCCGTCCTCAGTGCATCCCGACAAGAAAACCTGTCTTGAGGGAAGTTCCCAAATTCATTCACGATTTCAAGTGAACACTATCATCTATTTTAATCCACCATTGTCATGAAAATTTCAGTATTTTTATCATTAAACCATTATTAGTTCACAATGGTTTTTATATAATGTATTGTTCTCTTTTCTATTTTATAGGCTCTATAGTATTTTCCCTAAAACTGCACAAAAATGATTAAGTGCTCAAATTTCATAAATAATTTTCTTACATGTTGTCACATATAATTGAAATCACTTAAAATGATACATTTAAATTCTCCCATATGAATTTTGATGTATATTTTATTTTCCTTCTTTCATGGACACTTTTATGATACGCCCATTTGTTATGCTTTTTGTCATGATTGTGCTACCCAATTGCTTCCATGGGTAACCCATATGTTTATGTACGATTGATTATGTATGATTATTTATGTGGAAAACAAATTCATGATATGTTAAGATGGTTTCACTGAGATCTAGCTCCAATTCATTGGGTAATGTTGAGTCTCATGAGTCGTTATGTGTGACGGTCTTGGTAGTTAACCTTGGCTTGTGCTACCATGTGAGACTGTCTTGGTGGTTAGCCTTGAATATTGATAATGTAATGTATTATGTAGCTTACTCAATATTATGACTCCATGTTAATATGATTAAATGTTTATATTTTATGAGTCCTTATGTTACATTCCTTTTTTATATCATCATGTCATGCCTTCTGTCCAATGTGCTAATGCTGTGTTCTTATGGTTATTCCCTTACTAGGATATTTATCTCATCCCTTTGTTCATGATTTCCCCAGGGTACACTATGTATATTTTATATCACAATGAATGTTAGGATATAATTTTTAATATTAAATAATGAAAATGTTTATTTAGTTCCCTGTTTTCAGAAATATGTACCTAGTATTTGAAGACAATGGATTTCATGATCCTTGTCATGTACTCTGATGTCTAATTATGCATAAAATAATGCATTGTTATGTGTAAAAGGATAGGGTTGATATAGTGACTAAATTAAAATTATTATGATTAGAAAATATTTAAATTAAATTATTGGTAAACAATTTAAGAGAATATATATATATATATATATATATATATATATTACACATTTCCTTGATAAAATGTAATTGAATTGGAAATTGGTTTCATCTTCTAATTGACCTTGTCACATGGGTTTAATGGTAACAGTGTGAACCTGGTGAATGGTAATTTGAATGAGAATTACATGGCCTATAAATTTTTATGAATAAATATTTGAAATATTTATATTTTTACAATTTCATATCAAACTTGTTTCATAATTATAGGAATTTTCAGACTTGAGTATGCCTTGGATTCCAAGAGGAATTCTTTATGCACTTAAGGGACACCATTATGAATACTTAAGCAAGTTTCCAAGGTTGTTAGACACCATGTAAGTAATTAATTCTTTATTAAAGTTTGAAAAAATTATTATTTAGTATCCTTAATCCTTTCATGATTTATAATTCCATAGTTTTACTCCATGGATTCAGTGTAATGTCAAAGGACATGCGATAACTTTGACTATTCTCCCTAGTTTCTATTCTTGCATAGATCGTAATTTAATTTGAATGTGATTGATGGAATTTGATAAATATATTAACATTGGAATAAATAAGGTATAAACCATGGATTACGTGTCCCGATTTAGTGTTAAGATGCATGGTTTTGTACTGTGAGCTAGCCAAACCTTATAAGGTCAAGTATTCTTTGTTATCAACTTGTATTATTTTTCATTATTACTATCACGAGTAATCTATGGTTACTAGAATTATAGTCTATAATACATTGACAAAATGATTAAATTAACTTGTTCGTGGAGACATCTGGAAATGGATTACATAGGTATGGTTGTCTAGTTGTCCCATGATGACCTCATATTGACATGGGTTATATTTATTTCCTATTCTACCTTGATATACCTAAACAATGTAATGGTTTATATTTGTAGGATGGATTCTTATAGACATCAGTAGTGGTGTCATACTAATTTTATCATACACCTTATATAGAGTACTAAGAGTACCCAAAAAAATTTAATGTGTAGATAAGGATGAGTGTACCCTAATGGATGCATGTCTTCAAGTATTATGATTGGAGATTGGTATCAGATGATCCGACACTTCTCAAGATGCTTGGATATTTTTTAGTATTCTTGATTTATTGGTATCATCAAGATTACATGTATTATATATCATTTGTATATAAATTATATTATATATATATATATATATATTATTCATTTTGTGAGTTGATTATTTATGAATTTGATGTTTAAACTTGTTCTGATGTATTTTCTATCATTTATTTTCAATGTTTGTTATATATATATATATATTATTTAACTCTCTTATATACTGTAATTATAAGGGTATATTATCCCCAAAATACAACCTTGTACCATCTCTTCGGGTAGATAGAATCTTGTGTATGGGGAGGTGCGTTGGATTCCAAGTGGTAGACGAGTTCGGTTACTGATACCGGGTGATCTGGTCTATTAAATATTTAATTTAAATCTGGTGGATGTTAAATAGTGACCCAATTGAAATTTAAATGGTGTTTTCCACTATAACATTTAATTATCTCACTGTATACTAGAACCCTGATAAGAAATATAGATATTGACATATAATGACATTAGTAGTGGGAAGTAGGTGGTATATCAGGTGATTTACCACTTTCTAATACGATGCGTAAACCTATATTTACAAGTGGAAAGAGGGGTGTGATTCTTATATAGGATGTATTATACCTATAAAACCTTTTATATCTGTATTATTTCATTATAAAATTCTATATGATACATGTTCTTGGACTTGTTAGTGATATTTCTCCATGATTTCCTCAACCCATGTGCCAAGAGGGTGGTATTGACCATACTCAAGATGTGGTGGCCCCTAAGACACTAATGATACCTCTAGTAGTTCCACACAATCCTCCTCCTACTATACCTAATGTGGGAGATGACGCCCTATTTCTAGAAGGATTCATACATTGTATACAAAAAAATGTAGGGATCTCTGTGACCTTCCTCATTTATAAAAGAACTGACACATGAGTTATAATAGGAGCATCTGTCCACTTTGTTGGGCTATATTGGTCCCATGTATGTCGATTATTGGATGCAATCTATGCTATCAGTTTTAAAATACCTTAAGACAACTCTCAAGTGGAGAGTGAATCTTGACCCATAAATTGTTCTTGATTTCTCAAAAAAAATTGTATCTTATAAATCAGGATAATACGCATCGAGGTATGACATATGGGAATTTAAAATTTAATTTATATGACTTATTCTTCTTAGAGATGCTGATATAGGATAGGTCTAGAGAGTTATTGGACCTCGAGATTTGAACTATGGTTTTTACAGACTATTCATCGAATTTTACTGAACATTATAATTTTTCAAATACCCTAGCTATATATGATATATATATATATATGGTGAGTATATTTAATGACGGGATTAGGTATGCCATATGATCATGGGAAAATGACTTTTAGTTTTCTATAAGTTCATAGATTTTTAATCAATCCCTTACAAATAAATATAATTTGAGGGAATAGAATATATACAAAATGGTGGATTATTACAAAGATAGAGTAGTGGTTCATTTATCAGTAGGAAAAATCAACATGAGTTTTAAATGTAGGGAAGTTTCATCTAGTGTATCCCTATTGGAAGTTCAGTAAGGTGATGTCATTGTAGGAGGCATAGACAATCAATGCCTTAGTGTGATAAGATCCTAGTCGAGTGCAGAGCCTGTGGATGAATGTGACATGAATATATGTTATTTAGAACATACCTATATATTTATAGTTGAAGAGGATCCATGTCAGCTTCAATTTATAAAATAAATCTTTTATCCCTGTAGTTGGTAAGGGGCATGGGAAACACCGACTGATTTGTCTAAGTAGGATGTGAATTTCATTGTATCCATACTTCTATTTTCAGTGTCTGTATACTGGACCTCCTTAGAGTATTCCAACAATATCTTTATGCCAATAATTAGGCAAGATACACACAATACATGTGATACCTTAGGGGAATATTTTTAAATGTCTATAGTATGATGCACTATTTTAGTAGCCTATACTTTCATATATACTTTATTTGTTATAGTTTTGTCACCCTCATTTATTTTGGTATCAATCGTGTATTTTCATGGGATTAGAAATTTTCGCCTATGTGGAATGATACCTTTAAAAATCCTTTGGTGATTCATCCACAGTGAATTCCATTGTATGGAATTACCCTTGAGGTAGACAATTGTTTTTTCTTATGGGACATATTCATCCTTGAGATGATGGGATCTATGAAATTCTAATGATGTATCGGTTGGTAACTTATCACACTTATTGGGACTGATATCACCACATAGTATCATTTAAATCACCATAGTGTTATAGTAATTTTTAATATATTGATTGGAATGTCTAGAAAAGTAGCACCTGAATAGATTATCATGGCCTGGGTGGAGTGAAATCTTATATGAGTAGACTTTTTATAGAGGATTAGGGAATTAATTTGTATATTTTTTATATTTAAATATATAATTTCATAGATGTATTTATGATGATTTTTATGGTCTACCTCATGAGAGAGAGGTGGAGTTCTTTATCGAGCTAGTTCATGGAGCATCACCAGCATCCATTCCTCCTTATAGGATGGATACTATTGAGTTGTACGAGATTGATAGTAAACTAGATGTCTTGTAATATAAGGATTTATCTAATTGGGTACATCACCTTGGGGTTTTCCTATACTTTTTTCTAGGAAGGATGATGAAACCCTTAGGCTATGCTTGATAACTGATGGGCATAGTAGCATATGGTTAAGAAATGATATCCTTTTCCACATGTAGATGATATTTTTGACATGCTCGGAGGAGCTATATTTTTCTCAAATATCAACATGAGGTTAGGCTATCATTAGTTACATTTTAAAAAATCTTACATACCTCATGGAATATTTTGTATAAAGTATGGTCTTTATGAGTATCTAATTATGTAGTTTAAACATACGAACACACAATGCATTTTGATGGCCTTGATGAATCAGTTTTTACACCTATATATCGATTCTTTTTTTTATTTTTCATAATGATTATCACGGTGTACTCGTATACATGTCACGGTCATGGAAAACACCTTGATATACTTTTGAGTACAATAATATGGTATGTTTTTTTCTATCTCTCGAAATTACACTTTTGGATCAACAAGGATTACTTCATGGGTCATATAATCTCAGAATCTGGAGTATCAGTTTCCCCAGACATGGTGAGGGTCATAGTTTCCTAGGAGAAATCCATGAACATGTTTGATATATGATGTTTATTGGGGATGGGTGTATACTAAATTAATTTTATAAATTAATTATCATTTATTGTAGAACCTATTATGGGATTGAATAAGAAGAGTGTGAACTTCTTATGGTATAAAGCATACAAAAAGGAATTTCAGTATATGAATGGTTAAATGACTTCAACACCAATTAGGGTTCTTCCTAAGTATGAAAAAGGCTATTTCGTGTTTTATGATGCCTTTAGAATTAGGATAAATGTAGTTTTTATGTAGTATGATTGAGTTGTTGTGTATAGTTCTTGGAATTTGCGGCCTCATGAGTGTAAATACCCTATGAATGATCTCTATCTTGTTTCATTTGTCCACACCTTACATTACTAGAGACAATATTTTCTACAAGTGTTTTTTGTGGTGTATAAAGACCAAAAAATCGAAAACATATATATTCACATAGCATGACATAAAACTCTAAAAACAGATATGTGTCGAATAACTTTAACACTCCAATAATTAGCTTTTATATATGTTAATAAAGGGTAATGTAGTCATTGATTCTCTAATCTAGAAGACTGAGATATAAGCTATCCAATAATGCAATGATGAATGTAGGTTAATGTATCACATTTATGAGATGAATATATAGTTTTTGGAGAGTCATTATTAGAATATTCTTATAGACTAAGAGTTATCCTCCTCACATACGGATAGAGGGAAGAGAATGTAGTTCTCAAATCTCGAAGGCTTAGTACTATGGGAGATAATTTCAGGAGTGGATCCACCAACATATTTGTCTGTGAAGGGGGACAACAACCTATATATACATGGGAAACTCTAGGTACCTACAAATATGAGTGAGGAGTTTATGAGAGAATCCCAAGATTCATAGTGGTCATTGCATCTAGTGATTTTCAATATGTATCGTGACATGGGATACAAGTATTGGATGCCTAGGATGAAACTTAATAACACAGGTTTTATCACTATGTGTTCCAATTTTCAATACGTAAAGGTAGAAGTCCAGTGACCCAATGGATTTTTAAAAACCATACTGGTCCCAAAATGAAAATATGATGACATTGCAATGGATTTTGTGACTTTTTTACCAAGGTCACATTAATGTATTGATGTGGTTTGGGTATTTATCGGCATTTTGGTGATGTTAACTCATTTATTACCTGTTAGATATTACTTCTCAATAGATGATCTTAGGGGACTGTATATCTGTGATATTGTACACCAACACATTGTCCCTCCTATAATCATTTCAGATAGGTATGATATTTCACATTAAGGTTTTGGTATGGTTTATTGAAAACAATTCATATATAAGAACCTATGAGTAAAACATAACACCCTAAGTCATATTTTTGGTCAGAATAGACAATACATTTTCTAGAGGATGTTCTTGGAGCATGCATCCAAGATTTTATAGGTTTTGGGGGAAAACATAAACATTGTGTCATGTTCACCTATAATAATACTTATCAGGTGACAGCGTAGATGGATCCTTCTGAGACTATATATAGTAGGGCATGATGATAACCTCTATGATGGCTAGAGGCATATGATGTAATGTCATTAGGACCTCATCCATTCAATGACTCTGGACTATGAATAACAAATCAGGAAGCGTATGGTTACTGATCCGTGTAGATAGAAATCTTATATATGTCACCATCAATGAAATATAGTGTTTAATTTCATGAATCATGTTATCAAACTTGTTTCTCATAGACTAGGCTACTGATGGATATAGATAATAGGGAAGTTTAAAACAAGGTTCATCGACCTTTAGAGATATGATAGAGAGTCCGACCAATGTCCAAATGGATATCTCTTCCCCAAAATTACCATTCATAGCCTGATTCCATACAAATATCATAGCTTCATTGATATCTTGAAGAATCGTCTAATATTTTTTATCTTTAGGATTTTGAGTTAGATTTAGATGATTCTATTGAATAGAATATTTTTCGCCTCGTTGATCGAAGGATGAAAGATATTCGGGGATGTATGTCCCTTTAGTATAGCTTCTATGGCATTACGAATAATTAAAATATTAGACTTGGGAGTGGGAGGCTATCATATGTTCTTAGTGGACTGAGTTATTATTAGATGATTCTATACTACCCTTGGATGGGAATATCAGGGATGAGTTGCATTAAGGAAGTAAGATTATATTAAAATAGTTTTTTATAGAGGTATAAACCATTTATGTTTTGGTCAAATGCATGATTATATCCATTTAAATATATCTCAAGGTTTGAGGGTTCATGTACATATAAGTATTATTCAGATTAGAGATCTCTATTATCTATAAGAATGTTAGAGGTTCATAGTAAGTTCTTGGATAGAGATAATGAAGCACCTAAAATATGTGGCTCAGTAATGGTGTTACCAGAATTTTCTAAAACGCGTAAGGAGGTTCTTGCCATTTTGGTTTAAGAAAGAGGTTGTGCATGGGATTTCAGGATTTCTCTATCCATGTTCTATCGTTCGAGGTACCCTCTCTAGGAATTGGGGTGCACAAGATTGATGCATAGTTTTGGAAACCAAGCTTCCATACCCTACTCGTATAAAATGTATAAAACAGACCATTTTTACCATTAAAGAATTTATATTTTCTCTTATTTTTCTTATCTCATTTCTAATATGAACCACCTCAAAATCCTTGAGATATCCATGGATTCCATAATCCATGTATTGATAAATATTATCCCCATGATGTCCAATTGATCCACCATCCATATCATTGGATCCTTCTCGGTAAGATCACATATATAGTTTCTTATTTCTCTCAATCATCTAGTAATATTTTGTGTTATTTTGTCATGAGATCATATTCCATATTTTCAGGAAATGTTTTCTTCTATTTTAATATGAATTAGGACTACAAAAAGGAAAAAACTAGAAAATGTGTGAAATATAGGGTTATGGTGGGTCTTTTAGGACTTATCCCTCAATTCCTCCCCATTTACAAATTGTCCCCAATATGTGTTTACCCATTCTGACTATTTATTATCCTTAAATTGATATAGAATAAATTCAATCACCTAAATTTTAAACTAGGTCACTATGATACCTTTCGATAGTGTTAGAGATTATTTCCTCAATGAAAACCACCAAATTAGGGACATTATTAGTTATGCCCTTAGTGACCAACATTGTGACTCATTGTAACGCCTTATGGGTGCGTTTGACATGAAAATTAATAGGTTATGTCAATATTTAAATGAAATTAATGTTAATTCAGTTAATGGAATGCTTATATATATATTGTCCTTGATAAATTGTAATTGAATAGAGAATTGGTTGGGTGTCGCTATTGTCCTTGTTATGAAGGATTAAAGGTAAAATAATGAACCTAATGAATTGTTATTAGAATGAGTTTTACATGGCCTATAATGAATTATGAATACACATATAAAATGAATATATGGTGACTATTTAATAAATAATTTTTTTCATCTTCATAGGAATGGTCATACTTGAGAACTTCTGGGATTCTCGAAGGAATTCCATGAGCACATAGAGGTCACATTTGGAGTCATTGTGTTAATTTATAAGAGATATACAAAACATTGACCATGGTACTTTTATATTATAATATTCTCGACATCAAGCTGTTGAATTCATATTCTTCTCTAGATTTTATAATGAATTAGATTCACTCTTTGGATTTAGCATGATGACTCTAGACATGTGATATAATGGATTATTCTCCTTCGACTGCAGTCATAATTAGACCATGATTAAATTTGTTTAGGATCCATGGACATGGTTAGATATATTTCTAGTATAATTAAATCGGTATATGTATTTTATTACACTTATACCATTTATTACTATGATTTATAGTTTTTACTATGAGCTAACATGAATTTATAATGGAAAGGATGTAATATTAAAACCTCGGGTCCATTAGCATTGTCACCATAATTACATATCTTTGGAAACTAGTACTATAATCCATAATACATTAAGGAAATTATGAAAGTAACATATTCTAAAATATTTCCAGCAATGATAGAAGTAAGTATGGTCGGTGAGGCATCCCATGAGGAACTTGAGCTTGTCTTGGGTTATATTTATTTCTTATTTTACATTGACATAATAAGACACCATTAATTTTTATATTCATAGTTTGGATTTGTAACCATTGAAGGAGGCCTACTGAGTTTATCAAACATCCTATGAAGGCCACTGATGGTATCCAGTTAGATTATATGATTACAGGTGTGGATAATGGGAAGTATCCAATTATAGACAATTGACATCAAGTATTAGGATGTGCGCTCGATAACAGATGACTGAGCCAGTTCTCAGGATGTATGTATAGTTTTTTTCTCTAGATTATTTTTTATATTCAACATTCCATGTATGATTTATGCTTTTGCAGAAACATGACATCATTTATGTATATTTAACAGTTTCAATATGTGAGTTAATTACTTATGAATCTAATTTTTATAATTGTTCTACTTTCTTTTCCATTATTTATAGCTTCCATTGGTTATTTATAACTTTTTTATTGATGTTATTGACTCTGATTAGGAGGGTATAGCCTCCCAAAAAGACCACCATAGACCATCACTATTTGTTCACATCCTCTACTATAAAGGAATCACGCTTGGGGCCATATGGCCAACTAGTTCGGTTGTTGTTACTGGGAGATCTGTGTTGGGATTTCATATATTCATCCTATGTGATGAAATATTAAAAAAATGATATTATATTAAATTTTAAGAAATTATTCCATTTTTTTCATTGCAACTTTACGTTTTTTATCTATGGGGTACATAACATGTTGCTAGACATTAATCATAGACATTAACAAGATTTAATTAAATCCACTGAGAAATATTCCTTGTGCGTGACACACTATCTGAATCCAAAATCATGGTTATATTATTTTATTATTTATTATTATAAATTAATATTTTTTATATATTTTGGATTAATAATCATTCTATATGGGATATATATATAAATTAACTTATAAATTATTCTAGATAGAATATATGTGAGTTAAATGTAAAGAAAATTCTCAGTGAAAATTATATTTTTTTATTGAATTAATAATATTAAGATATTTATTTGTTTAATTAAATATTTATTAGCCATGGTTCGATAAACACTGAATATGACTGAAAATTTGAGTTCTTTTTGTGATGAGTATCATATTTTTATTTAATTTCATTTAAATAAATAAGAATATATTTCTATAAATTGTAATATTTTATTATCTATGAGTTAGAGTGTGTCATGAATTATAATAATATTAATATCAAAAATATTGATATTTTTTTCCAAATAATTTATTTAGTATAATAATTTTTGTATTGGATATTTCAGAATTATTAATTATTACCCTAAGCATATAATTTTTTTATATCATTTTAGAGGATATTAATATTTTTTCCAATAAATATTTAACTTAGAAAATTATCTCAAATCTAACGTCCCGACCCCAGCTACCCAGAGTCGGTGCATTACTTCGTAACATTGGCATGATCACAAGAAGGATCAAATCTCGAAAGACCGATTGGTTTAGTATCCTTGGAAACACTAGATATATTCATAAGTTTTACATTACATTATAAAGTGAAAAACTAATAACAAAGTCTTCATAGTCCACAATCATATCCCTTTCTGACTACCCCTACATGTCATTCATAAAATACTTCTTCACATCCTGGAAAAATATTAAAACATTGAAAGGGGTGAGCTCAGATGCTCAGTAAGGTTTACAATATAGCGGAAGCTTTCATAAATAAACATTAACATTTAAGTCAATATATAACTAAAAAAAAGCCTTTTAAACATGAACTTCAACATAATATGGAAAAAGTAAAATGAGATAATTCCATTCACTTCTCCACATGGATATTCTACTGGTCGAATAATCACATGCAATATCAATAACCACTTTGATAATGATGGAATGCATAATCCCAGACTATCATAACCACGTAGTCAAGGCCTCGTGCCAAGACCACAAATAAGATTTTGTCAAGGCCTCGTGCCAAGACACTTTGTCTCATGAGACCTGCCGATGCAATTTTTTAGAAGATACTTACGTTTAAAATTGCTCAAATATACTCCAGTATTTTTCCAAAAACATTAAGCAAGCTTCTAAAAACTAAATAAATAATTCTGAGACTTCTCGACTAATTACAGGCCATGATGGGTCCACGTCCAATCCCTTCCTGTCTACCACACTCGAGATTCGGGTTTTCTGAAATCATTTTTAAGCATGCGTTAAATACGTATACTTTTGCACTGGATTTTCATATATTGGAGAGAAATATCTCTTTTTTAAAATCATTTAAAAATCACATAATTATAAAAGAAATCCTTTTGAATAAACGTAAAAGTCAAAGGGATTTATACACCGTATAAAAGAAAGTTGTGTATAAATCGAAATATGCCTCAATGAAAGGGGATTGAGAATAAGTCCTTACAAAGATCATTTTTAAAATAAAATAGATCTATTGTGTGTATTCACTATAAGTACACATAAATACAGTATAATTACAAGATAGGACATAATAATATCACGACATAATTTGAAAGTATGAGATTATCCCAAAGAATGGAAATTGGGATAAGAAATTCCCTTACAAAGATCATTTTTTTAAATAAAATAGATCTATTATGTGTATTAACTATATTTACACATAAATAAAGTATAAATACAAGATAGGACATCATGACATAATTTGAAAGTAGGAGATTAACCCAAAGAATGGAAGTTGGGTTATGAAATTCCCTTACCTCGTGTCTGACTTGACTCAACCGTTATTTAACCTCCTGAATAATAAACTAGAGTTAATATATACCTTATTAAGAACCATTTTTAATTTCATTATCCTTTTTATATCACTTATTACAATGTTATGAACATTATGTAATTATTTAAGTTAATAACGGTCGTTTTGTCGATCTTTGGTACTTGAGTTAACAATAAACTTCTTATAATTGCAAGTTGTTTATGTGGTAGAATATCCATTATCTCCAGAATTATATTCATGATTTAGATGTCATATATATCTTATATATCCAGTATATATATTCATTTATAATATTACATAACATTTAGAGGTAAGAAATGAAATGCACCGTTCAAGGAGACGGTAAGCCGTACGTACGCATGAACGCTACTTTCATTTCAAATTCATATTTAATGGAACGAAATCATAATGATATAAATGTATAATATAATTCCAGTATAATATAGTGTATAATACCATTTACTCTATCCTTTATACATCCCACATATGGCATTAACGATTCAAATCACTTTGAGGGGGCGGTAGTCCGCACTTCCTAAAATGACATTATCGCGTTTTACCCATAATGGAAATCATAAAGTATGCCATAAATGAGAAATACAGAAGAATAAGTAAAACATAAACATATTAAATATCATATATAAAAATAGTGACATCTTAATGGCCACCTTTGAAGGTGTTATATGAGTGTTGAACAATCCTCATTTCGTGAGGCAGAAATTCACCATCCACAGAAACCGTATGTTCTTTAACCATTAGATGTTGGTGTGTGTAAGTGTAGCTCGAATCCTTCTTATAAAAACATCCTAGTATATTGAGGATACTGTTTTTGTTACAAAAGAAATGAATAAAAAGAATTTAGGGGGTTGGAGAAGAAAAATAAAACAAAACAACATTAGAGAAGACATTACCTCAAAATCTGGTAACTCTTTTTGATTTGAGCCAAAGGCTTCCTTGGGAAAAGTTCTTCCCAAAGTGAGGCTTCTAGGAGTAAGAGGAGGAAGTTGGGAGAGTATTTGGGCCGATTTTATCCAAGAAAAATGGCTTGAATGTGTGAATAAGGTGGGAAAATTGGGGGCCTTTTATAAGTGGAGAGGAGGGGCACTTTTGGAAAGTAATGAAATGTTGTTCTATTATACCATGATTTTAGGATTCTAAAGGTCCCAAACTTGTATAAATCTAGGCTAAGGTGATTACGGTTCGAAATCTACTCATCCAATAGGCTTTGGATAAGTGTAAGCCTTGGATTTTACATTATCTTCTCATTTTATTTAAATCGTTAAATAATGAGGTCATCACTGCATCATAATGATGTCATAAATAATTTAATTTTTTTAATGTCTAAAAATTATAAAAAAAATACTATGATGTAGGAAAGATTTTTATATTTCTAATGAATATTTATAATCAAAATTTTTACTTGTGTAACCCCACTTAAAAACTATTTTAGTAAAACGACTCATGTTTGTGTCAATTTAATTTTAAAATTAAATAAATATATATTAATGTCATTTTCCAACTAAAGTGGCTCCATGGGGTCCCCAAGTTGACCCATGGGTTGTCTTGGTCGGACATGACTCATCCAATAGGAGTAGTACAAGTGTGAAGCTCATATCATATTATTAAAATATTATTTTTACCTTAAACTACACTAATTACCTCTAATAGCGATTAAGAACTTAAAAGTTACTATTCACCAAAAAATTATGTTAATCTCATTGAACCACATTTTACTTCTTAATGACAACCATGTATGTCGGATTTTTGAAAATCAAATCACAGAGGTGGTAATATTTCATTTAAACGAAAAATCAGTTATTTAACTACCACTTAGTGGTTTCACTATTCATCAAAAATTGAAGTTTTTGAGAACAATGCCAAAATTTTACCTTAAGCTATAATTGATATTCCGAATTAAAAAATGATGTCTATTTTAAAAAATTACAAACATATAAGTTGCATTAATTAATTTTATAATTAATTCCCGCTGTCACAACAAATAGCGTGTTTTTAAGAAACAATTTATATCAAAAGATTGGCAATTGATTATGTCCAATTTCAATGTTAAATTAATTCTAATGACCACCATTGGATAAAATGGTAAAAATATATTCTAATTATACTTTAAAACCACTAAATATTATAATTTATCACTATAAATTATTTAGATTAAAAAAGTTGTTTTAAGTATTTTTCACTATTCATAAAAAAGTAGAAGTTCTCAGAAAAATACAAAAAATTCAACATAGGCTAATTTCGATATTCTGAATCCAACAATGAAGTCCATTTTGAAATATAAAATTTCTATAATTTGAAAAAGTGGTTATTACTATTCATAACGGCTACTATGATTAGTCACGGTGTTTTAGAACTCGAAGTTGCGTACAATGCAAGCTATTGCATTATTGAAAGAGAGGCGTATAATGGAAGCTCGGGGTGTTACATTCTCCCCTCCTTCAATAAATTGCGTCCTCGCAATTTGAAAATTTTCTTTGAAAATAAAAGGTTGAAAATAGAAAATACCTTTGTGGAAAACCCACATTGGAAATAAGGTTAATAAATATATAACATTAAAAGAAATCAAGATAAGTACAAAGGTCACCCGATATAGCCCATTCTAGGATTCTATGAAAATATGGATATGGAGGAGAAACAAACCATCAAGGTCTGATGGAGAGTTATAGAAAACAGGATTAGGAGAAAGTTTAACTACAAGAAAATCACAAACTTGTGATTGGTTAAACGGTCATTGAATCCCCAGTTGGAAAAGTTAACCGACAACATTTTTGTTTTAAGTTACCTTTTATAATGTTGAGGAATTTATTTAGGGGATTTACTAAGAACTTAAGGGAATATACATACTTGTTATGTATACTTTCATTCGTTAATGAATTTTTACCACAAACCCATCTTTTACTCCAAATGGTAACAGAACTCAAAAATATTCTATTTATCCTATTTGTATAAGGTTCCAAATTTTAACACATACCATTTAGATTAGTAAAATTATTTTGTAATAACCAGGGACTTCCTGTAGGCTAGTGGTAAGAAATAAATGCTTGTCGCACTATGGTTATGGGTTCGATTCCTGCAGCTTTGTCCGACGCGATGGGTTATGCCCCACCCTGTAGGTTGTCCTTTTCCTAAAACTATAGTATCATAATATTCCAAAAATAATCTTCATAAATGCTTTAACATTAAACAATAATATCCATGGTTCAACATAATCCATTCCAACCTTAATAGTTATCCAAAATACCTCCGTCCAGACTTTCCCTAAAAGGTCTCTAAATTCCAAAATCAATTGTAACATCAGATTCCCTAAACAAAGAAAAGTTTCTCTTATTGTCAGATACTAAAAATATGATTACCTTAATCATATTACCTTAATCAAAAAGTACTTCAGTACAATCTTTATATATATCACATTATTCTTATAACCAGAATATAATCCTTGAGTCCAAAAGCACCAATACATTAATTATTCCGCTTCAAGTGTAGTCACAACATAAGATTGGCCTTGATCCCTTAGCCTTTTCTGAGGTAAGTTTCCTTGACGCTTAGGATATTCATTTTCATAATGCCCCATTTCCCTACAATTGTAGCATTCAACTTTGACAGCCTCTTTCTTTCCCTTGCAATCACGAGCCTGGTGACCCTTTTCCCCACATTTATAACAAACTCCCATTCCTTTTAGGCACGTACCAGGGTGATTCTTCCCATAATTATCACATAATGGAAAATCCTTCTTTCCCTTTTTCCCTTTATCTGTCTCTTGTTCCACCGTTCTCTTCTTCTCTTGCTTTACTTTGTTGTCATAAGACTTAGAGAATTCCTTTTCTGTCTTGATAGCACATGAGACAATATCTTCATATGATGAGAAGGATTGTGATACTAAAGCTCGATGGAGAAATGGTTTTAACCCATAAAATAAACGATCAATCTTACTCCTTGGGTTACGTATATAATTGGCAGCATGCCTCGCTAACCTTGTAAAGTTAGCCTCATACTTTGCGACATTCTCATCCTCCATCTGCCTCAAACTCAGAAATTGCCTTTCCATATCTGCTCGATGGTCACGAGGAAAGTATTTTTCTAAGAAAAGCTCTTTGAACTCCCTCCATTCCATATTCGATACGTCATCATCTTCTTTTGTGTTTTAAATCAGCGACCACCACTAATCGACATCTCCAGTGAGGCGGTAAACTGCCATGACAACCTTCTCCCTTTCGCTACTCCCCAAGGCATGGAATATTTTCTCTAAGGAGTTTATCCATTGCTCAGCTACTAATGGATTTGTACCCCCATTAAATTTTGGTGGTTGTTGCCTCATGAAGCGGTCTAACATTGATCCTCCACGTTGCGGATCAGGGTGCTCCATACGAGTAAGGTTATTATTCATAACCTGAGTGAGTTGTCCCAGTATGGTAATAAGTTGATCAGCACCAGTTGTATCTCCTGATCCACAATAATTATCTTGAGCTGGAGGGCAATCCCTACACGGAGTTCGTGCATTGATACGGTTTCCATTCCTTCCACTAGGATCCATTTCTATACAATGACATAAACTAGATTAGTTTATGAATCAAAATACATAATTCCATACTTATAAAATACTTAACATAAATTGAACTATTTATGGATATAATCCATAATCATAAAAAGGTTTTCATTGAGCAAGTATATACTCATAACCGTTCATAGTGGTTTGTAAAGAAAATGAGAATTATCCTAAGCATATCCCCCAGGAGTGTCGTAACCAAGAGTGCAGCAAGGCCCATTGTCGTGAACCAATTCCCGTTCGAGTCTAGCTCAAAACGGTGTTTTCGGGTTTTACCCCTAGGTACATCTGTGCCAGAGCCGCCTCTACCTGCTCGTATCCAGACAGGGATGTATTGCTCGGAAAACTCATAACATCTCTATAATACCAAAATTCTAGGAAGTTCTTCTATACTAATCCTCAAAGTTCATCTTAGGTCTACGTGCTCTAATCAGAGTTTGTCTAAATCTAGCTTCCATGTTTTGTACTAAACTTCCTCTGATACCAACTGTAACGCCCCGACCCCAGCTACCCAGAGTTGGTGCATTACTTCGTAACATTGGGATGATCACAAGAAGGATCAAATCTCAAAATACCGATTGGTTTAGTAGCCTTGGAAACACTAGATATATTCATAAGTTTTACATTACATCATAAAGTGAAAAACTAATAACAAAGTCTTCATAGTCCACAATCATATCCCTTTCTGACTACCCCTACAAGTCATTCATAAAATACTTCTTCACATCCTGGAAAAATATTAAAACATTGAAAGGGGTGAGATCAGATGCTCAGTAAGGTTAACAATATAGCGGAAGCTTTCATAAATAAACATTAACATTTAAGGCAATGTATAACTAAAACAAAAGCCTTTTAAACATGAACTTCAACATAATATGGCAAAAGTAAAATGAGATAATTCCATTCACTTCTCCACATGGATATTCTACTGGTCGAATAATCACATGCAATATCAATAACCACTTTCATAATGATGGAATGCATAATTCCAGACTATCATAACCACGTAGTCAAGGCCTCGTGGCAAGACCACAAATAAGATTTTGTCAAGGCCTCGTGCCAAGACAATAGTTTGTCTCATGAGACCTACCGATGCAATTTTTTTAGAAGATACTTACGTTTAAAATTGCTCAAATATACTCCAGTATTGTTCTGAAAACATTAAGCAAGCTTCTGAAAACTAAATAAATAATTCTGAGACTTCTCAACTAATTACAGGCCATGATTGGTCCACACCCAATCCCTTCCTGTCTACCACACTCGAGAGTCGGGTTTTCTGAAATCATTTTTAAGCTTGCGTTAAATACGTATACTTTTTCACTAGATTTTCATATATTGGAGAGAAATATCTCTTTTTTAAATTCATTTAAAAATCACATAATTATAAAAGAAATCCTTTTGAATAAACGTAAAAGTCAAAGGGATTTATACACCGTATAAAAGAAATTTGTGTATAAAAAGAAATATGACTCAATGAAAGGAGATTGAGACGAATTCCTTACAAAGATCATTTTTAAAATAAAATATATCTATTATGTGTATTCACAATAAGTACACATAAATACAGTACAATTACAAGATATGACATAATAATATCAAGACATAATTTGAAAGTATGAGATTAACCCAAAGAATGGAAATTGGGTTAAGAAATTCCCTTACGAAGATCATTTTTTTAAATAAAATAGATCTATTATGTGTATTCACTGTATTTACACATAAATAAAGTATAAATACAAGATAGGACATCATGACATAATTTGAAAGTAGGAGATTAACCAAAAGAATGGAAGTTGGGTTAAGAAATTCCCTTACCTCGTATCTGACTTGACTCAACCGTTCTTTAACCTCATGAATAAAAAACTAGAGTTAATATATACCTTATTAAGAACCATTTTTAATTTTATTATCCTTTTTATATCACTTATTACAATGTTATGAACATTATGTAATTATTTAAGTTAATAATGGTCGTTTTGTCGATCTTTGGTACTTGAGTCAACAATAAACTTCTTATAATTACAAGTTGTTTATGTGGTAGAATATCCATTATCTCCAGAATTATATTCATGATTTAGATGTCATATATATCTTATATATCCAGTATATACATTCATTTATAATATTACATAACATTTAGAGGTAAGAAATGAAATGCACCGTTCATGGAGACGGTAAGCCGTACGTACGCATGAACTCTACTTTCATTTCAATTTCATATTTAATGAAATGAAATCATAATGATATAAATGTATAATATAATTCCAGTATAATATAGTGTATAATACCATTTACTCCATCCTTTATACATCCCACATATGGCATTAACGATTCAAATCACTTTGAGGGGGCGGTAGTCCGCACTTCCTAAAATGAAATTATCGCGTTTTACCAATAATGGAAATCATAAAGTATGCCATAAATGAGGAATACAGAAGCATAAGTAAAACATAAACATATTATGTATCATATATAAAAATAGTTACATCTTAATGGCCACCTTTGAAGGTGTTATATGAGTGTTGAACAATCATCGTTTCATGAGGCAGAAATTCGCCATCCACAGAAACCGTATGTTCTTTAACCATTAGATGTAGGTGTGTGTAAGTGTAGATCGAATCCTTCTTATAACAACATCCTAGTATATTGAGGATACTGGTGTTGTTACAAAAGAAATTAATAAAAAGAGTTTATGGGGTTGGAGAAGAAAAATAAAACAAAACAACATTAGAGAAGACATTACCTCAAAATCGGGTAACTCTTTTTATTTGAGCCAAAGGCTTCCTTGGGAAGTGTTCTGCCCAAAGTGAGGCTTCTAGGAGTAAGCGGTGGAAGTTGGGAGAGTATTTGGGCAGAGTTTGGCCGATCCAAATGGCTTGAAGGTGTGAATAAGGTGGGATAGGTGGGGGCCTTTTATAAGTGGAGAGGAGGGGCACTTTTGGAAAGTAATGAAATGTTGTTCTATTATACAATGATTTTCGGATTCTAAAGGTCCCACACTTGTATAATTCGAGGCTAAGGTGATAAGGGTTCGAAATCTCCTCATACAATAGGCTTTGGATAAGTGTAAGCCTTGGATTTTACATTATCTTCTCATTTTATTTAAATCGTTAAATAATGAGGTCATCGCTGCATCATAATGATGTCATAAATAATTTAATTTATATAATGTATAAAAATTATAAAAAAATACTATGATTTAGGAAATATTTTTATCTTTATAATGAATATTTATATTCAAAAGTTGGACTTGTGTAACCCCACTTAAAAACTGTTTTAGTAAAACACCTCATGTTTGTGTCAATTTTATTTTAACATTAAATAAATATATATTAATGTCATTTTCCAACTAAAGTGGCTCCATGGGGTCCCCAAGTTGACCCATGGGTTGTCTTGGTCGGCCATGACTCATCCAATAGGAGTAGGACAAGTGTCAAGCTCATATCATATTATTAAAACATTATTTTTACCTTAAACTACACTAATTACCTCTAATCGCGATTAAGAACTTAAAAGTTACTATTCACCAAAAAATTATTTTAATCTCATTGAACCAAATTTTACTTCTTAATGAAAACCATGTATGTCGGATTTTTGAAAATCAAATCACAGAGATGGTAATATTTCATTTAAAAGAAAAATCAGTTATTTAACTACCACTTAGTGGTTTCACTATTCATCAAAAATTGAAGTTTTTCAGAACAATGCCAAAATATCACCCTATGATATAATTGATATTCCGAATTCAAAAATGATGTCTATTTTAAAAAATTCCAAACATATAAGTTGCATTAATTGATTTTATAATTAATTCCAGCTGTCACAACAAATAGCGTGTTTTTAAGAAACAATTTATATCAAAAGATTGGCAATTGTTTATGTCCAATTTCAATGTCAAATTAATTCTAATGACCACCATTGGATAAAATGGTAAAAATATATTCTAATTATACTTTAAAACCACTAAATATTATAATTTATCACTATAAATTATTTTGATTAAAAAAGTTATTTTTAAGTATTTTTCACTATTCATAAAAAAGTAGAAGTTCTCAGAAAAATACCAAAAATTCAACATAGGCAAATTTCGATATTCCGAATCCAAAAATGAAGTCCATTTTGAAATATAAAATTTCTATAATTTTAAAAAGTGTTTATTACTATTCATAACTGCTACTATGATTAGTCACGGTGTTTTAGAACTCGATGTTGCGTACAATGCAAGCTATTGCATTATTGAATGAGATGTGTATCATGGAAGCTCGGGGTGTTACATCAAATAAATAGGGAGAACTTTTAGATGACACTCACATGAATGAGATACAATACCCATTATCCATATTATGACCGATTGGGTTAGAGAAAGAATATTTCAATCCCAATAGTTAACTTTTTATAATAATTAGTAAATGATGCAAGAAAATTTGTACCATCACACTAGAACCTGGATTACTGATTATTATATTCAAAAATTCATAAAGGAAATGTGGATACTATCATTGGATTCTTAATTTGTATACTTTAATATAATTAATAAACTATGTGATCAGTTACAGAATTGAGCTATACCTATGAAATAATTATCAAGGCAAGACCATACCTATTTAAATTAATAAAAAATTATGCATATGAATAATTAATCTCAATGAAGAATATATGGTTTCTCGATGTAATTATGATTATATTATATTATGATACTGATGATAAAAAATGTTTGGAATTAGTTAAGATACATTCATTGTTCCCTAAAATCATCAAGTGGTATCACATGACCCACATATTAGTTTATAAATATTTATTATTTGGAAAATTATTTCTAATTTTTTTAGTATTCAATTCAATTTTTTTCTTTAATTATTCAGGAAGTGGAGATTATATGATCAAATAGTTTCATATATTCTACAATATACCAAGATAATTTGAAGAATGCATAATGATCCCATTTGATAGTGTCAAGGATTCTAGATATAGGACTTGGTTACTGAATATTTAACATAAAATTACACATTGTGTACCCTTGGTCGACCACACAAGCATTGTCCATAATAACGAAAACATTCTTTATTGGGGATGGTACACGGTGTGTAAATAAATATCCTATAATTACTTCCATTTGAAACATAGATATTTAGCACATAACCTGAAAATTACTTTTTAATTTTCAAACCGTTTTAAGGGGATGCAAGAACCCATGATAGTAAAAAATATAGAGAATCAAATAAAGAGTAAATAGATAAACCATTAAAATCCAGTTTAATTCCATTATATTCCTTATTTGTAAATAGTTTCAAGAGAATTCCATTTTCTATTGAATTTATATAATCTTTGATAATTTCCTTGATCTGAAATTCAAACATGTCCCGTGTTTGTGTGAATTAATCCATGTATATCTTCCATGAATTAAATCTGAATTATAAAATATGATTTTCATATCAATCGACTCTTTATTCACCTTGTTAGTATCTACACAAATAGATCTCTTAGACATCTTATCACCATCCTCATTCAAGGCCTTGAATGGAATTAATTTTTCCAACATTTCTTCCTCATAATATATAATAATTTCCCATAGATACCCTTTATGTTATTGTCCATGAGGGTATGCAGCCTTCTACACCAGCACCACATCCTTGAAGTATAGTGGTATCTCCCATAGATGAACCTCCAACCTCTTGTCTGTATCTCTCGGAGGGTTTTCCAAAATGTTTGAGATACACTCTTCCTTTTGAACATACATTCCATGTTCTAGAGACCCAGAGTATCCAACTTGATGGACCTCATCACCTTCTTCTATCGAGACATCATGTTCCTCAGATTTACCACCTTTTTTGGCTGCCCATATCTCAATTGGCCTAGGGAGATATGAGTAGTCTTTATGCCCCTTTGTTTTCTGCTTCTTGGAAACAATTTAACACCTCAAGTCCATATTTTATTTACTTCCCTTCTTTATCTTTAGACCATCAAGGCCTCTACTGATTTCTCTTATACTATTTTCATCTAAGGGTTGTCATTATTCCTCATTATCATCTTCTATGGGACAAAATGAGTATCATTCATCCCCTTCATCATAATTCAGACACTCAAAGTGGCTATTCAAACTAATACAGGATAGAGACTTTCTTAGATTGGATCCATGTTTGGGACATAGATGCCTACTTGATCCAGGTGTAGGAACCTCCCAATCATGAGAATCCATGTAATTTCCATCTCTATATTGATGGATCACCTTTTCAGCGATGTTACTACTTCATGTACACACAACCATTTCATAGGTGTAGGAGCTTGGGAATACCTCTCCCTTAATAATTATAACCTCGGCTCCAACTTGATCCATGAAATCATCAGAATTGAGTAAAAAATGTGTGTGTATTTGTACATTCAATGTATCATTTACCTACTCATGAATGGTACAAACCAATAAATGCACGTCATATCAGTTATTATGTGGAATAAATTCTGCAATTTATGGAAAATCAAACTACATGGTGAGTAACATGATATGAAGAAGTGTGATAGAGTTTTTTAAATAATTACACAACAAGTGATTTTCATCACACCATGTGGAATTAAATTATCTAATTATTATATTATTTGTTATTATATAAATACATGATAATAATGGTTATTATACATGTTGTACAGTTTATAGGAATCATTGGCAGTACATGTTTCGTTTATTCAAGTCATGTTTTGTGGATTTATATTCTATATAGGCTACATGTCTTAAAGAATGAAAAGAAATTACAAGTAATATTGTATCAAATCCAACATTCATATATTTCATGTAATCACACAATACACAACAAAGACCCTAAATATAAAAAGTCACATTGTGTATGAGTGAGTGTACACATAATTTAATGGGTAAAGGTGCATATCATGTTGCCGGAAGTAAATTACCTTTTTGTAAAATTCATAAATGCATTAATAATTTGTCTATCAAATCACACATCATTTTTTACTCATTATATTTCATCTACTAAATAAGTTTATATTAAAATTAATAAATTTTAAAATATAGATAATATGAATCAGAAGGTCTATTTTGATGGATAATTATGATAAAAAAAATTACTATGATAAATAATTTTTTAATTTATGAAAATTATCATAATAAAGAATGAATTGAAAATTATAAAATGTTAAATGAGTATTCATTTCATGTTTTGGATGATCATGATCTTGACTTCCTATATATGTGTTGTGTTTCTATTTAATATAATTATTTTACATGGTTTTTGTGATAAATGAACTATTAAATTATAGATGATGATCATAATTTCATATCAACCATCTTATTATGTATGATAATTCGTGTCCATGGTTGATTTTATGTAACCATAAACTTATAGGCCCCTCACCTTTGTTTGAGTAAGAATATATAATGGATGGATAGTTAGGTTAATGGAGATGATTCAACACTCAGTTGAGGTGAAAATAACCAAGGATATACATAAGTTAAACGTGGAATGTTGTATCTTTATACATGAATCAATTTAAGGATTTATTCTCCTCAGTTAATGGTTTTATTTATCTTCAACTTAATATATCAAAAAGTAGTGAAAAGATAACGATCATACAACATGTTTATTTTATTTTTTCGTGTTCATGGTTACTATTTAACTTATGGGAAGAAATATTGACTTTTTAAAACATAAGAAGATAAAGTAAATGAATCAAAAAGAATGAATGTTGATGTAAATAAAATGGACAATATGTAAAAAAAATTATCATTATTTTTTAATTAGTTATGAAAAATCCACATA
This sequence comes from Viscum album, assembly GCA_963277665.1. Taxonomy (NCBI): domain Eukaryota; kingdom Viridiplantae; phylum Streptophyta; class Magnoliopsida; order Santalales; family Viscaceae; genus Viscum; species Viscum album. Next base: position 764,097,414 of record OY728119.1, on the reverse strand, counting down.
ATATTAATAATCTTGTGAAGAATACAATAATGAATCTACATCCAAAATGATAAATAAAAATACCCCTATAAAGAAAACATTTAATCAATTGTCATCTTCTATTAATTGAGTTAGAATAAAACCATAGATTAATTTATTTGTTTAATCCCCATCATATTACCTTTTTTCATGAAGGAATTTTATTGAAAATTTTGGGATGACTTAACCATGTTATAATTAAGTGTAGTTTCAACAAAAATACTTAGTGTAACATGGTGGTATGTGCTATGGAAATATGAGTCTAAGATTTTTTGATTATGGACCATGCTCAATGAATTAGGGATCTATAGGTTAATTTAGTTGGAAATCCCACCGATCTCAATAAATTAAAATAATTTTATAAGGCCAACATTTTAGTTTTTTAAAAGGAATATCGATCTTTCTCATGATAATATCCTTGGGATAATGTATTTTAGTTCAAATGATGAGGGTTGTTAATATCTTATGAAGTAACATGATACTACTAAAATAAAATTTTTAATGTCATGCATGGTAATCAAGATAATGTTATTAAATCTAATTTTACTGGTTATATACAAATATAAATAAATCAGCCAAAAAATTATCTATGTGATTGATATTATAGGATGATGATATTTTGACTGGCACTAACTTATATTGGTGATACATGTTCTATCACATTGTACTATGCCAAGAGTGGATGTTTTATGTGTTTTAATTCCCAGTTCCTAATATGATATTTAATGGTAATTGGATAGGATCATTCAGTCTCCTTGAAATGCATTGATGATCCATTGGATGTCTAATTCATCACGGATTAATCCATAACTAATGATCTATAATACAATCATGAACATGTATATTTTTAAAAAATTCTATCTTATCTTTATAATATTTATCAGGAGAAATAAAGATAAGAGAGGTAAGAAATTTCCATGGAACAATTTATACGAATTCTTCGAAAAGGATCTTGTTATTAACATGACCATGTTAACCTGAAATGAACCCTAGAATGATATTTAATAAGGCCCAAATTGAATTCCTATTTTTTTATAGGCAATTCAAAAGAACCTGGACATCACACATAACCATTAATGAATAGTTTCACCTTTAAAAATCTAGAATGAACCATCCATGAATTGTAAATCCATGCCAAAAAACAAGAAGAATTATAAAAAATCAATATCCAAACATATTATATTTGGTAATAACAAAAATATATATCATAATAATCATAACATCAGAATTTATAAAAAAAAATATATACATGATATCAAACAATAAAAGTAGAATACATTTCATTAGAGGGATCCAGATTGACGAGGCTAGTATATATATACCAACAACAAAAATCCAAAAATGACACACATGTGATAAACTCATAGAGATAAGTATCTACACCATCCAGAAAAAACCATAGAAAAATGTAATTAATCAGATCCACCAAATTTTTCTAACATCTATATTAGAATCACTATCATAGTGATTCTACTAGATGAACATCATTCCAAAAGTCTTCACAGCACATTTTGAAAATAATCTATAGAACAAGAAATTATGCAAAACATAATTACAAAAATTAACATCATCCACCAACCACAAATTATATTAAAATGAAACATGAAAGGACACAAAATAACTACTTGGTTTAAGAAAATGTTCTACACATATTGGAGAACAAAATTATAGTAATGATATGTAAAAGTAAAAGAGATTGGAAAATTCTATACTCTCCTTCACATTATACAAAAAATAATGAAACAAATTCAACTCCACATTTACATCATCTTATAATTTGGTATGAAATTGTATTTATAGAGGTATTCTCCTAGTAAACTGATTCCAATATCTATCGATATTTATAGTTGTACATTCATTGAATTATGTAACTATTCCTACACTTTTAGCTATTTACATTGACTAATGTCAGTTATTGAACATGTGTGCAGCCAAAATATCAAACTTTCCCTCATGATAATTTCAATTTAACATTGAAACAATATTCTTTAGCAACACTCCCCAAAACATGCTAAGGTCGATATTCACTATCAGAACCCACAAAAAAATTCTTCTGAAAAAAATACATCCAAAAATTTCCTTCAGCAAATAAGTAAGATCTCACTAAACCCAAATATAACTCACATAAGAAGTAATTTTGTGATTATAACCTCATTTTACATTCATAATAGTTGACCTCATTCTTTTATATATAGAGTTATTCATCTCCATCAATTAACTACAGTGAAATTGAGGCATACTGTTTCCTTAGATGTTATTATACAAAAATATTTGGAAACATGTTTGTAGAATAACTCATTAAAACCAAATATTTGAGTTCCAACCCATTTTATTCCTGATAATTTATGAAGAAATTAAATTTCATTTTGAATTGTTTTTTTCGTTCATGAAAAATATGATTATTAGTAATATGAATTGAAGTATCACTATCATATAAAAAATCATTCTTAAGATTCCTTCCCGATATCATTCAGTTAACACATCAAATGGGAAAACACGTTTATTTTTTTTAATAGAATCATTTTTATCTTTCATTGTTCATAGGTTAACCAAAGACTATACTTGTGATAATCAACTGAACACTATCCCTATGGAAATGAACACAAAAACTGTTTTACTCTTTTCACAATCTATATCTCATTAACTTTTTTTAATCCAAAAATTATTTAATAAATAAGTATCATGGACATATATAACTACACATTCAAAACCTTTCAGAAATAAGATGACCCTTTTCACAAACTGTCAATGTCTTATTATGAGATTTTACAAGAAAAGAATCATAAATACCACTTCAATAAGAATATCTGACCTGATGTATGTCATTGGATACATCCCAATTATGATGACTGAAGAATATAAATACATTACCATAGTATATACTTCTTATTCTAAATATTTTATGTTTGTGTTTGAAATTTTGAAGTTCCCAGTAAGGTTAGTTGACACTGGATTACATACAGTCATACCAAATATTTAAAATACCTTATAAATTCTCTTCTGCTAGGATGATAAAAATTCACTGTCTTTCATAATACTCTTAATATTAATATGTAATATTTTATTTACATGGACATGATCCTTTTTCCAAACCATCTGGAAAATTTTCTTTTCAACCCCTCAATATTATGGGCTTATCTCTCTATAAGAAAAATAACATCCAAAAGAACATTATAATGGATATTTTATCATCACATTACATATGATACAAATAGTGAGTATAATCACAATGATTGAATATTTAATTATGTTTTAATATGTTAAAATTACGATTCCACATTTGAGGGGGCTTCTTCAATCTATAAAGATTTATATTTTACATAAAATCCATTTTCTCCTTCAAGTAATATTCAGAACCCTTGGAATGAGCAATTTAAATCTCATCCTCAAAATCCCCATTAAGATATATTATCTTTACATCCATATACATCAAATTAAAATTATCATAGGAAATCATGTTCAGTATCATCCTAATAATAGTGATATTGATGAACAATTTTGAAATATCTAAAAAATAAATTCTTATTTTTATTGGAAACCTTTCACCACTATCCATTATTTCTACCTATTACTTCCTTAAGCTTCATAATTATTATAGACAACTAAATTTTTCTTTATGTCTCTCATTATTTCCATTTCTTTATTTAACTCTCACATTCCATTTAACGTTAAGGAATTTATTTCTCCCTTCATCGCCAATTTGAAATTATCTACATCATGAAGAGAAGATTCTAATTCTATAATTTTTGGTTCACCATAATATATTAAAATAATAATTATTATATCATCCCCAAACATATAAACTAGTTTTTTATTTCTAGTTGATCTCTATTATTGAATTTGATCTTTTTTAAAACTCGGTTCCAATGTTTTTTTCAAAATGGTTGCATTCTACACACTCTCACATGTTTTAGTAACTTCAAAAAATAATATTAATTAATCAATGTTCTAGAAAATTTAATTCCATTCAATAACTAACTATTCCCAAATTAAACATCATTATTTTATTTTTACTCAACTACCTTCACTACCACGTTCCAAAATTTCAATTCATTTATCTCATTAAAGAAAATATATTATAATCATATGACTTTATTATTCTCATAATATCACAAAGTAAATCCAAATATATAATATCTTAATAAAATAAAAATACTCACATTGGATATAGACCAAAATTAACCTATTTATTTTGAATCAACATGAGCATATAAAACATTTCAGAAGGTTTTCAGAAGGTTTAGATCTGGTCTTTTAGAAGAGAAATTTTATTCCATAAGTTCTTATAAAAACCCTCAAAAGTGACCATAATATTACATGAATTAATGTAATTTGTTAATGAAAATACATATCTTTGACCTTATAGGCCATTATTTTTTGAGAATTAGATAAATCATTTACTAAAAAAACTAATGTTTTTTAAATTAATAAAAAAAATTTATACTATATAAGAGATTTATTAATACCTAAAAGACATCAAAATCCACCAAATATTCTATACATAAGATTATTATAGATATTTCATACTTTTGATACTTTCATATCTCAGGGAAATGTAAACAAAATAAAGGGATGAGCTTAAAATCTCATTAAGTGTAAACATAATTATTAACAATCAAATATTAAAAGTGAGCATAAGATTAACATATGGGTATAATCCTGATATATAGGAAACTTATACCACCTAAATAATAGATTATAAATTATACCATAAGACTTGTAATATTATAATACATGAATCAAATGATCGTGGAAATATGATTCAATAAATATGATCCATTATGGAATAATTATAGGATAATGGGTTGGAAATTAAGAATTTCCAAATTAACTATCATATTAATAATCTATGGAACACACATTGTTTTTTAAAAATTTTAAATATTGAATAAAAAAGTGTTCATGATTTATATTGTGAAGAGAAAAATCCATTCACTTAATTTTTGAACAAAACAATCCCTACACATTATATTATGAATAAAAAAAGTTCACACAAGTTATGTTGTGAACAAACAACATTCCCACGCTACATGTTGTGAAACAAAATTCACTATTAAAATCATTATATGATGAAATATAAATCCTTGACCAACGTATTGGAGGAATATGTAATACCTAACCCATTAATAATTCATATATATTTGTGTAACATGAAAACAATCATTCATCACATCATAAAGAATCCATAGAAAAATATGGATTTCTTAATCCTTTAATAAAACATCGCATAACATAAATGTAATGAATTATAGGATTTAAAAAAATTCATATTTAAAAGGAAATATATCATGATAACATATATTGGGTGACCAAAACATCGTTAATTATATATTAATGATAGAGGCTAAATGAAATAAAAAATGAAAATGTTTCTAGAAAACATTTTAAAATATTCATATAAATGATAATGTATAAATTACTACATAAAAATTTTGAATGGAAAGATAAGACTTTGAAAAAAATATAATAATGATTTAAAAGTAAATTATCCTTGAAAATACATGATAGTTATCAAAAAAATTATACTTAATGATAAATCATATGATTTTTAATTTACATAAATCAATATTTTTAGTAATTTAATACATTATTGCTTGAATACACACATCGTAAAAAGAGTATTAAATTTTTATTTTGAAACGTTGTTATGATAATGATGATATTAATAAAAAATAATCCATATTATAATTCCAACATATATAGGAGAACATTAGTGTCAATAAGAAAATGGACATGGCTAAAAAGATTCATTGGTAAGAATACGAGTTATTCTTAACAACATTCGACATTTATTTTAGAGAAAACATAACAAGAAGTTATTTATTAATGATGAGAATTAATTAAAAAATTGAACAATATTAATTAAACTATAAAATATGAAAATATAAGGACATAATAATTATTTAAAAGTAGTATTAAAGTGATAAAAACTATAGTCCCATTAATCAAAAATTTATTTGATTGAGACTTTAATGATTTTATGATTATTGAGTCAAAACCAATTTAGTGAAAAAAATGTTATAAAAAATTTAATATCACTAATTATAATATAGTAATGATATAAAATATTTATGTGTATGTTGACCCACCATTACAAAGATAACATGGTGTATAATATGAAATATGTCTCAGGGGGTGAAAATTTCATATCAGAAACCACAACCATGAATTCTTGCATAGATGATTTTACTATAATATGCTATATAAACAACATAATTATTTTAATGACCTATCTAATAACCTTATTCATGAATATAAACATTTATAAAAACTTTTAAAATTTTTCCTAATGGTTTGGATTTTATTTATTATCTAATCTTCAATATTGGGTGTGAGTAATCATGATCATTTTGAACTAGTTATATAATAGAAGTGTTGTTCAACATTCATCAACAAAATTGAATTGTTATTAGATAATATAAGATACTAAAATTTCTATGTTATGGAATTTTATAATTTTATAAATACATTTTATGAGTGTTATTTATGATAATTAATTATGAAATCACTGAGAATCTTTTTTTGAGGATTCTTAGGGAACAATGGGTATTTTCATAAAAAAATAGTAATTTTTGTATTTTATTATTCCATAAAAAAATATTTATATTATTTATATTATATATTACATGAAATTAAATTCCCATAGTAATGCATGATATAAATTTATATCATTGGTCATATAGGTTGTCAAACCGACTAAAAAATGAACATGCCATTATGAATGGGCGATTATGTGATGGTTTATTAGTAATAAAATTATAATGAAAGACTAGTGATAATATTAAGTTTTTATTATTTTGTTATATCATAATTAGAAGTATTTATATGAATAAGTTAAACTATCTGAAGTAATTCCACATTTCAAATAAATCATTTTTTCTCTTAGAATCCTCTTCGGTATGGTTGAATTTACCATGATTGTCTATTTCTCATATTGTTAGTTGGATTTAAAATTTTCCTTCTCCAAAAACATATTAATCTCATAAAAATAATAGAATATATATTAAAATATTTTCATGGTCAACCTTGTATCGAGCTGATTAGATGAAAAATAGAAATTAGTTTTTCTATTGAGGTGGTAGTCCACACAAATTTAGGGATGCTGATTTAATTTTCCAAAGTATAAGGAAATTGAATAATATTATTTATCATTTAAGAATATAAAATATTTAATAAATATTATAAATAAATATATATATATATATATATATATCAAATTCCCTATTAGAGGAATCCTTCTGATGTGGCGATGGAAAAGAAAACACATTGAGCCACGAAGGTGATAGTCCGCACAATTCACAAATGACAGTATCATTTTTTATCAAAAAATTAGAAATTTAGTTAATGATTGCACTATACGTATAACAAAATATCGGTATAATAATGAAATTTATAACATAAATTTAATATTATTTAATGAAATTTTAGACATAATTAATTCACATAAATAAATATAAATGAGAAATTAGTGGTAAGAAATTTATACCACATTTCTTGGATTATCACTTCAACAAAGAGGGATAAACCATTATGGGATAGTATTTTGAGAATACTGGAAGCCACTTATGGTCGAAAAGAATAATAAATTGATATTTGGGTATTTTTGGGTAAAAATATGTGTATTTGTTTTTGAGGGGATGTGAGGAGATGCAAACCCCATATATAATTGAAAAGAGATGACATTTTTATAAATACCAAAAACATTTTAATAATGGAAAGTCACTCAAGAGAAATAAATATTAAAAATTGATAAACAATAGAGGAAAATAGGTATAATTTCTATAATGGTCTCAAAAACCCATTCCCACACATTTTTAATAATTTTTGTTGTATTTATATCTTTGTTATTTTTTTTGAACCCTTTTGATTTTACCGACGTAACTAGTTTAAAAAAGTAATTTATAATTTATTATTGAAAATTAAATTGATCTTAGCACATTATTTTGACCTAATTATTAAAAATTTAATATCAATTTTCTTATATTAATCTTCTAAAAGTGATAAAAATAAATTTTACAATATTAAATGTCAAATGTATTAAAATCAATGTTTTAAAAAACATAACTTATGTTCTAAAATGTGAAATTTGTGGTTGTAAATTATAAGGAAACATTTCAAAATTATAAATTTAGTAATAATAAAATTTTAATACTATAAAAAGTTTTCATTAATTTTATATTCACAATAATATACTAATAATGTTATAAAAGACATGTAGTTTGTAAAAAGAGTATTTTAAACCATTCACCTAAAAATAAATAAATTTTGGAAAATAAAATAATTAAACATATGGTAATTTTGACTTATTATCTAAAAAATGAATTATTTATGGAAAAATAATAAAAATAATACTTATAAATTGTCTTATAAATTAATATACAATAAAAATTTATTTTATATTTTTTTAAAACATCATGTGTTTTTAATATTATTTTATATTGATTTATAATTAATTTAATATTTATATATTAAATAATATATACTTTTATATATTAATTATTATATTTAACTTTTAACCATGACAATTTTCAATTTATGAAGGTAAAATAAAATACTGCCTTTTTAGATGGTTCTTTGAATTGAATCCAATTTAAATTATTAATCAAAGAAGATTATACATTATAATTAGTTTATGTGATTATTGTCATTTTATCTACTAATTATTATAATATTTATGTAATATTGATATGTTTTAGTTGTTTTAGTCATCTTTTGCACTATTTTGACATTTTATTGGACACAATATGTTAAAGATAATATAAATTTCAAGGGTCTAAAACCATGGCTTTTTATATTCTACTCTCCTTAAATAAATTACCACATTTTATTTTTAATTAATACTCGTCGATTAAAGTAGTAAATGATTATATTAACATGACCATAATTTGAGATATAACTTCTAATAAAAAATATACCTTACTTTCTTAGGTTATACAATGTTATTTATCCTTCCTCAAATAAAATTAATAATTCATTAAATCACATAACCAAGTATGTATATACTATAATAAAATATTTTCCGTAACATAACTTTCCCAAAAACATTTTAGTCTCCAAGAAATTAATCTACAAAAAATAATATATTCCTTTAAAAATTTGCTATTATCATAAACAACTTATTCATGCTTCTACACACCAGTATTTATATATCATGATACAAAAGTTAGATCAAATTCATTAAAAATATCATGGATCACTTTTTAAATAAATAAATATTCAATTACATGGCTATCAATTTTATCTAACCCTCTTTCCTCAAAATAATACAAACCATTATTAACTCTAGATGAAGAATATATTAAACCTAATATTTATCTCTTCTTTAATCATTTTATCATTAATAATTATCAACGAAATATATCCATGTAATGAAATAACTTTTCAAGGTTATTGTTACCATTGAATATATATGTAAAAACTATTAATGTAAAATTACAAAAGAATATACTTATATATTTCACATAATCCACATAACATTTAAAATATACAAGAATGTCATTTATATATATCACCCACCAATGAAAATATCTAAGAGTATCAATAATAAATTTATATTATGTTGTAAACCTCACTAACTTAGGGAAGACTAATAAACTGAAATTTTCCCTAATAATAGTGACATAACATGTTTATAAACAATTTAAATATTTTCCCTTATTTAATTATATGAAACAATTTTTTCTAGGTGTACACATGTTTAGCTTTATTTCTATGATATTGTTTCAAAAACATAAAAAATCCAAAATGGTTATCAATAAAATCAATATAAATGAACATATAAATATGAACAATCAATCCTCATATGTCTTCACTAATGGAACCTCCATTTCTTCCTTTGATACTTTCATTTCAATCATCCCTTCATTTAGTTATGTTCTATTATGATTCATAACATAATACATTAAATTAATTAGGAAATAAATATTTCATAAATATTTTTTATTAGAATATTATTGATCAAATAATATCCACTAGTCATGTGATACTAGGCATCCAATTAGGCCAATTTTCAGGCACAAAGTGATTATTGAGTTACTTACCATCCAAGCCCTTTTATGATTATTACCCCATGTACATATGTTCTAGATTCTAAATCCAGTTGTAGTATATTTCAAAGTGATGCTATTTCTCAGAAAACCACACAATATCTAATTTATAAAAATTTTATGATTTTATCCCATACTTATACATATCCCTTATAACAATACCTAGAGATTAAATTAGAGTTTTATAATATAAATCTCCAAAAATAACTAAATGATTCGAAAAAAATTAATTAAAACCTTCTGTGATACAAACTATTACAACCTTCAAATAGAACCATAAAAATACACAATGTAAAAGATATTTTCCTTTATAGAAAATAATAATGAAATATTAGATGTATATTTTTTTCAAATAAGGACAAAACATTAAATTACAAAACTCATGACGTTTTCAACTAATAAACATTTTTACCACTATATAAGAATCTTCTTAATCTGAAAACATTCTTTAACATATCCAAAATATTCTTTAAATAAGATGAAATTGTAGGCAATTCACACTTTTCTTATATTCATATACAGGGATGTGAAATTATAAAAAATAGGTGAAGTGAAATTATCATTAAGTGTAAATATAAGAAAGAGAAATAAAATATCATAAGTGAGAATATGATATAAATATTTCAACAATATTTATATGTTAGAATCTTACACCCAATAATGAATTAATCATAAAGCATGGAAGAAGCCAGGTAATATCATAAAAAATGAATCATGGATTATTGAAAATGTCTTAATAAATAACATCCATTGTAGAAAAATGTTTGGAATATTCCTTAGAAATGTCATGTTCCCATGATATCTACCCTAAAAAACAGTATTATTATGAATAAAATCATGGATAAATTATGAATGAAAATAACCATTCATCATGGAATTAAAAAAAATTACATTATTCATGTTGTGGAAGAAGAAAATTTCCCCTCTTTACATTTTTATAAAAAAATTCATGGTTCATGCCTTGAATAATGAAACTATTCGCTCTTCATGTTGTGGACAAAAAATTCCCATTATTGATCTTGTGATTTTTTAATCCATAAAATATTTGAGTAATGGGATATAAATAATTATTAAATTAATAAAATGGATGTATATTACCACACCCATCAACCATCTATATATTTATATCACACTTGAAAACATAAATTCATATTATCTGAAAGAAACCATGGGAAACGAATTTTCCACAACCCCTCCCTCCAATGATAACCCTACTGGAATGTAAATAAATATAGGGAGATAATGATCTATGGGTCCTGCCACTAGTAGGCCCTAGGGAGAAAACTAGAACCAAGGGTATACAATCTTATAAAATGGGGGAATTTCCCTTTTTTAGGAAAACAAGATCGAGAGATAATATGGTTTATCCAAAAACAAATCCAATATAAATATATATATATAAAATGAAACCAAAATCCATACGATAATCAAGTTTAATTTAAAACTATTACAAGTGAAAAAAACTCCAATATATTTATGAAATGAAATCCAAAGCAGTGACTCAACAAGTGTCCCAAAGTCTGAGCTAGTAACACCCATCACAGTCCACACAATTCTCCCAAAAATTGAAAAATAGTTGTATATACATATGGTGAGAATTAAAGTATAATCATTATAAAAAACCTAAGTCTCTCATATATAGGTGAAATGGAGTATAGAAATTCCTTTCTAAGAAAACGATAGAACAAAAAAAACTCCTAACAGGTATACTAACCATCCCAGCATCACCGAGGCATGCTCACCAAATAACACAAGCCCAGTAAAGTCAAATAGTAATAACATCGATTATTTGGGTACCCCACACCACTTCCCACTAGTTTATCCACTATTAAAAAATGAATGATGTCTTATTTTTTTCCATGAATTCAGAAAGAACAACAAAAAACTCACACAGATACACCTTGGACTAACAACCAAACCTCATCCCGTCACATGGGCCATAATTCATATCACACCCCATTCATATACACCTCAGAAATAAACCAAATCACATACCACCAATTGAAACTAGGGCCACATACCACATCACATATCTCCCAAAAAAACCAGGGCCATAAACCACATCACACCCCCCAAAGAAAACTGGGCCACAGACCACACCTCATCCTCAAAACACCTACTAAAGCACAATAGAAATCATCCTCATGACACCAGGTAAAGAAGAACTTTACCACACAAACATGGTCCTCACAAACCACAACATGCCAGAATAATACTAGTCTATCAATTCCTAGAAAATGGATAAGGGAAGTGTGGGTTCCCATGCATCAATCCTCTCATTGAGATGTTTTGGAAGGACAACCTCCCTCGTGATGATGGGGGTGTTAATAACATAGTGCTCAATTAGTGTGGGGTGTATATAGAGATAATAATGGAAAAATTAATGTATATACATATATGATAACAAAAACTCAAGAATATTTAATGGGGTCTTGACAAAAAACGATCTCACAACACTTCCAACATTTTTGCTACATCAAAATTCATAACCCCACACATCATGACACAAGAACAATCCCATTTTTAATCCAAATTAATTAACTATTACAATTATTTCTTCACAAATCATTTATTCATTCATTTAACCAAACCAACCCAAGTCAATTCCAAACTCTATCTACCAATTATTTGTTCATTTATCCCACTACTATCTGGAAAACTACCAAATACAAAAAAAAAACAAGCATCAAAACAACACATCACCACACAACCCAATCACATCCCCAATACAAAACACTTCTCATCCATTCCACAATAAATAAATATCTCACCTTGAGATTCCATTACATATTCAGGCTGATGTATCATTTACAAGTTCATCCACTAAGCCACTCAAACCAAACCACAACACACATGTTTGATTAAAAAAGATGTACACTGACACAAAAAAGAGAGCATCCACACCTCACAATATGGCCACTTCACATTCCGTTAGTCACTCCCACAAAACCACTACTACCCAAAAAATACATCACCCCACCTACCAAAGAAAACAAAATTCTAGATTTAATAAGGCATTCTTTATTTAATTACAGTTATTAATTCAAGGGTTTTCACAAAAACTAGGTAATCCTAGGGAATTCGTTTGTTGGTCAAGTATACCTGATTTACAATGTTCCATATACAATGGGACAACATTAATAAAAAAAGGAAACCTTTTTAGTGTGAAACTAAGGACCACCAACGATCATGATTTTATGCGGGGCGTTTAGCCAGTATAATTCACAACGTCAAAAGAAAAACAAATCTAGAAAAAAAAATTTGCATTAGATACTTCTACCACTTTCAATTCATTTATGTAGTACTTATCATTGATTATTTATTCCCAACTATGATCTGTAGGAAAAATGTATATCCATCCCACATTATACACAATAAAATAGAAAAAATTAAAAACCCAATCATGTAGATTCTTTTCAACTCATCTATGCACCGTATTGAAATGAAAAATGCCCGCTTGTGAAAACTGCATCACTCAGAAAATTGATCAACCCATTACAGACAATTAAATTATCAAATGATTTCCAAAAATCAAAATCATGACAACTCTTACCATGTAATTAAATCCTGAGAAAATAAAAAGAGGAAACAGACCAAAAAGAGAAGAAATCACTGTAGATTGATCATAAATCACCAATGTACAACCACCTGAATTGATTGATCAAGGAGGGAGGATTATGGCTCCAAACCTCCTCATGTCTCATAGGGTTCATCTTGATATAGAGAAAAGATATACCATGAACAAATTAATAATATTACATCCCAAAATATTTATTAAAACTACACATGATTGGGGTATTACATGACATGAAATTCTTTGTTGTGTAGTGTAAGACCCAAGGATCAGTTTCTGCCAAAAAGCATGTTTCCTATCGATTTTTTCTATTTGTCAAACCCTAAAATATTACACATCATGAAACTCTTCTTCAAGTTTTTTAAATATCTTAACATTGTGAAAACACCAAGATAAGACATGAAATAGAGTTTGATCTTGTGTAACATGATTACATGATGTCTAATCACCCCACTTCTAGCCTTTTGTAACTGAACCTCTCCCAAATCCTTATATGCCTCATTTTGAAACATCCAACCATAAAATCCCATTATTAAATGGATTGGGAGGAAACGTATTGTTACATTAGATACCTATCTAATGATTTTCACCCTCAAGAATTCATAATCAATCCCAAAATAAAGAGGGGTTTGACTAACCACCCCACAAGATACCTCATAAAGAGATTACTATGATTGATATGACTTTAATAACCAATCACAATAAAAATAAATGATAAACCATTATATGTTGTTCAAATTATGTATTAGAAACTGCCATGTCCATGAACACCTCCTCTGATAGCTGCTACACATTGAGTGAAAGTCACACCCCACAAGAATAGAAACCACACTGTTCAAACATCCAAATCAGGGAATTCCATCCTCCATGTCAATATACTCTCTGATATGGGAATAAATGACTCGCACAATTAGGTTTCATTGCATTTCAATTAATACGTCTTGATTAGTAGCCAAGTCCCCCCTTTCAACATGTTAGGAATTTATCAATGAGCGCACCACACATAACATTAACAAGGGGAACAAAGAATCTTATATAAAAAGGTTCATGCATTAAATAAGAAAACAAAACATAATAAGGAAAAACTAAAAAAACTATAGTTATTGAATATATGTCTATGTTTCCCACTCTCTAGTACTCTTCTCTAGTTCACCATGACTCAACAACATGTGAACCAAAGTAATCATCCATCCATGAATCACCTTCTCCTAAAGATATTGTATCTATAACAGATTCTCCACGAACATTGTTTTTTCATGGCTAACCAACTATACCCAGTCAAGGAAATGTGAGTTATCATGAATATAACAAAGAATGTGAGAGATGTGAAGACTTCAAGGGTCCTTTACAACTGTAGTGGCAATGCCAACTGGTATGCCATCTCACCAAAATCACAACACCTCAAGGGGTGTAAATAACCTGGGTAAAATTTTAATCCCTATGGAAAAACTGTGCATCCTATGTCGATGGGAAACCTTCAAGAACATGTGGTCCCCAACTTCAAACTCTATGGGACTCCTTCTATGATCTGCATACAACTTCAGCTGGTCCTAAACTTGTTTTATCCTCTCACAAATGAGCTGAACCCTTTCTTTCATGATTTTCACTACATCATTACCAGAAACAGCTCTACCCCAACCTCTTTCCTACAATATAGAGAAGGACATGGTGTTCCATAAAAAGAATAAAAAATATCAGTGGTAATTGAAGAGTGATTGTTGTTATTATATGAAAACTCTACCATGTATAAGTGTCACACCCAAGATCTCCCAAAACCCAGGCGTGTGCTCACATCATATCTTCTAGCATTTGGATAGTTAGTTCTGTATTCCCATCTTTCTAAGGGTAGAAGGAAGTCATGAGGCATAAATAGGTACCAAAACCATGTTGCAATCCACTCAAAGTTCATGATGTTAAATGTGCATCTTGATACGATACAATTTCCCTCAGAACCCAGTGCAACCACACCACCTTATCCATATACCACTTAGACAAAGCATCCACTACACACGACACCTCGATCACTAATAAGTGATTTGATTTCATCAAAATATCTACTATCACCCAGAAATAATATTAGCCTCCCTGACTTCTTGGTAAACCTATGCTCAAATCCATTGAGGTTTCATCCCACTTCCACTCAAGGACATACTAAGGGTAAAATAAACAACCCTGGACACATTAGTTAGTCTTCACCTACTAGAAAGCTAAGCACCTTGCCACAATCTCTGACACATCCCATTTCATCCTAGGCCACCAAAACTACATCCTCATGCCAAGATACATATTTTAATCTCTTGTTTGTACCACTAAAGGTGATCTATGAAACTCCCGAAGGAACCCACTATTCATCGCTATAAGAATAAACAACTTCATGTAGAACAACATTGGGCTCTGAACATCCTCCAACCAACCCCCTAAAGCATTACCATAGCCCACACGATCACACAACACCTCTAAATATGTGTATCCCTACTAAGAATCCTCCACCTGTTGGATCAAATAATTCTACATTATCATCTGAAACAAACAACCACTACCACCTTTCACTCTTACATCTTGTGAAAGGTTTCCAACTCCTCCATCACTTTGCAAGTCTCAGCAGATTCTCGAACAACCTCTTTATTTAACTTTATCCCCAATGAATTAGAAACAACATTTCCATTTCCTATGGTGTAAGATATCTGAAAATTATAGTCTAGAAAAAACTCCATCCACATTTACTGCTACATGATTAGATCTCTCTAGGAAAATATATAACTCAAAATCTTCTGACATTTGCAACCAAAAAATCACTCCCCAATGAGGTAAATTTTCCATAACATTAGGCCAAACATCACCGCTACTAGCTCCAGACCATGGGTGGCATTGTTTTCTTATGGGTACATAACTTCATATACCCATAAGTGAATAACACTCCTTGCTACATCAAGACGTATCCTAAGACTGGATGTGAAGTATCACAAAACACCTCAAACATCACCCCTTCCACTAGAAACTAGAGCACTAACCAATTTCTATTCAAATAATCGAATGTACCTAAAACTACGCACTTCACATAAAATCATGGTCCTTCCTATTCTGAGTGGGAAAAGGATTAGAAAATCAATTGAAATTGGGTACAAAACTCCAGTAATAGCCTACAAGACTAAGAAAACTACAAACTCCCCCCCCCACATTCTTTGGGGATTCCCAAGAAACTACTACTTAAACATTTAACAGGTTCACTATCATTCCCTACTATGACACTAGATTCTTGATAAAATTCACCTCCTATGTCTAGAACATACACATGAACAACTTTCCGTAGAGCTGGTGGAATAAAATAACCTACAAGATAGTCCTAAGATTCTCGACATGTTTCTCCACTAAATATGAGTAGTTTAGGATTTTATTGATGAAGATGATGATGAAATTATCTAGGAATGAAAAAAAATCATAAGCCACATGAATACATCATGTGAGGTTGTAACAACGAATGACATGACTATACACTCGAAGTTCATATACCAACACCTGAAAGCAGTCTTCGGTATATCACCCCCATTCACCCACAACTGGTGGTATCCAGACCATAGATCAATCATATAAAACAAACATTCTCCAATAAAATGGTCAAAAATATCTTACATCCTAGTAAGAGGGTAAATATTATTGACCATCACCTAATTCATACTCAGGTATTCTTTGAACAACATTAGAGAACAACCCACTTTCTTTGCAAAAAAAATTGGAGCACCCCAAGTTGAAAAACTAGGCCAGACAATTACCTCCTTTATAAGATAATTTAAATGAATCCTCAAATCCCACAAATCAAGAGGTTCCATCCGATAATGAGCAATCAATATTGAAAAATAACCAAGATTAAGGTCTATCCCTAACTCAACATAATGTCAGGGGAGTATCATCACAACCACCTTGAGAAAAATTTCCATAAACTCCCTAACAACTATAGGAACCTACACTATCCCAACATATGCATATTACACTGATAACACAGCCAACAAAGAAAGAAGATGCTATACAATACGAATTATCTCATGAAAACCCCATTTCCAATGAAATCATGATGCCAAACATCCACATCTTAAATCAAAACTCTCATCTCGAAGAACGTGATAACAAAATGCATGTAATACAAACAGTCGAGGTCAAGAATGAAATCATTTGGCTACATCTTGAAAAAACAAATTTGTGTTCTTTAACATACACATCTTTTCTTTTGAGGTTGTAATTTGGAAAGAGGAGTAATAGTGGTTGAGGGTGGTCTTCATGCCTATTACATGACATGAATGTGGTATATATGCCATGTATTCCGAGTAAACACAGTGTAATAGTCTATCCATTGCCTATTCATGACATATAAATGACATTGGATGAAAAGGGGGAAATAACCATATACACGATGCATATTTTCCAGTACACAATCTGTATTTTTTTCTTCTAAAATGGATATTAGATTCTATTTCATTATCGGGATAGAACTCTCCTCCCTTTTTTGATGAACTACAGTGCCAAGGTGACACGAGGTAAGGGTTGCCTTACGATTCTGTAACCGGACTCCATTTCGATTGTTGTCATTTTCATTGGAATACTTTTGGTACATTATTGATTCCTCTTCACCATTATTCATCTATATTTATGTCAAACTAATTATTTATGTTTGGGTGTCCATGCTTGTTTTTCAAATCTACTCCATTGTAGGCCGAATTAGAGGCCGACACTGTATGAGGAGAGCCGTACTAGTACAAGGTAGGTGGTCCCATTCATTTCTCTAATTATCAAGATGTTTATATATGTCAGAGTGTTGCATTATAATTTTTGTGGCTGTCTCCTTAATTTATAATTGACCCTTATTGTTGTCTATTGATGTTTAGGAAATTGAATATGTGTTTAAAATCATGTTTTAGGTTTTATACCTTGATTGAGGGACACCGCATGGGTGAGTTTCCTTAGATAACCATTTATGTAAATTTTTCCAAGGATTCCCATGAGGATTTCCATTTTTTGAATTTCTTTGGTTGATAAATTTTTTTTATTTGCTTATAAATTACAAGTTTTTTTAATTGTAATTGAATTTGTTAGGGTATAATATTTTTGGTTTTCCCCTTCACCATTGTATGCATATTCTTGTTTAAGAACCTTAGATATGTTTTTATTGAACTATAATACTTCCCAAATCAGTTATTTATTGTTATATCCATGTAATAGTTTAATTTACATGTGTTTCATATTACAAAATATGTTCCCACGTGAGTTTTTTAATGCTACATCCATGCAATAGTTTAATTTACAAGTCTTGCTTCTTATATGAAATGTTTAATTAAAATATAAATATTAAAGGGGAAAATAGTGATGGTCAAAACATGGTCTTAGGTTAAAAGGATATTGATGGGATCGTTGACTATTTCACCTTATACCGAGGGTGAAACATGTATTCATTTTAGAATGCAAGTGATACAGTAAAATAGGGTGTCATTATGTTAAGTTATGAGCAAGCCACATATGTTGTGGTTGGGCACATGTTGGATTTATTTAAATTATGAGTGAAGCATGGATCTAAGGACTAATGCCATAGATGAGATTTATTTGCAATGTTTATATGTCACGAGTTGAATTTTCCTTATATCTCACCTAGATTAATGCTAGGTTCATGAGAGAATCGTCGAAATGGGTTCATAGGATTTTGGTGGAATTGAACTTGGAGTGATACTTAAATTACAACATAGTAATGTCGATGACGGTCTCTGTTTATAAATTTAATATAGAAATGGAATGTATTATAAATAATTTTCTATGACAAAGTAAAATATTAGATTTAGTATTCACTTTTTTTTGTTTAGATGGTCTTTTGAGAAATACGTTATGCTTACATTATACAAGGGATTCCGAGCCTATACTAGATCTTGAGACTTATATATTTTAAGGAAATAGAATTTTTGTCGAAAAAAATGAATGTATATGGAAAGATGTTTTGTAGGGCTGTTTACTTTTGAGTAATTTATAGCTTAATACTTTCTTTATTGTATATTGCCTATTACACATATTCAATAATATATTGTCATAGATATTGGGTGTTTTCCTACTAGGATTTAGTCTCACCTCCTATTTCTATAATGTGTTTGGCCCAAACATATTATATCATTGCAAGATTCGATAATGGAAAGAGCCCTCTATAGGTACTTGATATGATGATTAGGATCAAGAGAGCATGGGACCAAACCAAGGCTTATGATGCTTAGTTTCTTTTATACATTTTTTTCTAATTTTGGTCATTATATCATGTATTGCTATAGTGTATCATGTTGTTGATATTTTCTTAAAGTATGTAACATGTTGTATCATCATTTGTAGGATATCATTATGTGTTATTTATATCATCACTCTACTATTTTTTAATTCTATTTTTGGTTTTACAGCTTCATATATTGTTTTATATTGTTTTCCACTATGCCAAACTCTCTTAATGGGGGAATAGTCTCCCCACTATCATCCCTAGGACTTTGCTACTAGTCAGCAGCCTCTGACGATTGGGGTGATGTGTTTGAGGCCATGTGGCCAACTAGGTATGGGGAACCTTTGGGAGGATTCCGGATCCAGGACATTACAAAGTGGTATAAAAGGATTATATTAAATAATGATTTCATATTTCATTATGATGGGAAGATATAGAAATGCAACAAGATGTGGTAATAATTTGTGCCTTGGAGTATCTATCTCATATACAGTGAAAATCCAAATTACCTCAAATTTAATTGTGTTTTTTGGATTTTTAGTTGTTATAGTGGATTGGATTTTAACATTTGGGTGACAAACTTGTATTGAGATTATATTATTGATATTATTATGGTTATATTTTGTCACAACATGGAGAGATTAATGAATGAAAACTCTTGAATTATATAGAGACTTGCTAGAGATCACAAGCCATGCATTCTTTTCATTATATTTAGGATCATTATTGATGACATGATGTTGTGATAGGTATAGTGATATATCTTAATGATATTGCGATAATTTTATTAGTGAATGATATAGTTCAAATTGGATGGATTCCAAGCTTTGATCCCTGGGTTTCATGGGCCCTCTTGGATTACTATTTGGGGAATTATGTTGTTGCCTTGTATTGAACCATGTTTTGATGTGCTATAGGCGGATGTTAATCTTTGATTCAAGGGGTGTATGGCCCCCACAAATCATTATTAGGCATACCATTATGAATATGGATGTGAACATAGATTTATTTCATTGGTTTCAGAAAATATGAGGGTATCACCTTATGGAAATCCATGTTACTCTGTGTGTGGTAGAGGGGAACACATCATGTGTTCATCCTATTTGGGGAAGATGAAGTTAAGGAGGTACACACCATGTATGGCGTATAAACATAGTGCAATGGTATGTGGATGCTTAGCTGAGTCCCCAAGAATATCTACCCTTGTAAGGGTACATGGATGTGTAGACTACATAGACAGACCTAGTGTAGGTATCAGATCATGTAGAAATACATGGACTAACTAGGAAAACAACCATTGTGGTTGAGAGACACGTGCATGTACCCCGTGTTGGGTATACATCATGTACCAGTATTATATTCCATGTTCTTTGGGTGTTTACATTCCCAAGTCTACGGAACAATACACCCATGTTGGATCATGAGGGCACAGACCATGTTTGGTGTCTACAAGCCATGTACTCCTCTTCTAGTTCCATTTAAAGGTTTTTCCTTTTTTTGTTCTCTTGAACTATGAAACATGACAATTAACATGAACTTTTGTGTGTGATTGACCATGTAGAGTTATTCCACCACAACAACCTCCAATTGTATGCAAGGATTTTATTGAAAATATTAACTTTGAAGTGGTAGGCCATGAACTACCAGTGGATCCTTCAACTGTGCCAGTTGTTACACCATCAGTATACCTAACATGGGTGTTGATGCACAGTTCCCTAAAGTCATTATGAATTTTATGAAAATATTTCAGAGAGAATCACACCCTACCAAATCTATGGCAGATATGAATTGAGTGTTCTAGTAGTAGCATCCGCCCATGTTTTTTGGGGATGGAGGACCAAAGGATTCAAAGTGATGTCTGTAATTCCTTCCTTATATATACTAGAATTTATAGAAGCCTCCTAAGAGAATGGTAAATCTCACTATGTATATGTTACATGATTCTTCCAAGAGTTGGTGGGATGTTTTCACTCAGGAAGAGAATCCAAATGATATTACATAGGAATATTTTCAGACAGTCTAAAATGATTATTATTTTCTTGAGATGCTAAGGGTCAATAGAGACCGTGATTTTACTCATTTAGAATAGGGAACAATATCAGTTATGGACAACTATACAGATTATATTGAGCATCAAAATTTCACACATATTATAATGAGTGAAAATATATATAATACTAGTCTATTTGAAGATGTTCTCATATATAACCACTAATCTTGGATAAACATCTTCGATATGATTATTGTATCTCCTATAGTGAATCAGGAACTAATTACCAAGTGTAATTTTATGGAATTTGGAGGGGTGAGATAGGGCAGTTCGGTACTGTGATCTGGTACTATCTTGCCTTGTAGTAGGAAGCGTCATTTAGAGATTTCTTATGGTGATACTAGTAGTAATAACATACCTTTAGGTGGCCAAGTGTGGTGCTACTAGTGTGGTGGGATTGGGAATACAAACCCAAAATGTTCTATGGACCTAGTTGTGTGCGGATATTGTGGAAATACAGTCCTTCTACAGTGCATTGGTAGGATGTTTGCACCAAAGGAAAGTGAGAGAGGATTATCAATTACTCCATGTTCAGGAGAAGGGCCTGTAGGTTCTCATCAGACAGGGAGATGGGGTATGTCAGGCCATTATGTTTGAGGTGGTGGTTGGGGCCAGGGTAGCAATACCTTAGGTTCTAAGTGACAATAGGGTGGATCAACTTAGGGTATCTAGGCAGTGTCATAGGGACATGGTATTAGTCAGACCTATGCCTTGCAATAAACCCAGCAGGATCAAGATCTTGGACCTTCTACTATCATAGGTAGTATTATAGTAAACTCTTTTTTAGCTTCATTAATTTTTGATATAGGGGATTCACATAGTTTCATATTTGTGCTCGTTGTGTAGATCCTTGAGAAATGTGATTTTTCTTCTGATGATGTTATTGTGCTAGACACTCCTTTATGTATTAGAACAACCTGTGTGCATCAGTGCATACGATATTGGTGGGTGTTACATCATATGGTGCCTCTATGTATTAGATATGAATTATTTCTATGTCATCTTTAGAATGAATTGGTAGGTTCCTTTCTAAGTCTTTTTTTTTCTATTTCTACATGGTGAGTTTCATATCACCAGATAGTGGAGAGTGTTTACGTAAAGGTGAATGGGTTGTCCAGGAATGCTGAGCTAGACTCAAGAATCATGGGTTTGGAAGGATGGAAAACCATATTGAGAGTTTGTATCTAGATGATGAGGGAATAATTTCGATGGATTTCCATCCAGTGGTTTATCATTTTAGGTATGTCTTCTCAGATGACTATTTAGGATTACCTAAGGTGAGAGAGGTATATTTATCTATCGAGCTTTTTACAGGAGTTGCACCAGTATCCATTCATCCTTATAGGATGGCTATGACAAAGTTACCAGAGCACAAGATGAATATAATGGATTTGGAAGATAAGGGTTTCATCTCACCCAGTACTTCTTTATGGGGTTCACTGGCTCTTCTTTCAAAAAATTAGGATGACACCCTTAGGCTATGCATGGATTATTACAAATTTAACCAATTGATGGTTAATCATTGGTATCATCTAATGAGTATAGATTATCTCTTCAATCGTATTTTAGGATATTGTGCTTTCTCGATGATTTAGTTGAGGTCCAGTTATCATCTTCTATGTGTTAGATCAGCAAATATACCTCACACAACCTTTTGGGGTAGTTATGGTATGTATGAGTACTTGGTAATGTTGTTCAATATCATGAACATGAGAAAAGTATTTATGGAACTAATGAGCTAGGTGTTCCACCCTTATCTTGTACCATTTGTTTTCGTATTCATGGATGATATCATTGTATATTCTCATAATTGACAAGACTATGCCCCACATCTTGAGATTTTTTTGAGTGCACTGAGAGAGAATCTGTTAAATGATAAGCTCCCAAACTGCCACTTCTGGATTGATTAGATTCACTTATGGGGTAACATCATCTCAGATACAAGAGTATTAGTTGATCAGAGAATGTGGAAGCAGTAGTTTATTGGGAGAATCTGAATTACAACATTTAGGTGCACAGTTTTCTAGGACATTCTGGTTACTACATGATATTGATTCAGGATTTATCACATTTAGTAGCAACGTTGTTGGTATTGACTAAAAAGGGTTTGAAGTATGTATGGAAATATTCTTATGAGATGAACTTTCAGGAGTTGAAAGAGAGATTGACTTCGGCACCAATACTGATTTTTCCAGAGACAGAAAATTGTTACATTGTGTACTCAGACACACTAGGTATTGACCTGGGATAAATCCTAATTCAAGGGGATCAAGTCATTGTGTATGAGTCTCAATAGTTGAGGCCACATGAGAGGAAGTACCCAATGCACAACCCCAAGTTAGTGACTGTTGTTCATGCCTTATGGTATTGGAAATAACAGTTATTATTAGAGTGTTTTATGGTGTTCATGGACCTCAAAATCCACAATTGAATATTTGCAACACGTGATATGAATCAGAGGTAGTGAAGGATGGTGCAATACCTGTAGTCTTTTTCCTTCGAGCTGACCCACATGCATATTAAATGTATTGTAGTGGCAATTCTTAGAGTAGGAGGACTTAGATGAAGGCAGTGAAACACGTTAGTGATCAGTGGTAGTTTATGGTGTTGTAATCTAATATGCATTTGGAAGTTCATGATAGCCAGACATATATGTTTCCTTCTTCTTTAGTTGTGTCCTCCACCCTATTATACCGTGTATGTATTAGGTAGCTATTGGATTATGAAGTCTTAGTTCTATGGGAGATTGTGGTAGGTGATGACCCTCCTCTTGGTTGGACAATAGAAGTGGAAGAGATCCTACATTTACATGGTTGTGTATAGGTTTTTGTATACATATGCAAGGAGTTGATGCGGGATTTTCATGCCTATGAATGGGAGGTTCATCCCACTATCCCCAATAAGTATCTGTATTTACATCATTAGTATTGGTATCTTGGTATGAAAAGGGAAGTAGCTGGTTTTTTCATGACGTGCTCCACCTGTCAGTGGGTGAAGACCGAACACTAGCCACTAGCATGACTTTTGAAGTAGCTAAAAATTCATGAGTGAAAATGGAATGATGTCTCAATGGATTTCGTGAATAGTTTACTGAGGTCTCCATGAGGCAATGATTCCATATGGGTTGTTTTTGATAGGCTCACAAAGGATACACACTTGACACTAAGCATGGAAACTTTTAGTGTTAATGATCTTGAGAGGCTGTACAACTGTGATATTGTAAGACTGCAAAGGGTCCCACATTATATCTTTATCTATAAGGATACTTGGGGTATTTTTTTTTGGCAAGGGATATAGAGGGAGATGGGGACACATGTTCTCTGGATCATAACTTTCCACCAACTGATAAATGGCTAGTCATAACGCATGATTCAGGTGTTGGAGGACATTCTATGGGCATGCATCATAGATTTTATGGGTTCTTGAGAAATAAACACCCCTTGGTTGATTTTATCTATAAAAATAACATTAAAACTACTATTCATAGGGTTCCATATAAGGCTTTGTATGGTAGGCCATTATGATCTCCCTTGTGGTGGCTTGATATAGGATAGGAACATATGCTGGGACATTGTATTATCTATGAGACAACATAGTAGGTGAATTTTATTTGGAACAAGATGGCTACTGCATAGTCACTTCAGAAATCATATGCTGGTCGCTACAAAAAAAACCATTAGAGTTTGAGGTAGGGGATCTTGTTTTCCAACATGTTACATAGAGGTTGGGGAATAATAAGATTAAGAGACATGGTAAGCTTTCACCGAGAATCACTAGGCCATTCGAGATCCTGGAGAGAGTCGGCATGATTTCCTATTGGTTTTAGTTACCTCATAGGTACCAGACTATACAAAATTTTTCCCATGTTTCTTAGTGGCGACATGACTTTTGAAACCCATCTCATGATTTTTTCCCAAGGAGGTTGACTTACAGGCATATCCATCATTTGAGGAGCGTCCTATATGAATTATGGATCATAACACGAAGGCTCTCCGTGGCCGGTATGTTTCTTTAGTACTGCTGATATGGAAGTACAATTGAGTACATGATGAGACCTTGGAGTGGGAGTTTTTTTTTATGATCACAGGGGCAAGATTTTTTCTCATATGTTTCTTTACCTCCCTTGGAAGGTAAATTATCGGACGAATTGCTTTAATAGGGTGTGTTTTTAAAAACCATGTTCATCCTTTAAGGTAAAAATATATTCATTTCGACTTGTACTTAAGGAAGAGAAGGAAAAGAGTTTGATGGATGGATGTAGGCCTATTACACGACATGACTGGGGGTTACATTCCATGTTATCCCAGTACATTCCATGTAATGGTCTCTCTTGGACATGTTCATGAAAAGTAAAGGAAGTCGGCAGAAATGGTAGAAACAGACATATACATGAAGTGTATTCGCCTGTACATTCCAGGTATTTTTTTTGAAGAAATGGGAAGATGATTCTATCTTGTTATATGGAAAAACCCACCTCCCTAATTCAATTAAAAGCAGCTCCATGTTGACCCTAAGGAAAGGGTTTCCTCCCAATTCTTTATGTAGACTCCATTTCGGACATTAGAAGATGTGCTTGAACCCCTTTTGGGAGTTCTTGATTACTCTTGAGCCATTATTGTCTCTCCTTAATTCTACCTAATTGTCATGGTTTGGGAATCCATGCTTTATTTTATATCTACACTTTTACAGGGTGAATTAGTGGCCGAAGCTGGATGAGGGGAGTTATATATGTAAGTGGTATGTGGTCTCGTGCCTTTATCTATTTTAAAAGATGTTCATATATGTAGGAGTGACTTACACAAATTTTTGGGGTGTCTCCATGATTTATAATTGACTCTTATTTTTTCCTATTGATGTTAAGGTAATTGAATAAGTGTTTTAAATCATTTTTAGGATGTGAACCCTAATTTAGGGTCACCCCATTTGAGAATTTCCTTAGATGACAGTTTATGGCTACTTGGGTTAGGATTCCTATGAAGAATGCATTTATTTCCCTTTCTTGGGGTTCAAAAAATTATTTGAGCTGGTTAATAAATTATAATTATTGTTGAATTGTAATTGAATCTGTTATCATGTGGGATGATTGGTTTTCCCCTTGGTCGTTGTATTCCTATGCTTGTTTAAGAAAATTTGGAATGCTTTTCTCCAACAATAAACCTTATCACCTGAGTTATTTAATTTTATAGACATATAATATTTTAATTTAATTGTGTTTATTATTATAGGAAATGTTCCAATGTGAGTTTCTTAATTCTAAATCTAAGTAATAGTTTAATTGACACGTGTGTTTTGTTATATTAAATGTTTAATTAAATCTTAATCAAAAAAGTGGTAAATATCGGTGGGAGAACTGTGGTCTTTGGTTAAAAGGATAAGGACATGCTCATATGAATATAGTAACATATACCTTGGGTAAAAAATAGATTTAGATTTGAATTCAATGGATGGGATCAAAGAGGTTGTTATTATATTAATCAGTGAAAAAGAAAAAGATGTAGTGTTTAGGCTCTAAGAGGCATTATTTAAATACTGAGTGAACAATGGATTTGATGAGGGATTCCATCAACAAGAATTGATGTAAATGTTTATATTTCATGAGTTGAATTTTACTTTTATGTCACGTAGAGTGATGTTAGGTTCATGAGATGTTATCCAGAATGGGCTTGTAGGATGTTTGTGGAATTTTACCTAGGGCGACACTTGAATTCCAACTTAGGAATGTCATGAACGGGCTCTAGTTATAAATTTAATATTGAAATAGAATTTATTGTGTCATATTTTCCATGAAAAATCACAATCATGGATTTAGTCTTCACTATTGTCTGTTTAGATGGTATTATGAGTCATCTGTTGTGCTAACTTTATATGAGGGATGTCAGTCATTTTTTAGATCATGATACTTATATAATTCAAGGAAATTGAATTGTTAATGAACATAAAATCAATGGAAATGGAAAAATGTTCTTATAGGGATTTTTACATTTGTGTAATTTCTAGCTTACTTCTTTCTTTACAATTCACTACCTTATATATATATTCACTGATATATTGGCATTGAGCTTGGGTGGTTTCCTACTAGGATATATTCTTACCCCATGCTTGGGTGATTTTTTTGGGACCAAATAGTTTATATAATTGTAGGTGTTGATAAGGGAAATTTCCCTTATATAGGTAATTGATATGATGATTATGACCAGGAGAGCATGGGACCAAGATGAGGATTCAGATCCTTCTTAGTTTCATTTATCCTTTTTTGTACTTTTGGTTCATATATTATGTGTTACTACATTGTATCCTATTTTGTATTTTTTTCCCTAGAACGTGTAACATGAAACATCATATTTTGTAGAATATGACACCTACTTATTTAGATTACAAGACTTATGCTGTTTACTTCTGTTGTATGGTATTAATACTTCTATTATTGTTTTGATATTATTTTCCCCTGTGATACACTGTACTAATGAGGGAATAGTCTCCCCACTATCACCCATAGGCCCTTTCAACTAGTCATCACTCCATTGCATTTGGGGAGATACACTTTAGTCATTGTGGACAATCGGTAACGAGGCACCTTGTGAGGAATCTGAATTCCGGACGATACACATCTGTAGCAAGAATATGTTCCCACATGAATGATGACGTTCTGTCTTTAGTTTATATCCCCACCAAAAATGAAATTCGCTGCTCTAACCTCAGACTACTGTACTTAATAACAGAGGCATGAGAGGCCTCTATATGCATATCCCCATATTATGGGATAAATAGTGTGCGACAAAGGGGTGTGAAGCTCTTGAATCAAAAAAATCACAAGAAAGGGTATTAAACAAACTGATGATAACTCTAACTCTAGTCCTACTAGAACTAGTACCTATATTACATGCAACTGACCATGCCCATCTCTTCTTCCCCTATGCTGATGAATACTCCCATGACCATGCCTAGGTCGAGGTCAATGAGGGACATACTGAGGTCGTACCCTAACAGCTCCATCTCCCCTCAGTGCTACACAATATTGGTTTCAATACTACAGAAACAGTCTCACTGGAAACTGATACTGGAGATGATGCTATGAATGACCACCTCCACCATACTAAGATCGAATGGAAACTGTACCCTAATTATGAATATGGTTGTAGAATTTACAGAATAAAAACTATTACCCGAAGCCTGGGAAAAAAGAACGAGGACTAGATGGTCGAAAAGCAATCTTCTGTGGTCGACTCCCTTCTAGTAAAAACCTTGAAGGTCCTAGTGCCAAAGACCTTACCCTGGTAAACCTATGAATCGAAGAACCATACTAGCTCTCCTCTCATAGTTAATCTCCTCACATGTTCATCTTCTCGACCACAACTTCATTTTTCTAGACCACTAGATACATCGACAATGATAATGGAGTAACCGCATACTGGATCAAACGACAAATCACCTCCTCTAGATGTATCACATGAGACTCCTCAACTATAACGTTATCTGACAAAAATTGAGGTGATCTTTAAACTTGATTCCCATATCTTATACTGAAATACTCCCATGTTGGAATGAGAGTAACTCTTACCTCTTCACAAGCTTCATGGTCGATGAATGGAATTCTCCATGGAACTCATTCTTGAAATTGACCCACCAAACCTTATCCTCCTTCCTCTCCCCCAAGTACAACATCCACCACTAAAATGAAACTCCTCAGATTTGAATAACTTTAAAAGGAACCCATTACTCTATCAGGTCACATATCAAGCTAAAGGTGATCTCAAGCTCCTCGATCCAGATCATGGTCAACATGTTTGAAACTTTTACTATTAAACTCCCAAATGAGGCTATTAGAACATACATAATGTTTTATAACACTGGTCATCCTCCTCCTATGGATAAAACATCCACCGATCAACCATATTAACCCTTTGAGCCTCAACAACCCGATACACAAACGAATAATGACCAAGTAGAATAGCTAAAAGGTGAACCCATAATTACTAATCTCAAATAGTATATAATTTTATTTAGGATTAATTTTAACCCATTTCATGTCAATAATTCCCAATTCTTGAAAACTCCCAATTCAGAAAAGAAAACATGTCTTTCTGATGCATTTACCTTTCATTGTGTATCTACCATGAAAATAGTGTAGATTCAATTGGTCGTTCGGTATTCTCAGAGTCTATGCTTCATATCACGATGGGGGGGGGGGGGTAAATTCCTTGTCCTAGCCATCCTTCCTTGTCCTATGTCATGAACCACGGTAACCTTACACTGTTTCCGTGCCAAACCATACAAATCCCTTTGTGCCAAACCATATGCTCCATCCTATCTCTCAACCTACATCAGATATCATTATTTCACAACCCCTCTATCCAATGATACCCCTCCTAGGATGGAAATGAAGAAATATAGATAATGAACCCCTCGAGTCCTACCTCCAGTAGTCCCCGATGTGGTGACTTGCACCAAGCGTATACAATCTCACAAAATTGGAGGCATTTGGGGGGGGGGGGGAAGTTAAGGAGATAAGATGGTTCATCCCAAAATAAATCCTAGATATATATATATATATATAAGCGAACCAAAATCTATCCCACATGCATGTTTAAAATAAAACCATTACAAGTGAAATAAAACTCCAATGTAAGTAAAAAATATAAAACAATGAATCAACAACTATCCTAAATCCTAAACTAGTATGCCCACTATGGTCCACATAATACTCCTAAAAACATGAATATAGTTTTATTTATGTTGTGTAAGAATAAAATTATTATCTGTATGAAAAACCAAATTATCTCATGCAGAGGTCAAAGTGAGCATACTAATTTATATGTGGGAAAATAGTAGATCCAAATATAACCAAACATGTACACTATCCATCCCATATTCAAAAAGGTACACTAAATTAATAATGCAAGTCAAGTAAATTAATATAGTAATCATGTCTATGATTTTGGTACCCCGTACCACTTATAGCTAGTTTATCCTCTCTTTCATAATGGAAAACATATTCACACTCCCACATATTTTGAAAGAACCATGTTGCAACCCACCCGAACACACCTAGGAACCACTACCACGCCTCATCCCACCACATGGGCCATGATCCACAACACATCCCTCCCGCAATCCCTTGGGCCACAAACCACATCACATCCCACCAATAGAGACCCGGCACACAAAACAATTCAGATCCCACTGATAGACACCATGGCAACAAACCACATCACATCCTGCTCACAGAAACCCGTTCTACAAACCAAACCTCATCCCGAAAATACCTAAAAAAACACATGTCATACTGAAGACCCATGGGAAAGAACAACATGCCTGAAAAAACCAATGCCTCACAAACCGCAACCTTTATGATGAATCCTTGGTTGTCACTACTTGGAAGAGGGGGCAAGGAAGTGTTGGTTTCCAACCATCCATACTCCCACCAGGATGTTTGGGAAAGATACCCTCCCCTGTGATAATGGTGGTGTTTAGAACGTAGTGATAAACTAGGGTGGGAGTGCATATAGAAATAACAAGGAAAAAATACAAGTATACACATATATGATACAAAAAATTGAAGACCAACCTACGGTTTCTCAATAAACAACCAGCTAACAACACTACCAACTTTTTGGAAACCTCTAAATTCCCAACACCACACACTAAGACAAAAAATCCATTCAATTTTCCATCCAAATTAATTTACCATTATATTTATTTATTCACAACTCATTTATTTATTCCATTAACCAAACCAACCAATTATAGTTCAAAAGTTTATTAACCATTTTTTTCATTTATTCCACTACTATACAAGAAAATACCAAGCATAGAACACAACATGGAACATAGAAACACATCACTACATTTCCCAATCATAGCCCCACAACGCAACACTCCTCATACAATCAATAATAAATCAATCTCTCATCTTGAGATTCCATTACATAGAAAGGTTGATACATACTCAATAAGTTTATCGACCACACCACCCAAAGAAACCTACAACACACACATGTGCTTCACAAAGGTACCAAAACATAGATTAGATCACACACACACACACACAAACGCATAGCCACTTTACATTCCATCAGTCCAAAACACATAAATACATCAATCCCCCAAATGTTTTCCCTCATACCAATTCATAAAATCATTCAAGATTTTACAAGGAATATCTTATTTAATTTGACTTGTTAATTAAATGGTATTCATAGAAACTAGGAAATCCTAGCGAATCTGTTTATTGTTCAAGTGTACATGAATTAATGATTTCCATATACACATACTAAAAATTAATAAACCAACATTTAACTTGTTGAGTGTGAAACCAAGGACCACAAACGACCATTATTTTCGGTGGGGTTACTAGACCATATAATTCATAACATTTAAAAAAATTAAATCCAAGAAAACATGCACCTAAAATCCTTCCACCCCTTTCAATTTATTTTCCAAATTCTTATCATTGATTTGTGTGGAAATAATATGATCCTCTAGAAAAAAATTTGATCCCTCCCACATGATTCATAATCATGTGAAAACTAAGTAAAACCCTACCTTGAAGAATCTTTTCAACTCATCTATACACTGCAGGGAAAAGAAGAATGCTCAAAAGTGACAACCACACATCTTGGAACACATATCAACCTATTCCGCACCATAATATTATAAAAAAACATCCCAAAAATCCAAAACAATTCAAACTATAACACGAAAGCGAATCACCGGGAATGAACAAGAGGAAACAAATGAGAAATAAGAGAAAACTCTTTACAGATCGATCATAGATCACCAACAAATAACAAATGGGATTGATAGATCAATGATAGAGGGGAAGGGTTCGAAGGACTCCTTGGGGTACCTAGGGTTTATCTTGAGTGAGAAAAACTATATTTAATAAATTAATGAATAATGGTTTGGCTCAATAGAATTATTAAAACTGCACATGATCTGGGTATTACATGACTTATAATACTTTGTTACGTTGTATAATACGTGGGAATCAATTTTCCTCAAAAAACTCATCACCACTGATTTTTTTTTCAATTCATGAAATATTAAATGTCATGACACACATCTTCACACAATGTAAAATATATTCATGTTGTGAAAACTCAAAGATAAAAAGTAAAACAATGTTTCATGTTGTTTTACATGATAACACAATGTGTAATCACCCAAATTCCATCCATTAGAAACAAAACGTCTCAGGACTCCTTCCGAGCCTCCTATAAACTCTTCCAAACCACCAAACCCCACAATTCAATGGGTTGGGAGGACACAGACCATTAAATTATTGATTTGTTAAACATTCAAAAAATATTACATTACAGGAACATAAAAAATCATATGATATCGAAATTCTCATTTCCAAAAGGAATCACAATATAATAACATATATGTGCTGATTAACATATAACTTCATAAAATATGAACCTTGACTGTTAAATATAAGTGAAATTTTAAATATTATTACAAATCCTCTTAAAACATTTATAAATAATATCATGTACTAATAAATTTCTGAAAAAAAGTTTCATGTGAAATATACGAATTTTATAAAACCTATTATAAATTTTTAAAAAAAAATATATCATTGAAAATAAATATTTATTATAAAATACATGGAAAAATAGATAAATTGTTTGATTTTGAATGGATATAAAATTTTTTTAAAAAATATTAAAATTCCATTATTTGGAAACTGACATCACAATAAGAGTATTAAATATACCTATTGAAAAGTTGTAAAATGAATTATTATAATAATATTAAATAATCCATATTATCATTTTGAAAAATTAAGGAGGATATTTTGTGGAATTGTGACATTGACATGGATGAAAAGATTCATTGGTAATAATGAGACTTATTCATACCAACATGACACATTTATTTTTTGAAAATAAATTTTCAATGAAGTTGTTTTTTGTGATTATAATTAATTTAGAATATATAATAATGAGATAATAATATATATAAAATAGGTGAATTATATGATTAAATAAGGAATGGAAATGTTTTTTCATGTTAAAAAGTTATCAACCCAATGAATTAGAAATTGAGACAATAAAGCCTGTATAGGTTTTTTAATTTTGGATTCAAAACCAAATGAGAGAAAGAACATGAAATTAAATAATGAAATTGATTAATTATATTAGAATCATAAAAATACTATTAAAGGGTTAGTAGATATACTATTTTATAGAAAAGATGGTGAATAATAATAAATAATTCCCAAGGTTAGAAAATTAGAGAAAAAAACCCTAACCTTGAATTCATGCTTAATTGATTTCACTTTAACTTATTCTTTAAAAAATAACCATAAAAATCACTTATTTATGAAAATTATTCATATATGAATCCTTTTATAAATATCATTTATAATTATTATCTATATATATTTAAGTTTCTTATTATTTATTTTCAATATCTTGTGTGAGTAATCTTGATCATTTTGATCTAGTTTCATCGTAGCTAAATTATTCTTCATTCATATTCAAAATTTCATTATTAATAGATAATATATGTTACTATAATATTTTTATTATTATAGTTTAAAAATTTATAATATCATTTTATGAGATATTTGGTTATGATAATTGATGAATAATTCGGTGATGAGCTTGTTTTGATGATTCAAAGTAAAAAAAGGTTATTTTATTAACAAATGAGTAAAATTTATATATTAATAACAGAGAAAAATGTTTCTTTATTTAACTATTTATAGTATATATTATAATAAATTATAATTCTATAGTAATTCATGATATAAATTTCTAGTATTGTTCAATTATGTGGTCAAACTGACCCAAACATGAACATGCTATGATTAATAGAATATTCAATGATGGTATAGTTGTAATATAAGTAAAATCAAAAAATAATGTCTCTATTTTGTGTTTATTAGTGTGTTATTTATAAATTTTAAATAATTATAAGAATAATGATATGTATATGATGTTATTTCAATGTATGAAAAAAATAATTTTTCACTAAGATCGTGCTTGTGGATAGGGGAATTTACAATAGTATTTTATCGCTCATATTTTTAATTGGTTGTAAAATTTATCATTAAATAAACACTAGAATTTTATAAAAATAATATTTATCTACTTAAAAAATTATAATTCATATTAAAGTATGGTAGTGATGAAAATAAAAAAACCAAAATTAATCGTTCCAAAGAAATGATAGTCTAGACGCACACATTGATGTTGAGTTTGTTTTCCAAAGAATTATAAAAAAATAATATATTTTATCTTTTATTAATATAATATATTTAATAAATATTATATTTATATATATTAAATTCCCTATTAGTACATTCCTTGTAAGGATGTGTTGGAAAATGAAACATGTTGCATCATGGAAGTGGTAGTCCGTAGAACACACAAATAATGGTTTCATTTTTCTTAATAGAAACTGAAATGGGGTTAATTATTTTACCATAATTATAATATAATACCAATATATTATAATATATATTCAATAATATTGATATAGTTTAAAGTAATTTCATATATAATATTTTCACATAAATAAATAAAAATGAGAAAGGAGTGGTCAAAAAAATTTACCTCACTTATTTAATTATCTCCTTTGAGTGGGGGATTCAGACTTTAGGGATGGTATTTTTAGAATAATAGAACCACTTGAATATGGATTATAATGTTTAATATATGGCTGTATATTTTTTGGTATATATTAGTGTGATTTGTTATATTGTAATGTGGGGAGAGAGGCTCCCTTTTATAAGTACAAATAAAGGTGTTTTTTGTAAATTAAAAAAATTAATACTGGGAATTCACCCTCAAGGAATGTAGCTAAAACACTAGAAAACAATGGTGTGGTAAATGTAAAAGGTCAATTAGGGTCTTAACCACGAATATATAAAGATATTATAAACATCTATGTAGTATTTCTCTCTTGGATAAGGTGTATTTACCACTTTTAATTTTTACCAAGGAATGTAGTTTTTTCGAATGTAATTTTTCATTTATTGTTGAAAACAAAAGGTAATTATTAGATAATTTATTCTTAATGATTGAAAATTTTAAATAAATTTCTTATACTAAATTAATGGATATAAAAAAATTATTATTAAACTATTATACATATAATGAAAAAAAAATATTTTTTTGAAAATATATATATTATGTTATAAAATTTAAAATATGTGTTTGAAAATAAAATAAAAAATTACTAAATTATAAATTTATTTAAAAAATAAATATCATTTCATTGAAAAATGATTCATAAATTTCTAATTTTTATTTATATGCTAACAATTTTATAAAGTCCATGTTATTTTTGAAAACATTATTTTGCACCATTGGCCAAAAATCCATTATTTTTAGAAAAGTCATAATAATTAATCATAACCATATGTTGACATGTTTATTCAAAAAAATTAATGTTATGTTTTTTCAATTGAAATTATAATATTTTTAAATAATCTTTAAAATGAATATATATATTAAAAACGTCTTTTAAAATAATAATGGTCATATACGTCAAGTGTTTTAAATATTGTTTCGTATAGATTTAAAAATAAATTATTATTGATATATTATGCTATAAATATAAAAATTATGTACTATATTAAT
The DNA here is from genome assembly GCA_963277665.1 of Viscum album. NCBI lineage: Eukaryota > Viridiplantae > Streptophyta > Magnoliopsida > Santalales > Viscaceae > Viscum > Viscum album. The sequence goes on along the minus strand of OY728119.1, from coordinate 764,060,897 downwards.
ATTTTAACTGTGATAAATTTTAATTTATCATGGTAAAATAGAATATGCTCTTTTTTAAATGTTTCATCAAGAGACATCCCTTTTAAAATATTTATTTATAAAAATAATAATATATAATTATTTTCATTGATGATAATTCTTTTTATCTAGTAATGATAATATTAATAATTAAATTTTCATATTTTATGGTTAATTTTAGTTGGGTGTTGTGTTAGGTAGGTGTTGTGTGTGACACAAAATGTTGAAGATAATGTTCATTTAATGTGTCCAAAATCATGGGTCATTACAGTACCTATACCACAATTGAATTTAGAATTCTATGGGCCGATTATATGACCATTTTTATAGTTTCAAACCAAATTTCCATAGAAATTTTAGAATGAAGTATCATTCATTAGTCTTTCTCTACTATATTCAAATTTCTTCTTATAGATACTCTATTAAATTATGGAGTTATGGGAAATGAATTATCATGTCTAACTACCTTATTCATAAAAGGGTATTACATTTTGTGTCTAGTGTATTCCCTATCATAGTATATTTAGGGGCCATTAAATTATATATTTTAATCACTTTCAGCTAAATTTTTTCACTAAATAAATTACAATAAAATAGGAAATTAATTATTTTAGAAGTAGACCACGACCATTTGAGTGGTTTCATTAGGGAAAGACACAATTTAAAGAGATCCACTGTTGGAATCCACAGGGGTTGGTCCCCAAACATCAAAATGAAAATGTTATTTTTTCCAATTTATAGAATTTTTTCCAACTAAATTGAAGGGAATATTTTATTATATTCCCATTATATCACTTTAAAATATTCTTAAATATTTGAGATTATGTTTATGTTTCCCTCTTACCTACAACAATTTCCATTATTTTCATTGATGTAACCAAATATGTTGTTTTGTACTTATAGATTATCTTATAGAATGATTATTTTGATTGGAAATTTATTTTTCATCTGGATATGTATAGTGTTCCATAATTTGTCCCATAAGAAATCACTATAGATCCTTTTGTTATTTTCCAAAACCCATCCGATAAATATTTTCTGAATCCTTATTCATAATTTTATCTAATTGATATGAGTTTCTTCTAGAGACTTATAAGGTGTTTACAAATTTTCATCTTCATGAAACCTGTATTATTTATAAAAATATTGACATTTACTTTTCTAACTATCTCTAGAGCTTCATCAATTCCTATTTATACTCTTCTCAAGATTATAAATACATTGTTCAACATGAAAACCTGGTTAGTAGTAGAATAGAATGATGCACAAAATTTGAAATTCCATCGGTATTATAGAATGTACACAATAAATAATAAACTATTTCTAACATTCATTTAATTGATAATTTTTTCCTTTCAGAACATTAAGCCACCACAATATAATTCTTCTTATTTCTACATCCCTTCTCGATATGTATCATATTTCCAAAAATCCAATATATACAGAATTGAAAAGATGATATACTCCAAATACATATTTATGAATTATCCACTAATGGATTCAACGACTAAATCTTTCATTGAGGTATTCATCCATGTCATTTAGAATTGAGATGACATATAGTGGGTACTTGGAAAAACATGTACCTCGAATCCTTAGTAACAATAAGATTTCAAATTTCATAAAATACCAATTATATCATTTAACTCAAATTACTCATGGATGTAATCCATAAATCCCAACAACAAAAAGGTAAGATAAATTTGCATCACCCAAAAATCATCTTTAAAAGTAAAATTCACTAAATCGAGTTATCTTATTTTATGACTTCATTATAATAATCTCAATCTTAGGAATCACCTCATCTTAAATAATTATTTTGGGTGTCATTTTTTTCTCATATATATCAAACAACACTTTCATTACATATTTAGTGCTTTAATTCTCATGAATGTTGAAATCCACATTCCATGAAGGTGACACTCCTACCTTGTTTAGAGCCTTTTTACTAACCCCCCATTTGGATTTAACAATATTCTATAGAAAATCTTTCAATAACAAACAATAAATGTCTATATATATCTAATAATTTTCAAAATACTTCCACTTGATGTGATGGTGTATGCTATAAATGTTTTTAGTCTGGATCATTCCATGACCTAATTCAGTTTTTCCTACTACCAAGTGTATAAATTTGAACCTATATATTGATAACACTTATTGTGATCAGAACTAGAAGAACTCTCAAAAGTATTATTCTAAAAGAACTCCCATCCAAAATTCATCTCATCCCCTTGAATATTTGTTCGGGAACTAGGAATTACCTAATACATAATCACTAAATAAAATCATCCACACACAGATAAAATTATAATAAAAGTAAACATTAAATAACACACATGAATTACATGGTTAAAGAAATATCTACATACATGGGGGAACACTGAAATTAATATTATAAATTAATGTAAAATAGATTACAAAACATACTACACTCTATCACTTCATACCAAAAATATGGATAAGAATTTAATCTCTACTTACACATCACCTTAAAATTTGGTCACAACTAATATTTATAGATCTATTATCTTAGTAAACTCGTTCAACCAACCACTAAGAATCATTGATTCCATTCCATTGATCATGTAAACCTATAATACATTGTTATACCTTCAGATTGACTGATAAAAGGAAGTGAACAAATGTGGTACCAATATATCAAACCATAAATTTTAACACATTCAAAATTTCACTAGAATAATAGACATAAAACCAAAATCTTCTACAAATATCAAGGTCCATATCCATTGTAAGAATTCTAATTCTGAAAAAAATATATCTTAAAATATTCATTTTAAAAATATCTTAATGATAACTCAATGTGACCTCACAAAACACAATTAATTAAATGATTCTCATACCATTAACCATGTACTATGAAAAAAGGTCTTCATATTCATAAAGGAATATATTTGGCAGGTTGACAAAGTCCCGTTGGATTCCAAAATTAATTAATATGAGGAATTTATCCATATAAAACACTAACATTAGATTAAAATATATATTCAATAATGATTCACTGTGAAAACATTTCTTTAAAAAATTATTTTTTTTCTAAAAGATTAATCTTTCAAAAATTTAAATAAACAAGTCTCAATGAATATAAAGTGAAACCAAAATGCATGAAATTTTAACTCACCAAAAAATTGATTGATCATAAGAACAATCCTAAAAATCATTACAAATTAAACAATGGTTTTAGGTATAATTACAATGAAATTTAAATAAAAGAGGAAAAAAGAAATACACATTATGCAATCTGACCTATGGGTTCGTGTATGACTTAGTTAATGAAATAGTTAACTAGATGAATATGAGACTAAAAGAAGTTTGTAATCTCTCATTATCTTCTACAGGCCTTAAAATACTTCAATGGTTTCTCTTGGTTTGTATTGAAAGCCTTATTTCCTTGGATTCCCTCTATCTTGTGGGTAACATTATTTCTTTGTGGCCCCCTCAGTTACATGTATAACATTAATTACATTGGTTCCCTTGGTCCCATATATAACATTCCTTCCATGATCATTCATGATACCATATGTATCACTGATTAGGTTGTCCATGATATATGATAAGCCTCCACTTGACCAGTTTATCAACACATCCAAGGTCCCCCATGCACGACACAATAATAATAATATCAATAAATATAAATATCAATTTCAAAAATATAATATTATCATATATTACCAGAAAAAAAATTTGTTCAAAAAAACATTTCTTGATCTATTTGAAATTGTAAATCCTATATGAGGTACTTTATGAAACACCTAACATTAATTTTTTCCATAAAATTGAAAAGATTCTTTAATACATAAAATTAAAATAACTGTACATGAATAACAAAAACATGGATGAAATAGCATCATCAACACAATTTAATGGATATTTTATTAAAAAAAACCGATTTATTGTATGTAACAATGGTAATCCATAGAAAGGAACCCTTATATTGAGATACTTACCTTGAAACCAAATGAAAATTCATGACCTTAAAAAAATAAAACTAGAACCATTGGAGAGGGGTTATCATACACATAAATAAAAAATAAGCAACACAAATCCCATATCCACAACCCAAGATTATGCTACAGTTAATGTTATGGTTTTTTCACATAAAAAAATTTAATAACATAGGGTAAACTAGTGGAAAGATATAGATATCGAAATGAAACCATCTTTCCTCATGAAAAATCACCAAGATCTAATGGGATATCATAAATGGAATGGTGATAAGAGATATCCAAGATAAAATACATAAATCATTTATATAGGAGTAATATGGTCAATACAGGTTCAATCAATAAGGTCATTTTTCAAGAAATCACAAACATTAATGAGTTGAAAACCCCGTAAAATTTAGACATAAAATTTTGAAAATAATGCACATTAGATATTTAATCACGATCCTCTTAAGAAAAGGATTTAAATTTCCTAAAAACAAATGTGGAGTTTGATAAAACATGAAAAATATTATCCGTCAAAAACTTCTCCCTCACAGTTAGTTGTATAGTTACTTTTTATGATGAAATAACTGTGTGTTCGGCTATATTGTTTTAAAAAATACTAAATTTTTAACCACTAACCCTATGAATGAATGAATAAATAAAAAAATGAAAAAAATAAAACCTAAAACGTACTAGTGGCCTAGAGGATGTTACAATTCTCCCCATGAATCCACTTTCACACCCAAATATTCCTCCAGGATCCTAATAATAATATAGAGGAGGCCAATAATCTCCTACAAACGATTTCCAATCAAACGTCTCATGAAAATATCAAACACAGTTCCAAAGAAAATATATTAAAGGGATTGATTTACTATTTTTTACCTTCATATGATATTCGTTGATGTTAATATGTTACTCCAAAATGGTGGTATTACTCCCACCTCTAAATCATTCCACTCTATCACGTGAGATAGGTCCAGAGGGTATTCTTTGAAATTGGAAAAATAGATACACCATGAATAAATGTAATCTATTGTGGAAAGTAAAACCAATTGGATATGTTACCATGACTCTACACAACATTACAAAATCCATCATAACAAGATAGTAATTTCCCTTTCCTTCCCATGTAATCATGACCTAGTCAAATAGGTACCCAAGGAAAAACTATATCACTGATCTCAAACTCTAACGAGAGATTCTGATGTTCTGTATAAGATGTTTAGTGACTCTATGATATCTCTAATATCATATAATTAAATAATAATATTTCTACCATATCTTGAATGAGGATCAATACCAACACATAATTCTTATCCAACTCATCCTAACATGATAGTACCAACATACCCTCCAATACAACGCCTCAAAATCAGTCGCCTTTATAGAGGACCATTAACTACTTTTGTTTTAAAATTAATACCTTGGTAGGAAACTCTCCTAAAAACCATGAATATAAGAACATAGTCTGAAAATATATCATCCAGAATGTGGATGTATTTCTTCGTCTCTCCATCTATCCTTGGGTGATACACTATTCTCACATTCATGAAGGTTCTCCTAGAATATTGGAGACCCTTCAAAAAAATGTAATGTAAAATGTGTATACTAGTCAAACAATATGGCCGAGGGAACCCCATGAAGTCTCATGGTCTGTCATACAAACATATTTTTGATCTATTCCACCTTCATCAACTCGTTAATGGAAAAATATTTTATGATTTAGTCATATTTTCTATAATAAATCAAATTTTTTCTTTATAACTAGGAGTATGATGTAGAGTAATAAAAAATTTCATTGATATAAAATCTCATTTCAACAAAAAAATTGGAATAGGAGGAAAAAAACTATGCAATATATAATGATTGACCTTGGTCTTCTTGTTGAAAAAATCATTGGAATACAAATTAATTAACAGATGGTCTCATCCTAGTCTGCTGAATATGTTTTCTAAAATTTTAAATCATATTGGTAGAGATTGAGTGAATGGACCATGTAGAATAATTAACGAAATAAATAAACAAATAATTAAGGTAAAATAAAACACCAACCAATTTCTATATAAGAGTGTACTATTTTGAGGTTGAGACAAATCACTTGAGGTATCCACAATATTATGAACAATGCCAATTAGTTGTTAGTCAAGGATAGATGTATTATTAAATATAATCTCATAAAAAAGATAGGATGTGACCTAAAAAGCATCAAGGACATGATCTATCGATCCTATAAAACATCCAAATTTAATTCAACAAACAAACCCCTCAAACTTTACTCATCCCCAAATTCAACCACTAATCAGATCCATAAAAATCTTCGAAAGGAATTGGTGACCACATTTACCTTCAAGTGTTTATACAATTTATTGACATAATAGTTTATAACTAAATACACCTAGTTTATCCCCTTAAGTATCATATACCTCTACGTGAAAATAAAATTCAAGCTCTTTTAGTCAAAATAAACAATAAACTACTTACCAAATAGGTTATATCATGATGTATTCAATGCATATATCATGAATTTCATGGGTGGGGTAAATCTTTTCTTGTTTTTGTATATAAAGTGAGTCATAGGCCACCATATGATCATACAACCTCATTAGATACCCGATCCTCATTCTCAAGGAAACAATATGCACCACATATCCCCTTCCTAGAATTGGATAAATAAAAAATGAAGGAGATTTTAGCTAAACTTGAAACTCCGCAAAATGTCTCTAGTAATTCTCATTCCACTCAATCTGTACCCCTTTTTTATTTAATTATGTCAAGGGGAATCTATCTTTGATAGGTCATTATAAAAATTACTGTAGTACTAAAACAGGCCTAATATGATCAAGATCTTACACACATTCATAGACTTCTCCCAATACATAACCGTTTGAATCATCTCAAGAACGAATGAAATCCCTTTTTCAAAAATAAATTAACAAAAATTCAATAACGTTTAGACCCATCTGAAATATTTATAATTAATATAATATTGTTAAATCTATATCAAGTTTACCGAAACAATATCCAAAATTGTTTATATGCTCTAAAACCAATTCGAAATATAAGATGATATTATCAATGAACATGAACACGATGGAGTCCAAAAAAGATAAAATAACTACTTTATCAAATCCACAAATAAAAAATCAGATTTAGTTTAAAAAAATGGCATAACATGATACTCAAAATACCAATACCAACTTTTAAATGTTTTTTGGAGCATTCACTTCCTAGACCCTTAACTGGATGTACCCTGAAATTAGATCATTATTTGAAAACTAATTATTTTCCATAAGTTGTTAAAAATGATATATTATTGGAGAAAAATGGTATTTATTATTAATATTCATCTAATATAGATTATTATAATATATAATAATTAAGACAATCAGGTCTACCATCTTTGAAAAAACAATTGTTGGAACCCATGGTGAGATGCTCAAAAAAAATAATTCTATTTCTCTTAAGGTATTCCTAAAAAGCTATTAACTATTTTAACTAAATAAGATCTATTAGGAATGATTTTAATGAAATGGGGAAAATCATTGGTACATGTTTTATAAAAAAATGACCTATCCCATGAGAGAAACCACAAAATAAAGCTTTCAAAAACACCTTTGTATACTAGTACACTACTAATGGAAGATGACCATATGTCTTATGCTCTATTGAATCAATGAAAAGGAAAAGAAAATAAAATCAATCCAATCATATATCTAGAAAAATGTGTCCTTGATTTCATGACATCAGGTCCCACTCACCCTTGAAATTATGAATGTTCCCATTAGAGGATAAAGACTATAGACTATGGAAATATAGTCAATATATACTGGGAAACCGACCAAACAATCTATTTCAACGATGAGATCGAAATAATACAGGTCCAATAGAAGGAAGTCTCATGCAACATCCATTACTATAACTTAAATAATTCATTCCTAATGAGGTGTGTACATTTATCATAAATGGAAACAAATTTTATCTCATACCTAAAGAATAAATAATTTTTAACAAGATAAATGAATATGAAACACACATACAAACAAATATGGGCTCATTGATGGAGAAATAAATATCACAACTCTCACAGTTCCCGATATAATGACCCGTACATTTCATTCATATATATATATATCATATCTGATCATATTAATATTCACTACATTACATAATTATGAAAACTATAATAATTTAGTTCTAGTTTATTTGGGATCGTACACACATAAAAATATTGTTCTTTGGGGAACTACATCATCTCCCACTATGTTCTTCATAAATGAAACCCTTAATATTCATATCTCACATAATACCTTTCTTCATAGTCTAGGTAATGTAAGTATATTAAATGGTAATCTTAGATGAATAGTAAGGGTTATTAATGTAGATAAAAATATAACACAAAAATAAAGGTATGAGGACTTGTAACAAAAATTTTGGAAACATACCTTGCATATCATAGATCACACAAATTAGATAGTGAATAAATTTTGGTAGTTCATAAAAAATGAATTGTAAAATAATCAATGAACATAAGTAATGAGATAATAACATATAAATAAGAAATATATTTATGGAATACACATAATCAGTGAATAGATTATGTCTAGGATATATCCCAAGCCATTCAAAACATGTTCGGATTGGGATAACCACCCATGTACCTACTTCGGGTTTAGGATAACCTAATGTGTACCCAATTTGGGATTGATATAACACCTTATGTATCCTCATTTTCTGGATTGGGAAAACCTTTTATGCACCTTGTTTTTTGAGATTAGGATAATCTACCATGTACTATATTTTTCATGATTTGTTTACCAACCATATACCCAATTTTTAGTCTTGGGAAAACCCCCCATGATCTATAAAGACACGGAAATTTAACGGAAATTTTTTTAAAAAATACTCTGTAATTTTACAAGTACGCAGTTTCTAACAGCGCTTGATTCTGAGGCCCGGTGTGCCCGGAATCAATTATCGAAGTTTAGCTCGAGTATGTTCAGTGAACGAATGAGCCGGTTTTTCTAACTTTTGAACTGGTGCACAGATATAAAATTCGAGGGCACCGATCAACTTGTAGTGCTGGTAATTGCTTAAGGGGACACTTACCATAGTTGCATTCGCAAAAGAGAAGTAAATTTTTGGGGGTTTTTTTAAGAAATAAATAGAAATTTTCGGAAGAATTTTTATTACTAAAAGAGGTTACTCCCTCCCATGGGTAGTTAAGGGTCGGGCCCACAACCACATAATTACCCAAGTGGGGTGGTCAGAAATGTGGGGCCTACCAGAGCCCCACCATTTAATTTCATCTTACCGCATTTATTCCCCTACTGTTTCCTTGAATTTTGTCCATTAATATCCCTTATTTAATTATTGGGTAACTCCTCATATTGATTAATGAAGAACCATCCTTTTCCACATTTTAATTTAATCTACCATCAGATTTAATTATGGGGAACCATCCCTCTCCCTTCTTTTTTCGACACTTTTTAATTAGTGTGGTGAATTGATTACGGGAGAGTTTCTTTTCGTGTAAAATTAAATAATAGGAGGAAACTATTATTTTATTGTAGGAGTGAATTGTTGGAGAAGGAAAGAATGTGGGAGAACTCTTGAGCTTTGGACAAAGAACACCGGCCTCCGACAAAAAATGATGAAGAACGCTGGTTCCTCAGAGATTGACGATACACCACCAATCTTCTTCTCCGCGACAAGAGAGGAGACGCCGCTTCCTCCCCAGTGTGCCCTGACGACGCCTATGTTCCTTTTCTCCATAAGGCCATGTACCGCGATGCCAATGATCATATTCCTGGTTGAGTTAGGGGTTTTGGATTACATTTCATTATGAGAATTATACCCTCTACAAGGCTTATAATTGTTGGGAGTCATTTCGAACCGCTAACGCAGTGGGTGGGGACCAACGAAGTAGTCCGAACCCACCTCTATTCTGTTCTTGATGCACAGAACGTATGGATATGGCGAAGAAGGAATGAAATGGAATTTGGAGGCCTTCTTAGTGATGCACATGTTCCAGGATGACCACAGACATAGACAGGAGGAAGAACGGACCACCGGAATGACTCCGGTGGCCAGCGGAAACCTCATGCGGTGCGGGTCGCCGGCAAGCAGAGGTGGCATTCGGTAGGAGCTTCCACGACTGAAGCCGCGATGGTAGGCGGACAGATCCTGCGGCCGCATGAGATCTGGAGGGAATGCGGCGACCGCGCTCTGCGTCTGTGGAGCACAAAGGAGGGGGGACTGCGTCCTCCCCTGCTCGGCCCGCAAGACGGGCTAGCGCACCCCCTGGCAGGGATGGGGCGGGTCGCACGGACCGGGCTGGGTCGCGCCCCGTCCAAGCCAGCCACACCCTACCGGGCAGGAACCGAACCTGGTTCGGGCCGACCCAGGGGGGGTTGGGCTGGGTCGGACCGGGCCCAGACCCCCCATTTTGGACCACCTTCGATCTTTTACCCGTAACTTCTACTACGGACCTCCGATTAACACACCGTCCATTGCATATGAATCCTTGGATCGAGATGGCCATTTCAGTATGTTACACTCAAGTTTTCGGAAATTATTTGGTACGGACGGGTTGGTTCGTACCTGAAACCAACCGGGCCCTTGGAGCGAAAACACTTATATCTCAAGGACCAAACATCCGATTGACATGCCATCAATTGTGTTGGGATCCTTTTGTAGAGATGGTACTTTTTTATTACTCCACTTGAAATTTGGATGCAGCTGCAGTACGTTCAGGTAGGTTTTAGCTTAAAAACCAACCGGGCCCCTAGAAAGAAATTGCCAATAACTCTCAGACCGGGCATCTGATTGACGCACCGTATGTCACATTGGGTTTCTTTTGGTGAGGCAGAACATTTGGATACATCATCTTTGGACTTCGTGATAGTTGATGTATCGTCTATCTTTTTCTCAAGGAGCGGACCCTCCCGGAATTGAGCATGCTTCGTGCAGGAACCCTATAGCTGGCTACGACTGCATCGAATTCTGTATTGGAATCCTCCATGCGTTTGACAATGATGACGACTGTACTTGGATCCTCCATGGGTTTGGCAACGACGAATACCATACTAGAATCCTTCATGGGTTCGACGGTGATGACTACTATTCTTGTATCCTATGTGGGTCTGGTAGTATTGACCTATGTACTTGTATCCTGTGTGGGTCCAGCAGAGTAGCTGGTCTTGTATCCTATCGAGGTCCGACAGCTTAGCTGGTCTTGTATCCTATGTGGGTCCGATAGCTTTGATTAATCAGTGGCTACATCTGATCATCTCTATCTCCTTACGAAGTGTATACCAGTGTGAGTTGAGTCTTGATTCTCAATCATTATCATTGATGTGGTTGACTTTATTTCTTGTGTTAATTGGGTTGGGCTTTCCTATATAGACTAGTTTGTGCTTTGCTATGTGGACTGGGTTGTGCTTGGTCTCAGGAGCTAGAGCCGAATGGTAACTGATGACTTAGGTATATGTATGGCCATATACCTATGTAGTGTTGTTGATAATTCGTGATTGTATCTTTCCTTTGTGGTTTATCCTTCGTGGATTCTGAGAGACCTTCAAGGGTCTCGGGGTCCCTACTGAGTATCGTATACTCACGCCTGCACGGGCTATCACCGTACTACATTGTGTTGTTTGCAGATGACAGATAGAACTGGTCGAGGTGGAGGCTTGTGGAGCTGGATGGTACCAATAGGTGGACCACTTGGCGGGATGTACACAGAGTGGTCTGTCAGACCCGAGGAGCTGAGGGGACCATCTGTAGCCATGCTTCAGCTGGGATTTCTAGAGTATGGATCAGTGCTGCTATTTTACTTAATGTTGTTGTACTTTCCTTTCAGTTTTACTGTACTTTCAGTTGGGTGTGTATACTGGCCCACTTACTTTTTCATCACATACCTTGTACTCTGTTTTATTTAGTGTTTACTTCACATGCGTACTCTATGGTGTCTGTTTACTCTTTAAAGGAAATGCATTCCCTTCATTGGAATTTACACCTTGGTGCTAGTCGCAAGCCCCTGGCCTATGGAAGGCGGGCTTTGGGTGGTCACGACACGGGCCCTGAGGACGAGTCATGAAACATTGCTATCAGAGGGAGGTTCTACCACAGAACTCAGGACTCTGATAATTTCTTCTATATGGAAGAATAATGTTTAGTGTAATGAGTGTGGTTATCGGTACATGGATTCCAGTGTTGGTGCGTCGGAAAACGTATCCATAAACCAGGACCCTGACTTCTGATTTCCGACTCAGTGCATGAAAACATTAATTGCATGTGTGTTTCAAAAGTTTTCTTTGTGATTACATTGTGTCAGCTCACCAGGTAAACTATATTAACCATGGAACACCTGTTTTTTTTTTCAGGATGGCCCCATGATGGCATCCATATAGGGTTCCAAGCTTGGTGTGAGACGACAGCCCACCGAGTGATGAGGCTTCAGTGCAGGGCCCTATTACCATGGAGGCACTAGCGGTACCTCTACCCGCAGAGCCACCGATGCTACCTGCCCTAGCGGCGGAGAGTACACGCTGCCTCAGTGCATTTCATGAGTTTCAGAGGAAGAGGCCACCCATGTTACTCGTGGAGACGAATCCTATGGCCACCGAGGATTGGCTGGAGGCCATCGTCAGAGTCTTCACATTGGTAGAGACAACGTCCGACCTCATGGTGATCCTTTCCACGAGTCTCCTGCACGCAGCAGCAGGATGATGGTGGAGCCAGATGCTGCAGGTGCACGATGAGGCATCTCTACTATAGAAGGACTTCGAGATCCTCTTACACTTGGATTTTGTTCCAGCCACCCTCCGTGCGGTGCACATCTAGGAGTTATTGCAGCTGCAGCAGGGCAGGATGTCAGTAGCCCAGTACTCGGTGTGATTTACTGACCTCGTGCACTACTCCACGGACATGGTACGAGACCCATTCTTCTGGTACCAGACCTTTGAGAAGGGGTTGAGGCATGATATCAGAGCTTCGATGATTCCACTAAGCATCCCGACCCAGGCGGGGGTGCTGGAGCGAGCCCTACTAGTGGAGAGATTTCTCTCCGAGCAGCCGTCAGCAGTGAGACCCACCACAGGATGGCATTGAGCGGAGTCTTCTGCAGCTAGCAGTAGACAAATGACGTAGGGGTCCAAGCGGACCAGGCCGATGGGTGGGTGACCTCAGGATTTGGGTTCGGCTATGCGGGGACCACATCACAGAGCCAACTTTCTAAGGTGCAGATAGTGTTATGCATGCGGTGGGAAGGGCCACATGGCTCATGACTGCCTGACCCGCCATGCAGACGAGCAGCAGATAGTGGAGGGACCTCCCAGGTAGAGGCATAGGTTAGACCGTGGCAGTCCACAGGGAGCAGGCTGACGAGGCAGGCTCAGCTCCAAGAAGCAGAGGCTTATGACCACGGTGCACCTGAGATGATTCGATGTACTATCTATGTCTACTCCACCCTTTCTGCAATTCTTATAGACATAGGTGCGAGTCATTCTTTTATTTCTGCCACCCTTGTTCGGAGCTCAGAGATTCCGATAGATCTGTTGGCTCGATCCTTGCGGCTAGAGACTCCTATGGGAGTAGACTCGACGATTAAGCACTGGTGTCGGCAGTGTGAGCTTACTCTAGGAGGTGTGAGCTTCGGCTACGATCTTCTTGTAGAGGCGTTGAGGCCTTACGACGTCATCTTGGATATGGACTCCTTATCTACAGTCCATGCTCAGATCGACTGTATTAGGTGCAAGGTGCGGTGTGTCGGCATGGATGGGACCAGGTTCACCTTCACCGGAGAGAAGGGAACCTTCACAGTACATGATGGACTCACACAGAGGAGATGGTAGCCGATCACACATCAGTTGGCTAGTCTCATCCTCGGAGTAGTTGACGTGCAGAGTATGTGTTTTCCTATAGTGGTGGACCAATATATAGACATTTTTCCTGACGATGTTCCAAGACTACCTCCTCACAGGGAGGTAGATTTCTATATAGACCTGTACCCCAAGACATAACTGATATCCACTCCAGCATATCGGATGGCTCCCGCTGAGCTTCGTGAGCTGCAGGTATAGCTGGAGGACTTGCAGGGCAAATGATTCATCTAACCCAGTGTTTCACCCTAGGCTTCTCCGATTTTGTTCTCCAAGAAAGAGGATGGGAGCTTGAGACTATGTGTCGACTACCGTCGCCTGAACCAGGTGAACGTGAGGAACAAGTATCCACTTCTAAGGATTGACCCCCTCTTCGATCAGCTCAAGGGAGCACGATGGTTCTCAAAGATAGACCTCAGTTCAGGCTATCATCAGTTCCATGTTCGGGATAAGGATGTGCAGAAGACGGCCTTGAGGTGTTGGTATGGCCACTATGATTACTTGGTCATTCCCTTCATTGTGTCCAACGCTCTAGCAGTGTTCATGCATCTCATGAACAGGATCTTCAAGCCCTACCTCGATCATTTTGTCATAGATAACATACTGATTTACTCTACTACTGAGGAGGAGAACGCCTACCACTTACGGGTTGTACTAGATACACTCTGAGAGCACCAGCTTTATGGTAAGCTCTCGAAGTGCCAGTTCTGGATTCAAGTGGTCCACTTCATGGGGAATGTCATCATAGAGGCGGGAGTTGTTGTGGATCCCGCGAAGGTCGAGGCGATACTTGATTGGGTGCCAGCCAGGAGCGTGATGGAGGTGCAAAGTTTCCTAGGTCTGGCTGGGTACTATGAGAGATTTGTACCAGACCTCTCCAGAGTTGCAGCACCGCTTTCAGCTTTGACGAAGAAGGGGAAACCCTTCGAGTGGCCAGAGAGATGTCAGCATAGATTCCAGGAGCTGAAGCAGAGATTGACTAGTTCACCCATCTTGAGGCTTCCAGAGTAGGGCGTAGAGTACGTAGTATACTGCGACTCATCAGGGACTAGACTCGGGTGTGTCCTAATGCAGGATAAAGAAGTGACCGCTTACAGTTCATAGCAGTTGAGGCAGCATGAGTAGAACGACGGTACCCATGACCTGTAATTAGTAGCAGTGGTCTTCGCCCTGAAGATGTGGCGGCAATACCTCATGGGAGAGCACTTTACAGTCTACTATGTCCACCAGAGTGTCAGGTACATTTTCTCACAGAAATACTTAAACTTGAGACTGTGGCGATGGCTCGAGTTCCTCCAGGATTATGACTTTGAGATTTTCTATACTCTTGGAAAGGGGAACGTTGTGGCTGATGCTCTCAGTAGGAGGTCGGGCATTCATCTACTTGGGGAGGTGACAGAGTAGTTAGCCTCTTTGCATCTATCCTTCATGGATTGAGATGGGTAATCCTATCTACAGTCCCTCACAGTAACTCCTCCACTTCTTCAACGGGTCAGAGAGGCACAACATGGAGATGTTGGCTGTGAGGTGTGATGTGCTTAGATATCCTTAGGGCTAGCACCCGATGGATTTTCTGAAGGCAGGGATCATGTCACCCTCTTCCAGGGATGTACCATGGTACCAGTTAGATTGCAGGATGAGGTGATGAGGGAGTTCCACAGTTCCCCTCTAGCTGTACATCCTGGAGTAGCGAAGATGTATCTGGACCTCAGACGACAGTACTGGTGGCCGGGTATGAAGAAGGTGGTGGCAGCGTTTGTTTGGTGATGCCCCACTTTCCATCAAGTGAAAGCAGAGCACCAGGTACCTTCAGGCTTGGTACAACCCTTAGAGTTCCTGGAGTGGAAGTGGGATGGGATATCTGTGGATTTCATGATGGTACTTTCACGTAATTCCAGAGGACATGACTCCATCTGGGTGATCGTAGACCGACTCACTAAGTCAGCCTACTTCTTACCCATCAGAGAGCAGGGCTCAGTGGAGGGATTGGGACATATCTACAATCAGGAGATCGTACGACGTCATGGTGTACCATCGAATATCGTCTCCGATCGAGATGCTCGCTTTACTTCCCGGCATTGTAAGGGGTTGCAGGAGTCGTTTGGGATGCAGGTACACCTAAGCACCACCTTTCAACTACAGACGGATGGTCAGATGGAGAAGACAATCCAGACTCTCGAGGACATGCTCTGTGCATGTGTCCTCGACTTTGGTCATAGCTGGAAGGATCGCCTAACCTTGGTGGAGTTTGCGTACAACAATAGATACCACTCCACCATAGGGATGAAACCATATGAGGCCTTGTGCGGCCAACCTTTCAGATCACCTCTGTGCAGGACAGACCCTGGGGAGTCAGCACTTGTAGGACTTGAGATGGCCCAGGTCATTATGGAGAAAGTACAGATCATCCATAAGTGAATGAGGACTGCTCAGAGATGGAAGAAGTCCTATGCTGACAGGAGGCGGAGACCACTAGAGTTCGAGGA
The DNA here is from genome assembly GCA_963277665.1 of Viscum album. NCBI lineage: Eukaryota > Viridiplantae > Streptophyta > Magnoliopsida > Santalales > Viscaceae > Viscum > Viscum album. The sequence goes on along the minus strand of OY728119.1, from coordinate 764,044,562 downwards.
TGGCGACCACGTTTTCCTACGGGTCTCACCTCGACGTGGGTTACAGAGATTTGGTCGGGGTGGCAGGTTATCTCCACACTTCATCGGGCCTTCTCAGATCCTCATCATGGTAGGAGAGGTGGCTTACCACCTGGCCCTTCCACCTTAGTTTCACAGGGTGAACGACGTCTTTCACGTGTCTCAGCTGAGGAGATACGTGTACGAACCGATGCATATCATCGACCACGTGGAGCTGAACAACGATGACGGGGAGACTTTTGCAGAGGTCCTAGTGGAGATTGAGGATCAACAGGAGCGGGTCCTATGTGGACAGTCGATACCTCTGGTGCGTGTTCATTGGTAGCATGGGAACCTCCTGGAGAGCAGATGGGAGAGGGAGGCTCATATGCGTGCTCAGTACCCCCATTTGTTTCCCTAGTTTATGTTGTAGCTTTATGGGGACGTAAATCCTTGAGGTGGGAATAATTTAAAGACCTTGAAATTTCAAAGAATGTTTTTTCAAAAATACTTTGGAATTTTACGAGTATTCTGTTTCTGACGACGCTTGATTCCGAGGCCCGGTGTGCCCGGAATCAATTTTTTATGTTTAGCTCGGGTATGTTCAGTGAACGAACAAGCGAGTTTTTCTAACTTTTGAACAAGTGCTCGGAATGAAAATCCGAGGGCACCGATGAACTCACAGTGTCGCTAATTGCTTAAGGGGACACTTACTATAGTTTCATTCGCAAAATATGAGAAGTTAATTTTTGGGTGTTTGTTTGAGAAATAAATAAAAATTGTCGGAACAATTTTTATTACTAAAGGAGGTTACTCCCTCCCATGGGTAGTTAAGGGTGGGGCCCACATCCAGTTAATTACCCATGTGGGGAGGTTAGAGAGGTGAGACCCACACGAGCCCCGCCATTTAATTTCCTCTTACCGCATTTATTCCCTTACTGTTTCCTTGACTTTTCCTCCATTAATATCCCTTGTTTAATTATTGGGTAACTCATCATATTGATTAATGAGGAACCTTCCTTTTCCCCTTTTTAATTTAAACTGCCAATGCATTTAATTATGGGGAATGTTCTCTCTCCCTTATTTTGTCAACACTTCATAATTAGTGTGGTGAATTTATTACGGGAGAGTATCTTTGCGTGTAAAATTAAATAATAGGAGGAACCTATTATTTAATTTTGGGAGAGCATCATTGGAAAAGGAAAGAACGTGGGAGAACTCTTGAGCTTTGGACGAAGAACACCGACCTCCGACGAAGATCGAAGAAGAATGCCAGTTCCTCAGAGATTGACAACACACCACCAATCTTCTTCTCCGAAACTAGAGAGGAGACGCTGCTTCCTCCCCGACGACGCCTACGATCCTTTTCTCCGCGATGCCAACGATCATCTTCCTGGTTGAGTTTGGGGTTTTGGTTTACTTTTCTTTATGAGAATTAAACGCTCGGTATGGCTTATAATTTTTTGGAGTAATTTTGAACCGCTAATGCGGTGGGTGCTAACCAACGAACAAGTCCTAACCCACCGCTATTTTTTTCATGATACGTGGCTTTAGCCACGATGGCAGGCTGTCAGATCCCATGGCCGCACGGTATCCGGAGGGGGCACGACGACCGCGCGCTGTGTCCGTGGAGTGCCAAGGAGGGGGGACCTCGTCCCCCCTGCTCAGCCCACTGACCAGGCCTGTGCACCCCCCCTGGCCGGGTCAGGGTGGGTCACGCGGACCAGGCCGAGCTGCACCCAGCCGGGCTATAATCGGACCCGGTTCAGGTTGACTCGGTTAGGGCTGACCCTGGGGGTGGGGTGGGTCGGACTGGGCCCAGACCCCCCATTTTGGACCACTTTCTGTCTTTCTCCCGTAACATGTGCTACGAACCTCTGATCGATGCACCGTTAGTTGTGTATGAATCCTTGGATTGAGACTGTCGTTAAGGTATGTTACACTCGAGGTTTTGGCAAAGTTTGGGTACAGCCGGGTTGGTTCGAACCTGAAACCAACCGGGCCCTTGGAGCATAAACGGTTATATCTCAAGGATCGTACATCCGATTGACATGATGCCAATTGCGTTGGGATACTTTTGTCGTGATGGTCCTTTGGGATTACTCCTCTTGAGGTTTGGACGTAGATGGAGTACGGTCGGGTTGGTTTTAGAATAAAAACCAACCAAGCCACTGGAACGAAATAGACAATAACTCTCAGACCGGGCGTCTGATTGACACATTGTCTGTCACGTTGGGTTTCTTTTGGTGAGGCGGAACTTTGGGATACATCAACCCAAGACTTCGTGACAATTGATGTATGAGATCTATTTTGCTCGAGGGGCGGACCCTCCCAGAATTGAGCATGCTGTGTGTGGGAACCCCAGAGCTGGGTGCGATTGCATCGACTTCTATACTAGAATCCTCCGTGGGTTCGACAGCGACGACGACTGTACATGGACACTCTATGGGTACGACAGTAATGACTACCATACTGTATTCCTCTGTGGGTTCGACGGTGATGACTACTATTCTTGTATCTTATGTGGGTCTGGCAGTATTGACCTCTGTACTTGTATTCTGTGTGGCTCCGACAGAGTAGCTGGTCTTGTATCCTGTGTCAGTTCGACAGCTTATATAGTCTTGTATCCTCTGTGGGTCTAACAGCTTAGATGAATCAGTGGCTACATCTGATCTTCTCTATTGCCATATGAAGTTTATACCTGTGTGAATTGATTCTTGATTCTCAATCATTATCATTGATGTGGTTGAGATGCTTTCCTGTGTGGATTGAGTTGTGCTTTCCTGTGTGAATTGGGTTGTGCTTTCCTATTTAGACTGGGTTGTGCTAGGGCTCGGGAGCTAGAGCCGAACGGTAACTGATGACTTAGGTATATGTATGGGCATATACCTAATTAGTGTTGTTGATACTTCATGATTTTATCTTTCCTTTGTGGTTTATCGTTCTTAGATTATGGGAGACCTTCGGGGGTCTCGAGGTCCATACTGTGTATCGTATACTCACCCTGCACAGGCTATGCCCACACTACGTTGTGTTTGTTGCAGACGACGGACATCACTGATCGAGGTGGAGGCTTGTAGAGTTGGATGATACCTAGAGGTGGACCACTTGGCGGGACCTACACGGTGCGGACGGTCGGACCCGAGGAGCTGAGGGGACCATATGTACCCACCCTTCATGTGGGATTTTCGGAGGATGACTCGGTTCTGCTATTTTATTTACTGTTGCTATACATTCGATTCATTTTTACTGTACTTTCAGTTGGGTTTGTATACTGGCCCACTTACTTTTTCAGCACTTACCTTGTACTCAGTTTTACTTAGTGTTTACTTCACTTGAATACTCTTGGTGTTTGTTTAATCTTTAAAAGAAATGTCTTCCCTTCTTTGTAATTTACGCCTTGGTGCTAGTCGCCAGCCTCTGGCCTATGGAAGACTGGCTTGGGGTAGTCACGGCATGGTCCCCGAGGATGGGTCGTGACATGTCCCATATTTTTAGTGATTGAGATAACGTCCCATATACCCTTTGATCTCATTAAACATTAATCATTACCCAATGAATTTGAGGGAGATAAAAGTCTCAAATGACACATAATCCATACATTCGTGCACAACCAGATCATAAAATACTAATTATACCTTATGAAATGACAATGATATGGGCTTAATACTAATTTTATCATATAATAACCAATAATAAAGAAATAAGTTTCATAAACAATTCATCATATCATAAACTGTGAAAAATAAATAGGTTTCATAAAATTTTTTCATTGTAATCATAAATCATCAAGAGAAAGAAGAAAGCATTGGATCATATCCCCAAATAATATTATGATACATTAATGGATTTTATATTATAAGGAAAATTATTTTGAATTATTAGTAGTAATAATTCTTGAGTAAAATAAACCTTCCACTATGGGAAAACATATTTAAAATCAAAACATATATCAAATATTAAAGAAATAATTTTATTTCCAAATAAAATTAGAATCATTTGAAAAATATTTATTTCATTATGAGGTCAATGTTCTTGGAAATATCATTCAATTTTTACATGTTATAATTAATATTACATTTATATTTTTGGTAAAAGTCCAAAATACTTATTTGTTAAATGATATGAAGCTTCACTTTAAGCAAATGTTTAAAAAATAAATCACGGATAAAAATGTTTTGAATAAATAATTTTATAAATGTAAAATAATTTTTTAATATTTTTATAAAACATGGATATTAAATAAAATATATTTGAGACTAAATTGAGAGATAATGTTTATTGTTCCTGAAACCATTCTTTTTGTCACTTGAGTACATAAATAGAGAAAATGGTTCGTAGAAAAGTATTATCCAGATATTATCAAAGGTGAAGAAAAGAGATGAATTCCTAGAGAGGTAGATCATAAAAATTAATCATCAACAACATAATCTTGAAAATCCAAATAAATAATTATCTTTTAACATAAAACATTTACCATTCTAGAAATTATTGAATTTTAATCCCCATGATAGAAAGGACCTTAGATAGACATGTAAATTCACATATCTATAAAAATAAGATCCATAAAATACATAAATGGGAAGAATATATGATAAAAAATTAATTATACAATGAATATAGATTGTGTCCCATTTAAATAAATATGAGATAAAAATATCCTTACATCGAGTCTCGACATTTTTCATACACCTTTTGAAAATGATTTTCATTGGAATAACTCATTAGGTTAAAACCAAAATCCTCAAAAGGATTGGTTTTAAATCAAATTAACACCATTATGATTGTATGATATATGTAAAGAAGATATTTGGGTAGATCATGGACAATCCAAAAGTCATTGGAATTGTGTATAATAGATGAGAGTGGGTTCCTTTTATAAGTATTAGAGAGGACACAATTTTATTTTTTGAAAAAAAAGTTATACCCACATTTTTCAGATGAAACTAGGCTCTAAATTACTGATTATGAATTTATATATGATAAAAAGTAAATTTTATTCTAGAAAATAGGAAATGGATATGTATTTAGATCATTTTAATCATTATATTTTTAATTTAACCCCTCATATATCTATTATAACTTAACAATAGTTATCAATTTTTAGTATGTTTACTTTTAATTATGATAAATCTATGTTCAACACATTACATAATATTAATTTATATAATTCCAAATATTGAATCCATTTTCACAAATTCCATTCAGGGATGTGGTAGAATTTAACGTAATTTTAAACCAGAATATGTGATGAAAAAGCATGTTTCTAATGAAAATTATTTCATAAGTATTGAATGTTTTATTATAAAAATTCAATATATTATTGAAAACAATTTCACAAATTGGGATAATAATGATATGATTGAATTATTTTTTCCTTCAAAACCATCATAAAAAAATAACCTATTGTTTCTTAATTGAAAAGGTTGTTTTAAAAAAAATTATAATTTTTATATATTTATTAAAAAATTATTCTATTCAGAAAAATCCAAAAAATTAAACCTATGATAATTATTAATTATTGATGTCAAAAATGAATTTATTTTTTTTAAAAATACATTTCTTAAATTTGGAAAAAATTAATTTTATTATTCATTCAAAAAAAAAAATCGTTAAAAAATCATTTTCAATGAATATAAAGACTAATACAAAAATAAGTACTTACTTATGAATATATTTTTTAATCTAAATATTTTATAATTTTTTTCAAATATTTTGTTATTCTTATTCACTACACCATGTTTAATGACAATCTTATAATGAAATTATTTAAAAATAATATTAATAATGCATCCTAGTTCTTTAATAATTTGGTTTTCATACAATGTAAGATATCAATAAAATTAAATTTATTTGAGAAAAAATCATAAAATTTTTGGGTGTTCCTGAATGCTCAGATTATGTGTCCTAAAGTTCCATCTATATTTGATATAGACATCATAATGTAGTCTCACACCCATAATTATTAATCTAGTGAGGTCTTAATTAATGATATGGGTGAGATCAGACACCCCTAGATGATTCAAATCACACCTGTATACCCAAACCAGATGAATAAGAAAAACTACTCCCCAAAAAGGGATACCGATAGAAGTTATGAATATGAATAAAAACATAAAATGGTGGAACTTTCTCAGATCCTCTTGGTTTTTCATCCCTGTTATGGCAAGAATTACTACAATGATAACAAGTTTCCATTTTAAAACATAAAGATTCCACTGGGAATGAAATCGATGATAATTGAAAACAATATTCCTTTACTCTCATCAGTCTCATCCACCTTCCTATTCTTGATAGAGTAAGGTCTATAGATATATCTAGTTATCTGAGGAACCCCACTTATATCTATTTTCCATCTAAATCTTCATAATCAATAAACTCTATATATCAACTTAATATTAGTCGATAAGTAATGGTCAATAATCATGGACCTGATCTCCACCTTGATAAATATTTCAAAATGTGTATGCTTGATATATTAATTTTTGAGGATATTGGGAGACAAGTTAACTAACATAAAAAATTGGGTACCATATTCCATCACTAAATAGTCTCCTTTTTCAATCTCCACGACCTTATGGGCTTTCACTACCCTTACTCTCTCTAGGCCAAAATCCTGGTTGAAATCCTTCTTGAAGGTTTCATAGGAGATATCCTCGTAACTCTTCTATTGTTCCATGGGTTCTAACTAAATACTACCTTGTCTTTCCAATATATAGGTGGTGAATATAACTATAGAGGTATTAGGGTCTTTAAAAGATGGAATATATCTTCAAAGATTTCAAAAAAAATATGCTCAAAGGTACATTTATCACCATAAGTAACTAGTTGGTTCTTCTTGCTAAAATCTTGATCATGGTAAAACATTCATAATTGACATCATTATCCTTCTTGGACATAGGATCAGTTAGATTGGATTACTAGTTCTACCAATTATGTATCAACAAGAGTGGGTTTTTATAGAACATTCTCTACAACTACCTTCATTTTTTTGAGGTGGAATTTTGGAGAGACATTATCTTAAAAAAGGAGAAAATTCATTATGTTCAAAAAATAATTTTAAAAAAATCAATTAAAAAAACATATAATAAATCTAAAACAACCAACATTAATGGAAACCTAAATTAAAAATGTGGTGCTAAAAAATAAAAAAATTTAAATATGTTTTCTGTGCATGGTTTGCCACATGGTTTGAAAAAACATGCACCAACAACGTCAAATATCACATAAAGGCTTGAATACCAAGATTCAAGAAATACTTGTTCCTTTTATTAACTATGTTTCTAAATTTTATCCATTTTATATCCAACCATAGTTCACCTCGAAGCTAAAATTATCTCAAACCCACTTATGTGTTCTTCCTAAAACACAATATAATTGATAAAATATTTCAAATATCATAAAAACCTTATATATTGTTTAATTTGTTAATAAAACATATAAAAACCCATTGTAACTTGTGGTTTGATATGATGTAATGTTAAGAAAAACTCCTCTATACCCACCTCTCATGTCATGATAGTCATATATATTATCTTCCACTCAACCCACAAATAACAAGATGGATATGATATGATTTTTCATTGAATCGACCAAAGTGAAAACAAGATGACACCCAGATCCCTTTGGTACATGGACTGAAGTGCCTTCCTGAATTCCATATTATATAAACTAGCAACATGAATTAGAATTGATTATTTTTTAATTATTTTTCTATTGAAAATTTTGAATAAACCATCAATGAATTGTAAGAACACACCCACAAATTTGGATCATTAACAATTATAAATATCTAAATAAATTATACAAATTAATGATATAAAATAGTTTTATAAAAATTATGAATTCACAACTTATAAACAATACATATACATGACGTCAAAAAGTAAAAGTATATAAAATATCAAAATAAGAATCATGGCCAATGAATTAAATACATATCATCCCAAAATACCTGAATCACTAAATAATCCACATGATATAAACTCTATGAGACCATTATCTCAAACATTACAAAAAACTCATAGATGATAAAAATCCCGAAGTGACAACAAACAACATCGTTCCTTTACCATAACCTATGTGCTGTAAAATAATGTCCTTATATTCCCATTTTCATTTAAATGTTGTGAGGATAAATACCATTAGGATGAAACTATGAATATAAATATATAAAATTCCAGAAAAAGAGTAACTCTATATCAAAATCAATAATCAAAACAGTTTCACATTGAAAACATTTGTTAACCAATTCCTTTGGGTTTTTCCAAAAATTGAATGAATAACGATCAATGAGTATGAAGTGAAACAATAATTAATAAAGAAGTCTTATTAAAAAATCATGGTATATGTAACTTCAAAATCATAAACATAATCATATATTAAACAAATTAGACATAAATTCAAGGGCATCAAAGTAAAATAAGGCCCAATAAATAAGCATCAATGTCCCTAATTAATTATATCTTGTATGAAATTGTGTAAGAGATGGTTTACTACAAGAATACATGAGTAAAATAAGTTAATTATATTTCTTATGTTTCATTTTCCCTATAAAAAATATATGGGAATTCTTTATCGATATTGGTTGAATTATTTCTATGGATTTTTTCGGTCCTATATGTAGAATTCTTTCCAAGGGATCCCTCAGTCTTATGGATAACATTCATTGTATGGGATCCCTTAGTCCCTTGGATAGTATTATTCCCATTATATAACATGATACAATGTGTAATAATACCAATCTATTCCATGATAAAGAATAAGGTTTCAATTGTCTATGTCATCAATATACCCAAGGTCCCCCATGTGAAACATATTTCCAATCACTAAATGAAATTTTAACACCCCTTTAATAATCTACATATTCACATAATCAATCTACCATAAGACACAAAAACCTTTAGAATCCTCTTTTTAAATCCATTTGAAACCATAAATCCTCCTTGAGGTATGTTATCAAACAAATTGAATCATTTCAAACCACTTAATTTTGGAAATCCACATTAAAAAATCAAATTTACATCACATTTCATGAATCACAACCACATTGATATAACAATATTATAAAATAAATTTTAATTAAATTTAATTAAAAAAATTAAAGGATGGTAATAATGAATTTTAATCCCTGGTAAATTACACAAAAAGAGAGACACATACCTCAGAACTAAATGTAAATGTGGATCTATTCAAAAATGATTCTAGAAATGAAGTAGAGGGGTCATCACACACCTAAACCAATAATAATTGAAACAAAACCCTATCCAAAACTCTTAATTTCAATACAAGTTATTAAATTTTTTAGCAACTCGATGAAAATTTAAGAATAATGGAATCAAAAGGGTTGAGGATTATAAATAGAGAAGAAACATTATTTCCTCAATGAAAATAACCAATATCCAAGGTTATATCACTACGGGGATAATGTTAGGAGAGCTAGAAGATGGGGGTGGTTGCACACATTATAAGGATGGAAGAGGGGTAAAATTAGGTTAATTCTCAAAAGAGAATTTTGGAAAATCAATCAATTTTAATGATCTAGACAAATCACATGATTTGGTGTTAATGTTATGAAAAATCATTCACCAACCATGAGGAATCCACTATCCATTGAAAAATGAACACATGGTTTTAAGAAACTACAACATCGTTTTATTAAACATAAAAAACTAAATTTCTCCTCTATCCTCTAGCATTCATAGTCATATGAATGGTTAATCCTAATTATATCATAAACATACAGAAATATTGTTTATTTTGAAAAATATATCTTCTAACCCCATCCCCCTAGAATACCAAGACTACATAAATAACTGAATAAAAATAAAAATAATGTATATTAGTGATTTAATGAGTTTTTGAATGTTATGAACTATTTATAAACTAATTTTTGAAAATAAAAATCCACTCTATAAATGGTTACATGTTTCAGGATTTTATGAGTCCCATTATATAAAAATATTTAGTAAAAAATTATATTGTTTTAATGGAAATAAAATATATATTCTATCATACTTATATTTATCATGTCTACCATATGAGTATGTACAATTTACATCAAATTGACATATTAAATTTTTATTGAAATGAAGGTTTACAAAGTCCATTCGAAAAAGTTTTACGTGGTACAAGGAAAGAACAAATATAAGTTCTATCAGACATAATATGTTGTATGGATACCTAAACATAAACTAGATGAGAATTTATGAAGCCTACCACATAATTTATTTTAATGTTTACCAAATAACGAATTACCATTCTACCAAATGAATCATTTATGGTTTGTAATAGTTATTTACGTAATGACCATTTGATGAATATGTATTAGTAAACCTATTGAGTGAAGAAGGTGGTTTTTTATTTTATTAAAACCACACCCAAGAAAGTAAGAATTATACTTTTAGAGCTCATCTATAAATAAATCTATCTTTTCATTGGAGAATGTTATGTCAACAAAAGATATAATTTCCACCTCATATACATTTCATATAAAAGGGTGCACATATTGAAACAAATATTTTGTTTAGAAGTGTGTTTTTTCTGATTTAAATGAACTCCCATAGGTATTTTTATGTGAATTCAAATGTATATGAATGTTGTTAATATTTTACATACCAATTGATATTTAAGAGTTTTGATAATGTCTAATTGATACCTAAGGAAGCTGAATTGTCCTTAGTCCATAAAGTCACTCCATATAAATACAATTAAAAAATCATATGAGGGAGATATCATCACTGAGATTTTACCTTTACCAAGTCCATGATAAAATATAATAACTGTATAATGAGTAAAAAAATTTGCAGTATAACATCAAGATCATAGAGAATATGACCCAAACCATGTAAACTGAACCGCCCCTAGAAAATCTCACCATGACACACCTTACCATTATGGAATTTTCCTGTGTAGTATAGGGATATATATATACCATAATAGTATTATTTTTCAATTTTTTTAAAAAATTATTATTAATTTTCCCTTTTAATATTATTTTTTAAAATGATAAAATATTGAGATTTCTAAATATTTATATTTCTGTACAATGAAAAAAATATTTTTGAGAAATATATAGTTTCAATCAAGAAGACATTTTTTGACAAATTAATGATTTATTGAAAGAAATTATATTTTATTAATATATTATTATAAAATAATATTTATTAAATATAATTCTAATATAATTTTAAGAATTCAACTGTAATGTTTATAAGTGTGAGAATAAAATTAATATCAAAACCCATTATTTTTCAATAAATATATATTTTTTAATTAAGAATTTAAATTATGATATAAATATATATATATATGGACAAATAAATATTATTTTTTAAATAATCACATTAATTTTTTTGAACAGTAATTGTTTCATTATTTTCAGACATATTTGGCTTTTGGGTAAAAAATAAATACAGTATTAAGCTACATTATGTATTTTGATATCATAATGACCCAAAATTGATGAAATATATTCCATAAAAAGTATTCATAAAAAATATATATTTCCCCAATTGAAAAATATTTATTTGTAGTTATTTTATTGATTTAATAAATCCTAAATGAATTTTTTAAAATAAATATTATATTTAAATGTTTTAAAATACACTCTTTATAAAATGGATCACTACTGCATCAACATATGAATAATTTAATGTGTTTAGTTTCTACCCATCTAGAATAACGAAATCCCATCCTTATTTCTAGAAACCATGGTAATATCCATGGGATTATTTGTTGGTTTGAATGCAATATCATATAGAGTCCAAAACCTATGATTGGAAATTAATAATTAATTATCTTAACTTTTTCTATATAAAACCACCAAACCTCATATTATTATTTAATAAAAAACATATAGAACCAGATTAATCTACCTTTAACTCTTTATAGTCCACCCACAGCCCCACATACTCTTAAGAAGTTTATCTCATGGTTTTAGAAGTATACTCTCAAGGTAAGGGTTACTCTCATTCTTCTATCTATTTTATAACCTTATTTTTATTATTTCATTTAATTTCAAATTATTCAGGTTGTGTTGTGTTCTTACATAACCCTATTAATATCCTCATTATTTAAAATTGATTATATAACCCTTTTAATCTCACTAATCCCTTCTAGGATTCATTATATACACCTGTTATGCTTTAGAAATTATTATCTGATTATTCATTCCAAACAACTATATAGTTAATACCATTCCATAATTCAAAAAAATGGTATTCACCTAGATGTACCTATAATTAATTTATTTAGGACTTCCATGAATGTATCTCAGACTTCAAAAAAATTTATTTTATGTGATGAGGTAAATATTTTTTTTACGATCTATTTGGAACACATATGCATGTAGATGATATCAAAGTTATGGGTTGTCCCGAAATTATATATCCTACCAATGAAATGGGTATTGTTTTTAACTACTGATATTACATGTATGGTTAAAAATAGGGTATCCCAACCATACTATGTCAGGTTTTCTAGGATCTTATCCTTGACATATATTTATAATTTCATGTTTTATGTTGTTTCCACATTCCCATGTTGCATTTATGTTACCATGTTATATCATGACTAATTGATCCATATTGTGATTCGCAATTCCCTAATGGTTCCTTCATATAACTATTGTCTCATAAGTTCAAATATATCATATTCCATTAGTTTTTTTATTCTTATATGGGTCTTTATAGAACACCCCTTTCTTATGTACACCCCCAGGTTACCCCAGGTTGTTTTTGAATAATAATTGAAGTCCATGTGCATGTTAAGTATGTTTTTCATAATTTAATTTTATTTTTATTGTATTTTTTTACATGTACCAAATTTACAAAAGAAAATATACCTCATGGCCTTATATAATTGATTAATGTGTACCTTTATATAATAAATTACGAATTATGGTGTAATAAAATAAGGGTTTTCATAGTTGGTATCAGAGAACTGTCTAGTCATTGTTGGGATTAGGATTAGAAAATTATTTTTAAAACCATATATTTAATATTAAACATAATATAACATAACTAAATTTTGGTAATTTATATATTATATCATTTTTACGAAAATACATCCCAATATATATACTACAGGTGGATGTGGGTTTGGGGTAGATGTATTTTGGGGTAATAACCGCAAAAGGGAACATTTATTTGGACACAATTTTCACATGGTTCACAATAATAAAACATTTTACACCTATTTTGACACTCCTGTGGTATATTCTCTATTAAATTCATAGTTTCCTAAAGACTAATTATTACTGTAAAACAATTTCAATAATATTTTAGGTCTAGAAATAGATCATGGATAAAAAAAATTTAAAACATGAAATTCATGGTTTAAATCATATATGTCATTTATGATTTATCCCTTTAATGTTCATGGTTTCTTATTTATCATACAAGAGTTTAAAAATGCTTATCCCTAATTTTTCTTTTTTTAGTCAATGGATTTATATATGAGAAACAAATCCAACAATAAATGTGATGAGTAATGTGATGTTTGGCCAAATGATATGAACAACCATATGGGAGTATTAATAAAGAAATTTTTGGAAATAATTTATTAGTTAACATAAGTTTCTAACTGAAACAAGAATTAAAAGGAATGCCTATAACCCACTAATAAAAGTTCAATTTTAATTGATACATTTAGCAACCATGAACTCTGACTTTAAATTGTTTTTATGCTCTAATAATCACATATATATGGATCAAATCCATTAAAAATACCTTATTCATCCCTTACTTCTATGAGTAAGAGAAGTTCATACAAGATATGGATGTAGATGTTGATCAATGGTAGAATTTAGTAAAAAATATGTATCCCATAAAGGAGATCAATGAAATGGAGTGGAAGGAGATCGATAATTTTATTTCATCAAATATTATCATTGAACCCTCCAACTAAAAATGGAAGGTGACTTATTTATAATAATATAAAAGGATGTAGAATCCAACATAGTGTATGAGGAAAATATCACAAGCATTAAATAATACTATCACGACCCATCCTCGGGGCCCGTTCCGTGACTACCCCAAGCCCGCCTTCAATAGGCCAAGGGCTGGCGACTAGAACCAAAGGCGTAAATCCTGATAACTAGAAAGGCGCTGCCTTTTTAAAAGTAAACAAAACACCACAGAGTACAAGCAGATGTAAAACACTAAGTACAAATGAAAGTGATGAAAAATAAATGGGCCAGAATACAGACCCAACTGAAAGTACAGCTACAACAGAAAAAGACAAACAACTGGAAGAAAGGAATCAGCTCATGGTTCGTCCTACTCGGATCCTACCTGAAGGGTAGGTACAGATAGCGAAGCTCATGGATCATCCACCACAGATCCTACCTGAAGGTTAGGTACAGATAGCGCAGCTACTGGATCATCCACCATGGATCCTACCTGAAGGGTAGGTACAGATAGCCTCCACAACGCTCTCCCCCGTTAACCTCCTCTGAGTGTCGTCTCGCCGTGAAGTCCACCTCTGGATACCGACTCATCGTGTGGTCCACCTCCGGGTACCGTCCAGTCCTCGAACACTCGGCCTTTATCAGTGATGCCCGTTGTCTACAACCAACACAACGAGGTGCGGGCATAGCCCGTGTTGGGGTGAGTATACGATACTCAGTAGGGACCCGAGACCCTCAAGGTCTCACTAAAGCCAACAAGGATAACCAGAAAGAAGATCTCAACAGATAACCTCTACTTAGGTACATGCCCATACATATACCTAACTTATCAAGTAACCCATCTCAATCATGAGGAAACACAATGTTTATGAAATCAAAAGATAACCACTACCCAGGTATATGCCCATACATATACCTACGTTATCAAGTGACCCATCTCAATCATGAGGTAAACACCAAGATCATAGACTCAGCTCAAACCAGTATTTTCATTATCGAAACTGTAACTGCTGAAGAGCCCCATCTCTGGAGTGTACAGTGGTCCTGTCACGACTCTGAGGTACTGCTCACTAACCTAAGACTGCTGTGGTACTCCTCCTGTCAAGTACCACGAGCCAACCACCCAAACACAATAGTGCTTCCCACTGGGGTATGCCACCCAAACACAGTAGTGCACACCCCTTAATATCCTGCAGAGGTACTCTCTAGATGAGTACCGCTGGTCTACACTTTCACACAGTAGTGCTCCTTCCTCCTTGAGTATGCACCCAAACAAAGTAGTTCTCCATCCACTGGGCTAGTCGACTCACTCCAAGTCGAGTCGGTCAAGTAGTCGTCAGGTCTCAGTCGGCTACACGGTCTCCGTACTCCAAAAGCTCATCTCCGGGAGGGTCCTCTCCATGAGCTACAGGTAGATACTCCAAGTATCTCAAAGTCCCACTAAGATGTATCTCAAAGGGCCACCTCATCATAGGGGTCTCAACGCAATAGACGGTGCATCAATAGGACGCCTGGTCTGTGAGTTATTAGCATTTTCATCCCAGGGGACCAGTTGGTTTCGTGTGCGAACCAACCCGGCCATATCTCAACTATACCCCAAAATCTCATCGGTTATACTCAAAGGGACCGTTTCTCAACAAGATCACCAATGCCGCAGACGGTTCATCAAACAGACTTCCAGTCTGAAAGTTATCATCTTTTCTATTCCAGGGGTCCGGTTGGATTTCGGGTACAATCCAACCTGGACACTATGCAACTAAAACCAAAACTCAGGTGAATTATTCCAAAAGTTCTGTCTCATCAAGAGGAATACAACAAAGTCAATGGAATGTCAATCGGACGTCCATAGCTCATGATATAAGAATTTCCACTTTGAGGACCCGGTTATTTTCGTATCCGAAGCAACCCGGCCAAACTCAAAGTTCTCCGAAGCCATGAGTGTAATATACAGAAACGACTGCCTCGATCTAAGTATCACTATGAAACAGACGGTGTGTCGATCAAAGGTCTGTGACCCATGATATGGGCAAAAGACTGAAAATAGTCAGAAATGGGGGTCTGGGCCTGGCCTGGCCCAGCCCAACCCCCCGGGGCGGCCTGGCCCGGCCCCACCGGCGCTGCTCGGCCTGGCCTGGACAGCCCGGCCCGGATCGGCCGGTCCAGCTCAGCGGGTGTCACGCGCGCTGAGCGGACGCGGGGGTGCGCTACCCCTGGCACTTTGCACCGGACGGGGTGCGAGCCGCCGCGTCTTCCCCGGATCCCGTGCGGCCGCGGGATCCGGTCGTCCTGCCGCCTTCGGCCGCCAGAGCCACCGCGCCAGCGGGGCGTGCTGGCAGCACCTTCCGCGGACCACCGGACGCGCTCCGGTGGTCCGTTTTTCCCACCGTCTGCGCCAGCGGTTCTCCCGGGATCCATAGTTTACTGTGAAGGTTTGAAAACGTCCTTGAGGCCTACTTCTTTGCTCGTCAATCCGTGCACAATGATCAACCAGCAGAGTCTTCAATCGCCTCTGCGACCCCAACTCCGACCGCGGTACGTTCGACCTCAACGACGCGGCGCGACGACGCCACACTTCTTTGTCGCGTTCTTTATCGTTCCCACGCGGTTTCATTGCACTGTGCCACATTTTTTTCATGCCGCAACGAATCAAAACAACAAAGGGGGAGGAGAGTCGGCCGTGTTCGTGCGGTCCGGCATCCTCTAGTTATGTTCGTAACAACCAGCCCAAAAGACGTAGAACCACAAGGATTTTTCACGAACAATAGAAATCAACCCAAACAATTTTTCCCGCAAATAAATATTCCCAACCTGTAGAAGAAATCATTCGCGGATCAACTTGAGGATGATTTGATCTGAGTTGTTTGTTTTAAAAGGAAGGAACCCTGGGAATATAAACTTACACAACATTAACCCCTACCTCGAGCATAGTCATCAAACGAGGTTTGTCGCGGAATAGCACGTCGCGGAAGAAGGCATCACAGAAGGGGGATCATCGCGTTGTGGAGAAAAGATTCTTCAGCGCGCGTCATCAATCTCAGAGGATCCGTCGTTCTTTTCGACCTTCGTCAGAGGTCGGCGTTCTTTGCATTCTTCTCATTCTTCGACGAAGGACGATGAACTTCAAGACTTCTCTTACTCTCCCCAAATACTCAACACAACAACCCAACAATAATAAAATAAGGGTTACCTTATTTTATTACTCATGACAAACGTTTTAAAAATTCAATAACGAATCATACAATTAACTCAGTTAATTGCAATGTTTTAAACCTCTCAATTAATAGAGGCGTTTATTAAAAAGTTTAAACGCAAGAGTTGTCTTCGTTTAATAGGGGGTGCGGGTGCGTTACCTTAATCAAAGGTGGGGGTTTCATGGAAGTTGAAAAGGTGGGTCTCGTGTGGGACCCACCCCACAAATATCTTACCATGTGGGTAGGATATTAGGGGTCCCACATCATCTACTTAACTTAGGTTAAGAAAATTAAAATAAAAGATTGGTTGCACCACTTTATTTTATTCCTCAACATTACCCCAAAAATTAAAAACCACACTCGGGAAAATGCAACTCCGGAAAAGGTGTTTCTAAGAAATTACCAGTGTTGCGATTCCATCGGTCCCCTTGGTTTTCAATTCCGAGCACCAGTTCAAAAGTTAGAAAAACCCGCTCGTTCGTTCACTGAACGTACTCGAGCTAAACTTCATAAAATGATTCCGGGCACACCGGGCCTCAGAATCAGTTGCCGTCAGAAACTGCGTTCTTGTAAAATTTCAAAAAAAAAATTAAGAAAAAAAAATTTCCTTGAAATTTCCTAGTCTTTACATTACTCCCTCCTCAGGTATTTAAGTCTTCGAAAAGCCTTAACACAAACTAGAGATACAAAAGTGGTATTGAGCATGCATCTGAGCCTTCTGCTCCAATGTTCTTACCTGGAGGTTCCCGTACTTCTAGTGAAAGCGCACCTGAGGAATCGACCATCCTCGTAGGATCCACTCTTGTCGATCCTCGATCCCCACTGGAATCTCTGCATATGTCACCCTGTCATCGACGTCCAACTCCCTGAGGTCGATGATTTTTGAAGGATCATGCACATATCTTCTCAGTTGAGATACATGGAATTCGTCATGCACCTGGTGCTACTGAGGTGGATGGGTCAAGCGGTAAACCACTTTTCCTACCCAGCTGAGGACCTAGAAAGGTCCGTTGAACCTTAGAGATAACTTGTCGCCTCAGCCACATCTATGTAAACCTCATCGAGGTGAGACCCGTATGAAGATGTGATCGTCATCCTCAAACTCTAGAGATCTCCAATTCCCGTTAGAACTGAAAATCAAAACAACTGCTGCCACGAGGGTAAGGTTGACCGACTCATGAGTGATCGGTCGCACCCTCATGTGCATGAGTTTATCCTGTGCCGTCTGGGGTTTCCTTTTTCCGACCAAGGAAAACCCATCCCGACGTCGTAGTTAAACCACAACCTTTTTGCCTAATACCGTCGATTTGTGTATGAACTGTGATTGCCCAATCCATACTCAAACCAACGTCGTAAGGCCTCGACACTTCCACCAAGAGATTCCAACCGAAACTCTCACCTCGAGGGTCTAACCACACCGTTCACGTAAGTGTGATTATCAAGTATTCTCCCAAGGTATATCCAGACCTGAGGGTCAAGTCTACAACTTATCAGAAACTCTAGGTCCAGGACAAGATTTGTCAAAGGAAAGAATGATTCATATCAACGTCTACTACGGCAGGTAGTAGTGGACACAGACTGTCCCTTGAATAATTTTTAGAGCCATTGGGTCACACTCCTTGACTGCATGCAGCCACACACTTCCTCCGCCATCCAGCTCCCTGAGCATGGCGGGGACAACTAAGGCGGGTGGTTGTAGCATGTTAAAATGTACACCACCTCATACTGCTCTCCTAGCTCTGCCTCCACATCTGCTGCTTCGCAGACTCATCTCTCCTTAAATATTCCTCTTCTTGAAACATTTAACATGCTTGAGTCTCTAAGACTGGCGCCGGTTTGCTATTTATTACTGCACTATGCAGTATTTATCCGCTCCTGGATGATATGCACCTTCTTTGCCTACGATCTGAAAGTGCTGCTAAAAATATCTCCATCTCCAAAAAGAGAAACTCAGTCTAATCCCCTGGATGAACCACACCCATTGCCTAATACAGTCAATCCTGAAATGAATGATGAATTCATGCCATGGATGACATCTTAAGGCCTCGACGTAACTACCAAGAGATCCAACTGACACTCTCGCCTCCAAGGGTCGAGTCACACTGTCAGCATCTATGTGAGGTCAATGGGTCTCCTCCAGAAGAAATCTTGAAAGTGAGGGTCAATTCAACAGTTTTAATAGGGACCACTCAGTATCAACCAAAAAAAAGTACAGGAAAGCAAACATCCCAAAGATAAGTGTCTTTTTATTATTTCATCTCATAGTACAAAGACACGAATACAATAGAAACATGGAACTAGAAGTACAAGGTACATATCCACCAGTTCCACTCCTCTCCACCTGCTCCCGGAGCTCTACTGCCTTGTCCACTGCTCGGCTGTTGCTCAAGAACCTGCCACTGCTTCTGTCTCAGTGGCTCTTCCAACACCTGCGGATCAACTGTGCGAGGAGTCGGATAGTCACGTGTCACATGACCCTTCCTGCCGCTGGAGAAACACTGTCCATTTCAGGAATGCCTGGCTCTGACCCCACCCCGGGTGCCCCGCACCACCGATCCTAAAACCTGAGATCGCCCAACTGCTGGTCTAGTCCTCCTGGACCTCTGCATCAACTGTCTACTGCCTACAGATGACTCGGCTACTGATCAAAAAACAAGCGGCAAAGGCATCAACTCCTAAAAACGCTCAGGGTGTAGAGCTACTAGTACAAACTCCACCCTGAAGAAGGTATCGAATTCTCCCCATGTGAAGGTCATCCTTTCGCAAAACTAGAACAAGTGGCTCCACCACCTGCCTGTTGTTTCCCAAAGAAGGCCGGTAGCAAAGATCACCATGAATTCTTGTGGCGTCCCCACTAGCCGGAATACTCTCACCACCGCCTCCAGCCAAACCTCAGCCGCCTGTGGGTCCATCTCTCCCCGGAACCTGGGTGGCCTCTAGCGCTGGAACTCATGCAGCGTGCTCAAGTGGCGTGCATCACCTACTGCTGGGGTTGGTGTCATCAGTGGCCCAATGTATGGTAGTACCGCTGGTGCCTCAAATGCAAGAGGTCCCAATGCCAATGCCTCGTCGCTCGGAAGACTGTCAGTACGCACATCCCTCTGGGATCTAGCTAGGGGTCCGTGAAAAGTTATCCTGAAAGAATCAACGTGACACTATCAAACGATTATACCTGGTGAGCTGACCTGGTTTGAGCTGACCTTTAAAAAAACTTCTGGAAACCCACATGCAATTAGTGTTTTCGTGCACAAAGTCGGATATTAGTTGTCAGGGTCCTGGTGTATGGATACGTCGACCTCCCGCACCAACAATGGACTCCCTGAACTAAAGACCACACTCGGTACCCTTAACACTATTGCTTCACAGAATGAAAATATCAGAGTTATAATTTCTATGTTAGAACCGACTCCTCTGATACCAATTTGTCACGACCCGTCCTCTGGGCCCATGCCGTGACTACTCCATGCCCGCCTTCCATAGGCCAGGGGCTGGAAACTAGCACCAAAGGCGTAAATCCCGATAACTGGGAAGGCGTTGCCTTTTTAAATGTAAACAAAACACCACAGAGTACAAGCAGAAGTAAAACACTATGTACAAAAGAAAGTGATGAAAAGTAAATGGGCCAGAATACAAACTCAACTGAAAGTAAAGCTACAACTGAATGAAAGTACAACAGAAAATGACAAACAGCAGGAAGAAAGGAAGCAGCTCATGGTTCGTCCTCCTCAGATCCTACCTAAAGGGTATGTACAGATGGCGCAGCTCCTGGATCGTCCACCATAGATCCTACCTGAAGGGTAAGTACAAATAGTGCAACTCCTGGATCGTCCACCACAGATCCTACCTGAAGGGTAGGTACATATAGTCTTCACAAAACTCTCATCCGTCAACCTCCTCTGAGTTTCATCTCGCTGTGAAGTCCACCTCCGGATAATGAATCGTCGTGTGGTCCACCTCTGGGTACCGTCCAGTCCTCAAACACTCGGACTCTGTCAGCGTTGCCCGTCATCTGCAACCAACACAACAAGGTGTGGGCATAGCCCGTGCAGGGGTGAGTATACGATACTCAGTAGGTACCCCGATACCCTCAAGGTATCACTAAATCCAACAAAGATAACCATCAAGAAGATCTAAATAGATAACCTCTACTTAGGTACATGCCCAAACATATACCTAAGTTATCAAGTAACCCATCTCAATCATGAGGAGACACAAAGTCTATGAAATCAATGGATAACCACTACCCAGGTATATTCCCATACATATACCAAAGTTATCAAGTGACCCATCTCAATCATGAGGTAAACACAAAGATCATAGACTCAGCTCAAACCTGGATTTTCATTATCGAAACCGTAATTATTGAAGAGCCCCGTCCCTGGAGTGTACACTGGTTCTATCACGACTCTGAGGTACTTCTCACTATCCTAAGACTGCTGAAGTACTCATCCTGTCGAGTACCGCGGGCCAGCCACCCAAACACAGCAGTGCTCCCCGCCGGGTTATGCCACCCAAACACAGTAGTGTACACCCTCTAATAGCCTGTAGAGGTACTCTTCAGATGAGTACCGTGGGTTTTCACTGTCACACAGTAGTGCTCCGTCCACCATGGGTCTGCACCCAAACAAAGTAATGATCCGTCTACAGGGCTAGTCGACTCACTCCAAGTTGAGTCGGTCAAGCAGTCGTCAGGTCTCAGCCGGCTACACGGTCTCTGTACTCTGAATGCTCGTCTCCGGGAGGGTCCGCTCCACGAGCTATAGGTCGATACTTCAGGTATCTCAAAGTCCCACGATGATGTATCTCAAAGAACCATCTCGTCATATGGGTCTCAACAAAATATATGGCGCATCAATCAGGCATCTGGTCTCTGAGTTATTAGCCTTTTCATCCCAATGGCCCGGTTGGTTTCGTGTGCGAACCAACCCAACCGTATCTTGATTGTACCCCGAACTCTCATAGGGTATACTCAAAGGGACCGTTTATCAACAAGATCACCAATGCTGCTGACGGTTTGTCAAACGAACGTCCCTTTTGAATGTTATTAGCTTTTCCGTTCTTGGGGCCCAGGTGGATTTCGGGTACAATCCATCCCAGCCACTATCCAACTACAACCCAAACTCAGGAGAATTATGCGAAAAGTTCCGTCTAATCAAAAGGAATCCAACAAAGTCGACGGCACGTCAATCGGACGTCCGGAGCTCAAGATATAAGCGTTTCCGCTTCGAGGGCCCGGTTGGTTTCGTATCCGAACCAACCCGGCCATACAAAAAGTTCACCGAAACCTTGAGTTTAATATACCAAAACTACCACCTCGATCCAAGAATTTCTATGCAACTGACGCTGCGTCGATTAGAGGTCTATGACCCAAGATATGGGCAAAAGGCTGAAAACAGTCAGAAATGGGGGTCTGGGCCCGGCCCAACACCACCCCTGGGGTCGGCCAGAACCGGGTCGACCCGACCCGGGTCCGGGTCCGGCCCATCAAGGTGCGGCCTGGTCCGGTCGGCATGACACGGCCCAATGGGCGCGGCCCGACCCAGCCGGCCCGGCCCGGCCAGGCCTGGGCAGCCCGGCCCGGAGCGGCCGGTCCGACTCAGTGGGTGTCGCGCGTGCTAAGCGAATGCAGGGGTGTGCTGCCCCTAACCCTTTGCACCGGACGCGGCGTGAGACGCCGCGTATTCCCAGGATCCCACGGGGCCTCGGGATCTGGTCGTCCTGCCGCGCCGGCAGCACCTTCTGGGGACCACCGGACGCGCTCCGGTGGTCCATTTTCTCGCACGTCTATGCCAGTGGTTCTCCCGAGATCCACAGTTTACTGCGAAGGTTTCAAAACGCCCTTGCGGCCTGCTTCGTCGCTCATCAATCCACGCACAATGATCAACCAGCGGAGTCTTCAATCGCCTCCGCGGCACCAACTTCGGGCGCGGTTCATTCGGCCTCAACGGCGCGGCGCGACGGCGCCGCGTTCTTTCTCGTGTCCACGCGGTGCCGTTGCACCGTGTCGCCTTTGTTCGTGCTGCAACGAATCAAAAAAACAAAGGGGGACGAGAGTCGGCCATGTTCGTGCGGTTCTACCTCCTCCCGTTAAGTTGGTAACAAGCGGCCCAAAAGATGAAGAACATCAAGGATTTTCACGATCAAAAGAAATCAACCCAAGTAGTTTTCCCGCAAATAAATATTCCCATCCCGCAAAAGAAATCATTCACGGATCAACTTGAGGATGAGTTGATCGGAGTTCATTGTTTTAAAAGGAAGGAACAACGGGAATATAAACTTACACAAAATTAACCCCTACCTCGAGCGTAGTCGTCGAACGAGGTTTTTCGCGGAATTGCACATCGCGGAAGAAGGCGTCACAGAAGGGGGATCGTCACGTCACGGAGAAAAGATTCGTCGGCATTGCATCATCGATCTTCGAGGATCCGGAATTCTTGTCGACCATCGTCGAAGGTCGGCGTTCTTCGTGTTCTTCGCGTTATTCGCGTTCTTCGACGAAGAATGATGAACATCAAGACTTCTCTTACTCTCAACAAAAACTCAACACAACAACCCAAAAATAATAAAATAAGGGTTACCTTAATTTATTAGTCACGCCAAATGTTTTAAAAATTCAAAAATGAATCAAACCATTAACTCAATTAATTGCAATGTTTTAAACCGCCCAATTAATAGAGGCGTTTATTAAAAAGTTTAAACGCAAGAGTTGACTTCGTTTAATAGGGGGTGCAGGTGCGTTACCTTAATCAAACGTGGGGGTTTCGTGGCAGTTGAAAAGGTGGGGCTCGTGTGGGCCCCACCCCACAAATATCCTACCAAGTGGGTAGGATATTTTGGGTACCACATCATCCACTTAACTTAGGTTAAGAAAAATAAAATAAATGATCGGTTGCACCACTTTATTTTATTCCTTATCTTTACCCCAAAAATTAAAAACCACAATTGAGCAAAAGAAACTCCGGAAAAGGTGTTTTTAAGCAATCACCGGCACTGCGATACCATCGGTTCCCTCAGATTTCAATTCCGAGCATCGGTTCAAAAGTTAGAAAACCCCGCGTGTTTGTTCACTGAACGTACCCGAGCTAATCTTCAGAAAATGATTCCAGGCACACCGGGCCTCAGAATCAGGCGCCATCTGAAACCACGTTCTTGTAAAATTCCAAATAAAATTAAGAAAAAAAATTTCCTTGATATTTTTGGGTCCATACAAATACACCTATGAATTTTTCATTACACTAAATACAAATTTGAACTCTTATTTGGGGGGATAAAACCATGTCTACAAAAGCCTTAATTATTCATAATCTTGGAGGATGTGATGATGTTTTCCAATGTGTCTTAAAATTTAAGATGTAGATCACTGAATCTTAAGTGTATCATGGACATAAATATTGTAAGTGATGGATAGAATTTAATTCTATTGGTTAGACGGATAAATATCATGGGGGAAGAAATTTCACCTCCCCACCTATCAAAGGAGTGTGAAGAATAATCCATGAAATTTTATAAAGGGGAAAATGATATTCATTATGAGTGGTAAGGAAGGGAACCAAGATTGAAATTACTAATAAGAGAAACCCATCAATGTAATGGAAGAAATAAATGCTTTATTAAACCCTTATAATATATTATAATATTTCAACTACAAAGAATAATGACCCTATGTGAATAAATTTCATAATCCATGGTTTTTCAATGGAAACTGTCAATTGTGACCTTTAAGGCCTAATGATCAAGGGAAATATAATGAGATCACAACTGTTGATGTGGATCCTGATAATTATGTGGTGACATGTACATTAGTTATTCTTTCCTGATTAGTGATCATATTTTTTATTTTTTGCACAATCATTGATATCAAGAAAGTCTAGCATACCTATTCAAAATCCACCAATAAACATAGTAGTCAAGTTACCATTGATGATGGGGAATGGGTAAATTATTTCATCCCAAGAATATAAATCATCCTATGTCAAAATATTTGTGCTAGATATCCTATAAAACATTATAGAACTCAATTTAATAGATTTTTATGCAATTCTAGGTATAGATAGAATTTCATTATATTAATAAAATATTAAATGTCTAGAATAGGAAACCATACTTTTTTTAAATCATTATTTATATCATGAATCGTCAACTGATTCTATTCATGTTCAAGGAGGATATATATATTTTGGTTAAATCTTCCCAATAATGGATTTTATTTCCCTTCTAAAATTTGTATCCTGGTCAAATTATTGAGAATGAGGAAAATATATTCCTTTAATATGCAGCCATGGTGAGGAAATTAACTAAGGTGTTTCCAAAAAAAAATAGTCTTCCTCTTAGCTGGATCGTTGAGTTCTCAATTGATCCCATTTCAATATCCTTACTAAAATATATGACTCTATTCAGAAATAATATTTTAAAATGTGAGTAAATTACAATAAGATTATAGAAAAATTATGATAAAGGGTTTATCTTTTAAATCACTTCACCATACGGTGCCCCCATCATCTTCGTCAAGTAAAAATAGGGAAATGAACCTATTTGTTGATTACCACAAGCAAGATAAAATCATGATAAAGAAAAAAGTATCATCTTTCATAGATTGATGACTTGTTTGATCAATTATATGGACTACAATAATTCAATAAGGTTGATATTTGTTTAGGATATTATCTTGTAATGGTGATGAAGGATGAAATTCCCAAGAGTGTTTTTTATTCATGGAATGGGCACAATGAGTTCACAGTGTTTCGATTTTTACTATCTAATTCTCTATCGAACATTATGAACATGATGAATAGTTTTATTAGGGATTATTTTGAATTTTATTTTTTATTCTTTATATTACATAATCTTATCTACCACAAAATAAAGGAGAATATGGGAATAATTTTACTTATATACTAACGAATTTAAAAAAAGGGAATGTTATTTGGGAATTTTAGTAAATGTTAGTTTTCTATAGAGAAAGTAACATTCCTAGAACATTTTATCAGAGAAATGGGAATATCTATAGATCAGTTAAAAATAAAAGTAATCATCGGATAGTAAATAACAACATATATGATAAAAATATGAAGTTCCCTCTGATTAAATGGCTATAATCATAAATTTTTGAAAAACATCTCATGATTGTAAATCCCAATAACTATGATAAATCACAAGGTGTTCATGTTTATATATACTGACCAATAGGAATAAATATTTAAGGAAACAAAGAAAAATACAATCACTTCACATATTCTCACCTTACCCCAATGTTAGGTTGGATTTTTATTCATGAGTGAATCATAAAAAAAATAGACTATGATTTGTACTTATGGAAGATGAACAATTGATATATTTTTACCCCACCTATTTCATATCAAGGAGAAAAAATACCTAACTAATTATTTATATTTTAATATTGTGATATTTCCATTTAATATTTGTAAACATTACCTATATGTTGAAAAGAGTAACATATATGTGGATCAAAAAATCCACAAGTATATATTAATAAAAAATGAGATTAAAATGATAAAATGAGGTGGTGAGATATGATCAAATATTATGATTTCATAATCTATTACCATTCTAGAAAATCAAAAGAAATCATAGATTCTCTGAGTAGTAAAGATCCCACAACACTATCCATGATTAGGATTTCAAGGGATCCATTATTCTTAACATGCATAGGATCAGTCTGGTAATAATAAGAGGATATTCATACATCATTTCTCATATAACATCACAACCATAAATTATTTAGAGTTTTAATGAGTCCCATAACAATAATTAGTTACCACAAAATATGGTAGTAAATATTCTAATGTTATATTTTTCTGAAGAAGGAGTTGCATGGTTTATAACTAGGATAGGTTTCCCATAAAAACAAGAAATGAAAAGGGGACATATGGATGATAAAAATATACCATGTTTTCATATTCAATCACGAAGTAAAAATATTTATAGTCTTTTAAGGAAAAAAGTTTTGTGGTATAACATGAAGAGAGTGATCACAAAGTTCATATCGCATTAATTTATATGCCTATAATTCAATGTGGAGTGATATAAGTATAATGTTATGATGAATCCATTCTCCATTCCCATATGTAAATAGGAAATCATAACCATGCATTTAATTATACGATTCTCTAGGATCACAATAGGTAATAACATCATCTGGGTTGAATTCGATAACCTTACCAAGTCAGCACATTTCATTTCTATCAAGGAAGATTTCTCCTTTCACCATGTCACCAAGATAAAAATAAGGGATGTGGTAAGACTGTATGAAGTGCCACAAATTATTCTATTTGATCACGATTTGATGTATACCCTGAGGATTTGTAGAATCCTTCAGAAAGCGTTATATATAGAACTAATATTCATCACTACTTATCATTGTTTGATGGGTGGGAATTCTGAATGGACCTTTCAAACACTAGAGTCTATGTTTAGACCATGTTCAATGGATTTTCTATGATGTTGGCATCAACACCTTCCCCTTGTGAAGTACTCATATAATATAATATTCTATTCTATAATTAAAATTTAACCTTTTGAGGCACTGTATGGGAAGAGTTGTTGGGCTCCGATCAGTTGGGATAAATTTATAAAGAGAAAGATAATGGGACATGATCTCTTGAATAAATTATTGAGATGACTTATCTATATAGTGACATATAAAATCAAAAACAATTCAATAAAAATTCTATGTCGGTAATCATCGATATAACCTTTAGTTTGAGGTTAGAGATAAAGTGTTTCTTTATATGTCATTTTGTAAGAAATTTATAATGATTGGGAATAAGGGAAGGATTATTCCCAGATAAATTTTCCCATTTTATATCCATGGTCACATCAGATATATGGACTATCGATTAGTAATATAAACTAAAATATCTCATTTACATTATGTATTATATGTATCCCTCTTTATGATGATCAATACACACCATTAACATTATTGAACCAATAGGTGATACTGTTGGAGAATAATATTTTGTAAGAGTAATTAATAGTCATAAAAGATCATATATTGTAAAGACAATGTTCTATGAAACTAGAAAAATCACTTGGCCAAGGTTTTGTGGATGAACCACATGTTTGAGGAAGAAACCAAGGAAATAGAATATTCCATGAAACAAAAAACCCCACCATTTTTAGTGTATGAAATGATAATTTCAAGTGTGAAATTTATGATTGGGTGAAGAATCTAAGAACCCAAAATGTTTAAAATTAAATTATAATTTTGGATAAACAAATACCATATTATGTTATATATCTTGAAAAAATAGAAGTACTACTTTTTTATATTAATACACTATATTTTATATCTTATTAGATTTTAAAGACCATTATGTATCATAAACATAGATAATATAGTCATTGTACAATGACTATTATGTTTTTTATATTGAGGGTTATGATAAAGACCAATTTATAAGAAAGGATGGTGGAATGGCCCCTACTTGTAGGATCAGACCATATGAAGCCCATTTATTAGAGATTCCATTGAAGATGACAGCACATGTATTCTCACTTGATCAATCCAAATAAAAATTCAACAATTGAAGGATGATAAAACCTTTCATGGGAGATGTTCAAGCTCATTGATAACACGACCCAACCCATGTTTTTCAAACCAACCCATGAAAATTTCACAATTCCAAACCCTACCATTCCAGATTATTCTATTGTAATAATGGTTTATGTATCTATACCATGATAATATGAATGTTTATATTTTCTTCTTCATAAAAAATTTATTATATTTATCCCTTTTAATATAAATTTTTAAATTATTAGTAAGAAATTTGATGAAAAAATATTTTTTAATACGATTTAACAGAAATGTTTTTCTTTTGAGAAATATGAACTTTCAATCAAGAAATTTTTTTATTAATTCATGAATTTTTGTAAAAAATTTTATTTGAATAAAATATTAATATAAAATAATATTTAATAAATATAAATGATAATATATTTTAATGATATCAAATGTAATTTTTTTGAGGACTAAAAAATTGTTATTATCAAAAGCTATTATTTTTAAATAAATACAGTTTTTTAATTTAAGAGTATAAATACTAAAAACTATAAAATTATTTGAATAAAATAAATACTATTTTTTAAAATCAACACCTACTAATTATTCAACAAATAAGCTTCATAATATTCATATATTTCCAAATTTTATGGTAGAAATTATATACGGTATAAATATATAGTTTTTATTATGAAATCATAATGAATGAAACGTGATGTAATAATTTTTATAAAAGGTATCCACACAAAAATATATACTTCACCATTAAAACAATGGGGTTTTTTAGTTTTTATAAAATTTTATCATACTTTAATGAATCCTCTATACTATATATTATATTTGAAGGTTTTAAAATCAATTATTTATAAACAAGACATGTTTTTTACATCAATATGGAAATTATTTTAATGTTTTATGTTATTATATCTCTATAATTATGAATACCACTAAATTTGGGTATAAATAATGGAATTTTTTTTATTGATTTTGGTTTTTAATTAATATTTCATATAGTGTCCAAAACATAAAATTTTAAATTAATAAATTATTATCCTCTCTTTTGTTATATAAAACCACACAACCTACCATTCCTATTGACTAAAAACACTTTGATCATTAAATTACTATTAAATTTTCACTTTATAATCCTCCAAAGATTCCCTATGTTCATAACAAGTCCATTTTGAGCATTTGGAAGTGTTTTCTCAAGGTAAGGGTTCATTTCCTTCTCCTCTTTATTCAAGAACCATATTTTTATTATTCTAATTAATTTCTAATTTTTCAGGTTGTATTATGTTCTTAAATACCCCCTCTTAAATTCATTATGATTATTAGGAGTTTATATACCCATATAACTCTCATAAATCAATTCTATGAATATTTCTCTACATATGTTGTGCTACTGAAATTATCCTCTCATTTTTCATTCCAAACTATTGTGTAATGAGTACCCATAACCATTTACACTAAAGTGTATTCAAATATATCTACACATCATTATTTTATTGAGGAATTCAATTTATATATGACACATTCCATAATAATGGGATTAAATTTAATAATATTAATACCTATGTTTTATGATCTATATGGTACACTTAATATTATAAATTAAATGGAAAATGACTGGTAGACCTGTAATTATATAGCCATCCATTTAATTGAGTAATGTTTTTATCTCCCAGGATTCCATTTGTAGTTCATGAGTGATTATCCTAACAATATGTTTTTATTTGTTCTTTGTGTATAGACATGACATATGTTCATGACATCATGTTTTATTTTGTTACTATATTCCCATGTTTCCATTAGGATATCATGTTATATTATGCATCATTATTAAAGTGATTGATTATCAACCTAATTATTTTACTTTGAAATGCATATTAGATCACATGTACTAATTTTACTTGTTTAATGATTTTGTTATTACATTTCTATGATTTATAACTAACCACATTCTTACACACATCCCAAGGATATTATCTTGATTTTTATAAGAACAATGTAATTTTAATATCATGTTAAGGATATTTTCATTATTTTTGTTGTATTTTTGTTTTAATGTTGTTATGATATGTATGTAATTTCTCAAATACAGTAGTCTTAACGGTCTTATGAGATTGTGTAATGTGTAATATTATGTAATAAATCATGAAATTTGGTGTAAGAAAATATTTTTTATCATAGGAAGAAATCCAAAATATTATTACTTTATAGTTTTTAAATTAATGTTATTTATTATGAATGATAAAAATAATTTACATTAATTAAATAAAGAATATGAATACTAAACTTTTCATAGTTATTCTATAAAATATAATGCCTATCAGTTTATTAACTACATAACTAATATTATTGTGGAAACAGTTTATGTCAAATTTAATGAAAAAAATCATTTAATATTCAATCATGCTGAAACAAAATATTCATATGACACTCATAGAACTCATTTTCATCCAATATTTGAATATTATTTTAATAGATTAATAATTAAAGAAATAATTTCATTACATGTACTCAAGAATAAATAAAACCTATTACTATATAATATTATTTTATGTATCAAATAAAATATATGATCATAAGGAATCACCCGAAAAAAATATCATTAGTGATGTTGATTAATCAATCAAAAATATTAGTTCCTTATGAAATGAATGTAAAAATTGTGTATTATTATCTGAGTTCAAAATTAAATAACTCGATAATGCTTAATGTGATGCTTAGATAAGTTTAATGCATTATGAACTTCATTAATTGGAGGGGGAAAATTTTAGGCCATGGAAGAATATCCTAAACATATTTATATAACTGTTTTATAATGGGTTTTGCATAACAACCATGATAACATATGAGTTTGAGAAATAAAAAAGGAAAAAATTATTAATAAGGGATATTATCAACAAGAATTAATATATTGTGTAATTTTTTTACCCAATGGAAACCAGACATGAATTGATTTACATACTTTATCCTATGTATTATTCTATACATTTATTCTTTATCAAATGGTTGTAATGTGTTATTCTCATAATAATTATTTTTATGATTATTTTTATACATTAAATACATTAAGTTTTTAAAATAAAATATATATTGCCCATTTTTCAAAACATAATTAGGAACTAAATATATGTTAATATTCTCTAATGGTCTGGTCTGGTATATTTATTTAATTATTTACAAAAACTGTTTTTTAAGGGAGACTCTGATCCAACTATTTTTATAATTATTTTAGGAAACCATTACCATTGAAATTTATTTGTACGATATTATATTTTTCTCAACTCTAAAATCTATTTATAATTACTTTACATATATTAATAAATTTTAGTTTGAAATATTCATTATAATAGAATGATCATTTCCCTTGGTTTTCTAATTTTCAAAAACATAGAAGGAAATTTCTTATCTCACATAATGTATATGAAATAATTACTTAAAATATTTATAAATGAAATTGATAAAATTATAAATTCACATATCGAAACATAATAAAATATAGATATTATTTAATCTGTGAAATGATTATATCAATTTTTTATAGGATTGATTAATATTCCGATATATATTACATTTATTCAACCAAATATAAGCTATTTTTTATGCATTTGTATGATATTTCAAGACGATCTAAAATAACCACATATAAAATATATTTAATGATTTTTTGGTAATATTAAAATGATTACATATGTTATATTATTTTATTCTTATTAAAATTATTTTAACAATATATTTATTTAGATGCTAACTCTTTCAGTTATAAAATAGATAGGAAATGTACATCAAAAAATAAAATTTCTAAAGAGAAGATATATTTTCATTGTTTTATAAGAATAATAAAAAGTACAAAATTATAATTCTAAAGATGAATATATATCTGGTAAAAAATATTATGCTTAGTTTTTAAAGATTCAACACAAAATCACTAATTTCGAAATGATTTTTAGTAAAATATGATTTCATGTTTCAAAAAAGCATAATTGATTTATTTATGAACACAAAAAATTACTCATGGGATAATCAAATCCATATAATATATCACATTCTATAGGATCACACAAAAAAATAATATTTTCTTCTAAAATTTATAAAAACCAAAGATATAATTTCTTATAATTTTTCAAGACATCTCATTTTGGAGTGATTTGAAAATATTAAATAGATTCTTGGAATGATCAGCATAATGTTATCATTTATGTAATTCTTCATTTATGTACATCAATACTTTGAATAAATATTGGAAAAAGGGGAATAAAATTTTTATTATGCTTCCCCTTATTCTATTTTTATTTTCTTAATTTTTTTGTTTTATATCATTGTTTACAAAAATCTATGAACCTGTATTTTCTTTCAAACATCATAATTTACCTTTTCTTTATTTTTGTTTAATGTTCCATATTAATTATTATCTATGACTTTTTTCATACATAATTATGGTTTTTATATAACAGTTCAAACATTTTGAACAATGTAATTTGATTCTTTGGAATGGGTTTCATCCACAAGTTTCCCTTTTATTATAATAATTTTTACAATATTTTTTTTCAATAATATTTTATAAAACCTTTTTTTTCAAAATTTTCTATTTTTCATCACACTGATATTCATCTAATAAAACTAAAATCTTTGAAACAAATATATTATAAATTTGAGAGTTCAAAATATATATCATTAATAAATCCATTTAATAATAATCTTTTAAGATTCAATAACAACTCTCAGGTATGATAAAGTTAAAGAGTCTATCTCTTATTGACTATATAAAATAAGAGTATGTCCATACCTTTTCCTCACCACTTGAATCATACAAGAGACCTTATTTGTTTTATTTCTCCCATCTACATCTTTTAGTGATTCTTATGACTTTTTATGTTTAACTGGTATATTTTTCCTGGAACCATCAAATGATATTTCTATATAATAGTTTGTTCTAGACAGGTTGATTGAAAGAAGATGGTTTGAAATCTAGGAATCTCTTATCAAGTGTGCTATTTTTTACTTGGTTGGAATCTATCTACAATTAAATAATAATAATTACATTGTGCTGCCATGATATGATAATTATATATCATTTTAGAGTTAAATTATGTAGATATATTTAAATTTGATTCATTAACAATGTTTGGAATTATTTAAGATCTCAATATTAAGAATATTATTGAGCCTTTAGAGGTACCGTTGAATGGATAATCCTAGTTTATAAATAGTAAGATACCTGAGAGAGTTGTATCTTTTAAAAAACATCATGTAGATTCAACATTATTTACTTCTTATTCCATTTTTAGGATGATTTAACACCTTGTACCAGTGGAAATGATTGCATTTCTATGGATTATTACTCCATGAAAAGGTGATAGGGATGACCTAAACATTCATGAAATCTATTTTTTTAGACAATCTTTCTAAATTGATATGGTTTTATATGTTTATGTTCATGTTGTTCTATATGTGAGAAATTTGGAATCGTTAATTATTGTTAAATATTAATTTATATACAATATTTATTTACATTTTTAATTCATACTTTATAAAATATAAAAAAATAATGAATGAAGAAGTACTAGTCATTGATAAACCTTCTTACCTTGCTGAGGAGTCTCTCATAATTATTAATTGTTTTTCTATTTCTACATTGATAATGTTTATATAAATGTATGAAAAAGACTCAATAAATAATGAGGTATAAAATATTTTGAAAACCATTTCTTTAAAATTAATGGCTACTGATTCATCTAGAAAATCTTCTAACATGATTAAAAAATCTATATTTTATGTGGCTTTCTATGAGTTTATAAAAAATCAATATGAAATATAGGATGGGGATTCTTCTAAAAAATATCCTAATATGATTAATATATATATATTATTTGTCTTTCTATGAGTTTATAAAATATCAATATGAAATGAAGGATGGGGATCCATCTATTGTTTTTGATGTTGTAGTGGGTAAGGTATGAAAATAATAATTTTAAGATAACATGAAACAGGAGGATATAACAAAAAAGAAAGCCTCAAAATAAAATAATGGAAAATTCATGAAGTGTTTTCTTATTGAAATATAAAAATAATATATATAAGTATATAATAACAATCTATAATGTTCTCTAATCGATAATTTTTAGAATGAACAACATTTTTCTATATCAGTTCAACATTTTCACATTGTTCCTCCTTCCAATCCTTCGGTAGGATATTCATAAATTCATATTGATGTAAATCCTATGATTGATGTAGTGGAATGAAATAAGGAATTCAATATATATTATGTAGTCAGCATTGGTCGATTCGGTAATAAAGTTTCAAAAGAAAGAGTTGATATTAAAGGAAAGAGATGTAGAGTCAACTCATCCAATAATCCCTTTTGGATTACTTTTTAAGAGAAAAATAATGGGGAATGAAATATATGTTGATAAAGAATTGATATTATCATCATATATTGAGTAAACATATAACTACACCTCTAGATTTTTATCCTCTAAATCTTTAAAATCTATCTTATTGATGGAGAATTAAAAAATCATTAGAGAGTGATGAGAAAGAGTCTAAATAAAGTCCAAAAAATGAGCTACAACCGATGATGTTATTTATGTAGTATAAATTTAGCAATAAAATTTTGTAGAAGGGGAAGAGGCTATGCCATTATGATCTTGAGATACTACCCACTAAATTTTAATAGCACTCCACAAATTATTTACAATGTACTAAATGAAATATTTTACAGAGAAATAAATTCCAAACTCTTTTGAAATTATAGATAAGACTACCATCCAAACTGAAGTTGAGTTGATATATTTTATGGATAAAATATCATGATGAATTTAGAAATAATAAAAGTATTATAAAATTGTCGAACCATACCAATAGAGATATACTTTTCATTGATAAACAAGTTGATTAGATGAAAGGGTCAATAAATATTTTTTCTAATCTTACCGAGAGTATCAATATCTATGTTTAAGAAAGAACATGGAAAATTAATTATCTCGAAGTCTTGGAATGTTATAACTCAATCTGTTTGGATGAATTTAGGATTAATTCTAGTATTACAAACTACACACTAGACCATTACACCAGTGATTATGTCATGGGGGTTACGATGGGTAGTGAACACCCTCTTTGGGTTCTAGGGGATTACAGCCCCTACAAAACATTATGGTCTATATATAAACACTGAATCGCTATAGAAGAGATAACTAGAAAACAATGACATGGAAATGTAGAAAGGAAGAAATTTACATAATTGTTGTGACATCTAAGGTATACGATATATTGAAACTTTTCCTACACTTACATCAATCCATCAGTCACTATATCATATTATAGACTACATTTAGTTAGTGGCCCAATTGTATCATCTTTTTTATTATCTAATTCACAATAGTGGTTATATTAGTGTATGAAAATATTCAATTTTATTTTAATTTAACAAATGATCATAGTGAAATTTCTATCTCTCCGTGCATGTAGGGATCATTTCATTGACAATGTAAATCAATGATTATTATTATCTGCTTCTCAATATTTTCATCTCTATTTTCTTCATCAATAAACCATTCAATCAGTGTTACTATCAAAATTTCCATTACACAAATGTATTTCTATGTAATAAGATTCATAACACTTCAAATAGAGTAATGATATAGAAGGTCTAGATATGAAACCTGAAAATATTATTGCCATGATGAAATACTCTAATAAGACTTTGAGTGATCTTAGAATGATGAAAAAGATTATATAGAACATTTGAAAAAAAAATTATTGAACTCTCTAAATCATTGTAATAATCAAACTCAAACTATTTAGATGGTTATCTTTGAGATTTTAGAAATTTATTTTGATGTTTTAATGAATGTAATAATTTCTCATATATTAAAAACATTGTCGTTATTATAATATATCTAATATTTCATGTAGCTTTTTCGGCATGATGATGTCTTTACTTTTAAAACATATTTGAAAGTCACAAAGGATGAGAATGTAAACTGATAAAGGACAGGAAAAGGTACAATGATATAAATGGTTTTAATGTAATAACTCTCGATATCTATGTATGTAAGGGGTAGTATGACATCTAAATATTGACTTTAATATTTTCCTCATTTCTTGTGTGTTGTGATTTTAAAATAGGGTTATTTTTAGTCCAAATAGCTATTTAAAACATAACATTTGAAAGCATAAATCCAGCCTAAAAATGTTAATAATTATCTATCATTTATCATTCCTAAGATATAACAAATTTCTTTTGGAAAATTATCTAGTTTTACTAGAAGTAAAATAACATTTATTTCTGACAGATATTTATTTGGTATACTATATGGAAACGAATAATTTCAATCAGATAAAAATATAAAATGGTCCTTGAATGTTTGGTTTATAAATTATATTTAATTATGTATTACATAATCTATATGATAGATTAATATTTGTTCTACCAGAATTAGATTATTTGTTGGAGAATTGTAAGTCTACCTGATGAAATTTTATTATTTCTATTGTTTGAAGTCTTCTAGAGTTCACTGGATGAAGGAAACTAATTCTACCATATCAAAAATTGTATGTATTATATTGGTAAATTATTGGATGATCATAAGATTGAGATAATGTCTTGAACCTATCATGTGTGTACTACATTTTTACAATGTTGTTGCAACTTGTTATGGAAAATTTGGAATTTGAACATCGGAGATCCTATATAAATAGATCCAAATAATAAAAATAATGGTTTCTAGAAACTAATGATATCATGATACTTTTGATATATTTATAATTAAACATTCCTATCGAGGTTCCAGAAAACCAATTCCCCGAGTTGGTTTGGTACGTGTCATAAGGTGCACCGCCCCATATGTTATAAGATATTAACTAGCTATGAGTGTCTAAAAAGATATGTGTGGAGATAATACCATTTTTTCCAGAGTATCACAATATCATAAATCAAAATAACAAAGAAATGATAATTAATAATTAATAATCATGAATCATGTATCCAACTCCCATACATGGTACGTACTTACAACGAAATTTTGTAAACACGTCATTTCCTAATACTGTAATTTTTCAAAAGAAAAAAAATAAAGGCCTACATAAAATAACTAATATGGTTAGGAAATTATTATAATAACTTGATTTAGGATCCATCTTGAATTCTTGACTCAACCATCTATCATAGGTCCCCTGCCCTTATCCTAACCTGAAACAATGAAATTAGATTGGGTACCTACATTGACCTAAGAAAGGTGTGTGTACAACTTAGTAGTCCCCCAATAACGATGTCAAAAGAAATATCTACTATAATTAAAATATATGAATATGTTAAAATTAATAATAATCAATAATTAGATAAAATTTATTTCATTAATAAATTTATTTAAATTGTCACCACGTTCTTTTAGGTTCGTCAATGATACCTGATTCAGGAAACCTTCTTCAGAACATCCTGAAAGTCTAAACCATACAACATGATGGGTTTGAATATAAATAAATATAACAATTCATTAGAAAATTTTATATAATTCATTATACCACAAAGCCTCAGTCCATGTACCCAAACTATGCCCAACCATAGGATCTTGGACCCCAAGTCCAACATCTAAATCATGCAATGAATTCTCAAGGCCAAGAGAATAAGACTAGCATGTATAATTCAATGTGCCAGTGGTTATAATATCATTATACTAACCTACTATAAGGATGAGGAAACTTAGTTCAACATCGTAAAAATGTAATTAATTCGCATTTTGAAATGTTCATCATCAATGACCTCTTCATTTAACAATAATATTTAGGGTATGACTCTTAAATTATCATCATCCTTATTATTCGTTGTTTTCAAACCCTTTAGTTCAATATATAAAACTAGTTTTCCTTACCATGTATTGATAACCACAACCATTAGACTATCACACTATCCAATATACAACATAAACATTCCCCTTTAATCTATTATCACTTATACTCATATTCATTTCATAACCCATTATATTTTACAAGTTATGATAAAGAAAGTCTTATAACATTCTATCATACCAAACATCAAGTACAACGATTTTACTATAATCAATAATATAATTCATAAATTAGAAAAACACATTAACTATTCTAAAATAATTGACATGGTACATGGGTTGTCATAATATTGATCTTATAATCATCAATGGACATGATGGGGTTAGTGATGGGTCACACCCCTCTTATTTTGGATCAAATTACATTTATATGAAAAAAAAACAAATATAAACCAAGGAAGTGTAAAGGAACAACCACATACACAATAGAAAATATAAATACTAAGGGATAAATATATTTGTACCACAAACATTATGTTCATAGACAACCACCCATCCAACAAATACCATTAGTTCAAAAAACATCCTCAAATTCCAAAGAGAATAACTCCTTGGAAAAAGGGTTAATAGGAATCATAAGAAGATAAATTTACCAAACATTGTTAATATATAAAATAGAATAAAATTGAACTTTAGGCTTAATCAATGCATCCATTCAAACTTAATGAAAATTAAAACAGATTTGAATCAAATGATATTGGTCCAAGGAAGATAAGGGAAATTCTAGATTGCACAATTGGATAATGGGGATAAAATTAAAAGGAAAATAGAGACAAATTGTATAATTTTATGGAGGGGAAACATGAATTTTTAAATTTTAAATTTATATAGGATTTTTTCAAAATATTTTGAAAAATATTTTCTAATTATCTGGCCTCCCCCATTAAAATTTGGGTAAATATTACATGGTTTTCTTAGGAGCATAAATGGTTTGTAAAACCATATACTGGCCATGTAGTACGATCTCTCTAAAGATTAAGGTGTTAAAAATCCACCTATATGATTTATAAATCATGAACCTCCATTATATTGGAAGCACGGTCCACAAGTACCAATTCTATTACAATTTTCCAACTATAGAAAATACTCTAGATGGCTCCCATTTTCCATTTATTCATGTCTCAAACATAGAGAGCAATCCTAATACCATCCCTACTCTCAAGAATCATTTCATTAGCCATTTTAAAAGGGTAATAACTAATATTTCAAAATATATCAATTTTTAATTTCAGGATCATACAACCCCCATCTTATAACAACTTATCCATAACCTGCTCTCTAAAGAATCACTATGCTTCTAAGGAAAAAGAATAGGGCCATTGGGATGGAATATCAGCCTACTACTCCCAGGTTTCCTCCCAAACAAATCCATTATACAACAACACTAGAAAAAAATTCATGACCATTCATTTATTTGTTCTTCACTGGGATACATAAGAATAATAAGATTCTCCACAATTGACGCATCAGCCTCAATCCAAACATCAACAACCTCAATCACATGAGAAAGTTTAGAGAGATACTGTTGAATTTGTGCAGAATTAAAATCATCATACATAGATCCATACCAATATAGAATATCCAAATAATACACTATAACCATGACCCACTCCATAATCTCAAACGTCCCCACAATCTTGGATAACAAGTTTACGAATTTACAAATCTGATGGTGACCTAATATCAGTGACACCATAAGTAAAGAATCACAACCCACTAAAAACTCAATAGGTAAATTTAGTTGGTTAATGTATGATTTATTTCTACTATTGGATATTGAAACATTATTATAGATTATATAAACATGCTCCTTTTTCTTTTCTAGAAGACTCTATCCTAATAACTCTGACTCTCCTACTTACATCCAACACAAAGGTGATTGACATAATGTACAAAATAGTTCCTCGTATGGGTTTTTATAGATATTTACCTGATAACTATTGTTATAGTAGAATTCCACACAATCTATGTAATCATCCCAAGCCACCTCAATTTATGATGAACAGTCTCAGCATTTCCCCCTACACATAGATATTATGTATTGATTTTATGAAATTTTATTGGTAATAAGTTTTAATAAAAACTACATATGAACCAAGAACCTTATATAATCCTTTATAGAGGAATGAGGTAAAGAAATAATCTTGATATTAAATGATGCTCTAAGATACACCAAGAAAATTAACTATCTCTTGAACATATATATCACCCAATTGGTCGATGGTAAAAGTCTCCCAAATTGGAAAAAATGGGTTACCTTTGTCAATCGATAGACAATTTACCATATAATATCATTATTTTATGGAGTCCATGTATTTACTACCCAAATATTCATATTTTAATCTCCCATTTAAACTTAGAAAATGGAAAAAGCTATAAAAGAATATAAGGTTGTGGATTCTTGACATTTACCTGGAAAAATTTGCAATATTGTGTTCTAAAAACTACGATCTCATTTTTTTGTTCTAGGAAGAAAATATATTCTAAAATATAAAAGATACAACATAAAAATTTTGTGTTCACATCCCACTTTGTGGAATGAATCTCATTCATTATCTCCTCTCATATACATGTAGGAACAACTAAGAAACCACAAATATGAATAATCTCATTATAATCAATGGACTAATCATGAGGAAACTATAACCTTTAATGTTTTCCCACAATTATAAGAACTATGAATCCTCATACTACTTCATTTTTACCCACTTTAAGTGATTGGTAAGATACAATAATTAAATGAGTGTCATATATTCCTTCTCATTCGAAACACATATATGATTCTTAGAAAATAAGGAAATTAGCATCCTATCGAAGATGAACTCTTTGATAACTTGAGTCTATTTCTTATGTATTAATGCATCTAAAATACCATTTCCATTATCTAGTGTATAAGATATTTCAATTTTTAAGGGTTTCATATATTCAACCCATATCTAGATACATAAGTAGAAATCATACTAATAAAAGATATACATGAGTATATAACAATCAATATAGATCATAAAACTTTTACATGATAGATAATGTCAAAACCATTTCATGTCCTGAACTATAGTGGATAACTCAAGATAATTCATTGGATTATTATATTCCAGGGGCTCAACAATCAT
This sequence comes from Viscum album, assembly GCA_963277665.1. Classification (NCBI taxonomy): domain Eukaryota; kingdom Viridiplantae; phylum Streptophyta; class Magnoliopsida; order Santalales; family Viscaceae; genus Viscum; species Viscum album. Next base: position 764,002,974 of record OY728119.1, on the reverse strand, counting down.
GATCCATACAATATTACTTCATATTCACTTCTGAACAATACATCAAGCCTAATTACAGACACAACTTAAAATAAGGGATACTCTACACATAGATCAGGTATGATTAGAATCAATGTTTTGGTAAAATACATCTTTATCTCATAGAAAAAATTATCACATATCCCAAAAAACTCTTAAATTACACCTTTATTGATTAGGTTTGAGTGAAGAACTTCTATGTGAGAAAATTGTTTTATGAAACATCGATAATAACCCACTAAAACAAAAAATACATCAGATGTAAAGAACATTATTGTGATGGTCATGCAAAAAAACATGTCAATCATTATTAGGATTCACTAACACAACATCATTATATATTATGACACCTAATGTGTGAAACCTCTTAAACTATAAATTAAACATAGATAATTTGGAATATATTATATTCTCTATTAGTTTAGTCAAGACTATGTTAATATGTCTAGAACGATCACCATAAGCCTAGGAATCCACTAATGCAACATCAATGGTGTAAACCACAATCTAATCTATATATGGGTGAACTATTCATTTCATCATTACCATATACATTGCAGGATCCTTCATTATAATTAAAAAATCATAACAAACTCATACAATCCATAAATTATTCTAAAGAATGTTTTTTCTATATAAGAAGTTCTCACTCCCAGGTGATTATACCATGACATCAAATCAATCATGAAAAAAATGCATGCACCCCTTAACTAGTCAACAATATAATCACTATGTGAAATAGTTTAATAGTTCTTGATCACCATCTTGTTCAACATTTTGGTATTGACACATAAATAATTCTTCTATTAGTATTGTTGGAATATGAAACTAGGGATCCCCAAGGTGATGTACATGGATAGATGTAACATTTTTCCTTCAAATACTCCAAATTAGTATTCATATCATCAATCCATATTGGATACATTATGTAAGGAATGATTAAAACCAGATCATCACTTGGAATCTAATGTATAGTAAACACAATTTCTCTGTTAGGATGAAATGCTAAGAACACTTTGAAAACAAATCTTGAAACTAATTTACTATGAAAAGGATTAAATTTTTATACACTACCCATAATTAATAAAAATAATCAAAAACTAGAATACATTATAACCACATTATAGAAGAACTAGCCCTGAAAATCTGCTTGGAGGTCCCATTCTCCATGCAAAGTATATTTTTTACCCTCATGAGAGGTTAAGTTCACTCTCCGAAGCTATAAATCGATATGAGATAAATATGACACCCAAAATTCCATTCCCAATATCATATAAAATATCATCATCATAAGAAAAAATATTTCCATTAAAAATGGTACTAAAAAAAACTCAAGGGAACACCCTTTAAAAATACAGATTGCCTCCCATCACACCCCTAACATTGTGTCAATTAACATAACCCCACACATATACTCCACTTCCAGACCTAATAAATCAAATTTCTAGAATATATAAAAGAATGAGAGGACTCTATATTAAATAAATCATTATAATGTGTGGAAGCAACATGAATCATACCTTGGACAGTTGTTGACTCATCCTTGGTACTGACAGGTATAGGATTAACTACAAGTAACATACATATTCCACTTCCATGTTATCGTAAATGAGTCCCTTGAAATTCATTAAATTGCTGATAAATACCAATTGTCTAGGAGAACCTCATTCCCCACCCTAATTTGTAAAACTAGTAAAACTACAACTATCAAATTGATATAGGGTATCCAACCACTTTTTGATACCCTACATCAATCTAGATCCCCTATGACTACCCCTCTATCGAGTATCCATGTTGACCCTCTCAACATTTTCAATTATGACACAAGATAGAAACTCCATTGCTGGGTGGGGACACTAGCAATGCATGTGATCTAATCTAAAACATTGATATAAGTTTAATTGATCATAAATCAGAGGGACTATTCCCATCCATTGGATACCCCATTTACTATCACAGAAGTGAATATTCTCATAATAGTGATTCCTACAACCAGATGACATACCACCTGATCCACTTATTTATACAATAATTCAACCAATAGAGTCCTTCTTTAGGTTAAATTCATAGAATATATATTGAATCTACAATTATGTGATCTTATTCAAATTAATTATATTCATCAGAGACATGATATCATATCTAATCCCATCCTAAAAATAATATGTCAAGGGTGGTTCATCTCATTTTAGTGGCGGAAGAAATTGATTCAAATAAGAGAATCAACCAATATAATCATTCAGTTAAATATTCCTATTGTTAAAACTCACAAAATCTATATAACTACCTTATCAATGTGTCTTAGGGTAAAGGTGGTCAATGATTTTCTTTTGGAAATCCTTACATACCCTATCCTCCAACTTCCCATTCAATTCCTAAGTAACCCACCATCGCTTCACTAGTTCTCCTAACATATAGGCTTCTAACTCGATCCTCTTATTCATAGGAATATATATGTGGAATATAAATTTACTGACATATACAATCGTCTACTAATGGGCCTTAGTCCCACCATATCTAATAAATGTTAGAGGACGGTGTTGTTGAAATGTCATTATCCGATCAAACATACCAAACATAACTAGCCCTCAGTATATTTACAAAAAGAAAATAAAGTGGGTGAAATTATCATGGAACTAATCTTCTGACATGTCATCTAGAACCAATGGGAGAAAGGTCCCACTACCAGAGGTTTATTCACAAAGTACCCCCTTTCTCCACACTAGTAAATAACATATTGGTGTCTTACCTCGTTAAATTATAGATGCATGTTTTAAGGAGATATCACCCAATTAATATAATCTACCAATAAGGGTCTATAATAAGTCATAATTGATCCAAATTTGATACACTACAAGAATAGTTTAAACTACAACACTACCACTACCCTCAACCATCCCTATCTGATGTCAGGGTTAACTCAAGGTTATCCAAACCCCCAATTTATACACATCTAGTTTGACACCATTTAAACCATTTTATATAACATTTATTTATTTTAAACCATTTACATTCACATTATTAAGCAATTTTTTCAAAACCAAAATAAAATAGTAATTTATTTTCATTTCCTACAACCTTTTTCCTTTATTAGAAAATACATTAAAAATGTTATCCCATGTGTATCTGACAGGATAAATATCACATAAGTCCATGACTATAAAAAATTATGGATGGTTACACAAACCTCATTCTATAATGTCCCAGGAAAAAAAAAATATTGTAAATAAAAAACCTCAAATTGTATGTGATTCAGTCAAGGTGAAATATAATCTAACCGTATAAATTGAACATCATGAACAACAATACCACCCTAGGAACATGGGGTTCCACCAACACATGGGTTAGCTACTCCCATGTATGAATTAATTTCCAAGGATTGAAGCATCATATACTCCTGTATTCAATTCCCAAATAGTAATTAAAAAAAATAAAACCACAATGATTCCACATTTTAATATCCTGTATCACGTGCCACTAAACCGGTGCACAAAGACTGTTTAGTTTGTGTTATCTGGAACACCTCCGAGTTTGCCTGAGGCCACTGACTAGCAGTGAGGGTATAATATGGAATTTATGGAGACTATATAATAATTACTAGTGTAATAGAAAATATCAATTCATAATAATAAATAAGCACAATAGTAAAAATCAAATCATATATGAATTTCCCAAAATTGGCTAAATTCCCATAATAAAATACTACAAATATGTCATTTACACTTGTGTAATGTGTCAAAAGGAAAAATAAAATAAAGGATCATTGATAATTGAAATAATGGATCATGAAATCAGTAAGGTCCCCTTATTTATGATTCTTACCAAAATTAGGACTCGGTCATATATCCTAGATCCCATTTTCTTATCCTAACATGCAACCATGAAATTTTCTTGGGAACTTATGACTACATGAGCAGAGTGTTAGTGATAAATAGTAGTTCACCACGAACCATATATAAATATATATCCATTCTACTAATAATACATGTAGAATTATATATTAATAATAAACAAGTACTTAATAAAAAAGTTTTCAAAATTGAACAGATTCTAATTATCCCCATGACCTCCTAGGTTCCTCAATAACACCCGGATCACCAAATCATTTTTGACCATGACAAATTTTATGAAGCATACACTATGATGGGTTAAACATTATTAATTAAAAAATTAATCAATTCCATATGTGTCATTATACCTGGGTTCATCAATAGAGTTACCCAAACCATGTCGAACTGCAGGAGCATATAGCATCAATCAAACATCATAACCATTCAATACATCAGTAGTGATGAGAGTGTCAATATAGAACAAACTATGTAATGTATTCATTTTTTTAACAGAATATATAAATCGAATTCCAAGGATGATGAGAAACAATCCAATATCTATCCCACACCATTAATTCACATTTTCCATGGTTTATCATTAATGAACTCTTAATTAAACAATAAAATAAGGAATTACTTTTCATTTATCCTCATCTTCAGGGTTATTTATTTTCAAAGACAATAGATAAATTTTAAAAACAATTCCTCATTACCATTCATTCATAAACTCAACCATTATATTCTCATTGAAACCATTTATCCATATATGCATTCCCCTTAAACCATTTATCACTTCAACCCTTATTTATTTCCTAACCGATTTCATTTTCCATGCAAATCTATGCAGCCTCCAATATCATTCTAACATACCAAACATTAATTAATAAAAAGTTAATATCATAAAAAACCTAATTCATCAACTAACATCTCCTTTAACTATTATAATTGGATTTCAACTCCTCATGGGTGGCCTAAGACATGATCTTATAATCATTAATGAGACTGATGTGGCCTGTGATGGGTATAAAACATCTAAATAAGGTATACATTACATATCATTTTCAAATATAGAAATATTTTTCAAGTTAGCACAAAGGCACAAACAAATAGATAGAAAAAAACATCATGCATATTGGGGGAATCCTATAGACCAAAAACCATATGCCTATAGACAACCTCTCATCTATTAATGAACCTTGGTTAATACTAAAACACCCTAAAAAAACAAGGATAATAACTTCCTATAAATTGGTTCTATAGGCTTCTAAATATGATAAAATGATAAACCAAGGTTTACCAAAAAAATAAAAGATAATGGATATATAGAATTACCTAGGGCTTTTATTTGTAAAAGATAACACTCCAAACACCAATGATTTGAAGTACATTGATGATAGAAAGTGATAAAAGAATCTAGTTCATGTAAAAGGATATTGGGGAATAAATGATGATGAAAATATGGTGAAATATTGTAATGTTATTGATGTAAAATCACCAATTTTCCATGTTTATGGGGTGGTGTTTTTTAATTGCACAATTTAGAAAACTATGCACCAAACATTCAGTATAATCTTTATAAGGGGGGAAATGGTCTAAAAAAGTTGTGTAGACCAAATGGTTTATCAAACCATATCGATGCTATGCAGTTATATTTTTCCAAAACATTATGGTTCTAGACTCCCCTTGTATGATTTATAAAATATACACTTCCTTTATATAGGATGCATAGTATTAGATCATGGTTAGTACTAATTGTTCACCAACTATGTTACATAAACTGGATGACCTAACATGTCATTATTTTCATGTGCTAGACCCTCTAGATACATAGGAAACCCTCCCTACCCTTGAAAAATAATTCATTATAAATTTTCCATGAAGTTTAATTAAAATAAAAATAAAAAATACCTTGTTTTAAAACAATGATATTACCTGTAACAACTTGTTACTATGACAACTTCAACTCTAGTATCCTAGAACAGGTGTCTTAATTATTACATTGGCACTATATGCAAGTTTTTTCATTCTAATATACTGAATAATGTAGTTTTTTTGATGAACCATAAACATAAATGATCCCCATGTTACATTGGAAATATAACATTTATATTGTAAACTCATTCTAGAATCTGTGAAATTATTCAAAATATCCTTCTTCATTTCCAAATGAAAGGAAACTAAATAAAATGGTGAGATCATATTCATAGTGGGGGCTAAATAAAGTGAAATAAATCTTGATAAAATAAGAAATAAGAAATATTACAAGTCAAATAACATAAACCATAAGACATTTAATACAAAACATGAGAATAAAATGAATCCCTAGATAATATCAATGATGTAACATAATGAATAATAAAATGTGAACTATCCATGATGTAAATGAATTATATTGGACTTCATGATATCAAATATCATTATATTTATACAAAAAAATCACAGTACCAATATAGTTTAATTGATGGTTTGGTATACAAAATAATCACATTTAATGATAGTTTACTTATTTGTCTCATGAGATCTATCAGTGGACTAAAGGGATATAAAATTATTTCCCCCAAACAACAGTTCATGTCCAGTTCATTCTTATATATTAAATGATCAACTTAAATTCCAAAAATAATTCACTTATTTAAAAAATTTTGTATTGAATAAAGAATATAGATTTTCATTACTTCCATAACTAGACAAATTATTATCAATATAAAACAAAATTTGTTAAAATGGAATATATTTCAAGAAATAATAATATCAAGGATACAAAAATATAGATATTAAAGGTAAATGTAATTTCATAATGATTGAATTAAATTTATATTTTCAAGAGAATCCTAATGTCCTCAAGCATAATCATGAAATGAGAGGCAACCTATAGTAAAATCTATTATTTAAATGAATAGATTAAAATAAAAATAAAATATTAAAAATAAGTTTTAATTAAATTTATTTTTATCTAAAACAATTTAAAACATTTAGAATAATCTAGTGGGAATAAAATGTTTATGGTGGATGGAATGTCCTTTAACGCCATATATGTTAAAATAAAACATTCATTTTTTATATTTATATATAAATTTTAAAATCAAACTATTAAAAAATTATTGAAATATTCATTTAAAAAAGATTAAAATGTAAAATATGTCATTATATTTCAATAATAAATAATTTGAAGAAATCAAAATGACAAATCAAAAAAAATCTAAAAATATGGATATTGAAGAAAAATATAGCAGATCAAGAAGGTAAATATGTTTGGAAGTTATATTAAACCTTACTCATGAAAGAGTAAAAAAAATTGATTAATTAATCTTTCTGAATGAATATATATTATAGTTAAATGAATCATTGTATATCTTATATCCAACATAAAAGTAATTATATTCATAATACAAAATATTTCTCAATTGAGTGGAAATTGAGACACAATTACTCACCTCACATTTCCCTTTAGTTGTAAATGATTTAAAATCCATTATAATAAATTTATTTTTTTTATAAATATATAAAAAAAAGTACATTAATATCTAAAAGATCATATTATACCCCTTTATAACATTTTATCACCCATTTTTTAATAATATTATATTATCTTACCTATTTGGGTGTTAACTACAATATCTTCTGTATATGTTTCGAATCATTATTTATAGTATTTATTATTTAATTATGGTTAAATAGTCTTTAAAATGTTATTCATAGTAAAATACCATATATATTAAATTGATATATATTGTTATAAATCCGTAATTAATAGAGAAATAAATATAAATTACATTGTTCATAGAAAAGGTAGGTCGTTTGTACCAATGAGTTTTGTTGCAAATATTTGAAATTGGGAATGAAATAAAGGTGAATTAAAATAAATATTTATTAGATTATTATTATATCATATATATATATAAAATATTCAATAAATCCAACTTTATTTTTATCCACGTAAAGCATAAATAAAAAACAGATCACATCACTTCATGGAGGAGATATTCGAGACGTATGCGGGAGTAACGTTATTATTTTCTAATGAATAGAATGTACAAAGGTATATATTTTATTATAATACCATGATGATTTGTATTTTATAAATATCATATATTATTTATAGTTCTATATTTATAATTATGCATGTAATGTGGCGATTAAAAGTAAACTACAATACTATGTGGTGACGGTAAGTCATACGTACGCAAAAGCGATGTTTTCACTATTCATTTGATGGAAAAGTGATGATATATTGTTGTAAAAGAATCATAAGAGAATATCATAATAATTATTATACTATATTTATTATTTTATGGTGGGTATAACTCAATAAAAGGGTTAATAAGAAGAAAATAACATGAATGAGTTATTATAGACGATTACTTTTTATTGAGTAATTTTCATTTATGTCTCTTCATTAGGGACATTGGGATGTAATTTTGGAAGTTATATAACCTATAAAATATTTGAATGGATATTTAAAATAGTAATTGTTATGTTTTGGTCAAGATATATGACTTAAGGTGGTGTAAACAAGAGAAAGGAGATATGTCCTTTTACAATTGAGGAGAGGAGAATTCATGGAATATCATAATATATTAAATTAATGTACATTATTTACCACTATAAAATATCTCAAAATTGGATAATTCTAATATAATATGTGTTTAATTCAATATAATCTCACACAATAAATCTTAAACAAGTATTTGGAATATTTTCTCCCAAATATTTTAGTTTTAACCACTATTAGCCCTGTTAACATTCACCCTAATACTAAATCAAACTTCCCTTAATTGTTAATAATGCCCCAATAAAAATAAAAACGACTAATAAATGGAACATGGTTTATTTTTAAAACTATATACCATTAAATTTACCAATTATTCAATTTTATGATTGTTAAATCACTTAATAAAATATTATTTAATATAAAATATAGTTACTATCATTTTAAGGCAATTAATTTTATTTAAAATTAAATAAAATAATAGAAATAGGGAAATAAAAAAAATTATTTATCCCATTAATAAAATTTTATATTTATCTAAAAATTTTGTGGATCACGGTAATTTTATGAAATTATATTAATTTAGTATTTTTAATGTAATTTATTTTATATTTTTGTTAATTAAATAAAAGATGTATCACCATCACACAAGCATTTAAGGGAACCAATAAAAAAAATAAATAAAATTTCATGAAAATAATAATCATCATATATCTTTTGAATGATAATTTATAATAGAAAATATGTTTTATTTATACATATCATAATGTATTATTGATATTGGAATAAAAAAATGTATTTTTTGTATTTATCTCTCACATATGTATTATGAATGAAAAATCACAGATAAATAGAAAACAAATGACATATATTCAACATTTTCTTGATTATGAATGATATTTAATCATAAAATAAAATCATGAAATGTTTTAGGGTCATTTATTTTCCCTTATCATAATATTTTCAACATAAATTACCCAATTTACTCATACTATGGTGACCTAAATTTACTAATGGGACTATTCATAATAAACAGAGATTATAGGGATCTATTTGAAAAATATAAAAACAATGGTTAATAATATGGTATGAATTTTTCCAGATTCAATTCTTATAAGTGGGTGAAATTAATTAGAGATACGATCACAAAACACTTCGGAAAAATATTTTCAGAAAAAATCCTTTTTAAGTATAAAAATGTTTTGATATCATATTTAACCATAAAAATTTGTCAAATGAGATTAAATAGGTTATTTACATTATAATTTATCTAATTTTAGTTTTAAACTATTTCAAAACCAAATTTAACTTTTTAAATTCTTAAAAAAAATTATCTTTAAAATTAAATACATTATTTTCACTATTCATTTGAAAATCAATCATTAAATAAAATATAAAAAAAGTAATCATCAGACAATTAGGATATTTTCATTTAAAAAAATTAAATTAATTTTATCCATTTTTTATAAAATTGTAAAATAATATTATTTTATTTTTTGAAATAATTAATTAAAATATATTTTGATCATATCATATTTCTGAAGAATAAAATGACATTAGAAAAATCGGAGTGTTTATTTACTAAGAATTTAAAAATAAATTTTTATTGAGTGTAAAATTTAAATTAATTTTATAATATTTTATTTATATTCAAATAAACCATTTCAATGACAAGTTTATAATGTTCCTAATTAAATAATATTTCAGGGTTCACTAAATCTCGTTGTTGTGTTTTTTATATTCTGTTGAACATAATGTTCCTTTAATGTATCTAGATATTGAATAAGTCTATCTTATATAATTCCATCCTAAAAAATTAAATACATATTTTCTTCTAAAAAATTACGGTTATTATTCTTCATAAAATCCTCAGGGTCATATGTTTCTTCCTCAATTTTATTTTGTTTACAGAGTACATTTATCTTTCAAGTTGTATGTTTCCTCGACACTTTCTCTATAGTGAAAAGAATCAGGATAGGCTCTTCAAAACCTGGTAGATCAGGGTTCGATTATATTTATTCCAAGGTGAGTACATATTTTGGGTTTAGAATATAAATTCTTATCAAATATATATATAACACATCATGAAATTTATAGGGGATTTGTGGTATTTCTAATCAGGAATCCACTACTCAAATTAATTCCAAAATATATAAAGGTCTAATATTTTTTGTTCTAATTTATCAAATATTATAAAATTGTATAACACACTTCCATGGAGATACATTCATGAAAACAAGATTATCCACTAGATATTCAAAAAAAATTTATATATATAACTCATTTTGGATTTTTGGGGTTTCATTAATATTATTCAGAATAACCTTTATATTTTCTATTGTCCCTAGAAATAATTTTGGACCTATAATATTAATTTCACTAACTTCATTCAAAAAATTTGTATTGTGATATTTATTTCGAACTAACTCTTTTTATTGTTCCATTTTAATACTTTAATGAAATCAATTATTTTTGAAAAACACTACCAGTGGTCAACACCGATCCTAAATAAGATTAAATTCAATTGAACATAACTTCAATATTTCCCCAATTTTTTTATATTCAAACTATAGTAATGATAAATTTTAGTATAATAGGTGGTTCTCAAATAAATCTTAGTATCAAGAGCCTTGTGAATAGTTTTCCTCAATTTCAATAAAAATTAGAGACTATTATCAAACAAAATTTATGATGTATACCATGTAGTGTTACTACTTAATTAATATAGATATTCATGAGGATCTCAATAGGTAAATATTAATTAATAGAACGTAAGTGTGTATATTTGGTTTGGTAATAAAAAATATCACATTTTCTATTATTATTTCTTAGAGACATTGGTAATCCAATTACCGAGCCCATAGTAATTTCATCCCATTTCCCCATCGGAATGGGTATGGGTTGCATGAATCCTCTAGGCTATTGTATCTCAACCTTTACATGATGGAAACGTAAAGAGATGGACACATAATTAGTATTTTTCAGCTTCATATTATCCAATAAAAACTATTCCTTCAAATACCTATACATCTAGGTGATTCTAAGGTGTATAAATAAATTTCAGTAATGAGAATCATATAACAATTCCCATTTTTAGAAAAGGAAAAAATGTAAAAAATAACATCCTTACAAATTTTACGATGAGGTATTTATATTCGAGGTCTAACAGTTTCCCTTATATCATAGATTTAACATTATTTTGAAAATTATCATTATAAGGCTAAGAACATTTTACCATTTTCATTAAAAATGGATTGGAAATCATTTGAAAATGAAGTGATGTTTCCATTTCCTTAATATTCTAAAGACCTATATTTTAAAAATCTTGGAATATAGGATCTCTCTAAATCTTCATTTTGATTAGGACTCTGTCATCTTTCGTACTTTACTTTCCTTAGTTGTAGTGTTCTGAGAAATCATAATCCTTGGTATCTCAAGACTTCATATTCACCTCATATTGATCTCTTTTAATGTAGATATATATTTTATAATCATATTATGTTTTTATGTCTCGAAAATTGTTAAATCTAGATAGTGTCAACATATAAAAAAAGTAAATTTTACATAAACCAAATCCAAATTAAGAGTTGCATAATTTTGTTCATGATATAATAACATCCTGGATGAAATTAAAATAGATTTATATTTTGAAATAAGAACATCAAAAATTAATTTCTCTGATGAATCAATATATATCCCAAAAAAATTATTTATTAATGGTATATTCAAAATTAATCCATTAAAAAACCTCCTATTTAATTCTTAAAAATATTATTCATACATCTTTGAACTTAAGAACATAACTCCTTTATGTGTAATATTTGTTAATAGTTCACCCAATAATTCAAAATTCTGAACAAATAATACAATATTAACCGTTTATAACAATAGAACTACATACCTTCATTATGTTCATTTATGAAGGATATTATTTGAATTTCTTTGTCTACACTAAATCAAGTGAACTTCCATCATTGGAGAAAATATGGGAAAAAAAGAAAGTTTCTGAAGACAGAATTGACACTTTTTAAATATCCCATATAATTATTTTCCTCAAAGAGTTTCATGAATGAATACCAATTAATTGTTATAATCCTCATTAAATTTATACTACAGTAATATATCATAAATAAATATATAATGAAAATTCTAATGGTATTCGGTTAATATTCAATTAATTATATCTATACAAATAGAGGGTACATTAGTAAATTCAAGTAGAATGTTTTTTAACTAATAATATCCATAGATTGATTGAGATGATTTATTTAAAATACAAAAATTCATTACATGTCAATAATTATACCTTGTACTAAGGTCAATATTGGAAACAAATTCACCATCATGAATTTGATATAACAATTCATCAAAGTGAGGTAAATGATACTAGTTCATTATTGTAATAGAATTTATTTCCATATAATTAATATACAACCTCATAGATCCATCATTCTTCTAAAGAAACCGAATTAGGGATATCTATGGTGAAACACTAGGGTGTATAAATCCATTACCACACAACTCATCGACATTTTTCTTTAACATCACTAATTCTATAGTGTACATTCTACATGGAGTCTCTGATATAGTTTTTCAGTTAGAGATTAAATGAATATAAAAATAAAATTCATTATACAGTAGATATCCATGTAATTCCTCAATAAAAAAAATATATTTATTACTATAAAATAGGTCAACTGTCAATTTTAAGACCACATTCTCCATATGTAGATTTTTTTAACAATTTTTCTCCAAGACTCTGATTTAGAAGAGCTAATGGAGATGGATCTATACATTAATCAGATGATGAATTCTCCCCTATAAAAATAATGAATTCTAAATACTCATCCTATATCATAATTTACTTCTCTTAGAAATAATTCATTGCATTATATTTTAAAATCTATCTCATACAAAGGATTATATCAGAATCAACCGTAGGTATAAGTATCATGTCTAAAAATATGTAATGTTTTCATTTAATAGCGGTAACTTATTGAGACATCCTTTTGATGGGGATATTTCTAAAAGGGGCATTTACTGAAAAATCCCTTCTTAAGGTGTTATGGGAAAAAGTAATGTTCATGGAAAATATGGTAGATATTATATATTGTGAAGACATAGAATCAAATAAATCATTGGATAAATTTTATGCTATGATTAAAGTACATTCCACCAAAAAAATTTGAAATTCAACCTTTGATGTTGTTATTGCATTATATTTGAATTCTCTCCTTTTACTATTATATAAATGATTACCTTAACACTAGGGGTAATATTATGTATAATGAACCATTTATTTATAGTTTATGCACTAGATAATATTGGTATCTTTCATTCCATTACATTCTCTAGCTAGTTGACCCTTATCACTGCACTTCTATCAAACCCCATAACCATCAATCATTTTCATGGATGATTCATTTCATAATTTTAACTTGATGGAAATTTCTTAGTACCATTCATCCTCTTTGAACCCTTCCATTTTTCATGGCATTCATGTATCCTCTTATTTTCCGGATTTCCCTTAAATATATAACATATATAAATTACATTTATTTTTTAATAGAACTCGACACAATATAATATCATGATAATTATTTTTGGGAAACTAATTCTCATTAGATACTTGATATAAGAACATTAAATACATGGGACGCTTTGATTTTCATATTACGTTTGTAGTCTAATGAATGATTTCATAAAATTATGAAGTTATCCTCATACTCTAAAAAAATTTATTCATCAATATTCCTTAATTCATGGAACATCCTATCCATTTAATCCTACCATTATCATGGGAATTATTTCTAAAGGAAACTCACACTCAATGTTCTCCATAAAAAACTTTATATTTATTTGGACTCTATATTTGGTTCAATTAGTGACTACTATTTATTTTTTTACCCTTTGAAACAACACACAAATAGAATAACAATTTCACATTCATTAAATCCCAAATCAAGGAATAAATTTTTGAGTGAATTAATCGATTGGTCAAATTCCAATGGTTTTGTAGTTACACTAAAAGATTGAGGTTTTATAACATAAAGTGTTCCAACTTAAGAGAATAATTTTTTGAAACAATAATTATATCTATTTAGGAACGAATACTCATCATAAGTTGAGTAAGATACCATAATATGGTCATTATCTAAATAGTTCCAATACTAGATATATTTTAATTCTCAATAGCGACATGTGAACATAGTCTATGTGTATTGATTCTTTTTCTTCTATTAGGCACCAGCACTTAATATTATAACACACTAAATGTACCATCCTTGTTCCGGAAGCCTCCAAGAGGTGCCCCATACCCAGCTGGTTGCATGATCTTAAGCACATTTTCCCAAATTCTAGAGGCTATCGACTAGCAGCGAGGGCCGTGGGTGTGATAGTGGTGAAACTATTCCCACATTGGCAGAGAAACATAGCATATGTAAAATAGATAGTAATAATAGAAGCAATTATAATACCATAAAATAGTGAACAACATAAGAATAGAGGTAATAACAACTGGGCACATATAAATATATATGATGAATGACATGTATGTCTAGGAAAGAATCCAAAATGTCAAAATGCTAGAATATAATACTAAACCAATGTACAATGAAAATCAAGTAAACATCTTCACAACATCACAAGCCTTAGCTTGGTCCCATGATCCCCAGCTCCGCAACAATCAAGTACCAGATATGGAAGGGTGCTTTCCCTTATATATACATGTGGTAATATAATTATTTTGGGCCCAATAGCATGACCCAAAAAAGGTGTGAGTCTAATCCCAGTAGGAAACCACACAATGATTTATGCCTAAAAGTCAGTGAATATATATGGCAGGAAATAAACAAAATGAAGTAGTAAACAAGGAAGTACACATAGTTACAATCCTACAAATTCAATTGTATTCTTTTAATATATCCAGAGAAACAAATCAAAAGAAGGTAATACTCTGGGAAGTACTCTCAACCAAACCCCTCTGGTTTAACCAAACAACTACAAAAAAATCTCTGGGAAGTAATATAGTCTAAGCCCTATGGTTCAGCTTTAGCAAAGACTCTCCGAGGAAGCACTCACCATCAATTCCCCATGTTGTCTCGTATTACTATCTAATAGTAACTCTGAGGAAGAACTCAATGTCTAATTCCCCCTATGGACTATATTGAGGAAACTACAGACACTCGGAGGGAGCACAAAGTTCATCCCCCCTTGGTCTCCTAGCATAATAGTAAAACAGATACTCTAGAGAAGCCCTCAACATCCATTATCTCTATGGTCTACTAAACCAGGTTTCCAAAATCATGTGTAAGTTAATCATTCGCAAATGATATTCAGAAGCCAATGTTATCCTCATTAAGTACTTGGATAAATAGTCTATAGTATCTCTAAATAATTCAGATTAAATCACTCCATCCTAACAATATTATGAATGGAAAACAAAGCAGAAACCTAACAGGAAAATCTAGACCAAACAATCGAAACAAGAAAACATGGGAAAAACATCCATAGCATGGAAAAGTTAACCCGATTCATTAACAATTATCCTCTATAAAAACAACAAGGTATAGTAGGAAATTAAAGGGATAATACCCATAAACACGCAATACCCTGAACAAGGGTATTGGGAAATTTTTCACATATAACCCAAGGACTAACTACAGAAAGGAAAAAACCACCTACCACGACATCGTGAGATCAATATACGTGATCCTCAGGCCTTGAATCACCCTAGAATGTCGTATAACTACAAAAACGCTAAAAATGTTCAACTAGAGATATATCATGAAAGAGAAGAAATTAGGAAACAAGGTTATAAAAGAAGAAATAACTCACCAATGAGACACCAACGCAACAAAAAGTGTTTGAATCCGAGAATGGACGACAAGTCAAGGGCTCAACGAAGATCTGGTGGTCTTGTTCTCTCCCGGACGAGATAGTTTGAGAAGAAGATGGTTATGTCCATTATATGGAACCCCAGTCCGTTAAATGAAATAAAGAAAAGTATAAAGTGTGTTACTTAAAAGTATACATCATGTACTTGCCATTTCTGACCTCTGCTTTAGGCAGTCTCTAGGTCACCCCACACGACCATATACTCACCCATTACACGGCCAGAACATGGTCACCCGCGATAACCTGGTACATGGCGTGTACTCATGAAATTTCCAGAAAGTCTTCTTTTTCTAGAAAAAACTAGAAAAGAAAGACATACCAAAAAATAAGATCTGGGTGCTAACACTAAAATATCGGATTATAATCATGAATACTGATCCAAATGAAAAATCAATATAATGGTAATAGTTCATAGATAGTAAAAGGTATTATCATAATTCCTTTATTAACTATGTTCTTTTAAAATATATTTATCAAGTTACAACTAAAATTTCTCTATTAAAAACTATAACTACCTGAACTCAGTTAGTCTGGTGTTATATTATTCATTTTTAAATTGGAACATGATATATGTAATCACATCCAATATGAATGAATACTTTCATATTATTAGATAAACTGGACACATACATGATTCCAAAATTACATTTGAAATATAAAATACTTAACATAATGGAATTTTTTAATCATTAATTTTATTCAGAGTATCCTTATATATATATTAAAGAAATGGAAAAACTAAAAGGGTGTGATGATATGCTCAGTAATGGTTACATATAATTCAATATATCATAATTATACTTTGAATAATCAATATGATAATTTAATTAACTTAAAACACATTCCATTTAATGAATTGTTTTATCATAAAATACATCTATTGATAATAATAGCATATTGATATCATGGATTATAATAACTAAATTCTCAATAATGGAAATTAATTATTTTAGAAATAATGATCTCATATATCATGATATCATTACCATCAAAAAAGTAAGCCAATATATTTTAATCAATGGGTAGGAATATAACAGATACAAATTTAATAATAGATTACTGATTAATTTCATGAGAATTATTAAGGCATTAAGGGGGTATATAATTATAGACCACTCCCATTGCTCCATATCCATGTAATTATTCGTATTCCTAATTATAAACCTAAATTCATAAATAATATTCCTTATTAAAAAAATTATATATAGAATAAATAAATTATATTATCAATAATTCTCCTATTAATAAAATAATTTATAATATCAAAGACGATATACAGAAATGGAATATTATTTATACAATAAACATACACCTAACTAAAAATATGGATATTTAATGGAAATTTAATTTCTAATTATCAAAAGAAAGTCAATGTTTCAAGGTAATTTTAATGTTCATGAGATTAATTATGATATGAGAGGCAAAATTTAGAAAGGTATATTTTTTAGTAAAACTATTTATTCAAATTAACAGATTTATATGAAATGAATCATTTAAAATATGTTTTAATTTTAATGTTTTCTTTTTAAAAACACTAAAAATGTGTAGAATAAGACAAACGGTATCAATCTGTTATAATGGTATGGAAAAAAATTAATTCCAGATCTATTAAATGAAAACATTCCGTTTTAATTTTTATAAAGAATATTTAAAATGAACCATTCTAAAAAAACATGAAATATTACTTCCAAACTATGTAAAACGTTATATATAACATATTATTTACTTTATAAAACTTTTTTTAAAAGAAAATTTAATATTTTTAATGAATTT
The DNA here is from genome assembly GCA_963277665.1 of Viscum album. NCBI lineage: Eukaryota > Viridiplantae > Streptophyta > Magnoliopsida > Santalales > Viscaceae > Viscum > Viscum album. The sequence continues at coordinate 763,984,968 of OY728119.1, read as the reverse complement.
TAAAAATATAGATATGGTAGAAAAATATTCGTGATTGAGAAGAGAAATAAGTTTGGATTTTATTTTAATTATTAAAATTGAAAGAAAAACGTAAATTGACCCAATAATCATAAATAATATTTATATATTAATGTTAAATAACACAAAGGGTATTATATACAATATATATATATATATATATATTTAAATGTATTCATAAAATTAATAATATATAAATGGAGTGGAAATTCAGACGCGATCCGTCACTACACATTTCCATTTAGTGGAAAATCATTTTAAATATTATATATTCAATTTATATTTTTTATAATAAATTAATTTAAAAATATAAATATTTATAATATCATATATGAAACATTTATAATATTTTATCACCCAATTTTTTACATTCTTTTCTTATTATCTTACTTTCAGATGTTTATTCCTTGATTTTTCAAGTATATTTTGATTTGATAGTTTTAGTAATAGTACTTTTATTGTGGTTACATAACATGAAATATATTATTAATTGAATTAATATCAAATATATTATTTATATATACATTTTAAGTCCTCAATAAATTATAGAAATCCGGAAATGAATTACACTTTTCATAGAGATGACATTTCGTATGTACGCATTAACATTGTCTCAGCATTTCATGGGTTATAACGAAAGAAGGTGAAAAAGGAAATCATCTAAAAATATTATTATACCATATAAATAATATTTAAATATTAAATTCAACCATATTACCATCATTGTAATGTGTAAAAGAAAAAATGGATCACATAACATCGTGGAGGTGGGAGAGCACACAAACACACAATCAACGTTATGATTTGAAAACAGATTGAATTGTAATGTGGTATAAATGATATTATAGTTCATGAATCAGAATTAAGTATAAATATCATATATAATTTTTATTTCATACTTAATAACCATCCATTTAAACTGGTGATAAAAACTAATTTACACCCATGTGTGCAGACAATTGGCCATATGTACACACGAGCGATATTTCCAATTTTCATAGAATATAATAGAGGTGTGATATGGATATACCATAATCATAATAACATCACATTTATTTATGATATTGTATTTATTATTTACTTGTGGGTATAAGACATTAATAGTTATTTTAAGGGGAAATAAAATTTGAAGAGTTGGTAAAGACGATTACCTCTTTTTTATTAGACTTTAATTAGATATATTTATAAAGGACATATAGATGATACATTTTAAAGGAAAACCCCTATAACATAGATATAAATATTCATAAGAATAATGGATGAGTTTTGGTTGACCAAGATGTAATAATGTTGTGTAATGAAGATAATTAAGAAGTTTGCTTTTATAATTGAGGGGAGAGCGTTCTTTTAATTTACTAAACTATTAAATTTATATAAATTTTTTTCATTACAAAATAGATAAATGTAAATATAATTAATATCTTAGATGAGGATTAGTAAAAATACTACCATATAATAAAATTTTGACATTCCTTGGGTATGTTTTCACACATATCTTATTGATTAAACCCTAATCAACCATGTTGATGTTTCCATAATTTTAATGTTTTCTAAACACTTAGGGCTGATAATGTTAATATTAATTAAAAAATGGGACAATAATGGAACGTGTTTTTTAATTATATCTCATCCATTTGGATGAATCTAATATTTTTATGAGTTTAAAATCATTAAATATTATATTATTAGTTATAAAATTTTAATAATTTGATTTTCACACTATTAATTCAATTTGACATTAAATACATAAAGAAAAATAGTGAACTCAAATATAATCCATTAAAAATTAATATATTTTAATATTTATCAAAATAAAATTGGAAAAAAATAAATCGTTCAAGTTATATTACTTTTAGTATTTTTAAAAACATTCATTTTATTTTTCTATAAATTAAATAAATGTTGTGTTAGTGTTATGAAAGTATTTATGGTAGTCACTAAAAATATTAATTAAATTACAATGTTAAAAATAAATTATATATCTTAGAATGAAAATTTATTATTTAACATATGTTTTCTTTATCCCAATCATAAAATACTATATATATTAATACAAGAAAAGTGTAATTGTTTTCTTTATCACTCACATAAATATTATAAAGTTAAAAATCATTGATAAATAAAAAAGGTCATATATTAAATATATTGATGTTTGGGGATGACATTTACTCATATAATAACATTATTCTTGGTGTTAGGGTAATTTTTTTTCTTTATCATAATTTCTGTAACCTAAATTACAAAATTTACCCTTACAAAGTAGTCAAAAATATATTAATGGTACCATTAATATTGACCAGAAATAAATGCTCATTGTGACCGAATTTTCAACAATATATTAAAAATATTGATTTTAGTGTTTTTATTTAATTAGTAAAATCTGTAGAAAATAAATTAAGCTATATTTGAAAGACAAAATGAAAATTATTTTTAAGAAAAATTACTTATTAAGTACAAAAATGTTTTTTATATGAAATTAAACCACAAGGTTAATTCCATTAAAATTAATAGATTTAATTATGATATAATATATCTAATTTTATTTAGAAATAACTTTTTTTTAAATGTAACTTTAACAATGCTTAAAAAAATACATTAAAAAATACATTTTTTCACATTTCACTGGAAAACCAATAATTTTAGAAAAACTAAAAAATAACCTTATAATATTTCTGATATTATATTTTATAAAATAATATATATTTTATTATATAAATTTTGTAAAAGTGGGTAAAATTTATTATATTATTTTATATTAAAAATTAATAAAACTATATTTGAATAAAAAATATTTTTGAAGAATAAAATGATTACTAAAATTTTACTGTTTATTTCATAATAAATAACAAATAATTATTTTAATAATTAAATTATTTATACCTCATAATGTGTTTATTCCTATTTATACCCTATAATTCAACAGCTATGTTACAATGGTCATATTACATAATATTTCTTGTTTTACATAAGCTCGGTGTTGCTTATTATATACACTATAAAACCTAGTATTATTATAAATTATTTAAATATTATAGTAAATGATAAATATTTCAATGTAATAGTTATATTTTATTCCTATGGTATTATTTATGAGGTTTACATTGTAAATTCGTTATGATTTTTTGTTAGTTTTTAATCTGGATGGTCATAGTCTCTCATAGTTAGAGAAAGAGAAGTTATTAAGATATGCTGATTGAGGGTTCCTAAGGATAGTTAGGGAAATAATTTTATTCTAAATTTTAATAAAGGTATTATGATGTTAGGATGACATAACTTATTATTGATTAATTTCAGGATACCTTAACTCTGGTCTGGAGACTTCCTCAATAATAGAGGTAAAATATATATAAATATCGTTGGAAAGGTTTCAATTTATTTCATAAATTTATTATAAAACATTAAATAGTTTATTATATTTTTTAATAAATGTTTTACATATTTCCTCTATAATTTTTTGAAATGTTCATAATGTTTATTATACACTATTTCTAAATATAATTACAAAGAATATCGGAAAAAAATATTTTATGAAAAAATTTCTTAGAAGTGTTTATAAAATTATATGTTTGAATTTTATATAAAAAAATTAACCCCCACCTCATGTATGAAATTTTATACCCCAATTCTCAATGAAGGTTTTCATAGTGCTCCATTAGACATTACACAGTCTTGATGTGTAAATATATTTAGATTTTTTTAATTATGGATTTTATTCTATCGATGGATTTTTCAAAAAACAAATGTTAACATCACTTACTCATTGAATCTATTGTTTTATTTTTAATTTTAATATGAATAATATAGGCAAGATACCATTTAATATATTGACATAGATTTACTATGATAATTAAGACATGAAGAATGAAAATCCTTCGATAATTATGGCGAATATGAGTAAAGGGAAGGATAAAGCAACAAAGACCATTTTCATGTCTATAGAATATTCACACAACCCTAATAAGATGATGAGGATCGAGGGGAAGTAAAGGGGATTATAGTGTAGATTGCTTCTCATGTATCAATAAAGAATAGTATAAGACAAATTACACCACAATAAGGAATAAATATGATCTTTTATGTGAATTTTTTCAAATATAACGTAATGTAATATAAAAATTTAAGATTAGATGTAGACTACCATGATTACATTGGTATTTACATAAACTAACCATGTAGATAAAAAATATTGATAATGGGAAAGTTGATATTTGAGATAAAAATCAATTATCATTGTCTTCTCTTGATATTATAAATTACCATATCAGAAAAACCAATGAAATTATACCTAGTTTTATATAATTTTTAATATGTTCCAATAGTAACCAAACTCATATTATATGTGTCATATATCAATATATATGGATTTATTTTCTTTTGTTGAAAAAGTTTTATTACTATTATAATGGTAGAATTTTTATCAGATGAAACATTTCAATAATGGCATTTACATACTAGAGTGAAACAAATAAAGAGTTAGCAATTGATAATTAAAAAAGTTCCCATGAATCATATCACACACAGTTTTGGAATGACCAAAATTGTTGTGTAATGAAAAAATATATAACAAAGCTATATAAAAAAAGAAATTTTGATTATTTGGAAGTATTACCATATGGTTTATTTATAATTTTTGGAAAAAAAGTTATAAAAATACTTATTTAGGGGAAACTTTGGATGAGGAATAGTTCCCCTATAATGATTTTCTATATATTTTTATAGATAAATTATATTTGAATCTATTGGTGGACTATATTACACCATAATATTTACTGATGACATTAGTATACATGTAAATTTATTCTTAACAAGGTAAATTTATAATTCCATTGTTAAGTATAAGGTATACAAGAAATAAGTATATAATAATTTTGGTTTGAAGAATAAGAAACATTACTCAGAGCAATGTCGTGAGTATAATAAATAAGTGTTCATAAATTATCTATGTGAGTTTTGGATAATATCTCATTATAATACTCTTTTTATAACACAAATGTGAATTTTAGTGTATGTTTTAACTACAACTTATTGGACAAGGTTTGCGTGATGATGAGTGATAGAGATAATATTTTACTTAATTTTTATCTGTATTTATATAATTTAAACCCTATAAATTTATCATTTTAATCCCACTTAAATCATTTTTTGATTTACTGTGTGTTTTGGAAAAAAATCATAAAATTACTTAATTATAAAATTGTAGCAGATATTAATCACTTTGGAATTTTGGGAATAATATTTAAAATATTATTCCAATTTGAGTGATTTTTTTAATATTGCATTATTTCTTGTCCCCAACATTTCCATTTAGACCAAGAGCTAATTCGAACAACTAGAGGATGGAAAAAATCACTCAATTTGAAAAAAAATCATGGTAGATAGGGTGGACACCAGTTCTAAAAATGAGGCATAAATTGTGCTATAAGACACCAATTGAGGTTATTTCACTCGTATTTGATGGTGGAATCATAGTTTTCTTTATACACTATTGTTTTTGGAGTTATTATCTCATTAAGGGGTCTAATAATTTCTAATCATTGATGAATTCTTCAGAAAGCATTCAGAAAAAATAAAATACAAGAGTAACATGGCTATAATGCCTACTAAACAATGAGGTTTGAGCTGAAATTTTGTGGGATAATATACAATATATTTTGAAACACTATTTTAAAAGGAAATTTTTTCATATTGAGTCAAAACAAGGGGGTTCTACATGAAACTTTTTTATATATAGATTACAGAACCTAAATTTCAACAGTTGATGACCCATTATGTCCCGGAACACATTAATTATCATTTAGGACACCAAAAATCATCTTTCTCCCCTAAAAATAATAGGATATGGGATGATTTAGGTGAGATAGATTTTAGGGGCAATATCTTTATTCTATCCATGATTTAAGACTTTAATTATATTATTTTTTATTCTTTTCTTTTCATTTATTTTACCATGTAACATGCATTCATATTTTAATTAATGTGTTTCCCTTTCATCTTTCATACCTTTTTATATTCCAACAATAATATTATTCTCTATATTTCATATTAAATTATGATATCTTTTCACTTTTTAATGGAAACTAACTAACTTAAGGTTTTGACCTTGTGGAGGTCCCACAACATTCTTTGTTATTGCACTTCAATTCAAAAATGTTTTTAATCAATATGTGGTGGATGTGAGAGTATTACATAGGTGTGGTGATCATACACCATGGAATTATATTTAATTCCCATTTCTTTTATTTGATTAATTATTTTACCAACCATATCTCTAAAAAACACTTCATAATACACAATTTGGGTTGTGTGAAGGAACAGAATGACATATAGTGGAGCTGAGTCCTTTAGAAATTGAATTCTCACATGAGGTGTTATCCTATATAACTATTGGAGAAGGTTTGGTTTGGTGTATCTAAGGAATAATAAAATCAGACACTCAGTAAATAAATGTAATGTAATTCATTAATGAGGTTTCATTAAAAAAATTACCAAATTTAATTTACAAAACCAAAATAATAACAAATTAACCCACATTTTTAAACCCAGAACCAAGACCATTCTTCCCTAATTTCATTCCTTATTCATCTGAATTTTGATTTCAATTATATATTGTATAATTGTAATATAAATTTTTAATAAAATAATAAAAAACATTTTCAATAAATAATAATAAAATAATTATATTATGTGAATTAGAAATTCGTGATTGGACTGACTATGATGCTCCTCAAGTGAGATGACGTAGGACAGACTCTGCGCTAAATTAGTAAATTAAATTTTTTTCCACACCCTGCGATAGTCATTCATCAAAACTAGATCCATTCATAGAAAACTAAATAGTTATATCAATAAATTTTTCTAAATAACATCTTTTTAAATATTTTTCCTTATTTTATTTAAAATTATAAAAAAACCCTCTTTCAATGATGTATTAAAATTAAAATTATTATACATGGGTAGATTACTGATAGGTTGAAGAAAAAATATTATAATAGAGCTTATGTAAAAGAACATAGAAAATGGAATGAACAAATTCTATGAAAATATGAAAGATAATTTGAATATTTTTATGCATTGATTGAGAAACCCAAACCTGATTCAGAGCATGAACCTAAGGAAGTGGATGACGAAATTTCACCAATTGACTTTTAAATTTATGAAAATGAGGTGGTAAAAGTATAAGTAACAGAATATTTATTCAAACTCACTCAACCATTGATAGAGGATATAGATAAAAGATCAATTTTATAGTAATTTAAATATAGTATATCATGTAAATTTGGGTAAATTTTGGAGTAATTGGGAATAAATTAGAATACACCATGATCTCATTATCCCTTACAAAGATGAAAACCTAGTACCATAAACAAATATCTCAATCCCTATAAGAACAAGAAACCAAAAATGTGGTGGAATTATATGAATTTATTGAGGATCCTAACTATGAACCTCCATACAATGAAGATCAACTCTATGAGGAATATTCAATTGAAGATGTGATTAAAGGTAAACCAAATCATAGAGATGATACATTCATGAACTCAAAATTATTTATTTTTTGGAAACTAATTTTAGCATCACTCTTAATAGTTTTTATTTTTATTATCCTTCAAACTTGTATTACACACTAGAGGGAGATGATAAAAAATAAGATGCAACTATTGAGGAACACCAACATATCTCTAAAGACATTGAATAACAATGGTAAGAAGTACTAAAGGAAACCCCAGTGTCTTTTCCTAAAGAAAAACAGACATAATATTAATTCATTAAAATGTAATATTTTGAAACTAATATTTTAAATTTCAATTTTGAATATCACTTTGATAAAAAAAATTAAGCAGTACATATGGAGACACCAATGGATTATGAATAAGATATTACATAGGTTAGAATGAAGGATTAGGAGGTTCCATACTTTATCCTACCCAACCATAAAAGCTATTCTAAATTTAAGAGGGGGAGGATCATGTGTAGATGATATAATGATTTATCCTAAAAATAAAAATTAAATGGACTCTGTGAAATTCTACATGTGGTGGTTCAAGTCCAAGTAAATACACCCACCATACAATTTTGGATAACAACTAGTACTTCTCTCTAGTGGTTGTAAAAATTCAAGTCCTAGTAGAGGGTTCATATGAAGTCTATTCTTAAAATTATTTATTTAAATTTATATGGAAAATTAATTCTTCTTAATTAGTACAACCTTAATCCTACTACCTTTTTTATTGTTTATTGAAAATGTTATGATCCTTGTGCTTAATCAAGTATATTACTTTTGTTGGACCATGATGGATAAGGGAAACACCCCATAATTTGAGGACGTAGACTAATATAAATTTAAAAAGGTAATTAAATTTCATATTTTAACTTTTAAACTCAATGAATTTCTTTCGGAGAATATGTTTTGATCTTTGAACTAGAAAATGGATACCCATTCATGAATTATTATCTTGAATTATCTAGGAGACTTTAGATTTTTTGGAATCCTATGATTCCATTCCTTAGATTTCAATTTTAATGATTTTGAATGGGTAAAATGGATAATGGAATGATTAATGTGAAGCATGAGTATTTATATTAGGACTCGTGATTTATGGAAATTGATTGATTCATGTTACTAAATGTTCCATAAAATTTCTCATGCATTAAATTTAAAAACATTCATGTGAATGTTATATTTATTTTTAATCATGCCTTGATAGATAGTAAAATATTATAACTACCATTTTTTATAATAATTCTAGATCAAGTACTTACTATTTAATATTGATCATATTTCATCAGTGTTCTTGGAACATATCACTAACCAAAACATTCATTGTATCTTTATAAAGAAATTATTTTGTGAAAAAACATTTAATATTAATGTAGAATAATTTTATAAACCACTAATCCTTAAAGGAAACCATAACATCAATTCATATTTTTCCCATAGAAACCACAGATTAATTTTATAGGGTTGATCAAATTTTCATTCCATTCTAATCTGTTTCTACCATACTCTTCAAAAATTCATTATATTTTTAAGTTGAAGTTTAGGGTTGAATGTATTAATTGTGGAAGAGATGTAACATTTTATATGGTAAAAAATGTTGGGGGTTCTATTTTGGGATTAATAGAAGGTTCATTAAATGTACATAAACTTTTCCCTTCTTGAAAAAAATGGAAAAAAATAATGGGTTGGGACATAGAATAATCAAAAGCCACAATCGCTGGACTGATGTTCTTTCTCATATGTGGTTAGGTTGTTGATTTGAGGATCATTCAAATCATAATTTTTGGAAAATAAAAAAATAAATAAACTACATTGAAAAAACCTTTGTGAGAAATTCATGAATTCTCACATCATTCATCATGAGTTCATTATTTATGAAAATTATTTTGTGTTTTATGGAAATGAGAGTTTCTAATTTTAAGAGTATAATTTCAAGAAACATTAATTTCTCATAAAATGAATTGTATTTAATAGATAAATCACCTCATTGATATATAATTTTCAAACATCAATTCATACCAACCTTAAGCATTAGAGTCATTTGAACCTTTATGGAAGTCACAGAGGGTTTAATGTTCCTCTTGTCTTTACAAAGTGGAAAATGCATTTATTTTATAATATTATTGATAAAGATCATGTTCCCCGGATACAATAAAAAATATAATTGAACTGTATCCTGAGTGATGATATAAAATAATAAAATGTGAGATAAATCATTACCTTCCATGTTTGATAATAAGGAATTGAGGAGCTTGAAAGAAAGAAGAAGAATCTATATCATTTTGAATTAGAAAAGTAAAATACATGGATTGGTTATTTCTATTAAAAATTCTAAATTTAATATATATTTTATGTGGGAATTAAAAATTTGATTTGACATCTATACTAGATTAATTTTATTTCTTTTGAATTTGAATATTGAATATTGTTGACCTCTGAATTCCATGTTGAGATTTTATGCTTGAGAACAAGCATGGTTTAAAAGAATGTGAATTGATAAGGATATGATTTTACTTATTTTATATATTTATTTAAATTATTTTAAACCTATAAATTTATCAATTAAATCATATTTGAATCAATTTTGGATTTTGGTTTTGATTTTTACTAAAATGTTAAAATTATTTAATTTTGATTTTTTTGCAAATTTCAATCACATTGATATTTTGGGAATACATTTTAAAATATTATCCCATTTGAGTTATTCTTTTTTCTTAATATTCATTTATTTATTATACACAAATTTCATATTTGGAATAATAGCCGATTAAAATAGCAAGAGACATGTGAAAAAGAAAACAAGTTGACAAAATGTTCAGGAAGATATGGTGGACCCCACCTTTGAGAATAAGGCATAAATCATGATACAAACTTAAAATGGATATTATTTTAATTTAATTTTATCTAGTACCTATATAAAAATTTATTCATTAAAATTTAAGTAGTTTTTACCACATTAAGGGCCCTATTAAATTCTCCACATTGTTGAATCATTCTGGGAGAATTCTTACAGATTAAAAACATGGAGTAAATTGATTGTAACATCTTCTGAATGTATTCGATAGAGTTCAAATGTTGTGTTATAACAGAAATAACATACTAAAAAAAATATTTAAGAAAATTTTCACAAATTTGGTCAATCTTATGGGGTTACTAACAAAAAAATTAAATATCGATTCTAGAAGCGAAATTTCAGCCATTGGCAACCCATTATGTATCAAAACACATTAATGGTCATTTATGATAGCACAAAGCCTCTTACATTATAATATATAATTGGAAAATTGTGGATTTAAGGGAGATCAATTTTATATTGAATCCCTTGATGACATCCCTTTATAAGGAATTTTATTTTTTGTTTTATTTTCCAATGTAACATGAATTCATATTTTGATAAAATTGATTTTGTTTCATCATCCAACCATTGTTATATTCTAACCCAAATATTATTCTCACTCTTTCATCTTACTTCATGATATATTTTCACTTTTCATTTGGATGTGACTAAACTAAGGCTTGGCCCTATGTAAGGTTTCATGGAATTTTTTCTTAGTTCACCTCAATTAAATATTTTTTAATCTATTTGTTATGGGTGTGATATTTTTTCCAGGGTTTTAAGATCATCCAACACTATATTCTCTTAAACTGCATTAGTTTTCTTTGATTAATTATTTTTTCTCACTTCTCTTAGAAAACCCCTTCATATGGTAGAGTTGGGTTTTCTTGAAGGGACAAAATGACATACGCTAGATCTAGGTCTTTTAAGAATTGCATTATGAGTTGTGGTGATATACTATTTGACTATTGGAGGGGTGTGGCTTGGTGTTCTAAAGAAATTTTAAAATCACACACAAAATAAATTAATGTTAATTATATAATTAAAGAGTTTTAATTAACAAAATTATCATAATTAATTGAAACATCAAATGAATAACAAATTAACTCATGTTATGAAAACCTAGATGAAAGCCTATCATCCCTAATTTCATTCTGTTTCCATATTCAATTAGATTTCAATTATTCATTATTATTTTTTAATTTTATGTTATTCAAAAATCTTAAAACCATCATTTTAATTAAATAAAATAAATATAATTACTATAGGTGATTTTGAAATTAATGAGTGAACCGAATGTAAAAATGCTCAAGTGATATGGCCCTGGCCAGACTCTGTGCTTCATTATGCAATAAAATTTATTTTTACACACCCAAATACAAGAACTCATCAATAGTTCATGTGATTATTCAGTTATCATTTTGGGGATATGAATTATATAATTCTACAAAAATGACCAAAACCACCATTACTCCTCCTGAGATGGAGAAAAGATGAATGTGCCACCCCAAGACTGAATCATATAGAGAATTGGCTGGTGACTAGAACCGAGTAAGAATATTTCATAGTATAGTAGGCATAAGCCTATGAAAAAAACAAAACTTAAATATCTTAAATTCAAAATGTTTCCAAAAAATGAAAAATAAGAAATAAAATGACTAATTAACTATAAAAAATAATGGCATGATATAAAAATTTATAGAATATACCATATGGTAAAATAAAGTGAACTGGATAAATTGTACAATCCATTTAACAATTATAATATTTAATCTCATTCATTCTATATATATTGTGGTATCATTCTCCAATTTCAGTCGACATCACTACATTTACAAGACTTCATGCTCTATAATGAGTCACCAATATTCACTAGGATTCGAATCCGAACAAGACACACTAGATACATCTCTATTTATACTATCTATAAACCTATGAATCATCTATATCAATTCAATATGTGTGTCCCAAGTCCATGTAGTTGTGAGTATTGAAATTACAATTTGGTTTCCCCAAAAACTATTAAGAAATCTCCAATCAATAGGTCATACAAAATTATGGTTTTTGAGGTGTCGATGAGGAAGTCAAAGAATAAGAACTATACACCAATTCATCAAGAGATCCCAGAACTAAATAGTAAAAATAGAAATAAAATAATAAATGTAAATATATACAATAAAAAATTACCAAAGACCTATGAATTTTCCTAACCATCACTTATTCATGAATCTAAAGTAATACTACACAAGAAAACGAAGAAGGTTGAATTAATGGAGAGAATAAAACTTCTAATGTTTCTCCCTAGATGTATACTAAATATTGAAGCCAACCATTGAGGTTTTAATAAATCACATGTACTACATAAATCTATTCAATATATACTTCCAACAACCACCACTGAAATCAATTATGGGCTCCCTCTCAAAATGGAAGCATATATTTATACATGGGGTAATTAAAACCTTTATTTCAATAATCATTTAACCATCTAATACATCTTCAAAACTGTGCATTCAAAATTACTCACAAAAATTAAGACGAAATGTATTGTAGAATACTTCACCCACTAAATGGAATTATGACTCTATTGGATGATCCATTTCCCTAGACAAGATATTTATAATGTGGGAATGAAAAATCCATAGATATAGGATCTCACTCCCTTTTTTGTGGGGGTTATTATAACATTATCAAATATATAATTAAGGGATGTTACACCCATGGGATAACACTCATTAAATAGGTCTAATACCGACTTTTTACTACTCATAGTAGTGGGTCCCAAACCCAGAAGGTACAATGCTTTAATGAATGTGTTCTTACCCCAATAACACATTGAACATAATTTATAAACCCAACTGATATCTATATCTTATTGGGATGAACAGCTTACTCATTCCACCTCTTGCCACATCTTTGATATCGATGAAAAGTCCTCCCCCAATTTCAATGTGTAAACATTCAGGATGAACAACTCATGCATCCAAAACTAATACCAATGTATGTAAGTATGATGCTGAAACACCATTTGAAACAACATTATGTTACTTATAGTAGAGGAGGGAGAGGCACTGAACCCTAGAGTGTTTTGTTCATCATGGACATGCATATCTATAGTAACACAAATCTAAATTAAAATTATTCATATCTCTTCCCAAAAATTGACTTAGTAAAATAAATAGACTTAACCACTATTATATAGCTACAAAATAATTAGAATATGTCATTCACCTTTCCAAATTAAACTCCCTAGGAAAAAATATTCCTATAGTCATATCATAGTTGAAATATGTGGTGTTTCATGACCTAAGGGCCATGAAAGAAGATGTAATTTGGTATTTCATATTATTTATAATCATATTTCTTAATTTTTTGGTCATGATATTGAAGATAATTTTTTAATATAACACCTATATAAGAGGATACATCTTATACAATGACAAACAATAACAACAACACCATCACAAACAACAATATTATTTTTATGTGGTTAGTGTTTAACATTACACCCTTTATTATTTACTCTCAATTTTGAACACCCCTAATTTATATCACTTTTCATTTCTTAAATTACATGTCTCTACCCCTATTCAACCATTTACATACCAAACTCCTCATCCTAGGGGAATTTCCAAATCAGTCTCCCAGAAGACTATTCCTTTCTATTTACATTTGTATAAATTTATTTATTTTATAATAATTTTATATTTATTTTTCACATTAATTATTTAAATCATTCCGAATATCAGGATCAATTCCCTAAATCATATTACATAGTGGGCTATTGAAAATCATGCATGTGACCTTACAAAAATCACGCATTCTTCCTTTACTTTCTCTATTAGACTCATTAACACCATAACATCTTCCCATTTTATTATCTATCATACTTTAATAGTTTTCAGTACTAGGATACAGTTTAATTTCCCAAATTTATTGTGTTTCTGTACATTCTTCACTACCCCAATCCAAATCCTCCCTTGGCTATCACCTCCATCAATACTACAGAAAAAGTATTGTATTGACGAATCCTTCTTCTGTGGGTGACTGAATTAGAGAGGGGAGGGAGAGGAGTGTAAAAAAATAGATAGAGAATTCATATTAAAACTTTTTCATTAACTTGTAATGGATTATGAATTATAATATTAAAAATATCTAACAAAAAGATGGTGACCATTGGAAAGATCATCTACCCAATATGATTGATGATAAAACAAGGATTATCGATGTGTTTGAATAATGATGGAGGAACTTTTATACGGAAAATCATTAATAAAAAACATAAAAAATGTCACATGTTACAAGATCAAATAATTATTTCTACATTAAGGATAATTGTTGTTGGGAAGATGAAATAATTATTTTTTTTCTAAATAATGAAAATTTACTAACATTAAAATCATTTATCAATAATGAATAATTCTCTTGTACACTTGGGAAACTCAGATTTCATTCCTCAGTAAATTTTTATTTCATCTATTATTCGATTTCATGGACACCGTGATCAACTCCCATTATTACCTTCTCTATAAGTTGATGTTAAAAATAAAAAATGGATAAACTCAGTTACAATACATAATGAGGTTAATATATGGAACCACCTCGTGTTACAATAATAGTAACAAAATCGATAAATAAATTAAATTAATTGATTGATTCAGCCATGACGGAAAACACATGAAGGTACTAGTGTGAAAAAAATATATATTATTCCTTGAGTAAACCTAATATTCTAGAAAAAAATCATGGAGATTGTTTACCCATATGGGTTCCAATATATTTGATATAATCATTTCACTAAAATAGTAATGTGTGGCATAAAAATAATAAAATATTTTTTATATAATATTTATGAGGCTTTAAGATAATTTTTTTTATATATCAGCTCAAATTAGGGATAAAACTAGTTTTATAAAACCAATGAATGCATCAATTTTTAAAGTTAATATGATAGAGTAATTTTATAATTTTACCTTTGGGGATGTCCGATGACATAGAAAACTAAAATTTGAGTTCTATCTCATCCAGGAAAAACATGGGTCACAAGATCGACACCATATTTTAAACATTCAGTATACAAGAGTTAAACTTACATATCCTCCCAATAATAAATCTCATGAAAAAAAATATTTTCTAGATAAACAACCCACCATCACACGTAATTTTTTCACCCTCATAGGGATGAGACTAATAAAAATAAAAAAAACTTTATTTGGGTGGAAAAATCATATTTCATTCATCAAGATAACTTCATTGACCAATATCAAATTAGGTATAAAGGGAAAAAATTCATATGTCCCATGTAAGAGCATCCAAGACTCAACACCTAAAATGTATTTATTTTTGAGAAGTGGTTGTCTACAAGGTCAAATCTAGTTGGATAATATCACTATCCACTATTATAGTGTGTTCTATATAGTTTTTAAATAGAATAAATTCATCTATGAAACCTACATAACTGAGTGATTTTTTCTGATTCTACACTAACATCCAGAATTTAACATGGTAGAAATCTATTTAAAATCCTTGTTAGAAACTCTTTGACAACCTACCACTATAGACACTTCATCATTTCCAACATGTTTCATGCAATCAACATGGGTATCAATCATGAACCATTACAAAATCATCCCTATGAAATTTCTATTTACATAATTGTCTTTTAAAATTTACATCCCCTGACAAAGATAACCCGATTTTGTTGTATTTTCTCTCACAAAAAATATACCAAGGAGAATATAAAGGAACTATATTATACTCACCAAATAGTTCAAGATCACTCTAATGCATTTAATGTGGTCAGATCTCCCCTGAAAACAAAAAAGGTGGTCATGACCATTTATATGACCCCAATACATTAGATCTAAAACATAAGAAAGAATCGTATCTAGTGCCCAACATAGATATCCTATAATGAAAACCTACACATACATAACACAAATATGATTTTCATGTGATAGGTATATCAACAGGGATCCACTAAGAATTACATATTTAGGATAATGATATACTAATGTCATCATCTCACATAATGAACATAAAGATATTAAAAATGTGTATTCTGAGTTTGACATTATACTCTTGGTTACATTTGATAATGTGCTCCCCACTATCAGGTAAACCACACAAGTCCTATTTTTGTGATCATATGATTACATAGGTTTTCTATAACATTGCTACCTCTATAACTACTCATATACAACGGAAGAATGTGTGGTAACCACTATGGACTAATTGTAAGAAACATATACCCTTATCAAATAGATTCAACTGCCCTTTTATATAAACCCACACACATCCAACATTAATTGAATATAAAACCATCCACATGAAAAGTGTGAACTATTGTTAACCGATTAGATGTATCAATAGATTCTTCAAAAATAATTGGAATTGAAATTTATCATATAAAAATATATTTTATGAATCCAGGCTCACCATATGATGGGTATTAAACATTAACTACCAGTGGGATGATTCCACTTTACATATGCGAGGTGTCATAATCACCATCTTAGGAATATATTCTCTCATCAACAACATCACAAACTCCCCTACCAGACACACCAAGGGAAACCAATTATTACATGTGTTGATACTATTGAACCTCTTATCTTCCAGGATGTAATATATAAAATTAAACACTTATCCACTAATGTTGAACATAGTTCACCATATGGTATGAGTGAAATATAGTCACCATCAGTGGATGTTCAATAGCTAACCAAACTCTTTCTCATGGTTCCATTGATGTATCCAACTCTCAAGTGTACAAAAATATGTATAAATAATTACTATGTTAAATAGTTTTATGGTCAATGGAGAATGTATGTGATTCATAGTGGGTTCAATAACTAAATCCACCCATCTATAAAATCCTATTTTTATAAAATTAGAATACTCTAATTTACATTTCTCAAATTGAAAATATAACTAGACCCAAATGGTGTTGTATGAAATCACATCAAATGAATAATAATATTTATAAAGATTCTACACATGAAGCTATGAGGTTGAGTATTTTTATCATAAAACTTGTCACAAAGAAAAAAATTTAAAGCATATATTCTTTGATATTTAATTGAACATGTCCATACCGTACATGGATAAGAAAAACATCCCCAATAAAACACTACCTCAAATAAAATATTTTACTAAAGCCATAGTAGAATATTACAATAATGATTTTTAGAAAAAAAATTCTATCCATATTGAATGCATTGTAGTTCCATATATGGGGTTGAGGAAAGATTAAACATATCAAAATTGTATGAAAAAATTATACAAAAAATGTGATTCGAATACTTTAATAGATCTTGTACAAATGAATTGTCAAGATCACCTCAAACCTCAGAACACATAGAGTATCCAATCTCTTATAGGTTATCTACTCTATATGTTTCCTACACTAAAGTTTCATATCATATAAAATAACTCATTTAACTTTGAAAAAATATATCTCAACTAAATTTCTTAGAAATGCATCATTAATGGGAAACTAATGATGGAATTTCCTAAATATTTGAAAAATTCCTTCATAACTCTAACTTTAAAAAATATTTCTGAATCGATAAGTATCATCCTTTATTGATTGAATTAACCCACTAGTTTGAAATCCTATTCAAAAGAGTTGACATATAAATGGGCTTAGAGAAACAAATAATAATTATTATATGATTTTTGTACCAATTTTAGTTTTACCATATAATTTATGACTTAGATAATAGGGTATACTAATGTGTTATAAGATTATTTTATAATAGATAAGTCGGATACCACACCTATGATGGTCTCCCTGGTATAATAACTAATCTGAAAACCCAATTAGTATCATTTACCTAATGTTCACAAATCAAGTCCTCACATGACAACTATTTAAAAAAAACATTCCTAGGATAAACCCACTTTGATACCAATATAACATGACCCAACCCACTAGAGGCCCACTTGAGAAATTTATATGTTGAGTGTTCCACTCCAACTCCACCTCCAATAGTCCATGGGATAGTGACTATCATAGATTAGGCATATTTCATTATATGGTTGCCCTTATCCTATAAAAACCTACCACATATTTATATCTTTAATAAAAAAGGTAATGTAATTATGTACATAATTACAAAATAAATAAAAACTAAAATACAAATGATGAAATTAATGAGGAAAAAATTTACAGAGTATCCAACAAGATAAAAATGTGATAATAAGGACAAAAAAACAAGCCTCTGAACAAAATAAATCTCAAAAAATACACCTTCTAAAAAGTACAATGGGAACACTCATTGATCACAGATGCCACTATTTCCATAATGAACATTCATATTCCATAATCAATCACTAAAAATAAATATGAATCATATCAATACAATGATTATTAGTTCCATTCAGATCAAAAAAACATCAACCCTATGTGTTGTATACATTGACACCCTATGTGTTGAAAAAAATCCCATATAGTGGTTATTATAAGCAAACAATGATGGATTCCATGAAAACCACAATGAAAACACAATGCAATCAGTTAACAAAATGTCTTGTATATAGAAACCTTGAATGAATACGAAGTGGATAAAAAATGCACCAATACATATTATGACCATGAAACTAAAGTGAAATTAAAAAACCTAAGTGGATTACTCCAGTTCTGCTTTATAGAAATGGCTTATAAGGAGTAAAAAATTTACCCATCATCACTTATCCTACCCTTGATATTCCTAATGAAAAAAATGAAGCTCAAAAAACTAAAAATAAAACAATACCGAATATCAATCACAAAAAGTGTTACACATCTCAAAGGAAACACCAATGGTGTAGAATAATTAAAAGATATTTAGAATTTGGTAGAATATGTATTTCCAAGACCAATTTTTTCACCATAGATCATAATGGGGTTCCCACTAAATATTGAAGAAGATAATTAGTTGAGGGATCAACACACCCTACTTTCTATCAATCATAAAATCCACTGATCAATCCTTTAAAACAAATATTTCAAATAACATGAATAAATTCCAAAGAACAATAGTGGTGGATCCCGCACCCCATAGGGATAATACAATGTCTAGTGGAGGACCCTGCACCACTCACATGCTCTTTAAATAGAGGAAATAGTAACTCTATTGATATAGGACCATGCTCTATATGTATATGTATGAAATACCAACATTATTTGATCCATATCATACAAATTGTTGGTAAACACACATCCTAACACAATCACACCACTAAAAAGGGGTTATAACACCACGATCATTGTCTAAAGTCATTCATAATCAAATTTTTGAACTATTACATGGTTGTAAGTAACAACATTATAATTCCACCCCACCGCATATTTTATATTGAAAGTAATACCAACATTGTGTTCTATGATAAAATTATCAAGATAGACTTATAATTCATGAAAATTAGAGCCTTGAGTATGGAAATATGATGATCCATTAAAGATGAAAAGAACAACATGATTTATAGTAGACTTTTTAGTGGTATCAAACCCTAAATTCATAGTAAATCATACTAATTCCCTACATAGGGTCCCAAAAATATAAAATAAATTCTTATTCCTATATTAAAACATTTGATAGATAACTAAGGCGACCATGCTATATTGATTAATTGTAAAAAAACAATTTGGATTAGATATTCACTTCTCTGAATTCAACATATAGTAAAAAAATATGCATTCTTCCATGTCATAGATGAAATAAAAAAAGGATCCGGACCTAGGGCTATCACCATGATTCTGAATTATTACCCACATATTGGTTATCAGTCATCCATCTCAATGTATAGGTCATGATTCATGAGATGGTTTGTGAATATAATACCATTATTAGAGATCAAGATATACGTAACGATATGAAACAACTACAACAATAACTAGAAAAAGAACAAGACCATTGTTATTATTATTATTATTATAAAATATATTAATAGATAGTAACTTAATATATTTTTCAATTAGTGTGGGTTAAAACACATGGGAAGTTGATAGGGGTTCATGTTTCCCCCTGTTGGAATAGTGAAATTCATGCCACATAATTTTCCACAAAATTCATGATGTGATCAGTACTCAAACAACATATTTATAGTTTGAGTAGAAATGTATCTCCATAGATAAAGGGAAAAAACTGATTTTTTATTTTACACTATGAATGCCCAAACACCAAGTGATGATATTTCTCAAAATAATTTCTTAATTTAATGGCATAGTAGTTAGAACTTACTTCTGAGAGCAGGAAAAAAAATTCCTCAATTTCTAGCAAAAAGGATTTAAAATTCTAAAAAAAATTTAAGTCCTTATATCTAAATTTTTAGATGTGAAAATACATAATAGGCATGTAAACCAAAAAAAGGTGTAGTTTTCTTCATTTTATTTAATTTATATTCTCATAGTGGCCAAACGGAGTTACAAATCAAAATTTGAGGCCTCCGAAAGTTTGGATGACATTTAATCCCATTCTCCCAAGTCCATTTTCCTAGGTTTAACTACTAGATACCTGGTGTGCACAACCTTATTCACATAAATAAAATTCTCATAGTTGAAATTCTGGGATCTCATTCATAGAAAACAATCATGCATCACCTTAGTCACCCTTGTATAATTTTTCAAAACAACTAGAGTTTTCTATAAATTAACCCCTCACCTCCATTTTTTGGATATAAAAAAACTATGCTAATAGAAAACAAAGTGGTGTATGACTTCACATCACCCTAAAAACTCTACTCTCATTCTGGTGGTACTATATTGGGTTGTTGGTTGTCTCTTAGAGATGTAGAAGACACCACCTAAATGAACTGACTATGCATTTTAGTGTTTTGGGGGGAGAAATAAAATTCTAATCCTCAAGTTTTTAGAATGTGGAAAACTGTTCCCATATTAGATTTTCCATGAAAACAAGGGGTATATACCCATATTTTTCCATTCCCCCTCCTCTTTTCAGATGGATTCATTGGTTTTTTTGGTGATTCATGGAATGTATCCCCCTCTAATGGCCTCCATTTCTCTCTTCTTATTCCATTATATATTCTCTTATACTTATATTTAGGATCATGAAAAATTCCCTAGATTTACGGAGTAATCATCCCATTATAATGGTACCTTCATATGGAATGTGTGAGGGATATCATGTGAAAAATTCTACATGGTATTACTCATTTATCAAATTGAGGTACACCATGATTCCAATATTATTAATGTTTTCCTTCAAAAATGAAAATATTTTTTTTGTTTTGTATTTGTCTCATATTCACACCATATGTCCACTTTTCTCCTCGAGTGAATGTCTAGACTTGGTAGTGATATAATACAATAATGTGGTGATTGTTTGAGTGATTATTTCATAGTGGTTTTAAATAATAATATTATTATAATTGATCATAATTAATAATTTACATTATATAATGATAGGATGGATATCAAGTGTAGGGATGCTCTTTTTTGATGTATTTAAAATCTTGATGATCTTAGGAGGAATTTATGGGTTCTGACTTTAAATTTGAATGGGCTTAATCAAGAGGTAGATGGCATGTTAAATTTTCTAACGGTATTTATTATATTAATTATGATTTATGTTTTAGGTTTTACCACCATTGAGAAATTAAAATTATATTCACATTAATATTTTAATTCAATTTAAATTATTAATTTGGAATGAAATGTATTAATGTGAAAGGAATGTAGTGCAAAGGCCAAATGGGAACTCACACAATGACTAGTTTTCAATGACCATCGACGAGTGAGGGCAGGGGTTGATTTAGTTTTAGTTTAAATTTATATGCCCTTGAGGTATGTAACATAATAATAAGAAATATTTTGGTTGTAGTGAACCTGATCAAGGAGCATTGAAACACACATTGAAGAGTTGAGCAGACATTGAAATATTCGAGGCTGGTAGACCATTTTGGACTTCACTATAAAATACATGGGACCTTCCTTGTGAAGAAATGTGGTATGTTGACTTCACTATACATGACCTTGGAATATCTTTATAAATGAAACTGATGTATATTTGGTCAGCCCTAGTAGGTTTTGTATGAACCCTTATAAACCTCTTTGGATATTTGACAACTAAACTAAAATTGGTGTGAGGAAAAAAAATTAGGTTCCCATACAATGTAGTGATATTGGGCACATCATTGGGTACCCTATTTGACATGATAAACATACTTTTATGGTGTGTAATGGAAATGGTTTTTTTATCACATGTGTCACCTTAGAACCTGGATTGATGCTTTAATCTATTACAACTATTATATTTTTTGTCAGACTCTTAAGAGTTGATTATGGGATTGAATAATAGGTTAGGATGATGTTCACCTATATCAATATATATATATATATCTTGGAAAAGTTATAGTTCCTTAGGGTGATTTTTATATTAAATATAAAACACTTGAAGAGAGTTGGTTGGTTTTATTAAATGTAAAAAACAATTTGGGTGGTCGGGAAAATTACTATAGGGAGGTCATGAATACTCCCTACAGGGAAGATATTTTTGAAATTATAGAGTGTTCCATGGTTTTTTAGATGATATCATTATTTATTAATATATTATGAAATTTTATTCATGTGCTATCTATCATGATCTTGTGGGTTACTTTGTCTGTATGGTCATGCCTTACGAACTATCGGGAATTAGGTTCTAGGTACCATTGTCAACTAGTATAGGTATTTTTTAGGGTTGATATACTAAGATGTAGAATTACCCTGGTATTTTTCATCACAGTAAAGTGTTCGAGTGTCTCTAGTTCCTTTATACTATATATCATTGTAAAATAACTCCTATTTATTTTTATGGTTTTTTATACATGAAAATATGCTTAAAGACACCAATAAAAAATCTGATGTTACAGTTACTGGTCATGGTCATTGACTTTAGGATCAATGTTGGTTTGTTACTATTTTATTTATTTTCTTATAGTTATATTCTGGTTCGCTCAAAATATATAACAGTCATAAATAACTATATATTATTTATTTTTATGGGACCACTTTTATGCAACCCTACTGAGTTATATACTCATAGAATGATGGAGCTTCCATTTCACTTGGGTACTGAAGAATCCCTCACTTGTTGTGAGTTATTGTTGGGTTGATACCAGATTATTACATGATCATGTTAGAGAAGCTCAGATGAGACATTGGAGATCAACATGAGGTGTGGAATAAGGATTTTTATCGAGCCTCCAATATTTTAATTCTACTTTACATTTAATTTTGTATCTATGAATTTCCTAGTGGGAAAATAATCATGTAAATTTTTTAAAACATTACATTTGGTAGAACTAAATATAGTTTTTTTTGACAAAAAAGACGGATCCATTAATGATGGAGATCAGCAGAAATACAGCAGCATAACCACGATGGAAAATGATTAAACCAAAGCAAATCCTCGTAAAGAGGGCCAATTCCTGCCATCTTGTGAGCGGCTTCATTCGATTCCCTTTTAGCAAATGAGAAAATGCAGGAATTGAAGCCTTGTCTCCGCGATTGAATACACCGGATAATGGGGCCGAAAGGTTGAAGCCCACCGTCAGTGAGATTGATGGCATTGATTACCGTGATACAGTCGGATTCGATGTGAATAGAATCCCAACCGCGATCTTTTGCAAAGTTTAACCCAGCAAGGATGGCGGCGGCCTCCGCGACTGAGGGCTCCCAAAGAGTATAACGTGCTTCATATTTGGCTGCGATGAGATTTCCCAGGTTGTCTCGGGCCAATAAACCTAGTCCAACTGGGCCATCCTTAGGGAGAGAGGCATCCACATTGATCGTAAAAATCCCTTCCGGTGGAGGGCACCAGTGTTGGGGAAGAGGAGAGGGGGTGAAAAGTCTTTGTTGCTCAGGGTGGTTCTGCCAAACCGCAATCCATGACAAAGCCCGGTCAATCCAAAATCTGGGGGGCCTCCGGAAATGATTGAAAATGGCCTCGTTCCGCCGATCCCAGATAATCCAAGTCAAAATGCACAGGGCGCCTGCTTTCGCCGGCGAAAAGGAGGAGCACCATCGCAGCAGGCGAGAGGTAAGATCTGAGGCGACGTCCAGGGACAGCTTGATAGTTGATCCCCAGTCATTCCAAACCTCCTGGGCCCCGGGACATTGAAACAGAGCATGGAGAGGGGATTCAATCACAGAAGGGCAAAAAGGGCATGAGTTGTCGTATGAAAAGTGTATGTAGGCAAGGAGGCTCTTAGTAGGAAGTATACAGGTACACACCTGCCACCAGAAAAAGCGAACTTTAGGGGGAACATTAAGCTTCCAAATTGATGTCCAGGGCCTCGCATCTCCTTCTGTAATTTGAGCAGCAAGAGCTCGCCGGTAACCAGCTTTCACCGAATACTCTCCTGAGCTGTCGTTTGTCCAGTAGAGATGACCTGGCCCTGCGTCTGGCACACAGGGGATACTCAGAACAATTCTCCTATCCCTCTCATTAAACCATGAGAAGAGTTTTTCCAGACACCATCCCGCCCCTTGATCATCAAAAAGACAACAGACTGTGGCATGTTCGGATCCTGGATAAATAGGGGATGACGCCTTCGTGCCTGCCTGATCAAAAAGCCAGGGATCAGTCCAAATCTTGACTGTTGAACCATTCCCAATCCTCCAGCCAAGTCCTTTCCTCAGAAGATTACGACCACCCCAAATGCTTCTCCAGAGAAAACTGGGTCTATAGCCAAGATGGGAATCCAAGAAATCCTTATGTGGGAAATATTTAGCCCAGAGAACTCGCGAGCATAGGGATGATGGGTTATTAATCATACGCCAACCTTGTTTAGCCAGCAAAGCATCATTAAAAAGAGAAAGGTCCCGGAAACCCATTCTGCCTTCAGATTTTGGTTGGCAGAGAGCAGACCAGGCGATCCAATGGACTTTATTTTTTCCGTCTTTTCGACCCCACCAGAAGATAGATGTTCTGGATTGAATCTTTGAAAGCACCACATCAGGCAGTTTAAAAATAGACATCAAATAGCTGGGGATAGATTGAAGAGCCGCCTTGATGAGGATTTCCTTCCCGGCCTTGGATATTTTTTTAGGGGTCCAACCTTGTATTTTTCTTTCAATTCGATCCACAATAGCTGAACAGATTTCTTTCTTTGACCGTCCAACCACCGTCGGGAGCCCAAGATACTTCTGGTGCTTATCGACCCCAGGAATGCGTGCTAAAGAGCAAAGATCTTCTCTTTCCGGCTGGGGGACTCCAGAGCTGAAAGAAATTTCTGATTTACTCTGGTTGATCATTTGTCCTGAAGCCCGTTCATACTGTTGTATCGCCTGGAAGATTTCAGTACACTCATTAGGGGTAGCTCGAGAAAATAGAAGGCAATCATCAGCGAAGAAGAGGTGGGATATCGGAGGGCCCTTGCGGCATGCTTTCGCCCCATGAATTTTGGAAAACGAAACTGCCCTGGAAAGGAGGTTAGAAAACACATCAGCCACTAAAATAAAGAGGAAGGGTGAAAGTGGATCTCCCTGGCGAAGCCCACGGGAAGGGGAAAAGCCTCGGGTGAGCACCCTATTGACATTAATGCAGAAGGATACTGACGAGACGCATTGCATGATCATGTCAATCCATTTGGTGCAGAAACCCATCTTGAGCATCACAAGTTCGAGGAAGCTCCATTCTACTCTATCATAGGCCTTAGCCATATCCAATTTCCAAGCCATGATCCCTCTTTTTGCTCGTGTTCGTGTTTTGATGGAATGGAAAATTTCATGAGCAATAATGGCATTATCAGTGATTAGCCTTTTTTCCACAAAAGCGCTTTGGTTCTCTGAAATGACGTCGGGAAGCCAAGGATGCAACTGATTCGCCAGGATCTTCGAAAAGATCTTATACGAAACATTGCACAGACTGATAGGTCGAAAGTGCGAAACCCCTTGCGGATTTTTCATCTTGGGAATGAGGGTATGAATAGTTTCATTAAGAGAAGACAGGTCCGTTTTCCCTTCCCAAATATCCCGTATCAAATTGCATATGTCTGGACCAATGATGTGCCAGTAGTTCTTGAAAAAGAGGGCATGGAATCCGTCTGGTCTCGGGGCCTTCGTCGAGTGGATTTGCTTTAAGGCCTTAAGAGTCTCGTCATTCGTCACATCTTTAGAAAGCTGTCTATTCATATCGTCAGAGATCACGGGTTTGATGCATTCCTCAATCTCAGGAGAAATGTTAGAAAGGCCTGCAGAGAAGAGCTTCTGAAAATAGCTCAGGAAAGCTTCTTGGATTCCCCCTGTGTCAGTCACTTTACTACCATCTGATTTTAGAATGCCAGAAATACAGTTTTTTCGGCGTCTTGCTGAAGCCTTCTGGTGGAAATACCAGGTATTAGCATCCCCTTCTGCTATATGAATATCACGCGCTCACATAGCCCAATAACCTTCCTTATTGCACAGGGCAACATCCAGCTCTTGTTGGGTTTCACTAATTTTGGAGAGAATGTTGCTATACGGGGGTTTGCTAAGAAGATAGCCAATCTTCCTTTCAAGAAAATTGCATTTCCGGCCCGGGTGACGGAATTTAGAGTAGCTCCATGCCTTCAGATCAGACGCTACTCGGAGAAGGTTGGTTCTCAGATTAGCTTTCCCATTCTTCCAGCCTGAACGGATAACCGCCTCGCACTCGGGATCTTTTGACCAGAAGCTTTCGAATCTGAATGGTTTCCTGGAACTAGTAACGTGCTCATTATGGGTGCAGTTACTGACAATTGGGCAGTGATCCGAGCAGTTGAACGTGAGGTGTCTGATATGGTACATTTTGAAGAGGTTCATCCAATCCATTGAGCCAATGAATCTATCCAGACGTTCAGCGATTCGATTTCCATCAGAACTGCCTCGGAACCATGTGAAAGGATTACCCGTGTAACCCAGGTCCATCAGCTATGCCTTAAGGATAACATCATTAAATCAGCCATAGACGTGGAGGAACGCATAGCTCCACCTTTTTTCTCCTTCTGGAAAAGGATCTCGTTAAAGTCCCCTCCAAACAGAATGGGGCTTGGCAGATCACGACGAAGTTTGCAAAGAAGATCCCAAGATTTCCACTTTTCAGACTGGGAGGGCCAGCCATAGAAGCCCACAAAAGTCCAGGGGGGTTGTGGGGATCACAAATGGATGCAGCCACGTGGCACTGGGAAAAAGATAAGAGCCTAACATCGACATTATCCTTCCAGAGAAGACATAATCCCCCTGAATGACCCTGTCGGGGAACCGGGAAACAACCCTGGAAACCGCATTTTAGAGAAATATTTGTGATGTCCTTGTTTTCCAATATGGTTTCGGACAGGAAAACCATATCAGGGAAACTTTGAGCACAATGGCGCTGGAACATACGAACCGTTCATGGGTTTCCAAGCCCACGACAGTTCCAGCATAAAGCAATCATTGCTCTAGGCGGGCCCGGGCCTGACCCGCCTCCTCCTTTGTCTCTTGTGGGGTTAATGATGTACTTGATGCTTTCCTCCTTTTGGGAGGACTGGTGTGCATACCACTGGACTCGCTTTTCCATTTCAGATCTCCCGGATTGGGATTCCCTGGGCAATCGCCTTTACCACCACTGTGTGCCCTTTTCCATGTTCTACGAGTAACATGTCCTGAAGGTGAGGCTTCAGTCATCCCAGAATCATCTTGCAGGAGGGCATCAGTTGGGATCCGATTTGGACTCTGCTCAGCTTCAGGCGGATCCAAGGAAACATGTTTCTGCCTCGGAAGCTTTTCTGGAGGTTCTTTTGGTTTAGGTAGCGGCCCAGTTGAAGTAAAGAACGTTAAATTCGGTTCAGTTAAAACGAAGTCGGATTCTGTGATACCCTGAATCAGGTTACTGTCTTGCCGAGCCCCATCATTGCATCTGACGATAATCTCTTGGGAGGCGTTTCCATTTCCCCTAAGCTCAGCTGGGGATTCTTTTGGGACGACAGGTGGTCCCATCCTTATAATGGAAGGTTGTCCAGATTCCGGTCGCCTTAGATGGGCTGCAATGAGACGGTCCCGATCTATTTGTCTCTCCTCCTCAGGGATATATGCCTCTCTGTGTGCTTTGGCCCGGAGCCATGGACCGTATTGTAGGGTAATATTTTCGGCGGAATTCTCTGGATTTGACCCGCACGCTTTCTCAAGGTGGCCGATACATCCGCAAAGGAAGCAGAAGATTGGTAGTTTTTCGAATTCGAACGAGATCCAGGTGTTGGAATCATCAATTTTCAGAATCATACCTCACATTAATGGTTCAGACACATCGATCTCAGCCTTTATTCGAACCTAGGGGCCCCATTGTATTGGGTCCGAGAAATCCCACTCTAGGAAGTGACCGATCCGGTCTCCAATTTCTATCATCACATGTGTTGATCTCCCCTGGAACGGTATTCCTTTAATTCTTACCCAGAACGGGGATCGGGTAAGTGTGCAATTCTGAATCTCGTCTCCCCCTTTAAATTCCTCCATCAGAATGAGATGATTGTCAAAGGACCAAGGTCGTCCTCTGAGGACTTTATCTTTGTCTTTATCACTGAAGAACTAAAAAACAAGGAGTTTGTTCTCAATTTCCCGGATGGCTACTCCAGCTTCCAATTTCCAAAGATTTTGAAGGGTGGTCCTGAGGGACTTAAGATTAAATGGTGCCTCGGTCGCCAGTCTTCCGATAACCAATAAAGCCATACGTTTTGTCAAAGTGTTGTCTTTATTTCTAGGGGTTGCGAGTGGCTCTTTTTCATTGTCTGTTAATGTGAGGTTCTTCCATTGGTTCAGCAGAGCCGTCTCCATGTTGAGAGCCACGAAAACTCCCAGGGAGGGAATGGCCAAACAGAGGTCCCCTATCCAAGGGGAGTCAAGCCCAAAGGGGGTCCCCGACCCCGAGACTCCGGCCCAGTCCGAACCAGCGCAAGCTAGTTCTTCACAACCGAAGCTTCGCGGCCAGGAGAATCAAAATTTTTTCCAAACCTCCAGGAATCTACAAAAAGTATCACAGACCGGATTTGAACAATAATTCACACGGGTCAGGCCCGACCCCACGATTTCTCTGTTCCGGCACAACCCGATATAAGTCCTCCAGTCAGGTGCGGCCCGGAAGCTCCGTGCCACTGTTTCTTTCTGTGCCAGCTCTACACGACCCGATCCTTCAAGCAAGGGAAGCCCACCAGCCGCACCAAGACCTGCGCGGCCAACAGCAACGCGCTGGGGACAAACTCAATCCACAACCAGCCCTGCGCGGTAAATTCTTTCGCGCTGGGTAACACAGACAGAACTCGCGCAAGTCCCCTCGCGCTTCAACTTGCGCAAGTCCCCTCGCGCTTCAACTTACGCGCTTCAACTTGCGCGCAAGTCCCCTCACGCTTCAACTTGTGCACTGGGTAATTTCCTTCGAACTGGGTAACACTAGCAGGCTGCGAGGCGCTCCAACTTGCGCGCCGAGGGACTCGTCTTCACGTCCACGCCCTCCTCGCCCCTGGGAGCCACCGCGCCTTCGAAAATCGGGGAACCCTTCGCGGATGGTGCTTCACGCATCGCCGCGTTGCAGTGAGAACTTCGTAACCGTGGTTTTTCCAAACTGCCCAAAGGTCACCGCCAACCTTCACGGAACAGGTAAGGGTAACGGAAACGGGAATGTCAATCCCCGAACTCTCGTAGGTGTTTCAAGACAATGAACGCTCGAATCAAATTGCTGGAAGGATGTTTGGGATTTGGGATTCGGAACTGCCTTCCCTTTCCCAGATCTGGCACCGATGTAGGGAAAAGGTGATGGGAAAAGCTTCTGAACAGCGATGAAGACCTAGATCTACGTCTGAAGATAAATTCGAGGAGATGAAGCCCGAAATCCTCCGAATCACCAGTAACGGGATCCGGTAGCTGGCAAGGGAAATCCGAGGAAAGGGGCACGGGGAACGGCATGGAATGGGGGAACCCGAACCCCTGTTACTGGAACCGAAGACGATGGGGAAGAAGAACCGGAAACAGAGGAGGAAATGGAATTCAAAAATTTTAAGAATGCACTATATAAAAAATTATATTTCTATTTTAAAAGAAGAAGGTGATGGTAAGACAAGGTATATGAGTATGTTTTTTGTGAAAGGAGTTTTAGAAGAATGACATAGTATAATTTTCTGAAATTATATGACTCATTGTTAAAAGTAAAACTATCTAGATAGTTAAAGTTTTGGTTTCATTTTAATGTTTACATATGGAATAGATGGATGAAAAAAATAATTTCTTCAAGGAGATTTTGATGAGAAAATCTAGATGAAGCAAATAGATGGTTTTATAGAAAAATGAAATGAGGAATTTCATGTAAGATAAATGGATGTCATTATATATTAAAAGAATAACCATTTAAATAATGCTAAAACACTAATGACTTAATCACATCAAATTTGATCATTTAGAGAAAATAATTTAACTATTGAAACAAGGTGGTTTTCAAGGTTAAGAGATTATTATTCCTTTTAATATATATGGATGACATTCTCTAGGTATGTTTCAATATAAAGATGTTTCGAAAGTTCGTGTTTTATTTTTCTTGAATAATTTATATGAAATATGTTAAGAGGGGTTAGAATATCCTGGGAATGAGGACTGATAGATATAAGAAATATAAAAGGTTGGTTTTTCATTTAAGGATTAATTCTAGAAGGTTATTTAGAGATTTATAATGACATGACATAAATTAGTTTCAACCCTGTTAACCAAACACCTAAAATTAGAAAAAGAGATATTACTGAAAATTAATATCGAGACTATGTTCATGGAAAAGGTTGTCTTTTCATCAATAGAAGGTAGCTTGATTTACACAAAGATATATATAAGTATATGAATTTATTTTATATAATGGGTTTTCAATCATTTTTCAGCAAATTGGGTGAAAGGGGAATGGTATGTTCTAAAGTAGATTCACCATCATATCAAAGGATCCAATGATATATTATTTTATTTCTGAAATGATGACCAATTTTATGGCAATAAATATGCATGCAATTGGGTGATACGAACTCACATAATAGTTCCAAATATATTTAATACTTTTTATGGAATAACCATAATTTTTTTATTGTTGAGGTAAAAAATAATAGAAATATACCCAAAGGATGTTGAATATGTGTCCATCAAAAAATGTGTGAAATATCATATACGGTTTATGTTTTGTTAGATAAGATACGATGTGGTTACAAACTTTGATTTCACTTTTTCTATTTTCAAAATGCAATTCATTTGGCGAAGAATATACTATTACCCTTATGGAAAAGTCATATTGAGATGAAATATTATTTCATCTGAAAAATGATGATATAATAGGGTCTTAGGTATTGGAAGTTCATTAAAATTCAGAATAAACCTAAAATGGTCACTAATGGTTTATTATGGGACTTTTACAGAAAAACTATTCCCTAGTGGGACTAGGGTGATCATTATTAGGAATAAAATACTATTCAATTATTATTATTAAATAAACAAGACTAAATGGTTTTCTCCCTTTTCTGGTGTTTATCACGTTTTCATGAAAATAGTATTCACGTGAGAAACGGTAAAAAATGTGAACTCAATCTCATGATCCAAAACATGTGACCAAACATATAATCTCCAAAAGATACATATAACCACAATTCATAAATTAGTATATGTAGAAGTCCTATAGATGATGGGTTTCAGGTGTTCTACTCTAGAACAGATGTGTACTAATGGTTAGTTCTCTATAATATCTATGGGTGAAATTTATGACATACATAATTTTTTATGATGGTTATGTGAAGTTATTTGTTATGTTTTGTGGAAAATTATATACATAATGTTTTTATAATGTTATAAAATAATAACACAACCATATACCCTATGTTGATGATTAAGGTCGAGAAAAATAGTTTAAATTATATGTTACCATTAAAATTATTTATCCCACTATTATGTTTTGTGAAGTGTTCGAATCGAGTAGCTAGATGGGACCTATAATAATAGTAGATCATTACCACATGTACACATGTTAATTAATTGAGTAAATCACTATTGATATGTAAAACTACAAAAAATTAAGTATGGTTAATTTTTGTTTTAATTATTTGACATCCATGAAATTGAATGTTCAATATTTCTCTCCCATGAATGTAAAATGTAACATCTAAACCATGTAAATTTTATTTATATGTACTCTTTCCCATTATTTCACCTAAGTATATTTTTTATGAGTTACATTTGATAGTTTGAGTGTGTAATGATTGTCGAATATGTGTAGTGATTTAGGGAGTGTCTTGACTTCCTATGTTTTAATTCATCGACATTGAGTGGTTCATATGGTCTATGAAGTTTATATAGAGTTCTTTATTACTTATTTTGTTCGTTTGTGTAACATATATTGATTTTTTTATTAATACTAAATAACATACGATTTTATTTTATTTATATATTCATTTCAGAATACTTTTTTAAGAGGTTTTACTTCATTTAATAGAGAAAGTATCTAAAAAAAGAATCACTCCATTTACTTCCCATTGTTATTTGATATAATTTTTATTAGGTTGAAAATGTTACATATTTCATATAACCATAATATAATGTAATCTCTATAAATTTAATTAATTTTTAAAAAAAAATTCAAATAATCTCTTTGTTCATCTTAAACCATCATTTTAAATTCCTCAATTTGATCTCCATTTTCATAAATACTTTTACTAATATCAGTTCAGTCAGAAAACGTATTTCCCTTCCACATTGTAGATAAATTTACGTATTCTATTTGTTTCAGAAAAAATTTATAAATAATTTACATATAAAGTTTTATTCAAATTTAGCTAGACAAATATTATTTTAATAACAATGACGTAGACATCGAAACACGTTTTGAGAATTTTGTTCTTATAGTTTGTTTCAAATTTGATGAACTATGTCACATCATCATCATACTCTCTGATCATATGATAAGTATCAATTTATTTTCATTTAATATTGATCATATTTGATCCAAAAAATTATATTACATTTCATTATATGTATAACTAGTATATATATATATAATTATACATAATAATATATATGTGATATATAAAAATTCAGTATGGATAATATATGTAAATAAAGACCACAAACACACACAATATATATATATATATATGAATGTGTGTGTATATATATTAAAAAAAATATAAAATTATATATACACACTTATAAACTATATAGAAATATTACATAAAAATATATATATACATAAACACTATGAATATGTATATACACAAATAATACTACATATATATATAAATATATAGTTTTTTGTATAAAAAATACACACAAAAACTATAATATAGATAAATTTAAGTTTAAATTTGATATGTATAAATAGAAATAGAAATATAATATATATCTTATAAAAGAGATATATATATATATAATATATATAAATTTATTTTGTTGAAAATAATTATACATTAACACTGTGAACAAATATAAAAATATAGAGACATTTAAATATAAAATTAAAATTATCCAAATTCACACACACACACACACATAATATACATAAAAAAATTATATATATATAGTAATATATAGATATATAACAAAATTTATGTACACGCACAAAAAAACACAGAAAATATTATATTTGGATACAAAAAAAACATATACACATAGTCATAGATACATATACACACCCATAATATATATATATAATCTTATTCATATGTTCATTAATACAAACATAAATATAAAAACACATGAAAATAGAAACACACACAAAGACATGATTACCTATATAGAGGCTTATAGGATGAGTTCTCTATAATGATATGACACCCAACCATGGAAAACCTAAATCAATAAGTGATCCTTATGGTCAACATACCCCATTTTAAAATCACTACAAATATTTTGCCGATTCATTGATCAATATACCCCTAATCAATGAATAACAAAAACTCCCCAAGATGAAAATTGACCTTAGTACAATCAACCCCCACTTTTCCTTTTTAATGGGGCTTTACACACCACTGATTGGGTTTTCAAAATAAAATTTATGAAATTCTTATGATGAGTACTTGTGGATAAAAAGGATACCATTTCATGGAACTCACCAATCAATCACTATGTATAGTCACTTATGTATGTATGTCTACCATCTTATTTTAAAAGAAAAATTATGAAAATATAGGATTGGTTATGGTATGTTGTAACCAAAACTGAATGAAACATAAAATTATATTGTAAGTGAACTAGTTTTGTTCTTTTTGGTGAATTTATACATAATTATATCGCCCCCTTCAATTTATAACCACCACTATAACCCCTAAGATGCAAGAGAACCTATGATATCAATCAATTCACCCTTAAATTGAGTTTATAAAATAGTTTCATAGCTCTATTATGGAAGTGAAGTAGTCCTCAGTATCCATATGAATGATGAGGTAGTAAGAAAATGGTTAAAAACTCTTATGTCCTCATGTCTCACGACTTAGGAAAATTCAAATTAGGGAATGTGAATCCAAAATAATGAAAACCCTAACCTTTAATTCCAATAAAAATTCCTACAATCACACAAAACCACATTGTTTAACCAACAATATATCATCATATATGAAATAAATTGGAATGATTTAATGATGATTTAAATAATTATTGAATAAAAATAGTTTTATTAATAATTAAAAGTAGGAATTTTTATTATAATATATATATAAAACAATTTAAATCATGAAAAAATTAAACAAAATAAAAAAATTTATTAGGTGTGTTGTTCAAGAATTATAGAAAATCTCCCCTATACTAATCAATAACAAACATGGGTTATTTCTTCATAATGAAATTATAATTAGGGTATTGAATAAATAATACACACAAAAACATCAAATTGAAACATTTACAATAGTCATATGTTCTAAAATACGTATCCTTTAAGGATACCTATTGTTTTATGAACTCAAAACCCACCCTCCCCTATCAAGAACAATTATTACTCCTTATTAAAGATGGTTTCTTTTGTAATCATTCCACATGGTTGTACAATATCATGGTTTTTGTTCCATGAACATTATAATTTGGTTGCCCTGGGTTTTAACAATCGTTTTTTTCTTATCTATGGGATGTTCTTATATATAGAATGTTTTGGATAGAATTATTGATATAGTTAGGAATAATAATTTTAAGACTCATTATAGATAAGTTTCATTCGTGGTGTCCTTAGTGATATCTTTTATCATCAACAAATATGTAGCTCACCCCTTAACATTATTCTGAATGATTATTCTATAATTAAAATTTCTTGTTAAAAGGGTTCCATGGATATTAATTTTTAATGGTGAATGGAAATGTTTTGGTTTTATAATGGTTTTATGGATTTTTATGTTATAATGCATTATATTTTGTGATCTATAGTTTTATAGTTCACCTATGGAGTTGTATTCTATGATTCTGATCAATAATAGTCCATGATCCCATGGTTTAGTGTATTTATACATTATATATAGACTTTTAATGACTATGAAAATTATTTTATGTTGATTTAATAATATATGGGAATCATGTACTATTTTTTCACGAAAATAATAAATTAAGACATGGCTATGAAGGTTCATGGTGTAGAAGATGTTATTTAGGGTTTTATTAAACTCATGCTTTTGTCGTAGTAAATAAATAATCTATGATGAATGTGAGGAAGAATTTTATGAAAATCAAAATTAAAAAATATATTGATTTACTATTACATTGTTACGTAAGAAAATTCATCATCACATATAAAATATAAAAAATTTATTTGGATAGAAAATTAACGTTGATTGAAATTATTTCATTGCTGATCATTTTGATGATGGATTCATGTTGTAATACCATTTTATGGTAGGAAAAGAAGGGTAGGATCCTTTTACGGGTGATCCATACTTGAAAACAAACCACTACATGTTTCTATAACAACCTATAGATGATTATATGGATAATCCTAACAATAATATTGGTTTTCATTGGTCATCATGAGATTGTCATCGGATTTAAAGAGTTTATTTGTACTCTTTGCAATAAATATGGTGGTGGAGGAGGATTTATCTTTGTTCTGGAGAGTGTTTGAGGAGAATAGAAATCTAGGGAATCTGAAAAATATATAGAATACTTTATTCTTAATGAAATTTTGAGTATAAAGCTATTGTGTGAATTTAATAACCACATTTAAATATTCCTAATGCTTGAGGATATTAATTTCACACTGGATATTATGATTATCATCATTCTCATGTAACCCTGTGTCTAAATAATAATACTAAAAAATATAATAATTTTATTCTTATTATTTAATTAATATA
The DNA here is from genome assembly GCA_963277665.1 of Viscum album. Lineage (NCBI taxonomy): Eukaryota > Viridiplantae > Streptophyta > Magnoliopsida > Santalales > Viscaceae > Viscum > Viscum album. The sequence continues at coordinate 763,948,360 of OY728119.1, read as the reverse complement.
TTCCAAATCACAAGTAAAAAATATGATTTCATGGAATAAATAACATAATATTTATTTAAAAAATAATTATTCAGTCACCACTCACCATACCCTTAAACTCAATCTGCTTATAAAAATGAATGCTTATAAAGGCTTAAATAATAAATATTTATTTAAATAAAAAAATATCATTGTATTGGTTTCTATTAAATGAATATATATTTTATTAACTAAATTAACAAATAAATATTCACAAAATATTAAACCTATTAATATTTTCTCGAATAAATGGAAATAAAATATATGTGATTAAAAATGAATAATAATTCAATCACATACAAGATTAATATTTACCAAACAACTTAAATTTATATATAATTTCACTCAAGATATAAATACACTCAGAGTGTGACCATAGAGCCATTCTTCACAATATAATTATGTGGAACAACCAATCTTTTATGGTTCTAGTCTAGAAAGAAAACCATGGAACCCATAATGAATGAAGTTAATGTTTCAATGACATAAAAACACATGTGAACACTAAATTTATAATATAAAAACATTATAATGATATCTATAGATAATAAGATTCCAAGATAGTATCATAAACCTATGTACACGATGTTTCTTTATATTACTATATAGAAATGAATTTTTTGAAAACGTCAAAGGTAATGAATTAATTAGGAATTTCCATGTCAATAAATGGGATTGGGATATCATCATCCACTAAATCAGGAGTGGACATAATATTTATAACATTATTCATTAATTCAATATCAATCGTTATACACCAAATGAATTCAACCTCTCCCTGAGAATATCTCATCATTACTCTCATCGATCATAGAATTACATGAATAACAATGGGTATTAATATTAATCAAAGAGTTTATGTAACATTAAAAATGTATATTCATTGAATAAAACAATGAGATAAATTAAATTAGTTTGTCTAAAGGAGGGTCAGGTTATTACAATATTCTCTATATAAATTACTAATGCTATTCACCATGATAAATTGACTCAATGATTTTTTTGTATCTTCCCCCCGTATCATGTATAATTTTCATCACAGTAAATGATATAATAGAGATATAGAATATATATATAACAGTATAGTGATATAGATTATAAGAATTTATCATATTGGGAAGCTATTGTTATCTTTTGGTACAATATTTACCGTTATTTCATTATTATATACTATGTCCTGAAGAATAAAAAATCAGGATGTGATAAGAGTATTATTAATATTAAAAATAATTAATATTAGAAATCATAAACCACATAGAATTTTGTTCTACGGAACCTAAACTAACATAATATCATTAAACTAGAGATATATATTGGATCCTTATATCTACTAGATATTACATGAAAGTATTAATTCATTTAAGGCATTGCTTTGTTCATGGGATTTTCCACATTATCATGCATATAAACCTAGTTTACTGTGACTTCACTCCATGGAGAAAAATCCATTAATAGGTAATACTTTTAGAGTATATTCTTTGTTTATTGGTGTGATCTTATAATGTTTGTGAAATACACCACTATAGTATTTTGTCAATATAATTTGATATGGTCTTTACCTAAAGGAACCACATCGATCACATAAAAAATGTTTCATACGAAAATTGATTCTTTGGATACATAAAATGATGCAATATACATGGATTCAGATGTTGAATTTTTGACAAATGACTACTTTGAACTCTTCCATCACATTGAACATCCATTTAGAATGATAAAATATCATGAATATAACAGCATATCATTATGAAAAAATTTTAAGATAGAAATTGAATAAACCGTTGTTTCTAGCTTCAATTGTTTTTAGGTACCAGGAATATATCCTCAGTTTTGTAGAAATACTGAAGGAAATATATAATAGTAGATAATAATGGCTAAAATCATTCAATATGATATCTACCTACCATACTCAATGTGTTGGAAAAATCATGAATAGTAAAAAAAATTCATACATGATTAATCGAAAAATAAAATATTTTGGGTTCCTACTCATTATTTATATTTACTACCAGGTATGATGATGCATTTTAATGGAATGATATATACATTTGATACTAAACCAATCCCCTATTGTATTATTTCTCCCTAAATCTATTTACTATATGATAAATGTATTTACTATTACATATCAGTAGAAAACTCTTGGATCTATTATGAATGATCTTTATACCATGGATGTAATTGAGTTCACCTAGGTCCTCTATTAAGAACCACACATTAAACCATTCCATGACTGAATGACATACATCTATTTCATTTCTCATAAATTAAATTTCATTGAATTATACAACTAGGATAACATCCAAACACCCTATAAACATAATTTAAACACTTCAATCCTATTATCTATTATTGAAACCAAATTATATTATGGATTAATCCAACCAATTATTACAAAACTAGGATACACGATTCAATTTATAAAGGTAAATATATAACTTGGATTTTTATTAACATTTACTAGAGTAAAAAACCCTTATAGTTGTGTCATATAGATATATTTCTAATGTTTCCCAATAAGTAATTCTATTTGGAAACCCATAATTCAAATCTCATAGTCATGTAATGATGATATAAAAAGTCAATGTTTAATGGATATATACATGGATACTAAAGGAAATGTTTTACTTTTTATAATTCCTTGACACTATAAAAACCAATTACCCACTATACATGATTTATAATTACTCATTTTACCTTCCATATCAATTTTTATCATTGATACCATTTTTACCCAATGACCATTTCATCAACTGGACGATCGATGAAACCCAAAACATTGTTTTGATACATGGACTCTATCTCAAAATTTATGACTTATTTCAGTAATGTACATTATGAGGTATGTAAAAACATCATTAATGAATGGTTTTAAATATTTTCTTTTAATAATAAGTCCCCATCCTAAATGATTATAAAACCATATATTTTTTTTTATCTAACCTATATGGTGCTCCTACGTAGTACATGGGTTTTAGGAACAACATCTTCAAAAAGGTCATGTGAAGTGGGTTCCTATACAAAATATTATGTATCATGAGCATCAACTTCATCAAACCCATTTTTATTCTGACTACTGATATTTATTATATTATATCTCATAAAAAATGGATTTTCTAGTAACTTTAATTTCATAACTAATGATTCATATAAATAATATCCCTTAGTATCCTAGGAGTATCCAATAAAGGAACACATTATATCATGGGGTAATAGTTTGTTTCCAGAAACATGATTGATAAATTATTCACAACCCACATAAGAATATGTTATGGAAGGACTTTTTTTCAACTCATTAACATCTAAGGGATATCAATTATTCTTTTGATAAATCAAAATTTATTGTTTATTATTCAAAATGTAGTTCATATCCTTAACAATGAAATAACATATACGCATGACTCCTCATTGACCTCACCATGTCATGAATGGTAATTTACTCATTTCTCTATCATCATTACACATTATTGTATAATGTGGAGTGAGTTGAGATAAAATCCTATACTCCACCAAAAATCAACAATCTATTTGGTAAAATATTTAACACCTTGATGATATCAAATATTAATTGTATGATTTCTAAATTGATTCTCTATTTCATTCCTAAACACTTTGAACTTATAAAAGGATTCAGAAATATACATTATTGAAAAGATATAACCATATATACTTAGTTCATCATTGAATGTTATGGAACACTAATGACTACCAGATGATTCTATCAGAAAAGGAGAATACACATCAAAGTGTACCCATTATATATGTTCAGTGGCCCTTTCATCATGTTCTCCAAATAGTTTTTTGGTCAACTTTCCCCATAAACAATAATTCTATATATCAAGTTATTTTGTCTCTTAATAGTCAAAATAAAAATCTTTATTTATCTTTTTCATATGCCTCATGATTATATGTCGTAGAGGATGGCTCCATAAAATGGTGTGAAATGATTCATGTGGAATTGATTAATTAAAAATCTCCAATACTATGTTTTTTTTATTTAATATATAAAGACATATAATTAAATGTAACATACCAAAACATATGTTTTATATTTAAAAATTAACATATATTATTTTTGAAGATGAATATAATATGATACTTATAGAGTAATTATATAGAAATAATTTTTTTTGGAAATATTTGGAACATAATAAGAATCTACTAAAACAACAATAATAAATATTTTAAATGAATGATATTAGTTTTATATAACCAAACAAGAACATCATGATATATTGGATATTTGGAGATACACATTTCCTCTTGAAATAAATCAACATATACATGGTTTAAGTGTTTGAATTTAGATGTTAGCACCACAAGTTGTATCTAATACCAGAGAGTTTTAACTCAATGGCTAACCTACCATGGGATTATCCTTGGTTTTTAATGTGGTTATGCTCATATCCAAATTTCCTTTCATTCCATATGAAAAAAACAATGTTTATTTTTTCCTTCACCTATATTTTAATCTTCCATTTAATCAAAGGACAATGCTCGAAAGCCTTAGAATAGAAGCAGGTCCTTAGGTCCTTTTCCCTGTTATTCATTTCAATCACTATAAAGACACCATTATTTTCACACCCTATGTCTTTATAAACATATTGAATCAATTTAAGAAGTTATAAAATAGTATTCTCACTATTTCACATATTATATTTCACAATAAAATAGGATAATACTTTTGGAAGTGAGGATAAAATGATATATATTCATAGTGTATCTAAGATATAAATCCACAACAGGTCAATGGACCAATGTGGAATGATATTAAAGAGGGTAAGGAGATCGGAATAGATATGAAGATATATATGAACACTCAGGATGATATCATGATAATGAATGGTCATATCTTACTATGAGTTCACTATAATTCAATTGAAATGTGTGCATAACTCTCTCTAATAGATTCTCACATACAACTTTCTAGGCTGCCTTCAACCAACTATTGACACCATGTCTTCCGATAATGTGTGTCCTAGTCCATCCATGGTTTAACTACATCATGGAACCCAATTAACTTCTAAGGTCTCATTTATCATTAAGAGAAAATCAATATATAAGCAAAACTACTAGGAAACCATTCCCATGAGAATTATTTGAATCCATTGGACAACATCTTATATTCAACCAATCACCTATATAAGATTAAAATGGAACCACGTGTCACTAGAATGAACCATTTTCACCTAAATCATGCTCAATTTAATAACTCAACATAAGGATAAGCTGACTGTGCTACACGATGCGTTAGTATTATTAGTCTACAATCCCCCTTAAAAATATAGTAAAAATCATTAACCTCAATTGTCCTGTGTTTTATTACAGGACCATATATCAACTAACATCATCCTTATTATGAGTGTCTACCAATTATTTGACTACCTTATAAACAATAGAAAAAGTGGTTGACCTAGACAGGCTCTCAAACAGTCTAGCTTGATGAAGCCATTACAGGTAAAAAAGAAGCATAGACCATATCAAAACCTAGAGGGATCAATATTCCTATATGACCAAACCTGAGTACTAATAGTGAATCAATATAGTTGGAGCATATAAAAATGATCAGTACATAAAGAAGGATATATAAATTCAGGAGAACATATCTCACCTAGGCTCCCTCAAACAAAATGGACATCACTGTACAGGGTTTCAAGAAAAAGTAATGGAATCTATGTCTCCGACCGACCCCTAAATGCCATGTATCACAACTAGGTTAGATAGTCTAACCACAGAACTCAAAAAATAAAACATATCTAGGGAAGGTAAAATAAACCAACCTATGAGGGTCCAAACTATCTACACTATAATACTATGGCCACAATCCCCTCCAAGCTTTCTAATAAAAAAATTCTCCCCAGTGGTCATCATATAATGTATAATAGATATTGAACTTACACTCATTGGGAATCTATAAACGGTAATACCCTCTCGAGGAACAGTTGACTAGAAACTTCCTTGTAACTATCGACATCTTATTCATCAATATGACTAGATACCAAGGATTAAGGGTTGTTAAGTATAATACCATTTTAATGTTTTAGATTTTTATAAATATATTGTTACTGATAGATTAAAAAATTTATACTGAGAAAAAACCTTATAAGTTGTTCAAAATTTGGTCATCATGTGGACTATCGACATATAAGATAAGTTTTACATCTAGTTTATGAGGACTGATTCATCATCCAAAACACCAAGCTCCTCAACAATGATTCACATGAACTTATATCAGATGGAATTATATATGAATATTATCCAATGTGAGTAAAATACTGCCAAATACCTATATATAAAACACAATGTAGGATATATGTAACACATTAAAAAATTGACATCTATTATCAGTAGAACCGTACAATAGAAGGCCTATAATACATGAATAATATATGACAAAAAATGATGCATGATAAACCCCATTAATTTATTGGCCAATATTCGAAAGTAGTTATTTGACTATTGATAATAGTAAAGGAGACATAAATCCATAATTAGAAAACCATCCACCCAATGTGTGTGTCACTTAAATCATAAATCACAGACAACCATAACATTATTGACCATAACAAAAATCTGATACACATGGAGACCATAAATTCGTTCTGGAACAAGTGTTCTCAAAGTACCAATCTAATATCCAATCCAAACACTCATATTTACCATATCCCAAATAATAATACAATAAGAGATGAAATAGTCGTGATACCACTTTGTAACATCAATACCCTATATTCTAATAAACCATTTCTCTAGGAAAGTTTGTTAAGAGGCCTCAAGCCCACTTCCAAATACACAAGAGGTCGTCAAATTGAAGAGAGGCTATAAAGTTTGTTAAATGCAGAGACTATAACCACATCTCATATTAACATAATAAAAAATATATATAATCTATGTAGTAATAAATAGATTTGGAACTAAAAACCCTGAGTAGAAATAGAACATTTTGTAATAAGAAATGAAATTATTTAAAATTCAAAGTTACCATGCCACACATAAAACATTATTCCCCCACAAGACTAGCTATACATACATCAGTACATAATAATAACTGACATAAATGTATAAAGATATATCACTAACTCTGATCCATACCAAATACCCAATCTCTAGAAATTCTCAAACTACACAAGAAAAATCATAAGAATCTACATGAGAAGCATCACATGATCATAAAAACATGGTCCTCAACCCTATCCACTGTGCATCTTTTCTCAACCTAAAATGCATAAATATGGTCTGCACACACACTTAGGTGAACATAGTTGTGTGATGAGACAATATGAAAAGGCCTCACCAACAATGAACTAATAAGTCTGCTATCATATATTCATACTCATATAGTATGGTTATCCCATCCAATCACAATGGAAACAATAAATAAAAAATAACGTGAAACCATAGTCGTTCCCAAGATCCTTGATTCCGATCAACATTTCGATGTTCCATCAGGTCTACACATATTAGCATGAATATATATATATATATATATATTCACAAATATACACATCTATACATAAATATGGATATACATGAGTGAGGTGGATGAAATAACATCAAACAATAGTAGTCAATCTTGGTTCCCTGAACATGGGGCTTCTTGTGATACCTAAATTGGATTTTTTAGAGATCTATCATGGGTTCCTTTGATCCTCAGTGAGAGTTTTCTCCAATCCCTCAAAGGGCCTAATAATGAGGAGATTGCAGTTGCAGATCTGGATTGTGCGCCCAGGGCTAAAGGTTTCTCCTTCTCAGATCTCTGATGGGTATGCCCTACAATGTGTATGCTTCTCAATTACATTCGAGTTTGGTGCCTAAGGAAGTTGGAAGTATATTTTCAGTCCTTAATGATTAATATGTGGTCAATCAGTGGCTTGAAACATGCATGTTTTCTACTTTAGGTCGAATTTCACTAGTTAAGGGTGATAATCCCAGCATTAACTCTGACACTAAGAAGAGGCTTTTTCAATCTTGGGGGGGGGTGAGGGATTTCAAACTAATGTTGATTGAAAGAGGTTTTTTCCACATCGTATTCAATAGTAGGGATGATATTCAAATGGCTTGGAATAAGGGGTGACCTCTCTTAAGCCAGGTAGTTTTAAATTGTCTGAATAAGATAGGCATTTCAACCCATTCACTCAACGCCAAATGACCGCACAGTTTTGGATTCGATGAAATGGTCTAAATTGGTTTTATTGGAATCCTAAAATCCTGAGTGATACCTCTTCTTGTGTGGGGACTCCCTTGAAGATGGACCAACACACTATTTATGGGTAATTGGGATTCTCTGCTTGAGTTCTTGTAGGGGTAGACATGGAATCTAAATTACCACACATAGTCAATTTCTTTGATAATGATTTCATGTTTGAAATCAGAATTGTGTATGTGCAGAATCCCCCATTTTGTTAGTACTATAAAATAGTTGGTCATTCTGTCTCCAATTGGAGAAATATTCAGAAGCAATAGCAGTCGGTTAGAGACTCTAATATTGATAAGGTGAATCAATGGAAGGTGTTTGGAAAGAAGAAAAAGTCCAAGGATACTACAATTGAAAAAGGGGAGCACTCTGGAAAGGATCAGCAGGTGCATAAAGAGGGAACCCTACCAGCTATTCATACTAGTAGAAACCCATCCAACCCCCAATCTATTAGAATTAAGGATGGCGATATAGAGATAGATATGGATGTTATTAATTTAGTTGGTTGATTTGTTTCTTCTACTATTTACTCTATAGAATATGAGTTGAAATGATATAGAAATGGTACACTTTTCAATTTGGATGCTCCTTTGGTGGATTGTATACCTGAGGAATGGAATGGAATAGATTAGGTCTCTTCGAGGGATGCATTTCTTCAAAAACCTGCAAGTCCTGCTAAAAATGTGGAGAGACATGGTTGAGGAGGATTAAGCTTTAGAGGCCAAAAGAACCCCCCACCCCCCATGCTCAATAGAAGATAATGAAAACAATTTGGAGTCAATGAATTCTGTTATGAGTATTGTTGAGGGTTTAGTTCATAGAATACAAACCATGAGTCTCACCAAGCTCTTGGCCGGTTCCCAAAACACTTCAGGAATGAAGAATGAAAAGTAGAAAAATAAGAAGGGAAACTTCAATTACAAATCAGGTTCAAAATGAATGTTCTGTACTGGAATTGTCATGGTCTTGTGAGTTACTCCACAGTTAATGCTTTGCATAGGCACATTCAGATTCACAAGCCAAAGTTACTTTGAATTTCTAATCCCAAATACTCATTCTCTTTGGGGTTTTTTAGGTCTTAAAAAAGATGGTTTCCTTCTGTTCGCCACTAATGGTACAAATGAATATGAGTAAGGCCTATGGGTTTATGAAAATTCATTAATTGGCGCAGTTGATATCATTTTCATTAATGATCGGGTGATCTCTTGTTCACTCCAACGGTATTCTTTTCACTTTGTGGGATCTTTTGTTTATGCTAGAAGTATACATTAGAACCATATATGGTTGTGTAAGGATCTAGGTAATTTTGGAGGCATCTCATCCCATTGGATTGTTTTTTGTTATTTCAATACGATACTTTGTTCTAGTGAAAACATGGGCCCGTTTCGTTCTCAAATTTCCATTAGGGATTTCAAGGAATGTGTTGATGTAAATGATCTAACTGAGGTAAGGTTTTTTGGTTCCAAATACAGATGGTATATTAGATATCTGAACCTCATGACTTCTAGAAATATAGAGTGGTCTTTGTGAACAATAATGCTTTGGATAAATGGGACTCTATTTCTAGCATCACCCAACCAAAATTTTCCTTCAACCCCCATCAAATCCTGATTAGTTTTAATGAAAGATAGCTTCGCATACCCCTCACCTTTCGATTCAACAGTGCTTGGGCATCACAAAGTGCATGTAGTAAGCAGATTGAAAGCTCTTGGGCCTACATGCAAGGTGCTGATTTTCTGTTTAAAATGAATATTTTGAAGTGAAAATTAAAAACTTGGAGGAAAGAGACTTGTATTGAGTTGGACAAGGATATTCTTATTCTTGAATCCTCTCTTAAAAACTCCAAGATGAGGCCTCTAAAGTAGATTTCAATATGGATTTATCTAAGGAAGCTCTTCTTACTTCTAAACTAAATTCTCATCTTGGTATTATGGAATTGGTCCTTAAGGAGACCTTCAAAATTAAATGTCTATAATAGGGGGATCAGAATAAAATTTCTTTAATTATCCTTATAGAAATAAATAGTCTAGTCATCCCCTCTAATTTTTGAAGGTCGGTGATTAGATTTTAGAAAATAAGGAAAGTATTACAGATTACATTGTTGAATATTTCCCTAAGACCTTCAACAGACCTTCTTTGGGGGGGAATCTTGATGGATGGTATCATTCCCACACTGGTTACTTCTTTTGATAATTCTAACCCCACTTCCTTCTTACCCTTTGGAATTTGATTTCAAAGATGTTGTTTTTTTCCTCAATGACTCTAGTGCTCCAGGACTTGATGGATTCAATAACTTCTTTTACTAGAAATATTTGTATGTCATCAAGGGTGACGTTTGAAAGTTAGTATCAACTATCTTTTCCTTGGGGGAACTCCCTCATGGCCTAAATTATCAGTTTATTACACTTATTCCTACAGATGAGAATGCTTCTGAGATCCATCTTTTCAGGCCAATCGCCTTGCTCAAAACAAGTTATAAGGTCATAAGCAAGATTCTTGCTAATAAGATCTCATGAATTGATTATAGGATTGTTTCTTGGCACCAATTTGGTTTTATTAAAGGATGATCTATACAGGAGTGTATCTGTTCTGCCTCATAGTGTCTTAATCTACTCATAATTTCTGCAAGAGAAGGTATAATGTCCCTCAAACATGATATTAAAAAAGTGTTTGACACTATGAATTGGTATTTTATATATATGTTGCATGGGAAATTTGGTTTCAATGATAATTTTATTATATGGATTTCCTCCCTCCATGGTTCAGACCATGTCTCGGTGCTTCTCAATGGCCCACCTAAGGGATACGTTTCTTCCTCTAGGGGAGTCAGACAGGGGGATCCCCTATCATCCCTTCTCTTCCCCATTGCTGAAGATTATCATAGCAAGCTCATTACCCACATGGTCTCTCAGGGAAATATCAAGACAATTCAAGAATCAAGGACCCTCATTGCTCCCTCTCACCTTTTAAATCCTAATGATATCATTTTATTCCTATAGGGGGAAAAGAGGAATGTACATGTCTTGAAAGAAAATATTTCTGCATTATGAAAGTGTCTCTGCTCAGTGTATCAACTAGGATACATCTTCCATTCACTTTTGGAAGATGTTCTATATTTCCAGGAAGCACTGGTCTCTTTTAGAGTTTGGAATCATGGAAGGATCACTACCTTTTATTTTTATGGGTGTCCCACTCTTCTAGGGGAATCCTAGGGCCTCTTAAGTATCTGAAATTGTGGATATAGTCAATAGACAGCTCTCAACCTAGAAAGGGAAGTGTCTTTCTATGGCTGGGGGAATTAGTTTGGTGAAATCTGTTATCATTTGTAAATTGTTTTAATCTTTTATGGTCTATAAATGGATAGGGGGTCTTCTCAAATGACTGAACACATCCATAAAGAATTTTACTTGCAGTGGGAACATCCTGGAGAGGTAGTCAGTCATTGTTCCTTGTAGGGCCTATTGTAGACCGCTCCACTCCGGTGGTAGGGGCATAAAAAAATCCATCTCACTTTAATTACTCCATTCAAGCCTACATAGTCTAGAGTATCATCCACAATAATTCTAAATCAATGGGTTTCCTCAAATCTCAATTTTCTAATAATTTGAAGATGGGTAGCAATGCTTTCATTGTCTCTTTTCTCTGGCCAGTAGGTAAATCATCATTCCGGAATGTTATGACCTGCTTTAGATGGATTTTTTATAGAAACTCCAATCTTATGTTTTGGCTTGATAATTGGACAGGTGGTATTCTATCTGATGATTTTCAGCACGCAGCCCTGGGCTCTGTGGAGCAGGTCTCCATCGATGATTTTATGGATAATCCTCCAAAAAATTTATCAGGTGACGTACATGATTTGATAGGTAATTAAAATTTTGTTTCCCGCCTTTAATTCTTAGCTTAGAAGACATCTAGTAATGGTATTATGACTAGAATTTTTTATTACTCTCGTTCCATCAAGGGTATCATTGATGGTTTTAAAAATTTTTCTATCTTCAATAAAATATAATTTAGGTGTTATCTTATAACACTTATCTAGAGGTTGGTTTAACAAATATTAACCCCTGATGAGGTCTTCTAGATGTTTGGTTTGTAGCAATGTTCCTTGTTTGTAATGTTGAACCAACATCGGGAGGATGTAGGGCACCTCTTCCTCTATTGTGCAATGGACTTACCCATTTGGATGTAGGTTTTGGGTGCCTTTGATCTGGATGACCTTAGATTTTTGGGACTGTAGGACCTTCTCTGTTGCAGTTTGGTTATTCAAGTCTCACCCCTGATTCAGGATCTTCTTTTTGTGGCTATTGTAGAGGTGTTGCATAGTATTTGGCAGCTTCAAAATGCTACATTATATAATGGGAAGGGCTCATGCTTGAGGCTTTCCCGGATGCATATTTTTGTGGCAACAAGGGACATGTCAGATGTCTATTTGGGTGAATGCTACAACAACATTTAGGATTTCATGATTCTGAAAAATTTGGGTGCAAAAGGGAATTTCATACCTACATTGGGTACTATGGAGGTGTTTTGGATCCCACCTTTCCCCATTTGGATTGAATTCCATACGAATAGTGCCTCTGAAGGGAATCCTAGTCCTTCAGGTTGTGGTGCGGTCATGAGGGCTCATGATGACTCTGTCGAAGGGTGTTTCTATGGTTCTTGTGGCATGACATGTTCTCTCTAGGCTAATATGCTTTTGATCATACATGATATTTCTTTTATTAAAATGAAGTATTAGAATAATATCTAGATAGAGAGTGACTCTTCTACCATTGTGCAGGCCATCAGAAATAGTGAAATACTTATCTCTTGGTGGCTCCTAGCAAAGTGGATGTGATGGATGGAGACCCTTTAGACTCTCAACTTCATCATCTTTCATGTATATCGAGAGGCGAACAAGGTTGTGTATGGTCTTGCCAACATTGGAGTTAGCAATCCTATTACCTAGTTTCATACTCTAACTATGCTTTTGCATCCTTTTTATAAGGATGATTGTAATAAAATCTCACATTTTTTACTTTTGTAATATTTCTATTTGTATGAATTAATGTCTCGGCCTTTTTGCCGAGGGACCCTTATTTCCAAAAAAAATGTTCAAGGGAATTGAGATTGATTTTGTACCACTAAATCCATGTATCATTAATTTGATCTATAGATCTATAATAATTATAGAAAATACATTTTTTCTCCTACACTATAAATTTCTTTTAGAAAGCTATGAAACCATAATAGGATACTCATCCAAACCACAGGTTTTCCAATACTTGCTTCCAATGACTACAGTGAAGGATTCTAAGAAATTATATATGGAATATCTATAAATGGTCACTGATCTGGACTCCATGTTTCTCAACCCATGTAAATCAAGTCTAATGTCTGATCCCTAGGTCCGAGTATATAGGGGTTACCACGTTGAAAAAAATGAACCTTAAAGGTATGAACCTCAGGTAAACTATAAGGATATAACACCTATGGGACTCCAAGACCACCCGTCAGTGTCTCTAATATTCTATAGATGAATACTCCCTATCACTTGGAAGAGTGTAATTATTCATGAGTACCCAATAATGATGGATTCCTTGCCCAACACAATGGTCTAGTAATCAATCAGGTAGTGTGTTTCCCTCCTGATCACCTAGGAGTGTGTAATAATCCACGAGTGTAGTAAGATCAAAGAGAGTGCAATCATCTTCAGGTTTAATAAGGTCAGGTATAGTGTAATCATCCTCATTAATTTTCAATTAGTGGATAGTGGAATCAACCTCCCCACTCAAAAGAGTGTAATCAGTTTTGTGTATCATTACAAGGGAGACATTTTCATATATCATAAACATAAGCCCAAAAGATGGATTCTAGGAATCACCTTTAGAAATCCCAATAATATAAAAATTAAAAAAAATGTATCGACATCCAAACACTATGTAACATCCCAGTTTCGGGTTCCGACCAAAGGTTCCCTGAACCCGGTTGGTCACATAAACTCAAGTGAATTTACCCAAATGCAAAAGAGATCTGACTAGGAGTGAGGGAAAAGTTCTAATAAATGGGAAACAATAACCTCATTGGTAGAGTATACATAGAGGAATACTAAATAGTAACAGTAATAGAATCAGTAATACCATACAATAGAAGTAAATAGTGAAATACTGATAGCGTAAACAAATGTAGCATATGTAAATAAATAATGCATGTTACATGTATCTAGGAAAGCATCCATACAAGTCATAATGATATAAATACAATTCTAAAACCAATGTACAGAAAAATAGTACCTCTAACAGCATCGTAAGGCTTAGATTGGTCTCATGCTCTCCAGTTCCAACAACAATCAAGTACCAGAGAAAGATGGGAACTTTACATTATCTATACATGCAACTATATAATATGTTTGGGTCCAAAAGCATGCCCTAAATAGGGTGTGAGACGAATCCTAGTAGGCAAGCACCAAACTATATGTGCCTAATAGTTAGTGAATATATATAGAATTTAATATGCCAAAAGGATGCAATAAACTAAGGAGTACTCAAAATTAACAAGCCTACAGTGCTTTGATTACATTAATTTATATTTTTTAATTATTCAATAACTGAATAATGAAATCACGGCATCAATCCTTAGCTCTGTATCCCCTTATATAATATAACAAATAGATGTGTCAGAAGACCATATAAACAAACCAGAAAGACCAAGTCCATGCTTGTGATTTGTCTTGGCAGACTCGTCACAATTATTCAAATATTCATAGAAACCCTCTGAGAATGTTCTCACAGTCTAACACCTCTAGTTCTACATATTATCAATTCAATAAGCTATAATAACACTCAATGAATTCTCATATAATATAACCTCATTGGTCCCACATGACACTAATCAATTACAAACTACCTCCTGGGTAGCTCTCACAGTCAATACCCCTGGGTCTTCATAGAATCAATAAAATATAACACCCCCTGGAAGCTCTCAAAATCAATTCCCTATGGTCCAACAATCATTTAATAACGACCCTCTGGGTAGTTCTCACGGTCTAACCCCTCTAGTATATAACCAACTAGAAGCTCTCACAATCAATACCTCTAGGACATCATAATAATAAATTATACATAAATGACTCTACCTCAGGAAGATCTCATAGTCTGTACATTCAGAATGAAAAACCCATGCATATCCAAAATAAACAGTAAATCCATCCTAACCACACAAGGAATGGAAACAAATCAAGACTAACAACTTCATGTCCAAACATCCATAATCAAACAAACATGGGTAACACATCCATAATAATGTTAATGAACCTTTTTCATAATCATTAACACATCCTCAATCAAACTCACCATAACAGGTATTAAATAGGGATAATAATCCATAACATGTAATAACCCAAACATGGGTATTCAGAAATCAAAGCATATATATTCCAAAGACAATAAAAGAAAGGCCCAAACCCCGTAACATGGTGTTGTACGTTGAACACTCTTGAACGTCGGCCCTTGAATCGGCCTAGAATGTCATAGATCTACAAAAGATCAAAAAATTGCCAACCTTAAAAAACTCACAATAGAAAGGAAATCAAGAAGAGAGGCTCAAGGGGAAGAGAGAACTACCTGGTTGGAAGCCAACATGCCTAGCGATGTCTCAATCGGAGTTCAGATGTAGGAATGGGTGGATCTCGAAGATTCTTGGTCATTTGTCACTCTCTTATATGAGACATGGGTAGAATAAGATATTTATGAATTTTAGACTCAACAACACTCCAATTAATCATATAAAATAAAAAATACATTGTGTGTTCATTTAATTGACATGATGTGTACTAGCCTCAACATGATCCCACATTAAGAGGTCATATAGGTAACCTACATAGCCTCATACTTGGCCATTACATGACTAGTACCCGCCTACACATGGAAACCAAGTAAACTATGTTTACTCATGAGTACCTAACATGTAGGTAAAAAATTTTATATTTTCCTTTTTCCACCAAAACAACCCGAAATAAAGATCCATACATGAGATGAATATCTGGGATCATGAAAACCTCCCCCTTAAAGAAATTCATCCATAAATTTCCGTTCAATGCGTAAAGATAAAGAAACATTAAATAGCTCTCACCACTATGATTTAACATTGGCCTCCCAATCCCATGTCTCACCCTATACTCACATGTGCTTCCATAGAACCCATACCAGAGGAACAAACCAGACATGGAGAACCTTGGTGACGCAATATAAAATCCAAATAGGGTTCTATTTAAAGGATGAATCCACCTCCAACTCAACCCCATATGGTTAAAAATATTAGATGGCTCATAAATGTAACGTTGTAGCTAATAATATTGAATAACATCATGCATTGCCTTGAACCTCTGAGATAACTAAAACTGATAGGCAACTGGCCTGACTCACTCCAAAATCTCAAATGACCCAACGTATCTCAGTGAAAATATCCACTATCTCCTAATCCTCATGTGTCCCAACATCGATTTGACAAGTAAGAAAACATGATGTCCAAACATGAACTCTAGAGGTCATATCTGTCGATCACCATAAGATTTATGCCAAGACAGTACAGTAGCAATCTTCTTCTGAATAAGATCCACATGATCAGTGGTATCTTAGAGAAGATGAGTTCCCAACATACCTGCATATCCTACCTCTACCCAACATAGTGTTGATTGACATGTCATATTGTACAAATCCTCAAAAGGTGTTATCTGAATCGTTGCAAGAAAAATGTTATTGTAGAAACACTCTACCAGGGGTATGTGTCACTCCCAAGAACCCCTGAAATCCAGGACGCATGCTCAAAGCATGTCCTCCAACACCAGTATCTTGTTCTTAGACTATCCATCTATCTAGGTATGGTATGATGTACTCATAAGTACCTATTCACTCAAAACCCAAAAATGTCCCTACCATACATGGGAAGTAAAATGAATGTCCCTGTCTGAAACAAAAGAGTGCAGAACCCCATGAAATCGTACAATCTCTTGGATGTAGAATCTTATAAGCTCTTCAACACAAAAGGATTGCACGATCGACAAGAAATGTGAAACCTTCATGATTCTATCAATAATAACCCATACTGCATCAATTCCTTGAGGAGACCTTGGTAATCCCATAAAACATCTATCGTGACATCATTCCACTTACACTAGGGAATGGGTAACTACTGTAACATCCCTTCTTGTCGCTACTACTCTACATTCAACATATGGTAGGTGGAACATATCATAACAAAACCATATACATATATCTTCATACCTGGCCACCAATACTGATGGTGTAGATCTCGTTACATCTTTGGTACAGCATAATGATCTTCCCAAACTGAAGAATGAAAATATCACATCAACTCCTCACATATGTATTCTGTCACCCATACACATACATGGAAATAACAGATCTCATCACCACCTATGGTCCACCTAGGAGTAGTGTCCTCTCAAGACACACTCTCCCATTGTACTAGGCCTTCCAAACACGATAGCTTCTTCATTCTCACATGATCCAGTAGGATAAAGGTAATAGATATAGAAGAAAGAAATGTCTATCCCTGTAGGCCATTCACCTCCAAATTCATCTCAGAGAACAGAACCATAAGCTTCCACTCACATCTAGTCTCCTAAACTGCCTATATCAGAGTCCTCCCACTCAATGCATTAGCCTATGTGTTGCCTTTCCTAGGTGTGTAAACAAGATCAAATTCAAAAGATAGAAGGTACTCAACTCACCTTCATTGTCTCAAATTTAGATCACACTGAGTAAAGATATATTTGAAACTTTTTGGTTAGTTAATAACACATGATTATCTCCTAAAAGATAGTGTCTCCAATTGTGTAAACCCTGTTGAACAATAGAAAACTCAATATCATGCATCAGATCATTCCTCTCATGTTGCTTCAATTGGTGAGACCTGTATGTAATGAATCCTTCCCCTATATAAGCAATGCTCCCAGCCCGACACCTGATGCTTCACAGTAAAAAGGATAACTCCAACCCAGATCTGAAGAAATCATTATTAGTGCGAAATACAATCTACATTTCATCTCTTAAGACACTGAATTGCAAGAATCTATTCTCAAGTAATTTTTCCCCTTCTTAATTAGGCCCATCAGTGGTGCTGCTAAGCTTGATAAGTCATGAATAAATATCCTGTAGTAACCAGCTAGCCCTAGAAAACATTTAAACTCAATGAAATTCTTCAGCTACTCCCAGGAAACTACTGATCTCACTTTCTATGGGTCTACTGATACTCATGTCTTTGAGATAACATGTCTAATGAAGAAAATATGGTCCATCCCAAAGTGGCATTTTGAGAACATATCATATTATTGATTCTCTCTTAGTGTAATCAAAATGACCTCAAGAAGAATGACCTGGTCATGTTGAGTTTGATATTACACCAATATATCATCCACGATGAATAAAAAAAGAATCCATGTATGGATGGAACTCTCGGTTCATTAGTGCCATGAAATCTACAGAAATGTTCATGAGACTGAATGACATAACCAAATACTCATATAGACCATACATGCTCTAAAATGCCTCCATAGGTATATCTGATGCTCTATCATACAAGTGATGATAACCGGATCTCAATTCGATCTTTGATAACACTCAGCCTCCTCAAAGCTGATCAAAGAGACCATAAATCCTCGATAAGGGATATCAGTTCTTTACTATAAACTGGTTCAAATATGGATAATTCATGCAATGTATGAGGTTATTTTCCACCTTTTTCACAAAAAGGACAAGTGAACCCCAAGGAGAAGTACTGGTTTTGAAGAAAATCATTGACTGCAACTCCTCTAACTACTTCTTGAGCTCCTGCAACTCTTGTGTAGCCATCCTATAAGGATGAATAGACACTGGTGTCACTCCTATCACAAGATAAATAGAGAAATATTCCGCTCTCTAGAGGTAAACATGAAAATTCTTCTACAAATACATGTATGAACCTTTACTCCATTGTAGGAAAGTCCATATGTGAAGTCCCCAAGTAATCTAGATATAAACTAGAAATCTGGGTTGTAATTCCTCCCAACCCAAGATGATCGGGTCCATCTCTGCTTGCCTAGACATCCCTTTTTCTATTGTGTAGAAAATTACCATTATCTGGGAATGTAAAACTCACCCTATGGTGATAACGGTAAACAAAGTCCTGAAAAAATACTAACCGGTCCATTCTGAGAATGGAATCGAACTCTATCATATCTAAGACATAGATGTCCCATAAGAACTGACACCCACCAAACACAAGAGGGAAATCTTTTCACTGATGTATAATAACCATTATAATCCCAAACGGAGTTTCCATCATACTAACATCCTTATATGTAATGATATATAGCCCAAGTCTCTACACAATGACAACAGATATAAAACTATGGGATGACCCTATATCAAAAAGAGTAAAAGCTAAAACTGAGGAAACTAGAATCGTACCTATCACTGTAGAAGGTCTAGGATGACGATCCTTCTAGGTATATTGCATCGTAAAAGTATAACCTATACCATGGCCCCGAGACCCTTCCGGACTTCCTGGATCTGATCCACCGTGCCTTCTCTGAAAGCATGCTGACAGATACCACAACCATGACTTCCTCTTCAGCCTGAATAGCCTAAAAACTATATTTCACTGACTGTTGAGAAACTGGTGGTCCTTATCTTGAATGGGTAGCCATAACAAAACCCTTGTCACTAGATTTTTGTGAGAAAATATTACAAAACGCAAAAGATGACCCATCATGTCGCACGACCAACACTCAACGGGTTCAATCGGGCAATGTGGTCTCATATGCCCACTATTCCTACACTAGTAGCAAACTACATGGTTACCTGAAGAAACATCATGTGAATTTTCACTAAAGTGGTTCCTGCTATCTTTCAGAGGGTTAACAACTCTAGATGCTGAACCGCTCTGGTTTACAGCACCCAACGCCATGAGATTATGCTTGGTAATCAGTTCCTGATTTCCTATAACAGTCACCAAAGCAAGCCTGAAAACATTCAACTTTAATTGAATGTCATAACTAAGACCATACTCAAATCGCCTAGCCAATGATAACTCTTCACATCCCAAAATAGGTGTATATCACTAAAGAATTGTAAAACAAGAAGAGTAATCAATCACTAAAAGAGAACTCTACTCTGAATTCATGAACTCTCAGGATCGATCAACACTCAATATATCTAGATAGAAATAGTCATTTATGGTCCTTTGAAACAATTCCCAAGACATATCTCAATGAAATCCTTCATGTGAGATACTATCCCACCATCTCTTGGAATAATCACATTGCATGTACATCGCAAGCTTCACCCTCCTCTAAGGAGGCATATCAAGATTCTCAATGATCGAAGGCCTGGCCTCAAACTATGACTTTGCAGCCTATGGTCCTACATCCCTTGAAAACGTGGGAGGATACTAAAACTGGAACACCCATGTCAGCTCTGCCATAGAAGGGGAATGATACAATGATCTCTGAAAAGTCTACAACTTCCTCAAAAATCCTTTACAGAACTGTATATCAGCACCTGCATCCGGTATAACATCTGGTGCCAAAATGGGCATGATAGGAGGATATGATGATATTACATATCCTACCATTTTTTGTGTCTAATTATCACTATTTATCTACCATACAACTGGAGGAAATCTTGTTGGAATGACTCTACATGTTCAAGCACATACACCTCAGTTCAAGATTATCATGGACAACAACACAGAAGTTCAAGAAAGGAAAAAGAGATGTAACATTCATGTTTTACAAAACAAGGTTACACAACAAGTATAAATCCTATAGGGCATGTTCTCCTATGCTTTTAACATGGTTTTTCCCTATGTAAAACCTGGTCGTGTAACACCCATACACATAGAGTGTTCTTCTTGAGACACGACGTGTACTTGAATTTCCCAGCCTTCCCAATTTCCATTATACGGGCAGGACTACATGGTTCTCTCTTGGGTAAGACTACACGAAGTGTTCACCCTAGACATGACGCATAACTATTATGTCTTGATTTCTAGTGTTTTTAGTCACATATTTAGATATATGGATGACCCTACAAAACTTTTACAAATGATGTTTTATCCACCCGTGTCGTTGATCCCACAGACATATACTTGGTTCTATTCACACGATGTGTATGATATAGACACAGCCTGTTCAACCAACATTATCCCAACCCCATGTCTCTACTGGCACAATCATTCACACAGCCATGAACTACACATTGCATAATGAGCTACATCATGTGTACATAAGAAAAAAAATTTCTTCCAGAATAGAAGAACACATTTCTTGTGTTTATAACACCCCATGCCATGTTGTCTATGTTTCTAGATAGTAGACCTCTAAAACACCTCTAAATCCATTAAAATAACAAATTTTTTCCTAGCCATGAATATTTTATACCCATGGGATCCCATACTCTCTAGAATCAAATTTTTTTATAGTTATTCATATCATTTCTTGACATAATTCCATTAAATTTCAAATATGATCCAACAAATTTTGATCAAAGAGGGCCCATAACACCTCAAAGACCAAAGTTTGGTGTCCATAAGAATGAAAATTTATGTATTCTAATATCATTTCAAAATATCATGTATTCCATCACAACATCTATCAAAACAACATACTTATCTTGCACAACATCTATCACAACAACATGCAATTAAGAATGCACCCTAAATGGCATGACAAGAATGCATGACACGTGATCTCTATGAAGTAAAAAGATGATGCTTGAGATGGCATAAACTAATCTCCTAGGGTTGAAACAGAAATATAACTTCAGTAATATCAATGATAACATCACAATACAAGTGAATAACCAAACTGTGAAATCAGATCAACTATAACAGTTTCCAAACTAGAAAAATTGCAACATCTGAGGTCACTTGGATTTTCCCTGTAAACAGATTAGATCCTCCCAAAAAATTCATACTACCAACTACCCATTCCTTCTTATCCCTATCTATAGGATCCAAATAGAATGAAAATTTTGAAAATAAAATCTTATGATACCACTCTGTAATGTCTCGGTTCCGGGTGCCGAGTAATTGTTCCTCGAACCCGGTCGGTCACATATCCTCAAGAGCATTTCCCCAATCCATAGAGGCATACGACTAGTAGTTAGGGACACATTCTAATAATGGTGAAAATATGAACTCATTGGTACAGTATACACAACAGAATAAAAAATTGTAATAGTAGCATAAGCAGTAATTCCATACAACAGAAGTAAATAGTGGAATACTGATTGTGTAAACAACTACATCATATATAAATAAATTATGCATGACACAAGTCTCGAGGGATGCAAACAAACATGCCACAATGTTGGAAATATAATACTAAAAACAAAGTAAATAAAATAAGCTACTTCAACAGCATATCAAGCATCTTCTTGGTCCAATGCTATCCAACTCCTACAACAATGAAGGACCTGATAAAGAATTGTGGTTTCCCTTATCTATAACTGCCACCATATAATATGTTTGGGTCCAAAATGATGACTCAAGTAGGGTGTGAGATGAATCCCAGTAGGTGACCACCAAAATATATGTTCCTAACAGTCAATGAATATATTTAGCCAGTAATAAGCAGAAATGATGAAATAAATTATGGAGTACTCAAAAGTAAAAAATCTTACAATTTCTCTGTTACATTCATTTACACATATTAATTATTCAATAATTGAATAATGAAATATTGGGATCCATCCTAATATCTATATTCATGTGTATAATATAACAAATATATGTCTCAAAAGACCATCTAAAAAACCAATAAGACCGAGTCCAAGTTTGTGATCAGGCTTGGCAGACACGTCACAATAATTCAAATATTTTGAGTAATCCTTTGAGAATTTACAGAAAGTCTAACCCCTCTGGTTCAACATATTATCAATTCAATACTAAATAATAACCCCATGAGAAATCTCACACAGTATAACCCCATTGGTCCCATATAACACTAATCAACTACAAACGACCACCTAGTTAGATCTCACAGTCAATACCCCTTGTTATGCACAACATCAGTAAAATATAATGACCCTCTGGAAGCTCTCATATTCAATTTACTATAGTCAAAAATTCATTTAATAATTCCCCCTTGGTATCTATCAGGAACTAACCTCTCTGTTATGTGATTTCATGGTAGCACTCACAGTCAATACCTCACTGTCAACATAACAATAAATTATACATAAATGAGACTACATTGGGAATCTCTCACAATATATTCTCCTTGATCATACATTCCCAATGAAAAACACATTCATATCCAAAATTAATAGCAACTCCATCCTAACATCCTGAGTTATGAAAAAAAATCAACACTATCATGCTTCTAGACCAAATGACCACAATCAAACCAACATGTTAACCACAACTATAATCAGGGTAATGAACCTTATTCATAATAAATAACCCATTCT
Source organism: Viscum album (assembly GCA_963277665.1). Classification (NCBI taxonomy): domain Eukaryota; kingdom Viridiplantae; phylum Streptophyta; class Magnoliopsida; order Santalales; family Viscaceae; genus Viscum; species Viscum album. The sequence continues at coordinate 763,924,696 of OY728119.1, read as the reverse complement.
CAATCAAACTCAACACAACATGTATTAAATTGGATTAATAATCCATAACATGCAATAACACAAACATGGGTATTCAACACTCGAAGCATATATAATCCAAATACAGTCAAACAAAGGTAGAAAGCACTTACCTTGAGGTTGTATGATGAAAAATATCAAACGGTGTCCCTTGAATCATTATAGAACGTTTTAGATCTAAAAAAATGTAAAAACATTCTACCTTGACTAACACATGAGATATGAGGAATATGAAGAGAGGATGTAGGGGAATAGAGAACTCCTTGTTGGGAATCCAACGCACCTAGATTCGTCTCAATCAATGTTCAGACAGAGGAATGAGAGGAGCTCAATGTTTCTCAACCATTTGTCTCTTTCCAATATGAGACACGAGGAGAAGAAGAGCATTCTGTTGTTTAGACATGACCCCACCTAGATTAACCAAATAAAAAGGAAAAATGCATGGCATGTTCATTTAATGTACATGCAAGTACAAGCCTCAAATGGCTACCGCTTTAGGCGATCTGCCAGGTTACCTACATGGCCATGTACCCAACTGTTACATGGCCAGTACACGCCTACACATGGAAACTGGGTACACGATGTGTACTCTATAGTACACATCGTGTACTTAGAAAATTTACATTTATTCTTTTTTCCTCAACAAAAAACCAAAATAAAGATCCATTACTAATATAAAGATTGGATTTCTTATATACTAGATACAATATCTAGAAATTAAATTGATAAAATGAAACGGCATAGAAGCTGTATCCTATGAAATATGTTCCGGATTTCCAAAACGAGTTAGGTGGATCATAGAAAATACAGCAGTGTCATCCCAGAGAGAATAAAGATGCATCGTGTTAGCCTCATCAACCAATGACATATAAGAACCTCTAGTAATCATCAAATAATCAACAATAAACACATAAAAGTATGAAATAATGATTTAGGGGGGGGGGAATTCTATACACCACCACTACTACCACGACCATTTGGGAATGCATGTTCGATATGGGTTCTAAGGTAACACACTCTACTATCACTAAAAACATCCGAAATACTAGATCATGGTTAGACAAACATCAACGAACCCACTATGTCTCGTAGTTAAAATACTAGGGATCCATCATACATGGGATCCTTATGTTATAGATATAAGTGAGGGCATCAAAATCAGCATCCAGATATTTGAAGGAAAAAGGGAAGAATCTTACATGGAATCCTCAAAATGAAACATAAATAGAATAATATTACATTGGAGCCTAAAAATGGTGTTAGAAGAAGAGGAATCCTATAAGATATAATTAGAAAGTTACTTAGGTAAGGGATCCTTCAAGGTGTTTACTATGGAAAATGTGTAATCATGGTTATCCCACATGGAATCCTCAGTTTATAAGAAGATAGAGGTATCCTACACAATATCATCTTGGTCAAAATGTGTGTAGAGGAATCTTATATGGATCATTATAAATAAAAAATATCACATCCTAATAGGCCATAATGTCAAATATTAACAGACATACAACCTTAGTGGAAATATATCAATATTCATCATGGTGATAACCCATGGACCATTACAGATGTAGGTCCCCATATCTAGAGACTTCCATAATCCATTACTGGAGGATGAACCTATCCATTTAAAAAAAAGGTCAAACTCCAAATTGGAGTCCTATAACAACCCGTAGTGTTTTACTATAATGATTCACATAGAATGATACTCTGAATAGACTACTCATGGGTCCAATTACAACTCTAAGGCATTTAAAGATATCTGAAAACATAAAAATGGTATCAATGGTGTAGTACACAGAGTGTATACCATGTACATGGCATATACCCTTAAATCCCCACCTGGGTATACGTTACTTGTTCATCATTTACATTGTGTTTAACCAACACATGGTGCCTTTACATGTACACCACATGAACATGTGATGTATATAGCCCACATGTGTACCTTTACACAGCATGCCACCCATAGGGGTTGTGGTTGTGTAACCTAAATGGACATGGGCCCTTACAAGGGTCGTATGGATAGTACTCACCTACAGAGCTGACTCCTAGAACATGGAATGCTTACCCCCCGCCCAACATGTTATTATAAGGGATAATATTCCTTGAAAAATAAGAACACACAGTATGTATTCCAAAACTACATGATATAAGATTGGGATTTCTGATTTAAAATTCCCACAAATAACCTCAAACACCCATTTCCCCACCAAATCAACAAATCCACCCACTTGGAGTCCATTGAAAAAATATAAGGTGTTTTAAACTAAAATATTATGAATATAATGTTATTAAATAAAAACTATAAAACAAATTTCATTTGGATGGATTCTGTTGAATATTAACCCATTTCTATGATCCACGACCACGACATGAAAATTTGTCCTTTCCAAAGTATCCCATAGGTAACTTTCTCACCCTTTCCCTATTTATCTCTCCCCCCTATCCAAAAATATTTTGTTTTCATGAAATATTATGATCCCATTTGGGGTGTAGAAGATAATATGGGGAAGGAATAGAATAAAAAGAAAAGAAATTGATGAAAAAGAAAAATAAAAAGAAAAGAAAAAGAAAAGGTGGTCTGACCCAACCCTGATTGCCAAACCTAGTTTAGGACCTTCCTATGAAACAATACCCATTTTGGACTTAGTGGTTGAGATATAATCTTAATCTAATAGTCTATTAAAAATACATGGTTGAACGAACCTGTAGGAATAATTTAAAATTTAATTATTTAAATTTTAAATATTAATTATTCTGTTAAAATTATTGTGCTTTGAAAATCTATGAATATCATTTCCTATTATAAAAAAATCAATTGTAAGACCAACTATGTGGTCATAAAAATTATCCAAGAATATCTATTAAGAGAAAATATTTTACCCCTTATAGGTATCAAGAAAAAAAATTCAAATTTTTTCTCAAAATTCCAATCATGAAAATCATTGGACCTTACATAGATGATGCTTAATCTCGTGAAATTTTCACATGGTTATATGTAATATGGGATATAAGAAAAATAAAAACACCTAAAATAATTCCACATATTTTGATTTCATCATATATTTTTATCAATGATCATATGTAATGTTATTTGTACATTTTTATTATAAAAAATACATGTCATGAATTGCATTCCTAAAATTTTAAGATAAAAACCATCATAAAATATGATTCCTAGAAGTAGGTTACATTGGGTGTACCATGATTGAACATTTATTAATGTATATGTCAAGGAAGAATTTTTTGTTTCCATCGTAATGAGAGTTAATATATCATCCCTTTTGATTAGCATATAATCTTCTCTTATATTCTATGGAAAAGATGTAACAACATCTTTATTTTAGATAGTTAAAGAATGAAACATCATAGAAATAGGTAAATGAAACTATTAGAAAGCGTGTTTGATGAGATATTGTGGAGAAATAATTATAATACACAGTGACTGTTCATATGTTGTTACCGTCGATGCAACATTATGTTATTTCTCTTGGGTTCCTTCACCCATTACTAAATAGTGATATTAGACATTATGAATGATTTCTCAATACCAATGAGAGTGATCCCAAGAGGGTCACCTAATATGTTTTTATGCAGATCACAATTAAATTCAATTTGAATTTAACTAATGGAATAAATATTATTCCCAACACCAAGGAAAAATATTATTAAATCTTTATTGATCTCATAAATTAAATAAATATTTATTCATGAGAATGTGACCTTTTTTTTATTTTATTGAAAATTTTAAAAATATATATTCACCATTATGTGAATGAAATTTTTAGTTATTATTAGAATAATTATTCAGTAATTCAATAAATACTAAGGATTTAAAATGATCCAAGATTATGTCTAATGAAAAAATTATTGTTTATAAACTGATAAAATTATTTTTAACTTTATGAATATTGGTGAACAAAAAATATTAACATTATTATGTTTCGTGAGGTTTAGTAATGGTGTTAAATTTTATTTGTTGTCCAACATTAAATTAAATAATATTTTTTCCGTTAACCCCAACTCTATTAATAGATGATCATATATATTATTTATAACATCCAAATTGAAAATATTGAATAGTTGATCATAACAAATTATCTCTCACCTCCACCTTCTATCTCCCAATCAAGAAAGAGAAACACCAGAGATAGTTATTCCAGACTGAAGAATGAGAAATCAAGAATTTATAATGCGAGGCATTCATTTCAACTTTATTGCTCCCGATGATCGAGTGGTGTTTAAAATATATTATTTGATATTTTGTGGATCACCGTAATAGGGATTATATCCGTGAAACCTCACAAAACATTGAAGGAAATCTAAAAGGTCCTCTTTAAATGATTAACATTCATTAATTTTGAATGTTCTTCAGCCTAGGAATTTATTTTTTCAAATATTGAATAATTTAATTATAAATTATATGCGAATGATCCATTATGATTGTTTCAAGACATTATTATTAAAATAAATTTCAATATATAACCCCAAACCTCACACATTTACTACGCCCAAAACAAATAATATTTTTATTGAATCATATTTATTACATGTGTCCCATCTGGAAAAAACACTAAATATATGAACATGAATAGTTAGTTTTAGATATTATATCTTTCTTATATTTTTGTCTCATGATAAAAAAATATAGAAGTGTGATATCATGCAATAAACAGACATTTTCTCATGTTTCATCATGAGATCAGAAGATATATATGATAACATGAAAATTTGTAAATTTGTGGAATCTTTGAACTATTTAAGGTAGAGAGATATTTCTTCCTCACTAGACTCTTTATAATGTGACATTTTAATAAGTGTTTTTAATATCTATAATTTTTACACATAGAATAGGTTAATGTTAAATGTATTTAAAATTCCTTAAAATTTGAGATGGTGTGAAGGATATAATTTTATATTCACTATTAAAGTTATATAGTTAATATATTATATATTTAAAAATATATAATTAATTTTAATATATTTTGAGTTTGAGAAAAAGAAAAAAATTATAAATTAAATTATATATTTGTCAATCTCTAACTATATAATCAAAAACTCGATAACCCTGCGTATAATTTTTGGAAATCCTTTGTTGTGGATATTTAAGTATCAAGGATCTATATTTCCCTAATAATAACATTTAAATTGGATTGAAAATTTAGTCATATTATGTTAGGTTGGTGTATCTTTCTAACCATATTACCACATATCCCCTTTAGTCGTTGAGGGGACTCCCCACTCCTGAATACTAGAAACACTATTTTTAAAATGATTACCTCTAATTTTCATTATTTATTTATTTGGAGATAAATAATTGATGTAATTTATGTTATGTTAAACTATGGCCTCAATTAAAATAATGAGATCATTGAAATAATCCTTAATTTTTTAAGGAAAATGTTTTAAATATGATTGTATGTTAATACTAGAAATGAAAAAAGTGAAACTAACTCAATATTTTGATATCTGGATTTTAAAATTTATGTTTGAATTATGATTTATTATTATTAAAAACTTTTTAATATTAATTGGATGATACTTATGTGAATATCCATGTCCATATAAAATTTGTGCATAGTCCAATTAATTTTAATTCTATAATGTATTCCTTTAATTTATTTATTTATGTGACTATGAGAAAGAATCCCAAAATAAATAAACCAGGAACCATGAAATAAATAAAATAATAAATGTGGTACGTTCAATATCATTTATAATTTTTAGATTATCTCAAGGATTTCAAAGTAACCCTTTATCTAAGGGGGAAAACACCTTGAACAATAACTCGGTTCATGTTACATCATTCCACCCATCCTCCTATGTACTTCTCATATTTTGTTCACCTAATTTCTAAATATGAATCCCTTATACTAATCTTCATAATAAATTTATTATATTACTATTACTCACATGTAAGAGAAAGGAACCACATGTTTGGTTAAGTGGTTAACATAAAAGAAACATTATGTATACATGAACTTACATAATTAGTAGAGGGGGTGATGTGAAAAAACCTATTTTAATTTAGTAATAATAAATTAATGAAATTATAAAAATAGATTTTTTTTCATGATCACACATACACATATAATAGATATAAATTCTAATCTATCTATAATTCAATTCAAATTTTTATTCTGTTAATATTAAACACCATGAATTTATCTTATTAATTATCTAGTTAACATTTTTAAAAAAGGTTATGGATGAAGCCTCATTTTTTATTTAATATAAAGACCTCTTTTAAATTGGGTAGAGGGAGACCCATTACATAGCCGAAGAACCAATACCAAGTGTTCTAAATTGATATTATCCATAATTTAGAACAAATTATAAAAAAATAAATTTATATGGGATTTTAAAAATTACACATGTGCACATGGTGAAAATGACATGTTCCCATCACAAAAAATATACATGTTACATATACTATATACTCACATAGAATCCAGAATATGTGGAATGGAGAGAAATAACAATGAATGAACATTCATCAAATGACAAAAATAATAAGATAAACCACAAGACTTCTAATGCTATGATCCCACATATAGTAAAATATGATTAAATAATATACACTTCTTAGAGTTTATAATTTATCCTAGAAATTTATTTTTTATATAATTTAAAATTCTAACTCATTTGTTTGTACTGTTAATAAATAAAAAAATTTCTTTTTGATTATATATAATTATAATATTAGTGTTATTTTTGTGTTAATTTGAGCACTTGAGTTATTGTGGATTACATGGAATTTATTGTGGCTACATTCTGTGTAACATATTATTACCATGTTCATGATTCCTTACTTGGGAAAAATGGTGTTTATTTTTCATATATAGTTTTTTTGGTATACTATGCATAGGATAGCAACAATCCATCTGATATCAACATTTTATGACATTTAGTTACATGATTGATGAAATTAATGTATCAAATTTATTTCATTATGTATTATTCTCCATGAGATACCATGGACTAAACTATGTAAACATGGGCCACACACTATGTTGTCTTGTATTCCATGTGTTAGAGTAGTTGATCAACATTCACTATTAATTTAATTCATTATATGTGTAATTATTTAATAACATCCCAAACTTATAATAGTTTCTCATAATATAACTAAAAAATGTACACAGTGTGTACAAAATGGATAAATACAATCTATTTTTGTGTTATTTTACCAAAACCCTTATCCCCTCTTGATAAAGATTGGAATTTTCATCATGTAAATTTAACATGTTCTTGGTTATATGACCATGAATGATTAATGATAATAGATGATTCCAATGTTTAGATTTAATGATTGAATAATATATAAATACAAAGTAACCTCCAATAAATATCGCCAACAAATGATCTAAAAATAATTTTAAAATTGTTATTTGATCTTTGTGATACAAGATGAATGATCCAAGAAGACAAAAAATTACTTTGGTCTATTCCCAACATATATTTTTTTTATAACCAATAAATAATCTGATATGTATATATGGAAGAAGATCATGACCATCATAATTTAATCACATATTATGGGTTTATTATGATAGAATCAAGTAAATAAGACCATTATATATAATTTATAATTAGTTTATTTTTATAATGAATTACATTGTGTTCAAATTATTTCTTCATTGATGAGTATGATGATGAATTCATGTCACGCTATCATTTCATTTTTAGAGACAAGGGTAGATTACCTCTAGAGGAAATCGACATGTCAAACATGAACCTCCAAATCTCTTCAAATAAATCACGGGGTAGTAGAAGAGATGATTCTAATTATTAAATAATATTTCAATAATCGTTATGAGAATGAATTTGGATGGATGGGCACTCTTTGTCCTCTCTAGAATGGAGTGGGTGGGGGAGGACAATATCTCTCTATTTATAAGATCATTCCAGGAGAGGATCTATGCTAGGATTGATATAATTATTTAGATTTCATTGTGACAAAATGATTATAATGGTTCGATATATACAAAATTTAATAACTAGGTTTAAATATACCTAATATTATAGAGTAATTATCACACAAAATACATTGTAATTCACTTAATTCATGATTATTTACATGACTAAATAAAATTAATTATATTATATTTAACATGACATGAACAAATTGCATGGATAAATATTAATAATTATTTGAAAAATCATATTAATATTTATTTATATAATGATTAAAATTTCATCCTTAACTAGATCAGTAAGCTGACTACACCAATCCTCCTCCATATTTATTTGGGCCTGAATAGAAAATAACTTTTAAAATAAATAAATAAAAATGTATAATTCATTAAAATATATATATATTATATTCACAAAAGTTGATAATAAATATTCTTTAAATATTAAACTAACAAATATTCCTTAAAATAAATGGGGATTTAATTTATATAATCTAATAATCCTATAAAACTATTAAACTACATGTGGGAATAATAATCTTCCATAATGTAAAATTTATATTTAACTAAACTATGCTTATAAATACACTATGTTTGTGTCCCTTTGTTCCCCTTTAATAGTGGTATTAGAAATAACCACATAATGTCAAATTTTACCCTCTAAAAAACACCCACACACTGATAAATAAAAAAATTAATGTTATATGTAAATAATACATCATTTATACACTCACTATGTAATAGAAGCACATGAGCCTCATCTGGGCAGGTGAGGAATCTCCATGTGAATCCATGGGACCCAAGTTAGATTCCAGGCAGAGGCATAATTCTGGGATACTGTAGCAATATTGTAGAAGTAAATCCAGTAGGAGCTGAAGTAGGAGCTGTAGCAGGTACTACAACAACTAGAAATATTCACCTTGGGAGACCAGTTTGGCCGTGGAGTCCATAAGACCCTTGGGAGACCTAAGTCCATCAGGCATGTGAGGATTTTGAGGAACATTATGTCCATTGGGGAATCTAAAGTTTTTCGGCCACCTGATGTGAAGATAAAAACTAGAGAGATAATACCTAGAATATGCCCCAGAAGAGGATTCAAGAGAATGGTGTATTCATAGTAGTAGAACTTATAGATTTGAGAGAATGATAGGGTATATCATTTTCATTTGGTACTGAGCGTATGAACCAATGCACAAGAAAACTAACTAAAAACCATACAAATGGGGAGATATGATCATAATGAAGACGTTTGGGAGGGGATGTTTCAAGTAGTCATCGTCTATAATTATTTCCTTTAAGAACAATGGGTCCTATAATGCCACGATTCCTATAATCCATATATGGTTCTAATTTGAAACTTAAAAGGGGGATTATCAAAAATGAATAAATAATGAGGTCCTTCAGGCCATGCACTATGTAATAAATTCCTTATTTCAAGAGATCTTTAATAAAATAGGTAACATAGTCCATGTCATTTTTGTACCTTTAAATTATATCATCTAGGTAAATATCATATATTTATAAAATTATATTATGGAAATTATATTTTTTCTTCATAGTAGAGAGAATCTATGAAAATTCAATATGGTTGTTATCCTTATAACATTATCACATAGTGTATCATATAGAATATAAATAGAGATGTGATAATAATTTTATTTATATTAAAAATAATTAATTCATATAATCATAATGTATATAGCAGTTTGTTATAGAGAACAAATTCTAATATCATGGTTGTAATGCATAACATGTGCTTATAGTCCATGTCTAATATAATGATGGTCCTTTATATAATATTTCCTTAACACATAATAGAACACATCATTGTTGGGTCATGATATACCAATATTGTATGATCTGATGCATTAATTGGTTGTTACTTGTGGATATCGTGTCATACAACTACTGTTTACCCAAAAAATTACTTCATAAATATCCTTTGATATAATATTATGAAATCGTAAAAAAATAATTAATCATACATGTTGGAACTGAAAACCATACCCAAGATGGACTGAGGGCACTTGAAACTATTTGAGACATAATTCAACCCGATCAATTCACAAAAATCACCATGAATCATGCATCGCGAAGCTCCATCACACTGACCCCCACCTATATAAGTTCGACGAGCACCATGACTGTTGTGGAGTAGTGATGAAAGCCTATGTTGGTTTGACAAGCAGTACAACTTCCATGGAGTAGTGACCGAAGGCTCTGCGAGTCTGATGCTTCCTCCACCGATTACAAAGCACTGTTGCTCCACGGCGTGCCTTACAAGGATCATGATACCCAATTAATATAAATAAGAGGATTATAACCATTCAAAAGGATATCTACCCTAACCATTCACCTTTCAAGATCTTGTTTAATGATGGTCTATATGCTCTACGAACTAACCAGAAAATGCATCTCCCAAGGTATTTGAGCATTGCGAACCACATTTCCTGTCATTCCAATTTCCCTCCGCATTAAGTGGGAATTCCATTCATGAAAACCTATGACCATCGTGAAGGTAGGAGTCCCCTTCAGGTATATAGGACTTTGTGGAGTATTCAACCTTCTTGAATCACTCTCTACTGACATGTAGTCCTCATGCCTCGACTTAGTCACCATTATTCGCGAAGCTCCTCCCTATTTAGGGCCCCATTTTTCATCATGATTCACTACGTACCTTCCTTTTCAAAGCACCCTCTCTTTGAGAAGCACCATATATTTCTAAATCCACTTCATGATGCCATTTTTCTCCAAAAATACCTATCTTGTGCAGACCTTCGGGCTTGTATGAAGTGATATCATGACACCTTGAGTGGTGCCTCATGTATCCTTATTACTTCTTATGCTTTCCCACAAAGGTATAGTGAAAAATACTTCTTCTTCGCATAGCAACAGTAACATGGACCCCACAATTGACCACCCCTCACTGTAATCCTATTGGGAGTTTCTTATGCCTTCCCTTCCCCATGTGTGGGTTGTTCCATGTTATATAAGTTCATGGGATGAGGAGTGAGTCCTCAATATCCATTATGTAAAATGTTAAACATCCATGAACATTCATATCCCGCACAGAATTTTAAACTACGAGTTGCCTCATGCGTGACAAGTCAAGGAGGACTAGAAGGGGAATGAGCATCAATGATATCCCTCTCTCCCTATCCCATTTGGCTCTTCCACCATGTGTGCCTCTAGAATTCATCATGTATGCACCAAACCATTCCCCCAGGCTTACATCATAGAGTATGTCCCAATGCCCATTTTCCTTGGCTGCTAACCATACATAATCCCCACACCATACATCATGGTCTTACCTTTTGGTACAAGATATTTAGTCATTATGTTCCCTCTTGTTTCTCACTCTGAGAAAGAATCAGGTGGGATTAGAGTATTAAGAAAAATTAACATCCTATTTGGGTTGCTAACCATGCACAATCCCCAGCATCTCTTCGCTCCATTAATCATACATAAGCCCCATCATCACTTTGGGCCGGTAGCTATGTGTAAATCACATACCCCCATCCCACATTATAGAAAACAATATTCCCAACATAACAACATGGAATTTGACCCCTTTTGGGTAGGCAGTAATCTTTTATGAAGTTCAAACCCCTCACTCCCCACAATCAATCTGTTCTGTGCATTTCACGTTAGTTCACCTTTATTTATCATGATGTTAAACTATATTACCTATACCAAACAACAGGGTTTTTGATCTTTTTTTAGTACAGAGGATGCCTCCATGAGTTTCAATCCCACCAAATGGTAAACATTGGTGCACCCTCTTAGCGATGTATCCTTATGATATAATAATTTCATTTTTTGGGACACATATCACGGTTACACCTCGAAGAGGTGTTCTGATACATCCATCCAAGCTATTAACCATGTAGAACTCCCAAACTTCATCCACACTATTCCAATAAAGTGTGTCCCCCTTACGATGGTCCGCGAACCATCTATAAGACCCTGCATATATCTAGGTCATTTTTCATTGTCTACACTATGATTCTACACCAGATTCAATAACTGTGTGGACTTTGATCCCTTTTCTATACATATGAAGCCTCTTTGATGGTGAAATCCCTTCATCCATTCCCACCCCTGACTCCAACTCAAGCCTTTTTTCATGGAAGATCAGGTACCATCCTAGTGGTTGTACTTTATTCCAGTCCCTATCCATGTGCTCCATTCTCATGAGGCACCTCCTCAATGTCTCATTGCCCACACCAAACTATGTGGAATTTGATTCCCAACCACTAGGGTATGTTGGAAGCCACCCTGAGGTTCAAACCCAACAACATAATCTTCATGAAGGTTCTATATCATCCTTATTCGTCCTTCGACACCACCTCCATCATCTATCTCAATTCTTACTTAGGTCACCACATCCTAGTGGGATCTTGGAATTTATACGAGTAACTAACCATGCATAAGCACCAACTATCTGCTCCATCACCACACCCTTATCACAATGTTGTCACAACATTAATGGATGTTTAACCATACATAAGTACCACACAATCTAACCATGAGTGTCCATATTACAATGGGACGTCTCATTGTGCATAATCCTTAGCCATCAAATTGATGATTTTTTGTAGCAGTAGGGAAAATATACATGAATAAGCAACAAATCACCCTTTTGAACTACATGGAATTTTATCACTATCTTCTCTATAGGTTAAATAGGAAGGCCCTCTAAGGATTAGTCCCAACCAATGGTAAACCTTATTGTCCCCCATTTTGGGGTGTTCTTCCATGATCTGTTCTTTTTTATGTACAAATTAGCCTTCATAGTGTGAAATATTCCCTTTTGAGAACATTCCATTTCAGGACTATCTTTATTGGGCACTCTGATCCATCCATTTGGAAAAAAATCTAGGGGCTCCCTCATAGGGATGTATGTATTGGATCATCTATTTTCAGTGTTTTGATCAGTACGATCTGTCACTACAAGGCATAAATCTCACAACATATGCTTTTTTAAACATGGAATGCTGGGAAGAACCTCAGATACTTGTCATTGGCATAACATTCCCTACATTTGACATGGGATTACTTGGGCTTTCATGCCCTTGAGAAACCCTTTTATAAGGGATAATTCATGTGAATGATGTTTCCATCATCTAGAAATGATAGACATTCCCAACGTAACTACTCCCCTAAAATATGGTTGCAGTCCTTATATGAAACTATGGAATGTCCTGAAAAAAGAAACATAATTAACCAATATCCATATAGAAATGGGGCTGAGAGTTGTTTCACGAACAACGACTTAATATTTAAGGGAGACCCAAACAAGTGGTTAAATTTAGTGGAGGAATACATGGAAGGAGATAATGAAATCCCGTCATACCATTTCAATCATGGAGATGTCATCTTTGAAGAAGTGATGAATTATGACTACCTTTGTATAACATGAATGGAGGGAAAAAGATGTACATCGCCAAAGATGGCACACGGCCTAGTATAATGTTTCAAAAACTGAAATTCTGAACCCGAAATGAATCTTTTATCCATCAACCATGGGGATTGATGGTGTTTGAGGCATCAGAAGACAAGTGTGTCACTGGATCAATCTATCTAGTGCTAGGTCCCGCAATGAAAATTGTGAGTCTAGCGTGGAACAGAATAGAATTTGGGATAATTAATTGTTGGGAATTATGATCTGTGACATAAACATCATGGATATATATATCAATCGATGTAACTCTCAACAATTCTTGGGAATATGGAACTACATTACTACTATCTGTACTAATAGCTTAATCTTCCTACTTTGTAGAAGTCAAGCTATAGGAAATCATCCACCTGACACCAACATGAACAGTGGTAGGGGAAACATCAATGTAGCAATCCCACATAGTTCCACCTTTTCCATGACATCATCCACAATCATGGATAATAGACTCTTATGACCCATCTCACCCTCAGAATTTATCTAGAGGAGGGTGGTCGATATTCTTATTTGGCAGTATGAATAAGATGGGGTCAACCAAAGTTGAGATATAACGCACAATTATGTAGAGGCTGGTGTTCCCTTCCATCACTACCACCCCCATGGGAATTGTAGGGATATTCTTCTCCCCACTCCAACCTCCAACCTTTTTAGAAGACTCCTCATGTGAACACTTAGATAACTCATTCCCCTTCGCTGACGAGGTGAGGGACATCCAAGTCATCCCAGTTACAAAAATCTCCTAGGATATATTAATGGGGACTCCCTCTAGGTCTCATAAATATCTTCAAATAGTCCACCCTGATAAGAAATTGGTGAATTATAACCCTACACCACAAGCTGTAGTTTGGCTGACCCGATGCCAATGTCCGGGGGAAAGCTAAAGAGGGTTCCCATTAATGGGTTTCATCTTCTAAAACCCTAGTGGACCTTGACACCATAGAAACATACTATAATCACCATATTATTATAGATAAGGTTCAATCCTATGTCATATCGGGATTGAGACTCTATCGACGCCAAGTGTAGGGTGTGTTGACTTTTCTAGTCATCAGTGCGAACAATATCCATATCGGGCCAGCCTGGGATGTTAAGATTTAGTATGTAGGATCTTCCGATACTATCAGAATATATAGTGGAGATAATTCCCACTCTTTCACCCAGCATTGAAGAGCTCAAAATTCTCATGACATCAATATAAGTGAAGGCCCTCCCCATCTGGTTGATACCTTTTACTGATGTCCTCCATGTTCCCATGATCCCATGTAATGAGATTTTCCAAATATTTCAATATTTTAATGTGAATATCCTACTCACCTAATCACCCATTCACATGTATTTCATCTTTATGTTCTCAAAATCTTCAATAGAGGCCCTCCCCTCCTTATAGATGGTCAACACAAAGGTCCCTCAATGATATCGCTGCCAATCAGCACAAAGGTCCTTCCCATGCCAGAGGTGGATGAAAAGGGGGCCATCCCCATGTTCCTAACTAATCAAGTAGAAGCCCTCACTAATCCAACACTATCCCACTTAGAGGTCCTCCAAGTGTTGAAGATTTACCTAGTTTTGAGGAACTATCACAGCGCAGAACAGTGAGTCATCATCACCGATGGAAGAATATTACGCAGTGACAAATCATTATCATTCCAATGTAGTATTCAAACTCTGAAGAAGAGTGTGTTTCTATTAGGGATGCTTCACCTTCATCCTCTGCATCCTTATATGGTAGAGGAACAAGGCATGTGAGTTTTTTCTTATCCAAAAGATAAATACACTAGATCCCTGATGACCTCCATAGGTACATACATGATGGGGAAGATTTGGATTATTTTTATGGTCTTGACATACAGTCCTCTCTATCGTAGCCAGGATCATCCTATACCTCAACGTGAGATTAAAAATAATTATTATGGGGCCAATAGATGATGACCACCATTTATATTCATCACCAACAGCCTCTACCATTGCACTTTAAGTAATGGTATCTGATGATGCATTCTATATCACCTTCGAGAGATGAACCATTATGTAGAGGACTGTCCATGAATATAGAGTTCTCTCGACCAGAATGTTTCCACCAAAAAGGACCATATAATTACCATTACTAGTTCTTCAACCACCCTTAGTTGATGAATTAGTCATCCAATGGATGGATATCGCCTCAAAAATAAATAGCTTGTGGGTTGTTCTCATAGAAAACCATCTTCCTGAGATGCTTTCATGGATCGATACTTCAGACATTGACATTCCAAAAAAACTCACATAGGATGATCTCATGTTTTTCCACCAAACACTGGGGAAAATAGCTTCCATATCTGTGATCTTCAGTTGGATTATCCAAAAATCTAGAAACATTATGACAAAACAAGCCAATATTGTTGAATGGTTGAGTTAGCCACAGAACAAATGGATCAAAACCATACATATACCAATTATCTCTATACTCTTTAGCAACAACGTGTTCATAGATTCACTGTGCTCTGATGAGTTATTAAAGAGGCATCTCAAAATGTCTATATCTATGGCTAGAGAAAATATGATGCCCTTCATTTTTTACCAATCCTCCAATATCCAATCTTACCTGGCGATATTGAGGATATCCCTATAGGAATATTAATATTTAATATAATATGCCTCAAGATACACCTTTAAGGAGGAATTGGAGCAGGTTTTGGAGAGGGTGAACAATCCCTCGTGATATCACAACATTCAACAGACCCTATAGGCATCCAAAATCATTAGCAAAGGAAATTTCTTTGCCTTGGAGACCCTTTCGAGTTCTTACATATTATTTTGGATCCTAGTTGGGGTAAAGAATACACTGGGACCACCAAACCCTTGAACCCATCTGGATCGATGTAGAAGAATGATGATGATCCTGAAAAGTTCATGTTCCTCCAACAACTTGTTGGGAAGAAAAAACATTATTGACAAGCTCCTGACCCAATACCTTGTAGAAACGAAACCAGACTATAGCGAACCCTGGTATGATCCAAACCATCATCCACTAGGGAAGTAGGGGAATGTATATGTTCTCTAGGGTGAGTTCCCCCATTGATATTCACATTCCTATATATCCTGACAGGATTGAGTCTGATGCTTATAGAAAGCATCCACTGTATGCATCAACGAATCCACCCAAATTGTGCGTGATTATTCTCTGAGGTCCGTAACCACAAAAATTTCCTCCCGAGGCCCCTCCAGTTTCTCCTTAGGTTATTCTACCAGTTTATCCAAAGGTCATCCATTATAACACACCAAGGTTTCATAGTACATTATCTCTTCAAGGTAATTGGATAACTCATGCTATACGCATCACTGAGTTGGAGCGCACCACAACATTCCAAACTAGCTGTTCTAAAAGAGGTTATGAATAGTATTGCATAATTTTTGAATTTTATATACTCCATATGATTTTAGAATCCATATTATGTGTTTCTTTGACATGTTATACGAAAAAATTCATATTTTCAGATAAAAGAATTATTTTTCAAAAAAATGCATTTTTACCACCTTTTAAATGGAAAAAATATTTTAAATCCAATATTTGACACTTTTATACATTCATTTTGATATAATAAACTTATTATTTAGAATCAGTACATTAAAATATGGTTTTGACAAAATTTTGTTTCTTTTATGATAACTTGCATATTATGATGAATAATGAAAAATACTAAATTTAAATTGAAATTTTTTTCCAATCAAAATAATTTATATTGCTAAATTATGAATTTTAATGGTTTGGAAGTATAATTAGAATATATTTTTACCATTTAATACAATTTAGGTCATTATAAGTAATTTCACATTTAAATTTGACATAAACACATGTCAATCTTTTGATAATTTTTACTTTTTTAGAACCTGTTTTTTGGTTCTGACAATGGGAATTAATTTTAAATTAATTAGTGAAACTTATTTGTTTTTTAATTTTTTGAAAGAAACAACATTTTTTCAGAATAACAAAATTTGCAGAAAGTTAATTTTTGGTATTTTACTGAAATCATTCTATTTTTAATGGGCAGTGAAAAACACTGTGTTATTGTTTAAAACCGACTATTTTTATTAAATAATTATTTATTTAATTTTATTTTATTTTAAGTAAAAATAGTTTCTAAATACCTATATAAGATCAATGTAATTCATTGGAGTCATTTTATAATAAAATTAGATGTATAAATTTATATTGATCTTTTTACCATCTTTTACCCACCTTCTAGGAGCATTTGCAAATTTTCATAAATCATAATTTTTCCACTTATATGAGTTGAATTTAAAAAATCCAAAATACATGATAGATATAAGTAAGTAAAATTTGGTTCAATAAGATGAAAATATTTTTTTTGTGAATAGTATCTTTTGACTTTTATTTACCACGGTTAAAAGTAAATAGTGTAATTAAAGGTAAAAATGTTGTTATAATTATCTAACACAAGTCCCAATTCTATCGGATAAGTGTATTTCGACCAAAAACAACCATAGGAATAAAATATTTTCCTTTAGGTCGACTTGGATTAGATTAAGAGATTTATTAATATTTTATTTAATGAAGAGTTAAATGTGTTGAATTCAATGTTTAATAACTAAACCATTTTTAATATAGGGATAAACATAAGATAAATTTGACTATAAATATTCATTAGAAAGATAAATATATTTATTACATAATGGTATTTTATTTATTATTTTTAGACATTAAATAATTAAATTTTTTTATGACAAAATGATGATGCAGTAATTACCTTATTAATGAAAGAATCAACAAAATGGTGTTATAAATATTAAAATATATATAATTTCAAAGTTATTATGACAGACATCAATTTTCTAGGTAAATGAAACCTGTTAGGGATGATTCATTGTATATGTTTCTAGGTAATAATGTTGTGATGAATTTCTCAAAAACCGAATACAAAATAGTGTCAAAATTGACATAATTGAGTTTTTAAAACAAATATTATATTATTAAATTATATAACATTCATAAAAATATATGGTTTGGGCAAAATGATTAAATAATATTATATATGTCATTAATGAACCTCTTTAGTTTCTTTTTAAGTTTATAGTATGTTTATTAACCATGGAGTGTAAGAATACAAGAAGACACGGTAAAAGTTAAACTATTTGACAAATAGTTAAATCTAATAGATAAGGTTAATATGGTGACATAAACCTGTATAAAACCTATTGGATGAGTGGTTTTAGACCCATAACCACCTAATCCTAGAAATAAATCATTTTGGATCCATTAGAATCCGAAAATGATTTTTTTATAATATAATATTTCAATCTTTTCCTAAAGCAACCTTCACCCCTCTTATAAAAGAGTACTTACTCTTATCTCAAAATCACAACTCCAAATCCATTTGGCATAGCCATACCCTAACCAAATCTCCTCCCAACTTACCTCAATTCAACCTAGAGGCATTACCTTGAGAATAAAGGCAACTTAAGGAGCCTTTTGTTCAAATCAAAAGGAAACACCCAAAGAAGAGGTAATTATTTTATCACCTCTTTTAAACATCTTTTCTTCTTGCACATTCCCTTTATTTTTTATTTCCATAAAAAATAATAAATCCATTAAATTCTACATACTTTGATTTTATTATAAATTTGGTACAACCATATTCATTATTCTACCAATCCTATGAATTATATTGTCACCATGCGTGCATACGTACGGCTTATCATCTCCACACCGTGCTGTAATTTGTTATTCAACACTACGTTATTAGGATGGATATAATGATAAGTGTTATATATATAAATAATGAAAATAACATTATAATTTCTCTAAAAAATTAATATACCATCCAATTCCACATCTTTCAATAATTAAGGAAATGATAACATCACTCAATTGTAAGTGCAGCTTACCGTCTCCACGACGCGGTGAGATTCATTTCCAGATTCACCATTCTATGATGAATATACAAATATATATATTTAATAAGTATTTAATATATGACATAATAATGACACTGAATATATATATATATATGTATATGTATTTAAATATATCTTATTCACTTTTTTCTATTTAATACGATATAAAAACAGAAACATCGTTCATACATACGTACGACATACCGTCTCCATAAACGGTGTTTTTCATTTCATATATCTGTCTATTATACATATTTATATTCTAAATATATATGATATAAAAAACATGTTTTGTATTCTTAAAGTATTTAAATCATGATCTATGTTATACGATCATGAATAACATGTTAATAGACATACGATAAAGAAAGCAATTATTACTCGAAATGTAGATTTTACATGAAAATCATTATTAAATGGATAGTATATAGTCATAAATGAATCCTTTATGATATAATAAATATGAATATGGTTCTATAAAAATTTAATAACATACTATGGTCATTATACAGGAGGTTAAATGTACCCTCGACTAAAGGAAAGTGTGTGGTAATGGTTATTTCCTCAATCTCATTTTTATCTAAGATTGTTTTTGTGTAAGTATTTACTAGGAAATATTTATTATCGATACCCATATTTCATAAAAATTAATTCAAAAGGATTATTTTATGGTTTTATGGGAGGGTCTATTTAACTATATTATCATTTTAAATTTTTTAATGATTTATCTTTCTAAATACTTTTAATTAAAGTCCATGTTTTCAAAATGATTTTAAGGATTTATTTATATGAACATGAATGATTTGAAATGATAATTATTTTCAAAAGTTTCAAAGAATAATGAGACAATTTAATTAAAAAATCTCTTTTAAATTACTTTATTTATAAATATGTGACTTTTCAATGATTTCAGAAAAATGGATATTTCTCTCAAAAAGTTTTACTGATCATTTTCAACTATGTGAGCATCCTTTACTAGATATTATTCTGGATAGAGGTTGATTTATTAAAATAAAATCTTCTATATTTTATTGAATGAGTTATTATATGTTTGACTATGGATGATCTATTTTTATACCATTCAAGTTTTATGGTAAATGTATTGACATTTTGTATGCTACTATTAATATGAATGTTTATGTTATGTTTCAACTTTTTCATATGAGGAATGTTGTGGACTTAGTAAGTGTTAGGTGGAAGAAACTATAACTTCACGATGCATCGATAGGTCTCTTAAGACAAACTATTGTCTTGGAACAAGGCCTTGAAAAATATTTTATTTGTAGTCTTGGCATAAGGCCTTAACTATGTGGTAGTGATGTCCGGAATTAGGCATTCCCTCATTATTAAATTAGTTATTATATAGGATTATTCAACTATTAGAATTTCCATGTGCATGTTTTGATGGTGATGTTTGATTTATTTTTTCCTTATTATGTTCAATATTATGTTTAAAAAGATTTTTGTTTTTATTACACATCTTGCCTTAAAAGTTTATAGCTTCCTCTAAATTATTTACCCTTACCGAGAATCAAAACTCACCTCTTTCTTTTGTTTTATTTTCCTAGGATTCCAAGAAGTGTATTATGATTGATATGAATGGTCATGATAAATGGTACAATGATGTTCTCAAAAAACTATCAATGCTGTATTTTATGTTTGAAATTGTAATGTAATGTTAATTTATGTAATCAATTTTCCAAGTCTTCTAAACCGATCGTTACTTCAGGACTTGATTCCTTGTAATCATACTAATGTATTAAAATAATGCACCGGCTTTGGGTAACTGAGTTTGGGGCATTACAGTTGGTATCAGAGGATGTTTAGAAATATCCTTGGAAACTATATTTAGAAAAACTCTGATTAGAGAACATTACCCAAAGATAGACTTTGCGGATTAGAATAGAATAATATAATAGAATTTTGTAATGTAGAGATTTTGTGAATTTTCCAAACAATACTTACTTGACTGGATAAGAGCAGGTAGAGGTGGCTCTGTGAAAGATGTACCTAATAGTGAAAACTATGATAATGAGTTTTGGGCTTCACCAAGGTTATCCTAGTACATGACAATGGGCCTTGCTGCACTCTTTGTTACGACACTCCCAGGGGATATGCATATGATAATTCACATTCTCTTTACAATCCATTATGAAGGATTTATGAGTAAATACTTCTCAAAGATTTTTTTTTATTATTATAGATTTTAGGTGTAATATTTTCCATTTATGTTAGGTATTTTACAGGTATTGAATTATGAATTGCGATTCATAAAACATACCTAGTGTATAACATTATTTACGAATGGAACCTAGTAGATGGAATGAAAACTCCTACAATATACATGATCCAACGAGTAAGAAGGATTATATATTTCATGGTATTAATCCAACAATTAGAAGGGAAACAGTCTTCTATGCATTCTCATCATATGAATAAATAATATAATATGTTAATAAAATAAGTAAAAAATTCTCTGATTCCTATGGGTTTTAATGGAAGCAAGAGAATAAAAGGATGGTAGAGATAAATATGTATAAAGGGAAGAGGGGAAAGAAGGATTTTACCAAATTTGATAATTGAGGAAAGAATCAACTTGGTAAATTTTTGAAGGAAATGTGAGTTTTTTTAATGTGTGGATAAAAGGGACACCAAGTACATGTTTTCAAGGGTAATAAAAACGTGTCAAAGGTACAATGATTCATATAAAAAGAGTTGGGACACTACACGAATCAATGTCCAAATCATCAGAGTATTCCCCAAATGATGCAATTGGATAATAATCATGTTATGATTCTATTACATATGAAGAGGAATGACTAGTGTTCTTATGTTGTTATTAAAGAATTATTTCATTTGAGTGTTGTATCAACAATTTAATGGTTATATGAATTATGGAAATAATTAAGAATTGTGATGCAGTACTATTTTGTAGAGGATTTGAGATTATAGGGTTCTAAGAAAATTAAATCAATATAAATTTTATCTTTTTTGGAAATAAATGTTTGAAGGAAAGTTAAACCTTAATATGGCTCTAATACTGAGGTAGTTATTTAGAATAAGATATGATTGATTTGGATAAATTATTTTCAATATTCTTGAATACTTTGAAAACAATTAATTGATTTTTTATTCCATATTTGTTGGTGTATAAAACATTTTTGTATATAAGAAGTATATACAATATTCTATAAAAAATAAGGGAGAATGAATGTAATCAATAAGGTTTTATGGTAATTCAGGGTGTTACCGTGTTTTTAAATGAAAACATGATGAAGGTATTCACATTTTATTACATGAAAAAATGATATTCATTATGCTTACATTCCTTATAAATTTTTGACAATGAGTTTAGACAGAAGTATTTTGGATAAGTATAAAGGTTGGAATGGATTATGTTTCAAATTGGATACTATTATTAATGTTAAATAATTTCTTAAGATTATTTTTGGATTGTTATAAAAAGGACAACCTGGATGTCGGGCGACAACCTGTCGCGTCCAGCATGGCCATGAGACTTGAACCAGCAACCGAAGGGAAACAAGGGTGCATCACCAACCACTGGCCTACGAGATTTCCTAGTTTGTGTAAAGATGTTTTTTTAAAAAGTCTAACAAATGAAGTATAAATTCATAATTTTTGGTACCTTATACTATTATGATAAATGGAATATTTTTGAATTCTACTATCTTTTGTATTGAAAGATGAGTTTGTGGTAGAAATTAGTTTAAGGATGAAACTATACTTATCAAGTATATTTTATCCACTTATTATATTAATAGATTCGATCATAACCTTTTGAGAAGTGATCTTAAAATGAAAAATGTGTTATCCTAATACCTTATGTTTTTTTTACCGACGATATTTTAAATCATCATAGATTGATGCATTTGGGGCCTTCAATTTTACAGTTTTTTGTAATTGATGACCTCAATCGCTCCCTATAAATATTTACATTTTTATCCAATTATGTGTCTATAATTTCCACCACTTTTCTCCAAATCAAGATCATAATTTGGTGGTGACATTTTAATTTCCCTTTCCCTTTGATAAAATCTAAATTTTATTTAACCAATTTCTGATGTGGGCTTTCCACAAAGGTATTTTTCTATTTTTAACCTTTTATTTTCAATGAAAAATTTCAAATTATGAGGAATAAATTTATTTAATTAGGGGATAATGTTACACTCCAGGATTTCATAGTACGTTATCTCTTCAATGAAATTCGATAACTTGTGATACACGCAACACCAAGTTCGAGCGCGCCATGACTTACCAAATTAGTCATTCAAAATGTGGTTATGATTAGTATTAACATTATTTTAAATTTTATATACTCCACATATTTTTATAATCCATAGTATATGTTTCTTAGAAATAATATAAGAATAATTTTATTTTTTACAATAAAAGATGCATTTTTTAGAAAATGAAATTTTACTACCTTTTAAATGGTGAACCATTTTTAAATTCAATATTTGAAAATTTTATATATTCAATTTCACAAAATAAACTTCTCATTTAGATTCAAGACATACAAATTTGGGTTTGATAAATTTTTTTGGGTTTTCTAATAACATTTATATTTTTATAAATACTGGAAAATACTGAATTTTAATTGAATTTTTTTTCATCGAAATAATTTATAGAACTAAATTATGAGTTTGATTGGTTTGTAAGTATAATAATATTATATTTTTATAAGTTAATACAATTTAGGTCAATATATGTAATTTCACATTAGTATTTGACATATACGCATGCAAATCTTTAGATAGTTTTTACTTTTCAAAAACCCGCTTTTTGGTTTTGAAAATGGGAATTAATTTTAAATTAATTAATGAAACTTATAGGTTTTCAATTTGGTAAAATAAACATAATTTTTGGATTTCTAATATTAAAATCATCTTAAGGTGAATTTTTGGAATTTATCTGAAAACATTAAATTTTTGATGAATCGTGAAAAACACTCGGTTATTGTTTAGAACCGACTTTTTATGTAAATATTTATTTGTTTTATTTAAACTTATTTAAAGTAAAAATATATACCTAATACCTATATAAGTTAATTGTAATTTATACTAGTCATTTTATTATAATATTAAATGTATAAATTTTTATTGAACGTTATACCGTGTTTTACCCACGTTCTCAGAGGATTTGTAAATTTTCATAAAACGTATTTTTACTGCTTCTGTGAGTTTAATTTAAAAATTCTAGAGACACAGTTAATATCAGTAAGTAGAATTTGGTTCAATAAGATGAAAATAATTTTTGATGAATAGTGACTTTTTCCTTTTACTTACCACGGTTAAAAGTAAATAGGGCAATTAAAGATAATAATGATATTTTAATTACCCTAACACATGTCCTAATTCTACTGGATAAGTGTATTTAGATAAAAACAACCATAGGAATAAAATATGATCTTTTAATTCTGTTGGAGTAGATTAAGAAATTTATTATTATTTTATTTAAAAAAGAGTTAAAAGTCATAAATTCAATGTTTAATAACAAAACTATTTTTAATATAGAGTTACATACAAGGTAAATTAGACTATAAATATTTATTAGAATTATAATAATATTTCCTAAATAATGATATTTTATTTATAATTTTTAGAAAAGAAATAATTAAATTTATTTATGAAACAATGATGATATAATAATTACCATATTAATGAATGAATTAAATAAATTGTATTATAAATATTAAAATAAATATAATTTCAATGTTTTTATGACATCCACTAATTTTATAAGTTAATATGACATGATAGGTTTTACTCGATGTATCATTTCATAAGTAATAAATTTGTGGGGACTTTCACTAAAACCAAATACTAAATAGTGTCAATATTGAAATAAATGAGTTTTCAAAACAAATTTTATATTATTAAATTATATAATGTTTTTAAAAATCTAAATTTCATAAAAATGGCTTAAATAATATTATATATGTCATTAATTAACCACTTGAGGTTCTCTTGTATGTTTAGAGTATTTTTATTAACCATATTGTGTAAGAATACAGGAAGACATGGTAAAAGTTAAACTATTTAACTAAGACATTAATCTAAACGATAAGGTTAATATGGTGACCTAAACCAATATAAAACATATTTTTTGATTGTTTTATGACCCATAAAAACCTAATCCTAGAAATAAAACATTTTGGATCCATTATAAACCGAAATTAATTTTATTATAAAATAATATTTCAAGTTTTTCCTAAAGTGACCCTCACCCTTCTTATAAAAGGGTTCTTCCCTTCTATCAAAATCTCAACTATAAATCCATTTTTCATGGACAAACCCTGCCCAAATCGACTCCCAAATTCCCTCACTTCAATATAGAGGCCTTTCCTTGAATAGAAATGCATCCTACAGAGCCTTTTGTTAAAATCAAAATGAAATACCCAAAGAAGAGGTAATTATTTTATCACCTCTTTCAAAGTTCGTTTTTTCTTCCACTTTATATTTCATTGTTATTTCAATAAAAAATAATAAATCCAGTAACATATAAAAACCTTTATGTTTTTATAAATATTTTACAACCATATTAATTATTCTATCCATCCTATGAATGATAATGTCACCTTGTGTGCATACGTATAGCTTACTATCGCTACGCCGTGGTGTAATTTTTTATTCAACACTATGTTATGTGGATGGACATAAGGAAAACTAATATGTATATAAATAATGAAAATAACAATCTAATGTCTCTTCAAAATTAATATACCATCCAATTCTACACCTTTTAATAAATAAGGAAATTGTATTGTTGCTTGTGTGTACGTACGACTTACCGTCTCCACGACGCGATGAGATTCACTTCCACATTCATCATTAAAAGATGATTATAAATATATATATATTTAATAAGTATGTAATAAATGAAATAATAATTCTACTTAAAACAGACACACACACAAATATCGTATTCACTTATTTCTGTTCAATACGATATAAAAACGAAAACATTGTTTATGAGTACGTATGGCCTACCATCTGCATAAATGGTGTTTTCATATCATATATCGGTCAATTATACATATTTATATTCTAAATATATATGATATATAAATCATGTTTTATATTCTTGAGGTATTTATATCATGATCTAAGTGATACGATCAACAATAAAAAGCTAAAACACGTACGATAAAGAAGGCGACTATTACCCAAAATGTGAATTTAACATGGAATTAATTATTAAATGGATAGTATAAATACGTTAATGAATCATGTACGATATAATAAATAGAAATATGGTTCTGGTATAATTCAATAACAAACTATGGTCATTATATAAAAGTTTAAACGTACCCTCGACCAAATCAAAGTGCAATGTAAGGGTTATTTCCCCAATATCATTTTTATCCATGATTGTTTATGTGTAAGTATTTACTAAGAAATATTTATCATCGACACCCATTTTTCATAATAATGTTTTCAAAAATAATCTTTTAAGGTTTTTTGGGAGGGTCTTCTTAAATAGATAATCTTTTTAAATGTTTTAATGATTTATCTTTATAAATATTTTTAATCAATGTCACTGATTTCAAAACGACTTAAAGGATATATTTATATGGACATGAATTTTTTGAAATTATAATTATTTTCAAATGTTTAAAAATTTTATGGGACAATTTGATTCAAAAATCTCTTTTAAATTACTTCATTTATACTTTTGTGACATTTAAATGATTTCACAAAAAGGGATATTTCCCTCAAAAAGATTTACTAATCATTTTCAACAATGCCAACATCCTTTACTTGTTGTTATTATTGATTGAGGTTGATTTATTATAATACAATATTCCAAATTGTATTTAATGTGTTACTGTATGTTTGACTATGGATGTTCTTCTTTTTATACCATTAATTCTTTATGGTTAATTTATTGACATTTCGTATGCTAGTTTTAATACGAATGTTTATGTTATGTTTCATATTTTTTATATGAGGAATGTAGTGGACATAGTATGTGATAGGTGGAGCCTGCTACAGTTTTTCGATGTATCAGTAGGTATCATGAGAGAAACTACTTTCTTGGCACAAGGTCTTGAGAATTTTTTTTTGTAGTTTGGGCACTAGACCTTGACTTCGTGGTAATGATGTCCAGTATTAGGCATTCCCTCATTGTGAAATTAGTTATTATATGTGATTATTCTATAGTAGAAAATCCATGTGCATGTTTATATGGCGGTGTTTGATTTATTTTTTCCATATTATGTTTAAGATTATGTTTAAAACAGATTTTGTTTTTATTTCACATCATTCTTTAAATGTTTATAACTTCTGCTAAATTATTCACCCTTACTGAGCATCTGAGCTCACCCATTTCTTAGGTTTTATTTTCCATAGATTCTAAGAAGTCTATTATGAATGATATGCATGGTTAAGATAAAGGGAATGACAGCGCTCTTAAAGAACAATTTATGAAGTATTTTATGTTTGAAATTGTAATTTAATTTTAATGTATATAATATATTTTCCAAGACTGATAAATTGATCGGTCATTTGGGACTTGATTCCCAGTAATCATGCCAATGCATTAAAATAATGCATTGGCTCTGGGTAATTGGGGTCAGGGAATTACCTTCATCTAGTAGATCCTCATGTCATTCCATCAGCCTTTACACAATCTTTTAGGCCCACCTAAAATGATGAAGAACCGTCCAATCCACTAGTGGCCAAAGATTCTTCCCATTATAGGAATCCTAGTGAGGAATATCTGATGGACCATCTCATCACATTCTTTGAGGACCTTGAAACCCAATAGGTGTCAGTCCCACCTAATAAAAATCCATAATAGGCCTGGTGGATGATATGTGAGTACCCTAAGCTTTGGGAATCCTATTTTATCCCCCTTTAATGGGATGGGAAACCACCTGTAGAATCTATCCCACATTATCTCACGGTGTGTACAAATTCTATACACTCAAACGTATTAGTAGATCACCAAGATCTGGTGCATCATACACACTGTAAGGACCTTGATTCATCTGGTGAAGCCAGCTACGCATCTGGTCTATAGATGGTTGGGAGGATTTTTTTAGGAAGTTTCATTATCATTTCAACTCTAATACTTGTAATACTAGTATTTCTTACCTCTTCAGGTGATGGGAAAGTCTAGATGACTGTGTTTCAGACTTTATACTCGATAGAAGGGCCTCATGTATTCTCTCAACAAACAACTTACTGAAGATCAGTTGCTGACGATGCGCCTAGGAAGTATAAAAACTAAACTAGTTCCCTATCCTATCATATATAACATCCTTGGTACATTCCTACATATTTTTTGCAGAAAAATATGAGCCTATAGAAATTATTGAGGAAATCCAGGAAGGAATGGTATTTTCCCCCCTTAGCACCTACAAGAAGAGCAGCTAAGGCCGAGACTTCTTCTATTGCATGGGTTGAGGCCCCCTAGGCCCCTAGAGTTATTACGGGAAGAGCCTACTCCAAGCCTTTCCAATGTACATAGCCTCATATAAAACCTTAGGTTCATTATTAACCACCTTAGAAAATGCAGCCTCTGCTGCATAATGCACTACCACAACCCAGATGAGATAATATGGTTCCACCTACTCGCCATGCTCCTACTTCCCATCAGGGCCAGGCTGCTAGTATTCCATTCACAAAAAATAGAAACCAAACATAATTTTTTGAATAATCCCTTGTCCATTGATATTTCTAGAGTGCCTTAAAGCAGGGAATCCTACTGTTTCCAGATTACATGAGAACTCAAGAGGTAGATCTCAATAATCACCCAAATTATTACCTCTATCACGGGGTCCTTTGACATACCCTCACGAAGTGATATGTATTCAAGGAATGGCTCCAAGAATAGGTCACCACAACATATATATATTGGGTCCAACCCTATCATTGGTAACATATATTTCTATATTTCCAAATAACATTAATTTTGGTGAATTGAAATAAGTCTCCAACTTTGGGCAATATAAGTTTGACGGTTGGATGAAACACAGGGTTGTATTTCAAATTCATGTTATCATCTATGCTCTTTTGAACCTTATTGATCCCACATAGGTTTCCACACCTCCTCCTGCTAAAACTTTTTCATCCACATATCATCCTTCTACCTTTTAGAAGGGAAGGCACTGACAACACAAGGGAAAGGAAAGCCCCCACAGGTGTTGAATACATCTCACACCCTTAGTGACTTCATGCCCCTAAGTATGGGAATCACTCCCAGAGTCCTCCACGTATTCATGGATTCAACAACTAATGATTATAAGCACAATTTGAAAAATAATATTATTTTAGTGGACTCGTACATGGTCCCTAATGACAAGGAGTGTCCGGAAGATCCTCATATTTTTCCCAGTCATCACAAATTTCTATGTAACTATGGATGCATGATTCGTTAGAATACTCAGGTTGATGATTTTAGCCAAGTCCTGCAGACCACCTAGACCAAACAACATGTTTAGAATAGATCTCTATATATTTAGTCCTCTTATCATGTCTTTTGAGATTCATAACAACCTTCATTTGTGCTGCTCGACTAGGTAGAGTCACCATGACCGTACCATGATCAAAGACATTCAGACATGGATAGAAATTAGTCATATAATAGAAATTTGATTTTCATTTTTTTTTGTTTTGCTAGTGGGAAATGAGAAATTATCACCACCAACCATAATCATAAGGTTTAACAAGAAATGCATTTCATACCCCTACAACAAAGAATTATCATGTCAGTAAAAATGTACACCCATCATGGAAGTACGATGTGATAAAGCACCACACAAGAATCCCTAAAAATATCTCAATACATCAGGATATCTACCTATTGGAAGATATGTGTGAATACCCCATATAGGATTTATGAATAACCCTCCAGTTTGAAATAGAGGCAGCAGACGTAGAAGCTTTCCATGATAAGGAATCCAAGCATCCAGAATGTAAATCCATTATCTCATCATTAAGAGAAGATGAAGGATCCCCTATACAGGTTCACTTATACCCAATGTAAAAAACATTTCATATTAATGGAATATAAGTCTACCATTTACTTTTGACATGGGTTATGGGATTAGTCTCATCCCGATCGGGATGATCTGTATGGTAGGGATGTCTGAAGAACACACGAGTCCTTATGACTTGAAAAATCAAGGTAATAATAGGACCATGAAGAGGTAATGTCAGAAGATACACCTGAAGATCTAGTTTGGTGGAATAATTACCAACACAAAATTTATGGTTGTCTCATAGGACACCGCCTACAAAACCCTAATGGGCAGTCCCTGGCTCCATTTTCGTGTGGTAGTTCCCTCTTCATATCATCACTGCATCAATTACCCCCTCAATGGTTGAGTGGGTTCACTATAGAGTGTTTCATCTCCCTTTTACTATTATGAATCCTATTATTTTTATGATTACTATTAAAAGAGACAGTAAAAGAGGGTTCAAACCAATGAGGTTGAGCATACTACTCCATTGGACAACCCATGGACATATTTGGATGATGCATTCATCATCCAGATTCACAGGTTAGAATCCACAACCCCAAACCTGGGAAATTGATTTTTTTGTCTATGGAATGAGTGGTAAACATGTTTACAAATACAGGGAATTATATATGATCAACTCATATTCCTATAAAAATCATGTTCGAGTAATTCTATAGCCCCTCACCCTGATATGGTATTAGGATGTTCACCCCATGGAATCATCAATACACCATCCTAGCATATTCCACTGAGTTGGGATGAACTAAATCAAACCAATGCTCCACTACTGATTTGATATTTTTTATTTGTTCCCCCTGGGAAAAAATTCATGAAGGGATTGGGTCAATAAATTATATCACCAAGGATTCAGTTGTGTAGGAGTCCCCCAACAAAGATTCAACCTTCACTCAGACTGACACTATTATCCCTTCATGGCCACCCAACATAGAATAATTTCTTAATACTGATGAATCTCCCCTCTAATATTAATATGAATTAGAGGATTCTCCCCCCGTATTCATTGAATGTCTCTCCACAACCATTGATGAGTTGGAACATGTAAATATCAGTACCGAGGCGGACTGGAGTCCAATACTGATTATCACAACATTATCTAGAGAATAATAATATTATTATGTGGATTTCATGATTTGGCATCATGAGGTGATTTCCTAGAGTTCTAAAGATATTCCAGGATTAGACCCTCAGACCACCTTCCACCACCTTAGTCTCTGGGTAAGACATCGTAGATTCAAACAACCTCATAGAAAGATGCAACCCTCTCATGGTGCCACAGTAAACGATGAATTTGATAAGATCATAAAAGAAAAATTCCTAAAGGAATTGCAGTACCCTATATGGGTGGAAAATATTGTCCCCTTCATTAATAATAATAGACAAATCAATTTCTGCATTGACTTATGGTACCTCAACTGCAATTTTCTGAAAGATGATTTCCCTTTCCTGTGATAGAGTAGTTGACTGATTACACTACTGGGTTCCTATCCCTCTCCACATGATGGATATTCCATGTATAACCAAATTCAGAAGGCTCCCAAGAATTAGAAATCCACACCTCCAATTACTCATAAGGCACATTAATGCCCTTTCTCATAAAAAATAATGGATCCACCTATTGGCATGTTATGCACTGTATATTCAAACCGGTCCTCAGAATGTTGGTGGAACGATGTGTAGATGATTTGGTGGTAAAATCCAACCAGCTTCAGGTCCATATGTTAGAACATGAGAAATTGTTTATCGTCCTCCACTCCTACCATATAAATATGACCCCCTTGAAGTGTTACTTTTGTGTTACCTCTGGAACATTCCTAAGATTTTTCGTCAGATACAGAGGAATTGAGATTTATCCAAACAAGATCATGGCTATCAGTCATTTTCCTCCTTTGAGCAATCATTGAAATATTTATGTATTACAAGGATAGTTAGCCTAAATAAACCAAATAATCCTGAACATGGCTAGAAATTGTAATCCCATTTCCCATCTCATTAATAATTTCATCGTATACCTATGGGATTAGGAATATCATGCTACATTTTAAGAGATTAAACAATACCTGTTGCAGCCTCCTGTATTGATGCCACTTGTCTTCCGAAAGCAGATGGTCGTCTATATGACCAATCTAGAGTGATATCTCGACACCCTTCATACATATAAGAACAATTAGGGTATATATAATTGTTTATACTATCTCAGCAACATGATCCATGACACAAAAACTAAATTTTACTCTTTTGAGAAGATATACCACGTGTTGGTTTTCACAGTGAAAAAGAGTGAAAATTATTTAAAGCATCATGATGTATAGCTAGTGTCCCACATGGATCCATTACTGTAAATTCTAAACCACCCTATGTTTCCGGTCATCTGGCATGGTGGAAAATTATTCTTTTGTAGTTCGACACTATGTTCATTACACATAAAGTTATCAATGTTCAGGTGCTAGTGGATTTTATATCCACCCACCCAACCCCCACATAGCAATATATAGATCATGAATTCCCAGACGAGGCCATCCTCATAGTTGATCAGGCCATACCATGTTGTAAAATTCATATTTATGGAGCCTCACATATCCCCACTAGAAAAATGATCGATGAATCCAGGGTCAGCTAAGTAGGTAGGGAAATTGTCTTCATCACACCCACACATGCTATTTTTCCCTATTCGTTCTTGTTGTCTGAAGGTTGCACCAACAATGAGGTAGAGTATCAAGATCATTTAACTAGTATCTAGATGGATATTTAGATTGATTTTCCCTATCTACATGTGATGGGGGGGGCTCTGAGATACTCATCAAACAAATCAATGAATACTACATCATCTGGATGTTACAAATATTACCCTTGATAGAGTGCACTCACCACCTGATATCCCAGTTCCCTTATTGTAATGATGTCATTAATGTTACCCAATAATATAATGGTTGATCTAATTCCTTAGACATATTTTTTTTACCTCTCATAGATTCTGATCAAGACAATTTGACAATCCATGTGGCACATCAAAGGGTCATTGCTCCTATCACCCCAGACGATAATGATAGCCAGTAGGTCATCCATCTGACCACAGGTGCTTCCATATATAGTAATCCATGAACCTCTACCATATAATAATAGATACCTAGTTGTAAAAATTATTTTTTTGAGTACCTCCAACATGGTAGTTTACTGGTAGGCACAGCAAGGAGAGAGAGAATCTGTCGGTGCGCAGTACAGTCCACCCTCCAGAGTGGTCCCATCCTTGAACAGATCATATAAAAATATTGGTTCGATGGATTTAATATATGTTTCATTCAATGAGGTGAGATATACTAGGTTATGAAAGATTTACATACAGGTTTCTACGGTGCCCTTGAGGTAGGGTCAAAACTCACCCACTAGATCTGAAGATATGTCTACATCTAGCCCGCCACGGTCCATGATTGTATTGAGTTTTCCATGAAGTGTCATGTGTGTGAAATATATAAAAACTGCATTCATTTAACACTAGATACTAAATACATTAAAAATTACTATTAGACATACACGGTGTGGTGACTCGTTTCCATGGGACCATATCCACCAACAACAGCTCACTAGTATTGGTTCATTAGGACATCCACCGATTTGTTCTCAAAATGGTCAGAATCGATTCTGCTCAAGGAATTCAAGGCCTTTACTATCATTAATTTCATGATTTTCATCATCATCCACCAATTCAAATTCCCTCACACCATCCTCATAGATAATGATTCCAATATTTGAGTAGCGGAGCTGGTGAAATTTTACCCCAATTACAACATCTAGTCCAACCATACTTCTCGCTATCATGTGCAATAATGTGGGAAGATTTTGGAGTTCAATAAGACCCTATCTATCATTTTAAAAAATATGGTGTGTTAGAAGAAGATAATTTGGTCTGAAAAATATCCCAAATTCTCTCTTGGATTAACAAAAGATGACTCTTCATTCTACAAATGTTACCCCATATTCTCAGGAATATCAAACAGAGGCATCCCTACACAACGTGATTCAGTTACACTCACTCTATTCCACTTTCTACGATCAAAAGATTCAAGATATGGTATCATATGTCCATATGAATAATCTAGAATCCCTCTATCAAAACTTGCTCTGAGCCTTGCACAATTTCGAAAGTCACTAGAACAAGATATCCAAAAGTTTTAACAAGAATATTCATCACCACTATTTCCTTAAAGGTGACACAATGTGGGAAATAAGGATGCTGATGATACATGATCAAAATCCACCAATGTTGTACCTCAAATGGGAGGGACCCAATATCATTCAAGTGGTTTACCCTAATCTTTCATATTCCTTGGTCACTATGGATGGAGAGAGTATTACTCTTCCCACAAATTCCATGTTCCTAAAGAACTAATTTTCACATGAGCTTGATGATTTTTCTTTCTTAAGCCTACATGTCATCATATTGCATGATACCAAACGTCCTACATGATGTTAAAATACACGGTAGTCATTATCTTGCATGATGATTAACTGCAAGGTTTTTTTCATATTGACCAAGCTCCTAGACATTAAACTAGGATTTCTTGTATCCTACATGATGTAAAACTGCAAGACCCATTTTCATTTAGATCATCCTTCAGGACATTAAACTACCCCATTAATCTTTACCACATTATGTTAAACTGTAAATGATTTTATTACAATATATGGTTTTATTCCCGTACTTATGGGATACAAAAGAATGACGAGACATTTTATCTATAGGCCAAGCCCCATGTTTCCCCATATACGGTTTTACAACATGAGGTTTCTCCAATGAGTGAATGGTTTGGTATGGACTTGGTCATTACTTATATTATGTCTTCGAAAAATACACTATATTCCACCCTTAGGATTTCATTCATCCTACTACATGTCTTTAAACTGTACGAAATTTCTATAACTAGGTATTACTTGATTTATTCCATTTTAGGATTTGTAGGAAAACCCAAACATTTTTTAGGACCATCCCCAGTTTCCTTAACCTTACCAGTCCCTTTTTGGCCTTACATGGTCTATGATTTATGACCTTAAACTAAAATCTATCTTGTCGTTTATGATGTTAAATTACACTATCTTGATTTTGAGGCATTAAAATTCATCGAATTTATGGTTTTTTTACATGAAATTCAAAAGAAAAAAAATCCCTTTTTTATATGATACTAATATTCACATTCTTCTTTAATGCATGACATAAAACAACACTACATTGTAGAAACATTCTATTCTCGATTCCATCATTATGGGAAATGTATGAACACCCATACATTTTGTCCATGGGTCTAACCCTAGGTACTGAATGTTCTTTCTTTTTTTCACCTCTCAAGATGAATATTTTTGGATAACATGGTGTGGTGTTGCACCTTCATTGGTCCCCATTCATGTCAGGTTTACCACTACAACATAAAATATAAACTTTTGAGATATTTACCTTTATCCTTCATCCTTACCACAATACATTAAACTATAGAAAATTTTAGAACTTGGTATGGATTTATTTTACTCTTTATATGATATATAGAAACATCCATAAATTTTTAATTCATGTATCACCCTTAGATCCTTAATTCCTCATATATAACCTTAGCCTGAGTTCTCTCCTGGGACTGTGAATGGTGTTGTGTGGACTTCGTTGGTACTCATTCACATAAGGTTATTTTTCCAAACCATACACATCCCCCTTTGGGATACATCTTCCCCGTTTGTCTTTAATATACGTCATTACACTACATGAAATTGTAGAACTATGTATGACTTGATTCCTATCCAAATAGGATATGTAATAATGGGAAGAAATTTTTTATCAGGTCCAACCCCAGGTTCGTCAACCCACATTGCATCTTTCCTCCATTCTTCTTCTAGATTCATCTACCCTTAATTTAATCCCTTGATATTTGTTATGCATCTTCAATGTTCTAAGATGCAATGTGATGTATGTCATAGAGTTTTGAATCCTGCTAGAAAATATTTTTTATTTATTTTAATGATTTATGAGTCCATTTATTTGGGTCTTCATCACCATCCACATTTATAGGTAACCCCAAAAGTTATGGATGTTCGACCTCATTTATCACCTACCATCCAGGACCAACATCTTATGCGATCCCAATCAACATTTTGTTCTTGGTTTATCATTTCAAATACAATCAGTGTTCGACCCTCATTTTTCTATTATCATCTCAAGCTACATGAAATTGATACTATATATCAATCATTGTTAGAAGTTATCCTCTATTATTACATCACCCTCATTGTGTCCCAAATATTAGATGTCATGATTCACATACCTCTTCACATACTCATGTCTAGAAGAAAATTTGACACTTCCAGTTTTACCCCTCTGTGCACCTTTGCACGTTGAGTAGAAAGATTAGTGTCTTGAGGTCATTCTTGTCTCTATACCTCCATTCCCCATATCACATGAATCTACCTACCAAAAAATATTTTTCTCCTCTTGTTTCATACACTGGTCTTGGCTTATGTGTGCTTAGGGTCTTAGTAAGGTTTCAACCCACATGGAAGTATTATTCCACCTTTCCTTCTAAACCCTATGACCTTAAACCCGGAGTTAACATCTTAGGGTCTAATAATCATGACCTTAACCTTTATGATCTTTCCCTTTGGAATGTATGGTGCCTTTTGGAATTCTTTATGGTCATCATTCAAATCAGGTTTCACTAAAGAAAATAACTACACATTTATGTTTTGAAAGCCTCACCTTAGGTCTAGGATCTATGACCGTAAAAAAAGATCCATAATGTCCTTATCATATGACAGTAAACTATGATTTCTACATCTAATATGTATTATGATAAACTAAAAAGAACATTAATGTATTAATCCAATAATACTTCTCCCTTTTTGTATTGGCTATCAACTATTCCATCACCTAGAACTACATTTGGATTGGTTCTCACACTAGTGGGATATATAGTGACACATGGAATATTTTTCCCCTGGTCCAGCTAAAGAATCTCGAAACTTTTCACCACTTTATTAGATTAGATTTCTACTTGATGAATGTGGTGTGGTATTGAAATTATTTGTTCCCCATTTCACGTCAGTTTTTAAATAAACAACACCATGTACCTCCCTTAAGAACCATTATTGTATTCATTCTTACAACCTGATGTTAAACTACACAAGTGTGTCCCATGTACACTAAATTAAACATTCCACCATTTGTTCTGAGCTCTATAACCTTAAACTATTATTTTTAGTGTCCATGCTCACATGACAACAAACTTCCTAACAACCACTATTTTTCCCTTTTGAGAGGATGTAACCCCTTTGGTGTTGGACATATGCCATCCCAGATCCAATAACTATGTTGGGGTTGATTCCAATCCTCTAATGATACATATGCACGACTGGAATTTATATTTTTGGTACATCTAGGACCGTTTTTTCTTTTCAGTCTCTTGGACTGGTTTATCCAAGAGGTATGTGGTGTGGTGAGGACCTCTTCGTTACTCATTCACATTGGGTATTCAATATCCACCCCTTATTCATCCCTTGAGATCCCATTTCTTTTCTCTTGTCCTTACCACATGATTTTAAATTGTCAAGCATATTCATGCTCCATGTGTCCCTTTATTTTGGTTTCCATCATTTTACTAATCTGAAGGGACCCCAAATGGTATGGATGCTTGGCCTCATGGTCTGCCTACCATATTGGGCCAACGTCCTGGAGGATCGCAAATGAAATTTTGAGCTAATATGTAAAATTCAAATACAGTCAACATCCAACCAACATTTTTTGGGTTTTTGTCTCATGCTACATGCCATGGATATTGTGTCTTGAACATGTTCAATAGTAACCTCCCATCATTATTCCTCCACCATTTAGTCCCAAATATCACAGGTTATGATTCACGTTTTCTCGACGGTATATTCTTGTTAATATCTAATGTCACTCCATGAAACCATTCATGTGGAGTATGAATGATGTCTTGATTGTTATTTTTCCAGCCAAAATTTCCCATTTCATTATTTTTCACTCTCATGTGACGGGGAATTCATGAAATAACTCCTTTTTTCCTACATTGAGTGTAGGTCATGTTGCCATTGGAATTTTGGCAGGGTAATACACACACATTTGATTGTGTAGCCTCATGGTCCAAATTCTATGACCTTAAACAATGAACTCTTTCTTCCAAGACATATGATGTTAAACTATACTACCTCAACCCACCTGACATTAAGATGTAGTGTTATTATTGTATGATGTTAAAATAAATGGTATGATCTTTTCATATGAACATATACTATGTTACTATCATCCTGGATGCACAATGAAAAAATAGAATAACATTGTGGTGTTCTCTCTTAAGAGGGAATCACCTTTGGCACAGGTCATCCACTATGTTATTCATCAATACTAACATACTACTTAATTCATACTGTGACAACCAAACATTGAATCCTAGACCAGTCACACAAAAAAAACTCCCACCGACATAACAATAGAAAATGGATGTAACAAATTCATATTTTCATCTTTGCATGATTCAGAACTACATGGAAAAATAATCCAAGAACTATACATGGGTTGATCCCATAATTATGTGATACATAGTGATTCCTGGATCATTGACATGGGGTCTTTCCATAACATTATTTTCATCTTATATGTTTAATCATCTAAGTCCCTACCACATGATGTCAAACATAAAATGATTCAAAAACTATGTATAACTTGATTCAAGACCATGAATGATACATAACGACACCTGGACATCTTATCCCTGGTTCCAGACACAAGATTGTAAACTCCCCAATTTGTCCATTTTGGCCTAGTTTTCTTCATGGGTGTGTGTGGTGTGGTGTGAAATTCTTTTCCCCATTCATGTTGGATTCTGTACTGCACTTCACATTTGTTCTTCAAGGGTATGCATGTCCTGGCCATATAACAATAAAATATTCCACATCATTGTACCCATCATATGATATTAAACTGAATGTCCTTAAATAGATAAGTATATATTTATTATTTTTATTATGGGATACATAGTAACACCTAGGAATATTTCCTTGCGCCCAACACTAAGTTCACTTACCTTCCTGGCTCATTCACCCCAATTCCTATCCAAAATCAATGTCCATAAACTAGGAGCCCTATATCCATATAACATGAATTTATACTTTCATCTAGGGTCCATGTAGTATGACCATAAACTATGTTTTATATCCGGGTCAAATGATGTTATACTATCTAATGAATTTTTTTTCTTACCGTACGACTCTAAAATACGTTCCTATCTTCTTTATTAGCATCAGGTAAAACTATAAATCATTCTAGGTCCTCTCCATAGAGGTTCTTTGTGGATGTAAGTTTGATCTATATTCAAACCAATATGAAAACCATGTGCCCTTTTGTCACGGTAACATAATTTCATGATTTTTGGACATAATTCGAATAACTCATCACTCCATCCCCATGCATAGCGTGCCCTTTATTTGGTTCCTCTTCCTATTTCACATCCAAAGGATCCCCCTAATGGCCTGTTATCATGCCATTTTTCTCACCAACCATTCTATTCTAACTTGTTGGATGGCATAATATGACATTTTGAGTTAGGCCTTGTGTTTACGAACTCGGCTAGTGGTTGGCCCTCATTTATTTGTCCCCATTTCAGGTTAACATGATATGGATACTATGTTTCAAACATGGATAATAGTGTTCCTCCATATTCATGCCTACAACATCATGTTTTTAATTTTGGGTGTCCTGATTCACACTTTTCATTCCCCTTTGTTCATATTGGTTCTAATACCCTTGGAGTTATCCCACTCATTAACCAGAGCACGTTGAGAAAGGTAGGTTGGCCACTCTGAGGTCCCTATTCTCTAGTCACATTCCCCTATCTCAGTCTAAATATTTTCAATGGTCTATCAGACCCAAAATATTTGATGATTGGATAGTTCTCTCATATCCAATGTGAGAAATTACATTGTCATCCATTATTCCTCACACCAGGCATGACCCACACAAACATAGGTATTGATCATTAGTTGTTTCATAGATATGACTAAGATGTACTAGTCAATAAAAGTAGAAATATTTCCCAACATGTATCCTAAATAAATAAAAAATCATGAGAATATGTTTGTGAGTTCAGAAAACATAGTCCCTATTGATTAGTCCATTATTTGGAGCATCTTAGCTCCAACACTCTTTAATGTGTGGCATCCAGTTTTTGTTGTCGTCGCCTGAGATAAATTTATTCTTCATTTTCATGTGGGGTTAAGTTATTTATCCCTAATCAATACTCAATCATGCTTAGCCAAGATGTTGGCCACATCATGGGAAACTCAACACAACTGCTCAATGACATCCACCAACTAGACACATAATCCAGATATGAGTTCCTATTAGGTGTTGGTAAAAGAAGAGAACTCATTCATCAGTGTTTCTAAGAGATGGATATCCATTTCGGGTTTTTGATGCTATGAAATGTTCCGAGGCTTCTTCCTCGACAAACCCAAACTAATTCTATAGTTTCCCTCCCATTCCTTCACAATAAGGTAATCCAAGAAGAGCATACATAGACCTCATGCATCTACCCATCCATTGCAGATGGAACAAAGCCAATGGAGGAGTGATCACATTAATCTTATCCAACCAGATTTTGGGATGTTTTCAATAATTCACATGATCAAATTCCATGACAGGTTATTGATAGACCAACTTTAATCCACAAAAAAATCGTTTTCATCCATCTCCTCCAGGTCAATAAGGTGTATTCCCCGAATGAATCCAGGAGTTCATCAACAAGATATTCCTCTATAATTTCATCATATGAGATGGGTTCCATGTCATTTGATTGATATTTATTGATGGATCCAACCTCATAATGTTCATGTTCCCCCTCTCCAATAGCTCTACTCATAGACACGACTTCTATGGTTGTGTCTGTGCAAACACCAGATTCCAAGTCAATCAGAGTTCCCCTCAGGAAAGAAGGTCCCGGACCTCCATCCATCCTAATTGAAAGTACACCCACATATTTTAGGACTATTTAGAAAAATAAAATGTTAGTTTTCCTGGTTGGTTGGAAAAATGTTATTTATCTATGAGGAGGACTTACAAAGATCAAATAGTTGATCACACCCTTGAGTTTTTACTATCAGGATCCTCAGACATGACCCCTTTATATGGTTGGAATCACTGATGATTCTGGAATGTACACCTCTATTTCCACAACCCTGATAGACCTTGTGATCACTATTGTTCCCGACGGAGGCCCAAGAACTTTTCCCCCATACAATTGTTTTCATGTTGGAATGGGTCTTTTGATTAAGGATCTCCTATATAGAACAAATGATAGTTGTGAAAATTTGATGAAACGAGTTAGATAATTGCACAAAGGAATGAAATAGATATCACCTCAATAGTTTTGGTGAATTCTCTATGATATGAGGCAACAAACCCACCTTTCCCTATAGGGATTCCTCTATCATCATCATCTCCCCAATACTCCTCCAATCCCCCAGGTAGAGGGAAGTGATCCCCCATCTTAGTAGTAGAGAGTAGTGGTGGAGACATTAGGTTAAGAAGCACTTTCACCTAGTCTTTCAATATACATGGGGTGCCCAATGAGTGATATAAATCGTCCAGATCAGAATAATATCACCACTCTATTTTAGACACTATAATGTCAGCCCTAATGAGGCCAATTCCTAAAAGTTTTGTTTCAAACTGATTAAGATGGTTTTGTATTTCAGAAGGACTAAATAATTTCTTATTAATGTCCTAGGTTTCCCATCCTTCCAGGAAAATAGTGCCTTCAGGTATGTCGACATAGAAAAGTCACATCCCATGAGCTTTGGTAGGTATTATATAGAACCCTATAGATGGGATCTATTCCTCGGTATTATAACATCTTAGAGCCACTAGATCTACTACTACCACTCCTCTTTCATTTCTGGTCGGGGAAATATTAGGAATTATTGTCCTTGTAGCTACTATAGCTCCACCAAAATGATGTTCACCATCCATACCACTTCAAAATTCTCTTTACATCATCTGACCTCAAACTCAAGTTTGAGGGGGAACCCCATTATCATACCTGGATATCCATTGCTTTAGCATCTCTCTCAGGTTGGCTACCTCCTAACATTTTTCATACAGCTCAACTATCCCTTAATCATTAGTATGCAGAGGCAAATCATTCCGAATTTTACTATATTCCCATGTGAACATGA
The DNA here is from genome assembly GCA_963277665.1 of Viscum album. NCBI lineage: Eukaryota > Viridiplantae > Streptophyta > Magnoliopsida > Santalales > Viscaceae > Viscum > Viscum album. The sequence goes on along the minus strand of OY728119.1, from coordinate 763,882,179 downwards.
TCCATATATTCCTTATCCCACATGGGTGATTCTCATGGTGTGTAAAATGGTAAATATTAGTGGTTAACCTATACATGCACCAGAATTTCCTCGCAAAATGATGCATGGGATATGGTTCGGAGATAGGCTCATGAACTACCAGCACCACTAGTACTCTACCTCAAAAGGCCAGAGGATACAACCGATGCTCTTTGGTTCTCATTACTTCACTGAGGAACACTTCCATTTGTAGTGGGAATAAGTTATAACATATGTTTTCCACATTCTAGAATTTTTTCAGCACCACTGGTGAACTCACTTTGATTGGGAAACTTCCCACTTCGTTTAGAATGTCCAGTCAAAAGTATGACTCTTGAGGGGAAATGGGGTTTGTGTATTCATATTCCATCATGTTTGGTACTATCTATAAAATAAAAAATTGATCATCCCACATACTCATGTTGTCTTCTTCCCCTAATTGATGTACAAAATAACTTTGTACAACTTTTCCAACACTGGAACACCATGTTTGATGTGCTGCCCCATTGCGGCACAGACACCATAATAATTGTGCTCAGCTGCACACCTATGTGAGAATCCTTGAACAATAGAATCCATCAAGAAATGAGTGTAGAGATGAACCAAACCATCCAAACCACTGTATTATTCTTAGTGTTAACATTGTACCCCCATAGATACCATATCATGTCTTCCAAGATTCACGAGTTAGAATTTTCCATGCCTCACTGAGCTCCCCTATGATAGCTAGGGGCCTCATTTTCAATTTCGTGGGTTCCACTTCTCCCACAATAAGATGATCTAAGGAGAAATTGAGGAAATGTATGAATAACAACATGATGTGGATGTCCCTCACTAACAGTTTATTTTTGTTCGACACCAAGTCCATTATCATCTTCGCCAGCCATGAAATATCCTCCAGATCCTCCCATGTATTCTTTGTGGAGAGGAACTCCACTTATATTTCCACAATAATTAGAATTCCTAAAATATGTTTGATGTCCAAAATCCCAATTACAACCTCCCCAGAGTGGAAATAGATATTGTTGGTCCTTAATGGCCACCAACATAGTAGTTCTGACATTAGGAGTTTTTGTTGGTAGATGTGGAATTAAGCAACCGAAAGAACCTCATAGAGACCAACGAACCCCATATCTTGTATGGACTCCATGAAATATGATCATAACTAGTATTCCTAGGCCCATTCATATATGAAATTACCACCCTAGCGCATGTCCCAATTTTCAGTCCACTCGTTCTCTTGGTTCATTATGCCCTCCTATATAATGGAGTGATATTTTAGTGGAGATGCTTTATGTTGAAATGCTTTCCCATCAACATCATTTACATGGTTATAATGGTAGTGAACCATGATAGAAATATGATCCATCTAGTTATGGTAGTCATCATATATAAACAACAGATATTGACATGAAATTACACCAAGATGGTAATATGGTTCATCCCATTTCACTTCGGTGATAAAAAACATCATCTCGTAGACTAAAATCGTACAACAGGAAAATACTGTAGAGTGTGTAATCATTTTCCCCTTCTTATAGAAACTCTACCATGGACTCATTGTATGAATGAAAATTCACACATTTAATGAGCTGATCATTTTTCATTATGTCCTCCCTTCGAACCATAACCACAAAGACCACCCAGGCATCTTCTTGATGGGACATTTGTTCAAAGATTTTTTGATTTTTTTCTTTTCAAAAAGGCTATTTGAAAAGTGTGTTCGCAGAGCACATGTTCATGGAGCCTCGATAGACTACACTTTCTTCGAAGAGCGATAGAGGAATTTAGTGCACCAGTTCTCTATGTAGTGTTCATGGATAATCGATCCAAGGAACCTTATTCTCAACTATCATTCGTGAGGGGTGATAGAGGTTCATAATTCGATGGCTCGGTCATTGGTACATAGAGACATAATGTAGATAAAATATGACCAATTGGGTGGAATTTATAGGTGGGGTCTCAAAATATTCATGGTGCATTAGCTATCCATGATTCGTAGCGATCTCAGCCAACACTTTGCGTGCCCTCATCGAGAGATAACGTCACTATCTATTGGTTTTGAAAGATCTGACCTTATAATATAACACTATTTCCCTTAGGATCCCATTTTAAAAGAGGGGTGAATTTTTGGGTGAAACGTCTTTAAAAAAGAAGGATCAAGGGATCCCGAATCCTTTGGGCACCTCATTAAACCCAAACAACTCAAAAAAATAATCAAATGTAATGCTTTGTGAAGATCCATCACAAAGATTCTTGCCTATGTGAGTGCGACGATCCCCACAACTACCTTGGAGTAGTGACAGAAGCCTATGTGAGTGTGATGACCATCGTGACCACCATAGAGTAGTGACAGAAGGGTCTGTGAGTCTGACGTCACCTCATCTGATCACAAAGCACCATTTTATGTGTGGTGTTCTTTCCCTAAATCATGAAACTCGTTGCCTATAAATATACAGATCATCATCATCCCTAAGGATCTATTCCATGACCTTTCTCCTTTCGAGATCTCCTTTTCCGAAGCTCCCTATGTTCTATGAACTATATGGAAAATGAATCACCCATGAAATTTTATCATTGTGAACCACCTTTCACTGCATTCAAATTTACCTAAACCTTAATTAGAGATTCCCTTCGCAATTTCCTATATCCGTCATGATGGTAGGAGTCCGTTTCAGGTACTCAGAACTTTGTGGAGCATTCATGCTTCACAAAGAACTCTCCGAACAACTGTATTCTCAATTCCTTGGATGAGTCACCATGATTTGTGAAGTTCATCCCTTCATGGATCCCCTATTTTCAATGATTTTATAATTTACTACATTTTCATAGCTCCCCCTATTCACAAAGAAATAGTGCTTCCCGAATCACTTATATTCAAGGTCGTATACTTCATTAATCTATCTCTCGTGATGCCCTCTTGGCACTTATGAAGTGATTCCATTATCCCATGAGTGGTGCTTTATGTTTCATCTTCTTACGTTATCCTTCTTCTCATATCCATGATAACTTGGGAACCTCAAATGACCACTACTCCACCTCACTCCCGCCATGCATTTCATGTACCTTCCATTCCCCATGTGCGGGTTGATAAAAATTTTGTAAGTCAAGGGATGAGGAGTGAGTTCTCATCTTCTAAGTTGTAAGATGTTAAACTGCCAAACACCAATATCTCCAATATAAGAAATTAAACTATGAGTTTCTTCATGCATGAAAATTATAGGGGGACCTAAAGATGAATGAGTAGCAGTGATCTCTTGCTCTTCATGTCCCGTTCGCCTCTATCACCATATGCACCTTGAGTAGTCTTCAGGTAAGCCCATAATCATTCTCGCAGTCCTCCCTCTTGGAGTAATTCACAATAACCATCTCTCATGGGTGCTAACCTAGTGTAATCCCTACACCATCCATTATTATCCCACCATTCATGACATGATCATCAGGTATGTTGTTCCATTTTATTTCTCACACTCAGAATGACTCACATGGGTTTAGAGTTAGAAGCGACCTTGAAAGATTCATTGGGCCGCTAACCATGTGTAAGCCCCAATATCTCTTGGGTCCACACACCATGCATAATCCCTAACATCTCATTGGACCACTAAAAATTAATAATATCCATGAACCTCATCCCAAATTACATTTAACTATATTCACAACCAAATTATGTGGAATTTTATCCCTTTAGGGTATGCAAGAAGTCTATCTAGGGTTGAATCCCCTCACTCACCCCAATCAATCTGTTCCATGTTCTACAGATCGGTTCACCTTTATCACCCATGATGATAAATTGTATGGCCCATACCGAACTACATGGGTTTTGACCCCTTTTGGGTACATAGGAGGCCTCTATGAGGATCAATTCCACCAAATGATAAACTATGGGGCCCCTCATAGTGATATACCCATTTGATGCAACACATTCTCTTTTTGGGACGCATCTCCTGGGTTTTCCTCTCTAAGGTGTTCTGATCCATCCATTCAGGCTATTAGCCATGCATAATCCCTACACTACATCTGCAATATTATAACCAAGAGTGTCCATCTTGTGATGGGTCGCTAACCATGATTAGGCCCCAGTGTGTCTCTGTTTTGCTATACTTTATGCACACCATTATTATACACCACATTCATGAACTACTTGAACTTTGACCCATTTAGGGTATATAGGAGTACTCTTTGAGGTTTCAATGCCATCATCAATTCCAATCACTGTATCCCCCATGAGACTTTGTGTAATAGGAAGGTCAGGCCCCAGCCAGAAAGTACTATATCCTTTGAGTCCCTATATACGTCCTCCATTATTAGAAGCTGCCTCTTCAAGTGTCTCATCGCCCTACCGAACTATGTGTAATCACATTCCCATCCATTGTGACATGTAAGATTCCTCCCTGAGGTTTAATCCCAAAAAATCATCTTCACATTGGTTCCATCTCATCCTTCCCAATCTTTAAACACCACCTCCATCATATATCATGAATCCTACCCAGGACAAGACATCCTGGTGGTATCAAACTATTCATAAAGGTATTTAACCATGCATAATCGCCAACCACATAATCCATAACCCAAATTTTATCACGACATGGTCACGTCATTTAAGGGAAGACAACCAAGAAACATTCCCACACAATCCAACCCTAAATTTCCCTCTTATGAAGGGTAGCTTACCAGGCATAAGCCCCATCCATACAATTGTTCTTTTTTGAAACACATGGGAAGCTAACCATGCATAATACCCAAATCACCATTTCAAACTATGTGGGTTTTGATACCAAGTTTCTATATAGGGAATATAGGGTGCATCCGAGATGTTTAATCCAAGCCAATGGTAATATTTGGCGTCCCCCCTTTTGGTGTGTGCATCTATGATCCATCATTTTTGATGTCCAGATCAACCTTCAGAGTGTGAAATATTCCATTTTTGGGACACGACATTTTGAGTATGCCATATTGGGTGCACTGATCCATCCATATAGTAAACCTTATAGGTTCTCCCTCTTAGGGACATACCCATCTGATCCACTATTTTCATTGTTGGGATGATTCTAGTCCATCTTCACAAGATGTTAAACTTGAAACATACCCCGTATTAAACATGTGAAGCTGAGTAAATCCTTAGACACATTCCTATAGCATAAGATGTTTTTCATTTGATGTGGGATGCCTCAGGCTCTTGCTCCCTTGGGAAACCCTTTGATAAGGGAGAATTCATGTGTACCACTGTTATAGAGTCTAGACATTCCAACGATGTTTAACAAATCTTATTCCATGTCTGATGGTTTCTACCATATCATGAAATTTTATAAGTTCCTAAAAACCCATATTAAATAATAATCATTCACAATGAAATTCCACCTTGAGAAGTTTCACGAATAGTATCTTAATCTATGAGGGAGGCCCAGACTAAGAGACAAACACTTAGGTGGAATCTACAGATGGGGAGATTAACACCTCATCATCCCATTTAGATCAAGGAGCATACCTCACTGAATAAGTGACGAATTCCACCCAAATTTTGAATGTAAGAGTAATTCTACAACAGTTAAACATCCCTACAGATGGCGTACACCCCTATAGAAAGAGTCAAAAACAATAATATTTCACAATTACTCTTACATAATTATGTGGGATATATTTCATAAAGTTTAAAAAAAATTTAATAGGAAACTGATGATTTAATTTAATCTTATATAATATGTACTTATTATTATATAACCATATAACATTCCAATTTAATGTTAAATTTATTACCGTAGTTCTCCAATTCAATGTGAAAATCTATGAATAATATATAGATGGATTTAAACTAGATTTAATATTATGCATCTCTTTTTTATTGGTACATAATTTCCTAAAAACATACTTAATCACAAAAAAACTATATAATTCATCATTTAATATAATAAAACTATAATATATTATTGGGTAATCATTTGTAGTTGGAATGAAATCAAGTCTACTCATATATGAATTTTCATAGTTATTAATTATAACATCATATTACAAAAACCAAAACTATATTATGGCCATGACAACTAATTCCCAATATAGATTAAACTATTGAAATAATAAATTTTTTATATATTAACTATAAATTAAAAAATGTTTTAACTTTGAAATTATTATATAAAATATCAAGAAATTTGAATTTTTTTGGGATATTAATAGTTAATTAAATGGTAAAAATAGGAAAATTTTGGACTTTGATACTCCTCCACACATATCATTTTTCACATTTTTGAAAATAAATGATAAGGAATTAATGAAAAAATGTACCTACTAAGTTCATGTAATCAAAAAAATGGAAAAAAAATATTATTCTATTATTTATTTATTTCACCCATATTCATTAGTTATGAATTTTTCACATTCATTCACCTATATTTTAATTTGTTTATTCTAAGCCATGAACACTGGTCATATACCTGACCTGAGAATTTTACCTTATCACATAAGTATATTTTTATATTCTGTTTTTTTTATGGTAAAATTTAATTAGTTAGTTGGGTGGGAATTAAGGGGCTTACTTATTATTGATATATTTATGTTATGAAAATCATGAAAACTAAAATTAAAACACCTTAAAAACAATTCATCCTAGTTAAAGAAAAATGGATGGAAAAGATCAATAATTGTTTGATGTAATTTCTATAATGATATATACATACTTAGTAATATAGTTTTAAAAAATTTAACCTTGGAAAATATTTTACATGCTCTTAATATAGTTATATCACATATAAAAGTTAACTATTGTAGCAATTTTCTAAAAGTATTTATAATTTAAAATTATATTTTGTAATGAATTTTACCATTCAAATTAGTGGAATTAAAATAAATTAACAACAAAGAATATTATATATCAAGATGTTTAGTCTCATGTTGAGACTTGGTCCTCTCTACTCGGATGAAGTTCACAATCATCAATTTTAATTAAAATAAAAACATTGATCCACAACCTGGATCAAGTATACTAAAACCACTATAGAGCATATAGTCTAGGAAATAACCATTATCTTCCACTATTGTCTACTAGATGAAATATATGAAATAAATTATAATATTTTATCATTTTATTCTTTAATATAGTATTATATATTGTTATGCAATTATAATCACTTAATCAAATCAAAAATAAAATTAAATAACAACCGAGAAGAAGAGAGAAATATTATGAATATTATTTAAATTTTCTATTTATAATCGAGATGTATATAAAAAAATGATTTCTTTCATTTTTAGGATTTTTTAAAATTATACATCAGGTATCTTGATAACATATTAATAAGTATTCAATTTTTTTGGAAAAAAAGTATATATAATTAAAAGTAAAAACATATATTTTTGGAATGTATTGTATAAATATTTATCGAAAAATAAACTTATAACATGAACCAATGCTTTCATGAGAGGTTCCTTAGGATTTAATTTTTTTCAAAACTTGAACTATCCATTCATTTATGTTAATAAAATAAATCCTCGAGCAATGTAGAAAGTCAATTAAAGGCTGATTTTGACTTCAATTCTTCAAAATTATCCATTTAAGAATAATAATTATTAAATTATTAAAGTCAAATTGTATAAATTTCATATAATATTAATTTCAATTTCATTTTTAATTAAATATCAAATAGAAAAATAAATAATTCTAGGAAGTGATTAAATAACCCTATCAGAATCAAATAACTTTATAGTTTCATATCCGGCTTCATAAGAGAAGATCAGGATTTATGGAGTCAAATATGATCTCAAGGTGAAAGATCTAGATTCATTTTAGTATTTCATTAACATGGTCATAGAAATCCTCTAACAATAGTGGAATCCTTATTATGCTTGTGTAATTACATATAAAAGTAGAATAATTTCATTATATGGAAGAAGAGTTCCTTCTTATTTTAGAAGAATTACCTCAAATAGTAGAATGAGTAAAATAATAATTTTATAGTTTTCCATTATGGATTTATTCATGGTATCAAATTTCTATTTCATGTTAATATAGTATATTGAATTATCATACAACATAAATAATGGTGGAACAATTTTCATAGTAGCTAGAATATCTCATAGTAGAAGTTTTCACTTTTAGAAATTTATATAAAATTTTCAATTATGACGTTTTATCATATGATACATCAATAGTTGTAATAAATTAAGAAAGAGTTATTATAATTTAGATAACTAATTTATGTATGATCAAACAATCTCCCCTTTTTATCATCATAAATCATTGTTGAATATAAATTCAAAAATAATAGATTACAGGAATATCATTGCATAAAAAGATCAGAAAAGATAACAGTTATGTGTTCCCACCATTCACCCTATTCTAAAAAATTCTTCCACTTTGGGAATATAAAAATGTATATATTTTAAAAGGAAAAAATTTATGATATTATAATCAATACAAAAGATAAATCATATGAAAAAAAATTAAATTTTCATTAATATTAATTTAAAAATATTATATACTCATAAGATAAAATATTGTCATCAATATCAGATCCAAATCAAAGTGAAATTTATGGTCCTGTTGAAGAGGATATTTTCATTTTTCATTGGATGGAACATGATTTGATGTAGATAGAGTTGTTTTATGATAAAATATACTTCCTGATACCACATGTATAATATGTCACACTTCCCCTATTGGATTAATACCAAAGGGTATTCCTACTATGAAAGAAATTAAAATAAGAGATCAAACATAAGTTGATTGTGATGCAGTCATGGGAATTTTTTTTGAGAAACAAAATATGTTATAGTGGTATAAATATAAGGCTTCATGAAATTAATAAACTGAATGATAAATTTACTACTATTCTCTATAATATGAAATAATGAAATAATTATTTCCATTTATAAAATACATCAACAAAGGATAAGGGACCTTCAATTGATTAACTGGTTCCTTTAAAGGCTCATGTGAAGTATGTAAGTCTTGGATTTTCATCTAAAAATTATAATGGTATAATATATTATGATTCAGGAAAATATTACAAAAATAACACTAGATAGCTTTGGTAATCACAATCATGTCATTCATTGCCACATGAAGGCATTCTTTAACAAGCGTATAACTATACTTTGCATGGTATTTTATATTCAGTAGATCTTCCATATGTAATTTGGAGTATCTAGATCTCATTCACATATTATCTGTTATTTATAACCCCATACTTATTTCTATGGAAAATTGAAAGATTGGTTTGAAATGTTTATGTTATGATATTAAATATAAGGTGCGAGCATTGTTAAAAAAAATCAGAATCATGTTTGGTTATTATTTTAATCATAACTCAATCCATACTGATCCAAATTTTCTAATTCATATATTTTAGAATTAATAATTTATAATACTATATATAATTCCTCTGAAGTATGGGATAATTTCGTCATTTTAAGGGCCATATAGGCCACAAAAAAGGCCCACTGAATCTGGGACTAAAACTAGGAAATCTATAATGATAGAATTTCTGAGATCAATCCGAAATACCAAATTTGATGAAAATACATAATATGTTTTTGAATATTTAAAATCATTATGGATAAATATGTTAAATCCTAATTAAACAAAGTATCACAACTAATGCTTTGATGTCCATCCCACAATTTTTTTAGGGGATGAAAAATAGCCCACCATTATTCATTTTCTCCAAATTTAATCTTATAAATGAGATTATATTTTGTTATGTGAAAAACATGATATAGTCAGTGAACATTTTATAATAAATGGTTCATATTTTTAGGAATATTACTCTTTGAAAAACCAATCACATTGTGATTATTGGAAACATTTGGATAAAAATGGATAGCGTGATATTGTGTAGGAAAATAACCATAACATTGGATAAATTTTTGTAATAGATTCTGAATTTATAGGGTTAAATTTAAACATAAATTTATAAAAATATTAGGATAATATTTCCCCATATTTAGCTGCATGATTTTTTGAATTTTAAGATGACATGAGGGATAGTTTTGGAATTCAAACAATCCACTTCCTTTGGATATTAATATATAATCATTCTCATAGGGAAATTTATTTGAATTTAATATTTAGGAGGATATGTTATAATGACCATATCCGTTCCAATTTTCTAGGATTTCCTTCTAAAATCATGTTTTTTCATGAGATATCATTCCATTGTGCCTTCATTCCATGTATTTTAAGTGTTTTCAATTTTAATCATGTAATTTTATTTTCATTTAAATTATATATAAAGGAATGTTTCTTTATAATAATTTCAAATTATTATACAACCTATTTTGTTTAATATTAATGATCCTAATTTTTTTTAATCAATTTGAATACCATTCCCTTATTTCAAATTCTCATTCAATCAGATGGTCATGTTTAACTATCTTTACCGTCCGTGTGTGTGTTCAGAACACTACTAAAACATTTTTCATTAATTTTTAAATATTTTTAACTCATCACCCTTAACATTATTAACTATATTAGTAACCATATATATTTATGAGTAAATAAAACATTGTTTTTAATAATAATTAATGGATATAAAGTGATTTATTGATTTTTCTATATTAATAATCTTTAAATAGATATTTTATATTTTGAACTTTCAATATCATGGATTAATGATATGATTGTTTGAATTTCAGATTCCACAAAATATTGGAACCACAAGTATACATGGTCTTATGAATTCTAATCCTCCCATCAATAATAACATATTGACATTAGTTCCATTTATGAGCTTTGGATTAAATTAAAAAAATAAGGGAATTTTGTTAAAAAAACATCTTGTGAAGTGGGTGTTAGTTTAATGGAATATATTGAGAAGCTCAAGGATATCACAAGATTAACAAACTAATGAATAAATCACCTAAAATCATTACTAAATAACTAAAATAATCACTTAAAAACCTCATTTTGCATAATATCTTCAAACAATAACCCCACCATTAAAAAGTAAAACAAAAAACAACCAACTCACCCAAAAATAACCATCAGTGTGGAATAAAACATAGGGCCTCTATACACACTAGAAGAACATTGAACATTTCAATGGTTAATAAGATACAATCTTATATGCCTCAAATTTAACAATTTTCGAGTATGATGAAATTAGTAGTAAGTAGTTTCTGATATTTGTAAAAATATAAAAGAAATAAAAAAACAATTATGACTGTAAAAGAAAAAAAACTACCCTCACATATAATCTATAAATATTAAAATATAAAATGGAAAACATGCCATCCCCATCCTTTCATTACATATATAACTACCTTAAAAAAAATAAAACAGTCCAACAAATATTTCTGACCTAGAAATCGAGCGAACTATTTGAAGACATATGATAAACATTAGGAAGAGTAAAATAACTACAGACTTATTCATTTCCCATCCATCTGTTTTAGATATGGCCAATCTAGGAGAAAACCCTTAAATGAACATGCTACCCCTAATAAAAATTAACAACCCCATGGTATTATATATCCAAATATTGAGGCTGATTTTGTACTCATATCGAGTTTGGTTCATATTAGACCTTACATAAACTTGATATACAGTGAGTATCCATAAATTCATTATAATTATTTCATAGTGGTCTACTCCATAATAAATCCTCTTGTGTTTCTGAAGAATAAAAAAACATTAAGAATTTCCTTTTTACCTAACTAAATCCCCTATTTCCGGAATCTATTACCTCCCTCCATATTCCATAACAACATTAAATGTCATGAAGCAACTCTTATTAGATAAATTCTTCCCAGATACTTGAATAACTTATCTCCAAAAGAAAATAGTTGGTACCCATAAATTCCCCAAGGAATTACTACATGAGTATTGGGAGTGGTTCACAAATATTTTAAAATATACCCCACAATATAAAATCATTGAATAACTCCAAATATAATACGTCTATAAGGGTTTATTTTCAATGGATAATACTATCATTGATTCCACAAGGGGTATTGTTCCTTTTGAAAAAATTCCTAAAGAATCACTAGATCTCATAAAAAACATCATTGTAAACACACATCAATACAACAGTTAATCACATGATTATGTTATAGAAGTCTAAGAGAATAAATCTATGAAGACTTATACTATTACTGAGTTTATTAGTGTACTTAGAGTTCTTGTGCAACAACTAACGATGGCTGCTAAAGAAAAAACCCCATCTTCTCTAAAATCTAAATTCCCTTGGCCTATGAATTTTTTTTAATATGGAGTTCACCAGATCATCCAATAGGCACGTATCTACAAATTTAATATGATGAATTTGATTCTTATAGTAAAATGGATCCCAATGTAGTGTTTTCATAGAGGGACACCAACCCTCAACAATTAGTCCTGTAACTCCCCGAGCTTCCATGATACGCTTCTCATTCAATAATGCCATAGCTTGCATTGTACAAAACTTCAAGTTCTAACACACCGAGACTAATCAATGTAGCTGCTATGAATAGTAATACCCACTTTTTAAAATTATAGAAATTTTATATTTCAAAATGAACTTCATTTTTTTATTAGTAATATCAAAATTATCCTAAGTTGAATTTTTTGTAATTTACTGAGAACATCCATTTTTTTATGAATAATGAAGAATACTAAAAAACAACTTTTTTAGTCAAAATAATTTATAGTGATAAATTATACTATTGAGTGGTTTTAAAGTATAATTATAATATATTATTACCATTTTATCCAATGGTGTTCATTATAATTAACTTCGCTTTGAAATTAGACATAAACAATTGTCAATCTTTTGATATATATTGTTTCTTAAAAACACGCTATTTGTTGGGACAACGGGAATTAATTATAAAATTAATTAATGAAACTTATATTTTTGGAATTTTTTAAAATAGACATCATTTTTGAATTTGGAATATCAATTATAGCTTACGGTGAAATTTTGGCATTGTTCTGAAAAACTTCAATTTTTGATGAATAGTGAAACCACTAAGTGGTAGTTAAATAACTGATTTTTTGTTTAAATGAAATATTCCACTTCTATGATTTGATTTTCAAAAATCTGACATACATGGTTGTCATTAGGAAGTAAAATGTGGTTCAATGGGATTAAAATAATTTTTTTGGTGAATAGTAACTTTTAAGTTTAATTAATCGCGATTAAAGGTAATTAGTGAAATTTAAGGTAAAAATGATATTTTAAAAATATGAAAATACCTATAAACTTGTCCTACACTTATGTTATGTGTCATTTCCCACCAATAAAATCCATGGGTCAACTTGGGGACCCCATGGAGCCACCTTGGTAGGAAAAAGACATAAATAACTTTTTATTTAAAGTTAAAATAAAAATGTCACAAACATAAGTTGTTTTACTAAAACAATTTTAAATGGGGTTATACAAGTCATATTTTTTACTATAAATATTTATTAGAAATCTAAAAAGATTTCCTACATCATGATAGTTTTTTTATAATTTTAAGACATTATATAAATTAAATTATTTATGACACCATGATGATGCAGCGATTACCTCATTAATTAACGATTTAAATAAAATAAAAAGATAATGTAAAATATAAGACATACACTTGTCAAAAACCTATTGGATGAGTATATTTCGAACCCTTATCACCTTATCATCGAAATATATAAGTGTGGTACCTTTAAAATCTGAAACTCATTATATAATACAGTAACATCTCATGACTTTCCAAGAGTGCCCCTCCTGTCCTCTTATAAAAGGCCCCCACCACTACCTCCTTATTCACACATTACAAGCCATTTGGATCAGCCAAAATCTTCTCACATACTCTCCCAACTTCCATATCTTACTCCTAGAAGCCTCACTTTGGGTAGAACTCTTCCCAAGGAATCCTTTGGCTCAAATCAAAAAGAGTTACCCGATTTTAAGGTAATGTCTTCTAAAACGTTGTTTTGTTTTATTTTGCTTCTCCAACCCCTAAAATATTTTTATTCATTTAATTTGTAACAAAAAAAGTATACTCAGTATACTAGGGTGTTTTTATAAGAATTATTAGAGCTACACTTACACACACCTACATCTAATGGTTAAAGAACATAATTTTTCTGTGGATGGCAAATTTCTGCCCCACGAAATGGTGATTGTTCAACACTCATATAACACCTCTAATGGTGGCCATTTTGATGACACTATTCTCATATATGATATTTATATTATGTTTATGTTTTCCTTATGCTTCTTTATTTCTCATTTTTGTCATACTTTATGATTTCCATTATGGGTAAACGCGATAATTTCATTTTAGGAAGTGCGGACTACCGCCCCCACAAAGTGATTTGAATAGTTAATGCCATATGTGGGATGTATAAAGTATGGAGTAAATGGTATTATACATTATATTATAATGTAATTATTGTATACATTTATATAATTATAATTTAATTCCATTAAATATTAAATAGTAATGAAAGTAGCATTCATGCGTACGTACGGCTTACCATCTCCATGAACGGTGCATTTCATTTCTTACCTCTAAATGTTACGTAATATTATGAATGAATGTGTATATTGATTATATATGATATATATGATATCTAAATAATGAATATAATTCTGGATATAATGGATATTTTACCACATGAACAACGTGTAATTATAAGAAGTTTATTTTTGACTCAAGTACGTAAGATCGAAAAATGACCGTTATTAACTTAAATAATTACATAATGTTCATAACATGGTAATAAGTGATATAAAAGGAATAATGAACTTGAAAAATGTTCTTAAGAAGGTAGAGATTAACTCTAGTTTATTATTCAGGAGGTTAAAGAACATTCAAGTGAAGTTGGATACGAGGTAAGAGAACTTCTTAACCCAATTTCGGTTCTTTCGGTTAATCTCCTACATTCAAATTATGTCATGATATTGTTATGTCCTATCTTGTATTTTTAATTTATTTATGTGTACATATATTGAATACACATAATAGACTTATTTTATTTGAAAAATTATCTTTGTAAGGACTTCGTCTCAATCTCCTTTCATTGAGGCATATTTTGTTTTATACACAACTTTCTTTTATATGGTGTATAAACCCCTTTGACTTTTATGTTTATTCAAATGGTTTTATTTTATAATTATGTGATTTTTAAATGATTTAAAAAAATAGATATTTCTCTTAGATATATGAAAATCCAGTGAAAATGTATGCGTATTTAACACAAGCTTAAAAATGTTCTCAGAAAACCTGACTCTCGAGTGTGGTAGAAAGAAAGGGATTGGGTGTGGACCCATCATGGCCTGTAATTTGTCGAGCAGTCTCAGATTTAGTTATTTTGTTTTCAGAAGCTTGCATAATGTTTTTAAAAAAACACTGGAGTATATTTAACAAATTTTAAATGTAAGTATCTTCTAAAAAAATTGCATCGGCAGGTGTCATGAGACAAACTAGTGTCTTGGCACAAGGCCTTGACAAAATCTTATTTGTGGTCTTGGCACAAGGCTTTGGCTACATGGTTATGATAGTCTGGCATTATGCATTCCATCATTATAAAAATGGTTATTGATATTGAATGTGATTATTCGACCAGTAGAATATCCATGTGAATAAGTAAATGGCATTATTTCATTTTACTTTTGCCATATTATGTTGAAGTTCATGTTTAAAAGGATTTTGTTTTAGTTATACATTGCCTTAACTGTTAATGTTTATTTATGAAAGCTTCTGCTATATTGTTATCCTTACTGAGCATCTGAGCTCACGCCTTTCAATGTTTTAATTTTTCCAGGATGTGAAGAAGTATATTATGAATGACTTTCAGGGATAATATAAGGGGATTTGAAGAGAAGATGTTGTAGTTTTATTTTACATTATGATGTAATGTAAGACTTATGAATGTATCTAGTGTTTCCAAGGCTACTAAACAAATCGGTCTTTCGAGACATGATCATTTGTGATCATGCCAATGCTACGAATGAGCGCACCGACTCTGGGTAGCTGGGGTCGGGGCGTTACAAGTCCAGTTCATTTGGAACTATAACCTAACCTACTATGATTCATTCTATTCTTCCTATAAACTCATCTTGATGTATGATAATTCCATCTCTCACACCCCACATGTCCCTCCTCAAAATAAGTCCAAATAAAATATGTTTATGGTGGAAGAAACTTCCAAAAACTTTCTCATTTTATTCCTAAACATGGAAGGAGAAATCCTCCTATTTCTACTCATAGCCTCTACCGTCATTGTGAGCCTTCTCCACTCCCAAAACAATAAAATCGATTTCCTGAGAACCAAAATCAAGGAAATCCTGATTCCGAACCAGCCTATTCATCAATGAAATCATGTGAACGTGTTGTAAAAGATCATTCCTCATTCAAACTTTCTATCCTAAAAATCATTGAAAACCTAATTTTTATATTTGAATCCCAGCTTATCAAGAAGAAACAAACTAATTCATCCTAGTACCCAGTGCAACCATTACCAATCCCCAAGGGTATAATAGGTGCATTTTCACTTAGATCCGAAATAGAAATCACCATTATTCCTGAATTATCCTCTCAATCACCTTTAGATGGTGATATTAAAAAATAAAAAAAGTCCAAAAAACGAAACCTTAAGCCACTCCATATCCTAATTCAATTCCTCCAAAATACCCAGTTACTTTTCCTCAAGCTGGATATAATACAAATAATCCCTTTAAACCTTAATATAAAATGATTTACCTATATAGATGTGTCTATATGTGAACATCCCCCAATTAGATTCCATCAGAAATATACCTATGTAAAAAATAGTTATGAAGGAATTGTTCACCCATAAAAGACAACTTATTAAAACTGAGAGTGTCACGACCTAATATTTCATTCCCATGAATTCAAAAGATCCATGGACATTTACTATTCCATAAAAAAATACAGAGTCCTAATATTGATAATTCCCTAATTGACATAAGATAATAAAAAAATTCAAAATAAATTCGTTGTTCTCAATACACGGTCAACTTCCCTTGAACCCAACCAGTGTTGTCATCAAGTTAGCCAATAGAAGCACTTTAAGTCCTAAGGAAATAATAAATGATGTCATTTTCTAGTTTAATTATCAAATCTTCCCAACATACTATAGTTCCTAGACATGGAAGGTGAAAAAAATTCATTACAAATTCACTTTATTATAAAAAGACCTTTCCTCGTGACATGTAGAACAAAAATTGATGTTCATGCTAAAATCTTATTGATGAAATTGTGTTAATAACTATTCATGTCCATTATTTTTCAATCTATTTGAAACCCATCATATAATCACCTTGTATTATCTATACATGTATATAAAAGTATTTTTGATAGTTTTTCAAACCCTTATCTATCATGTTATTCCTATTATAATGATATAAGAGTTTTTGAACTAAGGATCATCATTAACCATGTCACAAATGGACAAGATTATGTTGATATTTACCATGTAAACTCCATCGATCTATAGGATCATGAAATCTATTGTAATCCCATCTAACCTCTGATATCAACTACTCCAACATGGATAGTAATGTAGAAAATGAAAAATCATGTTTATTTATTGATTTTGATCAGATTATCCATCATTAATAATTTAACATCTATAATTATAAATGTTATATTATATGTGATTTGAACCGTAAAAAATGTTATTTTCATGTCCCATTGGTAGTGAAGGTCATGGCATTTGTTCCAAAATTAATTAAGTGATCAATGGAAAATTTTGAATTTACCATTCATTGGAAAACAAAATTGATATTAATGATTTGAAATATAAATTCAACCTCATGTCCCCCATGATCCTCAAAACTACACATTAGAAAGGGATGAAATAAATTCATTAAAAAAACCTATGATATCCTATAGTGATTTAATATTGTCAAAACTACACATAAAGTTACTATCATAGTTGAAACATCTTTGTGACCATCCATGAATACAACATTAACCCAAAAATACTACGACATTCCTTTTGTTTTAGAACAAATGAGGACACCCAAATTATATTTCCACCCCCATTAAATTACATACACAACAACAATGAAAGAAATAAATTATCCAATGAATAATCCAATATTCTAAAAGAGATGTTTTTTATAAAAGCACACCATATTAGAGAAAATATGATGGCCACCAAAAGACTATGGGTAGTACACTAAAACCATATAGTTGTAGACAAAATAAATAAAGCTCTTCATAGTAGGAAACCCATGATTTCTTTGACATTTATGAAATTTTAGTTTTTTTATCAAATAAATAATGTTATTAGTTTTTTATTATCTTATAGGTAACAGAAATCTTCCAAATCTTTACTAACAAGGATATATACCCCAGGAATCACATCAACATCCACTAGATCGAGAAACCCCCCCCCCCAATCCAAACCAGGGTAACCACATTCCCTTTCACTCCCAAATCTCTATATTCATCCTATTTTCTCTCCCCCTCTCTCTCTCTCTCTAAAACTCACTATATTAATCTTATATCATTCCAATTTTTTCCACTTTCATCATCTAACCCATTTTCTCCTCTTCCTATCCTTTGTGGGTTTGTATTAATAAATAAAATACCAAAAAGCAAAAAAAAATACAAAAAAATCACTACAAGTCACCATTATGTTTTGTGATTTGTTTAAACCATGTTTTGGGGTCAATATAATTTCAATAATCTCAAATATTTTACATTATCATCAACAAAATAGATTATTAATTTTATTTCAACATTAATAAAATTTGAATGATCTGTTTTTTATTTTGAAAATGATTCTTCCCATAATGTTAGGATCAACCTCATCACGCATTTTAAGGGAACATATGTCCATATTTTCATATTGTGTGTTTTCACATATAATTGTGATTATATAGTTTTTGGACCTTCAAGCTTATTTTATAACATTAGAATACATTAATATGATAGATTAATTTTCTTAACCACATGATAATTCCAATAGCCAAATAGCCTTCAATTAAACGTTAATTAATCCTCCTATTGAATATGAAAACATATTTTTTTAATAGATACAATATAATCCCTACCCATATCTGACCTAGTATCTTAATGGTTATATATTTAAAAATTTAGGTAAATTTATGTGTTTGGGGAATGGATTTCATTTTCAGTATTCTTTCCTTGACATTCATTGTGTCATCATATTCTAGAGGGAAATAATGAATTTATGTGAGGGTGAGAGGTTGTAACTTAGTTGTTTTTTTAATTTAAAAAGGTTTATGAAATCTTTTTAAAATGATTTTGAATATATTTAAAATAATAATAAGAAAAATGAAAACAAAAGAAATAAAAAAATGAAACAAAAATCAAAAATAAAAAATAGTTTGTGTCTTAAGAAGGTCAAAAAATGAATCATTTTCAACATTTGGACTTTTTATATCTATTATTGTTCGTTTCATGAGGATATCCAACATGGGTTGGGAGATGAATGTGAGGTTATTTTCATAATCAACTTTCAAAAAAAAGAGAACAAGAAAATGAAGAACACTTGCATCATATTTTATTGTGTTAATGGGTGAAGATTTGTGTTTTATAGATATTTAATTATTTCACCCCATCTAATTTTCTCTATATATTGTATTAATTTAAACATCCATTCGCCTATAAATATGGGATTCTATAAACCATCCATGTCTTTTTTCAAAAAATGTGCATTTGTTTCAATATTGTTTCATTAGCTCTCTTTTAATTTCTTTTTTACATTATATTACTACTATTCCAAATTAAATTAATCCCTTATAAAAATACCTATGGATTATTGTTTACTTTAGGATAGGTAATGGAAGGTGAAATAACTTATAAACACTGAGGTTTTCACTTTTTTTGGTGATTCAGGGGTCCTCTATAAATAGATTTAAATCATCTTGAGAGGGGTGAGTTATGATGACCCTCATTTTCCATTTCAAGTTTTGATCAAGAATGATGAAATATTTTTTTAACATTTTTTTATCAATTTGTTGTCTAATTAAATTTTGGATGATTGAACTTTTCTAGACCACCCTGATAGGGAAACCAAAATTTTAATATTTTTTAGTTGATGGAAGTGATTTACTTTTGATTTTATTTTCTATGTACATGTGGACATTTACAAGAAAATGTTTGAAGGATTTAATTTTTATAACTTATTCATAATTTTTTGTATACTTACCAAAATTATTTTCATGAAAAATTTCATACATGGTTTGAAATATATATATTCTCTAATAGTAAATTTAATTTGTGAGAATTTTTATAAATAATACAGATTTATGTATGTTTATTATTTTATTTATAAAACTGTCCCTAATTATCCAAAAATTCTAATTCTTATTTTTTTAGTTTTAGGAATTCAATATACTAAAAATCATTGAACTAATTCCTTGTCTAATTTGGAAATTTAATGTGTTATATAGACCACCAAAGAAGGACCACTGAATTTGTTATGAAAATAGGACCATCCCTGAAAATATAATTTTTAGGCTCAATAAAAATCCAAAAATTTAATTAAACACTATAATATTTTCTAGAATATCCAATGAAATCATGGATAAAAATTTAAAGTTAAAAATCTGTTAAATGTTTCACTACAGATACATTATATTATATCCCATAATACATTTTTTGAATTAAATGTATCCCACCATTCATTACATTTTTACCAATCAGATCACCGAATAAAGAAGCTATATTTTGATGTGAAATCCAATATATAGTCTAAAACATTTTAAAAAATGGTTCTGATTTGATGGTGAATATATGTCCAAAAACTAAATCACATTGTAAAATCTAAAAAATTGTTGATAAAAAAGGAAAAAACACATTTTTAGAAGAAAATCCATAAAATTGTATAAAAAATTCTAATGGACTGCAAATTTTGAGGGTAAAAATTAAAAATCTGTACCTAAAACTTTTTATAATAATATTTCTCTTTATTAGATTGTATCAATTGAAACATTGTTGATCTAGTATGAGGGACAATTTGGGAATGAAAATTGTCCACTCCCTTGGTCTATAAATAGATACTAATTCTCACCATGAATGAAGTTGTCATTATAGAGATTAGGATGGTTTTTTTGAAAGAACATATCCTTTCCAATGTCATGGGATGAACTTAAAAACTCATTCTATGACATTATATAACATTCTTCATTCATTTTATTTCATGTATATTATGTTTTCTTAATTGTAATCGTGTATGTTTTTTTCATTTAAATAAAATATTAAAATACGTTTCTTTATCATAATTTTTAATTATCATACACGCTATGTTTTTTAAAGTTAGTTTTTTTAAAATTAATTAAATCAATTTGAAAATAATTAACTTATTTCACTTTATCATTCAATAGAATTATTTTATAAGTTTTGTGGAACTATCGTGTCTAGTTGATGGAAAATAATGACTTGGGGGTCATTTATCATAATCCTAAATACTATCACACTCAGCATGCACTAAAACAACATGTTCGTATTGATCTATAGTTGAAAAACTAATTTAAAGTTTATAAAATCTCACCTTGATCATCACTCTCAACTAATGATACATTAGGATGTTAATAAAGAGAAAATATTGGCATGATCAACAATAATATGTACAGTAAATCCATCATCCCCACAACTATTAAATTATGAATTTGAAAAGTACATAAAATAAAAAATTACCCTAGTGACATTCCCCAATATTCATTACATCTTCTTCATCTATTATATTTGGGATTTAAATATTTAGTATCACATGGTGAGTTAGGGAGTCACTTTCTCAGTCTCCACTAACTATTTACCAGACAAAAATATATTTAAAAAAATGATTATTCTATTAAACTTTTCTCTATGTCAATATCTTAAACTAAATCATTTGAGATAATAACAAAAATCTCCATAATTTTAGAGTTATATACACAAAAATGGAAGACATTAGATACCATTGTCCCTAAGTTATCATAACAATCCAACTGTATATTCATTTATGGTGTGGGTAGACGAGAATCAAGTGGTATATATGATTATTTTATTCCAGATAGTTCCATGATCACCACATGATTATATTCATTCTGCTACTGATTCTTCCCAAGAATTAGTACATACTTTAGGAACTTATTGATCTGAATAATATTACATAGACTCATCATGTTCCAAAATGAGATCATCTAAATCTCTTGGTCTGGTGGGGTTTCTAATGGGATTAAAATTTTCACAATCTATTTCATAATCTATATATTTTTCTTAACTATAGGTTTATAATTAAACCTCATCCTATTATATGTATCTTCGATCAAAAAATTCCACCACACAAAATAACCCTTTATTCCGCATGAGGAACCAATATTTTGGCTTCATAAATGGATGAATACATCCTTCTATATAATAATAAGTTTTAAATAGAGGTCGTATTACAAAATATATTCATATAAAAAATAATATATTTATACTGATTTTCAATATATACACACTTTAGAAGGATCAAAAATAACAAATCCTATTACCTTAGGATACTAGATTATCCCTTCTATAGACATCACATGATCTATATAAACATGAAATGACTTATTCATTCTCCATTGACTTCGACCAAAAATAGTATCCTTGGATTAACATTTCCTGTGATCTCTAGAAGAGATTCATGAAATACGTACTCTATATGGATGATTGGATAAAAACCGTGATAATATTCTTGAAAAAATTCTTAGGGAACTATAAATCATTAACCCCATTTCCTATATTAGAATACTATTTCCTTTAAAATAAGTAAATACCTCATATATACATTCGTTCTAACAAACATTTATTTAGAATGAATATATTAATCATGAACCTATCTAGGATAGAATGGTGAAACCATCTTGGAGAACCAAACGGACTATCATGTTCTCAAACTACTCTTTATAATATCTATGTTTTATCTTCCAACAATGTTTAATCCATTTTTTTAAAAATTAATCCATGAGAAAATAGGTGAGGATTCTACAGTTTGACAATTTTACCATATCCATCTTTGGATCTTTTATGTGGTAAAAATAATTAATAGAACTATAAATGAGATCATATTTAAACATTTCCAAAATTGAAAATATTCAAATGATTAAAGGTTGAAGGTTTGGTTTGAGATATAATTGGAAATTAATTTTGAATAATTCATGAAATAATGGTTTTTATACAGGCTCCACATACAAATCTCTATCATTTATGGAAAAATCAATTTTTAATCATAAAAGCTACTTTAATTTGAATAAAACTCTATATTTATAATATAATATAATAAAAATATCCCTAAATAAAAAACTCACAGAATATAAATCATGGTTGTGAGTTCCTATGGTAGTATACACTGATAAAATCTCCATGGTAGTACCTAATAGTAGAACCCATATGATAGCATAAAATAATAGTACCCACATAGTATGAAACAAATGTAGGAAAAAACTTGTAGAATGATCTTGGGAAAAATTGTCACCTGGTATCACATACCTTTGTTTCAAACCCAAAAATTAAAAAGATCACAAAAACATATGATTAAGGAATTAACTCTTCCAGATTCAAAAAATTGTTTTGGAAATAAAATATGAAGAACAATTTTTCAAAGCAATCAGATATCCTATGTAGCTGAATCACAAAATATTCAAGATATTTATAGAAAATTAACAAGATGATGTTAAATTCCACTGAATTAAAGATAAATATAATCCCCTTTAAAATGATATCCCATAATTTATTGTCTTATGTCAATATTACTTATATGGGAATGTTATACAATATTCTAATCAAATTTATCATATCGTGTATTGTCATAGTTTATTGCATCATGTCTAAATTTATATTCATATTCTAGTAGTGTGTCTTATATATATATATATATAATTTTTACACTGAAACACCCTGTAACCATTATTTTAGCTTCAAAATCAAATAATACCATATAATTAATATTTTTATTACACTATGGAACAACGTAAATTCCAAAAAAGTGAAACATAAAAAATGTTCTTTTCCTATCAAGCTTATATCCCCGAAAAAAATTCCACTATAGTAAAACAATGTATTTTTTTATTTTTAGAGGTATTTAACGACTATTTTGATTGAATTTAAAAGAAATTCTATAGGTTTTTATTCATAATGAGAACACACACACTATGCATAATGTCCTTTATTATAACATTCATGTCATGTAAAAATCCTATCATACTAATCTAATTGGTTTGATCAATCAGTTTTATATCATTAAAAAATCTAGCTTACTATATGTACTTAAGGGAGAATCAATTAAATTTTTACTACCATTACAATAATATTTCAAAATATCATTATAGTATTTATATTGTTTTAATGTAATTCTTTACATATTTTAAAAATATATGAAAACTAATGAACAACATTAATTCCCTAAGTATAATCATTTTCAAATTCATTTTGTATAAGTTTTGAAACTTTTATACTTAAGGAGTTTTTAAAATGATTCAAAAATAATTTCATTAACATATATTTGACAGAAAACAAATATATGGAAAAAAACATTTTAGATAAATTAGGATCATCAACCCCAATTAGAAAATACCTAAAAAGTTATTAATGATCACACACTATCATAAAATGATCTTGGATATTGTTTTAGACTATAAATTTCATTATAAATATTAGAATATTTTTATAATAATGATTTAAAAATATTTTATCGTGCCCAAAAAATACACTACAATATAATAAATAAGAAATTCAATATTGATATTTATTTTATAAAGTTTAAATATAAAATAATTTCAACAAGAAATTAATATTACAATAGAATCAAGTAATTATATTGGTGAAATTTTTTATCATAATATATGACTTCTTATTGACTATAAACATGTGAAACCAATCTATCATTATTTTTAACAATAGATCCTAATTTCTCAAAAATATTTCTAAACACCCATTTTGTGCTAAGGGATAGGTAATCTTGAGGTCACACCAATTTTCCCTTGATTTTGTTTACATAAAACTAATTAAACTATTGTTCTATATCCACAACAAAAAAATCTCCAATATAGTCATCAAAATTGATTTTTGGTTCAAGCTGTAAAAAGGAGAAAACAATTTTTATCCTTATTTATAAGATAATATCTAGAACGAGTACCAATATTTATATCTTCAACAATAGTATCTCTAGTATGGTCTCTATGGAGTATAATGATTATATTGGTAATTGTTTTGGGTACTATTATTTCCTCTTCTAGGTATAGTGGAATAACGTCCCCATAACTCGATGATTACTCAAATAATTATACACTGGGTTCTTTAGGGATATCACTAGACATGAATGTGGTATTTATATTTTTGATGTAAAATTAATCCTCTTGGTTTTCTAAAATTTTTATATCTTATTTGTGTTTTATTGATTGAACTAGAAATATAAATATTCTTACATAACATTTGGACTTTTTTAAAAATGTTATATTATTTACTAGAGGTTGAAAATAGGAGAATTCCATCATCACATTTGGATAAAAATTTATCTAAACTATTTCTTATTTGTAAAATAAATACCTTCCTATGAAAAATTCTAATATAATGATATGTTATTATTCATAAATTCTATAACCAAATAAGGATATTCATTAAAATAGTTCATATAACAAACCTATTGATAGAATTACAAGTTGTATTGATATCATCTTCATAATAAAATATAGGTATTTCATAAAATGAAACTCTATTTTTTTGGGATAGTATTAAGAGAATATAATTTTTTATTATAGCCATGTTTTGAGAAAAATGTTTTGTATTGATAATTTTGAAACTTATGGACATGATTATTTCTATAGAACATAATAATATATTACTTAATGTTTTATAAATTTATTTTTTTCCATATTTTTGGAGAATAGAAGAATGATTCACATTTGGGATATAAAATAATATGAATATAATTTTAGAAACTAATTATATAATAAAATATAAAGAATACTTCCCAGAAATACTATAAAATCAATAAGGCCCAAAAATATTCATGTGACCTAAATCTAGGGGTTTATATGTTAAAACATCTCTCCATTGTTTGAATAAATATTATATAGATTCCTTTGTTGACATGAATTTCATACGTTGTATTTTATGAAACATATTTTGGAATATTGTTAACCAAAACATTCTTTTTTAGCATTATATGTTTGTGAATGTTTCAGTTTCCTTGTCTCTTATTTCATAACAATTATTCTTTTTTAATGAGACATTACTAAATAAATTTATGGGAAATTAATGAATCAAAATCAACTCTAAAAATATTTTCATTGCATAACGAATTAATAACTAATTCATAAGGAAAATAATAATTATTTCATGAATTATTTTAAAACATTACACAATAACTATCATAAGATAATTATGAGATTCAATAAAAATAATTTATTAATCAATTAATTAACAAATATTTTAAAAAAATAGAATTACAATTGTCAATATTTAAAGGTCTATAATTTTCCCATTATAATGGTCAAAAAACACAATCTATCCACCATCTAAATTTATAAGATTACATAAAATTGAGTTGTCTTTGGTATTATGTCGAGATTATCCACTATAAAGATTACATAAGTTCTTAGAATTTCTTTTCAATTATTATTCCTAAAAAACAATTTAATAAAAATTGATTTAAGTACCAACTTTTATTTGGTTCATGAAATGTATTAAAAATTAAATTTTTTAATTCCTAGTTGTTTAATAGTTATACCAAAACATTATTTAATTGTTTTTTAAATAAACACCATCTCAATTATATAATAATAATAAATAATTATCGAACTATAATAACTGGAACTATTGAAAACCTTATTTTTAGAAATTTTCTTTTAAAACATTAGTATCCAACCCCAGTAATATTTTTCTTTGATCTTCTTTCCATGAATCATGGTACATTTTTCTCTATAGTATTTATGTGTTTATAGTCATTTTTATGTTTCAAATTATACCTATTAAGAACATTATTATCTTTAAAATATCATTCTTTCTATTTTCAGAAGATAATATACTTTTATCACATTCACAAGAAAAAAGCGTTATTTTATAATTTTTTATTTTCCATTCAAGTTATTCATAATGACTAATATAATATCAATTTATTCACCCAATTATTTATTATTAATTTATGAATGATGTGTTATAGTGTTACATAAAGTATAAGAACATATCATGGATGAATTTTCGAAAGAAAACATATTATCCCATTAATTATAATATTCACTACATGAATGAGGTTCAATGAAACTTTACATAGAGGCACTCTTAATCCCCATCATAGATTTTGTGAAACTTTTTCCAATATCTTCATTTCTCATCCAATACAAATGTTTTGGAAATTTCACATTGATATTCCATATTCACCTAAACTTTTAATAAGTCGCCTCTCCTAGTTGTTATTCATTATTCCAACATAATATTTTAACATACCATCCTATATATTATTAGTTCTTGAAGAATTTTATCTTTATGTAGAATTTACTAAATCCTATAGAATGATGAGACATATCTTTATCACTTTTGGAATTTAAATCACCCTATATTGGAATATTTTATTTTATTTTATTTTTTATATTTGAATCAGAATATTTTAAATCATGTTATTTTATTTTTAGTTAGATATATTATTTATTCACATTTAGGTATTCCTCATACATTATTATATTTCTTGTTAGATCTGTTATTGGAATTTATTTATATCCAATGGCTATATAATAGAGACACCAATTCATCTTCATCGATCACGTAAGGATCATGGTATTCTTATCACCTCGTTTTCTTAATATTTCATTCCAAACTTATTCATCATATTAACTAGTTTAATGAACCCAACAACCATTTCCTAAATTGATTTATTATAAATCATTTTAAAATTACCATATTTAAATGAATATGTATTTATATGTATTTCATTGACTTTTAATATGCCTTCATGAGATACATAAAGAGTATACAATAATTTATATGTAATATCTCTTTTATATATTCTATTAAATTGATATTCACCATAAGAATTGTAAAATAAAGTAATAAATTTAATGATAAAGTCATATGATTATTTTTTAGAGTCACTACAATCTACCCTGATAGATTTTGGTTTCTGGTATTTAACTTATATAACTACCTAGTTGTGAAAACCTCTACTCTTATGGTGTGTTTTCATAATAATTTTACAATGATAATAGTTTTTAAAACTAAATTCCGGTGGTATATTGGCATTATAACAATCATTTCTAAGATAAATCAATGAAATAATAGAAGTTTAACATAGATAGTTATCTTTTTAAGTAAATTGATCATGCTCTAGAAAAAAATAGAGATTAATTAAAAACAAACAATGACATCTGATACCAAATGTTAGTTCAAGTGAACTAATTAAGGTGGTGGGATTTGAGTACTCTATAGTTATGTAAACATATCATGAAACATAAACATAATAACAACAAAAAATAAATCATCTTAATCAAAGAATAATTTAGATATTGAATTATTTTTGATTTAAAAAAAATTCTTATCAATCAAATTACAACTTAGTTAAATAGTTTAAAAACTTTTTTTTTTATTTTTATTTATTTTACTAAAACTAAATATATTTATGTCACAATAAAGGCTATATATAATATAAATTTTTTATGAATAAATTTATTGTTAAAATTGGTGAAACAAACATATTAAACACATTATGTATTTTAAAATAAGAGGTAATGTTTGAAACTGAGACATAATCATATCCACAAGAAATAATTTCACCATCAATAAAGTATATTAAAATATATGTACTAATCCAAAAAAATAGATGTTGTATAAAAAATAAAATACACACTTGGTAGTCCAGTATACGACAATCGTCTTTCATTTTTATTCAATAGATGAGAGGTATGAAATAAATAAAAGAGAGTGTCAAAACTCTTTATAATGAAAAACATGAGATATTTTTGAAGTATAAACATTTTAGTCAATCACACAGTTGGATTAAATAAAAATAAGTAATAAGATATATTGAATATGATTATATTTTACAGTTTCCTTTCCCTAAAAATTTATTCAATAATAAATAATGAGTATTCATCTTCTATTTGATTTTCATTAAAATTTTCCATGATTTCATATCAAATATTCGTCAAAAGGATTTCAAATGGTCCCAATTTATTCATAAAAATTATTTATAGAAGGAAAAGAACAATTATAATTATTTTTATTAGGAATTGATTAACCATTTACCAAAAACATCCAAATATCACAAAAAAAACCCTTTCTTGGGATGTTCCACAATTTTATTTTTTATTAAAAATACTAATTATCCATTGAATGATATAAACAAATATACTAATATCAAGAATAAAATCTAGTAAAGGATGAATTTTTTTCTATTATTATTATAGTATCCATTTGAGAAAAATCATTCATAAATCCATGTATAAAAAAATATCCGACATGATTTAAATTCCATAAAATTTTCATTAGACTTTAAATTTCAATTTAATCACGGATTTAAACAAAATAAAATTCTATTCAAGTAAGATGAAACTTTATCATGGTCGCATCCCTAAAAGGTAACATATCCTACATCACGTAGAAGATTTTACACCAATGTCTAAAATATGGAATCACATTAGCCAATATGGATTCTTGGTATAAGATCATATGAATGGATGTATAGATCATTTGATAGTACAATAACTCTTCATATAGTAGTAAGATTACATTTGTTGGTTGCAGATATCCATCTTATTATAGCATGATTAAACTCTTAGTCATTGATTTTTCCTTTATAGTATCATGAAAGATAGAATTCTAATCATTTATATAGTAGATTTTGTTGGACCATTTCACTTCATGAGACTGAAATGATGATGTATCATGCAACATGTATATCCCATGATATCAGTTTATATGTAGATAGATTTATGTAAACTAATGAATTATGATGTTCTTTCATACAACACATACATTTCCTCTAATAATGTAAGAGTGATTTATTATAATTAATAAATGGAAGTTATAGACTAGGACAATAATTTTTATTCTATGTGTATATTGGTTCTTCCATAGTATTGCTAAGATCATAATTTCTATACTCCTAGAGTAAAATTTCATAAATCATGAAGCATTGCTGAAGGTTGATTTGTTGTTCAATGTATGGTAGCAAACTGACATGAACAAATTAATATTATAAAAAACATTACTTATTTATTTAGTAAAATGCATAAAAAATCATGTATACAGGTGGAACCATTTTACATACATTAAAATACATAAATGGAAACTAATATCTCACTTATTCATTTGGTAGTCAAAAAATTGACAATGAATTTTAATTATGAAACATCATCATATATTTTTATTTCATGGCCAAAATTTTGAACCTAATATTTTTTATTTATAATTTTTTTATCGGGAACTAATTTGTTTTTTAGAGATAAATAGTTTAAAAGGATTTACAGTGATAAATTTAATATTTCTATTATAATTCCCATTAATAATAAAATGTATCCTCAAAAAGTTTCTAAAATAATCAACTTCTTAAAACGAGATACCATTATCACACTACCTCAACCACACATAGCTAGAAATATATCATAAAATTCACTAAGATATGGGTAGGTTGGGGTTAATATTCATGTAACATATCTTACATATTTAATAATTTATGGTCACTAAGGATAAAAATATGGGCATATTTAAAGGTATTAATACAATGAATTTATATGGTATTCTTAATGAATAAATTCAAAAATCACACTCAATATACATAACATGTATAAATTAAAAAATTAATCAAGGATTTTTTTAGTTCAAAAATATATCGATACTCTTAATATATTGTCTAAAATAAGGAATGTGATAAATAAGATTTTAACCCCTCAAAGAGATGAGACAAAATGATATGGTTATTTATATAAAAACCATGATAATCATGTCTAGTGTAATTAAATATTTCAAGTCTATATTGATTATAGGTAGACTCAAATGAATAATTATACAAATTTATGATTTTAAAATTTGATAACATATAAAAAATAGAGTGGTATCATCAAAAATAATGGTTCATTGAATTTTTTTATTATATTAAAAAAATACATCAACAATTAGAAATGAAAAATTAAGAGAAATTACTAAAAAAATTAAATTTCATGTCCCCCAATTATGGTCAATAATATCCCTCAATTAAGTATACATTCCAAAAAATTATGATAGATAACAATAAGTGAGATGTATAAATAATACTTCATGTTTATTTTGATGTATATCATTAGTTATGTTCCCTAATCACATGTTATGTATAAGAAGATCCTATAACAATAGAAATTTATTTATAAAAAATGATAAAAATGGAATGTATATTGGGAATTCCTCTACGTGGTGGTGTGTTTTTACTGCTCATAGTCTGGTAGTTATACATTTCGTAGCCTAATTAAATGGGAATTTTTTTAATTAGAACCAAAAATTTAGTTTGTTTCCATAGATAGTAATATTCCCTTTTTATGATCCCTGTGTGAGGAATACTATTTTTAAATCCCCTTCCTATTAAAATAATTTTTTAATTTGGGGTTGTTTGAGAATTTAATGTACCTCATTTACATATTCCTTAGGACCTATAAAATTTATTGGCTATAACCATACTCCATCATCAAGTATCATAAATTATATTTTGATTGGAGCTTGTTTTTTTATTCAAGTTTAGCTCAATTAAAACATTCTTTTGTATTAGTGGGTATCATTTTCTACTCAACCCTTTCATTAATATTACTTACCACATATACTATTTCCTACTCACAATAATCGATGGTATGTTTATAGAATGCTGAATTTGAAGTTCCAACATTGGGAGAAATATTAAATAGTTCATTTTAAATGATATTAAATCAATACAAATTCATATTTTAGTTTTGCAACTAAATAATTTAATATTATTTGTCTAACTATTAATAAAAATTTAATTGGTAAAATTATTCAATTTCATAATTAATATTATCCTAAACAATAGGAGATTCAACAAAAATTTTACTATTGAAGGCCTACAACCATATAGTTGAGTCTCCATTTTTAAAAAATGAAGCTTATTATGTTGATTAGTATCATAATATAAAAATAATGTTTCAATGGTCATGTCAACACCGCCTAATTTTTCAATATGAATTTCTTTTACATAATTACGTACCTATGGAAAATAAACATTTCCATGGGCTTGTTAGTATACCACATTATTCTATCTTGGATTACACAACATTTATTTTAGAAATAAGAGGCTCAAATATCAGTTTCTCTTCATTTTCTAATTTTATTGACCCTTATATTTTCACCTCATATATAATTTAAGAAATTTATTTCATTTTCCCATTTGTTTCATGGATATATTCATTACATAATATTACCTCCTTATATTGTAATAGTTATCCAATTCTTCTAAAAGGTTTTTAATGGTGTGTGGGATAGAAAAAAACATAGTTATAGATCTAGTTATCCTCCAATATAAAATATTTCAGGGGATATTGTTTTCATCTTTTTTATGTATATTGTTAATTTTTTTAATTAGTGGAATTAATTTTTATCACTGTATTTTACTGCATGTGAATCATCCACTCATTAATAGTTGTTCCATTAATTTTAGTAATCT
This sequence comes from Viscum album, assembly GCA_963277665.1. Lineage (NCBI taxonomy): Eukaryota > Viridiplantae > Streptophyta > Magnoliopsida > Santalales > Viscaceae > Viscum > Viscum album. The sequence goes on along the minus strand of OY728119.1, from coordinate 763,849,622 downwards.
AGATTTACAAACTCAACATATATTTTAAATGGTTTTATTAAATTTAAATCAGTTACATATTCAAATAATGAAAAATAATTATATGATATTTTCTATATTATTGATAAATAATACAAAATACTAACACAACTAACATAGGGTGGTCTATATAATATTTATTAAACTGTTATAATTGAACCTAGTGGATGAAAATGAGATGAAACAACTATCAAATATATATTTATATATATCACATCATGTTATATAAATATTTATTATATATCAATATAAATAACACCCTATAATGTATATGTTAGAAAATTTAGATATTAGACACATAACTGTTGGGCATGAATTTTCTCAACAATACTCTATAAATATTATTGATTTTGATGCTACAAAATACCATTGTATATTTTATTAATTATCTTGTTTTATCTATGCTTCAGGAAATTTATATTCATTATAATTTTTATTTTGGAATAATATTAATGTATTTATTCATGATAAAAATTCATTAAAGTCTTCAGAACACTCTTAAGCATATTCTGAAAGCACTGTTCATGATTTATCATTTTGACTAATCACAGTTCATTCCCTATATGGAGTAACGAAAGATAAGGATCATAGCCTACATTTTTATTAAAGATTTTGGTTTAGGATCAGTACATATGGTTAATAAACATTACATTGGAAGAAACATATGGTTAATGAAAATTATGTTTGAATGAAAACTTATGTTTTTCAAAGAGAAAATGTATAGTTAAGGAACTCTACTAAGTATGGAACCATATGTTTGAGAAGAAAATGTATGGATCATCAACCTTAATTTTTTTATCAACCTTACGTTGTCAGACTTATGTTCGAATACTGAATTCTATGTAGTCAAAACCTTCATTTGTTGTTTTTTTTGTTTTGCGGAGGAACCTTATGTTTGACTTTTCAACACAAGAGATTTATATTCATGACATTATCAGAGTTTCCTTTAATAGTCATTGCAGAATAATAAGGTGATTTAAATCTCAATTTTGATTGATTCAAAGATCATTATAATTTGATAAAAGATCTTCTTAAATTAATATTTTATCTCATATTCTTATGGGATTTTATGAATACTTAGAGTTTTATTTTCGAATTTGAATTCTCCAGATTTATCAGGTGTCTTTTGCAGATCTCAAATCGTACTACAAGATATATCATTATATATATATAAATATATATATCTACATCCGATGTTCTAGATCTCCCTGTCTCAATATCTCTCAGCTATTTTAATAATTTTTTTTCATTGATATTTCTTGGGAAAATTATTTACAGTGATAGAGCGATCGAGAATCTCAGAAATGAGAAATAATTTTGGGAGATATACATGTTCAATCCTGGAGGAACGATGATATATTTTTGTAAATTTTATTAAAAATAAAGATATTTTGTGCAACCGTATCTCTTTAGAAATATTTCAATGATTATTATTCTTCTATAAGTCAATGACCCGTCTTCTTTTAGTTGTGTTCTACTGTAACTGTGACGTTTAAACTGATTTATCAAATCAGTATCGATTGATTATTTTTTAGTATCGACTTCTTAGTTTCAGTCATTGTGGAGTTTCAGCTCCTTGTGATAAGTTGTGGATATTTCAGTACCCTGTAAAAGAACTAGAAGTGTCACAAACCAACCAGGGTCGACCCTGAACCAGTCACCCAAGTCGGCATGCAATAAGGCCTGAGAGGAATTCCCGATCGTCCGGGGCTAGTTACAAGTTCTGGAGCATCAACAGAGATCATGTGAGAATTATTTATCCCAATAAGAATAATTAAGGAAGTAGAAAGAAAATAGAAGAACTCATAACAGATATACGACATGAAGTGAAAGAATGACCAACAACACACACTAACATGACCATGGCCAAAACTCCTTGCGACCCCTAGAGTCTCTCACCAATCCACAGCAAATCCTCACCAATGGAGAGTAATCTCGAGTAAAACCTACAACAGAAACTAAAAATAGGAAAACACTATAGGAGGGAGTATTAAAACCCAGTAGTCATTCCCAATAATATATTCCTAAAGAATTATCATTAATTATAGAATTTACTAATTCCGGGTTAGAACTAAAATATTTAAAATACGGGATTCTACAGACACATTCATTTCTAAAAAAATAATAGTCCATTGACCTTTTTAATTTAAATACTAGTTTAATTTTAAAATAAAAAAGGTGCTTTACTTTTTAAATTTTTTTTTTCAAACAATTTAAAATCTAAAAGTTTAGTTGTTAGTTGAGTGGAAAAACATTCACAACACAAACCACACAATAAGGGAAATGATAATGTAGAAAATGGGGACCAAAAACTGAACTAGGACCTCATACATTCACCACATACAAATAAGCACTAAAGAAAACATGGGTATAACCTAGGAGTTTGTGAACAATCCAAAACATACTATACGTGTGACTCATGTTAAAGTCATGCCCTCTCTCGATGATGTCAAAATTCCCAAACTCTTGGTGTTTCCATACCTAGAAAACATAGGGGACTAATACCCTAGGAGAGAATTGTTAGTACTGAGGGCCACAAGCCAGTGCATATTCTAAACTAGTGAAGAAATTTCTATCTAAATATTCACTTACTATTCTATATTCCCATGTTGAGTACTAAATAAAATAGGGGTGAGTCAAAAACGTCTGTCAGGTGACCAATCACGATGCACAAACATCACACACAACACTCACACAATTGATGAACTCAATAAGGTCACCCCTGAGTGACCCCAAAGAATGTTTATTAAAATGATCTATTTTATTAATGTTTTAAACGTGCATTAACCAACCTGAAAAAAAAAAACATCATTTCTTAAGTGAAACGAAAACATTCCCTCACATGCTAGATAAAAACATTTACCATTAAACCAGAACAACACTTGAAAATCTATAAATTATTTCCAAAGGAAAAATGGGTTTTCTTTCACTGTTATGAATCAATTCACCAAGAACATATATCAGGTGTTGTGTATAAAATATGCAGCTTCATTTTCATCAAGTAATTATTCCAAAAATAATTATCTAATACTATTTCTCATTTATTAAAAATTAATTAAATATCATGAAATTAATAAAATCTAACTTTAATGGCAAGTGCAGTGGGGGGACCTACGTTGATACGCAATCTAAAAATGATGACGTGACATGCCTCGCGTAGGTGCACAAGCACATGTATGATGATCCATGTAGTATCATGGAATTTCCTTCCAACATGCTGTAGAAACCACAAAATGTCTAAAACAAACAAACACTATTAAAATAATTAAAGAGAACAAATATAAAAAAACTCACCTAAACCCCAGTGCAGGAGAAATGACATGAGCGAAGGAGGAAGGAGTTAGGGGGTGTGCTTGATCAATGGGATCATGTAAAATTGGAAATGACTGCTGAGGATGCAGGTGAAGAGGGTTTATCAAATAGGAGGGCGTGTGACTATCGTAGAGGAGGCATGATAACTGAAAGTGTGCACGTTGCACTAGAGGGGATGGTCGGATGGGGTGTGGTGGGTCAGAAGACACACGACTAGAGGGTGCATGACCAGAAGGAGGTCTGGTGGGAGACACGACAAACAAAAGGTGGTCAGATGGAAGGAGTTCGCGACTGATGCAGCGAAGGGGGATGTCATTGGGGAAATGTCCCACTGCCGGTCGACCGGAGTAGGGGAAATGACTACATCTGGGGATGCTGCATCACTGTTGGCCAGAAGAAACTGGGAAAGGGACAACATCGGGGGAGTTTTTCCACTGACAATGGGAAGACGAGGCAACTGAAGGGCGTCAGAGGAGTGTGATGTTAATGATTCTGGCTGGGAGAAGAGGGTGCTATTTATGGGAGAGAATTCGGAGGTCACACACAGATGGAAGTGGGTTGGCACATGGGTGCGTGGCCAGGGCGGTGCAACGCATTTCGGAGGAGACATGGGAAAAAGAGGGATGGCCACAGGTTAGCTTGGATGTGGGTCAGCCCTAAAATTAAGAGGGGTGCGCACTGGATAGTGGGAGCAGGGGGTGTCTCCGGTTGCTTGAGGTGGCCATGGCTAGTGGAGAATTGGTCGCAATCTCGACGGCAGAGGCGAGGTGTCGTGGTGCCGCTAGCAAGGTGGAGCAAGGACGAGGTGCGGGAGGCGTGACCGTTGCAGGAGTGGTGTGGGCTCGCTGCATGCACTCGAATGGGAGGAGGGAGCTGGCTTGTGGGTGTGAGGCCAAAGGCGGGGTGGCTGGAGGCATGAAAGGCAGAGAGTGTGGGGTGGCCTACTTGTCCGATGTTGGGAATAAGGTATCCAACACAACAGGAGCAAGGCAGTTGGACGACCCAAGGCAGGAAGGGTGTGGCTACTGCGGAATGAAAGAGGATAGGGGAGGGTTGGCGGCACATAGGGGATTGGATGAGGATATGAGAGCTCCTGTATTAGAATTAGAGTAAAAAAATAAATTAAAGTAAATCAAAAAAATAAATAAAAAAATAAATCATTAATCTATAATAAAAATAATACACATAAAAAAAAGAAGAAAAGAAGAATAATAATAATAACAATAACAATAAATAATATTAATAATATAGTTACTAATAATAATAACAATAATAATAATAATAATAATAAGTACTGTTCATAATAATAATAATAATACCCATAATAATAATAATAATAATAATAATAATAATAATAAATTTATCTATAAAAATAATGACACTAATACAAATAATAATAATGAAAATAATAAAAAATAAAAATAATTAAACTTCTTAATGGTAATAATAATTAATAAAATTCATAGAAACAATAATAATGATAATAATAATAATTTTAATTTCAATAATTCAAAAAAAAAGAACACGATTAAATATGATATCATCAGTCACAATAATAATATTATTATTATTGATGTTATTCTTTCTTATTTCAATGCATTAGCCACACTTCATTTCATTTTTATTTTATTTCACTATTATTAAATATATTATTAATAACATTTTAATGGTTCTGAAAATATTAATGATAATTTTTAATAATAATGATAATAATAGTAATAATCATAACTATAAAAATATAAATGATAAAAAAATTCACGTCATGTTAATAATAACATAAAAATTATTATCATCAATAAAAATTTTAAATTAAGCATAAAATCACAAAATATACCTATTTTAATTTTCTGAAGATATGAGGAACATAACAATGCCTTGGGGAAGCCATGCGGGGTTTCCAAGACCTGCACCACCAGTGCCCCAAATGATGCAAACTAAAAAACGCACAGTTTTTAATAAAACGCAAAATTTTGGTCCGATACTAAACCCAAACCTCAATATTTTTTTTAAAAACTAATGGAAATAATAAAATAAATTAATTAGACAGGTTGGGGTGTGACAATTCTCACCACCATAAAGCTTTTTACCCAAGTAAAGTCCAAAAAGATCAAGACCCGAAGATAAAACATATTAACTATCAGATAGTGCCAAAATTTCAAGCACCTTCAGTTGATCGATCCAAACAGTCACATAATTCCCCTGACACACAACTCATTCATAAAACAAAATCACCCTAACTCACCACACATAACCGAGATTATCCATTTCACCTAAGGAATGAATGAACTTAAACCAAATATAACACTTATTCCCATAATCATAGTAATCCAATCCCAATGTTTACAAAAGTAGACGAACATAGTGTTATTTGGTTCCACGTGATAACACCTACCACCCAAACGATACTTGAAATGAAACATTGGTACTAACATGAGGAGTCCTGAATGGACGCCCAACCAATGGAAATAAGAAAAACTAAATTCAAGGAGACCTGCCATGGGTCTCCCCACCATAAGGACTGATGAAATAAATCGAGATTGAAAACGTCCCATAAAGCCACTCCCCCCATGAGGAGGGGGGGTAGGAAGGACCCAACTAATAGCACATAAATACTACCTCCATCTATATACCAATTAGTTCACACCCTCTGAACAACACATAAAATTTCGCATTAATGATAGAGACTATACCAAGTCCAATTCCCAGCACTGTGGTTCTACAAACTATGCACTTGCTTCACTCCAAGGCCTATGGATGGGGCACCAATGGTTGAAACCTCTCTTGCATCACATTCAGGATTCATAACATCCCAAACATTACACATAAAGATGAATTTTAACAATCACACACGCATTAATATAGTGTTTTCAAAGAGGTTTGACAAAACCATTCTTAAAAATGATGTAAACAAACACCAAAAAACACTAAAAGAGATTACTACTACATCCAAAGAACACAACAAATAGAAAACCTCAAACTGATCCCCAAACATCTCCCTTATCATACGGGCAGGCTGAGCATACCTTCGACTATCCAGGTTTGAGTTTATCGTGCTTCTTGGAAACCCCTCGACAGAACCGCTACAATTGACCCATATGTCCACATGTGTGTGAGGGTCTCAGAGCACATGGGGAAATAGGCCTCTTGTGTCACTGATTACCACAATGGGGATATATAAAGGCATTGTGCAATGAGAAAGATGTCTGCAGGTCTGAATGCCTCTCGATTCCTCTTTTAGAGAAACAAATATCTCTTCTCTTCCCATTCTTCTTATTGCCATCCTCTGTACAGTTTCCCAAGGCTATGGAAGGATCTTCCACCTCATGTCCTCCTACTAAATTATCTTTTTCCATAATGGCTTTCCACACAACATCCAGGAAGTTGGTTATGTTGAGCTATGCCACTTTCAACTGTAGTTCAGGTCGTAGTCGAGAATCGAATTGTCGAGCCTTCCCAGGATAATTGGAAACAAACCATTGGTCATATAGAACACAGTCCAAGAGCGTCGATAGAATTCTAGTATTGATTCCATGCCCCAATAAACATAACACAACTCCATCCTCTTCCTCAGATTCATCAACATAAGGGAAAATTGTTGGATAAACAAGGATTTGAAGAACTCCCATGTGATATATTCTGAAGGCTTTCTTCGAGACATATACTTCTACAATTTCTAGGTTGGACCTTCAAGCATGAAGGTATCCAACATCACCATCAATGACTCAGGAAACCCAAGGAAATTGATTTTCCTCTCAATATTCTTCAACCACTCCTCTACATCAAGAGGATCATCTTGACCATAAAATAGGGGAGGATTCATCTTTTGGAATTCCAAAACACAGTATATAGATAGATCAACTGGAGGATTCGCTAATGGTGCACCACCCAAAGTTGCACCTTGGGCATTCATCAAACCATCATGGTAGAGAATACTAAAGAACATGGAAATAATGAACATAATAAATAAAACTAATTTCCCATTCAAATTCAACTTTTCACAATTTCCAAAATAAAAGATAAATTTTTTTAGAATTAAAGATTACCCAAACAATTCTCCAGGGGAAACCAGTGTTGATGGGTGGCTCAGACATATGGTTGGCGGCTCTACGACTGTCACACTACCATCACAATGACCACTCTAGGTTAATGTCCTCGTCTCTGCATGGCTTTCTAGGCCATGGTAGCTCACACAAGTCACTCTCCTGGATCCCATTTCCTTTCCTAATACCAAATAAACCATAAGAATCAATGGACATCGATAAACCCAAACAACCATGGTAACATGATGTTCAGAATGAGCAATGGTTCATGATTTCTTTCCAATTCCTACACCTCAAGTCCCAAAAATCCTACTCATTCTAGTATGAAAATCCCAAATAATGATGGGTGATCTAAAAAAAGAAGTGCCGCTCAAGACCCGAACTACTCTGATAACATTTTTTCATGAACCAACATGGTTCGATCCTGAACCGGTCACCCATGTTGGCCCATGACAAGGCCCTAGATGCGTTCCTGATCCTCCCATGCTGTAAAAAGCACCAGGGCATCAACAGAGATCATGTGGGAATGATTTATCCCAAAAAAAATAAATATGGGTTTAGAAAGAAAATAGAACAATGCATAACAGATAAATGACACGAAGAGAAAGAAATGCCAATAACACAGAATGACCTGACCATGACCAAAACACCTCACAATCCCTAGAGTCTGTCACCAATCCATAACCAACTCTCACCCATGGCAAGAAAGCTCAAGTGGAACCTGCAAAAATAACTAAAAATAGTAAAATTCTCTAGGCGTGAGTGTTATAACTCAGTAGGAATTCCCAATAATATATTCCCAAAGCACTACCTTCAAATAAAGAATTTACTACTCCTACGATTGAACAATATTATATAAAATAGGGGTTTCTTCACACACTTTCATTTCTAAATAAAATAACAGTCCATTACCCTTTTTAATTTACCCACATGTTTAACGATTGAAGGAAAAAGGTGTATAACTTTTTAAAACATATTTGTGAAAATTAAAATCTAAATATAACGTTGTTAGTAAAGAGGAAAATGACACACAGCACACAACACACAATAATGAATACGAGAAAGTAGAAAATTAGGACCAACAACTAAACTAGGCCTTTAAATCATTTCCCACATTAAAAAAAGAACTAAAGAAAACATGGGTCGAACCTAGGAGTTCGGGAACAATCCATAATTTACTATACGTGTGACTAAACCTAATGGAATACATAATCTTGATGAAGTCATGATACCCAAATTCTCAGTGTTTCCTTACCTTGTCTAACCAAGGGGCCAAATCCCATAGTAGAGAAAATTCCATACTAAGGGCTTCTACCCAGTGCATACTCTAAACTAGTGCAACGATCGTTCTTAGTAGATTCACATACCATTCTTGGTTCCCATGTCGAGTACTAAATAAAATTGGGGAGAGGCAACAATGTCAATCATGTTACCAGTTGAGATGTAAAAACATCACACACAACACTCGCATAATCGATGAACACAACAAGGTCACCCCTAAGTCACCCAAAAGAATGTTTTTCCCAAATGATATATTTTATTAAATTTCCAAACGAGTATTAACAAGCTTCAAAGAAAAAATTTATTTCTCAATAGAAACAAAAACACTTTATCACGCGCCAAAAAAAACTTTTACCCTAAAAATAGAACCACACATGAAAATCAATAAATTATGTTCAAAGTCCAAACATGAATTCATTCACTATTGTGCTTCAATTCACCAAGAAAGTATTTCAAGTGTCGTGTATAGAAAATATCTTTTTTTACATCATGTAATTATTCAATAAATAATTATCTAATATACTTTCTCATTTATTGAAACTAAATTAAATATCAAGCTATTAATTACTTATAAATTTAATTGCGATTTTAGAAGAGTACCTACCTCAAATCATAATCCAAACATGATGACATGGAATACCTCACGCTGGCGCACAAGCACGCACAAGCTGATGCCTACAATATCATAGAATTTCCTACCAACACATTTCAACAACTGAAAAATGACTAAATCACATAACAAAATAACTTACAATAAGTGAAGAAAAAAATTACAAAAACTCACCTAAATAAGGAGAAACGACATGAGCGAAGACAACACGAGTCAGAGTACGGGTGTACCCAATCAAACGGATCGCACAAAAGATGAAAGGACTGGAAGGGCTGCCAGTGAAGTGTGTGGACTTACTGGTAGTGTGTGCGACAGTTGAAAAAAATGAATGTTGGCTGAAAACATAGATGTTGTACTAGAGTGGATGGATGGCATGGGGTGGTTTGGAACACAGGTGAATGGAGGGCGGACAACAGAAAGTAGGTCTGGTAGGTGTGCGTCCACCAAAAGGAGGTATGGTGGAAGGAGTCTGCAGCTAGTGCAGCAAATGGGGACGTCGTTGGGGCACTGCACAGCTGCTGGATGGCAAGAGCAGGGAAGGGGACTGTGTCATGGGATTCTGCACAGATGATAGCCAGACAAAATAGGGAAAGGGACTGTGTCCGGGGCATTGTACCAATGATAAAAAGGGAAGACATGGTGGCTGAAGGGCTCCTACGGAGTGCACTGTACATGGGAGAGAATTCCAAGGTCACATGAATCTGGAAGGGGGTCAGCCCATGGGTGCGTGGCTGGGGAGGTGCAGAACTGGTCAGAGGAGACCCTAGAAGGAGATGGATGGCTACGGGTCTGCTTGGTTGGAGGTCAGCATGCACAGCTGGAGTGGAACATGCCGAACATTGGGATCAGGTGGTGTCAATGATCACTGGAGGTGGCCACATTTGTTAGGGTACTGGCCAGTAGCGGCAAGGCATAGGTGATGCATTGGGTTTCTGCTACATTGAAGGAGCAGGGACGGGGTGCAGGAGGCACGACTGATATAGGAGGGGTGTGAGTTGGCTGTAGGCACTGGAAAGAGAGAAGGGAGCAAGATGGTGGGTGTGAGGACAAAGGAGTAGCAGTTGGATTCATGAGTGGAATAGTGTGTGGGGTTTCCTTGTCAGATTTAAGGAAGGAGGTGGCCAATGCGACAGGTGAGAGGCAACTGGACAGGTCATGGCTGGAGGGTGTGGCTTATATGGTATAAAAGGGGAGAGGGGTAGTTGGTGTCGCATGGAGGAGTGTGAGTGAAGAGGAGAGAACCTGTACAAGGGTTAGAGTAAAATAAATAAATAAAAACAAAAAAACAAAATAAATAAAACAAAATAAAAAATTAATCCATAATAAAAACAATACACAAAAAAATAATTAAAAGAAAAATAATAATAATAATAATAATAATAATAATAAAATTAATAACAATAATATTAACAATACACCTAATAATAATAATAACATCTTCAATAATATTAGTAATAATAATAAGTACCCTTCTAAATGATAATAATCATAATACCCATAAAAATAATAAGAATAATAATAAATTTAATCTATAACAATAATAACACGAATACCATTACTAGTAATGATTATAATAACAATAATAATTATTATTATTCTTAATGGTTATAATAATTAATAAATTTCATGATAATAATAATAATAATAACACTAATAATAATCATAATTTCAATAATTCAAAAACAAGCTCATGATTAAATATGATTTCATCAGTTGTAATAATTATAATATTATCATTGCAGTTGTTCTGTGTTATTTAAATGCATTAGTCACCCTACCTTTCATTTTTATTTTATTTCAATATTTTTATAAAAAATATTAATTTTATTTTAAAGGATATGATAATATTAATGAAGCTTTTTATTAATAATGATAATAACAGTAATAATAATAACAATAAAAATAAAAATGAGAAAAACATTCACTTCACTTTAATGATAATTGTAAAATTATTATCATCAATAAAAATATTAAATAACACAAAAAGTCACAAAATATACCAATTTTAATTTTCAGAACACAAGTGGAATGTGACAATACCTAAGCAAGGCCACATGGGGTTTCCAAGATTCACACCGCCCGTGCGCCCAACAATGTCAACTAAAAAACATGCACTTTTTGACAAAACTCAAAATTTTCATCCAGGACTAACCTGAACCCCAAAATAAAATTTAAAACCTAAGGAAATAATAAAATAAATTAATTAGACAAGTCAGGGTGTGACAAAAAGGATATCATTTTTATCCTAGTTAGTAATGGTGACAACTGCCAGTACTTTGTTTAGGATTGGTCTTATTAAACTAGGACCTGACTAGGGAAATTCACCAAGATCACAGAGTGTGTGATATGTGGAGTGGACTAAGTGATCTTCATGACCCAAACCAGTATAATTTATTGTGCTCTATTTTATTTTTTTCCATTACACATACTCTCATATCAAAAAGTTACTAACTCTATCTACTTCTGATGTCAAATGACAGAATTGTGAAAAATTTAAAATGACACAATTTAAACCCTTACTGTGTCTTCCTCAAAATCTTTTTGACAACACATTTGGTATTAGAGGATGTTCTCTACAGATCTAATTTTCTTCAGTTCTATCTAACTAGAGTTAAATATTTAGACTAATATCAATAAAGAATCTCAAAAAAGTAATGTTAATAGTTCATGCTCTATATCTCAGTGGTGAGAACTACGGAGCTGAAAATAAAATATGATAATCTATTTGAAAAAACTTTTTATAATGTATACATGAAGGTCGATACACTTTATGAAATACCTAAAAAGCATAATTTCTGGAATGATGCTATAGAGGTGGAGTATGACATAAATTTCAAAGTTGTGAATGAAATCAGATGTGGTCTTGGAAAAAAAAATTCAAACGTCTATCAAAATTATCTACGACATATGAAATGTGGAAAAAAATTTCACTTTCTTATAATAGTATGAACAATGCAAGAAAGATGAGCTATGCAACAATAAAATTAAAATTCGATACATTCATAATGGTTGATGGAGAAAGCATCACTCCAATGAATGGAAAGATCAGAGAAATTATAAACAATATTACATCCATAGGTGAACCTATAATACAAGATGATCATGTGTTGAAAGGAATTAGAGTACTTACTAATTAGTGGAATGGAAATTTATCGATAATTCTCTAGTCATCACCTATCAAAAATCTGATAATGTGAGAATTGATTGAAGCTATATTGATATATGAAGCTGAAATAAAATAGGAAGTTGAATATCAAAAAGTCATTGTAAAAAAGGACACCACTAATTTAAAGTATACATCTCAAAATTAGAATATTAAAATGAAACTACAAGCCATAGAATAAAGAAAATCAGACTATCTGATTCTGAAATCGAGTTGGCTCAATTAGCCAGAAAGTTCAAAATGTTTTATAGGAAGTAAAAGGGATTCAGAAAAACCATAAAAAAGTATGAGAACGAGTGAAGGGAAGTTAGATTCTATGAATGAAAAAATCTAGGTCATATTAGACTTCACTCTCCTCAATTAAAAGGAGAAAAGAGAAAGGCAGAAATGATGTTTTAGAAAAATGATGATTATAAAAACAAAAGAAAAAAAGATATGAAGGAAACATTGATTGTTTTGGAAGACTCTAACGGTTCATCAATATCTGATTTAGAGAAGTAAGAAACAAATCAAAAAGCTAATATGTGTTTTTTGTCAAAATAAGATTAGGTACCGCCCTAATATTTATCTGATTTTGATTCAAGTTACAAAAATGATATAATGGATCCCAACTGTACTATGGAACAAGAAATATAAGACACCATATTAAAGACACAAAATATTTAAAGAATATTCATAATTAAATTTTAGGAGAAAAAGATATTTTACGTAAACAACATCAAACGTTTGTTGAGAATTTTATCACATCTAATACAAATTGTACTGACCATGAAAATAAAATTAAAATAATACAGGATAATGTAAAATCTTATAAAAGTGATTCACTTATTTTTATAAAAGGAGAAAATATACTGAAGGAAATTCTTGGTAAGAATTTAATTAAAAATGAAAGATTTATATAGGAATGAAAGGTAAACAAGCAAACTATATAAGAATTATTTTTCCCAATACAAATACTATTTTATATCTTTACTGTGGAACAGAATGACATATAAAAAAATGTTATTTGATAAATCCTCAAATAGGTGGGATTAAAAGTGATTTTATTTCAAAGAGTTTGTATGATTTAAATGAAATAAATCATAAACAAATAAATCATATTTGGATTCCAAAATCCTTGTTAGCTAACACTACTGGACCCAAACAAATATGAGTAGAATTTTTTTTGTTTAAAAAATCCTTATAGGAAACTGGTCACAAAAAAAAAAGAAACTCTATATGGTATTTGGACAGTGGATTATACAGACACATGAGTTGGAATACATCGAACTTCAATACCTTGACATAATTTGATAGTGGTCTAGTTACCTTTGGTGACGATTGTAAAGGTAATATAATTGGACTTGGAACTTTTGGAGATCCAAAGTTTGTCTTATTCAATAATGAACTATATATACAAGGATTGAATCATAACATGTTATGTATTTATGAACTTTGTGATGATGAATATTGTGTTGATTTTTTCTAATAATTCCTATTCTATATTTAATTATCATTTACTTAAATTTAGAGCACCACGAATAGATATTGTCTAAACCTTAGAATTAAATTCATTTTGTAAATAGAAAGTCAGTTGTTAAACTGCTAAGATAAAGCAATCATGGATTTGGAACAGAAGAATTGGACATTGAAATATTTATACATTGCATAAATTTTATAAGAAACAATTAGTTTCAAATTTACATAGTCTCAAGTTTGACAGTGAGAAATTCTATGATGCATGCTAGATTGGAAAGAAACACAAATATTCATTCATATTTATTAACAAAATTTCTACATCAAAGCCCCTAGAACATATCCACATGGATATGTTTGAAATATCTACAGTAGCATGTTTGGATGAAAAATTATATATATATATATATATATATATGTTTTAGTTTATGATTATTCTATATTTACATGGTTTAATTATATAAAACTAAAAAATGACTATTTATCTTTTTTTGTAAGTTAATGCAAAAGTGATCAAAATGAAAAAGGTTTTGCATAATTTCATAATAAGGTGATCAAGGTGGAGAGTTTGAGAATAAAGAAATCAATTCTTTTTTCCCAAACATGTCTATTAAACACACCTTCTCTACACCAATAATACCTCAATATAATTGAATTATGGAATAAAGATATAGAACTATTCATGAAATGGATGAGAATATGGTAATTGAATATAATCATCCTACCTACCTATGGGAAGAAGCTGTAAGAAAAACTTGTTATATAATGAGTAGAGTTTCACTTCAGCCTATTTTCAAAAATAAACCTATTGAACATTGGAATAATAGAAATCCTAAGGTAATGTATTTTAATGCTATTGGATGCATTGTGTATATCATAAACATGATGAATAATATCTTTTAAATTCGATCTTAAAGGTGATGAAGGAATACTCATAGGATATTCTATAACTTCTAAAGATTATACAATATTTAATAAAATGTAATCGATTGCTGAAGAATTAGTTCATGTGAATTTTTATGAAACTAACACTTTTAATAAAGAGAAAGATCAAACTGATGAATCTGTTGAATCATTTGACAAAAAGATACTTGAAAACCTGAAAATGATTTTGAAAATAAAATTTAGTCCAGTTTAGAAGGACAATATATAAATGAAACATACAGTGGTATGCCTGGAAAATCTAAAACCGAAAATAATTACCTTTTAAAAACTGCTATAAGAGGAATAAACATAGGAATAAGTAATAGAAGAAAAAAAGGAAATGTAGTTGAATTTTCTTCCTTTATATCACAACTTGAACCTAAATCTTTTAAATATAAAATGTAAGATGAATGTAAGATGTTATCAATACAAGAATAATTGAACTGGTTTATAAGAAAAAATGTATGGGAATTAGGTTAAAGACCATAAAATTATCCCATTATAGGAACAAAATGAGTCTTTAAAAACAAACCATATGATCAAGGAAAAATAACTAGAAATAAAGACAAATTAGTAGCTAATGGATTAATCAAGAAGGAGGTATTGATTATGATGAATCATTTGACACCAAAGCTATATTAGAATCTATTTGAATCATTTTAGCTTATGAATATCATATTAATATTAAATGATATCAGATGGATGTCAAATATTCCTTTTTAAATGGTTATTTATTGGAGGAAATTTATGTAGAACAACCTCCTGGTATTGAAAATTTTCAAAAAAAATATTTTGTTTTTAAACTTACTAAAGATCTCTATGGAATTAAGCAAACACCTAGGGCTTGGTATGAATGATTAAGTTCTTTCCTATTAAAAAAATGGTTTTACTATTGGTTTGTATGTTTTGAATCTTTTTAAGAAATAATTTTGCACTGATTTATTATTAATTCAAATCTTGGTTGATGATATTAATTTTGGAACCACAAATAAAAAAATTAATAATTTTTCAGAACTCATTAAAAAAGAATTTGATATGATCATGATGTGAGAATTAAATTTCTTTTTAGGAAATAATATTTATCAAAAATATTATTGAAATGTATTATTCCAAAGTAAATATATTTTTGATTTATTGAAAAAAAATTTCTTGATAACAATAAGTCATATTCAACTTCAATGTGTACTAATATTAATCCATGTTTTGATTATGTTGAAAAACTAGTGAAAAAATCATTGTATAGTAGTATGATTAATAGTTTATTATATCTAACTGCAAACAGACCGAATATGTTGTTTTCAGTATGTTTATGGGACAAATTTAAAACAAATCCTAAATAATCACTTACTATTTCTACCAAAATGATTTTTAGATATTTAAAAGGAACTGTTTTTCAATATCTTATTTATCTAAAAACATTTAATTTTAATTTATTATCATATCCAGATTCAGATTATGGAGGATGTATATTAGATAGAAAAAATCCCCTCAGGAACCATTCACTTCATAGAAAAATAGTTAGGGTCATGGTCGTGTAAGAATAAACAATCAGTTGCCTTATCAACAGTAGAAGCAAAATATGTACCTGGAGGTAGTTTTTGTGTGAAAGTGTTGTGGATGAAAAGCACACCAATGGAATTTGGACTTAGTTTTAATCTTAAACCTATTTTTATGTGAGTATACATGTGATATAAATTTTTCAAAACATCAAATTAGTCATTATAGAACTAATCATATTCATATTAGCCATCATTTTCTATGAGATCATATTCTTAAAAAGATATATCTTTAAATGTTGTTAACACTTAATATCAATTAGCTGATATTTTCCCTAAACCACGTCCCACTGGAATTTTTTAATTTTATAAAGGGGGAGTTAGGCTTATTTATATTTTAAATATTTTAAATTATATTATTTTAATTTATAATATTTTAATATTTTATCTGATCTTATGTTTATTACTCTAAGACTAATTTATTTTTCATATTTTTATCTTAATTTATTTTTGTTATTTTATTTAATCAGAATTTTATTTACAATGCATAATTAATGATTTTTTTGGTCAAAATTACTCTATGACATGGGAATCAAGGATATTGGTCACATGTAAGAAACCCTTCATTTTCCATACCCTTCTATTACCAAAACCATTTTTTCTAACCTAAAAAGCTCATTTTTTCTTTCCAAAACCCTAGAAGGAGAAAAGTTAATATTTTCTTTTTTTTTGAAATGATGTAAAAGAAGCAAGTTAAAGAAGGAGACACAAGAGATCCAAAGTGACATGTTAAAGAAAGAAAAATACATCAAGGAAAAGTGGTTGATTTTCATTGGTTATATCAGAAAAATTTGTACCTAAAACTGGCATTTGCATTTCAAGGGCTAGAGGATGACTTCAATGAAATAAATTTTGAATTTATTTATGAGGGAGAACTGAACTATTTTTAAAGATTGTACTGTTAATTTTTTTTGATTCCTGAGGATATAATGTTTTCAATTATTGATGATAAGGATTTTTATATTTCATAAACTAAAGTTCCAAAAATCTTAAATGGCCCTCATGAAAGGGTTTTTCACTTCGATCTTCGATTGGTTGGAGACAGGAATCACTCTTCCAAAGACATTGTGTCTTATCTTTTTTAACTCAATGAAAATTAGAAAGCTTTTTCTTAAGGATCTAGAGGCAGATCATAAGATCTTGTTCAAGTTCATTCAGACCGGTATTGCACCAATGATGGCAGAGATGGAGAAAATTTGGTACCCTGATATGTACATCATTTTTTATTTCTTAGTGACATTAAGATGAAATTTCCATGAAATATGTTTTGATATTTCCATTACTGATGTCAACAATATGCTAGGATGAATCTTTATCTATATAGATGGATAATATCTATAATTGTGTTAAAAAGGATATGATTCAATTAGTAGGTTCAAGGGTGAAGTGTCATTATATTTTTTTTTAAATGTCGTAACTCTTTAGAAATTTGGATTTTTTTTGAGTACAGTGAATGGCATGATTTCACTAGTTGGTGCTGAAGAAGAATAGAGATCAGAAGATTTTTCTCAGGGGGAGAAATGAGCTATTCAAAAGTATGGAGTTTCTAAATTATGAAATGATGACGTTTGTCAACTTTATAAGATATGTCTTATGTTTAATTACAAAGTAGAGGAAGTTGAGGATGAACAATGTGAGGAGGGACACATTATGAAACATAGAAATAGAGATGTTCAATAGGTTGAAGAGAAAGTGTTGGCTTCTGGAGAAGTAACATGTTCAATTAAATTAGATAAACTGATTCTAGGAGAAGAGATACAAGTGGATAATCAAGCTATAGAGGTCCCCCTTATACCTCTAACCGGTGATCTAATACAAGATAATACAAATGAGTAGGAGAATATTCAAGAAGCATCTGTTCAAAAAAAGATTCTTAAGAAGAATAAATTGTATAGAAACCAGTTACTGAGGTCACATATGTCATAGTGAATCAAACTTTGGAAAATTCATTTCACGACCCATCCCTCAGGGCTCGTGCCGTGACTACCCCAAGATTGCCATCCATAGGCCAGGGGGCAGTGACTAGCACAAAAGGTGTAATTCCCTAAAACTGGGAAGGCATTTCATTTATAACCTAAAACACACACAATAGAGCACACATCTGTATACAAACCACTAAGTAAAATGTATAAAAAAGAGTGTTGAAAAGTAAAAGGGCCAGAAATACAATCCCAACTATAAAGTACAAGGAACTAGGAATACAAGTACAACTAAATAAAGGATAAACAGATTTTGGGTCTTTCTATGTGATTCCTACCTGAAGGTTAGTTATAGATAGCCTCCTCAGCACTCAACTCCTATCTGTATCCTCTGTGTACCGACTCGTCGCTAGGTCCACCTTTTGCTACTATCCATTCCTGGTACTCTCAGACTCATTCAGGGATTTCTATCATCTGCAACCAACACAACGAGGTGTGGTAATATCCTGTGTAGGGGTGAGTATAACGATACCCAGTAGGGACCCTGAGACCCTAAAGGTCTCTCAAAATCCAACAAGGATAAACCACAAGGTAAAAAATCAATAGATAACCCCACTTAGGTATATGACCATACATACACATAAGTTATCGAGTAATCCATTCCAATCATGAGGTAGACACAAATGTTAATCACTCAACTCAACCATGATTTTTATTCACATTATCGAAACCAGGGCTACTGGAGAACTCCTCCTCTGTTGAGTATAGTAGGCCTGCCATGACACAAAGGCGCTTCCCACTAACCTTGGACTGCTGAGATACTCCTCCTATTGAGTATCATGGGTCTGCTGTGTTAAAAAGGCTCTCCCCACCATGGGTCTGCCGCCATAACCAGTTGCAACCCTTAATAGCATGTAGAGGTACTCCTCCTGTTGAGTACCGTGGGTCTGCTGCTACAACTAGACGCTCCTCCACCATGGGTCTGCCGCGACATCAAGGCGCTCCCCACTGGCCTAGTTGAGTCACTCCGAGTCAATCAGTCAGTAGTCGTCAAGTCTCAACTAGATACTAGGTCTCCACACTCTGTTCACTCATCACTGGAAATATCCACTACATGAGCTACTGGTCCAAAATACAACTATCACGAAGTCCCATGAAGAAGTATCTCAAAGTTCCACCACATCATAGAGGTCTCAACACAATAGATGACTATTTCGTTCTGTTTTTCGGCCACGAAAGGCCCAACGGCTCCGTATCCAATGATTGATGGACCTGTTTTCCAGAGGAAGGCATTCGTCGGATGGTCTGACTAGCGACTCTTAAGAACTCACATTGGTCGAGATAATGGGAAGTTGGGCTCATCGCACCCTTTTTTGGGGGAATTATTTCATGTTCTAGGACTCTCTTATATATTTAAGACATATTCATATGTTTGAGAATCTTTGGTTTATACCCAAACATAGTATCCACATATTTAACATTGGTGTGCAACGATCAACTGGACGTAGGGGTTAAGAATCATTTATACCCGAGGTTTACCATCCCTCATTGGATTAATGACCCCGAAGAGCTGGAACTCGCTTGAGGCGGCACTAGGAGTGGAGTAGTGTACCGACGTGGAGATTATCGGATCGACCGACTGTTGGGATTGAACCTCAGGTAGGCTTCCTACATACCCTACTTAGGAAGTAGGGATCAAAGTAAACGTAGTTTTCATAGGTGTCGGGGAACCAACGTGAAGAGAGACCAGGTGGTCCAATGGGTGGTGAGATTGAACCTCATGGAGGGTTCCTACGTACCTTGTCTAGGAGACAGAAATCAAAGTCCATGTAGTTCACATAGGTTTTGGGGAACCGACATGAAGAGAGACCAGGTGGTCCGATGGGTGGTGGGCTTGAACCTCATGGAGGCTTCTGACGTACCATGTCTTGAAGGAAGGGATCAAAGTCCACATAGTTCACATTGTCTTGGGACATAAGCTCTGGGGAATCCAAGAATGACAGATTAGGGCATAGACTCTGAGGAGTCCCATATAAGGATGTCATGGTCGATGCTTACTCTAAGCCCATGGTAGTCAGGCTCGGTGTGAGAAACAAGAGGCAGCAGGGACCAGAGGATCACGCCGCGAAAGGTGCGTCCGTGAGAAGCAGAATGGGGCATACGCATAAAGGCGGCCCAGGGTGATGAATTGGGGCTTACACTCTGAGGAGGCCCAGAAGGTCGGGGCGTCCTCCGAGATGGACACCCAGGGCGAAAAAGCCCAGTGGGAGAGGGAAAGGGGGTGCTCCTATGCCCATCTCCTCTCTTTTAGTGCACGAGTGCTTCCTTATGATGGGTATTTTACCACCTTAGAGGAACCCTCAATAAGTGGAGGGGTAGAAAAGGGGTTCCCGTGCTCAGAATCCACATTACCATGGGAATGTGAATCCAGGAATGCTTTGGGAATCTGTTCAAGGGTTAGGGAAATACCTTTGCCCCTATTTAAAGTGGGTATGTGAACTCAAAATGGCGCGCTGATGCTCCTGAAAGTTATACCATGTGAATCTGGTGGGTCTAGAGGAGGCCTTGGCTCAGGGCCGATGAATTGGCCATTGAAGGAGTCACGAAGGACCTGGTTGGATCGGAAGGATTTTACCTGGCTTTGGAAATGAGAACACTGAAGTACTTGGCGAGCCACCAATAGGTATGAGTGGTGGCGCCCTTCACGTGGGGAAGTTCCATGTGGCTGGAGAATCCGTCCGCGAACCAGGGTGGTTCGCGGCTTCAAGTTCAATCGGCGATGCAGGGTGGTTCGCGGCTTTGGGTTCAATCCGCAAACCAGGGTGGTTCATGGAGGATTCCAGACGGGCAGTGGCGGCCAAGGGCTACGCCTATCGGAGGCTCGTCGGTCGGATCTTCACCTGCGGAGGAGGGTGTTTCGTGGTTCGACAGATGAGAAAATAGGCATAAAATCCCTGGTCCGCAGGGAAGTCATACACGAAGTGGGGTATGGTTCGCGGATCTCCTTTTTTTTATTTTAGGTTCGCGGTTCTCCAAATTATTATGCATATTCCAATTCCTTCTTAATTCATATACCTGCTGTGGTTTCCGGATGGGAACTTCACTATTCGCGAAATCTGAAGCCTTCCTTCAACCGATTTCCATCCGAATCTCCAATCCCTCCGAATTCGATTCCAATTATCTGATCCTTTCCTTCTTTCCCCCTTGGTCTCCTTTTATAGAGTGGGGAAAGGAATGTATCTGTGTCCACATGACACCTCTTGCGGATTCCCATAAAGAAATACCTGGTTCACTGCTAACTTGGTCAATATGCGATTCGCGGTGGGTATTGATTGCTCCTCTCCTCCGCGAGGCAAACTCAGGGAGTGCTCCGCAGCTATGGAGGGTTCCACCTCCCTTCTGCGATCGACAGCGGGTGCAACTTGAACTGGTTAACGCGGTCCGCAGTTGGGGTGGTTCGTGACGGTGAACCGAACTGGTGCCCATCCTGCCTCGTGACAGTGGAGGCCTTCCGCCTCTATTTCGCGAACGACAATGGTTCGAGGAGGGGGTGCCTTGCGATGTCTGGCCATGTTGCCCTTCCATGTACCATTTCGTGGACCGATCCTTTTTTTCACTTCTTTGATAATTTTCCCTAATTATTTTTTGGGATTTGGGTAAAATTTCCTTTGTGGATTTTACAGGACCCTACAAATGCCCCCCATCAGAATGGGGTCCAATCAGAATGACAAGGAGGACATTCTAATGTAAAGAGGTCCTGAAACTGAGATGGTGTGTGGTAGAAAGGTGGACACGGTAGTGGGCCATTCCTATAAATACGGGGAGCCCTCACACTTGTCCTTTACCGAATTCTTCACGAAACCAGAGCTCCTTCGCCTCCGTGTGTTTGCTCCTTTGCGAAGTACCTCATCTGTGAACTGCCAGCAGCCTCTATGAACCATTCCTTCCTCACGGTCGCCTTCATCCATGAACCAAATTCCCGACCGTGAACCATTACTCTTAATTAATTAATTAAAAAGTAAGTGATTATGGGTTGCAGAGAAAGTTTCTTCATGGTCTCGATGCTCCACAGACTAAGATCTCTTGAACATTAAAAAGTATCTGAATCTTCCTAATAAACTCGGGATGGAATTTCTATGGAGCGACATTTTTTGCAGTTTCATGGCCAATGCTCAGCGGGTCAGGGCTTCACGGACTGATTTCATGAAGGGATGGTTCATGGGATAGTGCCACCGCAAACCATCCTCCAAGGCCTCCTTGAGGATTTTGATTATGAAGGCTCCTTACCCATTCATTTGGTTATTTTAGTCCATATTTTTATTCTGGACTAACCAATTGTTGGATCTTATTGTGCAGGGAGAAAATATGGTTCCCCCTCGTTCTACACCGAGGCCTGCTGCAGATCCCCTCTCAACTGGCTCAAAGAGACGTTCAGCTATGATTCACAGAGTGGAGGGAGTCAATGAGGACCCCAGTCGGTCCATTATTCCTGATGACGATGCACTGATGAACCTCCTCTCTCCAAAGCTTATGAGTTATCCATTATCCAATCAACTCCCGCTCTACGGCTTCGGTCTTCCGGATGACATCCCCATCCCACCTAATTTCGCAGGTCTCCCTTATCCTTTCCTAGAAGAACCTTGTAAATCCATTCATGCAAACCTTACCCAATCTGAGGAGATAATCTCCAATTTTGGTCCGAAAGAAACATTTATTCTGAGGGGCTCTGTCTGGACCCAAAGCGATCAGTGCACTCGAGAATTCTCTCAGAAATATGTCCTTAAAGATTACCCTTATATTATAAACCTTGCTCGAAGGGATCCAAATGTGGGATGGGTTCCCAGGTGGGATCTCCGGTCCGGTGGGCTCTTCTCAAATGATTGGGCTTGGGCTTTCTGGGTCCATCATCTTTCTCGAGAGTCTCCTGATTCACTGGAAGCGGTCAACCTATACTCCGCTGTGTGGGCTTCACAATTTGATGTTTACCCACCATCTTCGATCCTACCCAACCTGTTCAGCTGTTGGTGTTCAAGTACTAATAATTTCCACCTTTCCCACGGTGAAGTCGGCATCAATCTATAAGACATATACCAGATAGGAGGACTGTCGATTGCTGGCAAGATGTATGACGAATTGTTTTCCCAAT
The DNA here is from genome assembly GCA_963277665.1 of Viscum album. Lineage (NCBI taxonomy): Eukaryota > Viridiplantae > Streptophyta > Magnoliopsida > Santalales > Viscaceae > Viscum > Viscum album. Next base: position 763,826,198 of record OY728119.1, on the reverse strand, counting down.
CTCTATGCATGGGATGACATTGAACATGTGCCTTTATTAGAGAAAGAGTTGCTGACCATGGTGGAGCAGTCATTGGGTCAAGACTTGTGTGCCTGCTCGCTTATTCCTTATAGCACTTGGATAGGGTTATTTTTGAACACCACTGGTCCTATGCCAAAGATTAAGCGTCCCACGACCGATCCTTCCCAACAGTCACGAACCATTCAAGGTTCTTATTGGGTGGTGCTGGAAGCAGGTGACTACCTTTCATGTGGTTACGAGGTGCGCCCTGGTGTGTCACCTGTGCTCCGGTTGGCCGGTCTATTTTCTATCTTTTTGAGCGGATGGCTATTTCCTTCCCGGGATGTTAACCAAGGTGTCAGGGCCTGCACTTTGATGATGGCGGCAGAGTTAGGAGAGGGCCACTTGGTGAATTTAGTCGTGCCTTCTTTGGCCCGTATCTATGAGCTACTGGGCCACATGCAGGTAGGTGTGTCACCCTACTGTCTATGTGGGCCATTTCAATTTTTTTACGGTTGGGTGGTGGATCACTGTCACTATTATGAGTATCGTCACAACACGACCATCCCACTTCCTACCTTTGTGGCTACCCTACTGTATATAGCCGGTGTTCCCTTGAAGTCTCTCTACACTAGTGAAGTCCTCATGCTCCTGAGTGACATATCCCAGTTCATCATCACTCCCTACCCAACCCCTTCTTGTGTCTTAGTTGACAACCACAAGGGGGAGCCTGGAGGAGCACTCTTACATTATCTTCCTGCGGGACGAGTTTCTGTCCGCACGGATCAATGGTGTTTGTTTGTGCGAGCTGTACGTCTCGTGTCTCTTTTCTCGCCAGTTAGGGTGCATGCATGTCCAAGCTTCTCTTCCCCCTTCTCAGGCTCAAGGACTGCATCCAGCCATACTTCGTCAGTGGTGGATGATGTAGACGTGAGGGGGTTCTGACGCAAGCGTTCCCCTACCTGATACGGCCGCAGCTTCCGGCCTTTCCATGGAGTATGAAAAAACATGGGTAAAATACTATCCTGATGGGATCCTAGGGAAGGCTGTCTGGCAGGCTCCCAAATCAGGCGGTATGGTGGCTGTTGCATCCACTACACCTTCCTCAACAGTTTTAAGGGAGGACTGACTAATGGCTCGTCGATCGAAGAGACTCAGAGAACATCACTCTCCCAACACTATGGTGGCCGCAGTCCATACAAATTAATCCTTCTTGTGGGTGGATGAGGACGGACCTGTGGTGTCGGGTCCCAGAAAGACCATCCCGGAGGTTCCACCAGTCGATACCAGGCTTAGCAACACGGTACCCAATCCTGAACCGGGGTTAGTGGCTCCAGAATTTCCAACATCAGAGTCAAATTCTAGTGACCACACGTCCGCATGGGCTGTCATGCCAGACATTTTGCTCGTGTCATCCAGTGAGGATACCATAGATCCTCATACCATAGTGGACCATCGGGCAGTGCGCAGGTGGGCCTAGCCATGAATCTATGAAATCATCACCGAGACCCCCTTTGTCAAAATGGAAATGAAAACTGAAGCTCTTCGTCAGCTCTTCCTGAGTTTGGGGTCAGGTGGCTTTGACTATTGGAAGTTCCATTCTCTTGCTTGCCAAGTTGTCCTGGCCCGCGAGGAAGCTGTCACTAGTGAATGTAAGATTTCTCACTTTGAGACCACTCATTGTGGGGCCCTAAACTTGGAATAAACCAAAACAAAGCTTCATTAACTGATAGCACGGGAGGCGATTTCTCGAGATCAGGTGGCAATCATATCCTCTGAGTTGCATGCATGCAATGAACGGGCCGTGATGTTGAGGGATCACTTATCGGCTATGAATGGTTGTCTTGAAATTACCAGAAAATGGATCAACGATCTCCAAAACGCAGTGGATCGTATCCATCTAGTGGCTGAGGTTGAAACCAGGGGGAAGGCACTGTTGGAACAATCTTGCAATGACCTTCGCCGCGCAGTCATTGATCTGGTGGGGAGAGCAAGTCAGGCTTCTTTATAACTATCTGAGATACTTTTTATCCCCTGTTTTACTTACCCCCTATCCCCCTTTCTTTTTTTTATGAAGGAGAGACCCCAGCTTGTGGACATCATCCCCTTTTTTCTGAATGAAATACAATCTCCATCAATCACTCCTTGTTGTAGAATTTGATTGCTACTTAGAATAATAAAAATTCACTGAATCAGAACTAATCATGACTCAGGAAAACAAGCCCTAATTTTTGCCTGAACCATGGGATCTAGCGAGCATAGTCCGACTATTGCTAGGGTTTTATAAGAAAACCCTCAAATTTTTTGTCTTTTTCTTCTTTTAATGCCCTGATTTTTCCTGGGCCCATTCGGTATGGACCCTGCGGGTATAAGTCATATTTTCCTTAGGTCACCCTTTTCGGGTTTTCGTCCTAACAGGCTTTGTGCCACTTTTTTCTGTGAGCAGTTTAATGTACAGCCGACAAGACTCTCATTACTGATGTTTTAGGTCGAACAGCTTTGACCAAATATGGTGGGGCGAGGGCCCCAATGGGGTTCAACTGATTAAAAGATGTCTTAATACCCTTCAGACACATATGGGGGGAAACATGTTTGAATTTGAGCGGCATGCAGGTCATATCTCATGGCATGGGAGTCATGCCAGTATACAGAGGTAAGAATAGCATTGCCAAAGGAAAACTTACATTTGGTATACGGGCCAGGGGAAATCAATATTCATAGCCGCTGAGGTCATGGTATGCATAGTCATACAATGGTGTCCTTAAGTCAAAGACTTATCCATTTCTGATGGCCAGGGGACATCATGGAAGTCTTGCTTATGGACACCACTATTGGTGGCATGGAATGAAATGAAAACCACCAGGGGTGGCTCAGAAGGGGATTGTTACATCTGAAAGGGTTTTGGGAACATCCGTACTAATCAAGAGTGTGGTCTGGAGACCACCTCCCTACACATTTAGTTAGCGTAAGGGATGATTGAGGCTTGACGTAGTTTAAAGTCATGCAACTGGGACATCATATGAAATGGAACGAGTTCTCCTGGTTCTCAGTAATCTCATCAAAGATGTTCCTCCGCATTCAGGGAGTATTATGAAAGAGGTTGGTAATCGGTATCTCAGAGGGTTTCCGAATCCCAGGATAGAAATGGGGGCTCAGAGGCCAAGAGGCGTACGGAGAGAAGCATTGCCGAAGGAAAACTTGCCTTTTGTAGACGGGCCAGGGGCGATCAATATGCAGTTCCACTGAGGGAATAGTATGCATAGTCATAAAAATGTGTCCTTAAGTCAAAGACTATGCACTTACGATAGTCGAGAAACTTCAAGGAAGTTGAGATTTGGAACCACCAGGGGTGGCTTATGAGAGTTCGGCTTTTTCTGAGTACAATTTATGGTTTATGATGAGAGGGTGCCTGAATACGGGGGAAATATCTAGACTAAACTACCTGAGAATAGGTGATGAAATTATTTCTCACGCTGGTGTGAGGTGGTGGTTCGTGCAGGTCTGACCCATGCACTACAAGACAGAGAAAAGCCTCTATTTCTTACTGAACAAGTAATGGGTTCGACCGTGTAGTTTAACGTCATGCAGTAAGGATGAGGATCATTATTAAAGGTTGCTATGCAGTTTTACATCATGCAGCAAGGACGGATTCCGTGCAGTTCAGCGTCATGTGGTAAAGATAGGGATATCTTTAAAGGTTTCTGTGTAGTTTAATGTCATGCGGTGAGGACAGGGGGAATTTTTGAAGGTTTCTATGCAGTTTAAAGTCATGCAGTGAGGACGGGGGCATTTTTGCAAAGGCTTCTCTTCATCAAAATGTAACTGGGCTTGAATACCTCAACATTCCCTAGATGTGGAAGGGGGTTGATTGGTGTAAATCATGGTCCCAGGGCTTCTTGGATCAGTGGAGGTGATATGGGGGCTCTGAGGCCGGTAAGCGTATGGAGCTAGGAAGAGCATCACCTCTGAAAATCTTACCTTTGATGGACGAGCCAGGGGCTATCATTTTGCAGAGCCGCTGGGGGCATGGTATGCATAGTCATAAAAAGGTGTCCACATGTCAATAACATTTCTATTCTGATGGATGTGAGTGGTTATGAGGATCCGCGATTGTCCGGGCCACTATGTATGTCATCTGATGAGGAAATATCTAGGCATGTCAGGGACATTCATCATTGGGTGCTGTTAAGGCCTAAAGAGCCACCTGAACTGATTTATCTTATTCATGGAGGTGTGCCTTCACTCCGTGCAGTTTAACATCGTGCAGTGAGGATGAGGTACTCCTAGTTTATCGGTCATAGCACTCGGACCATTGGGTGACTATTTCTGCAATCACTTGAAGGATAATTTGGTCAGGATGTTTTGATATACATGGAACAAGGTGGAGGATGAAGGTCATAAACTGCAACTTTGTGCTTTCCCGGATCAGGAGGTATGGTGTGGGGGCTCTGAGGCTAGTATATGTACGCAGCTAGGAGAAGTACCACCCGAAGAAATCTTACCTTTGATGGACGAGCTAGGGACTATCATTATGTAGAGCGGCTCAGGGCATGGTATGAATAGTCGTACAAAGGTGTCCCTGGGTCGATAACATTCCACTTCTGATTCCATGAATTATTATGAATATCCGGGATTCCTCACAGTGCAGAGTTCGACACGTGGGGATAATGGTGTCCATGTATACAAGAAACATCTTCACCACAATTGTCCATTGAGTCAAAGTATCCTAGTCCTGGATTGATGCTTGCTGATGCAGGTCGCTATGTGAACCACTGGCAGACACACAGGCTAGCCAAGTAGGGAAAACCTGGAAACACCCAAATGTGAAAAAGGTGAATGAACTTGTAATCCACTTCTCTATAATCTTTTGGATCAAGAGGTATGGTATAAGTCTCTGAGGTCGGTAAGCATATGGAGCTAGGAAGAGTGTCGCCTGTGGAAATCTTGACATTGGTAGACGGGCCAGGGGCTATCAATATGCAGAGCCGCTGAGGTCATGGTATGCATAGTCATGCAAAGGTGTCCACGAGTCGATGACTTTACACTTCTGATGGACATGAGTGGTTATGAAGATCCATAAATATGTGGGTAGTGGAGTCTGATGTATGGAAAGGATGTATCCAAATGTGCAAGGAGTATCTCCATCTCGTATCGCCATGTGTCTTGGGTGGGTCACGATGAAGTCCATACGGTTTAACATCATGCGGTGAGGACAAACTCAATGCAGTTTAATGTCATGCAGTAAGGATGAAGGTGACCCGATGTGAAAGAAAAAAGGGGGTCTGCGGAGTTTAACGTCGTGCGGTGGGGACATCTTCCGTGATGTTTAATGTCATGCAGTAAGGATGACTTCTGTGTGGTTTAACGTCATGATGTAAGGAAGAAGATATACACCCCATGCAGGTCTGGTCCGTACACGGGGGAAGGGGGAATTTTTAACATCATTGTCCGTGCAGTTTAACGTCGTGCGGTAAGAACGAGAAGTACACCCCGTGCCGGTCTGGTTCACACATGGGGGGAAAGGGCATCTTATGTTTTCAAGGGTCTGGGCCAGGACTGGGGATCTTGGTGTCGCTATGTATCCTGCAAGGTCAGGAATCAAGACGTACGTAGTTCTCTGGAATCCGTGTAGTTTAACGTCATGCGGTGAGGACGAAGTACACGTCATGATGGTCTGGTCCATACACAGTGGGATGAGCATTTTTTTTGTTTTGTTTTTTTTTTGAGGTGGCTAGTCTAGGATAGGGAATCTTGGAGTCTCTACATATCTTGTGAGGGCATGAATTATGCCTCATGTAGTTCTCTGAAAGACGATACACTCTGTGAAGGTCTGGTCCATACACAGGGGAAGAGGGAATTTTTTTTGAAGTGGCTGGGCCAGGATAGGGAATCTCGGCGTCGCTACGTATCTTACAAGGGAAAGAATCAAGCCATACGTAGTTCTCTAAAAAGATGATACACCCCTTGTAGGTCCGGTCCGTACATGAGGGAAAGGGGACATATGTTTTTTTAAAGTGGCTCGGGCCAGGATAGGGAATCTCGGCTTCGCTATGTATCCCTTGAGGGAAGGAATCAAGCCATACATAGTTTTGTGAAAGACGATACACCATGTGTAGTTCGGGTCCATACACAGGGGAAGAGGGCATTTTTTTTGAAGTGAATGGGCCAAGATAGGGAATCCCGGTGTCGCTATGTATCCTGCGAGGGAAGGAATCAAGCCATACGTAGTTCCGTGAAATCCGTGCAGTTTAACATCATGCGGTGAGGACGTGGTCCATACAGTTTAACGTCTTATGGTTAGGACGTGGGGGAATTATTATATTCTGTTTAGTTTAACGTCATGCGGTGAGGATGAGGTGCTCGGCAGTTTAATGTCATACAGCTCGGACAAAGAGTTCTCTATCTCTATGCAAAATACTTCTTCAAGAATCTCACATTGGTAGGAGTCGTGGTGTATTTCCCGTCCATGGATATCTTGGCATATGCTCCATTGGAGTTGACCTTGTGTAGAACATATGGTCCTTCCCACTTGGGCTCCATCTTTGGAGGCTTTATTCCAGGTATCATTGGGGTCTGGAGGACCAGTACTAATTATCCTTCCAAGAAAGACTAGAGGCGGACCTTTTTATTGAAGGCTCGTGTGATCCTGTTCTGGTACACTTCTAGGTGGTGCAGAGTGTGCAACTACTTCTCATCCAGCTAGTCCAATTCACCTAGCTACTTTTCTGACTACTCATCATTGGATAGATGATCACAGATGGTAACGCGGAGTGAGGGGAGTTGGAGTTCAATTGCCAGGACCTCCTCCGTGTCGTACACCAATGAGTACAGGGTAGACCGAGTAGCATTGAAGATTGTGGTTCAATAATCCCACAATGCATGGAGGAGTTTATCCATCCATGACTTCTTGTCTTTGTCCACCATTTTCTGGAGGATGTTTGACAAGGTCCTGTTGAAAGCTTCTATCTATCCGTTGGCTGCTTCATGGTAGCGGGATGTGTGGTTATCCTTGATACCATACTCGTGGTATAGCTTTTCCAACTCAGCAGAGCAGAAATTGGTGCAGTTTTCTATTAGTATAGTATGAGGGACACCAAATCTGGTGATGATATTGTTCTTCACAAAGCTGACAATATTTCTTGCCCCGATGTCATTGAGGGGTATGGATTCTGTCCATTTGGAAAAGACGTCGGTTTCCGTGAGGATATACTTCAGCTGCTTAGCCATGGCGGGAGGATATGGTCCCACAATGTCCATCCCCCAGATGGAAAATGGAAAGGAGTAATTAACATGATGAAGTAACTCTAGGGGCTGGTGTATGAAGTTGGCATGAATCTGGAATGAGTGGAATTTCACGGTAAAATGCTTGTAGACTCGTGCCATTGTGGGCCAGTAGTACCCAACCCTTCAAACCTGATGGGAAAGCTTGGTCCCTAGTTGATGTGCTCCACATGCTCCTATATGTACTTCAGTCATGACGGTAGCAGTTTATTTTCCTTCAATGCATCTGAGGAGCACTCCATCGAGGACTCGTTTGTAGAGGACATCTTCCTGACCTATGCCACCATATAGAACAAAATTGATTTCCCTTCTCCATATTTGCTCTCGTTTATCCCTGTCTGATGGAAGCTATCCCCGTTGAAGGTAGTTCGTGATGGGGGTCATCCAGCCGGTAGCAGGAGCATATGGCTCAGGGACAGGACTGACTTCGGGTATCTCTTCCATTTTAGGTTGAACAAATGGAAATACCATTCGACGGTGAGCAATACTGATAACCATTTCATCCTAGTCTGGGTCAGCTAGGGTTGTGGCCGCGTTGGCTAATGAATCAATATGAGCATTCCGGGACCGGGGAATATAAGTCAACGTTGGTTCTGTGGAGAACTCATCCATTAACCCTCAAACATGGACAAACAAAGGGGATCAACTCCTCCTTTTTAATACCATAGTCACCATTGACTTGCTTGATGACCAGCTCCGAGTTACCTTTTACCATAAGGTGTTGTACTTTTTCCTGGAGTGTGAGCTCTAGGCCTTCAATGAGGTCTTGATATTCCACTTCATTTTTCGCACATCCCTCTGAAAGGAGGAAGGAATACGGAAAAATGTCTTTTCTGGGGACACGAGTATTATCCCCAGACCCACTTTGTTGAATCTGGGATCCTCCATCCTCTTCCCGGTGGGGCTTTGGGACGCGCCATCAAAGTACATTTCTCATGCTGGGACATCCTCTTGAACCTAGATGATATCTTCATCAGTTAGTTTAGCGTCCGGTGAAGTGGTCCTTGTTGAAGGGTTCTCTGTCAGAAAGACTGCTAATGCCTGGCCCTTGATGGCTTTTTTGAGGCATGAACCGGATGTCGAACTGTTGCAGGATGACCGCCCATTGGAATAGGCATCCAGTTAGCATCAGGAGACTGAGGATGTACTTGAGCGGGTTACTCTGTGAGATCAAATGGTCCTCATGATGCTGCAGATAATGTCGCAGCTTTTGAACTGTGAAGACCAAGGCCAGATAGCTCTTCTCAATATTTATGTATCGTGTCTCCGCATCAATCATGGTCCAACTGAGGTAATAGAGATTTCTTTCGCTGCCTTCGTCATTCTTCTGTGCGAGGAAGGCTCCCAATGACCGTTCTAGAGCCATCACATATAGAATGATAGGCCTTCCTTCGACCGGGGGCATGAGCACCGGTGGGCTCAAGAGGTACATTTTCAAGTTGTTGAACGCCTCTTGGCAGTCGTCCGTCCATTGGTATGTGATCCCCTTCTTCATCAACCTGGTGAAGGGAAAACATTTGCCTACCAAGTTGGCTATGAACTGGCGAATATAGGCAAGGTTTCCTTGGAATTCCCTCAACTCAGTGAGATTTTGAGGGGGTGGTAGGCTCAAGATAGCCTTCGCCTTCTCAGGGTGGACTTCAATGCCGTGATGGCGTATGACGAAGCCAAGGAACTTCCCTGAGGTAACCCCAATGGTGCATTTGAAGGGGTTCATCTTCAAGAATTACTGTCAGAGCTTGTGGAAGATGGTCTCAAGGTCCGTTAGGTGATCCGAGCGCTGTCTGGACTTAACCACTAGGACATCCAAGTAACATTCAAAGAATATCCCTAGTAACGGCTTAATGATCCGATGCATGGCATGATGATACGTGGAGCCAGCATTCTTGAGACCAAAGGGCATGACCCTATAACATAATACCCCTTGAGGGGCCCTAAAGGTAGTGGCTTATTCATCTTCTTGGGCCATCCTGATTTCATTATATCCAGAATAGTCGTCCATGAAGGATAGAGCCTCATACCCAACCGTTGCATCAATTACAAACTCGGTGATTGGAACCGGGAAGTCATCTTTCAGACAATGCCGATTAAGGTCTATGAAGTCAATGTTGACACGGATTTTCCCATTCATTTTCTTGACAGGGATGATTTTGGCCAACCAAATGGGGTACTGGACCTCCCTGATAAAGCCTTGTTTAATGAGCTTATCGACTTCAGCCTCTATCTTGGCAGCATGTGAGGGGTGTGTCCTTCTAGCAGCCTGTTTGTAGCCCCGGTGGTCTTCTGGAAGACCCAGGTGATGCATCTCTACCTTAGGATCAAGTACTGGAATTTCTATGTAGTTCCAGGCAAATACAACCCGATGTTTCCTTAGGAAGGAGGTATATACCTCGTGTTCCTCGGGTGACATGGCTGCGCTAATGAGAGTTGGCCTCGGGTCTTCTTCGGTACCCAGGTTTATTTCCCTGAGCTCATCCACAGTAGTGGAGATACCCTCCACAAATGCGGGAGGGGCATCTCTGAGATCTTCGCCCACTTCTTCTCCCAAGTCCCCATCTCCATGATCTGACGAGGAGAGAGTTTCAAGTCTTAGCCTTCGAGGGTTTGAGGGAGAGGCATCGTGGGCATCCCTGCAAGAGTATTCATCCAAAAATCGAGGGCTAGTAGTCATTCCTGCATTGTCGTGCTCGGCCATCGTGGATGAAGTCATGAGGACATCTGAATGCGCGTCTGGACTTAAACTCCAACTCTCAACATGGTTGATGGGAAAGAGATAATCTCTGTCAAGCTGCCTGAGGGGGTCATCGGGGACTATTTCCAGGCCATTTGGGGAGGGGATCCAGTCGATGCCATCAATCAAAGGATTCTTCTTCTTTTGCACATAGAACCCGGCGTCGATTTAATGTGACTCAAAGAGATCGAAAGGGGTCTTGTCAGCGTGCAACATTCTGTTTTTTCCATTGACGTAGTACTTGATACACTGGTGGTATGATGAAGGAACGACCATGTGATTATGGAGCCATAACCTTCTCAACAGGGCATTTAATGTCGTGCTCTGTCGGACCACGAGGAATTCTATGTAGGCTACCAGGTCACCAAAATGGGTCTTTAGCTTAATATGTCCCATTGGTTTCTGCACACTCTTTTCATAACCTAACAATGTTGTGGCTGAGGGAATTAGATCATCCTCACTATCACCCAACTTATGGAGTGTCCATAGGGGAAGGAGGTTAACATTAGAGCCATTGTCTATAAAGACTTTTCAGATCGCAATACCATTTAGTGTGTCGGACACATATAGTGGTCTGATGTGTCCTTTCATGATGGAATCTTCATCCTGATCGGTGATGGAAATCATCGCATTGCATTCAGCTGGTCCAGTCTCCATCCGGTAAATCTCGGTGGCAGCTACCTCGGCTTGGAATTCCTGGGGGTTGATCAATGCTTCGTTACGCGCCTCCCTAAGGTCGGCTGACAAACTTAGGGCATCCAAGATTGACAACATGGCCGGTACTGATGCCAGCTACTTAAGGATGTCGTATTTTTTCTACAGAGGTCGATGCTTCTCCGTTGGCAGGAGTGTCTTAGTGGGTACTTTGGGAGATGGAACATTTGATGATGAGGGACCGACAGCGGGGTCGGATGTTGATGGTGTTCTCACATTTTGAAGACTTGTCCTGGTTGGTTTGTTTGTGCACCCTAGGCGACCAGACACTTGCTCCTCCTCTGGTGGGTATTGCAGAACAACAGGGCCAGAGTGGCTGCTTCTGGAGGTGGAGGGGCATTCCCTCTCCTGCTGAGTCTGCTGAAGGTCCCTCCCATGAGTTTCCGCAATATTGATGGTCTGGGCCAGGGTCCAACCGTAGGGTGGGTTTCTCCCACGGCTGCGCCCCATGGTATCCCCTGCCTCTACGATTCCTCCTCTCGGATCCTCGTGTAGGAAACTTGGGTTTGTAATCATACCATTTTTCAGGGAATGATTCAATGAGATGGATGAAATTGATAGAACCAAAGATTGGATCTTCATCCTCTGACAGGTCAACCTGGTCGGTTGTCTCAGATGGTGCCGTTTGGTGGGTCGGTGCCCGTTGTGCCAAATTTGAAAGCATGAAATCTTCCAGGGTTGGGACTCACTTTGGCCTCGTCGCGGACTGCTCCTCTTGTGATTTCTTCCTCCTTTGACTCCGTCCGGATGACCGGCTTGTGGAGGGTTGTGAGGCCGATGTGGTCGGCTTAGCGGCTCTAGGGCCTGCTGGTGGCAACACCGGCTACTGTAGTTGAGCTCGGAGTATTCCCTGGGCTCGGTTGATAGTCTTCCGAGTCATCAAGTTGTCAAATTTCTTCCCCTTCTTGCTGGTGACTTTCTGCCACCCCTCCTCTTTGTCGGAGTCGGTGGTAGAGATACATGCCACATGTGCTGGGGGTGGTCCCAGCTCGACTTGTTCGGAATCTACCATCTTCTGTAGTAGGTCTTTGAAGATGAAGCACTCTCGGATACTATGCCCCAACATCCAAAGGTAGGGGCAGTAATCTGGCCTTTCGTGGCGGCAGACTTATTCAGGTTTTCTTGGCACCGGGAGGCGGATCAAGTTGCAATTCATGGCGGAAATGAAGTACCCATGAACTTGATCATCTTAGAATAGGTATACTTTTTTTCTTCACTCCTCAAATTGGTTCTGCTTCGGTCCACTCTGATCATCCCGTTTAGGCAGGGGAGATCGCTGATATATAGGGTGCCCTTGACATTTTGGTGGAGGCCTGAACGATGGAGCGGGCACTGGGGCCGGCTTGATTGTGACAATGTACGCTTGAGCTCTAGGGGCTCTTTTCGCAGGAGCCTACAAAGAAATTCAGGAAATTGAATTTGTCCACTGCAGGGAGTCCTCAGTTATATGTGCAATGGCCGAGAGATGGCAGAAGCCAGTAGTTCACCCCACCTGTATGAGTGTTGTTCGCAGCTCATCTCTAAGATTATCGACGCATATGGCTTGAATCTTATCTTGGGGCATTGGCCTATTCAGAGAATAGGTCAGACCTTTCCATCTGGCAATGAAATTTGAGACCCTCTCATTCTCCATAAGCTTGCAGTTCATGAGATCACTGACCATTGTTTTAGGCAGCGTTGAGCTAAAGTGGAATAGGAACTGCTGCCTAAGGTCCTCCTAGATCTTTATCGACTAGGCCAGCAGACTCGTATACCAAACAAAGGCAGATCCATTCATGTTCCGTATGAAGCATCTGAGTTTCACTGTTTCTTGCTGTTCCGGAGTCCCCATCATAGGGTTGTAATAGGACGCATAGTTCATCAAATTCTACTCTGGATCACCTAATCCATTAAAGATGGGGAATACAGGGCTCCCAAAATTGGGTGGAGGTGGTGTGTCGGTCACCCAATCTAGGAAGGGTTTCTGCTCCAGCTATATCGGAGCGCGTCGACCTTCCATCGCTTCCAATCAAGCTGTTAATGCCTCGATGGTATTGGTGAGTCCCCAGTTTACATCCTGTTGTGCCTGGTCTTGGGAAGGCGTAGTCTGAGGCATTGCCTGAGGCTCCGGATTGGCCGACACTTAGGTTTCATATTCCGTTCAGGGTACCCTCGGGGGGTTCGGGCATACTTGCTCCAGTTATCTCTTTAGTAAAGGGAAATCTTGGTATTCATCATCCATGTTTAGGTAGTTGGATTAACCAGGAGCCTCATTGGGCAAGAGCCATGATCATGCTTCGTTTTCTGGGGAAAGCCTTGGCCTTTGAGGTGCACATGCCGGGAGTGCATGACGTGGCTCTTCTTGAGATGCACTTTCAATAAGGTGGTTCCTCTGGACCAGCTCGGCGTTAAGCCGCCTCCACTCTTTCATCTCTTCTTCCTATCGAGTGATCCTCTCTTCGAGCGTGAGTTGCTCGTTTTTATCGAGAGAGGGGGACGGGTTAAGGGTAACCATCCCTTTATTTTTATCATTGTTAGAAGCTCGTAGGGTAGGCGGAGGGAGGTTAGCTGAAGGGGCTGTCATATTTAAAGCGGCCCTCTGGTTCCGAGTGTGCACAACTAGCGGTTCATTGTGAGTCACAGCCTGACCCGAACCGTTGTCTCCCAATCCGTCTGGATTTTCATTTTCTCCAGTGTCACCCATGAGGTTAGACTCTATGGAATTGATGAACACATATTGCGGGGTGGAGGGGACGTCATCTTCCAAATTGGAAGAGGATCTACCGTGTCATTGGTTGGCCCTCCCTTTCATGACCTGGGATTGCCCTCAGACTTCTTGATGAAGGCTTACGCATAGAGTTCCTTGATGCGACCTTACGGTGCGCCTTCCTCTTAGAGGGGATGATGATTCGAATGAAGGGATAGGATGGGAACCTCCTCTTCTGACTGTCCTCCCTAGATGAGAGAATACATATTCTCGTGGGGGAGATTTTTGTTTCGGGGGTAATAATTCCCCCAGCCCTGAAAGCTGGGACTGGATCTGTTTCCTGGACTTTTAGTCTCTTCCTGATGTTATTGGTCTTACGGGGGAATTTGTTGTTAAAAATGACCCCAGCCCTGCAGGCTGGCGTTGACCCTGGATTGCGGCAGTAGCTGGGACTATCGCGACCTGCCTGATCTCGCGTGCCCCCATCTGGGTGTGAACTGGATCTGGTGCTGAATTCACCTGTGGATCAGTCCCTTCTAGGGAGGCAGGCAGAGATCGTTGATTGGACCCTCTTAGGCGAGCGGTCTTCTGTATGCTCTCGGTGGCCTGATTTAGGAGTTTTTTAATGGCTTGTTCCCGTCGGGCCTGACGCTTCTAGGACTTACTCGAGGCCCGACTCTGTTGGGTGTGTTTCCTTTCGTGAACAGGGGGTCCACCTGATTGCCGTCTCGATGTGATGAAGTTACATGATACCATGCCGAACGGGGTTTTCTGGGTGGGGAGCGGAATTAAATGAAGAGCTCCGTGTTCCCCCCATCCCCTGATATGGTCTCTTGTTGGAGCTTTACTGATGAGGTGGTTCAGTTCGTGCAGTGCACGGAGGAAATCTGCCTCCATATTCCCTTTACGCCTCTAGGGGTGTTGTTGTCGCGTCAAGGAAAGGGCCTCCAGGTCGATGTGACGCAGGAGGTCCCCAATCATCTTGATGTGGTCGACATACCCATTATAGGGTAGGAATCTTGTCTTCAGCTGGATGAGGGTCTTCCATATATTATGGAAGATTCCGTGCATGCATTCTTCCGAAATCTCCCTTGGTATGTCATACTGAGAGGTGGCCGTGGGAAAAAACATGAATTGTATATCATTCCTAGCTAGTCATTTCCTCAGGTGCAGGATATCAGCATACTCCCTCGCCTGTGATTCTTCTACCTGGTCAGCCTAGCTGAGGTGCTCACTCCTAGTGTGATCCGAGGCAGTGGGACCGGTAGGTGCTGAATCATTATGTAAGCGATTCTGAGGTGGTTCAGAAGATGAACGCAGCCCCATACCATCTCCTCATCTAAGAAAGGTGTTGTTAGGGACAAACTGGGAATCTGACATGCTCGATCTCATCCTTCTGAGTGCCTCAGAATATGAGGGACTTTCGGTTCTTGACTCAGAATGGGGAGGCCTTCCTGTCGAGATAATATTTCATCGCGGGGAGGACCTCTGCAATGGAAGCCATAAGGGTGAGGAATACCATTACTGCTTGATGCTTCATTACATAGAGGAATTTTGCAGTGCACAACCTGGGGAGGACCTCCAAGGCATGTTGCAGCAAGGGGAGGACCATCCGGCTGCGTGGTGTTGTTATGGGGAGGACCTTCACAAGAACTTCCATCATGGTGAGGATGACCATCATGGCTTGACGTTCGACGCGCATCCTGGGTAGGACCTTCAAGACAAGCCATGACAAGGGGAGGACCTTCTTGTTGCTTGGGTCCATTGCGGGGAGGACCTCCACAATGGCGGTCGTGGTGGCGAGGACTACTATCACAGCTACGGAAATGGCGATGACTACCATTACTTCTTCCACAAGGAGAATATCTGTGGGATACTTCATGTGGAGGTCCTCCAAAATGTACCACAACGAGAGAAGGGCCTTCTCATTTCTTGACGCCTCTATGGGGAGGACCTCCATTATCATGGTGGCGAGGACTACCAACATGACCTGATGCCTGACTACGTGGAGTTCTGTGGCAGCGTAACCCCTGGGGAGGATCTTCAGGGTAGGCCACGAAAAGGGGAGGTCCTTCTTGTCGTGATGAGATGTCACTACAGGTAGGACCTCTGTAGTTGCGACTATGATAATGAGGAATACCATCACAATCTATGGTCCCACTGCATTCAGAGTTATTGTAGTGTATACTCCATGGAGTACCATCCGGGTGGACTGTAGTAAGTGGAGGACCTTCTTGCTGCTCGATCTTCTGGTCACGTGGAGGGTTCCGTGACTCACATCAACAGAGAAGCTCTCATGCCCGATCATTGTATGCCCACGGGGGAGGCCCCCACAGGTGCTCTAGGGAGGACCTTCAGAGCTGCTGGTAGAAACATTGTGGGGAGGACCTTCGCAACTACTAATGCTAATACCATAATATGGTAATGGGTGGGAAGGGATTCGAGCCTTTGACGTGTGATTAGAGGCATTGGGAACCCCAGCTTCCAGTAGAGTGGAGTCATGAACCCGCTCTTTATTTTCAGGATGCCTTCAGCGCGTTCGAGGTGCTCTTTTTCGGGCAGCGGGGACCATCTACTATTGACAACGGTCTTCACCTTTGGGTCCATGTCTAATTGGGTCCCACGACATTGTCGGGATACGCTGATGAACATCTTGACTTCTTGCTGGGATATATTCCTGCTCTGGAGCATCCACCATGATGGATGGGTGTCCGCTTGTTGGAATGAGTGAAGCTGCTTGATCTGGTTGCCCTTGCGTCGTGAAATATAGTCGGCGACCCTCTTGGGATAAATCAGGGATGCAGATATTCTCTGAGGAGGTTATCTCGTCTCTTATATGAGTCGCCTCAATTGGGGAGACGGGATCACAGGCCCGAGTCCTTGCTGTTTCCGCCGATGCAATTACATGTTGGCAAGTCTGCAAGATATGATCTGGGATCGATACCCGCTCCTCCATCATTGCCAAGATATGTATAGAGACATCTTTGGCTGGAATGGTTATGAAGGCCCATTTCGGGATCAGAGTAGGAATATCCTGCTCCGGTCCTCCAGTGGTCAGTGGGTACTGACAATTCTCCTATGTCAGGGAAGGTGAACGAATCTACCCCTGTAGCGGGATACGCTGGTTTCTCTCTCCATTTTCTGCCACATCGGGGTGGCGTACATTATGTGCATCTGCAGGGAGCTGGCCCTGTATATATTGGATTCCCACCGTATTGAGTTGGTGGCCTATGTTGGTAGGGAGACATGCCCGCCTATGATTTAACGCCACATCTGGGTTGCGGGTTTCATTGATAGACACTATATCAGGATAGCGGGCATCTGAAGCAACTGCCAGGAGCTAGTCCTGTAGGTGCCGGGTCACTAGCACGTCAAGCTGTTGGGCTTCACAACCCTGGGAAGGGAGAGGTGCCATCCTGGTATGTGCCATCAAGCATGAGTGACGGGCTTGATGGAGCTCGGCGGGGATGCGCGTCGGCTCGTATGATGCCGCCATGTATGGATGGCGGGCTTGGGATGATCGAACAGGTGTAGGTGCCTGTTCATGGTACGTCTCCATGACTAAGCAGTAGAGCTCCTCCTCAGGGACCAGGGTGATGACCGGTCCCCGATTGTAAATCTTCCACCCTCGTCGGGCGGTCCGAGGGTCCGGAGCTCCGGGAGCATGATCCTGAATCCTCGGGAAAACATCCTCCTCGGCACGAGGATGTTGAGACACGACGTGACCACGATGACACCTTCCGGCGGGGGCCTGAGTGCGGAACCCCCGTTCAACAAGGATGAAGCCCTCAAAGTTGACCTCATATTCCTCCCTAATAGAAGGGAGGTACGCATTGCCCCATTCCAGGGATAGACTCCCGAAACAGTTTGAGATAGTGACAGGGTCTTTGTGGATCCACCTTTGCGGTCACTGCTAGGCAGGCGACCATCGAATATTGACGGATTGGAGGGCGTGCATGGCCGCCTCCACCGTTGGGAGTGTACCATTCATATGGTACTCTCGGATCAGTGTGTCCAAAACCTAGTGTTGAAGACGCTGGGTGGGTGACGAGGTCCTCCGTTGTTGAGGAAGTCTCGTCCTTACGTCGTTGGCAGCGCGCACTTGTGACATCATTTGTGATGCCATTGGATCGAAGGGAGTTCTGAAAGTAGTTCCTGTGGAACATTTTAGAAAATACAAGCATCAAACCAATCAAAGCATCATCTCATAATCCCATGCGTAATTAATGACCTTTCTTGGCCCTCGTTTGGAGAATAAGGGGGAACTGGGTGAGAATAGGTTAAATCCGACATGTTTGGTTAAAGATTAACATCGGGTTCACCATTTTTTGATTCGTTCTAGTTTTCGAACACGAAACGCCCAACGGCTTCGTATCTGATGATTGATGGACCTACTATCCAAAGGCAGGCGTTCGCTAGATGGTCTGACCAGCGACTCTTATGAACTCACATTGGTCGAGTGGATGGGAAGTCGGGCTCATCGCATACTTTTTTGGGGGAATTATTTCCTGTTTTGGGACTCTCTTATATATTTAAGACGTATTCATATGATCGTGAATCATTGGTTTATACCCAAACATAGTATGCACAGATTTAACCTTGGTGGGAAACGATCAACTGGACGCAGGGGTTCAGAATCATTTATACCCGAGGTTTACCATCCCTTGTTGGATTAATGACCTCGAAGAGTTGGAACTCGCTTGAGGGGGCACTAGGAGTGGCGTAGTGAACCGACGTGGAGATTATTAGATCGACTGGCTGTTGGGATAGAACCTCAGGGAGGCTTCCTACGTACCCTGCTTAGGAATAAAGGGTCAAAGTCTATGTAGTTTGCATAGGTGTTGAGGAATCGACGTGAAAAGAGACCAGGTGGTTCGATGGGTGGTGGGCTTGAACCTCATGGAGGCTTCCTACGTACCCTGTCTGGGAGGTAGGGATCAAAGTCCACGTAGTTCGTATAGGTTTCGGGGAACTGACGTGAAGAGAGACCGGGTGGTCTGATGGGTGGTGGGCTTGAACCTCATGGAGGCTTCCTATATACCTTGTCTAGGTGGTAGGGATCAATGTACACGTCGTTTTCATTGTCTTGGGACTTACGCTCTGGGGTATCCCAGAATGATGGATGGGGGCTAACACTATGAGGAGGCCCATAGGAGTATGTCCTTGTCGATTCTTACTCAAAGTCCACGGGAGTCATGCACGGCGTGAGAAACAAGAGGCAGTAGGGACCAGAGGATCACGTCGTGAAAGGTGCATCCATGAGAAGAGGAATGGGGCTTATGCATGAAGGCGGCCCAGGGTGATGAATTGGGGCTTACACTCTGAGGAGGCCCAGAAGGTTGGGGATTACTCCGAGATGGACGCCCGGGGCGACAAAGCCCAGCGGGAGAGGGATATGGGGTCCTCCTATGCCCATCTCCTCACTTGCAGTGCATGAGGGCTTCCTTCTGATGGGTATTTTAACCATCTACGAGGAACCCTCAACAAGTGGAGGGGAAAAAAGGGGTTCCCAAGCTCAGACTCCACATTACCATGGGAATGTGAACCAAAGAATGCTTTGGGAATCTGCTCAAGGGTCGGGGAAACCCCTTTTCCCCTGTTTACCATTGGTATGTGAACTCCAAATGGCACGCTGATGCACCTGAAAGTTATACCACACGGATCCGGTGGCTCTGGCGGAGGCCTTATCTCGGGCACAATGAATAGTCTAATGAGGGAGTCACAGAGGACCTGGCTGGATCGGAAGGATTTTTACCTAGCTCTGTAAATGAGAACACCGAAGTACTTGGTGAGCCACCGAGAGGTATGGTTGGTGGCGCCATTCATGTGGGGAAGTGCCACATTACTGGAGAAGCCATCCGCGAACTAGGGAGGTCCGCAGAATGATTGGCGTCCCGCGAACTAGGGTGGTTCACGACTTCAGGTTCAATCTGCGAACTAGGGTGGTTCGCAGCTTCGGGCTCAAATCAGTGAACTAGGGTGGTTCGCGGAGGATTCTAGGTGGGAAACGGCGGCCAAGGGCGGCGCTGATTGGAGGCTCATCGGTCGGAGCTTCTCCTGCGGAGGAGGGAGCTCCAGGGTACAACGGATGAGAAACGAGGCATAAACTCCCTGGTCCGTGGGGAAGTCATCTACGGAGGGGGGTACGGTTCACGATTCTCCTTTTTGTTATTTTCGGTTTGCGGTTCATCAATTTATTATGAGTTTTCCAATTCCTTCTTAATTCATATACCTGCGGTGGTTTGCGGATGGGAATTTCACTGTTCTCGAAATCCAAAGCCTTTCTTCAACCGTTTTCCTTCCGAATCTCCAATCCCTCCGAATCTGATTCCAGTTCTCTGATCCTTTCCTTCTTTCACCCTTGGTATCCTTTTATAGAGCGGGGAAAGGAATGTATCTGTGGCCAAGCGGCACCTTTTGTAGAGGCCCATAACCAAATACTCGGTTCATAGATGACTTGGTCTATCTGCGATTTGCGGTGGGTATTGATCGCTCACCACCTCCGCGAGATGAACTCAGGGAGTGCCCCGTGGCTGCGGAGGGTTCCACCTCCATTCCGCGAATGACAGCAGGTGTGGATTGAACCGGTCGACACGGTCCACGGTTGGGGAGGTTCGTGACGGTGAACCGAAATGACGTCCATCCTGCCTCACAACCACGGAGGCTCTCCGCCTCCATTTCGCGAACGACAATGGTTCACAGAGGGGGTACCTCGCGGTGTCTGGCCACGTTGTGCTTTCATGGACCAGTTCGCAGAATGGTCCTTTTTGTGTCTCTTCTTTGATTATTTGCCCCAATTACTTTGGGGGATTTGGGTAAAATTTCCTTTGCAGATTTTTCAGGACCCTATAACGAAGCGTCAATCAGATGTGGGGTCTGTGTGTTATTAGTCTTTTAGTCCCGGGGGCCCAGTTGGATTCGTGCATGATCCACCCTGACTGTATCTTAACTACACCCCAAACTCCAGTGGGGTGTACTCAAAGGGAATTCCATGCTCCAAGATTACCAACACCATTGACGGTTCATCAAACAAGAATCTAGGGCCAAAGATATGGCCAAAATAAAGTAAAGGGTCTGTAGTAGGCTCGGGTCTGGTTTGGCCTGATTAGACAGACCCAGCCCATCTTAGTCTGGGATGACCCGGTTTGGGTCGACCCTAGCTGACCCGTTAGGTCCGGCCTAGACCGTTGGGCTGGCCGACATGTTGGAATTGGCCCACCCTGTTGGGCCCAGCCCAGCATGCCGCTAGGGCGGTTTGGCCTGAAGGGTGCCACGTAGGCAGCTCAGCCTGGTGGCACGGAGTCGGTTCGGCCCGGAGCGTCCCCAGGGGCGCGAGAGGGTGACTCAGCTGGGGTTCTGCTATAACGACCCATACTCTACATACATGGTTATTACTTCAAAATTGAAGCATAATTATTGCAACATATAACAAAACCATGAAAGGACCGTGTAGGTATTGTGTCTTTAGAAACTGGGAAACATAAACAACTAGTTCATAAATCATCTACATTATCTCGCATTTATTTCATCATATCTAGAGTCCCTTCATGGCATATCCTACTTAATATCCTTCTTCCTGACTTGGGGAAAAGAGAACATACAAAAGGGGGAGCTCAAATTCTCAGTAAGGGTAAACAAAAGAAATATCAAACATATCATATTTATAAGAACATAACATTTTGAAAATATTACCCTGCAAAAGAGATCATAACATGGGATAAATCATATAAGTGAAATTTAATTCCAATAATCATAAATTAAAACTTGAATCTTTGTGGAATACACACATAATCATTTAAAATCATTTGTTAGTAGTCAAGACTCATTTCCAAGACTATCTTAGTGGACAAAGTCCTTTTCTAAACCGAGTTCACTCCCCGTTTCACTGAATTGGTTTAACCTACTGTTTCAGCCATGTCTATCTCATGAGATATAAATCTTTACCCAATGCATTGGAGGGAGATATAGGTCCCACCCATCTCATAATGATAACATTCTTATGTGTTCCACAAAATCATAAACCATACATCATAGCATAACCCATGTAATAAAAATGGGATTCTTAAACATCACGTCATCATAACATAATCCATAAAAGGTTATCGGAAAAATAATTCCATCATAACATAATCAAATCAATGTAAAAATTGGGATATAAAAATAACCCTATATTATATTAGATGGAAAATAATTTTGATAAAACACTTGAACTCCATTATTGAGGAAAATATCCTTTCTACTTCAAAAACATTTTCCATTCTTAACATGTCAAATACTTTTGAACTAAAAGAAGATGATTAAAAATAATATCGAAAAATTGTAAAGTAAGCATCATGGAAAAAATGTTATAAAAATCCATTCATGCCGTGTAAGTTAAAAAAACATTCTTCCCGTACTTTGGCGTGAAAAGTAAAAAAGTACCTCATACAAAAAACAACAAAAGATTCCTTTCATATCATTTACTAAAAACTAACCGAATGGTAAAATTGGATTTAAACATTTTTAGGTGGATAGAAATAATATTACATATTGAGGAAACATGGATGTGGCTGATAAATATTCCCCACTAAATTCTGAAGTATAAACAATCTCGGATAAAAATGAGATTGTGAGATTTTCCCTTACCTTAGGTCTGATTTGCTTCGTAATTGTCCGAAACTCCTGTATAATGATTTAAATAAAGTCATTGACTTAATCCAGAATCATAATTATTTTTATTATATCATATATGGTCATATTCTTATCTTCTTATTACTAATATTTCATTGCTACTTGTTATTCGGGTGTTTATTGCTTTATGTTCGTATGTGTGTTTTGTCGAAACAATTCTTATTCCACTTTTTAGGTTATAGACACCTAATTTCCAGAATGGTATTAGTGTAATATATATCATATTTATTTATTCAATTCATTTATATAATCATTATTCAATGAAGATCATGTAGAATGAGTCGCATCACATCGTGGAGACGGTATTCCGTACATACGCACGAGAGATGATATCGTTCCCATGATTGTGGAATTGTATTGGAGTGTATGTATACTATTTTATAATCAATATCACTTTACAATAATCATATATAGTCATTATTTACACCATTATACCCATACAAGTAAGGTGGTGGTGGAAAAAATAGATTACACCACGGCGTGGAGACGGTATTCCATACGTACGCACATGAGGTGACTTCGTTTTCTATAGAATGGATAGATGGTGAAATAGGGTTGTTTCATACTTATAATAACACATAAGTATATGAGATATATGTATGTTATTACTTCATAATGAAACAACTAAAGAAGAATACGTATAATAATAAATAAATTTGAAAGAATCGGTAATGTACATTACCTCTTCTTTGAAGATCCTCTTTGAGACATCCTCTTAGGGAACTAAAATTGGTATTTAAATAATAGTAGGACCTCTAGGATGTTTCAAGGGAAGTGGGGAAGTTAAATGGGCAGGTGTTGTCCGAGCATGAAGGATCAAATTGGTGTGAGGGGGAGAGGGAGGAGGTGCCCTTTTATAAGGGGGAGAGGGGAACCTTTGGAAATATAAGAAATATTAGTTTATATTAAATCCCAAACCCACTTAAAAACATCCAAAATGACTCATATCCGAAGATTAGATGAGATAGGGTTGTAATCGTGTCATCCAATAAAATTTATACATGTTAGGAATTGATTTTAAACATTTTCAACTTGATTCATCCTTATTTATCAATTTAATTTTATTTGTGGTAATAATATTATAAATTTAAAATTATTATAAATAATTACATATGTGTTGTGAATTTTCCATATTTGACACTTTATGACATTTTAGACCATATAAATTTTAATATATAATTTTTAAATATTTTTGTGATTTTTAAAAAATTTTATAATATGTTATTGTTATAAAATAACAATAATGACAATTTTGACACTATTCATTTATTTGAATTTAAATAAAATATATAAAGAAGATATTTTCTAACTAAAAGAATTAATAGATTCATAAAATGTCATATGTATCTAGAAAATTAGTGGAGGACATTAAATAGTTAATATTATTTTTATTTTATTATTTTTAAAACCATTTATTTTATATTTTAACTAATAATGTAATTTCATCATCCCTATTGTGTCATAATTAATGATAATTATTTAATCCCTAAAAATTAAATAAATTCATATGATGTATATAATTGTATTATCTTTCTGGAGACTATTCACGTTAGAAGTTTCATTAAATGTATCACTAAATTAAAATTATTATACATATAAGATTTAAGAAAGTGACATGTTGTCACATTCTTGGGTTTTAATAATAATTAAATTTCTTTCATGGAACAAATACCATTAAATGAATCTAATCCGACCCATAGGTGATATGGGTCGACTTTTAGTCATCCAATAGGATTTTGGCAGGTGTTAGGGTAATTTTATAATATTATATTTACCCTTAATTACCTGATTTACCTTTAACTATGGTAAATAAAATTTACCGTAGTTAATATTCATAATGCCCAAAAATAAAAAGTATCCTATTAACATAATATGGACCCACTGATTTTAAATATGTAATCCATTTTTCAAAATTCAAAACACATAAGTTGCAGTAATTAATTTAAAATTAATCCCGTTGTAAAGAAAATGTGTTTTAGAAGTTAAAACATTGCCAAAGATTGAAATGTTTTTACCTGTTAATTCCATGTGAAATTAATGCTAATGACATATATTATATTAAATGGTAAAAATATATTCTATTTATAATTTAAAACAATTCAATTGTATAATTTGACCATATAAATTACCTCAATGAAATAAGTTATTTTTAATTAAAAATTAGCTTATTTTTACTATTCATCAAAATATGAAAGTTATCAGAAAAATATAAAAAATTTATCCAAAGTAATTTTTTATATCATGATTCCAAAAATAATTTTATTTTTTCAAATTGAACTTAAAAAAATGTCAAAAACTAGATTTAATGTGGGTGCGCCATCAAAAGGCCACAAAACTGAATTTTTTGAAAAATACTTATTTTACCCGGAAAATTTATTTTGTTCTCTTACCATGTTCTAGAAAATGTGTAAGGTGAATAATAATGTTATAAAATTCCAAATGTAGTTAATACTATTCATAACATCTAGTGCATAATAATATATCATTGTTTAGTGAAACACGCTATCGAGGAAGGTCACAATTGCGTGTAATGCAAGCTAAGTCAGTATTGTGTGTTGTGAAAGATTCCTTTGGTGTTGCATATAACATAAGACATTAAAAAAATATTTCTCATAAAATCTCAGGGTGTCACATTCTACCCCCCTTAAAATCAATTTCGCCCTCGAAAATCGTCACTTCATTACAAACAGATGAGGATACCTTTCCCTCATCATATCCTCAAGTTCCCATGCAGCTTCTTCTAATTGGTGGTTCCACCATAAAACATTCACCAAGAGAGTGGTTTTGTCCCATTGGAATTTTTCGCTACGATCTAGATACTCTATCAGTTGTTCTTCATAAGAAAGATCTTGCTCTAGTGGTATAACTTCTGAGCTGAGTACATGTGAAGGATCGGGTATGTACTTTCTCAGGAGTGATACATGGAACACATTGTGAACATGAGATAGATTTAGTGGAAGCGCCAATCGGTAAGATACCTTCCCAACACGATCCAGAATTTCAAAAGGACCGATATATCTAGGGCTCGACTTTCCCTTCTTTCTATATCTCATGACCCTGTTCCAGGGAGATATTCTTAAGAACAATTTATCAGCCACTTCACACTCTAAGTCTTTTCTTCGGTTTTCGACATAACTTTTTTGTCCACTCTGAGATTCTCTTATGTGTTTTGAATATATCAGACCTTTTTTTCCATCTCATCAACAAGATTAGGTCCTAATATCTTTCCTTCCCCCACTTCATCCAAGTAAGTTGGAGTTCTGCATTTCTTTCCATAGAGGGCTTCATAAGGAGCCATCTGAGTACTGGAGTGAAAGCTATTATTATAAGAAAATTCCACCAAAGATAGGTGTTGATCCGAACCAACTTTAAAATCCATAGAGAAATCTCTCAACATGTCTTCTAGAGTTTGAATTGTCCTCTCAGACTGACCATCTGTCTGAGGATGGTATGAAGTGATGAAACTCAACTTTGTATCTAGAGAATGCTGAAGACTTTGCCAGAATTTCTAGGTAAACCTCGGATACCGAACCGATATAATGGAAAGTGGTACTCCCTGCAATCTTACCACTTCCTTTACATATGTCATGGCAAGCAGATCAAGAAAAAAATATTCTCTAATAGAAATGAAGTGTGCCGACTTCGTAAGACGATCAACTATAACCTAAATAGCATTATTGCCTTTGGATGTTTTAGGAATTCCAGTGACAAAGTCCATAGTGATTTTTCCCATTACCATTCTGGTATGGGTAATGGTTGTAACATCCCCTTAGACTTTTGTCTCTCAGCTTTAACTTGCTGACAGACCAAGCATCGAGGGACATATTCAGCAACATCTCTTTTCATGCCATCCCACCAGAAGTACTCTTTCAGGTCCCTATACATCTTTTTACTTCCAGGATGAATAGAAAATGAAGAACTATGAGCCTCGTCCAGTATGTCTTTCGTTAATTCTGGGATGGGAGGAACACAAACCCAATTCAGGAACCTTATTATCCCATCACAATCAAGTTTGAATTCAGGAACATTTCTCACATTCTTTTGTAAATATACATCTTCTTTCTGTGCCACTTTAATCTTCATGTGTATAGATGGTTGAACATTAATTTTAGAAAGATAATATTTTGCATTTTCCATTATAATTCCAAGATCCATCCTTTGTAAATCCATAAATATTGGATCTTTTTTTATCCTCATCATGGATAAAATAGCATGCTCTTGTCGACTTAATGCGTCTGCTACCATGTTTGCTTTCCCAGGGTGGTAATGAATTGAGCAGTGGTAATCCTTAATCAGCTCCAACCATCTTCTTTGATTCATATTTAG
The DNA here is from genome assembly GCA_963277665.1 of Viscum album. NCBI lineage: Eukaryota > Viridiplantae > Streptophyta > Magnoliopsida > Santalales > Viscaceae > Viscum > Viscum album. Next base: position 763,799,790 of record OY728119.1, on the reverse strand, counting down.
ATACTTTTGTGTGAAAATATACTTTAAACGTTTATGATCAGTATAAATATCACACCTTTCACCATAACGGTAATGCCTCCAAATCTTTAATGCAATGATTGCCGCAGGTAACTCCAAATCATGAGTTGGGTAATTTTTCTCAGGGATTTTCAACTGTCGTGAGGCATATGCTATCACCATATCATTTTTCATGATAACACAACCTAGTCCCTTCATGGATGCATCACTGTAGATCAAAAACCTTTCTCCACTGTAAGGTAGTGTGAGCACAGGTGCACCGGCTAACCTTATTTTTAGCTCTTTGAAATTTTCTTCACATTCTTTCATCCAAACAAACTTAACTCCTTTCCGAGTCAACATGGTGAGTGGGTTAGATAGCCTTGAACATTCTTTCACAAAACGTCGGTAATATCCTCCCAAACTAAGAAAACTTCGGATCTCAGTTACTGTTGTTGGTCTCAACCATCTTTTGATAACCTCTATTTTTGCTGGATCCACAGATATCCCCTCTTTTGAGATTATGTGACCCAAAAATGCAACTTTTTGAGGCCAAAATTTACACATGGTAAATTTGGCATAAATATTCTCCTTTCTTAGGGTATTTAATACAATTATCAAGTGATCTTCATGTTCTTCCTTGCTCTTTGAATATACAAGAATATCATCTATGAAGACTACCACAAACTGATCATGATAGTCTCTAAAGACTCTATTCATCAGATCCATGAGTATAGCAGGGGCATTAGCAAGACCAAATGGAATCACTATAAATTCATAGTGTCCATACCTTGTACGGAAAACCGTCTTTTTTATATCCTCCCTGTTGACCCTTAATTGATGATCCCTTGAACGATGATCAATCTTGGAAAAGTATTGAGCTCCGCGTAGTTGGTCAAATAGGTCATCAATGCGTTGGAGAGTATATTTTTTCTTGATAGTGATCTTGTTATGTTCTCAATAATCAATGCAGAGTCTCATTGATCCATCTTTCTTCTTAACAAACATAATATGTGCTCCCCAAGGTGATGCACTAGGGCGTATGAATCCTTTATAAAGATTCTCTTCGAGTTGTTTCATCAATTCCTGCAACTCAATTGGGGCCATTCTATAAGGTGTCTTTGAAATAGGCAAAGCACACGGTATGAGTTCTTTTGAAAACTCAACTTCAAAATTTGGTGGAATACCTGGAAATTCCTCCGAAAAGACATCATAAAATTCCCGTACAATGGGTATATTATTAATCATGAGTTTCTCTCCATCCATTTGAGATAAATAACCTTCATTTAGTGGAATCAAGACCTATATGATGGAAGAAACTTCCACTGGAAGGTTATGTTCATCCTTGCATCGAAAGCCGGTCATAGATTGATCTGGAATATGAAATGTGTCTTTCCTTCTTTGTAAATTGATATGAGATCCATAAAAAGAAAGCCAATCCATGCCAAGAATCACATCAAATTCCACTATAGGAAGGATCAAAAGTTTTACTGGAAGCACTCTCCCACAAACTTCAATCAGAGAAGAATTGTAAAGTTTTGATGCGACTGTTGTGCCATTAAGAGTTGTCACAACCAACTCAACATCTAATTGTTGAGGTAATACGGAGATACCCTTAGGAAATTCTTCAGAAATAAAAGAGTGGGTGGATCCAGAATCAAATAAAACAGTTTCTACTTTAGACAGGATGGTAAGTGTACCTCTCACCACTTCGTTGTCATACTCCACATCGCTGATAGTAATTGCATGTTAATTTCCTTTGTCTATAGCCTTAAGAGTTTTTTACATCGATCATCATCATCAAACCTTGGATTTGGGCATTGATCGGCATAATGCCTCATCTCCTTGCACTTGAAACATTGAAGTGTAGTAGGTTCATTATGTGTATCCCTTCCTTTGTTTGCATCATTAGACACCTTCTTCCCATTATTTTGACATTCAATTTCCCGATGACCTTCTTTTCCACACTTATAACATTTTCTGGTCCCCTTAAGACAATTTCCTCCATGTTTCTTTCCACACATTGATCATAAGGGAAAAATCATCTTCTTTTCAGTGTGGTCTTTAGATTTTCCATTGAATTCTATTTTCCTCTTCTTATGAAACCCATGTGACTGATGGGTTACACTAATCTCTATCTCAAACTTGAGAGAACATCGAACAATTTCCTCATAGCTATTGAAGTCCCTTATGGATAAATCCTTTAGAAGACTTGGTTTTAAGACACTAACGAATAGATCAATCTTACTCTCATGTTGGATAATAGTTCCGGAAGTGTACTTTGCAAAGCTTGTAAAATTTGCTTCGTAGGTACCAACGAATTCATCATCCTTTTGCTTCAGTTCAAGAAACTCCTTCTCCATCATTGTTCGAAGAATACGAGGGATATAATTATTGAAAATTAATTTCTTGAACTCGTCCCATTCCATGGACTCAATTTCATTCCTTTGCCTCATATTCTTAATAAGATTACACCATTGATCAACATCACCATCCAAACGATACACAGCTAAGATGACTTTATCATGTTCATAACATTGAAGAACTGAAAATATATTTTCAGTGGTACTGATCCATTTTTTAGCCACTAATGGATCAGAAGACCCACTGAATGAAGGTGGACGATGACTCATGAATGATTCAACAGAATTTTTCTCCTTCCTTTGCTCATTTGGAAGTCCTTCATGATTGATATCTTGAGAATGTTTTGTGGGCATGGAGACAAGATTCTGCATTCCAGCTCCCATAATGTTTGGTTTCTCAGGGGGACAATCATTGCATTGCATGTCACATTCCGCATTAACACGGTTCCTTCGGGTTCCATCCATTTAATAAAAACAATAAGAATAGTGTGAGCAACACTAATTATAATAGGAAAACCACATAATCAAGAATAAAATTTCACACTTAAGGTCTTAACATAGGTTGTTCATGGCCATTTCTAAAATACTAAGATTGTGTTCTACGCTTAGACATATCCTTAGGTTTCTTACTAAGGCTTTCACATCCTAGTTTCTAATGGTTGAATATACCTTTCCTCTGACACCAACAATAATGACCCATACTTTAAATACATGGATATTACTTCAAAAATGAAGAATAATTATTAAAACATATAACAAAACCATGAAAGGACCGTATAGGTATAGTGTCTTTAGAAACCGTGAAACATAAACAACTGGTTCATATGTCATCTACGTTGTCTCCCATTTATTTCATCATATCTAGAGTCCTTTTTCGGAATATCCTACTTAATATCCTTCTTTCTGAACTGGGGAAAAGAAAACATACAAAATGGTGAGCTCAAATTCTTTGTAAGGGTAAAAAAAAGAAATATCAAACATATCATATTTATAAGAACATAACATTTTGAAAATATTATCCTGTAAAAGACATCATAACATGGGATAAATCATAGATGTGAAATGTAATTCCAATAATCATAACATAAAACATGTAGCTTTGTGGCATACACACATATTCATAGAAAATCATTTCTTAGTAGTCAAGACTCATTTCCAAGACTATATTAGGGGACAAAGTCCTTTTTTGAACCGAGTTCACTCCTCGTTTCAGTCCTATTTCACGGAACCGGTTTAACCTACCGTTCCAGCCATGTCTATATCATGAGATATAAATAATTACCCAATGAATTGGAAGGATATATAGGTCCCACCCATCTCATAATCATATCATTCTTATGTGTGCCATATAAACTATACATCATAGCATAACCCATGTAATAAAAATGGGATTCTTAAACATCACGTCATCATAACATAATCAATAAAATAATATCGTAAAATTAGTTCCATTATAACATAATCAAATAAATGTAAAAATAGGGATATAAATAGAACCCTATATTATCTTATGTGGAAAATAAATTTGATAAAACACATTAACTCCATTCTTGAGGAAAATATCCTTTCTACTTCAAAAACATTTTCATTTCTTAACATGTCATATAATTTTGAACTAAAAGAATTTGATTAAAAATAAACTTCAATAATTGTAAAGGAAGCTTCATGGAAATAATTTTCTAAAAATCCATTCATGCCGTATATGTTAAAAAAACATTCTTCTCGTACTTTGGCTGGAAAAGTCAAAAATACTTCGTACGAAAAACGACCAAAGATTCCTTTCATATCTTGTACTAATAACTCACCGAAGGGTAAAATTAGATTTAAAAAATTGTAGGTGGATGGAAATAATATTACATATTGAGGAAACATGGATGTGGATGATAAATATTCCCCAGTAAATTCTAAAGTATAAACAATCTCGGGTAAAAATGAGATTGTGATATTTTCCCTTACCTTAGGTCCGATTTGCTTTGCAAGTGTCTAAAACTCTTGTATAATGATTTAAATAATGTCATTGACTTATTACAGAATCATAATTATTTTTATGATAACATATATGGTCATATTCTTAGCTTCTTATTAGTAATATTTCATTTCTACTTGTTATTCAGGTGTTTATTGCTTTATGTTCATATATGTGTTTTGTCGAATAAATTATTATTCCTATTTTTAGGTTATAGACACCTCATTTCTAGAATGGTATTGGTGTAATATATAACATATTTATTTATTCAATTCATTTATATTACCATTATGCATTTAATTTCATGTGGAACGATTCGCATCACATGGTGGAGACAGTATTCCGTATGTACGCACGAGTGATGATATCATTCCCATGATTCTGGAATTTTATTGGAGTGTATATATACTATTTCAGAATAAATATAACTTTACAATAATCATATATAGTCATTATTTACACCATTATACACATCCAAGTATGGTGGTGGTGGAAAATAGATTACACCATGGCGTAGAGACGGTATTCCGTACGTACGAACGCCCGGTGATTTCGTTTTCCGTAGGATGGATAGATGGTGAAATAGGGTTGTTTCATACTTATAATAACATATCAGTATATGAGTGATTCTGATGTTATTACTTCATAATTGAACAACTAAATAAGAAGAAGTGGAATAAGAAATAAAGTTGAAAGAATCGGTAACGGACATTACCTCTTCTTTGAAGCGCCTCTATGAGACCTCTTCTTAGGGCACTAAAATTGGTCTTTGAAGAGGACCAGGACCTCTAGGATGTTTATAGGGAAGTGGGGAAGTGATATGGGAAGGGGTTGGCCGTGATTGAAGGCTCAAATTGGTGTGAGGAGGAGAGGGAGAATGTTCCCTTTTATAAGGGAGGAGAGGGGCACCTTTGGAAATATAAGAAATATTAGTTTATATTAAATATCCACCCCACTTAATAACTTCCAAAATTACTCATATCCTAAGATTAGATTCTATAGGGTTGTGAGGTCATCAACCAATAAAATTTATACATGTTAGTAATTTATTATAAACATTATCAACTTGATTTATCCTTATTTATCAATTTAATTTTATTTGTGGTAATAATATTCTAAATTTTAAATTATTTTAAATAATTACATATGTGTTGTAAATTTTACATAATTTGACACTTTATGACATTTTAGACCATATAAATTTTAATTTATAATTTTTAAATATTTTTTTGGTTTTTAAACAATTTTATAATATGTTATTTTTAAAAAATAACAATAGTGGCAATTTTGACACTATTCTTTTATTTGAATTTAAATAAAATATATTCCAAAGTTCTGTTCGAAATAAAAGATTTAATAGATTCATAAAATGTCATATGTATCTAGAAAATTAGTGGATAACATTAAATAGTTCATATAATATTTAGTTTCATATTTTTAAAACCATTTATTTGATATTTTTATTAATAAGATCATTTCAACATCACAATTGTGTAATAATTAATGATAATTATTTAATCCCTAAAAATTCTAAATAAATTCATATGATGTAAATAATTGTATTATAATTATGGAGACTATTAATTTTCGAAGTTTCATTATGTTTATCAATAATGTAAAATTATTATACTTATAAGATTTATGAATGTGACATGTTGTCACTTTCTTTGGTTTTAATAATAATTAAATTATTTTCATGGAACAAAGTCCATTAAATGAATCTAATCCGACATTTAGGTGATATAGGTAGACTTTTAGTCATCCAATAGGATATTGGCAGGTGTTATGGTAATTTTATAATTTTATATTCACCCTTAATTACCCGATTTACCTTTAACTATGTAAAATAAAATTAATCGTAGTTACTATTCATAATGCCCAAAAATAAAAAGTAGCATATTAACATAATTTGGACCCATTTATTCCAAATATGGAATCCATTTTTCAAAAATAAAAACACATAAGTTGCAGTAATTAATTTAAAATTAATCCTGTTGTTAAGAAAATAGGTTTTAGAAGTTAAAACATTGCCAAAGATTGAAATGTTTTTACCTATGAATTCAATGTGAAATTAATTCTAATGACATATATTATATTAAATGTTAAAAATATATTCTATTTATACTTTAAAACCATTCAATATTATAATATAATCATATAAATTATCTCAATGAAAAAAGTTTTTTTAATTAAAAAAATGCGTATTTTTACTATTCATCAAAATATGAAAGTTATCAGAAAAATATCAAAAATTTATCCAAAGTAAATTTTTATATACTGATTCAAAGAAAATTTTATTTTGTCACATTGAACTTATAAACATGTAAAAAACTATATTTAATGTGGGTGCGCCATCAAAAGGCTACAAAACTGCATTTTTTGAAAAATACTTATTTTACCCGAAAAATTTATTTTGTTCTCTTACCATGTTATAGAAAATGTGTAAGATGAATAATAATGTTATAAAATTCAAAATGTAGTTAATACTATTAATAACGTCTAGTCCATAATAATATATCATTGTTTAGTGTAACACGCTATCGAGGAAGGTTGGGATTGCGTGTAATGCAAACCAAGTCAGTACTGTGTGTTGTGAAAGATTCCTTTGGTGTTGCGTGTAACATAAGAAATAAAAAAAATATTTCCCATAAAATCTTAGGGTGTTATAGCTGCGAGGGGAAAAACTCAAGTGGCTCATCTCAGAAGGCTGGCTCAGCTAGACACAGCGAGGGGCAAGGCTCGGGCGGCATGACTGGTGGGCGGCGGGCAGTAGAGAGCCGAGATGTCGGCGGGCAGTTGGGAGGCCGGTTCGGCCGAAGCACCATGAGGTTGGTGTGGGTTGCGGAGACCGAAGGTAGCGCGATTGTTTCCTCTTTACTTTATCACCTCCTCATTTCATCACCATGACGAAGAACATCATAAAAGAGATCGACAGAGGGAGACGAGCCATGTTAATTTGGCCTACATCCTCCACGTTTAGGGTGATAGAAATCGGTTCATATGAACAATGCACAACAACCCACCGGAAAAAGGAAAACATCATCAGTCTTCATTTCGATAAAATGGAAGAACATGAAACTTAAATGAAATTAAACCCCTACTTTATCATTGGTTTGTGTGCCAACTCACCATAGTCGAAGACATCCTATGTCAAAGGAGGTTTTGAGGAAGAATGTCGAAGTCGCTCCTCGCTGACATTATTCGTTGGAATAACGTGTTCTTCATTATTCATTGGAAAGATCTTTTCTCCCAAATCTATCTCCACTCCAATGTTCCCCCAAGATGAATATTATGAGTCAAAATAATAGATTATGTTTATCTATTGTTTAATTGTTGGCATAAAATTCAAATGTGATAAACAAATAATTGAAAGTGTTGGCTCAAATAATTAATGAAGGGGATTTGGCATAATTAAGTGTTAGGGGAGTTTAAGAGGATCCCCTACACTGAATTTAAGTATGATGGTTTCACCCCATTAATGGGGAGTTTCAAGGTGGTTAAAAACCCTGGAGGTCCCCACCATAATAAACATGAAGTTGAGGTTAGGTTTGGGTGGTCCCCACCACCATAATCTCTCATGGGAGGTTAAGGTGTGGTGGTACCCACCTCCAACTTCCATAGGTAGGGTTTAACCAATAGAATAAAAATCAAGCTACACAAATTTATTTTTATATAATTTTTTCACTAAAACCCAAAAAATATCTTTTTTTTCTTGATCCACTGTCATCGTGGGGAAAGCTTCTTTAAGTGAATATCGTTACTGCGAGTTCAATGGTGCCCTCATATTTCAGTTTCGAGCACCAATTCAAAAGTTCTAAAAACATGCTCGTATGTTTACTGAACATACCTAAGAAGAACTTTAAAATTTTATTCCGGGCACATCGGGCCTCAGAATCACGCACTGTCATTTTTTTTCCACTTGCAAAATTCTCATGTATTTAAGAAAAAAATTTCCAAGAAAATTCTGAGTCTTTACATTCTCCCCACATCAAGGATTTACGTATTCATAAGCTACCACTCTAACTAAGGGAATAAGTGGGGGTACTGAGCACATATCTAGGCCTCCCGCTCCCATGTCCTCTCCTCGAGGTTCCTGTGCTGATAGCAAATGTGTATCAGAGGTATCGACCGTCCACGTAGGACCCGCTCCTTTCGATCCTCAATCTCCACTAGATCCTCTGTAAAAGTCTCCCCATTATCAATGTCCAGATCGCCATGGTCGATGATGTGAGAAGGGTCATGGTCGTATCTCCTCACCTGGGACCCATGGAAGAAGTCATGCACCCAGTGCAACTGAGGAGAAAGATCTAAGTGTTATGACGCGTCGCCCACTCTATCGAGGACCTGAAAAGTTTTGATGAATCTCGAAGATAACATGCCTCCTCATCCAAATATCCATAAACCTCACTGAGGTGAGACCTGTATAATGACATGGTCACCAACCACGAACTCGAGAGGTCTCCATATCCTATCAGAATACGACTTCTTCCTACTCTGTGCAGTTTTCATCCACTCCTGGATGATCTACCCCATCTCTGTGGTAGCCCGTACCATCTCTAGTCTCATGAGTACCTACTCCCATGGGTAAGACCATCATAGAGGTGATCTTCTAGGTCACCCAAAAAATGAATCAGAAGGTTCTATCCTTATGTTGGAGTGATATTTGTTGTTCAATGTAAACTCCAATAAAGGTAACTGGTTCTCCCAACTACGACTGAAGTCAAGAACACAAGAAAACAACATGTCCTCGAGGGTCTAAATGGTCTACTTAGTATGGCCATCAATCTAAGGATGGAATGTGGTTCTCAAAAGAAGATTAGTCCTGAATGCTTCCTAAAACCCCTTCTATAGCTGGTATGTAAAGCATACATCATGATCAGAGACAATAGTCGAAGGTACTTCATGTATCCGAACAATCTCCTACACGTAAAGGAATCCCAATCTCTCTACTGAACCCTGCTCTCTAATCAGTAGGAAGTGGGATAACATGGTGATTCATTCAATGATCAACCAAATAGATTCATGCCATTGGGATGTACGTGGAAGTCCTGTCACAAAATCCATGGATATCCCATCCCACATCCACTCTGGTTCCACAAAAGGCTGAACCAAGACTGCTGTTACCTGATGCTTTGCCTTCACTTTCTAAAAAGTGAGGCATCGTGAGACAAACACTACAACTGCATTCTTCATTCCCAGCCACCAGTGCTATCATCGGTGATCCTGGTACATCTTCTCCACTCTTGGAATTACCGCTAGAGGGGATGTGTGGAACTCTATCAACACTTCTTCCTCATGTGACCCTGGTACCATGGTATATCCTATCAAGAGGATAACATGCTCCCCACCTTCAGAAAATCCATCTAGTTCCTACCCTATGGATATATGAACATGTTGTTTCTCGCAGTTAGCATCCCCATGCTACACATCCCAGAATCACTGAAGAAGTGGGGGAGTGACTGTAAGATAATGATGATGGGCTGCTCCATCTCTATCCATAAAGGATATTTGTAAAGCAACCAACTACTCTGTCGCCTCACCTAGAAGCTGTATACCAGATCTCTTACTAAGCGTATCTGCAACAACATTCCCCTTCCATGGAGTATATACTATCTTGAAGTCAAAGTCATGGAGGAAATCCAGACAACGTCGCTATCTCAGGTTCAGATCCTTCTTAGAGAGGATATATCTGAAACTCTTCTAATCAGAGTACATGGTAAAATGTTCTCCTATTAGATAGTGTCTCCACATATTCAAGGTGAAGACCAATTCTAATAACTCCAATGTATTTGTATCATAGTTATACTCATGTTTTCTCAGCTTTCATGAACCATAAGCGATCACTGCTTGCTCCTGCATCAAAACACATTTGATTCTGGTCCCTGATTTGTCAAAATAGACTACGTACTCTACGCCTTCCTCTAAAAGCCTCAATATGGGGGCACTGGTAAGCCTCTACCACAACTCCTGAATTCTCTGCTGGAATCTCTCTGACCAAATAAAGTGTTTACCCTTCTTTGTCAATTCTAATAGTGGCACAACAACTCTGGAGAAATCTGGCACAAATCTCTGGTAATATCCAGCTAAACCCAGCAAACTCCATACCTCTGTCACACTCATAGGTGGCTCCCAAGGAAGTACCGCATCAATCTTCCCTAGATCCACTACAACTCCAGATTATAATATAAAATGTCCCATAAAGAGAACCTATCAGATCCAAAACAAGCTCTTCATGAGTTTACCATAAAGCTAGTGCTCTCGGAGTGTGTCCAGTACTACCTTCAAATGGTAGGCATGCTCCTCCTCAGTAGTCGAGTTGATAAGAATGTCGTTGATGAATACTAAGACAAAGCGATCATGGTACAGCTGGAAGATCCTATTAATGAGTCCCATGAACACTGTTGGAGCATTGGTTACACTTAATGTAATAATGAAGAACTTGTAGTGGCCGTACCAACACCTGAAGGTCGTCTTCTGCACATCCTCATCTCGAACTCTGAGCTGGTGATAGCTTAATCTGAGGCGTATCTCCAAGAACCACTATGCTCCCTTTAGCTGATCAAAGAGGTCTTAAATCCTTATAAATGGGTACTTGTTCTTCACGGTCACCTGGTTCTGGTGCCGGTAGTCGACCCAAAACCTAAAGATCCCATCCTCCTTCTTGGAAAACAAAATTGGGGCTGCCCAGGGAGAAACACTAGGCCAGATAATTACCTTCCCATAAAAGTCCTCCACCTATACCCGTACCTCGCGAAGCTCCGTGGGAGCCATCAGATATGTTGGAGTAGACATTGGTGTCATCCCAGGGTACAAGTCAATTTAAAAGTCCACTTCTATGTGAGTAGGTATACCTGAGACATCATCAGGGAAAACATCCGCATACTGTACCACCACTACTGGATAGCTTGGACTCACCCCATCAACTACTTCGAGGGTACGGCATGCCAACTGATTAGTGATCGGATGCACCCTCATCCGGGTAATTCAATCCCATGCTAAAAAGGTTCCCTTATCGCAGGTGAAGGTAAATATGGTTCCATCTATGCGGACACACCACAAATTGCACCTAATCTAGTAAATCTGAGCATGGAATGTACATAACCAGTCCATACCCAAGATGACGTCGTAAGGCCACAGCGCCACTACTAGGAGACCCCAGCCGAAGCTCTCACCTCCTAGAGTAAGTTCACACTATCGTAACCAATGAATAATCATTGAATCTTCTCTTGTAGTATTATCTAGACGTAAGGATTAAGTTAATGGCTTCGTCGGAATCTCCGAGCTCTGAATGAGGGAAGTGGAAATGAATGAATGACTCGATCTTATGCCTATAGGTACTACAGCTGTGGGTGTAGACATAGATCGTACATCACATCATCTCTACAACACCATGATCATATGCCACAGCTGCATGGAGATGAGGTCTCCCCTGTCCACCTACTCCCTGTGGTCAGGGTGTAACTCCTAGTGGTGGTGGTGGTATCACCTCACAACGTCGTCCACTGCCAGCTACAGACCAGCTCCTCTGCCAAATCCACTTGTGCCCTGCGGATCTCCTCGATTGAATATCTGTATCTTCTTGGGTGGTCCTTCGACCGTCTATTGATCATTAGAATGGAAGGTTGGATAGTCACGAGCCATGTGTCCCAGCCCACCGCATGTGAAACACTGCCCGCTCCTCGCATGTATCTCTCTGATCCAGGTGCCCCACACAACTGATCCCGAGTCATGTGGTCATCCACCTATATGTCTTGTCCTCTTGGACCTCTGTGGCATCTGTCTGCTACCAGCTGCAGAAGACTCTGCTATGTGTTGACTGGGGGTGGATATCGCTACTGGAGACTGCTCAATAAGGAAACTCTCCACTAGGAGGGATCTCTCTAACCCCTTACCTATGTTGGGATATTGAGTGAGATCACCTAAGCTCTTATCTCCCTCCCCTGTCCCTACTCAAAGTTCTGGTCCCTGAAGAAAGGGTCTCATACCATATTGGTGGAGTAGTGTGAGAGGTCTATGAACCTCATTGAATATTTAGCTACAGTCATGATACCCTATTACAGACGTAGTAGCTCTTGTATGTGCACTGCTCGAAGAGGAGTTGGGACAAACTCTACCCAAAACAAGCCCTCAAAGTCTTCCTAGAGAAGCTTCATCTCATTGTGGACCTATAGCATCAAGGTCCACCATCTTCCCACTACTACTTATAGAAGGATAGCCTCAAAAATCACCACGAAGTCTGCTGGTGTCCCTAACAGTCGGAAAACTCTCACCACAGCCTCTAGACAATCCCCAACCACCTGTGGGTCCATCTCTCCCCAAAGCCTGGGTGGCCTCTGGCACTGGAACTCATGCAATGCGCTCTAATGGAGTGCATCTTTTGCTGCCGGGGCTTGTGGAATCAGTGTCCCAATGGGAAGTGGTACCGTTGGTGCCTCTGATAGAAAAGGGCCCTACATAGATGCCTCGTCGCTTGATGGGATATCTGTGCATACAACTCTCTGGACTTTAGCTGGTTGTCCATGGGGAGGCATCCTAAAAGAAATAGATTTGACATGGTCAAAAGATTAAACCTAGGGAGCTATCATGGTTGAGAACACTTAAAGAAACCATTTGAAAACACACACGCCATCAGTGTTTTCGTGCACTGAGTAGGAAATCACAAGTCAGGGTCCTGGTGTATGGATACGTCAGCCGCCACAAAAAAACTAGACTCCATGAACTAAAAACCACACTCAGTACCCTTAACATTATTGATTCAAATAAAAGATCAGATTCATAAGTTCTACTGTTGAACCGACTGCTCTGATACTAATTTTTTACGACCCGTCCCCCGAGGCCCGTGCCGTGACTGCCCCAAGCCCAACTTCTGTAGGCCTGGGGCTGGCGATTAGCAAAAAAGGCATAATTCTATAAAACTTGGAAGACATTGCCTTTATAACATGAAACACACACAACAGAGAAAACAACGGGATACAAAACACTATGTAAATTGTATAACAAAAGTGTGATGAAATGTAAAAGGTCAGAAATTAAAGCCCAACTGTAAATTACAAGGAACTAGAAATACAAGTACAATTGGAGGAAGGAAAAATAGCTACTGGGTCATCCTATGGGATTCCTACCTGATGGGAAGGTACAGATAGCCTCCTCAGTACTCCATGTCTTCCAGTCTCCTCCATGTACCAACTCATTCTATGGTCCACCTCTGGCTACCGTCCAATCCTGTTACTCTTAGCCTTAGTCAATGATATCCGTCATCTACAGCCAACACTATGAGGTGTTGGCATAGTCCGTGCAGGGGTGTTTAAAACGACACTCAGTAGGGACCCTAAGACCCTCAAGGTATCACAAAATCTAACAAGGAAAATCCATAAGGTAAGAAATCAACAGATAACCCCACTTAGGTATATGCCCATACATATACCTATGTTATAGTATAATCCACCTCAATCATGAGGTAATCACAAAAGTTACTGACTCAGCTCAACCTGGATTTTTATTCACATTATCAAAACCACGTCTTGGAGATAACTCCACCTCTATTGAGTATAGTGGGCATGCCGCGACACCAAGGTGCTTACTACTAACCATGGAATACTGAGGTATTCATCTTGTCGAGTACCGTGGGTCTGCTGTATCACCAAGGTGCTCCCCACCATGGGTATGACGCCACAACCAGGAGCTCCCCCTAAAAGCCTGCAGAGGTACCTCTCCTCTTGAGTATCGCGGGTCTGTGGACACAACCAGGTGCTCCTCTGCCATTGGTATGTCGAGACACTAAGGCGCTCCCCACTGGGCTACTCGAGTCACTCCGTGTCAATTGGTTAGCAGTCATCAAGTCTCAATTAGCTACTAGGTCTCTGCACTCTGCTAACTCATCACCGGAAAGATCTGCTCCATGAGCTACTAGTTAAAAAACCAACCATCAGGAAGTCACACGAAGAAGTATCTCAAAGGTCCTCCATGTCATAGAGGACTCAACACAATAGACAGAGCGTGAATCAGATGCCCGGTCTGTGAGTTATAATCCTTTTAGTCCCAGGTGACTAGTTGGATTCGTACATGATCCTACCTGATCGTATCTTAACTATACCCCAAACTCTAGTGGGGTATACTCAAATGGACATCCATGCTCCAAGATTACAAACGCTACTTATGGTTCTTCAAACGAACGTCCGGTGCCAATGATATGGCCAAAAGAAAGTAAAGGGTTGGTAGTAGGCTTGGGTCCGGTCCGACCCTGTTGAACCAACCCAGCATGACCTGTTGGGTCCTACATGGCTCGTTGGGAGGGTTGGCTTGTTGGGCCCAGCGCAGCAGGCCGCAAGGGAGGTTTAGCCTAAAGGGGGCCACGTAGGCTGCTCGGCCCGGTGGCATGGAGCCGGTTTGGCTCGAAGCACCATGAGGGGCACGAGAGGTCGACCTGGCCAGGGCTCTGTGAGGGGCACATCTTAGGAAGGTCAGCTCGGGAGCCAGGAGGTCCGCGGGCGGCAGACGACTGGGAGGCTGGCAGGTGGCCAGGAGCTGGGAGACCGGTTCAGCTAAAGCGCCATGAGGGTGGCACATGTTGCGGAGACTTCAGGTAGTGCGGTCATTGCTTGTCACCTTCATCGCCTCATCTTTTCATCGCCATGCCGACGAACATCACAAAAGAGATCGATGGATAGAGACATTCCATGATAGTTTGGCCTGCACCCTCCATGTTTAGGGTGATAGCAATCGGTCCATAAGAATGAAGCACAACAACCCACCCACAAAAGGTAAACATACTCATTCATCAATTTGAAAGAAAGGAAGTACATGGATTCTAAATAAAACTAAACCTCTACTTGATCATTGTTTTGTGTGCCGACTCTTCGTATTCGAAAACATCCTACATCGAAGGAGGTTTAGAGGAAGAAAATTGAAGACGCTCCTCACCGACATTCTTCATTGGAATAACATGTTCTTTATTCTTAATTGGAGAGAGATTTTCTCCCTAAGCTAGCTCCTCTCTAATGTTCCACCAAGATGAATATGCCAAGCCAAAATAATAGATTATTTTTATCTATTATTTAATTGTTGGCACAAAATTCAAATGGGATAAATAATTAATTGAATGCTTCGGATCAAATAATTAATGAAGAGGATTTTTCATATTTAAGTGTTAGGGGAGTTGAAGAGGCTCCTCTAGACTTAATGGAAGTTTGAGGGTTTTCCCCATTAATGGGGAGTTTCAAGGGGTTTAAAAACCCAGGTGGTCCCCACCAAAATAAACATGAAGATGAGGATTGGTTCGGTTGGGGCCCACCACCATAACCTCTCATGGGAGGTTAAGGTGTGGTGGTCCCCGCCTCAAACATCCACATGGAGGATTTAACCAACATAATAAAAATAAAGCAACACAACTGTATTTTTATTTAATTCAGTCACAAAAAACCCTAAAAACTATATTTTATTCTCGACCCACTACCGTCGAGGTGAAATTCTCGTTAAGCGAATACCGGCACAGCGAGTTCAATAGTTCCCTTAGATTTCAATTCCGAGCACTAGTTCATGTGTTATAAAAACCTGCATGAACGTATACTAAATGTACACAAAAAAAACTTTATAAATTGATTCCGGGGACACCAGGCCTCAGAATCATGCACAGTCAATTTTCGTGGACTCGCAAAATTCCCAAGTATTTTAGAATAAAATTTACATGGAAATTCTGGGTCATTACAAGTCTAGTCATGGTTTTGGAGATCATACTAATGTACTTGATAATTAGTCATTTTTAACAGAATAATATGTAGAGAGATCAGTAGAGAATACTTTGACTATTGTTTTTTATTAGTCAATGAATGCATAGGAAGGGTAATCTGATTCATTGTCTCATGATGTCGATGAGATTATGATTAAATTTAACAAGTCTCAAGAACTGAATGACAATCTACAGTAGGATCCTGAAATTTAAAAAATGGTTCATAAACTTATTGATAATATTATTTTAAGAAGATATTTTAATGCCTTAAAGAGAGATATTTTAAATGAGATTTGGAGGATTAGAACTAAAGCTCTTTCGAAGAATTTTTTTAGGTTTGATGTGGTACTTGGGATGTTAGATTGAATTAGTGAAAAACTCAGTAAATTAGACGAGAACATATAGTCTTCCTACCAGCCTATATTTGAATAGATGCTTTTATGACATTAAATCTATTATGGAATACATGAATGCTCATCTCCATGACCTTTACTGAAACAGTGATCTTATTTATGTTTTGTTTGACAATAAGAAATTTCTTATTGATGAGTCGACTAAGATTGAACATAGTATTAGTTTCTATTAAATAAGTTTATAGAAATTTGGAAAAAAATTATAAATCAAGCAGATGGATTACAAAACATTTTGTATGTCAATCTTGTAGAGGATTTCCATGTTAATCATGATTTTGTACTTCTGATAATTCATTTCATTGATAGTTTGATGATGAAGTTATGACTGTAGATGGATGAGTTTAAGGATATATTTTAAGACTTCCATAATTCCAACCTAGCTAATCCATAAGATGTTTATACATTCTCAGAAACCAATCCCAAACCAACCATTTATCCACATTATTACGTGACTATTCTATTTTCTTAGTCACATATATATTGTATATTTTCTTTCACTAATAAGTGAAATTTCTTTATTTTAATTTTTTTGTACATTATTTTGTTTATCCTTTTATATTTTTTTCCAATTTCAAAACATCAAGTCTTCATTATCTATTTCTGTTTATTAGAAAAATACTTACTATTAAATAATAAATGTTTTTTACTCTATTTTTCTAATTTATTTTTGATCTCATTGAAGTGGGAGAATTTGGGATAAACACAATATAACTTTTAAATTTTGAAATATTAATGGAGAAATTTTGATAAACAAAAACATTTTTTTATCAAAATATCTCTGTCAAATTGAATTTATTTCACTCCATTTTTACAAAATTATAAATTATTTTAAAATTTTTATAGTTTTAATTTATGGGTTTTGTGATCATAAAAAGGGTATATTACCGGGCATTTGTTTTCTCCACAATACACTATAAATATTATTTATTTTGATACTCATAAATACCTATGTTTCTTTTACTAATGATCTTATTTTATGTGTATTATAGGTAATTTATATTCTTTACAATTCTTATTTTTGAATAAAATTCATGTACTTAAGATTATTCTGTAAACACTGTTTATGGTTTGTCGTTTATAGGAATCACTGTTCATTCCATATGTGGATGAACATATCGTAAGGATCATACCCTATGTTTGTATTAAATATTATGGTAATGGATCCGCACGTATAGTTTATCAAACATAAATTTGAAGAAGCATATGGTTAATAAACATTATGTTTTAATGAAAACATATATTTTTCAAAGAGAAAAAAAGTTAAAGAACCCTACGTAAGTATGGAACCCTACATTTAAGAAGAAAACGTATGGATCATCAACCTTTCTTTTGTGATCAACCTTACCTTTTCATCCTTGCGTTTGGAGAATGAAAGATACCTAGTTGAACCCTATGTTTGGTGTTTTTTGATGTTGTAAAGGAACCTTACGTTTGACTTTTCAATACCAACGATTTAAATTTACAACTTTATCATGGTTTTTTAACAAACTTTTTAGAAGATCTGGGTGATTTAATGATACATTTCAACTGATTCAAAGCCCGTTATAAATTCTATAAATGATCGTATTAAATTGATATTTTATCTTTTATTCATAAGGTAATTTGTGAGGACTTTGAGATGTATTTTTTAATTTGAATTCACTTGATTTACCGGGAATTTTTTATGGATCTGGAATTATGCTTTAAGATATATCATTATATATATCTTTCTACATCAGATGTTCTAGATATTTCTCTCTCTCAATATCCCTCCAATGTGTAAATAATGTTTATTCTTCGAGATATCTTTTCCAATTTAATTTATAGTGCCACATAAATAGATCATCTCAGAAGCATAGACTATATTTTGGAGATATACATGTTCAATCCTTGAAGCACAATGCCTTTTTTGTTGTTGCTGTTTATATAATAGAAGATCATTTGTAAAACTAGATCTCATTATACATATTTCAAATATTATTATTCATCTGAAAGGGGATGATCCATATTCAATCAGTTTCATTCTTTTGTATCTATGAGGTTTAAATTTAGTTATGAAATCAGTCTCTATTAATTCTTTTTGAGTATTGGATGCTCAGTTTTTGTCCTGGGGGAATGTCAGCTTATTATGTTATGTTGTGGATTTTTTGGTTTCCTATAAAAGTACTAGATGTGTCTATTTCTAGCCTTGTTTGTATGGGTGACAGGTTCATCCACTCCGTTGTGGATCAATATTATGACAATAGGACCTAACTAATAAAATTTACCAAGCCACTATAGAGGGTGATTGGTGGAGTGTACTAGGGTATATTCATGCCCCGAACCGCTATAAATTACTCTTCCATGTTATCTTTTTTCCCAATGTATGAACTCTCAAATAGATACGTTTCCATCTCTATCAGATGTTTATGTAAAATTACATAAATTTAAAAAAAATTAAAACGAAATATTTCACCCCCTCTTGTGTCTTCATCATAGAATTTCCAACCTAATAATAACCAACTTCTTTTAAAAACATTTTCAATATTTCCCACAACTGAACATCACACATGAAACACTTATAGAAACATTAATCCTAATACACATATACATCAATTTGGAAATAAATACATAATAATAGGTGATCATGGATTCACAATATGGATAACCATAACATATATCAATTTACGACCATAATTGAGAAAAATATAAAAATATGTATATGAAAACATATTTTTATTACATGAAAATATCACAATTAAATCATACCTAATAAAATATAGACCATTAATCCTGAATCATGACATATTACTTTTTGAATATCCTAAGGAATATTCAATATGAGAGTGGAAAAATATGTCAATGATCATGAGTAATGAAATCTTAATACAAAAATTCATAATAATGTGTAAAGGGATTTATATTGGTATTGATATAAAATTATTTATTACGTTAAGGATCACTATGAATATTTTCATCACACAGTTGATATATTCCCATAGTTTACTGGGTTTACTTTGCATTCCCACAAATATAGTGGATATTTTTTACTCCATAGTATGAAACATGCGATATCATGAAATATAAAGATTTATTTAATGTATTTTAATGTTATATAACTCTAGACCCATCCACCACATAATGAAAAAAATACTTATATAGGCCACCTTAAGATGAAAAAAATAATAAAAACGTCCTAAAATATTTACGCCATAAAAGGGAATGGGATTCTTAAAAATAAATATATGTTATAATAATTAATCATCCATATAATGAATGTGTAGGATTCCATTAAAACATATCCAGAAAGAAACATTAGAAACAATAAAGTATTTTGACATAGATACAAAACCATCTATGTGCATTAGATAAATCCTTTACAAATTAAAGGAAATGACCATTACATATCAATATGTTTTTTTAACAAATAAAAAATATATGAATAATGTATTTTAAAAATATTGTAAAATAAAATATTATTTACTTGTAAGAATCATGAGAAAATGGAAATGAATCATTGAAATGAAAAATAAATAAAAGGATTTTGGGAGAAAAAACCCATATGAAAATTGTTAAAAATTTATTCCATTCAATCTATAACAAATAAAATAAAATTAAATATGAAATGAAATTAAAAAATCATAGAAGAATGAAAATTTTAATTAATATAATAATATGAGAACCATTGATATGGAAGATAAATATTCTAAAACAAAAAATGAATGATATGCTATATTTGATTTATAATAAGAATTAGAAGTGAATTATCATCAAATTAAATGGAAAATTATTGTAAGAAATTTAAATAAAATGAATATTCAAAGTATAATATTATATAATGGTTTTTATTAAAAACAACGATATATTTTTTGATGGAAATTTAGACCTAAACAATATTAAACTTCAATGTGTGATTTAAAAAATAGAATTTCTTAAGATTTATTCTTGGTCAATCACACTCTAATTCCCACCATAAAAATTTATGAATTATTAATCAAAAAAATAATAACCTTGTTAATATTTATTTTATTTATAATATGATTTTATAAATATATTTCTAACATATATTAATTTTTTATTTTAAAATTGATTTTTTATTCAACACACATGCTTTTGTTTGGATATTCTGGTAAAATCTTCCTTGATCATCATATCATCACTTCAAAAATAAGATGAAACATATATTATTTGGAATACTTATATATTACAGTGATAATTCCATAAAATTTATGGTGATGGTTCACAATTAACGCTTACAAATACCCTTCATGCGGATTATTAAATTAAAAAATGTTTATTATTTTTTAAGTAATATGATTTCAAATATCACCCTTAAAGAATTATGAAAACATATTAAATTAATATATATTAAAACATATGAAAACATTTTTATTTTTAGATACATTCATTATATAAATGTTATAATATAGTTTTATTAGGTGATAAAATATAGACAATCAAGAACACATTATAAAGAATGAATGACTAATAAAATGTTAATCTATAGTAATAATATCTATTTTAAAATTTCTATTGATTTAATTTTTTACTGTGATAAATTATCATTAAGAAGAGGTGTATGAATAAGTTAATGGATAATAATTATTTATATGAAAACACATACATTTAATACTTGGATCATATATTCGAAATCCTCTTGGAAATGATGGGTTTGGAACTCGTTATAGTGACCAAATGTTAAAAAACATGGGAGAAAATATTTAGGAATATATGGATTGTGATTTAATATTATACATAAATAATGGTGTGGGTTAAGGTGGGTATAAGAGGAGTCATTTTATAGGTGTTCATGAGTAGAATTTTCATAGCCACTCATTATTTAATTTTTATGGAATGAAATTTTCTAGGTAATGTGGCTTAATAATGTAATAGGAATTTGGGTAGATCAATAATTACCTCATTAAAATATTTATATACATTTTTAAGTGATATCTTAGGACATTATTCATTATTTATCACTTATATCCCATTTTATCCAATTTTGTGGTATCTTTATTTCACATAAGTAACACTATTTTTGAAGAAAATATAATTATAAATAATTACTATTTTCAAATACTTAATTAAAAAAATCACATGTTATTAAATTAAATGTTTAAATGTGATTAAAATAAAATTTCTATAAGAAATACCAAAAAACTCATAAAATTATTATTTAAGCCTAAAAGTGACATTTTTCTTATTCCATACAAAGTAGTAACAATTAAATGAATGTTTATTTATTTTTTTATATATAATCAACAAAATAAATTAAATTATATATTGTTGATATTTCATATTTATATTTTAAATTAAAATATATAATATATAATAAGAACATTTTTTAAGTAAAAAATTCTTTATTAAAAATGAATTGTTAAATTATTATTCACTATAAGTTTTTAATTAAATATTCGATGTTATTTACTTACTTATCAATAATAACATTATTTTTTTCAATATATTATATATAACATATTATTTAAAATCCAATAATTGGATTTATGTAAACTATTTTCAAAAAGGCAATTTCTTTAAAACAATAACCATTTTCTAAATATAATTATTATATTTTTGATTCATTCAAAAATTATTTATATCAATTTCATTTGATATATATTATTTTAATGAAATTATTTAATTCAAATAATAAAACAATCAATATAGTAAGGGGATATGTATCCCGGATGACTATATTTCCAATGACTATATATCCAATGACCCTATTTAAAAGGAGTTTATAACGACTGTAATTATATATAACAATCACATTTAATTCCTATATATATCCTTATAACTTTTTATGAAATCCACTAATATGTTATGTAATTTATTTTTTATAATTTTAATAATATTATAATGTGTTATGTTCTTATTATAGATAGAAATGGTGGTTTAATCTTCATGGAAGATCATTATGATATAAATTTTAACATTTTATTATATTTATTTACATGGGTATCCATTCCTTTGATAATTTTAGTAAATAGTATTTAGTTTGTTAGATTTTAATGTTTATAATTTTTTATTATTAGATTTCACCAAAATGAATTAAATAATTTTTTATTTTAGTTTTCAATTTGTTATATCATAAGCTATCAAACACACATGATTAATTTATTGGTATGTATAAAATAATATCGTGGGGTGTTTTATTCGATCACAAAAAATAACATAACCCTTGTAATTTCATTAATTTAATGAAACAAATGATGGTACTTTTTTCTCACTACACCTGTAGTCTCGCATGATGATTCTTTAGACTTATGATTCTCAAAGAAAACATTATCCTACAAAGTGGTCACGTTTTGTAATAATTTATCACTTCAATAAAATATCTCTACTAGTTATTCCTCAATGGATAGATCATGTTCTAGTGATATAACCTATGACGTTATTATATGTGATGGATTAATTATGTAAATCCATACAATCTATATAAAGAACACATCACACACTTTTGATAAATTCAGTGGAATTGAAAATTGATAATATAATATTCCAATATGATTATGGATTTTAATGGGGCTAATTTATCCATGACTAAATTTTCCATAATTAATTATCCTAATATCTCTATTTTTTGGTCATATTAGAAGGAATATCTAATTTCAACAATGAATCTCAAAATACCACAATTGATTATCATAGTGGATATTCATTCTTTTTTTGATTCATTTATATAAAAATGAATGGATAAAATATTATATAAAATATAATAGAAAATAAATGCTCCTAGTGTAATTATATCTCCATATTCATCCCAATATACTGAATCCCTACACCTTTTCCCATACATAGTCTTATATGGGGTTATTTGATAACCTAAACGGAATTTATTTTTGTATGTGAACTCTACGAAATAAAGTATTTAATCTGAAAATTCTATGAAATAAAAAATGCATGATCTCAACATAGATTCCATATTATGAATGGTATTTTTATATTAAATTCATTTTAAGGATGATATGTTTTGATAATTATCAGATATGTGTTCAATAATTATTGTAAACATCTTCTGAAAACTGATGAAAATCAAAAGTAACTATAAGATATAATTTAATTTACTGCATCATATAGGTTTAAAACATCATTAATGTTTGTATCATATAGTTGAACATATAGGAAATCTGATCAGATAGATATGCAAAGCAGTTACTTTGTAAGGTGATGAACCAAAAATAAAATAACATTATATACTTTTGAACCCTTTGTATTTAAATTAACAAATACATGATGATGTTCTAATTATAATATACATGTTTTGTTAATGGTTACATTATCCACATCGAATTATAAAATAAATCCATTACATGATGGATAACAAATCATAGACATATACACTTCGTAACAAACCTCTTCATGTTGTCCTACCCAGAGTGATCATTGAGATCTCTGTACGACATTATGATTGTTGAATATTAGGTAAATGATGAGTTATGGGAAAAATCCAATAAATATTACATACATTAATGAATTAATGGGAAATATATTCATTTCCTTAATATTTTAATTACTTCACTATCAATTTTCATCATTAAAACATTACCTCCATTCTTACACAGTTGAAAATATTTTTTCTATGTATCGTTGATATTCACATAGATTAATGGTTATGTAATCACTTGGGAAAGATATAATTTATCTCATTCCATTATTATATCTTGTTCCCCAAATTGTAAATACATGGGTATTTGGTCTCTTTAAATAATCATCCTGGATAGAGTGACATGACCTTTTTTCATAAATCCTTAACTACCTTATTCACCTTCACATGGTGATAATTTATTAATTTTTGATAGTAGATGATCAATTCCAACCATTTAATCTATAATATGTTAAACTAAATCATTTTTAATATATACATTATGCTCTTATGATTAAAATATTTTTAACATGTTTTTCTATATAGATAATTTATCCATTTATTTATTTTAAAATTTTACTATTTCGCAATCTAAATCGTGTGAAATGTTTTTTAACAAGTTCCATTAATTGAAATGTGGAATAAGATACTAATATTATATATTTCATATAGAAACATCTGTATACATTATTTTATATATCACTATATATCATAAAACCGTCTCTACTATAAGATAGTTTGTGCACTGGTTCTATGACCAAGATTCTCTTTACCGCCATGAAATTGTATGGACATTATTCTATCTAGAGAAACTTGAATCATCTATGAGTTCACTTGTTTATTTTATTTTAAATTTTTATAAAATTGTATAGAAAGCATCAATAGTATACAAGAAATTAATGAAAACCAAGGATCTATATTTCATGGTTAGTTCTATGTTATTCATAAATCACCAGTTTCTTTTATGGATCCACATATATTCCCTCACCTATGATTACATGTCCTAAGAATGATATGTTCTATACCATGAATTCAGATTGAACATTTAAATACAATTTTTTCTTTAATAAGGTCCATATAAAAATCCATGAATTATCTCTATGCTCTTCCATTCTATTAGAATATATTATAATATCATATATAAATACTACCATAAAACAACTCGGGAAATATCTATAGATTGTATTCATCATGCTGATTAATTTAGTGGGGAAATTATTAAATATGAAAATAATCACTATGAATTCATAGTTATTACACCCTCTATAAAAGGTTATTAGGTGTTTATCCACTCATTATACCATTTATTAATGATATAAAATTGAATGTCTATCTCTGAGAAATATTGTGCCCATACATTTGGTTGAACAATTCATCAATATGGGGTAGAGGATAAATTTTATTGATAATGATGTGTATTACTTTATAATAAATAATGTATTTATGCATAAATCCATAATTAATGATTAAAAACTTACTTTTCAACATTGTGATGAAGTTCATGGTTATATAAAATCCTTATGTTGATTTTCTTTAGGTTTATTTTCTAATTACTATAATTCAATTAGGTCTATTTTATAAGTAGTTATTCTTATCCACATAGAATGATAAATGAGCTATACTGAAGTCTTAACCTCATGATCATGGAGAATAATATGAAACTATTTATGAAATAAATAAAAATATTATTATAAAATTTAAATACTTATCTTCCTCCAACCATTAGAGAGATATATCCCTCATTATTTGGAAAAAAGATCTCTAAAATGGGAGTAACTTCCATTGTGAGTTTATAGATATCCATCCCTCAGTTGATAATCATATATTAATTTAGGATATAAAAGAAGATTTACCAATCCGGAAAATTTATAGAGGACCAACACATTCCCAAATCACATAAAATATTACCAAAGTGAGAAATATAATATTTAATAGAAGCACATTAATTTAATCCTAAATTAGAATATATTTATATAATAATTATTAAAACATTATTAAACAAGGATTTGTGTATTATAACTCAAAAACAAACCTTCATATTAGAGAATATATCCAGTTATTAAATTTTTTCATATATAAATGACTGGTTGGATTTAATAAGAAATTATATATTTTTATTTGTTGAGTAGATGATGATGATACCTTTCACCCCTCTTTTATGACCCACATCAGAAATTCTGATTTTTTGAGATTTAGCATTCACAATGGGATTTAAAGGTTATTGACCATAATTATATTCATTATAAATTGTATTGTTTCACTATTTATCTTAATTATAACACTTATTATAATTGGAGAATTGTATTATAGGTTGTGCATTAGGTCGAAAATTATTTCCATCGATCTCATTGGAAAGACACACACTATATATATATATCCATGCAATTAATATAATTAATACCCTTATCTTAAAAACATAATTAATTTCCCTACCCCTATAATTAATCTCCATCAATGTATCGACCCACATTAAAAAAAATAAGAAGAAAAATCCTCTTTCCTCTGCATGGTTTTAGAATTTGAGTGTCATTGAATCTCTATATTCATATTTTTATCTCTAAAACAACTAAAATTTGTGAAAATCCAATTTACATTCTCTACTAGATAGAATATGTATTAATCTATTCACAAATAAAAAATTCCATTATGAATAAATGTATCTAGATACATAGTTTTATGCCTATAAATAAATGTGTGATTTGTTATTCACGATCAAGGATTAAATGATAAGGGTTCCTTGAAAATCTCATGATGTTTGATTCATAGTTTATAATTGATTCATATTAATTTTTATTAATATTAATTAATAATATCTTCATTTTAAGGTGAATATTTAATTGAAAATATTTTAATAAAAATGTTTTTTAAAACTCATCTCATTCTAGGTTATTGTTTTCTTCCCTTCTCAATGTAGTTGTAAAAAGAGACCACCATTTATCATCTTCACATAGAAAAATTTAAAGGCCTAGAAAAAATATTTCAGGAACTATGAACTATAGAATAAAAATTATATATTTAATTGATCCTTTTTATGAGAATTAGTTTATTATAAAAGACACTAAATGATAGTGGATATTTTCATATGAATGACTCGATGGAGAGTTTTTTCCTTCTATGATATTATTGGTAGTTTGACTTGGTTAACATAATTTTTCATTGATTTTGAATGTTGGTTGATAATCCCCAAGATATTTCTAAAAATGGACCACTTTTCACTACAAGAAAATAATCTTATTGTTTTAATTTTAACTACAAATAACCCTTTCACAATACATATTGTAAACATTTTCTAAATGTACTATCAAAATCAATTTACAATTTGTAAAATTTTATTAGTGATATTATCTATTAAATTCTACAAATCATTAACATATATTGGTTTATTTTAATCGTAGATGTTTTATAATTGACCCTTATTAAATATACGTGGTTCATAACAATCTCTTAATAAAAGTCCAATAATAGTTTCACATCATAATCTGATGCTGATTTTTAATTTATACCTTGTTTTTAAAACCACTTATATTTATTTTAGAAGATGTTTCAGTAAAACTACCACAAATTTACTTAAATATACCATATATATTTGTATCTAAGACCATAATAAATTATCTATAGATTACTAAAACTGTTAATATATACATAATAGTGATAAAAATCATTTATCACCTTGATTTTGCACAAAATAAAATAGTCATGTTTTGATTTACCCTTCAAAAATAAAACAAAAAAATATACATAAATTATACACTTACAAAAAAAATTATTTGATAAATTAATATAGAATATACCTCCTTTTACAGAATAGTAATATATAATTACAATTTAAAATATATCAATAATTTTTATAAAATTTCAACTACCATGTAACTTCCCACTCATATTCATCCCATTTTCTCTCTACTAGTGTATTACTAATCTACTTACCTACCACCATTATACCTTAATATTTTACTTTTATTTTATATAATTAACCACAAAATATTATTTTATTTAATATATGTTATATAATAAACATTTACCCTATATTGGCCAATTATAATTCAAAATCAAGGGTGTATTCATGAAGAAGTAATTTATTATAAAGTATGATTTTCACAAGTTCCTCATAATGGGGATATTAGAATTGTATTCAATGATAAATCACATATATAAGTCATGATTATAAGAATTAATTGATTTATTGAATCTACCATAGTTTTCAAAATCATTCTTTTTTACTATAAATTTTAAACTTTATAAAGATATATATTTTTTAAAGCAATATCTTAATTTTTTATATGAGATGCTGAATTAGTTTTATATAAAGAGTATCTTATTGAGAGATATTTTAATGGTATTCCTATTATTAATTATTTAATGTTAATTTAATATCTTACATGAATATTGATGAGCTTATTTTTCATGGTTTAAATTAGAACTATTTAATAATTTTTCTATGGGTATGTTAATTAATTTTTAAATAATTAAAACGTATGAATAAACATTCTTACCTATATTCAATTATGAATTAGTTCATAAATATTATCTGAATTCATAGTTTTATTTTATATAAATTTAATATGTGGTTAAATCACTGGATGATGTATAAAGGTTTAAGGTAAATTCAACAAATTATAAAATTCTCTTAAACATACATTATAGTGGTGCAGATTATCATTAAAAAATGAATATGTATTTTTATATCCAAATTTTTCTTTCAGATAAGGAAAATAATTTTTTTGAGGATAAATATAAGATAATATCAAATTATAGTGAATTGGATTGAGAAATAATAATTCAAGTGTAGTCTATTCAACAAAATATCAATCATAGGAATGTGAAATTTAGAATAAAATGAAATTACAATATATTCAAATTTAATTATCTATTTTCGTAAAAATGATAATATTGATTTCTTATTAAACACATTAGTGAATTTCGGTAGATAATATCAGATTCAGACTCTCAAAATTAATATAGAAAATTGAATAATGTGTTCGATGGAAAAGGTATGGAAGTTGAGGTGAAGTAGGTAAAAATCTCTATATATATAAAATTAATAAAAATTATATAATTTTATTCTCCAATGTATATCATTGAGATAGAATCTACCATACCATCATTTTTAGAAATTAAATTTGGATTTAATTTATCATGAGTAAAAAAGCATATAATTATAAAAGAAAAATTTACAATTAAATATAGATATACAAAATATACCATTCTAATATCTCTTTTGTGTTCCCCTATTTCTTTCAGAATACCACATAATATCATATAAAACATGAAAGACAATGCACTAAAAAAGATGAGAACAATTCATTTTATGTTTTAATAAGTGTTTCTATATCTTTATGAGTATTTTTATGTGTATGAGTTTCCTTTTGTGATTTAAGAACACAAAAATCAATAAACTACCATACATATTAAATCAATGATGTAGATATATGTAACATAGCAAAGACCCCTGATGATGATGGTGTAAAATGCATCCTCCTCATATAAACATATGTATCATTTCCTAAAACTCAATCTTTTTCATCCTCTAAAAATACATCATCTGATAGGGATGGTTATAATGCTATAGCTCATTGAGTTTTTAAACAAATATAATAACATTAACTTTCATAGTTACTTTGTAACACTAAATAATAATTATATTTGGTTATCACCATTTTTTCTTTAGGTTCATTGATATAGATTTCATCTTTTTTCATGAACATAAAATAAATAATTTGTACATAATATATCTCATCCTACCTAAATCAATTATAATGAAAAATTTCAAAAAAATAACTAGAAAAGAAGAATTTATTTAAGTATTATAGATATATATTGTGAATAATTGAAGGGTATATTTTTACCAATTTACATAGACAAACTCCTCAATATTTATTTTTGATCAATTAAAATCTTATTCCAACATCAGTAATTTTTCATATACAACACCTAATGAAAATATATATCATTAATAAATTTTAATTTATTAAAAATTTATATTAATCTATTTACATGTAATAAAATAATTTACTATATTGGACTTGATAATTTTCAAAAAATTCCTTCCACTAGAATCAATACCATCTATGGAGAGTGTCTCGTAGATTTTGGGAATTGGTAACAATGTTTCATTGAATTCCTGAAAAAATAAACACATTAAATCAATTAATTAATATCCATTTTTAATGTACGAGGATATAAAATTTCACTAGAAACATTAAAATGAAACAAAATCTACAGATAAAATACAATAAATAAAATATATTATTACCATATTATGTAAGAATGTTTAATGAAATCATATCTGGATACATAATCAGGATAATACCTTTAACTAATTTTCAAAAAACTCTTTCTTCCAAGAAAATTGAATATCCCATTGGTGTGAATAATGAAAGGCCATGGATTATTCCTCATAATATAAATGGACTAGGATCTATCCATAAATTTCTAATGCATACCGATGGGTACCCCAGAGTCATCATAAGAGAAAAATAACATGAAGTAAATAAAATTAAAAACATCAAGATTCATGATATTTTTCCGTATTATATTTTTATATTTATATTTATAACATATGAATTATGAAATTAAAATAAATATGTATGAAATTATTTTTGTCAAATTAAAACACATACTGATGGATATGATACACTAGTGACCAATTGATGGTAATGAGTTCCAAACAAATATCCATATGGATACATCATATAGGATTTTATTGATTCCTTATTATCCTCTGGTGAAGGTATACCATGAAATGATGAAATTATATCATAAGATGAAATTGAACCAAAATAAGTATACAATGTATGTGATGATGTGTAAATCATGTCACAAGGGTTGAACATGATTCATGTGATGTATAATACATCATTCCTATAAACCACACTGAGGATGGAATACATAAAATGTTTTTGAAAAAATATCATAGATAAATTCGTAATTCCTCTATAAATATTTACTTTTATTGTTTGTGAGGAAATATACCAAAAAAAGTATGCAAGGTATGGGATTATGTCTACCGAGTGTCATATGTCTAGAAAAATATTCACATGATGAATATTTGGATGAATTCATAATACTATTTGATCATGAAATACCAAAAAATATCAATTAAAAGAACAAAATAAAATAATCCTGAATTTAAATTATAACTCATTACATTTATAGTTATCTAATTAATATATATAAATAATAAAAATAAAATTTACTAATATTAATAATTTATAATGAAAATCTTATTCTGGATTGGTCATATAGTTATCAAAATCAATTATTGAAATTAATTATTTTTATTGTCCCCAACCACCTCCTCCCTTTTTATCATTCCTCCAAAAAACATCATTTTAAAAATACTTAGAAAAAAATTTAACCTATTGTTTTTTATGTGATTCAATATCACATATTTATTATCCTTAATCACCAATATCTAACATGTCTCTCAGTTTCAATTTAATAAAAAAATTCCACACATAATCTATTATATCATCAATATGATATACCATTTTCCTGTGGAAATCCAAAATATAGGTATTGTGTTAGTTATTCTACATAATATCTATATACTAATATAATTTGATAGAATAAAATTATAATGATATATTCATAATAAACCTATTAACACTAAACAAATTTCATTAAAATAAATGAACTAAAAATTTACCAATGTTAACATGAATTGTTAATATATATCAACATTATGTAGCAACCTTGGTCTAAAACTATAAATATATGATAATTTTTTGTTTATAAACATTCCTCATGATTAATTATACAAAAAATGAATCCATTAATATTGTATTTATTTAATATCTGAATAGTATTCAGTGTACCTTAACATAAATAAATAAAACAATTATATAACCATCTTGATTATATAAAGGTTTTACTTATAAAAACCGATACATATTATTTTTACTAATTTTAGATAATTATCAACATATTCAAACAATTTATTAGATTTAGAATATAAATGACATGAAAACTATTCCCTAACTTCTCCTCTAACCACTAATATATATATATATATTATTTTTTATTTAACTCATAAGCAATTTTTTAGTTTTTTCATTAATTACTAAATATATTGACAAAATAATTAGTATTTAGTATAACACATTTTTATGAATGTATGATCTATAAATTTGATAATGAAAATAAGTATAATTTTACAAATTTATTGGAAAACATGGAATGAATTATGATTTACTATTTTATTAATAATTTATTGTATTATAAATAAAAAATACAACATGATTTAATATATTATATGTCTAATATAAATATAATGAAGTTAAAGTAAGATACTCATCAAAAAGGTAACCTTAAACAAGAAAATATTATGGTTAAACTTTGATATTCCTAAAAGGTTTCAAATGTCCTAGATACCGAATAAAAAAATCTTATATGTATTGAATAATATATTTATATTTTACAATTAAGTAGAAATTATAATAATATACATACCAATTTGATATATCCATATATTTTAAAGGTATTACAAATTTAGCTGCTTCACCCTAATACAATATTATATGAATCAAAATAGTTAAAAAGGATGGGGGAAATATCATCACTAAATATAATAAAGTACAGACAGTTCATTCTTGATGTTTATCCCATTAAATCTGGTTTGAACTGTTGTCATAATGATTTAGAAATAATATTAAAAATCAAAATAGAACTAGTGTTATTTTTTTAGGTAATAAAATTTTACAATAACCATGGTAAGAATTATCAATATTTGTGGGTCATGAAATTTATGTCAATATATTTTATAAAGATTCAAATCAACACATATTGATATTTCAATTGAACGTCCACCATGAAATGTCACATTATTTAACATTTGAAACAAACAAAATTTTCAGATGTTTCATGGCTAAAATTATTTTTAGATAGTTATAATTAATATTTTTTATAGAGTTCATGTTTGATATTTAGCACTTCAATGTATTTATATGAATTTATATACTATTTTAATTCCCATTATTCATTAATAAATATAGAAATCAGATTATCACATGCATTCGTATCAATGAAATTAATGTCATGTTTCTTAGATAACATATTTAATTTATAGGAAATATGTTTAGAAAATATACTCATTTTCATCCATTAATATATTACAGTCATAATTTATAGTGTTTTAACACTTTTACTATATTAATTAAAGTTTACTATCTATTAAAAAAATTATTAACATTTTAACTTTTTTAATGATTTGTGATCATGAAATTAATTTTAATATACTTAAACAATATTATTTTCAATAAAAAATAACATATTAAACACAACTCTTGAAATATTTTGAATGAATTAATAATTATACATGGATCAAAAAATTCAACTTGTCATTGCATGTAAAATATAATGTTAAAATGCTGACAAGAAAGTCATAAGTGTGTTCAAACTATAAATATCTACAAATCAATGAAAGTCATTTATGGTTCATATTAGTGAAACTCACATTTGGTTTATTTTTCACATTATATTCATCATATGTTTTACAACACCATTAAAAATGAATGTAATTATATAATGAGAGGATGAAGGTACACAAAAATACAATTTTCCGGAATATGATTTCTTGGATTGATCATTTGTATGATGAATAACAATTTCTTCTTACACGTCCATAGATATGGATTATAAGGGAACATAGTAACTAGACATATGCTCTAATTTACATTTAATGTCCCAAATGTGTTGAATCCATTATCTAATAATCCCATGTGAAAATTTGTAGCATAAAAATATAAATCCAAATATTAAGAATCAAAGGTCGTATATGAATTTTAATCTCTGGTATTTCACATAAACTGATTATTTTAATCGACCTATTCATTCCACTACACATGGTCAGAGGTTCATGGTTTGATAAAGTGTCTTCTTAATAGTGGTTATAATGGAATGTAACATAAAACTATTGCATTGGTTTTTTATTTATATTGGTTGAATATAGATTTAGTAAAATTTAATTATATGTTTAGTGACATATATATGTAAAAAAATTCAATATTATTTTTCCAAATATTGTCCCCAAAAAAGAACAAAATAATTCCCACATGAACTTGACTTTGAAAAATATATCCCAAGATTGTTAATATTAATAATCATCCCTTAAATTGATGCATTGATATTATCTTTAGAAAATAAATCATTTAAAAAAATAAAATATCATTTAAATTTCTTTATTTATATTTTTACCTAAGAACATTATGTTGGTAAACCTTTGTAGATGAGAAAATATTGAATACATGGGATATCCTTCATATAATTCTTAATTTCCATCGATAAATATTTTTGAAAAGTAATTTTTTCTATAAATTAAATTATATATCACATTAGTATAAAAAATCATCATAATGTATTGATTTTTCATATGGATATGGTTTTAAATATTTCTTAAAACATCATCCATATTTGCTACATCAACATTTTGATCAATTCATGTTTCATGCACTTGATAATGATTCCATGCAATAATTTTTTATTTTAAATTACCTTTACACAAAATAGAATATGAATGAAATTATTTTAATATAAAATATTAAAATATTTCATCTATTTTAAATAATTATTTTAATTTAAATTCAGGTTAGTAAATTTTATTCTTTCATTAATTGATCAATTTTTAATTTCAAAAGCTCAAAAAATATCTAAAATTATGATAAAATGAGATGTGTTTATAGGTAATGAAATAAAAAATTTATACACATATAATAAATATTATAAAAATTCAAACAAAAACATGTGGTTATATATATATATATAATATATTTTTGTTTAAAAATTAAGATAATTCTAATGTTTAAAATTTCAAATTTATTGATATTTTTTTTGAAAAATAAAAATAAAATTAATATTTAAAACAAATTTGATACTTTTTTACAAACATAATGTAGAGGAATATATTAGTGATAGTTTTAAACTACACATCCACTAAACAAAATTTATGTTTTAATTATTATATCACATTACAAGCACATTTTTTATTAAAATACTCCATCTCCATAACCCATTCACATTATAGTTCTTAATTATTAAATTATTTAATTAGTAACACATCCTAATGAAACCATAATAAATAACCATAAAAACATAATCACAAAAATATATCACACAAACATTCAAAACACCACACCATGATCTATAATGCAGCAACAAAAAACCACACTACCCCATGGGACCTATTTGAAACTACCACCTCGAAAAATACATATTAATTTCAACATCCAAATTAAATATAAGAAATCAAAATATTCACTCCACAATCAATGAAAAATAAAATAATAAAATACTATTAAAGAAACAGTTATTGACATTATGATTCTCTATTTTTTTTATCAATTCACTCATAATATATAAAATAATCTAATTATTGATTTTATCCTTTTGTCGCATCACCATCATTGTTTTAATTTCTAAACTATGATAACAATTAATTTAATGTATAATAAAAAATTAATTATAACATAGCCATACAAAAAAATAAAAAACATAATAGAAATAATATAAACACATATGATTCACCCTTTCATTTTTATTTCTTCCATACAATGAAATATTTTTATTTGTTCAATTATAGCATTTAATATAAAAAAATAATTATATTTTAATATAAACAAAGATACAAAAATAGAGATTCTAAATCCCTATGAATTATAGTTATTTTAAAAAATAGCATATAAAGGAAGTGAAATAAATAATGATAAAGAACCAATGATCTAACATAAAACATTTAGTACCCCATAAAAACATATCCTCTATAAAGACATTGAAAAAAAATCCAAAAAACATTAAACAAAACCCAAAAGAAATACATATGAGAATAAGTGAAAAGTTAAATGAATGGTGAAAGAACATTATATTGAAAAATATATATCATAAAAATACAAGGATTAAGGATCAAAAAGGTTCATGTTAAAGGGAAGTAATAAGGGGTCCTTTAAAAAGGGAGTCTGGGTGTCGAGGAAAAATGTAATAGAAGGGGGTATAATAAGCGGGAGGTTGGGGTGAGGTATAGGCTAAGGATGATGTTATAGGTGATCATGACTGGGGGTTGGGAAATGAGGTAATGTTAAATATATCTGTCTTATTTTTGTTGAAACACATAGTGGTAGGATTAATTTAAATTAATACTCAATAATAAGATGTCATGGTTTAGAGGTGGGATTAAAAAAATGTTTCTAAATATATTTATATTAATGATTCTTTTGAAACAAATTGATCATTAATAGTAAAATAATATTAAAAAATTATAATATATAGCTTCTACAATATACTTGATACAAATATTTTATTGTAATGTCTTATTTTATTTCTTATTGGGACAATAAACAATATTTTCAAACATACTCATTTTCACTGAGAGCCACTAGATTTCGTCCATTTTCTAAATTAATAAATCAATAATAACCATAGTAATAAATAATACTATAATGAAAATATATATCAATTTTTCCCAAATTGTGACACCTTCCTTTCATCATATGAAAGTTCATTTTCAACCTAAATCACTTGTCCTTTATTTGAGGTATTTTATACTACATCGAATTATTCATTATAACAATATTACAAATATTAACTACACTATGATATGATATAGATTGAGATGACCATACTATCAAATATAAACTTATTACACAATTATACATGAAGAATCATTATATATTATAGTAAATCACACCCAAAAACCATTAGTTATATTGAATTTCTAAATTTTATACATAAACATCATATTTTATAGGCATTGATCTAAAATTGTCACATAAATATTTATAGTAGATAACCTTATTGAAACATCAAACATAATAATATTCTTCTTTAACTATGATTAAAAAAATATTAGGAAATATTAGATAATTAATATAGGTAAACATATGAGATAAGAATCTGTGTTCATAATTGAGCATCAGATAAAAATATGGTTATGAACCCATAATAAAAAAACAAGAACTTATCATATAGATATTATACATAATAAAATGTGGATAAAAATAATGAATCATGTGATAATAATTTTATATTTACATATTTAAAGAATAATAAGAGTCTTAAAACATGTTCCAGTGAACATGAGATGTGAAATCCTAATATTGGAATGCATTGTAACATAAAAACATTTCACATATATAATGATTAAAAATAATTTCTTATGTCAGGAGGGAAATTGTTGTGTCACTATGATTAGTTATTTTATATTTTTTATAGTGTTTTATGTCTTGAGATTTTTGGAGTTGAAATTAAATATTTTAATGTTGTTTATTCAGTTTCATTTTGACCGCATGGTTTTCTAAAACTATTCATGTTTTAGATGAAACCCTTTAATTGGTTGAAAATTGAATACATCAATGATTTTATCTAAGGAAATATTCTATTCTTGGTTATGAACTGTCTCCAGAAAATAATGTGTCTTATTTTGGTTCTTAGGGAATACACACATGGTTTGAAGATGTTATTTTAATCCATATTGCTTGGCTATAGGGTTGAATTTTTTTTAATTTAGCGTAATCTAAATGGATTTCAAATAGGTTTTCTAAACATGAATACTTTTTTGATTCAATAAAAACAACACGGTTCACACGTGATGAGCTCTCCATACTTTTATTCTTGATTTTTAGTTCTTCCACCTCAAGTATTATGTAGTTTTATAATGTAAACTAATGCCCCCATATGATTATTTTTTTATCCTTTTCCATTCTTTTACACATTATGTTTTATATCCTCCCAATAAACTAAATCAGTATAATGGTGGGACATAGGTTTTAGGGTGCCAAACAAGATGGTTTTGGTTGCATAGGTATCCTAAAATTTGTTTCCTAGTATTTTGTAGTGTTCACTATGGAAGGAGAAATGTTGGGACTTTGTTACAATTTTTTTTAAGGTGTTTAATTTTTTTTCTACCCCTTTAATTGGCATGACATGTTTTGATAGTGCATTCCAAGGATTGTTAAATATAATTATTCCAGTATATGGTAATCATAATTTAATTAAATTTATTTATGATTTATCAACACTTTAAATAAATTATTTATTAATTATTTATCTTTTATAAAACAATATATTGAGTTATAAGGGTTATTAAAATTTCTTAACAAGATTGTTTGAAATGTTTTTGATGAAAAATGGTATTTGACTCAATTTAGGGATTTGAAAGAATAAATACGTTCTTTTTTTGAATTTTCTTGTAGAAATGGGATTTTTATAAATTATTGGTGTAATAATTTTTATTTCTATATTTTATATAAATTCAATATAGTGAATTTTAAATGGTGGAAATTAATTGGCTTCCTAATTTAATATTCATGAATATATATTAGGAACTTTATAAAATAGTTTTTATGATGAATGTGAAACATTTTTTTATCCCATATTTATATTTTTTGATAGTCGTAGATTATAGAATCATGGTTAAGGTACTATATATATTTTTTCAAAGGGGATTTTTTTATTATATGCTTTTTGGAGGTTAGGTGTGATTTATGTTTATTCTTTTATCATTAATTGATTGATATGTTGTTTGAACACCCATATTTGGCTACTTTAATGAGAACCATAAACCCTGGTATTTTTCTCTCCACTTCTACTACATGAGTTATATCATAAACTATAATGTATTTGAAATATTATTCATGTGATATACCAGGGTAGTTATCCCGAGGAGTCCTATATTCAAAAATTAGATGGCTTGTGTTATGCTTTTGTTGAAAAGAGGTCGATTGATGGTTATGTGTTAAAATATTTCTAGGGTCGTCTCAATACATCACCTAGTGATATTCCCCCATTACATAGTTTTAATTAATGTAATTGAATAAGTGATTCCATTTTTATTATTTATCTTATCCTCTTTTTGAAAATAATGTGTAGAACCACTATATAGTTGAGTCTGTTATTTTACTTTCATTTAAATTATTATAGAGTATATTGTTATATATTATAATTACTTATTTGGGATTCCCATTTTATCTCTAATTATAAAAAATTGGATTTTAAATGGAGTATGATAAATGTAATAATGTGGTTTTGATTTACATATTGGTTTTAGAGAAAAGAAAAGTGGATGGTTTTGTTTTTGGAAAACATCATGAAAATATTCTTTAAGATTAAATTGATTTCTTAAAAAATATAAATTCCACCATTGTTTTTCTATAAAGG
Organism: Viscum album; assembly: GCA_963277665.1. Taxonomy (NCBI): domain Eukaryota; kingdom Viridiplantae; phylum Streptophyta; class Magnoliopsida; order Santalales; family Viscaceae; genus Viscum; species Viscum album. The sequence goes on along the minus strand of OY728119.1, from coordinate 763,760,858 downwards.
GGTAGTTATATGAAATGGTATTTAAGATGATACTTATCATTACATGGACATATATGAAAAAAAATTCAAAATTTTAATTCAAAAACAGCATTGATGATATGTACTTGGAAAGGAATTTCAAAATATCTAAAGTATTATCCTACTAAAATCGGTGTTACCCACAACATGCATAAACCATTTATTCTATGTACTTTTTATGTTTTCTTTAAGGTTTAAAAGTTGTGATTTTTTTCCCTGGCAATATAGTAGTCTTATAAGGTTTAGTTCTAATCATATGGATAGTGACATTAGGTCACATGGTGATGGTCATTAGTTATTCATGTTTGGTTTTTTTATTATTGGTATTGTTTATGTATCGACCTTATGTGTTTTGTCTTATAATTAATGTTTATTAATAAGATATTATGTTATTTATTTCATTATATAGTGTTAAATGGTGTATGCAATCGTTTTTATATTTTTTCAGGTTTCATTATACTCAATTTGTATTTTCAGTTTTATTAAAACTATTTTTTATGTTCATATGAATTGAATTCATGGAAGGTTCATTCTAGAAGTCAAGGATTGATCCATTGTTATTTTGTTTTTATATAAGGGGAAATAATTCCCATTTAAAATTCCTATTACTATGGTGATTATCTCCTGTTAGCGGGGATTAATAACACCCAACATGCCTTGTCGTGGATCATCCCATGTCTTAAGTATTTGATAGATCAGGGTGGTTCATTAAAAAAAGTTATCAATGTTACCTGTTATTATTTTGGGTGTGTCATAGTCTAATACCGGAAAAAATCCATCGAAATTAGGAGGCCGATTATGATTAGGTTCTTGATCAACACCATTAATGATAAAACCTATGTTACAATGGGGTTTTTTACCTGATTCATAATTTTGAGATTAGCATTGTTTACCATTGATATATTTTGAAATGATTTTATGGTATTTTGACCTATATTGATAATACTAGTGATTTTATGGGTCTGTTTGAGATTCTGGTTCAAAAATTTAGGTTTAAGTAGATATTAATGGTTTTGTAAAATGATTTATAGTACTATGTGTGGACCACATGTGGTCATTTATTCAACAAAAATTAGAGGTTGTTTCATGGTGGGTGTATTGTTTTCCAATCCATGAAACCAAACCACGAAAACCTCTATTTTCACCCAAATTTGTTATCTTTTTAAATATATATGATTAATTAAGGGTGTTTTTATTTATTAAATTAATGTATTTAATAATTTTTTGCTAGATATTAATGAATGTTTTTGTTTTTACATATAATGGTTGGTTTAATGATTTAGAATATATTGTTTCGATGAGAGATTGATAAGTATTAGGATATTTTTTAATATATAATCAGTTTAAATAGTAATGTTAATTTATTTTTTAATACATTTGAGATATTTTAAGAGGTAAATTATTTGAAATAAAACATATTCTATACAATGAAATGGTAATGTATTTCAATATGAATATTAAATTTAATAGGTTTGAATAAATGTTTTTGTAAATAAAATGGTCATTTGGAGGACAATATTATTTTAATAAATGGATGAAAATATTTTTTTTATGAAAATTAATTTTACACTATGATGGATATATAAAATGAGTTATTTATTTTGAAATTAGAATTAATTTTTTTTAAGTGGAAGAGTTTTTGAAAGTGTGTATACTCCAACACATTTGGATGATCCTCATGATGATTTCCCCCGATGGCTAGAAGTTATTCATATTTTTTTGACTTTTCCAAGACTTTGGCTTACGTGGTAGAGAAAATTACTTCTTAGGTATTAGATTTCGTCTAGGACTAATTTTATGATTATCTATCTCCACTCAATTGTTATAATGTTGATATCAATCTAATGGAGTGGATATAATATTCTACTATGAATATTAAACCTATATAATATTTATATATCTCAATGGTAAAGGATGTTGTTAGACTATCTGAAGGATCTAGTTAGGTATGGTGGGAGATTGTGGTCCTTTGTTAGTTTAATTTATATTTCCTTATGGAATTATGTATGATGATTCTATATAAAAATCCCATCTATAGTAACACAATATTTTTCTAAAAATTGTATTAGTACTAGATATAAGTGATCATAACCCAAATGAAAGAAATGTTTTGTAATATTAGTAAAATCGACACATACTTAACTAAAATTTAAATTTAAATTACATATAATACCAAAAATTATTTTATATGTGAACATATAGAATATCTGGGAAAATAATTTATAGTATTAATTCCTGTATCTAAGGAAAAAAGAAAACAAGAGAAATGGGTGAGCTCAGACACCTAGTAATGGTTTCGTACAATTAAATCTATCATGAATAAACAATGAGTATATAATATATAAATTTAAATAATTAAAAACTATTTTTATTTATTCAATAACATGATCATGAAATGCAACAATGTACTATATCAATGAATTAATCTATTGAATAAAAATTAATTAATTCTTATTGGTGTAAAGGAATAATATTGGATTTCATGATCTGATAAAACCTGGAATATTTTATATAGAGGAATTGTTATAAGAATGTTTAATCATTGTATAGATATAAAGAATAAAAATTAATTTCATTAGTCTAGATAAATGTTTTTTCTCATGAGAAATGTCAATGCATTAAGGGGATATATATGACTAGGACCACTGGTCACTACATGTTGGATGCACTCCCGATATATTTTATGATTAATTTAATTCATAAACAATATTCCTTTTAAAAAAATTAAATAATTTAGAGTATATTAAATAATATAAATACATCCCCAATCAATCAAATAACATTCAATGTTAAACACTTGAATTCAAAATGGAAAATATTTTTTAAAAAAATTACATATGTGATACAAAGAGTATGTATTTTTAATTTGAAAATAATTTATAATAATAAAATAAGACTAAATGTTGTAAGATAATGTTAATGATAAGAAATTAATATTAGATAAATTAATACCACCAAGTACTAAAAAATAATTATTATTTAAAAAATCATATCTGGTCAAGAAAAATAGAACATAAATAAATAAATAATGTTTTATTGATGATTATTTATAGTAAACCCATTTAAAACTTGTAGAATAATATAGATAACATAAAATAATTATGGTAGTTAGAAAATATTTTTACATCTTATATGTTAAAAAAATCATTCCTTTTTCCTTTTAAAATGAAAGTAAAAAAATGGTACTTTAAAAAAAATGAATGATTCGTTTTAGAAAAATTAAATGCTATTGATAACATAAAATTTCCTTAATAAATCGTTCATTTAAATAAAAAATACTTATGTGTTTTTTTAAAATATAGATATAGAAGAAAAAGATTACCCAATCAACAAGTGAATTGAGATAAGTTTTTCTCTTAAAATTTTCCTTTCTTGATTCAAGGGAAAAATTAAGAAAAAATATCAATTAAACAAGGAAAATAATATAATAACTAATGAATATGGAAATATATGATATTTTTAAATGGTAAATTATATGATTCCTTCAATAAAATGAATAATATTACTAAAACATGAAATTGTAAAATAAATTATTACTAACTTGGTATCTTTTAAAATGTAATACATTGAATGAGTAGACATAATTTGAAGAATTATTCATCATTATTAAAAATATATTCATGAAAAATACATTATATGGGATGTATATATGCTACCTAAAAGTAAATAGGGGCATAATACCAATTATGTATTAGTAGAGTGTAAATTGAAATTAAATACCATACAAAAATGATATCATTGAAGTGAACAATAGTCAATGATTTTATTATGTTTAAAAAATATAATTCCAAAAAAAGTAAAAACACAACATAAAATAATTTTAGATCATTTCACAAAAAATTATCAAATAACATATTCAATGAAGTAGATGTATAACCTAATAAATGGAATTTGTGTTTTGAATAACTGTACATCAAGTACATCATTCCTCGTAGTTTTATAATTCACATATATAAAAATTATGCACATTTTTATAATATCATATATTAACTATTTATAATATTTACATACCGATTTATTAAAAATTCATTATTAAAATTGTTGTTTTATATTGTAAATTGTTTCCTTTTTCATGAGAATGTATTTCGATAGTTTCGATCCTTGTAAGTCTTTCATAGTTACATCATCTCTATAATTTTAGTATTGATATAAATTTTGTATATATTCATCATATATATTTTTAGATTCATCCATAAATGGATGATACAGAAAAATTAATTACACTATTCATAGTGATAGTAGGCCATATATAACCATGGACACTTTTTTCAGTTTCATAAAAATGGATTAGAAAAAAGAAAATTTTTATCCAAATTTATAAAAACCGTATTATCTCATTTATATCTTATATTTTTTTTAATAATAACAGAAAATGATAAAATTGCTTCGTGGATTCGGTAGTCCACATGTACACAAGAGTGAAATTATTTTTTCTAATAGATTATAAGGTTATAAGAAAGATTTTATATTTAAATTAGAAAAAAATAATTATTTAATAAATATCTTAAATTTTTATTATTTTTTATTTAAATCCATATAATAAAACTGGTTATAAAAGGCGAATTACACCACTATGTGGAGAAAGTAATTTGTACATATTTGAAATAGGCATTTTCACAGTTTGAAGGATGGAAAATAGATAAAAAGTGGTTTTAGAATAATAATAATAAAATATTTTTATATTTAATATAGAGGATTTATTATTTTTAGATGTGTATTATAACTTTGTGGACCCCCACTCCTTCATTATATACTAATATCTTCAATATTACGTTCATTGTTATGATGCCAATAAGTGTGATGAAATACTCTTCAATAAGAACCCTAAAAACTCAAAAGGGAAAATTGGACAACATGAATTCAGGAGGACCTTTTAGGTTTATATTTTTATGTAATTTTGGAAAATCATATAGAAAAATACCCATGTTTTTAAATGAACATTTCTCTCATTTAAAACAAATTTTTGTATATCAATTTTGGGCATCAAAACCATCATCATGAAATCCTTTGTAAATTTCAATCGTTCAACTTCATTCTTTATAACCGGGGAGAAAAAAATCATCATAATTGTGAGATCAAATTCATAATAAGGGTAATCATAATCATTAACAAATGTATTTCATCAATTAGAATATTTGTTCATAAGGATTTAATGACATATTAAGTTTGAATAACTAAATAATAAAAGGAACTCATAACATTGATTATGAGGATCATTAAATATGAAAGCATGAAAAAAGAAACAATTATTAGAATCAATAATAATGATATATGTGATATCAATATTTATAATGAGATTAATTATTAAACCATAAAAATTGAAAATAGAACATGTACATAACACCAAACATTAAATTCCCATCACTATTAAAATCACTATTAAAAATGGAAAAACCATACGATCGACATACATACCCAATGAAGTGGGAGGATATTACATACCTAAATATCCTTGGATTTTCAATGAACCACCAATAATTAGTCTATAATATCACCACCTATAAGATTTCAATGCAACATTACATAATCATAACACATAAAAATTGGCGTATAACTAAAAATTAATATAAAAAAACATTATCACATGAATTACTTTATTAGAAAATATTAATGAAATGGGGTTCATTTCAATATATTATAGGAATTATTAATAGATATAAAATAAACTGGGAAATTAAAAAACTATTTGAAGTACGATTAACCTATGGAAATGAAATGAGTTTAGTAACAATATCTTTGAATCAATCTTTATCCATTTATAAAATAATGTGTATTGTATCGATATAAAATATCCCCATGAAATTATAAGTAATGAAAAGTGTTATTAATGATTATTAATTGAAATAGTAATAAAATATCATTAACAACATTCATCATGAAAATATTATTTTCATTTTAAAAATCAAATTTTAAATGATAAAACATTTTCAAAATTGATTTATTTGAAAATAAACATGGAAACATTTAAAAGAGGATATAAAAATAATTTAAAATGAATTTTGAAACATAAAACCTATTTTAAAATACATTCACTTAAAAATTAGAATAAAATATCCTTTAAAAATATTTTGAATTATTTTTTTGAAAACATTGTTTGGAAAGAACAAAGATTTATGATTGAAGAAATTAATGAAGTTGAATTTTCTTAAAAAATATCCCATTATTCTAAGTATAAAAACAGTAAACTAGTAGTATTAAAAAAATAACATGATTTAATATATTATAATAGAATTAAAAATAATTATTATATTTAATCATCAATTACACAATCATACCCAATACTGATAAATAATGAGATTGTGACTAAATACTCTTACCATTGAGGAAACATGATTCGAAATCCCCATAATGGGATAAAATTAAATGAAATTTATAATATCATGAAAACAATAATATTCATGATATAACATGTCGAATGGGATGTATTTACATTTTATAAAATTAGATAGGTGTGTAACAAGAAATATGTCTCAAGGAAGAAACATTGTGACAAAAATATGTAACCTATTTGGTTAAATTGGAATTTCAAATCCAAAAAGTGAGATCCTAGAAAATAAATGTAAAACCAAATAAAAATAATTTTTTGAATCACAAAATACATTACTGAGTATTATATATATTATCCAACAAAAATATGTGGGGAATATGGAATATGTCTCCAAAAAATAAAATTTATACGATTAAAACATAGTCCTTGAGTTGAATATTTCATGTGTTTCCATAAATTTATGAAAATAAAACTTATATCAATTATATAATTTTATTATATAAATACTAATTTTTATTATTACATTAATTTTAATAATTATCATGTTATACACAGTTAATTAATCCGTTATATTTGCGTCAGATGAGTTGATCATATTCGTCCTCGGTGTAAAAAATGACATTGGTAGGATAACTACGGTAAAAAAAGGTCATTACCAAAAAATCTATAGAATAATAATCCTGAAATAATAATCTTATTTATAAATGAATTACACTTTTTATAATATAATTAAATATATTTTTTAAAAATGATCTAACAATATGATAATGGAGATCATAAACTCTATTTACGCATGAGTAACATTTCTTTTTTTAATGATAATTATGGAATAATGTTAGGTTATATTATACCTATCAATAGCTATAAATATATCTTAAATACCATTATATTTAATTATACAAACAAACTTATATATTTCCTGTGATATATAAGGAGTCACATAACTTTGAGGAGGTGTTAGTCCATGTCCACGAATGATGTTATAACATTTTCAGTGTGTGGAATGGTATGAAGACAACTATATGGAATATTTATAGAAGAAAATTTATGACTTATTTATCATAATTATGTATTTTATATATTATATATTTATTATTTTTCCATTGTTAATATCAATTTAACATTTTAGGGAAAAATTATTCGCATCCCGTTATGTGGCGGTAGTCTATTGTGCACACAAGAAAAGTTATTGTATCCCTTAAAAAACTCTATATAAAACATTTTTCTATGATATAGTGACATAATAAGTTCTATAATGTTATAAATATAAAAACAATATATATATACAAAATTTCATCCATTATTCTCGACATTGAGAGATTATAATGGAAAAACAAACCACATCTTTTCGTGTGGCGGTACTACAATGTACACATGAATGATAATTTCACAAATCATTTTATAAATGTGTCTATATTTTTATGTAATAATCATAAAATAAAAAAATATAATTATATTTAGGAAACTTATTTTAATATATAATAATGTTATATATATAATTTTATGGGATCGATGAAGAAATAATAAAATGTAAATTTATGGATGTTACATCTTCTTTTGTTATCCTCAATAGGTTTTCACTAAAACCATGAAAGGATGGATATATGACCAAAATAAGTCTTCTTATATGTTTTTAGGAAACATTTTAGGTGATATGGTAGGGTTTGGATGATTCAATTTTCTCGATATGATTAAATAAGTGGGGAGAGTGAGTTTCTTTTTGAAGTTATGAATAGTTCAATTCTTATAAGAACTCGAAATAATTTAATTATGGTAAGTATAAGTTTCATAATATGCCTAAAAACTTCAATTAAAATTTATGGGAGTGATTATTTGTTCTAGAATCACATCCACCATATAAAATAAATATATTTTTATCATTTTTTTCTTTAACTCGTAAGTTTCATTATTTTTTCATTTTGTGTTTAAATTATATAAACAATTAATATAACAATTTTATTTCATACATTAAAAATAAATTAATTCTATAAATATTATAAAATTTATACGAACTTATTTTAAAAACTAAATAAAAATTATAAAATCAAATTCTCATGTGTGTGGGATATTAATTTTAAAAGTAGTGCATGTAACACAAAAACACTAATTTATCTGTGGTTATGCCCATAATGTTTTTACTATTTAGGGGGCCAATATGTCAAATATAAAAGATAAATTGGTCTATTAATGGATAATATTTTATATATTTTAAAATTTTCATATCACCTTATAGATGATATGTTTATTAGTAAATTAAAATTATCTAAAAAAATATCTTTATTATAAAATAACAATAATGTAAATTTTGAAATTACTTATTAAATTTGAATTTAAAAAACTATGAAGAAAATAATAAAATTAAAATATATTAATTTATAATATTTGTATAATTTTATATTTATATATTAAAATAACTAAATACTAAAAATATATCTATTTACCTCACTTTTAATAATTATAGCATCAATTATTTTATTTAATTATTTAGTAAATAATTCAATTTTTGATGTTTCTTTAGAATTAATTATAATTATCTATTTTATAAAACTTAAATATAAATAATTATGTTAACAATAAATTATCTATCTTCAAAAATAAATTTTTATCCAAAACTATGTTGTTTATCACAATCCTAAATGATTTATATAAATTAATACGAAGAAAGGTGCATTTTTTAATTTGACACCATTTAACTTATTATATAGATTAGTTTATAGTAATAATATACCAAAACTCATATATTTGGTGAATATGGTCCCAAGTATAAATATATGTCTTTTATAATGGTATTAGATAAGTTTTGGGTATTTTATACACCATATATTCTACGATTAACCACTAAGTAAACTAGTTGTTACATTAACCACTGTAATTAATTTTAACTTTTTTCACTGATCACTTTGGAGAAAAATAAATTTGAAAATATTACACTATATAAATTACTCTAACTCAAAATAGGAAATATATTTTTATATATTCAATTCAGAATAGTGGAAAAAATTAAATTAAAATTAATCTCATAAATGGGATGAGAAAGCGTGTTTTTAAGGTGAAATGTTTAAAATATCACAATATTCTTTAATAAAATTTCAATATTAAATTGAATAAAATGAATTAAATTGGGTTAATATATTATAAATTAAAATTTGGTTAATATAGATACAATTAGAATAAAATTTTAGACTATAAATTATTTTGTTGAAAATTCTTTTTTCAATTAAAATTCACTATATTTCATTGTTCATCCAAAATCAAATTTCTTAGAAAAATTCAAAAATTCACCCAATGATAATTTTCGCATTTAACTCAAACATACTGATCCATTGTGTGGTTGTGTTTTTTTCAATTTTTTATTTGATTATATTGTCATATTTTTATTTAATCATTATTTTTTGGTTTTCCCTACATTACATAGAATTTTTCAATATTTTATTTAAGATTGATGATTTAAAAGGGAAATAAGAGGTTTATATTTTGATATTTCTTTTTTATATAAGTAAAAGTTTGGTTTTGTTTAGTAAAAAATTATGTTTCCCCAATTTATGTTTAATTTTTTCATTTCAAAACAATTGTTTTAACCATTAATTTCATAAAAGTGATACTATTTTTTGAAATGGAATTTTGAATAACATTTTTAATAAAATCTTCATCTGTAAAGAAAATATATTTTTTAAAATTTAATTATAAACTAGCATTTAAGAGACATTATTTTAATTTAATTGAAATAATGTTTCAAGGGATACTTCTATCATAAGTTTACTTAGTATCTATATAAACCTCTATGTGTATGTATATTTTTTGTTTTCACAAAAGTTTCCATGTTATAATTAATATTTTTTTATTTATTCTTAGTTGGTATGAGGAATATTTTTTTGAATAATGCGGTGAGTGATTATGGGTCTTGTGGATGTGGTGGGTAGATTTTTGGGATTAATTTTATTTTTTACATCATGTCTATATATATGTATTTACTTCAGAATCATGTAATTACGATTATTTTTATTATGTAATCCTATTGATATTTATTTCATTATGATTGGATATATATATGTAGGTCAATTTTTATATTATTTATTATTATAAAAATATATTTTTCTTAGACATTTAATATTTATTGAAACTGTTTATTTATGTGAATGGTAATTTAATATAATAATGTTTCATGTCAGTACACTAGGATGGAATCAAGATGTGTTTATTGTTAATAAATGGTGAAATAAATCCTAATTATGAATGATTTATTCACTAATGTTTGTCTCTAGGCCATGGGTATTTTTAAGGGCTTAGGAAAACCCATCATGAAATTTGGTAGATCAAATTATATACTAGTTATTTGTATACAAGCATGCTTTGTGGTAGCAAGTCTCGTGGAATATATTATCATCAAATGGGTAATAGATTTCCATTTTGGAAAGGTTTTTCTAATATTTAAATAAAAATAGTTGATTTTATTCACTTTATTTTTACATAGATATCTTATTATGGGGTACAATGATTTAACTAATGCATTGCAATGTTATATATTTCTAGAAACACTCAAAAAATAATAAAAAACTATATATATTTGTTCCACAAGAACATGAAAACATTTATAATACCACCACATCATAATTTACTATTGAGAATGAAATTGATTTCATTAGAATCCCCATTGTAAAATATAAATAATAAAGAGAAATATAGAGGATTATTACATTGAATGACATCCCCAATGAAATATATGAATAATTAATGAATATTTATACATATTAAAACCACTTCATAAGTGTTTTTAATTTTTCTTAATATGTTGAAATAAGAATTACATACTAAGTTTTTAAAAAATGAAAAATTTATAAATAATATATCTGGAATAAAAAAATTAATTTAATGAATCATGAGAACATGGAAATGAATGCGCCATAACGAAAATAAAATAAAATATATAATGAAATAAAACAATTGGAAAATTTTAATAAAATTTCCATTAATTTGTATAAAGAAATTAAATTTCAAATTTAAATGGAATTAATAGATCATAAAATTGTTTATTAAGTGAATCTTTAATAATATGAGAAACATTGACATCTATGAAATTATTCTTGACTAAAAAGAAGTGAAAAGGTCGGTTTCACCATGAAGAATCATTTGAGGTGAATTATAATTAGATAGAAGGGGTAATTGAGAGAATAAATATAAACCCCATGAATAACTAGAGGATTTGAAAAAAAATATTTCCTTAAAAAGAAATAATATAAAATTTGGACCCAATGTAAATTAAACATAAACAATATTGATTTCAATGTAAAATTAAAAAAACCCATACCTAATCATTCTGCTTGGTCAAAAAAACACTAAATCCATATAAAATAAATTTTCAAGAATTGTTAATATGTATGAGGGACGTTAATAAAAATTATTTTACATAATAAGATTAATTTTAAATTCATTATTACCCATAAAATAGTTTTTTAATATTAAAATTAATATTTTCTAATTAATTTGTAACCACAACAACCCCATTTTTCTAAATCTCCTTCCTGACTTCATTAAATTTGTATTCATAAAAGAAATGAAACACAATGGACCGATAAAATTATAAGTTTCGAAGTCAATATTATATACATGATCATTAAATTATTACATTAATGTAAATACAACATAGAAACTCAATTATAAGAACCTATAATCTCTTAGAATACCCCTATAAGACATTCATAACATACATCTTCACATACCATGGAAAAACTAAAAATAATAATGGGGTGAGAACGGGTTCTCAGTAAAAAATTTTAATATTTAGGAAGATAATATAAACAGTAATGCATGGTTAATGACTAAGAACACATTCCATTAGAACATAATCCGGAGCATAATATGGTAAAAATAAAAGGTGAATAAATAATGTCATATAAATAATAACAAGAGAAAGACAAATAACCCAAGATTTTCTAATATTTAAATATTAAATATGGTAATAAATGACTAATATCACAGTGAGGGAATTAATTTTTAGGACCTCATAAACATATTGTCCAGGCCTCAGCCAAGAATCCTAAGAATAAATGTTTATGTCCTCAACCATAATCCATTTCTATTTTGTCTCATGAGTCCTTATGAGGAATAGAGGGCCTATATTAAACCCCACTCATTACATAATATCTCCAATTAATTCCTCATATGCATGGGTTGAAACAAAAAAATATAAATATGAAATGTAAATAACTCTCCACCTCTATAAACATAATCTCTAACCATTCTGAGCCGTATAGTGAAATGTGCAATGATGACACATCCAATGTCCAACAGATCACAAACCATTTAACAAATATAGTACATTATAAAATTATTTTATCAATATAATGAAATAATAATATTTGAAAGAGGTTTTTAAATAGGTGAAAATTCTATAATAAATTTATCGCTTAAATTTTGAGAGAAATACTTTTTTTAATTTGCAATGAATAGTTATTTTGGAGAAATAATTTTTATTTTTCATAAATTTTATGTATAAAACTATAAAGTAACATTTATATTTTTTCATGAAAAAGGTATTAATCATTTAAAAATAATGGTTTCTTAAAAACTATTATGGATGGTACTTAAAATGGGTAAGAAATGAGGAAGATCCCTTTAATCAGGTGTGCTCATCAAGAAGAATTGAGATATGAACTTATAAAAAATGTATTTCTCAATAAATTAAAGAGTAAATAAAGTTGATATATGAGGTTTGAATATATAAATAAATTTTATAATAATTATATTAAGTTATTGATGAACTATATTTGGCTAAATAGAGAGAGGGCATAACTCAAATGGAAAAATTTAGGATTGGAAAAAACCCATACCTTATGTCAAAAAGTGCTATAAATTTAACATTAATGCACTGAATAATGAAATTATTTTCATTAATAATTTAATTTATTGAATTTTTTATATTTATTTTATTAACTATAATTTTTTTACGTTTATTTATGTTATTTTTATGAGTTATATGATAAAATTTTATCGGTCTATAGAGTTCATTACATTAGTTTTCATGATATGTTTACTTGTATATGAGTATGGAAGATCATGTAAATGGTAATAGATATTCAGAATCAAAGTTATATTTTAATAATAATAATTCAGAATATTAAATGTTTATATAATTTATATGGTACTTTGGGGTGAGGAAGAATCATTAAATAAGACATTAATGATAAACATTTAGATTATTTTGATGATTTTTCGATTATCACAATCTAGTTTTTCATTATTAATTAACATCATGTTTATATAATGGTTCTAGAAAAATAAATATGATTTAAAAAATAAATTATAAATTGGTTTAACCAAAATAATTTTTTATGACCCACCTTTAAGGTATTAATAAAAATTGAAAACTCATCATCCCTATAAGTGATCAATCGACACATCACGAAAGATGATTTCAATTTTTGAAAAAAAGGCGAGGTATGAAATTTTATGAAGGATTATTTCAACAAATAAATAAATTTACAATATAAAAAGGATACTATAGATAACATTTAAATTTTGGATATGATTTTTTATAAAAAATAATAAATTAAAATTAATTGAAAAGAAATTAACAGAAAATACATTGGTTTTTATCTCTTGATTTTATCATCTTCCAAAACCTCTTTATGGGGATTGAACTGGGTATTGTTTTTATAAATAGGCTCTTGAACATGTTAGAGGGACATGGGAATATATTTGAGAATAATTTCAACAATTATCAAATATTTATAGGTTTTAGTAGAAGAGGTTGTGAAGGGTGGTATTTATAGTTGAGGAGAGGGGTGTTTTATTATTATTTTATTAATTGGAATTTTATTTTTCTTCAAGAAAATGAATATATTTATGATTATCAATAAATATATTAATATAATTAATGGTAGTTCTAGCTTAATATTTTTACATCATCCATGAATCATGGAATAGTGTATTTAAATTATAATGTATTTATGTTGTAAATCATCATATTCTAATATTAACAAAAAATAAAGTATTTCAGAAAAAATAAAAAAAGTCAACCTCATAATTTTTTGACATGTATAATTAGAAAACAACTCAATTTTATGAAAATATTTCACAAAATATGATATATTAATTTTTTTAATTAAAATCATCATTTACTCAAAAAATACAGATTTTAAAATTATAACTTATTATATAACACATTTGAAAATTAATTAAGGTCTCATAAAATTATCTTAAAATCATATGAAAAACCAAATATTAATTTATGGATACATTTTTGGAGAATTTTTTAAAATTATTCTATTAATTATAAATTTGTAAAAAAATATTTATGACTTAGAAAAATAAAAACACTTAATCAATAATTTTTAAAACATTTATTTAAATATAATTTGATATAATTATATAAAAAGATAAATACTTGTTATTTTTACATTCATGGTTGAGGTTACTATTAATTTGTACAGTTTACTATTCATATTGTCTATATCACTATTCCTAATGTCTTGTTACAATTTCATAGATATAATCTTCTTATCATCTATAACTAATATTTATTTCATTCATTATTCATTTATAATGTTTTTATTTTCTTCCATAAAGTATTTTATGTGATTGGTAATATATGAAATAATTATGAGATGAGAAATTTCATTAATAGAATTATAGTTTGTGAACTTCTCTCCTCCTACAAAAATTTCATCATTGGAATTTCCAAAATTTTACAACATAAAAACATTAGAGAAGTTATTCAACAGGAAGTTTTCTAGTTCTCATTTACCATCATCAATTTTATGTTTTTTCAGTGTTAAATTACTAACCGAGCAGTCAAATTCTGTAACAACACTCTATGTTCCATAATCCAGATAAGATCTTCACAGTAAGATAAATTAGGATCCAGTTCTATTTCATCAGAAGTGATAAAGAGCATTTGGTCTGGCATGTACTTCCATATCAAAGGGAAGATGAACACATCATTAATTTTTGAATGTCTAGGTGGAATTTTCAAATCATAAAAAATAAATTCCAATTCTATCTAGGATTTCAAAAAGATCAATTTACCCGGTGCATAGTTTTACATTAATTAAAAATCTTATAACACCCTTCTATAAGGAAAGATTCATGGAAACATGGTATCAGACTTGAAACTTAAATTCTATTGTTTGATTATCACCATAGCTATTTTTCCTACCTTAAACTATTTGGACATGTTTTGAATAGTATTTATCTTTTTTGTTGTTTCCTTTATATTCTCCATGCCTACATTCTTCCTTTCAACAACATCATCCCAACATGTTGGTTGAAGACATCTCATTCAATACAATACTTCATATGTTTTGATTTGAATATTTGAATGAAAACTATTACCGTAGGAAAAATATACCAAAGGTAAATAGTGATCCCATATACAATCTATGTCATTTTAAAATTATCCCAACAGTTATTTTAATATTTGAATGGTACTTTTAGACTGACCATCAGTTTGAGGGTGATAAAAAATTCTAAAATGAATCTCAGTATCCAAAACATTATGAATAATTTTTCATAATTTTAAGTAAATCATGGATCACAATCATACACAATTGAAATCGTTACTCCATGGAGCCTTGAAAATTTATGAATATAGATTTTCTCAAGGCATTATAGTAGAAAATAATCCTTTATACCAAATACTTGGGAATAGTTGTTAAGTTGATAAACAATTACCCATATTGCATAATTTCTTCATAGGTTTCTTGGTAATCGATACCATTGATAGTCTTTATCCATAGTAATAAAATAATCAATAAAATAATAAAAAAATTATCCCATCGCACAATATAAACTACCCATCACCACCCCATCCCTTCCACATGATAATATTTTTTTCATGATAATATTCCTCCCAAATCATCTCCCCAAACACATCCCCCATTCTGGTCAGTCTGGAATCACTAAAAGATCATTTCAATGTTTTAAAAGGAGGTTCTCAAGGAGACATCACTAAGTAGGTAAAGCCCTACCTCGTATTCTTTTAATAACTATTTTTTCATATCCCTCCCTCACCTGAAATATCCAAAGAAATATGATAACTCCAATTTAATAAATATAATGTAATTTTATTATTTTAATTTGATACCCAAAGTCCAATCCATTCAATTCACCGTTTAATCTTAAAAATAATAAACCTCATCCCTGATGTATCGATTTGCTACCTTCTTGGATGATAAATTTATCTATTACCTCTTTCACTGCTGGTAATGAATCAATTATTATATTAAACCATGTATAATATGGGAATTAATGTATTTTTCATTTTCTTTAAATAGTATATATACCTAATAATAAACAATAAAACCAAACTAGTTTGTGATAATTGAAAATTCACCAAAATAATAAAAACTAATCATTAACAATTTTTTAAATTAATCAATCTCATATATAAAAAAATGATATATGGAACCATATGATATTTTTTATGTGTATCAATATCATATAATCATATTTATAGAGTTTTTATTCAATTTTATATGAAGTATAATAATAAACATCATGGGAACCGTCTCCTAGAATGCCAAAATTTATTATTATAACTCATTAAAAGTCCATAAATAACCATAATAAAATTATAAATCATAAAATAAATTTATAATATATTATCAATTAATTAATTATCTACTCTAATTTTATTATCTAATACATTAAGTAAAATTTAAAAATAGTTTCAAACATAAGGTAAGGGATTCTATTTGAACCTTCATTTATTCTTTTGGGTTACACTTTCTCTCCCATTACCCAAATAAAATTATTCAATATAATAATGTACTCATAAAAAACTATATTATATGATCCAAATAGATGTACCTATATCTAATATTTTTTCTATGATGGGGAAATAAATGTTTTAAAAATGATCCCTTCTCTATTCCACTTGATAATAAACCCCATATAAAGGGAGATTCACATTCTCTTAACAATATTTATTACACTTCATAAAATTTATTAATAGTGAAATATTCTTCAATAAATGAATAATTTTATCATGAAAATTTAAATTTATTCAAGTTTTATAAATACAATTATTTCTTTGTCATATTTTAGTATCTTTAAAAATCCCCTTAAACCACTATGATGTTGTTCATTTCTAATGTTTCTTAAACATAATTTTTTCATTTTTACACTTCAGATATAAGTAATTTATCATTATCTATGCATATTTCCCCTCATTAATGTGAATGTGTTATTTAAATAAATTCTTCCATGGAATCCATTATGATACACCCATTTGGTATTTCTAATGACATGATTAAAATATCTATTTGTTTCTATGGGTAACCCATATGATTATTCCTTATGTCTAATTCTTTATATGGAACACATATGAATGAAAATATTATGATGAGTGTTCCTAAAAAGATATCCACTACATTGGTTAATGTTTAGTCTCAAGAGACATCATATTAAGACATGGAGTGAGCCTTATTACTTTATGGTTCTTTGTCAACTATGTCATATAGTGTTTGAAGTAAGTCATGACTCATGTTTATGTCATGTTGTATGTCGCTGAAAATTATTAGGATCCCATGTTTCCAGGATACCATGTTCTAAATATTATGATTTACTATATTTTTTAATGTTTCATTCCATTTTATGTCATTGTGTTTTGTCGTCTAACCCTGATCATATGCTTCATTCCTATATTTATTCTTTTAATGGGATTTTCAACCCATCCCACTCTTCCTGTATTCTCAGAGTTATCCTATGCATACATAAGAGCTCAACTGATGTTTGGAGATTATTTTTGTGATTAATGAAAAATTGTTTTTATTGTTTCATGTTATTTCTAATTATGAACCTATACATTCCAAGACACTATAAATTACAATATTTAGTTTCTATTTTCCTGTAAATTTTGTTCAAAATCATGTAAAAATATCTATAATTGGATATTATCTCCATAGTTGGTAAAAATGGACATTTTAGTTATTTTGTGGGATTCAGATTAGAAATTATTAGAGACAACCCTAGGAATAATTCTATCTCCCTAAATAACCATTATTAAAACGTATGGAATGACATGTTATGATATACCTTCCATTTATAAGTTTATCAATCTATGATAAAAGAACAATTTATATATCCCAATAATAAATGTATTGAACCCATCCTAATTGTGCATTATTTTATATTTAATGGGAAGAATTGAAAAACCCATCCCAACAATCAATATTATAGGAACGTTTGTGACAATTCCAAGGAAATACTAAATCTAATGGTAATAGGTACATAAAACATATTTGAAGTACTAGAAAAATTGGTAAAATAAATGAATAATAACATGAATCATTTGGAACTCCCTATTTATAATAATAAAGATAAATTATTTCTTGATTCCATTTTGAAATAAATTACACCCATCGTTAGTGGATCTTATAATCCCATCATTTCAAAGCAATGGATTAACTATAATGTTATGATATTTTCTATTTGTAAATTAAAATGAGAAGATAGAGTTATATTGTCATTCTATCATTTATTTAGGGAATAAAATAAGTTTTGGACACTAATAAAAAAACAAATTCCCTAGAGTAAGTTGATTCTATGTATTGGGATGTATTAAAGAAATTATTTTTCAAGAAAACATTTTCTCACATAACTCTATCCTAATATAGAAAGGTTTTTCCTTGAGAATAATGAAATGTAAGATGAGTATATCAGGGAGTGTGAGGAAAATATTACAAGTCTTTCTAGATAAACCAACATTTTTTTTCAGGAACACCAGAAGTAATGTTTATCCTTACATTGTGGATTTAAACAAATTTTATGAAAATACATTTTGATTTGAGACATTTAATTCTATGATGAGATTTTTTGTTGTTACCTTAAGGATTAAATGGATATAAAATACTCACAGTGGTCTCCTGCGACAAGAAATAAAATACCGAAAATAGAGTATATATGGGATGATAAATAGATAAGTAATGTGATGGAATGATAACCCAACTTCCTTATTTTAAAAAGTGTGGGAAGAAGTATCTTGGAAACTATATAAGGGAACTAAGATATGATTCAAATGTGGAATGGAGGGGATTATCTTAAATTATTTCTGAAAGTATATGAAGAATCCAACAAATATAGAAGAATAATTGATGTTTTATATGAAAATTCAACCTATGGAGTTGTGTTTCAACTGAAAAGAACATGTGAATTTTGTAAGAAATTTCACAAATCCAACGGTTGTTCGAGGTAATCAACTTCAACAAACTAAAAGGTAATTTGGGAAGGTCATATTTTATCATGACTATTGAGGTGGAACCTGAAAATGTTTTAGAGGAAGTTATATTTGTTATTCATCTAGAAATATAGAATGTTCAACATGATTTTGGATTTAATCCTTCTTTCATATAATGCAGTTTTTGTATAAATATTACAACACCACCTCAGAATATGGAGTATGAATTTTTTGTAAGATCATAAATTGTAGAAATTAATGCATCATAACTATCTAACTACTCCACGGTAAATGTGTTTGGATCAATCATGCAATATAATATTGTTTTACTTTTTTGGTGGAGTTTGAATATATTTTATGCAGGGATTGGAAATCATTATACAACGCCAAAATCAACTGTCTGTAAAGGGAAAAAAATCATCATATCATATGGAATCCTCTAATTTGTTATTAATATAAGGTTGATAATGAATATATTTTAGACTCATCTCTTCAAGTGTGTATTTTATTTTCCTATAAGGAAATAGATATAGCCAAAATATTGAGATAAAGTATAGAAACCTTCTAGAAGACATTCCCATTGTGAATAAAGCCACTAATGTGTTCCCCAATAAATTTCGTGGACATCATCCTTTCTGAGAGGTTGAATTCTCAGTTGAAATTGTAATTTGGATTAGCATATATAAAATAAACCATATATATTGTTCAGAATTGAGTATAATGAAATGAAAAATACATTGCATGATAATATTGACAAGGGTTTTATACATCTGAGTGCCTCACTATGGGGCGTGATAGTCCTCTTAGTCAGGAAAAAGGGTCAATCAATGATCGTATGAATTGATTATCATTATCTAAAATTGTCATGATAGAGAACATGTATCCCCTTCCAAATAATTATTACTTATTTGATTAACTATTTATGTCGAATTATTTATCATTTTCATACCTTCAGTTAGGATATTACTAATTAAAGGTGAATAAAGAAGAAAACCCCATGACTGAATTTTGATGAAGGTATGTAAACCAAGTGTTTAGAGTGAATACCCTAAAATTTTATAATGTGCCATCAATTTTCATGTAAATAATTAATAGATAGTTTAGAGATTACATAAAAAATAATTGTTGTCTCTATCAATGATATTCTAATATACTACAAATGAAAGGTTGATCGTGAAGAACATTTGAATACTATGTTAAAGAAATTATTGTCTTAAAAAAGTTATGAAAATTATAGAACATATTAGTTTTATATAGAGGAAGTATCATTTTTGGGGAAATTAGTAACTAAAAATGTAATATCTTTAGAACCTTCCAAGACAATAATAATTAAATACTATCCCAGGAAAACAAGTGTAAATTAGATCCATAGTTTATGTGGTCTAGATGGGTATTCTAAATGCTTTTTGAATAACTTCTAATGATTTCTAAACCCACTAAAAAATCACAATCAGAAGGGAGTAATGATTATTTTAACCTGCGAATGTGAATACTTCTTCAAATAGATGAAAATGTTTTTATCAATGCACAAGTACCTAGTCTTCTAAATAGTGGGAAACACTTTATTTTATAAAGTGATGATTAAAATAAGTGAATAGGATGTGTTCAAATGAATAATGAGAATGTGATAGAAAACACATCAAGTTAGTTGAATATTCATGATAAATACTATCTAGCAAATGATCTATAATTGGATACTGTGATCTTTGTATTCATAATATAGAAACATTATCAATATGTTGAGAAGTTTGAGATATATAATAACTATAATGGACCCAAATATAATTTCACATGTAGGGGATTAATATTCACCATTCATTATGTTTATATCATATCGAGGATTAAGACTGCTCAATCCAATATTATCCTTGGAATGTAAAAAAGTGTCACATTCTCTAAGTAGAAAGGATCCTGAAACCCTATAAATTATGAGAATTGAGAAAGATCAGATCTTCTTATATTTTCAAAGGATAGATTTGGGAATCATTAAATAATAATAACGTCAAAATTTCTCAAATTATTTTTCAACCATCCCTCATTGAGAAGATAAAGGATCCTCAAATAATTTTTGTGGAAATTGAGAAAAATATGGATGCTTTAAAAAATGTGAAATCCCTATAGTTCAAAATTGATGAGGAATGATTTTTTTGTCACAATTACATGTAACATAAAACCCATAGATAAATAATTATTTTATAAATAACACACATAGATTAATTGTTTTTCCCCGAGGGATCTTAAAGACGTGTTGAGTTTTTAGAGACAACTATTTGTTAGACTATATGAAGAAGAAGACATCTAAATACTCAACAATGTGCCTATAATGTTATAAAGTTAATGATGCATGGAAAATTTTAAGGTAATTATTAATATATTTCACATACTAACATTGAAATTGGAAAAAATCACCATTGAATTTGACAGTGGACATCCAAAGACATCCAGAAGAAGGATATCTATATCGGTTATTGTGGATCATCTTACAAAGAAATTTTAAATATAAGAATTCGAGAGGACATATCATTTGAATAAAGTTCATGGATATATGTCAAATAATTCATTAAGCTTCATGGAGTGACACTATCAGTTGTATTTGATCAAGATATTTTAATTTCTAATAATTTCTAGAATCGTATCCAATATGATCTAAACAATTTTTTTATCTTCATTACAACTATCATCCTCAAACTGCTTTCAAATATGAGAGGAAAATTTATACACGGAAATAAAATATGAGATACGGTTTATGGTACATAAAAGAAATATGGGACCATCATATTCCCCATAACGATTTCACAAAAAAAATTAGTATCTACTCGGGCATCTAAATGGAACCATATGAGGAATTTATGGAAAATGATGAAGAACAATGACATGCTAGGGTCAAGTCAGTGAGAATAAGATAATAGTACTCGAAATGGTTGAAGAAATGATAAAAAGGTGAAAAACATTTAAAATCTCATCAAGGTGGTCTAATTTAACTAGAATAGTTTTGGAATCAATTATCAATTGGACCTAGATTTTTAGTTTTCAGACATTGAATTCCTATACAAATATCTATGGAAGAGGATCATGAGATTCTGGAAGAAAGGATTGCTGAGTCCCAGGTACATCAACCCCTTCGAGATTCTTCATTATGTTAGAGTTCTGTCATATTGACTAAAACAGTCAACTACCATGTCATAAGTACAAAATGTATTTGACATCTTTTTCTTCAAGAAACACATACTAGATCAGTCACATGTACATAATCCAGAGGTGGTACAACTAGAGAACAACCTATCATATGAAGAGAAATTATTGATTATATTGGACTGTAATGACAAACTTTTACTAAAAAATACTACTCACCTTGTCAATGTAATATCGTGAAACCACAAGTACAAAGATCTGACATGAGAAATGGAGGAAATAATGAAAACGATGCACCTCACATGTTTTCACTATAGTTTGTAAAATAAATATTTTAGAGAAAAATTTTATAATGGGGATGAATTTAATGAAATAAAATTTTATCAGTGGGAATTTCAATAATATAGTTAATTTATATAGCCGAAAACACAATCATCACATATAAAACATAATAAAAATATTATTTTTATATATTATGAATGAAATAAGTTGTATTTATAGAAATTAAATAACCTATATAAGTAAAATAGTAACATTACCATTGGGATAATATTATGATAAAAACGAATAGAAAGTTAAACAATATAATTGTAACACCACATATGAAATAATAAATAATATTTAGTTATCATATGGAATAAAATATAATAAATTTATATCATGGAAGATGTAAATAAATGTTTTTAAAAAGTTAAATTATGTATTGGTATTTTCGTGAAACATAATGTTTAATTGTAAGTTTATAATTAATATAATGATTTAAAAGAAATTTTTTATTCATAATATTCATTTAAAAATTAATTTTTTTGTCTATTTATTATATGAAATTTTTATGAGACCTTATATTATTTGTCAAAGTGTTAAAAAATTAGTTATATTACTAAAATTATCATCTATCAAATGAATAATGATTTTAATTAATAATTACACTTCTATTATTTAGAAAAATCTTTCGGTAAAATAGATTATATATTTTAAATCTAAATTTATAATAATTATTATAGGTAATGATGGAATGTTTTAGAAACAATTGAAATTTTGGTGAATAGTAAAATACAATAATTCATGATCCTTAACATTGTATGTTAATAAATGGTTTTTAGTCAATGTTTTGTCATGTATGATGCAATTGGCCATTATATTTAAATCAATTCTATAGAAACATTACATAGTCACGTGCATCGACACTATTGATCGTTTTGTGCCAAAATAATAAATTAACTAGTAAAATTATGAAACAAATCACATTCCTCAGACTATAAATTCCTCCCATCAACACTACTTATCGTCACACATCATAATAATTTTACATTCTAATATTATTAGAAATTTCTATTTTAATCCTCCTCCCCATGTTATAGTTGTTATAGTCTCACCAAAAGACCATTTCCATTTTCTTTGAGAAGACCCTTAAGGATATGATAGTGAAGAGGTAGACCCCTCTCTTTATTTTTAAATTTCATTTCATTTCTAAATCTTCACTCATATACCCTATCCAAAGTAAAATGGTAAATCTTATGTCATAAATATATATTAACTTAATTAAGGTAATGGAAAATTAATCATCTAATCTATTCCATTCTCTTTTATATCATAAATACAAAAACACCATCTGTGATTTTTCCATTCACCATATTCATAGAAAATTATTATTCATTTTCTATTACCAATATCATGACTAGTCATTAAAACCATTATTTGTTTCAAAAATAATATAATATTTTTATTAGAACTTATTTTATGTTATTGAATATATATTTATATATATTAAATAATTAAACCAAAATAGTTTATGATAATGGAAATTTCACAAATTTAAATTAATTTTTATCATTAAAATTTTATCTAAAAAAATTATCATATCTAAGATATGATGTATTATACATTTTAAAATTCTAGAGATTCATAAATTTCATATAATTGAAATTAGTGAATATTTATTACATGTGAAAATAACTCGCATAATTAAACTCAAGAGAACTAATCTAGAATCATGAAATGAACTCTACCAGAATGACAATATGGAATCTTATAACCCAAAAAAGTATATAAAATAACATAGTTATATTACAATAAATAAAATAAATATATAATATTATATTAAATAATTATGTAATATAATTTTGTTATCCATTAAATTAAGTACACATGAAAAACATTTTCATTTATAAGGAAAAAGATTGTCTAAAAACCTCCATTTTTCAACTACTTAAAAATTCTATCTTATTACCAAAATTTAATAATTAATTATTTTAATTTAATCATCTTAAATTAATTTTTTATGTTCTAATAATATTTAGCTATATCATGTATCATTTCACTGATTATTAAATATAAGATATAAAAATGTTCCTCTCTCAATTGTTCTTGATAAGCAAACTCGTTTAATGGGAACATCCCAATTTCATACCTATTTTGAAGAAATTTTCATAAAAAATTTTAATTCGCCACTTATTTTAAAAAATAACTCATTTTATCTTAAAATGAAATATTAGTTAATTTCTGGTCTTAAATAAAAAATAGTGCTTTTCCTCTTTAAGACTTAGTTTTACTCTTAAACCTCTCTAAAGTGGATCATTTAAAATGATCCTTAAAAACTATTTTTACATGGTTTCACTGTAGTTAGACATAATTTTTCATTATATATGACTATTTTTATTTTTTAATGTCCATGTATGATTTAAATCCATTCTTTCATGGAAACCCTTATTACATGACCTTTTGTTACGCCCTATGAAATGGATATGATACTCAGTTTGTTCTGTGGGAAACGAACATGATTATTCGTTATGTTTTATTCTTTATGTTTATTACATATTAATGAAAATTTTATGATGGATGTTCTCATATATCAATATAATTCATTGGGTAATTTTTAGGGCCATGAGATGTCACGTTGGGAGTAGCTGTAAACCAGATTCCTTTATGGGAATTTCTCCACCAAGTGATATTATTTAAGAATATATCCTTGAGTAATATTTATAATGTGTTGTATGATTTTTAAAAATTGCTATGATTCCATGGTTACATGATCCCATGTTTTTAATGTCATGATTCTATAAACTTATTCCCATTCTATTCCATTTTATGCCATCATGTTATGACTTTAAACCCATGTACAATTATTTATTCAGTTGTTTATTCCCTTACTGGTATTTTTAGGTCATCCCAGTATTCAAGTATTCCATAGGTTATCCAATAACGATTTGGGATCTCAATGGAGGTTACTATCTCCCTATTAATATTATATAAAATATGTTTTTATTTTGGTTTCATTGTTTTAATTATGTACATATTCTTCAAAATAAACAGGATTTTGCAATCCTTGGCATGTATTTCATGTTTAATTATGATTTAAATCATTTAATAATACATGTAAAGGGATACAATATTTATATTACATGATACAAATTCATGTGTTGAGTCCCAATACACATATAAAGTTAATGGTAATCACGTTTTCGTACATATACTTCATTGATTGGGTGAATCCATGTATCTAAACCACACTCCACAATATTAAGATTAAATTTTATAAAATATACCCTTATTTTGTATGGTCTATTTGGTAAAATTATATATGAACATGTTATAAAAGTGATCGGTCATAGAAGAAATATATTACCCTCTAATGAATTATGAAATTATTTTATCGTATGCGTTTCCTTTATGGTGAAAATGAGGCTATCCCATAATATTTTACAAGAGAAATGAAATTTAGGGTCATGTTATTGTGATTATTTTATATTCGTCTATTTCTGATTCATGTTTTTATGATATTTACCTAGTTTCTCAATGTCTCTAGGATTAATAATCTTCTTTGGTTGTATTACGTGTATCTTTATGTAATAAATTGTGAAATAAAGTGTATGAATGTTATGGGTTGTCAAACATTATCCACAAATTCCATCATGTTACATAAATTATTTTTAAAAATGTACATTATTTTTGTAACAGCCCAAGATTTTATGAAAAATATTCTTTTTAATTTTATTAATGTCTTGTGTTGTACGCTACACCAAAAGGAGCTTTCACAACACGCATCCTTGACTTGCCTTGCATTACACGCAATCACAACCTTCCTCGATAGTGTGTGTAGTACGCAATAACGAGTTTCACTAAACAGCGATATGCTATTAAAACTAGCCGTTATGAATAGTAATAACCACTTTTTGAAATTTTGTAAATTTTATTTTTCAAAATGGATTTCATTTTTGGATTCGGAGTATCTAATTTAGCCTAAGGTGAAATTTTGGTACATTTCGGATAACTTTCATATTCTGATGAATAGTGAAAATTACTAAATTATAATTAAAAACAACTTTTTTAATCGAAATAATTAATAGTGATAAATTATTAATTTGAGTGGTTTTAAAGTATATTTAGAATATATTTTTACAATTTAATACAATGTTGGTCATTGGACGTAATTTCACATTTAAACCAGACATAAACAAGTGTCAATCTTTTGATAGATATTGTTTCGTAAAAACACGCTATTTGTTTTAATAGCGGGATTTAATTATAAAATTAATTAATTCAACTTCTATGTTATGAATTTGGTAAAATAGACTTCATTTTTGAATTCGGAATATGAAATATAGCTTATGATGAAATTTTGGCATTTTTCTGAAAACTTTCAATTTTTGATGAATAGTGAAACCACTAAGTGGTAGGTTAAAAACTGAATTTTGCATAAAACTTAATTTTACCGCTTATGTGAATGGAATTTCGAAAATCCGAGAGACACGGTTAATATCAAGGACTAAAATATGGTTCAATGAGATGAAAATAATTTTTGGTGAATAGTAACTTTTTACTTTTTTTTCCCGCGGTTAATAGTAAATAGGGTAACTAAGGGTAAATATGATATTACTATTACCCTAACACATGTCCTAATTCTATTGGACAAGTGTAATTCGACCAAAAACAAACTTAGGAATAAAATATGACCATTTAGGCCCACTTGGATTAGATTAGGACATTTATTATTAATTTATTTAAAGAAGGGTTAAAATAGTTAAAATCAAAGTTTAATAAGTAAAGCATTTTTAATATGGGGTTATACATAAGATAAATTCGATTGTAAATATTCATTAGAAAGCTAAAAAGATTTCCTACATGATGGTATTTTATTTGTAATTTTTAGACATCAAATAATTTAATTTATTTATGACACAACGATGATGCAGTAATTATCTTATTAATGAAATATTGACATAATTGATGTTATAAACACCAAAATAAATGTAATTTGAGATTTTTTATGAATTACACTAATTTTCTAGGTTACTATGATATATTAATGTTTATTTAATTAACTTGGTTCGAACATATAATTCTATTATGACTTTCACAAAAATCATATATCAAATAGTGTCAAAATTGACACAAAATAGTTTTTAAATCAAATATTATATTATTAATTGTTATTGTATTCCTAAAAATCTAAGGTTCGGCCAAATGACTTAGATAAGGATATATATATTAATAATAAACAATTTGTGGTTCGTTTGGCATGTTATAGTAAGTTTATTAACCATATAGTGAAAGAAAACAAAAAGACACGGTAAAAGTTAAATTATTTAACTTAGAGTTAAATCTAATTGATAAGGTTTAAAATAATATCCAAACATGTCTAAATTTGATTGGTTGATGATATTACAACCCTATCTCATCTAATCTTCGAATATGAGTCATTTTTGGAGGTTTTTAAGTGGGGTTAGATATATTATAAATTAATATTTTTAAGAATTCATAAGGTACCCCTCTCCTCCCTTATAAAAGGGAACCTCCTCCCCCTCCTCCTCACACCAATTTTGAGCACTCAAGCTCGGCCAACCCCTGCCATTTTCTCCTCTCCACTTTCCTAGAATAATCCTAGAGGTTCTGGTCTTCTCCAAAGACCAATCTTAGTTCCTTAAGTGGAGGATTCAAAGAGGCGTTCCAAAGAAGAGGTAATATCCATTACCGATCTTTTCAATTTCTTTCTTCTTCAACTTCTTATTCTTTAGTTGTTTAATGATAAAGTAATAACATCAGTATTAATTACATACTGATATGTTATTATAAATATTAAACAACCCTAATTCACCTTCTATCCATCCTACGGAAAAATGAAATCACCGCGCGTGCGCACGTACGGAATACCGTCTCCACGCCGTGGTGTAATCTATTTTCCACCATCACCTTACAAGGATGGTTATAATGGTGTAATGAGTAACTAAATATGATTATTATGAAGTAATATTGATACTGAAATAATATATATATACTCCAATACAATTCCACGATCATAGGAATGATATCATCACTCGTGCGTACGTACGGAATACCGTCTCCACGATGTGATGCGACTCGTTCTACATGATCTTCATTTCATAATGATTATATAAATGAATTGAATGAATTAATATGGTATATACTACACTAATACCATTCTGGAAATGAATTATCTATAACCTAAAGATAAGAATAAGAATTTATTCGACAAAACACGCATAAGAACAAAAAGTTATAAAGACCCGAGTAACAAGTAACAATGAAATATTACTAACAAGAAGCTAATAATATGACCATATATGATATCATATCAATATGTATGATTCTGGAATAAGTCAATAACATTATTTAAACCATTATACAGGAGCTTCGGACACGTACAAAGCTAATCGGACCTAAGGTAAGGGAAATATCACAATCTCATTTTTATCCGAGATTGTTTATTCGTAAGTATTTACTAGGGTGTATTTTATCATCCACATCCATGTTTCATAAATATGCAATATTATTTCCATCCACCTACAATTGTTTAAACCCATTTTTACCCTTTGGTGAGTTTTTTGTAAAAGAAATGAAAGGAATCTTTTGTCGTTTTTTCGTACGAGGTACTTTTTGACTTTTCCGACAAAAGTACGAATAATGTTTTTTTTAACTTATACGGCATGAATGGATTTTTAAAACATTACTTAAAAGAAGCTTCCTTTACAAGTTTTCAAGTTTATTTTTAATCAACTTCTTTTATTTTAAAGTTGTATGACATGTTATGAAAGGAAAAATGTTTTTGAAGAAGAAAGGATATTTTCCTCAAGAATTCAATTCAAGTGTTTTATCAAAATTATTTTCCATCTAAGAAAATAAAGGGTTCTGTTTCTATCCATATTTTTACATTGATTTGACTATGTTGTGATGGAATTATGTTTATGAATTCCTTTATCTTATATGAATGGTTTTATGATGTCACGTTGTTTAAGAATCCCATTTTTATTACATGGGTTATGCAATGATGTATGATTTATGATTTTGTGGAACACATAAGAAAGGATTCATTAAGAGATGGGTGGGACCTATATCTCCCTCCAATGCATTGGGTAAAGATTTTATATCTCATGAGATAGACATGGCTGGAATGGTAGGTTATACCGGTTCAGTGAAACAGGACTGAAACGAGGATTACTCGATTCAGAAAGGGACTTTGTCCACTAAGATAGTCTTGGCAATGAGTATTGACTAACAAGAAATGATTCTTTATGATTATGTGTGTATGCCACAATGAGTAATGTTTTAAGTTATGATTTCATTTCACTACTATGATTTATCCCAAGTTATGAAATTATGCTCTCTTTTGCAGGTTAAGATTTCCAAAAATGTTATGTTCTTATGAAAATTATGTGATTGATATTTCCTTTGTTTACCCTTACTGAGCATTTGAGCTCACCCTTTTATGTTTTCTTTTCCCCAGGATATAAAGAAAGGTTTTAGGTAAAATTAAAAGGGAGATCTTTATGGGAGATGTTGAAGATCTTTCCCCACGATTAGAAGATTATACTCCGAGTTTCCAAAGACACTAAACTATTACGGTCCTTGTGTGTGTGTTTTTGTTATGTACTAAGTATTCCGCAAAAGTAATGTAATGTCAATGTACGTCAGGCTACGGGTCTCTACAGTTGGTATCAGAGGCAAAGGAGGTAGGAATGTATCTGATCCTTGGGAACTCTCACATGTGAGCGTTGGACGAAGCATGGCTCTCCGCCCAAGGGCTTCATGTGGAAATGGCTGCCACTGGGGATGGTGGTGTGTCCCGCCCAGGGGGTGTAGCCGCCCATGGAGTGCCCTGATAGGTATCAACTATAGTCCACTGGAAGTAATTCCAGACCGCTACAGTTGGTATCAGAGGAAAGGTTTAGTCAACCTTTGGAAACTAGGATGCAAAAACGTTAGTGAGATCCCTAGAGATATTTATAAGGTATGTCTAGGGATGTCCCTAGGGATAAGTATACGTATAGGTTATAGTAATAGAATTACGCTAACGATCATAGAATTAAACCTAAGATGTTGGATATTGAAGGTACTCCCCCTTTATTATGTTGTTTTCCCTAGCATGATTTTTTCCTCTCACACTATTCTTTTTGGGTTTTAGACGATGGCTGGAACCCGAAGGAACCGTGTTGATCAATGCAATGGACAATGCAATGATTGCCCTCCTGAACAAACAAATGTTATGGGAGATGGAGTGCAAAATCTTATTGCTATACTTACACAAGCTATGAATCATTCTGGACTTCCAAATGAGCAGAGAAGGGAACAATATTCTATTGAGTCCTTCATGAGGCAACGTCCACCTTCTTTTAGTGGGACTTCCGATCCACTTGTTGCTGAACAATGGATCAGTACCACTGAAAAGATATTTTCAGTTCTTCAATGTTCTGAACATGATAAAGTCATCTTAGCAGTATATCGTTTGGAAGGTGAAGCTGATCAATGGTGGAATCTTATCAAGAATACGAGGCCAAGGGATGAAATTGAGTCCATGGAATGGGACGAGTTCAAGAACTTGTTTTTCAGTAAGTACTTCCCTCGTATTCTTCGAACAAAGATGGAAAAGGAGTTTATTGAGCTGAAGCAGAAGGATGATGAATCTGTTGGTATATATGAAGCGAATTTTACAAGACTTGCAAGGTATGCATCTGGCACTATCATCCAACCTGAAAGTAAAGTTGATCGATTTTTCAGTGGCTTAAAACCAAGTCTTCGAAGGGCATTAGCTATAAGAGACTTCAGTAGCTATGAAGAAATTGTGCGTTGTGCTATCAAGGTAGAAATGGAAGTTGGTGTTACATATCCATCTCATTGTTTTGGCAAGAAACGAAAGATGGAGTTCAAGGAGAAATCTCATAATAATGGTGAAAAGAAGATGAATGTTTCCTTATGCACAAAGTGTGGAAAGAAGCATGGTGGAGATTGTCTTAAAGGAAATAGAAAATGTTTTAAGTGTGGAAAAGAAGGTCATCGAGCAGCTGAGTGTCGAAGTAATGGAAAAAGGGTTTCTAATGATGTGAATAAAGCAAACACTGCAGAGAACGCACCGCCAACACTTCAATGCTTCAAGTGCAAGGAAATGGGGCATTATGCTAATAATTGCCCTAATCCAAGGGTTAGTGATGATCAACATGAGCAACCACTGAAGGCAAAGGACAAAGGGAAATCACATGCGATCACTATTGGCAATGTTGAATATGATAACGATGTGGTGGAATGATTAAGTGTTTATGTAATGGGATTCCAAAATAATGTTGTATCATGGAGTATTGGAATATTTATGTATTGGTTTAATGTGGTATTCAAAGTGATTGAGATATTTTTGGAAATAAGATGATATGCGCATAATGAAGGGAAAATAAGAAAATGAAATGTTTAACAATATTCATGAGCTCATGATTGATATAAGGACTAAGTGATATCATGGATTGAGTATATAGAATTTTGAGGATTTTGGTATGTGGAAAGTGTTAACTTTTAACTGAATTCATGTTTTCACTAAGGTATTCAAGAGAATACATGATTAAGGACTTTGAATGTTTAGAATGTGACCAACAAAACATATCTTATGATATGTGGGGATCAACGACAGTATTAAATCTCTGGTAATCGTTGTCACTATATTATGAGAGTGGACTGCAGTATTATGGATAAGCCTAAAGATTGAAATGGATTAGGTTGGACATAAGTGAGTATTGTTTAAGGATCGAAGTTTTCTCGATATTATTGATGGGATGTTATAGTAATATAGTTTTAGAAAAAGGACAACCTGCAGGACGGGCGACAGCCCATCGCTTCGGACAAGGCTGTAGGAATCGAACCCACAACCGAAGTGCGACTGGCCTTTATCGCCTACCACTGACCTACAGGAAGTCCCTGTTTAGTAGAAACTAGTTTTATTATATTAAGCAGTATGATATATGAAGTATAAGTCCATTTTAGGAACCATATATGATTAATCTCACTATAGATCGATTTATGCATATAATTTTTGCTAACCTTTTGTTTGAGACAGATGGAATGACCCGTCATTCTATCACAATATCTGCTAACACTTCACGAATAACAAATTCAACTTCATTTATTTAAGAGATGAAGTGGAAATTGTTCAAGGCACGAACAACAGTGAGATTGTACCAAAATAAAGTAAGTATTTATTCTAATTCAAATTTTCAACTTTAGGGAAATGATCTTGAAAACCAAAAATGTTGTCCTAGTGATCTTATACCTGAGGAATCAGATGGTACCTTATATCATCACAAATTTATGGATTTGTGATTTTTGGCTTTTCCATAGCCATGTTCTCTACCACTCTCCATCAGAACATGATGGTTAGATTTTTCTTCCATATCCATATTTTTACCTATGTGGAAACCCAACAATTAGTTTATTTGGGTAATCGTTACATTTCATACTTTAGTTTTTAAAGCCAAGTTTTGGTATTCCTTTTTACGATGTGGGAAACTTTCGAATAGAAAACCATTTATAACCCCGACGAATTTCGAGGGCGAAATTCATTTTAAGGGGGGTAGAATGTAACAGCCCAAGATTTTATGAAAAATATTCTTTTTAATTTTATTAATGTCTTGTGTTGTACGCTACACCAAAAGGAGCTTGCACAACACGCATCCTTGACTTGCCTTGCATTACACGCAATCGCAACCTTCCTCGATAGTGTGTGTAGTACGCAATAACGAGTTTCACTAAACAGCGATATGCTATTAAAACTAGCCGTTATGAATAGTAATAACCACTTTTTGAAATTTTGTAAATTTTATTTTTCAAAATGGATTTCATTTTTGGATTCGGAGTATCTAATTTAGCCTAAGGTGAAATTTTGGTACATTTCGGATAACTTTCATATTCTGATGAATAGTGAAAATTACTAAATTATAATTAAAAACAACTTTTTTAATCGAAATAATTAATAGTGATAAATTATTAATTTGAGTGGTTTTAAAGTATATTTAGAATATATTTTTAAAATTTTATACAATGTTGGTCATTGGACGTAATTTCACATTTAAACCAGACATAAACAAGTGTCAATCTTTTGATAGATATTGTTTCGTAAAAACACGCTATTTGTTTTAATAGCGGGATTTAATTATAAAATTAATTAATTCAACTTCTATGTTATGAATTTGGTAAAATAGACTTCATTTTTGAATTCGGAATATGAAATATAGCTTAGGATGAAATTTTGGCATTTTTCTGAAAACTTTCAATTTTTGATGAATAGTGAAACCACTAAGTGGTAGGTTAAAAACTGAATTTTGCATAAAACTTAATTTTACCGCTTATGTGAATGGAATTTCGAAAATCCGAGAGACACGGTTAATATCAAGGACTAAAATATGGTTCAATGAGATGAAAATAATTTTTGGTGAATAGTAACTTTTTACTTTTTTTTTCCGCGGTTAATAGTAAATAGGGTAACTAAGGGTAAATATGATATTACTATTACCCTAACACATGTCCTAATTCTATTGGACAAGGGTAATTCGACCAAAAACAAACATAGGAATAAAATATGACCATTTAGGCCCACTTGGATTAGATTAGGACATTTATTATTAATTTATTTAAAGAAGGGTTAAAATAGTTAAAATCAAAGTTTAATAAGTAAATCATTTTTAATATGGGGTTATACATAAGATAAATTCGATTGTAAATATTCATTAGAAAGCTAAAAAAATTTCCTACATGATGGTATTTTATTTGTAATTTTTAGACATCAAATAATTTAATTTATTTATGACACAACGATGATGCAGTAATTATCTTATTAATGAAATATTGACATAATTGATGTTATAAACACCAAAATAAATGTAATTTGAGATTTTTTATGAATTACACTAATTTTCTAGGTTACTATGATATATTAATGTTTATTTAATTAACTTGGTTCGAACATATAATTCTATTATGACTTTCTCAAAAATCATATATCAAATAGTGTCAAAATTGACACAAAATAGTTTTTAAATAAAATATTATATTATTAATTGTTATTGTATTCCTAAAAATCTAAGGTTCGGCCAAATGACTTAGATAATGATATATATATTAATAATAAACAATTTGTGGTTCGTTTGGCATGTTATAGTAAGTTTATTAACCATATAGTGAAAGAAAACAAAAAGACACGGTAAAAGTTAAATTATTTAACTTAGAGTTAAATCTAATTGATAAGGTTTAAAATAATATCCAAACATGTCTAAATTTGATTGGTTGATGAGATTACAACCCTATCTCATCTAATCTTCGAATATGAGTCATTTTTGGAGGTTTTTAAGTGGGGTTAGATATATTATAAATTAATATTTTTAAGAATTCATAAGGTACCCCTCTCCTCCCTTATAAAAGGGAACCTCCTCCCCCTCCTCCTCACACCAATTTTGAGCACTCAAGCTCGGCCAACCCCTGCCATTTTCTCCTCTCCACTTTCCTTGAATAATCCTAGAGGTTCTGGTCTTCTCCAAAGACCAATCTCAGTTCCTTAAGTGGAGGATTCAAAGAGGCGTTCCAAAGAAGAGGTAATATCCATTACCGATCTTTTCAATTTCTTTCTTCTTCAACTTCTTATTCTTTAGTTGTTTAATGATAAAGTAATAACATCAGTATTAATTACATACTGATATGTTATTATAAATATTAAACAACCCTAATTCACCTTCTATCCATCCTACGGAAAAATGAAATCACCGCGCGTGCGCACGTACGGAATACCGTCTCCACGCCGTGGTGTAATCTATTTTCCACCATCACCTTACAAGGATGGTTATAATGGTGTAATGAGTAACTAAATATGATTATTATGAAGTAATATTGATACTGAAATAATATATATATACTCCAATACAATTCCACGATCATAGGAATGATATCATCACTCGTGCGTACGTACGGAATACCGTCTCCACGATGGGATGCGACTCGTTCTACATGATCTTCATTTCATAATGATTATATAAATGAATTGAATGAATGAATATGGTATATACTACACTAATACCATTCTGGAAATGAATTATCTATAACCTAAAGATAAGAATAAGAATTTATTCGACAAAACACGCATAAGAACAAAAAGTTATAAAGACCCGAGTAACAAGTAACAATGAAATATTACTAACAAGAAGCTAATAATATGACCATATATGATATCATATCAATATGTATGATTCTGGAATAAGTCAATAACATTATTTAAACCATTATACAGGAGCTTCGGACACGTACAAAGCTAATCGGACCTAAGGTAAGGGAAATATCACAATCTCATTTTTATCCGAGATTGTTTATTCGTAAGTATTTACTAGGGTGTATTTTATCATCCACATCCATGTTTCATAAATATGCAATATTATTTCCATCCACCTACAATTGTTTAAACCCATTTTTACCCTTCGGTGAGTTTTTTGTAAAAGAAATGAAAGGAATCTTTTGTCGTTTTTTCGTACGAGGTACTTTTTGACTTTTCCGACAAAAGTACGAATAATGTTTTTTTTTAACTTATACGGCATGAATGGATTTTTAAAACATTACTTCAAAGAAGCTTCCTTTACAAGTTTTCAAGTTTATTTTTAATCAACTTCTTTTATTTTAAAGTTGTATGACATGTTATGAAATGAAAATTGTTTTTGAAGAAGAAAGGATATTTTCCTCAAGAATTCAATTCAAGTGTTTTATCAAAATTATTTTCCATCTAAGAAAATAAAGGGTTCTGTTTCTATCCATATTTTTACATTGATTTGACTATGTTGTGATGGAATTATGTTTATGAATTCCTTTATCTTATATTAATGGTTTTATGATGTCACGTTGTTTAAGAATCCCATTTTTATTACATGGGTTATGCAATGATGTATGATTTATGATTTTGTGGAACACATAAGAAAGGATTCATTAAGAGATGGGTGGGACCTATATCTCCCTCCAATGCATTGGGTAAAGATTTTATATCTCATGAGATAGACATGGCTGGAATGGTAGGTTATACCGGTTCAGTGAAACAGGACTGAAACGAGGATTACTCGATTCAGAAAGGGACTTTGTCCACTAAGATAGTCTTGGCAATGAGTCTTGACTAACAAGAAATGATTCTTTATGATTATGTGTGTATGACACAATGAGTAATGTTTTAAGTTATGATTTCATTTCACTACTATGATTTATCCCAAGTTATGAAATTATGCTCTCTTTTGCAGGTTAAGATTTCCAAAAATGTTATGTTCTTATGAAAATTATGTGATTGATATTTCCTTTGTTTACCCTTACTGAGCATTTGAGCTCACCCTTTTATGTTTTCTTTTCCCCAGGATATAAAGAAAGGTTTTAGGTAAAATTAAAAGGGAGATCTTTATGGGAGATGTTGAAGATCTTTCCCCACGATTAGAAGATTATACTCCGAGTTTCCAAAGACACTAAACTATTACGGTCCTTGTGTGTGTGTTTTTGTTATGTACTAAGTATTCCGCAAAAGTAATGTAATGTCAATGTACGTCAGGCTACGGGTCTCTACAATTTTTCTATTGATAGAATAATTTTTCTCATAATATATATAAAATGTGTCATTATAATTAGTTATTTTCATATTAATAAATATTTTTAGTACATAAATATTTTTTAAAATTTTAAAATCACTGTTTAAATTTATATTCAAAAAAAATTTGAAAATAAATATTAAGATAGCTTCACTCCCATAATATTCAATTAGTCTCACTATATAAATTTCAAACATCAAACAAATTTCATTGACCTTATTTCCAAACAAGGGAATAAATCAGTAAGAAATTTTCATTGAACCATTAAATGATTTCATAATTATGTATTCATTTAGTGTAATGAATTAAATACCCCCAAACATATTTCGGTTATTTTTTTAATATTAATCTATGATCACCCACATTTTACCAAAAAATGTGAGAATAATTTTTTATTATACGACATCATGGTATAGGCCATGTGAGTATGATAATTTTTTATAACACAAATCATTTTAAAGATGTATATCATTATTCATAATAAAAGAGATAGGAGGAAAGAAAGAAAATGTTTATTAAACCATATTTTTCCACCCATATAGATCTATATTTGTATACCCCTTCTATAATCCACTAAAAACATATATTAGTCACTAATATTATGTTGTATGTCATCCATGATTCACCACAAAATCCTTTTCCATTTATGTTAAATTAAAAATAGATTTATATAAGCATTAAGATTTATAAATTGAAAATATATCCTTTAACAAATGATAAACCACTCAAAAATACACTTATAAAAAATATAATAATAAAATTACTATGAATGTATAAAAGAAATAAATATAAATGCATTCTCATTTAATGGTTTTAGAAAATTAAAATTTTAGTGCAAAGAATAGAGATCCTCCATGATCTAGAAAGAAATCATTATGTTCAGTAATAGAAAAAAATATACAAAATTATTCTAGGTAGAATAATTTAAAGTTTTTGGATCTATAAGGGGTGTATAAATAACCTCACCATTTCATATCACATCATCAACTGAAATATATTCAATAACAAGGGTCTGACATGTTGAGTTTTGGAAATAGTTTAAAAGAGTGTGTCCAAAAAGGAATTATGTGTAGAGTTTAAACCATTATATATATATAATATTATTTCAAAATTAAATATATTTCATAAACTCAAAATTATATGAATATATAAATTTATATGAGGCATTTAATATAAAATAACGAAGATTTAATTTTCGTTCAACATTAAAAATTTTCTTCACTATCTTATGATTCTATTCTAAATAATTATTATATGAAAATAGAACATTGTTAGGACCTAACTCCAGATAAGTATTTCTTATTTTTCATTCACGTGTTTTATATACATTTTTTATAGTGTTACATTAAAATTATTCATCCTCCAAAGTAAATAAAGTAATGTTTTTCAATTCACATTCAGGGGGAAAATTATTCCACTATTCTATATGAAAAATATATTCATGTGATTTTCGTGTTAAAAATGTTCTAAAAATGATCGATATATATTTTTATTATATTAAACTAAGACTTAGGGTGATTATTAATTAATTTATATTGATGTTAAAATTCACCATTATGGTTTTCCTCAACGCCCTTCACCCCTCCATTTTATTGAAAAACAAACTATGATTATTCGTTTTGTAGTTTCCAAATAGGGGTCAGGGGATTTCAAATATATTTCAAAACATCATATTTAAAAACATCCAATTTTATAACCCCACCACTAAAATTCTAACATTAAAATTCCATTTTTTCTATAATAGTTCATAATTATAAAAAGTTGTGTTATTAAAATTTAAATCATTAATTTCAAAATAATCCTCTAACAAGGAAATAAAATTCAAAAACAACCTAAAAAACATATAATTTACCAAATTAGAACCATGAACAAGATATGAACATATTTTTCATATTACTTCACTTATTTTTCAAAACATAATTTCATAAACCCTTTGATGTTCATCAAAAAATCATTATAATGTTTTTCTTCATTTACAGATTTTTTTAGGTTAACATTTTTTCTGTATCAACTTTGGGTTCTTCCAAATAATTTTTATCCTTACATTCAAAATGACTCTCCTCCTCAATATCATTTTTATAATTTCAAAAGTCATTTTCTTCATCAATTAATTCAATTAATTTTTTATTTTTAATCCTTTCAATTGATTACCTTGTTTTAGTTTGTAATTTTATATTTCACTCTTTATCATCCCTTTGAAAATATTTATCAAACATATGATATATTAATTGATCTATTATGAAATCATCAATGAGATCACGTTTAGAGAATCATTTGATATCATCAAGGAAATCTAGATATTCTATTTGATTAAAGTAACACTTTACAATAGTATTTTGGTAATATCCATAAGAGATAGAATAAATTTCACTTTATCGACCCACCACAATTTCTTATTTGATTTTTTATTATCACGAGTGTGTTTGAAAAATTCTATCTAAACATTACCAAAAATGATGAAAAATATATTATGCTCAAACACACAAAATATGACTCAGTAGTTTTACTTTAGAACTGCAACATATCTAACTGATGATTTGATTTTTTAAAATTTATTATGTTATTTTAAATTCATCATTTTTATTATTTTCAAAGACCTAGACACTATGGACTTGTAATAACTTAAATGACAATAAAATTTTGATGTTGTCTAGTTTTTTACACACCATAATGATTAAAATTTATAAACTTATACTCACTATATGATAGTGGTATGTAGGGTCGGCCCAAATGTAATGTGGGTGAGGCGTTCCTAGAGTTTTATTTAATTTACTAAAATAAAAAAAACCGAAAATAAAAATGTTATCAACCAAGTTGAATAGTGTCTAAAATATTATGATGATAAATGAAATTCTATTCTTAATAAAATAAACATTTTAAATATTAGTTATATTTGAAAACATTATTAATTGAAAATTCATTAATGAATCTCTATGTGAAATAGAGTTTAATTGCAGAACATATATTCAATATGACAATAAATTACTAGAAGTATCTGAATCCCCTCATGAATTTTAACTACCTACATGAAATTTTAGGTGCTTCATCAAGATAAATAGTTATTAGTGCCTAATTATTTCAATGATCACAAATCCTGACTATTATGTTTTTAACATGATCAATGTTTTATGAAACTAAATAATTTTCTATGTTATTATGTGATGGAAATTTGTAATCTGTTGATCAATAATTAGTTTGAAATGATCAACTGCTAAAGTTCTAAAATTGAATGTTATACTGCAGAAATTATACCACTAATGATATAGAATTTAATATTCAATTATTGACATATTTACTACTGAATGTCTACCATTTAAGAGATCTACCATAAGTACATAGAACACATATTCACTCTAAAAAATGATTTGATCAAATGCTAGAGTTGATCTACCTCTATAGATGATTTATCACTAGAGTAGATCTACCAAAATATATAATCCAACATTATTGAGTAACTTCCACCAAAATATATCTACCATTAAGAGATATATCAAGTTAATATTTCCATAAAATTTTATTCAACTATATTCTATTTAAATAAATTTAAAAAGTTCCAGTTGCATGTTGATTAAAGAACCCTTATTACTAAAATAGTCCAAAAATGTATTAATGAATATTTTATAAATCCAAATTCAGTGAAATTTACAAGGATAAAATAATTTATTTATTATTATTCAATAAAATATAATTTGATATGGAGAGGTATATATTTATAAGAATATGTTCTTGCACTATTTTGAAAAAATGGTTGAAAAAATATATTATGTAACATCGATGCAAGAGTCATAAATACACAGATATTATAGCCTTTTAATTATGAATCAAATCAGGAAATTGACATATTAAAAATATATTAGATTATCAAATATCAATGACACTATATTTTCAGGAACATTTTTAGAAACATTCTCTATTCCCTCACAAATACAATCTCAAGGACTCAGAATAAAAAACACATCATAGATTAAATAATATCCCACATTATATCAATATAAATCTATTACTTTCCACGATATGGATTAATTTTTTCTAGCATATTGTTGTACTCTATTTATCGGTGTACACTATCTTTTATACAGAAACTTGATTTATCTTGATATATTCCAAAAAACTCTCTTATTTTATATTCATATGTAATAATAGAAGAGGTCCTATGTGAATTTGTACATTTTCACAACATGTATAACTGTGGAAAGGGATTTGATCATAAATGATCATGTGTTATATTGATTTTAAAACCAGATCCAGGTTTTGGTTCATGTTTATTATCTATGAAACTAATTTGAAATAGGAAATTTCCAAGTGGAGTGGATTAGGTTCTTCCGTGAGACTGAACCCCTTATTTAATTCCACTATGTGTTTAATTAATTGTTTATACTGTTCAATGTAAAAACTATACTTATTCTTAAAATATACAAAAAATCCTCACATTTATTATTTTCCCAAACTTTTTTCTATATAATGTGATTGATTAAGTAATGTTCCCCAAAGATAAAGTCATTTAAATTTTTTTAACTGAGCAATAATCTTATATTGTAAAATTATTTGAATGTTCCGACTTATGTAGTTCAACAATTTTTATTAACATTTATTTTATTTTGGGGGATTTAGTTTTAGATTGTCCTAATTTTTTTTATTGGGAACTCAATTCAGCCCCCCTATTGAGTTACACACTGTGAGCAACCTTTTTTATTAGAGGGTTTTTAATATATTTTTTCTATAAATTTAGTTTTACCTTAAAGATCATAATTTTTTATCATATCTAAATGTAATTCTATATAGATAATAATAGTTAAAAAGGATAATGAACTAATATATTTTTTTATTACATTAATTTTGTTAACTGCAATATTAAGATGAAAATTTATTTAGATAGTATGGGTTTTTATATTTGTATAGTTATTGAAGATAAATAAGGAGAAAAAAACATTTCGAGTGACATGGAGTGATGTTACTAGAAATAAATATGAAAATACATGTATGTTTATGAATTCTATATAGTGATCCTTAGGTGAACTTGTACTTTGTTGAATATCATCATGTTCAATTGATATTGAATGTTGGGGAACACAATTTATTTATCATGACGGAGTAAACATTGTTAATGAAATAAGATTATATACTTGTACTATTAAATATTAAAATCTATTGTGAATCGTGATGGATCTATATCTGAAATTAATCTTAGGTTCAATGAGATATTTAACATGATGCATGCACAAGGAATGAAAATTACTAAAAATGATCAAGTAATGAAACTTCTCAATTTCTTACTAGATAGATTTAGGATAACATCTGTATAAAAAATTTTAATCATGAAATATTTTTACATTTCTAGTAATAGAACTTAGTGGAATGTAAATGACATAGGATTTAAAAGTTTAGGTAAAAGAAGATAAATTGTATGAACCAAATATAAAGTACAAAGCTTTCCAAACTACTTATTCAAAATAAAAAATAAAATATGAAAGAAGACTGTTCATGTGATGAGGACTCACCGGTTATAGTGATTAGAAAAGGGAAACCTGTATAGACATACAAAAATGTTATATAAAAGGAATAAGTTATTTCAGAAACACAGTTATAAAAGAATGAATGAAACCCAAAATTAGAGAAAACATTCAAAGAAGGACGATACTACAAATGAGGTAGTCAGCTATGAATACAAGAAAAAATAACATATCAAAGATAA
Source organism: Viscum album (assembly GCA_963277665.1). Classification (NCBI taxonomy): domain Eukaryota; kingdom Viridiplantae; phylum Streptophyta; class Magnoliopsida; order Santalales; family Viscaceae; genus Viscum; species Viscum album. The sequence continues at coordinate 763,717,704 of OY728119.1, read as the reverse complement.
CTATACAAAGTTAAACTATAATAAAATGAATGGGGATAAGAATAAAATATATATGAAATGTATTAAATAATCATGGAGTGATTCAGAATATAGATCAAGAGAGTCGGGATCATGTAATAAAGATAAAATTGATATAACCGACTTGTGTGTTGTGAAAAACACATCTGTGGTATCTTGTATTTTTCTAAAACTCCATTTCATAATTATAACCCTTATCACGATTAATGTTATGAAAAAAACATATATATTATTGAAAACATTTATTACTATAACATGATTGAGGATAATATCGATGAATATAAATATAAATATAAATGAGTAAAGAAATATCATGGCTTATATGATCACATTAAAGTTGATGATATTATATAAATGGATTAAAATACAAAATCTATAAAATAAATCTATAATTTAAAATTATCCAATGAAATATTAATGATAGAAATTGGGAAATATACTAATTTGATAAAAAACATGAAATAGATCTAGGGAAACCAAAACAACTCTTAAATATACTACTGGTATAGAATATCATCTTGGAAAATGGAGAATACCTAAAAGGTAATTTATTCCATGATCTATTTAAACTAATTCTGATAATAATTTTTATCCTTATGGGCCTAAGAAGGACTCAATTTTAAAATGTCTTATATATACTTATAATAGAAATCTTATGAAGTTATGTATTTCAAATGTTTTGATTAATAACATTACTTAACCTAAAAAATATGAGTACTAATGTATTTTTTGGTATTAATATCATTTTTAGGAAACCTACTTGAAAAGACCTATTATGAACTTCTGTTATCTGAAAAATGGTTCCTCTAAACACATGACTGGGAACCATTCATGTTTCAAGAACATAATGATGGATCATGGTGGCCATTTTACAGTCCATAAGAATGGGAAGGAAAAATAATTCATTCTGGATAAATAGGTAGGTCTAATACTTTTAATATTTCAAAATTTTTATTTATATATAGATTGAAGTATAAAATTATAAGAATTTAATATCAATATATTGATGGTTTTAATGTTAAATTTGAAAATAATTACTTTATAGCTTTAGTGGATGACCACGCTAATGTTCTAGTAGATTAATTTTATAATAATAATTTGATATATTATCTATTTCACAAATATAAATAATATTTATATTTTATTAAGTATGCTGAAAAAGTAGAAATTATTTTGGACATGGTATAATTACCTTATGAAGTGACCAAGGAAATTAGTTTGATAATAATAATTTTCAATAAAAATACTCAAAAAATGGCTATAATCATTTATTTTTCCAAGGAACCCATAGTAGAATGGTGTAGAAAAAAAATGAAATAAAACCGTTCAAGAAATCACCCAGACCATAGTCAATTAGCATAATAGAACTATTTTTTGGAATAATATGTAAATATATATTTTCATTTAACGATAATAGATATCATAACACCCAATATAATTAAAACACATAATGAGTTTTAGAATCAATGAAAAAAATGTTAATTACCATAGATTGTTTGGTTATAAATCCATTATTCTTAGTACAATGGATAATCATTAAATTTTTAATCTAAGAGTGATGACATGATTTATCTTCATTTTTTAACATCTAGATTGTCCTATACAGTGATTAATAAAAGGAGATAGATTTTGGAGGACTATATCCCTATCAAATTTATGAAATATATCAACATGATTCTATATACCCTATAGAAAACTGTGAATACGATCAATCCAATATTAATATAAATTCAAAAACATGTAATAGTTATGTAAAATAAGTAGAAAAATTTTATATTTCTCATTAAATTCATAACCATAAACCTATAGATGAGTATGACATATCCATCTCTAATTTTCCTATATATATAAGGATCACATACACCATCCTCTAGAATATGTAGATGGTAATCTAGATAAAAAAATTAATTGATATTCTTTTAGAAATATGGATAAAAATCTATCCTTTTTGTCATAGCTTGAACATAATAATAACGATGATGAAATTAATGAATAATTATAGGTGATGAGAATGAAAGAATGAATCAATCATTTCGAAATAAATAAATACTGGGAACAAGCAGATATACCAAAAAACAACCTATCAATTGGAACTAAATCGGTGTTTAGGAACAAATATTATGAGTCAGGGAATATAGTTATAAACAAAATAATATTGGATTCCCAAGGATATATTTATGAATAATGAATTGACGTATGGGGAACCATATAAATGATAAGATCCACCTGAATCCACTGTAATATTTCTTTCATTTTCATCACATTTCTATATAAAACTATATCAAATGGATTATAAATGTGAATTACTAAATATTAATATAGTTGAGGATGGTTTTTTGAAAAACCCTTATATTAATAAATCCTCATTTTATAAATCATGTTTTTAATTTCAAAAATATTTATATGGATTAAAAAAATCTCCTTGATCTTTTTATGAAACACTAAAGTCATTTTTAATTTCCAATGGATTTACTAAATGAATATTTAACCCTACACTATTTATAATAAAATACAAAGTGATACTGTTTTGAAATTACAACATTTATTAGTGTACTGAATTTTCCAAATTGATGATAAGTGAATATGAAGTCAGTTTAATGGTGGTGTTAAAATTATTTAATAGTTAAAAAAATTTCAAAAAAATTAAAATTGTTTTATATCAAAATAAGAACAAAAAATATATTTTAATTCGTTTTTTTTATGGATAACACAAGAAGTAGTGATACCACCATGACTACAACCTATAAGCTGAATCTTGAAGAAACAGAGAAATCTGTAGATCAACCCAATTAAAGAGTTATTATTAGAAGCCTACTCTATTTAATTAAAATATAACTAGATATTATTATTATTATTGATTTTTTGGGGTTATTATTTTAATGAAAATCCTAAATGGTTACATTTACATACTGTTAAAATAATATTCAAATACCTTATGTATCCAAACAAATTAGTATTAATATTCCCAAGAGAAAATTTATTTTATTTTGTAGGTTATTTAGATAAAAGTTTTCTAGTCATATGTTATATATAAAAATCACATATGGATCATGTCAAAATTTTGTATTTTCCCTGGTTTCATGGGGTAATAAAAATAAAAATATGGGTGCACTGTTAACTTTTGAGAATGAAATTATTTCTACATGATGTTTTTGTGCCTATTATCTATGGATAAAATACACTTTACTAGATTATGTGTATCGATTTTTACATGTTCTTGTAAATTTTTATAGTAAAATTGTGATAAATAATTCAATGATTTCTATATCTATTTGTGGGAAAATGAATATTTATATTTGGAATAGCATTTTGAGATATAATTTCCATAAAAGATGATATAACTTCTTAATTCAAAGGTAATAAACATAATATTATTGAAATATTTATAATATCAGTGTTTCATGAGAGATTAAGATATACTATACATTCAGTAGGAATGAAAATTTTCAATTTGTTTATTATCTTTGGAGTTACTTTTTAGAATTATCAATGATTGGTTGATCCACAATTGGTGATCAAACAATGGTGATCTACCATTGGGTGACTGAAAATTGATAATTGAATATTGGTGATCTACCATTGGTTGATCAACCGTTGGAAATACACTATTAAAAATCCACTATATTATATCCATCGTGAGAATATCATTAATTTTATGTTTTTTCAACTACCCTCAACTGAACAAATTTTTTATAAACAATTATCATATTTACTATTCTATATTTTATTATAATTTAGAATTGTAAATCCTTAAATTAGAAAATTCTCCCCAATTTGGATTTGGAGAATAATCTCACTTTCATATCATTTTGATCATTTCATCATTATTTCTCTTTGGACCATTGACCTTCTGTGATCTGTACCTTATCTATTCAAATGAGTGAAAAGGTTTGAGTTAAAATCCCCTTAGTTTGTCACTAGGAGGGTCATGTGTCATGAGGAAGTCTCAATTTGAATCTAGTTTAGATGCTAGTGTCAAACCATAGTATCCAAAAAATTCATCTAGAGTTTTTGTCACTAAAAATGAGATATAAAAATAATGGATGGTTTCGATCATGTTTTTTATGTTTTAAGAGAACCAATACAAAGATTAATTAAATGGTTTTCATGGAGCGGTTAAAAAATATTTCCAAGATTGGGTCTCATGTTCCATTTGTATAAATAGTATGGCATCAATGGGAAAGAATATTATATTATAATAATGATCAGCTAATGATAAATAGTCTTTTATTCAATTAAATTGGAATGAAAATTCAATGTACATAACAAAGGAATTTATAATTATTTTCAATGTTATATTCTCAATGATTTAGTGTTCTGCATATATGAGGAATCATAACTAGAGTTAACAGGAAATGATAAAGTTTAAAGGCCATATTATTTTGGTATTTTTTTCAGAGTGTGTACTTAATTATGATTATTCGTCACATTCTTTATCCCATAAAAGTGGAACATTTGAACCCTAAGATACTCAGATTCATTTTTCTTATTCCACCTGACTATTGGGGGGTGAATATATATATATGAATGTAATTTATTATAAAAATAATATAGATAATAAATAGAACATCTAGATATAATTCTTGATATATAATAAGATCATTTCAGGTATATTAGGAGCAGATGGTTTACTAGATGAAGGAGAAGACGTCATTGTTAGTTGTAGTGGTTTTTTCTTATGTATTTTTACATAAAAATGATGAAGGTAAATTGTAACCAATGGTTAAATAAACAGGTAGTTGAAAATTATATGATCTATGAGGATATAATCATGTGTATAATATATCCAGTACTTAAGAATATGGTTGATCATGGAATGGATCCAGATGAATCTATGATCTATTCATCCGATCAAGATTTAAAAAAAATTGTATTTATATAATAAGTGTCACCATCTTATTCAGTTAAGCAAGGAAGTGGCCATAATTTAGCCATGATCATTTATATTTACTTTATATATACCATTCAATATACTTATCTTCTAGTTAGAGAAACACCCTATAGTGAATTAGTAGAATGAAAAACTAAAGTCTCAGGTAAAAAAAGTTTGATATATCTTTTAAGAGCTCTAAAAAAAGTATTTTATTTTTAGAATTAATATGATGGGTCTAAAAATCGAAAGGGTAATAGACCATAGGACTTTTATTTTAATGATTATAGTGGTGTTACTGTTGTTGAGGACTTGAGGTCCCATCACTCTCCTCATAATTCATCTTTAGGATAGAATTGTGATGGTTTGAGAGAATTTGAGATACATCAAGTTGATGGTTACTATGATATAGACGACCCTATATAAACAATTTTTGGGGAATAATACTTGGAGGTTTCTAGTGAAAAATTAGTTCATACGGATGAACCAATATTTAGTCATATATGAAGAGGTTGAAACATCCTAGGGGGATCCATATCTTGGTTCCATGTATCTTAAAATTACAAACCCAAATTCTAATTATTAATTTGATAGTGTTACTATTGACTATAAAAATGTAATTCCACATTGGAATGGTTAAATTTATATCCATTTTTATGGAAAATAACCTAAGGGATACCTGGTAAAAAAGATATATGAGGCTCAATAGTTTGAATATTCATTTCCAAATTATCATGCTACTACATATAGATATGTAAAATATTCTTTAACTACCCATGAGTGGATTCCATATACACTAACTTCTTGTACAGTACATTCTAATTAAATTAATAATTATGATTGGTAATCTTTTAGAGTAAATATTTTATTAAATAAAAGAGGGATTCTTTGATCCACACCCCTGAATGAAGATAAATTGAGTGATATTGATTAAAGGTGGGGTTTCAAGTTAGTGGTCTTTCACATTCAACTTAAAAGGATCCTGAAATTTCAAGAAGCACATATTTAACATAGTCATTTTCTTATTATATGATCTAATTCCGTTCCATTTAAGATAACATGTTGGTAATATTTCTATGGGTTGGATATCACTTATACAGAGGTCATATACCGTACCTATAGTCAGTGCTTCTACATACACTTCTCTACCTCACTATTACTCCATTTATTATAATGACATTTAATATATTGACAGAGATGAGTAGAATATTATTTTGGGTACTCATTACATATCTCACTAGTAATAACATTAGAAAATAAAGACACATGGTGGGAAAATATATAATCTAATTAAAGAGTAATCTTATTAATCGTGGAGTGATAGAGATATTATAAATAAATATTTTAAATACTATATATATAGTATTTATAACTTCTATGATCTTAATTATAATTTTAATTTTTTTTTCAAAAAATAAGTTTGTCTCATATATTTAGGGCCTTAAAGGAGAAAGTGAATCAGCTAAAGGTTTTGGCCCTTTTAGTTAAGATTTATATGGATGAGTTGAAAATTTTATTCACTATAATACATTATGGTGGAAACATTATAACTGTTTTTCTGAACATGATGAAACCATTTTTATGACTATGGGTCTGCAATGGTGTCACTAGAATCTATACTCATGTCTTCTCTCACTGATTCGCCTTTATCAGTACCCCTTCATGATTATTTTCAACCATTTTGAATGAAACAAGTTGAAGTCATTTCATATATCAATCAAGTAATTATCCATAACATTCCTTCATATACTTCGGCACCATCATAATCAATCTACATACATCATGTTATTGGAAATGAAATAAACCTAGTTGTTCCTTGTACTCATCATTCTGAGAGTTGTTCATATTCATATTTTTTATAGGGATTGTACTTTTCCCATTTCATTATTTTCAGATAAAATATTTGATTGAGATATATATTTTTGATTAAATTTTATTAATCTATATCTCTTTAATTTTATAATATTATAGTATTCTCTTTCGGATAATTCCTAAAAGAGGAGTTACATAATTTTATTAGGAAGTCATAATTTATCCCACTAATAACATGCTATTAGAAATCATAGGTATACCATTACTTTTCTAATTAATCTATAATTGTGTATGAATTTTTTTCATACATGGTTATAATAATCCATGATTTATTAGCGTCAATATGTGTGATGTTTTTGATACATTATTATTTTTATGATATCAAATCTTTTTTATGTTTATAACATGATTACTGATATTATTATATAAAATAATTTTTTATGTAATTTGTTATAATTTTTTTGGGTTTATATACTATTAGTTCAAAAAGATCTACTACTAATGATCTAATATAGACTATTCTACCACCAAAGACCAACTGTTGATGATCTTCAGTCGAAGAGATATGCCATTATCACATATGTAACTGGTTTTTTCTAATTCAAGATATGATCTACAATAATAGTTGATCTACCATAATATTTGATCTAATTATAGAGATTTTATAATGTTAGTTAAAATATTCTATAGAAATTTCATGACCGACCCACCGAGGACCAACCCAATAATACCACAAGCCCACATCCAATGTGCTAGGGGATAAAGAACATTTCCGAGTATGTATGTCAAAAAATGGGTGGAATTATCCTAATGTAACTTTAAACCTTCCCAAATATCTAATCTCATATAATAAAGAAATGTAAAACAACTGAAAACAATTTATGAATACTTCAATGATCCCATAATAGAGTGAAATTGTGAATTATTGAAAGTTGAAATGGGGCCAAATACAGGCCCAACGAAAAACTATAAAGAGTCCAAACGAATCCAAGTTGAAGGAAGAAGTTAAAAGAAATATTTTAGTAAAAAAATCATTTTGAAAAGATCCTTCTATGCTATACCCACTCATTGTCCTCCCAAAAAACCATTAATTTGGTCTTCATATGCATAATGCATGACATGTGAGTGAAAATCCCATGAATCTGTGAGTATAAAAATACATTGTAGGACACAATAAAAACATTATACATGATGAACAATGTATAGTTAGGTAAATTCAAGATATAATAATAAATATTAAATAAAAACTCCCAAATATTATCTGGAAAAAAAACAACACCACTAGGTTGTAATACCCAACATCCACCTATAGGATTCTCCACTAAGAAATGATCATTTCTCGAGAACCCACTCCATGAATCATTTTATCATCGGATACATTAAAAAATAGGAATATATAATTGGTTCCCACCTAATCATTCTAAATGGTCTAATAATAACATGATTCTCAGGTTGGGTTCCTTCCAAAAATAGCTGAAGGAATCTATGAACTAAACTTGGATCAACCTGTGATATGGGGTATTATATTCCACGAATTCTATGATCCCAACCAATACAAAATTCTAGATATTGGATTATCTATTAATACATGGAGTCCACTCAGATTCCACAAACCCCGCATTAGAAACAATCCTTGGAAATTAGAGGACATCATAATCTTAGGACATGGATGTAATAATTCAACATACCCTCAAGGGAATATTCCAAGGGGAAACACTTATCCCAGAATTTTTTACCAAAGGAAATGAAGAGTTGCAAACAATCTTTAAGGGGGTACATGGAGTGGACTAGGGGTACGTGATGTTTCCAAATATCCCATAACATATAAATGTTGTAATTACAGAAATGACATGTTACTCTCATAATAAATGACATGTAGAAGATTCAAATGGTGATAAGTGATCACCCGAAACATTTTGGGGTGACGTTTGCTGTGTTATTGTACTGAGAACTATGTACACATACCAACATGTGTATAAGTGGTCATTTTTGTATCCAATTACATGTTATACGACTCCATGTTCTTTTTACACTATTTTTGTGACTATTGAATTACATATTGAGCCATCATCAGAGTTTCACATGTCATGTGATCGAGTCAGATGGCATGTGATACAAAAATCCATCAAGAACCCTAGCACCATAGCCAGTGAGCATACAAGATGTGTATTGACGCATTACATAATGAGTAAAATGGGATTTTATAGATCTAATAATTCCTCCACCCCACCAAATAGTTATAATATAGATCCACCATCCCCACAAAATTCTATAGATAAGGGGGACGTCCAAGCCTCTAGTCACTCAAGATAGGGACTACAGGCTCTAAATCCACTTGGGAGTTGTCCACTCACACTGTCAATAGCCACGATGTGCATCACTTGAGAAATATTATGAACACCTAATTTGGTATCTTCCTCCCATGGTCTATCCATCATCATAATAATAACTTTAATTGAAACCTCTATTTTTTATTTTACCCATGAATTTGATCCATTTCATTGAATAAATGTTTCATATGATAAAAAATCATTCAATGGTCAAATTGTGGGTCAAAATGAACACTAAAATTTACCGAAAGAACAAATAATTGAAAATTTCTTAATCTATAAAATGTAAGGAATAAAACTCAACCATTTTCACATTTTCTCAATTATTTTCCATAAAAGAAAACAAACAAAGAGGGACAAATCAAAATGAATGACATTACATTAAAAAAAATTAATTTTAATACTGATATATGTATCAATTTTATTCATGGAATTTATTGAAATATGGATGATATTAAAAACCAAGATGGAAAAAAAGAATATAAAATTGTACCTAGATTTGGGATCAATAGTTTAAATTGAACAATTTCATTTCTGTCATTCATCATATCCACAAACATCATTGGTGCAACGATCTAGGATCCTAAAAAGATCCTTTTCCATTATTAAAGAAGGATCTCCTTTAGAAGTCTCTAGGTATCCAAGGATTAAATTCTAACCATGGGAAAAATCATATATGTATTCACTTATGGGAGAAATTAGTAATCATGTCACAATAATAAAAAAAATTATTTTATTTTTTTAGGCCAAATATAAAATTTCCGAAAATGTCTTCTGCCAAAAACATTTATGGTTTACCATGGTTAAAAACATGTTTTGAACCCAATAGTGCCAAGAAATTATTTATAAAGGACCTTATTTCAGACTTATTCTAAATTTTATGGACAATTATGGGTGTGTCTGTCTATTTATTATATAATATAGTAAACATATTTTAAATAACTATTCAAATAGCCCCAATACTAATTAATGCACTTCATCCAAGTTCATGACCTCAAATATAATCCATATAATATCCAAAAATAATATAAATAAACTATGAATCATTATCCAATCCAAATCCTAAAATTTTTCTTCCTGAAGGATTAAATCCTACAAAAATTGGTGACAGTGCTGGGATAAAATATAGTTCTCCCACTCCTACGTTCTATTCTGATAATTCCCTAGATACCACTATAGACACAAAAGGATAATCAATTAACCATGAATCATCCTCTCTTCATGATCCTCTATCTCTATAGGATACACTACAAAATGTTTCTCTATCTTCTATTTATATCTCACCATATTCAATAAGTTAAAATATGTAATGCCGGTACCTCCTAAGATATGACACATGGAAGGAATTTTGTACCTAGTAAAATTGTGATGGAGAGATAAGCAGTATCCCACGTCACCAAATCTATAAAATATTGAATATATAGAAACTAATCTATGATAACCTTTCCGTATAAACCAAATAACATTAATCCATGCCTAGGTGATATTGTGAAGAATACGTAGTATCTCTCCACTAACTCCAGAGGACTCTAATATAGGTCTAAATAAGAGTTATAGAGCCTATATGAAATCATTATTCATTCCTTTATGAACTAAAATTTCTCTATAGTATCTATCACTAAATATTATCCCATGAGTGCTGACTCACTTAGATTAATACCAAAAATTTGTGAATTGCAGGGCTATCCCATACAAAGACTCAAATGTTTTCATACCAATGGTGCAATGGTTTCTAATTTTTGTACTCATACTCAACCAAGGGTATGTGATCATCCCAACTACATCCAAAATAAAAAATTAAATCCCACATCATGTCCTCCATGGTTTTGATGGTACACTCTATCTAACCATCATTCACAGAGTGAAACTTTGTGGTCAAGTGAAACTATTTCCTAAAATACTCCTTTATTCCCCTCTGCACCCAAGATATGAATTGAAGATCACATTGAGATATGATATAAAAGGGAAAACTATGGATTTACACCATAACGTGAAACTAGAGGTCTCCCAATCTATCCACTAAACTCTTCTCTCAAATAGTTAGTTAGTGGACCAACATGGTGAGTTAGTCTTTGATTACACAGTTGAAATTTAGACCCTTGGATGTAATGGTATGATCATTATGATTTCTTTGGGTATACCATCCCACCCCAACAATGAAACCAAAAGGGGTTTAGCTAAAACTATTTGAATCTTGTGCTCATCCTTAACCTAAAGATAATAGGGGCCTTGATAGAAAAACAATAAAAATACCATTTTTATTTCTGACCCCCAAAACTACTGTTGATTTTTTGGTGCATTTTTTCAAAATTTGGATATACTACCAAATATGATGTATGAAAATCCCATATCAACTCCTACCAGAACATGAACGACATCATAAACCATCCTAAAAAAAGGATAACATGATCCTGACCTACATAATATCAATATGAAGAATGTATAATGGATATATGACAATAAAATGTCTCATATTTGGTGTCTAATTACTCATCATCCCAAAAAAAAATATAAAAGATATGGGTAACATACATCTACTGAATCTATGAATTTCCATCCATTTCTACCATGGACAACTACACGAGGACAATTTCTCTGATGCCACAACTATCAACTGATAAAAATATCTCATGATAATAGTGTATGTCACCGCATTCTTTATACTCTAAGTATAGAAACTATTTATGTTAATTTACTGGATGAAATATATTACTCACATATTCCTTATGTAAATAGCATTATGAGAAAAAATATACTTGAGAATCGTTTGTCAATGTAAAAGATAAACTTCAATACCATCATTTAGTGTTTCCCCAACTTTAGTGTAAATAATACTTCTTATAACTCAATATCTTGGGTCATGTATTTATTCTCATGTGGATTCAACTAAAATAAACTATAGGAAATATCCACCAATATCTGCATCATAACACAACAAGGATCACTCCCCCATGGATCGAAAAACACTACAAACTTGACTTAATCCGCATAAAATATCAATAAGAAAGGGCTCTTCAACATCTTCTACAGATCATTAATGAAAAACATACCCCATTCTATCCACATAAAAGGTTTCCCATTGTTGGTCAATTCTATCATGGGCTCCTCCAAAATAAAAAGCCATCAACAAAACTCTGATATTACCATACCAACAGAAGGGAGCTCTGCAACCCACTAAAAATATTTTGTGACTCACTACCAAGAAACGCCTCAACCAGTTTCAGGACCACTACAAATATAGGATATTTCATGATGCTTCAATTAAAATGGAAATTTGGAATCCAAAAAATTTCACTTAGAGAGCTTCACATATATTTTGTTCTCTGCTAGTGTTTTTAGGTCAATCCTCACATGTCTTGGGTGCACCTCATCATATGACAAATATATTGAGTTTTCATCGATGGTGACTACAATGAAGTGAACAAATAAATACTAAAATAAACGATTCAGGAGTCCCATTAACACTATTGGGGTGTTCATCATGCAGAATGTTGTCCCAATTACTCATAGTGATCGTAGTTGCATATTAATGTCATCATCAATGTATTTTTGTCATTTAATGGAATCTTGTGCTAATCTAGTCTGAGGTAAATGTTTGAAAACCATCAAAACCATATAAAAAAATTAAATAAGTCCTATATACTTTATATTGGAAAATTATTCCTCATGTTTCCATAATACATGAACCGATAATATGAACAAAACTGTATGATCCCATAAAAATTCAGGGAAAACAACATTGAGGCTACCATGGGGGAAACATTAGGTCATACAAATCAATTATCAAGAAAGTCCTCCAACAAAAACCTCATCACTAAAATCTATATAGGGGAAATCTATATTCATATGTAGATATCCATTCCATATCATGATGATTTTCAATAAAAAATTCAACATCTTGGAGGGGATGTAACCCTTGTATATCATTTGGAATGAAATCCTTATACGTACCATGAAAAAGAAAACTGATATCTCAAACTATCCTCTACTTCAAGATTCATGCTATTTAAATAGTGATTAGTTTGATGTAGTATCCTATATATTATAATTTTCTTCTATTTGAAGGTTTTATTCTCCCACACAAATGAAAACCATGTTCTTCATTGAATACACACCACACCATCAACCTAAAAAAATCAATTTGGGCCTGAACTATGGATATTGAATCCATACCTAAGAAGATGTAGTGAGGACGATACACTTCTACAATGAGGCCCCATAAGAAACATCATCTTCCCCACATCATATTTCACATCTATCCCTAGTGTTTAAGAGTCGATTGACTTCAATTCAGAGTCTCTATCCCCAAATGCCACAAAAATGGATAAACTGGAATCCCAATGTTTTGAACCATACAAGTGGATATGAACGAATGTATTCCACATATTTATATTATTATAGAATTTAAATTAGAAAATAAATAGACCATACCTCGTACCATCCCTATAGTATCAAGTTCATAGTCTTTTATAGATTGCAGCTAGCCTAATTCTTGTCCCCCAGCTCCAAAAGTCTTGCACATACCACCTAGGGGTGGGGTGGTAATAGGTCGAATATGGGACCACCAGATGCTTCATTTTCAAACCCTCTACCAATTATTCCTCCATAAGGTTCAATATTGTAATAAAATTATCCCTATCATAGTGGTATTTTAACTATATCATGATTAAAATTTTGACATGTTGTAAAATACAAAGGTAAATTTCCCCAACCATTTTAAGAGAAACACCACCTCTGTATGAGCTAATTCAAGCCACCCTAATATCCCTACACCAATGAACATGTGTTTTCCTATTTACCCTAGAATCATTTGACATGCATGTATCCAAATTATTTTCATTAGCTACATACTTCCAATGTCTCAGCTACTGGCATTCCACTACTAGAATAGATAGTCATCTACTGCTCTTTTAGAATCTTCTCTACTTCCTAGGATCTCCCAAGAAACCCCATATAGGTGGGAATTAATGGGATACCATTGATTCCATGATGTCCCATCATAAACTATGATCAATGGTATTATATTTGAATAAAATATCATATATAATATTCAATGTGTATTTTGAGAGATCGATAAACCAAGATGAGTACTCCTCTAAAGATTTAATAGCATTTTGTAGTTTTAGAAAACCATGTTTGTGTACCAATCTTCATGTGGATAGATAAAACTCCACCCTAAAGAAATAGTCAAATTCTATCGTGGTGAGTGGTATTTCATCATGTGACTAAGTCACTAGGAATTTGAATCACCCAATAGATCCATAAATAATACTTTCTTCAGTAATTTACTAGTAAGTATAATTGTATCACTAAGAGGGGGAGGGATGGAATCAATGATACATTACCTTTTATATATCCTTGAAAGAATATTGACCTCATATTATTGATTCATTCCCTTCTAAAAATAAATCAAACACATATCCATAAGAATTCATTTATTTATATGGTGCACTATTCAGTAATGATAGATATATCCTTTGTATGGTTTGTAAATGATTAAATACCACACAATCCACTAGAAAATAATACTTTTGAATGGAATATAATGAGTGGGATATTCCCTTACACTAATGTATCACTATGTAAAGAATATCATAGAGTGTGTGATCTATATAAGCACAAATAGGGTAAAACAATGACTATGTAACAACACATGTTTCTTGTGATTCCTTTCGACATCAACAATTTTTTTTGTATGAAAAATATATATCTAATTTATTACCAAGAAGCTAGTATAAACTTCAAATGATTTGATATAGAATTATATCCAATGTCCATGTTCAATTGTCCCATTCTGAAGCTTCCACTCCAATTCTTCCACTTCAAATTCCCAATAAGATGGATATAACTTTGGGAAAAAATTATTGAGAAAATTCAAAACTCCTTCTTCCTCAGTCTAGAAATCCAAAATACAGATCTCCCGATAGGATTATTCTGCCAGATTTAGTGACTATTTTATTACGATGACTAGAAAAATAATATCAATATATGAATATAATAGATAGATAAAATTGACGATCACTAAATATTATGATCAAATGAACAACATTAAAATCTGGTCTCTTGTCCTTCCACTTAAATTTGAAAATACATGTTCAATAATGTAACCCCGAAAACATCTTCTTCTCTACCTTAATAATCTAAGCTTCCCAACCTAACTATTAACAGTACAACCATATTCAGTCATCAGAAAATAATGATGTACATATCCGTTTTTATAGATGACCAATGAGTAGTTTTTGTGGGAATACCCAAAACATTTCCTCTCTAGTAAATTCACAAAAATCAATATTTAACTTAAATTTCGGGTGAATTTATAACGTTTTCAATACTTCTCAATTCTTCTCGAATTTTCTCCATAGCTTATTTTTTTAATATATTCTTTTCAATCACTAATATCATTCGAATCTTCCATTTCTAACATCTCAATATGATTTCTTCAATATGATTCCCCATAAATATTTATTAAAACCTTTCAAAACAAATCAATGTCTTCTCCCTCTTCTCAATATGATACCCATTAACTTCATTTTATGATGATTTATATCTTTTATCATTTAATTTAAATTAAAACCAGTACATTTAGTTTCTCTGATTTGTAAATAATATCTCCAGCCATAAAATTTCAAACTCTTATTTAACAATTCAACAATATTAAAAGGTTGACTACACTATTGATTAGTTTCTGTGATTGAAATTTTCATTGGATTCAACACAATTCATTTTCCATCAGACTTGAATAAAATTATATCTTTTATAAAGATTTTGGTGGGATGAATATGATGGATTAATGTCTACAACTTATACTTCATTAACTTACTTTAATTCCAAACATTTTTTTGCATCAAGACTTCCTTCATGACTTTCCATATATTTGATAATAGCATTAGAATAATCTAATTTTTAAGGGAAGGCTTTCAAAATTAAAAAAACTCTGAAAACCATCATTACTTCCTACATATCCTAAATATGGTTTTCTAGAATTAAAATAACCTAAATATGATAGAAATGATTATGTTCATCATGATTATGGTCATGCCAAATTCAATATTCATCACCATTTCCTTTATTCATCCATATTCGATCAATCTGGATAATAATGGAAGCATCACTTCTACTCAACCTTTATTTCATATGGCTTGAGTCACATGTTCACCAATTAGAAGTGATTTATGAGAACTCCATGTATAACGACCCATACTTTACATACATTGTTATTACTTCAGAATTGAAGCACACTTATTACAACATATAACAAAACCAAGAAAGGACCGTATTGGTATAGTGTCTTTAGAAACTAGGAAACATAAACAACTGGTTCATAAAGCATCTACTTTGCCTCCCATTTATTTCATCATATCTAGAGTCCCTTTTTGGCATATTATACTTAATAACCTTCTTCCTGACCTTGGGAAATAAAACATACAAAAGGGTGAGCTCAAATGCTCAGTAAGGGTAATCAAAAGAAATATCAATCACATCATATACATAAGCACATAAATTTTGGAAATCTTAACCTGCAAAAGAGATCATAATTTCATAAAATGGGATAAATCATAGTAGTGAAATGTAATCCCAATAATCATAACATAAAACATGAAACTTTGTGTCATATACACATAATCATAGATAATAATTTCTTATTAGTCAAGACTCATTGCCAAGACTATCTTAGTGGACAAAGTCCATTTCTGAACCGAGTTCACTTCTCGTTTCAGTCCTGTTTCACTGAACCGGTATAACCTACCGTTCCAACCATGTCTATCTCATGAGATATAAAATCTTTATCAAATGCATTGGAGGGAGATATAGGTCCCACCCATCTCATAATGATACCATTCTTATGTGTGCCAAAAAATCATAAATCATACATCATTGCATAACCCATGTAGTAATAATGGGATTCTTAAACAACATGACATCATAAAACAATTCATATAAGATAAAGGAATTCATAAAAATATTTCCATCACAACATAATAAAATCCATGTAATAATAGGGATATAAACAGAACCCTATATTATCTTATATGGAAAATAATTTTGATAAAACACTTGAACTTTATTCTAGAGGAAAATATCCTTTCTACTTCAAAAACATTTTTCCTTTCTTAACATGTCATACAATTTTAATCTAAAAGAAGTTGATTAAAAATATGCTTGAAAACTTATAATAGAAGATTCTTGGAAATAATGTTTTAAAAATCCATTCATTCCGTATAAGTTAAAAAAACATTCTTCCCGTACTTTTTTCGGAAAAGTCAAAAAGTACCTCGTACGAAAAACGACAAAAGATTCCTTTTATATATTTTACTAAAAACTCACCGAAGGGTAAAATTGGATTTAAACAATTATAGGTGGATGGAAATAATATTACATATTGAGGAAACATGGATGTGGATGATAAAATACACCCCAGTAAATACCAAAGTATAAACAATCTCAGATAAAAATGAGATTGTGATATTTCCCTTACCTTAGGTCTGATATGCTTTATACATGTCCGAACCTCCTATATAATGATTTAAATAATGTTATTGACTTATTCTAGAATCATAGTTATTGTTATGATATCATATATGGTCATATTCTTAGCTTCTTATTAGTAATATTTCATTACTACTTGTTATTCGGGTGTTTAATACTTTTTGTTCTTATGCGTGTTTTGTCGAATAAATTCTTATTATTCTCTTGAGGTTATAGATACCTAATTTACAGAATGGTATTAGTGTAATATATATCATATTAATTCATTCAATTCGTTTATATAATCATTATGAAATAGAGATCATGTAGAACGAGTCGCATCACATCATGGAGACGGTATTCTGTACGTACGCACGAGTGATGATATCTTTCCTATGACCGTAAAATTGTATTCGAGTGTATGTATACTATTTAAGAATCAATATAACTTTATAATAGTCATATATAGTCATTATTTACACCATTATACCCATCCATGTAAGGTGGTGGTGGAAAATAGATTACACCACGTTGTGGAGACTGTATTCCGTACGTACGCACGCGCGGTGATTTCTTTTTCCATAGGATGGATATATAGATAAATAGGGTCATTTCATACTTATAATAACATATCATTATATTAGTGATACTGATGTTATTAATTCATAATGAAACAACTAATGAAGAAGAAGTGGAAGAATAAAAAAAGATGAAAGAATAGGTAACAGACAATACCTCTTCTTTGAAGTGCTTCTTTGAGACCTCCTTTTAGGGCACTAAAATAGGTATTTAAAGAAGACCAGAACCTCTAAGATGTTTCTAGGGATGTGGAGAGTAGAAATTGGCAGGGTTTGGCCGAGCTTGAAGGCTCAACGTGGTGTGAGGAAGAGGGGGAGGAGGTGCCCTTTTATAAGGGAGGAGAGGGGATCCTTTGGAATAACTAAAAATATTATTTTATTATAAAGTCATGTTCGGTTTTAAATAGCTCCAAATTGATTAATTTCGATGATAAGGTGGGGATGGGTCGAAATACTCTCATACAATATAATTTAGACATGTTTAGGTTCCTATTTTAACCTTATCATTTAGATTTAACATTAAGTTAAATAATTTTACTTTTACCGTGTCTTCTTGTGTTCTTATACTATAAGGTTAATAAACTTACTATAAGCAGCCAAAAGAACCCCAAGTTGTTTATTATTAATATATATAATCTTATATATGTTATTTGGCTGAGCCTTAGATTTTTAGGAATAAAATAAAAATTAATAATATAGCATTTGTTTTAAAAACTATTTTATGTCAATTTTGACAAAATTTAGTAATTAATTTTTGTGAAAATCATAACAGAATGGTTATTTCGAAAAACGTTAATTAAATCAATACTAACATGTCATATTAATCTATAATATTAGTCTAATTCATAAAAAGTCTCAAATTACATATATTTTGGTGTTTATAACATCAATTATGTCAATATTTCATTAATAAGATAATTACTGCATCATCTTTGTGTCATAAATAAATTAAATTATTTAATGTCTAAAAATTACAAATAAAATTCCATTATGTATGAAATCTTTTTAGATTTCTAATGGATACTTAAATTCGAATTTATCTTATGTATAACCCCATATTAAAAATTATTTACTTATTAAACTTTGATTTTAACTATTTTAACCCTTCTTTAAATAAATTAATAATAAATGTCCTAATCTAATCCAAGTGGGCCTAAATGGTCATATTTTATTACTAAGATTGTTTTTGGTCGAATAAAACTTATCCAATAGAATAAGGACATGTGTTAGGGTAATAATAATATCATTTTTACCCTTAATTACCCTATTTACTTTTATTCGTGGTAAATAAAAGTAAAAAGTTACTATTCACCAAAAATTATTTTCATCTCATTGAACCAAATTTTACTTATTGACATCAACTGTGGCTCTTGGATTTTTGAAATTCCACTCACAGAAGTGGTAAAATTAAGTTTTATGAAAAATTCAGTTTTTTACCTACCACTTAGTTGTTTCACCATTCATAAAAAATTGAAAGTTTTCATAAAAAATACCAAAATTTCACCCTAGGATAATTTCGATATTCCAAATCCAAAAATGAAGTCCATTTTTAAAAATAAAATTTATAAAATTTCAAAAAGTGGTTATTACTATTCATAACGACTAGTTTTAATAATATTTTATTAGCATATCATTGTTTAGTGAAACTCGGTATTGCGTACGACGCAAGCTATTAAGGAAGGTCGTGATTTCGTGTAAAGCAAGACAAGAAACTGTTGTGTGTAGAAAAAGATTCCTTTGATTATTTATATAACATAAAAGTCTTGGGTGTTACATTATACCCCCCTTAAAATGAATTTCTCCCTCGAAATTTGTCACTTTGTAAAAAACAGATGATGATACCTCTACCTCATCATATCCTCAAGCTCCCATGTAGCTTCTTCTAATTGGTGGTTCCTCCATAAAACTTTCACCAATCGAGTGGTCTTGTTTCATAGGAATTTTTCGTTACGATCCAGAATCTATATCGGTTTTTCTTCATAAGAAAGATCTTGCTCCAGTGGTACAACTTCTGAGCTGAGTAAATGTGAAAGATCAGGTATGTACTTTCTCAGGAGGGATACATGGAACAAATCGTGAACTTGAGAGAGATTCAGTGGAAGCGCCAATCGGTATGCTACCTTCCCAACACGATCCAGTATTTCGAATGGACCGATATATCTAGGGCTCAACTTCCCCTTCTTTCAAAATCTCATGACTCTCTTCTAGGGAGATATTCGTAAGAACACTTTATCACCCACTTCAAACTCTAGGTCTTTTCTTCGGTTTTCAGCATAACTTTTCTGTCGACTCTAAGCTGCTCTTATGTGTTGTTGAATAGAGCTTACCTTTTCTGCCATTTCAGCAACGAGATCAGGTCCTAATAGCTTTCTTTCCCTAACTTCATCCCAGCAAGTTGGAGTCCTGCATTTCTTTCCATAGAGTGCTTCATAAGGAGCCATTTGAATACTGGAGTGAAAGCTATTATTATAAGAAAATTCGACCAAAGGTAGGTGTTGATCCCAACCACCTTTCAAATCCATAGAGCAAGCTCTCAACATATCTTCTAGAGTTTGAATTTTTCTCTCAGACTGACCGTCTGTCTGAGGATGATAAGCAGTGCTGAAACTCAACTCTGTATCCAGAGTATGCTGAAGACTTCGCCAGAACTTCGAGGTAAATCTTGGATCCCGATCAGATATACTAGAAAGTGGTACTCCATGCAATCTTACCACTTCCTTTACATATATCCTGGAAATCTGATCTAGAGTGAAATCATCTCTAACAGCAATGAAGTGTGCAGACTTTGTAAGACGATCAACTATAACCCAGATAGCATTATTGCCTTTGGATGTTTTAGGAAGTCCTGTGAAAAAGTACATAGTGATGTTTTCCCATTTCCATTCGGGTATGGTAATGGTTGTAACATCCCCTTAGACTTCTGTCTCTCAGCTTTAACTTGTTGAAAAACCAAGCATTGAAAGACATATTCAGTAATATCTCTTTTCATGCCATCCCACCAGAAGTACTCTTTCAGGTCCCTATACATCTTCGTGCTTGCAGGATGAATAGAGAATGAAGAACTATGAGCCTCATCCAGCAGCTCCTTCATTAATTCGGGGATGGGAGGAACACAAACCCGATTCCTGAAATTTATTATCCCATCACAATCAAGGTTGAATTCAGGAACATTTCTCAACTACTTTTGTAACTCGACATCTTCTTTCTGTGCCTCTTTAATCTTCACATGTATAGATGGTTGAACATTCATTTGAGAAAGATACAATTTTCCCTTTTCATTATAATTCCAATATCAATCCTTTGTAAATCCATAAATATTGGATCTTTTGTGATACTCATCATGGATAAACTAGCATGGCCTTGTCGACTTAATGCATCTGCCAGCTTGTTTGCTTTCCCAGGGTGGTAAGGAATTGATAAGTCGTAATCCTTAATCAGCTCCAACCATCTTCTTTGGCGCATATTCATATCCTTTTGTGGGAAAATTTACTTTAAACTTTTATGATTAGTATAAATATCACACATTTCACCATAAAGGTAATGCCTCCAAATCTTTAATTCAAAGATTACCGCAGTTGACTCAAAATCATGTGTTGGGTAATTTTGCTCATGGATTTTCAACTTTCATGAGGCATAAGCTATCACCATATCATTTTTCATAAGAACACACCCCAATCACTTCTTGGATGCATCATTATAGATCACAAACCTTTCTCCACTACAAGGCAATGTGAGTATAGGTGCACTAGAAGACCTTCTTTTCAACTCCTTGAAATTCTCTTCACATTCCTCCATCCAAAAAAACATAACTCCTTTCTGAGTCAACCTGGTGAGTGGATTAGATAATCGTGACAAATCTTTCACAAAATGTTGATAATATCCAGCCAAACCAATAAAACGTCGGATCTCAGTTACTGTTGTTGGTCTCGACCATCTCTCGATAACCTCTGTTTTTGCTGGTTCCACAGATATCCCCTCTTTTGAGATTATGTGACCCACAAATGAAACTTTTTGAAGACAAAAATCACACTTGGTAAATTTGGCATAAAGATTATCCTTTCTCAGGGACTTCAATATAATTAACAAGTGATCTTCATGTTCTTCCTTGCTCTTTGAATAGACAATAATATCGTCTATAAATACTTCCAAAAATTGATCAAGATAGTCTCTAAAGACTCTATTCATCAGATCCATGAAGATGGTAGGGACATTAGTATGACCAAATGGCATCACTATAAATTCATAGTATCCATACCTTGTACGGAAAGCGGTCTTTGGTATATCCTCCCTTTTGACCCTTAATTGATGATACCCTGAATGAAGATCAATCTTGGAAAAGTATTGAGCTCTACGTAGTTGGTCAAATAGGTCATCAATGCGCGAGAGAGGATATTTGTTCTTGATAGTGATCTTGTTAAGTTCTCAATAATCAATGCATAGTCTCATTGATCCATCTTTCTTCTTAATAAACAGAACAGGTGCTCCCCAAGGTGATGCACTAGGATGTATGAACCCCTTATCAAGATTCTCTTCGAGTTGCTTCTTCAATTCCTGCAACTTAGTTGGGGCCATTCTATAAGGTGTCTTTGAAATAGGCAAAGCACCTGGTACGAGTTCTATTGAAAACTCAACTTCATGATTCGGTGGAAGACCCGATAATTCCTCTATAAAGAAATCATCAAACTCCCGTACAATGGGCATATTCTTAATAGTGAGTTTCTCACCAACCATTTGAGATAAATAACCTTCATTTAGTGGAATCAATACCCATAAAATAGAAGAAATTTCCACTGGAAGGTTATGTTCATCCTTGCATCGATAGACGATCATTGATTGATCTAGAATATGAAATGTGACTTCCCTTCTTTGGCAATTGATATGAGATCCATGTAGAGTAAGCCAATCTATGCCAAGAATCACATCAAATTCCACTTTAGGAAGGATCACATGATTTGCAGGAAGCACTTTCCCACAAACATCAATCGGAGAAGAATTATAAACTTTTGATGCGACTGTTGTGCCATTACATGTTGTCACACCTATCTCAACATCAAATTGTTGAGGTAATACGGTGATACCCTTAGAAAATTATTCAGAAATAATGGAGTGGGTGGATCCAGAATCAAATAAAACATTTTCTACTTTAGAGTGGATGGTAAGTGTACCATTCACCACATCGTTATCATACTCCAAATCGCTGATAGAAATTGCATGTGACTTTCCTTTGTCTTTATCCATATGAGTTTTTTGACGTCGACCATCATCATCAACCCTTGGATTAGGGAATTAATGGGCATAATGTCCCATCTCCTTGAACTTGAAACATTGAAATATAGTAGGTTCATTCTGTGTATCCCTTCCTTTGTTTTCATCAATAGACATCTTCTTCCCATCATTGCGGCATTCAAATTCCTGATGACCTTCCTTTATACATTTGAAACATTTACTTGTCCCTTTAAGACAACTCCTTCCATGTTTCTTTCCAAACTTTGAGCATAAGGGAAATCTCATCTTCTTTTCAGTGTGCTCTTTAGATTTTCCTGTGAATTCCATTTTCCTCTTCTTATCAAACCCATATGACTGATGGGTTACCCCAATCTCCATCTCGACTTTGAGAGCACATCGAACAATTTCCTTGTTGCTATTGAAGTCCCTTCTGGCCAATGCCCTTCGAATACTTGGTTTTAAGCCACTAAAGAATTTATCGATCTTACTCTCAGGTTGGATAATAATACCAGAAGCGTACCTTGAAAGTCTTGTAAAATTTGCTTCATAGGTACCAATAGATTCATCATCATTTTTCTTCAGTTCAAGAAACTCTTTCTACATCTTTGTTCGGAGAATACGAGGGAAGTACTTATTGAAAAATAAGTTCTTGAACTCGTCCCATTCCATGGACTCAATTTCATCCCTTCGCCTCGTATTATTAATAAGATTCCACCATTGATCAGCATCACCTTCCAAACGATACACTGCTATGATGACTTTATCATTCTCAGAACATTGAAGAACTGAATATATCTTTTCAGTAGTACTAATCCATTGTTCAGCAATTAATGGATCAGTAGACCAGCTGAAAGAAGGTGGACGCTGCATCATGAAGTATTCAACATAATGTTGGTCCTTCCTTTTCTCGTTTGGAAGTCCTGCATGATTCATAGCTTGAGATAGTTGTGTGAGCATGACTACATGATTTTTCATTCCAGCTCCCATAACGTTTGGTTGCTCCAGGGGACAATCATCACATTTCCTGTCGCATTCGGCATTAACACGATTCCTTCGGGTTCCAGCCATTGACTAAAACCAAGAAGAATAGTGTGAGAAACACTAATTATATTAGGAAACCACATAATCAAGAATAAAATTTCACACTTATTGTATTATCCTAGGTTATTCACGATCATTTCTAAAACACTAAGATAGTGTTCTATGCTTAGACTTATCCTTAGGGTTCTTACTAAGGCTTTCACATCCTAGTTTCCAAAGGATGGCTATACCTTTCCTCTCATACCAAATATAATAACCCATACTTTACATACATTGTTATTACTTCAGAATTGAAGCACACTTATTACAAAATATAAAAAAACCCAGAATGGACCATATAGGTATAGTGTCTTTAGAAACTGGGAAACATAAACAACTGGTTCATAAAGCATCTACTTTGCCTCCCATTTATTTCATCATATCTAGAGTCCCTTTTTGGCATATTCTACTTAATAGCCTTCTTCCTGACCTGGGGAAATAAAACATACAAAATGGTGAGCTCAAATGTTCAGTAAGGGTAAACAAAAGAAATATAAATCACATCATATACATAAGCACATAATGTTTGGAAATCTTAACCTGCAAAAGAGATCATAATTTAATAACATGGGATAAATCATAGTAGTGAAATGCAATCCCAATAATCATAACATAAAACATGAAACATTGTGGCATACACACATAATCATAGAGAATCATTTCTTATTAGTCAAGACTCATTGCCAAGACTATCTTAGTGGACAAAGTCCATTTCTGAACCGAGTTCACTCCTCGTTTCAGTCCTGTTTCACTGAACCGGTATAACCTACTATTCCAGCCATGTCTATCTCATGAGATATAAAATATTTACCCAATGCATTGGAGTGATATATAGGTCCCACCCATCTCATAATGATACCATTCTTATGTGTTCCACAAAATCATAAATCATACATCATTGCATAACTCATGTAGTAAAAATGGGATTCTTAAACAACATGACATCATAAAACAATTCATATAAGATAAAGGAATTCATAAAAATATTTGCATCACAACATAATAAAATTCAAGCAATAATAGGGATAGAAATAGAACCCTATATTATCATAGATGGAAAATAATTTTGATAAAACACTTGAACACCATTCTTGAGGAAAATATCCTTTCTACTTCAAAAACATTTTTCCTTTCTTAACATGCTATAAAATTTTAATCTAAAAGAAGTTGATTAAAAATAAGCATGAAAACTTTTAAAGGAATATTCTTGGAAATAATTATTTAAAAATCCATTCATGCCGTATAAGTTAAAAAAAACATTCTTCCCGTACTTTTGTCGGAAAAGTCAAAAAGTACATCGTACGAAAAACGACAAAAGCTTCCTTTTATATCTTTTACTAAAAACTCACCGAAGGGTAAAATTGGATTTAAATAATTGTAGGTGGATGGAAATAATATTACATAATGAGGAAACATGGATGTGGATGATAAAATACACCCCAGTAAATACCAAAGTAAAAACAATCTCAGATAAAAATGAGATTGTGATATTTCCCTTACCTTAGGTCCAATATGCTTTGTACGTGTCCAAAACTCCTGTATAATGATTTAAATAATTTTATTAACTTATTCCAGAATCATACTTATTGTTATGATATCATATATGGTCATATTCTTAGCTTCTTATTAGTAAAATATCATTACTACTTGTTATTCGAGTGTTTATTACTTTTTGTTCTTATGCGTGTTTTGTCGAATAAATTCTTATTCTTCTATTTATGTTATAGATACCTCATTTCCAGAATGATATTAGTGTAATATATATAATATTCATTCATTCAATTCATTTATATAATCATTATGAAATGAAGATCATGTATAACGAGTCGCATCACATCGTGGAGACGGTATTCGGTACGTACGCACGAGTGATGATATCGTTCCTATGATCGTGGAATTGTATTGGAGTGTATGTATACTATTTCAGAATCAATATCACTTTATAATAGTCATATATAGTCATTATTTACACCATTATACCCATCCATGTACAGTGGTGGTGGAAAATAGATTACACCACGGCGTGGAGACGGTATTCCGTACGTACGCACGAGCGGTGATTTCTTTTTTCGTAGGATGGATAGATGGTGAAATAGGGTTGTTTCATACCTATAATAACATATATTTATATGAGTGATACTGATGTTATTACTTCATAATGAAAAAACGAAAGAAGAATAAGTGGAAGAAGAAATAAAGAGGAATGAATCGGTAACGGACATTACCTCTTCTTTGAAGTGCTTCTTTGAGACCTCCATTTAGGGAACTAAAATAGGTCTTTTAAGAAGAACTGAACCACTAGAATGTTTCTAGGTAAGTGGAGAGAAGAAATTGTCAGGATTTGGCTGATCTTGAAGGCTCAAAGTGGTGTGAGGAAGATGGGGAGGAGGTGCCCTTTTATAAGGGAGGAGAGGGGTTCCTTTGGAAAACTATAACTATTATTTTATTATAAAGTCAAGTTCGGTTTTAAATAGCTCCAAATTGATTTATTTAGAAGCTAAGGTGGGTATGGGTCAGAATCCTCTCATCCAATATAATTTAGACAAGTTTAGGTTCCTATTTTAACCTTATCAGTTAGATTTCACATTAAGTTAAATAAGTTTACTTTTACCGTGTCTTCTTGTGTTCTTATACTATAAGGTCAATAAACTTACTATAAGCAGCCAAACGAACCCCAAGTTGTTTATTATTAATATATATAATCTTATCTAATTCATTTTGCCGAACCTTAGATTTTTAGGAATAAAATAACAATTACTAATATAATATTTGTTTTAAAAACTATTTTATGTCAATTTTGAAACTATTTAGTAATTAATTTTTGTGAAAATCATAACAGAATGATTAGTTCGAAAACAGTTACTTAAATAAATAATAACATGTCATATTAATCTATAAAATTAGTGTAATTCATAAAAAGTCTCAAATTACATTTATTTTGGTGTTTATAACATCAATTATGTCAATATTTCATTAATAAGATAAATAAAGCATCATCTTTGTGACATAAATAAATTAAAATATTTAATGTCTAAAAATTACAAATAAACTACAATTATATAGGAAATATTTTTAGCTTTATAATTAATATTTATAGTCGAATTTATCTTATGTATAACCCCATATTAAAAATGCTTTACTTATTAAACTTTGATTTTAACTATTTTAACCCTTCTTTAAATAAATTTATAATAAATGTCCTAATCTAATCCAAGTGGGACTAAATGGTCATATTTTATTCCTATGTTTGTTTTTGGCCAAATCACACTTATCCAATTGAATTAGGACATGTTTTAGGGTAATAATAATATCATTTTTACCCTTAATTACCCTATTTACTTTTAACCGTGGTAAATAAAATTAAAAAGTTATTATTCACCAAAAATTATTTTCATCTCATTGAACAAAATTTTACTTACTGACATCAACCGTGTCTCTCAGATTTTTGAAATTCCACTCACAGAAGCGTTAAAATTATGTTTTATAAAAAATTCATTTTTTTAACTACCACTTAGTGGTTTCACTATTCATCAAAAATTGAATGTTTTCAGAAAAAATACCAAAATTTCACCCTAGGATAATTTTGATATTCCGAATCCAAAAATGAAGTCCATTTTGAAAAATAAAATATATTAAATTTCAAAAAGTTGTTATTACTATTCATAACGGCTAGTTTTAATAATATTTTATTAGCATATCATTGTTTAGTGAAACTCGGTATTGCGTACGATGCAAGCTATCGAGGAAGGTCGCGATTTCGTGTAAAGAAAGTCAAGCAAGTGTTGTGTGTAGAAAAATATTCCTTTGATGATTTATATAACATAAAAGTCTCGGGTGTTACACCAAGACCAGCAAATCATCTTGACATTTAATCATAGTCATGTAGACTCAGTTTTTCCCAAATATGATCAATAATTTCATTTTGGATTTATATCGAATCTGATGACTCTTTTCTTCAATAAGATACCTCTTAAATATTATTTATCATTCATCACTCCATATTCTCCTCAAAATGATGGACCTCTTCAATTATATTGTGTCTGATTCTCTGAATATGATGATCTAAGAAATTTCAAAAATTAAAAAGATAGGTGATTTTTCATTTCCTCTTTCGTAAACACCATTGAATATAAAAGAGAACACCTTGAATATGACCACCCGTAACATTTTGGTCATAACAATATACCCCTTTTTATTTTTTATCAACATAGAATCATAAATCAATGAACATTGTATCATCAATAAATTGAATTACATATCAACAATTCTAAGCCAACACGAGATTACTCATTATATGAAATATGAATTATTGATAGAAAAATAATAATATAAAAAACTAGTAATTATACATCTTAAAAATTTATCCTAAATAATATTCACTTAAAATAATCTATAATAGAAATATTTATATCATTCTTAAATTCTTCAATTTCCCCGAAATACAAAAAAATACATACCAACACTCAAACAAACAATTATAATAGTTCACACTCTTACAATTCTAAATTTACTGCATACCCGCAACTCCACCTTTTTACATGTTTCTAAAAGGATATATTTATCAAAAAATTATCCCATTTGATACCATTATCTAATTGTAAGATGATAAAGTTGATAGAAACACATACCTCAACCTTGATTAAAAACAGTTTAGACACTGTTTTTCAATGTCAATTTAGACAATGGTTACATTGGTAAATGATTTCTAAAAATGTCAGCAACTTGTTCTGATGTAGGAACATATTACAGCTTCAATTAATTTTTTTCGACATACTATTTGATAAAATTATATTTGATATCAATTTTTTTCAATTATATTAATATCACTATCTTCATAGTGAAATTGATTTTTCTTTTATTATCACAACCTAATAGAAAGGGTAACTTCACATCAAAATGTAGTTTTCTAATTGAGATTTTATCCACATAAGTTTAGCATCATATTGAGTTGAAAAAACATTCTCAACATCATATGTATAGTGAGTTACTGAATTATATTTATCTGAATTCCAACTAGTCAAATTATTTCCCAAAAAAATACTCCACTGGAAGTGGAACTTCAATAACCAACATTTTCTACCCAATCATAATCTAAATAGAAAATAAAAAATAATAATTGAGTTTCATACCTGATTCTGAAATTTACTATGGAATTTATGTATCTGATAATTATTTTTCCAGTAATAAAATTCTATTTTTAGGGTCATATTGAAATCATGCACATAAAGTGACATAATAAACAATGATGGTTATTTTTGAGTTCAAATACATCAATATTCCAATTATCTTTTGAAATTTTTTCAGATAAACATACTTTACTTCTACATAGTGTTTTCAACTTTGTTCCTATAGTACCCCATGACACCCTGAGAGGGGAGGGGTAAATTAGGGTGTCAATTTTTCTTTTAATGTGTTAGATCTTCTACCCATGTTGGTATGAACTTATTAAACCTATATGATGGATAAGAACAACAATCAAATAGTCACATGCATAGAGATTACAAATCACTTTTACTTAGTTCACCACAAAAAGCTATGTCTAAGGAGAATACAATGATAGTGTGTTGGTCACAGCAAAATCCACTAATCTTAACTGGATGTGGAATATATAAGTTTAGTCGTAGTCACTCTGTGCTAAGAACACTACCTTTACAAGATTTCTGGGATATCTCTATGTGTCCCTCAAAACACTTCCGTCGACTCCACAAGATCACTTATTTGATTGAATTATAACATAATTTATCAAATTGAAGGACACTTCAATGATTTTCCACTAAAGGAAACTTCCTTGAATTGGAATAGTACTCATTATGCACCCAAAAACCGATTGTATTCACTCTAATATCTATTTCCAGTTAACCATGATATTCCAAAACTCCCTTTTTCAATGATACTTTGTAAATATAAATTGTGTATCTCACTCCTTTGTAGAACACACTCTGTTACAGAGCACTCACCATTAACATTTTTACAACTTCAAAAAGACCACTTCTTCACAATGATCCTTCACATTTTCCGAACAACCTATCATTGTGATGTAGAAAGCCATTGTGGAATGACCATCCTTTAGGAAGCTCATTGAAACAATGCAAAAAAAACCCATCTTCAGGATGCACTTAATACATGGAAGGAATTAATATGGTAAATACTATAATATTTATTGCCTGAAGCTCAAGCACCCATCAAATCCTAGTTCCAAGGACCACCCCTTGATTTCAAGATCAGAGAGAATATATATTTTCATTGAATTTTTTTGAAACAAATGAAAAAGAGTAGCCTTTTATTTATAGGCAAACCTATCGTGAAGCTCCACCGACTTCAGATCATTTTCTGGATCAGTGAATAATGTCTTCGCTCTGCTCCTCCCTTCTCAAAGAACCACTATGATTTGATGTAGTTAGGAAACTACTTTCATAAAACCCTTTACATTCACACAATTCGGTTCACAATGATCCTCGCCTTCACAGTTCAAAAATTTCTTCATACTCGCAGAGATCACCATCAGTATATTGATGTTTTTGGGAAACAAACTTCATGAAGCCCATCTCTGCGAAACTCATTCCTTTTCCGTATTTTAATAAGGCAATCATGAAAAAACACATTTATCAATTCTTTCTATTCTAAAATCTTGGAGCACAAAAATTTGGAAAAAACTTAGAAATGACACCACATTCAATACTGCTTATGACATGAACTATATAAATCATTTAATTACTATCTCTGTGATCATCCATTAGAGGATTACATACAAACACATACCACAATACAATTAAATCAATTAACATTATTTGAACTAACAATATCCCCCATTTGGTTGGTTATAAATCAACCGATAAATTCAATAGAGCACAAATAAATATCATTGCCTGATATTCCAGAAAAGACTCATCCAACACTCTAAGTATACATGAGAAATTATTCGTGTAGAAAACTACAAAGGATTCTAGAATTAGGTTAACTTGTTTTGGATGGCGTAATGATGTCCAAGATATTCTCTGAAAATGTCATAGAAGAATTACATTCCATGAACTATTTCTTCATAACTTCATAATCACATTTTCACCATTTGTCACTCATCAAATTTTTTTAACCCTAAAACCTCATTTTCACCATATGTAAATCATCAAAATTCTCCTCTCTCCCCCATTATATAATTTGTGACATTATATGTTCTCCATATTTCCTAAAACATTAAAATTGTTTCATTATACACATTTCCCCATTGAATATAGCCATTCCTCTCCCATTTTAAATATACACAACGATCAATATTTGTATATTGTAGAGATAATAATATACTCTCCATGGATCATATCCCCCCATAATCATGCATCAAATCCATAAACATATTGATAATAGTTAGAACAACTAGGTTGAAAGGAATATCGTGACCTCCTTATACACAAGGAGGTTTTTGTACACCAAGGCTCACCTAAGGCTTTGTAAAATAAATTGTGATATTGTTTTCATAGTGAATCATGATTGGTTGTTACCACTCACCACCAAAATTAGACAGTTTTTTCTTCCTCCATAGTAGCTATGTACAATCCTTTGTAGCCGAGATATACTCTACTTCAAATGAACTGAGGGTAGTGCTTTTTAGTTTCCTACTCAATCAACATTCACATTTTATTCCATTAACGAATGCTCCACTACTTGTGTACATTATGAAACATGATTATTTTGTCTACACCAATATGTTCTTCCTCTATGTTACATTTAAATTAGGCCACTAGGCATATTGAAAAGAAAATATTAGGCCATGATTCAGTAAAGAACAATAGGATTCTGATGATTCACCTATACATGGTGGGATTCATAGAAGTCACAAACTCATGCACTTCATGTTTAATTCCAACTATAATTAGAGTGTAAATTGGATTGGAGTCATCCATATTGAATTTATTTATAAAATATAAAAAATTATTCCCATGGAAAATAATAGTGTCGTATTTCTTCTGAATCACTCACAGCCTGAAGAGGTAAGTGAGTTCACCAATCATAGACATTTCAAATTCATCTTTTGTGTTACTCAAAAACTCTTACACATATCATTTATTGCTTTACCAGGTATAATATAATCAATATACTCAAGTAACATAAATTTATCTTCCTAGGAATTCATTATGTATAGATAACGATCAGAACCTCCTCTTTTGAATTGGAGATTCTTTAGGTAAGAATCTAGATGAGAATATCATGTTTTTGGTGTGAGTCATTAAATTTAAACATATTAATCAAGAATAATTTTTTGGAGTGTTGTCTTCAGTATCTATTCGATTGAATAAATTCTTATCAAAAGATCAACTCTTTCTTTGTTACCAAATCCATTGAACCTAGTTATAGCCTTTACTCACATGGTGTTCCTTGTTTCAAATCAAATTGTGATATTATTTTCATGTAAAGTGATCCCATGGATAGTTATTTTCAATCTGATCGAGTTCTCCATTCATGTATTTAGCCCATGATTAAACATCAATATCTTATTCAAATGATGTTGAGTCCACAATTGATATAAAGTTAGTTTGTGCATTATTTCTCATTCCACTTAGGAATGGGTGTGGTCCATCGCAAAATGATGTTGGATTGATCAATTTCAGCTCATTGATTTCTCCTATAATCCTTATTCACTAATTCATCTATGTATACCTTTGAGTCTATTCCATTGATCACTGAAAACTCTTTTCCAATGACATAATCTTT
Source organism: Viscum album (assembly GCA_963277665.1). NCBI lineage: Eukaryota > Viridiplantae > Streptophyta > Magnoliopsida > Santalales > Viscaceae > Viscum > Viscum album. Next base: position 763,684,621 of record OY728119.1, on the reverse strand, counting down.
ATGCAACTTCTAGAATAACCTAGTTTGCCGAAAATTGAAATAATAATACTAGAATCTTCTTCATTGGACTCCCCCTTAATATAAATTCACATCACAATATTGATGGATCTCATAAAAAATTATTTTCAATATATTTTATTTTTTTGAGAACGCCAAAATGGTTCTTCATAGTGTGTCTATCCACATTGGATAATATTTTGAACTTCTCTCAGGATAACCTTCTTCACCATATTTGCTTCATGAACCCGAAAAAAGATCAAGTCTATGTGGTACCTTAATTATCCTAAATAAAAAAATAGACCATGTTTAGCTTCATACAAAAATTATTCCCTATCATAATTTTATTTGAATACAAAATTATATAATCTTTGGAATATTGTGACTTCTTTAATTAGGGTATCGCGAATTTTCAATCACATCTAATTATCAGGTTCTCACCCTGAGAACTTGTTTCACATTCAATTACCTACTTTATAAGAACAAATACAATACACAACATATTATGGGAATATGGTGGCTCCTCCTCACTTCATCAATACGAACTGCATGGTTGAGATGATCTTCTCAACCATATTTCTCCATCTTCTCTCATCTGCATGCTTTGACTTTTGAACATATGTTCTGATCAATGTTGAGTTAGCATGTATCATTCCACATTCTCTTTTTCTTTGTGTGGATAAATTTTCTTCTTAATAGCTATCATGGATGATACATTCTTACTCATCGTATGTTATAATTCATGATATGGTATTAATGTTAACCATCCTATTTCAATGTTACCATATTTCATGGATCTCTCATATATAACATCTTTAGCCTGAGATTTTAATTTTTTTAGCAAACTTCCATGACCCCATTCCTTATAATGTGGGGACTTTTATTTTACCTTTTCTTCAGCCTTATCCTGTGCATTTTAGTGTTTCCTCATTCTATCGTTGTGTTATAGTAAAATGACCAAAATATCATTAGGAACTATTGATGAAATTTTGAATTATCCAAAAGTGTTCATTTGAGTATCATCCCTCTTAGTATTACTTTTGGATAAACCACCCTTCAACTTTATAGATTTAAAATCCAAGGTCTTCTCTGCTTCCTTACCTGATATATTCTTGGGAGAATTTGTGTTCACAATATTCTATTGATTTATTCCCAAGGTATATTATTAATACATTGTTGGAATTAGTTTTTTCTCTTACCAACAATGAATACCTATGGAGATGAGCATGTAACAACCTTCTGACAACTACCATTGAATACATCACAGATGTTATCAGGCATTCCAAATATGTTTTCAGTAAACAGATGTTTTTGGAACAATGTCTGTTTGTTCTAATTATCTAGTTTTCTCCCCTATCAGATAGATTTCCTTTGTTCACTTACATTTTGTGGATTTTACCATCAATTTATATCATAGTGTCCAAATTTGGTACAACACCTACATTGACTCAAAATTCATGATTTATTTATATCTCTTGGATATGGTTATTGGATATTCTTCATGAATATTTGAGCTCTCTGTGGGTAACCAGCTTCAATACTCTTCTTCCAATTCACCAAAAACCTTATGGTAGGTTCAATATCTCTTTTATTCATCCATACATTTCTTATATTTGTCTTACAATCTCCAATCATCATGATAAGAGGTTTAGAGGCATTTACATAAGTTTGTTTGGATAGAAAATATTTCTCATATGCTGCTTGATATAGATCACCAAAGGATATACTCATATTTTTATGGAATTTTGATTGTATTTCATGTCTAGAATCATTCTATGATAATTGAGTTGAAATAGAAAATGTTTCCTGAGATATATCATCAAAGCATGTCATGATCTTTTTCTAACATTTTGGTGGTACTTCAACATTAAAATACTCTATTGAGCATTGAGTATAAATGTAATGTGCTTCCTTCATTTGGGAGGGCTCAATATATATCATCTAAAGATTTTCATTCTGAGCATCATTGTATTGAAATTTCATATTGAGTATGATTTACTGATCATCAATCACAATCACCTTTTCTTCAAAAAAACATCTTCAATATACCTTCTTCTTCTTCATCTAGCTTAACTTTATTCTTAATCAAAGTGTCATGTTCCTTGATTTTCATGGAAATGTATTATACATGGGAACACATTATGTCAGTGCTATTTTTTAATTTCTCTTGAATAACACAAATATTCTATTCAAGAGATTATTGACCCCCTCTTTCTCTTAATTTCCCTTGATGTATTTTGATGATCTTATTTTATGTTACCTCTTTATTTCTTCAATGGTTCCAACCTATTTGGTGATCTTAAAACATAATGTAATTTTTATTTTCAAGCCTTCCTTATATAATGTTCTTATTTTCTCAATTAGGAGATATAATCTAGAAAACATTGAAATATTATACAAACCATGTCGACTATTTATTTGGGAAAATCATGATGATTTTTTTGTAGTCTTTAAATTTCATCTGAGGCTGTATATTTATAACCGTTCATACATGTGCTAGGATATTAATCTTGAAGACATCTATCAATGGTTATAACACATACCTCATGAGAAATTGAGAATTTATAGTTACATGTGTTGGAAATGTTTTCTTATTCATCAGGGGAAACCTAAGATACAAACTATTTACTTTCTAGACCTGATAAATAATCATTTTTTGAAATTCATGGAGAACCATAAAAAACATCATTAGAAATGAAGGAATTATTTAACTATCCCTTCTCTTTCATTTTATTATTTTTCATGGTATTTCTGGATATAGATTTCTTATCAAAGATAACAAATTTTACTCAATACTTCACATCAATGTTGACATAAGAATGAAACTCAAATCTTCAACCGAGAATAGATTTACTATAGAGTATCCAGAATACATGCACCTTGGGCTCTCTTACAGATTGTAGGACCCTGGGAACCCTAATATGAGAAGGGAAATGAGAGTGTCATTTTCTTAAAGTGGTGGATCATGTTACCAAATTGGTAAGAACTTGTTAAAAATGTGTGATGGATATGAAAAATAGACAAATATTCACATGAAAATATACCACACAACACATTCACTTGGTTATCACAAATAGCTACATCCAAGGTGCATACACTGAAAATTTTTCCGTCATACCAAAATCCACTAATATTCACTAGCTGTGGAATATAGAAGTTCGTTCATAGTCACTCTATGGAAAGCACACTTATATTACTATATTTTTGGGATATCTCATTGTGTCCCTTGAAATACTTCCATTTGATCCACCAAACTCATTAATTTTAGAGATTTATAACTTTCTTCATTGATATGAATGTCACTTCAATGATTTGGCAGTAAAGTCATTGTCCATGACATAGAACAAGACTCTCTTTACACCGTAGACTTGATTTGATTCATATTGAAATCCCTGTCCCTTTATGATGCTCACTCCTTCCCAGAGATCCCACCTTCACAATGTTTACTACCTCAGAAAGACCTCTACATCTCATAACTCCTATATCTTTACAAAAAAACCAATAGTTGCAAAGCACACTGGCTTCAGGGAACTACCTTCCTTCGCGACACTTAATGAGCCAACACCGAACAACCCATCATCACAATGTGCACAATAGTTATAATCATCGACTTTATCTAAGAATATAATATTATTTTCACAATGATTATGCTCTCATATAATCCATGTTTCGTGGAGAACATCATGCTTTGTGAAATCACATCAATTTTGGATTTTATCTGAGAATTTTCATAACAAATGAAGAGGGTAGACTCTTATTTATAGGGTAAAATGATCAGGAAGATCCCCCACCTCCAGAATTTTATTAATCAATCAAAAATGTATTCACGGCACTCCTAGATTCTCAAATAACCACTAAAAGTTTATGCTTTCATGATCCTTGTCATAAAACCCTTCACATCATTTCAATGCTCCTCACCTTCACCATTCTCAAATCTCATTGTACTCATAAAGATCATCGTATGAATTAATTATGTTTTTGAAAAACATACTTCATAATGCCTACCTCTAAAAAACACACTACAATTTAATATTTTTTTAATTCCATCAATAAAAAATATTTTTTATCAATGGTTTCCATTATCCATATTTTAGACTACAAAAATTTGGAAAACAATGGGAAAAAATGCAACATTGAATACTGCTTATGGATTGAACTGTATGATCCCATTACATACAATATCCACTATAATCTATATGAGGATTGACAAAAAAACACAATCCAAACTCAGCTTCTAGCAATGATTACCCTTAATCTAATATTTCCCACTCAAATTGGTTTATAAATTGGTTTTGAGTTTTCCATGAGGAATCACTTACGTTGTTTCTTAGATTACATTTCTTGAGAATAAAAAAAATGTGTCTCTATTTTTTCAATATTTGTAACCAATCAAATTATTTCATTTCCCCCCAGCACAGAAATCTATAATATAATTTTCATTTCATTAAATTATCATTCACATGTTAATTCATCATTCCCATCTTAGATAATGTCACCAAAATAAACAATTATGTTGAGGGAATACTCTTGACATTCACTAATGTAGTGAATATTATCCACTTTTCTTTTATTAAAACTCATATTCCATAAACATGTATCCAATTTGAAATACCATGACCTCATATATTGTTTTAACCCATAAAATCTTTCTTCAGTATACACACCTAACTAATATCATTCCTAACTATAATTCCACCAGCTTTTTCATTATATACATCCTCATCAAGATAAAAATTCAAGAATAAGGATTTAACATCCATTTGAATGATCATTAAACCATGTTGTGAAGGAATAGAAAAAAATATTCTGATGGTTTCTTATACTTTTCTGGAGAAAATGTTTCATTAAAATTAATACGTTCTATTTTTGTTTACCCTTTACAATCAAATATTTCTTTGTTTCTTATCCCTTCACCTTATTCATTCAGCCTCTTTCGAAAATCCCATTGTCTACTAATATTTTTTTTGTCAGATGGATTGGGTATGAGTTACCATGTACACATTTTTTCAATTTGATCCAACTGTTCATTCATGGCGTGAACCCATTGGAGATACTCGTAGTCTCCTTTTATATAATATTTTTTGACTTTTGAATAGAAATTAGTATTTTAAATAGTTTTTTTTATTTTTTGAACCATTTTATTTTGTTCACCCATAATATTCTAATATTCAACTTTTTTACTCAACCAAGGATGATGTTTTTGAGTATATTCCTTATCACTGGAAATAGCTTAGTCTAATTTTTCATCTGGAGTTGGATTACAATTGCCTGTATCTAGGTTAGAATTGTTTTCCTGGTCCTACTCTACATCATTATCTTTCTGGGATTATTTGTATTCTACATCCCTTTCAATAAATTTCACATCAATAGATTAAACAATTCTTCACGTTTCATTGATTAAATATCTATATTCTATTCCTTATAAAACATTTAAACATTTTCAAACCATCTGAATTATGTTTCATATACGTAACATAAGTCATGTGCATTAAAACATCATTGAATGTAATGAAATACCTATATTCATTTGAGGATTATTTTCTCAGTGGCCCATAGATATTAGAATGAATAATCTCTAGGAGTTGTTTTGAGGAAATATCAACTTTCATGTGAACAACATTCGTAATCATTCCTTTCTGAGAAATAATGCACCCACAATCAATTATTCATATTAAATTAGTAATGTCTAAAAAATATTCTATATTTGAAAACATTCTCATATTTCATGGACACATCTGTCTCATCCTTTTATTCCATAACTGATTCTCTTCCAACATACTCAAGTAAAAATAGTTTTTTATTCCATCATTATGATACAAATTTCCTTTTTTAAATTGGCCTCTTATAACTATCATTACATCTTCATAAAATTTCACAAAAAACCCATATTTTCGAAATATGTCATTTTTACCCTCACCATAGAAGTGCGAATACAATAGAATTTTTTATACCATTAACATACAAATATTTCATGGATTTAAGAATATATTTTTCAATGATGGGCTATCCAACAATTTTGACTAACATGGATTCAACATTTCAAAATTTCATTGTACCTTCTTTAAATTATTCTACCTTATTCCCCAACCTCAAATCTTTTATCTTGTGATCATAACACCCAATATCAATAATCTAAGGTTATTCTCATTTTTTAGCTTTCAATGTAGTTTCAACAACAAGATTCTTTTATTTTATCTTTTCTCACATAACATCAGGAATGTGATAATTGTTATGTATCTTTTGTTATGATATAAAAATACAAGAAAACCTATTCAAATGTGTCTTTTTTTCATCTTTCAAAAATATTTTCAAATTGTTGGAACCTATTTTCAATTTTCACAAAAACCGTCTCAGGTTTCATTTTAACAACCTTTTCTAACTTCCTGTTTTGAGGGAATTTAATAACCCTCTACAATTGATTTCAAGAACCTTTTGGGTATTAGTAATATAGTTGGTTGGGCCAACACATATTTTACATATGTCTAAATCCAAAAAAATAGAAGTAGTATCCATAAATGAGTATATTGCAAGAAAGTATGTTTTCTTTGATAAAGGAACAAGTGGTGTGAAAGGCATTAAAGGTGTTCACAAGTCACTATAAGGTTGTGTGAATGTTTGAAGTTTCCATGTACATATATGGTAAAGTGGTATTCATCAGTGGAGAGGAGTGTAACTTCAAAAGAGAACTTACCTAAAATTGTGTTTTCACTTATTCAATAAAATGATGTAGCCTATAAGTCTTCAAATAGTTAGTGGATCCCTTTCAACAGAATTGAGAAAAGGAACTGGATGATGATGATCATTTCCACTGTTAGTGAGCCAGAAAAAAGGACATAGGGAGGTACTGTTGCTAAATCTGTGAGCTAACCTTAAACATTGTAAAGGTAATAATTATGGGCCTAAAAGTTATCTATCCACAAAATTATTATTTTGTGTTAAATCTAGAGGTTTTGGTACATTAGAACATCTCTGTTGTATGCTCCTTGGACATAGACCAGTGAGGGTTAACAATGTAAACTTTTTGAGCCCTTTTCATGAATTATGTTTTTTATACGTGGATATGGGTGGAATAGAGATGTGTCTTGTTTTAACAACAAAACACGATCCAAAGGGGAATTAGATTTAAACTATCATACACTAATTCACCCTCTCTATGTGTATTTGACCTATTGGGCCTACAAAAATTTATGAGAGGGAATGGTTAAATGTTTGATTCTATATATTAGTAGAATAAATTGAGTTGGTAAAAAATAAAGGGATTTCAATATTTAATGGGAAAATTTTATATATGGAATAATTTGAGGCAATACTACTTTAGATCATTAGTGATGGATATCATTACAATAGATATGCTTGGAATATTAGCTAATATCAATAGTGGTGCTGTATTAGAAGCTAAATGAAAATAATTGGATGTCGATGCTTTGTAATCAATGTATAAGATAAGGCTCTATCAAATTCATAATATAAAAAGGTTATGTCATGTATGTCATAACATGCTATATAGTAAAAACATTTGAATATTTATGAGGGATACTCAAAAGATATAGAAGAAAAGTTAATGGTTCAATGGAAAAAATTTAATGATATCAAATTTCACTCTACTAAGTCTATTGACACATTCTCTGACTAGTTCAATATTGTTTTGGAATTTATTCCTGGTATTGCAGGAATTATTGAATACATAAAAATTGTTAAGTTCATAGTGATAACTCTAATACCTCACTTTAATTAAATTTCCTTTTCGGAGGATAACGATATGATGAAGCTAACAGTAGATATCTTGAACATCACTCTTTTTGCCTATGAACTTTGAAATGATGATAAAGAGTCTGTGGAAAAATGGAATCCCAATGAAGTCGTGTCCATGGACCTGAAGAAGATAACAATTGAAGATGGTTTGGAATATGAAGAGACAAATTATGTGATTTTATTTCATTCCACAAATCTCCATAGAAGAAAAGGAATGTTCAAAGGGAAAATAACTCTTGAATTTTTTCAATGTGGAATGGTTTAAAATCTTATAGAATGGTTCCTCAAGAAGAATCAATAAATTGAATATGATGAAGTTGAAATTCCTGCAATGAAGTATGTAGCCTATGTGAAAGGAAATAAAATTTTATGAATATATTTTTTAGAAAGATGAGTTTTCTTTCCAATGAAGTTGAAAGTTCATATAAATTTGAGTGATAAGAGTTGGAATACTAAAAGGATCATGATTCTAATGATATGGTGGCTATTGTCTGAAATTTATAAATAAGGGAGGAAGGAGAAACTGAAGGAGGAGAAGTCGAAGAATGAGTAGATCACCTAGTCGAACTGGAAGACACTCTTGATGAAATATATGATTGGAGAGATATAATTAAGTATATCAACAATGTTTTTCGTGATACCAAACTCTATATGATGTATTAGGAAGAAAAGAAGTCTGACCTGAATGATGAAATAGAAAAACTATTGCCTTCAATTTTAGAGAGCACAAATAATGATGTTATGAAAAAGATCAAAATTTATGAATAGATAATAGAAATAGATAGTTTTCTCCAAACTAGAAAAGATAAAATCAATCATATAAAACAACATGAAGAGGTGGTTTTTAGTCTACAATGGAATGTTAAGGCTCAAGAAAAACTATTGACTATTTGAACTACATCATGAAATGAAAATCATTCATGCAACCAATAAGATGTAGGTTGATCATAATGGTCCATTAGAATAAAATAAATAGTCAAATACAAATGATAAGGATGATATAAGGGTTGAACAAAAACAAAAATTTGTGATGATTAATGTCAGAAGATAAAAACCCACTATGAAGGTGAATATTTATGTGTATGAATATGTGTTAGAGTGTTCTGAAAACTCAGGGGACAACCAGTTGAACTGATTTGACACACTTGAATTCACCTTGCATAAGGTGCAATTGGTGTGGGATGATGGACCCATAAAAAATTGTATGATCCAAAGAAAAGAGATATCAAAGGGAACATGAAACAATGGAATCCAAATAGTGTGAAATACTCAAGAATGTATTTCATGGGTCATTGTTTTTTGTTAAGGATTTAGAAACAAGGAAAAATATATTACATTAAACATTTGGAAGAATATTTTGAAGCAAAACCGTGTTGGTTGAATGAATCAATTCAATTAACCTTCAAAAAAGATGAAAATGAAACAATAGTTTAAAGTATTGTTATATACAGCTAGTCAATCACACATCAAGGATGATAAATATTATCATTCCATAATGACAAGAAATAAATAAAAATGGTTCAACAAGAAAGTGTATAAGAAGGAGGTGGTTGTATAGATTTCTTTAAAAGCATCAAATTACTTTAGAAATATTGTTTATTGATAGTTTATTAATTTATCATATGATATGAGATAAGGATATATTGATCGTAAGCAGGTAAGATAATGAATATATCAAGAGATTAGGTAATGATTAAGGCTAGAAGATTTTTGGCTTTAGGAAATCCATGTTTGGGGGAAAAGGCATGATATTTTCTTATTTCATACTTGTTGATTGTTATAATCACAACATACTAAGTTTCAGTCACCTATGTGACTCAGTACATGCCATAAGTTCTTCATAAAAGTCATGTAACATTACCAGAAATATATGGTCTAATTTCTTATCTGAGAAAGCATCAAAAAGGAAATATTCACCATGTAAATGGAGAAGAATAAATATTCTTTCAAACAAAGTAATAATAAAATATGATATGGAATAAAAGTCATGGGAACTTGAGCCAAACATCCTTGGACATTCTATTGAAATATGAGGTTACCCGAGACCTCACAATATTATCATTTGATCATACTCATATGTGTGATTCTTTTCCACAATGGAAGATCATTTGAAAGACATATAAGGAAAAAGAGAAAAGTTCAAGAAAAGTACTTGAGTTGGTGCATAATGATATGTTCAGACCTATTTCAAAAAGATCTATTTATATGGGGGGTGAAATTGGGTACTCTTAATTAATGAATTTAGAAGAATGAGATGGGTTTTAATCTTCACCCAAAAATATGAGGTGTTCAGTTGCATGAAAATTATTGAAGAGAAGTTTGGATGTTGTTGGGAAAAACAAATTTAATGGGTTCAAGTACCACAAAACGTGTATTGGTGACCTATTTGACCAATTTGGAGGCACAATATTATTTATAAAGACCGATCATATTTCTGTCTACCACCTGTTGAGTGTTCGCAAGGATAACATTCCAAATAAGTATTTCCTATGTCATTATAGACAATACACGTTCTTAATGATGCACTGTGGTTTAAAAATTTCCCCACCTATGTTTATGGATTTGATACAAAAGTTATTCTTACCATACACTGACTAGTTTTCCATTTTCTTCATCGATTACATACTCTTATTATCTGTGTCAGAGTACGAGCATGTAGAGAACACGCTGATTGTCATAGAATTAAATCTATAACACTAGATTTATGGAAATATCTCAGTATTACTATCATGGATTCATAGAATAAATTTATATTGAATGTAATTTATATGAATTTTCTATCTATTGATATATAAAAGATCAATGTAGAGAATTCTTGGGATCCACCTAATAATATGTTGGAGGTGCAGAGTGTTCATCTATTAGAAGGGTACTACAGAAGGTTTTTTGTATGTATGACAAGATTCACATCCCTTTTGACCACATTGATGTTGTAAGGTAATTCTTTTATCTAGTATAAACATTTCTAAATGATTTCATGGAGTTCATAAGTTATTTAGATGCATCAAGAGATGGGTTTTTCTACATTTTGATGTAATAGAAGACAGTTTTCACATACAGGTCGAGGTAGTTGAGACTCTATGAGAAGAACTGAGTGTGTCATCAACTAGAACTGGAAATGGTAGAGTTTGATCTATGGATGATGAGGCACTAACTTCATGGGAAGCTCTTTATTGTTTACTTCGACTACAAGAAGAGTTAATACATATTTAAGCAGAGGGACCTAGACCTGAGGCAGTGAATCTGGATGTAATTTTTTTAGGAGTATGACATAAATATAGTCTATAATATGGGGAAGGGAAACGTTTTATTATAATCCCTTAACAAGATTTTCTATCCTTTCATTGTGTAGGAGGATTAAGTTATGTTAGTTTCTCCATAACAAATCTTGGTGGAGAAGGAGGGTTCATCTAATATTTAGTTGAGGGTGTTAAATCCTCTGCTTCATGAGAATATGAGAGATTCCCAACATGGATACAATGATGTAGAGGTATTATGTGATTTGATATCCACATTCAAGTCACCTAATGGATATTCTGAAATAGGTAATCATGTTATCTTATTGTAGGTGAAGACCATGGTTATCGTAACATTGTGGGAGGAGGTGATTTGTGGGTTTCACACATCTCTCGTAGTAGTACATCTCAGTGCAGGGAAGATACATAGAGACCTTTAGTGGTAGTTTTGGTGGTCCGGTATGAGATTAAGATTATCTGAGTGTATCTATTGGCACAACATCTTTTAGTAGGTGATGGATGAAGTCCAGGTTCTGGTAGGGTTTTTTATCCCCTTAATATATTGGAGTGGATGTTGGATGACATATACATAGAAATTGTTATAGGAAATCACCACATATTGATGTGACATTATTACAAATGGTTGATAGTTAAAAGACTCCCGATGTCAGTAAATCAACCTCACTACTAGAACAAGAGTTTAATGGAGGGTTTGGGGAGTTTATATACATGGGATATTATTCACCATCATAGGGTTCTCCAATGATTGTATCTAATTGCAAAATTCATTTTATGTCACCATTGTGGAGAGGAATTTATGTGGAATTTTTGACTAAGGTGCAGATGATTAAAATATTTCACCACCAAACTATTCAAATGATCAATAACATTATCCTTATTTTAGAGGATATAAATAGGGATTGATTATTAGGCTTTGTACATAGCCTTGAGTAACTATTTCCCATGTTAGTGTTTGGTTACAACAATATCTACCCATCTACAATCAAAATGGAACTATTTTAGGCACTGTATGGATGACCCTGATGGTAATATTTGTGTGGGAAATAGATTGGATAGTAATATATTTTTGGCCCAATGATGTTGTAGGTGATGATAGAGATAGTCCAGGTAATCCATCAGTGGATAAGGACAACCTAGAGTAGTTAAAAAATCTTATTCATATTTCTGTTTTAGTCACCTATAGTGTTATTATGGAGATGAAACTTTCATGAGAGTCTCGATATGATGATGATGATTGTAGAGGTTCATATATTATGGTAAGATATTCTTGATATCCATTAGTTCATTTTATATTTTTCATAGGGTTGGAGATGATTCTTATTTCCCATCCATAACCCCGCATCTTGGGTGGGTGCATGACATCTTCCACGTGTCTTAGTTGAGGTGATACATGCTTGAATCCACACACCTCATTGATGGGGGAGAGTTATACACTGAGTTTGAAACCACCACAATGGAGAATCCAGTGGAGATCGAGGATCAGTAGGAGATAACCATTCATGGATGGACCATACACTTATTTTGTGTTTTCTGGAAGCACGATGACATATGAGAGACTTCCTTGGAGTGGGGGAGCCACGTTTGGGCTCAAAATCCTTTGTTATTTTCTTTTTATATATTTTCTGGGGAGAAAATATTAATTGAATGAATGATTTAGAGACCCAGTTTTTTATTTGAAAGACATTTAATTATTTATATATATATATAACCAGTTCTATCCATTCATATGAAGTGTGATTAAATGGCTCAGTGCATCCATAATTGACTTTATAAAAATATTTAATATTACAGACATGGGTATTATTTAATGAAACATGATAAATTTTAAATGGATTTCAGATTATATATTTTAGACAATTATTGAGTCCTATAACATCGTGTTTACACTAAGAACAACATAAACCTGTTTTGAAGGGGATATTTGAACCCCTCGCTCGTTGGTGGATCACATCATGTGATGAAAATAATCTTGATTAGAGAAGATCAGGATGTATCAGGAACATAGAAAGATCTACAATTATAGGTTGATTAATTCTACCTAAAAGATATATAAATACTCAAGGTAGGACTTATTATTTGTTGTTATCACCCCATTGAATAAATAGCTTTGTAGACATGTAATGATTCATTGATATATGACCTTTATTAACCATTTTCATTTTCCTAAGTAATGAAATTCATTTAAATTTCTTTTTTATAATCTATAGATCCCCATTCATTGTTTTTATCCAATAACATGCATATAATTACCATTTTAACCATTTTTATGGTTCTTGTTATCCCAATTGTAATGAATTCCTCACAAATTGGACCCTGTGGTACTAGTTCAACCTTCTTGAGAGGTATCGATCCCAACCATACCAATCGAATCACGAAAAACTGAAAAACAAGGAACATATCAATGAAATATGTCCATATTAGAAAATATTTCAAGGCATGGATAATCTTTTAGATCAGTTAATATTATATAATAAATCCTACAATCAATAATGGAATGAAAAATAAATAACAAGACCCATGATGACGAACATTGTAAATTTCTGATTATATCTTATTATAAATTATTTAATACTATTAATAACCACTAATTTAACAACCTATATATATCTTATTATATTAAGTTATAACATTATAACTATATACTATTCTTCAGTAGAACTTAGTCTTGCGTGTTACACAATCCATTGAGGAATGACATTACTGTGTGTAATGCAAGATAACCTCATAGTTCTCTATAGAGAAAGATAAATTTTATGTTGCGTGTAGCGCATAGTTAACTCTATGTGGAATATAATGTAAGAAAAACATAGTTATTTTATATTAAATAAACTATATTCAGTGATGTCTGAAATAAAAAATATCAACAAGGTAAATTAATTTAAAAAATAATAATTCACAAAATATTAGGTTGTTGTACCTATTCACTAATTAGTAGTTCCTATAAATAATGTTTGTACCCCCTCTACCGTGCAGTGTAGTTGCGAGGTATGACTGGACAAGGATGGTTACTTATTGGTAGATGTATGAGATGATGCTAATTATTGATGGACATTTGGAACCATTGGATTCACTTCTTCTAGGGACGAGTTGTGAGATTTAGATCCCCTTATTCTCTAATCTGAACTTCATTAGGTGAGAAAATTTATATATACATATATATCATTATTTTTTATCGACACTATGGATTTTGTTACACTCCTTCCTAGAGAGGTGAAGATGCGTGGGGTATTCCACAAGTTCTACGTGTTTATATTCTCATGGTTAGATGTGTCTATTATAATTCTATGGGGGAAAAGACTCAACAATTTTTTTCATCTACTCATTGTGTTTGTCCCATTATATTTGGCAAAGCATGATTTTTCTCATGGTTTGGTTGAGCTATACTCTTTCATTATACCTCATGTTATCTACTATATTTCTCTTTATATTAGGTCTCTTAGTCCTCCCACATCATCTTTGGGGGGTTTCCTACTGTGAATTTTGAATCACAGCCCTACATGGTCTTATCCCATATGTGTCATATCATATAAAGAGAATAGACAAGTTTACAATGACTATAGAAGTGGTTTGGGATAGTGGTACGTGGACCACATATAGTGGTTCTAGATTGGTATATTGGAAGTAGGATTTATCATATGTCTACTTTTTTCTACATTAATCTAATTGGGACATATTTCTAGTTGTACATATATTGTGGCTCTTTAATTTTTATATTACACTACCTCAATTTTTTATTTGTATAGGTTAATGCATACTTGGTTTACTTCATAGAAATGTTTCATTATTTACTCATTACCTATTCAATTTTACATTGATTTGGTTGTATGTGTGTATAGATGTTTAAGAAATGTCCTCCTTTTGTTCATTATTCCTTATGTGCTTGTCACCACCCACTAGACTATGGAGCTAGGATTGGGGTAGTTTCACCTCGATCCCCATCTTGGGTCGGGCTGTGACATGGTAAGAGTCCTTTTATTTGTGATATTTGAGATGGATTTTTCCAAAATTACCATTTATAAATGTTTGAGGAATGAAAATTCTTAAGGATATTGGCTCAACAATTGAAAAGTGATGAGTTTATGTGGATAATTACCTCACATTAATATTTAAAACATATATTTTTTGTTGACATTTTTTGACTTTATCTATTATTTTAACAATTTTACATTATTTTACCCTTTACCATGGTAAATCACTTTCACACTAGTAAATAATTTAGTTTAAAAAAAATGAAATTTACCGAATTTTTTATTTTAAATTCATTTATTATTTAAATTAAATATATTCATTAAATTAAATTTCAAAAATTTATTGAAATAATTTTAAAAAAGTAAATGAAAACCTATAAAATAATTTTTTTGAAATACTATATTTTTTTATAAAAGGTATTTTATTCTCATTGCTTAATAATTAGTAATATTTAAATGAATTAATATTTATTTGGATTTAAATATAATTAATATATTCAATCATAGTAATTTTATCTTTTATATAAAAATATATAATATAAAATAAATATATATTTTTAGATAAACAGTTTTCATTGACCATGAACCATTAAATTCTTTTTCTATACAATTCTTTAATTAAATAATAGATTTTATTTAAATATTTATCATTCGTCTCTTGAATTTTTCATTTTATTTAATTTAGACGATTCGTTTAAATCCACAAAGTTAATTTCAAATACATTTTTTCATAAAACAATTTTATTAAAATAATATATACATTCTAAAAAGAAAAAAATATTTTTTTTCTCTATAAGTATTTAAAATTATTACATGAAATGATCTGTATTTGTAAAATAATAGGTATTTATAAATCATAAATAATAAATAAACATGTGGTATAAATGTAGACTGAAGGACTAAATTTATAATGATAATATATACTATGACCATATTTCTAATGAGTGTATAACCAATAAATATATATGTAAATATCATTAAATATAAATATATGTATCGTTACAAACATCTCTAAAATTATTCATCAATTCATAAATTTCATTTTCAGTGTGTTTATTATATTTTGAACATGTGAAATTACTTCTTTTTTTGAACCAATTCACGTCATACCCCTTTCATGGACTGAGATGGTCTATGAGGACTAGGCAGTGTGTCATTTTTTTGTTGCGAAAGATGTTCCATTGTTGAATGGTCCTTGTAGGCGATTTTAATGGTTTAAGTGTTTATTCAATAAACCCACATCAGGTACGATGTCTTTGGATGACCTCTAATATGACTATTTGTGGATCCAGAAATAACCAAATTACCTTTTATCCATTATTCATGCACATACATTCCAAAGGTAGGTGCTCATTGGATGAGTTGGCCAACGACACTTAAGGACTCCATTGGAGGAGAGGACGAGAGATCGGGATTATCACACTCTTGGGGGGGATTATTTCTTATTTTGGGACTCTATTATATATTTATTCCTTGTTGATATATTCATGAGTACTTGGTTCATTCTCAATCGTGTGTCTGTGGATGAATCTAGGGTCGCAAGATCAATCATTGATATTCATGGGTCTAGAATTTCTAAGTCAATGCAAGATTAAACCATGTGATGTGGAACTTTGGAGTTTATTGTCATGTAAGAGGGAAAATAGTTGTTTCGTCATTGGAAGCTAACCAAAAATATGTGCTTTCTATGTATCCTCATGATAGGAATCTGAACCCATATAGTTCGTTGTTTTTAACAAGGCACGTCACATTTTAAGGTCAAGTGATAAGGACCCATCCATGAAGTTCAATTTCATCCAACAAGGATGTCTAGGTGAAATGTGCCTAGTCAAGGTTTGTTGTAGGAATTAGGCCAAAGTGTCCCTAGATTTTCAGAAGATATACAGTCTCTAGAGTGGAAATGACCATACAGTGGATATGGTCCATATAACATTAGGGTGATATAGAAATCATGTTTGGATCTTAGGTAGGATTCCTACTTATGCCTTTTTTATGTGAATTAAATCCCTAGTAGTTAGGTTTTATTTAGGAATTACATCCTCATGGAAGCCCAGAAAGGTGTCATGATTTGGGGATTACATCAGTGGGGAATACCCATTTGGATCTAGTGTCAATAATTACACCATTAAAGAGGACTTGATGTATTGGGGGGTAATTATTGGGATTAACCCTCAAAAAGGACCCCGTGGATCTCTTCCATTAAATAAGAGTCCTACGTATCATTCATGGGGAAGAAATTAGAGTTCCTGTAGTTTAGTGAATTTTGGGGCTACACCTTGGTGGAGGCCCATGAATTGGGGTTAGGAAGATGTCAGGATCACTTCCAACCTCTTTTCCCATGTGATTCATTCATGGTGTGATAAACAAGATGAGGCTGTTTATCTAAAGATCACACGCCCAAAATATTCTACAAATATATGGTAATGATGTTCAAATGGAGAGAGAGAGTGAGATATATTTTTGAATGTTCCATTACAACCAATTCATTTTTAAACCATGGATAGTTAGATCAACCTATCTAGGTACACCATGGGCAGAGGTAGAGGAGAGAATTGATGTAGAAACCTGAAAGAAATGCTAGGGTCTTACCTTAGGGGGAGTACCCTAAAATTGAATTTAGGAATGGAGAGGATTGTTTTTTCATGCCAATGGGAAAATAAATCCTAATTTCCCTTAGGTATCACTAACCCTCACTGAAGGGAAAGACCAATGGTAAACCATGATCCCAAGAATAATGGGATTCATTTTAGTATCTATATGTTGGACCCTGAGTTACCATGGGAATACAAACATATCAACATTTTTTGAGTCCACATTATTGTGAGGATTACCCATGTGAATCGTTTTTCTATGTATATATAAACAAAAAAGGGTTCACTAATACATTTTATGGTGTTATCAAATGGGTCCAGTGGAATTGGAAGATGCTTTGGCCTAATGTTGTTGGACTAGTTTGGAGAGGGAATGTGGATGAGGCAACCAAAAAATAAGGAAATGATCAGTGTCGTAGGGTGGAATGCCCAACAATTCACCATTAAACATACCATTTTTCCATATGGGATAAGGTATCCATCTTATGGAATGTTTCTATATGGGTGGAGAGGCTATACATGTGATTAAGTGGTATGCATACCTATATGTGGTCCGCATAAGACTGTGGTAAACAACCCCTTGTTCTGTCATATTAGTATTTTTTTATTCGGTGATTGACTCGATCCGTGCAGTGGGAAGCTACGTGGGAAGGGTTTCATCTACATATCAATGACCTATGATAGATACGAAATTAATGAAGGGGTATTGCTCCTTTGGTTCAAGAAATGTTCATCCACCACTGGTATATGGTTCGCGGTCTGCTAATTAAGTTCATAGCTTACTAATTTATATAATGTTTTTTTATTTTATTTTATGTAGAAAACAATACGTGCAAGATATCATTGTAAATTCTTGTCATTGTGGTAGATTCTTATTTTGTGCCTTTGAATCTCTGAAATTGAGGCTTCTCAAGTCAACTTGTCTCCACCCTATGCTCTTTAATTTGCATCATTTTCTTTGGATCCCCAAGATCCTTTTATAGAGCATCAAGGAAGTTGGATCTATAGGTTATATATCCCATTTTTCAGAAGCCCATGGAAAAATCACCCATCCCACAGAAAACTGAGTCAATAGAGTTTCATGGGTTTGTGGATCGTTGTGGAAGAAATCACTTCCTCAATTCCACCAAAGACTTCATCACTTTCAGAATACACTTTTATATTCTCCTCAACCATTAAGAATTTAGTTCATGGGGATGGTATGCGGAGGAAAATTTCTCCACATCAATTCCCCCAATGACACTTTTTACATGGGTGATATGAATAGCATATTTTACACCTCAATTAGGCACATGAAATGGTTCATGGGAGCTATATAAAGAGTATATTTTTCATCTTCTATTCCACCAATGACACGGTTCATGAGAGTCAGTGTAGTCATCTCTTTTCCACAAACCACAATGTTCGCTTCTAATTCATGAGGCTGTCACCAACCATGTAGAGTGGTGATCCATGAAGGTCATTTAGTTCCTCTCCTTCCCTTTTCTGAAAATGGTCTTCTTCGATATTATCCCTCCAACATTATTTCATTTTTTTCATTTATAAACTTTTCTTTATTTTTTTCTTTCTGATTACATTGTTTCGAGTCACATCAAATTCTCGATATTAGAATGGGTTCTGATTGGGATGAAGAGGAGGCTATTACAATATATAAAGTCTTCCAAATCTAAACCGGTTCATTGTATAAATGTGCACACATTGGGGGACCACACCCATATATAGGGGCCCCAGTTCATATTTCATTTACCACTTTTCCAGATGAAATCTACATTCTCAGTTTTCCCTCATTTTTATGCTTCTTCAAAGCATCGTCCTTTATATATTCATTCATCCGTGAACCGATCCTTGCATCAGATGACCAAAAAACACATCACAGTAACCTTCATCACTGATGTAAATTTTAAATCCACGAATGTAACTATTTTTATATGAATGGTGAGTTAGGATTTCAACCTAGCATGGGTCAATGTAATGGTTTCTTGTTCATAGAACTATTCGGTTCACTAGCCAATGCCCTATATGGTAACATCTTGTGGATTTTAGTGAACTATCAGTT
The DNA here is from genome assembly GCA_963277665.1 of Viscum album. Taxonomy (NCBI): domain Eukaryota; kingdom Viridiplantae; phylum Streptophyta; class Magnoliopsida; order Santalales; family Viscaceae; genus Viscum; species Viscum album. The sequence goes on along the minus strand of OY728119.1, from coordinate 763,665,000 downwards.
CGTGATTGATGCCTTTCACATACCATTTTTGGGTTTTAGTATAGGGAGTGCTTCATTATGTGGACTTATCTTGGTCCTTTTTCATTTTTATGGTATATTGCCAGAATGTTTAGTTGGACTTACCTTTTTTATGTTTATTTTTATATAAGATAAAAATATTTCGTCCTCTTATTTAAATGGGTGAAACTAGAAGAAGGGTGTATATGGTTGAGAATATCCGACAAAACATTCGTTCATGTATTTTCCCATTAAGGGGTACTATCATATATTTCCATTCACTAGAGATTATGGCCTGTATTTTTTTAACTAGCTGCTGATTTAAAATGTTGGAGCCCACGATGATTTTCCACATCCGAGGATCTACCATGGGAGAATTATCATTCATTCTGATACTTTATGGGGTCATTATAGAGCATACATCTCAACCATTATAGAGATTGTGACTATTTCAAGCCAGGAGGACAAGTTCATTATAAACAGCTATATGTGAAAACAATATAGAAATTTCCTCTTTAATATATCCTTGTAGTTAGACATCAGCGACAAAACATCAATAATTAACCATTAAAGTGTAAATGTAATTAGAGCATGGATCTCTAAGAGGGACATGCGATCTGAGGGTGCTATTCTGAGGAATGGGTTGGGGAGTTCTATGTACACTGGAATAGATTTCAATTCCCTAATAAATTAAGAACAGTTATGTGAAGTCCCGATATTTCAATGTATATTTCTAATTATATGAGAATTTTACAAGTCTGCAAAAATTGACGTCACATGATTATGAGACCCGGTGTACCCGAACTGAATCTGTGAAAATTTTTTCAGGTACGTTCAGTAAATGTCTGTGTGGGTTTTTCTGACTTTCGAACCAGTGCACAAAATTGAAATCTGAGGTAGCCATTGAACTCTCAGTTCCAATATTCTCTTAAGAAGACACTCACCTTGCTGCATTAGGATGTGGGTGAAAGTTTGTTTTCATGTTTTTTGTGGAAATAAAAATAAAATAAAGAACAAATTTTATTTTATTTTTACGTCCTCCCTTTTTAAATGTTCATTGGTGGGGACCACCTGATCTTAAAGCCCCGATTTTGTAATTAATTGTGGGGACCGCCCAACCCCCATTGAACTCCCTCTTTAAAGGTGGAGGTGACTCTTGGTTTTCTCCTAATTGATTGTGCCACCATAATTTAATTAATGTACAACATTAATTAAATTAATCTCTATGGTTTTAAATGGGCAACACACCTCTCGCGGGATGAATGTTTGGGAAAAGTAGAGGCGAGATTTGGGAGAACATCCATTAATAAAGAATGACCTCAAGAATCGAAGAACGAGGATGATACTTCAGCCCGGATCTGAAGCACCCTACGAGAGTGATGAACACCGATGTCACCATCCCCAACGACTTCATCTTCTTACTCACGACATCTTCTACGGGAAAACAAGGGAAAGATTATTGTTTGTACTCCTTACCCTATTCTTGACATACTTCTTGAATTAAGAATATATATGCTGACCGCTATCATTCTAACACGGAGAGGGCGGGCCAAAAAAACATGGCCCGACCCCTCTACAATATTTGTGGGATTTTGAGGGTCTTGAATAAATGAAGGCATCCCGAGGAAATTGAGAGAGTCTAAAGAATGATGAATGGGCCACCAGGGTGCGCCCTGTGACCTGAGGAACGTCGTCGGAAGGGCCCGGGAGAGTCGGCCGACACTCCGGCCGGCCACGACGATGGTGGAATTTCACCCACACCGACGGAGAAGGGCTGCAACCTGTAGAATGTGACAGAGCAAGTGTAGAGGCTAGAACACAGATATATACATGCCATCGGGTGAGAAGGATCCACCACATGGGGTTGTGGAGGTGAAAGAGGGTGGCTAGCTTGATGTAGGCTGCTGGTGGGGGAGCGGCGCATGGCCGCTCCGCGGAGGAGGGCGGGCCATCCGGCCAGCCAAGGGCCACCCATCACGGGCTGCACCGATGGTCCTGGTTGTGCCGACGGTCCGGGATAGACCCATTAGATCGGTTCGGGCCCCGGTAAGGACAAATCGACCCGAACCGAGTCGGGTCGGTCTAGGCCTGGTGGGCCAGGTCGGACCGGACCCAGACCAGCTTCATCCCTTTTCGCTCTTTAGAACATAACATGAGCTATAGGCATCCGTTTGACGAACCATCTATAGAAACTGAAACCTTGGAGTGATATATTCCTTTTGGAATACCCCACTTAATTTTTTGATAATGTAGGGGTACGATCCAGTTGGATCAATCACGAATCCAATAGGGCCTTCAGGACTTAAAGGCTAATAATTTAAAGATAGGCAGTCCGATTGATGCACCATATATTGCATTGAGACCCCTATCTGATGGATTTTATTTGGGATACTTCTTTGTGGGACTTCATGGAAGTTGGAGTATCGACCTGTGGCATGAGGAGCTGTCCCTCTAGGAAGAAAGCGAGTTTAGTGAAGGAACCATGTAGCTGGCTGTAACATGAGAAATTGATCCTATGTAGGTCTGTACTTTGGGATCCTACATGGGTCTGTGTTTTAGAGTCTCACCTGGATCTACTCTAAGAATCCACATGGAACTACTAATGTATCCTACGTGGGTCTTCTGTATTAAGATCCTATGTGGGTATGATGATTTTTGATCCTACGTGGGATTAATGATTTAGGATCCTACATGGGTATGAATCTTTATAGAGTAAGATGATTCATTAGTTACATCTAATCTTCTATTCTAATATACCTATTTTATACCGGGCGTTAGATAAAACCTTACCTTTGGGGGGATAAATTTTTGGTATTCTTCTATGTGGTGTTAACTTTGTGGCACATTAATTCATTGTGATATGTTTTTGGTATTCTTATGTGTGAAGATACCATTGTGGTACACACCTTTGTGGTGATACCATTCTGGAATTATTCTTTGTGGATTTACCTTTGTGGTAATTATCTTTGTGGTGTTACCTTAGTTTTATTTCTTCCTTTGTGGAACAGATCATCTTTCGGCTTTTGAGTTGGACCCTATGCTTCCTCATGAATGAGATTGGTATACTTGATAACATATGTATATGTGTGGGAATATATCTAAGTAGATTTTTTAGTTGTTTTCATGATTCATGGTTTATCCTTTGTGAATTTTGTGAGACCTTTGAGGGTCTCAGGGTCCCTATTGTGTATCGTTATACTCATCCCTGCACGGGCTATCCCCGCACCTTCTAGTGTCTGGTGCAGACGAAAGACATCATTGACTGAGGACGAGGGTACCATGACTGATGGTAGCTCGGAGGTGGAAATTAGATGAGGCATGCTGTATAGACAGATGCTTGAGAGCTATACCTACTATTTAGGTAGGATCCTTTGTGAGTGTTCATAGGATCTGTTCCAGTATACGTGTACTTTTAATTTCTCTGGTACATTCCAGTTGGGATTGTATTTAGGCCCTTTCTTCTTACTATACACACTCTTTGTACTCTAAAGATTACATGTTTTTATATCTTTCTGTGTGATTGGTTTTGCGTGATTACAAGATATAAAGGAAGCACCTTCTCAGTGTTTGGGAATACGCTTTTCGGTGCTAGTAGCCAGGCCCAGGCATATGGAAGCCATGCTTGGGGTAGTCACGAAACGGGCCCCCGGGGACGGGTCGTGACAAGTTGGTATCCGAGGAGTCAGTTATACCTTAGAACATTAGAATATGATATTTTTAATTAAAATAGTGTTACGTTTAGTGTGTGTGGTTATCAGTTTAGGGAATCCAGTGTTGGTGAGGTGGACAATGTATCCATACACCAGAACCCTAACTTCTGATTTCTCACTCAGTGCACGAAAACATAGATTGCATGTGTGATTCGAAAAGTTTTATTTGTGATCCTTTTGAGTAAGCTCACTAGGTATAACTTATTGACAGTGGAACACTTTTTTATTTTCATGATGCCTCTACACAGATACCCAGCTAGGGTTCCAGGTATATTACACTATGATAGGCCAACGATCGATGAAGCCTTGGTGCGGGTACCTATATCAGTAGAGGCACTAGTAGTACCATTACCTGTTGGGCCACCGATGCCACCATCCCCAGTGGTATAAGGTGTATGAAACTTGATCATGTGTCAGGTGTTCCAGTTCCAGAGGCCACCCAGGCTCAGGGGTGAGATGGACCCACATGTGACTGATGATTGGCTGGAGACCGTGGAGAGAGTCTTCTGACTAGTAGGGACACCAACTGATCACCTGATGATCCTTTTCGTCTTCTACATGAAGCAGAAGAAATATGGTGGATCTTAATGCTCCATGTTCACGATGAGGTGACACTTATCTGAGTAGACATCGAGAGCTTGTTCTGGGTAGATTGTTTCCTAGCGACCCCTTATACAATGTGCATACATGAGGTTCTTCATCTACAGTAGGGTAGAATGGCTATGGCTTAGTACATAGCGAGGTTCACCGACCTATCATGATACTCTGTAGATATGGTGTAGGAAACATTCTTCAGGGCCCAAACATTTTAGTAGGGACTCAGGAGGGAGATCATAGCTTCGATGATTTCTCTTAGCATCCCGACGCATGAATGGGTGTAAGGGAGAACCCTCTTAGTGGAATTTTTTCTTGATGAGCAGTCACCAGCAGTGAGACCCACCACCGAATGTCACATAGTGGAGTCTTCTATAGATGGCAACATATAGATGTCAGAGAGGTCCCAGAGGACCAACCTATAGGTGGACGGCAGTAGGACTCAGGGTCTGTTGTGTGGGGAACTAGAGACAGAGAAAGTCATACGAGGAGCAGGCAATGTTACCCATGCGGTGGGCAGGGTCACATGGCTCGGGACTGCCTGACCCACTATACAAATGATCATCAAGTAGTACAAGGACCGCCGAGGTAAGGAAATATGTTTGAATAACCAGTTAAAAAGGGAGAAGGTGGACTTTTTAGAGGAGATGATTGTGTAGCTAGCTGTGGGTTACGGTTCGAGGTGTTACCGACACCACCACCGCGTGGTCCACCACGACCACAAGGAGCAGGTGGAAAGGGGTGAGCTCAGCTCCAGGAAGATGAGGCCTACGACCATGGCACTCTGGAGATTATACGAGGTACGATTATTGTCTACTCCACCTGGCCTTAGTACTTATAGATATAGGTGTCGGTCATTATTTTATTGCCACTACCCTCATTTAGAGCTCATATATTTCAATGGAGCCATTGGATCGATCCTTAAATATAAATACTCTTATAAAAAAGGATTCAATGATTACACACTGGTGTCAACAATGTGATATTTCTCTAGGTGGAGAGAACTTCTGTTGTGATCTCCTAGTAGCGGTGATGACGCCTTACGATGTCATCTTGGGTATGTACTGGCATCTACAGTCCAAGCTCAGATAGACTGTTTTAGGTGCAAAGTGCAGTGTGCCCACAGTGGTGGGACTAGTTTTACCTTCAGTGATGAGAATGGATCCTTTGCAGCACATGATAGATTTACCTAGAGGAGAGTGAAACCGGTCACTTATCATTTTTCTATCCTTACCCTTAGAGTAGTGGATGTGGAGTGTCCGATCTATCCTGTAGTGGTGGAACAGTACATTAATGTCTTCTCTAATGATGTTCTGTGTCTACCTACTAACAAATAGGTGGACTTTTACATTGATTTTTACTCTAGGAAGGCACCAATATCTACACCAGCATATCATTTGACTCTCATGGAGCTTCGTGAACAACGGGTACAACTGGAGGACTTGCAGAAGAAGGGGTTCATCTAGCCCAGTGTTTCTCTTTGAGAAGCCCCAATTTTGTTTTCCAAGAAAGAGGATGGGAGCTTGAGAATTTGTGTTGAATATCAGTGTTAGAACCATGTGACAGTGAAGAAGAAGTACCCAATCCCGAGGATTGACAACCTACTTGATCAGCTGAAGGGAGAACGACGATTCTCGAAGATAGACTTCAGATCAGGCTATCACGGGCTAAGAGTAAGAGTTGAGGATATTCCTAAGAAGGCTTTCAGATGCTGGTATGACCATTATGAGTTTTTTCGCTTTCTATTCGGCATGACCAACGCTCCAGAACTGTTCATAGGACTCATGAATAGGATGTTTCAGTCGTACCTTGATCACTTTTTAGTATTCTTCATCAATGACATTCTGATATACTTGGCTACTAAGGAGGAGCATGCCTATCATTTCCCGATAGTTATGGACAGAGTCCATGAGCACCAGCTTTATGTTAATCTATTTATGTGCCAATTATAGATCCGATAGGTTAACATTCTAAGACATGAAATCACAGAGGCTAGAGTTGTGGTGGATCTAGTAAGGATTGAGGTGGTACATTCATGGGATACACCAAAGTGTGTTACAGAGGTATGGAGTTTCCTGGGTATGGATGGATACAACTGAAGGTTTGTGCCAGATTTCTCCATTGTTGTAGCACCTTTATCAGCATTGACAAAGAAGGGTCAAACCATCATGTGGTCTGAGAGATGCCAGTAGATTTTTTAGGTGCGGAGGTAGAGGATGACTAGGGCCCCCATGATGAGACTTCAGGAGGAGGGAATGGATAAATAGTCTACTATGACGCATTAGGGACCTGAATCAGATGTGTTCTGCTTTAGGAGCGAGCAGTGATCACGTATTGTTCTCAATAGCTATGACAACATTAGTAGAACTACGCTACCCATGACCCGGAGTTAGCAGTAGTGGTCTTCTTCTTGAATATGTGTCGAAATTACTTGATGGGAGAACGTTTTACAGTCTACTCTGATCAAAATTGTCCCAGGTATTTCTCTATTAGAAGGACATGAACATGAGACATCGACATTGGCTAGAGTTCCTCCTGGACTATAACATCGAGATAGTGTATAATCCTGGGAAGGAAAAGATTGTGGCAGATTCACTCAACATGAGATCTAGTATATAGATTCTAGGGGAGGCGATAGAGTAGCTGGCTGCTTTATAGATAACCTTTGTGGAACAAGATGGAGGATCTTTTCTTCAATCTCATATAGTCACTCCCCCACTTCTTCAGCATGTTAGGGAGTTGCAGTGTGGGGACACTAACTATGAGGCTCGATGTGCTCAGATATCTATATGACAAGCAGCTGATGGATTTTATGATAGTGGGGAGGACGTCATCTATTTCAGAGGACATACCATGGAACTAGTGTCCCTGCGGGATGAAGTGTTGAGGGAGTTCCACACATCCACTTTAGGGGTACATCTAGGAGAGTAAAAGATGTACCAGGATCTTCGACGACCTTAATGGTGGCCGGGAATGTAGAAAGAAGTAACATAGTTTGACTCTTGATGACTCACTTGTGAGCGAGTGAAGGCAGAGCATCAGTTACCAGCAGGCTTAGTTAATCTTGTAGAGGTCCTAAAGTGGAAGTGGGATAGGATATCTGTTGACTTAATTATAGGACTTCCACATACATCCTGGGGTCATGATTCTATTTGGGTGATCGTCGACTGACTCTCCATGTAGGCCCATTTCCTACTAATCTGAGAGAAGGGTTCAGTAGAGAGCATTGGATGTCTCTACATGTTGGAGATTTTGCAGCTACACGGAGTACCCTCGATAGTTGTCTCTGATCGAGATGATTATTTCACTTCCCTTCTATGGAAGGGGTTGTAGGATTCATTCAAGACACAACTTCATTTGAGCACCGCCTTCAATCCTCAGACGGGTGACCAGACTGAGTGGACCATTTAAACCCTCAAGGACATGTTTCGTGCTTGCATCCTCGACTTTGGTCATAGCTGGGAGGATCAATTACCCTTGGCAGAGTTTGAATGCAACAAAAGTTATCACTCCACCACTGGGATGGCACCACTCGAGGCTCTGTATAGGCGAACTTGTAGATCACCTTTGCGATGTACTAAAAGAGGGGAGTTAGAACTCATGGGAATATAGATTGTACATGCTACCAAGAAGAAGGTGCAGATCATCAAGGAGAAGATGAAGACTACACAGTTCTTGCAAAATTCTTATGGTAATAAAAGACAGAGAAATCTGGAGTTTAAGGATTATGACCATGTCTTTTTACGGTTCTCATGCCGATGAGGATTGTATAGGTTTGGCCAAGGTGGAAAGTTATCTCTGAGGTTTATCAGACCTTTTCAGGTCCTCAAAATAGTTGTAAAGGTGGCTTAACACTTAGATTTTCCACCTCAGCTGCATCGGGTTCATGACGTTTTTCACATATACCAGATGAGGAGATACATGCATGACCCATCACATGTAATCGACCATGGCGAGCTGGACATCGACGATGGGGTGATGTTTATGGAGGCTCTAGTGGAGATTGGGGATCAACATGAGGGATTCCTTCATTGGTGATCTATACCTTTGGTTCATGTACATTGGCTATGGGATCCTCCCAGAAGCACATAGGAGCGAGAGGCTCAGATTCGTGCTCAGTTCCCCAACTTGTTTTCCTATTTTTTGTGATGTGGCTTTTGAGGATGCAATGCCATGAGGTGGGGAATGTATTGAACTGAAAATTCCATGTAATTTTTTTTAATTATATTGTAATTTTACGAGTCCGTGAAAATTGACGGCATGTGATTCCAAGACCCGGGGTGCCTGGAATGAATTTCTGAACAATTTTTCGGGTACGTTCAGTAAACTTGCGTGTGTGTTTTTGTAACTTTTTAACAGGTGCTCAGAATTGAAATTTGAGGGCACCATTGAACTCACATCACCGATATTCTCTTAAGGAGACCTTCACCTCGACCCTTGTTGGAAGAAGATGAAAGTTAGTTTTCGTGTTTTTCATGGAAATAAAAATAAAATAAAGAACAACTTTTATTTTATTTTTATAACCTCTCTTTTTAAATGCTTAGTCGGGGGACCACCAGAGCATAAAACCCCCATTTCTAAATTATTGGTGGGGACCACCCAACCCTCATGAACTCTCACATTAATGAGGGTGGTGACCCTTGGTTTTCTTATAATTGATTATGCCACCAAAATTTAATTAATGTACAATTTTAATTAAATTAATCTCTAGCTTTTAAATTGGCACCACACCTATCACTAGAAGAATGTTTGGAAAAAGGAGAGGAGAGATTTGGGAGAACATTTTCTAATGAAGAACTACCTCTAGAATCGAAGAAAGGGGAGGACGCTTGAGCCCGTATTAGAAGCACCTTGAGGGAGCAACGAATGCCGATGTCACCATCCCCAAAGACTTTGTCTTCTTCTACGTGACATCTCCTATGGGTGAACGAGGTAGGTATTGTTGTTTTTATACCCCTTACCTCATTATTTCAATCCTTGTTTAATTATGAAAATGTATGTTGATTGCTATCATTCTAACATGGAGTGGGTTGGCCGAATGAACACGGCTCGAACACTCTGCAATCTTTGTGGTATTTTTATGGTCTTGAATCAAAGAAAATATCCGGAGGCAATTTCTAGAGTTTACGACATGAAGAAGTGGTCACCTGGGCATGCCTGGTGACCCAAGGAATGTTTCCAGAAGGGCTAGGGAGTGGCGGTTGGCACTCCGGCCGGCCGCGCCACTGGAGTAGGGCCGCAGCCCATTGTCTGTAGTAGAGCAATGGCGGTGACTGGCACACGGACAACCACATGACGGCGGAAGCAGCACATGTCCATGCCGTCGGGCGAGCAGGAGCCATGGTATGGGGCCACAACGACAAAGGAGGGTGGCTGGCTCACTGTCGGCCACCTGTGGTGGTGTAGAGCATGATCGTACTGTAGAGCAGTGCTGGCCATCTGGCCAGCCATAGGCCACCCAGTGGGCCGTCTAGTAGGCATGGCCAGACCAAGCGGGCCGAGTCGGACCCAGTGGGCCTGTTCGGACCCAGTGGACTAGGTCGGACCTTGGTCGGTCTGATTAGGGCGGACCGTACCCAGACCTTCTTCAACCCTTTTCGCTCTTTCGGACATAACTTGAGCTACGAGTGTCAGTTTGATAAACCATCTGTGGCACTAGAAACCTCAGATTGATACAGTCATTTTTTAATACCCCACTTGAGTTTTGGATAATGTTGGGGTACAACTAGGTTGGATCGAACACGGATCCAACTTGGCCCTCGAGACTAAAAGGACAATAACTTGCAGACCTAGAGTCCGATTGATGCACTATATATTGCATTGAGACCCCTATCACGTGGGGATACTTTGGGATACATATTTTTGGGAATTCATGGTAGTTGGTGTATTGACCTACGGCTTGATGAGTGGACCCTCCCAGAATCAAGAGATCTTATTGCGGGAACTCTGTAGTTGGTTGTAAGATGAGAAAGGGATCCTATGTGGGTATGTGCATTGGGATCCTATGTGGGTTTGTGTTTGAGAGTCTCACCTAGATCTGATTTATGAATCCATGATGGACTACTCTAGGATCCTACATAGGTCTTCTGTATTAGAATCCTACATGGGTCTCATGATTTAGGATCCTACCTGGGTTTGATGATTAAGGATCCTACGTGGGTCTTCCTCTTAAGAGAGTAAGATAATTTAGTTGTTACATCAAATCATCTTTGATAATGTACCTATGTTATACCTTATGTGAGATAAAACCTTACCTTTGCGATGATACCTTTGTGGTATTCTTCTATGTGGAATTACCTTTTTGGTAAAAATATTCATGGTGATAACTTTGTGGTATTCGTCTATATGGCGATACCTTTCTGGTACATACCTTCGTGTTGATACCTTTGTGGAATTCTTCAATGTGGGTTTACCTTTGTGGTATATATCTTTTTGGTGTTACCTTTGTGGTTTTCGTTCCTCTATGGAACAGTTGAGCTTTGGGATTTTGAGTTGGAACCTGTGTTTCCTCATGAATGAGATGGGTATACTTGATAACTTAGGTATATGTAATGGAATACACCTATGTTGAGTTGTCAGTTTTTTTCATGCTTCATGGTTTATCCTTAGAGTATTTTGAGAGACCATAGAGGCTCTCGGGGTCCCTACTGATTATCATTATACTCACCCCTGCATGGGCGATGCCCACACCATGTTGTGTCTGGTGCAGCCGACAGGTATCGCTGACTGAGGACGAGCGTATCAGGACTAGAGGTTGCTCAATGGTGGACATTAGTAGAGGTGAACCATAGTGATGGCCCCTCAAGAGCTGTACCTACCCATCATGTAGGATCGTTGGTGGCTGTTCACTAGAGCTATTCTAGCTTACTTGTACTTTTCAGTTTTCTAGTATTTATAGTGGGGCTTATTTTCAGGACCCCTTTTTTTACTGTACACAATCTTTTTACTCTACAAATTACTTGTTTTTTTATCATGATGTTTGTTTGGTTGTGCGTATTTATAGGATATAAAGGCAATAACTTCCCGATTTTAGAGAATTTGCTTTTCGGTGCTAGTCACCAGCCCCGGGCCTATCGAAGGTGGGCTTCGAGTAGTCATGGAACAGGCCCTAGGGGATGGGTTATGAAAGGTTAATCTATATCAGGTTGTATAGGTTACCCTGTTTTCGATATATTCACTGGGTGAGGTACTGTCCGAACTTCTTAGTCACTGGTGCTTGAGTACCAATACCTTCCACTTGTCGTATGGTGATGTGGGAATATGTCTATGGGATATTTACTTAACCAGGGGACACCTCATTATTGGTGAGATGTATGGTGAATTTTTAACCAAGATTAATACCATGGATGTAACGGCCCGAGATTTTATGAAAAAAATATTCTTTTTAATTTTATTAATGTCTTGTGTTGTACGCTACTCCAAAAGGAGCTTGAACAACACACATCCTTGACTTGCCTTGCATTACACGCAATCGCGACCTTCCTCGATAGCGTGTGTAGTACGCAATACCGAGTTTCACTAAACAACGATATGCTATTAAAATATTATTATAACTAGCAGTTATGAATAGTAATAACCACCTTTTAAAATTTTAGAAATTTTAGCTCTCAAAATGGACTTTATTTTTGGATTCGGAGTATCAAAATTTATCCTAAGGTGAAATTTTGGTGATTTTCGGATAACTTTCATATTTTGATGAATAGTGAAAATTACTAAATTTTAGTTAAAAACAACTTTTTCAATCGAAATAATTAATATTGATAAATTATTAATTTGAGTGGTTTTAAAGTATATTTAGAATATATTTTTACAATTTAATACAATGTTGGTCATTGGATATAATTTCACATTTAATCTAGACATAAACAAGTGTCAATCTTTTGATAAATATTGTTTCTTAAAAACACGCTCTTTGTTTTAACAGCGGGATTTAATTATAAAATTAATTAATGCAACTTCTATGATATGAATTTGGTAAAATAGACTTCATTTTTGAATTCGGAATATGAAATATATCTTAGGATGAAATTTTGGCATTGTTCTGAAAAACATCAATTTTTGATGAATAGTGAAACTACTAAGTGGTAGGTTAAAAACTGAATTTTGCATAAAACTTAATTTTACCACTTCTGTGAATGGAATTTCGAAAATCCGAGAGACACGGTTAATATCAAGGACTAAAATGTGGTTCAATGAGATGAAAATAATTTTTGGTGAATAGTAACTTTTTAGTTTTTTTTACCACGGTTAATAGTAAATAGGGTAACTAAGGGTAAATATGATATTACTATTACCCTAACACATGTACTAATTCTATTGGACAAGTGTAATTCGACCAAAAACAAACTTAGAAATAAAATATGACCATTTAGGCCCACTTGGATTAGATTAGAACATTTATTATTAATTTATTTAAAGAAGGGTTAAAATAGTTAAAATCAAAGTTTAATAAGTAAATCATTTTTAATATAGGGTTATACATAAGATAAATTCGATTGTAAATATTCATTAGAAATCTAAAAAGATTTCCTGCATGATGGTATTTTATTTGTAATGATTAGACTTCAAATAATTTAATTTATTTTTGACACAAAGATGATGCAGTAATTATCTTATTAATGAAATATTGACAAAATTGATAATATAAATACCAAAATAAATGTAATTTCAGACTTTTTATGAATTCCACTAATTTTATAGTTTACTATGATATATTAGTATTGATTTAATCAACTTTGTTTGAACATATAATTCTGTTATGACTTTCACAAAAATCATATATCAAATAGTGTCAAAATTGACACAAAATAGTTTTTAAATCAAATATTATATTATTAATTGTTATTTTATTCCTAAAAATCTAAGGTTCGGCCAAATGACTTAGATAAGGATATATATATTAATAATAAACAATTTGGGGTTCGTTTGGCATGTTATAGTAAGTGTATTAACCATATAGTGAAAGAAAACAAAAAGACACGGTAAAAGTTAAATTAATTAACTTAGAGTTAAATCTAATTGATAAGGTTAAAATAATACCCTAAACTTGTCTAAATCCTATTGGTTGATAGGATTTCGACCCATCCCCACTTTAGCTTCGAAATAAGACCCTTTGGAACCATTATAAACCGATTTTGACTTTAATATAAAATAATAGTTTGAGATATTCCTAAGGTGCCCCTCTCCTCCCTTATAAAAGGGCACCTCCTCCCCCTCCTCCTCACACCAATTTGAGCACTCAATCTCGGCCAACCCCTGCCATTTTCACCTCTACACTTCCCTAGAATAATCCTAGAGTTCCTGGTCTTTTCCAAAGTCCAATCTTAGTTCCTTAAGTGGAGGATTCAAAGAGGCGTTCCAAAGAAGAGGAGCTTCGGACACGAACAAAGCAAATCGGACCTAAGGTAAGGGAAATATCACAATCTCATTTTTATCCGAGATTGTTTATTCGTAAGTATTTACTGGGGTGTATTTTATCATCCACATCCATGTTTACTCAATATGTAATATTATTTCCATCCTCCTAAAATTGTTTAAATCCATTTTTACCCTTCGGTGAGTTTTTAGAAATACGTATGAAAGGAATCTTTTGTCGTTTTTCTTACGAGGTACTTTTTGACTTTTCCGACAAAAGTACGAAGAATGTTTTTTTTAACTTATACGGCACGAACGGATTTCTACTGTTTTATAAAGCCTTATTTTCATGAAGCTTCCTCTAAAAGATTTCATGACTATTTTCAATAAAATCTCTTTCTTTTAAAATTGCATGATGTTTTGTGAAAAGAAATTTGATTTTGAAGAAGAAAGGATATTTTCCTCAAGAATTCAATTCAAGTGTTTTATCAAAATTATTTTTCATATAAGATAATAAAGGGTTTTGTTTCTATCCATATTTTTACATTGATTTGACTATGTTGTGATGGAATTATGTTTATGAATTCCTTTATCTTATATGAATTGATTTATGATGTCATGATGTTTCAAGAATCCCATTTTTGTTACATGTGTTATGCGATGATGTATGTTTTATGATTATGTGGCACACATAAGAAAGGATTCATTATAAGATGGGTGGGACCTATATCTCCCTCCAATGCATTGGGTAATGATTTCATATCTCATGAGATAGACAGGGCTGGAACGGTAGGTTATACCGGTTCAGTGAAACAGGACTGAAACGAGGGTTACTCGATTCAGAAAGGGACTTTGTCCACTAAGATAGTCTTGGCAATGAGTCTTGACTAACAAGAAATGATTCTCTATGATTATGTGTGAATGCCACAAAGTTTCAAGTTTTAAGTTATGATTATGGGGATCTCATTTTCACTTCTATGATTTGTTCCATGTTAAGATATTATGATCTCTTTTGCAGGTTATGATTTTCAAAAAGATATGATATGATTTTTATTTCTTTTGTATATCCTTACTGAGCATTTGAGCTCACCCTTTTATGTTTTCTTTTCCCCAGGATATAAAGAAAGGTTTTAGGTAAAAAAAAGGAAGATCTTTATGGGAGATTTTGAAGATCTTTCACCACGATTAGAAGATTATATTCCGAGTTTCCAAAGACACTAAACTATTACGATCCTTGTGTGTGTGTTTTTGTTATGTACTAAGTATTCCGCAAAAGTAATGTAAAGTCCATGTACGTCAAGTTTCGGGTCTCTACAGTTGGTATCAGAGGAAAGGTTTAGTCAACCTTTGGAAACTAGGATGCGAAAACGTTAGTGAGATCCCTAGAGATATTTCTAAGGTATGTCTAGGGATGTCTCTAAGGTTAAGTATATGTATAGGTTATAGTCCTAGAATTGCGCTAACGATCTTCGAATTTAACCTAAGATGTTAGATATTGAGGGTACTACCCCTTTATTATGTTGTTTTCCCTAGCATGATTTTTGCCTCTCATACTATTCTTTTGGGGTTTTAGACGATGGATGGAACCCGAAGGAACCGTGTTAATGCGGAATGTGATGGGCAATGCAATGATTGTCCCCCTGAGCAACCAAACGATATGGGAGCTGGAATGCAAAATCTTGTAGCCATGCTCACACAACTTTCTCAAGCTATGAATCATGCAGGACTTCCAAACGAGCAAAGGAAGGAGCAACATTCTGTTGAATCCTTCATGAGGCAGCGTCCACCTTCTTTCAGTGGGTCTACTGATCCATTAGTTGCTGAACAATGGATTAGTACTACTGAAAAAATATTTTCAGTTCTTCAATGTTTTGAACATGATAAAGTCATCCTAGCAGTGTATCGTTTGGAAGGAGATGCTGATCAATGGTGGAATCTTATTAAGAATACGAGGCAAAGGGATGAAATTGAGTCTATGGAATGGGACGAGTTCAAGAACTTATTTTTCAATAAGTACTTACCTCGTATTCTCTGAACAAAGATGGAGAAAGAGTTTCTTGAAATGAAGCAAAGGGATGATGAATCTGTTGGTACCTATGAAGCAAATTTTACAAGACTTGCAAGGTACGCTTCTGGTATTATCATCCAACCTGAAAGTAAAGTTGATCGATTTTTCAGTGGCTTAAAACCAAGTCTTCGAAGGGCATTAGCTATAAGAGACTTCAGTAGCTATGAAGAAATTGTGTGTTGTGCTATCAAGGTAGAAATGGAAGTTGGTGTTACATATCCATCTCATGGGTTTGACAAGAAACGAAAGATGGAGTTCAAGGAGAAATCTCAGAATAATGGTGAAAATAAGATGAATGTTTCCTTATGCACAAAGTGTGGAAAGAAGCATGGTGGAGATTGTCTTAAAGGGACTAGAAAATGTTTTAAGTGTGGAAAAGAAGGTCATCGAGCAGCTGAGTGTCGAAGTAATGGAAAAAGGGATTCTAATGAAGTGAATAAATCAAACACTGCAGAGAACGTACAACCAACACTTCAATGCTTCAAGTGCAAGGAAATGGGGCATTATGCTAATAAATGCCCTAATCCAAGGGTTAGTGATGATCAACATGAGCAACCACCGAAGGCAAAGGACAAAGGGAAGTCACATGCGATCACTATTGGCAATGTTGAATATGACAACGATGTGGTGGTATGATTAAGTGTTTATGTAATGGGATTCCAAAATAATGTTGTATCATGGAATATTGGAATATTTATGTATTGGTCTAATGTGGTATTCAAAGTGATTGAGATATTATGCGCATAATGAAGGGAAAACGAGAAAATGAAATGTTTAACAGTATTCATGAGCTCATGATTGATATAAGGACTAAGTTTGAGTATATAGAATTTTGAGGATTTTGGTATGTGAAAAGTGTTAACTTTTAACTGCATTCATGTTTTCACTAAGGTATTCAAGAGAATACACGATTAAGGACTTTGAATGTTTGGAATGCGACCAACAAAACATATCTTATGATATATGGGGATCAACGATGGTGTTAAATCTCTGGTAATCGTTTTCACTATATTATGAGAGTCGACTGCAGTATTATGGATAAGCCTAATGATTGGAATGAATTATGTTGGACATAAGTTAGTATTGTCTGTTTTTTTTGATATTATTGATGGGATGTTATAATAATATAGTTTTATAAAAAGGACAACCTGCAGGACGGGCGACAGCCCATCGCTTCGGACAAGGCTGTAGGAATCGAACCCACAACTGAAGTGCGACTGGCCTTTATCGCCTACCACTGACCTACAGGAAGTCCCTGTTTAGTAGAAACTAGTGTTATTATATTAAGCAGTATGATATATGAAGTATAAGTCCATTTTAGGAACCATATATGATTAATCTCACTATAGATCGACTTATGCATATAATTTTTGCTAACCTTTTGTTTGAGACAGATGGAATGACCCGTCGTTCTATCACATAATCTGCTAACACTTCACGAATAACAAATTCAACTTCATTTATTTAAGAGATGAAGTGGAAATTGTTCAAGACACGAACAACAGTGAGATTGTACCAAAATAAATTAAGTATTTATTCTAATTCAAATTTTCAACTTTAGGGAAATGATCTTGAAAACCAAAAATGTTGTCCCAGTGATCTTATACCTGATGAATCAGATGGTACCTTATATCATCACAAATCTATGGATTTGTGATTACTGGCTTTTCCATAGCCATGTTCTCTACCACTCTCCATCAGAACATGATGGTTAGATTTCTCTTCCATATCCATATTTTTACCTATGTGGAAACCCAGCGATTAGTTTATTTGGGTAATCATTACATTTCATACTTTAGTTTTAAAAGCCAAGTTTTGGTATTCCTTTTTATGATGTGGGATTCTATTAAAGAAACTTTAGAATAGTAAACCATTTATAACCCCGACGAATTTCGAGGGCGAAATTCATTTTAAGGGGGGTAGAATGTAACAGCCCGAGATATTATGAAAAAAATACTCTTTTTAATTTTATTAATGTCTTGTGTTGTACGCTACTCCAAAAGGAGCTTGAACAACACACATCCTTGACTTGCCTTGCATTACACACAATCACGACCTTCCTCGATAGCGTGTGTAGTACGCAATACCGAGTTTCACTAAACAACGATATGCTATTAAAATATTATTATAACTAGCAGTTATGAATAGTAATAACCACCTTTTAAAATTTTAGAAATTTTAGCTCTCAAAATGGACTTTATTTTTGGATTCGGAGTATCAAAATTTAGCCTAAGGTGAAATTTTGGTGATTTTCGGATAACATTCATATTTTGATGAATAGTGAAAATTACTAAATTTTAGTTAAAAACAACTTTTTCAATCGAAATAATTAATATTGATAAATTATTAATTTGAGTGGTTTTAAAGTATATTTAGAATATATTTTTGCAATTTAATACAATGTTGGTCATTGGATATAATTTCACATTTAAACTAGACATAAACAAGTGTCAATCTTTTGATAAATATTGTTTCTTAAAAACACGCTCTTTGTTTTAACAGCGGGATTTAATTATAAAATTAATTAATGCAACTTCTATGATATGAATTTGGTAAAATAGACTTCATTTTTGAATTCGGAATATGAAATATAGCTTAGGATGAAATTTTGGCATTGTTCTGAAAAACATCAATTTTTGATGAATAGTGAAACTACTAAGTGGTAGGTTAAAAACTGAATTGTGCATAAAACTTAATTTTACCACTTCTGTGAATGGAATTTCGAAAATCCGAGAGACACGGTTAATATCAAGGACTAAAATGTGGTTCAATGAGATGAAAATAATTTTTGGTGAATAGTAACTTTTTACTTTTTTTTACCACGATTAATAGTAAATAGGGTAACTAAGGGTAAATATGATATTACTATTACCCTAACACATGTCCTAATTCTATTGGACAAGTGTAATTCGACCAAAAACAAACTTAGGAATAAAATATGACCATTTAGGCCCACTTGGATTAGATTAGGACATTTATTATTAATTTATTTAAAGAAGGGTTAAAATAGTTAAAATCAAAGTTTAATAAGTAAATCATTTTTAATATAGGGTTATACATAATATAAATTCGATTGTAAATATTCATTAGAAATCTAAAAATATTTCCTACATGATGGTATTTTATTTGTAATTTTTAGACATCAAATAATTTATTTTATTTATGACACAAAGATGATGCAGTAATTATCTTATTAATGAAATATTGACAAAATTGATTATATAAATACCAAAATAAATGTAATTTGAGACTTTTTATGAATTCCACTAATTTTCTAGGTTACTATGATATATTATTATTGATTTAATCAACTTGGTTCGAACATATAATTCTGTTATGACTTTCACAAAAATCATATATCAAATAGTGTCAAAATTGACACAAAATAGTTTTTAAATCAAATATTATATTATTAATTGTTATTTTATTCCTAAAAATCTAAGGTTCGGCCAAATGACTTAGATAAGGATATATATATTAATAATAAACAATTTGGGGTTAGTTTGGCATGTTATAGTAAGTGTATTAACCATATAGTGAAAGAAAACAAAAAGACACGGTAAAAGATAAATTAATTAACTTAGAGTTAAATCTAATTGATAAGGTTAAAATAATACCCTAAACTTTTCTAAATCCTATTGGTTGATAGGATTTCGACCCATCCCCACTTTAGCTTCGAAATAAGACCCTTTGGAACCATTATAAACCGATTTTGACTTTAATATAAAATAATATTTTGAGATATTCCTAAGGTGCCCCTCTCCTCCCTTATAAAAGGGCACCTCCCCCCCCCCTCCTCCCCACACCAATTTGAGCACTCAAGCTCGGCCAACCCCTGCCATTTTCTCCTCTACACTTCCCTAGAATAATCCTAGAGTTCCTGGTCTTCTCCAAAGACCAATCTTAGTTCCTTAAGTGGAGGATTCAAAGAGGCGTTCCAAAGAAGAGGAGCTTCGGACACGAACAAAGCAAATCGGACCTAAGGTAAGGGAAATATCACAATCTCATTTTTATCCGAGATTGTTTATTCGTAAGTATTTACTGGGGTGTATTTTATCATCCACATCCATGTTTACTCAATATGTAATATTATTTCCATCCACCTAAAATTGTTTAAATCCATTTTTACCCTTCGGTGAGTTTTTAGTAATACGTATGAAAGGAATCTTTTGTCGTTTTTCTTACGAGTTACTTTTTGACTTTTCTGACAAAAGTACGAAGAATGTTTTTTTTAACTTATACGGCACGAACGGATTTCTACTGTTTTATAAAGCCTTATTTTCATGAATCTTCCTCTAAAATATTTCATGACTATTTTCAATAAAATCTCTTTCTTTTAAAATTGCATGATGTTTTGTGAAAAGAAATTTGATTTTGAAGAAGAAAGGATATTTTCCTCAAGAATTCAATTCAAGTGTTTTATCAAAATTATTTTTCATCTAAGATAATAAAGGGTTTTGTTTCTATCCATATTTTTACATTGATTTGACTATGTTGTGATGGAATTATGTTTATGAATTCCTTTATCTTATATGAATTGATTTATGATGTCATGATGTTTCAAGAATCCCATTTTTGTTACATGTGTTATGCGATGATGTATGTTTTATGATTATGTGGCACACATAAGAAAGGATTCATTATAAGATGGGTGGGACCTATATCTCCCTCCAATGCATTGGGTAAAGATTTCATATCTCATGAGATAGACAGGGCTGGAACGGTAGGTTATACCGGTTCAGTGAAACAGGACTGAAACGAGGGTTACTCGATTCAGAAAGGGACTTTGTCCACTAAGATAGTCTTGGCAATGAGTCTTGACTAACAATAAATGATTCTCTATGATTATGTGTGAATTCCACAAAGTTTCAAGTTTTATGTTATGATTATAGGGATCTCATTTTCACTTCTATGATTTGTTCCATGTTAAGATATTATGATCTCTTTTGCAGGTTATGATTTTCAAAAAGATATGATATGATTTTTATTTCTTTTGTATATCCTTACTGAGCATTTGAGCTCACCCTTTTATGTTTTCTTTTCCCCAGGATATAAAGAAAGGTTTTAGGTAAAAAAAAGGAAGATCTTTATGGGAGATTTTGAAGATCTTTCACCACGATTAGAAGATTATATTCCGAGTTTCCAAAGACACAAAACTATTACGATCCTTGTGTGTGTGTTTTTGTTATGTACTAAGTATTCCGCAAAAGTAATGTAATGTCCATGTACATCAAGTTTCGGGTCTCTACAATGGATAACATTACCATAGTGTCTCCTCTGGGGAGGGATTTACTAGTAATTGAAGAGAGATTTATAGGTCAACCATTGCATGTACTCTCACTTATTTCATTTGAGGAAAGAATCATGCCATTCCTATAGGATTGTGGGATGAGGAATAAAGTTACCCATTGTAAAAATCATCCAAATAAATAATAAATATTTATTATAGTCTCCTATTTTTCTACACGTTAGGGAGGTCGTTATACCACATGGGGTTATAATATCAGGTGTGACTATTGGCTTGAGCTCAGATTTTTTGGTTTCCTCGCCATGTTTGAAAGTGGATGGATATTACCTTCCCATGATGTCTATACCAGTGTTAGATCCTAAACATTAATGATGGCGGCTACCCTGGAATTGTAAAAACCTATTAACATATCTTTCCCCACCATCGATCATATCTTTAATTTTTTGGGGAAGATATAGGAGGGAAGGCCTCTTCATCACCTTAGTGGTCCTTTTTAGTTTCATTATGGTTGGATTGTGGAGAACATCCCTTGTTAAGAGTATTGGAATACTAAAAGGAATCCTCATTCTTACGTTCATCCAAATCTTCACAATATCTCCTCTGTTCATCCCAAATATCTATGATTTGAGGGTGTTGTTAAATTATTGGTTGATATTTTTCGATTATCATTTGCACCTTCATCTGCACCTCCTGAAACAGCGATGAGTAACTAGAGGGGATCCCCTGAAGAATGTTTATATATCATTGAAAATCAAGATAGAGTCTTTACTTCTCTTATATAATGTGTGGCCATTTGTGAACGCTACGTCCCTTATTGGTTTTTTAGTGAATCTGGATTCCTTAAACAAAACACATCTCTCGCCGCAACCCTATTTAAGAAGGAATCTCATCCTATTAACCTTGGCTAACTATGGTTGTTGATAATGCGAGGGGATGATAATATATAAGTCTTTATTGATCCCACTGGGGATCCAAACAATCTTTCATTAGAGTATACCCAATGATACATGTCCTGCTACCTTCAAGGGGTATTGGCCACATCAATTTCATGGGTGAATGATTTAATGTCCCGACCCCAGAAGCCCAGAGTCGGTGCATTATTATGTATAATTGGAATGATCATAAAATATCAATTCTCGAATGACCGATTAGTTTAGTATCCTTGGATGTACTAGATACACTCATATGGTTTACATTACTTCATAAAATAGAAAACGAAAACAACATTGTTTCCATAAACAACACTAAGATCCCATTCAATGTCCTTACAGGTCAGCCATAATATACTTATTTGCATCCTAGGAAAAATAAAACATAGAAAGGGGTGAGCTCAGATGCTCAGTAAGGATAACATTATAGCGGAATCTTTCATAAATAATCATAATCATTTAACGTAGTGTATAAGACTAAAAAAATCCTTTTAAACCTGAACTTCAACATAATATAGAAAAGATAAAATCAAATAATTCCATTTACTTATTCACAAGGATATTCTACTACTCTAATAATCACATGAAATATTAATAGCCATTTATAAATGATGGAATGCATAATCCCAGACATTCATAACCACATAGTCAAGCCCTTGTGGAAAGACTACAAATTAGATTTTTTCAAGGCCTTGTGCCAAGACACTAGTTTGTCTCATGAGACCTACCGATGAATCGAGGTGCTATAGTGGGCTATACCCATCACTTACTAAGTCTAATTCATTCCTAATATGAAAAGTTTGAAGTGTAATCTAAGTATTAATATGAAAACTAGCATACAAAATGTCAATATTTTAACCACAACCCATGAATGGAACAAATATAGCACATCCACAGTCAAACATAACTCATTCAATACAATATGGATGATTTTATTATAATAGATCATCCTCAATAGATAATATTGAATGATATTGACATAGATGAAAATAATCATCCAAACTATTTGAGAGAAATATCCCCCTTTTTCTTGAAAATATATAAAAGTCTCACTATTTATCAAGAATCCATTTAAAATATATTTTTTAATCAAAGTGTCCCATACCACTTTGAATATCTTTAAAGGAATTTAAATTTTAATATTTTAATGCCCATATAAATAAATCCTTAAAACAATTTTTAAAACAAGGACATTAATGAGAATGATTTAGAATAATAAATCTTTAAAACATTTTAAAATGATATTTTAGTTAGAGTTCCTAAATAAAATATAGACACTTGAATACATATAATTGAGTAAATCAAAAATTTATAATATCATGAGAATAAAGGGATTCATTATATACTATGTCATGGTACAATATATATACACCAAACAAATGTGATTTGGCTCATAACGACAAAGAATACTCAATAGAATGTAAGTTGAGATAAAATCCCTTATAAAGACCATATCCTTATGTTAAGGATAAATGAATGGCATAATTATGTGTGACATATATAAATACACTCAATATGATTGGATATTCAGTGTAAATCAATCGGAGGAAATTCACACATATTCTTGTAAAAACAACGCCAATGAATTGGATGTTTAACTTAATGAATGGAGATTGAGTTAAAATTACTCTTATCTAGTTCATATCGATGAAATGAGAATTTTTCAATGGAGTGATTATTTGTATCAAAAGTATATCCATAGAAAGGTTAGTGGAAATTATGACATAGGCAAATGAAAAGTGATTACACACATAATCATTGAGTAAAATAATCAATGAAGTATGTGTAAAGTTGAATAGGTGGAAATTGAAATATTGAATTCCATTATCGATTTGGAAACATATGAAACATAAAACCATCAAAGAAGGATCATAAAAAGATGATGTAAATAAAAATAAATTATATTATATTACACTATCAATACAATCAGGAGCAGTACACACCACATGCAATAAATAAGTGGTGAACAATGGAAATCTCACGAAATTAAAAGTGAGATAAGAAAACCCTTACAATGTTAATATTCCTTGGTAGAGGGTAGGTTAAAATCCTATATAATGGTAAAATAATTGATTTTAAATTATAAAATAATCATTTACATTAATATGATATCATATATGATCTTTAAACATTGCTTTGTTAATAATATCTTAGGATTATTATCGTTTTAGGTGTTAACAGATTCGTTTTCCTATATATTATTTATTATGTGAGACATATTTTTATTAATGTGATGTATATTATTAATATCCAAAATGATATCATGTCTCTAAACATTATTTTTAATCATCAAATGAAAGTTAGTTTTGAATGGATACGATGGGGATTGAATCTCATCACGTTCATGGAGACAGTAATCCGTACGTATGCACAAGTGACTATATCATTCTTTTGATAATAAAATAACATATAATTGTACATTTTATCATATATGAAGAGTCATTATCATGTTATATTTATTACTTACATCAATTACACATCATTATTATATGCATCCAAATTATAATTTATTGAATAACAATTACACCACGACCTGGAGACGGTAAGCCGTACGCACACACGTATGGTGACATGTCATTCAAAGGATGGATATAATAATGAATATGGTTGTACAATATTAATAATAAAATCATAGTATATATAAGATACTGGATTTATTATTTTAGAGTGGAAACAACAATGAAAAAGGAAATTGAAGAAGAAAGGAACTTGAAAGGGGTGATGAGATATTTACTTCTTCTTCGGGTTCTTCCTATTGATTTGATCAAAATGGATCCATTGGTTGGATTTATGATTAAAGGAGGGCCTCTAGGATGTAGTGAGGATACTTGAGAGGGTATTTGGGAAGAGTTTTTCTTATCCAAAAGGCTTTGATGGTGTGAATTTGAGGGAAGGGGGAGTGCCCTTTTATAAGAGGGTTGAGGAGCACCTTAGAAAAAACTAGAAATATTATTTTATAATCAAATAAATTTCTATTTATAATGTATCCAAAATGGATTATTTAAAGTCTATGGTGGATATGTGTAAAACCTCACTCAACCAATAGGTTTTAGACAGGTTTAAGTTACTATATTAACCTTATATTGTTGATTTAACTCTTAGTTAATTTTTTTGACATTTACCATGTCTCTTTATTTTTTTACATTATATGGATAATAAATTTAATATATACCTATAAGAGAACCCCAAGTGGTTCATTAGTGATAAAAATATCATTATATAATTATTTTTTTTATCCTTATATTTTTAGGAATATAATATCAATTAATAATATTATATTTGTTTTAAAATTATTTAATGTCATTTTTGACACTATTTGGTATTTTGTATTTGATAAATTCATTACAGAATTATTACTTCGAAAAAAATTCATATAACCAACCATAATATGTAATATTAACCTATAAAATTAGTGTAATTCATAAAACGTCTAAAATTACATTTATTTGGATATTTATAGTATAAATTAGTTTAATATTTCATTAATTATATAATTACTGCATCCTCATTGTGTCATTAATAAATTAAATTATTAAATGTCTATAAAATATAAATAAAAAACAATTATGTAGGAAATATTTCTATCTTTATAATGAATATTTATAGTCAAATTTATCTTATGTGTAACCCTATATTAAAAATATTTTAGTTATTAATCATTGATTTTAACTCTTTTAAATCTTCTTTGAAATAAATAATAATAAATGTCCAAATCTAATATTAGTGGACCAAAGAGGTTAATATATTATTCATAAGTTTGTTTTTGGTCTAATTATACTTATCAAATAGAATTATGACATGTATTAGGGTAATAATAATATCATTTTTATCGTTAATTACCCTATTTATGTGTAACCATGGTAAATAAAAGTAAAAAGATATTATTCATCAAAAATTATTTTTATCTTATTGAACCACATTTTACTTTCTGATATCAACCATGTCTCTCATATTTTTGAAATTCTATTCACAGAAGTAGTAAAATTTAGTTTTATGTGAATTTACAAATTCTCCAAAGAGGTGGGTAAAAGACGGTGAAAAGTTTGATAAAATTATTATATATCTAATATTATTATAAACTGACTCCAATGAGTTACATTGAACTTATATAGGTATTATGTATATATTTTGATCTAAAATAACTTTAAATAAAAAAATATTTAAATAGAAATTCGGTCTTAAAATATAACTTAGTGGTTTTCACTATTTATAAAAAATTAATAGTTTTTTGAAACGTACCAAAAATTCACCCTAAGATAATTTTGTTATTCTGAATTACAAAATGATGTCTATTTCACCAAATTCAAAACATAGAAATTGCATTTATTAGTTTAATATTAATTCCCATTTTCAAAACCAAAAAGTGTATTTTTATGAAATAATAACTATCAAAATATTGACATTCGTTTATGTCCAATGTCAAAGTGAAATTACTTCCAATGACCAACATTAGATTAAATGGTAAAAATTAAATCTAAATATACATCAAACACATCCAAATGTATAGTTTAACACTATAAATTATTTGGATTCAAAATGGTGTTTTCAATTAAAATATTTTATATTTCACTATTCACCCAAATATGAATGTTATCAGAAAAACAAAAAAAAATATTATAACTAAATTATTATGTCCCGATCCCAATGAAGAATTTTATTTTGTCAAATTGAGTATATAAAAATTTCAAACATTGGATTTAAAAAAGGGTTTTCGATTAAATGGCGGTAAAATTTCATTTTTTTAAAAATACTTCTTTTATCTGAAAAAAATGAATTTGTCCTTATATTTTTCTTATGAAACTCATAATATGGATTATAAAATTATAAGGTCTATATAATGTTCAAAATTATGTTAATATAATTCATAAACACTTTTAAATGTCTTGTTTGGTAAGTTGTTTTGTGCTTGAACTCGATGTTGCATGTAGTGTAAGTTATTGAATTACGTTGAAGAACTAAAGTACTATATAATCTTGGGGTGTTACATTCTTCCCTCCTTCAATAAATTGCATCCTCACAAATTTTAAAATTGGGATTTTGAATATGACGTAATGTCCCACATCAGAAAAAGAGTCAATAAAACTATCACTTTAAATGAAATAATGAGAAGTAAAAAGGTCACCCAAGATAACCCATACTAGGATTCCATGTAGGAACACATGGATTTGGATGATAAAATAAGTGTAATGTTCTGAAGGAGAGGGATAGAAAACATGATCATGAGAAAGTTAACAAATTAAAAACACAAACATGTGATGGGATAAACGGTCATTAGTTTCCTAGTATGAAGAGTAAACAGACAACATTTTTTTTTTGAAGTTACATTTCATAAAGATAAGGAATTTATTAAGGATATTGACTAAAAACATAAAGAGATATACATAATTTTTAAGTAGAGTTTCATTGATTGATAAATTTCAACCACTAACTCATTTTAATTAACAATAAGTATTCAATATGACTTTGTCACACCAGAAGATCTTGAATAATCTTCTAGAGAATCAATGATCCACAGAAGATAAACTATATATTTACCTTGTCTTTAGGGATTAATCAAAACCAAATTGGATAGTACAAGATATGATGATCCCCTAAAAGGATATTCATTTATATAAAGAAACACTAATCTTAATTTATAAAATTAAACCAACAACACCCCAAAGTTAAATAAATACCATTCAACCAACAATTATACTTAAAATTCTTCAATATAATCCAAAACTAATATTGAAACCCAAAACTTATAAGAATTCGGTTATGTAGTCTTCCACGTTAAATTATATCTCCAAATGGAATCACCTACTCTTAAAGTCACATAATTAAAATTAATTAACCGAATCACATATTCTCAATTATAGGTTAATCATTTCCATAAATAACACAAATCATTATAAATCCACAATAAAAACATAGATAAAAATCCACCATTACACCTTAAATGAAATCCCATAGTATTTTATTTTCCTTGGGCATATAGTGTTCCCAACAATGCGAAAGTATTCCAAAATAACATTTATCACTTAATCACCAAATCATCTTCCAATAATAAGGGTATTCATTTAATAAGAAATAAGATCCCAAATCAACTTATTATTTATCAATCAAAGCCTTTAACTAAAAATAATTAGTCACCGTAACCGGGGACTTCACGTAGTCCAGTGGTAGGCGATAAATCCCAATCACACTCTTATTGTGGGTTTGATTCCCACAGCTTATTCTGACGCGACGGGATGTCGCAAGGTTTTAGTTTTGTCCTTTTTTCAAAAACTATATTTTATAACATTACCAGCATGAGATAAATTCCTTAAAATAACAATAACATAGTTTTACCACAAATGTTATCTCATACCTTTCATTTTCATCCCAAAATATAATAACTTTTAATTGCATAAAACCCAATGATCATATAAAAATAAATGGTTATTTATAAATATATGCATAAGAGAAAAGATAAGTCTTCCTCAAATATCACTTTCACATGAAAAACTTCATGGTTACAAATAGAAGAGAAAATTATTCCAAAGTAATCCCATCAACATGGAGAACTAATACTTTTAAACATTTCTCCAACCATTTATTTCCATATATCTTCTTCTTTGACAATGAAAATATCCTATAGAATATGGAATTAACTCACGTAATCACTAGGCCCCCTAAATTTATGGAAAATGACTGTAAATGGATTGTTGGGACCATTTTTATTTTATTCCATAGTTCTCTTCATTTATCCTCAGAAATTCTCCACTTTATGTCCTTCGTTCCCACATGTAAATCATTTCTTTGTTCAATTGAGACACTTTCGTGGATGTCTCCTTCCACATTTCCCGCATGATGGAAATTGAGGATTCTTTTCTCCATGGTCTCCACTATTGGACCTCTTATCATTAATCAACTTTCTCTTCGTTGTTGAGTCTGGGAGTTGGTTAATATATTCGGTGTTGATCATAATTTTGGAAAACTGATTTTGAATGAACACGATATCTTTTACACCTATCAACATTCAATTTTGTTTCTCATTTCCACAACTATTCCCACCTTTTACAAAATTCTCAATGTTTCTATGACTTCCTTGGAATCCAACCATTGAATAAAACTAGAAAGCCTTGTGTGAGTAACAGTAGTCATAAAATCATTTATAGAATATCATGACACCATATTTTCCATTTGAAACACTTTTGGATTAACCAAGGTCATTTAATCTCATCTTGTATTGAAATACTTCAAATCGGGTTGTATAGAAAATATAAATTATCCAAAGAATATCCCTCATGAGTGTCGTAACCACGAGTGTAGCAAGACCCATTGTCAGGCACTAGTTTCCATTCGAGTCTAGCTCAAATTGGTGTTTTCAGGTTTTACCCCTAGGTACATCTGTGATAGAGCCGCCTCTACCTGCTCATATCCATACAGGGATGTGTTTTTTGGAAAACACACAACATCACTACATTAAAAATAATTTAGGAACTTCCTCTATACTAATCCTCAATGTCTATCTTAGGGATATATGCTCTAATCAGATTTTATGTAAATCTAGTTTCCATGGTTTGTACTAAACTACCTCTCATACCAATAGTAATGCCCTGACCCCAGAAGCCCAGAGTTGGTGCATTATTACGTATCATTGGAATGATCATAAAATATTAAGTATCTAATGACCGATTAGTTTAGTATCCTTGGCAGTACTAGATACATTCCTAAGGTTTACATTATATCATAAAATTGAAAACAACAACAACATTGTTTCCATATACAACACTGAGATCACATAAACTATCCCTGTAGGTCAGTCATAATATACTTTTTTGATTCTTGAGAAAAATAAAACATAGAAAAGGGTGAGATTAGATGCTCAGTAAGGATAAAACTATAGTAAAAACTTTCATAAATAAGCATTAACATTTAAGGCAGTGTATAAGACTAAAACAAATGCCTTTTAAACATGAACTTTAGCATAATATGGAAAAGATAAAATCAAATAATTCCATTTACTTATTCACATGGATATTCTTCTAGTCAAATAATCAAATGCAATATCAATAGACACTTTCATAATGATTGAATGCATAATGCCATATTTTTATAACCACATAGTCAAGGCCTTTTGCCAAGACTACAAATAAGATTATATAAAGGCCTTGTGGAAAGACACTTGTTTGTCTCATGAGACCTAAAAACGAATCGAGAAGCTATAAATGGCACCACCCATCACTTACTAATACCAATTCATTCCTCATATGAAATGGTTGAAGCATAATCTGAACATTCATATTAAAACTATCACACGGAATGTCAATATTTTATCCACAAACCATGATTAGTATAAAAATAGAACATCCACAGTCAAACATAACTAATTCAATATAATATATAAGATTTTTTATAATAGATCATCCTCAATAGAGAATAATGAATGATATTTATGTAGATGAAAATAATCATCAAAAATATTTGAGATAAATATCCCCCTTTTTTTGAAAACATTTAAAAGTGTCACTATTTACAAAGAAGTTGTTTAAAATATATTTCTGAGCCAAAGTGTCGCATACCACATTGAAACTTTTAAAAGTAATTATAATTCTAAAACATTAATGTATATATAAATAAGTCCTTAAAATGATTTTTTAAACATTTACATTAATGAGAATGATTTAGAATAATAAAACTTTAAAACATTTTAAAATTATATTTTAGTTAAACATCCTAACCAAAAGAGAGACACTTGAAAACAAATAATTGAGGTAATAAAATTTTTATAATATCATGAGAATAAATATATTCATGATATACTATGTCAAGGTACAGTATATATACACCAAACAAAAGTGAGTTGGCACATAACAACAAAGAGGACTCAATGAAATATAAGTTGACATGAAATCACTTATAAAGACCATATCCTTAGGTTAAGAATAAATAAATGATATAATAATGTGTGACAAATATAAATTCAGTCAATATTATTGGATATCTAGTGTAAATAAATCATAGGATATTCACACATATTCTTGTAAAAACAACACTAATTAATTGGATATTTAACTCAATGAATGGAGATTAAGTTAAAATTACTCTTATCAAGTTCATATCGATGACTTTAGAATTTATAAATGGAGTGATTATGTGTATCAAAAGTATATCCACGGAAAGGGGAGTGTAAATTATGACATAAGAAAGTGAATTGCTATTCCACACATAATCATGGAGTAAAATAATCAATGATGTTTGTGTAAAGCCGAATGAGTGGAAATTGAAATTTCAATGTCCCTTATTGATTTGGTAACATAAAAAACATAGAACCATGAAAGAAGGATCATACAATGATGATGTAAATATCAATTAATTAATGTATATTATAAAATTAATCCCTTAATGTGTAGTACACACACCACATGAAATAAATAAGTTGTGAACAATGGAAATCTCACAGAATTAAAAGTGAGATAAGAAACCCCTTACATAGTAATTTTTCTTTGGTAGAGGGTAGGTTAACCTCTTATATAATGGTGAAATAATTGTTATTAAATTTTAAAATAATCATATACATTAATATGATATCATATATGATCATTTAACATTTCTTTGTTAAAAATATCTTAGTATTATTGTCATTTAGGGTGTTAATGGATTCGTTTTCCTTTATATTCTTTGTAATGTGAGTCATATTTATTATATATGGGATGTATATTATTCATACCCAGAATGATATCATGTATCTAAAAATTATTTTTCATCATCAAATGAAATTTATTCTTGAATGGATACGATGGGGAATGAATCTCATCACGTTCATGGAGATGGAAATCTGTACGTAAGCACAGACGACAATTTCATTATTTTAATATTAAAATAATATATAATTGGATGGTATATCACATATGAAGAATAATTATCATGTTATATTTATTATTGACATCAATTACACATCATTATTATACCCATACAAATAATAATGTATTGAATAACAATTACACCATGACGTGGAGAACGTAAGCCGTATGTACGCACGTATGTTGACATGTCATTCAAAGGATGGATTGAATAATGAATATGGTTGTAACATATTTATAACATAATCAAATTATATATAATATACCATATTTAAAATTTTGTAATGGAAACAATAAATAAAGAGGAAGTGGAAGAATAAAAAACTTTAAAGAGGTGACGAGATATTCACCTCTTCTTCGGGTTCTTCTTTTTTATTTGTTAAAAAGGGCTCCTTAAGTTGGATTTATGACTAAAATATGGGATCTAGGATAAAGGGAGGATAGTTTAAATGTTATTTGATTAGTTTTTTTCTGATCCAAAAGGCTTCGAGGGTGTGGATTTTAGGGAAGGGGGAGTGCCCTTTTATAAGAGGGGTGAGGGGCACCATAGAAAAAACTAGAAATATTATTTTATAATATAATCTATTTCGGTTTATAATGGCTCTAAAATTTATTATTTAATGTCTAATGTGGGTATAGGTCAAAAACCACTCACCCAATATGTTTTATATAGGTTTGGGTTATTATATTAACTTTATGTTTTAGATTTAACTCTTAGTTAAATAGTTTGACATTTAACATGTCTCTTTATATTTTTATATTATAGGGCTCATAAACATACTATATACTTCCAAGAGAACCCAAAGTGGTTCATTAATGATACACCTATCATTATATAATTCATTTTTCTGAGCCTTAGTTTTTTAGGAATAGAATATCAATTAATAATATACTATTTTTTTAAGAACTCTTTTATGTCAATTTGGACACTATTTGTTATTTTGTTTTTTATAAATTCATAACAGCATTATTACTTGAAAAACAATTCATCTAACCAACACTAATATTTTATATTAACCTATAAAATTACACAAATTCATAAAATGTTTCAAATTACATTTATTTGGATATTTATAGTATCAATTAGTTTAATATTTCATTAATTAGGTAATTACTGCATCATCATTGTGTCAATAATAAATTAAATTTTTTAATATCTAAAAAATATAAATAAAATACCATTATTTAGTAAATTATTTTTTCTTTCTAGTTAATATTTATAGTCGAGTTTATATTTTGTGTAGGCCTATATTATAATGGTTTTAGTTATTAAATTTTGATTTTAACTCTTTTAACTCTTCTTTGAATTAAATAATAAAAATTGTCCAAATCTATTCCATGTGGACCAAATAGGATCATATTTTATTCCTGAGGTTGTTTTTTGTCTAAATATACTTATCTTATATAATTGAAAAATGTGTTAGGGTAATAAAAATATCATTTTTACACTTAATTACCCTATTTAATTTTAACCATGGTAAATAAAAGTAAAAAGTTACTATTATTAAAAAATTATTTTCATCATATTGAACCAAATTTTACTTACTGATATCAACCATATCTCTCGGATTTTTGAAATTCAATTCATAGAAGTGGTAAAATTATGTTTTATGTGAATTTTCAAATTCTCCTAAGAGGTGGGTAAAAGACGGTGAAAAGTTCAATGAAATTCTTATATATCTAAAATTATTATAAACTGACTCCAATGAAGTACATTGAACTTATATAAGTATTATGAATCTATTTTTACCTAAAATAAATTTAAATAAAATAAATATTTATTTAAATAAAAATTCACTTTTAAACTATAACTCAATGTTTTTACTATTCATCAAAAATTAAATGTTCTTAGAAACATAACAAAAATTCACCCTAAGATAGTTTTGATATTCTGAATTCAAAAATGAGGTCTATTTTAACAAATTCAAAACCTAGAAATTGCATTTATTTGTTTAAATTTAATTCCCATTGTCAAAACAAAAAACCATATTTTTATGAAATAATAACTACAAAAAGATTTACTTTCATTTATGTCCAATTTCAATGTAAAATTACATACAATGACCACCATTGGAATAAATGGTAAAATTTTAATCTAAATATATATCCAACCCATTTATATTTATAGTTGAACAATATAAATAATTTTTATCAAAAAAGTTGTTTTTAGTTAAAATATATTATTTTCCACTATTCACCCAAATATGAAAGTTATCCGGAAAACACCAAAAATTTATTGAAACTAAATTCTTATTTCCCGATCCCAAAGAAAAATATTATTTTTTCAAATTGAATATATACATGTTTCAAATATTGGATTTAAAAAAGGGTTCTCCATTAAAAGGCGATAAAAATGAATTTTTTGAAAAATAATTCTTTTATCTGAAAAAAAATAAATTAGTCCTTATATTATGTCTAAGAAACTCATAATGTGGATTCTAAAATTATAAGGGTTATATAATGTTTAAAATTCTGTTAATTCTATGCATAACTGCTTTTGAACGGCTAGTTTGGTAGGACATGGTGTGCTTGAACTAGATGTTGCATGTAGTGTAAGTTATTGAATTACTTTGAAGAAAT
Source organism: Viscum album (assembly GCA_963277665.1). Taxonomy (NCBI): domain Eukaryota; kingdom Viridiplantae; phylum Streptophyta; class Magnoliopsida; order Santalales; family Viscaceae; genus Viscum; species Viscum album. The sequence continues at coordinate 763,630,693 of OY728119.1, read as the reverse complement.
AAAGTACTATGAAATATTGGGGTGTTACAAAAAACCTTTAACTACATCCGGTCCCATTTCTACAGTGCAGACGTCACCCTCTCCCACCATTTATGTTTCATAAATAAGCTATATCCACATTATCATACATTTGGTGGGGGATTCTTTTTCTTATCCTAACACTTTGGAGTGTGACTCAGACTCTATATCTCTGGAAGATACAGTTCACAACCCTACCAAATCTGTTTGAGTGGGACATCCCCAAGAATTTATGATTATTTTGTCAGTCCCCCAATACTATTTCTAAAGACCAAACCTTCTAACATGATAGAAAGTCCTACTACTTCAGTGACTCAAATCTGGCCACCTCCTTTTACTATGATGGAGCTTCCTGATCATATTCCCCTCACGGTGGAGGGGAAAATCTAGAATTCTGATTCTATTAGGAAACATAAAGGCATACAGGGATAATAATGAAATCAAATTTGTACTATTTTCTTAGATTCTACCCTATTATATTTTTCTAATGAGGGGGTGAACTTTTACTAACTACTCATAAAATTAGGCTCGAGTGTCATTGACTACCAACACCTAAATGTAATTTGGAACCAAATTTTCCTTGCTCAAGAGAATCTAGGTAAATGGAAATATAACCATGATATGTTCATCTACTCACCCCATCTAATGAAGTCCATATGAGAAGTTCCCTATGAGTTGAACCATTTTGAGGTTGAGGAATTATTTTCTCATGATAAGAGATTACCCAAAAAAGAAGAACAATGGGAGTTATAGGGTGTATGGAAGGACTAAAAGTGCATCTATCTTTGTCAAGTTCCCATTATGAGGTTATAAAACATGGGAGATACCATAAAGTTATCATGAATTATGTAAATCCAATAGTTGAAGACGAAGCTAAAAAATGACATCCTTGGAGGATTCCCCTGACAACCCATGTCATACAATCATCAATCTACTGAAAATAGAATGTTAGGCTTTGTTGTAACCCATTCATTCTCACCACACTACAATTTTTTTGACATCGGGGAGAGACTCCATAATTTGGGTGTTCTCCCATTATTGTTTCATTTGATGGAGTTGAAACATTTTCCTCTCTAGTGTTTCTACCTCATCATTTCCTGTAGTTCCAATCAATCATAATTGATGATATTTTAACTTTAATTTCGACAATAATTCTATTTCAATTCTAATCAGGGATATCTAATTTGAAATAATTAGGTCATTATCTAAGTATTTCCTTAGATTAGGGTCTTAGTGAGCATAGTTTGACTATTTATATGGTTACTTGGGAAACCCTACAATCATTGAATCTTATATATTATAAACCTAATGTTTTCCACAGATCAATTTTGGTGTGGGATCAGTCAGTATAACATGAATTTTTATTAGGTCAAATACTGAGGGTTATAAAACTAAAAATATTGTTATCTATTATAACTTTTTCATTGCTAGATATTTTTTATATCATACATAACATAGGTTTAGTGAGATAGAACTTGACATTTATCTTGGGTTCCCCTTATATGTTTTAATCCTGGAGACTGTTTTGTCTCTTTTTCATTGGCAGTTTAATTTATTTCCAACTAGACTACCATGACATATTGTTTTAGGATAAAAATCAATGAACATGATTTGTAGGGATATGGACCCAATTTAGATATACTTAACCAATAATGTCCCAATATATTTTAGACATGGAAAAGGGATTTTATTGAACCTGACTTTGTGGTTCTTAGAAGTGGAACATGATAATGGATATTAATGACATTGGGTGTAAGGAATTATTGAAAGCCTAACATAGGGAAACATTTTCCATTGGTTAACATGCCATTTTTGTGGGCCATTTCTGTTGAGTCATCGTGGAGTTGTGTAGATTAGTGCATCAAATGATTCCTTAAGACAATGAGATTCCATTTCTAATGGCCAGATAGATTTATGGGAGTTTGATTTTTTTTGGGTTTTTAAGACCGTGGTAGAAGTCCTTTTAATGGAATGATGTCTGATGGTGATACGGGAATTTGAATCGTCTTTGGTTGTGAAACTACTCCACCAAGAATTTGACTTGTGTAAAAGAGGGATTGATAATTTCATAGTTTAATGTCATACTATGAGGACATTTAAGAATCATGAATTAAATTCACCTTAAATTGACCAAGAAGAGAAGTAAATGAATCGTCCCCTACATTGTAGTTCAAAGAGAAATGGTCCATCATATTCAGGCATGAGATGGGGGAAATAATGTAAACTATAATCTATAGGGTTTAAAAAACCAAGGATTAACATGAGACATAAATGTCCTAGGGTGTATAAAGAAAGGAAAATCATATCCTAATGATGCGTTTGCCTTTGGTTGATGGCCAGTTTTGTGGGAAACATATGAAAATCCACTGGGTAATTATGTGTATAGTCAAAAAATGGTGTCTAAATGACACTAACCTTCCATCTCTAGTAGCCATGGATGATTAGGGGGATTCATGCCTTTCTACACACAGAGTGAGGGAGGTACCCTTATATAGGAATTGAATGGATGATTGAATTTTAGGGCTGGGTCTGAGATACATGCCTCAGGTATCACTATATATACTTATGAAGATAGAATAAATTAAAATGTAGTTCATGTAATGTTTTCCTATATACAGATATGATTCACAACTATGGGTGGGGAATTTTCGTTTCATGTACGAGATTTTCCAATAAATTGGGACTCTTGATCAACTTTCCTGTGAAGATTCATTTCATGTAAATGATCATGAATGGAAGAAATTCATTGGTGTATCATTTTTTAATAATTGAAATAGTGTATCAGGTATCATGGCGTTTTAATTTCAACTGATTTGCTCATTGATATAAATTCCCCATGTAACAAAAAGTTAATTTGGATATTGTATTCTGACATGTCCAAGATGTGAGTAATAATGAATGTATACAGCACAGTTTTAGGGGGTTTTAGATTAAGAGAAATGATATAGGGCATAGAATCCATTGGGAAAACATTATTATGAAAATCCTCTAATAAGGATGATTTTTTTTGGTTAAAAAATATTCTTTGGGCCACATATATAGAGCCACTAGGGAATTGTGTGCATAGTCAAAAAAAAAGGCATCATAAGGATAGTGAAATTACAGTTCTGAGGGTGAGGGATGATTATGAAGACCCAGAATTACTAAAAACATGGATTTTATTGAATGGATCATATGGTCTTGGATATTCTATAAACAACTAGGCTACAATTATCAATGAATCTATGAATTCTACTACATAGATCTAACTCATATATTGGGTTCAGAATTTTGACTCCACTTGTGGAGCAGGACTGAGGTTTGATGATCCAAGAATCCAAGAATTAGACTCCCCACATAGGTGGAGGGAAATGTTAGATATATTTCAGTCTTGTTTTAGTTTAATGTTTTACAGTTAAGACATTTGGCTCTCTATCACGGCGAAAACAACCATAACAAGACTATTAAGGTAATACCGCCAGGACTACTTGTCATTGGATGAATATCAATGGAAGTTGGGAAATTTCATTCTGAACCCCCTAATCCCATGTAGGTCATGTCTGGTGTGTAGATAAAGATGTCACAAGGGTTTCAAATAATCCACTGGGGATGACCTAATCAATGAAATGATCATTTTATACTTTGGGTGATATTATGCAATTCATCATCATGTAGCTCAGTCGTTTCATCATACACATTTATTTCATATGATTAGGACCATTTCCATATAGTTTAACATAATTTGTAATTGATTTAGGAGAACCAACATGAAATGGGGGACATGTGATTCTTATTAAGATAGTCTTGAAAATAGTGCATGTTTGGGAGCCTTCTGCATTGACCTAGTATGCATGTCAAAGGGATACAATATTTTGTCTTTATGTACCATGTACAGACCTGATTCTTGGGATCCAGGTAGCACTACATATACAATGTGATTATAGGAAACACACCACACATATTTCCTTATATAAATTACTCTGTGTATGTAATATCTATACAGAAGGAGAGGGATTTTTTTTAATTTCGGGGTGGTTTGTCTAGGATTTTATTCTAGGTGTCTCAATATATCCCATGAGTAATGGATTAAAGAAGAATGTAGTACTATTTCATAGAATGGTTGATGAATGATGAAAAAGTTCATTTTCCACTTAGGTACAAACATTGGGGGTCTATGTAGTTTGACATCATGTGGTAAGAGAATTGGTGGCTTGACATGAACAAGATATATATTATTGGTATAGGTATTATTAATTCATGCGTAAAGGATATTGGATGCATAGTTTTTCATCTTGTTGGAGGGACTAAATTACAGATAAAGGCTATGAGTATGTTTAATATAATCGGGCTGAGATATTTAGGTATGTCCCCAACGTGAGGGGAGAAAGAATCTATTAACCATGATCATGAGGACCCTCAAGGATAGTGTAATGATATGGGGATTGGGATACATTTGAAGTAAAGAGGCAGAAATAGTCTTTCCTACTGATGAATCTACCTTTTTTTACAACAATTTTATAGGAATCTTATGCAGAGTTGTAGTGGAATTGTGCATATAGTAAAACCGTGGTGATCATTGGACACTGACATTACATTTATGAGGGCAGTGGATGTTATTGTGATTCAGAAGTTTCCTAAGTTATATAGTTTGAAAGATGAAAAGGGAATTTATGGGTATACATGAAATATCTAGACCATGTTTAGTTGTGAATCATGGGATCCCCTACATGGATCTGACTTATAAGAGAAGGAAATGTGATCCTTTAAAAACCATTGATGAGGGAATTATAGTTTAGAATCTCATGACAGAAATTGTATTTTAATATAGGATAATAGGGAATTTTTATTTTCTGGTTTTTCATGGATAGACCTAGGTTTATAAATCGGGTAACCAATTTATATCTCATTGTAATAAGAATCAACATACTAGTAGTACATGGGGTAACTTGTAATATAAATTTTTTGTTGTTAGGACTTAGGCCATGCAGTTTTATGTCTTACGGTAAAAACTCAGGCCATGTTGTTTTACGTATTAAGGTAAGGACTCAGGCCATTATTGAATTCATATACTTGTGAGGAACCCTCCACTAAAACTCTTTAGACTATTTGAGAGTCAGTCGGTGATAAAAAAGGGATGAAAATTATTATTATACTACACATGGGGGAATAGGGATGGAGGATAAAATTTTTTCCTTGAATATTTTTCCGCATGAAGGCCCATTTTTGAATCCCTGAGTGCTAATTAGGTACCCTATATGGATGGGAATAAACACGAAGGATGTTCTACAGATTTTCCTATGAAAGTAAAACCAATATGTAGGGGAAGAGAATTTTGATCTGCTGTCAGCTGGACCCAAGGACGTCGAAATAAGGCATCCCAACATATCTTGTGATGGCAGGAATCATGCCACACATAGTTCTAAGATGGATGTTATCTGTGGTGGACTTACCCATGCATAGAGAAGGGGAATCTCTTATTTTATATAGAATATGGGATAATATATAAGATCCAAGCATCAATACGTGTCATTCTAGGTAATTAATCATTATATATACAGTTCTAAAAGTAACATTCTTCTATAGGATTGTTACATATACAAGAGAAAGGTAAATTTGAATTTTGGTGGTGGATAAAGCAGGAGGTACAATCCATGTGTCAATATTTATCCTGATAGGGTAGGAATCAAGAGCCAAATTTTTCTAAGGCTCCCTATACTAGTCGATCGCGTGCAAAGGTAGGGGGTATTTTTTTAATTTTTCTATGACCTCATTATGCACGATTAACCATTGTTTGTGTGGGGGGGGGGAAGCCTTTTTCATAATTCTAAAGCTCCTATGAGTTATGTTAAGTGTGAGAAATAAGGAATAAAAAGGGTAACCTATCACAATAAAGAGGTATATAGAGGTTCTATGGAGAAATTTTGTAACATGTGGTGGAAATAATATGACGTGGGATCAAGGTGTCTCTACATATCCCATTGGAAGCTGGGAATCAGTTTGTACGTAGTTCTCTAAAGATACCTCCTCATGTAGGTATAGTCCATACACAAAGAGGGAATGCATCTTTATTTGGTGGTGGATGGTGTCTGAGCTAGGCATATTCATCACTAGGTATCCAATAAAGATAGTAATAAAGACCCACAATGTTCATGAAAAAAGTCCATACATATTTTTGGTCCAAACATAGGGAGAAAGGTAATTTTTTTATCCATTTTGGGATTTTTGGCAAGAACATAAGATATGTGAATCACTACATATCCTATAGGGTTAGAAAGAAATCCACACTTATTTTTGAAGAATAGAATCTCATTTGGACTTGGCACTCACATGGGAAACTTACAGGGAACCAAGGAGCATATTACCTTTAATCGGCATAGATCTGAAATCTGTATGGTGAATCCTTGACTGAAACATAATAGACCCCTTACAGTTTAATATATTTTAGTATGGATGAGAGATTCAATTTATTTTAATGATATGCAGTTAGGACATTGGTTCATGAAATTTTATGTCATTTGGTTAGGAAGTAGTTCACACAACATGAGTGGAAGGGCATGTTGTATACATTCAGTTTATTGTCGTGCTTTTAGGATGCATCATAATGTAGTTAAAGGTTATGTGATTATGATGAAGGTTCTTAGCAGTTTTACATCATTCATCTTGGACGTACATGGTGCTATGTAGTTTAATGTCACACAGCTAGGATGAAGATCGAATAATTAAAAAATTTATAACATTATGAATCTAGTATTGGTGTGAGTAGTGATGATATTTCCATCCATTTAAATTAATTCATATGATTAGTTGAAGTAGACCTTATGTATTACATATCTTACATACCATGTTTTCTCCAATTTCAATGATTTATATTTTAGTATCATCAGAGTTCTAAGGACCAACACTATTTATCCTTCGAGGTAAGATGTGAGGAAAATATTTTTTGAAGGCCCATTGAATATAGTGTTGGTAGATTTCCAAATGGTGTATAGTGTGAAATCCTTTATAATCGATTCACCAAAACCTTTCAAAACATTTCGGTTATTCATCATCTATGGACAATCAATCCAAAACAGTGATGTGGAGAAATGATAGTTTATCGTGAATAGGCATAACTCCCACCATCCCATATACTTATGAATAATGGGCCACTTTAATTGACGTGCAATTTGTGGTCTTTTAATACCATAAACCATGGAGGGGATTGTATGGACATGATTTCCTGTATTTTGCTACTATATTCTAGATTATATTGGATATTTTATTTTTTATTACTTCTACATGAATGTTTTCTACTCCATGGTTGTGGGATTTACATATTCCTTGATGCCATACTGTTGATATAACTTGTCTAAAATGGACAAATCTATAATTGGTTCCATTTTTTGGAAGTATTGTGTGAAAAACACTAAATATGGTGATGATGTTGGCTTTCAATGATATGACAATGCTTTTATCCTCGAACTCTTGAAAGGGAACAACCTCTTCCCATTCGTAAAAGAAGTTGGTTCCTGTGAGAATATACATGAATTTTTAGGATGGGGTAGGAGGGTATTTCCCCATGACATCCAATACCAATATAAAAAAGTCCATGAGCAGATGGATATATTAAGAAACTTTAGGGGATAGTGAATAAACTGGAAATAACTAGTATATAGTAGAACTTATTGGTGAATCGATCACAATCTTGAATCATAGTGGGTTGATAGTAACTAAGACATATAATTTAGTGGGAGAGCTTGGATTCTAATTGATGCACTCCATAAGCTACAACATGCACTTATTTAATGATGGTGGTGGCCTATTTTACATCATCACACATGATAAGGTCCCCATCAAGGCCTCACTTATATTGGACCATATTTTGATTTTTTCCATTACATAAGAAGAAGATGGTTTCCCATCTCTAGATTTTTTCCCTTCGAGTTCTATCTGGTGGGATTTATCTCTTTTGAAGGTAATCGATAATGTTATTTCTCTAGAAATTTGTATTAAAAATATTCTTAGATATTGGAATGATCAAATTGATTTCTTCCATTTTGTCTTGGACTTATGGTAAAACCATTAAGTGGTGGGTAATGCAGATAATTATTTCATTCTAATCAATGATGGATAGAGTTGTGGATACCTTTTGTAATCCATTGTCTAGCACATTTTTTTACTAGGGGATACAAGTAAATGACATATCGAATAGAAAATCTACCATTAGTTGTCAAACATGGTTTATAAAATGGGGGAATCTCCACTTTCATGATAAAATAGTCAATATATACATGCATGATGAGTAGCTCAAAATCTATTTTACCTTGAGGTGTTTGGATTTTCCTTAAAGTTCCGTTTCTAGGAATTTAATAAGGTCCCCATATTTTTATTCATTATTTGTGAAATCATCTCACAGTAGGAAGTAATATGGCCGATCTACCTTTTTGGAAGACTTGAGTACGACTCATAGCCCCACTTTTCTAAGCATGGGGTTCTTGCATCCTTTTTCCTATCAGTATTCTTGTGGAATTTTGAAAGATAATTTACAACATCTAGAGATCCTTCAGAATAGATAACATAACCTCATTGAGCAGTTAAAATTACAATGGAGCCACCTCTATTGAGGGATGATCTATCTGGAACTCCTTCAACTCTGGGCTGTTGACATATTTCTGAGGCAATGACAATATATCAAACTTCTTGTAGGATCACCACCCACCATGAATGGTGGTCAGTCGACAATGGATGTAAGAGAATATACTATAGTGGGTTTCTATATGAGACCAAATATACCTTGTAGTGATGAATGTAATTCCTCAACTTTTAGAATTCAAAGATAAAATCCATGTTGCTCTTCATAATATTTAAATACCATGTATCAGCATTGATCTAGGTTTTTCGAAGATAATGAAGTCTATTTTGGATGCTGGCATCATTATTCTATTCCATGAAGGTGATTGGTGATATCTCCATGGAATTCAAAAACATAATGAACAGTATTCATTCAACAGAAGGCATTAGAATTAGTGGGATTAAGAGATATATCTTTATATTTTCAAATGATTCCTGAAAATCATCATTCCATTGATATTATACCAATTTTTTTCATCAACCTGGTGAAGGAAAAAAATTTACCTACGATGTTAGATATAATGTTCCAAATGTAGGACATGTTTCTTTGTAATCTTATCAACTTAGTGAGGTTTTGATGAGGTGAAATCCAAATGATAGAATTCGTCTTCTCAAGATCAAATTCCATGCTATCATGGATTTATGACAAAGATGAGGAATTTTTTTGAGGTGATGATTAATGAAATATTTAAGTGAACCATTATTAGACTATGCTTTCACAATTTGATGAATTTAGTGTCATGATATGATAGGTGGTGTTAGCTCTATCCTGAATTCACCACTAAATCGTGCACATATAATTTGAAGAACATTCCTAGGAAGGGGTTTTAGATGTAGTGAATGGAACATTGATAAGTGGTTCCCACATTTTTCAAACCAAAGAGCACTACCTTGTAGAAAAATACTAACAGGGGCCCTAATAGTAGTTTATTATTCATCATCTAGGGATATTCAGATAAGGTTATTTCCAGAATATACATCCATTAACAAAATATCCACGTATCCAGTAGTTGTATCAATAAGAAATTCAGTCATCGGGACCACGGAACCATCTTTCAGGTATTGTTGATTAATATCCATGAAATTGATACATAATATGATTTTCCAATTTTATTTTTTGATGAGAACTATTTTTTTCCATCCAGATGGGAAATTATACCTCCCAAATGAAGTTATCATGGATCATCTTGTCAATTTTATCCTCTATTTTGGAATCATGTGTCGAGTGAGTGTTTTGAAAGATTTATTATAACCACAATGGTTTTCTAGTAGGACAAGGTGGTGAGTGGCCACCTCAATATTGAAACCAATTATTTCTATATAGTTTCATGTGAAAAAATATTTATTCTACTTTAGGAAAAAATTATATAAATCTTTCCCTTTAGATGACATGCCCTCCCAAATTAGAGTGGGTTGTGAGTCTTCTTTAGTACTCATTATTATTTCCCAAAGTTCATCAATGTTGGTAGAGGCTCCCTCCTCAAATGTAAGAGGAGAATACCTAAGATCTTATTTTTCCTCCTCCTCTATATCTTTACATATTAATCTTTATCTATGGGGTACAATTCTCTAGATGATATGTTCGAAATTGGGAATGGAGACTCAACTCATGTATTTTTAGGATCAGACATATTTTTATGTCCCAACTGACTATGGATAATTCTCTAGATAGGGTGGGGTGAAAGGTTAATGAGTTTCCATGGCTTATTTTGGTGATGAGGCATTATATTTTTCATTTGTGGGTGAGTCTGGAACAACATGGATCTTTGATGATGGGTTAAGGGCGATTTTATTTGATCACTCTTCATCATCAATGGGGCCTGTGCAATTTTAAACACTACGTGATCTAATTCCATGACAAATATCATAAATATGTATGAATATATGTCTAAATGTTTACCCATGTACTCCGGCTAATTGATGAGAAGTATGCATTCTTCACCGAGCTCCCTCAAAGGGTCTCTAAGGACCATATCAAGTCCATTTTGTGTAATAACCCGAACATTAAGCAATAAAATTACATTTATTTTAATTTAATGTTTTATTAATATAGAAAAAACATGAAACTATTTAGTTTTATTAATAAAATTGGATTTAAATTACCATTATGTAACCTTATCATTGATAATATAACTCTTGAAAATTGACCACATGATTGGTATACAAATAATGTTTTAACAAAACCTTTTGACATAGACAATTGATATGATGGCCTCAACAAGTAGAATCATTCCCTATGAAGACCATTTATTAGATCTTCTTAGGGATATATTTTTTTTGGATTTTTCATAAACCAATCCCAATCTGATATCCAACAACTTATGAATGAGTGAAACTTTTTACAGGATTCATTCAAGCTCATCGAGATCACAACCCAATCCATCTTCACCGAACGACCCCCTGAAAGACACTCCATCACACACCTCAATATTAGGGAATATGCTTGTGTAATAATTGGATATTTAACAAGAACCAATCAATATTATTATGTGATTTTTTTTGTATTTAATAATGAATATAAATTCATTCTTTAATTTTTTTTAAATTATTTTTAAAGAACAAATTGTATTTCTGGTTAATATTCAAATTAGATTATAAAATCTATTTTGATGAATTAATGTATTTTTTATTAAATAATATGTTAATAAAATATTATTAAAACATTATTTTTATTAAATATAAATGATCTTATAATTATTATGAAGTCAATTGTAATTTTTATTATGTTTTGAAAATTGTTTTTCCCAAAACCAATAAATATTCAATAAATGTTGGTTTTTATTTTAAAAGTTAAAATTCAAATATTTATAAAATTATCTATATAAAACTAATATTATTTTTGTAATCAGGACATGAAATTTATCCAAAGAATAATATTTTATAATTATCTTAAGAGAGTTGAATATTTTGTTACAAATTAAACACCGTAAAAATATATAATGTATTTTATGACATGATAGTGACCCAATAGTGATATAATAAAATAATATAAAATGTATATTCTAAATATATAAATATTGTTTCTGTAAATTAATTAAATTTTAGGTTTATTTGATTACTTTTATAAATCCTTAGTGATTCATCCAACAAATATAAAATATTTTCATATTTTAAAATCATTTCATTAAAAGTGATAATCACCTCCCCATAAGCGAGGAAAATATTTTAATATTTTATACTATTATCATTTAAAAAAAATTAAATCTCTTACCTTTTCTAGAATCCATGGGAAAAACAATGGGAAAGTTTGTGGTTTTGAATATTTTAATTTCTAGTTTCCAAAACCAAAATAATAAAGAATTCCCCCACCATCCCTATATAAACCCACCCAAGAACCCATTTCTCTTCACTCATGCCCATGGATGATTGACCAAACTCTTCCTATACTCTATATATTCCTCTTAAGGTTCACCCAAATTACAATTAAGCATCACCCAAGTCTTTGGGGTCACACATCTATGTTAATAATTCTTCTCCTCCACATTGAATTCAAGCACATTTTTTTTATTAGTTGTTTTATTTGTAATTTATTTTATGAAAATTAATTTTTGACATTTAAGTTGACATAAAATTGATTTTATTTCAATGTTGGATCATTTATAATCCCTCATTTAGATCCTTATCTAAGCCTTTACTATAGAGGAATTCCATAAAGGATCCTCACTTTCCTCTCCTCCTTTCAAATTCAAGCATCTTATTTGAATGTAGTTCCTATTGTTTTAAATGGTTAAAATTTAATTCATTTATAATAAATAAATTAAATTTACTATGATTTCATTTAAATTATGGATCATTTATCATACCCTATTTGAATCCATACATAAGCTGTTACTCTATTGAAATTCTGTAAGGCATCTCCCTCTCTCATTGTTATTCAAGAACATATTTTATGTCATGATTTTTTATTTACATTTACTTATTTTGAGATATTTTATTACACGAATCATTACAGTCTATTTTATTTATAAATGATTGTAACTTCATTTCACTCCCATTATCCTCCTATGATCCTTTAAACATAGTAGTTACTATGCTAAAATTTTATAAGGGTTTCTCAATTCTCATTTCCATTCAAGCCTTTCTTTTTTATCATGCCTCAAAATTCCATTCCATATGTTGGGATATTATGTTACATGATCTCTTTACAATACATCCCATTTATAAATAATGATATACCCCTTTTTATCTCATCATCCCAATTTATGAATTTCAATATAACGCTGTTATTCTGCCAAAATTGCTCCCTTATTTTCCATGCATAAATCATCGTGTATAGAATGCCATTCCCATTACTCTACCAAGGTTATTCACTTTTTTGAACATATACATATCTAATGTAAACATAAAAGTATTAATTCATCATTCCATGATTGTGGAAAAACTGATGATGTGGAATGAGTCCATATTATGTTATCTATGTGGAAAATTAAGCATGACATTGAAATGATTGTGATGGTTTTACAAAGATATCAATCCATTGAATTGGGTAATGTTTAGTATCATGATTGTAACACCCTGGTATTTTATGTGAAGTATATTTTTTTATGTCTTATGTTATACGCAACATCAAAAAAATCTTTCGCTACACACAACACAATCTTGTCTTGCTTTACACAAAATCGTGACCTTCCATGATAGCATGAGTTGTACGCAATACTGAGTTTCACTAAACAATGTTATGCTATTAAAATATTATATAAACTAGCGGTTATGAATAGTAATACCCAATTATTGAAATTTTATAAATTTTATCAGTCAAAATGGACTTCATTTTTGGATTAAGAATATCGAAATTAGCCTAGGGTAAAATTTTGGTATTTTTCTGAAAACTTTCAATTTTTGATGAATAGTGAAAACATTGAGTTATTGGTTAAAACTGAATTTTTATTCAAATAATTATTTATTTTTATTTAAATTTATTTTAGGTAAAAATAGATACATAATACTTATATATGTTCAATGTAATTTATTGGAGTAATTTTATAATAATTTTAGATATATAAAAAGCTTATTGAACTTTTCACCGTCTTTTACCCACCTCCTAGGAGCATTTGCAGTTGTACAAAAAACATAATTTTACCGCTTATGTGAGCTGAATTTCTAAAATCTAAGAGACATGGTTAATATAAAGGAGTAAAATCTGGTTGAATATGATAAAAATATTTTTTGGTGAATAGTAACTTTTTACTTTTATTTACCACAGCTAAATGTAAATAGGGTAATTAAGGGTAAAAATTATATTCTTATTACCATAAAACATGTCCTAATTCTATTGGATAAGTGTAATTATACCAAATACAACATTAGTAATAAAATATTACACTTTAGGTCCACTTGGATTAGATTAGGACAGTTATTATTATTTTATTTAAAGACGAGTTAAAAGAGTTAAAAACAAAGATTAATAACTAAAACATTTTTAATATAGGGTTATACATATGATAAATTAGACTATAAATATTCATTAGAAAGATAAAAATATTTACTACATAATTGTATTTTATTAGTAATTTTTTGACATTAAATAATTCAATTTATTTATTACAAAATGATGATGCAGTAATTAACTTATTAATGAAATATTAACATAATTGAAGGTATAAATACAAGAATAAATTTAATTTGAGACTTTTTATGAATTAAAATAAATTTATAGGTTAATACGAAATGTTATAATTGATTTTAGTATTTGTTTTGGAACTAATAATGCAGTTATAATTTTTTAAAAAATCAATTACCAAATAGTTTAAAAATTGACCTAAAATAGTTTTTAAAACAAATATTATAATTTATTTGTTATTATAATCCTAAAAATCTATGGATCGGCCAAATGAATAAGATAAAGCTATATATATTAATAATTAACCACTTGGGGTTCTTTTGGATTTTTATAGTATGTTTATTAACCATATAGTGTAAGAAAACAAGAAGACACGGTGAAGGTTAAATTATTTAACTTATATTTAAATCTAAATGATAAGATTAAAATAGTAATATAGACTTTTCTAAAACCTATTGTATGAGATTATTTTGACCCATCCCCACATTACCTTTGAAATAAATCAAATTGGAGCTATTATAACCCGTATATGACTTTATTATAAAATAATATTTTATGTTTTTTTCTAAGGTTCCCCTCTCCTCCCTTATAAAAGGGCATCTCCTCCCTCTCCCCCTCACACAATTTTGGGCCTTAAATCTCAGAACAACCCTTACAATTTCCCTTCTAAACTTCCCTAGAAACATACTATAGGCCCTGGTCTTCTTCAAAGACCACGTTTAGTTCCCATAAAGGAGGATTCAAAGAGGCGTGTCGAAGAAGAGGTAATATCTATTACCGATTCTTTCAAATTTATTTCTTCTTCTACTTCATCATATTTAGTTGTTTCATTATGAAGTAATATCATCAGTATCACTAATATACTGATATGTTATTATAAATATGAAACAAACCTGTTTCACTTTCTATCCATCCTACAGAAAGAAAAATCACCGCGCGAGCATACGTACGGAATACAGTCTCCATGCTATGGTGTAATCTGTTTACCACCACCATCTTAATTGGATGGGTATAATGGTGTAAAGAATAACTATATATGATTATTTTAAAGTGATATTTATTCTGAAATAGTATAAATATACATCAATACTATTCCACGATCATGGGAACGATATCATTTCTCGTGCGTACGTATGGCCTACCGTCTCCATGATGTGATGCGACTCGTTATACTTGATCTTCGTTGAATAATGATTATATAAATGAATTGAATGAATAAATATGATATATATTACACTAATATCATTCTGGAAATTAGGTATCTATAACCTAAAAAGAAGAAGAATAATTTATTGGACAAAACATGCATAAGAACATAAAGCAATGAACACCCGAATAACAAGTAGCAATGAAATATTACTAATAAGAAGATATGAATATGACCATATATGATATAATAACAATGAATATGATTCTGTAATAAGTCAATGAAATTATTTAAATAATTATACAGGAGGTTCAGATACGTACAACGAAAATCGGATCTAAGGTAAGGGAAACTATCACAATCTCATTTTTTTCCGAGATTGTTTATACATCAGAATTTACTGGGGCATATTTATCTACAACATCCATGTTTCTTCAATATTTAATATTATTTCCATCCAACTAAAATTTTTTAAATCTAATTTTACCCGTTAGTGAGTTTTTAGTAAAAGATATGAAAGGAATCTTTTGTCATTTTTAGTACAAGGTGCTTTTTGACTTTTCCAGCAAATGTACGAGAAATTTTTTTTTTAACTAAGAATGTATTTTTTTGATTCCATAGAACATTATTTACATGAAGAATCCTTTGCATGTTTTCAAGTTTATTTTTAATCATCTTTTTTTAGTTTAAAATTTTATGACATGTTAAGAAAGGAAAAATGTTTTTGAAGTAGAACGGATATTTTCTTCAAGAATGGAGTTCAAGTGTTTTATCAAAATTATATTCCATCTAAGATAATATAGGGTTTTTTCTATCCCTATTCTTAAATTTATTTGATTATGTTACGATGGAATTATATTTATGATTTCCTTTTATCTTATTTGGATTATGTTATGATGGCATGATGTTTGTGAATCCCATTTTTATTACATGGGTTATGCTATAATGTATGATTTATGATTTTGTGGCACACATACGAATGGTTTCATTATGAGATGGGTGGGACCTATATCTCCCTCCAATGCATTGGGTAAAGATTTATATCTCATTAGATAGACATGGCTTGAACGAAAAGTTAATCTGGTTTCGTGATATGGGACTGGTACGAGGACTGAACTCGGTTCAGAAATGGACTTTTTCTACTAAGATAGTCTTGGCAATGTGTCCTTAATAATAAGAAATGATTGTCTATGATTATTTGTGTATGCCACAAAGATTCATGTTTTATGTAATGATTATTGGGATTACATTTCACTACTATGATTTATCCCATGTTATGATATTAGGATCTCTTTTACAGGTTAAGATTTTCGAAATGCTATGTTCTTATGTATCTGATATTTCCTTTTTTTCCATTACTGATCATTTGAGCTCACCCTTTTGTATGTTTTCTTTCCCCAGGTCAGGAAGAAGGTTCTTAAGTAGGATATTCCAAAAGGGACTCTATATATGATGTAATAAATGAGACACGATGTAGATACTTAATGAACCAGTTTTTTATATTTCCTAGTTTCTAAAGAAACTATACCTATATGGTACTACCCTGGTTTTGTTATATTTTGTAATATGTATGCTTCAATTATGAAGTAATAACAATGTATGTAAAGTATGGGTCGTTATAGTTGGTATTAGAGGAAAGGTACAATCAACCTTTGAAAAATAGGATGTGAAAGCCCTGGTAAGAACTCTAAGGATATGTCTAAACAGAGAACAAAATATTACTATTTTAGAAATTGCCACGATCAACCTATGATAAGACATAAAGTGTGAAATTTTATTCTTCATTATGTGGTTTTCCTGTTATTATTAGTTTTTCTCACACTATGCTTCTTGGTTTTAGTCAATGGCTGGAAACCAAAGGAACCATGTTAATGCTGAATGCGACGGGAAATGCAATGACTGTCCCCTTGAGCAACCAAACATTATGGGAGTTGGAATGAAAAATCATGAATCCATTCTCACACAACATTCTAAAGCTATGAATCATACAGGACTTCCAAATAAGCAAAGAAAGGAGAAACATTTTGTTGAATCCTTCACGAGGAAGCATCCACAAACATTCAGCGGGTCTACTAATCCATTAGTTGATTAACAATGGATCAGTACTACTAAAATGATATTTTCAGTTCTTTATTGTTATGAACCTCATAAATTCATTGTAGCAGTATATCAATTAGAAGGTAAAGCTGATCAATGGGGGAATCTTATTAAGAATTCGAGGCAAAGGGATGAAATTGAGTCCATGGAATGGGACGAGTTCATGAACTTATTTTTTTAATAAGTACTTCCCTCGTATTCTTTGAACAAATTTGGAGAAGGAGTTTCTTGAAATAAAGGAAAAGGATGATGAATCTGTTGGTACCTATGAGGAAAATTTTACAAGACATGCAAGGTACGCTTCTGGGATTATTATTCAATCTGAGAGTAATATCGATCGATTATTTAGGGGCTTAAAACCATGTCTTCGAAGGGCGTTATCCATAAGGGACTTCAATAGCTATGAGGAAATAATTCTATGTTCTCTGAAGGTTGAGATGAATATTGGAGTAACCCATCAGTCATATGCATTTGATAAGAAGAGGACAATGGAATTCAAAGGTAAATCTAAAGACCACACTAAAAATAAGATGAGTTTTACCTTATCCTCAATGTGTGGAAATAAAAATGGTGGGAATTGTCTTAAAGTTATAAGTAAGTGTTTCAAATGTGAAAAACAAGGTCATCGGGTGTTTGAATCCTGTAATGATAGGAAAAGATATCTAGTGATGCGAACAAAAAAAGGACACACAGAATGCACCTCTTAAACTTCAATGTTACAAGTGAAAGTAATTGGGGAATTATATTAATCAATGCCAAAATCCATGGGTTGATGATGATGATAGATGTCAACAAACTCTTAAGGATAAAGACAATGAAATTTCACATGAAATTTCTACCAACAATATGGAGTACGATAACAAAGTGGTGAAAGGTACATTTACCATCGACTCTAAAGTAGCAAATGTTTTATTTGATTCTGGATCCACCAACTCTTTTATTTCTGATGAATTTTATAATGGTATCACTGTAATACCTCAACAATTAGATGTTGAGTTAGTTGTGACAACTCTTAATGGAATAATGCTCACATCAAAAGTTTACAGTTCTTCTCCGATTGATGATTGTGGGAACTTTCTTCTTGCAAATAGTTTGATCCTTCCTATAGTGGAAGTTGATGTGATTCGTGGCATGGATTGACTTTATTTATATGGAGCCCATATCAATTTCCAAAGAAGGGACGTCACATTTCATATTCTAGATCAATCTATGATTATATATCGATACAAGGATGAACAAAACCTTCTAGTGGAAATTTCTTCCCTCTTATGGGTCTTGATTCCACTAAATGAAGGTTATTTATCTCAAATGGTTGGATAGAAACTCACAATTAAGAATATGCCCATTGTACGGGAGTTTTTTGATGTCTTTCTGGAAAAATTTCCATGTCTTCTACAAAATCGTGAAGTTGAGTTTTCAATGGAACTTATACCGGGTGCTATGCCTATTTCAAAGACACCCTATAGAATGGCCCCAATTGAGTTGCAGGAATTAAAGAAGCAAATCCAAGACAATATTGATAATGGATTCATATGCCCTAGTGCGTCACCTTGGGGAGAAACTGTTCTATTTATTATGAATAAAGATGGATCAATTAGAATTTTCATTGATTATCTAGAACTTAACAAGATCACTATAAAGAAAAAATATCCTCTCCTATACATTGATGACTTATTGGAAAAACTATGCAGAGCTCAATACTTTTCCAATATTGATCTTCATTCAAGGTATCATCAATTAAAGGTAAAAGGGAGGATATTCCAAAGACGGCTTTCCATACAAGGTATGGACACTATTAATTTATAGTGATGCCATTTGGTCTTACTAATGCCCCTACTATGTTCATGGATCTGATGAATAGAGTCTTTAGAGACTATCTTGATCAGTTTTTTGTAGTCTTTATAGATGATATTCTTCTCTATTCAAAGAGCAAGGAAGAACGTGAAGATCACTTGAGAATTGTATTGAAGACCCTGAGAAAGGAGAAGCTTTATGCCAAATTTACCAAGAGTGAATTTTGGCTTAAAAAAGTTGCATTTTCGTGTCACATAATCTCAAAAGAGGGGATATTTGTGGATCTAGCAAAGACAGAGGTTATCAAAAGATGGTCAAGACCAACAACAGTAATAGAGATACGAAGTTTTCTTGGTACGACTAGATATTATTGACATTTTTGTGAAATAATTTTCACGTCTATCTAATCCACTCACCAGGATGACTTGAAAAGGAGTTATGTTCGTTTGGACGAAGGAGTGTGAAGGGAATTTGAAGGAGTTAAAAAGAAGGTTATCCATAACACCTGTACTCACACTGCCCTGTAGTGGATAATGTTTTGTGATCTACAGTGATGCATCCAAGAAGGGATTGGAGTGTGTTCTTATTCCAAATGATATGGTGATATCTTATGCCTCACGATAGTTGAAAATCCATGAGCAAAATTACCCAACTCATGATTTAGAGTTAGCTGCGGTAATCATTTCATTAAAGATTTGGAGGCATTATCTTTATGGTGAAAGGGGTGATATTTATATTGATCATAAAATTTTAAAGTATATTTTCACAGATAAGGAGCTAAATATGAACCAAATAATACAGTTGGAGATGATTAACGATTAGGACTGGTCAATTCATTACCACCCTAGGAAAGAAAACAAGGTGGAAGACGCATTAAGTGGACAAGACCATGCCAGCTTTTCCATGATGAGGATCACAAAATATACAATATTTATGGATTTAAAAAGGATGGATCTTGGAATTATAATGGGAGGGGAGAAATCTTGTCTTTCTTAAATTAATGTTCAACCATCTATACATGTGAAGATTAATGAGGAACAGAAGGAAGATTTAGAGTTACCAAAGAAGGTGAGAAATGATCCTGAATTCCACATTGATTGTGATGGGATAATAAGGTTCAGGAATCAGGTTTGTGTTTCACCAATACCAGAATTAGAAAAGGAAATACTAGATGATGCTCATATTTTTTCATTCTCTATTCACCCTGGAAGCACGAAGATGTATAGGGACCGGAAGGAGTACTTTTAGTGGGATGGCATGAAAAGAGATGTTGTTGAATATATCTCTCGATGCTTGGTTTTTCAGCAAGTTAAATCTAGGAGACAGAAGTCTAAGGATATTTTAAAACAATTACCCATGGCCAATATAAATGGGAAAAATTCACTATGGACTTTGTCACTGGACATCCTAAAACATCCAAATGTAATAATTCTATATGGGTCATATTTGATCGTCTTACGAAGTCGGCACACTTCACTGCTATTAGAGAAGATTTCTTTCTTGATCAGCTTTCCAGGATATAAGTGAAGGAAGTTGTATGATTGAATGGTGTACCACTTCACATTATATCTAATCTGGATGTGAGGTTTACCTCAATGTTTATGTGAAGTCTTCAGCATACTCTAGATACAGAGTTCAGTTTCAGCACTGCTTATCATCCTCAGACAAACAGTCAGTCTAAGAGAATAATTCAAACTATAGAATATATGTTAAGATATTTCTTTATGGATTTCAAAGGTGGCTGGGATCAATACCTACCTTTGGTGGAATTTTCTTATAATAATAGCTTTCACTCTAGTATTTAGATTCCTCATTATGAAGCTCTCTATGGAAATAAATGTAGGACTCCAACTTGCTGGGACGAAGTTAGGGAAAGAAAGCTATTAGGACCTGATCTTGTCGATGAAATTTCAGAAAAGGTTAGATCTATTCAATAACACATAAGAGCAGCTCAGTGTCAATAAAATAGTTATGCCGATAACCAATGAAAGTACCTAGAGTTTTAAGTGGGTGATAATGTGTTCTTACGAATATCTCCTTGGAAGAGAGTAATGAGATTTGGAAAAAAGGGAAAGCTAAGCCCTAGGTATATTTGTACTTTTGAAATACTGGATCATGTTGGGAAGGTAGATTACCGATTGGAGCTTCCACCGAATCTCTCTCAAGTTCACAATGTGTTCCATGTATCTCTCTTGAGAAAGTACATACCCAATCCTTGACATGTACTAAGCTCAGAAGTTATACTATTGGAAAAAGATCACTCTTATGAAGAATAATCGATAGAGATTCTATATCATAGCGAAAAAGTTATATGGAATAGGAAAACTCTCTTGGTGAAAGTTTTATGTAGGGACCACCAATTAGAAGAAGCTACATGGGAGCTTGAGGATATGATGAGGGAGAGGTATCCTCATCTGTTAGTTATGAAGTGACAAATTTCGAGGGAGAAATTCATTTTAAGGGGGGTAGAATGTAACACCCTGATAGTTTATGAGAATTATATTTTTTTATGTCTTATGTTATATGAATAATCAAAGGAATCTTTCACTACACACAACACTAGCTTGTCTTGCTTTACACACAATCATGACCTTCCATAATAGCGTGTGTTGTATGCAATACCATGTTTCATTAAACAACGTTATGCTATTAAAATATTATATAAACTAGCCGTTATGAATAGTAATACCCACTTTTTGAAATTTTATAAACTTTATTATTCAAAATGGACTTCATTTTTGGATTTTTAATATCAAAATTAGCCTAGGGTGAAATTTTGGTATTTTTCTGAAAACTTTCAATTTTTGATGAATAGTGAAAACATTGATTTATTGGTTAAAACCAACTTTTTATTTAAATAATAATTTATTTTATTTAAATTTATTTTAGTTCAAAATATATACATAATACTTATATATGTTCAACGTAATTAATTTGAGTCATTTTATAATAATTTTAGATCTATAAAAATTTTATTTAACTTTTCACCGTCATTTACCCACCTCCTAGGAGCATTTGCAATTGTACATATAACATAATTTTACCGCTTATGGGAGATGAATTTCGAAACTCCTAGAGACATGATTAATATCAAGGAGTAAAATTTGGTTGAATAAGATAAAAATACTTTTTGGAGAATAGTAATTTTTTTACTTTTATTTACCACATTTAAAAGTAAATAGCGTAATTAATGGTAAAAATGAAAATATTTTTACCGTAACACATGTTCTAATTATATTGGATAAGTTTAATTCGACCAAAAACAACTGTAGGAATAAAATATTACCCTTTAGGTCCACTTGGAATAGATTAGGACACATATTATTATTTTATTTAAAGAAGAGTTAAAAGAGTTAAAAACAATGTTTAATAACTACAACATTTTTAATATATTGTTATACATAAGGTAAATTAGACTATAAATATTAATTAGAAATATATAAAGATTTAATACATAATGGTATTTTATATTTAATTTTTTGACACTATATAATTTAATTTATTTATGACACAATGATGATGCAGTAATTACCTTATTAATGAAAGATTAACATAATTGATGTTATAAATACACAAATAAATGTAATTAGAAACTTTTTATGAATTAAACTGATTTTATAGTTTAATATGACATGATAGTATTGATTTAATTATCTTTTTTCAAAATATTCATGCAGTTATGAGTTTTACAAAAATCAGTTACCAAATAGTTTCAAAATTGACCTAAAATAGTTTTTAAAACAAATATTATATTATTAATTATTATTCTTTTCCTAAAAATATAACGTTTTCCAAAATGACTTATATAAGGTTATATATAATAAAAAGGAACCTATTCGGGTTTTTTGGCTTGTTATAGTAAGTTTATTAACCATATAGTGTAAGAAAACAAGAAGACATGGTAAAAGATAAATTATTTAACTTATAGTTAAATCTAAATGATAAGGTTAAAATAGTAATTTAGACTCCTCTATAACCTATTTTATAAGAGGATTTCGACCCATACCCAATTTATCTTCTATATAAATCAATTTGGAGCTACTTAAACCGAATATGACTTTATTATAAAATAATATTTTAAGTTTTTCATAAGGTGCCCCTCTCCTCCATTATAAAAGAGCTCCTCCTCTCTCTCCTCCTCACACATTTTTGAGCCTTAAAGCTCAGAAAACCCCTGTACATTTCCTTTCTCAACTTCCCTAGAAACATAATAGAGCTCCTGGTCTTCTTTAAAGACCAATGTTAGTGCCCAAAAAGGAGGATTCAAAGAGGCGTGTCGAAGAAGAGGTAATATCTGTTATCGATTCTTTCAAATTTATTTCTTCTTCTACTTCCTCTTATTTAGTTGTTTCATTATGAAGTAATAACATCAGTATCACTCATATACTGATATGTTATTATAAATATTAAACAACCTTATTTCACCTTCTATCCATCCTACGGAAAACAAAATCACAATGCGTGTGTACGTACGGAATACCATCTCCACGCCGTGGTGTAATCTGTTTTCCATCACCACCTTACTTGGATGGTTATAATGGTGTAAATAATTACTATATATGATTATTGTAAAGTGATATTGATTCTGAAATAGTATAAATACACTTCAATACAATTCCATTATCATTGGAATGATATCATCCCTCGTGCATATGTACGACCTACCGTCTCCACGATGTGATGTGACTCGTTGTACATGATCTTCATCGAATAATGATTATATAAATTAATTTATTGAATAAATATGATATATATTATAATAATAAAATTATGTAAATAAGTTAACTATAACCTAAAATGAAGAATAATAATTTATTCCACAAAACATGCATAAGAACATAAAGCAATGAACACACAAATAACAAGTAGCAAAGAAATATTACTAATAAGAAGATATGAATATGACCATATATGATATCATAACAATTAATATGATTAATTAATAAGTCAATGACATTATTTAAATCATTATACAGGAGATTCAGATAATTACGAAGAAAATTGGACCTAAGGTAAGGGAAACTCTCACAATCTCATTTTTATCCGAGATTGTTTATACTTCAGAATTTACTAGGGCATATTTATCTTCCACATCCATGTTTCCTCAATATGTTATATTATTTCCATCCACCTAAATTTTTTTTAATCTAATATTACCCATTGGTGAGATTTTAGTAAAATATATGAAGGGAAACTTTTGTCGTTTTTTGTAAGAGGTACTTTTTGACTTTTCCATCCAAAGTATGAGAAGAATGTTTTTTTAACTTATACGGCCTGAATTTATTTTTATGATTTCATAGAACATTATTTCGATGAAGCTTACATTAAAAGTTTTCATGTTTATTTTTAATAAACTTATTTTAGTTTAAAATTTTATGACATGTTAAGAAGGGAAAAAAAATAGAAGTAGAAGGGATATTTTCTTCAAGAATGGAGTTCAAGTGTTTTATCAAAATTATTTTCCATATAAGATAATATAGGGTTTTGTTTCTATCTTTATTATTACATTGATTTGATTATGTTATGATGGAATTATTATTATTATTTCCTTTTAACTTATATGGATTATGTTATGATGGCATGATGTTTAAGAATCCCATTTTTTTTACATAGGTTATGCTATGATGTATGATTTATGATTGTGTGGCACACATAAGAATGGTTTCATTATGAGATGGGTGGGACCTATATCTACCTCCAATGAATTAGGTAAAGATTTATATCTCTTGATATAGACATGGCTGGAACGACAATTTAATCCGGATCAGTGATATAGGACTGGAACGAGGAGTGAACTCGGTTCAGAAATGGACTTTGTCCGCTGAGATAGTCTTGGAAATGAGTCTTGACTAATAAAAATGATTTTCTATGATTATATGTGTATGATACAAAGATTCATGTTTTAATTTATGATTATTAGGATACATTTCACTATTATGATTTGTCCCATGTTATGATATTATGATATCTTTTGAAGGTTAAGATTTTGGAAATGCTTTGTTCTTATGAATATGATATTTCCTTTGTTTACCATTACTGAGCATTTGACCTCACCCCTTTTTATGTATTTTTTCCCAGGTTAGGAAGAAGGATATTAAGTAATATATGCCAAAAGGGACTCAATATATGATGAAATAAATGGGAGACAATATAGATGCTTTATGAACCAGTTGTTTATGTTTCCTAGATTCTAAAGACACTATACCTATACGGTCCTACCATGGTTTTGGTATATGTTGTAATAATAATGCTTCAATTATAATGTAATAACAATGTATGTAAAGTTTGGGCTGTTATAATGAAACATCATGTCATTATATGGGATTACATGATTCCTTTATAGTACTTTTTTCATCATCTTTGGATTGGGGTTTACTTGATTCCATTTTGTTAACGATGTTGTTATTTTTAAGTCGTTACCACATTTCCATAAAATTATTATCACGATATATCATGCCTTTATGTCCATGTTTCTATTATACTCCACTGATATAAATATTGCATAACATGTATTATATTATTCATGTTATTCCTTTTTTACTCCATTTTTGGCCTTTATAGCTCACCCTTTTCTTCTATATGTCCTTTGGATAACCCATGTAATGCTAAGTATGAAGGAATATTGTGGTCAAGTAAAATAATTTTTCCTTAAATATGTGTATTTCATGATTCTTGTATTAATGTAATGCTATTATTCCCCAAAAACAATAGAAATCTAGACCATATGTTTTTTATTAAGTTTGGGTTTATGTAATAATTCATGATTAAATATGAAATAAAGAGAAGTGTTGTTATAGATTGTATCAAATGATAGATTTAGTTATTTTTGTGATTTGGATTAGAAAATACTAGTGAAACCCCATAGGGATAAGACGATGTGTATGAAAAACACCCCTAAATTTTGGTAAATCAAGAGTAAGTGGTGTGTTAATAAAATACATCCATATATAGAAACAAACATTTAGAGGTGGATCAAGCCTAAATGTATCAAGCGGTAAAACCCTGAAACCACACATTGAGTTAGACTCGAATGGAAATTGATGCATGAAAATGATCCTTTCTACTCTTTGGGTCGAAACTCACAAGGGATATGATTGGGTAAATTCATAACCATAGTACAGACAATTATTAAGGGAACAAAAAATTCTTGAAGAATATAATATTGAAAATAGATTAGGGATAACTTAGATTGAAGACTATGAATTCAAAAATTATGAAAATTAATGTAATTTATATGGTATCCCATTAATTTCATTTGATTCCCCTTTATGTGATTAATAGTTTTAAGATACTAATAATATGTATATGTAGAATCAGAATCAAAAAGTAAAATATTCGATTGTTGTCTATTTTTTAACACATTCTTTTATATCCCAAATGACTAGAAGTACAATACAAAAATCACTATAAATCCTGGAATTAGAGGTGTTGGTTAAAATATAAAATGGGGATATTATGGAATCCCTTGTATATAACACATCCCCTAAAACAATTTATAGATTTCGAGTCCCATAGAGCATAATCATTATCTCTCAAGTAGATTTTTATGAAATTATTAGCCGGGATTGAATTTACGTATATAGAGCCAACAATAATTGTCATGAGAGGGAAATCAATCTCCATATGGTGAATCTACTCCCAATTCTATAGAAGTGAAAGGAGGATGATTAATCTTATTTAGCACCATAATATTAATAATGGATATTAATACAATATGATCGCGCATATCTTTATGAGATGATTGAGTCTAATGAATTATCAATCCTCGAAGACATGCATATTGTGAAGGAATCCCCTATCGTGTATGTCGAAGAATTTTTATGTCTTCCTCTTATAAGAGACATTAAATTATCAAATGATCTCATAACTAGGGAGTATCCAATATCCACGACTCTATATAGAATGACTATTGTGCATATTAAAGTGCTAAAGAAATAGCTACAAGAGAATGTAGATAAAGGTTTTATATTCCCTGTGCTTCACCATGGGGTGCACCAGTCCTCTTTATCAAGGATAAGGACATGTAAATGTTATTTTCATTGGTTATCATCAGCTCAAAAAAATAATGATAAATAACAAGTATCCTTTTCCATGAATTTATGTCATGTTCAACCAACTATGTAGAGAACAATACTTGTTCATGGTGGATCTATGGATGGGATACTACCAAGTATGGTTGAAGAAGTAAAATATCCCCAAGGCTGATTTTAACACACTCTAAATTCATTGTAATGCATTTCAGACTCACAAATTATTCATAAATCTTCATGAAAATGATGAATATAAAATTTAGTGATCACCTCAAAAAATTTGTTGAAGTATTTATAGATGTTATTATAATATAATCCAAAAAATAGGAGGATGAAGAGAATATCAGCACTGTGATAAAGATCATACAAAAGGAGAAGAATTATTCAATGTACAAAATTTTTGTGTTCTGTTTTAAGGAAGCCTCATTTTATTTGGAAATATCATAAAAAACATTGAGATATCTATGGATCCTTAAAACATTCAATTGATGGATTTCCAAGGACAACATCTTTGATGGATATCGGTAGGTTTCTGAGGGTAGCTAGATATTATCACTGATTTTTGAGAAATTTCTCTCCATTGTAAAACCCTCTTACCAAGATAACATGGATGGGGTCAAGTTTTATTGGAACGATTAATGTGTACAATGGTTTATGTAATTGAAGAAGAGTTTTATCACTACCCCTATGCTCACACTAGCCACAATTGGGTATATTTTCAAAATCATCAGTGATGCTTCGAAGAGGGGCTTAGGCTGTGTGTTGATGCACAATGAAAAATCATTTACAATGACTCATTGAAGTGGAAAATTATTGAGAAAAACTATTTCACACATGATCTGGAGTTGGAAGTAGTGATATTTGGGATGAAAATTTGGCGGTATTATCTCATTGAATAGAAGTACTAAATATTTCTGGATCACCAATGTATCAAATATATATTCAAAAAAATATATATTAATATTCACCAACAATGATGGTTATATCTCTTCTTGGATTATGACTACTCATTCCATTACCACCCAAGGTAAACAAACAAGGTGGATGATTCTCTATGTATATAGTAACTAGTAATTCTATCATTGATAAGGATTTTAAAGTATCCAATCTTCATTTATTTGATGAATATGGACATGGGAATCATAAATAAGGGAAAATCATCAACCCTTTACAAATTATTACTCAACATACTCTTTTGGAATGGTTAACAGACAATCAAAAATATGATGTAAGAATTCATAAGGATGTGGAATCTTTCAGAAAAGGGAAATACTCGGCGTTCAATATTAATGAAGAAAGAATTGTGAGATTTGGGTCAAGAATATGTGTTTTATAAAATACAGGGATAAAGAATGAACATTTGGATGATGCAAATATTTCAAATTTATCGATTCACCCGTGAATCATGAAGATGTATCAAGATCACCAAGATTACTATTAGAGGATAACATGAAAAAGGTGATCTCTAAACATACAATAATGTTCATTGTAAATCAGAATGTCAAGGTTGAGAGGAATAATTATATGGGGATTATGAAACCATTACCCATACCATCATGGAAATGGTAAAAATCACCATGGGCTTCATCAACATACTTATGATGACATCCAAAGGAAACAATGGAATCCAGGTTGATGTGTATTGTCTTACAAAGCCATTACAATTCATTTTAAATCTATAGGATTTCTCACTAGATTAACTATATGATATATATATCAGAGAATTAGTAAGGATGCAATGAGTACCACTATCAATTGTGTGTGATCAAGATTTAAGATTCACCTAGTTTTCCTAGAAGAATCTCCAGTATGCTCTAAATAATGAATAGATCTTCAACACAACTTATCACCCTCAAATTGATGGGAAATCTGAGGTGACTATCTAGAAACATTAGGATATATTGGCATATTTCCCAAGGAACATAAAATGTGGATGGGACAAATATCTTACAATGGTAGAGTTATCTGAAAAAAATTGTTTCCACCCAAGCATCCAGATGGATATTTATGAATCCTTTTAGGGGAAGAGGTGTAGAACACTGATATGTGGTAATGAAGTTGAGGAACAAAACGTTCTTGGTTTGGAAATGCTAAAAGAAATGGTTGAGAAGGTTATGACAATTCATCAACACATCATAGATTTCCACAGTCGAAAAAATATCTTTGATGACAATCAATGATGATTCCAAGAGTTATATGTTGGAGACATGGTACTCTAACTCATATCACCATGGAAGAGAGTTATGTGTTTTGGGAAAATAAATAAATATTAGTCCAAGGTACATCATCTTTTTTGAGATCCTTGATTACATCAGAGTTGTGGCCTATAGACTAGCACTCCCACCGAACCTATCTTGCATACATGATGTATTCCCTGTATTGCTCTTGAGGAAGTACATACCTAACCCATCACATATACTCAATCCATAGGTGGTACCATTAGAAAATTACCTCTCTTATTTGGAGAAGTCGGTGAAGATATTATAACATAGAGAAAAAATTATATGAAATAAAAAAATTACCCTCATTAAAGAGTTCGGGAGAAACTATGTGATTGAAGAAGTGACGTGAGAACCAGATGAAGTGATGATGTAGAGTTACCCTCATCTATTATAATTTGAGAAATGGAAAACATGAGGTTAAAATTTCATAAGGGGGGGGAGAGGATGTAATGATTTGACTAGTTATGAATTAAATTCACATTATTTTAATTAAAAGTCTTATGGATTTGGAAAACACATGAACTTTTTTTATTATATCCAATTGTATTTTAATAACCATTAAGTATCCTTATAGTTTGTACTATAGAAATTTAAAAATGGTAATAGGACTTGTATAAATATAATATTTTTACATATCCATTTGATGCAGAAAAAGGATATGATGGCATCAACCAGTAGGATTGTACCGTATGAAGCCCATTTATCAGAGATTCTGAGGGACCTAACATTTTTGGGATTTTCCCTAGTCCAATCTCAGTCTCAGATCCGATAACTTAATCATGAGAGAAACTATTTAAGGGAGAAGTTCAAGCTCTTATAGATCACAACCCAAACCATGTTCACCAAATATCCCCATGAAATCCCCACCTTCTCACACCTTACTCTTATAGAGTATGCTCATGTAGTAATGTGATATGTTAAAAGACCCTATCATTATTATTCTGTGAATTATTTTTTATATCATAGTGAATATACTTTCATTCTATTATTGTTACTTTGTAAATGATTTTTAAACCAGAAATGATATTTTTGGTTAATATTCATATAGAATTAATAAATCTATTTTGATTAATTCATTTATTTTGAATTAATTTATTCTTTAGGAACATATTATTATTGAATTACTTTTATTAAATATAAATGACTCTAAATTATTTTTGAAGTCAATTGATTTTTTTTTTTTTTAAACTATTGTTGTCAAAACCAGAAAATTTTATATAAATGTATGTTTTTATATTAAATGTTAAAATTCATATATTTATAAAATTATTTAGATAAAATTTATATTATTTCTGAATTGAGATGTGAAATTATGCAATGGATATTTTTTCTTTATTTTTTGAGATAACCAATTTTATGGGTAAGAATTAAATACCATATAAATATATAATGTGTCTTATGACATCACAATAACCCAATGGTGATATAATAAAATTTTATAAAATTTATCATCAGCCATATATATGTTTTAACCATAAAATACTGTAATTTTAGGTTTTTTTATTCATTTTATAAAGCCTCAGTGAATCCTCTATGAAATATAAAATATTTTATGATTTTTAAATAATTTCCATGAAGGTTTGGCTCACCTCTACCTAAGAAAGGACAATATTTGAATATCTTCTTCCATTCAAAATTTAAAATACTTTATACCACTCCCCAATTCCATAATACATGGGAAAAACCATGCTATGTTTTTTGGTTTTGTATATTTTATGCTGTAGTTTACCAAACCATAATAATAATTAATTCCCCCACCATTCCTATAAAAAAACACCAAGCACCAATTTCTCTCCACTAAATCTCTTTAATGCTTGAACATCCTTTTAACCCTAATACCAAGAGTACTCCCAAGGTTTTCCCAAACTCCCAATAAGCCTCCCCCATTCCTTTGTGTTTATACATCCTAGTATGGGATTCCTCTCATCCCCTATGAATTGAAGGACCTTTTTTGAGAGTAGTTGTTTTAATTTCATTTTCTTGTATTAAAAACATATTTAATAATTAAATTACTGTCAAATTTATGTTAGTTTAATTAGGTATCAATTATCTTACCCCATTCTGACCCTTACCAAAGCTGTTACTATGGTGAAATTCCTTAAGGGATCCTACCTTTCCGCACCTCCTTTAGAATTCAAGAATCTTATTTAAAAGATGTTCTTGTAGTTTCCAATATTTATAATGGAAGTCATTTATAATAATTAAATTACTGTTCATTTTATGTTATTTCAATGA
Source organism: Viscum album (assembly GCA_963277665.1). Taxonomy (NCBI): domain Eukaryota; kingdom Viridiplantae; phylum Streptophyta; class Magnoliopsida; order Santalales; family Viscaceae; genus Viscum; species Viscum album. The sequence continues at coordinate 763,599,001 of OY728119.1, read as the reverse complement.
TTTATCATTTATCTTAAACCATTAGGACCCATGACTAAGCTGTTATTCTATCGAAATTCCATAAGGGATCTCCCTCACTTCATTTCCTTCACGCACCTCTTTAATGACATGACTTTTAAATTACATTTTAATTATTTGAGATATTTTCTTTCAAAAATACTTATTATAAATTTTATTTATACATGATGGGATATTTATTATACTCCCATTAATCCCCCAACGATCCTATAAATCCACCTGTTACTAGGATGTAATTCCATAAGGGATTTCTCTCTTCCCATTTCCATTCAATTATTTATTTTATATTATGAATTTAAATTCCATTTAACATTTTGGGATATTATGTTACATGATTCCCTTACTAGTAATACCATTTATAAATAACTAGAGACCCATTTCACTCTGATAAACCCTATTTATAAATTTCCATATGACATCATTATGATGCCAAAATTGCACCTCCATTTTCCATTCCAAAGTCATCATGTAGATAATACCATACCCATTCTTCTATAAAATTGATTCACCTTCATGAATATATACTTATCAAATGTTTACTTACATGTATAAATTCCACATTTCATGATCAAGGAACAAATGATAATGTTCAATTAACCTATGTTATATGATCTATGTGGAACACATAAGCTTGAGATTGAAATGATTATAAAGGGTGCACCCTGATAGCACTCTAATGCATTGGGTAATGTTTTGTATCATGATACATCATGTTGGAACAGGGGTTTACCTTATTTTTTATTGGAATTTTTTCCACCATGTTGTGACATGGGTTTTCCTGATTCCATTATGTTAATGAGGAGGTGTTTTAAGTTGTTTCCACATTTCCATGTTATGATAAACATGCTATGTCATGCCTTTGTTTTCATGATTCTCTAATGCTCCATTGTTATGCATATTTCCTAACATGTGAAGTAATATTCATGTTATTCGTTTTTTACTCCCCTAATAGGCCTTAAAACTCACACTTTTCTTATGTATGTCCTCAGGTTACCCAATGAAATACTATGTATGAAGGAATGTTATAGTTGTCAAAAATAATATTTCAATAATGAAGTGTATTTCCTGTTTTATGTTGTTATATAATGTTTCCAATCCCCAGTGACACTAGAAATATCAATATTTTGAGTTTTATTAAGGGAATGTTTATGTAATAAATCAATTATAAATATGAAATTAATGTATGGGTTGTTATATCTGGAGTTGTGACCCAATAAATTCCATCATCCGAAGGCAATTTCCATTTCAGGACAAAGAATCCCACACCAATGTAGTGTGACACGCAAGAATCAAATGGGGGATTATCAGTATACAATTTCCCATTATGTCCATTAATTTTATTCTTGAGGCACTGATGGTATGACGAGGGGTTATTCGAATGCTGATGTAGCTAGGGAATTCATAGTAGTAAATTGAAGGTTGTGTTTTTTCATACCACCAAAAATTATTAGTCAACAACGTGGTCACCAAGACATGTTTTAGTACTATGTTGGCCCAATGGATTAAACAAACTTTTATCATAACACAATAAGGTTTCGATGGAGAGTGTATGATTTTCCCCACTGTAGCCCATCCAATGATGTGTCCATATTGGAATAAAATTAAATTGGGGTCCATTATCAATGAAGAATTTTTGATTATCGACACTGTATATAATACAAGATATGTAAAGGGGTTTAATGTGATCCTATATATTGGAGTCTTCATCTTGATCTATAATAGAGATGATATCAAGGAATTCTATAGGACATGTATCTATCTTATAGACATAATCAACGAATACTTCGTCTTCGAACTCTTGGGGGGCTTAGTAGACATTCAATGATTGTTACCCTAAGGTTTGCTAAAAAATTCAGTGCATCCAATATAGACAACGTGGATGGTACATAGGCTAACTATTTCAGGATTTCAAATATGTTTTATAATGTTTCACACTTCTCATCTTAATGAGGTTCTTTCATGGGTACTTTAGAGGCTTGATAAATGGGTGTAGAGGGAATGGCTCCTGAAGCACAAGCTTATGCTACTTCTAAACATTGTGGATTTTATTTAGGAGGTATATCGCCACACCATGGGAGGTTAGAAATATATACCTCTTCTAAAAGACACAAAAGGATGATTGGGAGATACTTTATTCTAATAGGGTAAAAGATCATTTCATGTTCTTGGAGAGTCCAAAGGAGGTCTATTTTTGTATTTTTCAAAATTGACAGTTTGAGCAGAACTGCACCCAGAAAGTAGTAATATTCCATGGTTGCATCTACCCAGGTATCTTTGGATTTAACAACCTCTTCCTTAGGATCACTGATTGGGCATAGTGAATTTATGTTCATGTATAAACTCTTTATTAGAAAAAGGTTCCAATATGTGAATGCATTGATGCATATATAAATCAGTTCCTCACCTATTGATGACTTTTCATGATCAATATCTTCCACTGGTACCATTTGGAAGGATGGTTCCCATTATGCTTCTAGGTGGGGTAGTTTATGTTCTGTTGTTTTATGGGGCGGTGCTTGTTGTTCTATTTGGTGTGGTGGTTCGTATTGTGTTGTTTGGTGGTGCGACTCCCTTTGTACCATTTGGTGGGGTGGTTTTGATTGTTCCATTTTGTGGGCCACTTCTCATATCTATAGATATGTTGGATGAAATATGAGATTCTCAAGGACATATTGGTCCTTGGTGAGGATTATTCTTCCTGGAATTTATCGTCTCGGCCATTAAAGGATTGTAGGATTGTGGATGTTGGATATGTCACATCAGAAGTTACTAATGACATAGTCAGTATCTTCAGCTATGCTTGGAGGATACCATGGGCTTGGATAAATGGATTACTAATTCATCCGACATCTAACTTATATTACTTTCTTTGAAAACCTTTTTTCATTACCCTTCATCATCTAGGTTGGTGGATGAAACACAATTCACATGTGCAAGAGGTTGTCTCAGTTTGACCTTTTCAGAATCTTCCATCCTTTTTAGAAAGACATTGGGGAAGAAACAATGTAGATGGTGCATACCAATATTCTTTTTAGGGGATATAATATAGCCGATCATCGAGACCCACTTCATCAGCCCTCTTCAGTTCTGGTAGCTGATGTATGATTCAATTTATTACAGCCACAAGGTAACCATGGAAATCATCACCATAGAAAATACACACATTATTCCTTCACTCCACAAATTAATTTCCTGTAGTTTTTCATTTGATCTTCTTGTCATGTTGGGGGTGGTTGTTGATGTTTAGGTGGCCAACATGTTTTATTATTGTCCTTGGAGCTGTAAACGGTGCAGGGGGGGATAAATCATAACGGAATCCGCATAAACTCTTCCCACCCATTTACTTATTGCCGCTGGGGTTTTCTAGGACATGATATTAGTCTATTTCAAGGAATCATCTATCCTATGAGAAATGGTAGTGAAATCTCAGTACCCACTTGTAAACTCCACCAGGATGAAGGGTGCTCATATATCATCATAATGATTATCGATGCACATGGAAGGAAAATTATATTGGGGGAATTGAAAGTTGAGGAATTAAGTTAGACCTTTCTATTAGGAAATTAAGTCTAAAACTCTTTCATTCTCCCATTGTTTTCATTTCAATTGTTTGTAATGTATAGTTTTATGGGAATGTTGGACTTGACTGTAATATCAACTACTACTAAAAGTCCTCCCAGAATGGTATTAAGTTAGATGGAAAGATGGTATAACACACAAAATCATAACCGTGTATAGTGTGAACTAATAATCTGAGCTAAATTCTACTTTTTTTGTAGTTCCCATCATGGTATCTTAGTACGATTAGTAGTGCATCAGATATTGCTCTGGTCCCTAGATCCTATGAACACTAGGAATATAGAGTTCTAATTTTTTTTGGGGGGGGGGGTGGGAACTTTCTCACGCACTTGCGGTTGGGCTTCCATTAATGTTTTATCATATCATACCATCCTTCAATGGCATCTAATCGAGTTGTTAATTACTCGATGGAATTCATGATCCCATGATGCATGTACTGTTAAACAAGGGAATTACTGGGAGAAACAAGGGGCATGATTGGATGTCATGGAACTATTGAAACATGATATGAATACCCATCTAGTGGAACCGTGTTTGGATTCACCTAAATTTGTTCTTGTTAATTCCCCAATGGAGGAATAAATTTATTTCCTTATTGGATCGGGTTCAGGTATACTGATGGTCACAGAGCTACCATGAATGGGATTTCTAACAATGCTTCATCTATTATGAATATACCTAGTATAAGAGGCACCGCTGTTGGAAGTGTGTGATTATTCTCGACCTTCTTAATATATCTAGTAGGATAGGTCAATTTTAGTAGACCAATGATGATTCTATTTAGCTCTTTCATTTCTACCTCTTTGTGAGCAAATCACTCCTCAAGAATCAGGTTCGTTTTCACATTTGGAGTAGGATGAGGGTGGTAAGAAACCATTCTCTTATTATTCTGGTTGATGGGGATTCACAAGGGATGTTGTGAGGTATTTACTGAGAGATCACCCAAATGTATGAAGAAATGTTGGTTCTTGGTACAAAAAACGTCATGCTCAGTGTGGAAAACCTCTTTGAGGGAACCATATTATTCTACATCCTCATAATTTTTATTTTTAAGTGAGGTTAACGGGATTTACATCCATGAAATTCAATGATGAATAATGACTTGGGGGAAAGCATATGAGGTGATGAATGGCATGAGTGCTTCTTGTGTTCTTTGGTGGATCTGCTCCTTCAATTATGAGGTCCTCTTAAGATTTAATGATGAAGGTTAACTCAAAGATAACCATGAAATGACCTAGTGGTGCATATATTTTCCATGGGAATTGCATCATGAGGAAGTATGGAATGGGTAACCCCTCTATTAATGATTCACCAAAATAGGGAAAAGACTGGAATCCATCTGTCATGTTGTTGAGGTAATAATTTCCACATCCTTGTGGGATGGGCATACCCTCGTTCATTTTCTATTGTACCTTGGCCAAAATTTTCTGGTCTTATGGGGGAATATTGTGTTAAAAATTCCACAACACTATGGGATGTGTATGATCCCGTACTTTGGTAGTTGCTGCTACTATTGCCACTTTCTTTATCTCACATGTTCCCATTTGAGGGTATTCTAATTATGGAAATGGGTCTCCATGTTAATTTCATGCTTCTAAGGACTTGATTAGTTATTGTTGACCGGATCCAAAGGCTGGAATCATATTGAATGTTCTCAGTGGCCGGTTTTAGTGTCTTCTCGATGGCTTGAACTCATCAGGACATAAACTTTTGAGACATACTCTAGGATGGTTATTTCCAATCATGGCATATTCCATGAACATGCATTTCTTTTTATTTCTTGTTTGTGATAATAATATTACAAGATGCTATTTCTAGTGAGATCAACTAGATAGGGCATGGGGTGAAGTGTAATGCTCCATGATATCCCATCCCAGGATTTGAAGACCACGTGATGTTTTTCCAATGAGGCAACACATCTTGTGCAGCACATAGAGACATACCAGTTCAAGTTCATTCTTCCACATCACTAATTACGACTGTCATGGAGACATAAGAGCTTGTTGGTTGATCTGATGAAGAATCTCTTCCAATATATTGACATCTTCTATATAACCATCATAGGGAAAATAATTTTCTTTCAACTTGTGGAGAGTTGTCAATATATTTAGGTTAATGATATGAATTATTATTTTTATACTCTCTTAGTATGATGAACTTAGAAAGAACTTTTTCCAATACATCACTGCTATGTCATCCCTAGATATTTATCTCCTAAAAGCCAACATATCATGTTGTTGTTCTTACTAGAGACCCCTCTTAGTGATCATCCCAGTTTGACTGCTTATTAGAGATTATGATCCACGTAGTGAAGCTGGTAAGAGATTCATTGATATGTGAAGAGCACATGGGCGGCTTGGAGGATGCGAATTGACAAAGAATATCATCTTCTTGAGAAACGATGTAATTCTTCATAGGCTGATTATATATCATCAGAGACATCATCTTTTCAAGGGCCTCATCATATGATATATTCCTCCTATTTTTTGGTGAGGGGAGGACCTCAATGCCAGTGTGTATTTTGATTGGGGGATGGCATATTTAGTTGGTATTACAATGGTGAGGGCTACAACTGCATCTTACTGTCTGACCACGATGATTTTTACTAGGGTATATACCCTAGAGATGGCCTTTTTGGCAACTTGCTACAATGCGAGGGCCTTCTATCTTTTGGATGTTGTTGGGGGAGGAACATCATATCTTCTTCCATTATGGTGGGGACTACCATCATGGATTGATATATTGCATCATGTATAATATATGTTTTTTCATTCATTGTAGGACCTTTAGGATAAAATACAATGAATTTAGTCCTTCTAGTTGCTTAATATCACTTTGGGGGGGGGGGGCTTTCTGAGCGACTATCATCATGGTGAGGACTACCATTATAGATTAATGTCTAACTATAGGGTGAATAATATCTACAGTGTATACCATGGGAGGGGGACCATCGGTGTGGATGACTGTAATGGGTGGATATAATTTATATTTTATCTTTTAGTCACGGGTGGGGCTACCATGACATGCATTAGAAGATAGGATTTCACGATCAATCTTTTATGGCCCCATAAATATCCCCCCGTGAGTGCTCTAGGGAGGACCTTCTAAGATGATAGTAGAAATATTTCATGTTGGACACTCATAAATACTACTTCAACAACCATAATTTTGTAATTGATCGACATGATTTTGATACTATATTTATAGATGAGTTATAGAATCATGATCTCTAGCTTCCATCATAGTTGAATAATGAGTATGCTCTTCATTTTATTGTTTCCCATAGAACATTTCCTTTTTGGGTGCATTCTTGCAAGAAACAAGGGACTCCTTATATTGTTAAATAACATCATATGTGGGTACCTATTTGGTTGGTTTCCATAATGTCATTCAGATACAACGGCGTGCATCTTGAATTTTGAGAGGTATATTTGTCTTCCCTGGACTAGCCATCACATTGGACTAGTGTCCCCCAGTTGGAATATGAATTTGTTCAAGATCTTACTATCATTTTATTGTAGAATATTGATATTGACCCTCTAGTACAAGTGTAGGGATATAGGTTTACTCCAATATATATATCAAATTTTGTTGATGAGTCTACCCTCTTGGAAATACTGGTTCGTGGGCCTGAATCCTCATATTTTACAAATACGCAGTTATGTTTTTACTTGTCTAGAGAATCTGATCTTGGATTTATATCTAATCTGCAATAATTTTTCAGATGTGTTTATATTTTTACTTGGTTGGAATAGATATAAATTCCTCATATGATGTTGGAGCAGGATTTTGTGACTCCTCTTATCCTCTATATGTTTCCAGGGTGTACTAGAAGTTCTCCTCAGTCTGGGAATATGAACCTTTTTTCTCTTAACATGTAGCTGGGATACTCCAGCTGATTTTTTTCATTGCCACTATTTTTTTCTGGTGGGATTTATAATTGCAATCAAGAATTTTTTTCCCACTCACTTTTGATAGTATTTTTCTCATGGATTGATATGAATCCATAGTAATTTGGATTTACATATATTTTCTTCCAATCATATTTTACTATTGGGTTTTATTTAGGTAGGTAAGAATTCAGATTTTCCTACTGATTTCCACCATATTTGACTAGTAAGCTTTATATGAATTTTAATTATTGTAAATCAACCTATAGTTTTTTCCCTTTTTGGATGATGGACTTTGTGTATGTCAGAAAGAATTTGTGCTTTTTTGTATCTTACTACCAATATATTCATAAGATGGTCTTTTTATGCATCATTCATGATTGAAATCCACCTATAATTTGCATCCAAATATAAATAGAGGGTCCGGTGAGAATCAGTAGGAATTTGGGTAATCTCTTATTGTGCCACTATGTATCCATTGTGGGCTTCATGAGTGGGAATATGCATCTTCTTGAATGTGACCACTATATTCTTATTTTTGGAATCAGATGAGGATCCATATTTGTATGTCTTCGTATGGTATTCCATTGTGATTATATAAGGAATATCCTCCTTAGAATCTATGGTAATGTCTTACCATTGATTTATGTTTTCTTCTTTGAGCGAGCATCCTGAGGGGCTCGTATCTATTAAACATCAGATTGAGCCGTCGGTGTTGTATCTTACTCAAAATAAGTATACTGGTTTGCACCACATTGGTGACAGTGTCTTCTAGCAAGTGTCTACGGGTATAAATTCTATAAGGATAGGATAATGTCTTCAGTATTGACTTCATCTATCTCCATAAGATGAGGGAGGTACATAGAGCCACATTTTGGGGACTATTCCCAAAATGATTGTAAAAGGAAAGTGGATGTTCATGGTTATTTAGTGTGAGCCACAGTTAAAGTTACGACTAGAGTGCTTTCAGTAATTGTAGGGCTTATCGTGTAGAATCCACCTTTGGGAAAGTTCCATTTGATGGTACTCCATGATCAACACGTTTGAAATCCATAATTGAAGATATTGGGTATGTGATGGATTCTTGTTCATTGTTGAGTACCCGACCACTTGTGGGGTCACTAACACACATTTATGAGAAACTTGTTGGGATTATATTAGATTGAATGTAGTTCAATGAATCACAAAAATAATATTTATGAAGATTAGAAACAAAACCCCCCATCAAAGTAGAATCTCATGATCACATGTATAACTGATGATATTTCCTGGCCCTATTACTTTTGAATGTGATTGGGGCTTGAGGTGGGGTAACCCGACATTTTTGGGAATGATTCATATCGGGTTCATCATTTTTGTTTTGACCTGATTCATGTCATAACCCATACATGGACAGATATGGTATTATTGAGATTGCTTGGTGTGTTCTTTTTAGGTTGTAAAGGATATCCATTGTTGAATAGTCCTGGTGAGTGATTATAGGGGTGAAATGTTTTTGTAATTATCAGACTTCTGGGACGATGTCATCGGATGGTCTCCAACTGGTTTATTCATAGAGCTTTAGACATCCAACAATTATTTTATCAATTATTAATGGAACTAGTTTCCAAAGGCAGATTATCATTGGATGATTTTTCCATTAAAAATTAAAGACTCCATTGGTCGAGATGATGGGAGGTCGGGTTCTCACACCCTTTTGGGGGGGATTATTTCCTACTATAGGAATCTCTTATTGATTTAATCTTGGTTTATAGGGTCATCAATCCTTGGTTCTTTATTAATCATGTTCCCACTGATTACTCCTAGGTCTCATGATCAATCATGGAGATACACGGGTCTGAAATTATTGAGATAGTTCTTGTATAGTCCATGTGACGAGGCACTCTTGAGTTTATTTTCATCATGGGGGGACAAAATTTGTTTCAATATCATGATTTAACCCACAAGATAGGATTTCTATGTATCATGGGGAGAGGAATCGATACCCAAATAGTTTGGAGTCGTTTAACTATGAACATAACCATTTAAATTCATTAGAAAAGGACCCATCCAGGCAGTCTGATATCTGAGTCAAGGACATCTAGGTGAAAGGTTCCTAGTCATGGTTTGGTTTAAGACATACTCCAAAGAAGCCCGAGATTTCTGGTAGAGATATGGTCTCATGGGTGGATATGACCTTACAAGGTATATGTCCCAAAGTACATTAGGGTAAAATGGGTGTCATGTTTAGTCCTCAGGGAGGCTTCCTATGTATCAAAATTTGTGAGGAATCAGTGTCCTCATATATTAGGTTGAGTTGGGACTAAATCACTCATGGAATCCCATAAAGGGGGCATGATGTGGGGATTACATCGGTGAAGAAGTCCCCTTTGGAGACAGATATGGTACATACAATATAAAGGTGTCCTTCCTTAATTTGTGTGTGGGTGTTTGTGGGGGGGGGTCATGATTGGGGTTATGCTTTGATATGTATCCCCTACGAGATCGGTCCTTAGAAAAGCCTCCTATATATCCATCTTGGGGAAGGAATAATACTTTTTTAATTAAATAAATTTGGGAAAAACACGTAAGATGAGGCCCATGTTTTGTGGTTATATGGATGTCATGATTGTTGAAAAACTCTAATATAACATTGTTCATGATATATATGATAAAAAAGAGGAGGATGTGGATCTTTAGATCCCACATCCCACATCATCTGCTGATAGGTCTTTATGTATCCCAAAGGTATAGAGAGAGAGTGATAAAGAATATGAATTTTGAACGGTACTGACCCTTTGTTTTAATTCCATGTATTGTTAGATTCACCTATCCAGGTATACCCTAGGAATATAAATAGTAGACCATTGATGAAAACTATTATAAGAAAAGATACAGGCATACCTTAGTGGCAGTGCCCTAAAACTTGGTCTGTTAAAGGGAATTAATGTTTCTTCTTGTCAAAGGGAAAGGAAGGTAACATTTACCTCTGATATCACAGACCCACATTGAAGGGAAAGACCACTGATTACCCATGATCCCTAGAATAGGGAGTTTTTTGTTGGTATATATATGTTGGACCCTGGGTTACAATGGTAATGTAAAATTGTAGACAATACAGGGGTCCATACCATTGTGGTGATTATCCAAGTGACTCCTCTTACAATGGATATGTATACTCAAAATGGTGTGTTGATTCTCCCAATGGTTTTATCATTTGTGAATTTTAAAGCGGCTTTGGACTGATAACGTTGGACTGGTTCATCTAGGGACTACTGATGAGGAAAAATAAATGGAAGGAAATGATCAGAGATGGATAGTGGAATTCCCAATGGTACCCCATTCCACATACCATTTATCCATTACGTATGAGGTATCCCTCACATAGAATGTTGGTATGCAGATAGAGAGGTTATTTCCATCTTGAAGAGGTACATGAACCAAAATGTGGTTTGCGTACCATTGTGGTTTGTGGCCCCAGGTTCCATCTACATAGAACAATGTTATACAATGAAAGAATCCATTCAAATAGTAGGGTGCTTCATGGGACTGGGGTTCATCTTCAAAGAAATTAACAATGAGTGATGTCATATTAAATAAGGGGAATTTATCATGCGGTTCGTTGGATGTTCATCCAGTGGTTGTATATTGTTCGTGGTTCACCAATTAGGCTCATAGTCTTCCAATTAAAATTATTTTTTCTTCTTTTATAGTATGTTTAAATCTATACATATAAGAGATAATTATAAATGTAAATCTTTATGATACTTTCATCTTTTGTGCCTTTGATGCTCGGAAATACAATGTCCTCAAGTCTCCAAATTTCCATCATAAACTATCTCCTATGGATATTTTTAATTAGATCGATCGAGATACTTTTATTGAGTATCAAGGAAGCTAGATGTATGTGTTTCACGATAAATTTTTTAGAATACCTTTGGGAAATCACCCAGCCCATAGATGACTCTTTCAATAGAGAACCACAGGGTTGCAATTCCTGAGGGCAGAAATCAGTGCCTCAATTCCGCCAATGACCTCATCCCTTTTTCTCGACACCCCTGACATGTATTGACCTACATTCCATTTAGTTTATGGGTATGTTATATGGGGGTAAATTTATCTAGATTTATTACACCAACAATTCCATTGTTAGGATGATTATGTAGAGAGGATTTTTCTGCATCTGTTTCAGGAATGACATGATTTATGGGAGTTGTTTGTACCGCTGATTCTTTAGCCTTCTCTCCACTAAAAACATGGTTCACAAAAGCCAACATTTTCGTCTATATACCTCAAAACACTTTGTTCTTAGATTCTTCTGATGACCGTGGACCACCAAGTAGAGCGGTAGTCTGTGAAGGACTTTCCATTCGTAACCCCACTTATTCCCTTTACCTAAACTAGGCTTCATCAATTTTATTCTCCCATCCTTCCATTAAAAATTTGTTTTTTCCCTTTATCAAAATTTTGGGTGTATTTCATGTCCCATTAAAATGTTTTTAGGACCCATCAATTCTTTGGTAATCCCCAGTAGTATAATAACAACAAAATTTCATGGTGATAAGAAATTTAACCGTGTCATATTTTTATTTACTCTGGTTTTGATTAATATACTAATTTTACTAGTTATTTTTTATTTAGTTATCTCTTAAAGTATTAATTTTATATTCTAAAGAAATACTATAATTAAATAATTTATTTTTCATTTTATATTAGTCTTGTGTGTATCACAAGATATAAAACAAAAAATATTTATTTAAATGAAATTATATACTAATATTATGTGGTGTATTATTTTTGGGCATTCATAGTATTTTATAACAATTGTCTTAGGAAAATTATGTCCATATTCTCCATGTAATTTTTTGTTTTGAAATAAGAAATAGGTTATAGAGAAGAGGGAGACTGTACTTTTATTCATTATATTAATTGGATTCATTATATCATTTTAAAAATATTGAGTTTGATACCCTTATTTTCAACACATATAGAAATCAGCTTTTCCTTTGAGGTAGTTTTCAAGGTTATTCTTCTCACACATTTTACATATGGGTGTTTGGATATTAATTCCTCTATGATGTTTATTTGTTCCCCCAATGTGAATATATATTTTTATTTTGTAATATTTAATTCTACAATGCCAATAGGATTCACTGATAACTATCTCACCATTAAGGCATCATCAAAATATTATTCACAACATTCATACTCATGTAATGATAAATATTATTGATGAATTTATTTTAATAAACTAATTAATCAATCAATCATTGTAATAGGGTTAATGAGAAATCTATATATTGAATTTAAAATAAATGATATGTTTTACTTTTACAACTTCATATACAAATCATTTTTTTTACGATCATTTAAAAATATCCCTTCATTTTAGTATGTATAGTATATGGAAGATATTTATTGAAACAATTCATCAATTAATCCAATTAAATTGTAAGGATCTATTCATTGGGGTTGGTAATCTGTATCAGTGTCCATTACTTCTCAATTACTCTCATAAAGAAATAAATGGACAAGATCATTTTCTCTTTAATACAACCTAGAATCAAGGAAAATATTTCCTAAATATAGTTTATCTATTAAACTATGATTACAGGATCATAAGATCCACCAAAATAAAATGGTAGCTATCACATAATAGATTCATATTAAAAATTATGATTATATGGATTATTTAGGATATCCAAATCATTTTAAATGTTATTCACAACTGATGTAAATTTAAAAATAATAATTATGTGTTTTTTGAGTACATATACACACATATTAGGCATATTGATCAACTAAAAAAAATTTCTAACACATTTGTCAATAACATGATTTATACAATTTCAATATATTTACACAAATAAAAGAGATATAGGGATTATAATACTATAATTACAAATCATATAAGTAAAAAACAATAAACTTAAGAATAATAAATCACTTGTAAATATAATATTAGGATTCTATAAGGACTGATCTCGGTTATTTAAGATTCATTTATAGTTATGATTTCTAACCTAATCAAAAACATATGCACACTTTTATCTGATAAAAAATAAACCAAACCATATCAAAAATATATATTATTGAATCATTAATATTATAAATTAAACTTATTAATTTCTATGTATTATGTCTTATTAAAATTATAAACATTATAGATCATCTCTAATATAATAGTGTACTAATATATTTCCATATTTATAAGTATATGCTAGAACTCCCTATAATCTAAATACTATATGGAATAACATAGAGAAATGAATAAAATATTGGGAGATTCATAAACCCAAGTAAGGGTGTAAATAAGAGATAAATGGGATTTGATATCATGAGGGCCAATATTTATATCCTAGAAATAAGATTGAATTAATAAAAAACATTACATAAAAACTTGTTTAAGTGTCAAATGTTTTTAATATTGTTTACATGATCATCATGAAATGTAGAAAAAACATATGAAATGTGTTTTTACACATAATACATGGAACATCATGATGATATTAGAAAATTATGTCTTATTTCAACCACTTCATTAAAATACATAAGATTCCGAGAAAGGGTAATAAATTCATTATCAAACACAATAAAATTATATGGAGAGATAAATATTTAATTATCAAACATAATGATCTGATGATATATATCGAAATAGAAAATATTTTGGGGTTTTTTTTTATTTTTAGTTTCACCTTTCTTCATAATATATCATTTATATGTGTGCCTCATAGAAAAGAGACATACATAAAACATAAACATTAAATAAACATATTATAAATACATTGGAAATGTAACATATCCATATAAAATTAAAACTTAATGTATAACATGGAATGTAAAACCCATAAATTATAAAATTAAATTATTTTATTTAATAGAGACTGGAGAACACAACACTAATCCCAAACTACCTAAAAACTTTATTTCTTTAAATTTAAACTCTTTAATAGCATGTTAGACATGGAACCCTAAGCCTAAATGAATTATAATATAGAATAATATAATAACATAGTCATTAACTATGAAGTTATTAATAGTATTAACTAATATTTTAATATTATGTTTTTCAATTTTATTAGAAATAAAGTATGAATCATTTAATACAAAATGAAGTTCTTTCTGAATAATAATATTTTTCTAAAAAATGTTATAGTGGTGCTTTGACCACATAATTTGAAATTAATTTTTCAACTAAAAAAATTTATTATAATTAATTATCTTCATTCATGAAATTATTATATCCATATTATCTTAGGGTGAGTATTTTGGATTTTTCTACAAATTCTTTTTTTAATTTAATAATCAAAATAATGATTTTTATTCAAAACTACGTTTTCGATTTAAATAATTTACATGTTTAAATTATATTTTTAAAATATGTTTATGTTAAAATTTATTCAATTATATTATGATTTAAATAATTTAATTCATTTTAATAAATTTTATATTTAATTTAGATATTTAAACCATCAATAGTAATGAGAATAGTCCCTTTGGAAACCAGCAATTTTGTCACATCTGTTGGTATAATTTTACTTTCAATCACAACAATTATGCGAATAAAATTCTAAAAAATGGATTCAATATTATAAATAATGATAATATATATTATTTAATTTTTTCAATATAATGTTTTAACCATTATTAATAGTAAAATAAGTAAAAAAGTAATTATAATTTTTATTATGAAAAACTAATTATTGTAGTGGTTTAACTAAAATTATAAGGGTTATAATTATCATTAATAATATCTAAAAACCTTAAAAAGATATATTTACACCTAATAACTTACAATGGAATATAATTATCCATTTTAAAATATTTTTTCATTAAAAAATGCAAGTGTAATTGATTCCTGGGAAAAATTCTGTGTTTGACAACTCCCCAACTTATAAAAGGAAACCCCTTTCATATCCTATTCGCAAATAAATATCATTTTGGTTTTATAAAATACCTACCCAACGTAGAAAATTATTCCCATACCAAAATCCTATAGATATTGTTTTTATACATTTCCATTCTTGTAAGGTGTTTGTTGAAAACATAAACATGTTATCCAAATAAGCGACAAAATCATTGAAGAAGATGATTTATTTTTCTTCTTCTTCCACCTCCAAAAATCATAATAAACCTAAGTAATATAATATAATTAGTATATTAAAAATATTTAGTTTTAATAATGTGAATTTCCATACACATATCTATAGTTTCTTCTATAAAATGAGAAAGAAAACGGTCGATCGTGACCGATGTAATTTTCTTTCTATCACCACAATTAATTGAGGATTGTAATGTAGGATTTAATAAATGTATATTATACTGAATATATTATTATACTTATTAATTTTAATTTCACATATAAAATATTATATGTTTATGTGCCTTTTAATATATGATAATATAGCTCAAGTGTACGACGGACTACCTCCTCACGATGCGATGTGATTCATTTTTCACTTACAAA
The DNA here is from genome assembly GCA_963277665.1 of Viscum album. Classification (NCBI taxonomy): domain Eukaryota; kingdom Viridiplantae; phylum Streptophyta; class Magnoliopsida; order Santalales; family Viscaceae; genus Viscum; species Viscum album. The sequence goes on along the minus strand of OY728119.1, from coordinate 763,583,065 downwards.
TCCAATATATGGTTATATAAACACATTTAATTGAATATATGTGATATATACAACATTATATTTATCAAGGAAGTTATTCTATCACTAATGTTAATACACATTCACCCATTTTGGAAAAGATAATGTCACTTATACATAGGTATGACATACCTTCTACTCGAAACGATGTGATCCAATCTCAATATTCTGATTTAGTATTTTATTATAAAAATATGTCATATAAAATAATATTTATTTAATAAGTTAATATAATTATGGATATTTGGAACTAAATATTATTTTAATCAATCAGAACAATCATGGAAAATCATTTATGATAAAACATTTCAATTTACACTGGAAACAATGAAGAAAATGGAATATTAGTTACAAACATGTGAAAAATGTTATAATTAGATCATATATGATATTATAAAACTAAATATGTATCTATTATAAATGAATAACATTTTTTAAACCATTATGAAGAATTATAAATCACATTCATCCCAAATGAATCATGTGGTTTGGGAAGTCATCAACATTTAAGTTCATTGAAGCATATTTATATTTTTTGAATCATATTTCAATTATATGGTGTATATAATTCCCACGTATCTTGAAATATCAAAATTAAATATTAATTAAAGGTATTTTATTATTTAATTTTAATTATACCATCCAAGGAAATTTGGATTAAATATTACTGTGTGACAAATAATTTCATTTCGGAATTTCATTTCATTGGGTTGTATTATTTATTCATTTTATATGATATTATAAGATCAAGTGGGTAATGGATTTTAATTATCTAGTATTGTATTTCATTTTTTTAATATATATTTATATTTTATGCACATAACCTATTCATTGATATATTCTCACATTAATGTTATGATCATTTCATGGTTTTATTACATAATATTATTTTTTATATGGTTGTTTATTTTTTTAATTTACATCGAGGAAAATTATTTTATAATTGGATAAAAAACATTTAAATTTTATTATTCTCTATTTTTTGTGTAATGAAAACATTTTTATACTCTTTGGTACTGAAATTGATTTAAATATTTTTTACAGCAATACAACCTTAATTATATCATCGTTTGAAAATTAGCTGTCTTCCAAATATAATGTTTCTAAAAAAATTTAAAAAAAAATTCTAACCTTTGAAAAAATATTTATTAGATAAATTTATATTAATTTTCAAATTTTAATTTCTTGTAATGAATTTTATTTTATTATTCATAATAATTCCCAATTGGCTTTTACTAAAAATGTGAAATGAATAATCTTTTTAACGTGTACGAAATGAATGTAATTTATAGTTGAGATAACCAATAAAATTTTGAAGATTATTTTATATGATTTTAATGTTATTTTAAAAGATATATATTTTCAAAATGTTTTTTATACTATAATTTTAAAAGAAAGCTCTCAATATTAAAAGTGAATTATCATGAAAAATCCTTTTTAATATCATTTAGTTTTTTTTAATTCATCGATGACCACATACCATTATTTTACTTATAATTCACTATGAATATGTTGTATAGATACCATAATTAGTCCTTATACTGATGGTTGGTGATCATTTTGATAATGGAATGTACATCCACGACTCGTTTGTGAGATTATTAACTTTCCATTAAAGTATTGGATTCGATATGATAATTAGAGATAAATTTTTTTATAGATATCCAAATTATTTATCATAGATGTCTCTATTAATTAGATAATAAATTATTTATATATAAGTAACTCAATTTTTAATGATATTTATTTATTCTGTGATATATTGAAACATCATTATTCTTTGCTCAATATGGATATTTTATGATAAATTATATTATTGGTGAATTCAATAGATTAATCAATATATGTGGAATGATTTGGATAGGTAATGATAAGTGGTTCCTAGAATTATATATCCCTTCATTTCATCAAGTTTCTCATGTGGTGAATGAGTATGTTAAAATTCAATTATTTTTGACACATAGTTTTAAACTACCATTTGAAGTGAATGGAAATAAATGATATCATAATGCGTGAGATCATGATGTCCAATAATAAAGAAACTCCTTCATTAAAAATTCAGTTATTTTTATCTAAGATATGTTTACAATGATATTATTTAGTGATATATTGCATTATGATTTTTTTTCAAATGGAAAGGGATTTTAGTTATTGACCATTTGATATTAACTATTCCAAATCTATTCAATATAGTAATGTTATTTAAATAAAATTTGTGTTAAAAACATTTATGTTCTATATTTATTATGCCATTTTTTTCATGAAAGTCAAGGTAAATAAATAGAATGTGTGTTTAGTTATTTTCCTTTCAATATTGATTTTCCTTTTTAATCATGATATTCAAGTTATTTATTAAATGAATTATGGGTTCTAATATTTAACATAAAATATTGATTATTCAATGTTAATTATACTTCATTTTGAAAAAATAAATTCTTATTTACAAAATTCTAATTGAGCATTTGAGATCACCCTTATTTTGTTTCATTTCCTAAGAATTGTTTATTTGTTCAATTAATGATACAAAAATATACACTAGAGAGAATTATGGTCTTATAGAAATGAATGTTTGTTGTAATTTGTATATTCAAATGAGATATGTGAAACATGTATATATATATTTTTCTTAAAATATTATATTATTTTCTATTTCATGTTGTGATTTCTAGTATGTTATGCCAATGTAATAATGTTGATGATAAATATAGGTTAGTGTATTAGGGGACATTATAAGTGGCTTTAGGGTAACTTATATAGAAATATTAGAACTAGATTTAATAAATAGTAGACCAGAGACCATTACCCTATGACGGAATTTGTAGATAATTATATAATAAAATAAATTTTTTTGGTAAAGTATTGATTATTGGGGTTTTCATGGAATACAACCTTTTGGGGATACTAAAAGTTGTTGTAATTCTGGAACAGATGTTCATAGGGATAATTAATCGAAAAGGCACATTAGGATTTACTTAAGTATTACCTGGTATATGAAAATGGATTTTATTATGCCCTTGATTTTCACTCCTAAGGTACACTCTTTGGATCATTTACAATTTTCAATACAACCATTACGATTTATTTTAATAGGTGACGAGAGTGAATAATCTAGGCTAAAAATTATGTTTATTATATTACCAAGAATGTTTCATGATTGAAAAATACTATAATTTTTTTATATTTTTTCCATTGTGATTATTGTTTCACACATATTGATTATTGGTTTTAATCAATGGATGGAACATGAAGGAATTTTGAAAACATGGAACATGAAGAACAATATAGTGACTATGAAACCCCAAATTGAATGGTAATTGGTTTAAATGATATCATCAATATTAAAAATAATTTAACCATAAATATGATTAAAAACCAATACCATAACCAAATCATAAACCCACCAATGAATAGAATGATGGGGTTTTCTAAGAGATCATGGTATGGATAACATGGTGGAAGGAAGGATTGAAGACTTCAATGTCATAAATATGAAATTATACTCCTAGTAATTTTCCTCAAATGAACATGATGATTTTTTATTAATTAAAATAGAATTATAATGTAGTGAAACAGAGAGGAAAAATTATGAGTATGATGGAATGAAATAATTTTCTTCCAAAGGATATATTTTTAATCCACTATTTGAAATGTGGGCAAACATGGAATAATCTGAGTTAATACCATATTCTAAGTGATAAACTCCATAACCATGAATATCCTTTATTTAAATAAAATGGTCAGAGTAAATATATATTGGGATTAATTATATATATTGTAAAATTATTTATATAGATGTTATTTTGGTTCTATGTGTCATGAAACATCTTAATACTGTGTTAAATTTATGAATCATATATATACTTATTCAACTTTAATTTATTGATTCCATCATGGATTATTGAGTTAAATTTAACTCATATTATCAAATCCTTCAATAACATATTTTATGTATTATCTGAGGGGATTATACTAATATTAAAGATAACATGAGAGACAATTTCAGAAATACAGCCCATTTGTTTTGTATACGTTTTAGTGAGAATGTTATTTAAGGAATAATGCCCTTAAATATTTTTGTATATGTATAATGGTATTGGTATCATTTATATTTTATATGATATTTTATATTGATGAAATTTTGGGTTGTAACATAGTGGGAAGGATATAGGAATTATATTAAATTTTGTTTAGAAAAAGGATAACTCTTATATCGTGTGATAAACCATTGAATTTGACATGTACGTATGGATTGAACCCATTATAGAAGAGAAGAATTTGAGTTTGGAAAACCATTAGCCTATTTTTTTGGGTAATGTTTCTTTGATTTTTCCTAAATTATTTGATGAGTAAATATTTATGATGAACTTGTGATGTTACTGTTTAGGTTTAGAAATTAATATATTATATTGATTTACCTATTATAAATGTATTAATTTCGTAAAATAGTTATAGATAGATCGAAATACATGTGACTATTTTTTAGATCTTATAATATGTTAGAAGTTAATTATTGTTGTTTATGAATAATGTTTTTTCCGGAATATTCATTTTTGGGTGTATGCGACGAATGGAAAACTGAATAAGGCATAATTAAAAGAAGAAATTATGGTTATGAAATATGAAAATATAATTTAGTAATATTTACTTATATTCATTGATAGTAAAATTATTACTCTACATATGGATAGAGGTTATGGAATAATAATTTTATCCTATTCCCTTCATATCTAATGAATCAAACGGTCTTATAACTGATAAAGCGATATTGAGGTGTCTAACGTTCCATTTACCATTCAATTCCTTATGATCAGTGACCTCTATAATTATCTATAATTATTTATGATTTTATTTCATCATTATATCATCACATAAAACTAATTTTATCCTACTTATAAACCATGTTATGTGTTATTTAAAATAGTCTATTTAGAACACAATCTCTCTTTTTAAGGGGATGAATTATTAAAAATTATTATGATGTGCGATTTTGAAAAAGGAATATTCAAATATGAAAACCAATATTTTTTAGTAAAATATAAAATTGATAGGATGTAAATTATACATAGTGTGGAAAATTAAAATGAATGAAATTATAAAATAATAACATTGTATTTGATATCATAATCGGCACCCATAACCAATCATAAAAGGCAAATGAAATTTATTTATTTAAATTTAATCTCTTAGATAGGTTTTAGAACATAGAACCACGAGCCTAAATGAATTGTAATATAGTAAACCATTATTACATATCCATTAAATTGGTGGAGGTAAATTTTAATAAATAAATAACCATAATAATAGTTATATATTGATTATAAGTATAATAATTATCATTTAAATGAAAAATAAAAGTTTTTTCAAGAAAATTAATTAAAGAACGGTTTATTCATGCTTTTCCTACATAATTAACAAAATAATTTTTATCATATTTATATTTTTTATAAAAAAGTAGATTAATTTTTCAAATCAGAATATTAAAATTATTATTTTAGAAATATTTTGTTTTTTCTGGAATGTTTCATTTTTTAAATATTTGTGAACTATACTAGTTTTAATTTAAATATTAATTTTTATGTAGATAACTAACAAGGTAATTTTATAGTTTTAAATTTTTTAAATGTAAATTTATTTCAATTACATTAATATTTAATAACTCTTTTTTAATGTTATGATTTTCATATTTAATTGTGAATTTAAAACCCTATATACATTTTGGAATCATTTATTTGGAAACATTATTTTCATTGCATCCATTCGTATACCATTAAACAAGATTTATCAACATTAATGACATGATTTTTTATAAAAATTACATATTATTAACAAAAATTATATTATCTTGTACATTCTACATAATTATTCATTACAATGATTAGTAAAAGTTGTAAAAAATAATTCAAAGGGTTAATGTAAAAATTAATTTTTTTGGGGTTAATCTAAAAATAAAAGTTTTAAAAATGAATAAAAAAATGTGAAAAACACATTTGATAGAAATATTTATAACTTATCACATATATGGATTGGAAATGACCTATTTTAATATCATATGGAAGGATAAATATGACGGATATTTAATTATTTATAAAAATTCCATGTCAATCCTCTCCCCTAATTATAAAAGAAAACATCCTATCATCCCCTATTCACACTAATAGTTCTATTTCATCAAAAAATAAACTCCCAAATAACATAATTAATCAATTAAAAACATCATTTTTCCATTATAACACACGTCTATCCTCAGAAGTATTTTGGTAGAATACTAATGTAGTTTTGTAAAGAAGTGTGAACATTATTAAACGATAATTGTTTTATTACTATTACACCTAATTTAATTTTTTAAACCATTATCTTATAATTAATTATTTATCTAAAATGTAATTTTTTTTAATTTTAATTAAATTATTTATATAAATATCAAGTTCAATGAAATGGGAAACTAAATGGTAAACAGTGTGTTTGGAGGACTAAATCCTCACGAACCAATGTAATTCGTTTTCAATTACCACATTTTAAATATAGATATATTGATAGATTTAACAAATTATATATTATTTATGATATTATTATATTTTTTTTAGTTTTAATATCACATATAATTTCTTTATATTCATATCTTTTCTAATACGATAATGTCGTTTGTGTGTACGGTGGACTACCGCCTCACAATGTTATGAGACTATATGTCCACATAAAAATTATATGTATGTAAATATAGGTAAATTTAATAAATATATGTTATATAAATGACATTATTTTGAATTTTTAAAATTAATATATCACCCACATCATTTACCAATCTCCTATTTGGAAATTTTAACATCACTTGTGCAAACGCATGATGTACCATATCACAAAGAGATGTGATGCATTTAAAATGTTTAATTATAATTAATGATTATAAAAATGTATTAAATCCTTATATTTAGAATATAAAAATAATTAGTGAGATGATGGAGTTATATACTACGCACAATAACTGTAAATTTCATTGAAAACTTTATATGATAAAAAAGGCAATTAACATCAGAAATAATAAAATTAATGAAATATTATAAATAAAAGAGTTCTAAAACTTTATAATAGGATGATCTGTGATATTATAAATATGGATTTCGTTATTTTATAAATAAATTGAAGATTAACACCATTACATAAGAGGTAAATTATAAGGCCTTGCCTTAAACATTACTTAATATTGAATTAAATGAATAATTTTCATTGATGATCTTTTTAGGATTAGAGTTTGAGAGAATTAGATCATAACTATTACATCTTAAAATATTACAAATTAGATACTTCTACTAAGTTTCCATAAAAATATAAACTCTTAAAAAGAAACATGTCTACTTCCACGTTTTATATAGCATGACATTCCCTTGATCCCATCCTTGACCCAACTCCACATTAAGTCCTATGAAAACATTTCAAAAAAACTTGGGGTGAGCATAAAAAGCTCAGTAAGGGATACACAAAGAATGGAAACTGTTAGTTTTTTTCAAAACCACAAGTAAACCATGTATAATTTATCAAAGTAATACTTTTCACCTTTCTGAAGTAGAAAAAACTGTTAACTGAATAAAAGATCATTACTTACCATTTTGAAACTAGAAGATTACCATAAAACCTATATAAAGAACACATAACATATAAATGTTACATGAGACAGAAACATACTTAAATGGAATAACCATATGGTAGAATTCCACACATATAACCAAATGGAATAGCCATACGGATGACTTCCATACCCAATGCATTGGAGGTTATAACGTAACCACCCGTCCTGGTATTCACGGCACCACCCATCATATGGTTTATCACATAACCACCCTTCAAATGTCCAAGTACCATTATAAAATCATAATACATAAAACAAATATAATGGGAAGAAAAAATATCCACAATTTGATCACAATATATCACTTAAATATATTGACATAACAAATCCAATATAAAAACCATTTTCAATACCAAAATACATAAAAGAGTATATGGTATTTATTTCATTTTAAAAACATTACGGCTTATTGAGGAAGCCAAAGACCATATAATACTCACGGCGGTGGAAAAGGGTCGTTGTCACCATGTAGGTCAAAAGAAACATTACTTTTTTTTCTTTAGTGAAATGGTTCATAGAAAATGATTTCTTTTGAATAAATGTAAATTTCAAAGGGGTTTATACACCGTATAAAAGAATGTTGTGTATAAAACAAAATATTCCTCAATGAAAAGAGATTGCGATGAAGTCCCTTACCACGTGTCTGACGTGACTCGATTGCTCATTAATCTCCTAAATAATAAACTACTATTAATTTCTACTTTCTTAAGAACCTTTTAAATCTTACTATTCATTTTAAATCAATTATTTCCATGTTATAAGCATTATGTAATCATATAAGTTACTTATGTTCGTTTTGTCGATATCTGGTTCATAAGTCAAAATGGACTTCTTACAATTACATGTTGTTTATGTGGTCAAAGGTTCTTTATATCCAGAATTATAGTCATGATTTGGATATCGTATATATCATATATATCTAGAATATACATATATTTATAATAGTACATAACATTTAGAGGTACGAAATAAAATGCACCATTCATGGAGACCGTAATCCGTACGTACGCATGAATGCTACTTTCATTTCTATTTCGTATTTAATGGAGTGAAGTAATAATTATATAAGGGTATATTATAATTCTAGTATAACATAATATATAATAACATTAACTCCATCCCTTATACATCCCACATATTGCATTAAAAAATCAAATCACTTTGAGGGGGCGGTAGTCCACACTTCCTAAAATGAATATATCGCGTTTATCCATAATGGAAACCATAATGGTATGCCATAAATGAAAAATATAGAAGCTTAAGGGAAACATAAACATATTTTATATAATATATAAATATAGTGACATCTTAATGTCCACCTTTGAAGGTGTTAAAAGAATATTGAACAATCATCGTTTTGTTAGGCAGAAATTCACCATCCACAGAAATAGTATGTTCATTAACAATTAGATGTAAGTGTGTGTAAGTGTAGCTTGAATCCTTCTTATAAAAACATCATAGTATATTTAAGATACTGTATTTGTTACAAAATAAATGAATAAAAAGATTTTAGGGGTTTGCAGAAGCAAAATAAAACAAAAGAACATTAGAGGGGACTTTACCTTAAAATCAGGTAACTCCCTTTGGTTTGAACCAAAAGGGTTTTTTGAAGAGCTTACTGCCAATTGTAAGGATTCTAGGATCAGTATAGGGATGTGGAGAGACAAAATTATTAGAGCTTGGCCAGGAAAAAGTCTTGAGAAGTGTGGGTAAGGAGGTAGAGGTAGGGGCCTTTTATAAGAGGAGAGGAGGGGCACTCTTGGAAAGATATAAAAAGTTACTTTATTTTCAAATACGTTTCAGATTGTAATGATCCCAAAATGATGTGTTTCGAGGTTAAGGTGATAAGGATTAGAAATCCACCCATCCAATATGTTTTTGACATGTTTAGGTCTTATATTTTACATTATCTTTCCATTTTATTTAAATCGTTAAATAATGAGGTAATCGCTGCATCACCATGGTGTCATAAATAATTTAATTTATTTATTTAATAAAAATTATAAAAAAATACAATGATGTAGGAAATATTTTTATCTTTACAATTACTATTTATAGTAAAAAATATGACTTGTATATCCCCATGTAAAAATTGTATTCGTAAAACAATACATGTTTGTGTCATTTTTTAATTTACTTTAAATAAAAGGCATTAATGTCATTATCTAACCCATGTGGCTGAATGGGGTCCCCAAAATCGACCCATGGGTTTTCATGGTCAGCCATGACTCATCCAATAGGGTTAGGACAAGTGTCAAGATATTTTCATTTTATTATAATATCATTTTTACCTTAACTCACACTAATTACCTTTAATTGCGATTAATAAAACTTAAAAGTTACTTTTCATCAAAAATTATTTTCATCCCATTGAACCACATTTTAATTAATAATGAAATTAATATATATTGGATTTTTTAAATTCAAATCATATAAGTGGTAAAGTTCCATTTAAATGAAAAATTAGTTTTTGTAACTTCCACATTGTGGTTTCACTATTTAAGGTTTTTCAGAAAAATACAAAAACTTCACCCTAAGCTATATTTGATATTCTGAATTTCAAAATGATGTATATTTTAAAAATTTAAAAACATATAAGTTTCATTAATTAATTTAATAATTAATTCCCGTTGTCAAATCAAATAGCATGTTTTTAAGAAACAATAATGTATCAAAAGATTGACACTAGTTTAAGTCTAATTTCAAAGTGAAATTAATTACAATGACCACCATTGGATTAAATGGTAAAAATATATTATAATTTAACTTTAAAACCATTTCAAAAGATAACCTAATCATATAAATAAATTAGATTAAAAAGTGGGTTTGAATTAAAATACAACATTGTCACTATTCATTAAAAAATGAACTTTATCAGAAACATAACAAAAATTTACACAAAGTAAATTTTGATGTCCCGATTCTAAAGAAGAGTTTTATTTGGTCTAATAAAATGTATAAGAGTGACCAAAACTATATTTAAAGAGGGTTCACCATCAAAAGGCGATAGTTTGACCTTTTAGTGAAAATTAGAGTATATATGCCTAAAATTGAATTCTTTTCTTATTTTAAGCCTTTATCTTTTAATAGATAAATAAAAAAACATTTAAAAAACATATATAATCATATTTTGGTTATTTCTATTCATTCCCACCAATACAATGGCTATGTGTTAACTACCATTTAAAATAATATTATTTTATTACTAGTGTGCAACGTATGATTTCAAAGAAACTCTTTGTTCCGTATTAGGTACGCTATACAATATAGCAAAACTTTTAAAGTAAAATTAATATTTAATTCTAAAATATTAATAAATATGAAAATGATTTATACTTTATTTACCTGGGATGTTACATACTTCCCCCCTTTTGGAAGTTGCGTCCTCGCAATTTTATTCACTTATCAAAATAAGTGGGTGTATTTATCTCTCAAAACATTTTCAGATTCCAACGCTGCCTCTTCAACCATATGGTTTTTCCATAAAACCTATACCCGGTGAATTAACATATTCCGCAACACTTGCTCTTTATGGTCAAGAATCTGAACCGTTTGTTCCTTATAAGATAGATTCTCTTCCAACTGAACTACCTCTCGGCTCAAAACATGAGATGGATATGGCATATACTTTCTCAACATCAAAACATGAAAAACATTGTGTACCTGAGATAAACTCGGACGTAAATCCACTCTATAAGAAACTGATCCAACTTTCTCCAGGATTTAATATGGTCCAATGAACCTTGGACTCAGTTTTCCTTTCTTACCAAATCGCATCACACTTTTCCAAGGTGAAACTTAGAGAAAAACATGATCACCTACCTTGAAAGATAGATCCTTCCTCCAGTTATCTGGATAACTTTTCTGTCTACTCTAAGATGTTCTCATGTGTTTCTGAATCAACTGAAATTTTTCTGCCATCTCTTCTACCAATTCTGGTCCCATCACCTTCCTTTCACCCACTTCACCCCCAAAAGTTGGAGTTCGACACCGCTTCCCATATAATTCCTCAAATGGTGCCATCTGTATACTAGAATGAAAACTGTTATTATAAGAAAACTCAACCGAAGATAGATGTTGATCCCAACTTCCCTGATAATCCATCGAACAATCACATAGCATATCTTCCAAAGTCGGAATTGTTCGTTCTGACTTCCCATCTGATTGAGGATGAAAAGATGTACTAAAATTTAATTCAGTACCCAAAGACTTCTCAAGGCCTTTCCAAAAGTTAGAAGTAAACCTGGGATCACAATCAGATAAAATGGATAGGGGAACTCCATGCATCTCGACTATCTCTTTAAGATACAACCGAGCAAGTTGATCTAGAGACAAAGTATCTCGAATAGGAAGGAAATGAGCAGATTTAGTCAAGCGATCACTAATATCCTAGATTGCATTATTATGTCGAGATGTCTTCGGTAATCCCACAACAAAGTCCATGGATATATTTTCACATTTCTAATCTGGAACTGGTAAAGACTAAAGCATCCATTTCGGTAACTTCCGCTCTTCTTTAAACTGTTGACAAGTCAAACACTTCACAAAAAAATCAGTAATATCCCTTTTCATTCCATCCCACCAGTAATACTCCCAAAGATCTCTATAAATCTTAGTACTGCCTGGATGAACTAAAAACGGAGAACTATGAGCTTCACATAACAACTCTCTGTTCAACTGTGAATCACAAGGCACACACAATCTCTTCCCAAATCTCAAAACACAATCAATATCAATGTTGAATTCAGGCAATTTACCCTTATGAACCAGCTCTACCTTATTCTGCAACTCGCTGTCTTGCTTCTATGCTTACTTAATTCTGTCTGATAGAGATGATTTCACTGATACCTGAAACAAAATAGACGAACTTCCATCACCAACAACTTCAATTCCAATGTTCATCAAATCCTTAACCAAAGGATCACATTCCAAATGCAATATTGTTAATGAAGCATTACTTTTTTGACTCAAGGCATCAGCCACTTTATTTGCTTTTTCCTGGAATTGTAAAATCATAATCCTTGATTAATTATAGTTATCTCCTATGACTCATGTTTAATTATTTCTGAGTGAATATATACTTTAAACTTTTTTGATCAGTATATATTTCACACTTTACTCCATACAAATGATGCCTCAAAATTTTTAGCACAAAAACAACAGCAGCTAATTCCAAATCATGTGTAGGGTAATTTGCGTCATGAGTTTTCAACTGACGTCAAGCATAATAAATTACCTGATCATTATGCATAAGGACACAACCAAGTCCTTTCAATGAAAAATTACTGTAGATAACAAACACACCATTCCTAGAAAGAAGTGCCAAAACTAGACCATTCACTAATATTATTTTCAACTCCTAAAAACAATCATCACATTCTATTGTCAAGGTAAACATAACACCCTTCCGAGTTAGCTTAGTCATTGGACTAGATAACCATGAAAAATTTTCAAAAAACCTTATATAGTAACCTGCCAAACCAAGAAAACTATGGATCTCGATTACATTTTTGGGTCTTGGCCATTCTTCAACAAATTGTTTTTAGTAGGATCAACATTTATACCATTTTTTGAAACAATGTGTCCAAGGAAAGAAATTTGTTGTAACTGAAACTCACACTTGCTAAATATTCCACATAGTTTCTTTTCTTTTAAGGTTTTAATGATAACCCTTAAATGACTTTCATGCTCCTCTTTACTTTTAGAAAAAACCCAAATATCATCGATGAAAACAACTAACATTTTTCACCTGAGTAAACATATACATCACTCCAACAAACTGTTTAGCTCTGATTCTGACCATCTCAGGATACTGATTTGAAAGGTCATTTCCCTCAGTATGCCTTCCTAGAAAATCTATTCTGCTTCCTCTATAAAAAACAATTCTTAACACAGAAATATCTTAGGCGAAGCAACATGGTAATATTTTAATTCTATATCATTTCAATCGTACCATATATTAATTTATAATTTAACAATTTTCTAACTCCTAAAGTTATCTAAAGAGACCTTTGATACCAACTATAAGTACCCGACCTTAAATATTACTTAATATTGAATTAAATGAATAATTCCCCTTGAGGATCATTTCAGGTTTATAGTTTTAGTGAATTAGATCATAACTATTACATCTCAAAAGATTACAAAGTAGAAACTTCTACTAGGTTTCCATAAAAATAAAAACTCTTAAAAAGAAACATGTATAGTTCCACAATTTATATAGCATGACTTTCCCCTGATCCCATCCTTGACCCTACTCCACATTATGTCCTGTGAAAAACATTTCAAAAAAACATGGGGTGAGCATAAAAAGCTCAGTAAGGGATACACGAGGAATGAAAACTGTTAGTTTTTTTCAAAACCAGAAGTAAACCATGTATACATTATCAAAGTAATACTTTTCACCTTTATTAAGTAGTAAAAACTCTTCATTGAATAAAAGATCATTACATACCATTTTGTAACCAATATATTATCATAAAACACATATAAATAACAGATAACATGTAAAGGTAAATTGGGACATAAACATACTTAAATGGAATAACCATACAGTCGACTGCCACACATATCACCTAATGGAATAGACATACGACTGACTTCCATACCTAATGCATTAGAGGTTATAACGTAACCACCCGTCTTGGTATTCACGACACCACCCGTGATATGGTTTATCACGTAACCACCCGTTAAATGTCTAAGTACCATTATAAAATCATAAGACATAAAACAAATATAATGGAAAGAAAACATTTCCACACTTTGATCACAATATATCACTTAAATATATTGACATAAAAAATCCATTATAAAAACCATTTTCAATAACAAAATACATAAAAGATTATATGGTATTTATTTCATTTTAAAAATATTATGGCTTATTGAGGAATCCAAAGACCAAATAATACTCGCGGCAACGAAAAAGGGTCGTTGTCACCACGTACATTAAAAGAAACATTCCGTTTTTTCGTTTAGTGATACACTTCATAGAAAAAGATTCCTTTTGAATAAACATAAAAGTCAAAGGGGTTTATACACCATATAAAATAGAGTTGTGTATAAAACAAAATATGCCTCAATGAAAGGTGATTGAGACGAAGTCCCTTACCTCATGTTCGACGTGACTCGATTGCTCTTTAATCTCCTGAATAATAAGCTTGGGATAATTTCTACTTGAATAAGAACCTTTTTCAAGCTTCATATTCCTTTTATATCAATTATTTCCATGTTATAAGCATTATGTAATTACTTATGTTAATAATTTTCGTTTTGTCGATATCTGGTTCATAAGTCAAAGAAGGACTTATTACAATTACTTGTTTTTTATGCGGTCAAATGTTCATTATATACTGAATGATATTCATGATTTTCATATCATATATATCATATATATCCAACATATACATGTATTTATAATAGTACATAACATTTAGAGGTAAGAAATGAAATACACCGTTCATGGAGACTGTAAGCTGTACGTATGCATGAACACTACTTTCATTTCAATTTCTTTTTTAATGGATTGAAATAATAATGATATAAGGGTTTATTATAATTCTAGTATAACATAATATAAAATAACATTAACTCCATCGTTTATATGTCCCACATATGGCATTAACGAATCAAATCACTTTGAGGGGGCGGTTGTCCGCACTTCCTAAAATGAAGATTACACGTTTACCCATAATGGAAACCATAAAGGTACGCCATAAATGAAAAATATAGAAGCTTAAGAGAAAAATTAACATACTATATATCATATATAAATATAGTGACATCTTAAAGGCCACATTTGAAGGTGTTAAATGAATATTGAACAATCATCGTTTCGTGAGGTAGAGATTCACCATCCACAAAAACAGTATGTTTTTAACCATTAGATGTAGGTGCGTGTACGTGTAGCTTGAATTCTTCTTAAAACAGAATCCTAGTATATTGAATATACTGTAGTTGTTACAAAATAAATGAATAAAAAGAGTTTTGTGGGTTGTAGAAACAAAACAAAACAAAATAACATTAGAGAAGGCTTTGCCTTAAAATCGTGTAACTCCCTTTGTTTTGAACCAAAAGGGTTTCCTAAAGAGCTTCCTGCCTAAGGTAAGGCTTATAGGATGATGAGAGGGATTTGGAGAGACAAAATGATCAGAGCTTGTCCGAGCCAAATGCTTGAGATGTGTGGGAAAGGATGTAGAGGTGGGGGCCTTTTATAAGAGGAGAGGAGAGGCACTCTTGGAAAGGTATAAAATGTTACTTCATTTTCAAATGAGTTTCAGATTTTAATGGTCCAAAAATGATTTTTTTCAAGGATATGGTGATAAGGGTTCTAAATCCATCCATCCAATAGGTTTTTGACATTATTAGGTCTTAGATTTTACATTATCTTTCAATTTTATTTAAATCGTTAAATAATGGGGTAATCATTGCATCATCATGATGTCATAAATAATTTAATCTATTTAATGCATAAAAATTATAAACAAATACTATGTTGTAGTAAATATTTTTATAATTCCAATGACAATTTATAGTAAAAAATATGACTTCTATAACAGCATGTAAAAATTGTTTTAGTAAAATAATACATGTTTGTGTCATTTTTTACTTTTACATTAAATAAAAGGCGTTAATGTCATTATCTTACCCAAGTGGCTCCATGGGGTCCCAAAAATCGACCCATTGGTTCTCTTGGTCGGCCATGACTCATCCAATAGAGTTAGGAAAAGTGTAAAGATATTTTCATTTTATTATAATATAATTTATATCTTAAATCACTCTAATTACCTTTAATCTCGATTAATAAAACTTAAAAGTTACTTTTCATCAAAAATTATTTTCATCCCATTGAACTACATTTTAATTAATAATGAAAATCATTTATATTGAATTTTTGAAAGTCAAATTATAGAATTTGTAAAGTTCCATTTAAATGGAAAATCAGTTTTTGTAACTACCACTTTGTGGTTTCACTATTCATCAAAAATAATGTTTTTCAGAAAAATACAAAAACTTCAACCGAAGCTATATTTGATATTATGAATTTAAAAATTATTTCTATTTTACGAAATTCAAAACATATAAGTTTCATTAATTAATTAAATAATTAATTCCTACTATCAAATCAAATAGCGTGTTTTTAAGAAACAATATGTATTAGTAGATTGACACTAGTTTAAGTCCAATTTCAAAGTGAATGTAATTCCAATGACCACCATTGGATTAAATGGTAATAAAATATTCAAATTTCACTTTAAAACCAATTCAAAATATAATATAATCATATAAATAAATTAAATTAAAAAGAGTGTTTGAATTAAAATACAACATTTTTCACTATTCATTAAAAAATAAACATTATTGGAAAAATACCAAAAATTTACACAAAGTAAATTTTGATGTCCCGATTCCAAATAAGAGTTTTATTTGGTCCAATAGAATGTATAAGAGTGAACAATAATATATTTACAGAGGGTTCACCATCAAAAGGCGATAGTTCGACCTTTTAGTGAAAATTAGAGTATATATGCCGAAAACTGAATTCTTTTCTTATTTTAAGCCTTTATCTTTTATTGGATAAATATAAAAACATTTATAAAACATATATAATCATATTTTAGTTATTTATATTCATTCCCACCAATACAACAGCTACATGTTAACTACCATTTAAAATAATATTATTTTATTACTAGTGTGCAACGTAAGATTTCAATGAAACTCTTTGTTGCGTATTGGGTACGCTATTGAACATAACAACCCCTTTAAAGTAAAATTAATATTTAATTATAAAATATTAATAAATATTAAAATGTTTTATTCTTTATTTACATGAGATGTTACATCAATTTATGTTAAATAAATAAGATGCATGGGGTAAGGGTCTTCATATCAATTTCCATTCATTGTGACATATTTATGTTTTATGCACATATGGTGTATATACAACCCCATTGAAATCTAATATAATGATTCATCAATAATTCATGGCATTTTAAATTTCAATTTTAGTTATCCTAACTATTGTGATTTGACATAAAATTTAACAGATTGCAAAGAACTTCATAACACAATTTCCCTTGATTGGGTTATATTACACCTATGTTATCTTTGATATTCTAAAAATATCTTACTAATGAATATTTATTATCATATTTTTTATATCGACTTTTTATGTATGTAAATAAATTTTATAAACATAATCAATTCATTGATCAATTCTTAATTTTTTGTTATGATATTTGTGTTATATTATTTCACAATATCATTTTAATAATGTCTTTTTATGCCTGAATTTCTACCAAAGAAAAATTATCTGATCATTTAACAAAAAACATTTAATTCTCATATCTTTTTTTGTTATATTTGTTTTTAATTAACATTTCTAGTTTTATACTCCCATTAAATTATAATTTTGGAGAATTGTTTTATATTAAAATCCCACTTCATTTCTCTATTCAGCATAAAATATATTCTCTTATAAATCTATGTTTTAAAATATAAATAACCTTTAAAAATTATTTATTAAATAAATTTTTACCCAATTTCACTTTTTAAAAATTAGCTTGAAATTAATATTTATATACTTATTAGAAAAAGTATGGTTTGTATTTTTTCAAAATAGTTTAAAATAATAATTATTTTAAAATGTACGACATTATAGAAATTTCCATCCATCATGACAAACCAATATTAAAAAATTTATTTTATTTTATTCAATGATTATTTCCAATGATTTGTATTTTAATTGTTTTGAACCATTAGTTTTTAAAGGAGATTTTAAATATGAAATTCATATTTTCCTTAAGAATATTTTGATGTTATTGTTAGGGTATTTCAATTCGCAAGAAATAAAAAACTGTTACTTTTATTATTGTTAAGACACATATTCATAAGACAATAATATTTCATATTATTAGAAAAAATTTCATTATATAACATAATGATATATTCCTTAATCTGTTAGGCTTTATTTGTTTGGAATCAAGGAAACATAAAGAACTGGTTCATAGATGAATTGCATCATCTCAAACTATGTTATTCATATCTAGGACTCTTTTCAAAAAGATCATAAATAACAAAATTCAATATAATATGGGGAAAAGAAACAAAATAAAATGTGATATTAGATGCTCTATAAATATATTCTGCACAAAAACATAATAATAGTATGACTTAAAGGTTAAAGAAACACATGCATGCAAATTAAAGAGAAAAACGGCATATAAAATTTAAAAATCATGAGTCATTATAGGATAACAGGGGAATAATAAATTTGTTTTTGGAAAACCCATAATCATATACAATCCTATTTCAAGTCTACCCACCATGAAATTATTAAAATTATAGTCTTTGTATAACCACACATGCACCTAATTGGAGCTTGGGAGGGAATCTCTTATACCCTTTTTTGGGCTAGGGATAACCTCAAATGTACCTTTTTAGATCAAATTACATTAACATTTACCTAATTCATAAGAGGGATATATAGGTCCCCCCAATAAATACTCAATGTATTAATTATGTGTTCCACATGATAATAAAATTTATATTTAAATAACCCATGAAAATGGATGGGTATCATAAACAAGACATTATATCATAAACTATATAAAGGATATATGTTTCATAGTAATTTAAATATATGGTAAATTGTGAAAAATAACTTGTTTCGTAAGCATACTATCATGGTATAACCCATGGAAAATAGACAGATTTCACATACATCATTTCATTAAAACATAAAAAATTCAGAGAAGTAATATGAATGGTACCCAGGTACAATATCTATAGTATGGAATAGGTAACCGCAACTGATGTCATCAAAGATTGAACAGGTGTTTAAAATATCAGTTATGACATTTAGTTTTCAAAATATCATTTCCCATATGAAATTTTAATTTTAAAACCATAAATACTTTTATGAGCTTTTTCTTTTAAAACAAACATGAATAGTTTTAATGGAATGTTTAAAAATAATTAAAAAATAATTTTAAATAAAAATATTTTCAAAATCCATTTACTGTAAATTGATCTCGAATTATCATTTAATAACATTTTTTGAAATATTTTTCTAAACCCTTGTTTATAAGAAAATATTTTTTTTACAAAGTAGATAATTAAGAGCTTATTTTATTTAAATAATCATTATTATTTAAATTAAAATATGTTCAAATAAGGCAACATTTCATGAAAATATATTTAATTATAGTAGTAGATGAAAATTATTGAAATATTTTGAGAGTTAGATCATTAGATTTTATCATTTGATATTTTGTCATAAATAATATGAATAAATTATGAGATTGTTTCATAAAATAATTACCACATTAGTAACATTGGATCATAATCCACATGAAGGGATAACCTAAATTGAGACATAATATTTCACAAGGATAAATAAATTCATGATATTTTATTTCCACATGTTTATATATAAACCATGGGAAGGAAAATATGTACATAACATATTTAAGTCTCAAAGAAGAATAATTGAGACAACAATCCATTATTGATTTATTATCATTTAAAAAAAACCCACATTAAAGAGATACCCTCAAATAGATATGTGAACCAAACTATTTCTAGTAGAATCAATATAATATACATTCATGGGATTTATAAACAACACATAAACGAAACAAGTGGTTAATATGTCATTTGTCTCACAGATAATAAATGTTAGAAAAAATATCTTTCCACAAGTATTTGATTTTTTAATATTCAATCAAAACACCATTATAATAAACATAATGTCAAAATAAATATATTTATGTACCATATTCATGTATATCATAACATATATAATTTTATCATGATATTTAATTACATGTTACTTAACAATCCCATGTTAAATTAATCTTTTGGGTAACAAAAAATTTAATTTTCGTGTATATTTTGATTTGATAAATTTTTCCTCTTTCTTTTATCATGGTTCCATCATTTCATGAATTATTACCATGATATAAATATAGTATATACTCAATATATATTTATTAAGAGTATTAAAAAAAATTAGTGATATTAAATGAGATAAAATGTTTCTAGAGACATTAGGTCGTACGTACGTATAAACACTAACATTTCATTTTCATGTTGGTTTAGAAGAATAAAAAGTAAATGATATATATTGTCAGTAAAAAATTATTTTTATCTCATATATATCACAAATTTTCTCTAACCTCATCTCTAATACTATAAGGAACTGGCCCTAAATATATCATAATATAGTTATTTAAATTATTTTTACTTCCTAAATTCTCAAAGATATTTTTAGTTTATAGTTTTTGGAACATATGAAATTACTTATACATATCAAACCACAACATACAATGTAGGTACAACTAAAACACTGCCATTTTTTCCAGAACATAAAACATTTGATAGACAACAAATTGATTACTTCGGAAAAACATCATAAAATTTTACAGGACATCCTTATCTCTCTTAAACATCCTTATAACCTATGAATAATATTTGAAAATCATGTCTGAACAAAAAAATTATAGTAAAAGATACAAAAAGAATAAAATATTCCATTAGTCTATGAATAATTATAAATATATGAAATCATTTCACAATGGCTTACTTCTTACCCATATATACATACATTGTAAAACATAATATTTCCATGATACATTAAGGAATATATAAATAAATTCATAATGGTATCATGGAGAATTTATTACTTTATTAAGATACCCTAAAAACTACCATTTTTTTAATCCTTCATAGCTACCTTACAATGTAACCCTGATGACTACCTTTTTGTGTAACCATCATAGTTACACTTGGAGTAATCCTACGACCGAGCTCTAACATATAGATAACCAATTAATTAGAGGGAGATATATGTCCCACCCATAGATATAAAAAAATTAAATGAACCCAAACATAATCATAAATCATGAATAATTTCATAAAAAAAATTCTTTTTATTTTCAAAAAATTGAATTTTAATAGTGGTTTTTTAAAAGAAATTTCCCATTAAAATATCATATATTTGAAGTGAGAATTAATATAATTAATCGAATATAGGTATACATTGTAAATACCCATAATAAAATATAATACTAATTAAATTAATTACCCAAATTATATCAGTGCAATATAATTAATGAAATAGATGGTTAACCCTAAAAATAGAAACTGTGTAAAGAATTCACATAACTTGGGTTCTTATTAATTCCAACTTGTGTAAACCCATTTTATAATGTCTATAAGGGTGTTTATAATATTTTACACAAACATATTAATTTTTATAACAACTTATATAATCATTTAATAACATCATTCGACCCATTAATTAAAAATTATTTTTTTACATTGTTTCGGTTTGGTTCTTTATACAGTTTCCATGGTTGGTTCAAAATAGATTTTCTTATCTAATGAAAGATAAACATAAAAAGTGGAGTGGGTTTGTATTAATATTTTTCCAGAGTATTAAATGAATCTATAAATAATTTTTGTTATATGGTATGAGGATGATTAACTAGATAAGTCATTAATGAATTTCCATTTTGATCATTTTTACAGTTCTTCGATTACCACGAACTTGTTCCATCATACACATTTAATATTATGTGTATAAGTTAATTCCATAACTTAAGAGAGGTTGTATAATAGAAATTAAAAATAGGTTCAATATTTATAATAGTTTCAAAATTATATTTTATGGATTTGATGGAAATTTAAGACACATTCTCCACAATGTTGGTAAATCGACACATCAAGGACGATTTTTTTAATTTTTAGAATAAGAAGAAGAGGAGAGGTATAATGATGATGATTTTTCCATAAACATGATATAAATCCAGAATATATATATTACTAGTGATTTTATTCCACTTGAATAATGGTAGGTGAAGAGAGTGTAAAAGAAGAAAATAATTGAAAAGAAAAGACAATTAAATGAAAGAGGATCTCTAACTCTTGATCTCTTCTCCTAGAGATCCTTTTTAAGGTATTTGGTTAGGACCTTTTGAAGAAACCAACCAGACATAGACGTGGGGAATGCCTTGGTAAAGTGATTTTGAAGAAATTAGAAAATGATAATCCTTGGGAGGTGTGAGAGGAAGAGGGGGTGAGTGTGGTATTTAAAGAGAAAGTGGAGGAGTTTTAAAATAATTTCAGCAGACACCTAATTAGTGGTATTTCCAAAACCATGTCATTTACCATGCTTTTTTTCAATTTTATAGACCACATGTGACACCTAATTCTATATTTTAATCCTCAAGAGTTGAAAAAAATGATCAAATCATTATTAAATCATTATTATTTCATTAATCACCCAAAAACATCATATCATATTTTATACTATTCACCCAAAATTCAACAATCATAGAAAATTCCAAAATAACACCCAAACCATTTTTTGATGTGTATAAATAATAAAAAAAATCTGTTTTGTAAAAATAATTTTCTATATATTATTAATTTAATTTTTAAATAAATTCATAATAATTTTGAAAAATAGAAATTTTAAAACTAAACCTTATTTTATATCACCTTAAAAAAGTAATCAAGATTGCATCATCTAATAAGCATAAGAAAATAAAATAATAATATGATTTTCTATCCATAAGGGTTATATTACTAGTTATATTACTATTCAAAAGGGCATGTCACTATTCACCATAAAAACAAGTCGGTTCTATTAGACATAAAATAACATATTGATCCCAACTATAAATGTCCATTTTTCAAAATTAAACTCGTAATGCTGGAAATAT
Organism: Viscum album; assembly: GCA_963277665.1. NCBI lineage: Eukaryota > Viridiplantae > Streptophyta > Magnoliopsida > Santalales > Viscaceae > Viscum > Viscum album. The sequence goes on along the minus strand of OY728119.1, from coordinate 763,559,689 downwards.
TTTTTTAATGTATTTTTTGGGAAAAAATCTTTATATATAGACTCAGTGTTTCGTGAATATCAATTTATTTAGAAACACTTGGGGTGTTTCACTCTTCCCACATTTTGAAAATCATGTCCTTATAGTTTTATTTAATTTGTAAACTAATGAGTGTACCTTTACCTCATAGCATTTTCAGATTCTCACGATTCTTCTTCAACCATGTGGTTTCTCCATAAAACGTCTAATTGGGTGATTACCTTATTCTTCATTACTTGTTATCTTTTATCAATAAATTAGAATTGGATTATCTTTATAATAATTATTTTCTTCTAGCTAAACTACTTTTGGGATCAATGTATGAGATGAATGTGGAACATAATTTCCCAACATCGAAACATGATAAAAATTTTGTACCTTAGATAAACTCAGAGGTAAAGCTACTCAGTAAAAAACTATTCCAACATTCTCTTTGATTTCATAAGGTCAACAAACCATGTAATTATCTTCCATTTCTTGCCAAAACGCATAACACTTTTCCAAGGTGACATTCTATGAAAAAAATGATCACCAACCTCAAAAGAAAATCAATTTCTCCTATTATCTTCATAACTTTTCTACATTCTCAGATAGGTTCTCATGTTTTTATGGATCATCTTAAATTTCTCAACCAATTTCTCTACTAATTATGGTCTCATTAACTTTTATTCTCTGACATCACCCCAAAAGGATAGATTATAACATAACTTCATATATAAATCCCCAAAAGGTTCCATCTGTATACTAAAATGAAAATTGATATTATAATAAAAATCAACTAAAGAAATATTCAGATCACAAATTCCTTGGTAATCCATTTAAAAATCATAAATAATATCCTATTAAATCTTAATCATCCATTTTGACATCCCATCTGATTGAGGATAAAACATGAACAAAAATTTAATTATATTCCCAATGACTTCTTTTAGAATTTCCAAATGTAATAACTAAAACTAGGATCATGGTCAGATACAATTGAAAAACAAACTCTCTGTAACCTGAAATTTTATGAGGCACAACCAAGAAATATGATCCAAATACATAGTATCTCTAATAATAAGGAAATGAGAATGATTAGTCAGTCGATCAACAATAACCCAGATTGCATTGTTACCCCGAGAATTCTTTGGTCTCCCATGAAGAAGCCCATAGATATATTTTCCAATTTCAACTCTAGAACTAGTAATGGAAGAATCATCTCCTTTAGTGACATACGTTATACATTAATCTATTGACATGTGAAAAGTTTCATGGTCAAATATGTAATTTTTCTATTTCATCCCACCAGTAATACTTCAAAAGATCTATGTATAACTTTGTGCTGTCATTATGAACTAAAAACGTAGAACTATGAGCTTCGTACAATAAATCTTTATGCAGCTAAGAATCACAAGGCACATAAAATATTTTTCAAAGTAAAAAAACAGAGTATTTATCAATGTTAAATTCTAGAAACATACAATTTCAACAAATTCTACCTTCTTCTACAACTCCTCATTTATCTTCTTCACTTTCATAATTTTGTCTAAAAATGATGACCACATTGAAACATAAAACAAAATATATGAAATCTCTACCCCCAATAACATCCATGAAAAAATTGATAAAATAATTTATCAAATGGTCTTGTTCTATTCGTAACATAGTTAATGTTTCATGATGATTTATACTTAAGGCATCTTCCACTTTGTTGTCATTTCTAGCATTTTAATTATTCATGATATCATAAGATGTTATCAATTCAATAATTCATCCCTAGCTCATGATTAATTCATTTTCAGTGAATATATACTTCATACATTTGTGGTCTGTATTTATTTCATATTTTTTTCCATATAAATATTGCCTCAAAAATTTTAAAGAAAAAACCATTGCTAAAAATTACAAATTATGAAATAGATATCTTAATTCAATAGGTTTTAGTTGTTTGGAAGCATAAGCAGTTACCTGATCACTCTTCAATAGAACAAAATCAACTCCCATTAATAAAGAATCACTATATATGATAAACTCTCAAATTATGGAAGTTAGTGTCAAAACTGAACAATTACCCAGTATTCTTTTCATTTTCGTAAAACAATCATCACTTTATTTTGTAATGTTGAATTTAACTCCTCCCTGATTTAACAAAGTTAGTGGACTGGATAAATATGGATTATGTTTCAAAAAACCTCATATAATAGCCTAACATGCCAAGAAAAATATAAATCTCGGATATATTTTTGGTCTTGGCCATTCTTCAACACCATTTGTTTTAGCAGGATCAATAGTTATGCCATATTTAGAAGTAATGTGACCACGGAATAAAATTTATTGCAAAAAAAATTCACACTCTCTAAATTTTCCAAACAATTTATTTACATTTATTGTTTTCAAAAAAACACTTAAATGTTTTTAATTCTCTCATTTACTTCTAGAATATACTATAATTTGATCACTAAAAATAACTATAATCTTATACGAGATCTCATGAAATTTTATATCGATAAGATCCATGAATAGATATGTTGCATTCATTATCCAAAACAAGATAAAAAAATCATAATGAACATATCGAGTTTGAAAATCTATTTTTTTGAATGTCATCCTCATTAACCTTTATCTAATGTTACCAAGACCTTATTTTAATGTAAGAAAAATATAGTGCTCCCTGGAGCTGATAAAATAAGTCATCGATATGAGTTAAAGGATAATTATTTGTAAAAGAAATGTTATTCAATGAACTATAGTCAATTTAATGTTTCATAGAACCATATTTGTTTTTAATGAACTAAATAAGAGCTCTACATGGTGATTTTATAGGATGAATGAGTAATTTATCATGAAATTCATGCAACTGATTTTTCAATTGATGATGTTTCATTAGATCCATTTGAAAAGGGGGATTTGAAATTTTATTAGCATGAGGAAATAAATAAAATGTGAATTTAGATTCCTGATCAGGTATAACACCTCGTAACTCATTAGTAAAAATATATGGGTATCATTTTACCACAAAAAATCATTAATCTCAACAGTTCTCTTTTTTTCTTAAATACGAGCAAGATAAATTTTATTTCCATTTTAAATAGTTTCTCATATTCCTGATATGTTATCAATTTTATGGGTTCGTTCTTATATTTAATTTTTTTCTGAAAAAAAATACTTACTTATCTATATAATCAATCTTACCATGATAAATAGAATACCAATCTATACCTATAATGACATCAAAATATACTATGGAAAAATCAACAATGTTTTTTGGTAATTTATTTCCACAGATATCAATAGAAAGAATCATAATTTACTTTTTGGTTGTAAAATTTTTCCAATAGTGTTTTAACGAGAATTTCTAATCTAACATTATGGGGTTCAATTTCCAATTTACTAGAAAATTTCTCAGAAATAAAGGAATGTGTAGACCCCATATCAATCAAGATATTAGAAAAATCTACGTAAATTAAAAAATTACATGATACAGCTTTACTGGATGGACCAACATCTACTGATGTAGTCATAAATAATCTCACTACACAATTATGCTTATAGTCTAGCAACTTCCTATCATTTGGATCTTTCTTTAGGCATTCATTTTCATAATGAAACATACCATCACATTTAATACACTAAAAAGTTTTCTAATCAGGATCCATCTTAGTATCATTTTTATTACAATCTCATTCCGTACGTCCAAAAATACCACATCGAAAACACTATAATTACTGTAGAACATTCCATAATTTGTTTTGAAACACTTTTCACAAACTAGAAACTAAACATTCTTACGATTTGAATTCGTTGATTGATTCTTACACATCGCATTCCATCTAGACAAATTCATCTCATTGTTCACATAGTATATCTGATCATTAGCAAACTCCATTTCTACCCTCTGATCACATCAAAAAAGTATCTCATAACTTTTTATTTCTCAATAGGCCAATTCCCTTCGGTATATTGTCTTCAATCATTAGTATATACAATTAAATTTTCCATTATGATCCTAAATAAGATTTAGAGCATACCAAGATAGTTTTGTAAAGTTTACTTTATACACAACCACTAAATCATCCTCTCATTTCCTCAATTCAATGAATTTCATTTCCATCCTATATCGAACCACCTTAGGATATGAATTTTCAATGAAAATAAAATTAAATTCATCGCACTCTAAGGAATCAATCTACTATATATCTATGATATTCTTGAGCATTGACCACCAATGAATAGTTTCACCTTAAAAATGATAAATGTAAATACTAACCATTTGATTATATGAACATCCCATGACATCAAATATCTTTTCATGGGCTATAATCCATCCTAAATCCACTACTAGGTTAGAGGATCCACTAAAATAAGGAGGGTGTTGCCTCATAAAATGTTCCACAATTATCATGTTCCTTAGTGGTTTCTATGGTTTTCCAATTAAATGGATAACACCACAATTTATTTTCTAAATTATCTGATCCATTACTATCATAGACTACTCATTTCTATTTCCCACCATTTCCGGTTGTGGATTTTGAAAGATATCAACCTCTCGGTTCCTTCCAACTTGAAATTCCCTATTTCATCTCCAAAAACCATTCTGAACGACCTATCTTAGATGAATAATAATGTTAATATTTAAATTATATACCATTTCAATATAAAAATATGGTAAAAATAATTTACGGTATTCAATTAAAATCATCGTTATGCTTAATGTTATCAAAACCTTGATTTGATACAAACTTTATGGATATGGCCTTAAACATATCATTATCTAGTTATTTCAACTAGATTTTTCTTCTTTACATTACCAATGATCTTTTATATTTATAGTTTTAAAATTTTAGGACATAAATAATACATATCAACCCACAACATACAACGTAGGTACAACTAAAATAATGTTATTGGATCTAAAAAATAAAACATTTAATACTAAACCACAATATGATTTCTTTCGAAAAACAACATAATGTTTAATATGATTTATTATTTTCCTTATGCATTTATATAAACAATGAATTATTTTAAAAAACTTGGGTTGAGAATAAAAATCTAATTAATTGATATTGAATGAAGGAAAGAAACAATTAGTCCATGAATACATATAAACATATAGAATAATTTCACAATGACTTACATCTCACCTATATATAATTGCATTTTGAAACCTAATATTTCTATAAAAAATTATGGAATATATATATAAATACATAATAGTATCTCTAGGAATTAAAAACTTAATATTTTAACTCTTATAACAACCTTATGATTTTTTACAATTACGACTACCTTACAATGTATCCCTAACAACTACCTTATTGTATAACCACCACAGTTACACATTGAGTAACCCTACTACTGACCTCGACCATACATATACCCAATTCATTACAGGGAGATATAGATATCACCATTATTCATAATCATTTCCCAATAACAATACAATAATCATAAAACAATAATAGTTTCACAAAAATGTTTCTTTTCATCATCGAAAAATAGAATTCCAAAATTGGGTTTTTAATGAAAAATCCATTAAAAATATCATAAAATTGATTTGAGAATTGATAGAAAGAAAATAATATGTTAATATAGTGTAAATAAACATAATAAAACATAATATTAATTAAATTCATTACCCAAAGGATCAGAGTACCATATAATTAATGAAATAGAAGGTTAACCCAAAAAATGGAAACTGGGTTATGAATTCCCTTACTTTGGGTTATTCATACATAAAACTTGTTTGGATCTATTATATAATGGTTAAAATGGTGTTGTTAATATTTTGAAGAAATATATAAATTTTTATAACACCTTATATGATCATTTAATATCATAATTCTATATATTCATCAATAAAATTCATCATTTATATTTTTACTAGTGTGTTCATTACATGGTTTCCACGGTTGGTTTGTAAAGGATTATTTGATGAATGGAAGTCAAAATACAGTAGTGTAATTAGTTTTTAATATGAATCTAGATTTTCAAATAATTATATAACTAATTTATATTCTATGGTATGATTATAAATCATTGGAAAAATCATTAGTTATTATTGTTTAGATCTGTTTGACAGTTCTTCGATTGTAATGAAATTGTTTCATCATTAAACAAAAATAATATGCGTATTGGTTAACTAAAAAATATAAGAGAGGTAATATAATATACATTACAATTTTTTCAACCAAAAAAATTCTTTTATAACTATATTTAATGGATTTAATGAAAAATAACGCCTCATCGGCCACATGTTAGTAAATTGATACATCACTGATGGTTTTTTATTTTTACAATAATAGGAAGAGGATAGGAAGAATGATGAATAATATTCAATAAATAAGATAAAAATCTAGAATATATAAAAATATTGAGCTTTCCTGCCTCTTGGATAATGGTATGTGAAGATAATATAAAAAATAAAAGAATTGAAATGAAAAAACATGAAAATGAAAAATGATCTTTTCCTATTTATCTCTATTCCTTGAGATCATCCTTAATGTCTTTGGTTCTAGACTTTTAGTGATACCATAATGTTTTGGATTTAGGTAAGATCCTCGTGAATGGGATTTGGATGAATTTAAATAGTTCTCATAGCTTGAGAGGTGTGGGAGGAAGATGGGGTGAGGGTGGTATTGGTTTCCAATGTGTTCGAGTTTTTAATTAAATTTAAAAGACGCCTCGTTAGTGGTATTTGAAAAACCAAAATCTTTCGCATGGTTTTCCCTTGGTAGTGGACACTTGAAACAGCTTAAAAATTATTTTAATACTCACAAGTTGACCAAAATTATTACATCATTATGAAAAAATTATGATGTCATTAAACACCTGATATCATAAAACTTTATCTTATACTAATCAATACAAATTCAAATTTCTCAGAAAAATAACAAAAAAAATTTACAATTTTTTTAAGATGAATAATTTGAATAAGAAATAAATTTTTTGAAAATATTTTTCTTTATATGATTAACTTAATTTTTAAATAAAATGAGAATTTTTTTGAAAAATAACAATTTTAAATCAATAACTCATATTATATCACCTTAAAAATTAATCAAGATATAATTATCTTTTAACCTTAAGACAATCAAATAAAAATAAAAATTACTATTCATAATGGTAGTATTACTAATCATATTATTATATCAAAGGGTATGTTAATATTCCCAAAATTGTTTTTATCAGACTCCAAATAAACTACAGATCAAGACTTTATATGTCTATTTTTTTTAAATTCAAGTAATTGAAGCCAAAAAAGATTATGTTTAACTACTAGTTTATAAAAAAATGTATTTATATAACAAGTGTTTCATGAATTCCAATTTATTTTAAAAAACATGGATTTTTTCAAATTCAAATTATTAAATGAATGAATTACATTCCTTCGTGAGGGGTTGTCCATCGTATACATGAATGATGTCATCATATTTCCAAAAATTAAAAATTATGAATGGACACAAGATATAATATTTCAAAAATCATAAAAATAATTAAAATAATATATATCATATGTAAATAATAAATCCATTATCAATTAAATACAATAGAGTGGTTAAAATAAAAAATTATTGTCATTGGTTAGTGTGGCAGTCGTCTATCGTACATAAGAATGATGATTTCGTAAACCATTTTATGGAAGAGGAGATGTTTGTAATACATTAACATAAAATAAAATAAATATCATTATAATTATGATAATATGGATAATATATTATAATGAAATAAAAATTATTATAGGTGGTGGAGAAAGTAATTAAATAAAAGTTTCCATTGATTAACATTGCCTCTTCTCTGGGTACGTTTGCACTAAAAACATTCATAATTTGGATTTACGCACAAAATAAGGGTTATAAGGTGAAATTAGGGATGCTAAGATATTTATTTGGTAGTTACTAGTCAATAAAAATAGGTTTTATGAATTAAAAAAGAGAGGAGGGGTGGCATTGTATAAGTTGGGGAGAGGTCACACCTATTCTTTTTAAGGGAAATAAGTACTCCTAAATTTTTCTCACATGGAAAAGAGTATACAGTGGATAATATTAGAAGAATAGACATAATAAGGTCTAAATATGTCTGGACCATTATTTTTTGACATATTTATATTTAAATTTTACCCTTATTAATTTTTAAAACCTAAGAAAACTCTTTTTTACCATATGTGTGGTAATTAGATTTTACAGCAGTCACTATTAATTTGTAGAAAAAACCATTTTGGAATTAATATATACTATATGTTATTATGATTCAATTTCTTCAAAATTTATTTCACAAAAGTGTATAAAATTAATTTAATACCTATCCTGTATACATTATTAGAAAAAGGGGTTTAGAAGTTAAACATTAATCATGTTTTAAAAGTTATTATCTCATATTTCAATACTAAATTGGTAAAAATGACATTAATTGAAGTAAGTGTTGTATTATTTAACTAATTATATATTAAAAAGAATTTTAAATATTATTTACTATATAAATAATTTGAAAAAAGAATAAATTTTCAATTAAATTCAATTTTTTAATCTTCATCATAAAATGAAACTTTTCAAAAAAATATTAAAAATTCACAATAATATAATTTTGAAATTATGATTTAAAAATGATGAATATTTTATAAAATCAGGTTTCTAAATCTTACTGGAAAATTAATTTTGTAATTTCTCAGAAAAATACATTTAAATATGTTTTAAAAAAACGAGTATTTTCCAAACATGTAATGACATTACTGCAAATTAGGTATTTAATTTTACATATATTTTCATTATATAATAAAAGTATACTTATTTTTTAAATTATTAATATACACATCAAAATATTTAACATATTTTTTATAATGATTTTTATATATATTGATATCAATAATATATCATGGTTTTGTTGAAACTTATTGTTGGTTGTAATGAAAGTTATTCGATAGTTGAGTGTAGTGAATTATTAACATGGTTTTGTGTTTAAACAAATCCATCAAATAAATTTAATTTATTAACAAGTATTAATTCATAAATTTTTTTGTGTTACAGTTTAGAGAAACGACCTTTTCATACATGAGTATTACATCATTTAATAGATAAACAAAATAATATCCCTACAAAACCATGATAAAAATGATTACTGTATTAGATATATTAGGACCATACATTACTTTTGAATAATAAAATATAGATATTTATTTAAATAATTCTTATTTAAAATTCATTATATTAAGCTATCCTTAGTATATATAGTACCCTGAGGATATACATTAATTCTAGGGGTGTGCTTAAATCAAAGTAAAAGGATAAATAATAAAATTACAAAAATAAAACATGGGTGATAATAATAATAATTCTCATAACACAATAAATTGATCATCATCATACTAATGGGAGAAATAATATTATACATGCATGGAATTAAAAAATGCATAAAAAGTAAATATCACGTCTTAGTGGTAAAATAAAAAACATATTTGTTTAAAAAGATGGATTCATCTTCATAAATAACATATGTGAATAATCATATAATAATAATTTTTAACATATTTATAATCATTATAATTCATATTACACATCATCTCATTAGATATATTATATCACCCAATGCATTAGAGGGAAATATAATTATGAGAACACCCATCACATCATAACATTTAAATAATCATAAATCAGACATATGTCATATATAAATGAAATTCATGAAATAACCCTTATAAAATAATATTTCATAAATAATGAATACAAATTAAGATCCTATGTGGAAATTTAAAACATATTTTCTATAAGATTCATCATTATTGAATCAAGAATTAAATGTTAATAGGAATCAAAATATTTTTGTGAAATAATATTAATTTTTCAAAATTATTTCAATTTACCTAAAATAAGATTGTGAATTTTTATAACACAGACCCAAAATAGGTAATGAAAAATAATTTATATTTTAGTAATGTGAAATGAATATAAACAATGAAATTTTCAAAAAAAATTAAAATAATACAATGAAGTGGATTTTATTTGGATTATCCCATTACCTTATATATGAATTATTTATTCAAAATAAAATCGTGGATAATAAAATTGATTAATTAATGACTAAATCCCCAACCAATTAAACCCTTATTCAATAAATTATTATTGAATTATTTTCTATTATAATATATGTTTGGAGTTAAAGTGTTAAATTTAATCATTATAAGAGCATTTATTTTCATGGTTTTCAAGATTGGATCACTTTTATAATGGTAGGGAAGTAAATTTAATATGATAATAATTATATAAAATTGAAATTATTTGAGATTAATGTTTTTAGATAACTATAAATGGACTTATATATCTTTCATTTTTCCTGATTTTTGTATTATTCATTTGATAAAACTTTAATTTCTCTTTAGAATCCGGCATCAGACACGAGTTCAAATATGGATGGGATCAAATTTTCATAGTAATTGTTGCAGTAATATAGTATTGTAGCAGTCTGGGTACTATTGTTATTACTATAGCGAGGTACCGTAGAAGCATTACTCTTTACTTATAATTATATTTTGGACCACAGGGCATTTGAGCCATCAAGGGGGAGTATACACAATTATGACATGTAGGTGGTGACACATGCAAGAAGCATGACTGGCCTATTGGACTTCTATTGATGGGACTACATGCCATGTAATGGGATTCATGCCCACTCGGTCTTTTATCCAAAAATATTCAATTTAATAAATAGGATGTTTTTCTGGTTTATCCCTTCAGAGGATATGACTTTATTTTCAAGGTCGTGTGTATGTGGTGTTTGTGTGTGTGTTTATAAATGTAATTGTACCCCCAAGAAAATAATATAACATAATCATTTATATTATTTTGGTATTTTTTCCCATCTTCATAAAGTAGTTTTGTTTTATTATTAAATATCATGTGTATATGTGTAATGGCCCGGACCTCTTCGGTCTATTACTTTGTGAAATGTTGGTATTGGAGGTGTTCCGGGAGGTCAAGTGGACTTATCCCCAACACTTTGCCAATTTTCCGGTTTTGTGAACAGTGTTTCCAGTTTTATGAACAGTAACAGATCGGTGAGACAGATCGGTTTCACAAATCAGTTTCACAGATCGGTGAGACAGATCGGTTTCACAGATCGGTGAGACAGATCATTTTCACAGATCGGTGAGACAGATCGGTGAGACAGATCGGTGAGACAGATCGGTGAGACAGATCGGTGAGACAGATCGGTGAGACAGATCGGTGAGACAGATCGGTTTCACAGATCGGTGAGACAGATCGGTGAGACAGATCGGTGAGACAGATCGGTGAGACAGATCGGTTTCACAGATCGGTGAGACAGATCGGTTTCACAGCTCAGTTTCACAGATCGGTGAGACAGATCAGTGAGACATATCGGTGAGACAGATCGGTGAGACAGATCGGTGAGACAGATCGGTGAGACAGATCGGTGTGACAGATCAGTTTCACAGATCAGTTTCGCAGATCGGTGTGACAGATCAGTTTCACAGATCAGTTTCACATATCGGTGTGACAGATCAGTTTCATGTACAGTAATGGTGGGTGAACAGTGTTTCCAGGCTCCTACAGTTTTCCCCTTTTTACGTTTCCTTGGACGTAAAATACATTTAAAGCCTTATTTTAAGGGTTCATAAGGCCAATTCAAATGCCATAAATCCTTTATTAATTATTCCTAGGGCTTGGAATGTTTTACTTGGTCAAACCGCGTGGGTTAATGCGATCCGTTTTTAATGGAGAATTAACCGGATCTTAAACCGTCACCTCGTTAAATCTTAAAAAGGGAAGAGATATCATTCTCCCTTGTTCCTTCCCTTTGTTCTTAACTAATAGGTGCTATAACCTTTCAATCCTTTCCGTAGGAGTTGCACAAACAACCCTTACTCCTAGGATCAGTCCCGCTCTGTTGGATGCAACCAAGCTGTGTCGATCATTCTTCCACATAGGTTGTCGCGAGGGGAGGATCGTGACCCGCTGTATGGATAAAGGACGTCAAGAACTCTTCGAGGTAGGGGATTCATGGCTTCTCTAATTGTATATGTGCAATCGTAGAATTAGCATGATTTATTCCTTTGGATCACAATGAAATTGACCTAATTAAATACTTGAACCGGATTAAAAGAATTGGTTGATCGCATGCTGTTGCTTTATACCGTGATAACGGTTTGCCTCATGTTTTCCTAGATATAGTGATATCTATGTTTTCTTTGACTTATTGTTCGTTCATGATTGAAATTGATAATGAACGTAAAGCCGGAATTAATTGTTGATTAATTGGCTAAAGATAAAGAGGCATGTAAATTAATCTGGTTATTGTCGTTGTTGTAGTTGTTATAATTTGAGGATAATCAAATTAGGGAAGTATGCTTGGTTATTTAATTGTGATAACTTACTGATTAGGTATCCATGATTGGAGCCTACGAATAACAAATCTGTTAATTCAATATGGATTAGAGAAGAGATTATGTGGGAATTTCTAAAATGGTTCTGAGTTACCCTCTTGTTTGTTAAAGGGCCGAGAGCCCATTTTGTGATGTTTGTTTTCCTGCTGCTTGTGCTGTGATGTGAGCCTGGATGGCTGTTGTGATATGTGGAGGCATGGAGACTTGTGGTTGTGGCAGCGGATGACGCCTAGTGTGGCGAGATGCATCGGTTTTTGCATATGGGTGTCGGGGAGGACACCAAGGGTGATGGTATGAGATGAATGTGATGGTTGATGTTGGTGGTTTGGTTTGGTTGCTTATCTGCATTACTTTTCCCCACTGCTCAAGGCAGCTGGTCTTTCTTACCCTCTTTCCGAAGGAGGCGAAGACACGCGGGGTATGCCACGTGCTTTACGTGTTTAGCCTCTCGATGGAGGATGTGTCTATGCTCTTTCTATAGGCGGAAAAGACTCGACGGGTAGTATATCTACTCACCGTGTTGAGCCTCCTTTGTGTTTAGAAGCATAGGATGTTTTTCTAGAATGCCTGGGAATGTGGAAAAGTAATTCTGTAATGAATGTTTGATTAAATGGTGAAAATCCACGGGGATGGAGATGCTGGAATTTAAAGGTGATGTGAATCTTAAAAGGAGCAGTTGTTTTTGAAAGTGATGCCATTTCAGTTTAATGTGGAATTATTCATTCTTAATTAATGTTTAAAGAATTAATTAATGTACAGTGGAACTGATAAATGAGAATAGAGTAATCTAATAAAGCTCTTCAATTGGTTGTGTGCTTATAGGATACCTAGTCTTAAAAGTAGCAGCCTGGAGTCTGAGAGATGTTAGCTGCAGTTGTATCTAAGACTAGGTAATTCCCATAGTGTGGATGTGAGTTACTTATATATTCTGTACTTTTTGTGTTTCTATACGCTACTCCACCATGTCGGTAAGGGCAACTGACACCCCGGGGATTCTGAGCCCTGGGGGGGGTGTTTTCCCCAACATTTTGATGGGAGGTTGAATGGCTGACTACCCCCTTTGGGCCCCGCTCTCTTCTCTTGGTAGATCTTAGTGCTGGTAGGCACAGTGTTTAGTTTTACCCATATATGTGTGTAGAGGGCTGTAATGGCTTGTGGTTATTTCACACACATATATTCTGGATATAGTATCCTATGGACTACTATAGGTGTAACGTGTATAGGATGTGATGGCTTGAGGATCCTTACTCGGTGTATGGGCTGTAATGGCTTGAGGTATAATACCCGACGTATGATACACGTTATGCGAGCTGTGGTGGCTCCCGGAAACTACCTGGTTACTTTTGGTTGTGAGGATTGTGTGGAGCTTAGCCCAGGTGTCTGCGGGCAAGCCTTTGTGGTGCACGAGGTGCAGATTGGGGAGCTTGACCCATGTTGATACGGGCAAGCCTTTGGAGAGAGATGCACAGGACGTATGTCGTTGGGGAATGCGGCAAAACAGTGGGGAAGTAGTAGCGGGGTACCCTTGATATTCTTTATTATATGCTATATTCTTGTATGCGTTACTTGGTGAGAGTAGCCATGGTGAGGTTGGGAACATAGTATACCTGTTTAGGTGACGAGTTAGTTTCACTTGTTGTTCACTGGGCTTTAGCATGCTTTCTTTACTTTTGCACGAGAGTCTTGGGGAGGATCCTACTGAGTATACTGTTATACACACCCTATGTACATATAAAATGTTTTTCAGGTCACTTGGAGCAGGTTGGAGATCAAGCTGGTTACTACTAGCTTGTGGTTGGAGGAGGAGTTGTTCGGGCTTGTGGTCGCTGCCGTTTTACTTTCTTTTGGGTACTTTTAGTTTTTCCCTTTAAGTTGTAGTACTTTTGCATGACATTTCATATATGTACTTGGGTTTCTTTTACATTTCAGTTATGAGTTGGGGTTGGTTGGAGTATATTCTATCTCTCTCTTCTGCATGTGTTCTCTTAGAGGGTAATGCCTCCCATTTGTGTGTGTATTATACCCTCGGTGCTAGTCGCCAACCCGGGGCCTACTGGAGGCGGGACTCGGGGGTCATTATCTCCCTTTTCACATTGCCGGCCCAGGAGGGGTTCACTTTGTGGGGAGGGGGTCGTGACAGAGTGGTATCAGAGGTCTGGTTGAGGGATAGGATGGAGTTTGGAGTTAGGCACAGGTGAGGATGCATGGGATGGTAGGGCAACGGAGTCATTCATGTTTAGCAAGTGGGGTAAACACTGGAGACCGGAAGAGACATAGGCGTTCAGGGCCCCCTATGATCCGTTGCACGAACCTTTAAGTTTACGGTGGCTACTAAACAAAGTGATACTAGTTGCAGGGTAGAGACCTAGGAAAGGATCATGCATCATTATTCTTTGCGCCTGTGTTTGAATGGGTAGACCTTGGGATAGGTAACCTAAAAACTAATAAAACAAAATAATTAATTAATTAATGTTGAGTCTTCCATATTCCAGGCTTAGGAGCTCTAACAGTTGTTATTTTACAGGTATGGCTCCAGGTCGACGTCCTCGTCAGGTTTGCGCAGAAGGTGTCCAGCAGGCTGTTCCAGCAGATCGCTGTCGGGTAGAGGTTGACGACAATGACACTTGGAGGAAGACACTCCGAGAGTTTCAGCGCCAGTGTCTACAGAAGTACGAGGGCTCCGTTTCAGATGCAGTCACAGAAGACTGGTTGGAGGAGGTCGAGATAGGCTTCAGTTCGATTCGTGCTCGGAAGGAACACTGGGTGTCCTTTGTTGTGACGATGTTGCGTGGAGTAGCGAGACAGTGGTGGTTCTTGTTCCTCGGGGATCGTGAGGAGTCAGCGATCTCATGGGAGGAGTTTCGAGACAGGTTTAGAGTCGAGTTTCTTTCATCGACTGCGAAGGCATCCAGTCTCCAGGAGCTTCTTACCCTTCGACAGGGGAGCTCCAGTGTTCGGGAGTTTGGAATCCGTTTCAGGAACCTTCTACGATATGCTTCAGACCTGTTACCAGATGATGAGGCCAGGGCAAGGAATTTCGAGGAGGCTTTGCGTCCAGAGATCCAGTGCCAGGTCACCCCTTTTATGCTGAAGACATATTTAGAGGTGCTGGAAAGGGCAGAGGTTGTTGAGAGGACTTTGGCTAGGACCGGATCATCACGAGAGGGGAATCGTCATGATTCCTCACGAAGCAGAGTTGTGGTCTGGGGTTCCCGGTTTTCAGGGCAGAAGAGTTTCCGTTCACCTGGGGGTAGGTCCCAGCCCTTTCCATCTCGTTTCTCCGGAGGTAGCAACTCTCAGAACTATGCCAAGGGATCAGGCGCTTTTTTTTCTTGTGGTGGACGTGGTCATCAGCAGCGGGAGTGCCCAACTTTTCATAGCAGTCATCATGCACCAGGCGCTCCACTCCAGGTTCCTCCGTTGAGGCAGTTCCAGCCGAGGCAGCAGTAGCAGGTTACACCAGCTTTAGATCACCAGAGGGTAGATGGAGCAGGCAGAGGACAGCCCCATGACGCTCCCCGTCCTCAGAGAGCAGAGCGCGGCTGTGGTGGTGGTCGTCATCAGGGTCAGAGAGGCCGTGGAGGTGGTCGTGGTCAGCTTCATGCTCTAGCGTTGCCAGCTCCAGGCGAGCCAGCCGTCGTCCGAGGTACCCTTTGCTTGTTTTCTACCTTGGTGTATGCCTTGTTTGATTCAGGAGCGACACACTCCTTTATATCCCCTACCCTTTTCCACGCTTTGGGACTTGAGGTAGAGAGGCTTCCAGTGCCCTTGGAGTTGACTACGCCAGTTGGAGGTCGAGCTAGCTTGTTTGAAGTATTTAGAGATTGTGAGCTAGTGTTGGGGCAGCACCGCTCTTGGGGAGATTTCCTATGTTTACGAATACAACCATATGATGTCATCCTCGGCATGGATTGGTTGTATTCGGTGCAGGCTATTGTGGATTACTACAGGAAGAAGGTCGTTTTCTTTGATGAAGATGGAGAGGAAGTAGTGTTTGTTGGTGAGAGAGATCCTCGAATGAGTCATAGACGAGTTTCATCCTTATCATCCATGACGGCTGGGATGATGCTGAGTTCTTCAGAGGTTCAATAGCTGGCATTTCCTAGGGTCGTAGAGGAGTACCCTGATGTCTTTCCAGAAGAGGTTGTATCCTTACCCCCTCGACGAGAGATCGAGTTTGGGATCGAGCTATAGCCAGGAGCGTCTCCTATCTCTATGTCTCCATATAGGATGGCCCCATATGAGTTACGAGAGCTACGTATACAGATCGATGGTCTGTTGCAGTGTGGTTTTGTTCGGCCAAGTGTGTCACCATGGGGTGCACCAGTCTTGTTCGTGAAAAAGGCTGATGGCAGTTTGCGGTTGTGCGTCGATTATCGTCGCTTAAACAAAGTGACAATAAAGAACCGTTATCCTCTCCCGCGGATTGATGACCTATTCGATCAACTGAAGGGTGCAAGTTGGTTTTCAAAGATCGACTTTCGGTCAGGATATCATCAAATGCGTGTAAAGGATGAGGATATCCCGAAGACTGCTTTCCGCTGTCGTCATGGACATTATGAGTTTGTTGTAATGCCATTCGGCGTGACAAATTCTCCAGCTGTTTTCATGGGGTTGATGAATGCTGTGTTTGGTGAATTCCTGGACAAGTTTGTTGTGGTTTTCATTGACGACATCCTTGTGTACTCCACATCTGAAGAAGAGCATGCAGAGAATCTATGAGCCGTTTTGGGAGTTCTTCGCCAACATCGGTTGTTTGGGAAGTTGTCCAAGTGTGAGTTCTGGTCTCGAGAAGTTCGTTTCGTGGGACATGTTGTGTCCCAACAGGGAGTAGCTGTGGATCCTTCGAAGATAGAAGCGGTGGTGTCTTGGCCATCCCCCAAGACCGTGTCAGAGGTGCGAAGTTTCCTTGGTCTCGCAGGCTATTATAGGAGGTCTATGGCTAATTTCTCCCGAGTTGCAACTCCTCTGACAGCTTTGACCAGGAAGGATCAAGCGTTCATATTGACTGATCAGTGTCAGACAGCTTTCGAGTATCTAAAGGAGAAGTTGGTAAGTGCTCCAGTCCTTTGTCTTCCAGCAGAGGGAGTCCAGTTTGATGTTTTCTGTGATGCTTCACATCTGGGGCTAGGCTGTGTTCTCATGCAGCAGAGGTCAGTTGTTTCTTATGGGTCTCGGCAGTTGCGTCCCCATGAACGCAAGTATTCCACCCATGATCTTGAGTTGGCATCCGTGGTGTTTGCGCTGAAGTTGTGGAGACATTACCTCATTGGCGAGCGCTTTGTGGTTTTCACCGATCATAAGAGTTTGAGGTATGTTTTCTCTCAGCGGGATTTGAACTTGCGGCAGCGTCGGTGGATGGAGTTCTTATAGGAATACGACTTCGAAATATCGTATACACCGGGGAAGGGAAATGTTGTTGCTGATGCACTGAGCTGAAAGTCACGTAATGATGTTGTGCGTGAATCTGGTGATTCCTGGAGAGGGATGAAAGAGCTAGCAGCTTTGCATCTTGATATGGGAGAAGTTAGGGGAAGAGGATGTCTTTTCTTTATGACGGTACAGTCATCCCTGATGCAAAAGGTGGAAGAGTCTCAGTTGGGTGATCTAGAGGTGGAAGTTTTTAGAGACAGAGTCGTTTGTGGAGAGGCCCCTGATGGTTGGTCGGAGGATGAACAACACCGGGTGTTGTATCATGGCAGGCTTTTTGTTCCCTTGGCGATGCGCGGGACGGTTCTACGAGAGTTCCATAGCTCGCCCTTAGCTGTACATCCTGGTGTGATGAAGATGTATCGATCCTTAAGGAGTCAGTTTTGGTGGCCTGGGCTGAAGCATTCAGTTGCAGAATGTGTGTCTCGATGTTTAGTCTGCCAGAAGGTGAAGGCCGAACACCGTGTTCCTGGTGGTCTTCTCCAGCACTTAGAGATTCCTCAGTGGAAGTGGGAGGACATCTCAATGGACTTTGTTACAGGTTTACCTCGAGCTCCGGGAGGACATGATGTTATATGGGTGGTAGTGGATCGTTTAACTAAATCGGCCCACTTCATAGCAATCAAGGAGTCGAGCTCAGTGGAGGGTTTGTCGAGGCAGTATATGGAGGAGGTGGTGAGGCTTCACGGAGTTCCTAAGACGATCATTTCTGATCGAGACCCTCGTTTTACCTCTAGGGTGTGGAGAGGTCTCCAGCATGCTTTTGGCTCTCAACTATGCCTTAGTACTGCTTTTCATCCTCAAACGGATGGTCAGACAGAGCGAACCATCCAAACTCTTGAAGACATGTTGCGCTCTTGTGTTCGTGATTTTGGAGGTTCATGGGTGACGCACTTACCTTTGGTAGAGTTCGCTTACAATAATAGTTTTCACTCTACCATTGGCATGGAGCCGTTTGAATCCTTGTATGGTCGGCCATGCCGTTCTCCGTTGTGATGGACTGGGGTCGGAGAGTCAGCAATTCTCGGACCAGAACTAGTGCAGAATACGACAGAGATGGTTCAAGTGATTCGTGAGAGGATGAAGACAGCACAAGATCGTCAAAAATCTTATGCTGATCAAAGAAGGAGACCCTTAGAGTTTAATGTTGGGGATCATGTGTTTCTGAAGGTGACTCCCCATCGTGGGAAGCGAAGGTTTGGTCGTGGAAGTAAGCTTTCTCCCCGTTTTGTTGGGCCTTTCGAGGTGTTTGCTCGTGTTGGAGCTATGGCATATCGAGTAGCACTTCCCCCTCGGATGATTCGGATACATGATGTTTTCCATGTATCGCAGCTCCGTCATTATCTTCATGATGAATCTCATGTTATCGATTGGGGAGGGATCGATATTGATGATGATGCAACCTTTGAGGAGCAACCTGTGGAGATCCAAGACCATAAGGAGAAGGTGTTGCGTGGGAGTTCTATTCCTTTAGTTCGTGTCTTGTGGAGACACGGTGGCATGGAGGAGAGTACCTGGGAGCATGAGTCACAGATACGTGCTCAGTGCCCAGAGTTGTTTAATGTTTAACTCCTTTCATGTAATGATGTTTTCTCTGTGGTTGGACCTTTCATGTTTTATTTATGTACCTTTAATGTGATGATTATGTTTGAATTGTTTTTATGAGTTGTTTGTTCCCGGATGTCATAGTTTTGTTCCAGCTTTTGAACAACTCATGGTGGTTTTTCCCTGAGAGGTATCTTATGGGGTGGTTGTTCGGACCCCTCTTTTCTTCTGGGTTGGTTTTTAATTCTCGAGGACGAGAATGTTTTGATAGGTATCTAATGTAATGTCCCGGACCTCTCCGGTCCATTACTCTGTGAAATGTTGGTATTGGAGGTGTTCCGGGAGGTCAAGGGGACTTACCCCCAACACTTTGCCAATTTTCCGGTTCTGCGAACAGTGTTTCCAGTTTTATGAACAGTAACAGATCGGTGAGACAGATCAGTTTCACAGATCGGTGGGACAGATCGGTTTCACAGATCAGTTTCACAGATCAGTGAGACAGATCAGTTTCATAGATCGGTGAGACAGATCGGTTTCACAGATCAGTTTCACAGATCGGTGAGACAGATCAGTTTCACAGATCGGTGAGAAAGATCGGTTTCACAGATCAGTTTCACAGATCGGTGAGACAGATCGGTGAGACAGATCGGTGAGACAGATCGGTGAGACAGATCGGTGAGACAGATCGGTGAGACAGATCGGTTTCACAGATCGGTGAGATAGATCGGTTTCACAGATCAGTTTCACAGATCGGTGAGACAGATCAGTGAGACAGATCGGTGAGACAGATCGGTGAGACAGATCGGTGAGACAGATCGGTGTGACAGATCAGTTTCACAGATCAGTTTCACAGATCGGTGTAACAGATCAGTTTCACAGATCGGTGTGACAGATCAGTTTCATGTACAGTAACGGTGGGTGAACAGTGTTTCCAGACTCCTACAGTTTTTCCCCTTCTTACGTTTCCTTTGACGTAAATACATTTAAAGCCTTATTTTAAGGGTTCTTAAGGCCGATTCAAATGCCATAAATCCTTTATTAATTATTCCTAGGGCTTGGAATGTTTTACTTGGTCAAACCGCGTGGGTTAATGCGATCCGTTTTTAATGGATAATTAACCGGATCTTAAACCGTCACCTCTTTAAATCTTAAAAAGGGACGAGATATCATTCTCCCTTGTTCCTTCCCTTTGTTCTTAACTAAGAGGTGCTAGAACCTTTCAATCCTTTCCGTAGGAGTTGCACAAACAACCCTTACTCCTAGGATCAGTCCCGCTCTGTTGGATGCAACCAAGCTGTGTCGATCATTCTTCCACATAGGTTGTCGCGAGGGGAGGATCGTGACCCGCTGTGTGGATAAAGGACGTCAAGAACTCTTCGAGGTAGGGTATTCATGGCTTCTCTAATTGTATATGTGC
The DNA here is from genome assembly GCA_963277665.1 of Viscum album. Lineage (NCBI taxonomy): Eukaryota > Viridiplantae > Streptophyta > Magnoliopsida > Santalales > Viscaceae > Viscum > Viscum album. The sequence goes on along the minus strand of OY728119.1, from coordinate 763,538,903 downwards.
AATCGTAGAATTATCATGATTTATTCCTTTGGATCACAATGAAATTGACCTAATTAAATACTTGAACCGGATTAAAAGAATTGGTTGATCGCATGCTGTTGCTTTATACCGTGATAACGGTTTGCCTCATGTTTTCCTAGATATAGTGATATCTATGTTTTCTTTGACTTATTGTTCGTTCATGATTGAAATTGATAATGAACGTAAAGCCGGAATTAATTGTTGATTAATTGGCTAAAGATAAAGAGGCATGTAAATTAATCTGGTTATTGTCGTTGTTGTAGTTGTTCTAATTTGAGGATAATCAAATTAGGGAAGTAAGCATGGTTATTTAATTGTGATAACTTACTGATTAGGTATCCATGATTGGAGCCTACGAATAATAAATCTGTTAATTCAATATGGATTAGAGAACAGATTATGTGGGAATTTCTAAAAGGGTTCTGAGTTACCCTCTTGTTTGTTAAAGGGCCGAGAGCCCATTTTGTGATGTTTGTTTTCCTGCTGCTTGTGTTGTGATGTGAGCCTGGATGGCTGTTGTGATATGTGGAGGCATGGAGACTTGTGGTTGTGGCAGCGGATGACGCCTAGTGTGGCGAGATGCCTCGGTTTATGCATATGGGTGTCGGGGAGGACACCAAGGGTGATGGTATGAGATGAATGTGATGGTTGATGTTGATGGTTTGGTTTGGTTGCTTATCTGCTTTACTTTTCCCCACTGCTCAAGGAACCTGGTCTTGCTTACCCTCTTTCCAAAGGAGGCGAAGACACGCGGGGTATGCCACGTGCTTTCCGTGTTTAGCCTCTCGATGGAGGATGGGTCTATGCTCTTTCTATAGGCGGCAAAGACTCGACGAGTTGTATATCTACTCACCGTGTTGAGCCTCCTTTGTGTTTAGAAGCATAGGATGTTTTTTCTAGAATGCCTGGGAATGTGGAAAAGTAATTCTGTAACGAATGTTTGATTAAATGGTGAAAATCCACGGGGATGGAGATGCTGGAATTTAAAGGTGATGTGAATCCTAAAAGGAGCAGTTGTTTTTTAAAGTGATGCCATTTCAGTTTAATGTGGAATTATTCATTCTTAATTAATGTTTAAAGAATTAATTAATGTACAGTGGAACTGATAAATGAGAATGGAGTAATCTAATAAAGCTATTCAATTGGTTGTGTTCTTATAGGATACCTAGTCTTAGAAGTAGCAACCTGGAGTCTGAGAGACGTTAGCTGCAGTTGTATCTAAGACTAGGTAATGCCCATAGTGTGGATGTGAGTTACTTATATATTCTGTACTTTTTGTGTTTCTATACGCTACTCCACCCTGTCGGTAAGGGCAACTGACACCCCGGGGATTCTGAGCCCTGGGGGGGTGTTTTCCCCAACATTCTGATGGGAGGTTGAATGGTTGACTACCCCCTTTGGGCCCCGCTCTCTTCTCTTGGTAGATCTTAGTGCTGGTAGGCATAGTGGTTAGTTTTACCCATATATGTGTGTAGAGGGCTGTAATGTCTTGTGGTTATTCCACACACATATATTCTGGATATAGTATCCTATGGACTACTATAGGTGTAATGTGTATAGGCTGTGATGGCTTGAGGATCCTTACTCGGTGTATGGGCTGTAATGGCTTGAGGTATAATACCCGACGTATGATACACGTTATGCGAGCTGTGGTGGCTCCCGGAAACTACCTGGTTACTTTTGGTTGTGAGGATTGTGTGGAGCTTAGCCCAGGTGTCTGCGGGGAAGCCTTTTTGGTGCACGAGGTGAAGATTGGGGAGCTTGACCCATGTTGATATGGGCAAGCCTTTGGAGAGAGATGCACAGGACATATGTCGTTGGGGCAAAGCGGAAAACCAGTGGGGAAGTAGTAGCGGGGTACCCTTGATATTCTTTATTATATGCTATATTCTTGTATGCGTTACTTGGTGAGAGTAGCCATGGTGAGGTTGGGAACATAGTATACCTATTTAGGTGACGAGTTAGTTTCACTTGTTGTTCACTGGGCTTTAGCATGCTTTCTTTACTTTTGCACGAGAGTCTTGGGGAGGATCCTACTGAGTATACTATTATACTCACCCTATGTACATATAAACTGTTTTTCAGGTCACTTGGAGCAGGTTGGAGATCAAGCTGGTTACTACTAGCTTGGGGTTGGAGGAGGAGCTGTTCGGGCTTGTGGTCGCTGCCGTTTTACTTTCTTTTGGGTACTTTTAGTTTTTCCCTTTCAGTTGTAGTACTTTTGCATGACATTTCATATATGTACTTGGGTTTCTTTTACATTTCAGTTATGAGTTGGAGTTGGTTGGAGTATATTCTATCTCTCTCTTCTGCATGTGTTCTCTTAGAGGGTAATGCCTCCCATTTGTGTGTGTATTATACCCTCAGTGCTAGTCGCCAACCCGGGGCCTACTGGAGGTGGGACTCGGGGGTCATTATCTCCCTTTTCACATTTCCGGCCCAGGAGGGGTTCACTTTGTGGGGAGGGGGTCGTGACAATATGTTAGTTATATAAAAAAACAATAACATAAATTTTTCAATATTTTTAATCATTATAGTGTTTTTATGTCAATCCTTCAATGTAGAAATGGATATTGAAATTTCATCATCTGTGATGGTGGTGATTCAACAAATCATGGATGATGTTTTCATTTTAATAATAAATTTACAATAATAGTGACTTTTATGATGCATATTTAATTAACATGATAATATTACATTATTCATGGGATACTACATTTATCATGCCATTATGGTTAAGGGGAGTTTAGGAGATGATAATATATTGTATAAAAATAAATGAAAAGTATTGTTGATTTTACCTTGTGGATGTTGTCACCTTGAGAACATCATTAAGGAACTTGGTTTTGTCCATCTTTTGATATCATAATCCTTTGGTAGTGGGGAAGAGTCCTGGGTGGGGGGGATTAGTTATAATTTAGATAATATGTAAGTTTTTGAAAGCTATAGGAGATGTAATGGTGAGGGTTGGTATTTATAGAGGATGTGAGGGTTGTTTTTTGATTATTTTATTTACAAGTTTACTATTTTGGATCACGACTATCAATGTTGTTTATTATTAATAATATATAAAATAATCATATTGTTACATTTCAAACCAATTGGTGATAACCTCATACATACATAATCTATGACTCAATAATTCATGTATTTATATTATCTCACTAACAATAGTATTTGACTACAGATAAAAAATCAACTTTTTAAGTAATCTTGAGGGGCTAGGTATGTACATCCTCAAGAGATATTCATGGAACAAGTCATGAACATGAGCCATATTTGGTTGATGTTCAATATGATATTCCACTACTCCTATGTAATCAAGGATCTCAAAGGGAACAATGTACCTTGGGATACGATTCCCTTTCTTTCAAAACCACATCACACTCTTCCACAGTGATTTTTGAATGAGGACTTCATCTCCAACATTATTCTAGAAATCCCTTTAATAGTTGACATCAATGAACTTTATCTGACTCAAATTATAATTGACTTGACCTTGGATTGATTGGTACTACCTAGTCATCAATATGACATTATTTGATCCGAGTTTCATTTATTTCCCAACGTTAACAAAACAAGTTGGAGTTTTAATTCAGTTTCCATATAGAGATTCATATAAATCCACATGAGTACTTGAGTAAAATTTTCATCCAAATGAGAAACCAACCAGTTGGAGATGTTGATCCCATAAAAATTTTCTTTCTACATAGCAAGCTCTTAGTATGCCTTGAAAATATATATAGTCTCCACAGGTAGGTCATCATTTTGAGGGTGATATGTCTTGATAAAATTAAATTTTTTACTCAAATCATGCTAAATACATTACTTGAATTTAGATGTGAACCATGTTTCAAAATTTAATAAGATCAAAATTGTTTCTCCATGAAGGTGAAAAACATCCTACACATTCATCACAATATTTTCTTCACGTGATAAACCTTCAAGGATAGTGATAAAGGGTTTTTTGTGAGTTGAACCACCAAAACCCATAACACATTATTTCATTAGGATGTATTTAGGAGACTAGTGACTGTGTCCATAGTGAAATTCTAGGATTTTAACATGGTTATTGGAATTTTTTTCATTACTTTGTACTTCTATCTTATTAATATTACATTTTGAAAAATAATGAACCATGAGATGTACTCCATAGTCTTCATCTTCATGTTGTCCATCTAGAGGTGTTCTCTAAGACAACAATACTTCTTGGTATATCATGAATGTATTGTGAAACATGAGATATGTTCATTACCCAATATCCAAATGTTTATTTCTAGTGTTTAAGGAACACAAATCTCCATTCCAAACCTAATCACACCAAAATCATCAATTTGAAAATAAGGTGTATTTATTTCTTTTTTTACATTTTCATTTTTTTGTAACACAAGAGGATGCTTTTGTTCTTCTGTGATCTTATCATGGATAGATGGTTGGGAAATATTTTGGGAATGGAAGGATGTATTTTTTTACGTTATGATTTCCAAATATATCCTTTACATATCCATCAATATATGGTGTTTCAAATTTTCATAAAAGATATAGTTACATGTTATTTTCTGATAACAACATCAACTACCTTGATCACCTTCCTAGGAAAATAGTGAATTGATCAATTATAGTATTTCATTTTCTCTATCCATCAACAATTATGATTTTTTATTCTATTTGTGTGTGTATATTACTTAGTCTCTTATGATCAATATATATGTCACACTTATCACCAAAAATATAATTTTGCTTGATTTCTAAGGGAAAAATCATTGGGTTTTTCTTTATATCTTATGTTGAGTAGTTATGCTCATGGATCTGCATCTTCCATTTGGTGTAGGTTATCATGTTATCAAATTAATTGGTTAAAAAACCCATGTATTTCTTTGAAGCATCACTGTATGTCACAAATTATTATACAATTCTTGTTAGTGTGAGTACATGTGTAGGGATTAGTATATTCATTATCTACTTGATGTTTTCCTCCCATTATAATTACCATACATACTTTATCTATTAATTTATTAATATAGACTGTGGGCAATACAATTTTTATATATTTCCAAAAAAACAATATTAGTAGTTCCATGATAATCAATATAAACTCTGCATTTCAGTGACCCATGTTGGTCTTGGAAATTCCGTAGATTCATGTGTTATTGAAGGGTCCACAAATATCCCCACAGATATGATCATGTGTCCCATCAATGTGATATGGAGCATACAAAAGACATTCAATCTATACATGGAGTTTAATTTCTCCTTTCCCAATGTCACTAGCACAATCCTTATATATTCTCCTTATTCTTACATACTCTTTTAGTATGTGAGAATATATTAAATAAACACTTCCAAAAAAACTATGATGTGGTTTTATAAGGACTATATTAGTAAAATGTATAATTATTTCAAGAAAATTAATAAGTCTGAAGGGTATCACTAGAAACTCACAGTTCCCATAACTTCTATGGAATTAAGTCCTCTGAAAATATTCCTTCTTCATATTAATTTGTTTATATCACGAATGAAGACCTACCTTTGAGATGTATTGAGATCATTGAAGTTGATCTAAAAAGTAAGTAGTCCTTGTAATAAGATACATTTTCGTTATGATTATATTATTAACCTCTTTATAAATGATACATAGACATATTGATCAATCCTTTTTCCTTAAAAAGAGATCTGTCACACCTAAAGTAATTCACTATGGAGTATAAACCATTTATCTAAATTATCCTATATATTCTTTTCTAACTCATCATGTTTTGTTGAGTCCATCATGTATAATAATTTTTAGATAGGTGTGGCTCTGTTTATAAGTTTAAATTTAAAATCTTCCTTATAATATGGTGGAAGTCCCAGAAACTCTTTAGTAAATACATCACTATATTCTAATAAAATGGGAATTTCATACAAGTTGATACTTTCCATTTGAATAACCATTTTACCAAGGTATTCTTATTCATGGGGAAAAAACCACACTAGTTAGGTTATTTTTATACGATATTCATGATATTCTATGAATTTGTTGAGGATCTTGGGATGGTTTGTAATATGAAAATATATTTTTGTTTCCCAAAATTTTGATGTGAAATCTTATATATGAGAGCCAATAAATTCCGAATATAGAATCATATTACTCCAAGGTATCTATCATAATATTCACCAGATGAATTTTCCAACATATTCCCACATGTGAAGAGTCCAACACTTTGGTTTCAATGATCAAAACACTAGGTTTTTTATAAATACTTATACATTATTAATCTAGGCACTGATTCAATGGTTCAATAAAAAATCAATATATATATAAAGTAATATAACTATTATCAAATAATAATTCTTTCCATTATTTATTGAAGTGTATGTGTACCTTGAATGGCATCATTTTCTTGAACAACTTCAATAAATGTAATGGAATAAGATTTCCCATTCACCATTGACATTGGGGGTTTTTGATGTTGATTACTGTAAAAGTGTCCAGGTTTAGTGAACTTATGTGAACTATACCCTTTCTCCCCATATTTGAAGCATTTAACCTTGGGTGTTTCTCTCCATTTATCTATCATGTGTACTGAAATTGTTATTTGTCTTCGACATTTATAATCCTGATATCCTTCTGTCCCACACTTGATGAATTTCAATGTTTCTATGATGCAATTAACATAATGCTTCTTCCATAAAATTTATCATATTGTTGGTTGGATCCTCATTATTATTTTTTATTTTAGCAAAAATCATTAAAGTACAATACTCTATTCTTATTTACATAACTCTGAGACCATTCGATGATCTCTATCTCAACATTGAGATCATATCAATCCACATTTTCACAACTCCATAAGTCTCTAATTTCGATAGACTTATGATTAGTTGGTTTTAAAACAGTAATGAATATATATATTTTTTATGATTTTTAATGATAAAACATGAGGTGTACCTTCCAATTATTGTGAGGTTTTAATCGTATGTCAGAACAAATTCACATTCCTTTTTCATCTATTCTATAAATTATATCTCAATAATTTCTTATAGAGTTTTAGGTATATACTTATATATAAATTTATTCATAATATATTACCACTCTATAAATTCAATTTCATCCTTCTTCATGGTGTTATTAATCAATTCCCATCATTAATCACCAAATATATCTAAAATATAGATGGATAAATTCCCCTTCTCATTCTTAGAAAATGGGTGAGAATAAATGATCTTCTCCATTGTTTTAACAAATTGTTCCTCAATAAGTGGATTAAAAGACGCATTAATGATTGGTTTCTATTTACTAATAAAATATATAATATCTAGATTCTCCCTCTTAGGTGAAGGATGTTGTTACATATTACTTAGGAAATATTTCAAATACAGAGACTGATGGGTAAGAATTACTATGAAATTTTAACCCCCAACTCCCATGAAATAGTGGATGTTATTCATGATTTACACTTTTTGTTCCTCGAATAGGTTGTTGTCTTAGTTTCTCATGTTTCCCACCATTTTCTAAAATAGGCAATTTTTGAACAAAAATTTAATCAATTAGTCATGGATAAAAAAAATTATTCCATTGTGAAAGTATCTTAAAGTCATATCATGTGGTATCTCTATAAAAATAAATATTCTAAATCAATTAATATTGGGTGATTAAATATACTTAGTCTCATACTAAATAATGTGGCTAAGGATCTCTAATAATACTTCCAAAATTAATTAAACTATATTATGATTCCAACTAAAGGGATATTAATTTTTCATACATGTCTGTTACATAAATTACTAATGACAAAGTAATACAATTTCAAAAACAAGATCAAGAGATTTATTATCATTGTAAAAATAGGACCATACATAACATAATCATAATAAAACATAAACATTTATTTAAATTCATCTTTTTTAACCTTCTAAATCACATGTAATCATTATTATTTTTTGTCCCATGATGATATACATAAATGGAAGGGCTAATATAAAAGAAGGAGGTAATAAATAATGAAATAAATAAAAATAACATGGGTGAGATTAATCATCATAATCTTAAAAAATTCACAGTATCATCATCCGAATTATGTGAGAAAACATTTGATAAAGTAATGGAATATGTAAATTCATAAAAACATAACATCAACCCTTACTGGTCAAATGACAGACATAATTTTAAATGAAGGTTCCCTCATGTTCACACATTACATTTTTTAAAAAATCATAACATAATAATAGTTAACAAATATATAATCATGTTCATGCATAATTCACATTATCTCAGGAGATACATTACATTAATAAATGCATCAGAGTGCTATATAATTTTGGGAACACCCTCTAGATCGTAACATTTATATAATAATGCACTCCACATAGAATGTATATCTATAGAAGTCATGAATTCACCAACATAAGGGAATGGGTCACATAAATATTTTATCAATAATGAACAAACATCGGTTTTCCAAAATGAAAAGGGAAAACATATTTTGTGTTAGATTAATCATTATGTTGAAAAGAAGATGCAACTCAAGAGGATAAAAATTTTAATTGGAAAGAAGATTTATTTTTTAAATTACTTTTATTTAACATAAAATCTGATTGGAAAACATATATCCTATAAAAAAAGTTATGGATAATGGAATTATATTATTAGTATATTAAAATAATATCCACAATTAAATTTTTCCAGAAAGAATAATAAACCCAAGAAAAGGAGTTGGTTTTGAAAATCCACTTACCTTATGTGTAAATTCATTCATCACTTCAATAGTCATGTAACTATTCCAATGGTTCGGTGAATATTTCATCAGTATATGTTCTTTAATTTCTATTAATTTTACTTATTTATCTATTAATTAATGTTAATGATGTTTTTATTCGGCTATGAATGCGATGAAAGTTTTTTATAAATATTAGATGGGGAATTCCATTAACATGAATTTGGGTTAGTATATCCATTATACCCCCAATAAAATAAATTTATCTCACTTAATTGATTATTTTGATACAAAATATTATGGTAATTTCTCCTCATCACATCCTTATGTTACCACATAACCTATTCAAACTAGTTGTTTCACCAAAAACACATTTACTAGAAAAGTTTTCTTGTTTCATTGAACATTATTTGTATTATATAGAATCTGCAATGGGTGTTCGTCATAAGAAAGTTTTTACAACATTGTCAGGGCCTATAATATTAGTATGTGTGAAGGGAACTATATGTAAATTTTATAGAGAGATAAATGGAATACATATTGGACTTGAGTGAGGATCGATGGAAGCTCCACAAAAAATAACATATTGATATATGAATAATTTAAAAGGGGGAAATATACCCATGTCATTGTTTTCCTTTATTATCTAGTCTCACAACCTTATTCCATGGATAAATTCTTTGAATCTCCTAATCAACAACTTCAAATTCTAGACCTGGAGGTTTATTATTGACATAAATTTTCTACATAATCTGAGTTTTCATTATGTGTTTTGGAATGACTATAATCATCTCGTCTATTTCACTAGATACCTCTAGACCGAATAGTTTTTTCATTTAACATCACTCAATCATGATGTATCTCTTAAAATATACTCTTAGAGTAATAAGGAGTAAAATGAATGCCTGATTGAAATTTGTATTGTAATAAAACACCACTAGATTAATTTTCATACCCCAAATGAATTTCATACCCAAATAATAAGACCTAAAAATATTTTTTAGGGTGTGCATTGTTCTTTACACCTAACAATCTATCTGAAGGATAAATGTTGAGATGGAACAAAAAACCATATCAATAACAAGATGAGGAATTTTTTTAGAAAAATGATACAATCCCTAGATCATAATCTAATAATATAGAATTTGGTACTCCATAAAGCCATACTAGTTCCATAATGTATATCTTGGGATGTTAATCTATAGATATGAATTCTATGATAGTGATGAAGTGTTATAAGTAAGTATGGTGATTGAATACAATCCATATAGCTTTATCCCTTTTAGACAATATAGGGAGTCCAACCAAAAAATCCTTGGTGAGGTTTTCCCATTTTTATTCAGGTATATGTAAAGGATGAAACATCACTTAAAACTATTCTTTTAGCCACATGATGTTTCGAGAAAAAAGGACTGAGATAGAATCTCTATTATATATATATTCATTCTATCCTATTTGATGTGTCATTTTAGAATATCAATTAAAATCATACTCCTCGAATCAATAAGGAATAAATAACTATGATCTTACTCTAACAACCCCTTTAAAAAATCCAATTCAGATGAAGAACACAAAAATTTCATGAAACGGTACATTCATTTATGATCACAGATAAATTTATGATGATTCAAATTCTTAGTATCCATCACTACATATGTCTTCTATGCATATTAAATCATCACATGGATAAATAGTTGAATATCTTATCAAGAAAGATAATATTTTTCCATTCATTCAGCATTCCCAATACCATCCTCTAAAAATATAAAAAGATGATATCTGTTTTGATCTATGACATGGATAATCATTCATAATCACGTTGAACCAATGAATATACAACATTTTTTTCATTAACAAGGTTGTTATGATTTAATATGTGATAATATAGAATCATCTTTAACTGTATTCATTGGTTCATATTCAATTACATATGTGTGGGTATATAATTTAGAAACTCATGATATGTATATATATCCAAATTTTTAATAAAAGATAATACCTTAATATATTTAATTCAAAAAATACAACGACTTAACCCAAATCATGTGTTTCATTATTTTTCAATATAGTGATCAATTATCCAGAATCATAACCTATAACTATGTAATTTTGCATAATAAAATATCCCAATTCCATCTTGTAGGAATCACTATAGATTGAAAAGACTTCTGAATTATATGGTATTCTATGAATAAGTGAGCTAGCTAATCTCCTCTTCAATTTCATAAAATATTCCTCTCCTTCATGTGTCGAGAAGAACATGGTTCCCTTCTGAGGTAACTTGTTTAGTAGATAAAATATCAATGAGAAGTTCTAAAAAAAGATGATAATATCTAGCTAATCCAAGAAAACTGTAAATCTCAGTCACCATGATTTGTTCTAGGGAAACATTAAATATCCTACATATGTTATGGATCTACTGATATAGCCTCTCTTGAGATTATGTGACCAAAAAATTGAATCCTCATGCAAACAAATTCACAATTCTTCTTTTTTAATGCAGTTTCTCCTTCATTGGGGAATTTATTTTAATTCTCAATTTTACATCACAATCATCTTTTCAATTTTAATAGACAATAAGATAATCTATTAAAAAATTTACAAATTAGTAATGGAAATATCTAACAACTCTATTCATTAAAATCAAGATGATAGGAGTAGAATTGTTATGACTAAATAGAATTACTATATATTTAAAGAGTCCATATCATATAAAGAAGTGATTTTTTTGTTATACCCACTTTATTGACCAATAATTGATGAAATCCAAACTAATGGTCAATCTAGAAAAATTATTTAGCTATAAAATGCTGATAAAAAAGTCATCAATATAGAGATGTTGATTATTTTTTAGAATTTCTATTCTGTTCAACATCCAATAATCAATGAAAAGTTTCATCATTCCATTTGTTATTTTAACAAATAGAACAGGTTCCCACAAAGGTGACACACAGGGAACAATGAATCCTTTGTCATTGTTTATATAGATTTACTCCTCAAATTCCTATAAATTAATCACGAAATTGATATAGAGAGTTTTTCAAATCGTTGTGGAACCATGTATGATATTTGTTTTTGAGAATTCAACAACACATATATTGGTAATTGTAAGAAATTATTTCAGAAAGGAATCCAAAAATTCATACACAATAGTTATGTGAAAAACTTTGAGATTCTCCACAACCATATGAGATTAAAATCCCTTATGATTGGGAAAATAGAACCAGAAAATGGATATGATATCCATAATATTTTCTCACCGATCACCATATTGATTCATGATCCGAGGATTGTTTGGAATATCCAATGTTGATTCCCATCACAAAAATATGATGTGGTATTTATGTAGAGAAATCCAATCCATGCATATGATTATATTAAATTAAACCATAGGATGAATGATAAGATTAACATGATGCAATCCCCCCCAATAATCAACCAGGGAGAATTATATACATGAGATGTGAACATTATACCATTACAGATTTTCACTGTTATTTCTAAATATAATCCTTTAGGTGGAATGTAGATACCCTTAGAAATTTACATAGATATGATAAAATGGATTGATCCAAAGTAAAATAAGACATTTTAAGTTCTATATTGGATGTTATGTGTACCTTTCCACACATTATTATCACACTACTCATCACAAGTAGTGATCACATGGTATTTACTATTTCCCTTAGATTAAGATGATACTTGAATTATTAAACCTAAGAAAACCTTATATTTGGAAACTTTTTAGAATAATAAAAAATACCTAGAATTGGAAACACTAAAGTGTGGGTGGAACATTATTTGGATCTTTCTATTTATTGATATCAATAGTCATCTACTTCTGATTATTTCTGCATTCATCTGATCAATGACCTTCCTTATATTTCCAAAATACGTAGTAACCGCCTTTTTTAATTTCATTTAGGATTCTTCCCATAATTTAAGAATATATAAAAACTCAACTTCTTCTATCTATTGTTTTTATTCTTTCCTTTGAGCACAATCTAAAAATTCTTGTCAAAATAATGAAATTGATGTAACTCTATCCTCTATCCCCACCATGATTGCACATTAAACAACCTTTCACATCTATTGATGTTTCTTTTTGATAACTCCCTTCAAACACTTGGTTTTATTCCATTAAATAATTTATTAACCATACATTATGGTTATATTATCACAACATTTGTGTACATCACATGTCTTGTAAAAATTTCCACATAGGTACTAAAACATTCATCATCATTTTTGTAAGCAAAAGTAACACTTTATTTTAATTTATAAGATGAATATGATGAAAGTAATTATTGAGAAATAATTTCATGATCTCATCCCCATACATGGATTTTATTTTCATCATGTTTAAACATATTTATTAATATATATCATCATAGATCTTCATCACCTTCCAAATGATAGGCAACTAAAAATAATTTTTCATGTTTGGAACATAAGAGAAATGGAAATACTTTTCAACGGTACTCATACATTGTTCATAGATTATATGATTTGTTATTCCACTAAAGGATGATGAAAATTAACTCATAAAATAATCAATATAATATTTTCCATCCTTTTCTAATTTTTATTTATAATATTTTAAATATATTTTAATTTTTTTGTGATTAATACAATGGAAATTTATATTCAGACCCACCTACCATTTGGATCCTCATGAGAAAGATAAATTCATAGTCTGTCGTAATAAATATTAACATAATTCTTTCAGGTCCCCTACAATGAATAAATCCAAAAATCATAGTGTATGAAAAAATAATGATGATGTAGAACCACATAATAAAAAATTCACTTATATTATTTCTAAACATGAAACCATTTTTCTAAATCTACGACACCATACATTATTTATAGGTTATAAAATATAGTATTCTTTTTAAATCATTCACATTGTCTCATAAATAGTTTGTAAATTTCGAAAGCATATCCCCTAGGAGTTTCAAACTATGTGTGTAGTGTGCCTTTTTTTTCAAAAACTAGTTCCCCTTCGTTTTATGATCTATATGGTGTTTTCTTTTTTCACCTAGGAACATCTATTCCAAAACAAATATAATTTCAGTAACTAGATTGGGATATAATTCTAGGAAACCAATCACTCTATCATTTACAAAAAATATAGAACATATTCTATTACATAAAATCATACTATGATGTATCCTTAGACCAGTTAGTAAAGATCTCACATAGGTTTTAGTATCCCAGTTTCTAATGTTTTTCTACATGATTCTCTAATACCAACCATGAAGTCCAAATTATCTTATACATTATTATTACAAATTTTTAGAAAGATATTCATAATATAATATTTGTATCCAAGAAATAATCATTTAGGTCTAGTTCTTTTGTATACAAGGATTGGTAAAATCTAGTTTATTGATGAACAATATCATCTACCACTATGTTCTTGATATCTATCAACCTTCTTTTAAGAATAATATATAATACACTTCATTATATCATTGTGTAATAAAATACAATAAAGTGTGATATTAGATGCTTATTAATGGAAATAATGGTATATGTATGAATAGTATAAAAATATGGGAATGTAAACATGATATTATAAGATTAGATATTTAGATCATGATATTTTAACATTGGAGACATAATAATATGATATCCCAATATATGATGAGATTTCAGGAAAAAATATTTACCACATTAGTAAAATCAAATCATAATTTAAATGACGGTATAAAATAAAATGAAACTTAAAATATAATTATCCATCGTAAATTAATGATATTAAATTTAAATGAGGATTTATGTACATATAATGAAGGAGTATAGGTTCATAACATATCATACCTTATAAATACTGAAAATTTGGCTAGAAAAACATTACCATGTTCTTGACATTAAAACTCTAACCCCCATGAAATATAGATCATAACATTTATTTTTTTTTATAAAACAAATATCAATATAATCACCCTAATATACATTTACTGTAAGTATATACAACACGTTAATGAAATATTCAGTTAATATGGCATTAGCCTCATAGAAAATAAATATGAAACATAAATCCATTAAGATACTTCATGACTTCCATCGTACCCATTAAAATTTTTTATATAATAAATATGAGTTTGTTATAAATATATTAAAGAAATATATTGATATATATCAGAACATATATTATTTTCATACGACCAATTATATTTTTTATTAATAATTAAATGTTAATCTTATGTTTCATGTAATAACCACTTTGATTTTTCATATATGATATGATTTGTTATATAGTTGATTATCTTATATGGATCATGGTTCCATAATATCCATAATAATAAAAATTAAACAAATATCAATTTTATTCATTTTATATGTATTTTAATAATATTTCAAATTATTGATAGGAATGAGATACAATATTCAGGGAGATAGTAGGCCGTACGTTTGCATGAATGTTGAATTTTTATTTTATTGTTGGGTTGGAGGAATTGAATGTAAATGATATATATTATTATTCTAGAATCATTATTATGTAATTGATAATTACAATTTAATTTAACCTCATCCTTAATGAATTCCAAGAATATCACGAATGAATTCTCTCGCTTTGGGTGGTGGTAGTATGTCTTACACATGAATGATAATATCATTTTTCTACATCATGTAAAAAACGAATTTATGTGTGATATAATATTCTAAAAATCATAAAAAATCATAAAGATAATATAAATCATTTATAAATAGTAAAAAAATCATTACATCCTACTGTGATAGGACGTAATTGATGAAAAACAACATCATATTGTGAGGTTGTAGTTTGTCGTTGACAAGAATGATGATTTCATAACCAATTTCATGGAATTTAAAATAGTTATAAGACATTTGCTTGACATAAAAATGTATTATTATATTAAATAAATTTCTATAATTATACAATAATGATATAGATATAATTTATGTTGGCAGAGGATGAAATAGAATAAAATATCTTGTCGATGAACACTACATTTTTTAGGTATCCCCATAGGTTTGAAAAAATGAAATCCAAGGATACCTTTTTTCAAAATAAGGAATATATGATGTGGTGGTGGTATTTTTAGTTATTATTGATTGTCCTATAAAATCCAAATATTTATTACAATGTGAGGTATAGTGGATAGAGGGTTCTTTTTATTAGGGTGGAATCAGGCACATTTTCTATTTCAAAAACGAAGAAGTGACAACACATTTTTTAAATGAAAAAAGGGCCCAAAATAGATCAAATAACCACAGAAGACTTTATATTGTCAAAATATTTCTAGAAATTTTTTTTTGAATATTTTATAATTAAATTGGAATCTTATATTTTTAGATTAGCCAACATTAATGTAATTTTTACTTTATCTGCAATAATTACGTTTTACTACATTTACTATTCATTTTTTATAAATCATTTATTGAAATTATGTAAAAGTATAAAATATTATTACTTGAAAAAATGAATAATTTTTTTAAATAAATGAATCCAATGATTTGGATGTAGTTATTTTTAAATGAATACAACAAAAATTACATGAAATCTAGGTTTTAAAGTGAATAAGTTCAACATTATACAATTTTTTATATCCAATTTCAAAATAAAATTGATCGTAATGAACTAAATTTGATTAATTTATGTATAATTGAAATAATAATACATGAAAACAAATTTAAAATATAGTTATTCTTTATAAATAATGTAATCAGAATGGCATTTTTCAACTAAAATTCAATATTTTCAACTATTGACTGAAAATTCTATTTTTATTTGATTTTCATAATCGATATGAGCCATACATGAGATTACCATAATACAAATTCAGAAACCGCTTTCACAAGATCTTAATTTTGATTCAAAAATCAAAATCACCCAAAAATCATCATTGAATCACCACTAATACGCCTCAGGACAAGAATCGTCGAGCAGCGAGCCTTCTGGAGCCGCGCCCCCGGCATCGAATCACCTTGTCGTTGCCATCATTGGACAATGCCAGCGATAATCCTACCGTCCAACGCCACCGAAGCTTCAAACATTGAAACAGAATGGAGCTTCAACACTTCCATCATCCATACACCATGTCAACATCGTACTCATCCGAAGACCGTCATTCCATCGTCGTTCCCACCCGAAGACCGATGTTCCATCATCGACCGTATCACCACATTGAGGGGAAAAATGAACAATTAAGAAAACCAAAAACAGAAACACCACCATTTATGTTGATAAAGCCAACACCAAACAAGTCCATCATCGTAGAGGCCAAAAACCAGAAACCATCCCTACTCTGGTCGTGCCCATCGATGGCCTCCAACCCACATCCCAAAACGTCTTAGTACCACTGCTCCGGCTCCGACTGGGAGAGGCGCAAAGGAAAACGATTCCAGGGTAGGGATAAGAGCATCCAAAAAAACACCGAACGAATCCTTCATGAGAGAAAATGGAAAATACCCTACGACCGCCGACCCACGAACCCAAAACCTCATAGATTCCACTTCTCCAGATCCGACATGGAGAGGAGCAGAGGAAACAGAAGCAAGAGCGAGGTATGAGCGGCCAAAGGGCAGAAACATCAAGGAACCTACAACAATACCACCAATACCTCACCGCAGGGCAGTCAATCCTGAAAATCACCTTGAAATCACCAATAATATTGAGCGGTTTGATGCCGATTGTCATCCCGTCGCAAGCGTGGAAATGGAGCACCGGCGAGGAGAAACATTTATCATAAATATTTTTTAAAAAATTATTACTATTAATATCAAAATTTTATATGGAATAGTTATAAATATCATGTTTATATAATTATATTACAACTATATAATTGGTTTGTAAAAAATAATTGATTCCCGTGACCCAACCTAAAGAAACGTTCCATGTAGTTAATGTCTAACATTATGTATAATTTAACAGAAGATATAAATTAAATTAAATTAATTTCAAAAATAATAAGCCATAAAAAATCGGGGTATTTAACTTATACTCTATTGAAAATATTTTTTATTGACATCAACCTTATTTTCATTAATGATAGGTTGTGATAATTTTTAAAATGGAGAGTGTTGATATTATATTTACTAACTAAATTTTTAGAAATTAAATTTTAAACAAATTCTAGATTTCTTGTTATCAAGGGACAATATATTTTCCATATGTATCTATATTATTTTTTCCTAGATATTTTTATTTTTTAAACTATTTATGATTTCAACATTTGTTTTTCAATATGGAATTTGATTTGTTTATTTGGGGAAATGTTAATACATACTCATTATTTTCTTGTTAAAGATTTTATATGGTATAACCCAATGTTCATGAATTAAATTTATTATGTGATATATGTTTAATAGTTTTTGGCATGAATTGATGGGTGATTTATAGAATTATTTTCCCCCTCTACACATCAATAGTCTCAAGAGGTTAATTAGTAATCAAAAATTGAATGGGTTTTAACAATAGTTTTAAACTATCTTATGAATGTTCTTGATAGTATAGGTATCAAGATTCATGATATTATTACATAAAAAATTTATGAATTTCATTCATTGATGATTATTTTATTATTATCCATTACATTTTCCTAATTGTATTATCTCTAGAGAGGAATCGTTATAAATTATGGATTAAATGTAATGTATTTAACTTATTTACCATTCAATTTTTATTTTGAATTATCAATTTATGATAGTCATATTATTTAAATTTTATTTGTGTTTATTTATTTACATTTTCATATTATTAATGCCTCATATATTCATAATTTTAGTGAACCTATCTTAACATACATAGAAATTACATTACTTTTGCAGAATACTTAATACATAACAAAAATAGACACCAAAGGACCGTAATAGTTTAGTGTCTTTGGAAACTCAGAATATAATCTTCTAATCATGCTGAAATATCTTCAACATCTCTCATAATGATCTTAATCTTTTGTTTTATTACCTAAAACCTTTCTTTATATCCTTGGGAAATGAAAACATATAAATGGTGTGCTCAAATGATCAGTAAGGGTATGACTGGAGATAATAAAACAAACCATATACATTTGAACATAAAAACATGAACGTAATGTTTAAACATCGAAATCTTGAGCAATGACATAAAACATGGCAGTACGTAAGGAATAGATAATAATGGAACATCAATCATGATAATATAGCTTGGAAATAAAACTCTTAAATATTGAAAAACATTAAGCACATGATATGATTTCATTGTAGCCAAGGAATTGCTGCCAAGACCATCTTAGTGGACAAAGTCCCTTACTGAACCGAGTTCACTACTCATTCCAGCCCTGTATCACTGAACCTGATTAACTTATCATTCCAACCATGTCTATATCATGAGATATAAATCTTTACCCAGTGCATTGGAGGGCGATATAGGTCCCACCCATCTCATAATGAAATCATTCTTACTTGTTCCACAATATAAACATATATCATTCATCATAACCCAAAGAATAAAAATAGGTTTCCTAAATGTCATCACATCAGAACATAATCCACATAAAACAAATGGATATCATTTCATCATAAGAAAAGTGAAACCATGTAAATCGTAGATATATTATACTTAAAACATACACATATGAAATAATGCCATATTATATAGAAAATGGTCTTGATTAAACACTTGAAATGAATTCTTGAGTAAAAAATACTTTCTTCTTAAACATCATTTTCTTTTCTCAAAATACCATGCAATTTTAAAAGAGAATTATTTTGTTGAAAATAATCATGAAATCTTGTAGAGGAATCTTCAAGAAAATAAGGTGTCATAAAACCATAAAAATCCATTCATGCCGTATAAGTTAAAAAACATTATTCTCGTACTTTTTCCGAAAAAGTCAAAAAGTACCTCGTATGGTAAACAAAAGAAAGATTCCTTCCATATGATGTGGTAAAAGTAAAAAAGGGTAAAAATTACTTTAATCATACCTGCATGAAAAGTAAAAATTTTATGAAAACATTTTGAGAACATATGGACATTTATAATTAACATAACCCCAATAAATATTTACTAATAAACAATCTCAGATAAGAATGAGATTTGAATAATTATCCCTTACCTTATGTCCAATTTCTTCCATATGTATCCGAGACTCCTGTATAGTGGGTTTAAACATATTATTAACTTTTAATAGAACCATAATAATATTTATGATATCATATATGATTCCCGTACGACTTTATATCATCCGTTCATTTGTCAATTCCATGTTAAAGCAGCATTTTGGGTAAAATCATTTCCTTTATCGTTTGTTTTTTTACTTGTAATTATTAATATGATTACATAGATCATGATTAATTAATTCTAGAATATAAAACATGATTTATATATAATATATATTCAGAATATACATATATATAATAGATCGATAAATGGAAATAAATACACCGTTCATGGAGACGGTAGGTCGTACGTACGCATGAACGCTGTTTTTCATTTCCTTATTGAATTGAATGGAATTAAGTAGATGGAATACATATATATATATATCTAGTAGAGTTATTATGTATCATATTCCATTATTACTTATTATATATACTTTATAATCATTCACGAATTGTTAACATGGAAAATGAATCTCATCGCATCGTGGAGACGGTAAATCCATACGTAAGCACGAGCGATGATATCATTCCCATATTTATTGAATGGGATTATAGTGGATGATATATTATCATAGAATCTGTATTATGTTATAATAATAAAATATAGTTATTCTTTACACCATTATACCCATCCATGTAAGGTGGTGGTGGAAAAACTGATTACACCACAACGTGGAGACGGTATTCTGTAAGAACGCACGCGCGGTAATTTCATTTTCCGTAGTATGGATAGAATGTGAAATAGGGTTGTTTCATATTTATAATTACATATCAGTATATATATAATAATTATGTTATTACTTTATAATGAAACAACTTAATAAGAGGAAGTGGAAGAAGAATGAAACTTGAAAGAGTCGGTAGAAGAGATTACCTCTTCCTCGACGCACCTCCTTTAAACTTATTCTTAGGGAACTAGAGTTGGTATTTTGAGAAGACCAGAACCTCTATGATATAACTAGAGAGGATGATAATAGAAATTGTCAGTGGTAGGACGAGCTTCATGTCTCAAAAGGGTGTGAAGAGAAGAGGGAAGGGGTTCCCTTTTTATAATGGAGGAGATGGGCACCTTTGGAAAAACATAAAATATTATTTCATAATAAAGTCATATTCAGTTTATAATGTCTCCAAATTTATTTATTTTGAAGATAATGTGGGGATGGGTCGAACTCCTCTCAACCAATTGGTTTTAGACAAGTTAAGGTCCCTATTTTAAACTTATCATTTCGATTTAACTCTAAGTTAAATAATTTAACTTTTACCGTGTCTTCTTGTTTTTTTACACGATCAGGTTAATAAACATAATATAAAAATCCAAAATAACCCCAACTGATTCATTATTAATATATGTACCCTTATCTATGTCTTTTTTCTGAACATTAGATTTTTAGTAATATAATAACAATTAATTATATAAAATTTGTTTTAAAAACTATTTTATATCAATTTTGACACTATTTGGTAATTGATTTTTTTGGAACTTATAACAACATGATTAATTCGACAAAAGTTAATTTAATCAATAATAACATGTCATATTAACCTATAAAATTATTGTAATTTAAAAAAATACTCAATTTACATTTATTTGGGTATTTATAACATCAATTATGTTAATAATTCATTAATAAAGTAATTACTACATCATCATTGTGTCAAAATTAAATTAAATTATTTATGTCTAACAATTATAAATAAAATACCATTATGTATTAAATCCTTTTATCATTGTAATTAATATTTATAGTCGAAATTATCATATGTATAACCCTATATTAATTTTTTTTAGTTTTTAAACATTGATTTTAAATATTTTAACTCTTCTTTAAATAAAATAACAATAAGTGTCCTAATATAATCCAATTGGACCTAAAGGGTAATATTTTATTCCAAAGTTTGTTTTTGGTCGAATTAATCTTATCCAATAGAATTTGGACATGTGTTAGGGTAATAATAATATCATTTGTAACCTTAATTACCATATTTACTTTTAACCGTGGTAAATAAAAGTGAAATGTTACTATTCACCAAAAAATTATTTTTATCTTATTGAACCACATTTTACACTTTGATATTAACCATGTCTCTCAGATTTTCGAAATTCCACTCACAGAAGCGGTAAAATTTATTTTTATGTAAATTTTCAAATTCTCCTAAGATGTGGGTAAAAGACGGTGAAAAGTTCAATAAAATTTTTATATATTTAAATTATTATATAATGACTAAAAAGAATTAAATTGAACATATATAGGTATTATGTTTCAATTTTGACCTAAAATAAATTTAAATAACATAAATAATTACTTAAATAAAAAGTCGGTTTTTAAATAGTAACCTAGTGTTTTCACTATTCATTAAAAAAGAAAACTTTTCAGAAAAATAGAAAAAATTCACCCTAGGATAATTTTGATATTCTGAATCCCAAAATGAAGACTATTTTGAAAAATAAAATTTATAAAAATTCAAAAATTGGGTATTACTATTCATAACAGCTAGTTCATAATAATGTTATAATTCTATCTTGTTTCGTGAAACTTGGTATTACATAGTACACACGCTATCGAAGAAGGTCTTGATTGTGTGTAATGTATGCCAAGTCAGGGATGTGTTTAGTGAAAGACCTTTTTGGTGTTGTGTATAACATAATCAAAATATATTTCATTTATTCATTAATCAAAACCTATAATTAATGTTACATATAATAATTTCCAAAAAACGAACTTGAAATTATGTGCAAAATGAGCCATGAATTGTGTTGTGTATACTGCAGGCTAATATGGTGTTGCATATAGTACAATCTAATATTGATGTAGTTTATAATAGAAGACATCAAATAAATTAAAAGTAATATATCTCATAAAATCTCAGGGTGTTACATTCTACCCCACTTAAAATGAATTTTTTCCTCCATATTCGTTGGGGTTATAAATGGTTTACTACATGAAATTTTCTTTCATAGAAACCCACATCGTAAAAGGGAATACTAAAACATCATATTATAAAGGGAAGTTAGAATCATAACAGTCTCCCAATGTAACTCAGTACTAGGTTTCCACATAGGACAACATAGGTGAAAATATGGATATGGAAGAGAAATATAACCATCAACTTCTGATGAACAGTGGTAGAGGACAAGGCTATGAAAAAGCCAAAAATCACAATGCCATGAATTTTTGAAGATCTAAGGTACCATCTAATTCATCAGATATAAGGGAAGTGGGACATCATTTTTGGATTTCAAGATCATTTCCATAAAGATGAAGAAATTGAAATTAGATGAAATACTTTCTTAATTTTGTTACAATATCACTATTGGTCGTTCTGTGGACAATTTCCACTTCATCTATTAAATAAATGATGTTGAATTTTTCATTAGTGAAGTGTTAGCAGATCATGTGATAGAATTATGGGTCATTCCATCTGTTTCAAACAAATGTTTAGAAAAAGTTATGAAAAATTCATAACTCCATCTATAGTGATATTAATCATATATGGTTCATAAAATGGACTTATACTTCATATATCATACTTCTTAATATAATAAATCCAGTTTCTACTAACTATTTACTTCCTGTAGGCCAGTGGTAGGCAATAAAGGCCTGTCACATTTCGGTTGTGGGATAGAATCCCACAGCCTTGTCTGACGTGACGGGTTGTCGCCCGTCCTGCAGGTTGTTCTTTTTCTAAAACTACATTATTATAACATCCCATCAATATGATCGAAATATTTTTATCCTTAAACAATAAAAACTTGTTTCCAACATAATCTATTTCAATATTTAGGCTTATCTAAAATACTTCTATCTAATCTTATAGTATAAAGAAAACGATTACAAGAAATGTCATCAAACAAGCACGTGAATACCTTCATTTATCCCTTATATATCATACAACATATCCTTTTTGTCACATTCCAGACATGTGAATACCTTAATCATGTATTCTCTTGAAAAATGAATACCCATTGAACCTTAGTGAAAGCATGAATGCTGTCAAAAGTTAACTATTTCCACATACCAAAATCCAAAAATTTCTATATACTCAAACCATGATATTAGTTACGAGATCATTTCATTTTCTCTTTATCCCTTCAATATGAGCATATCATCTTCTTTCCAAAAATATTCCAATCTCTTTTCAGGTTTACTGGTACCATATAATTATTGAAAACCAATACATTGATATTCCAAAATTCCATGATGCCATAAATGAGATTTCATAATACTATTTTGAAATTCCATTACATAAACACTTAATCATTACACAACATCATTATCATACTCAACATCATAAATAGTGATCACATGTGAATTTCCTTTATCCTTTTCCTTAAGAGGTTTCCCACGTTGATCAACATTAACCCTTGTATTAGGGAATTGATCAGCATAATGCCCAATTTCCGTACACTTGATGAATTGAAGTATTGGTGGAGCGTTATCTATAGTCTTTTCTCTATTCATGTTATTAGAAACCTTTTTTTCCATTACTTAAGCACTCAGCTGCTCAATGACCTTCTCTTTCCACACTTGAAACATTTTCTATTACCTTGTCGACAATCTCCACCATGCTTCTTTCCACCCATTGAGCATAAAGAAACATTCATCTTCTTTTCACCATTGTTCTGATATTTCTCCTTGAACTCCATCTTTTGTTTCTTATCAAAACCATGAGATGGATATGTAAAACCAACATCCATTGCTACCATGATAGCACAAATCACAATTTCTTCATATCTACTGAAGTCTCTTATAGGTAATTCATTTTGAAGACTTTTTTTATGCCACTGAAGAATCTGTCAACTTATCTTTCATGTTGGACAATAAAGCCAGATGCATACCTTGCAAGCCTTGTTAAATTTGCTTCATATATACCAACAGATTCATCATCGTTTTGCTTAAGCTCAAGGGAATCATTTTCCATCTTTGATTGAAGAATACAAGGTAAGTACGTATTGAAAAATATGTTCTTGAACTCATCCCATTCCATGGATTTGATTTCAACTCAGGGCCTCGTATTCTTAATTAGATTCTACCATTGATCTGCATCACCTTCTAAATTGTAAATAACCAGAATGACTTATTCATGTTCCGAACAGCAATGAATGGAAAATATATTTTCAATGGTACTGATCCATTTTTTAGCAACAAGTGGATAAAAAGACCCAATGAAAGAAGGTGGACGTTGCCTCATGAAGGACTCAATAGAATATTGTTCCCTTATCTGATCATTTGGAATTCCAGAATGATTCAAATCTTGTTTAAGTATATAAATAAGATTTTTCACTCCATCTCCCACAACATTGGTTTGTTCAATAAAACAATCATTGCATTGTCCATTACATTGATCAACAAGGTTCCTTCAGGTTCCATCCATCGACTAAAACCCAAAAAGAATAGCATGATAGGAAAAAAATGCTAGGGGAAACAACATAATAAACGGGGGTACCTTTAATATCTAACATCTTAGGTTTAATTATAGGATCAGTACCATAATTCTAGTACTATAACCTATAATTATACTTAACCATAGGAACATCCCTGGACATACCTTAGACATATCTCCAGGGATCTCTCTAAAGTTTTTGCATCCTAGTTTCCAAAGGTTAACTAAACATTTCCTCTGATACCAACTATAGATACCCAATCTTGACATACATATACATTACATTAATTTTTTAGAATACTTAATACATAACAAAAACACACACCAAAGGACCGTAATAGTTTAGTGTCTTTGGAAACTCGGAATAGAATATTCTCATAGTGGTGAAAGATGTTGAACATCTCCCATAAAGATCTTCCCCTTTTGTTTTCTTACCTAAAAACATTCTTTATATCCCGGGGAAAAGAAAACATATAAAGGGTGAGATCAAATGTTCATTAAGGGTAATCATTGAGAAAATAAAACAAACCATCTACATTTGAACATAAAAACATGAACATAATGTTTAAACATCGAAATCTTGAGTAATGACATAAAAACATGGTAGTACGTAAGGAATAAATCATAATGGGACATCAATCATAATAAAATATCATAGAAATAAAACTTGTAATTGTGTTAAAACATTAAACACATGATATGATCTACATAGTATCCAAGGCATTGCTTCCAAGACAATCATAGTGGACAAAGTCCCTTATTGAACCGAGTTCACTCCTCATTCCAGCCCTGTATCACTGAACTGGATTAACATGTCGTTCTAGACTTGTCTATCTCATGAGATATAAATATTTACTCAATTAATTGGAGGGTGATATAGGTCCAACCCATCTTATAATGAAATTATTATTACATGTTCCACAATATAAACATAAATCATTCATCATAACCCAAATAATAAAAATGGGTTTCATAAACATCATCCCATCATAACATAATCCATATAAAAAAATGGATATCATTTTATCATAAGAAATGTGAAACCGTGTAAATAATTGAGATATTATACTTGAAACATACACATATGAAATATTTTCATCTTAGATGGAAAATTGTTTTGATAAAACACTTGAAAATAATTCTTGAGGAAAATGCCATTTCTTCATAAACATCATTTTATTTTCTCAAAATACATTGAAATTTTAAAAGAAAAGTATATTGTTGAAAATAATAATGAAATACTATAGAGGAATCATCATGAAAATAAGGCGTTATGAAACCGTAAAAATCCATTCACGTCGTATAATTTAAAAAATATATTCTTCTCGTACTTTTCCAGAAAAGTCAAAAAGTACATCTTATGGTAAACAAAAGAAAGATTCCTTCCATACGATTTGGTAAAAGTAAAAAGGGTAAAAATGAATTTAATTATTCACGGAATAAAAGTAAACATTTTATGAAAACATTTTGAGAATATATGGAGATGAATAATAAACATAGATCCAGTAAATACATACAAATAATCAATCACAGATAAGAATGAGATTGGAATAATTATCCCTTACCTTATGTCCAATTTATTCTATATGTGTCAGAGAATCATGTATAGTTGTTTTAAAAATATTACTAACTTGTAACAAAACCATAACAATATTTATGATATCATATATGATTCACTTACGACTTTATATTATCCGTTCATTTGTCAATTCCATGTTAAAGTAGCGTTTTGGGTAAAATCATTTTATTTATTGACCATGTTTTGACTTGAAATTATTAATATGATTACTTTGATCATGACAAAATAGTTCCAGAATATAAAACATGAATTATATATAATATATATTCAGAATATACATATATATAATAGATCAATAAATGGAATGAAATATATTGTTCATGGAGACGGTAGGTCGTACGTACGCATGAACGCTCTTTTCCGTTTCCTTATTAAATTGAATGGAATTAAGTAGATGACATACATATATATACATACATAAATCCATTAGAATTATTATGTATTATATTTCATGATTACTTATTATATATACTTTATGATCATTCATGAATTTTTAACATGGAAAATGAATCTCATCACGTCTTGGAGATGGTAATCCGTACGTATGCACGAGCGATGATATCGTTCCCATATTTATTGATTGGAATTGGAGTGGATGATATAATTTCAAAGAATAATTATTATTTTATAATAATCTTATATTGTTATTCTTTACCCCATTATACCCATCCAAGTAAGGTGGTGGTGGAAAAGCTGATTACACCACGGTGTGGAGACGGTGTTCTGTACGTACACACATGCGGTGATTTTGTTTTCCGTAGGATGGATTGATGGTGAAATAGGGTTGTTTAATATTTATAATAACATATCAGAATATAAAAAATATTATATTATTACTTTATAATGAAACAACTAAATAAGATAAAGTAGAATAAGAAAGAAACTTGAAAGAGTCGGTAGAAGACATTAACTCTTCCTCGACACACCTCATTTAAAATTCTACTTAGGGAACTATAGTTGGCCTTTTGAGAATACCGGAACCTCTATGATATAACTATAGAGGTTGAGAAGAGAAATTGGCAGGTTTTGGCTGAGCTTCAAGGCTGATAAGGGTGTGAAGAGAAGAGGGAAGGGGTTCCCTTTTTATAAGGGAGGAGAGGGGCATCTTTGAAAAATCATAAAATATTATTTTATAATAATGTCATATTCGGTTTATAATAGCTCCAAATTAATTTATTTATAAGATAATGTGGGGATGGGTCAAAATACTCTCATACAATAGGTTTTAGACATATTTAGGTTACTATTTTAACCTTATCATTTAGATTTAACTCTAAGTTAAATAATTTAACTTTTTCCACATCATCTTGTTTTCTTACACTATATGGTTAATGAACAAACTATAAAAACCCAAAAGAACCCCAAGTGGTTCATTATTAATATATATAACCTTATATAAGTCATATTTCCAAACCATAGTTTTTTAGGAATATAATAACAATTAATAATATAATAGTTTTTAAAAAACTATTTTATGTCGATTTTGACACTATTTGGTAATTGTTATTTTCGGAAATAATAACAATATAATTAGTTCAAAAAAATTTCATTTAATCAATAATAAAATTTCATATTAATTTATAAAATTAGTGGAATTCCTAAAAAATCTCAAATTACATTTATTTGGATATTTATAACATCAATTATGTTAATATGTCATTAATAAGGTAATTAATGCATCATCATTGTGTCATAAATAAAATAAATTATATAATGACTAAAAATTATAAATAAAATACCATTATGTAGGAAATTTATTTAAATTTCTAATGATTTTTTATAGTCGAATTTATCTTATGTATAACCATATTTTAAAAATGTTTTAGATATTAAACTTTGATTCTAAATATTTTCACTCCTCTTTAAATAAAATAATTATAGGTGTCCTAATCTAATCCAAGTGGACCTA
Source organism: Viscum album (assembly GCA_963277665.1). NCBI lineage: Eukaryota > Viridiplantae > Streptophyta > Magnoliopsida > Santalales > Viscaceae > Viscum > Viscum album. The sequence continues at coordinate 763,510,201 of OY728119.1, read as the reverse complement.
AAGGGTAATATTTTATTCCTATGGTTGTTTTTGGTCGAATTAAACTTATCCAATAGAATTAGGACATTTTTTAGGATAATTATAATATCATTTTGACCCTTAATTACCATATTTAATTTTAACCGTGATAAATAAAAGTAAAAAGTAACTATTCACTAAAAATTATTTTTATCTTATTGAAACAAATTTTACAACTTGATATTAACAGTGTCTCTCAGATTTTCTAAATTCCACTCATAGAAGTGTTAAAATTTTGTTTTATGTAAATTTTAAAATTCTCTTAGGAGATGGGTAAAAGACAGTGAAAAGTTCAATAAAATTTTTATATATCTAAAATTATTATAAAATGACTCAAATGAACTACATTGAACTTATATTGTTATTATGTATCAATTTTGACCTGAAATAAATTTAAAGAAAATAACTAATTATTTAAATAAAAAGTTAGGGTTTAAATAGTAACCCAGGGTTTTCATTATTCATCTTAAAATGAATGTTTTTAGAAAAATACCAAAAATTCACCCTAGGATAATTTTGATATTCCGAATCATAAAATTAAGAACATTTTGAAAGATAAAATTTAAAAAATTTAAAAAATGGGTATTACTATTCATAACGGCTAGTTCATAATAATATTATAATAATATCTCGTTTAGTGAAACTTGGTATTGCGTACTACACACGATATAGAAGAAGGTCTTGATTGCGTGTAATGAAATCCAAGTCAAGGCTGCGTGTAGTGAAATCTCCATTTTTTGTTTCATATCATATAATCAAAACATCATTCATTTATACATTAAAGAAAATCTATACTTAATTTTGCGTAAAATAATTTCCACAAAAAGAACATGAAATTGTGTGTCACATGAACCAATAATAGTGTGGTGTATACTGCAAGCTAATACGGTGTTGCGTATAGTACAAGATAATCATGGTGTAGTTTATAATAGAAGACATCAAAGAAATTAAAAATAATATATCTCATAAAATCTTGGGGTGTTACAATAATAGTCATGTTATTTAAATAGAATGTGTGATTTATTTCTTACCCAACTATATTAATTCATAGGTTTATAATCATGACTGTCACGTGATTGATTAAATTGAATTTGTATTTATATATTTATCTTTCCAAATTTTTTATTGTACATTTACTCATAATAAAATTACCTTTTTCAAACTCATACTTATCATTTTAGCTCACACTCATTTTTTTGAATCATTGGAATCCAGGAAATGTACTATCAATGATATGTAAGGATATTTTAGTGAGAAAAACTATATTCTAGAAAAAATATAATATTATAATCAATATACTGATTTGTAATGTGGGAATGTTTTATCTATCTGTATTACCAAAACTACAAATGTATTCAGTTTTCCACTTTTTGAATCTCATTATCTTATACCAATATAAAAAATTGGACCTAGAATTAGGGTTATTAGAGTCAGGTTTATTACATATACTGCCAGGAATGTAAGGGAATAATTAATATTTAATGTTATTTAAAATAAAAATATTTTGGATCAATGAAATATATCAATATGGGAATGAAATATCCTAATAAATGTGAAAATCATGAAATCATACTAAATTTTGGATCTTTTAGGAAAAAGAGTTTTATTTGAAATGGATAAGAGTAAACAGTTTCTAGAAAAACCCAATTTAACAGAAATATTTATTACTAATAAATATAGGGTTTTATATAGAAATAATAAAGATAAAATATTTTTTTGAGACAAAGAGTTATTTTGAAAATGTATGGAATTTGGAGACATTGTTCATGGGAAGCTAAGAAATAATTAACTATGAATGTTGATATAGGAATTGTGTTCTCTTTTTTTCAATCCATTAATAATATTCAAAATGACATGATTTATTCTTTGTTTAAGAATAGTTATAATTATTGGATTATTGGAGATGTATGAATCTTTTTCAATGAGATTTAAAGAAGAATTAGATGAATTATAGAATTTAAGAGTTTGGATGAAATTGATCATATCACGATGTATATAATGATTATTCCTAAACTAAGATACAAGAACAATGAAAAGGTTATTAGTTATGAATAGATAACAAATCTATTCATAAGGTTCCATTAACAATATGTAATAATATTTTATCTATTATTTTATATAACTCATGGATGTATAAATATAATTTTAGGCTATGTAAAGATAAGTATGATTTTTCATAAAGATTAATCAATTAAAAAATCATTTATAGTTATAGAAGCTTAATTTGAGTATAGGAAATGATTCTTCATTTTTTCATAAATATAATTAGTTACTCTATTGGTATCATTGTGCTATGTTGGTAGGAACACATATATAATCTATAGATGTCTATAGGATATGATTTTTCTAGTTTCAATAAATGATATATTGATGAAAATAATTATTTCAGAGATAGAAAAATCATGATTAATTATTTTGACATCAAAAAATGGGTTTGATTATTTAAAAATTAATAATAATTTATATATGATGTAAAATAGAGTTTTTATAGGGAAATTAGACTTAGTTATTGATTATTGGCTTATACATAATGTATTCTATGCTGGTATACAATAGCAACCTGTATGGAAATTTGAAAGGAAAATAAAATAATCTAGAAGAATGTGACGTGGTTATAAAAATTATGGATGAATGTATTCAATTGAATTGGAATTATAAATTGTAATTCAAATATTATGTTGTTGGATTATGAGACACAAAAAAGAGAAATTTGATTATATAAAAAAGTGTTTTTATCCATGTACACATAATTTTCTTGAAAAAATATACTTGTAAAGATAATATCATTATAGAGAATACTATATAACTTTTAATAGTGAATGTGAAGTGAAAAGGGAAGAATAATAAGAAAAACATATTATAGCTTCATCTGGTTGATGAAACACCATTTTTTAATAGAAATGATATATTTATAAAATTTGTGAGGAAATATCATAGTTAGGAGACATGTTGTTACATTAGTACATCGATATTACATAATTATAGTAGCTCAAAATTTTATACTACAATGTCATATGATCTTAGTTAAATCTAGATCTTGATAATATTTACCTTTCCATTTTGATAGTTGAACAATATATATTTGTTTTTTTAGTGTGAGTTTTTGGATGTGTCTGAATGAAATAATCCAAGGACTATTATGAAGGGGGGATGGTAATGTGATGAAAGTAGCATAAAAATAAATTAAAATATTTGTTCATCCCGAATTAGTGGTTTTATTAGATCAAAATTATTCACTCTGTGGGTATAATATCCATAGTTCCCTTTATTTATTATCAAATTATTTTTTAAATGTTTTTGCAATATTACTAAAATTTAGGGTTTTCACAGAATTACAATGGATAATTTGAATAAAATGATAAAAGAAATATTATCAATTTTATGATGTTTTTTCATATATAAATGGTAACGACATTCTCTTATATGTTTTATTTTTGTAATTATGTCTTGGAGGTCAATATAATAGATTGATTCCCCATTCTATTGGTACTACTATGTCGGTCATATAGAAGTAGAATATTGAAAAATATGTATGTGTCTAAATTTCTATATTTTTTTGTGATTTATATTTTTTAATTTCTAAAAAATAGAATCAAATTAGTAAAAGTATTATTAGAAAATAGAGAGAATGACTATAAATCAAACACCTTATAAAATAGAGAAAAGATAAAATTTTGGAGGTAAAAATTTAATGAATTTTTGATGCATTAAAATGAAACTAGAGATGGATTCCTTATAGGTGTGAATGAAATTATGTGGACATTCAACATTTGTTTGAATCTTAGGGAAATAAGATTGGGTTATATTACATAGTTCTTCATATAAAGATGTTAATAGTGGGTGTGGGGGTGATTTAATGAACACAAACATTATTGAGATTAAAATTTATTTTAATTATTGAAATTAACCTCAAAACCAGGTATGATGTATATAAAAATACATTATGACTCACTGCTTATCATTTTCAGCGGTAAAAAATTGAAATTTAACAGAATCACATGGTTATTAATGATGATCATTCTTGACATAAATCATTTTTAAATGTTTAGGATGGTTTCTGAGACCAGGGGAGATCACTAAACAATGGGATAGTCATAACATCAAAATGAGGATATTATTTATCGATGAATACTAAATGGATATCTACACTATATGATACAAAAATCATGTAATATAAAGGAAATGTTATTAGTTTTTTCTTATAAATCAATATACATCTCATAAGTTCATCTTCCTTCATATAGTATTAATTTAAATTTATATACTATAACTATTAGTATTTTTAATACTCTATTCACCAATTAACATGTATTCAAAAAAAATTCATGGTGAAAAAACGTCTCTATGTATACCCTATTATCTACTCTAACATAATTTCATATTTAATAATAGTGGTACATAAATAGACATGTTGTATTACATATAAGGAAATATAACATTTGAATCATTTTATAAAACACCATATTTTTCATCGATACAAGATGGGAACCACTAGTATTAGAATGTCATATTGTTTTAATTCTGTGAATGATGTGCATTCCTCATTATTCACACAATCAATGGATATCATCTTCTTACATTTACATTCGAATTCAATAAAAATATGACATCAAAATAAATGTTAATATTTTATCATTAGTTTTTTATTTTGAATAAAAATTGTATACAATAATTGAAACATGAGTCATTTTATTATCTATTTTCTTCCTCATCTCATATATATATAAATATATATATATTCATAGTGATCTATGAATATTTTTCTGACATTATCAAAATTTAAATTCCATAAAATATGGATATTCAACGACAAAAAATATTTGCAATTTCATATAGTTTTTTTTCATTTAATATCCCCAAAAATATTTCACATTAATTTTATGATAATTATATTCCAAAAAATATTCATGCATAATTTAAACTCATTCCATCTACATACACTTACATACACAAAGCCTATAATGAAGTGGTTACACTATAGAGAGGAATTGTAAAACATTTACAAATTCTATATGTATATAAATAAATGTTTATGAAAATACTAAATTCATTAATAAGAAAATTATGTTTATATTAATTATTTTTATGAAAATCTTGTACAAAAATAAACTGTTCACACATTCTAAAGATTAATATTTTCAAAATATATTTATTCCACATGAAACTCAATTAATTATATGAAATACTAATCATTATTATCCTTTGTATAATGTGAGTTACAATATATTATTGTATTATAATATATATATACATTCATGCTTTTTTGGGAAGTTATTTGATTATTATGTTTAATTTTCAATTAATAAAATAAATGAGTGATTTATTGAGAAAGAATGTTAGTATTTCAAGCCTAAGAATCTAATTTAATTCCCACATGGCTTTAGGACATTTTTGAATTCATCATTTATATATATATATAAATAAATGATGAAATAATGGTTGAATAAAGCCTCAATTATATTATGTCTTGAGGGAACATTATTAACACATTCAAAATAATTTAAAATAGTTGGAAGCACATATTACAAATATATATTTGTGCCAAATTTCATGTCCCTCAACATAAAGGAAAATAATATTCTAGTTATTAATAATATAAATGAATCATTAATATATATGATAAAATAACACATTCCACAAAAATAATGGTGATTCATGTGCCTACCCACCAACATTTCTCATTTTCTACTATTAGCTACAACAACCTAAATATTTTCTCTTACCACTATATAGTCTTGTCAGATAAAACCCTCTTTTTAGAATTTTATGTTTGTATTCATGATATCCAAGCTAATAGTGTGGTCAAGATGGATAATAATTGTTCTATCTTTTCTTCAAAATATATATTAATTATCTGCTTCCAATAACTCTTATCATAGAATGATCTCAAAATATTTATGTAATTTAGGAAACACACTAAAATTTAACCTTCAAAACTTGTTAATTGAAATGAAATCTATAAAATATTAAGTTTTTAAATACCCTAAAAATCATCCCTCAATATCAGAATTAAAAGTTCCATTGTTGACATATTTATATTTTCATGTATTCTCCACATTTTGAAATATAAGTATCATTTATACATTCCCTTCTTCCATAAAATTTGACATCATTAATCACCCAAATATAAAAATACTTATTTATAAGAAAACATAACTATTATGAAATGACTCTTAAATCAATACAAATTGTTTTTTTTCAATCCCTTAAAAAAATAATTTAATTATGGGTGCATGGATTTGTTTCATATTGCCCTTACTGATTACAAAAACAGAATATTTTAGGGGTAGTAACTTTACATATTATTTAAAAACATTCATCTACCACTAGTGAAATTTAATTTAGCTAGAATAAAATTAATGTAGGATGGTCAAATAAGATTTTATTAGATATGAGACTATAGTTATAATCTTAATATCTATTTTTGGAAGACAAGTGTATAAAAAAAGAGGGAGTTACCGGTTAATCAAATATCTCTATAAATTCTAGTCATAAGGGATAATTTTCCAATTTTATTTTTAGGTGATTTAAATTATGATTTAGGATATTGTTTGATATCAACTTATATCAACAATTAAATTAGAATAATTTATGTTGAAGGAAGAAATCTCATTATTTCCCATGTTAACTCATCAACCAACCAACCTACTAAGTAGAAATATGTTTCATGAACAAAACACGGGGAGATGTTTTATTTGAATACCTAATTCATTAATATTATATGGTTTTAATTAGTATACCTATTATTATTATCCACAGGTTTTTTGGTGGTTCATGTTTTAATCTCCCACACAAGAGATGGAAACTTCAATGACTGCTAATCCATTTTTGGCTGAAATGAGTGGTTGATATCAATTATTATAAATACTTTTATTAGTTTTTCCACATATATTCTATACTCACATTAAAATATATGTTATAAAATTCTTGAATGACAAGGAATTTCATGATATTTAGAATATAATCATGAATTTTAATAAATTTATAATTTTCATTTCATAGAATACAAATTAATTTCCATCTATAAATTTTAACGGATTATTTGTAAACAAAGTAAGAGTGTATGTGCATAAAACCGTAATTTTTAGTGACATTGCCTAAAGAAACCAAGATAAATTAGATGTTTATTTTAATATAATATTACAATATCTTACCAGTATATTCTATAGTTGTATTCATTTTAGAAATACATCTAAAAAAATATCCATCATGTTTAATAATTTTAATGGATATATTTTAGGATCTATTATTTTGACAATGGAAAATACCTGAACAATTCTAGATATCATTATATCTAGAGTAGGGAATTTGTAATGCTATCTTCTATATTATTATTAACCTTTGAATCCTTACTAATATTCAAATCATTATTTTAATTACCATAATTTATGTATGGAAAATAATATAAAAATTTTAATGGAATACTGTGTAACAAGTTATTCATCACTATGAATAGAAATATTGAGAATATATACCAACTAATTTTTTTCCATTATCTCTATTCATTCATTGTGAAGGAGGGGTATTAAATTCTATTTTCAATTATTGGTAACATTACACCACACATTTTCATAATTTATTTATATGAGATGTTCTAGAAAACTTCACTTGGTGAAATAACCATTTTTAGTAAGGCTCATTATTATGCTAAAAACAATATTTATAACACTTTAACCCAATATCCATCTAGTAGGAACCTCATACACAACAATTCATTAACAACTAGTCATTTATTGTTGAAAAACAGTCTTTAAATTAAATATCTTCATCTAGAATACTAAAATATCATTATGAACCACGGTTTTTTATTCTCAATATATCATTTTTACTTATCCAAGTCTACTATCTAGATTATTGGGGATTATCAATGTATATTGATAGCTTTCTAAGTGTTCCCATGAATTTTTTTCTAATTTAAATTAATCAAACAAGTCTCTATTATTTTCATGGATAAATTTCCATTAGAATTTTTTTAAAATATTATATAATATATATCAATGGATGGATATAATATATAATTTGTGTGCAAATTATTTCCATAATATAAAGAGATATTTCCATTAAATATATCATTCGTACAAGAATTCATGTACTATCTTTGAAAATTATATTCATCCATCAACATGTATATGCTTGCCCAATTATTAATTTGAATAATATTTGGAGTAAGTATGTTATTATAATTTTTTCTTTAATTTTAAATTTTTTTTAATTTTTATACACTAATTTTTGGGGCAGTATCAGCAAATTTTCATTTTATTGTTAGTGAGGGTGTCATCAACCATACGTAAAATAAGAAATATTTCAATAATAACACATATCTCCAAGGTATTTAAATTGGTTTTTGATAGATATATTTTTCAAGAAATTTTGATTTTACCACATCCTTGGATTGATACCTCTTATACTTGGATTTCATTTTTATTTGGATTAAGTAGGATTATAGCTTTATTCTATTTCACTATGTCAATTTTTTTAAATCACCAACAAGCCCTCATAAAAACGTTTTTCTCCCATAAATTTGATTTTTCCTAGATGTGAAAAACATGTATGGTTAATAATAAATCAAATTATTGTCCTATTAATGTTAAAAAAAATTCATAGAGTAATCAATAATATAATCTTTTTATATTTTTTCAGTCAAAATATAAATGGTTTTATTCCACCATAAATGATCTCTATGAAATATTTGGTATTAATTTGAAAATAAATATACAATTTTTATAATTTTATTTTGTTAATATTTACATAAATTTTCGGAATACATATATTGTTATTTTATAATAGTTATTTGTTATATTTTTTAAAAAAGATTCATTTTTGTGTCAATAAGGGTAAATACCGAGTTTTTGTTTAAATTAGCATTCCCATTGATGTAATTATAGAGTCCAATTTTTTATATTGGTTTGAAATATAAATCAGTACCCTTTCATTAAAAATAATATAAATAATTAAATGTCAATAATTAATTTTTTTTTAATATTTTTAATTCTATATGTTGTTCTCTTCTAAAAATGTTTTTTTGTTCTGTTTTAAACACAAATATAGAAATTAATTTCTTCCACCCTTAGAAATTTAATATCTAAAATAGATATCTTATTTCCAATTTATATTCAAATCTAATATTGTTACCAATAAGAAATTTTATCTTAATGAATATTTACCATGGTAATAAAAAATTCATCATGGTAAAGGTTTAATGTGACTGTTAGGGAGTTAAAAAAATTCATAAGAAACGAAATCTATTTTAAAATTTCAAAAATGTTATTTTTTTATTTTATGATTAACCTATTTTTGTTTTGAATTTAACAATTTTAGAGAATCTTTTCTTTATAATGACATCAATTTTAATTTCATGTTTCAATTATTTATAAGAGTACTACTCCCCTCACATAAACAATAAAACCTCAAGTCCTTAATTCATCACAAAATCTGAACATATTACCATAAAAAACTCTACTGAAATCAAAACTTAACATAACTTCTGACATCATAGAGTTCCTAGTATTAAAAAATTAATAATCTTACAAGGCTTAAGATATATCATCCCACATTTTTATCACATAAACTTTAATTACATTTTACAAAACAGAGGATCTTTAAGGTTTAGCGTCTTGGAAACCAGGAACATAAAACATGAAAACATAAAAACATTTTTCTTAATCACTTGGAAGGCTTCTCCTCATGTTCACCCTATATTCATTACTGCATCTCATAACCTAGGGAAATACATCAATATAAAGGGTGAGAAGAAGGCCCAGTAAGGGAAACAAGGGAAACATTTAACATGTGAACTTGAGATACATCAATAAAGTCATGAAAAGAACTTTAAGGCATGAAAATGAAATCATGAGGTATATCATAATAAAAATAACATTTTTTCATAACTTTATTACATGGCTACAACATTTTATATTGAAAATCATTTCATTTCACCAAGGTCCATCCCCAAGGTGTCATTAAAAATTACCAATGTTATTCACCAAGGTATTAGTCTAAAAAGTCATCTCTAGAGATTAAGTCTTTACCCAATGCATTGGAGAGCTATCTGGGCGCACCCTTGACCTATATTTATTATCATTTGAGCCACATATATCATCATCAATAATTTCATGAAATACCCATATAGCATAAGAGAAATGGGTTTCATTTCATAATCATAATGTTTTAAAAACTTCTTTAAAGACATGATCTTTATGTCACTTTAAACCCACGGAAAAGGGAAAGCAGGTTTCATGTATGTAAATCAAAGATTTTAAAATATAAAATTTTGATATATATGTGAATACCCCTTTAGAAATAAGAGCTTTGAGTATTCACTTAATAACATAAAATAATTTTTAGATAAGGAGGGAGGCATTTTGAGACGAAAACTATGCAGCATAACGTCTACGATACATGGTTTTAGAACACATTGAAAAGAGATGGGACATGGGTCACCCACACAAAAATGATACATAAAATTGTAGGGGAACAGAATATATTGTATTTAAGAACATGGTAATGAAATTTGAATGATATACCATATGAAACAAATAACTTGAAAGGAAGACAAAAATAAGATTTCTTTTATGAGAATTCGGCAGCCTAACGGTGTGACTTAAAACATCCAAAAATGGATTGAAGAGATCAAATAGGGTCTCTCATTATATGAAAATAAATGATCAGTATGATATATATAGAGATCATGCCCCAACATAATAAAAAGTAACTTGAAATACTTGACATGAAAGTAGATCTTGAAAATGAGAAGGGTGAAAGAACCCCTTAGAAATTCGATAGCCTAACAACGCCACTTAAACTTCAAAAAAAATGAATTGATGAGATAAATAGGGTATCTAATCATACTAACATAAATGATAAGTGTTATAGATTTAGAGATCATACCAAAACATAATAAAAAGGACCTTTCAAGGATTGACATGGAATTAGAACTTTGAAAAAGGAGAAAGGTGAAAGAACAACTTAAAATTCGGCAGCCTAACGGCGCCACTTAAAACTTCAAAAAACTGAATTGAAGTGATCAAATGGGGTCTCTCAACATATTATCATAAAATATCAGTATGATAAATTTAGAGATCATACCCCAAAATAATAAAAAGGAACTGGAAATACTTTACATGATAATAGATCTTGAAAAATGAGAAGGGAGAAAGAATCTGTTACAAAAATTTCGGCAGCCTGACGGCGCCACTTAAAACTTCATAAAGAGAATTAATGAGAGTAAGAGGGGATATCTAATTATATTAACATGAAAAGGTCAGTAAGAGGATTATAAAAGAAGATAATTTTAACATAAGAACATGGAGCATAAAAGAAATTACAAAAAAGAGATTTCATGAAATGAAAGAGAGAGGTCGGATCCCTTACCTTCAAACGTAACTCTTAAAACTCAAAGGTTGGGACCTTTAGGGCTTGGGGGCACTTTGGGAGGACTACTTGGGAGATAATGAGACCAGAAATTTGTTGGGGGAGAGTGGGGAGTCGAATGTATGAGAGGATGGCTTGGTATTTATAGGGAAAGTGAGGGGACAAGGCATTAATGGCCAAGGGACACCTCATTAGTGGTTTTGGAAAAACCATGGGCTTGCCCATGGTTTTTGCCCATGGTATTGGCCACTTGGGACACCTCATACCTTATCATACTATTCATAAGTCGACCATATTGATTACATACTTAATACATAATTTAATGATGTCATTAAACACTCGTAACTTAAAAACTGTATTTTCACTATTCATCGAAAATTCAACTTTCTCAGAATAATCCCAAAATTTCACCTTAACCAAATATAAATGCTCTGATTTCAAAAATGAAATCCATTTTATAAAAATAATTTTCTAAATAATTTTTATTAAATTTTTAATTAAAAAACACTATTCACCGAAAATTCATTTTTTTTTGAAAAATCCCCAAAAATTACCTTAACATAATATCGATGCTATGAGTTCAAAAATGAAATCCATTTTACAAAAAAAAATTTCTAAATATTTTTAATTTAATTTTTAATTAAAAAAAATACTATTCACCCGAAAAAACTAATACTTGAATAATAATTTATGAAACCATTATTTAACCATTTTATTGAATCACATTACTTAATCAAGGTGCCTAGAATATATTAATACTTTCTACAAGTGAGATTACTAATCCATTTGGACACATTACTAATCCTAATCATAAAATCACTATTTATGTTTTACTATTCATCAAAAATCAATTTCATCTTATTAGACTCTAAATTTCGTACTGAACAAAATTGTAGAAGATCTTTTTTTGAAAATCATTACACATTTTTAATTATTTAAGGTTTACATAAGCATTTTTTAAAAAAAATCCTTTCTCTAAAATTCCCCAAAAATATGCATTCTATATTTTTCCGGACATTTGAAAAGTCATAAACATTATAATAAGAAGAAATCCCAATTTTTATTTAAAACAAAGGATTACAAAAGGCAGTTACGGTCTCCTTACATAGCCCCTTATCACAGCAGCATAGGACCTAAGTATAAGGTGTGCTAAGGTGAGAGAATCTGAGGGAGGCTCGGCCAACATCACACGAGTAGTAATTTCTATCAGTTTGAACTTCTCGAAATGGTGATTCCATTCTAGCTTCACACGATGAAGTTTGGCTTGTGTTTGGTCCAGAGAAAAGCTCAGTGGTGCCACCCCCTTCCCAAGTTCGGTTAGATGGGCTTCGATCGGTTCAAGACTACTGGGTGAGGCCATCGAATCTTCTTTCTATATTAATTAACGAAGATTACTTGTATTTAGAGAAAAATAATTGAAACGTTTAGTTTACAGCGGTCATATTGACCAATGATCATATAATAGGAAAAAACCAATGTTCTCATTTTAATTATACTCATGTTATCAAATGAAACATTTTTTTGAGTATAAAAATAAAATAAAACAACACACAAATTTAGGAAACAATATTTAGTCAAAATTTCAGGTCGTTACAGTCTTCCCCCTTAAGAAATTGTGCCCTCGTAATTTTTAAAATTGGGTTTTGAAATTTTATTGAATGCCCCACATCGGAAAAGGAGTCAGTATAACTATTACTTTAAAAGAAAGAATGGGAAGTACAAAGGTCACCCGAGTTAACCCATACTAGGATCCCATGTAGGAAAACATGGACATGGGGGAAAAACCAAGGGTCACGTTCTAAGGGAGAGTGATAGAAAACATGATTAGGAGAAAGTTAACCATAAGAAAATTGAAAACTTATGATGTGTGTAAACGGTCTTTGATTACCTAGTTGGAAACGTAAACCAACAAAGTTTTTTGTTTTACGATCCATTTCATTATTTTGAGGAATTCATTTACTACATAGAACAAAAACATAAGAAAATATAACTACCTTCAAATAGAGTTTCATCCTTTAATAAGTCCCAACCAACACTAATCTTTTCTCCAAATGATGAGAATTCCAAACACTTGGTCTCATAAAAATCACAAGAATCATCTTCTAGAGAATCACCTAATCCACAAAACATTAACTATCTATTTCTTCTATATTTAAACATTATCCCAAAAACAGAATGGTTAAGGTAAAACAACTCATCAAAAAGAAAGAATCCCATAATAATGGAAACTACTTTTAAATCTTCAAAGATCCATGGTACTACCCAAAGTTCATCATATACCATTCCATAAATAACGGTCCTTAAAATTCCTCAAAATAAACCAAACTAAGATTGAAACCCAAATACAAGAAGGATTTGATAACATAATCTTCCAAAATAAACATCATTTTTCATCTCCAAACAACATCAACCACTCCTAACATCTTATAACAAAAGAGGCTAACCTAAACATATTTTACTCAAGATAGGTTAATCATTCCCATAAGTAACCTAAATTACTATAAGTCCACCTTAAATTCATCGATTCATCAAAATATAAGTCAACCTTACTCCTCAATGAAAATACCGTAGTAATCTATTTACCTCGATCATATAGGGTCCCCAAAATAGTGAACATCTTCCAAAATAATAATCATCGTATAATCCCCTAATCATCCATGTCTTATTAATATGGAAATCGTTGCATTTCCAATCACATTGGCTGTTGGTACATGTTCTTCCATTTCCCACCATTAACTAAGAAGAGAAAGCATAATTAGGGGCTTAAGTACTTAGCCAATAATCATGAAAAGGAACTGAAAGCATATAAGGATAACTTATAGAAGAAAAGTATACCCTAACTTGTGATCCCCTAGGTTCCCATCTAGGTTATCCATGATCTTATATTCTTATGTGAATCTTTATTTTATTTTATCTTTGTTCCTTTAACAATGGTTCATACTAAGCTTATGAATTTACCAAAGCATATCCCTTGGGAGTGTCGTAACCAAGACTGCAGTAAGTCCCGTTGTCGTGTACCAGTTTTCTTTCGAGTCTAGCTCAAAGAGGTGTTTTCAGGTTTTACCCCTATGTACATCTGTGCCAGAGCCACCTCTACCTGCTCGTATCCAGACAGGGATGTATTTGGTTGGCAACCCCTTACTCAATACTCACCAAAATACCATGAAGATATCCTATATTTAAACTTTTCTATAGGGTTATTCCTAAATTTTTCATATCCTAATTTCCACAAATAACTAAACCATCCGTTGATACCAACTATAACATACCGCCTTTTTATCACAAAAAATTTATTTACATTTTACAAAACCGAGGATCATTAAGGTTTAATGTCTTGGAAACCCGGAACTTAAAACATGAAAACATAAAAACATTCTTCTTAATCACTTGAAAGGGTTCTCCTCATGTTTACCCTAGGTTCATTACTGCATCTCATAACCTGGGGACATACATGAAAAGAAAGGGAGAGAAGAAGTCCCAGTAAGGGAAACAAGGGAAACATTTAACATGTGGACTTGAGATACATCAATAAAGTCATGAAAAGAACTTTAAGGCATAAAAATGAAATCATGAGGCATATCATAATAAAAATAACATTTTTTCATAAGTTGAAGATGTGGCTACAACTTTTAATATTGAAAATCATTTCATTTCACCAAGGTCCATCCCCAAGGTGTCATTAAAAATTACCAAGGTTATTCACCAAGGTATCAGTCTAAAATGTCATCTCTAGAGATTAAGTATTTACCCAATGCATTGGAGCGCTATCTAGGCACACCCTTGACATGTCTTTATTATCATGTGAGCCACATATATCATCATAAATCATTTCATAAACAACCCATATAGCATAAAAGAAATGGGTTTCATTTCATAATCATAATGTTTTAAAAACTTCTTTAAAGACATGATCTTTATGTCACTTTAGACCCACAGAAAAGGGAAAGCTGGTTTCATGTATGTAAATACCAGAATTTAAAATAGAACATTTTGATATATATGTGGATACCCCTGTACAAATAAGAGCTTTGAGTATTAATTAATAACATAAAATAATTTTGAGATAAGGAGGGATGCATTTTGATACAAAAACTATGCATCATAACGTCTACGATACATGGTTTTAGAACATATTGAAAAGAGAGGGGACATGGGTCACCCACTCGAAAATGATACGTAAAACAGTAGAGGAATATATTATATAGTATTTAAGAAAATTGTAATTAAATTTTAATGATATACCATATTAAACGAAGAACTTGAAAGGAAGACAAAAATAAGATTTCTCTTATGAGAATTCGACAGCCTAACGACGTCACTTAAAACTTCCAAAAATGGATTGAAGAGATCAAATAGGGTTTCTTATCATATGAAAATAAATGATCAGTATGATAGATATAGTGATCATACCCCAACATAATAAAAAGGAACTTGAAATACTTGACATGAATGTAGATCTTGAAAACTAGAAGGGTGAAACAACCCCTTAGCAATTCGGCAGCCTAACGGCAGCACTTAAACTTCAACAAAAATGAATTGATGAGATCAAATAGGGTCTCTAATCATATGAACATAAATGATCAGTATGATAGATTTAGAGATTGTACCCCAACATAATAAAAAGGAACTTGCAATAATTGACATGGAATTAGAACATTGAAAAGGGAGAAAGGTGAAAGAACCACTTAAAATTCGTCAGCCTAACGACACCACTTAAAACTTCAAAATACTGAATTTAAGAGATAAAATGGGGTATCTTATCATATGATCATAAAAGATCAGTACGAAAAATTTATAGATCATACCCCAACATAATAAAAAGGAACTTGAAATTCTTTACATGAAAATAGATCTTGAAAAATGAGAAGGGAGAAAGAATCTGTTACAAAAATTTCGGCAGCCTAACGGCGCCACCTAAAACTTCATAAAACAAAATAATGAGAGTAAGAGGGGATATCTCATTATATGAACGTAAAAAGGGTAGTAAGAGGAGTATAAAATAGTATCCTTTAACCTAAGAACATGGATCATAAAAGAAATTACATAAAAGAGATTTCATGAAAAGAAAGAGAGAGGTATGATCCCTTACCTAAAAACGTAACTCTTAAAACTCAAAGGTTGGGACCTTGAGGGCTTGGGGGAACCTTGGGAGGACTACTTGGGATTTAATGAGACCAGAAAATCTTTGGGGGAGAGTGGGTAGTCGAATGGATTAGAGGATGGCTTGGTATTTATAGGGAAAGTGAGGGGACATGGCATTAATGGCCAAGGGAGACCTCATTAGTGGTTTTGGAAAAACCATGGGCTTGCCCAATGTATTTGCCCATGGTATTGGCCACTTGGGACACCTCATAACTTATCTTACTATTCATAATTCGACCATATTGATTAAATACTTAATACATCATTTAATGATGTCATTAAACACCAGTAACTTAAAAACTATATTTTCACTATTCATCGAAAATTCAACTTTCTCAGAATAATCCCAAAATTTCACCTTAACCAAATATCAATGCTATGATTTCAAAAATGAAATCCATTTTATAAAAATAATTTTCTAAATAATTTTTATTAAATTTTTAATTAAAAACACTATTCACCAAAAATTCATTTTTTTAGAAAAATCCCCAAAAATTACCTTAACATATTATCGATGCTCTGAGTTTAAAAATGAAATCCATTTTAAAAAAAAAATTTTATAAATATTTTTAATTTAATTTTTAATTAAAAAACAATATTCACCCGATAAAACTAATACTTGAATAATAATTTATGAAACCATTATTTAACCATTTTATTGAATCACATTACTTAATCAAGGTGCCTAGAATATATTAATACTTTTTTTAAGTGAGATTACTAATCCATTTGGACACATTACTAATCCTGATAATAAAATAACTATTCATAATTTACTATTCATCAAAAATCAAGTTGATCTTATTAGACTCTAAATTTCGTACTGAATATAATTGTAGAAGACTTTTGTTTGAAATTCATTACACAATTTAAATTATTTATGGTTAACATAAGAATTTTTTTTAAAATATCCATTCTCTAAAATTCAACAAAAATATGCATACTATATTTATCCAGACATTTGAAAAGTCATAAACATTATCATAAGAAGAAATCCCAATTATTATTTAAACTAAAGGATTACAAAAGGCTGTTAGGGTCTCCTTACATAGCCCCTGATCACACCAGCATATGACCTAATTATAAGGCGTGCTATGGTAACAGAATCTGAGGGAGGCTCATCCAACATCGCACGAGTATTAATTTTTATCAGTTTGAACTTCTCGCAAAGGCAATTCTGTTCTAGCTTCACACAATGAAGTTCGGCTTGGGTTTGGTCCAGAGAAAAGCACAGTGGTGCCACCTCCTTCCCAAGTTCTGTTAGACGGGCTTCGATCGGTCCAAGACAACTGGGTGAGGCCATCGAATCTTCATTCTATATTCATTAACCATGATTACTTGTATTTAGAGAAAATAATCGAAACGTTTAGTTTACAGCGGTCATATTGACCAATGATCATATAACAGGCAAAAAACAACGGTCTCATTTTAATTATACTCATGTTATCAAATGAAACATTTTTTTTGAGTATAAAAATAAAATAAAACAACACACAAAATTAGGAAACAATATTTAATAAACATTTTGGGTCGTTACATAAGTTGTAATGTAAATGGATATATTTTACAAAGGGGTATTATTCCTAAAAGTTCTATCTAATCCTTTTTTATTTTTCCAATACTATAAAATATGTTTCCCACCTCTATACCATAATAAAATATGTATATTTAAAATAATTATATGTTTATATGTTTTTTTAAAAACTCCTCATTTCCATCATTTCATAAATGGAATCATCACGTAAGTGAATGTGTGGACTAATAACTCCATGAAGTGATGTGTTTCCTTTTCCATCATTTCCTATCAAAATTATTTATAAATATAGAATTTATTAATGAATTTTATTTCCATCACATTATTTCGATGCAATATGTATAATATAATACATAAAGGCTTTCACATACCTTCTATTATAAATTGATAATATATCATTTGAAAAGTTTTGGAATATCAAATCCAGAAAGAGATATCATTCATTTTTTATTAACTTTTAATATCGATTTTTATAAAGAAGAAACTAATGAATATCTTCTAAAATTAAAAAATAATAAAAATTATGAAGGTAAAAAAATATATATTATTTCAATTCAATTTAATACAAAAATTAATACACATCACTTGTATATGTGAAAACTACCACCTTCATAAAATGATGTAATTATCTTTTAACATCCAACATCCTTATAATGAACAAATAATATATATTTTTGATTAAAAATAATAATTATTTCAAAAATATTATATTGAAAATTATAAAACCATGATCAACTTTATCATAGTCATCTTACTGATTTTATTTGCTACATATAAACGAAATGACTTGAAAATATTATATGTGAACATAAAACTGTTTGATACTAAAAAATTCTCAATAAAAATGAAATTAATGGAATAAGGAAAAGGAAATGATTTGTTTAAAACAATGTTTAAATATAAATTAGTATTATTACTCGTTTGGTTATAAATTTTTTTTAATTAGTCTGGAAAAGTGGAATGGGTAATTCATTAAGAAATAATTTTTTAATGTTTTCATTAAAACCATTCTTCATTCAAGTCATGGTAATTTTAAATTATTTTCTAATTCCACTACTTATTCATCAAATATTCATAATGTTAATATTAAATTATTTATTTATATTATTTACAATGTTTTAAAGATAAATATAATCAAAACTTTCTATATCAGTTATTTTAAAATTTATAAAAATATGTAAAAAGGATGTTCTTTAATATATGTGTCTTCATCACCCTTTCGAACTATAATTACCCTTATTCATTAAATTGATTCCCCTATATGTTTATATGGTCTTATTAAATTAAAATATTTCTTTCAATATTATAGTATTGATATGTTTTTAAAAGTATATAAGAAAAATGAAATTTTATCAAATTTATATTATAAATTTGGAAGAGATATTTATTAAGAGAGTGAATTATAATTCAAATAATTATGATGGATAATGTTAATGATATTTTTTACTATTCATAGTTTGGTTATTATAATGATTATATGAAAAATGGAAAATCTTAACATATCTCAGAAGATATGTGATCCTGAAATAGATCTCTAATGCATTAGGTAAGGTGATGAAGTTCACTAGTGTCATGATACTTATTAGAGATATGGGAATGATATAATTAAGTTATTCCATTAAAATGTCTAAAATAAATGTAAATTTAAGTATAATTTCTAAATGTACCTATATGATATTACTTCAATGTTTTATATGGGTAACAGTTTCATGGTAGAAGTTATGAAATAAATCGTATGTTTTTAAGGGAATCTTAACACATTTAAAATAATGGTGAATGTAATATTTTTCAAGGAATGAAATTCATGATATTTTGTGCTTTCTCATGAAACTCATATTATTTTGAATTTAAATTTAATATTTTATAAGAAATGATTTATTAATGATATTGATCTATTATATTATTTTTTGAAAAATTAAATTTGTATTTAGGCCCAAATGAGTACATTGAATATTGAAATTTTTTATGATAGGGTATATGTTATAATAAGATATGAAAATATGTTATATATTTTATTTACCATGTATTTTTTTTCACATTTTTATAGATTGTTTATTTATTATTATGATCACTAATAATGTCATGGTTTTAGTTGTTGGAGTTACCTTGAATGATGAAAATGGAACATTATATAGAATATGTTTTTTCATGAAAATAGACATTATAATGATATATATTTGTTAATAGAAGATTTTTTATAATTATCTAAATATTTATACCTAAAATGATATTTAGGATGTATGTAATGAAATAAACAATACAAATTAAGTAATTGATTTCATGGTTATGTATGAGTTGTTATAATTGGTATTAAGGAATGGTTTTAGTTAACTTTATAAGTTTAAATGATTTTAAAATATAATCTTAGGGGATTTTAATTTATGGATGTCATGTCAATGGAAATTTTAGGAGTATATTCATGTTAGCTCATATAATTTATGTTAATTTCGAATTTTTATCAATAGATGAAACATGGTTGTTGATGTATGAATGAATTAGGAGGATAATATACTTCAAAATGAGTAACTGAAAATGGTTGGAATTATAATGGAGTAGTTTTATAGATATGATTAATGAGTTTATGAAGGATATTATTAGAGGTATCGATGCAAGTGAGGGAAATTAATATCATTATATAATACGCCCATAATATATAATTTTGTGTAAAAACACCATACATATTATGGTGTCATATAGAATCTAGTGAAATTTGAAAAAAGTATTTCCATATTAGATAATGTATTTTTTTTCTTAGTATATTTTTAACATCATACAATAACTATTTGAATTTATCATTATAGAGGTGAGGTCAATCAATCGTTGTCATTGATTAGGAAAACATAAGAAAATAAAGAAATTAATTCCATATAATGGACAATATTAAGTGATCTATTGCATGAAATTTATTTTTCATAATGTTATTTAAATTAGAATATAATTTACATCATTATTATTTAAGAAAAATAAGGAGAAACCGTTTTCCAAATATGATTCTAATTTAATAGATTATTTTGGTACACAAAAAATATCATTATTCATTATTAAAGAAAAATTGATATAATTTACTAAATATTGAATCCATTTTGATGAAGGGATCTCATTACTCGTGAGTTTGTAATGTATGGATAAATTTTTTGGTGGGGAAATTAATCATGGATTATTTATTCCTCAAAAATAACAAGATAAGGATTGAATTTGATGGCATGAAACAAAAGTGAATTTATCAATGAAATAAATGGGTAAGATAATTATATTACCCTATTTGTGAAAAGTGTGGTAAAAATAATTATAGGGATTATCATAAGTGGTACATTAGCTTCAAACCAGTTGTGGAGGCATCCTTAACTGAATCCATCTGACCTAGGTTCAAAACCATGCAAAGGCATATTTCCAGGTTGCTGAAGCTTGCAATATGTGGGTACTACAACAGTTTCTATAGAATATAACTTACCAGGTATTATTCAGTATTGTAGCAGCTAGAACAATTCACTCGGCCCACCAGTTTGAGCTTTGAGTCCTTAAGGCCTTCAGGCCCCCAGGACTTCCGGTCAGCAGGACATTTGGGACGCCATTAAGGATTTTGGGCCACCGGAAAGCCATTGGGCCACATGCAGTTTCCCAAGACAGACTAAAAAAAGGGTAGCCCTAGAGGAGGATTTAGAGTAATCATACTCACCAGTGAAGAACCAATGGATTTTGAAGAATGAGAGTGTATTCCTATGCCATCAGTTCCAGCCTATTCTTGCTCGGGGAGCTTATCTATATGGACATGTGAAGGTGGAGAGCTACCATCATTATGCAGATGTTGGGGAGGGAAATATCCATATAGGTACAGTCTTGTTGAATTCCATAATATCTTCAAGTCATGTAATGACTCTTAAGCCTATGGTCTATGTAATCACTAAGCCTCGGGGCCTTGTAAAGGTTCCCTATAATCCCTTGAAAGGGGTAATTAAAAAATCAATAAAAATGAAGGCCTTCGGGCCATTTGAGAATATCATAAGAGATAAGGGACGTGTTACTAATGTAACATCCCAAGTAAATAAATAACATGAAATTTTTCATAATTATTAATATTTGAGAATTAAATATTAATTTTACATTAAAGGGGATGCTATGTTCGATGGAGAATCTGATATGCAACAATGAGTTTCATTGAAATCTTATGTTGCACACTTATAATAAAATATTCTTATTTTAAATGGTAGTTAACGTCTATCTGTTATAATGGAGTTAATAAATATATCTAACAAAAATATGATTATACATGTTTCTTAAATGTTTTTTCATTTATACAATAAACGTCAGAGGCCTAATACTTGAATGAATCTAAGTATAAATACTCTAATATTCTTTAAAAAGTCGATTTACCACCTTTTGATAGAGAACCCTCTTTTAATATAGTTTTGATCATTTTTATATGATATATTTTACAATATAAAATTCTTCTTTAGATTCAAGACATTGAAATTAACTTTTGGTAAATTTTCAGTATTTTTCCAATAAAGTTTATTTTTGTAATGAATAGTGAAAAATACTGTATTTTAATTCAAATGTGCCATTTAATCTATTTGATAAATATGGTTAGATTATATTCATAATTTTTTATAATGTGTAATTAGAATATATATTTTACCATTTATTCTTATGTGGGACATTGTAATTAATTTCACTTTGAAATTGGACTTAAACAAGTGTCAGTCTTTTGATAGTTATTATTTCTTAATAACATGCTTTTTGTTTTGATAGTGGGAATAAATTTAAATTAATTTATGAAACCTCTATATTTTGAATTTATAAAAATTTATTCTATAATTGGATTCATTAGGTCCAAATTTTGTAAATAGGTAACTTTTATTTTTAGAAATTTTAAATTTTTATTTCAGTAAATAATTTATTTATCATGATTAAAGGGAACATATAGTAATTAAGGGTAAAATAAAATAATATAATAATAATAAATTGCCCTAACATGCATACTAATCCTATTTTATGATACGTATCTGACTGTGGGCATCCGTTGGTCGATTTTGGGACCCCATGGAGCCACATGGGAGTAATAATGACACTTTATATTAATTAATTTAAAGTAAAGATAAAAATGACAAAAAAAATATATTTTAGTAAATAAATATTTACCTGAGGTTATATAAGTTATCATTTTGACGATAAATATTATTTTGAGAGATAAATATATTTCCTACATAATGTAATTTTTATTATAATTTTTTGACATCAAATAAATTGAATTCATTATGACACAATAATGATGTAATATTTTCCACATTAATAAATGATTTAAATAAATAAGATTATAAATATTATAATAATATTAAAAAACCTATATAATTATTATTGGATGATTTTATTTCATCCATGATTCATTGTAACATCGACTTTAATTATTAGTTGACCTTTTGAATCGATTATGAGTTTATAATAGAATAATTGTTTCAAACTTTCCTAAAGTGCCCCTCCACACCCTTATAAAACACCCTCACATCCTACCCATTTATCACACTTCTCGAGCCATTGGCTCGTACAAAATCTACTCCAATAATCTCCCAATATCCCTCTATTCATCCAGGAATCCTTACATTAGGCAGAAAAACTTCAAGAAACCCTTTTTGTTCAAACCCAAGGGATTTACCCGATTTAAAGGTAACATCTTCTCTTAAGTTATTTTGTTTTATTTCACTTATCCTACCCCCTAAACTCTTTTCATTACATTATTTTAAAAAAAACCTTACATCCTCAATATATTTGGATGTTTTTATGAGAATTATTCAAACTACAGTTACACACACCTCCATCTAATGGGTAATGAACATAATGTTTCTGTGGATTGCAAACTAACACCTCACGAAATAGTGATTGTTAAATTAACTCCAACCACATCTCATGGTATCCATTATGATGGAACTGTATTTATATATGCTATATATTATCTTAATGTTTTATTTATTCTTCTTTATTTTTCATTTATAGCATACCTTTATGGTTTCCATAATGGGTAAACTCGATAATTCTTTATAGGATGTGCGGACAACCGCCCCCTCAAGGTGATATGATTTATTAATGAATTACATGCAATGTATAAATATGGAGTTAATGAAATTATGTAATATATATATCTTATTATATTATTCTAGAATTATAATATACCTATTTATCATTAAGGTTTCATTCCATTAAATATAAAGGAAAGTAGCATTCATGTGTACGTACGGCTTACCGTCTCCATGAACGGTGCATTTCATTTCTTATCTCAAAATGTTATGTAATATTAAATATATATATATACAGAAACTTTATATATATAATACATATGATATATAAATCATTAATATCATTCTGGAGATATTGGAGTTTTGACCACATGGAAAAATTTTAATTATAAGAAGTTCATTTTTAACTCAAATTCCGAAAATTGACAAAATGTATAGTATGAAATAAAATAAATAACTAACTATTTTTGCAAAGTAATAAGTGATATAAAAGTAATAATAAAAATTAAAATGGTTATGAAAAATGTATAAATTTAATTAATTTTATCCTTCAGGAAGAACAAGGATCATATGAGTCAGGTTGGACATGAGGTAAATGATTTCTTATCTCACTTTTAATTTCGTGAGATTTCCATTGTTAACCACTTATTTATTGAATGTGGTGTATTTTGTACATGCATTTTATATATAATATTATGATATTATTTTTATTCATGGTATTATATGATTCATTTGGTGGTTATTACCTTTTTCTCATATGACTCGACTGATTATAACGTGTGAAGGGGTTTTCATCTCACTTTATATTCCTGTGAGATTCATGCTACTTTAGCCAGTATTTCCTTTTGTGTGGTGGATGTAATACAAATTATTGTATTAATTGGGTAATATAATTTAATTTATGGGTATTTACGTATTTATTGTGTGATCTTTATTTCATGGGTTGTATGTTTTTTAATTTACCAAATCGGTAAGGGAACCGTTCAGCCTCCTCTTTTTAAAAGAATTATTTTTGTTATGTATTTTAATTTACATCTTATTATGTTGGTATATGTTCTTTATTATCCTTACTGATGTAAATTTTATTACAATTTTCTGAGATATAATTTTCCCTATCACCAAATTACTTTCTAAATTTTAAATGGATGCCATTAAGCTGTCGAATTTCTGTAAGAAAACTTCTTAACCCAATTTAAATTTTTTTGTTAAACATATACTTCAAGATTATGTCATAACATGAGTATGTGTGAATATCCTCTTATTTTTTAACACTTAATATCCACTTATATTTGGTGAATTTATATTTTTCACACATAATTATGTAATTGAGTTATATTTAATTTATGTATTCCATCTTTATAAGGGACTTCGTCTCAATATTCTTTTATTGATGCATAATTTGTTTTATTCTAAATTTTCTTTATACGGTGTATAAATACTTTTGAAATTTCATTTCATTCAGAGGGAATCTTTTTCGACAAGAATTTTTACTAAACTAAAACAAAATAATATTTCATTTTAACGTAAGTTGTGACAACGACCTTTTCCACAACTATGAGTATTATTTGATCTTTGGCTTCCTTAATAAGCAGTAATGTTTTTAAAAGGAAAATAAATACCATATATGCATTTGACATATTTTGTAATTGAAAATGGTTTTGATAATTTATTTTTGATGTCAATATATTTAAATTTTATATTGTGATTAGAAGGTGGAAATGTTATCTTTCCTTTATGATTATTTTATGTGTTATGAATATGTTATGGTTCTTGGGCATTGCTTAAGCATATGGGTTGTTCCATGATAATCCTAGGGTGGGTGATCCTGAGATAGCTATCCAATGCATTTTTCAATGTGACAGAGGTAAATGTGAATGTTTCTCCTAAGAGATTTAGGGAATATACTATGATGGGTATCCCAAATGTGACTCCTTATGTAGTTGTTATAGCTACAATGTACATTTTATTTGGATTCCATAAGTTACATATATTATTTAGGATTTCTGTTTGTTATTCATAAATATTATGATTTCATGAGTTACGTTATGACTAAAATGTATGGTTTCATTGTTTTTCATTTATTGATGGGATAATGTTTTCATTCCTTATTTTAAATCACATACTTTTCTTTTTATGCTCATCCCTAGTTTTTGAAAAGGTTTCCACAAGACATAAAGATGAATAAGGGAAATGGATGGGATCAAGGAAAAGTCATTCTATCTAAAAAAAGGAACTAGACATGACTCTTTTTTACGAGTTTTTTATTTTATAGAAAAAATGGATACTCAGTAGAATTGTCTACATGTAATATTCATATTATTTTGTAAATGTTATGACCTAATTCTATAAAACTATAAACATGAAAATATCCTCATTGTGAATTACCCATTTAATTAAATATTGTATAATTCTTAAGTATGAGTCCATATTGTTGGTATAAAAGGTCAGTTTAGACAACTTTAGGGATTAAGTGTTTTTTTGACACAATGTTAGTATCCATTTCTACTCTTTATGTTAAATTATTATTTTTGAAACTTTTTCAGATTAAGGAAATTATGTTACCAATGGAAGGAGGAGGATCTAAAATGACATTCCTATCTCTTCCGGAATACTTTCATTCAATAATTAATGCAAAGTCATGTTCGGGTGATTGTGAAGCTTTTTCAGACATACAACTAACTTCTATGAAATTTTTTGAGATATCAAATACCTCCATTGTACCCCGATATCGTCACAGATCATGGGTTGTATTTAATCAAATCCTATTTTCAAAAAATTCTAATATTGTCAAGAAATGAAAATATTTTCAAGTAATTTTAAAATAATTTACCTTATCATAAGATTTTGAAGCATATTATGATTTTTAAAAAGGTACTGAAGAAAGAGACCCTTGCACAACCTATTTATATTTTATTTTAAAAAATAGTCTACCAACACATACTTATGGTATTTTATAAGGACCACTAATTGAAGGTTTCAACTCAAATTCAGTTTTACTATTTTATAAAAGTCAAGTTTTATCAGATATTTTGAAATTATATGTCATACATGATTATTTTGCTAAACTATTTTTCTGCGAACACCCTTACAACCCAAGTTGTAAAGGTGTTTTGGGATGAAGGAAGTAAATGGTTTTGAAGGATTTCTAAATCATTTTTGCAGTGCATGGACTATCTACCTACATGAAAAAATGACAATGAAACCATGTGGAAACCATGATCAAGGTATGATGTTATTGATTATGTGGATTGATTCATTTTATCATATGGTGTTGAAATTAAAAAAATTACAATACATATAAGAAAACAAAAATTAAGATCTGGAGATCATAATTATTTTGGATGAAAATGGTATGTATAAAGAAAACATTAAGGTTAAAATTGTTAGGGTTATTTTTGAGTTTTATAAAAAGGAAAACTCGTAGATCGTGTGACAACCCGTCACGTCGGACAAAGCTGTAGGAATTTAACTCATAACCAAAGTGCGACTGGATTTATTGCCTACCACTAGACAACGTGAAGTCACTGGTAAGTATGACTTATTATTTTTAGTTAAATGATTTTATGGATCAAGAATAGGTTTGTTTTGGGAACTTATATTTTACTAAATGGATATCCTTAGTATAATAAAATGAATTGGTGATTATGTGATAAAATTGATTTTGAAAGACGTTCTCTCTTTTGGGGAAACAGTATATTCATATGGAGAATAGAATATTTGGGATTTAAATTGATGTATAATGGTTGATTTTTTTGGGAGAATGTTTTTTTGTGGACATATATTTATTTGGGTTATTTTTAGAAATGATTATCCTATCATAGAGAATATATGATTTCATTAATTATTATCCAGTATTAGACCTTTATGAGTAGTATATTTTTTTGGATTTAAATATTAATATTTACTATGGAATTGTATTTGATTAAATCCTTCTATGTTTTGGGTTTCAATCTTTGTTTGAAATATTATGACAAATTATAAGGAAAATTGTGTATTGAATGGTCTTTCTTGAACTTTGGGTACCTTTTTACCCTTTTGGGGATTATATGATCTCATACTAAACATATTTGTTTTAGTTGATGTCTAAAAACTGGGGAAATATGTATTTATTGTTTTTTGGATTATGTTATTTTCTATAATATGATTATTGTGCTTTTGATGTTACCATATATTTTTGACTACTTATTTTTTGGAGAAAAGATTAGTTTTATGTAGAAACTTCTTAAAGGAAGAAACTCTACTTGAAGGTAAGTATATTCTATTATGTTATTATTCTACATAGTAAATGACTTACAAAAATTTTGAGAAGGAACTTATAACAAAAACTCTATCTATTTACTTTTCCTACTGGGTTATCAAAAACTACTTAACACATCCCATGTTTTTGATTTTATGGTGGTTAACTTTCTACTAGTCTTGTTTTCTATCACTCTCCATC
This sequence comes from Viscum album, assembly GCA_963277665.1. NCBI lineage: Eukaryota > Viridiplantae > Streptophyta > Magnoliopsida > Santalales > Viscaceae > Viscum > Viscum album. Next base: position 763,481,691 of record OY728119.1, on the reverse strand, counting down.
CGAACTTGATGGTTTTTTTCCTCTTACATATCAGGGTTTTCCTACATGGAATCCTCATATAGGTTATCTTAGGTTATTTTTATGTTTCTTTTTATTTCTTTTAAAGTGAATGTTTTATTAAATATTTTTCCCATTTGGGACATTAAATGATGTTTCCATGCCCAATTTTAAAATTGTGAGGACATAATTCCCAAAAGGGGGGAAGGATATAACATCCTAGGTAAATAATGGACACGATATTTTTCATATTTCTTAATATTTTTGAATTAAATAGAAATTTTACTTTAAATTGGATGCTATGTTTGATGTCATACCCATTATGCAACAACGAGTTTATTTGAAATCTTACGTTGCACACTAATAATATAATATTATCATTTTAAATGGTTGTTAACCACTAGACGTTAAAAATGCTGGAATAAATAGAACTAAAAAAATATGATTATATATGTTTTTTAAATTTATTTACATTTTTCCATTAAATGTTAGTGTCTTAAAACATGAATGAATCTAAGCATAAATACTCTAATATTCTTTAAAAGATCTATTTAACACCTTTTGACGGTGAACCATAATTAAATCTTGTTTAGGTCGTTTTTATATGTTATATATGATAAAATTAAAATTATTTTTTAGATTTGGGGCATAAAAATTTAATTTGGGTAAATTTTTGGAAGTTTTCTAATAAAATCATTTTTATTGAATAGTGAAAAATATAGTATTTTAATCCAAAAGTGATTTTAATCTAATTTATTTATGTGGTTATATTATCTTTTTAATTTGTTATAAAGTGTAATTATAATATAGTTTTACCTGTTAATCTAATGTTGGACATTAAAATTAATTTCACTATGAAATTGGATGTAAACAACTGTCAATCTTTTGATAGTTATTATTTCTTAAAATCAGGTTTTTGTTTTAATAGTGGGAATTAATTAAAAATTAAATTATGAATCTTCTGTGTTTTGAATTTAAAAAAATGGATTCTATATTTATAATCAGTAGGTAAAATTTTTGTAAATAGATATATTTTATTTTAATAAAAATTAAATATATACTTCTGTAAATATTTTATTCACCATGATTAAAGGGTAAAAATAGTAGATAAGTTTAAAATATAATATTATAATAATATTAAATTACCCTAACATGTGTCATAATCCTATTGAATGATACATATCCAACCATGGTCATCCTTGGGTTGTATTTGGGACCCCATGGAGCCACATGGGAGTAATAATGACACTTTATATTATTAATTTCAGTAATGACAAAAATGACATAAACAAATATATTTTAGTAAATATATTTTTACACATGGTTATATAAGTTTTCATTTCAACTATAAATTTAATTTGGAAAGAGTAAAAGATTTACAACAACATGGTATTTTTTTATTATTTTTTGGCATTATATAAATTACATTATTTATGACACAATAATGAAGTAATATTTACCTCATTAATAAATTATTTAAATAAATAAGATTATAAATATTCAAAAATATCCAAAACTTGTCTAATTTTAATTGGATTATTTTATTTCGACCATGAGTCATATTAAATTATACTTTAATGATTATTTGATCTTTTGAAACTGAAGACGTGTTTATAATAAAATAATTGTTTCAAACATCCCTAAAGACCCACATCTCCAATATAAAATTCCTCACTTCTTACCCTTTTATCTCACTTCTTATGCCTTTGGCTCTTACAATATCTACTCCAAAAATCTCCCAATTTCCTTCTATTCATTATAGAAGCCTTAAATTTGGCATAAAAAACGTAAAAAAATCTTTTGGTTAAATTTAAACGGATTTACCCAATTTAAAGATAAAGTCTTCCCTTAAGTTAGTTTGTTTTATTTTTCTTCTCCACCCTCCTCAACTCTTTTTATTCCTTTATTTTATAACAATACCAGTATGATAAATATTCTAGGATGATTTTATGAGATGTTTTATAACTACACTTATACACACCTCCAGATAATGGGTAAATAACATATTGTTTCTGTGGATTGCAAACTCACGCCTCACGAAACGATGATTGTTCAATTAACTCCTACCACCTCTCATAGTGGCCATTATTATTGCAATATATTTTTATATTATATATATTATGTTTATGACTTCTTTATTCTTCTGTATATTAATTTTATATCATAACTTTATGGTTTCCATGATTGGTAAACACAATAATTTCATTTTAAAAAGTGTGGACTACCGCCCCCTCAAGGTGATGTGATTGATTCATTATATACATGGAATGTATAAATATTGATTTAATGAAATTATGTAAAATATATATCATATGATATTATAATAGAATTATAATATACCAAGGTATCATTATATTTTCATTTCATATAATATTAAATAGAAATTAATGTAGCTTTCATGCGTACATACGGCTTACCGTCTCCATGAACGGTGTTTTTCATTTCTTATCTCAAAATGTTATGTACTATTATAAATATATATATTTATATAAAATGGATATATATGATATATAAGATATATATATCATTAATATAATTCTGATGATATTTTAGTTTTGACCACATGGACAAATTGAAATTATAACAAGTTCATTTTTAACTCAAATTCCGAACAATGACAAATTGTCTGATATGAACTCAAATAATTAAATAACTATTATTTCAATGTAATAAAATATATAAAAGTAATAATAAACATAAAATTTTTATTATTTAAGTATAAATTAACTTAAGTTTATTATACAGGAAGAACAAGGAATATAGGAGTCATGTTGGACATGAGGTAAGAGATTTATTATCTCACGTTTAATTCTGTGAGATTTCCATTATTGACCACTTATTTATTTCATGTGGTTTATTTTGTACTGATATTGGATATATATTATCATGATTATATTTATATTCATGGTATTATGTGATTTATTTGGTGGTTATTAAATTGTTCTCATACAACTTGATTGATTACAACGTGGTTAGGGTTTTTTATCTCAGTTTTTATTCCTGTGAGATTCATGATATATTAGCCAATATTTTCTTTTGTGTGGTGGATTTAATTTCCATGATTGTATTATTTGTTTAATTTAATTTAATTTAGGAGTATTTACATATTAACTGTGTTATCTTTCTTTCATGGGGTGTATGTTTCTTAAGTTACCAAATCGGTGAGGGAATCGTTCACCCTCCTCTTTTTAAAAGTCCTCTTTTTGTTATTTATTTCAATTTACATATTATTATGTTGGGATATGTTCTTATATATCCCTATTGATGAAAATTATATGTCTAACTAATGATATATCGTTTTCTCTCTCATTAACTTATATTCTTAATTTTAATGTGACGTCGTTAGGCGGTCGAATTTTGGTAAGAAAACATCTTAACATAATTTTAATTTTTGTTTTAAGCATAAAATTTTTGATAATTTCGTTTTGCGAATTTATGTGAATAACCTCTGATTGTTTGAAACATAATATCCACTTGTTTGGGTGTATTTATATTTTTAAAAAATAATTATGTAACTGATTTATCCTTAATCTAAGGATACCATCATTATAAGTGACTTCACCTCAATCACCATTCATTAAAAAATATTTTTTTTATTCTCAAAATTCTTCATACGGTTTATAAATAACATTTACATTTAATTTCATTCAAAATGAATATTATCCTATGAGGAATGTTAATAAATGACAAAAAAAATAATGTTACTTTTTAACGTATGCGGTGACAATGACCTTTTCCTCCACCGCAAGTTTTATTTGATCTTTCGCTTCCTTAACAAGAAGTAATGACTTTAAAATGAAAATAAATACCATATAATATTTTTACATATTTTTTTATTGAAAATGTTTTTGATAATGGATTTGTTATGTCAACATATTGAAATGATATATTTTTATTTGAATGTGGAAATGTTATCTTTTCATTATGTTTATATTATGTGTTATTAATATGTTATGGTTCTTGGGAATTATTTATGAATACTGGTGGTTCCATGATAAACTTAGGGTAGGTGAGCCTGAGATAGATCTCTAATGCATTGGGTAACGTGATGGAGGTAAACGTGAATGCCGCCTCTAAGAGATTAAGGTAATATACTGTGTTGGGTATTCCAAATGTGACTCCTTATGTAGGTGTGATTACTAAAATGTATGTTTGATATGGATTCCACAAGTTACCTTTATGATTTATGATTTCTATGTATTATTCATAAATTTTATTATTTCATGAGGTATGTTATTATTGAAAAGTATGGTTTCATTGTTTTTTATATATTTATGAGATAATGTATTCATTCCTTATTATATATCTGTTGTTGAGCTTGTTATGCTCATACCAAGTGTTTGAAATGTCTTCCACATGAATTAAAGATGAATAAGGGACAAGGATTAGATCAAGGAAAATTAATGATGTTTAAAACATGGAACTAGACTTGACTTTTTTCCATGACTTTTTTTATTTTATGTAATAAATGGTTACCAAGTAGTATTGTCTACATGTAATATCAATGTTTTTATGTAAATGTTATGACTTAATTATATAAAACTCCAAACTTGAAAATACCCTCACTATGAATTTTCCATTTAATTCAACATTATGTAATGTTTAAGGAAGGGTCTTTATAACCAATGTGGGATTGTGGGACACAAGGATCATTTTTAAGAAGAAAAATGTAATTTTAATGGTTATGTTAATAATGAAAATTGGGTAGTTAGATTATTTTAGAAAAATGAGATCTAAAATTAGAATAATATTTTAAAAATAAATATATTAATGAATTTATCACCTTGGCACTATGATGAAATGTTTTCCAATGTAAATTATTCTTGATTTCCCATACAAATAATATGGTGATAGGTACATTACTAATTTTTTCCGTTTATATTAACGTCGTGTTTTATTTGGGATCTATAATGTAACACCCAAAGATATTAAGGGATAAATTATTTTTAATTTATTTGAGGTCTTGGGTTGTTTACTAAATCAAAAATATATTATGATGCACACAACACCATGTTATCTTCCGGTATACACAACACCATTCTTTTCTTATGTTACACACAATTTCATGTTCTTTTAATAGAATTCATTTTATACAATACAATATTTTAAAAAAATACTAACTATTATTATGTTACCTTATATAATAACTATTATGATATGGGTAATGAATAGTTTCAGATGAATATTGAATATATTCTTTACACACATATATATAATTAAGTCTAATTAAATGAATATAAAACAATTTTTTAAATAAAAGGAAACGTTTATCGAATTAAATTCTTATAAATGAGTTTATATAATTATAAAACCACTATTGAAATATTTTATTGAGTAAATATAATTTTAATATATTCAATCTAATGTTTACATTTCATTTTATTTGTTTTCTATACTTGAAATAAGAATAAATCCATACTTTTGGATATAAGTATTATTTTTCAAAAAAATATTGTTTTCCCACCATTTGATGGCGAAAAAATTTTAAATATAGTTTTTAAACATTTTATATATGAAAAAATAAAATTTCATATTCTCTATAGGGACACCAAAATTCACATTCTATAAACAATTGGTATTTTTTGTGATAATTTTTAAAATTAAATAAATCATGAAAAATACTTCATTTTAACTCAAAACATATTTTTCATCTAATTTATTTATATTTATAGATTAAAAATCTAATATTATTTAATAAATGATTAAATTATGTTTTACCATTTAAAAAAATTCAGTTCATTTCATGTAATTTCACATTGATTTTGTATGTAAACAAATGTCATTCATTTGATATGTTTTATTTTTTTTAAACACCTTTTCTCATTCCATTAATGAAATTGATTTTAATTTAATTACTGTGAATTCTATGTTTAATATTTTTAAAAATGGATTCCATATATGGAATTAGTGGTTCAAAATTATATAAATTATCACATTTATTTTTTTTTGGTATTTAGGAATAGTAACATTGTTAATTTTTCTTACCACGGTTAATGTTATATGTGGAAAACTAGGGCAAGAAATAATATTACAAAGACAATCAAATTACCCTAACATATTTTAGAATCCAATTAGAGGTTTAAAGGTCATCCCTTAACACATATTAGTCATATTTGTCTTATTTAATGGACTATTGTCTATGAAAATGATATATATATATATATGTATATTGCATAATAAAATAAAGTGATAACATGTCACCCTCTTATTTCTTATAAGTAGAATAATTTTAATATCACCATAAACATGAGATAAAATTGATAAAAATTAATATCTAGAAATGAAATTAAAATATCTAAATTATGGTAATTTAATTATAAATATTATAGATTAAATACTTACCATAAATTATTATACAATGACGATGCAAAAATTTTTTAATTGCTGAAAAAATGAATTGAATAATTTTAAATAAAATGGTAATAACCAATAAAAGGAACAAAAACTCAAAAAAATCAAATGAGTTTATTTTATCTCAAACATAACAATATAAGAGTCGAGTTATTGACCATTTGGAGTCATATAGAAATAATTACGACACTTATAATATTTTACTTAAATTGATGTTAAAGTTGAAACATTCATGTTTTAATAACAATAAAAATTTTAATGTTTTATTTTCCAAAAGATATATTAAAAATAAATAATTATTATAAAATCTAGTAGATTTATCTTCATAATAGTATTTTATTTTTAAATTTTATTCAAAAATTAGTGTATTAAATATTTACCCAAAACTAATGTTGAAATTATTTTATTAATGGAAATAGTAAATTAATATTATCCAAAATATAAATATAAATATAATTTGGGATAATTAATAAATCCAATGATATTTCAAGAGTAATAAGACGTCATAGGTATATAATAAAATATACTATTTTGGTGGAAAATATCTTATATTAATATTTTTAATACTCCAATAACTGAATATTGTTCAAATTGACACTATTATTATTTTGTAAAAATAATCTTTCACTAATTTATTTTGAAAAAAAAATTTAAAAAAAATTTAATACATATTATATAGTCTAAAATTTTCTAAATTATTTATTTATGATTTTATTGGAATCAAATAAGTAAATATTTGACACTTTTAATATTGATTTTTTTTTACCCAAGATAAAATTAAATAGAATAACTAAGTGGTAAATTAAAATGAGAATGTGTAAATAGACATAAAAATATTTTTAAATTTTATTGGATTACGATATTACCACATCTTATCATATATCCTATTTAATTATGGCATTTTGGAGGTTTGGGTGTTGTTTTATTTTATCATAAATTAATACATTCGGAGAAAAAAAGTGTCTCTCACCTCAATAAAAAATGGCACTGCATCCCTCACATATTTAATCAACACTGAGAGTTCAAGGTCATCTATTACCATTCCATTACCCTTATTATCTTCCCTAGTAACATTCAAATGTTTATATTCCTCTCAAAATAACATCTCTAGTTCCTTTAAGGGGATATTTAGAGTGAGCCCATCAAAGAAGAGGTAATCTCTTATATAGAGTCTTCCAAATTATTTATTCTTCTACTTGTTATTAATTTTATTTCTATTCTAAAGTGATAAATCTAGATAAATTATATAATAATATGTTTTTATGGTTATTTTAAAACAATATTCCTCCTCCTATCCATCCTACGAAAAACAAAATCACCATGCATGCGTACGTACTACTTACCCTCTCCACATAGTGGTGTAATCTCTTTTCACCACCATATTACTTGGATTTTTATAATGAGGAAAATAATATATATATATATATATGATTATTATAACATTATATTGGTTTTTGAGCACAATTCATTCCATATACTTCCATACCATTTTTTAGTTGTGCGAATTTTATCTAACTCGAGAATACATATGACCCACCATCTCCAAAATGTAATGTGATTCATTCCACTCAATAATCATTAAAGCATGATGATATAAATTAATAGAATTAATAAATTTGATATATATTATAATGATATAATTATGTAAAATATATAGCTATTTCATAATAATAAGATCTTATCTGACAAAACATACATAAGACAAAAATGTTAATATTTTACGAACAAGTACAAATGTTAGAAAAAATTGATGAAAATATATCATATATGATGACTATGATAATAGAATAATTTAGTAAAATAATTTAAATAATTATACATAATATTTGGATATATACAATTGATAGCAGTCTTATGGTAAGGGATTATTTTGTCTCAATTTTATTTATGTTGGACATTTTCCTTAAACACCACCTATTGATTTTGTGTTGTTTTTATACTTCCCATGAATGTTATTATTATTATTATTATTATTATTTATTATATTAACATATGTATAAATTTTTTTTATATTATTATTCATATGATTTGATAGATAATAAATTGGTAAGGGATAAATTTTCAATCTCATTATTATCCATGATTTTCTATACATTAGTACATACTGGTTTATATTTACCATCCATATACATGTTTTCTATTTATGTAACAAAAAATATTATTTCTATTATTCTGAAATTATTCTGAGTCAATTTTACCCTTTTTCGAATTTTTATTAAATGGTACTAATGCTATATTTTTTCATTTTGGATACGAAGTTATTTTGAATTTTTTGAAAAATGTACGAGGAGAATGTGTTTTTAACATATACAGCATGAATGGGTTTTTATGTTTTCCAAAAACCTTATTTCTCGAGAATCATACATTACATAATTTCAAGATTCTATTAAAAAAAAAATTAAAACTTCATGAAATTTTTAGAAATGAAATCATTTTTGAAGAAGAAATGATCTTTTCCTCAAAAATTAATTTCATGTTTTATATCGAAATTATTTTACTTCTATTATGAGATTATATAATATGGTTTTTTCAAGTATAATAACCTTTTGATTAATGTTTTTGGATTGTTTTTATGATGTATTTATATTTATGAAATCCGTTTTTGGTACATGGATTATGTTATGGTGGAATTATGTATAAAGAATCCGATTTTATTTATTGGGTTATGATGAAAGATTTATATTATCGGGGAAGACATATGAATGATTTCTTTATGAGATATGTGGAAAATATATATCCATCCAATGCATTTGGTAAAGATTATTATCTCATGAGATTGACATTGATGAAACATAACATAAATCTAGTCCAGTAATACAGGGCTGGAATGACATGTAAACCCGGTTCAATAATGGACTTTGTACACTATGATGGTCATGGAAATCTACCATGTATAATATGGAAATAAATTTCTATGATTATGTAGTTTAAAAAATTAAATGATTTATTCCAATTTTATTTTCACATGCCACTTTCTCCGTAATGATTTATTCATTATAAATTACCATGATTTATTTCATGACTCAAGATTTAGATATTTTTTATACATGGTATGATTTTGAAAGGATAGGTTTATGTTTTTACATTCTTATGTTAATGTTTTTGAATTATATTTTCCATGATTAACCATTCTGCGCATCAGAACACACACTATTCATATGTTTTCCTTTCCTGGAGATATAAGGAATGTTTTGTGGTAGGAAAACTAAATTGGAATATCTTTGTGGAAGATATTGATAATATTTCAACAAGTTATCAGAATGTGTTCCCAGTTTTAAAGAAACTAAATTAATATAGTATTTTGGAATATTTTTTGTAATGTTTTATGTATTCTACATAAGTAATTTAATTTCCATGTACATAAATCTTGTGTCATTAGAGTTGGTATCAGAGTGATGGTTTAGTTAAACTTTGGAAACTAGGATTCAAAAACTATAGTGATATCCTTGGGATAATTCTAAGGATATTTTGTGGGAAGTCATAAAAATATATGTAAGTATATATTTAAAGTATATATTGTTTTGGAGAATCAAAAATAACATAGGATTAAACCTATTATTTCAAAGATTTAATTATTACAATGAATTTACATTAATTAGGTGTTTCAAATTTATGATATGTATTTATTAGAACATTCTTTTTGGTCATAGTTAATAGACCCAACTAGATAGGACATAGTAAATCTTGAATGTTTCAGATGTGGAAAATATGTGAATTATGAATACTGATTTACTAGGTGGAAATCTCATAAATACAATCAAGAATGTTTTACGAGTATTGGTTATACTGCTGAAGAAAAAGATATTATAAATGAACAGTGAAAGCTATTGGATTTTCTAGCATTATTGTTTACATTAATCCTAAGAAGCATGGTTAGATTAAGGTTTAAAATCTTTAAGACATCAGGATGGATCAAGAGTAATTATTTATGAATAATTTTGGATTATTAAATTTTATATGTTTTGTAATTCAAAGATTATGTAATATGAATCATAAAATGTATAAGTGTTTTCAGTATAAGTTTCTCATTAAGGATTGGAAGTGATAGGTTCAAAATTTCTAAAGAGAAAGAAAATTGATTTAAAAATATGGTGATATACTTCTATAGAACATGAATAATTTATAGAAAACCCTTAACATGCACCTTATTTTAAGATAATGATGTTTGGATGAAGATATGTTAGATTTGAATAAGTAAATTGCATGATGTTAGTTTATTAGGAACTAATTATGTATTATTGACAATAATTTTATGACCTCATGGATGATTTATATAACTTTTGGGGATATAGGGAGTAGTGTAGTCTGTTTTGGAATAAAGAGACTTTAATTTATTCAATATTGATATAAAATAATTCATGTAATTAACATGATAATACACGATGACGGTGTTCAAATGTTAGGAATTTGACCAACAAAAGATACCATAATATATATGAGATATTAAAGATAAGATAATTTGGTTAACCTAATTGTAATGTTTTATATTTTTTGCTATTAGAATGATTATAATGTTATCATTTAATGGATAGTTTAAGTTACACTCAGGATACATGTTTGTTAAGATAATATATTATATTTCTATAGGTGTTCTTATGAATATTAGATAACATGTAATAAACTTTTATTGTGATAAATATAGTTCGAATAAACTACAATTCTATTTATTTTTTACATGAATTGAAAATGATTCGGGAATGATGAATTCAATGTTATTTCTTTAAATCTGAACTGATGGAATTTTGTTAAAGTCACAACCGATGTTGAGATTATACACAAATAAAGTAGAAAAATCTTCTCATAAAAAATCAACAACCTTAGGAGAAGGTATCATGATGTAAAGGGTGTATTATTATCATCAATATTGATGTTATCGATGAACTCTTTATTGATTCTTTATTTTATTTCGTCTGATTTTTAACATTTACTAGATCACCAACATTTCTGTGATCAGTAATATTTACCAATCTCTATGACAACTTATTCTTTTCATCCCTAACCAAATATTAACTTATGTTATACTACATAGAACATGTTTATGACTTAATTTTAGTAGTTATTATTTTTTAACTTTTCCCTTTTAAAAGGATTTTTTAGTCTCTATTTTTTAGATGAGGATTTATGTCATTTTATAACACCGAAATATTTCATGGAAGAAAATCAATTTAATTGTGTAAAATGTTACACTGCAAGAATTTAAAGGATAATTTATTTTTAATTTATTTTATGTCTTGTGTTGTAAAGTCCACCATGATTATCATTAATTACACACAACATCATATTTTCTTGTGGTATACACTACACTATGCTTTTCATGTATAATATAAAATTTCATGTTCTTTTGATTGAATTCATTTTATGCATGAAATATTTTATGAGAATAAATAAATATTAATTTGTTACTTTATAACCTAAAAATTATAATAGTGTGTATTAACAATATTAATTGAATTATGAATATAAAATTTACAATGATTTATATTATTAAATTTTTTTCAATGAAAATAAATCTACGTTTTATATTTAAGGAATGGTTTTTCCATTTAAATGAAAATAATTGAGTTTTGAAACTAATAAAACCAATATTGATGGATTTAATTATTTAAATATCGATTTTATATACTCAATAAAATGTTTTAAATATATATTATATTTTTTCTAGAAATTATATAAGAACAAATTATATTTTTTGGATAAAAGTAGAATTTATATAAAAAAATATAGTTTTATACCATTTGATGGAACACCCATATTAAATATATTTTTATAATATTATATAATATATTCTAAATAATAATCTTATTATTCGGTATTGGGACATTAAGATTTACATTGGATAAATATTTTGTATTTGAATGATAAATTTCAAATTTTAATGAATATTTAAAAAATACTTAATTTTAATTCAAAATCGATTGTCTTATAATTTATTTATGTTGAAATATTATCCATTTAGTTAATATTAATGTATATTTTGATTAAATTTTTAACATTTAAAACTATTTTTGTTATTGGATGTAATTTCACAATGACATTGGATATAAACAAATGTTAATATTTTGATGGTTTTTTCTTTTTAAAAACATGTTTTCTCGTTCCATCAAAAAAATTAGTTTTAATTTAATTATGAAAAATATTGTGGTTCAAATAATGAAAAATGGGATTCATATTTGGAATCTGCGGGTTGAAGTTATATATGTAGTCTCCTTTTATTTGTTTTATATTTTATGAATAGTAACTTTTTAAATTTTTATTTACCACAGTTAATGTTAAATCTGGTAAATTAGGGTTAAAAATAATATGATAAGGAAATTAAAATTACTCTAAAACCTAACTAAATAATATTTAATGAATAAAGGTAGACACTTAATACCTAAGTATCTAAATTTGAACAATTAATGGAATTTTGTTCTTGAAAATGATATATACATTTTTAAAATAATAGAAAGTGACAACATGTCAACCTATTATTTCTTATAAGTTAAATAACTATAATATACTGATAAATATGACATAACTATAATAATAAATCATCTCCAAAAATATGATGAAATTACCTATGTAATTTTAATTTACTGAGAATTTTTAGAAATTAAATAATTACATTAAATGATTATACAATGATGATTCCAAAATTAATTTATTGATAAAAAATCAAATTAAATAATATCAAATAAAATGATAATAACCATTAAAATGACAAATACATAAAATATATATTTTTAGTTTATTTTATCTCTAACATAACCATTCAAATTTCATTTTATTGACCATTTTGAGGCATGCCAAAAATATTATGACACTTATAATATTTTATTTAAAGTGATGTTAAAGTTGTCACATTCATGTTTTAATGAGTATAACATTTATAATGATGTATTTCATTGAAGATATATTCCAAAAATAGTACTATCCTAATATATATTAGAATTATCTTCATCATATTATTTATTGTTATTTTTTATTCAACAAATAATTTTATTCAATAATTACACAAAATTGATGTAGAAATTATTTCAGCAATCAAAATATCAAATTAAAGTTACTAAAAATATTAAAATAGATATAATTTGGGATAATTAATATTTCCAATTATTTTTCTAGATTACCTTGACCCAATAAGTATATAATAAAATATAATTTTTTGTATAACATCTTATCTTCATATTTTTATAAACCCAGCAATTAAATATTGTTAAAAATGACATTATTGTATTTTTTCCACAATAATGTATTACTAAATTATTTAAAATACTAATACATTTTATAATAATATTGATGAAATATTTTATTGTATAAAATGTTATAAATTCTTTATTTATGATTTATTTTACATCAAATAAGTTAATATTTCACCTTTTTAGTATTTTAATATTTGTTACCCATGTAAAAATTAAACAAAAATAACTAAGTGATAAATTAAAATGACAAGGTTAAAATAGAAATAAAAACATGAATAAAATTCATTTTTTTTGTTATTAAAAACTAATAAATATCATATACTATATTAGGAAATTTTAAAGGTTTTTTTAATTTTTTTAAAACTATTATAATTTTCTACTTTTGGAGATTCCAAAAGTGGACCTCACCTCAATTATAAAATGGAACATCATCCCTCACATAATCACTTAACATTGAGCCTTCAATATCATCATTACTCTACCAAATTCCAATCTAAATATCACTAGTTTTATTCTACTTGTTTTTATCTTCTAAAAAGGCCAACTCTAGTGCCATTAAGGGAGGATTTTAAGAGAGCATGGTGAAGAAGATGTAATCTCCTCTGTCGATTCTTTGAGTTTATTTCTTCTTATACTTCCTATTAATGTGTTGATTACATTATAACGTTATAAATATAGTATAGATTATATACAGAGATATTAATATTATTATGAAAGAATCATAATACACCTTCTATCCAACATATGAAAAAGTAAATAACCACGTGTGCAAATGTACGCCTTACCGTCTCCATACTATATTGTAATCTATTATTACCCAACATCATACATGGATGGATATAAATATAGAAATAATATATATATATATGATTATTAAATAATTATGTATTTCATGGAACAAAATATATGCTATCCACTTTTATACCATTTCACAGTTATGGGAATGATATCGTCACTTGTGCATACGTATGACCTACCATCACCATTATGTGATGTGATTCATTATACATGATCGTAATTAAAGCATGATTATATAAATGAATTGAATGAATAAATATGATATATATTATACTAATATAATTTTACAAATGATATAATTATAAAATAATAATTAGAACTTATCCGATAAAACATGTGTAGGAAAATCATAAATTTAATACCCGATGGACGAGTAATAATGTTACTGACAAATAGATGATTATATGATCATATATTATGACTACGATTATGGAATAAGTAAATTAAATAATTTTAATAAATAATAAATAAATTTGGTTATATGAAAAATTATATTTTTACAGTGGTATGGGATTATGTTTTCTGAGTTTTGTTTTTATGAGACATCTTCCTTATACGCCACATATTTATTTTGTGTGGTGTTCTGTTGACCATGAATGTTTATTGATTCATATAATTAAGTTTATGATATTTTCATATTCACATTATTTTCATTATTTTATGAGTCATAAGATTTGACTAATTATAAACCAATAAGGGAAAATTTCATAATCTCATTATTATATGAGATTTTTTATACGTAAGTATTTTCTAGATGATATTTATCATCCATGCCCATGTTTTATAATTTTGTATTCTAAAATATTCTATTAATTATTCTAAAATATTTTAGAGTAATTTTTAATAATTTTTTTATTTCTATTAAATGGTCTTAAAGGAATTTTTTTCATTTGTGATACGTGTTTTAACTTTTCCTTTACATGATTTTAAGTGTATTTTCAAGTAAACTATTTTCTTTTAGAATTACACCAAATTTTGAGAAAAGAAAAAAAATTATGATGACAAGATATTTTCCTAAAGAATTAATTTCAATTGTTATATTAAAATTATATCCCATATAATATGGAATTCTATAATATGGATATGTTTTATGTATAATATTTTTATTGTTACTATTATTTTATTGTGTTCATAATGGAATGGTATTTTTGAAATCCTATATTTTATATCAATTATGATATTGTGGAATGATGTTTAAGGAAACATATTTTATTCCTTGGGCAATGATGAATGAATTATTTTAGTGTGGAATATATTTTTTTGGTTTCATTGTGATATTTATGGGACATATATCACACAACAATGTGTTGGGTACTGATTTATATCTCATGAGATAGATATGAATATAATAAAAAGTAAATCTAATTCAGTAATACATGGTTGGGAAAATAGGTAAACCCAGTTCGGTAATGGACTTTTTCCACTTTGATGGTCTTGTCAATGAGCATTGGCTAATATTGGAATAATTTACTATGCCTATGTTTTTCCATAATTACTTGTTTTATGACAATGGTATTTTTCATGGCTCTTGTTCCTTTATGATTTAGGCTGTATGAACTACCACGATTTACATTATTACTCAATATTTTGATTTTTTTCTTACATGGAATGATTTTCAAAAGTTCTGTTCAGGTTTTTACATCCTTATAATTTTGTTTTCTATGATAGTTTCCATAATTACCCATACTGAACATTTGATCTCACTCATTTCATATGTTTTCTATTCCCTATGATATAAATAATGGTTTTTGGTTGGAAAGCTAAAGGATAAAATATTTAGGGGAGATATTGATTATCTTTCAACAAGATAGTATAATGTGTTCTTAGATTGCAAATACACTAATGTTTTATTGTATTTAGGAATCTATTTTTTTCATTTATTATTTATTCCACAGAAATTATTTAATTTCCATATATGTAAATATTGGATCTTTACATATAATTTAAATTATTTTAGATAAAAATAATAGTTAAATTGAAATATAACTATAGTAAATGAGGACGTGAAATTGCCTAAAAAATAATAGTAGGTGTATTAATGAAATAGAATATTATGGATACATTACAATCACTGTATTTTAAATGTTTTCCCAAAAAATATAGGTTTCATATATGTTTTGATGTTTTATGCCATCCTGGTTATGGATTGGACTTTAGTTTGTCATGCAAAGATATATTTCAGAGCTAAGGAAGTCATATTAAGTCCTTAAAATAAATTAATATTTCTATATAAAAATGATTTCATACATTGAACATACTATCATGAAGCTATGAAGTAGATTAAATATGGGATTGGATTTTTTATTTCTCTAATAATTGTAGATAATGAACCCATTCAAATTATAGATGCACCAGTTGTAAATAAATATATGGATTTTCTTCTTAATGATTTTTCTATTTTAATCAAGATATAAGAGATTATATCAATATTAATTGTTTCCCTTTTTAAAAGGGAATATATAAACCTCTCCCATGAAGGGATTCAATTGATTTTTTAAAATTGTAAAATAAATTATAATAATTTCTTGATATTGGATTCAACCACTTAATCCCTTTACCTTAGGGTGCTCTTATAATATGTTCTTTAATAGAAGGATGGCTCCATGATAATTTTCAATTATTATAAAGAACTAAACAATTACAACATTAAGAACAAGTATCATTTTCATCATATCTATGTTCTATTTGGTTAGATATAATGATCGTAGTATTTATCAACGATTGATCTAAGGTTTAGTTACCATTAGTTAATGTTAAAGGAAGCATAAATTATGAAGATGTCATTCGATACAATGTAAAACCAAAATTTCTTATTGGATATTAATTTTAGGTTAATAAATATATGAATTATATTTATGGATATAAAATATAGGTATTCCCATGAGTATTGTATAATTTTATAGTTTCTTGTATTAATGATATTATTGTTTAATCTCAAACGAAGGACGATCATTATAATCATTAAATATTGTTATAAATACAATAATAGAAAATAAATTGAATTGGAAAATATGAAATTTGAAATTTTCACTACGGCAAAAAAGGCATTTAGCGACGGTTTTTTTTCTGTTTCGCGGCGGTTTTCAAAACCGTCGCAGAACATTTCACGGCGGTTTTTTAGCGGCGGTTTTTTTATTTTTTTATTTTTTTATTTTTTTTATTTTTTGTTTTTTTTTTAATTTTTAATTTATTAATTAATTTATTTATTTATATATTTATGTATATATTTATTAATTTATTAATTTGTTTGTTTGTTTATTTATTTATTTATTTATTTCCGTATTTATTTATCTTATTTATTTACTAATTTTATTTATTTATTTTTCGTATTTATTTTATTTATTTATTTATTTATATTAATTTATTTATTTTTCGTATTTATTTATTTATTTATTTTTCATATTTATTTAATTTATTTAATTTATTTAATTTATTTATTTATTTTATTTCGTATTTATTTTATATTTTTTTTATTTCGTATTTATATTTTATTTTTTTTATTTCGTATTATTTTATTTACTTTATTTATCCATGCATGCACATCCGATGCACATGGACATGCACATGCATGCCCATGCAATATAAAAAAATTCTGCATTGGGTGAGATTTCAACCCCCAACCTCTTGCATATTTTCCAAAGACTTGACCACTCCAGCAAGCTCACCATGTGGTTAATAAACAGAATTTAATATACTTATATATATTAATTGAAAAAACAAATAATACATAAATAATAGATATAAACTCAATAATAATAAATAATAAATAATAAATAATAAATACTAAATACTAAATACTAAATAATAAATAAATATAAATAAAAAATAATAATTAAATATAAATAATAAATAAATAATAAATAATAAATAATAAATAATATATAAATAAATATAAATAATAAATAATAAATATTAAATATTAAATAAATATAAAAATTAAATAATAACTAATAAAAAAAATAAAAAATATAAAAAATATAAATAATAAATAAATATAAATAATAAATAATAAATAATAAATAAATATAAAAAATAAACAAATATAAATAATAAATAATAAATAATAAATAATAAATAATAAATAATAACCAATAAATAAATATAAATAATAAATAATAAATAATAAATAAACATATATAAATAATAAATAATAAATAATGAATAATAAATAATAAACAATAATTAATAAATAATAAATAATAAATAATAAATAATAAATAATTAAATATAAATAATAAATAATAAATAATAAATAAAAAATAAATATAAATAATAAATAATAATAAATAATAAATAATAAATAATAAATATTAGATAATAACTAATAAATATTTAATAAATAATAAATAATATATAATATATAATACATAATAAATAATAAATAAATAATAGATAATAGATATAAAGAATAAATAATTAATAATTAATAATAAATAATGAATAATAAATATTAAATAATAAATAATACATAATACATAATAAATAAATAAATATAAATAATAAATAATAAATAATAAATAATAAATAAATATAAACAATAAACAATAAATAATAAATAGTAAATAATAAATAATAAATAATGAATAATAAATATTAAATAATAAATAATAAATAATACATAATAAATAAATAAATATAAATAATAAATAATAAATAATAAATAGTAAATAATGAATAATAAATAATGAATAATAAATATTAAATAATAAATAATAAATAATACATAATAAATAAATAAATATATATAATAAATAATAAATAATAAATAATAAATAAATATAAACAATAAATAATAAATAATAAATAATAAATAATAAATAATAAATAATAAATAATAAATAATAAATAATAAATAATAAATAATAAATAATTAACAATTAATAAATAATAAATAATTTTAAATTGTAAATAATAAATAAATATAAATAATAAATAAATATAAATATTAAATAAATAATAAATAATGAATAATAAATAACAAATAAATATAAATAATAAATAATAAATAAATTTAAATATTAAATAATGAATAAATATAAATTATAAATAATAAGTAAGTATAAATAATAAATACTAAATAAATAATAAATAATAAATAATTAATAATAAATAATAAATAATAAATAATAAATAATAAATAAATATAAAAAATAAAAAATAAATATAAATAATAAATATAAATAATAAATAATAAGTAAATATAAATAATTAATAAATATAAATAATAAATAATAAATAATAAATAAATCATAAATCATAAATAAATAATAAATATAAATAATAAATATAAATAATAAATATTAATAATAATTAATAAATAATAATTAATAAATAATAAATAATAAATTATAAATAATTAATTATAAATTATAAATTTTAAATTAGAAATTATAAATAATAAATAATAAATAACCAGTAACAAATATTATTATTATTAATATTTTATTATTATTAATAATAAATAATAAATAATAAATAATAATTAATAATTAATAATTAAATATAAATAATAAATAAATTATAAATTATAAATAATAAATAAATATAAATAATAAATAATAAATAAATATTAATAATAATTAAATATAAATAATAAATAAATATAAATAATAAATAATAAATAATAAATAAATAATAAATAAATAATAAATATATAAATATATAAATAATAAATATAAATAATAAATATAAATACTAAATATAAATAATAAATATTAATAATAAATAATAAATAATAAATAATAAATAATAAGTAAATATAAATAATAAATAATAAATAATAAATAAATATAAATAATAAATAATAAAGGAAACACATGTAAAAGTATGAAAAGACGTGATATGGGATGAAAAATCATGAAAACGCATGAAAAAGGATGGAGAAGCATATGAAGAATGAGCCATTAGAAAGAATGAGAACGCATGAAAACTCGTGACAACTCTGGAAAACTCCTTAATAATTCAACAAAATCATCATAATAACCCACAAAAAACCATTGATAAAGATAACAAGTCATGGAAACCTAAATAAACAGCAATAAATGGAACAACCATTAAAACCCATCAAAACGGTCCTAAAGAGACAAAAACATTGGACTCACATTAACAGAGATAACATATGATCCGAGAGTCCATTTTAGATCTGCGACCTATCAAATCAATGATCCTAAAACGATCTTCAACCTGAAAGGTGAAAGAGTCTGAATGGACACGCAGATCAGAAGTTACAACCATTAAAAAAAAGCTGATGGGGAACGGGTG
Source organism: Viscum album (assembly GCA_963277665.1). Classification (NCBI taxonomy): domain Eukaryota; kingdom Viridiplantae; phylum Streptophyta; class Magnoliopsida; order Santalales; family Viscaceae; genus Viscum; species Viscum album. Next base: position 763,461,103 of record OY728119.1, on the reverse strand, counting down.
CTAGAAACGAGGCATTGAAAAACATAACAAACCTGATACCCACAAAAAGTCCAAAACATATGATCTAGCAGTGCATGTGGGCATAACGACCAATCAAACTAAAGCTCATGGAATGAGCTATGATCTGGCAGGTGGAGGAGGCCGAATTGACACGCGGATCGAAAGTTAGGTCCTTTTGAAGAAAAGTTCGACGGGACACCGGTGACGAAAACATGGTTTTGGAGGCCTTCAGAGGGGTTTCTGGGGTCGAAAAACATGAAAGAAGCATGGTTGTGTACATTTGATGTGAAGATCTCTTTGCTGGCTTTGATTTGATATGTGGTAGAGCCCAAATGGACAGCCGAAGCGAATGTTATGGCTGTTTGAATTCGGAGAACTTTTTTCAACATTCTTATAACTCTAATATCTTCCGCACCTTAGACCGTCTCATGGTTTTGATTAAATGTCCCTCTAGATCTCCTTATATGATTCGATTTGACTGGTCGTGGTGCTTCAACAGACACCTGGATCAAAAGTTATGGTCGTTTTAGTGATTTCGGGGTTTCTCTTGTTTTTTTATTTTTTCATTTCATTTCGCGGCGGTTTTACCGAAACCGTCGCAGTTTCGCAGTGGTTTTAAAAAAACCACTACTAATCCTATAATAAATTAAAAAAATAATAAAATAAAATAAAAAATAATAATTTTTTTTGGCATTTTGCGGCGGTTTTTTCATAGCTGTTTAAAAACCGCCCCGAAATGACGGCCCGAAACGCGTTTAGCGGCGGTTTTTAAAACCGCCGCTAAACGGTAGTTTTCTCGTAGTGTTTTTTATAGGAAATTGTTTTTTGGTTAAATATTTTTTAATATTGAAATATTAAAAACAATAGTAGAGAAAGAATGATTATGGCCTAGATATATTTTAGATTGTAGATTTTTTATTCAGTAAGTAGGATGCTACTTATAGTCATTTGAAAATTTATAATGGTTAGATAACCTAGAAACAACAATAACTTGGGGATGTGGTAAATTTATTTAAAAAAACAATATAATGATTGATTTTAGTAACTGAAATGATTTTTTTAAAGATCTTAGGATTTCCTTTCTATCTATGAATGTGTATTTCTTTATTTTGATCCCTCTTGGAATCTCCATGGTCGTTTATTGATGAAGTGTGGTCCTATTATAATGTATTGATATCATCAATTAAAACCCCACTGGAAAAAATATTATAGACATGACCTTCAGATAGATGCATTATTTATTTCGTTTGATATATAGAGGAATTGTATATATGGTGAGAAATGTGAAATATATAATGGTAGTAAATTCTTATATTATAAATAATGTCAAAAATAATTAACAATTATATATGATATAATTATAGAACCGATTAAAGATTATTATTATACAATTTAGTATCATGCATGTATTGTGAGAAAGGTAAGCGATGGCTTGAATCAAATATATAATGAATCATTAACTATGCTATATTTGGAAAATGAATCATTATATAATGGTTTAATACATTTTTTCTGTAAATTATTTTATGCAGTAACACTTTTCTTTTTGGATCACTCATCAGTTTAGTCATATTTGATATAAATTAATCAAAGAGATACAAAAGGAAGAGCATAGTTTACATGATATTTTAAATGGTAAAAATTGATATTTTTCTAGAGTTTAATATTTATATAAAAGGTTATATATGATTTGGAAGGAGGGTTTTAATTCCAAATGATTCCTAGTTGAAGAAGGTATTGTTATGTAAACATCATAACTCTATGTATAATATTCTCAATGATATATCAATGATGTGTTGAGACCTTCCTTAATAGGTTTTGTGGGATGATAGGAATAATTTAATATATATCATTTTACTGTGAAATATTTTACTTTTTAGATGGTAAAAAGTGAAAAATTACTATTGGTGATGTGTCATCTTTTTTCACTACTCAATGAAAATGAGAGATCATATGATTGGATTTTGTGGAGGGATTAAAAATTACATATTAAGGTAATTATGTGACTTTTGTTTCTTTATTATTTTGCTAAATATTTTATTGAAAAACATATTTGAGATACTATATATTTTCAAACATAATTTGAAGGTAAAACCATTATATATTATAAAAAATTAATTTATGCTTGATAGTGTTCAAGAATAGAAAAATATATCTTTTTAAAATAAATAAATAAGATTAACAGATAGAACCTAGCCTTTAAATAGTCAGGCATGAATAATATTAAATAAATTATGATATATATATATATGACTTACACATTAATAATTTATTAGAAAATACTTACTAAATAATAACTCATTTTTTTGTAATGTTATTCTATTCATAAAAAAAATTCATCAAAAATTATTTTCTGTTTTTGTTAGAAAATATTTTTTTTAATTAAAAAAACAAATTACATGAAAACAATTATCCTAATTTTTTAAATTAGGAAATAAAAATTATCTTAAGGTTAAATTTTGGGAATTTTGTTTCAAAAATATTTACATTGTATTGAATAGTGAATATGAGGATTTTTTAGTGTCACGCCATTTCTATAAATTTCATAAAAATAATTTTACATTATTTTTTGAATATTATTTAAGGTAATATATTTATTATTATTTTTATATTTAATCCTATTAAGTTTTTTTCATATTTAAATGTTATTTTATTATAAGTTTATATTTGAGATTTAAATTTGGTTTTTTAAATAGTTTTAAATATCATTATATTCATACAATTTTATTAATAGTTAAAATCCATAATGAGGAATTATTTAAATGAAATTTTTAGATAATATATAATTTCATATTAGTTTAAATTCATAAATTTATTATTACTACTTATAAAATTAATTAAAAATAATCTTTTCATAAAAAATTCACTTCATGGAAAAAATACTTTTTCATTGTGTTCATGATATTTACTTTAAATTATATAATTTTTGTTATGTAAATTTAATTTCATAAATTTTATATAATATTTGGAAAAATAAAAATTTATTTTATCTATGATATGAGAATTATTTTTAGGTCATAATTTATAGTTAAAAATAGAAAATCTTCTTTATTTAGGTTTATGTAACAATGGATTTGACGAGGGATAAGAAAATAAGTTAAAGACTAAAATGATATAAAACATTATTAAAATTATTTTTTATTTGAAATATGTTGATCTTTACATGTTTTATACATGATAATGTTACATTTTTGGGCCTTATTCCAAGTGAATAACTTATGTAAACATTATTCTTTGTGAGAGTTTGGGCCATAACATAAGATACGTGAATCACTACGCATCCTGAAGGGTTAGGAATCAAGTCACACATAGTTTTGAGAAACGGAATCCCATTTGGATCTAGCACTCGCTTGGGAAACTTACATAGAACCAAGGGTTATCTTACCATTCATCACCATAGATCTTAAATCGATATGCTGAATACTTAACTGAAAAATAATAGACCCATTACAGTTTAATATATTTTATTAGGGATGACAGAATCAATATAGGTTAATGAAATTTGGTTAGTACATTGGTTCCCACAGTTTTATGTAAAGCGATCATGAAGAAGGTCACCCAACATGAGTGGAAGGGCATATTGTATCCATGCAGTTTAATGTCATGCGGTTTGGATAAATCATAATGTAGTTAAAATTTATGTGATTAGGATAATGGTTCATAGTTGTTTAACATCATGCATCATGGACGTACATGGTTATATGTTGTTTAATGTCACACTCCTAGGATGATTATCAAATAATTACCAAAATTATTTCTTTAGGAACCTTGTATTGTTAGGAGTTGTGATGATATTTCCATCCATTGAAATTAATGCATATGATCAATTGTAGTAGACCTTATTTATTACATATCATATTTACCATTTTTTCTCCAATTTCAATAGTTTCTTTCTTAGAATCATTACAGTTCTAAGGACCAACATCATTTCTCTTTTGAGGAAAGATGTGAGGAAAATCTGTTGTTTAAGGCCTGTAGAATATTGTTTTGGTAGACTTCCAAGTGGTGTATAGTGTAAAATCCTTTCAAATCGAGTCACCATAACATGTGAAATCATTTCTGGTATTGGTAATCTATGGAAAATCGATAACAAAAAGTGATGTCGGGAAATGATAGCTTAAATTGAATGGGAATCACTCCCTTCGTCCCATATACTAATGAATAAGGGGCCACTTGAGTTGGTGTGAAATTTGTGGTCTGGTAATCCCATAAACTATGTAGGGGATTGTATGGCCATTATTTCCTGTATGTTTCTACCAAATTCTAGAGTATATTGGATAGGTTATTTGGGAAGACCTCTCTAAGCTTATTTTCTGCTGCATGGTAGTGGGATGAACTATTTCCTTGATGTCATACTCTTGATATAAATTGTCTAATTGGCCAGATCTATAATTAGTTAAATTTTATGTTAGTATTGTGTGAAAAAACAAACAATATGGTGATGATTTTGGCTTTCAAAAAGCTGAAAATTCTTTTTTACCTGATCTCTTTAATGGGAAAAACCTCTTCTGATTTGGAAAAGTAGTAGGTTCCTGTGAGAATATACATGAATTTTTGGGTTGTGGAAGGAGGGTATTTCCCCATGACATCCATTCCCCATAAGAAAAAAGGCAATGAGTACATGGATATGTTACTAAACTCTAGGGGCTAGTGAAGAAATTCGAAATAACTTAGATATAGTGGAACTTATTGGTGAACTGATCACAATCTTGAATCATAGTGGGTTGATAGTAACTAATACATAGAATTTGTTGAGAGAGCATGGATTCTAATTGATACACTCCACAAGATACATCATGCCCATATTTAATGATGGTGGTTATATATTAATCATTAATAAACTTGATAAGGACTCCAATAAGGCACACTTATAGTGGACCATTTTATGATTTTTTCAATTATATAAGAGAAATATGGTTTCACATCTCTGGATTTTTTCCCATTGAGCCTTATTTGGTTGGATTTCTCCCTTTTGAAGGTAATCTATAATGTGATTCATCTAGAAATTGGTCAGACCATGCTTCTTAGATATGGTATTGATCAAATTGATATCTTCCACCTTGTATTGGACATATGGTAAAACCATTTGGCGGTGGGTAATGCTGATAATTTTTTCATTCTGATCAGGGATGGCTAGAGTTGTGGAGACCTTTTGTAATGCATCTTCATGCACTATTTTTTAATGGTGGATACAAGTAAATGACTTCTATAACAGAAACTATTCCATTATTTATCAAACATGGTTCATTAAAGGGGTCATCTCCACTTTCGTGATAGCATAGTCAATATAGACATTCTTAATGAGTGGCTCTAAATATTCTTTTACCTTGAGGTGTTTGGATTGTACATAAAGTTTTGGATCTAGGAATGTAACAAGGTCCTCATATGTTGCTTCATTATTGGTGCACTCCTCTGACAGTAAGAACTAATAGGGAAGAACTACGTTTTCAACAGATATGAGTACAAATCATAGCCCTACTTTCTTTTACCTAGGGTTCTTCCATCCTTTTTCCTGTCAGTATTCTTGTGTAATTATGAATGTTAATTTACAACATATAGAGATCCTTCCCAATAGATAACATAAACTCATTTATCAGCACAACTTCCAATGGATCCACCTCTATTGAGGGATGATCTATCTTGAAATCCTTTAAATCCGGGCCATTGAATGATCTATGAGTCAATAATAATATTTTAAACTTCTTTAGGACGATTTCCCACAATGAAAGGTGGTCAGTCAACATTGGATGGATGAGAATATACTTGAGTGGTTTTCTACATGAGACCAAGTGGAACTTGTAGTGATGAATGAAATTCCCTAACTTCAGGACTTCAAATATAAAATCCATGTAGCTCTTCTCAATATTTGAATACCATGTATCAACATCGATCTGGTTTTCTTTGAGATAACAACGACTACTTTGGCTTTTGGTTTTGTTATTCTATGACATAAAGGTGCTTGGTGATCTCTACATGGAATTCAGAAACATAATGAATGTTATTCATTCGATAGAAGACATTAGAATTAGTGGGATTTAGCGATATATCATTATATTGTCAAACGATTCCTGAAAATCATCATTCCATTGATATTATAACGATTTTGTTCATCATCCTAGTGAAGGGAAAAAATTTACCTATGAGGTTGGATAAGATGTTACAAATGTAGGACATGTTTCCTTGGAATCTTATCAACATAGTGAGGTTTTTGATGAGGTGACATCCCAACTATAGAATTTGTCTTCTCAGGATCAAATTCGATGCCATCATGGTGTATGACAATGTTGAGGAATTTCCTTATGGTTATCATGAATGAAAAATTTAGGGGAACCATTTTTAGACTATGCTATCATAATTTGATGAATGTAGATTCCAGATATGATAGGTGGTCTTAAATATATACCGAATTAACCGCTAAATCACCCACATATCATATAGAGAACATTCCTAGGAAGGGTTTTTAGATGTAGTGAATGGAACGTTGATAAGTGGCACCCACATTTTTCGAACCAAAGGGCACTGTATTGTAGAAAAATACTCATAGGGGCCCTAATAGAAGTTTATTATTCATCATATTGGGATATGCAGACGTGGTTATTTCTTGGATATCCATCCATGGACAAGAGATACATGTATCTGGTAGTTGTATCAATCAGAAATTAAGTGATCGGGACCGAGAAACCATCTTTCAGGAAGTGTTGATTAATATCCATGAAATCGATACATAATCTGATTTTCCAATTTTTCTTTTCGATGAGAAGTATATTTTCATTCATATAGGAAATTATACTTCCCATATGAAGTTATCATGGCTGATCTTGTCGATTTTAGTCTCTATTTTGGAATCTTTTGTCAAGTGAGTCCATTTGAAAGCATGATTAAAACCACAATGGTGTCTCTGTAGGACCAGGTGGTGAGTGGATACATCATGATTGATACTGGGTATTTTTATATAGTTTCCTGTGAAAATATTTTGATTTTACTTTGGGAAGAAATTATATAACTCTTTCCCTTTATATGACATTCCCTCCCAAATCTGAGTGAGATGCGAGTCTTCTTCAATACCAATGATTATTTACCCTTGTTCATAAATGTTTCTAGAGAAACCCTCCTCAAACGTGAGAGGTAAATACCTAATATCATCTTATTTCTCCTCATCCATATCCTCTAACCTTCATCATTATCTAGAAGATACAATTCTCGAGATGATATGTTCAGAATTGGGAGAGGAGTCGAAACTCATGGCTTTTGAGGATCAAACATATTTATATGTCCCAACTGACTCTGGGGAATTCTCAAGATAGGGTAGAGTGAATTTTTAATGAGTTTCCATGCCTTCTATTGGTGACAAGGCATTACAGTATTCATTTTTGGCTGATTCTGGAACCACATGGATTCGTGATGATGGGTTATGGGTGATTTTATTTGATCACTCTCCATTGTCAATGGGGCTCGTGCAATTTTTAACACCGCGTGATTGGTTTCCATGACTAATATCATAAAAAAGGCTGAATATATGTCTACATTTTTACACATGAACTCCACCTAATTGATGGGAAGTATGTATTCTTCACTGAGATGCCTAAAAGGGTCTCCAACAACCACATCAAGTCTATTTTGTGTAATAACACGAACATTTATGAATAAAATTACATTTATTTTAATTTAATATTTTATGAATTTAGAAAAAACATGAAAAAATTTAGTTTTATTAAATAATATTGGATTTAAACGACCATTATGTATCCTTATCATTGATAATACAACTATTGAAAAGTGACCACCTAACTGGTATACATATAAGATTTTAACAAAACCTTTTGGCAGTGACAATGGAGGTGATAGCCTCAACCAGTTGGATCATACCTATGAAGACAATTTATAAGATCTTATTGGGGATATAAAATTTTTGGAATTTTTCGTAAACCAATCCCAATCCGAGATCCCACAACTTTTGAATGAGAGAAACTTTTTACATGAGAAGTTCAAGCTCATCGAGCTCACGACCCAAACCCTCTTCAAAGAATGGACCCATGAAAGACCCTCTGTCACACACCTCAATTTTAGGGAATATGCTTGTGTAATATAGGGATATATAACAAGAACCTATCAATATTATTATGTGCATTATTTTTTATTAAATAATGAGTATAAATTAATTATTTTAATTTTTAAAATTATTTTTAATGAAAAAATTGTATTTTTTGTTAATATTCAAATTAAATTTAGAAATATATTTTGATGAATTATTGTTTTTTTAATTAATTATATATTAATAAAATATTATTAATAAATTTATTTTATTAAATATAAAGGATAGTATAATTTTTATGCAGTCTATTGTAATTTTTATTAAGGTTGAAAAATTGTTTTTTTGAAAACAATTAATTTTCAATAAATGGTGGATTTTAACTTAAAAGATAAAATTGAAATATTTCTAAAATTACTTATATAAAATTAATATTGTTTTTGGAATCTATACATCAAATTTATCTAAAGAATAATTTTTCATAATTTTTTTAATATAGTCGAATATTTGGGAAAACATTAAACACCGTCAAAATATATAATGTATTTTATGACAAGATAATTACCAAATAGTTATGTAATAAAATGATATAAAAGGTATATGCAAAAAATATAAATATTTTTCCTTTAAAAAAATTAAATGTTAGCTTCATTTGATTAAATTTATAATGCCATAGTGAATCATCCAATACATATAATATATTTTCAAATTTCAAAATCATTTCCTTGAATGTGTTACACACCTCCACATAAGTGAAGACAATATTTTATTATATTATACTATTATCATTTAAAAAAATTATATCTCCCACCTTTTCCATAATCCATTTTAAAAACATTAGAATGATTTGTGGTTTTGAATACTTTAGTGTCTAGTGTCTAAAACCAAAATAATAAGGAATTCCCCCACCTTCCCTATATAAACCCACCAAAGAACCCATTTATCATCACTCATGTGCATTGATGATCGACCAATATCTGCCCATACTCCCTATATTCCTCCTAAGGTTCCCCCAAACTACCATTAAGCATCAACCAAGCCTTTGGGGTCACACATCAATGTTATGAATTCCTCTCCCCCACTTTGAATTCAAGCACATTGGTTTGATATTATTTCTTCTAATTGCAATTTATTTTATTAAAATTAATTCTCAATAATTAAGATCTTATAAAATTAATTTTCTTTCAATGTTTTATCATTTATAATCCCCTATTTTGAACATTATTTAAGCCTTTACAATGTATAAATTCCATACGGTATCCTCAATTTCCTCTCCCCATTTAAAATTCAAGAATATTATTTGGAAGTATTTCTTGTAGTTTTAAATGGTTATAGTTTAATTCATATAGTCAATAAATTACATTACATTTGATTTTATTTAAGTTATTGATCATTTGTACTCTTATATTTTTACCCATACCTAAGACGATACTATATTGAAATTCTGTAAGGGGTCTCTCTCTCTCATTTTTCTCAAAGAAAATATTTTATGTCATGATTTTTTTTATTTACATTTACTCATTTTGAGAAATGTTATTACATAAATCATTACTGTCTATTTTATTTATACATGGTGGTAACTTCCATTCACTCCCATTATCCTCATATGATCATTTAAACAAAGTAGTTACAATTCCAAAATTCCATAAGGGATTTCTCTATTCTCATTTTCATTCAAGGATATATTTTATGTTATGACACAAAATTCCATTTAAAATATTGGGATATTATGTTACCTAATCCCTTTATTGAACAACCCATTTATAAATAATGATATAACCCCTTCTCTCTCATCAACCTAATTTATGTATTTCTACATGATGCTGTTATACTTCCAAAATTGCACCATTATTTTCCATGCTAAAATCATCATGTAGTGAATTCAATACCCATTAATCTACCATGGGTATTCACGTTTTTGCACAAATACATATCTAATTTCAACATGAAATTATTAATTCAACATTCCTTGATTGTGGAAAATATGAAGATGTGGAGTGAATCCATGTTATATGATATATATGGACTATTAAGCATGGGATTTAAATGTTTGTAAAGGTTGTTCTTAGATAGAAATACAATGAATTGGGTAATGTTTAGTATCATGATACATCATTTCAGTATAGGGGTTTACCTGATTCCTGTATAGTAAATATTCCACCATGTTTGGATTGGGGTTTACCTGATTTCATTTTGTTAACTATGTAGTTATTTTGGTATTTACCACATTTCCATGTAATTATAATCATGATATATCATGCCTTTATGTTCATGTTTCTATTATGCTCCATTTATATGAATAATTCATAACATGTATTATATTATTCTTTTAATGCCCTTTTTACTCCCTTACTAGCCATTATAGCTCACCCTTTTCGTCTGTATGTCCTTAGGATACCTAATGCAATGCTAAGTATGAATGAATTTTGTTGTCATGTAAAAGAAGTTTTCATTAAAGATGCGTATTTCATGTTTCAAGTTGTTATGTAATGATCTTATGCCCCAAAACACATGAAATCTAGACCTTTTGTGTTTTATTACGTTCATTTTTAGGTAATAATTCATGACTAAATATGAAATAAAGATAAGTGTTTTTATAGTTGGTATCAAAGAAGAGATTTAGTTATTTTTGGAATTATGATTAGAAAACACTAGTGAAACCCCTTTGGGATAAGAATAAGTGTATGAAAAACAGCCCTAAATTTTTGTAAATATAGAGTAAGTGGTTTTTAAGGAAAATACATCCATATATGAAAACAAACTAGTATAGGTGGATCTAGAAAAAAGGTATCTATGGGTAAAACACTAAAACAACACTTTGAGCTACTCTTGAAGGGAAATTGGTGCGTGAAAATGAGCCTTACTACACTTTTGGTTCGACATTACCAGAGGATATGATATGGTAAATTCCTAAGAATAGTAAGAACCATTATTAAGGGAAAAAAATTTAAGAATATAATATTTGGAAAAGATCACGGATAACTTAGATTGAAGACTATGAATTCAAATATTATGGAAATTAATTTAATTTATATGGTATCTCTTAAATTTCATTTGATTACCATTTATGTGTTTAATAGTTCAAAGTTACTCATCACTATGTATATGTAAAACCAGAATAAAAAACTAAAAATTTGGGTTATCATCTATATTTCAACACATTCTTTTATATCATAATAGTCTATTAGAACAATCAAAACATAATAATAAATCATGGAATTAGAGATGTCAGTTAAAATATAAAATGGTTATATTGTAGTATCCCATGTATATAACACTACTATTGTCACAATTTATGGATTTAGTGTCCGATAGAACATCATCATACTCCCTCAGGTAGAATTTTATGAAATTATTATCATGGATTGAATGTCCTTATATATAGCCAACAATAATTGTTATGAGAGGGAAATCACTCTCCGTATGGTGAATCATCCCCCAATTCAATACAAGTGTAAGGTAGAGGATTAATCTTATTTAGCACCATAAATTCAATAATGGATATTAATACACAATGATCAAGCATATTTGTATCAGATGATGGAGTCTAAGTAATGAAACATACTCAAAGACATGCATATTGTGATGGAATTCCCAGATGGGATTCTCGAAGGTTTTTAGGTCATCCTTCAACAAGAGATGTTAAATTTTCAATTGATCTCAAAACTAGGAAGTTTCCAATATCCAAGACTCTATATAGAATAACTATAGTGGAGATTGAAGTGCTAATGAAATAGCTACAGGAAAATCTAGATAGAGGGTTTATATGCTCAAGTACTCCACCATGGGGTGCAATAGTCCTCTTCTTCAAGGATAAGGATAGATTAATGTTCCTTTACATTGTTTATAATCAACTCAAAACATTCATGATAAAGAACAAGTATCCATTTCCATGAATTGATGACATGTTCAACCAACTACGTAGAGCACGATATTTCTTCAAGGTGGTTCTATGTATGTGATACTACCAGGTATGGTTGAAGAAGGAGAATATCCCCAAGACTGATTTTCATACACTCATAATTCATAGTAATGCCATTCAGACTCACTAATGATCCATAAATCTTCATGGGCATGATGAAAATAAAATTTAGAGATCACCTCAAAAAAAATTTGGAATTATTTATAGATGATATTCTAATATAATCCAAAAAAAATAAGAGAATGAAGAGCATATGAGCACTGTGCTAAATATCCTACAAAAATTGAATCTTTATTCAATGTAAAAAAAGTGTGTGTTATGGTTTAAGGAAGCCTATTGTTTATGCATATCATCACAAGAAATGAGATATATGTGGATTCTTAAAATAGTCAATCGATGTATGTCCAAGGACAACAACTATGATGGATATCAGTAGGTTTCTGGGGTTAGCTAGATATTATAAATTATTTTTTAGAAATTTCTCACAATTGTAAAACCCTCTTACCATGATAACATGGATGGGGGTAAATTTTTATTGTAATGATTAATGTGAAGAATGGGTTTTGTAGTTGAAGATTAATCATATCACTACCCGTATGCTCACACTAGCCACATGTGGGTAAATTTTCATAATCTTCAGTGATGCTTCAAAGTGGGGCCTAGGCTGTGTGTTGATGCATAATGAAAAATTAATTTCATATGCCTCAAGGAATTTAAAATTTTTTGAGCCAAACTATTTAAAACATGATTTGGAGTTGGAAGCAGTGATATTGTGTTGAAAATATGGAGGCATTATCTCATTGTATAGAAGTATTAAATTGTTATGTATCAAAAAAGTATCAAATATATATTCACACAAAAATAGATGAATATACACCAACTATGATGGTTATATCTCATCATGGATTAAAACTACTCAATCCATTACCATCCAGGTAAAACAAACAAGGTGGAAGATGCTCTATGTAAAAAGTAACTAGTAATTCTATCATTGATAAGTATTTAAAAGGATCCAATATTAATATATTAGATTGATATAAACTTGGGAATTAGAAAGAAGGTCAATCATCAATCCTTTCACAAAATATTACTCAAGCCACTCTTTTGGAAAGGTTAATGGATAATCAAAATTTTGATGTAAGAATTCATAAGGATATAGAAACTTTTAGAAAAGGGAAATCCTCGAAGTTCAATATTAACGAAGAATGAATGGTGAGATTTGGGTCAAGAATATGTGTTTCATAAAATCTATAGATAAGGAATAAAGATATGGATGATGCAGATAGTTCAAAGTTATCTATTCACCGATGAATCATTAAAATGTATCGAGATCTCCAAGTGTACTATTAGTGGACAACATGAAGAAGGTGATTTCCAAATATACATCAGTGTTCTTTATAAATCAGAAAGTGAAGGTTGAGTGGAATAATTCTATAGGGATAATGAAACCATTACCCATACCCACATGGATGTTAAAAAAACCATGGGATTTATCAACACACTTATAAAGACATTCTAGGGAAACACTTGAATTCAAGATGATGTGGATTATCTTACCAAGACAGTAAAATTAACTTGAACTATATAGTATTTCTCACTAGACAAGCTAGAACATATATATATCATAGAAGTGGTGAATATGCAAAGAGTTCCATTATCAATTGTGTCTGATCAACATCTATGATTCAACTATATGTTCTAAAAGAATCTATAGTAAATTCTAAATACTGAATAGAATTTCACCATGACCTATCACCCTCAAATTGATGGAAAATTTGAGGGTACGATCCACAAAGTTGAGGACACATTGGGATCTTTATCAATGTACATAAAATGTGGATGGGACCAACATCTTCATTTGGTAGAGTTTAATGACAACAATAGTTTCCACCCAAGAATCCAGATGGATCTTTATGAATCCTTTTATGGGAAGAGGTGAAGAACACCGACATGTTGGGATGATGTTTGGGAACAACGTGTTCATGGTATGGGAATTTCCAAAGAAATGTTTGAGATAGTTAAGACCATTCATCAGCACATCAAAGATTCCCATAGTTGAAAAAATATCTATGATGACAATCATCGATGATTCCAAGAGTTTGATGTTGTAGACATGGTATTAGAACTCATATCACTATGGAAAAGAGTTATGAGTTTTGGAAAAAGAAATAAATATTAGTCCAAGGTATATCATATTTTTTGAGATCCTTCATCAGATCAGAGCTTTGGCCTATAGACTATCACTCCAACTGAAGCTATCTTGTATTCATGATGTATTCCCTATATCACTCTTGAGGAAGTACATAACTAACCCATAACACATAAAAAATACATAGGTGCTACCATTAGAGAATAACCTCTCCTATTTGGAGATTCCGGTGAAGATATTATATCATAGAGAAAAAATTGTGTGAAATAAAAAAATGTCCCTCATCAAAAGGTTGTGGTGAAACTAGATGATTGAAGAAGTGAGGTGAGAACCATAGGATGGGATGACGCACAGTTACCCTCATCTATTTTAGTTTTGGAAATGGACAACATATGGGTAAATTTTCTTAAGGGGGGAATGATGTAATGACTTGAACAATTATGAATTAAATTCACTTTATTTTAATTAAATGTCCCCTGGATTTGGAAAACACATGCACTCCTTTTTTATTATATGCAATTTGATTTTAATAACCATTATACATCCTTTCTGTTGATAATAAAACAATTTAACAATGATCATATGACTAGTAGAAATATAATATTTTTACATATACATTTGATGATGGCAAAAAATGTGATGGCATCAACTAGTAGGATTGTACCGTATGAATCCCATTTATCAGAGATTCCGAGGGACCAAACATTTTTGGGATTTTCCCTAGACCAATCCCAGTTTCAGATCCTATAACATAATCTTGAGAGAAACCGTTTAAAGGAAATGTTCAAGCTCTTCGAGATCACAACCCAAACCATGTTCACCGAATATCCCCAAGAAAGCCTCACCATCTCACACCATACTCTTAGAGAGAATGCTAGTGTAAAAATGTTATTTGTAACAAGACCCTATCATTTATATTATATGAATTATTTTTTTATATCATAGTAAATATTCTTTAATTTTATTATTGATACTTTGTAAATGTTTTTTAAAAGCATAAATATCATTTTTGATTAATAATAAAATAGAATTAATAAATCTAATTTGGTTAATTCATTGATTTTAGAATTAATGTACTATTTAAGAAAATATTATTATTAAATTAATTTTATTAAATATAAATGATTGTATAATTTTTATGAATTCAATTGTATTTTTTTATATTTTAAAAACTGTTTTTGTAAAAACTAGCCAATTTTAAATAAAGTGGGGTTTTTATATAAAAAGTTAAAATTCAGATATTTATAAAATTATTTAGATAAAATTAATATTGTTTTCTAAATTAGGATGTGAAATTATCCAATGATTATTTTTTCATAATTTTATGAGACAACAGGTTTTTTGGGTCAGAATTAAATACCATTTAAATATATAATGTGTTTTATGATATCACAATAACCCATATGTGATATAATAAAATACTATAATATTTATCTTCAGCCAAAAATATATTTTAACCATTAAATAATGTTATTTTAGGTTTGTTTTATTCATTTTATAATGCCTTAGTGAATCCTTTACGATATATAAAATATTTTATGATTTTAAAATCATTTTTTTTAAAGTGTGGCTCACCTCTAAATAAGAAAAGAAAATATTTTAATATCTTCGTCAATTAATCATTTAAAATAATTTATACCACTCCCCATTTCCAGAATAAATGGGAAAAACCCATGGAATGGTTTTTGGTTTTGTATATTTTAGGTTATAGTGTGCAAAACCAAAACAATAACGAATTCATCCACCTTTCCTATAAAAACCCACCCAAGCACTGATTTCTCTTCATTCAAGATCTTTGATGCTCAACCAACCTTTTAACCATAATATTTAGAGTCCTCCGAAGGTTTCCCAAAACTCCCAATAAGCCACCCCCATTATTTTGGGTTTATACATCCAAGTAATGGATTCCTCTCATCCCCTATTAATTCAAGCACCTTATTTGAGCGTAGTTATTTTAATTTCAATTTCTTGTATTCAAATTCATATTTAATAATTAAATTACAGTCATATTTGTGTTATTTTAATGAGTTATCTTTTATCCTACACCATTCAGACCCTTACCTAAGCTGTTACTATAATGAAATTCTATAAGGGATCCTCATTTTCCTCACCTCATTTCAAATTCAAGAATCATATTTGAAATTAGTTCTTGTAGTTTCAAATATTTATAATGGAATTCATTTATAATACTAAAATTAATATCTATTTTATGATATTTCAATGATGGTTCATTCATCCTCCACCATTAGGCCCTATTCCTAAGACGTTATTCTATAGAAATTCCACAAGGGATCTCCCTCTCTTCTTGTTCATCAAGCACCTCTTTTATGACTTTCCTTTTAAATTAAATTTTAATTATTTGAGATATGTTCATCCATAAATATTTATTAGAAATTTTAAGTATACATTATGGGATATTTATTTCACCCCCATCAATCCCCCCAATGATCATTTAAACCCACCTATTACTAGGATGAAATTAAGTAAGGGATTTCTCTATTCCCATTTCCATTCAAGTATTTATTTTATATTATGAATTTAAATTCCATTCCACTTGTTGGGATATTTTGTTACATGATCCTTTTACGGGTCATAACCTTTATAAATAACTAGAGACCCATTTGACTCTCATCAACCCAAGTTATGAATTTCTATATGACGTCGTTATGATCCCAAAATTGCACTACCATTTTCTATTAAAAAGTCATCATGTAGATAAAACCATACCCATTCATCTATCAAAGTTTTTCCCCTTCATGAACATATACTTATCAAATGTTTAATTACATGTATAAATTCCACATTCCATGATAATGGAATAAATGATTATGTTCAATGAACCTATGCTATATGATCTATGTGGAACACATAAGCCTAATATTGAAATGATTATGACGGGTTCATACTGATAGCGCTCCAATGAGTTGGGTAATGTTCTGTATCATGATACATCATGTTGGAGCAGGGTTCTACCTAATTGTTTATAGGACTTTTTTCTACCATGTTGGGACATTGGTTTTCCTGATTCATTTATGTTAACAATGAAGTGTTTTAATTTGTTTCCACATTTCCATGTTATGATAAACATGCTATATCATGACTTTGTGTTCATGATTCTCTTATGGTCCATTATTATACCTATTTACTAACATGTGAAGTAATATTCATGTGATGCCTTTTTTAATCCCCTACTAGGCCATATAACTCAACCTTTTCTTATATATGTCCTCATGATACCCATGAAATGCTATGTACGAAGGACTATTGTGGCCATGTAAAAGAATATTTCAATAAAGATGTGTATTTAATGTTTTATGTTGTTATGTAATGTTTCTAATCCTCAAATACACTAGAAATATTGATATTTTGAGTTTTATTAGTTGAATGTTTATGTAATAAATCATTTCAAAATATTAAATAAATTTATTGGATGTTATATCTGGAGTTGTGACCCAATAAATCCCATCTCTCGAAGGCAATTTCCATTTCAGGACATAGAATCCCACACAGATGTAGTGTGACTCACAAGAATCATATGGGGCCTTATTAGCATACAATTTCCTATTATGTCAATTAATTATATACATGAGGCACTGATGGTTGGATGAGGCATTTTTTAATTCTATTGTTGGTTGGGAATTCATAGTAGTAAATTGAAGGTCGTGTTTTTTGAGACCACAAAAAATTCTTAGTCAGAAACGTGGTAACCATGAAAAGTCTTTTTATTTTGTTGGCCCGATGGATTCTATTCACATTTATCATAACACAATAAGGTTTATGTGGATACTGTCTGATTTTCCCTATTCTAGCCCAGCCAATGAAGTCTCTGCATTGGAATGAAATTAAATCGTGATCCATTATCAATGAATAATTTTTCTATATCGACAATGTATTTATTACAAGACATGTAACAAGGTTTAATGTTATCATTTATAATGGAGTATTCATCATTATTCATAACAGAGATGACATCATGGAACTCTACAGGACCTGTATCTATTTTATAGACCTCAGCAAGGACTACTTTATCTTCGTACTTCTAGGGGCTCAGTAGAGATTCGAGGATTGCTTCCCTATGGTCTGATGACAAATTCATTGCATCCAATATTGACAGCTTGGTTTGTATAGAGGATAACTATCTCATGATGTCAAATATGTTCTCTAATGTTTCACACTTCCTATCTTAAGTATGTTCTTTCAATATAACATTAGAGGCCTGACCATTGGGTGTTGAGTGATCGGCTCTTGAGTAAAGAGCATATGATACTTCACAACTTTGTGGATTTAATTGAGGAGGTTTTTCACCACACCATGGGAGTTTAGAAATATATACCTCTTATAAAAGATACACAAGGATGATCGGGAGATGCTTTATTCTGATTGAGGAAATGATCATATCATGTTCCTACTGGGTCAATAGAAGGTCTATTCTCTATGTTTTTAAAAATTGATAGTTTGAGCAAAAGTGCAGCCAGAAATTAGGTTTCTTCAATGGTTGCATCTACCCAGGTATCGTGGGATTTAACAACCTCTTCTTTAGGATCAATGATTGGGCATGGGGAATTTGAGTTCATGTATATACTCTTAATTAGAGAAAGGATCCACTGTGTGAATGAATTGTTGGATCTAGAAATCAGTTCCTCACCTAATGATGAATTTTCCTGATCAACTTCTTCCATTGAAACCATTTGGCATGGTGGTTCCCATTATGCTGCTTGGTGGGGTAGTTACCATTGTTCCATTTTATGGGGCGGTGCTCGTTGCTATGTTTGGTGTGGTGGTGCCTATTGTGTTGTTTAGAGGGGTGATTCCCATTGTACCATTTTGCGGGGTGGCTCTCATTGTTCCATTTTGTGGGAGACTGCACATATATATAGATAAGTAGGATGAAATATGATATTGTCAAATACATATTTGGACATGGTGAGGATTATTATTCTTTGAATTTATCATTTCGGGCTGTGAAGGATCGTAGGACTGAGAATATTGACTATATCGCATCAGGAGCTGCTAAGGGCATAGTCAATTTCATCAACTATACTTGTAGGATACCATGCAATTGGTTAACTAGATTTCTAATTCATCCAACTATCTAACTTATATTACTTTTTTTGGGAAACCATTATTCATTACACTTCTTCATCAAGGTTATCGATTGAAACATATGTCACTTGTGTAAGCAGGGGTCTCTATTTTACTTTTTCAGAATCTACTATCATTTTTAGGAAGGCATTGTGGAAGAAATTCTCTTAGAAGGTGTGTCACAATATTCTTTTGTAGGGGAAATAATACTGCAGATCATCAAGAACAAATTCATCAACTCTCTTCGGTTCTGGTAGCTGAATTAAGAATTAATTTATTGTAGCTACACGGTAACCATGGACTTCATCACCCTTAATCAAATAGAAATTATTACTTAACACCACAAATTTAATTCCTATAGCTTTCCTTCGATCGTCTTGTCATGGTGGGGGTGGTTGTTGAGGTCCAGGGGGACTGCATGATTTTTTGTTGGCCTTGGAGCAGCAAATGGTGCAGGTGGTGGATAAAGAATAATGGAAGATTCTTAATCTATTCCCACCCATTTACCTAGTGCAGATGGGGTTTTCCTGAACATGATATTAGTCTCTTGGAAGGAATCATCGATCCTATGAGAAATGGTAGAGAATTATCGGTACCCACTTGTAAACTTCACTAGGATGACGAGTGCTCATAGATCATCATAATGATTATCAATGAGCATGTAAGTAAAATCATCTTGGGGGGAAAAGGATGGTTTTAGAGTAAGTTATATCATTCCATCAGTAAATTAAGTATAAAACTCTTTCATTCTCTCATGGATTTCAGTTCAAGTGATTGAAAAATACATTTTGTTGGGAATGTGGGACTTGACTGTAATATGAACATATGCTGGAAGTCCTCCATGAATGGTATTAAGTTAGTTGGAAAGATGGTATAACTCACAAAGTCTTAACCTTTTAGGGTGTGCACGAATCATCTGAGTCTAATTGCAATAAGTTTTATTTAGTTCCCATAATGGGATCATAGTAAGATTAGTAGTGCATAAGATATTGGTTTGGGTCCCTAGATCCAACGAACACTGGGAATATGGGGTTCTATATTTTTTATTGGTGGGACCTTTCTTATCCACTTGGGGTTCATCTTCCATTCAAGTTTTATCAGGTTATACCATCCTTCAATGGCATCTAATAGAGTATTTAATTACTTGATGGTATTCATGATCCCATGATGCATGTCCTATTGAACATGGGAATTCATGGGAGAGTCAAGGGTCACACTTGGATGTAATGAAACTATTAGAACTTGAGATGAATACCCATCTAGTTGAATCCTCTTTGGACCCACCTAAATTTGTTCATGTTGGTTCCCCAATGGAGGGAGAAATTGATATCCCTATAGGATCGTGTTCAGGTATACTAATTGTCCCAAAACTACCATGAATGGGATTTCGCACCATGCATCATCTATTATAATGATACCTAGTAAAAGATATAGCACAATAAGATGTGTGTGATGATTCTCAACCATATTAAGATATCTAGTATGGTAGGTTAATTTTAAAAGATAAATGTTTATTCAATTTAGCTGTTTAGTTTCACCCTCTTTGTGAGAGAATAACTCATTGAGTGTCTGGTACGTTTTCACATTGGGAGTATGATGTGGGTGGTATGAAACATTTCTCTTATTATTCTGGTTATTGGAAATTCACATGGGAGGTATTGAGATCTTGACTAATGGATCACCCAAATGTATAAAGAAATGTTGGTTCATGTTACAACAAACATCATTCTCAGTGTGGACCACCTCTGGAAGGGAACCATCTTCTCCTACATCATCATAATTATTATTTTTTAGTTAGGTTAATGGGATTTACATCCATGTAAATCACCGATGAATACCTTATTGGGGGCAGCGTATGAGGTGCTGAATGGCATGAGTGCTTCTTGTGTCTTTTTTGGATCATCTCCATCAATTAAAGGTCCTCTTCAGATTTCATGATGAAGGGTTTCTCAAAGATAACCGCAAAATGACCTAGTCGTGAATCTATTTTCCAAGGGATTTACATCATTAGGAAGGATGGAATTGGTAACCCCTCTATTAATGATTCACCCAAACAGGGATAAGACTGGAATCCATGGGTCATGTTGTTGAGGTAAAAATTCCCGCAGCCCTGGGGGATGGGCATACACTAGTTCATTTTCCACTGTACCTTGCCCAAATGTTCTGGTCTTTTGGGGGAATATTGTGTAAAAAATTCCCCATCACTATGGGATGGGTATGATGACGTACTTTGGTAGTTTCTACTGCTATTGCTGCTTTCTTGATCTCACGCATTCCTATTCGAGTGTATTCTAGATATGGTTCTAGGTCTCTATTTTAATTTCTTACATCCAAGGACATAATTAGTTACTATTGACTGGATCCATAGGTAAGAATCATATTGAATGTTCTCAGTGGATGGTTTTAGAAGCTTCTCAATGGCTTGAACTCATCAGGACAGACACATTCTAGAGTTACTCAAGGATGGTTCTTTCTATGAATTACATCTTCCATGAACATGGATTTCATTTGATTTCATGGTTGGTATAATAACATTACAAGATTCCATTTCCTATGAGATCAACTAGATGGGAATGGGGTGAATTGTAATGCTCCATGTTCTCCAAACCTCGGATTTGAAGACTAGAAATTGTTTTTCTAATGAGACAACACATCTTGTGCAACATATAGAGATACACTTGTTTGAGGTCATTATTCCACATCACTTATTACGACTGTCGTAGAGACAGAAGAGATTCTTGGTCCATCTGATGGAGAATCTCTTCTAATATATTTACATGCTCTGTATACCCATCATAGGGAAAATACATATCTTTCAACTTCTGTATAGTTTTGTATATATTTAAATGAATACTGTGAATTCATTATTTTGAATACTCTCTTGGTATGATGAAATAAGAAATGTAATTTTTCTAATAAATCAATACTATGTCATCACTTGCAAGTTGTCTCCTAAAAAATAACATATCATGTTGTTTTTTCTATAGGAACTCCTCTCATTAATCTTCCCAATTTGATGGATTCTTAGATATTTTGATCCATGTAGTGCAACTATTAGAAGATTCACTAATATTTGAGGGGTATAGGGGTGGCTTAGAGGATGAGCATGGACAAAAAATATCACATTCTTTAGAAATGATGTAATTCATTATATTAAAATTATCTATCATCCTTGACGCCTTTTTTTTTGAGTGCCTCATCCTATGAGGGCTTCTTCGTATTTGGGTTGGCGAGGGGTGGACCTCAATGCCGGTGTGAATTTATATTGGGGGATGAAATTTTTAGTTGGTACTAAAATTGTGAGGGCTACCATTTCATATTATTGTCTGACCACATGGAGTTTCCCTATAGTATATACCTTGGGTAGGACCTTCTGGGCGGCCCGTAACAATGGAAGGACCTTATTTATTCTGGATGTTGTTGGGGGGAGGACCATCACAGCGTCTACCAATATGGTGGGGACTACCATAATGGATGGATATCTTGTGGCATGGAGAATATATATCGTTTTCAATCTTAGTAAGACCATCAGCAAGTACTATAATGAATTTAGGTTCTTATAGTTTCTTTATATCACTATGGGGAGGGCTTTATTTGATACTATCATCATGGTGAGGACTACCATTATAGAATAATGTCTGACTAGTGGGAGAATAATATATACAATGTATACCATGGGATGGGGAACCATTGGTGTGAATGAAAAAAATGGGTTGATATACATTATATTTTTTGTTCTATTCATGTGTAGGGATACCATTACATGCATTAGGAGATAAGATCTCAAGATAAATCATTTATGGCCCCTGAAGTATGTCCCCATGAGTGCTCAAGGGTGGACCTTCTACGAAGCTGGTAGAAAAATTGTGGGTAGGAAACTCATAAATTCTACTTACACTACCATTATTTTGTAATTGAACGATGTGATCTTCATACTCTATTTATAGATGAGTTATGGAATCAAGAAAACCATCTTCCAGTATAGCAGAATAATGAGTATGCTCTTCCTATTATGGATTCCCATGGAACATTTCAATTTTTGGCACTATCTTGCAAGAAACTAGGGCCTTCGTCAATTGTTAAAGAACATCATATGTGGGTACCTATTTGGTTTTTTCCCACATTGTCATCAGGATACACTGATGAGATTCATGAATTTTGATAGGGATATATGTCTTCCCTGGACTGGACACCATAGTAGACCGGTGTACCCCAGTTGGAATAGGTATTTGTACAGGATCCTACTATCATTGTATTGCATAATATTGATATTGACCCTCTAGTACTAGTGTATAGATATAGGTCTTATCCAGTGTATATATCTAATTGTATTTATAAATCACCCCTCTCGGCAATACTGGGTTGTAGGCCTGACTCCTCACATTTTACTTAGACGCAATTATGATTTTACAGGTCTAGAGAATCTGATCTGGGATTGATATCTGATCCATAATCATTTCCCAGATGTGTTGATATTTTTATTTGGTTGGAATGGATATAAATTCTCCTTATGTTGTTGGGGCAGGATTTTGTTATTCCTCATATCCTCCTTCTGTTTCTAGGGAGAACTGAAAGTTATCCTATGTCAGGGAATAAGAACTTGTTTTCTCTTAACATATAGTTGGGATACTCTAGTTGATTTTTTTTCATTTCCATCGTATTTTTCTTGTGGGATTTATAATTGAAATCATGAATTTTTTTCTTCTCGTTTTTATAGTATTTTTCCCATGGGCTTGATATACATCTATAGTAATTTGGGTTTACATATATTTTCTTCCCATCAAATTTGACTGGTGGGTTTTGTTGTGGTAGGTAATAATTCACATCATCTTATTGATTTCCACTATATTTGACTTGTAGGATTTTTATGAATTGTAATTATTGTAAAACTTCGAAGAGTTTTTTACCCATTTCGGTTGGTGGGCTTTGTGTATATCAGAATTAATTTGTTCATATTTGTATCTACTTTCCAATTTATTCAGAATATGGTCTTCTTATGCATCATTGGTGATTTGAATCCACCTATAATTTGCTTCATTATCTAAATTGTAGGATAAGTGAGAATCATCGGGAATTTGCATCATCTCTTATTGTGACACTATGAATCCATGGTGGGCTTAATGAGTGAGAATATGCCTCTTCTTGAATATTACCACAATATTTCTATGGTGGTATTCGGGAGAGGAGGAATATTTGTATGTATTACCATGGTATGCCAGTGTTATTTCATAGAGAATCTCCTACTCAGAATCCGAGGTAATGGCCTACTATCGATTTTTGTTTTCTTCTTTAAGCAGGCATCCCGAGGGGACTGTATCAAATGGACTTCAACTGGAGCCTTTGGAGTTGTATCTTACTCAAAATAAGGATTTTGGGTTCCTCCATGTTGGTGATAGTGTCTTATAGAAGTGGTCTTTGGGTATAAAATCAATAATCCTATGATAAATTCTTTAATATTGACTTCATCTATCTCTATAAGATATGGGAGGTAAATAGAGTCACATTATGGGGAATATTACCAAAATTATTGTAGAAGGAAAGTTTATCTTCAGGGTTATGTATTGTGAGTCATTGTTGAAGTGGTGACTGGCGTTCTTTCAGTAATTGTGAAGCCTATCTAGTATTCTCCACTTTAGGGAGAGTATCATTTGATGGTACTCTGTGATCAAGACATTTGAAATCCAGCATTGAAGATGCGGGGTATGTGATGGATTCTTGTTCATTGTTGAGTAACCGGCCACCTGTGTGGTCACTAAAACACATTTATGAGAAATTTGGTGGGATTACATTGGATTGAAGGCAGTTCATTGAATCAAAAAAAATATATATGAAGAGTACAAGAAAAAAAACCCATCAACGTTGAATCTCATGATCACATATATAACTGAGGATATTTCTTTTCCCTCTTACTTTTGAATGTGATTGTGGATTCAGGTGGGGTAACCCACCTCTTTTTGAATGATTCATATCATGTTCATCATTTTTGTTTTGACCTTATTCATGTCATATGCCATTCATGGCCAGATATAGTCTCATTGATATTGGGAGGTGTGTCTTTTTTAGTTTGTAAAGGATGTTCCATAGTTGAATAGTCATGGTGAGTGATTGGTGGGTGTGAAATGTTTTTGTAATCATAACCCATTGGGAATGATGTCTTTGTATGTTCTCCAATAGGTTTATTAATAGATATTTAAACACCAAACAATTATTTTATCAATTATTAATGGAACTAGTTTCAAAAGGTAGGTTCTCATTGGATGATTTTTCCAATAACACTTATGGACTCCACTAGTGAATATGATGGGATGTCAGGTTCTCACACTCTTTTGGGGGAAATAATTTCCTATTCTAGTAATCTCTTATAGATTTAATATTGTTTCATTTGGTTATCAATCCTTTGTTCATTCCTAATAATGTTCCCACAGATTACTCATACGTCTCAAGATAGAACAGTGATATACATGGTTCAGGAATTATTGAGATAGTGCTTGTATAATCCATGTGACATGGCACTCTTGAGTTTATTGTCATACTTTGAGGAAAAAAATTGTTTCGATATCAATATTGAACCCATAATATAGGATTTCTAGGTATCATGCTGGGAGGAATCAACACCCAAATAGATTGGTGTCATTTAACTAGGAACATCACCATTTAATGTCATGTGAAAATGACCCATCCATGTAGTTTAATGTCTGATTCAAGGAAATCTAAGTGAATGGTTCCTACTCATGGTTTGGTACGAGACATACTTCAATGAAGCCTGGGATGTCTGGAAGAGATATGGCCTCTTGGGTGGATATTTCCTAACAAGGTAAATATCCCAAAGTACATTATGGTGATATGTGTGTCATGTTTAGTCCTCAGGGAGGCATCCTACGTATCCAAATTTTTGTGGAACCAATGTCCTCATAGATTTGGTTGATTTGGGACTTACTGCCTCAATGAATCCCATAAAGGGGGAATGAAGTGGGGTTACATTGGTGTAGAAGTCCCCTTTGGAGACAGATATGGTACATACAACAAAAAAGAAGCATTTCATAATTGGGGTGGGGGGTCCTGATTGGGGTTTTGCTTCGATATGTATCTCCTTTGAGATCGGTCCTCAGACAAGCCTCATATATATTCATCATGGGGATGGAATAATAGTTCTTTTAGATCAATACATTTGGGACTTAAATCAAATAAAAGGCCCTTGTTTTTTGGTTATGTAGATGTCATGATTGTTGACAACCCCTAATAAATTTTTTTCATTCTATATATAATAAACAACATGAGGAAATTGATCTTCATATCCCACATCCCACACCATCTGATGATAGATATTTATGAATCCCTGAGGGATATAGAGAGAGAAATAATAAGAGTTTTGAATGTACCAATACCTACCATTTTTTTTAATACCAGGGATAGTAAGATTCGCTAATCCAGGTATGCCCTAAAAAGAGAAATAGTCAAGAATTGATGAAACCTATTATAAGAAACAGTAGGGGCTTACCTTAGTGGCAGTTCCCTACATCAGGTTATGTGAAAGGGAATGAATGTTTATTCTTGTCGAAGGGAAAAGAAGAAAAAAATTACACTGATATCACAGATCCACATTGAAGGGAATGACCAGTGATTACCCTGGATTCCTAGAATAGGGAGTTTCATGTAGGTATACATATGTTGGACACTAGGTTACAATGGGAATGTAAACATGTGGATATTATAGGGGTCCATACCATTGTGGGGATCACCCATGTGACTCCTCTTACCCTGGATATGTATACTCAAAAGGGTGTGTTGATGCTCCCTATGGTTTTATCATATGTGGATTTTGAATCGGCTTTGGACTAATGATGTTGGACTGGTTCGTGTAGGAACTGCTGATGAGGCAACATAAATAGAAGGAAAATATCAGAGATGGAGGGTGGAATTCCCAATGGTACCCCATTTCACATACCATATTTCCATTTTCTATAAGTTATCCCTCATATAGAATGTTGGTTTGTGGATTGAGAGGTTATCTACATCCTAAAGTGGTACGCGTTCCAAGATATGGTTTTCATACCATGGTGGTATCTGGCCCCAGGTTCCATCTGCATAGAACAATGGTATACTATGCAAGAATCCGTTCACATAGTGTGGTGCTATGCGGGGCCAGGTTTCATCTTCATAGAAATGAACTATAAGGGATTTCATATTAAATAAGGGGAATTGATCTTGCGGTTCGTTGGAAGTTCATACACTAGAAAGATATTGTTCGTGGTTTTCCAATAATGTTCATAGTCTTCAAATTAATATTATTTTTTCTTCTTTTATAGAATGTTTCATGCTATACCTATAAGAAATCATCGTAAATGTATATATTTATGGTACATTATTCTTGTGTGCCTTCAATGCTTGGAAATACTATCTCCTAATGTCTCCCCATATCCATCATCAACTCTCTCCTTTGGATCCATTTAATTAGATCCATCGAGATACATTTATTGAGAATCAAGGAAGCTAGATGTATTTGTTTCCCAATAAAATTTGTAGAAGCCCATGGGTAAATCATCCGAACCACAGATGTCTCTTTCAACAGAGAACCGCAGCGTTGCAATTTCTAACAGTAGAAATCAGTGCCTCAATTCGGCCAATTTCTTCATCTCTTTCTCTTGACACCACTAACATCTATTGGCATGCAAACCATTTAGTTTATGGGTATGGTATATGGGGGTAAATAAATCTGGATCAATTACTCCAATGAATCGATTCGCGGGATAATTATGTAGAGAGGGTTTCTCTGCATCCATTTTAGCAATGTCATGGTTGATTGGATTATTATGTGGAGCTGATTTTCTCGCTTTCTCTCCACTAACAACATGGTTCATAGGAGCCAAAACTATCATCTATATACCTCAATCCACTTGGTTCATAACTTTTTCTCGAGATCATGGACCACCATGCAGATCGTTGGTCTGTAAAGGATATTCAATTCACACACCACTCATTCCCTTTGCTGAAACTAGGCTTCATCGATATTATTCTCACATCCTTCAGTCAAAAATATATATTTTTTCCCTTTATCAAAATTTTGGGTGTATTTTATTTCCCATTGAATTTTTTTTAGGACCCTACAATTCTAATGTAATCCCCAGTAGTATAATCCCAACAATATTTCATAGTGATAAGAAATTTACCTTTGTAATATTTTTATTTAATTTGGTTTTCATTAATATACCAATTTTACTAATTATTTTTCATTTTGTAATCTATTAAATATGTAATTTTATATTCTAATATTATACCACAATTAAATAATTTATTTTTCATTTAATTTTAGGGCTGTGTGTATCGGATGATATAGAACAAAAAATATTTCTTTAGAAGAAAATATATAATAAAATTATGTGGTGTATCTTTTATGTCCATTCATTGTATTCTATAATAATTGTCTTAGGGAAATGATGTCTATAGTGTCCATGTTAATTTTTGTTTTGAAACTAGAAATTGGTTATAGAGAAGATAGAATCTATTATTTTATTTATTATATTTATTGGATTCTTTTTATCATTTTAGAAATATTAAGTTTGATACCCTTATTTTCAACAAAAATATAGAAGTCAACTTTTCATTTTAGGTAGTTTTCAAGGTTCTTTTTCTCACACATTTTACATATGGGTATTTGGATATTAATTCCTCTATGATGTTTATTAGTTACCCTAATGTGAATATATATTTTTATTTTTTAAAATTTAATTCTATGATACCAATAGGATTCACTGATATCCATGTCACCCATAAATAATCATCAAAAAATTCTTTACATCATTCAAACTCATGTATTGATAAATATTTTTGATGAATCTATTTTTATAAAATAATTAATTAATAAATCATTGTTATAGGGTTAATGAGAAATATATATGATTAATTTAAATTAATTTTTGTGTATTAATTTTACAACTTAATATAAACATCATTCCTTTTCATGAGACTTTAAAAATCACCATTCATTTTAGTTTATATAGTATGTGGAAAAGATTTATTGAAAAAAATTCATGAATTAATCATATTAAATTGTACTAATATATTCTTTGGGCTTGGTAATCATTTTCAATGTCCATTACATATCAATTAATCTCATAAAGAAATAAATGGGCAAGATCATTTTCTCTTATATACATCCTAGAATCATGGAGAATATTTCCTCAATAGAGTTTATATATTAATCTATGATTAAAGGATCATAAGATCCTACAAAAAAAGATAGTAATTATCACATAATGGATTCATCATCAACATTATTTTTATATTGATTATTTAGAATCTCCACATCTTTTAAATTTTTATTCAAAACCCATGAAAATTTAAAAGGCACAATTATGTGTTTTTTGAGTTCAGATACCCTCATATGAGGCATTATGATCAAGTAATCATTTTTTATAACACATTTGTTTATAACATGATTTATACAATTTCAGTAAATTTACCTAAATAAAAGAGATATAGGGATTATAATATTTTAATTAAAAATCATATAAGTGAAAAATCATAAACATAAGAATAAAAAATCACTTTTAAATCAAATATTATGATTTTATAAGGACTGATCTTGGTTATTTAGGTTTCATTTATACCTATGATTTCTAACCTAATCCAAAACATATCAATACTTTTATCTGATAACAAATAAAATAACCCATATCAAAATTATATATTATTAAATCATTCATATTATAAAATAAACATATAAATCTCGATGTATTATGTATTATTAAAATTATATATGTTATTAAACAACTAGAATATAATAGTGTAGTAATTTATTTCCTTCTCCATAAGTATATCATAGAACTCCCTAAAATCTAAATACTATATGGAATAAAATGGAGAAATACATAAAATATTTGGCGATTCATAAACCCAAGTAGGGGTGTAAATAGAAGAAAAATGGGGTTTGATATCATCAGGGTCAATAATCATATCATAGAAATAATAATGAATTAATGAAAACAATAACATAAAAACTTGTTTAATTGTCAAATATTTTTTTAATATGGTTTACATGATAATCATGAAATGCAGAAAAGACCTATGAAATTTATTTTTTCACATAATACATGGAAAATCACCATGATATTAGAAAATTATGGATTATGTCAACAACATCATTAAAATACATAAGATTATGGGAAAGGGTAATAAATTCATTATCAAACACAATAAAATTATTGGGAGAGATAAATGTATAATTATCTAAATAAGGATATGATGATATATAATGAAATAACAAATATTTTGGGGGGTTATTTATTTTTAGTTTCATCCTTCATTCTAATATATCATTTATATGTGTTCCGCGTTGAAAATAAGCATACATAAAATATAAAAATTAGATAAACATATTATAAATACATTTAAAACGTAACATATCCATATAAAATTAAACGTTAATGAATCACGTGGAATGTAACACCCATAAATTATAAAATTAAAGAATTGTATATTATAGAGTATGGTGAAAAAAACAATAATCCCAAAAAACCTACAATATTTTTTTCATTAAATTTAGTCTCTTTGATAGTGTGTTAGACATGGTACCCTAAGTATAAATGAATTATAATATAGAATTAAATAATTACCTAGTCATTAAATATGACATTTTAAATAGTACAAACTAATATTTTAATATTATGTTTTTCATTTTTATTAGAAATAAAGTATGAATCATTTAATACAAAACAAAATTCTATTTGAATTATAATATTTTTCAAAAAAATTTATAGTTGTGCTTTGACCACATAATTTGAAATTAATTTTTTGAATTATAAAAAATTATTTATAATTAATTATCTTTATGCATGAAATTATTATATCAATATTATCTTCGGGTGAGTTTTTGGGATTTTTCTAAAAATATATTTTTTTCAATTAATAATGGAAATATTAAATTTAATTCAAAACCATGTCTTCAATTTAAATACCTTCCATATTTGAATTATATTTTTGTATAATTTTTAAATTAAAATTTATTCAACAATATTATGATTTGAATAATTTACTTCATTTTAATAATTTTTATATTTAATTTAATTATTTAAACCATCAATAGTAATTAGAAATTTCCCTTTCGAAACCGGTATTTTATCACATATGTGGGTATAATTTTAAGTTCAATCATGACAATTATGTGAATAAAATTATTAAAAATGGATTAAATATTATAAATCAAGATAATATATATTATATAATAAATTGAATATAATTTTTTTTACTATCATGAATAGTAAAACAAGTTAAAAAATCAATTATAATTGTTAATATAAAAAACCAATTGTTGTAGGGGTTTAACTAAAAATATAAGGGTTATAATGATCATAAATTTTATATAAAACACATTTAATAGATATATTTATACCTAATAACCTATAACAATAGATAATTATCCAGGTTCAATAATTAGTTTATTGAAAATGTTAGTGTAATTGATTCATTTGAAAAATTCTGTGTTTGAGAAGTCCCCCACTTATAAAAGACCACCACTTTAATCCCCTATTTAGGGATAAAAATAAATTCGTTTCAGAAAATACCTACCCAAAACAAAAAATTAATCCCATACAAAAATCCTAGGGATTTTTTTTTATAAATCCATCATTGTATGGTGTTTTTTGATAACATAAATAAGTTATCCGAATAAGAGGCAACATTATTGAAGAAGATTCTTTATTTTTCTTCATCTTCCACATCCAAAAAATAATAATAAACCTAGGTAATATAATATAATTAGTATATTAAATATATTTAGATTCAATAATGTGAACTTAATTACACATATCTATCTTTTCTTCCATCAAATGGGAAAGAAAACTGTATATTGTGAGTACGGTAGACAATTTCCTCACTAACCGATGTAACTTTCTTTCAATCACCACAATTCATGGAAGGATATAACGAAGGATTTAATACATGTATATTGTTGGTCGGAGTGGACACTCAAGAGGGGGGTGAATTGAGTTCCAATTAAAATTTCTGTTAAAAACAATTTTTATTAAAATACCCCAATTTCAAAACAAATTAAACTGTAGTGAATTTATATAGATTATAAAGGTTCAATTAGTTTCTCAAAGATTGATTAATTCTCAGTTAACTTAATCTTATGATTAAATTAACTTTTGAAACTAACTTACTGATTTATAACAAACATAAACACTTGCGAATTTAATTATCAAAGTAGCTTTGAAGATATATTATATTTCAAAGTAATAGCAGTGGAATATGAAATAAATATGTATAGTATGGATATAGAGTATAACTATAAACACACAGAATTAACCAAGAGGTTCTGTCTCAAGCCGAGACTTAGTCCTCTCAAAATTTTATATAAGAATGATCCACACCCTGGATCGGGGTTAACAACAGTGAACACACTGTCCAGGTCACAAGACCTCTACCACTATCCACAGTGGGAAATGGAGTGCAAAAAGATTTGTTGAGGATTTACAGATCCTCCAGTGAAAGTACAGGAGTCAGTGTGTGCGTTTAATACAGCAGATAATACACACTGCTCAAAATGTAGAATAAATCACAGAACAAGAGATGTAGAGTTTAGAAGGGGTCTTGGTGATCTCAGTGTAGCTCTTGTATTCGATCAGAAGAGAGTTTGAGTCCTCTTCTCGTTTCTGTTTGAGAAACAGAGTGTCGTATGCTCCAGGTTCACAGGTAGTGAGAATGTAGTCGATGAAGTTCTTCAGGGTTCTTCTTGTATGCACAGAACACTTCTCGAGTATACTTGATTGTCTATGTGCATCTCTGTGTTCTTGATGGAACTCGTTTTTATCTTCTTGTGTTTCTGGTATATTTCGTCCACCACGCACTTCTCTGGTTCGCATTCACATTCATTCCTTTTTTTTGGGCAGCGTAGTCTTCTCGTATTTAACTCCCGACAGGGGACATAAAAGATTTCTTTTCAGCAGGTACGAGGTACGGGTTCCTGACATCTGACAACCTTTATCAGATATTTGACAAATCATCAAAATGTATGATATGACCGTTAGATAGATTAAATGTAGGAAATAAAGAAATTAAAACAGTGAGTCGAGAATGTATGTCACTGTTGACTTCAACTGTGATCTTCCAACTATGGACTTCCAACTGACTACTGACTTCAACAAAAGGCTTGTTGTCTGTAGGCTTGCAATAGTAGCTTTTACTCCATGTAGCTGTAGCCTTTCTAACTGTAGACTTGTAGCATCAAATTTGTAGAACTGTAACCTTTGTCAACTGTAGACTTCGATCATCTGTAGACTTAGTAGACAGAAGCTGTCTAACTGTAACCTTGACTGTAGACTTATGACTGTAGGCTAGTTCGTCTGCGAACTTGAGCCAACTGTAGACTTGTTCGACTGTGAACTTGATCAGAGATAACATTGAACAGAAGTCTTGTAACTGTGACCTTCGTCTGTGAGCTTTGACAATAGATAGCAGTAGACTTGTAACTGTAAGCTTGTATTAGTCTTCGACTGTAACCTTGTAACTGTGAACTTCTTGCAACAGTAACTTAAGGTGATAGTTAACTGTATCTGTGACTTTGAAAATAAAACTCTGACTGGTAGCTAACAATACCAAACTTATGTAAATACTACTGTAAGCTGTTACAGTAAAGTTATGAGAGTAAGAATATGACTGTTTAGAATAAAATACGTATAAGCATAGAATAATAAGATTAATGCAAGGTTTTAATACATCATAATTAATGTTTAAGCATGATTTGGGATTATCAAAACAGGTGATTCCAACAATCTCCCCCTTTTTGATAATCACAAATTATGTCTGTATGAAATATAGAAGTATCAGAGAGAAGTGTGCAAAACACAGTATTAGCAATACAAAAATTAGGTATAATCCGCAAGGATTTCTCCTCTTTGTATAGGTTCATTTCTCCCTTGAGTTTTCCCTATTTCTCCCTATTTCTCCCCCTATCTATTTCTCTTTATTTCTCCCCCTTTGTGATTAACAAAAAGAAAGACAGAGAGTGAGAAAATAAACATTGTATTAATAAGGAGTACAATACATGACCCAAAACGTGAATACATGATCCCTATCAAAAAAAAAAAACATAAACAGACTCAATCCTGTTCATCTGGAGGTAAGGGATCTTTTCCTTTGGAGGAAGAAGATGGAGCAGGAGGTGAAGGATCAACAGGCTGAGGAATGGCAGCAGGAATGTCTGGAGGGGCAGCAACAGAGGCTCCTGAAGGCCTGTAGTGAGTAGCTTGCCGAGGGATCAGTGGTCTAAGGCTTCTGAGGGCGTCAGCAGGAGACATTATGGAAGAACCACTGGGGTTGGAGACAGGTAGGGCAGGAGGAACTATAACAGGTGTGCAGTCCACATGAAGAAAAGGTAGGAGCAGATTCCTGAAATCCATTATGATGTTTCCTCCTCTGTCCATGGCAGATAAGAAGTCATCTTTGTTTTCCAAGAATTTATCCAAAGCCGGGGTCAACTCTCGTAGCTTGCTAACTTGTTCTTTGAAGGCTGGAGTTACAGGAGGCAGCTTCATAGTTTCGAGCATGAGCTTGAAGTGATTGTTCAACTGATGCTTGGTGAAAATCCGATCAAAGTAATAATCCACTTTACTTTTGATGGCCTCCTGAGAAGCAGTAGCAGCCTGCAGGTGCTCACGAACAAAGCCACTGACTTCTCTTGTAGTAGCAAGGATCTGTAGGTCTGATGTGTCATTTGCACGGGCCTGAGTAAGCTCTTCCTTGAGCAGGCTTCTAAACTGCTCAAGGTCTACAGGAGAGCTAGATGAAGGAAGGGACTTGACTGAGAATGCCACTGTCTCCTTGAAAGACTGAGTCAGATTTCCAATCACTTTCTGAATGACAGCATCCTGATTTCTAAAGTGTTCTTTTACTGATTTCTTGAAAGCCTCAAATACTTCCACAAACTGCTTGACCACTTCTTTTATGTATCGAATCTCACTAGCCACTTGTGTCTGAGAACTGCTCAGGGCAGTTAAAGAAGCAACTGATTGTCTGAGGGCCACTACTGCTCCAGTCCAGCTTTCAATTTGAGTGTGGCACACTTTCATTTCATCCATCACTTCTTTGATTGGACTTCCCACAACACATCCTAGAGATAGTTCTAAGGATTGTTCCACATTTTTCAGCTCATCAAAAAGACTGGTCTTCAATTCAGCAACAGATTGTCTGATGGTCTCCTTCATTTCATTCTTTAAGGATTCAAGGTCTTCCTTGGTGGCCAATCTTTCAGTTTCTAACACTGGAGAGCTGTTAGGTAGGATGACTGGATTTCTTGGTGGTTGGTTTTCCTCATCTGAATCCTCATAATTGAGTCCTAACACCATGTATCCTGGATCTGAGGTCCATCCTTCTATATCAAACATTACAGAGACTGAACCAACACGCTCCCCCTCACTTGGAGGTCCTTCCTGAACACTTTCTACTATCTGCTCAACTCTGGGTAACTCTAAGTTCTCTTCTGTAGCTCTAGCAGGTTCCATACTTGCTTCCTCTGTAGGTTCAGCAGTGAGGTTAGCCTCCTTCTCTGTTGGGTCATCAACCACTTCCATGACAACAGTAGTAGAGACCACTCCTGCTTCCTGGTCAGACACTGACTTGTCTGTATACCCTATCAGAGGGCTCATACTAAGTTCTTCTGCAACAGTTTCTTGTTTTTCATTTAATGCTCCAGCCTCTTCTGCTTCGACTGTATCACCCTCATCAGAGGTGTCCTTGACAAAATATTGAGATTCTTCTTCTTCTTCTGTAGTCTCAGTCTCACTGTCTCTTAGAACAGGTTCTCTACTAGGTAGTTCTTTTGGAGGGCTTGCTGCTCCAAACGTCACTGTCCTGACAGGACTGTGAGTAGTATCAGGATCACTCCCTTCATCAATTGGGGTGTTCTCTCTTGCAGAGTTACCAACTACTGCAGTCTGTTCATCATCTGAGTATACAGGTTCAGGCTCATCAGGCTTTAAGCCTGGATTTCTCCTATCTCTCGGTCTAGAGGGATGAGTAGAAGGGCTATAATTCTCATAGATTCTCTCCTCATCATTCACCCATGATTTCTTCCAGGTATTCCAACTGATCTTCATGAATTTTCAGATTACTTTCGAGATACATACACTGTTCTTTGCTACTATCAACTCTTCCTGACTTCCAGCTGCACCGTTCACTTTCAACATAACCGAAATGAGTTTAGCATGAAACAAGGCACTTGATTTTGAGCTTGCCTTTATCATGTCCTCCATCTGAGCCATCAGCAACCTAAAAAGGTTGAGCTTCCTTCCATGTTTTAATAAGTACATCAAGTAAATATCCTGATGCTTAAGAGTTGCAAAATCTCCTCTTCTAGGACTCAGTACATGCTGAATAAACTTAAACAGAAGCCTGTCCTCTCCACACATTTCAGTAGCAATAATCATCCTTACTGTGCCATTACCTGTCAATTCTTCCAGAGCCGTCTCATGATCAAAGATTCTACTATTTGGAGGAGCCTCTCCAGAATAGTAGTTGTAAATGCCCTCATGAGGAACTCTTAAACATGCAGCCCATTCAACTGATGAAAAACTGACTTCATTACCGTTTACTCTGGATACCAGTCTATGCTGATCAACCTCTTCCTCGAACTGTAGATATTCATAGAATTCCTTCACCAGCTTCGGGTAGTACGGTCCATTATTGTTTGCGAAGCATTCGGTCCATCCTTGATCATTAAGCACTGCCAGCACTAATGATCTTCTCGATAAAATCCACTCTTCACTTAGATCCTTCTCAGCAACTATTTCTCTCTTAGTCAGATGTGGATTAACAGGTCTTATCGAGGCATTCCCGGTGCCACTGGATTCGACTTGAGTCCTCTTTGGCATTGGTGCATCTTCGTTGACAGTCGGGGGTCG
The DNA here is from genome assembly GCA_963277665.1 of Viscum album. Classification (NCBI taxonomy): domain Eukaryota; kingdom Viridiplantae; phylum Streptophyta; class Magnoliopsida; order Santalales; family Viscaceae; genus Viscum; species Viscum album. Next base: position 763,424,027 of record OY728119.1, on the reverse strand, counting down.
CTTTGTTCTGGCCATTGGAACTGAATGAGGTTTCGAGGTTCGGTTGAAGGTTTAGGGTTTAGGACTTGAGAGAGCAAGGGTCGAGATGAGTGGATTGAGATATGTTCGATGTTCTCAATTTTATCATTTAGGGATTTAGAAATAAAAGTATAAAGAAAAGAAACGGTTCGAATTCCCGCAAAAATAAAATAAGATTAAACAGCGAAACAGCCTACAGAGAGATGTAACAGTGAGGTACACCGGTGAGGTCTAACTGTGAGGTTTCAACTGTGAGGTTTCAACTGTGAGGTTCTAACTGTGAGGTCTAACTGTGAGGTTTCAACTGTGAGGTTTCAACTGTGAGGTTTCAACTGTGAGGTTTCAACTGTGCTATAGTTAATCATACCTAACTCATGTTTGATGTAACTTAATCTCTCAGAATTCAAAGGCTTTGTAAAAATATCAGCTAACTGATGTTCAGTGCCAATGAACTCAAGAGTGATATCACCTTTTTGATAATGATCCCACAGAAAGTGATGTCTTACATCAATATGTTTTGTCCTAGCATGAGATACTGGATTTTTTGAAATGTTAATAGCACTTGTATTGTCACACCTTATAGAGACATGTTTGAATTGATATCCATAGTCTAGTAAAGTGTGTTTCATCCACAAGATTTGTGCACAACAGCTACCAGCAGCTATATACTCAGCTTCGGCAGTAGACAATGCAACAGAATTCTGCTTCTTACTACACCAAGATACTAGTGACTTGCCTAAAATGTGACATGTTCCAGAGGTGCTCTTTCTATATAACTTGCAGCCAGCAAAATCAGCATCAGAATAACTTAATAAATCAAATGATTGTCCTTTTGGATAAGATAATCCCAAATTGGGAGTATGTTTTAGATATTTGAAAATCCTTTTAACAGCAGTCAAATGAGACTCTTTTGGATTGGCTTGAAACCGAGCACACATGCATACACTGAACATGATGTCAGGTCTACTGGCAGTAAGGTACAGTAGACTACCTATCATACCTCTGTAATTGGTTTGATCCACTTGTTCACCAGTTTCATCACTGTCCAACTTGCAAGTGGTGCTCATAGGTGTGTCAATGCCTTTGGTTCCATCCAAAGAAAAACGTTTTAGAAGATCTTTAATATATTTACTTTGGTTCAAAATAATACCATTTTTATTTTGAAAGATCTGAAATCCAAGGAAAAATTTGAGTTCTCCCATTAAACTCATTTCAAACTCATTTTGCATTATTTTTGAAAAATCAACACATAAAGAATTTTTAGAAGATCCAAAAATAATATCATCCACATAGATTTGTACTATTAAGACATCTTTAGAAATGCATTTAATAAAAAGAGTAGGATCAGCTATCCCTTTATTAAATCCTTTTGAAATAAGAAAGGAGCTGAGCCTATCATACCAAGCTCTTGGAGCTTGCTTTAAACCATATAAAGCATTAGATAGTTTAAAAACATGATTAGAAAAATGGGGATTTGTAAAACCAGGAGGTTGTTCCACAAATACATCCTCAATTATATATCCATTTAGAAAATCACTTTTAACATCCATTTGATATAGTTTGAAATTCAGATGAGCAGCATAAGCAAGTAATATCCTAATGGCCTCTAGTCTAGCCACGGGTGCAAAGGTCTCCTCATAGTCTATTCCTTCTTCCTGACTATACCCTTGTGCAACTAGCCTAGCTTTGTTTCTGATTATGTTACCAAACTCATCAACTTTGTTTCTAAACACCCATTTAGTGCCTATGGTAAGACTATCTTTAGGTCTTTCCACTAATTCCCAAACTTTGTTTCTTTCAAACTGATTTAGTTCTTCTTGCATAGCCATTACCCAGAATTCATCACTGATAGCATCATTGACATTTTTGGGTTCAAGCTGTGAAAGAAAAGCTTGATGTTCAACCTGATTTCTTAGAGAAGCTCTAGTTTGTGTTCCTCTATCAAGATTACCAACAACAGCATCTAAAGGATGATTCTTTAGAATCCTAGTTGATTTGGTAAAGGTTGGACTAGAGATTTCAGGTTCATTTATAGGTTCGGGTTCCACAGAGGAAGATTCTGGAAAAAGTCCAGAACTGGATGTTTTTATTGCAGGTTCTTTAGATTTGTCATTTAGGTCCAGAACAGATAAGTCTTCTTCAACATCTTCAAGAGAAGTTTTAGACTCATGTGGATCAGTCTCATCAAACTTGATGTGAACAGATTCTTCCACACATTTGGTTTTCTTATTGAACACTCTATAGGCTTTACTAGACATAGAGTAACCTAGGAAAATTCCTTCATCACTTTTTGGAACAAATTTATCAAGATTATCTTTAGTATTCAGAATAAAGACTTTGCAACCAAAAACTCTAAAGTAATTAACCTTAGGCTTCCTATTATTCCACAACTCATAAGGGGTTTTCTTTAGAACAGGTCTGATCAAGACTCTATTAATGACATAACAAGCTGTATTAACAGCTTCATCCCAAAAGTAAATTGGCAGGTCATATTCATTGAGCATGGTTCTAGCAATTTCTTGCAGGGTTCTGTTTCTTCTTTCTACTACACCATTCTGTTGGGGTGTCCTAGGGGCAGAAAAGTTATGAGAATAGCCATTGTGTGAGCAGTAAGATTCAAATTCTCGATTCTCAAACTCACGGCCATGATCACTCCTTAGGGTCTTAATCTTGAGTCCACTAAGATTTTCTACAGACCTAGAGTATTTAACAAAGGAAGAGCAGGCTTCACTTTTGTGAGCTAGAAAGTATACCCAAGTATATCTAGAAAAGTCATCTACAAGAACATAAACATAGTGCTTCCCATTTAGACTTGAAATTCTTGATGGTCCAAACAAATCCATGTGAACCAGTTCAAGTGGTTGAGAAGTTGAAACTTCTTTCTTTGGTTTAAAAGAAACTTTGTGTTGTTTTCCCTTTTGACAGGGATTACACACTTTGTCATTTGGGAATTCAAGCTTAGGTAGGTCTCTAACTAGGTGTTTCTTAGAGAGTTTTCTAAGTGAGTGAATGTTGCAGTGTCCTAATCTCCTATGCCACAGCCAAGACTCTTTATGAAAAGCATTTAAGCAAGTAACGTTATGTTTAGCTAAAGTGTTTAAGTCAACAGCACAAACATTTTCATTTCTTAAGGCAGAAAATATTAAAGCATTTTTGGAATTATAAACATCACAAGAATTGTTTTCAAACTTGACATTAAAGCCATCATCACACAATTGAGAAATGCTAAGTAGGTTGTACTTAAGTCCATCAAAAAATAAAACTTTGGAAATTAATACTGAGTCAGTGTTACCAATCTGGCCTAAGCCGATGATTTTTCCTTTTGAGTTATCACCAAAACTGACATATCCTCCATCAACTTTTATTAAGCTTTTGAAGCACGAATAGTCCCCAGACATGTGTCTTGAACATCCACTGTCTAAGTACCATACCTTCTTGTAATTGCTTTTCAAACAGATTTCCTACAAAACAGATTAGACAAGAAATGACTTTGGTACCCAGATTTTCTTGGGTCCAGATATGTTAGCAATCAAGGATTTAGGTACCCAGATTTGTCTTATGGGTCCCATACAATTAATAGATGCAACAGATTTAGAGAGATATACTTTACTTGATCGACAACTATTTAAATAACCAGTTGAGGCATACGAATTTCCAAAACTGGAACTAGCAGGATTTTTTCCAGACTTGGAAATGAATCGGGTTTTAGTAAACTGTCTTTGTCCAGGTTGGTATCCCAATCCAGTAGCATACTTAGGTGCAACTTGCTTTCCTAGCAGTTGGGTTAGAGTATCTTTTCCATTTGTGAATGTTTCTAAGTCCTTTCTAAGTTGTTCATTAGATAGTTTCAGTTCTGTATTCTCCTTTAATAGTTGAACATTTTTCTCTTTTTCTACATCAAGTGCAGACTTGACACTTGTAGTAAGAGCATGCTGTTTCTTTAAAGACTTATATTTATCCTTTAGTTCATTACACGTTTCTTCCAGCATATTACAGTATTCAATCAATTCATCTTTAGACATATTTTCAGAATCAGAACCAGATTCTGCTTCACCTTCAGAATAATAAGAGGTTAAAGTGGGAGTGTCTAAGATTACCTCAGATGTGTTTGTCATGAAACACATATTAGCACGATTTCTTTCAGAATCACTGGACTCTGATTCACTTGTGCTGTCTTCTGAAGCACTCCAGGTGGCCTTCATAGCTTTCTTATAATTCTTGTCCTTGTACTCATATTTCTTCTTGAATTTTAACTTAGGACAGTCAGCTTTGATGTGTCCTTTCCTTTTACATTCATAGCAAACTATGTCTTCTTCTTTATCAGTTTTCTTCCAATCTTTCTTCCACTTACCTTGTCTATCATACTTACCCTTGTAGTTTGGTTTTCTGAAGAATTTCTTCTTCCTATAGAACTTCTTGAATCTCCTTGCTATTTGTGCCATCTCGGCATCACTGTCAGAATCTAAGTCTTCACTAGATGAGCTTTCAGTTGGTATATGCACTTTCTCCTTGTCTTTGCTCTTTGATGCAGTAGACTTAAACGCTACAGATTTTCGTTTTGGTTCCTCATCTTCCTCTTTATTCACCTTTAGCTCTTCTTCGTACATCATCAGCTTACCAATTAACTCCTTGACAGGCCAAGTTCCAATATCACAGGATTCTCTAATTGAAACGGATGTGCCTCTCCATCTGTCAGGCAGACATCTCAATAATCTCATGATTTGCTCCTTTGCTGGAACAATATTTCCGAGTGAGCTCATTGTGTTGACTATCTCATTAAACCTGAGATACATATCAGAAATAGGTTCATCAGCTTTCATCTTAAAGTTATCATATTTGATAGTATAAGTATTTAACCGCATTTCCTTGACATTAGTTGTTCCTTCATGAGAAACAGCTAAGGTGTCCCTGATTTCAAAAGCAGTTTTACATGCAGAAATTCTATTGAACTCCTCATCTCCTAGAGCACAGTAGAGAGCATTCACATCCTTACAATTATTATTGTAAGCTACCTTAGTAGGTTCATCCCAAGTTATTCTTTCAGTTTCTGGAATCTTGTATTGAGACTCTATAGCAGTCCAAATATCAAAACCCATACTTTCCAAATGAATTTTCATTTTGAGCTTCCATTGGGCATAATTCACACCATTAAAGAAGGGTGGCATGTTAGTAGCAGCACCTTCTAGTCTATTATCCATAAGGAAATTCTAGAAAATGCTTTAAAGAGATAAAATTTAGAACTAACAGAAATTTAAGAACTTTTAGATAAAACTACAATCACAGTTTAAAAACAGAGAGTTAAAATAAAACTTTGAGCAAGTATAACAGAGATAAACACAACCTCTGATACCAAATGTTGGTCGGAGTGGACACTCAAGAGGGGGGTGAATTGAGTTCCAATTAAAATTTCTGTTAAAAACAATTTTTATTAAAATCCCCCAATTTCAAAACAAATTAAACTGTAGTGAATTTATATAGATTATAAAGGTTCAATTAGTTTCTCAAAGATTGATTAATTCTCAGTTAACTTAATCTTATGATTAAATTAACTTTTGAAACTAACTTACTGATTTATAACAAACATAAACACTTGCGAATTTAATTATCAAAGTAGCTTTGAAGATAGATTATATTTCAAAGTAATAGCAGTGGAATATGAAATAAATATGTATAGTATGGATATAGAGTATAACTATAAACACACAGAATTAACCAAGAGGTTCAGTCTCAAGCCGAGACTTAGTCCTCTCAAAATTTTATATAAGAATGATCCACACCCTGGATCGGGGTTAACAACAGTGAACACACTGTCCAGGTCACAAGACCTCTACCACAGTTCTTCGTGGGAAAACAAACAACAGCAGCAAGCTGTCCAGGTCACAAGACCTCTACCACTATCCACAGTGGGAAATGGAGTGCAAAAATATTTGCTGAGGATTTACAGATCCTCCAGTGAAAGTACAGGAGTCAGTGTGTGCGTTTAATACAGCAGATAATACACACTGCTCAAAATGTAGAATAAATCACAGAACAAGAGATGTAGAGTTTAGAAGTGGTTCTGGTGATCTCAGTGTAGCTCTTGTATTCGATCAGAAGAGAGTTTGAGTCCTCTTCTCATTTCTGTTTGAGAAACAGAGTGTCGTATGCTCCAGGTTCACAGGTAGTGAGAATGTAGTCGATGAAGTTCTTCAGGGTTCTTCTTGTATGCACAGAACACTTCTCGAGTATACTTGATTGTCCATGTGCTTCTCTGTGTTCTTGATGGAACTCGTTTTTATCTTCTTGTGTTTCTGGTATATTTCGTCCACCACACACTTCTCTGGTTCGCATTCGCATTCATTCCTTTTTTTTGGGCAGCGTAGTCTTCTCGTATTTAACTCCCGACAGGGGACAGAAAAGATTTCTTTTCAGCAGGTACGAGGTACGGGTTCCTGACATCCGACAACCTTTATCAGATATTTGACAAATCATCAAAATGTATGATATGACCGTTAGATAGATTAAATGTAGGAAATAAAGAAATTAAAACAGTGAGTCGAGAATGTATGTCACTGTTGACTTCAACTGTGATCTTCCAACTGTGGACTTCCAACTGACTGCTGACTTCAACAAAAGGCTTGCTGTCTGTAGGCTTGCAATAGTAGCTTTTACTCCATGTAGCTGTAGCCTTTCTAACTGTAGACTTGTAGCATCAAATTTGTAGAACTGTAACCTTTGTCAACTGTAGACTTCGATCATCTGTAGACTTAGTAGACAGAAGCTGTCTAACTGTAACCATGACTGTAGACTTATGACTGTAGGCTAGTTCGTCTGCGAACTTGAGCCAACTGTAGACTTGTTCGACTGTGAACTTGATCAGAGATAACTTTGAACAGAAGTCTTGTAACTGTGACCTTCGTCTGTGAGCTTTGACAATAGATAGCAGTAGACTTGTAACTGTAAGCTTGTATTAGTCTTCGACTGTAACCTTGTAACTGTGAACTTCTTGCAACAGTAACTTAAGGTGACAGTTAACTGTATCTGTGACTTTGAAAATAAAACTCTGACTGGTAGCTAACAATACCAAACTTATGTAAATACTACTGTAAGCTGTTACAGTAAAGTTATGAGAGTAAGAATATGAACTGTTTAGAATAAAATACGTTTAAGCATAGAATAATAAGATTAATGCAAGGTTTTAATACATCATAATTAATGTTTAAGCATGATTTGGGATTATCAAAACAGGTGATTCCAACATATATTATATTGAATAAATTACTATACTTATTAATTATAATATCACATATAAAATATTATAATTTTACGTTCCTTATAATATACGATAATATAGCTCGTGTGTACGACGGACAACCGCCTCACGATGCGATGTGATTCATTTTTCACGTACACATCCCATATAAGGTTATATGAAAAAATTTAATTGAATATATGTTATATATACTACTTTATATTGATAAAGGAAATTATACTATCATTAAAATTATAACCCATTCACCCATTTTGAAAATGAATGTGTCACTCATGCATAGGTATGTTGTATCTTTTACTCGAAATGATGTGATCCAATCTCCAATATCACATTTAGTAATTTATTAAAAAAATGTATCATATAAAATAATAGTCACTTAATATGTTAATATCACTATGGATATTTGTAACTAAATATATTTTTAATCAGTCAGAACATTCATGGAAAAACATGTATGAGAGAACATTTCAATTCACACTAGAAATAATGAAAACAATGAAATATTATTAAATAACATCTAGAAAAATGTTATAATCGGATCATATATGATATTATAAAAATAAATAATTATCTAGTATAAATTAATAACATTATTAAAACCATTTTTAATAATTTTAAATCACAATCATCCAAAAGGAATCATGTGGTATGTGATGTCCTCAATATTTACCTTCATCGAGGCATATTGATATATTTTGAACCAAATTTCAATTATATTATGTACATACTTCCCACCTATCATGAAATATCAAAATTAATTATTAGCTAAAGGTATTTTATTATTCAATTTTAATTAAATAATGAATGTTTATTTGAATTAAATATTACCGTGTGATAAATAATTTCATTTCTAAATCACATTTCATTAGGTTGTATTATTTATTCATATTATTTGATATTATAAGATTATGTGGGTAATGAATTTTAATTCTCTAGTGTTTTATTTCCAAATTTTTTTATTTAAATTTGATGCACATAACATATTCATTGATATATTCTCGCATTAATTTTATTATCTTTGAAAGGATTTATTTCATAATCTTATTTTTATATGATTGTTTATTTTTTGAATTTACATCGAAGAAAATTATTTTATAATAGGATAAAAAAAGTTTAATTTTATTCTTTAATTTTTTTTATTTTTGTGTAATAAAACCATTATTATACTCTGTGGTAAAAATATTGATTTAAATATGTTTTTTTACAAAAATCCAACCTTCATTATCTCTTCGTTTGAAAATTAATTGTCTTCCAAATACAATATTTTTAAAAAAAAATTTCAAAAAAATTTCAAACCATCGAAAACAAATTTATGAGATAAATATTTTCTAATTTTCAAATTTTAATTTATTGAAATGAATATTTTTTTTATTATTCATAATAAGGTCCAATTGGATTTTACTAAAAATGTGAAATGAATCATCATTTTAAATTGTATGAAATGAATGGAATTTATAGTTAAGATAACCAATCAACATTTTGAAGATTCTTTTATATGATTTGAATCATATTTTCATTGATATTTATTTTCAAATTTTTTTATCCTATAATTTTGAAAGTAAATTTTAATTATTAAAAGTACATTATAGTCAGAATTGTTAATAAATATCGTTTTGTTTTATTTAGATTCATCAATGACCACAAACCATTATTTTCCTTATAACTCAATAATAATATGTTGTGTTGATACCATAATTAGTCCTTATAATTATGGTTTATGATAATTTTCACAATTGAATGTACATTCATGACTCATTTGTGAGATTATTAACTTTCCATTGAAGTATTCGCTTTCTTATGATAATTAGATATTAAATTTGACATAAATATCCATATTATTTTTTATGGATGTGTCTATTAATTAAATAATAAATGATTTATATATAAGTAACTCTATATTTAATGACATTTATTTATTCATTTATATATTGGTACATCATTATTCTTTACTCAATATAGATATTTTATGATAAAGTATATTATTGATGAATTAAATAGATTATTCAATAAATGATGAATGATTTGTATAGGGAATGATAAGTGGTTCTTATAATTATATATCCCATAAATTCATCAAGTGTCTCATGAGGTGAATGATTATGTTAAAATTCAATTATTTATAACACATAGTTTTAAACTACAATTTGAATTGTATGGAAATCAATGATATCATGGCGCATGAGATCATGATGTCCAATAATAAAGAAACTCCTTAATTAAATATTTAGTTATTATTATCAATGATATGTCTACAATGATATTATTTCTTGATATATTTCTTTATAATTTTTTATAAAATTGAAGTCATGTTTAGTTATTTACCATTTGAAATTAACTATTACCAATATATTCAATATACGAATGTTATTTAAATAAAATGTGTGTTCAATGCATTTCTGTTCAATATTTACTATGCTTTATATTTTGATGATAGTCAAGGTAAATAAATGGAATGTGTGTTTTGTTATTTACCTTTCAATATTTATTTTCCTTTTTAATCATGATATTAATGTTATTTATTAAACGAGTTCTGGGATTTAATATTTAACTGAAAATATTGGTTATTCCATGTTAATTCTTATTCATTTTAAAAATAAATATTCTTATTTACATAACTCTTATTGAGAATTTGAGCTAAACCTTATTTCGTTTAATTTCATAGGAATCGTTAAAGTGAACTATTAATGATATGAAAATATACACAAGAGAGAAATATGGTATTATAGAAATGAATATATGTTGTAATTTGTATATTCAAATGATATATGTGAATCATGTATATATATATAGTTTTCCTAGAACTCCATAGTATTTTTCATTTCATGTTGTGATGTCTTGTATCTTATGCCAATGTAATAATGATGATGACGAATCTATGTTTGTGAAATAGGGTTCATTATAATTGGTTTTAGAGTAACTTGTATAGAAAATTTTGAACTATATTTAGTATATAATAGTCAAGGGACCATTACTCTATGACTGAATTTGTGGATAATTATAGAATAAAATCTATTTTTTAGTAATGTATTTATTATTGGGTACTTCATGAAATACAACCTTTTGGGGATACTAAAAGTGGTTGTGATTCTAGAACAGATATTCCTATTTATAATTAATCAAAAAGGAACATTTATATTGACTTATGTATTACCTGGTACATGAAAATGGATCTTATTGCACCCTTGATTTTCACTCCTTAGGGACATGCTTTTGATCTTTCACAATTTTAATTAGAAACCATTTCAATGCATTTTAATAGGTGATAAGAGTGAATAACCTAGGCTAAACCTTATGTTTATTAAATTATCAACAAGGTTTCATGACTGAAAAATACTATAAATTATTTTATATTTTATCCATTATGATTATTGTTTCTCCCATAGTGATTAATGGTTTTACTCAAGGGATGGAACCTGGAGGAATTCTATAAACATTGAACATAAAGGAAAATATAGTGAGCAAGTCAAACCAAATGGAATGGTAATTAGTTTGAATGATATCAATAATATTCCAAATAATTTATCCAGAAATATGATTAACAACCAATACCGTAACCAAATCATAAAGTTACCAAGAACATATTGAGGGTGTTTTCTAAGAGATTGAGTTATAGATAACATAAAGGAAATATGGATTTTTGACATAATTGTCATAAATATGAAATTATACTCCCGGTAATGTTCCTCAAATAAGTATGATAAGGTTTTATGAATTAAAATAAAATTATAATGTAGTGAACCGCAGTGGAACGTTACGAGTATGAATGATGGAAATAAATTTTTTCATAAGGATATATATATAGTACACTATTTTAAATGTGGTAAAACATGGAATAATCTAAGTTAATACCATATTCTATGTGATAAACTACATACCCAAGAATGTATATTGTTGAAATATAATGGTTATAATAATTATATATGGGGAGCCATGATATACATTGTAAAATTATTTTAATGGATGTTATTTTGGATCTAAGTGTCATGAAACAACATAGTATTATGATAAATTTATGAATCATATATATACTAATTGAACACAAATTTATGGATACAATCATGTATTATCATAAAAAAAATTTACATATATTTCCAAATCCTCCAACAACATATTTTATGTTTTATCTTATGGGATTCTAGTAATATTAATGATATTTTGAGAGACAATTGTAGAAATACAACCCATTATTTTTGTATACATCTTTGTGAGAATGTTATTTAAGGAATAATGACCTTAATATTTTTGTTATATGTCTAATGGTATTTATATCCATTATGTTTTATATGATATTTTATGTTGATGTAATTGTGGGTTGTTACACATTTGGAATGACATAGGAATTATATTATATTTTGTTTAGAAAAAATAAAAACCTTATATTGTGTGATAATCCATGGAATCTGACATGTATGTATGGATTGACCACATTATAGAAGGGAAGAATTGGATTTAGGACTACCATTAGCATATTATTTGGGTAATTTTTAATTGTTATTTTCTAAATTATTTGATGATTAAATATTAATGATGAACCTGTGATGTTACGGTTTATGATTAGAAAGTAATGTATTATATTGGTTAACATGTTATAAATGTATTAATTTTATAAAATAGTTATAGATAGATCTAAATACATGTGACTATTTTTAAGATCTTATAATACGTTATAATTTTATTATTTTTGTTTATGAATAATGTTTTTTCATGAATATTCATTTCTGGGTGTAAGAGATGAATTGAAAACCAAATAAGGCATAATTAAAGGGATAAATTATGGTTATGTAATATTAAAATATAATTTATAAATATTTACATATATTTATTGATAGTAAAATTATTACTCAATATAAGAAGAAAGGTTATGGAACAAGAATTTCATCATATTCCCTTCATATCCGATGAATCAAACAGTCTTATAACTGATAAAGCATTGCTGATATTGAGGGGTTTAACGTTCCATGTACCATTCACTACATTATGATCAATGACCTCTATTATTCTCTATAATTCTTTATGATTTTATTTCGTGATTATATCTTAACATGAAACCAATATTATCCTACTTATAAACAATGTTATCTGTTATTTAAAATGGTCTTTTCAGATCAAATTCTGTCTTTTTTAGGGGATGATTTATTAAAAATTATTACGATATGGGAATTTGAAAAAGGATTTTTAAAAAATCAAACCCTGGATTTTTTAGTACAAGATAAAATTGAGAGGATGTAAATTATTTAAGGTGTGGAGAATTTAAAAGGATGAAATTATAAAATAATAACATTGTATTTGCTATCATATCCGGCACACAAAACCAATCATAAAAAAAATGAAATTTATTTATTTAAATTTTATCTCTTAGATACGTTTTAGAACACAGAACATCATGCCTAAATGAAGTTTAATATAGTATACCATTATTACAAATACATTAAATTTGTGGAGGTAAATATTAATAAATAAATAACCATAATTATAGTTATATATTGGTTATAAGTATAATAATAATCATTTAAATGAAAAAAGAAATATTTTTTAAAAAAATATGTTAAAAAATGGTTTATTCATGATTTTCCTAAATAATTAATAAAAATATTTTTACCATATTTATAATTTTATAAAAAATAGATTGATTTTTCAAATCAGAATATGAAAATTAGATTTTCAGGAATTTGTTTTTCTGGAAGGTTTATTTTTTAACGAATAGTGAACAATACTAGTTTTAATTTAAATATTATTTTTTTTACATAATTGACCAGGTAATGTAATAATTTATAATTTTTTAAAAGTAAATTTATTTCATTTACATTAAAATTTATCAAATCTTCTTTAATGTTTTGATTTTCATATTTTATTTTGATTTTAAAACCCTATTTAATTTTGAGAATCATTTCTTTGAAAAAATTATTTTCATTGCATCCATTGGTATAAAATTAAACTTGATTAATCTACATTAACGACATGGTTTACAAAAAACCATTACATATTATTAAAAAAATTATATTATATTTTATGTTCCACCTATTTATTTACTACAATGAATAGTAAAAGTAGTAAAAAATAATTAAAAGGGTTAATGTAAAAAGTAATTTTTTTGGGTTAATATAAAAAGAAATGTTTTATAATGACTAAATAATATTTTAAAAACAAATTTAATGGAAATTTTTATAAATTATCACATTTATGGATTGGTAATGACCTATTTTAATATCATATGGGAGGATAAATATGATGGACTATTTGATTCTTTATAAAAATTACATGTTTATCATCTCCCCTACTTATAAAATCAAACACCCTATCATCCCTTATCCATACTAAAAATTACATTTCATCGAAAAATAATCTCCCAAATACATTGATTAATCCATTAAAAAAATCATTTTCCCATTTTAAAATTCTTTTATCCTAGGAATAATTTTGGTAGAATCCTAATGTAGTTATGTAAAAAAGTGTGAACATCATTAAATGATAATATTTTTTTATTATTATTACACCTCATTGAATTTTTTAATCCATTATTATATTATTAAATAATTATATAAAATATATATTATTTTTTTATCATTATTATATTATTTATATATATCTCATGTTCCATGAAATGAGAAACTAAACTGTGAATAGTGTGTTTGGATGACAACATCCTCACCAACCGATGTAATTCATTTTCAATTACCACGTTTAAAAGATAGATATAATGATGGATTTAACAATATTATATATTTTTATGATATTATTATATTTTTTAAAATTTATATATCACATATAATTTATTGATATTCATTTCTTTTGAAATACGATAATGTCGATTGTGTGTATGTCGTCCTACCGCCTCACAATGTTTTGTGACTATATGTCCACATAAACATTATATGAATTTTAATATGGATAAATTTAATGAATATATGAGATATACATGACATTATTTTGAATTCGAAAAATTAATATATCACCCACATCATTACCCATTCTCCTATTTTGGAAATTTTAACATCAGTTGTGCATACACATGATGTACCATATCCACAAAGAGATGTGATGCATTATAAATGTTCAATTATAATTATTGATTATAAAAATGTATTAAATCCATAAATTTTGAATATAGATATTATTAGTGGGATTATGAAGTTATATACTATGCACAATAACTGTAATTTTCATGGACAAAATTACATGAGAAAAAATTGCATTTAACACAAGAAATAATAAAAATAATGAAATATTATAAATAAAATAGTTCTAAAACATTATAAGAGTATCATATTTGATATTATAAATATGGATTTGGTTATTTTATAAATAAATAATGATATTAACACCATTATAAAGGTGGTAAAATTATGTTCATGAAATAAGATGCATGATGTAAGGGAATTCATATCAATTTACCTTCATTGGGATATATTGATGTTTTATGCACATAATTTATATAATATGGTGTATATACTACCCCATTGAAATATAATATAATTATTCATCAATAAATCATTGAATTTTAAATTTAAATTTCAGTTATCTTAACTAATGTGTTTTGACATAAAATTTAACAGATTGCAAAGAAATTTATAACACAATTTCCTTTGATTGCATTATATTACACCCATTTTATCATTAATATTAAAAGAATATGTCACTAATTAATATTTATTATCATAATTTTTATATCCAATTGAAATATACGTAATTATATTCTATACAAATAATCAATTCATTGATCAACTCTTAATTTTTTGTTTGGATATTTGTGTCATATTATTTCACAATATCATTTTAATTATGAATTTTTATGCCTGAATTTCTCACAAATAAAAATTATTTAATAATTTATAAATAAAAACATTTAATACTCATATAATTTTTTATCGTTATTATTCATTAACAAAAATATTTTCATATCTTTTATTAATTAATGATTTTGGGAATTAGTTTTATTAAAATCCCACTTCATTTCTCTATTCTACCTAAAATACTTTCTCGTATAAATCTATGTTTTAAAAAATAATTATCATTTTAAAAAATATTTATTAAATACAATTTTACCCATTTTCTATTTCTAAAAATAACTTTTAAATGAATATTTATATACTTATCAAAACAAGGATGATTTGTATTTTTCAGAAAAAGTTAAAAAAAATATTAAAATCTACGACTTTTTCAAAATTTCCATCCATTATTACCAATCAATATTAAAAAGTTTATTTTATTTTATTAAATTATTATTTAAAATAATATGTAATTTAATTTTTTTTAACATTTAGTTTTTAATTGTGATTTTAAATATGAAATTCTTATTTTCCTCAAGAATGTTTTGATGATACTATTATGGTATTTCAATTATCAAGAAATAACAAACCATTTTTTATTATTATAAAGACTAAAATTCAAAATACAGTAATATTTCATATTTTTTGAAAAATTTTCATTATATAACATAATGATCCATTCAATAATTACATAGTCCTTATGTATTTGGAAACATGGACACATAAACAACTGGTTCATTGATGAACTGTATCGTCTACATCTAAATTATTCATATCTAGATCCCTTTTCAAAAAGAACCCAAATAACAAAATTCATTATAATATGGGGAAGGGAAACAAAATAAAATGAGAGATTAGATACTCTCTAAGGACATGCTACACAGAAACTTAATAATAGTATGAATTAAAGGTTAAATAAGAATAATCATACAAATAAAAGAAATACACTGTATATAAAATTTAAAAATCATGAGTCAATATAGGATAACATTGGAATAATCAATTTGTTTTTAGAAAAACCATAATCATATAATATCATATTTCAAGGCTACCACTATGAAATTTTTGAAATTATAGTCTTTGGATAACCACATATGTACCTACTTCGTGCTTGGGATGACATATCATCTACCCTTTTTGGGATGGGGATAACCTCCAATGTACCTTTTTAGATCAAATAACATTAATATTTACTTAATTCATTATAGTGGTATATAGGACCCACCCGATGAATACTCAATGTATATACTTATGTGTTCTACATCATAATATCAATTATATTTTAATAACCTAGTAAAAGGGATGGGTTTCATAAACAAGTCATCATATCATAAACTATAGAAAAGATAAAAGATTCATATTAATTCTTACATAGGGTAACTTGTGAAAAATAACAGGTTTCATAAGCATACTATCATGGTATAACCCATGGAAAATAGACATATTTAATATGCATCATGTCATTAAAACATAAACAATTCAGAGATGTAATATGAATGGGTCCCATGTACACTATCTATAGTAAGGAATAGATAACTACAACTGATGTCAACAAAGATTGAAGATATGATTAAAATATCATTAAATACATTTAGTTTTGAAAAAATCCTTTCTTTTATAAAATATTATTTTTAAAACCAGAAATAATTGTATGACATTTTTCTTTTAAAACATACATGAAAAGTTATCATGGAAGGTTTAAGAATAATATAAACATTATTTTAAATAAATAACATTTTCAAAATCCATTTACTATAAAATGATATTGAATTGTCATTTAATAACATTTTTTGAAATATTCTATTAACACCTTTTTTGGAAGAAAATATATTTTTTTACAAAATAGAGAAATAAGTCCAGCTTTTATTTAAAAATCGTTATTATTTTAATACCAATATGTTGAAATATAGTTCCATTGCAATAAAATATCTATAATTACCAGAGTAGATGAAAATTATTGAGAATATTTGAGAGTTAGATCATTAGATTTTATCTTTTGATATTTAATCATAAATAAACTGAAAAAATGATGAGATTTTAGCTTAAAATAATTACCACATTAGTAACATTAGATCATAATCCACATGAAGGGATAACCTAAAATGAGACTTAATATATCATGAGGATAAATAATTTCATGATATTATAACTCCATGTGTATATATATAAACCATGGGATGAGAAATTTGTACATAACATATTTACATCTCAAAGAAGATTTATTTAGGGAAAAATCCATTATTGTTTTGTTAAAATTTAAACAAAAATCACATTAAAGAGAGATCCTAAAATGGATACATGAACCAAAATATTTCCATTAGAATTAGGAAAATATAAATTCATGGTATTTATAATCAATAATTAAAAGAAACAAGTGGTTAAGATGTTATTTTTCTCACAGATAATAAATTTGAGAAAAAATATCTTACCACAAGTATTTTATTTTTTCTTATCCATTCAAGACACCATTATAATAATTATAATGTCAAAATAAATATATTTATGAACTGTATTCATGTATATCATAACATATATGATTTTCTCAGGATATTTTGTTACATGTTAATTAAAAATTTCATGTTAAATTAATCTTTTTTGTAATGAAAAATTTACTTTTCGTGTATATATTTATTTTTTTATATTTTTCCTCTTAATTTTGTCATGGATCCATTATTTCAAGTATTATAACCATGATATAAATATTTTATATACTCAATATATATTTATTAATAGTATTACATATAATTTAGTGACAGTAAATGATATACAATATTGCTAGAGACAGTAGGTCATATGTACGGATAAATAATGACTTCTCATTTCCAAGTTGTTTTGGAAAAATGAAAAGGAAATGATATATATTGGGAGTAAAAAATTATTTTTATCTCATATATTTCCTGAATTTTCTCTAACCACATCTCAAATACAATAAGGTACTAACCTTAAACGAATAATAATATAGTTATATAAACTCTATTTCACTTCATTAAATTCTCAATGAAAATTTCAGTTTATAGTTTTTAAAAGATATGTAATAACTCATATATATAAACCCCTAACAAACAATATAGGTACTTGTAAAAAAATTTCACTTTTTTCCAGAACATAAAACTTAAAAAAACAAAAAATTTATTTCTTCATAAAAACATCATAAAATTTTACAAGACTTCATTCTCTCTATTACACATCCTTATAAATTATGAATAATATTTGAAAACTATGGTTGGTCATAAATATATTATAAAATGATATAAATTGAATGAAATATTCCATTAGTCTATGAAAAATTTTAAACATATGAAATCATTTAAAAAAGTTTTACTTCTTACCCATATATACATACATTTTATAACAATATATTTCCATGAAAAATGAAGTAATATATATATATATAAATTCATAAAGATATAATTGAGGATTAATGACTTTATATTTTTACCCTCACAACTACCATTTTATTTGTACCCCTCATAGATACCTTACAATTTATCCCTAATGACTACATTATTTTGTAGACATCATATTTATACTACGAGTGACCGTACAAACGAGCTTTAACTTAAAGATAGCCAATGAATTATAGGGAGATAGGTCCAAAAAATTTTCAAAAAACTTCAAAGAACCAAAACATAATCTTAAATAATGAATAATTTAAAAAAAAATTCTTTTCAATTTCAAAAAATTAAATTTTAAAAGGGTTTTATTAAAGAAATGTCTCATAAAAATATCATATATATGATGTGAGAATTGATATAATGAATCTAATATATGTATAAAAGGTAAATACCCCTAATAAAATATAATACGAAATAAATTCATTTCCAAAATTATATTATTTTCATATAATTAATGAAATAGACAGTTTACCCAAAGAATAGAAACTGGGTTTAGAATTCACTTACCATGATTTCTTCTTACTTTCAACTTGTTTAAACATATTGTATAATGTCTAAAAGGGTGGTTCAAATATTTTTCACAAATATAATCATTTTTATAACACCTTATAGGATCATTTAATAACATCATTCGATACATTAATTAACACTAATTTGTTTTTTACGTTGTTTTGGGTGCATTCTTTACACGGTTTCCTTGATTGGTTCATAATAGATTTTCATATATACTTAAAGATAAATATTAGAAGTGGAATGGGTTTGTATTAATATTTTTCTATATTATTAAATTAACCTATAAATAATTTTGGTTATATGTTATGAGGATGAATAACTATATAAATCATCAATGATTTTCCATTTTGATCATTTTTGTATTTCTTCAATAATAATGAACTTGTTTCATCATATACATTCAATATTATGTGTATAAGATACTTCTATAACATAAGAGTGGTCATATAATAGAAATTAAAAATAGTTTCATAATTTAAAATAGTTTTAAATACATATTTTATGAGTTTAATAGATATTTAAGACACATTGTCCACGATGTCAGTAAATCGACACATCACGAATGATGTTTTTAATTTTTTTATTATGAAGAACATGAGAGGTAGAATGATGATTATTTTTCCATTATCATGATAAAAATCCAGAATATATATAATACAACTTATTTTATTCTTCTTGGATAACGGTAGTGGAAGAGAGTGTAAAAGAAGAAAGTAATTGAAAAGAAAACACAATTAAATGAAAGAGCATATCTAGCTATTCATATCCTCTCCTTGAGATCCTCCTTAAGGGATTTGGTTTTGGACTTTTGATGAAACCTATAGTTCATAGACATGGGAAATATCCTTGGTAAAGGGATTGTTAAGAATTTAGACAATGATAATTCTTGGGAGGTGTGAGAGGAAGAGGGGTGAGTGTGATATTTAAGGAGAAAGTGGAGGAGTTTTTAATTATTATCAAAGGACACCTCAATAGTGGTATTTGAAAAACCATGGTCTTTACTATGGTTTATTTCAATGGTATTGGACACTTGGGACACTTAATTCCATATTTTAGTCCTCAAGAGTTATAAAAAATTTTAAATCATTATTAAATCATTATTATTTCAATAAACACCCAAAACATCATGTTGTATTTTTATCTATTCAACAAAAATTCTAGTATCGAAGAAAATTCCAAAAAAACACCCAAATCATTTTTTTATGGGTATAATTTTAAAGTAAACTAATTTTTTAAAAATAATTTTCTTTAAATTATTCATTTAATTTTTAAATAAATTTATCATTTTTTTGAAAAATAGAAATTTTAAAACTATAACTGATTTTATATCACCTTGAAAAGGTAATCAATATCACATTATCTAATAACCTTAGGAAAATAAAATAATAATATGATTTTCTATTCATAAGGGTCATATTTCTATTTATGTTACTATTAAAAATTTTATTTTACTATTCACCATAAAAACCGCTCAGTTCTATCAGACTCCAAATAACATACTAATCCCAATCTTAGATATCAATTTTTCAAAATTCATGTCATAAAAGTGGAAAATATTTGTTTAATGTATTTTTTGAAAAAAAATCACTATGTATAGACTCAGTGTTTCATGAATTTTAATTTATTTTTAAACTCTTGGGGTGTTTCAATCTCCCCAAATATTGAAAATTGTGTCCTCATAATTTAATTTACTTTTTAAACTAATGAGGGTACTGTTCCCTCATAGAATTTTCATATTCTCATGATTCATCTTCAACCATGTGGTTTCTCCAAAAAACATTTTACTGGGGGATTACCTTAGTCCATAATAATTATTATCTTTGATGAATAAATCTGAATAGATTTTTTTTACAAGAATGATTTTTTTTTCTAGCTCAACTACTTCTGGGATCAAAACATGAGATGAATGTGGAACATAATTTCTCAACATCAAAACATGATGAAAATTGTGTACCTGAGATAAACTCATAGGTAAAGCTACTCAGTTGAAAACTAGTCCAACATTCTCCATGATTTCATAAAGTTCAACATACCATGGACTTATCATTCATTTCTTACCAAAATGAAAAACACTTTTCCATGGTAACATTATATAAAAAACATGATCACCAACCTCAAAAGAAAATCCATTCCTCCTATTATCTTCATATCTTTTCCACCTTCTCAAATATGTTCTCATGTTTTTCTAGATCATCGTACATTTCTCAACCACTTCTTATACTAATTCTGGTCTCGTCAACATTCATTCTCTAACTTCACCCCAAAAGGATATAGTATGACACAACATCACATATAATTACTAAAAAGGTTCCACCTGTATACTGAAATGAAATTTGATATTATAATAAAAATCAACTAAAGAAAAATTCTGATCCCAAATTTCCGAGTAATCAATTGAAAAATCTTAAATAATATCTTATAATGTCTAAATCATGCATTTTAACATTTAATATGATTGAGGATAAAAAACTGTACATAAATTTAATTATATTCCCAATGAATTCTTAAGGAATTTCTTAAAGTAATAACTAATCCTGGGATTAGGGTCAGATACAGTAAAATATGAACTCGATTTAACATGAAAATCACTTTGAGGTACAATAGAGAAAGATTATCCAAATACATAGTATATCTAATTGCAATTAAATGATAATAATTTTCCAGTCGACCAAAAATAACCTAGATTGTATTGTTACATCGAGAAGTCTTTGGTCTCCCATGACGAAGTCCATAGATATATTTTCCCATTTCCACTATAGAAATAGTAATGGATGAATCATCCCCTTTAGGGACTTGATTTACACTTTAACCTATTGACATGTGAAAAGTTTTGTAGTAGAATATGTAATTTTCTTATTCATTCCCACTAGTAATACACCCAATGATCTATGTATAACGTTGTTCTGCCAGTATGAACTGAAAATGTAGAACTAGGAGCTTCGTACAATAACTCTTTCTGTAGTTGAGAATCAAAAGGCCATAAAATATTTTTGAATATCTCAAAACATAGTATTTATCAATGTTATATTCTAAAACACACCATTTTTAACATGTTCTACGTTTTTCTGTAACTCCTCATTTATCGTCTACACTTTCATAATTTTGTCTAAGAATGTTTACCACACTTAAACTTGAAACAAAATAAAATAAATTCATACCCCAATAACATCCCAAAAAAATTGATAAAATCCTTTATAAAATAGTCTTGTTCTATCCATAAAATAGTTTCTGATTCATGAGGATTTCTACTCAAGGAATCTTCAACATTGATTTGTTTTCTAGGATTATAATTTTTCATGAAAAAATAATTTTTAATCAATTCAATATGTCTTATATGGAACATAATTAATTCATTTTCAATGAATATATACTTCAGACATTTGTGGTCTGTATATATTTCATATTTGCCTCTATATAAATAATACCTTAAAATTTTTAAAGAAAAATCACTACTACAAATTCCAAATCATGCAATGGATAACTTTACTCATGGGGTTTTACTTGTATGGAAGCATAAGAAATTACCTGATCATTCAGCATCTGAAAAAACCAACACCCATTAATGAAGAATCACTATAGATAATAAACTCGCCATTTATGGAAGGTAGTGTCAACACTGGACCATTCCCTAGTATTATTTTCAATTCTGGAACACAATCATCACTTTATTTTGTAGAGTTTAATTTAACTCCTCTCTAATTTAACATTGTTAGTGGTCTAGATAACTACAATTGTTTTTTCAAAAAACCGCCTATAATTTCCTACCAAACCAAGAAAACAATAAATATTGTTAAAATTTATGGGTATTGGACATTCATCAACACTATTTGTTTTATCAGGGTCAATAGCTATACCATATTTGTAAATAATATACCAAGGAATGAAATTTTTTATCAACCAAGAATCATACTTTCTCAATTTTCCATACAAATTATTTTCTTTTATATTTTTCAAAACAATAATTAAATGTTTTTTATTATCTTCTATACATGTAGAATATACATTTATTTCATCAATATAAAAACCAAAATCTTATCCATGAGCTCATGAAATATTCTATTCATAAGATCCATGAATAGATATGGTTCATTTGTTGACCCAAACAACATAAAAAAAAATTCATAATGAACATATCTAGTTCCAAAATCTATTTTTTGAATGCCATCCTCTTTCACCTTCATCTGATGGTACCCAAAACTTATGTCAATATTTGAAAAATACAGAGCTACCTGGAGCTGATAAAATAAGTCACTGATATGAGTTAAAGGATAATTATTCTTAATAGAAATGTTATTCAATGATCTATAATCAATGTAATGTCTCCTAGAACCATCTTTTTTTAATGAACTAAATAGGAGCTCCCCATGGTGAAGTTGTAGGATGAATGAGGTATTTATCATGAATCTCTTGAAACTGATTTTTTAATTCAGGTTCTTTCATT
The DNA here is from genome assembly GCA_963277665.1 of Viscum album. Lineage (NCBI taxonomy): Eukaryota > Viridiplantae > Streptophyta > Magnoliopsida > Santalales > Viscaceae > Viscum > Viscum album. Next base: position 763,400,642 of record OY728119.1, on the reverse strand, counting down.
AGATCCATTCGAAAAGGGGTATTTGAAATTGTATTAGAATAAGGAAATAAATCAGTTGTGAATTTTGCTTTCTGATCCGGTTCAACACCTTATAACTCATTAGTAAAAACAACATGTATTATTTTACCACAAAAACATCATTAATCTCAACAGTTCCAATTTTTTCATCAATATGAGTCAGATAAATTTCATTTCCATTTTAAATAGTTTCTTATATTATTGATATGTTATCAATTTTATGGGTTTGTTCTTGTATATAATTTTTTTTCTGAAAAATAATGTATTTATCTCTTTAATAAATCTTACGATGATAAATAGAATATTGATCCATACCAAGAATAACATTAATGTCAACTCTTCGAAAATCAACAAGGTTTTTTGGAAATTTATTTCCAGATATATGAATAGAAAGAATCATAATTTTCCATTTTGTTGTAAAATTCTCCCACTAGCGCTTTAACAATAATTTCTAGTTTTATTTATTGGGGTTAAATTTCTAATTTACTATAAAATTTCTTAGAAATAAAAGAATGTGTAGACCCCATATCAATAAAGACTTTAGAAAAATCTATGAATATTAAAAAGTACCTGATACCACTTAACTGGATGGATCGACATCTACTAACGTAGTAATAAATAATCTCACTACATGATTCTGCTTATAGTCTGGCTACTTCCCATCATTTGGATCTTTCTTTACGCACATATTTTTGTAATGAATCATCCCACCACATTTAACAAGCTTAACTATTTTCTAATCTGGATCCATCTTAGGATCATTTTCATTACAATCTCATGTCATACGTTCAAATATACCACATCGAAAACACTTCTCAATTATTTTAATACATTCCATAAGTTTTTTACCACACTTCTCACAAACTAGAAACTAAACTTTCTTACGATCATTATTCTTTGATTGATTCTTACACATCGCAGTCCATATAGAAACCCTCTTCTCATTGTTCCCATAGTACATATGATCATCATAGAACTCCATTTATGCCTTCTTAACACATTGAAAAAGTACCTCATATCTTTTGATTTCATGGTAGGACAATCCCTTCTGTTATATTGTCTTTAATTTTTAGTATATACGATTATTTTTTTATTAAGATACTGAATAATATTTGGAGCATACCAAGATAGTCGGGTAAATATTACTTCATAAAAAACCACTAGATCATCCTCCATTTTCTTCAATTCATGGAATTTCTTCTCCATCCTATATCGAACCACAATAGGAAATACATTTTCAATGAAAATAAATTTAAATTCATCCCACTCTAAGGAATAAATCTACAGATATCCCTGATATTATTGACCATTGACCCATAATGAATATTTTACCTTAAAAATGATAAATTTAATGAATAAATATTTTATTATCTAAATATCACATAACATCAAATATATTTTCAAGGTCTTTAATCCATCATTCAGCCACTACTAGGCCAGAGGATCCACTGAATTAAGGAGGATGTTGCCTCCTTAAATGTTCCACTATTATCATGTTCCTATGTGGTATATATGGTTATCCTATTTAAAGGATTCCCCCAAAATTTATTTTCTACGTTATCTGATCCATTACTATTATAGACTACTCTGTTCTAATTCCTACCATTCTTGGTTGTGGATTCTGAATGATATCATCCTCTCGATTCCTTACAACTTAAACTTCCATATTTAATCTCTGGAAAACCATTAGGAATAGACCTATCGTATATGAATAATAAAGGTAATATTTAAATAATATACGATTTCAACACAAACATATGGTAAAAATCATTTATGGTATTCAATTAAAATCATCATAATGCTTTATGTTATCAAAACCTTCCTTTGATACCAACTTTAAAGTTCTATCCTTAAACATATCACTATCAGGATATTTCAACAAGATTTTACTTCTTTACATTCCCAAGTATCCTTTAAATTTATAGTTTTAGAAAGTTTGGTCACAAATCAAACATATCAACCCCCAACATACAAAGTAGTTACAACTAAAAAAATGTCATTTTTTCTAAAACAGAACACTTTTAAAACAAAACCACAACATGATTTCTTTAGAAAAAAAATCATAATGTTTAATTTGATTTATTATTTTTCTTAAAAATCCATATAATCTATGAATTTTTTTAAAAAAATGGCTTGAGAATAAAAATCATATTAATGGATATTGAAAGAAGGAAAGAAACCATTAGTCTATTAATACATATAAATATATGAAATCATTTCACAATGACTTACATCTCACCTATATATACTTAAATTTTGAAACCTAATATTTCCATAAAAAATTATGGAATATATATATTAATACATAAAGGTATCCCAAGTAATTAAAAACATAATATTTTAACCCTTAGAACATCCTTATGATTTTTATCCCTCATGACAACCATATAATGTATCCTTCATAGCTACCTTATTGTATAACCATCACAGTTACACTTGGATTAACACTATTTCTGACCTCCAACATACATATACCCAATTCATTGTAGAGATGTATAGAAATCCTCATTATCCATAATCAATTCCCAAGAACAATAACATAATCATAAAACATGAATAATTTCATAAAAACATTACTTTTGAATTTCGTAAAATAGAATTCAAAAAGTGCTTTTTTTAATGAAAATTCCTTTAAAATATCATATAATTTAAGTGAGAATTGTTTGTATGAATGTAATATGTAAATATATTGTAAATAAACATAATACAACATAATATTTATTAAACTAATTACCCAAAGGATCATAGTGCTATACAATTAATGAAATAGAAGATTAACCTAAAAAATGGAAACTTGGTTATGAATTCACTTACCTTGGGTTTTACATACTTAAAACTTTTTTGGACCTCCTATAGAATGGTTATAATGGTGTTATTAATATTTTAAAGAAATATTTTCATTTTTATAACACCGTATATGATAATTGAATAACATAATTATAAACATTTATTAATAATATTCTTTGTTTACATTGTTTCTGGTGTGTTCTTTAAATGGTTTCCACGGTTGGTTCATAAATGATTATTTGATGAATAGATGTGAAAATATAGAAGTGTAATGAGTTTTTTAATATGATTCCAGATTTTTAAATTATTATATAAATAATTTTTGTTCTATTGTATGAGTATAAATCATTGGTTAAATCATTAGTGATTTTTATTTAGATATATTGGACGGTTCTTCAATTGTCATGAAATTTTTTCATCATTAAACAATTATATTATGTGTATTGGTTTATTAAAATAAATAATTGAGTTAATATAATTTATATTAAAAATTTTTCAACCATAAAAATGGTTTTACATATTTTAAGGATGTAATGAAAATTGAAGTCTCATCGTCCACATGTCGAAAAATTGATACATCACAAATGTTATTTTTATTTTTAGAATAATTGGAATAGGAGAGGAAGAATGATGAATAATTTTACATAAACAAGATAAAAAACCATAATATATAAAAATATGGAGCTTTAATGCCACTAGGATAATGGTATGTGAATATAGTACAAGAAAATAAAAAAATTAATGAAAAAACCAGAAAATGAAAGAGGATCTATTCCTATTTATCTCTTCTCCTTGTGATCATCCTTAATGCCTTTTGTTTTGGACTTTGGGTGATACCATAAGGTCTTGGATTTAGGGAATATCCTTCGGAAGGTTATTGGTCTGAATTTAAACAATTCTCATAGCTTGAGTTTTGTGGGGTAGATATGGGGTGTCAGTAATACTTGTTATCAAAGTGTGGGAGTTTTTAATTAAATTTAAAGGAATCCTAGTTAGTGGTATTTAAAAAACCATGGTCATTCCCATGGTTTTCTCTTTGTATTGGCCACTTGGGACACCTCAAAATATATTTTATTCATCATTAGTTGACTGAAATTATTAAATCATTATGAAAACATTATGATGTCATTAAACACCTGAAATAAACAAACTGTATTTTTACTAATCACCACAAATTCAAATATCTCAAGAAAAATAATAAAAAACATACTAACTATTTTTACATGATATATAATTAAACTATGAAATCAATTTTTTTAAAATAATTTTCTACATATGATTAATTTAATTTTTAAATGAAATCCTATTTTATTCGAAAAATCACAATTTCAAAACTATAACTCATATTATATCACCTTGATAAATTAATCAAGTTATCATTATCTTATAACCATAAGTCAATCAAATAATTATATAACTTTATATTCATAATGGTAATATTACTATTCATATTACTATTTAATAGGGTATGTTACTATTCCCAAACATAGGTTCTATCAGACTCAAAATAATATATTGATCAAAACTTTAGATGTCTAATTTAATAAATTCAAGTCATAGAAGCCAAAAACTTATTTTTTAACTCATAGTTTATAAAAAAATCAGTATTTATATAATTTGTGTTTCATGAATTTCAATTTATTTTAAAAACCATGTATTGTTACAAATACTAATTAATGATTGAACAAATCACATTACTTCATGAGGGGTAGTCCACTATACACATGAATGATGCCATCATATTTCTTAAAAATGGAAAATATGAATGGAAATGAGAATTAATATTTCCAAAATAATTAAAAATGATAAAAATAATATATATCACATGTATATAATAAATTCATCATCAATTACAAACAATAGAGTTGGTAAAAGAAAGAATCAATGTTATTGGTTCGTGTGGTGGTCGTCTATCGTACAAAAGAATGATGCTTTCGTAAACCGTTTGATGGAAGTAGATATGTTTGTAAGACATTAACATAAAATAAAATAAATTTCATTATAGTTATGATAATAAGGATATAATATTATAATGATATAAAAATTATTATAGGTTGTGGATAATGTAATTAAATAAAGGTGTCTGTTGATTAACATTACCTCTTTTTTGGGTATGTTTGAAATAAAAACATTCATATGATGGGTTTATGCAAAATATAAGAAGAATAATGTGACATTGGGGATATTAGCCTATGTTTTGGTTAGTTATTGGTTAATAAAAATATTTTTTACGAAGTAAAAAAGGGGGGAGGGGTTGCATTGTATAAGTGGGGGAGAGGACACGCCTGGTATTTTTTAATGGAAATAAGTACTCCCATATTTTTTCACATGGAAAATATTATACAATGGATAAAATTAGAAACACAGACATAATAAGGTCTAAATATGTCTGTACAATTTTTTTTCATCATGTTTATATTTAAATATTACCATTATTATTTTTTATTAAAAGAATGGAAATTTTTTTAATATAATGTGCAATAATTAGTATTTACTGCATTCACTATTATTTTTTAGAAAAAATTTGTTGGAATTAACTTATAGTGTATATTTTTCTGATTAAATTTATTTAAAATTTATTTCACAAATGTTTATAAAATTAATTTAATACCAATCCTGCATACATTATGAGAAAGAGGGGTTTTAAAGCTAAAAAGTATACAAGTTTTAAAATTTTTTATATCATATTTCAATACTAAAACAGTAAAAATAACATGAATTGTTGTAATTGTTGTATAATATAACTAATTATATATAAAAAAATTTAAAATATTATTTAACCTTTTAAATTATTTGAATAAAATAAATTTTTATTTAAATTCAACTTTTTTATTCATCATCATAAAATTAAAATTTTCAGAAAAATATAAAAAATTCACAATATAATAATTTTGAAATTATGATTTAAAAAATGAAGCATATTTTATAAAATTAGTTTTCTAAAGGTTACATGAAAATTATTTATATTATTTCTTAGAAAAATAAATTAAAATGAGATTTTTAGAAAATATAATTTTTGAAATATATAACAACATTAATAAAAATTAGGTATTAAATTTTCAATAAATTTTCAATAGATAATAATATTATAGTTATTGTTTAAATTATTAATATACATATCACAATATTTAACATATATTTATAAAGAATTAAATATATATTTATATCAATAAAATATTATGGTTTTTTTAAAACTTAATGTTACTTGTAATTAAAGGTATTTCAGAGTTCAGTGTAGTGAATTCTTCACATGGTTTTTTTTGTAAAAAAACAAAAAAAATATTTAATTTATTTAAAATTATTTATTCATAAAAAAATTACAGTGTTATAGTATAGAGAAATGACTTTTTCATACATGACTATTACATCATTTTAAAGATAAACAACATAGTATCCCTATAAAACCATGCTAAAAATGATTATTGTATTAGATATATTAGGACCATACATCCCTTATTAATAATAAAACCTATAAATTTATTTAAATAATTTTTTATTTATAATTAAAGAGATCTTGCTATCCTTAGTACATATAGTCCCATGAAGATATACATCAATGCAAGGGGTGTGCTAAAATCCTAGTAAAAGGTTAAATAATAATATGAAAAAATAAAACATGGGTGAGAATAATAATAATATCATAAAATAATCAATAGATCATCATCATACAAATGGGAGAAATCATTGGAAACATGCATGGAATTAGAAAATGTATAAAAATGAAAAATCATGTCTTGGTGGTAAAATAACAGACTTATTTGTTAAAAAAGATGGAATTATCTTTACACATAACATATGTGAATAATCTTATAATAATCATTTTGAAATAATTTAGAATCATTATAATTCATATTTCACATCATCTAATTAGATTTATTACATCACCCAATGCATTAGAGGGAAATATAAATCTGAGCACACCCATCACATCATAACATTTATATAATTATAAATTAGAAATATATCATATATAAATCAATGCCTTGAAGTAACCCTTGTAAAAGAATTTGATTAAAAATTATTTCATAAATCATGAATAAAAATTATGTTCCGAAATGAAAATTGAAAACATATTTTGTATAAGATTCATCATTCATGAATGAAGAAGAAACAAGTTAATAAAACTCAAAATATGTCTGGGAAATAATATTAATTTTTCAAAATTATTTCAATTTACCTAAAATAAGATTGTGAATTGTTAAAACACAAAACCAAAATAGGTGGCAAAAAATAATTTATATTTTAGTAACATGAATATAATATGAACAATGAAATAAGAAAATAAACAAAAATAACCCAATAAAAAAGATTTCAGTTTTAGAATCACATTACCTTATGTTTGAAGGATTTATTCAATATAAAATCATCAATAATAAAACAGATTCATTAATGACTATATCCACAACCTATTAAACCTTTATTCTTTTTATTTTAGTTTAATTATTTTCTATTATGATATTTTTTAGGAGTTATAGTGTTCAATTTAATCATTTTAAGAGCATTTCTTTTCTTGGTTTTTGAGATCGGTTCACTTTTATAATGGTTTGAAAGTTAATGTAATATGATGATAATTATATAGAATTGAAATTATATGAGATTAATGTTCTTCCATAAGTATAATTGGACTTATATATAATACATTTTCCTGATTTTTTGATTATTAATTTGATAAAATGATAAATTCTCCCTAGAATCCTACATCAGACATGAGTTCAAATCTAGATGGGATTGAATTTTCATAGGAATTGTTGCTGCAATATAATATTGTAGTTGTTCAGGTACTATTGTTGTTACTATAGCGAGGTATCGTAGAAGAATTAATATTTATTCAGAATTGTATTTTGTACCACTGGGTATTTGATCCATTAAGGGGGATGTAACAAAATTATGACATATAGGTGGTGACACATGCAAGAAGCGTGAATGGAATTTTGGAATTCCACTGATGGGCCTATACTGCATTTAATAAGATTCATGCCCACTGCATCTTCGAGCCCAAGATTTACAATGTAATAAAGTGGATATTTATCTAGTTTATCCCTTTAAAGTATATGACTTGATTTTCATGGTTGTGTGTGTGTGGTGTTTGTGTGTGTGTGTTTATAAATGTAATTTTACCCCCAAACAAATAATATAATATAATCATTTATATTATTTTGGTATTTTTCCCATCATCATGAACTAGTTTTGTTTTATTATTTAGTATCATGTATATATGATAGTTCTACATAATAAATTATATTATAACATAAAAATTTCAATGTTTTTTAAGAATTATAGTTTTTTCATGTCAATCCTTCAAGGTGGTATTGGATAATGAAAAGACATCATCTTTGAAGGTGGTGATTTGAAAAACCCTGGATGATGTTTTAATTTTTAAAATAAAAGGACAATATAAGTGATTTTTATGATCGATATTTCAATAACATGATAATATTACATTACACATTTGATACTACATTTATCATGCCATTATGGATTAGTGTATTTGAAGTGATGATAATAAATTTTAAGAAAATAATTGACAATTATTGATGATTTTACCTCGTGGATGTTGTCACCTTGAGAACATCATTAAAGAACATGGTTATGTCCAATATTTGATACCATAATCCTTTGGTAGCAGGGAAGAGTCCTAGGGGGGATTAGTTATAATTTAGATAAGATATAAGGTTTTTAAAGTGATATGAGAAGTAATTATGAGGGGTGGTATTTATAAAAGAGGAGAGGGTTGTTTTTTGATAATTTTATTTATTAGTTTACTATATTGGCTCATGACTATAAATGGTGTTTATTATTATTAATATATAGATTAATCACATTATTACATTTCTAACTAATGGGTGATAACCTCATATATACATCATCTATGACTCAGTAATTAATTTATTGATCTTATCTCACTAAAAATTGTATTTGACTTCTGAAAAAAAAAATCAACTTTATAAGTAAACTTGAGGGGCCATGTATTTACTTCCTCAAGAGAGATACATAGAATATGTAATGAACATGAACCATTTATGGTTGATATTCAAGATGATATCCCACTACTCCTATATAATCAAGGATCTCAAAGGGTCCCATGTACCTTGTGATATACTTCCCTTTATTTCCAAACAACATCACTTTCATCCGTAGTGATATTTGAAAGAAGACTTCATCTCCAACATCAATCTCCAAATCCCTTTGATTATTGACAGAAATGATCCTTTTCTGACTCTACACATAATTTACTTTACTTTGGATTGATGGATCCTATTTAGTCATCAATATGACATGATTTGATCCTAGTTTCTTTTATTCCCCAACTTTATCCAAACTTGTTGGAGTTCCAATTGATATTCCATACAGAGCTTCATATGAAACCATATGAATACTTGAGTGAAATTTTTTGCCATATGATAAACCAATAAATTGTATATGTTGATCCCATCCACATTTTCTATCCACTTAGCAAGCTCTTAGTATGTCTTTGATAATATAAATAGTCCTTTTGGGTTGGAAATCTATTTGAGGGTGATAAGTCATGATAAAATTCCAAATTTACTCAAATCATGCTAAATACATGACTTGAATTTTTATGTGAACATTGTTTCATGATTTAATAAAATAAAAATTGGTTCTCCATGAATCCTCACAACTTATCTCACATTCATCCCAATAATTTTTTCAAGCGATAAAACATCTAGGGTTGTGATAAAGTGTTTTATCATTGTGAGTAGAACCACCAAAACCCATATCAAATTATTTCATTTAGAAGTATTTATGTGACTAGGGATAAACTCCATAGTGGAAATCTCTGATTTCCACATGGTTAAAAGAAATGTGTTTTTCATCCCATTGTACTTATATCTTATTTATTTTTCTTTTTGTAAAATAAATAACCTTGAGAAGTACTCCATAGTCTTTACATTCATGTTGTTCTTATTGAAGTGTTCTCTAAGACCACAATAAATCTTGGTACATTCAGATTGTATTGTGAATCAGGATCTATCTTCATTACCCAATAGCTAATTATTTATATCTAGTGTTGATGGAACACAAATACTCATTCCAAACCTAATAAAAAAATCATCATTGTGAAAGTAAGGTGTCTTTCTTTCTTTTTTTACATTAGCATTTTTTGTAACCCAAGAGCATACCTTTATTCTTATATAATCATATAATGGATAGATGATTAGGATATATTTTGGGAATGGAAGGATGTATTCATCTATGTTATGATTTCCAAATATATCCATTACATATCCATAAATATAGGGTGTTTCAAATTTCACAATATATAGAGTTACAGGTTATTTTCTGATAACAACATCAACTACCCTGTTTTCGTTCCTAGGAAAACAGTGAATAGATTAATTATTGTATTTCATTTTTACTATCCATCAACACTTATGATTTTTTAGTTCATTTTGTGTGAATATATGACTTAGTATCTTGTGATCAACATATGTGTCACAGTTGTCACAAAAAATATAATTTCACTTTATTTCTAAGTGAAAAATCATAAGTTAATTCTTTATATCATGAGTTGAGTAGTTATGCTCATGTATGTTCAACTTCTAATTAGTGTAGGTTATCAACATATCAAATTATATGGTTACAAAACCCATATATTTATTTTAAACTTAACTACATGTCACAAATCATTATACACTTCTTGTTAGGGTGAGTATATGTACAATGATTAGTATATTCATTATCTACATGATGTTTTACTCCAATTATAATTACCATACATAATTTATCCCTTTATTTATTAACATAGTCTGTGGGCTATACGATTGTGAGATATTTCACAATAACAACATCAGTTGTTCCATAATAATCAATATAAACTATTTATTTCGGTGACACTTTTCGATCATAGATATTCCTTAGTTTCATGTGTTATTGAATGGTCTACAAATATCCCTAAAATTATGGTCATGTATCCAATGAATGTGACTTGGACAATCCAAAATTCAAACAATCTATGCATGGAGTATAATTTCTCATTTTCCAACGTCACCATCACAATCCTTATAAGTTTTTCTTGTTCCTACATACTCTTTTAGAAAATTTGAGTATATTCAATAAACACATCCAGAAAAATTTCATGTGGTTTTATAAAGACTCTTTTATTAAAATCTATAATTATTACTGAAAAATTAATAAGTCTGAAGGGCTTCATTAGAAACTCACAGTGCCCATAACTTGTATGGAATTAAGTCCTCTGAAAATATTCCTTCATCATATTCATTTGATTATATTGAGAATTAAGACCCACTATTGAAAAGTATTGAGATCCATGAAGTTTATCTAAAAAGTCATAATTCCTTGGAATAATATACTATTACGTTATGTTTATCTTATTAACCTCTTGGTAATTGATATATAGACATATTGATCATTCATTTCTCATTAAAAAGAGTTATTTTATACCTAAGGTAATGCACAAGGGAGTATAACCCCTTTATCTAAATTACCTTATATCTTCTTCTATAACTCATCATGTTTTGTTGAGGGCATCATGTATAATAATTTTATGATAGTTGTGGCTCTGTTTATAAGTTCGATTTTTTAATCATTCTCATAATATGGTGGAATTCAGAGAAACTCTTTAAGAAATACATCACTGTATTCTTTTAAAATTTTAATTTCATACAAGTGGATACCTACCATTGGAACAACCATTTCACCAAGGTATTATTATTCATGGGGATTAAAAAAACCACACCATTTAGGTAATTTTTATATGAGATTCACGATATTTTATGAATTTTTTTAGGATCATGGGTTGGTTTGTAAAATGAAAAAATATTTATTTTTCCCAAAATATGATTTAAAATATTCTTTATGAGATCCAATTAATTCCCATTATATAATCATATTACTCTAGGGTATGTATCACAAGATTCACTAGAATAATTTGCCAACATATTCCCACAAGATAAGATTCCAACACATGGGTTTCATTGATCAAAACACGATGTTTTTCATGAATAATTCTACATCATGTAATCATGAAATTGATTCAATGGTTCAATAAAAAATGTAACATATAAATAAATTTGTAGAACTATATTCAAATACTACTTCTTTTCATTCCTTATTGATGTGTATTTGTACCTCTAATGACATAATTTTCTGGAACCACTTCAATAGTTGTGATGGAAAAAGATTTACCATTCACCAATGGCATTGGTGGTTGTTAACATTGATTACCTTAAATGTGTCGAGGTTTACTGAAATTATGTGAATAATACACTTTCTCCCCATTTTTGAAGCATTAACCATGGGTGGTTCTCTCTTTCTCTCTATCGTGATTACAAAAATTTTTATTTCTCTTCGACATTTATAATCTTGATATACTTTTTCCCACAATTGATGAATTTCAATGTCCTTATGACACGAATAACACAAAGATTGTTCCCAAAATTTTATTATATTGGTGGTTGAAAACTTTTTACTGCTTTTTATTATACCTAAGATCAATAAAATACATTATTCACTTCTTATTTACACATCCCCGAGAACATTCTTTGATCTCTATATCAACATTGAGATCCCATAAAATCCACCTTTTCACAAATACTTGTGTCTCTAATAGCTAGAGACTTACGATTAAGTGGTTTTAAACTACAAATGAATATTTCTATTTTCTATGATATTTAATACAAAACCAGAGGTGTACCTCCCAATCCTTGTGAGGTGTTAATCATATGTCATAGTAGATTCACATTCCATTTTCATCTACTCTATAAATTATATCTCTATAATTGTCCGATGAGTTTTAGGTAAGTACTTATTAAAAAATATTTTCACTATTTATTACAACTCCATCACTTATATTTTATCCTTCTTCTGGGTGTTATTAATAAATTCCCATCATTAATCATCAAATACATCTTATATATGTATATAACTTCACCTTATGATTCTTAGAAAATGGGAGCAATAAATGATCTCCTCCATTGTTATAAAAAATTGTTCTTCAATAACTGTGTTAGAAGACCCTTTAAATATTAGTTTTAATTTACTAATAAAATATTTGATATCTAGATTCTCCCTCTTTGGTGAAGGATGATGTTACATATTACATTGGAAAATTATCAAATCCAAAGACTGATGGGTAAGAATTACTATGAAATTTTAACTTTTAACTCCCATGAAATAGTCGATGTTTTTCATGGCGTACTTTTATTGTACCTTGAATAGGTTTCTTTCTTAATTTCTCTTGTTTCCCACAATTTTATAAAATAGAAAATGTTTGAACAAAAAATTAATCAATTAGTCATGAATAAAAAAATTACTTCTTTGTTAATGTATCATAAAGTCATATCATGTGGGATCTCTATGAATATAATTATTCTAAAACAATGAATATTTGGTGATTACATATAATTAGTCTCATACTAAATAATGTGGATAATGATATCTAATAATAATTCCTAAATTAATTAAACTGTAATCTGACTCCAACTATTGCGATACTACTTTATCATAAATGTCTATTATATAATTTAATGATAACAAAATAATATTACAAAAAACGATCAATATGATTATTGTAATTGTAAAACTAGGACCATAAATAACTTAATCACAATAAAAAATAAAAATTTATTTAAATTCATCTTCTTTATCCTTCTATGTAACATGTTATCATTATCACATTTTGTCGAATGTGGATATACATAAATGAAAGGGATAATATAAAAGAAAAAGGAGGTGATAAATAATGAAATAAATAAATATAACATGAGTGAGAATAACCATCACAGTCTTAAACAAAATCAATGTATCATCATCATGATCATGTGAGAAAACATTTGATAAAGTAATGGAATATGGAAATTCATAATAACAAAACATCAACCCTTACTGGTCAAATAACAGACATAATTGTAAATGAAGATAACATCATGTTCACAGATAACATATGTACAAAATCATAACATAATCATAGTTAAAAAGTCTATAATCTTGTTCATTCATATTTCACATTATCTCATGAGATACATTAAATTAATAATTTCATTAGAGTGCAATATAATTTTGGGAACACCCTCTAGATCATATAATTTATATAATAATGTACTCCACATAGAATTTATATCAATTGAAGACCTGAATTAGACAATATGAAGGAATGGGAATCATTAATTTATCATCAATAATAAAGAAACATGGTTTTCCAAAATGAAAAGGAGAAACATATTTTCTGTAAGATTATTCATTATTGAGAAAAGAAGATGAAACTCAATAAGATTAAAATATTATTTGAAGAGAAGATTTATTTTTTAAATTACATTTACATAACATAATATTTGATTGGAAAACTTATATTCTAGAAAAAAAATTGTATGGATAATGGAATTATATTATTTTGATATTAAAACAATATCCCCACTAAATTTTTTCAGAAATAATTATAAACCAAAGAAAATGAGTTGGTTTTGACAATCCACATACCTTATGTGTAAATTCATTCATCACATTAATGGTCAGGTAACTATTCTAATGGTTAGGATACTATTTCATTAGTATATGATCCTCAATTTCTATAAATTTTACTTATATCTCTATTTATTTATGTGAATTGTGTTTTTATTCAGCTATGAATGTGATACAAGTGTTTTATAATTATCAGATGGGTAATAACATTGACAAGAATTTGGGTTATTACTTCCATTATACACCCAATAAAATAAATATATATCACTAAATTGAGTATTTTAATACTAAAAATGATGGTAAATTTTCCTCATCATATCCTCAAGTAAACTAATAGATTCTTTATACTAGTGGTTTCAAAAAAAACACATTTACTAGAAGAGTTTTCTTGTTTCATTGAACATTCATTGTATGATATAGAATCTCTGATTGATGTTCCTCATAAGAATATTATTACTACATTGTTAGGGCCTATAATATTAGTATGTCTAAAAGGAACTATATTTAAATTCTATGGAGAGATACATCGAATATATGGTAGACTTTGGTGAGGATCGATGGAAGATCTATGAGAAAGGATAACATATTGATATGTGAATAATTTAAAAGGGGACATATACCCATGTCATGGTTTTCCTTTATTATCAAGTCTCACAACCTTATTCTATGGATAAATCCATTGAATATCCAAATCCCCAACTTCAAATTCTAGACCATGATGTTTATTATTGACATAACATTTCTACATAATCTGAGTTTTCATTATGTGTTTTTGAATGACTTTAATCATCTCTTCTATTTCATTTTATCCTTCTAGACTGAATAGTTATGTTTATCAAACATCACTCAATAGTGATGTATCTCTTAAAATATACCCTTAGAGGTATTAATAATGAGTAATGTGAATGCCTGAGTGAAATTTATAGTTGTAATAAAACTCAACTAGATTATATTTATTACCCCAAATGAATTTTAAATCCAAATAACAAGAACTAAAAATATTTTGTAGGGTATGAGTCATTATTTCCAACTGACCATCTATTTGAATATTAAATGCTAAGATGGAACAAAAATCCGTATCAATAGCATGATAACTAATTTTTTAGAACATTTATGTAATCCTCATATCATGATCTTGTAAAATGAAATTTGGTACTCCATGAAGACATAATAGTTCCATAATGTATATCCTGGGATGCTAACCTATAAATAATAATTCTATGACAACAATGAAGTGTTCTGAATAAGTATGATGAATGACTAAAATCCATATAGCGTTATCCCCTTTAGACAATATGGGGATTCCAGAAACAAAATCCATGTTGAGGATTTCCCATTTCTATTCTGGTATGTGTAATGGATGAAACAATAATTTAAACTATTCTTTTAGCCACATGTTGTTTCCAAAAAAATCACTGAGATAGAATCTCAATGATATATATATTCATTCTATCCCATTATATGTGTCATTTTAAAATATCAATTCAAATTCATACTCCTCAAATCAATAAGGAATAAATAACTATGATGATACTCTAACAACCCCTTCATAAAATCCATTACAGAAGAAGCACATAAAAATTTTCTGAAACATTCAATTCTTTTATGATTAAGGATATATTTGTGATCATTCCAATCATTCTTATCCATCACTACATATTCCTTCTATGCATATTCAATCTTTACATGGATATATAGTTGAATATCCTATCAACGAAGAACAGATTTCTCCATTCATTCAACATTCCCAATTCTGTCCTCTAAAAATCTAGAAATATGTTATCTGTTTTGATCTATGACATGGATAATCATTCATGATCATGTTGACTCAAAGAATTAGACACATTGTTTTCTTTAACAAGGTTGTAATGATTTGAGAGGTCATAATCTATAATCATTTTTAAAAGTATTCTTGGGTTTATTTTCAATTATATCTGTGTGAGTATATATTTTAAACTATCATGATAGGTATATATATCCAAATTTTCACTATAAGGATAATGCATTCAAATATTTAATTAAAAAATTACCACTACATATCCCAAATCATGAGTTTCATTATTTTTCTCTGTAGTAATCTATTATCAAGAATAATAAACTATAACTATGTAATTATGAATAATAATACATCCAAATACCATATTGTATGAATCACTATAGATTAAAAATCCTTCTGAATTATAGGGTAATCTATGAATAAGTGACATGGATAATCTTCTTTTCAATTTAATGAAATATTCCTTGCTTTCATCTGTGGAGAGGAACATGATAACCTTCCGAGTTAACTTATTGAGTGGATATAATATTAATGAGAAGTTCTAAAAAAGATGATAATATCTAGCTAATCCAAGAAAAATATAAGTCTCAGTCACCATCTATTGGTCTAGGACAACATTAAATAGCCTCCGTATGTGATGGATTTACTGATATAGCCTCTCTTGAGATTATGTGACCCAAAAATTGAATCCTCTTGCAACAAAAAATTATAATTCTTCTTTTTAATACAGTTTCTTCTTCATTGGGGAATTTATTTCAATTCTAAATTTTACTTCATGATCGTCATTTCAATTTTAATAGACAATAATATAATCTATAAAATTTTTTCCTAATTAATCAAGGAATTCTCTAACAAATCTATTCATTAAATTCATGATGATTGAATGTGAATTAGTATGACTAAATAGAATTAATTTATATTTATTGATTCATTATCATATATAGAAGGGATTTTTTGTTGTATACGCTTTATTGAAAAACAATTGATGAAATCCTAAATAAATTTAAATATTGAAAAAGTAGTGAGCTATAAAATTTTAATAAAAAACTCATCAATATACGAAAGGCGATACTTTTTCGGAATTTTTATCTTGTTCAACATCCAATAATCAATGGAAAGTTACATCGATCAATTTTTTATTTTTAAAAATAGAACAGGTTCCCCCAAAGGTGACACACATGGACCAATGAATCTTTTTTCAAGGTTTCCATAGATTTAATCCTCAAATTCCTATAAATTAATCGAGGAAATTATATAGAGATTATTTGAAATCGGGGTGGAACCATGTATTAGATTTTTTGAGAATTCCACAACACATATTGAGGGAATTATAAGAAAATATTTCCGAAAGACATCCAAAAATTCATACACAATTGTTATATCATCGATTTTGAGATTCTCCACAACCATAGGAGATTAAAAACTCTCATGGTTGGGAAATAAGAACCATACAATTGATATTATATCTGTAAGATGTTCTCACATATCACCATATTGATTCATGATCAGAGAGTATAACAATACTTTGTAGGACACCAAAAAAACACATAAAGTGAATCTCCAAGTATATTCTACTCAATAAAAGATATAAAAATGTATAAAAGAAGTAAGAGAGTTATAATGAACCTAAATATACATAAGAGAGTCACAATTCCATTAGGCAATCATAACCAACTTCTAGCCATGGGATTCTGTTAAATGAAATTCATGTTATGGATGATTGGACTCCATGAGCCCTATTATCATCAGAGAAACTCGATGGAGAGGAATGCCTCATTTGGACCCCACCAAAAGGGAGCACCCTTGTATGAGAAGACTATGATACAAAGATATACAGTCACTACCATGACAGTTGGGTGATACCAGATACCTAATCAAGATCATTATTGATACAAGGATTGACGGTCACTCCCATAAATGTTGGGTGTAATGCCCCGACCCTAGTTACCCAGAGTTGGTGCATTACATCGTAACATTGGCATGATCACAAAAGATCATGTCTCAAAAGACCGATTAGTTTAGTAGCCTTGGGAACACTAGATACATTCATAAATGTTACATTACATCATAAAGTGAAAAACTAAAATAACATAGTCTCCATTTTCCACAGTCATATCCCCTTCAGACTATCCCTGCAGGTCATTCCTAAAATACTTCTTCACATCCTGGAAAAATTAAAACATTAAAAGGGGTGAGCTCAGATGCTCAGTAAGGATAACAATATAGTGGAAGCTTTTATAAATAAACATTAACATTTAAGGCAATGTATAACTAAAACAAAATCCTTTTTAAACTTGAACTTCAGTATAATATGGCAAAAATAAAATTAAATAATTCCATTTACTTACTCACATGGATATTCTATTAGTCAAATAATCCCATGCAATATCAATAACCACTTTCATAATGATGAAATGCATAATGCCAGACTTTCATAACCACATAGCCAAGGCCTCGTGCCAAGACTACAAATAATATTTTGTCAAGGCCTCGTGCCAAGACACTAGTTTGTCTCATAAGACCTACCGATGCAATTTTTTTAGAAGATACTTATGTTTAAAATTGCTAAAATATACTCCAGTGTTTTTCTGAAAATATAATGCAAGCTTCTGAAAACAAAATAACTAATTCTGAGACTGCTCAAATAATTACAGGCCATGATGGGTCCACACCCAATCCCTTACTGTCTACCACACTCGAGAGCTGGGTTTTCTGAAAACATTTTTAAGCTTGCGGTAAATACGTATAAATTTTCACTGGATTTTTATATATTTGAGAGAAATATCTCTCTCTTTTTTGAAATCATTTAAAAAAAATTAAGGCTTGTGGAAGAAGCTGAAACTCAAAACATGGTCACGGTGGCGGAGAAGTCATTATCGCCGCATACGCAAGACAAAACAATCCTTTGGTCATTTAGTAAAAACGCTTTGTATAAAAAGATTCATTTTTGAATAAAAGTAAAAGTCAAAGGGGTTTATACACTGTATAAATGAAAGTTGTGTATAAAACAAAATATGCCTCAATGAATGGAGGTTTAGATAAAATCCCTTACAAAGATCATTTTTAAAATAAAATAGATCTATTATGTGTATTCACTATAGGTACACATAAATAAAGTACAAATTCAATATAGGACATAATAATATAATGACATAATTTAAAAGTAGGAGATTAACCCAAAGAATGGAAATTGGGTTAAGAGGTTCCCTTACCTCATGTCCGAATTCACTCAACCGTTCTTTGATCACCTGAATAATAAACTAGAGTTAATATCTACCTTCTTAAGAACCTTATTTCATGTTCAATATTCCTTTTATATCACTTATTACCATGTCATGAACATTATGTAATTATTTAAGTTTATAACGGTCATTTTGTCGATCTTAGGTACTTGAGTCAAAAAAAAACTTATTCTAATTAAAAGTTGGTCATGTGGTGAAATATCCATTATATCCAGAATTATATTCTTAATTTAGATATCATATATCTCATATATATCCAGTATATACATTAATTTATAATATTCCATAACGTTTAGAGGTTAGAAATGAAATGCACCGTTCATGGAGACGGTAAGCCGTACGTACTCATGAACGCTACATTCATTTCTATTTAATATTTAAAGGAATTATGTTATAATTATATAAAGTTATAATATAATTCCAGTATAATATATTGTATAATACCATTTACTCCATCCTTTATACATCCCACATATGGAATTTACGATTCAAATCACTTTGAGGGGGCGGTAGTCCACACTTCCTAAAATGAAATTATCTCGTTTACCCATAATGGAATTCATAAAGGTGTGCCATAAATGAAAAATACAGAAGCATAAGTAAAACATAAACATAATATATATCATTAATGAAAAGAGTTTCATCATAATGGCCACCATTAGAGGTGTTAAAGTAAGATTGAATAATCATCGTTTCATGAGGCAGTAATTCGCCACCCACAAAAACAGTATGTTCATTAACCATTTGACGAATGTGTGTGTATTTGTAAAAAAAATAATTCTCATAAAAACATCCTAGTATATTGAAGATACTATTTTTGTTACAAAATAAAATAATAAAAAGAGTTTAAGGGGTCGGAGAAGCAAAATAAAACAAAATAAAATTAGAGAAGACATTACCTTAAAATCGGGTAACTCTTTTTGATTTGAGCCAAAGGCTTCCTTGGGAAGACTTCTGCCCAAGGTGAGGCTTCTAGGAGTAATATAGGTAAGTTGGGAGAGTAGTTGAGCAGAGTTTGGCTGATCCAAATGGCTTGGAAGGTGTGAATAAGGTGGTAGTGGTGGGGGCCTTTTATAAGAGGAGAGGAGGGGCACTCTTGGAAAGTAAGAAAATGTTACATTATTATGAGATACGTTTCGGATTTTAGAGGTCAAAAATTATATATTTTGAGGATAAGGTGATACGGGTTCGAAATATACTCATCCAATAGGCTTTGGACAAGTGTAAGCCTTGGATTTTACATTATCTTTTCATTTTATTTAAATCGTTAATTAATGAGGAAATCGCGGCATCATTATGGT
This sequence comes from Viscum album, assembly GCA_963277665.1. NCBI lineage: Eukaryota > Viridiplantae > Streptophyta > Magnoliopsida > Santalales > Viscaceae > Viscum > Viscum album. The sequence continues at coordinate 763,380,078 of OY728119.1, read as the reverse complement.
GTCATAAATAATTTAATTTATTTAATGTCTAAAAATTATAAAACAATTATCATGATGTAGGAAATATCTTTATCTTTATAATGAATATTTATAGTCAAAAATATGACTTGTATAACCCCATTTAAAAATTGTTTTAGTAAAACAACTTATCATTGTGACATTTTTATTTTAACATTAAATAAACGTTATTTATGTCATTTTCCTACAAAGTGGCTCCATGGGGTCCCCAAGTTGACCCATGGATTGTCTTGGTCGGCCATGACACATCCAATAGGGTTAGGACAAGTGTAAAGGTAGTTTCATATTTTTATAGTATCATTTTTACCTTAAATTTCAGTAATTACCTTTAATCGCGATTAATTAAACTTAAAAGTTACTGTTCACCAAAAAATTATTTTAATCCCATTGAACCAAATTTTACTTTCTAATGACAACCATGTATGTCATATTTTTGAAATTCAAATCACAGAAGTGGTAATGTTTCATTTAAATGAAAAATCAGTTTTTTAACAACACTTAGTGGTTTCACTATTCATCAAAAATTGAAGTTTTTCATAACAATGCCTAAATTTCACCCTAAGATAGAATTGATATTCATAATTCTAAAATGACGTCTATTTTAAAAAATTCCAAACATATAAGTTTCATTAATTAATTTTATAATTAATTCTCGTTGTCACAACAAATAGCGTGTTTTTAAGAAACAATATATTTCAAGAGATTGACAATTGTTTATGTCCAATTTCAAAGTGAAATTAATTCTAATGACCACCATTGGATAAAATGGTGAAAATATATTCTAATTATACATTAAAACCACTCAATAGTATAATTTGACACTATAAATTATTTTGATTAAAAAGGTTGTTTTTAAGTATTTTTCACTATTCATTAAAATTTTGAAGTTCTCAGAAAAATACCAAAAATTCAACATAGGCTAATTTCGATATTCCGAATCCAAAAATAAAGTCCATTTTGAAATATAAAATATATATAATTTCAAAATGTGGTTATTACTATTCATAACAGCTATTTTTATTGGTCGCGGTGTGTTAGAATGTCGAACTTGCGTACAATGCAAGCTATTGCATTATTGAAAGAGAAGTGTATCATGGAAGCTCGGGGTGTTACATTCTCCCCTCCTTCAATAAATTGCGACCTCGCTTTTTGAAATTTTTCTTTGAAAATAAAAGGATGAAAATAGAAAATACCTTTGTGGAAAACCCACATCAGAAATAAGGTTAATAAAAATATAACTTTAAAAGAATGAAAGATAAGTAAAAAAGGTCACCTGACATAGCCCATACTCGGATTCTATGAAAATATGGATATGGAAGAAAAACAAACCATCATGTTCTGGCGGAGAGTTGTAGAAAACTGGATTAGGAGAATTTTAACCATAAGAAAATCACAAACTTGTGATTGGTTAAACGTTCATTGAATCCCCAGTTGGAAAAGTTAACCGATAATGTTTTTGTTTTAAGTTAACTTTCATAAATTTGAACAATTTATTTTAGAGATTTACTAAGAATGTAAGGAAATATACTTACTTGTCATGTAGACTTTCATTCTTTAATAAATTGTTTTACCACAAACCCATCCTTCACTCCAAATGGTAACAGAACTCAAAAATATTCTATTTATCATAATTATATAAGGTTCTCAATATTAACACATACCATTTAGATTAGGAAAACGTTTTTGTAATAATGAGGGACTTCCTGTAGGCTAGTGGTAGGCAATAAAGGCCTGTTGCACTATGGTTGTGGGTTCGATTCCTACAGCTTTGTCCGACGCGATGGGTTATCCCCCAACCTGCATGTTTTCCTTTTCCTAAAACTATACTATTATGATATTCCAAAAATAATCTTCATAAATGTTTTAAACATAAACAATAATATCCAAATTTCAACTTAATCCATTCCAACCTTTATAGTTGTCCAAAATACCTCCTTCCAGACTTTCTCTAAAAGGTCCTTAAATTCCAAAACCAATTGTAACATTAGATTCCCCAAAGTAAAGTTTCTTTTATTGTCACATACTAAAAATATGATTACCTTCATCATATTAACACCTTAACGAAACTACAAGTACTGCAGTACAATCCTTATATATATATCACATTATTCTTATAACCAGAATATAATCCTTGTTTCCAAAAGCACCAATACATTAATTATTCCACTTCAACTGTAGTAACATCATAAGATTTTCCTTGATCCCTTGGCCTTTTCTGAGGTAAGTTTCCCTGACTCTTAGGACATTCATTTTCATAATGCCCCATTTCCCTATAATTGTAGCATTCAACATTGATAGCCTCTTTATTTACTTTGCAATCACGAGCCTAGTAACCTTTTACTCCACATTTATATCAAACTCCAATTCCTTTTAGGCAAGTACCGAGGTGATTCTTCCCACAATTATTGCATAATGGAAAATCCTTCTTTTCCTTTTTCCCTTTATCTGTCTCTTGTTCCACCGTTCTCTTCTTCTCTTTCTTTACTTTATTGTCAAAAGATTTAGAGAATTTCTTTTTTGTCTTGATAGAACACGCGACTATATCTTCGTACATTGAGAAAGATTGTGATACTAGTGCTCGATGGAGAAACGGTTTTAACCCATCAAAGAAACGATCGATCTTACTTCTTGGGTTACATATATAATCTAGAGCATGCCTCACTAACCTTGTAACGTTAGCCTCATACTTTGCAACATTTTTATCCTCCTGTAGCTTCAAACTCAGAAATTGCCTTTCCATATCTTCTCTATGGTCACGAGGGAAGTATTTTTCTAAGAAAATCTCTTTGAACTCCCTCCATTCTAAATTCGATACTTCATCATCTTCCTTTGTGTTTTGAATCAATGACCACCATTGATCAGCATCTCCAGTGAGGTGGTAAACTTCCATGATAACCTCTTCCCTTTCACTACTCTCTAAGGCATGTAATATTTTTTCTATGGAGTTTATCCATTGCTCAGCTACTAATGGATTTGTACCCCATTTAATGGTTGGTGGTTTTTTCCTCATGAAGCGGTCAAAAATTGATCCTCCACATTACAGATCAGGGTTCTCCTTACGAGTAAGGTTATTATTCATAACCCAAGTGAGTTTTCCCAGTATGGTGATAAGGTGATCAGCACCAGTTGTACCACCGACTCCACTATAATTATCCTGAGAAGGACGGAAATCCCTACATGGAGTGTGTGCATTGATACGGTTTCCATTCCTCCCACTAGGCGCCATTTCTAATGAATGGCACAAACTAGATTAGTTTATGAATCAAAATACATAATTAAAAACTTTCAAAACACATAACATAAATTGAACTATTTATGGATATAATCCATAATCATAATAAATGTTTTCATTATAGAATTATATACTCATAACCCTTCATAGTGGTTTGTAAAGAAAACGAGAATTATCCTAAGCATATCCCCTGGGAGTGTCGTAACCAAAAGTGCAGCAAGGCCCGTTGTCGTGCACCAGTTCCCGTTCGAGTCTAGCTCAAAGCGGTGTTTTCAGGTTTTACCCCTAGGTACATCTGCGCCAAAGCCGCCTCTACCTGCTTGTTTCTAGACATGGATGTATTGCTCGGAAAACTCACAAAATCTATATAATACCAAAATTCTAGTAAGTTCTTCTATACTAATCCTCAAAGTCTATCTTAGGTCTATGTGCTCTAATCAGAGTTTATCTATATCTATCTTCCAATGTTAGTACTAAACTTCCTCTAATACCAACTGTAATTCCCCGACCCCAGTTACCCAGAGTCGGTGCATTACTTCGTAACATTTGCATGATCACAAAAGATCATGTCTCGAAAGACCGATTAGTTTAGTAGCCTTGTAAACAATAGATACATTCATAAATGTTACATTACATCATAAAGTGAAAAACTACAATAACATAGTATCCATTTTCCACACTCATATCCCCTTCAGACTATCCCTGCGGGTCATTCCTAAAATACATCTTCACATTCTGGAAAAAACTAAAACATTGAAAGGGTGAGCTTAGATGCTCAGTAAGGATAACAATATAGCGGAAGCATTCATAAATAAACATTAACATTTAAGGCAATTTATAACTAAAACAAAAGCCTTTTTAAACTTGAGCATCAGCATAATATGGTAATAATATAATTAAATAATTCCATTTACTTACTCACATGGATATTCTACTAGTCAAATAATCCCATGTAATATCAATAACCACTTTCCTATTGATGGAATGCATAATTCCAGACTATCATAACCACATAGCCAAGGCCTCTTGCCAAGACTACAAATAATATTTTTTCAAGGCCTCATGCCAAGACACTAGTTTGTCTCATAAGATCTGCCGATGCAATTTTTTAAAAGATACTTATGTTAAGAATTGCTCAAATATACTCCAGTGTTTTTCTAAAAACATTATGCAAGCTTCTGAAAACAAAATAACTTATTCTGAGACTGCTCGACTAATTACAGGCCATGATGGGTCCATGCCCAATCCCTTCCTGTCTACCACAATCAAGAGTCAGGTTTTCTGAAAACATTTTTAAGCTTGCGTTAAATACGTATACATTTTCACTGGATTTTCATATATTTGAGAGAAATATCTCTCTCTTTTTTGAAATCATTTAAAAAAAAATTAAGGCTTGTGGAAGAAGCTGAAACTCAAATAATGGTCACGGCAGCGGAGAAGTCGTTGTCACCGCAGATGCAAGACAAAACAATCCTTTTGTCATTTAGTAAAAATGCCTCCTATAAAAATATTCCTTTTTGAATAAAAGTAAAAGTCAAAGGGGTTTATACATCGTATAAAAGAAAGTTGTGTATAAAGCAAAATATGCCTCAATGAATGGAGGTTGAGACGAAGTCCCTTACAAAGATCATTTTTAAAATAAAATAGATCTATTATGTGTATTCACTATAGGTACACATAATGAAAGTACAAATACAATATAGGACATAATAATTTAATGACATAATTTGAATGTAGTAAATTAACCCAAAGAATGGAAATTTGGTTAAGAAGTTCCCTTACCTCGTGTCCGAATTCACTCGACCGTTCATTGATCTCCTTAATAATAAACTAGAGTTAATCTATACCTTCTTAAGAACCTTTTTCATGTTCATTATTCCTTTTATATCACTTATTACCATGTCATGAACATTATGTAATTATTTAAGTTTATAACGGTTCTTTTGTCGATTTTAGGTACTTGAGTCAAAAATAAACTTCTTATAATTAAACGTTGGTCATGTGGTGAAATATCCATTATATCCAGAATTATATTCATGATTTAGATATCATATATCTCATATATATCCAGTATATCCATGCATTTATAATATTCCATAACGTTTAGAGTTAAGAAATGAAATGCATCGTTCATGGAGACGGTAAGCCGTACGTATGCATGAACGCTACTTTCATTTCTATTTCATATTTAATGGAATGAAGTTATAATTATATAAAGTTATAATATAATTCAAGTATTATATAATGTATAATACCATTTACTCTATCCTTTATACATCCCAAAAATGGCATTTACGATTCAAATCACTTTGATGGGGCAGTAGTCCGCACTTCCTAAAATGAAATTATCGCATTTACCCATAATGGAAATCATTAAGGTGTGCCATAAATGAAAAATAAAGAAGCATAAGTAAAACATAAACATAATATATATCATGTATGAAAATAGTTTCATCCTAATGGATACCGTTAGAGGTGTTAAAATAATATTGAATAATCATCATTTCGTGAGGCAGTAATTCGCCACCCACAGAAACAGTATGTTCTTTAACCATTTGACGAAGGTGTGTGTATGTGTAAAAAAATACTTCTCATAACAACATTATAGTATATTTAAGATAATATTTTTGTTACAAAATAAAATAATAAAAAGTGTTTAAGGGGTTGGAGAAGCAAAATAAAACAAAATAACATAAGAGAAGACATTACCTTCAAATCGAGTAACTCATTTTGATTTGAGCCAATGCCTTTATTGGGAAGACTTCTTCCCAAGGTGAGGCTTCTAGAAGTAAGATATGGATGTTTGGAGAGTATTTGATCAGATTTTGGCTGATTAAAATGGCTTGGAAGGTGTGAATAATGTGGTATTGGTGGGGGCCTTTTGTAAGAGGAGAGGATGGGCACTCTTGGAATGTAAGGAAATGTTATATTATTATGAGATACTTTTCGGATTTTAGAGGTCCCAAAATTATATATTTCGAGGATACGGTGATAAGGGTTCGAAATATACCCATTCAATAGGCTTTGGACAAGTGTAAACCTTGTATTTTACATTATCTTTTCATTTTATTTAAATCTTTAATTAATGAGGTAATCGCGACATCATTATGGTGTCATAAATAATTTAATTTATTTAATGTCTAAAAATTATAAAAAAAATTATCATGATGTAGGAAATCTTTTTATCTTTATAATGAATATTTATAGTCAAAAATATGACTTGTATAACCCCATTTAATTTTTTTTTTGTAAAACAACTTATGTTTGTGACGTTTTTATTTTAACTTTAAATAAAAGTTATTTATGTCATTTTCTTACCAAAGTGGCTCCATGGGGTCCCCAAGATGACCCATTGATTTTCTTGGTCGTCCATGACACATTAAATAGGGGTAGGACAAGTGTAAAGGTATTTTCATATTTTTATAATATCATTTTTATCTTAAATTTCACTAATTACCTTTAACCGCGATTAATTAAACTTAAAAGTTACTATTCACCAAAAAATTATTTTAATCCAATTGAACCACATTTTACTTCCTAATGACAACCATGTATGTTGGATTTTTGAAATTCAAATCATAGAAGTGGTAATGTTTCATTTAAACGAAAAATCAGTTTTTTAACAACACTTAGTGGTTTCACTATTCATCAAAAATTGATGTTTTTCATAACAATGCCTAAAGTTCACCCTAAGATATAATTGGTATTCCGAATTCAAAAAATATGTCTATTTTAAAAAATTCCTAACATATAAGTTTAATTAATTGATTTTATAATTAATTCCCGCTGTCACAACAAATAACGTGTTTTTAAGAAACAATATATTTCAAAAGATTGACAATTATTTATGTCCAATTTCAAAGTGAAATTAATTCTAATGACCACCATTGGATAAACTGATAAAAATATATTCTAATTATCCTTTAAAACCACTCAATATTATAATTTATCACTATAAATTATTTTGATAAAAAAGGTTGTTTTTAAGTATTTTTCACTATTCATAAAAATTTGGAAGTTCTCAGAAGAATACAAAAAATTCATCATAGGCTAATTTCGATATTCCGAATCCAAAAATAAAGTCCATTTCGAAATATAAAATATATATAATTTCAAAAGGTGGTTATTAATATTCATAATGGCTATTTTGATTGGTCGCGGTGTGTTAGAATCTCGAACATGCGTACAATGCAAGCTATTGCATTATTGAAAGAGAAGCGTATCGTGGAAGCTCGAGGTGTTACATTGGGGGACACCACAAACCCAATATTGATCCACCAACTACGATGGGAATAACTTGTCTATGATTCCTCAAACCCAGATAATGCGGCTGAGTAGATAGAGGATCAACGCCCTACTCAAAGGGGATTCACCAATTACAAAAACACTACTAGGGGAGAAAAAGGATCACACTCTAGTCTCGCAGAGGGATACCATAATCTATCTGAGAATCAACCTTTAGAGGGGATTTTAATATGGGTATGTGGATATAATTCCACAATTCATTATCAAGGAAACAAAAAAGGGAAAACCATCAACTTATATTGGTTTAAATAAAAAACCCCACAATTGGGCTCAAAAATAATATATCAATATTAGGGTCTCAAATCTGTGGACATCTTATCGATTGGTAACTCATATTTGGAGTCATTTGAATGAAGCAAAACGCTAACATTAGAGGGGAATGGAGACCTATCACCGTAGTAGGTCCACCTTCCACCATAGTAAGTCCACATACCACATGGATAGTCCACCCATCGACTGACCATTATGGTGAGTCCACATAATGCGCCTGATCAACTGTTATGGTCAAATGCTGTGGACTAGCTGTGTGGTCACTACACCCCATAGTAGCTCGAGTTGTTGCAACACCACAGTCAACCGTTGCTATTGTATTCAATTAAGAATCACCCCAGTTTCCCCATATCCACTTGGGTCTACCTCACCCTACCCGACCCACCAGCCCTACTCGACTAAATTATACTACTAGGACAGCCTGTCCTATCCCACTCTGCCTCAGCTACCACAATCCCATATCTGTTGCCTCATCCAAAAATTTTCATTGGGTTCATCACCGCCACACCCATTTATGCCTCCATTTTAACCACTACATGTGGATACACTAGATGATTGTGCCTCTAGAAATTTGTGTCACCAGCTTCCCAAGCCCTAGACACCACATTCAATGGTCCACACTCACTTGGACCAGTCATCCCTTCCAGGCACCATCATACCTCCTCCGATGCGCAAACAATTAAATGATCATAACCCAAAACTCATATGATATATGAACCAATCGATTCAATGATTAATCCAAATTAATCATATAAGTAATTGATATATAGTAAACAATTTACATCAAAATACCTACATTTATTTGGATTGATCACCGATGAAGAACAAGATGCATCATCAATGTTGGTGAGAACCTCTAAAATCAGTGTTCATCAATTGATAATATAAAGGGCTATCATATCACGCATGAGAGGATTATTCATATGTTTTTTCCAAAATATATTAGAGAATTAAATGGTAACAAAACTAACCACATATTTCCAAAAAATGTTTTTAAAAAAATAATAATGTCGATGTGTTAATAAAACATTGTAAAATAAAATTTCCTTAATTTATTTTACTCTTTTAAAATTTCTGAGAATACATTCCACAACTGACCAACATCAACCAATTTTATGTTGTTCCAAAAGTAAATCCACTATTCTAAACTCAACAGTTCCCACATATTTACGATATGGGCACCCATTATATAGTCATCCAACCTTTTTCAAGAAAACTGTGTGCTTGTGGTATTAAATATATTAATATTTTTCAGAAATTTATTCCAGGCTCAGTATACATCAGAATTGAATTCTTTATGAACTCTAATTATTGAATGTAATCTATATAATATATAAAAATAATACAATGAAAATTTGAGATGTCACATTTTCTCCACCATGGGGATTTATTTCCCTAAAAAGTCAAAACAAGGGAAACTCAAATAGATGAGGGTATTGGGCACGAATCTGAGCCTCCCACTCCCATGTGCTCTACGAGTGATTCTATTACTGCCACCAAACACTCAATGAATAAATCGTTCACCCAAGAAGGATCCTATACTGCTGATTATTTATTTCTATAGGGTATACAACTAAATTAACTCTTTCCTCGATGTCCATCTCTCCCCATTCAATGATGTGTGATGGGTCATGTACGCACCTCCTTGGGTGAGACATATTGAAGATGTCATGTACCATATCTAACCATATATGTATATCCAAATGGTACACCTCCTTTCTAACTCTGCGTAGTATATGGAAAGGATTGATGAAACATAAAAATATATTTCTTCCGTAGCCAAATTTTTTAATCCCCATTGAGGTGATATCTGAAAAAAAAAACACATGGTCGCCATACATGAACTCTAAATACCTATATCCACACTCATCATATGACTTATGTTGTCTATGTGTAGTCTCTTTCAGCTCCTAGATGATATGAACCATCTCTGTATAAGGTTTCACCAACCATGGTCCCATGAGTTCTAAATCTTTCGGGCTAGTCCACAAAAGTGTTGATCTAAAGGGTCTCCCATCAAAATCATTGAACAGTGTCATACTAATGCTGTAATGGAGTATTTTTGTATGAAAAATCCACCAGTAATAGTTGATCATCCAAATGATGACTAAAGTCTAACACGAAAGCTTGGAGTGTGTCCTCTGAAACCAAAATGGTCTTCTCAGTCTTATAATCTTTTTAGGGTAAAATTATGCACTCAAGCAAATATGGGGCTCAAATTACTCCTACAATCACTTCCAAAACTGGGATTTCAAGAGTTCATCATGATATAAAACTATCGTCGATAAAACTCCATGTATTTGAACTATCTCTTGAATGTAGATTCATCACATGAACTCTACTAAACTCTTCTATTACTTACATAAGAAGTGAAAACACTTGGTTATTACTTAAATAATATCAAAATATTGTTTCATGTACCCTAAATAGTTGTGTTAAACACATCATATAGTCCATTGATAGCCTTTCCCAATTCAATTTTAGAACCTCTAGGGGTTCAAGTAATCCCTTTTGATAATGGTCCTCAATATTGACTTTTTGACAAGAAAGAAAACAAAAATTAAAATCATCAACTCATTTCTTCATCCATGGCCACCAAAACTGATGTTGGTGGTCCTGGATCATCTTCACCACACCTGGATGTACTGAAAATGGGGATTTATGAAAATCCATCAGAACCTCCTCCTAAAATTCCACAAGTACTATTGTGTGTCAACTATGGAGGATGACACGATCTCTACCTTTCAAAAATCCATTAGGAGTATTCCCTTTAGATATCATAGAATTTAAGTTCTCATAGTAGGTATGCCTCTGTTGTTCCTACCTGACTCGTTGTAAGAGTGCAGGGGTGACAACCATCAACTAGTGGTATGTTTCCCCATCTCTATCCATAGAGTATATGTACAATAAGGCCCAATTCTTCAATGCCTCATTTAGAAACTATGAAATAGATATACTACTATGATAGTCTTCCACGATGTTCCCCTTCCCATGAGTATAGACAATCTCAAAGTCATAGTCCTGGAGGGACTCTATGAATCATCTATATCTATACCTGAGATACATCTGAGGGAATATATTTTTGATATTTCTATGGTAAGAGTATATGAAAAACTACTCTCTCATCAGGTAGTGTCGCCACAACTTCAAAGCGCAGACTACAACTGCAAACTCGAGACCAAGATTCATGTATATATATATTTGAAATATCAATTAGAAAAATCTATAACAAATAACCTCTTTATACAACATCATTACACAACCAGTCATGGTCCTTGATTCATTATGGAACACCATGAACTCGTCACCTTCTTCATGTTGAATCAAGATGGGAGTGGTCACCAACCTTACCTTAGCTCTTGAAAGTAATGTTTTCCCTTTTATGTCCACATGAAATGCTTCACTTTTGACGTCTAATTTGTCAAGGGTGCTTCCAATATATAGAATTAGGGTAAATATATCTGATAATACCCATCTAATCCACAAACACTCCTTAACTCAGTAAAACAATTGGACGGAACCCAGGTAAGCACATCCTCAAGCATTTCTGGATCCACTCAAAATCCATCCTCTAAGATGATTTTTCATAGGAAATGGAACACATGAATAAAAAACATTAACTTTGTGAGCTTCCCATGTGATGTCTCTTTATATTGTGTCTTGGACCATCATCAAGTGACTCACGTGATCCTCCTTAGACACCATGTTCATTAGGATGTCATCAATGATGAACAATATGAACCGGTCTATGTAAGGAAAAATGATACTTTTGAAGAGATCAATGAACACCACATGAGAACTCGTCTTGCGAAACAATTTAACCAAGTACTCACAGTGACCATAATGGCATCATAAGGCCATCTTCAGTATATTCTCATCTCATACTCGTATCCGGTGATAGCCAGATCTATGTTCAATATTTCCAAACCATCTAACCCATTTAAACTAATCTAAAAGGTCATTGATCATCGGTAGTGGATACTTTTCCTTCCCTATAACCTAGTATATGCACAAATAATCCACACACAATTTCAAGATACTTTTACCTTCTTGGAAAAAAACTGGGTCTACCCCGAGTGAAACATTTGGAATCATGAATTACGTCCTCTAAAAGTCCTCTAAAGGTATCCTTATATCACGAATCTCTAGGGGAGACATTAGATATGCAAGTGTAGATATTGGGTTCATACTAGGGTGTAGATCAATATAGTAGTATATATACCAGAGGGGAGGTAAACATAGATAATCATCATCATGGATGTCCTCATACTCCGAGGAGTTATATAATCCAAAACATCAAGGGTCAGGCCAGACAACATATGAGTAATAGGATGAACACTCCAATGTTTGAGTCTACCATGCACTGCACGACATTCTTTTTCACCAATAATGGAAAACTAGGTTCCATCACTGCATAAAGACCACACCCTTCACTTAAATCCGTCAATATGAGAATTAGATGTCGAAAAATATTCCATACAATGAATGATGTCATAAGGCCCCGATGTTGGTACAAATAGATCCCAACCCAAAATCCCACCCTAATGAGTCATGTTAAACAATCAACACCAATGTGAGACCATCGATTCTCCTCTAGCCGGAGTCTCCATGCACAATTGTTAAGTTATCGGTTCAAACAGAATCTCCATGTCTTGAACTATATATGGATATAAAAAAATTAATGGTAGCTATATCTAAAAAAAATACAGCTAAGGTGAAAAAATAATAGATCATATATATTATTATCCCTCGAGACTCAGTGTTATAAACCTATATAGCATGCAGTTGGACTCCCCCATTCCCATAGGCTCCTTGAGGCTAGAGCAGAAAACCAGGGGTTGGTGGTGGTGATATATCGAGTATCCGACCACCACCTACTACAATCCCTACTCCTCTGTCATTTTGGACACCCTATGGACTACCATTCTGTTTTCATTGTCATTATCCTGGTGGTCCTTCGACCGTCTTCTGATCAGTTGTAAGATGGGTTAAGAAATATCATTCTTAAGGTCCCTGACGACCTCATGGGAAACACCATCTGTACCTTGGATGATTCAATCCACCATGGGATCCCTTCACAATTGATCCTAGGTCTTGGGATCCCATCCTAAATCACCTAGAATATCTGGATCACTGGGACTTCCATTTCCCACATTCTACCGAGACCTCAACTATAGGGTTCCCACTACTAACTCCCACTACCAATGTATGACCACCATAAAACACTGAACTATTAGAGATCTATCAAGTACACTAGAATATGTATAAATGTTATGGTAGACTGATTATAAGAAATTGTAATGGTGTGAGTCTTTCTCAATAATCCAAACCCTACAAAACTGGTCTCATACCATATCAAAGGAGTGGAGAGAAAGGTTAATAAAAGTCTCTGAACACTCCACCATATTTATACTGACATGCTGTAGTTATAGAATATCATGAATGTGTACCAATACTAGTGTGTCTAGATAAAACTTATCCTTAAAGAGACTGTAAATTTCTTACATAAAGAGAGTTTTATCATCATGTTACTGTGTCATGAAGAACTACCCTCTCTACACATAACCCAAAAGAAGACTCATAACAAGGACTACCATCTAGTCGATAAGAATTCTCACAAGGTATAAAAAATGGTCAAATTCATTGAAATAATTATCAGAATAATAGGGTATGGAAAACACCGAAACATGGGAGGTCGCTACCTCTAAAACTCATAAAAAATCTCAAAATGAATGAATCCTCAGCTGGTAGTAGTTGCAGCTTGATTGGTGGTGGTGCATCTGGAAAAAACTCGTATGTTTATCTTTGGTACAAGACACTATACTGATTCCTTATCACATGGTATATAATCCTCATGATCATGTGGATGAATCATGAATAGTTATCTATGTGTAGGAATCTGAAAATAAAAAAAGATATACCACAATCGGTAGAGTATATATAAGAATCTAAATCTAGAAGGACCAGGAAGACACAACCATTACTATATTATTAATGTACCATTATTTTCACTTAAAATAATATTCTAATAAAAAAATTGAAGATGAAGGTTGTCACTATCCTAGTGTATGGATACATTGTCAGCCGCACCATCATTAGAGTTCCTAGACTTAATCCCCAACTCGAAACACTAAACACAATTGGCCCATACCAACCTCATAGAATAACGATCATAAAGTAGAACTGTCCCCTTTGATAAATATCTATTAAGACCCATACCAGAGGGTCACAAATTGTGACTACCCCAATCCCACCTCCAATTATCTAGGGTATTATAACTATCACTAAGTAAGTATATCCCAAAAAATGGGAGGCAACAGACTAAAATATCTTTAAACATACACACATCTCAATGAAAAAAAATGATGAAATGTAAAACAAGTAAAAGATTTAATGAATAAATTTATGATCCCACCACAGTGTATGAAAATGAATTTACTGGAAGGTAAAAAAGGCCAAAAAAATCCACTACAATGATTCTATAACACAAGACTAACTGAAAATATAAAGAGACCAACCTGCACCAATGGAAAATTCTATGTAAAATGTATGCTCCTGGTAAACACAATAGTCATCCCAGTTCTATATTTTCCCCACACACTATTCGTCCTCCTATGAAATCATCAATTTGGGCCATGGTCCTCACAAGCCATGACTATTACAGGAAAAGGCCCTATTGGGGCGATTCTAACAATACTTAGTCAGAATCACTGAAAACCATAAAAAATTATCAGTAAATATAGTCATATTAACAAAACATGTAAAAATTTATAATAGATAAAATATATTAATAATGAAAATAGATATACTCTGGAGAGGCACCATGTCATTAGGAAGTCTTAACCAATAACCATCAATTAGATTATGTTCAATGAAATTCTCGTTCATGGATATCCCAATCCACGAGACGAGATATATTCAGAGACACTCAAAAAAGCAGTCTACCTCATTCGGTCATCTACCATAGAGAAGACACTCTTCTGAGAGGAATATGAAATATAGACAGAAGGTGACCTAATGGACTATTGTGGGATACTACAAACTCAATTTAAATCAAACTAGATACATAGATAAGAGTCACACCAAGTACCACTGGGGGGAACCACGAACCCAATCTGAATCAATATTCTATCTAAGGGATTTCATCTATTATTCCAAAAAATATTCTAGTGTGGGCCTCAAGATGGAGGACCAATGACTTACTCAAGGAGGTTATTCCAATTCCAAAATCACCTCTACGGGTGAATGTGGATCACACTCTAATCCCACGAAGGGATACAATACTCTATTTGAGATTCAGCCTCTAGGGGGGATTACAATCTGGTGGTGTGGACATAACGATGCACTAAACCCTTGAGGAATGAACAATGGGAACTGTAACAACCTGTCCTAGTGGGGCCCATGACAGAACTCCCCAGGCCCGCCTCCAAGAGGCCTAGGGCTCGTGACTAGCACCGAGTAGGCATATCACTAACATGGGAGGCCGTACCTATAAACCTGTACACACACAGACACACATCTCCAAGGCCACAATGCTGAAAAGTAAAAACTACTAAAAATGGAAATGCATGCATACACTAAAAATCCAAACCAATAGAATATAAAAAGAATGTAATGTAAAGTAATGTAAACCCCTAGGCCAAAAGTACAATCCCACCAAAAGAGAGTCTGCATCAATGTCCAACCTATAAAGAAAGGTACTGGGACTTAAATCTGTAGTCGTAGGAACACACCTCGACCTGCATAATATCACTGAGCACCATCAAGCCCTGGTCCACCTAGAATCTTGTCAAAGCCTCGCTCGTCTTCACAAGACAAGACACGTGCGGGCAAAGCCCGTGCAGGGGTGAGTATAACAATACCTAGTAGGACACACCGAAACCACAAAGGAATAAAACATGGGAAATACCACCAAGGAAAGATACAATAATCTCTACGAAGTATATGTTTACATAATATATAACATGAATATCTAGATATACTCATACACGATCGACCATCGTGAAACCACCACTAAGATCCAGCTCAAAGATTCCACTAAGCATGTAACAAGTAGAACACACTCCTAGGTCTGGAAAGAGAGACACAAAATACACGTTCTAGCAGAACACAATTTACAATAATTTATTATTTGATTTTCAGATGAGGATCACAACAAATAGCTATGGGGTGATTCCAATAACTCAGTCTAAACTAATCCGTTAAGTAGAGGATCAGTGCCTGGGAACTGTAAGTCACGTAGATACCAAGAACTCTACTTAGGGTTCGAGGAATGAAAGAGGATCGGACTCCAAGTCTCAGAGAGGGGATTCCAACAACTCTATTCAGGAAGTCCTACTGAAGAGATCATACTCTTTTACATAAGAAATGATACCAGAAACCTTCAGGGAAAGACCCAGGGTACGAACCATAAGAAAGGTAGTCCAAGTCATGATGACAAATGGATTAAGTGAAGAAAAATATGTTACATGACATGTAATATGGTAACTCACTATGTTGCATTACCCCAAGTAGATCCCATGTAAATGGTCCATGTCACTAGACTTGTTTTAAAAAAAGTAACAGCACGGCGTATAGTTGGAATTTCATGCCCTATCCGAGCACCTAGGGGGCTCCGTGTATGCTGGCCATGTGCTCGTGCATGGTCTCTGTCTGTGTCGCCTGCCAGTGTACTAGTACACTGAGTATCCCGTGTATCTGACCGGGTCTAGACGAGGAAGGGTATACACGCTGTATCCTTGGTCGTGCACCCAACCCGTGTCCTTGTACTCCTAGAGTACATGATAAGCAGTCCGCTGACAAACACACTCCATGTAGCCCATACTACATGTCGTGTAGTCAGGAAATTTCTAGAACTGTCGTCTTCCTCCTCACACCTCATCCGATCTTCCGGATCTCGATTCTGTCATTCGTTTTCCATGGAACTCAAGATGCATGTTCGTTTCATCATCATAACACCAAATCCGGGTGTTTCAGACCTTCAATCAGCTCAAAAAACAAGTGTTTATTCATCCGAACAAAAATCCCCAAAAACTCATATCTCTCGATCTACTTCGAATTGTTCGTTAAAACGGTCATTGCACCACCGTAGCATCATTCTGGGGTTGGATATGAAATCATGGATCAATGCACCAACAAATGAACGTGCAACGATCGATTTCCACTATGAACGTCAAGCATGGGGAAGAACTAGGACGCTCCATGAAGAACGAGGAATTTAATCACAAAAAAAACAAGATGGATGAACCATGATCGTTGTTCGTGACAATCCAGCTTCACCTCCATTAGATCAAAACCAAAATAATCAACAGATTAAATCAAAAGGATGAAGATATTCCCAAAAATACCCACAAAATCCCATCCTGCAAATATGATCGATCCACGTGCTAATCTATTCATTGATTAGTTTGCGTTTGTTGTAGAAATCAAGAACGAGTAAAGGAAAATTAAAATCAAACATCCTACATGGATCTGAGGCATTCGTCCACAAAGATCTATTTGTTGTGTCATCGTCGCTGGTGAAACCTGTCAAGAACTTCGTCTCCTCGATGGAGTTTCCTCCAGAGCCTCAAGATCCTCCAAAGGTTTTAGGGTTAGGAGGTTTGTAACCCTGGACCCCAGCGCAAATCTCTATTTAAAAAGATAAAAGATATCCGATGAAACAGTATTTAATAAAATATTTTTATTAAATATTTTATTACAGTTATGTCCAAAAACAAGATTTCAACACTGACCTACGCCAATCGATGTAAGACCTCGAAAAATATAATATCGATTTTCTAAATGCAACCGTTCCCTCAGATTTCTGATCCGAGCACCCGTTATGGAGTTATTCTACATTTCCGGGAAAACCACACAAGCACATTATTTAATTATTTAATTAAATACAAACATTAGTTCTGGGCTCACCGGGCCTTGTAACTGCACACTTTATTAGATCCTGGTCACGAAATAATTCCCATAAAATAATAGAATAATATATGGAGAAATCTGAGACATTACATCACACCCACCTTAGGGCTTTACTTCCCCGAAAAGCCAAAACAAAGACTACTCAAAATGATGTGGGTACTGCACATGAATCTGAACCTCCTTCTCCCACATGATCTCCTGGAGATTCTCGTGCTTCCACTAGACACGAACCATGGGAATAACTCTCCCATGAAGGATCTTCTCCTAAAGATCCTCGATCTCTACTGGGTAATCAGCAAGTGTCTCTCCATCATTAATTTCCAGCTCGCCCCAGTCGATAACGTGTGATGGATCATGGACGTACCTTTGTTGCTGTGACACATGGAAGATGTTGTGTATCTGGTCCATCCGAGGAGGTAGAGCCAAGCGGTATTCAACCTCGCCAACTCTACTCAGAATCTGAAAATGGCCGATGAACCTCGGAGATAGCTTGTCACCTGGGACAAATCTCCACAGTCCCCATTGAGGTGAGACATGAAGGAACACATGGTCTCCCACCTCAAACTCCAAGGGCCTCCATCTCCTATCCGCATAAGACTTTTGCCGAATCTGTGTAGTCTTCATCCAGTCCTCGATGACCTGAACCTTCTCCGTAGTAGCTCGCAACATCTCTGGGACCATGAGTGCTGACTCTCCTAGGTCAGTCCAACAAAGTGGTGACCTTCAAGGTCACCAATACAAATCCTCGAATGGTGCCATACCAATAGTGGAATGATAAATGTTGTTTTAAGAAAATTACACCAGTGGTACGTGATCCTCCCAGATACGACGGAAGTCAAGTATGCAAGCTCATAGCATATCCTCCAGAACCTGGATGGTCCGCTCTATCTGACCATCATTCTAAGGATGAAACGCTATTCTCAAGCATAACTGAGTCCCAAAAGATTCATAAAATCCCTTCCACAAATGGGATGTAAAACAAGCATCACGATCTGAGATGATCATAGATGGCACTCCATGTACCTGATCTATCTCCTGTATATAGAGGCGTCCAATGATACCTACTGAACTCTACTCCCGTATGGCTAGGAAGTGGGCTGACATAGTGAGTTGGTCAACGATAACCCAGATGGAATCGTGTCCCCTGGACATACGTGGTAAACCTATCACGAAGTACATGGATATCCCATCCCACTTCCACTCTAGCACCTCAAGGGGCTGAGTCAAACCTGCAGGCAGATGGTGCTCATCCTTTACTTTCTGACATGTAAGGCACTGAGAAACAAACTCTGCCTCACTCTTCTTCATTCCTGGCCACTAGAAATGACGTCGGAGGACCTGGTACATCTTTTCCATGCCTAGAAGAACCACCAAAGGAGAGGCATGGAACTCCCTCAGAACCTCCTCCTACAACATCATTGGCACTACTGTGAGCCCTATGAAAAGAACAACGCGCTCCCCAACATTTTGAATATCCATATATAGCATCACCTGCAGATATCTGAGCACGTAGAGTCTCACTTCTAGCATCATTGAGATGTGCTTCCATGACTCGCTATAAGTGTGGACGGGTAACAACCATCGACTGAAGGTAAGCTCCCTCATCTCTAACCATGAAGGATAACTGTAAAGAACCTAAGAGCCTCGTCGCCTCCTCCAGAAATTGCAAAATGGATTTCCTGCTGAGAGCATCTTCCACAAAGTTCCCCTTCCCAGGAGTATAAATGATCTCGAAGTTGTAATCCTAGAGGAACTAAATCCACCGACTTTGTCTCAAATTCAGATCATTCTGAGAATAGATATATCTGAGGCTCTTGTGATCAGAGTAGATGGTAAACCACTCGCCCATCAAGTAGTTCCACTACTTCTTCAATGTGAAGACTACCACTGCCAACTCAAGATCAGGTGTCACTTATTTCTGCTCGTGTAGCCTCAACTGACGTGAGCCATAAGAAATCTTTTCTTGCCTCTTCATCAAGAAACAACAAAGCCTGGTTCCTGATGTGTCGCAGAACACCACATACTCGACACCCGCTTCTGGTAGCCTCAAGACAGGGGCACTTGTCAAATTCTATATAAACTACATAAAAGCCTTCTGGAATCTCTCAATCCACACGAAAGGATGCCCCTTTCGGATCAAAGCTGTCATGGGTGCTGAAATCCTAGAGAAATGGAGAATGAATCTTTGATAGAATCCTGCCAACCCAAGGAAACTTCACATATACATCAAGCTTTGGGGTATCTCCCATCGTAACACTGCATGTACCTTGGATGGGTCCACTACTACACCATCCGCTGAGATAACATGTCCTAGAAAGTGGACCTCTTATATGAAGAATTTACACTCTGAGAGATTCCTGCACAACTGGTTCTCTCGGAGTGTCTCTAGAACAATCCATAAGTTCCTTGCATGCTCCTCCTCAGATGCAGAGTACACAAGGATATCATCGATGAAGACCACTATGAACTGATATAGATAGGGATGAAAGATCTGGTTAATGAGTCCCATAAACACTACTGGGGAGTTCTTCATGCCGAAGGGCATCACTACGTACATAGAGTGACCGTAGCAACATCGGATGCCATCTTTGGTATATCCTCTTCCCGTACTCGCAACTAGTGATAGCGTGATCGTAAATAAACATTTTAGAACCATCGTGGCACTCTTAACTGATTGAAGAGGTCATCAATCCTTGGTAGTGGATATTAGTTCTTCATGGTCACCTGATTCAAGTGCCTGTAATCCACAAAAAGCCTCAAGCTCCCGTCTGCCTTCTTGGAAAACAACATTAGGGCGGCTCAGGGTGAAACACTAGGTCTCACGAAGCCCTTCCCCTATAAGTCATCTAGCTGCACTCTTAACTCCCGAAGCTCTGCAGGAGCCATCCGATATGATGATGCTGATATCCGTGTCGTCCAGGGTTGAAACTCATTATAGAAATCTATCTCCTGATGTGGAGGTAGTCCGGGGACATCCTCTTTTAAGTCGTCCTCATACTCAGCCACTACTACTGGAAACTGGAATCTCGTAACATCTGCTACGCCAAGGGCTAGGCTAGCCAACTGGTGTGAAATCGGTTGTACCATCCCATGCATGAGTCCATCATGTACTGTCTGGGTCCCTTTTTCACCAATGTAGGAGAACCTCATTCCATCAATGTGGACACACCACACCCTTCTCCTAAAATAGTCAAACTGGGCATGAACCGTTGATATCCAATCCATACCAAGAATGACATCATGAGGCCTCGACACTACAACTAAGGGGTTCCAACCAAAACTCTCACCTCCAAGGGTCAGGTCACACTGTCTGCAATGGTGTGTGATCTCTAAATCTTCCCCAGTTGGTGTTTCTAAGAATAAGGGTCGAGTCAAAGGCTCAACTAGAATATCAAGGTCTCGAACAAGATAAGAATCCAGAAAAGAATGACTAGTACCTGTGTCCATCAGTAAAGAAGCCAATGTAGAAAAGACACATTTTGTACCTCTAATAATCCTGAGAGTACCTGGGTCATAAGCCTCCGCTGCATGAAGCTATCCCTGCCACTTTCCACTAGCTCCCTGAGCCTGGGGTGGACCTCCTGGGCGTGGTGGTGGTAAAGTGTCAAAATGTAGACCACCTCCTGCTACTCTCTCAGCTCCTCTACCATGTCTGCCGCTCGCGGATCTGTCTGCTCCACATGTTTCCTCTATATAGGTGGTGCATCAACTGCTCCCATGTCAGTAGTATTGCGGTTGAAACAATCTCGACCGGGATTTCCCCTGACATCACAATAGTAGAATTGTCTATCTCGAGGCTGGCTGGATACACCCTGCGAACCCTGTACGACAGATCCCCTGTCCTGGGATCTCCTATGAAAACATCTCCCTTGGCTTGGTCACTTATGTCGGCTACATACTGTTGATGTCTCTACTCCAGCTCGCTCACTACTAACAACTGCTGGCTTTCTCTACTCTTCCAAGAAGCTCTCGACCACCAAAGCCTGCTCAAGCACCCAAGCATAAGTAGGAATTCACATAGGGATGATGCTAGTTTGGATGTCTCTACGCAAGCCCTGCTCAAAAGTATGAGCTCTGAAGTACTGATCCCTGACCGTATCCATCGAGTCTCGTGAGAGGTCGGTAAAACATGATGAATAGTCAACCACAGTCATGGTTCCCTGCTAGAGATGAAGAAGCTCCTGTATATGTACAACTCTCAGGGAAACTGGTGAAAACACCTCTCTGAAGAGATGATCAATCTCTGACCATGCAAGAGTCACCTCGTTGTGAGTTTGGATAACCAAACTAAGCATCTCCATGCAGAGCCCTAAAGAAGGCTCGCCGCCAGGATCACCATCTGGTCTGCTGGTGTCCTAACAAAATGGAAGACTCTGGTCACTGCCTCAAGCTAGTCCTCTGCTACCTAAGGGTCAGGCTATCCTTGAAACTGGAGGGGTCTCTGTGTCTGAAACTCGTGAAGTACGCTCAGCCTCCGCTCCTCTTCCACTGCTAATGCAGGCACAAAACACTACTCCACGGGTGGTGGGATAACTGGCACACCACCCAAAGGTAAAACTAGGGGATCTGGTCCCTGTATCAAATATTCATCACTAAGGGGGCCATCGTCATGATCGAGCTACTACTTCTTAGCGGGTGCGCGTCTGGGAGGCATCCTATAAAGAATCGAGATGTATCTCAGTCAGTGAGTATATCTTTAGAGCTCACTCAGGTAAGAAATGGAAACCACATCCCATTCCTATATGATGCATGTACCATTATTTTCCCATATAACTAGTGTTCTCATGTCCCGAGTCAAAAAGCAGGTTTTTAGAGTCTGTGTGTGTGGATACGTCGGCCGCTCGTACAAACAATGGGGTACCTGGACTGAAATCCGAACTCGAGACACTTAACACTATTGCCCCAAACCAACACACAGACTTTCGGTCCTATGGTTGAACTGACCACCTATGATACCACTTTTTAATGATCCATCCCAGTGGGGCCCGTTCCGCAACTCCCCAGGCCCGCCTCTAATATGCCAGGGGTTGGTGACTAGCACCATGTAGGCATGTCACTAACATGGGAGGCATTGCCTATAAATCTGTACACACACACACACACGTCTCCAAGGCCACAAAGATGAAAAGTAAAAAACTACTAAAAATGGAAATGCATGCATACACTAAAAATCCCAACCAACGGAGTACGACAGGAATGTAATGTACAGAAATGTAAATCCCTGGGCCAAACGTACAAACCCACCAAAAGAGAGTCTGTAACAAAGCACAACCTTTAATGAAAGGTACTGGGACTGCAATCCGTAGCCATAAGAACTCACCTTGGCTTGTCTGATCTCACTGAGCACCATCCGGTCCTAGTCCACCTAGAATCCTGTCAAAGGCTCACTCATCTACACATGACAGGACACATGCGGGAAAAGCCCATGCAGGGACGAGTACAACAATATCTAGTAGGGCACCCTGAAACCACAATGGAATAGAGCAAGGGAAATACCACAATGGAAAGATACAATCATCTCTATACAGTATATGTTTATAAATCATATAACAAGAATATCCAGATATACTCATACACGATCGACCATCGTGAAACCACCACTAAGATCCATCTCAAAGATTCCACTAAGCACGTATCAAGGATAACAAACTCCTAGGTCTGAAGAGAGACACACGAAGTACTCATTCCAGGAGAACACACTTCATAACTTCTTGAGAATATGATGCTTAGATTAGGATCACAACCAATAGCTATTGGGTGATTCCAACAACGCAGCCTAAACTAATCTGCTCAGTAGAGTATCGACACTTGGGTAAACTAGGTCTTTTCGATACCAAGAACTCTACATAGGTTTCTAGGAATGAATAGTGGATACAGCTCTAAGACTCATAGAGGGGATTCCAAAAACTCTATTCACGAAGTACTATTGAAGGGATCATACTCATGTACATAGGATATTATACCAGAAACCTTCAACAGAATACTAAGGGTAGGAACCCTAAGAAATATAGTCCATGTCAAAGAAGAAAAATGGATTAAGCCATGAAAAATAGCTTACACGGCATATAATATGGTTACACGCCATGTTTATTGACCCCGGGTACTGCTCATGTAAATGGCCCTTATCATTAGGATTGTCAAAAAAAAGAAACTACAGAGCATGTAGTAGGAATTACACGCCATGTATGAGAACCTAGGGGGCTCCGTGTTTGCTAGCCATGTACCCGTACACAGTACATGGGGTATCCCTTGTATCTGACCGGTTCTGGCTACGGAAAGGTATACATGTCGTGTCCTTGGCCGTGTACCAAACCCATATCCATGTACTCTCAGAGTAAATTCCATGTGGTCGGCCGACATATACATGTTGTGTAGCCTATACTACACACTGTGTAGTTGGGAAATTTCCAGAACCGTCATCTTCCTCCTCGCACCTCAACTGATCTTCCGGATCTCGATTTAGTAGTCCATTTTCCACGAAACTCAAGACGTTGGTTTGTTTCATCATCCTAACACAGAATCTAGGTGTTTCAGACCTTCAATCAGCTCGAAAAAAAATATTTTATTCATTCAAACTAAAACGCCTAAAATTCCATATCTCTCGATCCGCTCTGAATCTTCTACCAAATCCATCGTCGCACCTTCGTAGCATCGTTCTGCGGTTGGATATAAAATATCGGATCAATGCACCAACAAACGAACGTGCAATGATTGATTTCCTCCAAGAATGTCAAGCGTGGGGAAGAACGAGTAGTCTCTATGAGGAATGGGGAATTTAATTGCAAAACAAACAAGAAGGAAAAACCTCTATCATTTTATGTGACAATCTGGGTTCATCGTCGTTAGATCAAAACCAAAATAATAAATAAATTAAATCGCAAGGATGAGGATCTTCCCCAAAATCCATACAAAGGCCCATATTGCAAATATGATCAATTTGCGGGCTAATATGTTCGTGTATTAGACCACGTTCATCATAGAAATCAAGAACAGATTAATGAAAATCAAAATCAAACATCCTACTTGGATCCACGGTTTTAGTTGGGGAAGATCCAGTCACCGCGTCATCATCGCCAGTGAAACCTGTCAAGAACAGCGTCTCCTCGTTGGGGTTTCCTCCAGAGCCTCCAAAGCCTCCAAAGGATTTTGGGTTATAAGGATTATAACCCTGGACCACCGCAAAAATCTCTATTTAACATGCTAAATGATATCCGCTGCAATAAGATTTAATAAAACATTTTTATTAAATATTTTATTACTTTTACGTCCAAAAACTAAATGTCACCACCATCCTGCACTAATCGATGTTAGGCCTTACCTAAGGTAAAATCGTTGTTCTGAACACAATGGTGCCCTCAGATTTCTAATCTATGAACTCGTTCTCAAGTTATTCCACTTTTTTAGGAAAACCACATGCTCACATTATTTAATAATTTAATTAAATACAATCATTTGTTCAGGGATCACTGGGCCTCGGAACTGCACACTGTATAAGTTCCTGGTCTCGAAAGAATTCCCATAAAATAATAAAATAAAATATTGAAAAATCCAAGACATTACAAGAAAAAAATCATCATTTACTATATGAAATTAAAATACACCATTTGTCTCAAAAATATCATCTTATCATTAGGGTATAAATGTCATAGATATCTCAGCGATTGGAAGCACTTTTTCAAGGTTATGGTCATTTTATATTAAAAATTCACAAAACTATTGGGGTCCTGCAGACCTAACACTCCAATTGACTACCTTAGTCAGTCATCCTAACATGTACAATGACCACTAGTGGAAAAACCATAAAAATAAGTCCACCTACCACAACTGACAAGTCACTGTGATGAACTGTTTTTTTCGACTGTCATGGACCTGTCGCATGGTCGCAGAGCCCTGCACAAGCTCAAGAATCCACGAATCTATGATCGACTAATGCAGCTGATCATCATGTTTGGCCACAACCAGGAACCACTCTAGTTTCCCTAGTTCCAAAATAAGTCCACCTCGCATGTCATCTACCATCATCCTAACACAACCCACCAATATGACCCGACACAACTCATCTAACCCAATCCCCATCCACCGCCACCATCCCACATCCACCGCCGCATCAAACATCCACCACCATATCTTTCACACCCATAACTATGTCTATTATTGTGTCCTACCATCTAAACACCCACCAAACACACCTCCACCACCTATGGCACCTTCTGCTAACACCTGCCACCCTGAACCACCGCGCGAAGGCACTTGCGCCAACCACCATTGCCTCTCACCAGTGGTCCCTTCCGACGACCATAATGCCACCTCTAATTTATAAAAAATTAAACATTCTTTGATCCATGATCCTTGGGTTCCGATCTACATAGATATATTCATGGTGGTTGATTCACATAGAATCTGGGTTCATCATCGAGTTCGAAACATCCAAAAAATGTCAATCTAAGAATATTGGGGTTCCAACAACAATGAACATGAATAATGAAGTGTGTAATGTACAATAATGAATGTTTATCATCATTGGATATGTGATCATGTCTAATGATCATGATTATGGTATTAGGATTAAAAACCTGATTATGTCAATACCAACTCAAAACTAATATGATCATTGAATCAACCCATTAGTTGATTGGTCAACATTCATTATAGAAAAAATGGGATGGTAGAAAACAAATAAAATCAAAATACATGCCTTTATTTATATCTATAATCAATGAGGAATGAAGCTGAGTCATCATTATTGGAGAGCTCCTTGATGATTGATGTTCGCCAATCATCTAATCAATGCACTATCGTCACATGATCAAGAGGATTCTATAGAGGCTTCTTCCCAGAATATCCAGATAAATACAAGTATTTAAGACTAATCCGTGATCCCTAAAAACAATTTTAATTAAAAATAACCCTATTGCTGTATCAAAAAATTTATGTAATTTTGTTTATAATTTATTATAATTTTTTAAAATACACAAGACGTATTTCTAAAATCGTCCCATTCCGACCAATGTTAGGTCGTAACTATGGTAAAGCTGTAATTAAGGGCTCAACGGTGTCCTAAAATTTCTCATCCAGGTACTTGATTAATAGTTATCTGAATTTTTATTTGGAAAACCATGTGCTAGCTTTATTAAATATTTTAATATTTATCATTATTTTATCTGGGTACACCAACCTCAGAATTTCATGTAATTTTAGTGTCTTTTCTATAAAATAATCCATATAATATCTCAAAATAATGTATAAAAAATGTAAGATACTACATTTTTGGTACATGGAAATTTTTTATTATCACATGTGAGATCTATATAGATTATATAATGGGTGCACCTATATATCCTTATTTGATCTCGATATACATTATATGATATTTGTCCAAGATATTCCTCTAATTCATTGGGTAATTTTCCAATCCTTTAAATGCAATAAAGGGGATTTATCAGAGGTTTTATCTTTTGGATTTATCTATAATCTATTTTTTTATGACATGGGTTTAATGTTGGTTATAAAGATAATAGTAAACAAATTATGAAATGTTTTTTATGCCAACTATAGGTTTTAAAAGTTTCCATTGATGAATATAGATGTTATATTTGTCATTATTATTGATTCTCTTGACACTTTCCTTTGTTAAAGAATTATGCCATGATTCATGTAGGATTATATAGGCATTGATGGGTATGAATATTATAATGTGATGATCATGAAAAATGATTTTATCATCATACTATTGTGATAAAAGTATTCTCAGAGATGACCCTCAATTGTCAAGGAATGTGATTAAACTTACTAAGCATTTGAGATCACATGTATTATGTTATATATTACCCAAGTTATGATGAATTATGATTAAATGATTTTTTTGATAATTTTTTCATCATTATTTTTTAATAATTTAGTTTATGAAATAATATTAATCTATAAACCTATTAGTTCATTGGTTATGTGTGTGATCAAATATTGCCTTTTCATCTATATGTATCTTACATAAAAGATTATGTCACTATCATCAACATTAGATCTAGAAATTTAATGTTCATTTTTTATCACATGATCACGGGGTGCAGCTTTGGGGAAATTACTCAGATGAGAAATTGAGGATAAATCATATAATTTCGAGCATATGATTTGATATTTATCATTGGATAATCATTGATTTTGAGATAAAAACCTATCTTTATAAAAAAATTCATATAATACATTTTATCATTTGAGTATTCCTATCTAAAGTGTTTATATATAATTTAAAAATTAGTGTCAAAATAAAGATTTTTTAAAGAAGTCTGTCATTGGAAATATTTGGGATTATAATTGATAGAATAGAGTATTAAAAAATTAAAATGGATTCATCACCACATTATTTAAGCTCAAAGTGGGAAAATGGGTTATAAATATATCTTTAAGAATGAAATTTCATTTGAGGAGGTTGACTATGCATTTTATGAAATATCTCCCTGAAATGATGTAATGTATTTCTAATAAAAATTTGAATTTGGAAAGATAGTAAACTATATGAATTGAAATTATTGAAAAATTGGGAGTTGTTTCATACTAGTTATCCTTACATTCAGTTTTAACTACAATAAATGATGTGTTCGATATTAATTTTTTTGTGAATTATAGACATGATTCATCTCATATTTTGAGTCATAAAGTGATAAAGTTATAGGATAATATCTCATACAATGATATGTTAGTTTAGGTTTTTAAATTTAGGGAACATGTATTTGTATATAAGGTGATTTACCCTGTTAATTTTTATATATTAATAACATGATTGAGGAAGAAACAAGATAATCAGAAAAAAGAAATGGGGAAATATACCATCACTTATTTAAGTAAATAATAAAAGTGAAATGATGTAATTTATAGAAGGGGAAATAATTTTTAAACCCATGTAATAATAATAATATATCTATTTAATGTCTTATTAATGTTCAAAAATACAAAATTATGAATTTGTTGAAAAAATAATACTTTTGTTATATTTATTTTAAATAATGTAGTATTTTTCATGAAAAAATGATCCCATGAAATATACTATTTAATTTAAATTTAAAATTACAATGTTTTACAGTATGAATGTTACTAAATGATAACTTTTTTATATTCATCATATAAAATTTATCACAGGGTTATTATTTGGGATTTTTCTAAGAAGATTTATTTTTTGTTAATAATGTAAAATACTAATTTTTGTAAGAAATGTAAATTCATTGTGAGTAGTTATAATGTTTCATTTGGTTTCATGTTGTTCTAAAAAATGTTTTTTTCCATTTATTGAAAATATATTCAAATTAATTTCTTCCAATTCTATATAATGCATCTTAATAATGGTTTTCATATATGGAATCAATAGGTTTAATTAAATTTTTCTCAATGTATAGTCAGAATAGTAAATCATTTTAACAAATGTGATAAATTGCATGGATATATGCCCTAAACAATATTCGCTTATATATATTCTATCCACATTCCTAGAAAAAAAAATTTAACAATAATATAATGGTAAAAGTATTCAGAAGAGTTCCACTCCCCTCACTTATTAACGGGTTTATCCTCTCCAAAATTTTATATTTTTAAATCTCCTTAAAAATGTTTACAAACAATAAATCATATGGAAATAAGTATATTTTATTTATAAAATGTAATTAATTGTTTGGAATAAATCATAACTATAATTTTTCCATATTCGGGGAAATAAAAACATTGATTATGCATACATGTGGACTACCACCTCTATTAAGGGATGTGTTATATTTTCTTCATTTCCCCCACATGACTGATTTTAATGATATAACTAATGAATATAAATTTTGTTCATAATATTTTAAAATATGTTATATTACACATCCTCATATGCCTCCCATCTATTAAAAATTAATAATGTCACACTTGTATATTTTTGGAATACCACCTCTACGAGGTGATGTGATTTCTTTTATCATCACCTAAAATAATAGTTGATAAGTATGAAATAATGAATAAATATTAAAATTAAAAAATAATTATGAATTTAAAATATAAAGTATTAAACATAATTATTTATGTATTATTCATTAGAAAAATTGAAGTGTCATTTGTGTGAATATGCGGACTACAACCTATAGGATATGACATGTTTATTTTTTTCATGTACATCATCATTGGATTTTTCGAATAATTTAATGTACTAATATATAAAATTTTCCATGATTTTTATTTTGTATTTCGTGAAACCATGGTTTCTTCGATAGCTCAAAACATTCTGGCATCATTTTGGAAATATAATCCAATCACCCACAAAATATCTAATATAAAATTAATCATTTGAATAGATATATAAAATATAGTAAAATTTAAATATAATAGATAATGATAATGTAATGATTAAGAAAAATTTTGTTTAGAAATTATTAAAACAATATAATTTTATTAATCATGATCATATACTTGTAAATAAAATGAGTTGGGGCTTGGGGTAATCGAATTTTTATTGAAAATATTATTTTAGTGTTTTCCTTTAAAATGGTTTTCATTCATGTTTTAGTTATAATAAATGTTCCATGAATGATATTTATTATGACTATACTGGTTATAAATATCATTTTAAATTATATTTTACTATCATTACAATTGTAGAAAATGAATCTTTTCAGTATTTTTTATATTTGTTAAATTTTCAAAAAAAAATTGAATGTACTTTAACATATATGGATTAACATGCCATTCCTAGTTTTATATGTATTATTAGTTATAAAAAATAATCTAAAAAATTCTTTAGTAATTTATAAAGAGATTATTTCCCACACTATTATGTTTATGTGCATATTTGTTAATTTTTTAAAGGAAATCGAAATATATTTTAATTTATATGTGTTTTATAAAAGTGTAATTTCACATGGGCTTGAATACTAATTCAAATTATATTTATGGTTCAAGAGAAAGTAATATGTTTTTTTTTCATGATATGGGTCTTATAAATTTCATAAAAATTAATGGTGAGGTTGATATAGATCGTAATATTGGTTATTGCAAACTTTTTATCCAATGTAATGTAAAAAGTCCTAGAGTATAATTGTAATAGGAAAAATCTACGTGAAGTTGTAATTATACAATGATGTGATTCAACAGTAAGAATTTTTATAAATATAAATTAAAAGATAATATGCTAATGGAGACACGTGATATTCTTGAAAGGTTTTATAAAATAAATATTTTTATTTATAATGGTAGAAAACATTGTTTATGTTTGTAATTAATGTTGATGATTTTCATATATTTTATTTGGAATGTGTTTTTTGGAATTGTATTCATTAGTTTTAATGAATTCAATGAAACCATTATAATTTCTAAATTTAATTTATGATTTTATATGAAATTTCCAAATTATCTGTTAATAAATTGATCTTTTCTGTCATGAAAAGCATATAGGTATTTGAGATCAAATATTTTTTTATGGAAAATTAAAATAATCATATGTACTTTTTTGTTTAAAAATATAATAATTGGTATTATTTATTTTTGACAAAAAATTATGCTTCTTTAATCCCTTGTTTTCTAATATTTTTAATTTGTCTTTCTGATGATTAGGAGTGTTTATGAAGCCATCGTTTCTGTTATGGGAGTTACCCGAAAAAATTATGTGCGACATAATAATGAACATATATTTCATAAAAAATATACACAGTGTGGAAATGAAAATTTTAATATATAATATTTTTCACTTTTCTATAAAATTATTAACCAAAAATTATATTTTTAATTTATGTGATAATATATTTCAATAATTAATGTTATTTATGGGATTCATTTTGGTATGTAATATTATAAATTAGAAACTTATTAACACAGTGTGTGGATATTTATCCTTGACTATTTTAGAATAAATTTAGGAAGAATTAATGAAAAATATTTTTAAATCCAAAGTTGATGTAGTTGTAGGTTTCTCATCACATATCATCAACAATTTTTTAACAATAATAAATTTGAGAACTATGTTGTCTTTAAAAATTGATCTGACATTAGAAGTAAAACTAGAAATAGATTTAAAATTTATGGTGGTATTTATAATGATTTATCAATAGATTATCCAAATGAATTATTGAAATTAAATTGATGATTTTTATTTTATAATCACTACTGTAAATACATTATGGTAACATATACCATTACCTCAGTTTTATGTGAATACATTTCTTGTTTTTTAGACTCTCTATTTTGAATTTAAGAAAAATATCCATTATACTGAGAAAGATATTCCCATTCTTAATAACCCATATTATGTTTTCATAATTCCTAAATTCATTTAAATTCATCATCATGAATTTTGTTCTTTTCCTATAATTTTTTTTCAAAATATGTAATAAATTTATTTTTGATATATAATAGATTATTCTTATAAAAATACATATTTTATGAAGAATTTTGATTAATATAACTTATATACATGTTTTGTCTTAATATTAGCTATTCTATAAATTTTATTGATCAATTAATTCTCATAGTGGGAATATTTTAATTTAGCCTCTATATTTTTTTAGTGTATTATTTTTCCATGATTTCTAGTTATGGTTTTCTGAAAATCAAAGTATATTTATGTGAGTATTTTTATAAATGCACAAATCCACCAAAAATATTTGTTTCCACAAAAAATATTAATGGATATTAGTTTTTCCATGACGTACACACACTTTTAATTTCAGTTTGAATACTATCCTTTATACATGAATTCTGCCAAATCACATAATCGTGTGTTGCTTCCCATGAGGAGGTGTTCCTTGGGAATAAAAGGGAATAACTCATAGAGAATGGTTGGATATACCATGATCCCAAACCATATAGACTTCTATCATGATATTGTAGATGGTGGACTATTGGGTAATGGTTTGGCTAACTGTGCGTTCACACCCTTCACCACTTAAAAATCTATGAGTTTTTAAATCTTTCTCTTCACTCTATATAACAATGTATCTATTATTATTTCATATTAGGCTCAAGAATTTATAAAAACCTAGTTAAAATAAATTATGAGATAACATGATTAGTGGACCAGGATTCACCCTAGAAGTGTTCCTCATTTTCAACGTCACACCTATGTCGACCAATAGACGTGGTGTCATTGTTACGTTGATACATGCCATATTCGACTTCTATGATATTGTTGATATTTTTCTTGATAATAATTCATTTCATGTGGTTGATATGAATAAAATTTTACAATTTTTTCATCATAAAATATTTTTATTTTCCATTGTAAAATACTCATAGAATAGAATGAGCATGATATAATAGATTTATAGAATCAATACCCTAGAAATAATATAATAAAGGAAGTGTTTTTCTAAATAAATCCACAGTCTAATTTAATTTTAAATATCCTCCTAATTATCGATCTGTATTCACAATAACTCATTTAATATTAAATTACTGGAACATTACTTCTTCCCAATGCTGGGAAATTTAGAAAACATATATTCTATCAATTAATTCAAACATATTTACATCCAAATTCAACACAATATAAAAATCCTTATTGTTAAAAAATACTAGCATTATGAAATGGATCTTCAACATTTGGAAGATCATTCTTATTATACTAGATTTATTTGATGCTAAAATATTGACTTTAAAATATATATATATATATATATATAATGGAATACACATATTTAATGTATTTTAAGATAGTTGTTGAGTTCTAATTCATAATTTTATATGATGTTTAGAAAAAGGATTTCCTATATCTCTAGAAATTGGAGATGTGGAAAATAAAAAATTAATTGAAATAATCCACACAAATTTTTAATGAGTGTATCCATTATATAATTTTCTATTATTTTTTCATTATTGAATGAAAACTAAGTTATTGAATATATAAAGTCATAATATCATAAAGAAAAGAAAGAATGAATTAAGAATAAAATTTTTCATCTAAATAGAATTAAAAAAAATTAACAGAATACAGAAGGAAAAATATAAGTATCCAAAGGATGATTAAATAAATGTAGTAGGGGAGAATCAGATGATTATAATTATTTTCATTTTTATGAAAATCATCTAATTGATAATATTAAAGGATAATAACTCACTATAGACAAAAGTAGTGAATATAGGAGTGAAAATGATATATAGATGGAGTTTATTTCAATATAGAGTTAATGGATTGACTTATAATGATCCTTATTTTATAAATGGAGATAATAATTGGGGAAAAATATAAAACCCTGAGTTTTTATGGAAAATGTTCACTTAATTTTAATTTCATTATAGAATGTGTTAAACTCAACACAAAGTTTAAACAATATGTTTCATAATATTAAGATACTATTATTTACCACCATTGGGTGGAATTCCTCTAACTAGTAGACTAACGCTCACATGATGTTCTACATGTTTATAGTGAAGCATATCATGTTGCTGTTGAGTCAATAAGGTTTTCCTTATGACTTTTCCATTCCTTCTTGTTTTGAAAATCACAAACACCTTATCTTTAAGGAAAATCGCTTTTATAAGGAAAAATGCTTTCTTAAGGAAAATCGCTTTTATAAGGAAAAATGCTTTCTTAAGGAAAATCGCTTTTATAAGAAAAATTATCCTTATCATATTTTCATTAATATTTTTCTTAAGTATGAAATTCGGATTCACTTTCTCGGAATCATTAAAACTGATAAAAAGCATTCTGTTTTAGGGTTCGGATTCTGGACAAGAACTATAAGGAAGTTTCACTCCGAATTCCGGTTATGAATTCTGACTAAGTTCTATTCCAGATTCAGGATACGAATTCTGAAGAAGAATTCCCATTACGAATTCTAATGAAGAAATCTCATTCCGAATTCTCATTACGAATTCTGATGACGAATTCCCATTACGATTTCTGATGACGAATTCCTATTCCGAATTCCTATTCCGAATTCTCATTCCGAATTCACTCATTAAACAGAATCTGGATATCATTGTTTTATACACTCTGAATTTGTTCACTCCGAACTTTCACTCCGAAATTTCTATTCCGAACTTTTATGTTAGAGTTTAAAACGATGTCGTGCATTCTGTTACACTTACTTTGTTATAAAACGATGTCGTCCATTTTGTTATAAACTAACCGTTGTCTAAGTGACACGTGTACAGGTCCCTCCTAACTTTAAGGGAAATATGACCGTTGGAGAAGGAGCCGACCTCACCTATAAATAGGAGCTCATTTGAAAAAGCTCACAACGGATGGATGAACATTTGGACTTTGTGCATACATGCTGTTGAAGTGATTTCTAGAGAGAGAGTCTCTTATTAACTCTCAAAGCTTCGTGCGACTCCGAATGTTGGTGATTACATTCGAGGGCTTCCGGGGATAGGAAGACAGAGGTGCCGACTACCTTAAAGATCGAGGGCTTTCTTGCTGAGAAAGACAGAGGTTGCCAACTACCTTGAAGTTGAGGGCTTGCGGGGATAGCAAGACAGAGACACCGATCTTCGTATCGAGGGCTTACCCTGGTGTGGGTAAGACAGACTTGCTTGAAAGTATAAATCAAGGGACCTTTATCCAAGGTTGTTGGATACCCTTCTCTTTGGGTTAAAAGACTATTATCTTGTTGCTAGTAGTTTTACTACTCGTTTCTATTCCGCTGTAATTTGTATCTTAAGGAAAGTATAACATTCTTATACTTCCTTACTTACTCTGATTCATTCAGATTCTATACGCTTTAAGGTAGAATCTTATATTGTAACTTTTGTTAAGTTTCAAATTCCGGAACCATATTTCCGGAACCTACTTTTGGAATCACTTTCCAAGTTTAGTTCGGTGTTAGAGGTGTTGTGAATTTACTTAGTTTAACTTTGTTAAACTTAGTTCTTTCCTTTTCTTAAGGAAACTCTAGTTATTCATAACTAACTTTAAAGGTTCCTAAGGAATTTTTAAAGTATACAATTCACCCCCCCTCTTGTATATTGAGCATCTCATATTCTATTTCGATCCTACAATTGGTATCAAAGGTTGGAAACCTCTTACTCTATACCATTCTTACATTTGGTATCAGAGCCAAGGTTACTGAAATACTTGTACTCACGTTCAAGTTTTTCTTGCTCACTTTTCAATTCCGAACTTTTTCATTCCGGATTATCCATTCCGAACTTTTCCTATTCCGAACTTTTTGATTCCGAATTTTTGTTATTAACAAGTTTGTTTCCAAGTTATTTTCAAGTATGGCAGGAATGAATGTTGGTTCGATAGACAATTTGAATCCTACAAGGCCACCAATCTTCGATGGTAATGATTATGAATACTGGAGAGATCGTATGAAGACATTCGTTATCAATACTGGAGTAGATAACTTTGTCATGCTTACTGGTGATTACAAAATTCCTGACAAGGAAGTCAGAACCTTTACTAACCAGGAGAAGCAAGAATATCAACTGAATTATAAGGTACGCAACACTTTATTATGTTCAATGACTAGAAATATATATAGCCAAATTTCTTCTTGTGAAGCAGCTAATTGTATATGGAAGAAGTTAGAGGTTACTCATTTTGGGACTTCTAAAGTGATTGAGACTAGGAGAGCTATGCTTAGAGCTGAATATCATGGCTTTAATTTTCCTTATGGAGAACCTATCTGCAAAGTACAACAAAGATTTATGACAATTGTCAACAGTCTGCAATCTATGGGAGAGAAAGGTTTAGATGATGAAGCTCTTGTGGACAAGATAATTGACATTATGCCCAATGAGTGGGAATCCAAGAGAACAGCTATAGATGAGAACAGGAAGGTTACTCAAATTACTCTTGATGAATTATTTGGAACTCTTCTACAACATGAGACTAGAATGAAGAGAGATGCTGACAACATCAAGAAGAAGAATGTAAATGGTACTGTTTCTTTTACTACAACTTCAAATCAGATGAAAGCTAAGACTCCTGAGAGGGTAACCAGATCCAAGTCGAAGAAAGTCATTTTCCAATCCGAATCTAGTGAAAGTGAAGTTTCAGAAAATGAATTAGCCAATCTTGCTCGAAGGATGAACAAGATAGCTGGACAGAGAAACTTTCAATCCAAGTATAAGAAGAAGGATAGGAAAGATAAGAAAGATGGAGAAGTTACTTGTTATGAATGCAAGAGAGCTGGACATATTAGACCAGATTGCCCTATGCTCAGAAAGAAAGAAAGAAAGGAAAGGCATTCAGACAGGAACAGGAAGAAATATTACAAAGCTAAAGCTAAGAAAGTTTTGAAAGCTAATGACACCTGGAGTGCCAGTGGTGGTGACTCTTCAGATGAATCTTCTGAATATGAATCTTCAGGACAGAAGAATCTTGGTCTTATAGCCAGATTACCTATTGATAATCATTGTCTTATGGCTAAGGTACGAAATGCTGAATCTTTGACCAATGTTTCCTTAAATTCTAATGATAGTAAGTATTATAACTCTTCTGATGAAGAATCATCTTCTGATGAGGAAAATACTTTACCTACTTTTGAAGAAGTCTCTAGATTTGCTGAACTTCTTGAGATTGAGAATTCAAAACTCAACAAGAAACTTGATAAGGCAAATTCTAGGAATTCTATTCTTACTAAAGAGATATCAGATCTTTCTAAAGATCTTGATAAGAAAAATGCTGATTTTGAAAGAATTTCAAAAAATCTTGAGGAAGTAAGTTCTGAGAAGAATAAACTTTCTAAAGAGTTAGAAAAAGTAATTTCTAATAAAAATGTTTTCGAGCCTAACTCTAGTTCCAAAACTAATGATTTTGAAGATAAAAACTTGGTTGTAAAACTCAAGTCCAAAATTTTTTCCTTAAAGAAGTGTTTATCAAACTTTACCCATGGTAAGGAAAATTTTGATAAGATGTATTCTCAAATACGACCTTTAAGAAATAAATCCGGATTTGGTTATACCCATGCAAAACCTGTTTTCAGTAACAATTATTTTGTTCCTCAAAGTGCCCCATTTTGTACTAAGTGTCAATGTGGTGGTCACTGGGCAAGAAATTGTTCCTTAAACAAAACCCAATCCTTAGGTTTTCATAAAGCTTATTTTTCTAAGAAAATGTGGGTACCTAAAATTTTATTGTCTGGAAATCTCGGATCCAAACAAGTTTGGATTCCGAAAGTCTAACTTTGTTCTTAATTTCAGGAAAATAAAGAAAGTTCCAGCAACAATGTTTGGTACATGGATAGTGGATGTTCCCGGCACATGACTGGTAACAAAAGCTTCTTTGAAAATATTATCAAAACGAAAGGAGGAAAGGTAACTTTTGGAGACAATGCTAAGGGAGAGATTGTTGGTATTGGTAATATTGTTCTTTTAGGTAAAACTTTGATTTCAAATGTTCTTTTTGTTAAAGGTCTTAAGCACAACCTCATTAGCATAAGTCAGTTATGTGGTGAAGGTTACCTTGTGAATTTTAGGAATGATAAATGCTTAGTTCACAATTCCAAGGAAGAATTTATTCTCTCAGCCAACAGGCAAGAGAATGTTTACACCTTAAACTTAGAAGACCTAAGAAGCCAAGATTTACCTTGCCTAAGTGCAATGGAAGATCATTCTTGGTTATGGCATAGAAGACTAGGACACTGTAATCTTAGAAACCTATGTAAACTCTCTAAGAAGAAACTAGTTAAGGATCTACCGGAGCTTAGATTTGATTCTTCTAAAGTTTGTGATCCTTGTCAATATGGCAAGCAACATAAATCTAGTTTTAAGTCAATCGGTGAAGTCTCAACAACCGATGCATTACAGTTGGTGCACATGGATCCTTTTGGTCCAACACAAACTGGAAGCATTGGAGGCAAATACTATGTGTTTGTTCTAGTTGATGATTACACTAGATTTACTTGGGTCTATTTTCTAGCAAGGAAATCTGAAGCTTTTTCTTATTTCAAAAGTTTTAGAGCTCAAGTTAAAAATGAGAAAAACCTTCCATTGAAAACTATTCATAGTGATCATGGAGGAGAATTTCAAAATTCTGATTTTGAAACTTTTTGTAGTAAGAAAGGTATTACTCACAACTTTTCAGCACCTAGAACTCCTCAACAGAATGGTGTAGTTGAAAGAAGAAATCGAATTCTTCAAGAAATAACTAGAACCATGTTGAGTGAATATTCTATTGCTAGACATTTCTGGGCTGAAGCTGTAAGTACTGCTTGTTATACTATAAATCGAGTTTTGATTAGACCTTTTCTTAATAAAACTCCTTATGAGTTATGGAATGGTAGAAAACCAAGGCTTTCCTACTTCAAGGTTTTTGGTTGCAAAGTATTCATTTTGAATACTAAAGATAACTTACATAAATTCGCACCAAAATCAGATGAAGGGATTTTCTTAGGATATTCCACAACCTCTAAGGCTTATAGAGTTTTTAATAAAAATACTTGTACTGTTGAGGAAACAGTACATGTGAAATTTGATGAGTCAGATCCTTTTGTTTTTAAAACCTCCCAACTTACATCTTCGGATGTGTTTTCAAAAACTGATTGTCAACCTTTGTTAGAAGAACCTTCTGATAAAGAAATTGTTCTAGAAGATACTTCTGAAACATTTACCCCAGAAGACTTTCTACCTTATGTTGATGAACAGGTTTTACAAAACCCAAATCAGATGTTTCTTAAGAATCATCCCAGTGATAGTATCATTGGTGATGTAAATCAACCTGTAAGGACTAGAAGTTCCTTAAGAAATGAAGTAGAACATCTAGCATTTCTTTCCCAACTAGAACCTAAAAGCACTGATGAAGCTTTAGGTGATGATGATTGGATCAAAGCAATGCAAGATGAGCTAAATGAATTCGAAAGGAATAAAGTCTGGACCTTGGTTGAAAGACCTAAGGAAACTTCTGTTATTGGAGTAAAATGGGTCTTCAGAAACAAATGTGATGAAAATGGAGTCATTGTTAGAAATAAATCTAGACTTGTTGCTAAAGGCTATAATCAGCAAGAAGGAATAGACTATGAAGAAACCTATGCTCCAGTAGCTAGACTTGAATCTATTCGTATTCTACTTGCCTTTGCAGCATTCTTTAATTTCAAACTATTTCAAATGGATGTGAAATGTGCTTTTCTTAACGGTTATGTTCAAGAGGAAGTTTTTGTTGAACAACCTCCTGGCTTTGAAGATACAAAACATCCTGATCATGTTTTTAGACTTACCAAAGCTTTGTATGGCCTTAAACAAGCCCCACGAGCATGGTATGATAGACTTACTGGATTTTTGCTTCAAAATAACTATGTTAAGGGAAATGCAGATCCAACCCTTTTTATAAAGAAAGATAAGAAAAATGTTTTGATTGTTCAAATTTATGTTGATGACATTATATTTGGTTCAACTCAGCAATCTTTGACTGATTCTTTTGCTAGTCTAATGAAATCTGAGTTTGAAATGAGTATGATGGGTGAGTTAACATTTTTCCTTGGTTTTCAAATTTCTCAAAAACCAGAAGGAACCTTCATATCCCAACATAAGTATATTAAAGATCTTCTTAAAAAGTATGGTTATGACAACACTAAGAGTATAAGTACTCCTATTGGTACCTCAAACTCTTTAGATCTTGATGAAGCTGGGAAACCAGTAGATCAAACATCTTTTAGAGGTATGATTGGAAGTCTACTTTACTTAACAGCTAGTCGACCAGACTTAATGTTTTCTGTATGCTTATGTGCAAGATATCAATCCAATCCTAAGGAATCTCACTTAAAGGCGGTAAAAAGAATTTTTCGCTACCTTAAGGGAACCATGGATCTAGGATTATTTTATACTTCTGGAAATGATTTTGTTCTAAAAAGCTTTTCTGATGCTGACTTTGGTGGTTGTAGAATGGATAGAAAAAGTACATCCGGAACTTGTCATTTCTTAGGAGATTCATTAGTTTCTTGGTCATGCAAGAAGCAACATTCTGTTGCACTCTCCACTGCTGAAGCTGAATATGTAGCAGCTGGAAGTTGTTGTGCACAAGTGTTGTGGATGCAACACACACTCACAGACTATGGCTTGAGTTTTACTAAAACTCAAATTTTGTGTGATAACACAAGTGCCATTGCCCTAAGTAAAAACCCTGCACATCACTCCCGTGCAAAACACATAGATATTAGGCATCACTTTCTTAGGGATCACACACTTAAAGGAGATATTATTCTTCAGTTTATCGGAACGCAAGATCAACTTGCTGATATTTTCACAAAATCTTTACCTTCTGATAGATTTGAATATATTAAACAGAAGTTAGGAATGATAACCGTAAGGTAATCTTCCTTAATTAATTTTCTGTTGGAAAAATCTCCTCACAGTAATAAACTCCTTTTCATAGGGGGAGTACATTTGTTTGTTTATTTAACAAAGTTTTTCAAAATTTGTTTTCAAATTTTTCGGAACGAAACTTTCCGGAATGGAACTTCCGGAACTACAATTTTCCAGAATGGATATTTCCATACAAAATACTTCTGGAATAAAAGTATTCGTATTGAAAATTTCCGGAATGGAAAATTTTCGTACTGGTATTTTCATAATGGAAAAACTTTGGTATTGAATCTTCCATAACAAGTTTTTTTTATGAAGTTTTTCGTATTGAGTTTTTCGTATTGAGTTTTTCGTATTAGGTTTTTCGTATTGAGTTTTTCGTAGTCGTCTTTACATTACCCATTACGAATAACTTTCCTAAGCTAATCCGAAAGGTATGACTTCCTTACTGAAGTTTTCGTAATCATATTTTACTTGCTGGCATTTTCTTATAGTTTGTTTTCGGTTTTTTGAATTTCTTGAATTCTGTTTTAATAAAACCTCAAAAAGATCAGATTCAACCTCTCAACCGTCAGATCTGATCTCAGATCATTCTAAACCGTTAGATCAACCGAGGAAGTTGAACCGTCATCCCAAAGCCTATATAAAGGGGACCCTATTTTCTCGTCCCACATCGATCTCAAGCTCTTGCGTGCTGAAGCTCTGTCTCTCTGATTTAAGGCTGTTCCGAACTACAGTTTTCCAGTTCCGAACTTCAGTCTTCTCAGTTCCGAACTTCTCAGAGACTTCTAATCCGAATGTCTGCAGAGTTAGCTTCTCAAGAGATGTCTTCAACCAAGCCCATTTCTCAGTGGTTAGTCTACAGAGAACGGTTAGTGCATCCAAATTTCTTCAGCAACTATGATTCTATTATATCAAAGAATATCAAGCTCAATGGCTGGGAAGATGTTGCGATATCAAAAACCGGCAACCAATATGAAGTTTACCCAGACTTGCTTGTTGAGTTTTATGAGTCGGTTTCTTTCTTTGTGGAAGACAATAGAGAAAAATTTTCCTTCAAATCGTATGGCAAGACTTACAAGCTATCTTACACCAAGGCTGCAAGCTTGGTAGGGTTGAATTATGAAGGGGAAGCTGAGTTTATCTCGCAGGTTCTGCCAGACTCCTTGGGTAGTTTCAACAAGGAGAAAGCCTTAGAAATTCTCGGACTGGATGATGATAAGGCTCGGAAAATTTCAACCCTTTCTACAAACTTCCGGATTCTGGAGTTATGGGTGCAAGGGCTTATTGTACCGAGAAAAGGAGACAAGGACAGCTTGAAGAAGAGTGAGATATACATCTTAGATTTCTTGATAAATCTAAGGAAGTTCAACCTGATGAAGCATATCCTTCTTAATCTTGAGAATTTAAAGAAAGGGAATCTGAGAGCTCAGATAGTAATGTACCCGGCAATTTTGTCGAAGCTGATAGTTCGGTGCCTTGAGTCCTTCAAGGTTGCTTGCAGTTCTAAACCGAAAGTTTGCAAGATCATGTTACTCAGTGATGCAACTCTTAAAAGGATGAATATAGCATTTGACAAGAAGTCTGGGAAATTTATCGATCTACCGCCTCAAGAAGAAGTGACTCCGAAAGTGGCTGATCCGGAATCGCCTAAGCCGGTAAGGAAGAGGAAGCTGAAAGAGGTGGTAGGTGAAGCTCAGGAACCTAAGTCTAAGGAAGTCCATTCCGCACCTCCTAAGCCTAAGAAGAAGAAGACATATACTGATGAGGTTGCAGCGAAGTGGAGAGCTGACAAG
Organism: Viscum album; assembly: GCA_963277665.1. Lineage (NCBI taxonomy): Eukaryota > Viridiplantae > Streptophyta > Magnoliopsida > Santalales > Viscaceae > Viscum > Viscum album. Next base: position 763,337,343 of record OY728119.1, on the reverse strand, counting down.
GAAAAGAGGAAGGAAGGAGATCCGCAGTTCGGATTGGATCCTGCAGAGGCTAAGGCTCTGAAAGAAAAGGCTGCTGATGAGCTTGAGAAGCAAGCTAAGGAAAAGAAGCTGAAGAAGAAGTTGTCAGAAGCTGAGGCTGTGCAAGCCTTGTTGAAGTTTAATGAAATGGTTTCAGCAACCATTCCCGTTCCGAGAACTTTTTCTTTGGACTCTCTACCTGAGACTCCAGGAAGAAATCTCGATGATCCGAAAGAGGCTGTTGCTACTGAGGAAGTAGAGCTAGTGGAAGAAGTGGAAGAAGCTGCTGAAGGAAGTGGTGAGACAGGAGATGTGCTCAAACAAGTAGATGAATATAAGGGAACTCCTTCGGAACACCTGTCGCTCCGAACTTCTGAAGCCGAATCTTCAAAACTAGTTACTCCAGTAATAGAAGGGAAGGAAGGAGAGGAAGAAGTTTCTTATCATGGAAAAGAAGAACAATTATTACTTGATGCTGCTCAGAAAGAAAATATAGAAGTTGTTGATGAGGAAGATTTGGTTGTTCAAGTTTCTGACAGTGAGAAGAAATCTCCGGAACAGGTTTCTATTCTGGAAAAAGATAAGGGGAAACAAGTTATTGCTGATACCCCGAGTTCAGAAAAGAGTATGAGGAAGGAAGCTGGTAGTTCTTCAAAGAGGAAGTTGGAGCTTATTGAAGAAGAAAATTCTCCTAGCAAGATGTCAGATTCGGAATCATCTTCGTTGGGGCACGATTTTGTTGTTCAATCCTTGAAGAAGTTGGTGGGAACCATTCCGACCTTCTCCAGTATTGACTCTCGGTGCCAGATGCTCCAACATACGCTGAATCAGAAAACCGATTCCGTATCCATGGTTATGGATAAATGTGTTGAGATAGAAGCTCAGTTCAAAAATTTCTTCATTGGTTACGAAGCCCATAAAAGATCTTGCAAAAGGATGACTAGCTGGTCGAAGAAGAATGTGGAAGAGATGAGGCTGCTGGATGAGTTTCAGGAGAATGTCAAGGATGCATTTCAAACCGAGGACAAGAAGTTTCATGAGATGACTGCATCATTCGATGAGAAATTGGCAGAGGAAAAGAACATTCGGAGTCAGGAAGTAAGAGATCTGAATGGAAAGCTCAACTCTGTTAATCAAAGTTGGAAATTTGAAAGGGATCATCGGATCAATTTTCTAGAAAGGATAAAGTCTCAGGAAGAGAAAATGGAAGCTCAGGAAGAAAAGTTGAAGGCTCAGGAAGAAATCATTCAAGCTCAGTCAGCAAGAATAGTTGTCTTAGAAAAGCAAGCAGAGGAAGATCATAAGGATCTCAAGAAGATCAAGACTATTCTCAACGGGCTGATGTCGAAAGAGAAAGATCCCAAATGACCAATCCGATCTTTTTGTTGTAATCTGTTTTTGTTGCTGACATTTCAAATTTAATGAGAATCGTGCTTGTTGTTCTGTTTTGTTGTTGTTACTAATTCTTTCAGGTACTTTGTTATTTTTTTTCCATTCCCTCGAAATTCTTTTTGAAAATCACAAAGGGGGAGAAGGAAAAGATCCTTAAGAAAAAGAGGAAATCTAATAAGTGCTTATCAAAGGGGGAGAAAGAAAAATACCCAAGGAGATAGAACTCTAATAAGAGTTTGTTTAAGGGGGAGTTTTTTTCTTAAAGAAATATCACTCCGGAAATATGAATACGATCCTTAGAGATTCAAAGCCTAAGGGGGAGTTAGTCGTATTCATCTATATTCTTAAACCAAGGGAGATAAGCTTTAATATGTTTCTTTCTTCTTAGAATAGCTTTTTCGTAAGGATGTTTGTGCTTTCCAAAAAGGGGGAGATTGTTGAGTCAATAAGGTTTTCCTTATGACTTTTCCATTCCTTCTTGTTTTGAAAATCACAAACACCTTATCTTTAAGGAAAATCGCTTTTATAAGGAAAAATGCTTTCTTAAGGAAAATCGCTTTTATAAGGAAAAATGCTTTCTTAAGGAAAATCGCTTTTATAAGAAAAATTATCCTTATCATATTTTCATTAATATTTTTCTTAAGTATGAAATTCGGATTCACTTTCTCGGAATCATTAAAACTGATAAAAAGCATTCTGTTTTAGGGTTCGGATTCTGGACAAGAACTATAAGGAAGTTTCACTCCGAATTCCGGTTATGAATTCTGACTAAGTTCTATTCCAGATTCAGGATACGAATTCTGAAGAAGAATTCCCATTACGAATTCTAATGAAGAAATCTCATTCCGAAATCTCATTACGAATTCTGATGAAGAATTCCCATTACGATTTCTGATGACGAATTCCTATTCCGAATTCCTATTCCGAATTCTCATTCCGAATTCACTCATTAAACAGAATCTGGATATCATTGTTTTATACACTCTGAATTTGTTCACTCCGAACTTTCACTCCGAAATTTCTATTCCGAACTTTTATGTTAGAGTTTAAAACGATGTCGTGCATTCTGTTACACTTACTTTGTTATAAAACGATGTCGTCCATTTTGTTATAAACTAACCGTTGTCTAAGTGACACGTGTACAGGTCCCTCCTAACTTTAAGGGAAATATGACCGTTGGAGAAGGAGCCGACCTCACCTATAAATAGGAGCTCATTTGAAAAAGCTCACAATGGATGGATGAACATTTGGACTTTGTGCATACATGCTGTTGAAGTGATTTCTAGAGAGAGAGTCTCTTATTAACTCTCAAAGCTTCGTGCGACTCCGAATATTGGTGATTACATTCGAGGGCTTCCGGGGATAGGAAGACAGAGGTGCCGACTACCTTAAAGATCGAGGGCTTTCTTGCTGAGAAAGACAGAGGTTGCCAACTACCTTGAAGTTGAGGGCTTGCGGGGATAGCAAGACAGAGACACCGATCTTCGTATCGAGGGCTTACCCTGGTGTGGGTAAGACAGACTTGCTTGAAAGTATAAATCAAGGGACCTTTATCCAAGGTTGTTGGATACCCTTCTCTTTGGGTTAAAAGACTATTATCTTGTTGCTAGTAGTTTTACTACTCGTTTCTATTCCGCTGTAATTTGTATCTTAAGGAAAGTATAACATTCTTATACTTCCTTACTTACTCTGATTCATTCAGATTCTATACGCTTTAAGGTAGAATCTTATATTGTAACTTTTGTTAAGTTTCAAATTCCGGAACCATATTTCCGGAACCTACTTTTGGAATCTCTTTCCAAGTTTAGTTCGGTGTTAGAGGTGTTGTGAATTTACTTAGTTTAACTTTGTTAAACTTAGTTCTTTCCTTTTCTTAAGGAAACTCTAGTTATTCATAACTAACTTTAAAGGTTCCTAAGGAATTTTTAAAGTATACAATTCACCCCCCCTCTTGTATATTGAGCATCTCATATTCTATTTTGATCCTACAGTTGCAGATGCTCTCTCCAAGAGGGTTATTGTAGAGGTGAGTTCTAGTTGGTCATTTTTTATGCTGGAGTTTTTTAATAGATTTTTTAAGTACGATTGTCACGGTGAGGTTTATACTCGTCTTTGTAGATCACCTCTCTGATACTGCACTGTGTACTATAATTTTTTAACATATTTCTTTATGATCATTCCTGCCTTCATCCTGAACATCATGATATTATTTACTACGATAATTATTTTATAACCATTAAAATGTGTAGTATCAATAGGAAAAATGTTATAAATATTATGTATAATGATTTTATATAAACAAAATATAATAATAAAAGAGTTATGTTTTAGTAAATACATTATATATTTCGAAAATATTATATCTTTACAAATTTTATATATAATTGTTTTATGAAAAAATATGTAAATTAATTTTTTAGATATTTATAAAATGTAAATGAAAAATAAAATTTATTTTTAAAACAATATATCTAAATTATGGGAGAGTACCTCAGAATTACCACTAGTGGGAAGACACTTATGTGTGACCTGGCATGCCACCGATAGGGAGAAGAATCTGTGTGATCCAGCAAACCTACTATACTCATCATGTATGAGTACCACATTAGTTCTTAGGATAGTGGGAAGCATCTTCTATTTAACCTGGCAGACTCACTATTCTCATTAAGCAGGATTTCTCTAGCAGCTGATGTGTTCGACGATGTGACTAATGGTTTTACTACACTACTATAGATCAAACATGGTGTGAGTTGTCTTGCATTGTGATCATTCTTGGTGATCATTCTTGTGGTTTGTTTATCGATTTCCTTATGGTCTTTCCTCTGTGTTTTGAGGTCCTACTAAGTATTTTTCTACTCACCCAATAATGGGCTTTTCCCGAAGGTGTTGTGTCTAGTGAAGACGACCGCCTCTATGATGGGGAAATTGGTGGCCCATGACCTGGTGGTTTCCAGTGATACCATGCAGATATGACTTACTTCTACTACCTCTAGTATGAACTATATAAGAAACAATTAGGTGGAATTTCCATCAGATGACTTTAAGAGTTTCTTTTTGAACTTTTCATTTTTCCAATTAGTATTTCATTAGGTTTGCATTATGTCCAATTTTCATTTAATTTGTACATGTAATTAGTTTTTATTTATATTAGAATTCTTGTTTAAATTTTCATATTTTGGTTGTGGTTGTGGGTGTGTGCATATTGGTACTCAGGAAAATTCCCACCACTCATAGGTCCATGCCTTCGGCGCTAGTCACCAAACACTGGCCTTCGGAAGGCAGGCTTGGGGTATGTCATGACACGGTCCCAAGGGACGAGTCATGACAAATTGGTATCAATTTTGGTGGGTTATACAATTCAGACTAAGTGTCTATTGTTGTTTTTTGATAAATAGAGTTAAGTGTTTTGAGTTTGACTATAATATTTGAGGAGTCCATTTTTGGTGAGGCAGCTAATGTATCCATACACCAGGACCTTGAATTTTACTTCATGACTCTATTCATAAAAACACTGGTTGAAAAAAATTCACTTTAATATTTTATATAATAAAATTCATGTTCCCATGTATAATAATATTACCATGGAACATATTGATCTGTATCATGATTCATCCTTGCAAACAACAATGCTCAGATTCTCATTCTTGACCGTTGGGACAACTCGCCTAGAGATAAGGAATAAGTTCAGGGACTAGGGGTATAGAAGGAACATTTAGGTGGTTCACTGGTGTTTACACCACCTTTTTATTAGCAGTTACTACTGGTGTTACTGGTAAAGGATGTGAGCCCGCTTCAAACCTTGCATGAGTTCCAATGATAGAGACCTCCCAGGTTCTAGGGATAGTGAAATTCTCAGGTCGCTAAGGACTGGCTGAAGGTCATGACACAGGTCATCCACTTAGTGGGGGAACCTCTTGACCAGATGGTGATCTTGGTTGGGTTCCGTATATAGTAATCAATCGAGATATGGTGTAACTTGACCATATAGACACATGATGAAGTTACCTGTACCTGAGAGGAATTCGAGCGGCTTTTCCAGGAGGAGTTTTCTCCATGACTTTGTTCTATGTGCGCATCCAAGAGATACTTTTCCTACACTAGGACAATCTAAAGTTGGATGAGTATTCTTTGTGGTTTATAAACCTCTATTCCAACTCCACAGACATGGTGCATGACCCTTCTTCAGGTCCCATACATTTGATCATGGACTCAGACGAGAGATCAAGGCATCCATGCAGTCTCCCAGCATCCCCACTGAGGCTAGAGTGCTAGAGTGAGCCCTTTTGTTGGGGTGTATGCTAGTAGGTAATTCACCGAGAGAGGGAGCCACCAGAAGACCACAGGAGAAAGAGTCTTTATTGGTGATCAATAGGTAGAAGACATGGGGGCCCAAGTGTGAAATTTCTTTCAGGGGTGACCCCCAGACTATGAGTCTACAGTGCAGGGATCCTAGAGAAGAGGGTGTCAGTAGGGGAACAATCATTGATTAACTTGTGGAGAGCAAGGAAACATGTCTCATGAGTGACAGAATCACCATATAGATGATTTGAAGAGGGTGGAGGGACCACAATGGAAGGGGAAATGTTTGAGGGAGGAGTTCTGTAGGGAAGCAGACATGTCCGGGGAGCTGGCCGAGTGACATGCGGTGGATGACATTTATAGGTACTACCACCATCAATCCCAGGTGGTCCACCCCAAGCTCAAGTACCCGAAAGATAGGGGTGAGGCCAGCATTAGAAAATTGATGCCTATAGCCATGGTTCTGTAAATATGATTGGAGGAACGATATTTGTATTCTCCACTGTAGATGCAGTTCATATAGACATAGGTTCTAGTAACTCATTCCTTTCCCTAGACCTTGTTTGAGGCTAATAGATTCACGGTGGAGTTGTTGGATGAATTATTACAATTGGAGATGACAACTAGAGGGTATTAGACAATTACACACTAGTACTGGTAGTTTGATCATACTCTAAGAGGTGAGAGTTTCGACCGGGATCTCCTAGTAGCAGTCTGGAGGCCTTACAAGGTCATCTGTGGTATAGATTGGATATCTACAATCTAGGCATAGATTGACTTTTTTAGGAAAAACATTTGGTGTTTCTATGAGTTTGGAACCATGCCATCTTTCACCTGTGATAAGGGAACCATTTTAATACAAGATGGACTTTCTCGGAGGAGGGTGTAGCCGATCACTCACTAGTTGGCTAGCATCAACCTCTGTGTTGTGGACGAGAGGAGTCTATGATTTCCTATAGTGGTGGATGAGTATGAGGATGTCCTTCCTTAGGATGTTCTGGGACTACCCAATCCTAGGGAGTCTGAATTATATGTCAGTATTTTTCTAGGTAAGACACTAATATCCACATAGGAAAATCAGATGGTTCATGTAGAGCTTCATGAATTGAGGGTATAAGTGGAGGACTTGGATGAGAAGGGATTCGTAAGGCCCATTATTTCACCATGGAAAACCTGATGTTGTTTTTTAAAAATGAAGATGGGAGTTCGAGGCAATGCATTGTATTCTGATGGATGAACTAGGTGACTGTGAAGAATAAGTATTCGGTGCCCAAAATTGATGACCTCTTTGACTAGCTGAAGGGAGAAATGTGGTTCTCGAAGATTGTTCCCAGATCAGGCTATCATAAGCATCAGGTACCAGATGTAGACATACTAAAGACAGTATTTAGATGCCTGTATGGACACAATGAGTTCTTGGTAATTCTCTTAGGCATGTCCAATTCACCAGTACTATTCATGGGACTCATGAATAAGATCTTATAGACTTACCTCAATCTTTTCATGGTGGAATTCATTGATTAAATCTTGGTGTACTCGGCATCAGAGGATGAGAAAACTACACCACTACGGATAGTCATGGAAATAATTTGTGGGAATTAAATTAATTCTATCCCCTCATTGTTATAGTTTGGGGTTCAGAAGGTCCACTATCTGGGACACATTATCTCGAAGGATGGAGTTACAAAGGATATCGAGAAGATAGATGGAGTACTTTCATAGAAGAAAACAAGGAGGGTGACTAAGGTGTGGAATTTCCTTGGGATGACCGGATTGAACATGAAGTTTGTGCCCATTTTTTCTGAGTAGAAGATCCTTTATCAGCCTTGACAGGGAAGGGAAAACACATCATCTGTGATGGAGAAGTGACAGAAAAGTTTCTAGGTGTTGTGGTAGAGACTAATGATTGCCCCCATCATGAGTCTACCAAAAAAAATGTGTTGGATATGTAGTCTTATACGAAGAATCATTGACTGTATTGGATTGTTTCCTAAGGCACAATGGAGTAGTGATCACATACGACTCACAACAATTGAGGATGTAGCGACACTACATGATGGGTGAATGTTTTACCAAATATTTAGACCAAAAGTTTCTCATTTATATCATCTCATAGATGGACCTGAACATACGATAGAGGAGATGGCTGGAATTCCCCTACGACTATGACAATTAGATAATCTATACTATTGGGAAGAGGAATGTGGTTGCAGACGCGCTCATCATGATGTCTGGTTTAAAGTTGTTGTGTATGGTGCGCGATGCATGAATCCATTGTGGATGATGATGAAGCAGCTTACCTTCTATCAATGATTGTCAATACCCCACTCTTACTGTGATTTATGGAGGCACAACTCGTGGATATTAACTAAGAGGCCCGCCGTGCTCAGATATACTCAAGGCCAGATACTGATTGATTATTGATTGGTGGGGAGAACATCATTATTTTCTAAGGACACACCGTAGTACTCCTGATATTACATGATGTGGTGATGATGGAGTAACATACATAACCTTTGGCATTACTTCTGGTTTCAATGAAAAAGTACCAGGACTCCGTTGTTAGTACTGGTGGCCAGGGATGAGGAAAATAGTGGTAGATCTAATTTCACAATGGCTCACCTTCCAGCAAGTGAATGTCGAGAAACAGGTCCCAGATGGCTTGGAATAACCACTTGAAGTTAAAACATGAATGTTTGATGGTATATCCATGGACTTATTGATGGGGTTACCATCACATATCGGTTCCAAAAATCTATCTAGCTGATCATTGACAGGAACACCAAGCTAGCTCATTTACTACCCCTTTGGGAGTAGGGATTAGAAGAGTGCAAGGGGTTCCTATACATCTAAGAGATCGTGCAGCTACATGGGGTTCCTTAGATGATCATCTAAAACCATGATTCATGATTTACATCATGGTTTTGGTAGGGATGGTTGGAGGCGTTTGGGACTCAGCTGCACTAAAGTACAACCTTTCACACTCAAAAAGATGGTCATACGGATCAGACCTTAGAGACCATGGGGGACATGATTAATTCTTGTGTAATTTTTTGTGGTTTTATTTTTTGGGACAACATACCATTGGTGTAGTTTTCATTAAACAATATCTATCACTTCATCATTGGCATGACATTGTATGAGGCCTTGTACGGGCGGCCAATAAAATCACTTCAATGCTGGAAAGACCTAAAGAAGTCAGAACTCATGGGTCCATAGTGTGTACGAGTTACATCTGAGAAGGTGAAGATCATCCTGGAGCACATGAGGACTACATGGAGTAGATAAAAATAATATACTGAGAAGAGATAGATACCATTGGAGTTCGAGGAGGGAGACCATATTTTCCTTCTGGTCTCACCATGTTGAGGATTGTTGAGATTTGTTTGGGGTGGCAAGTTATCTCAAAGGTCTATCCGACCATTCTAGATCCAACACGGAGTTGGAGAGGTGGCGTACCGCCTAGATCATCCCCCATAGATGAATCATGTATATGATGTTTTCCACGTGTAACTACTAAGGAGGTGCATCCATGATTAATCACACGTTATCGACTAGGGCAAGCGAGACATTGATGATGGGGCAGTGTTTGCTGAGTTACCAGTGGAGAGAGTGGATTGATAAGAGTGGCCATGTCATGGATAGTCTATTACTCTAGTTCATATTTTCTGGCAGCATGAGGATCTCTTGGAATGCAAATGGGAGCAGGAGGTCTAAATTCATGCTCAGTACCCACATTTGTTTGATTAGACTTTTTTTTTGGAATTTGGAGACGTAAAGCCCTATGGTGGGTAGAATTCAATTTCATTGAATTTCGGTATATATTTTTCAAAAAAAATAATGGATTTATTTTCAAACCACACTCTTTGACAAAATGTGAATATGAGGCCGAATGAGCCGACAACATAATTTTGACCATTTTTTATGTTCACTTAAGTAAATGTTAGAGAGGGAATTTCTAATTTTTGAACCAGTGCTCAGATCAAAAATATAAGGGAATCATTGAAATAATAACGTCGAGATTCACCTTGAAAGGAATTAACATTGACTAGAAAGGTTCAAATTGAATAGTTATTTTTTAGAATTTTCAAAAATTATAAAATAACTTAAAATTTTATTTTATTTTCGTTCTCACCATTGAGTGAAAAATGGTGGCCCTGTTGTGTGGTGACTAGGCGACAAATAGACACAAGAAAAAATGATTCTTAATGGTTCATTTAGGTACATCACAATGATTTATTATGTGAGGCCTACCCACTACACTGTTTTATAAATGAAACTATTTAACAATGTAACATTGTTGCATAATAGAGAAATGATGACATGTTTTCTTTTATTATGGAATAACAAATTGGAGAGATGATGATTATATAATAGAAAATACTCTAACAAAAAACTGGATATTTTTCTCTCCATCTAAGAAAGATGAATGCCATCCAAACATTAAAAAATTGGACGCACATCAGAGAACTGAGCCGCAAAGAAATGAATGCCTTCAGTTTCTTGAACTATCATGGTTGGACCGCTTCAACGTAGTACTTATTCAAGGTAAAAGTTTGTTTTGGTTTATGTTTTCCATGTTAATCATTTTAATTAAAAAATGTTGATCAAACCACAAATATGTTGATCCGTAGATCATATGTTCTTGCTGGAGGATGATGTTTTGGGAATTCAATTCGGGATTGAATTTTTTATATATAACATCCATCCTCATCCTCCCTTGATTTAAAATTCTAATACCTAGGGTGTGGGTCAACTTGAACAAGGCATGAAAGCCCTTCCACTTATGTGTTCTTGGTGGATGAATTTTTAAAATGGTGGCAAGGAATGATTGAGGAGTTTTTAGGGAAGGAGACACTCTGTGGAGGCCATGGCCGCACACATCACAACAAACAGACCACCAGTGCGCACCTAGTGGTCCACAGAATGCTCCATCGTCTCTCAACGATAGCATTCTATAGAAGACCTATGCAGTTATCTTGAGAATATGGATAGTGGAAGGTGGATGTGGCCACCCAGCTGCGTCGGCACACCGCATACACGTCACCACATATGTGGTCAAATGACTACAGCTATGATATTTCCCCACAGACGACATGATTTGTTGACATATTTGTGGGTTTAAATTGTTTGTATGACACGGTTTATCATTCATTTACTACATTTTTATTATCATTAAAACATTATATAACTGTCAACATATGTCATTATATATTTATTAGTGCTTGAAATTTACTTATCCATTGTACTCTGAGAATTATCATAGGTACATGAATCATGGTTTTTTAATCCATATTGTTCACTCTAACTTTGGGAAATAGTTACATATCATAACAACACTAAACCCTGACAATTAGTTTAAAGCCTATGACATAAGGTGAGACTTGAATTTCGACTTATAGAGAAATGATCCAGTAATTGTTTACTAATTTAAATGGGGTGGGATATATCCCAAGGTGCCTGATGGTCTCTATTTTCATATTTGGGATTTTTAAATTGTTCATCGAAACCATTAGTGATAGTAAGGTTCTGTTTCACTTACATGTATTTTTATTGTTGTGAGAGAAATTATCTCCCAACATTAGGGTTGTACTTGAGTAGTCCTCGAGCATCCGTGCACATTGAATGCGATTCTTTCATCCCAATCATGCATCATTTTTATTTCATAAAAAATTATTTTTCATGTAAAAAACTAAAAATAGAATACAAAATGAAAGTAAAACACTAAATTAATTTATAAATATAGGAACAAAATTGATACTCTTCATACTACAATTTCTATTATTGTAGACGTATAATAACATCCCATAAATAAGATGAATTTATATCCATCATAGTATCTTGATTTATGAGTTTTCAATCTCCATATAAATATAAATTTGTATTCATTGAAACCATCGAAAAACACAATTATGAATGATTATTTATAGAAATATAAGATTGAAATAATTTTAAAAGTATTTCATAAAACAGTGTTATCTTCTCTCACTCATGGATTAGTTAAACCATCTAGACCCAAAGTTGTTCACATACCATCTACCTTATATGTTAAAATTATTCTATTATTCCCTGATTTTTTCTAATAATATTGTATAGAAAAAATCTCTAACATATATTCATTTTATTTTATTCTTAATTTGGAACAAACATTGTTGTTATTGATCCCAATTAAATTTTGTAAAGTTGTGATGAAGTTTCTACCATTAAACTCTTTATTTCAAGATTCGAAAAAGGAATAAAATTTAAATATTCACAAAATATATGTTTTAATAAATAAAATATACACTAATTTATATTAGTGATTCATTATAAACCGATTATTCTATTCTTGATCTTTTACCCATTAAGTGGTTTATCCATGCGTGACAGTGGAAAAATAATCAAACTTTAATATCACATAATAAAGAATAAATTAATTAAAACATAATTGAAATCCAATTAAAATATATTATTTAATAAATTATAATTTCCTGGATTAAGAAATACCTTAAAAACATTTATGTTTAATTTAATTAACCAAAATAATTAAATGAGATGCAAATGGCTACAACACATCTAATGAAAATCTAAAATGTTAATCTCTCTTATGAATATTAAAAAAAATAACAAATTTAGGGTGATGAAATGATGATAGATGTTTGATAATGATGTTTTCAGAAAACAATTCATTAATTAATCCCTATAACTATCCACAATGCGATAAGAGTTTTTTAGGTCGACACATTATATCCTCTTTTCTAAACTGAGTCTCCCATACATATCACATCTAATGATATTAAAGGATTTACCTAGTATTTATTCCATTTAACATTTATAAATATAAATTATATTTAAAAGGAATTAAATATAGAGTGAACACCAACAGATAGCTTCAATGTATATTTAAATTTAATATAAATTTAGTTTATCTTCTCTTTATATGACATGAATAACCTTCTACCCCATATTAAAAAACCACATAGACGGTCTCTCTCTTAAATACCAGAATGTGTTCTCACTCATTGGGTATTATCCCTTACAGATGTACATATCATTGTGTATCACTGTGATACCACACTTAGTGCTCATATACATATATAAGAACATCGACCAACACTGTTCCTACGTGCTACTTCTCTCTTAGTGACACCACATGGATTGATCACATGATACATGATTTTTAGGCATTATAGGTGGCCTAATAAAACTTGAATTATGGTTATATATATCTTCATTTTTTCTCTAAACTCCAAAGAGAAAGTGTTAAGATGCTTTCACAATAAATATCATGCTTCATATAATGAGATGAACCCATCATGTCTATGAAATAATAATCACCATTATTGTAAAATTATCAATTTTTTATCTCAAATTATAGTTCTCTATAGAACATGTATTGTATAATGAATCCATTCCATCTCAAATATATATATATATATATATATATATATATTCATTTAAGTTCAAATCACATAAAAAATATTTTGTTTCATTACCACAACTCTAAATTTCACTGGTTCTAAATCTCTATGCAACCACCTACATAGTGATTAGGGAAAACATAGCGTGAGTAACCTGTACTTAAATATATTATTCCTATAATGTATCAGTAATCCGTTATAAATAAAAAATTTATAAATTCATTAAAATATAACCACATTATAAAAATTAGAATCATGAAAATTAATTAAAACCACTAGAATCAATGCATAAATTATCAATATCAAGACAAACCAATATTATATCTAAAAATAGATACCTTAAATGAATGAACCAGTCTACATCAGGAAAAAAAATAAACTTATAATACTATTAATAAGTAAAATTGCCATGAAACAATGTTTTTCATATAATACAATATTTTCAAAGTCATATATGAAACCATTCAAAATAATCCACCTTATCTCATTGTTATCTATTTCAATCCACTACCTAATACTATAAAAACAAAAAAACCCCAACAAAACGATCAACCAAAATAGTTTTAATATAATTTAATTGAATGGTTTCTATGACATCAATTAATATATTTCCTGAATCATTCCAAATGAAATCAATAAAATTAAAATATAACTAATGGTGTTCCATTTTAATCATACATTATATTAAATAATTAAAAATGAATACATTAAGTCATAAATTATAATATCAAAAAATCATCATGCCTCTTATCATATTATATTTATTGGTCCATTAAGTGAATATTTATTCAAACAAAAAATATATAAATAGATGTTATTAGTAGAAATATCATATAGTACAAAATACCAATAAACACATTGTTTTATTAAATAATTCCACTAAAGTGATATAAAATTTTGTGCCTTCATTATTAATCATCTTCATTATCATACCACATATACATTTCATTAATAAATAATTGACATGCGAAATAATGAATTGAATAAAACATAATCATAATAATATGATTTTAAACATTCTAAAAAATAAAATGAGGCAACCATCCTGAATAAATATTAATAGTAAGTGTATCATAACACCATTTCTGTATTTTGATTATGTGATTCAATATAATTATCATCATTAGTCTAACCCAAAGAATTTACTCAATGATGAGAAATTATACTAGTCCCAAAATTTCTTAAATCAATGTACTGGTCTTGAATCCCATACCACTATATGATAAGTAGAGAAACAACACTCGATAATGAAGGGACTAAGTATAGACAAATGAAAATCCTCATAAAAATCCAACGTTGATCCCAAAAAAATAATCAATACCCTAATCCCATTAAAATATGAAATAAAAATAGATAAAAATCAACTTTGAAAATATTTTCAACGGAGGAAAATACATTGGAATTCTAAAGGGGAGAATCGGGGAATCCTAGATCAGTATATATTATACATCATGCATTAAGTGGATAATATTCATGAAGGGATAAATAGAAAATGTCTAAGGGGGTGACTTTCATATATTTTTGGCCGAAATGAAGATAGTGTAAAATCATAGATATGTTGAACCTATACTTATATAATACATCCAATCAGCCTTCCCCATAATGTGATGACATAAAACATGGTCAAAATGCATCTATTCAAATCCTGGTTCAAAATTCATTCCTATAAAAATAATATATTGAACCCTCACCGTGATTTCAAATTTTCCCATTTAAAAATTGACTTTATCATCATCATGGTGTGTGGGAAAAACTACGATCATAGTAACTTCAAATGAATCTTCCCTTGAGGATCCACTATGGCCTTGAAGAATTTCCTTATCTATTCCCAGCACACAATTTCTAACACCATGTTGTTGGGAAACTTTCTATAAAATGTACAAATCCTATCTATAAAACAACTTCACCTCAAAAAAACTCCACCATGCCCACCAGAATAGGAATTCCATCCTTCCATATTTCTTATAGGGGAATATTCATACCCCCACATCGATAAAGTGGTTACAACTAGGGCATATTGACCTCCCCATAACTCAAAGATATAATATAAAATAGAAAATTATTAAAATATATTCAAGGTCATTGATTATAAGGGTAAAATGATATTTATTATTAAAAATATAATTAGTAGTCATTCTAAATCTTCTAACAATGACAATCCCTAAATGATATGAACTTTCCATTTGCATGGGTTATAAAGGGAGTCCTACATACACCTCACCGTCTAAAATTGGTGTATCATACCTCAGAATCTAAGAGAATTAAAAAAACCAACTTCCATAGAAATAGATTTAAAATGACTATACCAAACATATTACCATTGGAAACTCCATAGGTGTTTTGGATCATATGGATTCAGTATCATTTCATTCCCTACATACTACCTCTAAAATAATTAAATATAGAATGTAAATTTTCAGAAAAATCATTCCCTTACATATACAATTGTTGCCTCATGACATATAATGACTGTGAAAGATTGATAATGGGTGAAATCAGCAATCAAAGTTGATCATTGAATTATTGAAGAATATAATTTTACATAGAATCATGGTGGGGTACATGGAATTAACATCTTTTAAATTTCCCTGATGAATGTTCAATACATAATGTTTTCAATGATAGGTAAATAAAATATCATAATATAGGATAATGAATATGTGTGTTGAAAATAAATATTAAATTGAAGCTGAATATGTGATTGATGAAGTTATTGTTCTTGTTAAATTATTAAAATTATATTAGTGATAGATTAAAATATTAAAACTAAATTTATAAATCTATAAAATTAAATATTATTGTTACGACCTGTCCCCCAGAACCCATAATGTGACATACCCCAAACATGTTAATTAATAAATTTGTGTTTCAATGTGGAATTATTTCTAGGTTTAAATTGTATGTTTATATACATTTAGTTCCAAGAGTGTTAGTCTAATGCCTAAATAACGTGGAAATTTCATTGGCGGGTCGACATATAGTTTAAATTTAAACCATGTATATAGTGTTTTATGTAAATAGTCCTAAACCATGGATGAAGAGAATAATGTCCAATATCCTTATCAAAATATGTTGTGCATCAGTTCCTATATCATAAACCCTATAATAATATTATAGTTCTTATCATTATAAACCATGGATGTAAAATGTCATATTAAACTTGTTATGGCATTAGAAATATGATGGCTTCCAAAATAATTAGTTTTAAACCAAAAACATTAAATCAATGAGTATTTACCAATGTCAAAATAAGAATATAACACTGAAATATTTTTTTGTCTTCGAAACATATACTCATTTCAAAAAATATCCCCTTCAAATAATTTATGTAAATTGACAGAGGAAACAAACATTTTAATGTATTTTAAGGAAATACCTAAACAAGGTTCATCCTCTCTTAATTCCAACATATGAACCAGGGAATTAATATTTATAGAAACCCTTTGTAATATCCACTCATGTATTTTAATCAAATTGGAAACACCAAAATAATTTTAACTCAATAGATTGTGTTTATATATGAACCACATTTTAAATCCCCTTGGGTTCAACATCTGTTTCTAATAAAATATCTGATTAAAAACAAAGTACCCACTAATTGAAAATCATAAATGGATAAAAAAACTCACGGGATTATAACCATTTAAAAATTATCAAATTATTATCACATTAGCTGATCACATAAAAACAATCCATTTTAACCCATTAACATCTCATACAAAATTATTTACTTTGTAAGACTAAGTATTACTTTAACCATGATATTAATATAACCAATATGCCTAATAATTATATGAATGTAATCCTCAAATTACTCCCTTTCAAATCATGGATACCATTTTCTAGATTCATTGAACCTCATAGGTGGTCATAGGTACAAACATTGAATAACTAATAGACCTGATGAGATTTATGGATGCACATCTTCTCAATTTAAGAATATAAACTAATTTCTCAAACTATGGTAGTATAAAAAATCAAATGTGGTATGTAATATCCCATTAAAAAGATGTATAAAACTTATCTTTTCATTATTAATGTTATTATTTCACCACAAACGTCATATGATGTTTTCACACATTAACACAAAGGCCTCGAAATAGTCGATGGTCATTAAAAAATATCATTATATACAGAGTACCTTACTCTATCTATTTTAAATCAAACTATTATTTAAATAAAACATACATAATTTATTTATGAAACATCTCTAAAAGGTTGAAAAGAGTAATACCCACCACAACCTCTCTCTGTATTGGAACAAATAAAAAATTGTTACACAATACTAATTGTGTAACATATACTGTATTTTTTTTGAATCGACCCTAATATGAAAAACCATATAAAATGATAATTAAAAAAAATATGTAAAACACTATAAAATTTATTATATTCTCATATGATAAATATAATAGATGATATGATATACAGATGTTATCTTGTGATTTCCATTACACAATATAGGATGAAGCCCCATA
This sequence comes from Viscum album, assembly GCA_963277665.1. Taxonomy (NCBI): domain Eukaryota; kingdom Viridiplantae; phylum Streptophyta; class Magnoliopsida; order Santalales; family Viscaceae; genus Viscum; species Viscum album. The sequence continues at coordinate 763,319,756 of OY728119.1, read as the reverse complement.
GAAAATGGGTTCTTCTCGTATGATCTAGTCTAGTCTTTAAGAATCATCAAAACACCAATGAATAACCATAAATACCACCCAAATAATGTGGTTATAAAATTATGATGTGATTGTGGGAAACCCTCATTTGGTCATACCTAATGGAGGAGGAGGGGAGTGGTTTAATGTTCTGGCTCGGGTGCTTTTTATCGGTGCCCTGAGTAAGTTGGTCAAATGACATCAGGTCTGCCTCCCCATATACTAGAGGCTTGCAACTAGAAGCGGGGGTCTGATATAGTATTTAAGGGGAGACTATACCCTATTTGATCAGTGTAATACCCCTAGAGAAATAATAACCAATAGAAAAACTGAATATTTCCATAAGAAATATCAAGATCTTATGATAAACAAAACATGAAATTCTATATCCAACTAAATCAAAATAAATCTATGCTAATATTTTTTTCATGTGTCTAAAATGAAAAAAGAAAATAAAGACCCCCAACGACTCCATTATAGTCTTAATCCATGCCTATTTTCCTAATCCATGCTACAGACCCAAACTATCCATCGAACATAGTTCCTCTTCCCTTATCCTATACTGCCAAAATAACTTATATTCTGGTTCCGACCAGGAATCCCAAATAGGGTGTGAGTAAAACTAAGTAGGCCACCATAAACAGTGTTTAAAACAATATCATTTCATGAAATATTTCATACAGTTATATAAATAAATTATTGCAATGAAACATTAAATATTTATCACATTCAATAACTCATTATTTAACAACATAATCATTTGGTTATTATGGACACCTATATCCCAGTACCTACATCGACCTATGTCAGTGTCAAAACTATCAATGCTATATATCCCACGCTTGAATTTATGTGTTAACAATGTTATTTTCACAAACTAATTACCATGTTACCATTCATTAATTCTCGAAATTCAATGAACATGTTTCCATTCTTTATTTCATGTCCAAATAACAATGTTATTATTCACCATTTTATGATACATAATTTAAGGTTCATGTTACCATTCCTAGTACATGGACGACTTTCCATCATACCATTCACTATTTTACAAAACATAACTGAATAAACATGTAACTATTCAAAATACTTGGATGAATAGCCATGTTACCATTCAACATTTTATATTACATAATTGAATGAGCATGTAACCACCCAAATGTCCATGTTACCATTCACCAATTATATATATCAAAATAGCATAATATTGCACATATAACGCAACCACCCATTTATTATTTAATTAATTAATTAATACATTGACAATATAAATATTAAAAAAATTAAATATCTAATAAGTTCCTCATGCTCAAAATTATTAAATCTCATAATTAATTACCAATACATTATCATATTCACTCATCAATTTAACATAATCAATTTCCAGGGTTAATTATTCCCAAATCCAACAATTTACAATTATAATAATTAATTAACTCACCAAATTAATTAAAATTATTTAAGAATTTAAATGTATAATAAAATATATGAATTCTTAAATTTTTAATGTACTAATACAAATCATGACTATGGGATTTTAACATTATATGACCTACATCAATTTTTTGACAATGCTCAAAAACAGAAGAATCCCAAATTTGAAGAGTATCAATCAAGAATTAAATGAATAATAGAATTTTGTACCAAATCCTAAATTCAAGTTCAAACTAATCAAGGTCAATAAATATTAGTTCTAGATGTCAATCCATGAGTGGGTAAACATTATTATTTTATCTCAAGGGAGAAGTATAAGAGAAATATATATCTCAATGAGAATAAAGCACATACCCGGTGGTTCAAATCTATAATTTATCATTTGATTCATTGTGAATAGAGGTATTGAAAGATTGGGATCTATCAAGGATCATCCCAAATTATCAAAAGGAAACTAGGGTTGAAGTAAGATAGCTATAGTTGAAAATAATTGAGAACTCAGCTGTAGATCATGATTATAGTATCATGTCATGAACATACATGGTGTGTAACCTAGATACACATAGTGAAATTATTTTTAAATGTTTCATAAAAAAATAAATCACCTCAATTTCATTTACATAAAACCCAAGAACAATTAAATGATGTGTAAGAACCACATATTATGTGTAAATGTTTTACAGTACAATTTCAATGTCTTTTTCCTTTCAAAGCCTCAAATCTCACACATAATACATTTTATGAATGTAACCAATTTAAACCCAAACTCTAGTAATAAAAAAATACATCCTTAGGAATAAGATATTTTATTCAATATAATATCTATTTATATTAATAAGATTGGGCTGTTAATATTCAAACAAAAGGGATTGAGGGAAAAAATCACATAATAACGATGGAATCTTACAATCCCCCACCTTATAATAGCTTATCATCGAGCTGAATTTCAATGAATATATAGTATTACAAGTCAAAAACATTGGTCCACTAAAAATGCATATATATTTCTCATAATCTGGTATCTTCCTGTATATGCCCCTGTTTCCATAATACAAAGACTATCAGCACAATCGTCCCCATGAATACATTCTAACATCGATCCAACACATGTGTCATATGCTCCTCAAGGGAAACATATATTTTAAGATCAATATCCTCTACCTCGATCACATGAGTGTATTTATAATGAAACTATTGAGGTTTTGATGTATGGAAAACAACATATATTGAACTATATTTATTTGTAAAATCTAATCACTATGTCGCAAGCCTGGTTCTTTCAATAACCTCAAATGGTCCAGTGAAAATAGGTGCCAATATTCCAATCCTCCATATACTTTTGGGACAAAACCTAGTAAACACGTCAAGGAATATATGATAATCATTAAAAAATCGAGGGTCCATCATACTCTGTCAACATACGAATTCCACCTACATTGAGCTACATCAATACGTTTCTGAATTAGATGAACCTTTTACAACATCTCCGACATGAGACTTAGTCCCAGCAACTCAGACTCTCAATTCTCTATCCAGCAAAGTGGTGATGTTCATGTCCTACCATTAATATCAATGTATAAGTCCATACGTATTATTTCATAATAACCATTGTTATAAGAAAATTCCAATAAATCCAAATGCTTCTCTCATGATCTTCCAAAGTCAACCACACACACACATAGCATATCCTAAAATACCTATATTGCATGTTCTGTATTCCTATCTGTATATGGGTGGAAATCCCTATATAATAATTCCCATGTACCAAGTGGATTATTCACGCCCGTACAGAACTGTGTAGTGAAATGTGAATTAGGATCTACAAATATATTCCATGACACCATGTATAGAAAGACAATGTTCCACACATTCAAAACTACCACCTTTTCTATAGTGGAATACTCTTGTATAGGCATGAAATGAACTAATTTTTTCAATTTATCTACAACAGCCAAGATAGAATCATTCATACATGGTATATTCGGGACACCCCTACCAATTCTGTGGAAACATCATCCCACATTCACTATACACTAGGTAATTATGAAAACTATACTATATGCTATTTATGCTTTTCATACTCCTACTAGAAGATGTGGCATCATTTCATGAACCCTTCTATCTCCTTTTTCATGCATGGCCACCAAATCTGTCTTTACATGTCATAGTTCGTTTTTGTGACACATGGAAGTATTTCCCACATCGAGGCATGACACTCCCTCATGAACTCCTATTTCATTGAAACCCCCTAGGGTATATATAACATTTTAATATACAATGTAATGAAATAAACATTGAGTATCTGCAAAACAAAAAAGTTAATATAATAATTATTTAAACAATATAGTTATAACGAAGCCATGAAACATAATTTTCCCTCATAGCTAATTTTAATTTTGAAAAACAGACATACGTGGTTGTGACTAGTAAGATATTTAGAGTATGATGTTGTAAACATAAATTTATAGTGAATAGTAAAATGACCATTTTGAATAGTAATTTTTGTCTTATGAATAGTAATATTACTTTTAAGAATAGTTAAACGTCCAAATGAAGAATAACCTCACCCACGAAAGTATATATAAAATTTAGGCATCATATAAATGGATATATGATATAATTATATCATTTTATAAATAAATGAATATTTTCTAAATGAATATTTAATTGTTAGTATAATTTTGAGTCATAAGTATTTAATTACATATTTTTATTAATAATTTATTTAAATGAAAAATAATTTTTATAAAGTTTATTTATAAATAAATATTTTATTTTCATATGATTTTAGTATAATTTAATGATACCTATGTTAAATTTTTATATTGTAATAAAATCAGTTATACATTTGAAATCTATATCTTGGATAAATAATGTATTTATTTCAAAATTAAATTTATTATGTTTATAATATTATTTTCATAAAAAGAAGTAAATTTTAGAATTATAAACATCCAAAAATGTGTAGAGTATTATTTTGATATTTTTACAAAATACATAATTTTTTTGAATAATAGAATATGAATATTTATGATTAGGGTTAAATATATGAATATTTTATTCATTGGTGATGTAAGGCTACAATAAGCACCATTACATTGAACTCACATGAACTAATTACCATATTTAGTAAAGTGATTCAATGCTATTTTTTTCTTTTATAAAATAATAAAATAATGACTAAAATAATGAGAAATATCACATATCCTACACTATAAAAACTACCCCTCACCCATATTCTACTCACTCCTCATGGCATTGAAGAATTTCATTGTTTTGTCCAAATCCCCATTCATTTTTTTAATTTATGTTCATGTTATTTTTCTTATAATACTCTTATCGAGTCCTCTTCATAAATGATAATGATAACTATTGTATAATATATATACTTGAATGATATAATTACAATGGAATACCCATAATCAATCTCTTTACTCTCCCTCTCTCTCTCCCTTTTATTTGAAAGATGAAATCATCATCCATGTTTTGCCAATTTAAAAACTTCTTGGGTGACGAACATTTGTTCTTCAATTTCTTTTTCATGGATAGTCATGACATCATTTTTTATGGTTAAATCACAAAATCATATTTCTTATTACCTATATAATTTTTTAGAAGAAATATATTTACATAATACAAATGGTAAAACAAAATGAGTTTGTTATGATCTATAACTGCCATAATAATGGAAATGATCATCACTAAAATTATTTTCAAATGATGAATCCTCACACCATATACAAAAATTATATATATAATAATTTTTAATTCTTAATTTTCATTAATAAAATACAATTTTTTTTAATAATTATACATATAAAACATGAACTCCATTGCATATAAACAAGTGAACTGATCACAAAAACCAAGAAACAAAATTCTCAAGAATGATGAAATTAAACTCTATAACTCAAAAATAAGGCCATGAATGGAAATAATAAAACTATAATGATTCTAATACATGTGTAAAGGGTATTTAATTATTTAAATAATTAATTAATATTTTATGGAGTACATTAAGGTCATGTGATGAACATATTCAGATATAAGGAACATGTTTTCTCATTTCACTTCCATTTTTTAGAGATATTCTTTATTCACCATTATTTGTTATGTATGGTGTATGTATAGTGATAATTGATTAATTTTATACCAAATATATTTTTACATGGTATTCAATGCATTATTTGATAATTATTAATCTTTGAGAATGAAATTCAATTTATTATATTGTGGTAAGTGATTATACCTGAACAATTATCTTTTTTTTCAGTTTATTATTTCTCTACCACCACTAAAATGTAATACATAATTGTTTTTGTATATTTATTTTTAATTAAATTAATATGTGTGAAACACATATATATTGATTATATAATCCTTATTGATGGGTATATTCATGTTTCAAAATGTTTCCCTTCTCAATTCTTCCTGATTAACTGGTCTGATTCAAGGGAACATCCTGAATTATTACCCATTTTCATGTGTAGTATATAATTTCTTTGGCCAATAATTATTTTAATAAAATAATTTTTTTATCATTAAATACAATATTGTTACATTTCTGGTCTAATGAAAAATCAAGCCTTTCAATATTATAAAATCATTACTATTTTCCTTAAAAAACTCTACTTTATTTTATTTTTAATGATTCTAAAAAATACTTTTACATTATTTATCTTTAATGGGACATCAAATATACACCAAATATATTTTCAATGTACATCAATTTTCTTTTCTGTGATATACTTTTTCACAAAATTATTTTGAGAAAAAAAATTGTTTTAAAAAAAACTCTTATTTCCACGATAGAGAACAATTTTTCTCATCCCTCTTAAACTTCAATGTGATATATTATCGTTAATCTCTTATTCTTTGTGTGTGTGATATATGTACAACCCTTGGATATTTCATATCAAGAGTCTTCTTGTTCTCATGATATTACAATGGATTATGTTTTGAATGTTTCAATTTGTTATTAGACACATTGGAACGTTTAAAGATTATTTCCTCAAAAAATATCAATGGTCTAATGTAAATGTATCTTAAGAATTATAAAAATACTTTCTTGAATATTATGATTAATTATTGGTTAAACTTAATGATTCTATATACCATATTTTCATGAAGGATTGATGTTAATTTTGACTTTGGGGATTCTAATTTTATACCATTAATGGGGTTGGATAAATTATTTACATTTCATATTCTAGTATTTCAATATGAATGTCTATGAAGTTTATGTTTCACCCTTTTCATATGAGTAATGTTTTTGACATATTAATTGATTTTCGGGGCCCACTACAGTCTCTCGATGCATCGATAGGTTAATCGAGGCAAAACAGAATAGGAATTTGGATGAGGCATTACCCTTGTATTTTCAGGCGTCTTGACTAAGGACTTGATAGTATGATCCAGGTGTCAGGAATTATGAATTTTTTCATTAGGAAACTAGTAATTGATAGTCTATGTTATTACTTGACTTCTAGAATAACCTAGGTTTTGTTTTTGTGTGGAATTATATATTTGGATTTTATTCCATACATATTGTCCTCAATATTACGTTTTAATGAGACATTTTTCTTTAGTTAATCACCACGCCACATTATTTCTGATTCTGCTATATTATTTAACCCTACAGATAATATGATCTCACTACCTTATTATGCTGGAATTACCTTGGTTATGAAGAAGAAAAAAATGAACATGCTTTCATGGATTAAGTATATTGTATTTTGTATTTTATGATGTTGTATTTAATTTTACTAATGTATTATGGATATAAGGAACGTAATCTATTATTCCAAGCCTAATAAACTAATCTATTCTTTGTTAGTTGATTCCTTGTAATCATGAAAATGTAAAAAACAATCCTAATTAAAGAGAACTAGCAAATTTAATACCAATTTTCAAGTGCACTAAAATATCTATTTGAAACCACTATTTTTTAATTCATTATATTTTCATGAACAATTATATAGGATCATTTATGGTTTTTGAAAAACCAACATACCTTTCAACATTAAACTCAGTTTTATATTTTTCTTAAACTACACTAAAATGATATATTTATAATGTTTCTTAAAAACTATTTTTATATAATTTCACTTTAATTGGACACCATTTTTCCCTCAAATAAAATCTCATTGAATTTATATTTTCATTTTTGGGTTTCCCACAAGAGAATTTCATTGTATCAGTTATTAACATTAAAAATGAAATTCCCTATTGCGAGTACATATTTTATTTATGGGGGGGAGTATGTAACACCTAAATGATTTAAGAATAAATTTAATATAGTTTTTAGTGGAAATTACACTAATTTGCTACAAAATAACACTTTGTAATTTTCTTTATTTCAATAACATTGTAATAACCTTTATATTAAACATAATTATTCCTTTAATGATATTTTATATTTGAAAAAATGGACATATATGGTTATGATCAATAAGAATTTTAGTTTTAGATAAGATGAAGATAATATTTTTTGAATAATAACATGAACCTTTTGAAAAGTAATGTTACCCTTTTAAATAGTAATATGACCCTTTTGAATAGTAAATTGATCAAATGAATAGTAACCTCACCCATACAAGTATAAATAAAATTTATACTTATTATAAATGAATGTGTGACATAATTATATCATTGTATATGTAAATGAATATTTTAAAAATTATTTTTCTAGTGTTGGCATTATTGTGAGTCATAAATATTTAATTTAAAATTTGTATATAAAAATGATTTAAAATAAAATATATTTTTATAGAATATACTCATAAATAAATATTTTATTATCATTTTATTTTAAGATAATTTTACCACACCATAGTTAATTTTTCTGTGTGTTATAAATTTTGTTATAAATTTAAAATATATATTTTTCGAGTAAATGAATGTTTTAATAAAGAATTAAGTTTCTCAGATTTATAAAAGTATTTTAATAGCATGGATTTAATTTTTGAATTCTACACAATGAAAAATTGTTAGGGTTAAATTTTGATATTTTCCTAAAATAATTGAATTTTTGTTAATATTGAAATATGATAAATTATGATAAATGTTAAATACAAGATGTTTTGTGTCATTGTTGATTTAAGGATAAGGTAAAAACTATTAGTTTGAACTCACATTCACTTGTTACTTTATTTAGTCACAAGAATCAACAATACAACCTGTATTGAGAAAAATATTAAAATAAGGAATTAACTAATAAGAAATCACCCCTCTCATCCACTATAAAACCACCACACACCCCCTATTATCCTCATTCATATAATCCTTGAATCTTGTCATAGATATTCTAAAATACTATTCCTTATTCTTTTATTTTAGTTTCATATAATTTATTTTATCATATTCTCCACACCTCCTCTATCCAAATAATAATTTCTCTGTATCATCTGTATACATGAATTATTTCTTTGTAATGGAATAGACATTATCAATCTCTCTATAATCTATCTATTTTATTTAAAAATCTTAATCATCATTGTGGAGGTGCTAACTTATAACCATCATGGACGACATACTTTTATTCTTCAATTTATTCCTTAGGGCTAGTCAGGATACCTTTATTTGTTAAACCAAACCATAATATGTTTGTAATAACCTATATAATGTTATAGAAGAAAATTATTTATATAATACAAAATTTAAAAAAGTAGTTTTTATGATCCATAACTGTCTTAATAATATAAATGATTCTCACTAAATGTCTTATACAATGATTCAACCACATAACATATATATCCAAATGACATATATAATCATTTACACTTATGGATTTTAATTAATTTCATAAAAAACAAATTATATAAATGTATATCCATTCCACAAGAACTCCATTACATAAAATTAAGAGAAGCATTCAAGAAAACATTGAAAACAAATGCCTCAGAAAGTGGAAATTAAACTCTATAAATAATAAATAAGGCCATAAATGAACATAATAAAACTATAATGATTCTAATACATGTAAAAAAGGTTCTTAATTAATTGATTGATTGATTTAATTTTGTAATATTGTATATTATGTTCAAGTATAGAATACATTCAGACATAAGGTAATGGTTTTCTCATCTAACTACCCTTTTTAGGAGACATTCCTATTTCACCTGTTTTTCTTTTGTATGGTGTATGTATACTGACCATTGATATATCATATCATATATCCCTTTATTTTCATGCAATTCACCTTATAATTTTATGATTTATAATTTTGGGGCATATGACTAAATTTATTACATAGTAGTAAGGTAGTCTACATAAACATCATCTTTCTGTCATGTTACTCTTTTTATACATTTACTTTAATGTAATGATTTTTTATTTATTATATTTATTTTAAATTATATGTTTTAGTTTCAATATCATAAATATAGATCATCTCATTAGTATTTTATAGAGTTATTCATGTTTTAATATAGTTCCCCTTTCAATTATTACTGATAAACAAGTTCAATTTTAGGGGACTTATTTCATCCCTGCACATTTTCAAGTGGAATATATCATCTATTTTAAGCCATCATTATTTTTATAAAATAAAAAATATTATCAAGAAAAACAGTCATGGTACAATTCTTGTTTTATGAAAATAAACATTCGTTTCCACATTAATTTTTTTTAATATTTTACTTAAAACACACTAAAATGATTTATTTATAATGTTTCGTAAAAACAATTTTTACAAGAATTAACTTAAATGAGAAATAATTAATACCTAAAATATATTTCCAATGTACTTGCATTTTATTTTCTCAGATATACATCTTTACAATCATATTTAATGATAAATACAAATTATTTTCAAAAACAACACTTATTTCCAAAGTAATATACATTTTTCTCATCTAATTTTTTTTATGTGAGACATATTCCTTGTTCACCACTTATTCCTTGTGTTTGTGGTGCATGTAATTCCGTTTGATATATAGTATCTTGATTCTTCAGGTTCTCATCATATTTTATGGGATTACTGATTTAATGTTTCAATGTGGTTTGTGATACTTTAGAATGTTCAAGGATTATTTCCTCAAAAAAATTTCAATGGCCTCATTAAAAATAATATTTATCCATTTCAACATCCTTTTTTAAATCTTGTACATCATTGAGTTCTATATATTAAAATACCATCTGAAATATTTTTTTTAAGGTTTGATGATCATTTTTATGATCTATGTGCTAGTTTGATAAAAATCTTGGATTATAGATAAATTATTTAATTTTTGTATGTTAGTTTTTTAATATGAATGTTTTGGTAGTTTATGTTTCTTCCTATTCATATGAGGAATGCATTTAACTTATGGAGTGATGGTTAATAACATTTATATCCCTTCAATGCATTGGTTGGTGTCAATATAAAAATCATTATTGGGATTCAGCTGAGGCCTTACCCAGGTATTCTCGGAGGACTTTGTCTAGGCCTCCAAGTATGATTTATGTGTTCTGCAATATGAATTACTGCATTATGAATCTAGTAATTGGTAGTCCATATGATTATTATACTAGAAGAATATCCATTGTTATTTTTTATTATATAATTTGTTATTCATCTTTTAATCATGTCATATTATTTTCAAGATTATTTTTAATGAAACATGTTCTTTCGTTATTCACCATACATTATAAATTTATTTTATACTATATTACATATCCTCACTAAGTATATGATCTCACTTCATTATTATATTTCTTTTAGCAATGATATGATGAATAAGACATTGAATAAGATTTTATGGAAAAAATTCATTTCATTTAATTTTATATCATCATTTATTTAATTTTCATGGTTTATTATGTGTAACAAGAATGTAATTCGGTATTACAAGGTTGATAAACTATTTATTCCTTATGTATTTGATTCCATGTAATCATGAAAATGAAATATAATTATTCACTGACCTTGGGATTCTATTTTTGGGGCATTAAAAAAATTATTGTAGGCATAAAACATCATTCTTAAAAAAGAAGATCTCATCCTCATATATTAATAAATATGATGTTAACTCCAAACCATCATGGATTCACCTCAAAGACAGTCATTCCATAAATTAATATTGTATGACTAATATCCATCTCAAAAGCATAGACTCTGATGTAATTAATACAAGGGTCATCTATTGCCGGTTCTCCAGAACCACCACATGCATCGTTCTCAATAAATACATAATCTTCAACTTAGACAAAGAATCCTTAACTAATTGAGTTTGTGTATTCCTACTTAATGTTTCATAAAAACTGTTTCCTTTTACAAGAATATATGCAATCTGAAAATCAAATGACCGAAAATATTCAACTCATATAATATATTGCAGATTCAATACCCTTTGAGAAAATTAGTATCATATGCTTATGTGATGAGTAAAAACAATAAAATTTCACCTAAAAGATTATTAATAAAAATATTCTGAGAATAATCCACTGATTCTAGCTCGAGATCGTATTTAGGTTAGTTCTATTCATGATCCATCAACTATTGCGACCCATACACAACATATCTATCTCCTTGCATCAACATAGCTCCATGTCCAATTATAGCAGTTTCATAATACACCATATACTCCTCACTTAGATTTGGTATGATTAGGATCGGTGTGTATTTCATGCGCTTTATGAACTATTGGTAGGACTTCTCAGGTGATTTTAGCCATTTGAAATTTACCCCCTTCTTGGTTAGGACTGAAAGATACACTAACAAACATGATGTCTTCCTGTTGAATCACTTATAATATCCATCAAAACCAATAAATCTATGGATATTGAACACAATTTTAGGATTCTACCATTAATCTACTACTTGAAAATTCTCTGGTTCCCATAAAATACATTCCTCTATGATGATGTGTCCCAAGAAGTGTACACGATCGATCCAAAACTAGCACATTAATTTATCGGTGTATATTCGTTGATCATTCAGTGTAGTCAGAATGATGTATGGATATTGGGAATGATCATTATGAGTCATGGGGTAAACCAATATTTTGTCAATGAAACCCACAAAAATATGATCCACATATAAATGTATTAATCTATTCATCATTTCTATAAAAATTTCATGTGAAATTATCAATTGAGGTTGAATTACAAAAAAAATCATATAGGCTATACATTCTCATGAAAGCATTCATTGGTTTATCAGATATCCTAAATCTTTTCATATGACACCCTAATCTCAAGTAGATCATCTAGAACAAACAAAATTTCGTCAACTAGTCAAAAAGATCATCAATATAAAAAATAGGATATTGGTTCTTGAAATTCATTTGGATCAACCTTCGGTAATCAAGGAACAAGAACTAACCTGGTCAACCATTATTATAAAAAACAGAAGTCGATTCATCCTCTAACTCTCTCAATGGATTCTTTTTATCTTTAAATTTGGTAAGTGCTATTCTATATGGTGCAATAGATACTGGATCATTCGCCTCCATGAGAAAAATAGTTAATTACACATATCTCTCAGGTGGTAGTCTTGATATGTATTCATGAAAAACATCTTGAAACTAGACAACTACTATTGGAATTTTGTCATGTCATACACCACCATCATGAAAAAATAAACATGAAATCTAGGATGTGATCTCTCCATGTTTCTGAGTAATTGGAACCAATCAACATGTCTATATATCCCATTCACCACAGTTAATATTATGTCCACCTTCAAGATAAGGAAATGTCACTCACCTTTAGAGAAAATATACCTAGCATCAGTATGCATCTGGCCAGTACATATCCATAATCATGTTGAATATCAACATATCAAGAATATTGATATACCGTAGATAATGATATTCACTGATTTCAAGATAATGTTTCCTACACAAATAGATGTCACTAGACCATACTCCCAAGGGTCTATCTTTTTTCATAACCACTATTACAATCTCATCCTCCGTGCTCAAACCATTAAAAATATATATAATTTAATGGGTGGAATTAGTATCAAACAAGGATATAGCTAATGTAGAATGTATAAAAATATTTATTCTCATTGATGATGTTCAAGGATTGTTATCCAAAAGTGTATGATGCACCCCATGTATCTTTCCTTCCCCTCTTCCCTATGACTATTTTTTAATCCTCTAATTCAATCTAATCGACTGATATGGGTTCTATTTCTTATAATTACCTATTCCTCTACCGTGAATTCCTTGGACAATATTATCGAGTTTCCATCCTAATACTATTCCTACGATCCAGCTCCTACATTTTTACCTTGTCAATTTGCACCCTCGCTGATTGTATATCTTAGAGGCCTACAAAACATCTTTAGTTGTTCATATTCTACATTACCATCAATCTATTGGTGTATGTGGACAGTCCATGTGATAATGGCCTATCCTACCACACTAATAATAGATCACTATTGTTAGGTCCCATGCAACCAACTCTCTATTCCATGCATTCTTTATCCACTACTTTGACAAAATATTCCACAGCGGTGCTTCCCTCTCTCATAAGTCGCTCTTATTGATAATCCAATACCAAATATCTTTCTTGCACTGGAATCATTGTTCAAGTTCTCCTCACATATGGTAGGCTTACTCACCACCTCACCAAACTTCATTTATATAAAAAGGTTAACATGAAAACTAATTTCACATTATACTTCATGAATGTCTCTCACCATAGATACATCATCTCTTATAAATTCATTAGAAAATAGTTCTTTGTATGTAAAGTTTCCAACTTCATCCATCACATACATGCTCCACTGAGTCAGCTGAATGAATTCTCCAACTTCCTTGTATCTCGGTGTCTCTCGAAAGATTTGATCTATGAAACTATCTATGATTTATATTCATAGAATTCCCTATGTCTATTCAGTCCACACATAAATATCTGACCATATCTTCATATATCCTCAAAGAATATAAGTATCCAACTTTGACATATTTTCTGAAGGAATCTCTAAATAGTCAATTATCATCTTGATGGTTCAACCCTGAACATAGCTACTATTTTTACACCCACTCTAGTGATAGTTGGTGGGTGTTGTAACCAAAAGACTCATGTTAGCTGAAAGAAGATTTACATAACCCTCCATAGGTCACTTTTCATGAATTTCATGAATCGAGATATTGTCTCTCAAAATTTCTTCCATGCTTCATCATCCAGAACAAGCTGGGCCTCGTGTTCCACCATGGGAAGATCGTCCATAACCATGTGTTTTGGTCATCATCTCAATAATCATCGTCATGGAGGCATAACACTATAATCCCAAACACACACAATAATAAATATTTGTAATCCTTAAAAAATTTCCACAAGGGGAAAAAATAGGTCCAAAAAATATTTTCCTCATATCTCACCATGTGGTCAAAACTAAGGTGCTAGCCCCACCCACAACCATCTTACACCTATGGATTGGTATCAAGTTAATAAAATCACATAGTATTGTTTTATTATTTTGGAATCCATTTATTCACATTATTAAATAATTTTACCATTTACAATTTCATAATAGGATTAATTTTAAATTCACATTAACAATCCATGAAAAACATTTATGTGCAACATCTTACCGAAAACACATTTTACTCTACATTCCTAAAGTGATTCATTACAAAAAATATAATTTTATGAACCAAAAATGATTCAAGTAAGCATTACCCTTATGCCATTCTAGCCCCAATTCCATTCTCATAAAAATAAAAAATAAAAAATATCACATCACACCACAAGTGTTTCACTCAATGTGAAATAGTATTCAACTGTAACAACAAACAAAAATATCAATAATCACCCCATGAGTACTTATATTTCCATGCATTCATGGGGTTTCAACTCCTTGCAGGATCTCATAAACAAGGTCCATCATCTCCTAGTCTCATATCAACCATTCCTAAATATCACAAAAATGAAGAATAAAACAAAACTCCTCTAACACCATTTTTCAGCATCCCAGACTTGGTGCCACATTTCAATTCCACAGTCATTCAGTCACCCGACCATAAGCACACCTCCCAATATACAAATGGAAACTGACTAGAAGCTATGGTCTAAAAATTAATTCATGGTAAACTATACCCTATTTCATTATATTCATAAACCAATAGAAATAAGAACCAGTAGATGATAAAATATTTTTTTTTTTGAAATATCAATATCCAATGATTAAATATTGGAAATACAATATCCAACTAAAACAGAAGTAAGCTTTGATTATTTATGTGTGAAGTATCTAAACTTAAAATAAAAAATAATGAAACCATTGAATCCCATGTTGGTCTCAAACGATGTTTGGTTCCATCATCCGATATCCATTCTTAAACTAGATATCTAACTCATATACATTTCCCATTACATGTACTAAAATAATAAAGCATATTTATGTATCGATAATTCACCACAGATAGGATGTGTGTAAAATTCAGTTTTCCGACACCAACAGTGTCAAAACAATATCCAGATAGATAATAGTGTCTAGAGTTCTCTAAAGTAGTAATTATTATTCAAAATTAAATAGTATCACATATCAATAATATTTCTTTAACCACATAATCCACGGGTTCCCATGGATACCTACATCTCAATACCTACTTTAGCCATTTCCTGAGTATAAAATATCCCCACGAGACATAAAATGTTTAAATTTATATGTTTCTTTTCTTATTTTATGATATTATTAACCATGTTACCATTCATTGGTTCACATACCAGAATAACCATGTGACCATTATTTATTTCATAAATGAATGAAAACAATACCATATATTAATTCTAACCATCTATTGACCATATTAAGAATCATTAATCATTTGTTGAATTCCCATTTTACTATTCAACATTTTATAACATATAATTTAATCATTATGTTACCTTTCAAAGTACATTGCTGAATTTTTATATTTATATTCACTATTTTACAATATGTAACTGAATGATCATGTTACCATTCATAATACTTGGTCAAATATTTTTTTTACCAATCACCCTTATACAATACACAAGTGATGGGGCATGATATCATTCACAATAATTTTCCAAATTTCAATGTTACTAATCACTATTTACATATATCATAAAAAACAACATTAAAAATGTATCTCAACAACACAAAAATTAATTTGAAATTATGTAATCCTTACAAAATATAAATATTCAATAAATTAATAGACAACATAATTCATCAAACTCATAATTATAACATCTCATGATTAATTTTCAGTTTATTATCTGATTCACTCATCAATATCGTAGAATCAATTTCCATTGAAAATTATTCCCAAATTCAAAATTTTCACATTCATATAATTAGTCAACTAAAAAAATTAAATAATTATATTTAACAATTTCAATTGGAAAAAATGTGGATATTCTATAATATTACACGTACAAATCAAAATCACGACTATGGTATTGGAGAATCAACTACCTAAGATAAATTGATGACAACGCTCGCCAATAAATGAATTCCCAATTTGAAGTGGATCCGTTAAAAACACAATGATAAATGAAAATTATATCCAAATAGAAAATTCAAGCTCATATGAATAAAGTCCAAACTATCATAGATCTAGATCTAAATCTAAAACTAGATAAACATCCTTATTTTATCCTGATGGAGGAGCAGAAGAGAGATATTCATCTCAATGTGAATATAGCACATACATAGCTGGGAAAATAATTTAGTCAAAAATTTGATTCACCATTAATTTTGGTTAGGAATGATCGGGATCTTTCCAGGAGCTTCCAAAATTATCAAAACAATCCATGGGTTGGAGGATGAAATTTATAGCCCAAAAAATTTGTATTCATCTACACAACATGTATAAAATTTTATTTTGTTAATTTACATGGTGTATAATCCAGTTACAAATCATAAAATTCTATTTAAATGTTTCAACAAAAAAACCGACAACCTCATATTTATTTATGTAAACCCCATGAATAATTACATGATGTGTAATATCTTATAGTGAAGTGTCAATGGTTTTCATTTGAGTTTCATCCAATTTTATCTTCAAAGCCTATCAAATCACCGGAACCCATATCTAAAAATTAACTAATTTATACCTAGAATCTACTAATTCAAATAATCATATATCCATGAACTTTAGGCTATTTTCTACAATAAAGGACCTCAATCTATGAACAATACTGAGCCATTAAGGTTTGAATGAAGGGAATATAAAGTTAAATGAACCTAAAAATAAAATTTCATACAAGGGGAATGGAAAATAACATAAGGGGAAATTTTTTTCATTTTCCCATATAAAAATATTCTAGAATGCCTGAATGGTTTGACATATGGTTTCTCAAAATATGTGCCAAACTTGAGACTTTGTTTTCCTAAAACACTCCACTAATCATGGTTATAGACCATGTGTATGAAATTTACATGAATTCCATTTGTTCATCAATGAGATTTACAATATATTCCATAAATGTATGATCTTCCCCATCACATTATTTATTAAACTTTATCCCACTAGAAACTGAGCAATGTATTTTGGGAAAAAAATTAACAGTAATTATATACTAATCATAAACCCTACGATGGAACTAAAGAAACCTAAATTATAGTCCTTAATATATGGGGAGACTTATGTAATTTTTAATTGTACAGTGGATCTTAATTAAAAATACAAACATTGTCTCTTAGAAATCACTAACCCATGAGATCCTGATCTCATTCCAAGTTAGAATCTCGACCATAAAATATTTTGAAATATTTAATTTTTTATTTAGTTCTAGAACCCATATCGATGAGTGATTTCACAATATCACTACCATAACACTTATCTTTAATGGGAAATTTCAGTTATCAACAATTTGAACCTCAAAACATACCTTTGTTATTAGATTATAGCATACGGCTCTGTTTAGATTCAAAACATCAAAAACATATCCGATGAAAAAAAATCTTCTCAAAGAACTAAAAACACAAAAACTATTACTAGAACCCTCCATAAATATTGAAAACCGAAATAGAACATAACAAATATCATCCAACCCAAATCCCAAAAGGATTCATCATTCAATTACCCAATGTAGTTTTGGTTCTCCTATAAAATATTATACATCTTACAACAAAAAACATCTAATTCATAGAACACGTGAAATCCTTAAATTCCATTGAAATCTGAAACTCATGCTGTCGTAATGTTCTTGAAACATATTTCAATATACCATACACAAACTTCTATAATAAATCATTTAACATATCTACATTATTATTCATGATTGAAAGACTATCATAAAAGTCACATACAAAAAATATTTGCATAAACTATGATAAAATGAATTTTCCTCAATATCGCGATAACATTTTCAATATACACTCATGTTTTAAAAAATGGCATATCAAAAATGGTTAAAACCTCACTGCATTAATCAAATAAAAAAACATGTCGGGATACCCTGAGCTGACTCATCTAGAAAATTCACATATCTCATTACCATTGTTTCACTAAAATACTATTTCATCATCCCTTCACAACTGGTTGTATCTTTAAATTACAAAAAATATACCCCCCAAAACCAACACTCAGCATTTAGCGAAATATGATGGTTGATTTTGCAACCCACCATTACTCTATATCACTCAACAAAAAATGAAACTACAAACCATTAACTGAATATTGGTTTTTTTTGACATTAGACCATATTAGAAGTATATTGAAAATCAAACACCATATATTTCCCAATGTGTGTCAAAACCTCTCAATAACAATGAAATTATGATATACATAGATCCACATATCTCTAATAACATAATTTTGAAATGATTTTACATTTTTTGATCTTAGTGTTTTCTAATCAGTGTCCAATTAGGGTCACATTACAACAACTGACGTCCTACACCCCACCAAAGGATGGTCCCTATAATCTCATCTTTGAACTATTTCCCCATCCTCATAGACCATGCTTTATATATAAATTAATATAATTGAAAAACATGGTCACAAATATTACTACTTATCTTCTCTCCATAAGATAACCAACAACCACTCATGTATTACAAGACCTCACCCACGTTACCCATCATAATTCCTTCTAACAGAGAGGTTCACACTTTTAAAAATTTGACTGTGTGCTCAGAAATAACCAACACATCCTTAATTTATTCTCATACAACTAACATTTATATGTATCAGTAAAAGAATACATTTGTTTCTCATCCCAATCATTGGTTTCATCCTAGTCTCGTCAAAATATAACAATCTTAATGATATTTTACCATAATGAGCCATTAATTCACAACCAATCAATTAATTTGTCAATTATATTTTTAAAATATTAGTATTATCTTAATAGTTACATAGGATTCAAATCCCAAAATCAGCCAACCAAACCTATATAAATCCTAATCCTCATTATAATTTTTTTAATTCAAAAATCTCGGGAGATAAAATTCTTGTAGATCAAAATTCATGTGTGAAATGACTCATTTTGTCACAATATGTTTGTTCCTCCAAATCTCATTAACATTTAACCACTATAAGATACTTCATACTCAAAAACAGAATAATTTTTCACACCAATTTTTTCATGTAACACAAATTTTTTTTAACAAGACCTAGACACAATCCATGTCTTCCTAACATGTATGTATCACCCATCAATGAGAACCACTGGTGCTTCTCAAAACTAGATAAACCTCATTGATCCAAAACCACTTTTATGACCACACAAGGGACGAGTGTCGGTCCAAAATTTATATTTCGTTAGTTGATGATCTCAAAATTTTCAAAATATAAATTCATAGTGGATAGTGATTGTCATATAAACAGTCTTACTCTATTATATTTTCTATAAATCAGAAACATCCTCACTCAAACTTCATTTCAAATATATTATATTAGTCATTTCTACATCCATAAAAAGAAAATCCTCTTGATGTTTTCTCAACTCCTAAGAATTCCATATTTAAATTTACATAAATGAACCATATTTACGTCACTTATATAGTTTATGACCATTAAAAACCTTTACTCCTAAACCAAATACCCTTAAAAACCTCATGTAATTTAGATCGAACTAACACACTCCTCGAAAATTTCACTAGATAAACCATTACTCTATATAGTTATCTAAACAAGCACAAAGCTATTGAACCCAACCTTAGTAATAATAAAATACCACACTAGTTATCCTTATAAAAAATAAACCCAACAAGTATAAAACCCACACTTGGAAACACTATTCATGAACCGATATCACAAGCATAAAAGATCAACATGTTCCCCCACACACATATAAATCACAAATCATCTTCCC
Source organism: Viscum album (assembly GCA_963277665.1). Taxonomy (NCBI): domain Eukaryota; kingdom Viridiplantae; phylum Streptophyta; class Magnoliopsida; order Santalales; family Viscaceae; genus Viscum; species Viscum album. Next base: position 763,299,074 of record OY728119.1, on the reverse strand, counting down.
CCTCTAATGGGTAACCCCCAAAATTCACATGAATCCAACTAAAAAATTTTATTTATATCAATGAATTACATTATATTTAATCTTTATATACCATTCAAGTATCATATTAAGTCTATTGGTAGAATATATTAGGTCTGGGACTACTCATAAAAGGAAACAACTCATGAAGAATTAATAATTATCCCATCCAAGACTCTCAGTAAGTGAATATATGAAAAATTCTATCTCTAATGTCACACATATGAAATGTGGAATATGAAAAAATCCTTCCCACAAGTAGTGCACTCGTCCACTTCCAGAGTCTTCCCATTAGACCTCTCCCGGTAGGTCCAACCAATGTATACCATTTTACTAACCAACATAAGAAATACATCAATAAGATTACCTCATTGTCCCACCACATACCTGAGGAGCTTCACTAATCTTCCCTAGAAAACGAAAATCATCAGGGGTATAAAACATAATTATTAGGTAAGATTACACCATCAAAACTCAAATGAAAAAAATTCAAACAGTACATATAAAAAGTGTTACAAGACTAATTCCAAGAGAAATAAATATTAACTAACCAAACAATGATGAGAAACAAAACAATAATGTAACCTAAAAGTGAAAATGAAGAAGACCAGATAGGGAAAATAAATCTCGATGCAACACGTTATTCAATCAAAAGGTCCAATAACCATCTTTTCATGTCACTTAGGTTACCTCTAAAATCATAAAAATCATGAACTTCCAATGAATATGAAATTGGATCTATCATGATATCCAATAAAGTTAAAATCACTACATGTGTTCGTAAAACAACATACCAACTAACATTAGTGTTGTAGGTGTTATATGATGATTTTAGGATATTACCATATTTCTTTTCAATTTAATTTAACTAAAGAAATATATTAAAGTTTAAAAATAAGGCAAGGAAAAAATTGTTTTATTTTATTTTACATTTGATTCCTAGGAAAAACAAAATTATATAACATACATTTCTTCAAATATCCACTTGTAAAACCAGCTCATGAAAATGAGGCTATATTAAATCCAACCCAATTATAAAGAAAAAATATTATCTCAAACACTACACATTGGAAAATAATCCCACAAATGTGTTCTGATAATTAGAAATATTATTTTTAAACTAAGATGACTATTTTTAAAAAACCCCAATTTTTCCTTTGATAGATTAAAAATATCCAACTCATATAATAATTGGGAGAAAAGGTAATAACAATATTAAAATGACTAAAATGTGGTCCAAAAAAATAAAAAAAATTATTAGAATAAAATTATACATCATAATGACTAATTGGGTACGAATTACACAAGAAACAAGCTCATATAAAAAAACTATCAAAATTCCAATATAAAGATGAATGAGGAATAAAAAAAGAAACCTAAATTAGGGAAAAAATAAAAGGACTAATGGAACTACACAATACAGACACAAAATGTTATAAATGCAAGTGAGTAAAAAATCAGATATATATCCACCAATTATCTCTTAGGAGACTCCATAGTGATGAACTAAAAATCTTGATGTCACATACCACTAACTACGATATATCCTTCGCAAATCCCCAACTGGACAAGAAATGTCCAACTACTTCTCACAAATAAAATGTGGTTTTCTCATGGAATTATAATATAGGTGGTTCATAAATAATAAGTTCATCAAATACTAGTGACAATACCTTAGGACCCACATTACAATTATTTCCCTCCAACCCCCCACACTAACCATAATTTTTATCCCCAATATATAATCCCAACATAATTCACGTAACCAATAATACATCACATGGATAAGAATAAAAATAGAAAAAAATGTTGTACCAACAAGGTAATAATAAATATCATATCCAACTTTTGCATGAATTACTTCAATTATATGATACAAATTTTCATATACCGTTTTAAAACCATTCGTAATTCAAATAATGTTAAAAATTAATGAATTACAATCAATATTTACTATAAAACTACACAAGGGAAAAACCATATAGATTATAAAATATTACCACATATTTTATACATGGAGCGATAACTTTTAAAATAAAAATTAGGTAATCTTTGTAAACCACATTTTTATTAATTCACAAAAAAATAGTTGTTTTTCTTTTTCTAAAACAATGTTTGAAATTTTATTAAATATGGGGATATCACAAAATGGATTTTTTCATCAAAACAACATATGACGCATTAAATTCCATCCATTTTGTAAAAAAATTATTAATAATAAAAGTAATATTTAGTAGAACAACCCTAGATAGTCCTAACAATTATTATATAAGGTAAATATTCATTTTGATAATCCAAGAAATAATGGATCAATTGAATAAATAAAAAGTATATGGAGACAACTACATCAAGTGGAGGAATAATGTCATGTTTGATTAAATCAATAAAAAGTGAGACCTACTGTGGCCCATACCCATTACAAAAATTATACAAACTAAAGAAAATATACAAAAAAATAGGCTATAAAATAAAATAATGGTTAGAGGAATTGGAAATATATATATATAATGTGAGAGAAATGGAATTGTGGTGTTGAAACCACTTAATCAAAATAAAAACCCACTAAAAGCCACACATAATTCACCAAAGAGGAGCTTGGAGGGATGGTAAAACACCATTGAAGGTGTTTGGGTTATGAGAGATGGAAAGGGGTCGGTTAGGGTGAAATTTCCAGTTAAGAAATGAAAAATAATGAAATAACAAAATATTTGAAAGAAATATACGTACCATAAATGATTTTAAAAACCATATAGAAACTATTTAGATCATCAATATTAGGTTGACCATAGTTTTAACACTTGTTCCATGTGGTTATTTAACTGTGCTCCCCAAACATTCTCTCCAAATAGAACCAGTAAATAAGGTACACTATTTCCCCATGAAAAACCTCACGGTTTAAAAACGATACACCTTAAATGTTATCCCCTAGAATAAAACACTAAAAAACCATATTTTTACATGAAACACCTCTAATGTAATGATAAAAATATATTTATAGATTTATAAAAAAGTGGAAGCCCGAGCAATAACAATATCACCACCGTGAAGCATTCTTCTTTAAAAAAGTTCCAAAAAATGTCACAAAAATGATAATTCATGATAACCTCTATAATATTTAGGACATAAGGAATATTCCAAAATATTCATGAATAATCATTGGGAACATTCTTTTCGATTACAAAGAGGAATATTATTTATGAAATATAATAATCAAATGGAGACCTCAAACATGTGTCCACATTGGTTAAAAATTTCTCTATCCCTGGTGAACTGTAGGATATAAATAATAAAGAGAAATATCATATACCAAAAAATAGAACTATCCAAGAAATGATAACCATGTAAAATCACTATAATAGACACAATTACACTTTTAATAACTATAATTTTACAAGACCAAATCAATATATGGAACAAAGAAATAAAAAATGTAGTATAAAATGAATATCAATCTCCCCACCATTTTGAATTAATCTATAATGTGGACAGAACCATAATTTTAATTCAACAAATATAATAAGGCATTGTAATATTTTGTGTTCCTGAACTCTCCAATAGAAATACACTAAACTCCAATAGTGGGTAATGACATAAAAAAATTCATATCTTACAAATGTTAGGTCTCTAACCTATGGGTCCCAAATTGAATGAAATGGTGTCCATACCGAAATTCATAAAATTAAATCTCATGTTAATTTTCAAGGTGACATATAGAATGGTGTCATCAATACCCAAAAAATATATAATACCACACTCCAAGTATCAAATAATGATTCCATGGTGCTTCCCATGTACAAAATATAAATAATGGAATATCCTAGGATTTACTCCATATAATGAAAATATGGAAAAAATGAGTAATTAATGTCTCAAAAGTTATGTAATAATCATCCAAATTCTTTCATATATTGTAAAAATAGATAATATTTAAATGAAATATAGTATATTTCTCATACACAAAACTAGGTTTAAAAACGAAGGATATCCCAAACCATGACCCGAAATCTAACTATCCAGGGGATGTGAAATATAGAACACAATTGACCTTATTAAATATAAGTTTATTTCTTATTCTGGTGATGCATGGCCACCTCATAGAACCTCCTAATGTGACTTGGTAAGAGACAAAAATGACATGTTTTTAGAGATAATCAGAGTATAGCTCAAATGTTCCAAGAATTCCCAACCTAGAATACCAATTCTATCATCAGATTCACTATGACAATATTCATCGGTTGAAAACACAACATCACTCCCTTTAGACCTTTTTAATTTCCATACTCACTATCCAAAACATTTATACTTGGCCTAATGAAACATTAAGAATCACATACTATAGGATTCCTTACAAATATAGGTTAAAAAAAACATACATTAAAACATCATTATCAAATTTATCCAATCGTAACATCATCACTTATCATTATAGAGATTTTAATAAACCTCAAAAAAGGAACCATGCATTATTTTCATCAATAGTAGAGAAAATTAGAGAAAGATTTTCAATTCCAATTAAATGATCAACATATTCATTCCCAAAATACTCTCCATTGATGATACCCAAAAACTCTATTGCATTATGTTTTGTCAATTCATTAGGGTAAAACCTATGAAATTATGTATCCTTGAAATATCCCAATAGATAGAGACTCAAATATTTTTGTATGAATAGTGGGTTTCCAACATCTCAACCCAAATCTATTAACAAGGTAATGGTGGATGTCTTAATTGAGGTTCCAAGAGTCTATAGTGAGTTAAAAAAATATTCAGCATTTATTTCCCACATATTTTGTATATAGGGTCCTCAACCAAAAAAGAAAAGTAGAATGATCTAGTTCAGAAACTCTCCCACATGATCCACATTATAAGAAGATAATTACATTACCACTCCATCATGAGTATGGGTAGGGCCCTAAACCAAATGTTTCATTCATGGATAACAATGAAAATTAAATTATTTATTCCTTTTTAGAATTTATGATTCCATTATTGGAGACTCATTATAATATATCTGAAGTATATGTGAAGTGAATTACCAAACAAATTTAAAATTTATCAACGCATGGAGAAAAACACAAAAATACAAATTAAAACATAATTAAAAGAACATGAAAATATCTACACAGGGAAAGCAGAAACATCAAGCAGCCAAATAGAGGTCCAAATATCAATTCTATTATTATTTAAAAACATTTCGAAAAAAAGTAATGATAATATTTATACTAATAGAATCATTAATTTTACTTTATTAATATTTAATTACATTTTATAAGAAGTCATAACCTAAAAAACATTTGAACGATTCCATATTCTAGCAAACTATAAAATTATTTAATTAAACACCCACCCATCACAAAATAATTTTCAAGGCACTAAAATAATTTTACATAAGACTCCAACATAAAAATATCAAGTATTTATAAAGAACATTATGGATAATAAAAAATAAATTTATTTTTAAGAACACTGATAAGAAAAATACATCACATAACCATCAATAACATACCCATAAAACAAAAAATTCCAAAACTATAAAAAGGTTAAAATAAATTTCCCAAAACTAATCACCTTTCATAGTTTGGGGGTTTTGTTTTTTTTACATTACACATATCTTTTGAGTTCTAATATAAATTAATCCATAATGTTATAAATGGCCTCACATAGTTTAATAGACCATGTTCCATAACAAAGAGACCCATGAAACCATCAAATTGATAACTCTGAATCAGAGAATTTAGGGGGAAGTACGAAGAAAACTACACCAATGATAAATAAAAATCTAAACCAAAAAATCAATACAAAATAACAACTTAACAAAAAATTATAATAAATTTCAAGACAACTCTTGGAAACTCGAGATCTGACCCAAGAAATAGTGAGAAATGAATTTCCCTATACACACCACTGTTGTTGAAATGGTTTTATATAATTTCTACCATATCCCCCAAGTAATGAGAAGTTGAGTCTTTGGAACATATTCCCCTATTATGAAGCTTTATGCCTCTAATATCAAATTGAAAAAAACAGACTCATGACATCCATCTATTTGAGTCCACATTCAATGGAAATAATCCCATATAGTGTAGCTAATGTTCTCGATCTTACAAAATATGTAGATTATATCGAACATAAAAATTGGGTATACTATAAGCCTTAAACCCCAAATGACATAACCCAATAATGGATTTCTGATATAGAGGCATTCCACATGAAATCTCAATTAAATAACCAATTAATATAGAGTGAGAAAAATAAAATGAAATTTAAAATAGACACAAAATATGACCAAAGTGGCCAAAAAGATCAATCCAATTAGTTTCACATATGGAAGTTCTGGTCACTTCCTCTTTGTGATAATCAAGTCACCACAATGATCCATACAACCATCATCTTTTGATAAATATGTTAATGGATTCAAACTGAAACCCATGACTAGGAATTACCTGCACAATATATGAAGACATTATACTAACCATTGTGATTATGTAGGTTGTGTGTATAAGTATATAAGATACCACAATTATAAATTTTCACTTATTTTATTTTTGAAAATATTTATGATAGTTTGAAAACAATACATGGGAAAATATGTTTCCATTTTTACTTCTAAATAATGGTAAAAATCATGTCTAAAAAAATCCATTTCATAAAATATCCATTTTTAAAACAATTTCAGGAAATTGGTGATATTTATAAACGGATATAATTATAAGAGAAAATCATTTATCTGAAACTATAATGTTTTTAAAATAATCCCCCAAATTATTCCATATTAGAAAATAATCTACTAAATTTATATATTCAATTTTGAAAATAAATTTTCCCATTTTACATTTAAATCTTAAAATACAGAAATTAAATCATAGAGGACAATGAATGAAAATAATTATATAAAAATTATATAAATAGTGGTTATAAAAATATAATTATTTGTTTAATAAAACTATTTAATATATTTTCTAAAACATGATGATTCACATATGAAACAAGACTGTTCCAGTAGTAAACAACAAACATTAAAACATCTAGATAAAATATGAATAACATAGATATGTCTCACGATGAACCACCATGAGGAATAAAAGAGTAATAAAAAGTCCAAAAAATATATAAAAATTTTGGGATAATGTTTGGTAGGGTTACTATTGCACATCTATCTATTGAATCTCTCTATTAATTCTATTGGGTTTAGAAACCCCAATCCTAGGGTAATATACTACTAAGGAGGGTTGGAAAGAGAATAACCTCAAGTAGAATTGAAATCCTCAACTATATCTCACATTTGAACCTTATTAACCAAATGGAATAATAAAGGAGGTGGGATATGGACAATAAAATCATCACCTAAAAATAACAATCCCCTATGTACAATATTACAATAACTTCCCTCCCACCTCCATCCCAACCACTAATATCAATCCTAATATATAAGAACAAAATAAGTCACATAAGAAAAATATATCACATGTGAAAACTGGGAAATCATGGGAACAATCAATATAACATCAAAATATTCCAACCTGCTCAGACTATACATAGTCGACAAAATAAAGGGAACCAACTAGGGAAAAATCAATACATCATCAAAATGTTCCAACTATGAAATCAAATATATCATATAAATTAGAATATTATTTTTAGACCCATTTTCAATTCATGTAAACTTCCAAAAGATAGAATAATCATGAATAGACATAATACAACAATCTAAGGGAAACACTTTTTTTATTATTAAACATCCCCAATCCATTAAGTAAGAAATAACACTTGAAACACAATAATGAAACCCTAGTTTTAACCCACATTTGTCTTAATGCATAGAAATTTAATTTCATTAATAAAACCATCAATGTAATTTTATCAAATAATGGAACATTATGAAATAGAATTTCACATCAAAACACAATTTCAAGCATAAAATTCTAACCAAATAGGACATGAAAGTTAACCAAATGCAGCATAAAATTTATTTAAATTACTCAATATATTCCACACTATGATTAAATATGTGAATCTAGAATGTATAAAACCTAATTAATAATGTAACTATTTAATATAATCAAATGAAAGAGAAACACCTACAACATTTGGGGGAATGATGTTTTTTAAATGAAATACACATGAAAGAGACTCGTACTATGGATCACAACAATTAAAAACCAAATAATTTGACCCCTAAAACTATAGACAAGATTATTGGTTAATAATGACAATAAGGGTTTTTGAATTAGATGAAATGATATAGAAACCAAGAGAATGAAAAGGGAGGAACTCATTTATATTGATCCAGATAAGGACCCACCATGACACAACAGTGTTTCCATCATAGTGTAGATGAGATGGAGGAATAAATATTATTGAGGAAATCAAGTACTTGGAAATGAACGAGAGTTGATTGGAGTGGAAATTCAAATTGAAAGAAAAAGGATAGGCGAAAAATACCTCAGTCTGAGTAGGTTGTAGTATTCCAATACACAATTTTCGAAATCACTATGTAACCATACATATCACCTATATGAAAATTCCCACAGACTACACACTCAGGATGAAAAGTTACGTAACTATTCGCCTTAATAATTATATAAAATAATGATAACTAAATATTGTTTAATAATTTCATAATGATCAAGAATGTTTTAGATTACCTTCATGTTACCAATACACCACTAGAAAAGCCACCAATATATAACTGTCATCCATGAATACCACAAAACACAAGATAAATGGAAATCATAAAATTCCCACTAAGAATGAGACATCTAAGTGTCCCTCACATTAACATATAGACATGTTAACATTACCTATAGAAGATTCAAATATTTAACAGGTACCCCCATTGGTTCCCACATCTGTTACCTTGGTAGGTAACACATAAAAATTATACAATAAGCACCATGTTTAGTTAAGTCAAAAATAATTCCATTATATGTGTAAAATACCATATAGGGATTTACAGGAGATATAATTTATAAAACATGAATAATAAAAACTAAAATGTGGTCCAATAGTTAGAACTCATACTATAATGACCCACCATGGTAACTGAACTTTACATTCATGAGGACTACATCATATTGTTCCTCCTCACAGGGAATCTAAACATAAAATCACATGGCCAATAATAAAAAATAAATAAATATAAAATTTAGTGTAGTTGAGTGTAATTAATCCTAATACATATATGTGAAATGATTATATAAGGCGATGTTGATTTGTAAAATATCTAAAGAGTAATCAATATTATATAAATCATTATATCAGGACCAATGGCCTGAGATACTTATCTTCATAGTAAAATTCTTGAGATTTTTATTTATTTCACAATCCAAGAGTCAAAACAATATCACATACCTCTTTATAATGGATCGAGAGAAATAATTCCATCATACGTCATAAAACAAAAAAAACAAAAAATTTGGACTCGAAGAAAATTTCATAGACAACTATAGCATTGTAATCCATGAACATCAATCACAGTGATAGTAACATGGAGTATATATCAGGATATGTGTTATGGATACTCCGTGACGATATCCATAACATTATCTGACACATTGCAAAGTCTCTAGTCGAATAAATCCCATTTTTAAATGACAATAATACTTAATGTATTATTACAAATTCATAACATCCTTCCAGGGTTAACTAAATAAAGCATGATTTGAGTATATCTCAGAAATACATCCGGAAATTATCCCTATGAAATAGTGAAATAAAACATAAAACAGGGGTCCAGGGTAGTATAGTGTGGAGACTATAGCCTTGATCAGAGTGCATATGATAGATAAAGTAACCAGGTGTCAAATATAAGTGATAATCATATTATTATGTAGGACTAATGAATGAAAATATCGAAAAGATAACTATGTATAGAAGATAATAAATATAAGAATACTGAATGAAAATTTAGAAGATGTAAAATACCATATGACATAGTCACACCTACAACTTTCAACCCCCGAGAGGATTACATAAACAGGTAACGACCGAATGAAAGAAAAAATTAAATCCTAGGAGGATCAACCACATATCCAATACCCTCATCCATCCTAGTATTTAATCTCAGTAAATATAATTTAGATTTCTTATAAATATTAATCTAGGATTCTTCCCATCCTGAACCTATGAAAATTAAGTGGTCTTCTCAGGAACCAAAGTTAATTGGATGCCTGAATATGATCTGATTACAACTAAGTAAGCCACCGTCAACAACGCATGATGAAATATCAAATCTAGGAGAATTTTATGCAGATATAAATAAAAAATGATACGTGAATTATTATATGTCTTATAATGGTCTATTATTAATTTACCTATTACGATGTGGGGTTTTAAGTGACCCTGAGGCAAAAAACCCCACCTTGAACCAATTCAAATTGTATGCAAAATAGAACATAGGATGATACAAACATTATATAAAATATGGTTCTTCCATAAATTACATCTTCTGTGGTAACATAATGAGTCATTTAATGATGTTTGTGTCATGCTCAATTACCATTAGTTCGTAGATCAATAGAGTGACTACTAAATCATTTATCATCATCCTATGTCTGTAGAGTGCTAGTTTTAATCATAAACATTAATGCATATCAACATATAAAACATATTAAACAGCTAACGTAGAGTGCGATGTCTTATATCATAGACCATGGATGCATAGTTTCATGTCCAACTTCTTAAATCCCATATATAGTGAGCCATGTCCATCGTTATAAATAATTTATCAACAGTTCAATATCAAATATCCAAATTAAAAAAAAAAATCTTACTAGTGCGGTGACAATTACTTATACACATAAACCATTCAATCATTCGCTATTTACAAGGGTCCTAACGGGTCTTTTCCTCGATGAAATGACATAAAATGAAAATCTATTACATGTTTATAAAATTTAAAAATCCATACAACAAATGTGTCACATTTAGAGTAACAAAGTAATTTAAAATATTCCAAGGCCACCAATAAATGTTGTTATTCATCATTAACATCTAAAATAAGTCTCAATACATTAATTTCCTTCAAAATAAATTAAAATAACCATTATGGTATTTTCAATAAATGGGTATCCACACAATAAATCCAAATAAAAATTCTAAATTAATTAAAATGAAAATTTTAATTCATTATGATTTGGAAACAGCTTTTTAAATAAATATATTCTATAAAACATAGTTTTCAGTAATTGAAAACCAAAACCATATAAGAATATAACTAACAAGCTATGAACCCTTATAGAAACATCATATGAATTTCACAAAATATAAGATCATAAAAAGCATTCCACTTTAAATTCTTAATATGTCATAAATAATTAATTCAATGTTTTTAATATGTATCCCATATATTATTATATCTAGGAAACCAATTTATTTAATGAATTTAATATCTTCATACACCAATATTTCCATATATAACCACACATTACCTTTTTCCATGGATCGACACACATAATTAGAATACATGGGATTTTTCTCAGAATCACTAGCAGGACTGTAATAATCAGTGAAAATCCAATGACATCAATTCGAAAGACAAAACAAATTTATTAATATCGGGGGGAATATAAATAGAAAAATTGGGAAATCCTTCATACTATAAGAAAATGGAAGTATAATTTCAAGAATTTGGTAAAATACCTCTTTAAACACTATATTATTGGATTCATTAACATTTTAACACAAAGGGTAGACCACAACAGAATGTTCATTGAGACTCATAATTCTAAACAAAGTAACTAAATATTTCCAAAAAACACAAAAATTTAATTATAAATAATAATTTTGTTTGACTTATCTGGTATCTCCTACGATGAATAAATGATGAAAACCTACCAGAATATCTCACTCAATTAGAGCCAAATCCAAACACATACCAAATGAAATTGTCTTACCCCAGAACACTTTCCTATTAAAATAAATAATAGTGTACTCTATTTCCAATGATAATTAAAAATTTATTTAATAAAAATCCTATTAGAACATTGCTTTAGTCTCTTATAATAATGAAATTACAATAAAGGACGTGTTAAATCCATCTTAGAATCACTTTTATAAATGTAATGAATGATACACATTAAAATTGATATATAATACTGTTTAATTGTGGAATGGACAATAAAAACCATAAAAATAATATATATGTATATTAACACACCCCAACCTATGGGTTAGAAAATGAGGATGTTGTTAGGAGAGCATGTGTTCTATTCATGCATAATGGTGTGGAGGGTACGAGAATGGAAAAATGCATAATTTCCTCATATTAGTATTTTTACCATTATAATTAGATTATATTCCTCCACATGGTATTTTAACATGATATTTAAATGATTTTTAAAATTATACACCTCCATCAACCAAAAATTAATCCCTATGTGGTTATGTTTCATATGGTAATAAATTTTGCACTAACCGGGAGAAAAATGTTTCATCTAAAAAAACTAGATATCATACAAATGATGTCATATGAGACCCCTAATACCACTGATCAAAATAAAAACCATACATTTATATAAATATTGAGTCTCTTTAAAGGATTAATCCATATAGATTTTCATTAGAATCACTATTTAAAATATGTCTTGTCTTCTATTTGTATAAATTCAATATTTATCCAATTATAACCACACGTACTTATGATGGGATTTAAAATATCTACAAAATTGTACTCATCATCAACAAAAAGTTTTGGTGGTAAAGAAAACCACACCATCATGACCTACATCAGTTACTAGTTTATAGATATCAGCCTCACAATGATTCCAAATTTGTAAAAACACAATAAAGACAAAACCTTTAACTAATGAACTCAAATTTAGAAAACAAAATCCAAATACCATTGTAGTATCTAAAACACTCTCATACAACATAATTGTGCATATATATCCTGATACACCAATGCTTTTATCACTCTATTATCTACATGTCCAATCATGCTTCCCACTATAATTTTTATCTGACCACCATCAATATTTTATTCTTAGTACCTTCCCCATCAGAAAATGTCATCGGAATCTCAAACTAATACTCCAAAAATATTATATTTATGGTTCCAAAAGTATCACTCATAAAATTACATGATAAATGATATGAAATATTTAATACCATCATCATCATTGAAAACCAATTTTAATTGTTTCATACCCACCGTCTAGGAATAAATTAGAAATAGAAAGAAATTTCCTCATAATATATTTTGAAAATTAGAAGAACAATAATAATATAAAAAATTACATATTGTATATGTTTTAAAACAAACTATATCCATATCATTAGATCACCCAAGTTCGACAATCCTTGATTGACTCATCTAGAAAACACATAGCTACCACAATCACTACTTCCAAAATTAACTAGATAAGGAGTCCTATATTACAAATGGCTTTATGAAATTGCATTAAAATAATCAAAAAATTTCGCACAAAAATATTATTGAATTCCCAAGGATGAAACACATAATCTCTATTTACATCATCACCCTATACTATGATAAACCATACTCTATCGAAATAATAATTAAATTTTCACCTCAAACCATCCTTTCCCGATATCAAAAATATTGCAACATTTATTTCCATGATCGAGTTATAACATTTCATTCAATGAGGTATATTTTAGTTTTAAGTTCCACTTATTTTCTATTATCATAACACAAAAATGATCATATGTAATAAATTATTTTTTTATGACCCCCTACATTATAGGTTTACATTACCATAGTTTAAATTCTTCTCCACACCATAGATTCATCTTGCTTACTATATCCTTCAACTATTTCCATAGTATCATGGATTTTCCTCCAACCATCTTCAAACAAGATTTATAAATAGAGCCCGATCGATTCAACCAAAATTTATCTCAAAAAAGGAAACCAGTACATGTTCAAGAAACATGGATAAATCCCAAATTACCAATCATAAAACCTTCCAAATAAGTTTTTTATATTAAAAATTATTCTTAACTCAGTAACACCTGAATCATTCTAAACTTCTTCTCATAGTGAAAAATAGGACATGTCCCATTGAGTCCACATGTTAATTTTACCTATATAGATATAAATCCCTACCCAAAATGGGAACCTATGAAAATAACAATGAGGCTTCATCTAGATCAACCTTCCCCTCACACCTGATCCTTTCACATTATCATTCCCATTTCTAGAATATCATGATTCTCACTTGACAACCTTGGATGTCTAGTCCTGAAATACTTTCATCAAAATAGAATCCGTAATTGACCTACTCAAAACATAATTATTTATAAAGATTTCCCAGTAATTCACTTCAATAGTTTTTTATTAGCATTTTTAAATTGATATATGAATCCTTATACATTAGTCAAACCAAGATAAAATTAATTCTAAACAGTTACCTGGTTTTTTATACACAATGACAATATTTATTTCCAAATATTGAGATGCACATACCATGAAAACTGAGTTCACTTTCCCTATAAAATGGATATTTATTTTACACATCCCTATCTCACCCGTAATAAAGAACCCTTGGTGAATCCAAAATAAGAGATAATATATCATGACAAAACAAATTTCACCACCACTCAAGAACCATCTATAGTTAAACAATTTCTACTATGTTCCTTTATGCTCTCATAATGTGGAAAAATATACATCCATAGCTAACCTTGTTAGGCGCATAACTTGTCATACTATTAAAAAATCCAATGATACTGAATCATCATATCTGTATCTAATTTCTGTATAATTAAAATTTTTATTTTCAATGTTCCTACAAATAAAATTCCCTTCCGAGGATTTACTTATCCATAGGTAGCACTAGATAACTCCTTGAAAGCATGAGGTCTACCTCAGTGGTATAGTCTTTACACAAGAAAAAAACACATGCCTAAAAGGATAAAACCTTTAGAACCCCTTGTTCACATAAATCAATCTAATAACCACCGTAAAGAATCCTCTTGTACAACAACAACCCTATCTAGGAACTAGAACGAGCCTACAACTCTAGATACCAACAATAATTCAATGTCACTAAATGTTATGTTGTCCATCCGAAAAGGAAAAGGAACCTTTCCCTCCAAACCCCCATACTATAAAGAACACTAAATTCACTATTATTAAAAGAAAAAAATATATAATACTACCTAACACATTTATAGAATGTACCAACTTCGAAAAACCATATAACCACTGCCCATGAATGTAATATGAAACAAAATCATAAATAAATAGTACTGTCAATGAAGGTCTCTAGTAACTCGTTCCCCCCACCAAGGGTCATGTCTCGCTACTTGTTAATAGATATCTCTAATAATGTTTAGAAGAAATCACATTAGGATATAGATCAGATGTCATCAAGAATGATCACAACCCATTGTCTCGGGACATGATAATGAAAAAAACCATTAGAGTTACAATTATGAATGGATTCATATGAAAAAAAGTTTCCAATGACTAGGGAACCATTCCTCTTCATGAATCTGTTCATTTTAAAACTCAATAGAGGGTATGTACAAGTGAAAAAACACATATACAACAAAACATTACACTTCCAAGTCCCATGTAACAAACATTTATCCCCACTTTTTCCCCACAATGTATAATGATAAGAATACCACAATGGTTATATGATACCCACTAGTTTATATAAAGTATATAAACTATTCATATCTATATTGGAAGAATCATATGTGGTATTTTTGATCACAGAGTGTGCCTAAACCCAAAAAATATTCTCCCATAAGGGATATAATAGTTATGAACCCATACCATGCTAACCCACCAATGTCACTGCACCTACCATGAATGAGGACTACATCATCATAATCATATTCATAATGGGGTGTTTCAAAAATGATTGGTATGAACAATGTTAAAAAATAAATAAATATACTACTTGGGGTAATTAATTTTAAAAATACCTAGTACATATGCAAGACAATTCCATATGAGTAGTGGTTTGCACATCAATACACTGAGCATAATTCATTAGTGATAAAACTCAAATTGGAATATCTATAAACTATTTTAATAAAATGTTCCTTAATTGTTTCATGAGATACATATTACCTCGACATTCTCTCTGAAAAAAACCAAATCACACTTCTATTAAAGGTGGGATAAGTGTATGAATTCCCTAATAATCTGTAATGATCAGACCAAAAGTGTGTCGATAAAAATGGAAATCATCTAAAACCATAACATTATAAAATGAAACATCAATCTCTACCACTATAACTTTGACTTCTTATCATAACAATTATATTCAATTCCCCCATATGATATCAGTCACATGGCCAGACACATTCTTAAGCTGATGGTCTACCAAATACCAAATTCATATGTAAAATGAAATGAATTCTCTATTACCCATTCTTATCTTCTTTAATTTATTCACTATATAAAAATTAACCTAATAGGTTTGACATGAGACCTCCGGTCTACCTACCCTTACGATAGAGGGAACATACTAGTAGTGGCCTCTAGGTTAGTGCTATTCAGATTTTATTCTCTATTACTAGAATTAAAAACATATCTAAAATAATAATGTATCATATAAAAATGAAAAATTTAAAACTACCTATGGTAAATAAATATTAAACATACTAAAATTCAATAATACATATGATGATTAATAAAAAAACTAAAAACCATTCAAAATGTATTAAGGGGCCAGATTAATGTTTTATACATACTACATATAACCATCAAGGCCAATTAAAGAAAAATTAAATGATTGGATAAAATGAAAAATCAATCCTCATATACATATTTGATCCTCTCATCAAACATTTCCTCCAATCCCACTTAGTCTATATCATTTGATCCACAACAGCAAACTAGGATACTACCCATCCTATAATAATGAAAATTGAGATGTCTTCATGGGATGCCAAGTGTCCTGGCCACCCATGAAGGTTGTAGGTGGAATTACATAGGCTACCAAAAATGGTATCTAATTTAATACCAAGAATTAGAACTATATATGAATATAAAAAAAATTAATAAAATTCAATACTAAAGTTATGATTCATCTTTAAAAAATGTATTATTAATTAACTTATTGGATCTCCATTTCTCAAGACAATACCACAATAACCAAACAAGATTGAAAAATATGATGGGTGATATACAATTTAGATAAAATAATGTTTCTATATTAACTAAATTTTTCATGGTATCAAGAGGCATCATCCTACAGTGTCCACATAATTTTTATGTATCATCTGTTTAGTAATTATCAGAATGATGTTTAAATCATGTGTCAATGTCATTTTAACCTAGGGAATCTATCCATAAACTAACCATGGATGAGTTGAATCATGTTCAACATCCTATACTATACATTAATTGTATGATTTCAAATACCTAATTGCATAGATGTTAAGGTTTCTAACCAGCTACCAAAAACCTCTAAGAAGAGTTTCTTGATTAATATATCAAATTATGGATATAGGGAAGAATGTAAAACATTATAAACCATAAAACTCTCACTAGTTCTAAGAGAATCAATTTGGAACCTAAAATATTAAATGATTCAATATTTACCAAGTTCCCAATATTTCCTTAATAGCTATACATGGATTAAAATGAAAATCCTATAAGAATTTTATAAAAACCACAATCAAAACACTCTTTTGAAGTAATTGTAATGAATAAAACCATTGAAATCATTTCACAGCCACCACTAAACATGTGTCTTCTTCATTGAAGTCCAAAATAAGGCAGAAGAACTCTATTTAAATTGAAATCCTTTAAGGGATCAATTAATAGAATACACTAAAGGGGAGAAAAACATATTTCAAATAAATATTTATGTTCTTTTTAAACATTAATTTTAAATTAGAATGATTTAAACACCAATATCTCTAAAAATATATGCCATAATGAATTGTAATCACTCATAAAATATAAAAACTATATTAAAATTCAATAAAAATAATCATTACAATTTCAATGTCCCAAAAACAAATTTATAAAAATATTTCTCAAAAATACATTTCATCTTATAATCATATCATATAATAAAAAATATATTATATTTAATATTATTTAAATATTTTTCCATGATACCTATCCAACCAACATTCCCAACTAGATTAATCACATAATCCTCATATTAATACATATTATATCCTTAATTACTATTTTTTAGGATCAAAAAACCCATGGCATTCCATAGTTATACCCATTGAATTAGTAATTTAACTATAATAATATATGATTTTTCTATGACAACAATTTAGAACACCGAAAAATTTATTAAACATATGGAGTTGATAGAAAACACATTTATGAAATCACATCTACAATATATACATGGAAATAAACTAAAAATTTAATTAAAAAATAGATATTAAAATACCTAAATTATTGAACTCTTTCATACATAAATATCAAGGGTATATAACATTCTAATTCCCTCCGAGAGCCTCATCACCAACTGACTACCTATCTCTATCCATGATAACATGAATAATTAATTATGAAAAACTATTATAATTAATATAACAAAAAAATATGATTTTTATTAAATGATGAAACCATACTAGTTATTATTTATAAAAAAATGACTCTAAAAAAAACTCTCATGGTGTACCCCCAACCACAGTTTAGGAAAAATACCTAAGATGTTACACCATTAATGAGGATAATTAAAAACCAATTTTTAAGAAATTGAAAGAAAACATTTCTATGGAACCGTAATTAAATTAAATTTCAATTAAAACATGAATAAGTCGAATTGGGGTGTTCTTTACACATGAAAAGGAGAATCTCTAAGAGAAACATGTGATTTCATCACGATTTAGTGGAATTCTCAAAAAAATTCATAAAAACAAAGGATCAACATAAATATATCTTAAATGAATCCGTTGGTGAAGGGGTAATGGGTTGGGGTATCTTTTAGGCCACGTGTAAATAAAGGAAGAGGAGAGTAAGAGAGTGGGTGAAACAATCAAGGGGTATTTCAGTTATTTAATCTATTAATGAGATTCTCGGAAGCCACATGATTTAGACACATTGTTAGAAAATCCATGCTCCGAACATGTGTCATCATCTTACCAAATCCATCCACATCACATAATTATGATCCATATGTCTGAAAACTATGAAAAAACCTTGTTTGAATAATTGAAATTCATAATAATCAGTGACATTTCATTGTCCTTGTTTGCATGGTTTAAAAAATTATATCCCTCCCAAAACTGTGCGACCTAGTTAGGGTTTACCATGTTCACTAACTATGGGATAACTGTGTGCCCTATTCTAAAACTCAAAATACTTTAACTATATCCCATAAAACAATGGAATTTTCTAGAAACATAGAGCCCCCAATAAATCAACATTTTATGTCAAAATTGGATGTCTTAAAAGGAACCAAGACCCCATGATTTTTATCATATTACCAATTATAAAATAATCCCCATAACAATTTTGAAAAATTAAAATCAATCTCTAATTCAGAGTATCTATTGTGACTGTTGGTTTTACTCTATAAAAGAATACCATTCTAGTTTTTTAATTCCCCTCAATGAAAAGTTCTTACATAAGCATTATTTTTCCTTATATTCAAGATTATTCCATTATGATTAATACAATCATGTTCCAAATTATAAAAAATATAAATTAATTTAATAGGATAAACATAATAGAGCCTCATTGGAATCATTCAAATTGTTTACAGATCCAGGAAACCTTTCCCCAAATCATGGATTCATCTATGAAACTGGGATGGGTGTATTAATGTTTTCCTTAATAGTTCATTATATTAATTGGATTATGAGATATCCACCATAATCAATCACAATAAGGGACGTATTGGTTAAAAAATAATTAGTCAAATATTTCCCCCCATCATGAACATCGATGGTGATGATTGATATAAAATAAATAACTAAAACCAATATAAAATTAACTTGGAAGGTATGTTAATGATTTTAATAGTATATAAATAAATTACCATCCACAAAATATCAATTTTTAGCCTCAAATATAAACATTTTATTATACATTAAAACCTGAAACATGAGAAGTGGTTGACACATTAGAAAACAGATGCCCTATGATAAAGACACTAGAGGTTGGTAGATATTTTCATGATGAGACACTCTTAATTACAATTTTTGAAAATTTAATAACAGATCACCATGTATTTTAATGAACCAAGTAAACGATAGTACTCATATTACTACCCATGTATAATCCCAAATGAAAAAAAATGTATAGTACTATTTCTATTGAGAAAATAATTTCTAATGGAATTGAAATTAGTTATATAATCTTTTGAGATATGTAAAGGGCTAGATGCTCATCATTTGTACTAAAATTTATAAGAGGATAATAATCCATTATATTTGAATTATTATAGTTATTTTCATTATCCAACATATAATAGGTTCCATTACACTTATCATAGAAATCCAAATCCCCAAAAAATAACAAATTTGGTTTAAAATGAGTAAAAATGTAAAACAACTGCATAAGGAATCAATATACACGAATTTACCGACCTCAATTAAAATGATAAAGGTAGTTTCAACAACTCAAACAACCAAATATCATATTAATACCGACTAAAAAATCAATTTTATTATTAGTTTTATCTAGGATAAATACCACCTCAATCCCAAAAATCATCCATTGATGATATAATTAAGTTGTATAGTCAAAAGTCAGACTAGAGGATTACTACCAAGGAATGAGAAATAAAAAAACAATCATCCACCCTCTTTAAAATAGAGAATTATATATGAAATCATTCCATGATTATGTTATACTTATTACTAATACACATACATGTAACATAGATAATCAAGCATGAAAAAATGAAATGAAAATGAATTTAAGAAGGTTGGGAGAACAAAAATCTAGGAATCCATGTGAATCTAAAAATTAGTGGGAAAGTATACACAAAAAGAAGATAAATCCAAATATATTAATAACTAATAAGAAAAATAAATAGGTAGAATAAAAATTTAAATTGGGAAGATATATATTTAGGAGGAGGATGAAATAAATATAAAATAAGAAAGAAAAAAATCATACACTAATAAAAGAAAATAAAAGGAATACTATATAGCACTGACAACATATAAACCCTATATCCGATTCCCAGAAATATTGATACAAGAGAAAGTGGAATCCTAGTATATGAAATTCATATATTTATTCAAACATTTACACATAAATATACTACTAATGGGAAAACCACTCAAATTCAAGATTATGCATAGCTGTTGGAATAAATTATTGTTTATTAAAATTATAATGGTGTATTTAGTAGTTATATCCCTTATTGATAAATCCCCAATTATATCTCAAGGTAAAATTCTACTTAATATCATTGGGACCCAAAAAAAGTATATTATATGCACAATCAGTTCAATATAATTTCTATACCAGTGAAGAAAGTAATTAAAAAATTGCCAAAAATATCAAATTAATTTCATAATTAATATATAAAATATAATAAATAGCCTCATGAGTGAATGGAAAATAGGTTTAGAGACATGAATAAAATGTATATAGACATCAAATTTTACAACTTCTATGAGCACTTCCCAAAACTGGGATCCTCTAAGATATTTTATGGATACCTCAAATCACATAACCATCTACATTACGTAAGGAATTAAAATAAAATAAAGTAGTATACCCAAATTTACAATAACATAAGAAACATTTCAAAAGGTATTTGAACATAAAAATTATTGATAATAAGTGGAAATCATATATACCTTATTAAAAATCATATGAAATTGTATGATTACCATAATACCTGATGGTGAAATATAATATGACAAAAATATCATTAATAATGTATAAAATATACTACACAGATAAAAACAAGTATTAGTTATCATAAAACATGTTAAAATGATATTGAATTGTCTAATAATTTAAAAGTAAATCATGAACATGATAATGTGGGACTCCAAAGAAATGAAACTCATCTACTAAATTTTAAATAACAATTAAAAAACAGTTAATATTAAAAAAAATTATAAACAACATAAAAACATTTCATAATCATAAGAATAGGAAAATAAATGTGTGCAATCCCATTATTACCTCACCAGTTTGAACAAACTCATTATTTATACACATAAAAGTTGGAGAAAAACGTTATTTTATAAACCTATATGATTGAAATATTTATATTCCTACTTTAATATCTTAATATATATAATCATAAACCAATCCATTAGTGGTTGATAAACAATCCACAACATCTCATCCATACATATGTGATCCACTTGAAATCAATCATCATTATATATTGAATAACCCATAGAAAACGAATGGGTTACTTATATATTCAATTTTAATGAAATTATAAATTAATAGGATATTGAAACTTCATTTCCATAATGAATTTATAACATAATAACATATTTACAATGAAGAAAACATCACTTAATGGGAGATAAGATTTGGAGGAATAATAGAAGATAAAACAAAATTTACCACAACACTATCGAATTATTATTATCAATTATGATTTATAAATTAAACTAAATTTTTTTAAGGTGGTAATGAGAGGAACTTGAAAAATCACATTAAATTTCCCAAAAAAAATATCATTGAATATAAATAGAGGCTATTAAAAAAGTTATAGTTGAAAAAAAATTACAATGAAATGGTGGATATATATTATTTATAACTTTTTGAAATACCCTTATCGACATCACAAAAATTGTATAAAACAATAATTTTGAAATTGGGAGATTTTAATTATGTAATCTAGTTAAAAATAATCCATAATATTTTCCCAATTTTTAGAATAATTTTATAGATAAAAAATATAAATATGGTATAACTTATTGATTGTTAGGAATGGAATTTTTTACAAATTATACACTTTTATTTGGGTAAAAGTCATATAAAAAATGGGATATTTATAAGGAGAAATAAATTACCCAAGAAAAAAATAAAATATGAAATAAAATGGGAGAAATATAGGTTTATAGAATAATTAAAATTTATATTTATATATGAATGTATAAGAATAAATGAATTAAGTACTGATTTGATTAAAACTTATAAAAACATTATATATTTAGAATCAAATCACTAAGAGAGAATAATAATTGAATAAAATATTGAAAATACTAAAATATAATGAAATCATGATAAAAAAAGAAAATTTTATATTATTTAACCCATCAAAAAAGAATAATTTTTATGGAATAATCATTACATAAGGATTCCAATTCGATGAAAAGAAACCCAAACCTAATATCCTAACTTAGTTTGATAAACTATCAGCTTTTATATAAGAAAAATAAATACCTCAATATTCTAATTTAGAAATATATTCATACCTAAACCAATTACAAATCTTCATATATAATCATTATCTACAAGTACATTAGATAGTTTCAATTTAATTTCCCTCATCTAGTATTAAGAATATTGATTATATATTGTATATTCCAAGGAGTTGGGTTCATGTTTATTATAATTTTAAATGTAATACTTGAATATATGTAAATTTCACTATAATTAATGAATTGTAATTACTTATTATTAAAAAATCATTTCATGTGTAATTTTTTCATTGTCTAAGAAGGAAAAATAGATAATGAAATTATTTCAGTGATTTTCAACCTACGAGTGGAATTTTATTAATTATTTAGTTAAATATTGATTTAACCATTAAAAATTTTAAAATTATTTTTCTTATTATATAATTTATATTATAATATAAATTATTATTTCATAACCATCCAATATATAATTTCATAATTTTATTTATGTAAGTGGTCAAGCTGACCAAAACAAGAACACGCACTGACTCGATTGGTGCATATTGTTAAAGAGGTATTAATTTGGATATAATATCATTATAGAATAAGTGTAACGGTATAATTTCTATATTTAATTATGGTGTATAATATTTTGACATGTTTGATTGACGATGTAATAAGATGAAGAAAAAACATGATTCTTTTCAAAGAAGCTAGTCCTAATAACCTATGATTACCATTTTTATTACAAATGGAATGATATTTTTAGAGGTGGACAATAAATTATCATTTCATAATCATAAATAAATTATATATATCAAATTTATTTACTAATACCATCATTTATAGATTTCATGATAGGAGGTTATGAAAAACTGAGAGCATCACATAATGGTGTTGGTAATACACACACAAAAACTAACGTAGATTCTTTTTTGTCATAGTAGATCAAATATAAAAAATATTTTTTTACAAATATATAATAAAATATCAACAATGAATTTTATATGATTATTTCTTTATATTATTGTTATGTCTAGTTTATAAAGGAAATAATTATAAATTAACTTCAAGAATAATATAATATTTTTATTGCGACCGTGGAAATCATCTCTGGAGAAGGAGTTATTTTACTAGGAATAATTAAATTTTTTGGGACAAAGTGTAGTACAGAATGTATTAGACATAATGGATGGAATTATTTTGTAGGGTTTCAATGAAATTTTATAATAGGAGTGGATTATTGAATGGTTGGAATTGATCACACATTTATATTTGTGGAAGAGGTTTTATTGAATGAAAATTACTTATACGTAAGTTATAATAATGATAATTCATAAATGTTTTGTGAGTTAGGATATATGAGGTTTTTTATGTCCTGTAATAATCCTTTACAAGAAATATGTTTTTCTTATAAGGTCAAATGGTCATGTTAGTTTTTGTAAAATTATTGAAACATAGATTTTTATTTAAATAAATATTAATATTAATTAAATATTTATCATGTACATTATCTTATTAATAAAATTTAATTTCATATCTTATTTCAAAATATATATTTGCTGGATGAGATTTTTTTCCATTTAACTTATTTCAACTTATGTATAGGAAATAATTATCTTATTATAAAAACAAATTATGTGTTTAAAATAATTTTTTCTAAGAAAAATGATTTTTTTATTATTATGTGTTCATTGAATAACATAACATTGATTGACTATTTAATTATTGTTAATTATTTTGAAAATAACTTCAAAATGCTTATTAGAAATTTAATTTCAAAATTATTTATTTAATTTATGAAATATTCAACACTTCTAAGGTTATTGATCATTGAAATTGTTTTACCATACCAGTATAATAAATAATTATATAAGGTAACTTAATAATCATTCTTAAAAACCAAGTTACCATTTTTATAATGTTTGTACCCATTGATTATAAAGTTAACATCTATTACATGTGATTTAGTTAATAAATCCAAATTTAAAAATACTAATGTATAATGTATATTTTTTTAAGAAAATATTCAATATTCTTTAAATATCCAATACAAGATTATAATTCAAATATATTATTTCATAATATGTAATGTTACATAAAAGACCAAAATTTGGTCACTAAAAAGTATTCTGACGTATTATGCTATTTTTATATCCAATTAATGTTATAAAAGAAATTTTATTGTTCCAAAACATTAGTTTACAATATTCACTAAAAATAAATTACGTTAGAAAACATCTAGAATTTCATCTTATGGAAGAATTAAAATAATATTTCCAAAAATTGAGTTAATTTTTTCAAATTGAATTTCCAATGTTTTATAATTTCCAATATTTTAGAATTAAATAATTTAATAAAATGAATATTATAATTGAAAAATATATTTAATTATTAACACCATTTGTTATAAATAAAATTATTATTTCATTTATGATATTTTAATGGTATATAGATATCGAATGGATAAGATATTATTTTTATGTATATTCAGATATAAATGTGAAATAATATCATTTTATTACATGATGGGGAAAATATTTTAATCTAAAATTTACTATTGTGTATATATTCTAATTTGATTCTATAGATAAAAACCATGTTTTAATATCATACTACTACTAAACTAACATCTTATAACCTCTATATATTTTTAAATGGTATTCTAATTGGTAGTGTCATTCGTTGACGATGATTCTTTTTCAATGGTTATTTTTAAAGACTTATATAATCTTACGCTTCTACCATATTCAATTTCTCTCAAGTCATAGTTTCTTGTGATCATATTTAGAGTGAACAATATAAATCCCTAGAAATGTAAAATCCCTTTTGGGATTAGAAAAATATCCTTTATTCTGATGGTTTCCTCTTTTTTTCATTTCATCCTTATTTATTTATATTTTGATATTCTTTTTTCAATTTTTTCTCTCTTATTTAATTATTATGTTTTAATATAAATATTTAATATTCCAAATATATATAATGGGAATTCATTTATTTTAGTTTGTTATATTGTGTGGAACAAATAATTTCATATACAATTTATTTAAGGAGATAATATAGTTAAATCAAGTGTTTTTTCATTCTACCACCTTATGTAAATTAAATCATTTCAAAGTCATTATCATTTACATGAAGAAAAAGCTACTGAGGGAAAAAATTATCGAAATATATCCTGGTATCATTTCTAACTAGATATAATCATGAATATCTTAAGAATAACAAAAATCCCATATTTTCCATAGTCATTTCAATTACATATATTTCATTACTAAATATTAAGGATCATGTGAATGATTTAATTTTTTATATTATAAATGTAGTTCATATAGTTATATATGGTAAAATTTGATTTTGAATGGGTTTTTCCTACTCTAAGGATTAATTTATGGTTTCATTTATATAAAAGTTACACTTTTAAAAACATTCTACTTTTTCATGTTGAATAGTTAGATTCTAAAATAATTATTTCCCAATATTAATATTTATACCACAATATGATTCCATTAAAATATAAAGTACTAATTGTGGTGACTTGATGTAATGAGAAATCAACCTAGAAAAAAATTGTTTATAGAGCCAAAATATTTACAGTATATTTTTTGATGGTAAATTTTTTTAATTATAACATTCATCTTCATTGATTTTCATTGCACAGGATTTTCATTGATCCTAGGGTTCAATAGGTCATGAATTCTTACCTTCCATATAAATCCATGGAATAAGGAATCAACATGGATGTTGTATGAGTTCAAAATATATAATAATCAAAATAGTTTGTGGTTCCTTAGGGAATGTTACATATTTTTTATTTGTTTTAACTTAAATATTCATTTTACATCAAACGTTTTATTTTAGATTGGTAGAGACTCCAACCACAAAAAACCAAGAATGATTCTTCTTTATTATATTTTATTAAGATATAAGGAATCCTATCCAAAAATAAACAACCTACATTGATAAAAAATCAAAAACTCTTAAAAAATACCCCAGAATTGGGTAATTAAAAACATTTATAGACATTATATTTGTTAACAAAGGAAATGATCCTTGAATAAATATCATTATTATAAATAATTTCATTATGATAAATATTAATTATCTCAATGAGAACACACTCCAAATAAAGAATGGTTTAGTGTCATTGAGGGGGTCAATATATGAAAATTTATTTACAATACATGTGAAAATTTCTCCAAAATCAAACAACACTAAACCCTATCTTAAACTACTAATAGGTTATACTCATCTTTATAACCCAGTTAATTGAAACATAACAAAGGTGTGATATCAAATTTAAATAATGGAAAAACTCATTGACATTTTTTGAGGGGTTAGATCATAATAAAATTATTAAAAAAAACGATGGAAAAAATTTCTTTTAAAAAATATCACAGAACAATAATATCTATTCGCAAGTCATGATATAAGGTAATATAATATAATATGATCAATCATATACAATGTAAATTGAGTTTTATATAATTAAAATGATCCATGTAGTATAATTATAGACATGTATCATAAAAATGTGTAATACTAATTAGAATTGGAATCGTAAGATAATGGATCCTACATAACATTCTATTTTCCTTAGTTGATCTAGAATCACAACATGTTGATAATAGTTTATTATGAATTAAATAATATGTTAAATGTTTTATGGTAACGTCCTAACCCGGGTGCCACACAACGGTGTCCCAGGACGGTTGGTCGCATTCCCGCAACTGTGCCTCTCCAAACGCTATAGGATATCATCTAGCAGTGAGGGTGTATTAAGTCAGAAAAGGAGAGACTATACCCTCTTTTATAAGAAAAAACCAAATGAAGAAAATAATAACAAAAAATTGTACAAGGGTATAAATTCGTAGAATAATACCAGGTCACATGATAGTCCAAACAAAAATATAGTACTTGATGAGATTGGATAACATTATACGACAATTCATGTGTCACATGTCTACAATGAAATAGAAAATAAAAATGAAAACTCACAAGAGGGTCCCGAATGATGTCTGGACCCTCACCCATGATTCATTCCCAAACAAAAACATATCCCAAGGCTTTTCCATTGTCCAATATTGCAACAAAAATGTTTTCTTAGGTTCCTATTAGGCAGTCCGAATAGGGTGTGAACAAAAATAAGTAGGCCACCACCAATTATTTCTGCAACAAGTGCAGTCAAAAGACATTGTATGAAATTCTATGGAGCAATGAATATAATGAAAAATTAAATAGTTATCACATTTTCATTTATTATTTAATCATCACATTAAACCAGGTTTCAATTCACACCCACCATTTAAATCATAATACATTATTTCCTTTTAGTTGGTGTTGAATTCCATGTCAAGAATCCCAAATCTAATTCAGTGGAGATCACCATGTCTAGAAGCCTTCATCACATTCACTTTAGATCACCATGTTTACCAGTACACAACACAAGCACATGGTTAAATATTGGGGATAAAGTCAATGTCTAAGTCCCAACATCTAAATTGGTCTAGAATGCCACATCTAGCACCTGTATTGTCAATAATTTAAATCATTCATTAATTCAAAATAATTAACCACATCATTTCCTTACTAATCCAATGATTAGTAAAACAAATCAATTTCCATTAACTAACCCAATAATTAACTATGTACACAACTGATTAACTAATCCATCGATTAATTAATCAGTCATCACAAATCATATTCCATAACAAATTATCCACAATTAATTTTCTAAAATAAATCTCAAATATTCAAAAATTAATCTCACAATTAATTATCATCATGAACATCATGGAATATAATTAAGTCACTATTAATTATCTAACAAAGCCAATCATTATCTCATAATTAAATCCACCCCGATTAATTATCTCATACCCAACCACATTTAATATTTTAATTAC
Organism: Viscum album; assembly: GCA_963277665.1. Classification (NCBI taxonomy): domain Eukaryota; kingdom Viridiplantae; phylum Streptophyta; class Magnoliopsida; order Santalales; family Viscaceae; genus Viscum; species Viscum album. Next base: position 763,269,924 of record OY728119.1, on the reverse strand, counting down.
AATATATCAAATCATAATCAAATCCCCAATCCAATTATCTATTTGGGAATCCATCAATATTTATGATTAAATAATTAATTGATCATATATATCTCTAAATGATCAATAATTCAATAAAATTCATAATTATCCCTTTTTATGAAATAAATTATTAAACAATAATACAATTTCAGCAATCTCAAATACACATATCAAATACATCACTATGGGAGTTCAATTAAGAAAACCTACCATGATTCACTGACAGAAGGTTTCCCAGCTGAAAACCCCAACATCCCAACGGCAAAATGACATCGATCAATATCTATATATAAATCCCTAAACCCAGAAATTAAGAACAATGGAACCATGATCATGAAAATATATATATAGATCCACAAACCAATTTTTAGATATCCACTAATATGTTTAAATCAAATGAAATTGTGGAAATGATTCATTAAAAAATCAAGGGATGATAGAGAAGAAATGGAAGATTCAATAGAAAGAAACCTACATACGTGGAAGAGAGAGGATCTTCAATCTGGGGTTTATACCTCAATGAACGATGTTCAAATCACCCAAGTATCCCTCTGAAAGGATCTAGAATCACCAAAAAAAATTTAACCCCGATCCTAGATCGAAATAGAGTGGTCTTCAGTGGTTCAATATATTTCAAAACTAATTTTTGATAAATAAAACTCTTTGGAACAATTTCCTATGTAGGGTCACATGGTTAGGGAAAACCATGTAGCAACCATCCCGACCTAATTATATAGGTTTGAACGGTTTTCATAGTTACATGGGTTTAGGTTCAAGTTTTTTCATACCATGAACAAATTGTGCACAACCCTGTGTACTTTAATTGTTCTTAAAAACTCACCAAAACCCACCCCAATCCATAACTCAAAATCAAATGTATATAAAAAACAAAAAGTACCTGAAAATGCCCATGAGGCGACTCCAGAAAAGCTGGGGATTTTAAAATCCTTCCATCTTATAATTTCTCGTCCTTGAGTTTCACTCTCAAACATCACTAAGATTTTGAGTCAAAATGGTTGGTACATTGATCCCTCATATCTGTTTCTCATTCACAAGTTTACTCTTTCACCTATCCATGTTTCCATAACACCCTAACTATCAGGATGGTCTTTCTTTACAACAGTTTCTCACTGCAATCCACCACACATATTGGATGTTTCTCAAAGGACACATCTATTTCAAGGTCATCCTCACCAACATCATTCACATGAGAAGGGTCAGGGTGATACATCCATAGTTGTGATATATGGAAAGAATCATTCATAGATCTTCATTTCTATTTAAGGGACTATTAGTATGCCATTGGACCGATTCTCTCCACTACCTCAAATGGCCCTATAAAAAATGCGCCAACTTTCCTTACTTCCATATCCTACAGGGAACCAAGGTAGGAAAATTCCCAAAGAAACATGATCAGCTGTTGTAATATCTAGGGGTTGTATCCTTCTTTTAGAATACCACTTCTATCTACTCTGAGTCATATCAATACGTTTTCAAATAAACTTCACCTATTCTGATGTCTCATATATGTGACTCGATCCAGCAACTCTGACACACCCACCTATATACATAGTAGTGTTGATCTACAATGTCTACTATAAATTTCCTCAAATGGTGACATCAGTATATTTTCATGATGATTATTTTTATAGGATAACTTAACAAAATCCGTGTGATTCATCCTAGAACCACTGAAGTCAAGAACACAATCCTATGGAATATCCTCTCGAACCTATACGGTACACTTCAAATAATAATCTATCTATGGGTGGAAAGATGTACTTAACAAAACCTAAGATCCAAGAAACTTTTTTAATCCCTCCTAGAAGAATAATGTTTTGTGTGAATAAAATCTGAGACAATAGTCCATGGAACCCCATGCAAATGAACTATCTCCTGATCATTCAGCTCACCCTACTGTTTTACTCTGTTGGTTTCCCTAATAGGCAAGAAATGTTCTACCTTTTTTTGTTGTTCCACAATGACCCAAATAGAATCATTACTCCTAAGATTATTTGGAAGACCTACTATAAAACACATATTTCCTCTATCCCACTACCATTCCTAAATAGGAAATAACTAAAATAGGAATTGCGGTCATTGATGCTCTGACTTTACCAACTAACATGTGAAACATCTGGTCACGAACCATGTTATCTCCTTTTTCATGCATGGACACAAAAACTGTTGTCATAGATCATGGTACATTTTCTCACCCCATGATGTAATTCCCAAATCAATTCATGAAATTATTTCATGATTTCTTCTCGCATTCTGATAGTCACCACAACTGAATTCTTCACATTGATGAAATCATCCTCATCTATCTAATAGTATGAAGTTGTATCCCCACCATCAAATCTTTCCCATATTGATAAACACCTTTTATCTACATAATTAATTCCTTTGATCCAACTCTTGAGTTTGGACTCCATTTCTAATAAACCCATATTCATCTTCTCCAGACTCTCATGAACTACCACATGCAATTCAGCCAACAATGACATAGTCTTCCACTCAACAATTGACTCATGTACCAACCGAATCTAGGATTTCCTACACATGGAATCAACCACAACATTACCTTTTTGGTTGTATATAAGAGTTCAAAATCAAAAGACTATATATACTATACAAGTATTCATGACTAAAGGATCAAGTGACATTGTGAAAAGATATACTTAACAATTTTGTGGTCTGTAAAGACTGTAACCTTATCATCCAAAATATATTGTCACCAACACATATGAAAATAAACCGCCATAAAAAACTTCAGGTCGTGCATGGGGTAATTTCAGTCATGTGTCCTCAATTATCGAGACCCATAAGCAATGAATTTATCCCATTGCATTAAAATAGCTCCGAGTCTGATCCTATACGCTTCCTAATACACATTGTACTCCTCACGGGACTCGGGTAAGATCAACATCGGTGATGATGTAAAGAACTTCTTCAACACCTAGAATAAAGTTTCCCATGCTCGCTACAATTATAAACATACCCCGTTATTTTTCAAAACTAAAAGAAGTTCTACTGATCAGAAAAGTCTTGTATGAACCTCAAATAACATCCATATAATCCGATAAATCAATGGATACCAAAAAATCTTGGGTTACTCCCAAGAAATCACTTCCTAAAAATTCTCTAGGTCCACTACCAAACAATCATCCGAGATGATGTACCCTAAAATGTTTACGATGTCAATCCAAAACTGACACATAGATAGCTTGGTGTATTTTTGATGCTCTTAAAGTGTACTCTGTATGATGTCAAGATGTTGGGGATGATCATCATGAGTCATAAAGTACAGAAATATATCATCTGTAAACACCACCACAAACAGTTTGAGGTATAGATAAAATATCATCTTCATCTAGGTTATAAACATTGCTGGAGCATATTTTAGCCCAAATATCATTATAAACAAACTCATTGAGGACATAACTACTTCTGAAAACAATTCTCGGTATATCAGGAGTCCGAATTCTCACTTGATCATACCCTGATTTAAAATTGATATTTTAGGACACATCAGCACCCTTCAGCAGGTCAAATAGATTATTGATATGTGAAAGAGTATAATGGTTCTTTACGGTTATTTTATTAAACTTATGGAAAAATACAACCAAGTGTAAACCTCCATCATCCTTCTTTCCAATAAATCTTGGTGATCCCCAAGCCGACATACATGTATGAATAAATCACATTTCCTCCAATTACTCCAACTGCTTCTTGATCTCTTGAATTGCAATAAGTGTCCTTTATTTAGGTATAATTGACACACGATCAGCCCCATACATGATATCAATATTGACTTTAAAATCACTCTCAAGAGGTGACAATAACAATTCATCATGAAAAACATCCTAAAATAGTTATACTACTAGTGGAAGGACGTCTTTCCTACCATTCCCATCATCCTGAAAAATTTAGAATCTTAGGATGTCGGCTCCACCAGTTTCTAAGTATCAGGCCATTCCCCTCTAGTATGGATAACCCATTCACCATGATTAAAATACTAGTCACTCTTAGGAGATACAAAGGTCCCTATCAAGTGGTAACAATCAATGTAGGCTCTTTATGTGACTAAACAACCACTACCTATAATTTGGATGAATCACATCATATAATGGACATAGAGATCCTAAGGAAAATGATACACTCTTATCTCTAGTGAACATCCCTTTCATAAACAAATATCTCAAGACCATGTTCCCAATACTGTTATGATATTCATTACCCCACTTATAGACACCACCTCTGGGATCAAACCATTAATAAGATTTGCAGATTTAATCGAATGAGAGGAACTAGTATCAAACAAGGTAGTAGCTAATGTAGAAGCTACTAGAATAGTATCTAGCCTAACATTCCCAGTGTGTAGGCTACACTGCATATAACTATCTTAACCCTCTCCCCTGTGACATCAACTGACTCCCATAAGTATTACCACTCTGCTGTTACATGTACTCATACCCTAATATACCACATTCACCACCTCTATCACCTCTTCCATCAGAATTCCAACATCCATAACTATAAGGTGTAAAATACCCACTCCCCAGAATCAGGCTCTGCATAGTTTCTACCTCAGCACCGGCCTATCATCGCTTCCTATAGAACATCTGTAGGGTCCCCATATGGATGAAAAACAGGAACACCACGGGTGGTCAAGGACAATGTTTGAAATAGTTTCCCAACCTACTGCATTGGTGCAATGTAATATGAATAAAGTCCAATGAATCTATTCCACATAATAATCCACCTTGCTTTACAATGTCCTGACTAAGGTTCTTGTAATGGCGCTTATTGATCTCAGAAGGTGCACTCCAAAGTTGACTAGTGATAGCTACCTACCAAGTATTAGAAGCCTCCTTCATGTTCCCCTCTGAAATGAGGACATGATTCAACAGTTCTAAGAAATTCTCCAGCCTAACGATTTTCACATGGGACATAATCGCACACTTAAATATGACCTCAAATTTTTTTGGAGAAGAGGTATCATCTGCTACCAAAGATGGAGAAAAACACTATATATCAATTAAATTGTTGGAAATAATCCATCATAGACATGCTTTATTGATCAGATGCATAATCTATGAATCTTTCTATAGTATCATTGTATCTGGATAGAAGTGTTCAATTAACATCTCCAAAAATTCCTTCCATAACATATCATCACTCGATCCAAATCATATATGAATTTCCTAATAGCACTTCATTGTCCCCTTTATCATATATTATACCAACATAACCATCATCTTATACAATGTCTCTAAATGTTCAATTATAATTTCTATGGATTCAAATCCTAATTCATCTCCCTCAAGTACACCCTCTCGAGTAAAAGTCAGAGGGTGCTGCAGCTAAAACTCCCTTTACAACTCTAACATGCATTTTAGAACCTGCACAAGGAATCTATCCTTTATTTACATCAAATAAGAAATGTTATCCCAATAATGATCCCATATCTCCTCATCTTGCACCAACGGTGGTTCAATTTCACCATCTAGTAGTTCATATCGAGCCATACCCATCAGTCTCCCTCTCAACAGGAATCATGTAGGCATAACTCTACAAATCCTAACACACTTCTTAAATGTCATAATGAATCCTTGTATCATTTATGTAAGAGGATAAAAAACACAAAAAAATTTAACATGTTCATTCCCCCCGTTCTCACTATATGGCCACCAATGAGGCCTCATAACTACCCTTATCCATCATACTATTTAGTATTGGTTAAAAAGGGTACACAAATTTTCATTAAATAATTACCAAAATTAATTAATCAAATCCTTTAAAAATAATTCATTTTCCAATTAATTAATAAATCTTATCTCTTTATTCATGTTTCTCATTAGATATTCATTTATTTTTATTTTTAATCATTATTTCAATCTCACAACAATGGAAAATAGTTCATGTACAACAACATACCCATATCCCATTCCCCTATGAGTGTATAAAACGATGCATGTAACAATAACCATGAGTTCCTATAATGATTCATAAATACTCAATTCATAATCCTATTTTTGACACGAATCAATTTTTAATAATTTTTAGAACAGATATCACATCACACCAAAAGTGAGTCACCCAAGGTGAAATATTATCAAACTATAAAAACAAACAACAATCACAACAATCCCTCCCTGAGTACTCATGTTTTCTCATATAAATAGGTTTTCAACTCCCATGAATGAGCTCATTTCCAATACTCGACTCTTCCTAGTCTCCTTCATAACTTTTCCAAAAAAAAGACAAAATATAAAGAAATAATATAAAACCCCTTTAATTAAACTTTTTAGCATCACAACCGGGGTTCCACTAAATAGTGCCCCGAGCTGGTTGGTCACATGCCCAAAATCACGCCTCCCTGTATGTTAGAGGATGCAGACTAATAGCTAGGGTCTGTAAATTATTTAATAGTGATATTATACCCTCTTGTATGAGAATAATACAAAAAAGAAATAAAATTACAACAAATAAGAGTAGATTATTATAAACGACCAAAACAACTCCACGAAATGTGATAGACAAGATGGGAAATAAAATACTCGACTGAAATGGAAAACAAGCTAAGACAATTCCATTGTCAAGTGACTACAAGGAAATAAAAAAATAATGAAACGGTGACACACATGCTGAAACCAGGAAAAATCTTGTTCCCTCACCCATTCTTCATTCCCAAATAGAAATCTACCATAGGGCCCAACCCTTATCCATTACTGCTACGAGAATGTCTACTCGGGTGCTGATTAATGGGCCCAAATAGGGTCTATGTGCAACTCAATAGGCCATAACCAACGATGTCTAAAACAATTCCAGTTATAAGAATGTGTATGAAATTATATTAATTAATAAATAAAAGGCATAATTAAGTAGTTATCACATTGTAATTTATTCTCTAATCATAACATGAAACATTTTTTCAATTTATATGTCCCATTTAAACCATAATTCATTATTGTTTTTTAGTTGGTGTCAAATTCCATGTAAAGCACCACAAATCTCAATTGGTGTAGATCACCATGTCTAACACCATTCATCACATTTATTTCTGATCACCATGTCTAGCACCCCACAACATAAGGTCATGGTTAACTATTGGGGATGAATGAAAAGTCCAAGTCCCAACATTTAAATTGGTCTAAAATTAAATTTCTAGCACCAACATAATCAATAATTTAAATTATTCATTAATTCAGTATAATTAATCACTTAATTTATTTACTAAACCAAAAAATTAGTTATCCAAAAAATTGACTAAGTACATGATCGATTAATTAATTTATCTATTAGTGAATCAATCAACACAAATCATATTGCATAATTTATTTTCCATTGGTAATTATCCAAACAGAATGTAAACCTTTCACACATAATCTCATAATTCCTTATCTTAATCAACATAATGTAAAATTATTAATTCACCATTAATTATCTCACAAATCCAATCATCATCTAACAATTAAATCCCACTCGATAAATTATATAAAACCCGACCAAATTCAATATCTTAATTACAATATCTCTAATCATAAAAAAATTCCCCAAATCAGTTACATATTTGGGTATCCATTTTGTTCAATTATTAAATCATAAATTAATTATCTACATATCAAATTCTTCCACAAGTCAATTAAAAATACTAATTATCCTAAATTATAAATTCAATTATTATGGAATACTAGAAATTCATCAGTCTCACAAACACATATCAAATACATGACTATTGGAGTTTTATGTAAACCGCATACCTTGGATTGTTGATGAATGTTATCCTAGTATAGATCCCCAAAATCTATGCAACACAACGATTTCGATAAAAATCCTGGTCTAAATCCTTAAACTCAAAAATAAAAATCAATGACATCAACATCATGAAAATGTAGATCTATATCCACAATAATATATCTATATATGAACTCATACGTTTAGTTATAGGTAAATATTGTAAATCTTCTTTGAAAAGATCAATATAATATTGGGAAAATAACAGAAGAAACATCGGGATTAAATCCACTTACTAAGAAGAGATAAGTTCTTCAATCCGAGCTTTATATCTCGATGAACAGTGTTTCAATATCCATGGATTCCCTTCGTAAGGATTTAGGATCAGATATAATTTTTTAAGCCTGATCCAAGGTCTAAATTGGGGGTTTTGGGGGTTAAAGTGACTTGATTTTTTTTTTGGAAAATAAGACATGCATACACTATTTCCATAGAAGGATCACATAGTTAGGGTAAGCCATTCACCAACCGTGCAGACCTCTCTATCCAGCTATGCATGGATCGCACGGTTACCTGGGTTTAGGTGCATAGTTTTTCAAATCTTGTGAAAACTGTTACTGACCCTCTATCCATTAATTTTTTTTAAAAACCTAACCCAAAATAGCCCCATGTCACAACTCTAAAACAACGGTACTTAAAAATAGTTACTTGAAAAGATGACAAAGGGGACTCCAGAGAAGAACTGGATCTTACATTAATCAAAAATTATGTACTAATTCTCATAGTGGATTATGCATTGTTATTCTATTTACATAAATATATCATGAAAAATAAATCACTAGTGAATTTGTTGGAGGATGATAATGGTACCTAATCTTAATTAAAAAACCAGGCATCTGCGTGCCATAATAATATGAAATATTTCATACTTCAAACATCACTAAATTAAATCATGGAATGTGATGGATTTTATAAATATTTTTTCTTGGAAAATTCTATAATGCATCCCTATAAAAAATGGATAGTGGATTAAAAATATTCTTATTTTCACATAAGATGCATGAAGGATATTAAAATAGATAAAAATAGGCATTTTATGATCACTTGATAAATCAATATTAAAACTAAGAGAAACACCCCTTATTTCAAACACTTGAAAACCCCATAGAAATATATGATGTAAAAGAAAATTATATAATCACAACAAAAAATACCATTTAACACAATAAGGATGAATTTTAAGGAAACATTATATAAGGTGAATATGTTTTAAAAAAAATTCTTTTAGAAGGAATTTAAATAAAGAACAATTCATTATTTCCTACATAATGCTATATTTTAAAATTAATATGTCATTTTAAAAATCAAGCATAATTTTATAGAAAATATATGATTATTTTAGTTTATTATTATTTTAATTAAGATTTAAAATCATTTAGAAAAACATTTCAAAATGTGGAATATTATATTAATAAATAATAATTATCATATGATTGTTGAAACCATAAAAGAGTATCCTGAGAATGTTTTATCGTACTCGTAAATGAAGCAGTTACATATCAAAATCCAAATACTTTTTAAAAAATATAACATCAAAATGTATGAAATTTTAATTTTTAAATGGTATATTTAATTATTGATCCTGTAAATGAATAAATGTTTTTTATAGTGATTATTTTTTAGAAGACAAATCATATGATCATAATAGGAAAAACTATTGAATATTTTAAAATAACTTTTTGGAAAATAAAATGCTTATAAAGGGATAATAAAATTTAGTTTTTAAAATAATATAAGATAATTATGATGGTAACATGACATAACATATAATTATTTTGTCCAATTAAAAGATGAACATTACAGAGATGATAAAATATGAACACAGAAGAGAAACCATTTTAAGGTGGTTGGGAATTATTCATAGAAAAGATATTTTTTTAATAAATAATAAAATGAAGATATAAATTTGAATTAAAATGATTAATTCTCTAGAGATAAAAGGAAATATAGTATTATCCTATAATAGAAGAAAACTAGATTTCAAAACCACGGTCATATAGGAATAATTTTTACTTAATAAAACAAGATAAGTCATCAAAACCCTATTACAAATATCATAATCATATATATATATTAATCCTTTGAAAATAATTCATGAAGAAAAATTATAACTCCAAAATAAATAAAGTGGAATTTTTATTTTATAAACCCACAATATAAGATAATACGGTCTTTAAAAGAGAATATCCACAATAATTATTACAAATCAATGAAAGCAATTCGATTTTAAATAACACTTACTAGCATATCATTTTGAAGGAATATTCATTTGAATTTTTTTTTTTAAAAATTACATATCCTTATAATATTTTAATAAAATATAAAATTAAAATCATTGGCTAATAAATATGTTTTTTTATTTTAACAATGCTTTAAAATAATATTCGTAGCTCAATGAATGAAAATTTGGATAAGAAAAACCCATACATCATCGTTATCATTCAAATTGAAATCCCATAAGAGTAATTACAATATTTGTATTTTTTAGAACGATTATATTATATGAAAAGTTATGATAAAACAAATAAATATACAATCTAAAAAACATGAACATTAATAAAGTGTTGAATATAAACCATATCTCAATTAAGAAAAATTATGATACAAAAACCATTACAATTATTTATAGTTTTCCCAAAAACATTATATCCTTAAATATAACAAATATAACTTTTTAATATCATAATTTAGATATTTATTAATTCCTATACATTTTTATGAGAATAAATTATATAAATTTATTACTAATTAATTAGTTATTCAGTCATCATCGGTTGTTATGAAATTCGATTGTTTGATTAATATTTGTTTAATAATGCCAATGTTGATTCATGTTAATAGATTCAAAGATCCTAATTCTAATATCAATATAAGAGTTTTAAAAGATATTTAATAGTAATTTATTAGGGAATAATGTCAATTTATATGTATTTTAGTTATTATTTTTAATGTGATGTTGGAGATGATCTTTCTTTTGTATTTTTTACAAACAATTTTACGTCCAAATAGTAATTTGGTAATTATTAATAAAACCAATCAATGGAGATAAAACAATAAATTATTTTATAAATAATTTTAAGAAAAAACTTGAAAAGGTTTCCATAGTCATCCAATATATATATTTTTAGTATTGTTCATATATGTGGTTAAACCAACCAAAATTAGAGAAAACTATAATATTTTGTTGAGTATGGTTGAGGAAGAGATACATTTCAAATAGAATAATTATTATCAAATAATAATGGTATTATTTAGTAACTTTTAATGTTTTCATTTATATTTCATGGTATTTTTAAATGGAATAAATGTATATGTGTAAAATAAAAGATGTTTTTATTTTAGAGGTTGTAGTCTTCACATATGCATGAGTGATATCTTTGTTTCCAATGAAAGAGACGAAGATGGGGAACATTTCTTCAATTTATATTAAAAATATTTTTACAAATATCATATAAATCATGTAATTAAATTTTTATAAAAAACTATGATTGGAGGTGAAGAAAAATCATGAATATTGTTCATGGAGGAGGTAGTCTGCATGTACGAATCATGGCCTATTAAGTTTTTGAATGGTTATAGAGGATGTCAGAAAATGTATATTCAATGAGAATAGTAGTATTTTATAATATTATAAATAATTATTTTTCATACCTTCATGAGTATAAATTTATTTAGAGGTATAATAAGAAGAGAATAATATATCTAATTTGAGAACATTACCTCCCCTTTAAGGATCTATATGGGTTAACACCTTATGGTTTCTTATAATGGTATTTTAGAAATAAAAATTATTCTAAAACATGATGATATAGATGGGGAGCTAGTAGGGTGAAATTTGGGTAAATATAATTCTTCATTATGAATGGGTAAATTGAATGGAGTGGAGATCCTTTTATGATAGAAGTGAATTACATTATTTGTAAATATTAATTTTTAATGTAATGAGTGCACATGTTTCTCACGGAATGTGCCATTAAATACAAAAATAGTAGAGTGGGGAAGAAGTATGATTTATAATTATTTATAAATTAACTTTTAAAAATGTGTTAAGGTTTTATTAAAATCATTTAATCTTATATTTGTTAATTTTACCATTTTTATTATGTTAATTAATTTTTACCATTGAATTTTAATTTTATTGCTTAATGATTAAATAATAGTAAATAAAAATTTTATTCCAAATGATTTTTAAATTTAAAAAAAATATCAAATAAAATAAATAAGTGATAAAAATTAAATTTAAAAACTTATCACATTACTCATAAATAAAATTTCTATAAAAACTGTTTTTTTTTATTAAAAATTTAATTAAAAAATTATCAATTCTATTTTTTCTATAATTCATATTATTATAATTATTATATAATTTTGATTTTTGTGGATTTCAGAAAAACTAAACCCTGAATTCCACCCATTAAATACATAGGTAAATGAAAAACACTAATTCTTTTAGTAAAGAAATATATTACCTGTGTTACCAAAATGTTAAATAAAGATTTTATAAATTAATCATTTCCTATTTAAGTGATTTATTTTAATTTAATGTTATATTTTTTAGATAAATTTGTTTAATATAATTTCTAATCCTTATTGTTTTAGGAATATTTCATAAAAGAAAACCTATTTTAAAAATTATTTTTTTCACTATTAATCAAAATATTCATATTTTTAAAAAAAATTAAAAAAATTTATACTAAGATATTATTTAAATTATTTTTTTCAAAATGATGTTAATTATATAAATTTAATATTATTAAAAAACTAATGAATATTTATAATATAATAATTTTTTTATTTAAATGATGATATATTCATGTGTTCTCTATATTATTTCATTTAATTTTTTAATATAGAATTTGTTAATATATTTTTTAGTGTATAATAGTTTTAAATGGGTAAATTTAATATTTAAGAATAATATTTAATATACAAACAAAATATAATTTTAGGAGGACAAATAATTTTTTATGTTTGATAATATTAATTATTTTCCCATAAATGTAATCAATTTCATTTAATTACTAAAACATTATTTACTATTGGTTTTATCAATCATAAAATATTTTCATAATATTCTTCTAATATTACATTAAGATTTTTAGTTTATTACTTCATGTGAAATAAAATATGCAAATGTATAATCCAAAATATCGGGTGTTTCATTATTCCCTACTAATAAATTGAAACCTCAAAATTTTATTTTATCATTCATTGAATAAAGAATATAAGGCATACATAAGAAAATAAATAAATATTTTTCACTAAAATATAAACTTAAAAAACATCGATATAAGGACACTCTCTATTTCATACCTAGTAATCTTGTATTGGTATTTTAAATTACATCAACAATTTTTACCAATTATGCTTCCATTATTGGTCATATGAGTTTTTACTGATAAATCACTCATGGATTCATTTTTAGTTTCCAATTTCAAATAAAATTTTGAATTTTTTTATTAAAACGACTTAAAATAATAGTAAATGATCATACGAATATGAAATATCATTTATATGAAATATTCACCACACCTTAAATTAAAGCTATAATAACTGGTTTCAACTACGTGGCACTTTGTTCATCCTATTACTCATTATTTTTAACCTATTTCAACCATGTAAATTTTCTTATTTGGTTCTATAACCATAATAGGTATATAATTCTACCAAAATTTATATTTATATCCTTTTTAAGTGTTTATGAAGAGAAGGTGAATTACCTCACACACATACCCATGGATTGTTTGGATATTTGTTTTGTTTTAGACCCACTCATCATACTTAGCTAAAATTTATCAGGGTGGCTACCTATATGTGAATGTTTACCACAGTCGTATCCACTAGAAAGTATCCAAATATGGATGTAATTAGTAGGATATCACAAAATTATTATTTTACCAAAACATCTAGAGTGTTTACTCTACATTGAATTATAATGAGGGTTTTCATTAATATTATCTCATCGGAATCCCCAATAAAAAGTAATCCAATCCTCAAAAATTACACGAACCTCCTCACATTAAAAAATGTACCTATTTAATTTATTCCCAGACCATATTTTTGACCTTTTGGGATTTTTTTTGGTTGTAAGGGGGTATTTAGGGAATTAGTTGAGTTTAGGTTTTGAAATATTAGTGTTGGATTCAGAAGTTTATTGTTAAAATTTAGTGTTAATAATTCCCCAAAACATGTGTTCAGATATGTATAGGAACAAAACTATTTTAACAGTTTTTTGTTATAAATGATATTTTTGATCTCTTTTGAATCATTATAGAAGAATTTCATTTTGTTTTGACATGGATTGTTAAACTATGTAGAGTGTTGTGTCCCAGAATATGAGTTCAACATGCTTAGCTCATGGTTTGACCATCTGTTCAAAATCACCAAACAACTTATTACATATTAGTTTTAATGATATTTTCATTGTTATTTGACAACAGATGACCCCCGTGTTCCTTCAATTTCTTCCTAGAATACACATTATAGGGATCCCTTATCTACATTATCTTATTTGAGATATAATATGACATCCTTAGTTATTTAAGTTATTATTAAATTCAATTAAGAATTTAATTAATCTAATATTGATTTTCTATTCTATTATTCAACACCCAACAAAAGAATATTAGTTTTAAATGTTTTATCAAATATCAATTATATACAGATCATTTTTATGCATCTTTATTTTTTCTGATTTATTCCAAACTGGTGGATAATACATAAAATGTGGGAATGTGTATTTATATGATATGTTTTCCCTTAATTTAATAAATATTCTATGCATATTTTTTATGGTGCTTGTTTTGTATGGTCTCATCATTTTCCATGTCATTATAATAGTTTTAACTAGGGAAATTAAATTGTGTTTTCCTTACATAGTATATAATTATTTTAGATAAAAACACAGTAATTCCAAGATATTATTAAATATTTTATACATATTTAAATTTTTCTAAAATGGTTATTTGTTTTGTTATCGACCTATATGAATCAAAATAAAATAATAATTTTTTAATATAAAATATAAGTAAATATTGAATTTAACAATTGGAATGGTAATAGTATGAAAAATTATCAGAAGTTTTGGGCTGGAAGTAATTGAAATGGTTATGGTTTTTGAAATTTTTTATTTTATTAGGATATAGTTTAAAATATTCAATTCTTTTTCTAAAGGATAATTATTTCCTTTTAAAATATAGATATGTATTTGACAAAATCACTAAAAAGTAATGATGGTTTTGGTTGGGGTTTGGTTATGTGTTTATTTAAATAATACTTTATAAAAATGTGTTGACTTAAATTTAATGGTTTAAAAAAAAATTTATTTGTAATTAATAGTTTTTTAAATGTTAAATGGTTGGTTTAATTTAATAGAATCTATGTGTAATGTTTGATAATGAGATATTTTTTATATTTGAAATATATTAATGTCAATAAAACATTACATGGATATGTTCTGTATAATGGAATTGGGGTAAGATCTTCCCCCTTGGGGGTTTGGTTGAACTATATATACCCATGATAAACCCTTCCATCAAGAATATATTGATTATCTATTTATGTGTAAGGTATATGTGAATCCAGTCCCTGAGTGGATGATAGATCCCTGAGGATGGGTATATTATTCTTGGGTTTCTATTTTTAAACTCATGATGGGTATATTATCTCAGGTGGGAGATTGGTAGTAATAGGCATTGAAACATTGTCAAAGACGCCCCAACACAAGGTCAAACACATATTTACCATTCAATAGGTGAATATATATCTTCGGTTAGGATATATTTGTTACATGGTATTGAAATTTTTATATAGTGGTTTTGTAATTTTTTCATCAGTGTTACTTTGTGGCATCTTGATTTATACTCACAAAAAACTCATTACTCCATCGAAGATGGATACTCTAGTACATTTCATGGTTTAGTTGTAGGATACATTTTTAGGGAATTTCCCCATAGTATATGGTTTTTCATGGTGTGTTAGGGAATAGAATGGGTGGCAAGACACGAAAGGACTATGGTCTATTTGGGGATAAGTTTTTGATTCAATTATAGTTTATTATATTCTTATTACATTTATATGCTTCAACCTTGGGGTATCCATTGATAAATGTGTGGCATACCACCATCTATAGCATGTCATGGATTTTTTATATATTGGAACATTCATTTTTGTGATATATATATCATGATGTTATAACTATTTTTATTAATTTGTACTATTATTAGTAATTTTACTTGAGCATATATTCTCTAAACTTTTTAATAATATAATGTCAATATAATTCCATAACCTCATTCATATTGGGAGGTGTTCTTGTGGTGTAGAAAAGTTTCATTATTCTTAGAACATGTCCTTAGTTCGGGGTGGTGTGGAATTACAATGTGTTATAAAATTTATTATTTTGTATTAAAATTTTGTCTTTCTAGATACGATAATAGGTTTTGTTGGGTCTCAATAAATAGATCATTTCTAAGTGTGAACAACACATCCACAGGGGAAACCCCATGTACCCATGTATGAGACTTATAGTTCCATGAAATATATTTTTATTATTTTCTTCAATTATCACTATGATTGGGACATATGGTTTGTGATGTTACTGGTTGATGTTAATTATACTCTTGGTCTGGTATGAAATGTTACTTCATGTTATTGAATGCATTATTTCATGATCATATTGATTCATCTGACATTCATCATGTCTGTTACATGGGACCCATATGTTGATCTCTTACTACCTATGGTCTATAATAACATATTATTGTATCTACCTATTATATAACTACATCTTGGCACTGTTAACTATTTATTACAAATGGGTCTAATTATTTAAAATGAATATAGAATGGTATATGGTTTTTCCCATAAATGGTTATTGAAGAATCTAACATGGTAAATTCCCAATAAGATCCCTCGATGAAAATACTAATAAAATTGGGTGTTAAATTATGACCTAGATCAAATAGTGGGACATTAAATAACATTAAAGGTTTATTCCCTTTTACATTATTAATAAAATCCTCTCCAACAAAGACATAATAAATTTATCATCTTGATAAGTTATGGATCATTTTGAAATATGAATTTTATGAGATTTAAGAACATGGGAATGTTATTCTAAAAAGTATGTTTTATTTTAATTCATTTTTGAAATTTGAATCATTAATTGTGTTAGTTAATTAAATTAAGGAATGAAAAATACGCTTTGAATTTTTATTTTATGGTTTTTGTTAGTTCTTATTGGACTATATGAAAATTGATGATTGTTTTAATAAAAACATTTCTCAATTAAAAAAAAAATAATATGAAATAAAATGAGTTAAAAAATTACAATCCTAAGTGAAAGTGAATAAATAAAAGAGGGAGAACAATATAAATAAAATTTTGAACACATGGGAGTACGATAACAAAGTTCATGATCACCAAGGAATAACACCTATATCTCCTCCCCTAAGGACTTCATAAGATTTGTAATCCATTAGATTCAATTAAAGAGAACAATCCTGATATTAATGAAACAAAAATTTATTAAAAACCATCAATGAAACCCCATCCCCTATAATATTAAAGTAAGCGATCTCCTATTACGTCACACTCAATAGTAGTAGTGACATAATCCATCAATTTAAATATAGTTATAACATGTCACCTAATATAACATTGTGATAACCTAATCCATATCATTATTTTAAAAATGATGAAAATGGAATTTTTTATTGTAATCACGTTGAATCAGACACACATCCCTCCATTTAAAAATAATTAGCGATGAAATATAATATTGAGGGGGGGAGGAAAATGCAGAAAAAAATGTGAACATAATAAGATAGAATAATATATCATTGTGGAATTCACAATGGAATAATAATATCTAAAATTTCATTTAATGATCTCAATGGGGTGTATTTATATCCGATGGGGTGTCTAAGAGGGTTCTTGTGCCTTTTGTATTGATTCTATAAATTTTGAGGTCAAATGGTCTATGTGGGAATAAATTAATTGATTAATATTAATTATATCTCAAGGACACTACATTATCATTGTTTATCAAAATACATATAAAAGAACATATGGGCCAAATTCTTCATTTCTAGGTTCTATTGGCTATTCAGTGGTTCCCATCATGTAACAAATAATACCTAAATTGGGAGGGAGGAAACATACACTATCATGTTACACTCTCTAAATAATTTTTGTAATGTTCCCTCATCATAACATTTAAAAAATATAATCACAAAAAATTATGAAATGAAAATGATTGAATAACTTTTTTGTGTTTTATAGAAATGAATACATCCCAAAATAGAGACATGTAAAATATTCTAGAACATTTTAATTAGAAATAACACATAATATTTTAAAATAATATAAATGTGGTCATGATTCAATTATAACATAAAATAATTTGAATACATCATAATGATTTTAAATAAATAATTTTCAATAATTGAACAATTAATTTTGTGGGGTCATTGGTGATGGATTTATAAAATAATTTAAATTAATAATTATAATTCAAAATTTTTCCCTTTGGGATTAGAAAATAAATAATATCACTACACATTCAACAGTCATGAATAATTCAATTTAATTAATATTATATTTTCAATATTATTTAATAATTAAAATAGGTGTTTAAAAATACGTCTCTACACTATAATATAAAATTTTTATTTTTATATAAAAATAATCTCTAAATATTATATTAAAAACATAATAACAATGAAATTAATTGAGAGTTAAAAATTTTGAAAATACCTTAAACCATTTAAATATATTCATCGAGAGACAAAAATATAAATTATATTTCATAATTGCCTCCAATAAAATAAATTTTAAAAAGGTATTCAAGAAATCATACCTTCAATGACATCACCTTCTCCCCATTGGAATCATCATAATAAACATAAAAAAGGATTAATTAGATAAAGGTAATTATTTTATATCAAGATGGGGCCCAAGTGTAAAATATTTTAAATGGAAATTAATATTTCATAACTTATAATATATGATAAAAATGATTTGAATTTAAGAAAACATTCCACATTTTAAAACATATATACAAAACTAAAAAACTATACATTAAAAATGTTATACAGGTTAATTGAATTATGATAAAAAATACCTAAGTATGTTTCATAAAAATATGACTTCAAAATATAGATATTATTGAAAGGAATATATATGAAGGAATTTATTTAGATATTAATAGAAATGTGGTTTCCCTTAAATTGATGCATGTTTTAAAATGTATAGGCCTCCCACAAATGCATGTAAATCATTACTAATATACTAATCATAACAATCTGAACCAAAGAATATAAGAATTCTTTTAAGATAGAATTAATTCAGGATGAAAATAAAAGGGTATTATTAATATTTACATGATAAATGTTTAAAATTGAGAATATAAATCTATAAATATAAAGGTTTATATTATGAAAATATTAACAATTTTCAATATTGGAAAATTATAATAGTGGTTAATAATTATTCGTAATAAGTAAAATAAAATGAATGATATTAATTACATTTAAAAAATCCATTAAAAATAAAATATTTCTTAAGAAAGGGGTTTTTGATTGGAAATTTACTGAAAGAGAGATTACCAATATTAAATTAAAAAATAGATATCCAATATAAATTGAAATGGAATCGAAATGAATTCCCACAATAACTATGAATAGATTTAATGCTTTCAATCAAAAATTTAATACAAAATATTTTTATTTTATCTTTTAAAAAAATATTCAAATGAATTACAGTAGTATTGTATTCAACTATCAATAAAATCACAGACTATTATAATTGAATAGTACAATGAAACATAAAATTGAAAATATTTTTCCATATATAGACTATAAAAATAAAAATTCAATTTAATGGAAAAAAAGATAGACCAATGAAATACAGAATTAAATTTCTATAATTTCTTCTGAAATTTAGATTGATATTGTGGAATATATTTTCAATTAAGAAATTTAATGATAAATTAATAAAATACTAATATTGAATATAAATGTATTTTGTAAACTAATAATATTTAAGAAGTACCCATATACTGTATCCAAATCCTATTATTCATATACCTTGTTGTTCATAGGGAATTTATAATGATAAATTATACGTACAAAATAGACAATAATATAGAGAATTTAGTAACAAAAATATGCGTTTATAATTGATATTTGACAAATATTTTGGAACAAAAATTTTCATATTATATGTATTTCTATAAGAAAAATGATATTTACTTGATAATTTATTTGAGTATAGGTTAATTTATTTTGTTCTAATGTATCAAGAATTTTTTCATTTATAATCATAAATTAATTTTTTTTCCTCATTCAATAATTAATTTTTTTCGATATAAACCTCTATAAAAGGGTATTATTAATATTTTAGAAGATAATTCATTATGAATTAGACCATGATAACCTTTTAAATAATGTTTGGAACAGAAAAAATCTGGAACCAATATATTTCATTGATCTTAGAATGTGATTTTTTATATTCTTCCATTTTTATTCCAATTTTAAGAAATCTAGTTTCTTAATTATTTTCAAGAGTAACTCATAAATTTCTTTAATGAGTTGATACTTATAAAAACTAAAATGATTATATGTCATTTTATTAAAAAATATGTTTGTTTTGAGTTCAAAAAATCATTGGTTCAATTATTCTATGAAATATTTGAGATCTCCATAATCTTGACGGCTATATGAATAAGAAGAATTTGAATAGGAACATAAGGAAAATGAATTTTAATTCATCATCTTTTATAAGGATAATATAAAATGAATCAATTAAGGATGATGAGGAGGAGATATTGTTACCCCTTACACTCTATGTTATCAATTTCAATTACTTTTTTTACATTTTTTTTCTCTTTCACATTCTTTTTGAATAACAGGAAATCTAGCTTGATGTTCCACTATTTATTGAAACAATTTTACTAATTCTTTGGTTCACATTTTATATTTAACTTTTTTTCAAAATGGTAAAACTTAATTTAATTAAAAAAATTTCTTTTCATCATGATAGATTATTTAAATCAATCATCAGTTCTAAAAGTGTCACCACTGGATGCCTTAAATGAAATGAAATTTTTTATCCTTTAATAATATTTCTTCCATCACTATAATCCATTTCATTATAATATAATAGTCAATGAGTGACCCTATAAGTTCTATATTCCCCAAAATATTGATATAGATTAATTATAGTATTGCTATGAATTTATGCTTTCACGGTCTTGGATAAAACCCAAAATATATTCTTCCAAAGTGCTTCTATCAAATAAAAATCTGCCAAAAATTTATTCCATTTAATATATCAGTAAATATAGTTAAATTGTCTGAAAAAAACTCAATGTAATACATAATAAGGTGTCAAAAAAGCATCTTATTACATATTACCTTGTATTATTATATTAATTTGTGTATGGGTTTATAACATTTAAAATATTACAAATTTCATGAGAAAATATACAAGATTAAAATCTATTAGATTCATTATGGTCTAAGACACAATAGTTTTAATTATTGTTTTTTACAACATTGAATAACGTAGAAATATCTTTAAGAGTCCACTTGCCTTCTAACTCTTAATGTGGGGTATATCCATGCATCAATTTTTTTGAAAGAGGTAACCTATAAAAATAAGATATGTAGTCATACTATTTTGTTCTAAATACGATTATAAAAAACATATAAAAATAAATGTACTTTGATTGAATAACCCTTTAGATAACTATTGTTATTCAAGTTTGATAACATCCTAAATATTTTTTTCCTTTAACCAGTTTATTTTTTTATAATAAAATATTACCTTTGAGAGAAATTTTTTTATATGTTAAAATGCAATGGGTGGGGCTTTAATTTTCTTTTAAAAAATATTTATTAAACATTAATGAGTTAAAAATAAATGAATTAATTACAAATAATAATTTTAATATAAGTTTAATAAATAAAACAGTTTATCCAAAATAAAAAATAATGAATATAAGAGAATTTTCCAACGACGTTCCCGAATCAGCCACACAACTTTCCGATGTCTCCACCACAATGTATGCTAGAGTATATACAATACCCAAGATTACAATAAAAATCCTAACATTATGCACTGTAAAGTAAATCCCAAACACCCTCGTATGAAATAATGTGATCACATTTCCCCTAAAACATATTTTTAGTGAGAATTTTATCTATCATATTATAGGTTGTAATAATCAATCCCCTCACATATCGTTGAGAGAACTGAATTACATTCATTAAAGACCATAAATGAAAAAAATATGGGTTTCTTTTTTATGATCATGTTGAAGCATGTAATCCACTCACCAATTATAATTAGTAATAAAATAAATAATATAAATGTTTGAGAGAGATAAATGTGGAAGGAAGATTGAATAAAACAAAAATATATATATCTCTAGTAGAGTAAAAATGGAAGACTGATATTTTTACATTGTGAAAAGTAACTTAAAAAACCCATGTTGATGTATATATAACATTTGGGGACGGTGGTATTTCTTTGCCTTCAATATTGATTTTTGGTATTGAAAAGTGAAGGTGTCTGATGGGGATATCCTCTTACTATGATATACTATTGTATCCTGAGTCCAACAAATAGTTAGAAGAAATTGAATAAATAATTTGTTATATCATGGTCCAACTGTATGACTTTTAGTACCTGCATATTGAAGGCTCAAAATACATCTTTCCTAGTCCTCTTATGAACATTATTTTGTAATGTACATTTATGAAAAAAATTCAAAATAGACACACTAAATCCAATGAAATGAAATTTTTAGAATCATATAACTAGTTTTCTTATTATTCAGGAAAACTTAATAGACTTATATAAACAATAGCGGCATTGATAAATATATTGAAAAGAAAAAAGGGTGTATAATATTCATATTTATTGTAACGAAACTCTTTTATTTATGAATATACCCTGTGTATGAGAATTTGTGGGAATTATGAATGTATAGGATATTAGTTATTAGGATATTTTTTTGAGATTGACCCCTTGGGTGTGGTAGACAAAGGGTATATGTAGTATTTAACAGGTCATCAGAATGATTGGTGTTAGATGGAGATGATATTTTTATAAAACCATAATTGGTGATGGAGTTATAGAATAATGTATAGTATTCTAAATACATATACACCATGAGATATAAACCATTATGTTTTTTAGATCTGTTAAGTGTTGTGCATGATAGTCACCCCATTTTCAATATGTCTGACCATAGACAGAGTAAGAGATGATAGGATTAGGAAAGTGTGTGGGAGCCTGGAGTTTGGAATTTTCATGAATGGTCTATATGACATTGTGATAGGAGTGAGTATTATCCCAATATATATGGATTTAGTGAGATCTTGTTTGATGGATTATGTTATTGGAACTAGTTCCCTATAACACATAATTTAGGATTTTTTGAGTCTTTTACTAGAGATATGTAGTAGTAAAATAAAATTGTTTCAACCCATTTATATTAATTCTTAAGAGAATTAGAGATATGATAAAATATTCGGCTCGAAATATGGGGATATATTTAGTGCTTCCTTGTTTGAATTGGTTCATGCGAAGAAACAAATGTTCTATTTCCATATTCATAGGATAATTTAAATGAGGATGGTCATTCAAATATATGAGCGTGTATAATGTGAATTGTTTTGGTATGGGGTTAATGAATGGAGTATAACATTTGGTTATTGAGATGGAGGATTTTCATGTTATTATCCATGAAACATGTATTGTGTCTAGTGGTTTTTGAGACATCATATATGATACACCTAGTAGGTCATATCAGTAAACCATAGTCAGAGTTTTTTTTATTATAAAGGCACATTGGACATTGTTTAGTAACACATTAATCTAAGGATGAGATGTCATTTTTTAAAGATATGGAGGGTATGAAAGTTTATTCTTATAATTTATAAGTAATTGAGCTGATAGGCTTATACATGGATAATTGATTGTAAGGTGGGACTAAGATTATGTTTTATTAATGGTAATTTCATGGGATATTTTAAATGTCAAACCACATTGGTTCACTATGAATCATATCGTGTTTGGGGGTAGAGGGACTGAAAATTAAATAGCCTTACCCTATAGAGTTGTGTATATTCATCTATTACCATGGTGAAATCTGTCACATAAAAGACATATTTTAAAGGTATTTTTCATTTAATTTACATCCTTTCTGTGTTTTGGGGGTTTCCCTGGGTTTTAGGGAGGAATAGATGAGTATTCATGAATCAGGCCAAACTGTGAGCTCAATTCCAGATTAAAAAAATAAATTTTGTATCTTTTATAACTTTTACATTTTTAAACATTTTTCATCCATTAAAATTCCTACTTCACCTCCCCTAAACTATTAACACCACCAAGATAATTTGAATCTTTTAGAAATCCATAACCAGGGTTTATTTGGGTTTTTATCTAAGGGGTTGGGCCTGCCCAAAAGCCCAATTCCTGTTTTAAAAATAAATTTTTTATGTTATAACATATTCAATATTTGGGATTTATAGGTGATTCCAAGTCTCACCCAAGCCCAATTAATCCAGTAGCGCGTCCGAACACTCTCCCACCTTTTTGGAGCTCTGGATTATTGTGATGTGGTGCCGAACTTCATAGTATTCCTCAAAGCTCCCATATTTGAAGTGGTAAAGTATTTCTTTCATAACACTCTCAATTCTCAATATTTTTCCTCCATTACAATTCCTAAATGAGATAATACATCTTTTTAGAACGTACCATAAATTTGGGCTCTTTTAAATTTCATATACTGGAGTTTTGGAGTGATTACTTCAAGATACTTCAAGTAAATGAGCCCTTTTCTTTCCTCTTTCAAATTATTTTGGGTTTAACTGATTGTTCATAGGGTTTATTCGGTTATAATTGAGTTCTATAATATCCAGAAACTAGTATTTCGAACCAAGGGTTTAACTTTGGTCTTTCTTGGCCATTTTTTGTGGTTTTAGGTTTGATCTAGTTCTCTCTTGGTGCGGCGGGGGAGCGATTTGATTTTCGCAAGGAGATTCAAGGGTTTTTGTTACATTGGTAAGTGATTCCATTGTGTGTGCAATTTTTGTGAATTAGATTTCTGTTTTAATGGTACCTTAATGTTTATTTCACTTGAATTTTTCTGTAAAAATTGGTTTTAGTTGCATTTATAATGCAAATGAATTTTAAGTTCCAATTTTTGGTGAAATTGGGGGTTTTTCATCCAAATATTTTATTGGTTCATTTTTGGATGCCCCATAACTGAATTTTTGGGTTCATTAAAGTGTGTTGAACTGAATTTTTTTTAATAACTTACAAGTGTTAACATAGTGTGAAAAGTGGATATCTTAAAGAGCTTTGGGTGCAAAACAATGTGATGTTTTTAGAGATTGTTTTATTGAAATAAAATTATTTTATTGTGTGTATTAAATGGTAAAAAATGTGTGTAGCTACTGTACAATTTGTTTTTGACCAGTAGTGATATTTTATATTAAAAAGTATGTGTGTTGTTTGCTGAAATTTTTTGAGCACAAAAGGGGGAAGCCCGGGTACCTAGGTGGGGCGGATTTGTACTAGTACGGCTAGTGGATCGGATGGGTTTTGTCCCTGTTCCACTTAGCATCTGGATAACGACAACTCTAACTAAACTATTTGGATGATGATTTGGTACCACTATGTTATGTGTATGTTCCCTACTAGTGGCTCGTGCACGGGAACGTATTTTTCTATGGTTACTCTACACCAAGGTAAGAGGTGCATAGGGCCCGAGACAACCTAGTGCTTAGGGGTGTTCCTGATTTTGATGCTCATTGGATTTGTGGTATTTACCATTGTTGTGGGTTGTTTATGGAAGAAATTTACAGTATCTCACATGTCTATTTAATGTGCTAGAATTCTGAAATTCTCGGATTGAAAACTGTTTTCATTTGAAAGTTGCATTTCTTTGAATTTTAGTATTGTTTCACCTTGTGTATTAAAATTGCTTGTTTTGTTCACATTGTATTGCATGATATTTGGAATCATCTGGTGGTATCATATTGGTCTTAGGCTCACACCTTAATTACACCCCTTGGGTGCAAGTAGACCTACTTATTCTTGACTCAGGTAAGGGGAAGGCTAAGGGTGATGGCTGCTTGGGATGTTAGTCCCCATCGTTGGGGCGGAGTTGCGGGGATGGCTTGCGGGTGATGATCCCCTTGTCGTGTGGAGTCCAGGGGGATGTATTTATGTTGTCATTATTTGTTTTTAGACCACTTTTAGTGTCTTTAAACATATGTATTCAGATCTGGTTTTGATAAGAATAGTTTAGCATGAAAATTTCAGATTCTAATAATTGACTGTTTTTTTATGATTTATGCTTTCATACTCGGGTAAATCATTCCCAAACCAGATTTGTTTGATAGCCGGGGACTTGTGCCAGCCCGTGGGGATAGGGAACGCCCTCCGGGCCTTGACACGGGCTGGGTTTGGTTCCATTAATGGTGGAGACCAGATCCGGTTCGTGACAAAATGGTATCAGAGCAGGTTTATGTTTTTGGTTTATATTGTTATTTTGGGATGAGTCGGGATAGACAGGAGCTAGGACTATCGGGGCTCGGGGTATTGCTTGTGAGTAGGGTGCCTGGCCCGCACCTCTCATGGAAGACCTTGAGTCACTAGAGGATTTTGGAATTTACTGATTGACTTCGCTTCCAGGTGAGACGTGTGGGTTATAGACCACATGTGGACATCAGGCAGATGTGGAGTAGTTGTTTATTTTATTACAGGAATGTGTTTATTTTATTTATATTTTATGTATTTGATTACAATTTTCAGAATTGTGGTATTGACTACTGTTTTGTGACTGTTTCATTTTGTAGCAACATGCCTCCCTGATAAGCTCCCACGCACCCACAGGATGAAGCTGGAGAGTGTTCTCCCACGCCGATTGATCAGAGGCTCGTGGAGGCTATTGTTCGGGCTATCCATGCTTTGGGACAGGGACCATCTCATGCTCCTATTCCTGTTAGGGCATAGGTGAAAGGTCCTAGAAAAGATAAAGCAAAAGAGTTTCTGAAAAACAAGCCTCCTACCTTCCGAGGTAGCATAGAACCCCATGAAGCAGAAGAATAGCTCGAGAAGATCGAGCATATGTTTGAGTTCCTGGAAAAACCCGAGGAGCTCAGTGTGAAGTGTGACTCCTTTCTATTGGAGGGTCCCAGCCGTAAATGGTGGGAGTCAGTGCTTCAGTCTTGGAAGAATGAGCAGATGCGCTGGGGAGATTTCAAGGATGTCTTCAATGAACAGTACTGCCCTGAGGTGTTGGCTTATGCTAGGTCTAGAGATTTCACAGAACTTGTTCAGGGGAATCTATCTATGACGGAGTATGCCAACCGTTTTGCTGAGTTGGTTCGGTATGCTCTAGAAATTGTCTCTAATGAGCAAGAGAAGCCCAAGAGGTTTGAGAAAGGCTTGCGACCAGAGATATACTCCCAGGTGTTCTTGTTTAAGATGAGGACCTATGCTGAGGTTGTTGACCGGGCGTGAATGGTGGAGATTGATAGGAAATGTAGGGCTGGTTTCTATGGTCCAGTATCAGCAGTGGGAAGTGGCATCTCCTTAGAGAAGAAAAGGAAGCGGGAGGATCATTTGAAGAAAGGAGGGGGCAGTTCAGGCAACTCTTTAAGGCAGTTTTCTTCTGCGGCTTCTGATGTGAGATCGTTCGTGTGCCACCAATGTGGGAGGACTGGGCATATCCAACCAGCATGCCCTCTTCCTCCGAAGCCTTGTTACCAGTGTGGACGTATAGGGCATTTTTAGTGCTTTTGCGGTGTGGCACGTCTACTCCCAAGTGGGGCAGGGTCAGTGGCTTCAAGCGGAGTGCCAGCAGAGTCCAAGCCGTTGAGGACTGGGGGATCTCTATTTGGTGGACGTGGTGGTTGGGCTAGATCATTTTCTAGGCAGATCCAGTTCATGTAACATCCACAGACTAGCGGTCATCCTCAGGCAGATACTAGACATCTCCATGCAGTGGATCAGTCACCAGCAGGATCAGAGGCGGGACCATCGACAGTTCGAGGTGCCGTTCCAATCGCATCTTCTATACCTACTACTCCTTTTGATACCGGTGCCTCTGTTTCATTCATTTATGGACATTTTGTTGACATGCTAAATTCTCCAACTGATTTGATGTCTTTTGTGATGGACTTGGTGACACCGTTGGGAAAGAAGAAGGAGCAGGGCCTTAGGTGCCCCTCGTGTACACTTTCTGTGTCAGGGGTCGAGATGGAGTGGGAACTCTTGGTCTTAGATATTGACCTTTTTGATTTCATACTTGGGATGGATTGGTTAGTATACTTCCAGGTACACATCGATTTATACAGATGGCGTGTAAGTTTCACGGCACCTGATGGGAGTCTTTAGGTTTTTCATGGAGAATGGGATCCACGATCATGTCACGCAGGGCCTCCACTCCCAGAGTTGGGAAGTGTTATCTTCCAGTTATGTTTTCTTGTGCTAGAGGATGGTATTTCTCCTGAAAGTGCACTACCTCGTGTTGTGAATGAGTTTCCTGAGGTATTCCCAGATGATTTTTCAGGTTTGCCCCCAGAGCGGGATGAAGAGTTTTTGATTGATCTGGCACTGGGACATAGCCGATATCTCTTCCCACTTATCTCATGGCCCCCACCGAGTTGAGGGAATTAAAGATACAGATGGACAACTTAGAATACAAAGGATTCATTCTCATGAGCGTCTCTCCTTGGTCCGCTCCTGTGTTGTTTTCAACAAAGGCTGATGGATCCCTCCGATTGTGCATTGACTACCGGAAGCTGAAGAAGGTAACAATTAAAAAAGAATAACCTTTGCCCAGAATAGATGACTTGTTTGATCAGGTGAAGGGAGAAAAGTGGTTCTCAAAGATAGACCAGCGTTCAGGGTATCATCAAATCAGGGTGAAGGAGTCAGATATCCCTAAGACAGCCTTCTGATGAAGGTACGACCACTTTGAGTATTTGGTCATGCCCTTCAGATTGACAAATGCTCCAGCGGTATTTATGAAACTTATAAATAGGGTGTTCCATCATTATCTCGATTCCATTTTTGTGTTGTTCATGTATGACATTCTGGTATACTCTTTCTCTGAGGAGGAACACGAACATCACTTGAGGATCGTTTTGGGTACATTACGAGATCACCGCCTCTATGAAAAGTTGTCAAAGTGCACTTTATGGATTAGAGAGTTGAGATTTCTAGGTCATCTGATCTCAGAGCATGGAGTTCAGTGGACCCTGAGAAAATTAGTGCAGTCATGTCGTGGGAGAAACTGAAGATTTTGTTCGAGATCAGGAGTTTTCTTGGCTTGGCTGGTTATTACAGGCGATTCGTTCGGGATTTCTCTCGGCTTGCATCACCAATGACTTCCCTCACCCAGAAATGGGTGATGTTTGTATGGGGTCCAGAATGTCAGGCATCGTTCGAGGAGCTAAAGAGGCGGCTGACTACCGCCCCCGTGCTGATTTTTCCAGAGGCTGGAAAGAGATATGTGGTCTATTGTGATGCTTCAGGTATGGGTCTTGGGTGCGAGCTTATGCAAGATTATCATGTGGTCTCGTATGGCTCTCGCCAACTTCAACCACATGAAAAGAACTACCCAACCCATGACTTGGATTTCACAGTGGTGATGCATGCTTTGAAGACTTGGCATCACTACCTCTTTGGGGATAAGTTTGTGGTATACTCTGATCACAAAAGCTTGGCTTATATCTTCTCGCAGGAGGACCTCAACATGAGGCAACATCGCTGAATTGAGTACTTGCAGGGGTTTGACTTTGACATTGTCTATACCCCAGGCAAGGGTAATGTAGTGGTCGACGCTTTGAGTAGAAGAGTTCCAGTGTAGGCATTGAGGAAGTCTAGTGATGAGTGTACATTGATGGGTCTCTTTTCTCAGATGCATGTGGTGACCAGGGAATACAATGGAGTGGCATTCTTGGAAAGCATCCAGTTGACTCCTACTCTATTGGAGTTGATTCAGCAGGAACATCCCAGTGATGTTCTTTTTTGGTGGTCTAAGCAGTTCCTTCATGGTGGGGAGACATCCTCTGATTGGTCGTTGTCTCCCGAGGGCATCTTGTGCTTCAAGGGCCATTCAGTAGTGCCATTATCTCTACGGAAGGTGGTGATGCAAGATAGCCACCATTCTTAGTGGTTTGTCCATCCGTGTGACACTAAGATCTATTGTAATGTTCGTCGGTAGTTTTGGTGGCCTTGTATGAGACGGGACATAGCAGAATTTGTTTCGAGATGCTACACATGTCAGCAGGTGAAAGCAGAGCACCAAAGGCCATTCGGTTTGCTCCAACCACTACCCATTCCTACCTGGAAGTGGGAAGAGGTCGCCATGGACTTCATTGTTGGCTTACCTTATACACCTCGGGGTAAGAATTCTATTTGGGTGGTGATTGATCGTCTGACCAAATCAGCCCACTTCATTCCGATAAGAGATACAACTAAAGTAGATGAGTTGGGCCATTTGTATCGTCAGGAAGTGGTGAGACTCTATGGTGTACCATTAGCTGTTGTCTCAGATAGAGATCCCCTCTTCACTTCTCGATTTTTGGGAAGGCCTTCAGAAGGCATTGGGGTCTCAGATTAAGATGAGCACGTCATACCACCAACAGACGGATGGTCAGACAGAGCGGGTGAATCAGATATTGGAGGACATGCTTCGTGCATGTGTCATGGACTTTGGAGGTTCTTGGGATAGCCATTTGGGATTGGTAGAGTTTTCTTATAGTAATAGTTACCAATCCACAATTCGAATGGCCCCTTTTGAGGTGCTCTATGGTCGACCTTGTCGGTCCCCTCTATGTTGGGATGAGGTAGGAGAGACTTCACTGTTGGGGCCAAGCCTTGTGCAGGAGACTTCTGAGAAGGTCAAGATGATCAGGCAGCGCTTATTGATATCTCAGAGTCGTCAAAAATCTTATGCTGACAGGAGGAGTCAAGACTTAGAGTTTTTTGTGGGTGACAGGGTATTCTTAAAAGTGGCGCCTCGTTTGGGCCATCATCGATTGGGAAAGCAAGGTAAGCTGATGACACGGTATGTAAGACCCTTTGAGATCACCAAGCATATTGGCAATGTGGCATACAGGTTGGCCTTACATTCTCAGTTGACGTCTATCCATGATGTCTTCCACATCTCTCTGTTGAAGAAATATAATCCGGATCAATCCCATGTGTTGAGGTGGGAAGAACTGTAGATAGAGCCTGACTTGTCTATCATTGAGAGGCCGGTGAAAATAGTGGACTCCCAAGAGAAGATACTTCAAGGAAAGTCTATTCCATTAGTCCAGGTTTTATGGCAGCATGAGAATGATACACATGAGACATGGGAGCGAAAGTCATGGGTCGAGGAAGAGTACCCATTCTTGTTTTCCAACCGAGATTCATGTCGACATTCCGGGTCGGAAACTCTTTCATGGTGGGGATAATTGTCACATACAAGACATATTTTAAAGGTATTTTTCATTTAATTTACATCCTTTCTTTGTTTTTGGGGTTTCCCTAGGTTTTAGGGAGGAATAGATGAGTATTAATGAATTGGGCCAAACCGTGAGCCCAATTCCAGAATAAAAAATAAATTTTGTATCATTTATAACATTTTCATTTTTACACATTTTTCATCCATTCAAATTCATACATGACCTACCCTAACCAATTAACACCACCAAGGTAATTTGGAGCTTTTATAAATCCATAACAAGGGTTTATTTGGGTTTTTATCTAAGGGGTTGGGCCTGCGCGAATGCCCATTTCCTGTTTTAAAAATAAAAATTTATTTTGTCATACCTTATTCAATATTTGGGATTTTTAGGTGATTCTAAGTCTCACCCAAGACCAATTAACCCAGCCACGCGTCCGAACTCTCTCGCACCTATTTGGAGCTCTGGTTAAGCGCAATTTGGTGCCGAAGTTCATAGTGTTCCTCAAATCGACCATATTTGATGAGGTAAAGTATTTATTTCATAACTCTCACAATTATCAATTTTTTTCCTCCATTACAATTCCTAAATGATCTAATACATCTTGTTCGAACGTACCATAAATTTTGTCTCTTTTAAATTTCAGATAATGGGGTTTTGGAGTGATTACTTCATGATACTTCAAGTAAATGAACCCTTTTCTTTCCTCATTCAAATTACATTGGGTTTAACTCATTGTTCTTCGGGTTTATTTGGTTATAATTGAGTTCACTAATGTCAAGAAACTAGTATTGCGAACCTAGGGTTTAACTTTGGGCTTTCTTGTCCAATTTTTGTGGTTTTAGGTTTGATCTAGTTCTCTCTTGGTGCGGCGGGGGTGTGATTTGATTTTCGCACGGAGATTCAAGGGTTTTTGTTACTTTGGTAGGTGATTCCATTGTGTGTGAAATTTTTGTGAATTATCTTGTTTTTTTTCATGGTACCTTAATATTTATTTTGCATGAATGTTTCTGTAAAAATTGCTTTTAGTTTCATTTATAATGCAAATGAATTTTAAGTTCCAATTTTTGGTGAAATTGGGGGTTTTTCATTCAAATATTTTATTGGTTCATTTTGGGATGCCCCATAACAGAATTGTTGGGTTCATTAAAGTTTGTTGAACAGAAATTTTGTTTTAATATCTTACAAGTGTCAAAATAGTGTGAAAAGTGGATATCATAAAGAGCTTTGGGTGAAAAACAATGTGATGTTTTGAGAGGTTGTTTTATTGGAAATAAAATTATTTTATTGTGTGTTTTAAATGGTATAAAATGTGTGTAGATATTGTACAATTTTTTTGTGACCAGTTGTGATATTTTATATGCAAAAGGATGTGAGTTGTTTGATTATATTGTTTGAGCACAAAAGGGGAAAGCTCGGTTACCTAGGTGGGGCAGATTTGTAGTAGTACGGCTAGTAGATCGGATGGGTTTTGTCCATGTTCCACTTAGCATCTGGATAACGACAACTCTAACTAAACTATTTGGATGATTATTGGGGAACACTAGGTTATGTTTATGTTCCCCACTAGTGGATCGTGCATGAGAATGGTTTTCTCTATGGTTACTCTACACCGAAGTACGAGGTACATAGGGCCCAAGACAACCTAGTGCTTAGGGGTGTTCCCGATTTTGATGCTCATTGGATTTGTGGTATTTACCCTTGTTGTGGGTTGTTTTTGGAAGTAATTTACAGTATCTCACATGTCTATTTAATGTGATAACATTCTTAAATTCTCGGATTTAAAATTGTTTTCATTTGAAAGTTGCATTTCATTGAATTTTAACATTGTTTCACCTTGTGTATTAAAATTTCTTGTTTTGTTCACATTGTATTGCATGCTCTTTGGAATCATCTGGTGGAATCCTATTGGGATTAGTTTCAAACCCTACTTACACCCCTTTGGTGTAAGTAGACCTACTTATGCTTAACTCAGGTAAAGGGAAGGCTAAGGGTGATGGCGTTTTGGGATGTTTGTCCCCATCGTTGGGGCGGAGTTGCGGGGATGGCTTGCGGGCGATGATCCCCTTGTCATGTGGAGTCCATGGGGATGTCTTTATTTTGTCATTATTTGTTTTTAGACCACTTGTTGTGTCTATAAACATATGTATTTAGATCTGGTTCTGTTAAGAATTGTTTAGCATGAAAATTTCAGGTTCTAATAATTGACTGTTTTTTTTATGATTTATGCTTTCATACTCGGGTAAATCATTCCCAAACCTGATTTGTTTGATACCGGAGCACTTGTGAAAACCCGTAGGGATGGGGATCGCCCTCCGGGCTTTTCCACGGGCTGGGTTTGGTTCCGTTAATTGTGGCGACCAGATCCGGTTCATGACAAAATCGAGGGTAGATTATTGTAATTTAGGAAACAACATCATATGTTGCTGGATAGTTTTTTCATCCATGGTAGAAGAAGTTTTTTTATGAAGAGGAGTACCGAGGGTAATCATAGTTTATTATGGTTTACCTATGTGTGATCATAGTCAGTGGTTTAGTCATGTGATCCTAGTTTGGATGCGACATGACCCATTACAATTTTAGTTATGTTGAATAATTATGAGGTTTTGTAGTTATCACACACTTTTTATAATTAAATTAAGATGCTACTTATTGAGCCTATTTGGATAGGATTGGTAGAACATGTTATGATTCATCCCGTTGAAAATCTTTCAATTTTTTAATATGCCTATGTTATGTAATGGATAATGTCTTCTATTAATATTTGAGTTATTGACTAAATTTCAAGGAGTCATGTGATTTTAGTGTGTTTTGATTGGTTGTTACCCAAATAGATGGGTAATTGTGTGTTAGTGGATATATTCTGGTGCGGTGGCCATATATTTTTTCTTAATTTAAAATATCTCTATGATTGTGATAAAATTAGGTTGGATCCATTTGTACCATTATTGTTGATTATTATTTATCATTTTAGGAGAAATAGGGTTTTTACAAATGAGTATGGTTGGGAAGGATTGAGACAAAAATTTCCTTCAAGAACCTATTCCGGCTATAATCATGAGTATTTCTAGTAAATTACTTTTTTTGAAGTTGATATGGACCATGAGAGGTCTGACCCTACATTTGAAATTAATATTTAGGCTATTAAAATTAATAAGGAACTATATTATTATACCATGGTTTCATGATGTAAAGTTTGCAGTGAATGTGTGTGGATGATGTCCAATACGGGTCATTTTTATGTAATGTTTGGAATATAAAACATAATGAATGGGTTTTTATTTCTAATAGTTTAGTAACAAGGAATCTCCTAGTGTTGTGAGCATCATGTCAACCTTGGTCTTGTGACACTCATGATAGGATGGGTTTCGGATGTGTGGGTTCAATATCTGGATGGCCATGATTACATTATAATCTATTGTACATGTTGTTCTTAGATAATTAAGATTCCTCATAGAATTTTATAGGGAAATATATATTCAATGTTTTTTGAATTCTAATAAAATGTTTCGAGATCAGATTAAATGATGTGATCCAAGAATATTTCAGTTTAAATACATGTCGATTCTCATGTTATGGAACATTGTGTTTTGAGGGAAATTAGAGTTTCAATCCTCAAATCCCACAAGGAGGTAATGTTTTGACCTTTGTGTATGATTTTTATTATCATGGGTTACCATTAGGCATATAGGAATTGGAATTTCTTACTTAATGAAATGTTGATGGTGAAAAATAACATTTAAATATAGTTACCTTAGAGGAGATAGGACCTATTTTGTTTCAGGGAAACAAATGTGGGGGATCATAAAATCAATTAGGAATGTGGTTTTTGATGTAGATAATGAGGATAGATCTTGGATATGTATTTTTTGTCGACACTAGAAATTGCATTCCCAATACTGTGATTGATCATTGGTCTTGAATAGTTTCCTCACATATGGTTCATAATTTATAACCACTAGATATGGGTGGAAGTCATGCTTCTTCCTACATGTGTCTTTTATGAAGCATTTGATTGACATAGTAGTTGGATTTGAGGACTTTTGTTATGGTATAATTTCTGGTGAAAATAAGTTCATACTAGTTTCACCAAACTCATATGTGAGGTATTCTATTGATAATTGAGATTTAAATAATTCTACTAGGAGTGGGACACTATAATGGAATCATTTCAATGATCTATGGTGTAATTCATGGGATAGGGATTTTTCATTTCAATTTTTGAATCTATTTTAGCTTGACATTGTTACAATAATAAATATGGGGATATGTTTGTATTATTTTATTCCTTGTAAGTTTGTTAACTCTATGAATCAAGGTATTTAAAAATTAAGCCTTCATGATGTTTAGGATCCATACATGAGTATGATTTATAATAAGGTGGGGTGGTTGTATGATCCTACCCATATAATGAGGCATATAATAAATTATATTATTATCTAGCCACATATTAAAACATGGGAATGTATTTCTTTGTATGTAAGAGAGGACTAGAAGCACATTAGTGGTTAGAGTATTGAAATTTAATTTTTAGGGATAGTTCTCTAGGGAATGCAGCTAGAACATGATTAGTTCTAACTGTGATCCCCAACCATGTGGACTAATATATCAGAGTTTTTATTGACTTGGGAGGATACATGAGACAGTTCGACCATAGAAGAAAAATTGAAGTTGTATTAGACACATTTTTTTAAACCATACACACCCACTCTTTGGAAAGGTGTTTCCTACATAGTTATCTCCCCTGGGTTAGCACGTGGCGTTTATATTCCATGACATATACCATTGGGTTCTATATAGTGACACCCCATGCCCACCTTCAATAGGATTGGGACTAGTGACTAGAATTAAGTAGGTATATCACTAACTTAGGAGGAATGTTCTATGTGTCTGTATTCACATGCACATCTCCAAGACCACATATTCTAAAATGTAAAAACCCCCAAAAAAATTCAATTATACCACTAAAACAAACCAACCGAGTATGCCAGAAATGTAGAGTGGAGTAATGTATACTGGTCCATAATACAAGTATACTGATATAGAGTCTAAAAAATAAATATTCCAACTTGTTAAAAAATGTATTGGGAGAGATACTCAAAGAAGTAGGACCACCTCGCCCGGTCTAAACCCAAAAAGCTCTATCGGTTCCTGGACATCAATGGAATAAATAAAAATGTCACTCATCTACAAAATACATGACACATGTGGGAAAAGCCTGTGTAGTGGTGAGTATAACAATACTCAATAGGACACATAAAAACCATAATGAAATAAAAAAATAAAATATACATTAAACTCTACAATGTATATGAATACAATATATTTAAATAGTCCATATCCAAATATACTCATACCACGACCCATAGTCTATAGGTATGTCACAATAACCACAGACCAATACTACAAGTTAAGTTTGAATATTTTATAATGCAAATCATATTGGAGCACAAAATCCTAACTCTGATTGCATTGATGATGTCCACCTAAGTTGTCATTCTCATCGGGAACTATAATGATAGAGATGCATTGATCAATATGAATTGGGATATGATACACCTGCACCAAGAGTACTCACTCCATGATAGGGAAAGATCATAGTACACGGTTAAGGATCATTGATAAGGCCATGGGATACACCAATTCAGCTGAAATCACCTTTTATGTAAAGGATCAACTTCTGGTAGGATTGGTCACAATGATACCAAGACTCTTCTTAGGGAACAAGAATAGATATATGATCATTATTTAGGCCTCTCATAAGGGATTCCAAACTATATCATGTAAAATCCTACTGAAGGTACCATACTCTTATAAATAGAAACTGATACAAACTATCCTTCAGAGGAGTGATGAAGGGAACCAAGCCTAACAAAACATGTAAGACATATATTTGAAAAGTGATTCAAGACGTTTAGTATGGTTTACAGAGCATTAATTTCACTCACATGTTATCTCTCATGGCCCGATTATAAACTATATTCAACAGCCCGTTTCTGTAAAAAAAATGTTGTGTATAAGAGGTATACACGATATGTTGAAAGGCTCGCTCATCATGTTCTACTATCTGGGGTCCACCCCTATACTATGGTTTGGTGCCAGTATATGTTGAAGACTCATGTTCTCCTATCCATGTACCAATAAACTTGGTAACCCATGAATTCATTCACGGTATGGCCGTTTGGTGGGGCATACACAATTTAGGTAAGATGTGTAATCCACATCATGTCTGTCTAACAAAAATTATAAATGAATGTCCTCATTGAAGGTTACACACTTTGTGTGATCATGGTCACATGTTTTATGATACTTTACTACCTTATGAAAGCCTAGTTGTCGCTCAGCGGCTCCGAAAAACCATGTATTCTGAAATACATGTCATGTTCATCATGATTTTCTAGAACCATCATTCTTAATATTTTTTTCCAATATGGTCATTTGGTTCTCAATCTGTTTTTCCATCCATTTTTAATATAAATATTAAATTTCACCACGTTGTCATAGCACAAAATTAGTGAGTTTTGGTGCTTTAATTATCTCTGAAATCCGATTCTGACCACCCGCATGAAGAACAATCAATGAAACATATCTAATCAAATGATTAAAAAATCGATCATCATGGTATTTTCACATATTATATATCATATTTTTGTCTTATCTACTAGCATGGATCTTTGGGCCTTGAATCAATGGTTCAATGATCATCTATTCATTTCACGTAAAGAACGTGCAAGAAAGAGGGGGAAAATAAAAATATAAAAAACATTATTAATGAAAATCCTTTATTATTTTTTCATCCACAGTCTATTCCTGTAAGAACAGTCAATAAGCCAAATCAGAAAATAATCAAAATCAACCCAAATTAAATACCAAAATAAACCCAACCCACAGGAATGATCGAATCACGAGTCATCCAGTTTGTGGGTTGATTTGTGTTCATATTTTATTATAATAATGGGAACGATGGAATTGATATCATTATTCTCTACCTCAATGGTGGATTTTTTTGATTAAGAGGATTGATAACTCTATCATTTCTTTTGGAAAGAATTTTCAAGAACGTCCCTCATGATCTTCCATCCAACTTCCATCGCCATTTTTTGTCAAGAGAATTCTCAATGTTATCCCCAGATCCTGCATGAAGTTCTAGGTTTATGATCCTCACCATGGATCACTTATAAAATCGATAAAGTAGATAAATTTTACTGCGTCACTACAAAACAATAGAATAAAAAATATATTCTAAATTTATTATAATTTAAAATTGGTATACATTAACTTTAGTAGTCTTCCCACATCGACCAGTGTTAGGCCTCACCTAAGGTAAAATCACTACTACAAAAGAAGTGACTCCCTCAAATTTATGATAAGTGCTCCTATTTTGATGTTATTCAACATTTTACGGAAAACTACTCAGGCACGGTATTTAATATATTTCATAAATTTATTCCAGGCACACCGGGCCTCAAAATCACATGATGACTTAGCACATCATTTAAAATTTATTCCATATAATATTTAAAAATAATACATGTAAAAATCTGAGACATTATATTATCACCAAATTAGAGAATTGTTTCCCAAAAAAACTGGCTATAAAAAGATGTGGGTACTGCACATGAATTGGATCCTCTCACTCCCATGTTCACTCTTGGAGATTCTTATGCTGCTAAAGAACACACAACACGGGAATTTATTTCCCACATAAGATATACTCTTTCTGTTCTGTGATCTGTACTAGGTAATCAACTAAAATATCTCTATCATTAAGTTAAAGCTCACCCTAGTTGATGAGTTGTGATGGGTCATACATGTACTTCTTCAGTTAGAACATGTGGAAGACATCATGTACCTGGTCCAACTATGGGGGTAGAGCTAAGTGAAACTCTTCCTCATTAACACTAAATATTATCTAAAAAGGTATAATAAACCTCTGAGATAACATGCCACCCCGAAAACA
Source organism: Viscum album (assembly GCA_963277665.1). NCBI lineage: Eukaryota > Viridiplantae > Streptophyta > Magnoliopsida > Santalales > Viscaceae > Viscum > Viscum album. The sequence continues at coordinate 763,230,660 of OY728119.1, read as the reverse complement.
TCTACGCATCCCACGTCTAGGTTAGACCCAATAGAAGACAAGGTCTCCTTCCTCTAAATCTAATGGTCTCCTCTATCTGCCAGAATAAGATTTACGAAGGCTATAAATGGTCTTTATTAACACTTGGATGATCTATATATTTTCATTAGTAGCTACAACCATATTAGGTAAAACGAGTACTGAATCTCATGGGTATGTCCGGTATAGTTGTGACATGCAGGGTGTCCTATATAGAGCCTAGAATAGTCCTAAACTTGTGGTGGAATGACAGTTGTGGTTGTATATGAACTCTATTAGAGGTAGGTGATCCTATAATCTATGAGCGAAGAACATGATACAAGCCAGTAGCATTTCCTCTAGTACCTGGATGCTCTTATCTATTATTCCATCCATCTTTGGATGAATCACATCATACAAGAGTAACTGAGTCCTAAACACCTCCTATAATTACTTCCACAATTGGGATGTGAAATAATTAATAAATGTAGAAATAATCATTGACGGGAATCCCGGGATTCCCACTATTTCTATAATGAATAAGTGTCCCAATCTATCTACTAAATTCTTCTCCTAGATAGTTTGGAAGTGTGATGACTTAGTGAGTTAGTCAATGATCACTCAGATAGTATCGTGACCCATATACGTACATGGTAAACAAATCATGAAGTCCATTTATATCCCATACCACATCCATTCCAGCACCTCTAGGGGTTGATTAAAACCTCCTGGAATCTGGTGCTCATCCATCACCTATATGGATGTAGTGCATCGATAAACAAACTCCAACACTGCCATCATCATTCCTATCCACCAAAACTGACATTGGAGGTTTGGGTACGTCATCTCCACACAAGGGTATACCACTATAGGGGATGTATGAACTCCATCTAAACCTCCTCTCACAATGAAACTTGTATAAATTTGTCATCCATTTAAAATGATGATCTACTCTCCACCTTGTTAATGTACATCAAGTTCAATACCTATGGATATCTGAGCATGTAGGGTCTCATAGTTAGTATCCCTAAGCTATGCCTTTCTAACTCAATGTAAGAGTGCAAGGGTGATTCCCATAGACTGTAGGAAAGATACTGTCTCTACAACCATGAAGGATAAATGTAATTAGGCCAACTACTTTGATACCCCATTAAGAAATTGTTAACTAGATCTCTTGCTGAGAGAATCTACCACCACATTCCCCATCCCATAGGTATAAACAAACTAAATGACATTGTAATTTAGGAAATATAGTTGTCTGATCTATCTCTAGATTAGATCCTTTTAAGATAAAATACACTTGAAACTCCTACGGTCATAGTAGAAGATAAACCAATTACTCATCATGTAGTGTCACCCAATATTAAATGAAAATACAACTGATGCTAACTCAAGATCACTGGTCATGTAGTTCATCTCATGTGTCTCATATATCAAAATATATAAAAAATCACCACATGCCTATACACTAGGAAACAACCTAGTTCAGTCCTGGATGCATTACATAATATCATGTCCTAAACATCATCCTCTAGATATCTCAATATCGGAGCGGTTGTAAAACATTGCCTCAACTATGTAAAGGATTCACCTTCCGGGTCAAAGATTTCATAGGTGCTCATATCGTTGAGAAATTAGGTATGAATCTCCTGTAAAATCATGTCTTCCCTAGGAAACATCATACCTTCATCATGCTCCTAGATGGATCACATGAAAACAGTACCTCCACATGGGCTATGTCCACTGCCACTCCACCCACTGAGACAATTAGTCTAAAAAGGATGACTACCTAAATCAAGAACTGGCACTTAGAAAGTGTCCATTAAAGGTTGTTCTCTCAGAGTACATCTAGCACCGTCCATAGGTTTCTCATGTTATATTCCTCATACCCAGATTACACAAGGATATCATCAATTAAGACACCATTTTACAGACTATGTAAGGTTGAATGATATGATTTAGGGGTCCCATGAAAACTAATAAGTTGCTCGTCAATCGAAAGGGAACCACCATGTACCCAGAATGACCATAGATATGTAAGAATGTTGTCTTCAAAATATCCTCATCCTATAATTGCAGTTGGTGATAGCCTAATCGAATGTCAACCTTCTAGAACCACCATTCCCTGCTGAGCTGGTCAAGGAGGTCATCAATCCTTGGTAGCGGATACTTATTCTTCACTATAACCCGGTTCAATCATCAATATTCCACACACAACCTCAATATATTTTTACTCTTCATTAAAAAAATAGTTCCACCTATGGTGAAACAATAGGCCACATAATTCCATTCCTCTATAAGTCCTCGTACTTCACCCTCAGCTTGCGATGATCTACTAGAGACATCCAATATTCTGGTGAGGTTATTGTTGTCATCCAGTGATGTAGGTCGATGCAGAATTTAATCTCCCAATGGGGTGGCTAACCTTGAAAATATTATAGAATAACATCATATTACTCATCCAATACTGTAGGGAACTGAAAGCTCATAACATTTGTAGCTCTGAGGATAAGGCTAGCCAACACATGAGTGGTCAGATGCACCCTTATATCCAGGAGGCCATATGGTCCAGCACAGTTTTCCCTTTCTCCATCAATGAAAAACCTCATCTCATTATTGTGGATACACCACAACATTAACATAGAATATTCAATAAACGTATGAACCAAAGATTTACAATCCCTACTGAGAATAATGTTGTAAGGTTAGGATGCTACCCCCAACAGGTTCCAACCAAAAATCACATCTCAAAGGGTTATATCACACTTTCGAAACAAGTGTATTTTCATCTTGTCACCTCTTATAGGATTCTCCAATGGTAAAGGTCGAGTGAGTGGTTCTTCTATAATCTGTAGATCTCGTACAAGGTATGTAAGGAAAAAATAAGGATTCGAAACTCTATCTATATGTATGGTTTATAAGGTATAAGAGATACGGATAATACCTTGGATCATCCCTACATTCCATTGGTTGTATTCCTCGATGACATGTAGCTTCTATAGCCCCTATCCTCCACCCCCCGATCATAGTGTGTACCTTATGGGGTTCGTAGTTGTATTATGTTGAAAAATATGCCACCTCATATAGCTCCCCCTACACATATGTGAAGTCCTCCACCTAGTGGATCTACCTTCACACTTCTTGATTCTACATCAGCGAAACTTCTATTTTCCCCATATAAATAGCATGATAGGATGGGAATTTAATAGTGAGATGTCCCTTCTCATCGCATATGTAGAATAACAAATCCCCATGATGACTGAATCTCTCATGGGAGCCACGAACCACAAATACCCTATCCTAGAAATTCCTATACCTCTTCCCACATCTAAATTCCTGTGTCTGATATCAGCACCCTTCTGTTAAGGTATCTACACATATATACCTACTGCTCATTATTTCTAGCTACATCTTATTAGACATGATGATCTGGAACAAACAATCTTTCCCGATCACTCTAACATACATCAAAATGCATAGAAGTATATCATTAGGTCAAGATGTCCCAATGTATATCAGGATCAATGTTCCAAGCCCTGGACTACTTATCAATGACCATATCCATCTTATACATGGAGAGGTTGCTGAAAATCAAATAATGGTCAGTCAGATCAAGATACTATAGTTTAGCTGAAGATGATCATATATACCCACTCCTCTTAATGTAATAAGAGATTACACCTATCTATAGAGATGATCGACCAACATCCATGAAATAGTCTCATATTCATGAGTCTGCGTGGTCAAAATCCACCATCTCCCTACCAAACCATGAATAAGGCTCACCACAATGAACAACATCTGGTCCACTGATGTCCTCTCTAGTTGGAAACCTCTGATCACTGACTCAAGCCAGCCCCCAATAGCCTGAGGGTCAGGATCTCCTAAATACATGAGGGGTATTTATCTCAAGACTCATGGAGAATTCTCAACCATACCTCCTCATCATATAGTACTTCATGTACCACATTATACTCTACTAGTGGAGGTATTGGTGTTGAACCACCTAAATGAAATATATTGTAAACATGACTTTGTAATTAGGCCTCTTCACTTTGTGTGTCACCCTTGTGATTGAGCTACTAAATACATGTTGGTATGCTTCTTTGATGAATCATGTAAAAAATGTTCAGTTGTCAATGAGTATATCTATAGTTTTGACATAAGAACGAAATATAAAATATACCATTTCTATATGATGAATGTTTCATTATTTTTTCTACAATCATTTTTCTCGTGTACCACGTTGAAAAGAAGGTTATCATAGTCCTATTTTGGGGATATTTTTTATAATGATAACAACAATAGAGTCCCTAACATGGAAGCCAATCTCAAAACAAATAACACTATTCCCCAAATCAAATATCACATACTCCATTGCCGAAGGCAGAATTGACTACATATGATACCACTATTTCATGACCAATCATATAGGGGTCTTTACTAAGACTCACCATTACCACCTCTAATAGGCATGGGGCTCGTGACATTCATTATGCAGCCATATCACTAACATGAGATGCAATTCCTAAGTACTTATATTTTCACACACTTCCCCAATCCAAAAAATTCTAAAATGTATAATACAATAAGGAAAAAAATTCATGAATACCACTAAACCCAACCAATATAGTATGACAGCAATTTAGACTGAAGTAATGTAAACAAGGATAGACTAAAATCCCACCAGGAGAATGAGAATGGAAGCTACAAAGTCCAACCAATAAAAAAATTTACTAGGACATCTGATCAAATCCTTTGGATCACCTTAGCCTGTCTGAACTCACAAATCTATTTTTTGCCTTAGTCATATATTGATTCTATCAAAAGGTATCTCTTTTACAAAATACATGGACCATTTGGGAAAATAGTCTATATGGATGATAATAAAAATAAATATTAGGACACAAAAACCAAAATTCAATACGCAAAGTAAAATTACTATAACATCTACATAGTATATGTCTACACTACATATTATATGAATATATCCTCATATCATCAATCCCTGACTCGTAGTCAATAGGTATGTCACAAATACCATATACCAACACTAGAGAATTTTTGTGAAGATTTCACAAGGAAACCCATCCAAGAGAATGCAATCTAGAGTCTAATAGCACAAATGATATACTCCCAAGAATTATTGTTCATCGTGAACTATCATGAGAGAGATAAATTGAAATATATAATGAAAGGTATGATAAACTCACTCTTGGAGTAATGACCCAATGAATGGGGTTGATGACGATACATAGATGAGGATCACTACCAAGGCCAAAGGGTGATACCATGAGTCAAATAGACTGTCCTTTTATATAGAGGATCAAAATCTAGTAGTATTGGACAGATGATACAAATAATCTACATAGGGTAAACAATGGACACAGGATCATTCTCTTGGCATCTTGGAGGGGATTCATGACTATATCAAGTAAAATTTTAAAAAAAGGACCACACTCCTATGTATAAGAAATGATATCAATTACCCTACAGAAGAGTGAGAAAGGGCACCAACCATAATTAAACTTGTCCGGTATATGGTGGAAAACAGTTCCTTGCCATGTATGAAGGGGTATGCAGTGTGTAGTAGGGAAAGATATCAAGCCTCCATATGCATGGATCCATTTGAAGCATTGTATGGGTGTCCTTGTTGTTCTCCAATATGCTGGGTGGAAACTGGTGAAACATCACTAGTTGGACCAAGCCTTGTCCAAGAAACAACAGAGAAGATCTAGTTGAATTGAAAAAGGATGGAGATATCTCCGAGTCATTAGAAATCTTACGCAGATCATAGTCAAAGACCATCGTAATTCATTGTGGGTGATCATGTCTTCTTGAGGATCTCAAAAAGGCTTGGACATTGTTATTTTAAGAAGCGGGGGGAAGTTATATCCTAGATACATTGGCACTTTTGAGATACTATAATGGGTTGGAGAGGTGGCATATCGGTTGGAATTACCACCACGGTTCAGTTTGGTGCATAATGTGTTCTATGTCTCTCAGTTGAAAAAATATTATCTTGATAATTACCACATGATGAGATGGGATCAAATTGAACTAGATATGGAATCTTCATTGATACATATCCCAGTATGGATTGTGTATAGGAAAGGGAAAGTCTTACGTGGAAAAAGAATCAGTCTAGTGCGGGTTTTATGGAAGCTTGGTCAGATTCTGGAAGAGACTTAGGAACATGAAAAGGAAATGAAAGAGCAGTGGTCAGAACAATTTTAGTTGGATGATGGTTTTCAACTTTTTGAGGATTAAAATACCAATGGTGGGGATAATGTAGTACCCCCGGTTTCTGGTATGTAACCCTTTCTTGATGATTTTAGTGGTTTTAATTTTAAGGGAAATAAATGGGAGAGTCAGGTATATATTAAATGATGTTTTGAGGCAAATTTTAAGTCACACGGGCAGTGCACAATTTGTCTATATCGTGTTTCAAAAACATGTGTAGTTGTCCCTTCAGACAGTAGCTTCCACAAGGGAGGCACACAGTTTGTCTAACCATGCGGCCAAACTATGCATGGAGTGTCAATCGAGGTAGGGGATAACTCATGATTAGTGCATGATTTCTCTAATAGTTTGAGCAAACCATGCGAACACTTAAACGAGATCCTATAAAGGTAGATTTCATGCATTTTTGCCTATTTGTTGCTTGTTTTTCCTCATAAGCGGCCCTAACATGGGATTTTCCTTCTCCTAAGGTCAGGGAAGGGTCTCCCATCATTGGGAAGGCAATCCAAAGGCTTATCAGAGTGAATCGGAGATGGATTCTTTAGGTATGTGATCGTTCTTCTTCATTCTTGATCATTTATTTAGATCTACATAGATCTACTCCCACTAATAGAAAAATGAACTATATCCAGTGACCTATAGACAAGGTTTAATTGGTCTGTGGCTATAGATTAAAATATAACCACTATTATTTGAAAACCATGGCATTAGAATAGTTTAACCTATGGAAAAACTGAGTCCCTGGAAATAGTTATTCAATTAGTTTAACTCTATCGCGTCTCATCTCCCACACACATATCTCATGCATCGGGACTCATATCCCACCTGCATCTCTCCCACATCGGGACTCATCTCCCACCCCCGAATCCTTTCTCCCTTGTCGCCATCTGGGTAATTCTCACTCGGCCGATCCTCACCGGATTCTCCACTCGGTTCACACCTCCCTCAAGCGATCCCTCCCATCCCCTTCTTCGTGCGTTCGTCTCCTCCTCCACCCCCTTCGTTGCACATTCCTCCTCCAATCAGTGAATTAGCTGAACTAAGACATTCCATGTGTGGGATCTGCGCGAGCCAGCACCTACACTTTCTGATAAGATTATTGCGGTTACTCCTTCCTGAAAGCTAATCAGGTGAAAGGTAAATGATTCCATGAACCCCCTATTCATGCCACGAACGGAGACGAATATTCTTCTTTTACATGGGGGTGGTCCCATTTATTTAAAATCGGGGTGATTTGGGTTTAAAGGGTTTTGGATATTAGGAGAAGGCCAGTTCTTGATGGTTCTACCTCACTGTCCCTCATTTGATCTACCTTGAGTAGGGATCAATTTCTGGAATTATTCGACGATGATTTCGAGTGATTTATTCCATACCATTCCTTTTGTTTTGGTTTTCATCCATTGTATATAATTTTAGAAGATTTATGTTGTGGTTTATTGGAAATTTCCACCAAATGATGGTGGAAATTGTCCCACATGATGGGTATTTTTCCTGTTGTAGATAGAGGATGTCCTGAGATAATGTTTATATGTTATTTCAAGCTGTGCCATCAAAGGTACATCACCTGATGATTTTATTTATGGTTTTCAGCTAAATTTATTAAAATTACCTGTTAAATAGATACCATTCTTTTGGATTTTCCCATGACAGTGTCAGGTGTATTCCATTGAACCTCCATGTGTGTTTGTTCATGGTTTCAGTGTATTGAGGTAGCCTAGTGATTGATTAAGCATTTATGTCTTATTGCTTTAAATTATTAAATTAATTATAATCAATATAATTAATTTAATAGGATAATAAAATTAATTATAAAATTTTATAATTGAATATTTTTAATTTTGGGGCCAGGTTAGAAGCCTTAGTTGATGCTAGATCTCATACAAGCTTAAAATGTGGTCATGGTTTTTTAAAGGAAATAACTTCAATTAAGGTCAATGGTTTCTTGGGAATAACCCTTTGGTTTATACAAGATTTATGTGAAATGATATGTGTTCAGTTTCACCACCTCAAGAGATTAACCTTTATATATTAATTAATTAGTTTATTTATAATGGAATTTATTTTAATTAAATGTTGAAAGTGCCAAGGTCCATGATGGACCATTGTGAACTGACTATATATCTCGACTGAAGATGTCTAAGAGTATAAGTATAATTTTATTTCTTGAGAAACATAAACCCCATACATGGTGTATATAAAATAATTTGAATTATATAAGCGCATTGGACCTTAGTCTAGGTTCTTTGGTGACCTTCAAGTGGAGGGATGTGATGAGATATAGTTATTATACATTGTAGGCCATGAAATATCCTTAATATGCCTTAAAACCATCATGCTAGTAGAGATGAGTGGGAGAAGGTGTTCTTCCCCTAATGATGATTATATACCTTGGTAGGTATAATTTAGCTAAATTGATGATAGGTTTGGTGAGCGGATCAACATAGTGTGACTTGGAATGTGATATTGGAAGGTTTCCATCTCTTTAGATCTTTGCAAGTGAGTATTTTCTTATGAGTATAGTGACGTTGTAAGATATTTATGAATATTTAGAGGGATGTGATTCCTAGTGGTGGGTGTTGACAAGATAGATGTGAGTTTGATAATGGAATCAACGTAGGGTGTTCGTGCTATAATGTAACCTAGGGAACCCATGAGGCTACCTCAGTGATATTGAAACTTATGAGGGTGCATGCAATAAGGATTATAGATGATTGTAGGTGTCACTTTCCAACCAAAATCAATTGTGTGTCAGCCAGATATGTCATTAGCGATGCTGATATGGAATAAGTGATGATGATAGGTCATGCGCTTGAGAGAGAAACCCTTGTTTTTTGAGATGAGTTTGAGAAGATTGAAAACATGTATATAATGTGTTATATGAGATATTATGGCAGGGATACACTACCCTCAAGGCTTTAAGTGGAATACCCAAGAGTTTAACTAGGATTCACCTGTATGGCCAAAATAGGATGCTTGGGATGTGCTCCTAGGCTCTGGATGTTGATCCTGATACAATATGAATGCATTGGGAAATCACCTTATATTCAATATTTTGGTTTATATAGAATTCCCAGGATATTGGGATTCCATCTTTGGGTCAATATGATTACCTAGGGTCATCCCCCAAGGAATTGATTCTATTGATGATACTACTCGATTTCATATGCCTATCCCCCTAGGAATATGTTATATGATCGATACTATAAAATTTCCTAGAACACACTCCTTGTAATTATGCATGGGCTTGATACAATTAGATATACTAGAATTACCTCCCTGAAATCGATGATATCACATTATAATAAATTTCTATTGGGATCCTTATTAGAGGGAATGATCATGTGACATGCTAAACAAAACTCTAACACTAACCAAAGCATGTATAACCAATACTGAGTGTCAGGTTATAGTCCATGGATCAATGATGGGTATTTATTTATGCAGCCAGAGTTTATTTATTTATTCAACTGAACATATCTTCTACCCATACACTACATTTTCTGGTTATGCATAGTACCCCATTGGTGTTTCTCTACTTTCTTGAACTCAAACACTTCTTGGGTGGCCATGATGCTTGGGAACCTGAGAATAATTCACTAATTGTAGGTTCGGGTTTGGTAGAACCCTATAATGTCATGAATTATTGAGATATATTGTGTGATATTGAAAATTTGGATGATGTGAGTATTGGTGATGACATTATAACCATAGTTTAGGATCAGTTCTGTAGTAGGATTGTGATTTGCATGAAATGCCTGTTATGCAAATATTTGAGAAATTTAGAGTGGGTGTTAGCACATCAGTTGTATTAAGATATTTCAAATGAGAAAAAAAATAGATGTCTCCCTATGATCTTGGACCTATGTGAGATGTGGTTATTGATCTAGGTGGGAGGGCCTAATTCCCTTGAGATATGACTCAAGATATTGGTTATTCAGGTACTATTCATGATATGAGATATGGTATATGATAGTAATCTAATAGAGGCGTTAGCTTGGGATTGTTAATTCCTTTAGAGACAAAATCAGGGGTAGATGATTTAAATTATGATATTGGTGAATTATAGGTACTATTGAGTATGTGGCACATGCATGGAAATCCTTTAGTCATCCATGATAAAAAGCTCTTTAGGCGTTTCAGTATTGAGGTTTTGGTTTCAATGGGAAGGATTGGTAGGATACTTGACCAAACTGTTTTTGGGTATGAATCTTGATAACGTAGATGATTATGATCCTAAATGGTCTGATCTTGGATTGATGGAGTGAAACTATACACTTAGGGGTCAAGAAGATGCAAGTTGATGGGTGGTTGTGTGATTAGACTTGTAACGGTTGAGGTGTTAGGCTTATTGGGGAGCAAGCACTAATATGAGTTTTTGATGAAATTATTTTGACTGAACTCTTATGTTTGTATACTTCTAATGAAAGACCTATTTCGATCAGGTGGCTTCCTTTGATAATGTTGTAGGTAGCATGGATTCCCCTCTGGTCCCCCATCTATTGGGGTGGGGGGAGGATTTATCCCGACTACTCCGGATTCATAGTTCGGACCATTATCCCCCTTCATCAACCGCGACCTTTTGCCCAGCTTCCCAAAATTGAAATTAGCACTAAAATTCTGTCATGAGATGATGAAATTATTAAGACTGTAGTTTCCACCTTGAATTTTTAAATGCTTATTTTCTATTGAATCTCACATTAGTGGCTCACTTCGGCAAGAGTATCCCCTCGATGGAAACCCTTTATAGGTTTATTTTTGATTGATGTGGTTTTCATGAATGGGTTATTATAGGGATTATGGATCTGTGGAAATTTTTTATTCATTTTTCAACTGAAGATGCCCTTATCTCTGCCTGATTTAATGCTCTACATGCTTTCACTAGTTTAAATGTCTCTATTTTCTATTTGATTTTAACGTTCCACCGAAAATAGGATCTTCCCTCCATGGTGATTTGGATTTCCATCCATATTCTACATCCCCCATTTCAGAATGTGGTGTTCTTAAATTGATTGGTAATATGTTGGCCACTTCTTATATACTAATAATCACACCATTACTTTCTTCCACCTTGTTTCTCATAAAATATGTGTTGAGCTCGGTGTATCAAAGGTACCGATGGATTTTATCTGCATTGATATTGAAGGGGAGATTTTTTTGGAAGTATCAGGTCTGCTATGAATCTTGGGGTGACTTCAGTTAATCATGTAGACACATGAGTCATGATCTATCCAACATCCAGCATGGGGAAAATATTTAACATCATGTAGGCCTCTCAATAGGTAACTCATAAATCAAAGGTAGTATAATAAATGATTCTCACTGGAAGGGGGTGAGTTCACTATTACTAGAACTAAGGGTCACATATATCTTTGTTAGTTTGAGGAAGGACATGGAAAGATCCAAGTGGGATAAGCAAGTTATAGGAGAGGCAGAGCCATGCTCTTCCCCTGCTATATCCACCTACTCCAAATCCATGACTTCTATAAATGGGTGCAAAGGGAAGGAGCTGGATGATGGTGTTGTTCTGATCACTAATTTTCGAATTTTGAATTACTGTAGTCTGATTCCATTAGATTCAGTTCAAATTTCAACATTCCAGGCTGGTGTTTCTAGTATTATTATAGCTTTTTTGGGAATAAATGTGGCAGAACTAAGTCCACATTTTATGGTCCAGATACCTGTGATTCTAAAATGTAGTTTCCTTCTGATATGTGAGCCCACCTAACTCAATCCATATTCCCAGACATTTCAAATATTTGAATGAAAATGTGGAGGGGGATAACGATCCTTAAGGGTGGAATATAGTCATTCCTAGGTGAAAAATGAAGCAGGTTGTTTCAAATATCTAAGCAGAACCATATCAGAGTGATAAATAAGTAGATTCCGAATTTTCGTTAGCCTATGAGTAGGATCATCTTTCGATAGTTCCATTTGGTTTTATCTGAAGGAATTTGAAGAAATACATCGGGGAGTCATGGAATTATCCAGTCAGCAAAGGAAAAAGAATAATGCATCGTAATATATATTCAAATTTATCGATTCCCTTGTGCTACTAGATCTTCTGGTAAAACAAAAAAATCTTTGGAAGTTGCAAGGCCATTTATGTTGGCACCAAAAGTGACAAAATATCTAAAGATTAAATGGAATTAGTAGAAAGAACAATATTCTTATTTTGATGTTGTGGAAGATCAATATGATAGAAAAAAAGATCAATATTAGATATAGGAATCTCATATAGTTGATGGTGTTTTGAAGGCTGCAGGAAAAGTGAAAATTGTGATTGAATGTGTGTCCAGGCCTGGAGGTCCTTGACTCATCGGGGGATCACTATGTTATAGTAAAGAGTAGTGTAATCATGACTTGATGGGAATGAATTGGTGAATGAGAATTCATGATGTGGTTATATGCAGGGTCCATTGAAACGATAGATTGTGGTGGTGAGATGAACATTGAGAATGTTTCTATTTATGTGGATGTTCTCCAAGGAGGTGGTGAAAGTAGGTCACTGGGGACTTTAGTTTAGGGACACCCATACAGTTGGAAACCGACATGTTCAATGTGAATAAGATAGAACTTGGTTTCACAAAGGAGTGTGTGTGTGCAGATGTCTCTGTGGTGTAAGACAACATCAATGTTAGATCTAGGTACCATTGTGAAATTGACGAGCGTTATTCATTTATTAGAAATAATATGGCTTGAAGTAGCAGAATGAATGAGGGTATAAAAACTATCTAGGTCAAAATTTATATCCCATGCCTAGGATACTAAAAGTGAGAACTCATGTCAATCTTTGAATGCAGTAAGTTTTGTTCTGGGTAATCTAGGTGTATATAATACTTGGTAGTATCTTGGAAATCAATTGTGAATTGACAATAATTTTTAGTCATTGTGTTCAGCGTAGGACTAGTTGAGGTCTAGGTAGAATGATGTGAGTGCTATGAGGTAACAGTAATTATACTATTATGGTGGGGATTATCAACCTGGTTTCATGTTAAATGACCTATCCTGTGGTAAGGTTCAAGGTCTTGCATAAGAATGACCCTTGGATTATCATGAAGACTAAGTAAGACCAACGTTCAATAGACCTATGAATATATGGATCCATGATGAATGCCTAATTCTTGATTCAGATGTATCACTAGATGGAGTCTAGATAATGGCTTTAGACTCTGGAGGAAATATGTGCAAACTAAGAGGGTATGATTTTCCGGGAGGGATTGGATGGGGGGAATTGTAGGGGCTATAGGGGGTAATGATTCAGAAAATGAGGGGGTGGGGGGTTTGTCCCGGAAGGAGTGGGGGGGTGTCCAGGGTGGGGGCTGTCTAGGGGGATGCAAGGTGATGGGTATGTCCAGTAGGGGGGTCTGTCTAGGAAGGAGTGGGGGGGTTTCTGGGAGGAGTGGGATTTCAGCTGTCCAGGGGTGGGGGTGGGTGTCTAGGGGGGTGTCCAGGGAGGGGGGGTGACCACGGGGATCTGCAGTGGGGGAGGGGGTGGGTGGGGGTGGGGGCTGTCCAGGGGGATGCAGGGTGGGGGGTATGTCCAGTTGGGGGGTCGGACCAGGAAGGATTGGGGGTCTGTTCGGAAGGACTGGGATTTCAGCTATCCATGGGAGGTGTCCAGGGAAGGGGGGGGGGGGCTGTCCAGGGGGGATCTACAGTGGGGGAGGGGGGGTGGGGGGTGGGGGGGTCTGTCCGGAAGAGAATTCTTGGAACTTGGATCTTATAACCGAACATCTTGGGCTTCTTATTTCTAGAAGTGCCAATGTCCTGCCATGTGCTGCAATTAAGCTGTTATGGGACCACTTCCACACAAATATATTTAGAGACATATATATAAGAAATTATAATCGAAACTGGTAGTCTCCCAGTTGGAAACTGGGTGTTCACCAGAGCCTCATTTCATTTCAAGGGAACATGGTTATCTTTTTTATGGTTATTGTTATAGTAATTATAAACCATTCCCTCCTCTTTTTGGCTCAACATAATGCATTATTATTGTTTCAAATTTTTTGAAAAAGTTGTGCATGAAGCTAGGGGGTCTTTAATGGAAGTTTCCTTGTTTGATTGAATTATTATATTGGGAATATTTGTTTGATGAATGATTAATCCTTTTGTTTTCAATTCTGTTATATGTATTAATAGTTGTAGCGTAGGATGACTGAGCTTTTGATTTATTGGTTGGATATGGTTCTATCATCATTAGTGGGTTCATGTATTAGGAAATGTAAATTCTAGGTGGTATATTTTAGTTTTTTTATTGTTTTGTTATTGTGTCCAGTAAATATCAAGGGCAAGAAAATGCAAGGGCCTGGAAACATGTCCAGGGGGTGTAGCGTGGGGGGGGGGTATGTCCTGTGGGGGCGGTCTGCAATGGGGGAGGGGGTGGGGGGTCTGTCCAGGGTGGGAGGGGGTCTGTCTGGAAGGAGTGGGGGGGGGGGTCTATCGAGGGTTGAAGGGGGGCTGCATGGGGATAAAGATTCCAGAAATTCAGTAATAAGGCTGGTAAATGGTATTTCACCCAGGAATCATGATATGGTTTAATCTTACATGCTGGACTTGAAAACACCTACATTTATAGTTTTAAATATATGAACTCCCTCACATGGCCAAGCTCCATCACCACTCTTCGTCCACAACATATCATTGTCAACATATCTAACTCAAACTCACTTTAGGGGTGTCAATTAATCTCCCCATCTTTTCAGTAAATCATCTTGGGAAATGTCCAGACATTTTGATACAGCACAACCCAAGGGGTGTCAAACTGCATCACTATCCCCTCATATATTTCATGTTTCCCATCGATAGTGGCGCAACCTACTTCATTATGGAATACTAAATACAGATAGAATAATATTACTCCAATGCATCGGTTGTGTGTGTATTAAATGAAATTGGATTTAGTTTGAACAAAAATCCTTTATTAACGATCATGTTATTCAGTATTGGGATTTACATATCAATATGAATATTCCTTATTCATTTTTGATTATGGAGTTATGTATCATTTATCATTTACAATTGACACATTGATCACATATATATACGAAGTTTTTATATCTCACTTTTTTCATATTATTTACATACAGGTGGTTACTTATGATGTGGTCAATTCTACCCAGCACCATAGAAATCGGTGACTTCATCATCAGATTCAGGTAAGGATTCTTCCATTTTTATTCGCTGGCTCTATTTTAATTAGGTTTTTTCTGATTTTTGGGTTCCTTGTCTTTTTGTAGGGAATTTTGGATCTCGTTGAGGACAGTGAAGCAACACATGACTAAGATATCCTCTCAACCTGCAGGCATGAGGACTTCTAAAAGTTCATCACAAGGCCCGAATCCTTGGTTTAGTTTGGGCCAGGATAGGTTTGCTATGTTATTTTTTATTGGGTTCATTTTTTTTGGTTTATTTCAATTTTAACATGTTCATTATGTTCGATTTGGGGCTATTCAGTTCAATTAAATTATTTTTAGATCCAATTAGGTATGTTTCATTAGTTTCAATTTTTTTCATGCTCAATTATGCTTCATATGTGTCACCCAACTATGATTTCATGTCATCCAATAAAATATATCCACCCTCAAAAAACATGGAAACCTGTGACTCTCTGTATCCCTCTAATATACCTGATCATGGTTGTATGTTTTTAATTCTCCTTTATAGGCCTAACAAAACTGCTAATATTTATTATCCTTCATTTATTTGGTAATATTAGTTATGTAAGTCTAACATAGGGTTGTTTTATAATATCTCACCTGCACTGATGTTTAGGTATCTGCTACAACAGTGGCATAAGATTTGTTACAACAACTACAAACTTTTCTTTGACTTAGGTATTAAGATATTTATATTCATTGTCTTTTATATTCATTACATCATTGGAGTGGACATTACTGATTTTTTTTCACATTCATTTACATTTACTATATCATAAAACAAACTGAATTTGTCCTCATTTCAAAGTGGTAAATAACATTTTCTGCTTTAATGATTACATTAGTCAGCATTTTTTTCTACTAATTAATTGAAGTCATTTGTTGATGTAGAAAAATATGTTGATTGAGTTTGATGCTGATGACGCGGTCTAAATAAATGTTAAAAACTCTAGAGACATTAGGAAAACAATTTATGTCAATGAATTTTATTCACATGGTATAATGTTTACATAGTATAATGTTTACAGATATCTGCTTACAGTGTTAGTAATTGACATGGTATAATGTTTACAGATATGTGCTTATAGTTGAAAATATCAAATTTCTAGTATTCACATGGTATAATGTGTAAAGATAAGAGAGAAAGGAAAGAATTAAAATAATGGATATTGTTTCATGTACAACACACACACACACATATATATATACATCATGCAAAGAAATTGACAGTTTGAAAGTGTCATTCCAAGAAAGAAAAATCCCTGCATCATGAAGAGATAACTGATATTGAATTCTATAGACAAATTCCTTGAGTATTGAAGGAGAGAATAGATCCAAATCTGATTATATTCTGAATAATTTTTATGTATTAAGGATAATGTAAATAGGATATCTAGTGAATATTGGTTTCACTAAATAAGAAGAAGAATAAGAAGTGGGAAGAAGATTTATGTGATTCCAATTTTCAAAGAAAGAAGTGTATTTTTTTATGAAAGGGAAGAAGAAAATGGTTTTTTCATTTTAGTTTTATATGGTTACAACTATGAAAGAGTTACAAAAGATTTCTATTTTTTTAGAGTAGATTAATATTTGAAAAAAAAATTCTTAGTAGGAATAATGGAGATACATTGTTGAGAAAATTCCCAAAACCATTATATTCACACTGAGAAATAATAAGTTTTATCTTATTCCCTATCATATGTGTTGTACATATGTGCTTATAGTGTTAGTAGTTGAATTTGTATCATGTTATAAAGGAAAGAACTAAATAAGGTCTGTAAGAGATCAATAAATATAAAATTAAATGAATAATACTCCATTATGAAATGATCTATAAACTTGTATTCTAAAGAACATATGATGAAATAATCATCCTTAATGATGATGAAAAAGATATCAAAGTTGGAAATTAAGGTTAGGATATCCATCTTGAAACTGATCGAACATTTTTTACTATTCAAAATTGGATCATTATTAATTTTAAAAACTGCAACGTCTCCGTGAAGGTTATAAAAGCAGAGAACGTTTTGAAGAATCTTCTACAATTATCACTTCATCAAAATCTGAATTTTGGAAGGTGATTGTAAAAGGTATTATTGCAAGGTTATGATTTCATAATATCTAATTCTTGATTAAAACAATAAAATACTGCTATATAGGGGTATAATGATTTTAAATTAGTGGAATATATATGAAATATTGAATACGTTTCGGGGTATTTTTGGAAATTAAAACATGCTACTTATTAAATGTTTTGGAATTTTAAAAACAAAGACTAACAATATGTCATGTCACATTGTAAAATATTTTAAACAATGTTAATTGCATTTTATTTTAAGAGGCCTTTCTTGTGGTGCATTATTTTGGTTGATATGCAATTTATTTTTTGGATTTAAATACATTTTAGGGATTAATTATTTATTTGGAAGTTTTTTTTATCATTGCTCAGGTTTTCCTATGTGGAAGCCCTCACATGGGATAAATTTTAAAAATCCATGCAGTACAATGTTCTTTTTCTTATCTCTTAAAGCATAGGGCAATGAGTGAATGACTTTGGTTGATTTTTTTAAGGATAATTTAATGAATAATTTTTTACAGGTAAGGATGCAAAAAAGAAAAGGAAAAAATGAGTAGATTTTTTAGACACATGGGTTAGGGACAATTCCTATCAGGGGTGATATTCCAGGACAAGACATCAATGTTTTGCAGTTACTGGTTCTCAACCTTTCCATTGAAGTTATCTTTCTTATATCTATTTTTTGTGGATTCCTTTTATGATAAAATATAAAAAGTTTTTTAATATTTTTATAATGAAATATAGAATGTTTTAAATTTCAGTTTCCTTTATTATTTGAAATGTATTACTAATACTGCTTGAAATTATATTTTATATAAAATATATTTAAGAACATGATTTCAAATAAAATATGGTAATGTTCTATGTGAAATCATTTGAATCTCATAAAAAATTTGAGAATATTTTATGTGTAGAATTATTCATACTATTGATTCTTTGTGGATGCAGTTTTCAAGTGAATGGAGTGTTATAATTTGTAAATGAAAATGTTATCAAAATAGAATGTTTTAGACAGGTATATTTTAGTTTAGTTTTTATTTTATTTTTTTTATCATATTGGCCACTTAGGTCATTTACTTATTTCTGTGGCAAAGGGTAATTAGAATCTATAAAGGGGGGAAAATGGGGTTCAGATTGATTCAGTCTGCCAGATTTGATCCGAGGTAGGATTATATGGTTACTACATGTCTCACACCTCATGTATTTGGGGATTTCAGTGTTTTTGAATTCATATTATGTTTTCAGTATGGCGTTGGATCATATTGTGTGTGAAGCTGCGTATACCCAGTGGGGGAGCATCAAATTTTAGTTAGAAATCTCCAAGGGCCGAAGTGGATGGTTTGGTTCCACCTTGATGTAGGATACCTCTTCTAGCCTCTTTAATTCAAAAATGCATTAAATTGAATTTAGCTTCTTTCTTAATTCTTCTTAATTACATTGAATTGCATATCTTGAATAAGTGTTCCTTAATATAATTGTTTCATTTGATAAATAGTCATGTTTTTATAATAAAACCCCTAAAACAGAGGTGCGATGTCTGTGAAAACTCACAGTGACACTTATATTGATCTAGTTTCTTAAATTATTGCATTTGATTTATGCTGAATGAGTTTTAGAATAAATGTTAAATATAATTAAATGAATTTTGTGATAAATCAATGTCGTGATCTTATAATAAAAACCCTCCAACGGAGGTGCATTGTCTTCGAAACCAAAGAGTCGTGATATTTATTTGTATCATGTTTAGATTTGGTTTCAGACATTCATATGTCTCTTGTTGGTGTTTTTTTGGCTAGTTAGTTTTTGTTATGCATCATTGTGCCACTCGCTACAACATTCTTTAGTCATCCCTTGTTATAGGATATTAAATAGTTGATCTGTTCTATCATTTTCCAGCGGGGCGATGACCGGAATGTTACCACGCCTCCTCCCGCTCCCTTCGCTCTTGGCTGGAAGATGTTTCCCCGCGGATGTCACTGGACATGGCCAACACTTCACGGTCACGCCGCGGTCATGTAGCGGTCATGCCGCGGTCATGCCGCAGTCAAGCCACGGTCACGTCACGGTGACACCACAGTCACACTGGGGTCACGCTGTGGTCACACCACGGTCACGCTGCGGTAATTCCATGGTAATGTCGTGATTTGGCCCTGCTCTAGCCACATCCATCCCACACCACCCCCCTTCCACCTTCATTTCATCCCGTTTCCATGAACATTCCAGCCCACAACAGCCCCCCCCCCCCCTACCACCATTGAATCAGCCCACACCATCCCCCATCACCTGTAACCATCCCCCTTCCACCAGCATTCCAGCCTCCTCCCACTCCCTTCGCTCCTGGCCGGATGATAATTTCCCGTGGATGTCGCTGGACTGGGCTAACACGCCACGGTCACGCCGCGGTCACACAGTGGTTACGCTGCGGTCTCACCGCAGTCACACCATGGTAATGCCATGATTTGGCCCTACTCCAGCCACATCCAGCCCTTACAACCCCCCTTCCACCTTAATTTCAGGCCGTTGTCACCAACAATCTAGCCCACAACAGCTCCCCCTTCCACCTTCAAATATGTACGCACCATCCCCCAACACCTTCAACCATCCCCCTTCAACCATCATTCTAGTCCCCTCCCACTCCATTCAATTTTTTCCAGAAGATGCTACCCTATAGATGTCGTTGGACCGGGCCAACACACAGTCACGTGGCGGTCACAAAGCGGGCACGCCGCAGTCACACTGCGGTCACACCGCAGTCACGACATGGTCACTCTGCAGAAATGATGTGATTTGGCCCTGCTCCTACCACATCCAGCCAACACCAGCCCCCTTCAACCTTCATTTGTATTCTCAGAGGACAAATCTTCCATTATTCTATTTCTTGCCACTATTTTCACATACAAGCATGGCTTGTTGGCATGAATCGTTTTTTCTCCTTATTCCATGATAGATGAACTGATCCTTTTATATTTAGCAGTTGGATTAGACTTCTTAGGTTTATTACCCAAGGATGTATGATCTGCCTTCTTTGAAAACTTCTTGGGAATAGTGTTTCTAACTTCATTTTTTTAAAATTTTCCCAAAGACATTTTCTTCCATTTTTCATCATCAGTGGTCTTCATTATCCATCTGTTTTTAAAACATTCTTAGATGAGCTTGATACATTCTAGTGACCACACTCAATTAAAATACAATAGCGATCTTAAATCAAGAAGTCACCAAAGTTGAATCATTACATGTTTTTAAGAAAATAATGGTAACTACCACACCAACTAATGATTATAATATTACTAACAAAAAAACTCATAATTGTGTTAAAATAACCTTAATTGGTCCACTAATGTATTTATTATAAGTTCATGGAGGAATGTGACATACTGTCCTGATAAATCCATTATTACTCATGCATATTTATCTGTTACCCATGGGTTAAAAACAAATTCTGTACAAATATGGGTGTGATTAAATAATTATAATCCATCCATTTCGTCCAATTTGGCTATGAGAATGAATAAAATAATTGGATCTATAAATAAAGCCCATGATCATATTGTTGTTTTCCAAAAATAGAAAGAATGAAAAACTAGATATACTACATACAATAAAAAGAGAAGGTGACTTATTTGTCCATAATAGTGATACTAGACATTTGGACAGAAGTATATTGAATGTTGGAATAATAATTCCATGTCTGATGGAAGTAAAGAGGATGTTGAAATAGAGACGAACTTCCTACACTATGGAAGAATAGTCCAGATCATGGATCATTGAAAAATTGCCATTAAAGTCATGACCGATGAAAGTGATCTAAATAAAAAAATGGAATCAATTCCAGAAAGGAATCATATAATTCATTAAATTAATGATATACTCGAAGAAGAAGAGTAATACTGACTTCTAAATAATGTTATTCTAAATAATACCAAAGATATCCTAGAAGAAGAAGAGTAATACTGGTGCAGGAGGGGGGGTGGGGGCTAGGGGAGTAGTGCAAAGGGGCTGGGGGAGTGTTGGTGGGGGGCTGGGGGGTGCAGTTGGGGGGGGAGCTGGGGGGAGTGGTGCTGGGGGGGCTGTGGGGGTGTAGGTGGGGGTGCTGGGGGGGCAGTGGGGGTGTAGGTGGGTGGGGGGGCAGAGGGCTGGGGAGGGGTTGGGGGAGTGGTGTAGTTGGGTGGGGGTGTTTTGGGGTGGGGGCTGGGGGGGAGTGGTGCAGTGGGGGGGGGGGAGTGGTGCTGGGGTAAGTGAGGGGGGGGGGGGGGGTTCTGGGGGCTGGTTTAGGAGGGGCGGGGGGTGCTGGGGGGTTACGGGGGAGTGGTGTAGGGGGACTAGTGGGGTATGCTTTATGGATGTGTTATTTCTATTGTTTATGCATGTGCTAATTCAATGAGTATTGAGATTATGATTAACAATGTGTGTGCTTGTAGCTGTTTTGTGTTTAGATGACCACAATAAATAGATATGAAAAATCCATACATGTTTAAGTGTAAAGGGGTATATGAAAGTATAACCATATATCTAAAGACCCCATTGCACATATTTTTCCATGTAAATATGGACATAGGGCCTAGGTGTCCTTATATATATGTGAAGTTGCATATGCGTGCAAGTGGAAAAAAAGGAAGATTCAAGTTGACGACAAAAGCAGCGCCTTGTGGTTGAGGTAAGTTTCTTCTGCCTAACCATTTAATTTTAATTATATAATTTCTAGAGTATTTTAAAAACATGTTTTCATTATTATATAATGTGGATATGGTATTCAAATTGGTGAGTGGGTGTGTGAAGGGGGGGCATGGGCAGGGGGTGAGGGGGCAGGGGTGGAAGTGTTGTGGGATGGGGGGAAGTGCAGTGGGACGGGTGTGTGTTCAGGGGGGGGGCAGGGGGTGTGCAAGGGATCGGGTGAAGGGGAAGGGGTGGTTTTCTAGTGGGGGGGGGGGAGGGGGCAAGGGGGTTTGCAGTGTGATGGGGGGAAGTGCAGTGGGCTGGGGTGTGTGCAGGGGGGAAGTGAAGTGGGATAGGGGGAAGTGCAGTGGGTAGGGTGTGTGTGCGAGGGGGGGGGGGGTGGGCAAGGGAAAAGGGGGGTGTGCAGGGGACAGGGTGAGGGGGCAGGGGTAGTTTTCTAGAGGTAGGGGAGGGGTAGGGGGCAATGGGGGTGTGCAGTGGGCTGGGGGGAGTGCAGTGGGAAGGGTGTGTGTGTAGGGGGGACAGGGTGAGGCGGTTGGCTGGTTTTCTGGGGGCAGGGGGTGTGCAATGTGCTGGGGGGAAGTGCTGTGGGCAGGGGGGAAGTGCAGGGGCTGGGGGTGTTTTAGGGGTAGGGTGTGTGTGCAGGGGGGGGGTGCAGTGGGCTGGGGGGGAGGTGCAGTGGGCAGGGGGTGCGTGCAGGGGATAGGGTGAGGGGGCATGGGTGGTTTGTTGGGGGCAGGGGGCAGGGTTGTTTGTAGTGGGATGGGGGGCAAGTGTAGTGGGCAGGGAGAGTGTAGGGGGCATTGCTAGGGAAGGGGGAAGGGGGTGTGTTGGGGAAGGTGTCAGGGAGGGGGGTGTTTTTTATTGAATGGGGGGCAATATAGCCACAATTTTAAACCATGGATATAGGGATATAACCAGGGATTAAATCCGTGGCAAAGGCATATATCCAAGGTTTTAAACCATGGCTATATATATTTCCTGACATAGGATTCTTCATTGGTGTGAAAATTGTGGCTATAGGGTGTTAGCAAGGTTCAAACTATGGCTATAGGTTTTTCCCTATAGCCTTGCCAATACCATCCATGGTTTATGAAACCGTGTCTCTAACCTTAATTTGTAGTAGTGTTCTCCTCTTCTCATGGTATTTTATATCTATGCCCACTATGGGTAGATCTATGTGTTTCGATGCCATATAGGATGATATCTGGTCTTTATCAAGCTAGGAGAATAGATCTACGGTGGGTTTTTGAAGAATCTACATGATTTTCATGAGTGTTCTTCGACTGTTGTGGTCATCCTAAAAACCTTTGAGGTAAGTGGCTTCACTGTCGACTCCACTTGTTAGAATTGATTAGCATAGTTTTAAATTGGTTTTTTTGAATGGATTTCATTGTGAAAAGTAGGGAATAAATCATCTTTAGTTATGATTTATAGTTTTAGTGAAATTGTGAAATCAGGTCAAATTATTGTGCAATGTGATTTGTATTCATGAATTTAAAATGATGATTTTAAATTATTTATTCAATGGAAATGTAATTGGTTTCATGAAAATGGGTTTTAAAAAAATGGGTGTTTTATTGAATTAGTTTGGTATTTAGATGACTTTGATGGATTTGGTTTTCAATAAAAACTATGTTTTATTGAAATGGATTGAAATTGAAATGGTGTTTCATTTCAATGGTTTTTATGGAAATTGGTTTTCAATAAAAATATGTTTTTTGAAAGGGTTGTTTTGGCATAATTTTTGGGAATATATGTTTGTGAAAATTCTCATTTCACTTGGGATTGAGAAGGGTTAGGATTCTCCCCCATCATTCCAGGATGGATTAGGGTTAAGGCTCTCCCCCATCAAACATTCATATTACATTCTAGACAAATAAGGGTTAGGGGTCTCCCCCATTAGTGTTGAGATAGATAAGGGTTAGGTATCTCACCCATCATGAATTAATTTTCATTTTGGTTGGATAAAGGTATGAAGTATCCCCCATCATGGTTGGGATGGATAAGGGTTAGGGATTCTATCCACTTCCATATTCCATGCATGGTTGGTTGCATGGGTTTGTGGATTGGTTGGGTATGCCAACAACGAATGTTTGTGAAAGGGTTCAAAATCTTGAATGGTTTTTTTTGGAAAATAATTAGAAGAAAATTTGTTTAAATTGCTCTCGTAATGCCTTTGGTTATAAATGGTTTTGGAAACTAGTTTATATTTAGTTATGAACTGCTTTTGAGAAAATGTTTTATATAAATTATTTTTTATTTAAATGTTGCTAACTCTTCTATCCTAGTGGCGTGAGGAGGGAAGACACTGGGGAAACCTACTGAGTTTTATATGCACCCCTATGTTGGCACATTGATGCTTTTTAAAATGTCGTGTCATGTTCTGGGATACAGGTAAAGGGAAAAAATCTTATTGCTAGTGCCTCGTAGTGATGCTTAGGAGATGATGTGGAGTTTAGAGCTTGTGGAGCATAGAGTTAGTTTGTATTTTGAGAGTATTGAGTTGTTCATCCACTATTTACTTTGATGCTTGGGTTGGTTTTCCACTAGTGTGTATATGATGTGGTTTGACATAAATAAATTTTTTTAGTTTTCATTCATTTGTTCATGAATCATATAGTGATTGTTTGGTTATTGTTAATTTATGGTTTTATTTCTTAAAAGTTAAATCGTTCCCCAATAGTACTTGAAACCCTTCAGTATTTATTGCAAGCCTTTTTCACCTTGGGGATATCACTTATGGAATACTAGAGACTCATGTTACTCTCATGCCAATGAGAATTGGCATGTCATTAGAAATATGCAAGGGTTGTATCGATCAATAGATGTTGAACTATTTGTAATATACGATTTTAGTAAAACAATTGATTATGTATGAGTAATTTATTCCATGTATTTGAGTGTATCCCTAATTAATATATAATTAATATACATATAATTATGTGGATTAATTCTATAATTGTGATAATATTTGTAATACAACCAATGCTCTATTACTTATATTCATTTTTTTAAGTGGGATACTAGAATATTATATTTGATGATATAGTAATAGACATGTTTTTGGGTGGTTAATATTAAAAAAATGATATCAAATAGTTGATGTAACCCTTTGTATTATTATTATTGATCAATATCAATCATTAAGATGAATACTATTTCTTTGGAATCATCAATGTGTGGTGCATGTACAACTTTTTCATTGTTTTAACAAACAATGTATCATATTTAATGATGGATAATGAAATTTTCTTCTGTTTAAAATTATTACCATTATGATGTAAAAGATTAAATCAATCATAGTAAATCGATAAAAGAAATGAAATGAATTTATAACCATAGGTTTTATTTTTCCCCATCATATTTGGGTATGGAATATTAAAGAATCTACCCCTCAGAATCACATAATCTATGTGTGTTGTACATATTGATTTTTATCTATATATTCTCTAAAAGTATCATGTAAACCATGATTGTTTTCTCTAAACAATCAATCCCTTCCTAGAACACCCATAATTATGTAATAACTAAAAAATGATATATATTTTAATTGGTCACTATTAAACTTATATAACTTCATCCATTATATGTTAACTCTTCTCATACATCATAAGTAATGGAATGAGTTTTTTATTTATCATTTATCCATATTTGTCACTAAAAAACATCATAGCTAATATTTTTATTTTCTTCAATATACACATTATCGTGTTTCTGAGATCATTTTGATTGACACATGGCTTTAAAAAATTTATTGAGCTACCTATTCTTTTCGGGCCACATAAATCACAATGAATCCAATCCTCAAAAAAATGACTCAAAATAATTACAACTAATTATTCAATAATAATTTGATCAATTTTAAATTTTATATAATCATGATGTTGTTTCCTCTCCCACATTCAGAATTTAATTTTTTAATATTTTTTTAAATGTCATCTACTCTTTTTTATCCCTTGTAAAAAAATTTCACCATTGTGTCTGTCTCTTCTATATGATTATCCTTATATTTCACTTCAGCAACTACATATTATTCTTCTGTTAATATATATATATATATATCATATTAGTTAATTATAATATTATTATTAATCATAAATCATTTATTGTTATTCAAGTTTTCTAATTATTTATCATCAAGAAAAAAATAATAAATGTTAATAATATTTTCCTATATTCATATTCTTGAAGGGATATGAAAAATAATGCTAATAGTAGATCACCCCAAAATATTATTTTCAACCTATGTTCAAGAATTATTTTTCATCAATCAGTAAAATCTTAAAAATATAATTCAATTCATCATCATATTTTGTAAAAAGAAAGTTGATATCATACATAACGTATAGATCATTCATCATCACAAATGTTTTTCAACAAGAATGATTGTTTTCTATTGTATATTTTTATAATTAAAATATGTATCATAAAAGGATAACACCACCATTTTTTTAATACAAAAAAATAGGTTAAAATACTATATAAACATGGATTATTGTATCAGATGTGTCACTACACTCGCACATCTTGAGGTGGTGAAAAAATGCCTTTTAAAGGATCGATGTACCTGGGATATACTAGTGAATAATTATATTTAAAATTGTTCATAAGGATTTGAGAATTTATCATTCCACATGGTTTTGATGCCCTACAAATGAGACTATATTTTTTATTAAATCCATGTTATTAAAATCTTCCTAGTAAAATTACTAGTTACCCTTATAAATTGATTGAATGAAAACATAAATTTAATTGGAAATTCAAAAAGGAATTATATTTCATATCAATTTTATTGTATATATTGAAATTATATAGTGTAAATCAATATATTTATATAGTTGGGATATTATTTTCATCTAGAAAAAAATGAGATTCTCGAAAAAGAGGTATGTTGGGTTGGGGTTGATATTCAGACCATGAAAATGGATTGCTATATATTCCTTCAAAAGTAAATAGAAGCAAAAAAATATTGCATCAAATTAACAAGAAAATAAATACATTTGATGGTAACATGAATGAAATATAACATTTTATATTATTGTCAGTAATTCAGGATGCTGTGATGTTCCTTTTAAGGTTATGCATCTTGGATCACATCGAATAATATAATGTAATAAATTTTAAAAAAATTGGTCTATAGTAGAAACAAAATCATTTTTGTGAGATAAAAATTTAGGGGAACTTTTATTTTTTAAACTATATTATGTATCACTGGATTTTATTTTAAATCAACAAAATAATATTCAAGACCTGATGAATTTATAGAAAGTAATAGGAGTATTGAAACACATGGAGTTTTTCTAGGGATTATGAAAAAACTATCCTTTCAAGTATTTCTTCTTTGTTTTATGTTATATAACAGTGGGACTAGTCAATTCATACACCTATTAAGTGGTAATTTTATCTTTATGATTTCATTCCATGTGGGATTCTTATAATCACAACATAAAAAATTATGGGTTATATATTTCTTTTCAAATAGAGAAACCTATTCTAAGGAAAAATCATAGTTGGTTTCTTATGATAATCACATAATAAATATAGTTTATTTTTGGAGATACAACCCCTTTATGGGGAGATGTAATGATAATGGAGTATGAATTTACCTCTATAATGTATCATATGTATCATATTAAAGAAAAAATTACAAACCTTATAGTTTATGATTCAAATTTTTTGTTTTTCATGAAAATAAAATTCAAATAAGTTTACCATCATGTGTTAAGGACAACATGAAATAAAGTTTAAAATAAAATAGTGAGGACTATTGGGTGATCGGTACCTAGAAACTGATTTTTGCGGGACAAAAACACAAGCGTCCCTTCCTAGTTTACTCGAGTAGGTGAGCAGGGTGAAGGTATTTTTGGGAAAACATGATAATGATCTCAACTCGAGGAATTTATGGAAACCAAGGGGGTAACTATTACTCAATAAATATTTGTAAAAAAAGTGTTGTATCTAAAATAATTCAATGTATAGTTTATATATATTCCTTGTTGTAGGACTTGGTGAATTGTGATCCCATTTAGGTGGCTTTATAGATGGAGTAACCTAGATATAAGAATAGTAGAAATTGGTTCCTACATTATAGTATTTGTATAAAGTGGATCATAATTTATGTATATTATTATACAATGGTAATGTGTATCCCTATTATGATGTTCATGGGTAATTAGTATTCTAGTAGGTACTTTATAGTATAGTGATTCCTATGAAAAGAGGCATAGCTAAACTTGTTCTAATTGAGTTGGCTAGGGGAATGTGACTCCCTTGTCATTGTCACAGGTAATATATATTATAAGAATAAGTCTTGTAAAAATTAGCTACTATGTGGTTAGGGTCTTAGAATGACTAGTATGTTTGATGTCCAACACTATCATGACTCGTAGCTCTGATGTCCCAATGATCATGTGTCCCATTGTAAAGGTGTCTTGATGAAAATGTAGTTCGATCCTTATGTTTCATGGGGATCAAGGGTCTCAATGTATAATTTTACTATTATATAGATTTTCTAATAAATATTTTTTTAATTACAAGGGAAATAATGAAAATTAAAAGGGCCTTATTTCAAACTTTATATTCACTCTCATAATTTTTCAATTTGGAAATTACATTTCAATGTCCATTAAAAAAATTTCTTGTATATTATACCATTATGAAATAGGTTTCTCTACGTATTGATTCATTATCCAGGAGGGGTTATGAGTAAATATATGTGAAAATCATAGTTTAAGAACATTTGGTGGGGCACACATGTAGAGTTCCACATTAAGAGGAGATTTATTGCTAGTGTAGATAAATAATGAACTAATATGAATTTTGTGGACATTAATAAGAGTGTATGGTTAGGAACGTGTGTATAGATTAAATATTAATGAGAGAATAAAAGGTAAAAACACATTGAATATTAATATATATATATATAAATTTTGATTCACTAATATATTTCATCCTCAAATATAATCTATAAAATAAAAAACAATATATCTCTCTAGCTACGAGGTTCACCGCTTGCTTCTTTTTTTAAGAACAAACAATTCAAACATTTTCCCAAAATTTAGTTTTCTTATTTTGAATAAATTTTTTTAGTATTTGATAACATACATGGACTAATACTAGTTGTATTTTCTCACAACTATGACACTCAATTAGAATTTTTTTTATTATAAAACATTTTGATATATTAGATATGCACTCCCACATTCATTGATAATAAAACATATTATACATAGCTTCTTTGATTCCAACTCTAGTTTATAAGAAATAGATGTCCTGTAATTTTATAATAAAAAGAAAAAAATTGTATTTCATAAATTCAAATACATATTGGGTTTTGTATATTTTTTTATTAGGGAATAACATAAACTAATAAACCTCATCTTCTTTGTTAACTATAAGTTATTTTTTCACTATAATCTAGTTTTTAATAACAAATAATTCTTAAAATATCACTTGAATTCACTTAGAATGTTATACAATTATATGTATAATTTTTAATTCATTTCATAATAAAATTGGTAAATGGATTCTTAAGATGGTGTGAGGTGAAAACCCTACACAAAACAGTAGAAGTGAGGTAATAAATATATAAACATTGCATAAAAATTATGTCAGGATTAGTTAATAATAATGAATTGATAGTTTTTAAATATAATATTATGTAATATACATGAATTTTTTTGAAAATATTTATAACAATAATTAAAAATATTATAATGATGGAATTCATAATATTAAACATCGAACAATGATGTGAGGACCTTGTTCTGAAACACCATACGTGTTTGGGATGGGATATTAACCATAACTCATGTTGATAATTTATCAGGAGACCTGTAGATTAATACAGGGGATAAATAATTCATGCCCCCACCACATTTTTATGTACAATATATTATTTATAAAATAATATGAATAAATAATACATAATTACATTTTCTTGTATTTGTCCACATTGTAACAGAATCATACAAAACACGAATAATTTTCCTACTAAAAATAAAATGGGTAACATGGAAATAACTCATATAGAAAAATTAACGGATGGTTGAACATGAACATAAACATGGTTAATGAATGAAAACTCATTAGTCTGTCAACATATATGAAATAAACCCATGTAAAATAATGCTTCAAATGGTATAACATAAGAGGGTATTATAAATCAAGTAGTTTGATAACGAAACTTCTTACTTAAAATTAAAATAAATATTGTTATTATAGAAAATATAATTTTTCATGTATATATTTAGTTTAAATAATTTTTAATATAAATTGGAAAATGGTGGGTCAAACATGTAATAAATTTTACAAAACATTTTAAATATTGATATAAATTAAAAAAATGTCACATTCAAATGATTCTTTTGAAATATTATATGAAAATTTATGAAATGGCTATATTATAAAAATATTATTTAATTAAAGATCCTTTAAAATGATATAATTTTTTCAATAGGAAATGAAAATACAATGATTAAATATTTAATTGTGAAAGGGAACTTTTTGACACATTAAAATTACCCATATTGAAAAGTGTCATTGTAAAAGGAAAAATATATCCTTATTTTTATTATTACATTATCATCCCATAAAATATTATACAATGTGATATAATAAAATATTATGGTTTTATATCCCTAGAATATAAAAAATATTTTAATTATGAAATAATATAACATAATTGGATGATTCTTGAGTTATAAAAATCCCTTATAAGAAATATACTCTTTAAATAAGTAAATATATAATTATAGATATTACATAGTAGAAATTTAAATTTTTATTAAAAAAATATTATCATACGTCATATGAGATTGGTATAATTTACATAACTATTAATCCCAAGGGGATAATCATAACTGAATGAATTAATATTGAGTAACCAAAATGTATTATAACATTGTTAATGATTCAGTAAATGAAATTTGATGAAAGATAACTGATTTAGGATATTATTTTTCACGAATATAAAATATATAATAAATGTAGATAAATGGTAATTTAATAAACCATGATACAAAAAATATTGTATATATATTATACATGACTTAATGAGTTAATGTTTTACACAAAGAACTATTGCGACTTTAGGAACATTATAATCAAAACCCCTTGAAAGAGTGGGATTGTAATCAAAATTCATAAAATAATAAAATACAAATGATCATATCATATATCAAATACATAGTATATATATTTTGTAAATGAATATAGCTACATAATATCAGACATGTCTATATTTGTTGAATTTGAGACAAAAACACTAACCTTGTTCAAGATTCATTCTGCACAAGCACCAAACATAACGAATAATATAATTATGTTTATTACATACTCAATTAGAATAGTAATTATTAAATATTTATTTTTAATAATGAAAAAATATTATTATATAATAGTTATTTATTATATATTGTTTGACTATGTTTGTGTGAAAATTTAATTATTGTCGGCTTAATTCATTGATTTTTCCGATTAAAGATGATATTTTTGTAATATATTAAATACATGAATTAACCATTACACAACAAAAAAAATATTTATTTTCTTATTAAATTACATTAATATTTTTATTTATCATCCCATATTCATCCTTGGTGGTGTATTATAACACGATACAATTTTTTGGTTAAAGGGAGTCAATATTAAACATGATATATATATTTATATATGGGTGTCAATCATTATGTATATTCCTAATATAATTACAAAATAATAATTATTCTATTATATAATATATTATGTTGGGTGATCATATTTTTATTTTTTTTGTACGAATAAATTAAATCTAGATGAAAATTATAAAATGTTACTACATAGAGGTGGAAGTCCATAAAACCCACGATTAAAATTCAATTGTTTTTATATGTGGATGGAAATGAATAAATATATAATTTAACATTTATCCTAAAACAACTAATTATTCCTATGATAATTTTTTATCATATTAATATGGAAGATATTGGTTTGGATGAAAAATATTCAGAAAAAATGTTAAGGGATATGCGATATTCACATTCAGATTGTAAATATTATCTTGGGAATTTCAATAGATATAAAGGGGTTAAGATTACATGTTTAAGACATATGGTTATGGACATGAAATATAATGATAGTGGATCAAAATGGACGAGTTTCAAAAATTACATTATAGGAGATTGTATGGAATGAAGTGATAGAAAGGTCCCCTTTTGTATGTGAATAAAAAAACATTAAAGAACAACCCATTTAATTTCAATGATATAACTACACCATTCAAGGTAAATTACACAAAAATATTGAAATATATTATTTTGGGTCAATATTCATTTGATAGATACTCAAAAATGTATTTAAAAACATTTTCCAAACATGTGTAATGTTATTTCCCCTTAGGTTCTTACTTTTTCCATTTTAAAATAGATACATGTTCAAAAAATTTAAATTTATATTTTTATACAATTATAAAATAACCTATTATATCAAATATCAGTTATTTTAAAGTAAATATATTATCCAATAAATTTAAATTAATTCATAAATAATATAAAGATAATTAATATATTAATCAATACCATACATGAAAAAAAAATTCATAGAAAAATAGTTTTATAACCATTATGTGTTCAAAATATTATCTAGAATTTGTTACCATTTAAAATTTTCAAAATAAAATTATATATTATTTTAAAAATCATATTAGCTAAATAATTGAAAATACATGTGGTTTTTTAGTCGATAAATATTATACATTATTAATATTAAAATTATTTGGGAATAATATTTTATCCAATATCATAGACAATAAGATTCATCTTTGTAATCATACTGTTATGTCCAAAATTGAAATTAAAAATATAAATTAATACCATAATTTTCATATAAAATTTTAAATCGATTATTTATATGTATGTTCCACTACTGATGATAAATAATTTTTAATTTAAGAAAATAATTAAAAATAATAATAGATTACTTATGTTTCTAAATGTATATATATGATTTTTTTAAAACCAACAAATTAAATTTAAATGATTTATTTTAATTACATATGTTTATATATATATTATATTAAAATTTTTAGAAAAAAATTAGTTTTCTCTTATAATGTCATAAATGTTATATTATACATTAAAATCTATATTTTTAAACTATTCTTTTAAAAACCAATTATTTCATAAAAATACCATAAAATTATCTTAAGAGAAAATTTCTACTATGAATCAAAAAACATATTATTTTTTTCAAATTAAAATTCCTAAATTTATAAACTCAATTTTCAATTAAATAATGATATATATTGAAAATATTCGTTTATTTGAATATGAAATTATCCTAATTAATAGAAAATATTCTTATTTTCTATAATTTAAAAGCGAAATAGTTGTTAAAAGGTATTAATATAAATAATAATTTGTCATCATTAATAATAATTTTCTAAAAATATAAATTTATATCACCTAAAAAGAAATTTTTTTTGTAAAATAATTTTTGAAACAATAACTAATATAATTAGTCATTTCAGGTAATATAATTGAATATTATTCATATCAAATGTTTCATTATTTTATTGAAAAAATAAATTAAACAAATAGTTTACTCTTAATAATTACTTATAAATAAAATCACGTGTTTTAGCAGTCATAATTAACTATTTGTATTTTACCTCAATATAACACAATTTTATTTTATTACAGTTATGTGTGAGTAGAAATAATCCAAACACATTTATATATTTTAATGTAATTAATATACTAATATCCCGTTGAGTTAGATCCAAATCCACCCACCCTAATTATGTTTTTAATCAAAATTTCACATAAATGATCATATTAATTTGTATATAAAAATTATAATAAACTATACACTACTTGATGGTTTTGGGTTTATTTGAGATGTGAAATTAGATTTATATTTTTGAAAAAAATTATTTTATGATTATTATAAAGCGATCCATTCCATTTAAATTTCACATATAGAATTGTAAAAATATCTAGATTATATTTAACAGCTTCCAACAGTCCTTAAAAGTTATTTTTATGGTAATCACACCACTATGGGTGCTTATTTATAACTCAATATCTAGTTGTCATCCAAAACATACATGACATAATTAACAATAACATCTAGTGGGAAGTAATAATTTCTATTCATAATTAGTAGTAGGTACATAATATTTTCCTTGTTCTCATGGTGGTTTTCTAAAATTTATTTCATTGGAGTTTTTATTGAGACATTAAGTCGTATAATTCCCAAATATCATGTAATAGAATAAATTAATTTTTTAGATTATCTATATCCAAAATACTTTTAATTCTTATGATCTTTATACCTACACTTACTTAATATAACTATCCCTTATAGAAATTTTCCCCATTATAATAACAATATTTTTTTCACGTTACAAATTGAATCTTCTATCATTCATCTTCATTTTGAACTATATTACATTGAGATTATATAATACTATTTTTTTTGGTTTAAAAAATATTTTCACCTTGTTAATCATAATTCGAGATATATTTTTTAGAATAAAAAAATTACATTCTACAATAACCCATTATGTTATTCATTCGTAATGAATCTATGTTTTCATGGAATCCATTTTTAACTTGGTTCTTTTAGGATTTAATAATTAAAAAAACAAAAGAGTAAGCATGTTGTATTATCATTATAGTATATTTGTCATAAATTAATACAAGAAAATTAACCCTCAACATGCCTCACAATAGAAATATATTATCAAAACCAATATTTCATAAAATAAAAACATGTTTTATAAGCGGTTCCACCCATACCGCAATTATTTCAACTAAAATATTTATTGGTTCAACCAATGATACACTGAGATTGGTTCTCTCACACATAACATAATCCAAAAAATAGACATCAAAAAGTATCATATATATTTTTAATATATTTATAATCATAAAATCATTAAAATCAGTCATCTAAAAAACCATCTAATCCCTTATTGTGAAATGAACATTTCAATTAATATATACTATGAATTATGAATCTATTTATTTTAATAAATGTTATAAATTATTAATGTTCTATTAGGTTACCAAACCTATTCATATTGAAACCACTCATAGTTATTCAAATAGAGAACATGGATTATCTATAAAATAACACGTGAGAGTGTCAAAATAGAAGGGAAGTTACACAAACGTATCAGGAACATCATGGAGATATGTTAATACACAATCCTCCCATTTCAGGGTTTTTAACCTCCATAAAATATAATGAAAATTATAACACCCTCACCCTAGAAGTATATATCCTTTGTGTTAATTTATTACATTATAAATATTACAATTAATGAAATCCTAGAGGAAAATTAGATTAGTCATATTACAAATCCATATTTTACACATGATAACCATAATACATTAGGGAACCAAAATGAAACGTGATACCGAATAAATTTAAATAAATCACTTCCTAGAAAGCTAATTCAAAGGTCACTTCATCATAACCTCAGGAAAGAAACATTATAAGGGTGAGATAAAATTCTCATAAATAGTAGATGTAGTGGAATAAATAATTAATCTATATATATAGAAAGGTAAAAAAATTAGAAAACATTACATTTACACTAATATATAAGTAATACATATTATGGAAAGTTAACAAACCATAACACATGCCATTTTATCAATAAACTGAAATTAAATGAATCTACAGATATGTTGACACAGATTATCGTGGATCTATAATAAATAAAACTAAATGAAGGCAATTATGTTTTAATGGAAGTCATGTATAAGGTAAATTAAAATGTTTACCATTAATACCTTTTAATAAGATGGTTTAAAACTAGGCAAAAAAACCCAATTAATTTGGCATCAAATTCGTCTCATGAGAAAATATAGATTCATCAACAGAATATATAAATTTTGGTTCCCACCAATCATTACTATATAAATAAATCCCCATATCCAAAAAAATAGTCCTTATTAAATATCATTATTAAATAAACAACATATATTTATCAATAATTTCTCAACTAATCAAATAAATTTCATTGTGAACCTGTATATAAAATGACACAGGGATTATGAAATAAAAATATCTATTTTATGAGAATATGGTTATTCAAAAATACATACAATAAAATAATGATTAAAATTTAGTGTTATTTAATATATTTTTAATAATCTATAAAGGAATAGATACTGAAATGATTATAAATAAGAAAATTTGTGAAGATAATAATCCATCAACATTCTAATGTGTTTTACACAACATTGAAACATTTGAATCATAATATATTGAAAGGCATAAAATTAAATGAAACATATAAAGTCATTTGAATTAGTTGATTAATGATATAACATGAAAAGGGTAGTATATACACCAAATTAAAATGAATTGGTGCATTTTAACAAATAGGACTTAATGGAATTTAAATTGAGATGAAATTCGCATGCCTTGACCTTCCTTTTTTGTGTTTTGTTTTTCCTCATGTATTAATGTTTAAAATATGTTAATAACTAATACTAAAACAATAATGTTTTTTAAAATATCATATATCATCTTCTTATAATTTCTTAATACCTTTTTGTTAACAATCATTCATTATTTTCACTATTCTATGTGTTAATTGCATTGTTTTCACAAGTAAATTGTTGACTTATAAATTTATTTTCATATTTATTAGATTTATATTTTCAGAATAACCATAACTTATGTAATTAATTAATTATCATATATATTCATTATATATATATTTATAATAATTTATAATTTTTGTTTAAAATAAATGAAATGTATAATTCATGGAGATGGAAGGCCATACGTACACATGAATGTTGCATTCAAATAATTATCATATTAAAAGAAGGAAATTTAGTTTATACATTTGTATAATATAAGTATATTATCATATATATATATCATATAACTTACAAAATTTTATTTTAACCTTGCATTATACATTCCATGTATAATGTGAACGAATCAAATTGCATTGAGCGGGTGGCAATACACACTCCCAAAAGCAATGTTATTGTATTTACGTAAAATAGAATGTATAAGTGTTTGCATTATAAAATAATTAAAAAATAATAAATATATTTCAAATGTCATTTATATCCAATATAAGTAGAGTTTCCATCATAATTTCCACTATGAAAGGTAGTAAATGAATAATGAATAATCATCATTTTTGGAGGTGGAAGTTCACCATTCACATAACCAGTATGATTGTTACCCATTATATGGAAAGGTTTATATGAGTATAGGTAAAATCCTTAATATAACACTATATCAATATATTAGGGATACTACTATTATTGTGTGAACATGGAAGAAGATGATTTATGGAGGAGGAAAAGTAAATGAACGATAAAGATTGTTGGAACGTGATACATTAAAAATTAGGTAACTCATTATAGTTTATACCAAAGGGATTCCATGAAAATATTCCATCCCAAATATAGGATTCACGGTAAAATGGAGGTATTTGTTAGGTAATATATAGTATATTGACCAAAACAAAGAGGTTTTAGAGGTGCGAGTAAGGGCTATATTGATTTCCTTTTTATTTTAAAGGGTGGGAGGGGGTTACACTCTCGTAAATACATCATGGTATTATTTATTGGGAGTTCTACATTACCGAATGTTCAAACAAAATGATAATATAGTGGATTATAGGATATTATTGTTTAATTAAAACCTAATTCTTAAAAAATATCATCATTTTATTATTTTGGTTCCATTACTTCTATTATTCTCCAACGTAATTATATTAGTTTTTATTAAGGTATCTACTTTTCAAACCAATTTAATTTAAAAATTAATACAAAAAAACTTATATTTATTATAAAATATAGAGATTTTGATTAATAATATTATATCTAATTTTTAAAATAAAAATATCTGTTTTTCGGAATTATTTCTAAAATAAGCACGCGTGACGTGCTAAAACACCGCTAAAGCCAGGAACATGTTAATAACATTTTTGCAATTTATAAGTTAATATGATAATTATAAAATATAAATTTTCCAAATAATATACCATATTTAATATTTATTAATACTTTAATATAAATTTTTCGAATATATGTTTATTCATTAATTTTAAATTAATAATTATAAAATCATTTTTGGTAATTTAAAAATATTTTCAATTTTGACATTACTTATTTTTCTTTATTTTAAAAAATAATGACAAATTTGAATTAAAATATATTAATTTTAAATATGTTTAACATGATATATTAACATGAAAAAAATTAATGATAATGACTTAATCATTATATATAACTTTTATTATTTAAAGAATCATTTATTTTTTGTTAATTATTTACTAAATAATCACTACATTGGTGTTTCTTGTGAATTGAAATAGCTAAATAATCTCAAAAAATTATTAATAAATTATAATTATATTAATAACCCATTTATAATTCTCAATGTTATGAGTAATCATAATTTTAATTTTTAAACATATCTCAATGTTTTATTAATGTTAAACGTAAGGAATGATCCTTTTTTTGTTTTCAATTAATAGACTTCTATATAAGGAAAATCCATTTAAGAATATCCCAATTGACAAATATATTTTAACAAAGAGTGTATCTAGAATAAATATTTTTAGAAAATGGATTTCAGACAAGTATCTAAGTCATTTGGATCCATAAGAATAAGGATTAGTCTCCTATTTTGCTTAATTTTACATTCAAGCACATAATTATTTTTAATCACATGGACTAAAAAAATTAGAAACAAATTAATTATTTCTTATTATACCAAAATTATTATAATGATTAAAATTATGAATTTTCCTTTCTAAGAAATCAAATTATAGAAGTGGAAAAATTATTATTGACGCTAATCCCGTTGACGTGGTGAGAATGTAGGGTTTTAATGTAAAAGAATTCCATAGATAAATAAATTTATATATATAATTAATATATAAAAACAATTCCAATGAGCTAAATTGGATTAATATATTCATAATTGATATATTGTGAATTTAAAAAGTATTTAAAATATAATTTTACAATTATTGTTATTTATATGAAAAGTTTATTTTTAACCAAATTTCATTACTTTTTTCTATTCATCTAGAAATGACGTTTTTTCAAAAAAACCAAAATATTCAACCTAATCTAATTTTGAAATTTAGAATCAAAAAAATATGTTTATTTTGACAAATTTATTTTATTAAATTGTCCAATTTTGGTATTAAAATATGCATTCCATTAAAATGAGGAAACACTCAGTTTTGCGTAAAATGTATGTCATTGAAAAATTTATTATTGTGTGTGTCACATAATAACATAGTTTCATATGCATTTCAAGCTATAAATTATATTTAATTTATATAATATAATAAATATATAATAATTTCTTGTGATACAATATTCTCATGCGTGCTTAGTGATTCCTATCTACACGATATCAAATACAATGTTCTTACATTGGAATTTTGGTGTATTACATTCTCTATATATTAATTAAATTGCATCCCTACAATTTAATATTGTTCATAGTAATCTAGAGGAGTATATTTGAAAAAATATATATATTTTAAAAAACATATTTTATATAGGGTTAATAATCCATCTTCTCAATAAGAGAGAAATAAATTACATTAGTCACGTAATTGGGTTCCCTAGTTAAAGAACATAGGTGGGAAATAATATCATGGGGGAAAAATATAATTATCCAGTTCTGATGAAGAGTGCTAGATAATCTGTTTAGCTTACTGTTTTTACCACAGAACCAAATTTGCTAATAAAGGTCATTAAGACCATCAATAATGATTATAAAAAAAATATTTTTGTTTTAAGACCATTTTCACTATTTATGATGAATTATTCCAATCTATGTAACTAAATAAATATTTATATTTCATAAAAAATCGTATCCTTTTTTATACGAACTATTTATACTTCATTAAACAAAACATGTTTTATCTTAGTGTGAAGTAATTCATCAGTCTTTAAATCCTATTCCAATGATCAGTGTAAATCATTTTATAAATGGTTAAATTTTCCAAAATATTATGATAAAGGACTTTGGAAGGAAGGTAAATTTATTTCCACAATGATCTCATCATTTTCCTTTAATCATAATAAATTAGCTTTAAATTTTAGAATTCCAAACATGTTAATTACTTCATCACGTCTCCTATTAAACATTTGAGATAACTTGAATCACCTTAATAACATATTGAAAAAATGAATTATTCATCATTAATTATGTATGAATCATGTTACTGGAAATATTTTTTTAATCTAAAATTGTTTTAAACTCAATAAATGATACATGGGACATTTATCAATATGTTAATAATTATATCCAAGTGTGTCAGCTCTTTTCCAAATCAACCATTTCTTCAACATTATCTCAACATCAATAACATATTAAGGGTTTTATTCCCATTAATAATATGTTTTCATAAATGTTTAAATTTAAACATAATATGTTTTCATGGTACCAAAAATCATTTTCACTCAAATCCTTAATTAATAAGTGATACACTATAGTGATAACATATTCTATAATTTTTATAATCAGTACACTGCTGAAAAAGTATTCAAATGACATATGTTTTGAATAGTAATATTAATCATTCCAATTCATATATATAAGTAGAATAACTTTATCATTATTCAATAGCATCATATTATTGATATCACCCATAGAGTTGCGACAATGACATTTATATTGTCCCATATCCTTTTCATTGATGCATTATATATTAGATGTATTTTTCATAGCCTTAAAATAACAATATTTTTTACTTACCTTCCAAACATGTAGAAAAATTAATTTCCATTTAATGCAATATAAGGGTATTTCTTTCCAAAATTATCACATGTTGGAATATAATTCTTTTCCTTATTCACTTCATCCATATTTTTTTAAACTATCATTTTATTCTCTTGATTACTTTTAATGCCACAAAACATTTGAATTTTTTTACCTATATCATTATCACAAGATACTATTTCATCATATGATTAAAATACTTTAGAAAACACATCCCCTATAAATATCTTCTTAAGACCATAAATTATATTATTATTCATACTCTTTTGATCTCATGTATTTGTGGATTTTTTGGTAATTATATTATATTTAATTTCTAGACAGTATAATAAAATGTATTAGCTCATATAATTATGAACATTGTATAAATATAAATATAGTATACCATATAATATAAATTTATGAATAAAAAATTATTAAATAATTATCTATGTTTTATTTTGGGAAATATTTACATATAAATACATAATAAAGGTAGGTAAATAAAATTTTAACTATCCTTAGAATATACCTCGAGAGTTTCAAAATCTATGCACTGTAATGTTTCTATTCATGTTACACCATTTCAGATTTTCTTACTCTTAGGTACATCCGTCCCATTACCATATCCACTTGTGGTATCCAGATAGTGATGTATAATAATGAATACACACATAATATCTACATTAATAAAATAATATGGTGTTATTTTCAATTTATTATCAATTTTTATCTTAGGGTTGTGTCCCATTATCTATTCTTTCCTAAATCTATTTTCCATGGTTGTTGAAATTCTTTCATTGATTATTACTATAACACCCTGACCATAGAATCTCAGAGCAAGTGAAATATTTAATCAAATTAGAATTATTAAAATGAAATAATCTCAAAGAAATGATCAGTTTAGAATTCATGGAAATCCATATAACCGAAATGATACCCACACTACATTGGTAAAACAAAATAAAACATGTTACATACTAAAATTCAAAAAAACTGAATCCCTAATAGCTTGTTCAATGTTATCCTATTCATAACCTTAGGAACGAAATATAATATGTATGTTCTCAATGGATAAAAAATGGTACAGTAAAAGGAATAAATAATTAATAAACCAATATGAAAATGTTAATAACTGAACAGACTTCCCATTTACAGAACTGGATAAAGCATAATTAATATGGAATGTTAAGAAACTAAAACACATTCCATTGTTCATGGATACAAAATCAAGTGCATCCATAGATATGTAAATGTAAAATATATTGGATGAATAATAACAAATACTAAAAGATGGAAATCATTTATTAATTTAAATCATGTATGAGGAACACAAAAACCTATGCATCAATACCGTTCACAATCCCGTTTAAAACAATAGATAGAAACCAATTTAATTTTTTCGACTTATTTTCCTAATGAGAAACTATTTATGCATCGATGGGCTATATAAAAACCTGGACCCAACCTTAAATAAATATAAATGTAATTAATTATATAGAATAATAAAATAAAAAAAATTCCTTATCAAATATATTTATTGAAAAATGAATATGGTTTTATCAAAAATTCCCATGATAATCAAATAACTAGAAATGTGAACACAGTATGTAAAATGATATACATTTTAGAAAATAACACTATCTTATGAATGAGATTATAGATATTCAAGAAAAATTTAAAAGAAAAAGAATTAAAATAATGTTTTTATTTTATGATACAGATAACAATCACAAAAGGTAGTTATATTTCAAATAAATCAATGTAGACCATTCTTTAAGATTATAATCACTAACCATTCCAAAGCATCACATACCAAAATGAAACACTTGCATTATAATATATAGAAATTCATCAAATTAAATGAAACATATAATATCATGATAATAATTTTATTCATGATATATCCTGAAAAAGAAATTAAATACACCATATATAGTTGAATTGGATAAGATTATCATTTAATTCTCAAAAGATTGTAAATTAAGCTGAAATTCCCTTACCTTAAGCTTCCATTTTGTAGGGTGGTATTTATCATCCTATATAGTTATTTAAAGTATTTTAAAAAGTAATAATAGAATCATTCTTATGTTTATAATATCATATATCATATTCATATATTATCTTATTACATGTTTGCTAACAATTGTTAATTGTTTAAATTCTTTTATATTAATTGCCTAATCTTCTCATGTATATTTCTCAATAGTAAATTATTGTTTTTATTAATTATATAATTAATTATCATCTCCGTAATTTAAAACAATACTTAATTATCATATATATTTATTATTTATTTATTTATAATAACATATAATGTTTGGAGATAAGAAATGAAATGTACTTTTCCTTGAGACAGTAGACTGTACATACACATGAATGCTAAATTCATTTAATTATCATATTAAAATAATGAATATCCATTGAAAAATATTTATACAATAATTAAAGGATAATGAATATTTCATATATTATATACAGGTTTAGTCAAACCATCCGTTATACATATCATTTATAACTTGAACAAATCACATCGCGTTGAGGGATGCGTTGTCCACAGTTCCACTAGAGATTTTATCATATTTACCTAAAATAGAATGAATAGAGGTATGTTAAATAAAATAATTGAATAGTGTGAGAGATATTATAAATATAATATATATCATATATATGTATAATTTCCATAAAAAATACTACAATGAGAGGTGGTAAAGGAATAAGGAACAATATTCATTTTGTGAGGCGGTTATTTTCCGTTCACATAAACAAAATGTACATTACCCATTAAATGAAAGTTTTTGTGAGTAGGTATAAAATTTAATGAAAATAATATCAACATTTTGAGTATAATTTATTTAATATATGATCATTGATAATTAATAT
The DNA here is from genome assembly GCA_963277665.1 of Viscum album. Classification (NCBI taxonomy): domain Eukaryota; kingdom Viridiplantae; phylum Streptophyta; class Magnoliopsida; order Santalales; family Viscaceae; genus Viscum; species Viscum album. The sequence goes on along the minus strand of OY728119.1, from coordinate 763,186,875 downwards.
TTGAGGTTGTGGAAAAGTAAATGAAATAAAAGAGATTGTTGGAAAGTGTTTCCCTAAAAATTAGGTAACAACATTTAGATTATACTAGAGGTATTACATAGAAGGATTATAATCCAAAGAGATGATTAAAATTATATATGATGGACTTTGGGAATTCTATTGGTCTAATTATGGTCGATCCTATTTTTTTGATTGTTCAGAGTATGTGGTCAGATTCTTGGCTTTTTCATGGAGGGGGCGTATCATTCTTTTAAATACCAAAAGGTATTCATTCACATGAGGTCTAATGTACCTTAAGTAACTAAACAAGGATAGATAATGTATTAAAAGCTTTGAATGGATGAAAATAACCTAATATATAGAAAAATGTTTTCATTTTAAAAATTTAGTTCCCAAAATTCTCGAATTCCCCAATTTTATCATTTTGGTTTTTATTAAAGCTTCTAGTATTCAACCGTAATATATTTTTTTGCATTAAGATTAAAAAAAATAAGAGATTTTTTTAAAAATATAGATCCATTGAATTATTAATATTATATATTATTTTTAAAATTAAAATACCATGTGTTTATTAAATTAATTTTAAAATAAATGTATGTGATGTGCTAAAAAACTGATTAAAGTAAGACTATGTTAACAACGTTGTGTTAATATATGGGACATTATGATAAATATATAATATAAATTGATCCATTATTAAAATATATTTAATATTTATTAAAAAATATATATATAATATCATAATATAGTATTTTTATTAATTTTTAATAAAATATCCATTATTGTAAAATGAGAATAATATCAATTTGGACATTATTTATTTAATTTTAATTCAAAAAAATCCAAGGACTATGGGAATTAAAATATATTTTAGTTAAATTTTTGAAACATGATATATTAATATATAATAAATTAATGAAAAATAATTTAGTAAATATATTTTACTTTATAGAATCATTTGTTTTAGTAAATTATTAACTATATAATCACTACACTGGCATTTCTGAAAAAATCTAAAGAACACATCCATCTATATTAATTAGTGATAAATTATTATGATAAAATTATTTCATTTATATTTCAAAATTATAAGTATAACCGAAAATATGATGTTTTTTACATATCAATTTTTTTTAAAATGAATGGTAATGAATGATCATTTTTTTCTTTTTTATCATTACATAACCGTTTATATTGGGGAATTTCTGTTAATAATATCCCAATAACCAATATAATTTCAAAAAATAGGTTATATGGTCGAACAATTTTCATCTAATATCTGATGGCCATGTTTCCCAATCATTTTAGCCCTTAAGAATTATATTTAGTCGCGTTTTATAAATAATTTTACCTTAATCTACATAATTAAGTTTAATCCCATTGTGTAACATTTTTTGTAAAAAATGAAGTTTATCTTATTAGACAAAAAATATGATATTTATTATGAACATTTTTTTAATTTTTTTAAATATAAATCATAGAAGAAGAAAAATTAATATTATTACTAATCCCACACACATGCTGAGAATAAGGATTTTTAACGTAAATACTTCCAAAAGATCAATAAGTTTTTATATCAATTTTTTATATAAAAATTATTTAAATTACATAAATTTTATTAATATATGAATAATTTATCAATTTTTACATAAAACACCAATATAAAATATAAATTAGCAGTAATAATTATTTGAACAAAATGGTGGTTTAAATTGAATTGCAGTAATTTTTACTATTCTTAAAAAAATTCAAACAAATACCAAAAAATCATCCTAAGCTAATTCCAACATTATAAATCTAAAAATTATTTTTATTTAGACATATTAGTTTTTTCAAATTTGAAAAAATGACTTTTAAAATATGTACTCTATTTAAAGGTTGTAAAACTCAATTTTTCATGTAACATAAGACCTTAAAGAAAGTTGTTGTTGAATGGTTGCACACTATGATTCGTGTTCATTGAATGCTATAAATTATAATTAATTTATATAATATATTATATATTATAAGTTATGTGGATATTATAATCTCCTATATTATTATTGATTCGTGTGATACATGCTATACAATAAAATGTATTTAAAATAAAATTTCACAGTGATATAAAGAGAATGTAACAATTTTTAGAACCTAGAAATTGATATAATTAATAGTCATTCCATAAAATAACTATATTTAAAAAACAATGAGATATTATCCTATAGGTTGAATTCTCATTTAATCATGTTTGTAGGTTTTTCAAAAAAATTCAAACAACCATAATTCTTAAATAGAAAGTATTTTATTGCATTTATGATAAACCGTATATTATAAAAAGGTTTTATCAATAAATTTGATATTATTATCAGCCCTAACTAATAAAACTTCATATTTTAGAAATTAAATTTCATAATCAACTATGTTATCTAAAACACTCTCTGATACTAATAGTGATTCCTTGGATAGAAACTCGTGTATCCATTGTGAGAAACACAAACATTATATACCTGCTTCAACACCAAATTTAGATTCGTGAAATAACTATAAAATAATTACATTAATTAAATAAAATATTTCATTATATACATTCATAAAACATTTTCGGACTACAAAAGTCAATAATTTAGATATTACATAAATTAATAATAGTTAGGTTCTTTTACAACAAAATGATTTTATTTTTACTATAAGAAACCACTTAATATATAAAATTTTAAAACAATTTAACAAAAATATTTTAAAAATATATCAAGTTATTCATAACATATATAATTCATTTCATCATTCCCTCGGTAAAAAGAATCATAAAAATGGTTGACCTGACTAAAAACAATAATTTTTATTGATTTTGAAAAATCAAGGGATAAAAGCATCATAGAGGTATAAAGTAGTGCAGGCCCAGAGCATCATTAACAATAAATTTAATCCCCACATGATGAAAGAAACCTATGTTGGGGAAGGAGGAATTACATTAAATTGGTGATTCTATAGATGCCAATAAGTCCACTACCATTTCCCCCTTCTTCCATGTAGTAGTGATCTCTGTATAGTTATCCGTGAGCAGTTTAAAATTTCTTGTCATATAGGAAATGTTATAGGGAAAACGAGCTTTTCCAGATAGTTCCTTATATAGGATCAAGGAATTCTTATACATTACCTTTATATTGGTTTGTATTTCATCTCATAGCCCCAAATGTGTGACTATAGCCTGAGCCTCTACCAAAAAAGCATAACCATTACCATAAAAGCCAAGAAGGCTACTAGAATAGACCCTCCTGGTTTATAATGACATCATTAACTCACATATCCCCCCTTAGAAGAGAACCTTTGGTGTTAATATTGAGCCCATATCTGGGAGGATGCCACCCGACCCAATGTATCTTCATTATGTTGCTGGTCTGCCTAAAATGAAAACAGTTTGGGATGCTTGTTCTTATTAACAGAGAAACATGGAAGTACGCACAGATCCTGATCAGGTCCAGAAGATTGTTCCCCTTTTTTAATATAATGCTTGTCTAAGATCCCCTGATGTTTATCTGCTGAGCATAATTCCTCAACTTATATATCATCTAGATACATGCAATAAGATGTTCCACCATTGATTTCTTCTCGGGACCTAGATAGCTATCTCCTTGAAACCACAAGTTGAGAAACATATCTTATACCCACTACATGATCATTCAACCAATGAAATCCCCAAACACTAGAATAATCCATCTAGCCCAGTCACTATTAATGAATAGGTGCCCCAAAATTTCTGATTTGGGGTCCCTGCAACATCAGTACCAAGACTCCATGCTCGCACCCATGCATTGGATGAAGTCCTTAGTGGGAAATACCCTGCTTCTCATATGCCACATCAAGAAATTAAATTTAGATGGAATCTTTTTATGCCATAGCATCACCCCCACTAGTCTTTACTATTCCAATATCACCACATAAAGTAATGTGTGATTTTTCATGGGCTACACACTTGGAGAAATAGCATTTAAAAACAATTTCAATCTAAGATCTAAGGAAGTATATCATAAAATCATAAAATCTTAGTTTGTCAAATTCTTGACACATTATTGTAATTTCACTATAATAAATTCATAATTATAATAATAAAATGGGCATACTAATTCCTCATTGCATCATCAGGTTCCCATGTAGAATAATATAATTTCAGGTTTTTCAAAAATGATATTACCCTATGAATGGTATTGTTTCATAACACATTCTATCTATGATCCAAAGATTCTTTTAGTTTTTCTAAATAACATGGATATTTCTCTTGTGGTGTATACTATTTCTTTAGTTCATCTGAAGGATCTTGTATGTACAACCTCAGGATAGAAATAACAAACACATCATGAACATGATATATATTTAGAGTGAGTGTCAAATTATAAGTTTCCACCCCGATATGATCAATAATTTCTAAGGGACTAATTTATCTAGGACTAATATTTCAGTTATTTACAATTCACATTATTTTATTCCATGGTAAAAATTATAGGAATACCTTTTCCACTACTACAAACTCTATGTATCAATGAAAATATTTTTTAAAACTTTTATATCAACTTTTATCTTTCATTATGTCCTCTAAATGGTTTTAACTTCCTCTATCATCAAATTAGCTTCCTTATATCCCAATATATTTTTTTCTCCATCACTATCCTATCATCCATTACTTCTTCACATCCATTCATATAGGGCTTCATTTGGAGACTTCCAAATATTCGAGGGAAATATGTTATTATTGGATATTTTCTCCAAATAATAGTGTTTATCAAAACCACAATTAAAATCCATTGAAAGAGATATCAAAATGACTTATAGAGTTCCTATGGTCCTCTCAGACTGATCACCTATCTATGTATTTTATAAATTATAGAATAATAACTCTATATCTAAATATTTTTGATGAATTATCCATTACATCGATGTAGACCTAAAATCTTAATATCATAAAATAGAATGTGGTAATTTTTTGAACATTAGTGATTATATAATTTATATCCAAGAAATATTATCATTATATAATTCTTCTTTGATGGTAGTGAAGTGTTTGGAATTCAAATGGCAATCAACTATAACCAAAATAGAATTATTTCCTTCCTTTTTCTGGTAGTTTGGAAATATAAATCTATTTTCCTTTTCTCCCATATATATTTTTTATGGGAAATGTTCGTAACATCAACATGTAATTTTATTTCTTTTTGTTAACTTTCTAACATACTAAGAACTAACTTACATATCCAATAATAATTCTATTCATTTTATCCCACCAAAAAAGAATAATTCATATCTATGTATATCTTTATTACATATTTGATTAATAGATATTGATAAACAATTAGATTCATTAAACCATCCATTCTTCAAATATAGAATTAATGGGACCTATAATTAGTTTATGAACTATATCATTCCATCATAATCATGGTTTAAATTAGGATAATTTCTCACCTTCTTCTTTAGTTTTATATAGCAATTATGCACCTCTTTGAACTCACATGGATGTATGGATAAAAATTTAACTAAAAAGATATGTTATATCCCATTTACTCAGTATTTCATTATCTATATTATTTAAATACATTAATATATGAACTATATTAACGTCATTATAGGATAAATAATTTCTTTTATGAACTAGCTCATTTTCATCTTATTCACTTTCCATGGGTGGAAATGAATTGAAAAAAAAATATATTTATTCATCTTTAACCATCTCCTATTGCACATAATCTACTCTTTCAATGTGAGTATTTACAAAAATAATGTACACTCTTTATATATACAACACAGTTCACCAAAAATAAAATTTCTCTATACTTTCAATAAAAAAATAATGGTTTCAAACATAAAATGACGAGTCATGTAAATGTCGTTATGATTTTTAAATTTTCTTGAGAATATTTAATCACCATACGATTATTCATGAGGTTGAATCAAATTATATTATTCAATTCATCAATATTGATACAAACCCTCATTCATTGTAGTTTAGATTATGTAAAGGTGCACCATAAAACATTTTTTATTCTTTGTAAATTTTTATACACATTTATCTATCGAAAAAAACGTTGATCCGTTTCAAGTAAACATGGTTATAAAATTAGATAAATGTGATAAATATATCACAAGCCTTAATATAATCCTAACAATATAATAAATATCTGGATCTCAATTTCCATGGTTTTATTGTTCCTTTGATAAGTAATTTTTTTCAATGAAGGATCCACTAGTATAACATCACATGAGATTATATTAAAAATTTTAGTTTCTATAGAAATAATTAAAACATGGTAAATAAAGAATAAAAATTATCTTTCATAATGGACATTAGAAAAATAATATATTGTTCATAATAATATTAATTTTTATTTAAATATATACTAATATATTTTATAAAGGATTTGAAAAATATGTAACGGTAGTCTCTAAAGAATACATTTTTAATATCACTAAAGATAGTAGGACCATTGTTAAGTACAAATTGAATAAATGAAATATTTATAAAGACCATACCTCTTAATAAAGCATAACATTTTTATATACTCTTTCAAAACTCCCAATTGGCGATATCAAGATCGCAGATCCAACATATAAATTTTTTTAACCACTCAGAATTGATAAAATTAATCATTTATATAGTGTAAAGGATATTTTTTCGTGATATGTATCTTGTTATCTCCTCTCTAATAATTAGAAAGATTAATTGACTCATATTCATTATTAACACGAATATATGTGCCCCCATTGGTGATATAATATGGAGTAATAATATCATTCAAAGATTATCATAGTGTTTCTTTTCAATTCATTCAAATTAATCGAGGGCATTATATATTTTGCATTTGTAAAATGGGTATCATTATATATGAGTTTTATTAAACTCTAAACTTCATGATTTGGTGGAATAATAGGACATAATGTTGGAAATAGATCAATTAAAAGATAAATCATATACATATATTTTATTTTGAGTTCCTCCCAAATAATTTGAGATAATAAACCTCTATAATATTTAGTAAAAACCATAGAATAGATATTCGAATATTATCTATTTCAATAGATGAATCTATTACAAAATCACATTAAATTCATCTAGTAGTAGAATAATAGGGTTGGAAAGAAGAAAATTCCAATTATATTTTATGATATCGGAGCTAAAATATTTAGATATGGTCATCATATCAGTTTTATTATTACAATAAACACAAAAAATAATGATTAAGGTTGGGACATCATAAACATATCAAATATATTATATAAAATATATATGGTAGATCTTGAATCAAATAATTTTTTTTTCAATTCTATATTGAATGTTATGTTTACCCTTCACCACTTAAATCTTTTAGCCCACTTTTTTAGTTATGATCACATGATATTTCCCTAGTATAAATGTTTTTTAAGTAGACCATCTTCATTATCCTTTGGATTTGAGAAATGGTTTTCAAAATCCATATACTCATTTCATTTGAACCATTAGAGTGTGGTTGTTGAATTTTATTATAAATATTCATCCTATCATTTATTTACTATCCTCATAACATTTCATTGGAATTATTTTTCATAATGAAAATCTTTTACAGAAGTAAAACATTTTCTATTCACTTTATGAAAATTATCTCAATGTTTCCATACAATACATGAACATTAGTGAATGTGTATCTTATTCCTTACATGGATAATATTATTAATATACCCATAAATATATTTATTTTTTATCTATCCCCTGAGATTTTTTTTGTAACACTAATCAATATTTCATCCTTGGTAGTACATCAAATTCATTCTTCGTAGATACCATAGTCCATTATGGGTAATTCCCCTCAATGACTTGGTATTAATCACTAAATAATCAATAAATTATACACTCTGGTATAGTTATAATACCAAAATAATAACATCGATTTCTTTTAAAACATTCCTAATTGGTAATAATGGATTCTTTATCCTTCATCTTTGTATCATGTAATTAATTATATATATGTTTAAAACTAAAATTAAAATGTGTATTTTGAAAAACATCTTTTTAAACTGATTCAACTTATTAGAATTAATTTCATGTTATTACCACATTTTCTTGACAAATCCTATAAATTAATCTGATTTTTTTTACAATAAATAATTGAGGAAGGTAAATTTTTTATGATATATAAACTAGTGACACTAAAAAAACATCGAGTTTAGAAGGGGTTGTTTATGACTTTAGAAGGGGTTATAACCTCCTCTAAAGGTCATAGTTGCAGTTGTGGGGAACCACCGCTAATGTGGCCGAATACTGTTAGTAGTGTCTGATTTGAATAATCACTGGTAAAATCCTGATACCTTTAGCAGCGGTTACAATAGAGGGGTTTTAAACCCCGCTAATGTTTACTTAAATTCACTGAAAAATATTGTATTAGTTGTGGTTTGAATAAAATTGGGACCAGTTCATTGCAGTAACATCCCCTAATGTGGTCTCTTTAGGGGTCGTTTCAAATCGCCCCTAAAACCTATGTTTTTTATTGGACTGCCATTCCACCCCATGTCAAATTTGCGCCCTCACTCACTAACCCACGTCTCGTTCCCTCACTCATTAACCAATGTCTCGTGCCCCCGACACCCGCCTTCCCCCTTGCTGGGCCTGTGAACCCCCCCTCCCCTGTCTATATTTCACCACCTCCACATGCACCCGACACCAGCCTCCCCCCAACTAGGCCTATGAACCATGCCTCCACCTATCTATTTCACCGCCTCACTGTGCTCCCAACACCCGCTGGCCAGTGAACACAGCCTCCCCCTATCTCTCTCACCGCCTCCTCGTGATCAAGAAACTCGCCTCCTATGTCACTTCTTCCATTACATTGTGCCTTCAGTTCACCAGGTTGCTTCACCAAGACCTTCCTCCAGGTCTCCTAAAGTTCAAGGCTGTTTTCAGTTATTTATATAAAAATATTACGGTGTGAATATTAGATCATCAGACAACTTTAACAACATAGTGAGTGAACTAATAGTTTTACCACAAAAGCATTTCATTTTTTATATGAAGTCATATTATCATCTATTTATATATATTTTATTCATTATTTTAATAAATATTACTTAAATCATATATTTTAACCCATTTACTAAATTTTATTTATTTATATAAAGTCATATTATCCTATATTTATATATTTTACTTCATATTTTCTTCTATTTATATATATTGTATTTCTTATGTTAATAAAAATTATTTATATCATATATTTTGACACATTTACTAGATTTAATTTTTATTTATATTAAGTCATATTTTCCTCTATTTATATATATTTTATTCATTATTTTAATAAATATTATTTATATCATATATTTTAACACATTTAAACATATAAACTATATATACATTTATATAAACTGTATATTTATATTTATAAAAGAATGTGTTTTTATATATATAAATATATTTATTTAAATTATTTATATAATTAAATAAATATTTATATATTATTTACATGTTTATTTATATAATTTATATTAATAATTATATTTACATATATATATATATATTTAAGTATATAAATAATTTAAATGAATATATTTACAAATACATTTATATTTCCGTGTGTTTGTGTATTTATATAATATTTATATAATAAATACACAACATTGTGGATGTCCTTTTGTTGTCTTTGTAATTTGAATACGTTCTTTTTTTTGTATTTTGTATTGTATATTTCCAGATTATTTACATTTTAAAATTCCAAGAATTACATGTTGATATAATATGATTATAATACGTATTCATTTAATTATTTTTATGAACTTGTGTGTGTGTGTGTTTGTGTGTGTGACAACAACAATAATATTTTTTATTATTATTGTTATTACACTTATATTTTAAACTATTAAATTTATCTGTCGGTTTTTTAAAAACCATACATTTATTTTATGACATATAGAATTCATATATTATATTAAATACATTTATATTATATATTTATGTAAATTATTTGTATACTTAAATAGATATTTATATATTATATACATGTTTATTTAAATAATATATATATAAGTATTTACTTAATATATTTAAAAATTGTATCTAAAAAATATTAATATAATATATCTCAATGCATATATTTATTATTATGTAAATTTTTAAATATATATTTGCATAAATTGTATAATCTTATATATAATAAATATATAATTAATATTATATGAAATAAATATATATAAAATTCAATTTATACAAATATTTATATTATATATACTTAATATTAAATGAAATGAAATTCATACAGATATTATTTATGAAATAAAATTTATACAATTATTTATATAACTTTATATGAAATACAATTTATACAAATATTTATATAATGTATTTCAATACATATATTTATTACTATACACATTAACATAAATGTATTTCAATAAATAAAATTGTATAATATTCTGTACAATAATATATATGAATTTCAATAAATATAACTGTTTAATATTATGTACATTAATATATATTTATTTGTCAAGATTGTATATCATAAAATATTGATTATATATAATATTAAAGCAGGAACATATTATTTGAAAATATTTCTCTTTTAAAGGTTGGGGTCGAAGCCTCAATTTATTATTAAAGAAAATACCACTTTAGACAAGGTAGAGGGTGACCCATTACATAGCCCGAGGGCCCAATGCCAAGTGGCTAGCATACAGGGCTAGAAAACCCATTTATTAGCCCAAAGGACCCCTCGTTGAACAGTAGCTCCAGTACCCGCACTACTACAGTACAGCCGCCTCTACAGTACCTACAACAGTCCCTCCACCGCTATTGTGTTGCCGCTGCTATAGTCCGTCGCTGCTACAGTGCTGCTACCGTACTCGAGAATTCTCCCCAGCCCGAATTTGATCCTGGGTCTTTTGGATGCCAAGCAGGAGCCTGAACCACAATGGTACAGGCTAGTTGGTGAATATATATATTTATTATTATTATGTTATAAATTATAAAAACTAAAATCTTGGGTTTTTATATGATATAATTTTTAAATAAATTATATTTGTGTATATATTTACATTATAAGTTTAAAATTTTATATTATATAAAATTTATATTTTATGAAATACAATTTATACAAATATATTTATATTAATTTACATAAAATTATTAAATTATATTTATATATATACATAAATAATATTAAATAAAATCATTTAAATATTCGGAATAATATTCATATATATAATTAATTTATATACATTTATATATTTTGGTTTATTTATATATATTATGGATGTTGCTTTTTAAAAAATAGTGGGGGTTCACAACCCCCTATAATTTAAAGACAATAGAGGGGGTTTTGAACCCCCTCTAATTTAAATACATTAGAGGGGGTTTTAAACCTCTTATAATTTAAAGACATTAGAGTGGAGTTTTGTACCCCCTTAATTGAAGACATTAGAGGGGGTTTTCAACCCCTTCTAATTTAAAGGCATTAGATGGGGTTTTGAGCCCTCTATAGAATCTAATTAGATATTTAAAAAATAATGTTACAAAATTTAGAGGGGGTCTATAACCCCCTCTAAATTTGGTGATTAGCAGGGGTTCTACAAAATCCCTCTCTAATATTTATAGAAAATAAATTTAGAGTGGGGTTCAAAACCACCTCTAAATTCTATGATTATATGGGGTTGTGTAGAACCAACTCTAGTAATATAGAAAATGAATTTAGAGGGGGTTGTGAATAACCCCCACTAAATTTCCCACTCTAATGTACTATTTTTTGTAGTGAGAATAGAAATTTTATTTTAAATGATATTGATCCACATCTCATTAACTAGGGGATGAATTAACTCACTAAAAGATGGTGGATGTTTCCTATTAAATGAATAAATAAAACACTTTTCTATTCACTACACATTAGGAATATCAAAAATGTTAATATACTAATAATATCTTTTATGTATAGTGAGTATGTTACATTATATAACCCATAAAAAATTTTATCGTGAGTGAAATCATTGAATTTTACAACACATTAATGAATAACATTGTTTCTTTGGTCACCATCCATTAAATAAAACAATATTTAATATCATGGGAAATAATATCCATTATATGAAACCATATAATCATGAAAAACAATTTACAGGATTTCTTATTCATCCCCCTTTTGTTCAATCTATTTCACCTTAGTTTTCATATATCCATCTTGGGTTATCATCAATGAAATTTCATTAAAATGGTTTATAAAGAATCTGTGATTAACCATAGGCATAACCCAAAATAGTATCAAACTAGTTGATAAGTAATAGTCCATTAATCATGAACCTGAATGATGGTTGATATATTGTTATCCAAATCTGAACATATATATTACACCTAGATGCGTATGTACTGAAAATGTAACAAGATGAAGTATCCACACATAGATATACTTAACCAAATATTTCCAATGATTTTTTCTAATCCTAATAACTATATATTTTATAACCCTTTACATGATTACAAATATGGAGACCCATACAAATAATACACAAATATAACATCTTGTTAGATGAATATACAATAAATAACATTTTCATCCCTGCTAGAATCATAATGTTTTAGTGTATTTCGATATAATATACATAATCATCTTATATAATTAAATATCATTAAAATCTCTAATAAATTTATTATGTAAAAGCATAATTGATAAAAAAAATCATATATAAAAGCATTGTTCAGATTTTTTGGAAAAAAGCAAAAGAAAGGGTGATCCTAGATGCGTACTGACGGTGAATATAAGAGACAAATATAAATAATCACAAGTTAGAACATGTTAATAATAATGGTACGAGAACAATATCACTACTTAACAAAATAACACCCAATATGTAAAATATCATTACTCATATATCATGTAATAATTCATTGTCATAACAACAACAAAAAGTCAATTGTGTGTGGAATCATCAACAATAAATCATGATCCATGATATCAATCATAAGAATAAAAAATAATTTTTTGGAATGAAAATGATTATATAATTTAATTTAAATATCCAATGATCAATTCCAATACTAACATAGTATATTGGGTTCAATTCACATTACACTATATCCTTAGTCAAGGTTCACTCCCCTAAAATTCATAGTGGATAGAGACCCTTACTAAATTTGGTATAATCCATATTTTTGCTGTTAATGTACCATGCTATGTCCATAATTACTCAATTCATTATAGGGATATAACATACTCACCTATCAAATAATCAAATATCATTTATATTTATTATATAATATAATGAAAATATTTAAGATTTCATCATAACATAACTCTGGGAAATGAAAATGTGTTTCATAAACATATAATAATTTTAATACTAACCCATGATAACAAATAAAAAAGGTAAATATCATAAGATTATTTCTATATTATAGTATAATTAACATAAAAAGGATGTTAATAAATATAGAAATTATAATTAACAGCTAATTGAAATATTTATTGAAGAAAATAAATGTTCTATTTGGAAACAAATTATTGAAGATCCAAATATTTTTAAAATATTATTGAAAAATTTATTCAAAAATAACTATTGAGTATTTTTATGGAAGATTAATTTCATTGATCTATTAATATTGTGTAAAATTACATCATTTTTATAATAATTACAATAAATATTTTTTTCACTATTTTGTAAAAAGATTCTCAATCAAAAAAGGTTAATATGAATATATTATATAATTTTTATACAATATATATCATGGATATATTTTAATTTAAATTTCATTTAATAATACTCAAAATCAATCTAGAAATAATTATAGAAATTATAGACCTAGAAGAAAAGTATTTCCAATTAAAATGAATCAAATATGGTTGGAATTGTTTAAAAACATTTTAGACCATTTAAATTTTGAAAGATAAGATAATGGTACTAAAATGATAAAATTATAAAAATTTACACTAGAGGATAAAAATAATATTAGTTTATTTGATAAAGTTAATATAATTTACTTAATTTAAATTTAAGAAAAAATAATACAGATTAAAATGGGATGGAATTGTGTATCCCCTAACATAAGTAACATATGACTTCACACATATCAGAACCACCTATATAATGAGTATTATTATTTATAAATCATTAACAAAACCATAATCATATATATTATAACTTATATTATTTACATATAACAAATTATAACCCATTTAAAAATGTTATTATTAAAAACACTGTTTCATGTGATAGCTACTTAATTTTTTTATTATTTAGGTTAGTAACTACCTGAAGTTATCAATTGACCATTGTTCCATCATTTAATAAATTTCTATCATGCCGTTGTTTTCATATGTACTAAATTTATGAAATTTTATTATTATTCAAAAATATTAGTGATTAAAAATGAATATCATCATAGATTTGAGATTTTATTCTATAAGTAAGAATAATAGATGTTTCAAATATCAATGGATAAAATGAAAGCAATTTTTTATTAATTAAACATATAAGAGACATTACAATATAATAATAATCAGATATATTATATATATAATTCATTATAACCATATATATAAAATATTAAGGATAAATGAAATGGACTTCATTATGGAGGTTATAGTCCACATCAACTCATGTGTGAAGATACGATTTTTAAACAGATAGATATGAAAGTGATAATTGTTGTCACATCATAATAATAATAATTAACTAGTTTATAGATTTTTAGTTAGTTATTTTATAATGCATACCATAAATCTGTATGAGGTAATAGAAGAAATAAAATTGAAAGTGCTTGGTTAATAGTTATACCTTTTTTATGTTTTTTTGGACGACACCTTAATCATTAAAAATATAGAGTTTTGGAATAAAAATATTATCTATGGAAATGGTAAATAAATCCTAGATTGTATTATTGATGGTAATAATTGAGTTACAAGGATAAAAAATTGGGTATAATTTAAGCAAGGAGGTTACCGTTTATAATTGAGAGAGAAAAACACATAAAATTAATGAAATGATTATAAAATATATATATCATAATCATTTAAAGTAAAAAATAAGAACCAAATATTAGAATAGAAGACTTTTCTGGTCAAAATATACTCCACCAATCAAATTTGGAATAGTTATTATTTCATTCAATACCTTATGTACATTTTGAACCACATTAACCTCATTTTAACATTAACCTTGATAACATGACTTTTAACATGATAACATAACTATATAATGAAAAATAAAATTGGCCATCTAACCAAATTAATAAATTATTATTCAAAATTTGGAATCAATTTTATCCAATTAATTTATATATATATGGATAATATTTGTTTTAGTGTATGAACAATAGATGCATGAATTTGTTTTAGTAAAGTACCATATTTAAGTGTTTATATAATTTTAAATTAAAATATAATAAGAAATTTAGAATAAATTAATTTTATTTGTTAAGTAATTTTAAAAAGAAATGTTTTTACACTTATAGAGAATGAAATAAATTAATATCATCTTCAAACCATTCTCTTTAGATGAATGTTACAAAAATAGTTTTAAATTTTTGAAAGAATATAACATATTTACAGAAAATATAATTTTTTTTACCAATTTTAAAATATGATTTCAAAATAAATAATTTCAGCCCTTTAATATATATTTATTTTAATCCCACTCAAACAATAGTGTTATGTAATGTTTTTTGAGATATTTAAAATCATTACCGAATCATTTATCACAATTTTATCTATTTAACAATTGTAAAAAATCATTACAATGCTTTCTATACATAATGTGGAAAACATAAGTAGACCCTATTAAATTATAATTATTATAATTATTATATTTATTTTATATATTTTACAAAATTAAATCCTTATATTTGGACAAAATTAATTTTAAAATTAATATGAAAACAGTTATTTAGAAAAATAAAATTTTCATGCATAGAACAAGATTTATGGTTCCATCATCCCTAATAAATAACAATATATATATAGTAATCCATTTTTTATTATTAAAAAGTAAAATATTATTAAAATATTTAAACAATATATAATAATTTAATTTATTATGATAAAATAATATTGTGTGACTAAAAACCATTTTCCAAAAAAGCATCCATTAACTTTTAAATGTTTTAATTTTTATTTATATTCATTTGAAAATCAATGAATTCAATATTTATATGAGGAAAAAATAATTTTTCCAAATTTATTTAGTCTTATTTATACCCACCAATCAAATTACTAGTCTATAAATTCCACACTAAATAATAATTTTTTAATAGTACATCACATTTTGTTTTAACTTTGTGCTATGTGTCAAGAATTAATATCAAATTAATTAATTTTTTTCAATAGAAAAATATCATAACAAATCCTTTTGTAATATATTATATATATTTTCGCATCATATTAACATGATTGTATGTGTTAGATAGGATTTTAAAATTTTGAATATTATCTATATAGAGACGACCAGAATTACTTCATCAACTAATTAATCTAATGGGAATATAACCATAATGAGATTATTTATAAATTAGAAAATCTTAACATTATTTTTTATTCATTAGTATATGAAAAATATATTTCTGTGTGATCTCATTTTTCATAATATTTCGTAATTATATTCTATTGATGTGGTCTAATGATCAATTTATTTTAGAATAATTAAATTTAGAATGATATATGTTTGAGGTTATCACCTGTTCTGATTCAAAACTCTAGAATCATATCTAACTTCTCTATATATATGCATATCTCCTCCAATATAAATCACATGGTTGAGAATATGTCAATATAATAAATTTTAATCATATTAATTTCATATAAATTACTCTATAGATAATATTTATAATTTTTTTAGTTTTTAATAACTTTTTTAGATATTTATTATCTTCTCTCACAAAACCATTATCAAAGTTTTATGAATAACCATTTTATAAAAAATATTCAATATCTCTCTAAGATCATCAAACTCTCTATAGTTTACATCTAATTCCATGGGATATTTTTATACATATATACTTATATTATTTTGTAAACATCAATTACATATCTTAAATTTCCATATAACTCTAATCAAATGGATTAATAATAGTGATTACTCTTGTTCATCCCTAGTTTAAAGATATCTTCATCAAATTTTAGAATACATTACTAGAAAATAATAGCTTAGATGATAATTAATTTGAGTGAAACCCCAATAAAATAAAGAAATTCAATTCTTGGATAACTATTTTTAGCCACACTAGAGAGATATCACTAGTTATGGTGAATTAGGTTATGATATATTTTTATTTTACCACTTTATGAATATTTCATTAATATCTACATAGATAAAAATATTTACTGTTTTTTATTACTTATAATAAATTAATAAACTATTATATATCACATAATGGTTTTTCTTATTTTACACTTGATTTGTAGTCTATATCAATAGAGAATGAGTGGAATATTATTGTCTTACCTATATCATTTTTATTTTAACATGATTATGATATGTATTTTGTAATAATATTTTACCTCAATAATCAATTTTCATAACATGGTATCACTCCTCAGAAAATAGTGGTCTTACATTACATTAATAAATCCTTTATAAAAATTTGGTAATATTAATCCTTTGAAATAAACATAGAAATCAATAAGATAACTGCAACACATTTAACCATAAATGATATTCATCACATAATTCATGTGATTTGGATTATATATAATATCATAAAATTGATCCATTATATCTTATTTAATACATAAAATATAACTAATTGGATATAATACCATATTACGAAGTGTTACGAAAATAAACAATTTGTTATTTGTTTAATAGTTAAATACATAATTGAATAATTAGTTACAATATACATGCTGAGAATATTGTGATTTAAGTTAAATATATGTGGTGTGTTGTGTTTGTCATAAATCATTTATAGATTTACTTCGGAATTTAATACCATTGGATTATTATTATATTAATATTTTACCCAAATCTAGTTTTATAATTAATAAATCTCCAAATGTTTGGTAAAAAATATATGGAAATATGTTGTTTGTTTAGTGTTATTGTATGAAATTTTAGAGAAATAAGGAGGTTTCATGTATAATTTTTATGAAAGAGTGTGTAGAATATTTAGAAAAGATAGACTTATGAATATTTTCTAAATATTTTTTTAATGAACACATAGAAATAAATCAAATTTCTTTTATATGTGTTTCATTACATAACAAGTATGTTAATCCATATGGGAAGTTTCCATTAGATACAATTTTACAATGTCAATATTTCTTTTTTATTAATGATGTTTAACAACATATTGAATAAGGAGTATAAGGATATAAGATTATTCATTTGAAATATAATTGAGTTAATCATTGGAGTTTCAAAAATACAATGTATCAAAAAACATGGAGGTCATTTCTGTCAGATGACAGTGTTTCATAGACATCCAAAAATCCACGACAATGTAACATTTTTAGACGTTCATCATAGGGTATACATGGAATTTTAGTTATTATAATTTTATACATATATACTATAGGAACCTAGAGAACCCTAAGAGGGGAGGGGTTAATAAAAGTGTCAAATATTATTTTTAGTATGCCTGATATTGTTCCCATGATAGTAAAAACATGTAAAACCTATAATTATTTATTTATTAAATAGACACCTAGAGAGGGACAACACATTTTTTACAGGGTTCACCACTAAGGGATATTCCCAGGATCAAATGGTATAGTTTGTCTTTCACACCTAAACCAACAAACATTCACTAGATATTGGGGATTATAGAAGATTAGACAAGTGAAATATTGAAACCAAGGATATTTATTATTGTAAATAAAATATGGTTTGTATTTTGTCAATCCTTATCATGGAATATTAGTGAGTTCTCAGGGAAATCGATCTTGTAGTACAAGATATATATAGTATTAATGGTGGCATAGATTCCAAGTGGTTTCCAAATTTTTTGTGCAAACAATATAGAGGAATAAGCTAGTATAAGGAAAGGTAGTTTTGTTTGAATGAGAATTCATGATAATGGTAATGGTTTGAGTTTCTGAATGACTGGATGGAGGATCATTAATTTTTAAAGCATCATGAATAGAGACAATGTTCTCCAAGATTACAAGAAGTGGAGCATCTCGACTATATGATGTGTTGACGGTGATCCCCACAATAATGTCAAATTTAATTGTGGGAATTAAGAATATAGGAGCTCTAAGAAAAAGTTTTTGGTAGATCTAAAAAACATAATGGATGTTGTTGAGAATCAAAAATTCTAAACCTATAAATATAAGGATACCCTCATTTAAGTTTATTATGATTTCTTTAAAAAAACCCAGAATATTTCACATTTCATGAAGGTAAGGGAGCTCTACTGAAATGGATTTCTATATGAGCATGAGAATATCCAAAAAGAAGATTATGTCTTGAATAAATCAATTATTTTATATTAATGAGTTCTTGATGATGATAGTGTTTTCAAGGACGGTTTAGTGATATTATGTATATAAAGGGTTCATTATGAAGTTAGTGAGCATCATAGAGGAGCTTCACTTAATGTAGTTATGAACATCCATTGTTCTTTGAAAAGTTCTTTCAAGTGCATCAACTCAGTACATTGATGAAACAAGAGTCTCATGAAATATAGAGAAAAATACATTAATTCGACTCCATTGATGCGACATTCATGTCGAGAAATTATGTTATAAGTCCCTCAAAGTAGTGATCTAGGGGATTCTAAAGATGTTATATGTGGGACACAGTGTGTTATCCTTAAAATATTGTAAAGGCACTCTGCTTGGAATATATTGAATCCATATAACTCTTGTATTCCTCAACTAGTGATATTTTTTCGATTTAGGTGTTAATAAAATAATTTTTATTTATTCTATATGGAATTTCCCATAGTGGAGAACCTTGTTAAATTAATGTGTGGTATTTTTTCATGGTGTCCTTTTTTGTGAATGTTTTTTTAGGACATGTTTCATTGTTTACTAAAACCCTAGGAACACGATCAGTGACCATTCAAGAATATTTTGACACCAAGATTCACCCATACCCTCTAAAGGAGTTGTAGGGACCATTATTTACTATATTCTAGGGACACCACATTTGTAAGAATTATAGGATAACAAACTCCATCCCCATGAATACTTCCATAGACTTCCCTGGATCATTACTTTGGGTGATGTCTAACTCAGTTTAAGGAATTGATGGTCGCATAAGTATATTGGGATCTTAAATATTTTTCTAAAATTTGAAAAAGATTCACCTTATACCATAGTCCTGAGTAGATGTAATTAAAATAACTATTCACATAAAATAGATGTATCTCACTACTATTTGTGACACTCCCATCCTTCATTAAACCACAATAGTATTTCAAAAAAACTAGAATTTTCAAATCCAAACTCCTTCATGAAGCTCCCATCATTCATAATGCTCACAGGCATCACTAAACACTTATTCTTCAAAAATAGCCCATTTATCTTCAAACACTATTATCTAAAATGCCTTTGCATCATTTAATAATTAACTATTGTTTTTTCACAGATCAATCTCTACAAAAATTAATTATTCTTGAACAAAAAAAATCCATCCAAAATTCAGAAATATTTTCTATTTTCACTAATTATATTTGACATTTCAAATCTGAAGTGAACATATATTTATATTCTATTCCTTTAATGAAGATCACAATGTCCCAGAAGCTAGCTTCTAATCCTATTTGTTCATGTTCACAATGATCCTTTCTCACAATTCTCTAGTTTTATTTTTACAATTAACAACCGTTATTATAGTCATGTAGATTTTTCATCATAGCATCATGTATTCATGAAATAGGTTGTAGATATGTGTACATCACATTTACATCAATAAATTGAGATTATATACACCTTCATGGGAAACCATCATTCCTAAAACCCATCCTTCATAAATCCTTGTATTATTATAAGGAATTATTTTAATAAATTTATTAAGATTAAATATATTAAATACTACTTTCATGATGTATGATCCTTCCTATTGATTATGAGCACCAAATTTTTGGAAAACTCATAGAAATGATTTATCCTTTAATAAGGAGAACAATTTAATCATAAGATGTCTTTTATTGAAAAATCACTAATCAATCCAAACATGGATTTAATACATACACAAAATGAACTCCATTTCCAGCTATTGAAAATCCTTGGTTAGAAATTTTTTTCTTATAAATACCCCAGTAAACCATTATTATAATTTGAAAAAATGTTTGATATGATATAAACTTATTTGGTATAATTATTGTAGTTAGGATAAATATATAGGAAGTGTACTTATCACTGCAAGTGATACCACTTTAAAATACATAAATTCATAGAGAGTACATTTACAAAAGGATATCATAATTAAACTCATGTATTAGGGTTCTCCTTAGCACTAAGCTACTCACATAACATATACGTAGTTCGAAGTAGCAAAGAAAATGTTGAATAATATACCCATGTTTCCCTTTACATGAGAGTTATCTAATACAACATTTTGTGAACCTATATCTGTTTTTTTAACATCAATGAGATTAACGGGGAATCAATTTTTATAAATAATGATTATATAATTTATGTAATATTATAATGAACAAGAAGTGTACATAAGGATATTATACTATGAAGGAATTATATTAGAGTTGTGGGAAAGTGGGAGTCAATTTTAAATAATCTATTTAGGTTATGCACTATTATAGAACAACTTATAATGGTTGTGATTCATTAATATATGATTATGATAGAAAATATAATAATTATAATTAGTCAAAAAGGGTGGATTCAATTATGAAAGTTAAATCGTAGACATATAATCCTTGTACTAGAGATTAACGAGGACCAAGTAAAATTTTTATCCTCCGTTTATTACATCTTCTCATCAATGATTGTTGTATGTGTGATATAAAATTACAGAATAACATGTCAATACTAACAATTGTATATGATTTAATAATTAAAAATAAAATTTTGATCGTCATATTCACCATTGGCATCATATTATGTAAAGAGGCCTAATAAGTGTTATTAGATAATTTAGGTTGTAGGCATTAAATATATGAACATGGATACTCTAAGATAGAGAATTTAGTAAAATATAGGGGACAACCTATATTTTATGGAAGAAACTGCCATGTTTTGAAGAGAAATATTATATTATCTATTTTCCACTATTCAATTGGATAGTTTATTTATTATATGGGACTCTGTATGAATAAATCAAATGGAAAAGTACATTATATTTATTCCAAAGATGAAACTGTACCGACTGTACATCCATCAGAAACATTCCATTCAATATTTATTCCCATCACTATTGGTAACACCATTTCAAAGAGTAAATAAAAAAAATATATGATGGAGTTAGTAAAATGAATGAGTAAAAACTCTAGGTTATGCAGTGAGTTCAACTATATGAAAATGCATCCAGATAAAAATGAATATGTTTTCATCAACTAAATTTTTGAAATGGATTAAGATATTTTTCATCTTGGTGATGAAATTAAGGATATTGAAAATTTGAATAATAACATGACAATGTTTCCACCCTAATAAAATCACAATGTTTCAACTCTTGAGGAAATGGATTTATTTAATATGTCTCTTGATGACCGACAAACTAATTTGTTGACATATGAAATTTATGTTAAATAAAAATAAACATAAATTAATTAAATTAATTATTTCTTGTTAAAATTCACTGAAAAACATGTTATTCACAATGGTAGTGATAATGAATATGATGTGGATGATGACATTCATTCACTTGTGGAAAAAAAATTTAGATTAAAGAGAGATTTGAGTGTTTTCTATAGGTAGTTAGTTTTCAATATAGTATATTGGGCCACATATATGTATTTTAACAACCCTTATAGATTTATTGGAAAATAAATTTATCCTCATATTTATATTCATTTATTATATATAATATTTTAATATTTATTATAAGTATATAAACTAATTTATTAATTTAAAGTATATATTTTTATTCTTAGAAAATTCATTTTCATGTGTTTGAATGGAATAACATCAAATTTTAATAAATTTAATTTTAAAAAAAGAAATTAATTTTAGAAATCATTATAATAATATTTCCTAAGGTTTAAATTTTGTGCTTCTTTCAAAAGTATTAATAATTAATTTAATACTAATAAATATAGTATTATGAAATAAAATATATTTTGTGATATAAAAAATTAATAAATATGATATAAATTTTTATTATCCATATTTAAAATATAAATATGAATATTTACTAAAAATATAATAAAAATTAATTCAAAACATATAAATTAGACTTTATATCCTATCAAATATAAAATTTATTTTTACTATTGTGCACTAATTATACATGATTGTAAAAATAAAAGCTGGTGTATTAAAAATAATATTCCCAAGGGCTTAAGCCTCTATATGACATGGTTAATAATTATGAAGTATTTGGGATGATATTTATCTATATATATGAATTTTTTAATTATCTAAAAAATTTATTTATCAAAATACTATTGCATTTCATGTGTAAGGTTTGACATGTCATAAAAAACATATTACATATACTTTCAGGACATATATGTTAGTAAATATACATATCTAATGAATATAAATGTTTTTATTCAAATTTATTTAATTATTTTTATAATTGTAAATTTATTCCTTATTTAATGTTGAAATAATTATCTTATATTTTTGTGCAACACTGAGATAGTGCTTGTATAATTTGTAGAAAAAATAATGTAAATGATTCTAAAAACACTACAAGTTAATTTATTGGGTGATTTGTGTGCTTTAGAGATATAATATAACCTATAACATATTAGATATTTGTTTGAGGATTATATTTTAATTATATTCTTATCTTGACGGATTTATGATCAATGTTAATGAATAGTTCCAAAAATTATAATATCTTTATTTTATAATAGATATTAATTTATTAAATAAATTAAAATAAATTTAAAAATATATCTTACATGTTAATGTGGTATTGTTTTCAATATAAAAAATTTTCAATTTATGATATTAATATGATTTTTTAATATCTTTCTTGACTTTTATGATATATGAAGCATTTATTTCATGGTAATCGTCAAAAGGCTAATAGGTCTTCAAAACTAAGATATAATGATGAAAAATTCCCCTAAACACAATCATATTTTACTATAATAGATAATTTTGAATAATATTAATAATATATTATAAATATATCAATATTAATCCATTTTTATATGATAATTATTTTATATTAGTTTTATTTATTAGGTAGTTCTAAGAGTGTCCCTCTCATCAATTATAAAAGGGAACCCCATATCATCTCTTCGTCACACATTTTGAGCACTATGGTTTTTAAATTTCTATCCCAAATCCATTATATAAAACACTTCCTACATCGTATATTCTATATTTATCAATAAAACATCATAGTAAGAACATAGGTATAAACCATTATAGGTTTCCAAAAACTAAAAATAGTTCTTAAATAATCCTTTCATTTTTTATTTCTTCTTTTATAAACATAAAATATTCTTTTAATATTTTTATATAATAAGATAAATAAAATAAATCTGTTGGTATGATAATTTTTTAGTGTAACAATCGATATCTATATCCTTTTCCATCAAATGGGAATTTAAACAATACTTTATAAACAACTTTTCATAGAGATGTTATTTGTTTCCCCTCAACACATCTCATGGATAGATATAATTAATTATTTAGTTTATATATATGATATTAATAATATATTAATAATTATATATGGATAAAATAATATTTACCGTTTTTCCATTGTGTTCATTGAAAAATGGAAATGGTAGTCATTTGTATGTATAGCAGGCCATCTCCATGATTGAAATGTAGTTCATTTTTCATAACCACCATTTATGTGATATTTTTAAAGTATAATTAACTATTAAAATGTTAACTATTTCATTATTAATATTCAATATATTATATAATAATTACCTATGTGTCCTTAAAAACCACACCAATTCAGTTTTAATCATGATTTCTCTAGGATATTCCTTTGAGGAAATCCAGTGTTTAGTGTGTTCTAAGGGCTCTCAGTGATTCATTCATAGAGTTTTCAAAATTCTGTTTTAAGCCCTTGGTGTCATCAGGTCAGTGCATCAGCATGTTAGTGCATTTCCATGTAATGGATTCAGTGGGTCGGGGAATCTATAGGTTAGAGTATCGGTAGGTCATGGCATTGTTAGGCTAGAGAATCAGTTGGTTGAGGCATTGATAGTACAGAGCGTCGATAGGTCAACACATCAGAATGACATGGAGTTGTTAGGTCAAGGCATTAGAGGGTCATGGAATTGATAGGTCGAGTAATCATTACATCGTTGCGTTATTATTTAATGTTGGTATCTCATTAATATTTGGCTTCGCGTCACTGACTCACCCATCTGTGACCCATTTGTAGTTTTTTCATTTTTCCCAGTTTTCCAGTTTCGGTCCTCTTATATCTTATTTGACTTGAACAGACTATAAAGCCTTTTCTGGGATTTTAAGGACATTTTATTGGATATTAATTATATCTTTAATATCCTAACATAACGGAGGCTTGTAGATACTCAAACCACGTAATCATGACCATAATCCCATGATTAATGGCCTTTGAAACCATTCTTCCTATAAAATAGGATCTGGATAATCATTTCCCACGATTTTTCCTTCCTATTATGATTTTCATTCCTTGTCGGTGTGCCTAATGTTTTCCCATATAATTAAGTTGTGTTCCTATTCAAGATCCCATCCTTCTCAATTTTCTTAGGGTTTCCAGTTGCTCGCGCAATCCCCTATTTTCGGTATAAAGAGGAGATTTGGTGAACTAATCATAAAATTAGGGATTTAATTTTCTTATATTTTATTGTGTAACCTATGGGGTAGGTGTGATAATGGTTCATTGTGTTGAACATGTAAATACTCTTCTAAAAAATGAATAATAAATAATAAGGGAATATGAATAAAAGATAACATGGGTAAAAGAAATAATGGGTTTGGAGATGATTGATGTTTGATTGCCTATTTTATTTTTTATCTTTGATTATTTTGTTGGATATTCTGAGTATAAGCATTATGAAAATCAAGGCAATTGTTGGTCCTTTATTTTGCGCTGGTGGTGTTTTATTTTTTATGACATTTTATAACTATGTGTAGTATGAAATCTTCTTAATGACATATACATGGTTAATTAAATGGATTCCCCAGTATCAAACTACTTATGAGATCAACCAGGTTATTTATAGTGTAATTAAAGAACCTCTATTGGATAAATCATAATACCCTTGGAAGGATTGTATGGTTTGGTGCTATTTTTTTTTCAGGGTTCTAGCCTTGTCAATGTTGTGGGTACAAGGGTGGACATAGGAGTTGGTTCTGTGAGAAGGGAGTCGTATGTGTGTGCACCAAAATTGTAGATAAATGGTAGTTTCTTATAGAATTATTTACGGGGTGGTACACTGGGTGTGTTGGTAACCTTGTTTGAGAGACAGATTGATTTCGGAATGGATGGAATTGTTGGCAGTAAAACTGTCACTTTTTGGGTTGTGGCTATCGAACTACGTTGGGAAGTGGACCGCAGTGTGGTTATGAACTTGTTATACAGTGGGATGACATCTGAGAATTGTTTAGATAGTGGGGTTCTAGGACTGGGTTGTTATAGAAAGATTGTGTAGCTTAACATTGTATAATAATAAAAGTAAATGGCTGAATGTTGGTCTAGGAAGAATGATTTGTGTGTAGACAGACTAAAGGTTAGTTGTATTGTGTTTAGTTGTCATGCTCTATGCATAATGAATTGTTTCATATGTAGTGCATTTTAGTTGCAATGGGTAGTACTATAATAACTAAATTTAACATTTTAATTAATTAATGGAAAGTGGTTATGTGAAAATGGGACTAGGTTATCTTTTGGGTGTGGATTTTTGTATTTTTGTGCATATAGGGTAGCAACAATAGGTGGTTCTAGAGGTTTGGTGTTTTGTTGGAACTTGTAGGTTGGCCTGAGTGTTTTCTAACACACACACACATATATATATATCAGTTCCTTTTGATTTCTATATACACCCCACCCTTGTTGAGAACCATGTGCCTAACACCCCCATTTTATGGGGGATGGTGTCTTTCTCAACATCCTGGTAGGGGGATCGATGGAAGGTTAGCGACCGTATTCCTCACAACCTATTCCGGGTTCATATTGATCATGTGTATCCAATAATGATGTAATGGCATGAGGCTTACCATAGTCTGAGATCATTTTGGTAGGGTTTTTATAGATGACTTGATTTGGTGTTTGTGATACAGGTTTGTTCCCAAAGTTTCTTTGGGATGAGGTGAAAGTTTCTTCTAGCGAGAGGCGTGGTTGTTGTGGCCCTGGTATCAGTGGGTGGAATTTGTGGTGCTGTTGGGACCTAGGTGTGTGCGTGAAGGTTTTTGTAGTGGTACTGGATATAGTAAGATTAGTAGAACCAATACATTAGCCATAATTAATGAGCATCTAACCATTGGGATAGTTGTGAGGAGTACCAAAATATCAATGTCCTTATTCCAATACATTACTTGACATGCATAATATGGTTAGTGTTCCTTGGTGAGGAATGGATGGTTAGTATTCCTTGGTAGGTTCCATGAGATTTTATTATTTTCTCATAGCGAAATTAGTATGTATCCTCCACATGTGCAAAGGTAGCTTTAGTTTCCTTAAATATAATACTTGTTTTATCACCATCTGTATATAAAACTATTTCCAGTTTCCAGAAGGACATTGAAGACAATTCCAAACCTCAGTAGCTCTGTCATTAGGATTAGTTTTTTTTCTTCGTAGTGATGTTTCATTTTGTACTTTACATAGATTTTCAATGTACATTGTATCATATTTACTTTCTAACATGCATATGGGAATGGATTTAGGAATTATTTTTATCATTACAATGGTATTTTCTTGGATTTTACAATATTATATCCCAATCATGATCTATAAAAAATGTAATTCCTTTCATATTATATGATATTCTATACCCTTGGTTCTAGTCACTCCTCTGAAGCCTATTTATGGAGGGACTTGGGGGTCATCATATCTCATTCACCTTGAGAGAGGAAGGGTGTAACACATTGTCATCCATTTCCTCATTGGGAAAAAGATGGTTCAGGAAAAAATGGTATCATAGAAGGTTGTTGGTTGAGGCATTGGATGGAGTTCGGATTTAGTCATTGTGAGGATTACAAGGGATGATAAGGTAATAATGTTAGTCATTCTTGCTGCCTGAAATAGGCTAGGGATGTCCATCTAGGACACCATGTTTACCCCACCCCACCCCCCCGTGATCTGATGCAATAACTCTTGACCTACTGAATTTCTAAGTTTCTCTACAATGATTGTAATGTAAAGACCCTATGAAAGTTATATGCATCATAATGACTTTTTTTCTTTTGTGTCTTGGGAATTTTGGGAATTTTATTTAAATAATGGGTCAAAATGAATCTTAAAATGAATTTTTCTATACTACATGATCTTCTTAGTTTCTTGTTAACCTTTTCCAGCTATATATCCTTGACATTTCCTACATGTTGTATGAGAATTTGAGGCCCATCAGGTTTGCATGGTTCATCAGCATAGATATGATCGAGAGGAGTAGGATGACCAGTGGGAGAAGATGTTTCGCGCCTCACAGTGGAAGAAACTGGGAATGTATAAGGGAAGTGTCTTGCAAATGGATATGGAGAACTATCTCAAAATTTAGGTGATCACATTCATCCTGATCTATTCTCTGATAGAGTACTGGGTTTCTCTAGAAGTGTTCTAGAAGAGAGGATTGGTGTGTCCATGGTGGATGATTTACCTCGAGGGGATGAAGGAGTCATATATTTCATGGGTTGATATTGTGAAGGAGTTTCCTGTGTAATTCCTTTCTCCCTTAATAATGGTTGATAAAAATAAGGAGTTACTCTCACTCCAGAAGAGTTGTATGTCATTAAGGGAAGTGGCTATAAAGTTCAAGGGTCACCTATGCTTCTCATCAGATCTATTCCAGGACCCGGAATCACGATCGTGACACTTAGAAGAGGCACTCTGACATTATTTTCAGTATGTTGTTCTCTGTTAACTCTAATGAAACACATAGAATTTTAGAATAAGGCCTATTTAGTAAAGAGGATACACTCGAATTTAGTTTTAATGTGTTAAGGGAGCCATCTGAGTTCATCGATGGGGAAGGCAATCAGTCACAAGTCTCCTGCATTAGGGATTTCCATGTTATGGAAAATGGGGAGTAGGATTCACTAGTTCATTTCCCAATATCTTGGTCCACTTCCATTCCCAATGGTCCCAATACAATGTTTAATTATCTATGGATATCATACAAATATTTCGAACCAGTTCCCAGTTAGATCATAGTACAGTTGGGGAGGGTAGGTTCAACGACCACCACAACAACATTATTTGTTGTTTAGGGCCTTCCAGCAGCATGGGCATCGAGCTCCCACTCCATTTATGGTATACTGTGTTGGAGGAGGATGGCCGTAGCTTTCTCCTCAGAAAAATCATCCAAGGCATGGTCGGGGAGGCAGTCGATAGCAGATGGGTAAATGAGCTAGGGATGGGTAGTTTCACCCCACCATGGAAGAAATTCTAGTGGGGCCAGAGGTTGTTTGAGGTACAATTAGTCTATTTAGTACCCCTTTGTGTGATTTGTTTTTGATTTAGAAGCCTCAAAATCCTATTTTAACCTGGTCTAGCCCATGCTATGGGAAAAGACATTGAGAGGCTTCATATTCCCATGGTGTTGGGTATTTTAGTCGGAGGTAAAACTAGTTTGTTTGATGTTTTCCAAAGATATAGAATGATGTTTCTACCACATCAATCTAGTGGGTCTATTCTTCTTCTAAATATGAAACCATACTATGACATCCTTGGCATCAAATGTTGTTTTCTATACATTTATTTTTTGAATTCTTCCATATGAGAGTCTTGTTATTAGATTAGGGTTACCAACACTTAACTTTTGTTGGTGAGAGGGGTTGTCATGTGGGAATTTGGTGCGTGGAGCCTCTTCAACCCTTGTTAACCAACCTATTAGTGCGATAAGAAGTAACAAAGATTTTAGATATTATAGGGTTCGTCAGAGAGGTCTTTGAGATTTTCCCAGATGTGTTTGTGACCCTACCCCCTTTTTGTGACATTAAGTTCATAATATACCTACAACCCAATGCACATCTTATTTCTACTTCTCACTATCAGATGGTATCTTCGAGGTTGTGAGAGTTGCGAATTCTAGTCGATGACCTAATGAGAAAGGTTTTAATATAGCTGAGTGTGTCTCTGTGGGGTGCTTTGGTCTTGTTCGTGAAGAAGGATGACTATGGTATGAGACTATTCATAGAATATCATAGACTGAGTTAGGTGACGGTAACGAACTATTTCCCCCTTACGAAGATCGATGATCTTTTCAACCAGTTAAAAGGATTTGATTGGTTTTCTACGATCGATCTTTGGTTGGGATATCACATGTTGAGGGAGAAGGAGGGTGACTTCCCATATCTTATTTTCCCTGTATGTATGTGAACATTGAGTTCATAGTCTTTCCCGTCGGTGTCATGAATGCGCCAGCCATGATCATGGGGATCACGACTTATATTTTTCATGAGTTCTTTGAAGAGTTCGTCATTTTTTTATTCAATGATATCTTGATCTACTCAAGGTCATAGGAATGTGTTAGAGGTGCTCTGACACCACCGGATCTGTGGAAAATTTTTCAAAATGCATGTTCTGGATGCGATAGGTTCCCATCCATGGACATGTGGTGTCTAAAAAATGTATAGTCTTGGTCCCATAAAATTTCAAGGTGGTTTTTTCATGGGTAGCACATAAGAACGTGGTATAGGTTTTCATATTCTTGGCCCCATAATGCTATTAATAGAGGATCTTACCTAATTTCTTCAGAGTTTCATCTCCATTGTTGTATTATTCCAAAAAAGACTATGCCTTTATGTGGAATGATTAGTGTCAGGCATCATTCAGCTACATAAAGGGGAATCTAGTCAGTGCCCCCGTGATTTAGTTTCTATTGGAAGGGGTAATGTTAGAGGGTTTCTATGATTCATTAATTCTGGTCCTGAGGTGTGTGCTGATTCAACAGTAGGGAGTGGTCTCTTATAGGTCTATTAAGTTAAATTTTAATTAATGTAACAGTTTCACCCATGAACTAGAGCATGCAGTGATCATGTTAATTCTGAAGTTGTGGCGACATTACCTCATTAGGGAGGGCATTATGGTCTTTACAGATCACAAATGATTGAGGTATATATTCCCACAACAAGACCTGAAATTTTGTCAGTAGAGGTGGATGGAGTTTCTCTATTTCTACGATATCAAGATATCTTAAACCCCATGAAAATGGAATGTGGTGGCTGATGACATAAGAAAGAAGTCGAAAAAGGAGGTAGTTCTAGAGTCTATAGGTTTGTGGATGGTAATAGAGGTGTTGGCCGATTTACATCAAGAAGAAACATTGTATGTTGGTAGAGGAATTCTGTTTATGTCAATAGTGAAATAATCTGTGATATGATATTTTGAGGATTCATAGTGGGGAAACTTCGAGACTGACATAATGTGTGATCTCACTATCCAAGGTGGTGCTCCATAGGGATTGTCATTGGATACATAGAATTGGATATTGTTCTGTAAGAAGTTTTTTGTTCTAGTGGTGATGCATAAGGGAGTTCTTAATAATTTCAATAGACCACCCCTATATGTACATATTGGAGTTTGTAAATTTTAACATGGATAGAAAGAATAGTTTATTTTTACAAGGGTTAAGCATGTAGTGGTGGAGTTAGTGGCAGGGTTCTTAGTTTGTTTGTAGGTGAAGGTTGATCACCGCGTTCTTGGAAGTCTCTTGCAGCCCATATATGTACATGAGTGGAAGTGGGATGACATCATGATGGATTTTTTTCATAGGATAACTGAAGACATAGGGATTATGCGATACAATTTTGATAGTATTGTATTTTTTAATAAATCATCGAACTTCATGGCGATCAAGGAGTCGAGTGTAGTGGATACCTCAGCATATAAGTAAGTGGATGAGGTGGTACAGCTGCATTGAGTTTCAAGATCCATTGTGTTGGATCCAGATAAAAAATTTATGTTGAAATTATAAAGGATATAGAAGCATGACATTGTCACCCAGTTATGCCTCGACACTTATTTCCACCCTCAATTAGATAGGAAAAAAAGAATACAATATATTCATTGGAAGATATGATGAAAGCTTGTGTTCTGTACTTCAGTGGGTTGTGGGTATGAAATTTTCCTTTGGAAGAGTTTTCTTACAATAATATATACCAATATTCCATTATTATGGATTTGTTTGAAACTCTGTATTGGAGGACTTGTTGTTAGCCTGTATGGTTTATAGAGGTGGGGGAGATAGGTATTCATGTACCATAGGGAGTGTATTGTATGATGAAGAATGATCAGATTGTGAGTGAGAGAATGAAGGAATATTGGGACTAGAAGAAGTCATATTCTGATCATAGAAGGTGGCCTTTGGAGTTCAATGTTAGGGACCATGTTTTCTTAAAGTTTTCTCCTCAGCATGGGAAGCTTATTAATCACAAACGAAGAAAGATTTATTTAGAGTTTGTCAGACCTTTCCAGGTTTTCGGACGAGTGGTATATGTGTAATTTTAACTAGAATTACCATCGCAGTTGGAGAGGATTCATGATGACCTTAAATTATCTTTGATCCATTAGTATCTACATGACAAATCCCACATCCTGGAATGGGGAGAGTTGGGTATCAAGGACGAAGAGACATTCATGGAGCGACATGTAAGAATCAAGGATCATGAGAAGATGGTGTTTTGTGGACATACCATTTCATGATTTCATGTGTTATGGAGGAATGGTGTCCTCATGGAGAGTACGTGGGGGTGAGAGGAATAGATGAGTTCATGTACCCAATGATTTTATTAGTTTTTCTTATGAGTTTTACTTTTTGTTCCTTGAGTGGTTATAAAATACTTGAACATTTTTATATGAGATTAGTTATTTCCTTATTATATGAATGTTTGTGTGAAATATCCTGATGTATGGGGAGGGGAAAACCAAACAACTTATCAAGATGTATTAATGTTGATTCAACTAAACGTGTGCGAGCGAGTCAGTGGCTCCCATATCAGATAAAATTTTGACCTAGAGGAAGGATCTCCCTAATCCATGTGTTTGTATAGTTTGACCTTGGTGTTTGTGTGGTTGTTTGAGGTAGTGGAGAGATTGTGCTTCTTTAGTTGTTCATGATGTTGATGTCTAGGATGATTTCTTGGATTTTAGGGTTTTCAATCAACTTTTAAAACACACCACTGGTTTTTTGTCCCTAAGAGGTATCTTATGGCGTGATTTTTCACAGGTCTCATCTCTGGTTGAGTTTAAAAGTTTTAGGGATGAGAATAGATTGAGAGGTATCTGATGTAATAACACAGATTTCTCTAGGCCCTTCCATTTTCAAAATCCAATGTTTAGGGAGTTTTGGGGTATGTTTTTGATTAATTATGATATTTTTCAATAAAGATAATTACACCATCAACATTAACATTTCAATGCATATTTATGTTAGTGAATCGACATGTCATGGAATTAGTGGGTCCAGATGAAGGTAGGTCATAATTTCGGTAGGTTAGGGAAAAAGTATGATAGTTCATTGGTAGGTCGAGGTTTCTATAGGCCAGAGCATTAGTAATTTGAGAAGTCAGTAGGTGATGGCATCTATTTTTCAATGCAACTATTGGTCAGGGCATCAATAGGTCGAGGTGTTGGTAGGTCATGGAATCAATAGCTTAGAGTCAGTGACTCTGTATTGGTAGGTTGTGTGTATAGTTCACGCATCGGTGTCTTTGTGTCAATGACTCACCCATTGGTGACTCATTTCCAATTTTTCCAGTTTTCCCATGTATTCCAGTTTCATCACTCTTACGTATTTTTTTATGAAAATCGAGTTTAAATCCATGTTTGGGGACATACAAAAGAATTTTAATGGATATAAATTATATATTTTATATCATTACATTATAGGGGCTTTTAGAATCTCAATGAACATAATCATGACCATAATCCCACTATTAATGGATTTTGAAACATTTCATCTATTAAAATAGGATATGGATCTTCAATGCTTGGAAGTTTTCTTCTTAGTGTGCTTTTCATTCCTTCTTGGCACGCCTAATGATTTTCTCTCTAGATGATTCGTTTGCCCATACTAATTCCACTCCTACTAAGTTTTCTTAGGGTTTACAGATGCTCGCGTGATCTTATATTCTTTGATCTAAGAGGATATTTGGCTTCCATTTATCCCATGTTGTGATTTATTCTACCTATAATTAATTGTGAAACATGGGTGTGGATTTGATAATTATTCCATGTACTAAACAGTTTTATACTCCTCTGAAAATTACTAATAAATTAGAAAGTAATATGATTAAAAGACAACAGACGTGAATGAAAAAACTGACTGGGAGGTAATTAATGTTTGATTTACTATTTTATTTGTTATATTTGATTTTTTTATGGTTTTTGTGACTGTATTCCTTCTGAGAATCGTGGTCTTGGGTGGTCCTTTCTCGTGCATGGGTGGAATTCTAATAGTTTTTATGCTATTTGATAATTAGGAGTAGCATGAAATCTTCTTAATCACGTATACATGGTTAATTAAATGGATTCTACCACATCAAACCTATTCGGTGTTAACCCTGGTTATTTAATATGGAATTAATGAACCTCCATTGGCTATATCTAAACACCCTGGGCTTGATGTTTTTCTTGTTTTAGTGTGTTTTATTAGGTTCTGCACTTGTGTAGGTTGTTGGTATAGGGGGGACAAGTGAGTTGGTTATGTGATAATGGAGTGGCATGTGTGTGTAGTAGGGATGTGAATAAAATATAGATTCTTAGGGAATTTTGTATGGGGAGGTATAGGGGGTGTGTTGGTATCCTTATTTTAGATACTGATTGATTAATGAATGGATATACCTGTAGGCAGTGAATCATCAGTTTTTTATGTTGTGACCGTCGAACGTCATTTTTGAAGTGGGACTGTGGTGTGGTTATGAACTTGTTATGGAATGGGATGACATCAAGAAATTTTTTTGGAAGTGAGGATGCATGACTGGGTTTTGAAAAAAGGATTGTGTTGTGTAACATTAAATAATGCTTTTTCACAATAGTTGAAGGGGTGTCATGGAAGAACGGGGTGTGTGCTATGGAATCGCGGGTTGGTTTTTGTGTGTTTGGTTATCAGGCTTTTCACCTACGAAACTATTACTGATGTTTTTCTTGATTGTTACCAATGCTAATTCTATAAAAAAATATTTTGAACCCGTTAGTTAATAAATAGATAGTGGATAAGCGAAAAAGGGGTTGGGTTATGTTTTGGTATGGCATGTTTGTGTGTTTAAGCATATTGGGGTAATGTTAAATGGTGGTCCGATTGTTTTTTTGGAACCCGTAGGTTGGGATCAATGTTTTCATATATATATATATATATATATATATATATATATATTAGTTCCTTGTGATTTCTATAAACACACCACCCTTGTTGAGCACCATGTTCCAAACACCCCCAACTCATGTGGTAGGGTGTCTTTCCCATCATCCCAGTTAGGAGATATATGGATGATTATTGACCTTCTTCCTCACACCCTCTCTCAGATCATACTACTTGAGCTTCTCTGGGCATTTTTTTATGTCTTGAGGCTTACCATAGTCCTAGATCCCACATAAAGTTTTGTTGTGGATAAAGGGATATGGTGTTTTTGGGCCAGGTTTGTTTTCCAAGTGTATTCGAGATGATGCCTATGTGTATTCAGGTGAAATGGATGATTGTTGTGGCCTCGGTGTCTTCCTGTGGGATGCATGCTCTGGTTGATGCCTAGGTGTATGTGGGTAGGTTGGGTAGGGGAATTTTGTATGGGAGTATTTGTAGTGTTAAGATGTTATTTTTTAGGAATGAGAAGCTAACCAATGGGAATGTGGGGTGGGGTACACAAATATTGATTTTCATATACTAATACATTACATGAATTGAGTTATTTAGTGATTGTGTCGTGGTGAGGCTGGGATTGTTGGTATTACTTTGTAGTTTCCTTAAGGTTAAATTATTTTCAAATAGGTGCATTAGTTTGTTTCTCCCACTTGTGAAAAATTATATATTGTTTTCATACAAAGTATAATTTTTGTTTCACTCTATGTATATAAAAATGTTTCAAATTTTCATGAGGACTTTCCAGACCATTCCATACTATAATAGCTAGGGCATCAAAATTAGTTCTTTTTCTGATTATTCTATTTTATTGGTACTTTAAAATGAATTTTTATTTTACTTGCATGGGCCTTACTTTGAACATTCATATAGTAATGGATTTTCGATTTACTTTAACATTACCTTTGTGTTTTATGAGAATTTACCATATATTCTTCAGATATTATTCTTTAAAAATTGTAATGCCTTCTATATTAAGTGAGATTAATTACCGTTGCTTCTAGTCGCTACTATGGGGTCTATTGAATTTGAGACTCGGGGATCATTATATCTATTTAATATTGGAGGAGGAAGTGCATGGAACTTTTCTACCCCTTCCATCATCTTGAAGAATGTGGGTTGGGAAAAATTCATTTTGGAAACGTGATTATAATATCATCAAAACATCATATGTGATCTTACTTGATTAATTAATTCTTTTTAACTTGGTATTAAATAATATAAAATGAATAATAAAAATGAAAAAGTTTATTAGGAATGTAAATAACTAATATTATATTATTATTTATGAATATAAAGAATATAAATGATGATTCATACACCAGGCATGGGATACATCAAATTTAAAACCTCATTTTAAATATATTAAATATTTATTTTCTAAATACATTTCTCCATAATATATAATCTAAAAAATATAATTTGAATTTATTTATTTTAAAATTAAAATAAAATAATTTATTTTTTATTTTTTTTAATTTAACTTTTAGGTATTAAAATAAGAATTATTTCTATATATTCTATATGAAACATTTTGAAATTCATTAAACAGTTAAAAGGAATTCAACACTTTAACATTGAGTGAATCAATGGTTTTCCCAACACTTTAATCACTATTTTAGTTACGTATTACATTTAAATCATATATATTTTTATAAAAAAATATTTTGATGTTTATTTAAATTTTCTAGAAGTGTTTGAAATGAAATAGATATATACATATGTATAAATTTTTTCTTATGAGGGAAAAAAATTCTAGTATAGTGATTCAAATGTAATCTTTCATGTGTAATTATTAGTATATTATTCATATAATTTTTTATAATGTTTTATTGGATTGATATTTTTAATGGTGACCGATGTTCTCAATATGACACATGATGACAGTTGTTCCTAATAAATATCTCCAATGTATTTTGTAAAGGGATAGTTCAAAGCAGTTCAGCTGATCCTATAATATTATAATAAATTACAAGGAAGGTTAATACATTTTTAATATTGATAATAATAGAGATATGTAAATTATATATAGCATTACCTACATGATTTTTCTATTCTATTTATGGGTTTTCATTAGATTATTTTGATTTCACGTGGTAAGCAAATATTTTTTTGTTTAAAAAGAATGTTATGCATCATCTTAAGTTACAAATGCATTGAATTTTAAAAAAACTCACCATTTAAGGGAATCATTCTTATGTTTTATATTAAATTTATGATTTCTTAGGAAATTATTTTTAATAATATTTGGGGAGAGAAGTTAATTTAATGGGAAAGAAAATGCTTATTCTGAAATCAATGTTTAATTTCAAGATATAAAATTTTTATGAGTATACCAGGACTAATGAGTTTCTTAATTTTGTTTTCTTTTGATATGTCATTTATTAAGTTTATTGTGTGAATACCATGTTATAAATTTATTTCTATAAGGTTTTGGGGATGAGTATGTTCAAGGGCCTAGTTAAATTAAAATTTGTGATGATGTGACACTAAAAAATCTATTATGTCATAATGGTTTTATATTTTTTTAAAAAAAATTGAAACTATATTGAAATGTCTATATTATGATGAGATATTTTATTTTACAAAGTTGGTGACCTAAATATCTAATACATTAAACCATAAAGATCATTGAAGTTTTATTAAGTGAAATGTTGACTTAAAAGCCTATATTATTGAATATTTTCTGTACATGAAATTATAGTTGGAATTAGCGGAAATATTGAGATAATTTTAGTAGATAAAATTTGTTATGATAGTACCCGTGAGAGATTAAAATTTATCGTTATTATGATTTATCACTTGATGATTACCAAGATATATCATCTAAACATTTTTTTAGAATGGGTTTTCATAAAGGAATCTAGAAAGATGATTTTGCTTCGCTAAAAGAGGACAATATCCATCCAAATCAACAATTTGAAATGGTTGGAATGTGATCATATCCATTTTAAAAATGATGGATCATTTGAAACAAGATATTAATTATGGAAACATCTATAATATTGTGAAATCTCATATTCCACTAATGAAATTGTCGATAGTAGATAATTTTATGAGAAACTACCATCAA
The DNA here is from genome assembly GCA_963277665.1 of Viscum album. Lineage (NCBI taxonomy): Eukaryota > Viridiplantae > Streptophyta > Magnoliopsida > Santalales > Viscaceae > Viscum > Viscum album. The sequence continues at coordinate 763,148,284 of OY728119.1, read as the reverse complement.
AATTTAGTGGATCCTATAATATAGTTTTACATGAGGTAAGGATTTAAGATGTAGAAAATATATTTTAATTGGAGGGTTTTTTGGATAAACAAAATGTTACTCTAGTTAATTTCCATTTTGAAGGTAAATCTGAACAAACATGGTCCATGGTTAATAATAATAATAAAAATAATAGATTTATTCTATGAAATTGATGATATTTATAAATATGTTTCTTAGGAAATATTTTAATATTTTCATTCACAATTAGATTCAAAATCATTTCTTTTAATTGATTTAATGTGAAGAAAATTTAGTGCTAACATAAAAGAAAAATCACTTAATTGGAATGGTATGAACCAAATCGTAGAATGAATCTTGATAGTTGTTTTTTGGTTATAATAATTATTAAGCCTAAGATAAAAAAGGTAATTTTACTATCATGTATATAAAATATTTTATAAACCTTTCTATTTTGATGTCAAGGTAGAAATGAATATTCATATGATCAAGTGTTATACAAACAAAAGTAGAAAATTTTATCTTTGGGGAAGGAAATCAGAAAAATCCATCTATAAAAAAACAAATGTAGAAAATAATGTGTCTATATTGTGATATCTGTGGTAAAACAAACCTAATAATGTATTATGTAATCTGGGAAGTTCATCTGATGTGGTGAGTTTGGTATATGTATGATGATTTTAAAAGAACAATTTTCATTATGGTGGTAAATATTTTATGATACCTAGGAACTATGATAATATAAATTTAAAGGTATGTGTCATTATACATATGTGATTCTAAAGAAGATAATTATTTTTGGGAAACATAAATAATATAAGGATAATAGTGGGGATAAATCATTTGAAACTAATTCATTATATGGTGTTCATTAAAATGAAGTGGTTATATATATTACATTATAATTAATTTTATTTTATTGAATTTTTTGATTCCTGGTATGCAGAATCATTTATTTCTGGGTAATTTCATTGTAAGAAGAAAATTTATTATGAATAAATAAAGTCATGATTTATGGTTAAAACAAATTTGGTAGTAACAAAGTAACAAAATTTTAATAATATCTTATTTTTACTATATGTGAATAGATTTTCTCTGTAATTCACATTGTCATTAAAAATTTTATTTGGATGTCATTATTGGTATTGATTTGATTTATGTTTATAATTATAAGATCGATTATAGAGTTGATGATTTTTTTTATAAATTAGATTCAGTTTGTTTATACTAATAAATTAATACCTATGATAACATATTAATAAGACGATAAATTATAAGATGATTAAAATGAAATATACTATTCTCATGTTTTTAAAATTAATCAAATTATTTTAAATTATTTTTTGGAATTAAATTAATGGTTGAATGTTTTTCTAAAGTATTTTATAAATTTGATTCATTATCCCGATGTTTATTTTGCAAAAAACATAGTTAATGATTATAATCCATTTACAAAACACCCTTATTAAATTTATCATGTATAAAATATATAATTGAAAAGAAAGTGAAATGATTTTCGTGATAAATTATACATTTATTCAAGAACATCACCATGGGATTCCCCATCCTTATTTTTTAAAAAGAAAGATGTGAATTTGAAGTTTTTATTAATTATAAGTAAATACATGACAAAAATGATTAGAATATATAAATTCATCTTAATATATATGAATTTTTTGATCATCTCCATGGAGTGCAGTAAATTTCAATGGTTGATCTATAGATCTGGTACTACCAGCTAATGTTAAAGAATAATGTCATCTATAAGACATCATATCGAACTAGGTATATGTACTATGATTATTTCGATGTTTCCTTTGGGTAAATAAAGGATATGGATTTATTTATCAACCTTATGAAATTATTTTTCAAGGATATAATTGATATGTTTTACATTGTTTTTATTAATGATTTTCTAATGAATTCTAAATGTTTTGATGATCATGAGAACCTTTTTGGAGTTTCTAGAAACACCATGAAAAAAATGAATTTAATGTATTTATAAATTAAAGTTAATTTGGGGTGTAAATGATTTACATACATAGACATATCATACATAATGATGGATTAGGTTTGGATCCATATAAAACCAAAGTCGTTGATGATTTTTTCATGACCAAATAATTTTACTGTGATTCACAGTTTTATTGGATGAACATGTTATTACCAATGGTTTGTTGAAAAAATTTCTTAGTTATAAAATTCTTTAACAAACATACCATGAAAAGAAGTTTGTTTGATATATTTATGGGATATGATGAATGTTTCTAGGGATTGAAAATAAGAATACTTAATACCCCTTTCATTTCCTATCCATTTTGAAATAATGAGATTTTTATCCATAAAGATTATTCTTTGAAGGATATGGGTTGTGTTTTAATGCTGAATGATTCAATAATTTCGTATATCTTGGGTTAACTACAACTCCATGATAAAATTGAACCTATAGAAGAACATATTATAGAAGCCTTATTATTTTTATTAAAAAATTGGGGAAATAATCTATATTGAGTGAAGTGTTAAATAAATAGAAATCAAAATTATTATATATATATATATTCTAATTTACATAGTAATAGGTAAACATGAGATAGATGAGATTTATTTTACTGATAATTGATTATTAATATATATTTAATTAATATCTAGGTATTGAAAATATGGTATTTGATACTTGGATTCATAAATATAATGATATCATAACTATGTTATATTTTTTATATGACCCTCTAGTAAATGATTAGTTGAATTTTGGCTTCAATATTGTAAATGAAATTAATCCCAATTTTTTCAACTGTTAGTTTATTATTCTTGGTAAAAAATAATTCATCACACTCTAAATGAATACCATCAGTTATAAAATGAAGTATAATTCATTAATAAAGGTCATTTTTTGAATTTAATATTGGAACAAATTGTGTTTTGACATTAAAAAAAGGGTCATGTGTTTCATCTAACCCATTGTCAGAGAAAAAAATGATTTATTGAGGCTCATAGATATCTTATTTTTATTCCTCATGGTAGCACTAAAATGTTCAGAGACGTTCACGATTATTTCATATAAGATGGAATAAAAAATGATATTTCTTATTTTATTATTAAATATTTCAATTTTCAATATGATAGAGTTAAATATAAATTACCAATGGGGATGCTTCAACCCTTTCAAGTGTTTTATTTTTAATGGTAAAATATATCCATTTATTTTTTAATAGGATTTCCAAATAAATCTCAAGGTAATATTGGGATATGGGTTATTATTGAATTATTAACTAAATCTACACATTTCTATATTATTGGAGATACTATTTCATTGAATCATATCTTCTAAATATATATCATAGAGATAATTAGGTTATATGTATTTCAACTCACCATTGTATAGGAAAGTGATACCATTTCCACTTCTTATAAATGAAAAATTATTATAATGTTGTTGGTAATTAAACTGATTTTTAATAGATCTATTCATAATTTATATGATGTATCGTTATAGGGAATGATTATGAGTTAGGAAGACATGATTTAATCTTATTCAATTACTGAATTTGGAATCCAAAACGTACATTAGTTGAATTTTATAGTAAAACAATATCTTTCTATCTTAAAGATGAAACATTTTATAGAATTATATTGAATCTTATATCATATAATAGTTTTTTAGGGGGATAATGATGAAATAATTTTACTGGGAATATAATTGTTTTAGGAAATTCTTGTGAATTTGAAGACGATTCTCCATCAAACAATGATATCTCAAAATAGATTTAAAAGTTACAAATATAAAAAGAAATAATATATTACATTAAAGGTTGGAAGACATTTTTTTGAAATATACCTATTTAAAAATTGATATATATTTTGGTAAAAAAATGAATTTTAAGTCCATATTTCATTAGATCGTGTGAAATTATTGATAAATTTGGATTATTTCCCAACTAACTAGGCTTAAATATGAATTTATCTCCTATAATAAATGTATTTTTGATTTCTCTATAGAGAAATTATTTAATGGGTTCATCCCATGTTTTGAACTCTGATGCAGTCTAGTTGGATGATAACTACTCTTATGAGGAATAGTTAGGGAAATATAATGACCAGAGAGAGAATATTTATCATATTATTTTCATTCATCAGGTTAATTTATTTTGGAAAACCCAATTTTTTTATAATGTAACATCAGAATATGAAAATCATTTGATGGAAAAATTTCCCATCAATTTTATGTAATGACTGAAATTTTGAAGTATTAATTTATAAAGGATGGGAGAATTTAACTAATCAATTAATAATATTATTAAATAAATTTAATGTTTTATTAATATTATGTAATTATATTTTACATCGTAATAATCTTTATAACTATATTATGTAATTTTTTATTCATGATGAAAATATTTTATCATTATTAAATTAACATTCATGAATTATAATTTTTTTGAATTATTTTTTTTTAATATTAGAAAATTATTTTTTAAATGATATATTCATTTTTCAAATTGGTATATCAAGATACTCATGGGGTGAAATATTTGTATTTCTCTGAAAATAATGAGCTTTTCAGTTAATAGAAAAAAATAAATTTCCTCAAATAAGTTTTCATGATATATATAAGACATAAATATGATATAAAAAATTAGTAGTATGATTGAATTAATAATCTATTACAACATATTACAAATATTCTATAAATATAATTCAAAATACTTGATGTATTAAATTTTTCATGATATATGTGGAAATCATTTTTAGTGCTGTCACGGTGCCTCTACATCATTTGAAAAGTAAAATTAATTGTATTAATTATTATATTTGAGAATAATAAATTAATTTAATGATATGGATAGAAAATATGAATTATTATGTAATTTTTTGATGAAATTATATGAATTGAGGATCTATATAACATGTTACTAATAAATATTCATGTTTAATATTTTAAGAGGCATACAAAGTAAAAAATAACAAATTAAATATGTTTTCATCATATTGTTGTGAGTAAATATAAGCATTAACTTAATATTAACATTTAGTTGAACTCAATTAATTTATTTTTATTGTGGTAATTTATTTTTAGGTGATTAATAATGCCATTATACTCTTACATTCTTTTGATAGTGTCCTTGTGAAAGTAGTAGAAAACGTTATTTAACTGAATTTATAATATTTAAAATTATTTTTATTGGGGGAGGGGTTTTTATAGAGTCAAAATAATATTTAATATATATATATATAAAACATATTATACATGTGTTAATGGTTTATATTATAATTCATTTAATATTTTTGTAATTTGAATTTAAAAGTAAATGTATTTTTTCCCAAATGATTCCGATAATATTTTATAATATACAATATTTTATTTATTTATTTATAATTCCTAAAAATAATATACTTTCCTAAGGAAATGAGATATTATTTTAAATAAAATAATTTTTTCATTTATTAGATAATTAATATTTTATAGTAATATTATGGGATATTATAGTGTTAGAAACATTTACACTATATTAATGGTCAATGGGGTAAACATTGGATTAAAAGTAAGAGAAGAGGGTCAAAACATTCTATCAACTGGTCCAAATATTTTATGATGAGTGTAATTAGAATAATTATCATAATATATTTTTAATATTTTTCTACCTTTTTCTTTAAATTATTTATATATTTCAATTTAATCATTTATTGTGACACCCCAGGTAAATAAAGAATATGAAATTTTTATATTTATTCCTATTTGTGAATAAAATTTCAATATTATTTTAAAGGGAACGCTATGCTCGATGGCTTACCCAATACCCAACAACGAGTTCCTTTGAAATCATACGTTGTACTCTAATAATAAAATAATATTATTTTAAATGGTAGTTAACACATAGCCATTGTATTGAAAAGAATGAATATAAATAACTAAAATATGTTTATATATGTTTGTTTAATGTTTTTACTTTTATCCAATAAATTTTAGAGGCTTAAAATAAAAATGGATCACATCTTAAGCATTGAATACACTAGTATTTCTAAAAGATTGTTTTACTACCTTTTGATGGAAAACCATTTTTTAAATAAACCTTTTGAATGTTTTATATGATATTTTTTTAAAATAAAAATATTATTTATGATTGGAACATTGAAATTTACATTGGGTTAATTTTTGGTATTTTTCTGACAATGTTTATTTTTCAAAGAATAGTGAAAAATACTGCATTTTACATCAAAACTACTTTTTCATATAATTTAATTATATGGTAATATTATCTTTTTAATTTGTTTTAAAGTGTAATTAGAATATATTTTTACCATGTAATTCAGTGATGGTCATTGGGATTAATTTCACTTTGGAATTAGGCATAAACAAGTGCCAAACTTTTCAAAAATTTTGTTTCTAAAAAACCCGCTATTTGTTTTGACAACGGGAAGTTTTTCTAAATTAATTATTGCAATTTATGTGCTTATAATTTGGTAAAATGGATTAAATATTTGGAATCATAAGGTCCAAATTATGTAATTAAGACTCTTTTGTTTTTGGACATTATGAATAGTAACGACGGTAATTATCTTTAATTATCTTGATTAATGAGTAATTAGGTAGTTAAAGATAATAAAATAATAACATAATAGTAAAAAATGACCACAACATGTGTCTTAAGGCTACTGTATGTCTCATGGACGACCATGGGATGCCTTGTGCCAATCTTGGGGGCCCCATGGAATCACTTTTGTGAGAAAGTAACTTTTTATCTTTTTATTTTTAAAGAATGTTAAATGTAACAAAGAATGTATCACCTAAGTAAAATATTTTTAATTTTGTCTAAATAAATGATATTTTAAACTATAAATATTCATTAGAAATATACTAAGATTTCCTACATCATGATATTTTGTTTATAATTTTTAGATATTAAATTTATTAAATTATTTATGACATTATGATGATGCAGCGATGACCTCATTATTTAACGATTTAAATAAAATGGAAAGATTATGTAATATATAAGACCTACACATGCCCAAAACCTATTGGATGAGTGGATATCGAACCCTAATCAGCTTATCCTATAAATACATCAATGTCAGACCTTTGAAATCCTAAACACTTTTGAAAATAAAGAATTTTTTTTAACATTACAAGAGTGCCCCTCCTCTCCTCTTATAAAAGGCCCCCACCTCTACCTCCATACCCACACACCCAAAGCCTTTGGATCTGCCAAACCCTAACCTTTTTGTCTATCCACATCCCTCTCTAACTCCTTGAAGCCTCACATTGGGCAGAAGTCTTCCAAAGGAAGCCTTTGAGCTCAAACCATAGGGAGTTACCTGATTTTAAGGTAATGTCTTCACTTGTGTCCTTTTGTTTTATTTTGCTTCTAAAACCCCCTAAACTCTTTTTGTTCGTTTAGTTTGTAAAAAATCCAGTATCCTCAATATACTAGTATGTTGTTATAACAATTAGTTGAGCTACACTTACACACACCTACATCTAATGGTTAAGGAACATACTGTTTCCGTGGATGGTGAATTTCTGCCTCCCGAAACGATGATTGTTCAACATTCCTTTAACACCTTCAAAGGTGGACATTAAGATATCACTATATTTATATATTATATATAATATGTTTATGTTTTCCTTATTCTTTTATATTTTTCATTTATGGCATACCTTTATGGCTTCCATTATGGGTATACATGATATCTTCATTTAAGGAAGTGCGGACTACCGCCCCCTCAAAGTGATTTGATTCGTTAATACCATATGTGGTACGTATAAGGGATATATTTAATTATATTATATATGATACCATACTGGAATTAAAATAATATTATGTATCATTATGTTTTAATTCCATTAAATATGAAATAGAAATGGAAGTAGCGTTCATGCGTACGTACGGCTTACCGTCTCCATGAATGGTACATTTCATATCTTATCTCATAATGTTATGTAATATTATAAGTACATATATATAATGGATATATATGTAATATATTACATCTAAATTATGGATATAATTCTGGAATTATAACATATATATATCTCTCTCATTTTTTTAATTCCATTAATATGACAAAAAATGAAAGTAACGTTCATTCGTACGTACGGCCTACCATCTCCATGAACGGTGCTTTTCATTTTTTATCTCAAATGATATGTAATAGTATAAAATTAATATTTACTGGATATATATGATATTTTAATCATTAATACTATTATGGAAAATATTTTCTTATGACTACATGGGCAATCGTTTTTCAAACAAGTTCATTTTTTACTCATGTACCAAACATTAGCAAAAATGTCTGATATGAACTAACATTATTAAACAATTATTATAACATTATAATATGTGATATGAAGTTAATAATAATATCTAAAGGAGTTAATTAGGAAATTATTAATTGACCAATGTTTATTATTCAGGAATATAAAGAAACGAACAAGACATGTTGGACTTGAGGTAAGGGATCCTACTCCTCTCTTTCTTTTTAAGTACACTCTTTTATGTCATTCCTTTTAAAGATCATATTTGTTGTTATTGGGATGTTCTTTTATATTACTCTTAATTTAATTTTAATGTTCATATGATGAGAGATCCTATTCTCTATCATCAATCCATTTTGGAAGTTTTGAGTGGCGCCGTTAGGCTACCGAATGTTTGTGAGAGATCTAACCTCTCTCTTTCTTTTTAAGTACTCTCCTTTATGTCACTTATTTTATACTCCTCTTTGTTATGTTGGGGGATGTTATTTTATATTCCTCTTTCTGTAAACATTATTTAAATATGATGAGAGACCCTATTTGATCTCATCGATCAATTTTTGTAAGTTTTAAGTGGCGTTGTTAGGCTGCCGAGTTTTCATAAGGGATTTTTCATCTCACTTTTATTCCTGTGAGATGTATGCTACATTTGACACAATTTCCTTTGAGTGGGGTATTCACTTACCATTATTTTACTCAATGTGTAATATAATTTCATTTATGAGTATTTACATCAATGTTTTATTGTCCGTCTTTCACGGGGTGCATGTCTCGAAAGATACCCATGTCGGTAAGGGAACCTTTCACCCTCCACTTGTTAAAAGACTTATTTTGTTGGGTCCTTTAATTTACATATTGTAATGTTGGGATATGTTCTTATATATCCTTATTGATGTACATTTTATGTTCAATTGATGAGATACCCTTTTTATCTCTCATCTACTCTTTTTTTTGAATTTTAAAGTGATGTCGATAGGCTGTCGAATTTTATCAAGGAAACTTCTTAACCCAATTTCGATTTCCATGGGTTCAACATGTAGTTATTGAATATGTCATCCTTTGAATATGTGTGAATGACCTTTGATTGGTTTACACATAATATCCACTTATATTGGGTGTATTTATATTTGTCACACATAATTATGAGATTGATTTATCCTTAATTTAAGGGTACCTACCTTACAGGGGATTTCATCTCATTTTACATTTCTATCGATACTTCATTGTTGTTGTGCACCAATTCACACTTATATGGTGTATATAATGTCCTTTGGAATATTATATCATGAATTCCTTTATTCTCACGATATTACAAAGTTCTGATTATATGTTATTCCTCAATTATTGTATTCAAGTGTCTCTCATTTTGTTAAAAACCCTTAAACTAAAATATCGTTTAAAATGTTTAAATGATTTATTCTTATAAATCTTTATCGTTAATATCCATGTTTTCAAAATGGTTTTAAGGATTTATTTATATGGATATTAATGTTTTAAAATGTTAAAAGATTCAAAGTGGTATGGGACACTTTGATTCAAAGACCTCTTTATTAAATGTTTTAAATGGTTTTGAAAATGGTTTTCATAATGTTTTTATATCAATGTGTTGTATTGATATCTTGTTATTGAAAGGTGGAAATGTTATGTTTTCTTTATGCATGTTTTATGTGATAAGATTATGATATGGTTCTTGGGAATTGTAATGAAAATGGGTGGTTCTGTGACAAACTAAGGGCTGGTGAGCCCGATATAGCTCTCCAATGCATTGGGTAACGTGAAGGAGTGAAACGTTAAGGTTTCTCCGAAGAGATTTAGGGAATATACTATGGTGGGTATTCTAAATGTAACCAAGAGGGTTACTACCTATGTAAGAATGTTATGAATGCCTCAAGTTACCTTTTATGTCTTATGATTTCTATGATTTATTCATGATTTGATGAGGTATGTTAAAGTGCCTATGTTTTATGGGTAAAGTATGATTTCATTATTATGTATATATGAACTCATGTTTCCTTTCCATATTTTGATAACCCTTACTAAGCTTTTTATGCTCATCCCAAGTTTTTGAAATGTTTCTCACAGGTCAAGGGAAAGGTACATGATGTGATGATAGTGTCAAGGATGTGTCAAGAAAGAATCCATGTTTTATTTTAAATACGTTTCCATTGAAGGGAAGAATGAATACTGTCTTTTATGTAACCACTTTTTTTAAATGTGGTATGTAATGCAAATTTCATTATCTAATTCTCTAAAACTCTAAACCTGAAAAGATCCTTAATGTGTAATCTTGTAATAACTCAAGATTAAGTAAGGTTTAAGGCTGGGGCCTTATAGTTGGTATCAAAGGTTGGTTTAGATAACTTTAGAGGTTAGGGTATTCTTTAAGCATAAGTGACATTGCCATATTGGCAAGGATTTTAGAAAGTGTCATAGTTTTTAGATAAAGTGAATGAGTAAGTATATCTTAGTGTTTATATTACTCATTAGTACATGATGGTTATGTTGATATACTCACAATGACCTTTTTGGTTTTAGTAAATGGCTGGATCTAGCAGGCACGAAAGTGACAATTGGTTTGAAGGAAACTGTGGTGGTTCTCTGATTAAGAGACTAGATGAAATGGGGTATTCAATGAGGAAACTCGTGGTTGTTATAAACCAAGTATCAAGGAGTCATGATCAACCACTTGAACCTTGGTATGTTCTATAATGCATCATGTACGAGATGACCAATCGATGTGGATGTTCAGGTAATAATTATAAAGGTAACCATTAGGGTTTATATGATCCTTACTTTTGAGGTAATTATGGGTTATTATATGTTATGATGGAAAATGAAAGGCATGAGATAAACATGATGTTAAAATATGTTATGTTTATTTTTGAAAATTTTATCTCGTTTTGGGGAATGTTTTAGGAATTATATAGTTTTGAAAAAAGGACAACACATAGACTGTGTGACGACCCGTCGCGTCAGACAAAGCTGCGGGAATAGAACCCACAACCAAAGTGCGAGTTGTATTTATCGCCTGCCGTTGGACTACGTGAAGTCCCTGGTTAGTTTGACTAATTAGTTTTAGTTAGATGATTTTATTAATTAATAGTAAGTTGATTTTGGGTTATTTATGAAAATTATTAACCTATCATAGAGGATATGTGATTAGGTTAATTACTTTTCAATACGAGACTTTAGAAGCAACTGATGTTGTTTGGAGATAATTGTTACGATTTAACTTGGAAGAATATGTGACTAAATCCTTAAAATATTTGGGTTTCAATCTGAGAATGGTTTACTTTGAAGAATTTTATGGACAAATTTTTTATCGGATGGTCCTCTTTGAACTTTGGGTTTTGTTGGACAAATTTTGGAGATTAAGCATATATTTTCTTTTTAAAGGGTTATCCTTTTTTGGATTATCTGACCTTGTACTAAAATTTTTGGTTTTGGTTTTGGTTAAATCATAAATAAATGGGATGTATATAGTTCTCTTTGGTGGATTAAGTGATTCTCTAGAAGTTGATTATAGTACTCTTAATGCGAACAAGTCTCCCTAAATACTCGTCTTTTGGAAAAAAAATATGAGTCTGATTAAGGAATCTAGTAAAAGTTGAAAGCCAACATGATAAGTGATTATGTTTCCTTATGAATAAATTCCTCAATAAAAAGTAATTTAAAAAAATGTTGTCTATTAACTTTTCCTTCTGGGGAATCAAATACCGTTTGACCTATCACAAGTTTGTGATTTTCTTATGGTTAACTTTCTCCTAGACATGTTTACTATCACTCTCCCGTAAGAACATGAACCTTTTCTTTTACTTCCATGTCCATGTTTTTCTACATGTAATCCTAGTATGGGTTAACTTGGGTGACCTCTGTACTTATCATTCTTTATTTTAAAGTGATTGTTTTACCGACTCTTGTTCCGATGTAAGACTTTCAAGGATGTTTTCAAGCTCAATTTTAAAATTGCGAGGACACAATTCCCAAATGGGGGGAAGGATGTAACACCCCAAGTAAATAAAGAATATGAAATTTTTATTTTTATCCCTATTTGTGAATAAAATTTCAATATTAATTTAACGGGAACGCTATGCTCGATGGTTTACCCAATAACCAACACCGATTTCCTTTGAAATCATACGTTGCACTCTAATAATAAAATAATATTATTTTTAATGGTAGTTAACACATAGTCGTTGTATTAACAAGAATGAATATAAATAACTAAAATATGATTATATATGTTTGATAAATGTTTTTACTTTTTTCCAATAAATTTTAGAGGCTTAAAATACAAATGAATCCCATCTTAAGCATTGAATACACTAGTATTTTTAAAAGATTTTTTTACTACCTTTTGATGGAAAACCATTTTTTAAATAAAACTTTTTACACTTTTATAAGATCTATTTTATAAAATAAACATATTATTTATGATTGGGACATTGAAATTTACATTGGGTTATTTTTGGTATTTTTCTGACAATGTTCATTTTTCAATGAATAGTGAAAAATACTGCATTTTACATCAAAACTACTTTTTCATATATTTTAATTATATGGTTATATTATCTTTTTAATTTGTTTTAAAGTTTAATTAGAATATATTTTTACCATGTAATTAAATTATGGTCATTGGGATTAATTTCACTTTGGAATTATGCATAAATAAGTGCCAAACTTTTCATAAATTTTGTTTCTAAAAAACCCGCTATTTGTTTTGACAACGATAAGTTTTTTTAAATTAATTATTGAAATTTATGTGTTTATAATTTCGTAAAATGGATTAAAAATTTGGAATCATAAGGTCAAAATTATGTAGTTAAGACTCTTTTGTTTTTGGACAATATAAATAGTAACGACGGTAATTATCTTTAATTATCTTGATTAATGAGTAATTAGGTAGTTAAAGATAATAAAATAATATCATAATAATACAAAATGACCACAAAATGTGTCCTAAGTCTACTGGATTTCTCATGGCCGACCATAGGATGCCTTGTGTCAAACTTGGTGGCCCCATGGAATCAATTTTGTGATAAAGTGACTTTTTATCTTTTTATTTTTAAAGAATGATAAATATAACAAAGAATGTTTCACCTATGTAAAATATTTTTTCATTTGTCTACATAAATGATATTTTGGACTATAAATATTCATTAGAAATATATTAATATTTCCTACATCACGATATTTTTTTATAATTTTTAGACATTAAATTTATTAAATTATTTATGACATCATGATGATGCAGCGATAACCTCATTATTTAACGATTTAAATAAAATGGAAAAATAATGTAATATATAAGACCTAAACTTGTCCAAAACCTATTGGATGAGTGTATTTCGAACCCTTATCACCTTATCCTCGAAATACATCAATGTGGGACATTTAAAATCCGAAACGCTTTTGAAAATAAAGTAGCATTTTGTAACTTTACAAGAGTGCCCCTCCTCTCCTCTTATAAAGGCCCCCACCTCTACCTCCTTACCCACAATCCCAAAGCCTTTGGCTCAGACAAACCCTGCCCATTTTGTCTCTACACATCCCTATCTAACTCCATGAAGCCTCACTTTGGTCAGAAGTCTTCCCAAGGAAGCCTTTGAGCTCAAACCAAAGGGAGTTACCTGATTTTAAGGTAATGTCTTCACTTGTATCCTTTTGTTTTATTTTGCTTCTCTAACCCCATAAACTCTTTTTATTCATTTAGTTTGTAAAAAATACAGTATCTTCAATATACAAGTATGTTGTTATAATAAGTATTTGAGATACACTTACACACACTTACATCTAATGGTTAAGGAACATACTGTTTCCGTGGATGGTGAATTTCTGCCTCCCGAAACGATGATTGATCAACATTCTTTTAACAACTTCAAAGGTGGACATTAATATGTCACTATATTTATATATGATATATAATATGTTTATGTTTTCCTTAAGATTCTGTATTTTTCATTTATGGCATACCTTTATGGCTTCCATTATGGGTATACGAGATATCTTCATTTAAGGAAGTGCGGACTACCGCCCCGCAAAGTGATTTGATTCGTTAATACCATATGTGGTATGTATAAAGGATATATTTAATTATATTATATATGATACCATAACTGAATTAAAATAATATTATGTATCATTATGTTTTAATTCCATTAAATATGAAATAGAAATGGAAGTAGCGTTCATGCGTACATACGGCTTACCGTCTCCATGAACGGTACATTTCATTTCTTATCTCATAATGTTATGTAATATTATAAGTACATATATATAATGGATATATATGTAATATATTAAATCTAAATTATGGATATCATTCGGGAATTATAACATATATATATCTCTCTCATTTTGTTTTAATTCCATTAATATGACAAAAAATGAAAGTAGCGTTCATGCGTACGTACGGCCTACCGTCTCCATGAATGGTGTTTTTCGTTTTTTATCTCCAAATGATATGGAATAGTATAAAATGAATATTTAATGGATATATATGATATTTTAATCATTAATACTATTCTGGAAATTATTTAATTATTAATACATGGGCAATCTTTTTTCAAACAAGTTCATTTTTGACTCATGTACCAAACATCGGCAAAAACGTCTGATATGAACTAACATTATTAAACAATTATTATAACATTATAATATGTGATATGAACTGAATAATAATATCTAAATGAGGTAATTAGGGAATTATTAATTGACCAATGTTTATTATTCATGAATATAAAGAAACGAACAGGACAAGTTGGACTTGAGGTAAGGGATCCTACTCCTCTCTTTCTTTTTAAGTACACTCTTTTATGTCATTCCTTTTAAAGATCATATTTCTTGTTATTGGGATGTTCTTTTATATTACTCTTACTGTAATTTTTATGTTCATATAATGAGAGACCCTATTCTCTCTCATCAATCCATTTTGGAAGTTTTGAGTGGCGCCGTTAGGCTGCCGTTTTTTCATGACAGATCTAACCTCTCTCTTTCTTTTTAAGTACTCTCCTTTATGTCACTTATTTTAAGATCCTATTTGTTATGTTGGGGGATGTTCTTTTATATTCCTCTTTATGTAAACATTATTTCAATATGATGAGAGACCCTATTTGATCTCATCAATCCATTTTTGTATGTTTTAAGTGGCGTCGTTAGGCTACCGAGTTTTCGTATGGGATTTTCATCTCACTTTTATTCCCATGAGATTTATGCTACAATTGACACAATATACTTTGAGTGGTGTATGTACTGCCCATTATTTTACCCACTGTGTAATATAATTTCATTTATGATTATTTACATCAATGTTGTATTTCCCTTCTTTCACGGGGTGCATGTCTCGAAAGATACCCATGTCAGTAAGGGAATCTTTCACCCTCCTATTTTTAAAAGCCTTATTTTGTTGGGTCTTTCAATTTACATATTGTAATGTTGGGATATGTTATTATATATCCTTATTTATGTTCATTATATGTTCAAGTGATGCGATACCCTTTTTATCTCTCATCAACTATTTTTTTTAATTTTAAAGTGATGTCGTTAGGCTGTTGAATTTTACCAAGGTAGCTTCTTAACCCAATTTCGATTTCCTTGGGTTCAACATGTAGTTATTGAATATGTCCTCCGTTGAATATGTGTGAATGACCTTTGATTGGTTTACACATAATATCCACTTATATTGGGTGTATTTATATTTGTCACACATAATTATGAGATTGATTTATCCTTAATTTAAGGGTACCTACCTTACAGGGGATTTCATCTCATTTTACATTTCTATCGATACTTCATTGTTGTTGTGCACCAATTCACACTTATATGGTGTATATAATGTCCTTTGGAATATTATATCATGAATTCCTTTATTCTCACGATATTACAAAGTTCTGATTATATGTTATTCCTCAATTATTGTATTCAAGTGTCTCTCATTTTGTTAAAAACCCTTAAACTAAAATATCGTTTAAAATGTTTAAATGATTTATTCTTATAAATCTTTATCGTTAATATCCATGTTTTCAAAATGGTTTTAAGGATTTATTTATATGGATATTAATGTTTTAAAATGTTAAAAGATTCAAAGTGGTATGGGACACTTTGATTCAAAGACCTCTTTATTAAATGTTTTAAATGGTTTTGAAAATGGTTTTCATAATGTTTTTATATCAATGTGTTGTATTGATATCTTGTTATTGAAAGGTGGAAATGTTATGTTTTCTTTATGCATGTTTTATGTGATAAGATTATGATATGGTTCTTGGGAATTGTAATGAAAATGGGTGGTTCTGTGACAAACTAAGGGCTGGTGAGCCCGATATAGCTCTCCAATGCATTGGGTAACGTGAAGGAGTGAAACGTTAAGGTTTCTCCGAAGAGATTTAGGGAATATACTATGGTGGGTATTCTAAATGTAACCAAGAGGGTTACTACCTATGTAAGAATGTTATGAATGCCTCAAGTTACCTTTTATGTCTTATGATTTCTATGATTTATTCATGATTTGATGAGGTATGTTAAAGTGCCTATGTTTTATGGGTAAAGTATGATTTCATTATTATGTATATATGAACTCATGTTTCCTTTCCATATTTTGATAACCCTTACTAAGCTTTTTATGCTCATCCCAAGTTTTTGAAATGTTTCTCACAGGTCAAGGGAAAGGTACATGATGTGATGATAGTGTCAAGGATGTGTCAAGAAAGAATCCATGTTTTATTTTAAATACGTTTCCATTGAAGGGAAGAATGAATACTGTCTTTTATGTAACCACTTTTTTTAAATGTGGTATGTAATGCAAATTTCATTATCTAATTCTCTAAAACTCTAAACCTGAAAAGATCCTTAATGTGTAATCTTGTAATAACTCAAGATTAAGTAAGGTTTAAGGCTGGGGCCTTATAGTTGGTATCAAAGGTTGGTTTAGATAACTTTAGAGGTTAGGGTATTCTTTAAGCATAAGTGACATTGCCATATTGGCAAGGATTTTAGAAAGTGTCATAGTTTTTAGATAAAGTGAATGAGTAAGTATATCTTAGTGTTTATATTACTCATTAGTACATGATGGTTATGTTGATATACTCACAATGACCTTTTTGGTTTTAGTAAATGGCTGGATCTAGCAGGCACGAAAGTGACAATTGGTTTGAAGGAAACTGTGGTGGTTCTCTGATTAAGAGACTAGATGAAATGGGGTATTCAATGAGGAAACTCGTGGTTGTTATAAACCAAGTATCAAGGAGTCATGATCAACCACTTGAACCTTGGTATGTTCTATAATGCATCATGTACGAGATGACCAATCGATGTGGATGTTCAGGTAATAATTATAAAGGTAACCATTAGGGTTTATATGATCCTTACTTTTGAGGTAATTATGGGTTATTATATGTTATGATGGAAAATGAAAGGCATGAGATAAACATGATGTTAAAATATGTTATGTTTATTTTTGAAAATTTTATCTCGTTTTGGGGAATGTTTTAGGAATTATATAGTTTTGAAAAAAGGACAACACGTAGACTGTGTGACGACCCGTCGCGTCAGACAAAGCTGCGGGAATAGAACCCACAACCAAAGTGCGAGTTGTATTTATCGCCTGCCGTTGGACTACGTGAAGTCCCTGGTTAGTTTGACTAATTAGTTTTAGTTAGATGATTTTATTAATTAATAGTAAGTTGATTTTGGGTTATTTATGAAAATTATTAACCTATCATAGAGGATATGTGATTAGGTTAATTACTTTTCAATACGAGACTTTAGAAGCAACTGATGTTGTTTGGAGATAATTGTTACGATTTAACTTGGAAGAATATGTGACTAAATCCTTAAAATATTTGGGTTTCAATCTGAGAATGGTTTACTTTGAAGAATTTTATGGACAAATTTTTTATCGGATGGTCCTCTTTGAACTTTGGGTTTTGTTGGACAAATTTTGGAGATTAAGCATATATTTTCTTTTTAAAGGGTTATCCTTTTTTGGATTATCTGACCTTGTACTAAAATTTTTGGTTTTGGTTTTGGTTAAATCATAAATAAATGGGATGTATATAGTTCTCTTTGGTGGATTAAGTGATTCTCTAGATGTTGATTATAGTACTCTTAATGCGAACAAGTCTCCCTAAATACTCGTCTTTTGGAAAAAAAATATGAGTCTGATTAAGGAATCTAGTAAAAGTTGAAAGCCAACATGATAAGTGATTATGTTTCCTTATGAATAAATTCCTCAATAAAAAGTAATTTAAAAAAATGTTGTCTATTAACTTTTCCTTCTGGGGAATCAAATACCGTTTGACCTATCACAAGTTTGTGATTTTCTTATGGTTAACTTTCTCCTAGACATGTTTACTATCACTCTCCCGTAAGAACATGAACCTTTTCTTTTACTTCCATGTCCATGTTTTTCTACATGTAATCCTAGTATGGGTTAACTTGGGTGACCTCTGTACTTATCATTCTTTATTTTAAAGTGATTGTTTTACCGACTCTTGTTCCGATGTAAGACTTTCAAGGATGTTTTCAAGCTCAATTTTAAAATTGCGAGGACACAATTCCCAAATGGGGGGAAGGATGTAACACCCCAAGTAAATAAAGAATATGAAATTTTTATTTTTATCCCTATTTGTGAATAAAATTTCAATATTAATTTAACGGGAACGCTATGCTCGATGGTTTACCCAATAACCAACACCGATTTCCTTTGAAATCATACGTTGCACTCTAATAATAAAATAATATTATTTTTAATGGTAGTTAACACATAGTCGTTGTATTAACAAGAATGAATATAAATAACTAAAATATGATTATATATGTTTGATAAATGTTTTTACTTTTTTCCAATAAATTTTAGAGGCTTAAAATACAAATGAATCCCATCTTAAGCATTGAATACACTAGTATTTTTAAAAGATTTTTTTACTACCTTTTGATGGAAAACCATTTTTTAAATAAAACTTTTTACACTTTTATAAGACCTATTTTATAAAATAAACATATTATTTATGATTGGGACATTGAAATTTACATTGGGTTATTTTTGGTATTTTTCTGACAATGTTCATTTTTCAATGAATAGTGAAAAATACTGCATTTTACATCAAAACTACTTTTTCATATATTTTAATTATATGGTTATATTATCTTTTTAATTTGTTTTAAAGTTTAATTAGAATATATTTTTACCATGTAATTAAATTATGGTCATTGGGATTAATTTCACTTTGGAATTATGCATAAATAAGTGCCAAACTTTTCATAAATTTTGTTTCTAAAAAACCCGCTATTTGTTTTGACAACGATAAGTTTTTTTAAATTAATTATTGAAATTTATGTGTTTATAATTTCGTAAAATGGATTAAAAATTTGGAATCATAAGGTCAAAATTATGTAGTTAAGACTCTTTTGTTTTTGGACAATATAAATAGTAACGACGGTAATTATCTTTAATTATCTTGATTAATGAGTAATTAGGTAGTTAAAGATAATAAAATAATATCATAATAATACAAAATGACCACAAAATGTGTCCTAAGTCTACTGGATTTCTCATGGCCGACCATAGGATGCCTTGTGTCAAACTTGGTGGCCCCATGGAATCAATTTTGTGATAAAGTGACTTTTTATCTTTTTATTTTTAAAGAATGATAAATATAACAAAGAATGTTTCACCTATGTAAAATATTTTTTCATTTGTCTACATAAATGATATTTTGGACTATAAATATTCATTAGAAATATATTAATATTTCCTACATCACGATA
This sequence comes from Viscum album, assembly GCA_963277665.1. NCBI lineage: Eukaryota > Viridiplantae > Streptophyta > Magnoliopsida > Santalales > Viscaceae > Viscum > Viscum album. The sequence continues at coordinate 763,128,264 of OY728119.1, read as the reverse complement.
TTTTTTTATAATTTTTAGACATTAAATTTATTAAATTATTTATGACATCATGATGATGCAGCGATAACCTCATTATTTAACGATTTAAATAAAATGGAAAAATAATGTAATATATAAGACCTAAACTTGTCCAAAACCTATTGGATGAGTGTATTTCGAACCCTTATCACCTTATCCTCGAAATACATCAATGTGGGACATTTAAAATCCGAAACGCTTTTGAAAATAAAGTAGCATTTTGTAACTTTACAAGAGTGCCCCTCCTCTCCTCTTATAAAGGCCCCCACCTCTACCTCCTTACCCACAATCCCAAAGCCTTTGGCTCAGACAAACCCTGCCCATTTTGTCTCTACACATCCCTATCTAACTCCATGAAGCCTCACTTTGGTCAGAAGTCTTCCCAAGGAAGCCTTTGAGCTCAAACCAAAGGGAGTTACCTGATTTTAAGGTAATGTCTTCACTTGTATCCTTTTGTTTTATTTTGCTTCTCTAACCCCATAAACTCTTTTTATTCATTTAGTTTGTAAAAAATACAGTATCTTCAATATACAAGTATGTTGTTATAATAAGTATTTGAGATACACTTACACACACTTACATCTAATGGTTAAGGAACATACTGTTTCCGTGGATGGTGAATTTCTGCCTCCCGAAACGATGATTGATCAACATTCTTTTAACAACTTCAAAGGTGGACATTAATATGTCACTATATTTATATATGATATATAATATGTTTATGTTTTCCTTAAGATTCTGTATTTTTCATTTATGGCATACCTTTATGGCTTCCATTATGGGTATACGAGATATCTTCATTTAAGGAAGTGCGGACTACCGCCCCGCAAAGTGATTTGATTCGTTAATACCATATGTGGTATGTATAAAGGATATATTTAATTATATTATATATGATACCATAACTGAATTAAAATAATATTATGTATCATTATGTTTTAATTCCATTAAATATGAAATAGAAATGGAAGTAGCGTTCATGCGTACATACGGCTTACCGTCTCCATGAACGGTACATTTCATTTCTTATCTCATAATGTTATGTAATATTATAAGTACATATATATAATGGATATATATGTAATATATTAAATCTAAATTATGGATATCATTCGGGAATTATAACATATATATATCTCTCTCATTTTGTTTTAATTCCATTAATATGACAAAAAATGAAAGTAGCGTTCATGCGTACGTACGGCCTACCGTCTCCATGAATGGTGTTTTTCGTTTTTTATCTCCAAATGATATGGAATAGTATAAAATGAATATTTAATGGATATATATGATATTTTAATCATTAATACTATTCTGGAAATTATTTAATTATTAATACATGGGCAATCTTTTTTCAAACAAGTTCATTTTTGACTCATGTACCAAACATCGACAAAAACGTCTGATATGAACTAACATTATTAAACAATTATTATAACATTATAATATGTGATATGAACTGAATAATAATATCTAAATGAGGTAATTAGGGAATTATTAATTGACCAATGTTTATTATTCATGAATATAAAGAAACGAACAGGACAAGTTGGACTTGAGGTAAGGGATCCTACTCCTCTCTTTCTTTTTAAGTACACTCTTTTATGTCATTCCTTTTAAAGATCATATTTCTTGTTATTGGGATGTTCTTTTATATTACTCTTACTGTAATTTTTATGTTCATATAATGAGAGACCCTATTCTCTCTCATCAATCCATTTTGGAAGTTTTGAGTGGCGCCGTTAGGCTGCCGTTTTTTCATGACAGATCTAACCTCTCTCTTTCTTTTTAAGTACTCTCCTTTATGTCACTTATTTTAAGATCCTATTTGTTATGTTGGGGGATGTTCTTTTATATTCCTCTTTATGTAAACATTATTTCAATATGATGAGAGACCCTATTTGATCTCATCAATCCATTTTTGTATGTTTTAAGTGGCGTCGTTAGGCTACCGAGTTTTCGTATGGGATTTTCATCTCACTTTTATTCCCATGAGATTTATGCTACAATTGACACAATATACTTTGAGTGGTGTATGTACTGCCCATTATTTTACCCACTGTGTAATATAATTTCATTTATGATTATTTACATCAATGTTGTATTTCCCTTCTTTCACGGGGTGCATGTCTCGAAAGATACCCATGTCAGTAAGGGAATCTTTCACCCTCCTATTTTTAAAAGCCTTATTTTGTTGGGTCTTTCAATTTACATATTGTAATGTTGGGATATGTTATTATATATCCTTATTTATGTTCATTATATGTTCAAGTGATGCGATACCCTTTTTATCTCTCATCAACTATTTTTTTTAATTTTAAAGTGATGTCGTTAGGCTGTTGAATTTTACCAAGGTAGCTTCTTAACCCAATTTCGATTTCCTTGGGTTCAACATGTAGTTATTGAATATGTCCTCCGTTGAATATGTGTGAATGACCTTTCATTGTTTTACACTTAATATCCACTTATATTGGGTGTGTTTATATTTGTCACACATAATTATGAGATTGATTTATCCTTAATTTAAGGGTACCTACTTTATAGGGGATTTCATCTCATTTTACATTTCTATCGATACTTCATTGTTTTTATGCACCAATTCACTCTTATATGGTGTATATAATGTCCTTTGGAATAATATATCATGAATTCCTTTATTCTCATTATATTACAAAGTTCTGATTAAATGTTATATCTCAAATATTGTATTCATGTGTCTCTCATTTTGTTAAAAACCCTTTAACTTAAATATCGTTTTAAATGTTTTAATGATTTATTCTTATAAATATTTATCGTTAATATCCATGTTCTCAAAATGGTTTTAAGGATTTATTTATATGGATATTAATGTTTTAAAATGTTAAAATCTTCAAAGTTGTATGGGACACATTGATTCAAAGATCTCTTTATTAAATGTTTTAAATGGTTTTGAAAATGGTTTTCATAATGTTTTTATATGAATGTGTTGTATTTATATCTTGTTATTAAATGGTGGAAATGTTATGTTTCCTTTATGCATGTTTTATGTGATAAGATTATGTTATGTTTCTTGGGCATTTTTATGAATACGGGTGGTTTCGTGATAAACTAAGGGCGGGTGAGCCCGATATAGCTCTCCAATGCATTGGGTAATGCGAAGGAGTGAAATGTTAAGGTTTCTTCGAAGAGATTTAGGGAATATACTGTGGTGGGTATTCCAAACATAACCAAGAGGGTCACTCCCAATGTAAGAATTTTATGAATGCCTCAAGTTACCTTTTATGTCATATGATTTCTATGAATTATTCAGGATTTGATGAGGTATGTTAAAGTACCTATGTTTTATGGGTAAAGTATGATTTCATTCTTATTTATATATGAACTCATGTTTCCTTTCCATATTTTTATAACCCTTACTGAGCTTTTTATGCTCATACCAAGTTTTGGAAATGTTTTTCACAGGTCAAGGGAAAGGTACATGATGTGATGATAATGTCAAGGATGTGTCAAGAAAGAATCCATGTTTTATTTTATATATGTTTCCGTTGAAGGGAAGAAGGAATATTGTCTTTTATGTAACCAATTTGTTTAAATGTGGAATGTAATGCAAGTTTCATGATCTAATTCTCTAAAACTCTATACCTGAAAAGATCCTCAATGTGTAATCTTGTAATAACTCAAGATTAAGGAAGGTTTAAGGCTGGGGACTTATATTTATATAATTATAAGAGTGCCTCTCACATCACTTATAATAGGGATCCTTATACCAACTTTATCTCACATTTTGAGAAATCATGTTCAGAGAAAAAAAATCCAAAATCCCTTCCTTACATCCCTCCACCCATCATAGAATGTGATGTTTGACTAAAAATATACCCATGGATGGTTTACATATAAATCTATAGAGGTTTTATGAAGTAGATATATATATATATATATATATATTAATTGAATGTTTTATTTTGACCTTATTCTCCAAAAATCATCATCTATTATTAAAAAATGAAAAAATAATAACATTTCAATAATACATAAAAATATTTTTTTATGTCAATGGGATAACCTATAACATTATACTCTTATATAAAATATGAAATGAATCCTTCAGTTATGTGTGTGTATTAATACTTTCACACAAACCAACAACATTCATTTTCCATCACAACCTCTTAGGGATGGTAATAATTAAAAAATAATTAATATATATGATATTAACTAATTATTTACCATTCAATAATGAAATATGAATAATTTCCTTTTTTCAATTATGTTTGTTAAAAAATGGAAATATTGCACATGTGTGTGTACGACCGACTATCTCTGTGATAGTAAATTAGTTTTTTATTCAAAATAATATTTTATGGTTGTTTTTAAAAGTATAATTGATTTATAAAAATGATAAATATGTCAGTATTATTATTCCATAAATGACAGAATAACTATAGTAAACATACCAAATTCCTTTTCAACATATCATCCACTTATCCTCAAAAATAGGCATGAACATAATTTATTAATTAATTTTATTCAACATAGAAAAAAATAAGAATAATAAAAATGGTTATTAAAGTTTTAAATATTTTAAATAATTCAATTATGTATGATGATAAAAATTATATGTGATGAGTTGGACTGATGGTTAGGTACCATTTACACTAAAACCCAATTTTAAATCATTTATAAATGTATTTTCAATTTTTTCTGGCATTTCCATATTATTTAAAATACATTATATATATATATATATATATATATTAATAAGAACATTATTTTAATAAAATTAACTTTTAAACCACTTTGTAGTTTTTTTCAATTTTTTCTAAAACATATCTATTAATATTTTTTATAGGAATGATTTTTACTATCATTAAAAAAGGAAAAAGGCATGTTCCATTTTAGTATATATTTTTTATGGATGTTCCTTCATCCATAGTGGTTATTTGTTGTTTGGATTACATTCCATTTTTTATTTTTGTCATAAATTAAACTGAATGTTTCATTTTCTTATATGTAGTTTAATAAATATTTATAAATTAAATGGACACATAAATATAAATAATTGTTATCTTATTGGAGTAAAGAATCTGTTTATTACTACAATTATAGACATTCATGATTTCTCGTGTTATGAAAATAAATGGATACTTTTTAATTTTTTATGATGATAGGTGATCCCCATATATCTCATTTTGATGGGTGAGTCTTATAATGCTCATTATAATGGTTGAGCTAAATATAGACCTCAATTTCATTAAGTAAAGTGATGGAGTTAACCATTAAATATTTTCCTAATAGAATAATGAAATGTACAATTTATGGTATTCAATTATGATGATTAATTATAAAGGTTTTATGGAAATTATATACCATGTTAAAAATATGGTTTTTATTTTATTTCTATAGGTTGTCCTGGAAATATTATAATTTTACAAGGTAATGAAATGATATTTATATTTAGCGGAAGTTTATAGAAATTCATGAGGATGAAATAGAAGGGTTTTTTGTAAAAAATTATGATGGAAAAGAATAATTTTACAGTTGTATTATTCCATTAATATTTTTTATGATTATTTTTATAAAAATCTATTGAAAGGAAACTTGAATTATTTTATATGAGAATTTTTATTTTGGTCATAAATTTTATTTTAAAAAACAAAATATTTTATGAGTATTCCTAGAATAACAAGTCACTTTATTTCAATAATTTATATATCTCTTACTGATCCATTCGTCACATCTAATGTTTCTAATTGTATTTAGCATGGTATTAATGATTACTAGGTACAAGGATATGCTAAGGTTGAAATTTTTAATGATGTGTCCTGAAAATAATAAATTTTATGTCTTAAAGTTTTTTTGAGGACAAATGTATACTAAGTTGACGTGTCTATTTTATGATGTAATATATTATATTGTAATGGATATAAAATAATAATATATAAATATACAAAATAGATATATTCAAATTTATGTACATAAATTCCTGATTATAAAATAATGATAATTAAATTTTTACTGTTAGGAAACTTATATCTATGGAGTTCAGGAAAAAATTAGGGTGAAGAAAATTGTAAAAATAATAGAGGGGCTTAGAGGATGTTCTATAAAAAATGATAGGTCAAAAGAAAATACATATTAAAGGGTTATAAAATCATTAACATGTTTTAATGTGATGATAAATGAATTCGACAACAATTATAAGAAGTGATTAATTTTGATATTGAATATTACGAAATAGAAGTATTTGAAAATAAATAATGTAAAATTTTTGATGTTGTTCAATAGGAAGGTGTAATTGATTAGAAGGCAGAACATGGAAGAAATCCTAATGAATTATATATACAAAGAAATTCATAATTTATGTTTAATTCTTTATATAATGAATATAATGAATATGAGTATCAGATATAATAAGAGACTCAATGACTATAATTAAAATTATATACTTAGCTACATAGTCCCAAAAAATCAGAATATTTTGTGAATTTAAATATGAAAATTAAGGAATATAATATTATGATTGATTACGATAATGAATATATAATATAGTGTATGATAAAGGTAGAAATTCTGGATGAATAGTTCTAATCTCGATGAAACAAATTAGAAACATAAATGAAGATATATGAACTATAGAAGAAGCTAATTTTTTAGAGATTTATGAATGGAAAATAATAGAATGAATAAAGAAAGGCTATGAAGTTATTAATTACAGTGTGGATGAATATATCCCTAGTTTTTTTTCCATTGATGGGATATAAAACACAATAAATTGATCATAAAAATTGAATTATAATAGTCTCTAAAGAGTTTCAAAACAAATTCATCATCTATTGAGAAATATATGACTCCTATAAAAATAAATAATAAAGAAGAAATTAATCCTAATTCCAAATGTAATAACCAATTCTAATCACAATAGTTTTTGATGGCTAGTGTAACATCCCACCACAACTCTTTTTCATTATAATAGTCAGAGTGCCACTACCCTTATGTGACATCCCAAATTATAGAAAAGATGGAAATAACTTCCAAGATCTTATGAAATAGTTGGTTACATTTTCATATAAATTAAAACAAAATTTAAACAAACAAAAAAACATATTCCCCTTATAGAGAAGTATGAAATATTATATTTTCATGTGTGTAAATGTATTAAATATACAAAAATACCAGCCCCTATGAAGTGGGTGAGTATAAAATCTCTTTTAATTCCACATTGGGTATCAATGAAACCCCACATTGACAAGAATATGGTTCAATATTTTATTTGAAACTGTTGAAAAGATGTTAAATAATTTATATAAATCCATGAGACAAATTCAGATGAGAAAACCATAAAAAGTATTATTCCCATCCATTTATATTTCGAATAAACATTCCTATTTTCAAATGAAACCCCATATAAAAAAATATAATAAAGTCAATATTTTTGTTTCCATTTATGATGGTACTCAATGATCATGACCAGTTTAAACTTTTTTGTGGAACTTCTTACCAAACTTATAACAATTAAACACAATCCAACCAAATGATTCTAAATTCCATTCAAAATAATTTATGACAATCAAATCAACATTGGACACAAGTTATCATTATGAATATTTTACGAAAGCCATTACAAAATTTAAGAATTGTCATTTTATAATGTTAAAATAGTAATTTATTAAATATCCATAATCATGGGTTTTCTAAAATACAATAAATTATCATTTTTTCTTAGAAACAAAATAAATAAGTTTTATATGGGAAAACATACAATGCTAAATAGAAAATTCGAGAAAATACTATTTGGAAAACTAATCTTTCAAGTCCTAGAATGGTGTAGATCATAAAGAATACGTGTACCCCACAATGTATGGGAATTTGAAGAAAAAAAAAATAAAACTTCCAAATATGAGTTTACAAAACCTTCCCATTTATAGAACGGACAAGAACTCATCAAAATTAATATCTTATCACATACATTATTTCATAGAGGACAACATTTATAGATTCTAGAGAGATGATAATAATATATTTAAATGAAAATAGAATAAAGATAACATTCCAATGAATCTGGATCTCCAACACACTTTTATTCACATAAAATTCACATCTAGATTCAAGGGGGAAATCATATGGAACCTAAAGATGGATATTAGTTTGAGATCCTAGAATAATATGAGACTAATAATGCTTCCAAGAAATATTACAAATTTAAACTACAATTTTTTATTCATTATCGTTACATAGAATAGTTTTGTTGCATGACTTATCAATCAGTGCTCCAACCATGATTGTAGTATAAGACATTCTTTATATAGTTTTATGGGTTGGCTGCAAGATTTGGAAAATCGTTCATCTACTGTGATTCCCCCACTATCTAATATCTCAAAATTTCCCATGGGAACATTTATGATTCATATAATCCATGTTTCTGCATATCTTCATGCATCTAACCCTCCAAACACAAAACCCCAAATAAAATGAATATTTTAAAATAAAATCTATTACATTTCTAACCCACTGTCAATATCAAAACATTAATCAATGTAGCATCAATTCAAGATCAACATGGTCACATAGAATCACATGATCTAGATAAGGCTGGTAATTTATTAACACTCTATGATTTTAAGAGAGGAACGTCATGATTGAGTACATATTTGACACAAAAAACAAATCAAAAAATTTGATATAAATAATTGAAACATTAAAATAGATTTCTATTAAAATAAATTAAATATTTTCTATATATTTTGAGGTGCACAACAACATGTTCAAAAGATACAGGATACCATATTAAAATATTATTATTTAAACATGAACCATATAACCCTGTCATTAAAATGGAAGATATGAATATCATTGAATAACATATAAAAATTATATAGTTTTAATATTTATAAAATAAAATTAATTTTTATCTATTTATTATAAATTAATGAAGAAATATTTAAATGTGGTAAAAATATTTTCAGAAACAACTGTATTTTTTATAAATATGTTTCATCATGTTTTTCTCACATAATTTAAAAATATTTTTAATAAATTTAAAAAAACATACAGAAAAAACTACAGATTAGAAATCTACAAGACAAATTTATCTTTTGTTATTTTTTTATTAATTTTTTGTAATGAGTTATTTTTTTCTATAAGTGAAAAATACTTATTTTAATTGGAAACAACATTTTCATTTAAATTATATCCAATGGTAAATTATATTTAAATTTTATTACGTTATAGTTATTAATAATAAATTAAAATTTACATAATTTAGGACATTTAAGTATATTTAGTATTGAATTAGAATATAAAATGCATTTAATCATTTGAATGTTCTTATTTGGGAAAAACAATTTCTCGACCAATCAATGGGTTAAATTATAAATTAAATTCTACCAAATTTTATGAATAAATTAATAGATATTTATAAAAAAAATGTAGTCAAATTAATTTATAGTGTATAATATGGTAAATTTAATTTTGTTATTAATAATTAGTACATATATAAGAAATTATTTAATGGGTTTATAGTTAAAATGAAGTTTTGTGCATTATAATAACTATTGTAAAAATTGATTCTTCAACAAAAATATTATTTTTATTTAATATTTATAAAACATGGATAAATTGTTTTAATAATGATCAGACTATTTTAGGATTAATGGATAAACAACCAAGGTTAAAAATACAAGTAACTATAGTAGAAAATAAAATGGATAATTTTAATGAATTTTTAGGTTAGAGAATATCGTGCTAAAAACATTTTTATATTTTGTTAGTGTTTTAGATAAAATATATCATCCATTAAATCCATTAATCATTGGAATTATCCTCACTTATCTTTCATGTTTGATGTTACTAGGTAAGGATCCTCTTCCTTGATGGCGCCTCACTCGCCTGGCGTTCTCGAGAGCTTAGATCGACTTTCATCATCGAGTGATTCTTCCTCCCCGGTGGCCATGAATCCTTTTCCTCACTCCACCATGGTTGTCTTTTCTCTTCATTGTTCGTTCTTGCTTGCAGTTTCCCCTACTTACTTCTTCTCTATCATTTATTCTTCTTTGTGTTTCCCATCTTCATTTCACTTCCCTACTCTGTGAGGCACTTAGGTTTCTTCCCTGCCTCCTCTATCGCACTTTGACCTCGCGTTCCTTCACCCCTATTTAGGTTAGATTTGGACCAAGGGATACTATGAGGTTTTGGGAAAGCGATTTCGCAGACGTCGGATTTCCAGGCGCTACCAGAGTCATCTCTTCTTGCTTGGTATCCATCCTAGATTTTCCTTTTATTATTGGGATTTCTTCATAGGGTTTCTTCCCGGGGATTCATCGTAGGGCTTCCTCCTCAGCCATCTCATCGTGCTCTGACCTAGCATTCCACTGCTCCTCTCCAGGTCAGATTTAGAGTGATGAATACATATGGGTTTTGGGCTGTGATGTTTGGTGGTCACAGAGTTCCCCTAGTCAGCCTTCATTTGTAGTACTTTTTTCGGTGTTTATTCTGAGTTGTCTAATTATTCTGTTTCGTTTAGGGATACTAACCTAGTTTGGTTTATATTTTTGTGTTCTCCCTTGATGGTGGTTCATGATCTACAGTGGAGGTTTCATTCTATGGTGTTGATCATTGGTGGTGTGAGTAGGAGACAGTGGCAACATCTGTTTGACGGTGGTATCTGTTGATGTCTTGAGGTGAAAAATTCAGTGTTGTTTACGATGTTTTGAAGTCTGTGATATGATTGTGTTGAGTTCATTTGATGTTGAAGATGGTGGGGTGTTGGTTTATGGGTTTTTCTTCTTGGTTGATTTACTGGTGTTTTCTATTCTGGTGGTACTGTTACAGGCTGGCGGTCCCTCTGGCCGATGTCTGGTGGTGTTTGGGACGACGATGATTGGAGAGGGGTTGATGGTCAAGGGACGACGCATTAGGTGATGCGATGATGATGGTATATATGTGGAAGATAATTGAAAGGCATATCCTCATTCCAGGAAGTGGATCTTGCGGCCATTGAGGTGATGATTTGGTTGGATTTGAGGACCATTTTTTTTGAATTTCTGGATCTTGTTTGGTTTAAATTTTGAATATTGAATTCGAAAATTTGAATTTTATAATACTCATGTACGGTTACAAGTACCATAAGGTGGATTTCAGTAAATTCAAAAATGAGATTTGAGGATCCATCGTTAATCATATTTTTTTTAGTAAACATAACTTAGAGGGACATCCGATTATTCAATTGTTTTGGGTATTTAAAAAAATATCACTCCTCCTCAATTATAAAATGACACTCACTCCCCTAACACCATCACACTATTAATGATTTATTTTCTAGAAAAACCCCATAAACCATATCTCCCTAATATGATTATACACATATTATAGGTTATACTCTCCCTCATTTAACAACCTTAATTCACTTAAGACAATATCCAAAAAAGGATTATCTAATAGATTGTAATCGTCTCAATAGAGCTATCTCATTTAATTTTTTCATATTCTACCATCAATTATGTATTAGAAAATATAATATAGTTACCCAATTATCTACCATATACTGAGATGTTATTATATTTATTTAATAATATTTATCCATCTCCACTTAGATCAAATGGGGAACAAAGTTTTCTATCATGTGTACTGTAGACTACTACCTCCTGAACTCATGTAACTCATTTCCATCAACACTCAATATAATTATGAATTTAATGTAAATATATATATAATTTATTATAAAAGTATACATATTTAGTTATAATATTATATATACCATATTTCTTGAAATTATTTTTAAAATACGTTAACATCTCGTTTGTGTATAATGGTATACCACATCATGAAGCGATGTGATTTTTTTCACTTACTCTATTAATGGAAAGTAAAATGTATAATTTAAGTTAATGTATGTGATATATATGAAATGAAATAAATTATATCAAATTAATAAATCATACACATACTTACTCTTTCACCGATTATGGGAATGAAATAATTGCTTGAGCGTACGTACAACCTATCATCTCCAGGAAGTTATGTGATTTATTTTCCTTGACCAACATTCAAGACTGATTAAAAAAATACATATAATGAGTAAATATTATATTTATAAAATTAATATAATTATGTATAGTATTAATATATATCTTATTAAGAAGCAATTTTACATTTATAACAAAAAAATCAATATAAAACAATGAAATTAACATATGAACTAATGTAAATAAAAGAATATTATTAATAAAAAGGTGGAAAAATATTATTATAGTTCCATATATTTTATAAAAAATATGAATATTTTTCATTTATTAAAAATTAAAATGCATAAGTCTAATATATAAGAGTTTAGGGAACATATAAAGGAACTCGAACATGAGTTTATGGTTTTCTCATATCAAATATGCTTTTGTGAGACATATAATATATTCAACACTTAATCCCCAATGTAGTGTATATACTACATAGTTTTAAATTTTATAACCAGAATATATTTCCCTTAATGTTATTTAAAACTTCTATTTAAGTCATTTATTTCAATGGGATTAATGTTCAAGAGTTACCAAAGTGGTAAGGGTGTATTTTACAATATCATCATTATTTGGGATTTTTTTGTATAGTTCTACCTTAGAGGAATAATTTTTTTATTTATATCATAAAAACAATATATTTTAATATACTCTAGTTATTCATGAAATTTATGAAGAATATTAAAATTTCTATACTCTATGGAACATCATATGAGTGATATAATGTTTTTAATAAACGGAAAATTTATTTCTCTTTTGCATAGAAAATGAATTTATTCCAAATTTATTATTTCTAAAAAAAATCGATAAAAGATATAAAATTTATCAAAATTTTTTACTAAAAAAATGAGCCATTAATAAATTTTTTCGAATTCACGTTGAGCGAATCATTAGGTATTTATCCAAAAAAATAATGATTGGATTTTACGTAGAATATGAAAGTTATATATCTTTAATGAGTATGACATGAATGAAATTTACCTCAATCATAAAAACTAATGGAATTGATGAATCTTTATAAGATTCAATGGTTATTTTAAGAGGTGTTTATTTAATTTTATTGTCACCATTTATTTTTTAAAAAAATCCTTTTGATAAGATAATTTTCCTCAAAAATGTTTTGAAGACATTTTATGATATATATATCGATCAATAACAGAACCCCTTTAATTTACCTATGATCCATTTGAGATATGTTATATATATAAAATATTTAATATTTATTTGGATGGGTAATGATTAGTTTGATTGGAGATATAAAAAATTATTACCATTCACAATGTAACATAGGATATTTTGATATTATATTTATTTACTAGGATCAGTATTAATATTTTTGTAATTTATATTTTTACTATTAATGATTAGGTTGAATATGATTCACCCATTTAATATAAACAATTAATTGTACATATTATGTTATTTCTAGGGCATAAATTTACAAATCCCCTTGATGCATCAACAACTATCAGGAGGAAAATCAAAAATTCATATTAGATGAGTTTTTACCCATATTTTTTAAATGTTATGTTGAGGGTATTGATAGTATGATTCATATATCTGAAATTATGTATTCTCTCATTATAACACTAGATATTGATTTCCATGTGATTGTTTGATTAATTATAATATCCATGGATATATTTTAAACTGATATGATTATATAAATTATTTTATTTGAACATCATTTATTCCCATCAAATTATCATCATGTGGTTATTTGAAATTAATTTGTTTTATTTATCTACCATTCTAAATTTATTTTACATATTTATTCATAATAGATTCTATTACCCGATTACCCTTACTAAACAGCTAATCTCACCTATTTATTTTTCTTAATTTTACACAAGATACCCTGAAGTGTTTTATGATTGATATGATGGGAAATGATAAAGCGAGTAATTTGGTTATCAAAGAATACAGTTCATTTTGTCTAATATTTAAAATTTTACATTATATTAAACTATGCATCTAGTTTAAAAAAACTGTTAAACTATTCAGTCATTAAGGATGAGATACATTGTATATTGTTCCAATATAATGAAGACAACCCTAACTCTGGGTTATAAGGGTTAGGGTCTTTATTATTGTTATCATTGGATGTTTTGTAGAAAAATGTGAAATTTATATAGGAAACATATATTAGGGAATGTTACCCTCTAGGTTATTATATATATATGATTAATAATATGATAAAATTATATGGTTTTGTTATGGTATAGATTGTGTGTATTTCATTGAAATATTTCTCTATATAGATACTACATGCAGATTTGGATCTGGAACCAATGTACCTATGTTAACAACTCCTAAAATCTGTATAGGTAATGAATCGACCATTAACTAATGCACGATAATGATACTTACCTCGCACAAAACCTGACATTGTCGAGGTATATTTTTATGTTAAATCATATTGTCCATAAAAAAACATAATAAAGTATTTGGATATATTTTGAACTAAATGAAAAAGGTGAAACCTGATGTGCCAAAGATTGGAAATAATGTTTTAATGGAAATTTATTATCCCTCAGAGGATATAGTTATATTGTGGTCATTGACTAAAAAACCTAAAGATAAATAAGAATTATCAAACACGGAATGGAAGTGTTTTGAGGTACTATTCATGGAGAAGTATTATCCTCATGAGTTAAGATAGGATATTGAGAGGAAATTTCTGATTATAACACAAAAGGAATGTAATTTTTTATATGTATGAAGAATAAATTATTATGTTATCAAGGCATGGTACTAATTCTGTAAACAATATTAATATAAATATTGATTGATTCATTGATTGGTCTTAAAAAATTCATCAAATGTCACTAGTATCCAATATATTCTCACTATGAAAGGAAATAAAATCATTTTCTATCGAGATAGAGAAATAATTTTTCATGTCTTATGGATTCGAAATAGTTTAGGAGAAAAAAATAATTTTTGATTAAAAGAATCATAGGGGACGAAGGGATCAATAATTTTTCCCTAATCTGATAAGTATAAATACAATCACCCTTGCAAATTCATTAAGGTAAATTATGTATTCTATAAGTGTAGAGGGAAATTTCAAAATAACCATGATTGAAAGGAAAAAAGAAATAAAATTCCAATTTTCAAAGCTACATCTATAAGATGTTGGGTAACTATGAATAAATTTCCCCAATAATCAAGGAAAATGTACCACAATGGATTTTAAGGGATGAAGGACGATAATATGCTATTACTACATTTGAATTCCCTTATTCTCTTTTTTGCATTTTATTATATTCCCTATTATCATTGGATTTTTCTCCTCCATCATTCCTTCATTTTTTTCCTCCTCTCCCTCATTTTTTAGGTTTTCCTCTTCCCCTACCTCAAAGGATCCTTCTCCCGGAGTTATTTTTTAGTATTCTCCCATCCCTTTCCCTATTCTACTCTTCTCGTCACCTACCATTTACTCCCCATTGGTTCTCCTTACATCAGCCTTCGTAGTGGTTGGATCTGCATTTTAACCATCATGTTCAAATATTTTTAATTAATTTAGAAATTTTTTAGTATATTTTAATTTATATTTTATTGATATTTTATTCTATTTTTCTTGGATGTTCGCTAACATTTTGTTTTTCCCAAATGTGATATTTATGAATCTTATTTCCACAAACTTTGTTCCAAACTCCACTTTGATTTTACCAAAAGTTGATATCATTGTTCAAGATTAAGATGGATTTAATGATTGGGGGATCTTATTATTTAAACATTCACCTCTTTATGCTCTATTGGCCGATTTTATTGTACTAGAATCCATGTCTGTGAGGTATGAAGGTCCTTTTGGAAGGTTTTGGATGTTGTTGGTGTATGAGTTCATCATCAAGAGTTTGTCTCGATAGAGTGACTATAGTAACCTGGCCCTCTGCTGGTGGTGATTCAAAATTTTCTAGTTTGGCATGTAGTTATATTCTAGTGATAAGTATATAAGAGGTTTATGTAACACCTCGAGCTTCCACGATACGCTTCTCTTTCAATAAAGCAATAGCTTGCATTGTACGCAAGTTCGAGGTTCTAACACACCACGACCAATAAAAGTAGTAGTTATGAATAGTAATACCCACTTTTTGAAATTATATAAATTTTATATTTCAAAATGGACTTCATTTTTGTATTCGAAATATTGAAATTACCCTAAGTTGATTTTTTTGAAATTTTCTGAGAACTTCCAATTTTTTATGAATAGTGAAAAATACTTAAAACAACTTTTTTTAATCAAAACAATTTATAGTGATAAATTATACTATTTAGGGGTTTAAAAGTATAATTAGAAATAAAATTTACCATTTTTTCCAATGATGGTCATTAGAATTAATTTCACATTGAAATTGGACATAAACAATTGTCAATATTTTGATATATATTGTTTCTTAAAAACACGCTATTTGATGTGACAGCGGGAATTAGTTATAAAATTAATTAGTGCAACTTATATGTCTGGAATTTTGTAAAATAGACATCATTTTTGAATTCGGAATATCAATTATAGCTTAGTGTGAAATTTTGGGATTGTTCTGAAAAACTTCAATTTTTGTATGAATTGTGAAACCACTAAGTGGTAGTTAAAAAATTGATTTTTCATTTAAATGAAACTTTTCCACTTCTGTGATTTGATTTTCAAAAATCCTACATACATGGTTGTCATTAGGAAGTAAAATTTGGTCCAATGGGATTAAAATAATTTTTGGTGAATAGTAACTTTTAAGTTTAATTAATCGCGATGAAAGGTAATTAGTGAAATTTAAGGTAAAAATGATATTATAAAAATATGAAAATACCTTTACACTTGTCCTACACTTATTGGATGAGTCATGGTCGACCAATACAATCCATGGGTCAACTTGGGGACCCCATGGAGCCACTTTGGTAGGAAAAGGACATTAAAAACGTTTTATTTAATGTCACAAACATAAGTTGTTTTACTAAAACAAATTTTAAATTGGGTTATACAAGTTATATTTTTGACTATAAATATTAATTTGAATGATAAAACTATTTCCTAAATCACAATAATATTTTTATAATTTTTAGACATTAAATAAGTTAAATTATTTATGACACCATGATGATGCAGTGATTACCTAATTAATCAACAATTTAAATAAAATAAAAAGATAATGTAAATCTAATAATTAAACATGTAAAAAACCTATTGGATGAGAATATTTCGAACCCTTATCACCTTATAATCGAAATATATTAGTGTGGGACCATTAAAATCCGAAACTCTTTATATAATAAAGTACCATTTCTTGACTTTCCAAGAGGGCCCCTCCTCTCCTCTTATAAAAGGCCCCCACCACTACCACCTTATTCACACCATCAAAGCCATTTGGATCAGCCAAAAGATGCTCAAATACTCTCCCAACATCCCCCTCTTACTCCTAGAAGACTCACCTTGGGCAGAAGTCTTCCCAAGGAAGCCTTTGGATCAAATCAAAAAGAGTTACCCGATTTTATGGTAATGTCTTCTCTTATGTTATTTTGTTTTTCTTTTGCTTATCCAACACCTTATACGCTTTTTATTATTTTATTTTGTAAAAAAAATAGTATCTTAAATATTCTAGGATTTTGTTATGAGAAGTATTTTTTTTACACATACACACACCTTCATCAAATGGTTAAAGAACATACTATTTCTGTGGGTGGTGAATTATTGCCTCACGAAACGATGATTATTCAATATTCTTTTATCACCTCTAATGGTGGCCATTATGATGAAACTATTTTAATACATGATATATATTATGTTTATGATTTATTTATGATTCTGTACTTTTTTTATGGAACACCTTTATGATTTCCGTTATGGGTAAATGCGATAATTTCATTTTAGGAAGTGCGGACTACCGCCCCCTCGAATTGAATTGAATCGTTAATGCCATATATGGGATATATAATGGATGGAGTAAATGGTATTATACATTATATTATTCTGGAATTATATTATACCTTTATATAATTATAACTTCATTCCATTAAAAATGAAATAGAAATGAAAGTAGCATTCATGCGTAGGTACGGCTTACCGTCTCTATGAACGGTGCATTTCATTTCTTACCTCTAAACGTTTTGGAATATTATAAATGCATGTATATACTGGATATATATGAGATATATTATATCTAAATCATGAATATAATTCTGGATATAATGGATATTTCACCACATGACCAACATGTAATTATAATAAGTTTATTTTTGACTCAAGTACCTAAGATCGACAAAATGACCGTTATAAACTTAAATAATTACATAATTTTCATGACATGGTAATAAGCGATATAAAAGGAATAATGAACTTGAAAAAGGTTCTTAAGAAGGTAGAGATTAACTCTAGTTTATTATTCAGGAGATCAAAGAACAGTCAAGTGAATTCAGACACAAGGTAAGGGAACATCATAACCCAATTTCTATTCTTTGGGTTAATCTCACACTTTCATATTATATCATGATATTATTATTTCCTATATTGTATTTGTACTTTCTATATGAGTACTTATTTTGAATACACATAATAGATTTATTTTATTTTAAAAAAATGGTCTTTGTAAGGGACTGCGTCTCAATCTCCATTCATTGAGGCATATTTTGTTTTATATACAAATTTATTTTATACGGTGTATAAACCCCTTTGACTTTTACATTTATTCAAAAAGAATCTTCATATACGAAGAGTTTTAATAAACGACATAATGAAATTTTTTTCTTATGGTGACAATGACTTCTCTGCCTCCATGACCATTATCTGAGTTTTGGCTTCCTCTACAAGACATAACTTTTTTTTTAAATGAAAAATAAATAAAATGTTTTAATTTTATTTTATTTGGGTATTGAAAATGGTTTTGAAAGTGTTTTTTATTATATCAATGTGTTGTATTGATATCTTATGACCGAAATGTGGAAATTTAGTGTTTCCTTTATGCATGTTTTATGTGATACAATTACGTTATGGTTTATGATATGTTTAAACCTATTGATATGAGGAATGCATTGGACTTAATAAGTGACAGGTGGAGCCTGCTATAGCTCCTCGATGCATCGGTAGGTCTCATGATACAAACTAGTGTCTTGGCACAAGGCCTTGACAAAATATTATTTGTAGTTTTGGAACGAGGCATTGGCTACGTGGTTATGATAGTCTGGCATTATGCATTCAATCATTATGAAAGTGGTTATTTATATTGCATTGATTATTCAACCAGTAGAATATCCATGTGAAGAAGTAAATGGAATTATCTCATTTTACTTTTGCCATATTATGTTGAAGTTCAAGTTTAAAAGGCTGTTGTTTTAGTTATACATTGCCTTAAAAGTTTATGTTTATTTATGAAAGCTTCCTCTATATTGTTATCCTTACTGAGCATCTGAGCTCACCGCTTTTAATGTTTTATTTTTCCCAGGATGTGAAGAAATATATTATGACTGACCTACAGGGATAGTCTGAAGGGGTTAAAAGTGTGGACTATGGAGACTATGTTATTGTGATTTTTCACTTTATGATGTAATGTAACATTTATGAATGTATCTAGTGTTTCCAAGGCTACTAAACTAATTGGTCTTTCAAGACGTGATCTTTGTGATCATGCCAATGTTACACAATAATGCACCGACTCTGGGTAACTGGGGTTGGGGCGTTACAGTTGGTATCAGAGGTAGTTTAGTACTAACCTTGGAAGCTAGATTTAGAAAAACTCTGATTAGAGAACATATCCCTAAGATAGACTTTCAGGATTAGTATAGAATAACTTCCTAGAATTTTGGTATTATAGAGATTTTTTGAGTTTTCCGAGCAATACATCCCTGTCTGGATATGAGCAGGTAGAGGCGGCTCTGGCACAGATGTACCTAGGGGTAAATCCTGAAAACACCGCTTTGAGCTAGACTCGAATGGGAACTGGTGCACGACAACGGGCCTTGCTGCACTTTTGGTTACGACACTCTCAGGGGATATGCTTAGGATAATTCTCGTTTTCTTTACAAAATACTATGAAGGGTTATGAGTATATACATCCACAGAGAAAAAATTTATTATGATTATGGATTATATCTATAAATAGTTTAATTTATGTTATATGTTTTTCAAGTTTGTAATTATGTATTTTGATTCATAAACTAATCTAATTTATGCCATTGTTTAGAAATGGCGCCTAGTGGGAGGAATGGAAACTGTATCAATGCACGCACTCCATGTAGGGATTTACATCCTACTCAAGATAATTATAGTGGAGCTGGTGATACAATTGGTGCTGATCACCTTATCACCGTACTGGGTAAACTCACTCAGGTTATGAATAATAACCTTACTCGTATGGAGAACCCTGATCCATAATGTGGAGGATCAATTTTAGACCGCTTCATGAGGAAAAAACCACCAACATTTAAATGGGGTAGAAATCCATTAGTAGCTGAGCAATGGATAAACTCCTTAGAAAAAATATTCCATGCCTTGGGGAGTAGTGAAAGATAAAAGGTAATCATGGAAGTTTACCGCCTCACTGGAGATGTTGATCAATGGCGGTCATTGATACAAAACAAAAAGGAAGATGATTAAGTATCGAATATGGAATGGAGGGAGTTCAAAGAGATTTGCTTAGAAAACTACTTCCCTCGTGATCATAGAGAAAATATAGAAAGGCAATTTCTGAGTCTGAGGCTGAAGGAGGATGAGAATTTCATAAAGTACGAGGCTAACATTACAAGGTTGGCAAGGCATGCTCCAGATTATATATGTAACCCAAGAAGTAATATTTATCATTTCATTGATGGGTTAAAACTGTTTCTCCATCGAGCACTAGTATCACAATCTTTCTCAATGTACGAAGATATAGTCACGTGTTCTATCAAGACAGAAATGGAATTCTCTAAATCTGAAAACAATAAAGTAAAGCAAGAGAAGAAGAGAACGGTGGAACAAGAGACAGATAAATGGAAAATGGAAAAGAATGATTTATATTATGCGATAATTGTGGGAAGAATCATCCCTGTACTTGCCTAAAAGGAATTGGAGTTTGTTATAAATGTAGAGAAAAAGGTCACGAGGCTCGTGATTGCAAAGGAAAGAAAGAGGCTATCAATGTTGAATGCTACAATTGTAGGGAAATGGGGCATTATGAAAATGAATGCCCTAAGCATCAGGGAATCTTACCTGAGAAAAGTCCAAGGGATCAAGGAAAATCTTATGTTGTTACTAAAGTTGAATTGGAATAATTAATGTATTGGTGCTTTTGGAAACAAGGATTATACTTTGGTTATAAGAATAATGTGATATATATATAAGGATTGTACTGCAGTACATGTAGTTTTAGTTAAGGTTTTAATATGATGATGGTAATCATATTTTTAGTATGTGAAAATAAGAGAAATTTTACTTTGTTTGGGGAATCTAATGTTACAATTGATTTTCGAATTTAAGGACCTTTTAGAGAAAGTCTGGATGGAAGTATTTTGGATAACTATAATGGTTGGAATGGATTAAGTTGAACATTGGATAGTATTGTTTATGTTTAAAACATTTATGAAGATTATTTTTGGAATATCATAATATTATAGTTTTAGGAAAAGGAAAACCTGCAGGTTGGGGGATAACCCGTCGCGTCGGAAAAAGCTGTAGTAATCGAACCCACAACCATAGTGTGACAGGCTTTTATTACCTACCACTAGCCTACAAGAAGTCCCTGGTTATTGCAAAAAGGTTTTCCTAATCTAAATGGTATGTGTTAATATTTGGAACCTTATACAATTAGGATAAATAGAATATTTTTGAGTTCTGTTACCTTTTGGAGTGAAAGATGGGTTTGTGGTAAAAAAAATTATTATAGAATGAATGTCGACATGACAAGTAAGTTTATTTCCTTACATTCTTAGTAAATCTCTTAAATAAATGTCTCATCTTTATGAAAGTTAACATAAAACAAAAACATTGTCGGTTAACATTTCCAACTGGGGATTCAATAACCGTTTAACCAATCACAAGTTTGTGTTTTTCTTATGGTTAACTTTATCCTAATCCAGTTTTCTACAACTCTCCAAAAGACCATGATGGTTTTTTTCCTTCCATATACATATTTTCAGAGAATACTTGTATGGGCTATCTCAGGTGACCTTTGTACTTATCTTTCTTTCTTTTAAAGTTATATTTTTATTAACCTTATTTCTGATGTCAGTTTTCCACAAAGGTATTTTCTATTTTCATCCTTTTATTTTCAAAGAAAAATTTAAAATTGCGAGGACACAATTTATTGAATGAGGGAGAATATAACACCCCGAGCTTCCACGATACGCTTCTCTTTCAATAATGCAATAGCTTGCATTGTACACAAGTTCGAGGTTCTAACACACCACAGACCAAAAAAAGTAGCAGTTATGAATAGTAATACCCACTTTTTAAAATTATATAAATTTTATATTTCAAAATAGACTTCATTTTTGTATTCGTAATATCGAAATTACCCTAAGATTAATTTTTTGTAATTTTCTGAGAACTTCCAATTTTTTATGAATAGTGAAAAATAGTTAAAACAACTTTTTTAATCAAGACAATTTATAGTGATAAATTATACAATTGAGTGGTTTTAAATTATAATTATAAAATATTTGTACCATTTTATCCAATGGTTGTCATTAGAATTAATTTCACATTGATATTGGACATAAACAATTGTCAATCTTTTGATATATATTGTTTCTTAAAAACACGCTATTTGTTGTGACAGTGGGAATTAGTTATAAAATTAATTAATGAAACTTATATGTTTGTAATTTTGTAAAGTAGACCTCATTTTTGAAATCGGAATATCAATTATAGCTTAGGGTGAAATTTTGGGATTGTTCTGAAAAACTTCAATTTTTGAGGAATAGTGAAACCACTAAGTGGTAGTTAAAAAACTGATATTTCGTTTAAATGAAACTTTACCACTTCTGTGATTTGATTTTCAAAAATCCGACATACATGGTTGTCATTAGGAAGTAAAATGTGGTTCAATGGGATTAAAATAAATTTTGGTGAATAGTAACTTTTATGTTTAATTAATCGCGATTAAAGGTAATTAGTGAAATTTAAGGTAAAAATGATATTATAAAAATATGAAAATACCTTCACACTTGTCCTACACTTATTGGATGAGTCATGGTCGACCAATATAATCCATGGGTCAACCTGGGGACCCCATGGAGCCACATTGGTAGGAAAAGGCCATTAAAAACTTTTTATTTAATGTCACAAACATGAGTTGTTTTACTAAAACAATTTTTAAATGGGAATATACAAGTTATATTTTTGACTATAAAAATAAATTAGAAAGATAAAACGATTTCCTATATCACGATAATTGTTTTATAATTTTTAGACATTAAATAAATTAAATTATATATGACACCATGATGATGCAGCGATTGCCTCATTAATTAACGATTTAAATAAAATAAAAAGATAATGTGAAATCTAAGCCTTAAACATGTCAAAAACCTATTGGATGAGTATATTTTGAACCCTTATCACCTTATCATCAAAATATATAACTGTGGGACCTTTAAAATCTGAAACTCATTATATAATAAAGTAACATTTCATGACTTTCCAAGAGTGCCCCTCCTCTCCTCTTATAAAAGGCCCCCACCACTACCACCTTATTCACTCCATCCAAGGCATTTGGATCAGCCAAACACTACTAAAATACTCTCCCAACTTCCCTCTCTTACTCCTAGAAGCCTCACCTTGAGCAGAAGTCTTCCCAAGGAAGCCTTTGGCTCACATCAAAAACAGTTACCCGATTTTAAGGTAATGTCTTCTCTTATGTTATTTTGTTTTATTTTGCTTCTCCAACCCCTTAATCTCTTTTTATTATTTTATTTTGTAACAAAAATAGTATCCTCAATATACTAGGATGTTTTTACAAGAAGGATGTTTTTTACACATACATACACCTTCGTCAAATGGTTAAAGAACATACTGTTTCTGTGGGTGGCGAATTACTGCCTCACGAAACGATGATTATTCAATCTTCTTTTAACACCTCTAATGGCGGCCATTATGATGAAACTATTTTCATACATGATATATGTTATGTTTATGTTTTCCTTATGCTTCTGTATTTTTCATTTATGGTACACCTTTATGATTCCCATTATGGGTAAACACGATAATTTCATTTTAGGAAGTGCGGACTACAGCCTCCTCAAAGTGATTTGAATCGTTAATGTCATATTGGGATGCATAAAGGATGGAGTAAATGGTATTATACATTATATTATACTAGATTTATATTATACCTTTATATAATTATAACTTCATTCCATTAAATATGAAATAGAAATGAAAGTAGCGTTCATGCGTACGTACGGTTTACCGTCTCCATGAACGGTGCATTTCATTTCTTACCTCTAACCTTTATGGAATATTATAAATGCATGTATATACTGGATATATATGAGATATATTATATCTAAATCATGAATATAATTCTGGATATAATGGATATTTCACCACATGACCAACTAGTAATTATAAGAAGTTTATTTTTGACTCAAGTACCTAAGATCGACAAAATGACCGTTATAAACTTAAATAATTGCATAATGTTCATGACATGGTAATAAGTGATATAAAAGGAATAATGAACTTGAAAAAGGTTATTAAGAAGGTAGAGATTAACTCCAGTTTATTATTCCGGAGATCAAATAATGGTCGAGGGAATTCAGACATGAGGTAAGGGAACTTCATAACCCAATTTCTATTCTTTGGGTTAATATCCTACTTTCAAATTATGTCATGATATTATAATGTCCTATATTGTATTTGTACTTTCTTTATGAGTAATTATTTTGAATACACATAATATATTTATTTTATTTTCAAAAAATGATCTTTGTAAGGGACTACATCTCAATCTCCATTCATTGAGGCATATTTTGTTTTATACACAAATTTATTTTATACGGTGTATAAACCCCTTTGACTTTTACATTTATTCAAAAGGAATATTTTTATACGAAGCATTATACTAAATGAAAAAAAGGAATTTTTTTCTTGTGGTGACAACGACTTCTCTGCCGCCATGACCATTATTTGAGTTTTGGCTTCCTCTACAAGCCATAACATTTTTTGAAATGAAAAATAAATTAAATGTTTTAATTTTATTTTATTTTGGTATTGAAAATGGTTTTGAAAGTATTTGTTATTATATCAATGTGTTCTATTGATATATTGTGATTGAAATGTGGAAATGTTATGTTTCCTTTATGCATGTTTTATGTGATACAATTATGTTATGGTTTATGATATATTTAAACCTGTTCATATGAGGAATGCATTGGACTTAATAAGTGACGGGAGCAGCCCACTATAGCTCTTCGATGCATCAGCAGGTCTCATGAGACAAACTAGTGTCTTGGCACAAGGCCTTGAAAAAATATTATTTGTAGTCTTGGCACGAGGCCTTGGCTACGAGGTTATGATAGTCTGGAATTATGCATTCAATCATTATGAAAGTGGTTATTGATATTGCATGTGATTTTTCAACCAGTAGAATATCCATGTGAAGAAGTAAATGGAATTATATAATTTTACTTTTTCCATATTATGTTGAAGTGAAAGTTTAAAAGGCTGTTGTTTTAGTTATACATTGCCTTAAATGTTTATGTTTATTTATGAAAGCTTCCGCTATATTGTTATCTTTACTGAGCATCTGAGCTCAACCCTTTCAATGTTTTATTTTTCCCAGGATGTGAAGAAATATTTTATGATTGACCTACAAGGGTAGTCTGAAGGGGATAAAAGTGTGGACTATGGAGACTATGTTATTGTGATTTTTTCACTTTATGATGTAATGTAACATTTATGAATGTATATAGTGTATCCAAGGCTACTAAACTAATCGGTCTTTCGATACTTGATCTTTGTGATCATGCCAAGGTTACGCAATAATGCACCGACTCTGGGTAACTGGGGTCGGGGCGTTACAGTTTATTTGGTGTTTGATATGGTGTAGATAATGAGCTTCATAGTGAATGATTTTGGAAGAGTTTAATTTTTTTTATTTTTGATTTTCGTTGATTTCTAATGATGCATTGGGATTTTATCTATATTGTTGAAGATTTGGTGTGTTTTAGGTTTTCATCCTTCATGAAATTAGTTTGGTAATTGGGTATCAGATCTGTGGAGTGGATTCAACCTCCTCACTATCAACTCTTCTCTTCTATATTGGAAAAAAAGCATGAAACCATATTATTGAGGTTCATTGGGTTAATCAAGGTGGTTTGGGAATGAGGTAGTAGGTGTGGAGGTATTGTAGACTATTTCATATTGTGTTTTTATTGGTAGGTTTTGTTTTCCACTAAGGACAATTTTTTCCTAAATGATAAATTTTTATTTCTAGATTAAGTTTATATTTATTTCTATCGATGTTATTTTGATGATCTGGGGATCACATCCCATTCATGGTGGAGTCCCTGGTTTTCATGAAAATCATTTCAAATTTACTACAGTTGGCATTTTTTATTGTGGTTATTGATGCAGATTTTTAAGATTTTCAATTTAATGTGTTCTAACGGTACATTTTTTTAATGTTTGAATTCTCATTATGGAGTAATATTTGTGGAGGGATTTTTTAATAATGAAATTTTAAATGTGTTTTGTGTTTTAATTATCATACTTATGAATATTTTTACTGGTTCAAACATAACTATATAAAAGATATTATTTGATAAAAAATCATTTTTAATTGTCTATGAGTATTCTACATAAGTACTTTTTCATTATTTATTTCAGATCGTATGCTGATTGGAACAAATGAACCAAAAAAGTGATTCAGTGGAACATAAAACTCCTTGAAAAACATATTATCAAAGGGAGATTACAATTAATATCTTATATATGTTAAGGTATTAGTGATGAAATTGATTTTATGGGATATAATTGGTGATCATGAAATAAAATATTGACATGAGGGTTTATATAATCTTTGATTAAGTTTATTTTATATTTTGATTTATGGAATATATTATAAAACCTTTGAATTTAGTTTTATAAGTATTCATGTATGCAACAAGTTATATTTTTGATCAAGGTATTGAAATATATACACTGTGGAAATAAGAGGCACATTATATTATGAATGGAATATGTTTTTTCATTAGTGAACTACATTAAAAAATTGGAAATTAAAATTTTTAAGACATGTTCGTGTAGTTTTTTAATGACTACTATATATGAACGTGATTATGGTAAACATGGGGTTTTATTAGATTACATGTCCTATTCATTTTTTAGTAAATTCAAAAGTAATATCTTATTACTCATTTATAAATATTTTGATATATCAAAAGGCAATTGCAGTTATATACGAACTAAAAAATTCATCATGGATAATGATTTTTAGAGTTATAATATAACATTAAACTTATCTAAGTATAAAAAATTACGAAATTATATATATATTTTCTGTTGTTCTATATCATAAAGGTAAAGTAATTCCTCAACCCTCTGAACTTGATCTTGGAAAAAATGTTACCTTATTACAATTATATTTGATCTATCAAAAGGACTCTAAAATAATTACATAACTACACTGCTGAGTTTTTTAAATTTATATTAATCATTAAATTTCATGAAATAAATAATTTCTATCATTATAAATTATTCCTAAAACATTAATATTATTGTCCATGTCTCTATTTTTATTTACAAAACATTTTTTCTAATGCGAAAAATATTAACATGTTATCCTATATAAACATCATACTACTATTTCTATCATATAACATGGAATTTTATTAACCCTTTCTACAATTTGGTTTTCCATCTGAGTTATTAAAAAATTTCAAAACATTTATTTAGATCATAACTAAATTGAGAGTACCTAATTTACTTAAAGGGGGTGTAATATAACTCCAATTATTTTAAAACAGAGACATCCACTCTGATAAGATATATGACCCACAAAACCTAGAGGATAATAGACTATAACACATCAAGACTATATAACATATTTATGCTTGAATAATATAAATCACATTAATATCTTGTGATACACGCAACATCCAGTTTTAATGAACTATGATACACTATTAAAATATAAGTATTTAAACATAACGATTATAACCTAGAAATTATGTTTATAGATTTGAAAATTACTACCAAAATTAAAAAATATATATATTCGACACTTGTTTAAAATAAATTATGTGGTTATGAATTGATTATATATATGACCAGTACCATTTGAAGGAGGAAGAATACATTTGTTTGGGAAAATCAAAATTTTTTAAAAGGGCTATATAGTCACACATTACGCATATAATATAAAACTAATATTTACCACCATAATAATATTTATTTGAATAAATCAATATTTTTATTATTAATGTCAAAATTACCTTTCAATGATTTTTTTGACCTTTCTAAAAATATTAATTTTATTTTATTAATAGTGAATAAATACAAATTTCCTTTTGAAATATTAGTTTTCATTTATATTCTTTAAAAGGATAAATTATATTGAAAATTGAATCTAAATTAAATTTTTTGAAATTATATTAAAACTTAATGTAAAATGTCATTTTGATTACTTTTACATATATGTATGATATAAAATAATTTAAAAAAATTGATTTTTTTTCATTAGAAACCACTTTTTTTTTAAATTCAACTCGGTTTTTATTTTTTTATTGAATTTTTTCACTCGTTTGTAGTTGAATTTAGAAAAATGGATTCTATATCATTCATTCACATTAATTAATTTTATTTATTTTTTTCAAAATCATTTTCTTCATAATATTTTTATAAAATGATATGATATTAATTTAATTAGTTAAGGTTAAAAAGTGGTTTTGCTCTTTACACACATTTCTATTAAGTTAAATTATTCACACATAGAATTCTTATTTTAAAAATTTGGTATAACATTTATAAACAGTATTCAAAAATTATATAATGAGGATAATTTTATTTTAGAATTAATGGATAAATTGTGTTGGATAATAATTCTAGTTACCATATTGAAAACTACAATTGAAATATTGAGTAAAATTAAATAATATGGAAATCCAAGGTAAAAATAATTTTTTTGGTTGGTGGTGCATCATGATGAAATAATCCACCAACTCAATTTTTTATATATTTTGGAGAGACGTGGGGGTGAGAGTGACTTCCTATTATTGAAGAGTTTAATATATTTTAAAAAATGAATCTCCAAAATAATTTTAAAAGGGCGACTACTTTCCAGATTTATTAATATCATTGAAGAAATTTAGATAATAAAAAACCTACCAAAATCAGTCTTAAAAATTAATTGGAACATTCTATACAATTTTTATTCCCAAAATATCAACCTTATTTCCATTAATAAGAGCTCAGTAGGAGTTTTCGCTAAGAGAATGTAATCGTATTAACAAAATACTCCCATTTTATTTATTATTTTTCAACTATAAATATTTTATCTATTCATAATACATAATTACCCAAATTTCTCGAATAAATTGATATTTTATTATTTTAATATAATTATATTATCCATACACACTTCCATAAAATGTGATATGAATTTTTTAATCAGGGGTATAGCAAACTACCACCTCACGAACTAATATAATTCATTTTCCATCAACACTAATAAGAGTTTTATATAATGATTGATTTAATTTATATATATATTATTTATGATATAATTATACTATCTAATATATAATATCACATATAATCTATTAATTTACATTCCATTTAAAATATGATAATGTCACTCGATTGTATGGTGGACTACCGTGTTGTGAAGTGATGTGATTTGTTTTTCACATATCCTTTACATGAAAATTAATAATGATAAATTTAATGATTATATGAGATATATATAAAATGATATATATTATTTAATATTATAAACTAATTTAATTCTTTAATTGTTCACCCGTTAATGTAAAGTTATCGTTTCTCGTGCGCATGTATGACCTATCATCTCTATGAAGTGAGGCAATTCATTTTCCACATACAGATATCAAAAATTGATTTATAAATAGATATAATGAGAAAATAAGTTATTAATATCATTTATATAATTTGGGATATAATTTATCTATATCCTAAATACAATTAATGGGATATTCATAAAAAAACATGTTTGAGTAAATAAGGCAATTAACACCATGAACCATGAATATAATGGAACTTTATTAATAAATGGATTGTAATTTTTTTTAAAGAATCAAATATCTTATTAAAAAAATAGATTTATTATTTCATAAATTAATAAAATTCTTAGAACCATTATACATGAATTTTTGGCATATAGAAATGAATTTAATTCAAAGGATAGGTTTTTCTCATTTCACATTACCATCTGCGAGACATACACATTATTCAACACTTATGATATCATGTTATGTATAAAATTCTTTATTGGAAATGTTATATGATAAATATATATATCTACATGGTATTTAATGTTAAATTTTTTGGTATTTCATTCATGTGGATCATGATTCTAAATTCACCATTGTGGTAATGGTTAATTTCATTATCTCATCATTATTCGAGGTTGTTTAGGTTTATCTCTCCCTTGGGGGAATTATTTTATATTTATATAATAAACCCCACATATATCCTTAAAGTATTTTCATTCATGGACATTTCAAGTACTATTACCATTTTAACCTAATTATAATATAAAATTAATTAGAAAATGTATATAAGAAATGGAAATATTTTTTTATCTTTTTCATTGAAAGTAATATTATTTAATCTCCATGTTTTCAAAAGGTGTTTCAATTTATTTTTTAATAATTCAATTTATTTATTATGAATTTGTAACACATTTTTGGATGTTTATAAAATATTTCAAAATTATTATTCCTGTATTTTTTATAGAAAATGAGTGTTTGGGTTTAACAAAAAATGTGAAAGGAATAATTGTCTTAATTTAGAAAACATGAATGGAACTTATTATTATCTGGAACACACAGTGTTTTAAATATTAAATTATATATTTCAATTTTAATTTTTAATGGAAATTATTTCAAAATATTTTTTCAGCATTATTTTCAAAAATATTTTCATTGTGAAAAGGTTATTTTCAATAAGAATGTTTTTAATGATATTTGTTATGGGATTTTTATTCATCCATGAATGAATAAGTTTATTGTACCTATTATCCAATTGGTATATGTTGTATTAATACAATCGTTATTAATTATCTTGCTGTTTTATGATCAGATTGCCTATGGGTATATAATTTTATGACCATTCAGTATATCAATCTGGATGGTTTATAAATATGGTTGTTAATTGGGGTTAGTGTTATCATTTCATGTGTCACCTTTTTAATATGAATATTTATATTGATTATGATTCACCCATTTTATAAGATTAATTTTTCAGATTTATTTTTTGATGAGTAGAGCCTACAATTCCATATCTCCTCGATGCATCAACATGTATATTGAGGGAAATCAATTGGAAAAATTGGAAAGGTATTTTCACAAGAATTAATACTATCATAAGAAATCTCTTGATAGTATGTTTCAGATGTTACTAATTATTAATTACCTAATTTTGAGATTAGTTATTGAAGTTAATTTGATTAGTCTATTCATTATAATATTCATAAACATGATTCAGGAACATGTGATAGGTAATATGAATTCATTTTATCATCATTTATTCCTTCCATATTACACAGAATATATTATTTAAATGTTATGTGTTTCAGTTATTTACATTGAAAAAATGATTATTTTTATTTATTCATTGTAGATCCCATTATATATATACCCTTTATAAACATCTTAGATCACCTTTTTATATTAGTTTATTTCGAAAGGATATCGGGAAGGGTTTTATGATTAATATGTAAGGTTATTCAATGGGGAATAAGGGTATTCTCATGGAATATTTTTTTTATTTTATGTTTTAATATGTATGTGAAATTATCCAAGGAATCTAGTATACTATAACTAAAAATATATTTGTTCCATCAAAATGTGATATCTTTTATATGGTGACAATTTAATATTGTAACCACCAGAACTATGATACTAGGTTTTGGGTCATATCTAATTTTTTAATTGAGATAAAAGAAACAAATTTTGTATAAAATTTTAATTTTCTATATAAGACAACTGTTAATCAACATCACCAACTCATTAATTTATCTTAAAAGGGCTAATATACCAATTATGTAACATTTCATAATTAGAATATGTGGATTCTCTTACTGTAGAGACATTCTCAAAAAACACGATCTTCCTCCTAAAGCTGTAATGACCACCTATAATAGACAACATATGATTTCTAATGACATTCAGTCATCACTATCATTTTTATGAATATTTGAAACTTTTCTATTGTCTCTTACTAAATTCTCGGTAGAATATGTGAAGTCTCACTATTATCCCCCCAGAAATGCAAAGAATGATAATGATGTCTAGGAAGGGATTCGAAAGGAACCATATGTATTGTGGCATGGTAACAAATTTTGTAAGGGAACTCCACTAACGACATATTACCCACCCATGGGACTCATAAATCCATTATATAATATCTAATAATTTCTTCTACTATTTGGTTTAAATAATTTTATTTTAAATCAATTTGAGGATAATAAGTTTTTCTCATGTTTAATTTGGTTTTGAGGGCATATTGTAAGGAAATAAAAAACCAAGATGTAATCATGGGCTCCTGGACTAACACAGTTTATATTTTCATAGTGTGAATATTTAAAAAAAATTAACATAGTGTTTAGAATATTCTTCCACCATATTGGATTCATGGATAACTATGAAGTGATCTAAATATGTGAGAAGATCAATAATTACCCATAAAAAATTTGGTTTCTGAAAAATTATTAAATTAAATTTCAAATAATGTGTGGTTGTTGGATCCCATTTTCATATGAAAATCAATAATGATTGCAATATACCATATGTTTATTGGTGATCATCATTGACGTATTAATTTTTGAGGCATCCCATGAAAAACTATCCCACTATTTTTTCATGTCATCACACCAAAACCCTAAATTTAGTTATTTATAGATCATATGCATTACATGATGAATATACCATATTTAAAGTTGTAATGTGTAGATGATTTGTTCATAGTATATCAGAGAAGCCAAAAAAACAATTTTAAAATTACATCACAACTCTCCCATATAGATTTCATCCATTAAACGTATCCTCCACAAAATATTTGATATAATATATAAACATTCAAAATATGATGTCTAAGATTATCTAACCCGCTTAAATAAATTAGGAATTCTAGAAATTAGAATGAAAATTACAACATCACCTTTGTTATAATAATTTATATTCCTGTCAGTTATAAAAAAATTAGATCTGATTGATGTGAAGACTCCATAACATCCTGGTTATCTGAATTGCTTCTAAAAAATATACAAATGAATTTTCTTTTTCTTTATTATAAATTAAATTAAACAAAATTATTTGTACATATTTTATACATATGCATTTCCATTGGTTCAAATCCCTCTGTGATAAAATGTTTTTCAATATCATATTATTTGTGAACATCAAAATTTTCTTACAAAAAATTAATTTTTCCATGTCTTCAGTGTCACGAGAGATCCCAGTGGGACCTACATCATGGCTACATGAAGCAGACCTCAAATTGGACAGGGATTAAAAACAATAACCATGTAGGAATATCCCAAAAATGATAGGAATTTTCTATTTTTCAAGTACACATGCACCCAATGCTAAAAAAGAAACCAGCAACAACCATGCATGTAGAAAAAAATAACCACAAGGTACATTAGTAACACAAAATATGGGAAGTTAAATAAGTCCAGTATACAAGCCCACCAAATTACTGAACACAAGAAAACATGGAAGTCCCTGGATCTCAACTAATGAATAACCTATTTGCAGGGTAGGTGAAGGAAAACTGCCTAAATCCTTAGGAGTATTCCTCATTTGTAAAATATCAACAGGAACTACCTCTTCTTGGTCCACCATGTACTTCATCAAAGTGATAATCGTATTCAAAAAACATGATATGTTTGGGAAAATATCACGAAAGGGGAATTAAAACAATAATAAATAAGAAAACCTATAACCATAATTGATAAACAACCAAGGAGTGCATGGTCACCTATACACATGTATTTTCCAATAACACATATACCAATATTATCAATATATACTCATGAACAACAACATGGTAATGAAATTAAATTAAAACTATTTTTCATATATAGGGTTCTACTCGAGGTATTATGGTTCCATGAGAACTCACTCCTCGAGACTTGATTCATCGAGAACTCTTACAAAGAGGTGTTGCTAATTTGGTCTCTTCCCTAAGAGAGTACACGAGTCAGGGCCATGGTATATAGGGAGAGTATTCTTCCATGAGAATACTAAAAACCTAATATATATTAAACAACATTGTAAGGGATTCTTATCAGATAATACTGAAACCCTACTGATGCTTCCTATAATTTCTGGGATTATCCACTGAGAATAATACAGACCCTATCGATACAGCCCAATGGATAGAGGATTAAAACCAAATGATCAAAGATCACATAAATTCCCAAAAAACTACATCAGGAGTGATAGAGGATCACTCTAGTCCTAATGAAAGATGGCATAACTCTATTTTGAACTCAACCTCCAGATGGGAGTTGTTTTCCTGTTAAATGGATGAAATCCCACACTGAACTCTCATGGATAAAACCATGGGAAAAACAAACCTAAACTAGTCCATTATAAAAACCCACTAAACCATCTCAAAAGTACCACATTGTCAGAAGGGTCCCAACACCATATACAACTTGTTGAACAAAACATTCATTTATAGGAAATAGTCATGTTTCAAAAATGACCTGGCCTGGTTGACCCGACTGGACCCGTGTTGGGCCAGTATGAACAATCCAATTGGGCCTGCTGGACCACTGCTCATTGGTCTACACGGTCTACCCTGGTTCTTCAAGCCCAGCCGATGCATGTGGGCCAAATTCATTCTCCTGAGAAAGGATCACCCTTTCTACACCATGTCCTATTGACATGGTCACTGACCATGTAGTTAGTTTCTCACCATGGATCATGAAGTGCCGGTCCACACCCACATGGCGGGTACTACCCCTTGCATGCAGTCCCATACATCATGCCTTCACATGGCTGAGGCAGGTTCCACCTGTAGCCACTACTACTAGGGCTCCCAGTACGGTGGTCCCTACTTGAATACGGGAAATCACTACTGTCGTCCACCCTGTTAGCAGCCTACTAGCCAATATTCTAGTTCCGAATGTACTATCTGGAAAGTTCCACCTCCACTTACAGCTTCCCCACTGGTGGCCTTTCCTCACCACACCCCACTAAAGTGGAAAGAGCATACGTGTCGTGCTGCTATCGACATTCATTGATGGGATCTCAAAACCCATTCTAGATCAATGAATCCAATGACGAATTATAATAAAATTGATGGAATGAGGAAAATGACACAAACACCCAATATGTACAGAGCATGGAATTTTTTAGATCGACATTCATCTTTTAATGTTAAAATTGAAGACTTAGGGAAAATAGAATTTAAGTATTTCATTATTCAACCCAATATAAATCTCTACAATAGAAAATAAAATCCACCTAAACAACACATGATCCATAGATTGGCCTGATCATTTTTTAATTGACATTTTTAATGGGAATAATTAATGGGGAAGGAACAAATTAAAAAACTCACTCCCTACCTATAGATTGGATTGATCAGTGAGGAATTTTCTTCATTATTGGTGATCCATTCACTAGAAATATTGATCCGTCAAATCATCATCATTATTCATTCTTGAATGAGTGGTTTCTCCAATTATTTTCTTATCCAGAGCTTCCAAATAAATTTCTCTATGATTGTGAATTTAATTTCGTATCCATGTCTTGTTGTTAAAGGAAAAAAACACATTTTAAAATTTTTTTCATCTATTTACTACTATATATGAGTGCGGTTTCATGTATTAATGAAAATTGGATTCCTCGTCATGGTGTCACAATCTTGGTTTGATGATACATCAAAAGAAATAAAATAAACATCTTTTGATTATTGTATTCATCTTTAAAACATTCAACAAGAATCTTTCTTAGTCGACTAGCACCAATTGATGTTTGGTACTGCCTAAGTAAATCAACACATTATGAACACAACAGTGGTATCCTATTTCCATTACGAGTCACCGTTCACGTGTTTTTATAATTTTAAAATAAAATAATTTTATTTTATTGTTTTATTTTCTATTGCGCCCTTTTCAGGTTTTCTCACTGAAGACCTACACCAACTAATTTTTTGCCACACCTAGGTTAAACCCTCCATTGTGAATTAAATATTGGTCCGTGATTTTTGATTTTTCCATCAGTATAAATGTTATTTCACTTATTTAGAAAATCAAATTATAGACACTATTAAAAATATTCCAATTTTAGTCATCCCATTGTGGGAACACTAGGTCCTGGAATCACATGTCACCACAGTTCATGTCCTTATATAATTCTAAATAAAACTATAAATGAAAGTCAGAGAAAAATATTATTCATTTAATTCGCCCCACCATAATGAATTATGTCCCCGAAATCCAAAACAAGGGCTACTCAGAAAAAAGAGATGAGGGTACTGAGCACAAATCTGATCCACCATCCCCCATGTGCTCTCTTGGATATTCCCAGGCTTCCACCGTATGCACACGAGATGAATCTAATCCCCAAAAGGATCCCATCTTGTATATCATCGATCTCTACTAGGTACTCTGCAAACATCTGTCCAAAATCAATTTCCAACTCTCTTGAGAAGATAAAATATGATTGATCATTCATGTACATCCTCAGCTATGACATGATAATGACATCTTTCACATGTTAAATTTTTAGGGGTAGAGCTAGGAAGTACACCACCTCACCCACTATAGCCAGAATGTGTAAATGTTGATGTTTCTCAAAGATAGCATAATTCCCTGGGCAAATCTCCACATACACCATCAAGGAGAGACACGGAAGAACACATGGTCTCACTCCTCAAACACAAAGTGCCTTTGTATCCTATAATAATTCGATTAATATATTCTCTATATAGTTCTCATAAACTCTTGGATGATACGAAACTTCATTGTGGTAGTCTGTATGAACTCTTGACCCATGAGGGGGGACACCCTTGGGACCTTCTAGCATAGTAGTGGTATGCAAGGTAAACATCACATGCCCTCGTATTGTTCCACAATAATGGTAGGGTGATAGATCTTGTTGAATGGAAACTATACTAGAGGTAGGTGATCCAACCAAATGCGGTCAAAGTCCATGATGCAAGAAAATATAATATCATATTAAACGGGATTGTCTACTTTGCATGACCAATATAATTGGGATGATATTTCATTTTCAATCACAACTGAGTCCAAAACGCATCCAGTAATCCCTTCTATAGATGGTATTTGAAACGAGATTCATGATCTAAAATGTTTGTCAATGTCAATATATGAAGAAGATCTATCTGCATGATGTAGAGGCATCCCATGCTCTCCACTAAACTATACTCTCTGTTGGGTAGTAAGTGGGCCGACATGGTGAGACAGCCAACGATCACCCAGAAGGTATCATGTCCCCTATAATGCATGGTAAACCCATCTTAAAAGCAATTGATATACCGGCCCAGGTCCACTCATGAAATTTGAGTGGTTATGTCAAGCCAGTTGGACTTGAGTCTCAACATTCACATTCTGATCAGTGAGGCACTGAGAAACAAACTCATCCAATAACTTCTTCATCCACAGTCACTCGATCTAATATCAGAGATCCAAGTACATATTTTCCAATGCAAGATATACAACTAAAGGGATGAGAAAAACTACCTCAGAATCTACTCTTGCAACACCACTAGAAGAACTGTGCACCCTCTAAATAGAAAAAACTTTTCCCCACAAATCGAATAAATATCACGGGCCTAACCTATATATGACTTAGCACATATTGTCTCAAAATTGATGTCCCCAATATTCCCCTTCCTAACTCCCTAATTTAGCGGAGGAGTGAAAAACATTGACAAGAGGTTTTCGGCTCCATCACGATCTATGAAGGATATCTGTCTTGTAGTCAACTGCTCTGATGCCACACTCATCAACTACAAATTGGATATCTTTCTATGTGAGTCTGCCACAATATTACCTATTCTTGTGGTATATAAAATTTCTATGTCATGGTCCTATAGGAAATCTTTCAACTACCCCTATCTTATATTTGGATCCATATGAGAAGAGATATACTTTAGAATGTTGTGGTCATAATAGATGACAAACCAATACCCCATAAAGTAATGTCACCTCATATTCAATGTGAATACCACTACTGCTAGATCAAGATCGTGGGTCATGTCTTTTTTCTCATGCTATTTCAATAGTCATGAACCATAGGCCATCACGACTTATCCCTACATCATGAAACAACCTTGTATGGTCCCTGAGGCATTTTAGAACACAAAATTCCCCAAAAAAAATAGGTATTCTCAAGACGGGATAAGTCACCAACCTTTTCCTCAGCTCCTGAAAATGATGCGAGCACTTCTCTACCCATGGGAAGCAATGTCCCTTCCATGTATATTTCATCAAGAGTGTTTATACCCTATATAATTCAAGAATGAACCTCTGATAGTACCTATATAAACCCAAAAAACTTCTCAAATTCGTCACACTCAAGGGTTGTTGTGAAACATGCATTGCTTCAATCTTTATCAGCCCACTACAGCTCTAACCTCTAAATGATGTTTCCCAGAAATTGGACCTCCTGATTCTAGAACTGAAACTTTGAGAGACATCCATATATTTGATTCTCTCATGGCATGTCTAGGTCCATCCTCAATTGTATCGCATGATCCTAGTAAGATGCGGATCACACCGTGATTTCATCCATAAATACTACTATGAATTTGTATAATTAGGGATGAAAGATCGTGCTCACAAGTCCCAAAAAAAATGTTGGGGTTATTGTTACACCAAATGCCATCAATATGTACTCATAATGGTCATATTGAATTATGATGATTATCTTTAGTAAATCCATATCTTGTACATGGAGATTATGATAGCTAGGCCTATGTTCTATCTTCGAGAACCCCCATGGTCCCATTAGTTGATCAAAGAGGTTGCCGATTATTGGTAGTGGATATTTAATCTTTATGATTACCTGATTTGGGTCATGGAAGTCCACACATAGAATCAAGCTTCCAAATTAGTTCTTTTAAAACAAAATTGGTGCTACCAAGTGTGTAACACTAGGCCTCATGATGACATCCATTTGTTGTTCCTCCTCCTATAAACATAACCCATGATGCATTGCGGGAGCCATCTGATATGCAATTTTATATATTGGTGTCATCTTAGGGTACATTTAAATACATAATTCAACATTTATATGGGTAGGAAATCCAAGGACATCATTGGGATGGACATCCTCATACTCATACACCATTATAGGAACCCAAAGACTCTCATCATCTACGACACTAAGGGTGGGGCTAGACAACTGGTGAGTAATTAGCTACACGATCCACTAAAAGTCCATCCTACACTGTATGAATTTCCTTTTCAATGAAAAAGGAATAAATGGTATAACACCCCAATCATAAACATTACATAATCTCGAGTTATGTAAATAAGTCACATTGAGGATTTTGTCAAGTTTATGATTTTAGAGAATTAGGACATAACTCTTACATTGAATTTCAAAAAATTACCACATAGAAACTTCTACCTAGTTTCCATTTTTTTCATTAAATAAAAACTCTTAAAAAAATAATCATGTCTAGTTCTATGTTTTAGAAGTAATGACTTTTCCTTGATCTCATCCTTGACCCTATTCATCTTTAAGTACTGTAAAAATAAATTTAAATGTTTGGATAAGTATAAAAAGAAAAGTAATGGTTATAAAACAAGGGAAAAAAACATTAGTCCATGAATACATACACGTAAATGAAATCATAATTTTCAATCTTTAACATACCACATAAGATCATAAGATTCATGAATATGACATAAAAATCATAAATCATAATAGTAAATTATGGAATCCATATCATACTTAAGTTGTAGATTTACCCAGCTACATAGGTAGTTACGTTTGTGATATCCCAAAATCTCAGCCAGAGGCAGGCCCCTGAAAATTTATTAAGAAAGAAAATGCATCAAGAATGTACAAACAAGGTAGAAAAGAAACTACAGATCATAAAAATCATACCTGTCACCACATCCCGTGTCAATTTCTTTATCTTTCATAGCTGATTCCCACTTAGAAAATTCATAATGCTTATGAACCATGGAATATTTCATTCATAGATTGATCTTTTCCAAT
This sequence comes from Viscum album, assembly GCA_963277665.1. Classification (NCBI taxonomy): domain Eukaryota; kingdom Viridiplantae; phylum Streptophyta; class Magnoliopsida; order Santalales; family Viscaceae; genus Viscum; species Viscum album. The sequence continues at coordinate 763,087,900 of OY728119.1, read as the reverse complement.
GATTGAGACACTTTTGGGGACTGCATTGCCTGATTTTCCATTGCAATAGGAGATCTGGTGGACACCGTCCTTGAAATAGAGGAGCAATCATTCCTTATCCTTCGTCGTGGTGGGGTAGATATAGCATCCTCCCTCCAGGGCACCTTCATCCTCCCATCATGAACAAAATTGTTGTAGGATGGCCAGACCATACCACTATCATTCTCTTTGTCTCTATTAGAGATGTCACCCCACTTTCCAGAGATATGAACCTCTTGGTAACTCTCATTCAAGATGTGTTCCTGCAATAATTGACTATTGGAATCAATTATATCAGGACATTATAGCTGTTTCATTGTATTTTTTATCTCACCTTCTCGAGTTGCAACACCCTTAGATAAATCATACTACATTTTTTCACCATCATGAATTTTATCATCATCCTTTGCATGAAGGCTCTCCTCATTATCCATTTGAAAAAAAGGTTACCAATGGAGACCGTGATAGCCATTCCTCTAGTATCATCTTCCCTCCATTGCAGCACTTCAGCCCAGGCATCCACTGCCTTCAAATTTGAGACATCTGAGTCCAATGGTTGTTAAGTCATAAGCTCTGGACATGAGGAACATAAAGCCACAGAATTTTCCACTATAAATGTACATTGAAGACAAAGATCATTATTTAAATACTAAAAAACCGACCTAACTATCAGTTCTTGTGCCATCTAATGCTCCTTTTCCTGGCCTTTTCCTTATTTGATCTCCACTGCCCCAACCAAATTAACTGAAGACTTCAGCTCAGATACTGCAAGTCCACTGGATGTCACACCTGCAAACACTCCCTATAAGTGAGAGCCATCCACATGTTCATTCCTTGACTGGATACCTATCCGGGGAACCATCAACCGTGTGACCAAAGCTGGTGCACCACTGTCGCAATTACCTTTCCGAATCATCCCTTGTGAAACACTTGCAAAATGGTTTCTGCAACATACCAATTCTATAGGGCCAAAACGTTCGCTAGCAAAAAATAACGCATCCACGCATCCACAAAACTCTTTCTCATCTTTGATCCACACCCAGTTCACAGGCAACCGTGCAATGTCAATCTCAACATAGATCTGTAGGTAAATGGGGTGACATACCACCTCTGTTCTTAGATCCAAGCAGAGGTATTATCCTATTATATTCCCAATATCACACAATATGGATAGATTTTGAGTGGAATGGGGAAGACCAGGGAGACCTACCCAAGTCTCCATCATAGAGGGGTCATGCCGCATGTGGAAGTCAAAGATCAATCTAAACAAATAAAATGATTATCCATGGCATCGTCGGGGAGTTTTAGACCAAGAAAAATAAAAATGATACGTCATCTCAAACTGGATCATCAGATTCCTCCTATTGATCAATCTGACTACCCCACACTCTTGAAGATCCCATGAATTGAAAAATAACTGGTGGAACTGATCCACCGAAGGGCATTGAAGACGAAACAGAGATACCAACGTGAGATTGCAGAGATCTATAGCACGATTAAGCTCCGATGAGGAGGGAAAAAGCTGTAGTGCTCCTTGGATGATATAATTGACTTTTGGGGTGAGCTGAATGCTCGAAAATGAGGGGAGGTAATCTGGATTAGAGAAAGGAAATAAGTTACACCTTCCATAATCTTGTGAATGCAAACCTCCCCCCTCTATTCTAGAGGGGGGAGTATTTCTCTGTATCATGCAATTAAGGAATTGACACGAGGAGAGACGAAGCCGTGGTAGGCCGTCCATTACATTTGGAATACCCATCACAGAATATTCCCTAAATCAATTAAAATAAAAATTATCATTTACCTCTGTCATGTTAACCAATGCATTGGGGAGCTATCTTAGGCTCACATCCCCTAGGAGTATCATACAACCACCTGTATATGTAAACAATTCCCAAGAACCATAACACATTCATAAAACATAAAACAAACATAATGGAATGATTAAATTTCCACATTTAAATAAAAATATATCATTTAAATATACTTACATATTCAATTTATTATCGAACCAATTTCAAAACCATTTAAAACATCTAATAAATTCATTTTTGAATCAATGTGTCCCAAAAACCATTGAAGATTATAAAGGAATTAACATTTTAAAACATTATATTCCATATAAAAAATGCTTAAATCCATTTTAAAAACATGGAAATTAAAAAAAAATTAGAATAAATCTTTAAAACATTTAAAATGATGTTCTAGCTTATGAGTATGTTACCACTTGAGAAAATACACGAATAAAAATAACTAAACAAAAAAAATGAGAAAAAAACTTATAATATCATGATAATAAATGAAATAATGATATAAAATTTAAAATGTCAATTTATACACCAAATAAAAGTGAATGGGTTCATAACAACATATAAGTCTCAATTTATTGTAAATTGAGGCGAAATCCCTTACAAAGATTGTACCATTGAATTAAGAATAAATTATTGAAATTGTTGTGTGTTAAAATTATAAATACACCCAATATAAGTTGATATAAAGTGTAAAATAAAAAGTTTTCATTCACACATATTTATATAATGTCATGATCAAGAAGTATATGTTTAACCCACGAATGGAAATTGGGTTATGTAGTTCCCTTACAATAATTAGGAAGCCTAATAGTATAACATACAAATTTAGAAAATGAGTTAGTGAGAGGGAAAAAGGGTCTATCAACATATGAGCATATAATTTAGAGAAATAAGGATATATAAGAACATATCCCTATATTTTAAAATGAAATTGATATATATTATATTGAATAAGTCTTTGAAATAAAAGTGGATGGTGGAAGGTTCCCTTACTGATTTGGAAACTTATGAAACATACACCTCATGAATAAAGAATCATAAAATAAAGATTTAATTACCAATAAATTAAATTATATTATACATGAAATACAATTAGGGGTAGTATATACAACAAAAAAGTAAATAGTTTCACATATAGCATAAATCTCATAGGAATAAAAACTGAGATGAAAACCCCTTACCTTTTGTCCGACTTGAATTGTTCATTATTTATCTCCCTGAATAAAAAACATAAGTTAATTATACATACATCAGAAAATTTTTCATGTTTATTATTCAATTTATATAACTTATTACCTTCCACTAATCATCATATAATTATTCAAATTCGTATCGGCCTTTTTGTTGTTGTTTGATACTTGAAGGAAAAATTTACTTGTTATAATTTCAAATTGTCCATGTGGTCAAAAATTTATTTTCTATAGAATTATATGAATGATTTTGATATAATTAATATTATATATATATATATATATAGTTTATGTGTGTTTATAATTTTCCATATCATTTGGATATAAGAAATTAAATGCATCGTTCATGGAGACGGTAAGTTGTATGTACTCATGAACGCTACTTTGATTTCATTTTTTTTATTTTCAAATGATTGAAAACAAATGATACTTATGAATATTATAAGTATAATAAAATATTTTACATAAATTTCATAATTTCTTTAACACCATCCTTTATACGTTCCATGAATGGTACTAAGGAGTCATATCACTTTGAGGGGGCAGTAGTCTGTACTTCCTCAAATAAAATTATTGTATTTACCCATTATAGAATCCAGAAAGGATAAATAAAAAATAAAAAAACATAGAGATAATAGAAATTTATTATATATAAGATATAAATATAGTTCCATTATAATGGAAACCATGATATGTGATATGAGATAATTGAATAGTCATCGTTTCGTGAGGCAGTAGTTAGTTTTCCACAAGAACAACATGTTCTTTTCCATTAGACAGAGGTGTGTGGAAGTCTAGTTAGAATTATTCTCATAACAACATCCTATTATATTGATTATAATAGCGTTTTTATAAAATAATTGAATAAAGATAGTTTATGGGTTTGGAGAAGGAAAATAAAATAAAAGAACTTGAGAGAAGACCTTATCTTTAACTCGGGTAACTCCATTTGGTTTGAACTAAAAAGAATTTTTTGGAATTGCCTTATACCTAGGTGAAGGCTTATTGAAGGAAGATAGGTATGTTGCGAGCTTCCTGGAGTAGAGTTCGGAAGATCCATGGGGCTTGATAGGTGAGTGTAAAGGGATAGAGGTGGTTGAGTTTTATAAGTAGGAGGAGGATCTTTAAGAATGTTTGGAAGTATTATTTTATTATAAAATTATTAATCGGTATAGAAAGGTCCAGAAATTATTTAAATAAAATATAAGATACATATAAGTCAAAATAAAATCATCCAATAATAATTTGATAGGGATTGGAGATTTTTTAATCCTTATCATTTTTATTTAACCTTTTGTTAACTGTTTTAACTTTTACCATATCGTCTTTTATATTCATAATATATGGTTAATATATTTAATATAAAATTCCATGTGACCCAAAATGGATAATTAATTATATTTTAACATTATATATTCCATTTAGTGGAATATAATATTTTTAGGACTATTTTATCATTTATTAAAATATTGATTGATTTAAAAACACTTTTATGTCAATTTTAATACTATTCATATAATGACTTTAAAAAAAATATATAAACAAACATTATTATTTAGAAATACCTTTTTTAATTCAAGTATAACAAGTCATACTAATCTATAAAATTCATGGATGGAATAAAGCGTATTAAAATAAATTTATTTTAGTATTTATAATATAAATTATTTGAATCATTTATTAATGAAGCAATTACTGCATCAACATTGTGTCCTAATTAAATATAATTATTTGATGTCTAAAAATTATGAATAAACAACCATAATTTATTAAAGATTTTTATATTTCCAAATAATATTTATAGTTGAATAGATCACTTATATAACCCCATATAAAAATTATTTTAGTAAAAACATTCATGTTTATGATATTTTTTTCTTGCATTAAATTAATTAATATAAAGTGTCATTATCACTCCCATGTGGCTCCATAGGGTCCCAAAATCCACCCAAGGATTCCCATGGTTGTAAATATATCGTCTAATTGGTATTGGAAATGTGTGAGGGTAATTTAATATTATTTCACACTGTTATTTACCAGATTAAAAATTTAACAATGGTAAATAAAATATATACTGAAGAAAATATTCATATTGTATAAAAATAAAAGAAAAATATTTAAAAAATTTGGACACTCTGATTCTAAATATTGAATCAATTTTTTGGAATTCAAAACACATAATTGGAAAAAAAATAATTTAAATTTCATTCTCATTGTCAATACCAAAAAGCGTGTTGTTAAGAAATAATACTTATCAAAATATTGACCTTTGTTTTTGTCAAAATTAATATTGAAATTAAATATATATACCAACATTAGAATATATGGAAAATATATAATCCAATTAAACTTTAAAATAAATAAAAACAACAATCAATCTATAAAAATAAATTAGTTGAAAAGACAGTTTGAATTAAAATGTGGTATTTGTCACTATTCATAAAAAAATTAACTTTATAAAAAAAACTAGATATTTACCCAAAGTAAATTTGATGTCACAATTCTATATAAGAATTTTATTTTGTCAAATAAAACATATAAATGTGACAAAAACAAGATTTAAAAAGTTTTCACCATCGAGAAGAGGTAAATCATCCTTTTAAATTATATTAGAGTATTTATGTTTAAATTTGGATTCATTCTCATTTTAAATATCTAAAATTTATTCGAAAAATCTAAAGGAATTTAAAAAACATGTATAATCCTATTTCAGTTAGTTTTTTCATTCTATCCAATACAACGGATATGCGTTAAATACCATTTAAAATAATATTATATTATTATTTTTCATTATGACTCAGCCTTATGTGCTACGTGGGATTTTCCGAGAAACCTATTGTTGTGTGTTAGGCATGACACCATTAAAGAAATATTAAAATTTAATAATTTTTTTTAATAAGTATTAAAATGTAAAATTCCTTATTTACCTCGGATGGTACATCCTTCCACCTTTTGGAAATTGCGTCCTCAAAATTTTAAAATTGGACTCATAAACATCAATGAAGGTCCCAATTAAGAAAAATAGTTAATAAAACTATCAAATTAAAATAAAGTGAAGTAAAAAAGGTTACCTAAGATAACTCATACTAGGATTCCTTAAAAACATGGATATAGAAGTGAAGATGAACATAAATTTCTGATAGAGTGTGATAGAAAACATGATTAGGAGAAAGCATACCACTAGAAAAAATCACTAACTTGTGATGGGTTAAATGATCATTGATTCCCCTGTAAGAAGAGTTAATGGAAACTATTTTTGTTTTAAGTTAGTTAACATAATGTTGAGTAATTTATTTATGAGTGTATCTTAAAACATAAGGAAACATACTTACATGTCATGTATACTTTCATCCTTTACCAAATTCCAACCATAAACTCATCATTTCTCAAAACAATTACTATTCAAACTAACTTGGTCACATAAAAAGTTATAGAATCAACTTCTATGGTATCAAATAAACCAAAAAAGATGAAATATATCCTTGTCTTTAGACATAAACCAAAACCAAAATGATTAGTACAAGATAATATAATCCCAAAATGGATAATCCTTTATAAAAATAAATACTACTCGTAATATCCAAAATTCAACAAACAATACCAAAAGTATAACAAAGACCGTTCAATACACAATTTTCCATAAATTTTTCAATATATTCCAAACTACAATTTTAACTCAAAACTCAGTTTAATTTGATATTATAGTCTTCCAAGATTAATCTTAACATTTATGTCTAAATCATATCGACTACTTATAAAGTCTCATACTGAAATGTATTTAACCTAGTAAGATATTCTATGTGATAGGTTATTCATTTCCATAAATAACCCATATCACTATATGACCATAATAAAAACCTATATTTTTCCAAATTAAAATATCAACCATTACACCCCAAAATAAATTCCATAGTGTTCTATTTTCCTTAAGTATATAATATTTACAAAAAGAGAGAATGTCTTCCAAAATAATATTTATCACTTAATAACAACATCACATTCCTATATTATGAATACCAATTTGATAAATCAAATATTACCAAAAGATAATTATTCTTGATCCATGAAATCATTTAACTAAATAGAATAATTTATACTAATGAGGGACTTCACGTAGGCCAGTGGTAAGCGATGCACCTTTTTCTCCCTTCAGTTGTTGGTTTTATTACTGCGACCTTTCCGGACACGACCGGTTGTCACCCATCTTATGATTTGTCCTTTTTCTAAAACTCATAAATAACCCAAACATGTTTTATCCTCAAAGGTTTACTTAAACCTTTCATTTTCAACCAAATAAAATACAACCTCAACATCTTATATATTGTCATTTTTCCCACCTCTATATGATAATGTAAAAAAATTCCCAACAGAAATAACAGTATTCTTTGATCATAGTGTCCACTTAGTTTCATCATCATCTTGATCATGTAGATATATAGTCCATGAAGTACAACAACAATTTAGAGACCCTCCAAAATCATCTTCTTCATTTATCCAAATACACCTCGTAAAACGTGGGTTATATGGGTGTTCAATGAAAATTAGTTTTAAAAAATTATCATGTACAACATATATTTTTAAAAAATCTGATAAAACATTTTTTCTATAAAACAACCCGACTAAGTTTGAATTCAAATATTTAATCAATGTTCCTTTTAAAATACCATAAGTATGTTCTGAAAGACTATAATTTAAAAATTAATATAAATAGGTTCTACAAGGGCCTCCTTATCTAAAACATTTTAAAAATAATAATATGATTCAAAATCATGGGATAAGGTAAAATATTTGAAAATTACTCGATAATATTTACCTTTATTTAAAATATAAGAATATTTAGAAATTAGGATTTGATTAAATACAACCCATGATCCATGGTGGTATCGAGGTATATCAGAGTTTTTTGATATCTAAAACACTTGCATTCATGTGATTTGTATGTTTGAAAATGTTTCAGAGTCATCTGGACATGACTTTTCAATAATTATTCCAAGAAAGTCATTAGGAAGACCTACAAATATTGTTTCGAATCTTCCTCCTTCAATTGGTAACATTCTTTCCATGATTTTAAAATTTACAAAATAAGGATAAAACTTATGTTGTAGACATAGAGACTAACCATGTGTCTTATAAAAACTCATAATCCATAAAGTTTTCAAAACCAACCTTTGATACCAACTATAATTCCCTAGCCTTAAACATTACAATATATTGAGTTAAGTCAAGAATTCACATTGGGGATCTTTTCAGGATTATAGTTTTATATAATTAGTCTGTAACTATTACATTACATTTCTAAAAATTACTATCTAGATAGTTATACTTAGTTTACATTTTTTTCATAAAATAAAAACACTTAAAAAAAGAAACGTGTCTAATTCCTTATTTTAGACAACATGACTTTTCCTTGATCCCATCAGTAATCCTATTCATCATTAAGTACAATTAAAAACATATTAAAACAAGGTATGAGAATAAAAATATCAAAAAGGGTTATAAAACAATGAAATAAAACATTACTCCATAAATAAATACATGTCAATGAAATCACACTTTTCAATCATTAAAATACCATACATGTTAATAAGATACATTAATAATGCATGGAAATCGAAAATCATAATGGTAACATGTAGAAAAAATATCATACATGCTTTGTAGCTTTCATAGCTATATAGGGAGTTACATTTTTAATATCCATCACAGTATATTCCCTAAATCACATAGGATAATATTTAACATTTACCTATGTCACATTACCTAATGCATTGGAGAGCTATATCAGGCTCTCCCAAACTAGGTTTATCTCAGAACCACCCGTATATGTAAACAATTACCAAGAACCAGAATATATTCATAATACATAAGAAAAAAACATAATAAATATAACATTTACTCATTTCAATCACCATATATCATTTTAATATACATACATAATGAATTCTTTATCAAACAATTTTTAAAACCATTTGAAACATTTAATAAATTGATTTTTGAATCATAGTGTCCCATACCACATTGATGATTTTAAAGGAATTGTCATTTTAAAACATTAATTTCCAAATAATAAATTAATTAAAACCATTTTTAAAACATGGACATTACACATTTAGAAGAATTAATATTTAAAACATTTAAAATGATGTTTTTGTTAAATAGTATGTTACCACATGAAGAAATACATGAATACAAATATTTAAATAATAATATAGAAAAAAATAATAATATAATGGGAATAAATAGATTCAAGATATAATATTTAAAATGGCAGTATATACATCATATAAATGTGAATTGTTTCATAACATGAAATAAGTATCAGTGGATTATAAATTGAGATAAAATCCCTTACAAAGATTGTACCATTAGATTACAGATAAATTACTGAAATAATTATGTGTGAATATTATAAATAATAAAAAGATAAGTGGATATTAAGTGTAAAAAATTCAGAGGTCATTCACATATATTTATAGCACTACATAATCAAGAATTAGAAGTTTAACCCAAATAATGAGAATTGGGTTAAGATGTTCCCTCAAAAAAATTTGGTTGCCTAACATTGTCACATAAAAATCCAGAAAATGAGTTGCTGAGAGAGAAAAAGGGTCTATTGTCATATAGAAATAATATGTATTGAAATATGTATATAAAAGAATATATCCCAACAAATTATAATTTAATTTTAAATACATAACATAAAAGAATAATTTGTCCAAAAGAGGATGGGGAAAGGTTCCCTTAAAGATTTGGTAACTTATGAAACATAAAACAGATGATAGATTTATCATACAATAAATACGTAAATACACATAAATTATATAATATTATACAAGGTATATAATCATGTTCCATACATAAAACATGAAAAAAATAGTTTTAAATATAGCATGAATCTCACGGAAATAAAAAGTGAGATGAAAACCCCTTACCTTGTGTCAGACTGGTCTTGTTCGTTCTTTATCATCTTGAATAAAAACATTAGTTAATTATAATTACTTCAAAACCTTTTAAATTTTTATTATTCCTTTTACATTACTTATTTACTTTATTTATGAATCATATAATTATTCATGTTTATATTAGTCATTTTGTCGATGTTTGGTACTTGAGAAAAAAATTAACATGTTATAATTACAAATTGTCCATATGGTAAAAATTCCATTATCTCTTGAATAATATTTATGTTTTAGATATCATATATATCACACACATATAGTGTATATATGTTTATAATCTTCCATATAATTTGGATATATGAAATGAAATGCACGGTTCATGGAGACGGTGTGTCATATGTAATCATTAACTCTACTTTAATTTAATTTTTTAATTATTTAAATGATAGAAAACCAAATGATACATAGTTATATTATTATTACAGTATAATAAAAAAAATCATATTCATTAAATAAGTTCATTAACTCCATCTTTTATACGTACCACGTATGATATTAACGAGTCATATCACATTGAGAGCGAAGTAGTCCGCACTTCCTAAAATGAAATAATCCTATTTACTTAAAATGGAACCCATAAAATTATGATATTAATGAAAAATACAGAAACATAGTGAAAATATTATGATATTATATATAACATATAAATATAGTTCCATAATAATAGCTACCATGAGAGGAGGTGGGTGATAATTGAACAATCATCGTTTCATGAGTTAGTAGTTCACCATCCATAGAAATAGTGTGTTCATATCTATTAGACACAGGTGTGTGGAAGTGTAGTTTGAAAAATTATATTAAAAATATAGTTTTATATAGGGGATACTTCTGTTGTTATAAAATAATGGAATTAAGTGATTTTAGGGAGTTATATAAGTAAAATAAATTAAATGATCTTTTGAGAATATCTTGCCTTTAAATAGGGTAACTTCCTTTAGTTTGAACAAAAAGGATTTATTGAATTTCCTTTTTACCAGGGAAAGGATTATAAGAGGAAGAGTGGTATGTTGGGGTATTTTCGGAGTAGAGTTTGGACAAGACAAGGGTCATTAGATGTGTGAGTAATGGGTTAGATGTGGTTTCCTTTTATAAGATGGAGGATGGGGTCTTTAGGAAAGTTTAAACTTAATATTTTATTATAAAATTATCTTCAGTTTCAAAAGGTCTAAAACACATTTAATTAGATTATAAGCTACATATAAGTCTAAATAAAATCACATAATATGAATAGGAAAGGGTTTGGATATTTTTTAATCTTTATCATATTTTATTTATCCTTTTGTTATCTTATTTAACTTTTACCATGTCCTCTTATATATTAATACTCTATGGTTAATATATTTACTATAAAATTACAAGAGAAAAATAATGGATCATTAATAATATTTTAACATAATATATGTCATTTGGATGAATCATAGATTTTTAGGACTATTTTTACATTTAATAAAATATTTATTGACTAAGAAACTCTTTTATGTAAATTTTAATACTATTAGTATCGTGACATTAAAAAAATAAAAACCAACTTGATTATATCGAAAAACCATAATTAATTCAAATATAACAATTCATAATAATTTATAAAATTCTTGGATGGAAAAAATGGGTGAAAATAAATTCTTTTTAATATTTATAATATCATTTATTTAAATCCATTTTTAATAAAGCAATTACGACATCCCTATTTTGTGGTAATTAAATTTACTTATTTAATGTCAAATAAATATTAATAAAATACCATGATGTATTAAATTTTATTTATTTCTAAATAAAATTTATAGTAAAAATGATCACTTACATAATGCCATATAAAAATTGTTTTACTAAAATGATTTAGGATTAAGCTATTTTTTCCATACATTAAATTAATTAATATAAAGTGTCATTATCACACTTAAATGGATCGATGGGGTCCCAAAACCGACCCAAATAATCCCATAGTCGAAAATATTTCATCCAATAATGTTAGGACAATTGTGAGGGTAATTTCATATTATTATAATATTTTTTTACCAATATTTTCTAGATTTACCCTTTAACCATGAGAAATAAAATATTTACTAAAGTAAATATTTTTTATTTCAAAAAATAAATTTTAACTATTTATACAAATTGGACCATATGATTCCAAATATGGAATGCTGTTTTCTAATATCTGAACACAGAAGTGGAAAAAAATAATTTAATATTAATTCCCGTTTTCCAAAGAAAAAAATCTTGTTTTTAAGAAATAATACCTTTCAAAATATTAACCTTTGTTTACGTCCAATTTAAGTGTGAAATTAATTCCAATGTCAAAAATTAGATAAAAATGGTAAAAATATAATCCAATTAAAATATAAAACCTACTAAAATAAAAATCTAACTATATAAATAAATTTGATAAAATGGCAGTTTTGAATTAAAATACGGTATTTTTCACGATTCATTAAAAAATTAACATTATCCATAAATACCAAATATATACCCAAAGAAAATTTTGATGTCCCGATCCTAAAAAATAATTTTATTATGTAAAATACAACATATAAAATGACAAAAACTATATTTAAAATGGGTTCGCTATCAAAAATCCAAAAATCGACCATCTAAAGAATATGAGAGTATTTATTGAAAAAATTGGATTCAATCTCATTTTAAGCCTCAAAATTTTTTTGGATAAATATGAAGACATTTAACAAAAATTTATAATCCTATATTATTTATTTCTATTAATGCTAGCTAATATAATGATTGGCTGTTCACTACCATTTAAAATAATATTATTTTATTTTATATCATTATGACTCTGTCTTATGTGAGAGATGATATTTTCAAAGAAACGCATTGTTGCGTGTCATGTATTCCCCCATTAAAGTAAAAATAATAATTAATTCAAAAATATTAATAAATATGAAAATGTCAAATTCATTATTTATCTGGTAAGTTACATATGGTCTCATTTCCATACTATCACCTCACTCTACACCTAAAGCTGTCAATCTGAGCATGGAATGTGGATATCAAGTCCATTCCATGAATGACTTCGTAAGGCCTCGATGCCACTACTATGAGATTCTTATCAAAGATCCCAGTAACCATAGTAAGATCACACATTTGGGATGAGTGTTTTATCATCAAATCCCCTACAATTAGAGTATATAAATGTATGGTTCGAGCCAATTAATCCATAAGAATATCTATTCCCTGAACACGGTCATCAGAAATAAAAGAGTAACTTAAAACTATGTCTAACATAACTACAAAAAATGTGTAATGACATAGATCTTACCTCTAATAATTTCTATATAAATGGGATTGTAAGCCTCCAGCACCTGATTCTGTCCCCCTCCCTGTCCACCATCTCCCTAAGCCTATAGAAAACACCCTGGGAGTGGTGGTGGTAGTACTCCGACCCTCCACCCACTGCCTACTACTCTACCTACTCCTCGAAATTGTTCTCTTCCCTTCAGACCATCCTACTCAATCCCCTACCTCTACTTCAGTGATCCCTCGATCGACCTCGCATATGTTTAATGTAGGGTCATGAAATCTCACACCATATTCCCCTAGCCATCACATTTGTAACACCATATATATATGGGAAAACTCGAGCCACACTGGGTGACATGCCCCATGACTCGTTATCATGGCATTATCTCTAGATGATCGTGTCCCACATGGCCCCCTACGACCATTGTTGGGAACCTTAATCCCAAGACTCTCTTACATGGTTCTTAGTGGCAGCTCCCACTACTGGGCCCTCCTCTATTAGAAACCTCTATATGAGTATATATCACTCCAATACCCCAGTATAACTCAGAATGCTAAGGGATATCATAGAAACCATAATCTATTGGTGTAACCCTGACATAATGGTATGAGACCAGTATAATGGGTCTCAAACAATATCTCTAGAGTAACGAGATAGGTCGGTCCACCAGGTTGAGAACTCTAATACCGTATGACTGCACTGCTGTAGATGCAGGAGCTGCTAGATATGCACCTAGCATAATGTAGATATAAAGGAATCATCCATCAATATATGCTCAATGTTAAGAAAATATAGATTCAACATGTCATGTGTCTCGGTCAATATGTTGTATCATCACCCCACTAATCCATGAAAAAGGCATGCGGCTACAACCAGCATCTGTTCAGGTGGTGTCCTTACTAGATGAAAGACACTACTGTTAGCCTCTTGACAATCCTCAACTACCTAGGGGTCAGTCTCACCCCTAAACATAGGAGTTTGATTCCTCTAGATCTTATTTAATGCACTCATCATGCGTTCACACTCTACTAGGAGAGCTGGTAGTAATTTTTTGATAGGATGTCGTTTCACTGCTTCACTACCTGACGTTACTATCTACTATGCATGGTGAATATCTAATACGCACACTTGTACCGATGCCTCATCACTATGTGTACCATCCTTGGGGTGACACAATGGAATTCTGGATGGAAATATACATGTAGGCATACTAAAATAAATCAAGATGAGCCACAATCAATAGTGTATATCTAGAGATCTTATACATGAATGACATGGAAAAATAAACCTATTCATATATAATACAAGTACCATATAATTCACAACAACCATTTTTTTCATACACCGAGTTGGGAAAAAGGTGGCTAGAGTCCTTGTGTATGGATACTTCTTCCTTCATACCAACATTGGAGTCCTAGTCTAGAAATCTGATCTTGAAACACTTAACACTATTGGCCAAATCTAATATCAGAGACTCATGGTACCAATGTGGGTACAACCCCCTCAAATACCCCTCATTCCTGACCTATCCTAGTGGGGCCCATTACGTGACAACTCTAATCCTACCTCGGATATACCATGGGCCGGTGAGTATCACTAAGTAGGAATATCTCACAAATGTTAGTGATTTTCATAAGCACCAGTAGACATACACCAAAAGTAGGAAAAGAAACCACCCAAAATAATGCATGCATACACTAAAAAACCACATTGTGTAGTAGTAATGTAATTTATAAGAAGTAAAATACTGATAGTATACAATCCCACCATAATACTAAACACAAAGAATCAAACATGTCCATGACGCTCATTTGTATAAAAACATACATGAATGGTAGGTGAAGGATAGCTTCCAAAAGTTGTAGGAGTATGCCCTGTCTGTCTGATCTCCCTAAGAAACACGTGCTCCTGGTCCACCCTAGACTAATTAATGGAACCAACCATACATATATGACATGACAGAAATGGTATAATACCCTGTAAAAGTAATTAATACAATATTTAGTAGGACACCATGAAACCACAATAGAAAACCCAAATAAGAATGCATGATCATCTCTACACTGTTATAAACATAAAATATGTTGTAGACACCATGATTGTGTTCCATGAACCTTTCCATAGAGTGAAGATATGATTATCACATATAAAAAAATGTAAAGTAAGATTAAATATGTTTTCACCATGAAGGAAGAAGATGCAAGCTTGATTTCTCTATGACAAAATACTACTCCATACCCATTGATAAGTTGAATGATTCCCGCACCAGGAGTATGTAATGGATTTCCATGATTGATAAAGAAAAGTTTTCAACACATTAAATTCAATAACAGAGTTTCCTCTGAGAATACATGGCTTATTTACCATATCCAGATGTGTATATCTATTCAGGACCTTCGATTTGACCAGACATGGAGCCTAAATAGACTTACAGAGAAAAATTTATGGCACTCGGAAGATGGATAAATTTTATCCTAATGATCTATAAAAATGACCTAATGGGAGGATCTATATAGTTGTATTATTTTTTCTTAACTACATGAAGGACCTACATGGTGGACATACGTAATGTAACTCCTCCACCACGGGTCCCCTAGATACCTATAAATAGGACCCTTTAGATCCCCATTTGTAAGACAGATTAAGTTGGAAGAGGACCCAAAGCACCATTTACATAGATCATTCTCCAACCCCCCCCCCACCCCAAATGATCTCAGTTAGCTATCTAAAATTTGATAGTAGTGAGAATTAAGGGTGGGGGAGTGATTGAAAGTCCCAACTGAGTTTAGAACATATGGAGCCTCACCAAGGACCTAAACAGCCCACCTGTGCAGAACTAATGTGTAGCACACCTTCATGGAGAACCTACACGATTGACCATTGTAGAGAACTTTAGTGAGGCACCTTGGTAGAGCACCTGTGAGAACATTCCAGGTTAGTTCGATAGCTTTTTCCATTGTTCCCATTATGCAACCCTACTTCAAACCTTGTAATTCCATGATTTGAGACACTCTATGACACTCAATGAAGTTACTTGATTAAAATTAATCCTCTCGGTTCCATTCACATGTTACAAATTTGGACACTCCATATAGATTCATCGAGTACCTTCAGTAGATACACTCTTCAAGAAACTCCTCAAACAACATCCCTTGACTCACATGTTAGGTTAAACCTCAAATGGGAAACCTCTTTAAGAGTTATCCCTAACCAATTTCAAATGGGAATCGTTTTTAGGAGTAAGCCCAATACAATTTAAAATGGCCATCCTCCTTAAGATTAGGCCCCAACCAATTCCAAAATGGGAATAATCTTTTGGAGTAAGTCCTAACCTATCTAAAATGGTCATCCTATTTAGAAGTATTTTGCAACCAATCTCAAATGGGAATCCTCATTAGGAATAAGCCCCAACCAATCTCAATTGGGAATCCTCCATAGAATTAAGTCCCAACTAATATATTTAGGGAAGCCATCATCAAGTAATACCAAACAAATCCCTTCTTACTTTTATTGGTCCCTTGGATAATGTAATGTCAACAGAGGGAGGGCTCGTCGCCTGACCCTCTTCACGGGTCACCTAGACCTCATCCACCCTGACTGTTGTAGGTACGCCCTCTTCCACAAGAGGAAGAGGAAAAGTGTTCATGTCATTGATGAATCTTTCACAGCCACTTGTTTCTAAAATCATTCATGAATCATGCAGGCTTAGAAATTTGAGATGATTAAATTAGGTCCTCAAAGTCTAACTAGAAGGAACTATGATATCTCATATTCCAGTTCAAACTAGGATACGTAGGAAGCCCTTCTAGGGCCTGAGATCACTCAATATCCTTTTCAAGAACCCCACCCTAATTCCATAAATATGGGCATCCACTTTAGGAATAATCCTAAAATTAAATCCCCCAAGTAATAAAGGAATCCTTTTCATGAAGTAATTCAAAACTCATCTCTCTCAAAAGACAATACTCTCCTAAGATATTTATCGAACATTGTGGACTTTGATTCCCATAAACATGGGATACGTAGGAATCCTCCTTAAGGTTCAAACCCAACATTTCATAATCAATCTTGTTCTCCTTAGGCCATATTCCCAACAAGGCCTATTCATACATAGAATCCTATATCTCTTCCATGTTCCTTGGACTACCTTATCAAAATTGCCACACCAAAATTTGACTAAGGAACATTCCCTTATAGGTCATTAATACATGTAATTAAAATATATAGTTAGTTCCTAATCATATGACCTTTAAAGGTATGATGTATCCCATTAAGAAGAACTGATCTATGGGGGTCCGTATTTCTTTCACAATGATATTTAGGTAACACATTTCATGGGAACAATCCCAATATCAAAACAAACCTTCATTTCCATAGATGACAATAAATTCTAGAGTGCCCTGCTATGTGTCTTAGAAACTAGTATCATGATAAAGATGATTAAAAGAATATCTAAATAGTATATGAGGGGATACCATTGATGGAGAACCTAAAATACATATAAATATCTCCATTAATAAGGAACCATGAATATATAATGATGACTCAAAATTTTATATAAGTTAATATGATATTGAAAATTCCAAGGGGAACATATGTTATGCTTGGTTAGTTAATAAGGATTCATGGAAATATATTAAATTTATAAGGAGAGTCATGGAGTAGACAATTATTCACCCCAAAGGGTTTGATGTTTCTGACCTCCCATCCTATCTACCAATGCATGTTATTATGTATCGTAATGTTCAAACATAATGAATGATTTACTTTGGAAACCAGTCCCTTTTGGTTAATGAAATGTTGAAGGCTTATAGTTCCATGAATAAATCCAGTGGGAATCAAATGGACGCAATGATTCCTAAAACTAGAACACACGTTTCAAGGAACAATAAAACATGCATATACCAAGATTATCTATATATACTCATACCTAGACACAATGTAATGATGGTATGATATAACCATTCATTATCCCCAAGATTCTTTTTGAGGTATGGTCATTCCGGGAGAACTCACTCCTCGAGCCTTAATGTCATCTGATACTCTTCGAAATAGGTCCGGCTAATTTGGGATATACCCAAAGAGAATATGCTGGTCAAGGACATGCTATATATATAGGGGATTTTTTATAGATAATACCGAAAAAACTATATGTATTAATCAACAACATATGGTATTTGTACTTGAGAATACTTACAACCAAATAGATGTAGAACATAATGGGATTATCCACCAAGAATACTGAGAAACCTATCGATATGTCCCACTAGAAGGAGGATTAACACTCTGCACTCTGGTGTCATGTGAATTCCCAAAGAATTTCATCAGGGGTGAAAGAGGATCTATGCATTCCTAATAATGGATTCCATAAATTTATCTAGGACTTAGCCTCAAGAGGGAATTGTTGTTTAGTGATCAGAACATTGTTCTACCCTAAACCTTCAAGGAAACAACCAAGGGAAACACTACACATGTACTAATTCATACTAATAACCAACCTTGCTATCTCAAAGGGACATCCTCATCATAAGGATCCCAATGCTATAGATGGTTCATCCAACAGACCTTTTGATTATAATATACAATCCTTTTTGTGAAAAGTGCAGTGTCGACCATACCTGACCAGTTTTTTCTAACCCGACTCGACCAGGTATAGGATAGGCCAAACAATACGATCTGTTTTAATTGACTATGGTCCATTGGGATGCACAGTCCATCCATTCAGGCCACAAGAGGGGCCTGATTTCCTCCATCGCGGCCCGCAAATGCAGGCCGAATTCTTTGATCTGGGTGCGGAATGCCCTCGGGGTTCCTTGTCCGGGCAATGCAGTCACGGACACCATAATTTCCCAGTACCATGGGGTCACAAGGTCATGGTCTGCATCCACACGACTTTCCTTCACCTTACACGTGGTCCTTGACAACGTACCTCCACCTAGCTAATGCGACACCCACCGCGTCACCTGCTCATCACTACTGAGGCTCTCGATCACCAACAACAACTAATGATAACACGGGATCTCACAGCCTCAGTCCTACAATGACTGTGTGATTCAACCATCATTGGTTTCATGACCAGTAGCCAACCTTCTTGGTCATCCTAGCCAGATAATTCCACAGGACTGGTGCATCCTCAACCATCAGTCACCTCTCTAGGAGTCCTTCCTCACCACACCTCACCTGAATGGCTAGATCCTTCACCTCCATCATATGCCTCACACTATTGCTGACATTCACCACTATATTCTTGGATCTCATTCTATATTTATTCCTCTAGTGAAGGATGAGATAAAATTTGTGGGAATTATGTAAATCAAATAAATTCCCAAAAAGAATGGATCTTGGACTTTTTCTGATCAACCATGATCCATTCATGTTAGAATTGATGAATGGGGAAAAAATTAATAAAAAACTATAGCATGATTAAAATAGATAAAAATCCATAAAATAGAAAAAAATACTCCTCCTATAAAACACACAATCTGTGGATTATATATTTTTTTGGATAATTCATGTTTCTTGTGGGACCAAAGAATGGGGAAGGATGATAAAAAACTCATTCCCTACATGGATTTTTGGATTAATTAGTGAGGAACATTCGTTATTGATGGATATTCTTCCATGAGGGATCTTGATCCATTATCTCATCATCATTTATCATTATCAAATTAGTGTTTTCACACACTCTTTTTCTCTCTAGAGATTCCAGGGAAATTCTTCTAGACTGTAAAACTAACCATGTATCCTTAGCATGCTATGAAATGGGGAAATTGTGTTTCATTATTACTATGTACTTGGGTTGTACCACCACCAAGTTGTTTCATTTATCAAGGATAACAGGGTTCCCTGTCATGGATTCGGGAAATTTATGTGATGAAACATAAAAGTTAATTAAAAAACATCATAAGATTAATTTATTCTTCTATAAATCATCTAAAAAATATATTTCACAGTCGACCATCACCTAGTAAATGTTAGTCCCTAGCTATGTAAAATTACACATTAGGAACTCAGTCGTGGTATGAAATTTCCAATCTGAGTCATCGTTCATGAGTTATTTAGATTTGAAAAATAAAATAATTTTTCATAATTATTTTATTTAGGGTTACATCCATTTTAGATTTTCTCAGTATAGTCTTTTTCTGAATAATGTTACGTCACTCATAGGGTTAACTCTCAATTCAAAATGCAATAGTGTTCTCATATTACTAATTTAAGAAATAGTTTTTATGTTATTTTACTTTTCCAGGAAAACCACTAATGCACGCTATTAAAAACATAACAGTTTTAATCAAATAGTGTTTAGCATACTGAGCCTTGGAATCACCCACCATCTCAGTTCCTGGTCTTGGAATTTTCCCAATTAATTTATAAAAACTAAACTGGTTAAATACAAGAGTCATTAATTTCTAGTAATATACTACAATATTCAATTATAAGTCACATGTCAGGTAATTTTTTCACATGAAATCACAATTGTTATGATCCATACAGAACAATATAATCTCTTTTTGTGATAACACAACCTGACCCAGATCACGATTCATTATAATAAACCACATATCCCAATCGTGATTCTATATATTTAATGATATGTGATAATTTTAGTTAAACAATAAATTATTGAAATGATTTATATAATTTATTACTCTATTGGAATGGAAAATATTTCCATGAAAAACCATTAATCTAAGAGGTAATTCATTAAATATTATGTGCAATGTGTCGATAGTGTCCCACCCAGAAAAGAAACTACATATATCATATACATTATTCAGTTCTTTACAATTGATAAAAACATCTATATTTTCTACATCTAAAAAAACTCATTTTTTTAGAAATAAAATATTCATTGAAACAAACATTATATACCCATAAATGACACATTGAAATCATGGTGTAAATGTGATGTTCCAACAATATCCAAATCATTATAGATTAGTTTTCCTTATTATCTGTGTTTATCCTAGAATATAATAGAATATCATCAATGAAAACTTCCATAATAGAATGAAGATACCAGTGAAGTATCAGATTTATCCATTCCATAAAGAGATCTAGATCATTTTTAATAACATAGATCAAAATATCATATTCATAATGTCCATAAATACTGAAATAAAATATAGTGTTCATAATATCCTCTTTATGAATTAATTATTAGAGATAACCTAATCAGAAGTCATTTATAGAGAACCACTAGCCTCCACAAAATTTATTAAACAAACCATTAATGTGTGGAAGAGGATAGTGATTATTTATCATAACATGGTTAATCTTATGATAATCCATACATCATTTATGAGTTCAACGCTCATTGTTTACCAATAAAACTGGTACAACCCATGGGGACATGCTCGGTTGACCGCCCCTTTACATTTCAACTCAAATAGTTTTACTTTCAATTTATTCAAATTTTTCTGTTCCATCCTATAAGATGAATGTTATATTTGACAGTTATCTAGTTAGAGATAAATCATGATCTCCTTTAATATTATAAGAGGAATCCCAAATAATTTTTTTGAAAACAAAACCGTGAAACTGGACAACTATGGTTGTAAAATATCTATTTATAATACAAACATAGGTATCATTACATTTCCACGCCAGCATAAGACATAACTGTAAGGTGTGCTATGTTGATAGACTCTTAGGGTGGTTCGGCCAACATTTCAGGAGTAGTGACCTCTATTATCTTGAACTTCTCACGTAGGTGATTCCTTTAATGCTTTAGATGATGAAATTCATCTTGGTCTTCATCTAGAGCAAAGCCAAGATGTGCTACCTCCTTCCCATGTTCCGTTAGATGGGATTTGAATAACCCAAGTCTACTGTATTAGGACATCTAATATTCTTTCCGTATTAATTAACCAAGATCATGTGTATTTATAAACAAAAATTGTAATGTTAAGAGTTTAGTGTCCAACGGTCAAATTGACCAGTTGTCATATAATAGTCAAAAAAAATAGTCTTATTTAATTACACTCACTTTGTTCATTAAAGAATATAGTTTTTTTAGTATAAAATAAATTAACAAACAAGATTAGGGAAAAAAATTATTCAGAAATTTGTGTTATTACATTCTTCCCCCCTTAAGAAATTTCGTTCATGAAATTTTAACTCACAACATCAGAAAAGAAAAGGTGTGGGTACTTCTGCCTCATAGACTCCTCTGGTTCACACATGGTTTATTCGCATTTATAGTTTCTCTACAGCACCTTGACAAGGTTGGTAGTTTTGTTGTTTAGAACCATGTCTCTATGATCCAAGATCTCTACCAGAAGCTCCTCATAAGAGAGGTCATGTTCTAGTAGTACCACCTCAAGGTTTAATTCATGTTAAGGGTCAGGTTAGTACATCCTCATGGGGGATATGTGGAAGAAATCACGATCTTGTGCTATATTTGGAGTAAGTGCAAGCCAATAGGAAACTTATATTATGTGATCAAGTATTTCATAGGGGCCAATATAATTAGGGATGATCTTCTCTTTCATCCCAATCATCACGACATTCTTCTTATGTGAAATTTGAAGAAAGACATTCTCACCAACGTCCAACTCTAAGTCCCTTTGATGGTTGTTGGAATAGCGATTTTTTTGACACTGATCAGCCTTAATGTGTTGTTGGATGGAATGGACTTCTTCTATCATCTCTTTCACAAGATCAGGCCCAAGATTCTTTCTCTCACCAGTTCCATGCCAACACGTAGGAGTTCTACATCGCTTCCCATATAGAGCTTCATAGGGTGCCATTTGAATCCTTAAGTGGAATCTATTGCTATAAGAGAACTCAACTAATGGTATATTTTTATCCCATACACCTTTAAATTATATTGATCATGTTCTCAGCATGTCCTCGAGTGTTTTAATAGTCATTTCAGATTGGACATCAGTTTAGGGGTGATAGGCCGTACAAAAATTCAATTTAGTGCTAAGAGTATGTTGAAGACTTCCCCAAAATTTTGACCTGAACCTTAGATCATGATCAGATATGATAGAAAGTGGTACTCCATGGAACATTACCACTTCCATCACTTAAATCATGGAAATTTGTTTAAGATATAAATCATATCGAATAGAGATAAAATGGGCAGTCATGGTGAGATGGTCCACAACAACCCATATCACATTGTTTCCATTTGATGTTCTCGGGAGACCAGTGACGAAGTCCATAATGATATTGTCCCACTTACATGCTGGTATGGGTAGTTGTTGCAATACCCCTTAAGGAAGTTTTCACTCAGCCTTCAATTGCTTACATACCAGGCCCCTTGATGTGTACTCATCAATCTCCCTTTTCAGATTATCCCATCAAAATTTATCAATATGATCCCTATACAATTTTGAGCTTCAAGGATGTATAGAGAAAGTAGAACTATGGGATTCAACCATAACCTAATTCTTTATTTCTAGAAAATTTTGACTATGTAGTCTTGTATGTTATTTAAGTACACCTTCTTGATCAATATTGAACTTAGGAAACTTCCCATGCTTCACAGCTTCAAACATATTATGTAAAAAATGATATTCCTTCTGATATTTCTTGATATTATCTAGTAATGAAGGTTGAGAATCAATTTTGGTTAGGGTTGATAATGCCCCTTCCCTTATAATTCCTATGTCCGGCATTATAAGGTCATTGATAAAAGGATATTTTTGAAGGCTCATCATGGAAAGAACAACTGGTTCATTCCTGATTTATGCATCAGCAACATTATTTTCTCCTCCAGGATGATAATGAATTGAACAATAATAGTCTTTAAAAAGTTCCAACCATCTCCTTTATCTGATGTTCAATTCCTTTGGTGTGAAAATATAAATTAAAATTCAGTGGTCTGTGTATATATCACATTTCTCCACATAAAGATAGTGCATCCATATCTTCAGATAAAAAGTGACTGCATCCATCTCTAAATCATGTGTAGGATAGTTCTTCTCATGATTCATCAATTTTTGAGATTCATAGCCAATGACATTTTAATTTTTCATGTGGATTCACCCAAGCACTTTGAGATATGCATCACAAAAAATAACGAATCCTTCTTCACTTGAGGGAAAAATTAACACGGGTGTAGTAACCAATCTCTTCTTCAACTCTCAGAATCAATCCTCACACTCCATTCTCTAGATGAACTTGACCCCCTCGTCTAGTTAACTTGGTTAATTGATTATAATTTCATGAAAGGTTTTTCACAAACCTCCTATAATATCTGAGTAATCCATGGAAACTTCGAACCTCAGTTATTGTTGTTAGTGGAGACCACTCCCCTACAATTTTTTTTATGTTTCAACTATGATTCTTTCATTGGTAAAAATGTGACCCAAGAAAGAAACAAGTTTTAAATAGAATTCACATTTTCTGAACTTTCCAAAAAGCCTATCCTTTCGTAGATTTTGTAAAATAACCCTCAGATGATCTTCATGTTCCTCACTACTTTTGGAATATATCATAATATCATCAATAAAAACTACCACACTGTTATAACGGTAGTCCTTTAAGACTCTATTCATCAGATGCATACAAATAGTAGGTGCATTAGTCAGTCCAAAGGGCATAACAACAAACTCATAATGCCCATATCTTGATCAGAAGGCTGTTTTTTGAATATCTTCTTTCTTCACACTCGATTGATGATAACCAGATCGAAGATCAATCTTAGATAATAATTGAACCCCATGAAGTTGGTCAAAAAAGTCATAAATTCTTGGAAATGGGTAATGGTTTTTCACTATGATCACATTCAGTTCTCTTTAATCAATTCATAGACACATCATTCCATCCAAATTCTTCAAAAAGAGAATTGGTGCCTCCCAAGAAGACACACTTGGTCAGATAAACCCCTTCTCAAAAAGATATTGGAGTTGTTAATTTAATTCCTCTAGGTCCGAAATTTTCCTCTTATAGGGGTATTTGATATCCAGTGTGACCCAGGTACAAGTAAAATAGAGAACTCTACCTCTCTTTTTGGGGGAGGTCTAGGCAACTCCTCAAGAAATATGTCTACATATTACTGGAAGATGGAGACATTTTCTATCCTTAAAATCTCATCTCCTTATTCTTCTTCACCAATCAACTCCATAAAAAAGGATATAGGGGTTTCTTCAAGACAAAGATCAGGTTGAGATATAACTCCTTGGAAGATATTTGTAGGTTTTCCATTCAATACTACTAAGACTTCCTTTCTATTCCATATGATATTAGCATTATACTTTGAGAGCCAGTCCATCCCTATTATAATGTCAAATTCCATCATGGTAATGACAACTAGATTTGCGATAATATTGTGGTCACTAATGTAAATACTACTATTTCTAAACACTGAAGATGATTGGTTAATCCCAGCAGGAGTCTTGACAAATAACTCTTCTTTTAGAAAATCGGGGGATTATTATAAATTCTTTGCAAACATGGACGAAATAATGGAATTCGTAGCACTAGAATCAAAAAAATTTCTTGCTAGATTTGAGAGAACAACAAGAGTACCTTCTAGCACATCATTTGAAGCTTCAACATCAGCATTAGTGAATGAAAAAGTACGACCTAGTTCTCTGGGCCATTGCTGAGACTAATGGTGGTTCCCCTCCACTGCCCTCAGATTTGGATAGTGATTGTCAATGTGTCCAAGTTGTCCACACATGAATCACTTGACATTATCTTGGTC
Source organism: Viscum album (assembly GCA_963277665.1). Lineage (NCBI taxonomy): Eukaryota > Viridiplantae > Streptophyta > Magnoliopsida > Santalales > Viscaceae > Viscum > Viscum album. Next base: position 763,062,005 of record OY728119.1, on the reverse strand, counting down.
CTGAACCATATTCCCCTTGTTTTTTATGTCAGGAAGTTGAGGTTTCACCACACTATGACTATTCCTCACAATATGACAATCTCTTCCACACCTGTAGCACTTTTCGCTCTCGAGCAGGCAGTTCCCTGAATACTTCTTCCCATATTAATTACACGTGCGATGTTGCATTTTCTTGCATCATCTTACCTGATCAATTGTCCTCCCTAAGCTGGGATCCATCGATCTATTATGGCCATTTGATTTATGAGAACATTGTGTCTCAACAAACTCCAACTAGTCTTTCATCGCACTTCACACGATCTCTTAATAGCTATCCCAGTCTCAGTTGGATAGATTCTTCTGCAGATGAGGCCTTATTCCACCAAAGAACCTATCAACATTACCATTTGGATCCATGAAAAATCTAGATGTGTAACATGAAAGCCTTGTGAAGTTCATATCATAGCTTCTCACATATTCATTCTCCTTCTACTTCAGCTCGAGAAACAATTTCTCCATTCTTGTACTCATGGAATGAGGGAAATACTTACCAAAAAAGATCCCTATGAACTAATCCCACTCCATAGCATCATTTTCCCCTCGTGTCCTTGTGTTTTTAATCTGTTCCCACAACTGATCAGCTTCTCCTTCTATATGATAGATAGCCAGGGTGACCTTCCCTTGCTCTGAACAGTGGAGCACAAAAATGATCTCCTCGATGATGCTGATCCACTACATAGCAATCAAGGGCTAAGTAGATCCACTGAATGATGTTGGTCATTGACAGATAATGGTCACAACAAAATGTTGTTTTCTTGGTGGTGAGATTGGTCTCTCAGATTGATTTATGTTATTTCCCATAATGTGAGTCAGTTCGTTCATCAATCATATGAATGTTTCCATTCTAGCTTCCATCGGAGGGCCGTCGGTGCATGGTCCATTGCGGTCACTATTTGCACTGCTCTTCATATTGTCTACCATTTTATAAAAGAATAAAACCATAGTGATAAAGATATTTTATTTATGAATCTTTTAACTATAAAGGATTTTATGTCGTAAATATTCATTCTTAAACAATTTCATTTCCCTATAATTCCTTCATAATGATTTCTAAAAAGCTTGCGATTAACCAAATATATCCTCCCATGAGTGTCGTACCCAAGAGTGCAGCAAGGCCCTTTTTCATGCAACAGTTCCCTTTCAAGTTTATCTCAAAGATGTGTTTTCGCGTTTTAACAATATGTACATCTGTTCCAAATCCACCTCTATCTGCTCTTATCCAGATAGGGATGTATTTTTTTGATAAACCAGTGACACAATACTTACCAAAATACCAAGAAGTTTTCCTAGACTTAAACTACTATATAGTGTTTTCCTAAAGTTTTCATATCCAAATTTCCATAAATAACAAAAGTATCATTCGATACCAACTATCACATCATGCCATTTTTATTACAAAACTTTTCATTACATTTTTCAAACAGATTATCATTAAAGTCCAGTGCATTGGAAATTAGGAACATAATACATGAAAAAACACAAAACATTCTTCTAAACAACTTGTAATTCATAATCATAGGTTTATCCTATGTACAATTACTGAATCTCATATCTTGGAAACATACATCAATGGAAAGGGTTATCAGAAGGCCTAGTAATGGGTAAGAAACAGAATCAGATTACTTGTTATATCAATAAGAATATGAGGAAAAATATAAAGACATGAGAAATAAAAATGAGCCATGTCATAATAATAAGAACATGAATCAAAACATGAATATGTGGGTACAAAATTCCATTTATACATTCCTGAACATATCACCAAGTTTATCCCCAAGGTGTCGTAAAAATTACCCTGGTTATTCACCAAGGTATCATGAAACTTGTCATCTCTAGAGATTAATTTATTTACCCAATGCATTGTAGCAATATTAGGGAGTAACCTTAATACGTATTTACATTCATGTGATCCACATAGATCATAATAAAAAATTTCCTAAATAACCCCTGGAGAGTAAAGGAAATGTGTTTCATTTCAAGATTATGACATTTTAAAAGTTCTTAAAAGTAAGATCATTATGTCATTTATAACCCATGGAAATGGAGTGACAGTTATATAAATGAAAATTCTAGAATCAAATATATCATATTTATATATTTATGAACAACCATAGATAAATATTCTGGGTATTCACATAAATAAAACAATAGAATTTATGGAGAGAAAGAAGTAGATTTTTTTAGGCGAAATTTCTACAGCATAACGACTATATAACATGGATTTAAAAAACATTGAAAAGATAGAGGACAAAGGTCAAACACTCATAAAAAATTTATAATATAGTATTGGTACATAATATGATTATGGTATGTATATTTTAATGTTATACCACATGAAAAGGAAACATGAAATAAAAGAGAAGTGATGATTTCTTTTACGAGAAATTCTGCTGCGTAATGATGTAAATTAAAAATTCAGAAAACAAACTAACGAGAGCGGGAAGGGTCTCCCAATAATTAGACATAAAATTTATAGTAATGAGAACAAATAAAAACATACCCTCAACAGATAAATATCGAAACTAGAGGACACAACATAAAGAAAGTCATGGCTTAAAAGACGAGCAAGAAAGATTCCCTTACCTTGAGAAGTAACTTTTAATGCTATAATGTCTGGACCATGGGAGGCTTGAGGGAACCTTGGGAGGACTCTATTAGAGGTAACAAGACTAGATCTTTGTTGATTAGGATTTTGGAATCAAATGGATGAGGGAATGTAATGTCATTTATAGGAGAAGTGAAGGAACAAATCATTAATTTCCAAAGGACAACTCACTAGTAGTATTAGCAAAAACCATGGCCTCACCCATTGTATTTTCTCATGGTATTGGCCATATGGTAAGACTCATAGCATATCTTACTATTCATATGTCGACCAGAATGATTACATACTTATTACATCATTAACGATGCCATTAAACACCCAAAACTCAAAACTGTATTTTTATTATTCAACAAAAATTCAACTATTTCAGAAAAACGCCAAAAATTAACCTTAACCTAATATAGAGGTCTGAATTAAAAAATGAACTCCATTTGATGGAAATAATTTTCTAATTATGGGATATTTAAATATTATGTGAAGACACTATACATGGAAAATTCAACAATATTAGAAAAACCCAAAAAATCCCCTTAACTTAATATCGATGCTCTGAATTCAAAAATATACTCCATTTTATGGAAATAATTTTCTTAAAATTTTTTAAAAAATTTTAAATAAAAAAAAATTTCACCTAAAAAAAATTATACTGTACTAAAAATTTCTGAAACTATTTTTAACATATTTTATTGAATCACATTACCTAATCAAGATGCCTAAAAATTAATAATACTCTCTTAAGTTAGATTATTATTCCATTTGGTCACATTACTATTCATGAGCATAAAATTACTATTCAAAATTAACTATTCACCAAAAATTATGTTGATCTTATTAGACTCTAAATTTCCTACTAAACACAATTGTATAAGTCCATTTTTTTAAAATCATTACACATTATTAATTATTTAAGGTTTACATAAATATTTTAAAAGATCATTTTTTTCCCAAAAAAATCACCAAGAGTATAAATCCTATATTTTTTTGGACATTTCAAGTTCACAAAATTACCATAAGAAGAAATAATAATTTTATATATATCGAAGGATTAAAAAAAGTGGCTAAGGTCTCATTACATAGCCCCTTATAATACCAGCATAGGACTTAAGTGTAAGGTGTGATGTGGTGACTGAATTTTGCGGTGGCTCAGCTAACATTTCCAGAGTTGTGGCCTCAATCAGCTTGAACATCTCCTATTGCAGATTTTGTTTAATATTTAGATGATGATGTTTGGCACTGTCTTGGTCCAGAGAAAATCCTAGTGGTGTTACCTCCTTCCCATGTTCCATCAGATGGGTTTCGAACATCCCACGTATTCTGGATGAGGCCATCGAATATTCTATCTATATTAATTAACCAAGATCACTGGTATTTATAAACAATAATTGTAATGTTATGAGTTTAGTTTCCAATAGTCATGTTGACTAGTCATCATATAATAGTAGAAAACCAATACTATTATTTAATAATACTCACTTGGATAATTAAAGTATATACTTTTTTTGAGTATAAAATAAAATAACGCAGAAAATTAGGAAAAAGAATATTCAAAATTTTGGGTCATTACAATAGAATTGATCTACAAGTTATGCCATAATGCGCCTCAGATGTTTCCATCTTTATAGTTACCTCATAATTGATGTTATAGGATATCTCCACTAAATCCAAGTGTTTTCACCAAGATCATCCAAAGTCAAGCACATATTCTCATAGCACATCTTATTGTACCTGTATGGTATGCTCTGACTTCCTATATGATTGTGGGTGGAAGGCCATACATAACAAAACATGTTCAATAAAATATTTCTATAAGCCCATCCAAAAGCATGAAGTAAAGAATGAATTTCAATTTGAGAATATATTCGGTGGCACCCCATGAAAATGAACTATCTCTCTCAGATACAGTTCTCCCAACTCCTCTACTTTATATGTTTCCCTGATAGGAATGAAATGTTATATCATTGTTAGTTGATTGACGATGAACCAATTATTGTTATTCTTCATAAGAAACTTTTGATGTCCTACCACAATATCAATATTCATGATATCTAACTTCCATTCTAGTATAGGATACACCTACAATAAAACTTCAAGTCTTTCATGTTATGCCTTCACCTGGTGAAAGGTCAAACATCATGTTACGAACCCTGATATTTCCTTTTTCATGTCTGGCAACCAAAATTGATGTCATAGGTCACGATACATTTTTGTCACCCTAGGATGTACCGCCCACTTGGAGGCATTAAATTTTTTCATGTGTTCCACTCACATACTCATAGGGACAACAACCCAATTTTTTCACATAGATGATCTCATCCTCATTTAACATCCAGTCTCCTTGTGTATCCCCACCTTCGAGGATATTTTTTAAGGATAAACACTCAGGATCATCAAGCTACTTGTACCTGATATGTCTCAATAGTGTAGATTGCACTACTATAGAAACCAGATTCATCATGTCCTAACTCTTTTGAACTACCACATGCATTTCCACCAACAAATTCAACATCTTCCACTCTGCACTTGACTCATTTTCCAACTGAGTATTTGTTTTCTTGCTCATCGCATCATCCACACTATTCTGCGTTCTAGGTGTATATTCCAGTTCAATATCAAGGGACTATATATTCAATACCCTTATTCATTATTGGATATTCAATTCAATAAGTGAAAAGTTACACTACAAGCATTTTTTATCCATACAAACTATAAAATTTTTACCCAAAATATAGTGTCACCAAAACATAAGAGCATAAAAAACTACTCCAAACTCGTGGTCATGCGTAGGGTAATTTTTTCATTAGGACTCATATTCTGAGACCCATAAGAAACTGCATATTCCCCTTGTATCAATACATCTTCGAGTCTGATACCAGAAGCATCAAAATACATGGTGAAATCCTCCCCTGACATGGTTAATATCAAAATTGTGTGCGGATGTCAAGTGCTTATTTTACACTTTGAAATCATTCTAGCATGCTTCTACCCAACGAAATTGTATCTATTTGTTTTTAAAACAAGTAATTGGTTCGTTTAAGTATGAAATGTCTGGAATAAACCACTTATAAAAACCACAAAATCCAAAAAATCTTCAAATATCAAAAATATTATTGGGATAATCCCAGGAGATCATTGCATGAACATTCTGGAGTCCACTACCACACCTTCTTCCCAGATGATGATCCCCAAAAAGTGTAGCTTTCCCATCCAAAACTGGCAATTAGATAGCTTGTCTTGTAGCTGATCCTCTCTTATTGTACCCAGGATTATGTCAAGATGTTGGGCATGATAGTAATGATTCATAGAGTACATAAAGATATTCTCCAAAAACAAAACTACAAACTGATCTATGTACAGTTGAATGATCGTGTTCATCAAGGCCATAAATACTCATGTATCATTTTTCCACCCAAATTGAATTATGAAAAACTAATAACATCCATACATACTTCTGAATGTAGTTCTTGGTACATCAGAGGTGTAAACTCTCAACAGATGTTACCCTGATCTCATATCGATTTTCACAAAAAATGAACCCCCCTTCACCTGGTCAAAAATATCATCGATACATGTAAGAGGTTATTGGTTCTTCACTGTCATTTTATTAAACTTTTTGTAGTTGACACACTTGTGTAAACTCTGGTTGGACTTCTTAGAAAAACAATAGGTGATACCTAAGGCAACATACTTGGAGGGATAAACCCTTTATCCTCCTACTCTTACATCTTCAATTTTAGCTCTTGAGGATTATTCAATTCCATTCCGTAATATGGAATAGATACCAGTTTACCCCCTAACATGAGCTCAATAGTGAATTAAACAGATCTCGAAGGTGGATGCCTGGAAAATTATTCATGAATGACATCCTAAAACAGATCTACTACTGCAAGAAGATTGTCTTGTCTACCAATCCCATCATCCAACAAAATACTAGAAAAATGGGCTATGAGCTCTCCCATTTTCTATGTAATCAGCCCTGCTTGGCTAGAATTGATATCCCATTATCCATGGTGATCATACTGGTCCCCCAAAAGAGATACTAAGGTTACTCTCCATCGGTATTGAAGTGCCCAGATCAGTGTGAATCACTGAGAGGGGGAGGGGGTGAATCAGTGATCCCTTAAAACTTTTTACTAATTGATTCTTATAAATTAAACCTCTATGGCTTGTTAAGGCCTCGATCCACTCTTCTTATGTCTCTCAACCTTTCCTGGATAATGCAGTAATGAAAAGGCACAGGACACAAGGATTTACAAGGTTCGGCACCAAAGGCCTACATCCTTTCCATGCTCTCCCAGCATGGAATCTCCCATTATAATCTGTTAGTATTACAATGGTCGATACAGCTTCCCACCATATCTCTCCTGAGTCCCACAGGAGGGTCTTTATACTGCTTCACACAGTGTTACCAGAGTCCCACTGGCCTGCTCCAGAATCCCACTGAAGACTTCTTCTCCCTAAGTCCCACAGGGTCTTCTCTTGGCTCCTCGAGTCGCACGAGTAGATCTTCTTCACTTTAAGCTTCTTCAAGTATCTTCAGCAGTCTGGGATAAAGACTGCTGGCCTTGCTCTGTACCTCTGATCACTTGTGATGATCAGGTCTTCTCGTCTTGCTCAGGCTTTATCACCCTCTTCTAAGGATGACCTGGCTTCTCTCGAACTACTGAATACTCAGACAACTGATATCTTTAACTTCAGTCTGGTCCAGTCTCACTTCACATCAACTTCATGCACTGAATGCATGGCATCACAATATCTTCAATATCTCCTGGTCTTGGACTCCTCAAATGCACACAAGCAGATTCAGACTTGTTCACGTGTGCACGTTCATGCATGCAAGCATGCACTTCCCTTCTTTTCTTCATGGTGCAGTAAACCAACAAAGGGTATAATCCTTTAAGCACACACCTTCTCTGAACTTCACACACTTTATTTCTTTTGATTACACACTTAAAAGTGTGTTATACTTTAGTGTGAGTCTTCCACTTCTCTTTCTTCTTAGTGTGTACACTTTAGTTTGCACACACACTAAGGTTCGGCCTTTTTGTCTTTTTGAACACACTTGTTTCACTTCACACACACTTGAGACTTGGCCTCCTCTCTTGTGTTTAACACCCACAACCCATTTTGTTTTAGTTCATTTAGGTTTAAGCCTCGGCCTTCTTGTTTTGCACATACACCACTAGGGTGTGTTCTTTCACTTCACACAAGGCACTAAGGCCTCGGCCTTCCTCTTCACTTGCCACACACACAACTTGGTGTAGTTCTTGGCCTCTCCTTTTTGCACACCCCAAAGGCTACTGCCTCTTCTTCAAATGCACACACACAACGTGTGTTCTTCAATTAGGCACAACCACAAGGTATGGCCTCGGGTTCTCCTTGCACTCACAAAACCGTAGGGTCCTCTTAGTCCATTTGCACACACACTTCCACTGCCCTTTTCTTCTTTTGTTAAGCACACACGGCCTCGGGACTTCACTTCTTCTTCAACGCGCGCAAGGTGTGAGTTCACCTCGGGTGTAGCTGGCCGCGCAAGTGCACAAGGCCTCTAGGCCGCACAAGCCACGGGTGCAAGGCACCGCGGGCGCGCAAGTGCTACCGCGTAGGGGGCACGGTGCATATAGGGGGAGCGCAAGGTTCTACCGCATAGCCCAACCTCTTCTTCTTGTCATGCAAAGGAGTTGCACGCAAGGGACTCCTTCGGGCCAAGGATGGCACCGATATCATCAGCCGCGCAAGTAATTTGCGCGGGGCTTCTTTCTTCGTGAGGCAAAGAGCACTCACGGGACTTCAAAAATTCAGTGCATCAGCAAGCAAAAACGAGAGTTCAGCCTCTCTTCTTATAGGCAGTAGAAGCCTCTGTCCTCTGCGTGAGATATCTTTCGAAACCCCGAAGATTTCGGTTCTTTAATGATTTTTTCAAATCTCTTTTCTCATCTGTTTCACGCGGTTCTCTCTTCTTTTTATTTTCCTCATTTTATTTCACCTCTACGTGCATGGAACGTGTGCATGCCTCTGTTTGGGCCCATGCATGCAAAGCACGAACACCACATGGCCTCGGCACCTTCGGTTTGCCTTCGGCCAAATCTCAAATTCTTCTTCTCATCGAATGAAAACTCATATTTATACATGAATGTGTTCGTAGAGGCCAGACGATCACCATGGAGGTCTCGGTTTGCTCGGAGGTGGCCGAGAACTCAAAAACCGTGCTCGGGTTGCTCCTGGTTCGACGGAGGCACGCGGGGAGGCTCGGGCAAGCTCGAGGTAGAAGATGCACCGGGAGCCGTTCGATCGGGCGAATGAAATACATCGGACGGCCTGGATTTGAACCGGAGCGGCGCGATGCGATGAGCGGCGGAGATCGAGCGCGCGATGAGACGGACAGCTCAGATCTGATCCGCGGAGAAATTTTTCGTCCCACATCGAATCGCCTCGCGGAATTTTCGCGGTTTATCAAACACTGCGTGCCAACCTCAGCTCAATTGAACTTCCTCCTCCACGGTGCCGCCCCACACCGTGTTCTCCTGCGGGCGCGCTCTGCGCCCACTCACACCTCCTGCGGGCGCGCTCTAGCGCCCCCCATGCACTGCCTGACACTCGCGGGTGCGCTCATGCGCCCCTACCGCGCTCCTCCGGGCATGCCCCAGACGCCCATGCGGTGTCTTCGGTGCGCCCTGCCGCCCTGGCTCGCCCCACGGGTTCCCCCATGGGCGTGGTGCCCTAGCGCCCATGCCTTGGGGTTGAACCCTCAAGGTGCCTTGGTTGGCCAATTTTTTGCTAGTGTAAAACACTAAGTAACTTTGTATAAAAACAATGTACCAAGTGTAATATGCCAAATGCCACTTCTCCCTTCTTCATTTCTTCTCTTCTCTTCTTCTTAAGAATTCCACAAATGTCCTCAACAGTTAATCATTACTTAGGAATGGAATTCCCGAAGGTTCTTATTCTTCAACCGAACTCCTGAATCACTTAAATTCTTCAATTCTCTTTGTTGATCTAATCAGAGATCAAATTGGAACTTCTTCAAATTCACATGCACTAAGTGATAGTGCATGTACTTCATTAAACCACTTCATCCACTTAGAACTTGTGGATGGATCATCTTCATCTCCTCATGCATTGTCAATACAATGCATGGTCTTCAAACATTGTTGTGACTTTGTATCCAGTTGATACAAGTTCTTAGAACATAAAGATCAGCTCAACAATCGTCAGATATGACTAGAGAATGTTTCAACCATCATCTCCTATGTTACTTAGTGAATCTCCTAAGTGACATGCATCTTAGTACCATGGCCATTCTCCATTCATCACCATCACCATAACAACCTTTGTCATTCACATCTTGACATTCCTTGACATCCATTCATTCCATGACAACTTCATGCCTCATTGACAACAAATGCAACACAATGCACTTCAATCTCCCCCTTTGTATTTTTTGTCAATACACTCCTTTAGCACATATGAATGGGTCAATATGTGTGCCAATATTTTCTCCCCCTTTTTTCCAATCAAATGAAAAGGTGTGTTGTGGTTATCTTTCAAAAAAATCTCTTCCTCCCTTCGAATAGCATCTTCTTTAAAAATCACTAAGAGAGGGATGATGCCACATGTTCTCTTTAGCAAAGAACCTTTAGTAAATAAACTCTATGTCTACTTGGGCTAACCCGGTGCAGAAAACAAGAGTGATGTAACCAAGGAACTCAATGCTGTCCACATTCACTGTAAACATGTGAGATCATGCTAAGGGGTTCAGATATTCAATGAATTGCTAAATCCTGCACATACTCCACAAAACTCATTAGAAAGTTCAGTGCAAAGATAAAGCTCCCCCATTCATCCATTTCCTTAAGATGATATTAATCTCAGAACATCATCTTCTTCAGATTTGCTCCCCCTCAAGGGGTGCACTCTGTTCTGTCCAAACCATCCTCCAGATGAGAATGATCATCATCTTCAATTCCCTGCAATGTTAGCACATGTATATACCAAGAGTATAAGGGAATAATATGGAACCTCCTTGGTTCATCAATGTGAACAACAAGGTTGAGATGATTCTCTCAACCGAGATGTCCCATTTTTACCAGTCTTCACACTTGCACATTTGATCTTCATTGATGATTGTGCTGGTGTGGTTCTCAAAACATCTTCATGTGAAACCTTCTTCTTCCCTTTTGCTTTAGCAATTTCCAGAGCTTCATCTTCAACTCTTTGTAGTTCTCTGGCAAGTTTCAACTGATGTGGCCATATGAAAAGTAAATCATTTAGAAGAGTGGCCCTAGTTCTGGAAGTTCCACATGGTTCCTTAGATGATGTCAAGCTACCTTTCTTAGGCAACTTGTTTTCAATCAATCCCTTCTTCTTCTTCTGGATTGATTGTCTTTTTGAGTCCAGTCTGCTTCTATTTAATTTCATGGCTTCTTTACAAAGATCCATGATATGTCCTTTCTTCCCACAGTAGAAGCATTTCTTGGTGGTCCTTCTGGATGCATCACCCTTCTTGGATTTGAATTCCAAGGACTTCTCTTCATTCATCAAACTCTTCTTGGGAGCATCTTCCACTTTCTTCTGCTTGCTTCCCAAGGAATTTCTTTTAGCCAGGTTCAGTGATCTTCTCTTCATTCCAGCTTTGGATACAGTTGGAGATTGACATGTATCATTCTTTTGACCACTTTTTCAGCCATCCCAGATGTTGTCAAGCAATCCAAATCTGTTAGCAGTAAACAGATGTCTCTAGACCTATGGATGTTGCTTATTTCCTTCTGGCTTGCTCCCCCTTGGCATGGTCTTCCTTTGTGCTTTGACATTTAGTGGATTGTACCAACAATCCTTTGCACAGTGCCCATACTTATTACAACACCAACACTGACCCACAAATCTTGACCTCTTCAGTCCTTCTGATTGTTGGGTACTTTTCTTGACTTGCTGTGTTGTTTCAGGAGAGCTCTTCTTCTTCATTTTCTTCATCCATACTTGTTTGGAATTATTTTTCCATCCTGCACTTTTTGTGGAAACACAATTAGAATCATCAGTAAAAGATGGGATGGATGGTACCTTTTTTTTAGAAGTTTATGACCTTTTATTAGAGGATGTCTTTCTTTTAGAATCATCCTTCTCAAAGCTCACTTGAGTAGCAACATTTCTTCTTTCAGCTGACTGGGAGGCTTTGGCTTTGGGTGATTGCTGATTTTTCAATATCACCTCCAGTTCTATGCATTTCATATTGAGGGAGTTCTTCTCATCCTCAATAGTTCTTAGCCTTCCTTCCCATTTCTCTTCCAGCTGCTTTATCTGGTCTTCATGCACCCCTTTTATTTCAAGCAATGAATTGTCCAGCTCCTTCACCATTTTGACTTTGTCTTTGAGTTGAGCATCTCTGACATTCATTGAAACTTTGTGCCTCTTTTCCAGTGCATGGAAAACTTCTTTGACCATAGTCTTAAAGAATTCTTTCTCAGAAAGGCTTCTTTGCAATTCTTCAATAGTTTCTTCATATCTTTCATTGCAAAGCGATACTGTTTCATCTTTAGCCTTCACCAGCTTTCTGAGAGTGTTGGTTATGCCAACCCTTTTAGCCAATTAATCTTCTATTGCATTGGCTTCTTCTTCTAGCTGTGATTTTTCTTCTTGAAGATCAAGGATGCCTGTAGCTATACACATTGCCACTTCCTTGGGGACTGTCTTCTGAAGATATTCGATTGCACTTTGAAGATCTTTCATTGTTCCAACTTCATCATAGCTAGGACAGGCTTTCTTCATCTTCTTGGCCTGTTTCTTCTTTCTATTTTTCTGAGTCTTAGCAGATATCTCCATTTGAGGCTGGTCACTCATTTCCTCAAATCAGCACTTCATAAAGACTCCCTTGGATCTTTTAGAGGAAACCTTCCCTCTGATACCAATTGAAGTGCCCAGATCAGTGTGAATCACTGAGAGGGGGAGGGGGTGAATCAGTGATCCCTTAAAACTTTTTACTAATTGATTCTTATCAATTAAACCTCTATGGCTTGTTAAGGCCTCGATCCACTCTTCTTATGTCTCTCAACCTTTCCCAGATAATGCAGTAATGAAAAGGCACAGGACACAAGGATTTACAAGGTTCGGCACCAAAGGCCTATATCCTTGCCATGCTCTCCCAACATGGATTCTCCCATTATAATCTGTTAGTATTACAATGGTCGATACAGCTTCCCACCGTATCTCTCATGAGTCCCCCAGGAGGGTATTTATACTGCTTCACACAGTGTTACCAGAGTCCCACTGGCCTGCTCCAGAATCCCACTGAAGACTTCTTATCCCTGAGTCCCACAGGGTCTTCTCTTGGCTCCTCGAGTCGCACGAGTAGCTCTTCTTCACTTTAAGCTTCTTCAAGTATCTTCATCAGTCTGGGATAAAGACTGCTGGCCTTGCTCTGTACCTCTGATCACTTGTGATGATCAGGTCTTCTCGTCTTGCTCAGGCTTTATCACCTTCTTCTAAGGATGACCTGGCTTCTCTCCAACTACTGAATACTCAGACAACTGATATCTTTAACTTCAGTCTGGTCCAGTCTCACTTCACATCAACTTCATGCACTGAATGCATGGCATCACAATATCTTCAAGATCTCATGGTCTTGGACTCCTCAAATGAACACAAGAAGATTCAGACTTGTTCACGTGTGCACGTGCATGCTTGCAAGCATGCACTTCCCTTCTTTTCTCCTTGGTGCAGTAAACCAACAAAGGGTATAATCCTTTAAGCACACACCTTCTCTGAACTTCACACACTTTATTTCTTTTGATTACACACTTAAAAGTGTGTTATACTTTAGTGTGAGTCTTCCACTTCTCTTTCTTCTTAGTGTGTACACTTTAGTTTGCACACACACTAAGGTTCGGCCTTGTTGTCTTTTTTCACACACTTGTTTCACTTCACACACACTTGAGACTTGGCCTCCTCTCTTGTGTTTAACACCCACAACCCATTTTGTTTTATTTCATTTAGGTGTAAGCCTTGGCCTTCTTATTTTGCACATACACCACTAGGGTGTGTTCTTTCACTTCACACAAGGCACTAAGGCCTCAGCCTTCCTCTTCACTTGCCACACACACAACTTGGTGTAGTTCTTGGCCTCTCCTTTTTGCACACCCCAAAGGCTACTGCCTCTTCTTCAAATGCACACACACAACGTGTGTTTTTCAATTAGGAACAACCACAAGGTATGGCCTCGGGTTCTCCTTGCACACACAAAACTGTAGGGTCCTCTTACTCCATTTGCACACACACTTCCACGGCCCTTTTATTCTTTTGTTAAGCACACACGGCCTCGGGACTTCACTTCTTCTTCAAGGCACGCAAGGTGTGAGTTCACCTCGGGTGTAGCTGGCCGCGCAAGTGCACAAGGCCTCTAGGCCGCACAAGCCACGGGTGCAAGGCACCGCAGGCATGCAAGTGCTACCGCGCAGGGGGCACGGTGCATAGAGGGGGTGCGCAAGGTTCTACCGCACAGCCCATCCTCTTCTTCTTGTCATGCAAAGGAGTTGCGTGCAAGGGACTCCTTCGGGCCAAGGATGGAACCGAGATCTTCAGCCGCGCAAGTAATTTGCATGGGGCTTCTTTCTTCGTGAGGCAAAGAGCACTCACGGGACTTCAAAAATTCAGTGCATCAGCAAGCAAAAACGAGAGTTCAGCCTCTCTTCTTATAGGCAGTAGAAGCCTCTGTCCTCCGCGTGAGATATCTTTCGAAACCCCGAAGATTTCGGTTCTTTAAAGATTTTTTCAAATCTCGTTTCTCATCTGTTTCACGCGGGTTCTATCTTCTTTTTGTTTTCCTCCTTTTCTTTCACCTCTACGTGCATGGAACGTGTGCATGCCTCTGTTTAGGCCCATGCATGCAAAGCACGAACACCACATGGCCTCGGCACCTTCGGTTTGGCTTCGGAAAAATCTTAAATTCTTCTTCTCATCGCATGCAAACTCATATTTATACATGAATGTGTTCGTAGAGGCCAGACGATCACCATGGAGGTCTCGGTTTTCTCGGAGGTGGCCGGGATCTAAAAAACCGTGCTCGGGTTGCTCCTAGTTTGACGGAGGCACGCGGGGAGGCTCGGGCAAGCTCGAGGTAGAAGATGCACCGGGAGCCGTTCGATCGGGCGAATGAAAGACATCGGACGGCCTGGATTTGAACCGGAGCGGCGCGATGCGATGAGCGGCGGAGATCGAGCGAGCGATGAGACGGACAGCTCAGATCTGATCCGCGGCAAAAATTTTCGTCCCACATCGAATCGCCTCGCGGAATTTCCGCGGTTTATCAAACACCACGTGCCAACCTCAGCTCAATTGAACTTCCTCCTCCACGGTGCTGCCCCGCACCGTGTTCTCCTGCGGGCGTGCTCTGCGCCCACTCACGCCCCTGCGGGCGCGCTCTAGTGCCCACCATGCACTACCTGACACTCACGGGTGCGCTCATGCGCCCCTACCGCGCTCCTCCGGGCGTGCCCCAGACGCCCATGCGGTGTCTTCGGTGCGCCTTGCCGCCCTGGCTCACCCCACGGGTTCCCCCATGGGCGTGGTTCCCTAGCGCCCATGCCTTGGGGTTGAACCCTCAAGGTGCCTTGGCTGGCCAATTTTTTGCTAGTGTAAAACACTAAGTAACATTGTATAAAAACAAAGTACCAAGTGTAATCTGCCAAATGCCACTTCTCCGTTCTTCATTTCTTATCTTCTCTTCTTATTAAGAATTCCACAAATGTCCTCAACATTTAATCATTACTTAGGAATGGAATTCCCGAAGGTTCTTCTTCTTCAACTGAACTCCTGAATCACTTAAATTCTTCAATTCTCTTTGTTGATCTAATCAGAGATCAAATTGGAACTTCTTCAAATTCACATGCACTAAGTGATAGTGCATGGACTTCATTAAACCACTTCATCCACTTAGAACTTGTGGATGGATCATCTTCATCTCCTCATGCATTGTCAATACAATGCATGGTCTTCAAACATTGTTGTGACTTTGTATCCAGTTGATACAAGTTCTTAGAACTTAAAGATCAGATCAACAATCGTCAGATATGACTAGAGAATGTTTCAACCATCATCTCTTATGTTACTTAGTGAATCTCTTAAGTGACATGCATCTTAGTACCATGGCCATTCTCCATTCATCACCATCACCATCACAACCTTTGTCATTCACATCTTGACATTCCTTGACATCCATTCATTCCATGACAACTTCATGCCTCATTGACAACAAATGCAACACAATGCACTTCAGGTATCAATCTATGTGGGCTCATTATGATTCTATCCAGTTCATACTAATAATCAGGTATAACCTCATTATATCAAGTAAATATATATCCATAATGAAACGATACTCTCTGATCTATTGTGAACATCCCTTGCATAAAGGATATACATATACTGTGTTCCCAATTGTGTATCAATATTCATCACCCCTCTTAAGGAATTCACCTCACGGATCACACCATTAACAATATTAGCAGATATAAAGGAATGGGAGGCACTAGTATCAATCAAGGAAGTAGCTAATATAGAAGCAACATGAATATTACTCTCACTATTGATGAACCATCCTTACTCTCCACAAGTGTAAGATGCACTGCATGTAATTGTCATACCAATATTCCATGTGGTTTCAACTAACACCATTGAGTAGAAACACTTTGATGATACGGGTGCTCAATCCCTAAAGCACCACAAACACTACCTATTCCACCTCTTCCATAAGATCTCCAAATACCATACCTATTTATTGTTGAAGACCCTCTTCCCACACTTTGACTCTATGCAGCATCTCCCTCAGCACCAGCTTACCATTGCTTCCTACAGAACATTTGTGGGTGTCCTATATTTCCAGAAAAACAGCACTCCACTTGTGGATGAGGAAAATGTTTACGATAGTGTCCCTACCTGCGGAACTAGAGGAAAATCACATGAGAAAAATATGGAGAAACTATTCCTCCTAACATTTCACCTTTATTTCCACTATCCTGAC
Source organism: Viscum album (assembly GCA_963277665.1). Taxonomy (NCBI): domain Eukaryota; kingdom Viridiplantae; phylum Streptophyta; class Magnoliopsida; order Santalales; family Viscaceae; genus Viscum; species Viscum album. Next base: position 763,045,356 of record OY728119.1, on the reverse strand, counting down.
TCAGTTTCTCCTAACAGTGCTTCCTGCACTCGGAAGGCACAATCCCTGATCATCCAGCTACCTGTCTAGTACTGGAAGCCTTCTCTTAGTTCCCCTATGAAATGAGAACTTTATTAAACACTGATTATTATTTTATCAGCCTACAGATATTAAATTGGGACTTAATTTCACACCTATGTTTGTCCTGAAATTTTTTTCCTAATAGGCCTCCTCTGTCTCCAATGGTGAAGAATAACACTGTAAATTCATGAAACTTTGAGCATAGTCTATTATAAACATTCTTCATTATGATAGAAGTTTAAAATCTAAAGCCTTATATATTCTTAGTGGGTATGTATATATGTGATCCATGAACTTCTCTAGAAATTCCTTCCATAAAATCTCATCTGTCTTCCAAGATCATACATGAATGTCTCACTAGTGCTTCATTGAACCTCATAGAATACGAGTAGCCAACTTAACCCTCCTCTCATCCAGAGTCTCCAAATGGAAATGTGTCATCTATATAGATTCAATCAAGAATTCATAACCCTTAGTTATACATTCGACTGTAAAAGAATGAGTGTGTTGCAGCTGAAAAAATATTTTCAAATTTGACATGATTTTTTAAAGCCGCTATGAGTCACTCTCTTGGAATTTCATCAAATGAACAATTTTTTCCTAAAACTGCTCCCTTTACTCCTCATGTTGCACCAATGGTGCCTTCTTATCCTTGTCAAGAAGTTTTTTCGGGCCAAAACCCTCAGTATCTCCCACAAAATCCACCGTGGAGGTATATCTCTACAAATCCAAACATACACCTTAGGTCTCATAATGAAAACATAATACATTTAGGTAAGAGAAGATACTAACACAATAAGTTTCAACATGTCCTTTCTCCATTTTTCATGCCACATGGTATACACTGAGGCCTTATCCCAACCCTTAAACTTTATTATTGTAGGTCTTGGTTAACATGGGAATATTCATACTCATTATTTAATCAAACAAATAAATAACCACATTATCTCAATTTTATTATTTTAACAATTAATTAACTAATTCATATCCTTTTAATCAATCAAGTTACTCATTAGATGCCAATTTGTTCTCATTTTACATCATTATTTCAATCCCACACTATGTAATCGGAATTTCCCCCAAACATGGGTTTGAAACACCCATGAATGAGCTCATTACCAAGGCATGCCTCTTCCTAGTCTCATATTTACCATTCAAAAAATAAAAGAAAACATATGTAGAAATAAAATAAAACTTCTTTGATACTAGTTTGTGATGTCCCGACCTGGGAGCCACTGAATGTTTCCCCAAGCTAGTTTGCCACATGCCCTCAAACAAACCTTCCCATACGCCCGAGGGTGCCGACTAGAAATAAGGGTCTGGTAGGTCAATCTTCAGGTGAATATACCCACATTTATCAGAATATAACACCAATGGAAGAAAATAACAATAAACAAGTATAAAAGTGTATAAATAAGAACAATAAAATACAATTCTCTTGATAGAAAAAACATCAAGATATAATACTCAACTGAAAGAAACATACGTTAGGACAATAAAATTTTCAAGTGTATAAAATGAAACTGAATGTAAAGACACAACACATCCCAAGAGGGTCTCGATCCATGTATGGTTCCCTATCCCATGCTCGAATCCCAAACTGCAACATATCAGAGGCCTTGCCCTTATCGTGTCACGCATCAACTATGTCCGCTCGGGAGCAGATAAGTTATCCAAAATAAGGTGTGAGTAAAACTCAATATGCCACCACCAACTATGTCTAAAATGAGTCCTATCAAAATATAGTGCATGCAGTTTTATGAATCAATAAATACAATGCAGAATTAAAACTATTATACCATTGACACTTAATCTGTAGTCATTAAATTAGTCCCAATTTCAATTCACCTTTACCAATTGAATCGTCATTCAATATCATAATTTATTTGGCATTGTTAATCATGCCTGGCACCTCAAATTTCCATTTAATAATTATTTATTATTATCATTATTTTGGTGTTGGTCTTCAAGCATATCGCCACAATTTCATTGAGTGTAGCTCATAATTCATAGCACTTATTTTCTCATTTGGTGTAGTCTATGATTCCTAGAATCCCATAATATCATTCTTGGATAACTATTGGGGAGGAACACTAGGTCCATGTCCCAACATATAATTGGACTAGAACTCCATGTCTTACACCAAAAAAATCTCACCCATTTAATCATTATTTAATTCACAAGAGGTTTTCACACTATTCATTACTAATCAAACTAATATTTAAAATTTACAATGTCCATTAGTTAATAAAACTATTTACTAAACACATTACACATTAATTAATTCATTAATTAATTAATCAATCAACACTATAATTATTTTGTAATTAATTATTCACAAATAATTATCCATATAAAAACCCAACATGTCATAATAAATTCTCAGAATTAATTATGTTAGATCCCAACCTGGATCATAATTAATTATCTAAATTAATTATCTCATGTAAACATCTTTGGACATAATTATATGTCACAATGAATTATCTTATATATCCAATCATATTTCCATGATTAATTACCCAAAATTAATTATCTAAACATGGTAAAATTTATCTCTCAATTATAATATCTGAACTCATAAGAAAAATCCCAAATATCTATTTTAGAAACCCCCCTTTGTTTTTTCCATGATTCAATTCCCAATTAATCACTAAGTAAAACTCAATTCAATCCCACAATCCTAATTAATCCAATTTAGGATCTCAATCATCTAGTGAATCTAGAAAATAATATACTCATACACATATCAAAATCATGACTATGGGAGTTCTATTTAGACCACCTAACTCAGTTTATTGATGGTATTTATCCCAATGGAAATATGCAAAATACGAGTGGAAAAATGTCGTCGATCAAGATCCAAATATAAAACCCTAAATAAAAATTGAAATCAAAGACATCATAATCTTGAAAATCATAATCTAGATCCAAAATAATAGATCTAGATCTCAACTCATAGGGTTAGATCCATGATAACATGGGTGTTCGTCCATGACATGATCTAAAAAAGGTAAGTGAAAGTGTGGGAGAAGCATCAGAATGAAATCCACAAACCAGGAGGAAAGATGATCTTTAATCCGAGAATTCGATCTCAATGAATGGTGTTCAGATCACTATGGAATCTTTTCAAATTTATTTCGAAACACATATAATTATTCAATCATGAGTCTAGGAAAAATTAGAGAGGTTCGGGGTGATTAGTTGGTTTTAAAACCAATTTTATGATTAAACTGATTCACAGATATAAAGCCCCATGCATTTTAACATGGTTTTAATTACAAAGGTTTTTGAAAAATTTTCCTGTGAATCACCAGGTCAGTTTTTAATCTGAGCTCCGAAACAATATTCTGAGTGTTGGTAAACTGAAAGGTGTTTCTTTTAGACTTGAATGAATATCCTATAATTTTCACCGATGTCTTTAGAAGTCTCGAGAGCACTGGATCCAAAAAAATCCCACTTTATTGGATCTTCACAGGGTGTGCAAACTTGTCGTCCAACCCGTGCAGCATACCTAGTTTATTATTTTAATTATTTTAAATAAATAAAATTATATCGGAGATTTTTGTTTAATTAGAATAAGTTTTTAATAGTAATAATTTTATTATTATAAATATGGTGTCATAAATTATTTGGATGTTAAAATATTTTAGTTTCATGATTATTGGAGATTTCAAAATTAATTATGAAACATTTATTTAATGGTTAATTGTGGCATAAATGTTATTTTACATGAAAATATTGAATTTTATATTATATTATATATATTTATTGATTAGGGTGTTAACTAGTTTATTAAGAGGGAATGAAGGAGGAGGCACACTATAGGAGTTGTGACACACACCTAGGCCCCACCCCACAATGTGGTGCACTAAACCCCCTTGACAACTCCTCCTCGTACACTCAGATCATTATGGTGTCTTCCTGAGTCATCTCATCCTCATCAATGTGAGTTCATCTACGTATGTTTTGTATTTCGTATCAACTATTTGGTTCCCACATCTCCCTATTTACTCTAAAAAAACATAAGGTATGGGTTAATTGGGTTTCATTGTTTCTTATATCATATGTTTGTGCAAGGTGCACCTCAGGACTAGGTGGTCGATATTATATGTACTGACTCCTTGGGAGAAGTGTTTCGGCCCAATTTTATTTCATCACCACCATATTCAGGTGTGGGTTTAAACCCGTTAATTGGGTTTTCACCCTATGAATTAGATGCTTATGGCGTGTTTGTGTTTCACATAATATTTGGGGTGTTGATCTCCGACACACTACTTTATAGTTGTCGATTAATGGTTGTTCGGTGAAACATTAAATTTTGGAGACATGTGTGTTTTTATTGAGGTATGTGTACGTGAGGAGATCACAGTTGAGTTATGATGCATTGGATCATCAAAATTCATTGAGGTAAGACCCCTTTGTAATCCCAAAATTTTATAAGTTCATTAATTAATTTCCAACTTCCCTTTTATTTGAAATTAAATCTCTGTAGTGAAGTATTTATTGGCGGGGGAGGGGTGTTTTCTAATTATTTTAATCATTAGTTAATTATTTTGGCTGAATTCTATTAATAAGTTGATTATTATCACTTATTATTTTAAAATAATTAATTATAGTTTATGATTTTTTGCTTAAATTTTCTATACATCATCTATTAATCCATAATTCATGTATTTCGCTTTTATTAAAATTTATTGAATTTTACTATCCACCAAAAATTCATGATTTAATGAAAAATCCCACAAATTCACCCTAATCTTTTTTCAACATGTAAAATTCAAATATGATCTCCATTTCAGGGAAATAATTTTCAAAATATGTGTATTTTTATTAAATAAAATCATATTTTAGTTCTAAAATACATATTTTAATATTATAAATAATTATATAATAGTTGAGGAATTTACAAAAGGTATCTCAAATTTATCTTTAGATCATAAAACATAAATATAATAATTTATGAATGAAATATATTTTAAATAATTAAATAAATCCCAAAATTTTAATTAAATATTTATGCATTAATAAAATACCGGCCCATTATTATTATCTTTTAAAAAAATTAGGTTCTTAGACTGTGATATAATTATTTCATAATTTCATTTATAAGATGTCTAATTTTTTTTTTAATAATTTCATGGGTGAGGTTACATTAATTTGACCTATTTAAAATCAATAAGGTTCATATTAATATTCATATGCTCATGTTTGAATTTCACCATTATTGGTTCCTTACCTAATATAAATACTTATTATTTCATTAATCAATTATTTATAACAATTTTAAAAAATATCTCTATGATATCTTATCTAATTAATACTATATGACATCACCATATGAATGGAAAATTCCATTTATAAATATTTGGTTCATTATATTATTCCTCCCTTTTGAAATTTCTCCCTCAATAATCCATTTCAGAAAAACCTGTGCTGGTACATATCCTGCATCGCCTCCTATGGTTACATTTATTCTTCTTTGTACATACGGTTCCTCTGCAATAATTTGAAATGGTGGGTTGTATTGTGGCATAAAACCTTCTCTTTCTAGTCCAGAAATTTTTTTGACAACTCCTCATAAGAGATATCATATTCCACTTGTACAACCTCTATGTTTAGTATATCCAAGGGATCTGATATGTACTTCCTCTATATTGGTATGTGGAACACATCAAGAAATTGTTCTATAGTTGGTGGATTTTCATGATGATAGACTGTAGATCTTATGAATTAAACAATCTTAATAGGGCCAATGTACCTTGGGTTAAAAATATATTTCCATCCAAAATACATGACACTCTTCCATGGTAATATTTGAAGGAATAATTTATCTATGACGTTGAACACTAAGTACCGTTTATGGTTGTCATGATATCTCTTTTATTGACTCTATGTATCATTTATAGAGTTTTTGGATGGATTTAACCTCATATGTTTCATATTTCCTAATATTAGAACAACATAGCATTATTTCACCAACTTCATCCCCACATTTTGGGGTTCTACATCACTCCCCATACAGACATTCATATATATCCATATAAATACTCGAGATAATAATTTTATTTTCTATGAACTCAGCCAATGGGAGATGCTGACCTCATCCACGATTTAATTCTATAGAGCATGATCTCAAATAATCATTGAGAAAATGAATTGTCCACTCAAATTGGACATCAGTTTGGAGGTGATAGGTCATTCTAAAATTTCATTTAGTAGTAAAATCATGTTGAAGAATAATCATGAATTTAGATGTTAACCTTAGATCATGATCATATATAATTTTGATTGGAAGCCCATTCAGTCTCACTAATTCCTTCAAATTTTTCTATGAAATTTTTATAAGAAATAGATATTCCTGAATAGAGTTAAATATTGTATTCTCTGTGATTTGGTCAACAACAACCCACAACCCATTATTTCCATTCGATGTTCTTGGGAGACCTGTGATAAAGTCCATAGTGAAATGATCCCATTTTCACATAGTTAAAATAAACAGTTAGAACATCAATTTGTATTTTTCTCACTAAATCTTATCTTTTTGATATATCATAACCTTGTGATATTCATTAAAATTTTCTTATTCATGTTATCATACCATATGTGTTCTCAAAGATCACATTACATAATAGTACTACCATGATGGGTAGAGAATGTTGAGCTATATGAATTATCTAATACCTACTTCCTTAGACTAGGGGATGGAGGAACACATAGGATCAATCCACAATGAATCACAAAATCAACATTGATATGAAAATCTTACAGCTTACCTTCTCTAACTGGAAAACAGGGCAATAACCCAAACATAAATCCACAGTTTTCTAAAAACGTGGATATAGGTATTTATTCCATGGGTATAGCCACGATATAAATATGCTATAATAATAATTTTCCACCATGGACATATACCCAATAGACATGGTTTAATCCATGACTGTAGACATGTTTTAATGGTGGACAACCATGTCATCTTTTGCCATAGTTTAAAAAATTGTGGTAATGGAACCTGAAGCAACTTTTTGAATCATGGCTATAGAATTTTTATGAGGTCTATAGCCATGGTTTTACTAAACCATTTCTCTAGAGTTTTTTATTTTCTATAGTTATAGATCATCAATACCATGGATATAGGTATCCTTCCCATTCATTGGAAAAATATTAACTCGCAAAAAAGGTCTAGAAGTTATATAGCCAATATTTACAATTATCGCCACTTTTTTAATAATATATATAAAAAAATATTTTTTTATATGAAAAATGGTGTCCCTAGTGTAGTGGTAAGGTTAAATATTCTGATAGTATTGGTATGGAGATTGAATCCAAATGTATGATATTTATTTTAAATCCTTATCCATAGATTACATGGTTTATAGACCTATAGCCACGGTGGACAACCGTGTGAGCTATTTCCACAGTTTAAACAGTTCTTATAACACCTTAAAACTGTTAGTATATATATTTTCTATATCCACACAAATATGTTCCAGACACAGTTAAATATGGAAATAGATTATAGAAATATTTTTGACCCATATTACCATAGTTTTGAACTGTAGCTACGGCCTAAATTTATACTTGGGTTCCACTATGACAATAAGTGTATGGTGTATCTCTGAATAACACATTCGTTACTACTTAATCATCTCTTATGTATATATTTTGGAAGTCATTTGGGAAATTTATGATGTATTCCATAATTTTATGACTCCCAGCTATGTACTTTCCATGTACATCATGATTGGGAATTTATCAATCCACAAAATGGTTAGAGTAGCAGGTTCCGTTCTTCTAAGAGCATCAACTGCATTTTTCTCATTTCTAGGATGATATTGAATAGAGATATCATTTCCCAATATTTTCTATAAAAATATCATTTTTCAAATGTTACGACACTTTTGTGAGAATATATACTTTAAGATCTTTTGATCGGTATATATTTTATACTTCTCATCGTAGAGATAGTATCACAAGTTTTTTATTGTAAAAATCATTACTTATAACTCCAGATCATGTGTTGGGTCGTTCTTATAATTTATCCTCAACATCAAGGAGGAATTGGATATAAAATTATTAGTTTTCATGAGTACAAACCCCAAACCATTATTTTTATGAATCACTATTTATCATAAAACATTATCCACTATTTTATTAAAGTGAGAATATATTTAATGAAAAACCTTCTCTTTATCTCCATGAATATTTCCTCACACAAATCCATTTATACATACTTTACCCTTTCCTTTTTAATATTGTTATAAGGCTTGAAAATCATGATAAATTTCTTAAAAAAATTTCAATATCATGATACTCCAAGAAAACTATCGATTATCATGATAGTAGTGGGTCTAGTCCATACCTCAATTGACTTTTTCAAAGGGTCTATAGAAATTCCCTCACTTTTGTTCCCATTTCCCAAGAATATAAATTGATTATTAATAATGATACAATTTATAAAACTGTTGTACAATTTATAATTAAGTAAATTCACACAAAAAATTCCTTATATGTTCTCTAGGTTCCTCGTTTCCCTTATAGTTGATGAGAATTTCATTAATAAACATACGAAACAATTTTTAATGGTAATTTCAAAAGACACTATGAATCAAAGAATTGATTATTAAAGGGGAATTAGTATGTCTGAAAGGGATTTAATAGAGAATCTAGGTGCCTATAACTTGTACGAATGGAATACTTATGAATACCATACATCATCAAATTTTTCTAATGGTATCTAGAATGAATATCCATAATTAATAAGTTCTGAGCTCCTTGAAACAGAGTGAATAATTCTTCAATCCTTGTAATATGATATTTATACATTATGGTGATCTTGATATGTTCATAATAATCGATGAAAAACCACATTGATACATACTTATTCTTAATAAATGGCTTTAGGACACCTCATGTTGATGCACTATGGAGTATGAACCATTTTTTCTAATATGTCTTACATCTACTTCTTTAAATCCTCCAGTTTGATAAGATACATCTCTTTGGTACAAAATGAGAGTGGATTAGCTCTGGGTATAATATATATTTAGAAATCTACATCATGAACTGGCATAAATTCATGTTACACTAAGGTAATACAACATTGTATTCCCTTATGATGGAAATTTCTGATAGGTTGACACATTCCTTTGACTCGACCAATTGAGAGAGGTATGCCTCTTTACAAGAAATATACACCCATGCCGTTGGATGATTTTATAAAGAAGATTCATAATCATCCTTTCCTTTATAAGGAATCATATAATTTTTCTGAATATGAAAAGATATATCCTTTATCTGATAGTTGATATATGCTCTCTATAATGAGATTTGATCCATTACCATCATATTGATGAATTACACAAATGGATGTATCATTAGATTTTGTGGAATAGTATTAAAAAATTATCAAATAGAATAAAATTTTAACTCTTGGGTTCTATAGATTAAAGAAATCTGTGGTTTTATAGATATCTCTACTTCAAGGTTTAGGGGATTCTATTCAATAGTTCCTGAAAACATGAAAGAGAGAATGGAATGTGTATAACAAGAATGAAATAATAAATTTTTCATTCATGAGTGAATATGAAGTGTACCTACAATGAATTTATTTTCATTATCCATTTTTGAAGTTGTGAGGTAATAAGCCTTCCTTCCATTCATTGGATTTGGTGGATGATGATGCTGATTACCCTCAAGGACTCAATGTTTAGTGCACAAGATTTCTTTGGTTCCCCTGATCCATCCAGATGAAGCATTGAACTAGGGATGGTTATATCTTTTTCCACCGCATTTTCTTTATTCTTAATGAATTTATTACATTAATAATATTGGTATACTTCTCTCTAAAACATGAAAAATTTCCATATCGATTTTAGGTAGTTACCATGTTGATTCATCCCACATTTTTGAATTGAGGGTGGTTGAGTTTTTCTTTAGACTTTTCACATTAGAACAACTATATTGAAACTAAATATTTTTTTCCTATCACCATAGCTATGGGATCATTGTCAAAGCTTCATATCCACATTGAGGAAACATTGAAAATCATCTTCATAAATTCCAATATCTATAATTTCAAGAGCCTTCGGATGGTGTGGTTTTAAACCACTAATGAATCTATCATTTTTTTACAATTGATGATAACAAAATGAGAAGTGTATTGTGAAATACATGTAAAATTTTCATCATAGGATATAAAATATTATCCTTCATTTCTCTTCAACTCTATGAATTCATTCTCTATATTTCCATGAGGAGATCATGGGAAAAACCTATTAAAAACATTTTCTTAATGTCTACCAACTCCATCTCTTCTATTTAATCCATCGTCTAGGAGTTCATAATCATATACAACTATTTGACTAAACTATCCATCTAGACAATTAATAGATGGTGTCACATTCTCCATCTCATAATCATGAAGAACAGAAGAGATATTATCCATAGAGTTTTACCATAATTACTCAATTAGTAAATCAAATAATCTAATAACAGTTGGTGGTTGTTACCACAAAAATGAATCGATAGCAAATTGCTAACACTTAGGAAAATGATATTTTTCCACATTATTCTGGTTATTGTTCATAGAATGAGAGGGTTGGGTATGAATCACCATGAAAATTTTATCTCTGCCTCCCAAAGCATTGGGGATATCATATGAGAAAACTATACATTTTATATATCATGGATTATTTACCTGGTTTCTCAGGGCTCCCGTCATTTTCAAAAATTGTAATGTTTTGAACAAAACATATTTCAACAAGTCATTAATACATCATTTATTCTTTTGTGAAATTAAATTTAAAGGGATTTCTTGTGAGACCCCAATGTTTAACATTTTCTAAAACAAATATTCTTCGGTTCTTACATATACATTGTGTCATACAAGGGTTCACTAATCCAAATTCAAAAATAAACTCAACCATGATCTTATACCGTCAATATATTCACATCATTTTTATACAAGATAATTACATCAATATATTTATAAACAACATAATAGTATCACAGAAATAGGATAAAAAGGTTTTGGGTCTTAAGAATTTAAGACCATAAGTAACATTTACATAATAAAATTTAAACATTATTTAATTTCTTCTTCCCTAGATTATCATTGGACCTTGAGTTATATATAATAAAAATATCCACATGAGGATATAAATCAGTGAAATGGAAAATAGAAAACTCAGTATTATGATATATATGTACTTGAAAAATATATCATGGGTGAGATTAATCACCATCATCATAAAAAATCATTGTATATTTATCATAATCTTAACACAAATCCTCAGATAAATTAATGGAATGTAAAAGTGTATAAAAATGAAACATCATGTCTTAGTGGTCATATTCTACACATAGTATTGAAATAAGCAACAACCAGGTTGGCACATATTTCACTTTTACTCATGAGATACATCATGTTTTCCAATTTACTAGATTGATATAGAATTATAGTTGCACCCATCACATTATAACATTTAAATGTACTATATATTTCTTGGTGAACCCATCACATCATAATATTTTCTTTATGATGCATACCACATTGAATGTATATCCAATTTGGACATAAAATTAACCATGTAAAGTAAATGGGTTTAATTAAGTATAATTTAATTGAAATATATTTGGTATACCATAATAAATTGGAAATGAAATACTTGGTATATTAGTCATCAATTTTCAGTTAAAAATAAAAAATCTCATGATAAGTATAAGACGTGTTTTCTTATAGAAGTATTCTTTGGAAGAACATTGTTTTTGTAAAAACCTAATGTAGAGAACATGTATATCCAAGAAAATTAAATGGGAGAATATGGAGGTTAAATTTAAAGATAATAAATTGAATATACATATTGAAATTGTTGAGAACAAATGAATGTACATGGAAATGTATTTTAGATCGAGAACCCCCATACGTTATGATGGAATAGATTAATCACATTAATATCATTTATAATCACATTATATTAATCCATTAACAAATATATAACCATTAATAAATTATTATTATTATTTATACTTTTATTATGTTCATTTATGGTCTTTTTGATAGGTTATATAGTATAATGATATCATTTTGGACTATTCATCTTCTTTGATTACAAAATCATATGGCTTGTATAAGAGTATGGATATTCATATAAAATGGAGATAACATAAAAAACAAAAACATATATATGTCTGTAAGGAACACTATGAATCATAAATGACCTTATAAATAATTTGGTTATATTCCATGTGGATTAATCATTAGATATATAGTTAATGATTATTGTTTTGGTTAAATATGGAGGTTTTAAATAATGACGATCTTGTTTTGTTTTTTCATTTATTATTATGTACAAAATTCGTTATAGAAACTAAAATAGTTATAAAATACAGAAAATATTTGTTTTTAAAACATTTAATGGATTTTTATCATCCTTTAAGTCATTACTATAAAATGAAACTGCATCAACCACTATGTGGTTCACTTGACATATCACAGGTTGTTATTTAATTTTTAGAATAATAGAGGGATGTAGGAATTATATTAATGGTGGATATTATATTAACAAGATATAATTTTATTATATGTATTTTAATGGTATTATATAGATTTTTTTATTAGGGGAGGTGTGGAGAGAATAATAAAAGAAAATAACTTGAAATGAAATGAAATGAAAACAAAGAGGAATTTACCTCTAGAACATATCCTCCTTCAGAACCTCTTTGGGGAGATGGTTTTGGTTTTTTTATGTGACCAATGGCTCCTAGATTCATGGGAGTGTCTAGGTTTGAGAATTGCGTTGAATTGGGACATGGTTAATTTCTTTGAAGGTGTGAGATGAAGAAGTGGTGAGGGGTGGTATATATAGTGGAGAAGAGGATAGTTTTCTCATTATTTTAATCATTTGTTTTTTATTTTGGGTAAAGAGGGAATAATTTGAGAATTATAACCAAATATATTAATAGAATTATTTAATATAATTATTTTTGGTTTACATAGTCTATACCCCATCTATAAATCCATAATTCGTTTATTTAGATGTTATCATAAATTATCATATTTTATTATTCACCAACAATTCATGTATTTTTGAAAAAACAGAAAAATTCACTCCAACCATTTTTCAATATTTAGAGTTAAAAAATGAAATCCATTTTATGATGATAAATTTCTAAATTTGAATTATTTAATTTTTAATTAAAAGAAAAAGTAACATGAACAATATAGATTTTAAAATCTAACTGATTTTATAACACTTTGAGAAGATACATAACATATCATTAAATTATCTTTAAATCATAGGATACCAAAATATATTTTTTGAAAAAAATTTATGAAATAAAATTATCTATTAAATTATCTAATTAGTCATAAAATTGTTATTTAATATTTATGACTTACAAAAACACCGACACATAATTAATAATGATTAAAAAAGTTATTTTCATAGATTATGATATAATTATATCATATATTAATTTTTATGAATGTTAAAGTTTATTTATACTTGCTTTGGTGATGATAATATTCATTTCACCAGTTTACTAATCATAGGGGTCATATAATTATCCCTAAGGTTATGTAACTATTTAATTGGAATTGGATCTCTATCTTCTATAAATAGTTCACATTTCTTTAATGTTTTATTTTCTAGGTTTGAATATGGTATATAAGTGATTTTATGTGATTTATACTATATAAAATTACTAAAATAAGGTAAAAATTCCATTGATAATTTTTTGGGTCATTATTGTATGAGTGATGTGAAATGTAATTCCAAAAGAGTATTTTGTTAAAATTTCAAAATGTGAGAGAAGTGGTTTCATTGGGTGAGTATGATTATTTTAATTTATATATGAATGTGTTGGTTTATGTGATATATGAAATGTAATTTTTTTACAATGGGATTCCAGGTTATCTAGGTGCGTGAACTAGTACAAGAATGTTAGATGATTCGGAGGTGGATGAGGCAAGGATTCATCTAGCAATATTGATGATTGAATCATTAACTAAAAAAGTGATATGAAAATAGACAACTAGAAAAAAGGTTAACATAATCTCTAGGGCCTCATAAATGAAGATATAGTTATACCACTAACACATTGGGAGAGATCCTCTCTAGTGGATCATGGACGATAACATTGATTTTAGTTGAGTTGGAAGATTTTGATCACTGAGGTTTGATGTTAATAGAGTCACACTTGTGGTAGTTAACTTTAGAGATGTTAACACCCTTGTCTCTTGGGACATAATGCTTATGTGATATGGTTTTATCCATTGGTATATGTTATTCTATTTTTATATTTTTAATAAAAGTATTTTTTTGTGAAATGTGTTATCCTTAAAAAGTGAATGTTGATAAATTTCCAAAAAAAATTCTTTCTTAATGTGTAAAACTTTCTTTTGAAAATGTGATTGTTAATTTTTTATAGTATTATTGAATGTAATATTTTTTGGGCAGAATCCTTCAAGTATATGAGTAACACCCTAGATATTGTTGTCTGTGTATGTTGACATTTTTATGTATGTCCATGGTAAGGTCCATATGTATCTTGGTGCTGATGTTCGATTCAGTTGAGTGTGTTCAACTACATGAATGTTTTAATTATGGTATATTGAGTGTTGTGTACCTCTCATTACATGGGATATTTTTATGATAGTTTTTTTGTTTCCCATTAATTTTTTTAACATTTGTTATTAATGTTTTGAAATTTTAATATATAATATTTTTATACCTCTATTGTCTATTATTATCAATTTCTACATTTATTGTTATTTTGGTTGTTTTTTACCATATAAATGGTAAAAATAACTCTCAAAGAATATTTTTTCTAACATAGATATATTTTATAGCCTATGGGGATTGAATATTTCCTTTGGTCCATGCCAAATATCGATTTTGGTGTTGGCTGATGGAACTTTGGCTCGGTTTATGACAATATCTTATCAGAGTTGGCCATTTTTGTTTTGTTCAATTTATTTGGTAAAGAGTATGGAGAAATTATAACTAGGTTTTTTAGGGAATTAGGTTCTTGTTATGAGTGTGTTTTTCTTTCAAAAAACACATCGTGATAGGACTTGGGTTACCATGGGATTTATGGATTGATTTTACTTCTCATCCATGGGAGATGTACAAGATGGAGTGTTTATATGGACACTAGGTGGGGGTTGATTGGTTTTTTTAATTGTTTTTGTGATTGACATGGTTATGTTTTTATTTATATAATTTTTTGAGATTTATGTTTCTTGATGAAACCATTCAAATCATAGTTTGATGGTTATTCCTTTTGTTTGTTACTTATTATAGTAAAATGACCCCTCAACAAATTCATTTGAATCAATAAGAAGAGGCTAGAGATATCTCTCTCTCACCAATTGAACATTGGTTAGTGGAATCTATGTTTAGGTTTCTAAAATATTTTTTAAAAGGATAGGGCTATGGTCCTACTTAGGATAGAGTGGTCAAACATGGATCATATATGTAAAGGCTCAGGAATTCCTCAAAAAAACCTCTATCATTTTGAGGTATCATATAACCAAAGGAATAAGAGCAATGGCCGGTGGAGGTAGAGAGGATATTCTTGTTTGTTGATACTGTTAATGGATTCAGAGTGAATTGTTCATTTTTTTGTTATAGGGTCCCAATAATATATGGTCATAGTGGTACTTGGTGGGACTTAGTTCTGAATGCAAGAATCACACACAGATAGGTTGGAATAAATACAAGGATTTTTTCAAGAAGTAATATTTACCAATGGTTATTTCCTTTTCCATATCTCATGTTTTCTTATTCATATTGAAAACTTATTATGAGGTGGTTGATCAATTAATGAAGTAAGAAATTGATCGAGGAAGTATGTATGGTTTCTCTATTGTAGTATCCACTGTGGGAAGTGGAAGTTCGTAAAAGAAGAAGAAGTAGAAGAACTACTATGGGAAGAATAGAGGTGGTATTTTTGGCCATCCTACCTGGTTGTCTTCATCCATGACTTCGGAAGCTATGTTAGTCATGTTCTATCAGTTTGGGAAGGTAGGGTAGTTATTGCCACACCCCATTACATATAATGTACAATATTGTATTCAATTGTGTGTATAACATGAAACAACAATTTTATAAGGTAATATAACATCTAGATATTTTTAAAAATATTTATTATTTAAAATATATTCTATATATATTCGATGCACACAATGCTTAGTTATCATTAATTACATGAAAGAGAAAACTTCCTCAATATCTTATGTCACAAGAATGAGAAACCATCGTTAATAAATTAACATACATGCAAGACCTACCATCAATAATAACTTGGGTTACACTATTGAGTGGAAATCTGCAATTTCTTTTTTTAGACGTAAGAAAGGCCTTAGGCGATAAATTTCATTACACGTAAGATCATGTTTCACCGATTTAGAATGTATTATTAAATTATTATTATTTAATATAATATGATATAACCTAGACATTATATTCACATTTATGGATTTTATTAATTATCTTATGAGAATTTATGGTTTATATAGATTTTATTTTAATTCATGGGTTATCAATTTGTGATAAATGAAATTACGAACCAATTGGATATAAAAACAAATATATTATTCTTATGCTTCCAAAGGGGTTTTGTATTAACAGGCATAATTAAATATAATTAGATAATTATTTTAATTAATATTATATTTTATAATATAAATAATATATTTTTCAAATTTAACCGATGGGTTATATAAGAATACAGTATGAAAAAACTATATTTTACACACAAAACCCTATATTATTTATTAAAGTGATTTTACATCCATTTAATGGTGAACATATTTTAAATATGAAATTTTTTAAAATTTATAAATTAAATTTGATAATGTGAAGATTATTTTTGAATTCCTAATTTCAATGTAATATTTTGTTGAATTTTTTTATCTTTTATGTGAAACAACATTTTTTCATGAATAATGTAAAATATTGTATTTTAGTTAAAAACATTATTTTTTATTTATATAATTATTGATGTTATATTATATTTAAATTTTCATATAAAATCATAATTGATAAATTTTACATCTATTAATACATTTTATTTTATTACAATCTATTCAAATTTTAAATTTAATATAAAAAAATAAAAATATTTTGATCATTTTCATCTAAAACCCGTTAATTCATCAATCTGTAAGAATAACAATAATATTAATTATTCTTCATTTGTGATTTGAAAATAGAAAAAAATTATTTTTTTAATAAATATGATATTCAGAGCCTAATATGTCTAAGATAATTTTTTACCAAAAATATTAATGACGGTTAATAATATTAATTGTAGTGATTAATGTGTAATTATACTAATAGGGACAAAACACTAATTTAAGTGGACAAATGACATATAAACATGTCATAAAGTAATTATATATACATTAATCTACCATAAAACTTCTATTATTGAGTAGGTTTTTTGATTTTTATGGATTTTTTATGATAGAGCATATTTATGCCAAACTTGTTTTCAAATTTTCTAAGTGAGGCATTTTCCTTCCCTATAAAAGCCAAAAAATCTCCCACTTCTTCACACCTATCGAAATTATTAGACTTGTCTAGGATCTTCCCTTATGGTCTCCATAGATCCATCCCCTAGACCTAAAATCCTCCCATAATCAGAAATATTCCCACGGATTCCCATTTGTTGAAATAAAAAGATGTTACCAGATTAAGAAGTAATGTATTAAATCATGATTTTTAGATTCATTTACACTATCCACTAATTATATTTATATTATTATATTATAAAATAATTAAAATTTTATCCTAAATATAATATGGTGTTTTTATTTTATGATTTTAACCCACACATTCACACACCCTATTCTACTAGGTAGCAAACCAAATGTTTCTTTGTATGGCGATCTACTACCTCACCAAATGATGATTATTCATTTTTTCCATAACACCTCTTATGGGGGCATTATGATGGAAAATATGATTATATCTGTATTATATATTAAATATATAATTTATTTATTATTCTATAATTTTTATCAAAAATATACCTTTAGGATTTCCATCAAGGGTAAATGAAATAATTTCTTTTAAGGAGTTGTGGACTACCACCCACTCAAAGCGATATGAATCATTCATTCCAAACAATGTACTTATAAAGGATGTGTTTAATAAACATATTTACAATATATGACATATATATTCAATAAAAATTATAATAAACAAATTTATCATTTATCTATCATTATTTTAATACTACAATGAAATAATTGTATAGTTTATGCGTACGTATATCCTACCATCTCCATGAACATTGTAATTCATTTCTAATATCCAAATATTATAGACTACAATAAATACATATATACTGGTTATATATGATATTAATTTTTTAAAATTCTATTGATGAATAAACAAGTAAATACATAATAATATTGACAAATAACATGTTAATACATACTCAACAGGGAAGGAAATTAACACCTGAAATAGTGAAAATAATAAAAGGTTATTAACAAACATGTAACATGATATTATTAAAGAAATATATATGAAACCTTAAAAATAAATATGGTTGAATTATAAATTTTTTTACATGTTTAAACACATTATATAAGAGGATAAATACCACACAAGACAATGAAGTTTATAGTAAGGGACCCTTTACTCACTTTTCATTCCGAGAGTCATATTTTATTGTTGTGCACCTAATTTAGTATATATGGTGCACATACTGCCATATTGACGTTAATATAATGATTTATGTTATATTAATGATATTTATATGTGCCAATTGATGATTATTACCTTTTGTTCATTGAAATCATATGTAAGGATTTTCATCTCACTTTTTACATCCGTGGGATAAATGTCAATTTCCCCACTAGCTTATTTTGTTTGGTGTATATACTTCCCCGTCAGTTATAATATATCAATAATCCTGTTATCTTCATGGTATTTTATACATTCATTTAATTTCATTCCTTCATTTTGAATATGATTTATTATGTTTCAAAGTGGTATGGGATACATTGGAATGTTTCTTGATTATTTTCCACAAAAAAAAATTAATGATCCTTCAATAGTGTTTCTATTTGAGGGAATTATATAACCATTATTCAATAAATCATTTATTTATCACTACTATAGTTATTCAAGACCATTATCATGTATTTGTACAAATATTAATCTCTTTGGTACTGAAAATAATTTAGAGAATGCTTTTCAAAAATCCTGGCAATGTTTTATACCTTAAATATGAGAACTACTTTTGTTATAAGTTTTTTAATTAATTATTATAAAAATTATATGAAAAGATATGGTAATAAAATTTCTAGACTTATTTTATTTAACCAATTTTTTAATTTAATATTCTTATTCTTTTCAAAAAAAAATCATCTTTTATACCTTTAATTGTGTAAAAGGGATCTTCTTTTTACCTCGTACGACTAGTATGGGTTTAACCGCCATCATATCCTTGAAGCTTCAATTGCATGTTTCAATGGTTTGTTTTTAATGATTTTTTTATCAGAAGATATTTTCAAATTTAAGATTATTTACCAAAAAATCAAAAAAAGGATATTTTCACCCAGAATTTTCATAAAATTACTTTTTTAAATATTTCTAAGCATATATCAAAAAATTCATTTGTTTTAATCCATTTGGGGCATGTTTCCTTGATACCATCCTTAATCATGCTCTAGATCGTTTATTATTTATTTTTCTAGGTAAGTTATACACATTTCCTAACTTGAGTACATTTAGTCACCATAAAACATAAAATTTCCAACAACCATTGAAAATTGATATTCCCCTGATTATCCATTTAATTTATCATAGATATTATTATTGCCAAAATCATATCCAATTTTTCATAACCTGTTTAAATTTATTGCTATATGATTAATTGATGGAATATTTATAATTCTATATAAATTATTAAATAATGATATTGGATAAGTCATATTGTTTATTTGATATGAGTAATGTATTGGGAATGTATTACATGGGTTAGGCACTGTTTAAGGAAATCCCTTCGGGTTGAGGACCAGTTAATGAAAGAATCTCGATGCATCAGTAGTCTAATGTGATGAATAAGTTACAAAAAAAAATTATAAATAAAATTTCTATTAATGGTACTAATTCCTTATAAATAGGAAAATTGGTATCAAATAATTAATAATTTCTTTCAATTACTTTAAGTTATTATAAATATTTGAGATATTGGGTTGACATGTTAATGGATAAATTTCATTTTGAGTTTGTTAATTAAATTACTTTGTGTTTCAGTTTCTTACATTTTAATGATCATTTTTATTTATCTAGTTATTTGAATGGAAGGTGTTTCCATTTATTATCTTCCAATATTATTCACGAACATCTATTTATTTTATTGATTATGTGATATATGTGTTAAATAATTTACCTTATTATATTATCTGTTCTGACCTATTCATTATTTCTTCCACTGTACTTTAACATTAATGATCATTTTTACTCACCCTTATTATGTTTATTTCTCTATGAATAAAATAGGAATCTTATGAATGATATTCAATGATTTATTAGAGGAATTTGTGTTTTTAAGAAGTTATTTATTTATTTAGAAATTTATTATTGGAAGAAAAAAAATATGGTGTAATTAGTGTATTATTTTGTAATAAACTAGTCATATATGTATCTTGTTTTCCAAGACTAATAAATTGGTATGTCCTTCAAGGATTGATTCCTTATAGTCATTAATATGTAATATATAGTACACACCGGCTTTGGGCCTTCTAGGGTTGGGTCTTTATAGTAGTTCTTGGAGTATTATTAGTAGGAACCTTGAAAAATAGATTTAGGAAAACATTGGTCAGTGAAAATAACAGTAAGGTAGAATTTGTAGGATAAGTATAGATAAAAACCCAAGAATTTTGGTAATGTATAGATTATGTGGGTCATCACAGCAATACATCCATGTCTGGATACTATAAGGGGATGTGGATCTTCCACTGATTTACCTAGAAGTAATAAAATCGAGAAGGCATTCTGGGCCTATCTCATGGTAGCATGGTACACGATAACATGCCTTAGTTCCCACTTGGTTTTAATCTTCAACGGTATATTTTTAAGAAAATCCTCATTTTCATTAAAAACAATTATGAGTATTTTAATGAATAACCTATGGTAATCTTAAGTTATTTTAGATTGAAGATATTTTGTAATGATTTAAAAATCATATAAATGATATTATGGATAATCCAAAGACTAAGGATGTAACTACGTGGAAATAAATGGGTGAAATATTTATGTATTGAGGATGTATTGAAATAATTAGTCAAAAGTATTTTTTGTGTCAAACATAAATCTATGGATTTCAATAATAATTAATTTCTAATTTATATTAATTTTATTTTAGAAGATGTTAACCTATATTTCGAGTGAAACCCAATCAAATTTGGAATGACTGCATGTCTTGAACCCATTAATGAAGGAAGATAATATTTTCACAACATCCAAGGACCTATGAAATGTCTGGATTATTTTTTAATTGTTTTTGGTCAAAATATTTGTTGAACTGTTGCTAATAATATACCAAAAGTGTTACTAATTGGTTTAGATACTAATGTTCTTACTATAGTATTTGTTGAGAATTGTTATAGAAAAATAGTTGGAATTTCCACAATTTTATGGGCCTTAAGATCATTATGAAATGTATTTTAGTGCTTCAAGAATCAAAATTTAATTTTTTGATTAACTATAATTTTATTGATGAAGAGAAAAATGATAGTACTATTTATATGAAATTAAAACCTATCAAGAAATAATATTTCATTATATTCATGGTCAGTAAAATAATTACCCAACATTAAGAAAATGGCGTAGAATCAAATGATGTCTAGATAATTTAATTTCTATTGAAAAAATCTTCTTATATATCATCTAATATTTATGGATTTGATTACCTCAAATTTCCATTTATAATTAATCTTTTTGTGATTGTTGACCTCATTTACTCCCTATTAATATTTATGATTTTCCTCCATGTATATATCTCCCCTTTCAACTAATGATATCATACATAGAAACCTATATTCATGGTATTATAGTTGATATTTTCACATTCCATGTTTGATTTTCAAAAGGATTACTTCTTAACCCCTCTTATGATGTGGGATTTCTTACATAGGGAGTATCAACTAATCTATCAGCATGATTGCGTTTAACGATGATGATGCAATTTAATTAATGTGGGGAGAATGTAAATACCCAAACATATAAAGTAAAACCTTTTATTCAATTGTGTGTATGAATAAAATACCGAACACATACTGTAATTTCATATATGGGTACTTTATAATTTTCTTAATATTTAAAATAATATCTATATATTTCAAGGCACACAAATACAAGTTATCTTGGGATACATGCAATTGTGACCTTACTCGATAGCTTGGGTGACATGAAATAGAGACCTTACATGAATGAATTTGTTACACATAAGAGAAACCTCCATTAATAGGTTATGTTACATCCATTAGTGACCATTATTGATAGATTTTTTTACATGAAAGAGTCACCATCCACGATATCTTCTGTTATATGCAAGACTGAGTTTCACCAAATAGCAATGTGTTATTAAAATATTTTTATTTAATATAATATGATATAAAATATCCATTATGTTAGAAGTTATTAATAGTAATAAATAACATTTGAATATTTATTGTTTATGTAAATATAAAATGAATTCGTGTGTTATCATTTAAATAGAAACTAAAATAAGAAAAAATAGTATATAAAAAGAATTATTTTTATTTTTATTGTTCCAAAGGAGTTTCATCTTTAGAAGATTAAATAAATACAATTCATTAATGATTTTAATGAAAACTTACATTCATTTATTCAATAATATATTTTTTAAATTCATCAAATTTACTTGATCTAAATAAGATAAAAAAACCATATTTGACACATAAAAAAAATATTTTATATTAAAGCATTTTGTTGCCTTTTAATGGATCCCCTGTTTTAATTATGAATTTTTACACATTTAGAAATCTAATTAGATAAAATAATATTTATTTTTGAATTCAATATTTTCAAATTATCATAGGTTTAGTGTTTGGTATTTTTCATAGAAAATGATTTTTTTATGAATTGTGAAAAATAAATAACATTAATTAAGAATTTCATTTTGAGTTAAATAATTATTAATGATAAATTGTATCTAAAATTTGTTATAAAGTCATATTAGATAAATTTTAAATCTAATTAGAATTTTTTTTATAATTATATTAACTTTGTAATTGAATTTTAAAACATAACAAACTTCTGATCATTTTTTACTAAAGCAAGTTAATTAGTTAGTCTTCGAGATTAGCATTAATCCTAACTATTTTCCTTCTGTGAATTGAATTTTGAAATATGGTCATACAAAATAAAATAAATATAATATTTATAGTCTTCAAATACCAACTAATTTTTGACCAAAAATGTTCGTGAATGTGATTGAAATTAATTACAGTGACTAAGGTGTAATAAAGCAAAAAAAGTAATAAATGCTAAATTCAAGGTCCCAAATAACTTAGATACTTCTCCAAAGACCATTATATGGTCATATAACATCCATAAACCTCCAATTTGTAATTGTTTCTGGGTTTTATGAATTTTTTATGTTTATAAAATATGTACACCTAACTGGTTTTCAAATTTTCATGTGAGTCCTTTTCCTTCCATATAATTGTCCACCACCTGTCCTACTTCCTCACACATCTCAAAACCCTTATGTTTTTTCAAAATATGACCAAATGGTCTCCCAAAATCCCTCCCCTAGACATGTAGGCCTCCCTTTTAGCAGAAACATTTCCATGGAATCAGTTTGGTTCATACAAAATGATGTTACATGATTATGAGGTAACATCTTCACTCCAAATTTTTAGTTTCATTTCAATTGTCCAATCCATATATTCTTATGATTATTTTATAAGATAAATAATAGAATAGAAAATATACTAGGATGTTATTATTGTATATTTTCTCCTAAAATTACAGAAACAACCATCTAATGGGTAACAAAACATATTATTTCTTTCTATAGTGAACTACTACCTCACAAAATGATGATTGTTCATTATTCACATACCACCACTCATTTTTTCTACAATGGCAGACTTTATTTTTATATATTTATTGAATATGATATATTTAATTTATTTAGGATTCTATAATTTTTATTTATGAGATACATTTATGTTTTCCATTATTAGTAAAAATGATAATTTTTTGAAGAAGTGTGGACATCTACCCCTCAAGGCAATGATACTCATTCATGATATACATGGAACATTTAAGGAAATGATTTAATAATAAAATGAATCATATATAAATTATATATTATAATATAATTATTATGTAAATATTAATAATTTACCTTTCATTATTTTAATATGAAAATGAAATGAATGTTGCAGTCATTGGTAAGTACAACCTACCGTCTCCATGAACGATGCACTTCATATCTAATATCCAAATATAAGGACTACTTTGAATACAAATATTATATATATATATATTATTAAAATCATGGACTAATTCAAAAGATTATGAGTCCATGATATATTTAATAATAATGACAGATAACATGTTAAAACATACCCGATAAACTAATAAATTAACACCCAAAATAGTTAAAATAATGAATAGTTAATACCAAAAGTGTATTAATATATTATAAAAAATATTAAATGATATAATAAAAAATAATATGGTAAATTTTTAAGTTATAAATATTCTTATACCCAATATAAATGAATATAAATTCCACACAACACAAAGAAGATTAAGGTAAGGGGCTCTTACCTCACATTTCATTCTATGAGTCATAATTTATTGTTGTGCACATAATTTATTATATATGGGGTTAAAACATCCCCATTTACATTCATATAATAATTTATATTATCTTAATAATATTTACATGTTTCAATTAGTTATTAATACTTCTATGTCTTTGAATTTATATGTAAGTGACTATAATATCACTTTTTACATCTCTGAGATAAATGTAAGGTTCACCACATACATCTTTTTTGTAGTGTATTTACTACCACCTTTGTTAACTTTTATCATTAAATCTTTTTCTTCAGTGTCATGTAAACATTAATTTAATTTTATTCATTCATTGGGATTATGATTTATGATGTTTAAAGGTGTTATGGTACACTTTTGAATATTTATATATTATTTTCCTCAACGACAACATTAATTATCTTTCAATGGTATTTCCATTAGAAGAATTTATATGAAAACTGATCAATACAAATTTTCATTCTTTTTACTCTAGATATTAATTACCATTTTCATATAATTTCACCATTTTTCCACTATTTGGTACTCAAAATGTTTTACATAATGTTTTTTATAAAACCCAACATTGTATCTTTCTTTAGTTGGAGAATATGTTTTCATCAAAAATCAATGTTTAGTAAAATGTTTAAAAAAATTCAAAATGGTGTGCTAAATATATTTTTACAGTTTTTTTATTTTAAAAATGAATTCAAAGGATTATTCATGTCACCTTCTATATAATTAATCATTTAATCCTTTAACAATAAAAAAGAAATGTTATTTTTACAATGCATGACTTGTTCAAATTTACCAGCCAGCATTTCTTTGAAGATTCCATTGCATGTTTAAGAGGTTAAATTTTGAATTTTTTTTTTGAAAAGTTATTTTCAATGAAATGGTATATTTAAAAGGTTTTAAAAAAATGAAATTTTACTAAATAATATTTCTAAAATATCATTTTACAATATTTACTTTAAAAAAATGAAAACCCATAATTTTCTACCATTTTGGGTTTTTTGTCTTGATACCAACCTTAATAATCCTATGAATGGTTTATGATTGACTCGAGTAAGTAATGTATTAACATTAATTTACTTTATCTGTTATAGTGCCCTTGAAACACTCAATTTCTTATGATCATTGAAAATTGAAATTTCCCCTAATAATCTGTTTCATTTCTCATGGATATTACTAATGCCTAAACTATATACCTTTTTTCATATGGATTTTACATTGAATGTTATTTGATTATTTGGGGAAATAATTATAAATCTATAAACATAATTCAATATGTACAATTGAAAAGGGATATTATTTATTTTTATATGAGGAATGTTTTGGACATTCAATACACGAGTCATGGGCCATTTCAGGAAACCTCTATGGGTTATGGAGCGGTTAATGAAAACACCTAAATGAATTTGTAGTCACATTGGAGGAATTATTTATAAAAATTGGTATAGATAAACTATCTATGGACATTTATATTTCTATGTACCTGGGAGACATATCATCTAATAATTATCCATTTCCTTCACATAGTTTTAGTTATTATTCGATCATGATATTTTGTGTCAATGTGTATATGGGTACATCTCAATTTATGTCATTGATTAAATAAAATGTGTTTCATATTCTTACATTCCCATGATTGTTTTCCCTTATCTAGTTATTTGAAATTAATTTTCATCTATTTATTACCTTGAAATATTATTTATTCACTTCTATTCGGTTTATTGATTATGTAGAATGCGTATTAAATTATTTATATTCTCATATTTACTGTTATCATAATGGCATTATTTCATCCACTATACATTATCCATTATTAGAATTTGATTTTACCATTATTATATTTCTTTACCAAGGAATCTAAGAAGACTACTGTAAATGATATGTCAGGATTTAAAATACCGAATAGATTTATTATTGATATTTTTATTTATTTTTAATGAATTTATTAGAAGAAAAAAAATGTTATAAATAATGTATTATTTGGTAATAAAAGAATTATATATGTATTTGGTTCACAAAAAATAATAAATTGATTAGAACAATAGAAATTGATTCCATGTAATCATGCCAATTCAACAGGTAGAATACACCGAGTGTAGGTATTCTGGGGTTGTGTTGCTTCAATTATGGAGTGTCTATTCTTCTCAACCAAGACATGGTCACCAGAACAGATTTATGGGGAACTAGGAGTTGGTTTTTAGAATAGTGTTCTTCTATTAGATATTTATTGGATCTCTGTCTTCAAGAATTATATTAGTTTGGTAAAAAAAAGTCTAGGATAGTGGGATCAAATTTTGGAGGTCATGGAGGTAGGTTAGGATCTTCTTTGGTTAAGAATAAGTTTAGGGAAGAGATGTAAGCTATTGATATTTATTTGGTCCAGGTTGATACAATGAATCTCTATGCGGTGTATTGAGAACAAGTGGAATCAGATACAAGGCCTGCAATAGTTCCAGTTACCATTCATATAACATCATCTTTTTCAGTCATTTTTTATAATGGTTCTTTGTTTTCATTTATTTCTACTATCTTTTTCCATGTTTTATGGTTTACAACTGATCTTATACCATATGTGATGGAGTTGTTCACATTTCTAGGAAGAAGGGATAGTTGGTATTCTTGTGTTTATGATATGGCATCTCAATCTCAGGGGTCAAGCTTGGGTGGTATTTTTTTGTTTTATATATAGAAATATTTTATGTGATATAGGATGTGGAAAATATTGGACATTTTTAGGAGGTAAATGATATTTATTGGTGGTTAGTGAGATTTGTGGAACCTTTCGGAAGTACCAATGTTTTTAATGCTACGTAGGGTCCTCATCCAGGACATGATATACCACAACTTATTGAATATAGAATTAGGGTTTATAAAATATCGTCGCTCACATTGGAAGACAATGATTGTTCTTTTTATAGAGGATTAACTAGTGTTGTGAATGTTTTAATTTATAATTTTCTTGATGATTTATCTAGTATTCCTCTCTAATGGTGTATTGAGTTATCCATTTGTTTGGAACCGGGAGAACAATAAATATATGTTCCCTCATATTGTATAGATTGCAGAAAGTTGAGGGAATTAAATTTATATCAAGATGATTTTGAATCAAAACGATTCATTTGCTTGAGCTTCTCTCCATAGGCCTCACAATATCTATTTATGAAAATTGATAATGGATCTATCTAGTTGATAATTTATTACCAAAAGAAAAAATATGTAATGATCAATAATATGTACATTTTACACAATATTGATGACCATTTCGGTTACCTAAATGTGGATAGATTATTCTCCAAGATAATCTTATATTCTAGGTATCACCAATTCAGATTTAGAGAGAAGTATATACTGAAAACAAGATTCTGAAATTGGTATGACAATTTTGATTATTTGGTCGTGTCACTCAACTGGAAAAAAATTCTCTAGTGGTATTCATGGAATTCATAAACTATGTGTCCTATCATTTTCTTGACTCATTTCTCATGGTATATATTGAAAATGTCCTACTAAATTTTTGGGATTTAGGAGAATAATCATCATCATTTGGTAATTAAGTTGGGGAGTATTTGGAAGTATAATCTATATGAATTTTTTTCTTTATGCATATTTTATATTAGAGATGTTATGTTTAATAGGCATTTGATCTTAGATCAAGTTGATCTAAAGGACCACAGAAATCTAATTGTGGTGATTTCCTTTGAAAAAATTATGAACATGTTAGAAATCGTAAGAATATTCATCCTAGACTGTTATTATTTGTGTTTTTTTTATATTTATCTCATCATACATATTGCATGAAAAATATTACAAGGAAATGGGTATGTTGGATTAGATCCCAATGTTACAAGAATCCTTTGAGGAGTTGAAGTGGTTGTTTAACATTGACATTTTTTTATCATTTTCGTGTCTAGAAATGGATATGTGTTGACTGTGATGCCTTAGGTATGGGTCTTGAGTGTGTATAGATACATGATGACAATGTGGTGGCCCATGGTTTTCACCGACACTTATAAAATGAAATTAATTATGTAACCCATGGCCAATAGATAGAATTGGTGATGCATTCCTCAAAGATGTAAATCCATTATCTTTTTCGGGACAAGTCAATATTTTATTATGACAATAAGATCATGGCCTACATTTACGCCTATAAATATTTTAATTTATGTATGTTTATTTGGTTGAGTACATTATGGGGTTCGATTTGGATATAGTCTATACCATAATAAATGGTAAATTTGTTAATTACTAATTAACTATGAAAGTGTAAGTGAAATAATTGAAAACGCCTAAGGACTTGTATATGTTGATTGGAATATTCACTCAGAATCAATAATAGAATAAATAACATAGTGGTGATGTGTTCTTATCAAGTGTGTAGCTGACACCTACTCACATATAGTTGATTTTGAAAGAGTAGGTGAGTGTTGTGTTGTTCTAGTGTTCTATGTCGCTACTGAATGTAGGGGATATATATTGTGAATGGTATTTTTCATGAGAGTGTTTTGTGATAAAAGGGTCACATTTGGATCCATTTTCATTCAGGATTCCAGGGATATATGATAGATATTATCCTCTGTGATCCATTCAACTTGGTGATACTAAGATTTAATATGCCATTTTTCATAAATTATTGTGTCCAGGGATGGTGAAAGATATATCTGACTATGTATCCCACAATTAAATAAGTCAACAATATAATGTAGAGAACCAAAGGACCTTAAGTTTTCTTAAGAAATAATCTATTTCTACATAGAAGTGGGATGAAATTTTGATGGATTTTTTTTAGAATCCCTCCCTAACTGTTAGGATAAAACTTCATTTGGGTAGTCATTGATATTTTGAACAAATAATCACATATTATTCCAATAAATGAATTAGCCAAGGTGGATGAGTTAGTTCGGTTGTTTGGATTCATGGTGTTCCATCATAAAAATTAATAATGGGACCCCCATTTATATGAATGCTTTTCGGAAGGCCATAATAAATTGATGGGTACACAATTTATGTTAAGAACGTCATACAATCATAAAACAGATGTTCCGATGGAGTGAAAAAATTAGATTTTAGAAGGAATTTACTGAGAACATGTATTTTGTTTCAGTTTCTCATGGGATATGAATTTTCCAAAAGTCGGTTTTGTATATAATAACTGTTACATATCCTCAATTTGAATGGATCATTTTGACGCACTTTATGGTCGGCTGTTTCAGCCTCCTTTATGTTGGGCTATAGTGGCTGAATCCTTATTAAAGGGACTATGCCTTGTGCATGAGACATATGAGAAATTAAAATTTATTATGATGTATTTTAAAATATATTAGAGTAATCACATGTATTATAATGATTAGTGGTTCTGAGTTATTGTTATTTGTAAGGGAGATTGGGTGTTCATGAATGTGGAACCTCACTTTGGAAACAACGATTTTGTAAAAAAATGGAAGCTAATGTCAAGGCATGTTGGGTATTTTAAAATATCTTAGCAGATTGGTATGGTGTCACACATTTTATATTTTACTTCATGGTTGAAATTAATTAATTATGTATTCCATGTTTCCTAGGTAAAAATTTGTAATATATATCCTCCCCATTTGTTGAATTTGGAGGAGTTGGGGATGGAGATCGATTTTTATATGATGAAAAGGCCAGTTTAGATTTTGGATTCTAAAGAGTGAGTGCTTCATGGGAATTCCATTTATTTAGTATGACTTCTTTTGTGGGATGTTAATGATGTGAATGAGACATTAGAGTAAATTATATAGGTTGTGGATCAGTACCTATTTCTGTTTTCAGATCATGCGTTATTTTGACTTTAAGGGGAGGAGAAATTTCATGGTATTGAGAATTTTCACAACTATTTTTTTGATATTTTTTTGGTTATTTTCACTATTTCATTTATCCTTGTTTTTTCCCTTGTATTTTTTTTTCAAAATAAATATTTTCACTTGGAATATAGTGGTTCACAGATGGAGCATAGTTAATGGAAGTTATGCTCTCTTTCCCAAAATATCGTGCTACCAATTAGAATTTTGGACAATGGAGATTTCATCATTTTTGTACTATTTTTCAAACCATATAGATTGTTCATTTAGATAGTATGGGATGAATGGTTACTGAACATTTTGGAATACTATGTTGAAAAAAATGTGTGACGTGTACAGGTCATTAAAAATATTAATATTACTTTTTTCCCTTTATAATTTAAAATATAATTCACCCCCATCAACCCCACTAAGGAATTAAATTCATGGGAAATTACCCATGCATTTATTAATCCTTTGAACATCAATAATTTATTTGTTTTTCCCTAGTTCATAATGTAAACACCATGTAATCACTTTTCTTATACATTTATCCCTCTTTCTAGTGTTCATTTTCCATATTTTATGAGTTAATATTTTCATGCAACGTGTTTGACCTTAATAGAGGTTTATCTCATTTTGTATGAGAAATCATAGATGATTTCTATCATACATTTACAGGGTGGTGTGTTGTTGTGGTTGTGGATTCCAAGCAATTTGTAGAATTTTCATGTGTAAGGTATGCGGTAACAGGATTATACATTATTATATGATTATTATATTCTTTCTTGATATCATATATGTTTTCAATAGATTATTTTTTTGGGGTGGAACATGTTCAAGAAATATTTTGTCATGAATGACTGATGAAGGTTGGTTTTTGAAAATAAATTGTGTTAATTTCATTTTTCTTTATTTTGGTGTTTCTTAAGGTTATTTTATACCATATTGAAAGTTGATAAATATATTTTGAATGATATTTAATGGTGAAAATTTTAAAAAAATGTGTTTTCAAAATTAAATAGAGGTTTTCGCAAGTTGGATTATTTTTTTGGGAACCTTAAAAGCATTTTTGAATTGTGAAGAATTTTATAAAAATGGTATTGACTTGAGAGAAACATTAAAGGGGTATTTTCTCATGGAAAATGATAATACTACATATGTGATATTTTGTATTTAATTTCCAGGTTGGATTTGCGAACCATGAAATTTATTTGAAATGTATTTCCAAATGGGGTTTTTGTGAAAATTTGTAAATGAGAGATTGTTGATTTCCTTGTGTTCTTATGATTCATGGCATGTGAATGTGATATTATTGGATTATCTGATATGTGAAATGTAATTTGAGTGCAATGATAATCCATGGGGTCTATTTGGAAAAAATACAACTAGTATACTAGTTCATTCATCAGTGGATTAAGCACAGGTTCATCTAGAAGGATAGTGGATTGAAACACTAAATAATCATTTGAAATAATCATAGACCCCTAGAACAATAGATGATATCGCCTTTTATGGAACAATTATGGGATATATTTTTACCACTATAACATTTAGTGACATCCTTTATAGTGTCTCATTCATGATAAACCTATTGGTAGTTTACATGAAATATTTTTTTCACTCAGGTATTATTTTCATAGAATATGAATTATGCTAATTACATATATTTATTTTCCCATGGTGTTCTCATGTGACAAGATACTTATGAGATATGGTCCTATGCATTGGTATATATCAGAACTTCTATTTATTTATTATCAGATGAATTATTATTTTGAAATGATTAATCATTAAAAAGTTTTTCATGATCAATTTTTCCTAAAATGATTTTATATAAATGTTTGAAATGATCTAATAAGAAAGTAAATATTATTTTTTCTTCTAATGATACAGCGCTGAATATTTTTTTGGTGTAATTCTACTAGGATTTTTATCACACCCTACATAAAAAAATTTGTTTATCTATTGTTTTTTACTTATAAACTAGGTACATTTTTTATGTATCATAATGGAGATAATGTATCTGGTTGCTAGTGTTTCAATCCATGTAGGTGTAGATATTGGTAGATTGTGGGTGATGTCCCTCTCATTTTATTGTGTTTTTTGGGATATGATTGTGGTTTTGATTCTATTATTTTATTTTTGGGTTTAGTTAATTTTTTAAACATTTAATCAAGAAAAATGTTATACCTTATTTTATTATGTTTTTAAATTAAGGAATTTGATATTTTTTTGTTTATTTGTGACCGTATAAATCGCTGTAAATATTCCCAAATCATATTACAAAAATCCAAATATTAGTTTCCATCCCATGGGGATGGAGAATTCCCTTCAGGATATGCCGCATATCGGGCCGGTTGTCAGGTTGGATGGAACTCTGGATTGGTTCATTAAACTAACTAGAGTTGGAATGAATTAGAGGGTGTGACCACAATCATCAATACCAGACATCGTGCTTCTCTATCAAGGGAAATTCTAGGTTATCATATAGGAACGTGGAGATCTGGGAACAACAAATGAAGAAAACTATTTAGGAGGATATGTTACATTTTAGTTGGTTCATTGGGCATAAAGATCATGTAATGGATCATGATCCCCTTGGTCTATAGGTCTTTTATGTGATATATATTATATGCTTTTAAAACTAGGAAACCCCAAAATAAATAAAAAATATATGGACTTTAGGCTATTATATCTATCCATGAAAATGCACTACTAAACATTTAATTTTCCAATTAGTGGATCCAATATCCTTATTTAATGAAATTTCATTACATTGGGATTCCCCTAATGTGTATTTTATTTGGTTGATCTTATAAACAAAATCTGATGGCTCAATGAAGATCATTTAGAATGGTTTATCAGAAGACTATCCCGGTGCACCAATGATAGAGATATAAAATAATATATGAAATTTTTGATATTTTGTTATTATAATGTTGGAATAATGAAGACATGACACTACTATTAGAAAACCCATTTAGAAGGATTCTTAGCATTAGGTGGAAAATAATGATGGGGAATGGAAAAAAATATTAGATACAGACATTGGATAGATATAAATGATACTTCTATACAAGTATCAATTATATGAAAAAATTTAATGATTTTAAAAAAATCATTATAAAGATGGTACATGCACAATAGTCCTAAAATGTAGGATTATTTGCGTATTCACATTTTGATACCACATAAATGTGAAAAATTAAAAGGAAATGTAAATACCCGAATGAACATGATGGAGAGACTCTCATATATCACATAATATAGGGGTGGGAATGGTAGTAAAAGAACATCATACTGAATTTTCTAATAAATCAATATTTATGAAATCTGACAGGTCTCTAAATATATGAAATTATTATAGACCTCATGGTTTCACATGATCTATCAATGTGGTGGCCTTGGAAATTATCAATTCCTTAATCACAGAGGAATTGTGGGATGTTTTCAAAGGGAGTTTGTCTCTTAGTGTTGGTTATGTCATTTCAGTTGTTTTAATCCTCCAAGACAGGAACCCCAATTCCTTAAATTGGAATCACCATGTATTCCTCTTTAACAAAATCAATAATGTATTGGATTCTATCCTCAATATTATAATTTCTATGCTACTTACCCACATCATCTCGTAATATAAAATTGATTTTTAAAAATAAGAATCATCTATGGGGTCATCGATCTAGTTTCATGAATGATAAGTTCTATCAATATAAATTGAAATGGATCAGTGAGATGGTGAATATTTACCAAATAAATGTGTATTGCAAAATAGAGTGAAATTTCATCATTAATGTGATGAGGAAATTTTTATTCTAATATTATTTTAATGGAGTATTCTTTATATTCAACAATTATATATTGGTTTCTTTCACCCTCATATGACATAAAAGAGGTTTCCTAACATCCATTTCAGGGAACCACTAAGGTGAACACTACCTCAACGTTTTTCATCCAATCCTAACAGGTTTTCATTTGGAATGGAAGGACCTACATTGGTAAAGATTAGATTGGTTTCCCTTGAGGTTGGAAAGGTTTCAAGGGGGTGTCTTTCCTTTTTTCACCAATAAAATTCTTTTCTTTATCAATGAAAGGATAACATTCCTCCAAATTTTTAATAAGTTCATTAATGACTATTATAAATTGGCTCTGAAATATACGAATACAGGGAATAATTCTTGAATTTATAACATGAAAAATGATGATTACTATATGACTTGATGTTTTCATAGCATATTTTTTTGGTGATGATATTATTATTTATCGTTGTTACATTTTTTCGTGATAATGTCTTATGAATTTTTGTTATATTGAAATTTGATAGAAATTCTCTACAATAATGGTATCAAAGATGTTCCATGACATTATTTTTAAATTTTGTTATATTAATACATGATAGTTTCTTATGAAACTTATAGAATATTGGATATTAGGGACAAGAGGATCATAAGAAATTTTAAAATAATATTATAGTATCCTTCCTTGATAATATCCATAAAAAAATATATGTGAACAAACCCAACCAATAAGAGATCCACATTGTCATGTGTCATCGGATATTCTTATACAAGGACCTAGATACTAATTATTAGACATTATGATTATCATTAATGGTTGTCATGACATCGAAACCTTAATGTATTGATGAAAACCATGATGAATGTTTTATGGGACCTGGGATGTTATGTTGGGTATAACAAGATTTAAATTCTAATACTGGATAATGCATGAAAGGATTTATCCTTCTCTTTATATAAAGGGAGTTGAAATTTCATGCCCCTTGTGGGAATAAAACTAACAGCATAAACCCATATTCATGGTGTTTGGTGGTAATGTTAGTTT
Source organism: Viscum album (assembly GCA_963277665.1). Taxonomy (NCBI): domain Eukaryota; kingdom Viridiplantae; phylum Streptophyta; class Magnoliopsida; order Santalales; family Viscaceae; genus Viscum; species Viscum album. The sequence continues at coordinate 763,009,814 of OY728119.1, read as the reverse complement.
AAAAAATTTCAATGAATGATAAATCATTCCTATAGATTGATGGAAGTTGTATTTAACCTCATTGATTATAGATAGGGAGATAATGTAATTGTGTTATATGGTAAATGTTCATATGAGGTAGGATTTTATTCCGATGTCAACTTATTTCTATATGGATACCTTAGAGTGTTTCTAGATTATAGCCTTAAGATTTATGTCGTTATACAAAATTATAGTAAGTATGTGGTCCATGGGGCTACAAAATATGTGTGACAGAAATCTTGGTTAAATTGTTGTTTTCAATTTAATAATATTAGAGTAAATTATATTTATTCAGGGTTAGTTGATCACCATAATATAATGACTTGTAATTTCATTTTGTTAAGTGTGATAATTAAAATATATTAAATATTAATATGACGTTTTTGAGAATAAAATATATTTAGATTTATCATATTAATAAACAATTAACATTTATTTAATTAACTAGTAATAAATTGAGGATCAATAAATGATGAAGAATGATGCAGATAGAGTTTAATGGTATGATTTCAAATAATTAATACTTATTTATGTTCATAATTTGTTTCACATTTCAGGAATAAAATAATAATATTATTATTATTAATGTACATGGGGTAAACTGTGAATAAATGAAATTGTTAAAGGCCTATGTAAAATGATCCAACAAAAAACTTTAAAATTTAATATATAATTATACTTAAATATATAATTTTATCAAAGTGGACATTGGAGGGATATTAGATAATATTGATACATATAGAGTTATATATAAAATATATATAAAGATCTAGAAATATCTTATTATTTATCCTCTATAACATAATAAATAGATAAGGATAGTTATCTCTCTTCAAGAAAAAAATTATTATGGTCAACCATGAATAACACAAGTCATAAGGATTATCCATTAAATAAACACATATTAAGTAACAGTGATCAGAGATGGTGGTGCATGTGTGGATATCATTTAGATAGTTCTTTATTTGAATCATGCAGGACAATGATGGTGATATGAAATATATTATAGCATTTAATCAATTCATGTTGAATTATATGTTTAGGTAACAGAATATGTTATTTCAAATTAACTATATATAACATGTGAAGTTATTCAACCTCTTGTTCTATAATATTAATGTCGTCTATTAACATACTATTTTCGTTGGACGTGATATGATGATAATGTAAAGAAAAGGTTTCATAAGATATAAGAATAAAAGATGACTTGTTAATACCATAAAAAGATGATTCTTCTACACCTAAAACCAAATATTGTTATCATAATAGTCACCTGTTTAATTTATAATTATTTTTTATTCCATTAATTGTTTTAGACATTTTAATTTTTATTTACCAAAGGTAAGTCATTTTAATTATCCAACATTATCATATATTTTATTAATCACTATAGATGACATAACTGGTAATATGTTAATGATTAAAAATGAAAAACATTTAGATATTTTCAACTATATGTGTTATTGGCTATTCATGTAGAAATAAATAAGTAGACATTATGTACTCCTAGAGTACATGTTATGTTCTTTTCATCTGTGACTTTATATTTCTTTAATAAGTTATATCTATAAAATTATAGTTAAGATCTAAATTGATCATATCAATGTGTATAAACTATCATAAAAAAACATCATATATAGAACTAAAATCCATGAATATATCTTACAAAATGTTTAATCGTTGACATTTTATTGCTGAGAATTTGGGGTGTTCTAGTGATCCTTGTATAAGATACATGACATGGTGATACAAAATTCATGCAACTATAAGGAAACTAGATGTGTATTCATATTACACATTCTCTACATCTAACATGACCATTGAAGTAGAAATAGCCAGATCTAAGGCATGTGTTGTGTACATTTGAAGAAGAAACTATACAATGTGTATAATACTACATATCATATAGTTTCTTTCCAAAAAGGATCTCAAATTTTAATGAAAATAAGAATTAAATGCATAATTAATACTATTTACTATATGTTTATTGTGATGTTCATTTTATAGTACATTCTATTTCATAATATTTCAAATTATTAATTAAGTTAATTTTCATATTCAAATAGTCGATGAACATGTGAGGTTTCATCCAAGAACACTCATGTACTACATTAATATTAAATGAAGTTAATGTTGCTTATAAATATAGTTTATGGTGAGTTAATGATGGTTGGGTTAAATTAAAATAAAATTAATTAAATGGAGAATTTTTTACCATTATTTTAATCTATAAATGTATCTATGTAAATAATAACTATAATTCAATTATATGTTTTCTTTCAGGTTTGGGTGATCATTTTATTACAGAAGCCCATTGTATAAGATTAGTTAATTTGATTTTCATTATTCTAAATTATAATTTATTTCTAGTTATTCAACCTCTCCAACATATTTTATATGGTCCAATATACTGATGATTAATTTTTTGTAAATATCCAATATTTAATCCATTAGATCACCTCACATGAATATCAATAAAACCATATTTAAGTATAGAGAAACCATGAATGTGAAGATATCCTGAATAAAGTATCCAAGGTGAAACTAATCTAGGAGAATCATATAAGCTAAGGTCGAATACTGCTACACATAAAAAACTATGGTTCAAGGTGTTTTCACTAGGATTGAATATTATTTTATCATTTATTAAATATTATAAACACTGGATAATCCCAGGATCATGATACTTATATTTTACATATGTCAGTTTCATGGTTGATTATCATTGTTTTGTAAATCTATCTCATCAACATAGAAAGTGAATTAACAATCATGTAATATAGAATAAAATATTATTGATTATGAGACAATTTTTTATAGTACACGGATGATCACTTTAGTAAAATCAAAAAAATATAAATAATATATGTATTTTATAAAATGGGATTTATGAACAATGATAAAAATAACAAAAATATAATAATAATTTTTCTTATACTTCTAGTTATTAAGTTATAATTTATGACATCATTCATTGTATTTTACCATCCCAATTATGGCGATCTCAATTATCTTGGGAATTATACAGTGATATTTTTTGTGGCTCAACATAGATTACATCCTAGTTATACTTAACAAATATGAATTGGTGTAAATAATTTTAAAACGATGATTAAAAATTAAAATATGATTTTTTGGGATGGGTAATTAATTTATAACGCTATTGACCTATGATTTTATGTAGTTGTTAAGTAATAACTTCCAAAAAAATCTTCTAATATCTTGATGGACACATGTGCGGGTAATAATAAGTGGAATATTGATTCATTTCACTAGAATATCTATATAAGGCCCTAGCCTTAAACCTTACTTAATCTTGAGTTATTACAAGATTACACGTTGAGGATCTTTTCAGGTTTAGAGTTTTAAGGAATTTGTCCATAAAACTTGCATTACGTTCAACATATAAACAAAGTGGTTACATAAAGATATTATTCTTCATTCCCATCAATGGAAACACATTTAAAATAAAACATGGATTATTTCTTGACACTTCCTTGACACTATCATCATATCATGTACCTTTCCCTTGACCTATGAAAAACATTTCAAAAAAACATGGGATGAGCATAAAAAGCTCAGTATGGGTTATAAAAACATGGAAAGGAAACATGGGTACATATATACATAAGGATGAGATCATACATTACACACAAAACATAGGCACTTTAACATATCTCATAAAATCATGAACAAATCCTAGAAATCATAAGACATAAAGGTAACATGAGGCATTCATAACATTCTTACGTAGGGAGTAACCCTCTTGGTTATGTTTGGAATACCCATCACAGTATATTCCCTAAATCTCTTCGGAGAAAACTTAACGTTTCACTCCTTCGCATTACCCAATACATTGGAGAGCTATATCGGGCTCACTCGCCCATAGTTTATCACGGAACCACCCGTCTTCATAATAATTCCCAAGAACCATAACATAATCGTATCCCAAAAAACATGCATAAAGGAAATATAACATTTCCACATTTCAATCACAAGATATAAATACCACACAAAAAACATTGTGAAAACCATTTTCAATACCAAAATAAAACAAAAGTAAAACATGGTATTTATTTTTCTTTTAAAAAGAAGGTATGGCTTGTAGAGGAAGCCGAAACTCAAATAACGGTCACGACGGCGGAGAAGTCGTTGTCGCCGCATATGTACGACAAAAACATTCCATTTTGTCATTTAGTAAACTCTTCATATAAAAAAGATTCCTTTTGAATAAACGTAAAAGTCAAAGGGGTTTATACACCGTATAAAACAAAGTTTTGTATAAAATAAAATATGCCTCAACGAAAGGAGATTGAGACGAAGTCCCATACCTCGTATTCGACTTGACCCGACTGTTCTTTAATTTCCTGAATAATAAACTTGAGTTAATCTCTACTTGCTTATGAACCTTTTTCAGGTTCATTATTCCTTTTATACCATGTTATGAACATCATGTAATCATTTAAGTTAATAATGTTCATTTTGTCGGTATTTGGTTCTTAAGTCAAAAATAGACTTCTTACACTTACATGTGGTTAATTTGGTCAAAGGTTTGTTATATCCAGAATTATATTAATGATTTGGATAACATATATATCATATATATATATTCATCATATACATGTATTTATAATATTACATCACATTTATAGGTAAGAAATGAAATGCACCGTTCATGGAGACGGTATGCCGTACATACGCATGAACGCTACTTCCATTTCTATTTCATATTTTCGAGAATGAAATCAGAATGATATAAGAGTATATTATAATTACAGTATAATAACATATATAATATCATTAACTTTATCCTTTACACATCCCACATATGGTATTAACGAATCAAATCACTTTCAGGGGGCAGTAGTCCGCACATCCTAAAATGAAGATATCGTGTTTACCCATAATGGAAACCATAAAGGTATTCCATAAATGAAAAATACAGAAGCTTAAGGAAAGAATAAACATATTATATATCATATATAAAAATAGTGACATAATAATGGCCACCTTTGAAGGTGTTAAATGAGTATTGAACAATCATTGTTTCGGGAGGTAGAATTTCGCCATCCACGGAAACCGTATGTTCTTTAACCATTTGATGTAGTTGTGTGAGCGTGTAGCTCAAATAAATCTTATAACTACATCCTAGTTAATTGAAGATACTGGTGTTTTCACAAAAGAAGTAAATAAAAAGAGGTAAGGGGTTGGAGAAGCAAAATAAAACAAATGAACATGAGAGAATGAATTACCATTAAAAGTGTAACTCCTTTTCATTTGAGCCTAAAGTCTTCCTTTGAAACGATTATGCACAAAGGGAATCCTCTAGGATGAGGAGAAGGATGTGGAGAGAGTACATGGGCAGGGTTTGGCCGAGCCAAAGGCTTGAAAAGTGTGTGAAATGAGGTAGAGGTGGGGGCCTTTTATAAGAGGGAGGAAGGGCACTTTTGGAAAGTAAAGATAACTTGCTTTATTTTAAAAAGAGTATCAGATTCAAAAGGTCCCACATTGCTATAATTCTAGGATAAGTTGATAAGGCTTCTAAATCCACTCATCCAATTGGTTTTTTTCCATGTGTAGGTTTTAGAGTTTTCATTATCTTTCCATTTTATTTAAATCGTTAAATAATGAGGTCATCACTGCATCATCATGATGTCATAAATAATGTAATTTATTTAAAGTCTAAAAATTATAAAACAAATTCTATGATGGAGGAAATCTTTTTGGATTTCCAATGACTATTTATAATCAAAAATCTGATCTTTATGACCCCATGTAAAAATTTGTTTCGTAAAACATATTATGTTTGTGTCATTTTTACTTTTACATTAAATAAAAAGTTATTTATGTCATTTCCCAACCACAGTGGATCCATGGGGTCCCCAAGTTGACCAATGGATTTTCGTGGCCGGCCATGACACAACCAATGAGGGTAGGACATGTGTCAAGCTCATCTCATTTTATTAAAGCATTATTTTTACCTTAAACTACACTAATTACCACTAGTCGCGATTAAAAACTTAATAAGTTACTATTCACCAAAAAAATTATTTTAATCTAATTGAACCACATTTTACATCTTAATTAAAACCATGTATGTTGGAATTTTGAAATTCAAAACATAATGATGGCAAAATTTCATTTAAACAGAAAAATCAGTTTTTATAATTACCACTTAGTGGTTTCACTATTCATCAAAAATTAATGTTTTTCAGAAAATTACTAAAAATCCACCCTAAGCTATATTTGATACTCCGAATTCAAAAATGAAGTCTATTTTACAAAATTCAAAACATATAAGTCACATTAATGAATTTAATAATTAATTCCCACTGTTAGAGAAAATATTGTGTTTTTATAAAATAATAAGTATCAAAAGATTGACACCAGTTTAAGTCTAATTTCAAAGTGAAATTGATTCCAATGACCACCATTGGATTAAATGGTAAACATATATTCAGATTACACATTATGACCAATTAAAAAGATAATCTAATCATATAAATAAATTAGATTAAGTAGCAGTTTTGATGTAAAATGCAGTATTTTTCACTATTCATTAAAAAATGAACATTGTCAGAAAAATACCAAAAATTCACACAAAGTAAATTTTGATGTCCCAATAATATAGAATAAGTTTATTTTGACAAACATAGTTTATAAAATTGTCAGAAGATAGATTTAAAAATGTTTTTCCATCATATGTCAGTAAAACAATCTTTTAGGAATATTAGTGTATTCCATGCTTAAGATTGGATTTATTTTCATTTTTAAGCCTCTAAAACACTATCTTAATCATTAATAGACATAGATAAAAATATCTATTATTCATTACTTACTTGGGATGTTACATACTTCCCCCCTTTAGAAAATTGCGTCCCTGCAATTTATTTACTTATCGAATAAATGGGGGTACTTATCCCTCATTGCCTTTTCAGATTCCCATGTTGCCTCTTCAATCATGTGGTTTTTCCACAAAACCATTACCTAGTGAATCACCTTATTTCGTAACACTTGCTCCCTGTGGTCAAGAATCTGGACCGGTTGTTCCTCATAAGATAGGTTCTCCTCCAGCTGAACTACCTCTAGACTCAAAACATGAGATGGATCTGGCATATACTTTCTCAACATCGAAACGTGAAAAACATTGTGTACCTGAGATGAACTCGGAGGTAAAGCCACTCGGTATGCAACTGATTCAAATCTCTCCAAAATTTCATATGGTCCAATGAACCTTGGACTCAACTTTCCTTTATTACCAAATCTCATCACACTTTTCCAAGGAGAAACCTTGAGAAAAACATGATCACCTACCTCGAAAGATAGATCCTTCCTCCGGTTATCCATATAACTCTTATGCCTGCTCTGAGCTGTTCTCATGTGTTTCTGAATCAGCTGAACTTTTTCTGCCATCTCTTCTACCAATTCTGGTCCCATCAACTTCCTTTCACCCACTTTATCCCAAAATGATGGATTTCGACACCACTCCCCATATAATGCCTCAAATGGTGCCATATGTATACTGGAATGAAAACTATTATTATATGAAAATTCAACCAAAGAAAGATGTTGGTCCCAACTTCCCTGATAATCCATAGAACAAGCTCGTAGCATATCCTCCAATGTCTGAATTGTTCGTTCTGACTGCCCATCTGATTGAGGATGAAAAGCTGTACTAAAAATTAATTTTGTACCCAACGACTTCTAAAGGCCTTTCCAAAAGTTAGAAGTAAACCTGGGATCACGATCCGATACAATGGTTAGAGGAACACCATCTAACCTGACTATCTCTTTAAGATACAAATGGGAAAGTTGATCAAGAGAGAAAGTATCTCGTATAGCAAGGAAATGAGGAGATTTGGTCAAGCGATCAACAATAACCCAGATTGCATTATTACCTCGAGATGTCTTCGGTAATTCAACAACAAAGTCCATGGATATATTCTACCATTTCCAATTTGGCACTGGTAAATGCTGAAGCATCCCTTTCGGTAACTGACTCTCTTCTTTAACCTGTTGACATGTCAAACACTTCACAGTAAAATCAGCAATATCCCTTTTCATTCCATCCCACTAGTAATACTCCCACAGATCTCTATACATCTTAGTACTGCCCGGATGAACTGAAAACGGAGAACTATGAGATTCATATAACAACTCTCTCTTCAACTGTGAATCACAAGTCACACACAATATCTTCCCAAATCTCAAAACACAAACATTATCAATGTTGAATTCACGAAACTTACCTTTCTGAACCAACTCTACCTTTTTTCTGCAACTCACTGTCTTGCTTCTGTTCTTTCTTGATTCTATCTGATAGAGAAGATTTCACTGATACCTGAAACAAAACAGAAAGACTTCCTACACCAACAACTTTTATGCCAAAGTTCATCAAATCCTTAACCAAAGGATCACGTTCCAAACGCAACATTGTTAATGAAGCATTACTTTTTCGACTCAAAGCATCAGCCACTTTATTTGCTTTTCCTGGATGGTAATGAATTGTACAATCATAATCCTTGATTAATTCTAGCCATCTCCTATGTCTCATGTTTAACTATTTCTGAGTGAATATATACTTTAAACTTTTGTGATCGGTATATATTTCACACTTTACTCCATAAAAATGATGCCTCCAAATTTTTAAAGCAAAAATAACAGCAGCTAATTCCAAATCATGTTTAGGGTAATTTACCTCATGAGTTTTCAACTTTCATGAAGCATAAGCAATTACCTGATCATTCTGCATTAGGATGCAACCAAGTCCTTTCAACGAATCATCACTGTATATAACAAACTCACCATTCCTGGAAGGTAGTGCCAAAACTGGAGCATTCACCAATCTTCTTTTCAATTCCTGAAAACAATCATCACATTCTTTTGTCCAGATAAACTTAACACCCTTCCGAGTTAGCTTAGTCATTGGACTAGATAACCGTGAAAAAATTCTTACAAACCTTCGGTAATAGCCCGCCAAACCAAGGAAGCTACGAATATCGGTTACATTTGTGGGTCTTGGACATTCTTCTACAACTTTGGTTTTTTCAGGATCAACAGTTATTCCATATTTAGAAACAATGTGACCAAGGAAAGAAATTTGTTGCAACCAAAACTCACACTTACTGAATTTCCCATACAGTTTCTTTTCTTTTAAGGTTTGCAAGATAACCCTTAAATGTCTTTCATGATCCTATTTACTTTTAGAAAACACCAAAATATCATCAATGAAAACCACCAAAAACATATCCAAAACTCATGGAAAATTCTATTCATTAAGTCCATGAATACAGCAGGTGCATTGGTTAGCCCAAAAGGCATTACTACAAATTCATAATGGCCATATCTCGTACGGAACGCGGTCTTCGGAATATCTTCCTCCTTTACCTTCAGCTGATGGTACCCAGATCTCAGGTCAATCTTTGAAAAAAACTGAGCTCCCTGGAGCTGATCAAACAAATCATCGATATGAGGCAAAGGATATTTGTTCTTAACAGTGATATTATTCAAGGCTCTATAATCATTGCAAAGTCTCATTGAACCATCTTTCTTTTTAACAAACAAAATAGGATCACCCCAAGGTGATGTGCTAGGTCGAATGAAACCTTTCTCTAATAAATCTTTCAATTGCTCCTTCAACTCTAAAAGTTCAATTTGAGCCATTTGATAAGGGGGTTTTGAAATTGGCTTAGCATTAGGAACTAAGTCAACAGTAAACTCAACTTCCCAATCTGGTATTATTCTAGGAAACTCATCAGGAAGACATCAGGATACTCATTTACCACTGGCACATCATTAATATGAAAAGTTCCTTTATTTTCAAAGATGTGTGCAAGGTAACATTCATTTCCATCTTTTACAAGTTTCTAGGCCTCTTGATATGTTATCAAAAGTAAAGGTTCATTCTTGTAAACAAACTGAAAGTATTTCTGAAAAGAAACTTCTTTAGCTCTACAGTCAATCGTAGCATGGTAAATAGAGAGCCAATCCATACCGAGGATAACATCAAACTCTACTAGAGGTAGAAAAATAAGGTTTGCAAGTAGGTTCTTTCCACAGATAAGGATAGGAAGATTCTTATAAATTCTCTTTGCCTCAACATTTCCCCCAGGTGTTTTTACCAAAATTTCAGAAGTCATTTCTTGAGATGGTATTCCCATTTTACTAGAAAAGGATTCAGAGATGAAAGAATGTGTAGACCCCGAATCAAACAACACACTGGCAGAATCTGAAAAAACAAACAAAGTACCTGATACAACTTCATTTGATGGCCCGACATCTGCTAAAGTAGTTGCAAAGGATTTTACCACCCCTTTCTGCTTGTAGTATAACTGCTTCCCATCACTCAAGATCTTTGTCGGACACTCGTTTGCATAGTGACCCATCTCATTGCACTTATAACATTTCACTAACTATAAATAAAATTTGTTCTTACCTTCACCTTGATCCTTTTCAGTGCAATCGCGAGCCTTATGTCCCATCTTACCACATCGGTAGCACTTTCCAGAATTCAGAAGACATTCCCCAGAATTCCTTTTTCCACATTTATCACAAACTGGAATCTTAGTTCTCTTACCATCAGACTTTTTTGAAGAATTCTTACCTTTCTCCTGCCACCTCAGTCTCTTCTTCTGCTGGTTGTTATAGAACACTTGGTCATCGGAAAACTCCATTTCCACCTTCGCTGCACATCGAACAAGCTTTTCATAACTTTTAAACTCACGAGAAGCTAATGCCCTTCGATATTTTGGCTTTAATCCTGAGTAAAAATGATTGATTTTACTATCAAGGTCTCAGATAAAATTTGGAGCATACCTTTCCAATCGAGTGAACCTTTCTTCATAGGTAGCCATAGAGTATTCCTCTTGCCTCAATTCCAATAATTTCTTTTCCATCCTATGTCGAACAGCTTTAGGAAAATACTTCTCAAGAAATATACCTTTGAATTCATCCCAGTCAAGAGAATCAGTCTCATCAGCGTCCCTGATATTTTTAACCATCGACCACCACTGATCTGCTTCACCCTCCAAATGGTAAATAGCAAGACTATCCTTTTGATGGTCTGAACACCCCATGACATCGAAATTCTTCTCCAGTGCTTTAATCCACCCTTCAGCTAACACATGGTTAGATGATCCTCTGAATTATGGGGGATGTTTCCTCATGAAATGTTCCACCACTGACATGTTCCTCTGTGGTTGATATGGCTGATCTCGTGCATGGATACCACCACCATTTATCACTTTATTCAACTGCGCCATTACTGCAAAAAACTGTCCAGTTCCAATTCTGACCACTTCTAGATTCTGATTCTGAAGGTTATTTCCTTCTGTATGCCTTCCTAGCACTGCTTCCCTGTTTCCTCTGCGGAAAACCATTCTGAACAAACATGTCTTAGATGAAGCAACATGGTAATCTTCAAATGCTATATCATTTCAAAAAAAAAATTGGATAATCATTTAATAGAATTATAACTCCTAAAGTTATCTAAACCGACCTTTGATACCAATTATAAGGCCCCAGCCTTAAACCATACTTAATTTTGTGATATTACAAGATTACACGTTGATGATCTTTTCAGGTTTAGAGTTTTAGAGAATTATATCATAAAACTTTCATTACATTCCACATATAAACAAAGTGGTTACATAAAGATATTATTCTTTATTCCCATCAATGGAAACACATTTAAAATAAAACATGGATTATTTCTTGACACTTCCTTGACACTATCATCATATCATGTACCTTTCCCTTGACCTGTGAAAAACATTTCCAAAAAACTTGGGATGAGCATAAAAAGCTCAGTATGGGTTATAAAAACATGGAAAGGAATCATGGGTACATATATACATAAGGATGAGATCATAATTTACCCACAAAACATAGGCACTTTAACATATCTCATAAAATCATGAACAAATCATAGAAATCATAAGACATAAAAGTAACTTGAGGCATTCATAACATTCTTACGTAGGGAGTAACCCTCTTGGTTACGTTTGGAATACCAATCACAGTATATTCCCTAAATCTCTTCGGAGAAACCTTAACGTTTCACTCCTTCACGTTACCCAATTCATTGTAGAGCTATATCGGGCTCACCCGCCCTTAGTTTATCACGGAACCACCCATCTTCATAATAATGGCCAAGAACCATAACATAATCGTATCACATAAAACATTCATAAAGGAAACATAACATTTCCACATTTCAATCACAAGATATCAATACAACACAAAAAATATTTTGAAAACCATTTTCAATACCAAAATAAAATAAAATTAAAACATGGTATTTATTTTTCTTTTAAAAAGATGGTATGGCTTGTAGAGGAAGCCGAAACTCAAATAATGGTCACGACGGTAGAGAAGTCGTTTTCGCCGCATACGTATGACAAAAACATTCCCTTTTGTCGTTTAGTAAACGCTTCATATAAAAAATATTCATTTTGAATAAACGTAAAAGTCAAAGGGGTTTATACACCGTATAAAATAAAATATGCCTCAATGAAAGGAGATTGAGATGAAATCCCATACCTCGTATCCGACTTGACCCGACCGTTATTTAATTTCCTGAATAATAAACTTGAGTTAATATCTAATTGCTTATGAACCTTTTTCAAGTTCATTATTCCTTTTATACCATGTTATGAACATCATGTAATCATTTAAGTTAATAATGTTCATTTTGTCGGTATTTGGTTCTTAAGTCAAAAATAGACTTCTTACACTTACATGTTGTTAATTTGGTCAAAGGTTCATTATATCCAGAATTATATTAATGATTTGGATAACATATATATCATATATATTCATCATATACATGTATTTATAATATTACATCACATTTAGAGGTAAGAAATGAAATGCACCGTTCATGGAGACGGTAAGCCGTACGTACGCATGAACGCTACTTCCATTTCTATTTCGTATTTTCTGGAATGGAATCATAATGATATAAGAGTATATTATAATTACAGTATAATAACATATATAATATCATTAACTTTATCCTTTACACATCCCAGATATGGTATTAACAAATCAAATCACTTTCAGGGGCGGTAGTCCGCACTTCCTAAAATGAAGATATCGTCTTTACCTATAATGGAAACCATAAAGGTATGACATAAATGAAAAATACAGAAGATTAAGGAAATAATAAACATATTATATATCATATATAAAAATAGTGACATCATAATGGCCACCTTTGAAGGTGTTAAATGAGTATTGAACAATCATCGTTTCGGGAGGCAGAATTTTTCCATCCAAGGAAACCGTATGTTCTTTAACCATTTGATGTATTTGTGTGAGAGTGTAGCTCAAATGAATCTTATAAAAACATCCTAGTATATTGAAGATACTGGTGTTGTCACAAAATAAGTAAATAAAAAGTGTTTAGGGGGTTGGAGAATCAAAATAAAACAAATGAACATGAGATAATGAATTAAGTTTAAAAGGGTAACTCCTTTTGATTTGAGCCTAACGGCTTCCTTTGAAAGGATTATTCCAAAATGGAATCCTCTAGGATGAAGAGAGGGATGTGGAGAGAGTAAATGGTCAGGGGTTGGCCAAGACAAAGGCTTTAAAAGTGTTTGAAATGAGGTAGAGGTGGGGGCCTTTTATAAGAGGAGAGGAGGGGCACTTTTGGAAAGTAAAGATAAGTTAATTTATTTTAAAACGATTTTCGGATTCGAAAGGTCCCACATTGCTATAATTAGAGGATAAGGTGATAAGGCTTCTAAATCCACTCATACAATTGGTTTTTTCCATGTTTAGGTTTTAGATGATTCATTATCTTTCCATTTTATTTAAATCGTTAAATAATGAGGTCATCGCTGCATCATCATGATGTCATAAATAATGTAATTTATTTAAAGTATTAAAATTATAAAACAAATACTATGATGTAGGAAATAGTTTTATCTTTCAAATGACTATTTATAATCAAAAATATGATCTTTATAACCCCATGTAAAAATTGTTTTCGTAAAACATATTATGTTTGTGTCATTTTTACTTTTACATTAAATAAAATGTTATTTATGTCATTTCCCAACCAAAGTGGATCCATGGGCTCCCCAAGTTTACCCATGGCTTGTCTTGGTCGGGAATGACACAACCAATGATGGTAGGACATGTGTAAAGCTCATCTCATTTTATTAAAGAATTATTTTTACCTTAAACTACACTAATTACCACTAGTCGTGATTAAAAATTTAATAAGTTACTATTCACCAAAAAATTATTTTATTCTCATTGAACCACATTTTACATCTTAATGACAACCATGTATGTCGTATTTTTAAAATTCAAAACACAATGATGGCAAAAATTCATTTAAACAGAAAACCAGTTTTTATAAGTACCACTTAGTGGTTTCACTATTCATCAAAAATTGAAGTTTTTCAGAAAATTACCAAATATCCACCCTAAGATATATTTTATATTCCGAATTCAAAAATGAATTCTATTTCACAAAATTCAAAACATATAAGTCACATTAATAAATTTAATAATTAATTCCCGCTGTCAGAGCAAATAGCGTGTTTTTATAAAACAATAAGTATCAAAAGATTGACACCAGTTTAAGTCTAATTTCAAAGTGAAATTGATTCCAATGACCACCATTGGATTATATGGTAAAAATATATTCAAATTACACATTAATACCAATTAAAAAGATAATATAATCATATAAATGAATTAGATTAAGAAGCATTTTTGATGTAAAATGCAGTATTTTTCACTATTCATTAAAAAAATGAACATTGTCAGAAAAATACCAAAAATTCACACAAAGTAAATTTTGATTTCCCAATCATAAAGAATAAGTTTATTTTGACAAACATAGTTTATAAAATTTTCAAAAGATAGATTTAAAAAGGGTTTTCCATCATAAGGCGGTAAAACAATCTTTTAAGAATATTATTGTATTCCATGTTTAAGATTGGATTTATTTTCATTTTTAAGCCTCTAAAACACTATCTTAATCATTAATAGACATAGATAAAAATATCTATTATTCATTACTTACATGGGATGTTACAATCTAAGGAATTAGATATTTTGAATCTTGGGGTGAGTGCTGCTAGCTTTCCAACAATAGTAAGATATTAATAGAATTTAATACACATTAGTTAATATTATAAAAATTTTACAAATTATTTACTCTTAATTTTTAAATTTTTAAATAAAATTTCATCAAAAATACCTCTATGATCTATACTTGAGATATATAAAATTCTCACCAAAACAAAATTCTAGTAATGGTTTAAGACCATTCATGTTATACTACACCATGAATAGAAATCATATCTGCTAGATAACCGCTTCCTAATTTTCATGAAAAAAAGGTTAGTGAGGAAGAATTATCTCTTTATTTACAGTATATAGATGAAAAAATGGATGTATAATGTTTCATGTTATACTCCATGTCCACTGATCTTAAGTATAAATTTTAAGATAAGGATCCATAAAATATCATCGCTTTCTTATGGGGTCTCTATCTTGTGAAGGAAGGATCAGAGAAACATGAGAGCTATAAGGAAGTATTGACATGGATTCTTGGTGAGTCATAAACATCTGTCCACATATGATAATGATTATTGGATACATTGAGTGACTATAAATTTTGGGTTTTAAGAACCCAGATGTGTTGTACCCAGATATCATTTTATCAACACTATCTAAAACCCTATCAAATTTTATTATGAATTATAATATAATCAATTGGGTGAATAATGTTTTTGAACTTCTCACCCGTATTCCCGATGTTGATAAATTCATGGGGTGTGAAAACACCACTGCATTATAGAAAATAAGAATGGGATTCACTAGGAAAACATACAAAAGACTCATTATAAGTATAATTATCTGTATAACTACCCTTAAGTGAAGATTACTATCCATTGGAAAATGGATGGAATGTGATGTGGTATATTTTTCATCTTTTATGTTGTGACACTAGATGTAGAATATCACCCAACAGAAGAATAAAGGGGAATCATCAAGTGCATTCACTATTATGTAAACAAAATACTAGAAATTGAAAATGAAATATATATGTGTGAATCATATAACATCTAGTTATGGAATTAATTACTTTATAATGAAAATGTAGAGTGGTTGAAAAATATCATTCAATATGGATTCATAAACACTTGATATCATAAGCCACAAGTTAGATGTCACACTTTTTTACAAATTAATATGACTAAATTACCATTTAGTGATCATGATAGAAGGTTAATAGAGGTTACATATTGTTTACACACTAATATGTGATGTTCTACTCAAGTACTTTCTAATGTTTAACACTAAATTTTTATTAAATTTACTAAAAAATTCTTTTGGTAGAGGTATATGAAAAAATGAGGTATAGGTATGATTCCAATGATAAGTTTAATGGTATTCTTAATAAAGTATAAAATCAAATTGGTAATAAAATAATGAAAAAATTATCAGATAGATGTTTTGAATACCTTAATCAAGAAATTTTTTCCTATCATTTAGAGTACGAGATCATATATCAACTCACTCGATGGTATAAAATATAGTGGAATGGTGTTAGTGGATGGAGGTATCATACCTTGTTGTACATGGTTAGGTCGATGATTAGTCATGGAATTGTTACATTATTGTTTGGTGTATACAAATAATAGACCACAATATAAAAAATTAACCATGTCCTAAATAATGTAAAAAATGTTATTTTATTAAAGTTATATACTCAAAAGAAAATATATTATCTAATTTTTACGCATGGGGTAATGAGATGTTTATTAAGGCTAGATCAAGAACAAACAAGAAACCTGAGGAATGAATTTCATATTTATTAGGTATCCCAAGGAGATAAGGTTATAATATCTATACAACCCTTCATAAAATAATGTAATTATCAAAAGAATATTCATATTTATTGATATTGAGAACTTCCTCAAAGAGGGTAGAATGAGGAATATTGAATTCGAGGAACTTCATGTTCTTGATACACAATAGTTAGATCAGTAACCATTTCCACATATCCCCATAGATGAATTTATTCCAAAAACACATGTGCTTTTTCATGTGAAATATAGTTATGGGATCTTTAGAGATATGGGTTTTATTCCCTGATAATGGTAACACAATATTATTTAAAAATGATGATCATATCTCCTATATAATTCAAGTACAGAGATCATAACTTGAAATATGGAGATGAAGTAAAGAATTCTATGATTGATCAATGTATCTGAACCATGATTTGGTTCTGATTAATCTTACATTGAATGTAATACCCCATGGCTGTAAATGGGTATTGAAAAGAAAGAATTAAATGGTAGGCAATGTTAATATAATTAAATAACAACTAGTATATAAATTTCTTAGACAATGTCTAGTTATTGACTAAGATGAAACATTTTCTCCTGATTTTGTGTTTAAATTATTCTTAATTTTATTCATTACATCTTACATTGACTACATGATCTGTATTATGGATATTAAAAATGTATTTCTTAGTGAAAACCTTTAACATGACATTTATATGTCCCAAACATAAGAGTATGTGACACTATGAATGAAAAAAATGAAATTCATGTTAGAGGGATTTATTCAAGGATTGAAGAAAAAATACAATTTACTGAAAATTTGATAACATTTATCCATAAAAGTGTTTTATTTCATTAATAATTAACGATAATTTGACCAAATGCTTCTCTGTGAGTGATTTACATTATGCATCTAAAGTTATACAGAACAACATCATTTTTTACTAATCTAAGATGTTACGTGGACTATGCTAGAATACATATATTGACATAATACAGAAGATATTAATAATGAAACAATCCAATATATGATTTGTTCCAGTTTCACATGTTATACTTCATTCCAAGAAAATTTATCATCAAATAAAAGAAGAATGAGACAGAATGAATAGTTTCCCAAAATATTCTATAATGAGGTCTATCATGTAAAATATGTTATTTAAGAGTCTTTATGTTGATTATTCATTGATAATGGTATTGATATATTAATCAAATAAAGGAAAAAATTGGAATATTGTGTAGACCATCATTATGTATCTGAGGAGAACTAAGTATATGTTCTTGGTGTATCGAAGAGATGAAGATATAGTCAACTATGGTCATATAGATTCTATATTTTAGATAGATCATAATTATCTGATGTCATAATCTATATATATATATATATAATCATTATTGGAGAGTTTTATGATTGAGGTGGTCAGAGCAGCCATTTATCGCCTATTCTATAGTGGAGTTCGAGTATATTATGTTTTATAATGTAGCCAAGGAATCTATATGAATTTGATTTTTCTTCCTTGATCATGTTGTTGTACATAGTTGTTAATACCTAATAATATTTTACTAGGATAACAACGTAGTATTTTTTTCACTCCATGGAGCTAAGTTCCTATTGAGGGAATGACCTAAAATTAAAAAAAATCCTAGTTGGGGGATATTTATAAAGAGGTAATGATATAGAGAGAAGAGTATCTATGCAGAAAAACATGGAAGATTCCTTTACCAAGGATCAATATCAGCATATGACTGAATATCTATTGAGAACTAGTGGAATTAATGGGGTTGTTTTTGGGTTATAGTGAAATGAAAATCTTTTGGAATTAGTGTCTCATAACCTCCATGTTCAGTATGAGATTATAATATTTTTAATTAATTATTATTGTAAACATATTATTATTTATCTATATAAAATTTTAATGTGATAATTTATTCTTAATATATGTTTCAAAGAACTATTATAGATGTTACCATCTATAATGTGAATCTATTTGTTATATAACATTATTCAGGAATCATATTATATTGTTGGAGGATATTGTCTAATGGGGAACAAATGATATAATATATTATTGATTTGTGGATCATAATAAATTTAGGAAACTTATCATGGTGTTCTCCCCTGTTAATCTCTATTATAGGACGTTATAACATTAGACCCTGGAAATATGAAATCCAAATTTATATGTGTTATTAGATATTTCGATATAAAGATGTGTGTAATGATCCTTAAAAATTAATATTGTCATTAATACATAAAAAAATCGCGTAGTTTTATATATTAATGAAAAATGTGAATACATTTGTTCACAACCAGGTAGGGTATTTTTGGTGCATCATGAGTAATATTATATTAATGGATAATATGGGAAACAATTTATCATTTATCTCATTTAATATAGGATTATCTCTCTGTCTATTTAATAAAAAAAATTGCAACATTAATCCATGAATATGTTGTTCAGTGGGTGAATTGATTTGTATAATGTCAAGGAATATGAAGTCAACTCTTTTTTTTCACCACTATAAAATATTCATCATTATCGATATTGTGATTGAGGGATTATATTACATGGTAAAGTCTTGTAGGTGGTTGGATGTCATTGAGATGTTAGCTTGATTATATATGAATTCCTTGCCATATTTATAGATTCCAACCATGTAATATATATGGTAATGACTAATTCCATTGATAAAGAGTCCTAGAGGGACACACCGTAATTGTATAAAAAATATGGACTAATTCTAGTGTTGAATTTAATGTGTGAATAAATAAATGTATTCATGTTTTGATGATCATCATAATTCAATCACAAGTTATTTGATGGAATAAATTGTGTTAAATAATAACTATTAAATGTTAGTTTCCTAGTTTTGTGAATATAATATTTATCTTATTTATAGTATAAATAAGGAAATGAATTTATTTAATTAAATAGTCTTTATTTGAGGAATGCTAAATTCTGATGGGGGAAATATGATCACATCTAATTATCCAATTATAAATAACTTATTTTTATTTTTATTATTAATGTGTTTCTCATGAAATATGATTATTATTATTATTGATGTTGTTGTTTTTTTATTTAAGTCCATGGAGTTAATTAAGAATATTAGAAATTCTTAAAGGATTTTGTAAAATTTTCCATCACAAAAAACCATAATTAATATCTACTTTCATCTAATTTTATCTAAATATATCAATTTCTTAAAGTAAATGTTTTTCTATGAAAAATGGATAATTGGTATATATCTGTACATATATATAGATATATATATAGATATATATCTAGATTGATATATCTACAGATATACCTCGATATATCTTGATATGTAATGGGATATATCTAGAGACATATTATGAAATATACCTGGATAGATATTACTAAAGATATATCTTGGAATTTATAAATAAATCTATATTCCTCCCCTATCATGTCCTCAAGAGAGAACCAAGAGTTATCCATCATCAAGAAGAATATTTATATTGATAACAATGGACAATGAAAGATATCAATATGAGCTGTTCTAGAACTGGGAAATTCAATGACATTGATCTGAGATAGTCATACACATCTGTATTGTGGATATGTGACTCTATACTAGAATCAAGAAGCACAATTATGTATCAATAAAATATATTCCACTAAATTATCATTTTAAGATGAATTACATGTCGTGTTACTTCCAAAAATTCTAATAAATTTAATATAAATTCCATTTGAAGATCATCTCCCTCATGTTAAAATTTTATAGTGTAGTCCATTAATATACAAATTTCGTTTGACCATATCTAATGATCATGTGATTATACTATTACATCTTATTTAAGTCTAAATTTTAACTATGACATATATTAAAATAGGATCTTCAACTATTACCAACATCTACTATAAATAAGTCTTTATATATCATTAAACATTACTAAAATATGGTGTAAATATATAAAGTGATTGCTAGGAATCAGTTGTTGAGGCCTACCGTTGGAGTATGAAGAAGATATTGTAGCACTAGTAATGATCCACATTCAACATTTAGGTGTGATTATAAAAAATAAACCATTGAATAATGAAATAGAAAAATAATTACACTCATTTGGAGGTAGAATCTCATTCGTTAACTCTATCCTTATATCCTTTCAGATGGAAAACATAAAATTCCTCAATATCTGCAGAAACGTTTTGAAAAAAACATTAAAAAACAAGAATGGATTAATTTAGGGTATCTATTTATTAAAGAAACATCTATTAAAGTATCTTTGTTAGGCTGGTGAGACACATTTATAAATGAGTTATCAAAATTTTAAATCAATAAGAATACATCTAATCCATGGAACATATTCTATTTCTGGAATTCATCAAAAGAATATATTTATTGGGGAGAACAATGGGAGATAAATATCGGGGGAATGAAAGATCATATTAGGTTATAGAAGGGACTCTTATATGGATCATACTCCACATGTCTCTCAATATCATTTGTGAGAACTCAAAATTTATTATTGGGTGTTGTGATATCCCTGTGTATTCCATAAAATTGTATTGGTTCCCCTTGAATTTTAATTAATGTCATGTTTGAGATAAAACATTTCAGAATGAATTTAATAATAATTGATTACTGAAATATTCCACTAAAATTAACTGTGAGTACTTATTTATAACATTCAACTATTAGATGAATAAAAACACTATTATTTCACCACATCACCTACTAAAAGATTTTAGATTTCTGATTTCTGAAATTCGTACCATGTGTAGTGGGAGATTAATATATGGGATTATATATTATGGTGCAATAATAACAATAATTAAAATATATAATTATATTATATAATTAAAAATGGTGTAATCCCTAGTAATGAAATAAAAAAAATTAATCCAATAGGTTTCCATATTTGAATTGATCTCCTATCGAAGAGGAAATAACACCCATACCCTATTATTAGAGTGTTAATTGGTGCAAATTATCTGAATCACCAATGATGGTTTGAAATATCACTCATTGATTAAGGGTTTTACTATTCATGACATTAAGTTCCAACTATGGATAGGGAAATTCTTTAAATGTCAAATATATGTCCATACTCAACGGTCTTCTCCACTATAGAATCCACAACATCATCCATTTTTTTGTGGAAATAGAGTTTTCCATTGTAAATGATTCCCTACATTTTATTGATCAATTTTAGGGGTCCATCATATATGAAATAAGAAATTTAATTTACTCGGTTACCCTATTTATAGGCATCAAACCGATATTGAGAGTGGGAAACACAATTGATGATTCCTTTATCACTTATAGATACACTAGATCTCTAAATAACACATAATTTTATCTTACTTATCACATTTAATTATATTAATTTATAATATGTCCATCCCAGATATGAAACATACATAATTATTTTGGAAAAAATGTTTCATTGGTGGTGGTGTTTGTTGTAAATATGGAATATTTTAAATTAATTACCATTAATAGGCTTGATTATTTCATAATGTTATAAATATTAATTGAGGATATATATTATTACAAATAATTTTTTTTAATTATTTTTCATAATAATAATTGAAATCTAATATCTCGTAATATTTTATATGGTTTCTAGATATCATAATGATAGTATGATAGTTAATATTGATGATTAGAAATAGTACCAATAATTATTTAATTATTTTTATTGGTTATTATTTTTGAATATTTCACAACATAATAAATCATCATAATACTATATAATTTTAATATAATAAGAAAATACAACTTAATATATATTTTTCTATGGAATTATTTATATTGGAGACTTTGGTTGAATGATTCGGATGAAATTATAGTCCTATTTTGAAAAAATATTATTTTTTTATTTATTTACATAATATAATGAAATTATAAATCTCGTTATAACATGACTAAGGGTTTCACACCATGACTAGATAAACATTGAAATATTGAAATCATCAATGATATAAATTTCATTGATTATTTTTAAATATAAATTTTAATTTACATTCATGTATCTTATGGTGCATCATATTAATGATTATGTTGTTTTTTAGAAAAATATATTATAATACAAAATAAATATCAAATTGAAAATATTTTTCATTTAATTCATAATTTTTGAAAATATTTTGTTTATTATTATATAGATTGAAAAATTATGGATTTTCAATTATTGTCAGATTAGTAGCGAGTTTAATGAATGTTTTAAAATTATAGTGATTTTTTCTTTTAATAATTGGTCACATGGACATATTTATCAAAACATTATTTTTTAAATAGTTCAAAAACATATAATTATTATTTAATATATTTTTTTTATTCTAAATAAAAATAAAATTTTCAATTTATATTTATTTGGGATGAATATTCCCAAAATAATTAATAGATTTTTAATTGATTAGTATTCACATAGAAAAACTATCAATGATAAATGATGTTCTAATTTTTTATAATTATTTGTATTATTTAAAATAATCAATTTTACTAATCAGCTTATTCTATACTAATGGATAAAATATCTATATAATATATTGATCAGATCATCTTGTATTTTTAGAAGGAGTTTCAATTTTTGTATGTTATTCATTCATTGTTATTTAGAATCATGAAATAATTTGATTCCCATGTTTTTATTGTGACAGAAGATCATGGTTGATATTTGAGAAATTAAATTTTTATATAATTAAAAAAGTATTTCATAAATGATATTTTTTAACAATGGATAAAATGTTCATGAGAGTAAAGGTATTGATTAAGCTAAAAGTGACTAAGAAATTTTTGTATTTCGGATCAGTTTCCATTTTTTCAAGATAGTAATTCTTGTTGACCTATATAAGTTAAAATAATTACCTGAATATATTTTTCCATATACTTTATAAAAGGATGATATTATTCTTGTTATAATGAAGATTGAAGATATAAATACCCAAACATACTGTGCATGTTGAAAATGACTAATCTTGTTTTTTCAATGTGAATATTTCATGAATAAAAAATTTATATATTTTGGTATATTGGTAATTAATATCTTTTTAAATATTTAATTTATTATTACTATCTTATTCATGTAGTATTAATAATTATTACATAAAATAAAATTTTATTTAAAAAATAGGATATTCATTTACTAAAATCTATGAATTCGCAAAATATTTTTTTTCCGATTTATAAAAGAGAAATGTACTATTAAATTGTTGGATTTGGTGGCTTAGAACCAACTACAATGAACATTATTGATTGATAAATACCTTATCACATATTGACTGTTCTTCTACATGACAATTCATGTTGTAATGTCTTAGGTATATCGATTTCATTAATGGGTCGTAGAAGATCCCTGCTATGGTGAGGACTCGGATATGGTCCAATACTATTATTGAGTATATGTTCTAAGGTTGGAAGATGTTATTTGAGGGGCATAAACAAAAAAAGACATTAGGGGTGAGAACTCATAAAACATTGAGGAAGCTTCTCATGGTGTGCGCCCGTGCTAATATTTAGGAGGATATTTTGAGAACGTGACCTGCCAGCAGGAAATCCACATTTCATAGTGTCATTGGATGATCCTATCTGTGGACGTTTGTATTGTTCCTTAGACATTAAGATTATTATTAATGGGTATTACAAGTTTCACACTTAGATGTATTGAATAAATGGTGATGGCACATTGTTCATAGTGAGGTAGGATATGTTGGGTGTGTCACAAGTAATATAGCACATGGATTGATGGAACTATCATGAAACACACTTGATTCAAGATATAAATATAATGGTATTACATTACATGGTAAGTGTTCATAGGGGGTGATGCAACATTGAAATGTTAACTTCGTTCTTATGGGTTCCTTGGAATGTTTTTAGACACTAACCTTGGATTTTAGGTTGGCTCCACCTAATGCTAGTGGGAAAGAGGAATAGAGGTTCAGACACAATTCCTATAAAAGAATCTCAGTTAAATATTAATTCAACTAGTTGAGTAAGGATTATTCCAGATGGTGGATTAATAATTATTCAAGGATGATTGATCACATTTATTTCAACAATAGTTTTTTGAGAGAATATAGTTTCGGTGAATAAAATATTTATTTATGAGTAATCCAGTGATATTTATTTAAGAAATAAATAACCATTATTAAAGGTCTAATAAATATGGTGATGGAATGATTGAAAATTGAATGTACACGCCATATATTTTAATATTCACATTTTGTAGTTTTCTAGGTATTTTTGTGAAATAATATTATTTATTTCATTAAATAATATTAATTGATCTTTGCTAGGCCCATGTCATGTAATAATAATAGTCAACTTTTATTATTATACATAGGGTATTACTAAGATTTAAATTAATTGAATAAATTATTTTGGGAATGTAAATATTTTTATTATTATATGTAATTAAAATCCAAATTATATAATTCTCATTAGCCTAGATAGTTTGGGTGGTTGTGAACCACTAATCTAGAGAATGATCTCATGTCAAAGAGAGAATTATTTTTTCCAGGAATGCTCTCAAGCCAAGAGAGATATCCTCCTCCACCAGATCAAGGAGAGTGCTTTGCAAGAAGCTCCCATGGCGATCAACGGAAGACATCGCAAATGAAGGATCATCCATGCTAGCACCCATATAACCCTTCAGCGATGTCCAGAGATATGCAGTACACATTCGAATCTCCTATAGAAGAATCCTAAACATGTATTCCGCGACACAATGATGGATCACAATAGATCATTACTAGAAACATCAACGAAGATAGAATTCAATCAAGTTAATTTCTATATTTATATTAAATTAATTATAATCAACATATGATGGTCCTCTCTATGGTTCTGAGACTCCCTTACATTCTTTCGTTCTTCATTCTAATCTAAAGATCCATCATTTTATTAATGCGATGGATCACATATTTATCGTTGTTCAAGGAAAAATTAACTTTTGGAACACCCACCAATGTGCTTCCACTATGCCAAGATACTACAAGTGGTATCAGAGGGGTTATATAATTTATAATAATTATTTAGTTTTTCATTAATGATTTACACATTTAATAATTTAGATTTTTTAATTCAAGTTAATCGTTATGAAAATCTGAATCTAGAGATGTGTTCCTCCTCTCTCTTTTCATGTTCACCTTACAGAAACGAATTTTTATTTTATTTTTGATTAAAATGAAACATAGGATATCATCCAGAGGATCCCACCATTCTTGGTCGTACAACACAAGAACACATGGAATATATATGGAAATACAATCCCTGTAGTCTTGGTTCAATGCATTAGATTGGACTTCAAAACCAGGTCGTGTCATTGGATCCAATCTAAGTTTTTATGACTCCATGTGTTGACCAGTCATAGGTGCAAAATTGTTTTTAGATTACACGCCTTGTGGCCCATTGAACACAACATGTAATCGATTTGGGTTTGGGTAGTACAATGGACACTGTACACTGCTTTCCCGGTGGGAAACTGTGTAATGCAGATACTACATGACGTGTGTCCCACTGAACATGTCGTGTACTCTACTTCTGAAGTACATCTATAGGACATGTCCTTGGGAGTGTACATCAGATGGACGGTGAACAAAAGTACACACCATGTTTTCAGTACTACATACCTTGTAATCCTTCAAATTATGAATATTTATTAAAGTTAATTATTATATTATACAAACCCTTGATACGTGTACCATTCTGAAGGTGTAAAGATGAGGCACAACACATGATAGGTGGTATAAATGTGTGTTTAATCTATCATATGTGTTATGTTCATTTCTACACACTGGGTTGTTATGAATGGAAATTAACTAGATGCCTCTAAGGTACAAGTTACATACAAGGATAATTTCTAAAGAATTTAGTTGTTTAAAATTAGGATGGATGATAATGTCAAGGAAATTAAGAAAAAGTGATTAAGATAAAAGGATTGATTAATTAAAGATAATTAATTTATTCGACCATGATTTATCTTAAAAATGAACAATTAAGTAATTTAATGCTAATTTTATTTATGTGTAAATATCATTGCTTCTATGGATGATTAGGAGCTGGACCAAGACCATTGTATGTGAATGGTTTATTTTAATTAATTTATTTATATTAAACTTGTTGGAATGTCAACCTTCTCTTCATTAATATGTACGAAATGTGCGCCCAAGGATTCATTTATGCAAAACCCTATTCAACCCCTAACATGTGAGTGAGATAAGATCACCTGTAATGGATGTATCTCCCAAGCTAATGGAGGCGGCTCAATTTAGGAGCCATTGTGAAACCAATCAAATGGGATACAAAGGTGAAAAGGTGGAAAGATCTAAACACAAACCCAAAAGGTACAAGGTGTTTCTCCCCAAGGTCTTGGGTTATTTTATCAATGGCTAGCTAAACTAACCAATAGACCAAGCTAATGATCATACCATTTATTTTACTTTTTTAAGTTTTATGGGTCATTTATTATGGGTGTGTTTTCATGATCACACAATTAATGAATAAAAAAAGACTACAAGATGGAACTAAAATAAGACAGACATGTGCATAAATATTATCTTAAAAATAGTTAATCACTTATATATAGCTAGTCTAATATTAACATGCAAGTAATCAATGATAACAAAATTATAATTTACATATAAGGATAAAATACCTCAAAGAAAATATTTTGCCTGTATAGTCTTCCATAATCTAGGATAGAATCGAACCATAGTTCAAAGTGCTTGACTAACCCTATTTGGGGTGATTTCAATTATCGTGGAATTATAATTCATGGTTTTAGGTTTACATGACTCGGTTCACATCATTTGTGACTGGAATAGTAGGACCTATTATGAACAAGAGGTAATGTTTGTGGAAATTCAAAATAAATGGATTTCAGGATTGGGGAGTATACTCAGCATATCGAGGAGTGGTGAGTTAAAGTAGCTGGCATTTAGAATGCCTACAAAAACCCCTTCATGTTGCTTGTCCAACCTTAGTCTGGTTAATGTGATGGGAAATATGAATCATTACCACAAGAATATTTTGGAAACAGGATAATCTGATGTCAATGGTGAGGGAAATTGGATTTTGATAAAAATAGCAGGAGACTAAAAACTATTAGATTATTTATTTGTCTCAGTTTTATCATGATAATTTATTAAACCTTTTATCGTCTTAATATTTAGAAACAAAAAGAAAAAAGACTTCAAACATATCATTTTGAATCATAATCAAGAAGGTAAAATATCTCACCGACCACAATTTACATGAATGGAATAGGTGTTAACACATTATCCTTCACCATAAGAGAAAATTGTATGTGCTAGAAGATTGTGATTCAGTTGTACCGAGAAAATATTCCAGTGGTGAGAATTATCTCTCTATATTAAACATGTGAATGATGCCACATATGTCCAATTTTTCATAATATCAACCATGTTTAATGAGATCATTAAGGAACATGAAAACATAGACGCATATATCATGATGTCTCACCTTATGTATCTCTATCAAGAGAAGGAGAGACATGAGAGATTTGAGATTTCTAGTGATTTGTTCACAAAAAATCTTGGAGCATCTCCACCATTTGGGTCTCTTGTAGTCCAGCTTATTTTATATACTGAACTCCTAAACATATTTGGGATTATGTTACCAGATGATTACATATAGATCTCATCCTATCTCATTTTCCAAGACCATCTCTAGATTTTTTATCAAAAAACATGATAAACAATGAGAATAGTCTATCAGAACTTTTAACCTTAGTATTCTAGTTAGATACGAACCTGGGGTGTGACAAACCCACAATCCCTATGATGAATAAGAAAAGGAAGGATAAGGAAAAGGGAGAAAAGATTCATAAATGATCTGATTCCCCTGACCACCATCCGTCCATGAAGGTGAAGATCATGAGGCAGGGAAAGGAATTTGAGGTGGTATGTTATTCATGTGGAAATCATGGAAACTAAAAGTGGAATTTAAACTGGAACATGGGGATTATAAAGGTGTGTTTTTTATCATGTGTGATCATTCCATATCTACTCATTGGGTATTAAATACAACTTGTGGGGCTCACATTCGTATTAAATTGTAGAAACCAGATATATTTAGAATGATTTCTAGAGGGGAGTCGGTTCTTCGAGCTTCCAATGGGGTAAGGATGGATTTGCTGGCCATTGGTGATTTCCATCTCTCATTCCCAACTATAATGCTATTGGTAATATGTAACTATTATTATGTGAATAATGTTACCTGAGAACATATTTTTCTATATCTTGTTTGTATATGGATGGATATATTTTAACATTTTCAAATAAGGTTTGTTTCTTTTATAAGAACAAATTATGTTATGATATGGATCATTTGAATAATGGGTAGTATGTAATAAATAGAAAAAAATATTTTTTAAAAATTGATAACAAAACAATCTCACATGACTCATACATCACTTAGTTATGCAATCACCATTTTTGTCTTGTAAAAGAGAATAACTTGACAAAGCTTTGTGAGGATGGCTATTTAGACTCTACTATGATAAAACCACTTGATAGATGTCACCCTTGTTTACAAGATGAAATGATCAGCTTCTTTTCATTGGATAAGGTGAAAGGACCATAGAGCTTCTAGGATTTGTCCATAGGGATGTGTGTGGACCATTTCTAGTAGAAGTTGGTGGTTGAAATTTTAACTTCATTACATTTAAAAATGATTTGAGTAGATATAGATATGTATACATAATGAGTTATAGGTTACAGTCGTTCGATAAATTTAAGGAATTCAAGAATGAAGTAGGGAATCAGCTTGGTAAGAATATGAAAAACATCAATTAGATTGAGGTGGAGAATATAAGAACCAAAAGTTCATCATTCGTTAATGGGAGTATGGGATTCTATCTCATCTCACTACTCTATATACACTATATTTGAATGGTTTTAGTGAAAGGAGAAACCTCAAATTATTGGACATGGTACGGTTGATGATGATTCATGCGGATCTTCCATTATCCTTTAGGGGATATTAATTACAAACAATAATATACACATAAAACGGAGTACCAACTAAGGTGGAAAATGAAATTACATCCATGTTATGGAATGTAATGAAACCAATTTTTTCGTACACACATTTTTGGGGAAGTGAGGAAATTTTTATGGCCTTAATAGGTAACAAACTATCCCACCAAGGTAGGAGGTGTATATTTATAAGTTATCCAAAGGAAATATAAGGATATTACCTATATATCCCTTAAGATAAGAAAATTATTGTCACTAGAAAATCCATATTTTTTTAGATGGAGAACATCCTCGGAAAGGATAATGGTAGAATGATTAATTTTGATGAAGTCGATGCTCAAGAGACCCAATAGTTGGTACAGGAACAAGTTCCACGTGTCCCCATGGAATGGTTTCCAGAAACAAAAGTACTGTGTTGGAGCTCAAGTGAGGTAAGGGAACGTGGGAGAATTGTTTTTATAGTCTCTGAGGATGGTGAATAATTATTACTGGATAGTGATGAACCTCTCTCCTAAAAGTAAGAAGTAAAATGCTCAGAATCTGCAATAAGGCCAAAAAACATGAATTCTGATAGGGATTCCATGTATCAAAACCAAGTCTGTGATCTAGTTGATGAGCTAGTTCGTGTGAATCATGTTGGATTTAAATGGGTATTTAAGATATATCTAGATATGTAAGGTCATGTTTGCAACAATAAAGTAATGATTTTAGCTGAAGTATTTATATAGCATCAAGGAGTTGACTCGGATGAAACCATCTCAACAGTTTCCATATTAAAATCCATAAGAATCATAATGTCCAAAGGATCTTACCATGACTACATGATTTGGAAAATGGATTTCAAAACAGTATTCCATAAAGGGAATATTCAATAAGATGCCTATATGAGGAAACCATCTGGTTTTATGACACCAGTTGAAGCCAAACCAGTTTGAATGTTTCAAAAAATCCATTTATAGATTAAAGGAAGCATAGAGGTCTTGGAATATTAGATTTGATGAAGCCATAAAAGAATTTGGATTCATTAAGAATGAATGTGATCCACGTTTTTTATGTTGTTAAACGGTAATGTGGTCATTATACTAGTATTATATTTTGAGGACATCTTAGTTATTGGAAACAATGTACCAACCTTATTGTTAGTTAAGGACAGGTCGAACAAGTGTTTCTCCCGAAAGGACATGGGTGATGGAGCCAACATTCTAGGGATCAAGATAATTCATGATAGATCAATGAAAATTCACGGACTAGGTAAGGCTACATAAATTGACAAGAAACTGTATAGATTTAGTATGGAACAATACAAGAGGGAAATAGTTCCAGTGTCATGTGTCCTATATCTTTCTATGAAAATGTGTCTTTAGACACAAAAGGAGAATGATAGAATGAGTAAGATCCCATATTATTCATCTAGAGGATCAGTCATGTATTCCATGTTATGATCCAAGATTTATGTTTCTTATGCACTGAGAATGATAGGAAGATATCAAGCATATCCAGGAGAACAAAAATAGACTGATGTTAAGTATATCCTTATGTATCTGAGAAGAACTAAAAATATTATCCTTGTGTATAGAGGAGATGTGGAGCTTGTCATCAGAGGGTATGCTGATGAATTTTATCAAACTGATCAGAATGATCTGAAGTCGCAATCAAGATATGTTTTCTATCTCAATGGAGGAGTTTTTAGCATCAATAATTGAAAGAAACATGTTTTCATGGATTTTATAGTAGAGCTAGAATATATAGAGGCTTCTTATGCTGCCATGAATGTCGTTTGGATTTGGTTATTTTTCTAGGTGCTTGATGTGATGCCTAGTAGTAATGACCCTATCACATTTTATTGAGATAAAACTGCAGCGGCGACTCTTTTAAAACAATGAAGGTTACATCAATGGAAAAATCACATATACAAGATATTTCAACTCTTGAGGAATTTATATCATGGGGTTGAAGTTGTAGTGAGAAAAGTGTTCATATAAGAAAACATGGCATAACCCATGACTAAAGTCCAATCTTAGCAAAAACATGAATATCATGTGAGAGCTAGTGGGTTAAAGGTTTTTAGTACTTTTCTCTAGTCAAAGTGGGAGTCTGATTGAATTGGTGTCCCAAAACCAACTACATTTTACATTTTTCATTAACAAATACCTTATCACATATTACATGTTCTTATCTATGAAAATGCATGCGATAATGTTCTAAGGATAGTTGTTTCAATACAGGGTTATAGCATATCCTTGATATGATGAGAACCTGGAAGTGCCATAACATTGTTCATCAATATATATTCTATGAACAGATGATGTTATTTGAGGGACACAAATAATACAAGCCATTTGGGGTGATGACTCATAATGTTTCGATTCACCTTCTAATATTGTGAGACTTTGGTAATATCCAGGATGATATTATGAGAATGAGACCCTGTAGTACAAATCCACATTTTATAGTGTCATTGGATGTTCCTATATACAGATGTGTGCATTGTTCCTTAGACGTTAAGATTATTATTTATGGGTATTAAAACACATTAACATATATGTATTGATGAAAACTATGATGACACACTATTTGAAGTGAGGTAGGATATGTTGGGTCAGTCACAAGTAATACAAAATTAATAGATAATGCAAGAAAGGATTTGTCTCTTTCATTGTCATAACGAAAGTAGATATTTCCGGCCCTTTGATAGAATTTATATAACCAAAATAAATCCATGGCCACGGTAAAGTTTGGAAAAGTTCAATTCCAGAAAGGTAAATAAATAATAATTGACCACAAGGTTTGATTGAACTATAATGAAACCCACTTGATTCAAGATATCGAGACAAAGTATTACATTCCACGGTAAACATTATTAAGAGGTGGCACATCATTGGGGCATTAAATTGATTCTCCATTGGTGCCATGGCATGTTTTTAGATGTTAACCATCTTCTTTAGGTAAGCTCAACCTAATGAATCTAAGAAAGAGTCTTGGAGGGTCCCACAGTAAGAGGATCCATGTATCTTAGTTAAATGTTAATTTAACAAGTTGAATAAAGATTATTCCCGATTATGGTTTAATAATTATTCAAGGATTCATAATCCCATTTATTTCAGCACTAGTTATTTGAGAGAATATATTATTGGAGAAATAATATATTTTCTATAGAGTAATGAAATGATATTTATTTGACAATTAAACAGCAATTAGTCGAGGTCTAAAAAATATAGTGGAGGATATAATGAAAATGAATGGTACACATCATGTATATTAATATACACGCCATTTATTTTTAATGGGGATTTCGGAGAAATAATATTATTTCTTTCACTAAGTAATATTAGGTGTAATTCTCTTGGTGCATGTCAAGTAATAATAATAGTCAACTGTTATTATGAGAAATGGGGTATTGAAAATAATTAAATGAAGTGAATAAATTCTTCCAAGTAATTAATTTATTTTATTATTATATGTAATTAAAATCACAATTATATAATTTGCATTATCCAAGCCATTTTTGGGTGGTTGGGGACAACATACCTAGAGAAAGCTCCCAAGTCAAGAGATAATTATTTTCTTCCAATAACTCTATCAAGATATGAAAGACACCCTCCTCCACCGGATCAATTAGAGCACTTTATAATAGGCTCTCAAGGCATTCAAAGGGAGACATTTCAAGAGAAGGATCATACATGGTAGCACCCAGAGATCCCTTTGGTCACTTCTAGGGATATATGGAACATGTGTGGATCACCTTTATAGGAATCCAACACTTGAATTCTATGATTTAACATCATATCAGATCAGATCGTGGCTATAAATATCAATGAAGATTTAATTCTATCATGGTAATACTTGCCTTTTAATTAAATTAATTATAATCAACATATGATGATCCTCTATATGGTTACATGACTCCCTTCCTTTCATTCCTTCATTGTTCTATTCTGATGATACGACGTTATATTATCATGACGGATCTCAGATTGATCGTGATTGACAGAACAAATTAATGTTGGGTACACTCACCAATGTTCTTCTACAACGCCATGAACCTATATAAATGTCTCAAAATTCATTAATTAAGAGAGATAACTATTAATGATGGAAGTAGTTTTAATGTACTAGATAAAGTGATGTTATAGATTCCTTTAATTCCAATACGTAAAATGATATTTATATCAGTAAAAATATACAGTTATATTATATGTATTTGATATTAATGAAATATGGAAAATAATAAAACATATATATATTAGATGGGTTATTATAGAATATGTTTAATGGGTTACATAATTATTTTTTTCTAAACCATATAATGTTAGATTGAGATTTTTATGAAATCGTTTCAACCTATTTCTCTAAATGTACACTAAACATAATAATTATACTATTTTAATTCATATTTATAATCGTATAGCTTGTATGTTTATAAATAATTGGTTGAATATTATGAGAATATTTATACACAAATAGAGTTCATTAGGAAATTTTATTGAAACATAATTACACCCATTAATAAATGAATAAAATAAACTTCTAACTAACGTTGTGTAAGAGTATGATCATTTAAAAATGATATTTTTTCTGTTTCTCATGTTACTATTATGGATGATATATTAATTTTATTATCATTTAATTATTCCTTGTTAGGGTAAAAAAATGTGAAATTGTTCTACCATTTTTATATTAAACACATACAGAAGATGATATTTTTGTTTTCATGAAATTTCATCTTCATCAATGATCAAAAATTTCATTCAATGTATAATGCATACAAAATAGTTAAAAGTTTCATTAAAAATTACATTGAGATAGAAAAAGAAACCCAATAATTATCATGGTATTATACAATTAATGAAAATGATATTTTGAATTCTGATATTAGAAAGTGTTAATATAATTATTGAAACCAAAGGAATGTTACTTAAGATTCATAATGAAATTTGAGTATGAAAATTATATTCCTTATATAAACATATTGATCATAAAATTTTTCACGTCACCACATGGCCTCAATACATATTGATGAAAACATTTTCTGAAATTCTATATGAAACTATATTAAATATAATGGAAAAAATAATAGTTGAATTATAGTCATGTAGTTATTTAATAGATTAATGTCATAAAAAGGCTTCATTAATTGTTAATTGGAGTGAATTAATGGATATTCAATTATCCATGTTGTATTGAAGAAAAATGATGAGAACAACCAATTAATATATGTCTATAAAATTTTAAATTTTAATGTTTGTCATTCAATTCGTATTTTTAAATGAGTGAAAAAAATAATAGATGTCATTGAAATCTCTTAAAAATCATGATTATTGTGTTCTATTACATGGGTTTATTCACATTTACATTAAAAAAAAATTCAATCACCTAATATAGAGGTCGTTATGATTATGTTATGTCATTATTGTGGAGACCAATATACTAAAAGTATAAAAAAATTATTTTTATGAGATTTTCGAATGATGAACCTAGAATATTTAGTAACATAGATATATTTTAACTAAATGTTATTTCAAATTTATAATACATTGACATTATAATACTCCCAGGTTTATTTGGTGATCCTATTTTGATTCATTATATTTTTCTAATAGATATAATGATGCCTTAATTGAAATAATTAGTGAGGAATAATAATAATCATGATGTATCTATTACGAGTGGTTATTTAAATAGGAATTTTAATATTTATTTTCATCCTAATTATTGAACCTCACAATAATATCTAACTACGATTGATAACTAATGATAAGAGATTTGATGCCATTACGATACCATTTCCATCACTTCACCATACATTAGGAATTTTTAGATAAAACTCTTTTTGAAATTTGAAAAGCGATTAGTTGTAAATATCTCACGACTTAATATAAATAAATGCGGGAGTGTATCATGGTTAAATAAATATTTTAAACAAAAAAATATATATAGATTTTATATATTATTCTTCAATAGCTACTGGAATCTTAATGAATTAAAATTTGAGGTGAAAAATCATCCTTTTTAAAAACTATTACACCACCCCAAATCAATTATGTGGAATTAGTAATTTTACAATAATATATTACTATATTCTTGATAGTCAAAGGTAAATGACTTATTTCTTATATATATTAATCATAGTTATATTTATAATATTTGAGTTTAATGTATTACTGGTAAAATATTTAACAATGATTATTGAATATTTGAATTATGGGTGTTTTCATTCGGTTTATGAAATATGCACATGTTTTTAATGAAATGTTGGTCAATGGATTTATATTTATTATAAATAGTGTTGTTTAAATATTGGAAGTATAAAATGGAAATTTTAGGATATGTGAAACAATATATTATTATGAAAATGAATTAGACATGTAACCTCATTGAATAATATATATTATATTATATGGTTGGTTAGGGAAAGTAATTATTAAAAAAATAATATCACGTTTTTTTCATAATGATGAAATTAAGGTGATTTGATTCAATTACAAGAAACCTAGAACAAATTGAATGTTTTATAGTTAAAGTGATTGATAAAAATATATATATTTTTACCAACAAGTATTACATTCTTCAACATCATTCCATATAAGCATTGCATTTAAGTATTCAATTAATATATAATGTTTATTTCTAATTATTAAAGATATTAAAATGAAATTTTTTTAATGAATACATGAGTTATTTTCTAATAGTGTTTTTTAACGAGGAAATATTACAAATAAAATTGAAAATCAGATCATGTGGATGTATTTAGGTTATAAACTTATGAAATTTTACATATTTAAACACATATATGTTGTCACAATTTATTATTTGTTAAATATTTTCACTTATTTTTAATTATAATAAAATCCTATTTTATATTTAAATAAATAAATATTTAGATGACATGTCACAATATTAAATTAAAATAAAATTTTAATTATATTATTGTATTTATGTTTTTAAATCCATTCATTAAAAATATTTAGTATATTTTCATTTATTTATAATTCAAATAAAAACTTATTTTCAATATTGACATGATAATGATAAATGAAAAATAAATTTTTGTATTCAATAGTGTATCATAGATTTATGAATTAACCCATTGATCCTTACTTTGAATATTGAATTTATTTTTTATTGATCACATAGGTAACTATACAGAGGACTCAATTTATGATTCTAACTAGGTATGTTGATAATAATTTTATCGACTAATTTTATATATGTAGACTTTTTTATCATCCATATTATGTTAGGATACAGGATTGAGGAAATAACATGATTAGATCGAGGATCCAAATGGTATTCCTAGGTGTACATAGTAATTTATGTGGAGACATCTGATTCATTCTTTTACTAGAATTACTATAGATGTTATAATTAAGCAACATACTATACAACTTCAATCACATAGTGTTATTCACTGGTGATTTTTCCACCCTTATTCAATAATTTATGATTATTATTCCTTTTACACATCCATTTTACACCCTGAAAAAATAATTAATTAACAATAAATCTATTTTCCCTCCTTATTAACCAATCTATATATCTATTGTTTAAATAACATATATTCGATAATATTCCACCATCATATCAATAAGAAGTGTATCTTTTAGAGATAGTAGGTCATACATATCCCACTATCACTTTAGTATCCT
Organism: Viscum album; assembly: GCA_963277665.1. Lineage (NCBI taxonomy): Eukaryota > Viridiplantae > Streptophyta > Magnoliopsida > Santalales > Viscaceae > Viscum > Viscum album. The sequence goes on along the minus strand of OY728119.1, from coordinate 762,972,350 downwards.
TGATCACCATTACTCTATTGATAGATTGTTTATATATTGCTAACCATGGTACAATATATATCCATAGATCTTGCTCTCAATGAAATACTGTAGGAGACAACATACCTACCATCATTTGGATTGTGAAAAATATTTTATAAAATTAATCATCAAGAAATTTTTAACTATTATATTACATTTAGAAATATATATTTTTTTATTATCATAAGAATCATCTAAAAAATAATTGTCTCACATAATTATGTTATAGATTTTTAGTTGGAGTAAAAAAAATATGGTTGAATATAATGAATATGGGTATATAATGTGTTAGAACGATATATGAATGATATTATTTTAAGGGAACAAATTCCAATTTTTTTCTTCAATTTATTCCATACATTTGAGTGACGATGGATTGAAAAGAAAGAACAATGTGTGGTCCATTTTTAGTGAATTAATATCACACATCTTATGTATAAACTCATATTAATATATAACCATTTCTATAAAAAAATATGTATTCTAATGAATCATTTCTATAATATCCAAATGGAAGAATATTTATATTTTGAGGCTGATGGAGTTAGGGTGTATATGTTGAGAATATATATATAAATATTGTTTTGGTTGGAATGATATAATTTATATGGAACCTATTCCTATCAACCCAACTAATCAACTATGTATGCTTGTTAAAATACTTGAAGTGTATTCCTAATGACCAAGGGAAGGTGAAAAGTTTTAATGTATGAAAACTAGTCATATTTTAATGATTTAATATTCAATAAACTATACTAAAAAATGGACCCATCCTAACAATAAATGATGTATATGAGCCTTTGATTTCTAAGATCATAAATTAACATATAAAAATAAAGTATAGAATCCAAAAAATTATAAAATATAATAAAAAAAGTGAGCATGACATAAATGTTATATATTAATCTCAATAGACTCAGATTTGACATTTATGATACATAAATATCACAAAAATAGAAATTGTAAAATTAAAAAAATACATCACTTGGGATACAATTTTATGATTCACGATCACCACCCATCCCATTACATGAATAATGTTAAAGGTAAGAAACCTTTATTTCGTTTGATGTGGGTCATTTCCCATTACCTTAATTAGTTTTCACCCAATCTACATATTCCTAATAAAAGATAGAGTGTTTCACGAAGATATCCTAGATGGATTCCACCATGATTCTATATAATATAATATTCAATATATAAAATTATGTAAATATTGACATCAAAATTTGAAAATACACTTTTCAAAAAATATATATAGATATTACTTTGTTAAATAGTGTGACTTTATATATCCCGACCTTATTCTATAAGTAATTATTAACAAGGAAAGTAAATCTTGTAACAATGTAAAATAAGTATGTATCATCCCCAAATTAATAAAATAAAAAATTATAACATAATGAAATAGAATGTGTCCACAATAATTATCACATAAAACATAAACTCTAGCATCATGGGAAATTATATTATTGTAACATAGAATAACATTGTGGAACATTGGTTAGTTGATGGATGATTATTATACTTTACATTTTAAGTGTATTTAAATGAATAAATACCCACCATTTTTCTTTTCCGAATAGAATTGATATTTTTTTTGGGTTTTTTAAATATAATTTGAATTTTTAATTATAAAATTTAATTAATCAATATACATAGGGGTTGTGGTAAATTTTTTAATAATTGCAGACATATTTTATTCATGTTGGAAAATATTTATTCTTGAAAATAATCTTTTAAACCTGAAAGAGGATAAATTTTCATGTTTTCTAGTTTTTTAATCATTTTTTAAATGCTTTTGTAAGTATTTTATTTTTTGTAATATCTTGTTTATTTTTTTATGAATATTTGTTATTCGATATGATTTTTCCATTTCATAATACACTCCAACAAATTTCATATGAATTTTGTTAAACCATATAGAATTATTTTATATTCCATATGAAATTTCATTATAGTATAACATGCATATATATTTCATAAGACCAAAAAATAATTCAATTTTGAGTATTCTATTATATATAATTTCAAAAGTTTTTTGAAAATGAATCCATATTAAATAATATGGGAGAATGGATGGTATATAGATATTTTTCTTATGCTTTATAAAACATATAGAGAGTCCCAAAACAACAATAATATTTCATAATGATACCTTATCCTATCTATGTAATTTTATTTAGGGTTTAGAACACCAATTAATTTTAATGGAATAATTATATAATATTTTGTGTATTAAATCTTTCTACAAAATGATTATTAACTTCTATAAACCTATAATCATGAATAATTAATTACTAAAAACTTCACTTAATTATGATCATGGAAATAGTGATGCACACTCCTTGAGATTACCAAGATATATGAAAACTATATCACCATTTAAAAATATATTCCCTCTATTTTAATGAAAAAATATGATATAGGAACACAATTGATAGGGATATTGGATAAAATCCACTAAAAGGGAAAAATTTATGAATTTTTTACCATGTTCTAGGAATATATGAGATTGAAAAGAAGAATGATATGGGATTTTATTTTTACAGGCATTTATAAACTCCCATATTTTTAATGAAATCGAATATCAAGGGTCACCTACCCTTTTCAGTCTTGTAAATAATTGTAACATTCTTAAATATAACCATAAACTATATTTTTTGTCCTAATCAGGACTGTTTCGTTTTTTATGGTTTTTATATATTATTTATTATCATATTATTTATGAATGTATATTGGTTGAAAAAGTGATTTATAATTATAAGGCAAGTTATTTACTTTGAGCATAGATAGACCAGTTTGGTTATATTTCATGTCGTCCAATATGATTTTGAATAATATTCATTATAATATCAACATCCACACTAAAGTCTTTGTATAATTTTTAAGTAGATAAATATGTATATATTGTGGTCTTGATAAATATATTATTAAATTCAATATGGTAATTCAATTGGATATAGATAATGTATGTGTACCAACGATCCAAAACATATACATAATAGCGACTTCTAAATATTGTATCATAAGCATTTTCGATCAACATTTTTTTTATTTTAAATAAATAATCCTTTTTTATTAATTTATTTTGTTTTCATGTTTCCATGAAAATAAGAAAACACAAAATTTTAATTTTTATTTTAATATATAAAGTAAAAGTGACTGGTTTTTTAGAATATCCTTCGACATCTGAGAGAGTCAATCTTGTAATTTTTTTACTGAATGTATTATGGTATAGTTTGTTTGATTGTGATTTTATGGTAAAATTACCTCATATCAAAGTGATGTTATTTTTAAGAAGTATTCCCAAATTTTTTATATTTGTAGGGGTCAAATGCGGATGTTTTTTCATTAACCTTGAAATTGATATAAATTTACGCTATAGTACTAAAAATACTATAATATCATCTATTTATAAATATTAATTGATTAAAATACAAAAAATAAATATTTTAACACCAGTATACCCAATGGTTAATAATATAATATTGAATGATTTTGATTCCCTATTTAAACATAATACAAAATACTAAAAAATACATAGATTCACCAACTCCATTTGAAACCCAATTTTATTTCATTTCATAACTTAAAACAGCTAAATGGAATCCCATGTATGGAATTAATAAAAAATATTCAATAATTTAGTTGCCTTTATACCAAATGAAACTTATTGGGGTCCATGGGGATTAATTAAACATATTTATATTCCTTTTTATTGAAAATAGATTCTTATGTATTGGTTATTTTATTTATTGAAAACATTTATTAGGGATGGAAAATAATTGAAAAATGTATATCATGAAAATATTTACCTGGTTATAGAAATTTTGTAATTAGAAATTGAAATTTTTGAATTAGAGAAACTCAAGGTGAAATATAACATTAATATTTGGAATGATATAAATGTTTTTTTCATTTTCCTCACCACTATATCAGTTAAAAAATATTGATCGATGAAATTTTTGATGGACATTGTATTATTGTTAAATGCATGAATGATGCAGCTACATGATATTATTTTTATAACAATACTATTGTTGTTCCAACAAATATAATTAAAAATAAGGACCAAAATTATAATATATTATATATAAGGGTACTTACTCATTTATAATATTTTTTATTAGATCACAGTTCTACTTCTGAAATTTTAATGATAATGAAAAAATATAGAGATATTAAAACTATGGAATTATAAATTTTTATTTCCAATACATTCAAAACTCAACCCAAACCTTTAAATTATATCATGTTTAATATCACTTTTTATTTTTTCCCTCAAAATAAATTTTTTTTATGAAGTTACATAAAAACTAATAATCTTATGAAAAATAAAATTTTTCTTCTTTGTAATTTATTATCAACCAATGAGGAAAATTTCATTTCAATATAACAAATATATAATCCAAGATATATATATTTAGTCCCATGAATGATTAGATTTCATGAACAAAAAATTAGATTTCTTCATTGTTAATAATTAAATAGAATATTGTGATACATTAATGACACTGCTTTTAATCAATATGAAATAAATTTAGAACCTTTAAACAAGTTAAAATAATCTAAAAATAGCCTTGAATAAACTATGAGAAAAAAAGTGATTTTGATGAAAATGTATCATTTTAAATAATAAAACTATCCAATTCTGTTGGTATGTTAAGAAATAAAAGCCCCACTCATTATCCTTACAAACCTTATTTGAATGGAATGGAAAAAATGAAAGGAAAATGTGGTTGATATAGATCTTATGAGGGGATTAAAATTAAACAATGTAAAATCCATTAAATTTGAACCTTCTTATAAACCTCAATATGTTGAATATAATTACAACATTTTCCACTTTATATTGACCCTATAAATGATGGAATATTATAAATATCCTTGTATATAGTTTAAATAATTTGTACTAGTTTCATAGAAGTTATTTTCATCTCTAAAATCATTAAAAATTAAACTATTAATAAGTATGTAAATTTTAAATGGTTGATTTTTTATAATAATAAATGATATTTCAAATTTCATTCATGATTTTTTTAACATTGTCCTTAGATATGACATTGATAATATGCATGTTTCAGTGAATTTTGATTAATAGAGGGTGTCTCTTCAACTGTTGATTTATATATTCAATTATAATATCTATAATTTAAAAATATTATTATATTTACATCCATATTATATTATATCATTGAATTTGTTCTAATTATCATTCATGGTGTAATTTCAACAGAATATTCATATAGGTGGTTAATAAGACAAAAACATAAACAGAAACAAGCTGTAATGATTAATTATGTGGTGATATTATAGCAATATAAATTTACACTAAGAATAATTTAATTATTTAGTTTTTATTATTGAGATATTTAATTTTCAAATGAATTATAACAATATGCGAAGTATTTGGAAACATACATGATTTGAATGAAATAATATCTTCATGGAACTTGTATTTTGAATGATTGATGTAATGATAATTGTTTATTGATCATATAATTAATAAGTCCTATATATTTTTATCCTAGATCCTTCATTATATCATTAAAATATTATTTACCTATTAATAGTATCCTTATATCCAACCTTCAAATGTATAAAATAAATTTTTGAAATGTTAAGTTATGGTGGAAGTAGTCCAAAAAATGTACGAACAACTACTTTTTTCTTAATGGATTGGGAATATGAATAAATAATGATTATATCAATAATAATGAGACATTATATTATGTAAATGATAATTATATACTTATATTTTTATGCATAGATTAAATTTGAATGAATAATATCATTAAAATCTTATTTACCTATTAATATTATCCTTATATCAATAATAATAAGACATTATATAATAATATAATTATATTTTTATCATTATTGTATCTTCGAGAGGCGATGGTGAGTCGATGGTGAGGCGATTCCATAGCTGATGACTGATAATTGATTCCCACCTTCCTGGTGGTGGGAGGGGGAGGATGTTTTGACGCCTCCGCATCCAGGGTTGCGGTGGCCCTTTGTACCTTTTTCGAACCCTAGTTACCTTCTTGACTTCCCGTTGTTTTCCCAAAGCCCAAATTTTCCAGATCTTCACCATGGGGAACCTAACCTCTCGGTCACATTATCGGAATTATATGAGGCCTCAAGCTTCTTGGATATAACCATGGTTGCCTGGTTTTCTCATCGACGTCTTTCAGTTGATGATTTCAACCATTTTTGTTTAGAAAATGGGATCTATAAGACCGCTGAGTAATAGGGTTGATTGATAATCCTCACATGATGATAGGATTTGGTTCAGAGGATGACGTAATTTGTTCTTGGTCTAGAGATCCTAATAGATGCAACAGATACAAATTTTATCTTCTTCGATGGTCTTTTGATTTTAGCATGAACCAGGATCCTCCTACAGTAGCGACATGGGTATGTCTACTGCATCTCCATTTTACCTTTCAAAATACCTCAAAAATATGTATGATAGGTAATCTGGTTGGTTGATTTTTATGTTCTGATGCTCGCACATCCTCTGTGAGCCACTCGATGAATCCATATGTTTGTGTTGAGGTGGATGCATCAAGGACACCTATCGATTGGATATGGATTACTTTTGGTGAGGACTTCCGATGGAGGAAAGCTTTTGTTTTTGAGTATTGGGTTGACTACTGCTCTATCTATTGCCACTTGGGTCATATGGATAGTCACTATCTTGGTGGATCAAGGAGCAGAAGGTTGGCTGCTGTGATGTAGAAGCCTGGGAGGTCATCTGGTCAGGGGCCGATATGCACAGATACTGGCATGCATGGCAATGCTGTTGAGCTGGGTGGTTCAGCATTGGGAAAATAGATGAGGGAACAGAATAACTCATCTATAGATGCAGTTTTTGATACATTGAAGCAATATCTTCTCTTTATTAATGGTGTGAATAGTCCTGGTCCTGGTAATGGAGTTGGAGGTAGCTCGAGGCTGATTTATTCCTCAGGGGCTGCATTTGCATCACGAGAATCCGCTGAGTCAGGATGTTGTAGGTGAGGTCAGTGGGCTGTTAATTTCAGGTCATGCTGAGCAAAAGGAGGGACAGTTTCCATTGAGACGAGCCAATGATGGGCCAATACATGATGGATATACTCTTTGTAAGGCTATTCAAAAGAATGTTCAGACAAATTCTGATGGTGTTTTGAAGTTCACAGTTGACACTTGTAATCATTTCCACGAATTGTTTCATAATGAAGTGGAGGGGAGCTCTACAATGAGGAACAACAGCTTCATGATTTCGTTGGAGGGTGTATTGAGGATGTAGGTTGATGTTGGTCATGATTTTGTGGATCCCCCACAATTTTGGGCTATGATCGATAGTAATGGACGTTATGAGCAGGTCCAAGCCTCTTGCCAAGCTGTTCCTATCACTAGAAAATGAGGGTTTTTGTTGGAAAGTGAAAAATAAAATCATAGTTGTTTGGTCAATCACTCTAATAGTGAGGCTGTCAAGGTTGGGGAGAAGAAATCTGGAATGGAGGAGCCTCCTCCAGTTATAAGAAGGTCAGGGAAGGATTATTCTGATTTTCCAAATCAAGTGGCAACCAGGTCCTCTATCAATAAATAATCTAGGGAATTGATATCATTGGAGAAACTGAATCTTAGAAGGAAATATGCAATGATCCTCAGGCACCATGATAGCTCGGAATGGGAAACAGTCATTACGAAAGATTTTCATGGGTGTATAGATGGGTATGACTTTTATGACATGTAATTAGTATCTCTGGTTTGTTTCCCTGTTCACTGGACTTTTCCTATTTTAATAAATGGTCTGAGGCTCTACATCTGACTGAGATTTTCTGGTAGAAAATTATTCCAAGAGAAGGATGAAATGTTAGCTCATTATTATTAAATCAGTATTTTTATGAGTTTCTTTCATGTATGGGGATATGCCCAATTTATAAGGGGTGAGAGTGACATTCTTGTAAATATTTCATCTTTATATAAAGGGGGAATAGATAAAAATAACAAGTGGCTTAAAATAGTAAATAACTCACTTGGAAGATACAATAATGATAAAAAATTCATACACTCAATTATAAACCTGATTTTATAATACATAATGCCCATAACCCCTTGTATTATACTGCATTCCATTTTATATTTTAATCTGGTAACTTTTTTTTAAAAATGATATAGATTATTCATTATTCCTAAAAATTTTGTGATACATATAATATAATTTCGACCTACTGATTCTAATTTCGAATGAATTTTTATCTAATCCCATTTTAATAGGCTCTAAAATATCATTTTAATATGAAAAATTAAATAATATGTTAAACATTCTATTTGAAAACATTTTAAATGAATTCCAAAATAAGGATCATTGGTTAGTAAACTCTATTTAATTTTCTAATGTGCATAATGAAAATTATAAATACATATTTTGTTATTTTATTGATTTAATAAATGTATTATAAACTAGTGATTTTATAAAAGTCACAATATTAGTAAAATCTGTATATTACACTAATCAATTTAAATTCATTTGTTTATTTGAAAAATCTGAAAAATAAATATTAATAAAATATAATTATTAATAATGAAAATATAATGATTTAATATTGAAATAAAATTCAAAAATTCATAATTTAATCATTATAATATGCATAAGAATAATATCTCTTTAGCATGTGCATTGTGTGAAAATTAAATATATATTGTTTACTAATACAGAAGGCCAAATGAATTGTAGTTCTCTATGATAAGGGTCTTAAAATATGATAATTGGGTATATATAAGGATTTTTTATGTTTATGTGATGTTTCTTCAAACATTTTGGAGAGGGGTGTATTTATACATAAGAAGAAGGGTATTTTTATAATAACATTTTCAATAAAATATATTATCCTATTGTAAAATTGTGATTATAAACCATATTAAATTTTTATTATACATGATTTTAAATAGATGTATTTTGGACATTGAAACCCTTAATAATCATAATTATTAATATTTTCTAAATGTAAAGTGGAGAAATCGTATTTTTTAAAGTGAATACTTTAGAAATTATACATTCAAAATCATTTTTATGTTTGGAAAATTATAATCATGAATAATATAGTATATTAAATATGTTTTTTTGTCCTAAAATATTTGAATTAATTAGGTTGTTATTACATATTTACAATTTAATTAAAATAGATTGGATATGTAAAAACACTATTTTTATTATTCACGTTAAAAATATAGTATTTAAGAAAAATATGCAAAAATTACATATTAATATTTGACATTCCATTTTAAAAAATGATATAAATTATTTCAAAATAATATTATTACATTATTAAATTTAATTAAAAACATTATAATCATGATGTTTTGGTAATAAAGTAATATATATTTTATCAAAAACAAACATATAATTTCTATGTGTTTATAATCAAAATATTTATTTTATTGGACAATAATATTTATATGTTTATGCATTAATAATTATAAATTGCATTTATATTTAATGTTACTATTTTGGGGTCAATTTTCTATTTTAATAACCTTATGATTATTACTAAAAATAGTTTTAATATTATTAATATTCTAGTTACTATTTTATCATTAATGTCAGTATTCCAAAATTTATATCACTACATATAAGTACATATTCATTGATTCATTCACTCTTCACCTCAATTCCCCTCATGGTTATATTTTTTTAAATTATGAATGGTTTTATAATTCCTTTCTTCGTTTTTATAGAGTCTTTCAGGGAGAAACAATTATAAAATATGGGATTGATCAAAAAATTTAATTTCTAATTTTTCTATATTGTTTTTTTACCCATTGTATTTTTTAAAATTGTAATGGATTTAATTTTTGAATAATTTAATGATCTAATCTAATGATATAAATTTTTTTCAATATATTTCAATTTAATGTACATGTGTAATACTATAAAATATAATATGCATTAATTTAGAAAAAAATCATTTAAAATGTTTGGGTTTTTAATAATTCCAATTTATATTATATAGATAGATCAAGACACGAAAAGAATTAAAAACCCATTTGAGCAATAAAACAATTATTTGTTATGTTTATTTACAATATCCATTATTTAATATTAATAATTTAATTAATAAGAGAAATTTTTTTGAACTATAGATCATTATCATGTTAAAAATAAAAATATCATTTCATTTTATCAAATGATTTTTTAATTCTTTTTAAATATATGTATTGCCAATTTTTAATTTTTTCAGTAAATAACACATTCTGCAATAGTGGAAAGGAAATTCTGGATTTTTCATCCTAAAATTAATCAAATTATTTTAAATACACAAAAGTAAATCAAATAATTTACATTTTAGTATAAATTACCTCCCAAATTTTATTCGAGGGGTGTTTTCTGGAAAAATAGACCTGAGGACCAACATTTTAGATGAATATTCATACATTGGAATGTGATGAACAATCATTGAGTTAATTATTATATGAAGAAACAATTAATTAAAATGATATCGAAAACTTTTAATTTCATGGGATTATATTATTTTGCAATGATATGGATACTAAATCATTTATTTTTATCAATAATGTTTTATTATTTTTTAATAAATAATTACATGATGTTTATATATATATAATATTCATTTTTTTTATATATTTCTTATTTAGTACATTTTTTTTCAAATATGAGCTATTTATATTATAAAAGTTTTCACTCATTAGTTTAATATTTTTAAAATGAATCATATACATAATATTCTATTCTTACAAGGATTTACATTTATAACTCATGACTTTAAAAATATAATAATTAGTTTAATATCAAGAATATTAAATTATTATATTATCTTGAGGGTTTAGGTATGTAGTTGTAGACAAATAAGAAACCGTTGTAGAAAGAATTTGCACATATACGTAGTGAGTATTTTTTCCTAAATAACTATGTTATTCTTTTTAATATCCTATTTAATTCACAAAACATTATATCTATTCAAGATAATTTGACAATACATAATTATATATCTTTCAATTGTTGTGAGATAACCATAGGACTTATAAAAAATTATTCAAAAATAAGGTATAGAAAAAATAATTTTAATACTGAATATAAAATGGAATGGAATTTTTAGTCTATTGAAATCCATAAAAACCATAAAGAGGTTTTCCTTTCATACATATTAAAATTTGAAATCAAATAATCATTTACACACTCAGTAAATCAACATCATTAATTTATTTAATAAAATTTTGTAATAAATCTCAATGGATATATCATAGTCATGAAAGCTACATGGGAAAAACAAGGTAACTCACCAAAAAACTATACTAGAAAAATAATCATTTCACCCTTAAATGGGAAAAATTATTCCATTAATCCTAAGATAATTTAATTTCATCATGAAATAAATATATTTACAATAAAAAACATATAAATCATAGAAAACATGTTTAGGATTATTATTTATTATTAATATATGACAGATATAATAACCATTATCAGAACCCTTATAATTTAATAATGGACACAATTAAATCTATCATATATTCGATAAATGGAATAACAATAACCATATATCTGTGGGATATATTACACCGACCTATCATCACATATAACATAAAACAACCATAACATGAATAGAACACATATGATACATTAAATTATAAAAAACATATAAAACCAATCATTTGAACTCATAATAACAATTACTTATAGTTATCCAATAAAAATAAAATGAAATTACATTTTATTTTATTTTTTTTAATAATAAAAATTCCATGAACAGTAAGAATTTAATTATCATTGTAAAAGCATAAGAAATTGATAATTAATATTTATAATAAATAATTCTTAAGATGACTAGAAAATGAAGTGACATGGTAAACGTTAAAAAATTACTAATACAAAATTAAAAATAAATAAAGTTCTATCATGAAAACAGTTTAAAAATATTTCATTTAAAACCATTGTATATAAATTAAATGATAATAGATAATGACAAAAATAAAAAATAATTAGTGTATACGAAATCATTATTGAACAAATATGTATATCGTGGAGAAATATTTAAATGGAATACATTAAAAAATTCAAAATAAGGTATAAATAGAAAATCCCTTACCTCGAGCCCTGACTCCCATATATATATATTACATTTATAAATAATAAACATATATTAATTTCTTTTCTTTCATACAAACATTAATAATTAATATTAATTTATTATTAAACCAATTATTTAATGAATTGTCACATTTCATTGTTTTCTAAATTAATTAGGGTCACATCAAATGTCTTGGGGTCAATGTGTTTAAAATAGATTTATTGTGTTGATTGGGGTAAAATGGGTCATAAAATGGTCCAATGGTATATATATAAGATTAAAAATATCCAAAATATATATATTAATTCATTAAATACACAATTAGTTTGCAAAGGTGTATGGTAATGATTAAAATTAGAATGAATCATTCAGGAAAGTAGTGGTTTGCACATACACATGAGTGATACATTCACTTTTTAATTGACGTATAGAAATGACAGTAGAGTATAGTTGATGATTAAATAAAAATAATTATTTTATAACATTGAAAAATATTCATTTAATTTATCACTATATCAATCAATATGAGGTGATATTGAAAAATATAATGTGTAGTCCATATTAGAATTTGTCTACATGTAATCATGAAAAACATTTTTGTTTTTCAAAGGATCAAAAGAAGGTATAAGATTACTTATATCGACATAATAATATTTCATGAAGATAATAATAATTATTTTATTGTATTATTCATGTTATAATACAATTGGAGTGTGATTAAGATGATCAAAAATTGAAATAACATTATTAAAAAAAATACATCCTCCTTGTATAACATCTTCTAAATATGCCTCAAGGATTATTATATTAGTATTATCAAATGAAAACCCCTATAAAACATTAATAATATGTATTCAATGTTATTTTTTATGATCCTGGATGATATAAGATGCTGAATGAGTGGGGATTTGTGGGGGGTTGATGATCTCCATTTTTAGAGTAGTAGAATACCTCTTTATAAATTTTCTTAACTTCAATATATTATTAATTCCTATATCATTGTCAATAATCACCAAATAAAACAAAATTCCAATCTAGTATATTATGGGACTAAATAAATTCATCTAACAAAATTATTTATAAATGTTTAATAGATTTTGACATCATCCATTGGTTTTAACCCAGTTTAACCTTAATCATTGTAATGATCCTATACCATGGAAAATTTAATGTTTTTAATTAAAATAAAATATAACATATTTACTAATTGTAACATCATTAATACACATATAAAATTAATTGTTCCATAACCAGTTATACATAGGGTAAATATTACAATTAAAATAAATATGAATAACATAATGAAAATGGTATTTAGAAAAATTAAATTCTTATTATTAAATATTCTTTACAATAAAATCATGTACAATACTGAATCAAGTAAAATTTATTGTATTATAATTAAAAAATATAGTTATTTTTAATTAAAATAAAATAAAAATGATTATATAAAAATAATTAATTAATTAACAAATATTGTTTGACATATTTCATTTCTTGCAATAAAATACCCCTCAGGTTCTTATATGCCCAAAATATATATTTTTAATTTTATCATAATATTTTTAAATTATTATTAATAGTTATTAAATAAATATTTGGTTTATAATTTTTTTACCATAATTTACATCATTATCATATCATGATGTTGTCATAAGACATAGTATTTTAAAAAATGTTATTTTTCATTACTCACCTAAAAATAAACTATTTCCAAAAAAATCAAAACAAATGTCACATTTTTAAAAAATTTAAATGTCTAATTAAAACATTAATTTATTTTAGTCAATTATAATTCAAAATTTTATAAACTCTATATTTATATAAAACCTTATAATTCATCTAAATTAATTTTATTGGCATAAATTTTTTTTTCTAAAACATAAATACCTAAATAAATAATATTTTCAACATGGATCCAAAAAATATACTTATATAAATAAAAAATACAAAATTTTTGTTATTAATATTAACTGAGCTATCAAATCCTTTCACCCATAATTGAAAATGTGTCCTTTTAATTTTATTCATTAATAAACAAGTAAAGATATTTTTCTCTCTTTATATTTCAAGATAATATTAATTATTCATTAATAATGAGATTTTTTGATAAAACAGTATCTTTGTGAGTCATATCATTACGAAAAACAATGTCTTTATAACCAAGAATATGATGTAGTTATTACTGAGGAGGAAAATTTTCTCTACGTAAAATAATCTAGGGGTAAAAAATAAGATGGATGAGGAATATATTTAAAAAATAAAGAAGCATGGAACACAACATGAGCATATGATAAAATGGGAGGTAAAGCTAACACAAAATTAACTAACTGAACTGTATTTATAATTTAATATTATCTGATAAACAGTTGATTAAATTTTATCTTTTTACTATAATAAATCACACCATTCAATAAATATGTTTTTAGAATAACATTGTCTATACGTAATGTGAATTAACTTATCTCTTCTTTTCCTTATAACAATATTTCATTTTTTGAGAAATCATTATATGAATTTGAATAATTATTAATTTTTAAACCATATCTTATACCCATTCTAATCATGACTGAGTTCTCTCTCAAATTTCATCCTAATGTGATGGGGTCCAATATCACATTACAATAGTTCCTCATATGGTTTCATTATATATTTTAATGAGTAGTGATATTATCAGAAAATTATACTAATTAAATAAAAGATGTCAACCTACCCAATAATCCACTGAGTAAGCCTGAAGCATATCCGCCAAATATATAATTTATTAATATGAATATTCATTAAACTGGGGTGGAAATATTTAATGAGAATTAATATAGAAACCATAGACAATTTATGTCTTGTTAAAACATTGGATGTAAATATCAGATCACAATCAGATAAAATAGAGAGATGGACTCCATGTAACTGGCATGTATTTTTATGATAGAGTCTATAAATAAGATCTAAATAAATATAGTCATAAATAATAAAAAAAATTATAGTTGTAGTAAAAAAATTAATAAAATAATAATTATTGACATATAATTTCATTAGTAATCACACCACTAAATCCTTGGATATATCTTTTCTTTTTCATTTTGGAAAGGGAAAATGATGAAGGTTTATATTCAGTAGATTTTATAATACAGAGGACATAAACATTAAATATTATTTTAATAAATCATTAAATTGAAATTAATTTACATTGAATATATTTTACGCTTAAGAGCCTTATAAAATTAGTTCATATATATTAGAAAAAAAAATTAAATATTAAAAAGTAAACACTTCTAATTACTGTCAAATTTTTTTCATAAAACAAAATCTTTTAAAAATAATCATGGGTTTGTTTCATTTTTAAACATCATTACTTTTCCATGATCCCGTCCAGGACTCCAATATCCTTAAAAATCATATGAAAAATAATTAAAAACATTTGATGAGAATTAAAATATTATAAAGGGATACAAAATAAAGAAAATAGTGAGCCTTGGAAAAAAATTTATACCATTAATACATTATCATGAGGTAATACATTTCACCATTATGAAGTATAGAATACTCCTCACTAAATATAAGATCATTTATTACCCTTTTGTAATAAAAATATTACCATAAAACATAAAATGATTATATATATATATATATAATAAAATGTAACTTAAGGTAACTTGAGACATAATAATAAATAAATTGAATAACCACACAATCAACTTCCTGACACATCATTCTTATATATGGAATATCCAAATGGCCGAACACCAAACCCAATGAATTAGAGATTATAATGTATCCCACCATGCATGGTTTATCATGGAACCACCAATATTTGGTTTATCATATAACCACCCATATTTGGTTTATCACTTAATCACCCATAAAATTTCCAAGTAGCATCATATAATCAAACCACATATAAGATTTGAATTATCAACAATTAGATCATAAAATTTCAATTTAAATCATGAGAAATCATTTCAAGAATTTAAACAATCTATAAATTCTCAAAACCATTTTTAATAAAAATTTTAAAAAATGATATTTTTCATATTATTTTTAAAAAGAATAAGGTTGAAAGAGGATTACAAATAAAAAATAACAGTTATGGGGTAAGACAAGTCGTTTTCACCGCATATGCTAAAAAATGACCTTTTCATTTTTTTTATGAAAATAATACAGTTAATATGAAAATATACCTTTTGAAAATAATTTAATTAAATTAAAAAATATATTTAAATTTCAATTAAAATAATTTTATATCCATATAATAAATATTTAAATTAATATTATGAAGAAAAGTATTCGATAATGAAATCCTCAAATGCTCAAGGTGTCCAATAACACTTTGACCATTTAATCTTAATAACTATTAATTAATAAATTTTACAATGCATTAAATAACCTTAGTAGTGATAAAATGTGTATATTAAATTTATTAGTGTCTATTTATACACATCAAAAATAATGAAGGTGTATATTATCCAGAAATGACTCAATAAAAGGAGATTGATGCAAAGTCCCTTTCCTTAAGTTTCATTCATCACAAATGTTTCTTATTATTCTTGAATAATAAACATATGTTAATTTATACTATCTTGGGAACCATTTTCACATTATAATTTATTTTATAACACTTATTACCAGGTTATAAATAATACATAATTATTTATCTTCATATCGAACATTTGTCGATATTCGGCACATAGGTGAAAAATGAACATAGATTGTTGTCACTATTCCATGTGGTCATAAGTTCATCATCTTCAGAATAATATTCCAATAATTATTATAATTTTTATACTTATATTATAATTTTAAATACAAATATTATGTATGGTTATTAATAATGTTCAATGTTATAATCATGGAGACAGAATGTCATACATATGTATGAGTAACATTTTCCAATTTTCATTTCTCATTATAGATTGAAATAAAGTATTATATTATTTTTCCAGAACAATCATAATATAATTAATAACATATTAATAATTTTATTTTACTTATATACATCTTAAATGTAATTAAAAATGAGTCATATCTCTCTGTGGAGGTTATTGTTCCAACATATACATGTATGACGATATCATTTTCATGTGCATGTTAGTGTGAAAATAATTGATTCATTATATGTTATAGTAATTAATATGCCATGAATATAATATATGAAAAGTAATTACATTATTATTAATCATCATGTTATATTTTTATTCAAAATGAGTTAGATCAGTATGTGGATGTAATAGTTCACTTGTATGGACGAATGATTAATTTGTTTCCCATTTAATGGATGTTGATATGGATTTATTTGATGAAATGAACAAAATAAAATCTTAGTATATTGAGGATATTGGTATTAATATATCAGGATGGTTTGAGGAGAATTGAATGAAGTGGAATATAAAATAAAATTGAAAAACATAAAGAAAACAATACCTCTTATTCGAATGATCACCTGTGGAGAACATCTTAACACCTCAAAATGGATTTTTTGCCTAAAATAAGGCCTCAATAAAGTGGATAGGGATTCTAGGAAGAGGGTTTGGATGGTACTAGCCGAACTAAATGTTTATTTAATTGTATATATTATAGAAGAGTAGGTTTTTTATAGGATAGAGGAGGGGTAGCCTTGAAAACTCTTAAAATATTAAAATAAAATGAATTAACTTTTTTATTAAAAATGGATCCAACTTGAGATATGTCGAAGATAATATTAGTATTGTTCAAGATCCATTCATAAAATCATTTTTATACATGTATTTTTTTAAACTTATCTTTTCGCTTTACCATTAATTATTATTTTAATTATTATTATTGATAGAAAATTAAATATTAGGATGTTAAAGATTTTACTTACATTGGGACAAATTACCATATATTTATTCTTTATAAACATTGATACCTTCTCATATCATGTATTTATTTTTAAATGTTTTTTCAAAATAATAACTAATTTAATAAATGAATATTTTTATAAAATATCAATTGCGTCAATGTTGACACTATTCACTTTATTGAATTTAATAAAAATATAAAAGATATATAACATCAAAAGAAAAATTTGATTGTATTATGAAATTTCATATTATCCTTTAAAATTCATCTGTTATATAAATTAATTCAAATAGAATTTATTTTAATATATATAATAACATTTATTTTATTCTTTCTTTTATAAAGCAATCGTTGCATTATCATTTTCATATTTAAATTTAATTTTTAATGCATTAAAATAATAAATAAAATACCACAATGTTAGTGAAATATTTATATTTATATTTAATATTTATTTTAAAGTACATAACTTATATAATCCATACTAAAATAGTTTTAGTAATAAAAGTCAGATTTATGATATTTTGGGATTTATTTAAAATAAAATGCTATTAATGTCAAACTCTAAACAAGGTGGCTTCCAAAAGCCATGTTTTTTTAAAGGGTTGGCTTGGTAGAAAATAACACATCCACTGTGATTAGGACACGTCTTAGGGTAGTTTTATTTTATTATAATATTATTTTTTTCCAAATTTTCCTCATTTATCATTTAATTATTTTAAACAAATATTGTAGTTATTATTCCCCCAAAATTATTTTGATCCTATTAAATAAAAAATTTCAAAAAATTTACAACCTTGTATGTTAGTTTTTGAAAATTAATATTATAGAAGTGGAAAAATTAAATTTAGAATTAATTTCATTGTTGGAATGAGAATCGAGTTTTTAAAAAGTAAAAACCTTCAAAATGTTGACATGTATTTACATCACGTTTTAATGTGAAATTTCATCCAATGACAAAAATTACATAAAATTATAAAAAATAATCTAAAAATACTTTAAAACCATTTCGAATTAAAATCTAATAGCAGAGATAAATTAGATTAAAATGCTGGTATGAATTAAAAAGAAGTATTTTTCACAGTTCATTAAAATATGAATTTTATTAAAAACAATACCAAACATTCATCCAAACTAATTATTGATGTTCAAAATCCAAATAAGAAGTTAATTTTTTTGAAATAGAATATATATAAGATACAAAAACTGGATTTAAAAAGGTTCTCCATCAAAAGGCACTAAAAATACCTTTTATTAATATTAAAGTATTTTAGGATTAAAATTGGATTTATTCTCTTTTTAAGAATATAAAATGTATTTGATGAATATACACCATTAAAAAAACAAGTGTAAACATAGTATAGAAATATATATTCATTATTTCTTATACAATGTCTATGATATAACTACCATTTAAAATAATAATATTACTATATATTATCCTTCAACAGAAATCGATCTTGTGTGAAATGTAAGATTTCATAGAAATATGTTCTAATATTTTGGGTACTCTATCAACTAAAGCATATATTTAATGGTAAAACAACAATATAATTCAAAAATATTAATAGATATTAAAAATATTTTTTTATAAATTAACTGGGATGTTACATCCTTCCCCATTTTGTAAATTTCATCCTCGTAATATCAAATTTTTTATTGGTAACTAATGATTCTGATGTCAAAATTTCATCATTGAAATCCCACATCCAAAAAAATCCATAATAATTCCACATTTAAAGAAAAAATTGAACTACAAAGGTCACCAAATATAACACATTCTATGATTAATTATATGCAAACATAGATATGGAAGGGAAACTAACCATCCTGGTCTGATGGAGAGTGATAGAAAACATTATCAATGAAAAGTCAAGAATAAAAAAGATATAAAATTTGGAGGGGTTAAAATAACTTTTTTCATATTAGTAAAAGTAAAATAATATTTTTTTAATTTACTTTTGAGGAATTCATTTACATCATAGACTTTGAACATAGGGAAACATACTTACTTGAGAATTAATGTTTCCTCATTTCATAAATTTAGACCAAAACACATCTTTTTTGCTAAATTATTTGTATTTCGGAGGAATAAAATTCTATAGAATCAAAAAATCCCCAAAATATTAACTCTCTTTTTCTCCAATATTTAAATATTAAACATAAAAAATTAGTTAGTATAAGATCACATAATTCTCCTGAATGAATAACCCTTATATGATGAAAAACTAATTTAATCTAAAAAATTCCACAGTACTATAAAATTTTCATAAAAAACATTCAAAAAATAATTTTCCACAAATTTCCACAAAATTTACTAAAATATGACTAAAACCCATAATTTGGATTAATTTTATCACATTTTTGTCCAAGATAAAGTTTAAAATTTATCTCTAATTAACATAAATTACTATTATTGTCTTATAACAAAAATTTAATTCCAAAATCTCATATTCTGTAAAATATGTTAATAATTTACATAAATAACCTGAATCAAAATAAGTACACAATAATATAATAGATTATATTTAAATAAAATTCAACCATTACTCCTTAAAATAAAATACCAAAAAATTATATTTATTTTAATCATATAAAGTTCCCTAAATATTGAATTCCTTCTAAAATAACTTTTATCTCTTAATCCTACAAATCATTTTCCAATACCAAGGATATACATTTGATAAAACAGAAGATCAGAAAATCAAATTACTATTATTATTCCATAAAATTAGTTAGCTAAGAATAAAATTTATATTATCCAAGGACTTCATGTTGACTTGTGGTGGGTGATAAATCCTTACTGCACAACTGTTGTGGGTATGATTCCATAGGCTAAATCTGACACGATGGACTGTCACCCATCGTACAGGTTGTCATTTTTATAAAACAATATCACTATTATAACATTCCCAAAATATTATAATATCTTAGAAATAAAATATAACATTTTTTAACCTTTATATATTTTTCATTAATTTCATTTTGCATCCCAAAAAGTAATAACCCTTAATTTCCTCAAAAATATCACATGAAGGTTTTACATTAATTTATAATTTTCCTTACAAAATAAAGGATAATAATTCTTGTAATAAAAATTTCACTGAAAAACACTAGGGTTACACATAATACAGAAAGACTTCCAATATAATCCCACAATCAAGAGAGACTTAATAATTATAAACATTCACTCATCCTATAATCTACAATAAATTTTTAATTCCTTATATGTAGACATATTAAAATTTTAAAATTCATCATAATCCATTAACAATGTTATTCAATCTTGTCTAATCATAACTCAATCCATAAGGATATATATATTATATACCAATGATTTATAAATACCGATAAGACCAGGTTTCATTATTTATGGATAAGAGGAAAAGTCATACCTTGAATGAAAATTTAAGGATCTTTTTATGTTCCTATTTACTTTCAGCACGTTAACCTTCCGTAAAAAATTAATCATTCATGAAACTACTTTAAATAATTAATTCATATTAAAAAGATACCATGGCCCATATAATCGGTTTATAAACTCGTAGGTGTTGGATTACTGAAACAGTATCTTCCAGGTGATTTGAATACTCAAGAAGCTGCCAAAATAATTTTATCATAAATTTGTGATAATAACAATGATAAAATTCTCAGGGATGGATAATAAGGTTATGAATGATCTATTTCCATCTATCTTCACAAATGATCCTAAATCTGCTGAAAAAATAATCACTTAGAAATGAAAAAAATTATTAAAAAAGATTCCTCTATTGGGTAAAGATAAAATGAATATTTTTATAATACTCTAAATCATCAACCTTCTTTTATATTAGTTTATTGGGTTTTTAACCAATCCCCCAAATTTATAATAATAATTCAATATTATCAATATAATAAGATCACTCTTAGTTATATGGGCTCTTTAACCAACACCCAAATAACATCCAAACCATTAAATTTATCTAAACTGACCTTTTATACCAACTATAATCCCCCAACCATAAACATTACGCAATTATTAGATAAATCCATATTATGAATTTCATCCAAATTGAAGATATTTTGTGGTATATGAAATTAGATAACTAGGCCATAACAATTACATAATAACATAATTATTACAAATTATACCCTTCAAATAAGTATCCATTTTTTCATAAATCCACAACATGTAAAGGGAATCATGTTATCGTTTCCGGTTTAAACATCACAACATTTCCGCGATCCCATCCATACCTCTATTTTTCTTTAAAATTCTGTGATAAACAATTCAAAACATTGAATAAGCATAAAATCACGGTGAGTGACACACAATAAAGAAAACGGTTAGCCTTGAGAAAACATATAAACCATTAAAACCTTATAATAATTTAATACTTTTAAACTATATGATATAGTAAATACTCATCACTGAATAAACTTTTTTAACCAAAAGATTACCATAAACCCAATAATGAGAACATATAACATATTATAGGTAACTTGGGACATAATCATTCCTAAATGGAATAACTAAACGATCAACTACTATAAATATAATTCTTTCTAATAAAATATATATACATCTGACTTCCATACCTAATGCATTGGAGGTTACAACATAACCACCCATCCATGGTTTATTATAGAACAATCCATATTTTATTATCATGCAACCACCCGTCTTTGTTTTATGATGTAACAACCGATCAGATTTCATTGTACCATTTTATATTCATAACACATAAATGATTGTAATTATCAATAATTCATTCATAAAATTCATTTTCAGTCAAAGTTAATCATTTCAAGATACATAAATAGTCAATCCACGTTCAAAACCTTCTTCAATATAAAAATATCGAAAAATAAAATAATTTATTTTTATTCCATTTTTTCATAATATTAAGTCTTATAGAGGAATCCAAATATCAAATAATATTTACACTGGTGGAGAAGATGTTGTCCCCTGTATAATTTGAAAAAAATTCGTTTTTCAACTTCTAAAGAAAGTAAAATTCTTTTTATAAAAAGATTTATTTTAAAAAAAATTAATTCAATTCAAAATATATAAAAATTTCGCTTCAAATCATTTTATTTCCATGTAATAAATATTTTTATTAATATCATGATGATAAATATTTCATAATTAAATCATTAAATGTTCATGATGTCCCATACAAATTTTGGAAATTAAATATTAATATCAATAAATTAATAAATTAATAAAAAAATTAAATATCATTATCAAAGATAAAATATGGATATTAAATTTCATTGTTTCTCTATATACACTTTATATAAGAAGAAATGTGAATATTATCATGAAATGTATCAGTGAATGGGGATTGAGATTAAGTCCCTTACCTTATGTCTGATTTGTTACATATGTTTCTTTTTATTATAGAATAATAAACTCACATTAGTTTAAAATTTTATTAGAACTTTTTTCTATTTTGTTATTTAATTTATATCCCCTATCACAATTCTATATAAATTACATAATTATTTAAGTTCAAATCAGACGTTTTGTCCTTATTCGGTACTTGAGTCAATAATGAACATAGTTAGATGTCACTAGACCATGTTTTCATGGGCCCTTAATCTCCAGAATAATATTGATGAAATTTTTATCATTTCATAAATAAATTATAAATTTATATAAATCCATAAATAATGGTTATGAAAAATTGACAATGTAATAATCGTAGTGATGGTAAGCCATTTGTACGCATGAGTAATGTATTCCATTATTCATTAATCGTTTTAGAAAGAAGTTAAATGTTATTTAACCATAATATAATGATCATAAAATCTATAAAATAAAATTAATTATTTAGATACACTTACATATAACATCAATTATTGTATATATATATAATAATAACGAGTCACATCGCTTTGTATATGTGATAGCTAACATGTATGCATGAATGAAATTATAATTTTTATGTACATTGAAGTAAGAACATAATTGAATTATTCAATATAATAATAATTAATATTACATGAATATCATATATAAAAATTAATTCCTCTATTATAACAACTTTTGAGAGATAGTTATGGAAAACAAATTAGATAGGTCCATCGAGGTGATTATTCACACGTACTCGCTAATGTTCAATACCTTTCCCATTTAATGGAAGATGAGACATATTTTGGTGTTTATGTTAACATAATAACATATTATTATATTTATGACTATGTAGTTAATAAATCATCATGGTTGGAGGGTATTTGAATGATGTGGATGAAGAAATAAAATCCAAATACTTAAAGAAAACAATACCTCTTCTTCAGATGACCACCATTGAAGAACAAAATAACACCTCTTGGAATGATTTTATTCCTAAAATATTTCCTCCATATAGTGGAAAGGGATTCTAGGAAGCGTTTTGGGTAGGTCTTGGCTGAACCAAAGCGTTCTTGATCTATTATTATTATAGAATATTTTGATCCTTTTTATATAATATAGGAGGGGAACCCTTAGAAACTCTTAAAATATTAAATTAATATTAATAATTTTTTTAATTAAAAATGAACCAATTTGAGAGATGATTATGATAAGATAAAGATAAGTCAAAATACTATGATAAAAAAATTACACATGAATTAGCATTATTTTAATCCTAATATTTTTTATCTCCCCAAATAATTCTTTTAATTTTAATTGTTGTAACAACATTTTAAATAATAAGAGTCAATAATTTTTAATTAGATGGGTTCAATTTTTCATAAATAGATTCATTCTAAACTTTTATACATTTTCATATCTATTTTTTAAATTTATCTTCTTTTGTATTTTTAACTAATTTAATGGATTCTTTTTTTATAAAATATCAATAATGTCAATTTTGACAGTTTTAACTTTGATGAATTTAAATAAAATACAATAGAGATATAACTTTGAAACAAACCATTTAATAGTCTTACAATATGTCATATTCACATATAAAATGAATATATAGCATAAATTATGTTTAATAGCATTTATTTTAATATATATATAATCATTTATTTGATTCGCACATTTTATTTAATTAATGTCTAAAAATTATCAATAAAATACCATGATACAAATAATTTTTTTACATTTCTAATAAATATTTATAGTCAAAGATATCACTGATATAAATACATATAAAATTTTCTTATAAATATAATTCATATGTATGAGTTTTTTTCTTTTACATAAAATTCACTATTATAAATGTAAAATTCACAACCATGTCACATCCAAACTTCAAATATTCATCCTATGTATTTTAGTGGTTGTAAATTACTCATAAAATAAGATTATGTCATGTTTTAGGGTATTTTTATGTTAATATAATATAATTTTACTCTTATTTACCTAATTAATATTTTAATGGGGGTAAAAAATAGTAAATTAACTATTCATCCAAATTTATTTTGATACAATTAAACTGCATATTTCATACTAATTAAAACCATATATGTAATTCTTTTAAAATTCAATTCACATAAGTGTAAAAATTATATTTAAAATTAATCTCGATGTTGGAATGAGAATACTAGTTTTTAAAAACTCAAAACCATCAAAAGATTGACAAGTGTTTATATCGAATTTCTATGTGAAATTACATCTGATGACCAACATTGGATTGAGAGAAAAAAAAATAATCTACATATTATATAAAACTAATTCAATTTGTAATCAAAAAATTAAAATAAATTAGATGGAAAAGATTTTTTCAATTAAAATGTATTACGTTTATCAATTAATTATAATATGAATTTTATTTGAAAAATTCCAAAATTTCTACCAAATACTATTTTGATTCCCTTAATCCAAATTAGAATTATATGTTTTCAAATATAACATATAAATGTTACAAATAAAATTAAGAAGGGTTCTCTATTAAATGAGGGTAAAACTGCCTTCTGAACAAATTATAGTATTTTATGATTAAAAATGGATTTATTCTCATTTAATTCCTTGAAACTTTATTTGATGCATGTAAAAACATTTAAAAACATGTGCGAACATAATCAAGATCAATATTTTCATTCACTTTAAGAAAAATACAAGGTGTCAACTACGATTTAAAATAATAAAATTAACAATGAATTATTGTTCAGCTGAACTCAATCTTGTGTGCAACATACGATTTTGGAGTAACAAATTGTTGCATGTTTGGTATGATATCAGATATAAAATATATATTAAGGTAAAAAAATATCATTCATAAATATTAATAGATATTAAAAAAATTATTCTATAATAAACTAGCATATTACAGTTTTCATTCATAGTTGAACAATTCAAAATTAATATAATTCATGATAAAATCATGAATATCATTATTAATTAGTTTTATTCAATAATATTCTCAATTGTATATATAGATTATGGTTTCAATTGGATAATCCTATTATGAAGTGCGATGATACATAATGAAAAAATTATTTTTCAACTAAAAATCATTATGTACACATAACCACTTTCTAATTCCTGTAGAACGTTTTTATCAAAATTAACTTCCAATAAGATTCCTTTCATAACAAATTCTTTTATTTATTAAAAACCATGAGAACATTTATATGTAATATTAGTTATTTCTAACAAATATGATGGTACATATACCTATAAAAAATATAATTTTTAATATATATAAATATTTCCAATAGAGGGTTAATAAATAATTAAATTCTCGATATATTTTCAAACCCAGAATGGATATTGGTGTATTATTCATTAAACTCAACGAATATTCTACCATCATAACATGACCTCAATAATATTGAATTATTAAATCATAATCTGTTATGAGTTATCTCCATCATCATTTCCTCATGTTCAAATATTTTTAAGAGAATATATATTTCAATCATTTATAATATGTATATGTCCATCACATATCTTCCCATATAGATGATTCTGAAAATGAAAATTAAAACTACCACATCTCTATCTAGATCAATAATTTAATAATTCTTATCATGGGATTTCAAATTGTGTTATGTAAATAAAATTTCCCAACCACCACTCATAAAAACACAATCAATGCCCATAAATGTAGAATTTACATAAACAAATCTCTAATTAATGATGGGAGGGATACTAATAGATCACTAACTGATCATCTTTTTTTATTATATTAAACACACATCACATTTATTAAAACATATGAATATATCTTACTTTCAAGTTAATATTTTAATTGGATTAACTATCCAAGAATATTTTTTAGGAATAAATAAATAATTACCCACTAGTATATAGTAATTATTAATATAAGTTCCATTAGTTGTTCTTTTTTATTATTAGACCAATTTTATCTTAGAAGGACCCTCTTTTATTCTATAATTAGTTATAATATATATATGAAATGAAATATCCTAAATAAAAAAGCACATTTTTTAAATTTTTAATAAATCAAATATTCTTGTATCTAATAAATAAAATACCTTATCTATTATCATGATACTAATAACTTTTATAATATTCCAAAATATCGTTAATAAACACCACTAAAAATTACTTAAAAAATTCATATCAAATCCATTCATAAGACCCATAAATTTTTTTGTGGTGTCTTTCATCTCATTGTTAATCATATAAACTTATAATAGTCAAAACTATTCTAAAATGTTACCAGAAACATTTATTCTTACCTAAATTTCCTTGAATGCTCTCCTTACCATGGGACATTCTTTTTAAAATAATGAGCTCCATGGATCATACAAAAAAGTGTTAATAAGATAAAAAGGATATTGTCTCTTAATTTTATTATTATTGAGCTCTCTATAATCAGTGAAAATATTCATTGAACCATCATTAATTTTGAAAAATAATTGTGGTAGAATAAGGTAATGTTATTATTTTAATGAATTCATTATCTATAATATATTTTAAATGATGTATCCATTTAAATTACATTAATAATGTTATTTTCATAGGGGCTTTTTAAATTAGATTACATTTATGCCGTAATTGAATAGTAAATTCAACATCCTGATCAATAATAATATATGAAAAATCATCATAGAATATATCATCATTTTTATTTACCACTTTCATAAAACATGTAAGGTCTTTGATCCATATGGATCAAACCATTATGAATTTATAAATATTGAGGTGCTAGAAGGAGGCTTAGAGGAATTCTGGAGGGAATCTACTACTAGGTAATGTATTTTGGGGAGATTTCAATTCGATAAATAATATTACACTATTAGAATATGGGTTTTTATATGTGTAATATAATAGGTTTTGAAAAATAAACATAGTGAAGATGTTATATCATTTAGTGACAATTGAATTATGAGGATTACACTAAGTGAACAGGGATTACAGAATCTGAAATTCCCCAGTGAGGTTTGTTTTAAAACATTTACCACTACTCAGGTTTCTAAACCCTATGGTTACAATATCTCTCTATAGACACTAGGAGACCCAGTTAAACCCTCTTCGATGTTTTGGGTATTCAAATATCATGGATCTATTCTTAGCTTCCTTGTTTTATTTGTGGTGACCCTGGTTGATAATATATATATATATTCCTTTTTTCATCGATTTCTTATTGGTTGATCTCTTTCTTCTTCAAATTATTTATTCTATAGGATATTGGATGATCCCCTAGGTTTTTAATGGGGGGATATTTCAGTTTTTTGGTTGGGGGTTGTACAATGGTGTCCTTAGATGGATGTAGTTCTTACAGGAGTTCTGATCGGAGATCTATTATGTGCTTAATTCTCATGTTAACAATGTTGAAAAAAATTTAGGTAGGGTATTCATTTATTCTATTATTATTTACATAAAATCATATATCTATCATGATTTGGACCTGTGTATATCAATAAAGTCCAAAAAATAATTATTTAAACCATATTATAAAATTGGTATCGATCATATACCAATGTTGCATCTTTATATTGTGATAATGGTTTTCCAGTTAATTTCCTGATTGTGTGATATATATTCCATTATTTTTTTAGTATTTTGTTCTTTATGGAAATTTGTAACAAATTTAAAAAGGAAATTAATTGATAATTAATTGGAAAAAGTAATTAATGTGGCACGTTAAATTGAATCTGGTTGTTGTTGTTGAATTAATTAATAAACATGATACATGTTGATTCTTGTGGATAAAATAATTAAAGTCATCTCAAATTAATTTTTTAATTAATTTGTGATAGATTTATATCTCTTTTTCATTATTATAAAATAGTTATTACATGTCATTAATGAATCATTTAGATTAAGATGGTATAAGAACTGAATGTGTGATAAAGGATAATTTCTTACAGGGTATGATTTTCCAGATATCTTATATAGGTCATTGAATTCTGCTTTGGATCCATGAGAGCTTGTTGCGTGTGATGGATGAATGGCTTGTTTTAGTGATAATCGCACATTTATATGTTTGATTCCTACTTCTTGTGATATTATGTGAGTTTGGAGGGATGTTGTGGATTATGGGGCTTGGATGACCTGATGTGATGTTACCCTAGGATGAGTGAGCATGCAGGGTCATTGTCATATTTTGGGCATAGGGGAATAGACGATGTGGCAATAGTTGATGCCTTTAGTGGAAAGATGCACTGGTTTATGCATATTGGTTTCTAGGATGGCACCAGAGTTTTGGGAATGAGTTGAATATGGTCTTAACTGCTTATTGTAATGCTTAATTCCTGTTTGAATCTATTGATCATATGATGTACAGGTTTATTGGTTATCTCCAATCCTTTCCCCATTACTCGAGTTAGATGGATATATGTGGATTCATTAAATTTTTGGTATATTTACATATTTTCGTAGATTACCTGGTAATATGGAATGCAATGTTGTTAATAAATGAAAACTTGTTTATCACACGGGTTTGGATCTTGTGGGGATACAATATTCAGGTTATATTACTCAAAAGTTGTGGAATCTGTTTTTCTAAGCATAGAATGCATGCAATTTTCTTAATAACAATATAATGTAATGTTGAAATTGATAATGGTTAATTAGTATTAATTAATTAATTAACTTAAAGTGAAAGTAATGAAAATGAATAAGATATTTTAATGTTTCCCATTAAACTATTTTCTTTCTTAATTGATATCTAGTCATCGTATTGGAAGTCGAGATTCAGCGAGATGTTAACCATAGTTCATTCTGGGAAAATATTATGACCATAGTGTGGTTGTGAGACATTTTGTATGTTCTACATATATTTTTTCTATATACTACTCCATCCTATTATTATAGGAAATTGAAACCCAAAGGATTTTGATATATGTTAGGTGTTTTCCCAAACATTAAATGGTAGGATTGATGGATGACTAGCCCATTTAAAAACTAGAACATATATTGTTAGTTACTCTTGATGGTATTCATGATAGTTAGTTTCCACATATTTGTGTGTTGTGGGTTTTAATGGCTTCTTTTTCATTACAAACACATATATTATAGATATAGTTTCTTAATTACTACTATAAGTATAACAGGTATCAGTTTTGATGACCTGATTATCCTTACTCGCTGTGTTGTTTGTGATGCATTGAGCTATAATACATGATATATTTTATGCATTATGTGGGATATAGTGGATCCCATAAACAACCTCGTTAGTTTTGTTTATGTGGACAAGGTGGTGTGATGCACAAGGTTCATGTTGTGGTGCTTTACCCAAGTGTCAGCAGACCAACCTTCCTGGAGAGAGATGCTCAGGACGTGCAATTTGGGGGTATTGTGATATAGTAATAGAGAAGTGGTAATGGATAACCTTGATATAATATTTTATATATTATTCTCTAGAATGAAATTTTTAGTGTGACTATCCATGGTGAGGTTGGTAACATAGTATATCTGTTTAGGTGATGAGTTTGTATCACTTGTTGTTCACTGTGATTTTGAATTCTCTCTTTACCATTCCATGAGAGGTTATAGGTAGGACACTAGTGAGTATACTATTACACTCAACCTATATATATATATTTTCATCTCAATTGTAATAAGTTTGAGAACAAGCTCGTTAATACTAGTATGGGGTTTTTATAGCATTTTGGGATTCAGGGTTATTGTTTTCCGTACCTTTATTTTATTACTTTATGTTATTCTTTCGGTTTTAGTAGTTATTGAATGATATTATATATGTTCACTTTGGATTTCCTTTTATATTTATGTATTTCCGGGAGTTGGTTGGTTTATGTCTTATCTATCTCTTTCACATGTGTTCTCTTAGAGGGTAATTACTCCGATTTGTGTGTTGACTATATCCATATTGATATTAATATATATGTGCATATTGAATACTAGACTCAGGATTCACTATCTCTATTCTGCAATTTTCAGCCCAAGAGGTGTGAACATTGTGGTGATGGGCTAATGATAGATTTTTATCAATGATATGGTTGCAGGATATGATGTTGTTTGGAGTTAGGAACATGTGAAGTTGCATGGGCAGGTAGGTAATTGATGCTAGCTAAGAATAGAAAGCATTGAAAACAAGAGAGACCAGCCCATACATTGGTATTTAGGGCCCCATGTGATATGATTCATGGACCTTTACGATTAATGTGCTTAATAAATAATGTGATATGAGTTTCAAGGTACATACCTAGGAATGGATCATGAATCATTCTTCTTTGTACGTGTGTTTGATTGGGTAGAGCAATGGAATGTTGAAAAAAATTAATGAATGATAACAACTAATTAATGGTAATTTATTCAATATTTTAAGTTGTAGAGGTATTAAAGGTTTTTTTATATTAATGAATTCTTGTTGAAACCCTTATAATGTTCAGGTAAAACATGTTTAGAATGTGGTGCCAAAATATTTCCACAAAGTGTAGGTTGATGAAGATGAGACTTACTGGATGACGCTTCAAGAGATTCAGTGCCAGAGACTTCTGCGGTATAACAGATCGATTTCATATAAATTCACTAATGAATATTCATATTTTATTAAGATAATATTCAATTCGATTTATGATCAGGATGAGGACTAGGTGTCATTTGATATGACAATGTTTCATATGGAAGAAAGGAAGTTGTGGTTCAAGTCCCTATGATATTGTGATGAGTTTTTAGTATCATAGGAGGAGATCTGAGATCATTTTTGAACTGAGTTTCATTCTATGACTAAAAAAGTTTCCAGTCTGTAGGAGAAACTTACCCATCAATAGGGGACATCTAGTGTGTGAGTGTTTTGGATCCATTACAGGCACCTTCTGTGATATTCTTTAAACCAATTTCTGTATGAGGAGGTTATGGAGAGTAATTTTGAAGAGTCTTTTCATCCAAATATCCTGCACCAGGTCACCATGTTTATGTTAGAGATGTATCTCGAGTAGATAGTGAGGGAAATGTAATCGAGAGGAAGTTATCTAGATCTAGATCATCATGGGAGGGGAGTTGTTAGGATTTTATAGGTATCAAAACTGTGGTATGGGGTTCTAATTTATTAGGACAAAAAGAGATTCTGATCAGCAGGGGTAGGTCCTAGGACTCAATGCAGCATCTATATAGGATCAGCGGCCCTTATTCCTATAATTAGTGTTTGGACATAGGTTTTTCTTTTAGAGGACAGGGCCATCAGTGGAGAGAGTGACAGACCTTTCTACGTAGGTAGTTTGAACTAGTTGTTCCACTTTATGTTCCACCACTGAGGCAGTTCCATCTTGGGAGTAATAGTAGGTTTCTCTAGTTTTGGATTGGTAGATTTTAGATGTGGTGGGTAGAGGATATCCCTAGGACACTATGTATCCTCATAGAGGAGAGATAGTATATGGATTTGATTTTGAATATGGTCAGAGAGTACATGGAGTATGTTGTTGTTATTTTCATCCATTATTCTTTTAATTGTTGGGTGATCCATACATAGTTCAAGCTACTCATTTCAAATTTTTTAACTCGGTAAATTATATATTTGATTTGGGAGATACATGCTCCTTCATTTCAAATAACATCTTCAATTCATTGGTATACAGTTATAAATAATTTTGTTTCTCTGGTCATTGACAACACTAGATAGAGGAGACGCTGAAAATTTTGAAGTATATAGTGCTTGTGAACTAGTGTTTGGGAAGTACTGGTCATGGGGAGAATTCCAATACCTACGGACACAACCAAGTTATATTATCCTTCAAATGGATTGGATGTATTTGGTGTGGGCTATCATGGATTTATTGGGGAGAAAGGCTGGGTTATTTAATGTCAGCGGAGCGATAAAACTGTTTGGTGGTGAGCGATTTCCTCAAATGGGACTCAGATATATTCCTTCCAATTCATCAATGATGGATGAATTGATACCATGTTAATTGGATTTTTAGTAATAAAAATGTATTTGGGTTTTAGGAGAGTACATTAATGTCTTTGCAATATATGTTGTAGAACTAGACCCTCGATGAGAGATCAAGTTCAAGATTGTTCTACAGCCAGGTGTTTCTCCTATATCGATGTCTACATATATGATGACACATTATGAGCCAAGAGATCTATGTATACAGCTTTATGTCCTACAGTAGAATAATTTGGTACACCCGAGTGTGTTACCCTGTACTCCACAATTTATGATGGGGAAGAAGGCTACTGACAATTAGCAGTTTTGTATTGATTAGCATCACATAAAACAATTGATAGTGAAGAAACAATATACACTTCCCTGGATTCATGATTTATTCAATCAATTGAATATTGTATGTTGGTTCTAAAATATTGATATAAGGTCAACATATCATCAGATGCTTGTAATGTATTAAGATATACCAAATAATAAATTCCATTGTCAATATGTGAATAACGAATTTATTGTAATATTGTTTGGAGTGATGAATACTCCTACTATGTTCAAGGGGTTAATGAATAATATGATCCATGATTTCATGGATATTTTCATGGTGGTTATCATCAACAAAATTCATGTGTTATCCACATAAAATGAAGATGATACATGGGATCTATATGTTGTTTTTGTAACGCCCCGACCCCAGCTACCCAGAGTCAGTGCATTACTTCGTAACATTGGAATTATCATAAAAGATCAAGTCTCGAATGACCTATTAGTTTAGTAGAATTGGAAACACTAGATACATTCATAAGTATTAAATTACATCATAAAGTGAAAAACTAATAACAAAGTCTTCATAGTCCACACTCATATCTTCTTCTGACTATCCCTGTAGGTCATTCATAAAATACTTCTTCACATCCTGGAAAATATTAAACCATTGAAAGGGGTGAGCTCATATGCTCAATAAGGATAACAATATTGCGGAAGCTTTCATAAATAAACATTAACATTTAAGGCAATGTATAACTAAAAAAAGCCTTTTAAACATGAAATTCAACATAATATGGCAAAAGTAAAATGAGATAATGCCATTTACTTATTCACATGGATATTCTTCTGGTCGAATAATCACATGAAATATCAATAACCACTTTCATAATGAGGAAATGTATGATGCCGGACATTTTGAAACATTTTTTCAAGGCCTCGGCCAAGACGTCTAAAATGATTAAGGCCTCGACCAAAACAATAAATCAAATTGGGAAAGGGCCTCGGCAAATTCCACGTCTACTTATCTCATGAGAAATACCGATGCATCGAGGAGCTATTGCGGGCTCCACCCATTACTTATTAAGTCCGATACATTCCTCATATGAACAGGTTTAAACATATCATAAACCATAACATAATCGTATCACATAAAACATGCATAAAGGAAACATAACATTTCCCATTTCAATCACAAGATATCAATACAACACATTGATATAATAAAACTTCATCAAAACCATTTTAAATACCAAAATAAAAGAAAAGTAGAACTTGGTATTTATTTTTCATTTTAAAAAAGTAATGGCTTGTAGAGGAATCCGAAACTCAAATAATGGTCACGGCGGCGGAGAAGTCGTTGTCGCCGCATACATATGACAAAAACATTCCCTTTTGTCATTTAGTAAATGCTTCGTATAAAAAATATATTTTTTGAATAAACAAAAAAGTTAAAGGGGTTTATACACTGTATAAAAGAAAGTTGTGTATAAAACCAAATATGCCTCAATGAAAGGAGATTGAGACGAAGTCCTTAAAAAGATCATTTTTAAAATAAAATAGATCTATTATGTGTATTCACTATATTTACACATAAATAAAGTATAAATACAAAATAGGACATCATGACATAATTTGAAAGTAGGAGATTAACCCAAAGAATGCAAATTGGGTTAAGAAATTCTCTTACCTTGCGTCTTGTCCTGACTCGACCGTTCTTTAACCTCCTAAATAATAAACTATAGTTAATTTATATTTACTTAAGATCCTTTTTCATGTTCATTATTCCTTTTATATCACTTATTACCATCTTATGAACATTATGTAAATATTTAAGTTAATAACGGTCGTTTTGTCGATCTTTGGTACTTGAGTCAAAAATAAACTTCTTATAATTACAAGTTGTTCATGTGGTAAAATATCCATTATATACAGAATTATATTCATGATTTAGATATCATATATATAATATATATACATTATATACATTCATTTATAATATTACGTAACATATAGAGGTAAGAAATGAAATGCACCGTTCATGGAGACGGTAAGCCGTACGTACGCATGAACGCTACTTTCATTTCTATTTCGTATTTAATTGAATGAAATAATAATGATATAAATGTATAATATAATTATAGTATAATATAGTGTATAATAACATTTACTCCATCCTTTATACATCCCACCTATGGTATTAACGATTCAAATCATTTTGAGGGGGTGGTAGTCCGCACATCCCAAAATGAAATTATCCCGTTTTACCCATAATGGAAATCATAAAGGTATGCCATAAATGAAAAATACAGAACCTTAAGTAAAACATAAACATATTATATATCATATATAAATATAGTTACATCTTAATGGCCACCTTTGAAGGTGTTATATGAGTGTTGAACAATCATCGTTTCGTGAGGCAGAAATTCTCCATCCACAGAAACAATATGCTCTTTAACCATTAGATGTAGGTGTGTGTAAGTGTATCTAGAATTATTCTTATAACAACATCCTAGTTTATTGAGGATACTGGTGTTGTTACAAAAGAAATGAATAAAAAGATATTGAGGGGTTGGAGAAGCTAAATAAAACAAAACAACATTAGAAAAGACATTAACTAAAAATCGGGTAACTCTTTTTGATTTGAGACAAAGGCTTCCTTGGGAAATATTATTCCCAAAGTGAGGCTTCTAGGAGTAATGGAGGAACGTTGGGAGGGTATTTGGGCAGAGTTTGGCTGAGCCAAATGGCTTGAATGTGTGAATTAGGTGGTAGAGGTGGGGGCCTTTTATAAGAGGGGAGGAGGGGTACTCTTGGAAATTAAGGGAATTTTACATTATTATACAATGCTTTTTGGATTCTAAAGGTCCAAAACTTATATAATTCGTGGATAAGGTGATAAGGATTCAAAATCTACCCATCAAATAGTCTTTTGACAAGTGTATGCCTTGGATTGTACATTATCTTTTCATTTTATTAAAATCATTAAATAATGAGGTCATCGCTGCATCATAATGATGTCATAAATAATTTAATTTATTTAATGTCTAAAAATTAGAAAAAAATACTATGTTGTCGGAAATCGTTTTAGCTTTACAATGACTATTTATATTCAAAAATATGACTTGTATAACCCCATGTAAAAATTTCTTTAGTAAAACATTTCATGTTTGTGTCATTTTTTACTTTAGCATTAAATAAAAGGTATTTATGTCATTTTCTAACTAAAGTGGCTCCATGGGGTCCCCAAGTTGACCCATGGATTGTATTGGTCGTCCATTGAACATCCAATGAGGGTAGTATATGTTTCAAGCTCATCTCATATTATAAAAACATTATTTTTACCTTAAACTACACTAATTACCTCTAATCGCGATTAAGTTACTATTCACCAAAAATTATTTTAATCTCATTGAACCACATATTAATTCTTAATGACAACCATGTATGTCAGATTTTTCAAATTCAAAACACAGAAGTGGTAAAATTTCATTTAAACAAAAAATTAGTTATTTAACTACCACTTAGTGGTTTCACTGTTCATCGAAAATTGATGTTTTTCAGAACAATGCCAATATTTCACCCTAAGCTATAATTGATATTCCAAATTCAAAAATTATGTCTATTTTACAAAATTCCATACATATAAGTTGCATTAATTTATTTTATAATTAATTCCCGCTGTCACAACAAATAGCGTGTTTTTATGAAACAATTTATATCAAAATATTGGCAATTGTTTATGTCCAATTTCAATGTTAAATTAATTCTAATGACCACCATTGGATAAAATGGTAAAAATATATTCTAATTATACTTTAAAACCAATCAATAGTATAACTTATCACTATAAATTATTTTGATTTAAAAAGTTGTTTTAAATATTTTTCACTATTCATAAAAAATTAGAAGTTCTCAGAAAAATACCAAAAAATCAACATAAGCTAATTTCGATATTCCGAATCCAAAAATGAAGTCCATTTTGAAATATAAAATTTCTATAATTTTAAAAAGTGGGTATTACTATTCATAACGG
Organism: Viscum album; assembly: GCA_963277665.1. Lineage (NCBI taxonomy): Eukaryota > Viridiplantae > Streptophyta > Magnoliopsida > Santalales > Viscaceae > Viscum > Viscum album. The sequence goes on along the minus strand of OY728119.1, from coordinate 762,934,896 downwards.
CTACTTTTATTAGTCGAGGTGTGTTAGAACTCGAACTTGCATAAAATGCAAGCTATTGCATTATTGAAAGAGAGGCGTATCGTGAAAGCTCGGGGTGTTACATTCTCCCCTCCTTCAATAAATTGCGTCCTCGCAATTTGAAATTTTTCTTTGAAAATAAAAGGTTGAAAATAGAAAATACCTTTGTGGAAAACCCACATCGGAAATAAGATTAATAAAATTTAGCCTTAATAAGAGGGAAAGGGAAATGAAAAAGTCACCACCCGATTATGATCTCGATTAGGAGAACATTGGTGGAAATTAGAGACATATAATTGGAGGAAAACCATAAATATTTGTAGGGAGTGATTGAGGTCATCAATTACAATCAACTGTCAAATTGAGGGCCTCAAAGCCTTCAATCTATGTTGATTTAAAATATCATCAGTTCAACAAGACATAAGGTATTAGGATAACACATTTTTTTGTTTTAATATCCCTTTACTAAAGTTTAAGAATTAATTTATTCATTGTATAAGAGATAGGTATATATATATTTATGCTTGACAATTAGAGTTTCAACCTTCAACTCACCTTTCACTCAAGAAGATAATAGAACTCAAAAATATTATACTTATGCTAATTGTATAAGGTTCCAAATGATAAAACATAACATTTAGATTAGTAAAATTATTTTGTAATAACAAGGGACTTCCTGTAGGCTAGTGGTAGGAAATAAAGGCCTGTCGCACTATGGTTGTGGGTTCGATTCCTGCCGCTTTGTCCGACGCAACGGTTATGCCCCACCCTGCAGGTTGTCCATTTCCTAAAACTATAGTATTATAATATTCCAAAAATAATCTACATAAAGTTTTTAACCTCTTACAATACTATCCAAAGATCAACTTAATCCACTCCAACCTTTATAGTTATCCAAAATACCTCTGTCCAGACTTTCTCTAAAAGGCCTCTTAATTCCAAAATCAATTTATCAGATTCCCCAAACAATGTAAAGTTTCTCTTATTGTCACATACTAAAAATATGATTACCTTCATCATATTAAAACCTTATTGAAACAACAAGTACTGCAGTACAATCCTTATACATATATCACATTATTCTAATAACCAGAATATAATCAATGAGTCCAAAAGCACCAATACATTAATTATTCCACTTCAACTGTAGTAATAGCATTAGATTGTCCTTGATTTCTTGGCCTTTTATGAGGTAAGTTTCCCTGACGCTTAGGACATTCATTTGCATAATTCCCCATTTCCATACAATTGTAGCATTCAACATTGATAGCCTCTTTCTTTCCCTTGCAATCACGCACCTGGAGACCTTTTTCTCCACATTTATAACAAACTCCCATCCTTTTAGGCAAGTACCAGGGTGATTCTTCCCAGAATTATCATATAATGGAAAATCCTTCATTCCCATTTTTCCCTTTATCCATCTCTTGTTCCACCGTTCTCTTCTTATCTTGCTTTACTTTGTTGTCATATGACTTATAGAATTCCCTTTCTGTCTTGATAGCACATGAGAAAATATCTTCGTATGACAAGAAGGATTGTGAGACTAATGCTCGACGGAGAAATGGTTTTAACCCATCAAAGAAATGATCAATCTTACTCCTTGGGTTACGTATATAATCTGCATCATGCCTCGCTAACCTTGTAAAGTTGGCCTCATACTTTGCGACATTCTCATCTTCCTTTTGTCTCAGACTCAAAAATGTATTTCCTTATCTGCTTGATGGTCACGAGGATAGTATTTTTCTAGGAAAATCTCTTTTAACTCCCTACATTCCATATTCGATATGTCATCATCTTCCTTTGTGTTTTGAATCAGCGACCACCACTGATCGACATTTCTAGTGAGGCTGTAAACTGCCATGACAAACTTCTCCCTTTCGCTACTCCCCAAGGCATGGAATATTTTCTCTAATGAGTTTATCCATTTCTCAGCTACTAATGGATTTGTAACCCCATTAAATGTTGGCAGTTGTTGCCTAATGAAGCGGTCTAACATTGATCCTCCACGTTGTGGATCAGGGCGATCCATATGAGTAAGGTTATTATTCATAACTTGAGTGAGTTGTCCCAGTATGGTAATAAGTTGATCAGCACCATTTGTATCTCCAGATCCACAATATTTATCTTGAGTCGGAGGGAAATCCCTACACGGAGTGCGTGCATTGATTCAGTTTCCATTCCTTCAACTAGGCTCCATTTCTATACAATGGCATAAACTAGATTAGTTTATGAATCAAAATACATAATTCCATACTTGTAAAACACTTAACATAAATTGAACTAATTATGGAAATAATCCATAATCATAAAAATGTTTTCTTTGAGGAAGTATATACTCATAACCGTTCATAGTGGTTTGTAATGAAAACGAGAATTATCCTAAGCATATCCCCCAGGAGTGTCGTAACCAAGATTGCAGCAAGGCCCGTTGTCATGCACCAGTTCCCGTTCGAGTCTAGCTCAAAGTGGTATTTTCGGATTTTACCCCTAGGTACATCTGTCCCAGAGTCGCCTCTACTTGCTCGTATCCAGATAGGAATGTATTACTCGGAAAACTCAGAATATCTCTATAATACCAAAATTCTAGAAAGTTTTTCTATACTAATCCTTAAAGTCTATCTTCGGGCAATGTGCTCTAGTCAGAGTTTATCTAAATCTAGCTTCCAAGGTTAGTACTAAACTACCTCTGATACCAACTGTAACGCCGCGACCCCAGCTACCCAGAGTCGGTGCATTACTTCGTAACATTGGCATGATCACAAAAGATCATGTCTTGAAAACCCGATTAGTTTAGTAGAATTGGAAACACTAGATACAATCATAAGTATTACATTACATCATAAAGTGAAAAACTAATAACAAAGTCTTCATAGTCCACACTCATATCCTCTTCTGACTATCCCTGTAGGTCATTCATAAAATACTTCTTCACATCCTATAAAATATTAAAACATTGAAAGGGGTGAGCTCAGATGCTCAGTAAGGATAACAATATTGCAGAAGCTTTCATAAATAAACATTAACATTTAAGGCAATGTATAACTAAAACAAAAGCCTTTTAAACATGAACATCAACATAATATGGAAAAAGTAAAATGAGATAATGCCATTTACTTATTCACATGGATATTCTTCTGGTCGAATAATCACATGCAATATCAATAACCACTTTCATAATGAGGAAATGTATAATGTCGGACATTCTGAATCATTTTGTCAAGGCCTCGGCCAAGACGTCTAAAATGATTAAGGCCTCGGCCAAAACCATAAATCAAATTGGGAAAGGGCCTCGGCAAATTCCACGTCTAGTTTTCTCATGAGACCTACCGATGCATTGAGGATCTATAGCGGGCTCCACCTGTCACTTATAAAGTCCAATACATTCCTCATATGAACAGGTTTAAACATATCATAAACCGTAACATAATCGTATCACAAAAAACATGAATAAAGGAAACATAACATTTCCCATTTCAATCACAAGATATCAATACAACACATTGATATAATAAAACATCATCAAAACCATTTTAAATACCAAAATAAAAGAAAAGTAGAACTTGGTATTTATTTTTCATTTTAAAAAAGTAATTGCTTTTAGAGGAAGCCGAAACTCAAATAATGGTCACAGCGGTGGAGAAGTCATTGTCGCCGCATACGTATGACAAAAACATTCCCTTTTTTCATTTAGTAAATGCTTTGTATAAAAAATATATTTTTTGAATAAACATTAAAGTCAAAGGGGTTTATACACCATATAAAAGAAAGTTGTGTATAAAACCAAATATGCCTCAATGAAAGGAGATTGAGACGAAGTCCTTGAAAAGATCATTTTTAAAATAAAATAGATCTATTATGTGTATTCACTATATTTACACTTAAATAAAGTATAAATACAAGATAGGAAATCATGACATAATTTGAAAGTAGGAGATTAACCCAAAGATTGCAAATTGGGTTAAGAAATTCACTTACCTTGCGTCTTGTCCTGACTCGACCGTTCTTTAACCTCCTCAATAATATACTAGAGTTAATTTATATTTACTTAAAAACCTTTTTCACGTTCATTATTCCTTTTATATCACTTATTACAATGTTATGAACATTATGTAATTATTTAAGTTAATAACGGTGGTTTTGTCGATCTTTGGTACTTGAGTCAAAAATAAACTTCTTATAATTACAAGTTGTTCATGTGGTGAAATATCCATTATATCCAGAATTATATTCATTATTTAGATATCATATATATAATATATATCCATTATATACATTCATTTATAATATTACTTAACATTTAGAGGTAAGAATTGAAATGCACCGTTCATGGAGACGGTAAGCCGTACGTACGCATGAACGCTACTTTCATTTCTATTTCATATTTAATGGATTGAAATAATAATTATATAAATGTATAATATAATTCCAGTATAATATAGTGTATAATACCATTTACTACATCCTTTATACATCCCAGATATGGTATTAACGATTCAAATCATTTTGAGGGGGCGGTAGTCCGCACTTCCTAAAATGAAATTATCACGTTTTACCCATAATGGAAATCATAAAGGTATGTCATAAATGAAAAATACAGAAGCTTAAGTAAAACATAAACATATTATATATCATATATAAATATAGTGACATCTTAATGGCCACCTTTTAAGGTGTTATATGAGTGTTGAACAAACATCGTTTCATGAGGCAGAAATTCGCCATCCACAGAAACAGTATGTTGTTTAAGCATTAGATGTAGGTTTGTGTAATTGTAGCTCGAATACTTATTATAAAAACAACGTAGTATATTTAGTATACTGGTTTTGTTACAAAAGAAATGAATAAAAAGCATTTGAGGAGTTGTAGAAGCTAAATAAAACAAAACAACATTAGAGGAGACATTACCTAAAAATTGGGTAACTCTTTTTGATTTGAGCCCAAGGCTTTCATGGGAACAATTCTGCACAAATTGAGGCTTCTATGAGTAAGGGAGGAAATTTGGGAGGGTATTTGGGCAGATGTTGTCCGAGCCAAATGGTTCGAAAGTGTGAATGAGCTGGTAGAGGTGAGGGTCTTTTATAAGAGGAGAGGAGGGGTACTCTTGGAATGTAAGGGAATTTTACATTATTATACAATTCTTTTTGGATTCTAAAGGTCCCAAACTTATATAATTCGTGTCTAAGGTGATAAGGGTTCGATATATACCCATCAAATAGTCTTTGGACAAGTGTAATCCTTGGATTGTACATTATCTTTTCATTTTATTAAAATCGTTAAATAATGAGGTCATCACTGCATCATAATGATGTCATGAATAATTTAATTTATTTAATGTCTAAAAATTATAAAAAAAATACTATGTTGTAGGAAATATTTTTATCTTTCCAATGACTATTTATAGTCAAAACTATGACTTGTATAAACCCATGTAAAAATTGTTTTAGTAAAACATTTCATGTTTGTGTCATTTTTTACTTTAACATTAAATAAAAGGTATTTATGTCATTTTCTAACTAAAGTGGCTCCATGGGGTCCCCAAGTTGACCCATGGATTTTCATGGTCGGAAATGGCACATCCAATGAGGGTAGGACATGTTTCATGCTCATCTCATATTATTAAAACATTATTTTTACCTTAAACTACACTAATTACCTCTAATCGCGATTAAGAACTTAAAAGTTACTATTCACCAAAAATTATTTTAATCTCATTGAACCACATTTTACTTCTTAATGACAACCATGTATGTCGGATTTTCTAAATTCAAAACACAGAAGTGGTAAAATTTCATTTAAATGAAAAATCAGTTATTTAACTACCACTTAGTGGTTTCACTATTCATCAAAAATTGAAGTTTTTCACAACAATTCCAAAATTTCACCCTAAGCTATAATTGATATTCCGAATTCAAAAATTATCTCTATTTTACAAAATTCCAAACATATAAGTTGCATTAATTAATTTAATAATTAATTCCCGCTGTCACAACAAATAGCGTGTTTTTAAGAAACAATTTATATCAAAAGATTGGCAATTGTTTATGTCCAATTTCATTGTTAAATTAATTCTAATGACCACCATTGGATAAAATGGTAAAAATATATTCTAATTATACTTTAAAACCACTCAATAGTATAACTTATCACAATAAATTATTTTGATTAAAAAAGTTGTTTTAAGTATTTTTCAATATTCATAAAAAATTAGAAGTTCTCCGAAAAATACCAAAAATTCAACATAGGCAAATTTCGATATTCCGAATCCAAAAATGAAGTCCATTTTGAAATATAAAATTTCTATAATTTTAAAAAGCGGGTATTACTATTCATAACGGCTACTTTGATTAGTCGCGGTGTGTTAGAACTCGAACTAGCGTAAAATGAAAGCTATTGCATTATTGAAAGAGAGGCGTATCGTGAAAGCTCGGGGTGTTACAGTTTTTGGAGTTATTCAATGTTAGATATTGTTTGGGATGTTTGTAAAGTTTTAATTTTAGGCTCGGGAAGCTCATTTTTTTGGGAATGATGTATCCCATAAAGGATTATATGTGGATCAATAAAAAATAGAGGCAGTGTTTTCTTGTCTATCGCCTAGAAAATGGAATATTTGTAATGATTCCATGGTCTTCTAGGCTATTAAATTAGGTCTTTCGCCATTTTTTCTCTGGTTTCAACTCCTCTGGTAATGTTTACCATAAATTATTAGGCATTTTTTTGGGATGATTAGTGAAAAAAATAATTCGAGTATATCATGGAGATGTTGGTCAGTGCCCATTTATTTTTCTACCTATAGAAAAACATCATTTTGGGGATTTGTATGATGATTCGTGTATTGGTTTGGGTTGTGTTCTGATGTAGTAAATTTCTAACATTTCTTTTGGATCTTGTTAATTACATCACCATGATTGTAACTACTCCACCCATGATCTAAATATGTTGGTAGTGGTTTTTTCTTTAATGTTTTCATGAAATTTCCTTATTAGAAAGGGTTTCGGGTTCTTCACCGAGCATATCAACTGAAGTTATGTATTCTCCCAATGTGACCTGAACTTGAATAAAAATTTGTGGTGGTATTCCATATAGTGTTATGAATTAAAGATTATGTATGTACCTAAGAAGGTAAATTTTGTAGAAGATGTGTTGAGGAGGAATTCATGCATCGATGCAGTGTGTGAATGTGTTGATTCCTAGAGAGTAATGGAAGATCATTCCTCATTTCATCTAGATATAGGAGAATTATATCGATGTGAATGCCTTTTTTATACTATGTTTCATTCATCTCTAATATATAATGTGTATTAGTCCTTCTTTGGGGATCATGAGTTGGAGGCTTGTAGAGATCATGTTGTTTGTGGTGAGTCCCCTGATTCATGGCCTATAGATAAACAATAGTAATTGTTTTTTCTAGGAAGGATTTTTGTACATTTTTAAATGCATGAGATGTTTCTATGAGAGTTCCATATTTCAACTTTGGTGGTACATCCTGGAATGAAATTTAATTACTTAGATTTTAGAGTTTAGTTATTGTGGATTACAATGATACGTGTCTCCGTAGATTTGTATCTCGATGTTTGGTCTGCAAGAATGTGAAGATAGAACACTATGTTCCCAATATTTTTCTCCATCCATTAGATGCTCCTCAGTGGAAGTTAGAAGATATATATATGTACATTGTTACCTGTTTAACTCAATATCATGGTGTCTATGACACTATATGGGAGGTATTGGATTGTCCAAAAAATCAGTTCACTTTATAGAAGTCAATGAGGTGAGCTTAGTGAAAGATGTGTTGAGGTAGTCTCTGGAGGATGTGGTGAGAATGAATCGGGTCATAAAGATGATCAATTATAGTAGAGAACCATTTTTTACCTCTTGGGTGTGGAGAGGTCTCCATCATGATTTTGGTTATCAACTAAGCATTATCACTTCATTTCATCTGAATATGGATGGTCAGATAGAGGCGACCATCTGGACTCACGAAGACATGGTTCAATCTTATGACCAAGAATTTGTAGGTTTATGGAAGAGGAACATTCCATTGTTAGGGTTCTCTTACAATAATATGTTTCACCCCACCCATGGTCTGGGACTGTTTGAATCCATGTTTGACTAAACTTTATGATTGCAATTATTCTAGACTCGGGTTGGGGATTCAGTGATTCTCAACATAAAATATGTATAGAACGCCACCTGGATGATTCAACTGATTCTTGAGAGGATAAATGTTTAAAATTATCATCATAAATCCTATTAAAATCATAGGATTAGTCCAATGGAGTTTAAATTTTGGTATAATGTGTATTAAAAGATGACTACCCACCATGTGAAGGGATTTTTTGGTTGTGTGATTATTCTTTATCCCAGTTTTGTTCGTCCTTTCGAGATGTTGGATGATGTTTGAGATGTGGTGTATAAGATAGCACATTCCTCATAGATTATCCTGATACATAATGGTTTTAACATGTATCATATACATCATTATCATCATGACAACTATAATGTCTTCGATTGGGGGAGATTGATGTAGAAGATGATGAGACCACCTAAGAGTGGCTAATAGAGATCCAGGAATTTTAGGAGATCATGATGTGTTGGAATGATATCTCCTTAATTATTTTGTTTTAGAGGAATGTTCGCAAGGAGGAGTGTACCTATGAATGTGAGTTATAGATACATGCTCTTTATCTTGAGATGCTCTTTATCTAGCTTCTCTTTTTAAACATTGTTTGTTTTGCAGTTGTAGAACTTTTTTTGGATTATGAGATGGATCCCTCTATCTCTTGTTACTTGTCATGAGTTTCCCTCTTTCGTTTTGAGGAAAAGACACTCTAGGAATTCCATAGTCTTTCCATCTTTATATTCATGATATTAGATTGGTTGATAATTCCAGTATTGGTTTGGAAGAATTGAATAGTAGTTTATCTTAAAACTGTGTCAATCCCCTTATTCTTGGAAGGGGGTGGATGAGATCCTATGGAGGTGAGAGAATATAGAAGTATCCCAAGGTGTGGAAATTCAAAAAACACATTTTATGTTTCTTCTTTAGTTTGGTTTTTGATTCCCATGAATGGAAATTATTTTAGAGCTATTTAATATTATGGTATTGACTTATGTGGATCGACCCTTTGTGTATTTTCAAAGACAAAGGTTCTCGGAGGAGGTTCATAGACATTTTGGATGGAATTGGATAGTAGATGAGGGAAATGGGATATTTTATGTTGTGAAAGAAAGTTACATGATGTGAGTATATGTTTCACAATGTGTAATATATCAGGGACTAAAAAATATATAATATGAATAGGTGAGAATTTTTCGGTGAAAACTAATTCTGATGATTACATTGATGTGAATGGTGATTACACATCTTGTAATTCCAAGATTTTATATGTTTTAAGACACTTAAGCCACTCAGGTGGTCAAAAACTATTGATTCAGCAACCCTCTATCGACTCTAGGATGCCTAAGACCCCCCCCCCTCTTCAATGTTTTGGATATTCATTTCTCATGGATCGTTTCCTAGAGACCATCTTTGATTTGTGGGGACTCGAAATGATCTAAGATTCATTTCCTTATATTTCTGGATGTTTCTTCCAATTATATAAATGTTTATCATTTTCCTTTTATAAATTTGATGGAGGATGATCTCTCATGTTTCTAATGGTTTTTTCTTGGTTGCTGGTTGGTGGGGTTGTTCTGAGGCCACATCGGTTGGGTGGAGTTCTTGCAGGAGAGGTGATCAGTGATCTGTTGTGTTTTCCATTATCGTGAAAACAAAATTAACACCATTTTGAGATTGTGGATTCGTTGATTCTATAATTATATATGTGAAATCACAAAGAAATAATTATTTATCCATTTGGATCTTATTAAAATTATAAAAAGATTTATTTGAACTGGAATAATGAATTTGAATTGATCATACTAAAAAGTTTCATCATTTTACCTTGATAATTGTTTGCCTCTTGATTTTATAGATAGTGTGATATCTATTATTTTCTTATATTTGAATTTTTTATTTATTTATATTGGTAAATAACATTATTCTCAATTTAATTGATAAATAATTGGAAAATGGAAATAAAATGAATTTTTAATTGAATCTATTTGTTGTTCTTTGTTGAATTGGTTAATAAAACCAATTCTTGATGATTCTTTTTTATAAAACAATTAAAAGAATTTAAATTTAATTGGATAATTAATTTTTTATATCATGAGATTTATTATTTGGTAGATTTCATGTGTTTGGAACCTATGAATAATCAATTCAATAATTTAAGACGGAATAGTATCTAGTTGTGTAATAAAAAAAAGATGCATTGTAAAACCTATGTGGTCTGATTAATTATAAAGTACAATTGACTTGTGATTTAGATCCATGAGAGATCCTTGTGTGGGATGGATGAATTCTTTATTTTATGGATGAGAGATCATTGAAATGTTTTTTCTGCTATTTTTGATATGATTTTACCCTAGAAGGATGTTTTTGTTTATGAGGAGGGGATGGAAGAATGTGATGTTTGCATGGGATGGCTGAGCATGGAGGGATGTTGTAGTATGTGGGGTATGGAGGCCCACACGATGTGGAAGAAGTTGAATCCCAGAGTGGTGAGATGCCTTAGTTTATTCATGTGGGTGTAGGTGATAGAACCAGAGATGAGGGAATGGGATGAAGCTGGGCTTATCCATTGATATAAAATAATGATAATTTTTTTATTTTCATTTTTTCTCGACTGAGAACTTGGTTGTATATTAATATCCTTTAACATACCCATTGATTTTGGTATATTAATGTGTTTGGATTATTACACTGTTTTTTATATTAGGATGTTTTAATAGAGTACATGGTAGTTTGGAAACTAATATTTTTAATAAATAAATAAATGTTTAACCCATGGGTAAGAGCTTGATGAGATGTAATGATGAGTTAATAATTTTTAAAATCCATGGACTTGGTTTTCTTATGCTTGGAGGTCATGAAACAATGTTTTAAAGCTATTGTGGAATGTGATAAAGGTTAATTATTATAAAAATGTAATTAAAGTATTGTGAAATTTATGAAAATAAATATGATAATTTATTGTATATCCTTAAATGGTAGTTTTCTTATAGGATATAAATTTTTACTAGTGTTAGATTAGAAAATGAGTGATGGTAGCTTCTATTGAACATTAAAATAGGTGATCCACATAGTGTGGTTGTTAGGTATATTATATCAGTTACATTATTTTGATTTTGTATACTACGCCACCATTTTATTTAGGAAACCAGAACCATAGGTATTTTGAGTGATATGGGGTCTTTTCCCACAAAATATCGATGGAAGAATAAATGGATCACTACCCTCAGACCATAATCTATTCTCGTTGAGGTTATGTATGATGGTATGGATGGCTATTTATTTACCCATACTTGTGAGTAGTGGTGTGTAATGGGTTGTGTTTATTTAATCAAAAATATATTCTATATATTATTTTCTAAGGACTACCATAGGTATAACATGTATGGGAATTGATTTCTTGAGGATACTCACATAGTTTACGAGATGTGATGAATTGAGGAATAATACATAATGTATGATACACATTATGTAGTTTTTGGTGGCTCTCAAAACCCACCTGGTTATGTCTAGTTACATGGATGTGGTGGTGTAATGAACGAGGTGCATGTTGTAGGGCTTCAGCTAGGTGTTTTTGGGATCTTATTTTTAGGGAGATATGCATAGGACATGTGATTTTGGGTAAGAGTTTAAAATTAGTGGTGATGTGGTAGTGGGGTACCCTTGATATTATTTATTATATTATATTATCTTGTATGGGATATGTGGTGAGGGATTCCCTAGTGAGGATGGAACTTTAGTATACCTATTTAGGTGATGAGTTAGTTTCACTTTTTGTTCATAGTGTTTTAGAATTCAGTATTTACATTATAATGAGTGGCTCCTAGGAGGATCCTACTGATATATATAATTTTTTTCAGGTCAGTTGGAGTAGGTTGGAGATCATTTTTGTTACTACTAACTTTGTGGCCTTCAGGATCTCTATGGGTATTTTGGTTACGTTCATCCATACCTTTCTTTTTTAACTTTAAGTTTTCCATTTACTTTTAGTATTTCTTTTATGAAATTACATATTCGCACATTCTATTTTCTTTTATATTTTAGTCTATGTGAAATTTGGTTGGTTTATGTCTTGTACCTCTCTTTCACATGTGTTTTGCATAGAGTTTAATGCCACTCATATGTGGGTTTATTGTACCCTCATTTCTTGTCACAAACATGGGGCCTACAATAGGGGTTAATCAAGTGTCACTATCTATCATCTCCCATTTCTAGCCTTGGTGGGGAACACGTTATAGTGCAGGGGTTGTTAAAAAAATTGAATAACTTATTCATTTTCAATGACACAAAAAAGATAACATTCATTTCCTGCTTTAATATAATTCCTTATATTACTAATATATTATCATTTATATGAACATATTTTTATATATGAATTGAATATGATTATGAAAATTGAATATAAACTCATTTTATGTGAATTGAAACATGGAAGGATAAACCAATGTCCAATAATTCCCAAAATGAAATGAAACTATACAATTGTTAAGATAATAATATTTATTTGAAAAAAAGTCCATACATGATAATATGAAAATTACAATAAATATTTGTTACATGAATAATTATTTTATGAGATTTTATAAAAATTTATATCTTCACATCATGAGGTGAGTGTTTAATTTTACTAGAAAAATACATGGAAAAAATGCACGAATCAATAATTAAATATTAAACAGATATAAATTGAATAAACAAATAATGTACCCATCACCCCAAATTTTGTGGTCCAATATTTTACAAGTTATTAAAAATGACTTTTAGGCCCTTTTTATTATATTCTATATGATTTTCATCCATAAAACTTATATTCATATTACCATTTTCATATTGGAATATCCTATAAAAACTAAAGAATATCACTTATTTATTTTCATTATTGACCCAACAGTTACAATTTCTGTATTCTTTTTAGTAACGATGTAATTTTCATAACATAACATAAATGTAAGACTCTTAACATCTCATAATACATTCACCAGATGTTTCCTTAGAATCCTTATAAAAATAAATAATTTAAATTCACCTACCTTTATATTTCCTGAAATATTTAATCCCCATTACTTTTATACATGGAATCTTCTTTTCCTCAATATTAAAAAATTTCCCAAATTCCATCTCAACCATCGTAGAACATAGACATATATCCTCACAACATTCAAACTAAATTGTAACCAAAGTGCTTCATATTTTTTCTAAAATCTATTTTATAATAATTTATTTCTGAAATTATGGTCAATAAAAAAATTATATTCATATTGGGATAATCATTAAAATGATTACTCATAAGAAACAATTTAATCCTCCTATATTTCATTCATCTATAACATCATATTTTACATTCAATGTCGAACCACTACAAGAAAATATATCTCAATGAAAATATGAATAATTTTTTTTCATTACACAGTTTCAATCTCATACTTTTCATTCCTCTTATTAATCAAATAACATCATTGATTGACTCAAAATTCTGAATTTTAAATAGTAAGTGCTAAATGATTGTTCTATTAATATCTAAAAAATTAAAATATACTTTATAACTCATTATTCTAACCTTAAGTTATTATGTGATATGAGGTTCAATCAAAGGTCATAGGGTTATATTTCTTGAAATGATCTATTGTTGAAATATTCTATTAAGTAAAATTCAATCACATAAATGAATGAGATAAATCTTTAATATAATGACTCAATTGAGTTAACACAACAACAATCTACTTATCTCCAACTCTAATAAGTCAATTTTATTCTTGAAGAATGATTGTATAAAAAAGTCTCCTTCATACCAAATTAACTTATTTCTTAAATAGAAAAATATTTTGTTATATATATAGATTTTATGAATAGAAATTAAAATACTCCAAGTTTATATGAATATAATATAACCCTGAAATTTCATAACGAAATTGTATTTTCATTACAACTTCTTAGCCTCAAATGTTATCTAAACCTTTCTTCGATACCTACAAAAATAAACCTTCACATAAAAAACACAAAATTAATAGTTTAATATAAAAATATGTACATTTTTATAATCCTATAAACATTAATATTTAATATTTTATAGTATCATTAAAAACATTATATAAAATTTTGGAAACATCTATACAATGTGAATTGTTTCTAAAAAGATTCTTTTGTATAAATTATATATTTATTCACAACACTTTTGATTTGTTCTAGATGAGTTACCAATGACAAATTATTAACATTTATATAGTTTAATAACATCATTATTCCATATAAAAAATAATAGAGAAACATTTATGAGTTAAAATCTATTAAAAAAGGATAAGAAAAAGGAAAATAATCCATTATTCTAAAAATAAGAAAATAAAAAGGGAAATTTTCAATTTTTACATAAAAAATATTGGGATTAAATTATCATTTGAATACTCTAAAATAAACATCATTAACAACATATTTTCATAAATGTTTTTAACATTATATTAATATATAATTCTTAAAAAATATATTTATTTTGTAAAATCATTTCAACTCATGAAGACATTTTTCAAGAAAACCTTCCACCTTTGAAATGACATAATGATTCTATTAATCATATAGCCACTTCATGAACTCTATAAGTCACATTATTTCCAATAAAATCATAAAAATCACATCATAACTATATCGTAATCCTATGACATTATTCTCCATCACTCGGATAAAAAATATTAGAATGGAATAACCCACATGTTTTATTCCTATGTATATCCTTTAGAGAACATGTGATTACAATATTAATTAAAGGCATATATTGGATCAAACCATAATCATATATAACCCCCCAAGAAATATATCCTGGATAAAACAAATATATACCATTAATTTCATTAAAAAATAATTTCAATAAATAATCAAAAGAATATTTAGTTTTCCCCATAAGATAAATTGATTATCCATTTTTATAAATTTTTAATATATAAAATAAACAAAACAATTTGTATATTATTTAATTAAAAATTTATTAAAAATATAAAAGTAATATTTTTAATGAATAATGATCATGATGAAATTAAAAATGTAGTCATGTAGTAAAAATTAAATGAATAATCTTTTCCCAACATTAAAATGAATGTTAATAATATCACGTACATGTAATGTTAAAATAAAAAATATTAAACCATTATAATGGAAAAAATAAGAATATATAAAATAACTTTAATAATACATTTTTGTGTAAAAAAAATTTAATACTTGAGTGAATATGGATGTGTAGGAGAATGATATGGAAAAATAATTTAAAATATTCAAAACATAGTTTTAATGACAAATACCTTATCTTGAGTCCCAACTATCAACATATGGCTTTTAAATTATTGAAAAATGAACTAATGATAATTATTTAATTTCATCAGTACTTTTAAAATAAGCCCTTTATTATTATTCAATTTAATTTATTTATTATCTTTTTTATTCAATAAATTAATTAATTATGTTTTTGTTGGACGTTTTGTGGTCATTCAGTCCAATATTGCTTTATTTTGTGGATGAGGTAATATGAGTCCTAAAATGGATCAATTATATTTAAATAAAATTAATAATTTGAGAAAAATCATATTTATTTTTTAATTTTTGTTTTCTAAATATCGATGAATGGATGTGATTAAACATGAGGCATGTCATGCATAAATTCAGTAGTCCACATGTATACATGAGTGGTGTTTTTTATTTCCCACATATGTATGATTATATAGGTAGACAATTTTCAATCTATATAGAATCCTAATTATTTTATATAAATAATAATTATTTATTTCATTAATCAATATAAGTATCCATGTGATGTGGTAGTGGTAAATAAAACATTAAATCCATTGAGGTGAGGGAATTCACATACATATATACAATGTTTTCATATTTCAAAGAATACAATAAAGTGGAAGAATGGTTGTAAAATCATGTAATATAATTTAACTAATATTCAAATACTAAAAATTTATTTTAATATTTTTATATATTATTTGTTATTTATATATGTTAAATTAGAAATAGCATTGTATAAATGAAATACCTCCACCCTGGGTAACCAATTTTAAAAAAAATCCACAAATATTCTTAGACTATAAATTTGATATGATTGGAACCTCTTGGAAATAGATATGGGTTTTTCATGTTATGTCATTTTTTTATAAATTCATTAATCAATTAAGTACAATGTTCATTTATTAGTGTGGGATGGAGGGGATCTATTTATTGATGAGAGTAGTGACACCCTTTTAAATATTGATAAACATAAAATAATATATTACTATTTATCAAGGTCATGTGCGACCATAGAATCTAATATATAAATAATGGAATGTTTTAGATGAAATAAAATACTATTTAGAAATAAAATATAGAAATTTTGGTGATTCGAGGCCTTATAATTTCTTTTTAACCCATTAAAATCGGTTTTAACCATTATCACGATGAATTTATTTTACAATGGTAACTTAATTTTTTGACTAAAATTAAAATATAACAAACTAATTAATTTTAAATTTTTTATTTAAAATATTAACAAAATGTTACATAGTTTTATTCCTATATTATTTAAAAACAACAATTAATATAAATACTCAAAATACAATGAGAAATAGTTCATTGAATAATTCCTTTGAGCATAAAAAGTTTTGAGTCAATAAGGATATCTTATAACTTCTCCATTCATTATGGTTTTATGTTTTGAAAATCACAAACATTTTTTCTCATGTTTTGATTATTTTTTTAAGTTTTTGATTTTTCATAAGATCTGAAAATGTCATTCTGTTATTATTATAGATATATCATTATGTTTTGTAATGTTTTTGGACTTACAAATCTGTGATTCCATTTTTTCATTCTATCATACTTATAGATCTATCATTACAATTTATGATTCAATTATTATGATTCTGAATCCAATGTATATGTGATTCAGTTTTTTTATTCCATGTCCATTGTATATATGATGTCGATCTTCAATATCAGTTCCTGTGTATATATGATATTGACCATCAATAACAATTTCAGTGTATATATGATGTCTATTTCTAATACTGATTCTGATGTATATATGATACTGATCTCCATGATACCGAATCCGGTGTATAATTGACTCTATTTTTGTGATTCTGATTCCAGAAAAAATGAGATACCTATTTCACAATTCTATTTACTTTTTATGAATATTATGTTTTCTTGTTATTTTAGAGTTATTTAAATTTATCATTCTAATGATATCAGATTCTAAGTTTTCTTATACTTAAAATCATTTCTATTACTTGAAATGAAGTTGTATAATCTGTTATAAACTAACCATTGAATGTTAAACATGTGTCCAGGTACCTACAAAATTTAAGGAAAAATATGACTGTTGTAGAGGGCCGACCATTAGAACATTTTACATATAAATACAATCTCATTTGAACGGGAAATGTACTTCAATTTTGACAATTGACTTCGATAGAATAAAGTTGTTAAGTGATTTATAGAGAGAGAGGCTCTTGTAACTCTTACTGATTCGTGCAGATGTTGTGAACATCTTGTTCAGGTATGATAAACTAGTTCAGACTTGCTTTGTACAGACTCCGACCATGATTATTGTGGGATTCTAAGATAGGAAGACAGAGGTTCTGATTTCCTTCTAAATCGAGGGCTTGTGGGGATAGCAAGACAGATACTGATCTTCGGATAGAGTGCTTACCTAGGTTTGGGTAAGACATAATTTCTTGAATGTATAAATCAAGGGACTATTATCCATGGTTGTTGGATACCCTTCTATTTGGGTTAAAATAATATGATTGTTACTTGTTTACTATGACAAGTTGGTTTATTTCTTCTTTTGTATGTCAACCTTGTAAAAGTTAGGAAGTATAACCTTCTTATACTTTGTAATTCCATTACTCTGATTATATTAAATATTCTATACACATTAATATAGAATAATTATTTTAAAAAATAGAAATGGTTACCTTAAGTGGTCTTGTGAATGTTTGATTAACCTTATTAAACTTAACATTAAGGTTCCAAAGGAATTTTTAAAGTATAAAATTCACCCCTGCCCCCTTTTGTATTTGAGTATCTCATTTTTATATATTCGATCATACAATTGGTATTAGAGGTTGGTTACCTCATACTATAAATCAATCTAACAATTTATATTAGAGGAGGTCACAAAAATACTTATATCAACATATAAGTTTTCTGGTTCAAGTTTTCTTTTTCTTATGTTCTTCATATTTGTTTGTAAACATTTACAACTAAAATGTTTTTTGGAAAGAAATATATTTTTAGAATGGCATGTATTCATGATAGAGCTTTATCTAATCTTAATCTTTCTATACCACTGATCTTCGATTGGAATTACTATGAGTATTTGAGAGATAGAATGAAGAACTCTGTGATAAACACAGGTGTAGACAACTACATTATGTTAACCGGTGATTATAAGTTTCCTGATAAGGAACCTATAATCTTTACTAATCCAAAAAAGGTGTAATACGATCTGAACATTAAGGTGTGTAATACTATTCTATTTCCATGACTAGAAATATATATATCCAGATTTCATCCTTTGAAGTTACAAATAGTATTTGGAAAAATCTTGATGCAACTCACCTTGGAACTTCCAACGTTATTGAAACTTGAAGAACTTTGCTTAGGGATTAGTATCATGGTTTCTTCTTCCCTTATGGAGATACCGTATGTAAGGTACAACAGATATTTATGACTATCATTAGTATCTTGAAATCAATGGTTCAGAAAGGTGTTAATGATGAAGCTCTTGTAGACAAGATTATAGACATCATACCTAACAAATGGAAATACAAGAGGACTGCTATAGATGAGAATAGAAATGTTACTCAGATTTCTCTTGCTGAATAGTTTGGAACACTTCTTCAACATGAAACCAGAATGAAGAGAGATGAAGATAATATTAATAATAATAATGGAAATGGAGTTTCTACTTTTACAACTACTTCAAATCATACGAAATCCAAGACTCCTGAATGAACTATAGGATCAAAATCAAAGAAATTTAGTAGTCAATCTAAATCTAGTAAAAGTGAAGCTTCAGAAAATTAATTATCCAATCTTGCTTAGAGGATGAGCAAGATTTTTGGGCAGAAGAACGTTTAATATATTACAGGAATAAAGATGGAAGATATAAGAAATATGGAGAAGTGACATGCTGTGAATGTTGAAGAACTGTTCATATTATACCTTACTGTCCATTTCTTAAGAAAAGAGACAAGAATGACAAGATTTCTGAGAGAAAAAAGAAGACGTTACACAAATCAATCTATAATAATGTCTTGAAATCCAATGACACTTGGTGTTCTAGTGCTTTAGATTCTACTGATGATTCGTTAGATTAAGAATCTTTTGGGAAAAAAATATTGGAATAATAACAGGATCACCATTTCAAAATCATTGTCTTGTTGATAAGGTACGAACTGCTAAATCCTTAACCAATATTTTGTTAAGTGGATTTTTTTCATAATAGTGGTTTTTCTTTAGATGAAGAATCATTATCTTTTGATAATGATAATGATTCACTTTCCTAGGATAAAAGTTCAAGATTTCCAATGTTTTATGAAAAGAGAAAATTGAATGTTTCTAAGAAACGTGTGGAGAAAGTTCTAGGGAATATATTTTAACAAAATATATTTTATATCTTCTAAATGATCTAGATGAGAAAAGTGATTTTTTCATAAATCATTCTAAGAAACATGTGGAAGTTAATTCTGAAGAAGGATATGCATTTTATTGATATTAAAAATCTGTTTTTTGAAAAAAAAAATGTTTTGGAGGATAAAAATAACCCTAAATCTATTATTCCTGAGGATAATAATTTAGTCAAGAGACAAAAATATGAAATATTTTCAATGAATAAACTTCTTGAAAATTTAATATTTGGTAAGGAAAATTTTTACAATATATACTCTCAGATCTAACCTCATGTTAATATTCAGGGATTAGGTTATTCTCATAAAAAACCTATTTTTAAAAATAATTATGTTTTTCCTTCTAGATCCCCTTTTTATACTAAATGCCAAAGTGGTGGGAATTTGAAGAAAACTGTTCTTTGAATAAAGTGCAATCCCTTGGGTTTCATAAAAAATATTTTTCTAAACAAATGTGGATACCGAAAATTTTATTGTCTAACATTTACAGATAAAAGCATGTTTAGATTCCGAAAGCCTAACACTTTCTTTTTCCAGAAAAAGAATGGAGTACCAACATCATATGGTACATGGATAGTGGATGTTTCTGACACAGGACTAGTAATAACCACTATTTCATGAATATTTTAAAAACTAAAGTTGAAAAGGTAACTTTTGGAGATAAACCTCTTGGAAAAATTGTCGGTATAGGGAACATTATTCTTCTTTGTAAAACTGTTATTTCAAATTTTCTTTTTCTAAAAGGCCTTATGCACAACCTCATAAGCATAAGCCAGTTTTTTGATAAATGTTACCTTGTGATTTTTAGAAATGATAAATGTTTAGTTCATCAATCCAAGGATGATTTTATTTTCATTTCCCTTATGCATGAGAATGTGCACACCTTAAACCTATAAGACCTTTGAAGTCATAATTTACCCTGACTTAGTGAATTTTAAGATCAATCATGGCATTGGAATATGAGACTATGAAACTGTAACTTAAGGAATCTTAATAAGATTTATATGAAGGAACTTCTCCAGGATCTACCAGAACATATGTTTAATTCATCGAAGGTATGTGATCCTTGTCAATATGCCAAGAAACATAAATGTAGAATTAATCAAATAAGTGAGTTCACAACATTTAATGCCTTACAGTTATTGCACATGGATTTATTTGGTCCAACACAAAATAAATGTATTGGAGGCAAATACTATGTATTTTATCTAGTTGATGACTACACTAGATTTACTTGGGTCTATTTTCTCGCAAAGAAACTTGAAGATTTTTCATATTCCAAAATCTTTAGACCTCAAGTTAAAAATGAGAAAAACCTATCATTGATAACTATTCATAGTGATCATGTTGTAGAATTTGAAAATTCTAATTTTTATTCTTTTTGTAGTAAAAATCTTATTACTCACAACATCTCAGCTCTAGAAAATACACAAAAAAATGGTTTTTTTGGTTGAAGAAATCACATTCTTCAAGAGATGACAAGAACCATGTTGAGTGAATATTCTGTAGCTAAATGTTTTGGGTTGAATTTATATGTACTGCTTGTTATACTATAAATCATGTTTTAATAAGATTGTTTCTTAACAAAACACCTTATGAGTTGTGGACTGGCCGAAAACCAAAAGTTTCTTTACATTAACATTATTGGTTGCAAAGTATATATCCTGAATATAAGGGTTAACATACATATTTTTTCACCCAAATCCGATGAAGGGATTTTCTTAGGTTACTATACTAACTGTAAGGAATATTGGGTTCTTAATAAAAACACTTGCACCATGGAAGAAACAATACATGTTAATTTTAATGAAATGATCCTTTTGTTTTCAAACAACCTTAATATTTTTTGATATATTTTCTAAAACTAATCACCGATATTTGATAGAATATCTTTCAGAGATTGATAATGTTCATGAAAATGTTTCTGAAACATTTACTCCGAATGATTTTCTACCTTATGTTGATGAACATTTTTTTCAAAATCCAAGTCAGTTTTTACTTAGGAATCATCCTAATGATTATATCATTTGAAGTGTTAATCAAACAGTAAGAACTATATGTTATTTAAGGAAATAAGTTCAATATGTTTCATTTATCTCCCAATTTTAACGAAATAACCATGATGAATCCTAGTGTGATGAAGATTGGGTAAATGCTATGAAATATGAGCTCAATGAATTCGTAAGAAATCATGTTTGGACTATTATTGTGAAACCTAAGGAAACTTTTGTTATTGTTGTAAAATAGGTTTTTAAAAACAAATGCGATGAAAATGGAGTTATCATTATAAATAAAGAAATATTAGTTGCATAAAAAGACATCTAACAAGAGGGAAAAGTCTATGAAGTAACTTATTCTCTTGTAGAAATACTTGAATTTATTCTTATTCTTCTATCCTTTACAACATTCTTAATTCTTATACTCTATCCAATGGATGTTAAGTGTGGTTTTCATAATGGTTATGTACAAGAGGAATTATATGTAGATCAACCCCCTGACTTTGAAGATACAAAATATCATAGCCATTTTAATAAACTTACCAAAACATTATATGGACTTAAACAAGCCCTTAGATCTTGGTATGATAGACTTTCAGGATTTTTCCTTCAAAATAACTATGTTAAGGGAACTGCTAATCCAACCCTTTTCATTATGAAAAGTAATAAAGATGGTTTTATTGTTCAAATTTATGTTGATGACATCATCTTTAGACCAACTCTTCAATCCTTAACAGATTCCTTTTCAAATCTTTTGAAATCTGAGTTTGATATGACTATGATGGGTGAGTTGTCATTTTTCCTTGGTTTTCAAATTTCACAAAAACTAGAGGGAACATACATATCTCAACATAAGTATATCAAAGATAATCTATGGAAGTTTGGTTATGACAATACTAAGTATACAATTACTCCTATTGGAACCTCTAATACTCTTGATATTGATGAATCAGGGAAACCAGTAGATCAAACATCTTATAGAGGGATGATTGGAAGCATACTTTACATAACATCTAGTCAAACTGACTTAATGTTCTCAATATGATTATTTGAATGATTTCATGAAAATCCTAAATAATCCCATTAAAATGCTGTAAAATGAATCTTTCGGTATTTAATGGTTTCTTTTGATTTGGTACTATATTATTCCTGTGGAAATGATTTAGAACTTAAAAGTTTTTCAGATGCTGACTTAGGTGGTCATAAAATGGATAGAAAAAAGTACATCTAGAATTTGTCATTTCGTAGAATATTCATTAGTTTCATGGCCTTTTATGAAACAACACTCTGTATCACTTTCCACTGCTGAAGTGGAATATGTAGCAACTGGAAGTTGTTATGATCAAGTGTTGTGGATGCAACACACATTCACAGACTATAGTATGAGTTTTACTAAGACTCAAATTATGTGTGATAACCCATGTTCCATTTCCCTAAGTAAAACCCTTTCACACCACTCTCATGTAAAGCACATAGATATTAGAAGTCACTTTCTTCAGGATCATACACATAAAAGAGATATTATTCATCAATTCATTGGGATGCAAGAGAAACATGTGGATATTTTTACAAAACATTTTCCTTCTCATAGATTTGAATACATTAAACAGATGCTAAGAATGATTTCTGTATGGTAGGAATTCATATCTACTTCTTGTTTATATCATTTTCTAACATTAAACTACTTCGTATTTCATAGGGATTACATATATTTGTTTTCTTTTGTTTAATTAAACTATTTTTCATTCATTTGAAACTTTAGGATTTGAAAATAACAGATTTGATTGGAAAATTTCATATTTGAAAATATCGGATTTGAAAATTTCAGATTAAAAAATTTCAGATTTTAAAATATTGGATTTGAAAATTTTGGATCTGAAAACATCCAAGAAAAAATCTTATAATACCGATAAATCTCTTAGAGTATCCCAAAATCTAATATTTCTTACACTTTATTTTTTTAATTTATGTTTTACTTACTGGTATTTCAAAATTTCTTCAATTCTGGTTTACCTTACTTCAAATGATTAGAATTCATATTTTCTATATCCATTATCGACCGTCAGATCAGATTTGGTTTTTGTTAGCCATTTTATTATCTTAGGGAAGTTGAAAAGTCATAGCTATGACTATATAAGGGGTTCCTCGTTTTTAATTATCGCACCATCCTTACTGATCTCAGTGAAAAGTTTCTATTGTCATCAAAGCATTTGTTCCGATTCTTTTGTCTCTATCACCCTAAATTTCATTGGAATCCTCAGTAGATCAAATGCCAGTTAGCAAGATGATTAAGGATTGGTCAATCTCTAGGTAAATGATAGTGTACCCTAAGTTCTTTAAAATATATTACTCCCTTATTTATGAGGGGATAAGATCTAATGGATGGGAAAGTGTCTGTGTGGCTAAGGAGAAATCTCATGATCCGATCTATCCTGAACTACTTATTCAATTATATGAATTTGTTACATTCTTCCAAAAGAACGGTAAGGATCTGTTTAAATCCAAATACTATGATAAATCATATACCGTCTCCTACAAGAAGGAATCAAATGTTCGTAACATACTTTATGAAGGGGATGCTATTATTTGATCTCATAAACTCCCTGATGAAGGAGTATATTTTAAAAAAGTCAAGGCTTTGGATTTTCTCATTCTTAAGTATGTTAAGAATCTGAAGATTACAAATCTTACAACAAACCACATAATGGTGGCTCTCTAGATGCAAGGTTTTCTTATTGCATGAAATGGAGATAAGGATTCTCTAATGATTTGTGATATCATTCTTTTATATTTTTTTGTCAACTTATGGAAGATCAACATGGGGAAGTATATCATTATAACTATAAATGAAATAAATGGAAAATCCATCAGATCTCAAATCCTTAAGTATCCAACAACTATTTCCAGGATAAATGTTATGTGTCATCAGGAATTGAATGTTCCACATCTATCAGTCTCGATTCCTTTCAATATTTTGTTACTAAGTGACGACAATATAAGTAGGATGAAGGTAGAGTTTTTTCAAAAATCAAACATCTTTGATGAAACGGTTTTCCAGAACAAGGTTGATGTTCTGGAATCTTCAATTTTGGTTCTTAAGAAAAGAAAACATGATGAACCGAGATTTCCTGTATCATTTTCTTTTGTCCTAGTTTCAATACCTCCTCCTGCAAAGAAACTGATAGCTTATTCATAAGAAACTGTTGACAAATTGAGAGAAATGGATTCTACTAGAAAGGAAAGATATCATTCTTTTGGTCTAAATCCTGCAGAGGCTAATGCTTTAAAAATCAAGAAAACTGAAAATATTGAGAAATAAAAGAGGGAGAAGAAGTTAAAGAAGAAATCTTTGGAAGAAAAAGTTTGTCAGTTTATTCTAAAAGTTATAGAAAAGAAATCTCAGGAAGTACTAGAATTTCAAGTTCATCATAAGAAACCAATGGCCACTCCAGAAATATACAAAGTGAATAAAGTAATTTCCTTATCAAACCAGTTCACCAAATGGAATATCAGATAATCAAAGATTACGATGATGATGTTTTAAGGGAAGTATAAGATTATGTTATAAATCCTTCAAGTTCAATTTCAAAATCATTTTCAGTAGAACAAGTCGAAGAGCATGTTGAAGATGAACTTGAGGAAGTAATAGAATTTGAGGGAGAGGTTGAAGTTGAACATAAAGAATAAGTTTAATTTTAACTAGAAGAATAAGTGGAGAAAGAATAGGTTGAACAAAAAGGTGATGAAAAGGAATAATTTCAAGAAGAATAGGGACAATGAGGTTCTCAACATCAATAGTATGAAAAAGAAGAAGATGAACAGAGAGATCTAAAAGTTTTTCATGTTTCAAATGAAAAATCTATAGTTTGAGACTCTATTAAATGCATGAATGTTTTGGATGCTTCATCTAATAATAAAATTCCCCAAAATTCCTATAAAATAATAGAGAGAACAACTTCTTTATCTCCAAGGGGATTTGAGAAAGGAAAAGATATTTCAGGATCCAAGTCCTCTTCATCTGTCAAAAATGATTTTTTAGAGATATCTTTAAGAAAGTTGGTCAGTAGCATTCCGGTTCTTGCAATCATAGATTCCTGAAGTCAAATGATGCAAGAGACCCTTAATCAAAATATGGAGTCGACCAATATGCTTATGGACATGGTTATCAAGAAAGAAGGAGACATCAGTAATCTTTCAATTGATTACAATTCTCAGAAGGTGACTTGTAAGAAAGTCTATAACCATACCTAAACTATCAATGAAGAGATAAGACAGTTTGGGTACTTCATGGATTAAAAAAAGGATATTTTAATACATGTGAAACTATGTTCAACAAGGTCATGACGTCAATTTATGATAATGATTGTCAACCAAATCATGTTGCTCGATCTATTAGCAGTGAGAAAGAATTTAGAGATGAATAAGAGAGAAAGGTGGCTTCTCAAGAAGAAATGATCTTGAGTTTAGAAAATAAGAATCAAGATCAGGAGATCCTATTGAAAAATTATGAATAAGATCATAAGGAATTGAAGAAACTCAAAGCCTTGATAAAGTTGATGTTGTCTGAGAAAAACAAGAATCGATGAATCTTTTTATTCTGATTTTTTGTTGTAATGTAAATCATATTTCTAAAAATGTTATTAAGAAGATTCATGAATATATTTCTTATTTTTTCTAATTTATCCTTGATTTACCTTATAGGTACATATTATACTTCTCCATTCTTTTTTCTCTTTTTCAAAATCCCAAAGGGGGAGAATTTATATAAAGGTCAAATTTAATTTCTGAGAAAGATATTCTAGTAAGGGGTAGTATGGAAAGGAAGGGTATTGAATATGTAAGGGGGAGTTTTCTTTTAACAAGAAGTTCTTATCTAAGTGGGATATATTCCCCTCAGAAATCCCAACTTCAATGATCATGGGGAATCATACCCTATGGAGGAGTTAGTTGTATTCATCCAAAGTATTATTCAAAAGGGTAGATAAGTTTTTTTTATATTTTTTATCTAAGTCGATATATTCATCATTTGCAAAGTTATTTGTGCTTTCCAAAAATGGGTAGATTGTTAAGTCAATAAGGAAATCTTATGACTTTTCCATTTCTTATGGTTTTACGTTTTGAAAATCAAAAACACTTTTTCTTAAGTTATGAATATTTTTTTTATGTTCTATATTTTTCTTATGAACCGGAATTGTCATTCTGTTATGATTATAGATATATCATTTCCATTCTTTCAAACATACAGATCGATCATTGTGATTTATGATTCGTTTCTTATGATTCAGAATTCAGTGTATTTGTGAATCAGTTTTATGATTCCTATTCTAGTTTATATATGATTCTGATCTTCAATACTGATTTTGGTGTATATATGATGTCGATCTTCAATACCGATTCCAGTGTATATATGAATCCAATCTCCAATACTGTTCTTGGGGTATATATGATGTTGATCTTCATGATGCTAAATCTAGTGTATATTAAACTCCATTTTTGTGATTCCAATTCCGGACCAAATGTGATACCTATTTCAAATTCTGATTTACTTATTCTTAAGATTACATTTTCTTTATAATGTTAGAGCTATTTAAATTTATCATTCCAATGATATCAGAATCTATGTTTTCTTACACTTATCTTCATTTATTTTACTTGAAACTATGTCATTAAATCTGTTATAATATAACTGTTGTATTTTTGACACATGTCTAGGTCCATCCTAAATTTAAGGAAAAGTATGACCATTGGAGAGGATCCGAACGTTGGGTTGTTTTTCCAATAAATACATGCTCATTTGAATGAGTAATGTACATCAATTTTCGGAACTGACTTCGTTAGGATAATGTTGTGAAGTGATTTCTGGAGAGAGACACTCATTAAACTGTCAGTACTTCATACGAATGACATGATCAAGTGTTCAGGAATGAACAACTTGTTTTAATTTTTTTTTTGTAGTCTCTGATCGTACCAATTGTGGGCTTCCTTGATTGGAAGACAGAGGATCTGATTTCCTTCTCAATCGTGGGCTTGTGGGGATAGCAAGACAAATACAGATCTTTAGATTAATGGCATACCTGGTTTTGGGTAATACAAAAAAAATTTAATGTATAAATCAATGGATCATTATCCGAGGATGTTGGATACCATTCTCTTTGGGTTAAAAATCTTATTTTTACTTGTTTAGTATTACAAGTTGTTTTAATTCTGCGGTTGTATGTTCACTTTGTTAATGTAAGGAAGTATTAACTTCTTATACTTTGTAATTCTGTTACTCTGATTATATTACTGATTATATACGCATTAAGGTAGAATCTTTCTTTTAAGAAATTAAAAAAGGTTTCTTTAAGTGGTCTTGCGAATGTTGGTTTATCCTTGTTAAACGTAACATTCATCTTCAAAAGGAATGTTTAATGTATACAATTCATCCCCCTCATGTATTTGAGTAGCTCATTTTTATATATTCGATGCTAAAAACTGACCCCACTCTAAAATCATCCATAAAATAGATTTCCTTAAAACCAAATGGGTTATAATGAAAAATTATTGGAATTGTGTAAATTAAAATCTAATCCAAAAAAAATTACCTTTTAATTACTTATTTTTGTAATATTTTTAAAAATATTTATCTTATTTAAATAAGACACCACAAAGGTCATATAGTGTAAGTGGTGGATTTTATAAACTAAACATAAATTTTTTCAAATATATGTTTTACATCTTAAATAAATATTTATCATATTAAAATATTATTACAATCTAATAAGTCCTCCTTATATCATTATCATTCAATTAAAGTTATAGTATTAGTAAAAACATATTTTCTCTATTCAAAAAAATTATAATTTCAAAAAAATATTACAAATTTACCATAATATAATTTTTTTATGATGAGTTAAATTATTATTTACAGTTAAAAAAATTGAAATTATAATATTTATAAGCTTGACATTTAAATAAAACCATATAATTCAAGTAAAACTATTTAAATTGAATAAAATATTACTTTTCACCATAAAATTAACGATATATTATTATATTGAATATGAATCCATAAAATATAATTATTTTCATTAAAATAAAAGGATTTTGATTTATTGTAACATTCTCTATCATGTCAACATATTGTAGTTTAAACACAATATCTATTTCCATTCAACCATGTCTATAATTTGGTTTCGTTTGGTTTATAATTTAAATAATAATTTTGTAATATGGTTTATACATATGTTAAATTATTATAATATAATTTGAAATTGAATCCTTATAAATCATTTTTTAAAATATAGTGTTACTTTTAGCTTTTTTACACTACTTGGGGGATAACTATTTTCATTGAATGTTAAATAGTTTTAACATGTGGAACTACAATAAATAATTAAAAATCATTGATATTAAAAAAAACCATTACCTGAAGAGTTGATATTTATTTTTATAAACGTAAATATGTATATGTGTGTGTTCGGGCATGAAAATTCTTCTTTCAATATGAAAAATATTCTATAAAAAAATAAAAGGATTGAAATAAAATGTTGAATATTATTCAATGAAAATTTTCAATGTATATAAATTCAAAAAAGGGAAGTAGAGAATCTATGAACCATAAAAGTAGATTGTGTTCATTCACTCTTAATGGTAGTCTACAGCAACACAAAGCCTTCCGAGAACCAAATGAATCGTGGAATGATGAAGAAGACATCGCCTCCCGCATACTACATCATTGGAAAGGTGGAGGTGTGGAATTTCAACCCCACGTATGATGTCTCCTATTTATTAGATCCCCTATAAAACATATGTTGTAGTATTTTTCATGACTCCATCCCATGAACCATATGTGGTGGTAGTTTGGGGAACACTGTTATGCAAACAATATGTAAAAGACCCTCTAAAAAAGATGGCGTCTTTCGTGGAAATGAGGCATAATTTTATGACTCCATGAACGGATAAAATAATAGTTTTTAGAAGTCCCCTATATGGACAACAGTATGAAGAAGACACCCTATGAGGAAAATAGATCATGGAAGACCCATACATGGTCAAAAGTTCAAGGAACATCCTTGGAATCCAGCTCTTATGTGGCCAGCCCTATATGGGTAGTGGTACGCGGGAAACCTTTACTGGAGTACAGTTAGAGGAAGACACCATATAAAAAAAGGTTCTCGAAAGACCCCTATGAAGACTATAGTCCATGGACCATCCTACATGGCCATCCATTTTTGGGAAATGGTATGAGGCCAGACAATCATGGATGATAGTTTGTGGATTCTGCGATGCAAGCTATAGTTTACGAATGGTCATTTACAAAAGAAAGTACATGAAAGTTCCTATAAGACCGATAGTGCATGACCAGCTACTATACTACTAAAAAATGTGTTAAAGAGTTCATTCCCACCATTCTATAATACGATGGAATCTCCCCCTAACATTCATTGGGGATAAGGGCCGCATTGAGGTCCTGACCCTCTGGGCTAGTACCTTCTCTATCTTTACTGACACACTTGAAAAATGGAGATCCGCAATGTGAACTTTTCGGTCTTGTCAATGAAATTTTTTATTACACCCAAAATCTATCACTTCAATTCAATGTGTCTAGATACTTCTCAAGATACTCATAAAAACCCATAATCTACCTCATATTCAAGGTTTATTCGGAACCCCATTGAAAACCACGATCTGATTGTTTCTTATATGCCCAGACACATCCTTTTCATTTATAAATAACAATGTCCCAATCGATCATTGATATACATAGACATCTACAGTGATAAAAAATGGATGGTCAGTGTCCTTATGACACCTCAACCTGAATATGAGAAAAAATACCTAGTGGCTATGGATATATTTTTCAAATAAATTGAAATCAACCTAAGGAAAATTCATCCTTAATAATGGCCTTTCCTACATCCATACTCCATAATGGATTCCATACCTTCTATCATTTCTCTTGGTCCAACATCCTCTGGAATCATGGTTTATATGTTCCTTCCCACTCAGGTTCGAGGCATGTCGTAACATCCCATAATGATTACACTCTATTTAATAGTCACCCAAACTATATAACTTTAAACTAATGTACAACCCCAAATGATATTCAACAGGGCACTCCTCCTGAGTTAAGTCCCTAACATTCCAAAGGATGTGGCTCCCATTCTCCTCATAGTATCAGTGGATGAAATTTCTATATAGATAATTTGAAGTGGCTATCCTAGATATCAATAAGGGAGAATAAATTGGAAAATATAAATCTGTTAACCTTCTCTCTATATTTGGGATTTAGTACTATCTATCAGCCAATGATGGAGGATGTGAAATATTTAGATCCACTGCCTACTATTGTTTCTCACACTGAGAATGATTCAGGTGTCCTTAGAGGTTGGTGGTGATCCTGAAATCCTCATAACCCTAAATAATGACCCTCTTCTATGTTATAAGACCCTACTGAAAATAAACTTTGGGAACTTTTTTTCTATCCCCATATAAGATACATAAGACATGTGTCTAAAGGTCTGAGCTCAAATGGGATCCCATTCAATGGTTATATCCAGTCATACCCCCAACAAATTGGGCCTACACTACGGTATAATCCCCAAGATACAATGGAATATGATACCTATTATTCATTCTCTAACCAAAATATGTAGGACACATGTATGAAGGACCTAGTTCATATGGGCCCCCTATATGGTATAACCTACAAAATAAAATTTACTATGAGAACTCAGATTCCTTCCCCAAATATGATACATATGATGATTTCTAAAAGCTTGTGCTCATAGGGGATCCCATTCAAAGGTTATCCCCAATCATACCCCCCACAAACAGGGTATCCTCTTCTTTATAAGGCCCATATTAAACCGAACCACAAGGGCATTGGTTCCTCACTAATTGGGATTCATATAAATCTTCCTAGAGGTCCAAACACGACTACAAAAAAACCTAGGGTTATCAATGCCAAATCACAGGTAGAGAAATTTCAACCCATAAGACCGTGCCTCTTCTGAGAATCCCGGGACCCTTTGGTGTAATTATGACATGAAATCACGACTAGACATGTACTTCCTAGGCATCCTAGCCACATGATGTTAAAGTACACGGATGGGTCCTCATTGCATGACATTAAAAGGTTATGTGTCCAATTAAAAAGCGCCGAACAATGTGGGTTATTAATAATCTCACATGGATTAGTAGGAAGCCCATATTATAGGTTATATCTCAGCAGTGAAACAATAATTACCCCAATGGATGATGATAAACTCTAGAGCACCTCACCACATGGTTTAAATGAGAGTTGTTTCAATAATTCCTGATCCAAATATATCCATGATTTATTTTTCAACCAAGGTGTAATCTGTAGACACATTATTGGGAAAGAACGTAGAATTAACCGACCTATGATCAATTCATATATCTATGAGAGTTTCCTAGAGTATGAAATTGTACGCCCCAAAAGGAAGTGATGAGACCTACCTCTTATCCTCTCGACCAGTGGAGTTATTACCTGTAGTTTCCCACAAATCCATCAAATAAGCACCTCCCTTTGAAAATATGTTCTATTAATCATGGATAATATGTTATTTGGTTGTTTCTAACTCCGTGAATAAACCCTTTAGAGACCATCCTTGGACAACTTACCTAATGTGGATGGATTGCACAAAACAAATAACTACCTGCAATCGCCCGCTAGGTCATCAATTTCGGCACCTCCATTTCCAAATAAGTAGGATATACTGCCTAGTCCTGGTGCGACCATCCATCCCATCATAAATTGACATGACAAAATTTAGTCCAAAACAAAATAGTAAACCCTATGTGAAACCCTTAATAGTAATACAAATTTTGTTACTATCCATCAAACCATTTTGTTTTCCTTCGTATGGCATGAATATGTTGAAAATAGTGTGAATATAATAAAAATTTATTTTATGTTAATAAATAATCATTAATTTAATAATTTTTATATTAATATTTTTAAAATATAAGAATTTTGATAATGTTATAAGATAAATAATTGAAATTTTTAATTAATTAATTCATGTTCGGAATACATGTAATTCATGTTGGGAATACGTGGGATCGGGTGGTCAGATAAATGTATTCCCATTTAAAATTTAAATGTGTGATATACATTTCAATGTGACCATATTTCAAGGATTTGGTTGTCAAAATGCACTGGTTGTGCCAATTATTGGTTCCCTATAGACTATCTTGTGTACAAAAATAATAATAAGGCTAACCCTATCATCATTAATTGTGTATATGTAATGTGAAATTTGGAATGAAAATATCCAAGTGAGATAAAAAAATTTAGTTGGTCATGAAATTGAGTTGGGATAATCAATAATATAAACTATGAAAATTTTAATTTCATAAACTATAAAAGTGTTTTATTTTATATAATTTACATAATTTTCTATATAAAATTATATAAAATGAGTGAAATTACAACATAACAATATTTCAAGGGGAATTGGGTTATTTTCCTACCAAACGATCAATAGATAACTTTTTTTAGAGTAGTATATTTATTACATATCTATATTAGATAAAAGAAATTCATGAAATTCATATGATAAAAAACGTACTATTGGTAATATTTCAATATCATGAAACAATTCTGTTTTATCTATATTATAAAAAAAATGAATTTATAAAATATATATTGATGTATCAACTTCCAAAATGAAAAACATGTGATATAATTTGAAAATAACATATAATGTTTTGTTGGATTTATAATAATTATTCAATATATGTATCAACACTCAATTTGATATCTATGAATACAATATTATACAAGAAAAATGTAAATATTGATTCTTATAGGATGATAAATTACTTTAATATGATATACTTGGAATGATAATGGTATTAGTTGAAAGATATTTTTGGGTAATTATTTTAATTACATATAATAAAAGAAATGTTGGTTTCTATATACGTTCTCAATATGGTTATGTATGTGAATCATTTAGATTTAAACAGGTATCCTCTCTATCAATATATGGATATAAACATCATTCCAAAATCCTTTTTGGAATGATTTTGATAATTTATTATCTATTTTGATGTGATTCAGTTTAAAATATCCTTACACAATACACTCATAATGTTGAGGTAAAAAATCACTTTGAAGGTACATTATAATGTCATGTGATAAAGTAGAAGAGTATTTGGAAAAATTCTATTGACTTAGGATTAAATTCATGGGTTTATAGTAAGATAGGGTCACTGAAAACGTTTGAATACTTAAATAAGGAAGGAAAATATTTCAATTATAGATTGTGAATAACATCATCAATGAAAGTATTAAAAATATATTAAGAGTACTATAAACAAAATAGATAGTATATAACATATAGTAAAATTTTAAAAAAATTACATTTCATCTATAATTTTCTAGAAACTACAAATTTAAATTTTTTTGATGATATACATGTGTTTCAAATTAAATTAAGATTGATTATAAAAACAAGGTGGTGATTTTTAGGGATCAATGAAGTGTAGATACATCAAGAGAATATATAATAATTTATCATGTTGAAAAAAATTTCAAGAAATTTGGATGTTAATTTATCATTCTCTATCATTTGACAATAATTTTACTTTATAAAAAACATATTTTGATATAGTGAAAAAATATTTTAATGTATTTTTTCAGTTTTCTAATCATGTATAAATTGTTTTCTGTAAAATTATATATGGATGAACAAAATTTAAATGATAGTTTATGAAAATAATTATCCAATTTCATAAAATACCACAATTTCAATGATCAATATTCATTTTGGAATGTTAAAATTTTCTTATGATGTAATGAAATGGTATAAATTTTAAATTTATTTTTATTTTTCAACCATAATGATGAAATTTATGATACCATGATAGCATAAAAATATCATCCATGTCTTATATATAATACATTTACATCAATATATTTTCTAATTTTTTTTAATGTTAATTTTTATGTTATAAAAAATCATAAAAATACATGAAATATTCCAAAAATGTAATTTCTAATATTTTAATTTTATCTAAAGATAGACATCTAAAAAAATTTTAATATACCGAAAGTACTATTGTTAAATATGATTTGAAAAACAATGATTTTTATATAAGGAGTTACATTATTTGTAATGTATTAGACCTCTCTGGTCCATTCCATTGTGAAAATATGGGTTTGAGGTGTTCCGGGAGGTCAAAGTGACGTATCCCCAACACTTTGAAAATTTTTTCTTTCTGTGAATAGTAGCTTTGTTGACCCTCAATGAACAGTTCCAATGGTAGAAAATTATGAACAATGCATTGGTAACCTTCTGCTAACAACGCCAATAGTGAGGTCTAATAGTAACCTCTCACACCATTGCCAAATTTTTTCTTCTATGAACAGTTCCATCAGAGAACAGTTCTATAAGTAACCCTTAACTGTATCCTCTCATTCCATTGCCAAATATTGAGTTCTATGAATAGTTCCCTCGGTGAATAGCTATATTAGTAACCTCTCTTTTCTTTTCCTAGTTTCCAATTCTATGAAAAGTTCTATTAGTGAACAGTTCTATCAGTAACCTCCAACAACAACCACTATTTCATTTTCCAAATTACCAATTCTATGAACAATTTTATTTGTGAACAGTTCTATCAGTAACTTCTAATAGTAACCTCCTTTTCTTTTAAAAATTTTGAGTTCTGTGAACAGTGTTTCCAAAATGGTAGCTGTATAGTGTTTCCATAACGGTTGTTGAATAGTGTTTCTAGAATGGAAGGTATAAAGTGTTCTATCGTTGAGGTTCTAACGATGGGGATCATGAACATTGTATTATCGGTGAGGTTCATGAACAATGTTCAATCATTGAGGTTTTAATGGTGAGGTTCATGAATAGTTTTCTATCAGTGTGGTTCGTGAATAGTGTTCTATCTGTGAGGTTCTAACGGTGATGTTCATGAACAAGGCTTTTCCATTGCCAAAATTTGAGTTCGTGAATAGTCTTTCCAGCGTCCTTATGTTTCGCCCCTTTAGAATTTTCCTTTTACATAAAATGCATTTAAAGCCATATTTTATTGACTCTAAGGCCTATTTAAAGGCCAAAACTCCTATATTAATTATTCATCTGGATTGTGATGTTTTTACTAGGTCAAACCGTGTGGTTTAATGCAATCCACTTTTATTGGGAAATTATGTGTATCTTAAAACGTCCCTCCATTAAATCTTCTAAAGGAACGGGATATCTTCCTACATAATTCTTTCCCCATGTTCTCAGGTGTGAGATGCCTGAACATCCCATTTATTCTCATAGGAGTATCACTGTCAAACATTCCTCCTCAGATTATTTCCACTCTGTTTTGATGCAACAAAGTTGTATTGATCAATCTTTTAAATATGGTATGTTTTATCATCATTCTTTTGGGGTTCATCTTCTCGTATTTATCCTTTCCACAATTTAGCAAGCAATATTCATGCTTCTAATGGAGTTTTCTTGGTTTTCAGTTGGTACCGTAGTACCCTAGAATCCTAGGGTGGATGTAGTTGTCCCGAGAGGAGGATCGTGACTCGTTGTGTGGAATATTCTCATATAAAAAAATATCATGAACTATTTGAGGGAGGGGATTCATTGCTTACCTTTTATTTTTTGTTTAAATATATAGTTTTCATATTTTATCCCACATGATCACAATTAAATTGACTTATTAAATATTGTAACTCGATAAAAAAAATTGATATCCATCATATGTTAATGCCTTTTGTTTTTATAGATTGTGTGATATCAATGTTTTTTGTGTTTAGCATTTCATTCTAAATGGAAATTGGTAATGAACATATATCAGGAAATAATTGATAAAGGTTTGGATAATAATAAAGAGGCATGTGAATGAATCTGGTTCTCCTGGTTCAAATTTGATGTTAATCAAAATGGTATTCCAGAATTTGGAACCTATGAAAAATAGTCAGATAATATAAGATGGATTAAAGAACCGGTATATCGATAAGAGATAACTCCTTGTAGGGTTCCGTGTTACCCTATTTTTTGTTAACGGGCTAAGATCCCAACTATTAAAATGTTTTTTCCCTACTTCTTGTATTGTGATGTGATCCTAGATGGCCGTTGTGATATGTGTGGGTATGGAGGCTTTTTGGTTGTGGCAGAATATGGTGCCTAGAGTGGTGAGATGTAGCGGTTTGTGCATGTGGGTGTTGGGGAGGAAACCAGAGATGATAAAATGAGATGGATGGTATATTTGGATTCTTACTATTTCATATTGGGTGATTATCTACTTTACTTTTCCTCACTACTCAAAGTAGATGGTCTTACTTACTCTTCTTCCGAATTTGGTGAAGACACATGGTGTATGCCACGTGCTTTCTTAGTTTATCTTCTCAAGGGATTATGAGTCTATGGTCTTGTTATAAGCGGCAAAGACTCGACGATTTGTACATCTACTCATCGTGTTGATCCCCCTTGTGTTTAGTATAATAGATTTTTTTTTCTAGAATGCCTATGATTATGGAAACGTAATTCTGTAATGAATAATTTTATACATGACGCTATCCCATGTGGTTGGATTTTTATTGAACATAATGATGTGGTTGTAATTTTAAAGGGACATTGTACTTTTTTGTGATTATAATGAACATTAATGTGCAAATGATCATTGTTAATGAATGTATAAAGAATTAATTAACTTAAAGTGGAACTGAAAAATATGGAATGAAGTAATCTAATAAATATATTTAAATAGTTTTGTGCTTATAGGATACCTAGTCTTAGAAGAGGAAGCTCGGAGTCCGAGAGATGGTAGGTACTATTCAGTCTGAGACTAGGTTATGCCCATTGTGTGGTTATGAGATATAGTATATTCTGTACTTTTTATTTTTCTATATGCTACTCTACCCTGTTAGTAAGGGTAACTGACACCCCAGGGATTATGAGCCCTGGGGGGGGTGTTTTCCCCAACATTCCAGTGGGAGGATGAATGGCTGCCTACCCGCTTTTTCCCCACTCAATTATCTTGGTAGATACGTGTGCTAGTAAGTACAGTGGTTAGTTTTCCCCATATATGTGGGTAGAGGGTTGTAATGGGTTGTGGTTATTCCAACACAAATATTATGGATATAGTTTCCTATGGACTTCTATAGGTGTAACGTGTATAGGTTTTGATGGCTGGAGTATGCTTACTTGGTGTATGGGTTGTAGTGGCTTGAGGTATAATAACTGACGTATGATACACGTTATGCGAGATGTGATGGATCATGGAAACTGCCTGGTTATTTTCTTGCAAGGAAGTGGTGGTTTTGTTTCACAAGGTTCATGTTGTGATGCATCTCCCAGGTTTCTACGAGCAACCCTTTTGGAGAGAGATGCTAAAGATGTGAATGTTGGTCCAAAGCGGAAAACCAGTGGGGAAGTAGTAGCAGGGTACCCTTGAAATTATTTATTATATTATATATTCTTGTATGTGTTGCTTGGTGAGAGTATCCATGGTGGGGTTGGGAACTTAGTATACCTATTTAGGTGACGAGTTAGTTTCACTTGTTGTTCAATGTAATTTAGCAGGATTTATATACTTTTGGATGAGAGGCTTCGGGGAGGACACTACTAAGTATACTGTTATACTCACCCTATGTTTATATAAAATGTTTTTCAGATCACATAGAGTAGGTTGGAGATCAAGATGGTTTCTTCTAACATGGGGTTGTAGGAGTTGTTCTGGCTTGTGGATAGTGTAGTTTTTTCTTTCTTTTGGGTTCTTGTACTTTTCCCCTTTTAGTTGTAGTACATTTTCATAACATTACATATGTGAACATGGGTTTTAAGTTATATTTCAGTTTTGAGTTGGAGTTTGTTGGTGTCTATATTATCTCTCTCTTCTGCATGTGTTCTCTTAGAGGGTAATGCCTCCCATTTGTGTGTTTACTATACCCTCAATGCTTGTCTCCAACCAAGGGCTTACTGGAGGTAGGTCGTAGTGGTCATTATCTCTCTTCTCACATTGTAGGAATCAGAGGGGTACACTTTGTGGGGAAGGGGTTGTGACAGAGTGATATCATAGGTCTGGTTGAGGGATAGGATGGGGTTTAGAGTTAGGCATAGGTGAGGTTAAATTGGTTGGTAGGGAAATGATTTAAATCATGTTTATTAGGTGATGTAACCACTGGGGATATGCTGAGACATAGGCGTTAAAGGCCCCATATGATATGATGTACGAACTTTTAATTTTTGAATGGCTGATAAACAAGGTGATACTAGATACAGGGTAGAGACCTACGAAAGGATCAGTTCTCATTTTTCATTGTGCCTATGTTTGAATGGGTAGACCTTGGGATAGGTTAACCTAAAATTAACGAAAGAAAAAAATTAATTAATTAATGTTGAGTCTTACATATTCCAGTTTTAAGAGCTCTAACAGTTTCTTATTTTATAGGTATGGCGCTAGATCAACGCCCTCGTCAGTTTTTCACAAAAAATGTCCAGCAGGCTATCCCAACAGATAGCCATAGGGTAGAGTTTGACGACGTCATTTGGAGTAAGTCACTCCGAGAGTTTCAGCTCTAGAGTCTGCCAAAGTAATAGGGCTCCATTTCATATGCAGTCACGAAAGACAAGTTGGAGGAGGTTTAGATAGGCTTCATTTCGATCCACACTCAGAAGGAGCACTGAGTGACCTTGGTTGTGATGATACTTCTTGAAGCAACGAGGTAGTGGTGGTTATTTTTCCTCAGGGATCGTGAGGAGTCATCGATTTGATCGGAGGATTTCCAATACAAGTATAGAGTTGAGTTTCTTTCTTCTACGGAGAAGGAATCCAGTCACCAGGGGCTTGTTACCCTTCGAAAAGGGAGCTCAAATGTTTGAGAGTTTGGAATCCATTTCAGGAACCTTTTACGATATTCTTCAGACCTATTTCAAGATAAGGAGGTTAGGGGGAGGCATTTCGAGGATTCTTTTTGTCTAGAGATCCAGTGCTAGGTCACCCCATTTTTGCTGAAGACGTATCTTGAGGTGTTGGAGAGGGAAGAGGTTGTCGAGAGTAATTTGGCCCGAACTGGATCATCATAATAGGGGAGTCATTTTGATCCCTCATAAAGCCGAGATGTGGTCTGGGGGTCCCGTTTTTTAAGACAGAAGAGTTTCCATTCAGCCAGCAGTAGGTCACATCGCTTCACATCTCGTTTCTCTGGAAGCATCTACTATCAAGCCTATGGCAAGTGATCAGGGGATTTTTTTCCTTGTGTTGGTTGATTTTATCAGCAGCGGAATTTCCCAACCATTCAGAGAAGTCATCATGTACCAGGGGCTCCACTCTAGGTTCCTCCATTGAGGCAGTTCCACAATAGGCCGTAGCAGCCAGTTTCACCAGCTTTATACCAGCTGAGGGTAGATGGGGTAGGTAGAGGATAGCCCCGTGACACTCCCCATCCACAGTGAGTAGAGTTTAGATGTGGTGGTGGTCATCATTATGGTCAAAGAGGCCATGGAGGTGGTCGTGGTTAGCTTCATTCTATTGCATTTCTAGCGCTAGGCGAGCCAGACATCGGTCAAGGTACCCTTTGAATGTTTTCTACCTTGGTATATGCCTTGTTTGATTCAGGAGTGACACACTTCTTCATATAACCTACCATTGTCCACGCTATGGGACATGAGATAGAGTGGCTTATATTTCTCTTAGGGTTGACTATGACAGTTGGAGGTCGTGCAGACATGTTTAAAGTATGTAGGAACTGTGACCTAGTGTTGGTTTAGCACCACTCTTGGGGAGATTTCTTATGTTTATAAATACAACCTTAGGATGTCATCCTCAGCATGGATTGGTTGTATTCGGTGCCGGATATTGTGGATTGCATCAGGAATAAGGTCATTTTCATTGGTGTGGATGGAGAGCCAGTGTTGTTTGTTTGTGGGTGAGATCCTCAGATGGGTCATAGGCATGTTCGGTCCTTATCATCCTTATTGGCTATGATGATGTTTAGTTATTCAGAAGTTCAAAAGTTGGCATTTCATAGGGTCGTTGAAGAGTACCCTGATGTCTTTCCAGAAGAGGTTGTAACATTACCCGATCGACGAGAGATCGAGTTTGTTATCGAGATTCAACTAGGAGAATATCCCATCTCTTTGTCTACATATAGTATGGCCCCTTATGAGTTATGAGAGCTACATATATAGCTTGATGGTTTGTTACAGTGTGGTTTTTTTTTGGCCAAGTGTTTGACCATGGGGTGAACCAGTTTTGTTTGTGAAGAAGGCTGATGATAGTTTGTGGTTGTGTGTTGATTATCATCGCTTAAAAAAAGTGAAAATAAATAATCGCTATCCTCTTCCATTGATTGATTATTTATTCCATAAACTAAAGGTTACAAGTTGGTTCTCAAATATTGACTTGCGGCCAGGATGTCATCAGATACATGTAAAGGATGAGGATATCCTGAAGACTTCTTTCTGTTGTTATCATGGGCATTACGAGTTCATTGTAATGTTGTTTGCCATGATGAATGCTTCAGTTGTGTTGATGGGATTGATAAATTCTATGTTCTGTGAGTTCATGTACACGTTCGTGGTGGTTTTCACTGATGACATCCATTTGTACTTCACATATTAGGAGGAGCACGAAGAGAATATACATGTTATTTTGAGTGTTCTTTGTCAACATCACCTATTTTAGATGTTTTCAAAGTGTGAGTTTTGGTCTCGAGAAGTCCGTTTCTTCGGTCATGTCATGTCCAAGAAAGGAGTAGCAGTGGATCCATCGAAGATAGAAGTGGTTTTTTCTGGATAACCCCCCAAGATAGTGTCGAAGGTGCGATGTTTACATGGTCTCATAGGCTACTACATGATGTTCATGACCAATTTATCACGAGTTGCAACCCCTGTAACAGCATTGACCCTGAAGGATTAGGCATTCTTATGGACTGATCTGTGTCAGGCAACATTCGAGTATCTAATGTAAAAGTTAGTAAGTGCTCCAGTTATTTGTCTTATAGTAGAGGGAGTTCATTTTGATGTTTTCTATGATGCTTTGTATCTGGGGTTATGATGTGTTCTGATGTAGTGGAGAATAATTGTTTCTTATGGGTCTCAGCAGTTACGTCCCCATGAGCATAACTACTCCACTAATGATTCTTGAGTTGGAATCTATGGTGTTTTCTCTGAAGTTTTGGAGGCATTACCTCGTTGGAGAGCGCATTGTTATTATCTCCGATCATAAGAGTTTAAGGTATGTTTTCTACCATTGTGACTTGAACTTATGAAAATTTCGGTGGATGGATTTCTTACATGAATACAACTTCAAAATATCATATTCACTTAGAAAGAGGAATAATGTAGCTGATGTGCTGAGTCGGAATTCATGTAGTGATGCAGTGCATGAATCTGGTGACTCATGAACAGTATTAGAGGAACTATCACCATTATATCTTGATATGGGAGATGTTGGGGGTAGAGGTTGACTTTTATAGATGATTGTGCAGTCATTTCTATTGCAGCAGGTGGATGAGTCCCAGTTGGGGGATCTTGAGGTGGAGGTCTGGAGAGAACGAGTTGTTTATGGCGAGGCCCTGCATGGTTAGACTGAGGATGAAAAACACCAACTGTTTTATCATGGAAGGATTTTTTTCCATTGACTATGTGAAAGACCATTATCATAGAGTTCTATAGTTATCCTTTAGTGGTTCATCATGGCGTAAAAAAGATGTACTGATCCTTGAGGATCTAATTTTGGTGGCCTGGGCTGGAGCGTTCAATTGTGGAGTTTGTGTCTTGATGCTTGGTCTACCAGAAGTGAATGTCGAACACTTTGTTCCTGGTGGTATTCTCCATCCATTAAAGATTACTCAGTGGATGTGGGAGGACATCTCAAAGGACATTGTTACTGGTTTACATCGAGCTCTGGGAGGACATGATGCTAATTGGGTGCTAATGGATCTCATAAAAAAATCATCCCACTTTATACAATCAAGGAGTAGAGTGTAGTAGAAGTTTTATCGAGGCAGTATTTATAAGAGGTGGTGAAACTTTTTGGAGTCCCAAGGATGATCATTTCTGATCAAGATCCTCATTTTATATCCATGATGTGGAGTGGTATACTACATTATTTCGGTTCTCAACTACGCCTTAGCACTACTTTTCACCTTTAAACATACGGTCAGACAGAGTGAACCATCCAAACTCATGAAGACATGTAACTCTCCTGTGTTATGTATTTTGGAGTTTCATAGATGAGGAACATGCCCTTTTGGATTTCAAATAAAATAATAGTTTTCACTCCACCATCAATATGGCACCGTTTGAAGCCTTGTATGGTCGGCCTTTCTGTTCACTGTTGTGCTGGACATGGGACGAAGAGTCAAAAATTCTCAGACCAGAACTAGTGGAGAATACAATATAGATGGTTTAGGTGATTTGTGAGAGGATTATGATCGAACTAGATCATCATAAATAGATATGTTGATCAAAGAAAGAGTTGCTTAGAGTTTAATTTCGGGGATCATGTTTTTATGAAGGTGACCCCACATCATGGACAGTGATCGTTTGGTTGTGGAAGTAATATTTCTCCCAGGTTTTTTGGGACTTTTAAGGTGTTATCTCATATTGGAGATGTGGTGTATCGAGTAGCACTTCCCTGGTAGATGAGTCAGATACATGATGTTTTCCATGTATCACAGATTTGTCATTATCTTCATGATGACTCTCACATCATCGATTGGGGAGATATTGATGTTGATGATGATGCAAACATTAAGGAGCGACCTGTGGAGATCCAATACTGCAAGGAGAAGGTGCTGCACAGGCATTCTATCCCCTTGGTTCGTGTCTTGTGGTGACACTACAGCTTGTAGGAGAGCACATGGGGAAGTGTGTCATAGATATGTGCTCAGTACTTATATTTGTTTGATGTTAAACTCTTTTCATGTATCGATGTAGCCTTTGTGGTTATAAACCTTTCATGTTTAAAAGATGGCTCCCTTTGTTGATTTTGTGGCTTTCTATCTTTTAAGAGGCATCTCGATGGGTTGTTTTTCAGACCCCATATTGTTTTCACTTTTGGTGGTTTTTGAATAATTGAGGACAAGAATTTTTTTAGTTGAATTTTTTGAAATGGCCCGGACCACTCTGGTCCATTAATTTGTGAAAATATGGGTTTGAGGTGTTCTGGGAGGTCATGGTGACTTATCCCCAACACATTGCCAATTTTTTTGTTTCTATTAACAATAGAATCAGTGACCCTTGGTGAACAGTTCCAACGGTAGACAATTGTCAACAATGCATCGGTAACCATATGTTAATAGTTCCATGGGTGAGTTCTAACGGTAAGATCTCTTTCATTTTCAAAATTTCAATTTTTATGAACAGTTCCATCAGTGAGCAGTCTAATTGGTAACCTCTAATGGTAACCTCTCTTTCCATGGCTGAATTTTGAGTTCTATGAATAGTTCCATCAGTGAAAAGTTCTTCTATAAAACTCTAATGGTAATCAATATTTTCCTTTTCCAAATATGCAATTCTATGAATAGTTATATCAGTGAACAGTTCTTTTGGTAGCCTCTAATGGTAACATTTATTTCCTATGTCAAATTTCCAATTCTATGAACAGTTTTATCAGTGAACATTTATATCATTAACCCTTAATGGTATCATCTTTTTTCCTTTGA
Organism: Viscum album; assembly: GCA_963277665.1. Lineage (NCBI taxonomy): Eukaryota > Viridiplantae > Streptophyta > Magnoliopsida > Santalales > Viscaceae > Viscum > Viscum album. The sequence continues at coordinate 762,890,472 of OY728119.1, read as the reverse complement.
AAAATTTTGAGTTCTATGAATAGTATTTCCAGAACGGTAGGTGTACAGTGTTTCCATAACTGTAGCTGTATAGTGTTTCCAGAACAGTAGGTGTACAATGTTCTATCGGTGAGGTTCTAATTGTGAGGATCATGAACAATGTTTTATCGGCGAGGTTCATGAATAGTGTTCAGTTGGTGAGGATCTAATGATGAGGTTCGTGAACTGTGTTCTATCGGTGAGGTTCTAACGGTGAGGTTCATGAACATTGTTTTTCCTTTTCCAAAATTTGAGTTCATGATCAATGTTTCCAACTTCCTATAGTTTTTCCACTTTAGCATTTTCCTTTGACATAAAATGAATTTAAAGCCTTATTTTAAGGACTCAAAGGCTGATTCAGTGGCCATAAATCATATATTAGTTATTCCTATGGCTCGAGATGTTTTTACTTGGTCAAAATCGGTGGTTTCATGTGATCCTCTTTTAGTGTCAAATTAAGTGTATCTTAAATTTTCACTCCGTTAAATATTCTAAAGGGACATTATTTCTTCCTACCTAATTATTTCTCTTTATTCTCAGGTGTGAGAAACTCGAACACCACATTCCTTCTCATAGGAGATTCACTATCAAACATTCCTCCTCAGATTGGTTCTGCTATATTTTGATGAAACCAAGTTGTATCAACCAATCTTCGATATAAGGTATGTTTTATCTTCATTATTTTGGGGTTCATCTTCTCCTATTTATTTATTCCATATTATAGAATTACATATTTTTATTCTAGTAGAGTTTTCTTGGGTTTTTGTTGGTGCGGTCGTACCATGTCATCCTCGGGTGGATGTAGTGGTCGCAAGAGGAGGATTGTGACCCGTTGTGTGGATTGTTCTCGTATAAAGAACATTATGAACTATTTTAGGTTGGGGATTTGTAGCTTATATTTTAATTTTATGTGAAACTATATAGTTAGCTTGTTTTTTCCCACTGGATGACAATGAAGTTAACACATTATATTTTGGAACCTGATATACAAATTAATATCGGTCGTATGTTATTGCATCTGGTTTTTGAATATAGTGTGATAACAATACTTTTTGTGTTTAGGATTTTGTTCCTGATGGAAATTGGTAAAGAAAATAAATCCAGAATTAATTGATAATGGTTTGGATAAATATAAAGAGGCATGTAAATGTATCTGGTTATTTGAATGGAAGGTGTTTTAGTTTCTTACATTTTAATGATCATTTTTATTTATCTAGTTATTTGAATGTAAGGTGTTTCCATTTATTATCTTTCAATATTATTCACGAACATCTATTTATTTTATTTATTATGTGACATATGTGTTAAATAATTTACCTTATTATATTATCTGTTCTCACCTATTCATTATTTCTTCCACTGTACTTTAACATTAAGGAGCATTTTTACTCACCCTTATTATGTTTATTTCTCTATGAATAAAATAGGAATCTTATGAATGATATTCAATGATTTATTATAGAAATATGTGTTTTTAAGAAGTTATTTATTTATTTAGAAATTTATTATTGGAAGAAAAAAAATATGGTGTAATTAGTGTATTATTTTGTAATAAACTAGTCATATATGTATCTTGTTTTCCAAGACTAATAAATTGATCTGTCCTTCAAGGATTGATTCCTTATAGTCATTAATTTGTAATATATAGTACACACCGTCTTTGGGCCTTCTAGGGTTGGGTCTTTATAGTAGGTCTTGGAGTATGATTAGTAGGAACCTTGCAAAATAGATTTAGGAAAACATTGGTTAGTGAAAATAACAGTAAGGTAGAATTTGTAGGATAAGTATAGATAAAAACCCTATAATTTTGGTAAAGTATAGATTATGTGGGTCATCACAGCAATACATCCATGTCTGGATACTACAAGGGGATGTGGATCTTCCACTGATTTACCTAGAAGTAATAAAATCGAAAAGGCATTCTGGGCCTATCTCATGGTAGCATGGTACACGATAACGGGCCTTAGTTCCCACCTGGTTTTAATCTTCTACGGTATATTTTTAAGAAAATCCTCATTTTCATTAAAAACAATTATGAGTATTTTAATGAATAACCTATGGTAATCTTATGTTATTTTAGATTTAAGATATTTTGTAATGATTTAAAAATCATATAAATGATATTATGGATAATCCGAAGACTAAGGATGTAACTACGTGGAAATAAATGGGAGAAATATTTATGTATTGAGGATGTATTGAAAAAATTAGACAAAAGTATTTTTTGTGAAAAACATAAATCTAAGGATTTCAATAATAATTATTTTGAAAATTATATTAATTTGATTTTAGAAGATGCTAACCTATATTTCGAGTGAAAACCAATCAAATTTGGAATGACCGCATGTCTTGAACCCATTAATGAAGGAAGATAATATTTTCACAACATCCAATGACCTATGAAATGTCTGGATTATTTTTTAATTGTTTTTGGTCAAAATATTAGTTAAACTATTACTAATAATATACCAATAGTGTTACTAATTGGTTTAGATACTAATGTTCTTACTATAGTATTTGTTGAGAATTGTTATAGAAAAATAGTTGGAATTTACACAATTTTATGGGCCTTAAGATCATTATGAAATGTATTTTAGTGCTTCAAGAATCAAAATTTAATTTTTTGATTAACTATAATTTTATTGATGAAGAGAAAAATGATAGGATTATTTATATGAAATTAAAACCTATCAAGAAATAATATTTCATTATATTCATGGTCAGTAAAATAATTACCCAACATTAAGAAAATGGCGTAGAATCAAATGATGTCTAGATAATTTAATTTCTATTGAAACAATGTTATTATATATCATCTAATATTTATGGATTTTATTACCTCAAGTTTCCATTTATAATTAATCTTTTTGTGATTTTTGACCTCATTTACTCCCTATTAATATTTATGATTTTCCTCCATGTATATATCTCCCCTTTCAACTAATGATATCATACATAGAAACCTATATTCATGGTATTATAGTTGATATTTTCACATTCCATGTTTGATTTTCAAAAGGATTACTTTTTAACCCCTCTTATGATGTGGGATTTCTTACATAGGGAGTATCAACTAATCTATCAGCATGATTGCGTTTAACGATGATGATGCAATTTAATTAATGTGGGGAGAATGTAAATACCCAAACTTATAAAGTAAAACCTTTTATTCAATTGTGTGTATGAAAAAAATACCGAACACATACTGTAATTTTATATATGGGTACTTTATAATTATCTTAATATTTAAAATAGTTTCTATATATTTCAATGCACACAAATACAAGTTATCTTGGGATACATGCAATTGTGACCTTACTCAATAGCTTGGGTGACATGAAATAGAGACCTTACATGAAAGAATTTGTTGCACATAAGAGAAACCTCCATTGATAGGTTATGTTACATCCATTAGTGACCATTATCGATAGATTTGTTTACATGAAAGAGTCACCATCCACGATATCTTCTGTTATATGCAAGACTGAGTTTCACCAAATAGCAATGTATTATTAAAATATTTTTATTTAATATAATATGATATAAACTATTGATTATGTTAGAAGTTATTAATAGTAATAAATAACACTTGAATATTTATTGTTTATGTAAATATAAAATGAATTCGTGTGTTATCATTTAAATAGAAACTAAAATAAGAAAAAATAGTATATAAAAAGAATTATTTTTATTTTTATTGTTCCAAAGGAGTTTCATCTTTAGAAGATTAAATAAATACAATTCAGTAATGATTTTAATGAAAATTTACATTCATATATTCAATAATATATTTTTTAAATTTATCAAATTTACTTGATCTAAATAAGATAAAAAAACCATATTTGACACATAAAGAAAATATTTTTTATTAAAGCATTCTGTTGCCTTTTAATGGATCCCCTGTTTTAATTAAGATTTTTTACACATTTAGAAATCTAATTAGATAAAATAATATTTATTTTTGAATTAAAGATTTTCAAATTATCATAGGTTTAGTGTTTGGTATTTTTCAGAGAAAATGATTTTTTTTATGAATTGTGAAAAATAAATAACATTAATTAAGAATTTCATTTTGAGTTAAATAATTATTAATGATAAATTGTATCTAAAATTTGTTATAATGACATATTAGATAAATTTTAAATCTAATAAGAATTTTTTTTTATAATTATATTAACATTGTAATTGAATTTTAAATCATAACAAACTTCTGATAATTTTTTACTAAAACAAGTTAATTAGTTAGTCTTTGAGATTAGCATTAATCCTAACTATTTTCCTTCTGTGAATTGAATTTTGAAATATGGTCATACAAAATAAAATAATTATAATATTTATAGTCTTCAAATACCAACTAATTTTTGACCAAAAATGTTCGTGAATGTGATTGAAATTAATTACAGTGACTAAGGTGTAATAAAGCAAAAAAAAGTAATAAATGCTAAATTCAAGGTCCCAAATAACTTAGATACTTCTCCAAAGACCATTTTATGGTCATATAACATCCATAAACCTCCAATTTGATAGTTATTTTTGGGTTTTATGAATTTTTTATGTTTATAAAATGTGTACACCTACCTGGTTTTCAAATTTTCATGTGAGTCCTTTTCCTTCAATATAATTGTGCACCACCTCTCCTACTTCCTCACACATCTCAAAACCCTTATGTTTTTTCAAAATATGACCAAATGGTCTCCCAAAATCCCTCCCCTAGACATGTAGGCCTCCCTTTTAGTAGAAACATTTCCATGGAATCAGTTTGGTTCATACAAAATGATGTTACATGATTATGAGGTAACATCTTCACTCCAAATTTTTAGTTTCATTTCAATTGTCCAATCCATTTATTATTATGATTATTTTATAAGATAAATAATAGAATAGAAAATATACTAGTATGTTATTATTGTATATTTTTGCCTAAAATTACAGAAACAACCATCTAATGGGTAACAAAACATATTATTTCTTTCTATAGTGAACTACTACCTCACAAAATGATGATTGTTCATTATTCACATACCACCACTCATTTTTTCTACAATGACAGACATTATTTTTATATATTTATTTAATATGATATATTTAATTTATTTATGATTCTGTAATTTTTATTTATGAGATACATTTATGTTTTCCATTATTAGTAAAAATGATAATTTTTTTAAGAAGTGTGGACTTCTACCACTCAAGGCAATGATACTCATTCATGATATACATGGAACATATAAGGAAACGATTTAATAATAATATGAATCATATATAAATTATATATTATAATATAATTATTATGTGAATATTAATAATTTATCTTTCATTATTTTAATATGAAAATGAAATGAAAGCTGCAGTCATTGGTAAGTACGGCCTACCGTCTCCATGAACGATGCACTTCATATCTAATATCCAAATATAAGGACTACTTTGAATACAAATATTATATATATATATTATTAAAATCATGGACTAATTCAAAAGATTATGAGTCCATGATATATTTAATATTAATGACAGATAACATGTTAAAACATACCCAATAAACTAATAAATTAACACCCAAAATAGTTAAAATAATGAACAGTTAGTACCAAAAGTGTATTAATATATTATAAAAAATATTAAATGATATAATAAAAACTAATATGGTAAATTTTTAAGTTGTAAATATTCTTATACCCAATATAAATGAAGATAAATTCCACACAACACAATGAAGATTAAGGTAAGGGGCTCTTACCTCACATTTCATTCTGTGAGTCATAATTTATTGTTGTGCACATAATTTATTATATATGGGGTTAAAACATCCACATTTACATTCATCTAATAATTTATATTATCTTAATAATATTTACATGTTTCAATTAATTATTAATACATCTATGTCTTTGAATTCATATGTAAGTGACTATAATATCACTTTTTACATCTCTGAGATAAATGTAAGGTTCACCACATACATCTTTTTTGTGGTGTATTTACTACCGCCTTTGTTAAATTATATCATTAAATATTTTTCTTCAGTGTAGTGTAAACATTAATTTAATTTTATTCATTCATTTGGATTATGATTTATGATGTTTAAAGTTGTTATGGTACACTTTTGTATATTTATATATTATTTCCCTCAACGACAACATTAATTATCTTTCAATGGTATTTCCTTTAGAAGAATTTTTATGAAAATTTATCAATACAAATTTTCATTTTTTTTACTCTAGATATTAATTACCATTTTCATGTAATTTCACCATTTTTCCACTATTTGGTACTCAGAATGTTTTAGATAATGTTTTTTATAAAACCTAACATTGTATCTTTCTTTTGTTGGAGAATATGTTTTCATCAAAAATCAATGTTTAGTAAAATGTTTAAAAAAATTCAAAATGGTGTGCTAAATATATTTTTACAGTTTTTTTATTTTAAAAATGCATTCAAAGGATTATTCAAGTCACTTTCTATATAATTAATCATTTAATCCTTTAACAATAAAAAAGAAATGTTATTTTTACAATGAATGACTTGTTCAAATTTACCTGCCAGCATTTCTTTGAAGATTCCATTGCATGTTTAAGAAGTTAAATTTTGAATTTTTTTTTTGAAAAGTTAATTTCAATGAAATGGTATTTTTAAAAGGTTTTAAAAAAATGAAATGTTACCGAATACTGTTTTTAAAATATCATTTTACAATATTTACTTTAAAAAAATGAAAACCCATAATTTTCAACCATTTTGTGTTTTTTGTCTTGATACCAACCTTAATAATCCTATGAATGGTTTATGATTGACTCGAGTAAGTAATGTATTAAAATTAATTTAATTTATTTTTTATAGTGCCCTTGAAACACTCAATTTCTTATGATCATTGAAAATTGAAATTTACCATAATAATCTGTTTCATTTCTCATGGATATTACTAATGCCTAAACAATATACCTTTTTTCATATGGATTTTACATTGAATGTTATTTGATTATTTGGGGAAATAATTATAAATCTATAAACATAATTCAATATGTACAATTGAAAAGGGATATTATTTATTTTGATATGAGGAATGTTTTGGACATTCAATACACGAGTCATGGGCCATTTAAGGAAACCTCAATGGGTTATGGAGCGGTTAATGAAAACACCTAAATGAATTTGTAGTCACATTGGAGGAATTATTTATAAAAATTGGTATAGATAAACTATCTATGGACATTTATATTTCTATGGACCTGGGAGACATATCATCTAATAATTATGCATTTCCTTCACATAGTTTTAGTTATTATTCGATCATGATATTTTGTGTCAATGTGCATATGGGTACATTTCAATTTATGTCATTGATTAAATAAAATGTGTTTCATATTCTTATATTCCCATGTTTTTTTCCCTTATCTAGTTATTTGAAATGAATTTTCTTCTATTTATTACCTTGAAATATTATTTATTCACTTCTATTTGTTTTATTGATTATGTAGAATGCATATTAAATTATTTATATTCTCATATTTACTATTATCATAATGGAATTATTTCATCCACTATACATTATCCATTATTAGAATTTGATTTTACCATTATTATGTTTCTTTACCAAGGAATCCAAGAAGACTGCTGTAAATGATATGTCAGGATTTAAAATACCAAATAGATTTATTATTGATATTTTTATTTATTTTTAATGAATTTATTAGATGAAAAAAATGTTCTAATTAGTGTATTATTTGGTAATAAAAGAATTATATATGTATTTGGTTCACAAAAAATAATAAATTGATTAGAACATTAGAAATTGATTCCATTTAATCATGCCAATTCAATAGGTAGAATACACCGATTGTAGGTATTCTGGGGTTGTGTTGCTTCAATTATGGAGTATTTGTTCTAATCAACCAAGACATGGTCACCAGAACCGATTTATGGGGAACTAGGAGTTGGTTTTTAGAATAGTGTGCTTGTATTAGATATTCATTGGATCTCTGTCTTCAAGAATGATATTAGTTTGGTAAAAAAAAGTCTAGGATAGTGGGATCTAATTTTGGAGGTCATGGAGGTAGGTTAGGATCTTATTTGGTTAAGAATAATTTTAGGGAAGAGATGTAAGCTATTGATATTTATTTGGTCCAGGTTGATACAATGAATCTCTATGCAGTCTATTGAGAACAAGTGGAATCAGATACAAGGCCTGAAATAGTTCCAGTTACCATTCATATAACATCATATTTTGCAGTCATTTTTTTATAATGGTGCTTTGTTTTCATTTATTTCTACTATCTTTTTCCATGTTTTATGGTTTCCAACTGATCTTATACCATATGTGATGGAGTTTTTCACATTTCTAGGAAGAATGGATAGTTGGTATTCTTGTGTTTATGATATGGCATCTCAATCTCAGGGGTCAAGCTCCGGTGGTATTTTTTTGTTTTATATATAGAAATATTTTATGTGATATAGGATGTGGAAAATATTAGACATTTTTAGGAGGTAAATGATATTTATTGGTGGTTAGTGAGATTTTTGGAACCTTATGGAAGTAACCATGTTTTTAATGCTACGTAGGGTCCTCATCCAGGACATGATATACCACCACTTATTGAATATAGAATTAGGGTTTATAAAATATCATCGCTCACATTGGAAGACAATGATTGTTCTTTTTATAGAGGATTAACTCATGTTGTGAATGTTTTAATTTATAATTTTCTTGATGATTTATCTAGTATTCCTCCAGAATGGTGTATTGAGTTATCCACTTGTTTGGAACTGGGAGAACAATAAATATATGTTCCCTCATATTGTATGGATCGCAGAAAGTTGAGGGAATTAAATTTATATCAAGATGATTTTGAATCAAAACGATTCATTTTCTTGAGCTTCTCTCCATGGGCCTCAAAATATCTGTTTATGAAAATTGATAATGGATCTATCTAGTTGAGAATTTATTACCAAAAGAAAAAATATGTAATGATCAATAATATGTACATTTTACACAATATTGATAACCATTTCAGTTACCTAAATGTGGATAGATTGTTCTGCAAGATAATCTTATATTCTAGGTATCACTAATTCAGATTTAGAGGGAAGTATATACTAAAAACAAGATTCTGAAATTGGTATGACAATTTTGATTATTTGGTCGTGTCACTCAACTGGAAAAAAATTCTCTAGTGGTATTCATGGAATTCAGAAACTATGTGTCCTATCATTTTCTTGACTCATTTCTCATGGTATATGTTGAAAATGTCCTAATAAATTTTTGGGATTTAGGAGAATAATCATCATCATTTGGTAATTAAGTTGGGGAGTATTTGGAAGTATAATCTATATGAATTTTTTTCTTTATGCATATTTTATATTAGAGATGTGATGTTTAATGGGAATTTGATCTTAGATCAAGTTGATTGAAAGGACCCCAAAAATATAATTGTGGTGATGTCCTTTGAAAAAATTATGAACATGTTAGAAATCGTAAGAATATTCATCCTAGAATGTTATTATATGTGTTTTGTTTGATATTTATCTCATCATACATAGTCCATGAAAAATATTACACGGAAATGGGTATGTTGGATTAGAGCCCAATGTTACAAGAATCCTTTGAGGAGTTGAAGTAGTTGTTTAACATTGCCATTTTTTTATCATTTTAGTGTCTAGAAATGGATATGTGTTGACTGTGATGCCTTAGGTATGGGTCTTGAGAGTGCATAGATACATGATGACAATGTGGTGGCCTATGGTTTGCACCGACACTTAAAAAATGAAATTAATTATGTAACCCATGGCCAATATATATAATTGGTGATGCATTCCTCAAAGATGTCAATCCATTATCTTTTTCGGGACAAGTTAATATTTTATTATGACAATAAGATCATGGCCTACATTTACTCCTATAAATATTTTAATTTATGTACGTTTATTTGGTTGAGTACATTATGGGGTTAGATTTGGATATAGTCTATACCATAATAAATGGTAAATTTGTTAATTACTAATTAACTAAGAAAGTGTAAGTGAAATAATTGAAAACGTCTAGAGACTAGTATATGTTGATTGGAATATTCACTCAGAATCAATAATAGAATAAATAAAATAGTGTTGATGTGTTCTTATCAAGTGTGTATCTGAAACCTACTCACATATAGTTGATTTTGAAAGAGTAGGTGAGTGTTGTGTTGTTCTAGTGTTCTATGTCGCTACAGAATGTAGGGGATATATATTGTGAATGGTATTTTTCATGAGAGTGTTTTGTGATAAAAGGGTCACATTTGGATCCATTTTCAATCAGGATTCCAGGGATATATGATAGATACTATCCTCTGTGATCCATTTAACTTGGTGATACTAAGATTTAACATGCCATTTTTCATAAATTATTGTGTCCAGGGATGGTGACAGATATATCTGACTATGTATCCCACAATTAAATAAGTCAACAATATAATGTTGAGAACCAAAGGACCTTATGTTTTCTTAAGACATAATCTATTTCTACATATAAGTGGGATGAAATTTTGATGGATTTTTTTTGGAATACCTCCCTAACTGTTAGGATAAAACTTCATTTGGGTAGTCATTGATATTTTGAACAAATAATCACATATTATTCCAATAAATGAATTAGCCAAGGTGGATGAGTTAGTTTGGTTGTTTGGATTCATGGTGTTCCATCATAAAAATTAATAATGGGACCCCCATTTATATGAATGCTTTTTGGAAGGCCATAATAAATTGATGGGTACACAATTCATGTTAAGAATGACATACAATCATAAAACAGATGTTCTGATGGAGTGAAAAAATTAGATTTTAGATGGAATTCACTGAGAACATGTATTTTATTTCAGTTTCTCATGGGATATGAATTTTCCAAAATTTGGGTTTGTATATAATAACTGTTACATATCCTCAATTTGAATGGATCATTTTGACGCACTTTATGGTTGGTTGTTTCAGCCTCCTTTATGTTGGGCTATGGTGGCTGAAACCTTATTAAAGGGACTATGCCTTGTGCATGAGACATATGAGAAATTAAAATTTATTATGATGTATTTTAAAATATATTAGAGTAATGACATGTATTATAATGATTAGTGGTTCTGAGTTTTTGTTATTTGTAAGGTAGATTGGGTGTTCATGAATGTGGAACCTCACTTTGGAAACAACGAATTTGTAAAAAAATGGAAGCTAATGTCAAGGCATGTTGGTTATTATAAAATATCTTAGCAGATTGGTATGGTGTCATACATTTTATATTTTACTTCTTGGTTGAAATTAATTAATTATGTATTCCATGTTTCCAAGGTAAAAATTTGTAATATATATCCTCCCCATTTGTTGAATTTGGAGGAGTTGGGGATGGATATCGATTTTTATATGATGAAAAGGCCAGTTTAGATTTTGGATTCTAAAGAGCGAGTGCTTCATGGGAATTCCATTTATTTAGTATGACTTCTTCTATGGAATGTTAATGATGTGAATGAGACATTAGAGTAAATTATATAGGTTGAGGATCAGTACCTATTTCTGTTTTCAGATCATGCGTTAGTTTGACTTTAAGGGGAGGAGAAATTTCATGGTATTGAGAATTTTCACAACTATTTTTTTGATATTTTTTTGGTTATTTTCACTATTTCATTTATCCTTGTTTTTTCCCTTGTATTTTTCTTCAAAAAAAAAAGATTTTTACTTGGAATATAGTGGTTCACAGATGGGGCATAGTTAATGGAAGTTATGCTCTCTTTCCCAAAATATCGTGCTACAAATTAGAATTTTGGACAATAGAGATTTCATGGTTTTTGTACTATTTGTCAAACCATATAGATTGTTTATTTAGATAGTATGGGATGCACGGTTACTGAACATTTTGGAATACTATGTTGAAAAAAATGTGTGACGTGTACAGGTCATTAAAAATATTAATATTACTTTTTTACATTTATAATTTAAAACATAATTCACCCCCATCAAACCCACTAAGGAATTAAATTCATGGGAAATTAACCATGCATTTATTAATCCTTTTAACATCAATAATTTATTTGTTTTTCCCTAGTTCATAAAGTAAACACCATGTAATCACTTTTCTTATACATTTATCCCTCTTTCTAGTGTTCATTTTCCATATTTTATGAGTTAATATTTTCTAGCAACGCGTTTGACCTTAATAGAGGTTTATCTCATTTTGTATGAGAAATCATAGATGATTTCTATCATACATTTACAGGGTGGTGTGTTGTTCTGGTTGTGGATTCCAAGCAATTTGTAGAATTTTCATGTGTAAGGTATGCGGTAACAGGATTATACATTATTATATGATTATTATATTCTTTCTTGATATCATATATGTTTTCAATAGATTATTTTTTTGGGGTGGAACATGTTCAAGAAATATTTTGTCATGAATGAGTGATGAAGGTTGGTTTTTGAAAATAAATTGTGTTAATTTCATTTTTTCTTTATTTTGGTGTTTCTTAAAGTTATTTTATACCATATGGAAAGTTGATAAATATATTTTGAATGATATTTAATGGTGAAAATGTTAAAAAAAATGCATTTTCAAAATTAAATAGAGTTTTTCACAAGTTGGATTATTTTTTTGGGAACTTTAAATGCATTTTTGAATTGTGAAGAATTTTATAAAAATGGTATTGACTTGAGTGAAATATTAAAGGGGTATTTTCTCATGGAAAATGACAATACTCCATATGTGATATTTTGTATTTAATTTCCAGGTTGGATTTGCGAACCATGAAATTTATTTGAAATGTATTTCCAAATGGGGTTTTTGTGAAAATGTGTAAATGAGAGATTGTTGATTTCCTTGTGTTCTTATGATTCATGGCATGTGAATGTGATATTATTGGATTATCTGATATGTGAAATGTAATTTGAGTGCAATGTTAATCCATGGGGTCTATTTGGAAAAAATACAACTAGTATACTAGTTCATTCATTAGTGGATTAGGCACAGGTTCATCTAGAGGGATAGTGGATTGCAACACTAAATAATCATTTGAAATGATCATAGAACCCTAGAACAATAGATGATATCGCCTTTTATGGAACAGTTATGGGATATATTTTGACCACTAGAACATTTAGTGACATCTTTTATAGTGTCCCATTCATGATAAACCTATTGGTAGTTTACATGAAATATTTTTTTCACTCAGGTATTATTTTCATAGAATACGAATTATGCTAATTACATATATTTATTTTCCCATGGTGTTCTCATCTGAAAAGATACTTATGAGATATGGTCCTATGCATTGGTATATATCAGAACTTCTATTTATTTATTATCAGATGAATTATTATTTTGAAATGATTAATCATTAAAAAGTGTTTCATGATCAATTTTTCCTAAAATTATTTTATATAAATGTTTGAAATGATCTAATAAGAACGTAAATATTACTTTTTCTTATAATGATACAGCGCTGAATATTTTTTTGGTGAAATTCTACTAGGATTTTTATCACACCCTACATAAAAAATTTTGTTTATCTATTGTTTTTTACTTATAAACTAGGTACATTTTTTATGTATCATACTGGAGATAATGTATCTGGTTGCTAGTGTTTCACTCCATGTAGGTGTAGATGTTGGTAGATTGTGGGTGATGTCCCTCTCATTTTATTGTGTTTTTTGGGATATGATTGTGGTTTTGATTCTATTATTTTATTTTTGGGTTTAATTAATTTTTTAAACATTTAATCAAGCAAAATGTTATACCTTATTTTATTATGTTTGTAAATTAATGAATTTGATATTATTTTTGTTTATTTGTGACCGTATAAATTGCTGTAAATATTCCCAAATCATATTACATAAATCCAAATATTAGTTTCCATCCCATGGGGATGGAGAATTCCCTTCCGGATATGCCTCATATCGGGCCGGTTGTCAGGTTGGATGGAACTCTGGATTGGTTCATTAAACTAACTAGTTTGGAATGAATTAGAGGGTGTGACCACAATCATCAACACCAGACATCGTGCTTCTCTAACAAGGGAAATTCTAGGTAATCATATATGAATGTGGAGATCTGGGAACAACAAATGAAGAAAACTATTTAGGAGGATATGTTACATTTTAGTTGGTTCATTGGGCATAAAGATCATGTAATGGATCATGATCCCCTAGGTCTATAGGTCTTTTATGTGATCTATATTATATTTTTTTAAAACTAGGAAACCCCAAAATAAATAAAAAATATATGGACTTTAGGCTGTTATATCTAGCCATGAAAATGCACTACTAAACATTTCACTTTCCAATTAGTGGATCCAATATCCTTATTTAATGAAATTTCATTACATTGGGATTCCCCTAATGTGTATTTTATTTGGTTGATCTTATAAACAAAATCTGATGGCTCAATGAAGATCATTTTGAATGGTTTATCAGAAGACTGTCTCGGTGCACCAATGAAAGAGATATAAACTAATATATCAAATTTTCGATATTTTGTTATTAGAATGTTGGAATAATGAGGACATGACACTACTATTAGAAAACCCATTTAGAAGGATTCTCAGCATTAGGTGGAAAATAATGATGGGGAATGGGAAAAAATATTAGATACGGACATTGGATAGATATAAATGATACTTCTATACAAGTATCAATTATATGAAACAATTTAATGATTTTAAAAAAATCATTATAAAGATGGTACATGCACAATAGTCCTAAAAAAGTAGGATTATTTGCCTCTTCACATTTTGAAACCACATAAATGTGAAAAATTAAAAGGAAATGTAAATACCCTAATGAACATTATGGAGAGACTCTCATATATCACCTAATATAGGGGTGGGAAAGGTAGTAAAATAACATCATACTGACTTTTCTAATAAATCTATATTTATGAAATCTGACAGGTCTCTAAATATATGAAATTATTATAGACCTGATGGTTTCACATGATCTATCAATGTGGTGGCCTTGGAAATTATCAATTCTTTAATCACAGAGGAATTGTGCGATGTTTTCAAAGGGAGTTTGTCTCTTAGTGTTGGTTATGTCATTTTAGTTGTTTTAAGCCTCAAAGACAGGAACCCCAATTCCTTAAATTGGAATCACCATGTATTCCTCTTTAATAAAATCAATAATGTTATGGACTCTAACCTCAATATTATAATTTCTATGCTACTTACCCACATCATCTCATAATATAAAATTGATTTTTAAAAATAACAATCATCTATGGGGTCATCGATCTAGTTTCATGAATGATAATTTCTATCAATAGAAATTGAAATGGATCAGTGAGATGGTGAATATTTACCAAATAAATGTGTATTGAAAAATAGAGTGAAATTTCATCATTAATGTGATGAGGAATGTTTTATTCTATTTTTATTTTAATGGAGTATTCTTTATATTCAATAATTCTATATTGTTTTCTTTCACCCTCATATGATATAAAAGGGGTTTCCTAACATCCATTTTAGGGAACCACTAAGGTGAACACTACCTAAACTTGTTTCATCCAATCCTAACAGGTTTTCATTTGGAATGGAAGGACCTACATTGGTAAAGATTAGATTGGTTTCCCTTGAGGTTGGAAAGGTTTAAAGTGGGTTTCTTTCCTTTTTTCACCAATAAAATTCTTTTCTTTATCAATGAAAGGATAACATTCCTCCAAATTTTTAATAAGTTCATTAATGAGTATTATAAATTGGCTCTGAAATATACGAATACAGGGAAGAATTCTAGAATTTATAACATGAAACAATGATGATTACTCTATGACTTGATGTTTTCATAGCATATTTTTTGGTGACGATATTATTATTTATCATTATTACATTTTTTCTTGATAATGTCTTATGAATTTTTGTTATATTGAAATTTGATAGAAATTCTCTACAATAATGGTAACCAAGATGTTCCATGACATTATTTTCAAATTTTGTTCTATTAATACATGATAGTTTCTTATGAAACTTATAGAATATTGGATATTAGGGACAATAGGATCATAAGAAATTTTAAAATCATATTATAGTATCCTTCCTTGATAATATCCATGAAAAAATATATGTGAACAAACCCAACCAATAAGAGATCCACATTGTCATGTGTCATTGGATATTCTTATACAAGGACCTAGGTACTAGTTATTAGACATTATGATTATCATTAATGGTTTTCATGACATCGAAACCTTAATGTATTGACGAAAACCATGATGAATGTTTTATGGGACCTGGGATGTTATGTTGGGTATAAAAAGATTTAAATTCTAATACTGGATAATGCAAGAAAGGATTTATCCTTCTTTTTATATAAAGGGAGTTGAAATTTCATGGCCCTTGCGGGAATAAAACTAATAGCATAAACCCATATTCATGGTGTTTGGTGGTAATGTTAGTTTAAAAAATTTCAATGAATGATAAATCATTCCTATAGATTGATGGAAGTTGTATTTAACCTCATTGATTATAGATAGGGAGATAATGTAATTGTGTTATATGGTAAATGTTCATATGAGGTAGGATTTTATTCCGATTTCAACTTATTTCTATATGGATACCTTATAGTGTTTCTAGATTATAGCCTTAAGATTTATGTCTTTATACAAAATTATAGTAAGTAAGTGGTCCATGGGGCTACAAAATATGTGTGACAGAAATCTTTGATAAATTGTTGTTTTCAATTTAATAATATTAGAGTAAATTATATTTATTCAGGGTTAGTTGATCACCATAATATAATGACTTGTAACTTCAATTTGTTAAGTGTGATAATTAAAATATATTAAATATTAATATGAAGTTTTTGAGAATAAAATATATTTATATTTATCATATTAATAAACAATTAACATTTATTTAATTAACTAGTAATAAATTGAGGATCAATAAATGTTTAAGAATGATGCAGATAGAGTTTAATGGTCTGATTTCAAATAATTGATACTTATTTATATTCATAATTTGTTTCACATTTCAGGAATAAAATAATAATATTATTATTATTAATGTACATGGGGTAAACTGTGAATAAATGAAATTGTTAAAGGCCTATGTAAAATGATCCAACAAAAAACTTTAAAATTTATTATATAATTATGCTTAAATATATCATTTTATCAAAGTGGACATTGGAGGGATTTTAGATAATAGTGATATATATAGAGTTATATATAAAATATATATAAAGATATAGAAATATCTTATTATTTATCCTCTATAACATAATAAATAGATAAGGATAGTTATCTCTCTTCAAGAAAAAAATTATTATGGTAAACCATGAATAACACAAGTTATAAGGATTACGCATTAAATAAACACATATTAGGTAACAGTGATCAGAGATGGTGGTGCATGTGTGGATATCATTTAGATAGTTCTTTATTTGAATCATGCTGGACAATGATGGTGATATGAAATATATTATAGCATTTAATCAATTCATGTTGAATTATATTTTTAGGTAACACAATATGTTATTTCAAATTAACTATATATTACATGTGAAGTTATTCACCCTCTTGTTCTATAATATTAATGTCCTCTATTAACATACTATTTTCGTTGGACGTGATATGATGATAATGTAAAGAAAAGGAATCATAAGATATAAGAATAAAAGATGACTTGTTAATACCATAAAAAGATGATTCTTCTACACCTAAAACCAAATATTGTTATCATAACAGTCACCTGTTTAATTTATAATTATTTTTTATTCCATTAATTGTTGTAGACATTTTAATTTTTATTTACCAAAGGTAAGTAATTTTAATTATCCAACATTATCATATATTTTATTAATCACTATATATGACATAACTGGTAATATGTTAATGATTAAAAATGAAAAACATTTAGATATTTTCAACTATATGTGTTATTGGCTATTCATGTAGAAATAAATATGTAGACATTATGTACTCCTAGAGCACATGTTATGTTCTTTTCATCTGTGAGTATATATTTCTTTAATAAGTTATATCTATCAAATTATAGTTAAGATCTAAATTGATCAGATCATTGTGTATAAACTATCATAAAAAACATCATATATAGAACTAATATCCATGAATATATCTTACACAATGTTTAATCATTGACATTTTATTGCTGAGAACTTGGGGTGTTCTAGTGATCCTTGTATAAGATACATGACATGGTGATACAAAATTCATGCAACTATAAGGAAACTAGATGTGTATTCATACTACACATTCTCTACATCTAACATGACCATTGAAGTAGAAATAGCCAGATCCAAGGCATGTGTTGTGTACATTTGAAGAAGAAACTATACAATGTGTATAATACTACATATCATATAGTTTCTTTCCAACAAGGATCTCAAATTTTAATGAAAATAATAATTAAATGCATTATTAATACTATTTATTATATGTTTATTATGATGTTCATTTGATAGTACATTCTATTTCATAATATTTCAAATTATAAATTAAGTTAATTTTCATATTCAAATAGTCGATGAACATGTGAGGTTTCATCCAAGAACACTCATGTAATACATTAATATTAAATGAAGTTAATGTTGCTTATAAATATAGTTGATGGTGAGTTAATGATGGTTGGGTTAAATTAAAATAAAATTAATTAAATGGAGAATTTTTTACCATTATTTTAATCTATAAATGTATCTATGTAAATAATAACTATATTTCAATTATATGTTTTCTTTAAGGTTTGGGTGATCATTTTATTAGAGAAGCCCATTGTATAAGATTAGTTAATTTGATTTTCATTATTCTAAATTATAGTTTATTTCCAGTTATTCAACCTCTCCAACATATTTTATACGGTCCAATATACTGATGATTAATTTTTTGTAAATATCCAATATTTAATCCATTAGATCACCTCACATGAATATCAATAAACCATATTTAAGTATAGAGAAACCATGAATGTGATGATATCCTGAATAAAGTATCCAAGGTGAAACTAATATAAGAGAATCATATAAGCTAAGGTCGAATACTGATACACATAAAAAACTATGGTTCAAGGTTTTTTCACTAGGATTGAATATTAGTTTATCATTTATTATATAATATAAACAGTGGATAATCCAAGGATCATGATACTTATATTTTACATATGTCAGTTTCATGGTTGATTATCATTGTTTTGTAAATCTATCTCATCAACATAGAAAGTGAATTAATAATCATGTAATATGGAATAAAATATTGTTGATTATGAGACAATTTTTTATAGTACACGGATGATCACTTTAGTAAAATCAACAAAATATAAATAATATATGTATTTTATAAAATGGGATTTATGAACAATGATAAAAATAACAAAAATATAATAATAATTTTTCTTATACTTCTAGTTATTAAGTTATAATTTATGAGATCGTTCATTGTATTTTACCATCCCAATTAAGGCGAACTCAATTATCTTGGGAATTATACAGTGATAGTTTTGGTGGCATAACATAGATTACATCCTAGTTATACTTAACAAATATGAATTGGTGTAAATAATTTTAAAACGATGATTACAAATTAAAATATGATTTTTTGGGATGGTAAATTAATTTATAACGCTATTGACCTATGATTTTATGTGGTTGTTAAGTAATAACTTCCAAAAAAATCTTCAAATATCTTGATGGACACATGTGCGGGTAATAATAAGTGGAATATTGATTCATTTCACTAGAATATCTATATAAGGCCCCAGCCTTAAACCTTACTTAATCTTGAGTTATTACAAGATTACACATTGAGGATCTTGTCAGGTTTAGAGTTTTAGAGAATTAGATCATAAAACATGCATTACATTCCACATATAAACAAAGTTGTTACATAAAGATAGTATTCTTCATTCCCATCAATGGAAACACATTTAAAATAAAACATGGATTATTTCTTGACACATCCTTGACACTATCATCATATCATGTACCTTTCCCTTGACCTGTGAAAAACATTTCAAAAAAACTTGGGATGAGCATAAAAAGCTCAGTATGGGTTATAAAAACATGGAAAAGAAACATGGGTACATATATACATATGTATGAGATCATACATTACCCACAAAACATAGGCACATTAACATATCTCATAAAATCATGAACAAATCATAGAAATCAAAAGACATAAAGGTAACATGAGGCATTCATAACATTCTTACATAGGGAGTAACCCTCTTGGTTACGTTTGGAATACCCATCACAGTATATTCCATAAATCTCTTCGGAGAAAATTTAACGTTTCACTCCTTCGCGTTACCCAATGCATTGGAGAGCTATATCGGGCTCACCCGCCCTTAGTTTATCACGGAACCACCAATCTTCATAATAATGCCCAAGAACCATAACATAATCGTATCACAAAAAACATGCATAAAGGAAACCTAACATTTCCACATTTCAATCACAAGATATCAATAAAACACAAAAAACATTGTGAAAAACATTTTCAATACCAAAATAAAAGAAAAGTAAAACATGGTATTTATTTTTCTTTTAAAAAGAAGGTATGGCTTGTAGAGGAAGCCGAAACTCAAATAACGGTCACGACTGCGGAGAAGTCGTTGTCGCCACATATGTACGACAAAAACATTCCCTTTTGTCATTTAGTAAACGCTTCATATAAAAAATATTCTTTTTGAATAAACGTAAATGTCAAAGGGGTTTATACACCGTATAAAAGAAAGTTTTGTATAAAATAAAATATGCCTCAATGAAAGGAGATTGAGACGAAGTCCCATACCTCGTATTCGACTTGACCCAACCATTCTTTAATTTCCTGAATAATAAACTTGAGTTAATCTCTATTTTCTTATGAACCTTTTTCAAGTTCATTATTCCTTTTATATCATGTTATGAACATCATGTAATCATTTAAGTTAATAATGTTCATTTTGTCGGTATTTGGTTCTTAAGTCAAAAATAGACTTCTTACACTTACATGATGTTAATTTGGTCAAAGTTTTGTTATATCCAGAATTATATTAATTATTTGGATAACATATATATCATATATATTCATAATATACATGTATTTATAATATTACATCACATTTAGAGGTAAGAAATGAAATGCACCGTTCATGGAGACGGTAAGTTGTACGTACGCATGAATGCTACTTCCATTTCTATTTCATATTTTCTGGAATGGAATCATAATGATATAAGAGTATATTATAATTACAGTATAATAACATATATAATATCATTAACTTTATCCTTTACACATCCCACATATGGTATTAACGAATCAAATCACTTTCAGGGGGCGGTAGTCCGAACTTCCTAAAATGAAGATATCGTGTTTACCCATAATGGAAACCATAAAGGTATGCCATAAATGAAAAATACAGAAGTTTAAGGAAAGAATAAACATATTATATATCATATATAAAAACAGTGACATCATAATGGCCACCTTTGAAGGTGTTAAATGAGTATTGAACAATCATTGTTTCGGGAGGCAGAATTTCGCCATCCACGGAAACCGTATGTTCTTTAACCATTTGATGTAGTTGTGTGAGCGTGTAGCTCAACTAAATATTATAACAACATCCTTGTTAATTGAAGATACTGTTTTTGTCACAAAAGAAGTAAATAAAAAGAGTTAAGGGGTTGGAGAAGCAAAATAAAACAAATGAACATGAGAAAATGAATTACCATTAAAAGTGTAACTCCTTTTGATTTGAGCCTAAAGGCTTCCTTTGAAAGGATTATGCCCAAAGGGAATCCTCTAGGATGAGGAGAGGGATGTGTAGAGAGTAAATGGGCAGGGTTAGGCCGATCCAAAGGCTTGAAAAGTGTGTGAAATGAGGTAGAGGTGGGGGCCTTTTATAAGAGGGAGGAAGGGCACTTTTGGAAAGTAAAGATAAGTTACTTTATTTTAAAAAGAGTTTATGATTCAAAAGGTCCAACATTGCTATAATTCTAGGATAAGGTGATAAGGCTTCTAAATCCACTCATACAATTGGTTTTTTCCATGTGTAGGTTTTATATTTTTCATTATCTTTCCATTTTATTTAAATCGTTAAATAATGAGGTCATCACTACATCATCATGATGTCATAAATAATGTAATTTATTTAAAGTATAAAAATTATAAAACAAATAATATGATGTAGGAAATAATGTTTTCTTTCCAATGACTATTTATAATCAAAAATCTGATCGTTATAACCCCATGTAAAAATTGTTTTCGTAAAACATATTATGTTTGTGTCATTTTTCCTTTTACATTAAATAAAAAGTTATTTATGTCATTTCCCAACCAATGTGGATCCATGGGGTCCCCAAGTCGACCCATGGATTTTCTTGGTCGGCCATGACACAACCAATGAGGGTAGGACATGTGTCATGCTCATCTCATTTTATTAAAGCATTATTTTTACCTTAAACTACAATAATTACCACTAGTCGCGATTAAAAACGTAATAAGTTACTATTCACCAAAAAAATTATTTTAATCTCATTGAACCACATTTTACATCTTAATGACAACCATTTATGTCGGATTTTTGAAATTCAAAACACAATGACTGTAAAATTTCATTTAAACAGAAAAATCAGTTTTTATAATTACCACTTAGTGGTTTCACTATTCATAAAAAATTGATGTTTTTCAGAAAATTACCAAAAATCCACCCTAAGCTATATTTGATATTCCGAATTCAAAAATGAAGTCTATTTTACAAAATTCAAAACATATAAGTCACATTAATGAATTTAATAATTAATTCCCACTGTCAGAGCAAATAGTGTGTTTTTATAAAACAATAAGTATCAAAAGATTAACACCAGTTTAAGTCTAATTTCAAAGTGAAATTGATTCCAATGACCACCATTGGATTAAATGGTAAAAATATATTCATATTACACATTATGACCAATTAAAAAGATAATCTAATCATATAAATAAATTATATTAAGAAGCAGTTTTGATGTAAAATGCAGTATTTTTCACTATTCATTAAAAAAATGAACATTGTCAGAAAAATACCAAAAATTCACACAAAGTAAATTTTGATGTCCCAATAATAAAGAATAAGTTTATTTTGACAAACATAGTTTATAACATTGTCAAAAGATAGATTTAAAAAATGGGTTTCCATCATAAGTCAGTAAAACAATCTTTTAAGAATATTAGTGTATTCCATGCTTAAGATTGGATTTATTTTCATTTTTAAGCCTCTAAAACACTATCTTAATCATTAATAGACATAAACAAAAAAAATCTATTGTTCATTACTTACTTGGGATGTTACATCCTTCCCCCCTTTAGAAAATTGTGACCCCGCAATTTATTTACTTATCGAATAAATGGGGGTACTTATCCCTCATTGCCTTTTCAGATTCCCATGTTGCCTCTTCAATCATGTGGTTTTTCCACAAAACCTTTACCTAGTGAATCACCTTATTTAGTAACACTTGCTCCCTGTGGTCAAGAATCTAGACCGGTTGTTCCTCATAAGATAGGTTATCCTCCAGCTGAACTACCTCTGGACTCAAAACATGAGATGGATCTGGCATATACATTCTCAACATCGAAATGTGAAAAACATTGTGTACCTGAGATAAACTCGGAGGTAAAGCCACTCGGTATGCAACTGATCCAACTCTCTCCAGTATTTCGTATGGTCCAATGAACCTTGGACTCAACTTTCCTTTCTTACCAAATCTCATCACACTTTTATAAGGAGAAACCTTGAGAAAAACATGATCACCTACCTCGAAAGATAGATCCTTCCTCCGGTTATCCACAGAACTCTTCTTCCTGCTCTGAGCTGTTCTCATGTGTTTCTGAATTAGCTGAACTTTTTCTGCCATCTCTTCTACCAATTCTGGTCCCATCAACTTCCTTTCACCCACTTTATCCCAAAATGCTGGAGTTCGACACCGCTCCCCATATAATGCCTCAAATGGTTCCATCTGTATACTGGAATGAAAACTATTATTATATGAAAATTCAACCAAAAAAGGATGCTTGTCCCTACTTCCCTGATAATCTATAGAACAAGCTCGTAGTATAACCTCCAATGTCTGATTTTTTTGTTCTGACTGCCCATTTTATTGAGGATGAAAAGCTGTACTAAAATTTAATTTAGTACCCAACGACTTCTAAAGGCCTTTCCAAAAGTTAGAAGTAAACCTGGGATCACGATCTGATACAATGGTGAGAGGAACTCCATGTAACCTGACTATCTCTTTAAGATACAAATGGGAAAGTTGATCAAGAGAGAAAGTATCTCGTATAGCAAGGAAATGAGGAGATTTGGTCAAGCGATCAACAATAATCCAGATTGCATTATTTCCTCGAGATGTCTTCGGTAATTCAACAACAAAGTCCATGGATATATTCTCCCATTTCCAATTTGGAATTGGTAAAGGCTGAAGCATCCCTTTTGGTAACTGCCGCTCTTCTTTAACCTGTTGACATGTCAAACACTTCACAGTAAAATCAGCAATATCCCTTTTCATTCCATCCCACCAGTAATACTCCCGCAGATCTCTATACATCATAGTACTGCCCGGATGAACTGAAAATGGAGAACTATGAGCTTCACATAACAACTCTCTCTTCAACTGTGAATCACAAGGCACACACAATCTCTTCCCAAATCTCAAAACACAAACATTATCAATGTTGAATTCAAGAAACTTACGTTTCTGAACCAACTCTACCTTTTTCTGCAACTCACTGTCTTGCTTCTGTGCTTTCTTGATTCTATCTGATAGAGAAGATCTCACTGATACCTGAAACAAAACAGAAGGACTTCCTACACCAACAACTTTTATGCCAAATTTCATCAAATCCTTAACCAAAAGATCACGTTCCAAATGCAACATTGGTAATGAAGCATTACTTTTTCGACTCAAAGAATCAGCCACTTTATTTGCTTTTCCCGGATGGTAATGAATTGTACAATCATAATCCTTGATTAATTCTAGCCATCTCCTCTGTCTCATGTTTAACTCTTTCTGAGTGAATATATACTTTAAACTTTTGTGATCGGTATATATTTCACACTTTACTCCATAAAAATGATGCCTCCAAATTTTTAAAGCAAAAACAACAGCAGCTAATTCCAAATCATGTGTAGGGTAATTTACCTCATGAGTTTTCAACTGTCATGAAGCATAAGCAATTACCTGATCATTCTGCATTAGGACGCAACCAAGTCCTTTCAATGAAGCATCACTGTATATAACAAACTCACCATTCCTGGAAGGTAGTGCCAAAACTGGAGCATTCACCAATCTTTTTTTCAATTCCGGAAAACAATCATCACATTCTTTTGTCCAGATAAACATAACACCCTTCTGAGTTAGCTTAGTCATTGGACTAGATAACCGTGAAATTTTCTTACAAACCTTCTGTAATAGCCCTCCAAACCAAGGAAGCTACGAATCTCGGTTACATTTGTGGGTCTTGGCCATTCATCCACAACTTTTGTTTTTGCAGGATCAACAGTTATTCCATATTTA
This sequence comes from Viscum album, assembly GCA_963277665.1. NCBI lineage: Eukaryota > Viridiplantae > Streptophyta > Magnoliopsida > Santalales > Viscaceae > Viscum > Viscum album. The sequence continues at coordinate 762,864,978 of OY728119.1, read as the reverse complement.
GAAAAAATGTGACCAAGGAAAGAAATTTGTTTCAACCAAAACTCACACTTACTGAATTTCCCATACAGTTTCTTTTCTTTTAAGGTTTACAAGATAACCCTTAAATGTCTTTCATGCTCCAATTTACTTTTAGAAAACACCAAAATATCATCAATGGAAACCACCACAAACTTATCCAAAACTCATGGAAAATTCTATTCATTAAGTCCATGAATACAGCAGGTGCATTGGTTAGCCCAAAAGGCATTACTACAAATTCATAATGGCCATATCTCGTACGGAACGCGGTCTTCGGAATATCTGCCTTCTTTACCTTCAGCTGATGGTACCCCGATCTCAGGTCAATCTTTGAAAAAAACTAATCTCCCTGGAGCTGATCAAACAAATCATCGATATGAGGCAAAGGATATTTGTTCTTAACAGTGATATTATTCAAGGCTCTATAATCAATGCAAAGTCTCATTGAACCATATTTATTTTTAACAAACAAAATAGGAGCACCCCAAGGTGATGTGCTAGGTTGAATGAAACCTTTCTCTAATAAATCTTCAATTGCTCCTTCAACTCTAAAAGTTCAATTTGAGCCATTCGATAAGGCGGCTTTGAAATTGGCTTAGCATCATGAACTAAGTCAACAGTAAACTCAACTTCCCAATTTGGTATTATTCCAGGAAACTCATCATGAAAACATCAGGATACTCATTTACCACTAGCACATCATTAATATGAACAGTTTCTTTATTTTCAACGACGTGTGCAAGGTAACATTCATTTCCATTTTTTACAAGTTTCTCGGTCTCTTGATATGTTATCAAAAGTAAGGGTTCATTCTTGTAAACAAACTGAAAGTATTTCTGAAAAGAAACTTCTTTAGCTCTACAGTCAATCGTAGCATGGTAAATAGAGATCCAATCCATACCCAGGATAACATCAAACTCTACTAGAGGTAGAACAATAAGGTTTGAAAGTAGGTTCTTTCCACAAATAAGGATAGAAAGATTCTTATAAATTCTCTTTGCCTCAACATTTCCCCCAGGTGTTTTTACCAAAAGTTCAGTAGTCATTTCTTGAGATGGTATTCCCATTTTACTAGAAAAGGTTTCAGAGATGAAAGAATATGTAGACCCCGAATCGAACAACACACTGGCAGAATCTGAAAAAACAAACAAGGTACCTGATACAACTTCATTTGATGGCCCGACATCTGCTAAAGTAGTTGCAAAGGATTTCACCACCCCTTTCTGCTTGTAGTCTAACTGCTTCCCATCACTCAAGCTCTTTGTCGAACACTCGTTTGCATAGTGACCCATCTCATTGCACTTATAACATTTCACTAACTGTAAATCAAATTTGTTCTTACCTTCACCTTGATCCTTTTCAGTGCAATCGCGAGCCTTATGTCCCATCTTACCACACCGGTAGCACTTTCCAGAATTCAGAAGACATTCCCCAGAATGCCTTTTTCCACATTTATCACAAACTGGAAACATAGTTCTCTTACCATCAGACTTTTTTGAATAATTCTTACCTTTCTCCTGCCACCTCGGTCTCTTCTTCTGCTGGTTGTTATAGAACACTTGGTCATCGGAAAACTCCATTTCCACCTTCTCAGCAAATCAAACAAGCTTTTCATAACTTTTAAACTCACGAGAAGCTAGTGCCCTTCAATATTTTGTCTTTAATCACTACTAGAATGCTGGCCTTTCCCCACGGTTAGATACCAACGGTTCTATGATTCCGTTGGGGAAGGAGGTTTTTACCAACGGTTCATTAGAACTGTTGGCATAGAGGTTTCCAGGGAGATTTTTCCCAACGGTTCTCATGAACCGTTGGGATAGATGGTTTTTTACCAACGGTTCTCATGAACCGTTGGCATAGATGAGGTTTTTGCAGGTTTTTCCCAATGGTTCTGTAGAACCGTTGGGATAGATATACATATGCCAACGGTTTTTAAGAACCGTTGGAAAAGGTCCTCCCCAAATTCCCAGCCGTCTGTTCTCTCCCCCATTCACGATACACAACCCTAAAACGGGAGCAGCAGCCGATTTAGGCGATTTTGGAGGTACTGCCGGCCTTCAATTTTCCAGCTCTTATTCAGGTTATTCTTCTTCTTGACTGAAAATTTATTCAAATGTTTGGATAGTATTTAAACCTATTTTCATTTTTCCCATCAGTTTAGGTGATTTTGGTGCTACTGCCGGACGGACCAGCCTAAGGGTGAGTTTTCTTGAAAATTCCTTTTTGGATTTTACCCCTTGAACATGGGATGTCATTTGTGAAAGGTTATATAAATAGAATTGATTGTTTGATTTCTGAATTGAATTGTAAATTAAATTAATTAAGGTTATTTTATGGTTTGCATTCCCCTTTTAACACATGAATGCCAATTATTTTTTAACACATGTTTTAATTGTATTGCCTTGCCAATGTGAGTAATGTAGAGACTATGCTATGAATCTATGAAATTGGATTGAATTTATCTTATATTTTATGTTACCATGTTAGATATATTATAACTAATGCATGTGATATCTTTATAGTCTTGTTAGGAGTGTTCTATTAAAAATTCCCATGTGAGTGCTTGAATTTTCATTGAATTGCTAGCCATTATGAGTTATGTTGAGACCATGATATGGAATTGATTGATTAAGAAAGGGAATCTCATTATCTTGTCATTACAACATGAGTAAATGAAGCTTCATTCTTTTCAGGTTATTATTTGATTGAGTCGCCATTTTGAGGTGAGTTGTATTAAATACCTTAGTTTTTGACCTTGGTATGTTTAATGAATTGTTTAAATGAAATGGAATTCATTAAATGATTAATAGTAAATAGTGATACATGGATTCTATTAGGATTCCAGGTATATAATCTTGTTTCTATTAACTTATACGCTTTATGTGATAAATGGATTCACAATGGAATTCCACGGATAGACTCATTTCCTTGAATATTGATTAAGCCAGGGGTGATACATGGATCCAAGGGAGGGATTCCATAGATAGACTTATTGAATGTAGAATTATATTCCAATTGATACATGGATTCTTATGATAATTCCATAGATAGACTTATTGAATGTAGAATTATATTCCAATTGATACATGGATTCTTATGATAATTCCATAGATAGACTTATTGAATGTAGAATTATATTCCAATGCTATGTGTCTTGTGTGGTGGTGGTGTGGTTTATGTGTTTTATGGTAGTAGTGAAGTGTGTGATTATGTAGTTAATGTGAACCCATAGGTTGAGTATTTTGTGCTATCTATATATCATGTATTTTTATGTTATTTCTACACATTCCCAACCAGAGTTGGATAAACTTATCAACGATCAGAGGTTTTGAGTTATGAGTATTTTTTCTAGTATCTAGGATGGTGGTTATATGTTTGGATAGCTACCATGTCTTCCCTACTCTTCCTGCAAAAGTGATTGACCATGTGTTTTTAGGCAAGATGCGATGTGATTGTCCATGTGTCTTCAGGTGAGATGTACTATGACTTCCCTAGTGTTTTTCGGTGAGGTGTGATGTGATAAGGCTATAATAAGATGTGGCATGTGGTTGGGGTCATGTAGGGTAGGAGGATGGCACAAGGTTGATGTTATTCATGTTCATGATACCCTACTAATATGGTTATGGGATGAGTCATGCTGTTATGTGATATAACACATTAAGTTCTTGTTGGTTTTACATTTTTTCAATAACACATTTGTATGTTTTTTTGACATGTGTAGTTGATACCTTGATTATTTTCTTCCTTTATCGTTTACTTAAATGTATTTTCTATTATAGTTAATTCCTATTGAATTGTTTATGACAAAATGACTTATATAAATTCTTTTTACAGAATGGACAGAAGTTGGATGTATGAAACCGATCGGATCTCAGACGATTTTCAAAACAATTTGGAGAGCTTTATAGATTTTGCATTTCACAATGCTTCAGATAGTGGTCGCATACACTGCCCATGTTCCAATTGTGTTGGTAGACCTTGGTTGAGCCGTGAAGAAGTCAGCTACCACATAACCTAAAATGGGTTTCAAGCAAACTACTTTCTGTGGTATCACAATGGGGAGAAAACGAAATCTCAAATTGGTGATGATCGAAATGAAAAGACTGGAATGGAGAATTTGTTAGATGATCGGTTTCCGTTTATTCGTCATCATGAAAAAGAAAGGATTTCAACTCAATAAGACTTCGATATGAGGACAGCTGATGCATCTAGTGAAAATGATGATATTGATAGGGTGAAAAAATTGAATGATGCTGCCACGACTCCAGTATATCGACAATGCGATAAAATGAAAAAGCTGGAATTTTTAATCCGATTATTTCATGGGAAAACTATGTATGGGATTTCTAATACAGCAATCGATTACATTCATACCCTCTTGAAGGATTTACTTCCAGATGATGCAGATATTCCCTTAAACCACTATATGGCATGGAAGTTAGTTAAGGAACTTGGATTTTCAAGAAACAAAATTCATGCTTGCCCGAAAGATTGCAGTTTATTCTGGGAGGAAACCGCTGAACGAAATGAATGTATAAAATGTGGAACATCCCGCTGGAAGTAAAAATCTGATGGAACACCATCCCGCGTTCCACAGAAAGTAATGTGGCACTTTCCATTGATCCCCAGACTCCAGAATCTTTTTATGTCTGATGACATATCAATAAAAATGAGATGGCATGATACTGAGAGAAAGAAGACTGATGATGAGTTGGTTCATCCTGCAGATGGATTTGCATGGAAGAGATTTGATGCTCGACATCCTGATTTTGCAGCTGACGTGCGTAATGTGAGGTTGGGTCTTTCATGCGACGGTTTTAATCCGTTTGGGCAGATGCTTACTTCGCACAGCACATGGCCCGTTTTTATGCACATTTATAATCTTCCCCCATGGTTGTGTATGAAAAAATATTTCACTTTCATGAGTATACTCATATCTGGTCCTTCTGATCCCGGCATTGATATTGATGTATACATGCAACCTTTAATAAAAGAGTTGAAGCTTCTTTGGGATGTGGGTGTGCGCACATACGATGCATGTTCGAAAGACATATTTCAGATGCGCGCTGCGCTTATGTGGACAATCAATGATTTTCCGGCTTATGCAATGATGTTTGGATGGAGCACGAAGGGGAAACTGTCATGTCCAGTTTGTATGAAGAATACACGATCCAGAAGACTGAAACATCATTCTAGTTTCAGTTTTATGGGACATCGACGATTTTTTCCAAAGGATCATCCATATAGAATGAATCGTCGAAGATTTGATAATACTATAGAGACCGATGATCCACCTCAGTGTATGTCTGGAACTGATGTGCTTAATGAATTGAAAGATTTCAGTTTTTCGTTCGGGAAGGGTCAAATGAAATCTGGGAAGAGAAAGAATGTTTCCACAGAAACCTGTTACAATTGGAGGAAGAGGAGTATCTTTTTTGATTTGCCTTATTGGTCAACCAATTTGCTATGTCATTGCTTAGACGTAATGCATATTGAAAAGAATATATGTGAAATGTTGCTTTCAGTTCTTCTAAATGTCAAGGGGAGGACAAAAGATGATTTACGATCTCGTCGTGACTTGGTGGATTGGGGCATCAGACCAAGATTGCATCCTGTGCGTATCCGTGAAAATAAATGGCAACTTCCATGTGCTTCTTATGTGATGACACCTACTGAAAATAAACAATTTTTGGAAGTATTAGAGACTATTAGAGTTCCTGATGGCTATTCAAGCAACATATCTAAACGGGTCAACAGGACGCTTTAGAGGCCCTCGATGCCCAAGAAGCAGACAATTTTGGGCCATCTGATCACTTACATCAGGTGTTGGGAGAGGATCATTCTGGCAGAGTACGCTGCCGACCTAGGATAGCCCCGACGAGGTATTGGCCTTCCTCAGGTATGAGTTGTAGTGCCACCGAGCTGCAGCAAGTTAGGGCACAGGCAGAACAGGCTGAGAAAAGGGCCACAGAGACGGCAGAACAGTCTGCTAGGGCAAACAGTGCATTTATGAAATTTATTGAAGTTCTACGTCCAACACTTCCAGAAGAGGCCAGCCCAACGATTGATGAATACATGTCGTCGATACATTCTATATATGGTGCACCAGGTGGCAGTTCCAGTGGTGGTCAGGCCGATGTCCAGCTTGAAGATGATGATGGCGAGCAGTCTGATGCGGAAGAGGAGGGAGATGAGGAGGGCGAGGAGGAGGGCGAAGGCGAGGAGGAAGGCGCTGTGGAGGGTGAGGATGATGAGGAGGACGATGATGAGGGCGATGATGATGATGATGATGGAGATGGTGATGCTGATGTGGGACATATTGATCCGTTACACTTTTGACTTGAGATTTGATGTTTAATCTATTCTAGTTGTTGGTTTTATCTAGACTCGTAGTATAGTATTGGAGTTGAGTTATTTTTATATATTGTCTGTTTTTATGGATGTTGTTGTCTTTTAGTGGTTGTGTGTTTGAGAACTCCCTGGACATCCCCCCTCATTCTTGGACCCTGGACAACCCCCCCTCCCCCTTGGACCCCGAACACCCCCCAAACACCCCCCGGACAGCCCCGCAGACAGCCCCCTAGACAGCCCCCTGGACAGCCCCCCGTACAGCCCCCAACCCTCCTCCTTGGTCCCCGGACAGCCCTCTAAACAACCCCGGACAACCCCCTGAACAACCACCGGACAGCCCCCTAAACAACCCCGGACAACCCCTTGAACAACCCCCAAACACCCCCCGGACAGACCCCGCACAGCCCCCCCACCCTCCTCCTTGGTCCCCGGACAGCCCCCCGGACACCCACCAGACAGCCCCCCCAGACAGACCCCGCACAGCCCCCCCACCCTCCTCCTTGGTCCCCGGACAGCCCCCCGGACACCCACCGGATAGCCCCCCCGGACAGCCCCCCAGACAGCCCCTCCACCTTCCTTAATTTCATTAGCTCTGAAATGTTTCATAGCACGATCAACTAAAATCTAATCCATACTAAATATGATATAAAAATATTCTATATGAATTTCAATAAGATTTTAAGTGAAAACAAAAAGTGACATACGAAAAACTGACCAAACGCATTCGAAATGTGTTGATGCTTTAGGAAAACGATCCATGGGTCATATGTGACGTGTACGAGTCATCCCCGCCTCAATCCGAGGCGCGGTGTGGTCGGAACAACTCAAAGTGTATGTCTTTTGTTTCAAAAGGACATCATTTTAAGTGAAAAACATCAACCGGCATACGGAAAACCGATCAAATGCATTTGGATTGTGTTGATACTTTAAGACAATGATACATGGGTCATTTTAGATGTGTACGAGTCAACCCCGCCTCAATCCGAGGTCGGCCGCTATGAATTTGACCGTTGGACGCCCGTTTTGGCCGTTTATGACACCAGAACTGCGTTGTCGGTCACCGCGGGCACACGGCACGTCCAATTGACGTGCCGTCTGCTCGAACACTTCATAAATCAGTCACCCGTATTTGTCGTCTGATTTCAGGCCATTCTGAAATCGTTCGGCCGGTTTGGACCCCCCTCACGCGCGTTTACGAAGCGCGCGCATCACTTAAAACACGAATATTGAGCCGTACCGCGCAAACCGCACGTCCGATTGACGTGCCGTCTGCGCGTACACGTCACGAATAACAATTAGAATGTTTCCTGGTGGTTTCAGGTCAATCCGAGGTCGGCCGCTATGAATTTGACCGTTGGACGCCCGTTTTGGCCGTTTATGACACCAGAACTGCGGTGTCGGTCACCGCGGGCACACGGCACGTCTGATTGATGCGCCGTCTACTCGAACACTTCAGAAATCACTGTCTCGTATTTGTTGTCTGATTTCAGGCCATTCTGAAATCGTTCGGCCCATTTGGACCCCCCTCACGCGCGTTTACGAAGCGCGAGCATCACTAAAAACACGAATATTGAGCCGTACCGCGCAAACCGCACGTCCGATTGACGTTCCGTCTGCGCGTACACGTCACGAATAATAATTAGAATGTTTCCCGGTGGTTTCAGGTCAATCCGAGGTCGTCCGCTTTGAATTTGACCGTTGGACGCCCGTTTTGGCCGTTTATGACACCAGAACTGCGTTGTCGGTCACCGCGGGCACACGGCACGTCTGATTGACGTGCCGTCTGCTCGACCACTTCATAAATCAGTCACACGTATTTTTCGTCTGATTTCAGGCCATTCCGACTTCGTTCGGCCCGTTTGGACCCCCCTCACGCGCGTTTACGAAGCGCTAGCATCACTTAAAACACGAATATTGAGCCGTACCGCGCACACCGCACGTCCGATTGACGTTCCGTCTGCGCGTACACGTCACGAATAATAATTAGAATGTTTCCCAGTGGTTTCAGGTCAATCTGAGGTCGTCCGCTTTGAATTTGACCGTTGGACGCCCGTTTTGGCCGTTTATGACACCAGAACTGCGTTGTCGGTCACCGCGGGCACACGGCATTTCCGATTGACGTGCCGTCTGCTCGACCACTTCATAAATCAGTCACCCGTATTTTTCGTCTGATTTCAGGCCATTCCGACTTCGTTCGGCCCGTTTGGACCCCCCTCACGCGCGTTTACGAAGCGCGAGCATCACTTAAAACACGAATATTGAGTCGTACCGCGCAAACCGCACGTCCGATTGACGTTCCGTCTGCGTGTACACGTCACGAATAATAATTATAATGTTTCCCGGTGGTTTCAGGTCAATCTGAGGTCGGCCGCTATGAATTTGACCGTTGGACGCCCGTTTTGGCCGTTTATGACACCAGAACTGCGTTGTCGGTCACCGCGGGCACACGACACGTCCGATTGATGCGCCGTCTGCTCGAACACTTCAGAAATCACTGTCCTATATTTGTCGTCTGATTTTAGGCCATTCTGAAATCGTTCGGCCCGTTTGGACCCCCCTCACGCGCGTTTACGAAGCGCGCGCATCACTTAAAACACGAATATTGAGCCGTACCGCGCAAACCGCACGTCCGATTAACGTGCCGTCTGCGCGTACACATCACGAATAATAATTAGAAGGTTTCCCGGTGGTTTCAGGTCAATTCGAGGTCGTCCGCTTTGAATTTGACCGTTGGACGCCGGTTTTGGCCGTTTATGACACCAGAACTGCGTTGTCGGTCACCGCGGGCACACGACACGTCCGATTGATGCGCCGTCTGCTCGAACACTTCAGAAATCACTGTCCCGTATTTGTCGTCTGATTTCAGGCCATTCTGAAATCGTTCGGCCCATTTGGACCCCCCTCACGCGCGTTTACGAAGCGCGCGCATCACTTAAAACACGAATATTGAGCCGTACCGCGCAAACCGCACGTCCGATTGACGTGCCGTCTACGCGTACACGTCACGAATAATAATTAGAATGTTTCCCGGTGGTTTTAGGTCAATCCGAGGTCGGCCGCTATGAATTTGACCGTTGGACGCCCGTTTTGGCCGTTTATGACACCAGAACTGCGTTGTCGGTCACCGCGGGCACACGGCACGTCCGATTGACGTGTCGTCTGCTCGACCACTTCATAAATCACTGTCCCGTATTTGTCGTCTGATTTCAGGCCATTCTAAAATCTTTCGGCCCGTTTGGACCCCCCACACGCGCGTTTACGAAGCGCGCGCATCACTTAAAACATGAATATTGAGCCGTACTGCGCAAACCGCACGTCTGATTGATGTGCCGTCTGCGCGTACACATCACGAATAATAATTAGAATGTTTCTCGATGGTTTCAGGTCAATCCGAGGTCGTCCTCTTTGAATTTGACCATTGGACGCCCGTTTTGGCCGTTTATGACACCAGAACTGCGTTGTCGGTCACCGCGGGCACACGGCACGTCCGATTGACGTGCCGTCTTCTCGACCACTTCATAAATCAGTCACCCGTATTTGTCTTCTGATTTAAGGTCATTCTGAAATCGTTCGGCCCGTTTGGACCCCCCTCACGCGCGTTTACGAAGCGCGAGCATCACTTAAAACACGAATATTGAGTCGTACCGCGCAAACCGCACGTCCGATTGACGTTCCGTCTGCGCGTACATGTCACGAATAATAATTAGAATGTTTCCCGGTGGTTTCAGGTCAATCCGAGGTCAGCCACTATGAATTTGACCATTGGACGCCCGTTTTGGCCGTTTATGACACCAGAACTGCGTTGTCGGTCATCGCGGGCACACGGCACGTCCGATTGATGCATCGTCTGCTCGACCACTTCATAAATCAGTCACCCGTATTTTTCATCTGATTTCAGGCCATTCTGAAATCGTTCGGCCCGTTTGGACCCCCCTCACGCGCGTTTACGAAGCGCGGGCACCACTTAAAACACGAATATTGAGTCGTACCGCGCAAACCGTACGTCCGATTGACGTGCCGTCTGCGCGTACATGTCACAAATAATAATTAGAATGTTTCCCGGTGGTTTTAGGTCAATCCGAGGTCGGCTGCTATGAATTTGACCGTTGGACGCCCGTTTTGGCCGTTTATGACACCAGAACTGCGTTGTCGGTCACCGCGGGCACACAGAACGTCCGATTGATGTGCCGTCTGCTCGAACAATTCATAAATCAGTCACTCGTATTTGTCGTCTGATTTCAGGCCATTCCGACTTCGTTCGGCCCATTTGGACCCCCCTCACGCGCGTTTACGAAGCGCGAGCATCACTTAAAACACGAATATTGAGCCGTACCGCGCAAACCGCACGTCCGATTGACGTGCCGTCTGCGCGTACACGTCACGAATAATAATTAGAATGTTTCCCGGTGGTTTCAGGTCAATCCGAGGTCGGCCGCTATGAATTTGACCGTTGGACGCCCGTTTTGGCCGTTTATGACACCAGAAATGCGTTGTCGGTCACCGCGGGCACACGGCACGTCCGATTGACGTGCCGTCTGCTCGACCACTTCATAAATCACTGTCCCGTGTTTGTCGTCTGATTTTAGGCCATTCTGAAATCGTTCGGCCCGTTTGGACCCCCCTCACGCGCGTTTACGAAGCGCGCACATCACTTAAAACACGAATATTGAGCCGTACCGCGCAAACCGCACGTCCGATTGACGTTCCGTATGCGCGTGCACGTCAAGAATAATAATTAGAATGTTTTCCGGTGGTTTCAGGTCAATCCGAGGTCGTCCGATTTGAATTTGACCGTTGGACGCCCGTTTTGGCCGTTTATGACACCAGAACTGCGTTGTCGGTCACCGCGGGCACACGACACGTCCGATTGATGTGCCGTCTACTCGACCACTTCATAAATCAGTCACCCGTATTTGTCGTCTGATTTCAGGTCATTCGGAAATCGTTCGGCCCGTTTGGACCCCCCTCACGCGCGTTTACGAAGCGCGAGCATCACTTAAAACACGAATATTGAGCCGTACCGCGCAAACCGCACGTCCGATTGACGTGCCGTCTGCACGTACACATCACGAATAATAATTAGAATGTTTCCCGGTGGTTTCAGGTCAATCCGAGGTCGGCCGCTATGAATTTGACCGTTGGACGCCCGTTTTGGCCGTTTATGACACCAGAACTGCGTTGTCGGTCACCGCGGGCACACGGCACGTCCGATTGACGTGCCGTCTGCTCGACCACTTCATAAATCAGTCACCCGTATTTTTCATCTGATTTCAGGTCATTCTGAAATCGTTCGGCCCATTTGGACCCCCCTCACGCTCGTTTATGAAGAGCGCGCATCACTTAAAACACGAATATTGAGCCGTACCGCGCAAACCGCACATCCGATTGACGTGCCGTCTGCGCGTACACGTCACGAATAATAATTAGAATGTTTCCCGGTGGTTTCAGGTCAATCCGAGGTCGTCCGCTTTGAAGTTGACCGTTGGACGCCCGTTTTGGCCGTTTATGACACCAGAACTGCGTTGTCGGTCACCGCGGGCACACGGCACGTCCGATTGACATGCCGTCTGCTCGACCACTTCATAAATCAGTCACCCGTATTTTTCGTCTGATTTCAGGTCATTCTGAAATCGTTCGGCCCGTTTGGACCCCCCTCACGCGCGTTTACGAAGCGCGAGCATCACTTAAAACACGAATATTGAGCCGTACCGCGCAAACCGCACGTCCGATTGACGTGCCGTCTGCGCGTACACATCACGAATAATAATTAGAATGTTTCCCGGTGGTTTTAGGTCAATCCGGAGACGCGGTGTGGCCGGCACCACTCAAAGTGTCCGTCTTTTGTTTCAAAAGGACGTCATTTTAAGTGAAAAGCATCAACTGGCATACGGAAAACCGACCAAACGCATTCCGAATCTGTTGATAATTTATGCCAACAATCCATGGGTCATATGTGACGTATACGAGCCAACCCGGGATGAATCCGAGTCGCGGTGTGGCCGGGATAAGTCTAAGTGGCTCTCTTTTGTTTAAAATGAACACCATTTTAAGTACATACGGAAAAACGACCAAACGGATTCGGTTTCCGTCGAAACATTAGGAGAACGATCCATGGGTCATATGTGACATGTTCGAATCAACCCCGCCACAATCGGAGACGCGGTGTGGCCGACACCACTCAAAGCGTCAGTCTTTTGTTTTAAAAAGACGTCATTTTAAGTGAAAATCATCAAGTGACATACGAAAAACTGACCAAAGACATTCGGACTGTGTCGATACTTTAGCACAAGGATCCATGGGTCGTATGTGACGTGTACGAGTCAATCCCGCCTCAATCCGAGGAGCGGTGTGGCCGACACCGTTCTAACTGTGTATCTTTTGTTTAAAATGGACAGGATTATAAGTGAAAAGAACAACTGACATACGCAAAACCGACCAAACGCATTCCGAATCTGTTGATAATTTATCACAACGATCCATCAGTCATATGTGACATGTACGAGCCCACTCGGGCTCAATCCGAGTCGCGGTGTGGCCGGGATCAGTCTAAGTGGCTCTCTTTTGATTAAAATGGACATTATTTTTAGTACATACGGAAAACCGACCAAACGCATTCGGTTTCCGTTGAAACTTTAGAAGAACGATCCATGGGTCATATGTGAGGTGTACGAATCATCCCCGCCTCAATCCGAGGCACGGTGTGGCCAACACCGCTCTAACTGTGTCTGTTTTGTTTAAAATGGGTAGGATTATAAGTGAAAAGAACTGGCATACGCAAAACCGACCAAACGCATTCGGTTTCCATTGAAACATTAGGAGAACGATCCATGGGTCATATGTGACGTGTACCAATCATCCCCGTCTCAATCGGATTCCAGATATAATTGTCATCTAAATTTTAAATTGAATTCTATATGAATTATGTATGTTTATGAATTGTAGTTTAATTATGGATGTGTACAGTTTCAGGATCCCTTATATGTTAAATGTGTATGAATTTGTTCGTAATTGTATATGTATGTTTTATTTTATTACAGGTACAATAGTTGGATCGAAAATGAGGTGAAAATGGGGCCTGTTGGATCGAAAATGAGGTGAAAATGAGGCATGATGAGATGAGAGGTGCTTGATGTACAGGGGAGAGGGGCTGCCAAATTGCAGGGGGCTGCAATTTGTAGCATAGGGTATGCCAATGGTTTTAAACCGTTGGCATATAATTCTAAATAAGTTTTTACCAACGGTTCATTAAACCGTTGGTAAAGAGCTATTTTCCCAACGGTTCTAAACCGTTGGGAAAGAGGGAACCCATGTGGTTTTTCCCAACGGTTTGGGAGAAACCGTTGCGAAAAACTATCCCAACGGTTCACCAAACCGTTGGGATAGAGTGCCTTTTGTCACCCTACCCCAACGGTTCCCAGTAAACCGTTGGGAAAGGTTTTCCCCACGGCCTACTTCCCCACGGTTGAGAAAACCGTTGGTATATTAGATACCAACGGTTTGAGGGGCTTTCCCAATGGTTCACAACCGTTGGGAAATAGTGTATTTCCAGTAGTGAATCCTGAGTAAAAACCATTGATTTTACTATCAAGGTCTCGGATAAAATTTGGAGCATACCTTTCCAATCGAGTGAACCTTTCTTCATAGGTAGCCACAGAGTATTCCTCTTGCCTCAATTCCAAGAATTTATTTTCCATCCTATGTCGAACAGCCTTAGGAAAATACATCTCAAGAAACATACCTTTGAATTCATCCCAGTCAAGAGAATCAATCTCATCAGCATCCCTAATATTTTTAACCATCGACCACCACTGATCTGCTTCACCCTCCAAACGGTAAATAGCAAGACTAACATTTTGATGGTCTGAACACCCCATGACATCGAAAATCTTCTCTAATTCTTTAATCCACCCTTCAGCTAACACAGGGTCAGATGATCCTCTAAATGATGGGGGATGTTTCCTCATGAAATGTTCCACCACTGACATGTTCATCTGTGGTTGATCTGGCTGATCTCGTGCATGGATACCACCACCATTTATCGCTTGAGTCAACTGCATCATTACTGCAACAAACTGTTCAGTTCCAATTCTGACCACTTCTGGATTCTGATTCAGAAGGTTATTTCCTTCTGTATGCCTTCCTAGCACTGCTTCCATGTTTCCTCTACGGAAAACCATTCTGAACAAACATGTCTTAGATGAAGCAACATAGTAATCTTCAAATGCTATATCATTTCAAAAAAAAATTGGATAATCATTTAATAGAATTATAACTCCTAAAGTTATCTAAACCGAACTTTGATACCAATTATAAGGCCCCAGCCTTAAACCTTACTTAATCTTGTGATATTACAAGATTACACATTGAGGATCTTTTCAGGTTTAGTGTTTTAGAGAATTAGATCATAAAACTTGCATTACATTCCACATATAAACAAAGTGGTTACATAAAGATAGTATTCATCATTCCCATCAATGGAAACACATTTAAAATAAAACATTGATTATTTCTTGACACTTCCTTGACACTATCATCATATCATGTACCTTTCCCTTGACCTGTGAAAAACATTTCAAAAAAACTTGGGATGAGCATAAAAAGCTCAGAATGGGTTATAAAAACATGGAAAGGAAACATGGGTACATATATACATAAGGATGAGATCATAATTTACCCACAAAACATAGGCACTTTAACATATCTCATAAAATCAAGAACAAATCATAGAAATCATAAGACATAAAGGTAACTTGAGGCATTCATAACATTCCTACGTAGGGAGTAACCCTCTTGGTTACGTTTGGAATACCCATCACAGTATATTCCCTAAATCTCTTCATAGAAACCTTAACGTTTCACTCCTTCACATTACCCAATGCATTGGAGAGCTATATCAGGCTCACCTGCCCTTAGTTTATCATGGAACCACCCATCTTCATAATAATTCCCAAGAACCATAACATAATCGTATCACATAAAACATGCATAAAGGAAACATAACATTTCCACATTTCAATCATAAGATATCAATACAACACAAAAAATATTTTGAAAACCATTTTCAATACCAAAATAAAAGAAAAGTAAAACATGGTATTTATTTTTCTTTTAAAAAGAAGGTATGGCTTGTAGAGGAAGCCAAAACTCAAATAATGGTCACGACGGCGGAGAAGTCATTGTCGCCGCATACGTACGACAAAAACATTCCCTTTTGTCGTTTAGTAAACACTTCATATAAAAAAGATTCATTTTGAATAAACGTAAAAGTCAAAGGGGTTTATACACCGTATAAAAGAAAGTTGTGTATAAAATAAAATATGCCTCAATGAAAGGAGATTGAGACGAAATCCCATACCTCGTATCCGACTTGACCCGACCGTTCTTTAATTTCCTGAATAATAAACTTGAGTTAATCTCTACTTGATTATTAACCATTTTCAAGTTCATTATTCCTTTTATACCATGTTATGAACATCATGTAATCATTTAAGTTAATAATGTTCATTTTGTCGGTATTTGGTTCTTAAGTCAAAAATAGACTTCTTACACTTACATGTTGTTAATTTGGTCAAAGGTTCGTTATATACAGAATGATATTAATTATTTGGATAACATATATATCATATATATTCATCATATAAATGTATTTATAATATTACATCACATTTAGAGGTAAGAAATGAAATGCACCGTTCATGGAGACGGTAAGCCGTACGTACGCATGAACGCTACTTCCATTTCTATTTCGTATTTTCTAGAATGGAATCATAATGATATAAGAGTATATTATAATTCCAGTATAATAACATATATAATATCATTAAATTTATCCTTTACACATCCCACATATGGTATTAACGAATCAAATCACTTTCAGGGGGCGGTAGTCTGCACTTCCTAAAATGAAGATATCGTGTTTACCTATAATGGAAACCATAAAGGTATGCCATAAATGAAAAATACAGAATCATAAGGAAAGAATAGACATATTATATATCATATATAAAAATAGTGACATCATAATGGCCACCTTTTAAGGTGTTAAATGAGTATTGAACAATCATCGTTTCGGGAGGCAGAATTTCGCCATCCACGGAAACCGTATGTTCTTTAACCATTTGATGTATTTGTGTGAGCGTGTAGCTCAAATAAATCTTATAAAAACATCCTAGTATATTGAAGATACTGGTGTTGTCACAAAACAAGTAAATAAAAAGAGTTTAGGGGGTTGGAGAAGCAAAATAAAACAAATGAACATGAGAGAATGAATTAAGTTTAAAAGGGTAACTCCTTTTGATTTGAGCCTAACGGCTTCCTTTGAAATGATTCTTCCCAAATGGAATCCTCTAGGATGGGGAGAGGGATGTGGAAAGAGTAAATGGGCAGGGGTTGGCCGAGCCAAAGCCTTGAAAAGTGTGTGAAATGAGGTAGAGGTGGGGGCCTTTTATAAGAGGAGAGGAGGGGCACTTTGGGAAAGTAAAGATAAGTTACTTTATTTTAAAAATCTTTTCGGATTGAAAAGGTCCCACATTTCTATAATTAGAGGATAAGGTGATAAGGCTTCGAAATCCACTCATAAAATTGGTTTTTTCCATGTGTAGGTTTTAGATTTTTCATTATCTTTCCATTTTATTTAAATCGTTAAATAATGAGGTCATCGCTGCATCATCATGATGTCATAAATAATGTAATGTATTTAAAGTCTAAAAATTATAAAAAAAATACTATGATGTAGGAAATAGTTTTATCTTTCCAATTATAATTTATAATAAAAAATCTGATCTTTATAACCCCATGTAAAAATTGTTTTCATAAAACATATTATGTTTGTGTCATTTTTACTTTTACATTAAATAAAAAGTTATTTATATCATTTCCCAACCAAAGTGGATCCATGGGGTCCCCAAGTTGACCCATGGCTTGTCTTGGTCGGCCATGACACAACCAATGAGGGTAGGACATGTTTCATGCTCATCTCATTTTATTAAAGCATTATTTTTACCTTAAACTAAACTAATTACCACTAGTCGTGATTAAAAACTTAATAAATTACTATTCACCCAGAAAATTATTTTAATCTCATTGAACCAAATTTTACATCTTAATGACAACCATGTATGTAGGATTTTTGAAATTAAAAACACAATGATGGAAAAATTTCATTTAAACAGAAAAATCAGTTTTTATAAGTACCACTTAGTGGTTTCAGTATTCATCAAAAATTGAAGTTTTTCAGAAAATTACCAAAAATCCACCCTAAGATATATTTGATATTCCGAATTCAAAAATGAAGTCTATTTTACAAAATTAAAAACATATAAGTCACATTAATAAATTTAATAATTAATTCCCGTTGTCAGAGCAAATAGCGTGTTTTTATAAAACAATAAGTATCAAAAGATTGACACCAGTTTAAGTCTAATTTCAAAGTGAAATTGATTCCAATAACCACCATTGGATTAAATGGTAAAAATATATTCAAATTAAACATTAATACCAATTAAAAAGATAATCTAATCATATAAATAAATTTGATTAAGAAGCATTTTTGATGTAAAATGCAGTATTTTTTCACTATTCATTAAAAAAATGAACATTGTCAGAAAAATACCAAAAATTCACACAAAGTAAATTTTGATGTCCCAATCATAAAGAATAAGTTTATTTTGAAAAACATAGTTTATAAAATTGTCAAAAGATATATTTAAAAAGGGGTTTCCATCATAAGGCGGTAAAACAATCTTTTAAGAATATTAGTGTATTCCATGCTTAAGATTGGATTTATTTTCATTTTTAAGCCTCTAAAACGCTACCTTAATCATTAATAGACATAGATATGAATATCTATTATTCATTAATTACTTGGGATGTTACAATCTAAGGAAGTAGATATTTTGAATCTTGGGGTGAGCGCTGCTAGCTTTCCAAAAATAGTATGATATTAATAGAATTTAATACATATTAGTTAATATTATAAAAATTTTACAAATTATTTACTCTTAATTTTTAAATGTTAAAATAAAATTGCATCGAAAATCCCTCTATGATCTATACATGAGATATATAAAATTCTCACCAAAACAAAATTCTAGTAATGGTTTAATACCATTCATGTTATACTACACCATGAATAGAAATCATATCTGCTAGATAACCGCTTCCTAATTTTCATGAAAAAAAGGTTAGTGAGGAAGAAGTATCTCTTTATTTACAATATATAGATGACAAAATGGATGTATAATGTTTCATGTTATACTCCATGTCCACTGATCTTAAGTATAAATTTTAAGATAAGGATCCATAAAATATCATCGCTTTCTTATGGGGTCTCTATCATGTGAAGGAATGATCAGAGAAACATGAGAGCTATAAGGAAGTATTGACATGGATTATTGGTGAGTCATAAACATCTGTCCACATATGATAATGATTATTGGATACATTGAGTGACTATAAATTTTGGGTTTTAAGATCCCAGATGTGTTGTACCTAGATATCATTCTATCAACACTATCTAAAACCCTGTCAAATATTATTATGAATTATAATATAATCAATTGGGTGAATAATGTTTTTGAACTTCTCATTCGTATTCCCGATGTTGATAAATTCATGGGGTGTGAAAACACCACTGCATTATAGAAAATAAGAAAGGGATTCACTAGGAAAACATACAAAAGACTCATTATAAGTATAATTATCTGTATAACTACCCTTAAGTGAAGATTACTATCCATTGGAAAATGGATGGAATGTGATGTGGTATATTTTTCATCTGTCATGTTGTGACACTGGATGTAGAATATCACCCAACAGAAGAATAAAGGGGAAGCATCTAGTGCATTCACTATTATGTAAACAAAATACTAGAAATTGAAAATGAAATATATATGTGTGAATCATATAACATATAGTTATGGAATTACTTACATTATAATGAAAATGTAGAGTGGTTGAAAAATATCATTCAATATGGATTCATAAACACTTGATATCCTAAGCCACAAGTTAGATGTCACCCTTTTTTACAATTTAATATGACTAAATTACCATTTAGTGATCATGATAGAAGGGTAATAGAGGTTACATATTGTTTACACACTAATATGTGATGTTCTACTCAAGTAATTTCTAATGTTTAACACTAAATTTTTATTAAATTTACTAAAAAATTCTTTTGGTAGAGGTATATAGAAAAAATGAGGTATTGGTATGAATCCAATGATAAATTTAATGGTATTCTTAATAAAGTATAAAATCAAATTGGTAATAAAATAATGAAAAAATTATTAGATAGATGTTTTGAATACCTTAATCAAGAAATTTTTTCCTTTCATTTAGAGTACGAGATCATATATCAACTCACTCGATGATATAAAATATAGTGGAATGGTGTTAGTGGATGGAGGTATCATACCTTGTTGTACATGGTTAGGTCGATGATTAGTCATGGAATTATTACATTATCGTTTGGTGTATACAAATAATAGACCACAATATACAATATAAACCATGTCCTAAATAATGTAATAAATGTTATTTTATTAATGTTATATACTCAAAAGAAAATATATTATCTAATTTTTACGCATGGGGTAATGATATGTTTATTAAGGCTAGCTCAAGAAACAAACTAGAAACCTGAGGAATGAATTTCATATTTATTAGGTATCCCAAGGAGATAAGGTTATAATATCTATACAACCCTTCATAAAATAATGTAATTATCAAAAGAAAATTCATATTTATTGATATTGAGAACGTCCTCAAAGAGGGGAGAATGAGGAATATCGAATTAGAGGAACTTCATGTTCTTGATACACAAGAGTTAGATCAGTAACCATTTCCACATATCCCCATAGATGAATTTATTCCAAAAACACATGTGCTTTTTCATGTGAAATATAGTTATGGGAACTTTAGAGATATGGGTTTTATTCCCTGATAATGGTAACACAATATTATTTAAAAATGATGATCATATCTCCTATATAATTCTAGTACAGAGATCATAACTTGAAATATGGAGATGAAGTAAAGAATTCTAAGATTGATCAATGTATCTGAACCATAATTTGGTTCTGATTAATCTTACATTGAATGTAATACCCCTTGGGTGTAAATGGGTATTGAAAAGAAAGCATTAAATGGTAGGCAATGTTAATATAATTAAATAACAAATAGTATCTACATTTCATAGACAATGTCTAGTTATTGACTAAGATGAAACACTTTCTCCTGATTTTGTGTTTAAATTATTCTTAATTTTTTTCATTACATCATACATTGACTACATGATTTCTATTATGGATATTAAAAATGTATTTCTTAGTGAAAACCTTTAACATGACATTTATATGTCCCAAACATAAGATTATTTTACACTAGGAATGAAAAAAAATGAAATTCAGGTTAGAGGGATTTATTCTATTATTGAAGAAAAAATCCAATTTACTGAAAATTTGATAACATGTATCCATAAAAGTATTTTATTTCATTATTAATTAACGATAATTTGACCAAATTCTTCTCTGTGAGTGATTTACATTATGAATCTAAAGATATATAGAACAACATCATTTTTTACTAATCTAAGATGTTACTTGGACTATGATAGAATACATATATTGACATAATATAGAAGATATTAATAATGAAACAATCCAATATTTGATCTGTTCCAGTTTCACATATTATACTTCATTCCAAGAAAATTTATCATCAAATAAAAGAAGAATGAGACAGAATGAATAGTTTCCCAAAATATTCTATAATAAGGTCTATCATGTAAAATATGTTATTTAAGAGTCTTTATGTTTATTATTCATTGATAATGGTATTGATATATTAATCAAATAAAGGAAAAAATTGGAATATTGTGTAGACCATCATTAAGTATCTGAGGAGAACTAAGTATATGTTCTTGGTGTATCGAAGAGATAAAGAGATAGTCAACTATGGTCATACAGATTCTATATTTTAGATAGATCATAATTATCTGATGTCATAATCTATATATATATATAATCATTATTGGAGAGTTTTATGATTGAGGTGGTCAGAGCAGCCATTTATCGCCTATTCTATAGTGGAGTTCGAGTATATTATGTTTTATAATGTAGCCAAGGAATCTATATGAATTTGATTTTTCTTCCTTGATCATGTTGTTGTACATAGTTTTTAATACCTAATAATATTTTACTAGGATAACAACGTAGTATTTTTTTCACTCCATGGAGCGAAGTTCCTATTGAGGGAATGACCTAAAATTAAAAAAAAAATCCTAGTTGGGGGATTTTTATAAATAGGTAATGATATAGAGAGAAGAGTATCTATGTAGAAAAACATGGAAAATTCCTTTACCAAGGATCAATCTCAGCATATGACTGAATATCTATTGAGAACTAGTGGAATGAATGGGGTTGTTTTTGGGTTATAGTGAAATGAAAGTCTTTTGGAATTAGTGTCTCATAACCTCCATGTTTAGTATGAGATTATAATATTTTTAATTAATTATTATTGTAAACATATTATTATTTATCTATATAAAATTTTAATGTGATAATTTATTCTTAATATATGTTTCACAGAACTATTATAGATGTTACCATCTATAATGTGAATCTATTTGTTATATGACGTTATTCAGGAATCGTATTATATTGTTGGAGGATATTGTCTAATGGGGAACAAATGATATAATCTATTATTGATTTGTGGATCATAATAAATTTAGGAAACTTATCAAGGTGTTCTCCCCTGTTAATATCTATTATAGGACGTTATGACATTAGACCCTGGAAATATTAAATCCAAATTTATATGTGTTATTAGATATTTCGATATAAAGATGTGTGTAATGATCCTTAAAAATTAATATTATCATTAATACATTAAAAAAATCGCATAGTTTTATATATTAATGAAAAATGTGAATACATTTGTTCACAACCAGGTAGGGTATTTTTGGTGCATCATGAGTAATATTATATTAATGGATAATATGGGAAAAAATTTATCAATTATCTCATTTAATATAGGATTATCTCTCAGTCTATTTAATTAAAAAAATTGCAACATTAATCCATGACTATGTTGTTCAGTGGGTGAATTGATTTGTATAATGTCAATGAATATGAAGTCAACTATATTTTTTTTTCACCACTATAAAATATTCATCATTATCGATATTGTGATTGAGGGATTATATTACATGGTAAAGTCTTGTAGGTGGTTGGATGTCATTGAGATGTTAGCTTGATTATATATGGATTCCTTGGCATATTTATAGATTCTAACCATGTAATATATATGGTAATGACTAATTCCATTGATAAAGAGTCCTAGAGGGACACACCGTAATTGTATAAAAAATATGGACTACTTCTAGTTTTGAATTTAATGTGTGAATAAATAAATACATTCATGTTTTGATGATCATCATAATTTAATCACAAGTTATTTGATGGAATAAATTGTGTTAAATAATAACTATTAAATGTTAGTTTCCTAGTTTTGTGAATATAATATTTATCTTATTTATAGTATAAATAAGGAAATTAATTTATTTAATTAAATAGTATTTATTTGAGGAATGATAAATTCTGATGGGGGAAATATGATCACATCTAATTATCCAATTATAAATAATTTATTTTTATTTTTATTATTAATGTGTTTCTCATGAAATATGATGATTATTATTGTCGATGTTGTTGTTTTTTTATTTAAGTCCATGGATTTAATTAAGAATATTAGAAATTCTTAAAGGATTTTGTAAAATTTTCCATCACAAAAAAACCATAATTAATATCTACTTTCATCTAATTTTATCTAAATATATCAATTTCTTAAAGTAAATTTTTTTCTATGAAAAATGGATAATTGGTATATATCTGTACATATATATAGATATATATCTAGATATATATCTATATTGATATATCTACAGATATACCTCGATATATCTTGATATGTAATGGGATATATCTAGAGACATATTATGAAATATACCTGGCTAGATATTACTGAAGATATATCTTTGAATTTATAAATAAATCTATATTCCTCCCCTATCATGTCCTCAAGAGAGAACCAAGAGTTATCCATCATCAAGAATAATATTTATATTGATAACAATGAACAATGAACGATATCAATATGAGCTGTTCTAGAACCGGGAAATTCAATGACATTGATCTGAGATAGTCATACACATGTGTACTGTGGATATGTGACTCTATACTAGAATCAAGAAGCACAATTATGTATCAATAAAGTATATTCCACTAAATTATCATTTTAAGATGAATTACATGTCGTGTTACTTCCAACAATTCTAATAAATTTAATATAAATTTCATTTGAAGATCATCTCCCTCATGTTAAAATTTTATAGTGTAGTCCATTAATATACAAATTTCGTTTGACCATATCTAATGATCATGTGATTATACTATTACATCTTATTTAAGTCTAAATTTTAACTATGACTTATATTAAAATAGGATCTTCAACTATTACCAACATCTACTGTAAATAAGTCTTTATATATCATTAAACATTACTAAAATATGGTGTAAATATATAAAGTGATTGCTAGGAATCAGTTGTTGAGGCCTACCATTGGAGTATGAAGAAGATATTGTAGCACTAGTAATGATCCACATTCAACATTTAGGTGTGATTATAAAAAATAAACCATTGAATCATGAAATAAAAAAATAATTACACTCATTTGGAGGTAGAATCTCATTCGTTAACTCTATCCTTATATCCTTTCAGATGGAAAACATAAAATTCCTCAATATCTGCAAAAACGTTTTGAAAAAAAATTAAAAAACAAGAATGGATTAATTTCGGGTATCTATTTATTAAAGAAACATCTATTCAATTATCTTTGTTAGGCTGGTGAGACACATTTATAAATGAGTTATCAACATTTTAAATCAATAAGAATGCATCTAATCCATGAAACATATTCTCTTTTTGGAATCCATCAAAAAAAGATATTTATTGGGGAGAACAATTGGAGACAAATATCGGGGGAAGGAAAGATCATATTAGGTTATAGAAGGGACTCTTATATGGATCATACTCCACATGTCTCTCAATATCATTTGTCAGAACTCAAAATTTATTATTGGGTGTTGTGATATCCCCGTGTATTCCATAAAATTGTATTGGTTCCCCTTGAATTTTAATTAAAGTCATGTTTGAGATAAAACATTTCAGAATGAATTTAATAATAATTGATTACTTAAATATTCCACTAAAATTAACTGTGAGTACTTATTTATAACATTCAACTATTAGATGAATAAAAACACTATTATTTCACCACATCACCTACTAAAAGATTTTAGATTTCTGATTTCTGAAATTACCATGTGTAGTGGGAGATTAATATATGGGATTATATATTATGGTGTAATAAGAACAATAATTAAAATATATAATTATATTATATAATTAAAAATGATGTAATCCCTAGTAATGAACTAAAAAAATTAATCCAATATGATTACATATTTGAATTGATCCCCTATCGAATAGGAAATAACACCCATACCCTATTATTAGAGTGTTAATTGGTGCAAACTATCTGAATCACCAATGATGGTTTGAAATATCACTCATTGATTAAGGTTTTTACTATTCATGACATTAAGTTCCAACTATGGATAGGGAAATTCGTTAAATATCAAATATATGTCCATACTCAATGGTCTTCTCCACTATAGAATCCACAACATCATCCATTTTTTTGTGGAAATGGAGTTTTCCATAGTAGATGATTCCCTACATTTAATTGATCAATTTTAGGGGTCCATCATATATGAAATAAGAAATTTAATTTACTCAGTCACCCTATTTATAGGCATCAAACCGATATTGAGGGTGGGAAACACAATTGATGATGCCTTTATCACTTATAGATACACTAGATCTCCAAATAACACATAATTTTATCTTACTTATCACATTTAATTATATTAATTTATAATATGTCCATTCCAGATATGAAACAGACATAATTATTTTGGAAAAAAAGATTCATTGGTGGTGGTGTTTGTTGTAAATATGGAATATTTTAAATTAATTTCTATTAATAGGCTTGATTATTTCATAATTTTATAAATATTAATTGAGGATATATATTAGTACAAATAATTTTTTTAATTATTTTTCATAATAATAATTGAAATCTAATATCTCGTAATATTTTATATGGTTTCTAGATATCATAATGATAGTATGATAGTTAATATTGATGATTAGAAATAGTACCAATAATTATTTAATTATTTTTATTGGTTATTATTTATGAATATTTTACAACATAATAAATCATCATAATACTATAGAATTTTAATTTAATAAGAAAATACAACTTAATATATATTTTTCTCTGGAATTATTTATATTAGAGACTTTGGTTGAATGATTTGGATGAAATTATAGTCATATTTTGAAAAAATAATATTTTTTTATTTATTTACATAATATAATGAAATTATAAATCTCTTTATAACATGACTAAGGGTTTCACACCATCACTAGATAAACATTGAAATATTAAAAACATCAATGATATAAATTTCATTGATTATTTTTAAATATAAATTTTAATTTACATTCATGTATGTTATGGTGCATCATATTAATGATTATGTTGTTTTTTAGAAAAATATATTATAATACAAAATAAATATCAAATTGAAAATATTTTTCATTTAATTCATCATTTTTAAAAATATTTTGTTTATTATTATATAGATTGAAAAATTATGGATTTTCAATTATTGTCAGATTAGTAGCGAGTTTAATGATTGTTTTAAAATTATAGTGATTTTTACTTTTTAATAAATGGTCACATGGACATATTTATCAAAACATTATTTTTTAAATAGTTCAAAAACATATAATTATTATTTAATATATATTTTTTATTCTAAATAAAATTAAAATTTTAAATTTATATTTATTTGGGATGAATATTCCCAAAATAATTAATAGATTTTTTAATTGATTAGTATTCACATAGAAAAACTATCAATGATAAATGATGTTCTAATTTTTTATAATTATTTGTATTATTTAAAATAATCAATTTTACTAATCAGCTTATTCTATACTAATGGATAAAATATTTATATAATATATTGATCAGATCATCTTGTATTTTTAGAACGAGTTACAATTTTTGTATGTTATTCATTCATTGTTATTTAGAATCATGAAATAATTTTATTCCCATGTTTTTATTGGGACAGAAGATCATGGTTGATATTTGAGAAATTAAATTTTTATATAATTAAAAAAGTATTCCATAAATGATATTTTTTTACAATGGATAAAATGTTCATGAGAGTAAAGGTATTGATTAAGCTAAAAGTGACTAAGAAATTTTTGTATTTCGGATCAGTTTCCATTTTTTCAAGATAGTAATTCTTGTTGACCTATATAAGTGAAAATAATTACCAGAATATATTTTTCCATATACTTTATAAAAGGATGATATTATTCATGTTATAATGAAGATTTAAGATATAAATACCCAAACATACTATTCATGTTGAAAATGACTAATCTTGTTTTTTCAATGTGAATCTTTCATGAATAAAAAATTTATATATTTTGGTATATTGGTAATTAATATCTTTTTATATATTTAATTTATTATTACTATCTGATTCATGTACTATTAAAAATAATTACATAAAATAAAATTTTATTTAAAAAATAAGATTTTCATTTACTAAAATCTATGAATTCGCAAAATATTTTTTTCCGATTTATAAAAGAGAAATGTACTATTAAATTGTTGGATTTGGTGGCTTAGAACCAACTACAATGAACATTATTGATTGATAAATACCTTATCACATATTGACTTTTCTTCTACATGACAATTCATTTTGTAATGTCTTATGGATATCGATTTCATTAATGGGTCGTAGAGGATCCCTCCTATGGTGAGGACTCGAATATGGTCCAATACTATTATTGAGTATATGTTCTAATTTTGGAAGATGTTATTTGAGGGGCATAAACAATAAAAGACATTAGGGGTGAGGACTCATAAAACATTGAGGAAGCTTCTCATGGTGTGCGCCCGTGCTAATATCTAGGAGGATATTTTGAGAACGTGACCTGCCAGCAAGAAATCCACATTTCATAGTGTCATTGGATGTTCCTATCTGTGGACGTTTGTATTGGTCCTTAGACATTAAGATTATTATTAATGGGTATTAGAAGTTTCACACTTAGATGTATTGAAGAAATGGTGATTACTCATTGTTTGTAGTGAGGTAGGATATGTTGGGTGTGTCATGAGTAATATAGCACATGGATTGATGGAACTATCATGAAACACACTTGATTCAAGATATCAATATAATGGTATTACATTACATGGTAAGTGTTCATAGGGGGTGATGCATCATTGAAATGTTAACTTCATTCATTATGGGTTCCTTGGAATGTTTTTAGACACTAACCATGGATTTTAGGTTGGCTCCACTAATGCTAGTGGGAAAGAGGAATAGAGGTTCAGACACAATGGGTATAAAAGAATCTCAGTTAAATATTAATTCAACTAGTTGAGTAAAGATTATTCCAGATGGTGGATTAATAATTATTCAAGGATGATTGATCACATTTATTTCAACAATAGTTTTTTTAGAGAATATTGTTTCGGTGAATAAAATATTTATTTATGAGTAATCCAGTGATATTTATTTAATAAATAAATAACCATTATTAAAGGTATAATAAATATGGTGATGGAATGATTGAAAATTGAATGTACACGCCATATATTTTAATATTCACATTTTGTAGTTTTCTAGGTATTTTTGGGAAATAATATTATTTATTTCATTAAATAATATTAATTGATCTTTGCTGGGCCCATGTCATGTAATAATAACAGTCAACTTTTATTATTATACATAGGGAATTACTAAGATTTAAATTAATTGAATAAATTATTTTGGGTATGTAAATATTTTTATTATTATATGTAATTAAAATCCCAATTATATAATTCTCATTAGCCTAGATAGTTTGGGTGGTTGTGAACCACTAATCTAGAGAATGATCTCATGTCAAGAGAGAATTATTTTTTCCAGGAATGCTCTCAAGCCAAGAGAGATATCCTCCTCCACTAGATCAAGGAGAGTGCTTTGCAAGCAGCTCCCATGGCGATCAACGGAAGACATCGCAAATGAAGGATCATCCATGCTAGCAACCATATAACCCTTCAGCGATTTCCATAGATATGCAGAACACATTTGAATATCCTATAGAAGAATCCTAAACATGTATTCCGCGACACAATGATGGATCACAATAGATCATTACTAGAAACATCAACGAAGATAGAATTCAATCAAGTTAATTCCTGTATTTATATTAAATTAATTATAATCAACATATGATGATCCTCTCTATGGTTCTGAGACTCCCTTACATTCTTTCTTTCTTCATTCTACTCTAAAGATCCATCATTTTATTAATGCGATGGATCACAGATTTATCGTTGTTCAAGGAAAAATTAACTTTTGGAACACCCACCAATGTGCTTCCACTATGCCTAGATACTTCAAGTGGTATCAGAGGGGTTATATAATTTATAATAATTATTTATTTTTTCATTAATTATTTACACATTTAATAATTTAGATTTTTTAATTCAAGTTAATAGTTATGAAAATCTAAATCTAGAGATTTGTTCCTCCTCTCTCTTTTCATGTTCACCTTACAGAAACGAATTTTTATTTTATTTTTTATTAAAATGAAACATAGGATATCATCCAGAGGATCCCACCATTCTTTGTCGTACAACACAAGAACACATGGAATATATATGGAAATACAATCCTTGTAGTCTTGGTTCAATGAATTAGATTGGACTTCCAAACCAGGTCGTGTCATTGGATCCAATCAAAGTTTTTATGACTCCATGTGTTGACCAGGAATAGGTGCAACATTGTATCTAGATTACACTCCTTGTGGCCCATTGAACACAACATGTAATCGATTTGGGTTTGGGTAGGACAATGGACACTGAACACTGCTTTCCCGGTGGGAAACTGTGTAATGCAGATACTACACGACGTGTGTCCCACTGAACATGTCGTGTACTCTACTTCTGAAGTACATCTATAGGACATGTCCTTGGGAGTGTACATCGGATGGATGGTGAACAAAAGTACACACCATGTTTTCAATAATACATACCATCTAATCCTTCAAATAATGAATATTTATTAAAGTTAATTATTATATTATACAAACCTTTGATACTTGTACCATTGTGAAGGTGTAAAGATGAGGCACAACACGTGATAGGTGGTATAAATGTGTTTTTAATCTATCATATGTTTTATGTTCATTTCTACTTATTGGGTTGTTATGAATGGGAATTCACTAGATGCCTCTAAGGTACAAGTTACATACAAGGATAATTTCTAAAGAATTTAGTTGTTTAAAATTAGGATGGATGATAATGTCAAGGAAATTAAGAAAAAGTGATTAAGATAAAAGGATTGATTAATTAAATATAATTAATTTATTCGACCATGATTTATCTTAAAAATTAACAATTAAATAATTTAATGATAATTTTATTTATTTGTAAATATCATTTCTTCTATGGATGATTAGGAGCTGGACCAAGGCCATTGTATGTGAATAGTTTATTTTAATTAATTTATTTATATTAAACTTATTGGCATGTAAACCTTCTCTTCATTAATATGTACGACATGTGCGCCCAAGGTTTCATTTATGTGAAACCCTATTTAACCCCTAACATGTGAGTGAGATAAGATCACCTGTAATGGATGGAGCTCCCAAGCTAATGGAGGCGGCTCAATTTAGGAGCCATTGTGAAACCAATCAAATGGGATACAAAGGTGAAAAGGTGGAAAGATCTAAACACAAACCCAAAAGGTACAAGGTGTTTCTCCCCAAGGTCTTGGGTTATTTTATCAATCGCTAGCTAAACTAACCAATAGAACAACTAATGATCATACCATTTATTTTACTTTTTTCAGTTTTATGGTTCATTTATTATGGGTGTGTTTTCATGATCACACAATTAATGAATAAAAAAAGACTTCAAGATGGAACTAAAATAAGACAGACATGTGCATAAATATTATCTTAAAAATAGTTAATCACTTATATATAGATAGTCTAATACTAACATGCATGTAATCAATGATAACAAAATTATAATTTACATATAAGGATAAAATCCCTCAAAGAAAATATTTTGTCTGTATAGTCTTCCATAATCTAGGATAGAATCGAACCATAGTTCAAAGTGCTTGACTAACCCTATTTGGGGTTATTTCAATAATCGTGGAATTATAATTCATGGTTTTAGGTTTACATGACTCGGATCACATCATGTGTGACTGGCATAGTAGGACCTATTATGAACAAGAGGTAATGGTTGTGGAAATTCAAAATAAATGGATTTCAGGATTGGGGAGTATACTCGGCGTATCTAGGAGTTGTGAGTTAACGCAGCTGGCATTTAGAATGCCTACAAAAATCCCTTCATGTTGCTTGTCTAACCTTAGTCTGGTTAATGCGATGGGAAATATGAATCATTGACACAAGAATATTTTGGAAATAGAATAATCTGAAGTCAATGGTGAGGGAAATTGGATTTTGATAAAAATAGCAGGAGACTAATAACTATTAGTTTATTTATTTGTCTCAGTTTTATCATGATAAATTATTAAACCTTTTGTCATCTTAATATTTAGAAACAAAAAGAAAAAATACTTCAAACATATCGTTTTGAATCATAATCAGGAAGGTAAACCTTCTCACCGACCCCAATTTCCATGAATGGAATAGGTGTTAACACATTATCCTTCAACACAAGAGAAAATTGTATGTGCTAGAAGATTGTGATTCAGTTGTACCTAGAAAATATGCCAGTGGTGAGAATTATCTCTCTATATTAAACATGTGAATGATGCCACATATGTCCAATTTTTTATAATATCAACCATGTTTAATGAGATCATTAAGGAACATGAAAACATAGACGCATATATCATGATTTCTCACCTTAAGTATCTCTATTAAGAGAAGGAGAGACATGAGATATTTGAGATTTCTTGTGATTTGTTCACAAAAAATCTTCGAGCGTCTGCACCATTTGGGTCTCTTGTAGTCCAGCTTATTTTCTATACTGAATTCCTAAACATATTTTGGATTATGTTACCAGATGATTACATATAGATCTCATCCTATCTCATTTTCCAAGCCCATCTCTAGATGTTTTATCAAAAAACATGATAAACAATGAGAATAGTCTATCAGAACTTTTAACCTTAGTATTCTAGTTAGATACGAACCTGGGGTGTGACAAACCCACAATCCCTATGATTAATAAGAAAAGGAAGGATAAGGAAAAGAGAGAAAAGATTCATAAATGATCTGATTCCCCTGACCACCATCCCTCCATGAAGGTGAAGATCCTGAGGTAGGGAAAGGAATTAGAGGTGGTATGTTATTCATGTGGAAATCTTGAAAACTAAAAGTGGAATTTAAACTGGAACATGAGGATTATAAATGTGTGTTTGTTATCATGCGTGATCATTCCATATCTACTCATTGGGTATTAAATACAACTTGTGGGGCTCACATTCGTATTCAATTGTAGAAACTAGATATATTTAGAATGATTTCTAGAGGAGAGTCGGTTCTTCGAGCTTCCAATGGGGTAAGGATGGATTTGCTGGCCATTGGTGATTTCCATCTCTCATTCCCAACTATAATTCTAATGGTAATATGTAACTATTATTATGTGAATAATGTTACCTGAGAACATATTTTTCTATATCTTGTTTGTATATGGATGGATATATTTTAACATTTTCAAATAAGGTTTGTTTCTTTTATAAGAACAAATTATGTTATGATATGGGTAGGATGTAATAAATAGAAAAAACTATTTTTTAAAAATTGATAACAAAACAATCTCACATGACTCATACATCACCTAGTTATGCAATCACCATTTTTGTCTTGTAAAAGAGAAGAACTTGACAAAGCTCTGTGAGGATGGCTATTTAGACTCTACTATGATAAAACCACTTGATAGATGTCACCCTTGTATACAAGATGAAATGATCGACTTCTTTTCATTGGATAAGGTGAAAGGACCATAGATCTTCTAGGATTTGTGCATAGGGATGTGTGTGGACCATTTCTAGTAGAAGTTGGAGGTTGAAATTTTTACTTCATTACATTTACTAATGATTTGAGTATATATAGATATGTATACATAATGAGTTATAGGATACAGTCCTTCGATAAATTTAAGGAATTCAAGAATGAAGTAGGGAATCAGCATGGTAAGAAGATGAAAAACATCAATTGGATCGAGGTGGTGAATATAAGAACAAAAAGTTCATCATTTGTTTAAGGGAGTATGGGATTCTATCTCATCTCACTACTCCATATACACTATATTTGAATGGTTTTAGTGAAAGTAGAAACCTCAAATTATTGGACATGGTACAGTTGATGATGATTCATGCGGATCTTCCATTATCCTTTAGAGGATATTAATTACAAACAACAATATACACATAAAACGGAGTACCAACTAAGGTGGAAAATTAAATTACATCCATGTTATGGAATGTAATGAAACCAATTTTTTCGTACACACATTTTTAGGGAAGTGAGGAAATTTTTAAGGCCTTAATAGGTAACAAACTATCCCACCAAGGTAGGAGGTGTATATTTATAAGTTATCCAATGGAAATATAAGGATATTACCTATATAGTCCTTAATATAAGAAAATTATTGTCACTAGACAAGCCATATTTTTTTAGATGGAGAACATCCTCGGAAAGGATATTGGTAGAATGATTAATTTTGATGAAGTCGATGCTCAAGAGACCCAATAGTTGGTACAGGAACAAGTTCCACGTGTCCCCATGGAATGGGTTCCAGAAACAAAAGTACTATGTTGGAGCTCAAGTGAGGTAAGGGAACGTGTGAGAATTGTTTTTATAGTCTCTGAGGATGGTGAATAATTATTATTGGATAGTGATGAACCTCTCTCCTAAAAGTAAGAAGTAGAATGCTCAGAATCTGCAATAAGGCCAAAAAACATGAATTCTGATAGGGATTCCATGTATCAAAACCATGTCTGTGATCTAGTTAATGAGCTAGTTCATGTGAATCATGTTGGATTTAAATGGGTATTTAAGATATATCTAGACATGTAAGGTCATTTTTTCACCAATAAAGTAATGATTTTAGCTGAAGTATTTAGATAGCATCAAGGAGTTGACTCGGATGAAACCATCTCAACAGTTTCCATATTAAAATCTATAAGAATCATAATGTCCAAAGGAGCTTACCATGACTACATGATTTGGAAAATGGATGTCAAAACAGTATTCCATAAAGGGAATATTCAAGAAGATGCCTATATGAAGAAACCATTTAGTTTTGTGACACCAATTGAAGCCAAACCAGTTTGAATGTTTCAAAAAATCCATTTATAGATTAAAGAATGCATAAAGGTCTTGGAATATTAAATTTGATGAAGCCATAAAAGAATTTGGTTTCATTAAAAATGAATGTGATCCTCATTTTTTTATGTTGTTAAATGGTAATGTGGTCATTATACTAGTATTATATTTTGAGGACATATTAGTTATTGGAAACAATGTACCATCCTTATAGTTAGTTAAGGATAGGTCGAACAAGTGTTTCTCCCTGAAGGACATGGGTGACGGAGCCAACATTCTAGGGATCAAGATAATTCATGATAGATCAATGACAATTCATGGACTTGGTAAGGCTACATAAATTGACAAGAAACTGTATAGATTTAGTAGGGAACAATACAAGAGGGAAATAGTTTTAGTGTCATGTGTCCTATATCTTTCTATGAAAATGTGTCTTTAGACACAAAAGGAGAATGATAGAATGAGTAAGATCTCATATTCTTAACCTAGAGGATCAGTCATGTATTCCATGTTATGATCCAAGATTTATGTTTCTTATTCACTGAGAATGATAGGAAGATATCAAGAATATCCAGGAGAACAAAAATAGACTGCTGTTAAGTATATCCTTATGTATCTGAGAAGAACTAAAAATATTTTCCTTGTGTATAGAGGAGATGTGGAGCTTGTCATCAGAGGGTATGCTGATGAATTTTTTCAAACTGATCAGAATGATCTGACGTCACAATCAAGATATGTTTTCTATCTCAAGGGAAATGTTTTTAGCATGAAGAATTGAAAGAAACATGTTTTCATGGATTTTATAGTAGAGCCAGAATATATAGAGGCTTCTTATGCTTCCATGAATGTCGTTTGGATTCGGTTATTTTTCAAGGTGCTTGATGTGATGCCTAGTAGTAATGACCCTATCACATTTTATTGTGATAATACTGCAACGACGACTCTTTTAAAACAAAAAAGGTTACATCAATGGAAAAATCACATATACAGGATATTTCAACTCTTGAGGGATTTATATCATGGGGTTGAAGTTGTAGTGAGAAAAGTGTTCACATAAGAAAACATGGCATAACCCATGACTAAAGTCCAATCATAGAAAAAACATGAATATCATGTGAGAGCTATTGGGTTAAAGGTTTTTAGTACTTATCTCTAGTCAAAGTGGGAGTCTGATTGAATTGGTGTCCCAAAACCAACTACATTTTACATTTTTCATTAACAAATACCTTATCACATATTACAAGTTCTTATCAATGAAAATGCATGCGATAATGTTCTAAGGATAGTTGTTTCAATACAGGGTTATATCATATCCTTGATATGATGAGAACCTGGAAGAGCCATAACATTGTTCTTCAATATATATTCTATGACCAGATGATGTTATTTGAGGGACACAAATAATAAAACCCATTAGGGGTGATGACTCATAATGTTTTGAGTCACCTTATAATATTGTTAGCCTTTGGTAATATCCAGGATGATATTATGAGAATGAGACCCTGTAGTACAAATCCACATTTTATAGTGTCATTGGATGTTCCTATATACGGATGTGTGCATTGTTCCTTAGACGTTAAGATTATTATTTATGGGTATTAAAACACATTAACATATATGTATTGATGAAAACTATGATGACACACTATTCGAAGTGAGGTAGGATATGTTGGGTCAGTCACAAGTAATACAAAATTAATAGATAATGCAAGAAAGGATTTGTCTCTTTCATTTTCATAACGAAAGTAGATATTTCCGGCCCTTTGTTGGAATTTATATAACCAAAATAAATCCATGGCCACAGTAAAGATTGGAAAAGTTCAATTCTAGAAAGGTAAATAAATAATAATTGACCACAAGGGTTGATGGAACTAGAATGAAACCCACATGATTCAAGATATCGAGACAATGTATTACATTCCACGGTAAACATTATTAAGAGGTGGCACATCATTGGGGCATTAAATTTATTCTCCATTGGTGCCATGGCATGTTTTTAGATGTTAACCATCTTCTTTAGGTATGCTCAACCTAATGAATCTAAGAAAGAGTCTTGGAGGGTCCCACAGTAAGAGGATCCATGTATCTTAGTTAAATGTTAATTTAACAAGTTGAATAAAGATTATTCCCGATTATGGTTTAATAATTATTCAAGGATGCATAATCCCATTTATTTCATCACTAGTTATTTGAGAGAATATATTATTTGAGAAATAATATATTTTCTATAGAGTAATGAAATGATATTTATTTGACAATTAAACAAAAATTAGTCAAGGTCTAATAAATATAGTGGAGGATATAATGAAAATGAATGGTACACATCATGTATATTAATATACACGCCATTTATTTTTAATGGGGATTTCTGAGAAATAATATTATTTCTTTCACTAAGTAATATTAGGTGTAATTCTCTTGGTGCATGTCAAGTAATAATAATAGTCAACTGTTATTATGATACATGGGGTATTGAAAAATTTAAATGAAGTGAATAAATTCTTCCAAGTAATTAATTTATTTTATTATTATATTCAATTAAAATCACAATTATATAATTTGCATTATCCAATCCATTTTTGGGTGGTTGGGGAAAACATACCTTGAGAAAGCTCCCAAGTCAAGAGATAATTATTTTCTTCCAATAACTCTATCAAGATATGAAAGAGACCCTCCTCCACCAGATCACTTAGTGCACTTTATAATAGGCACTCAAGGCATTCAAAGGGAGACATTTCAAGAGAAGGATCATACATGGTAGCACCCAGAGATCCCTTTGGTCACTTCTAGGGATATATGGAACATGTGTGGATCACCTTTATAGGAATCCAACACTTGAATTCTATGATTTGACATCATATCAGATCAGATCGTGACTACAAATATCAATGAAGATTGAATTCTCTTATGGTAATACTTTCCTTTTAATTAAATTAATTATAAACAACATATGATGATCCTCTATATGGTTACATGACTCCCTTCCTTTCATTCCTTCTTTGTTTTATTCTGATGATAGGACGTTATATTATCATGATGGATCTCAGATTGATCGTGATTTACAGAACAAATTAATGTTGGTTACACCCACCAACGTGCTTCTACAACGCCATGAACCTATATAAATTTCTCAAAATTCTTTAATTAAGAGAGATAACTATTAATGATGGAAGTAGTTTTAATGTACTAGATAAAGTGATGTTATAGATTCCTTTAATTCCAATACGTAAAAGGATATTTATATCAGTAAAAATATACAGTTATATTATATGTATTTGATATTAATGAAATATAGAAAATAATAATATATATATATATATTAGATGGGTTATTATAGAATATGTTTCATGGGTTACATAATTATTTTTTTCTAACCCATATAATGATAGATTGAGATTTCCATGAAAGCGTTTCAACCTATTTCTCTAAATGTACACTAAACATAATAATTATACTATTTTAATTCAAATTTATAATCGTATAGCTTGTATGTTTATAAATAATTGGTTGAATATTATGAGAATATTTATACACGGATAGAGTTCATTAGGAAATTTTATTGAAACATAATTACACCCATTAATAAATGAATAAAATAAACTTCTAACTAACGGTGTGTATGAGTATGATCATTTAAAAATGATAATTTTTCTGTTTCTCATGTTACTATTATGGATGATATATTAATTTTATTATCATTTAATTATTCCATGTTAGGGTAAAAAAATGTGAAATTGTTCTACCATTTTTATATTAAACACATATAGAAGATGATATTATTGTTTTCATGAAATTCCATCTTCATCAATGATCAAAAATTTCATTCAATGTATAATGCATACAAAATAGTTAAAAGTTTCATTAAAAATTACATTGAGATAGAAAAACAAACCCAATAATTATCATGGTATTATACCATTAATGAAAATGATATTTTGAATTCTGATATTAGAAAGTGTTAATATAATTATTGAAACCAAAGGAATGTTACTTAAGATTCATAATGAAATTTGAGTATGAAAATTATATTCCTTATATAAACATATTGATCATAAAATTTTTCATGTCACCACATGGCCTCAATACATATTGATGAAAACATTTTCTGAAATTCTATATGAAACTATATTAAATATAATGGAAAAAATAATAGTTGAATTATATTCATGTCGTTATTTAATAGATTAATGTCATAAAAAGGCTTCATTAATTGTTAATTGGAGTGAATTAATGGATATTCAATTATCCATGTTGTATTGAAGAAAAATGATGAGAACAACCAATTAATATATGTCTATAAAATTTTAAATTTTAATGTTTGTCATTCAATTCGTATATTTAAATGAGTGAAAAAATGATAGATGTCATTGAAATCTCTTAAAAATCATGATTATTGTGTTCTATTACATGGGTTGATTCACATTTACATTAAAAAAATTTCAATCACCTAATATAGAGGTCGTTATGATTATGTTAAGTCATTATTGTGGAGACCAATATACTAAAAGTATAAAAAAAATTATTTTTATGAGATTTTCGAATGATGAACCTAGAATATTTAGTGACATAGATATATTTTAACTAAATGTTATTTCAAATTTATAATACATTGACATTATAATACTCCCAGGTTTATTTGGTGATCCTATTTTGATTCATTATATTTTTCTAATAGATATAATGATGCCTTAATTGAAATAATTATTGAGGAATAATAATAATCATGATGTATCTATTACGAGTGGTTATTTAAATAGGAATTTTTATATTTCTTTTCATCCTAATTATTTAACCTCACAATAATATCTAACTACCATTGATAACTAATGATAAGAGACTTGATGCCATTACGATTCCATTTTTATCACTTCACCATACATTAGGAATTTTTAGATCAAACTCTTTGTGAAATTTGAAAAGCGATTAGTGGTAAATATCTCACGACTTAATATAAATAAATGCAGGAGTGTATCATGGTTAAATAAATATTTTAAACAAAAAAATATATATAGATTTTATATATTATTCTTCTATAGCTACTGGAATGTTAATGAATTAAAATTTGAGGTGGAAAATCATCCTTTTTAAAAACTATTACACCACCCCAAATCAATTATGTGGAATTAGTAATTTTACAATAATATATTACTATATTATTGATAGTCAAAGGTAAATGACTTATTTCTTATATATATTAATCATAGTTATATTTATAATATTTGAGTTTAATTTATTACTGGTAAAATATTTAACAATGATTATTGAATATTTAAATTATGGGTGTTTTCATTCGGTTTATGAAATATGCACATGTTTTTAATGAAATGTTGGTCAATGGATTTATATTTATTATAAATAGTGTTGTTTAAATATTGGAAGTATAAAATGGAAATTTTAGGATATGTGAAACAATATATTATTATGAAAATGAATTAGACATGTAACCTCATTGAATAATATATATTATATTATATGGTTGGTTAGGGAAAGTAATTATTAAACAAATATTATCACGTTTTTTTCATAATGATGAAATTAAGGTGATTTGATTCAATTACAAGAAACCTAGAACAAATTCAATGTTTTATAGTTAAAGTGATTGATAAAAATATATATATTTTTACCAACAAGTATTACATTATTCAACATCATTCCATATAAGCATTGCATTTAAGTATTCAATTAATATATAATGTTTTTTTCTAATTATTAAAGATATTAAAATGATATTTTTTTAATGAATACATGAGTTATTTTCTAATAGTGTTTTTTAACGAGGAAATATTACAAATAAAATTGAAAATCAGATCATGTGGATATATTCAGGTTATATACTTATGAAATTTTACATATTTAAACACATATATGTTGTCACAATTTATTATTTTTTAAATATTTTCACTTATTTTTCATTATAATGAAATCCTATTTTCTATTTAAATAAATAAATATTTAGATGACATGTCACAATATTAAATTAAAATAAAATTTTAATTATATTATTGTATTTATGTTTTTAAATCCATTCATTAAAAATATTTAGTATATTTTCATTTATTTATAATTCAAATAAAAACTTATTTTCAATATTGACATGATAATGATAAATGAAAAATAAATTTTTGTATTCAATAGTGTATCATAGATTTATGAATTAACCCATTGATCCTTACTTTGAATATTGAATTTATTTTTTATTGATCACATAGGTAACTATACAGAGGACTCAATTTATGATTCGAACTAGGTATGTTGATAATAATTTTATCGACTAATTTTATATATGTAGACTTTTTTATCAACCATATTATGTTAGGATACCGGATTGAGTAAATAACATGATTAGATCGAGGATCCAAATGGTATTCCTAGGTGTACATAGTAATTTATGTGGAGACATCCGATTCATTCTTTTACTAGAATTACTATAGATGTTATAATTGAGCAACATACTATACAACTTCAATCACATAGTGTTATTCACTGGTGCTTTTTCCACCATTATTCAATAATTTATGATTATTATTCCTTTTACACATCCATTTTACACCCTGAAAACATAATTAATTAACAATAAATCTATTTTCCCTCCTTATTAACCAATCTATATATCTATTGTTTAAATAACTTATATTCTATAATATTCCACCATCATATCAATATGAAGTGTATCTTTTAGAGATAGTAGGTCATACATATCCCACTATCACTTTAGTATCCTTGATCACCATTACTCTATTGATAGATTGTTTATATATAGCTAACCATGGTATAATATATAGCCATAGATCTTTCTCTCAATAAAATACTGTAGGAGACAACATACCTACCATCATTTGGATTGTGAAAAATATATAATAAAATTAATCATCAAGAAATTTTCAAGTATTATATTACATTTAGAAATATATATATTTTCATTATCATAAGAATCATCTAAAAAATAATTGTCTCACATAATTATGTTAGAGATTTTTAGTAGGAGTAAAAAAATATGGTTGAATATAATGAATATGGGTATATAATGTGTTAGAATGACATATGAATGATATTATTTTAAGGGAACAAATTCCAATTTTTTTCTTCAATTTATTCTATACATTTGACTGACGATGGATAGAAAAGAAAGAACAATGTGTGGTCCATTTTTAGGGAATTAATATCACGCATCTTATGTATAAACTCATATTAATATGTAACCATTTCTATAAAAAAATATGTATTCTAATGAATCATTTCTATAATATCCAAATGGTAGAATATTTATATTTTGAGGCTGATGGAGTTAGGGTATATATGTTGAGAATATATATATAAATATTGTTTTGGTTGGAATGATATAATTTATATGGAACTTATTCCTATCAACCCAACTAATCAACTATGTATGCTTGTTAAAATACTTGAAATGTATTCATGATGACCAAGGGCAGGTGAAAAGTTTTAATGTATGAAAACTAGTCATATTTTAATGATATAATATTCAATAAACTATACTAAAAAATGGATCCATCCTAACAATAAATGATGTATATGAGCCTTTGATTTCTAAGATCATAAATTAACATATAAAAATATAGTATAGAATCCAAAAAATTAAAAAATATAATAAAAAAAGTGAGCATGACATAAATGTAATATATTAATCTCAATAGACTCAGATTTGACATTTATGATACATAAATATCCCAAGAAAATAAATTGTAAAATTAAAAAAATACATCACTTGGGATACAATTTTATGATTCACGATCACCACCCATCCCATAACATGAATAATGTTAAAGGTGAGAAACCTTTCTTTCGTTTGATGTGGGTCATTTCCCATTACCTTAATTAGTTTTCACCCAATCTACATATTCCTAATAAAAGATAGAGTGTTTCACGAAGATATCCTGGATGGATACCACCATGATTCTATATAATATAATTTTCAATATATAAAATTATGTAAATATTGACATCAAAATTTGAAAATACACTTTTCAACAAATATATATAGATATTACTTTGTTAAATAGTTTGATTTTATATATCCCGACCTTATTCTATAAGTAATTATTAACAAGGAAAGTAAATCTTGTAACAATGTAAAATAAGTATTTATCATCCCCAAATTAATACAATAAAAAATTATAACATAATGAAATAGAATGTGTCCACAATAATTATCACATAAAACATAAACTCTAGCATCATGGGAAATTATATTATTGTAACATAGAATAACATTGTAGAACATTGGTTAGTTGATGGATGATGATTATACTTTACATTTTAAGTGTATTTAAATGAATAAATAACCACCATTTTTCTTTTCCGAATAGAATTGATATTTTTTTGGGTTTTTTAAATATAATTTCAATTTTTAATTATAAAATTTAATTAATCAATATACATTGGGGTTGTGGTAAATTTTTTAATACTTACAGACATATTTTATTCATGATGTAAAGTATTTATTCTTGAAAATAATCTTTTAAACCTGAAAGAGGATAAATTTTCATGTTTTCTAGTTTTTTAATCATTTTTTAAATGTTTTTTTAAGTATTTTATTTTTTGTAATATCTTGTTTATTTTTTTATAAATATTTGTTATTCGATATGATTTTTCCATTTCATAATACACTCCAACAAATTTCATATGAATTTTGTTAAACCATATAGAATTATTTTATATTCCATATGAAATTTTCTTATAGTATAACATGCATATATATTTCTTAAGACCAAAAAATAATTCAATTTTGAGTATTCTATTATATATAATTTCAAAAGTTTTTTGAAAATGAATCCATATTAAATAATATGGGAGAATGGATGGTATATAGATATTTTTCTTATGCTTTATAAAACATATAGAGAGTCCCAAAACAACAATAATATTTCATAATGATACCTTATCCTATCTATGTAATTTTATTTAGGGTTTAGAACACCAATTAATTTTAATGGAATAATTAATATAATATTTTGTATATTAAATCTTTCTACATAATGATTATTAACTTCTATAAACCTATAATCATGAAGAATTAATTACTAAAACATTCACTTAATTATGATCATGGAAATAGTGATGGACACTCCTTGAGATTACCAAGGATATATGAAAATTATATCACTATTTAAAAATATATTCCCTCTATTTTAATGAAAAATTATGATATAGGATCACAATTGATAGGGATATTGGATAAAATCCACTAAAAGGGAAAAATTTATGCATTTTTTACCATGTTCTAAGAATATATGAGATTGAAAAGAAGAATGATATGGGATTTTATTTTTACAGGCATTTATAAACTCCCATATTTTTAATGAAATCGAATATCAAGGGTCACCTACCCTTTTCAGTCTTGTAAATAATTGTAACATTCTTATATATAACCATAAACTATATTTTTTGTCCTAATGAGGACTATTTCATTTTTTATGGTTTTTATATATTATTTGTTATCATATTATTTATGAATGAATATTGGTTGAAAAAGTGATTTATAATTATAAGGAAAGTTATTTACTTTGAGCATAGATAGACCAGTTTGGTTATTTTTCATGTCGTCCAATATGATTTTGAATAATATTCATTATAATATCAACATCCACACTTAAGTCTTTGTATAATTTTTAAGTAGATAAATATGTATATATTGTGGTCTTGATATATATATTATTAAATTCAATATGGTAATTCAATTGGATATAGATAATGTATGTGTACCAACGATCCAAAACATATGCATAATAGCGACTTCTAAATATTGTATCATAACCATTTTCGATCAAAATTTTGGTTATTTTAAATAAATAATCCTTTTGTATTAATTTATTTTGTTTTCATGTTTCCATGAAAATAAGAAAACACCAAATTTTAATTTTTATTTGAATATATAAAGTAAAAGTGACTGGTTTTTTAGAATATCCTACGACATCTGAGAGAGTCAATCTTGTGATTTTTGTACTGAATGTATTATGATATAGTTTGTTTGATTGTGATTTTATGGTAAAATTACCTCATATCAAGGTGATGTTATTTTTAAGAAGTATTCCCAAATTTTTTATATTTTTAGGGGTCAAATGCGGATGTTTTTACTTTAACCTCGAAATTGATATAAATTTACACTATAGTACTAAAAATACTATAATATCATCTATTTATAAATATTAATTGATTAAAATACAAAAAATAAATATTTTAACACCAGTATACCCAATGGTTAATAATATAATATTGAATGATTTTGATTCCTCATTTAAACATAATACAAAATACTAAAAAATACATAGATTCACCAACTCCATTTGAAACCCAATTTTATTTTATTTCATAACTTAAAACAGCTAAATGGAATCCCATGTAAGGAATTAATAAAAAATATTCAATAATTTAGTTTCCTTTATACCAAATGAAACATATTGGGGTCCATGGGGATTAATTAAACATATTTATATTCCTTTTTATTGAAAAGATATTCCTATGTATTGGTTATTTTATTTATTGAAAACATTTATTAGGGATGGAAAATAATCAAAAAATGTATATCATGAAAATATTTACCTGGTTATAGAAATGTTGTAATTAGAAATTGAAATGTTTGGATTAGATAAACTCAAGGTGAAATATAACAATAATATTTGGAATGATATAAAGGTTTTTTTCGTTTTCCTCCCCACTATATCAGTTACAAAATATTGATCGATGAAATTTTTGATGGACATTGTAATGGCCCGGACCTCTCCGGTCCATTACTTTGTGAAATTTTGGTGTTGGAGGTGTTCCAGGAGGCCAAGGGGACTTATCCCCAACACTTTGCCAATTTTCCAGTTCCGTGAACAGTGTTTCCAGTTTTATGAACAGTAACAGATCGGTGAGACAGATCAGTTTCACATATCGGTGAGACAGATCGGTTTCATAGATCGGTGAGACAGATCAGTTTCACAGATCGGTGAGACAGATCAGTTTTACAGATCGGTGAGACAGATCAGTTTAACAGATCGGTGAGACAGATCGGTTTCACAGATCGATGTGACAGATCAGTTTCAGAGATCAGTTTCACAGATCGGTG
This sequence comes from Viscum album, assembly GCA_963277665.1. Classification (NCBI taxonomy): domain Eukaryota; kingdom Viridiplantae; phylum Streptophyta; class Magnoliopsida; order Santalales; family Viscaceae; genus Viscum; species Viscum album. Next base: position 762,820,016 of record OY728119.1, on the reverse strand, counting down.
TGACAGATCAGTTTCACAGATCAGTTTCACAGATCGGTGTTACAGATCAGTTTCACAGATCGGTGTGACAGATCAGTTTCACAGATCAGTTTCACAGATCGGTGTGACAGATCAGTTTCACAGATCAGTTTCACAGATCGGTGTGATAGATCAGTTTCACAGATCGGTGTGACAGATCAGTTTCACAGATCAGTTTCATAGATCGGTGTGACAGATCAGTTTCACAGATCGGTTTCATGTACAGTAACGTTGGGTGAACAGTGTTTCCAGACTCCTACAGTTTTGCCCCTTTTTACGTTTCCTTTGACATAAAACACATTTAAAGCCTTATTTTAAGGTCTCTTGAGGCCGTTTCAAATGCCATAAATCCTAATATTAATTATTCCTAAGGCTTTGAATGTTTTACTTGGTCAAACCGCGTGGGTTAATGCGATCCGTTTTTAATGGAGAATTAACCGGATCTTAAACTGTCTCCCCATTAAATCTTAAAAAGGGACGAGATATCATTCTCCCTTGTTCTTTCCATTTGTTCTCAGATAAGAGACACTAGAACCTTTCAATCCTTCCCGTAGGAGTTGCACAATCAATCTTTACTCCTAGGATCAGTTCTGCTCTGTTGGATGCGACTGAGCCGTGTCGATCAAATCTTCGATATAAGCATCCTCCGGTGGATGCAGTTGTCGCGAGGGGAGGATCGTGACCTGTTGTGTGGATAAAGGACGTCAAGAACTCTTCGAGGTAGGGGATTTATTTCTTCTCTAATTGTATATGTGCAATCGTAGAATTAGCATGATTTATTCCTTTGGATCACAATGAAATTGACCTAATTAAATACTTAACCAGATTAAAAGAATTGGTTGATCGCATGTTGTTTCTTTATACCGTGATAACGGTTTGCCTCATGTTTTCATAGATATAGTGATATCCATGTTTTCCTTGACTTTTTTGTTCGTTCATGATAGAAATTGATAATGAACGTAAAGCCGGAATTAGTTGTTAATTAATTGGCTAAAGATAAAGAGGCATGTAAATTAATCAGGTTATTGCTGTTGTCGTAGTTGTTCTAATTTGAGGATAATCAAATTAGGGAAGTAAGCATGGTTGTTTAATTGTGATATGTGGAGGCATGGAGACTTGTGGTTGTGGCAGCGGATGACGCCTAGTGTGGCGAGATGCATCGGTTTATGCATATGGGTGTCGGGGAGGACACCAAGGGTGATGGTATGAGATGAATGTGATGGTTTGATGTTGGTGGTTTGGTTTGATTGTTTATCTGTTTTACTTTTCCCCACTTCTCAAGGCAGCTGGTCTTGCTTACCCTCTTTCCGAAGGAGGCGAAGACACGCGGGGTATGCCACGTGCTTTCCGTGTTTAGCCTCTCGATGGAGGATGGGTCTATGCTCTTTCTATAGGCGGCAAAGACTCGACGGGTAGTATATCTACTCACCGTGTTGAGCCTCCTTTGTGTTTAGAAGCATAGGATGTTCTTCTAGAATGCCTGGGAATGTGGAAAAGTAATTCTGTAAGGAATGTTTGATTAAATGGTGAAAATCCACGGGGATGGAGATGCTGGAATTTAAAGGAGATGTGAATCTTAAAAAGGAGCAGTTGTTTTTGAAAGTGATGCCAATTCAGTTTAATGTGGAATTGTTCATTCTTAATTAGTGATTAAAGAATTAATTAACGTACAGTGTAATTGATAAATGAGAATAGAATAATCTAATGAAGCTCTTCAATTGGTTGTGTGCTTATAGGATACCTAGTCTTTGAAGTAGCAGCCTGGAGTCTGAGAGACGTTAGCTGCAGTTGTATCTAAGACTAGGTAATGCCCATAGTGTGGATGTGAGTTACTTATATATTCTGTACTTTTTGTGTTTCTATACGCTACTCCACCCTGTCGGTAAGGGCAACTGACACCCCGGGGATTCTGAGCCCTGGGGGGTGTTTTCCCCAACATTCTGATGGGAGGTTGAATGGCTAACTACCCCCTTTGGCCCCGCTCTCTTCTCTTGGTAGATCTTTTTGCTGGTAGGCACAGTGGTTAGTTTTACCCATATATGTGTGTAGAGGGTTGTAATGGCTTGTGGTTATTTCACACACATATATTCTGGATATAGTATCCTTTGGAATACTATGGGTGCAACGTGTATAGGATGTGACGGCTTAGGGATCCTTACTCGGTGTGTAGGCTGTAATGGCTTGAGGTATAATACCCGATGTATGATACACGTTATGCGAGCTGTGGTGGCTCTCGGAAACTACCTGAGTACTTTTGGTTGTGAGGATTGTGTGGAGCTTAGCCCAGGTGCCTACAGGCAAGCCTTTGTGGTGCACGAGGTGCAGATTGTGGAGCTTGACCCATGTTGATACGGGCAAGCCTTTGGAGAGAGATACACAGGACGTATGTCGTTGGGGCGAAGCGGCAAACCAGTGGGGAAGTAGTAGCGGGGTACCCTTGATATTCTTTACTATATGCTATATTCTTGTATGCGTTACTTGGTGAGAGTAGCCATGGTGAGGTTGGGAACATAGTATACCTATTTAGATAACGAGTTAGTTTCACTTGTTGTTCACTGGGCTTTAGCATGCTTTCATTACTTTTGCACGAGAGTCTTGGGGAGGATCCTACTGAGTATACTGTTATACTCACCCTATGTACATATAAACTGTTTTTCAGGTCACTTGGAGCAGGTTGGAGATCAAGTTGGTTACTACTAGCTTGCGGTTGGAGGAGGAGCTGTTCGGGCTTGTGGTCGCTGTCGTTTTACTTTCTTTTGGGTACTTTTAGTTTCCCCTTTCAGTTGTAGTACTTTTGCATGACATTTCATATATGTACTTGGTTTCCTTTTATATTTCAGTTCTGAGTTGGAGTTGATTGGAGTCTATTCTATCTCTCTCTTCTACATGTGTTCTCTTAGAGGGTAATGACTCCCATTTGTGTGTGTATTATACCCTCGGTGCTAGTCGCCAACCCAGGGCCTACTGGAGGCGGGACTCGGGGGTCATTATCTCCCTTTTCACATTGCCGGCCCAGGAGGGGTACACTTTGTGGGGAGGGGGTCGTGTCAGAGTGGTATCAGAGGTCTGGTTGAGGGATAGGATGGAGTTTGGAGTTAGGCACAGGTGAGGATGCATGGGATGGTAGGGCAACGGTGTCATTCATGTTTAGCAAGTGGGGTAAACACTGGAGACCGGCAGAGACATAGGCGTTCAGGGCCCCCAATGATCTGTTGCACGGACCATTAAGTTTACGATGGATACTAAACAAAGTGATACTGGTTGTAGGGTAGAGACCTAGGAAAGGATCATGCATCATTATTCTTTGCGCCTGTGTTTGAATGGGTAGACCTTGGGATAGGTAACCTAAAATTAATAAAACAAAATAATTAATTAATTAATGCTGAGTCTTCCATATTCCAGGCTTAGGAGCTCTAATGGTTGTTATTTTACAGGAATGGCTCCAGGCCGACGCCCTCGTCAGGTTTGCACAGAAGGTTCCCAGCAGGCTGTTCCAGCAGATCGCCACCGGGTAGAGGTTGACGACGATGACACTTGGAGGAAGACACTCCGAGAGTTCCAGTGTCAGAGTCTACAGAAGTACGAGGGCTCTATTTCAGATGCAGTCACAGAAGACTGGTTGGAGGAGGTCGAGATAGGCTTCAGTTCGATTCGTGCTTGGAAGGAACACTGGGTGTCCTTGGTTGGGATGATGTTGCATGGAGTAGCGAGACAGTGGTGGTTCTTGTTCCTCGGGGATCGTGAGGAGTCAGCGATCTCATGGGAGGAGTTTCGAGACAGGTTTAGAGTTGAGTTTCTTTCATCGAATGCGAAAGCATCCAGTCGCCAGGAGCTACTCACCCTTCGACAGGGGATCTCCAGTGTTCGAGAGTTTGGAATCCGTTTCAGGAATCTTCTACGATATACTTCCGACCTGTTACCAGATGATGAGGCCAGGGCGAGGCATTTCGAGGAGGCTTTGCGTCCAGAGATCCAGCGCCAGGTCTCCCCATTTATGCTGAAGACATATCTAGAGGTACTGGCAAGGGCAGAGGTTGTTGAGAGGACTTTGGCCAGGACCGGATCGTCACGAGAGGGGAATCATCATGATTCCTCACGAAGCAGGGCTGTGGTTCGGGGTTCCCGGTTTTCAGGACAGAAGAGTTTCCGTTCACCTGGGGGTAGGTCCCAGCCCTTCCCATCTCGTTTCTCTGGAGGAAGCAACTCTCAGGCCTATGAAAAGGGATCAGGTTCTTGTTTTTCTTGTGGTGGACGTGGTCATCAGCAGCGGGAGTGCCCAACTTTTTAGAGCAGTCATCATGCACCAGGCGCTCCACTCCAGGTTCCTCCGTTGAGGCAGTTCCAGCTGAGGCAGCAGCAGCAGGTGGCAACAGCTTTAGATCACCCGAGGGTAGATGGTGTAGGCAGAGGACAACCCCATGATCCTCCCCGTCCTCAGAGATCAGAGCGTGGCCATGGTGGTGGTCGTCATCATGGTCAGAGAGGCCGTGGAGGTGGTCGTGGTCAGCTTCATGCTCTAGCATTGCCAGCTCCAGGCGAGCCAGACGTCGTCCGAGGTACCCTTTGCTTGTTTTCTACCTTGGTGTATGACTTGTTTGATTCAGGAGCTACACACTCCTTTATATCCCCTACCCTTGTCCACGCTTTGGGACTTGAGGTAGAGAGTCTTCCAGTGACCTTGGCGTTGACTACGCCAGTTGGAGGTTGAGCTAGCTTGTTTGAAGTATGTAGAGACTGTGAGCTAGTGTTGGGGCAGCACCGCTCTTGGGGAGATTTCCTATGTTTACGCATACAACCATATGATGTCATCCTCGGCATGGATTGGTTGTATTCGGTGCAGGCTATTGTGGATTGCTACAGGAAGAAGGTCGTTTTCTATGATGAAGATGGAGAGAAAGTGGTGTTTGTTGGTGAGAGAGATCCTCGGATGAGTCATAGACGAGTTTCATCCTTATCATCCATGGTGGCTGGGATGATGATAAGTTCTTCAGAGGTTCAACAGTTGTCGTTTCCTAGGGTCGTAGAGGAGTACCCTGACGTCTTCCCAGAAGAGGTTGTATCCTTACCCCCTCGACGAGAGATCGAGTTTGGGATCGAGCTACAACCGGGAGAGTCTCCTATCTCTATGTCTCCATATAGGATGGCCCCTTCTGAGTTACGAGAGCTACATATACAGCTCGATGGTCTGTTGCAGTGTGGTTTTGTTCGGCCAAGCGTGTCACCGTGGGGTGCACCAGTTTTGTTTGTGAAAAAGGCTGATGGCAGTTTGCGGTTGTGCATCGATTATCGTCGGTTAAACACAGTGACAATAAAGAACCACTATCCTCTCCCGTGGATTGACGACCTATTCGATCAACTTAAGGGTGCAAGTTGGTTTTCAAATATTGACTTGCGGTCAGGATATCATCAGATGCATGTAAAGGATGAGGATATCCCGAAGACTGCTTTCCGCTGTCGTCATGGGCATTATGAGTTTGTTGTAATGCCATTCGGCGTGAAAAATGCTCCATCTGTTTTTATGGGGTTGATGAATGCTGTGTTCCGTGAATTCCTGGACAAGTTTGTTGTGGTTTTCATCGACGACATCCTTGTATACTCCACATTTGAAGAGGAGCATGCAGAGCATCTACGAGCCGTTTTGGGAGTTCTTCGCCAACATCGGTTGTTTGGGAAGTTGTCCAAGTGTGAGTTCTGGGCTCGAGAAGTTCGGTTCTTGGGACATGTTGTGTCCCAACAGGGATTAGCTCTGGATCCTTCTAAGATAGAAGCAGTGGTGTCTTGGCCAGCCCCCAAGACCGTGTCAGAGGTGCGAATTTTCCTTGGTCTCGCAGGCTATTACAGGAGGTTTGTGGCTAATTTCTACCGAGTTGCGACTCCTCTGACAGCTTTGACCAGGAAGGATCAAGCGTTCATATGGACTGATCAGTGTCAGACAGCTTTTGAGTATCTAAAGGAGAAGTTGGAAAGTGCTCCAGTCCTTTTTCTTCCAGCGGAGGGAGTCCAGTTTGATGTTTTCTGTGATGCTTCACATCTGGGGCTAGGCTGTGTTCTTATGCAGCATACGTCCGTTGTTTCTTATGGGTCTCGGCAATTACGTCCCCATGAACGCAACTACGCCACCCATGATCTTGAGTTGGCAGCTTTGGTTTTTGTGCTGAAGTTGTGGAGACATTACCTCATTGGCGAGCGCTTTGTGGTTTTCACCGATCATAAGAGTTTGAGGTATGTTTTCTCCCAACGTGACTTGAAATTGAGGCAGCTTCGGTGGATGGAGTTCCTGCAGGAATACGACTTTGAAATATCCTACACACCTGGAAAAGGGAATGTTGTTGCTGATGCACTGAGCCGAAAGTCACGTAATGATGTTGTGCGTGAATCTGGTGATTCCTGGAGAGTGATGGAAGAGCTATCATCTTTGTATCTTGATAAGGGAGAAGTTGGGGGAAGAGGTTGTCTTTTCCAGATGACGGTGCAGTCATCCCTGATGAAGAAGGTGGAAGAGTCTCAGTTGGGTGATTTAGAGGTGGAAGTTTGGAGAGACAGAGTTGTTTGTGGAGAGGCCCCTGATGGTTGGTCGGAGGATGAACAACATCGAGTGTTGTATCATGGCAGGGTTTTTGTTACCTTGGCGATGCGCGAGATGGTTCTCCGAGAGTTCCATAGTTCTCCCTTGGCAGTACATCCGGGTGTGACGAAGATGTACCGATCCTTGAGGAGTCAGTTTTGGTGGCCTGGGCTGAAGCGTATGGTTGCAGAGTGTGTGTCTCGATGTTTAGTCTGCCAGAAGGTGAAGGCCGAACACCGTGTTCCTGGTGGTCTTCTCCAGCACTTAGAGATTCCTCAGTGGAAGTGGGAGGACATCTCAATGGACTTTGTTACAGGTTTACCTCGAGCTCCGGGAGGACATGATGCTATATGGGTGGTAGTGGATCGTTTAACAAAATCATCCCACTTCATAGCGATCAAGGAGTCGAGCTCAGTGGATGTTTTGTCGAGGCAGTATCTGGAGGAGGTGGTGAGGCTTCACGGAGTTCCTAAGATGATCATTTCTGATCGAGATCCTCGTTTTACCTCTAGGGTGTGGATAGGTCTCCAGCATGCTTTTGGCTCTCAACTGTGCCTTAGCACTGCTTTTCATCCTCAAACGGATGGTCAGACATAGCGAACCATCTAGACTCTTGAAGACATGTTGCGCTCTTGTGTTCTTGATTTTGGAGGTTCATGGAAAAAGCACTTACCTTTGGTAGAGTATTCTTAAAATAATAGTTTTCACTCTACCATCTGCATGGCGCCGTTTGAAACCTTGTATGGCCGGCCATGCCGTTCTCCGTTGTGCTGGACTGGGGTCGGAGAGCCAGCAATTCTCGGACCAGAACTAGTGCAGAATACGACAGAGATGGTTCAGGTGATTCGTGAGAGGATGAAGACAGCACAAGATCGTCAGAAATCATATGTTGATCAAAGAAGGAGACCGTTAGAGTTTAATGTTGGGGATCATGTGTTTTTGAAGGTGACTCCCCGTCGTGGGCAGTGAAGGTTTGGTTGTGGATGTAAGCTTTCTCCCCGGTTTGTTGGTCCTTTCGAGGTGTTAGCTCGTGTTGGATCTGTGGCGTATCGAGTAGCACTTTCCCCTCAGATGAGTCGGATACATGATGTTTTCCATGTATCACAGCTTCGTCGTTATCTTCATGATGAATCTCATGTTATCGATTGGGGAGAGATCGAAATTGACGATGATGCAACCTTCAAGGAGAGACCTGTGGAGATCCAAGACCACAAGGAGAAAGTGTTGCGTGGGCATTCTATCCCCTTAGTTCGTGTCTTATGACGACACGGTGGCATGGAGGAGACTACCTGGGAGCATGAGTCACAGATACGTGCTCAGTACCCAGAGTTGTTTAATGTTTAACTCCTCTCATGTAATGATGTTTCCTCTCGTGTTAGACCTTTCATGTTTTATTTATGTACCTTTGATGTGATGTTATGTTTGAATTGTTTGGTTATGGATTATTTGTTTCCATACTCTCGGATGTCGTAGTTTTGTTCCAGCTTTCGAGCAACTCATGGTGGTTTTCCCCTGAGAGGTATCTTATAGGGGTGGTTGTTCAGACCCCTCTTTTCATCTGGGTTGGTTTTTAATTCTCGAGGACGAGAATGTTTTGAGAGGTATCTAATGTAATGTCCTGGACCTCTCCGGTCCATTACTTTGTGAAATTTTGGTGTTGGAGGTTTTCCGGGAGGCCAAGGGGACTTATCCCCAACACTTTTCCAATTTTCCAGTTCTGTGAACAGTGTTTCATGTTTTATGAACAGTAACAGATTGGTGAGACAGATCAGTTTCACAGATCGGTGAGACAGATCGGTTTCACAGATCGGTGAGACAGATCGGTTTCACAGATCGGTGACACAGATCAGTTTCATAGATCGGTGAGACAGATCAGTTTCACAGATCGGTGAGACAGATCGGTTTCACAGATCGGTGTGACAGATCAGTTTCAGAGATCAGTTTCACAGATCGGTGTGACAGATCAGTTTCACAGATCAGTTTCACAGATCGGTGTGACAGATCAGTGTCACAGACCAGTTTTAGAGATCGGTGTGACAGATCAGTTTCAGAGATCAGTTTCACAGATCGGTGTGACAGATCAGTTTCACAGATCAGTTTCACAGATCGGTGTGACAGATCAGTTTCACAGATCGGTTTCATGTACAGTAACGGTGGGTGAACAGTGTTTCCAGACTCCTACAATTTTTCCCCTTTTTACGTTTCCTTTGACGTAAAACACATTTAAAGCCTTATTTTAAGGGCTCTTAAGGCTGTTTCAAATGCCATAAATCCTAATATTAAATATTCCTAAGGCTTTGAATGTTTTACTTGGTCAAACCGCGTGGGTTAATGCGATCCGTTTTTAATAGAGAATTAACCGGATCTTAAACCGTCTCCCCATTAAATCTTAAAAAGGGACGAGTTATCATTCTCCCTTGTTCTTTCCATTTGTTCTCAGATAAGAGACACTAGAACCTTTCAATCCTTCTCGTAGGAGTTGCACAATAAATCTTTACTCCTAGGATCAGTTCTGCTCTGTTGGATGCGACTGAGCCGTGTCGATCAAATCTTCGATATAAGCATCCTCCGGTGGATTCAGTTGTCACGAGGGGAGGATCGTGACCTTTTGTGTGGATAAAGGACGTCAAGAACTCTTCGAGGTAGGGGATTCATGGCTTCTCCAATTGTATATGTGCAATCGTAGAATTAGCATGATTTATTCCTTTGGATCACAATGAAATTGACCTAATTAAATACTTAACTGGATTAAAAGAATTGGTTGATCGCATGTTGTTGCTTTATACCGTGATAACGGTTTGCCTCATGTTTTCCTAGATATAGTGATATCCATGTTTTCCTTGACTTTTTTGTTCTTTCATGATAGAAATTGATAATAAATGTAAAGCCGGAATTCGTTGTTAATTAATTGGCTAAAGATAAAGAGGCATGTAAATTAATCTGGTTATTTCTGTTGTCGTAGTTGTTCTAATTTGAGGATAATCAAATTAGGGAAGTAAGCATGGTTGTTTAATTGTGATATGTGGAGGCATGGAGACTTGTGGTTGTGGCAGCGGATGACGCCTAGTGTGGCGAGATGCATCGGTTTATGCATATGGGTGTCGGGGAGGACACCAAGGGTGATGGTATGAGATGAATGTGATGGTTTGATGTTGGTGGTTTGGTTTGATTGTTTATCTGCTTTACTTTTCCCCACTGCTCAAGGAAGCTGGTCTTGCTTACCCTCTTTCGAAAGGAGGCGAAGACACGCGGGGTATGCCACGTGCTTTCCGTGTTTAGCCTCTCGATGGAGGATGGGTCTATGCTCTTTCTATAGGTGGCAAAGACTCGACGGGTAGTATATCTACTCACCATGTTGAGCCTCATTTGTGTTTAGAAGCATAAGATGTTCTTCTAGAATTCCTGGGAATGTGGAAAAGTAATTCTGTAAGGAATGTTTGATTAAATGGTGAAAATCCATGGGGATAGAGATGCTGGAATTTAAAGGTGATGTGAATCTTAAAAAGGAGCAGTTGTTTTTGAAAGTGATGCCAATTCAGTTTAATGTGGAATTGTTCATTCTTAATTAATGGTTAAAGAATTAATTAATGTACAGTGGAATTGATAAATTTGAATGGAGTAATCTAATGAATCTCTTCAATTGGTTGTGTGCTTATAGGATACCTAGTCTTTGAAGTAGCAGCCTGGAGTCTGAGAGACGTTAGCTGCAGTTGTATCTAAGACTAGGTAATGCCCATAGTGTGGATGTGAGTTACTTATATATTCTGTACTTTTTGTGTTTCTATACACTACTCCACCTTTTCGGTAAGGGAAACTGACACCCTGGGGATTCTGAGCCCTGGGGGGTGTTTTCCCCAACATTCTGATGGGAGGTTGAATGGCTGACTACCCCCTTTGGCCCCGCTCTCTTCTCTTGGTCGATCTTTTTGCTGGTAGTCACAGTGGTTAGTTTTACCCATATATGTGTGTAGAGGGATGTAATGGCTTGTGGTTATTTCACACACATATATTCTGGATATAGTATCCTTTGGAATACTATAGGTGTAACGTGTGTAGGCTGTGATGGCTTGAGGATCCTTACTCGATGTATAGGCTGTAATGGCTTGAGGTATAATACCCGACGTATGATACATGTTATGCGAGCTGTGGTGGCTCCCGGAAACTACTTGAATACTTTTAGTTGTGAGGATTGTGTGGAGCTTAGCCCAGGTGTCTGCGGGCAAGCCTTTGTGGTGCACGAGGTGCAAATTGTAGAGCTTGACCCATGTTGATACGGGCAAGCCTTTGGAGAGAGATGCACAGGACGTATGTCGTTGGGGAAAAGCGGCAAACCAGTGGGGAAGTAGTAGCGGGGTACCCTTGATATTCTTTACTATATGCTATATTCTTGTATGCGTTACTTGGTGAGAGTAGCCATGGTGAGGTTGGGAACATAGTATACCTGTTTAGATAACGAGTTAGTTTCACTTTTTGTTCACTGGGCTTTAGCATGCTTTCTTTACTTTTGCACGAGAGTCTTGGGGAGGATCCTACTGAGTATACTGTTATACTCACCCTATTTATATATAAACTGTTTTTCAGGTCACTTGGAGCAGGTTGGAGATCAAGTTGGTTACTACTAGCTTGCGGTTAGAGGAGGAGCTGTTCGGGCTTGTGGTCGCTTTCGTTTTACTTTCTTTTGGGTACTTTTAGTTTCCCTTTCAGTTGTAGTACTTTTGCATGACATTTCATATATGTACTTGGTTTCTTTTTATATTTCAGTTCTGAGTTGGAGTTGATTGGAGTCTATTCTATCTCTCTCTTCTGCATGTGTTCTCTTAGAGGGTAATGCCTCCCATTTGTGTGTGTATTATACCCTCGGTGCTAGTCGCCAACCCGGGGCCTACTTGAGGCGGGACTCGGGGGGTCATTATCTCCCTTTTCACATTGCCAGCCCAGGAGGGGTACACTTTGTGGGGAGGGGGTCGTGTCAGACATTGTATTATTGTTAAATGTATGAATGATGCAGCTACATGATATTATTTTTATAACAATACTATTGTTGTTCCAACAAATATAATTAAAAATAAGGACCAAAATTATAATATATTATATATAAGGATACTTACTCATTTATAATATTTTTTATTAGATCACAGTTCTACTTCTGAAATTGTCATGATAATGAAAAAATATAGAGATATTAAAACTGTGGAATTGTAAATTTTTATTTCCAATAAATTCAAAACTCAACCCAAACCTTTAAATTGTATCATCTTTAATATCACTTTTAATTTTATTCCTCAAAATAAAAATTTTGTATGAAGTTACATAAAAACTAATAATCTTATGAAAAATAAAATTTTTCTTCTTTGTAATTTATTATCAACCAATGAGGAAAATTTCATTTCAATATAACAAATATATAATCCAAGGTATATATATGTAGTCCAATGAATATTTATATTTCATGAACAAAAAATTAGATTTCTTCATTGTAAATAATTAAATATAATATTGTGATACATTAATGACATTGCTTTTAATCAATATGAAATAAATTTAGAACCTTTAAACCAGTTAAAATAATCTAAAAATAGCCTTGAATAAACTATGAGAAAAAAATTGATTTTGATGAAAATGTATCAGTTTAAATAATAAAACTATCCAATTCTGTTGGTATGTTATGAAATACAATCCCCATACATTAACCTTACAACCCTTATTTGAATGGAATGGAAAAAAAGGAAAGGAAAATGTGGTTGATATAGATCTTAGGAGGGGATTTAAATTAAACAATGTAAAATACATTAAAGTTGAACCTTCTTATAAACCTCAATATGTTGAATATAATTACAACATTTTCCACTTTATATTGACCCTATAAATGATGGAATATTATAAATATCAGTGTATATAGTTTAAATAATTTGTACTAGTTTCATTGAAGTTATTTTCATCTCTAATATCATTAAAAATTAAACTATTAATAAGTATGTAAATTTTAAATGGTTGATTTTTTATAATAATAAATGAAATTTCAAATTTCATTCATGATTTTGGTTAACATTGTCCTTAGATATGACATTGATAATATGCATGTTTCAGTGAATTTTGATTAATAGAGGGTGTCTCTTCAACTGTTGATTTATATATTCAATTATAATCTCTATAATTTAAAAATATTATTATATTTACATCCATATTATATTGTATCATTGAATTTGTTCTAATTCTCATTCATGGTGTAATTTCAACAGAATATTCATGTAGGTGGTTAATAAGACATAAACATAAACAAAAACATGCTGTAATGATTAATTATGTGTGATATTATAGTAATATAAATTTACACTAAGAATAATTTAATTATTTAGTTTTTATTATTGAGATATTTAATTTTCAAATGAATTATAACAATATGCGATGTATTTGGAAACATGCATGATTTGAATGATATAATATCTTCATGGAACTTGTATTTTGAATGATTGATTTAATGATAATTGTTTATTGTTCATATAATTAATAAGTCCTATATATTTTTATCCTAGATCCTTCATTATATCATTAAAATATTATTTACCTATTAATATTATCCTTATATCCAACCTTCAAATGTATAAATTAAATTTTCGAAATGTTAAGTTATGGTGGCAGTAGTCCAAAAAATGTACGAACAACTACTGTTTTCTTAATGGATTGGGAATATTAATAAATAATGATAATTTCAATAATAATGAGACAATATATTATGTAAATGATAATTATATACTTATATTTTTATGCATAGAATAAATTTGAATGAATAATATCATTAAAATCTTATTTACCTATTAATATTATCCTTATATCAATAATAACAAGACATTATATAATAATATACATATATTTTTATCATTATTGAATCTTCCAAAGGCAATGGTGAGTCGATGGTGAGGAGATTCCATAGCTGATGACTGATAATTGATTCCCCCCTTCCTGGTGGTGGGAGGGGGAGGATGTTTTGGCGCCTCCGCATCCAGGGTTGCTGGGGTCCTTTGTACCTTTTTCGAACCCTAGTTACCTTCTTGACTTCTCGTTGTTTTCCCAAAGTCCAAATTTTCTAGATCTTCACCATGGGGAACCTCAGCTCTCGATCACATTATCGGAATTATATGAGGCCTCAAGCTTCTTGGATATAACCACAGTTGCCCGGTTTTCTCATCGACGGCTTTCGGTTGATGATTTCAACCATTTTTTGTTTAGAAAATGGGATCTATAAGACCGTGCAGTAATAGGGTTGATTTATAATCTTCACATGATGATATGATTTGGTTCAGAGGATGACTTAATTTGTTCTTGGTCTAGAGATCCTAATAGATGCAACAGATGCAAATTTTTTCTTCTTCGATGGTCTTTTGATTTTAGCATGAACCAGGATCCTCCTACAGTAGCGACATGGGTATGTCTACTGCATCTCCATTTTCCCTTTCAAAATACCTCAATAATATGTATGATAGGTAATCTGGTTGGTTGATTTTTATGTTCTGATGCTCGCACATCCTCTGTGAGCCACCCGATGAATCCACATTTTTTTGTTGAGGTGGATGTATCGAGGACACCTATCGATTGGATATGGATTACTTTTGGTGAGGACTTCCGATGGAGGCAAGATTTTGTTTTTGAGGATTGGGTTGACTACTGCTCGATCTATTGCCACTTGGGTCATATGGATAGTCACTATATTGGTGGATCAAGGAGAAAAAGTTCGGCTGCTGTGATGTAGAAGCCTGGGAGGTCATCTTGTCAGGGGCCGATATGCACAGATACTAGCATGCATGGCAATGCTGTTGAGCTGGGTGGTTCAGCATTGGGAAAATAGACGAGGGAACACAATAACTCATCTATGGATGCAGTTTTTGATACATTGAAGCAATATCTTCTCTCGATTAATGGTGTGAATAGTCCTGGTCCTAGTAATGGAGTTGGAGGTAGCTCGAGAGTGATTTATTCCTCAGGGGCTGCATTTGCATCACGAGAATCCGCTTAGTCAGGATGTTGTAGGTGAGGTCAGTGGGCTATTAATTTATGGTCATGCTGAGCAAAAGGAGGGACAGTTTCCATTGAGACGAGCCGGTGATGGGCCAATACATGATGGATATACTCTTTGTAAGGCTATTCAAAAGAATGTTCAGACAAATTCTGATGGTGGTTTGAAGTTCACAGTTGAAACTTGTAATCATTTCCACGAATTGTTTCATAATGAAGTGGAGGGGAGCTCTACAATGAGGAACAACAGATTCATGATTTCCTTGGATGGTGTATTGAGGAAGTAGGTTGATGTTGGTCATGCTTTTGTGGATCCCCCACAATTTTGGGCTATGATCGACAGTAATGGACGTTATGAGCAGGTCCAATCTTCTTGCCAAGCTATTCCTATCACTAGAAAATGAGGGTTTGTATTGGAAAGTGAAAAATAAAATCATAGTTGTTTGGTAAATCCGTCTAATAGTGAGGCTGTCAAGGTTGGGGAGAAGAAATCTGGAATGGAGGAGCCTCCTCCAGTTAAAAGAAGGTCAGGGAAGGATTATTATGATTTTCCAAATCCGGTGGCAACCAGGTCCTCTATCAGTAAATAATCTAGGGAATTGATATCATTGGAGAAACTGAATCTTAGAAGGAAATATGCAATGATCCTCAAGCACCATGATAGCTCGGAATGGGAAACAGTCATTACGAAAGATTTTCATGGGTGCATAGATGGGTATGACTTTTATGACATGTAATTAGTACCTCTGGTTTGTTTCCCTGTTCGGTGGACTTTTCCTATTTTAATAAATGGTTTGAGGCTCTACATCTGACTGAGATTTTCTAGTAGAAAATTATTCCAAGAGAAGGATGAAATGTTAGCTCATTATTATTAAATCAATATTTTTAGGAGTTTCTTTCATGTATGGGGATATACCCAATTTATAAGGGGTGAGAGTGACATTCTTGTAAATATTTCATCTTTATATAAAGGGGGAATAGATAAAAATAACAAGTGGCTTAAAAATAGTAAATAACTCACTTAGAAGATACAATAATGATAAAAAATTCATACAATCAATTATAAACCTGATTTTATAATACATAATGCACATAACCCCTTGTATTATACTTTATTCCATTTTATATTTTAATCTGGTAACTTTTTTTTAAAATAATATAGATTATTCATTATTCCTAAAAAATTTGTGATACATATAATATAATTTTGACTTACTGATTCTAATTTCGAATGAATTTTTATCTAATCCCATTTTAATAGGCTCTAAAATATCATTTTAATATGACAAATTAAATAATATATTAAACATTCTATTTGAAAACATTTTAAATGAATTCCAAAATAAGGATCATTGGTTAGTAAACTCTATTTTATATTCTAATGTGCATAATGAAAATTATAAATACATATTTTGTTATTTTATTGATTTAATAAATGTATTATAAACTACTGATTTTCTAAAATTCACAATATTAGTAAAATCTATATATTACACTAATCAATTTAAATTCATTTGTTTATTTGAAAAATCTGAAAAATAAATATTAATAAAATATAATTATTAATAATGAAAATATAATTACTTACTATTGAAATAAAATTCAAAAATTCATAATTTAATCATTATAATATGCATATGAATAATATCACTTTAGCATGTGCATTGTGTGAAAATTAAATATATATTGTTTACTAATACAGAAGGCCTTATGAATTGTAGTTCTCTATGATAAGGGTCTTAAAATCTGATAATTGGGTATATATAAGGATTTTTGATGTTTATGTGATGTTTCTTCAAACATTTTGGAGAGGGGTGTATTTATACATAAGAAGAAGGGTATTTTTATGATAACATTTTCAATAAAATATATTATCCTATTGTAAAATTGTGATAATAAACCATATTAAATTTTTATTATACATGATTTTAAATAGATGTAATTTGGACATTAAAACACTTAATAATCATAATTATTAATATTTTCTAAATGTAAAGTGGAGAAATCGTATTTTTTAAAGTGAATAATTTAGAAATTATACATTCAAAATCATTTTTATGTTTGGAAAATTATAATCATGAATAATATAGTATATGAAATATGTTTTTTTGTCCTAAAATATTTGAATTAATTAGGTTGTTATTACATATTTACAATTTAATTAAAATAGATTGGATATGTAAAAACACTATTTTTATTATTCACGTTAAAATTATAGTATTTAAGAAAAATATGCAAAAAGTCCATATAAATATTTGACATTCCATTTTAAAAAATGATATAAATTATTTCAAAATAATATTATTACATGAGTAAATTTAATTAAAAACATTATAATTATGATGTTTTGGTAATAAATTAATATATATTTTATCAAAAACAAACATATAATTTCTATGTGTTTATAATCACAATATTTATTTTATTGGACTATAATATTTATATGTTTATGAATTAATAATTATAAATTGCATTTATATTTAATGTTACTATTTTAGGGTCAATTTTCTATTTTAATAACCTTATGATTATTACTAAAAATAGTTTTAATATTATTAATATTCTAGTTACTATTTTATCATTAATGTCAGTATTCCAAAATTTATATCACTTCATATAAGTACATATTCATTGATTCATTCACTCTTCACCTCAATTCCTCTCATGGTTATATTTTTTCTAAAATGATGAATGGTTTAATAATTCCTTTCTTCATTTTTATAGAGTCTTTCAGGGAGAAACAATTATAAAATATGGGATTGATCAAAAATTTTAATTTCTAATTTTTCTATATTGTTTTTCTTACCCATTGTATTTTTTAAAATTGTAATGGATTTAATTTTTGAATAATTTAATGATCTAAGCTAATGATATAAATTGTTTTCAATATATTTCAATTTAATGTACATGTGTAATACTATAAAATATAATATGCATTAATTTAGAAAAAAATCATTTAAAATGTTTGGGTTTTTAATAATTCGCATTTATATTATATAGATACATCAATAGACGAAAAGAATTAAAAACCCATTTGAGCAATAAAACAATTATTTATTATGTCCATTTACAATAGCCATTATTTAATATTAATAATTTAATTAATAAGAGAAATTTTTTTGAACCATAGATCATTATCATGTTAAAAATAAAAATATCATTTCATTTTATCAAATGATTTTTTAATTCTTTTTAAATATATGTATTGCCAATTTTTAATTTTTTCAGTAAAAAACACATTCTGTAATAGTGGAAAGGAAATTCTGGATTTTTCATCCTAAAATTAATCAAATTATTTTAAATACACAAAACTAAATCAAATAATTTATATTTTAGTATAAATTACCTCCCAAATTTTATTCTAGGGGTGTTCTCTAGAAAAATAGACCTGAGGACCAACATTTTAGATGAATATTCATACATTGGAATGTGATGACCAATCATTGAGTTAATTATTATATGAAGAAACAATTAATTAAAATGATATCGAAAACTTTTAATTTCATGGGATTATATTATTTTGCAATGATATGGATACTAAATCATTCATTGTTTATCAATAATTTGTTTATTATTTTTTAATAAATAATTACATGATGTTTATATATATATAATATTCATTTTTTTATATATTTCCTATTTACTACATTTGTTTTTCAAATATGAACTATTTATATTATAAAAGTTTTCACTCATTAGTTTAATATTTTTAAAATGAATCATATACATAATATTCTATTCTTCCAAGGATTTACATTTATAACAACTCATGACTTTAAAAATATAATAATTAGTTTAATATCAAGAATATTAAATTATTATATTATCTTGAGGGTTTAGGTATTTAGTTGTAGACAAATAAGAAACCGTTGTAGAAAGAATTTGCACATATACACAGTGAATATTTTTTTTCTAAATAACTATGTTATTCTTTTTAATATCCTATTTAATTCACAAAACATTATATCTATTCAAGATGATTTGACAATACATAATTATATATCTTTCAATTGTTGTGAGATAACCATAAGAATTATAAATTATTATTCAAAAATGAGGTATAGAAAAAATAATTTTAATACTGAATATAAAATGGAATGGAATTTTTAGTCTATTGAAATCCACAAAAACCATAAAGAGGTTTTCCTTTCTTACATATTAAAATTTGAAATCAAATAATCATTTACACACTCAGTAAATCAACATCATTGATTTATTAAATAAAATTTTTGTAATAAATCTCAATGGATATATCATAGTCATGAAAGCTACATGGGAAAAACAAGGTAACTCACCAAAAAACTATACTAGAAAAATAATCATTTCACCCTTAAATGGGAAAAATTATTCCATTAATCCTAAGATAATTCTATTTCATCATGAAATAAATATATTTAAAATAAAAAACATATAAATCATAGAAATCATGGTTAGGATTATTATTTATTATTAATATATGACAGATATAATAACCTTTATCAGAACCCTTATAATTTAATAATGGACACAATTAAATCTATCATATATTTGATAAAGGGAATAACAATAACCATATATCTGTAGGATATATTACACCGACCTATCATCACATATAACATAAAACAACCATAACATGAATAGAACACGTATGATACATTAAATTATAAAAAACATATAAAACCAATCATTTGAACTCATAAGAACAATTACTTATAGTTATCCAATAAAAATAAAATGAAATTACATTTTATTTTATTTTTTTAATAATAAAAATTCCATGAATAGTAAGAATTTAATTATCTTTGTAAAAGCATAAGAAATTGATAATTAATATTTATAATAAATAATGCTTAAGATGATTAGAAAATGAAGTGACATGGTAAACGTTAAAAAATTACTTATACAAAATTAAAAATAAATAAAGAAAGTACTATCATGAAAACAGTTTAAAAATATTTCTTTTAAAACCATTGTATATAAATTAAATGATAATAGATAATGGCATAAATAAAAAATAATTAGTGTATACGAAATCATTATTGAACGAATATGTATATCGTGGAGAAATATTTAAATAGAATACATTAAAAAAATTCAAAATAAGGTATAAATAGAAAATCCCTTACCTCGAGCCCTGACTCCCATATATATATATATTACATTAATAAATAATAAACATATATTAATTTTTTTTCTTTCATACAAAAATTAATAATTAATATTAATTTGTTATTAAACCAATTATTTAATGCATTGTCACATTTCATTATTTTCTAAATTAATTAGGGTCACATCAAATGTCTTGGGGTCAATGGGTTTAAAATAGATTTATTGTGTTGATTGGGGTAAAATGGGTCATAAAATGGTCCAATGGTATATATATAATATTAAAAATATCCAAAATATATGTATTTATTCATTAAATACACAATTAGTTGCAAAGGTGTATGGTAATGATTAGAATTAGAATGAATCATTCAGGAATGTAGTGGTTTGCACCTACACATGAGTGATATATTCACTTTCTAATTGACGTATAGAAACGAAAGTAGAGTATAGTTGATGATTAAATAAATATAATTATTTTATAAAATTGAAAAATATTCATTTAATTTATCACTATATCAATCAATATGAGGTGATATTGAAAAATATAATGTGTAGTCCATATTAGAATTTGTCTACATGTACTCATGAAAAAACATTTTTGTTTTTCAAAGGATCAAAAGAAGGTATAATATTACTTATATCGACAAAATAATATTTCATGAAGATAATAATAATTATTTTATTGTATTATTCATGTTATAATACAATGGGAGTGTGATTAAGATGATCAAAAATTGAAATAACATTATTAAAAAAAATACATCCTCCTTGTATAACATCTTCTAAATATTCCTCAAGGATTATCATATTAGTATTATCAAATGAAAACCCCTATAAAACATTAATAATGTGTATTCAATGTTATTTTTTATGATCCTGGATGATATAAGATGTTGAATGAGTGGGGATTTGTGGGGGGTTGATGATCTCCATTTTTAGATTAGTAGAATATCTCTTTATAAATTTTCTTAACTTCAATATATTATTAATTCCTATATCATTGTCAAGAATCACTAAATAAAACAAAATTCCAATATAGTATATTATGGGACTAAATAAATTCATCTAAAAAAATTATTTATAATTGTTTAATAGATTTTGATATCATCCATTGGTTTTAACCCAGTTTAACCTTAATCATTGTAATGATCCTATACCATGTAAAATTAAATTTTTTTAATTAAAATAAAATATAACATATTTACTAATTGTAACATCATTAATACACATATAAAATTAATTTTTCCATAACCAGTTATACATAGGGTAAATATTACAATTAAAATAAATATGAAGAACATAATGAAAATGGTATTTAGAAAAATTAAATTCTTATTATTAAATATTATTTACAATAAAATCATGTACAATACTTATTCAAGTAAAATTTATTTTATTATAATTAAAAAATATAGTTTTTTTTAATGAAAATAAAATAAAAATGATTATATAAATATAATTAATTAATTTACAAATATTGTTTGACATATTTCATTTATTGCAATAAAATACCACTCAGGTTCTTATATGCCCAAAATATATATTTTAAATTTTATCATAATATTTTTAAATTATTATTAATAGTTATTAAATAAATATTTGGTTTATAATTTTTTTACCATAATTTACATCATTATCATATCATTATGTTGTCATAAGTCATAGTATTTTAAAAAATGTTATTTTTCATTACTCACCTAAAAATAAACTATTTCCAAAAAAATCAAATCAAATGTCACATTTTTAAAAAATTTAAATGTCGAATTAAAACAATAATTTATTTTAGTCAATTATAATTCAAAATTTTATAAACTCTATATTTATATAAAACCTTATAATTCATCTAAAGTAATTTTATTGGCATAATTTTTTTTTCTAAAACATAAATACCTAAATAAATAATATATTCAATATGGATCCAAAAAATATAATTATATAAATAAAAAATACATAATTTTTGTTATTAATATTAACTGAGCTATCAAATCCTTTCACCCATAATTGAAAATGTGTCTTTTTAATTTTATTCATTAATAAACAAGTAAAGATATTGTTCTCTCTTTATATTTCATGATAATATTAATTATTCATTAATAATGTGATTTTTGGATAAAACATTATCTTTGTGAGTCATATCATTACGAAAAACAATGTCTTTATAACCAAGAATATGATGTAGTTATTACTAAGGAGGAAAAATTTCCTCTACGTAAACTAATCTAGGGGTAAAAAATAAGATGGATGAGGAATATATTTAAAAAATAAAGAAGCATGGAACACAACATGAGAATATGATAAAATGGGAGGTAAAGCTAACACAAAATTAACTAATTGAACTGTCTTTATAATTTAATATTATCTGATAAACAGTTGATTAAATTTTATCTTTTTACTATAATAAATCACACCATTCCTTGAATATGTTTTTAGAATAACATTGTCTATACGTAATGTGAATTAACTTATCTCTTCTTTTCCTTATAACAATTTTTCATCTTTTGAGAATTCATTATATGAATTTGAATAATTATTACTTTTTAAACCATATCTTATACCCATTCTAATCATGACTGAGTTCTCTCTCAAATTTCATCCTAATGTGATGGGGTCCAATATCACATTACAATAGTGCCTCATATGGTTTCATTATATATTTTAATGAGTAGTGATATTATCAGAAAATTATACTAATTAAATAAAAGATGTCAACCTACCCAATAATCCACTGAGTAAGATTGAAGCATATCCGCCAAATATATAATTGATTAATATGAATATTCATTAAACTGGGGTGGAAATATTTAATGAAAATTAATATAGAAACCATAGACAATTTATGTCTTGTTAAAACATTGGATGTAAATATCAGATCATAATCAGATAAAATAGAGAGATGGAATCCATGTAACTGGCATGTATTTTTATGATAGAGTCTACAAATAAGATCTAAATAAATATAGTCATAAATAATAAAAAATTTATATTTGTATTAAAAAAATTAATAAAATAATAATTATTGACATATAATTTCATTAGTAATCACACCACTAAATCCTTGGATATATCTTTTCCTTTTCATTTTGGAAAGGGAAAATGATGAAGGTTTATATTCAGTAGATTTTATAATACAGAGGACATAAACATTAAATATTATTTTAATAAATCATTAAATTGAAATTAATTTACATTGAATATATTTTACGGTTAAGAGCCTTATAAAATTAGTTCATATCTTTTAGAAAAAAAATTAAATATTAAAAAGTAGACACTTCTAATTACTGTCAAATTTGTTTCATAAAACAAAATATTTTTAAAATAATCATGGGTTTGTTTCATTTTTAAACATCATTACTTTTCCATGATCCCATCCATGACTCCAATATCCTTAAAAATCATATGAAAAATAATTGAAAACATTAGATGAGAATTAAAATATTATAAAGGGATACAAAATAAAGAAAATAGTGAGCCTTGGAAAAAAAATTATACCATTAATACATTATCATGAGGTAATACATTTCACCATTATGAAGTATAGAATACTCCTCACTAAATATAAGATCATTTATTACCCTTTTGTAATAAAAATATTACCATAAAACATAAATTTATTATATATATATATAATAAAATGTAACTTAAGGTAACTTGAGACATAATAATAAATAAATTGAATAACCACACAATCAACTTCCTGACACATTATTCTTATATATGGAATATCCAAACGGCCGAACGCCATACCCAATGAATTAGAGATTATAATGTATCCCACCATGCATGGTTTATCATGAAACCACCAATATTTGGTTTATCATATAACCACCCATATTTGGTTTATCACTTAATCACCCATGAAATTTCCAAGTAGCATCATATAATCAAACCACATATAAGATTTGAATTATAAACAATTAGATCATAAAATTTCAATTTAAATAATGAGAAATCATTTCAAGAATTTAAACAATCTATAAATTCTCAAAACCATTTTTAATAAAAATTTTAAAAAAATGATATTTTTCATATTATTTTTATAAAGAATAAGGTAGAAATAGGATTACAAATAAAAATAACAGTTATGGGGTAAGATAAGTCGTTTTCACCTCATATGTTAAAAAATGACCTTTTCATTTTTTTTATGAAAATAATGTAGTTAATATGAAAATATACCTTTTGAAAATAATTGAATTAAATTAAAAAATATATTTAAATTTCAATTAAAATAATTTTATATCCATATAATAAATATTTAAATTAATATTATGAAGAAAAGTATTCGATAATGAAATCATCAAATGCTCAAGGTGTCCAATAACACTTTGACCATTTAATCTTAATATCTATTAATTAATAAATTTTACAATGCATTAAATAACATTAGTAGAGATAAAATGTGTATATTTAATTTATTAGTGTCTATTTATACACATCAAAAATAATGAAGGTGTATATTATCCAGAAATGACTCAATAAAAGGAGATTGATGCAAAGTCCCTTTCCTTAAGTTTCATTCATCACAAATTTTTATTATTATTCTTGAATAATAAACATATGTTAATTTATACTAGCTTGGGAACCGTTTTCACATTATAATTTATTTTATAACACTTATTACCAGGTTATAAAGAATACATAATTATTTATCTTCATATCGAACATTTGTCGATATTCGGCACATAGGTGAAAAATGAACATAGATTGTTGTCACTATTCCATGTGGTCATAAGTTCATCATCTCCGGAATAATATTCCAATCATTATTATAATTTTTATACTTATATTATAATTTTAAATACAAATATTATGTATGGTTATTAATAATGTTCAATGTTATAATCATGGAGATAGAAAGTCATACATATGTATGAGTAACATTTTCCAATTTTCATTTCTCATTATAGATTGAAATAAAGTATTATATTATATTTCCAGAACAATCATAATATAATTAATAACATATTAATAATTTTATTTTACTTATATACATCTTAAATGTAATTAAAAATGAGTCATATCTCTCTGTGGAGGTTATTCTTCCAACATATACATGTATGACGATATCATTTTCATGTGCATGTTAGTGTGAAAATAATTGATTAATTATATGATATATATTTAATATGCCATGAATATAATATATGAAAAGTAATAACATTATTATTAATAGCCATGTTATATTTTTATTCAAATAGAGTTAGATCAATATGTGGATGTAATAGTTCACCTGTATGGACGAATGATTAATTTTTTTCCCATTTAATGGATGTTGATATGGATTTATTTGATGAAATTAACAAAATAAAATCTCAGTATATTGAGGATATTGGTATTAATATATCAGGATGGTTTGAGGAGAATTGAATGAAGTGGAATATAAAATAAAATTGAAAAACATAAAGAAAACAATACCTCTTATTCGATTGATCACCATTGGAGAACATCTTAACACTTCAAAATGGATTTTTTGCCTAAAATAAGGCCTCAATAAAGTGGATAGGGATTCTAGGAATAGGGTTTGGATGGTACTATCCAAACTAAATGTTTATTTAATTGTATATATTATAGAAGAGTAGGTTTTTTATAGGAGAGAGGAGGGGTAGCTTTGAAAACTCTTAAAATATTAAAATAAAATGATTTAACTTTTTTATTAAAAATGGATCCAACTTGAGATATGTCGAAGATAATATTAGTATTGTTCAAGATCCATTCATAAAATCATTTTTATACATGTATTTTTTTAAACTTATCTTTTAGCTTTACCATTAATTATTATTTTAATTATTATTATTGTTAGAAAATTAAATATTAGGATGTTATAGATTTTATTTACATTGGGACAAATTACCATATATTTATTCTTTATAAACATTAATACCTTCTCATATCATCTATTTATTTTTAAATGTTTTTTCAAAAGAATAACTAATTTAATAAATGAATATTTTTATAAAATATCAATTGCGTCAATATTGACACTATTCACTTTATAGAATTTAATAAAAATATAAAAGATATATATCATCAAAAGAAAAATTTGATTGTATTATAAAATGTCATATTATCCTTTAAAATTCATCTGTTATATAAATTAATTCAAATAGAATTTATTTTAATATATATAATAACATTTATTTTATTCATTCTTTTATAAAGCAATCGTTGCATTATCATTTTCATATTTAAATTTAATTTTTTAATGCATTAAAATAATAAATAAAATACCACAATGTTAGTGAAATATTTATATTTATATTATTATTTATCGTAAAGTACATAACTTATATAATCCATACTAAAATAGTTTTAGTAATAAAAGTCGGATTTATGATATTTTGGGCTTTATTTAAAATAAAATGCTATTAATGTCAAACTCTAAACAAGGTGGCTTCCAAAAGCCATATTTTTTTAAAGGGTTGGCTTGGTAGAAAATAACACATCCGTTGTGATTAGGACACGTCTTAGGGTAGTTTTATTTTATTATAATATTATTTTTTTCCAAATTTTCCTCATTTAACCTTTAATTATGTTAAACAAATATTGTAGTTATTATTCCCCCAAAATTATTTTGATCCTATTAAATAAAAAATTTCAAAAAAATTACAACCTTGTATGTTAGTTTTTGAAAATTAATATTATAGAAGAGGAAAAATTAAATTTATAATTAATTTAATTGTTGGAATGAGAATCGAGTTTTTAAAAAGTAAAAACCTTCAAAATATTGACATGTATTTACATCATGTTTTAATGTGAAATTTCATCCAATGACAAAAATTAGATAAAATTATAAAAAATAATCTAAAAATACTTTAAAACCATTTCAAATTATAATCTAATAGTAGAAATAAATTAGATTAAAATGCTGGTATGAATTAAAAAGCAGTATTTTTCACAGTTCATTAAAATTTGAATTTTATTAAAAACAATACCAAACATTCATCCAAACTAATTATTGATGTTCAAAATCCAAAGAAGAAGTTAATTTTTTTGAAATAGAATATATATAAGATAAAGAAACTAGATTTAAAAAGGTCCTCCATCAAAAGGCAGTAAAACTTCCTATTATTAATATTAAAGTATTTTAGGATTAAAATTGGATTTATTCTCTTTTTAAGAATATAAAATGTAATTGATGAATATAGCACCATTGAAAAAACAAGTGTAAACATAGTATAGAAATATATATTCATTATTTCTTATACAATGTTTATGATATAACTACCATTTAAAATAATAATATTACTATATATTATTCTTCAACAGAAATCGATCTTGTGTGAAATGTAAGATTTCATAGAAATATGTTCTAATATTTTGGGTACTCTATCAACTAAAGCATATATGTAATGGTAAAACAACAATATAATTCAAAAATATTAATAGACATTAAAAATAATTTTTTATAAATTAACTGGGATGTTACATCCTTCCCCATTTTGTAGATTTCATCCTCGTAATTTCAAATTTTTTATTGGTAACTAATGATTCTGATGTCAAAATTTCATCATTGAAATCCCACATCCAAAAAAATCTATAATAATTCCACATTTAAAGAAAAAATTGAACTACAAAGGTCACTAAATATAACACATTCTATGATTACTTATATGGAAACATAGATATGGAAGGGAAACTAACCATCATGTTCTGATGGAGAGTGATAGAAAACATTATCAATGAAAAGTCAAGAATAAAAAAGATATAAAATTTGGAGGGGTTAAAATAACTTTTTTCATATTAGTAAAAGTAAATTAAATATTTTTTTCATTTCTTTTTGAGGAATTCATTTACTTCATAGACTTTGAACATAGGGAAACATACTTACTTGAGAATTAATGTTTCCTCATTTCATAAATTTAGACCAAAACACATCTTTTTTGCCAAATTATTTGTATTTCAGAGGAATAAAATTCTATATAATCAGAAAATCCCCAAAATATTAACTATCTTTTTCTCCCATATTTAAATATTAAAAATAAAAAATTAGTTAGTATAGGATCACATAATTCTCCTGAATGAATAACCCTTATATGATGAAAAACATATTTAATCTAAAAAATTCCACAGTACTATAAAATTTTCATAAAAAACATTCAAAAAATAATTTTCCTCAAATTTCCACAAAATTTACTAAAATATGACTAAAACCCATAATTTGGATTAATTTTATCACATTTTTGTCCAAGATAAAGTTTAAAATTTATCTCTAATTAACATAAATTACTATTATTGTCTTATAAAAAAAATTTAATTCCAAAATCTCATATTCTGTAAAATAAGTTAATAATTTACATAAATAACCTGAATCAAAATAAGTACACAATAATATAATATATTATATTTAAATAAAATTCAACCATTACTCCTTAAAATAAAATACCAAAAAATTATATTTATTTTAATCATATAAAGTTCCCTAAATATTGAATTCCTTCTAAAATAACTTTTATCTCTTAATCCTACAAATAATTTTCCAATACCAAGGATATACATTTGATAAAACATAAGATCACAAAATCAAATTATTATTATTCCATAAAATTATTTAGCTAAGAATAAAACGTTATACTAACCAAGGACTTCATGTTGACTTGTGGTGGGTGATAAATCCTTACTGCACAACTGTTGTGGGTATGATTCCATAGGCTAAATCTGACACGATGGATTGTCACCCATCGTACAGGTTGTCATTTTTATAAAAAAATATCACTATTATAACATTCCCAAAATATTATAATGTCTTAAAAATAAAATATAACATTTTTTAACCTTTATATATTTTTCATTAATTTCATTTTGCATCCCAAAAAGTAATAACCCTTAATTTCCTCAAAAATATCATATGAAGGTTTTACATTAATTTATAATTTTCCTTACAAAATAAAGGATAAAAATTCTTGTAATAAAAATTTCACTGAAAAACACTAGGGGTACACATAATACAGAAAGACTTCCAATATAATCCCACAATCAAAAGAGACTTAATAATTATAAACACTCACTCATCCTATAATCTACAAAAAAAATTTAATTCCTTATATGTAGACATATTAAAATTTTAAAATTCATCATAATCCATTAACAATGTTATTAAATCTTATCTAATCATAACTCAATCCATAAGGATATATATATTATATACCAATGATTTATAAATACCAATAAGATCAGGTTTCATTATTTATGGATAAGAGGAAAAGTCATACCTTGAATGAAAATTTAAGGATCTTTTTATGTTCCTGTTTACTTTCAGCATGTTAGCCTTCCGTAAAAAATTAATTATTAATGAAACTTCTAGAATTTGACCTTTAGAGATAAATTTATGAGTTTAAATCATTAATTCATATTAAAAAGATACCATGGCCCATATAATCAGTTTATAAATTCGTAGGTGTTGGATTACTCAAACAGTATCTTCCAGGTGATTTGAATACTCAAGAAGCTGCCAAAATAATTTTATCATACATTTGTGATAATAACAATGATAAAATTCTCAGGGAGGGATAATAAGGCTGTGAATGATCTATTTCTATATATCTTCACAAATGATCCTTAATCTTCTGAAAAAAATAATCACTTAGAAATGAAATAAATTATTAAAAAAGATTCCTCTATTGGGTAAAGATAAAATGAATGTTTTTATAATACTCTAAATCATCAAACTTCTTTTATATTAGTTTATTGGGTTTTTAACCAATCCCCCAAATTTATAATAATAATCCAATATGATCAATATAATATGATCACTCTTAGTTATATGGGTTCTTTAACCAACACCCAAATAACATCCAAACCATTAAACTTATCTAAACTGACCTCTTATACCAACTATAATCCCCCAACCATAAACATTACACAATGATTAGATAAATCCATATTATGAATTTAATCCAAATTGAAGATATTTTGTGGTATATGAAATTAGATAACTAGTCCATAACAATTACATAATAACATAATTATTACAAAGTATACCCTTCAAATAAGTATCCATTTTTTCGTAAATCCACTACATGTAAAGGGAATCATGTTATCGTTTCAGGTTTAAACATCACAACATTTCCGCGATCCCATCCATACCACTATTATCTTTTAAAATCCTGTGAAAAACAATTCAAAACATTGAATAAGCATAAAATCACTGTGAGTGACACACAATAAAGAAAACGGTTAGCCTTGAAAAAACATATAAACCCTTAAAACCTTATAATAATTTAATACTTTTCAACTATATGATATAGTAAATACTCATCACTGAATAAACTTTTTTAACCAAAAGATTACCACAAACCCAATAATGAGAACATATAACATATTAAAGGTAACTTGGGACATAATCATTCCTAAATGGAATAACTAAACGATCAACTACTATAAATTAAATTCTTTCTAATAAAATATATATACATCTGACTTCCATACCTAATGCATTGGAGGTTACAACATAACCACCCATACTTGGTTTATTATAGAACAATCTATATTTTTTTATCATGCAACCACCCGTATTTGTTTTATCATGTAACAACTGATCAGATTTCGTTGTACCATTTTATATTCATAACATATAAATGATTGTAATTATCAACAATTCATTCATAAAATTTCATTTTCAGTCAAAGTAAATCATTTCAAGATACTTAAATAGTCAATCCACGTTCGAAACCTTCTTCAATATAAAAATATCAAAAAATAAAATAATTTATTTCTATTCCATTTTTTCATAATATTAAGTCTTATAGAGGAATCCAAATATCAAATAATATTTATACTGGTGGAGAAGATGTTGTCCCCGGTATAATTTGAAAAAAAATTTTTTTTGAACTTCTAAAGAAAGTAAAAATCTTCTTATAAAAAGATTCATTTTTAAAAAAATTTAAATCAATCCAAAATATATAAAAATTTCGTTTCAAATCATTTTATTTCCATATAATAAATATTTTGATTAATATCATGATGATAAATATTTCATAATTAAATCATTAAATGTTCATAATGTCCCATACAACTTTTGGCAATTAAATATTAATATCAATAAATTAATAAATTAATAAAAACATTAAATATCATTATCAAAGATAAAATATGGATATTAAATTTCATTGTTTCTCTATATACACTGTATATAAGAAGAAATTTGAATATTATCATGAAATGTATCAGTGAATGGGGATTGAGATTAGGTCCCTTACCTTATGTCTGATTTGTCACATATGTTTCTTTTTATTCCAGAATAATAAACTCACATTAGTTTAAAAATTTATTAGAACTTTTTTCTATTTTGTTATTTAATTTATATCCCCTATCACAATGCTATATAAATTACATAATTAGTTAAGATCATATCAGACGTTTTGTCCTTATTCGGCACTTGAGTCAATAATGAACATAGTTAGATGTCACTAGACCATGTTTTCATGGGCCCTTAATCTCCAGAATAATATTGATGAAATTTCTATCATTTCACAAATAAATTATAAATTTATATAAATCCATAAATAATGGTTATGAAAAATTGACAATGTAATAATCGTAGTGATGGTAAGCCATATGTACGCATGAGTAATGTATTCCATTTTCATTAATCATTTTAGAAAGAAGTTAAATGTTATTTAACCATTATATAATGATCATAAAATCTATAAAATAACATTAATTATTTAGATAAACTTACATATAACATCAATTATTGTATATATATATAATAATAACGAGTCACATCGCTTTGTATATGTGATAGCTAACATGTACGCATGAATGAAATTATAATTTTTATGTACATTGAAGTAAGAACATAATTGAATTATTCAATATAATAATAATTAATATTACATGAATATCATATATGAAAATTAATTCCTCTATTATAACATCTTTTGAGAGATAGTTATGGAAAACAAATTAGATAGGTCCATCGAGGTGATTGTTCACACGTACTCGCTAATGTTCAATACCTTTCCCATTTAATGGAAGATGAGACATATTTTGGTGATTATGTTAACATAATAACATATTATTATATTTATGACTATGTAGTTAATAAATCATCATGGTTGGAGGGTATTTGAATGATGTGGATGAAGAAATAAAATCCATATACTTAAAGAAAACAATACCTCTTCTTCAGTTGACCACCATTGAAGAACAAAATAACACCTCTTGGAATGATTTTATTCCTAAAATATGTCCTCCATATAGTGGAAAGGGATTCTAGGAAGCGTTTTGGGTAGGTCATGGCTGATCCAAAGTGTTCATGATATGTTATTATTATAGAATATTTTGTTCCTTTTTATATAATATGGGAGGGGAACCCTTAGACACTCTTAAAATAGTAAATTAATATTAATAATTTTTTTAATAAAAAGTGAACCAATTTGAGAGATGATTATGATAAGATAAAGATAAGTCAAAATACTATGATAAAAAAAATTACACATGAGTTAGCATTATTTTAATCCTTATATTTTTTATCTCCCCAAATAATTCTTTTAATTTTAATTGTTGTAACAACATTTTAAATATTAAGAGTCAATAATTTTTAATTAGATGGGTTCAATTTTTCATAAATAGATTCATTCTAAACTTTTATACATTTTCATATCTATTTTTTAAATTTAACTTCTTTTGTATTTTTAACTAATTTAATGGATTCTTTTTTTATAAAATATCAATAATGTCAATTTTGACAGTATTAAATTTGATGAATTTAAATAAAATACAATAGAGATATAACATTGAAACCAACCATTTAATAGTCTTACAACATGTCATATTTACATATAAAATGAATATATAGCATAAATTATGTTTAATAGAATTTATTTTAATATATATATAATCATTTATTTGATTCGCACATTTTATTTAATTAATGTATAAAAATTATCAATAAAATACCATGATACAAATAATTTTTTGAAATTTCTAATAAATATTTATAGTCAAAGATATCACTGATATAAATACATATAAAATTTTCTAATAAATATAATTCATATGTATAATTTTTTTTCTTTTACATAAAATTCACTATTATAAATGTAAAATTCACAACCATGTCACATCCAAACTTCCAATATTCATCATATGTATTTTAGTGGTTGTAAATTACTCATAAAATAATATTATTTCAAGTTTTAGGGTATTTTTATGTTAATATAATATAATTTTACCCTTATTTACCTAATTAATATTTTAATGGTGGTAAAAAATAGTAAATTAACTATTCATCCAAATTTATTTTGATACTATTAAACTGCATATTTCATACTAATTAAAACCATATATGTAATTCTTTAAAAATTCAATTCACATAAGTGTAAAAATTATATTTATAATTAATCTCGATGTTGGAATGAGAATACTAGTTTTTAAAAACTCAAAAACATCAAAAGATTGACAACTGTTTATATCGAATTTCTATGTGAAATTGCATCTGATGACCAACATTGGATTGAGAGAAAAAAAATAATCTACATATTATATAAAACTAATTCAATTTGTAATCAAAAAAATTAAAATAAATTAGATGAAAATGATTTTTTTCAATTAAAATGTATTACATTTATCAATTAATTATAATATGAATTTTATTTGAAAAATTCCAAAATTTCTACCAAATACTATTTTGATTCCCTTAATCAAAATTAGAAGTATATTTTTTCAAATATAACATATAAATGTTAAAAATAAAATTAAGAAGGGTTCTCTATTAAATGAGGGTAAAACTGCCTTCTGAACAAATTATAGTATTTTATGATTAAAAATGGATTTATTTTTCATTTTATACCTTGAAAATTTATTTGATGCATGTAAAAACATTTAAAAACATGTCTGAACATAATCAAGATAAATATTTTCATTCACTTTAATAAAAATACAAGGTGTCAACTCCGATTTAAAATAATAAAATTAACAATGAATTATTGTTCAACTGAACTCAATCTTGTGTGCAACGTACGATTTTGGAGTAACAAATTGTTGCATGTTTGGTATGATATCAGATATAAAATATATATTATGGTAAAAATAATATCATTCATAAATATTAATAGATATTAAAAAATTTATTCTATAATAACCTAGGATATAACTGTTTTCATTCATAGTTTAACAATTCAAATTTAATATAATTCATGATAAAATCATGAATATCAATATTAATTAGTTTCATTCAATAATATTCTCAATTGCATATATAGATTATGGTTTCAATTGGATAATCCTATTATAAAGTGTGATGATACGTAATGAAAAAATTATTTTTCAACTAAAAATCATTATGTACACATAACCTCTTTCTAATTCCTGTAGAACGTTTTTATCAAAATTAACTTCCAATAAGATTCCTTTCATAACAAATTCTTTTATTTTTTAAAAACCATGAGAACATTTATATGTAATATTAGTTATTTCTAACAAATATGATGGTACATACACCTATAAAAAATATAATATTTAATATATATAAATATTTCCAATAGAGGGTTAATAAATAATTAACTTCTCGATATATTTTCAATCCCAGAATGGATATTAGTGTATTATTCATTAAACTCAACAAATATTCTACCATCATAACATGACCTCAATAATATTGAATTATTAAATCATAATCTGTTATGAGTTATCTCCATCATCATTTCCTCATGTTCAAATATTTTTAAGCGAATATATATTTCAATCATTTATAATATGTATATGTCCATCACATATCTTCCCATATAGATGATTCTAAAAAATGAAAATTAAAACTACCACATCTCTATCTAGATATATAATTTAATAATTCTTATCATGGGATTTAAATTGTGTTATGTAAATAAAATTTCCCAACCACCACTCATAAAAACACAATCAATGCCCATAAATGTAGAATTTATATAAACAAATCTCTAATTAATGATGGGAGGGATACTAATAGATCACTAACTGATCATCTTTTTATTATATTAAACACACATCACATTTATTAAAACATATGAATATATCTTACTGTAAAGACCCGTAAAATTCAAGGGAAATTTTTTTCTTAATTTTCTTTAGAATTTTACAAGAGCGCAGTTTCAGACGGCACCTGATTCCGAGGCCCGGAGTGCCCGGAATTAATTTCCGAAGTTTGGCTCGGGTACGTTCAGTGAACGAACGAGCGGGAATTCCTAACTTTTGATCCGGTGCTCGGAATTGAAATCCGAGGGCACCGATGAACTCGCAGTGCCGATATTCGCTTAAAGAGACCCTTTCGGAAGTTGCGTATGTTGCGGGTTGAAAGTTAGTTTTGGGGATTAAAAGATAAGTAAAATAAAATTGTGTGTGAATTTTATTTTATTCTAGGTGGTTAGACTCTCTCATGGGAAGTTGTTGGTGGGGCCCGCAACCACCCAACTTCCCATGTGTGGTTATGAGGGAGGTGGGGCCCACACGAACCCCCCACCTTTTCAAATTCCCTAACCCCTCTAAACCCCCTCTTTAATTTGTGACTCTCCCCTACTTTAAAACTTGCCAACTTATCTTTCCATTTAATTTCTTGACAACTCAAGATTTTAATTAATGTAATAAATTCAACTTTTGAATTTTTGAAAGGTGGGCAAAGTGAAAATAAAATAAGGGTAGCTTATTTTATTTTGGGGGTTGCTGTGTTGTGTGGAGATTTGAGAGAGGAAGAGTTCTACACTTTGAAGAACTTCTTTTTCCTCCTTGAAGAACGCGAAGAACCTTCGAACATCGACGAAGAACGCCACGTACTCGGGAATCGTCTTTCGCGACGCCATACCCGCGACACCGACGACGTCTTCTTCCGCGTCATCTTTTCCCGCGACGAAATCGTCGTCAAAGAACTTCGAATCCTCGCTTCACGACATCGACGTCCTTCTTCCGTGACGCCGACCACCGCGACGCGTCTTCCGCGGGTCGTTGACGATCTTCGTTCTTGAAACCAAAGTAGGGGATGATCTTTATTGATTATTTTTTTATTCCTTTCTTGAATCGTGGATTTTTAGCATGACTTAACGTGTGACTTATTTTATTTAAGTTCCGTTTTTATTTCTTTAACGTGAGGGGGACCGGACCGCACGAACACGGCCGAATCCCCCTCCATCGTTCATGTTGTTCATGCTGGAGGAAACAAGTAACGTGGTGCCGTCGCACCACGCGGATGAACGTTCAGATATTTTCCGCAACGCCGTCGCGCTTCGTCGAGGAGTGATTTCAAGAACGCGACGCCGTCGCGCCGCGTTGGGAGGATTCTTGGCACGGAGAAAGGGGCGCGGTGCCGTCGCACCGCGCCGGACGACGAACACCGCGGCCGGTTCCGGGCCGCGGTGAGACGAGGAGACCGCGGCCGGTTCCGGGCCGCGGCGGAAGGAAAGACCGGCGGCCGTGCCGCCGGCGTCGGAAATCAAGGGCGGGACCGGAATTTCCCGGTCCCGTTAGTAAAAACCGGCCGGCCAGCGGGCCGGCCGGATATCATAAAAACCGGGGGTTTAAAACCCCCGGCCGGCTCTTCAAACCCCCCTCTTAAAGAGGGGGGCGGTTCATTTAAGGAGGGGGGGCAAAGCCCCCCGGTTTTATTCAGCCGGCCCCCATTTGCGGGGGCCGTTTTTTGGCAAAGGCACGGCTTAAAGCCGTGCCGCCCTCACAAAGCAGGGGGGGCTTGATTGCCCCCCGCGTGACCCACGTGCGGCGCCCAGCGCCGCCGCCGCGGCCCGCCGCCGCCACGCGGCCCGCCGCCGCCACGCGGCCCGCCGCCCGCCGCCGCCACGCGGCCCGCCGCCCGCCGCCGCCACGCGGCCCGCCGCCGCCACGCGGCCCGCCGTCGCCAGCCGCCGCGCCGCCACCCGCCGCCGCCGTCCGCCGCCGCCGTCCGCCGCCGCCGGCCGCCGCGCCGTCCAGAGGGGGGGGGTCGGGCCGGGTCGGCCCGGACCCGGACCCCCCGTTTCGGACCAGATTCGGTTCTTGGCTCATAACTTGAGCCTCGGACCTCCGAATGACGAACCGTCTGCGGCAACGCGATCCTTGGATCGAGACGGTCGTTTCGGTATATCGCACTCAAGGTTTCGGTTTACTTTGAGTTCGGCCGGGTTGGTTCGTTCACGAAACCAACCGGGCCTTCGGAGCGGAAGCGCTCATATCTTGAGCTACGGACGTCCGAATGACGTGCCGTCAGTCACGTAGTGTTCCTCTTAGTGAGACGGATCTTTTGGCATACTCCGCCCGAGGTTTGGACGCAGGTGGAGTACGGTCGGGTTGGTTTTGCCTTAAAAACTAACCGGGCCCCGGAGACGAAAATGCCAATAACTCTCAGACCGGGCGTCCGATTGACGCGCCGTCTGTTGCGTTGAGTTCCTGTTGACGATACGGAACTTTTGGATACATCAACTTCGGTCTTCGTGACAGTTGATGTATCAGCCTCCCGGCTCGTGGAGCGGATCCTCCGTACGAGCTTGCTGTGTGCGGGAACCCTAGTGCTGGCTGCGACTGTTCTACTGCTACGACTGCTACTGTGACTGCGACGACGACAGTACAGAGATCCTGTGTGGATTCGACGACGACAGTACAGAGATCCTGTGTGGATTCGACGACGACGACTACAGCACTCAGCGATCCTACATGGATCAGTGCTACAGGTTCTGTGTGAGCCCGATCCTGTGTGGGTCCTTGCGCTCAGCGGTTCTGTGTGAGCCAGCGCCTACAGGTTCTGTGTGAGCCCGATCCTGTGTGGGTCTTGCGGGGGTTAGTTACCTATCGATCCTTCGTGGGTCCGACGACTTAGGTGGATCAGTGATCATCTTTATCGTCCTTGAAGAAGTGTACCTGTGTGAGCTGAATCCTGTTACTTTCCTTTGTGGAATACGTATACTTTCCTGCGTGGACTGAGTTATACTTGGGCTCGGAGGTTGGAGCGTATTTGAATTGATGACTTAGGTATATGTATGGGCATATACCTAAGCAGTGTTGGTTGTTACTTCGTGATTGTACTTTGCTTCGTGGTTTATCCTTTGTGGATTTTGAGAGACCTTCAGGGGTCTCGGGGACCCTACTGAGTAGCTTATACTCACCCCTGCACGGGCTTCGCCCGCACTACGTTGTGTTGGTTGCAGACGACGGACAGCGTTGACCTTAGCTGAGGTTTGCGGAGCGGGACGGTACCCGGAGGTGGACCACTGGGCGGGACGAGCACGGAGCGGACGGTGGGACCCGTGGAGCAGAGGAGCTATCTGTACCCACCCTTCAGGTGGGATTTTCCAGTGGACAGCACGGAGTAGCGGCCTTTACTTTTCAGTTGCTGTTTTTCCCTTTTTGAGTTGTACTTTACTTCTAGTTTGGGTTTGTATTCTGGCCCATTTACTTTTCCGCACTTTCAGTTGTACTCTGTTTTTGTTTAGTGTTTACTTTCCGCTTGTTTACTCTGTGGTGTTTGTTTACCTTACAAAGGCAATGCCTTCCCTTTTTACCGGGATTTACGCCTTGGTGCTAGTCGCCAGCCCCTGGCCTATGGAAGGCGGGCTTGGGGTAGTCACGGCACGGACCCCGAGGGCGGGTCGTGACAAATTGGTATCAGAGGAGTTCGGTTCTACCGCGAACTCTGATCTTTTCTATGTGAAGCAATAATGTTTAGCGTATTGAGTGTGGTTATCAGTCCAGGGAGTCCAGTGTTGGTGCGGCGGCCGACGTATCCATACACCAGGACCCTGACTTCTGATTTCCGACTTAATGCACGGAAACCTTGATTGCGTGTGTGTTTCAAAGTTTTCTTTGTGATTACTTGTGTCAGCTCACCGGGTATACTGATCTGCTTAATGAAAGTCTCAAGTTTTCTTTGTGATTACTTAATTCAGCTCACCAGGTATACTGTTCTGACTATGGCACTCTTGATCTCCTTTTCAGGATGGCCCCACGACGGCAGCCAGCTAGGGTTCCGATGGTCGAGCGAGACGACAGCCCACCGAGCGACGAGGCTTCGGTGCAGGGCCCTTTTCCAGTAGTGGCACCGGCGGTAGCTTTACCCGCCGAGCCCCCGATGCTTCCAGCAGCAGCCGCTGACGATGCACGTCGCCTCAGCGCACTGCATGAGTTTCAGCGACAGCGACCGCCCAGGTTTCGCGGGGAGACGGATCCCCAGGCAGCAGAGGACTGGCTGGAGGCAGTGGTTCGAGTGTTTAGGCTAGTGAGGACACCAGCAGACCTCATGGTGATCCTCGCTGCGAGCCTACTACACGCAGCAGCAGGACGATGGTGGAGCCTGATGCTCCAGGTGCACGATGAGGCATCTCTACTCTGGACGGACTTCGAGAGCCTCTTCCGCTCTGAGTTCGTCCCGGCCACCCTTCGAGCGGTGCGTATCCAGGAGCTTCTACAGCTGCGGCAGGGCAGCATGACGGTCGCCCAGTACTCGGCGAGATTTACCGATCTCTCGCGCTACTCGACCGACATGGTACGGGACCCATTCTTCCGGGCCCGGACCTTCGAGCAGGGTTTGAGACACGAGATCAGGGCATCGCTGATCTCCCTCAGCATACCGACTCAGACAGGAGTACTGGAGCGGGCTCTTCTGATCGAGAGCTTCCTTGCTGAGTCTACACCAGCACAGCGACCCACCGCAGGGCGGCACGTGGCAGAGTCATCCGCAGCAGGCAGTCGACGGATGACTCAGGGGACCAGACAGACCAGACCTTCGGGTAGACGATCTCAGGGCACAGGCTCAGCAGTGCGGGGCACTCAGCACGGAGCCAGTCTTCCGAGAGGCAGGCAGTGCTACTCGTGCGGCGGACAGGGCCACATGGCTCGTGACTGCCCGACCCGCCGTGCCGAGGAGCAGCAGTCAGTAGATGGACCACCGAGGCAGAGGCAGAGGGTCGACCGTGGCGGTCCGCAGGGAGAAGGCGGACGAGGCAGAGGAGCTGGACGAGCAGCTGGTGGTGGCCGACGCTTTGGGGCTTTACCACCACCACCACCAGGAGGTCCACCCCGACCACAGGGAGCTGGCGGGCAGCGACAGGCACAGCTCCAGGCAGCAGAGGCCTACGACCACGGCGCACCCGAGATGATTCGAGGTACTATCTGTGTCTATTCCACCCTTGCTGCAGTTCTTATAGACACAGGAGCGAGTCATTCTTTCATAGCCGCTGCCCTTGTTCGGAGCTCGGAGATTCCGACAGAGCCGTTGGCTCGATCCTTACGGCTAGAGACTCCTACGGGAGCAGACTCGACGATTACGCACTGGTGCCGGCAGTGTGAGCTTACTCTAGGAGGCGAGAGCTTCGGCTGGGATCTTCTTGTAGCAGCGTCGAGGCCTTACGACGTCATCTTGGGCATGGATTGGCTATCTACGGTTCATGCCCAGATCGACTGTTTTAGGCGCAAGGTGCGATGTGTACGCACCGACGGGAGCAGGTTCACCTTCACCGGCGAGAAGGGAGCCTTAGCAGCACAGGATGGACTTCCGCGGAAGAGAGGACAGCCCATTACTCATCAGTTGGCTAGCCTTATCCTTGGAGCAGTTGACGTGCGGAGTCCTGGTTTTCCTGCAGTGGTGGATCAGTTTGCGGACGTTTTTCCCGACGACGTTCCAGGGCTACCTCCTCGCAGAGAGGTAGACTTTTATATTGACTTGTACCCCGGGACAGCCCCGATATCCACTCCAGCATATCGGATGGCCCCCGCCGAGCTTCGAGAGCTACGGGTACAGTTGGAGGACTTGCAGGGCAAGGGATTCATCCGACCCAGTGTTTCACCCTGGGCTTCCCCGATATTGTTCGCCAAGAAGGCGGACGGAAGCTTGCGACTTTGTGTTGACTATCGTCGCCTGAACCAGGTGACAGTGAGGAACAAGTATCCGCTACCGAGGATTGATGACCTCTTTGATCAGCTCAAGGGAGCACGGTGGTTCTCGAAGATAGACCTCAGGTCAGGCTATCATCAGCTCAGAGTCAGAGACGAGGATGTGCAGAAGACGGCCTTCAGATGTCGGTATGGCCACTATGAGTTCTTGGTTATGCCTTTCGGTGTAACCAATGCTCCAGCAGTGTTCATGGCTCTCATGAACAGGATCTTTCAGCCATACCTCGATCGGTTTGTCGTGGTCTTCATCGACGACATTCTGATTTACTCTACGACAGAGGAGGAGCACGCCTATCACTTGCGAGTTGTTCTTGACACACTCCGAGAACACCAGCTTTATGGTAAGCTCTCGAAGTGCCAGTTCTGGATACGTGAGGTCCACTTTTTGGGACACGTCATCTCTGAGGCGGGAGTTGCAGTGGATCCCGCGAAGATTGAGGCTGTGTTAGCATGGGAGCCACCCAGGAGCGTGACTGAGGTTCGGAGTTTCTTGGGACTAGCTGGATACTATCGGAGATTCGTTCCAGACTTCTCTAGAGTTGCAGCATCACTCACAGCTTTGACGAAGAAGGGAAAACCCTTCGTGTGGTCAGACAGATGTCAGCAGAGCTTCCAGGAGCTGAGGCAGAGATTGACTAGCGCACCTATCTTGAGGTTGCCTGAGGAGGGAGTAGGGTACGTGGTCTACTGCGATGCATCAGGGACCGGACTCGGATGTGTTCTGATGCAGGAGCGGGCAGTGATCGCCTATGGATCACGACAGTTGAGGCCGCATGAGCAGAACTACGCTACCCATGACCTGGAGTTAGCAGCAGTGGTCTTCGCTCTGAAGACATGGCGACACTATCTGATGGGCGAGCGCTTTACAGTCTTTTCCGATCATCAGAGTCTCAGGTATATCTTCTCGCAGAAGGACCTGAACCTGAGACAGCGACGATGGCTCGAGTTCCTCCAGGACTATGACTTTGAGATAGTCTATACTCCAGGGAAGGGGAACGTAGTAGCCGATGCCCTCAGTAGGAGGACGGGCATTCAGCTACTTGAGGAGGCGACGGAGCAGCTGGCCTCTTTGCAGATATCCTTCGTGGATAGAGATGGAGCAGTCTTTCTTCAGTCTCTCACAGTCACTCCTCCACTACTGCAGCGAGTCAAGGAGGCACAGCGTGGGGACGTTGACTGTGAGACGCGGCGTGCACTGATATCCTCGGGACAGGCACCTGATGGTTTCTCCCTTGGAGCAGAACACGACATCCTTTTCAGAGGACGTACCATGGTACCAGCCGCATTGCGAGAGGAAGTGCTGAGGGAGTTTCACACTTCTCCTTTAGCGGTACATCCTGGAGTGGCGAAGATGTACCAGGACCTCAGACGACAGCATTGGTGGCCGGGTATGAAGAAGGCTGTAGCAGAGTTCGTTTCTCGATGCCTCACCTGTCAGCAGGTGAAGGCAGAGCATCAGGTACCAGCAGGCTTGGTACAGCCCTTGGAGGTTCCGGAGTGGAAGTGGGACAGCATATCTATGGACTTCGTGACTGGACTTCCACGTACTTCCAGAGGTCACGACTCCATCTGGGTGATTGTTGACCGACTCACAAAGTCGGCACACTTCTTACCCATCAGAGAGCAGGGCTCAGTAGAGAGCTTGGGACGTCTCTACGTTCAGGAGATTGTGCGGCTCCACGGCGTGCCATCATCTATCGTTTCCGATCGAGATGCCCGCTTTACTTCCCGGCTTTGGAAGGGGTTACAGGAGGCGTTCGGGACGCAGCTACGTCTGAGCACAGCCTTTCACCCTCAGACAGATGGTCAGACGGAGAGGACCATTCAGACTCTCGAGGACATGCTCCGCGCATGTGTCCTCGACTTTGGTCGTAGCTGGGAGGACCACCTACCCTTGGTGGAGTTTGCGTACAACAACAGCTACCACTCCACTATCGGGATGGCACCGTACGAGGCATTGTACGGCCGACCATGTAGATCTCCTTTGTGCTGGACAGACCCCGGGGAGTCAGCACTGGTGGGACCGGAGATGGTCCAGGCCACGACAGAGAAGGTCCAGGTCATCCAGGAGCGGATGAAGACAGCTCAGAGCCGGCAGAAGTCATACGCTGACAGGAGGCGGAGGCCACTGGAGTTCGAGGATGGCGACCACGTCTTCTTGCGGGTCTCGCCTCGACGTGGTATTCGGAGATTTGGCCGAGGCGGCAAGTTATCTCCGCGCTTCATCGGACCTTTCCAGATTCTCAGCAGGATTGGCGAGGTGGCTTATCGCCTGGCTCTACCACCTCAGTTGCACCGGGTGCACGACGTCTTTCACGTATCCCAGCTGAGGAGATACGTGCACGACCCGACGCACATCATTGACCATGGGGAGCTTGACGTTGACGATGGGGCGACTTTTACGGAGGTCCCGGTGGAGATAGAGGATCGACAGGAGCGGGTCCTACGTGGGCGATCGATTCCTCTTGTGCGCATCAGATGGCAGCACGGGAATCTCCAGGAGAGCACATGGGAGCGGGAGGCTCAGATGCGTGCTCAGTACCCTCATTTGTTTCCCTAGTTTTGATGTATCTTTACGGGGACGTAAAGCCCTGAGGTGGGAGTAATGTAAAGACCCGTAAAATTCAAGGGAAATTTTTTTCTTAATTTTCTTTAGAATTTTACAAGAGCGCAGTTTCAGACGGCACCTGATTCCGAGGCCCGGAGTGTCCGGAATTAATTTCCGAAGTTTGGCTCGGGTACGTTCAGTGAACGAACGAGCGGGAATTCCTAACTTTTGATCCGGTGCTCGGAATTGAAATCCGAGGGCACCGATGAACTCGCAGTGCCGATATTCGCTTAAAGAGACCCTTTCGGAAGTTGCGTATGTTGCGGGTTGAAAGTTAGTTTTGGGGATTAAAAGATAAGTAAAATAAAATTGTGTGTGAATTTTATTTTATTCTAGGTGGTTAGACTCTCTCATGGGAAGTTGTTGGTGGGGCCCGCAACCACCCAACTTCCCATGTGTGGTTATGAGGGAGGTGGGGCCCACACGAACCCCCCACCTTTTCAAATTCCCTAACCCCTCTAAACCCCCTCTTTAATTTGTGACTCTCCCCTACTTTAAAACTTGCCAACTTATCTTTCCATTTAATTTCTTGACAACTCAAGATTTTAATTAATGTAATAAATTCAACTTTTGAATTTTTGAAAGGTGGGCAAAGTGAAAATAAAATAAGGGTAGCTTATTTTATTTTGGGGGTTGCTGTGTTGTGTGGAGATTTGAGAGAGGAAGAGTTCTACACTTTGAAGAACTTCTTTTTCCTCCTTGAAGAACGCGAAGAACCTTCGAACATCGACGAAGAACGCCACGTACTCGGGAATCGTCTTTCGCGACGCCATACCCGCGACACCGACGACGTCTTCTTCCGCGTCATCTTTTCCCGCGACGAAATCGTCGTCAAAGAACTTCGAATCCTCGCTTCACGACATCGACGTCCTTCTTCCGTGACGCCGACCACCGCGACGCGTCTTCCGCGGGTCGTTGACGATCTTCGTTCTTGAAACCAAAGTAGGGGATGATCTTTATTGATTATTTTTTTATTCCTTTCTTGAATCGTGGATTTTTAGCATGACTTAACGTGTGACTTATTTTATTTAAGTTCCGTTTTTATTTCTTTAACGTGAGGGGGACCGGACCGCACGAACACGGCCGAATCCCCCTCCATCGTTCATGTTGTTCATGCTGGAGGAAACAAGTAACGTGGTGCCGTCGCACCACGCGGATGAACGTTCAGATATTTTCCGCAACGCCGTCGCGCTTCGTCGAGGAGTGATTTCAAGAACGCGACGCCGTCGCGCCGCGTTGGGAGGATTCTTGGCACGGAGAAAGGGGCGCGGTGCCGTCGCACCGCGCCGGACGACGAACACCGCGGCCGGTTCCGGGCCGCGGTGAGACGAGGAGACCGCGGCCGGTTCCGGGCCGCGGCGGAAGGAAAGACCGGCGGCCGTGCCGCCGGCGTCGGAAATCAAGGGCGGGACCGGAATTTCCCGGTCCCGTTAGTAAAAACCGGCCGGCCAGCGGGCCGGCCGGATATCATAAAAACCGGGGGTTTAAAACCCCCGGCCGGCTCTTCAAACCCCCCTCTTAAAGAGGGGGGCGGTTCATTTAAGGAGGGGGGGCAAAGCCCCCCGGTTTTATTCAGCCGGCCCCCATTTGCGGGGGCCGTTTTTTGGCAAAGGCACGGCTTAAAGCCGTGCCGCCCTCACAAAGCAGGGGGGGCTTGATTGCCCC
This sequence comes from Viscum album, assembly GCA_963277665.1. Classification (NCBI taxonomy): domain Eukaryota; kingdom Viridiplantae; phylum Streptophyta; class Magnoliopsida; order Santalales; family Viscaceae; genus Viscum; species Viscum album. The sequence continues at coordinate 762,775,224 of OY728119.1, read as the reverse complement.
CCGCGTGACCCACGTGCGGCGCCCAGCGCCGCCGCCGCGGCCCGCCGCCGCCACGCGGCCCGCCGTCGCCACGCGGCCCGCCGCCCGCCGCCGCCACGCGGCCCGCCGCCGCCACGCGGCCCGCCGTCGCCAGCCGCCGCGCCGCCACCCGCCGCCGCCGTCCGCCGCCGCCGTCCGCCGCCGCCGGCCGCCGCGCCGTCCAGAGGGGGGGGGGTCGGGCCGGGTCGGCCCGGACCCGGACCCCCCGTTTCGGACCAGATTCGGTTCTTGGCTCATAACTTGAGCCTCGGACCTCCGAATGACGAACCGTCTGCGGCAACGCGATCCTTGGATCGAGACGGTCGTTTCGGTATATCGCACTCAAGGTTTCGGTTTACTTTGAGTTCGGCCGGGTTGGTTCGTTCACGAAACCAACCGGGCCTTCGGAGCGGAAGCGCTCATATCTTGAGCTACGGACGTCCGAATGACGTGCCGTCAGTCACGTAGTGTTCCTCTTAGTGAGACGGATCTTTTGGCATACTCCGCCCGAGGTTTGGACGCAGGTGGAGTACGGTCGGGTTGGTTTTGCCTTAAAAACTAACCGGGCCCCGGAGACGAAAATGCCAATAACTCTCAGACCGGGCGTCCGATTGACGCGCCGTCTGTTGCGTTGAGTTCCTGTTGACGATACGGAACTTTTGGATACATCAACTTCGGTCTTCGTGACAGTTGATGTATCAGCCTCCCGGCTCGTGGAGCGGATCCTCCGTACGAGCTTGCTGTGTGCGGGAACCCTAGTGCTGGCTGCGACTGTTCTACTGCTACGACTGCTACTGTGACTGCGACGACGACAGTACAGAGATCCTGTGTGGATTCGACGACGACAGTACAGAGATCCTGTGTGGATTCGACGACGACGACTACAGCACTCAGCGATCCTACATGGATCAGTGCTACAGGTTCTGTGTGAGCCCGATCCTGTGTGGGTCCTTGCGCTCAGCGGTTCTGTGTGAGCCAGCGCCTACAGGTTCTGTGTGAGCCCGATCCTGTGTGGGTCTTGCGGGGGTTAGTTACCTATCGATCCTTCGTGGGTCCGACGACTTAGGTGGATCAGTGATCATCTTTATCGTCCTTGAAGAAGTGTACCTGTGTGAGCTGAATCCTGTTACTTTCCTTTGTGGAATACGTATACTTTCCTGCGTGGACTGAGTTATACTTGGGCTCGGAGGTTGGAGCGTATTTGAATTGATGACTTAGGTATATGTATGGGCATATACCTAAGCAGTGTTGGTTGTTACTTCGTGATTGTACTTTGCTTCGTGGTTTATCCTTTGTGGATTTTGAGAGACCTTCAGGGGTCTCGGGGACCCTACTGAGTAGCTTATACTCACCCCTGCACGGGCTTCGCCCGCACTACGTTGTGTTGGTTGCAGACGACGGACAGCGTTGACCTTAGCTGAGGTTTGCGGAGCGGGACGGTACCCGGAGGTGGACCACTGGGCGGGACGAGCACGGAGCGGACGGTGGGACCCGTGGAGCAGAGGAGCTATCTGTACCCACCCTTCAGGTGGGATTTTCCAGTGGACAGCACGGAGTAGCGGCCTTTACTTTTCAGTTGCTGTTTTTCCCTTTTTGAGTTGTACTTTACTTCCAGTTTGGGTTTGTATTCTGGCCCATTTACTTTTCCGCACTTTCAGTTGTACTCTGTTTTTGTTTAGTGTTTACTTTCCGCTTGTTTACTCTGTGGTGTTTGTTTACCTTACAAAGGCAATGCCTTCCCTTTTTACCGGGATTTACGCCTTGGTGCTAGTCGCCAGCCCCTGGCCTATGGAAGGCGGGCTTGGGGTAGTCACGGCACGGACCCCGAGGGCGGGTCGTGACACTTACTTTCAAGTTAATATATTAATTGGATTAACTATCCTAGAATATTTTTTAGGAATAAATAAATAATTACCCACTAGTATATAGTAATTATTAATATATGTTCCATTAGTTGTTCTTTTTTATTATTCGACCAATTTTATCTTAGAAGGACCCTCTTTTATTATATAATTAGTTATAATATATATATGAAATGAAATATCCTAAATAAAAAAGCACATTTTTTTAATTTTTCATAAATCAAATATTCTTTTATCTAATAAATAAAATACCTTATCTATTATCATGATACTAATAACTTTTATAATATTCCAAAATATTGTTAATAAACACCACAAAAAATTACTTAAAAAATTCATATCCAATCCATTCATAAGACCCATAAATATTTTTGTTGTGTCTTTCATCTCATTATTAATCATAAAAACTTATAATAGTCAATACTATTCTAAAATGTTACCAGAAAAATTTATTCTTACCTAAATTTCCTTGAATGCTCTCCTTACCATGGGACATTCTTTTTAAAAGAATGAGCTCCATGGATTGTACAAAAAAGTGTTAATAAGATAAAAAGGATATTGTCTCTTAATTTTATTATTATTGAGCTCTCTATAATCAGTGAAAATATTCATTGAACCATCATTAATTTTGAAAAATAATTGTGGAAGCATAAGGTAATGTTATTATTTTAATGAATTCATTATCTATAATATATTTTAAATGATGTATCCATTTCAATTACATTAATAATGTTATTTTCATCGGGGCTTTTTAAATTAGATTACATTTATGCCGTAATTGAATAGTAAATTCAACATCCTGATCAATAATAATATATGAAAAATCATCATATAATATATCAACATTTTTATTTACCACTTTCATAAAACATGTAAGGTCTTGGATCCATATGGATCAAACCATTATGCATTTATAAAGATTGAGGTGCTAGAAGGAGGCTTAGAGGAATTCTGGAGGGAATCTACTACTAGGTAATGTATTTTGGGGAGATTTCAATTCGATAAAGAATATTACACTATTAGAATATGGGTTTTGATATGTGTAATATAATAGGTTTTGAAAAATAAACATATTGAAGATGTTATATTTTTTAGTGACAATTGAATTATGAGGATTACACTAGGTGAACGGGGATTACACAATCTGAAATTCCCCAGTGATGTTTTTTTAAAACATTTACCACTACTCAGGTTTCTAAACCCTATGGTTGCAATATCTCTCTATAGACACTAGGCGACCCAGTTAAACCCTGTTCGATGTTTTGGGTATTCAAATATCATGGATCTATTCTTGGCTTCCTTGTTTGATTTGTGGTGACCCTGGTTGATAATATATATATATTTTCCTTTTTTTATCGATTTCTTATTGTTTGATCTCTTTCTTCTTCACATTATTTATTCTATAGGATATTGGATTATACCCTAGGTTTTTAATGGGGGGATATTTATGTTTTTTGGTTGGGGGTTGTACAATGGTGTCCTTAGATGGATATAGTTCTTACAGGAGTTCTGATCGGAGATCTATTATGTGCTTAATTCTCATGTTAATAATGTTGAAAAAATTTTAGGTATGGTATTCATTTATTCTTTTATTATTTACATAAAATCATATATCTATCATGATTTGGCCCTATGGATATCAATAAAGTCCAAAAAATAATTATTTAAACCAGATTATAAAATTTGTATCGATCATATAGCAATGTTGCATATTTATATTGTGATAATGGTTTGCCAGTTAATTTCCTGATTGTGTGATATATATTCCATTATTTTCTTAGTATGTTTTTCTTTATGGAAATTTGTAACAAATTTAAAAAGGAAATTAATTGATAATTAATTGGAAAAAGTAATTAAAGTGGCATGTTAAATTGAATCTGGTTGTTGTTGTTGAATTAATTAATAAACATGAAACATGTTGATGCTTGTGGATAAAATAATTAAAGTCATCTCAAGATAATTTTTTATTTAATTTGTGATAGATTTATATCTCTTGTTCATTATGAAAAAATAGTTATTACATGTCATTAATTAATCATTTAGATTAAGATGTTATAAGAACTGAATGTGTGATAAAGGATAATTTCTTGCAGGGGCTGATTTGCCAGATATCTTATATAGGTCATTGAATTCTGCTTTGGATCCATGAGAGCTTGTTGCGTGTGATGGATGAATGAATTGTTTTAGTGATAATAGCACATTTATATGTTTGATTCCTACTTCTTGTGATATTATGTGAGTATGGAGGGATGTTGTGGATTATGGGGCTTGGATGCCCTGATGTGATGTTACCCTAGGATGAGTGAGCATGCATATAAGGCCCCAGCCTTAAACCTTACTTAATCTTGTGTTATTACAAGATTACACATTGAGGATCTTTTCAGGTTTAGAGTTTTAGAGAATTAGATCATAAAACTTGCATTACATTCCACATATAAACAAAGTGGTTACATAAAGATAGTATTCTTCATTCCCATCAATGGAACACACATTTAAAATAAAACATGGATTAATTCTTGACACATCCTTGACTCTATCATCTTATCATGTACCTTTCCCTTGACCTGTGAAAAACATTTCAAAAACTTGGGATGAGCATAAAAACTCAGTATGGGTTATAAAAAAAACATGGAAAGGAAACATGAGTTCATATATAAATAAGAATGAAATCATACTTTACCCATAAAACATAGGCACTTTAACATACCTCATAAAATCATGAATAAATCATAGAAATCATAAGACATAAAGGTAACTTGAGGCATTCATAACATTCTTATGTAGGGAGTAACCCTCTTGGTTACGTTTGGAATACCCATCACAGTATATTCCCTAAAATCTCTTCGGAGAAACCTTAACGTTTCACTCCTTCGCATTACCCAATGCAATGGAGAGCTATAACGGGCTCACCCGCCCTTAGTTTATCACGGAACCACCCGTTTTCATAATAATGCCCAAGAACCATAACATAATCATATCACATAAAACATGCATAAAGGAAACATAAAATTTCCACATTTCAATCACGAGATATAAATACAACACATTGATATAAAAAAATTATGAAAACCATTTTCAATACCAAAGTAAAACATGGTATTTATTTTTCTTTTAAAAAAGAAGGTATGGCTTGTAGAGGAAGCCAAAACTCAAATAACGGTTACGACGGCGGAGAAGTCGTTGTCGCCGCTTACGTACGAAAAAAAACATTCCCTTTTGTCGTTTATTAAACGCTTCGTATAAAAAATATTCCTTTTGAATAAACGTAAAAGTCAAAGGGGTTTATACACCGTATAAAAGAAAGTTGTGTATAAAATAAAATATGCCTCAACGAAAGGAGATTGAGACGAAGTCCCATACAAAGATAATTTTTAAAATAAAATAGATACATTATGTTTATTCACTATAAGTACACATAAATAAAGTACAAATACAAGATACGACATAATAATATAATGACATAATTTGAAAGTAGGAGATTAACCCAAAGAATGGAAATTGGGTTAAGAAGTTCCCATACCTCGTATCTGACTTGACCCGACCGTTCTTTAAACTCCTGAATAATAAAATTTAGTTAATCTCTACTTGATTATGAATCTTTTCCAAGTTCATTATTCCTTTTATACCATGTTATGAACAACATGTAATCATTTATGTTAATAATGTTCATTTTGTCGGTATTTGGTTCCTAAGTCAAAAATAGACTTCTTATACTTACATGTTGTTAATTTGGTCAAAGGTTCATTATAACAGAATGATATTCATGATGTAGATATCATATATGTCATATATATCCAGTACCTGCATTCATTTATAAAATTACATCACATTTAGAGTTAAGAAATGAAATGCACCGTTCATGGAGACGGTAAGCCGTACGTACGCATGAACGCTACTTCCATTTCTATTTCATATTTTATGGAATGGAATAATAATGATATAAGAGTATATTAAAATTCCATTATAATAACATATATAATATCATTAACTTTATCCTTTACACATCCCACATATGGTATTAACGAATCAAATCACTTTCAGGGGGCGGTAGTCCGCACTTTTTAAAATGAAGATATCGTGTTTTACCCATAATGGAAACCATAAAGGTATGCCCAAAAAGAGAAAAACAGAAGTTTAAGGAAAACATAAACATGTTATATATCATATATAAAAATAGTTACATCATAATGGCCACCTTTGAAGGTGTTAAATGAGTGTTGAACAATCATCGTTTCGGGAGGCAGAATTTTGCCATCCACGGAAACCTTATGTTCTTTAACCATTTGATGTAGTTGTGTGAGAGTGTAGCTCAAATATATCTTATAACAACATCCTAGTATATTGAATATACTGTTGTTGTTACAAAATAAGTAAATAAAAAGAGTTTAGGGGGTTGTAGAAGCAAAATAAAACAAATGAACTTGAGAGAATGAATTACCTTTAAAAAGTGTAACTCCTTTTGAGTTGAGCCTAAAGGCTTCCTTTGAAAGGATTCTGCCCAAAGGGAATCCTCTAGGATGAGGAGAGGGATGTGGAGAGAGCAAATGGGCAGGGGTTGGCCGATCCAATGGCTTGAAAAGTGTGTGAAATGAGGTAGAGGTGGGGGCCTTTTATAAGAGGAGAGGAGGGGCACTTTTGGAAAGTAAAGAAACATTACTTTATTTGAAAATGTGTTTCGGTTTTAAAAGGTCCCACATTGATAGAATTCGTGGATAAGGTGATAAGGCATCGAAATCCATTCATCCAATTGGTTTTGGACATGTGTAGTTCATAGATTTTATATTATCTTTCCATTTTATTTAAATCGTCAAATAATGATGTCATCGCTGCATCATTATTATGTCATAAATAATTAAATTTATTTAATGTGTAAAAATTATAAAAAAAATTACTATGATGTAGGAAATCTTTTTATCTTTCCATTGAATATTTATAATCTAAATTTGGACTTGTATAACCCCACTTAAAATTTTTTTTCGCAAAACATATTATGTTTGTGTCATTTTCACTTTAACATTAAATAAAAAGTAATTTATGTCATTTCCCAACAAAAGTGGATCCATGGGGTCTCCAAGTTGACCCATGGCTTGTCTTGGTCGGCCATGACACAACCAATAAGGTTGGGACATGTGTCTAGGTCATTTTATATTATTAAAGCATTATTTATTCCTTAAACTACACTAATTACCACTAATCGCGATTAAAAACTTAATAAGTTACTATTCACCAAAAAATTATTTTAATCTCATTGAACCACATTTTACTTATTAATGACAACCATGTATGTCGTATTTTCAAAATTCAATACACATTAGTGGTAAACTTTCATTTAACTGAAAAAATCAGTTTGCTTGATTACCACTTAGTGGTTTCACTATTCATCAAAAATTGAAGTTTTTCAGAAAATTACCAAAAATTCACCCTAAGCTATATTTGATATTCCGAATTCAAAAATGAAGTCTATTTTACAAAATTCAAATCATATAAGTCACATTAATTAATTTAATAATTAATTCCCGCTGCCAGGGCAAATAGCGTGTTTTTACAAAACAATAAGTATCAAAAGATTGACACCAGTTTAAGTCTAATTCCAAAGTGCAATTGATTCCAATGACCACCATTGGATAAATTGGTAAAAATATATTCTAATTTCACTTCAAAACCAATTCAAAACATAATCTAATCATATAAATAAATTATATTAAAAAGCAGTTTTGATGTAAAATGCAGTATTTTTCACTATTCATTAAAAAATGAACATTGTCAGAAAAATACCAAAAATTCACACAAGGTAAATTTTGATGTCCCAATCATAAAGAATAAGTTTATTTTGACAAAAATAGTTTATAAAATTGTCAAAATAAAGATTCAAAAATGGTTTTCCATCAAAAGGCACTAAAACAATCTTTTAAGAATATTAGTGTATTCCATGCTTAAGATTGGATTTATTTTCATTTTAAGCCTCTAAAACACTATCTTAATCATTAATAGACATGGATAAAAATATCTATTATTCATTACTTACTTGGGATGTTACATCCTTCCCCCCTTTAGAAAATTGCGTCCCCGCAATTTATTTACTTATCAAATAAATGGGGGTACTTATCCCTCATTGCATTTTCAGATTCCCATGTTGCCTCTTCAATCATGTGGTTTTTCCACAAAACCTTTACCTGATTAATCACCTTATTCCGTAACACTTGCTCCCTGTGGTCAAGAATCTGGACTGGTTGTTCCTCATAAGATAGGTTCTCTTCCAGCTGAACTACCTCTGGACTCAAAACATGAGATGGATCTGGCATATACTTTCTCAACATCGAAATGTGAAAAACATTGTGTACCTGAGATAAACTCGGAGGTAAAGCCACTCGGTATGCAACTGATCCAACTCTTTCCAGAATTTCGTATGGTCCAATGAACCTTGGACTCAACTTTCCTTTCTTACCAAATCTCATCACACTTTTCCAAGGAGAAACCTTGAGAAAAACATGATCACCTACCTCGAAAGATAGATCCTTCCTCCGGTTATCCGCATAATTCTTCTGCCTGCTCTGAGCTGTTCTCATGTGTTTCTGAATCAGCTGAACTTTTTCTGCCATCTCTTCTACCAATTCTGGTCCCATCAACTTTCTTTCACCCACTTCATCCCAGAAAGCTGGAGTTCGACACCGCTTCCCATATAATGCCTGAAATGGTGCCATCTGTATACTGGAATGAAAACTGTTATTATATGAAAACTCAACCAAAGAAAGATGTTGGTCCCAACTTCCCTGATAATCCATAGAACAAGCTCGTAGCATATCCTCCAATTTCTGAATTGTTCGTTCTGACTGCCCATCTGATTGAGGATGAAAAGCTGTACTAAAATTTAATTCAGTACCCAACGACTTCTGAAGTCCTTTCCAAAAGTTAGAAGTAAACCTGGGATCACGATCCGATACAATGGAGAGAGGAACTCCATGTAACCTGACTATCTCTTTAAGATACAAACGGGAAAGTTGATCAAGAGAGAAAGTATCTCGTATAGCAAGGAAATGAGCAGATTTGGTCAAGCGATCTACAATAACCCAGATTGCATTATTACCTCGAGATGTCTTCGGTAATCCAACAACAAAGTCCATGGATATATTCTCCCATTTCCACTCTGGCACTGGTAAAGGCTGAAGCATCCCTTTCGGTAACTGCCGCTCTGCTTTAACCTGCTGACAAGTCAAACACATCACAGTAAAATCAGCAATATCTCTTTTCATTCCATCCCACCAGTAATACTCCCGCAGATCTCTATACATCTTAGTACTGCCCGGATGAACTGAAAACGGAGAACTATGAGCTTCACACAACAACTCTCTCTTCAACTGTGAATCACAAGGCACACACAATCTCTTCCCAAATCTCAAAACGCAACCACTATCAATGTTGAATTCATGCAACTTACCTTTCTGAACCAGCTCTACCCTTTTCTGCAACTCACTGTCTTGCTTCTGTGCTTGCTTGATTCTATCTGATAGAGATGATCTCACTGATACCTGAAACAAAACAGAAGGACTTCCTGCACCAACAACTTCTATGCCAAAGTTCATCAAATCCTTAACCAAAGGATCACGTTCCAAACGCAACATTGTTAATGAAGCATTACTTTTTCGACTCAAAGCATCAGCCACTTTATTTGCTTTTCCCGGATGGTAATGAATTGTACAATCATAATCCTTGATTAATTCCAGCCATCTCCTTTGTCTCATGTTTAACTCTTTCTGAGTGAATATATACTTTAAACTTTTGTGATCGGTATATATTTCACACTTTACTCCATACAAATGATGCCTCCAAATTTTTAAAGCAAAAACAACAGCAGCTAATTCCAAATCATGTGTAGGGTAATTTACCTCATGAGTTTTCAACTGTCGTGAAGCATAAGCAATTACCTGATCATTCTGCATTAGGACGCAACCAAGTCCTTTCAATGAAGCATCACTGTATATAACAAACTCACCATTCCTGGAAGGTAGTGCCAAAACTGGAGCATTCACCAATCTTCTTTTCAATTCATGAAAACAATCATCACATTCTTTTGTCCAGATAAACTTAACACCCTTCCGAGTTAGCTTAGTCATTGGACTAGATAACCGTGAAAAATTTCTAACAAACCTTCGGTAATAGCCCGCCAAACCAAGGAAGCTACGAATCTCGGTTACATTTGTGGGTCTTGGCCATTCTTCCACAACTTTTGGTTTTGCAGGATCAACAGTTATTCCATCTTTAGAAACAATGTGACCAAGGAAAGATATTTGTTGCAACCAAAACTCACACTTGCTGAATTTCCCATACAATTTATTTTCTTTTAAGGTTTGCAAGATAACCCTTAAATGTTTTTCATGCTCCTCTTTACTTTTAGAAAACACCAAAATATCATCAATGAAAACCACCACAATCTTATCCAAGAACTCATGGAAAATTCTATTCATTAAGTCCATGAATACAGCAGGTTCATTGGTTAGCCCAAAAGGCATTACTACAAATTCATAATGGCCATATCTCGTACGGAACGCGGTCTTCGGAATATCTGCCTCCTTTACCTTCAGCTGATGGTACCCCGATCTCAAGTCAATCTTTGAAAAAAACTGAGCTCCCTGGAGCTGATCAAACAAATCATCGATATGAGGCAAAGGATATTTGTTCTTAACAGTGAAATTATTCAAGGCTCTATAATCAATGCAAAGTTTCATAGAACCATCTTTCTTTTTAACAAATAAAACAGGAGCACCCCATGGTGATGTGCTAGGTCTAATGAAACCTTTCCTTAATAAATCTTGCAATTGCTCCTTCAACTCTAAAAGTTCAATTTGTGCCATTCGATAAGGGGGTTTTGAAATTGGCTTAGCATCAGGAACTAAGTCAACAGTAAACTCAACTTCCCGATCTGGTATTATTCCAGGAAACTCATCAGGAAAAACATCAGGATACTCATTTACCACTGGCACATCATTAATCTGAACAGTTCCTTTATTTTCAACGACGTGTGCAAGGTAACATTCATTTCCATCTATTACAAGTTTCTCGGCCTCTTCATAAGTTATCAAAAGTAATGGTTCATTATTGTAAACAAACTGAAAGTCTTTCTGAAAAGAAACTTCTTTAGCTCTACAGTCAATCTTAGCATGGTAAATAGAGAGCCAATCCATACCCAGGATAACATCAAACTCTAATAGAGGTAGAACAATAAGGTTTGCAAGTAGGTTCTTTCCACAGATAAGGATAGGAAGATTCTTATAAATTCTTTTTGCCTCGACACTTCCCCCAGCTGTTTTTAACAAAAGTTCAGGAGTCATTTCTTGAGATGGTATTCCCATTTTACTAGAAAAGGTTTCAGAGATGAAAGAATGTGTAGACCCCGAATCAAACAACACACTGGAATAGTCTGAAAAAACAAACAAAGTACCTGATACGACTTCATTTGGTGGCCCGACATCTGCTGAAGTAGTTGCAAAGGATTTCACCACCCCTTTCTGCTTGTAGTCTAACTGCTTACCATCACTCAAGCTCCTTGTCGGACACTCGTTTGCATAGTGACCCATCTCATTGCACTTATAACATTTCACTAACTGTAAATAAAATTTGTTCTTACCTTCACCTTGATCCTTTTCAGTGCAATCACGAGCCTTATGTCCCATCTTACCACATCGGTAGCACTTCCCAGAATTCAGAAGACATTCCCCAGCATGCCTTTTGCCACATTTATCACAAACTGGAAACTTAGTTCTCTTACCATCAGACTTCTTTGAAGAATTCTTACCTTTCTCCTGCCACCTCGGTCTCTTCTTCTGCTAGTTGTTATAGAACACTTGGTCATCGGCAAACTCCATTTCCACCTTCTCAGCACATCGAACAAGCTTTTCATAACTTTTAAACTCACGAGAAGCTAATGCCCTTCGATACTTTGGCTTTAATCCTGAGTAAAAACGATTTATTTTACTATCAAGGTCCCAGATAAAATTGGGAGCATACCTTGCCAATCGAGTGAACCTTTCTTCATAGGCAGCCACTGAGTCTTCCTCTTGCCTCAATTCCAAGAATTGCTTTTCCATCCTAAGTCGAACAGGCTTAGGAAAATACTTCTCAAGAAACATACCTTTGAATTCATCCCAGTCAAGAGCATCAATCTCATCGGCATCCCGGATATTTTTAACCATAGACCACCACTGATCTGCTTCACCCTCCAAACGGTAAATAGCAAGACTAACCTTTTGATTGTCTGAACACCCCATGACATCAAAAATCTTCTCCAGTGCTTTAATCCACCCTTCAGCTTGCACAGGGTCAGATGATCCTCTCAATGATGGGGGATGTTGCCTCATGAAATGTTCCACCACTGACATGTTCCTCTGCGGTTGATCTGGCTGATCTCGTGCATGGATACCACCACCATTTATCGCCTGAGTCAACTGCGCCATTACTGCAACAAACTGTTCAGTTCCAATTCCGACCATTTCTGGATGCTGATTCGGAAGATTATTTCCTTCTGTATGCCTTCCTAGCACAGCTTCCCTGTTTCCTCTGCGGAAAACCATTCTGAACAAACATGTCTTAGATGAAGCAACATGGTAATCTTTAAATGCTATATCATTTCGAAAAAGAAAAAAAAATATTTTTGGATAATCATTTAATAGAATTCTAACTCCTAAAGTTATCTAAACCGACCTCTGATACCAACTATAAGGCCCCAGCCTTAAACCTTACTTAATCTTGTGTTATTACAAGATTACACATTGAAGATCTTTTCAGGTTTAGAGTTTTAGAGAATTAGATCATAAAACTTGCATTACATTCCACATATAAACAAAGTGGTTACATAAAGATAGTATTCTTCATTCCCATCAATGGAACACACATTTAAAATAAAACATGGATTAATTCTTGACACATCCTTGACTCTATCATCTTATCATGTACCTTTCCCTTGACTTGTGAAAAACATTTCAAAAACTTGGGATGAGCATAAAAACTCAGTATGGGTTATAAAAAAAACATGGAAAGGAAACATGAGTTCATATATAAATAAGAATGAAATCATACTTTACCCATAAAACATAGGCACTTTAACATACCTCATAAAATCATGAATAAATCATAGAAATCATAAGACATAAAGGTAACTTGAGGCATTCATAACATTCTTACGTAGGGAGTAACCCTCTTGGTTACGTTTGGAATACCCATCACAGTATATTCCCTAAAATCTCTTCAGAGAAACCTTAACGTTTCACTCCTTCACGTTACCCAATGCAATGGAGAGCTATAACGGGCTCACCCGCCCTTAGTTTATCACGGAACCACCCATTTTCATAATAATGCCCAAGAACCATAACATAATCATATCACATAAAACATGCATAAAGGAAACATAAAATTTCCACATTTCAATCACGAGATATCAATACAACACATTGATATAAAAACATTATGAAAACCATTTTCAATACCAAAGTAAAACATGGTATTTATTTTTCTTTTAAAAAAGAAGGTATGGCTTGTAGAGGAAGCCAAAACTCAAATAACGGTTACGACGGCGGAGAAGTCGTTGTCGCCGCATACGTACGAAAAAAAACATTCCCTTTTGACGTTTAGTAAACGCTTCGTATAAAAAAGATTCCTTTTGAATAAACGTAAAAGTCAAAGGGGTTTATACACCGTATAAAAGAAAGTTGTGTATAAAATAAAATATGCCTCAACGAAAGGAGATTGAGGCGAAGTCCCATACAAAGATAATTTTTAAAATAAAATAGATACATTATGTTTATTCACTATAAGTACACATAAATAAAGTACAAATACAAGATACGACATAATAATATAATGACATAATTTGAAAGTAGGAGATTAACCCAAAGAATGGAAATTGGGTTAAGAAGTTCCCATACCTCGTATCTGACTTGACCCGACCGTTCTTTAAACTCCTGAATAATAAAATTTAGTTAATCTCTACTTGATTATGAATCTTTTCCAAGTTCATTATTCCTTTTATACCATGTTATGAACATCATGTAATCATTTAAGTTAATAATGTTCATTTTGTCGGTATTTGGTTCCTAAGTCAAAAATAGACTTCTTATACTTACATGTTGTTAATTTGGTCAAAGGTTCATTATACCAGAATGATATTCATGATGTAGATATCATATATGTCATATATATCCAGTACCTGCATTCATTTATAATATTACATCACATTTAGAGGTAAGAAATGAAATGCACCGTTCATGGAGACGGTAAGCCGTACGTACGCATGAACGCTACTTCCATTTCTATTTCATATTTTCTGGAATGGAATCATAATGATATAAGAGTATATTATAATTCCAGTATAATAACATATATAATATCATTAACTTTATCCTTTACACATCCCACATATGGTATTAACGAATCAAATCACTTTCAGGGGGCGGTAGTCCGCACTTCCTAAAATGAAGATATCGTGTTTTACCCATAATGGAAACCATAAAGGTATGCCCAAAAAGAAAAAAACAGAAGTTTAAGGAAAACATAAACATGTTATATATCATATATAAAAATAGTGACATCATAATGGCCACCTTTGAAGGTGTTAAATGAGTGTTGAACAATCATCGTTTCGGGAGGCAGAATTTTGCCATCCACGGAAACCTTATGTTCTTTAACCATTTGATGTAGTTGTGTGAGAGTGTAGCTCAAATATATCTTATAACAACATCCTAGTATATTGAATATACTGGTGTTGTTACAAAAGAAGTAAATAAAAAGAGTTTAGGGGGTTGGAGAAGCAAAATAAAACAAATGAACTTGAGAGAATGAATTACCTTTAAAAAGTGTAACTCCTTTTGAGTTGAGCCTAAAGGCTTCCTTTCAAAGGATTCTGCCCAAAGGGAATCCTCTAGGATGAGGAGAGGGATGTGGAGAGAGCAAATGGTCAGGGGTTGGCCGAGCCAATGGCTTGAAGAGTGTGTGAAATGAGGTAGAGGTGGGGGCCTTTTATAAGAGGAGAGGAGGGGCACTTTTGGAAAGTAAAGAAACATTACTTTATTTGAAAATGTGTTTCGGTTTTAAAAGGTCCCACATTGATAGAATTCGTGGATAAGGTGATAAGGCATCGAAATACATTCATCCAATTGGTTTTGGACATGTGTAGTTCATAGATTTTATATTATCTTTCCATTTTATTTAAATCGTCAAATAATGATGTCATCGCTGCATCATTATTATGTCATAAATAATTAAATTTATTTAATGTCTAAAAATTATAAAAAAAATTACTATGATGTAGGAAATCTTTTTAGCTTTCCATTGAATATTTATAATCAAAATTTGGACTTGTATAACCCCACTTAAAAATTGTTTTCGCAAAACATATTATGTTTGTGTCATTTTCACTTTAACATTAAATAAAAAGTAATTTATGTCATTTCCCAACAAAAGTGGATCCATGGGGTCCCCAAGTTGACCCAGGGATTTTCTTGGTCGGCCATGACACAACCAATAAGGTTGGGACATGTGTCTAGGTCATTTTATATTATTAAAGCATTATTTATTCCTTAAACTACACTAATTACCACTAATCGCGATTAAAAACTTAATAAGTTACTATTCACCAAAAAATTATTTTAATCTCATTGAACCACATTTTACTTCTTAATAACAACCATGTATGTCGGATTTTCAAAATTCAATACACATTAGTGGTAAACTTTCATTTAACTGAAAAAATCAGTTTGCTTGATTACCACTTAGTGGTTTCACTATTCATCAAAAATTGAAGTTTTTCAGAAAATTACCAAAAATTCACCCTAAGATATATTTGATATTCCGAATTCAAAAATGAAGTCTATTTTACAAAATTCAAATCATATAAGTCACATTAATTAATTTAATAATTAATTCCCGCTGCCCGGGCAAATAGCGTGTTTTTACAAAACAATAAGTATCAAAAGATTGACACCAGTTTAAGTCTAATTCCAAAGTGCAATTGATTCCAATGACCACCATTGGATAAATTGGTAAAAATATATTCTAATTTCACTTCAAAACCAATTCAAAACATAATCTAATCATATAAATAAATTAGATTAAAAAGCAGTTTTGATGTAAAATGCAGTATTTTTCACTATTCATTAAAAAATGAACATTGTCAGAAAAATACCAAAAATTCACACAAGGTAAATTTTGATGTCCCAATCATAAATAATAAGTTTATTTTGACAAACATATTTTATAAAATTGTCAAAATAAGGATTCAAAAATGGTTTTCCATCAAAAGGCACTAAAACAATCTTTTAAGAATATTAGTGTATTCCATGCTTAAGATTGGATTTATTTTCATTTTAAGCCTCTAAAATACTATCTTAATCATTAATAGAAATGGATAAAAATATCTATTATTCATTACTTACTTGGGATGTTACAATGCAGGGTCATTGTCATATTTTGGGCATAGAGGAATAGACGATGTGGAAATAATTGATGCCTTTAGTGGAAAGATGCATTGGTTTATGCATATTGGTGTCTAGGATGGCACCAGAGTTTTGGGAATGAGTTGAATATGGTCTTAACTGCTTATTGTAATGCTTAATTCCTGTTTGAATCTATTGATCATATGATGTACAGTTTTCTTGGTTATCTCCAATACTTTCCCCATTACTCGAGTTAGATGGATATATGTGGATTCATTACATTTTTCGTATATTTAAATATTTTCGTAGATTACCCGGTAATATGGAATGCAATGTTGTTAATAAATGAAAACATGTTTATCACACAGGTTTGGATCTTGTGGGGATACAATATTCAGGTTATATTACTCAAAAGTTGTGGAATCTGTTTTTCTAAGCATAGAATGCATGCAATTTTCTTAATAACAATATAATTTAATGTTGAAATTGATAATGGTTAATTGCTATTAATTAATTAATTAACTTAAAGTGAAAGTAATGAAAATGAATAAGATATTTTAATGTTTCCCATTAAACTATTTTCTTTCTTAATGGATATCTAGTCATTGTATTGGCAGTCGAGATTCAGCGATATGTTAACCATAGTTCAGTCTGGGAAAATATTATGACCATAGTGTGGTTGTGAGACATTTTGTATGTTCTACATATATTTTTTCTATATACTACTCCATCCTATAATTAGAGGAAATTGAAACCCCAAGGATTTTCATATATGTTAAGTGTTTTCCCAAACATTAAATGGGAGGATTGATGGATGACTAGCCCATTTAAACAATAGATCATATCTTGTTAGTTAATTATGATGGTATTAATGATATTTAGTTTCCACATATTTGTGTGTTGTGGTTTTTAATGGATTCTTTTTCATTACAAACACATATATTATAGATATAGTTTCTTAATTACTACTATAAGTATAACAGGTATGAGTTTTGATGACCTGATTATCCTTACTCGTTGTGTTGTTTGTGATGCATTGAGCTATAATACATGATATATTATGTGAATTATGTGGGATATAGTGGATCCCATAAACAACCTCGTTACTTTTGTTTATGTGGACAAGGTGGTGTGATGCATAAGGTTCATGTTGTGGTGCTTTGCCCAAGTGTCAGCAGACCAACCTTCTTGGAGAGAGATGCTCAGGACTTGCAATTTGGGGGTATTGCGATATAGTAATAGGGAAGTGGTAATGGGTAACCTTGATATAATATTTTATATATTATTCTCTAGAATGAAATTTTTGGTGCGACTATCCATGGTGAGGTTGGTAACATAGTATATCTATTTAGGTGATGAGTTTGTATCACTTGTTGTTCACTGTAATTTTGAATTCTCTCTTTACCATTCCATGAGAGGTTATAGGTAGGACACTAGTGAGTATACTATTACACTCAACCTATATATATATATATTTTTTCATCTCAATTTAAATAAGTTTGAGATCAAGCTCGTTAATACTAGTATGGGGTTTTTATAGCATTTTGGGATTCAGGGTTATTGTTTTCCATACCTTTATTTTATTACTTTATGTTTTTCTTTCGGTTTTAGTAGTTATTGAATGATATTATATATGTTCACTTTGGATTTCCTTTTATATTTATGTATTTCTGGGAGTTGGTTGGTTTATGTCTTATCTATCTCTTTCACATGTGTTCTCTTAGAGGGTAATTACTCCGATATGTGTGTTGACTATATCCATAGTGATATTAATCTATATGTGCATATTGAATACTAGACTCAGGATTCACTATCTCTATTCTCTAATTTTCAGCCCAAGAGGTGAGCACTTTGTGGTGATGGGCTAATGATAGATTTTTATCAAAGATATGGTTGCAGGATATGATGTTGTTTGGAGTTAGCAACATGTGAAGTTGCATGGGCAGGTAGGTAATTGATGCTAGCTAAGAATAGAAAGCATTGAAAACAAGAGAGACCAGCCCATACATGGGTATTTAGGGCCCCATGTGATATGATGCATGGACCTTTACGATTAATGTGGTTAATAAATAATGTGATATGAGTTTCAAGGTACATACCTAGGAATAGATCATGAATCATTCTTCTTTGTACGTGTGTTTGATTGGGTAGATCAATGTAATGTTGAAAAAATTAATGAATGATAACAACTAATTAATGGTAATTTATTCAATATTTTAGGTTGTAGAGGTATTAAAGGTTTTTTTTATATTAATGAATTCTTGTTGAAACCCTTATGATGTTCAGGTAAAACATGTTTAGAATGTGGTGCCAAAATATTTCCACAAAGTGTAGGTTGATGAAGATGAGACTTACTGGAGGACGCTTCAAGAGATTCAGTGCCAGAGACTTCTGAGGTATAGAGATCGATTTCATATGAAGTCACTAATGAATATTCATATTATATTAAGATAATATTCAATTCGATTTATGATCAGAATGAGGACTAGGTGTCATTTGATATGACAATGTTTCATATGGAAGAAAGGAAGTCGTCGTTCAAGTCCCTTTGATATTGTGATGAGTTTTTAGTATCATAGGAGGAGATCTGAGATCATTTTTGAATTGAGTTTCATTTTATGACTAAAAAAGTTTCCAGTCTGTAGGAGAAACTTACCCATCAACAAGGGACATCCAGTGTGTGAGTGTTTTGGATCCATTACAGGCACCTTCTGTGATATTCTTTAAACCAATTTCTGTATGAGGAGGTTATGGAGAGTAATTTTGAAGAGTCTTTTCATCCAAATATCCTGCACCAGGTCACCATGTTTATGTTAGAGATGCATCTCGAGTAGATAGTGAGGGAAAATGTAATCGAGAGGACGTTATCTAGATCTAGATCATCATGGGAGGGGAGTTGTTAGGATTCTATAGGTATCAAAACTGTGGTCTGGGGTTCTAATTTATTAGGACAAAAAGAGATTCTGATCAGCAGGGGTAGGTCCTAGGACTCAATGCAGCATCTATATAGGGTCAGTGGCCCTTATTCCTATAATTAGTGTTTGGACATAGGTTTTTCTTTTAGAGGACAGGGCCATCAGCGGAGAGAGTGACAGACCTTTCTACGTAGGTAGTTTGAACTAGTTGTTCCACTTTATGTTCCACCACTGAGGCAGTTCCATCTTGGGAGTAATAGTAGGTTTCTCTAGTTTTGGATTGGTAGATTTTAGATGTGGCAGGTAGAGGATATCCCTAAGACACTATGTATCCTCATAGAGGAAAGATAGTATATGGATTTGATTTTGAATATGGTCAGAGAGTACAAGGAGTATGTTGTTGTTATTTTCATCCTTTATTCTTTTCATTGTTGGGTGATCCAAACATAGTTCAAGCTACTCATTTCGAATTTTTTAACTCGGTAAATTATATATTTGATTTGGGAGATACATGCTCCTTCATTTCAAATAACATCTTCAATTCATTGATTTACAGTTATAAATAATTTTGTTTCTCTGGTCATTGACAACACTAGATAGAGGAGATACTGAAAATTTTGAAGTATATAGTGCTTGTGGACTAGTGTTGGGGAAGTACTGGTCATGGGGAGAATTCCAATACCTATGGACACAACAAAGTTATATTATCCTTCAAATGGATTGGATGTATTTGGTGTGGGCTATCATGGATTTATTGGGGAGAAAGTCTGGGTTATTTAATGTCAGCGTAGCGATAAAACTGTTTGGTGGTGAGAGATTTCCTCAAATGGGACTAAGATATATTCACTCCAATTCATCAATGATGAATGAATTGATACCAAGTTAATTGGATTTTTAGTAATAAAAATGTATTTGGGTTTTAGGAGAGTACATTAATGTCTTGGAAATATATGTTGTAGAACTAGACCCTCGATGAGAGATCAAGTTCATGATTGATCTACAGCCAGGTGTTTCTCCTATATCGATGTCTACATATATGATGACACATTATGAGCCAAGAGATCTATGTATACAGCTTTATGTCCAATAGTAACGTAATTTGGTACACCAGAGTGTGTTACCCTGTACTGCACAATTTATGATGGGGAAGCAGGCTACCGACAATTAGCAGTTTTGTATTGATTAGCATCACATAAAACAATTGATAGGGAAGAAACAATATACACTTCCCTGGATTCAAGATTTATTCAATCAATTGAATATTGTATGTTGGTTCTAAAATATTGATATAAGGTCAACATATCATCAATTGCTTGTAATGTATTAAGATATACCAAATAATAAATTCCATTGTCAATATGTGAATAACGAATTTATTGTAATATTGTTTGGAGTGATGAATACTCCTACTATGTTCAAGGGGTTAATGAATAATATGATCCATGATTTCATGGATATTTTCATTGTGGTTATCATCAACAAAATTCATGTGTTATCCACATAAAAGGAAGATGATACATGGGATCTATATGTTGTTTTTGTAACGCCCCGACCCCAGCTACCCAGAGTCGGTGCATTACTTCGTAACATTGGCATGATCACAAAAGATCAAGTCTCGAATGACCGATTAGTTTAGTAGAATTGGAAACACTAGATACATTCATAAGTATTACATTACATCATAAAGTGAAAAACTAATAACAAAGTCTTCATATTCCACACTCATATCCTCTTCTGACTATCCCTGTAGGTCATTCATAAAATACTTCTTCACATCCTAGAAAATATTAAACCATTGAAAGGGGTGAGCTCAGATGCTCAGTAAGGATAACAATATTGCGGAAGCTTTCATAAATAAACATTAACATTTAAGGCAATGTATAACTAAAACAAAAGCCTTTTAAACATTAACTTCAACATAATATGGAAAATGTAAAATGAGATAATGCCATTTACTTATTCACATGGATATTCTTCTGGTCGAATAATCACATGAAATATCAATAACCACTTTCATAATGAGGAAATGTATAGTGCTGGACATTCTGAAACATTTTGTCAAGCCCTCGGCCAAGATGTCTAAAATGATTAAGGCCTCAGCCTAAACCATAAATCAAATTGGGAAAGGGCCTCAGAAAATTCCACGTCTAGTTGTCTCATGAGACCTACCGATGCATCGAGGAGCTATAGCGGGCTCCGCCCGTCACTTATTAAGTCCAATACATTCCTCATATGAACAGGTTTAAACATATCATAAACCATAACATAGGCGTATCACATAAAACATGCATAAAGGAAACATAACATTTCCCATTTCAATCACAAGATATCAATACAACACATTGATAGAATAAAACTTCATCAAAACCATTTTAAATATCAAAATAAAAGAAAAGTATAACTTGGTATTTATTTTTCATTTTAAAAAAGTTATGGCTTGTAGAGGAAGCCGAAACTCAAATAATGGCCACGGCGGCGGAGAAGTCGTTGTCGCCGCATACGTATGAAAAAAACATTCCCTTTTGTCGTTTAGTAAATGCTTCGTATAAAAAAGATATTTTTTGAATAAACATAAAAGTCAAAGGGGTTTATACACCGTATAAAATAATGTTCTGTATAAAACCAAATATGCCTCAATGAAAGGAGATTGAGACGAAGTCCTTAAAAAGATCATTTTTAAAATAAAATAGATCTATTATTTGAATTCACTATATTTATACATAAATAAAGTATAAATACAATATAGGACATCATGACATAATTTGAAAGTAGGAGATTAACCCAAAGAATGCAAATTGGGTTAAGAAATTCCCTTACCTTGCGTCTTGTCCTGACTCGACCGTTCTTTAACCTCCTGAATAATAAACTAGAGTTAATTTATATTTACGTAAGAACCTTTTTCATGTTCATTATTCCTTTTATATCACTTATTACCATGTTATGAACATTATGTAATTATTTAAGTTAATAACGGTCGTTTTGTCGATCTTTGGTACTTGAGTCAAAAATAAACTTCTTATAATTACAAGTTGTTCATGTGGTGAAATATCCATTATATCCAGAATTATATTCATGATTTAGATATCATATATATAATATATATACATTATATACATTCATTTATAATATTACGTAACATTTAGAGGTAAGAAATGAAATTCACCGTTCATGGAGACGGTAAGTCGTACGTACGCATGAAAGCTACTTTCATTTCTATTTTGTATTTAATTGAATGAAATCATAATGATATAAATGTATAATATAATTATAGTATAATATAGTGTATAATACCAATTACTCCATCCTTTATACATCCCACATATGGTATTAACGATTCAAATCATTTTGAGGGGGCGGCAGTCCGTACTTCCCAAAATGAAATTATCCCGTTTTACCCATAATGGAAATCATAAATGTATGACATAAATGAAAAATACATAACCTTAAGTAAAACATAAACATATTATATATCATATATAAATATAGTGACATCTTAATGGCCACCTTTGAAGGTGTTATATGAGTGTTGAACAATCATCGTTTCGTGAGGCAGAAATTCTCCATCCACAGAAACAGTATGTTCTTTAACCATTAGATGTAGGTGTGTGTAAGTGTAGCTTCAATTATTATTATAACAACATCCTAGTATATTGAGGATACTGGTGTTGTTACAAAAGAAATGAATAAAAAGAGATTGAGGGGTTGGAGAAGCTAAATAAAAAAAACAACATTAGAGAAGACATTACCTAAAAATCGGGTAACTCTTTTTGATTTGTGACAAAGGATTCCTTGGGAAACATTCTGCCCATAGTGAGGCTTCTAGGAGTAAGGGAGGAATGTTGGGAGGCTATTTGGGCAGAGTTTGGCCGAGCCAAATGGCTTGAATGTGTGAATGAGGTGGTAGAGGTGGGGGCCTTTTATAAGAGGAGAGGAGGGGTACTCATGGAAAGTAAGGGAATATTACATTATTATACAATGCGTTTTGGATTCTAAAGGTCCCAAACATATATAATTCATGGATAAGGTGATAAGGGTTCGAAATATACCCCTCAAATAGTCTTTGGACAAGTGTATGCTTTGAATTGTACATTATCTTTTCATTTTATTAAAATCCTTAAATAATGAGGTCATCACAGCATCATAATGATGTCATAAATAATTTAATTTATTTAATGACTAAAAATTAGAAAAAAATACTATGTTGTAGGAAATATTTTTAGCTTTCTAATGACTATATATAGTCAAAAATATGACTTGTATAACCTCATGTATAAATGGCTTTAGTAAAACATTTCATGTTTGTGTCATTTTTTACTTTAACATTAAATAAAAGGTATTTATGTCATTTTCTAACTAAAGTGGCTCCATGGGGTCCCCATGTTGACCCATGGATTGTATTGGTCGGCCCTGGAACATCCAATGAGTGTAGGACATGTGTCAAGCTCATCTCATATTATTAAATCATTATTTTTACCTTAAACTACACTAATTACCTCTAATATATTAAGAACTTAAAAGTTACTATTCATCAAAAATTATTTTAATCTCATTGAACCACATTTTAATTATTAATGACAACCATGTATGTCAGATTTTTGAAATTCAAAACACAGAAGTGGTAAAATTTCATTTAAACAAAAAATCAGTTATTTAACTACCACTTAGTGGTTTCACTGTTCATCGAAAATTGAAGTTTTTCAGAAAAATGCCAAAATATCACCCTAAGCTATAATTGATATTCCAAATTAAAAAATTATGTCTATTTTACAAAATTCCAAACATATAAGTTGCATTAATTTATTTTATAATTAATTCCCGCTGTCACATAAAATAGCGTGTCTTTAAGAAACAATTTATATCAAAAGATTGGCAATTGTTTATGTCCAATTTCAATGTTAAATTAATTCTAATGACGACCATTGGATAAAATGGTAAAAATATATTCTAATTATACTTTAAAACCAATAAATAGTATAACATATCACTATAAATTATTTTGATTAAAAAAGTTGTTTTAAATATTTTTCACTATTCATAAAAAATTAGAAGTTCTCAGAAAAATACCGAAAATTCAACATAGGCTAATTTCGATATTCCGAATCCAAAAATGAAGTCCATTTTGAAATATAAAATTTCTATAATTTTAAAAAGTGGGTATTACTATTCATAACAGCTACTTTGATTAGTGGCGGTGTGTTAGAACTCGAACTTGCATAAAATGCAAGCTATTGCATATTTAAAAGAGAGGCGTATCATGAAAGCTCAGGGTGTTACATTCTCCCCTCCTTCAATAAATTACGTCCTCGCAATTTGAAAATTTTCTTTGAAAATAAAAGGTTGAAAATAGAAAATACCTTTGTGGAAAACCCACATCAGAAATAAGATTAATAAAATTTAGCCTTAATAAGAGGGAAAGGGAAATGAAAAAGTCACCACCTGATTATGATCTTGATTAGGAGAACATTGGTGGAAATTAGAGACATATAATCTGAGGAAAAACATAAATATTTGTAGGGAGTGATTAAGGTCATCAATTACAATCAACTGTCAAATTGAGGGCCTCAAAGCCTTCAATCTATGTTGATTTAAAATATCATCAGTTCAACAAGACATAAGTTATTAGGATAACAAATTTTTTTGTTTTAATATCCCTTTACTAAAGTTTAAGAATTAATTTATTCATTGTATAAGAGATAGGTATATATATATATTTATGCTTGACAATTAGTGTTTCAACCTTCAACTCACTTTTCACTCAAAAAGATAATAGAACTCAAAAATATTATACTTATCCTAATTGTATAAGGTTCCAAATGTTAAAACATAACATTTAGATTAGTAAAATTATTTTTTAATAACCAGGGACTTCCTGTAGGCTAGTGGTAGGAAATAAAGGCCTGTCGCACTATGGTTGTGGGTTCGATTCCTGTCGCTTTGTCCGACGCAATGGTTATGCCCCACCCTGCAGGTTGTCCTTTTCCTAAAACTATAGTATTATAATATTCCAAAAATAATCTACATAAATTTTTTAACCTCTTACAATATTATCCAAAGATCAACTTAATCCACTCCAACCTTTATAGTTATCCAAAATACCTCTGTCCAGACTTTCTCTAAAAGGTCCTTTAATTCCAAAATCAATTTATCAGATTCCCCAAACAATGTAAAGTTTCTCTTATTGTCACATACTAAAAATATGATTACCTTCATCATATTAAAACCTTACTGAAACAACAAGTACTGCAGTACAATCCTTATACATATATCACATTATTCTAATAACCAGAATATAATCCATGAGTCCAAAAGCACCAATACATTAATTATTCCGCTTCAACTATAGTAACAGCATTAGATTGTCCTTGATCTCTTGGCCTTTTCTGAGGTAAGTTTCCCTGATGCTTAGGACATTCATTTGCATAATTCCCCATTTCCCTACAATTGTAGCATTCAACATTGATAGCCTCTTTCTTTCCCTTGCAATCACGCACCTGGAGACCTTTTTCTCCACATTTATAACAAACTCCCATTCCTTTTAGGCAAGTACTAGGGTGATTCTTCCCACAATTATCATATAATTGAAAATCTTTCTTTTCCCTTTTTCCCTTTATTCATCTCTTGTTCCACGGTTCTCTTCTTCTCTTGCTTTACATTGTTGTCATAAGACTTATAGAATTCCTTTTCTGTCTTGATAGCACATGAGACAATATCTTCGTATGACGAGAAGGATTGTGAGACTAATGCTCGACGAGGAAATGGTTTTAACCCATCAAAGAAACGATCAATCTTACTCCTTGGGTTATGTATATAATCTGCAGAATTCCTCGCTAACCTTGTAAAGTTGGCCTCATACTTTGCGACATTCTCATCTTCCTTTTGTCTCAGACTCAAAAATGTCTTTCCATATCTGCTTGATGGTCACGAGGATATTATTTTTCTAGGAAAAGCTCTTTGAACTCCCTACATTCCATATTCGATATGTCATCATCTTCCTTTGTGTTTTGAATTAGCGACCACCACTAATCGGTATCTCCAGTGAGGCGGTAAACTGCCAAGACAACCTTCTCCCTTTCGCTACTCCTCAAGGCATGGAATATTTTCTCTAAAGAGTTTATCCATTTCTCAGCTACTAATGGATTTGTACCCCCATTAAATGTTGGCGGTTGTTGCCTCATGAAGCGGTCTAACATTGATCCTCCACGTTGTGGATCAGGGCGATCCATACGAGTAAGGTTATTATTCATAACTTGAGTGAGTTGTCCCAGTATGGTAATATGTTGATCAGCACCAGTTGTATCTCCAGATCCACAATATTTATCTTGAGTAGGAGGGCAATCCCTACACGGAGTGCGTGAATTGATACGGTTTCCATTCCTTCAACTAGGCGCCATTTCTATACAATGGCATAAACTAGATGAGTTTACGAATCAAAATACATAATTCCATACTTGTAAAACACTTAACATAAATTGAACTAATTATGGATATAATCCATAATCATAAAAAGGTTTTCTTTTAGGAAGTATATACTCATAACCGTTCATAGTGGTTTGTAAAGAAAACGAGAATTATCTTAAGCATATCCCCCGGGAGTGTCGTAACCAAGAGTGCAGCAAGGCCCGTTGTCATGCACCAGTTCCCATTCAAGTCTAGCTCAAAGCGGTGTTTTCGGATTTTACCCCTAGGTACATCTGTTCCAGAGTCTCCTCTACCTGCTCGTATCCAGACATGGATGTATTACTCAGAAAACTCAAAAAATCTCTATAATACCAAAATTCTAGAAAGTTTTTCTATACTAATCCTTAAATTCTGTCTTCGGGCTATGTGCTCTAGTCAGAGTTTATCTAAATCAAGCTTCCAAGGTTAGTACTAAACTGCCTCTGATACAAACTGTAACGCCCCGACCCCAGCTACCCAGAGTCGGTGCATTACTTCGTAACATTGGCATGATCACAAATGATCAAGTCTCGAAAGACCGATTAGTTTAGTAGAATTGGAAACACTAGATACATTCATAAGTATTACATTACATCATAAAGTGAAAAACTAATAACAAAGTCTTCATAGTCCACACTCATATTCTCTTCTGACTATCCCTGTAGGTCATTCATAAAATACTTCTTCACATCCTGGAAAATATTAAAACATTGAAAGGGGTGAGCTCAGATGCTCAGTAAGGATAACAATATTGCGGAAGCTTTCATAAATAAACATTAACATTTAAGGCAACGTATAACTAAAACAAAAGCCTTTTAAACATGAACTTCAACATAATATGGAAAAAGTAAAATGAGATAATTCCATTTACTTATTAACATGGATATTCTTCTGGTCGAATAATCACATGCAATATCAATAACCACTTTCATAATGAGGAAATGTATAATGCTGGACATTCTGAATCATTTTGTCAAGGCCTCGGCCAAGACGTCTAAAATGATTAAGGCCTCTGCCAAAACCATAAATCATATTGGGAAAGGGCCTCGGCAAATTCCACGTCTAGTTGTCTCATTAGACCTACCGATGCATTGAGGAGCTATAGCGGGCTCCACTAGTCACTTTTTAAGTCCGATACATTCCACATATGAATAGGTTTAAATATATCATAAACCATAACATAATCATATCACATAAAACATGCATAAAGGAAACATAACATTTTCCCTTTCAATCACAAGATATCAATACAACACATTGATATAATAAAACTTTATCAAAATTATTTTAAATACCAAAATAAAAGAAAAGTAGAACTTGGTATTTATTTTTCATTTTAAAAAAGTTATGGATTGTAGAGGAAGCCGAAACTCAAATAATGGTCACGGTGGCCGAGAAGTCGTTGTCGTCGCATACATATGACAAAAACATTCTCTTTTTTCTTTTAGTAAATGCTTCGTATAAAAAATATATTTTTTGAATAAACATAAAGGTCAAAGGGGTTTATACACCGTATAAAAGAAAGTTGTGTATAAAACCAAATATACCTCAATGAATGGAGATTGAGACGAAGTCCTTGAAAAGATCATTTTTAAAATAAAATAGATCTATTATGTGTATTCACTATATTTACACATAACTAATGTATAAATACAGGATAGGACATCATGACATAATTTGAAAGTAGGAGATTAACCCAAAGAATGCAAATTGGGTTAAGAAATTCCCATACCTTGCGTCTTGTCCTGACTCGACCGTTCTTTAACCTCCTGAATAATAAACTAGAGTTAATTTATATTTACTTAAGAACCTTTTTCATGTTAATTATTCCATTTATATCACTTATTACCATGTTATTAACATTATGTAATTATTTAAGTTAATAACGGTCGTTTTGTCGATCTTTGGTACTTGAGTCAAAAATAAACTTCTTATAATTACAAGTTGTTCATGTGGTGAAATATCCATTATATCCAGAATTATATTCATGATTTAGATATCATATATATAATATATATACATTATATACATTCATTTATAATATTACGTAACATTTAGAGGTAAGAAATGAAATGCACCGTTCATGGAGACGGTAAGTCGTACGTACGCATGAACGCTACTTTCATTTATATTTCATATTTAATGGAATGAAGTCATAATGATATAAATGTATAATATAATTACAGTATAATATAGTGTATTATACCATTTACTATGTCCTTTATACATCCCACATATGGTATTAACGATTCAAATCATTTTGAGGGGGCGGTAGTCCGCACTTCCTAAAATGAAATTATCGCGTTTTACCCATAATGGAAATCATAAAGTTATGCCATAAATGAAAAATACAGAAGCTTAAGTAAAACATAAACATATTATATATCATATATAAATATAGTGACATCTTAATGGCCACCTTTTAAGGTGTTATATGAGTGTTGAACAATCATCGTTTCATGAGGCAGAAATTCACCATCCACAGAAACAGTATGTTCTTTAACCATTAGATGTAGGTGTGTGTAAATTTAGCTCGAATCCTTATTATAAAAACATCCTAGTATATTTAGGATACTGTTGTTGTTACAAAAGAAATGAATAAAAAGCGTTTGAGGGGCTGTAGAAGCTAAATAAAACAAAACAACATTAGAGAAGACCTTACCTAAAAATCGGGTAACTCTTTTTGATTTGAGCCAAAGGCTTCCTTGGGAAATCTTCTGCCCAAATTGAGGCTTCTAGGAGTAAGGGAGGAAAGTTGGGAGGGTATTTGGTCAGATTTTGGCCGAGCCAAATGGCTTGAAAGTGTGAATGAGCTGGTAGAGGTGGGGGTCTTTTATAAGAGGAGAGGAGGGGTACTCTTGGAATGTAAGGGAATTTTACATTATTATACAATTCGTTTTGGATTCTAAAGGTCCCAAACATATATAATTAGTGGATAAGGTGATAATGGTTTGAAATATAACAATTAAATAGTGTTTGGACAAGTGTAAGCCTTGGATTGTACATTATCTTTTCATTTTATTAAAATCGTTAAATAATGAGGTCATCGCTGCATCATAATGATGTCATAAATAATTTAATTTATTTAATGTCTAAAAATTATAAAAAAATACTATGTTGTAGGAAATCTTTTTTATCTTTCCAATTACTATTTATAGTCAAAACTATGACTTGTATAACCCCATGTAAAAATTGTTTTAGTAAAACATTTCATGTTTGTGTCATTTTTTACTTTAACATTAAATAAAAGGTATTAATGTCATTTTCAAACTAAAGCGGCTCCATGGGGTCCCCAAGTTGACCCATGGATTGTCTTGGTCGGAAATGGCACATACAATGAGGGTAGGAAATGTTTCATGCTCATCTCATATTATCAAAACATTATTTTTACCTTAAACTACACTAATTACCTCTAATCGCGATTAAGAACTTAAAAGTTACTATTCACCAAAAATTATTTTAATCTCATTGAACCAAATTTTACTTCTTAATGACAACCATGTATGTCAGATTTTTGAAATTCAAAACACAAAAGTGGTAAATTTTCATTTAAACAAAAAATCAGTTATTCAACTACCACTTAGTGGTTTCACTATTCATCAAAAATTGAAGTTTTTCAGAACAATGCCAAAATTTCACCCTAAGCTATAATTGAAATTCCAAATTCAAAAATTATGTCTATTTTACAAAATTCCAAACATATAAGTTGCATTAATTAATTTTATAATTAATTCCCACTGTCACAACAAATAGCGTGTTTTTAAGAAACAATTTATATCAAAAGATTGGCAATTGTTTATGTCCAATTTCAAGGTTAAATTAATTCTAATGACCACCATTGGATAAAATGGTAAAAATATAATCTAATTATACATTAAAACCACTCAATTGTATAACTTATCACAATAAATATATTTTCATTAAAACATTTGTTTTAAGTATTTTTCAATATTCATAAAAAATTAGAAGTTCTCAGAAAAATACCAAAAATTCAACATAGGCTAATTTCGATAATCCGAATCCAAAAATGAAGTCCATTTTGAAATATAAAATTTCTATAGTTTTAAAAAGTGGGTATTACTATTCATAACGGCTACTTTGATTAGTCGTGGTGTGTTAGAACTCGAACTTGCGTAAAATGCAAGCTATTGCATTATTGAAAGAGAGGCGTATCGTGAAAGCTCGGGGTGTTACAGTTTTGGGAGTTCTTCAATGTTAGATATTGTTTGAGATGTTTGTAAAGTGTTAATTTGGGCTCGGGAAGCTCATTTTTTTGGGAATGATGTATCCCATTAGGGATTGTATGCGGATCAATAAAAAATAGAGGCATTTTTTTCTTGTCTATCCCCTAGAAAATTGAAGATGTGTAATGATTCCATGGTCTTCCAGGCTATTAAATTAGGTCTTTCTCCATTTTTTCTCTGGATTCAACTCCTCTGGTAATGTTTACCATAAATGATTAGGCATTTTTGTGGGATGATTAGTGAAAAAAAAAATTCAAGTATATCATGGAGATGTTGGTCAGTGCCCATTTATTTTTCTACCTATAGAAAAACAATATTTTGGGGATTTGTATGATGATTCATGTATTGGTTTGGGTTGTGTTCTGATGTAGTTAATTTCTAACATTTCTTTTGGATCTTGGTAATTACATCACCATGATTGTAACTACTCCACCCATGATCTAAATATGGTGGTAGTGGTTTTTTCTTTACTGTTTTCATGAAATTTCTTTATTAGCAAGGGTTTCGGGTTCTTCACCGATCATATCAACTGAAGGTATGTATTCTCCCAATGTGACCTGAACTTGAATAAAAAAATTTGGTGGTATTCCATATAGTGTTATGAATTAAAGATTATGTATGTACCTAAGAAGGGAACTTTTGTAGAAGATGTGTTGAGGAGGAATTCATGCATCGATGCAGTGTGTGAATGTGTTGATTCCTAGAGAGTAATGGAAGATCATTCCTCATTTCATCTAGATATAGGAGAATTATATCAATGTGAATGCCTTTTTATACTATGTTTCATTCATCTCTAATATAGAATGTGTATCAGTCCTTCTTTGGGGATCATGAGTTGGAGGTTTGTAGAGATCATGTTGTTTGTGGTGAGTCCCCTGATTCGTGGCCTATAGATAAACAACAGTAATTGTTTTTTCTTGGAAGGATTTTTGTACATTTTTAAATGCATGAGATGTTTCTATGAGAGTTCCATATTTCAACTTTTGTGGTACATCCTGGCATGAAAATTAATTACTTAGATTTTAGAGTTTAGTTATCGTGGCTTACAATGATGCGTTCCGCCGTAGATTTGTATCTCGATGTTTGGTCTGCAAGAATGTGAAGATAGAACACTATGTTCCCAATATTTTTCTCCAGCCATTAGATGCTCCTTAGTGGAAGTTAGAAGATATATCTATGTACATTGTTACCTGCTTAACTCAATATCATTGTGTCTATGACACTATATGGGAGGTATTGGATTGTCCAAAAAATCAGTTCACTTTATAGAAGTCAATGAGGTGAGCTTAGTGAATGATTTGTTGAGGTAGTCTCTGGAGGATGTGGTGAGAATGAATCGGGTCATAAAGATGATCAATTACAGTAGAGAACCATTTTTTACCTCTTGGGTGTGGAGAGGTCTCCATCATGATTTTGGTTATCAACTAAGCATTATCACTTCATTTCATCTGAATATGGATGGTCAGATAGAGGAGACCATCTGGACTCACGAAGACATGGTTCACTCTTATGACCAAGAATTTGTAGGTTTATGGAAGAGGAAATTTCCATTGTTAGGGTTCTCTTACAATAATATGTTTCACCCCACCCATGGTCTGGGACTGTTTGAATCCATGTTTGACTAAACATTCTGATTGCAATTATTCTAGACTCGGGTTGGGGATTCAGTGATTCTCAACATAAAATATCTATAGAACGCCACCTGGATGATTCAACTGATTCTTGAGAGGATAAATGTAGAAAATTATCATCATAAATCCTATTAAAATCATAGGATTAGTCCAATGGAGTTTAAATTTTGGTATTATGTGTATTAAAAGATGACTACCCACCATGTGAAGGGATTTTTTGGTTGTGTGATTATTCTTTATCCCAATTTTGTTTGTCCTTTCGAGATATTGGATGATGTTTGAGACGTGGTGTATAAGATAGCACTTTCCTCATAGATGATCCTGATACATAATGGTTTTTACATGTTTCATATACTTCATTATCATCATGACAACTATAATGTCTTCGATTGGGGGAGATTGATGTAGAAGATGATGAGACCATCTAAGAGTGGCCAATAGAGATCCAGGAATTTTAGGAGATCATCATGTGTTGGAATGATATCTCCTTAATTATTTTGTTTTAGAGTAATGTTCGCAAGGAGGAGTGTACCTATGAATGTGAGTTATAGATACATGCTCCTTATCTTGACATGTTCTTTATCTAGCTTCTCTTTTGAAACATTGTTTGTTTTGTAGTTGTAGAACTTTTTTGGATTACGAGATGGATCCCTCTATCTCTTGTTACATGTCATGAGTTTCCCTCTTTCGTTAGGAGGCAAAGACTCTCTGGGAATTCCATAGTCTTTCCATGTTTATATTCATGATATTAGATTGGTTTATAATTCCACTATTGGTTTGGAAGAATTGAAGAGTAGTTTATCTTAAAACTGTGTCAATCCCCTTATTCTTGGATGGGGGTGGATGAGATCCTATGGTGGTGAGAGAATATAGAAGTATCCCAAGGTGTGGAAATTCAAAAAACACATTTTATGTTTCTTCTTTAGTTTGGTTTTTGATTCCCATGAATGGAAATTATTTTAGAGCTATTTAATATTATGGTATTGACTTATGTGGATCGACCCTTTGTGTATTTTCAAAGACAAAGGTTCTCGGAGGAGGTTCATAGACTTTTTGGAGGGAATTGGATAGTAGATGAGGGAAATGGGATATTTTTTGTTGTGAAAGAAAGTTACATGATGTGAGTATATGTTTCACAATGTGTAATATATGAGGGACTAAAAAATATATAATATGAATAGGTGAGAATTTTTCGGTGAAAACTAATTCTGATGATTACATTGATGTGAATGGTGATTACACATCTTGTAATTCCAGGATTTTATATATTTTAAGACACTTAATCCACTCAGGTGGTCAAAAACTATTGATTCAGGAACCCTCTATCGACTCTAGGATGCCTAAAAACCCCCTCTTCAATGTTTTGGATTTTCATTTCTCATGGATCGTTTCCTAGAGACCATCTTTGATTCGTGGGGACTCGAAATGATCTAAGATTCATTTCCTTATATTTCTTGATGTTTCTTCCAATTATATAAATTTTTATCATTTTCCTTTTATAAATTTGATGGAGGATGATCTCTCATGTTTCTAATGGTTTTTTCTTGGTTGCTGGTTGGTGCGGTTGTTCTGAGGCCACATCAGTTGGGTGGAGTTCTTGCGGGAGAGGTGATCAGTGATCTGTTGTGTTTTCCATTATCGTGAAAACAAAATTAACACCATTTTTAGATTTTGGATTCGTTGATTCTATAATTATTTATGTGAAATCACAGAGAAATAATTATTTATCCATTTGGATCTCATTAAAATTATAAAAAGATTTATTTGAACTGGATTAATGAATTTGAATTGATCATACTGAAAAGTTTCATCATTTTACCTTGATAATTGTTTGCCTCTTGATTTTATAGATAGTGTGATATCTATTATTTTCTTATATTTGAATGTTTTATTTATTTATATTGGTAAATAACATCATTCTCAATTTAATTGATAAATAATTGGAAAATGTAAATAAAATCAAATTTTAATTGAATCTATTTGTTGTTGTTTGTTGAATTGGTTAATAAAACCAATGCATGATGATTCTTTTTTATAAAACAATTACAAGAATTTAAAATTAATTGGATAATTAATTTTTTATATCATGAGATTGATTATTTGGTAGATTTCATTTATTTGGAACCTATGAATAATCAATTCAATAATTTAAGACGGAATAGTATCTAGTTGTGTAATAAAAAAAAGATGCATTGTAAAACCTATGTGGTCTGATTAATTGTAAAGTACAATTGACTTGTGATTTGGATCCATGAGAGATCCTTGTGTTGGATGGATGAATTCTTTATTTTATGGATGAGAGATCATTGTAATGTTTTTTTCCGCTATTTTTGATATGATTTTACCCTAGAAGGATGTTTTTGTTTATGAGGAGGGGATGGAAGAATGTGATGTTTGCATGGGATGGCTGAGCATGGAGGGATGTTGTAGTATGTGGGGTATGGAGGCCCACATGATGTCGAAGAAGTTGAATCCCAGAGTGGTGAGATGCCTTAGATTATTCATGTGGGTGTAGGTGATAGAACCAGAGATGATGGAATGGGATGAAGCTGGGCTTATCCATTGATATAAAATCATGATAATTTTTTTATTTTCCTTTTTTCTCGACTGAGAACTTGGTTGTATATTAATCTCGTTTAACATACCCATTTATTTTGGTATATTAATGTGTTTGGATTATTACACTGTTTTTTATATTAGGATGTTTTAATAGAGTACATGGTAGTTTGGAAACTAATATTTTTAATAAATAAATAATTGTTTAACCCTTGGGTAGGAGCTTGATGAGATGTAATGATGAGTTTATAATTTTTAAAATCCGTGGACTCTGTTTTCTTATACTTGGAGGTCATGAAACAATGTTGTAATGCTATTGTGGAATGTGATAATGGTTAATTATTATAAAAATGTAATTAAAGTATTGTGAAATTTATGAAAATAAATATGATAATTTATTGTATATCCTTAAATGGTAGTTTTCTTATAGGATATAAATTTTTAGTAGTGTTATCTTAGAAAATGAGTTATGGTAGCTTCTATTGAACATTAAAATAGGTGATCCACATAGTGTGGTTGTTAGGTATATTATATCTGTTACATTATTTTGATTTTGTATACTACGCCACCATTTTATTTAGGAAAACTAAAACCATAGGTATTTTGAGTGATATGGGGTCTTTTCCCCCAAAATATCGATGGAAGAATAAATGGATCACTACCCTCAGACCATAATCTATTCTCGTAGAGGTTATGTATGATGGTATGGATGGCTATTTATTTACCCATACTTGTGAGTAGTGTTGTGTCTTGGGTTGTGTTTATTTAATCAAAAATATATTCTGTATATTATTTTCTAAGGACTACCATAGGTATAACATGTATGGGAATTGATTTCTTGAGGATCCTCACATAGTTTACGAGATGTGATGGATTGAGGAATAATACATAATGTCTGATACACATTATGTAGGTTTTGGTGGCTCTCAAAACCCACCTGGTTATGTCTAGTTACATGGATGTGGTGGTGTAATGAACGAGGTGCATGTTGTGGGGCTTCAGCTAGGTGTTTTTGGGATCTTATTTTTAGGGAGATATGCATAGGACATGTGATTTTGGGTAAGAGTTTAAAATTAGTGGTGATGTGGTAGTGGGGTACCCTTTATATTATTTATTATATTATATTATCTTGTATGGGATATGTGGTGAGGGATTCCCTAGTGAGGATGGAACTTTAGTATACCTATTTAGGTGATGAGTTAGTTTCACTTTTTTTCATAGTGTTTTAGAATTCAGTATTTACATTATAATGAGTGGCTCCTAGGAGGATCCTAGTGATATATATAATTTTTTCAGGTCAGTTGGAGTAGGTTGGAGATCAGTTTTGTTACTACTAACTTGGTGGCCTTCAGGATCTCTAAGGTTATTTTGGTTACGTTCATCCATACCTTTCTTTGTTAACTTTAAGTTTTCCATTTACTTTTAGTAGTTCTTTTATGAAATTACATATACGCACATTCGATTTTCTTTTATATTTTAGTCTATGTGAAATTTGGTTGGTTTATGTCTTGTAACTCTCTTTCACATGTGTTTTTCATAGAGTTTAATGCCACTCATATGTGGGTTTATTGTACCCTCATTGCTTGTCACAAACATGGGGCCTACAGCAGGGGTTAATCAAGTTTCACTATCTATCATCTCCCATTTCTAGCCTTGGTGGGGAACACGTTATAGTGCGGGGGTTGTTAAAAAAATTGAATAACTTATTCATTTTCAATGACACAAAAAAGATAACATTCATTTCCTGCTTTAATAAAATTCCTTATATTACTAATATATTATCATGTATACGAACATAATTTTATATATGAATTGAATATGATTATGAAAATTGAATATAAACTCATTTTATATGAATTGAAACATTGAAGGATAAACCAATGTCCAATAATTCCCAAAATGAAATGAAACTATATAATTGTTAAGATAATAATATTTATTTGAAAAAAAGTCCATACATGATAATATGAAAATTACAATAAATATTTGTTACATGAATAATTATTTTATGAGATTTTATAAAAATTTATATCTTCACATCATGAGGTCAGTGTTTAATTTTACTAGAAAAATACATGGCAAAATGCACGAATCAATAATTAAATATTAAACAGATATAAATTTAATAAACAAATAATGTACCCATCACCCCAAATTTTGTGGTCCAATATTTTACAAGTTATTAAAAATGATTTTTAGGCCCTTTTTATTATATTCTATATGATTTTCATCCATAAAACTTATATTCATATTACCATTTTCATATTGGAATATCCTATAAAAACTAAAGCATATCACTTATTTATTTTCATTATTGACCCAACAATTACAATTTCTGTATTCTTTTTAGTAACGATGTAATTTTCATAAAATAACATAAATGTAAGACTCTGAACATCTCATAATACATTCACCAGATGTTTCCTTAGAATCCTTATAAAAATAAATAATTTAAATTCACCTACCTTTATATTTCCTGAAATATTTAATCCCTATTACTTTTATACATGGAATCTTCTTTTCCTCAATATTAAAAAATTCCCCAAATTCCATCTCAACCATCGTAGAACATAGACATATATCCTCACAACATTCAAACTAAATTGTAACCAAAGTGCTTCATATTTTTTCTTAAATCTATTTTATAATAATTTATTTCTGAAATTATGGTCAATAAAAAAATTATATTCATATTGGGATAATCATTACAACGATTACTCATAAGAAACAATTTAATCCTCCTATATTTCATTCATCTATAACATCATATTTTACATTCAATGTCGAACCACTACAATAAAATA
Source organism: Viscum album (assembly GCA_963277665.1). Classification (NCBI taxonomy): domain Eukaryota; kingdom Viridiplantae; phylum Streptophyta; class Magnoliopsida; order Santalales; family Viscaceae; genus Viscum; species Viscum album. Next base: position 762,737,337 of record OY728119.1, on the reverse strand, counting down.
TATCTCAATGAAAATATGAATAATTTTTTTTTCATTACACAGTTTCAATCTCATACTTTTCATTCCTCTTATTAATCAAATAACATCATTGATTGACTCAAAATTCTGAATTTTAAATAGTAAGTGCTAAATGATTGTTCTATTAATATCTAAAAATTTAAAATATACTTTATAACTCATTATTCTAACCTTAAGTTATTATGTGATACGAGGTTCAATCAAAGGTCATAGGGTTATATTTCTTGAAATGATCTATTGTTGAAATATTCTATTAAGTAAAATTCAATCTCATCAATGAATGAGATAAATCATTAATATAATGATTCAATTGAGTTAACACAACAACAATCTACTTATCTCCAACTCTAATAAGTCAATTTTATTCTTGAAGAATGATTGTATAAAAAAGTCTCATTCATACCAAATTAAATTATTTCTTAAATGGAAAAATATTTTATTATATATATAGATTTTATGAATAGAAATTAAAATACTCCATGTTTATATGAATATAATATAACCCTGAAATTTCATAACTAAATTTTATTTTCATTACAACTTCTTAGCCTCAAATGTTATCTATACCTTTCTTCGATACCTACAAAAATAAACCTTCACATAAAAAACACAAAATTAATAGTTTAATATAAAAATATGTACATTTTTATAATCCTATAAACATTAATATTTAATATTTTATAGTATCATTAAAAACATTATATAAAATTGTGGAAACATCTATACAATGTGCATTTTTTCTAAAAAGATTCTTTTGTATAAATTCTATATTTATTCACAACACTTTTGATTTGTTCTAGATGAGTTACCAATGACAAATTATTAACATTTATATAGTTTAATAACATCATTATTCCATATAAAAAAGAATTGAGAAAAATTTATGAGTTAAAATCTATTAAAAAAGGATAAGAAAAAGGAAAATAATCCATTATTCTAAAAATAAGAAAATCCAAAGGGAAATTTTCAATTTTTACATAAAAAATATTGGGATTAAATTATCATTTAAATTCTTTAAAATAAACATTATTAACAACATATTTTCATAAATGTTTTTTACATTATATTAATAAATAATTCTTAAAAAATATTTTTATTTTGTAAAATCATTACAACTCATGAAGACATTTTTCAAGAAAACCTTCCACCTTTGAAATGACATAATGATTCTATTAATCATATAACCACTTCATGAACTCTATAAGTCACATTATTTCCAATAAAAACATAAAAATCACATCATAACTATATAGTAATCCTAGGACATTATTTTCCACCACTCGGATAAAAAATATTAGAATGGAATAACCTACATGTTTTATTCCTATGTATATCCTTTAGAGAACATGTGATTACAATATTAATTAAAGGAATATATTGGATCAAACCATAATCATATATAACCCCCAATAAATATATCCTGGATAAAACAAATAGATACCTTTAATTTCCTTAAAAAATAATTTCATTAAATAATCAAAAGAATATTTAGTTTTCCCCATAAGAAGAATTGATTATCATTTTTTATAAATTTTTAATATATAAAATTAACAAAACAATTTGTATATTATTTAATTATAACATTGATTAAAAATATAAAAGTAATATTTTTAATGAATAATGATCATGATGAAATTAAAAATGTAGTCATGTAGTAAAAATTAAATGAATAATATTTTCCCAACATTATAATGAATGTTAATAATATCACGTACATGTAATGTTAAAATAAAAAATATTAAACCATTATAATGGAAAAAATTCGAATATATAAAATGACTTTAATAATACATTTTTGTGTAAAAAAATTTTAATACTTGAGTGAATATGGATGTGTAGGAGAATTATATGGAAAAATAATTTAAAATATTCAAAACATAGTTTTAATGACAAATACCTTATCTTGAGTCCCAACTATCAACATATGGCTTTTAAATTATTGAAAAATGAACTAATGATAATTATTTAATTTCATCAGTACTTTTAAAATAAGTCCTTAATTATTATTCAATTTATTTTATTTATTATCTTTTTTATTCAATCAATAAATTAATTATGTTTATGTTGGACGTTTTGTGGTCATTCAGTCCAATATTGCTTCATTTTGTGGATGAGGTAATATGAGTCCTAAAATGGATCAATTATATTTATATAAAATTAATAATTTGAGAAAAATAATATTTATTTTTTAATTTTTGTTTTCTAAATATCGATGAATGGATGTGATTAAACGTGAGTCATGTCATGCATAAATTCAGTAGTCCACATGTATACATGAGTGGTGTTTTTTATTTCCCACGTATGTATGATTATATAGGTAGACAATTTTCAATCTATATATAATCCTAATTATTTTATATAAATCATAATTATTTATTTCATTAATCAATATAAGTATCCATGTGATGTGGTATTGGAAAATAAAACATTAAATCCATTGAGGTGAGGGAATTCACATACATATATACAATGTTTTAATATTTCAAAGAATACAATAAAGTGGAAGAATGGTTGTAAAATCATGTAATACAATTTAACTAATATTCAAATACTAAAAATTTATTTTAATAGTTTTATATATTATTTGTTATTTATATATGCTAAATTAGAAATAGCATTGTATAAATGAAATACCTCCACCCTGGGTAACCAATTTTAAAAAAATCCACAAATATTCTTTGACTATAAATTTGATATGATTGGAACCTCTTGGAAATAGATATGGGTTTTTCATGTTATGTCATTTGTTTATAAATTCGTTAATCAATTAAGTACAATGTTCATTTATTAGTGTGGGATGGATGGGATCTATTTATTGATGAGAGTAGTGACACCCTTTTAAATAATGATAAACATAAAATAATATATTACTATTTATCAAGGTCATGTGTGACCATAAAATCTAATATATAAATAATGGAATGTTTTAGATGAAATAAAAAACTATTTAGAAATAAAATATAGAAATTTTGGTGATTCGAGGCCTTATAATTTCTTTTTAACCCATTAAAATCGGTTTTAACCATTATCACGATGAATTTATTTTACAATGGTAACTTAATTTTTCGACTAAAATTAAAATATAAAAAACTAATTAATTTTAAAATTTTCATTTAAAATATTAACAAAATTTTACATAGTTTTATTCCTATATTATTTAAAAACAACCCTTAATATAAATACTCAAAATACAATGAGAAATAGTTCATTTAATAATGTCTTTGAGCATAAAAAGTTTTGATTCAATAAGGATATCTTATAACTTCTCCATTCTTTATGGTTTTATGTTTTGAAAATCACAAACATTTTTTCTCATGTTTTGATTATTTTTTTAAGTTTTTGATTTTTCATAACATCCGAAAATGTCATTCTGTTATTCTTATAGATATATCATTATGTTTTGTAATGTTGTTAGACTTACAGATCTGTGATTCCATTTTTTCATTCTATCATACTTATAGATCTATCATTATTATTTATGATTCAATTATTATCATTCTGAATCCGATGTATATGTGATTCAGTTTTTTTATTCCATGTCCATTTTATATATGATGTCGATCTTCAATATCAGTTCCGGTGTATATATGATATTGACCATCAATAAAAATTTCAGTGTATATATGATGTCTGTTTCTAATACCGATTCTGATGTATATATGATACTGATCTCCATGATAACGAATCCGGTGTATAATTGACTTTATTTTTGTGATTCCGATTCCAGAACAAATGATATACCTATTTCACAATTCTATTTACTTTTTATGAAGATTATGTTTTCTTGATAATTTTAGAGTTATTTAAATTTATCATTCTAATGATATCAGATTCTAAGTTTTCTTACACTTAAAATCATTTTTATTACTTGAAATGAAGTTGTATAATCTGTTATAAACTAACCATTGAATGTTAAACATGTGTCCAGGTACCTCCAAAATTTAAGGAAAAATATGACCGTTGTAGAGGGCCGACCATTAGAACATTTTACATATAAATACAATCTCATTTGAATGAGAAAAGTACTTCAATTTTGACAATTGACTTCGATAGAATAAAGTTGTTAAGTGATTTCTAGAGAGAGAGGCTCTTGTAACTCTTACTGCTTCGTGCAGATGTTGTGAACATCTTGTTCAGATATGATAAACTAGTTCAAAATTGCTTTGTACAGACTCCGACCATGATTATTGTGGGATTCTAAGATAAGAAGAAAGAGGTTCTGATTTCCTTCTAAATCGAGGGCTTGTGGGGATAGCAAGACAGATACTGATCTTCGGATTGAGTGCTTACCTAGGTTTGGGTAAGACATAATTTCTTGAAAGTATAAATCAAGGGACTATTATCCATGGTTGTTGGATACCCTTCTATTTGGGTTAAAATAATCTTATTGTTACTTGTTTACTATGACAAGTTGGTTTAATTCTTCTTTTGTATGTCAACCTTGTTAAAGTTAGGAAGTATAACCTTCTTATACTTTGTAATTACATTACTCTGATTATATTAAATATTCTATACTCTTTAATATAGAATAATTATTTTAAAAAATTAGAAATGGTTACCTTAAGTGGTCTTATGAATGTTTGATTAACCTTATTAAACTTAACTTTAAGGTTCCAAAGGAATTTTTAAAGTATAAAATTCACCCCCACCCCCTTTTGTATTTGAGTATCTCATTTTTATATATTCGATCATAAAATTGGTATTAGAGGTTGGTTACCTCATACTATAAGTCAATCTAACAATTTATATCAGAGGAGGTCACAAAAATACTTATATCAACATATAAGTTTTCTTGTTCAAGTTTTATTTTTCTTAAGTTCTTCATATTTGTTTGTAAACATTTACAACTAATATGTTTTGTGGAAAGAAATATATTTTTTCAATGGCAGGCATTCATGATCGAGCTTTATCTAATCTCAATCTTTCTATACCACTGATCTTCGATGGAAATTACTATGAGTATTTGAGAGATAGAATGAATAACTCTTTGATAAACACAGGTGTAGACAACTACATAATGTTAACTGGTGATTATAAGTTTCCTGATAAGGAACCTATAATCTTTACTAATCCAGAAAAGGTGTAATACCATCTGAACATTAAGGTGTGTAATACTATTCTATTTCCATGACTAGAAATATATATATCCAGATTTTATCCTTTGAAGTTGCAAATAGTATTTGGAAAAATCTTGATGCAACTCACCTTGGAACTTCCAACGTTATTGAAACTTGAAGAGCTTTGCTTAGGGATGAGTATCATGGTTTCTTCTTCCCTTATGGAGATACCGTATGTAAGGTACAACAGATATGTATGACTATCATTAGTATCTTGAAATCAATGGGTGAGAAAGGTATGAATGATGAAGCTCTTGTAGACAAGATTATAGACATCATACCTAATAAATGGAAATCCAAGAGGACTGCTATAGATGAGAATAGAAATGTTACTCAGATTTCTCTTGCTGAACAATTTGGAACACTTCTTCAACATGAAACCAGAATGAAGAGAGATGATGATAATATTAATAATAATAATGGAAATGGAGTTTCTACTTTTATAACTACTTCAAATCATACGAAATCCAAGACTCCTGAATGAACTATAGGATCAAAATCAAAGAAATTTAGTAGTCAATCTAAATCTAGTAAAAGTGAAGCTTTAGAAAATGAATTATCCAATATTGCTTAGAGGATTAGCAAGATTTTTGGGCAGAAGAAAATTTAATATATTACAGGAAGAAAGATGGAAGATATAAGAAAGATGGAGAAGTGACATGCTGTGAATGTTGAAGAACTGTTCATATTAGACCTTACTGTCCATTTCTTAAGAAAATAGACAAGAATGACAAGATTTATGAGAGAAAAAAGAAGACGTTACACAAATCAATCTATAATAATGTCTTGAAATCCAATGACACTTGGCGTTCCAGTGCTTTAGATTCTGCTGATGATTCGTCAGATTAAGAATCTTTTGGGAAAAAATATTAGAATAATAGCAGGATCGCCATTTCAAAATCATTGTCTTGTTGCTAAGGTATGAACTGCTAAATCCTTAACCAATATTTTGTTAAGTGGATTTTTTTCCTAATAGTGGTTTTTCTTCAGATGAAGAATATTTATCTTCTGATAATGATAATGATTCACTTTCCAAGGAGAAAATTTCAAGATTTCAAATGTTTTATGAAAAGATAAAATTAAAAGTTTCTAAGAAACTTATGAAGAAAGCTCTAGGGAATATATTTTAACAAAATATATTTTAGATCTTCCAAATGATCTAGATGAGAAAAGTGATGTTTTCATAAATCATTCTAAGAAACATGAGGAAGTTAATTCTGAAGAAGGATAAGCATTTTATTGATATTAAAAATCTTTTTTTTGAAAAAAAATGTTATGGAGGATAAAAATAACCCAAAATCTATTATTCCTGAGGATAAGAATTTAGTCAAGAGACAAAAATATGAAATATTTTCAATGAATAAACTTCTTGAAAATTTTATATTTGGTAAGGAAAATTTTTACAATATATACTCTCAGATCTGACCTCATGTTAATATTCAAGGATTAGGTTATTCTCATGAAAAAACCTATTTTTAAAAATAATTATGTTTTCCCTTCTAGATCCCCTTTTTATACTAAATGCCAAAGTGGTGGGAATTTGAAGAAAACTGTTCTTTGAATAAAGTGCAATCCCTTGGGTTTCATAAAAAATATTTTTCTAAACAAATGTGGATACCCAAAATTTTATTGTCTAACAATTACAGATACAAGAATGTTTAGATTCCGAAATCCTAACACTTTCTTTTTCCAGAAAAAGAATGGAGTACCAACATAATATGGTACATGGATAGTGGATGTTTCTGAAACAGGACTGGTAATAACGACTATTTCATGAATATTTTAAAAACTAATTTTGAAAATGTAAATTTTGGAGATAACCCTCTTGGAAAAATTGTCGGTATAGGTAACATTATTCTCCTTGGTAAAACTGTTATTTCAAATTTTCTTTTTGTAAAAGGCCTTATGCACAACCTCATAAGCATAAGCCAATTTTTTGATAAATGTTACCTTGTGATTTTTAGAAATGATAAATGTTTAGTTCATCAATCCAAGGATGATTTTATTTTCATTTCCCTTCGGCATGAGAATGTGCACACCTTAAACCTATAAGACCTTTGAAGTCATAATTTACCTTGACTTAGTGAATTTTAAGATCAATCATGGCTTTGGAATATGAGACTAGGAAACTGTAACATAAGGAATCTTAATAAGATTTATATGAAGTAACTTCTTCAGGATCTACCAGAACATATGTTTAATTCATCGAAGGTATGTGATCCTTGTCAATATTCCAAGAAACATAAATGTAGAATTAATAAAATAATTGAGGTCACAACTTCTAATGCCTTACAGTTATTGCACATGGATTTATTTGGTCTAACATAAACTGGTTGTTTTGGAGGCAAATACTATGTATTTTATCTAGTTGATGACTATACTAGATTTACTTGGGTCTATTTTCTCGCAAAGAAACATGAATATTTTTCATATTCCAAAATCTATAGACCTCAAGTTAAAAATGAGAAAAAACTATCATTGATAACTATTCATAGTGATCATGTTGTAGAATTTGAAAATTCTAATTATTACTCTTTTTGTAGTAAAAATATTATTACTCACAACATCTCAGCTCTAAGAAATCCTCAAAAAAATGGTTTTTTCAGTTGAAGAAATCACATTCTTCAAGAGATGACAAGAACCATGTTGAGTGAATATTTTGTAGCTAAATGTTTTGGGATGAAGTTATAAGTACTACTTGTTATACTATAAATCATGTTTTAATAAGATTGTTTCTTAACAAAACACCTTATGAGTTGTGGAGTGGACGAAAACCAAAAGTTTCTTTACATCAACATTATTGGTTGCAAAGTATTTATCCTGAATATAAGGGTTAACATACATATTTTTTCACCCAAATCCGATGATGGGATTTTCTTAGGTTACTATACTAACTGTAAGGAATATTGGGTTCTTAATAAAAACACTTACACCATGGAAGAAACAATACATGTTAATTTTGATGAAATGATCCTTTTTTTTCAAACAACCTTAATATTTTTTTGATATATTTTCTAAAACTAATCACCGATCTTTGATAGAATATCTTTCAGAGATTGATAATGTTCATGAAAATGTTTCTGAAACATTTACTCCTAATGATTTTCTACCTTATGTTGATGAACATGTTTTTCAAAATCCAAGTCAGTTTTTACTTAGGAATCATCCTAATAATTATATCATTTGAAGTGTTAATCAAACAGTAAGAACTATATGTTATTTAAGGAAATAAGTTCAATATGTTTCATTTATCTCCCAATTTTAACGAAATAACCATGATGAATCCTTGGGTGATGAAGATTGGGTAAAGGCTATGAAATATGAACTCAATGAATTCGTAAGAAATCATGTTTGGACTATCATTGAGAAACCTAAGGAAACTTTTGATATTGTTGCAAAATAGGTTTTTAAAAACAAATGCGATGAAAATGGAGTTATTATTATAAATAAAGAAATATTAGTTGCATAAGGAGATATCTAACAAGAGGGAAAAGTCTATGAAGTGACTTATTCTCTTGTAGAAAGACTTGAATTTATTCCTATTCTTCTATCCTTTGCAACATTCTTTATTCATATACTCTATCCAATGGATGTTAAGTGTGCTTTTCATAATGGTTATGTACAAGAGGAATTATATATAGATCAACCCCTTGACTTTGAAGATACAAAATATCACAGTCATTTTAATAAACTTACCAACACATTATATGGACTTAAACAAGCCCTCAGATCTTGGTATGATAGACTTTTAGGATTTTTGCTTCAAAATAACTATGTTAAGGGAACTGCTAATCCAACCCTTTTCATTATGAAAAGTAATAAAGATGGTTTGATTGTTCAAATTTATGTTGATGACATCATCTTTAGACCAACTCTTCAATCCTTAACAGATTCCTTTTCAAATCTTATGAAATCTGAGTTTGATATTACTATGATGGGTGAGTTTTCATTTTTCCTTGGTTTTCAAATTTCACAAAAACTAGAGGGAACATACATATCTCAACATAAGTATATCAAAGATAATCTTTGGAAGTTTTGTTATGACAATACTAAGTATACAATTACTCCTATTGGAACCTCTAATACTCTTGATATTGATGAATCAGGGAAACCTGTAGATCAAACATCTTATAGAGGGATGATTGGAAGCTTACTTGACATAACATCTAGTCAAACTGACTTAATGTTCTCAATATGATTATTTGAATGATTTTAAGAAAATCCAAAATAATCCCATTAAAAATATGTAAAATGAATCTTTCGGTATTTAATGGTTTCTTTTGATTTGGGACTATTTTATTCCTGTGGAAATGATTTAGAACTTAAAAGTTTTTCCGATGCTGACTTAGGTGGTCATAAAATGGATAGAAAAAAGTACATCTAGAATTTGTCATTTCGTAGAATATTCCTTAGTTTCATGTCCTTTTATGAAACAACACTCTGTATCACTTTCCACTGCTGAAGTGGAATATGTAGCAACTGGAAGTTGTTATGATCAAGTGTTGTGGATGCAACACACACTCACAGACTATAGTATGAGTTTTACTAAGACTCAAATTATGTGTGATAACCCATGTTCCATTGCCCTATGTAAAACCCTTTCACACCACTCTCATGTAAAGCACATAGATATTAGAAGTCACTTTCTTCGGGATCACACACATAAAAGAGATATTATTCATCAATTTATTGGGATGCAAGAGAAACATGTGGATATTTTTAGAAAACATTTTCCTTCTCATAGATTTGAATACATTAAACAGATGCTAGGAATGATTTCTGTATGGTAGGAATTCATACCTACTTCTTGTTTATATCATTTTTTAACATTAAACTACATCGTATTTCATAGGGATTACATATATTTGTTTGCTTTTGTTTCTTTAAACTATTTTTCATTCATTTGAAAATTTATGATTTGAAAATAACGGATTTGATTGGAAAATTTCATATTTGAAAATATCGGATTTGAAAATTTCAGATTAAAAAATTTCAGATTTTAAAATTTTGGATTTGAAAATTTTGGATCTGAAAACATCCAAGAAAAATTCTTATAATACCGATAAATCTCTTAGAGTATCCCAAAATATAATATTTCTTACACTTTATTTTTTTAATTTATGTTTTACTTACTGGTATTTCAAAATTTCTTCAATTCTGGTTTACCTTACTTAAAATGATCAGAATTCATATTTTCTATATCCATTATCGACCGTTAGATCAGATTAGGTTTTTGTCAGCCATTTTATTATCTTAGGGAAGTTGAAAAGTCATAGCTATGACTATATAAGGGGTTCCTCGTTTTTAATTATCGCACCATCCTTACTGATCTCAGTGACAAGTTTCTATTGTCATCAAAGCATTTGTTCCGATTCTTTTGTCTCTATCACCCTAAATTTCATTGGAATCCTCAGTAGATCAAATGCCAGTTAGTAAGATGATTAAGGATTGGTCAATCTCTAGGGAAATTATACTGTGCCCTAAGTTCTTTAAAAAATATTACTCCCTTATTTCTGAGGGGATAAGATCTAATGGATGGGAAAGTGTCTGTGTGGCTAAGGAGAAATCTCATGATCCGATCTATCCTGAACTACTTATTCAATTATATGAATTTGTTACATTATTTCAAAAGAACGGTAAGGATCTGTTTAAATCCAAATACTATGATAAATCATATACCGTCTCCTACAAGAAGGCATCAAATGTTCTTAACATACTGTATAAAGGGGATGCTATTATTTGATCTCATAAACTCCCTGATGAAGGAGTATATTTTGAAAAATTCAAGGCTTTGGATTTTCTCATTCTTAAGTATGTTAAGAATCTGAAGATTACAAATCTTACAACAAACCACAAAATGGTGGCTCTCTAGATGCAAGGTTTTCTTATTCCATGACATGGAGATAAGGATTCTCTAATGATTTGTGATATCATTCTTTTATATTTTTTTGTCAACTTATGGAAGATAAACATGGGGAAGTATATCATTATAACTATACATGAAATAAATGGAAAATCCATCAGATCTCAAATCCTTAAGTATCCAACAACTATTTCCAGGATAAATGTTATGTGTCATCAGGAATTGAATGTTCCACATCGATCAGTCTCGATTCCTTTCAATATTTTGTTACTAAGTGACGAAAATCTAAGTAGGATGAAGGTAGAGTTTTTTCAAAAATCAAACATCATTGATGAAACGGTTTTCCAGAACAAGTTTGATGTTCCGGACTCTTCAATTTTGGTTCTTAAGAAAAGAAAACATGATGAACCGAGATTGCCCGTATCATTTTCTCTAGTCCTAGTTTCAATACCTCCTCCTGCAAAGAAACTGATAGCTTATTCAGAAGCAACAGTTGAAAAATTGAGAGAAATGGATGCTACTAGAAAAGAAAGATATCATTCTTTTGGTCTAAATCCTGCAGAGGCTAACGCTTTAAAAATCAAGAAAACTGAAAATATTGAGATATAAAAGAGGGAGAAGAAGTTAAAGAAGAAATCTTTGGAAGAGAATGTTTGTCAGTTTCTTCTAAAAGTTATAGAAAAGAAATCTCAGGAAGTACTAGAATTTCAAGTTCGTCATAAGAAACCAATGGCCACTCCATAAATATAGAAAGTGAATAAAGTCATATCCTTATCAAACCAGTTCACCAAATGGAATATCAGATAATCCAAGATTATGATGATGATGCTTTAAGGGAAGTAGAAGATTATGTTGTAAATCCTTCAAGTTCAATTTCAAAATCATTTTCAGTAGAACAAGTCGAAGAACATGATGAAGATGAACTTGAGTAAGTAATAGAATTTGAGGGAGAGGTTGAAGTTGAACATAAAGAATAAGTTAAATTTTAACTAGAAGAAGAAGTGGAGAAAGAATATGTTGAACAAAAAGGTGATGAAAAGGAATAATTTCAAGAAGAAGAGAGACAATGAGGATCTCAACATCAATAGTATGAAAAAGAAGAAGATGAATAGAGAGATCTAAATGTTTTTCATGTTTCAAATGAAAAATCTATAGTTTGAGACTCTATTAAATGCATGAATGTTTTGGATGCTTCATCTAATAATAAAATTCCCCAAAAGTCCTATAAAATAATAGAGAGAACAGCTTCTTTATCTCCAAGGGGATTTGAGAAAGGAAAAGATATTTCAGGATCCAAGTCCGCTTCATCTGTCAAAAATGATTTTTTAGAGATATCTTTAAGGAAGTTGGTCAGTAGCATTCCGGTTCTTGCAAACATAGATTCCTGAATTCAAATGATGCAAGAGACCCTGAATCAAAATATGGAGTCGACCAATATGCTTATGGACATGGTTATCAAGAAAGAAAGAGACATCAGTAATCTTTCAATTGATTACAATGCTCATAAGGTGACTTGTAAGAAAGTCTTTAACCATACCTAAACTATCAATGAAGGGCTAAGACAGTTTGGTGACTTCATGGATTCAAAAAAAGGAGCATTTAATACATGTGAAACTATGTTCAACAAGGTCAAGACGTCAATTTATGATAATGATTGTCAACCAAATCATGTTGCTCGATCTATTAGCAGTGAGAAAGAATTCAGAGCTGAATAAGAGAGAAAGGTGGCTTCTCAAGAAGAAAGGATCTTGAGATTAGAAAATAAGAATCAAGATCAGGAGATCCAATTGAAAAATTATGAAGAAGATCATAAGGAATTGAAGAAACTCAAAGCCTTGATAAAGTTGATGTTGTCTGAGAAAAAGAAGAATGGATGAATCTTTTTATTCTGATTTTTTGTTGTAATGTAAACCATATTTCTAAAAATGTTATTAAGAAGTTTCATGAATATATTTCTTATTTTTTCTAATTTATCCTTGATTTACCTTATTGGTATATATTATACTTCTCCATTCTTTTTTCTCTTTTTGAAAATCCCAAAGGGGGAGAATTTATATAAAGGTCGAATTAAATTTCTGAGAAAGATATTCTAGAAAGGGGTAGTATAGAAAGGAAGGTTATTGAATATGTAAGGGGGAGTTTTCTTTTAACAAGAAGTTCTTATCTAAGTGGGAGATATTCCCCTCAGAAATCCCAACTTCAATGATCATGGGGAAACATACCCTATGGAGGAGTTAGTTGTATTCATCCAAAATATTATTCAAAAGGGGAGAGAAGTTTTTTTTTATATTTTTTATCTAAGTCAATATATTCATCATTTGCAAAGTTATTTGTGCTTTCCAAAAATGGGTAGATTGTTAAGTCAATAAGGAAATCTTATGACTTTTCCATTTCCTATGGTTTTACATTTTGAAAATCACAAACACTTTTTCTTAAGTTATGAATATTTTTTTTATGTTCTGTATTTTTCTTAAGAACCGGAATTGTCATTCTATTATGATTATAGATATATCATTTCCATTCTGTCAAACATACAGATCGATCATTGTGATTTATGATTCATTTCTTATGATTCAGAATTCAGTGTATTTGTGAATCAGTTTTATGATTCCTATTCCAGTTTATATATGATGCTGATCTTCAATACTGATTCTGGTGTATATATGATGTCGATCTTCAATACCGATTCCAGTGTATATATGATTCCAATCTCCAATACTGATTCTGGTGTATATATGATGTTGATCTTCATGATGCTGAATCTAGTGTATAATAAACTCCATTTTTGTGATTCCAATTCCGGAACAAATGTGATACCTATTTGAAATTCTGATTTACTTATTCTTAAGATTACATTTTCTTTATAATGTTAGAGCTGTTTAAATGTATCATTCCAATGATATCAGAATCTATGTTTTCTTTCACTTAACTTCATTTATTTTACTTGAAATTATGTCATTAAATCTGTTATAATCTAAATGTTGTATGTTTGACACATGTCTAGGTCCATCCTAAATTTAAGGAAAATTATGACCATTGGAGAGGATCCGAACGTTGGGTTGTTTTGCCAATAAATACATACTCATTTGAACGAGTAATGTACATCAATTTTCGGAACTGACTTCGATAGGATAATGTTGTGAAGTGATTTCTGGAGAGAGTGACTCATTAAACTGTCAGTACTTCATACGAATGACATGATCAAGTGTTCAGGAATGAACAACTTGTTTTAAATTTATTTTTGTAGTCTCTGATCGTACCAATTGTGGGATTCCTTGATTGGAAGACAGAGGATCTGATTTCCTTCTCAATCGTGGGCTTGTGGGGATAGAAGGACAAATACAGATCTTTAGATTGAGGGCATACCTGGTTTTGGGTAATACAAAAAATTTTGAATGTATAAATCAAGGGATCATTATCCGAGGATGTTGGATACCATTCTCTTTGGGTTAAAAAAAATATTATTTTTACTTGTTTAGTATTACAAGTAGTTTTAATTCTGCGGTTGTATGTTAACTTTGTTAATGTAAGGATGTATAAACCTCTTATACTTTGTAATTCTGTTACTCTGATTATATTACTGATTATATACGCATTAAGGTAGAATCTTTCTTTTAAGAAATTAAAAAAGGTTTCTTTAAGTGGTCTTGCGAATGTTGGTTTATCCTTGTTAAACGTAACATTCATCTTCAAAAGGAATGTTTAATGTATACAATTCATCCCCCTCATGTATTTGAGCTGCTCATTTTTATATATTCGATGCTAAAAAATGACCCCACTCTAAAATCATCCATAAAATGGATTTCCTTAAAAACAAATGGGTTATAATGAAAAATTATTGGAATTGTGTAAATTAAAATCTAATCCAAAAAAATTACCTTTTAATTACTTATTTTTGTATTATTTTTAAAAATATTTATCTTATTTAAATAAGACACCACAAAGGTCATATAGTGTAAGTGGTGGATTTTATAAACTAAACATAAAATTTTTTCAAATATATATTTTACATCTTAAATAAATATTTATCATATTAAAATATTATTACAATCTAATAAGTCCACCTTATATCATTATCATTCAATTAAAGTTATAGTATTAGTAAAAACATATTTTCTCTATTCAAAAAAATTATAATATAAAAAAAATATTACAAATTTAACATAATATAATTTTTTTTATGATGAGTTAAATTATTATTTACAGTTAAAAAAAATTGAAATTTTAATATTTATAAGCTCGACATTTAAATAAAACCATATAATTCAAGTAAAACTATTTAAATTGAATAAAATATTACTTTTCAATATAAAATTAACGATATATTATTATATTGAATATGATTCCATAAAATATAATTATTTTCATTAAAATAAAAGGATTTTGATTTATTGTAACATTCTTCATCATGTCAACATATTGTAGGTTAAACACAATATCTATTTCCATTCAACCAAGTCTATAATTTGGTTTCTATTAGTTTATAATTTAAATAATAATTTTTTAATATGGTTTATACATATGTTAAATTATTATAATATAATTTGAATTTGAATCCTTATAAATCATTTTTTAAAATATAGTGTTACTTTGAGATTTTTTACACTACTTGGGGGATAACTATTTTCATTGAATGTTAAATAGTTTTAACATGTGGAACTACAATAAATAATTAAAAATCATTCATATTAAAAAAAACCATTACCTGAAGAGTTTATATTTATTTTTATAAACGTAAATATGTATATGTGTGTGTTCTGTCATGAAAATTCTTCTTTCAATATGAAAAATATTCTATAAAAAAGGATTGAAATAAAATGTTGAATATGATTCAATGAAAATTTTCGATGTATATAAATTCAAAAAAGAGAAGTAGAGAATCTATGAACCATAAAAGTAGACTATGTTCATTCACTCTTAATGGTAGTCTGCAGCAACACAAAGCCTTCCGAGAACCAAATGAATCGTGGAATGATGAAGAAGACATCGCCTCCCGCATACTACATCATTGGAAAGGTGGAGGTGTGGAATTTCAACCCCACGTATGATGTCCCATATTTATTAGATCCCCTATAAACCATATGTTGTAGTAGTTTTCATGACTCCATCCCATGAACCATATGTAGTGGTAGTTTGGGGAACACTGTTCTGCAAACCATATGTAAAATACCCTCTAAAAAATATGGCATCTTTCGTGGAAATGAGGCATAATTTTATGACTCCATGAACGGATAAAATAATAGTTTTTAGAAGTCCCCTATATGGACAACAGTATGAAGAAGACACCCTATGAGGAAAATAGATCATGGAAGATCCATACATGGTCAAAAGTTCAAGGAACATCCTTGGAATCTAGCTCTTATGTGTCCAGCCCTATATGGGTAGTGGTACGTGGGAAACCTTTAATGGAGCACAGTTAGAGGAAGACACCGTATAAAAAAAGGTTCTCGAAAGACCCCAATGAAGACTATAGTCCATGGACCATCCTACATGGCCATCCCTTTTTGGGAAATGGTATGAGGCCAGACAATCATGGATGATAGTTTGTGGATTCTGCGATGCAACCTATAGTTTACGAATGATCATTTACAAAAGAAAGTACATGAAAGTTCCTATAAGACCGATAGTGCATGACCAGCTACTATACTACTAAAAAATGTGTTAAAGAGTTCATTCCCACCATTCTATAATACGATGGAATCTCCCCCTAACATTCTATGGGGATATGGGCCCCATTGAGGTCTTGACCCTCTGGGCTAGTACCTTCTCTATCTTTACTGACACCCTTGAAAAATGGAGATCCGCAATGTGAACTTTTCGGGCTTGTCAATGAAATTTTTTATTACACCCAAAATCTATCACTTCAATTCAATGTGTCTAGATACTTCTCATGACACTCATAAAAAACCCATCATCTACCTCATATTCAAGGTTTATTCGGAACCCCATTGAAAACCACGATCTGATTGTTTCTTATATGCCCAGACACATCCTTTTCATTTATAAATCACTATGTCCCAATCGATTATTGATATACATAGACATCTACAGTGATAAAAAATTGATGGTCAGTGTTCTTATGACACCTCAACCTGAATATGATAAAAAATACCTAGTGGCTCTGGATATATTTTACAAATAAATTGAAATCAACCTAAGGAAAATTTATCCTTAATAATGGCTTTTCCTACATCCATACTCCATAATGGATTCCATACCTTCTATCATTTCTCTTGGTCCAACATCCTCTGGAATCATGGTTTATATGTTCTTTCCCACTCAGGTTCGAGGCATGTCATAACATCCCATAATGATTATACTCTATTTAATAGTCACCCAAACTATATAACTTTAAACTAATGTATAACCCCAAATGATATTCAACAGGGCACTCCTCTTGAGTTAAGTCCCTAACATTCCAAAGGATATGGCTCCCATTCTCATCATAGTATCAGTGGATGAAATTTCTATATAGATAATTATAAGTGGCTATCCTAGATATCAATATGGGAGAATAAATTGGAAAATATAAATCTATTAACCTTCTCTCTATATTTGGGATTCAGTACTATCTATCAGCCAATGATGGAGGATGTGAAATATTTAGATCCACTGCCTACTATTGTTTCTCACACTGAGAATGATTCAGGTGTCCTTAGAGGTTGGTGGTGATCCTGAAATCCTCATAACCCTAAATAATGACCCTCTTCTATGTTATAAGACCCTACTGAAAATAAACTTTGGGAAATTTTTTTCTATCCCCATATAAGATAATAAGACACGTGTCTAAAGGTCTGAGCTCAAATGGGATCGCATTCAATGGTTATATCCAGTCATACCCCCAACAAATTGGGCCTACACTATGGTATAATCCCCATGAAACAATGAAATATGATACCTATAATTCATTCTCTAACCAAAATATGTAGGACACATGTATGAAGGACCTAGTTCATATGGGCCCCCTATATGGTATAACCTACAAAAAAAATTTACTATGAGAACTCAGATTCATTCCCTAAATATGATACATATGATGATTTCTAAAAGCTTGTGCTCATAGGGGATCCCATTCAAAGGTTATCCCCAATCATACCCCCCACAAACAGGGTATCCTCTTCTTTATAAGGCCCGTATTAAACCGAACCACAAGGGCATTGGTTCCTCACTAATTGGGATTCATATAAATCTTCCTAGAGGTCGAAACACGACTACAAAAAAACCTAGGGTTATCCATGCCAAATCACAGGTAGAGAAATTTCAACCCATAAGACCGTGCCTCTTCTGAGAATCCTGGGACCCTTTGGTGTAATTATGACATGAAATCACGACTAGACATGTACTTCCTAGGCATCCTAGACACATGATGTTAAAGTACACGGATGGGTCCTCATTGCATGACATTAAAAGGTTATGTGTCCAATTAAAAAGCGCCGAACAACGTGGGTTATTAATACTCTCACATGGATTAGTAGGAAGCCCATATTATAGTTTATATCTCAGCAGTGAAACAATAATTACCCCAATGGATGATGATAAACTCTAGAGTACCTCACCACATGGTTTAAATGAGAGTTGTTTCAATAATTCCTAATCCAAATATATCCATGATTTATTTTTCAACCAAGGTGTAATCTGTAGACACATTATTGGGAAAGAACGTAGAATTAACCAACCTATGATCAATTCATATATCTATGAGAGTTTCCTAGAGTATGAAATTGTACCCCCCAAAAGGAAGTGATGAGACCTACCTCTTATCCTCTCGACCAGTGGAGTTATTACCTGTATTTGCCCACAAATCCATCAAATGAGCACCTACCTTTGAAAATATGTTCTATTAATCATGGATAATATGTTATTTGGTTGTTTATAGATCCGTGAATAAACCCTTTAGAGACCATCCGTGGAAAACTTACCCAATGTGGATGGATTGCACAAAACACATAACTACCTGCAATCGCCCGCTAGGTCATCAATTTCGGCACCTCCATTTCCAAATAAATAGGATATACTGCCTAGTCCCGGTGTGACCATCCATCCCATCATAAATTGACATGACAAAATTTAGGCCAAAACAAAATAGTAAACCCTATGTGAAACCCTTAATAGTAATACACATTTTGTTACTATCCATCAAACCATTTTGTTTTCCTTCGTATGGCATGAATATGTTGAAAACAGTGTGAATATAATAAAAATTTATTTTATGTTAATAAATAATCATTAATTAAATAATTTTTATATTAATATTTTTAGAATATTAGAATTTTGATAATGTTATAAGATAAATAATTGAAATTTTTAATTAATTAATTCATGTTGGGAATATATGTAATTCATGTTGGAAATACAAGGGATCGGGTGGTCAGATAAATGTATTCCCATTTAAAATTTAAATGTGTGATATACATTTTAATGTGACCATATTTCAAGGATTTGGTTGTCAAAATGCATTGGTTGTGCCAATTATTGGTTCCCTATAGACTATCTTGTGTACAAAAATAATAATAAGGCTAACCCTAACATCATTAATTGTGTATATTTAATGTGAAATTTGGAATGAAAATATCCAAGTGAGATAAAAAAATTTGGTTGGTCATGAAATTGAGTTGGGATAATCAATAATATAAACTATGAAAATTTTAATTTCATAAACTATAAAAGTGTTTTATTTTATATAATTTACATAATTTTCTATATAAAATTATATAAAATGGGTGAATTTACAACATAACAATTTTTCAAGGAGAATTGGGTTATTTTCCTACCAAACGATCAATAGATAACTTTTTTTAGAGTAGTATATTTATTACATATCTATATTAGATAAAAGAAATTCATGACATTCATATGATAAAAAACGTACTATTGGTAATATTTCAAAATCACGAAACATTTCTTTTTTATCTATATTATAAAAAACAATGAATTTATAAAATATATATTGATGTATCAACTTCCAAAATGAAAAACATGTGATATAATTTGAAAATAACATATAATGTTTTATTGGATTTATAATAATTATTCAATATATGTATCAACACTCAATTTGATATCTATGAATACCATATTATACAAGAAAAATGTAAATATTGATTCTTATAGGATGATAAATTACTTTAATATGATATATTTGGAATGATAATGGTATTAGTTGAAAGATATTTTTGGGTAATTATTTTAATTACATATAATAAAAGAAATGTTGGTTTCTATATACGTTCTCAATATGGTTATGTATGTGAATCATTTAGATTTAAACAGGTATCCTCTCTATCTATATATGGATATAAACTTCAATCCAAAATCCTTTTTGGAATGACTTTGATAATTTATTAGGTATTTTGATGTGATTCAGTTTAAAATATCCTTACACAATACACTCATAATGTTGAGGTAAAAAATCACTTTGAAGGTAAATTATAATGTCATGTGATAAAGTAGAATAGAATTTGGAAAAATTCAATTGACTTAGGATTAAATTCCTGGGTTTATAGTAAGATAGGGTCACTGAAAACATTTGAATACTTAAATAAGGAAGGAAAATATTTCAATTATAGATAGTGAATAACATCATCAATGAATGTATTAAAAATATATTAAGAGTACTATAAACAAAATAGATAATATATATCATGTATTAAAATTTAAAAAAAATGACATTTCATATATTATTTTCTAGAAACTACAAATTTAAATTTTTTTTAAAGATATACATGCGTTTCAAATTAAATTAAGATTGATTATAAAAACAAGGTGGTGATTTTTAGGGATCAATGAAGTGTAGATACATCAAGAGAATATATAATAATTTATCATGTGGAAAAAATTTCAAGAAATTTGGATGTTAATTTATCATTCTCTATCATTTGACATTAATTGTACTTTATAAAAAACATATTTTGTTATAGTGAAAAAATATTTTAATGTATTTTTTCAGTTTTCTAATCATGTATAAATTGTTTTCTATAAAATTATATATGGATGAACAAAATTTAAATGATAGTTTATGAAAATAATTATCCAATTTCATAAAATAACACAATTTCAATGATCAATATTCATTTTGGAATGTTAAAATTTTCTTATGATGTAATGAAATGGTATAAATTTTAAATTTATTTTTATTTTTCAACCATAATGATGAAATTTATTATACCATGATAGCATAAAAATATCATCCATGTCTTATATATAATACATTTACATTAATATATTTTATAAAATTTTTTTAATGATAATTTTTATGTTATAAAAAATCATAAAAATACGTGAAATATTCCAAAAATGAAATTTCTAATATTTTAATTTTATCTAAAGATAGACATCTAAAAAATTTTAATATACCGAAAGTACTATTGTAAAATATGATTTGAAAAACAATGCTTTTTATATAAGGAGTTATATTATTTGTAATGTATTAGACCTCTCCGGTCCATTCCATTGTGAAAATATGGGTTTGAGGTGTTCCGGGAGGTCAAAGTGACGTATCCCCAACACTTTGCAAATTTTTTCTTTCTGTGAATAGTAGCTTTGTTGACCCTCAATGAACATTTCCAATAGTAGAATGTTATGAACAATGCATCGGTAACCTTCTGTTAACAACGGCAACAGTGAGGTCTAATAGTAACCTCTCACACCATTGCCAAATTTTTAGTTCTATGAACAGTTCAATCAGAGAACAGTTCTATCAGTAACCCTTAACCGTATCCTCTCTTTCCATTGCCAAATTTTGAGTTCTATTAATAGTTCCCTCGGTGAATAGCTATATTAGTAACCTCTCTTTTCTTTTCCTAGTTTCCAATTCTATGAAAAGTTCTATTGGTGAACAGTTCTATCAGTAACCTCTAACGAAAACCACTATTTATTTTTCCAAATTACCAATTCTATGAACAGTTTTATTTGTGAACAGTTCTATCAGTAACTTCTAATAGTAACCTCCTTTTCTTTTACAAATTTTGAGTTCTGTGAACAGTGTTTCCAAAATGGTAGGTGTATAGTGTTTCCATAACGGTTGTTGAATAGTGTTTCTAGAATGGAAGGTATAAAGTGTTCAATCATTGAGGTTCTAATGATGGGGATCATGAACATTGTACTATCGGTGAGGTTCATGAACAATGTTCAATCATTGAGGTTTTAATGGTGAGGTTCATGAAAAGTTTTCTATCAGTTTGGTTCATGAATAGTGTTCTATCTGTGAGATTCTAATGGTGATATTCATGAACAGGGCTTTTCCATTGCCAAAATTTGAGTTCGTGAATAGTCTTTCCAACTTCCTAATGTTTCGCCCCTTTAGCATTTTCCTTTGACGTAAAATGCATTTAAAGCCATATTTTATTGACTCTAAGGCCTATTTAAAGGCCAATACTCCTATATTAATTATTCATATGGATTGTGATGTTTTTACTTGGTCAAACCGTGTGGTTTAATGCAATCCACTTTTATTGGTAAATTATGTGTATCTTAAACTGTCGCTCCATTAAATCTTCTAAAGGGACGGGATATCTTCCTACATAATTCTTTCTCCATGTTCTCAGGTGTGAGATGCCCGAACATCCCATTTCTTCTCATAGGAGTTTCACTGTCAAACTTTCCTCCTTAGATTATTTCCACTCTATTTTGATGCAACAAAGTTGTATTGAACAATCTTTGAAATATTGTATGTTTTATCATCATTCTTTTGGGGTTCATCTTCTCGTATTTCTCCTTTCCACAATTTAGCAAGCAATATTCATGATTCTAATGGAGTTTTCTTGGTTTTCAGTTGGTACCGTAGTACCGTGGCATCCTAGGGTGGATGTAGTTGTCCCGAGAGGAGGATCGTGACTCGTTGTGTGGAATATTCTCGTATAAAAAATATCATGAACTATTTGAGGGAGGGGATTCATTGCTTACCTTTTATTTTTTGTTTAAATATATAGTTATCATATTTTATCCCACATGATCACAATTAAATTGACATATTAAATATTGTAACTGGATAAAAAAAATTGATATCCACCATATGTTAATGCCTTTTGTTTTTATAGATTGTGTGATATCAATGTTTGTTGTTTTTAGCATTTCATTCTAAATGGAAATTGGTAATGAACATATATCAGGAAATAATTGATAATGGTTTGGATAATAATAAAGAGGCATGTGAATGAATCTGGTTCTCTTGGTTAAAATTTGATGTTAATCAAAATGGTGCAGTAAGCATGTTTAATTATTTGTGATAGCTTACTTATTAGGATTCCCGAATTTGGAACCTATGAAAAATAGTCAGATAATATAAGATGGATTAAAGAACCGGTGGATCGATAAGAGATAACTCCTTGTAGGGTTCTGTGTTACCCTATTTTTTGTTAACGGGCTAAGATCCCAAC
This sequence comes from Viscum album, assembly GCA_963277665.1. Lineage (NCBI taxonomy): Eukaryota > Viridiplantae > Streptophyta > Magnoliopsida > Santalales > Viscaceae > Viscum > Viscum album. The sequence goes on along the minus strand of OY728119.1, from coordinate 762,713,965 downwards.
TATTAAAATGTTTTTTCCCTACTACTTGTATTGTGATGTTATCCTGGATGGCCGTTGTGATATGTGTGGGTATGGAGGCTTCTGGGTTGTGGAAGAATATGGTGCCTGGAGTGGCGAGATGTAGCGGTTTGTGCATGTGGGTGTTGGGGAGGAAACCAGAGATGATAAAATGAGATGGATGGTATTTTTGGATTCTTACTATTTCTTATTGGGTGATTATCTACTTTACTTTTCCTCACTACTCAAAGTAGTCGGTCTTACTTACTCTTCTTCCGAATTTGGTGAAGACACATGGTGTATGCCACGTGCTTTCTTAGTTTATATTCTCAATGGATTATGAGTCTATGGTCTTGTTATAAGCGGTAAAGACTCGACGGGTTGTACATCTACTCATCGTGTTGATCCCCCTTGTGTTTAGTATAATAAATTTTTTTTCTAGAATGCCTATGATTATGGAAACGTAATTCTATAATGAATAATTTTATACATGACGCTATCCCATGTGGTTGGATTTTTATTGAACATAATGATGAGGTTGTAATTTTAAAGGGACATTGTACTTTTGTTGTGATTATAATGAACATTAATGTGGAAATGTTCATTGTTAATGAATGTTTAAAGAATTAATTAACTTAAAGTGTAACTGAAAAATATGGAATGAAGTAATCTAATAAATATATTTAAATGGTTTTGTGCTTATAGGATACCTAGTCTTAGAAGAGGCTGCTCGGAGTCCGAGAGATGTTAGGTACTATTCAGTCTGAGACTAGGTTATGCCCATTGTGTGGTTATGAGATATAGTATATTCTGTACTTTTTATGTTTCTATATGCTACTCTACCCTGTCAGTAAGGGAAACTGACACCCCAGCGATTCTGAGCCCTAGGGGGGTGTGTTTTCCCCAACATTCAAGTGGGAGGATGAATGGCTGCCTACCCGCTTTGTCCACACTCAATTCTCTTGGTAGATACGTGTGCTAGTAAGTACAGTGGTTAGTTTTCCCCATATATGTGGGTAGAGGGTTGTAATGGATTGTGGTTATTCCAACACAAATATTATGGATATAGTTTCCTATGGACTTCTATAGGTGTAACGTGTATAGGTTGTGATGGCTTGAGTATTCTTACTTGGTGTATGGGTTGTAGTGGCTTGAGGTATAATAACTGACGTATGATACACGTTATGCGAGATGTGGTGGATCATGGAAACTGCCTGGTTATTTTCTTGCATGGAAGTGGTGGTTTTGTTTCACAAGGTTCATGTTGTGATGGATCTCCCAGGTTTCTACGAGCAACCCTTTTGGAGAGAGATGCTAAAGACGTGAACGTTGGGCCAAAGTGGAAAACCAGTGGGGAAGTAGTAGCAGGGTACCCTTGATATTATTTATTATATTATATATTCTTGTATGTGTTGCATGGTGAGAGTAGCCATGGTGGGGTTGGGAACTTAGTATACCTATTTAGGTGACGAGTTAGTTTCACTTGTTGTTCAATGTAATTTTGTAGGATTTATATACTTTTGGATGAGAGGCTTCGGGGAGGACACTACTAAGTATACTGTTATACTCACCCTATGTTTATATAAAATGCTTTTCAGATCACATAGAGTAGGTTGGAGATCAAGATGGTTTCTTCTAACATGGGGTTGTAGGAGTTGTTCTGGCTTGTGGATAGTATAGTTTTTTCTTTATTTTGGGTTCTTTTAGTTTTCCCCTTTTAGTTGTAGTACATTTTCATAACATTACATATGTGAACTTGGGTTTTAAGTTATATTTCAGTTTTGAGTTGGAGTTGGTTGGTGTCTATATTATCTCTCTCTTCCGCATGTGTTCTCTTAGAGGGTAATGCCTCCCATTTGTGTGTTTACTATACCCTCAATGATAGTCTCTAACCAAGGGCCTACTGGAGGCAGGTCGTAGTGGTCATTATCACTCTTCTCACATTGCAGGAATCAGAGGGGTACACTTTGTGGGGAAGGGGTTGTGACAGAGTGATATCATAGGTCTGGTTGAGGGATAGGATGGGTTTGGATTTAGGCACAGGTGAGGTTAAATTGGTTGGTAGGGAAATGATTTAAATCATGTTTATCAGGTGATGTAACCACTGGTGATATGCTGAGACATAGGCGTTAAAGGCCCCATATGATATGATGTACGAACATTTAATTTTTGAATGGCTGTTAAACAAGGTGATACTAGATGAAGGGTAGATACCTATGAAATGATCATGCCTCATTTTTCATTTTGCCTATGTTTGAATGGGTAGACCTTGGGATAGGTTAACCTAAAATTAATGAAATAAAAAAATTAATTAATTAATGTTGAGTCTTACATATTCCAGGTTTAAGAGCTCTAACAGTTTCTTATTTTATAGGTATGGCTCTAGATCAACTTCCTCGTCAGTGTTTCACAAAAAATGTCCAGCAGGCTATCCCAACATATAGACATAGAGTAGAGTTTGACGACGTCATTTGGAGTAAGTCACTCCGAGAGTTTCAGCTCCAGAGTTTTCCAAAGTATGAGGGCTCCATTTCATATCCAGTCACGAAAGACAAGTTGGAGGAGGTTTAGATAGGCTTCATTTTGATCCACACTCAGAAGGAGCACTGAGTGACCTTGGTTGTGATGATGCTGCTTGAAGCAATGAGGTAGTGGTGGTTATTTTTCCTCAGGGATCGTGAGGAGTCATCGATTTGATCGGAGGATTTCCAATACAAGTATAGAGTTGAGTTTCTTTCTTCTATGGAGAAGGAATCCAGTCACCAGGGGCTTGTTACCCTTCGAAAGGGAGCTCAACTGTTTGAGAATTTGGAATCCATTTCAGGAACCTTTTACGATATTCTTCAGACCTATTTCAAGATAAGGAGGTTAGGGGGAGGCATTTCGAGGATTCTTTTTGTCTAGAGATCCAGTGCTAGGTCACCCCATTTTTGCTGAAGACGTATCTTGAGGTGTTGGAGAGGGAATAGGTTGTCGAGAGTATTTTGTCCCGAACTGGATCATCATAATAGGGGAGTCATTGTGATCCCTCATAAAGCCGAGCTGTGGTCTGGGGGTCCCGTTTTTTAAGACAGAAGAGATTCCATTCAGCCAGCAGTAGGACATATCGCTTCACATCTCGTTTCTCTGGAAGTATCTACTATCAAGCCTATAGCAAGTGATCAGGGGATTTTTTTCTTGTGTTGGTTTATTTTATCAGTAGCGGAATTTCCCAACCATTCAGAGAAGTCATCATGTACCAGGTGCTCCACTCTAGGTTCCTCCATTGACGCAGTTCCATCCTAGGCCGCAGCAGCCAGTTTCACCAACTTTATATCAGCAGAGGGTAGATGGGGTAGGTCGAGGATAGCCCCGTGAAACTCCCCATCCACAGTGAGCAGAGTTTAGATGTGGTGGTGGTCATCATTATGGTCAAAGAGGCCATGGAGGTGGTCGTGGTCAGCTTCATTCTATTGCATTTCTAGCGCTAGGTGAGCCAGACATCGGTCAAGGTACCCTTTGAATGTTTTCTACCTTGGTATATGCCTTGTTTGATTCAGGAGTGACACACTTCTTTATATAACCTACCATTGTCCACGCTTTGGGACATGAGATAGAGTGGATTATAGTTCTTTTAGGGTTGACTATGACAGTTGGAGGTCGCGCAGACATGTTTAAAGTACGTAGGAACTGTGACCTAGTGTTGGTTTAGCACCACTCTTGGGGATATTTCCTATGTTTATAAATACAACCTTAGGATGTCATCCTTAGAATGGATTGGTTGTATTCGGTGCTGGATATTGTGGATTGCATCAGGAATAAGGTCATTTTCATTGGTGTTGATGGAGAGCCAGTGTTGTTTGTTTGTGGGCGAGATCCTCAGATGGGTCATAGGCATGTTCGGTCCTTATCATCCTTATTAGCTATGATGATGTTTAGTTATTCAGAAGTTCAAAAGTTGGCATTTCATAGGGTCGTTGAAGAGTACCCTGATGTCTTTCCAGAAGAGGTTGTAGCATTACCCGATCAACGAGAGATCGAGTTTCGTATCGAGATTCAACTAGGAGAATATCCCATCTCTTTGTCTACATATAGTATGGCCCCTTATGAGTTATGAGAGCTACATATATAGCTTGATGGTTTGTTACAGTGTGGTTTTTTTTTGTCCAAGTGTTTCACCATGGGGTGACCCAGTTTTGTTTGTGAAGATGGCTGATGATAGTTTGTGGTTGTGTGTTAATTATCATCGCTTAAACAAAGTGAAAATAAATAATCGCTATCCTCTTCCATGGATTGATTATTTATTCCATAAACTAAAGGTTACAAGTTGGTTCTCAAATATTGACTTGCGTCCAGGATGTCATCAGATACATGTAAAGGATGAGGATATCCTGAAGACTTCTTTCTGTTGTTATCATGGGCATTACGAGTTCATTGTAATGTTGTTCGACATGATGAATGCTTCAGTTGTGTTCATGGGATTGATAAATTCTGTGTTCTATGAGTTCCTGTACAAGTTCGTGGTGGTTTTCACTTATGACATCCATTTGTACTCCACATATTAGGAGGAGCACGAAGAGAATATACATGTTGTTTTTAGTGTTCTTCGTCAACATCACCTATTTCAGATGTTTTCAAAGTGTGAGTTTTGGTCTCGAGAAGTCTGTTTCTTCGGTCATGTTGTGTCCAAGCAGGGAGTAGCAGTGGATCCATCGAAGATAGAAGTGGTTTTTTCTGGATAACCCCCCAAGATAGTGTTGAAGGTACGATGTTTACATGGTCTCATAGGCTACTACATGATGTTCATGACCAATTTATCACGAGTTTCAACCCCTGTAACAGCATTGACCCTGAAGGATTAGGCATTCTTATGGACTGATCTGTGTCAGGCAACATTCGAGTATCTAATGTAAATGTTAGTAAGTGCTCCAGTTATTTGTCTTATAGTAGAGGGAGTTCATTTTGATGTTTTCTATGATGCTTTGGATCTGGGGTTATGATGTGTTCTGATGTAGTGGAGATTAATTGTTTCTTATGGGTCTCAGCAGTTACGTCCCCATGAGCATAACTATTCCACTAATGATTCTTGAGTTGGAATCTATGGTGTTTTCTCTAATGTTTTGGAGGCATTACCTCGTTGGAGAGCGCATTGTTATTATCTCCGATCATAAGACATTAAGGTATGTTTTCTCCCATTGTGACTTGAAATTATGAAAATTTGGGTGGATGGATTTCTTACATGAATACAACTTCAAAATATCATATTCACATAGAAAGAGGAATAATGTAGCTGATGTGCTGAGTCGGAATTCATGTAGTGATGCAGTGCATGAATCTGGTGACTCATGAATAGTATTAGAGGAACTATCACCATTATATCTTGATATGGGAGATGTTGGGGGTATAGGTTGTCTTTTCTAGATGATTGTGCAGTCATTTCTATTACAGCAGGTGGATGAGTCCCAATTGGGGGATCTTGAGGTGGAGGTCTGGAGAGAACGAGTTGTTTATGGCGAGGCCCTGTATGGTTAGACTGAGGATGAAAAACACCAACTGTATTATCATGGAAGGATTTTTTTCCTTTGACTATGTGAAAGACCATTATCATAGAGTTCTATAGTTATCCTTTAGTGGTTCATCATGGCGTAAAAAAGTTGTACTGATCCTTGAGGATCTAATTTTGGTGGCCTCGGCTGAAGCGTTCAGTTGTGGAGTTTGTGTCTTGATGCTTGGTCTACCAGAAGTGAATGTCGAACACTTTGTTCCTGGTGGTATTCTCCATCCATTAAAGATTACTCAGTGGATGTGTGAGGACATCTCAAAGGACATTTTTGCTGGTTTACATCGAGCTCTGGGAGGACATGATGATAATTGGGTGCTAGTGGATCTCATAAAAAAATCATCCCACTTTATACAATCAAGGAGTAGAGTGTAGTAGAAGTTTTATCGAGGCAGTATTTATAAGAGGTGGTGAAACTTTTTGGAGTCCCAAGGATGATAATTTCTGATAAATATCCTCATTTTATATCCATGATGTGGAGTGGTATACAACATGCTTTCGGATCTCAACTACGCCTTAGCACTACTTTTCACCTTTAAACAGACGGTCAGACAGAGTGAACCATCCAGACTCATGAAGACATGTAACGCTCCTGTGTTCTGTACTTTGGAGTTTCATAGATGAGGAACATTCCCTTTTTGGAGTTCACATAAAATAATAGTTTTCACTCCACCATCAATATGGCACCGTTTGAATCCTTGTATGGTCGGCCTTTCCGTTCTCTGTTGTGCTGGACTTGGGACGAAGAGTCAAAAATTCTCAGACCATAACTAGTGGAGAATACAATATAGATGGTTTAGGTGATTTGTGAGAGGATTAATATCGAACTAGATCATCATAAATCGATATGTTGATCAAATAAATAGTCGCTAAGAGTTTAATTCCGGGGATCATGTGTTTATGAAGGTGACCCCACATCATGGACAGTGATGGTTTGGTTGTGGAAGTAATATTTCTCCCTAGTTTGTTGGGACTTTTAAGGTGTTAGCTCATGTTGGAGATGTGGTGTATTGAGTAGCACTTCCCCGGTAAATGAGTCGGATATATGATGTTTTCCATGTATCACAGATTTTTCATTATCTTCATGATGACTCTCACATCATCGATTGGGGAGATATTGATGTTGATGATGATGCAAACATTGAGGAGCGACCTGTGGAGATCCAAGACTGCAAGGAGAAGGTGCTGCACAGGCATTCTATCCCCTTGGTTCGTGTCTTGTGGTGACACTACAGCTTGTAGGAGAGCACATGGGGAAGTGTGTCAGAAATATGTGCTCAGTACTTATATTTGTTTGATGTTTAACTCTTTTCATGTATCGATGTAGCCTTTGTGGTTATAAACCTTTCATGTTTAAGAGATGGCTCCCTTTGTTGATTTTGTGGCTTTCTATCTTTTAAGAGTCATCTCGATGGGTGGTTTTTCAGACCCCATATTGTTTTCACTTTTGGTGGTTTTTGAATAATTGAGGACGAGAATTTTTTTAGTTGAATTTTTTGTAATGGCCCGGACCACTCTGGTCCATTAATTTGTGAAAATATGGGTTTGAGGTGTTTTGGGAGGTCATTGTGACTTATCCCCAACACATTTCCAATTTTTTCGTTTCTATTAACAATAGCATCAGTGACCCTCGGTGAACAGTTCCAACGGTAGACAATTGTGAACAATGCATCGGTAACCATATGTTAATAGTTCCATGGGTGAGTTCTAACGGTAAGATCACTTTCATTTTCCAAATTTCGAATTTTATGAACAGTTCCATCAGTGAGTAGTCCAATTGGTAACCTCTAATGGTAACCTCTCTTTCCATGGGTGAATTTTGAGTTCTATGAATAGTTCCATCAGTGAACAGTTATACTATAAAACTCTAATGGTAATCAATATTTTCCTTTTCCAAATATACAATTCTATGAATAGTTATATCAATGAACAGTTCTATCAGTAGCCTCTAATTGTAAAATTTATTTCCTATGTCAAATTTCCAATTCTATGAACAGTTTTATCAGTGAACATTTATATCATTAACCCTTAATGGTATCATCTTTTTCCTTTGAAAATTTTTGAGTTCTATGAATAGTATTTCCAGAACGGTAGGTGTACAGTGTTTCCATAACAGTAGGTGTATAGTGTTTCTAGAACAGTAGGTGAACAATGTTTTATCGGTGAGGTCCTAATTGTGAGGATCAGGAACAATGTTCTATCGGCGAGGTTCATGAATAGTGTTCAGTTGGTGAGGATCTAATGATGAGGTTCGTGAACTGTGTTCTATCGGTGAGGTTCTAACGGTGAGGTTCATGAACATTGTTTTTCCTTTTCCAAAATTTGAGTTTATGAGCAATGTTTCCAACTTCCTATAGTTTTTCCACTTTAGCATTTTACTTTGACATAAAATGAATTTAAAGACTTATTTTAAGGACTCAAAGGCTGATTCAGTGGCCATAAATCATATATTAATTATTCATATGGCTCGAGATGTTTTTACTTGGTCAAAATCGGTGGTTTCATGTGATCCTCTTTTAGTGTCAAATTAAGTGTATCTTAAATTTTCACTCCGTTAAATATTCTAAAGGGACATTATTTCTTCCTACCTAATTATTTCTCCTTATTATCAGGTGTGAGAAACTCGAACACCACATTCCTTCTCATAGGAGATGCACTATCAAACATTCCTCCTCGGATTGGTTCTACTATATTTTGATGAAACCAAGTTGTATCAACCAATCTTCGATATAAGGTATGTCTTATCTTCATTATTTTGGCGTTCATCTTCTCCTATTTATTTATTCCATATTATATAATTACATATTTTTATTCTAGTAGAGTTTTCTTGGGTTTTTGTTGGTGCGGTCGTACCATGGCATCCTCGGGTGGATGTAGTGGTCACAAGAGGAGGATCGTGACCCGTTGTGTGGATTGTTCTCGTATAAAGAACATTATGAACTATTTTAGGTTGGGGATTTGTAGCTTATATTTTAATTTTATGTGAAACTATATAGTTAGCTTGTTTTATCCCACTGGATGACAATGAAGTTAACATATTATATTTTGGAACCTGATATACAAATTAATATCGGTCGTATGTTATTGCATCTAGTTTTTGAATATAGTGTGATAACAATACTTTTTGTGTTTAGGATTTTGTTCCTGATGGAAATTGGTAAAGAACATAAAGCCAGAATTAATTGATAATGGTTTGGATAAATATAAAGAGGCATGTAAATGTATCTGGTTATCCTTGTTGAAATTTTATGTTATTCAAAATTGTGCAGTAAGCACGTTTTTTAATTTTTGATATCTTACTAATTAGGATTCCCGAATTTGGAACCTATGCATAATAATCGTATAATATAATATGGATTAAGAAACTAGTTTATCTATAACAAATAGCTACTTTTAGGATTCTGATGACCCTATTATTTGTTAAATGGGAAAGATCCCAAATGTTAAAATGTTTGTTTTCCTAATGCTTGTGTTGTGATGTGATCCTTGATGACTGTTGTGATATGTGGGGGAATAGAGGCCATTTAGTCGTGGGAGTAGAGGATTCCTAGAGTGGAGAGGTGCATCGGCTTAGGCATGTGGGTGTCTGATAGGATTCTAGGGGTGATGGAATGGGATGGATGTGATTGTTGGATTCTTGATATTTTTTATTGGGTGATTATCCAATTTACATTTCCCCACTGCTCAATGCAGCTGGTCTTACATACCCTTCTTTCGAAAGAGGTGAATATGCATGGGGTATGCCACGCGCTTTCTGTGTTTAGCTTCTCAAGGGAGGATGAGTCTATGCACTTTTTATAAGCGACATAGACTCGATGGTTAGTAAATCTACTCACTAGGTTGAGCCCCCATGTATTTAGTAGAATAGATTGTTTTTCTAGAATTCCTAGGATTGTGGAAAAGAAATTCTATAATGAATAATTGAATAAATGATGATAACCCATGGGGTGGGATTTTGCTGGAACATAATGTTGATTTTGTAATTTTAATGGGATAGTGTACTTTTGGTGTGATGCTAATGAACATTAATGTGGAATTGTTCATGGTTAATTAATGTTTAAAAATTTAATTAACATAAAGTGGAACTGAAAAAAGGGAATGATGTAATCTAATTAATCTCTTTAATTGGTTTTGGGCTTACAGGATACCTAGTCTTAGAAGTGGCATCCCAGAGTCCGAGGGATGTTAGCTGAAGTTGAGTCTAAGAATATATTATTACCAAAGTGTGGTAATTAGATATAGAATATTCTATACATTTTGTGTTTCTATACGCTACTCCACCCTGTCAGTTAGGGAAACTGAAACCCTAGTGATTCTGAGCCCTATGGGTGTTGTTTTCAACATTCTAGTGGGAGGATGAATGGAAAATTACCCCCCTTGGGCCCCACTATATTCTTTTGGTAGATACTTGTGATGGTAGGAAAAGTGGTTAGTTTTCCCTATATATCATTGTAGTGGGCTGTAATGGCTTGTGGTTATTCACACACATATATTTTGGATATAATATCCTATGGACTACTATAGGTGTAACATGTATAGGCTGTGATGGCTTCATGATCCTTACTCGGTGTATTGGTTGTAATGGATTGATGTATAATACCTCACGTATGATATGCGTTATGTGACCTATGGTGGCTCCCAAGAACTACCATGTCACATTCATGAATGGACATGGTTGTTTTGTTGCACGAGGTGCATGTTGTGGTGCTTCGCCCAGGTGTCTGCAGGCAAGCCTTTTGGAGAGAGATGCCCAGGACATGGGACATTGGGGAAAAGCAGCAAACCAGTTGGGATGTTATAGCGAGGTACCCTTAATATTCATTATTATATGATATATTTTTGTATTCATTACTTTGTGAGAGTAGCCTTGGTGAGTTTGAGAACATAGTATACATTTTTAGGTGATGAGTTAGTTTCACTTTTTGTTCATTATGATTTAGAATGCTTCCTATTCTTTTTCACAAGAGTCTTCGGGGATGATCTTACTTAGTACACTGTTATACTTTCCCTATGATTATATAAATTGTTTTTCAGGTCACTTGGAGAAAGTGGGAGATCGATATGGTTTCAACTAGCTTGGGATTATAGGAGAATTTTGGGCTTGTGGTTGCTACTTTTTTTACTTTCTTTTGGTTACATGCAGTTTTCCCCTTCTAGTTGTAGTACTTTTTCATGACATTGCATATGTGCACTTGTGTTTTCTTTTATATTTTAGTTCTTAGTTGGTGTTGGATGGTGTCTATATTATCTCTCTCTTACGTATGTGTTCTCTGAGAGTGTATTGTGTCCCATTTGTGTGTTTACTATACCCTCAGTGCTAGTCGCCAACCTGGGGCCTACTGGAGGTGGGACTCGGGGTGTCATTATCTCCCTTCTCACATTGTCGGCCCATGTGGGGTACACTTTGTGGGGAGGGTGTTGTGACATTATTACATATTATATATTTCATTGAATAAAATTTCTATTCATGGTAGTTATAAATAATATGAGTATTCAAAACATATATATATAAATAATTGTATTGTAAATGGTTAGGTAATGTTATTTTTTTAGAAATTTATAATTATTGAAAAAAAAAATTTTACTCATAAGTCAAACATTATCAAAATATAATTTCATTAAAATTATTTAATAAATGAAATAATTTAGTTGGATAGTTTATTTATCAGATTGATATGCAGTGATGTAGGCTTTGTTTTGTATTAATGAACCACATTTCATATAAAAGTTTATAATTTTTTGCATAAAATCATTAAATTTTTTTAAATATATATTCATTAATATCTCTTAATATTATAATGTGATGCAGATGAAGTATTATAATATGGTTTTTTAAAAAAATTCAAATAAGTAATTAATAATTATTCATATTTATCATTTTATGCTAATTATTTTCTAATATATTATTTATTTCTATGTTCTGTAAATATATTAAATTATGGATTGAAATTTAACCCCTTAGAATTAAATCCCAATTCTATCTGTTATTGATGATAATAAAACCAATGGTTGGGATGTGTGAAAATATATTATTTCAAAAAAATTGGGGAATATAATAATGATACATTGTTTACTCAAGAGTTTAGAAAAGAATTTTATTCTATATTTTATTTCACTATAGAGTGTATAATATAATGTCTCATATATTGTTTCATTGGTTTTCTTAGAGAAAATGTATTATTGAAATCCCAATAACACAATTTTATGTCACTTTTGAAATTATAATGTATACATTCTTACACTATTTACAGGATACATAGTGCAGATATAGTCATGATGTATTTGAAAACATTACTAATTTTGTGATATTTTATTCAAATCTATGATGTTATTTTCATTGTATATAAATTTTATGTTGTTTTGGTACTCAGTAATGTACGAATGAAGTATTGAATGGAAAAAACTCGATTAATTCATGTGATGTATGTTTATATTGGGTATGTAAAATGTGATATTCAAATATATATGGATAAATAAATTAATTTTATTATTACAAATTATTTAGTCATCTAGTAGATCATTGATAATAAATGAGTTAGCATATATCATACTAACATGTTCAACATTATGTGGTAAAAATTAATGTCCTATTAGAATGATTTATTTTACTATGAGTGATTTGTAAGATTCATTTGGAGTAAATTGTATGAAGATACAAATATTTTATGGATGACATTAATCTTTTTCTATATTGGGTAGATTTAATGCAATAATATTGGCCACTCTTTTACTTCAACTACTAATTACGACTTCATATTTTTTTCATTTAAATAATGGCAAATTTTTCCATAAATAAATTATACTTTCAATAGAGATGTTGTTTCCAAAAAACAATTCAACATATTATGGGATTAATGATAGCTTCTGTAAAGGTGAAATTATTATTATTCATGTAATACATCAACATCCTGTTATGAATTTTATTTACATTATGTCAATTGGTGTGTAATTTTAAAATTTTTATTATAGATCTGGACATTAGTGGAATATGATCTACATGTATATAAGGGGATAGTGGGGTGGAAATTTTTATAGGGATAAGATTTTGATGATTAACAATATGATCCTAGAGGCTAACAAGATCTCCAGTGGGTGTTTGATGGTGGTTTGGTGGGACCCATAAAACCTATATTAAAAGGGATATTTTTTGTAATTTCCCATTATTATTTATTTTAATTATTTTCATTGCACCTTATTATTCTAATATATATATAATCAAACCCCTCTAGTATAGAATTTACACTACAACTCTATATTACTGTTTTAATCACTCTAAATATACTACATTGAACTTCAATTAACAAGAGAAACTCAATTTGACCTCACATCTATCATTTCTATTTTTTCATACATGTTATTCATTATTTAGCCTAAAATTTATTTTTCTTCTAATATAGAGTTGTATTTAAACCTATGTTTATTCATCAAATGATATTAGATGAGAAAGCATAAAATACCACATGGTATATATTCATTATATTCCACCTCTATATTTTATAATATTCGTAGAAAATTTGATATATACATGCGGGTAGGACAATGAGGATCTATCATAATGAATTTAAATTGGGCTTCCTTATCCTTTGAGATCAATCTATGAAAAAATAGTGTTTTGAGAGGTTATTTTTCTGGTATTTTATGATCATGTTTCGATCGATGACCATTCTCAAAATAGAAAGTGATATAGATCTTCTAAAATATATTTTATATGAAATTTCATCATTTATGTATTGAGTTATTAGATATTCTTTGTTTCATTGAGTTTCCAATTACGATGTGAAGTTAATTTACATAGGAGGAGGATATTGGGAAAACTATATAATAATTTTGTATTATTTTTAATAGAAAATATTTTCCCTTTTACCGGGGAGAAATGTGATTGGATATTTACATGATAGATTAATTAACCAGGATAGGTTGCAATATTTTTTTAAATGTGTTTAAAATAATATTTTTTCAATGTTGATAACTTTGTACCTATTTTTTAAATGGATCAAATTCTTTTCCAATCCATTAATTTGACATGGTAAAAGAATTATTTGTTATTCCAATCCATTAATGATTTACATTATATAATTAGTGATACAATAATACATTCAATATCTTCAGTGAGCATTTTAGGGTGATTCCAAATCATTTATATATTTGGGTGATAAGAGGAATATCCTTCCAATATAGTGTATGGAGGCCTATGATTTTAGAAAATTAGAAATCACTCCTAATCAATGTTCTATCATGGTATCTATTTAATAGATGGATGTTAAATCAACAATGAATCTTTTGTTTTATGAATATTTGATTTTTTAGATCTTATGATCACTAACTGTAACATGGGTTTTATCTAGCGATTCGACACAAAGACTAGATAAATCATTTATGATCTTCCCTTATAGTCTTTTTTATCACTAAATTTTAAAACATTCAATAATTATTATTAATTCATTATTCGATGTTACATTTTCATTACAAATATATATTCAAGATTTATTTTAGGATGTGTATGTGGAAGCATATGAAGTATATTAAAAACACAATATAAATATAGATTTTGTTATTTACAATCCCTAATGATTTTTATACTACTAATGGAATGGTTGTGATGATGGATGGTTCAGCAGAATGAAAAATTTGTATTCGGATACAAGACATGAGAGAGCCTATATCATAATTTTTATTATTTATCAAATATTTTGTATATATATGTATTTTATTATAACATATTTATCATAAAACAATTGTGTGATCATATAACATATTAAAGCTACATGAATATTATATTTGGTTCATAATTCTAATAGTATGTCATATATTTACTATGGTAGGATTATATCAGAAATGTATAAATAATTTTTGATTATATTTTAATTGAAAATATTTTAATATTTTTTTTAGATATTTGATATAGATAATAGAATCCCTGATTTTTTTATATACCCTATCCACAATTAAATATACTCAAGTATAAGGGGATACAAACATGATATCATAGAGATTTCCTTAACATAGTTTGGGCTAACAGGACTAGGGATGATGCAATATGGTACCTAAGAATTTCTTTTTGTTTTTAAGTATTTATTTGTAGTTAGAGGAGATAAGACTAGTAAAAATATTTCATATAAAATATTCTTGCACTTAACTAACACCTAAATATGTAATATCCATGTCACCAAAGAATATAATTATTTTTATTATTTTTTGAGTATTAATTTATATTATTTCACTTCAATGAAATGTATGATTTAAATTTATATTATTTCCCTTTCCCATTCAAGGAATGTAGGTATTTTTCATACTTAATAGATGACCTATAAGATTTATATAACAGAAATATTATTTTATATGATTGGGGTATTTCATACTGTATAAATTTAAAGTTATTTTTTCATTAAAAAATAAATTATGTAGTGTTTGTTCATTAAAGTATTCCAAAAACATTAATTGAATAATGCTATGGTTAATAAGTAATATTTTGGAAATTTTTTTATATTACAAGATATGTTGATCTTATTGTATTGTTTTACCAAAACCCAAGAGTGGTATTTTTGGATGTAGGGATACTCAAGTTCTAGTAAGACATATGTTGATATGGGGTATAAAGAGTAACATAATTTATTTCTTATTACATATTTTCTTATACACTGATATCATGAATTATGAAAAGGATGTTTTAGTTTGATCATTTGTAATTTTTGTTACATTCCACCCACGTATAATTCAATTAAGTTTTTTATGGGTAGGGAAAAAAATATCCCACAATGAATGGCGATAATTATTTATATGAATGGTAATTTTAGAGATACATTCTTCAAGAAACTCAATATATTTAAAATTAGTATTCATGAGTAACTGAATCTATATCTACTTACATGATAGTTTTTTGGATACATCATCTACCCCACTTCTTAGATCAGGGTGGCACACGACGTACAATTCTCTGGATCATGTCTATGTAAAGTAACATGAACTACATCTCTACTCCCTTTATTTATCTTATATGTATTTTCATTTATATGTTTCTGGGACCTATTAAATTTTGGTGGGATGTATAATTCTTGGAAATGTTTTGTAAGATTATATAATGGAAGGAATTTTAGAACTGTTTCACCAAATAGTTTTTCCAAATGTATATATTGTCGCTGTGGGATTATAGGTTTATTGATCTAATCTATAGAATATTTTTATAATTTACTATCCTATATGCTCTATATATATATATAATTTTTCTCTATTGTTGGTGAGAAAATACATATCTTCAGTGAGGAATTTTTTTAGTGGCTTGTGGAATGAGTAATTGATTAAAGTGAATATCTTTCACTGAAATTCATTTTTCATGTGGGTGAATCAAACACACATAGTCAAATAGAAGATAGTATATGTTTTAGATATTTTATATATTTTATATATCTGTTCATTTTATGTATTTTATATTGCATCGTATTGTAACACCCCCAAATTCAAATGTAAGAACATAGTATCTGATTGTGTGTATGACGTGGGACAATAACCACGTAAGGAAATATGATATACTAAGACTTTACAATATATTTCCTATATGAAATTAATTTAATATATAATGTATCCTTTATATATCATAATACTGAGTTATATTGCGTCCTATGTGACAATGAATTTCTTTATTGACTTCGGTTACACAGAAGAACATGTTTTACTCTTTCATATATATTATGAAAAAATTAATATTTAATATAATAACATATGAACTTTATATTAAAATATATATTATGAATATGGTTATGTAAATTATAAAAATATATTTTTTGAAAAATATAAAATGAATATATTTCTCACCATAAATCATAAAAATTATATGATGCCAATTTAATATAAAAATATGTTTTTTAAAACAAATCAAGAAACAATAATAATTATGACTTACTAAAATAAATTAATTATTATTCATGAATTATATTTATTAGATAAATATTATATATTCAATAATATATTTTTTAAACTCATTCAATATGTTTGATAAGAATAACATATGAAAAAATTTACTTGTATGCTTACAAATTATATTCTTCTAAAAAGGCAATTTTAAAGAAAATTTATGGTGAAAATATTATGAATCCAATATTTCAAAATTTTATTTATTATTTAAATCAAAATATAAATTAGTTTTGAAATATGAACATAAAAATTGTCTTACTGTGTGTTTTTTAATTTTATTATGAGGATTCAATTTTTGAGGAATACTGAAAAATACTAAATTTTAATTCATAAATGAGTTTTCAAATTATTTATTTATATGGAAAAATTATATTTTCAGAGGTTTTAAACTATAATTATATAAATTATCAATAGATAAATACAATTTAGGTCATCAGAATAAATTTATCTTCAAAACTGTATATACAAATTTAATAAACATTTGATCATTTTGACATTAAAAACCTGCTTTGTGTTTCATTCTATGGTTGCAATATTAAAGTAATTTATATAACATAAGTTTTTGGAATTTGGAAAAAAGGATTAAATATTTTTAATATGAATAATTGTAATTTCTAATATAGATATGATCGTTTATGACCAGATTAATTTTTTGAAAATAATTAAATTAATAATATTGATTCATAGAAAAAAAAAGTTTTACAAGGTAATGAACCATAATATTAAAAACCAAAATGGCCAATAAACATGTAAAAATACATTTTATATAAATATTTATACCATATACTCAATTTTTTATTATTTTTGACATTATTTATGCCACAAGACGTTGGAAATATTTCTGTCGAATTACCTTTTCAAAATTTTAAAAAATCCCACTCCTTGTCCACAATAAAAATAATCTCACCAGTCCCACTTATTTACACAACTCTATACCATTTCCTCTCAAGAAGTGTTAAAAAATAATCTCCCAAAATCCATCCACTAATAATAGATGAATCACCATGGGAATAAACAAAATGAAGGATGTCTGTTTTTATAAACTAAAATGAGTTACCTGAACAAAAGGTATCATTCTTCAACTATAATAGTCATTTTATTTTTTCTAAATTCATTAAATAATTCTTATTTAATAATTATATAGTAAAATATGTGTCATATATATTCAAATTTTGTTTTTTATACCTATACTTATACACTCATCCATCAAATTGGTACCAAATTTACCGTTCGTGTGTACAAAAGACTACCACCACACGTAATGTTGCCATACATTTTTCCCATACATCCAACAACTATTGGGAATTATGATTGAAAAACTATATTTATATGATATATATGATAAAAATAATTTCATTATTATTTTATAAGAATTATATAAATCATACCATCAGGATTTCCATTTTATTGGAATAGAATAATGTATTTTGTGTGGATGTGGACTCAAACATCCTTAAAGCAATTTCATTTGTTCATGCTACAAATGGAATCTATAAATGAATGTTTTAATAAAAATATATATTACATATAAGAAAGAAATATTTAAATTTAAATTTTATATATGTTAATATATAACATTTACTTTTATTTATTCTAATATGAAAAAGAAATATAAGTAGAGTTCATGTGTACATATGACCTACCATCTCTAAAATGATGAATTTTATTTATTATCCCTAAACTTTATGTATTTTTATGTTTAAATTTATAATTAATACATATGATCTTATAATCATGGTTCACATTTTTTATATTATAAAATCATTATCTATTCAACTCGAACAAAAGTAACAAGTAAAAACATACTCAGAAAACAATGCAATTAATACCCAGAATAGTCAAAATAATTAAATATTGTTAACAAAGGTTTAATAATATATTATAAAAATAAAATATATAAAACATTCAAAATTAATTTTTTTATTGGTTAATTAATTTATACAGTTAAATCCATTAAATATAAGGATAAAGTATTTTCACCTAAAAGAAAACACAATGTAAGTAATTCTTATGTCACTTTTTCTTCCATGAGTAATACATAATTTCTATATTTTATTTATTTTCTATTGTATATATGATTCTTATTTTGTTTTTTATATCATGAATAAGATTATATTCATGGAATTGTGCGTTTATTTTTATGTTATTTAATTCATGGTTATTATATTTTATATGTTTCTGTGTTATAAGGGATTTTCATCTCACTTTTTAAATATATGAGGTAAATGTAATATTCCAAACATACTTATTTTATATGTCTTATCTACATAATTATTTTTATATGATATAATTAATTATTTTATATTCATGTTATTTTTAGTTTCAATTTGAATTATCTCTTCTAAGGGTGGTTTTTAATAATATTTTTCATGTGGTAAAGAAAATCCATAACTTAATTCATTTTTATTAGATTACGTTACTTCATTACTATCATTAATTTTATAAGATTATGTGTGTAATAATTTTTTTACCATATATTTTTTATTTACATTTTTCTTATGTGTAATTATATTTGAGACATACAATGTAATTATTTATTGATTCCCACATCAAATGTATTATCTTTTCCGGGATTTACATCAAAATCAAAATTAGTTCAGAATTGATTAGACTTTTATTTCCATTTGTGGAAATAATTTCTTTATTGTTTAATAAATAATTTAATTTTTTAATCCTCCATTTATTATTGTCCTTATTCAATTAGGTGTACTATTTTCAACTATTTAGTACACAATAGGTTTTAAAAAAATTTATAAGAGAAAATGGTATCATTTATCCCATTAGTTGGAGAACCTATTATCTTATAAAATACATTTTTTCTAAAATGGATTTGAAAAAAAAATTTCACATTACCATAATAAAGTATTAGATAAATATTTTACATTTTTTTCTCTAGAAATTTTTTTCAAATGAATCCAATTTTCACATTCTGAATAATAAATTTTCTATCCTATGTATCATATGAATTGGTTGTTCTTTATTAAAATATATAGAATTTTTGAATTTACCTTTTTTAATTTCTTTGATGAATAATGTTAATTTATAGAATTATAATTTTTAAATAAATTTTATAAAAAGTTATTTTCATTGAAAATTATGATGAAAATAGTTCTCCAAATATAAAAGGTAGTTATACTATAGAATTATTTAAAAATATTATTTTATTATATTTCAATTCTTAAATGACAGAAACCCTTCATTTTTAATCCACATGGGATATTTTGTATTGATACGATCATTATTTTTCCTATGGATGGGTTTTGATTTATTTTTTCCAAGGATATTTTTTAAAATCCCTTGATTCATTTGTATAGTCCACTTAAATTATTCCATTTAATGTGATCATTGAAAATTTAATTTGACCAAATTATCCAAATTATTTATCATGGATATGTTCATTTCCTAAAAAATATACCTTTTTATAAATTGTATCTAATTTGAATGTTATTTTATTTTTTGTGGAAATAATGATAAATATACACCCATTACCAAATAAGTGTTTTTTAGTAAGGTAATTTGGGTTTTAATGAAATTAGTTTCTCCAATATATAAGGAATGATTTAGACAACCAAGACATAGGTTGGAGACAATTTAATGTAATCCCATTTATGAATTTATAGACTTATGAGAAAAAATAATTAGTAAAAAATTCAGTGATTTCATTTCCATGTATAATAGATGACTTTATTCCCACATATTTAAAATATCTTCTGGGAGTTCATGAAAATATTATGCTAAACCGTCCTATGAAATTTCATGATGGTAATGATAGTATGAGCCAATGAAGGATGAAATATGATAATTAATAATTTCCTTGATTAAAAATTTGGATATTATTACCCTTGATATTTTTCTTTTACATTATCAATGGATTCATTCTATTCTCATTTCCTTGCATAAATTCCACATCTTACATTTATTTTCCTTTCCATATTAATTATGCCTTATCCAGTTTTTTAAATGGAATTATTTATTAGATATTTAACTTATCATATTTTTAACTGTTTCAATTCATGGTTATTAATCAAATGGAATGTTTTTTCTGCCAATAACAATACATATTTACTATTTTCATTGATTCATTATTTCTTTCATTAGACTTGATACTTACAAACCATTTGATCTCACTAGTATTTTTTCATTTCCCCTCAAAATCCATGAACTCTATTAAGAATTATATTAATTCATTTTATTAATGGGAATATTTTTATTATAAAAAAATTATTTTAATTAACGAATTCATTTGTAATACATGTTTCATCAATGCATCTTATTAACCAATCCAAATAACCATTTTTATATATTTGGATTCAGTTGCATAAAATCATGCTAATGAAATACTAGTAGTAACTGACTTTAAACTTCTAGTATCCGGAATATACTATTGGTATCAAAAAAAATAATAGAATCCTTGAGAACTAGATTTAGGAAAACCTATATTTTGAGAAAATTACCCTAATGTACATATTGAGTATATATATTAGAGAATATAATAATGATTTAGTATGATAGGGATTTTGTGGTTTCCTAGGTGTACATATTTGTCTGGATACTACTATTGTGAGTGGTTCTATAAGATATATACCACAGCGTAACAAATTTGAAAATTTATGTTAGACCTCACATGAAAATATCATGGTATATGACTACATGGCTTTTTGTACAATAGGTTTTTCACTTTCGGGGGTTATGGTAAGTATAATTTATGTTTTCAATACAAACAATTATAATGGATTTGAATATATATGAAATAAATTATGTATGTTAAACCTAATGTGTTTTTGGACGAAAACAAGGCATCCTGTTTTATACATCCTTTAAATGATAATAAAATTTATCACTCGGACTTGTTTTACTCACACAATGTTTTCTAGTTTTAGTCAATAGTTGGAACCTTATGGAGTTATTTTAACATTAACCATTAAGAAAAAGTTGTTTACAAAGAGAAAAAAATGGGATATTCATATTTTTGTGAATGATATTGGGTTTGTACATAGTTATTTTTCCCTAAATATAATTGAGAAAATATACTTTACAAACTCTCAGACACAATAATGAAGTGAATGATGGATTTTGATAAGAAGTCGAGTGGTGGAGACTACGGAAACAATGTGATCAGTTACCATCATGGAGGAAATGTGTATGAATACACCCATGAAAATATATCAATAGAACCAGTAAATGATTAACATGTAGAAATGAATGAAATAAAAAAAGAATACTGAGGAAAAATGGAGATTATGATTGAACGAAATAAATCTCAATTGAAAGATCTATTTATAATCCATTTCCATAAATATGGGGAACCAGAGAATTACATGATTCAATACCCTATTCTAAATGACAATCTCAAGATTAATGAATATAAAATGTGAATATTAATGGTTGATGTTTTTATGCATTTTTTGCCTATTTAAAACTTTATTTAAACGTATTTTTAATGATTGAATTTCAATTGTGTCTAGCATATTGTCATGACCCGTCCTCGGGGCTCGTGTCGTGACTACCCCAAGCCCGCCTTCCATAGGCCAGGGGCTGGTGACTAGCACCAAGGCGTAAATCCCAACAAAAGGGAAGGCATTGCCTTTGAAAAGTAAACAAGCACCATAGAGTAAGCAAGCGGAAAAGTAAACACTATAACAAGCTGTGCTGAAAGTAAAAGGGGGTCAGAAATACAAGCCCAATCGTAAAGTACAACTGAAAGGGAAAAACAACAACTGAAAAGAAAAGCCGTAGTGTCGAACCGCCCTCTGGGAGTCCCACCTGAAGGGTGGGTACAGATAGCCTCCACTGCTCCTCGAGTCCACCTGACCGCTCCGAGTACGTCCCGCCCATTGGTCAACCTCCAGGTACCGTCCTTCTCCACATGACTCCACCACGATCCGCGTTGTCCGTCGTCTACAACCAACACAATGTAGTGCAGGCAAAGCCCGTGTAGGGGTGAGTATAAGCTACTCAGTTGGGACCCCGAGACCCCCGAATGTCTCCCGAAATCCACAAAGGATAAACCACAACGGAAAGATACAATCACGAAGTAACAACCAACACTGCTTAGGTATATGCCCATACATATACCTATGTCATAAATTCCTGTTTGGTTCCAACATCAGAGCCCAAGCACAACCCAGTCCACACAGGAAAGCAAAACATATACCCACACAGGATAGCACAACACAATCCACAAAGGAGAGTAAACAGTAATCCACATAGGATAGCTCAACATAATCCACAAAGGAGAGTAACACAGGATTCAACTCACACAGGTATACATCGTCGAAAAGGTGAAAGGGATGATCAAATGTAGACACTGAATCATCTAAGCGGGGATCCACTGAGGATACAAGACCAGTTGTCTTCATTGATTCATCTATGTTGGGACCCACATAGGATACAAGACCAGCACTGAATCATCTAAGTTGGGACCCACTAAGGATACAAGACCAGTTGTCTTCATTGATTCATCTATGCTGGGACCCACATAGGATACAAGACCAGCACTGAATCATCTAAGCTGGGACCCACATAGGATACAGGACCAGCACAGCTGGGACCCACATAGGATTCAAGACCAGCACTCTTCATTGATTCATCTATACTGGGACCCACATAGGATACAAGACCAGTATTGAATCGTCTAAGCTGGGACCCACATAGGATACAAGACTAGCACAGCTGGGACCCACATAGGATGCAAGACCAGCACTCTTCATTGATTCATCTATAATGGGCCCCACATAGGATACAAGACCAGTATTGAATCGTCTAAGCTGGGACCCACATAGGATACAAGACCAGCACAGCTGGGACCCACATAGGATGCAAGACCAGCACTCTTCATTGATTCATCTATACTGGGACCCACATAGGATACAAGACCAGTATTGAATCGTCTAAGATGGGACCCATATAGGATACAAGACTAGCATAGCTGGGACCCACATAAGATGCAAGACCAGCACTCTTAATTGATTCATCTATACTGGGACCCACATAGGATACAAGACCAGTATTGAATCATCTAGGCTAGGACCCACATAGGATACAAGACCAGCCCGGCTGGGACCCACATAGGATACAAGACCAGCACTCTTCATCGTCGTAGTCCACTGAGGATCTCTGCACAGTCGTCGCTGTCAAAGTAGCAGTTGCAGCCAGCTCTAGGGTTCCCACACACAGCAAGCTCGTTCAGGAGGGTCCGCTCCACGAGCCGAGAGGCTGATACATCAACTGACACAAAGTCCGAAGTTGATGTATCCAAAAGTTCCGTATCGTCAACAGGAACTCAACGTCGCAGACGGCGCGTCAATCGGACGCCCGGTCTGAGATTTATTAGCTTTTTCATCCCAGGGGCCCGGTTGGTATTTAAGGCAAAACCAACCCGACCATACTCCACCTGCGTCCAAACCTCGGGCGGAGTGAGCCAAAAGATCCGTCTCACATAGAGTAATTCAACGAAGTTGACGACACGTCAATCGGACATCCGTAGCTCAAGATATGAGTGTTTCCGCTCCGAGGGCCCGGTTTGTTTCGTGTACGAACCAACCCGGGCGAACCCAAAGTATTCTGAAACCTTGAGTGCAATATACTGAAACGACCGTCTCAATCCAAGGATCGTGTTTCCACTGAGGGAACGTCTTTCGGAGGCACTTAGCTCATGTTACGAGCAAAAGACCAAAAATAGTCCGAAGACGGGGGGGTCCAGGCCCGGGCCGACCCGGCCCGACCCCCCCTGGGTCAGCCGAACCGGGTCGACCCGAACCAGGTCGACCCGACCGGCTTGTTCCGGCAGCTCGGCCCGGCCCGGTGGCGTGGTCCAGTGCGGCGGCGCGGCCTGGGAGCCGCGTGTGCGCCGTGCGAGGGGGCAAAGCCCCCCTTTTTGTTTCAAAAGGGCGGCGCGGCATTATACCGCGCCTTTGAATAAAACTCCCCCCTCCATGAGGGGGGGCCCGCCTCTACGAAACCGGGGAATTCAATCCCCGGTATTCATGGATCACGGCCGGCCTTAGGCCTGCCATTTTTATCACACGCGGGACCCGCAGGTCGCGCCTCCTTTGCAAACCGGCGGCCGGCACGGCCAGCCTTCTTCTACCACCTCGTCGTGGCCCGATGGCCGCCGGCCGCCTCCGGCTGCTCCGCCGCTGCCGTAGGGCTGCGGCTCTTCCTTTTCCGCCGGCAGCCGGTTTTCCAGCCGCCCCTTCTAGCTCTTTGGCGGCTCAAGCCGCGACCCTTGCTCGATTGGCACGGCGTGACGGCGCCGCGCCCCTCCGCCGTAGATCGCTCTGACCGCTGTCTCCCTCAGATTCTCCGGCGCGGTGCGTCGGTGCTGCGCCCCACCACCGCGGCCCGCTCCGGCCGTGGTCCTCGTGATTTATGCGCAGTTCAACAGCATCGTGCCGCCTTCTCTTTAACAACAACGAAGATCAACAAAAGGTGGGAAGGAGGATCGACAGTGTTTGTGCGGTCTGATCTCCTTCTATTATTATGATATCAAGCGGTCCAAGAGAATGAAATAAAACTTAAAGACAGACGAGCACAATTTTATATCAATAAAACCGAACTAACCCCTACCTCGTCAAGTCGCACACGCGGGTTCTTCGCGGAAGGAGGAGATCGTCGCAGTATCCGGTGTCGCGTCGATGAACTCAGCGGATGATCGATGGTTTTTGTTGCGGATTAAGGTACGTCGCCGAAGAACGTCGCGGGAGAGGAAACGTCGGCGTTGCGTCGTCGATTTCCGCGGGTTCAGCGTTCTTCGTCGGAGGCCGGCGTTCTTCGCGTTCTTCACGTTCTTCGCGAAGAAGGGTGAAGGCACAAGAACTTCTGTCAAAAACCTCTCAACGTGTAATCCTCCAAAAGTCGTGTTGGTCTTATTTTATTATTACGCCAACAAACGAATAAGAGGTAAGTAACGACCCATTAATTCGTAGAATTAATTAAATGAAAGAAACCGCCCATTTAATTCAAGAAATAAACTACCCAATTAAATGGTCTATTAAGAATTTAAGAAAATGCGTCAGTTGACTTTCATAATGACGGGTTTTCGCGGGTGCGTTACTTAGCGGAAAAGAAACGGCGGGGCTCATGCGGGTCCCACCTCACAAATATCCTACCAAGAGGGTTGGATATTTTTGGACAGTACCCTATCCATTTCAACTCAGTTTAAGACACTTTTAAGTTGCTTCAAGTGGCTTTCAAGTGGCTTAACTGAAATAAAATAATGTTTGTCGTACAATTATTTTATTTCTTAACTTTAAGCCTGAAAATTAAAAACCACACTCGAGAAAACGCAACTTCGGAAGAGGTGTTTCTAAGCAAAAACCGGCGCTGTGATTTCATCGGTGCCCTCGGAATTTGATTCCGAGCACTGGTTCAAAAGTTAGAAAAACCCGCTTGTCCATTCACTAAACGTACCCGAGCCAAACTTCGGAGAATGATTCCAGGCACACCGGGCCTCAGAATCATGTGCTGTCAGAAACTGCATTCTTGTAAAATTCCAAAGAAAATTAAGAAAAAAATTTCCTTGAAATTTACAGGTCTTTACATTACTCCCACCACAGGGCTTTACATCCTCGTAAAGCTTCACTACAAACTTAGGGATACAAAGGTGGTACTGAGAACGCATCTGAGCCTCCCGCTCCCAAGTGCTCTCCTGGAGGCTCCTGAGCTGGCATCTGAAGAGAACTAGAGGAATCGATCGTCCACGTAGGACCTGCTCCTATCGATCCTTGATCTCCACTGGGACCTCCGCAAAAGTCGCCCCATCATCAAAGACCAGCTCTCCATGTTCAAAGATTTGTGTCGGGTCGTGCACGTATCTCCTAAGATGAGATACGTGGAAGACGTTGTGCACCCGGTTCAACTGAGGTGGTAGAGCCAGGCGATAAGCCACCTTGACAATCCTACTGAGGACCTGGAAAGGTCCGATGAAGTGTGGAAACAACTTTCCGCCTCGGCCAAATCTCTGTAACCCACGTCGAGGTGAGACCTACAAGAAGATGTGGTCACCATCCTCGAACTCTAGTGGCCTCCGCCTCCTGTCAGCATATGACTTCTGCCGGCTCTGAGTTGTCCCCATCCACTCATGGATGACTTGGACCATCCTGGTCCTACAAGAGATGCTATGATTTCTTCCTCACCGATAAGATAAATCTGGTCTCATCCCTTGGATGAACCATGTTCTTTTTCCAAATACAGTCAATACCGACACGGATGTTACTAATCCATACCAAGGATGACATCGTAAGGCCTTGACGCTACTACCAAGAGATCCAACCGTTACTCTCGCCTCCAAGGGTTGAGTCACACTGTCGGCATCAGTGTGTGGTAACTAGGTCTCCTCCAGTAGATGTCTCACAAGTGAGGGTCAAGTCAACAGTCAAAACAGGAACCTCTTAGTTACAACGCAAAAGAGGACAGGAATGAAAAGATCACAAGGGTATGCGTATTTTATTGTTGCAGCTCATAATACAAATACGCTACACAATAGAAACAAGGAACTAGAAGTACAAAGGGCCTATCCACTAGTTCCGCTCCTATCCATTTGCTCCCATAGCTCCATGATCGAAGGCCTAAGCTGCCTGATGCTGAGCTCTCCCATGTCCACCAACTCCCTGCGGTCGGGGTGGACCTCCTGGTGGTGGTGGTGGAAAATCCTCGAAGTGTCTCCCACCATCGGCTACTCGGCCAGCTCCTCTGCCTCGTCCGCCTGCACCCTGCGGACCACCGTGGCCGAACCTCTATCTAGGAGGTCCCTCCACCACCTGCTGCTCATCTGTAAGACGAGTCGGGCAGTCTCGATCCATGTGACCTCACCCGCTTCATGCATATCAATTCCTGCCCCTCATGTAGCTGGCTCTCCTTCGGGTGCCCCGCACAACCGAATCTTCATCCTGAGACTGCTCATATGATGGTCTAGCCTGTTTGAACCTCTACGTCACCTGTCTACTTCCAGCTGTAAAAGACCCTGCTACGGGCCGTCCTGCGGGGGCCCTGTCACTAGAGCCTGCTCGGCGAGAAAAATCTCCACTAGAAGGGCTCTCTCCAACACCTCTGCCTGTGTCGGAATGTTGAGGGAGATCAACGAATCCCTGATCTCATGCCTCAGTCCCTGCTCGAATGTCCGGGCCCGGAAGAACGGGTCACGTACCATATCTGTGGAGTAGTGCGAGAGATCAGTAAACCTCACCGCATACTGGTAGACTATCAAGCTGTCATGCCGCAGCTGAAGATGCTCCTGAATGCGCACCGCACGGAGGGTGGCTGGGACGAACTCGGAGCGGAAGATGCACTCAAAGTCCGTCTAGAGAAGAGATGTCTCGTCGTGCACCTGGAGCATCAAGCTCCACCATCGGCCCGCAGCTGCGTGCAGTAGGCTCGCCGCGAGGATCACCATGAGGTCTGCTGGTGTCCTCACTAGCCTGAAAACTCGCACCACTGCCTCTAGCCAGTCCTCGGCTGCCTGGGGGTCCGTCTCCCCGCAGAACCTGGGCGGTCGCTGACGCTGAAACACATGCAGTGCGATATGGCATCGTGCATCGTCAATGGCTGGGGCTGGTAGTATCGGTGGCTCGGCAGGTAAAGGTACCGTCGGGGCCTCTGCTGACAAGGAGCCCTGAACCGAGGCCTCGTCGCTCGGTGGGCTGTCATCATGCTCCACTCTTGGAACCCTATTTGGCTGCCATCGTGGGGCCATCCTGAAAAGAAGCAGGTGCGCCACGGACAGAACTGTATACCTGGTGAGCTGACACAAGTAATCACAAAGAAAACTAGAACACACGTGCAATCAGTGTTTTCATGCATTAAGTCGGAAATCAGAAGTCAGGGTCCTGGTATACAGATACATCGGCCGCCGCACCAACACTGGACTCCTTGAACTAATAACCACACCCAATACGCTGAACACTATTGCTTCACATAGAAGAAAGACCAGAGTCTGCGGTAGAACCGACCACCTCTGATACCAATTTGTCACGACCCGTCCTCGGGGCCTGTGCCGTGACTACCCCAAGCCCGCCTTCCATAGGCTAAGGGCTGGCGACTAGCACCAAGGTGTAAATCCCAACAAAAGGGAAGGCATTGCCTTTGAAAAGTAAACAAGCACCATAGAGTATGGAAGCGGAAATGTAAACACTGTAACAATATGTGTTGAAAGTAAAAGGGGGTCGGAAATACAAGCCCAATCGTAAAGTACAACTGAAAGGGAAAAACAGCAATTGAAAAGAAAAGCCGCAGCGTCGAGCCGCCCTCTGGGAGTCCCACCTGAAGGGTGGGTACAGATAGCCTCCACTTCTCCTCGGGTACACCTGACCGCTCTGAGTACGTCCCGCCCAGTGGTCCACCTCCATGTACCGTCCTTCTCCACACGCCTCCACCACGATCAGCGATGTCCGTTGTCTGCAACCAACACAACGTAGTGCAGTTAAAGCCCGTGCAGGGGTGAGTATAAGCTACTCATTAGGGACCCCGAGACCCCCAAAGGTCTCTCGAAATCCACAAAAGATAAACAACAATGGAAAGATACAATCACGAAGTAACAACCGACACTGCTTAGGTATATGCCCATACATATACCTAAGTCATAAATTCCCGTTCGGCTCCAACGTCGGAGCCCAAGCACAACCCAGTCCACACAGGAAAGCAAAACGTATACCCACACAGGATAGCACAACACAATCCACAAAGGAGAGTAAACAGTTGTCCACATAGGATAGCTCAACACAATCCACAAAGGAGTGTAACACGGGATTCAACTCACACAGGTATACATCATCGAAAAGGTGAAAGGGATGATCATATGTAGACACTAAATCATCTAAGTTGGGTCCCACTGAGGATACAAGACGGGTTGTCTTCATTGATTCATCTATGTTGGGACCCACATAGGATACAAGACCAGCACTGAATCATCTAAGCTGGGACCCACTAAGGATACAAGACCAGTTGTCTTCATTGATTCATCTATGCTGGGACCCACATAGGATACAAGACCAGCACTGAATCATCTAAGCTGGGACCCACATAGGATACAGGACCAGCACAGCTGGGACCCACATAGGATACAAGACCAGCACTCTTCATTGATTCATCTATACTGGGACCCACATAGGATACAAGACCAGTATTGAATCGTCTAAGCTGGGACCCACATAGGATACAAGACCAGCATAGCTGGGACCCACATAGGATACAAGACCCGTATTGAATCGTCTATGCTGGGACCCACATAGGATACAAGACCAGCACAGCTGGGACCCACATAGGATGCAAGAACAGCACTCTCCATTGATTCATCTATACTGGGACCCATATAGGATACAAGACCAGTATTGAATCGTCTAAGCTGAGACCCACATAGGATACAAGACCAGCAAAACTGGGACCCACATAGGATGCAAGACCCGCACTCTTCATTGATTCATCTATACTGGGACCCAGATAGGATACAAGACCAGTATTGAATCATCTAGGCTGGGACCCACATAGGATACAAGACCAGCACGGCTGGGACCCACATAGGATACAAGACCAGCACTCTTCATCGTCGTAGTCCACCGAGGATCTCTGCACAGTCTTCACTGTCGAAGTAGTAGTCGGAGCCAGCTCTAGGGTTCTCGCACACAACAAGCTCATTCGGGAGGGTCCGCTCCACGAGCCGAGTGGCTGATACATCAACTGACACAAAGTCTGAAGTTAATGTATCCAAAAGTTCCTTATTATCAACGGGAACTCAACGCCGCAGACGGCGCGTCAATCGAACACCCGGTCTGAGAGTTATTAGCTTTTTCGTCCTAGGGGCCCGGTTGCTTTTTAAGGAAAAACCAACCCGACCGTACTCCACCTGTGTCCAATCCTTGGGCAGAGTGAGCCAAAAGATTTTTCTCACTTAGAGGAATTCAACGAAGTCGACGGCACATCACTCGGACGTCCATAGCTCAAGATATGAGTGTTTCCGCTCCGAGGGCCCGGTTGGTTTCGTGTACGAAACAACCCGGGAGAACCCAAACTATTCTGAAACCTTGAGTGCGATATACCGAAATGACCGACTCGATCCAAGGATCGCGTTGCCACTGACAGAGCATCGTTCGGAGGCCCTTAGCTCAAGTTACAAGAAAAAGACCGAAAATAGTCCGAAGACGGGGGGTCCCGGCCCTGGCCGACCCGGGCCGACCCCCCCTGGGTCGGCCGAACCGGGTCGACCTGAACCGTGTCCACCCGACCCGGTCCAACCCGGCCGGCTTGGTCCGGCAGCTCGGCCCGGCCCAGCGGCGCGGCCTGGGTGCCGCGTGTGTGGTGGAAAAGCCCCCTTTTTGTTTCAAAAGGGCGGCGCGACGTTATGTCGCGCCTTTGAATAAAACGCCCCCCCTCCATGAGGGCGGGGGTGGGGGGGCGCCTCTACGAAACTGGGGAATTCAATCCCCAGTATTCATGGATCACGGTCGTCCTTAGGGCGGCCGTTTTTATAACACGCGGGACCCACAGGTCCCGCCTCCTTTGCATACCGGCGGCCGGCACGGCCGACTGTCTTCCACCACCTCGCCGTGGCCCGATGGTCGCGGCTCTCCTGATCACCGGCGGCCGGAGAGGTTGGCCGCCTCCGGCTGCTCCGCCGCGGCCGTAGGGCCACGGCTCTTCCATATCCGCTGGCGGCCGGTTTTCCGGCCGCCCCTTCTAGCTCTGTCGTGGCTCAAGCCGCGGCCCTTGCTCGATTGGCACGGCGCGACGGCGCCGCGCCCCTCCGCCATAGATCGCTCAGACCGCTGCCTCCCTCGGATTCTCCGGCACGGTGCGTCAGCGCCACACCCCACCACTGCGGCCCGCTTCGGCCGTGGTCCTCATGATTTCTGCGTGGTGCAACGGCACTGCGCTGCCATCTCCTTAACTACAACGAAGATCAACGAAAGGTGGGAAGGAGGATCGACCGTGTTTGTGCGGTCCGATCTCCTTCCTTTATTATGATATCAGGCGGTCCAAGCGAATGAAATAAAACTTAAAGACAGACAAGAACAATTTTATATCAATAAAACCAAACTAACCCCTACCTCGTCAAGTTGCACGTGCGGGTTCTTCACGGAAGGAGGATATCGTCGTGGTATCCGGCACCGCGTTGACGAACTCAGCGGATGATCGAAGGTTTTTGTTGTAGATTAAGGTACGTCGCCGAAGAACGTCGTGGGAGAGGAAACGTCGGCATCGCGGGAGAGGAAACGTCGGCGTCACGTCGTGATTTCCGCGGGTTCGGCGTTCTTCGTCAGAGGTCGGCGTTCTTCGCGTTCTTCGCGTTCTTCATGAAGAAGGGTCAAGGCACAAGAACTTCTGTCAAAAACCTCTCAACGTGTAATCCTCCAAAATTCGTGTTGGTTTTATTTTATTATTACGCCAACAAACGAATAAGAGGTAAGTAACAACCCATTAATTCGTAGAATTAATTCAATGAATGAAACTGCCCATTTATTTCATGAAATAAACCACCCAATTAAATGGTCTGTTAAGAATTTAAGAAAACGTGTCAGTTGACTTTCATAATAACAGGTTTTCGCGGGTGCGTTACTTAGTGGAAAAGAAACAGTGGGGCTCGTGCGGGCCCCACCTCACAAATATCCTACCAAGAGGGTAGGATATTTTTGGATAGTACCCTATCCGTTTCAACTCAGTTTAAGCCACTTTTAAGTTGCTTCAAGTGGCTTCCAAGTGGCTTAACTGAAATAAAATAAAGTTTGTCATACAATTATTTTATTTCTTAACATTTAGCCCGAAAACTAAAAACCACACCCGAGCAAACGCAACTCCGGAAGAGGCATTTCTAAGCGAAAACCGATGCTGCGATTTCATCAGTGCCCTCGGAATTTGATTCTGGGCACTGGTTCAAAAGTTACAAAAACCTTCTTGTCCGTTCACTGAACGTACCTGAGCCAAACTTCGGAGAATGATTCCGGGCACACCGGGCCTCGGAATCAGGTGCCGTCAGAAACTGAGTTCTTGTAAAATTCCAAATAAAATTAAGAAAAAATTTACTTGAAATTTACGGGTCTTTACACATATTTATTCAAACAATATATTAATATAGTTTTAAAAAAGAAACAATTGGTTGATGGTTGATAACATATTTAATCTTGATAGGTTGTGGGTATTTTACTCATGACTGAGGAATGATTTGGGTATCTCAACTACCATTGGCCTACGTGATGTCCTAGATAATATATCATTGTTTATTGATAAAAAATTTAGAAATAATGTTTAATGGTGAAATAATAGTATCACTATTGATGTATATAGATTAGTATACTAAACCTATTAAATTTGGATAATAGTTAGGGACAATTATAATGACATTTTTTAAAGGTATTGTGATCAGTAAAAATAATGTTTTATTTCTTTAATATGGTTGTTCATTCTAAGATATCCATTGCAC
Source organism: Viscum album (assembly GCA_963277665.1). Classification (NCBI taxonomy): domain Eukaryota; kingdom Viridiplantae; phylum Streptophyta; class Magnoliopsida; order Santalales; family Viscaceae; genus Viscum; species Viscum album. The sequence continues at coordinate 762,681,113 of OY728119.1, read as the reverse complement.
TAAGTAACTGATGAACTAGAAATTGATCAATGAATAAAAGGAATATGAAAATTTTCATATTGAATTGAAAAATATAAATTGGGATAATTTCCTTATATTCATGGTTGAAATATAATTCCCTATCATTAAGAAAATGATCATAAAATAAAATTGTTATCCTCACACCTCAAATTTTTTAGAACCTGTGGTCTATCGTAGATTTATTGTTTTGAAGCCCTCAACATTCCATTCGACATTCTCCTATTTATGATCTATGACATAAATCACTCGGTATAATTATTTATTTTTTCCCACATTTCTATATTTTAACTTACAAATAATGTTCTCTAATGTAGAAACCTATTAATTTTTATTCAATGTGACCTTTCTAGTTTTCACAATCTTTTATTAAGAAGATATTTATATATAATTATCATGTTTTGTAGCTTGAAAAATGAAATTTTCAAATATAAATCCATAGATTTAGGATATGGAGTTTCAATTTTGATGATGCAATTCAATTATTATTGGGAGAGTGTAATGTCCTAAAATTAAAATGTGAGAACAATATATTCAATAGCCGATATAACACATGACACAATGCCTATAAGGTAATATAATATATTAAGACAAAACAATATATTTAATATTTTATATAAATTTAATATATGATAATGATTGAAATGAAGGAGATACAAAGTTAGCTTTCATTTTATACAATAATGAAATTTTTTATGTTTTGTGTTATACGAATAATCTATGTTTACCAAAAAAAAGTATTATCAAAATAATATTATCTAATATAAAAATATATAGCATAGAAATTAAATTTCATTTTTTTAATAATATTTTCTAAATTATGAAAATATAAGGTCTACATAGATATATAATTAATTCATTGGTTACCAATTAATCAGAAATTAATATTCAAAAAAATTGAATATAATTTTTTAAGAACATATTTTATGCACTCCATGGAATTTTTTCATAAAAAATTAAATTAATTAATATAAGTGAATAATATATAAACATATATACTATATATTCAATAAAATATTTATTATTTTCATCCCATATGTTTGATATGCTTTTTATAATAATAAAAAGTGTTTTATGCTTCAAAATTGTATTTTCTTAGGTAGATAATTTTATAACTTTTTAATAGATATACTACATTAAATAAAATTTCTTACGCGTTTATAAATTTCATATGCTAAAATTAACATCATTTTTTAAATCATAATCTAAAAACTATCTTAGGGTGATGTTTTGGTATATTTTTGAGAGGTTTCGTATTTTAATAAATATTGAAAATTTATTAACTTTAATTCCAAAATAATTTTTGATATATTTTATTTATATGGATAAATTATATATATTTTATTTTTTATATATTTATTAGAAAAATTATAGATAAATCAATGTTTATTTCATTGTATTTAATTTTTGTTAGAACATTTATATAAAAACCAAGAAAACATTTAAATAAATTTACACTAAAAATTTGATTTGTCATCTGGTTTGCAGGATTAATTTTTATTTAATTTTTATTGTTAATGTTATTAGAATTTTTAAAAATAGACTAAATATTTTAAATAAATATAATTTATAAATTATATAAATCTAAAATTAATTCATTACTAAATATATTTTAGAAAATAATTAAAATTAATTACATCAATTAAGAGAAAAATTAACTTGACAGGGGAATAAACCTTAATCACGACTTCCAAAAGGACAATAAACTTGTAAAAAAGATATTTTATATCCATATTTAGAAATTAGAATCTGTTTAATATAATGAGACCCTTATTGGTGTAAATGCTTTTTATAAAAACATAGAAACAATTATATTTCAACAAATATACAAGAATGCCACTCCTCCCCCACTATAAGAAATAACTCACCCCTCAAAATTATTCAAACATCTAATGAAATTTGGATATCTAAAACTAGGCCAATATAAGTTCACTAAATACTTCTTCTAAATCTAGAAGCATTAATTTGTGATTATATCAAACTAAGGAAGCCATTTTGTATAAACCAAAAACAGCTACCCCAGTAAGGGGTAACTTTCATCAATGATAACTTTCATTTCATTTCACTATAAACCCATTAAATTATTACTATTAAATGATTATATAATGAATAATGTTTCTATAATATTAATATATGTTTTTATTTTATGTTTTTTACCATAACCTACACCCACTTCCATAAAATGGTTAAATATTATTCTGTTCGTGTGTGTGAAATACTACCACCTCATGAAACGACGTCATTCGTTTTTCCTTTACCACCACTAATGAATGAGAATTATAATTGAAATTATTTCTTATATAATATATGTGATACATTTAATTAATTTATTAATATTTAATATTTTATTAAACAAATACAACCATTATTTCTATTTTTTTGAAATACGATAACATCGTTTGGTATTGCGTGGACTACTGCCTCCACAATGAAATGTGATACAATCACTCTCTACATGGAAGGTATAGTGGATTGTTTTAATAAACATATTATATATATAGGAAATATATATTATAATATAATATTATTTTACATATAAGTATATATATATCATTAATTTTTATTTCCTTATATATGAAAATGAAATGGGAGTAGTGTTCAAGTGTACATATGTCCTAGTGTCTCCATGAACGGTGCATTTCATTTATTTCCATTTATTTTATTGAATATTATAAGTACACATATAATAAATATATATGATATATAAATAATTTTTTACATAACAGATTTGATGAAATAATGATCCAATTAATAGGAATAATAAGTAACATGTCAAACATACTTGAAACGCTTGGCAAATAAGATCCGAAAGAGTGAAAATAATGAAATATAGTTTACAAAATGGTAATAATGAATTATAATATAATAATATAAAATATTATAAAATTTGTTATGTTAATTTTAAAAGTTATTTACATTCCTAAAACCATTATACATGAGTATAAAAGATGTTAACTAAAAATGAAACACAATGTAAGGGATTCTTGATTAATTTTTTCTTCCATGAGTCACACAATATTTTCACCAATGATTTATATTCATTGATGTGTATAATAACCATATTTTTATTTTATATAATGAATAAATTTATCATCATGGTTTTTATATTTTGATTTTATGATATTTCTTTCATGGGGATTGTAATTAAAATGATAGAAATTAGTAATGTATTTTCATCACACTATTAAAATCTTTGAAGTAAAAGTCATATTCACCTATTTAATGATTTGTGTCATGAATAATCCATTCATCAAGATTTTCTCAGTTTTTATATTCATTTATTCTTCAAATGGGATTTTAATTATAAGTTACAATGTTATAAAGAAAATTCAAAACAATGTTACTTTTCATTAGGTTGTATTAATTTCTCATTATTAATGATATTCTATGTTTTTGTGTGTAATAAAATTTTAAAATATATCTTTTTATTTACACTTGTTTCATATTGATTAAAATTTCATACACATAATAAATCAATTGATTTATTTTCATATAAATTTTATGGTATTTTCAATGTATAAATTTACAATATCATCTTTATTGGTATCCATTAAACATGTATTTCTATTAGAGGAAATAATTGGAAAATTGTTTAAGAAATACATTAATTTTATTTTACTATTGGTATGCATTATCTTTTTAATGTAATATAAAATTTCATACTATTTGGTATTAAATTTTTTTATATAAAATGTTATATAAAAACCACTGTTCATTGATATATTTAGTCATTCAACCTTTTTTTCTAAAAATTCATGTTTTTTAAATTATTTTCAAAAATGGTTATTCTGTTTTCGAACTGATTTACTAAATATATTTGTACCCTTATTGTATTGTATAAATTGTTTCCAAGGAATAATTTTTTATATTTAAAAATAATCCACTTTTCTAACCTTTTACCATGTAATATGAATGATCATTTTACCTTGTATGACATTTTCAAATTTACCAATCATCGATTATTTGAAGCATACACTATGTGTTGAAATGGATAATTTTTTTAATAAAAATAAAAAAATCCCCAAAAAAACTTTTCAACTTTTTTTTGAATATAAACAATATATTTTAATCATGAATGGTTTTAAAATATCCTTTTATAATTTTTTAATTCATCAAGGGAAACAAAACATTATTTTTACTCCAATTGGGATATGTTGTATTAATATAATCCATACTATTTCTATGGATGGTTTTGACTAGTTCGGTCAAATATAGTGTTGGGAGTCACATTCATGGTTCATTTTGTATTTCCATTGAAATATTGAATTTTTTATTTTCAATGAACATTGAATTTACCCTAATTATCCTTATTAATGACTGTGGATATTTTCATTTTTTAATCTGTGTAATATTTTTTATACACTATTTAACATGAATGTAAATTTATTTACTAAGTAAATATTGATAAATAAAAATCTTTTAATCAAGATTGATTTCCAATAAATTGATTTTTTTGAATGAAATGTAATATTAGATATATAACCAATGTTTTGGTCATGTAAGGCATGGTTTAAAACTGTTTAATATAAGAATAAATATTCATTGGTAGTATCATGAGATGAAATGCGATGGTGAAAAAACATCAAGTTTTCTTCAAGAAAAAATGTTGAATATTCAAACATAGATTTAAACACTACTGTGAATGGTCCTGAAAAAATAATTCTAAACAATCTTGTAAAAGGTCTTTATGGTAAATATATAATCTTCCATGGGAACGTGACATCTAATTATCAAAAATTCCCTTTTTTAGTATTCAATTATTAATAACCTTCACAATTTGTATTTGAAATTATCTATGGTTTCTTTTCATTCTTATTTAATTGATTAAATTTATTGTGTTTTAGTTGCATTCCATGGTATATTGATTATTCCTTATACAATTATGTTAGTGGAATTTATTTTCAATTATTTAACTTGTTTTATTTTTTATGAACATCCATCTCATTTTATTGATTAAGTGTCATGTTTCATCTGTTATTACCATTCCATATTGACTATTCCCATTGATTCATCATTTATTTCTCAATATGTTACCATTATTATGAGTTTGAGGTTTCCATTACATTTTTTCCATTCATGGAGAATTGATGAAGCTTACTTGAAATATTATTAATTAATATTATAAATGGGAGTAATGTATTTATCATATTTATATTATAATTAGTGTATTCATTTTTAATACAGGACTTTTGTATATATCAAGATTAGGAAGACTAATAAACTCTTCTGTCATTAGGGATTGGATTTCTTGAATTCAATTTTATATTATTCTAGTAGGAATGGGCTCTAGGATTCTAGTTTCATGTCACTACACATGTGGTGATCATAAATTCTGATTTAGTGATTCTACCAAGGGTGGGGATAGAAGTTGTTTCCAAGTATGATGATTTGTTTCCAATACAAGGTAAGACAAATTTAATGTTCCTAAAATGTTATATTATAGGGAATATATAATCTAGGTATTAAAAACTATTGATTAAGTGTAATTATATGATTTATTTAGAATATATATAACTATTTTTTTCGTATGATTTTATTTTATTATAGTGGATGGGAATATGTTAATGTTTTTAAATTATAATTTTTCATGGGAAAATCTCTTTGATTTACAATAAAATATACATTTAATTCATTAGATTATAGTGTTTGATGTGATTCCAATTGAAATTGGTATTGCAGGAAGTAATGAAGTAAACATCTAGGTTGGGAAATTTTAGGTTTCCATATATTTTGGTTTGGATCAGGGTTATTTTTTTAATTGAGAAAACATTAATAAACACAAGATAGGGGACCATAGTTGTTCAATGTGCGATACTATGATCAATTTAGCCAATAAATTAAATTATACATATGTTAATTTTGAACAATGAACATGATTTTTAGTAATACATGTATCTTAGTTATCTAGTAGAGTGTATTATATGAATATTTAGACTTAACATGACTCTGAGGAAATTATAAAAGGGAAATCAATGATGCTCTGAATATATCATTTTAATGTGTGGGTGTAAGAATGTTGGGATTCTCATTATATTGATATTAGTTTCTTCAATTTGATTTTTTTAAGGATTTTTTATTATTTAGGTGGAAACAATTATCTTCTCAAAAATAAAAGATTTTATATTGATTATATTTTATTTAAAAGAGTATTATTACTTAATTTAATAAATTTTCAATGTTTTTTGGTACATATTAGCGATTGATGTTATTCTAGAGTATTTATCATTAATGTGTTGGAAATTGAAGGATTCTATGTTTTTTTTCACTCTTGATTATCACATGCACATTGTGGAAATTTTTAGTAATGGAAAAAATGATAAATTTATGCCAAGATCATGATTCACGATAGATGATGTATATTATACCAGGAATAAGATGTAGAAATAAAATCTATAACCTAGGAAATAAGATGATGAAAATGGATGGACTGAAGGAATAATGTCAAGGACCATTATTTTATAATATATCAATAAAGACTATGTGTATTCTCATAACTGCTATGTTGTGGTGAAAATATATGAGATACCTGATCATGATACTAAAAAGGTGAAATGGAAGGGTATGAGGAGGTATGAATATTTAGATAAATAGATGTTATGAAAAAAATGTTTTACCGATATTTATATCATGGTGGTGGTCATATTTGAATTAAAATGTATAAAATATTTAAAATTATGGATGAGATTACATGGGAAATTTTTACAGACTAGAATTTCTTATTTTATTGAATTTTTTCTCAAATGTTGTTGGGTGGAATTTAAAATTTATATATATAAACAAATGGTTTTTTAGATAATTTTTATAAACCATGTATATTTATAATGTAACTCCTATAATTATTTGGATATTTTTATTCCTTGTTGGATGTCAAAAAATGGTTCGGAGTGGGTTTTTAACCATTCAAAAGCTATCTAATGCATGCTAAATCACGAAAAATAATTTTCTATATGTTCTGGCCACTATAATAGTTTTATATTTATTAATGAAATTTAAATTTAGGGGAAAATGTTTATATTATGATTGGAATATAGTTGAAGGATTTGAAAGAATATTTTTAATGTGCTCGAGTGGTAATTAAATGAAATATCATTTATGTTATATTATTATATATAGGATATATATATCCAAAAAAAAGTAAAACCTTATCATAGATAGTAACTATAAAATATAAAATCATTAAGGAGGTACATTGATTACGGAATCCAAGTACTCAAATGATGTATTTATATTTTATTTTGCTTTCTTTATTTTCAATTCCTCTTGTATTTCATGAATAAAATTGTTTAATTATGAGAATACTAAAGTGTGATAATATATTATGATCAGTTTTGTGATCATATGCATTAATATAGTTGGGTTTTATTTCCCTAATGTTGAAATTTCAATTTAAACCTTCATATATTCTTAAACAACCCTTATCAATATTTATACAAGATATATGTTTATTGATTCATATATGTGAATTTAATGTATTATATAAAACTTATATTCTTTATTAATCATGATACGAAATTAGGATATTATTTGATAGTATATATTTTTATCACCATTTCAATAAATAAAACAATGTAACCTTCCTTTATAAAATTAAATTTTAATAAGTATAGAGAAATTCAATGGAAAAGGATTATCTTAGGTTACATGTTTGAAATAATACTAAAATTATTCATTGTAATGTTATTAATTTTAATTATCTATGGTCGTGGATTTATAAAACATTATCATGATCATGTCATCAAAATTTTATTCAATTAGTTAAATAGTTTTTTCATATCGATTTCACACTGAGTATTTACTTTTATAATGACATATTCAATTTATGGGATCACCTATATCAATTGTTTTTCATTAGATAAAAATTATTATATATATGTATAGATTTTTCTTGGTGCTACACATATATTCAAAATTTATTTCCAAATTGAAATTTATAATTCACTACAGGATGTCAATGTTTTTATCATGTTATTGGAGACTATAGAACAATGTAGATGCATAGTCTTGATATATTGTGGAATTTATATCCCAAACAATTTTCATTATTTTTATATTTTAATTATTATACATGTAATGAATATTTTGCATTTTTAATTTTTAATTTCACTTTTCCTGATTAAACAACATAGGAATTAAGAATAACACCATTAATGTATGGTTTTGTGTTGAAATTAAACCTGTCAAAAACCATTGTCATCATTTATTGAGTTCAGGTAAGGTATAACTTATATCAAGGGATACCTCTATATAAATATATAAGAATTTACTACGGTTTACTTTAATGTGTATGGATAAAACCATGAGTCATATTTCTATATGTAATTTTAGAAAACCTAAAGAAAAATCCAGTGATTATCTCATCAAACTAATACATATATAATTTCAAATTCTATCACTTAAATATATAAAAACAGACATGGTAGTGGTTCTTGATGCTTATAAAAATTCTTAAATTTTTTCAAGAACTATTTAGATTAAAAGTTGATAAAATAGTTCGTGTTCTCATTGAAAAATAATTTCAATGATTGGATTCCAATATTCGATCCACATTCCCTTACTATATGGGATGAAATGGAAATATTAAATTTTAAATAAAATAATATCAAAATAAATTATTATAGGTTCAAATATTTTAAATTTCAAAAATATGTGACCCACTATATTATAAATGGAATATATTTGATACATTTTCAAGATTATTTCATGATAATGACCTAGAGATGTTATTTCAAATGTTTTCATCCAAAGTTATGGTTGTTTTATTCTCATTGCCTATTTACAATGGTGGGAGTCCTCTCAATCACCTAGGGTGGTGTTGATAGGACCATTTTTTATATCATTATCACTCTTATTAATTTTGAAATTTTTTAAAAAAATTAAGGATATAAACTCCTAAATTTAACACTGTCAAGGGATGAAAAAAGTGTTGTAGAGCTCATATTACTCCAATAATTGGGGATTCTTATAAATTACTATAAAGGGAAGAAAAAGACTCATATTTATGCACCTATGAATAGAAAATATTAATGATTTATTTTCTTGTGATAAATATTATCATGTTGGATTTTGTGGTCCTTCAGCAATGAATGAATATAATCTGATTATGGTTATCCATCTAGGGACACTGATGTTCATTTAAGGCCATGTGCCTAGAAATAATAATTTTCCTTCTATAGTCATGAATTTTAGGAAATTATTATATCATTTAAGTAAAGTATTTGGGATAAATTATGTCTTTACGGTTATGTTATTATGAGTCATACTAATTAAAACAATTAAATAATTATTAATAACAGAAAACTAATCATAGGTAACTAGAAAATAGTATTTTATGGTGTATATTAATAATAAACCCTTTATTTTTTGGGGCTTAAAAATTGTTGAGTCTCATTTTAATTCATCTCCCAATTGTGCGTAAAATTTTAGAGGGTATGTATGACTAGATTAATGGGTAGATAAAATAAATGGAGGAACGGTTTGACTCACATCTTATTGATATCCACAAATAAATGTTGATAATAATTCAGAAATATATAGGATGAGGAGATTCTTCTGTGCTGTGAAGACTAGTTCATATATGCCAGTATGAATTTTGTTGGAAAACATATTAACTTTTGATTCTAAAGCATATACATAACAAGTATCTCAATTATTTGGGTATCGGTTATATATTATACCTACAATAGTTTTTTAGGAATTACAATGGAAGATCTCTAAAAGATGTGAGTCTTCATTTATCAATTTAATTTATGAATAATGGGACATATGAATGTGAATGATGATTTAGTCAATCCAATCTTGTGGCCATGTTATATTCATTGGAAGAGTAATATTTTCCGGAATTTAATATAGGAAAAATATATCACAGAAGGTTAATTGGGTCTATTAGAGTGAAAGGGTGAATTTATATAATTAGTATGTTACCAGGGAGAATTCTAAATCCCACATTTTTCCTATGTGAATATGTCAAATAAATTTTTTCATACGAAATTTCAAACAAAAAATGAACATAATTTAATTTTTATTAATATAAAATATTATAGTAAATGATAAATATTAATACATTACAAGAAATTAATATTAAATTTTATTGTGAAAATTAAATTAGTAAAAAAAAGAGACCATAAACATGAAATTCCCATCATCATGGTGTTTATTAAAGATCATAATACTAATTAAAACTATGTAAAAATTGAAAACATTTGAAATATAGTATACATTTAAAGAGGGAAATGAAAACCATGTGAAGTAATTTTACCCAAGTATTAATATATATATATATGGGTGAATATTATCATTACATGGTTGATAGATATATTTACATTATATGTATTATCATTTGAGGAATTGTCATTGGGTATACATGTACCAAATAGTTATTTTGAATATTTCACAACCAGAATTAAATTATCTGTTAGATATAATAAATTTAATATTATATATATATATTCAATAAAATAAAAATATACTACCATATTTTTTAGGAAATATTATTACAATGAATTATATATATATATATATTATTTTATTTATCAATTTTCACAAATAATAATAATTAAATATATTGGAAAATATAAGGAGACGCAAAAAGGAAAAATTAAATATCATCCCATCAAAAATTATTGATTTGTATAGAATATGTATTTAATGATTAATTTTCTAAGGCATATATTTTATTTATAATAATTTATATTTTTATATATTTTATGTTTTTAATTATTTATAAACTTTTTCATATATTAATTATTAAATTAATTCCATATGTATATAATGAAATGGATTTATATTCATGGGAGGAATAATAATTATTATGAAATAAGAAATAAATAATTTAATGTCTAAAATGATACCTTACTAAAAATTATTTTACTATATGTTAAAAATAATTGTATTTAATGTAAAATTAATTTTATTAATACTTATAAATTTAGAAAAGAAACATGTATTTCATATTGTAAATCATTATACTAAGAAATAATGGGGAAAATTCAATTTTTGGAAAAAGTTAAATTACAAATGAAAAAAGTGACTTACCATAGTAAGAGGTTGATGATTTAAAATATATCTAGCTTTATGTATAAATTTCATAGAACCATATGAATTTTGATTCATTTTTAGATCAAAATTACTTTTAAAATTAATTTTATTACATTTGATGAAATTATTATTAATTGAAATGTCACTCAAAATCATCAATAAAAGGACCCCACATCAGCTCATCCCAAATAAATTCTTCGCATTTGGATCTTTTAAATTTATACCCACATTCAATCTATTAATTTCTTGTTTCATTTTTATTCTCTCTTCATCAAATAATGTTCCCTAAGTACTTTATTATGAATAAATACAATAAATGTTGGAGAATTTTTTCAATTTAAGTCTCAAATTACCACTATCCTTCTTAAATAAATTCTCATCACCAGTGTTTCTAAATATCACTCCCCACTCCCATGATGAAATATTAACATAATATGAATTTTTTTAAAACACAAATTAATGTACTATGTGATATGAAAGATTAATTTCAATTATATATGTGGTTATATAAGGGTGAAAAAGAAATAAATTATATTTATTATGTAACGCATTATTATAAATATAACAACATGAGTCTTCTATTTCATGAATTGCATTAATATGAGATTTACCTCTAGTATCCATCAAAAGAACCTAAAACTATAGAAATACTTATAATACTAGGGTTTCACTATATTACTATATTACAAATTATAGGTTTTCGAATATACGAATATTTACACTACTATATCAAGAATAGTATGAGGCAATAAAAACTATAAGAATTGGATGATGAAAAAATATTATTACAAACTAATATGTATTGAATAAATGAAAATAATAAACTATTATAAATTTTAATATATAGATATAACGTTTTAAAATAACATATTATGATTTATAAGTTTATTATATAGGGGGTTGTGGAATATCTCGGGGATTAAGGAGTATTTATATGGGTTTCTCTCCCCATTTTTCTTCTTATATGAGATTATCGATACATAAGATAACTTTGTGAAATTTTATATACATTCTATTTTAATCACCATTATATTATACCCATGTAGCTATCCTTTTAATTTAATTTTTTTTAGTTTCATAGAAAATTTGATTTATAATCGATTTAAATGATAATTTTAAATGAAATTATAATTATATTTTCATTCATAATGATAATCCATCTACTAAATGTTAATATTCATTTTACCTATTGATGAATATAATTATCACCTCATAAATCATTACATAATTACAATTTAAATTTAATTAAATCAACATGTAAATGTGTTAGTGAAATCACTTGTAAATATCATCAATTATGTTTCCTGATCAATGGTTGTCTCATGTTATTTTATTAACCATGTTAATTATTAATTTTTTCGAAATCCATAAATAATATTCATAATTAATTTACCATTTAATTTTTATAAATCCTTTATTTATATAATATATATTTTACCAAATTGATATGTTGTAAATCAATGTTTGTATTATTTTATATAAAATACTGTAATGTCCTTATAAAATGATTTCAATACATGTCGACACCCTATTTTGTTTTTTTATGTTCAAATGGTGATATTTTAGAATGATATTATCCAAAAAAATATCAAGATGTTTTCTTTTTATATCATTGAATTATTTTAATGAATCCCATTTAAATATATTGTTTAATTATTTTATTATGAATTGATAAAAAATAAATTTTCATATGACACATGTATATTTGGTTTATCATTATGTTACCTTTGGGATTAGAAATATATATCTCACCAATTTAATAGGTAAATATTATATCTCATGATATTTTATGTTATTACACATGATAATTTACCCATTCCCACTATATAATCAAACATGTGTGTCCACAATGTGATGATGATATTGGTAGTAAACCTTGACCAAAGATAACATTTTATATACTTACGTTTTTGGCACATTTCTATACCTATATTTGTAAAATAAATGTAAACTTTTATGAATCATGTATTATGATTCTTGTTTTTCAAAAATGATTTCAATATTTTTTTCTCATATATATTTATTATTCCCTAATACCTACATATCATAATTATCCAACCATGATTCAAATTATGATATCTTATATTGTTTCAATTTATATTTCATATTTTTTTCAACTCAAACTGAGAACCTTAAATAAATCATTCCCTAGGGGTTCCATATCCCTTCTAATTAATATGTGTGTTGTGTTTTATTTTTAGAATGATATATTTAATAAATAATTTTATCTATGATGTTTAATAAGAATTGTAAAAATTATTCTTATATAGGTTTTTATAATGTAATTGGAAATATTTTTTCTATTGGTATAATTTATTATGGGATATAGTAGACACTCCATCATAAAAAATTTAATATTAATGTATGTAATGATATTATTGTCTCAAAACATGGCTCACTCTATCAGGAGACTAGGGAAAATGGGTTTCCATGATGGGCCAACTAAAGGTTATGTGAAGTATTTCTAGATATAAAGACTTGGTTTGGATAGTTCAATGATAATAGAGGCAAGTTGTGAACAAAAATGGGAGGCCTAAAATAATGGGTTACCTTGTATATCCCATGAGAGAAAGAATAAATTTCAATGTGAATTCCATGGGTTCAATATAGTCATTAAGTTATTGATTTGGAGACCATATTCTAAGAGTTAATTCACCCTAACATCGAAAATAATCATTGAAAAGTGGTCTATAGAAATGTATCTTGGCTTACAATTATCAGATAACCCAAATACACATATTATCTATTAATTGTTTCTATAATTTGAAGTGGAAATAACAATTTTAATGGTCAGAATGTCTAATAATATATTCTATTTTATGTTTGATCATATTTATTTTAATTTTAACTAATAATTTGTGGTGTCTAAATAGAATGATATATGGATATTTTGTTTGAAGACAAAGAAATGTGAACATGATATTGTGTGTTAATCTCCAATAACATAAAGAAATCATGTTTGATGTGTGCATGACATAAACGTTGAACATGGGTGCTATAAGAGGTTTGGAATATGATGGGGGTACAAGATTGAGGTTGCATGTTTGAGTAGATGGGAGTGACCTAGGCCATGGACCATGATTCATAATCGACCATGTAAGGTAAGCTTCATATATAAAAGATCCATTTATGATTTCCCAAATATGTGGTTTAAAAAACTCATTTATTCTTCAATAGGAATTATAATATTTTCTATTTAGAAAATTCAGGTTCCTAAAAATAAACCCTATAATTTGATCTGATTGAGATTGGGGATATTATTTTTTGGAGGATAAGATTTTATCATTAAACTGAATTAAGGGAAATTATTATAATATTTGAGGTGTTAATAGGTTTTATTGTTGACATGATCACACATACTAGTATGATATGAGTTAGGTATCCTCCCATCAATTTGGGCATGCACGATACTGGTAGTATTGTAGAATGTGTTGCTGATAATAATAGTGTGGATATGACATTGTACCCTTTTATATATATGGGAAACCCATTGTTCATGGCACCCGGCAACCAAGGTATATCCTGAAAACATGTCCACTTTATTTTAACATTTTTTCACAACCCTCACACCGTAATTTTGAGAACTATTTTCCTATAAACCTTGTATAATTACACAAGGTTACTAGTGTGAAATTAAATTCAATATATGATTCTCCATATACTATAGTGAGTTTTATTAGAGTTCTACCATATAAAAATCACCAAGGATTGTAAATTTCAGTTAAAAGAGTTATGTAAATAGACCAAGACTAAAATTTATATTTTCTAATGTTCTTAAAATTATCATTTTGATGACATGTTTATTAATTTTATACCTAAATATTCTTTTTTTACATATTCTTCACGTAATATGATAATGTAATAATATTTTAAATAGTAAAAGGAAAAGTCTAATGACACCATATATGGTAAAATTATAATAGTTAATATCAAAATACTATTTGAGGATGTATATTTATGATAAACTCTATAATATAGGTCATTAATATCATAATTCGTGAAAATTATACTAGTTAATCAACAAAGAATCCAATATTTTACTTCTTATAATAGTAAAACTACTGACTCATAACTTATTATAATATTACACAATCAAGTTAAAACATTCTACATTCATAAAAAAGATAAATAATTTTCTTAATTTAAAATATCTAATAAAAATAGTAATATATCAAGGAATTATTATTGAATACATGATACATAATGTTTCATTAAAAATTAACACCATAAAGTCACCCAATTGATGTAGTTAAAAATATATTTTTAATCTTTTATTTACCTCCTATTTGATCCCATACAAAATTAAGGGTTAAATAATATCTATGATCTTTTCTCTGGGGGTAGATTTAATCATCAGTTAATATGGTAGTAATGGTATATATATTAATAGACATTATATTTAAAAATTATGTGTAACATACCTGATAAATAAAGAAATAATACATTATAATTTTAATTAATATTTTGTGAATTTAATATTAATTTTACTTAAAGATGTTTCTATGTTTGATGGCTTACTTGATACGCAACAACGGGTTTCTTTGAAATCATACATTGCACAGTAATAACATAATATTATAATTTTAAATGGTAGTTAACACCTGGACAATGTATTTGTGGGAATGAAAAGATATAATTACAATATGATTATACATTTTTGTTAAATGTTTTTACATTTATCGAATAACAGTTAGTGGCATAAAATGTTAATGAATCTAATTTTAAGCATAATTCACATTAAAGGGTCAA
Source organism: Viscum album (assembly GCA_963277665.1). NCBI lineage: Eukaryota > Viridiplantae > Streptophyta > Magnoliopsida > Santalales > Viscaceae > Viscum > Viscum album. Next base: position 762,665,312 of record OY728119.1, on the reverse strand, counting down.
TGTACCACCTTTTGATGGAGAACCCTTTTTAAATATAGTTTTTGTAACTTAATTATGTTCTACATGAAAAAATAATATTTTCTTTAGAATCGGGAAATTAATATTTACTTTGGATAAAATTTTGGTATTTTTCTGATAATGTTCATTTTTAATTAATAGAGAAATATTCTGTATTTTAACTCATAACATCATTTTAATATAATTTTTTAATAATGATTAATTATCATTTTAATATTGTTTATTATGTAGTTATAATAAATTTTTTTCATTTAAACCAATGTTGGTCATTGGAAGTAATTTCACATTGAAATTGGACATAAACAAGTGTCAATCTTTTGATAGATATTTCTTAAAAACACGTTTTTCGTTTTAACGACAGGAATTAATTTTGAATTAATTTCTGCAAATTTTGTGTTTTGATTTTGGAAAAATGAATAAGATATTTGGAATCAGGATCTCCATATTGTGTAAATAGATAACTTTTATTTTTAGAAACTATGAAGATTTAGATTAGTAAATATTTTATTTACCATGGTTAAAGGGTAAATATAGAAAGTAAGGGTAAACATATATTACTATAATAATATTAAATTTCCCTAACATGTGTACTAATAATATTGGGTGATACACTTCTGACCATGATCATCCTTGCGGCGATTTTGGGAACCCATGGGGCCACACAGAAGTGATAGTGACACTTTATTTTAATTAACATATAGTAATGACAAAAATGACACAAACAAATGTATTTTAGTAAATTAAATTTTATATAGGGTATTATAAGTTATATTTTCATCTATAAATATTATTTGAAACGCTAAAAATATTTCCAACATCATTTTTTTTAATTTTTACACATCAAATAAATTAAATAATTTTTGACACAATAATGATGTAGTGTTTACCTCATTAATAAATGATTTAAATAAGATTATAATGATTAAAATAAAATACATAAACAGTCCAATTATTATTAGATGATTTTATTTCGACCATGATTCACTTTATCTTAGAATTTATTACGTTTTGGACATATAGAAATTGAAAATCATTATGTAATAAAATAGCATTTTCACAATTTCTTAAAGAACACCTCCTCCCCCTTATAAAAAACCCGCACTTATAACCCATTCCGTACACATCTAAAGCCCCGTAGATCATCCAACCTCTACCCAATTAAGAAATATACATCCCTATACTCTTCTTAGATGCCTTAACTTAGGCATAATGAACTTCAAAAAACCCTTTTGGTTCAAACTAAAGAGAGTTACCTAATTTAAAGGTAACGTCTTCTCTTAAGTTATTTGGTTTTATTTTTCTTATACAACCCCATAAAATCTTTTTATTCCTCTATTTTATAACAATACAAAATTTGTAACACCCCAGGTAAATAAAGAATATGACATTTCATATTTATCCATATTTGTGAATAAATTATTTAAATGACTTTAAAGGGGACGCTATGCTCGATGGCGTACCCAATACGCAACAACGAGTTTCTTGGGAATCTTATGTTGCACTCTAATAATAAAATAATATTATTTTAAATGGTAGTTAACATGTAGCCGTTATAATGGAGGGAATGGATATAAATAACTAAAATATTATTAGATATGTTTTTAAATGTGTATACATTTACCCAATAAAAGATAAAGGCTTAAAATATAGAAAGAGTTCAATTTTAGGGCATATATACTCTAATTTTCACTAAAGGTTCACTTATCACCTTTTAATGGTGAACCGTCATAAAATATAGTTTTGATCACTCTTATAATTTATTTTGGACCAAATGTAACTCTTCTTTAGAATCGGGACATCAAAATTTACTTTGTGTAAATTTTTGGTACCTTTCTGATAAAGTTCATTTTTTTATGAATAGTGTAAAATGTTGTATTTTAATTCAAAAACTCTTTTTAATCTAAATTATTTATATGATTAGATTATTATTTTAATTGGATTTTAAAGTGAAATTAGAAAATATTTTTACCAGTTAATCCAATGGTGGTCATTGGAATCAATTTCACTTTGAAATTGGACTTAAACTAGTGTCAATCTTTTGATACTTATTGTTTCACAAAAACACACTATTTTTCATGACAGCGGGAATTAATTATTAAATTAATTAATTTGACTTATATTCTTTGAATTTTTTAAAATGGACTTCATTTTTTGAATTCGGAATATCAAATATAGCTTAGGGTGAATTTTTGGTATTTTTCTAAAAAACTCCAATTTTTGATGAATAGTGAAACCACTAAGTGGTAATCAAGCAAACTGATTTTTCAGTTAAATGAAAGTTTACCACTAATGTGTATTTAATTTTGAAAATATGAAATACATGGTTGTCATTAATATGTAAAATGTTGTTCATTGGGATAAAAATAATTTTTTGATGAATAGTAACTTATTATGTTTTTAATCGCGATTAGTGGTAATTAGGGTAGTTTAAGGTACAAATGATATTATAAGAATGTGAAAAAACCATGACACTTGTCATAAACCTATTGGGTGAGTCATGGCCAACCAAGACAAGCCATGGGCCAACTTGGGGACCCCATGGAGCCACTTTAGTTGGAAAATGACAATAATATATTTTTATTTAATGGAAAAGTAAAATTGACACAAACATGATATGTTTTACTAAAAAAAAATTTAAGTAGGGATATACAAGTCATATTTTTGATTATAAATAGTCCTTGGAAAGCTAAAAATATTTCCTACATCATAGTAATTTTTTTATAATTTTTAGACATTAAATAAATTCAATTATTTATGACATCATAATGATGCAGTGATGACATCATTATTTAACGATTAAAATAAAATGGAAATATAATGTAATATCGATGAACTACACGTGTCCAAAACTTATTGGATGGGTGTATTTCGAACCCTTATAACCTTATCCACGAATTATATAAATTTGGGACCTTTTAAAACCGAAACACATTTTCAAATAAAGTAATATTTCCTTACTTTCCAAAAGTTCCCCTCATCTCCTCTTATAAAAGGACCCCACCTCTACCTCTTTTCACACACTCATCAAGCCTTTGGCTCGGCCAACCCCTTCCCATTTACTCTCTCCACATCCCTCTCCTAATCCTAGAGGATTCCCTTTGGGCATAATCCTTTCAAAGGAATCCTTTAGGCTCAAATCAAAAAGAGTTACACTTTTAAAGGTAATTCATTATCTCTTGTTCATTTGTTTTATTTTGCTTCTCCAACCCTCTAAACTCTTTTTATTTACTTATTTTGTAACAACACCAGTATCTTCAATATACTAGTATGTTGTTATAAGATTTATTCGAGCTACACTCTCACACAACTACATCAAATGGTTAAAGAACATACGGTTTCCGTGGATGGCGAAATTCTGCCTCCCGAAATGATGATTGTTCAATACTCATTTAACACCTTCAAAGGTGGCCATTATGATGTCACTATTTTTATATATGATATATAATATGTTTATGTTTTACTTATGCTTCTGTATTTTTCATTTGTGTCTTACCTTTATGGCTTCCATTATGGTTATACGCGATATCTTCATTTTAGGAAGTGCGGACTACCGCCCCCTCAAAGTGATGTGATTCGTTAATGCCATATGTGGGACGTGTAAAGGATGGATTTAAAGTTATTATATATGATTTTATACTGGACTTATAATATACCTCTATATCATTATTATTTCTTTCCATTAAAGTATGAGATAGAAATGAAAGTAGCGTTCATGCGTACGTACGGCTTACCGTCTCCATGAATGGTGCATTTCATTTCTTATCCCCAAATGTAATGTACTATTAAAAGTATATGTATATAATGGATATATATAATTAATGATACATCTAAATGATGAATATAATTCTGGAATTAAAATATACATACCTCTCATTTAATTTTAATTCCATTAATATGAGAAAGAATTGAAAGTAGCGTTCATGCGTACGTACGGCTTACCGTCTCCATGAACGGTGCATTTCATTTCTTACCTCTAAATGATTATGTAATATTATAAATACATGTATATGCTGGATATATATGATATATATGATATCCAAATCAGGAATGTAATTCTAGATATAAAGAACCTTTGACCACACGAACAACATGTAATTGTAAGAAGTCCACTTTTGACTTAAGAACCAAATATCGACAAAACAAACATTATTAACATAACTAGTTACATAATGTTTATAACATGGAAATAAGTGATATAAAAGGAATAATGAACTCTAAAAAGGTTCTTAATCAAGTATAAATTAACTCATGTTTATTATTCAGGACATTAAAGAACGATCGAGTCATGTCAGACCTGAGGTAAGGGACTTCGTCTCAATCTCCTTTCATTGAGGCATATTTCGTTGTATACACAACTTTCTTTTATATGGGGTATAAACCCCTTTTGACTTTTATTTTTATACAGAAGGAATCTTTTTCTACGAAGCGTTTTACAAAACAACAAAAAGGAATGTTTCTTTTAACATACGCGGCTACAACGACCTTTTCCGCCGCCGCGAGTATTATTTGGTCTTTGGCTTTCTCAACAAGCCGTAATGTTTTTAGAATAAAATAAATACCATATAATCTTTTATGTATTTTGGTATTGAAAATGATTTTGAAAAAGGATTATGTTATGTCAATATATTTATGATATATTGTGATTGAAATGTGGAAATGTTATCATTCCTTTATATTGGTTTTATGTTTTATGATTTTATATTGGTACTTGGACATTTTAACGGGTGGTTACGTTATAAACCATATGACGGGTGGTGCCGTGAATACCAGGATGGGTGGTTACGTTATAACCTCCAATGCATTGGGTATGGAAGTCGGCCGTATGGCTATTCCATTAAGTATGTATGTAAATTGGCCGTATGGCTATTCCATTAAGTGATATGTGTGGAAGTCGACCGTATGGTTATTCCACTTAAGTATGTTTATGTCCCAAGTTACCTTTATATATGTTATGTGTTCTTTATATGGGTTTTATGGTAATACTTTGGTTACAAAAATGTAAGTAATGATATTTTATTCAGTGAAGAGTTTTTACTACTTCATAAAGGTGAAAAGTATTACCTTGATAAAGTATACATGGTTTACTATTTGTTTTGATAAACTAACAGTTTTTATTCTTTGTGTATCCCTTACTGAGTTTTTATGCTCATCCCATGTTTTTGAAATATTTTTCACAGGACTTAGCATGGAATAGGGTCAAGGATGGGATCAAGGGAAAGTCATGCAACCTAAAACATGAAACTAGACATGTTTCTTTTTAAGAATTTTTATTTTATGGAAATTTAGTAGAAGAGACTACTTTGTAATCTTTTGAGATGTAATAGTTATGTCCTAATTCTCTAAAACTCTAAACCTGAAAAGATCCTCAATGTGAATTATTCATTTAATTCAATTTTTAGTAAGGTTTAAGGCTGGGACCTTATAGTTGGTATCAGAGGTCGGTTTAGATAACTTTAGAGGTTAGGGTATTCTTTAAGCATAAGTGACTTTACCATAATGGTTTGGATTTCAGACAGAGTACTAGTTTTAGATAAATTGAATGAGTAAGAATATCTTAGTGTTTATCTTCCTCATTAGTACATGAAGGTTTTGTTGATATACTCACACTGACATTTCTATTTTTAGTGAATGGATGGATCTAGCAGGCACCAAAGAGACAACAGGTTTGAAGGAAACTATGGTGGTTCTCTGATTAAGATACTAGATAAAATTTAGGATTCAATGAGGAAACTTGTGGTTGTTCTAAACAAAATATCAAGGAGTCATGATCAACCACTTCAACCTTGGTGAGTTCTCTAATGCATCATGTACGAGATGGCCAACTCGATGTGGAAATTCAGGTAATAATTATAAAGGTAACCATTAGGGTTTATATGATACTTAATTTTTAGGTAATTATGGGTTACTCTATGATATGATGGAAAATGAAAGGAATGAGATAAACATGAGGCTAAAATATGTTATGATTATTCCGGAAGATTTTTTCTCATTTTGGGGAATGTTTTAAGAATTATATAGTTTTGGAAAAAGGACAACACGTAGACCGTGTGGCATCCCGTCGCGTCGGACATAGCTACGGGAATCGAACCCACAACCAATGTGCGACTGGTATTTATCACCTACCACTGGACTACGTGAAGTCCCTGGTTAGTTTGACTGATTCATTCTAGTTATATGATTTTATGAATTAAGAGTAAGTTGATTTTGGGTTATTTATGAAAATGATTAACCTATCATGGAGGATATGTGATTAGGTTAATTACTTTTCAAAACGAGACTTTAGGAGAAACTGATATTGTTTGGAGATAAATGTTACGATTTATCTTGGAAGACTATGCAACTAAATCCTTCAAATATTTGGGTTTCAATCTTATATTGGTTTACTTTGAATAATTTTATGGACAAATTGATTATAGAATGGTCCTCGTTGAACATTGGGTTTTGTTGGACAAATTTTGGAGATTAAGAATATATTTTCTTTTTATAAAGGGTTATCCTTTACTGGATTATCTGACCTTGTACTAACCTTTTTGTTTTGGTTATGGTTAATGTCTAAAGATATGGGAAGTATATAGTTCTCTTTTGTGGATTAGGTGATTCTCTAGAAGTTGATTATAGTACTCTTAATTTGATCAAGTCTTCCTAAATACTCGCCTTTTGGAGAAAATATGAGTTTGTGTAAGGATTCTAATAAAAGTTGAGAGTCAACATGATAAGTGATTATGTTTCCTTATGAATAAATTCCTTAATAAAAAGTAACTTAAAACAAAAATGTTGTCTATTAACTTATCCTACTGGGGAATCGAATACAGTTTAACCCATCACAAGTTTGTGATTCTCTCATGGTTAACTTTCTCCTAAACATGTTTTCTATCACTCTCCATCAGAACATGACCCTATGTTTTCTCCTCAATGTCCATATTTTCATACTTGTAATCCTAGTATGGGTTAACTCGGTTGACTTTTGTACTTATCTTTCCTTAATTTAAAGTGTTTGTTTTACCGACTTTTGTTCTGATGTGGGACTTTCAAGGATGTTTCCAAGCGCAATTTTAAAATTGCGAGAACGCAATTCCCAAAAGGGGGGAAGGATGTAACACCCCAGGTAAATAAAGAATATGACATTTCATATTTATCCATATTTGTGAATAAATTATTTAAATGACTTTAAAGGGGACGCTATGCTCGATGGCATACCCAACACACAACAACGAGTTTCTTGGGAATCTTACGTTGCACTCTAATAATAAAATAATATTATTTTAAATGGTAGTTAACATGTAGCCGTTGTAATGGCGGGAATGGATAGAAATAACTAAAATATGATTAGATATGTTTATAAATGTTTATACATTTACCCAATAAAAGATAAAGGCTTAAAATACGGAAAGAGTTCAATTTTAGGGCATATATACTCTAATTTTCACTAAAGGTTCACTTATCACCTTTTAATGGTGAACCGTCATTAAATATAGTTTTGATCACTCTTATACTTTATTTTGGACCAAATATAACTCTTCTTTAGAATCGGGACATCAAAATTTACTTTGTGTAAATTTTTGGTACCTTTCTGATAAAGTTCATTTTTTTATGAATAGTGTAAAATGTTGTATTTTAATTCAAAACCTCTTTTTAATCTAAATTATTTATATGATTAGATTATTATTTTAATTGGTTTTAAAGTGAAATTAGAAAATATTTTTACCAGTTAATCCAATGGTGGTCATTGGAATCAATTTCACTTTGAAATTGGACTTAAACTGGTGTCAATCTTTTGATACTTATTGTTTCACAAAAACACGCTATTTGTCATGACAGCGGGAATTAATTATTAAATTAATTAATTTGACTTATATGTTTTGAATTTTGTAAAATGGACTTCATTTTTGAATTCGGAATATCAAATATAGCTTAGGGTAAATTTTTGGTATTTTTCTGAAAAACTCCAATTTTTGATGAATAGTGAAACCACTAAGTGGTAATCAAGCAAACTGATTTTTCAGTTAAATGAATGTTTACCACTAATGTGTATTGAATTTTGAAAATCCGACATACATGGTTGTCATTAAGATGTAAAATGTGGTTCAATGGGATAAAAACAATTTTTTGGTGAATAGTAACTTATTAAGTTTTTAATCGCGATTTGTGGTAATTAGTGTAGTTTAAGGTAAAAATGATATTATAAGAATGTGAAAACACCATGACACTTATCCTAAACCTATTGGGTGAGTCATGGCCGACCAAGACAAGACATGGGCCAACTTGGGGACCCCATGGAGCCACATTAGTTGGAAAATGACAATAATATATTTTTATTTAATGGAAAAGTAAAATTGACACAAACATGATATGTTTTAATAAAAAAATATTTATGTAGGGTTATACAAGCCATATTTTTGATTATAAATAGTCATTGGAAAGCTAAAAAGATTTCCTACATCATAGTAATTTTTTTATAATTTTTAGACACTAAATAAAGTAAATTATTTATGACATCATAATGATGCAGTGATGACATCATTATTTAACGATTAAAATAAAATGGAAATATAATGTAATATCTATGAACTACACATGTCCAAAACTTATTGGATGGGTGTATTTATAACCCTTATAACCTTATCCACGAATTATATCAATTTGGGACCTTTTAAAACCGAAACACATTTTCAAATAAAGTAATATTTCCTTACTTTCCAAAAGTGCCCCTCATTTCCTCTTATAAAAGGCCCCCAACTCTACCTCTTTTCACACACTCATCAAGCCTTTGGCTCGGCCAACCCCTGTCCATTTACTCTCTCCACATCCCTCTCCTCATCATATAGGATTCCCTTTGGGCATGATCCTTTCAAAGGAAGCCTTTAGGCTCAAATCAAAAGGAGTTACACTTTTAAAGGTAATTCATTCTCTCTTGTTCATTTGTTTTATTTTGCTTCTCCAACCCTCTAAACTCTTTTTATTTAATTCTTTTGTAACAACACCAGTATCTTCAATATACTAGTATGTTGTTATAAGATTTATTCGAGCTACACTCTCACACAACTACATAAAATGGTTAAAGAACATATGGTTTCCGTGGATGGCGAAATTCTGCCTCCCGAAACGATGATTGTTCAATACTCATTTAACACCTTCAAAGGTGGCCATTATGATGTCACTATTTTTATATATGATATATAATATGTTTATGGTTTACTTATGCTTCTGTATTTTTCATTTTTGTCTTACCTTTATGGCTTCCATTATGGGTATATGCGATATCTTCATTTTAGGAAGTGCGGACTACCGCCCCCTCAAAGTGATGTGATTCGTTAATGCCATATGTGGGACGTGTAAAGGATGGATTTAAAGTTATTATATATTATTTTATACTGTAATTATAATATAACTCTATATCATTATTATTTCTTTCCATTAAAGTATGAGATAGAAATGAAAGTAGCGTTCATGCGTACGTACGGCTTACCGTCTCCATGAACGGTGCATTTCATTTCTTATCCCCAAATGTAATGTACTATTAAAAGTATATGTATATAATGGATATATATAATGAATGATACATCTAAATGATTAATATAATTCTGGAATTAAAATATACATACCTATCATTTAATTTTAATTCCATTAATATGAGAAAGAATTGAAAGTAGCATTCATGCGTACGTACGGCTTACCGTCTCCATGAACGGTGCATTTCATTTCTTACCTCTAAATGATTATGTAATATTATAAATACATGTATATTCTGGATATATATGATATATATGATATCCAAATCAGGAATTTCATTCTATATATAAAGAACCTTTGACCACACGAACAACATGTAATTGTAAGAAGTCCACTTTCGACTTAAGAACCAAATATCGACAAAACAAACATTATTAACTTAACTGGTTACATAATGTTTATAACATGGAAATAAGTGATATAAAAGGAATAATGAACTCTAAAAAGGTTCTTAATCAAGTAGAAATTAACTCAAGTTTATTATTCAGGACGTTAAATAACGATCGAGTCAAGTCAGACCCGAGGTAAGGGACTTCGTCTCAATCTACTTTCATTGAGGCATATTTCGTTGTATACACAACTTTCTTTTATACGGGGTATAAACCCCTTTTGACTTTTATTTTTATATAGAAGGAATCTTTTTCTACGAAGCGTTTTACAAAACGACCAAAAGGAATGTTTCTTTTAACATACGCGGCGACAATGACCTTTTCCGCCGCCGCGAGTTTTATTTGGTATTTGGCTTTCTCAACAAGCCGTAATGTTTTTAGAATAAAATAAATACCATATACTCTTTTATGTATTTTGGTATTGAAAATGGTTTTGAAAAAGGATTCTATTATGTCAATATATTTATGATATATTGTGATGGAAATGTGGAAATATTATCATTCCTTTATATTGGTTTTATGTTTTATGATTTGATATTGGTACTTGGACATTTTAACGGGTGGTTACGTTATAAACCATATGACGGGTGGTGCCGTGAATACCAGGACGGGTGGTTACGTTATAACCTCCAATGCATTGGGTATGGAAGTCGGCCGTATGGCTATTCCATTATGTATGTATGGAAATTTGCTGTATGGCTATTCCATTAAGTGATATGTGTGGAAGTCGACTGTATGGTTATTCCACTTAAGTATGTTTATGTCCCAAGTTACCTTTATATATGTTATGTGTTCTTTATATGGGTTTTATGGTAATACTTTGGTTACAAAAAGGTAAGTAATGATATTTTATTCAGTGAAGAGTTTTTACTACTTCATAAAGGTGAAAAGTATTACCTTGATAAAGTATACATGGTTTACTATTTGTTTTGATAAACTAACAGTTTTTATTCTTTGTGTATCCCTTACTGAGTTTTTATGCTCATCCCAAGTTTTTGAAATATTTTTCACAGGACTTAGCATGGAATAGGGTCAAGGATGGGATCAAGGGAAAGTCATGCTACCGAAAACATGAAACTAGACATGTTTCTTTTTAATAATTTTTATTTTATGGAAATTTAGTAGAAGAGACTACTTTGTAATCTTTTGAGATGTAATTGTTATGACCTAATTCTCTAAAACTCTAAACCTAAAAAGATCCTCAATGTGAATTATTCATTTAATTCAATTTTAAGTAAGGTTTAAGGCTGGGACCTTATAAAATTCAAAAAATTTCTAGGATTTTTTAATGAGAGTTATTTGTACTACACTTACACACACCTCCATCTAATGGGTAAAGAATATACTATTTATTTGGATGGAAAACTAACGCCTAAAGAAATAATGATTGTTCAGTTATCTCTTACTGCCTCTCATGGTGTCCATTATGATAGAACTGTAATTATATACGATATATATTATGTTGATGTTTTCTGTATGCTTCTAAATTTTCCATGTATAGCATGCCTTTATGGTTTCCATTATGGGTAAACTTGATAATTTTATTTGGGAAAGTGCGGACATCTGCCTCCTCAAAGTGATATGACACGTTAATTCCATAAATGGGATGTATAATGGATGGAGTTAATGATTTTATATATCATATTATACTGGAATAATAATATAACTATGTATCATTATTTTTAATTCCATTAAATTACGAAATAGAAATGGAATTAGCGTTCATGTGTACGTACGACTTACCGTCTCCATGAAGAGAGCATTTCATTTCCTACCTACAAATGTTATATACAATTATAAATACAAGTATATACTAGACATATATGATATATATTATATCAAAATCATGAATATAATTCTAGATATAATTGAATTTTGACAACATCCACAAACTATAAATATAAGAAGTTCATTTTTGACTTAAGTACCAAATATCGACAAAACAACCATTATTAATGAAAATGATTACATGATGTTTATAAAAGGGTAATAATTGATATAAAAGGAATAATAAACATGAAAAAGGTCTTATGCTAATATAAAATAACTTTTTTTATTATTCTTGAGATTAAATAATTAATATTTTATGTCAGACACGAGGTAAGGGACATCGTCTCAATCTCCTTTAATTAAGGAATATCTTGTTTTAATATGTGAATTTCTTTTATATGCTATATAAAAACCTTTGAATTCTCATTTTATTAAAAGGGAATCATTTTATATGAAGCATTTTACTAAACTGAAAAAGAAAATGAATTTTTCTTTTTTAACGTAAGCATAGAAAATGAACTTTTTTGCTACCACGAATATTATTTGATCTACGGCATCCTTAACAAGTCATAATGTTTTTGAAAATAAAAAAATACCATATACTCTTTTAAATATTTTGTTATTGAAAATGGTTTTGATAATGGTTTTTTTATGTCAATATATTTAAATGATATATTTTGATTTCAATGTAGAAATTTTATCTTTCCTTTGTGTTTGTTTTATGTGCTTTGAATATGTTATGGTTCATGAGAATTATTTACGTATATGGGTGGTTACATAATAAAAATAGGGTGGGTGAGCCTGAGATAGATCTCCAAAGCGTTGGGTAACATGACGGAGGTAAACGTGAATGTATCTCTTAAGAGATTTAACTAATATACTATGCTGGGTATTCCAAATGTAAATCCCTATATTGTTGTGATTTCTACAATGTATGTACGATATTGATTCCACAAGTTACCTCTATGATTTATGATTTCTATGTGTTATTCATAAATATTATGATTTCATGAGGTATTGTAAAGTGTTTATCTTATGTATGTAATTATGAACTAATGTTTTATTTCTTTGTTTTATAACCCTTACTGTGCTTTTTATGCTCATCCCGCATAGTGAAATGTTTTTCGCTAGACTGAAAGATGAATAGGGGAAAGGATAGGATCAAGGAGAAGTCATTCATTCAAAAACATGGTACTAGATAGGACTATTTTTTCAAATATTTCTATTTTAGGAAAAAAATTGAAACTCAGTAGAGGTGTCTACCTTGTAATTTTTAGATGTAATGTAATAGTTATGACCTAATTATCGAAAACTATATACCTGAAAGGATCCTCAATGTGAATTATTCATTTAATTAAATATTATGTAATGTTTAAGGATGGGTTCTTATAGTTGGTATCAAAGGTCATTTTAGATACCTTTAAATGTAGGGATATTATTAAATTAATGTCCATAAATTCATTTATGGAAACATTGAAGTAATATAGCATTTACATATTACCATGTTTCTACGCCTAAGATATTTCTTTTTTCAGAATGGCACTCCACATATGAAATAGGGAAACTATATTGGGACAACATCTGAAGGAAGACAACCTTCCAAATCAAAAACCTCAGATGGTGGGAATCAAAACTGAATAGTTTGTTGTAGTGACAGGATAGTTGACTCAGGCTATAAATAATGGTGGTATCCACGCACGAGATCAGCCATATGAACAACAGAAGAACGTGTCAGTAGTAGAGTATTTCATGAGGTAATATCTCCCATCAATTAGAGGATCATCTAACACTGTGCTATCAGAAGAGAGGATAAAAGCACTAGAGATGATTTTTGATGTCATGGGGTTTTCAGAACATAAAAAATTTAGTCTCTCTATTTACCATTTTGAAGGTGAAGCTGATCAATGGTGGTAGATGTTGAAGAATATTAGGAATAGTGAGGAGACTAATGCTATTAATTGGGATGAATTCAAAGTTATGTTTCCTAAGAAATATTTTCCAATGGTGGTTATTCTTAGGATGAAAAAATAATTCCTAGAATTGAGGCAGGAGGATGACTCAGTGGCTACTTTTGATGAAAATTCACTTGACTAGAAAGGTATGCACCAAATTTCATACGAGATTTTGATAGTAAAATCAACCATTTCAATTAGGATTAAATCCAAATAATCAAAGTGATTTAGCAACTCAGGAGTTTAAGTATTGTGGAAAACTTGTTTGATGTGCAGAGAAGGTGGAAATGGAGTTTTCCGATGATCATGTATTCTTTGAAAAACAATGGAGTAAGAGGTCAAGGTGGCAGGAAAAATGGAAAATCTCTTCAAAAAAAGTCTGATCATTTGAGGATTAAGTTTACAGTTTGTAAAAAGTTTGGAAAAAAGAATACTGGGGAATGTATTTTGAATTATGGTATGGGCTACCAATGTGGTAAAATGGGACACAACGCAAGTAATTTCACTGAAAAAGATTGTGGGAATGGATAAAAAAATCTGATTTACAATAAATAAAATTTTTAAACTACAATAAAATGGGTCATTATAAAAATATGTGTCCCATGAAGAACTCAACTCAGGGAAAGCAACTAGACTACAAGCATAAAGGGGTGGTGAAGTCCTGTGCAACTACTTTAGCATACGTTGGTCCATCATATGAAGTAGTATCCAGTACACAATTTATTTGTAAGACTGTGGAAATGTTTTGTTTTTTTCGGGGTCTGCACATTGGTTCATGCTTTAGAAGTTTTCTAGTAAAATGTGAATTCCTTATCAAAATATGAATCATGAACATGTGGTAAATACACATGGATAAAATTTTGAAACAAAAAAAATTATAAGAACCTTCCAGTCCTTGTGTGTGGAAAGAATCTACCTGCAGTCCTTATTGTTTTGCCTCTAGTAGAGTTTGTTGATATTTTTTGTATGTACTAGCTTTCTATTTATCATTCTATGATTTAATGATGAGATAAATAGGTTTCTTTTAAGAATGATTTTCAGTTTGTGTATAAGAATAAACCCTTAATTTTGATAACATATCATGATGCTAAGAAACAACTAAAAGATGTAAATGATCGATACAATGCAGATATTGTTTAAAATAAAGGAACTGTTCATAATAATGATGTGCCATTGGTAAATGAGTACCATGATATTTTTTCTGAGGATTTTCCTAGTATTATACCTGACCTGGATGTTCAATTTACTGTTGACTTAGTTCCTGATGCTAAGACGATTTCAAAACCCCCTTATCAAGTGGCTCAAATTGACCTTTTAGAGTTAATGAAGCAATTGCATGAGTAATTAGATAAATTCTTCGTTCGGCCCAGTATATCACCATCAGGTGCTCCAGTAGTATTTTTTAAAATGAAATATGGTTCAATGAGACATTTAATTGATTATATACAATTGATTAACATCACTATTAAGAAAAAGTATCATTTGCCTCATATAGATTATTTGTTTGATCAACTCTAGGGAGCTCAGTATTTTTCAAGGATTTACTTGAGGTCGGGGTACCATCAGTTGAATGAAAATGAATTATATATTCTAATGACAACTATTCTTACTAGATATAGCCATTTTGAATTTGTAGTTATGCTATTTTTTGACAAATTCACCGACTGTATTCATCGATACTATGTATAAAAATTTCTGTGGGTTCTGGAAAAATTTTTTTGTTGTGTTCATTGATGATATTTTGGTTTATTCCAAATGTAAAGAGGAACATGAAAGTCCTCTATGTTTTGTCTTGAAAACCTTAAATAGAAATGATTCTATTTTGGAAATTCATCAAGTGTGAGTTTTGGTAACAATATATTATTTTCCTTGGTCACATTGTTTTAATAAATGGAATAATTTTTGATCCTACTAAAACTCAAGTTGTTGAAGAATTTCCAAGACCCAAAAATATAACTGAGATTCATAGTTCTCATGGTTTGGTAGGTTATTAACAGAGTTTTGTTGAAAACATTTCATGGTTATATAGTCCAATGACTAAGTTAACTCAAAAAGGTGTTATGTTTGGTTTGGACAAAATAATGTAATGATTGTTTTTTAGGAATTTAAATGAAGATTGGTGAATGCTCCAGTTTTGGCACTACCTTCTAGAAATGGTGAGTTTTTTATCTACAGTGATGCATCATTGAAAGGACTTTGTTTTGTCTTTAAGCATAATGATCAGGTAATTGCATATGCTTCATGTTAGTTGAAACCTCATGAGTTAAATTACCCTACACATGATTTGGAATTATATCCTCTTGTTTATTCTTTAAAAATTTGGAGGCATTATATGTATAGAGTAAAATTTGAAATATATACTGACCACAAAATTTTAATGAATATATTCACTCAGAATGAATAGAACATGAGATAGAGGAGATGGATGGAATTAATCAAGGATTTTGATTACATTATTCATTATCATCCAGGAAAGGTAAATAAAGTGGTTGATGCTTTGAGTCAAAAAATAATGCTTCATTGACCATACTGAATTTGTAAATAGATCCTTTAGTTTTTTTATTTTATGAACTTTTTCATAAAAGTTGTTGGTGTCGGAAATATTTCTGTTTTTTTAGGTGTATGTGAAATCATCTCTATCAGATAGAATAAATCAAGCACAGATGGAATACAGTGAGTTTTAGAAAAAGGTATAGTTGGTTCAAAAGGGTAAGTTGCATGAATTTAAAGTCGATAATGATTGTGGATTGAGATTTGGGAAGATATTATGTGTTCCATGTGATTAAAAATAGAAAAATGATTTTTTATGTGAAGCTCATAGTTCCCAGTTTTCATTTCATTCTTATAGTACTAAGATGTAGAGATATCTTCGGCAGTATTACTTGTGGGATAGAATGAAAATAGGTATTTCTGAATTTACTATGAAGATTTTGACTTGTCAGCATGTTAACGCAGAGGAGCAGTTACCAAGGGGGATGCTTCAGTATTTATGGGTTCCATTGTGGAAATGGAAAAATATATCCATGGACTTCATTGTGGGATTACAAAGACATCTCGAGGTAATAATGTAATCTTGGTTATTGTTGATGTATTGACTATATATACTTATTTACATCCTATTCAAGATACTTTGTCTTTAGATCAACCTTTTTGGTTGTATGTTAAAGAGATAGTCATATTGCATGGATTTCCCCTTTCCATTGTATCTATTCATGATCCCAAGATTACTTCTAACTATTGGAAAGGTCTTCAAAAGTCGTTGGGTACTAAATTAAATTTTAGTACATATTTTCATCCACAATCAGATGGTTAGTCATAAAAAAGAATTCAGAACATCGAGGATATGTTACGTGCTAGTTCGATGGATTACTAGGGATGTTGATACCATCAACTTTTGTCAGTTGAATTCTCTTATAATAACAGTTTTTATTCTAGTATACATATGGCTCCATTTGAGGCATTATAAGGGATGCATTGTCAAACTCCATATTTTGGGGATGAAGTAGGTGAAATGAAGTTTATGGGGCCTGAATTGGTTGAATTGATGGTATAAGAAGTTCAGTTAATTCAAAATCACATGAGAACAACTCAGAGAATGAATAAATGTTATGCAGATAATCAGAGGAAAAATCATTATTTCGACGTAGGTGATAATGTCCTTCTCAAAGTTTCTCCGTAGAAAAGTGTGATGCGGTTTTTTAAGAAGGGAAAATTGAATCTGAGGTTTATTTTATCATAACAAATCATGTATAATATCGGACCATCTACATACATAGTGGCTTTACCTCTTTGTTTATTCAAAGTACAAAATTTTTATCATGTTTCAATATTGAGAATGTATATGAAAAATCCATCTCATATTTTGAGCATAAAGATATTTCAGTTGGAAGGGAATATCTGTTATGAGGAACAACCAGTTCAGATTCATGACTGAAGAGAGTATTTATTTTAGAATAAGGTAATTCACCAGGTAATGGTTTTGTGGAAAACCCTATGGTTGAAGACGCAACATGGGAATCTGAAAATGCTATGAGGTTTAAATACCCCCATTTATTTGATTAGTGAATTAAATTGTGAGGATGCAATTTCTTAAAGGGGGAAGGATGTAAAATCCAGGTAAGTAAAGAAATACTACATTTTCATTTTATTTAATATTTTGGGAATAAAATATAGATTTAATTTAAAAGGGGTTGCTATGTTCGATGGTGTACCCAATACACAACAACGAGTTTCTTTGAGATCCTACATTTCACAGTAACAATATAATATTATTATTTTAAATCATTGTTAACTCATAGCCATTATATTGTTGGGAATGAATAGAACTAACTACAGTATGATTATACATGTTTTTTAAATGCTTTTACATTTATCAAATAACAGTTAGAAGCTTAAAATGTGAATGAATATAAATTTAATCATAATTTAATTTAAAAAGTAGATTTATCACCTTTCGATAGAAACCCCTATTTAAATCTATTTTTGGAGACTTTATTATATTTTATTTGTTAAAATAAAATTATTCATTACAATTGGGACATAAAAATTTACTTTGGACTAAATTTTGGTATTTTTTGATAATGTTCATTTTTTTAATGAATTTTGAAAAAAATTGTATTTTAATTCAAAAACTGTCGTTTAATATAATATATTTATATGGTTATATTATATTATTTAATTTTATATGTGTAATTAAAATATATTTTTAACATTTAATCCAATTATGGTCATTGGAAGTAATTTTACATCGAAATTGCAAAAAAAAACAAGTGTCAATATTTGCATAGTTATTTCTTAAAAACGCGCTTTTTGTTTTAACAGTGGGAATTAATATTAAATTAATTTATTCAACTTATGTGTTATTAATTTGGAAAAATGGATTCCATTTTTTGAATCAGGAATTTCAAAATTTTTAAATAGTAAATTTTTATTTTTAGACATTATGAATATTTACGTTAGTAAATATTTGATTTACCATGGTCAAAGGTTAAATCTGGTAAATAAGGGTAAACAAAGAGTACTAAAATTATATCAAATTTACCCTAAAATTCGTCCCATTCCTTTTGGTTTATACAATTATTACCATGGGAATCCTTGGGTCGATTTTTGGACCTAATGGGGCCACTTGGGAGTGATAATGACACTTTATTTTAATTAACATAAATTAAAGACAAAAATTACATAAAAAAATATATTTTAGAAAATAAATTTTTACATTGAGTTATAAAAGTTATCTTTTCTGCCATAAATATTTTTTGGAAATATAAAAATATTTCCTAAATCATGGTATTTTTTTATAATTTATAAACAACATATAAATTAAATTATTTATGACAGAATAATGATGTAGTGTTTACCTCATTAATAAATGATTTAAATAATATTTAATGATTAAAATAAGATCCAAATATGGTCAAATTCTTATTTGAGGAATTTATTTTAACCATGAGTCATTTTTTATTCTAGTTTAATATGTTTTGGAAATTTAGAAACAGTAAATCATTATGTAATAAAATAATATTTTCACACATTCCTAAAGAGCCCCTCCCCCTAATAAAAAACCTTCACCTCTAACCCATTCCAAAAACCACTCAAGCCCCTTGGCTCATCCTACATCTTCAAAATAAATCTCCCAACATCCCACTCAACCTCCTACAATATTTATATTAGGCATTAGGCACATCAACAAACCCTTTTTGTTCTATCTAAAGGGAGTTACACCATTTAAAGACAACGTCTTCACTTAAGTTCTTTTGATTTATTTTACTTCTATAACCCCCTAAACTCTTTTTATTCATTATTTTATAACAAAAACAGTATCCTAAATATACTAGGATATTGTTATGATAAGTATTTGAACTACGCATACACACACCTCCATCTAACGAGTAAATAATATATTGTTTCTTTGGATGGAAAACTATTACCTCATGAAACGATGATCGTTCCATTATGTCTTAACGCCTCTCTTGGTGGCTATTATGATATAACTATATTTAAATATGATATATATTATGTTTATTTTTTCATTAGGGTTCAGTATTTTCTCTTTATAGCATGCCTTTATGGTTTCCCTTATGGGTAAACACGATAATTTCATTCGAGGAAGTGCAGACTACCGCCCCCTCCAAGTGATGTGACTCATTAATGCCATATGTGGGTTGTATAAATTATGGAGTAAATGATATTATATGTGATATTATACTGGAATTAACATATAAATTTGTATAATTATGTTTTAATTCCATTAAAATATAAAAAAGAAATGGAAGTAGTGTTCATGCATACGTAGGGATTATCGTCTACCTGAATGGTGCATTTCATTTCATATATCTAAATATAATTTATTATTGTAAATAAACATATATAATGGGTACATATGATATATATGATATCAAAATCATGAATATAATTCTAGATATAATGGAGTTATGACCACATAGACAACTTGAAAACATAAGAAGTTTATTTTTGACTCTAGTAACAAATATCTACAAAATGTCCATTATTAACTTAAATGATTACAAGATTATTATAACATGGTGATAATTAATATAAAAGGAATAATAAACATGAAAAATATTCTTAATCAAGTATAAAATAACTTTATTTTTTAATTTAGGATATTAATGAATGAACAGGTCATTTCGGACATAACGCAAGGGACTTCGTCTCAATCTGCTTTCATTGAGGCATATTATGTTTTAATACATGACTTTCTTTTATTTGTTGTATAAACACCATTGAATTTTCATTTCATTCAAAGAGAATATTTTTTTATGAATTGTTTTACTAAATGACAAGAAAAATAGACGGTTTCATTTTAATGTAAGCGATGACTGTGACCTTTTTTGCTACCACGAGTATTATTTGATCTATGGATTCCTTAATAATCTGTAATGTTTTTAAAAGTAAAATAAATAGCATATATTCTTTAACATATTTTGGAATTGAATATGGTTTTGTTTTGTAAATATTTTTAAATGATATATTGTGAATTCAATGTGAAAATATTATGTTTCCTTTATGTTTGTTTTATGTGCAATGAATATGTTATGGTTCTTGGGAATTGTTTATGCATATGGGTGGTTCCGTGACAAACCTAGGGTGGGTGAGCCCAAGATAGCTCTCCTCTTCATTGAATAACTTGAAGGATGTAGACGTGAATGTTTATCATAATTGATATAAATAATATACTATGATGGGTAATCTAAATATAACTCTTTAAGTAGTTGTGATAGCTACAATGTAATTAGAATATAGATTCCACAATTTACCTTTATGATTTATTATTTCTAGGCGTAATTAATAAATCATATTATTTCATAAGGAATTTTAAAGAGCTCATGTTATGAATGTAATGATGAAATAATGTTTTCTTTCATTGTTTTATAACCCTTACTGATCATTTAATGCCCATCCCATGTTTTGAAATGTTTCTCACAAGACCTAAATATGAATAGTGTCAAGGATGGGATCAAGGAAAATTCATTCTATCTTAAACATGGGACTAGACATGACTCTTTTTTTCAAGAGTTTTTATTTTATGAAAAAATGTAAACATAGGAGAAGTTTCTACCTTGTTATTTATGAGATGTTATGTAAAAGTTATGGACTAATAATCTAATACTATAAACCTTAAAAGATCCTCAATGTGAATAATTAATTTAATTCAAGATTACATAATGTTTAATGTCGGGTCCTTGTATTATCAATTATTTGTTGATATGAAAAGTCTTTATAGTGTAACTGATGTATATAATGAATTTTTTTCATTTATTTAGTATTACTTATTATTCTAGACTCCCTAAAGTAACACTTTACATCCATCACATAGAGATGTTAGAGTCAAATGATGAAATGTGTGAAAAATTTCTATGGTAGTAATCCACATGGTGATGTGTGTTGAATTTGTACTTTCCAATACTACCTAGGGAGGTGATTAGTATATTCCCTCATGGGAACATGTTTTTCTATGAAAGAACCAAAATGGAATAATACTTTAACAAAATCCATGGACTGAAAATGGATTATTAATATTAAGATATATTTTGATGATCCTGCAATCTATGGGGCCGACTTCAAAGAACCAGAAAGGATGCATAATCATACAAATGTTCTATACCAAAGTTAATACTCTTTTCAATTTTAATGGGGTTAGTTCAAGTGACGGTGTAACCAAGTCAACACAAACATAAACTCCTCATGTTTTTCTTCTCAATGTTACTGTTATGGTTCTTAATAGATACATGATACCCATCAAGGATTCACAAAATGGTGTATATATGAGTAAATTTTAATGGTGCCTATTTAGTAAAGGAATTAATTTAATTATAGAAGTAATAATTATGATGAAGACATATCAATTATTTGGAATAAATATCATTCTAAATTCATATTTCGTAATACATGACACATTTCTGTGGTTGGGGGTGGGTTAGTTGGAAAACATAACATTTTCTGACATGATTATTTTACACATTGATGGAAATATAGGGTACTAGTTTTATAATTTATATCAAAAATATTTCCAGTATATTGTATCATTAAATGTGTATCCTATTCATTATGTAAATTCATATGAAAAATTGGATGCATACAATTATATGTTTCAACACCATTGAACAATTTGAGAATTTAGTTGTATCCTATTATATACTAAGAGTTATGGTTAATAAATCATCAAGAGGATGGAAATTTTGATATCAAAATATAATCCATGGATGATAGTATTTAATTTATTTATGAATTATATAATATATATATATATATATCTTATTATAATTGTGACACATTTACATAAAATGATTCCCATAATAGTTGTTCTAAGGAATTTTATAAGGAAATAAGAGAAGATATTAATCCTTGAGATTAAATGGTTTACAACTGAGGCATGAAATAATTTGTGATTGAAATATACATGGTTCTACAGGTGAATATAAATTTAATACCAGAGGCTACATGAGACTTATCTGGGAAAACCCTCCTAGAGTCAATGTATATCTCATATGAAACCGCACTTCGAGAGTCTCTAATAAAGAAATAATCACTATGTATTTGGATTTGATACCAATTAAATTGACCCAATTAGACCCATCTAGAAAAAACAAAATCACATTGAGAAACTAAATCAGTCCCATTACAAATGACTTTTTAGGTTTATATTTTTATTGATAATTAAGTGAAACACTTCCATAACTATACCCAAGTCCTCAAGTGGAAATTTTTTTCTACTATACCCATCATTTATTGTCATTAAATAAGCATTCAATATATACCATAAAATATATAAATACTAATAATTTTAGATATAATCCATGAAATATAACTCTTCACTGCTTAGGTAAATAGAAAAGATAAGGAGGATGAACTCAAATGATAAGTATGGGTAAATATAAGAATTAACAATTCAATGTAATCTAGGATCATAATATGTGCCTAAGGGAATGATGACATCTTTTATTTACATGATTATAACATAAAATATTCATAATAATAAAAATATATTACTTTAAACTTGTGACCTAGAATAAATATTTCCTAATTTGAGGACACATGAGATTCAATAATTGAGATCCAGGTGTTGACAATCTTAATCAAATAAATCATTAAAATTTATAGAAAGAATTGATAAACAATGTTCATGTTATGGAAAATTATATTCACCACCTATATTGACACATGTCATATATAAATATAGCTTAGTTAAATCTATAGGACAAGTCTCCCTAGTTAACTCTCTCATTCTTAACATTAATGACAATAATCGTTATCCAGTGCATTTGAAAACTATTTTGAGGTCTCCCTTCGTATAGGATTTTCTAGGATCACCCAGATTAAATGATATATTTATATTACCCATCCTCATAAATATTGTCTTATTAAAATTAATGAATATACTAAAAATAATTTGAATATTCATCATTTACTTTTTAATAATGGATTTTATTCTTTTTTAACTATAATTGACAGTTTAAATGATACGGGATGCATGTTAATATATTTAATTCATTCATCAAAATCCATCTAGAGAATGAATATGGATATTATCATAATATCATTTTATTATCGATGAAAATGTAGATTGAAGTTTTGTTTAAATATTTTCATAATATTTTTAGAAAAATATTGAAAAAATTTCATTTAATATAGAAGAAATGAACCTTTTCTTTCAATATAATTAAAAATTAAAAATTAAAAAAAATAATATAAAAATTATTTTATATGAAAATAAACATAGAAACATATATATTACTGTTAAAATCAATTAATGGTCAATATAGAGTTAAAATCATTAAATTTCCTAAATGTAAAAAAAAATATTTTCTAAATTTTGAAAATAATGTCAAAATTGACTGATGTGAAAAATTTTATAAAATATATATATAAATAATAAATAATTAATATATCTTTCAATATTATGTTAGATTTAATAAATATAATATTTTATTTTATATAATGAATATTTAGGATGATTTAGATCAAATTCATTAAAAACCTTTAAAAAATAAAAACCGGTTCATACCCTTTTAAAACCAAAATACCTTTTAAAGAAATAACATAAGAAGACACATAAAAAACCATGAGTATAATAGTTTTCCGGTTATTATATTTCATTATTATGGATATAAACCAAAAATATCAAGATAGGTTCATCAATCATATATGTCTCATACAAAGAATTTTTAGATGTGAAACCCTTGAAACATGGGTTATGGTTGATTAAAATCTATTATATTAATGAAAATAAAATCATTCCATTCAAAAAATAATATAACTGAAATAATATGTGAAAACTAGTTCATAGGGAAGTATGTAGAAAATACAAAATAATACATGGTGAATAACATGAATTTATGTATCAATGAATTGGAATTGATACGTTGAAATACCTTGAATATTTTATCAAATATTAAAAAATATACATGGAATATATAAATAATCATCATATAAGTCTCTTAAAAGTATGTAGGAATGTATGTCTTAATGAAATGTTATTTATATGAAAAATACATATAAAGATTATATTATTAATGATAGAATTTAACCATTTATGTGATTATTTGTAACAATTAAAAAACAAAAAAACACTCCAATAAAAAATAATATAATAATATGTTTTTTCACACCTAATATTTTTTTAAGATATTCTATAAATTATAAGCATAATTGAATGGGTGGAAATTGATTTTAGAAATACCTTTCCTCTTTTTACCTTTCGAGTCAAATCCCCTCAGATGAATTAAGTTTTACTGAAACATAAAATAAAGTTAATTATGATGTGTTCATGCAATAATAATTTAAATGGGAACTATATAAACCCATTAAATTTTTTGGGTTTATATAATTAAAATATTTTTTAATAAAGGTAACTTTTGATGAAACCCCGCATATGATATTCAAAACTGATTTTTATATCCTTTAAATACTATAAAATAAAATTATATTAATTATTTACTAAAAACTATTAAAATTATATTATATTATCATGAAACAATTTCTTTCAAGTATTTCAATTATATACTCGATTAGTTAATATTTTCACTAATCATCGTGTGTTTTGAGAATGCTAGTTTATTAATTAGAAAACTTATTTGGTATGTTCACCATGGTAAATGAGGTGATTGTTTCATTATATCCAGAATAATAATAATAATATAATAAAAAAATTAACCAAATAAATATAATTAATGAATATTCAATTAAAGGTGGATGTGAGATATTAATCACATCTATTATTAGAGGTCGAATTCTACACATATGCCTGAGGAACATTGCCATTTTTCAAACAAGTATAATGATTAAAAAATTAAATATATATACCTTTTATAAAATAATAATAATGATTTAATATCATATATATACATTAAATTTGTAATTATAACTAGTCGTGATTGGTGGTGTTGAAAAATGACATTGTCATGTGAGATGGTAGTTTTTCGTGAACAAAAACAATGGTTTGATTTCAAATTTTAAGGAAGAGGAAAATGATTATGGTTATAAAATAATCATAACATAAATTATGTATATGGGATATTATTATTTAATTATATTTTAATAGTTATTGGAGGTTTGAAGGATATATAAGTGGATTCAAAGTAAAAAAATATAGTGAGGTATTTTACCTATTCCTCAAACATTCTCCATATATTTTCATTATTATCATATTATGGTTTTATTATGATCATTCCAAATCCTTTAGGATGTGTTTAAATTTTTTAATAATTAATGTTGATAGTTTATGTATGAACTTGATTTCTCATAATGTGTTAAAAAATGGGACATGATGTTCCATTTTATAAGTGATGGAAATGAAACACTTGAATTTACTTAAAGTATTAAAAAATTTAAATATCATAATTAGGTATTTTGGAACCAAGGAACCCAAAATTAAAATATAATATGTGATTGGTTTGAACTAAAATACTCCAACAAAATTTAAATAATTTTTAGATAAATTTTCATTTTTATGTCTAATTTAAATCAATTTAAATTAATTTTGTCATAAAAGGTGATCATATAATGTTTTGGAGATATATTAAAGGTTTACCATATAACATTGCCAAATATTATCTCTTTTTGAGAGGTGAAAATAGTTAAATACAGTTGATATTAATAATTTGAAAATTTTTGTTGACAATATTAAATTATATTAATTATTGTGATTCAAAATATGGAAACCATTTTATTAAATTTAATTTAGATCCATTTCATTATTAAAAAATATTTTAACCTTCAATATGTGATGAAAAGTGTTTTTCAAGAAAAACATTTCTTTTCAAGTCATAAATTGTTTATAAGGAAAATGAAAAATAAAATTAATTCCATTTAACCCAGTATGATTATTAAGAAAAAAATGACACAAATATTGCGTTGTTTTTTTTTACAAATGTACGTTTTTAATTTATTGAAAATAAAATAACTTTTTCAATAAAAATCATTATTTTATATTGTTATTTAAAAATTCAAAGTTATACAAAATTTACAAAAACAATAACTATAAGATAATTTTGTATTGATGGTATCAAAAATGAAATTCATTTTTCCAAAATATTATTATTAAATTCTAAAAAAAATTAATTAAAACAAATTAATTTATACAAAAAAAATTACTAATAATAAAAAACATTCTATTAAGATAAAAAAATTAGTTAATGTTCATATATAGAATATAACTCAATAAAATAAAATTAATGAATATTTATAAGTTAGTAAATTTATTTACTATTAACACTTATACTATTTTCATATTTATCATCCCCATTATAAATTTCTTCCACATAAATTTAAAATAAAATTAGTCAACAATAGTTTTAAATATGAAATAACACTGTTTAAGACCCACAACATAAAAATGGTCAAAAAATATGCTTATGAAAATATGGAAAATTAAATGAATATTTCATCTAGAATAAAACATAGTTAGGTTTTAAAAATACACAACATTGGCAGGATGTTAAAATATATACATGGAGGAAGAAATTAATGTCCAAATATAGATAAAGAGTGAATGAGTACACTGACCATATGAAATTGAATGATAATTTCAATGTTAATGGATATAAATCAAGTCCAGACATCACTCAATTCAGGGAGGGATAGGGTATCATGGATCTCATCTTTTTTTGTGATAGCTTAATGTGGTGTAACAATGAATGAGGGAATCTTCACTCTTTGATCCATCTGGATAGTTGTTTTGCTAACATGCATGAAATTTCCATGTTCACAAACATTTCAGTGACTCACCTTGTATGGGGTTTATCCAACCACCCCCCATTGCTGATTTACTTGTATTCCAGACATGAATATCATCGATGTTTTTTTACTACCAACATTTTTAGATCACATATGAAATTCATGATCTTATTAGTGACTCTGGGAATACCACCTCTGAAGGGCACAAATGGATTTCCTTTCATAACAAACTTAGAATGACCGAGATGATTCTTCAGGTGTTGTTGAGGGAGACTCTTTTCTAAGATAATGACCTGGAGGCCATCATTCAAGATTGACCACCTAAAATAATTCTTGAGGATGAATGGTATGATTGGGTTTTTGAGGACCTATATAGTAAGAATGATCTTCTAGAGGATATACTTTTGAAGATGGAGTGACTAACTAGGGATGAGGCGATGGTAAAGTCACTTCATGAGGGTGATAGGAACTCTATTTTTTCATTCTTGTATCAATAAAGAAGAGATGAAATTATAAAACAAATATTTTTTATGTAATAAAGTACATATACCTATGACAGGGATGTTTTAGGTGGAATTGCCAACACGTTCTTCAGGGACCTCATGGTTGGCCCCAACAACCTCTTGCCTGATGGCTACCTGGGTGATAGTCTGAGGCTCATTGAGGTTATCCCCTCCATTTTCTCAGTCTGGGATAATGAAAACATGGACACGATTCCCCAAGAGAAATAGATTCGAGAAAAGATTCCCAACATTAATACTAAATGTGTGGTAGGATTAGATGGATTCTCAGGAACATTCTATAGATCTATATGGGATATTGTGAAGGGGATGTATTTGTGTCTATACATTTCTTTTTTCAAAGAAGGATACACCCTCGAGTAGTGAGTGACACCTCCATTATTCTCATTCCAAGGTGTAATAATCCAAATTATATCCTCTATTTCATCCCAGTGTATATGTGTAGCTTCCCCTAAAAAATTCATTCCAAAATTATCAACTCATTTCTAGACTGCTATCTTTCCTATTGGATCACTATGGATCAACAAGACATTGTGAAGGAGTGTTCCATCAACGGGGCGATTTCTCTCGCCTAGGAGATGATCGAGAATATAAAATTCATGAACCGTAAACACAAAATACCTATTAATATTGATATTGGAATGGATTACAACCACATTGAATGAAGTTTCATAAAACATATACACTCATTTATGGGACTATATCCTTGGAATGTTGATATTATCTTTCAATTCTTTAGCTTTTCATGGTTGGTGGTCACATTTTTGGGTAACGCCAACAAATTCTTCAAATAATCCCACTATCGTAGGCTAGGGGACCCCATCTCCCAGAGTATTTTCATTATCACCAAGGATGTTCACAATCACCTGATTCATATGAGCCTACGAAATTGTGACCTTGTGTCAGGTAGAAGAATGTTGATCTCCCCAAAAGTTTCACATCTTATGTTTGTGGATTATATTACCATCTTCATAAACGCCTCAAGAAGATTGATGTAATGTATTAACGGGGTGATGGGGGGGAATATCTATTAGAGTGGAAAGATTATTAATAAAAGAAAAGAAACATTTATATTGCTAGAAATTTTACCTTGATTCAGGATTCTACTATGATTGGTATTTTTGACATGAAGATTATGGAATTCCCCATGGACTATCATGGTGCACCTATATCCCCAGCAGGACATCTGATAGATGACTTTGACCCCCCATTTTATAGGACCATGGTCAGAATTTTCAATCAGAAAAAATAAATAATTCCTTTTCGGTTAGGATTATGCTAGTGAATATTATGATGATGGAAACACCATATCATTCCCTCTCATTGATCATCATCAATAAATGTGTGATAAAAAATGTTGACAAAGTGCCTCAAGCTTCATCTATGATACTGAATCTGAGGGCATGAGCCACATGGCCTCTTGTAGTAGGATGGAAAGTCCTTCTAATAATTGATGGATTAATGTGTAGATCATTGTAGATACTCTTCTCTGCATGCTTTACAAATTGGCATGGGAGGTAGTATAACAACACACTCTTTTGGGTACTAATATTTATGTACACCTTCAGGATGATTTGGATTCTGTGGTTGGAATGAATTATCCCCTATGGTCCTATATTGGACCCCTTGTTGAGACTTTTGAGCCTTTATCGTGTTAGATTGTTTATAATTGGGACATCTCTGTGTAGAATCAAATCTAGGTGGGGAAGATCATAGGTTACTTGGGATGTCCTTCTCCAACCATTACATACATGGAAGCCATCCATTACATGTCATTCTTCAATTTCATTCTATAGAAGGACCTATATGATTTTGTGAATCTTATTGATCTAATCATGGGGTGGATAAGTTTTTATTTACCCCATCACCATATGGTTTATTCATGATGAATGCCTTATGTCATAGTCAATCCATACATGAACTGGTGGAATCATGTACGGAACTCCATTGGATGATGATTATCCCATCAAAATACAATTTTATATCCTATATATTGAGAAACGTGGAAGTACCCACAAATGAGAAAGTTAAATGATATGGACCCAGCATGGCCTCAATGTGTGTCTACTACAAGAGACATAGGGAGGAAACATAGGGTCACCACTTATTTAATAGTGAATGGGAACACAATATTTGGACTCACAGAAGTGATTTCACTGCTTTCTATAATCTGATTATGGTTGATGAACCCCTCTTCGAAAGTAGGTGCATTTTTTGGATTAAAGGGAGTAGGGATGATAGATCACACTACTCAGTTTCATGTAGGATATTGGTGTTTTTGACAGGAAAGGAATATATTTGTTCATAAGGGGGTGGCCCTGACTAGTTATTCTACATCACTTGTTTGGAATATCTTCTCATTGGTTTGGATGGTGTCCGAGGAAACTAGATGGGGGATCCATCTTTGTAGATGTTCAAGCCTAGGTCCTCTGTCTCTCATCCAAGAAGTAGCTCCACTATGGGAAACAGGGTATGTTAGAACCCTCCATCTAAGGGCATGAGGTTTAACTTAGAATACTATTATCCCTCAGTTATTTTCTATGGTATGGGTTTTTTGTGCAATGGTAATAGGTCGGTCATTCTATCATTCTCAGTTTAGTTGGGTCTGGGTTCATCTCTCTCGGCTGAGGTAACATACATATTACATGGACTCTGGATTTGATTTCCTTGAAGGATAGTCATCATGGATATTGAAATGGACTATATGGTCTTTAACAATGCTTTGTAGGGTCTTGGTGTCACCCCATTGATGATTGAGTACATCATCAGAAAATTCCACATCATGCTTTACAACCACACTAGAGTGATGCATACATTGAGGGAGGCAAAAAAGTTGTAGAATACCTATCCTCGATGGGCACACCAAATTTTAAAATTCGTTTCCTGTATAATCTAGGAATTATTATCCTGGTAGTGTTCAATATCATTAGAGGAGATTCCCTATACCTCCACCACATTTGACCCCCCCTAATCCTCATGTTCCACTCCCATGCTCTTGTGTTTTTGTAAATATTTCTATTCGAATAAATATTTTCATGATAATGTGCCATGGTAGAGGTAAAATTAATATATATTTTATTATTAGATGTGAAACTTATCTCTAAAAGTGGAGCTAAAGTAGAGTTGGAGACATATTTTTCATAATTGGACCATGTAATTATTTGGGGGACATGAAGATGTTATTTTGTTTCTCTATTGTGTTGTAACACTAGGTTTCAATGCTAGAAAAAAACTATATTATAATTTACATCAGTTATATCAACATTAAAAATCAATTTTAATTCAATGTTTGTGTCATTAAAATTTTCTTACATCCCGAAAAAGTTATAGAATTATTCAAAAATAACACTCTAAGTTAAACCTTATGATTATATAAAACTCAACCCGAAACAACATCTTCAAATATATCATCAATATATTTAAAATCCCATTATTTAAAATCTCAAAGGTGGGGTATATCAATTTTATATTATGATTAACCTTAAACTGATAAAACTGTGATGGAATCCATACATATTATGTTTACAACACATAAAAACATTAAACTATCAAAATTTATCTAAACCATTTTTCTAATACTGAAAATTACAAAACAAAACCCACACTCATGGGTCATTAAAATAAAATAATAATATTAATATTTAATGATTTTATACTCATAATCATGACCAAATTTTATCCATCTAGATCATACAACATAAAATTGAAAAAATTGAATCCATTATATACTTAAGGACCCTTTAGGATTAGAATTTTATAATATTATAAAAAACACTTCCATAATAATACTATGTCCCAAATTGAGAATTTTACTTGTTAATCCTAGGATTTATTATTCCTTATTAATTCATCAATTTCACCATATAATTCTTCAAAATCGAATCCTTTGTTCACATAATTTACATAAAATCAATTTTTACAACTTGGGGAAATGGAAAACATACGGAAATTGAAGTTAAATTTTTAGTATGGCTAATCATATGCATTAATGTGTGAATTTCATTAGCGTAATAACATGATAATTAGAAAATGATTAAATATTAAATGTAAATGTGCATAAAATAATAAAATGTATACCCATAAAATCATGGACCATTAGACATGTGACATGGAATAATGCTTCCTCAATGGAATTACTTCTGAGAGTTAATAATTTTTATCCATGTAGTTATTATTTTGATCCAAGGAATAATTAAAAATTGACCTAAAACAAAGGGAAATTTGTTTCTATCTAAAAATATTATATTCATTACCTAAAAGAGAATATATCATATATATCCACCGCCCAAATAAATAAATGTAAGATAAATCTCTGGTTCACTGCCTCCTTAATTCCGTCAAAATCCTTTAGCACTACGTAATGCATTGGAGAGTAATTTTGGTCTCACCTATCATATAATATATATTGGGATAACATATCACATAAAATGAAATGGGTTTACTCAACATATAATCTAGTTCAGTATTACTCAACATCATAAATAATTTCCATGTACTATAGATGAATATAAAATATAGAATCAATCATTTACATCATCAATCATTTAAGAAAAATTATCCCATTATAACTTTACTTACTATAGGAATAATGTTTATTTACAGAAATTCCCATAAAAATTCCTATGAATTCTATAGATAAAATATGGATGTAATTATAAGATAATATTATTATTGAGGAAAATTAATCATTAAATTATGTTGGCAAAGATTAAAATACATATAGATGACTATTAAAAATATTTCATGGAAACTACGGGATAATAGACAGTTCTTTCAGTACCATATAAATATAAAAATTAAAAAAACATTGAGTTTAAATGTTTTATAATAAAATATTCATATACAATTATATAGGATAAGTCAATTTATATATTTTTCATGATTTTTGGACACTTAATTCATTTCCTAAACTTTAAAGATAAATTTTATTTTCAAAAAATTAAATAGATTCAAATGTTACCCATATAGAAATTGTTTTGAAATTTACATTTAAATACATTTAAAAATGTCCCATATTCATTAAATGTAACTTCATTTAAACATTTATGTTAATAAAATTAAATAATTTAAATAATATTAAGAAAATGTAATAAGTATTTTGATTAAATTATTTAAAATTTACAAAACAAAAAAATTTAATGATATACCCTTTTATGCCCTATCAAAATTTAAACTCCCTTCAATGAAATAAAATATAAAGGAGCATAAATAAACACGAGGATAAATTATACATGATATTATATTTGAGGAAATATTTGATACACTATAAATTTGAATACTAGTTCAGGAATCCAAAAATGACACATTAAAAGATGTTTGAGACAATAAGTATTTTCATCTTCTAAAATAATTAAAAATGGTAATTTAATGAAGAAACATAACATGATTCTATAATATCGATAATTTCTATGAAATAATATGTAAAAACATTTAAATGGTGTAGCTAGTAATTAATATAAAATAAAATAGGTTCGTTACATGTATTATGTCCTATAGAATATAAATTAGGACCATAAAATCTCATCAAACTTTAATAACAATTTAATCAACATATAAGTAAATAAATAATGTCAAACTATCATTAAATATCATGATACAAGTTTCATTTAGGATATAATATCTCAATCAAAATCATCAATACATTATAAAATGATTTAGGTTTATATTACAAGACATGTCTTAAATAAATGATATCGAGACGATTAATACTTTAAAAGATCTTATCATTGATATTGAGATTTAATCAATGAAATAATTGTTGGTAACAATTGTAAAACCATAAATTATATTTGAAATTTAATAATAAGAAAATTAACGTTCAATTGAAAAATAATGGTTGCATGATAAAAATTTTGAATTAGAAATAAAACCCAATGAGTGTAAATTGAGTTATGAAACCCCTTACACAATGGTTAATATCAGTCCAAATCCCCATGAATTAAAAAAATTAATTTTAACAAAATATAACATAAAGTGTGAATGATTGAACATATAGCATTCAAAATGGGTAGTATATACACCATATAAAATAAAGTAGCAATATATTATTAATGAGTGCCTCAATGATGGGAAATTTAGACGAAATCATTTACCTCAAGTATAGACTAGATTTATATATCATTTGACTCCTAATATAAGAAAATTATTTTAATTATTCAAATTATTAAAAATATTTTAAAGGTTTAATCCCTTATCATGAAATAGTTTATTTTAATAATTTCAATGTTATATCTAATACCTTTATCGGTTAATTCCACCTTATGAATATTGCAAAGGTTCGGTTCATAAATGGAAAACGACCAGGGATAAAAATATTTTTTCACATTATATATAATGAAATATTAAAGATATAATTATAAAATTTATAAATTAATTTTTTCAGAAATATCCAGGAATAGTGGAGTTAAAAAATAAATCTCATCATTTCATGGAGGAGTTATTACACCCACACACATGAGTGAAATTACCATTTTAAAATGGTAGAAAGGGAATAAAATATATGATATAGTATATTTTTATAATTATAATTATTAAATTAATTTCATATATATATTACATTAATCATATTAACTATCCATGAGAGGTTTTGATGGAAATTGGTTTTCATCAGTTTGTTAGGAAGTAGTTTGTCGTACACACGAACAATGGTTTCATTTCCAATTTTATGGAAGTTGGTATAGATTAATTTTATCACATAAACATTGTAAAATATAATAATATGGTATATATAGAGTTTATTATACTATAATGGTTAATGTATGTTTTAAAGAGAAAAATAATAGAATAAAATAAAATCACATCATTATATGTGTTACCTCTTCTTCAAAAAGCACATTAGGATTGCACATTAGGAATCCTAGGGGGTTTTTTAAAAACAAAATTGTAACGACACAGAAATTCTATAGAATGTTTTTAAAATATATGGGAATTTTACATGTCTGAAAAAATTGATGGCGAATGATTCTGGGGTTCATTGTGCCCAGAATGGATTTTTGAACATTTTTTCGGGTACGTTCAGTAAACGTATGAGTAGGAATTTCTAACATTTTAACTAGAGATCAGAATTGAAATCCAAGGGCACTTTTGAACTCACAGGGTTGGTATTCGCTTATGGAGACCTTCACCTCGACTGTAGTGGGTCAAGGTTGAATGATAGTTTTTCACTTTTTGTGGGAAAATAAAAATAAAATTATTTAACCATTTTGTTTTCATTCTTGAAATGCATCAACATGGGTTATAAAGGTGGGGACCACCGAGGCCAAAAACTCCAAATTTTAATTTAACTGTGGGGACTACCCGAACCCCCTAAACTATTTCTTTAATATAGAGATCACTCTTAAACTCCCATTTAATGGGAGATATCCTTTGGTATCCCCCCACTTTAATGTTTCCAACAACATCGTAATTAATTACATCAATTTAATTTTTTTCCGACAATTAAATTCATGAAACACAACATATTGGATACTTGTCTCTTTGGGTGGAATTGGGAGAAGGTATTAGAAGAGGAGGACATTGGAGGAATTCTTCTTCTCCAACGAAGAACACTTCTCCAACAAAGAACGCCAATGTTCTCCAACATCTTCAACTTCTCCCTTGAGATATCCTCCAATGTGGTATATCTTCAATCGATGACTGTCATTCCCTCCTAATAGACAGGAACAAAAATATGTAGTAGGGATGTGCTTTAAATTGATCAATGTTAATTTTTCCCCTCACATTGTATCAACACCCTTGAGCCGCTTGATAACGCTCTAACGTGGAGGGTGTGGGCCAAACAACCATGGCCTAAACCCTCCATAGTTCTTCATGAATGGTGTGTTCATCATGATGGAAGAAGTTAGATTTGTTCCATGGTGATGAATGAAAAAAAGGCAGGTCAAAATGGCCGCCAGAGAAGGCGCGGCTCATGACTATGCCGCGCGGAGAGGATGGTTGGCCGTCCGGACCGATGCGGTGGACTGCCACACCACGGCCACCCCACTGCCCCATGACCACCCCATCAGACCACATCCCCTCACAATGCCCCGCTGCCTCCACATCCCTCGTGGCCTCCACCGCTCCACGGCCCCTGCGGCCTCCGCCGCCCTGTGGCCCCACCCCACCCGCGGCCTCCTCGGCCCCCCACAGACCGCTACCCAGGCTAGGCCGCCCTATGGGAAAAACCACCAATGTGGTCCGGGCCAGACCCAGTGGGTTAGGTAGGGGTGACCCTAACTGGGTCGACCTCGGCCGGGTTGGTCTAACTTGGTCGGACAAGTCCCAAACCCGTTTCAACCCTATACTCTCTTTTGACCATAACTTTGGAACTGGTCATCTGTTTGATGAACCGTCTATGGATCTAGAAAGCTTTGAGTGAGTTGGTCCATCTGGTATACCCCACTAGTGATTCTGATAATGTTGGGGTACTGTCGGGATGGATCAAGCACCAATCCAACTAGGCCCTCAAGACTAAAAGGCTAATAAAATACAGACCAAGAGTCTATTTGATGAACCGTCTATTGCGTTTAGACCCCTATGATGTGGAGTTAATTTGAGATAATTCTTCTTTAGACTTCATGGTAGTTGGAGTATTGACCAGTGTCTTATGTAGTGGACCCTACTGAAGACAAGCGAGCTTTGTGCGAGAACCTTGTAGTTGGTTGTGATGACGTACCAAAGTTGTACTAGGATATTGTGTGGGTCTGACATTGTACTGACGATGTACTAGGATCATGTGTGGGTCTGACAATGTATTGATGATGTATTAGTATCTAGTGTGGGTCTGAAGACGTATAGAGGGTGTACTAGGATCATGTGTCGGTATGACAATGTACCGACAATGCACTAAGATTTTGTGTGGTTCTGACGATGTACAGACGATGGACTAGTATCTTTTGTGGGTCTGACGATGTACTGACGATGTACTAGAATCATGTGCATGCCTGATTATGTATCTTAGATTTACTAGGATCCTGTGTGGGTATGGCGATGTAATGATGATGTACTAGAATCTTCTGAGGGTCTAAAGACGTACTGACGATGTACTAGGATCATGTGTGGGTCTGACGATGTACTAGGATCATGTGTGGGTCTGATGATGTACTAGGATCCTCTGTGGGTCTGATGATGTAATACAATCCGGAGTGTGTTTGATTATGATTTATGATTCTTCGTGGGTCTACCTCTTAACAGAGTAAGATGATTCAGTTGTTACATATAATCATCTTTACTGTTGTACCTAAGATATACCTAGTGTGAGCTGAGTCCGTACATGTGTGGAACGTTAGCTTTGTGGTAATACCTTGGTGGTATTCTTCTGTGTGGCGTACCTATGTGGAACATAACTTAGTGGTACTCCTTTCTTTGTGGAACATTTGAGTGTGGGCTTTTGAGTTGGACTCTGTGTTTCCTTATGATTGAGATGGGTATACTTCATAATTTCAATATATGTATGGTAATGTACCTAGGTAGGTTTGACAATTGTTTTCATGCAATGTGGTTTATCGTTTGTGGATTTTGTAAGACCTTGAGGGTCTTATGGTCCCTACTGATTATAGTTATACTCACCCCTGCACGGGCTATGCCCACACCTTGTTCTGTTTGGTGAAGATGACAAACAATGCTAACTGATGATGAGGGTATCAGGAATGGACGGTGCCCGGAGGTGGACCATACGACGTGTCGGTACATAGAAGAGATGGGTGGATGAGGAGTGTTTAGAAGGCGATCAGTAATTGCCCATCAGGTAGGAACCTTATAGGATGTCCTTGTAACTGTCTTTCCCTTTTCATCAGTTGTATTAATTTTAAGTTGTACTTGTACCTTTACTGTTGAGCTTTATTTCCGGCCCCTCTTACTTTCAAAACACTTTTTTCTATACAGTTTTACAAGTTTTCGTATCTTTCTTTGTGCATGGTTTCATGTGTTTACAACTTAAAAAGGAAATTCCTTCCCGGTTTTAGGGAATAATCCTTTCATTGCTAGCCGCTGGCCCCTAGCCTATGAAAGGTGGGCTTAGAGTAGTCACAGCATAGTCCTATAGGACGGGTCGTGAAAAATTGGTATCAGAAGGAGGTTCTACCATATAACACAGCACTCTGATATTTTTAACTTCAATTGTGTTATGTGTAGTGATTGTGGTTATCAGTTTAGCGAATCCAGTGTTGGTTTGGCATCTGAATTATCCATACAGTAGGACCCTGACATCTGATTTCTAATTCAGTGTATGAAAACACTTATTGCATGTGTGTTTTGAAGAGTTTTTGTTGTGATCTTTTTGATTCAGCTTACTAGGTATAAATTATTGACCTTGGTGCACATATTTCTTTTCAAGATTCCTCAACGCAGACAACCAGCTTGGGTTCCGAATATAGTATGCACCGATAGTCCACTGGGCGACGAGGCCTTCGTGTACGTCCCTATTCTAGTAGAGGCACTAGCAGAGGCACCAGCAGTACCATTACCCATTAGGTCACCGATTCCATCAGCCTCATCCATAGAGGGTTCATGCCACATGAGCGCATTGTATGAGTTCTAGTGCCAGATTCCACCCCGGTTCAGGGGAGATACAGACCCACATAAGGCTGAGGATTGGCTAGAGGTTGTGGTGAGAGTCTTCCGACTAGTAGTGACGCCAGTTGATCTCATGGTGATCATTGTTTCTAGTATACTAAAGATAGTAGCAGGAATATTGTGGAGATTTATTCTCTATGATCACGATGAGGTGATGCTTCTATGGGAAAAAATCGAGATCCTATTTCGGGAAGATTTTTTACAAGAAACTCTTCACATAGTGTGCATACAGGAACATCATCATCTGCAGCAGGGTAGCATGATTGTGGCTCTATACTCAGAGAGGTTCACTGACCTACCAATCTGATCCACTAATATGGTGTGGGACCATTTTTCAGGGCCTGAACCATCGAGCAGGGACCCAGGTGGGAGATCAGGGCTTTGATGATTTCTCATAGCATTCCGACACAGGCCGATGTGTCAGAGTGATCCCTCTTAGTGGAGATTTTTCTTGCTGAGAAGTCACCAGTAGTGAGACCCACTACCAGACATCACATATTAGAGTATTCTGTTGCTGGCAGTAGAAATATGTCACAGAGGTCTAAGAGGACCATAACTACATGTGGACGACCACATGACTCCGGATTAGATGTGTGGGTTATAAGAGAAATTTGCAGTCATGAGAGGAACAAGCAGTGTTTCACATGTGGTGTGAAGGGTTACATGAATCAAGACAATCCTACCCACTGTATATATGATTAGTAGATGGTCGAGGGACCTCCCAGGTAGAGACATTGGTTTGATCAAGGTGGTTAGTAGGGAGGAGGTGGATGTTGCCGAGGATCTGGCCATGTAGCGGGTGGTGGGCGAGGATTCGAGTTGTTACCGCCACCACCCCCAAGTGGTCCACCCCGACCATAGGGAGCATGTGGACAGGGGAGACCTCAGCGCCAGGTAGTTGAGGCCTATAACCATGGTGCTCCAGATATGATACG
This sequence comes from Viscum album, assembly GCA_963277665.1. Classification (NCBI taxonomy): domain Eukaryota; kingdom Viridiplantae; phylum Streptophyta; class Magnoliopsida; order Santalales; family Viscaceae; genus Viscum; species Viscum album. The sequence goes on along the minus strand of OY728119.1, from coordinate 762,625,968 downwards.
AGGTATGATATATGTCAGTTCTACCTTAGCTGCAGTACATATAGACACAGGTGCCTATAATTCTTTTATTTCCACTACCCTCGTTCAGATCATGGAGATTTCGATGGAGCAATTTTCTCAATCCATATGGTTAGAGACTCCTACCGGAGAAGATTCGATGATTACGCACAAGTGCTGGCAGTGGGAGCTTACTCTAGGAAGTGAGAGATTCGGCTGAGATCTCTTGGTAGTGGCATGGAGGCCTTACGACATCATCCTTGGTATATACTGGTTAACTACAGTCCATGCTCAAATTTAATATATTAGGATAAAAGTATGGTGTGTCCACATGGATGGGACCAGGTTTACCTTCACCGATGTGAAGGGATCCCTTGAAGCAGAAGTTGGACTTGCCTAGAGAAGAGGGCATCCAATCACTCATCAGTTGGCTAGCCTTACCCTACGAGCATTTGATGTGGAGAGTCAGAGTTATCCTATAGTGTTGGACTAGAACGATGATGTCTTCTTTAATGATTTTCTAATTCTACCTCCTCACAGAGAGGTGGACTATCAAATTGACTTCTACCCTGAGACGGAGCCGATATCTATACCATCATATCATATGGATACCATAGAGCTATGTGAGCTGCAGGTGCAGCTTGAGTAATTGTAGGTGAAGAGATTCATTCAGCCCATTTTTCTCCATGGGAAATCCTAATTTTGTTCCCCAGAAGTTGATGGTATCATGAGGATTTGTGTTTACTATTTGTGCCTAAATCAGGAGACATGAGGTATAAGTAGCCTCTCCCAAGGATTGAAGACCTCTTTGATCAGCTGAAGGGAGCACGGTGGTTCTTGAGGATAGACCTCAGATCTGTCTATCACCAGCATAGAGTATGAGATGAGGATGTGTAGAAGGAGGCTTTCACATGTTGTTACAACCACTATGAGTTCTTGGTTATGCCATTTGGCCTGACTAACGCTCCATTAGTGTTCATGGGACTCACAAACATGATCATTCATACATACCTTGATCGCTTTGTAGTAGTCTGGATCAACAACATTCTAAGCTACCCGACTATTGAGGAAGAGCATGCCTATCATTTACAGGAAGTACTGGACACACTCTAAGAGAACTAGCATTATTATAAACTCTCGAAGTTCCAATTCTGGATCTGATGGGTTAAAATTATGGGACATGTCATCTCGGAGGCTGGAGTTGTAGTGGATCTAGCGAAGATTGAGGTAGTACTTTCTTGGGAGCCACCTAGGAGATTTATAGTGGTATGGAGTTTCTTGGGTTTGGCCAAATACTACCAGAGATTTGTGTCAAATTTCCCTAGAGTTTCAACACCACTATCAGCATTGACAATGAAGGGGAAACCCTTCATGTTGTCGGAGAGATTCCAGTTGAGTTTTCAAGAGTATAGGAAGAGGCAAACTAGTGCCCCCATCTTGAGGCTACCAGAGGTGGGCGTAGGGTATGTAGTCTACTATGACTCATGAGGGACCGAGCTCAGATGTGTCCTGATGGAGGTGTGAGTAGTGATCACATATGGTTTTTGATAGTTGAGACAAGATAAGCAGAAATATGCTACCCATGACCTAGAGTTAGCATTAGTGGTCTTCTCCTTGATGATGTGGAGACATTACTTTATGGTCGAGCATTTTAAATTCTACTCAGATCATAAGAGTCTCAGGTATATCTTCTCACAGAAGGACTTGAACCAAAGACAACGATGTCATCTTGAGTTTCTCCAGGACTACGGATTTGAGATAGTCTATACTCTTGGGAAGGGGAATGTTGTAGGATATGCACTCAGTAGAATATCTGTTATACACATGATAGGTGTGGCAACCGAGTAGCTAGCCACTTTGTAGATAGCCTTTGTGGACTGGGATGAAGTATCTTTTATTCAGTCTCATACAGTCACTCCGCCACTTTTTCAATCAGTCAGGGAGGCACAACATGGGGACACTGACTGCGTGGAACGACATGATTAGATATCCACTGGAAAGGCACCTGATGGATTTCTTGAAGGTGGGGAGCACTTCATCCTCTTCAGTGGATTTACCATGGTACCAGTTTTACTTTAAGAGGAAGTGTTTATAGGGTTCCACACATCCCCTCTAGCGGTACATCCAGTAGTATAAAATATGTACTAGGATCTTCTATGACAGCACTGGTGGTCGGGAATGAAGAATCCAGTTGCAAATTTGGTCTCTTGGTGCCTCACTTGTTTGCAATTGAAGGCGGAGCATCAAGTAACAGCAGGCATGGTTTAGCTTCTAGAGGTCCCAGAGTGCAAGTGGGTTGGGATATCCATGGACATCGTGATAGTAAATCCACATACATACAGAGGTCATCACTATATTTGGGTGACCATCGACCTAGTAAACAAGTTGGCCCAATTCCTACTGGTCCGAGTGTAGGGTTCAGTGGAGAGTTTGGGATGCCTCTACAGGATGAAGATTGTGTGGCTACAAGTTGTAACCTCGACCATTGTTCTGATCGTGATACACATTTCACTTCACGGCTATGGAAGGAGTCTGAGGAAGCTTTCGGGATGTAGCTTCATTTGAGCACCTCCTTCCATCATCAAACAGATGGGTAGACTGAGCAGACCATTCAGACTTTTAAGGGCATACTGCATACTTGTGTCATCGACTTTGGTCACTTTTTGGAGGATCACATTCCTTTGGTGGGGTTTTCATTCAACAATATTTGTCACTCCACTATTTGGATGGCACATTTTGAGGCATTGTATGGGAAACATTGTAGATCACATTTGTGTTGGACTGAACCAGGAGAGTCAGCACTAGTGGGACCAGAGATGGTACGTGCTACCACCAAGAAGGTTAAGATCATCCAGGAGCAGATGAAGACTGCACAGAGTAGGAATAAGCCTTATGTCTACAAGATACAGAGACCTCTAGAGTTCGAGGATGGTGACCACGTCTTTCTATGGGTCTCACATTGATGAGTTTTGTAATGATTTGGCTGAGGTGGCAAGTTATCTCTGAGGTTCATTGGTCCCTTTGAGGTCCTCAGCTGAGTTGGTGAGGTGGCTTACTACCTAGCACTTCTTCATTTGTTGCACTGGGTGGACAATGTCTTCCACGTATCCCAGCTAAGAAGATATGTGCATGACCCTTCTCACATCATCATCCATAGAGAGTTGGATGCTGATGATGGGGTGACATTTACGGATCTTCCAGTAGAGATTGAGGATTGATAGGGTCTGGTCCTTCATGGGAGGTCGATACCTCTAGTTCACGTTCGCTAGCAGCACCAGAACCTCCTAGAGAGAACATGGGAGAGGGAGACTGAGATACGTGCTTCGTACCCCCAATTATGTTCTTAGTTATGTGATGTGGATTTTGGGGATGAAAATCCCTGAGGTGGGGAGAATGTAAAGACTTGGAAAATCCATGTAATATTTTTTTAAATATATGGTAATTTTATGAGTCTGCGAAAATTGATGGCACGTGACTCTGAGGCCTGGTGTGCCCAGAATGAATTTCCAAGATTTGTTTCAGGTACGATCAGTAAAGGTATGAGCATGATTTCTAACTATTGAATGGGAGCTCAGAATTGAAGTATGAGGGAACCGTTGAACTCGCATCTTGTTACTTACTTAAGGAGATGATCACCTCGATTGTAGTAGGTCAAGGGTGAAAGTTAATTTTTCTCTTTTCGGGGAAAATATATGTAAAATTATATTAACATTTTATTTTTATTCTTGAACCCCTCAACATGGATTATGTAGGTGGGGGCATCGATCCCAAAACCTACCAGTTTGAATTTAAGGATGGGGACAACCTGAACCCCCTAAACTCTTTCTTTAATATGGAGATAACTCTTGAACTCCCCTTTAATTGGAGATAACCTTTGGTATCCTCCCAATTTAATAGTGCCAACCACATTGTAATTAATGATGTCAATTTAATTTTGTGCCAACAATTAAATTTATTAAACACAACATATTGGATACTTTTCATTTTGGGTGGATTTGGGAGAAAGGAATGGAAGAGTAGATCCTTGTAGGAATTCTAATTCTCCCTAGAAGAAAGCTTCTCCGATGAAGAACACTGTCATTCTCCATCATCTTCAACTTCTTCCTTAGTACATCCTCCAATGTGAGACATCTTAAATTGTTGATCTTCCTTCCCTTCTCATCGAAATCAAAAAAAAAATAAGGTAGGGGTGTGTTTTGAATTGATAAATGTTAAATTTTCCCCTCACATTGAATCATCTCCCTTATTCCTCCTTCTACCACTCTAACGTGGAGGGTGAGGGCCAAACAAACATGCCCTGAACCCACTACCGTTCATAATTAATGGTGTGTTCTTCATGATGGACGAAGGTGGCTTCGTTCTAAAATGATGAACAAAGAGCAATTAGCCGAACCAGAAACTCGTGAAGGCGAGGTGTGCGACCGGGCCACTCAGAGAGGACAGCTACACATCTGGCCTGCCGTGGTGGACCGCCGCAAAACGGCTACCCCACCGCACCGCGACCTTTGTGCCACATCACGCTACACTGCATCCCCCGCAACCTCGGCTACTCTGTGGCCCCCGCTGCCTCTGTGACCCCTCACCACCTGCAACATCCATGCCCACCCTGCCACCCGGCGGGCCACTGCCCCGACATGGCTTCCAAGAGGGTCGAACCCATCCAGTCGGGCTGGGTCGGACTAGACCAGGACCCTTTTCGACCATATAAACTATTTTGGCCATAACTTTGGCACCAAGAATCTGTTTGATGAACCTTCTATAAAACCAGAAACCATGAAGTGAGACGGTACATTTGGCATACCCCACTGGTGATTATGATAATGTTGGGTTACTGTTGGGTAGTATCAAGCACGAATTTAATAAGGCTATCGAGACTAAGAGGCTAATAACTTAAAGACCAGGTGTTCATTTGATGCACCATCTATTGAGTTGAGACCACTATGATTTGGAAGTTCTTTGAGATACATTTTCATGAGACATAATGGTAGTTGGAGTATCAACCAGTGGCATGTAGAGTGTACCCTCCCAGAGAAAAGCTTGTTTACAGCGGGAACCCCGTAGCTGGATGTGATGATGTACCAATGATGTACTTGGATCTTTGTGTGGTTCTGATGACATACTGATGATGTACTAGGATCCTATCAGGATATGAAGACGTACAGATGATGCACTAGGATCATGTGTGGTTATGACAATTTACCGATAATGTACTAGTATCCTGTGTGGGTCTGACGATGTACAAACGATGTACTAGTATCATGTGTGGCTCTGATGACGTACTGACGATTTACAAGGATCCTGTGTGGGTTTTATGACATACAGATGATGTACTAGGATCATGTGTGGGTATGATGACATACTGAAGATGTACAAGGATATTGTGTGGGTCTGACGACGTAGCGACGATGTATTAGGATCCTATGTGGGTCTGACGACGTACTGACAATGTACTAGGATCCTGTGTGGTTCGGACTACGTTCTAACGATGTAATAGGACCCTATGTGGGTCTGACAATGTACTAGGATCTTGTGTTGGTACGGGGAGGTACTAGGGTCCTGTGTGGGTCTGATGATGTACTACGATCCTCTGTGGGTCTGATGATGATTGAGGATCCTTCGTGGGTCTGACTTTTAATAGAGTGAGATGATTCAGTAGTTACATCAAATCATCTTTCTATTGTACCAAAGATATACCTAGTGTGAGATGAGTCTGTACATGTGTCGTACTTTCCCTTTGTGTTAATACCTTGGTGGTAATTTTGTGTGTGGCTTACCTGTGTTGTACTTACCTTCGTGGTACTTCTTCCTTTGTAGAATATTTGAGATTGGGCTTTTGAGTCGGACTATGTGTTACCTCATGATTGAGATGAGTATACTTGATAACATAGGTATATGTATGGGCATATACCTATGTAGGGTTGATAGTTGATTTCCTACTATGTGGTTTATCCTTGGTGAATTTTTTGAGACCTTAAGGCTCTAGGGGTCCCTACTGAGTGTCGTTATACTCACCCTTGTACGATCTATGCCCATACCTTGTTGTGTATCATGTAGAAGATGGACATCGCTGACTTAGGATGAGGGTACCAAGACTGGACTATGCCTAGATGTGGACCATACAGTGTGTCGATATGCAGAGGAGACGATCAGAAGTGGAGTGTGGAGGTGGCGATCTTTACATAACCTTCATGTAGGAACCACAGAGGAAGACCTAGTATATGAATTTCTCTTTCTTCAATTGTATTATATTTCATTTGTACTTGTATATTTACTTTTGGTATTATATTTGGCCCCTATTACTTATAAAAATATTTTTTCCATACAGTTTTACATGTGTTTGTATCTCACTATGTTCTTGGTTTCTTATGTTTATATGTTATAAAGGCAATGCCTTCCCGGTTTTAGGAAATACTCTTTTCTGTGCTAGTCACCAGCCCCTAGACTATGGAAGGTGGGCTTGGGGTAGTCCCGGCCCAGGCCCCGGGGGACGGGTCATGACAAAATTAGGGAATCTATATTGTGTTTATGTATTTTAAATAAGGGTTTTTTTGGTATTCGATGAAATAGATGTTAAAAAGTTGTAGGTAAAAGATCCAGGTATGTTCCCTTTTATAAGTGAGGGAAATGACACACTTATAATTACATAATAGATTAAACATAATATATTTATCTAAAATATACTATAGAACCAAGGAACTTAAATTATGTACATAATATGTGATAGAGTTAAAAATAAAATTAAAACAAATCACATTTGGTTATGTTTTGTATACATTTTTATCATTATGTTTTCGTTAAACCGTGTTAAACTCATTTTTACCTTAACCATGACAACATAAATTGTTATCATGATATCATATTTATAAGACCTCAACTATTTATAAATATTAAAAAAATATTTATGTGATGATTCATAATATATACTATATTTTTTCAGATTAAATTTCTATAGGAATGAGAAATTACGTTAAATTTAAGAACAGAAAAAGAAAGAAAACGTTTTTTAGGAAATTACATAAATTAAATATAAAAGTAATTTTACATTTAAATTAAGTAAAAATGTTAGATAACATTAATTTTATTGGTTTTTTAATATATACATTTTTTAGAACCATTAGATTAATAAAAAACTGAAAGGATCCAGATAAAAATACCACCAAACAATAATACCCAAAAATGTTTGTAAGTTGATTTAACCAAAAAAAATCATCGTAAAAATTATTCTTAGTGTTTCAAAATTCAAAAAAAATATTCTATAATAAATTAATTTAATATATATATTTATATTTAATCTAAAAAATAATACAATAAGATATATTCCTTTGTAGATACATTTTAATGATTTAATCTGTATATTTATCCAAATTTTTTCTTTTTTATTGAGGTGGAAATATTTCAAATTATTATTATTAATAAATAAAATAGATTAATTTGAAACTATAATATTATATTAGCTATTATAATTCATAATATGGAGTATATTTTTTGAAATTTAATTAATAGGATTGGTAAAATTTAATAATTTAATAACCATGAATAATTTGATATCATTAATTTTTCTAGAAAAAATATATCCCTAACTAAAATATGTTTTTATACCAAAATAGTGAATTAATTGAATATTTTAATTATAATTAGATTAAAAATTATATTAATGATCTAATATAATTTGGGTAAAATTTTAAAAGTAACTGTATCTTTGAAAGTTTTTTAAATGAAAATGTAGTTTTCAATAAAAATATGTATTTTAAACTATTCACCCAAAAATAAACATTTCCTAGAAAACAAAATAAACTATTTATTTAATAATTTTTAATTTATGATATTAAAAATTAAATTGATTAATAGAATTTAAATTAAAAATATTTTTAAATCATTATTTAAAAACAGCATAATAAATGTAAAAAAAATTTGTAACAATTTTACTATTTTATTTTTTGTTGGAAAATGAGTTAATAATAATATAGTGAATATTAATATTTAAAATATAATTAATGAATATTAAGAAGTTATTTAATTTATTTACTAATAACATTAGTAGGGTTTTTTAACAATGATATGATTATCTAGTAAAATATAGGCTGTCAAGAATGTATATGGACTTGATGGAGCCTAATATGTCATCTTGGATCATGGATGAAAATTTAAAAATCCATCAATATGAATATATGTTATAGAATTAAAATTTTGGGATAGTTTAATGTCCGTAGAAACAATTGAAAATTTATTATCCTACCTTCAAGGATTTCTACCAAATCCACATATAGGAAAATTTGAAGGTAGCCACCAATATATATATTGAATGTATCCCAAATTGTGGTTGGTATGTACCATACGAAAATCTAAAAAATAGGAAACTAATCCAATGATCGGATATATATTACAAGTTGTGTTGAAGTTAATATGAACTACTGAACTATTAGTGTGATGTTGAGCTATTTAGTTTATAAAGTATGATATAGACTCGTGGATCTTGAGATATAACATGAAATCTCCATCATGATTTTTCCATGATATCATTAACGATAATATTATTGTATTTTATTTAATAGGAAGAGGATGGAAATGATGATAAGACCAAAAACACATGTAGATTCTCAATATTCAGTACCCCACATGTAGTGTGGTGGAGTATTAGGGTCAATTATATGAATAGTTAACACCTGATCTCAATGAAACTAATGAGGTTATGTGATGGAATTCAGTTTATGTTATTCCATTTTATGAAAAATCATATTAGAGATGCAACTAAAAATCCCACCACCCTTTTATAGACATTTCAAATATGATAATATATTGCTATGTATACTCACACATGCAATGTTTTTGGACCTTAACCTATTCCATTACATTCTTATTCATTGTCTAATATTATGTATTATTTATATTTTACATTGATTTTCAACATGTGGATAAAATTAAGAGGAGTAGGAGCATATAAAAATTAGAACCTCATATATATTTAATTTTTGGGAATCATTTATCAGAATGTATATTTCATCATCCCAATATGAATCTTTTGCAGTCATTGATGAGTTGAAATTGTGTACGCTAAAACCCTAGTCTTATAAATAATTGTCCCAATTGTTTAATTAGATTATCCAAGAGGTATAGTTTTGTCACACATATTATTACAGAAAACATTCTCACATATTATTTGTAGTATTTGAATTCAGTAGAAATGAAATTAATAGTAAATTTTCTAATTTCCTTTACAAAGCGGGATGATGAAATTTTGGGTGTGTTTTTTAATAAAATTTTAAAGTATTATGTTGAATCTTTCCACACCATGAAACTGCACTATAGTATTAATTTTTTTCTTTTTTTATCTCATGATTTTACCTCCTTTTAGAAATTGATTTTTGGTGGTGGGGATGGGCCTGAATTGTGATTTTTTATTTTTCCGATGAATGAAAATCTTTGTCTTGTCAGCATCCAATGCATGAAAAGGTCATGGTTTAAGCCACATAGCGTCGTTGAATAACTGTGCGATATACCTAGTGCATGGGTAATTAATTAATTAACATGTTCTATAAGAAATTGACTGCAATATAAAATAATGAGGTTGAAGAAATCAAGAATTTCTTTATAGTAACAATGATAATATTATTTTAAAATGTTATGATTATTACTATTGTTATTAAAATATTAGGTAGGTTATTTTATATTCATATCTACATTATTATTATTATTATTATTTTCGATAATATTTTAATTTTGTTGTTAATATTAAATTATTGTTATAATTAAAAAATGACCAATTTATTGTCAACATTAATACTATTTTTATTGTAATTTTTAGTTTAGTTTATGTTTTTTTTTTGTTTTTAAATTCCACATATTTTTCTATCTTCTATTTCCTTTTTCTAATTTTCACTATCCTTATTCCTACCTCACCCTTGTCTGATGGGACCTTCACCCTAAACCCACCTCTGGAACCTTTTCCCATTGATATCCTCTTTCATTGCCCCCCCCCCCTGACTGTCGACTCCTCTCGTACCTCTCATTCGGAGACACCAACCAGCGACCCATGTTGCCCCGCTGCCTCTCACTGAACCATGTGGCATATCACCCCTCTCACACCCCCCTCCATCCAACCATCATGAATCCCTACTGCACCCATATACTCTTGACCATATCCTTTTTGATGAGTCCTTCTTGTCAAACCCCTTTCAGTGCAACCACCTCTTGTCGGTGTGACCCTCGATGACCCCCACCCCTTAATCACATGATTATCTTCATTAAATCCTTACTCATATGAATGTTTTCTTATGTTAGGTTTTAATGATGTTTTGGAGGTGTATTTTGATTATTTTATTCAAATGATTCAATTTGAGTCAAATTGTGGTTCTTGTGGTGAGATTTAGGTGCGATGATATTGCTTCACTGAAATTTTGATGTTCTCTACACCAAGATTGGTGGTTCGGAATATAATTATTTATTGAATAATTGAATAGCTTGTTTAATAAATTTTTAATGTTTATTAGTTTGTTTTAAATATTAATATATTTTTATTTCTTGAAATCAATTATTCAATTGTATTTTTAGTAGCATAGTTATCCAATATTGGTGTGTTTGTCAATGAAAAAACATGTTTAACTATTTGTTAGAATTTGATAAACTGGGTAGGTCGATTATTTGTGTTTTAGAACTGTGCGTTGAGTAATAAAATAATTTTGAGATATTATTTTGAATTTCATTAATATAGAACATTCACTAAAACTGTTAGATAAATATTAGTTAACTGTGTGATGGATGCAGATGGGGTTATCGAATGTTTTTAGTGTGAGTAATTTTTTTCAAAATGTATATTGTGTGCGCAGGTATGGTAATGGGTATCGTTATTGTCTTATTTATTATTTCTATTTGATATAACATGATACATGAACTTTTATCCTCTTGAGAAAAAATTGGAATGCTAGGTACGGTGTGGGCAATCTAGGAATAGTGTTTTGGTGACACAGAAGTGGCATCAGCCTAATTTCACAAAGCTTGATTGATGAATAAAATAGGATCATAGCTTTTTGGTGATTATTGGAGACCACTGGCTTATGAGAATATTCCTTAATAGTATATTATTCTTGAGATGCATGTTTTCTTGTTTCCCACCCCCTTTTTTTACCAAGATGTGATGTTCTAGGGTCCCACTCCTCACTAGAATCTTTCAGGCCTCCCTAATATTATATTCTAATTTTTTAGTTTTTTCTCTACATCAGCACACTGTGTGACTTTAGGGTTACTATAAAATAATGTGTGTGTGTATTTTAAGTAATGTAATTTTCTTCAATGACGTTAAATATAAAATTGGTTCATTAAAATTGGAAAAAATATTTATCTATTATAGTCTATTAAACATGCAACTATTTTTTCATTTAATTTTTATACATGGAGTTTTTTTAGAGGTATCATATTTGGAGTTATCTCACACCCTAGATACACCTTTGGGTGTAAGAAGATTTGTTTATGTCAAATGAAGGCAATGTTAAGGATTTTGTATACCTGGCTTAAGGGTGGTTTCCTCTCTCCAGGTGGGGGTTTTTGAGTAGTTCATTCATCACCACACCAAGTGGTAGTTTTTTGTGTCTTTTATTTTATATATTTAACTCACTTTCATGTTTGGTTAAAGGATAGTTTAGTTGAAAATTCTAGTTAAGGTTTTGTTTATTTTTTTGATTGATTTATTTTTATGTAATTCAGTAAATCGCTCAAAAGTTTCATTTTTGATACATGGGAACTTGTTCCAGCCAATGGGGATTGAGAATGTCTTTCGGGCCTTGTACCATACTGTAATGTGCGTCAGTTGGACCATGACCAGATTTTATTTGTGAAAAAATGGAATCAGAGTGAGGTAATGCTATTTATGTTATTTTTTTTTGGATAACCCTGGTTAGATTAAAGCTAGGACTATAGGGGGTCATATCTCAAGTTCTGAGTAGGGTTCCTAGACAACACACCTTATAATAGTACCGGATTTTCCATGGGATTTTAGGATTCTTGTGTGAGATCTCCTATAGGTGGGATGTGTTGGGTGTAGACTGAGTGTGGGCATCAGGAGGGGGATAAGTAGTATGGTAATGTTGTTACTTCTACATGTTTGGTTTAATAATTATTATTGTACTTGATGAAATTTTATTTTTCTTCAATCATAATGTGTTAATGATGTTATTTTGGTGACTATTTCATCTGGTTGCAGCATGCCTCTCCGGAGATCTCACTCACATCCATGAGAGGAATCACAAGAGATTTCTCCATATCCACTTGATCTGAGGTTGGAAGAAGTTGTGGTCCAAGATGTTCAGGCTCTATGATAGGTAAAGACTCCTACACCTTCTCATTCTCTAGTCAGAGAAAATTAATCTAGTCCAAAAAAGTAAAAATCCAAGTAATTTATCATGAATAATCCCCCTTCATTTTGAGGAATCACAAGCCTCATGAAGCTAAAGAATGGAATGAGAATATAGAGTATATATTTGAATTCTTGGTCACTCCTAATGAGGTCAGAGTGGAATGTGGTTCTTTTATACTAGAAGGTCAAAGGAAACGGTGGTGGGACTCAATAGTCTAATCTAAGAAGCATGAGCAGATGAATGGAAGGCATTAAATGTGGTCTTCAGCAACCAAAACTACCGTGAAGTCTTTGTGTATTCTAGATCCTATGAATTCATGGATCTTGTTCCAGGGGAAAATTTAGTTATGGAGTATTCCATCCGAATCACCGATATATTATGGTATGCACTCGAAATAGTCTATAATTAACTGATGAAGGATCAGTGGTTTGAAAAGGGATTAGGACCTAAGATATGTGCTCAGGAATTCATATTCATTCTGAATACTTATTCTAAGGTGGTTGAAAGAGGATGCACAGTGGAGAATGACCTCAAGGGAAGGTCTGATTCCTTTGGGACTATGTTAGAGCTTGGCAGTCGTAGTTAATCCACGAAGAAGATGAAGTGTGATGAGAAAGGGAAGAAGAGTGGTGGTAGCTCAGGCCATCCCCCTATGAATACTTCATATGGGGCTTCTGTTGTCGGGGTTGTTGTGTGCCATAAGTGTGTAAAGGAATAAGACATCTGACCTATATGTCCCCCTCCCAGGACATGTTATCGATGCGTAGGTATTAGAAACGTTCATGAATTTTGCAGGGTGACACACCCTTACTAAAGTAGGACTAGATCTGTGGCTTTCAGGGTAGTTTCAGTTCAGATGGAGATAACCAGTACAATGGGATCTCAGTTTGGTGGTCATGGAGGTATGACAAGAAAATCTTTATGGGAAGATCCAGATCATGCAAGACCCACAATTAAGCAATCCTTCTATGAAAGGGAATATGCATCAACATGTTTTGGATCAGGAACTAGTGGGATCAGATACCGGACTTTCGACTGTTTAAGGAACCATTTTGATTGAATCATCTATAAATGAAATTTCATTTGATACTTGTGATTTAGTTTCTTTTATATCTTCCCATAATGAGAATATGATGAACCTACCAACAAAATGGATATATTTTCCAACAGAGCTCATAACACAGATGGAGAAGAAGAAGGAGCAAGGCCTTAGGTGTCTGTCATGTACACTTTCTATATCTATAGTTGAGATGTAATGGGATTTCCTATTCAAAGATACGAACATGTTTGATGTGATCCTCAGCATCGATTGGAAGGTGCATTTCTAAGAAAAAATTTATTGCTATTGACAACAAGTTAGTTTTAGGGAACTTGATTGGAATCCTAATGCATTTCATGGTTAATGGGATCCGTGGTTGGGTCATGTGGAACATCCACTTCTACAGTCGGGAAATAATTCTTATGAGATATCACCACTCATGCTAGAAGATGAAAACGGCGATCCTCATGGAGGATTACCATATTTAGTGGTGGATTTTCCATAGGTATTTCCAGATGGTTTTTTAGGGTTTACCCCCAGAGCGGGATTTGGAGTTATCAATTGAATTAGCACCAAAAACATATGCTATATCTCTTCCCTCATACCGAATGACCCCCACTAAATTGAGGGAAATAAATATATAAGAGGATGATTTGGAATCCAAAGGGTTCATTTTCTCGAGCGTCTCTCCTAGGGCCCCCATAGTTGTATTATCAATTAAGGACGACAGATCACTATAGTTATTCATCGATTACCATATATTGAATAATAAACCATAAAAAATGAATAACCTTTTCCCCATATTAATGACATTCTCAGCTAAGTGAAGGGGGAAAAGTGGTTATCCAAAATATTATTCCATTTGAGTTACCGCCAACTTAGTGTGAGAAAAGATGAAATTACAAAGATGGATTTCTGTAGTAGTTATGGAAACTTTGAGTATTTGGTCATGCCTTTTAGATTGAAAAGTGTTTTGATGGTTCTTATGGAACTCATGAATAGTTTGTTCCATCGGTATCTCGACTCATTTTGTTCATGGTGTTTGTGGTTGAAATCCTAGTTAACTCAAGATCTTTGGAAGAGCATGAGAATCCTTTTCAGATATTGCTAAGAACATTGTGGGATCATCTATATAATGAAAATCATTCAAGGTGAACATTATATATTAGGGATGTGATGTTTCTAGGTAATTTCATTTATAAATAAGTTGATTCAGTCACTACCAAGATGATTAGTGGATTTATTTCATGGGAACAATTCAAGAATAGGTTTGGGATCATAAGTGTTCATGTCTAAGAAGGTTATTATAGGCATTTTGTTTAGGATTTTGTATGGATTTCTTCCTCCATGACCACACTCATATGAAAGTGGGTGAATATTTAATAAACCCCACATTTCCAAGATTCCATTAAAAAGCTAATGTGTTGGTTGACTACAGCACCTGTGTTGACCTTTCTTGATTATGGAAAGTGTTATGCGGTTTATTATAATGATTCGGTTGTGGTTATTTAGTGTGTAACCATGCAGCATTATCATGCAATGTCTTATGGTTCCCTCCAGGACTGACTGTAACATCCCTGACCTGGAATCCACTAAACCAATTCTCTTAGATGAGTTGTCATACGAACTAAAGCGCACCTCCCCATATGGCATAGGTTTCCAAATAGTGGTGATGGTCTAATGAACTACATGGGAAGACTATACACTATTTACCCTAATAATCCACAAAAAACAAAATATAAATATGAGAAATAGTATGAATAACCAATAAATATTCATAACCAAAATATTTCCCAAATAGGGTAAAAACTGTGAATCAATACAACCATGTCATGCCATACTAGTAGTAAAAGTGAATAAATCCGCAAAATTAAACAAATAGCCAAAACTCCAAAGTGGTCCTAACTATTAATATAGTTCCTTCTCTATGAACATACCAAGCCCAAATAAACAACTTAGTATAGGGCCTCTTCCCTTGTACTTACCTGAAACCAAGAAATATATGAAGGTACCCAACAACGACCCGAGAAGGGTGTTAGTACAAAACTCAGTAGGCCACATCCAACAGCGTCAAAAAAAATCTCCAGTCAAATAGATAGTGTAATTTTGGGAACACATATAACATCAACACATTATTCTCACATAAAATATCAGTCCAAGAGGAATGAAACAATTAGGGGGAATAGTTCCTCCATCCTCATCCCTAACTCGTGCATTTTGGGGTGGAGTTTAGAGAATTAGTCTAACTCGGCCGATGGGCGTATAACCTCATGCCAATACCACAATCATACAGGCCATGTGCACATGCATATTTTTTAGGTCTCCACAACAATACCATAACACAACTATTCATAATCAATTCCATTATAATTAACAATACTTAAAAAACATCATTGGAAGAAATGAAATTCCATATCTCATTATTATATTTACCATTTTCAATTTATGTCCACATAGCCAAATTCCCATTCTAGTGCCTTAACCCTTTATTTGTATTCAAAAAACCTTATTCCTTTTCCAAATTCATTAATTACCATACATTTACCCAATTGTACCAGTTAAAATTTCACAAGAATTCACAAACTTATTCATTTAATGTACATTTCCCATTTTTCATAACCCAACTACTTATTACATTCAACCATTAGGTGTGCCGCAATTACCATTTATTTAACCATTCAATATAATCATCCATTTCCTTATTGAATCCCATTAACATACTCCCCCATTCCTATTCCATCATCAAATTATGATTTCACCATTTAATATTCCTTAATCCTATTAGGAAATTCTTACCAAATTCTGTTAAATAATTGACATAATCCCATTAAACACATTTTTTCCATTTCTATCTCTGGTCAACAACACATAATTCAATTATGATCCTAGGCATTTTTATCATCACTCCACTACAAACATAATCATCCCATGAGACATATTATACGTGGGTTCCACATTATTATTCGTAATTCCTTCACTTAAACCTACCACACTAGAGGTCCAGGTTTTCCAATGCACCTAAATGGTGGACATAAAATGGTCAAATCCTCCTCTAATCATCCCACAAGGATCATGATGGATTCAATTTGTCAATAAGATACAAATTTTTATCAAATAATACCATGTAACCAAGAACGCATTTATGGGAAAATAAGAACTCGAGCATCCATACACAAATCTAAAGTAAAATAATTGGATAATACTAGTATACCACCAACCCCAAATCTAAAGATTAACACACTCTTAATCATGGACTTAGATCTGGATTCAATAATCCATTGAAACCCCAACCTTGGTTCCATAGAAAAAATAGTATTTAGGGTTTTTGAAGAAGGTCGAAGAAACCACCAACCCTAATCCACAAAAGAGAAGCAAGAAGACTGTTACACATACCTAGGGCTTTGATCCACAACCAAGGACACTCCAAATAGAAATGAATTGAAGGAGAAACACCCTTGGGAAGATAAGGTCCCCCATGATCTTCACTGTGGTTTCAGAGAGTGAAATAGTTGAGAGATCCGAGTTGGGGTTTAAAATCACCAGATGGATTTTTTTTTAAATTTTTCCATATTTTCATGGTTGTACGGTTACCTGTCCAGTTTGTGAAAATGTGTCCAAACATTGCGGGAGTTACACCCCAATAATAACACCATAACATGGTTTCCTTGAAATTCCGCACAATTTCCTTAATAGTGTACCAACCATGCTTAAGGATCTATCCATGGTTGCAAGGATACTTAGGATACTCCATATAGTTTTCCCTATATGTGCAAAAACTGTGCAACATTCCCAAAAAATCCTTTTTCATCCAGTTTCATGTCCCGAACTCTCGGAACACCCCAGAGACTTCACATAATCTTTCAAAAAACTTATTTTTCCCAAAATAAGAGAATGTAACTGAACATAAATAAGAACGTACCGTATTGAGAATCTGGTACCATACAACATCCCCATATTATAAGAGCTAGTCCACAAGCAGTTTTTAAAAGCATACCCAAACCTATGTAACAAGATATCATGACACATGTCATGCCAATCCATTACCACTTTCAATATTTTAGGTTAAACACCACAGGGCCACAAATTATAGATCATTGTCTTTGAAATTCCCCTCAATAATTCCTCACCACAACCCACAAAACGAACTAGATAACACCTCAGTGATGCATTCAAATAAACCATTCCCATCACAAAAACTTATTGGGGGAACCATTACTGATAACACCTAACTCGCAACACATGGAAACTTGAAACACAACATCACATCATCATGGAATAAAAAATTGGCACCACATCAGCTCGATCCTATCTAAAACATGTGGCCCAAATCACATAATTTCATTTTCTAGTTCTCCAAAATGTAACAATTATAAAACCTGATATCACCTGATGGAAAACAGACAATCCTTACAACCACATTTTCTGACGATTTCACCACACAATGGTACAACCAAAAGAAACCCAAAACCCATGGGTAATCGACCTCTAGGATTGAATATCTAATTAGATGCTCAAATACAAGAGGTGGGTGAATTGTATACTATAAAAATTCTTTTGTAACCTTTAAAGTTAAGTTTAACAAGGTTAAAAAAACATTCATAAGACCTATTAGTGAAACCATTTCAAATTTTTTAAAAGAATGATTCTACCTTAAAGCGTATAGAATCTGTAATTTAATTAGAGTAACAGAATTAAAAAGTATAAGAAGGATAAAATTCCTAGATTTAACAAAGTTAACATACAACAGCAGAATTAAAACAACTTGTAATAGTAAACAAGTAACAATAAGATTATTTTAACCATAAGAGAAGGGTATACCACATCCTTGGATAAATGTCCCTTGATTTATACATACATGAATGTCTGTATTACCCAAACCCAGGTAAGCCCTGAATCCGAATATCGGTATTTCTCTTGTTATCCCTACAGCCCTCAATTTAGAAAGAAATCAGAACCTCTTTCCTCTATACCCAAAAGACCACGATCAATATGATCAGAGTCTACATAAAGAAAGTATAAACTAGTTGTTCACACCTGAAAAAATTTTTCATTACATCTGCATGAAGAACAGAGATTTGTAAGAGAATCTCTCCCTAGATATCACTTCATAGATTTATTCTTTCGAAGTCAGTTGTCAAAATTAAAATTATTTGCTCATTCAAATGGGCATGTATTTATAGGAAAAACATCCCAACGGTCGAATCCTTTCAAATGGTCATATTTTTCCTTAAATTTCAGAGGGACCTGGACACGTGTCAAACATTCAATTATTATTTAATAACAGATTGTTTGATATTATTTCATGTAACCTAAATTATGTTAAGTGTACAAAAACATAGAATCTGATATCATTGGAATGATACTATTAAACAACTCTAATATTATCAAAAAAACGTAATCTTAAGAAAATTTAAATTGGATTGTGAAATATGTATCTAGTTTGTTTAGGAATCAGAATCATAAAATCAGAGTCATGTATACAATAGATTTGGTATCATAAAGATCAGCACCATATATACACCGGAATCGGTATTGAAGATCGGCATCATATATACACCAGAATCAAAATCATAAAACTAAATCACATATACACCAGATTAGGAATCAGAAAAACCGAATCACATATAAACCAGATTCAAAATCATAATACTTAATCACATATACACTGGATTTGGATTCATAAAAACTGAATCACATATCTACCGGATTCGGAATCATTAAAATAGAATGAAAAATCATAATGATAGATATATAAGGATAATAGAATGGAAAATTTGAATGACATATCTGTAAGTATAACCGAATGGAAAATCAGAATAATAGATCTGCAAGTATAATACAATTTCAAAATGTAATGATATATCTATAAGCATAACAGAATTAAAATTCTAGATATTAAGAAAAAATACAGAGCATAAAAATATTCAGAACATAAGAAAAATTGTTTGTTATTTTAAAAACATAAAACATATATAATGGAGAAGTCATAAGAAATCCTTATTGACTTAACATTCTCCCCCTTTTTGAAAAGCACAAACAAATTTTCTAATAAATAATATATTTTCTTAGATAAACAAGTAAGAAAAAACTTATCTCTCCTTTTGAATAAGTTTTTGGGTGAATACGAATAACTCCTCCTTAGGTTATGTTTCCCAAGGATCGTATTATTCATCATTTAAGTTAGGATTTCTTAAGGGAATATCTCACTCTTAGATAAAAATTTCATCTTAAAAGAAATATCCCCTTACATGTACAATATCATTTCCTTCCATACTCCCCTTTACTTGGATAATATCCTTTCATGCCATACTCCCCCTTACTAGATTCACCTTCTCAGAGATTCAATTCTTCCATTAAATAAATTTTCTCCCTTTGTGATTTTCAAAAAGAGAAAAAGTAATGGAGAAGTATAAGATGTTCCTATAAGGTTAATCAAGCATAGATTCGAAAAAAAGAAAGTTATGCAAGAATATTATTAAGAAAATTTTTAGAAATAAGGATTACATTACCACAAAGCATTGGAATGTAAAAAATCATCCATTATTCTTCTTCTCAGACAACATCTTCTTTATCAAGGCTTTGAGTTTCTTCACTTGTGATATTTTTCAAACTTTTTCAAAAGGATATCCTAATATTTATTAAACTTTTCTAAAGACAAGATCCTCTCTTCTTGAGCAGCCACCTTTCTCTCTAATTCATCTCTGACTTCCTTCTCATAGCTAACAGATCGAGCACCAGGATTGAGTTGACTAGCATTCTCAGATATTGATGTCCTGGACTTATTGAAATATGTTTTACAAGTATTGAAATCTCCTTTTGTTGAATCCATGAAGTCAATGAAAGGTTTTATCTCTTCACTGATAGTTTTGGTACCTTTATAGACTTTCTTACAATTCACCATCTGATATTTATAATCAATCAAAAGATTACTGAAGTATGATTCTTGCTTGAAAACCATGTCCATAAGCATATTTATCGATTTCATCTTTTGATTCAGGGTCTCCTGCATCATTTGACTCTGAGAATCTATGTTTGCAAGAACCAGAATGGTGCTGATAAACTTTCTTAATGATAGCCTGAAAAAATAATTTTTGACAGATGAAGATGACTTGGACCCCGAAGCAACTTTTCTTTTCTCAACTCCTAATGGAGTTAGGGAGTCTGGTCTCGCTATTCTTTTAAGGGACATCTGAGGTGTTTCCTTATCAAATGATGCAATCAGATCATTCTATCCTTTAACATGGTCTTGAATTAGAGATTTTTCTTCTAAAACATGGAAAACATTTAGATATCCCTATTCATCTTCTTCTTTTTCAAACTCATGATCCTAAGTTCCTCCTTGTCCCTCTTCTTCAAGAAAGTATTCCTCTTTATCATCTTGTTGTTCAACCTTTTCTTTCTCTAATACTTCTTCTAGTTCAAAATCAACTACTTATTCACCTTCAACATCAACCTCTTCCTCAAATTCTATTTATTCCTCAATTTCTTATTCAATTTGTTCATTACCTTGTTCTACTGAAAGAGATTTAGAAACTAAAGTCAAAGGAGTTCCAACATAATCATCTACATCCCTTAAAACATCATCATCATCATCATGGATTATCTGATTTTCCATTTCTTGAACTGGTTTTGATAAGGCAAGGAATTTCTTAGATTTCTAGATTTCTGGAGAGGCCACTGATTTCTTATGAAGAACAAGAGATTATAGTACTTCCAGTGATTTATTTTCTATAGATTTTAGAAGAGACTAAAAGAAATTCCCTTCCAATGATTTCTTCTTTAACTTCTTCTCCTTCTTTTCTTTCTCAAGATTTTCAGGTTTCTTGATTTTTAGAGCCTTAGTCTCTATAGGATTTAGACAAAAAGAAGGATCTCCTTCACTTCTAGTAGAATCCCTTTCTCATAACTTTGTATCTCTTTCATCTGAATAAGGTTTTGGTTTCATTGCAGGAGGAGGTTCTGAAACCAGGATAACAGGAACTGGTATTGGAATGCTCAGTTTATCCTGTTTCCTTTTCTTAGGAACAGATTTTGAAGATTCCAGAACATCACCCTTGTTCTAGACCTACATTTCTTCATTATTATTGGATTCATAGAAGAACTATACTTCCATCCTCCTTACTGTTTATTCACTAGGCAATAAGATTTTGAAAGGCTTTGAGACTGATCGACATGGAACATTCATTTTTTGAAGATACATAACATTTATCCTAGAAATAGTTATTGGATACATAAGGACATGAGATCTGATGGTTCCGTCTTTTATTGCCTGAATAGTGAGAAAGATTTACTTACCAAGTTGATCTTCCCTAAGATGACAAGAAAGTCTAAATGAATGATATCACAAATCTTTAGATAATCCTTATCTCTCTTTCTTTGAATAATAAATACATTCATCCAGAGAGAACCATCATGTGGTTTGTTGTATGATTTGTAATATTCAGATTCTTAATATACTTAAGACCAAGAAAATTTAAATCTTTGACCTTGCCAAATGAACCTTCTTTCTCAGGGAGTTTCTAAGAGAAAAGAATAGACTCCCCTTCATACGGTATGTTAAGAACATTTTATGCTATCTTATAGGGGACTGTATATGATTTATCATAGCATTTGAACAAAAAAATATCATTAATGTTCTTGTGAAAGAAGGTAACATATTTATAGAACTGAATAAGGAGGTCAGGATAAACTAGAACTAGATATTTCTCTTCAGCCACACAGAAACATTCCCATATATTAGATCATATCACCATAGAAATAAGGGAGTCATATATTTCAATTAACATTGGTAACACTATCCTTTCCCTAAACATTGACCATTCCTTAATATCCTTGCTAACCAGCATTTAATCTGCTGAGGATTCCAGAGTCATTCATGGTGATGGAGAACATCAGAATAAAAGATTTGATGGCAACAGAACTTCAACAGGGATAACAGAAAGGATAATGCCATACCTAAAAACGAGGCACCCCTTATATAGAAATGGATAGGGCTTTTCAACATACATAAGATAATCATACAGCTTACAAAACACCTGATCGGATCTGACCATTGAGAATGGATATAGAAAATTTGAATTCTGATCATTTGAAGTAAGGTAAACTGGAATTTAAGAAATTTTGAAATACAAACAATTAAAACATAATATAAAGAAAATAAATAGTAAGAAAGATTACCTTTTGGAATACTCTGAGAGATTTATCAGTATTATAAGAATTTTTCTTGGGAATTTTTAAAACAAAAATTTTCAAATTTGAACATTTTAAATCTGACCTTTTAAAATTCTATCTTTTCATATCCAAACTTTTCAAATCTGAAAATTTCAAATTAATGGAAACGATTTTACAGAAAGAAAAATACACAAACATATGTACTCCCCCTGAAATAATAAGTATTTTAAAGTTATGAAATGATTTAATCAACAAGTAGATATGAATTACTACCATAATGAAATCATTCCTAGATTCTGTTTAATGTATTGAAATCTATCAAAAGGTATAGGTTTTGTAAAAATATCAGAAAGTTTCTCTTGTTTTCCAACGAACTAAAGAATAATATATCTTTTAAGTGTGTGATCCCTAAGAAAGTGATGTCTAATATCTATGTTCTTTTCACGAGAGTGATGTGTTGGTTTTTTACATAGGGCAATGGCACTTGTGTTTTCACACATAATTTGAGTCCTAGTAAAACTCATACCATAGTCTATGAGTGCGCGTTGCTTCCACAACACATGAGCAAAAATACCCTAAGGAAAGGTAGATCTTAACATCAAAGGTCTTCTCGGTTTAAGGTGTAAACATCTCAAGCCAAAGGTCAAATAAAATAAACTCATCCTTGGAACTGTGAACTATACATTTATCATTTCTAAAATTCACATGGTAACCTTCATCACATAATATACTTATGCTTATGAGGTTGTGCATAATGTCTTTTACAAAATGAAAATTTGAAAGAATGGTTTTACCTAGAAGAATAATGTTACCTATACCGACATTTTGTCCTTGAATGTTATCACAAAAAGTTACCTTTCAACATTATTTTAAAATATTCTTAAAATAGTCTTTGTCACCAGTCATGTGTCAGGAACATCCACTATCCATGTACCATAGGTTGTTGGTACTTCCTTCTTTTTCCTTAAAAACAAAGAGTTATGCTTCCAGAATCTAAACATTCCTGGATCCAAAATTTTTAGACAATAATATTTTGGGTATCCACAATTGTTTAGAAAAATAATCTTTATGAAACCCATGATGTTGAACATTATTCAAAGAATAATTTTTATTCCAATGCCAACCACTTTGTAATTTAGTACAAAAAGGGGATATAAAAGGAAAAAAATAAATATTTTTAAAAATATATTTTTCAAGAGAATTAAATAAACCCTGATTATTACCATCCGTTCAGATCTGAGAATACATCTTGTCAAAAATAATTTATGAGAACTAAAATTTTCAAGAATTTTCTTCAAATAAAATATTTCATATTTTAGTTTCAGGTAAAAATTCTTATTCTCAAGAATAATATTTTTAGAGTTATGTTTATTCTGTAGAACATCTTTTTCTAAAGAAGATTTTTTAAGATCCTTGGAATGTTTATCCTTCTCAGAATTAACTTCCTCAAGATTCATAGAATGATTTTTTAAAACATCCTTTTAAACATTAAGATCTTTGGAATGATCTAAAATTTCTTTTGTTAAAATAGATTCCCTTGAGTTTTCTTTATCAAGATTCATAGAAACATTTCAATTTCTATTTTCTAACAACTTAACAAATATATAAACATACTAATAGGGAGTCATATCATTATTATTACTTTATGAAGATGATTATTCATCTAAAAAACCCTCTATCTGGAAAATTTTCACTTAAAGTCATATTGGTTAAGGATTCAGCAGTGTATACCTTATTCGTAAGTCAATGATTTTTAAATGGAGCTCTGAAAATTAGACCAATATTTTTTTTCCCATACGATTCATAATATGATGAATCATCAGAAGAATATCCACCACTGTCACTCCAAGTTTCATTGTCTTTTAAGACTTTATTATGCTTTGATTTGTAGAACTTATTCTTGTTTCTCCCAGTATTCTTGTCCTTATTGTCTCTTTTCTTAAGCAAGGGACAATCAGGTCTAATATGACCAGTTCTTCAATAATCATTGCATGTCACTTCTCCATCTTTCTTATCTATTCCATATTTCTTTTTGTAAATTTATTGAAAGTTATTTTTCCCAACAATATTGTTCATCCTCTAAGAAATATTTTCTAATTCATTTTCTGAAGCTTCACTTTCACTAGATTCAGAATGACTATTGACCTTCTTATATTTTGATCGTGTAGTTCTTGTCGGAGTCTTGGATTTCATATGATTTGAAGTAATTGTTAAAGAAACACCTCCATTTCCATTATTTTTCATAATATTATCAGCATCTATCTTCATTCTAGTTTCATGTTGAAGAAGTCTTCCAAACAGTTCATCAATGGAAATCTGAGTAACTTTTCTATTCTCATATATAGTAGTCCACTTGGACTCCCATTCATTAGGCATGATGTGAATAATTTTGAATACAAGAGTTGCATCATCTAAACCTTCTCACCCATTGATTGTAAGATGTTGATGATAGTCATAAACCTTTGTTGTACCTCACATACGGGTTCTCTATAAGTGATGTAGAAACCATGATACTCAGCTCTGAGCATAGCTCTTCAAGTTTCAATGACATTGGAATTTCTAAAATGAGTTACTTCAAGATTCTTCAAAATATTATTTGAATCTTCACAAGACAAAAATTGGCTATATATATTTCTAGTCATGGAACATAGCAAAGTATTAAATACCTTAATGGTCAGCTGGTATTCCACCTAACCATATTATTAAAGGCTCTATGTTTCTTATCAGGAATCATATAATATCCAGTTAACATAATGTAGTTGTGTACACCTATGTTCATCACAAAGGTCTTCATTTTAAATCTTCAGTACTCATACTCTTTTCCATTGAAGATCGGTAGTCTAGTTGGATTGATATTATCTAAAGATCCAACATGAATGCCTACGATACTAAAATGACATTTCGTCCACAAAACATATTAGTAATAAAAGTTTAAAAACAAATATGAAGAACTTAAGAAAAGGAAAACTTCTGAAAGAAAACTTTTATGTGGATATAAGTATCTGTGTGACCTCCTATGAAATGAATTTTTAGATTGATTTTGAGTATGAGGTAGCCAACCTCAGATACAAATTGTAGGATCTAATATATAAAAATGAGATGCTCAAATACAAGAGGGGGTGGGTGAATTGTACACTTTAAAAATTCCCTTGGAAACATTAAAGTTATGTTTAACATGGTTAAAAAAATATTCACAAGACCTCTTAAAGAAACCTTTTCTAGTTTTATAAATGAAAGATTCAACCTTAATGTATATGGAACCTGTAATATAATTAGAGTAATAGAATTACAAAGCATAAGAAGGTTATACATCCTATCTTTAACAAAGTTCACATACAACAGCAGAATTAAAACAACTTATAATAGTAAACAAGTGACAATAAAATTCTTTTAACCCAAAGAGTAGGGTATCCATCAACCTTGGATAAAGGTCCCTTGAATTATACTTACAAGAAAGTCAATCTTACCGAATCCGAGGTAAGCCCTCAATCCGAAGATCGGTATCTATCTTGTTATTCATGCAATACATTGATTTAGAAGGAAATTAGAACCCTTGTATTCCAAACCCAGAAGCCCATGATATGCATGATTGGATTCTTCAAAAAGCCCGTCTGAACAAGTTGTTCATGCCTAGACAAGTTTTTCATGACATCTGCACGAAGCACTGAGAGTTGTAAGAGCCTCTCTCTGAATATCACATCATAGCTTTATTCTTTCGATGTCAATTGTTAAAATTAATGTTCTTTTCTCATTCAAATGGTCTTGTATTTATAGGAAAAACTTTTTACTGGTTGTCTGCCCTCCAACGGTCAGATTTTTACTTATCTTTCAGAGGGACCTGGACACGTGTCAAACATCCAACGGTTAGTTTATAATAGATAGTACGACATCATTTCAAGTAGCCAAAATGATGTGAAGTGTAAGAAAACTTATAATCTGATATCATTTGAATGATACATTTAAAAAACTCAAACATTTTCAAGAAAACGCAATCTTAGGAAAAAGTAAATAGGATTGTGAAATAGGTCTCTCATTTGTTCCAGGATCGGAATCACAAAATCGGAGTAATTTATACATAGAATTTGGTATCATGATGATCAGCATCATATATACAACAGAATCGGTATTGAATATCGACATCTGATATAAAACAGAATCGGAATCATAAAACTAAATCACATATACACTGGATTCTGAATCATAAAAACTAAATCAAATATACACCGGATTCGGAATCATAAAAATGAATCACATATACATCGGATTCAGAATCTTAAAAACTAAATCACTTATACACCAGATTTAGAATCATAAAAACTGAATGACAAATCATAATGACAGATCTGCAAGTATAACATAATAGAATATCGAGATGACATATCTGTAAGTAAAACAGAATGGAAAATCGGAATGACATGTCAGTAAGTATAATAGAATTAAAAAATGTAATGATATATCTATAAACCTAAAATAATGATAATTCCTGATCATAAGAAAAATACAGAACGTAAAAATATTCAGAACTTAAGAAAAAGTGATTGTGATTTTCAAAACACTGCCATCTAAACCCATTCCAAAGCTCTCTATGAGGGATAACTCATCCAAACAGTGACCAATTGAGACATTCCAACCCAAAATTTTGGCCATGTAATGAACCACCCATTAATTCGGTATAGTTCTCCCTTCTATTTTCAACTACATGGAACCTCCACTTCTGAGAAAATTTCACTAAAACCTCATCCTAACATTCACATCACCTGACATATTCCAACTAACTACCCCCAAAATCCATGAGATCATTACTCCTAAATGGAATCCATATTCTGCATAAAAAACCATTCTGAGAAACATACATACACTATCCATTCAAGGACTAATATCCTCTTGACCTCACTCAAGTACAACTTCATTTAAAAAAGGAACTTTCTACCGCAACAAGAACCCAATGTTGGGATACTCGTAACACATACATTCATGTTTACCATCTCAAGACAAACCACATCCAACTTGATTATCCCAAAACACCCAACTTTCATTGATGTTATGCTACCCTCTTCTCCCCTTCCCAAGATGCTCACTAACATGATGCCCATCATTATCAACCCACACACCCACTGAGGACATTACATAAATTCTAGTATAATTATAGAATCATGAAATTACTACCCTCTAGACCATAATTGGGAATCACCCTTGGCATGACACCACATCACATTATCAATGTTCCCTCAAAATTAAGATTTCTTAACAACACGAGAGGAAAATTTTCTCAAGTCTAACCCCAATCTTCATTAGGGTTATATAACCCAACCTCTATTTCCAAAAACTATTATCGTATACATGACACACCCTTTTTCAACTTCAAAAAAGTCATCACATGGATCGCATGGAATGACCATGATCTCAAAGCCAACACTTCTCCCAATGGTCACCACATCTTAGCCCCTACATGGAATCTATGAGGAAGCTAATGTGTAACTCAGAGGTTTCACGTTAGAAACTCAGTTCCACTACATTAATTATTGTTTTCCACTCCACATCCAGTAATGAAATATGCCACCCCACATTATGAGTGTCGTTACCACTTCTCACTATGAGGGATTCTAACCAGCTCATCATACACTTTATCACATCCGAACCCCAAAACATAGAAATTGATTTAAGATTTTATCAATACAAGAAAAAAATCACCCAATTCCCATCCCTAGTTTTTTTGAATGGAACCCATGGTGTTTTTCAAAACTCAGTCCACCCCGAGCACATCACCCTAAGCCAACAAGGTTGTGCATCCCATCATCAATCTCCAAACATACCATTTCTATGAGCATAACTCTATAACATCCCTCATCTAACCAATTAGCTTCATGTCTCATTGAATAAACCCAAAACTTCTCAATGTACCTAGGATGATATGAAGATATTGGGTAGGATCATCACTAGGTGAGGTACTCTAAGAAATTATCGAAGAACATTGTGACCAACTTAACAATTTCTAACGTAAAAGCTATGGGAGACTCGGACATGCCAAGGATATTAGGCACCATTTCCAACTGCAACTCATCAATACTTAACCACCACCACTCAGGTGTGAATGCCAACCAATTTTAAAAATCTCTCCACAACCAAACCAAAGAGAAGCCAGGAACCATCATTTCATATGGAAATACTTCCTTTACACCACTCATTTCCTTTTGATTAATTCCTAATAGAGAATAACTAAATCACAATATTCCACTAAACCAATCAAACCAACAGTCTCTTGAAAATTAACCTTAACTTGTGTATAGTCCATTTATTTTTCACTTACCTTTCCATTTATCTTTCTTATTCAGACTCATTCATCCTAAGTCAACATATGCATCTCAACCAATAACCAAACCATTCATACAAACGAGTTCAGCCACATGACTACCCTTACCTCAGGTGACACAATCGAGCAAAATCATTTAACCACATTTCAGCCACCCTTGTCGTTTCTGATCGAAAGCAACATAGATTCCCCTTTAATCATCATAAAATAAGAGATTCAATCATTAATACGATACAAACCTTCAAAACTAATCGTATATCCTATCACATGCAAATGGGTTCCTTAGGAATGATCCATGTATAAGTAACCCAATTTCTAAAATTTGGTAGTACTCTGTACGCATTAGTACAACCTCTATAGAATCTCCCATGCTTCATATTCTATGGTACCTACATTGTTGGGTGATCCTCCACAGAGGTCAGCCCTGATATGTTTTTTGGAAATATCATTGTGAAACAACAACTCAGGTAGAACCACCAACCATCAACCTTCCCAGATAATCCTCTACGATAAAATCACACTATATAACACTCTGAGTTACACTATTAATGTCCAAAACTTCTACATATTCAACACATACCCAAAGTAAATAGAAACCCTATATGACTTCTTTTATGAGTCATTGTGAAGGTTGAATGATACCAACTCCCAATATTGGAATCACTACTTGGAAAGGCCATTGACCCTCTAACTAAACTACACATATCATGAAACAAACAATGAAATACTCGTTCCTGGACCTCTCACCCTAGTTTTTATGTGAAATGTGCCTAGCACACCAATAAACATTATCTCTAGGTTTCATACCCATGGTGTACACCTGCAACAACACTACAAGAAAAACATCCTCTATGGGATTCAAGATGAAACTTTCAATTTCTCTACCCACAAGGTCACTAAGACCCATGAACCATCCTTAGGGTCCATCATGCACTCTGTATAGTCACAAAACATGTGAGTTTCCTCACTCACATTACCAAACAATGCCTCACAACACAATGACTAGAACCCTACCAAGGGTCCCCTCAACATAGAACCAAGCCCATATCATGAATTTTATGGCCTCAAAATCCAAATACAATGTCTCAAACTAGGGAACTCTCACTTCTCTGACCCACACATACAAGGGGAAAACTGAAAACTCAAAGGAAACCATCCTCTGAAATGAAACATTCTCATCATATACATATCATTCCCATGATGCTTCAAATAATGTATTATATGATTTGAAGACATATGAAAAATATCTCCCACTATCAAACATAAATAAAAAATCCATTATATTATATCCCATCAGTCATCATCACACTTCTAACACTACCCTCTACTATATTGACCACAATTCCTGGTCATCATGGGTAAACTAATTTACATTTACCGGAACTTTCACTAGACACCCTTATAAATCCATTTCAACATTATCTACCTTGATCCTTTCACTAAAACTCACTGACCCATTAAACTACATGTTATGATAATCATTTTAGTTCATATAATCCTTCTGTAAGCCAAAAATTCAATTAAAATTTTACCATCACAATGAAATCCTTTTAATTTTTGACAGAAAATAAACTTTTACAATTTATCCCAACCAAAAATTTTAACCCATTCAAAACATTTATTTATACATGATATTCCATTACAAATCATTTTCATTGTTTTCATTCACCTACTTATATTACCATTATTAGGCATTGTTTTCTTTATATTTATCAATGATTTAAATTTTAATCTACTATATATTCCTCGAACACCAATACCATGTATTTTCCTATAATGATGTATTCCACCAATATCCTAAGGAGCATAAAATGATGCATGCATGTATAGCCGGATATCATTCCAAAAATAAGAAAACTATCATAAATCGGTCAAATCACCCAACCTGTGAACCAACCAATAGTGAGATATCATTCCATTGTAACAACACACATCAAGAACAACAATTCCCACCTAGGGTGACATGGTTATATCGTCATACTAGTGTTAAATTCTAAGAATAAGGATCTTATCACAAGGCCCGACACATCCTAGAATCCTGTTTACCTTCCCCAAATAGAGAGAATGATAAAATAACTCCTGTGATACAACATTGCAATGTCTTCAGAGCATGTATTGTTACAACAAAACTCTGTATTTTTATGATATTTTTTATGCTCACAAATACCATTATTTTTTATTATAATGATTTTTTATTAATTTTATTTTAGTAAATTAATATACATTATATTCCCAATATATAATAATATTAATGTATATAATTCACATGAAATATTTTACAAGGTATTCAGAAAACTATTCAGCGTGTTCTGGAAACACTGTTCAAATCGTATGTTAGTGAGTTTAGAATAAGGATTATATCCTATGTTTTTTACAAGACTTTAGTTATGTATGGTAATAGAAACATACATTTGGAAGGATCTATACATTTTTTATATGAAAAAAGTATAGATGATGTACATTATGTATGTATGAAACCTTAAATTTTCCTCACAAAAGTAATAATCACCAACCCTACTTTTGTGATGAACCTTACATTTTTCCAAATAATATATATCTTTTACCATACATTAGAAAGAATAAAAAATTATTGATCATATATCATAGGTTTGAATGTTGATGAAAAAATTATGGATCATCATCCTTATGTTTGGGATCAAACTTACATTTGATATTTGGATTGTTTCTAAAAAACCATACATTTGAATTCTTTAAGCATCGAATATTTGAATTTTTGACATTATCATGCAATGGTCTTTTGTGGATTACCCGGATGATTTCAAACTCGGTTCAAAGCCAGATTTTAAAGACCATATTTGACTGATTTATAGTTTATACGTGATTCAAATTATCAATTTAATAGGATTATGTCATACTGATTATTAAGGGAAGTTACAACTACTCTGTTATTCAAAAATTTTACTATCATGATCATTCATGCAAATTTTTTGGATATATATTTATGAATATGGATCTCCCCTATTTATATAACTATTGAGTATCTGAATTTTTTTATATACATACATGACAATATATATCTTGAAATAATGACTGTTACAAGATTCAAATTATGATATATTCAAGTTTGAAAGAAAAAAAAAAGAGATAAACTGATTCATTAAAAAGAAATTTTATAGATATTTTCCTACAAAGAATGATAAAATTTTGTTTTATATATGAAAGAGAGACATTGAGTGTACACTTGTTCTATATAGAAGATCTATCATAAATCCACTGATGATTTCTTTCTGCATATATTTCTAAATAAATTCAAACTAGATTGATTCTAAAATGTCTTACATGAAGAACATTCTTTCTAAATATGATGATCCATTAACTATTAGTTGTGTATTACAGTAACTATGAATATCAATTGGAAAGTATTTTTCAAGACAATAATTTTCTTTTTTGATTATTGGTTTATCGTAATATTTTTTGACCGGTTCTATGTTTAGAACCAGAAGTCTATGTTTTAGATTTAAATTGTAAAGGGGTCATCTTCCTGCACTCAATTGTGGATGGACTTCTGAGAAAAAAGACCAACTAGTGAAAATAACCTTGATCATGGAGAATAGCATTGGTGGAATGAAATAGGGGATTTTTGCTCCCCAACCCACTTTAAATCATTTTGTTCTGATTACTATTTATTTCTACTGCATAAAAAATCGGATTAAGATAAAAATGACATTTTTGATTATCATCTATATTTTTGTAAGAAAATTTGATAAGAAGAAATTCACCCCCCCTCCTCTTCTGTATATTTATTAATACATCATCCAACAATTTGTAATTGAGGTGTTTCTTTTGTAAAATCTACAGTAAGTAGAATGTAAAGGGACATACAAAGATCTCAATGGCTGAAACATGATAGGTATTATCAATGGTTTGAGATCTATATATAAATGGTTAAAACTATGGATGTTTGACATCAAGGATGATCATATACATGATGAAATTTGGATATAGAGTCTACTCCAAAATTTATACTCGTTAAGTTATTCTAGAGAAACCAGAGACATGGAGTGATGCAAAGAAGTAGAGAATGACATTAATTCAAAAGCAATGAATGCAATAATATTTGGTCTTAGAAAGGATTAATTTAACTAATTATCACAATTCCCTACTGTATATGAGATGTGAGAGACAATTATAGTTTCCTATCATGGTATTGAGAATGTCAGACAAATGAGGTATCCTACAGAAAAATTGAAAAATTGATACATTTAAAATACTAGATGGTGAAATCATTAATTAGATGAATGGAATGATTACATAGATAGTAAACAATATTACTTCATTTGTAGATCCTATCACCCAAGTAGATCCATACTTGAATGTACTAAGAGTACTACAAAGCCAATGGAATGGGATATCAACAGCCATTAGGAAGTCATCACCTATTTAAATTATAACTATGAGATACATGATTAGAACACTGATGATGTGTTAACATGAGATGGAAGATGTAGATAATAAGCATAAAGTTTTGATAAAAAGAAAAAAATACTACTTTGAAGGTTATATCTCAAAAGAAGGGTGAAATGATGAAACAAGGGATTAAAAGGAAGAGGGTTCTCACTCTTCTTATTTAGATATGAAACCACTATAGATGGACAGAAAATTATACAAATTTTATAAGAAGAATAATTGGTTCAAAAAAAATACTCCTTGAAAGATTAGAAATATTAAAAAGATGTTAGATGCTATGAATTCTAGAAAATGGGTCACTTAAGACATGACAATCCTATGCTAAAAGGTGAAAATAAAAAGACGGTTCTAAAAAACACCGAATATGGTTCGAAATATATAAGGGAAATTAAAAATAAATGGAGTGTTTATGAAGACCCCATAATCTTATTAATGTCTGACTCGGAAAATTAAGATTCAATTCTAAAATCAGACATGCATTTCTTGGCTGAAGATAATTTGGTACAATCTTATTACTCTTCGAATTATGATTTGGAACGTAGATTTTCAAATAGAAAAACATGCAGCCTACTACCAAATACTAGAAGAAAAATATTTTTTCTTATTAAAAAACTTAAATCAATTAAAAATATGCAGAATTTTATTTTAGAAGAAATAAACAGTTTGATAAAACAACATCAAGGGTTAATTGAGAAATATAAATTATCTGGAACGAATAAATCAGATCATGAAACTATGATCAATACATTGCATGATGACGTAGTGAAATTAAAAAGTACATCTATCATTTTTTAAAGTGAAATATAATTTAAATTAAATTATTGGAAAGAGACTGATTATGAATAAAAGTTATGGAATAGGATGTAATGATGAAAAACCTAAACTGTACAGAAAGTATTCTGTTCCAAATTCAAAAATTTAATTTGCAATTAATGTGGACCAAACGGTCATATAACTAAAATATATATATATAAATTCCCCATAATTAGTGGAATTAAAAAAGAATTTATTTAGAATAGTTTATTTGACTCAGATGATAATAGATAAATACTGAAAATATGGATTCCCAGATCACTGATGGCTAGTAGTTATAGACCCAAGAAAGTTTGGGTACCAAAACAATATATGGTTTTAATTCATTTTCAAGAATAATTTCACATAATAAGAAAATAAATATGGAACATGGTTAGTCGATGCTCCATGATTATTAGAGGAAAATCCTCGAACATTAAGACTTTAAGTAAAAATGATGCAAGATTAGTCAACTTTAGTAACAATTCCAAAGGAAAAATCATTTTTATTAGAACTCTTAGAGATCTAGAAACTGACATAATAAATAAATTACTTTATGTAGATGTATTGAAACATAACATGATAATTTTTCTCAACTTTGTGATGATTATTATTTTTTCAATTTTTCTAACAACTTATATTCTATTTTTAAAAGATAAATTGCAAAAATATAGAGTACCAAGAATTGAATATGTTTATAACATGTACTTAACTTCCCTATGTAAATAAAAATTAAATTCTTTAACAGATAAGGTTAATGTATCCCAGATCTGGCACAGAGGAATTAGAAATATCAATATTCATGATTTAAATAAGTTTTATTAGAAACAATTAGTTTCATATTTTCCTATTTTTATTCTTGATTGTGAAAGAGTTTATGATACATGTCAAATTGTCAAGAAACCCAAATCATCCTTCAAATCAACTAAATATTTCTACATATAAACCTTTAGAACATATCTATAGGGATCTATTTGTTACTTCAAGAGTAACAAGATTTTTTAGTAAATTATAAGTATATATTTTAGTTGATGACTATTATAGATTTACGTGGATATATTTTCTAAAATGTAAAACTGAAACATTTACTATATTTGAAAGTGCTTCAAAAGATGTTCAAAATGATAAAGATTTAAAAAAAAATTCATTAATAAGTGACCATCAAAGAGAATTTAAGAATCATAAATTCATTCCCATTTTCTCAAACATAGGTGTTTAAAACACCTTCTTCGTAACAAGAACACCTCAACATAATGGAATTGATGAAAAAATAAATAGAACAATTCATAAAATTGATGGGACTGTACTAAATGAATGAATTTTTCCTACCTATTTATTTGTAGAAGCTGAAAGTGCCGCCTGGTATATAATGAATAGTGTTTTAATCCGACCAATTTTTAAAAATACACCATATGATATTTTGAATAATATAAAACCTAATGTAATATACATTGAAGATTTTTTCAAAATGTTTTTTATCATGAACACCAAAAAAACATAGTAAGTATGATCCAAAATCTGATGAAGGGTTTTTTTGAGATATTCTGCTACCTCCAAATCTTATATAGTGTTTAAAAAAATGTCATGGATTGATAAAGAATCATTTAATGTGAAATTTGATGAATCCGACCCTTTTGAAAAAAAAGAAAAAAATAATTGATGAATCTGGCCCTAAAGATAACAAAAGACTTGAATACTTAAAAGTTGATTTTGAAAATGATATGAAAATTTTCATTACAGTTCAGAAGAACATGTCACTCATGATCCTAATAGTGTTTTGCCTAAAAAATCTAGAACCCTAAAAAAATAACCCTTTATAAATTGTTATATGAGATCCAGACACAATATTAAAAACATAAAGAAATAAGAAAATGTAGTTGATATTTATACCTTTATGTTTCAATTATAACCTATGTCAATAGAATAATCCTTGGATGATTAAATTTTGTTGACAGCAATGCAAGAATAAGTAAACAAATTCAATAGAAGTGAAGTTTGGAAATTAGTGGAATGTCCAAATAAATATTTTTTATTGGACCTAAATGTGTCTTTAGAAATAAAAAAATGTTCATGGGATCATAACTAGAAATAAAGTACTAGTAGCCATATGATATAATCATGAAGATGGTATACATTATGATGATAAATTTTCCTCTATAGCGAGATAAGAAGCCATTAAGACCCATTTAACCAATACATCTAATATAAATTTTAAAATATTTTACATGCCTAATTGGCCTACATTTTTAAATATTTATTTAGTGGAGGAAATGTATGTTGATTAACCTCCTAGTTTTGAAAATTCTCAAAAACAATATTTTGTTTTTAAAATTACCAAATCATTGTTTGGCCTTAAACAAGCACCTAGAGCTTAGTATGAAAGCTTAAGTTCATTTATTTTGAAAAATGATTTTACTGTTGGTATCGAATATCCAATGTTTTTCAATAAAACTATAAATTCTAATATTTTTTTGCTTCAAATTTATTTTGAGGATATAATTTTTAGACCAATAAATGAAATCCGTTGTCGTGTAATTTCAAAATTAATGAATTTTTTTTCAAATGAGTATAATGGGAGAACTAAACATATTTTATGAACATAAAATCGTTCAAAATGATTTGGGAAATGTTTGGAAGCAATATAAATACATAACTAATTTACTAATGAAATTTTTATTTGAAAATAGCAAGTCATATACAACTAATATGTCTACAAATATAAAACAAGATTTGGAGAAACTGGAAAACTAGTAGACAACAAGTTATATAAAGGTATGATTGGTAGATTATTATATCTTACTGCTTGTAGGGCAGATATAATTTACTCAGTTTTTATTTGTTCAATATTTCAATCAAATTGCTAAAAAATCTCATCTTACAACTATCAAAAATAATTTAGATATTGAAAATAATCATTTTTTCAAAAACTTCTTTAACAAAAAAACATATGATATTAATTTTATTTCATATTCAGCTGCTAATTTTTGAAGTTATATATTAGATAGAAAAATAACATTAGGATACTATCACTTTTTTTGAAAAATATTATGTTTACAGGTATAGTAAGAAAGAACACTCAGTCGCTTTGTCAATAGCTAATGCGGAATATGTGTCTGTATGCAGTTTTTGTGCACATGTTTGGTCGATAAAAAATAATCTTACAGATATTGGACTAAATTTTAATAATACACCTATTTTATGTGATAATACTCATGCTTTAAATATTTCATAAGCTCCATAAGTCAATCTACAAGTAATAATATTGATATTATACATCATTGTCTAATAGATTATTTTTTTAAAAAGGATATATTTTTAGAATCAATAAGTGTTAAACTTCTCATAGCTTATATTTTTACTAAACCACATCCCACTACATGATTTGATTTTATTACCGGAGAGTTAGGTTCATTTATTTTTAAATAAATTTAACATTTAATTTTAATTAAATTTATTTGTGAATAAATCATATATTTTTTAATCTTAATGTTATTGGATTATATTATTTTAAATGTTCACTATTTAAAATAATTTTGTTAATTATCTCTTAAATAAGTTACAATTGTATTATTTTGTAATTCATTTTAAATATGCCATATAAATTTCAATTTATTTTATATTCAGTAATAATTATTAT
Organism: Viscum album; assembly: GCA_963277665.1. Classification (NCBI taxonomy): domain Eukaryota; kingdom Viridiplantae; phylum Streptophyta; class Magnoliopsida; order Santalales; family Viscaceae; genus Viscum; species Viscum album. The sequence goes on along the minus strand of OY728119.1, from coordinate 762,588,247 downwards.
GTATGTAACGACATGAGAATCAAGGCTCTATTAGAACCCATTTCCAATTCCAAAACCCACCCATGTTATCAAAACCTTTCAAAATAAAGAACACTTCACCTCTTTTTTCTTCCTTTTTCTCACACCTTTGAAACCTTGGAACCTCAAACCATCATATCATTTAGATGGAAATGGAGAAAATAAAGAGAATCTAAGAAGAGGAACCCAGGGATGAGAAGTGTCAGTGTTCATATGGATAGAAAATCATTTAGGAAAAAGTCATTGATCTGGAATGGTTGAATCAGATGAACCTGATGTTGACTTAAGTGATATCCTTTTAACGTATTTAAACACCATTCATTGGGGACTAAACAAAATTTCTATATCAATTTGAGTAGATATGTTTCATTAAAACTATTCAATTTATTTTGGGAGATATATAAGAATCGATTGTTACAAATATCAAAGATAGGGAGTTATCAATGTCTTCTATTTAAATTGTAAGGATCTTGAACTTCCCTTATGCGAGAGATTTAATTTTTATCTGAATTCAATTAGGGATATAAATAGTAAATATGAGGATATCATTTCCTTTATTTTTTTTATACTATCATTAGGAAATTTTTGGTCATCGATTTAGAACTAGATAAAATAATTTTGGTTAAATTTATTTATACTGGAATATCCCCAAGGATGTTTGATATTGAGAAGATTCTTTTTCATGATATTTAAATTATTGTTCTGTTTTTAAGAGACATAAAGCCAAATTTTCCCTGATATTTGATTAGATATTTTAGTTAATTCAGTCAACTTGAGGCTCATATGATTTTTTAACCTTATGAATGGTTTATTTCAAAGATATTTTTTTAAAAAATATGGTGAGGCTGATTAATATGAGAATCTGATGCCACTATAGTAATGTGTTAAATGATGGAACATTAATAAAGCTCAGATTTGTCTGGAGCACTGTAACATGTAAAATCATGCATGTTAGAGATGAAAAGAATCAAGTGTCTACTCAAGGGGAGCCACCATAAAATTTTAAGGAAGCTATTGAAAAATCCAGAAAGTTTGAAGTTTTGAAGACTGTAAGGAGACTTAGATTTGAATCAGAAGATGAAATTGATAATGAAGAAAGACAATGTGGGCTTCAAAAATCTAGGAACATAGAGTTTCAAGATGTTGAAGAATCTTTTTTTGAGACTGCTATTGAGACAAACTCTTTTTTCAATGTTATAAATTTTAAAGTGAACATGTTCAAGAAGATAGAAAAAAAAGAATATTCTTATCAAGAAGAAGTGGATGTTTTGCATCAGGTAGAGCTAGAGACATGAACTAAGGAGATACATAAAATTGAAAACTCTCAAGGAATCCAAATTATAGATCAATAAATGGGACATATCTTCACTATATAAATTTAAAATTATTAGACAGAACCAGTGAAACAAAGTTAGATTCAATTAGAAATTCTGCAAGAAACTTATAAGGACGAGCACCTGCCATTAAATGTTGAGAATGAAGAACATCCTATTCAATAAAATCTCTCTGAAATTCATACAGATGTTCTAAATGAATCATTATAAGTTGATATTTCAGGAGAAAAATCAGTTGAGAGACCAGTAGATCATGATGAAGAAGATAAATCAGATGCTCAATCTTCAGCACTGATCTGGGTTGATCATGTTGTGAATCAAGAACAGCACACCATTAATTATATGTCTTATCATGTTGAGGAGCTTGATGAAAATTAAACATATCTCAAGAAGATAATGGTTATTTAATAAGATAATTAGATAAATAGATATAGATATTTTAAAATCTAAATGATAATTCTGTTTCAATGAAATAAGTAGATATTTTTAACAATTAATTGATGGCTGATGATGAAAAATTAAAATCCAATGTTTTTTTTGAAATCAGATTTTGTAGATTTGAAAAGTTTTATGGGGCAACAGTTTGAAACTTTTAGAGGATATCAAGAAAGTACATCAGGTACTTTTCCTGATTTGATCAAGATATTATAAGACATTATCATTGTAATGAGCAACATAAATGAAAAGTTATATAATTTACAATGTATCAATGCCATTTTTTCAGTACTACAAGATAAACAAAGGCATCATGTTGAGAAGATCACCTCAAGTCAAATAGGTATTCAAGAATTGCAGAAAAGATTCACATAAAAGCTAAATCAGTTTATGGAAAAATAATAATGATTTGATGAGTTTTTTCAAGTGAACCTCATAGAAGATATTCATTTGACTCGTCAAGGAAGATATTATATACTTCACCAAGGAGATGTTTTTAGGAGGATATTATGGATACAGTTTGCATAGTTGGAAGATGTTATTCAAAATCACTAAAATATAACATTTCAAAGATTTATCCAGAAAACCATGATTCATGTTCATTAATGTACTTGTATAATTTTTTGTTAATGAAATTTCATATTTATCGTATTTGAAGAGTTCTTACTTTATTTATGTTTATGTTTGACTATGTCAAAAAAAAAATAGATTCCATTAATGATAAACAGTTTATCATCACATTTTCTTACATGTTTAATACTACATTACATGTTTTATATTCCTTATTTTATCATTTTTTTGACATCACAAAAGGGGGAGACATTTGGATAAACAAAAAATTTTACATTGTTTTTAAATAGTCATGTTGGGGATACATTATTTTAAATAATAAACATTTGAAGAGAAATTTGAATGAACCAGTATAGTATATTTTCAAAGAGGTATTTGAAATTAAAAAAATCAAATATTGTTTTAATGCATGGATATTTCTAAATTACATAATGTTATGGGTTTTTCGATCCTCAAAAAGGATTAGATTATGGAGAATGTACTGTTTCAACAATAATCTGTATTTTTATGACGATTTTGATGTCCACAAATACCCTTATTTGTTATTATAATGATTTTACATTAATTATATTTCATGAAATTAATATTTTTTATATTCATAATTTTGGAATAATAAAATTATATGATTCATGAGAAATATTTTTCAAAGTGTCCGGAATGTTATTCAGAATGTTCTGTAAATACTGCTCATATCGTATTTTGGAAAGTGTAGTCTAAAGATTATGTCCTTCGTTTATTTTACAGTAGTACATAAAGGCATGGTAAAAAATCTTATGGTTGGAAGGAACCATACATTTTTTATATGAGAAGCATATGGATTAAGTACGTTATGTAAGTATGAATCCTTACATTTTCTTCACAAATGTAAGGATCATTTTCCCTACTTTTGTGATGAACATTATGTTTTTTTCAAAAAATATAGATCCTGAACAATACATTATAATGAAGACAAAAGTATGGATCATGTATCCTACATTTGATAGTTGATGAAAAATGTATGGATCATAAACATTATGTTTTTATGAAAATTACATTTGATATTTGATTTTCTTCTAAAAAGTTGTACGTTTGACTTCTTTATGTGTCTGATAATTGAATTTTCAACATTATCTTGGAACAGTCTTCTTCGTATTCTTAGGCCGATTTCATGCCAGATTCGATGCCCAATTCTAAAGCGCGTATATGACCAATTTAAATCAATATATATGTTATTCAAATGATCTATTTAATAGGATGATTTCGTGCCGATTTTTAATGGACGTTATGATTACTCTATTATTCAAAAAATTGAGTATCACAATTTGTCTGAAATTTTTTGAGGATATAGACTTCTGAATAAGGATCTCATCTTTATTATATAACAACTGAGTTTCTGAATTTTTTCATATATATATGTGATAATATATCCCTTTAAATTAAGATTATTACAAGATTCAATTCCAAATGTTTTCAAGTTTCAAAGAAAAACAGAGTTATAGTGATTCTTTAAAAACATATTTTATAAATCTACTCCTATAAGGAATGATCAGATTCCATTTTATATCGTAAAGAGAAACATTACAGATTTACTTATTCTTCATTAATGAACTATTGTGAATATACTACTGATTTGTTGCTAAATGTATTTCTAAATAAATTGAATCTAGATCAATTCAGAAGTACTCTTACCCAAAGAACATCCTTTTTTGAAGATGCCTATTCATTTACTATCAGTTGTGTACTACTGGAACTGAGAAGATCAATTGGAAATTATTTTTCAGAACAATAGTTTTTTATTTTGAGTGTCATATTCTCTTACTATGATGTTTGACATGTTCTATGTTTAGAACTAGAAGGGTTTTTTTCCTTAAATTGTAAATTTTCCAACTGTCTGCACTCAATTGTGGATGGTCATGTGAAAAGTGGATTGACTATCGAAAATCAACAAGCTCTTGGAGAATAGTGTTGGAGGAGTGGACTATGGGGTTTTTTACCCGGAACCACTATAAATATTTGTCTCCTAATATATTTTTATTTTCAATGTATAAACAATTTGAGAATGATAAAAACGATAGAGTTGATTATCATCATGATTTCTGGAAGAAAGTTTGATAGGACACATTTAACCCCCCCCCCCACCCTCTTATATAAATTTCATATAACAAGATCTGACAATGTCCCTGTCCTAGAATTCCCTAAACTGGTTCTCCGAGTCGAGTCATCACATGACCTCAAGCATGCCTCCCTCTACTCCATAGTTTGAAAACTGGAAGTGAGAGTCTAAAAATTCATGTGTGGAGACTATTTATTCTTTACCAGAGTACACCACACTAGAACGCAATATAAATAGTGAAGATAATATGAACAACCAATAAAAATTCAAAACAAAAATGTTTCCCTAATGGGGTCCAAATCAAATATCATATACAACCATGTTATGGAATACTTGCAGTGCAAGTGAATAAATCCCCCAAAAAACTGATGAAACTTCAATCGTGTCCTGAATCTATGACTGGATCAATCTCCATGTACATCCCAAGCCCATCTCAACATATTACTCAAGGGAATCCACTAATGTGTTGACCTACATGTCAGAGATATTCTCGAGTACCCAACAACATCCTGAGCAGGGTGTGAGTACAAAACTCAATTGGCCACCACCAATGGTGTATATAAAATATCCAGTCTAATAAATAGTTCTTGAAAATAAATAATAAATAGATAGAAGAAAAGGGACATTTCAGTTTCCATTAGTTAACAAGGTTCATTTAATTCATGAGTCAAATTTATCCCAATCCCATTTCTTATACAATTTTACCACATAATTAGTTTTTAACCCATTCTATTTATGTTAGTCATATACATCATCTATACATGGGTCTAAGGCAAGAAATGACTATGCATAGGGGAAATAAGTCTTTTCCCCATCTCTCTAGAGACACAAACAAAAAATCAACACATTAACCTATCTTCAAATCCTCAGTCCAAGTTGAATACAACTGTTAGGATAATAGAGCCTCCACCTCTTCCCTAACCAATGCATTTTTGGTTGGAATTTAGAGCCTTAGTATAAATATACTTATGGTAATATAACCTCAGGTCAATATGAACCACATAATGACTAGGATAGATCATTGCAGCAAAATATGAAACACAGCATGCCTTATGGGAACCTGCAGTTGCTGAGGCCTATTCCATTCTTGCAGGGATGATGCTCGCTGTGGAATGTGGATGGGCTGATATCATCATTGAGTCAGACTTCCTTTCTATTATCAATGCCATTAACCACAATGAAACCAGACTTCAGGCCTTTGGCTTCATCGTCAGGAGAATCTGCTCCCTGCACCAAAGCATCTCTTGTTGCACCATCTCCTTTATCAAAAGGGAAGGAAACAATGCGTCCCATCATCTGGAAACCTTAGGCCCCTTCAATGTCAACCAGATATGGCTAGACAACTTCCCTTCTTGGATCTGCTCATGTACTTCTACTAGTATTCATCATTAATATTATACTTTCCTAAAGAAAATCCTCCAGTCAATTCCCCACACTTACAAGCCCTGTGCACAAGCTTATTTATCAAGTCACCACCACTATACCGTAACACAACATAACATACTCAATACAATAATAATTCACAATACATAAAAAACATCATGGTAATTAATGAAATACCATAAATTATTAATAAATTTACCATTTGAAATTGAATTACACTTAAAAAAATTCCCATTCTTATGCCATAAACCATTAATTATATTAAACAACCCATATGCCTTATCCAAATTCATCAATGACCATATATTTACCCATTTAGACCAATTATCATTTCACAAGCATTCACCCACTTATTCATTTCATGTACATTTCCCATATCTCATAACCCAACCACTTGTTATATTCAACCATTTGGTGTTCCCAAATTCGGATGTATTCCCCCATTTAACATATTCATCCATTTTATTTATTAAAACACATTAACATACTCTATATTTCTCATTCCATCATCAAATTTCGATGGCACCATTTAATATGACATAATCTTCATATGCAATTCTAACCAAATTCCATCAGACAACTGACATAATCCCACTCTAGCCATTTTTTCTTCTTTCCATGTCATGTACACAACACATTATTCCCTTATAACCATAGGAAAATTTATCATCACTCCATTTACAAAATAATAAACCGTTGAGACATATTCTACATGGGTACCAAATTATTATTCAGCAACAATCACTTATCCCTACCACACTCTAGGTTCGGTTTTGCAGGCAAACCTCAAGGGTGGCCCTAAAATGCTCAAGACCTCAAAAATAAATTCCACTGGGATTGTGATGATTTTAATTAGTCACATAGACATCAATTTTTATCAAAAACACCCACAGAACCAAGAACACAATTAGGAGAAAAAATAACATAGGATACTATGCACAAATATACAATAAAACTATTGGATAATACATTTAGACCACCGAACTCAAATCTCAAAATGAATGCACTCAAAATTAGTGTCAGAGATCTATATTCAAGCATCCCATGAAGACCAAATCTAGGTTGCACTGAAAAAATATGGTTTTAGGGTTTTAGAAGAAGGTGAAAGGAATCAAAAACCCAAATCTATAAAAGAGAAGCAAGATGAGGGTTATACACACCCGGGGATTCAATCCGCAACCAAAAGTACCCCAACCAGAAAAGAATCGCATTAGAACCATCCTTGGAAAGAAGAGGTCATCTAATATATTCACTAGGTTTTTAGGGATAGATATGTTGGAGAAACTTGAGTTGGAGTTTAAAATCATGGGATGTGTTTTTTTTAATCTTTCCAACTTTTCTGGGATGCATGGTTTACCCGCACGAATTTTCAAACCTTGCGCAAATGATATGGAAGATAATCACATAAAATCTCCCACTTTACATGGTTTCCTAATAATTCTACACTATTTTCATAACTGTGCACCAACCATGCATATGTCTTTGTCCATTTTTTCATGGTTACCAGGGGTACTTCACGCGGTTTTCCATAAATGAGTGAAAAACGTGCAACATTCCCAGAAACACCTTTTTCATCATGTTTCATGTCCCAATCTCCCAGAACACCCCCCGAGTTTTCACATGAACTTGGGAAACAATTATTATCCCAAAATAAGGTTCATAGACTAAACAAAAACAAGAACATACATTATAGATAATCTTGGATCTTACACAAACCACATGAGAAGAATTAACTAACTCATGACTTAGAGATGGAAACAGTGATACATGCCCTAACGACTTGGTGTCACTAACAATTTGGGGAGAAATTGTTTTGTTTATTATAACAATAAGACCCTAGGGAACAGTTTCTTACCTAATGATCTTAATCTGGGGAAGCACTATAGGATTAAGCATCTACCATAATTTTACATGGATATCCTATACACACCATGAAAGTGTAATATAGTGGTTGGTTCGATGAACATGAAAGTACCAGTCCTAGATTTTATAAAGTATAGTGATGAGTGTAAATCAATGGGTCTCTTTCCCCAAATGCACATAAAGATAAAGGATCACAATAGAGGAACTTTATTGGTCAAAATTCAGATGAATCCTTGAATTCCAAAATTGATTCGGAAAGAGAATCCTGGTGATGAACTTTATTAGTGGTCTATATAGTTTCTCCATGGTGGGGAGAATTATTCTATGTGGTATTTTTCTCCTTATGGGATATTTACATCAAAGGATAGGGAGTGCTGTTGTTGTCTCTGTAGAAGGTGGGGATGTAGGATTTCCACCATTCTAAGTGGGTCATCCATCCTAGTACTAACAAGATTAATTACAATGTTTGACTCCAATTCTAGTTTCGATGTATTATAGGGGAAATATCTGACATTGTATCAGGATTTTATACTTGTCAGCAGGTGAAAGAATAGAATCAGAGTCCACCTAGTTTGCTTCATCCATTACCCATTCCAACCAGAAAGTGGGATGAGGTCTCCATGTACTTTGTTATTTTATTTACTCCTACGACCTGGGTTAAGAGCACAATTTGGGTTGTTATTGATCCTATGAACAAATCATACGACTCCAATCTTGTAAAATAAACAACAAATTTGGATGAATTGGGCTGATTGTATATTCAAGAGGTGGTCAAACATCATTTTGTTCCATCAGTAATTGTATCTAACAGAGATCCTTTCTTTACCTCTCAGTTTTGAGAAGGTATACAATGGGATTTGGGAACACATTTCAAAATTATCATTCCATACCATCCCCAAATATATGGCCAGATGGAGTGAGAAAATCAGATTCTAGAGGATATGCTTCATGCATGTGTATTTTAATTCAGGTGATCATGGGATATCCATTTGGGATTCGTTGAGTCCTCTTATAATATCTATTATCAATACTCTATTATAATGAAACAATTTTATAGGATCTAGGATTGACCATGCCGGTTTCCCTTATGATGGGCTATGGAATCAGAGACCTCACTATTGGGACTAAGCCTTGTGCAGGAGACGTATAAGAAAGTCACGTTGACCAGGAAGTAGTTATTGAAATATTGGAGTCACCAAATGTCTTATGAAGAACATAGGTACTAGGATCATGTCTTTTAAATGGGTTATTGGGTGTTTATAAATGTTCCCCCTATCTTGGGTCCAAACTGTTTTGGAAATAAGGGAAAGATGATGCTGAGTTATGTTGGTCCATTAGAGATTACTAAGATTATTCTCAAGGTTGATTATGAGTTAGCTTTACTATATCAGTTGATGTCAATTCAAGATGTATTATATGTCTCCTAGTTAAAAAAGAATAATATAGACCAGTTTCTTGTGATGAACTAGGATGAGTTAGAGATAGATATCAGTTTATTAGTGTTTTAGTGGCCCATACAAATAGTGGATTCCCAAGAGAATGTTCTTCGTGGGGATTACATTCCATCAATTCATATTTTTTGGAAGCATGGGAATGTTGAAATTAGACATGGGATTAGAAATCAGGGGATGAGATGGAGTACCCATTTTTATTCTCTGATTAGGCTTCTAGTTGACTTTCTGTGGGTGGATAGTTTTCATGGTGGAGAGATTTATCATACACGAACATCATAATGTCGTATGATTTTAAATTTTTTTCTTATATATTATATCATAATTGAATATTCCTTAAAAAATTGCTTTATTTTGGTGTGGGAGGATCTCTACTTGAGATTTTTTGTTTATCTAATGAATGATCATCTTTTTCTTGTTCACATTAGGTGCACAGGTAGGGAATATTGAATACCACCTGGCTTTGTTGAATCACCATGCGGCGTACTCGATGTGCTAGTAATTGATTATTTAATGATTTGAATGATAATTTAATCAAAATAAAAAGTATGTAAGATAAAACGAATCAATAACTATATAATAATTAGAATGATAATATTATTTTAGAATGTTATTGTTATTATTATTATTATTATTTTATGTAGGTTATTTTTTCATAATATCACTAGTATTATTACTATTATTATTTAATTTAATATTTTAATTTGTTTGTTAATATTAAATAATTTTCATAAGTGTAAAATTATCAACTTATTATCAACATTAATACATATTTTTATGGTTATTTTTATGTTAGATAATTTTTTAGGTTTCCATTCATTTTTATTTTCCATTTCTTTTTCTATCTTTTCCTTTCTTTTTTATTATTTCACTACCCATAATCTTCCCTCACCCTCATCATGTGGGAACATCGCCCTAACCAAAACCATCAAAACCTTATCCCTTTTCCTTCCTCCTTTGTTCCCCCCTTGATCAATGCCTCCTCATGCACCTCTCTACTAGCGACACCAGCTGAAGATGGGAACTACCCTGTAACCTTGCACTGAACCATGCTTCCCCATCACCCTCACACAAACCACATGAACAACCCCTTGCACCTATCATTCACACACCATATCATCTACCTCTAATCCTTCACGGTCAGTCATTCTAGTGAAATTCCTTCCAACAGAACCACCTATTTCTGGCTCAACCCTCAATGAACCCACCCTTATCCCATGATCATCTTTCTTAACACTGTTCTCTAATTGAAGGTTTTATGCAATAGGGTTTTAATATTTTTTCGGGGTATATTTTGATTATTTGGGTTTAAATGTTTGAAATTGTTCCAACATGAGGTTCCTCGCTGAGATATTGGTGTGTGGTTATTTTTTTCACTGAAATTTCAAGGTTCTCTATGCCGAGGTAGTTGGTTACTCATATAATTATTAAATTGATTAATTGAGTTGCATCTTTAATAAATTTAGCATGTTTATTAGTTTGTTTTCATTTTAATAATATAGTTTTGTTTGAGATATATTGTGAAAATGTTTTTCCTATTTGATAGTTATTTTATATTATGGTGTTTTTAGGTGAAAACATGTAAAAATAGTTTTTATCATTTGATAAACTATGCAGGTTGTGTTTTGGTTAATAAAAAATGAACATTGAGATATAAGATAATTTTTGAGTGATTTTATTTGTATTTGAGTCATTTGGCACATTCTGAAAAGAACTGTTAGATAAATATAATTATATTAAGTTAGGGATGCTGATGGGGTTTTAAATGATTTTTAGTGGGTATATTTTTTCCAAAATAGAATTTGTATGTGAATGTGTGGTATTGGGAATATTTTTAGTTTTATTTATATTGGTTTTTTGACATAACATGTGACATGAACTTTGAACCTCTTGAGAACAAATGGGAATCCTAGGTACTCTGTGGTAGAACTAACACTAGTGAGCTAGTGACACAGAATTGGCATCGATCTGGTTTCATATAGATTGATTCATGAATAAAAATTTAACTAAACATTTGGAAGATGATTGGAGACAACTATGTTTTGGTAATGTACCATAATAGTAACTCATTCTTGAGAACACATATTGTTGTGGTTCCCCACCACATTTCCCTAAGAAGAAATGTTTTAAGGTCCAACTTTTAACATGTAACTTCTAGGCCTCTCAAATGTTTTCTAATCCTTCAACACTTTTTCACAGTATTGGGACAATGTGTGACTATGGGGTTACAATAAAATAATTTTTGTGTGTATTTTAATTTTTTTTAATTTCATTGCTGTTGTATACCTTAAAAAATTCATTAAAATTAATAAAATGATTATCTATTTTCATCAGTAAAGATGCAAATTGTTTGTGTAATTTAATTTTTATAGGTGGAATATTTTCTTAGTGGAATCGTATTGTTCATTATATCACACCCTACTTACACCCTTAGGTGTAAGTATGTTATGTTTTTTCTAATGTTGGTAAATATAAGGCTTTTGGGAGTGGTTGTTGAGGTTGTTAGGTGACTTATAAGAACGGTGTTTTAGATATGGCTTTAGGTTGGTGTCCTATTTCTAGTGGGATGTTTAATGAGTTGGTTTTTGGTCACCATAACTAGTGGTAGTTGTTTTATGGGTTTTTAGATTTCATATGTAACTCAAATTTTAGTTTGGTTAATGTATTTTTTGGTTGTGACTTTTATTTTGGGTTTATTTTATTCTTCTGGTTGTTTTATATTTACATATTCTAGTAAGTCATTCCCAAGATTAATTTTTGATACCTGGGAACTTATGCTAGCCCTTTGGGGTCCGGAAAGCCCATCAAGCCTTGTTATATACAACGTCATATTTTGATTGGATGTCTACTTTATTAGGTTCATGAAAACTGTGAGATTTATTTTTCAAAATCATCCATGTTAAAATTTTATTTCATATTGATCTAGAAAATGTGGTGATATAAATCCTAAAATATTTCACCAAGTTAAAATTACCATCACTTAATGAATTTAGTTATATTAATAAAGACTCTATGTAATGTATATTATATCACATATATATTTTATCTATCACATTATATTATTTCATTATGTCTTATAATTCATTTTTATATAATGGATTCTATATAAAACAATAAATGATTGATTCTTGGGTGATAATTTATAGCACTCATCCACATACAAGTTTACTTTTTTCACTAAAGGAAAAGGGTAATTATTTATCCAATAACTCTCCATAAGAATACTTCATGATTATACTATGAGGTATTTTCAAGAGGAGGATATCTCTTTCATTCAAAATAATAATAAAAATATAGGAGGATAAATCACCAATATGTCACCAACTAAAGAGGAATGTAGAATAAAAATAAAAGTGGGTAATGGTATATCAATATTTTTTATGTATCATTATAATGAGAGAATATATGAAACTATTTATTGTTGGAAAATTCAATTATTTTTCACCATTGAATTTTTTATATTTTATTCAATATATATATATTTCAAATCAATTTTATTGGTTCCTCCTTTTGTAGTATAATAGTATGTAGATGAAGCTTCCACACCAGTGTAAAAATAATCATTGATATTGAAAACTATTAATTATTTTTATTTTACCCTAACTCGTGTTTATTTTGTTTTAGATTATATCATATTCTTTTTAATGAAATTTTATTTCTATATTTATCCTGATATTCTTCAATAAAACAATGGAAACCATATGTGGATTAACATTTAGAAGCTAATTTTCAAAACCCCTTATAGATGATATGGAAAAATGAATATTTAAATTATCACATGATCATTAGTTTAGGGTATAATAGGTTTTAATACCATGAAATTTATGATTCTATAAAGAAAATATTTAGGGAGTTTGAGAAATCATATGTACAAAAGTATAATCATAGTAATATGAAATAGAGGGACTGATACATAGAGCATAGACTTGTAGTTGGTCTATATAAATCACACACACATTAAATGGTGTAGTTTGATTAAAATTTACATAGGGATTGAATCTAAATTGTAATACAACAACATAAAATTTTGGATATAACTGATGAAAATTCATCTAAGCATAAAAAAAATTGAATGGTTTAAAATCTAGTTTTTTAATTATACTTTCCAAAAAAATGACAAAAAAATTTCAATTTAAAATTATAAAACATAAAATATTAATTACACCCCTTAAATTGATAATTTCTTCATGATTATAAAAATATATTATTATCTGAAACACTGAAATTTTTTGGCTGAAGAAAATGTGTAAAAACGGGCCTCAATAATTTTGGATGCATCTCAATATTCCATGAAAACTAGTTTCAAAAATCATAATTTTAAATTTTCTAGGGAATAATGAAAAAATTAATCAGCCTAACATTTTATATTGAATTTTTTCCAATGAATATAGTGGATGCATTGATATGATGCAACAATTAAACAATTATTAGTTATGGTTTTCATCTTTAATAAAGGATGAATGTGTTCCATTTCTTCATGGACATGTTCTATTGGATGAACACAGGTGGATTATATACATAGTATATACTTCATCATAATAATTAATGGTTATTCTATTTAGATATTACAATTTTAAAACATAGTATAATAAAATATATGTATATTTTTTATAGATGATTTATTTCTTAGGATGTGTTCATCTTCCTAGATGTTATATTTTCAAATGATTAAAATATTATATAAACTAATATACATGAGGGAAATGAATATTTTAATTCTTTTTCTAATGTATTTATATATAGGGACCATGGTCTAGATTAAACTAGGAATGAATTTTGGTCTCGATAAGTGTTTTTTCTACTTCTTTTCTCAATATTTTTACCTAATACATGAATTTTAGGAATTAAAGACATGAACTACACTTATGTGAAGTAAATGTCAATAAAAATACAATATCAATATGAATAAATACACATATTATTCTAGGATGTAGATTCTTTGTTCTGATATAACAATAATTTAATGAAAAATTATCTATTGTATTACTTGGGTAAAGGATGAAAAATAATCATGAATTGATGGTGGCCAAAATGATGATATAAAATTTAAATTCTCACTTAATATAATAAATTACATTATTATTATATGATTCCATAGGAAAAGTATAATATAGAAATCATAAAATGAATTGAGAAGTCACAAATTAGGGTTTTAAGGATGATGAGTTATGCTATAGAGTATTATATAACTAAAAATAATGTCACTAGTAATATTATTAAAATAAGAATCAATCCCCATGTAATTCAAGGAAGGGGTTATAATGTAATTTCCTAGTATTTCCCAGACTAATAATACCCCACATGAATGATGTAACAATAAAAAATGAAAATATATATTTTATTAATATCTCATGTAATGGATTAATGTTATATGGAATGTAATATTATATGACATTTATGAAATATTGAATGGAGAAATAGGAAATGTAGTTTGTATCCTTGTGACATAGTCTCAAAAAATATATTCTAAAGACATGGTGTAATGAACTTGTGTTATTCTATATAAATTTATTCAACAAGGTCTATTGTTTCATGATGTTTTTGGTTTTTTATCTTGGACCCTATGAACCAAAAAAATGTTATGTAATTTATTCCTAAATAATTATCACCTTGTTGGGAGGAATTATACAATCACCAAATTTAGTAATTTAAACGTATCCTCCCTTAGAGTAAAGCTTATGTACAATGTTAGTTCTACCACATTGCCAATCTATTTATATGTAATTCATTATTTCAATCCTTTGTATATTTATGTTTAGTTCCAATTGTCTTTATAAGGATATTGGAATATGATCCTTGTTTTTAAATTCTCATGATATAAAATTTTGATAACCATCAATTTTTCTCAATGAATGAAACATTTATCACCAGGATATTTCAGTCCATTAAACCAAACTTATGACAACCCATCTTCATATTGTTGTTTAGAAATTATTTAACGAATTGAATTCAATTAAAATTCAATGAGAATTAATACCAATATATCTTAAAGACATTATTATGATGATATTTTGTTTAAATCCACATTATTTTATGATAATCCCCCCAATCATTAAATATATTGTTAGGGTAATTATCCATAATTATTATTGATATTAAATAAGGTACATTAAAATTCTTATATATTTCCATCTTTTATTGAAGGATAGTGAGTGGAATGATTGGACATGATGTCGTACTCCAAATATAAATTAAATATCAATGATCGGAAACAGATAGTTCTATGATCTAGATGTATTCTGTATTTATGTAAAAATCAAGAAATAATTTTGGACATCAATAAATTGATGCGATAATGATTTTCAACACCCTTTGTGTGAGAATGTTCTGCATATTTTCAGAAGCAATCGATAGTAATAAGGATGAATTTTTACAAAATTTCAAATTAAAAGGATATGAATAAATTTTTTAAATTCAAATAATATAAAATGATAATGATTATTTACTGGTGTTTAATAACTATACGTTTTGATGGATTGAGTTATAATTTTTATACCATGTATGACATTTCTCTATGAATTCAATACAGTCTTGAATCATGGAGGGTGAGAAATCCCATGACTCGTGATTTAGTGAAATGGTTGTTCCAAACATATTGTGAACTATTGTTTCATGTTAGTAATTACTACATAATTATGTGGTTATAATATATAGAAATTATTATGATAGGGAACACATCAAACTATCATTTATCATGGACCTTCACCAAATTTATACCATCATTATAGTTGATATTGTTTTCCACAAAAGAAACTAAACCTTTGTGTATAGATCATATATAAGAGAATTATTTTGTATATATTATACATTGAGGTAGACACAATTGTTTATCACATAAGTCACTTTAGATGTGGAATCACCCTAATCTATTTTTTTAAACATTTTTGGTTTCTTTGGTATAATTTTAGACTAGTAGATAAATAACTCATTAGTGTAAAAAATAGATGAATGTATCATCATTGTCTATATTCATGATATATTTTGATATATTATCTATTATATCATATAGAAGAATATAAAAATTACTAATTTTAAATAAAATAAGATCAGATGGAAACTATTCCATTAACTCTAATATATAATCACGTAGGGTTATAATATATAGTATTATTCTGGTATACACCTCATCGATCCATTTAATAGACTAATTGGTTTCTCCATATATGCATATCATGGTAACTAGTGTCTAAATATCAAATTAACAAATTTTTATAGGGTATATGGCTCTAACCCAATATTTTTTCATCCTTAATATTGTAGTATTGAGTAGTTCATATGTTTTATTTGAAGGGAAATAAATATAGACTGCATACCAAGAATATTGAGTTTTGGGGCTCCATTATTCATTCTTGTTTAAATATTTACTGGAAAATTAAAATATATTTCAATTTTATTGGGATAAAAAAATGGGAAAATATACTTATAATAATGTTCCATATCCATTGATTATTCTTTCAGGGAATGGGTTTCTATTAATAAAATACAACTTATTTTATATTAGATTCCTTCAAAGAAATTTTTTTTTCAAAAAATAAATAATAATAATGTTAATTTTTTTTTAAAAAAATCCAATAAATATTATAAAAATATAACATACTAGTGGGGTTCTTCAAGTGAGGAAAAATAGATCACATAATGATTTCGATAGTGGATAATTGTTTCCACTATATTGGTTTGTCCCAATAAACTCTTGTATATATATTTTTTTAGTTATTATCATCTAATATTGTTCCATTATGGTAGTAATGGTACTTTAGTTTGGGTTCCCATGTCAAATAAAAAACATTTCTAGTCTGGTAGTAAGGACTAATTTCACTTCCTTTAAAGTCTTCAATTAATATATTGAAGTAATTTATCCATTCAAAATAGCGATGTAGGTAAAACATGTGTTTCATTATGTGGTCGAAATAAATAATTAAACATTGAAGGGGATAATTATTCATACAATGTAAATTCACTAAGAAATATTTTTCTCAAATACTAGGGATTTCATTCTTTTCAATAAATCTAAAATGAAGAGAGATTTAATCATATCTGTCAAAAGAAAACATGAGGTAAGTAAGGTACCAAGGAATTCATCATGGAACATTGAGATTCCATAGAGTAGGTTTTTATGTATTATTGTTGTATTCTTGGGTAAAATTTCATTTATTTATTGATGGAATAAAATGCTGGGAAATTTTGAGGATCTTTCCACAAATCAAACTACCTATGGGTTTATCTTAAAAGTTTTTTTATTTGGTTTTGGTGAGAGATAAATTTTTGTTAGAGATGAAATTGGGTGTTTTTGTGACACTGAGAATAATTTATTCATTACAACATTACCTGATTTTACTAATAACAGTTTTTAGAAATTTAGTTTATAACCCAATGACTTGTTTTCTTTTATATTTAATTACTAAAGGGAATTACTACATAATAATATACCCCTTTGTGGTGCCCTGAAATTATTTTCCTATTCTTATTCAATGTCTATCATGATTTATTTTTGTATAGAATAACACTATCTATAAAATATTGGTTTATAAAAACATTTTTTAAATTAATTAATAACTATATTTTTGGGATATGGGTGACATATTTTTTTAATTGAATATTTAAATAGCTAAAATAAATAAATAAAAATTTCCTTTTTCTATACTGATATAGAACAATGATGTAAATCCATATCAAATATTAGTCCCCTTGAATAATTTTTTCATTTATTATCTTATAAACATAAGCTTTCACATTGACACTTTTTTTTATTCATTCATATTTCTACATTTCTTTGCCACATTAGTTACTATTTCTGAATATCTGATAAAATATCTCCTAATGATTTAATTTGTGAATCTTATTTTTGTTAAATGTAGATATATCCTAATTTTATTTAAGGTAATTAAATTATTTTTATAACACAACAGTATTAATTAATTAACTAATCAATAAATTTTATGATTCATCAATAATACATTATTCAATCTTCGTTATCTGAAATAGAAGTGTTGAAACACCCACTTTGGAAGATAGCGGGGATGTTAATAGGTTATTATAACTCATTAAATTTTTATTTTTAGATGGTTCCTCATACTCAATATTTTTTTATTACTCATGGGAATATTAATCATTGTTGTTATATAGTATATAAAATGGGGAAAGAGTTCATCGATGGTAATTGATGTAATGACCCAAACATTTACAAATGTAAATTTATCTTGATTTGATCAAATGTATTATTATATAAAATGGTTATATAAAAAATATCCACATATTTGGTTTTTTGTTTTTGTATTTTCAAATATCATTAGGAATTATTGTTATGGATAATATAGTCATTGAGCAGTGATTACATTATTAGTATAATTATAAGGCTGTAACAAATCAAATTTATTGAGAAAAAAGATGTGATGAACTCATCTAGTAGAAATGCTCCGTACGAATCCCATTTTTGGATGTTTGGATAGGAGGTATCATCACTAGGATTCTCTCTTGACAAATCCCAATCTGGGCTTTAACATGTTATGATTGAATGAAACTGCCTATGGAAGATGTGAATGATGATAGACATTACTACATGCTTGATGTTATCCGAGTCACCCCAAGAGTCTGTCACCATCACACACCTTTTAATTTTCACTTATGCGTGTGTTATAAGTCGTTACATAACAAGACCCTCGCAGTATGATTATGTGCATCATTTTGTACACAAAATATACATTCATTTTATTTTTTTTCTTTGAAATTTTTTAAATAAAAAATAGAATTTTTAGTTAATATTAAAATTCAATTAAGAAAATTATTTTGATGATTTAATGGACTTTTTAATTTAATTATATTTTAATAAAATATATTTACTAAATTACATTTAATTAAATATAAATAATTATATACTTTTTTGTAATACAATTGTAATTTTTAGTATGGTTTGAAAACTGTTTTTGTCAAAATCGAGGAATTTTCAACAAATGTTAGTTTATATTTTATATTTTTAAATTAAGATATTTAGAAAATAATTTAGATAAAATGGTTTTTATTTTTTTATTTTGTACGACAAAATTATATAATGTTTAATTTTTCATATCTTTCTGGGATAGTCAAATTTCGGGGAAAAAATTAAATACCATTTGAATACATAATGTGTTTTATGACATAATATTGCCCCAATAGTGATGTAATAAAATACAATAAAAATATTTTCTAACAATATATGTTTTACCCATAATATATTGTGATTTTAGGATTTATTGATTAAATTTATAATGCCTTAGTGGACCATCCAAGGCATATAAAATATTTTATCCATTTAAAATCTTTTCCTTTAGAGTGTGACTCGCATCCACATAATAAGGCCTAAAATTTTAATATGTTAGACCATTTTAAATATAAAATAATGTTTTCAACTATATATTGGAAAAATATCATGTGTATAAATCATGGGATAGTTTGTGGTTTTCATTAGTTTAATATGTTGTGTCCAAAAGCTAAATAATAAATAATTTATGTCATTTCCAATATCCACCAACTCAATATCCCATTCCTCTTAACTCAAACCATTTTGAGCAGTACCAACTAATGACCTCCTCTATCTATAATCCTACCAAGGTGCTCTAACCTCTAATGATTCCCCTCTCAATCCTCTCCCAATCCATTGGGATCACACTTCCATGTACGGGATTTCTTCCTTCCTCATTTTTAAGAAAATTTTGTTATGTTTGTATGGCCTTTTATTTTCAATTATAGATGTTTGGGTGTTATTTATAACCTCCCCAACACTTCCATATTTTTATTGCAATGATGAGAGACCTATTTATCTCTCATTAATGTCTCCCATGTACATTTGTTACCATGATGAAATTTCTTAAGGGGTTTCTCTCTCCTCATTAATATTTATGAAATTCTTTTATATTATGCATATAAATTCAATTAAATATTTTTGGATATGTATCTACCTTAATACCTTAATATCTATATCATGTATATATTATGAGGTAAAAAATTCTCTCTCATCATCAGTTTTTATGATTTCTTATGTCACGTCATAATGGTGTCGAATTTGCACTGCGATTTTCCCAACCAATGTCATTGTGTAGTGAATACAATGCCCATTTCTCTATCAAGGGAATTCACCTTTATGCACCTTTAAATTTTGATTATATAGTTTCATTTAGGTATTCCACATTCCATTATATTGGAATAAATGATGATTTAGAATGATTATATGTTTTATTTTCCATGGCGCACACTTATGCATAAAATGAAATGATTAAGAAGGGTGCACCCTGATAGAGTTTCAATGCATCAGGTGAAGATTAGTATCATGATATGTCAAGAACAATGAGGGTTTGCTCATTCAAATTAATGTTCAATTAGGATTTAATCATGCTCTAGGTGCAATGAGCCTTGGCTCATGTTAATATCCCATTAAATGTTGTTGAAAGATTTCCATATTATGATAATCATGTTATATCATGCCTTTATGTTCATGTTCCTATTGTGATACATTGATGTGACTATTTCCTAACATATTCTATATTATTCATTTAATGCCTTTTTTAATACCATATTGGTATTTATAGACAACCTGTTTCTTATGCCTGCCCTCAGGTTATCTAATGCAATGCTCAGTACGAACGAAATTTGTCTTCATGTAAAAGAAGATTTCAATAATGATGTTGGGTTTTATGTCCTAAGATGTTTTATAATGTTCCTAATTTACCAATACACTATACCTCTTAATCCTCAATGTATTCTGAAGTGAAATTTTATGTTATAAATCGTGTTTAATTGTGTAATAAATAGAAAGGTAGTTATAGTTGTTATTAGAGGATAGGTATAGTTATTTTTTCGAATTGGGATTAGAAAACCCTAGTTAAAACCATAAGGATAGGACTAAGATTAATAAAAACATCCATAAATTTTGGTGAGTATAGAGTAATTTTTTTATCAAGAAATTACATCCCTTTCTAGATACACAATAGTATAGGGGCTCTAGCACAGAAGTATCTAGGGGTAAAACCTGAATGCACTGCATTGAGATAGACTCGAATGGGAAATGGTGCACGACAACATGCCTTGTTACACTCAATGTTAAGACACTCCTAGGGGATATGATTTTGTAAATTCATAATCAATGTATGAACCATTATAAAGGGACTAAAAAAATTCCCCTTAGAATATATGTTAGAAAGTAGATCATGGAAAACATATATATGTTATGGAAAAAAAATTAATTTATATGTTATCACTTTTTCATTGGATTACAATTTATGTTTTACCCAAAATATTACTTCTATTCTAGACAATGGTTCATAAAATGAGGTCTCAGGCTAAAAAATGATATTATGACTATTATAATGAGATTCCTCATCCAATGGGTGTCGGAATCATAATCATTGTCATGATACTCTCTTAGTTAACTCATGGTTTTAACAGAATCATGGGTCAAAAAGAATGTTCAACCCCCCTAAGAATGAATAAACTATAATCGATAAATTCATGAGTCAAAGGCCTCTTACTTTTAATAAATCATTTGATCCATCAATCTCCGAACTATGGATCAACACCATTTGAAAGATCTTATCCGTATTTCAATGTTATGAACATGAGAAGGTACTTCTGGATTCTTATCATATGGGGTGTGAATCTGATCTATGGTGGAAATTGATCAATAATATAAATCCTGAGGAGGATATTTAGGCATTGAAATGGAAGGATTTCTAAATAATATTTTTTTGATAAATATTTTCCTCATACCCTCTGATTGAAGAGGGAATGGGACTTACATTCCCTTGTGGAAGAAAGGGGATGAATCCATTGGAGTGTATGATGACAGCATCACAAGGCTTGAATGATATGTATCCAGCTTTTTTGTTACCCCCAAATGTAAGGTTGAACACATTTTGGTCGAATAAAACCTAGCTTATAGAATGCCCTAATATTATGTGACTTCTATAGAAATGAGGAAACTGTCTGATATCCCCTCAAAGTCAAAATAGAGATCAGAGAATATCAGTGTTATCTTGGGGATAATCAGTAGAAATTGGACATTGACTCAGGCAGTCAGCTTGATAAATCCAAAGCTTTTAGGAAATTACATCACCCCACATCTCAAAGGATCGTAAAGAAGAACCCTAGATATTTTCTGAATGGTATCAGGTAATTCATTAGTTTGTGGAAGATAATGTACCCCTTCCATTAATTTTTGAAGAGAAAATCCTACTTCTATGACAGAGGAAGGAACACTTATTTTGACCCTCAGATAATTGGTCATTTTTTATATGTGAAGAATCAGTGTACTTTTCAAACCAATGTCCTAAGACAAGGGTTTTCGGACATAACCAAAAACATCCAAGACAGAAAGGGAAATATTGTTCCATCACTACCACCAAAGAGAACCCTGAAAATGATGTAGTGAGAGGTATGCTAGTTATTCATTCTAGAATTGGGAATATAATTTACTATTTTGGTTCAATGAATTCTTTTTGAATCTAGAACCTTTAGTAGAACAATCTCCACACCACTACAAATCACGTAAGAGAAGATGTCGGTGAGAGTGGAAAATGGGGAAATCATTGCATCCTATAAATATTAATCGTCCCCATTTGCAATTTTTGGTTTATATTCCTTGAGAAACTTATCATACTCCCTATGGTGGAATTTGATGCAATTAATTGAATGGATTAGATATCCCTATAAAGAGCTTGTATTAGTTTTTGTGATTGAAAAATCATTCTCTATATGGAGAACTAACCCCTAATTCAGTACATGTGCTAGGAGGATGATGAATCTTCTTTAGCACCATCATCTCAAGCATGGATATTAATGCCATTTGAGCAAGCGTATCTTCCATGGATGATTGTGTCTATGGAAGAAACCATCCTTGAAGACATGTCTATTGTGAGATAATTCACTAAAGTGTTTCCTAAATAATTTCATGGTCTTCCACCTAGAAGAGATGTTGAATTCTTGATTGATCTTATACCTTGGTCATTACTAATTTCTAAGAGTCCATATATAAAGGCTATTGCAGATCTTTTGTAGCTAAATAAACAACTATAGGAGAATCTAGATAAAGGATTTATACACCAAAATTCTTCACTATGGGGTTCACCAGTCCTCTTCATCAAGAATAAGGATAAGTAAAATCCCATTTACATTGATTATTGTATGCTCAAAAAATCTTAATAAAGAATAAACATGTTCTTCCCCGACTTGATCACTTTCTTGATCAGCTACTTAGAGCAAAATAATTCTCCATGGAGGATTTTCAGTCTGGATATTATCTAGTAATAGTGAAGAAGAAGGATATCCCCAAGACTACATTTTGTATAAGATACAGTCACTATTAATTCACAGTAATTCCCTTTGAACTTAATAATGCTCCATCAATGTTCATGTAATTAATGAATAGAGTCTTAAGAGATTACCTAGTCATAGTTTTGGTTTTCATTATAGATGATATTCTAATATAATCAATATCTAAGGAGGATGATGAGGAGAATCTATGCTCTATACTGAAGACCTTGCGAAAGGATCGGATCAATAAAAAGTACATAATGTGTGTTTTTAGGTTCAAAGAATTCGCATTCGAGGATCATATAATCACAGTAAATGGTATATTTGTGGATACCTCTATGATAGTTGTAATTGAGCGATAGATGAGGCCAACATATATGATGAATATCCGTTTCTTCCTATAATTATCTAGATATTATAACTTATTTGTGAAAAATTTCTCATGATTGTTAAACCCTTTTACCAAGATAACTTTGATTGGAGAGAAGCTTTCTTGGAGTGATGAATTTTAATATAGATTCAAGGAGTTAAAATGTAGTACTATCACTACTCTCATTCTCACACTCCCCACAAGTGGATATCATTTTGTGGTACTCATTGATGCTTCTAAAAAGTCAAGGGCTATGTGTGGATGAAAACAGATGAAGACATTTCCTATGCTTCAGAGAAATTGATTGTTCACGTGAAAAACATTCCAACACATGATCTAGATTTGGTTGTAGTAATCTTCTCTTTTAATATTTGGTGGAGTTAACATTCTGTGGATAAGTGAGAAATATATACGGATCACAAAACGATCAAGTATATATTCACATAGAAAGAGTTGAAAATGCGCCAAAATGATGGTTAGATCTAATAAATGACTATAACTGCTCATTCCAATTTCACCTTGGGGAAGATAACAAGGTAGAAGATGTGTTATGTAAAAAGGAAACATCAATTCTATCATTGATAAGAGTTGAAAAGGATCCAATCTTCAGATATTTGATGAATATAGACATGTGAATCATAAATAAGGGAAAATCATCAATACTTTAACAAATTATTACTCAACCATATCTTTTTGAAATGATGAAGGATGCCTAAAAGGCAGATGTGGGAATTCAAAAAAAAGTAGAAACTGTCATAAAAGTGAAATCCTTGGATATAAATGGTAATAAAGATGTTATTGTGATATTTAGTTGAAGACTATGTGTTCCATAAAATCCAGAGTTAAAGAAATAACATTATGATGATGCACATAGTTTGAATTTCTCTATTTACCTTGGAAAAAAAGATGTATTGAGATCTACAAGATCATTATTTGTTGGATAACATGAAGAATATTACCGTCGAGTATAAATCAAAGTGTCTTTTATGTCACCAAGTGAAGCTTGAGTGGCATAAGTCTAAAGAGATGATGCAATAATTACTCATACCAACAAAGAAATGGGAAAACATCACTATGGTTTTCTTCAACAGACTTCCAAAGACATTCATAGGAAATAATTTTATATGGGTTTTTGCAGATCATCATACAAATACTACTCACATCATTGAAATTCGAGAGGATTTCTCATTCAATCAACTGGAATGGATATATATTTGAGAAGTGGTATGACTTTATGGAGTACCACTATCAATTATACCTAATTGATATCCAAGATTCACCACAATGATAGGGAAGAGTCATCAACATGCTCTGAAAACTAAGATGAACTTGAGTAAATCTTATCATCCTCAAACTGATGACCAATCTCAGTAGACTGTCCAAACACTCGAGTCCATGCCGAGAGCATATTAAATTGACTACAATGGATAATGGGATCAAAATCATCCTCTGGTTGAAATCTCCTATAATAATAGTTTCCACTCATGTATTCAAATGGATTTATATGAATCCATTTAAGAGAAGAGTTGAAGAATGCCGACATGTTGGGATAAAGTTGGGGAGAAAAAACTCCTAGGCCAATGAATTTTAGAAGAAATGATTGAGAATGTTAAGGCCATCTAGCAACACATTAAAGCTACTCAGAGTTGAAAAAATTTATATGATGATAATCATTGAAGATACATATATTATGATGTTTGATACATGGTATTCATTTTCATATCACCATGGAACAGTGTTATGAGATTTGAGAAGAAGGGAAAGCTTAGTCTGAGGTACATCTACCCTTTTGAGATCCTTGATCGCATTAAAGTAGGGGCCTATAGACTAGCACTCCCATATAACTCATCTAATGTACTTGACGTATTCCAAGATTATCTCTTGAAGAAATATATACCTAACCCTTCACATGTATTCAATCCATAGGTTGTACCATTAAAGAATGACCTCTCTTATGAAGAGAAGTCTGTAAAAATATTAGATCATTGGGAAAAATTTCAATGAAATAAATATATTCCCTACATCAAGGTGTTGTGGAGAAACAACGAGTTTAAAGAAGAAACGTGGGAATAATAGGATGTTATAAAGTAGAGTTAATATCATCTTTTTTGGTTTGGGAAAAATAAATTTTTTGTGGGAAATTTCTTAAGGGGGGAAGATTGTAATGACCAAAATGTTTACTAATGAAAATTCCACTTGATCTGATTAAATGTATTGTTATGTAAAATGGTAATATAAAATATATGAAATTCTTTGGTTTTATGTTTTTGGATTTTAAAATATGGTTAATAATTTTTTCCCTTTCGAATAGAGCAATTGAACAGGGATCACATGATTAGTATAAATATAGGGATTTAACAAATTCAATTTACACAGAGAAAAGGAGAAATTTTCTAGTTATTTATAATTTCTCCATGAGAAGCACATTTTTCAGAGCTTGGAAAGGAGGTAGAATCACTAGGGTTCACCCATATCCAAGACTAATC
The DNA here is from genome assembly GCA_963277665.1 of Viscum album. NCBI lineage: Eukaryota > Viridiplantae > Streptophyta > Magnoliopsida > Santalales > Viscaceae > Viscum > Viscum album. The sequence continues at coordinate 762,561,968 of OY728119.1, read as the reverse complement.
CAAGATTCAATGCATTATGCTTGAATGTAACTCCCAATGGGAGAATTGAACATTCATAGAGATTACCACCCACGCGATGTTATCAGAGCCGCCCCAAGAGTCAGTGACCATCGCACACCTTACCCTTAAGTATTATGCTGGTTTTATAAGTGGTTATGTAACAATACCCTAGAACAATAATTATTTTCATTTTTTTATAAATAATATAACTTTATTTTATTATTGTTACTTTGTAAATAATTTTTTAAAGTAATATATATTATTTTTAGTTAATATTAAAGTTCAATTAAGAAATATATTTTGATTAATTAATCGATGTTTTAATAAAATAATATTTTAATATAATACTCTCATGAAATTAATTTTTATAATTTATAAATGATCGTATAATTTTTTGGAATATAATTATAATTTTTATTAAGGTTTGAAAACTGTTTTTCTCAAAACTGATAAATTTCCAAAAAATTTCAATTTTTATTTTAAAATTGAAAATTAAGATATTAAGAAAATAATTTATATAAAATTATTATTGTTATTATTATTTCAGGACATTCAAATAATGTAGTGGAGAATTTTTTATAATTTTCTACGATAGTGGAATTTTTGGGTAACAATTAAATTTCATTTAAATATAGAATTTGTTTTATCACATCATAATGACCCAATAGTGACGTAATAAAATAATATAAAAATTAATTTATTCCAATATATGTGATATCCATAAAATAATGCGATATTAAGTTTTATTGATTAATTTTAAAATGCCTTAGTAGACCCTAAAAGGCTTATAAAATATTTTATCCTTTTATAATGTTTTCCTTGAGAGTGTGACCCACATCCACATAATAAGGCCTAATATTTTTATAATTCAGGCCATTAGAAATATAAAATAATCTCTTACACTCCATTTTGGAAAATAATCACTAGTAAAAATATTAGGATTGTTTATGGTTTTTATTAGTTTAATGTGTTCTGTCCAAAACCTAAATAATATAGAATTCCCAGTCCTTTCCTATATAAACCCACTCAATCCCCCATTACAATTCACTCAAACCATTTGGAGCTCGACCAAATTCTTCCCTCAACTCACTAAAATCCGCCCAAGGTGACCAATCTACCAGGAGGCCCCTCTCATGCCTCTTCTAGGCCTTTAGGTTCACATTTCAATGTAAGGGATTTCTTACTTTCTCATTTTTGACCAAATTTCATTACGTAGTTATGTCCTTTTATTTTAAATTAAAAATGTTAGAGTATGATTTTTCATCTCCTCAATAGTTCCCTCTTTATGTTTTGAATTTTTACAGACCCCATTCCCTCTTATTAATTCTTCCCAAGTACACATGTTACTATGACGATATTCCGTAAGGGATTTCGCTCTCCTCATTTACATTCAAGCCATTATTTTATATCAAGCATCTAAATTACATTAAATATGTTAGTAAATGTATCTATATGACATACATAATCTCCATTTAATGAAAATATGTTGATGTAAACCTTTCTCTATTATCAACATTTTTTTATGAAATCTTATGTCTCGCTGTTATGCTATTGAATTTTCATATCAATTTTCCATGACAAAGTCATTGTCTAATGAATACTATGCCCCTTTCACTATCAAGGGTATTCAACTTTATGCACATTTACATACTTATTATATAGTTTCATATATGTTTTTCTCATTCCTTTATCATGGATTAATTGATGATGTTGAATGATTCCATGTTGTATGATCCATGTAGCACACTTATACATGAAATGAAATTAGTAATAAGGTAAACTCAGATAGAGGTCCAATGCATTGGTTAAAGATTGGTTTCATGATACATCAACTGAAATTAGGGTTAACTAATTATAATTCAAGTTAAATAAGGGTTAACTCATTATCCATGTTTGATGAGCCTTGTATCATGTTAATATCATGTTAAATGTTGTTTCCACATTTCAATGTTATAATATTCATTTGATATCATTCCTTTATGTTCATATTTATCTGTTTCTCTATTGATATGGTCATTTCCTAAAATTTACTATATAATTAATGTTATGCCTTGTTTACTCCCGGAATACGATTTATAGATCACCCTTTTCTTATGAATGTCCTCAGGTTATCCAATCCAATGCTATGTACGAATTAATGTTGTGTTCATGTAAAATAATGTTTCAATAGTGATGTTGGGTTTTATATTCTAGGTTCTTATGTATTGTTTCTAATTTCACAAGGAATTATACCTCCCGATCCTCAAAGTTGTCTCATGATCATGATTAGGTAATAAATAATGTTTAATTGTGTAATAAAGAGAATGATTGTTATAATTGATATAATGTGATTAAATTTGATAGTTCTAGATCTATATGCTATATTTGATGATGCATTAATAAGGGATAAACAATATATTTCACTGTGGGTTAAATATATGTATAGTCATCATTATCATAATGAGTCGTCAAATTTAAAAACATTTATATTAGAATTATAACAATCTTCCCTTATGTTGATATTATAAATGTAAGAAGAATCCCAATAGATATTGAATATTTATAATGAAACTAGAAGATATTTTACTTTATACAACAAAATCTTATGAATTTCGAAATTATAGTGTAATTAATTCTATCTAATTGAATTTTAGTATTAAAAACCCTTCAAAAAACTCCATGGATTGAAAGGAGTGTATTATAACCCATTAGATGTAATGATCTATATTGTACCATATATCTATGGATATTCTCCAAAACACATTTAGAATCCCTAAAATATATATCGATGTTTAAGGGATTATATAGATTAATTATCATCATAAAATACTCCCAATTGTCTATTAATAGAGTATTTCATAAATTAACTATAATAAGTGAAATCCATTATATGTATAAGAATTATTTATTTTCCAAATAAGGTGATGTAAGACGTGTCCTGGTGAACCCCCATGAATTCATAATTGAACAGTAGATATCATAATTAGATCGTTAATATGATATTTTTATATATTTCTATTCATTTATCTCGTAGTCTATGATGTTCATATTAAAAGGGTCTTGAAAAACCTATGTATATCCTTTATGGATATCTGTCTGTAATGCAATAATATTATATCATAATCCAATTTAAATAATGCCTTGATGTTTGTGGAATTTATAATGATTTATAGATAGTTAAATAGATTTGTTCTTCCCATGCATATTAATTTCACAATATTCTCAAAAATAAAAAGATTATATGATACATAGATTATTAAATTCCTTCTCAAAATATTTCACTAGAAACCACTTGAGCCTCAAACTTTTAGGGGCATTTTTAATGCCTTGGTGAGGCCCTCCATTAGTTTATTAGAAATATAACCAACTTCAATAAATTAATTACAATATGAAAATACCAGTATATGTTCTAACACATTATACTTGTGGAATATCAGTTGTGGTTACGTTCAAAAAAGTTATTATTGGGACTGGGTCATTATAACTAGTATAAGTTACAATGATTATGTACTCAATTAGAAATCCAAAATTTCAGGATTTGGTTTTTATATATGCTATATTTTTATATGCTCCATTCATTTTGGACATTACTATGGGATTTTATAAAAAAAATCTATACAATAGTAAAATAATATGATAACACGGTTGAGGAGACTTAATCATGAAATAGTGTTCTCCTTATCCGCATTACTAATATTTAATCATAGTTTCTATAGTTTATAATAGTTAGGTAGGTAGAACACTAAAAATATAAATTATGAATTAGTAATTTCTTACTCTATAATAGTAACCTCTATAAACAAATCGATGTTAGAAAACATGATATAGTAATCAACTTGTTATTATATGAGTCTATTAGATATAGGATGCTAATAGAACTATGTTGAGATTCCACATCAAATTGAATTTAATTTTATTATTGTGGTTCACATACAACCAATATTTTCAGAATAAATGCTATGAGAGTTTGGGATATATTAGCGAACAATAAGGGTTCTTGGTCCCTTGTTGTTATTTATAAATTTTGATTAAATCAATTACTAAAATAACATGATAAACATGTAAAAAGGTAGATGAGGAAACAGATTGAAGTTTTTAGTTATTCCATTATGACTATGTGTATAGGGTTATATTAATTTTATGCTTCTAATCATAAAAAATATGTCCATTCATGTTTTTATAATCAATTTATTCCTATTAACCCTCATCTAGAAGATTTTTTTGGCTCACATGTAATATGTGTATTTAGGAAATGTAGAATTTCTTGATTAACATATTCTATTTTTGGAGTAATTAATTAATTATAAAGATAATTCCTAAATTATTTTCCCTTGAATTTAATTGTAGGTGGATTATTTGGTATGATCATTCAATAATAATTTGTCATGAATTTCTTATCTATTGTAACGTGACAAATTTATAATAAAATGATGATTTGAAATATACATCAACATTATAATTTCATAACGAATATCCAACATTTTTTAATTATTTAAAATATTGGAATCTAATCCCCATGTTTGTATCATATAAATATTTCTAAATATGTGGGAATATTTACTACATCCTAGGAGGAAGTACTATATTAAAATTTTCTAATTTAGGATTTTGATAACACACATGGGAGAGATTAAGAGTAAAAATAAATACTTTTTATGTTAAAAATTTAAAAATATTATGATATTTCAATCAACAATAACAATTTATTTGGGAACTCTTGTTAAATTAGAGTGGTTTCTAGACCATCCTATAAATATTGGACAGTAATATATAAGATTATCTTATATGGGAGATGTATATTTGGGGTGTAATAAATGATTTTTTCCATGAAAATAATTTTTTAAACTGTACTTTTAATAATGTATGTAGTTGCATAGGCTATGAGGACTCCTTTTCATTAATAATGATATACATTTATATAAAAAGTTAATGATAGATATCCCAAACAGGAAATGGATCTAGTATACTAATTTATATTCCCAATGAATAGAGGGTATTTTTGATTCTATAAAATAATTAAAGTATTTACCACATATTTCTATAGAAAATTACTTATTTTGGGTACTCCAAAAGATTATATGTGTTAATTTTGGTGTTTCATGTCTCCTAATCTATTAAATATTTGTAATATGATATTAACAATGTTTTTTGGAATATAGGTTATGTCTAATCGTTCTGGATATGGGTATCTCACTTAATCCCCTGGTATATATTTCCATGACAAGTATTCCATGCGAGTAAAAATATACCCATGATGTTCCATTAATACTAAAACATGACTGTAAATATGAATATAAATATCTATTTCATTTAAAATTATTTGTTCACGAAAATTCATGACTGGTGATTTTTAGTGGATTAATTGATTTTTTTCGTGATTACCGATGAAATATCAACTTGATTAATATTTTTAAATGAAGGATCCACTAAAATTTTTTATTGGAAATAATCTTTATGTTGTATATTCCAAGTAAGTATATCATTATTTATTTTCTCAAATTCCCTTAAATTAGATTCATATTGGGAAATTGATTCATGCATCATCATAGGCTGAACACTATCAATTTATTTGTGTGATATTAATGTATCAACAAATTTTCCCGTTTCCAAAGTACATGATGATCAATTAATTAAAAAAGAAATATTTTGTTGAAATTAGAATTTATAGGTTTTCCTCTGATATGAATTACATCTGACTTATAATCATACATCAATATGAAATATAATTTCAACGGAGAATTATTATTCAATCTGTTACATTTCATCAAAAACATATTTAAAAATATTTTTATTGGTTATATTTAAGTTAATTAATTTTTAAAAATCAATTAGTAGGACCCCTTTTTTAACAGGTATCTAGTAAATTTTTGGAATTATCAACAAAAAGGTAATTTTCAAAGGGTGTGTTGTAATAACCCATCACACAATATTTAAAAAGTACATTTCGGTATGTGTCCCACATAAATATAGAAAACAACCTTTAGGTACACCAATAGAGATGAAGAGAGTGGTTTATCATGAAGATAGATTCTTAGTGATTTTCCTTCAATATTCATGAATTTTGATCCATGTGGGGGGTGTAATTTAAGTTATCAATATTGTGGTATGTAGGGGTTCCCCGTGTAGGGATTCCAAAAGGCTAGTGAATAATGATATTTTTAGTGAGGTAGAATTATCATATACTTTTAGTTTAGTGATTTTTTTTCATTACTGGAATCATATGTTACTCCAAATATATAATTTTTAATACATATCATGGTAGTGAGAGTAAAAATTCATTTTAAAATGATGCATAAGGTTTCACCTATTTTATCAAAACTGTTATTATTTTATAACTTATCACATTTCTAACATGTTACCAGGAGTGATTTGGAAGCATTATTTTCTATATAGGATAAAAACAATATTTATAGTATTTGGTCAGAAAATAATTTAGATATGTTTCTCATTTTTAAAATACTATTCTTAAATATTAAAAAGATCCTATTCTCTTAATGGTCATAATTTTTTTACTCGATGGATAGTGATCTTTAATAGGATTAAGTGTATGAAATATCCTAATCATGTATTTCAAATATTATTTTATGTGATAACATTACAATATAATTTGAAAGTTACGACATACTAATTAGTGAGTGAACATAAATAGATTTTTGAATATTCATACAAAAACATATATAAATATGAATATAAGATTCCAATATTACATTAGAAAGTGATATGATTCTGTTCAAGTAATTCAATTATAATATCTCTTGATTTAACAATTTTACTCTATTGAATAAAAATATCTTTTTTCACATACAACATCAAAATATAATGAAACATTATTCATTTTATTTCAAATTTTTTTAATTCAAGATAATATTTAATACATCTTGATTATAAAATATCAAACATCATTATGGAAAATATAATTGGAATATAATTATATGTAAATATAAAGACAATGAATATATAATTGAAAAAATTGTGTTTTATATGTAGATAATCACCCTTATTTCAGATATTTAAATAATGTAGATAATTATATATAATATAGACATTTTAATATGAAAATTTAATGAATGATAATGTAAATGTATGTAATAATATATACGAATGGAATATGACTATAATAATTATTATAATTGGAAATGATTATATTCAAAATATGGTCCTTGGATATATAGTAATTGTGTATATAGGTTTAAATTATGTAAATTTAAGTTGTCTAATTTGTATAAATAGATTTAATATAATATGATTCACATATAAGATAAATTTTTGAATCATATAAAATGTAATATCTTATTAAAACATTCTATTTAAATAATGTTTTTTTACATATTATTATTATTATAAAATGATTTTATTTGTTTATAAAATTCAATGAAATAATATGATACATTATTTTATAATATATATAAAAAATTTATGCCTATGTGACTGAATTCATTTAAGTTTAAAATGTTTTATTTATCACATTTCTATTTTTATGGTTTTTTTCATTAACAAAAAATATTCATATAGAGTTGTTGATGAATCCAATATATTTTCCCAATAATTATAATATAAATCATTACCAATTTAAATAATAAGCAAATATTTCAATATTTTTTTTTCATTAATTATTTAAAAATATAAGATTTATAATTTCAATTAGATGAAATGGACTCAAAATTTTGAATCAAAAAATTAAAATTTTGTTATTTGGGTAATGTAATAATTTTTTTAAAACAATTCATTACTACATTACATAATTAAACTTGGTGAAGAAGGTAAAAATGGATAATGAGAGATAAATTCTTTTGGATTTAACTAATGATAATTAATTTTATAATTATTCATTTTATAAGTAATTATAATTTTTTTGGAGTCACACATGAAAATCTCACCAATATTTATGCACCAATGTTATCTAACACCATTGTGATTAAATATTTATTAAACCTTTAATTAATGATTAAAAATTAATATACCTCATTATCACCTATAAATGTATATTTCAACTATGGGTCCCAAAACACTATGATCCTAAAAATATAACGAATAATGTTCCATTTTCCATTTCCAAATAATTTATAGCCATTTGGAATGTTCTCAATCAAATAAAGAAGAATAAATCCTTCATTATTTGGGAACCCAAATAGATATTTATGGAATTAATTATGTATGAAATTTATTTTCAAATATTTTTAAATAATTTGTTATAAAAAATAATACTACATAAAAATTAAAATATTATTTATGTTATCGTTACACAATTTTTCATCTTATAAATTGATAATAATGTCATATAAATAAATAATCATACATATTTTAAGTACAACACGTTCTATTTTGGGTTAGATCTATGACCCATATGAACGATACTATATGAAAGTCATAAATTTTCTCGAGGAATCATTTCCAATAAATTAATACATTTAATATATGACATTCATGGCTTATTTATGTCATTACTATTATTATGAAATTATGATATAATGATTAATGATCAATATAAAGAAACTTATTATTATCATTGAATTACTTGAAAATATTTAGCATGTACTTCATTATTGCAAACTATAACCATAAAACATATGAAATTATCATGGGACTATATAAATAATTGAAAATGAATGATTTCAATTAATTGAAAAATATGGTAAAAATAATATTAAAATAAATGACCAATTCTAAACATAATTACTTTGAAAAATATGGGAAATGATAAAAATTACTATATTTTGATGATGAAAATTAAAAATAAATAAAAACTAATTGTCAAATGATTGAGTATATTTTTTGAAAATTAAGATTTTATATATATTATAATGTTTTGAAATAATTTATTATGTTGGTTATATTTTTTATACAGGAAGTTAAAGAACCTCTATAGAACACACTGAGTAAAGGTTATGGAATTCATTCTAATATCCCTTTTATTTCAATATTTTTAGAAATAAATTAATATATTTGGAAGGTGTAATATTTTACCTCAAAATTCACATATATTTTCTTATAATTTTATTATTATTTTGTTTTATATGTCCTCCCAAAATTTCACTATCCATTGGTTCATAATTTGCCTAAAATTTTTCTTTTATAGAAAACATACTTTATCTCTTCATTGTTATTTGTAATAATTATCCTCCATATACATATTAATTTTTCTATATAATGGATGTAGTTTTGTATAATTATATAATTTATTATCATATTTTTATATTTCAAATAACATTATTTACTAAATATTAGGTGAAATATTAATAATGTTTTCCACACATTCCATTTTTATATAATATTGAATTTCATTAATAATGTGTGAAAGATATATTTTTATAAAAAAATTTCCTATGAACACATTTTTTCAATGCCAAAATTAGTATTCATTAGGAAACATTCTCTCTATTTTTGTTGTTTTTCGGGTTTTTAATATTCCCATTATATTGAAAATTATTTGTAGTAAAACAATTATAGTATATTTAATAATATTTTCTAAATAATCTTTCCATTTGATTTAAAAAATGTTTCTCATCTATTTATATATCCATTATAGATTCTTATAAAAAATTTAGAATATCAATGAATGATGAAATCCATTATTATTACCATGGTGGATTGTGATCATGTTTTTAGGTTATTACTATAGAATATATTTCATTACCATGGGTTAATTTCACTATGATTAGATTATAAATGGTTGATTTTCGTCCAACACACATGTATGGTTTATAATTTTTTCATAGGCGGGACTGTTTTCAACCTTATTCATTGGGTAAGTATTTACATAAACTATGATCATAATGGGACACAAGGGGTTACCCTATGTCCACTATGTTATAGGATATGGGTGGTTAGCTAATTCCCAATATTCTTAGAGATGGTGGATAGCCTACCCCATTAGCATATGAATGAAAATGTGGTTTTCATTGACATATTTATTGATTTCAATCATTATTTTGTTGTAAAATTTTCATTTTAAATAATGTATCTATGTTATGTTATAATGTATTATGATTATTAGGTCATGTTTTCATAAATCATTGACTCATGTTTTATTTTCAGAAAAAAAATACTTATTCCTTTAATTAATTATTTATTATATATTATTTATTGTGTATGATTATTTTATATTTTTACAATGAACCTTCTTTTTGTTTTCATAGTAACATGATTATATTATTCTAGATTGTTATAAATGATTTTTATATGTTATGTGTATCCTTATAAATATTTTGAGCTCACAATTTCTTATATTTCCATTTCCCATATTCAAAAAAAATATTAATACATATTTTGGGTAAATAAGGGTATTATAAGAGGAAAATATTTTTTTATGTCATAAACTTTTTAAAATATTCTATATATATATAATATCTAAACACACTATAAATATATATGTTATGTGGTGTGATTTATTGTGGGATTTAAACAATATGCCTATGAAATAATATAATATATATGTACGAAATAATTGAGTCACCTCATATATTAGAATGTGTATTTTTTAATTTATTTTATATTGTATGATATTGGATGAATAGATATCTAATCCTTGTATAATTGTTCACCAATTTCTTAAATATAAACCTATTACCCATGACATAGTTGGTAAGTAGACATCATTTGGGGAAATGTTATTAAGAGAGTTCAGAAATGAAGAGGTGTACATTCAATATCATGGATATCATTATCATTAGAAACTAAGGTAGATATTAGAAATTAATTGATCGATATTTTATTATCAACCAACTATTACCACGTAATGTATGAATATTCCTCAAATCTTATTAATAATTTTTCATTCATTCAAAACACTAACCACTATATTCTATTTGTTTAATAAATTTATGTAGGAATAGTTTTTATGTATTTTGTTAATATATGAATAGAATAATATACCGGTGTAAATGATGATGATTATTACAATGTTTTCCCCTTTCTTGAGGTGTAGAGATTCCAATAGAGGTGCATGGAATTATTGTAGCTGGATATGGGGCTTAATAACCTATTTATAAAAAGGTAACAATTTTGAGGATTATGGAACAAAGATGACTGTCATCCCACAAATAATAGGGAGGATCTGTTTGTTTTATTTTTCTTAAAAACCAATGCATGTGGACCATAACGTGAGTGACCTATAAGGTTTAAATATATTTCTCCACCACAGGGAAGACTGTAAGTTTTATTGATTAATTTATAATTAGAGTTATTACCTTTATTTATGATAGTTTATTTATTTCCATACTAGAGACTAACTATATTTTGGATGATTGACTAATCAACATGGGTAGAACATATATAGTATCTAATTTCATGTTTTCCATTATCCTGAGAAGATCCACTTCAGTTTTTTTCTCTATCATAGTGTAGTACTTTCTAAAAAATACCATGAGGAGGAACTTTAATGTTTCTAAATATGGATTTTCTTACATCAGGAAGAACATATTTTAGAATGTGTTTTTATCATGTGTAGGATCTCTTAAAAGGAAACCATAGTTATGAAAAATGTGCATAGTAGTTTGTTATATTCCATGGAGATTAACTCTATTATAATTATTTTATTGATAATATGAGTATGAATACATCAACGACTCATAGGAGGACATCTAATGAAAAACAAATGGCTTCTAGTATAACCTATTGTTTTAGGATTTATTGGGACTATAATAAATTTTACCTCCAATGGAATAAATTTTTGTGTCTTTAGGATGTAAGTTATAATCATTACATAGGGGAGGACCTCAAGAGGCTTATATTTGATTTGGACTAGCTAAAAAGCCTCAATAGAAAAATATATGTGGTGGATCTAATAATTCACTAGACATATTACTAATCCAGTGACCTCTATTATAGTTTTTAATTGCCCTTATTTACCATGGTTTTATTAAATCATTCAACGATGCTACCATGGATGTTTTTTTCTAGAATAGTGAGGATACAAATCTTAAAAACATGGTCATATTATTTTTAATGGTCTTAGAGATATTTTTTAAGAAAGGATATGATCCTATTTCAGAACTACTATTTTTGATCAACCTTATTTTCTTTCTCTTTTTTAACTTACCTATGTTCTGTATATTAGAACCGCCACTTATGTAATTCCATGGAAAATTTTGGAAAAAGGCATTGGTGATGACAAAAATTGGTTGGAGGCTTCATAAATAAATATTATGTAGTTTTATTTGCCTTTTTTACATATTCCACTATAAGCCTATGAAATGGGAGATGATTGTTTTATCTCATTTAAAAAAATCTTATAAAATGGTTTGATATAGTAATTTGGTTATCTTCTCCCTAGTTGTGATATAATTATGGTGTTGGTCAATGTTACCTTAGATCCTATATGATTCCTCGGAATATTTTCTATTCAACAAATATGTTTTTTGGATAATATTACCTCCTCATATATTTTAACACATGGTGTTGTATAGCTTCTATTAGTTAATGATTCTATTTATATGTCCATGTACTGAGAGTCGTTAAACATATATCCAATGTTTATGAACTATAATTTGAAGGAATATCACAACTATGGTAATCTTGTGGACCCATAGCCTAATTAAACAATCCAAATACATTAAAAAATTATTGTCACTCACATTTATATTATTAGTGTAGAAAACACAAATAAAACCAATAAATGAGATTTAAAAAATAAGAGTTCATGGAAAACATAGTTCATTCACATGTAAAATATTTCGTGTAATGTTCACCATTTATAATATCCATAATTTTCATTGATCATTCTAATATTATTCTATAATTTTCTAACATTTTTATAGAATTTGACTATTTGATCAGCTAGGATGGTCATAATTGTTTTTTTAATTATTAGAGATGATGCTTTTTCAGATTTTCTTATATAGGAGCTTCTTCAATAATTATAGGACCTCTCATAGATTTAATAAAATATCAAAAAATCCTTCTAATTAAAAATAATAGTTACCATTTTTACAAGTGTAAATAAATTAGACCATAAATATATGTAAATTATATTTGTCCGATAGGTTATACATCATTATCCATTTGATGATTTTTCTATTTTCTAAATCCATATAGTTGGATACTCAAGATTTTATCTCCAACAATATAGGTATAATGTGTTATAGAGTTGTGAGTTCCTACATCACATGGGATTCCAATATATCCATATGAAAGGAATAAAACACATCTAGTTTTAGGGAAATTAATGAGAAACATAATTTCATTAATGATCATATAACATGCACAATTTAATCACTATTATGGTTATTAGCCTAGGACTAAGGACATTACCCTTAATTTCATTCATATAAGAATAATTAAATATGATTTCTGAAATAACTTCATATATTATATAAATAATCGATTAATTGTATTCCATATAATATGTTAGCCATATGAATTTTATAATGTTTTTAGTACACCTTATCAATTCAATAGACAAGATAAATTTTATTAAAGTGATAAAATTTATTTATATTATGTAAAGACCAAGAAATTTTAGGGAAATTTTTTTTATAATTTTTTTGGTATTTTACGAGTCCGCAGTTTTTGACAGTACCAGATTCTGAGGCTCGGTGTTCCCGGAATCAATTTCTGAAGTTTGGTTCGGGTACGTTCAGTAAACGTAAGTGCAGGTTTTTCTATCTTTTTAAACGGTGCTTGGAATTGGAATACAAGGACACCAATGAACTCACAGTGCCGATATTCGCTTTAGGGGACCTTTACTGTAGTTGCGTTTTATGCGGGTTGAGAGTTAATATTTGGGGATTTAGAATAAAATAAAAAAATTGTAGTACACAATTTTATTTATGGATGCTAGTTATTCCCTCCCAAGGGGAGTAAGAGGTCGGGACCCCACCCACATAACCACTCATGAGAGGATTTACTGTTGTGGGACCCACACGTACCCTAAACATTTCATCTCCCCATAACACCCCTTAACCCCATTAACACCCCCATTTAATTAATTTTTTAACTCTTCTCTTTTAATTTTAAAACTCTCAACCTCCCTCTCATTATGATTTCCAACACAATTAATTAATATCATTATTAATTAATTGGAACATCTCCATTTTTAATTGCATGGCATTTCGTTAATGTTATAGAAGTCTATTATAATATTTTCATAGAAAATATTTTTAGTGGGGGGAACCTCTGGTGAATTAGAAGAGCTTCATTCTTCAATGAAGAACACCTTCCTTCCAACGAAGATCCACCGAAGAATGAATATCATCACCTCCTTAGATCTTAGACCAAGCCAAAGGAGAAGGAGCCACCCGCAAGGAATATCAATGACGCGCCATCCTCAGCTCCTTCTTCCCTAACGCCAACAAGTTAATGCTGTCTCCCCATGACGCCATCATCAGCGACGCCCGACTACCGCGAAAATTTTTTGGAGGTAGGGGTTTCATAAAATTTATATGTGAATAAATTATCTCATTTGTGTGGAATTATTTATAATATCTTTGGACAATTGATACCGCCTAATGCGGAGAGCGTGGGCCTAACGGACATGGCCTGATGACCCTCTGATGTTTTTGTGATTTTTTATTCATGATAGTGGCGTATTAGAAGATGCGACGATGAACACAGGAAGCGGCTGCGTGCCGACCGAGCGTCGGCCAAATGCAGAATAACCATGGCCCGCAGCCGCAGGCCTCTCGGCCGAAGAAGAACCGGCCGGCCAAATTCGGATGAGCTGGTGGAACCGCGGCGCCCCATGGTGCCACGCTGTGGAAGACCACGGGCCGCCTTCCACGGGCCGCTCGGTGGATGAACTGGTTGGGATGGGAAGACCTGTGACGCTAGGAGGGCGCCACATTGAAGAAACCATGACCCTCCCATGCTGGCCACTCGAGCCGGGATGACCAGCCATCTTCGGCTGACCGAACGGTTGGGCGGCCCCGCCGGTTCGGAATACCCACCCCCCCCCCCCCCCCCCCCCCGCAGCGCTCGGCCACCCCGTCCAAGCCTCTCAACAACCTGGGTCGATCCGCTCAGCCTCCCAGGCCTACCCACGTCCAACCGAGCCATGCCCCCTCTGGCCGGGTTGTGCCCCTCAGGATGGACCATGTGCTTCACTGGGCTGGTCTAACCCTCTGTCGGGTCGGACCTGCCGAATCGGGTTGGGCCTACCCGCCAGCCCACTGGGCTTAATGGGCTAGGCCTATTATCACATAAACATGAAAAACGTAAAGACCGCACATCCGATAGATGCGACGTCTAAGGAATTGGGACCCTCGCGACAAAGCGGTCCTTTTTTGATACTCTATGTTAGTTTTTGTCGGCTTCAGAAAAATGGTTTTGCTGGTTCAAAACCGAAACCAACGGGGCCCTTCGAGCGGAAATGCTTATAACATAAGGACTGGACGTCTGATTGGTGTGCCATCAACTAAGTTAGTTTCCTTTTGATGAGACGGTTATTTTGGAATACTCCATGTGGGATTTGAATGGGATTGGAGTATAGTCGGGTTGGTATTAGATTAAATAAAACTAGGCCCCTTGAACGGAAAAGCCAATAAATCATAGATCGAGCATCCGATTGAAGCGATGTCTATTGCATTGAGACCCCTATGACGAGGCGGTCCTTTGTGATACTTATACGTGCAAATTTTTGACACTTCGAGTATCGACCTGAGGCTCGTAAAGCGGACCCTCCCGGTGACGAGCGAGAAGATTACAGAGACCTAGTGGCTGGCTAAGACATGATGAATGCTGATCGATCGAATCATAGAGATTTAGTTGGCCCAGTTGGGAGCGCTTGGTTGCAGCAGTAGACCCACAGTGGAGGAGTGCTTGGCTATAGTGGCAGAACCATGATACTGAACAGAAGGAGTACCTATGTAGGCTATGAGGGGAAGGGCTTGGTTGTAGCGGTAGACCCATGATGGGAAGCGGTTGGTTATAGCAGCATGCCCACTGTACTCAACAGGTGGAGTACTTCTGCAGTCCAAGGTTAGTGGGAAGCACTTGGTTTTAGTGATAGGCCCACTGTACTTCACAGAGGAGGATTTGTCCAGTAGCCATGGTTTCGACTTAGTGAATAAATATCCTGGTTTGAGCTGAGTCAATGACTTTGGGGTTTTCCTCATGATTGAGATGGGTTACTTGATAACATAGGTATATGTATGGGCATATACCTAAGTAATGGTTATGCATTGAAATATTACTTGTGGATTATCCTTATTGGATTTTGTGAGACCTTGAGGGTGTCGGGGTCCCTACAAAGTATCATTATATTCACCCCTGCATGGGTTATGCCCACATATCTTTGTGTTAGATGCAGACTATGGACAACGCTGACCAAGGCAGAGTGTATGAGGAATGGACGGTATCTGAAGGTGGACCTCGCGATGAGACGATACCCAGAGGAGATGAATGGACATGGAGCATTGGGGAGGCCATTTGTACCTACCCTTTAGTTACGAACCCCATAGGACGATCCAGGAGGTGCTTCAACTTCTCGCTATTTGTCCATTTTTAGTGGTACTTGATTTCAGTTGTATTTGTGCCTTTCAGTTGGGCGTGTATTCCGACCCCTTTGTACTTTCAGCAAACACGTTGTACCGGTTGTCATAGTGATTGATTCCTCTTGTACTCTAGTTGTGTGTGGTTAGGATTTATAGAGGCAATGCCTTCCCAGTTCTAGGAAATTATGCCTTGGGTGCTAGTTTCCAGCCCCTGGCCTATTGAAGGTGGACTTTGGGTAGTCACGATGCGGGCCCTGGGGGATGGGTTGTGAAAAATTGGTATCAGTGGAGTCAGTTCTACCAAAGAACTCAAGACTCTGATATTTCTTTCTATGAAGCAATTTTTTTAAGGGCGTCGAGTCTGGTTTTCAGATCAGGTAGTCCAGTGTTGGTGCGGCAGTTGACGTATCCGTGCACCAGGACCCTGACTACTGATTTCCGACTTAGTGGATGAAAACAATAATTGTGCGTGTGTATCAAAATTTTTCCTTTATGTCATCTCAAAACCGGTCAGCTCACCAGGTATAATCTTTAGATCATGGAGCACTTGTATCTTTTTCAGGATTTCTACACCTAGTCAGTTAGCGCGGGTTCTGAGTCGGATCGTGATGGTATCCCACCGAGTAGTGAGGCCATGGTTCAGGGCCCCATCATAGTGGAGGCACCAGCAGTAACAAAAACCATTGGGCTACCATTTCCACTATCACCAGTAGCAGAGTGTGAACGCCTCTTGAGTGCATCCCACTGGTTCCTGCAATAGAGGCCTCTGAGGTTTCAAGGAGAGACAGATTTTCATACGGGCGGATTTTGGCTAGAGGTTATATCACGAGTTATCCACACAACTGGGAAACCCACTGACCTAATGGTGTACCTAGATGTTAGTCTCTTCTACAGAGTAGCTGAGAGGTGGTGGAGCCTGATGCTCTAGTATTACGATGAGGCGACCCTCACCTGGGGAGACTTTGAAGGACTTTTCAGGGAGAAGTTTTTACCAGTAACTCAACACTCTGTGCGAGCTCAGGAGATACTGCTCTTTCTTGTAGGGCTTTCCAACTATAGAAGAGTCTTCTATAGCCGACAGTAGATAGATGACATAGAAGTTCAATAGGACTAGGCCAACAGGTGGGCAACCTTAAGATACTGGTTCGGTTGTGCGAGGTACACGAAACAAATCAATCAATACAAGGATCAGAATGTTCTATGCATGCGGAGAGCAAGGTCAAATGGCTCTAGACTGCCCGACCTGTCCTGCAAATGAGTAGCATGCAGTAGAGGGACCTTCCAGGTAGAGGAAGAGGTTCGACCGTGGAGGTCCGCATGGAGCAGGCACACGTGGCAGAGGAACTGGTCAAGTAGCCAGCAGACATAAGAAAGACTAGCTCTAGTCATGGAGGCGTTTGTTTATGATGCTTCTATCTTCGTTGATGTCATTATTTTGGGATGTTTTTTGTCTTTGTACTTTGAGCTGCAGTAATGAAAGACACTTTTCCTTATGACGTTTTCTTTCCTTCCTTTTTCTGTGATTGATTCTGAGAGGTTCCAGTTAAAACTGTTGACTTGACCCTCACGTTCGTGATTCCTACTAGAGGAGACCCAGTGACCACACACTGATGCCGACAGTGTGACTCAACCTTTGGAGGTGAGAGTAACAGTTTTATCTATTAGTAGTAGCGTCGAGGCCTTACGACATTTTCCATGGCATGAATTAGAACTTTTCTTGTCCGGATTGACTGTATTAGGCAACATGCATGGTTTATCTAGGGGATGACACCCGATTTATCTTATAGACAAAGGATAAATCTTAGCAGCTCTTGTAGGACGTGCCTATGGTACCAGTTTCACTATAGGAGGAGGTGCTGAGGGTGTTTCACACTTCCCCTCTAGCGGTACATCTAGGAGTGGGAATGATGTACCATAAACCTTGGACAATAGCACTGGTGGCTGGTTATGAAGAAAGATGTAGTGGAGTTTGTATCACGATGCCTTACTTGTCAGTAATTGAAGGCACAACACCAGGTACCAGTGGGTTTGATTCATCCCTTAGAGGTTCCGGAGTGGTTGTGGGATAGGATATCCATGTATTTCATGATGGGGCTACCATGTACATCCAGAGGACATGACTCTAGCTGGGTGATCATAGACAGACTCACTAAGTCGGCCCACTTATTACCAATCAGAGAGAAGAGCTCAGTAGAGAGGTTGGGACGTCTCTACCTTCAGGATATAGTACGGTTTCATGGTGTTCCATTGTCTATAGTTTCCAATCGAGATGCTCATTTCACTTCCCAACTACGTAAGGTGATACAGGAGGCCTTTGGGACGCAACTTTGCTTGAGCACCACCTTTCATCCTCAGACAGATTTCCAGACTGAGAGGACCATTTATACACTCGAGGACATGATCTGTGCATGTGTCCTCAGCTTTGGTCGCAGCTTGGAGGATCATCCACCCTTGGTGGAGTTTCCGTACAACAATAACTACCACTCCACCATCGGATGGCACCTTATGAGGCATTGTACGGTCGACCTTGCAGATCACCTCTATGTTGGACTGACCCAATGGAGTTAGCACTTGTAGGACCAGAGATGGTTTAGGCTATGACAGAGATGGTTCAGATCATCCAGGAGCAGATTCAGACTACACAGAGAAGACAGAAGTACTATGCTGATAGGAGATGGATACCACTGGAGTTCGAGGATGGTGACCATGTTTTACTATGGGTCTCACCTCAACGAGGTATATGGAGATTTGGCTAGGCGGAAAGTCATCTCCGCATTTCATTGGACCTTTCTAGGTCCTTAGCAGAGTAGGTGAGTTGTCTTACCGCCTGTCCCTTCCACCTCAGTTGCATCGGGTGCATGACATCTTCCACGTATCTCAGCTAAGGAGATATGTGCATGACCCTTCCCACATCATCGACCACAGGGAGCTGGAGATCGATGATGGGGTGACTTTAATGAAGGTTCCAGTGGAGATTGAGGATCGACAGGATCTAGTTCTATGTGGATGGTCGATTCCTATAGTGCGCATTCGCTTGCAGCATTGGAACCTCCAGGAGATCATATGGGAGAAGGAGGCTCAGATGCATGTTTAGTACCCCTTTATTTTTCCTAGTTTGTGTTGCAGCTTTATGGGGACGTAAAGCCCTGAGCAGGGGGTAATGAAAAGACCAGTAAATTTAAAGGAATTTTTTGTATTAATTTATTTGGAATTTTACGAGTCCGTAGTTTCTGATAGCAGCTGATTTCAAGGCCCGGTGTGCCCAGAATCAATTTCTAATGTTTTTTTTGGGTACGTTTAGTAAAGGTACATGCGGGTTTTTCTATCTTTTGAACCGATTCTTGGAATTGAAATTCGGGGAAAATAATGAACTCGCAGCACCGGTATTCTCTTAAGGGTACATTTACCACAGTTGTGTTTTATGTGTGATGAGAGTTAAAATTATGGGATTTAGAATAAAATAAATAAAATTTGTAGTACACAATTTTATTTATGGATGTTAGTTATTTCCTCCCAAGGGGAGTTAGAGGTGGGGCCCACACCCACATAACCTCACATTAGGGGATTTAGTGTGGTGGGACCCACTTGTCCCTAAGCCTTTCATTTCCCCATAACTCCCCTTTACCCCATTAACACCCCCTTTTATTAATTTTTTAACTCCACTATTTTAATTTTTAAACTCTCCACCTCCCATTTATTAAGTTTTTCAACACATTTAATTAATATCCTTAATAATTAATTTGAAGAACTCCATTTTGATTTGCATGGCATTTCTTTAAAGTTGGATAAGTCTATAAATATATTTTCATAGAAAATATTTTTGGTGGGGGAACCTCTGGAGAATTCAAAGAGATTCATTCTTCAATGAAGAACCCCGTCCTTCCAACGAAGAACCATCGAAGAACGACAATCGTCTCCTTTGATATTCAGCCAAGACAAATGAGAAGGAGCAACCCGCAAGGAACGCCAACGACGCCCCATCCTCTGCTCTTTCTTCCCCGAAGTGAATGACTTGATGCTATCTCCCCACGACGCCATCTTCTACGACACCTGACTTTCGTGAACCTTATTTCGATGTATGGCTTTCGTATAATTTATAAGTGAATAAATTATCTCGTTTTTGTTGAATTCATTGGAATAACTTCAGCCAATTAATACCACCTGATGCGGAGGGCACGGGCCGAAAGAACACATCCTGACGACCCTTCGATGTTTTCTGGATTTTCTATTCTTGATAGAGGAACGTTAGAAGAGGTGGTGACAAACAAAGGCGGCGGCCGCACGCCAGCCACGTGAGGAAGAACTGCGGCCCGCAACTGCGGGCTGATCGACCGAAGAAGAATCCGGCAGGCCGAAGCTGGCCGGGGTGGGAGGTGCTAGGAGGGCGCCACGCTGAAAGAACCCCCCCCCCCTGTGCGTCCCGCTTCAGCTGGGAAGACTGGCCAGCTTCAGCCGGCCGAACGGGAGGGCGGCTCCACCGGTTCGAGAGACCCCCCCCCCCCCCCCCCCCCGCAGCGCTCGGCCTCCCGGGCCGAGCTGCGGCCAGTCGGGCAGGGCCGTGTCGGGCCAGGCCACGCCCCTCGAGCCAGACCATGCGCTTCACCAGGCCCGCCCGACCTTATGCCGGGTTGGACCCGCCGAATCGGGTCGAGCCTACCTGTCAGCCCACTGTGCTTAATGGGTCGAGCCCGTTTTCACCTAAACGTGAATAATTTAATGACCGTGTGTCCGATCGACACGCCTTCTAAGGCATTGGAACCCCCGCGACGAAGTGGTACTTTTGTGATACACTAAATGAGTTTTGGTTGACTTTGGAAAAACAGTCAGGTTTGTTCGAAACCAAAACCATTCGGGCCCTCTGAGCGGAAACACTTATAACGTAAGGATCTGATGTCTGATTGACGTGTCGTCAACTTTGTTGGTTTCCTTTTGATGAGATGGTTCATTTTTCATACTCCACGTGGGATTTGGATGATATTGGAGTACAGTCGGGTTGGTTTTAGCTTAAAAACCAACCGGGCCCCTGGAACAGTATAGCCAATAACTCACAGACCGGGCATCTGATTGACGCGTCATCTGTTGAGTTGAGACCCCTAGGATGCGGTGGTCCTCTATGATAATTATATGTGAGACTTCGTGACACTTAGAGTATTGGATTGAGGCTCATCGAGAGGACCCTCCCAGGGACGAGCGAGCAGATTGCAGAGACCTAGTGGCTGGCTGAGACTTAACGACTGCTGATCGATCGACTCTGAGTGATTGGGATGGCCCAGTGGGGAGCTCTTGGTTGTTGTAGCAGAACCACGATGGAGGAGCTCTTAGTTGTAGTGGCAGACCCGCGGTACTCGACAGAAGGAGTACCTCTGTATGCTATAAAGGGGAGTGCTTGGTTGTAGTGGTAGACCCATGGTGGGAAGCGCTTGGTTATAGAAGCATGCCCACAGTACTCGACAGGTGGAGTATTTAAGCAGTCCAAGGTTAGTTGTAAGCGCTATGTTGTAGCGGTAGGCCCACTGTATTCGACAGAGGAGGATTTCTCCAGCAGCCGTGGTTTTGACTTCTAGAATAAAAATCCTGGTTTGAGGTGACTCAATGACCTTTGTGTTTTCCTCATGATTGAGATGGGTTACATGATAACTTATGTATATGTATGGGAATATACCTAAGTAATGGTTATCTGTGGAAATCATACTTGTGGATTATCCTTGTTGGATTTAGTGAGACCTTGAGGATATCGAGGTCCCTACTGAGTATCATTATACTCACACCTGCACAGGCTATGCCAGCACCTCGTTGTGTTGGATGTAGATGACGAACAATACTGACCGAGGCGGAGTGTACGAGGATAGGACGATATCTGGAGGTAGACCTCACGATGAGACGGTACCCGGAGGAGATGGACTGACGTGGAGCACTGAGTAGTCCATATATACCTACCCTTCAGGTAGGAACCCTGGAGGATGATCCAAGAGTTTCTTCACCTCCCAGTTTTTTGTTCCTTTTTAGTTGTACTTACATTCAGTTGTATTTTTACTTGTTAGTTGGGCTTGTATTCTGGCCCCATTATACTTTCATCACACTTTTTATACAACTTTTCTTAGTGATTGCTTTCGCTTGTACTCTGGTTGTGTGGGTTTATGGTTTATAAAGGCAATGTCATCCCAGTTCTAGGAAATTACGCCTTTGGTGCTAGTCATCAGCCCCTGGACTATGGAAGGCGGGCTTGGGGTAGTCACAATTCGGGCCCCGGGGGACGGGTCGTGAAAAATCTTGTCATTGGAATGGAGAAATTTTATTTTATTTTATTGAATTTTTTGTATTGGTTTTATCATGGAAATAAATTGTGAGATGGGGGAATTAATAATCTTCTGAAAATAATAATGATTATTTAGAAATATTCACTAAATTTTTAATAAAATATATCTCATGTCAAGTACTGCGAGTATATAATAATTTTTTACTCGTATCATTCTTCTGAATTTGAGGAAATACCATATTACAGGCGGTTCCCTAGTTACAAAAATGTGAAAGTAAGCGATATTATAAAACATACATAGATATCATCATGCTACATTTGTCCCAATGTAATATGGAATCCTTCTCAAAGGCTACATCAACCACTGGTACATTATAAATAAATTCAAATAGACTATATTATACTCCGAACATAATTCCAATGTCAAACCTCAGAATATAAACCCTTTTATCAATATAATAGTGGATGAAGTTTAGGATATGTGAAAAAATGAACATGTGGATAATTTTGATGCTTTGAATATTAGAATTCAGAACATCTCACATATAAATGTTTCAAAAAATCTAACAAAATCCTCTGACGACCAATAACAATCTATAAAATTATCAATATACTGTTATGAAATCATCCTCCACCCCAAAAATGTTACAGCAAAGGACTTCTCATGTCATGTAATCTCGTATTATGTCCTTTGAGAATAGATATCACTTCATCAAGATGATGTTATATATGAAACAATGAAATATTAAGAGAGGAAATGAAAAATCAATCGCATTCCCAATAAAATAAAAAACCCCAACAAAATGTATATTTACTATCCAATATATTAGTAATATTCAATATAGAAATTGTTATACATCTATTGGAATCTCCTCACATGACACAAGAATTAATATATACTTAAAAATTCATGTATATGACTAATATATAATCCACATACGTGATATGATATCCATACTTCTTCAATAATCACATTTATCATATATGAATAGGGATTGAAAACAGAGGGAATCATTCATTAGTTGATATTAAATTATTATAAAATGAAGGGACAAATTATATAGGTGGAGTTTGATTTCATAGATAGTGGAATTAACCATGTTTATAGGAGTGCATCATTTTCCCATGAACTCATGGTAGAATCATACGATACATGTTATGAAATTATCATCTAATTAATTGAAATTTGAAACTAGCATGGAATGGAGATTATATTATCATTATATGTTAAAAATAGTTTAATATGGAATTATTTAGTAACAAAATAGGAAACCCAGATTGAGGTACTTGATAAAACCTATGACATAACCTAAATGGAATTTTATATCCCCTTAGGCTAACACCTAATTATCAAGAATCATTTATAAATGAGTGGGAATTATTTCACCTAATAAAACAATAATAACATGAAATTTCCACCTAAAATCCTATCATTGCCTCTCTATAAGTGGAATAACGACATAGAAAAAATA
Organism: Viscum album; assembly: GCA_963277665.1. Lineage (NCBI taxonomy): Eukaryota > Viridiplantae > Streptophyta > Magnoliopsida > Santalales > Viscaceae > Viscum > Viscum album. The sequence continues at coordinate 762,537,834 of OY728119.1, read as the reverse complement.
ATATTCTCTAATAAATGAATAAACTAAAAAAGAATTGTTCATAGAATACGGTTCACAAACCATAAAACAAAAGTAAACATTTATACAATAATAATATCATTAAAAGTAGGATATATTTAAATAAAATCCAAAATCTTTCAATGACATATAATATTTACACACTATCATTAAATCAAAAATTATAAAAATTTTATAACAATAAAAATGATTTACTATAATTACCCATCTTATTGTGTTATGAAAATTGCCTACCACATATCACAAACAACATTCAAAAGCTAAAAACCAATAAAAAACTCAAACATCCATGTAGATCATGAAAAAAACATTACATATGAAATTGAATGATCAATTCTATTGTAACGTGGATCAATTAATAAAAATTTATTTTTAGGCATTTACATCCTTACTATTTTATTTCATGATATAAACAAAATAATTATGGATCGTATAATGAAGATTTATTAGAATATTATAAAAATAATCAAGGTAACATTACAGGCATATATGTTCATAAAAATTATGGTTTGTTTTGTTATTAATTTAAATTGAAGTAACCTACGTGTTATTAAATTCCATATAAACTAGATATCATCATTGATTTTCTATGACCTCTTACTTTTTAAATGATTAATTTTTTTGTTCTGTTCATATTTTCATGAAATTTTGGAATGAAGGTTTTTGGGTCATTTTCATGTAGAATATTATATTTTCATAAGAAAAAAATGTATTTAATGTTTATTGGAGATAAGAAAATGTTTTTTATCAAAATAACATTCCCAACATCCAAGTTGGCAAATTATAAAAATATTTTTTTAATGTAAATATTTTCTATATGATATCACCATTGGGTTTTTTGTTTTTGATTTTATGATTTTTTGTTATTATATGGGTTGATTGTATTATAATGGACAGGGAATTCATTATTTTTATTTTAGATAGAAATGTATCCTTTTGTTAAGGGTGATTGGATGTGTGATAGGGTAATTAATATTGGTTTTCATATATTATTTCATTTTTATTAAGTCTTGATATGCATTATTTCATGATTGATATTTTTTAACTCTATTAATTGATTATTGGATCCATTATTTCTCTAGATGGGAGGAATAAAAAAATATCAGCATTATATTTTTTAAAATATTTTTCTCTTAAAAAATTTCATTTCATTATTATATTATTATACAAGAAAAACCGATTCTAAATAAACCATAAAATATCATAAAATTATAAACTCACTAATACATTAGACCAATTAACATTAAAAACCAAGTTTTTAAAAAAAATTTAATTTATTTATAAAAGGAATATATATTGATAAATAAATACCCAATTTTCATTAAGTCGTTATTTTCTTCAAAAATACATTTTTCCAAAAATTATTTTTATTTTCATTATTGAGAAAAAATGAAAATTAATTTCAACCACATTTATATAGATTATTTGAAATAAATTAAATAATTTTTTTTGAAATCATTATTTCAAAACTATCTTAGAGTTAATTTTCCTCATTTTTTTGAAAAGATTGCTTTTTTAATGAAAACATCAATTTTGTTTAAAACATTTTAAAATATCCATTTTATCATTAAAATTTTCATAAAAGTATTATTTGTATTATTATTTTATAGAAAATTAAATTAAGGCCTCAAAATCATTTTTTATGTTGAAAATGGATATAAAATATTTTTATACATTAAAGAGCATTTTATTGTAAAACTTACATTTCATCACATTTTGATGATTGGAATTTAAATTAAATTATAACTTATATGACTTTAATTTGGTAAAATTAATTTCATATTTGTAATTATAATTATTAATAAAATATATTAAGATAAAATTAATTTTTTTAATTATTAATGAGTAACTGACCTAAACAATTGGGGTCTTGGTTACGTTTAAAAACGATTTACTATGGGTGTTAAATTAATAGATAATGGTATGTCTTTAATGTAATCCTTTTTAGGGAAATATTATGACCATATAATATCCCACCATCATATATATATCATTTGAGGTCTTTTTATTTAATACCAATTTATTATATTTTAGTCTTTTATGAAATTCAATGTCTATCCTCCCCCCCCCCCGCTTAAAAAAGACAGCATTGAAATCTATTCATCACAAAACATTAAGCCATATTGAGAGTAAAAATCATACAAAATTCAATTATCCACATCCTTATACACAATATAGATATTTTTATTCTTCATTAAATACTAGTCCAATGGTCATCAGGTAAGGATCTAATGTATGCAAATTGAATAAGAGATTTTCTTCCTTGCCAACCCAATTCAATTTATTTCCAATTATTCTTCCTATAAATATAATTTATACATTTTATAAAACAAATCAAGTATGAAAATTATTAAATAATGTTTTAATTTATATGGAACCACCAATATCCACTATATATTCCATCAAATAGTGTGAAAAATTATAACTTGTCCATATGTGTCGATTACAACCTCCACATATCATTTAAATTCACTTTTCATCACATTATGTCATGGATTGCAATAATGATTGGTTTATAGATTATATATGAAATATATGAAGAAATTATTCTTCTAGAGTTATAATATAATATATATATATATATCCTTTTTCATTCCTATCTGTTGGAAATTAATAACATGGCTTTCTTGTACGTGTGGACAACAGCCTCCACGATGTGATGTGATTCATTTTAAGTAAAAAAATAAATATAATTTATTAAGGATATATTTTATGAATATATTTGATATATATAATCTATTATTTATTATTTAATGGTGAATTATTATATACCATTCTTATATTTTATCCATTTAAAAGTGAATACAAAGTTCATGTGTGTGTATGATGAACCGTCTCGAAAAAGTTTCTCATTTAATTTTCGATCAGCAACATTTTGGGATGACAATAAATATTAATATTGTGAATATTTATTATTAATAAAATTATTTATATGATGTAGCCATGATATATTTAAAATTATTGAAATTATCACATTGAAATTTTAATGAAAATTTAATCATTTAACATGTAACACCTCATTCTACCATGGTACACTTCTCTTTGAATAATGCAATAGCTTGCATTGTACGCAACTTCGAGATTCTAACACACCGTGACCAATCAAAATAGCCATTATGAATAGTAATAACTACTTTTTGAAATTTTATAAATTTTATCATTCAAAATGGACTTCATTTTTGGAGACAGAATATCGAAATTATCCTAGGGTGAAATTTTGTTATTTTTCTGAAAACTTTCATATTTTGATGAATAGTGAATATTACTAAATTTTAATTAAACACAACTTTTTTTAATAAAAATAATTAATAGTGTTAATTTATGAATTGGAGTGGTTTTAAAGATTATTTAGAATATATTTTTATCATTTAATACAATATAGGTCATTTTGACATAATTTCATATATAAACCGGACATAAACAAGTGTCAATCTTTTGAGAGTTATTATTTCTTAAAAACCAGTTTTTAGTTTTAACAGCGGGAATTAATTTTAAATTAGTTTCTGCCACTTTTGTGTTTTGAATTTATAAAAATGGATTCCATATTTAGAATCAGGAGGTCCAAATTTTTTAAATAGGTAAATTATATTTTTAGACATTTTGAATAATTATTTCGGTCGACATTTTATTTACCATGGTAAAATGGTAAATTCGGTAAATGAGGGTGAAAAAACATAATTATAATAATACCAATTTACCCTAAAACGTGTCCTAACCCTATTAGTTGATACATGTCCGACCATGGGCATCTTTGGGTCGATTTTGGGACCCCATGGTGCCACTTGTAAGTGATAATTACACTTTATATTAACTAAGTTATAGTATAATAAAAGATGACATAAGAATAAATGTTTTAGCAAAAAATATTTACATATGGATATATATGATATCATTTTGACTATTAATATTCATAAAAATTTATAAAAATATTTCCTACATCATTTTATTTTTTTATAATTTTTAGACATTTAATAAAAAAAAATTATTTATGACACAATAATGATGTAGAGTTTACATCATTAATAAATGATTTAAATAAACAAGATTATAAAGACCAAAACAATACCCATAAGCTATCCAATTCATATTGGATGATTTCATTTCGATCATGAGTTTCTTATCTTTATCTTTAATGATTTTTGGACCTTTATAAACCAAATATCATTATATAATTAAATAATATTTTCAATCCTTCCTAAAGAGCCCCTCCTCCCCCTTATAAAAGGACACCACTTCTAAAAAATTCCCCACACCTCTCAAGCCTTTTGACTCGTCCAAACTCTGAAAAATTAATCTTCCTACACTCCTACCCTCCTCCAAGAATCCTTACCTTATAAAAAAGGCACTTCAAGAGTTTTTTGTTCAAATCAAAGGGAGTTACCCAAATTAAAGGTAACGATTTCTCATAGCTTCTTTTCTTTTATTTTACTTCTCTAACCCCTAAAATCTTCATATTATTTTCTTTTGTAACTACACCAGTCTACTCAAGATACTAGGATATTGTTATGAGAATTATTCAAACTACACTTACACACACCTCCATCTAATGGGTGAAGAACACAATGTTTCTGTGGATGGCAACCAAACGCCTCACGAAACGATGATTGTTCAATTATCTCCTACCACCTCTCATGGTGGCCATTATGATGGCACTGTAATTAAATAAGATATTAATTATATTTATTTTATATATAAGATTATATAATTCCATTTTATATCATACCATTATTTGTTTCATGTTTTATATATATAAGATAATTTCATTTGAGGAAGTGCGGACTACCTCCCCCTCAAAGTGATATGATGCGTGCATACCATACATTGAATGTATAAAGGATGGTTTTAAGGAACATAAGTAACAAATATAATATATTATATAATAATGTAATAATAATATACATATGTATCATTTTGTTTTGATTCCTTTTAAAATGAAAAATGAAATGGAAGTAGTGTTTGTACGTACGTACGGATTACCGTCTCCATGAACATGATAAGATTCATTTCCCCATCATATCCATTAAAGACTAATTATCATATGATGATTAAAATTAATGTTTAAGGAAATTATATCATTCTGGATATAAATAAGATATAACCTATCCATAACAAACATGGCTTATGTAACAAAGCATATAAAGGAAAACGAATCAGTTATCACCCGAAACGACGATAATACTAAAATATTATTAACAAATCCATATTAAAAGATCATATATGATATCATATTTATATATCTGATTCTTTTATAATTTAATATCAATTATGTAACTATTATACAGGATGCTAACCTACCCTCGACAAAGGAAAAGTACAAGATAAGGGTTTATTTCACTATCTCTTCATTATCCGAGGTTGTTTATACGTAATTATCTACTTGGACCTCTTTATAATCCACATCCATGTTTCTTTAAAATGTATTTTAAATCATTTTTACTATTTTATAGACTATGGGTTAAACTCTTTTTAACCTTTTTGACTTTTTATAAGATGTTTACAAAGGAATCTTTCTGTCGCTTTCCAAACAAGGTATTTTTTAACGTTTTCAACAAAATTAAGGTAAGAATGTCTTTTTTTAACTAATATGGTGTGTGTGGCTATTTTCTGCCATTATAAAATTGTCTAAGCTTCCGTTACAAGATTATAATAATATTTTCAATTTAAACGTTTTCTTTTATAATTACGTGGCTTTTAAATGATTTCAAAAAAAGAGTTATTTGTCTCAAATAGTTTTTTATTTCATCTATGTCAACATCCATCAATGTATTTTAAGCTTATTTGAAGTTGATTTATTATGATACAAAACATCTCTATAGTATTGAAGGTTTTTTGATATGTTTGACTGCAGATTTGTTATTTTTATACCATTCATGGTTTATGGAGAAAGTATTGACATTTTGTATGCTAGTTTTAATATGAATGTTTATGTTAGGTTTAAACCTATTCATATGAGGAATGCATTAGACATAATAAGTGATGGGTGGATCCCTCTATAGCTCCCCGATGCATCGGTAGGTCCCATGAGACAATCTAGTGTCTTTTCACAAGGTCTTGACAAAATATTATTTTTAGTCTTGGCACAAGGCCTTGACTATGTGGTTGTGATAGTATAGCATTATGCATTCCATCATTATAAAAGTGGTTATTAATATTTCATGTGATTATTCAACTAGTAGAATATCCATGTGAATAAGTAAATGGAATTATTTTATTTTATTTGTTCCATATTATGCTAAAGTTCATGTTTAAAAAGCTTTTGTTTTAGTTATATATTGCCTTAAATTTTTGTGCTTATTTATGAAAGTTTCCTTTATATTGTTATCTTTACTGGGCATCTGAGCTCACCCCTTTCTATTTTTTATTTTTCCTAGGATATGAAGAAGTATTTTATGAATGACCTGTTGGGATAGTATTTGGGGATATGAGTGTGGACTATTGAGACTATGTTGTTGTAATTTTCATTTTTCTGATGTAATGTAAGACTTATAAATATATCTATTTTTTCCAAGGCTACTGAACTAATTGGTCTTTCGAGATTTTATCTTTCTTGTGATCATGACAATGTTATGTAATAATGCACCGACTCTGGGTAACTAGGGTCGGGCATTATAGTTGGTATCAGAGGATGTTTAGTACAAACCTTGGATGCTCTATTTAGATAAACTCTGATTAGATCACATAGCCCAAAGACAAACTTTGAGGATTAGTATTGAAGAACTTCCTAGAATTTTGGTATTGTAAAGATTTTGTGATTTTTCCAAGAAATACATCCATGTATGGATACAAGAAGGTAGAGGCGGCTCTGGCACAAATGTCCCTAGGGGTAAAACTTGAAAACACCGCTTTGAGCTAGACTTGAACGGGAACTGGTGCACGACAACGGGCCCTGCTGCACTCTTGGTTACAACACTCCCTGGGGATATGCTTAGGATAATTCTCATTTTATTTACAAAACATTATTAAGGGTTTATGAGTATATACTTCCTCAAAGAAAATATTTTTTTTATGATAGTGGATTATAGCCATAAATAGTTCAATTTATGTTAATTTTTTTACAAGTATGGAATTATGTATTCTGATTCACAAACTGATCTAGTTTATGCCATTGTATAGAAATGGAACCTGGTGGAAGGAATGGAAACTGTATCAATGAACGCACTCCATGAAGGGATTTCCCTCCTCCTCAAGATAATTATAGTGGAGCTGGTGATCCAACTCGTGTTGATCAGCTAATCACCATACTGGGACAACTCACTCAGGTTATGAATAATAACCTTACCCGTATGGAGCTCCCTGATCCACAGCGTGGAGGATCAATGTTAGATTGATTATGTGGCAGAAAAAAACCAACATTCAGTGGGAGTACAAATCCATTGGTAGATGAGCAATGGATAAGTTATTTAGAGAAAATATTCCATGCCTTGGGGTGTAGCCAAAGGAAAAAAGTTATCATGGCAGTGTACCGCCTCAATGGAGATGATGACCAAAGGTGGTCATTGATTCAAAACACCAAGGAAGGTTATGAAGTATCAAATATGGAATGGAGGGAGTTCAACGATCTTTTCATAGAAAAATAATTTCCTCGTGACCATCAAGGAGATATGGAAAGGTAATTTCTTAGTCTTAGACAAAAGGAGGATGAGAATGTCGCAACGTATGAGGCTAAATTTACAAGGTTAGCGAGGTATGCAGCAGATTATATACGTAACCCAAGAAGTAAGATTGATCATTTCTTTGATGGGTTAAAACGGTTTCTCCATCGAGCATTAGTCTCACAAACCTTCTCGTTGTATGAAGATATTGTCTCATGCGCTATCAAGACATAAGAAGAATACTCTATGTCTTATTACTATAAAGCAAATCATGAGAAGAAGAGATCTGCTGATCACTCTGGAAATGGAAATAAGGGGAAGAAGGAAAATTTTGATTATCCATCCTGTAGTAAATTTGGGAAGAAACACCCCAGTACATTCTTGAACGGAATGGGAGTCTATTACAAGTGTGGTGAAAAAAAGGTCACCAAGATCGTGATTGTAAGGGGAAGAAAGAAGCTACCGATGTTCAGTGCTACAAATTCAGGGAGATGGGACATTATGCAAATGAATTTACTAAGCGTTAGGGGAACTTACCTTAGAAAAGGCTAAGGGATCAAGGCCCAGCTTATGTTATCACTACTTCTGAGGTAGAAGCTCCGAAAGACATAGTGGCAGGTAATTTAATGGTTTCCTCAAGTTTAGAAAATGCCTTATTTGATTATGGGTCATCACATTGTTTCATATATTCCTAGTTTGCTGAGAAAATTAGATATTTTCAATTTGATTTAACAAGGGAGTTGTTATTCAAAACTCCTAAGGGAAATATCATTGCTACAAAGTTATGTGGATCTGTTCCCATTAGTGCATATAAATGTTCTTTATCTGTTGATCTCATCTTCATACCCATGATTGAATTTGATATAATCCTTGGTATGCATTGGCTTTCAAACCAGGATGTGAAGATTTATTGTAAGAAGAAGGAGGTTATGATTTTTGATGATGATGATAAAGAACACCTTATCTTTAGGTCAGAATCGTCACCACCTCATTCATCTCTAGATCCACCCCCAGTAGCTCAACTAATTTCAATTATTGGGAAGGAAGATAATGAAATAACTATTGTTAAGGAAAGGAATGTTCAAATATAGGATGTACCTATTGTGAAAGAATCTGTAGATGTGTTTCCAGATGATTTACCCGAACATCATACAGAATTAGAAATTGATTTTTCCATTGATTTAATTCCTGGTTCAATGCCCATATAGAAGACCCCTCATAGAGTGGCCACTGTGGAATTAGTTGAACTAAATAAACAACTAGAGGAATTTAGTAATAAGGTATTTATTTGCCCTTGTTTTTCTCCATGGGGAGCCCCTATCCTTTTTGGTAAGAAAAAATATGGATCAATGAGGATATGTATCGGCTACAGGGAAATAAAAGCTATAACAATAAAGAAAAAATATCATCTACCTCGCATTGATGATTTATTTGACCAACTGCATGGAGCTCAATAATTTTAAAATATTGACCTTCGATCTGGATACCATCAGTTGTGTGTGAAGAAGGAAGACATTCTAAAAACAACATTTTGAACTAGGTATGGGCATTACGAGTTAACAGTAATGCCTTTTGGGATGACTAATGCACCCTCTATTTTCATGGATCTAATGAACAAATTATTCAAGGAATATCTCGATGACTTTTTGGTGGTATTTATTGATGATATCTTGATATACTCCAAAAGATAAAAAGATCACGAAAATCAATGGTGCATTATCTTGAAGAAGCTGATAAGACGTGAATTATAAAGAAAGTTAGAAACTGTGAATTCTGGCATTAGAAAATTTCTTTTCTTCTCTATATTGTCTCTTAGGATAGAGTCTTTGTTAGTCCTTCTATGACCATGGAAATTCAAGAATGGCCAGCCCGGGCGAGTATAACTGAGGTACGCAGTTTTATTGGTTTAGCAGGTTATTATCGGCATTTTGTCTAGAATTTTTCTTGATTGGCTAACCCATTAACGAAGATCACACGTAAACGGTTTAAATTTCTTTGGACAAAAGAGTGTGAATTTTTTTTGAAGAACTGAATAGAAGATTAGTCAATGTTCCCATATTGACTCTACCATCAGGGAATGATGGGTTCATTCTTTATAGTGATACATCGAAGAAAGGACTTGGTTGTGTCCATATGCTGAATGATTGGGTTATTGCCTATGCATAACGATAACTATAAATTCATGAGAAAAACTATCCTACTTAGGATCTTGAGATAGCAGTTGTAATCTTTGCTTTGAATATTTGTAGACACTATCTCTATGTTGAAAAATGTGAGATTTATATTGATCACAAGAGTTTGAAGTATATTTTCTCACAAAATGAACTCAACATGAGGCAAAGGATATGGATTTAACTACTCAAGGATTATGATTTCATGATACACTACCACCCGGGGAAGGAAAATACGGTGGCGGATGCTTTGATCAGAAAGGATCATGGTGTTTTGAACAAGATTAGAGTTGAGAGGGATCCTATTTTCATTGATCTGGTAAATTTGGATATGGGAATAACCATGGAAGGTGAAACATTGATACTTTTTCAAATGGTTTCCAAACCATCTTTACTAGAAAGGATAAAGACTTCTCAGACTAATGATGAAGAATTTCAAAAGAAAATTAAAGCTGTGAATGATGGGAGATTAAATGACTTTGTATATGAAGATGGAATTTTGAAATTTGGGAAGAGACTTTGTGTTCCCGATATACCTTATTTAAAAAGGGAATTGTTCGATGATTCTCATAGTTACAATTTCTCTATACACCATGTGAGTACCACGATGTATAGTGATTTGAAGGAACATTTTTGGTGGGACAACATGAAGAGGTAGATTTCAGATTTTTTGTCATGATGTATGGGTTTTTAACAAGTGGAAGATGGAAGGAAACAGCCTGGTGGAGTATTGAAACCTCTTACCATACCCGAGTGGAAATAGGATAATATCACGATGGACTTTGTAATGGGACTACCAAAGACTCCAAGAAGGAACGATGCAATATGGGTCATTGTTGATCTTCTTACCAAGTCAGTAAATTTTGTTGCTATAATGGAGGATTTTCTACTTAAATGTCTAGAAAGACTATATATTAATGAAGTTGTGAGATTTCATGGATTACCCCTGTCGATTGTTTGTGGTCGTGATCCCCGTTTTACTTCAAGATTCTGGAAAAGTCTATAGAAATCCCTGGATACTAAAAATCGTTTGAGCATTTCCTACCACCCCAAAACTGATGGAAATTCAGAACATGCTATTCAAACATTAGAAGACATGTTGAGATCTTGCTCACTTGACATTCAGGGTACGTGGGATCAATATTTACCTATGGTATAATTTTCCTATAACAATAGCTTCCATTCGAGTATTCGGATGGCACCGTATGAAGCGTTATATGAAAAAAGATGCCGCACACCAACCTGTTGGGATGATGTTGGTGAATGAAAAATCATAGGCCCAGAAATGATTGAAGAAACAATGGAAAAGGTGAAGGTAATCCAAAACCACATCAAAGCATCTCAAAGTAGATAGAAGAGCTATGTCGATAACCGAAGGAAGGATTTGGAATTTCAAGTATGAAATAATGTTTTCTTGAAGGTATCTCTGTGGAAGGGAGTTATACATTTCGGTAAGAAGGGTAAATTGTATCCCAGGTAAATAGGACCATTCAAAATTATAGAATGAATTGGGGTTGTAGCTTATCATTTGTCAATGCCGCCAAATATCCCCAAAGTTAACGACATGTTCCATTTATCACTGTTGAGAAAATACATGCCTAACCCAATGCATTTACTCAACTATGAGGAATTAGAACAGGAAATCGATATGTCTTATTGAGAAGAGCCCGTCAGGATTCTTGATATAAGAGATGAAGTGCTAAGAAACTGAATGACTCCTCTAGTGAAATATCTATGGAGAAACCATAAGAAGGAAGAGGCAATGGGGGAACCCGAGGAACATATGATGAAGAACCACATGTGTCTTTTTAGGCAGTAATATTCTTGAAATTTCGAGGGAGAAATTATTCTAAAGATTGGATAATGTAACACTCCAAACTTCCATAGTATGCTTCCCTTTGAATAATGCAATAGCTTGTATTGTACACAACTTTGAGATTCTAACACACTGTGGCCAATCAAACTAGCCGTAATGAATAGTAATACCCACTTTTTGAAGTATTATAAATTTTAACTTTCAAAATGGAATTCAATTTTAGATTCTGAATATTTAAATTAGCCTAGGGTGAAATTTTGGTATTTTTCTAAAAACATTCATATTTTGATGAATAGTGAATATTAATAAATTTTAAATAAAAACAGCTTTTTTAATCAAAATAAATAATAGTGAAAAAATATGAATTTGAGTTGTTTTAAAGTATATTTAGAATATATTTTTACTATTTAATACAATGGAGGTCATTGGACATAATTTCACATTTAAACCAGACATAAACAAGTGTCAATCTTTTGATAGTTATTATTTCTTAAAAACACGCTTTTTGTTTTGACAGCAGGAATTAATTTTATATTAATTTCTACAACTTAAGTGTTTTTAATTTACAAAAATGAATTCAATTTTTATAATCAGGAGATCCAAATTATGTAAATAGGTAACTTTTATTTTTAGACATTTTGAATAATTATTTCGGTAAATATTTTATTTACCCTGGTTAATTGGTAAGTTCGGTAAATAAGGGTAAAAAATAATATTATAATAATACTAAATTAACCTAAAACTTGTCCTAACCCTATTTGTTGATAAATTTCCCACTAGAGGAATCTTTGGGTTGATTTTTGGACCCCATGAAGCTACTTGTAAGTGATAATGACACTTAATATTAATTATGTTAATGTAAACACAAAAATGACATAGGCATATATCTTTTATAAAAACAATTGTTACATAGGGTTATATATGTCATCTATTCGACAATAAATATTAATTAAGAAGATAAAAATATTTCCTACATCATGGTATTTTTTTTAATTTTTAGACATCTAATAAACAAAATATAGTATGAGACTATAATGATGTAGTGTTTACCTCATTAATAAATGATTTAAATAAATAAGATTACAATAACTAAAATAATACCCAAACCTGTTCAATTCTTATTTTATGATTTTATTTCGTTCATGAGTCATCTTTTCTTCATCTTTTATGAGTTTTGGACCTTTATAAACCGAATATATTTATATAATAAAATAATATTTTCAATCCTTCCTAAAGAGCCCCTCCTCCCCCTTATAAAAGGGAACCACTTCTATCCAATTCCTCACATCTCTCAAGCCATTTGGATCATCCAACCTCCTCCCAATTAATCTTCCTACATCTTTATCTTACTTTTTGAAGCTTAACTTAGGAATAAAGCACTTCAAGAGTTCTTTTTCGTTCAAACTAAGGGGAGTTACCTAAATTAAAGGTAACGATTTCTCTTAGCTTTATTTCTTTTATTTTACATCTCCAACCCCTAAACTCTTATTATACTTTTATTTTGTAAAAACACCAGCATAATCAATATAATAGGATATTATTAGTATAATTATTCGAACTACACTTACACACACCTCCATCTAATGGGTAAAAAACATAATGTTTTTATGGATGGCAACAAAACACCTCACAAAACGATGATTGTTCAATTATCTCCTACCACCTCTCATGGTGGCCACTATGATGGGAATTTAATTAAATATGATATTAATTATATTTAATTTATACATAAGATTCTATAATTCCATTTTATATCATACCATTATTTTTTTCCAGTTGTATATATATACGATAATTTCATTTGAGGAAGTGCGGACTACCGCCCCCTCAAAGTGATATGACTCATTCATACCATACATGGAATGTATAAAGGATGGTGTTAATGAACTAAAGTAACATATATATGATATTATATTATACTGTAATAATAATATACCTATGTATCATTTTGTTTTGATTTCTTTTAACTTGAAAAATGAAATGGAAGTAGTGTTTGTACGTACGTACGAATTACCGTCTCCACAAACGCGATAAGATTCATTTCCCCAACATATCCATTCAATAATAATTTTCATTTGATGATTAAAAGTAATTTTTATGGACTTTATATCATTCTGGATATGAATAAGATACAACCTATCCATAAAAAACACGACTTACGTAACAAATCATATAAAGAAAAACGAATCAGTTAACACCCGAAATGACAATAATACTAAAATATTATTAACAAAGCAATATTAAAAGATCATATATGATATCATATTTATATATTTAATTCTTTTATAATTTAATATCAATGATTTAACTATTAAATGAGAGGTTAAAATACCCTTGACCAAGGAAAATTACAAGGTAAGGCTTTATTTCACAGTCTCTTCATTATCCCCGGTTGTTTATACGTAATTATCTACTGAGACCTCTTTTTCAGTCACATCCATGTTTCTTAAAAATGTATTTCAAATCATTCTTAATATTTTATAAACTATGGGATAAATTAATTTTTACCCTTGTTGACTTTTTATATGATTTTTATAAATGAATATTCATGTCTCTTTCCAAACAAGGTCCTTTTTAACCTTTTCAAAAAAATTAAGGTAAGAATGTCTTTTTTTAACTAATACGGCGGGTGCAGCTATTTTCCGCCGTTATAAAATCGTCGAAGATTACCTTAAAAGCTTATATGAATATTTTCAAATTAAATGTTTTATTTTATAATTATGTGACTTTTAAATGATTTAAAAAAAAGTGATATTTCTCTCAAATAGTTTTGATTTCATCTATGTCAACATTCCTTTGATGGATTTTAAGCTTATTTGAAGTTGATTTATTATGCTACAAAACATCCATATAGTATTGATGGTTTTGTGATATGTTTGACTGTGGATGTGTTATTTTTCTTCCATTCATGGTTTATGGAGAAGGTATTGACATTTCGTATGCTATTTTTAATAAGAATGTTTATGATATGTTTAAACCTATTCATATGAGGAATGCATTGGATAGAATAAGTGACGGATGGAGCCCGCTATAGTTCCTTGATGCATAGGTAGGTCTCATGAGACAAACTAGTGTCTTGGAACAAGGCCTTGACAAAATCTTATTTGTAGTCTTAGCACAAAGCCTTGACTATGTGGTTATGATAGTCTGGAATTATGTATTCCGTCATTATGAAAGTGGTTATTGTTATTGCATGTGATTATTCGACGAGTAGGATATCCATGTGAATAAGTAAATGGAATTATTTCATTTTATTTCTACCATATTATGACAAAGTTCAAGTTTAAAAAGAATTTGTTTTTGTTATAAATTTCCTTAAATGTTTATGCTTATTTATGAATGTTTCAGCTATATTGTTATCTTTACTGGGCATCTGAGATCACCCTTTTCTATGTTTTATTTTCCCCAGGATGTGAACAAGTATTTTTGGAATGAACTACAGGGATAGCATGTGGGGATATGAGTGTGCACTATGGAGACTATGTTGTTGTAATTTCCATTTTTATGATGTAATGTAAGACTTATTAATATATCTAGTGTTTCCAAGGCTACTAAAATAATTGGTCTTTTTATAATTGATCTTTCTTTTGATCATGCCAATGTTATGTAATAATGAACTGACTCTGGGAAACTGGGGTCGGGGAATTAAATAACACCTTAAAATTTTATTTTAATAAGGAATTATTAGTATTTTGGTGTTTAGATGTTCTATGGGGATAATATATGGAAATATTTGTAATCACGTGATTATGGTATAGATTTAAAATAAATAAAAATTTATTATTCATGAGGATGTAGAGATTTTGAATCTAATAAACCATGTGGTAAGTGGTTTTTCTCTCAATGTTATTTATATGGGAAACCGTCCCTATTTACATCTTATTCCATTTATATGAGGTAAATATTTCAAATGATTTTATTTTATGACACATATGATTAAACATAAACATATATTCATCTCCATCTATGGTGATTTATTTCATGAAGTGTTCATTTTAATGTTCCAATCGTGGAATGGGATTTATATTAAAATCTCACAGTTAATCATGATTTCTCATTATCATATTTACAATGATAAAATTTTATGAAAATAATATAAAAAATCCCATGAATGTTATTATAATATGTTTATTTATTATTATTAATTTTTTTCGTATCATTTTATTAACATTAAAAACTAAAGATGTTCAAATAATTTTTTAAGGAAGACTGACTTTATTTATTGCGTAAGTTGAAAATTCTTTTTCAATAATATACATGTTTTATAAAAATGTTTTAATTGTTATCCTATTATTTATAAAAACATATTTTTTTCAATTTGTTTATTTTTATAAAAAACGATTTATGGAATCTCTTTATCATTTTTTAGATGTGGAACTCTTGGATTTTTAACTCAAATTTGAAAGGAAATATATTTGACTTGCACAAAATGAATTGAATTTATAATGGTAATGATCAATAAATGATTTGAAGATTCTTTAAGATGTTTCAGATATTTCATTGAAAGAAACAATTTTCAATAGTAATTTTTTTATTTTAAATATGTTATTCCAAAATAAGAAGGGTGTTTTCTTTAACAAATATCCAATGTTATATTATTAAGTATTATAAATATTATGATAACATGTTTTTATGTTACTTATGATTTATTAGGTATATAATAAAATTTACTATACATATTCTTTATATATATTGTTTATAATTATGATGATGATATTTTTTATGAAAGCCTGTTTTTCCCATGATTTTTTCCATTATGAAATTTCAAATTTTTATGAAACCCATTTACTTTAAATGGATTATGATATATGATGAATTAATTATGATCATGTGGAACCTATATAAATGGATTATGACTATGAAATGGCTACTCCTTGAATTTTATTTCCCTCTAATGAATTAAGTAATGATAAAAAATAAAATTACATAATAAGTAATGGAATGGGGAGTGATCCTTGTTCAGTAAGGGACTGTATCCAAATGATTTTCATGGAAGTAAAACTTAAATAAGGATATGTTTAAATTTGGAGTGAATCCAATTCACCTGTATGTCTTATAAATGAGACATTATTAGTGATTTTATTTTATATTATTATTTTTATTTAAATAACTTATGTATTATGAAAAAATTATACTCTGATAGATCATATTCTTTAAATACTTTATGATTCATGGATTATGAAATTCAAATCATTATTCCAAGACTCAAGATTATGATCTATGAAATCTTGACTATCAATTGGGGATTTGTTATTTTTTAAAAGAGAAAATATAAAATAAAAGGAATGAAAACTGATTCATAGGGGTTGAAATGGATGAAGTATGAGGCATCTCCATCAGATAATATCCATATAATCAATATAAAAATATACACATATTATTAGGATTATTACACTATCATATGATCACATTGGAATGCAAAAATATAGGCAGTAATGTTACGCTTCCTCTACATGGGTACAATTTCCACAATCATAATGTGATATTTTTTTATAGGATATAATAGTGTTGATGGTATAGTAGGGGTTAATGGTGGAATTTATAAGGAACTTGATCACTGTGAGATAAGCTGATTCAATAACTAAAAGATTATTATAATTATTATTATTAAAATTAATAAAAAAATAATTTCATTGGATTTAGAACTTCTGGAACATCCATGCCCAAAAAGGAAAACAAGATCATGACCTAAGATTATCATACAATACATCCACATCACATAATAAATTTAATATAGGAAACATCATATTTAATCTATAAAGTAGATATTGGTTCCATCAATAAAAAATAGTTATCATGACTTCCATCCTAGATGTATTCATCTATAATGACTGGACATGAATTATGGATCGACATGAAATGAGATATGAAACAATTACTTCACATTAAAAAAATGAAGAAGTGAGAAGATTTATTTATTAATGTGGGAACAGTATCATTGATATCCATAATGAAAAAAATAATTCTATGTTTTCTAGTGGGAATAAAATCTTGAGTCCATGAAAATGAGTCGATCATGGTATGAGATACTCCATATGCATGTCCATCATGCTATGACATAATGAACTCATCAACTGCACTTAATGGTTTTCTAGGCCTCGGGTGGAAACCTAAGGAACACAAGATGATTGAAACCCAATCACCTGTAGTGAATATGTGAATGGAAAAACTAATTTTCAATTTAACCTGACATAATAATTTGGGTAAATTTTGAGTTACCCAATTTTTGGACTCCAATGTTAATGGGAAAGTCATGATTCCAAATTATTAAAATGAGAAAATTGATTTTTTCAGGTATACCTTTAAAGTAGATAATTTTAATCATGTCTTCTACAGTATAATCCACATGAATAATATTAAAAAAAATGAAATAATAATACTATGTGTGGGATAGGAAGATTAGATAAGACATTTAGGTGAATCCTCAAAGGATATTCCAAGAAAAATCATTTTATGTTCATCCTCAGGAGCAGCATTAATGTAATGGATTTGGGATGAATATTATCTGAAGTAGATTTCATTAACTAGACAACCATAAAATAATAGTTTAAATTAATCTAATTATATTTATAGAATTAAATATCATGAATTACAATGTCTCGTATTGAGTTTTGGAGAATATGATTAGATCTCCTGGTATTTTTTCCTCAAATTAAAGGCTGGTGGGAAGTTAGTAAAAATGAATAGATTATTAAGATATTTTTTCCCAAAATTAAGATCAAATTTTTTTTCAATGGATTCTTAGCTATGATTAGTCTATATACATTTCATATTTTCTTCCATGGGCCTTGGTCAAATGCACCCTTAGTCATTTGGCTTGGAAATTTTTTCCTAGATGGCATAGTGAAAATAACCTTCATGGTATATAGCTAAGGTGTAATAGTTGAATATATTTTCAATATTCATTATATTACTCTTTATAACTTTAAATATTTATGAAACATTCATTTGAATAGATTAGGTCATTCAATTAACTAAATGAATCTACCTCCAATGGATAAAAATGATTTTTGAAATTTTTTTACACGGATTAATCTATTGATAATACCATTGAAGTGGTGGATATAAAATCTCACATTGGTTAGTAGTGCTACAAAATTATCCATTTGAAAATTTATCCATGAGATATGATAAATATATTTAAAAATATTTGATATTATGACTATGAATTTTTTGAGATAAGGAATATAATTTTTAAAATTATAAAGGATTTGCCACTTCTTTGATAATACACAGTCATGATAATTTT
This sequence comes from Viscum album, assembly GCA_963277665.1. Lineage (NCBI taxonomy): Eukaryota > Viridiplantae > Streptophyta > Magnoliopsida > Santalales > Viscaceae > Viscum > Viscum album. The sequence goes on along the minus strand of OY728119.1, from coordinate 762,518,988 downwards.
TATAATATGAATGGAGTTACTAGAACCTAAATGGAGAAATAAATGAAATTAGAAAAAAAATTATATGATATTACCAAGAAACCAATTAATTCCTTCATCTTAATGTTCAAACCATATGTAATTCCATTATTTAGATTTATTCTAGTGGAATCCTATGAAAGTAATATGTTTCTCTGTAGGAGTGGATCCCATTGATAAATTCCCCTGTGTAAATTAAAGAACTCAAATACCTTATCCATATCATATATATTGAACTATATAAATAAGATTCATTAGAACATGAGATCATAAACCCACTCCAAATAACCACATTTTCTACAAAATTGATAATGAAACCCTTTTTTAACATGATATGAGCCTTATCTGTATAAAATATTTTAATAATTTGGGAGAGAATCACATTTCCATAAATATCATAAATCATTTTTATTGATAGGTCAATGGTTCCTTGGATTCTACTTCCATTAATTAATATAGGTTTTTCATGAGTTATATGAATGGGAATATGGTTATCATGATTCCTATTAAATATAGTAGCAATCACTATGTATGCAAAATGACACAATCTATTATACTATAATTGGATAACCTCATTGCATTGATTCTCCATAAATATGATGACCAAAATGGGTGAAACTATTACAATGTGATTACTGACACCTTAGAAATTATTTTTTATAGCTTAAATGTTGTAGTTTTTTATGATTCAAAATATTGAGGAGTAGAAAGAAAATTGAAACTAGTTAGGGCCTAGGGAACATTACAGATTTCGATATTTGAGGGCATTGATAATTTCATTTCCTTTTAGAATGGATTCCATGATATAATAAAATTGATCATGAACATAACGCGGTGTGTTGTGGAAAATATACTCATCCACCACCACCAAGAAACCCCCCTCCACTTGGTATCTACCTAGGTAATGAAATCAAATTTGCGAAAAAACCCATAATAGGACATGTAATATTGACAATGTTGGAGTATAACCTTTCTTTGAGATGCATGGTGGGAATTAATATGATTATTATCTATCTAATACATGTTCCAATGTATGAAGCATTGAAGTCACCCTCCCTTAACTACATACCCCTAGGCCATTATATGGCTAAAATTCCCATGAAAGGAAAACATTTCACTACGATTCATCCTTTAATGTGACAATTGGAAGAATAAATCATCATTTTTGTAGTCTTGAATTATTTTATCAAGATAAACAATCACCATATAGAGTATATTAGTTATAACTATGACTCTGTTGGATGATCCTCTACATAAATATATTACTCTTCTACTACTTCAACTATCTTTGGAGAACCACCGAAGACTATTTCTAGATATGAAGAAACCATGATGAACATACCATCTCTTTGAAATTTTCCATTTCTATTCGATGGTAAGATAAAATGAATATACTCCAAATCATATATGAATATTTTACCAAGAATATAAATGTATTGATATGAGATAGAGGGCACATTTTCTTCTTTAATATAGAGTCCATGAAGCTATAAATATTGGATAGGTTTCTCATAACTCTTCATATCTTACTCGAGATTCGGAGTCCTCCCTATTTTTTATTACACTAGGTAAAATTACTACATTCTTACCCAAGATTAACAGGGTTATTATGAAGTGAAAAGGATTTTAATTATTTCATTTTATTTAGGATATAAGTACCTTCATTTTTCATAGTTTTGTCAATAATATTTTTGATGTCTCAAACCATGAATCCAGAAATTTGTCTATGTTCAAAGGTCAACAGAGATTCTAATATTAAACTTTTTCTAAAAATATCACATTTTTAATACGTCATAATCATGTTAATTAGTGTTCTGGTATTTACGACCTTAATTTTATTTTGTTGGGAAGAGGAATTTATTAAATTAGGTTGCAACTAATTTTCCAAGAATACTCATTTGTGAGAATTTGTAGTTATCCATGAATGTAGTTCATAACATGAGGAACAGACTCAATAGTCCTGATATTCTATGTTTTGATCATGGGCTCCAAGATAGTTAGAAAATTGGCATTATTAATTTACATTACATTATGAGGAATGTTATTTCAACTGTAGCTCTAACACCTCTATAATTCAAAATAATGATGGAAATCAAGAAGAATTGTGAAATCCATATACAGGGAATGCATTAACATTGATATGAAGTTCAATAAGGTTGATCCTTGAACTAGATAATTTCACCATATTTGGAGATGTGGGAATATAATTTGTCTTCCTGTAGATTCCAATAGTTTGGGGGATGTAGGCATGTCGTAAACAATATCGTTGAGGATCCCTAGTAAGATAAAATCCCTTTGTATGTAGTAGTAATAACCTTTAGTGGAGAATTTTGAAGGTCAATATGAGTCTTTTAATTTTATAAGTGAATTAATTTACAAAAATTTAGTAGGACCTAAAACTGTGATCCCACCACATCCATCTTTATGGATGGTGAAACAAGAATTACTACCATAGTGGGAAGTTCCCAATTCTAGAAAGCTGTATCCTCCACTATATAAGGGTTTATGGATATCACAATAAGGGAAGAAGGACCATTATGTTTAGTCCCACCATATTTGATCACTTCTTCCAGAGAGTTAAAAAACATATTTTACCTTCAACCAAGAAATTCTACTCCAGATCAGTAGATATGGGGTTCCCTTAGGAAGGAACATGATGTTGAATACTTATACAATAAATATATAATATATAGAACCTTGATTTATAAACCCAACAGATGATTGGACCTTAAAATGTGACTAGTATCAATATCTTTCAGACATTGAATACAAGACATTCTTTAAGAAATAAATGCATATTTCCACATGTAGAGTGATATTGGAAATGTGATAAGTTTGATTGAACTGAACACAAATGTGAGTGACCATTGTGAATTAAAAATGACGGGTTTCTTCAATATCATAGGGGAAATGGAAAAGAGTCTATGAAATTATAAATGATTCGTATGTTTTGAAATTTAAGGGGGGTGTTTTGGTAGTGAGTCTATAGTGATGATAAATAATAATTCTTAAACTTACGAACATCAAAATTCTAAATAAAGAGATTAAATGTCTATTGATTAGTGGATATATCATATAATATAAATTCCCTAATGAAGTCAGGTTCCGTAATGAGGTTGATATGGAATGAAATTATATTGAGGATAATGATAGAAGATGGTCTACAAATTTTCTAGTTCTAGACAAAACTAATGAAAATCAATATATTTGGGACAAAATTATCTAATAAAGAGTCTGTGGAGAAAAACTTATAGGAGTAATCTTCTTCAAAATATTCTTTTAATATTAATATAGTTTCGTATCCATCTGAATATTCTAATGAATTGAAATCTAATGGAGTGGATAGATCAAAGGAATCATGTATCAAAGAACAAATTATCCCCCTGAGATAACCTCTTTGAATGACCTATACTAGGATATGGAAGTGACCAAATGAGCCAAGACAATAAGAGAATGTCGAAGGACCCCATATATGAGGGTAAAATAGAATTCCACCTGTTGAAACATGATGGGGAGTGGAGCTAGATTGGTGGGGTGAATCAAGAATTTCGAGAAGCGTAGATAGATATCTAAGAATATGGATCTTTTACTAACCAAGGAACACTCAGAAAAGTTCTATCATTGATTACATGCTGTAAGAGGATGTGTGTGTGGGAAAATATCATTGTCCAAATAGAGATAGATCTTCCCTTTGGTGTGGTAATATAAGATACATGACATGTCTGGTGTGGTTTTTAAATGTTAGGAAGATTTTCTCGTACCCTTATCCTCCAGCTAAATTTATATGATCATTATTGTCTCTCTTAATTAACATTATAGGGAATATGATCTCACAAATTCTAATTTTTTTCTCGAAGAAATGAAAAATTGTTTAATGTATGATATTTCTACGAAATGATCTTGTTCTAGATACATAGTGGGAGATATGTATATCTACTATGAATAATATTTTCATATATCTATTTTTCTATAGACAAAAATGATATATGATTTTGGTATGGATTGTAATGTAATATGTATAATACTCATATATTAATATGTAATATGTATGTATGAAATTTATGGGTCACTCTAATAATTTACCATATATAGGCCAACCCTAAACGATCCATTATGATACATCTCTAATTAAAACATATTATGACATGGATGTGATTACTTCTACAACATCACAGTTTTCTCCCTTATAAACAGTGTGGGACTATATATTGTCATTTATCGATGGATTTAACTAGTTCAATAACCAAATAGTATGAGAATCCCAAGATTCCATTACAATTGTCACCAAGGGCCACACCGATTTTGTGTTTAATTTTGTTTTGGTTTTATCAACGGTATATAATGGTAAGTTAAATTAAATAAATTCTCTATTGACTGATTTTATGATATTTCATAAAACAATTAGGTATATTCCATACCATGATGTGTTTTTTTTTATACTTTTATAGAAGCTACCTAAGATATCCCAAACACATTTAATTAATCTTGGGTTGCTATATCGCTTGAAGGTAATTCTCGACCACAATAGGCCAAAAATTAGCTCCCTGGAATAACAAATACATAACAAGGAATCATTTTCATGATAAAGAAATAAAGAAAAGATACATCCACATAGGTATATGGCATTACCACTGAGTACATTAGATGATTGGAAGCACCAAATAAGTTGTTTTAATAGAACAAAAAGATCATCCATGTCACAAGCTTATAACATATCTCACCAACCAGAAAAAAACTCAACCATCATAAACTAGACATCTCAATATAATATAGGTAAATTTGAACACAAGGAAAAAATGACTATGTATGATCAAATATTAATCCATGATAATGAATCACACATATTCTAAATACTATATCAAAATGAAACAAGAACTGTGGCCAATCGTCTCTTTCTGTCATGAAAATTTCCATTTTATTACAATCGCCAATATACAAAAATTATAAACGAAGACCAATAAATACATTTCAGAGGACACTAAACTAAGAAGAAATATATATTTTCATATTAAAAAAATCGCGACAACAATCCTCCACAAACCCCATGCGTAAATGTTAAAATGAAATCCTTTTCAAGAATGTCTTAAACAAAACTATAAATATATTTTTTTTCCTTTTTATTTTCAATAAGACACATAATATCATAAATTTAATCCATTTTCCCTGGTAGAAAATCTATCCATATAAACCTAAATAATTTTTAGAAATAATAAATAATGGAAAATTGATCAAATTAAAATAAACATTTTCAAAACCATGACATCGAAACTACATTCATTTTATATGCAATAGAGAAAAATTATAGTACCCATTTTGAAATTCAATTAATTAAACAGTTAGAAAAATAAATCCATACATCCTAAAATAGTGGAAAATATATAAAAGGAATATCTTCATGAATAAAAACCATTAAAAAACTAGGAATATATAAATATACAGGTGTAATTAATCCCGGCCTAAAATAAAACAGAAATCTAAATAATATCCAATGTAGAAATAGAAAATGACTAATTATAAGTAGAGAGAATATCCACTCAACTAAAAACTTTAACTTAATATAATAAATTATATCACTATAAGGACAATGAAACAAATAAACAATATCATGGTTATGTTCCCATATATCTATGGTCAAGGAATAATAGGTTTATTATACTATATCATGAATGAAAAAATCATATCCAACAATAACCAACAATATAATTTTTCAAACTCATCTAATAAGATGAATTATATCAATTCATAGTAGTTATAACATCTATATATTAGTATTATTTAATTATTTTTGTATTATAATCCAAGGGATATATAGGGAGTCTCATTCGTAGGGGTGCTAGTAGTAGTCTTTCCCACCTGAGTACCCAAGAATCCCTTAAACAATCTAATGAGGTTTTTTATAACAATCATGAAGCCATGTATATCTAGTGTCAATAATAACATATATATATATATATCAAATAGTAATTATAAATTCATTTACAATAATGAATAATGGCATCAAATATCCTTGATAGCTTCATTAAAACCTATAATAACAAAAAAACATTTTTAAATACACATTTCCAAGTGGCTCAATTCATGAAAATATTTTCCTCATGAAAATCCATATTACATGGTTCTAATTTGAACATTGGGAATGTAATTTATAAACCAAATTAATCATTCATCTCTTACTAACAAAACCATGAAATAATTATTTTTATACAATTTAAAAATATTACATTCTTCATGAATATTACTCAACCACATTAAAAACTCAATATCAAGAAAATAAGTTGAAAATTATAAAGAATGTATTGAAAGTAAATTCAACGTCATAAAATTAAATCATGTATCTCTTTCATAATTTTTTATAAAAACATAGGTTTTATCCCTTTTGAATAATTATTGACCGAAAAACTATTTTTTACTAATTTTCCATAGAAACAGATCATAAAATATTTTAACAATCATTAATATGTGTACTAGAATATATTTTTCTTTATGTTGTTTAGGGGATTAGAAAAAATTGGAACGAAATATGTGATTTAAATTTAATGAGTTACATATGGATATATCTACCTAAAACAATGACCTACACATCAATCCTAGTCTCATGACAACCTATTATGGGTCCACTAGCACCAGATGGCATAATGGTGTTGGACCACAAGTATAGGGGCATGGCCCACTCTGAACATAGACCTATATCTGAAGTTGAATGGTGAACATAGACATTGACAACTCCATTCGGGAAATAATATACAACTCAAACAAAATATCTCGGTAAAGTGATAATATTCCACCATTCCATGGTGGAGTCATTACCACATTTCAAAGATTAAGTGAATAAAATTAAAACTGAAACACGAAAAAAATTTGAATACCTACCTCAGTTCCATGAAATTAATCCCTCTCTAACAATCTAAATTTGAGTTAGATTAGGGAGAGAAGATAATACATAGTGAGAGATCTCAAATCTTATTCTATGGACTAAAAAAATATTAACAAGGGGGGATATAATATATTACCCTATCAAACTAAAAAAAATTCATTAAAAAACACCAATATCCATTACCATGATTTGAAGAACCCCTTGAATAGGGGTTTATAATCATCTATACATCATCACATCCCAACTCATATGGGTTATGACACAAAAACCCCTAGGTAGAGAGTCTATCCCTTTTTTAAATATCATACTCGTGTGACCAATATTTGTTACATTACAGTCTCCTCTAGGGAAGTGACTAAATTGATAATCATAAATCTTCCTCGAGTGACCCATTAAGGTCACAATACTACATCCCTTAGGAAGTTTTCTATGTTTAAGGGCTAGAAACTATCATGATGTGAGTTACTTGGGTCACTATATAACCACTTCATACAATGTAACTCATCAGTTATCCACCCTAGACTAACTCCATGTGTCTTCTTTAAGGGAACTGACACCCCAAACATCCCAACACCCATTAAAAACATGACTCCATAAACACTCATAAAATAAAAAAAATACCCATGTTTAAAAATAAATAATGATATATTTTTTTTATAATTTCCTCTACACAAAAAAATTATCCATGAAATTATTATAGTGTACCCTTTGGGGAAAATAGTTACATAAAAAGGGATAAATAAATTATTAAGAATATTTATATAAACATCATAAAATCTTTTATCAAAATAGCATATAGTTTTTTCTGTCCCTACACATATAAAATGGAATTACCATAAATTATTACCAAATATATTAAATATTATCCCCAAACACAATGAAAACTAATAAAAAAGAGGGTTCCAATTATTGAGGAATCAAATAAAATATCTAAATATCTTTATGTTCAAAATAACCTAAAAATAACATACCTCTGATAATAAAAACCACTCATAACATATATAAAATTAAAAATAGAAATTAAAAGTAAGAAACCATAAACCATAAATCAAAATTATTTTAAATAAAAAAATTATACATTTTAAATCCAATCATTGATCAACATTGAAAACAGAACATTAAACCAAAATATTGAATATCTTATTTATTTGATAGAAATCAATATTTATTGTAATATAAAACCAAAATCTTATTTTAAACCCATGATATATTTATTTCCCGAAATTAATCCTAAAATATGAATTAAAAATCAAACATTTATCTATTAATAATCTGGATAAAATAATTTTACAAAATATAAAACCTTTAAAAACTATATTTCTTTATAAATTGCATTGGTATTAAAATTTTATTTAAAAAAATGAAAAAGGAAAAAATTTATTGAAACATATGTACCATTTTCCAATTATGTATATTATAATTACTTGACTTTTAATGAAAAATGTATACTATAAAAATTACCAAGTAACACCTTCACCATTTTGTTTCCCCTTGAATAATTCACAAAGCATGATTTATCAAACCTTTTTAAAATTGATTAAATTCAAACAATTACAATCCAATATTAATATATCCTACTAAAAAATATGAATTAATATACCCAAAAAATTATAGTAGGTATTTTATCATTAATGATAATGTTTACTAGTAAAAACCCATTTATTAAAGAAAAAACATGATTAAAATGATTTTCCGAATCTGTGAAAATCATTCGACCCTAAAAATGAAATATTTTCAAATCTACAACCATAACATATATTTTATCTCAAATTCATTCAATATATTAATATTAATAATTAATTACATGTCTAAAATCACTATTTCATTGAAAAACAATTATTGTAAGAGAATCAATCAATTTAAAAACCTTTTAATAATATAATGAGATTATATTCCATTCCTAAAAATCTTATAAAATTTACAAAATTCAATTCAAAAGGTTTTATTATAATACAAGAAAACACAAATTTTCATATCATTAAATTTAGACCCAACATAGGTAAATACAATTATACTTTAGGAAAACCATTTCAATTAATTTCACGCATAGAATAAACAAGGATAAAAAATATAACATATAAACACCATCATATTAATTGTAATAAAATACTATGATTGGTATAAAATTTTAGAAAATAATGAAAATGGAAAACCAAAAAAAACAGCACCATTAAATATACATGGCCCATGTGAATAGTATATAGTCTATTTATCCTTCTTATAGAACTCATTATTTTCTCTTTCGACATCCATTGAAGATAGAAATAATCCCATAACTATGGATAAATTTAAAATCGAACTAAAACTCAAAAATTCACATCTTACCCTGGATAATAATATTTTCTTAATAAATATAATGGTAACTAATCTACTCATGATCAACCTCATGGGTTTCAATAGTCTTATCATATGTCTATATTGATACCCCTAATAACATAAAAAATATTTTCATATATACCATTTTCCATGAACTAACATTGTATACCCCTAACCCATGCAGCTAATATTATGTGTATCTTATATCAACTAGAATTCCATATAGCCATAGGCCGGTTGTATGTATCTATGAAATAATGTTTCTCAAATTGGAATAATCTCTAAAAAAACATGAAACTAAAAACTAAATGTTCAGTACGATAACTTATTATGTTAAATGATTAAAAATGATAACTAAACAATTTTAATACAAGGAAAACACAAAATAAGGAATAAATAAAAAACATGTATCAAAAACCATTAAAAAACTCAACCATTATATACTAAAAAACTCAATGTAATAGTAATAAATTTTATTATAAGTATTTTATTTCTTTTAATAAATGCCCGTGTGTAGCCTTTTCCAAGAAACTACCCCAGTAAACCACCGATCCGTGAAGGGTTAGCCTTGGAAAGAGAAACAACCTGGAAGGAGTCGTTGATAAATGATAATGAAGATAATCATGGAGGTTGAAAACCCGATCGATGCTGGTTCGACATAGCAATTTATCAGAACGGGTGGGTTGCACCTCATTTCATGAAACTAACAGAAACTGGGTTACTCGATATGATGGTTGCATCCCAAGGGATTGAGAAATTATCCCAAGATCATAATACCAATAATCAAACCCCACAACACCAAATGAATGGAACTATTGTATGTCTCCCCTTCACCACTATGCCACTGCTGAATTAGAATGTTAATTTCATGTCCAATATACATAAGGATGGTCAAAATGTGAACATTGATATGGAATCAAACATTCGATTAGTGTAATAAAAAATAAAATGAGTTATATTACCACCAATATCTATACATCAAGAAACTATTCCACATCCTTGACCCACAACCATACATGAATAGAAACCCCATGACTAACCAATCCATCTAAGCATAACTAAAAAAGAAAATGAAATATCAATAGTTGTGAGAAAAAAACTAGTAAAAGACCTCTCTAAACCAAATTCATATTCATTAAATGTAATTTTTGTCCAACTATTTTCAACCATAATTTTGTACATGTGGTCATCATTTTAATTTAAATAATTCACATTAATATATCACATAATCCATTTTTCCGGGGTTAATAAATCCATAAATTTAATCATAACCGTGTTTTAATTTTTTTAGATTTATGTATGTTTACAAGAATAGAAATTTTTTTAAAACTAATCATTTTATAATAATAACATTTTGAAATTCATTTAAAATATCACATATTATGGTATACATTTGTTAAATAATTCAAATTTTTCATCAGAAAGATAAAGATATACTTTTTCATATATAATAAAATCTCTAAATATATTAAATATATGCTTCAAAATCATAAAACTATTACTACCAAGGAATCATGCAGGTAGGGTTATAAAATTATTTACAATATTATGTAAAAATAAATAACTACTAGTCAGGAAATAAAAGAATGTTTATTACATGAAACAAAAACATCCTAAAAATTAAAAGAGAACTAACATAATATAAAATAACATAACAAAACCTACATAAATGAAAACTAAAATAAACTGCATCATTGGTGTGTCTCAAGGGATGTATGTATTACGAAACCTATGCTCATAAAAATCATTCAAGAAGTAACACGTAATATCTATCCATAACTTGTTATATAATGTTTCATGTATGAATATTGAGAGAACGATGTCAATTTTATGTGATAATATATTTAATATCATAGAATTTATTATATAGTGTTTAACTGTAATATCATGATATAGTATGGAATTTCTAGCAAAGAGGTACTTTTTGTAGTATTCCCTATAGTATAACCCAATCATTCAATAATAAATCAATATAGGTGGGTATTATATGAGGACCCATCCTTAAACATTACATAATCTGGAATTATGTCTAAACTTCACATTGAAGATCAATTTAGGTTTAGAGTTTTAGATAATTAGGCCATAACTATTACATAACAAATTGAATATTACAAGTGGACACTACTACCCAGTATCCATTTTTCATAAAATAAAAACTCCTATAAAGAAACAAGTCTACTTCCATGTTTTAGATAGCATGAAATTTCCTTGATAGCTTCTTTGACCCTATTAATCTTTAATTTATGTGGAAACCATTTCAAAAACATGGGATGATCATAAAAACCTTAGTAAGTGCTATAAAATAAGTAATAAAAACATAACACCATAAATAAATAAAAATAAATGAAACTAATACTTTTCAATCATAACCTAACTTACTAAATCATAAGATTAATGCATATCACATAGAAATGATAAATCATAAAGGTAAAATATTGCATTCATAACTTATATATATTGTAGCTATAACAGCTACATTGGGAGTCACACTTGGAATACCCATAAAGGTAAATTCCCTAAATATCTTAGAAGAAACATTAATGTTTACCTCTCTCACGTTACTGAAAGCATTGGAGTGTTATCTCAGGCTCACCCTCCCAAGGTTTATCATGGAGCCACCCGTATATGTAAACAATTCCCAATAACCATTACATATTAAGGGAATGTAAAACTATAAAAAAGGAAGATAACATTTCAACATTGAAATCCCAATTTATCATTTCAATATATTGACATAATCTATTCTTTATCAATCTAATTTCAAAACCATTTAAAACATTTAATAACGATATTTTTGAATCAAGGTGTCCCATACCACTTTGATGCTTTTAAAGGAATTAAAATTTTAAACAATTAATATCAATATAAATAAATCCTCAAATCCATTTTTAAAATTTGGACATTAATGAGAAATATTTAGAAGAATAAGTCATTAAAACATTTAAAATGACATTTTAGTTAAAGAGTTTTTAATAAAATGAGAGATAATTGAATAAAAATAATTCATGAATAAAATTGAATCATAGCATTTTAATATCATTATAATAAAGGGATTTATGATATAATATTCCAAAGGAAAGTATATACACCATATAATAGTGAACTGGTTCATGAAAACATTAATTTCTCAATGGAATGTAAATTGAGATGAAATCACTAATAAAGATGGTATCCTTGGATTACAGATAAAAAATGACATAATTATGTGTGAAAAATAATAATACACCCAACATTATTGGATATTAAGTGTAAAACAATCATTTGTTATTCACACGTATTCATAGAACAATATAATGAATAAGTATATGTTTAACCCAAATAATTGAAATTGGGTAAAGAAGTTCACTTATAGAAATTTGAATCCTAACAACGACACATTAAAATTTTGAAAATGAGTTGATGTGAGAGAAAAATGGTATCTCATCACTTAGACAAAATATTTACAGAAATAAAAATATACAAGAAAATATCCCTAAATTGTAAAATGTAAATTAAAAGACATAAAAAAGAAGTCTTTTAAAAAGAATAGGGTGAAAGGTTCTCTTACAGATTTGGTGACTTATGAAACATACACCCCATGAATGAATGATCATATAATAAAGATGTATGTACCAAAAAAGTAAAGCATATTACACATGGAATGCATTCATGTGCAGTACATAAGCCACACAAAATGAATGAGTGGAAAATATATCATGAATCTCATGGGAATAAAAAGTGAGATGAAAACCCCTTACCACGTTGTAATTCAATCGAGTCGTATGACCAAAAGATAATAAACACCAAATTAATCATTGAATACCATGTATATAAGGATAATCATGATATTATTTATCAAATGAAAATAAAAAATACACCATATATGATAAATAAGTGTTGAACAATGGAAATATCATGAATTAAATGTCAGATAAGAAATCCCTTACCTCGTGTCTAACTTGACCCGTTAATTTTTTAATCTCTTGAATAGTAAAATAAAGTTAATTTCTACTAGCTTAAAAACACTTTTAATATTTATAATTCCTTTTAAATCACTTATTACCATGTTATAGACATTATTTAATCATTTAAGATAATAATGGTCATTTTGTCAAAATTTGGTACTTTAGAAAAAAATGGACTTCATATAATTACAAGTTGTTCATGTGGTCAATAGTTCTTTCAATTTAGAATTATATTCATGATTTAGATATCATACATTTCATATATATCCAGTATATACATGCATATATAATAGTACATAACATTATGAAATGAAATGCACCGTTCATGGAGATGGTAAGCCGTAAGTACGCATGAAACCTACTTCCATTTCTATTCCGTATTGTAATTGAATTTAAACTAAATGATACATAAGTATATTATAATTCTAGTATAATATCATATATAATTTCACTAACTCTACCCTTTATATGTTCCATATAAGTCATGAATGAGTCTTATCACTTTGAGGGGGCAGTAGTCCGCACTTCCCCAAATTATATAATCATATTTTCCCTCAATGGAAACCATAAAGGTATTCTATAATTGAAAAAATAAAGAAGAATTGATACAATATAAATATAATATATATCATATATAAATACAGTTCCACCATAATGGCCACCGTGAGAGGTAGTTTGACATATTTGAATAATCATCATTTCGTGAGGCATTATTTCGCCATCCATAGAAACTATATGTTCTTTTCCCATTTGATGGAGGTATGTGTTAGTGTAGTTAGAATCCTTCTCAAAACCTTGTTCCCTTTTATTCAGGTAACTCCTTTTGATTTGAACCAAAATGACTTCTTGATGTGCCTTCTTCCTGAGGTAAGGATTCTATGTTGAAGAGATAGATCTTGAGAGCTTATTTGGGAAGGGGTTGGATGAGACAAGGGGCATGAGAGCTGTGAGAAAAGGGTTAGAAGTGAGGGATTTTTATAAGGGGGGAAGGGGCTCTTTTGGAAAGTGTGAAATTATTATTTTATTATATAATTATTTTTTGTTTTTAAAGTTCCAAAACTAGTTAAAGTCGAAGATATGATGACTCATAGTTGAAATAAATTCATCCAACGATAATTGGACAAGTTTTTTATATTATTTTAATATTTATAATCTTATTTATTTATATCCTTTTTTAATGATGTAAATACTGGATCATTTTTGTGTCATAAATAATTTTATTTATTTGTTGTCTAAAATTTATAAAAAAAATTCCTTGATGTAAGAAATCTTTTTAGCTTTCCAATTAATATTTTATTCGAAAAGATAACTTATATAAACCCATGTAAAAATTAATTTACTAGAAGATATTTATCTGTGTAATTTTTGCCTTTGCTTTAAATTAATAAATCTGAATTTTCATTATCACTCCCAAGCAGCTCCATGGGGTCCCAAAATCGACCCAAGAATTCCTATGGCCAGACATGACTCATCAAATAAGGCCAGGAAAAGTGTTAAGGAAATATTGTAATATTATAACATTCTTTTTACCTTGAATTGCCATATTTACCATTAACCTTAGTAAATAAAGGTCAAAAGTTACTATTCACCAAAAATTTATTTTTATCTCATTTAACCACATTTTACTTACTAATAACAACCATGTATGTCAAAATATCTAAATTCAATTCACAGAAGAGAAAAATTTTTATTTTAAAGAAAAAGACAGTTTTTAACTACTACATAGTGGTTTCACTATTCATAAAAATTGAAATATTTTAGAAAAATACTACAAATTCAGCCTAAGCTATATTTGATATTCTGAATAAAAAATAGTGAATATTTTACCGAATTAAAAACCTAGAAGTTGAATTAATAAATTTAAAATTAATTCCTATTGTCAAAATTAATAGCATGTTTTTAAGATAAATTATCTACCAAAAGATTGACACTTGATTATGTTCAATTTCAAAGTGAAATTAATTCCAATAACCAAAATTAGATTAAATGGGAAAAATATAATCTAATAACACTTTAAAACAAATTAAAAATATAATCTGACCATATAAATATATTATATTAAAATGAATTTTTAATTAAAATATTGTATTCTTCACTATTCATTAAAAAATGAAATTTATCAGAAAAATACCAAAAAATAACCCAAAATTAATTTTGGTGTCCTGATTCTAAAAAATAATTTTATTTGGTCAAATAGATTTTATAAATGTGACCAAAACTAGATTTATTGAGGGTTTTCCATTGAAAGGAGGTAAATTGACCATTTAGTGAATATTAGAGTATTTATGCTTAAAATTACATTCATTCACATTATAAGTGTCTAAATTTTATTGGATAGATGTAAAAAAATTTAATAAATATGTATAATCTTATTGTAGTTAGTTCTATTCATTTTTTCCAATAAAAAGACAATGTGTTAATTAATATTTAATATAATAATATTTTAACATTTTTCAGTATGACTCAGTTTTGTTTGCAACATAAGACATCGGAGAATCCCATTTTCATGTGTCATGTATGAACATGAAAATAACATCTTATTTAAAATAAAATTAATATTTAATTAAAAAATATTAATAAATATGAAAAGGTAATATTCTGTATTTTCTTGGGATGTTACATCCTTACATATTAAGATATTGTGTCCCCACAATTTTAAAATTGGGCATGTAAACATCACTGAAAGTCACATATCAGAAAAAGGATTAAATAAAACTATCACTTTAAAAGAAAGAAAGATATGCACATGTTCACCCGAGATAACCCATACTAGTATTCTATGAAAACCTGGATATGTAATAGAAACTAAGGGTCATGTTCTGATGTAGAGTGATAGAAAACATAATTTGGAGAAAGTGAACAACAAGAAAACAAGAAATCTGTGATAGGTTAAATGGTCATTGGTTTCCTAGTTGGAAAAGTAAACAGACAAAGTTTTTGTTTTAAGTTCCTCTTCATAAAGTGGAGAAATTTATTTATGAGCCTGACTGAGAACATAAGGACACATACTTACTTGTCATGTTAACTTTCATCCATAACTAAATTTCTACCACAAACTCTTCTTTTCTCAAAAAAATGATTATTCAAGTTGACTTAGAAACATTAGAAGCCCAAAAATCAAGTTCTAGAGAATATAATGATTCAAAAAATATGAACCAAATATTTTCCATATCTTTATATATTATCCAAAACAAAAATTGGTTAGTATGAGATCAAATAATACTTAAAAGGATAATCTCTTATAAAAATAAATACTACTCTTAATCACTGAAATCCATCATAAGTACCCAAAGTTCATGAAATACAATTAAATATACAATTTTCCTTAATATTCTTCAAAATAATCAAAAATAATATTGAATCCAAAAACTGATAAGGATTTAAATCACATAACCATCCACAGTTAATCATAATATTTATCTCCAAAAACATAGAATACTCTAAATGTCTCATCCTAAAGTGTAATTAACAAAATCACATATTCTCTATGATAGGTTAATCATTTCCATAAATAACCCAAATCAACTTATGTATACAATAAAAACATAGATTCTTCCAAAATATCCTTTACCACTTAATCACAAAATCATTTTTCTATACATTGGATGTCTATTTGATAAAACATATAATTTCAAATAAACATATTCTTCATCCATAAAATCATTTAAATAAAAAGAAATATTCATACTAACCAGGGACTTCATGTAGTCCAGTGGTAGGCAATAAATCCCAACTTCACTTTGGTTGTGGGTTCGATTTCCGCAGCGTGGCCGATGTGATAGGTTGTCACACAGTCTGCGTGTTGTCCCTTTTCAAAAACTATAAAATTTAATAACATTCAAAAAAAATGGACAAATTCCTCAAAAATAACCATAACATAATTTACCCTAAATGGTTATATAATACCTTCATTTTTTACCCCAAAATTTAATAAGCATTTATCACTTCTAAAATAACTATGACTCTTTCTAATATTCTAACCATTCTGGTTATGTCACTTATGATTAAATTACACCCTAACCTCTTATGTTATCTAAACCATCCTATGATTCCAACTATAATGATCCAACCTTAAACATTACATAATATTGAATTATGTAAAAACTTTATATTGAGGATCTTTTTAGGTTTATAGTTTTAGAGAATTAGGCCACAACAATTACATAACAACATGAATATTAAAAGTAGACACTACTACCTAGTATCCATTTTTCTTAAAATAAATACCCTTAAAAAGAAACATTTATAGTTTCAGGTTTTAGACAACACAAATTTTCCTTGATAGCATCCTTGACACTATTAATGTTTAAGTCATGTGGGAAACATTTCAAAAACATGGGACGATTATAAAAATCATAGTAAGGGCTATAAAATAAAGAAGGAAAACATTATCCCATCAATAAAAACAAATAAATGAAACCAATACTTTTCACCATTACCTAACTTACGAAATCATAAGATTTATGAATAACACACAGAAATCATAAATCATAAAGGTAACATATTGAATTCATAAAATACATACATTGTTCATATAATAGGAACATAGGGATTCTCACTAGGAATTCTTCTCACATTATATTCCATAAATCGCTTAGGAGAAACATTAACATCTACCTCTGTCATGTTACCCAATACATTGGAGAGATGTATCATGCTCACCTGCCCTAGGTTTATCACGAAACCACCCGTATATGTAAACAATTCCCAATAACAATTACATATTCAGCACATGTAAAAAAATCATAAAGGAAGATAACATTTCAACATTGAAATCAAAATTTATCATTTCATGATAATGAAATAATCAGTGCATTATCAAACCATTTTCAAACCCATTTAAAACATTTAATAATGATATTTTTAAATCGTAGTGTCAAATAGAACTTTTATGATTTCAAGGGATTTAACATTTTAAACCATTAATATACAAATAAATAAATACTTAAATCCATTTTCACAATATGGTATTAATGATAAATATTTAGAAGAATAAATCATTAAAAATTTAAAATGATAATTTAGTTAAAGTGTTTTTAATAAAATGAGAGATGATTGAATACAAATACTTCATGAATAACGTTGAATCATAACATTATAATACCATGTGAATAAAGAGATTTATGATATAATATTGCAATGTATAGTAAATACATTATATAATAGTGATCTGGTGTATAACAACATTGGAGTATCAATGAAATGTAAATTGAGGTGAAATCCATTATAAATATGGTATCCTTGAATTAAGGATAAATCAATGACATAATTATGTGTGAAAAATAATAATACACCAAATAATATTGTATATTAAGTGTAAAACAATCATTGGTTATTCCACACATATTCAAAGCACAATATAATGAATTAGTATAAGTTTAACCCAAATAATTGAAATTGGTAAAACAAGTTCACTTACAAAAATTCGATAGCCTAATGATGTCACATTAATATTTATAAAATGGTACCTCATTACATCAACAAACTATTTATACAAATAGAAATATTAAACAACATATCCCAACACAGTAAAATTTAAATTAAAAGACATAACAAAAAAGAAGTCTTTTAAAAATAATAGAGTGAATGGTTCTCTTACCGATTTGGTAACTTATGAAACATACACACCATGAAAGAAGGATCATACAAAAAAGATGTAAATACCCATAAATTAAAGTATATTACTCAAGGAATTCAATCATGGGCAGTACATATTCTACACAAAATGAAATAGAGGAAATATAACATGAATCTCACGACAATAAAAAGTGAGATGAAAACCTTTCACCACGTTGTAATTCAATCGAGTTCTATGACCAAGAGTTAATAACCACCAAATTAATCACAGAATACCATGAATATAAATAGAATCCGAATAGTATATATCAAATGACAGTACACAATACACCATATATGATAAATATGTGGCGAACAAAGGAAATGTCACAAAATTAAAAGTTAGATAAAAAAGCCCTTACCTCATGTCTGACTTGACCCGTTCATTCTTTAATATCCTGAATATTAAAGTAATGTTAATTTCAACTTGCTTAAAAACCCTTTTCAAGTTTATACTTACTTTTAAATAAATTATTACCATGTTATAAACATTATGTATTCATTTAAGATAATTATAGTCATTTTGTTGATATTTGGTACTTGAATAAAAAATGGACTTCTTATAACTACAAGTTGTGGATGTGGTCAAATGTTCATTCTATTTAGAATTATATTCATCATTTAGATATCATATATATGATATGTATATCAAGTATATACCTATATTTATAATAGTACATAACATTAAGAAATGAAATGCACTGTTCATGGAGACGGTAAGCCGTACGTACACATGAATGCAACCTCCACTTCTATTTCGTATTGTAATGGGATTTAAACTTAATGATACATAAGTATATTATAATTACATTATAATATCATATATAATTTCATTAAATCATCCCTTTATATGTTCCGCATAAGGAACGAAGGAGTCATATTACTTTGAGGGGGAGGTAGTCCGCACTTCCTCAAATGAGATTATCGTATTTACCCACTATATAAACCATAAAGGTATTCTATAAATGAAAAATACATAAGAATTTATACAATATAAATATAATACATATCATATATAAATATAGTGCCATCATATTGGCCACCATGAGAGAAGGTTGGAGATATTTGAACAATCATCATTTTAGAGGCAGTTGTTCGCCATCCACAGAAACAATATGTTCTTTACCAATTTGATAGAGGTGTGTGTAAGTGTATTTGAATCCTAGTCACAACATTGTTACCTTTTATTCGATTAACACCATTTGATTTGAACCAAAATGACTTCTTCATGGGCCTTCTCCCTAAGTTAAGGAATATGCGGGGAAGATATGGATCTTGAAAGATTATTTGGGCAGGGGATGGACAAGACAAAGCTCTTGAGAGGTGTAAGGAATGGTTTAGAAGTGAGGGATTTTTATAAGGGGGAGAAGGGGTTCTTTAAGAAAGTGAAGTTTTATTATTTTATTATATAATGATTTTTGGTTTCTAAAGGTCCCAAAAAAACTAATGTCGATGTTAAAATGACTCATGGTCGAAATAAATTCATCCAATAAGAATTGGATATGTTTTTGATGTTATTTTAATATTAATAATCTTATTTATTTGAATCCTTTATTAATGATGTAAATACTGCATCATTTTTGTGTTATAAATAATTTTAATTTTTTTATATTTAAAAATTATTAAACAAATTCCATGATGTAGGAAATATTTTTTTCTTTCTAATTAATATTTATATTTGAAAAAATAACTTATTTAACCCCATGTAAAAATAAATTTATTAAAGATATTTGTTTGTGCATTTTTGTCATTACATTAAATTAATTAATCTATAGTGTCATTATCACTCCCAAGTGGTTTCATGGGGTCCCAAAATCGACCCAATAATGCCCATGGTCGGACATGACTTATCCAATAATATTAGGACAAGTGTTAAATAAATAATGTATTATTATTACATTCTTTTTACCTTGATTTTACCTATTTACCTTTAATCACAATAAATAAAGGTCAAAAGTTATTATTCACTAAATTTTCTTCCATCTTATTAAACCACATTTTACTTAATAATAACAACCATGTATGTCAGATTTTTGAAATTCAATTCATAGAAAAGATAAATTTTCATTTAAAAGAAAAAATTAGTTTTTTAACTAATATTTAGTGATTTCACTATTCATAAAAAACTGATGTTTATGAGAAAAATACCAAAAATTCAGCCAAATCTATATTTTATATTTCAAATTAAAAAATGATGTATATTTTAAAAAATTCAAAACATATAAGTGTCATTAATTAATTTAAAATTAATTCCTATTGTCAAAAGAAATAGCATTTTTTTAAGAAACAATATCTATCAAAAGATTGGCACTTGTTTATTTCCAATTTTAATGTGAAATTAATTCCAATAACCAACATTGTATTGAATGGTAAAAATATAAACTAAATAAACTTAAAAAAAATTTAAATGATAATCCAACCATAAAAATAAATTAGATTAAAAAGAAGATTTAATTAAAATATTGTATTTTTCACTATTAATTAAAAAAATAATTTTATCGGAAGGAATATGAAAAAATTACCCAAAGTAAATTTTGGTGTCCCGATTATAAAGAAGAAATTTATTTTCTCAAATAGAACATATAAAAGTGACCAAAAGTATATTTAAAGAGTGTTTTCCATCAAAAGGCGGTTAATCGATCATTTAGTGAATATTAGAATATTTATGCATAAAATTAGATTCATTCACATTATAAGCATATAAATTTTATAGGATAAATTTAAAATATTTTAAAAAATATGTATAATCATATTATAGTTAGTTCTATTCATTCCCACTAATAAAATGACAATATGTTAATTATCATTTAAAATAATAATATTTTATTATTTTTCAATATGAATCAGCATTGTTTGCAACATAAGAAATCAGTGAAACCCATTATCGTGTGTCATTTATGCCCTTGAATATAACAACACCTTTAAAATAAAATTAATATTTAATTAATAAATATTAATAAATATGAAAATTTCATATTCTATATTTTCCTAGGATGTTACATCCTTCCCACCTTTAGAAATTGCATCCTCGTAATTTTAAAATTGGGCTTGGATACTTCATTGACAGTCACACATCAGAAAAAGAGTAAATAATACTATAATTTTAAAAGACAGAAAGATATGTACAAGTTCACCTGAGATAACCCATACTAGGAATCGATGAAAACATGGACATGTAATAGAAACTAAGTGTCATGTTATGATGCTGAGTGAGACAAATTTTGATGGGTTAAATGGTCATTGGTTTCCCAGTAGGAAAAGTAAAAGGACAACATTTTTGTTTTAAGTTCCTTTTTATAATGTTGATAAATTTATTTATGATCCTCACTAAGAACAAATGGACACATTATTACTTGTCATGTATACTTTCAAACATTACTAAATTTCTACCACAAACTCTTCCTTTATCAAAACGATGAGTATTACAGTTCACATAGACACATTAAAATCGCAAAAATCATGTTCTATAGAATAACATGATCCAAAAAATATGAACCATATATTTCCCCTATCTTTATATATTAACAAAAACAAAAATTGGTTAGTATGAGATCAGATAATAACTAAAATGATAATCCTTTTTAAAAAGTAATACTACTCTTAATCTCCAAAATCCAACAAAAGTACCCAATGTTCAAGAAAGAACATTAAATATAAAATATTCCTTAATATTCTTCAAAAAAATCCAACCTAATATTGAAACCAAAAACTCAGAAGGATTTAAATAACATAGTCTTCCACATTTAATCTTAATATTTATCATAATAAAATTTACTACTCATAAAGTCTCATATTGAAGTGTAATTAACCAAATCACATATTTTCTATGATAGGTTAATCGGTTCCATAAATAACCCAAATCACCTTTTGTCTAGAACAAAAACATAGATTCTTCCAAAATAACCTTTCTCACATAATAAAAAAATCATTTTCCTATACTTCAGATGTCAATTTGATAAAACATATAATCCCAAATAAATTTATTCTTGATCCATAAAATCATTTAAATAACATGAATTAGTCATACTAACTAAAGAAATCATATATTCCAGTAGTAGGAAATAAATCCCAAACGCACTTTGATTGTAGGTTTGATTTCCGTAGATTTGTATGATGTGATGGGTTTTCACATAGTCTGCATGTTGTCCATTTTCAAAAACTATACAATTTCATAACATTCCAAAAAAGGGGTAAATTACTCAAAAAACAACATAACATATTTTACCCTTGAAGGTTATCTAATACCTTTCATTTTTCACCCCAAAATGTAATGACCATTTATCACCACTAAATTAACTATGAATCTTTCTAATATTCTGACCATTATAGTCATGTCATTTATTCTTAAATTACACCCTAACATATAATGTTATCTAAACTGACCATTGATACCAACTATAAGGATCCATCCTTAAACATTATAGAATATTGAATTATGTCAAGACTTCACATTGAGGATATTTTCAGGTTTAGTGTTTAGAGAATTAGGCCATAACTTTTACATAACAACATGTATATTACAAGTGGACACTACTACCTAGTATCCATTTTTTATAAAATAAAATCTCTTAAAAACAAACATGTCTAGTTCCATGTTTTAGACAACATGACATTTGTTTGATAGCATCCTTGACCCTATTAATCTATAAGTCATGTGGAAAAAATCTCAAAAACGTGGGATTAGCATAAAAAGATAAGTAAGGGATATAAAATAAGGAATAAAAACATTATCCCATCAATAAATAAAAATCAACAAAACCAATACTTTTCAATCATAACCCAACTTACGAATTAATATGATTTATGAATAACACACAGAAATCATATATCATAAAGTTAACATATTGCATACATTACATACTAAAATTGTTGTTATCACTACAACTTAGTGAGTCAAACTAAGAATACCCATCATAGTATATTCCATAAACCTTGTGTGAGAAACATTAACTTTTACCTCCATCACATTACCCAATTCATTGGAGAGATATCTCAGGCTCACCCGCTCTAGGTTTATCATGGACCCGCCAATATACAAAAACAATGCCCAATAACCATTACATATTTCAAACATGTAAAACAATCATAAAATAATATGACATTTGAACATTGAGATCACAATTAATCATTTCATGACATAGACATAATCAATGCATTATCAAACCATTTTCAAAACAATTTAATATATTTAATAATGTGATTTTTGAATTAAAGTGTCTCATGCCACTTTTATGCTTTTAAAATAATAAACATTTTCAACCATTAATATCCATATAAATAAATCCTTAAATCCACTTTTAAAACATATACATTAATGATTAATATTTATAAGAATAAATCATTAAAACATTTAAAATGATATGTTAGTTAAAGTGTTTTTAATAAAATGAGAGATACTGGAATAAAAATAATTCTAGAATAACATTGAATCAGAACATTATAATATCATGAGAATAAATAGATTCATGATATAATATTCCAAAAGAAAATATATACACCATATAAGAGTGAATTGGTGCATAAAAACATTGAAGTCGCAGTGGAATGTAAATTAAGGTCAAATCCCTTATAAAGATGGTATCCTTGGATTTAGGATATATCAATGACATAATTATGTGTGAAAAAATAATAATATGCCCAATATTATTGGATATTAAGTGTAAACTAAACAGTGGTTATTAACATATATTCATAGCTAGACATAATGGATATGTAGAAGTTAAACCGAAAGAATTGATATTAGGTAAAGATGTTCCCTTATAGAAATTTGAAAGCATAACAATGTCACATTAAAATTCATAAAATTATTTGATGAGAGAAAAAAACTATATCGCATTACTTGGATATAAAATTTACATCAATAAGGATATATAATAATATATCCCACCATAGGAGGATGTAAATTAAAATACATAACAAAAAATAAGTCTTTTAAAAATAATTGGTTGAAAGGTTCCCTTACAAATTTGGATACATATGAAACATTCACACCATGAGAGAAGGATCATACAATAAATATGTAAATACCCATAAATTAAATTATATTATACAGGTAATAAAATCTTGGGAAGTACATACACCACACAGAAGGAAATAGTTTAAAATATAACATGAGACTCACGGGAATAAAAAGTGAGATAAAAACCTCTTACTACGTTGTAATACAATTGATTCGCATGACCAAAAGTTTATAACCTCCAAATAAATCATAGAATACAATGAATATAATGTGAAACATGATAGTATATATCAAATTATAGTACATAATACACCATATGTGATAAACAAGTTTCAAACTTTGGAAATGACATGGAATTAAAAGTCAGATAAGAAACTTCTTACCTCATGTCCGACATGACCCGTTTGTTATTTAATATCATGAATAGTATAATAAAGTTAACTTATAGTTTATTAAGATCCTTTTTCAATTTTATCATTTCTTTTTAATCACTTATTACCATGTTATAAACACAATGTAATCATATAAGTTAATAATGGTCGTTTTGTCGATATTTGGTACTTGAGTATAAAATTGACTTCATATAATTAAAGGTTGTTCATGTGGTCAAAATTATATTCTATCTAGAATGATATTAATTATTTATATATCATATATATCCAGTATATACATGTATTTATAATATTACATAGCATTAAGAAATAAAATGCACTATTCATGGAGACTGTAAGTCGTACGTATGCATGAACGCTACTTCCATTTCTATTTAATATTGTAATGGAATTGAAAAATAATGATAAATAAGTATATTATAATTACAGTATAATATCATATATAATTTAATTAAATATACCCTTTATATGTTCCACATAAGGCATGAACAAGTCATATCACTTTGAGGGGGTAGTAGTCCGCATTTTCTCAAATGAGATTATCGTATTTACCCACTATGAAAACCATAATGTTATTCTATAAATGAAAAATACCAAAGAATAAAAAAATATAATAATAATATATATCATATAAAATTTTTTTTCCATCATAATGACCACCATAAGAGGTGGTTGGAGATTTTTGAATTGTTATCGTTTCGTGAGGCAGTAGTTCACCGTCCACAGAAACAGTATATTCTTTACCCATTTGACGAAGGTGTGTGTAAGTTTAGTTCAATTTATTCTCATAAAAACATCCAAGATATTTTTGATATTTTTTTCATTATTAAAGAATTTAATTAAATGATTTTAGTGGTTGGAGATGTAAAATAAAAGAAAAGAATTTAAGAGAAATTGTTACCTTAAATTCAGGTAACTCTCTTTGATTTGAACCGAAAGGACTTATTGAAGTGACTTCTTTCATAAGGTAAGGATTTTAGGAGGAATAGTGGGATATTTAGAGCTTATTTGGACATGGGTTGGGTAGGATAATGGGCTTGAGAGGTGTGAGTAATGAGTTATAAATGAGGGCTTTTTATAAGGTAGAGGAGGGGTTCTTTAGGTAAGTGTGAAAATATTAATTTATTATATAATTATTTTTGGTTATAATCTCCCAAAACAATTTATAGTAGAATATAAGTTGATTCATGGTCGAAATAAATTCATCCAATTAGAATTTTATAGTTTTTGGATGTTATTTTAATATTTATTGTGTTATTTAATTATAACATGTATTAACATGGTAAATACTGCATCATTTTTCTATCACAAATAATATTATTTATTTTATGTCTAAAAAGTATAAAAAAATTATCCAGATGTACTAAATCATTGTATATTTCCAATGAATATTTATAGTTTAAATGATAACTTATAAAAGCCCATGTAAAAATTAATTTAATTAAAGATAATTTTTTATGTCGTTTTCTCCTTTAATTTAAATTAATTAATCTAAAGTTTCATTATCACTCACAAGTGGCTCCTAGTGCTCCCAAAATTGACCTAAGTATGACCATTATTGGTATTGACTTGTACAATAATTTTAGGACACGTTTTATGGTAATTTATTATTATTATAAAATTCTTTTTTACATTGAATTACCCTATTTATCTTTAACTGTGGTAAATAAAAGTCAAAAATTACTATTCACAAAAAAAATATTTTCATCTTATTGAACCACATTTAACATACTAATAACAACCATATATGTCAAATTTTTTAAATTCAATTCAAATAAGTGGTATAATTTTTTTTAAAAGAAAAGTTCATTTTTATAACTACTACTTAGTTGTTTCACTATTCATCCAAAATTTTTGTTTTTGTAAAAATACCAAGCATTCAGCCTCATTTATATTTGATATTATGAATTCAAAAACGATGTCTATTTTAAAGATTCAAAACATTGAATTTTCATTAATTAATTTAAATTTCATTCCCACTGCCAAAACAAGTAGCATGTTTTTAAGAAACAATATCTATCCAAAGATTGACGTTTATTTGTGTCCAATTTCAACACGAAATTAATTTCAATGAACACCATTGGATTAAATGTTAAAAATAAAATCTAATTACACATTCAAACCTATTAAAAAGATAATATATACATATAAATAAATTGTATTACTAATCTTAGTTAATTAAAATGTAGTATTTTTCACTATTCATTAAAAAACTGAATTTTACTAGAAAAATACCTAAAATTTACACAAATTATATTTTGGTGTCCTGATTCTAAAGAATATATTTATTTGGTCAAATAAAATGTATAAATGTGACCAAAATCATATATAAAGAGGGTTTGTCAATAAAAGGCTGTAAATCGACCTTTTAGTGGATATTAGAGGATTTTTTATTAAAATTTGATTCATTCACTTTATAAGCCTATATATTTTGTTGGGAAAATGTAAACACTTTTAAAAAATATGTATAATCATATTTTAGTTAGTTATATTAATTCCATCCAATAAAAAATCTAGGCACTAATTACCATTTAAAATAATAATATATTATTATTTTTCATTATGACTCAGCATTGTTTGGAACATAAGACTTCAGAGAAACCCATTGTCATGTGTTAAGTATGACCTAAAATATAAAAACCTTTATTTAAAATATAATTAATATTTACTTCCAAAATATTAATAAATGTGAAAATTTCTTCTAATTTATTTTCATGGGATGTTACATATAATCAATCATGAAATTAAGAATAAAAAATCATGGAATTTATATAGAAATAGATAAAAAGCATGAATACTAAACCCCCTCACATATAAAAACCACTTATTGATTTAGTCATTCTTATCTAGGATAACAACATAATTAATAAATCCCTTATCTTGGATAAATTCATCGAAATATATAATATCAAAATTTAATTTCCTTTATAAAAATCAATGTCATTTCACAATAAGGAAGAATTAAAATTAAGATAACCCCATATAGTATTTGGGAATATATTTTGGAAATAAAATTAATAATATGTTTCTTAAAAATGAAACAATAAAAAACACTATTGAATTTCTTTGATAATATTACATTCATCCGAAACATAACACTATGAACTTCAAATAGAAATATCAAGATAATTTCTATAATGAACCACAAATAGTCATTAAATATTGAAAATATTATATAAAACATAATCCAATACTTACATTATAGGTTCTCTATCAAAATAAAAGTTTCATCGCATTTAATTAATTAGAAATAAAATCATATATTTTATTACCAATTATCTATTTAAATATTCATTAAATCATATTACAATATACTAATAATTGTATATTATACCATTTAACATTAGTATGTTTTGAAATTAATTAAAACTAGTAAGAAATCATGGATTCAATTATTAATTGTTATGCAATGATCTACTTACATTAACAAATGAACCACATAATGATCCCAAATTTTCAATGACCTCCTCTAGTACCATAAGAAATAATGAAATAATAACAACTAACCACAAGTATAGGTGGTGTGGTGAACGTCTTCCAAGCACCTGATACCACCAAAAACTGAGTAGAGTTGGCGTGGTCCACTCTCAAGGTATAACCAATATCTCAAGTAGAAAGATGAATGAAAAAAATAAAAACCCCTTTTTGGACCTCCTCTATTTTTTGCACTCTATGTCCTTAATATGAGGTATTATTCCATCATTCCTTGGTAAATTTATTAAAATACCCCAATATTTTATTATATGATTACCTTTGATAATTCAAGTTTTTTGATGGCTTGATACCCATGTAACACTGAACATAAATGAAACAACATTATATATATGTATTAATTATACACATCACAAACTAATTATTAAATTATTAGTAATAAATATTAGTATCATATTTGTAAAAAAAGTTATATAAATTAAAATAATGGATTTTTTAATACCAATGAAATTCTATTGATATTGAAAAATGAACTAATACGATCATATTTGGGTTAGAATACTATATTTCTAAATATTTCATTTTTTATTATATAGATTTACATTGAAAAAAAACATAAGAATAATGATGATAAAATATATTTTATATGAAAATTTTTATTATACTAATTTAATTAGTAATTGATAAGAAATATTAATAATTATGGTTAATATTTTTTAAAATTCACACTATAATAATTTTTTCATTATATTAAATATTTAGAATTTAAAGATAAATTACTATTTTTTAGAATTTTAATATTATTAACATAAAATATATTTTGTGTTGTCATTTAAATATTATATTAAGATTATTTTTAGCTACTGTATTAGAATGATGGGTTTCATTTTGATTATTAAAAAAATACCATTTCAAAAATAGCATCACTTTTATGCAATCAAAAGTACATAAATATAAATCATAAATTCGTGAATTAAATTCAACATCCATATATTAGTTTTATATATGAATTTATAATTTTTAATATTATGGTTTTAATTTACCAAATAATATGTTAAACGATTCATGATATGTTATATTTTTCAAAAAAAAATAATTTTAATATATGATACAATAAGTATTTTAAAATTAATATTTATTAGTTTTAGAAAATGTATAATATAAAATTTATATAATATTTTGAAACTTATTTTCCAAATTATGTAATATGTACCATCTTAATTAATTTATTTATTGAAATATTACTTTGGAAAAATCATGTTACATTGGTAAAAATTAAAAGGGGTAACATGGGTTTAATAATGTGTCCAAACCCCAAAAACATGTTTAAAACACATGTAAAAATGGGAGTATTGCGATTTAATAAACCTTATCCCTACCCTAATCCATTATTTTTTCAAAATTTAGAGCAACATTACCTATGACTGAGTTCCTATTAATGAAATTTTTTTTTGTATTTATAATAATTCCTTCCCATTTCATTTATAATGGGGAACTCCTCTCTTCATTCTTCATCACACAAAAAACTACCTAGTTCATGAAAACACTACCCAAACCACTACTAAAACTTCCTATATATCTTCAATAGTATTATGAATTCTCCAAACAAAATCCCTCAATGACATAACCCTATTTTAAGTGAATATATTCTAATAGAAATGGTATAAATTTATAATTTATCCACTCTCATTTTAAATTCATCTGGTCCACTTATTCATACTCGAATTCCATTACACCATCTTAAAATGAAAAAAACTATATAATTATAATATCCTAATGTTATTTAACCAATTTTAAAATAATTAACCACAATTATCATTTCAATTAATAAAATGAAACCATCATTCATGTATTGTGTGGACTACCACCTCTATGATATATATTGTTTTATTTTAATTCACCACTATAAAATTTTTAACGTTTTTGGAAATAAAATATATAATAATGATATCAGTGGAATATTTTATATTTCAAAATTATAAACTATATTTATTTGTTTCCACATTCTATGGAAAACAAAATAATCATTAATATGAAGATGAGGAATACAGAATCATTGAAAAGACAATTTTTATTTTTCTTTTTTGCACAAACATACATGGAAGGTCATGAAATTGATTTAAATAGATGATTATTGATTTTATAAATTTTTTTTGCATATTTAAATATAAATTTGATAACCTATTAATATTATCATAAATAAAAAACAATGATAAATTTAATTGTATAAAATACTGTTCTATGAGAAAACAATGATTTTTTCTTACTTTAAATAACATCATGTAGTTTATATTCTACAACTATATATTTAAAATTCTTAAATGACTCTATAATACACACTAAATACATTCATTATACATTTTTATAATTATAATATATCTTGATAACATTATAATAATGTATTAATTATTCAATGTTATTGTTTGGGTTAGATTGACCACTTATCTGAACAAAATTGAAAATTTATATCATGGATTACTATAAAATTTTAATATATAGTAATAAATTGTATAAATAAATAAATACGGATTATTTATTATATAATAGTAATATAAAATTTAAATTTTTTGGATCCCTTATATTAAGGTTTAAAGAATAATGTATCCTAGGTTATTAATTTGTTTCATTCATTGTGGAAGATTTTTATAATATAACGAAAATTAGTGAAAATTAATATATGTTTTTGAATAAATCATCATTTATGATGATTCACCACCAAGGATGAAACACTATCAATATCGAAATTTGAAAATGTATATAAATATAATACCTTCAGAGATAACCAATGTAAATTTGACAATGTATGGGAAGGACCTATCATCAATGATGTCTTATAAAAAGTATTCTACATATGGGAAATAACTACAGTCAACAGCAAGTCACCATCAAGATGAGTGTATGAAAATGTTTTGAGATAACCTAGAACCAGAGAATGAGATATTTTCATAAAGAAATTTCAATTCATGTAAGAACGATCCATCGTCAATATGAGTAAATGTTGCAAAGACTCACTACCAGCCTAAGTGATCCCCGGTTTTGTATCGACATTAAAAAGAATCGACCTCATTGTTTCTATATATTTCTAATTAAATGGTTATAAAATATATATTTTTAAATTTAATTTCTAGGGTTATTTTTATGATTTTTCATTAACTATTACAAAAATTCATTGATGTTTTTGTCAATCATCCAGTATATGGATATGAGGATCCAAATTATTTTTCATGCATGCTATTGTTAAAAGAAATAGATGAATCTCTCATAAAATACACTACGTAGAGATTGAGATACATACACATATATATATATAATGAAAAAAGATCTTAAAATATTAAAATAACCATAAGGATTCACTTTTTAAGTGCTTCCAATCAATATATTTCTTACATATCATTTTAGGATAGTGAATCATATCGAAGTTCCAGTTCCATTGAACAATCAGATAAAAATAATTAATAACACTCTATTATAAAAAACTTATTAGAAAAATGAATCGAAATTCTTCAAAATTTATATATAAGGAGTCACACTGTTCATGAAATATTCGACAAAGTAATAATATATTCTTTACATATTTTATTTTCTCTATCTATTCGTTATTTAAATTATGTGTAGTGTCTATTTAAATTCTATTTGAAATACATGCATTATCTTTTGATCATTAACTATTAGATATTCCATATCTTCTCAACATCCTTTTCACATGTTTTCCTATGTTTTTTTGGAAGAGTTCCTTGAGTCCCCTATTTTTTATTCAAATGGATATTGTGGAATTGGTCCTTTTTTGGTATGGAAAACTAGTTTTTTGGTTCTTACAGAATTTATGTAACAGATGAAAAATTATTTTATATAATATTCAAGGAAGTGGGAGATTTCCCATTAGAGGGGATTAGCTCTCAACATGAGAAAAAACCTCTTGTATTTATTTACCTATTATTTTTTATTGATATTTTTAAAAGATTTTTTTAAAACAATACACTAAACCATTAATTTGAAAGATAATAATAGTTATTTATTAAATAATGCATTGATAAAGTAAATTAATTTAAAATTTTAGGAAAATAGTTATATATTGTTTTAACTAGAAATTTATCAATAATTGAGATATATTTAAAAGGATAATAACTTATATCGATTGCGTATTTTTATTAATGTTTTTGTTTTAATTAAATTGGGAGATTTTATTCAAACATATTTTACATAGAAAATTTATTCGGATCTCAATTAATACCCCTATGAAAATAATTATTCTGACAGAAATTTGATATCATTGATTTTTTAAATATTTTTAATTGTGATTTTAGTTTTCTTTCTGAGAATAAATATATATAAATTTTAAATTTAGTTTTCTAAATGCATAATGGACAAGAATGTTCTACTACAAATAGACTACCATTATTTAGGGGAAATAACTATCCATAATAGAAAAAAATGAAAATTCATATAGAAATCATGGGGTTTGAAATCATGTCTTCTCTAAAAATAAAATAAGAGTGGCCTTAGAATAACTGAAAAGACTTGGGTGAAACTACCAAACATTATTATAACAACAATTTCAATGCTATGAATCATCATTTATGCGTTTTAGGAGATTAAACACATAATAGGATATCTATAAATAGAACTGGTTTTCAAATTATGGATATATTAGCTATATCTCATGAATGTACTACTACTATTAATGAAATTAGATTGAAGACTTATACAATTACATGTGATACATTTAAAATCAATCCTAATGAGTTGATATTTGATACCAATCATGTATTTAATGAGATACTGATCTGAATGACCTCTTTTCATAATATAGAGTTCTAAAATTATAAATTCATGAAACTATAGATATTTTTTAGAGATATAGAGAGGGGTATTTCATTCAATAAGGGAATCATGTGACATTAGTAAACAAAAAATCATTGAATTCAATGGGAAATTTATGATGTATGAGGAAGATGTTTTTGTTAACCATGAAGATGATGATGAACCTAAGAAAAAATTTACTACCTTCATGAATACTACTTCAAAACATAACTAGTAATAAAATGTTGAACAACAAATCACTAGTTATTATAAATCACTAGATTATCATCATGAGAGAAGAGACTAAAATCTATTCGGTTTAAGAAATTATACAAGAAGATTAATTTCATTTGGAATACAATATACAAGTGAATGTATAATAGAAGAGTAAATTGGAAATATGATTGTATGTAAGATAAAAACTAAAATATTTTTACTTACTAAGATTATAAAATAAAAGAGGATGTTAAGGATGTTTGTTTGAATATGAAATACAAGAATATGTATGTGTAATTGGACAATAATTATAGGAATGAATTTATATCCACATGTAGTACCTATAACTAATGCACAAGTGACTCAAACTCACCTCATGAAGACAATTCTCACAAAGAAAACTTCTACTACATGAAAAATTAAACTGATATACCTACTATATGGGTTATAAAAAATTGAGATCACTCTAAAAAAAATTAGTAAGATATTATAAATGAGAAATGATAGCATACTAAAATACGATTAAAATTATACATAATGAACTAAACGTAAAATACATTTTTCTGAATAAATATCATGATTTTCTATATTGTGTTAGGAATCATCTTACTATAGATAAAGAAATGAAAAAATAAATTTAAAAAGAAATTACTAAACTAAAATTGATAAACGATAATTAAATAAATACACATAAATATATAAAAATGGTAAATAAATTATCACATAAAATATTAAAATAATTTTCTCAAAAATATATTAGCAGTCAAGGTTACCAACTTATAGAATTAATAATTGATAAGTGAAAATTTATACATAAGTCTAATTATAGAAACTATAATTGAAATTATTATTCATGTGTGCCTAATAACATTTTTAATTCTAAGTGTTTAAAGTCTATATATACGAAACATATCTCGAAAATATGGGTTTTTATAGTTCAAATTAATATTATATATATACTCAAGAAAATATGGGTACCAAAATAATTTTCGTATTACCTTTTTTAGGAAATCTTCTTAATGAGATACTATACAATTCTGTGTGAAATGAAAAAATAATGTTTTATGAACAAGAAAGGAGATTACTCCTGATTCAACAACTTCATAAAGGTTAATGGTGGTCATTTAACCTTTTGTGAAATTATGAAGGAATGATCATTGGAATTATACTAATCATTAACACAAATAAAGTGTTAATTGATAAAGTAATTATTATTGATGTTATAAATAACAATATTCTTAGTATCTCATAATTTTATGAGGACATCTTTCATTTGAAATTTTAAAAAAATTCTAGTAATTATTTAAATTATAAAAATTATTTATTTTTTACTTCATTGATAAATTAGAATCTGTATATTGTTAACACTAATTGATTAATTTTTCAAAATGTTTCTTACTTATAATCCTATTTGATATATTATTTTCTTTATCATAAAATACTTTTCACTATAATATTCACCCTCATATAATATTTTCTATGAATGTGTTATTTAGTGATCCACCCAAACATGAATTCCTTAATGAAAATTTCTATAACCCGTGTAAAAAAACACAATATTATTTTAAAATTATAAAATAATTTTTTTTAAATCCCAACCACTTCAGTTGTTTTAAATGAACTTTATTTGAAAATATAGAGTCTCTAATTTAAAAAATAAGAACAATGGATATGTACTTATTAATTAATTTTCTAATTATATTTGGTATTTCTTTTATGGTAAAAAATGTGAATCTTGTTTCTATTTTACCGAGTATGATAAATTGATAGATAATCTATGTTGACATAAAATTAAGACCATAAGATGTGACCATGGTCCTGAGTTAGAAAATGGAGAAATGGAATCATTATTATCAGAAAATATCAATAGTCATAACATTTATCCTCCTAGGACACCTCATAAAAATGAAGTTGAATAATTAAAAAAATAACACATCATGAGATAACCCATACTATTATTAATGAATAAGACATGCATGTATTTTTTTGGGAAGAGTTTCTGAACACAACCATATATATAATCAATTGAGTTTTAATTAGACTATTTTTAAATAAAACATAGAAGGAAATTTGGAATATTAGAAAGCCTAAGGATAATTACATTATAGTTGTTTTTTAAAAGACTTTATTCATAACAGTAAGTATAATATTGAAATGTTTGCCTCAAAAAGTGATGATTTAATTTTCTTTGGTTATTCAAATTATATTAAATCTTATACCATTTTTTAAAAAATAACCAACATTATAGAAATGTATTAACATGTCATGTTTGATGATATAGACAAAAAAGATCCTAAGCTCCCTTTAGATAACCTTGAGGACGATTTTTTTTCCATTAACATTAATTCTAGTCCATCTAATTTTACTATAAAACATTTATAAAAATCATCCATTTCTGAGATAATTTTATAACCTGAACCTGAATCTATAGAAGACCATAAGGTTACTAGAATTTCTATTTATAATTATGTTATAAATATAAAACACCACGATATTGATGTCATTATCAGAAACATAAATAGAGTTACAACAACTAGCGACTCTCTAAGAATCAAGGTTGATCATCATGAATTCATGTAACATATTTATTCTAAGAACATAAATCATTCAATTAGTAATCAAATATGGTTAATGGATTTAAAAGAATAAATTTAATAATTTGAATAAACAATATACTTAAATTATCTATAGACCCAAAAAATAATTGACTATAGGAACTAAATGGGTGTTTAGAAACAACTTTGATGAATATAACACACTTTTAAGGAATATGGCTAGAATTGTGGCATAGGGTATATTTAGGTGGATAGGGTAGAGTATGAGTAAACCTTTTCTCCTATAGATAGACAAGAATATATATTACAACAACTATATTGTACAAAATATCTATATTTCAAACTATATCAAAAGGATGTAAAAAGTGAATTATTTAATGGGTATAAAGTTTATGATATTTTTTTTGAGAAACCCCCTTGAATTTAAAATAGTCATTTTACAAATGATTTTTTCACATTAAAAAATATTTATATGGTTTGAATCAATATCAAAAATCTTGGTATACCAGGATCATCTATTTTCTTATTTCCATTGGTTTTTCAAAAGGTAAAGTTAATCCTAAACTATTTATAATAATAATTTAAAATGATGTTTTATATGTTCAAATATTTGTAGATGATATTAATTTTTGATATACAGAAATTATTTTTTGCACCGATTATTCAA
This sequence comes from Viscum album, assembly GCA_963277665.1. Lineage (NCBI taxonomy): Eukaryota > Viridiplantae > Streptophyta > Magnoliopsida > Santalales > Viscaceae > Viscum > Viscum album. The sequence continues at coordinate 762,482,199 of OY728119.1, read as the reverse complement.
AAATGATTCAAATTGAATTTGAAATGGGATTAATTGGTGAACTCAAATTATGTCCTAGTTTTTAGATTTTTCAAATTGAAGAAGCATTTTTTTAAATCAAATTAAATATGCTAAAAACATTTTAAACGTTTTTAATATTGGTATATCTATGTTTAATAAAAAACTAAAAGGTACCACATATATATTGGATCTTGATGAAGTTGGGAAATTAGTATATCAAACTAGTTATAATGTTTGGACTTTCATTCTTCTCAACATAACTGTTTGCTGACCCAAAATTATTTCTAGTGTGTTTATATGGGATTATTTTCATTAAAACCTAAAAAAGTCACACAAAATCTCTGTAAAATCTATTTTCAAATACTTCTAGTATAAAACCTATTTAGGAATTGTTTACCCTAGAAGAAAATCAGTTGACTTAGTTAATTAATTAGATGTTGATATTGGTTTTTTTAAGTTAGATTGAAAAATACCCTCTATATCATGTCACCTTTTGGGGTAGTGTTGAGTTATATGATGTTTGTAAAAATTAAAATTATGTGGCGCTATCTACTGCTGAAGCTGGATATATAGTTTTAGGTAGTTTTGTGCACAATTGTTTTCGGTTAAATACACCTTACTAAACTATAGATATCAATTATGACATGATCCTATTAATTATAGAAAGAAATTATATAAACATTTCTAAAACCATATATCTCACTCTAGAATAAAAATTATGTAAAAGGAAAATTTTGAGTGTCCATTTTAGAATGGCTATATAAATATAGAATACATAGGTACAGAACATAATATTGCTAATATTTTCAATATCGAATTGAATTTTGAGGGGATATACTGCATAAATCATACATATTTCATGATTAATTGTAGTTATATTTAATTTTCTATAATGAAAATTTCTGTTTTGTCCATTATTACGATTAAACCACTATTGAGTTTTACCCACCATTGATTTTTACACACCAATGGAAAAAAAATTCCTTTTCCAATTATTTTTATAATTTTTAACACACATTTTTAATTTATTTTAAATAAGTATTTACTTTATTATCAATTTATATAAATTTTATATGTTTTTTTATATTTTATTTTCCTGATTCCATAAATGATATAAAATTATACACATTCTTAATTTCAATTCCCTCATTACCTCACACATTAATCTCTAGCATCACTGCTACATTTTCTCTAACGCAGTCGAGCATCTATCACCTTCGTCCAAACATTCCCAATATACCATCATGGTTAGAGTGAAAACAAAATCATAATGTTATCCTGACAACTCACATCCTTCAAATAAGGGGAAATGTGAATCCTATCAATTAGATATTGTTATGAAATTGAACATGGAGATTTTGACAAGAGTTTGGATACCTAAGAAGGATTTTCAATCTAAATGGTTAGTATCAAAAATGTAATTGGTGATCATAGTTATTCATTACCAAAGTTAGATGAAATGGTTTTTATATTGATATACCCTTCAATATATTTGAGGATCAATAGTTTTATCAATAAATCAAGTTCAATTTTTAATAATCTAAATATTTGATATGAAGTAGAGTAAACAAGTGCAATTTTTTAATATTTTCGAAACAAGGGGATATGTTTTTGAGAGTACCTGGTGTAGGAGTATCAAATTGAAATCAATTAAATTTTCCTAATTATAGTTATAATTATTTAAATGAATATTCTTTTTTAGATATAATTGGTGATGGGATAGTAACATGACTAGTTCCTACTGTGATAAATAAAATATGTTTCCAACTTTTTCATTTTATCCATCATATGATACGCCTAAGGAATGACGATTTTAGGAAAATTTTGAATCAATATGTTTGTCTTGTTTGTCTTGACGAGAAGAAACATTTGGATACACCAACTCTGGAATTCACGAAATTTAATGTATCGACACTTTGGCTCAAAGAGCGGACCCTCCCAAAATTGATCATTCTATGTGCGGGAACCCTAGAGCTAGCTGCGATGGTGATGATGACAACTGAACTTGGATCCTCCATGGGTTCAGTAGTGAGGACGACTGTACTTGGATCCTCCGTGGGTTCGGAAGTGACGACGACCGTATTGGGATCCTCTGTGGGATCCACAATGATGAATTCTATCCTTGTATCCTATGTGGGTCCGGATGTATGACCTATGTACTTGTATCCTGAGTGGGTCTGGCAGAGTAGCTGGTCTTGTATCCTTTGTGGGTCGGACAGCTTATCCGGTCTTGTATCTTATGTGGGTCTAACAGATTAGATGAATCAGTGGCTACATCTGATCATCTCTATCACCTTACGAAGTGTATATCGGTGTGAGCTGAGTCATGATTCTCAATCATTATCATCGAGGTGATTGACTTGATTTTTAGTGTGGACTGGGTTGTGTTTTCCTGTGCGGACTGGGTCATGCTTGGTCTTGAGAGTTAGATCCGTTCTATTACTGATGACTTGGGTATATGTATGTGCATATACCAAAGTAGAGTCGTTTTATAATTTGTGATTGTATCTTTCCTTTGTGGTTTATCCTTCGTGGATTCGTAGGGACCTTCGGGGGTCTCAGGGTCCCTACAGAGTATCTTATACTCACCCCTACACGTGCTATGCCAGAATAGCGTTGTGTTGGATGCAGACAATGGAAATCACTGATCGAGGTGGAGGATTGTGGAGCCAAACTGTACCCGGAGGTGGACCACTTGGTGGGACGTAAATGGAGCAGTTGGTCAGACCTGAGGAGGTGAGGAGACTATCTGTACCCACACTTCAGGTGGGATTTCAAGAGGAAGAACTGGTGTTATTTTATTACATACCGTTGTTGTACTTTAGTTCAGTTGTACTGTAATTTTAGTTGGATTTGTAAACTGGCCAATTTACTTTTCATCACTTACCGTGTACCCAGTTTTACTTAGAGCTTACTTCACATGCATACTCTGTTGTGTATGTTACTTCAGAAAGGCAATGCCTTCCCTTCTTTTGGGATTTACACCTTTAGTGCTAGTCGCCAGCCCCTGTCCTATCGAAGGCGGGCTTGGGGTATTCACGGTACGGGCCTCGAGAATGGGTCGTGACAAATTAGTATCAGAGGAGTCGGTTCTACCACAAAACTCAGGACTCTGATAATTTCTTCTCTATGAAGAAATAGTGTTAAGAGTATTGAGTGTGGTTTTCAGTCCCGGGAGTCCTGTGGTGGTGCGGCGGTTGAAGTTTCCATACACTAGGACCCTGACCTTTGATTTCCAACTTAGTACCTGAAAACATTGATTGTGTGTGTGTTTACATTCAAATGTTTTCATTGTGAATAATTTGTGTCAGCTCACCAGGTATACTATACTAACTATGGCGCACCTGTTTTTTTTTTCAGGATGGCCCCACGATGGCAGCTAGCTAGGGTTCCCAGTTATGTGTGGTATGGCAGCCCACCGAGCGACGAGGCCTTGGTACAGGGACCCATTACAGCGGAGGCACCAGCGTTACCTCTACCCGCTGAGCCACTGATTCTACCCACACCAGAGGCGGAGAGTGCACACCGCCTGAGCATGTTGCACGAGTTTTAGAGACAGAGGTCGCCCAGGTTCCGTGGAGAGACCGATCCTCAGACAGTCGAGGATTGGATGGAGCCTATCCTCAGAGTAATCAGGTTGGTAGGGACCCAAGCAGACCTCATGGTGATCCTTTCCGTGAGTCTCTGGCATGCGGAAGCTGGTAGATGGTGGTTCCTGATGCTCTAGGTGCATGATGAGATATCTCTTCTATGGATGGACTTCGAGATCCTCTTCCGCTGGGAGTTTGTTCCATCCACCCTCTGTGCGGTGCGCATCCAGGAGTTACTGCAGTTGCTGCAGGGCAGCATGACCGTAGCCCAGTACTCAGTAAGATTTACCGACCTCTCATGTTACTCCACAGACAGGGTTTGTGACCCATTCTTCTGGGCCCAGACCCTTGAGCAGGGACGGAGGCATGAGATCAGAGCTTCGATGATTCCCCTCAGCATCCCGATGCTGGCGGGGGTACGGGAGCGCGCCCTGTTAGTGGAGAGCTTTCTCGCTGAGAATCGATCATCAACGAGACCCACTGCAGGACAGCACGGAGCAGGGTCTTCTGCATTAGGTAGTCGAAAGATGACGCAGGGGTCCAATTGGACCACGCCGTCGGGTGGGAGACCTCAGGATTCAGGTTCGGCTGTGCAGGTCACAGGTCACAGAGCCAACCTTACGAGTATCAGACAGTGTTATGCATGCGGCAGGCAGGGCCACATGGCTCATCACTGCCCGACCCGCCATGCTGACTAGCAGCAGATAGTTGAGGGACCTCCCAGGCATAGGCAGAGGTTCGACTAAGGAGGTCTGCATTGAGCAGGCGGATGAGGGAGAGTAGCTGGCCGAGCAGCGGGTGGTGGACGACGCTTCGAGGCTCTACCACCACCACCACCCCAGGAGGTCCACCCCGACCACAGGGATCTGGTGGGAAGAGGTAGGCTCATCTCTAGGCAGCGGATGCTTATGACCATGGCACACATGAGATGAATCGAGGTACTATCTGTGTCTACTCCACCCTTGTTGTTGTTCTTATAGACACAGGTGCGATTCATTCTTTTATTGTCGATGCCCTTGTTCGGAGCATGCAGATTCCGACCGAGCCGTTGGCTTGGTCCTTATGGCTAGAGACTCCTACGGGAGAAAACTCAACGATTATGCACGGGAACCGGCAGCGTGAGCTTACTCTAGGAGGCGAGAGCTTCAGCTGGGATCTTCTTGTAGTGGCGGCGAGGCCTTACGACGTCAACTTGGGTATGGAATGGTTATCTACAGTCCATGCTCAGATCGATTGTATTAGGTGCCATGTGTGTTGTGTCTACACGTATGGTACCTGGTTCACCTTCACCAGCAATAAGGGAACCTTCACATCCCAGGATGGAATTACGCAGAGGAGAGGGCATCCGACCACACATTAGTTGGCTAGTCTCATCCACGGAGCAGTTGACGTGCAGAGTTTGAGATTTCTTGTTGTGGTGGATCAGTATGCGAATGTTTTTCCTAAAAATGTTCAAATACTAACTCCATGCAGGAAGGTAGATTTATATATAGACCTGTACCACAGGACATCACCGATATCCACTCCATCATATCGGATGGCTCCCGCCGATCTTTAGGAGCTGCAGGTACAGCTGGAGGGCTTATAGGGGAAAGGTTTCATCTGACCCAGTGTTTCACCCTAGACTTCTCCGATTTTGTTCGCCAAGAAGGCGGATGGGTGCTTGCGACTGTGTGTCGACTAACATTTCCAGAACCAGGTGATCATGAGGAAAAAGTATCTGCTTCCGAGGATTTAAGACCTCTTCGATCAGCTCAAGGGAGCACATTGGTTCTCGAAGAAAGACCTCTGGTCAGGATATCATTAGCTCCAAGTTCAGGACGAGGATGTGTAGAAGACGATCTTCAGGTGTCGGTACGACCACTATGAGTTCTTGGTCAAGCTGTTTTGTGTGACCAATGCTCCAGTAGTGTTCATTAGTCCCATGAACATGATCTTCTAGCCCAACCTTGATCAGTTTGTCATAGTCTTGATTGACGACATACTGATTTACTCGACCACCGAGGAGGAGCAGGCCTACCACTTACGGGTTGTACTGGATACACTCCGATAGAACCATCTTTATGGTATGCTCTCAAAGTTCCAGTTTTGGCTTCGAGAGGTTCACTTATTGGGGCACGTCATCTCAGAGGCGGGAGTTGCAGTGGATCCCGTGAAGGTCGAGGCGGTACTTGCTTGGGAGCCACCCAGGACCGTGACGGAGGTGCAAAGTTTCCTAGGTCTGGCTGGGTACTATTGGAGATTTTTTCCGGACTTCCCTAGGGTTCCAGAAATGCTTACAACTTTGACAAAGAAGGGAAAACACTTCGTGTGGTCAGACAAATGTCAGCAGAGGTTCCAAGAGCTGAGGCGGAGGTTGCCCAGTGCGCACATCTTGAGGCTACCGGAGGAGGGAGTGGGGTACGTAGTTGACTACGATGCATCAAGGAATGGACTCGGGTGTTTCCTGATGCAGTAGAAAGTAGTGATCGCTTACGGTTCACGACAGCTAAGGTCGCACGAGAAGAACTACACTACCCATGACCTGGAGTTAGTAGTAGTGGTCTTTTCCCTGAAGATATGGTGACACTATCTGATGGGAAAGCGCTTTATAGTCTACTCATACCACCAGAGTCTCAGGTACATTTTCTAGCAGAAGGACCTGAACCTGAGATAGCGATGATGACTCGAGTTCCTCTTGGATTATAACTTTTATACTGTATAAACTATTGGGAAGGGGAATGTAGTGGATGATTCTCTCAACAGGAGATCATGCATTCTGCTACATGGGGAGGTGACAGAGCAGTTAGCCGCTTTGCAGATATATTTCGTGGATAGAGATGGGGAAGCCTATCTGTAGTCCCTCACAGTCACCCCTCTACTTCTTCATTGGGTCAGAGAGGCACAACGTAGGGACGTTGACTGTGAGGCGTGACATGCTTGGATATCATCAAGGCTAGCACCCGATGGATTTTCTGAAAACGGGGTGCACGTTAACCTTTTCAGGGAATGTACAATGGTACATGTTTCACTACAGGAGGAGGTGATGAGGTAGTTCCACACTTCCCCTCTAGCGGTACATCCTGGGGTAGTGAAGATGTACCATGAACTTAGACAACAATAATGGTGGTCGGGTATGAAGAAGGATGTGGCAAAGTTTGTTTCTAGATGCCTCACTTGTTAGCAAGTGAAGGCAGAGCACCAGGTACTAGAAGGCTTGGTACATCCCTTAGAGTTCTTGAAGTGGAAGTGGGAATGGATATACATGGATTTCATGATGAGGCTTCCGCGTACTTCATGGGGACACGACTCCATCTAGGTGATCGTGGACCGACTCACCAAGTCATCCCACTTCCTACTGACCAGAGAGAAGGGCTATGTAGAGAGCTTGGTATGCCTCTATGTTCAAGATATCATAGGGATTCATGGTGTTCCATCATGTATCGTCTCCGATCGAGATGCTCACATTACTTCCCAGCTTTGGAATGGGTTACAGGAGGCTTTTGGGATGAATCTACGGTTGAGCACTACCTTTCATCCTCAAACGGATGGCCGGACGGAGAGGACCATTTAGAAACTCAAGGACATGCTCCGTGCATGTGTCCTTGTCTTTGGTCATAGTTGGGAGGATAACCTACCCTTGGTGAAGTTTTCATCCAACAACAGCTAGCACTCCACCATCGGGATGGCAACTTACGAGGCACTGTACGACCGACCATGCAGATCACCTCTGTTCTGGACTGACCCTGGGGTGTCAGCACTCGTAGGACCAGAGATGGCTCAGGCTATGACGGAGAAGGTTCAAATCATCCAGGAGCATATGAGGACTGCATAGATCAGACAAAAGTCCTATGCTAATAGGAGGCAGAGATAATTGGAGTTTGAGGATGGCGACCACGTTCTCTTATGGGTCTCACCTCGAAGTGGATTTCAGAGATTTGGCTGGGGCAGAAAGTTATCTCAGTTCTTTATCAGACTATTTTAGGTCCTCAGCAAGATAGGTGAGGTGGCCTACCACCTAGCCCTCCCAACTTAGTTGCACCAGTTGCATGACGTCTTTTACGTATCTCAACTGAGGAGATACGTGCACGACCCGATGCATATCATCAACCACGGGGTGCTGGACATCGATGATGGGGTGACTTTTGCGGAGGTCCCGGTGGAGATCAAGGATCGATAAGAGCGGGTCCTACATGGGTTGTGGATTCCACTTTGGTGCATTTGTTGGCAACACGAGAACCTCTAGTAGAGCACATGGGAGCAGGAGGCACAGATGCATGCTCAGTACCCTCATTTGTTCCCCTAGTTTATATTGTATATTTTTGGGGATGAAAATCCATTAGGTGGGAGTGATGTAAAGACCCAAAAATTTCAAGGAAATGTTTTTTAACAAATTGGAATTTTATGAGTTTGTAGCTTCTGATGGAACTTGATTGTGAGGCCCGGTGTGCCCGGAATCAATTTCTGATGTTAATCTTGGATACGTTCAGTGAATGAACGAGCGGGTATTTCTATATTTTGAACGGGTGCTTAGAATTAATATCTGAGGGAACCGATAAACTCGCAGCACTGGTAATTGCTTAATGGGACACTTTTCGTAGTTGCTTTCACAAAGAAGGAGAAGATAATTTTGGGGGTTTATTTAAGATGTAAATAAAAATTGTCGAAACAATTTTCATTTATTAAGGTGGTTTTTCTCTCCCATGGGTAGTTAATTGTGGGGCACATAGCCACTTAACTAACCAAGTGCTGATGTTAGAGAGGTGGGGGCCCACGTGAGTCCCACCATTTAATATCCTCTGATCTCATTAATATCCCCCCCATTAATTTGGCTGACCTCCATTAAATTTCAATCTCTCCACCTCAATCCATTAAATTACATTGACCCATAATTTAATAGGGTACCATCACCTTTTCCACTTTTTATTTAACTGCCAATGCGTTTAATAATAGGGGACCTTCTCTATCCCTTTATTAATTAATTGTCAACACATTTTTTTAATGTGGTGATTTAATTATGGGAGAGTTACCTTGAGGGTATAATTATATAATAGGAGGAAACTATTATTTAATTTGGGAAGAGCCTTCGTTGTACGAGAGAGATCGGGTGAGACTTCTTGCTTTGGAAGAATGTCGGCCTCCAAAGAAGAATGATGAAGAACACCGGTTCCTCAAAGTTCGATGAAAATCCACCCTTACTCTTCCGTGCGGCAAGAGAGAAGACGCCACTTCCTCCTCAGCGTGCTCTGATGACGCCTATGATCCTCTTCCCCGCGACGCAGTCTACCGCAACATCGTCCACCACAACACCATCTACCGCCACGCTGAAGTTCATCTTCTTTAAATGAGGTAGGGTAATTTGTATAAATTTCATTATGTGATCTTATAACCTAAACATGGCATTCAAATTGTTTGATGATGTTTAGAACCACTAACGCGGTGTGTGCGGACTAATGAACAAGTCCGAACCCACCACTACTTTGTTCTTGATGTGCGAAATAATTGGTGATGACAAAGTGGGACCGAAATGGCAATTGGAGGTCTTCTCAGTGATGTACGGGTCACGAGGCGACGTTGGCGCATACGGGAGAAAAATCGGACCACTAGAATGACTTTAGTAGCCCGTGGAAATCATCGGCGGCTCACGCTGCCGGTGTGGTGGCGCTGGTGGCCGGAGGCGGCGCTGGTGCCCCGGCGCGCAACTGGCTTGAGCCCACCATGGCTGAATCCGTGAAGGCGAGGGACTAGATCCTGCAGCCTCGTGGGATCTAGGGGAGACATGGAGTCAAGCACCGCGTCCGTGGAACACAAAGGGGGGACCGCATCCCCCCCTGGTCGGCTCACTGGCCGAGCCAGCGCACCCCCCGGCCAGGATGGGGAGGGTCGCGCAGACTAGGCCGGGCCACACCCTGCCGGGACGGACCCTTACCTGGGATGGGTCGACCCGGTTCGGGCCGACCTGGGGGGTTGGTCCGGGTGAGATCGGGCCTAGACCCCCCCCACTTCGGACCGTTTTCGGTCTTTTTCCCATAACATGATCTACGAACCTCCGATCAATGCACCATCAGTTGTGTAGGAATCCTTGGATCGAGATGGTAGTTTAGGTATATTGCATGCAAGGTTTCGGAAAATTATGTCTATGTACGAGTTGGTTCAAACTCAAAACCAATCGGGCCCTTGGAGCAGAGACGCTTATATCTTACGGACCAGACATCTGATTGACATGCCGCCAATTGCATTCGAATCCTTTTGTTGAGACAATCAATTTGTCTTACTCTGATTGAGGTTTGGATGCTGCTGGAGTATGGTTGGGTAGGTTTTATCTTAAAGACCAACTGGGCCCTTGGGACAAAAAAGGCAATAACTCTCAGACTGGGCATCTGATAGACGCACTGTCTGTTGCGTTGGGTTTTTTTTACGAGATGGAACTTTGGGATACATAAACTCTAGAATTCATGAAAGTTGTTTTATTGAAACTTTGTCTTGAGGAGAGGACCCTCCTGGAATGGAGCATGCTATGTGCGGGAACCCTAGAGCTGGCTGCCACTGCGATGATGATGACTGCACCTGGATCTTCTGCGGGTTCGGCAGTGAGGACGACTGTACTTGGATCCTCCATGGGTTCAGTAGCGACGAAGACCGTACAGGGATCCTCTATGGGTTTGACGGTGATGACTAGTATTCATGTATTCTATGTGGGTCTGGCAATATGACCTCTGTACTTGTATCCTGAGTGGGTCCGGCAGAGTAGCAGGACTTGTATCCTTTGTGGGTCCGACAGCTTAGCTGGTCTTGTATCCTATGTGGGATTGAGAGCCTAGATGAATCAGTGGATACATCTGATCATCTCTATCACCTTACTAAGTGTATACCTGGGTGAGCTAAGTCTTGATTCTCAATCATTATCATCGAGGTGATTAACTTTCTTTTCTGTGTGGACTGGGTTGTGTTTTCCTATGTGGACTGGGTTGTTCTTGGGGTCGAGAGTTGGAGTTGTTCTGTAACTAATGAATTAGGTATATGTATGGAAATATACCTAATTAGAGTCATTTGATACTTCTTGATTGTATCTTCCCATTGTGGTTTATCTTTCGAGGATTCTTAGAGACCTTCGGGGGTCTTGGGGTCCCTACTGAGTATCGTATACTCACCCATGCACGGGCTATGCCCACACTGCATTGTGTTGGATGTAGATGATGGAAAACACTGATCTAGGTGGAGGATTGTGGATCTAGACGGTACCCGGAGGTGGACCACTTGGCGGGACGCACACTGAGAAGGCAGTCAAACCCAAGGAGCTGAGGAGACTATATGTACCCACCCTTTATGTTGGATTTCTAGAGGATGACTCGGTGTTGTTGTTTTACTTACTATTGTTGTACTTTTCTTTCAGTTGTACTGTACATTCAGTTGGGTTGGTAGACTGGCCCATTTACTTTTCAGCACTTACCATGTACCCAGTTTTACGTAGTGCATACTTCACTTGCGTACTCTGTTGTGTATGTTACTTCATAAAGGCAATGCCTTCCATTCTTTTGAGATTTACGCCTTTGGTGCTAGTCGCCAGCCCCTAGCCTATGGAAGGCGGGCATGGGGTATTAATGGCACGGGCCCCGAGGACGGGTCGTTACATATATCTTCCATGCTAAACTATAATGGAATAGTTGATTTAGGGGATGAATATGTAGTAAAATATTGTGGAATTTGTATCACACAAGTAATTTTTAAATGGATGAAAATTACATGGAATCCTTGGAAGAAGAAATGGATTGATGATCCAGAATGAATTTATTAGAAATTTATTCCTGTTGATTATTCTTCTCAAATATGGATTCTTGGGGATCTTATCTTAGATAAATATGAATTGTTTGAATATAAAAATGAGGAATAAGTATTTTTCCCTCTGGTGTTGAAGAAAAGAAGTTATCAATGGACGAATCGAGGTAACATGATCTTCCTCATAGTTATTTTTACATTACATATCAATATCCAAGTCCACCTTGGTGTCTCCCTATCTGGGAGACTCTCTTGAATGACTGTAGTAATGAAAAAGATATAGAAGTGTCAGGTGAAAAGAAATTCCATGTCCCTTCTAAATGTTTATAAGAAAATGGATGTGGTGATAGTGGTGTCAAAAATTAATAAGATGAAGAATAATAAAGAGAATATGAGTAAAATGAAAATGGAAATGAAAATTTAGATAAATATGAAATTGATGGAACTTTTTACCCTGATGGTCCTAGTAGACACTTTAGATACAAGGATATTTTGATTCTTAAAGAATTAATTTCTCTCCATTATTATCAAATGGGTCTTACTCTGAAGATAGACTGAAGCTATTTGATTATTGTTATAGAACATCCAGAGATAAAAAAGGAAGAATCATTTGAGGGGGGAGGTATCCTAAATTCTAGAAATTCATCATATTTACTCTATGGATGTTGTTTATGGTAATCCTTTAGCTGATACACATATGTTTTCTGAGAGGGTGGTTGATTAAAAGTCTGTTGATGAGTTCATGGTGGTCGATTATGTTGTTTCTATTCTTTCATATATTAATAAATCACATAATTTGAAGAGATCTACAAATAAGTTAGATGATTTTTTGGCATAACAATTCTTGTGCATTAAGGTTTTAAAATATATGATAATTATCTTTTCAATTTGGGAGACCCAAATCTTGATGAGATGGATAAGTTCCCAGAGTATGCCAGACATGGTTTGGAGTGCACAGATTAAAAAGAATAATTTCACATTAATTGTGAAATAATTGAGCTTCTGGGATCCATAGTATATCATGTTTATTATGTAGGGAAATCGTAGAGGATTACATCTGATATTCCAGAACCTACTATAACCACTATGTCCTTACCTACACCAACTTATTCTTCACTTCTAGTTGATGTTGCTACATGAACTTGGTTAGAATCCTTTGTATAATTGATGATTTCTAATGTTGGGTAATTACTATAAATAAAGAACCTCAAATCTATAAACATAGTGAATAGATGCAAGATATCTATTTGATCTTTTGATTCATATTATTCATCCCAAAATAAAGTATCACGTCTAAGAAGTATAAATATACAATATAGGTCTGTATAATGATCTGTAATCCTTGATATTAATAGTGGATGAGAGGAGATCTTCCTTTTTAGATTTTAAGGATTCATTCCCTGAGTTGGTGGAGATTATTATATTTTTTTCTTCTTTTTCTAGTGTTTCACCTACTTAATTTGACATTGAATTTATCAGGAAAATTATTAGAGAAGATATTTTTGTTATTTCAAATGATGTAACACACATTCATTTGTTAATCTTATAAAAAATAAACCATAATAATGGTCAAGTTCATATGATGGATAGTGAATTTATAAGGGATAGAAAATATGATATAGAGATAACCACAAATGCTATAAAGGAGTATTTTTTATTTATGCTATGAATTAGATGCATTATTATTTCATGTTTTTATCCTCTAGTATCTTAGGATTTTATATTATAAGTGAAGATGTTTAAGGTTATAACCCCAATGAAAAAGTTATTTATAGAATAGAAATATTATTTCATCAATACTATGGAATAAGGAGAGAACATAACTATGGAATTTATATGTATTACAAGACTGTTTATTAATTGTTCTAGAACGAAAAGTGTGTTTCAATGATTACATATTTGTTACTTCTCATCCAACCCCTCCATATTTTGATCTAGAGTTCTTCAATTCAGGTGCAACTAAAGATCGTAATACACCTTTTGTATATCATTTATATACCTTCGTACTCACTCCCATTGAAGAAGTACAACATATTAGGCCTATAAGTGTCATAGAGACTCCATATCTACAGATTTTCTCTATAATCATCTCATTTTTTACCCCATCCTCAGCTAAAAAACTTAAAAATCTAAATAATTGAAAGGAAAAAATCTCTTGATCTGTAAACCAAGCCCAAAAAATTGAAATTACACTTTTATTCTATGATACAACTCTTCTTCTATCACCTTTTTTTTATATGTTTTGGCTATAATTAAATAGGCTTATTCTTTGGGAATTATATTATAACCCCTACTATGTTTCTCATCATTCGTTATTTTCTCCAACTTTTTTATAATCTCAAAAGAGTATAATTAATCTATAGGATTTATTTATTCATTTTATAGTAATGCTCATTTTTATTATCCTGTTCTACTATCATTGATATTGTAGGTTATTATGTTCATATATTTCTGAAACACATTTTATGTTAATGTCCTTAAAACCGTTTATATTTTAAGATGATATTATTTTTTCTCCACAATTTATTCTATTTATTTACTGTAAAATTAAATGACATTATTATATTAAAAAATGTTGATTTTTTTGGAACCCTTGTTTTAATGATCAAAAAACATTTTTCTTTAGTTATGAATGAGTTTTATGCTTCACGTTACGATTTTATGATATAAAAAATATTAGAAACAATTTGTATAATTGTACATATTACAAACTATTGAAGATGAATCACATGAAATAATTACTCACTATCAATAAAGAAATTGGAAAATGAATAGAAATCATATTCTATCGGAGATGACCTATTGAAATTTAAAAAATTATTCAAAGAACATATTATTGGAGATGACCTGTATAAATTCAGATAAGTATGGGAATATACTACCATCATAAATAAGTCCAAAAAGGATGTCATATTCATTAAGTGTTAAGATAACCTAACGCTAGAGGATGACCCACCCTCATAATATGAACTTGAAAATGGTTATAATGGCCTACCATTGAGACAAAACACTATTGGAATGACTGATTATAAACCTAAGTCACCACCAATTTTGTCTCACAGTTTAATGTTTCATTCACACTATTTTTTTATTTTTAATTATATATTTCTAACATAAATAATATGAAATTTTATATGGATAGTTATTTTAATGATTATTTTTTAAACTATTATAGAGATTCTTTACTATTTCTCACAATTGTCTGCTATGAAGAGTAGAGGATATAGATGATTCTTCCTACATTTTTTAGTCAAAATAAGTGGAATATTACATCATGTGATATAATAAGAGGTGATATAGATACATATATATACATTAAAATGAAACCTGTTATGAACATATTTTAAGGACATGAAGAGATCTACATGATGAGAGAATACATGTTACAAACTACATGGACATGACTTTGAGAGAGTGAAGTTCATAGAACATATAGTTACAAAACACAATTAGAAAAAAATCACCACACACAATTAAAATGTATTATCTAGAAACATGAATATAGTTTCCACTCAATCTAACAGAGGAGTCACACCCTTCAGATCACATCAGACCAAGAAAACATATCTTCTTCACATATTTTATTTCACTATCTATATTTATATATATTATTATTAGGGTGTGTTTAATATTAATATTTTAAATGGAAATTTTATATTGAAAATTAAAGAGAATATAAATTTAATTTTTTTCAAAATCTTTTCAAATATTTTCCCGCATTTTGAGGGAGAGATACATGAGTGGAATTTGTTATTTTTATTACTGAGGCTGTTTTTAAGAGGATCATATGTTTCCTAGAAAAATATTTTTATATTGAATACACGATAAAAGTTATGGATAAAATGTTATTTTAAATAATTTTTATGGAACTGAGTGACATACATGTAGATATGATTATATTTTAGCTTCAGATAGGACCTTTTTCATTTATTCCAATATGTATTTTTTTGTATGTTTATTTTTATGATTTAAACTCATTATATTTTTAACTATAAAAACCTTTACATTGATAGTTAGTCATAATTTGTTAATATCAAAGGATTTAATAATTTAATTTTATTTCAAAAGACAATTTAACTTTCATATATTATTGTAATTGGGTCACAATTAATCTTTGAGAAAACATCTGCCAAATCAGAACTTATATTGATGTGCTATTTACATTAAATGAGTTTTTTAATTAAAAGGGACGATTTCATTTAAACATATTTATGAACATAATTTTAGTAGGAACTTAATTCATCCCCCACTTGATATATTCACTCCAACCAATAACCTCATTATTTAAAAACATATCTATTATTCATTAGGAATACTCGAAACATGCTCATCGCAAAAAAAAATTATAATGGTAGTAAAAAATACAATTAAATTAATTTAAAATGTTATAAATTAATATAAAATATGAATTTAAAAAATATATATTATAGGGGAATGTTGAATAATTAGAGGACAATAAATAATAACACTACCTCTCTACATGTATTTTAAAACAATAAAAATTACTCACACCTCATATCGAAAATATCTAATAAGTAACTAATAATCATGTAGCTATTAATTATAAGTGATGTTAAAATAATTTATAGAAATTAAATAGGTTATAAAATTGGATATTATGTTAGTTAAGTTAGTAAAATATGATGTTAGAGAACATTTCTTCAAATCATGAATTAATTTACGCCTTTTCATGGACTCAATTATTATTCTATGAGATATAATTAATTTTTACATCATTTTTGACTTATATGGTGTCTTTACATCGATTCGATAAATTTTTATGTCAATTATTTTTCTATTACATGGGAAATACTGAACCAAATACGATTCTCTTCATAATGTTTCTATTAAATCAATTGTTACCCCAATAGTAATGATATTTGTAACTCAGATGTTGTTTATTTAATTATTATTGTTCTTTTTAAGTTATATCTTATAGGTTTTTATATTATATTATTGATTTTATTATGTTTTATTACCTTTTTTCTATGGATTTATATTTCTACCATTTAAATAATAGCATAATATTTCCTATATTTCAAAGTATATTTCATATAAGAGATATTGATAGATCAAATATAATTTATTTTAGATGTAAATTCATATTTTGAACATTGTTCTTCAATGATTTGTTTTAGCAACCCTTATATGTAATTATATTTTATTTTCAATTCATATTTTTGAAAATGATTTATTTAGAAAATGGTATTATTTTGCTTTCGAAAATATGATTTTCCAACAAAGTTAATTTCAAATTATTAAAGATGTTCCCATCATAATAATATTTATTTTATTATACCCCAAATTTATTTTAATAAAATTATTTCATTTAAAAATATCAATATAGGAATTTATTTATAAAATTTTTATGTTTTAAAAATCATTAGTACAAACAATCAAAGATTTACTTAAGAATGATACAATTTTGTTTTTATTTTAAGACATTGTGAAAAATAATTCTTAAAGATTTTTTAATATTTCAATCTAATTTTCCTGTTCACTTTAAAATTTACTTACAGACATGATATTTATTTTACATGATTTATCATTTAATAAATATGTATTTTTATAACTTTAGGGTTGATCTTATTTTATCAATTAATTTGATTCTTGATTCCTTATTATGTGATATAATTCATAGAATTATTTTGAATATTTATTTTCTATCTATGTAAAATAAATAAAAATTTTCATTACTCCAATTGGGATATGTTCTTTTAAAACCATCTACCATCATTATTTTCTTGGTTTATGTTGTTTTCTATCAATTATATGAAAAATTATATCATTTTACATTCTTAACTACCCCAATGAATCATCCTACCATTTTTTAAAAATATTTTTCTTTATAAATATTCTATTTTACATATCATTGATTGAAGGGTGTTCACCAATATTCCGTACAATGATTGATTAATGAATTATTTAATTTACCATATACCAATACACTATGTGGTGTCTTTATGTAAAATGCCCTAAAAACTATTTATTGATTTTGGAATAATTTTATAATTTTATTTTTTTATTATGATACAGATATTTATTAACTACATAATAAACATGACTGTTTGTTTTTGAACCATCATAATTTATAAATTTTATGGGATATGATTATTTTAACATATTTTTTGACATGGGGAAAAAATTTCCATATATATATATTAATTCTAATACATATGGTTATTAGTGAAGTTAACTATGTATTATTTAATGATTATACTATATGATGAATGTGTTGGTCTTATATAAGTGATGGGCATGGCCCATCATTATATCTACTTTCGATTCATCAATAGATCTCATGTGATATACTTGTTTTGGAATTTGGGTTTGTCTGTCCTAATTTAGTAATATCATTGGATATTGGTCTTGATGGTAAGAATGATTTCATACCTTCAACCATTATACTATGATCATGATATCTAGAATTTTATATGCCATCAGCACGAATTCAAGTATTAATATATATGCAGTCTTTTTATTTTCTATATTATTAATGAATATTTTATGATCATAGATTACTTTGATAATAGAATTATCGTGATTACCAATTACGATCATAATATTTATGGAATGTTTATATTATTATTACCTCAATTGTATGTTTTTTCTTAATGTGCTGTGGAGCTCACCATTAATTATGTTTTAATTTCAAATGGTTAATAGATAATATATTACACATGATTTTAAATAAGGAGTATATATTTTGAGAATTTGTTAGAGATTGTTTTTACTTCATCTAAATTAAGTGGTTTATTATGCAGTGTGTAAAATTTTAATTTGTTGAGGGAAAAAAATTAGATTATGTCTTACTATATTCATATAATTATTTAAAACCCAATGATCTTGGAAATATATGTAATGAATAATATTCATTAGTTTAAATTATTATGGGATAGTTTCTCATAGAAATATATTGTCTTCATTGATGTTATTATGTAAGATATGTCTTCTGTGGATAGGATCTCAGATTATCAGTCTGGGGAATCATAAATAGATCGAGTAATTTGTTTATATTACATTATATATTAGTATGTTTTCTCCTAAAAATAACTAAAGAAATAGAAAATTTATTATTATTTAATAAGTTATCTTTTATCTTAATTTAGAAGGTATATATAACAATTTTTTAATTTTCTGTAATTTATAAGAATTTATTATTAATGTAAATTAGGTTAACATAACCTCATTTTAACTCTCTAAGATAATTTAATGGGAAAATTCAATATATAAGAAAAAATCCTGAAACTTTTGAAAATTATTGATTATATGGTTTAATTAGAAATTTTATCCCTATATGATTTCTACCTGTGTATGAATGATCTAAAACATGTGTACCTAGGGTTAGTAACTGTTAAAATGGTATATTAGGTATTAAATCAATCGTTTATTTCTATATGATGTAAAGGTCGAACATCCCACCTAGTTTGAAACATCCAGGGGTTATGCTTTTATTAATAACAATTATCTTATAAACCATTATACAATAGTTATTTCCAAAAAACTTTAATCATTTAGTTAACTAAAATATTGAAAAGTATATTTAATTAAAATTATAAATAGATTAAATGATCATATCAATTTAGAATATTGTGTTTTAATATTCATATTCTAATTTCCAATGATTCTATTTGATGTATTGCTAATAATTTGGGAATTAGTATTTGGTTTAAATTTTATCACTAATATCCAACAAATAATGCTATGTTTCTAGATATAATTGTGACATATAACTGAATATGTTAACAATTTTATGTAGTTTAGAATATTTAATTATTCTTATAAAGGTAGAAAAAGTGAGTATCGTAGTCTTACTTAAGGTTGTGAGGATGAAAGATTTATATTACTAAATTCTTGACACATTAATTATTTTCTCTAGTACATGATATAACTTGATCACATATTAGTATAATTTCAAATTTATGAGAGTAATGTAAAACATCTAATGATTTTTTACACATAATATTTTTCTGTTAATTGAACGAAAAATTATATAAAATAGTTTGATTAACCATTATAAGTGATTTTATTAAAATGTTATTTTTTGGTGATAAATATTATAGGGACCATGCTTAATGGTGGATAATATTTTTTTTACAATTTTTTATTAATATTGAGATAATAAAAGAATGAATGATTCAACAGATTTATTTTAGCTATTATGGGTACCCTTTTAATCGATATTTGATTATTTATATTTTTAATGAATTTTATTTTATTTTTGGGGTTTTTGATATATATGAAACAATCTATGACTTAATGAACTAGTTTTTAATACATATTATGGTTAATTATAGAGTTAATTGTTGCTGGAATATATGATTTCTCTATAGATAAATATATTAGTGAGTATAGTGATTTTAGAAAAGGTATTTTAGGTTGAATATATAGTTGGAATATATTAAGACATTATTATATGATTCAATGAATGATTAAAATTATTTGAGAAAATATAAATAACTAAATATAAATTAATAAAGTATTATAGATTCTATATTAATTATTATGTCTCAAATGATAAATATATTAGGAATACCCTCAATTTATTTAAATAGTGAGTAATATTTAATAATATATAGAAAAAACATATTTAAAGTGAGGTAGAATGTAATACCATCATATTTAAATATATTATTTAATTTAAATAAGTCAATTTGTTTGTTATCATACTCCTCCTTATACACTAATCACATAAAAAACCAAAATATATTTGAACAAACATAATTATATAAAGTATTTATAATAAAAATAGTAGTAAAATTACTAGGGATAAATATAGTATTATAATTCATAATATATTTATAGAAAGAAATATAATGGTTACATTTACTATGTATGATATCCAATTTATATATCTAAAACATGTAATATGATCATTGTATTATTAGAAGTTTATTTTTCTTAATACATCTTTTATATAAATTATCCATTACATCAAAAATTATTTTTTATTATGTTCATAATGAACAAGGTTTAAAGGGTTAAGTGGGAATCCATATTCCTTTCACATGGAATATAAAAATACAAAAACATATTACATATTACATACTAAATAAAAAAAATTCAAAAATTATACATTAAAAATTAATATAAAAAATATATCACCATAAAAAAACATGAGATTGGATGCATCAAAGGAAGTTCCACCCTCGACATTGATGTCTCAATCCATTCTCTGGAATAAACCAATCAACCTTCCATCACCATTGTCACATGAACCCATTAATAACATCCTAATCAAATAAAAATAATCTTCACCATATTAAACTATACACTATAGATACAAGCATCATCATCTTAATCATTAAAACATAATGATATTCATCTCATTAGTGTTCCCAACTACACTACCGAAAACCACCACAAGAAGAAACTAACCAAACGAGAACCTAGAAAAAAACCAATCTTCTAGTAAAAAAAATTAATTCAATTAAATTGAAAAAACTCATTAGCCATTATCCCAAATGATTTAACCCACCAATATTTCACCAAAATTCCCAACACAAGCAGATCATCCCACATGAAGAAGTTCCCTTATAATGAAAAACATTTTCTCCTCTTGCATCATCACCATAACAACCAAATATCTATCATATCCTAATATTGAATAAAACAACCATCAATGATAAGAAAAAAAATGTACAAAAACCTTGCTTCATAAGAAATCTGATTGGAGAATCATCACTAAAGGAATGTAGAGAGGGGAAATGTGATTATATGTCACGGCCCTTATGAAATACTAATACTCATGAAAACACATCCTAGATCCCCTCAAAGACTTTCACACCCACCCAACATAAGAGGGAGAAATGAATACAGATTCCTTATATAATTAGATGATAAATAACCTCCATATAAATCCATGACAAAACTAGTATCACCAACCCCCCCCCCAGAAAATAGCATTTTCAAACCTTCACAATGTGAAAGAGAGACCAAATATTTCTCAACAAAAACTATTGTAATATCAGAGTAGATATTGACAATAGTTGGAGAAAGAAAATGGAAATACCAAAAACTAACCATCCAATTTAACAAGAAAATAATGAGGTGGAAAACTCTAGTCAAAATGGAAGTGACTCAAAACCACCAACAACATCCCAGAACATCCTCAAGAACCCTTATACTGAACCAATATTTGGCCATGAAAAATAGGATGGGTAAAAATCATAGTGGATGGAAAATGAGAATAATATCATGTTGTCAAATCCCATACTAAAAAATTTCTTCACGACCGGATTACCTTAATGAAAAACCAATGTGTGTATTGTATCACAATGTTTCTGGTGAAAATAGAAGACGTGGGTGTGCATGTAATCTAAGATGGGAAATAAAAAATCCAATACAATGGAACTAGAAGAAATATTACTCTAGAAGAAAATAAATATGTGTGAAAACAAACGAGAAAAAAAGGGAAAAAGAATAAAAAACCCCATGAGAGAAGGAAATAGCAATGAAAAACATTAGAAGTTAATGAAGAGGACAAAGAGGGACAAAAACTGTAAAACCTAGTTCATTGAAAGAGAGATTACTATTCAATATATATAAATAAATAAGAAACAAACAATTATAGAGACAAATAAGATGAAATGGAAAATAGATAAGAATGAAACAAATTCTAGAAGAGGACATTCCATAAAAAATAGATGAAACCCTAGGTGGATGCAAAGTACCCTCCATAGTGCTGACATTAAGAGAACATGGCCATTCCTATCACAAAAAATACACATTATGCATTTTTATTTGATGAAACTTTTCATTTAAAATGAAAATATATCCATTTCAATAATAATAGGTTAATAAATATTTAATTATTTGATGATTGGAAATTTAAATGATAATGGTAATAATTATATGAAATTATATTATTCTATAAAAACATTTTTAGTATACATCATAATTTTTATTTAAATATTAAATTAAAAATTTTCATAAGGGTTTTTATAAAACTACATAATAGTTTTCTTATCATTTCAATATTATCTTAATATAAATTTATGGACATTTAATGAATGATTGAATTTAATAGAAATCGTGAAAAATATCATTTTCCAAAATACGTTGAATTTAAGGAAATTATATTTCTATAGTTATGAATTTGGAATTCAAGAAACCATTTTCCCAGAAATAAAACATATATATTATGAAAATTCAGATTTTTTATATTATTTATTTTAAATTTACATTCTTTTATATGATATTTTTGAATTTATGAAATATTTTTTGAAAAAATAGTTTATTTTATAAATTATACATTTATAATTTTATAAATAATTCATATCACATCTAAAAATGAATATTATAAAAATTAATTTAAAATTAAAAATCACAAGGTATATTTTATGTATTAATGAATAATTTATTATCTATCATAAAGGGTAAATTACTTTCATAAAAATCTTTTTCCTTGATAAAAATACAATGGGTAAGTAGAGCTCAACAACTAGTAAAGAAAACAACATTATTAACATTATAAAATCTTATATCTATTAATAATATAGTTTTAAAGCTAATTTATACTACAATGACATCACATTATTTAAATATTCTTTATATTTACAAAATTGTAATCTCGTTCCCCTTATAAAAGGAACACACATCCCTTCATTTTTCCTTTAAAACAACACACTCTTAGATCATCCAACTCTATATCATCAAATCTAATAAATATGGTAAAAAAAATTAAATTTTTGTATCATCTAAATAATCTGTCCATCAAGGTTTAATTCCATTTGTAATCGGTATAATATAAGAAGTAGTTTATAAATTTCTAACCTGATATCTCTCTATTAAATTTTCCTATTTTCATACTTTTTTCCAAAAATTAATTTTACCAAACATAATATTTTAAAAAAATCATTACAATAAATTTATATATTAATAATTATGATACATTAATTAATAATATTTCCATTTTCTCTAATGAAATTTGTTACTGTCATTCATTTGTTCTATGAACTACTACCTACACGTCAAAACATGTTTTTCCCATCTCCCAATTCAAATTGAAATCATTATAGGGAATTTAATATATAAGAATAATATTTTTGGCTAATTTTATATTCATAGATGATAAACCATATTATTAATTTTACTTGATATATGAATTATTAAATCACCATCCATGATTAGGTGTGAACTACCGCCTATATTGAACGATTGATTTTGAGTTTAATTTTAATCACATCCATACAAAGTCATTCATAATAACGAGTTTAATAGAAAATGTGGATTTATTAGATATTAATAATGTTTTGTAATGTTAATTTTGACATTAATTAATAGTATAACAAATAAAGACCATTGAAAATCCAACAGTCCAAAAGTGTGTTCTTAGAGAAAAAAATTATCTCTTCTTTATTTGGATGAATTTATTATGAGTAAAATTACCACTATAATTCATCATAATTATGATAAAAAAACTATTATACATTAAGGGATTTCATTATAGTTTTTTAATATCCCTTTTATGAGAAAGTAAAATCATTTTCAACAATTAATTAATGTATGCTATAGTTTGGTTTCATTTAAGCAACTACATGAACCATGCTGTAAATTTACATAATGGATTACTATATTAGTTTAATTTTAGGTAATATATGAAATAAATAAGTAAATAATGAATTTTTTTTAATATTAATATTAAATCTGAATTAATATATAATAAAACACCATTTATTCATTAAGAATCTAAGAAACATGGTAATTCAAAATTTCATATTTAATTATCATGAAAAAAATTACCATAAAATTAAAATAATTGAAAAGATAACTATAGAAAACGAATTCAAATTATGAATATGATCTAGAAATGATAGAAATTTGAAAAATATTATCGAAAAAACCACTATGATGAAATTATTTCAAAATGGTCATGATTACTCATGCCCATTATATAACACAGATAACAACTATATAAATTTCATTAATAGATTAATTATAAAATATTTTTATTAAATATTATATATGTAAAAAATTTCAAAATTAGAATATTTATATTGTTACGTTTTTATATAAGATCTTAGAGAACATTTTGACTATGATGCAATTAAGATAAAGATTTTATTGGTCTCAATTTTGATTTATTGAGACATAATAAATTTTGTGAACCATTATTTCCATTTATGGTGTATTTAATTCCAATTGATATATTTATATAGTATGGTTTTTTATTTATTGGGATATACTAGGCTAAAACATATTTCATTATTCAAATTTCTATTGTTTAAATTATTACCCCATTAATGTAGATTTTGTGTAACTCAGAATTAAATCATCAAGATATGATCTTTCACATTAAATTATTTCTTATAATATGGGTATATTATAAATATAATTTTATTATGTTATATTCTCTCATATATTTATATATATTTATATTCCTACCCTGGAAACACTTATTTAATATTTTATTAAAAATGAATTATGTTTCTTGAAATGGATTTTTTTGACTCAAATTTATTTTCATTTAGTTACAAATAACAATATTGATATTTTTATTTCTATTATTTCTTTCTCCATACTAATATTTTATTATATTGTATTTTATAATAATATTTTTTAAAATTTAATTTATATAGAAAAATTAAACTTCTTTAATATGTATTTTTATAATGGGAAATATCTATTTATTGAAAAGGTATCATTCAAAATAATTTTTTATATTGATAAACAAATTTTTTATAAAGTTTATGATATTTTCAAGGTTCCATTATTTTAACTTCTTATTAAAAGTATAAATTCTAAAAAAATAAACTTTAATTTTTTTAATGTTTCTATTCAAATTGATATGTTTGATGGTACAATACAACATTGTAGAAAATAATTTCTAAAAGATAATTTATATCTTCACCTCCATTTTACATTTCATATTCACTGCTATTTAAAATCAAGGGATTTAAAATCTTTTACTTATATGAACATAAATATAAATTCCTATGAATTTTTGGATTTAAGGTGTGGAATCTAAAAATTTGATTCTTTATCCCTTCCATTGGAATATTGTTCGAATAATTCATTTTAATAGACAGTTTACATCTATATCAATATCTTTTTGAGTTTTATTTTATACACAAGGGTTATGTTCTTTTGAAACAATACGCTTTATTTCTCTATATGTCTTGTGTAACGAAATTGTATATTAAATATATAATCCATCAATATATTTTTCTTACATATCTATCCATAATGAATATGGATAATTTTTATTATAAATAAATATAATTATAAATAAAATATTTAATATTGTTATTTGTGGTTTTACACATATTATATTTACATTTATTGATTGGTGAATTATTTTATTAATCGTAGAAAATTTTCCATAAAAACTATTTATCATATATAATGCTTATATAGAAAGTTATTACATTTATTTTCAAAGATACAATTGAGTTTTTCAAAAACAAATTCCTAATATAGATGTTTGTAGAAAAATCAGGCATGTTGATGATGCATTTTTCAACCATAAAACTTATTTATCTATATGGGTTATGATCATTTTATCTCATTTATAAACATGGAACAACATTTTAATGCTATATATGTTTCTATTAAGTAAAAATTATTAAAATAAAATATTATTATGTATTGCAATCTCATTATCCCATATGATGAATGTATTAGACATAAAAAACTAATTGTTTTTATTTGACATTATATAACCCCATGATGCATCAATCTGGCCCATAACACAAACTGTATTGGGTATTTGGTGTATACCTTCCCAATTTAAGAATATCTCATAACTATGGTATTAATGGAATTATTTATGTATCTATTAAGGACTTGATGTTATGATTAATATATATGGAATTATTCATTCCATCAATATGGAAGGAGTTATTTTAATTATGTTATCCATTTATTTTATTTATTATCCATGGATATATTATACTCTCAATTTTTGTTAATTATATAATTGGTATGAATAAATTTATTACAATGGACATGATTCACAGGATATGTACATAGATAATTAATGGGAGATATTGATGAAATATTATGGACCATTTAGTTCCTTATGTAATGGAAAAAAAATTGTTAATTATGAAATAAATTGTTTTTTAGTTTATGTCATGTCTTAATTCAGAAAATCTATAGACCTATATGTTTTTTGAAATAATTTTAACGTACTTTTTCCTTTAAATTTTTTAACTATAGGATATTAATGTTAATGTATATATTTTTGGTATCAAATATTTTATATAAAGTATATGTTAATCACACCATATCGGGGAGTTTAGGATCGTTTAGTAACATTAGTTTCCCCAAAATCCAAACCTTGTGAATCAATTACTATCAAGATATGGAATAATAAAATATGAATAAGGGAGAAGTGGTACCTAAAATACATTCAAAAAATGCATTATAAACATCTCATAAATAAGGGTATTTAAGGGGAGAATTGGTGAGATAATAATGGATTGACCATCTCTATTGATTGACCTAAAAAGTGAATCTTGAGAGGGTTACAAATAGGGTCCACTAACAAAGATACAAAATATGTTTTAACATAAAATCAACAAACTAGTAATAGTTAGATCCCTTTAGGTTATGGTTTGACTGACACCTAGGTATAAGGGTCAAACATCTAATAGTTGATTCATACAATGAATGACCCCATTTTGAGTGGTCAAACATAAACTAAATGGGGTTTGGAATAACCAATCCTTGGAAGAGGGCATGACCCATGGAAAAATCCCGTATATCATGGACCATCAATGATACAATATGACAACCTTAAAAAAATATGGAAATGTTAATGGGGAAACGACCATCATATAATGAACCAACTGGCCATGATGTGACCTCATACGATATGAATATTCCACTTCTAACAACAAATTACTCCCTCTAAGCGTAATATTATAAAACCAAAACTCTTAAAAGTACTTAACAAACAATTAAAATAAATCCATAACTATTGATCCCAATTATTAATCCAAAAATTCATATTTCCCAATAAATTTTCAACCCTTAATTATATTGTTCATTATAGTACCTTTTCAATTTAGTACCCACTATTTAATAGATGTGGTTCTTCAATTACTTATTTCAAATCAGCACCCATATTTTTTATCATTCACGTTGAGTTATAATCTAGTCATATGTGATTGGTATATAAGAGGGTCACCTAATTCATTCATGCATTTTAATAAATTTCTATTTTATCTCCAATTGTTAATCATAGTATAACTATGTTTTTACCATTGTTTTGTGATTTTAATCAATTTTAATTTAATATATATTTTTTAAATTTTTTATTTATCCAATTTATCCCTTCTTTATCTAATATAGATCAACATATTATAATTTAGAGGTACCATGATATATTATGATACATTCCTTTTTGGTGTTTTGGGATATTTCACTCTTATTCCCTATACACATAACAAGAGGAATCAACATATAGTGACATATTTCAGACAAAACTTTAAAAAAATTATCATACTTAAGTGAGGAATTAATTATTATTTATATCCAAATGATCATGTACTATAAGAATAATTAATAAATTTAATAACTATGATGAGATTAAATTATTATTCTGAACCTTTTATATATCAATAATAATTTTCATGATAATATATCAATGTATAATTTGAATTTAAATAAACACAATTTTAACATAATCACCCATTATATAAAAACATAAAACAATGAAAACTTATAATTCTAGAAGTTCCAAAGATAAAATATTTTTCCCCACTAAATTAAAATAATTTGAATTTAATCATTCTTCAACCATATATAAATAATTTGGAGATTAAGATATTCTTAAATCACTTCACTTCAATGTAGGTGATGTGGTAAGAATTCCCTAGCACAAATCAACTTAGTAATTTTGGATGAAAATATGTCCCTATGATAATCAATTAAAAGTTGATCTTGAGACTAAGAGAACCATGTGTCGTAGAGATAGAATTAAGTAACATTGATACATTTCATAATAAATTTGATATTATTTAATTAAAATATCTATAGACACTCAATAAATTAACATATAATTTAAAATCACATAAGAAAATCATATCAAAACATTGAGATAATGTTATTCCCCTAACTTATTTCATTAATATTATCATGTAGTATTCCATGATTTAAAAATAGATTTTCAATTTTAAATTATAGAAATATAACTTTTAACTATATTTCATGGTGTTTTATATAATGATCTAAAAAATAAAAATGATTATTTTAACATTTTTTTTTACTTTATTGAAAAATAATGAGGAAAAAGTTAATGGTAAATATGGAAAATTTTCATTCTCCCTTAAAGGAGTAACAATTAAATTTGTGTACACTATATATATTGAAGAATTCATCATAATGGATGAGAATTAGAAGAGTTTTTCTTAGTCTATTATACGAAATCATGGAGAACTAAAATTAGAAATAATATTTTTGAAATAAAAAAACTAATAAGGGATACACTCTATGAGTATATGGAGGGAATTATTAAACTCTATAAAATCTATCAACCACAAGTCATATAGGTGGAATTATTTATTTTTTCAACCATGTTTTATAATATAGTTAAAAATATATTAGATATATTATTCAAATGAATCTTTTTCCAATGAAATTAATATAAACCATAGGTTTGAAAGATAATATTTAAGAAAAATATTATAATTTTGAAGAAGAGCTATTTCAATAATGGGAATCCATGAGGTATGATATAATTATCCAATTATGTTTTAATTATGTGTAAATAATTTACCATGTTAGTAGTAGAAAAAAATTAATAAATATAATGTGAATGATACACCTATTATGGTATATGTCCATTGTTATTCTGTAAATAATTTTACTGACTAGTGTGTTGAAGTGTGGTGAAATAAAATTTATTCTACATTCTACCAATAAATACCATTAGAACAATACAATCAAATATATAGAGAAAAATATTTATTTCAAGATTGATTTGTATGTAAATATAATTTTGTTAGATCACATATTCAATAATAGATTAATCAACTTATTGACATATAAAAAAATTACCATCATACATACCAACCACAACCATTTCAACGAATCAGTTAACATGACCCACCTTCATCGAGTCCAAAACCACATGTTCATAACCAACAATAACCACACATATTGTAATTGAAGAATAAAATTACATAATTAATGAATAATTTTGGATTTATAGTTGAAAAAGATATTTATAACCTAGGAAAACATCCATTTCAAACAATATAATATCTAAATAGGGATGTTTTTCAGGTAACCAATGGAATTAAATATGATATCCCTCCTAACAAAAAATCAAATATGTTATAATTTAAGGAAATAATTGAATGAAATAATGTAAATGATAATAATAATTGAAAATAATCAAGAAATTGGTCTGGTAATAAACCACAGAAAAAAAAGAGTATGGTTTCATTCTTGTCACACATGACTCAATATAATAATCTATAGGAGGAGAAATTTTAGAAGAAATAGTTCTTCACATTTAAATTGCTGAACAATAATATACCACTATTATTACAAATTAATATGATTACCAAGTATATAATTTTTATTATGAAAATTTTCACCATTAATAAGAGGATATAAGAATGTGATAGTGTATGAATTTGTATAAATGTTTTATGTTTTCTATCAACACAATGACCATCAAAATTTCATTCTTAATTTTCATTTTACATTCCAAGAACAATTAGATCCATTTGATTCATGTATACACTATATTATATTGGATATTAAATCAATACCATTTATTTGATTATCATATCCTTTATTATTGATCATATATCTTTAAGCCACAAGACTAATAGTCTAACTTATGAGTGATCCACCACATATGCATGTAGATTTATTAGAGATGATCCAATAAATGTATCTTACTATTTTTTAAGAAGACTTGTATTTCCTCAATATAGTGAAACAATAAAATATTCCAAATCATCAACAATCCTAGTACTTCAATTTTTAAAATATTCTAGAACCATTCTCGTTATACAGTAAGTCTTATTATTAATTGGATTTAGAGAAAACACATCACACATCCCCATTTTAGATTCAATGAAATATCACATAAAGGAAACCTCACATATAACAAAATGAAACTATGATTAACAATTTCAATAAGTGGAAACTAATATATTAATAGATAATTTTAATCCTAGTAATTAGGTTATATTTTATAATCAAATAGATTTTTTGGCGTATATTAACTATAAATAAACATAATGATGTGGTAACTTATTTAGATTATTGATGATGTAAGTTACTACGTAATATTAGTGTTACATATATTAATGTGTTGTAGTTATTTTTATCATGGATTATAGAGACATGGATCGAGTCATTTATACTAAATAAGAACCTGATTAAGGTAAGTGGTGTGGTTGATTTCCATTATAGTTTTCGTAAAAGAATAGATGAGATGATCAGTGGTATCCTCTTTACATAACCAAGAACACAAAATTTAATTGTCATTCTTTGCTGATAATGAGTTATGTGTGTGTTCCCTCCGGGATGGATTTTTTTGTTGAGATACCCAATAATGGAGTTTATTATGGATATATTGTGAAGGTATGACAATATTTTAGGTTGATCTATTTGATGGTGGGAGTCATCACATCCCCATAGAAAATTATTTTTTATACATTTAATATCATGGTATTGCCAATTGTTTGTGGCAGTGTTTTATTAATGAATTTAAATTTATCATATTATTTTCTAAAAATACATTATGGTGAAAGAGATAATAAATTTAGTAAAAAGCGACCAATGATGGTTTCAGAAGATTCCACTGTAATGGTTTATTGTTATTAGACTATTATGGATGAACAAAACATTAAATTTTATACCAGTAATATGGTATATTTTATCAGGGATGTATTCACAAGTTGGTTTAATTATATTTATTTTTATATTTATTCACCTCATGAATCTAGAGGAGATCGTGAAATTATATTTATTCTTTCATCATGTAAATGTTTTAATAGATTATCATAGATATTTTTTAGTTAGTTTCTTATTTGTGATGAAACATATTTATAGTAAGTTTGATATATTTAATAATTGTTTTATATGTAGAATACATGAATTTTTTATGATTTAGTGACATATACCATTATAAATGGTAGAATGGAAATTTTCCCTAGAAAATAACCTCATAATATGTTTTGATTTTTCTATGGATAACAGTATCTAATGATTGTCCTTAGGATAAAATATTTTTTATTCTATGTCTAATGTATTTTTATCAATGATTAATATTTTTTGAATTAGTATTTTTTATTCTAATGTCTCATAACATCAATATTTACTATTTAATTCTATCTATTGAAATTCATATAATTAGATTTAGGTTATAATGGATAGTTTTACCTAAATGAGGTACAAAATCTATCCATGTTCTAAAAACTAGGTCATACATAATAATAGATCCCTATTTTATTTCCTTTTTTTATTCTATCCACATCCCAATTCATTACACAATTTTCTTGAGAATAAGGAAAAATGTTCCCCTAATTGATATCAATAAACAAAGAGAGAGGTGGGGCCACATCAGAGGGCACAAATTAAATCTGGCTGGATGCATTGGCTATAGAGTTTTGATTAGTGATCTAGAACCATAAATCATTCCTAATTATCCATATTATAAGATGATTATTTTTATTTCGTCCTCGTGGTATTTATTTTGTTTTTGGAATTTGAATTTTAGAATATCAGCTACTACAATATTTTTTAAGACCATGGGAATATATTTATATTGAATAAATTTTTGTGGAATGTTCATTTTAATTATGATTCTAGAAAACCCAATCACATTGTGTATAGTTTTATTAAATATTCCATATATATTTTAGCATGTCTTGCATCTATTATGATTTAAAAAATTCCCTTAATAAAATGTTATATTGGACCATTGGGTGCCTAACATGGGGTGTGTACATGTACATGGATAGACACAAGGTGTGGGTAACTTGTTGTGCGATGTTACTCACTATGCGGGGTTACATGATATAACATGAAAAAATACATGAATATATATCTTTGGATTCTTAAACATCATTAATATATTTAAGTAATACAATTAATTTGGGAAGTAATCCCTAATATGGGAAGAGGAACATTCCCAAAGAGATGTGTGGTAAGTACCTAAAATGTACACCAATGTACATTGCAAGAGTATTCCCCTAATATATAGGGGTTAATTATTTACCTCTATGGATATGGAATTAGAAAACTAGATTTCATATTCCAATTATCATTTCATAGGTAACATGATGGTGGACGTAAACATCCCTATTTAAGTCATTTAAGGATATTATTTCTTAATGGTTAAAGATATTATCCTCATTGTTAGAAAAAAAATGTTCTATATGATGGCCTAAAGTATGTTTGTAGAAGCTATACACCACTAGACGTGTACTAATGTCAAGGAATGAATCCCTAATATGTAATTAGATATTTTAATTCTCAAAGTGTTAAACATACGTTTTCAGTTTGCAATTAGAGGATGGTCATGTCCTATAGAAAAGAGTTTGGGATTATATTTAGTGGTTCCCTCTAAGCATTAGATTTTCATTAAATGGAATATATAATTTTTAAGTAATATGAATGATTTATATTCCATTAATTCACACCATAATATGATTCAATGTATACAAGTTTATATGTAGGGTGGGGGAGTTTATTAGTTCCCCCCTTCCAGATTGGCCATTTTAAATACCATGAGCCTAGTATTTAATAGTTGTTTTTAACATTATTACATTGTAATTAGATACATGGTGTCACATACTAGTGGATTAAATTTTTTAGAAGTTTCTCTAAATTAGACACTTTGTTTCATATCATATATATTTTAAAACATAAAATAAAAAACTATTGTCATTGTGAAATCCATTATTCCCCTTAGAAAATGCCCAAATATAAATCCATAATCAAATGCTCATATCTAGATGAAAGAAAAATAGATGAAAATTGTGAGCATAGATACTCTGTAAGGTATGAATATATCATAAGTTATCATGGATAAATATCCATATTCAATAATTTAATGTATAGAAATGAAATCTATTCCACATAAATAAAAACATGATCATAATATGATAGGAATAAATAATGACACAATAAATCCTACTAAATAATCAAATGAGCTTTTATATCATATATGGTTATTCTAACTAACTGAATAATAAAATGGTAATAAAAAACTAATCGTGTCATAAATTAATACATTTTTCTAGAATTGTGATACATACTTTCAGGACCATTAACAATTAATGTTATAAATTTGGGTAGAAACACATCATATTTAGCCTCCAGGTTTCCTCATGTGACCTATTGATTCTTCATTGTGGTATATATAACTAGGAATTTCAAACCGTTTTACTATATCAAATTCATTCCTCAAATGAATGGGGATAAACATAATTACTATAAACAAATTTATCGAAAATATATAATTCAAAATGTTATTAGTTTTACTAATCAAATATATATTATCATTAAATATCTAATGTAAAATCATTATTAGTTAGCAAATTGAAACCCTTAGTTATACTGATCAAAAACCAACCCAATAAAAAATATGTATGATATTAATAAAACATATTCCCCATGGGTCATAAGTATTGTAAGTGTATTATTTAATTTAAGAATTGAAATTTTATATAAAATTGATTAAAATCATTTTTGAGAATTATAGTCGTCCAACAGTGAAAATATTTTTAAATATAAAATGTAAAAAAAATATTTTTAAAAAACCTATCCTCGAAAATAAACATTCTATAAATGTAAAATATTCATTAATACACTGAGTGGTCATTTTGGTGAAAAATTCAATTTATTTTATACACTTTAAAATGAATAAAATTTCCAAATTTTCTGTAAATTCAAAATGATCAATGTAGGGGAATAATAGTTATTTTTTCTATAAATTTAATTACAATGTCAAAAATAGCAGAAAATTTCATTAATAAATTATTTTTAAAAAAAATAAATTTTTTTTTAAACATGGGTTTGGAAAAAATATGATATATTATTGAATAGTGAATTGAAGATGGGTAATCATAGAATAGTATTCACAATCATTTTAATTAAAAATAGTTTAAAAGTTGTAATATCACTTGAAAAGTTAATTAATAACCATAGTCCAAGAAAATAGATTCATTTTCGGAATGAATTATCAAAAATACCACCAACTGATACATAAACATAAATGATACTAAATAGTGATGAAATTATAAAATAAACTCTTTACACTTTGGTAAAGAAAGAAACATTAAACACATGAATGATATGAAATCAAATTAAAATATAAAAACAATGGAGATAATGATATTAATGATATAAAAAATCAATAAAAGTATTATATAAAACACACAATGGAATATGTGGTTAATATAATATATGTCTCACAGATGTAAACGTAATATGAGAAACCCTTACCTCAGGTTTATATTGCTTTTTATGTGTTATTAATCATAGGTTATATATGTAATATTGAAAAATTATCAAATATATTAGACCACGTATGCTCTTCCTTTAACATTATCGCCTTATTTTTTAATAACATTTAATTATTTTTATTATTTTGGGTTTTGATTGGCCAGATTTCCCACACATTTATTATCAAAAATGATATAGTTATTATAGATATGATATTTTTACAAAATTCTCATAATTTTATTAATATATAAAATAAATTTGTAATTAGATACATCTCTAGAACCATTCATTAATATTTGACACAAAATATGAGTCGGATCGCTTCGAGGAGGTGGTTTGTTATACGTATGCACATGTGATGATATCATTCCAATAAAAGCTGAAATAGTAAAAAAATTATTATATATTAATTTTATATAAATAATATCAACTAAAATTATCTCACATATATTTTTAAATTTATCCTTATTACATTCAATATAATGCATTAGTAATAAAAAAACACATCACATCCGGAGGTGGTAGTCTCCAATACACACAAGTGGAGTTATCATGTTTTAAATGGAATAGAAAATAATATATTATAAGTAATTTTAAGACATTTTTTGTATAATTATATAAAAAATATTATATATACACATTATATACATCTTTATATCCAACAGTGTGAAATGTTATGGAAAATTATTTACATCAGTTCGTGAGGTGCAAGTCCATCGAACATACGAATGGATCACTTCATTTCCCATTTGTTGGATATGGATATAGATAAATATTATAACATAAAATAATAACATATCTGTATATGGTAGATTTTTTTTTCTTTTATCAGATGTTTTGAGACAACATTGAATTTTGATAAAGAAGAACAAAAAATATTGAAGATAGTAATGATGATTAAATTATATTAGAGGAACCACATTTTTATATCTTCTAAAGGAACCTAGTGTAGTAATTGTTGAGATAAAATAACAACTATAATGTTTATAATGATTTTTTGAGAGGGGGTTTTCTGGAATTTGTTTTGAAAATGTGCTTGTGAATATTATATAAGTGAGGGGATTCTGTAACCTCTTGTAAAAGAGATGAAGTTTCATTTTTGTAAATATCATAAACAATACAATATTAATATTTCAATACCACAGAAATTTTTTTGGGGGAATAATAAGTAAACCAGAGGCGGTATTACATGGTTGATCAACACCTCAAACCAAAAAACTTTTTTAATCACATTTTCCTTAAATTATATATTTCTTTATTTTTCCATTTCATTTTATCACTATGGTAACTATCCCTTTAATAATAAATAATATATGCTTTATGAATAAATTAAATAAGTATATTAGTAAATTTGGAAATGATTATTATAATAATAAAAATAAAATTTTGAAATAAAAAACTAATATGGTTTGAAAATTAATTTTAAAACTAGTGCTTATTAAATGAGAAACTTCATCTTATTTTTAACCACAATCACAATGTGTTTACTCTTTAGGGGTAAATATATTCAATATAAAAGATTATTTTTTACATGAATGGACCATAGTGTATATTTTAAAACATTTATAAGGGATCTTTCTAGAATATAGAATTTTTTGGAACATTGAATCATATAATAAATATCATCAACTATAAAATAATATTTATGTCACTGTTGACATTATTAAATTCATTTGAATTTAAAAATATCAAGAAAACGATGGAATTAAAATATGTTATTATCAAAAATGAACGATGTTACGTATTCATAAAAATATATGGAACAGTATCAATCATTCATTTTACTTTTATTTTAATTTTTTTAGTATCATCTATTATTTTTTTACATTAATTAAATAATCCTTACATTGAAAGTTATTTAGAATGTAAAGTAATAATATGATTACTAAAAAATTAAAATAATGTATCCTCATTAAATTAATTTAAATATAATCAAAATTAAAAATAATATTAATTAATATATTGATCACTTACATATAAGAATGCAAAATTTATATTTATAAGAAAGAGGGTGACATTTTGTCTTTTTCTATACATAAATTATTATATTTTTTATATTAATTTAAGAATTCTATAAACCAAATATATATATTGTAGTGATATATGGGAATATATATGGATAGAAAATATAAATTTTTAAAAAATTCCTATGTCATTTTAACCATTTTCCTTTTTGATTAACCCCATGATAAACACATTTTAAATTTCATCTTGGTAATTAGTTATTATTGTTTTTAATATTCAATATGAGAAAAAATAATTTTGAAAAAAATATAAAATATTAATTATTGTGATATAAAATATAGATTAAATTTTATCAACTTAAAATCAAATAATAATAATTTTTTGAGTTAAACCCTCAAGCATGATGTAAAAGCAGTTTTCCAAAAATACAATTATCATTTTTATAAAAAAAATTAATGTAAAAATTAAATATAAAATTTATTAAAATTTCCTACATTTTAATGATTATAATATAATTTAGATATTTTCAATTTCTAAACACCTATATTTAAAAATTTATCAAATAATTGATTTAATGAAAAAAAGTGGTTTTTTATAAAAACTATTATTTTTATTATTCATGAAAAACAATCATTATGTAAATCAAAATATTTAACCAAAAAATAATTCTAATTGGAGGATAAAAAATGATTTTAATTGTATGAAATATTTTTTAATATATTGGAAATTTTAATATTAAATTTGTTTTCAGTGAGGAATGAAACAACCCTTAAGAAAAATACATATTTTAAAAAACATTAATTTTTTTCGTTTAATTATTATTTTATCTATAACTAATTTATAAATATTTATTTTATTTTATTTTATTTTTGAAAAATTTAAATTTTAATATTTAATTATTTATATAAATATCCATCAATTTAACAACTTGGTTATAATGGTCATGTTTGAATAATAATTTTTAATAAAGTATCTTATTTTATTTAAACCAATAGTTGTGTCCATCAGAAGCTATTGAAATGATTTAACATATTTAAATATATATATATATATATATGAGAACTTTTCATGGTGTTTTATTCTCCTCAATGATTTTTATTTCATTTCATATAATATATATAACCCGATACACCACTTATATAATCATAGGGAGCCACATTCAACCTACTCATTCAAATTTGATCGTCACAATTTTATAATTATCTCTATAATATAAGACTTAAATATGAACATGCATTTTTTGAAACCCATTCCAAAAAAAATTTATAAAACATAAAATTGGTATGAAATAATGGTAGGGACAATTTTCATCAGTAATAACACATTACTAGGTTTCCTCCTTGGAAAACCCAAGTGAGATTTGAAGATATGAACATGGAAAAAGTATAAATAATTATAGACAATGATAAATATTATTTATCACAATAAATTAAATGATCTGGAAAATTTAATGAACATAAATTCATTAATATTTGATTAGTGAAAATATTTTAATATCACCAAAATTGAATGTACTGTGAAAAAGTATCGTTTTATTTTCATTTAGAGAAATGTTTTAACATTTATACAATGAATAAAGGGAAATATACATACTAGAAAACAATAAGATCATAAAGTATTCAGTTCCCATTATAATCTCATATTTATCTCCAATAAATTATTATTAAATCTAAATTTTTTATTATTGAATAACTACAAGTAACTTTTAGGAGGTCATAACTTCCAGAATATAATGGGAAGTCCTTCCATTGATATTTTGCAAAACCATAATGGTTTTAATGAGTTATTTAGCAACACATAAATTTCATCTTTATCCATTCCATATATATTTAACTTTATGATCATTCCAAATTAAGTATGTCCAATTTCAATGTCCAAAAAATATAGAAGGGGTGTCACTAATTTTAAAACATAACCATAAAATTATATACTTCCAAAAATGAATGTAGTTCTTCATTTCCCATAACAAATATAAGATTAACATGATCTTAACTAAATCATAATAGAAACATGTATTTTAAGAAAAAAATATATATTTATTAAATATATTCAAAAAATATAGACATTCAGTAAACTCCATTAATAAAAATATACCTTACAATAAAATTTCAATTTACCAAATTAATCATATAAACATCCCTTAATCCTTAATATATTAACATTGGAACCATATTAGTAGTTATAATTCCATAATCATGTGTTTTAAAATTGATATACTTGCCACTATATCACTTTTCTTGGTCAACTATACCATTCACCATTAGTCATAAAAATCATATACAAAACCTACTATAATACGATCTAAAATATTTTATGATTATTATCATTGAAAAAAATAATAGTATCACAACATTAATGAATCCAAATATAAAATAAATATAATAAATCCAATTTGGATATATTAGTAGCATAAATTTTAACATAATCCAGTGTCTTTTTATATAGTATATTCCCTTGATGTTTTTGACATTCATTTTAATAGTGCCCCATATCCTAAATGATTATATGATAAATATAAATGGTTTCTTTATTACAATTATAATAAATATAATGGTGTATTTTCTATTCACACTTATAAA
Organism: Viscum album; assembly: GCA_963277665.1. Lineage (NCBI taxonomy): Eukaryota > Viridiplantae > Streptophyta > Magnoliopsida > Santalales > Viscaceae > Viscum > Viscum album. The sequence goes on along the minus strand of OY728119.1, from coordinate 762,442,889 downwards.
AATATCTAATTCCCCTCAATTATGTTCTTTGGTGTTTCCTTCCATAATCATCAAATGGGGGAAAATATTTTATTCCATTATTCCCTTTATACATACTTTTCCATAAATACATATTCTTCAATTACTTTCATTATAACCCATATGAATAGTATTATTTTATCTCTACTATGATAACACAGTAAATTATTCCTTAATATGATTATAATTTTGGGGACACTTTTTCTATTTGTAGGATTAACATATGTGAGATAATTAAATGATCATTCGTGCTCATTAAATTATATTAATTGATAGAATTACAATTCCTTATACTAGTATGCATTAGTAAAAAATGACATATAGAAAAATAGTACATAAGATTATAGAACATAATTTATAATCCCAACACATGTGAAACACATATTATAAATTAAACATTTTATGAAAAGATGATGTCATAATCAAAAACATGGTTTTTTGGGATTACATTCAAATATTAGAAATATTTTCTAATCCATAATAATTTTGTGTAATGAAAATTTTAGTTAACCAAATAATATTCCATTGTAGTTTCAAACTATGTACTTAACATTGGGCGTTATCATATATAACGTAACTATGGAGTCAATCCCCATGTACCTATTTTGGTGTTATATCCCGAAGGTAGATATTTTCCATAATCATGTCTACATGTAATATCTAAAATAGAATTATTTCTATGAAGAAACCGTAATCACATATTTACAAAAATATTAGTATCTTATCCAATACTTATAATTATCCGTAATGTATATCATATGGTTATATTCCATAGTATATTTTTTCCCAAATCTTGTTCCCATGGTTTTAACAAAAAGTCATATATATTAAAATGAAAACACCTCTATCATTATCTTATAAAGTTATTTGTTACATTATTATTGTGAAATTATTTACAAATTATCACATCATAAAGTACCAAATAGGTGTGTAGTATTTGTACACTAGATACAATATTGAATTTCAAAGTCATTTGAAAACATAAAATATAAAAATATTATTTTATTTTTAATTCCATTATTATCATTAGTATATATAAGAATATAAATCATAAAACATTTCATCGTATCCTAGGAAAAATAAACAATAAAAAAGGGATAGATAAGATGCTCACTATTTAAATTCATACAATTTAATATATCATGATTAGATATTAATAATAAATTTAGATATGTAAAAAACATAAACAGATTCCATTTAAAAAGTAACATCAGAATAATATAGAAGGAATAAATAATTATCAAATAAATCCATATAAAAAATCCCATGATCTAGAAAAATATCCATGTCACTAGTGCAGAAAACGTTTTTTACGTCACCATTTTTTACGTCGGTTATATAAAACCGACATCATAATATGTAAAACGAGGTTTTTTACGTCGGTTATTTAATAACCGACGTAAAAACCTATGTTCGGTACACCTTTAACGTCGGTTATTTTTATAACCGACGTTATTAATCGTGCGGCTTCGTTTTTTACGTCGGTTATACATTAACCGCCGTAAAAAACAGAAGCGGGGGGTGTTTGTTACGTCGGTTATTAAATAACCGACGTAAAAAACGCGGTTTTTGAAGGCCTTTTTACGTCGGTTATAAAATAACCGACGTAAAAAAAGAATTCGAAGATGTTTTTGACGTCGGTTATGGAATAAACGACGTAAAAAAACGCGGATTTTGAGCCCTTTATAACGTCGGTTATAAAATAACCGACGTAAAAAAAGAATCGGAGGAAGGTTTTTACGTCGGTTATTGAATAACCGACGTTATAAATGTTTTTAAAAAAATTATAACGTTGGTTATTGAATAACCGACGTGATAACTCATTTAAAAATTTACACAGACCCGTGGATTGTCATTCGCGAGTTTACCTTCGACAGTCGCGACTCGTCTCTCTCGCGCGTAAACCCGAATCGGCTCGTCCATTTCGTTGGTTTAGATTCGTTTTGCGATCATCGTTTCTCATATTTAATCTCCTCGGATCAATCATCTAAACTCGCAGCACTCAGGTAATCCTCCCACTCATTCGTTTTTTTTCGCGGATAGTATATATATATGTGTTGTGATTTTTTGTTGAAACTAGCTAAGATTCTTCGATTGTGAACCCTTTTAACTCGTTTTGGCACCATAATCTTATTTATCATCCCTAGATCTATTAGTTCGACTTGCAATATTGACTAATTTTATGATTTCACTAATTTTTCATCGTTTTCTATAAATCCCCGAGAGGGTTGGGGCGTGTCCATTTGGATGGGTTTCCCTTTTACAGTTGTTACTACTTTATTCACACACAACCATGGCATAGGGTGTGGGAGGGTGGTGTCCAGGGGGTGTCCAAGGGGGTAGGGTGTGGGGGGTGGTGTCCAGGAGGGGTGGGGGCTGTCCAGAGGGGTCGGGGGGTGTCCATGGGGGTTTACAAGGGGGTGGGTGGGTGTGGGGGGCTGTCCAAGGGTGTGGGTGGGTGTTGGGGGGTGTCCAGGGGGGTGTCCAAGGGGGTAGGGGGTGGGGGTGGTGTTTAGGAGGGGTGGGGGCTGTCTAGAGGGTTGGGGGTGTCCAAGGGGGTGTCCAAGCAGGTCGGGGGTGGGGGGTTGTGTCCAGGAGGGGTGGGGGTGCTTTCTAGAGGGGTCGGGGGCTGTCCAGAGGGGTCAGGGGGTGTCCAGGGTGGTGTCCAAGGGGATGGGTGGGTGTGGAGGGTTGTCCAAGGGGGTGGCGGCCTATCCAGAGGGGTCGGTGGGGTGTCAGGGGGGTGTCCAAGGGGGTGGATGGGTGTGGGGGGCTGTCCAAGTGGGTGGCGGCCTCTCCAGAGGGTATTTGGGGTTGTCCGGGTGGGTGGGGGGCTGCCCAGAGGGTTGGAGGATGTCCAGGGGGTGTCCAAGGGGGTAGGGGTGGGGGTGGTGTCCAGGAGGGGCGGGGGGCTGTCCAGAGGGGTCGGGGGGTGTCCAGGGGGGTTTACAAGGAGGTGGGTGGGTGTGGGGGTTGTCCAAGGGTGTGGGTGGGTGTTGGGGGTGTCCAGGGGGTAGGGGGTGGGGGTGGTGTTTAGGAGGGGTGGGGGTTGTCCAGAGGGTTGGGGGGTGTCCAGGGGGGTGTCCAAGCAGGTCGGGGGTGGGGGGTTGTGTCCAGGAGGGGTGGGGGTGCTTTCTAGAGGGGTCGGGGGCTGTCCAGAGGGGTCGGGGGGTGTCCAGGGTGGTGTCCAAGGGGATGGGTGGGTGTGGGGGCTGTCCAAGGGGGTGGCGGCCTGTCCAGAGGGGTCGGTGGGGTGTCCAGGGGGGTGTCAAAGGGGGTGGATGGGTGTGGGGGGCTGTCTAAGTGGGTGGAGGCCTCTCCAGAGGGTATTTGGGGTTGTCTGGGTGGGTGGGGGGGCTGCCCAGAGGGTTGGGGGATGTCCATGGGGGTGTCCAAGGGGGTAGGGGGTGGGGGTGGTGTTTAGGAGGGGTGGTGGGGTTGTCCAGAGGGTTGGGGGTGTCCAGGGGGGTGTCAAAGCTGGTCGGGGGTGGGGGTTGTGTCCAGGAGGGGTGGGGGTGCTTTCTAGAGGGGTCAGGGGCTGTCCAGAGGGGTTGGGGGGTGTCCAAGGTGGTGTCCAAGGGGATGGGTGGGTGTGGGGCTGTCCAAGGGGGTGGCGGCCTGTCCAGAGGGGTCGGTGGGGTGTCCATGGGGGTGTCCAAGGGGGTGGATGGGTGTGGGGGGTTGTCCAAGTGGGTGGCGGCCTCTCTAGAGGGTATTTGGGGTTGTCCGGGTGGGTGGGGGGGCTGCCCAGAGGGTTGGGGGATGTCCAGGGGGTGTCCAAGGGGGTAGGGGGTGGGGGTGGTGTCCAGGAGGGGTGGGGGCTGTCCAGAGGGGTCGGGGGGTGTCCAGGGGGGTTTACAAGGGGGTGGGTGGGTGTGGGGGGCTGTCCAAGGGTGTGGGTGAGTGTTGGGGGGTGTCCAGGGGGGGTGTCCAAGGGGGTAGGGGTGGGGGTGGTGTTTAGGAGGGGTGGGGGGGCTGTCCAGAGGGTTGGGGGTGTCCAGGGGGGTGTCCAAGCTGGTCGGGGTTGGGGGGTTGTGTCCAGGAGGGGTGGGGGTGCTTTCTAGAGGGGTCAGGGGTTGTCCAGAGGGGTCGAGGGGTGTCCAGGGTGGTGTCCAAGGGGATGGGTGGGTGTGGGGGGCTGTCCAAGGGGGTGGCGGCCTGTCCAGAGGGGTCGGTGGGGTGTCTAGGGGTGTCCAAGGGGGTGGATGGGTGTGGGGGGCTGTCCAAGTGGGTGGCGGCCTCTCCAGAGGGTATTTGGGGTTGTCCGGGTGGGTGGGGGGGCTGTCCAGAGGGTTGGGGGATGTCCAGGGGGGTGTCAAAGGGGGTAGGGGGTGGGGGGTGGTGTCCAGGAGGGGCGGGGGCTGTCCAGAGGGGTCGGGGGGTGTCCAGGGGGGGTGTTATATCTTACTATATTTTGTTTAAAAAATAATATTCAAGCATATTTTTTTAAATACACATCGATTTGTTTTATATTTCAAAATTGTTTACATTCAAATTATGATTTTTTTTCATATAAACATATATTTGTCTTATCTAAAAAATATATTTTTTTTGCTATTTGTTATAGGTAACAATGAGTCGAACTTGGATTACGGCACATCGAATGAGCAATGAATATGAGGAAGGTGTTGATGCCTTTTTGGAATTTGCTAAACGAAATGTTCCATGTAGTGACATCTTTTTCTGTCCATGCCTGAAATGTCTGAATATGAAGATGTTGAAAAGTAGAGAGGTAAAAGATCATCTGATTTGTCATGGTTTCAATCTGAGTTACAACCCTTGGATTTGGCATGGCGAAACTGGACAGAATGTCACTGATGATAATGAATCTCAAGATGGTAACTCCGATGGAATTGAAGAAATGATTCGAGATATTGTAGCAGAAAAAATTGAGATAGAACCGACAGTTGCACGTCTATATGGTGATGCCGAAAAACCATTATATCCTGGTTGTACAGATTTTACGGTTTTGTCGGCAGTGTTAAGATTGATTAACCTGAAGGCGAAACATGGATGGAGTGACAGAAGTTTTACAGAGCTGCTACAATTGTTGAAAGACATTCTTCCAAAAGATAACGATCTTCCAGATTCACATTATAAGGCCAAAAAAATATTATGCCCGATGGGATTGGGATACAGGAAAATACATGCCTGTCCGAATGACTGCATTATATATAGGAAGGAATATGAATTTCTGAAAGAGTGTCCTAAATGTGGGAAATCGCGGTATAAGGTGAAAGAAAAATCACAAGCTGATGTAGAGATTACAAAGCTCCCTTCAAAGGTATTTTGGTATCTCTCTATAATTCCTCGTTTCAAACGTTTATTTGCTAATTCACATGATGCAAAAAGGTTAAGATGGCATGATGATGAGTGGGTATGTGATGGAAAAATACGTCATCCAGCTGATTGTCCACAATGGAAGAAAATTGATGCCCAGTACCCTACATTTGGAAATGAAATTAGAAATCTGAGACTAGGCTTGTGCACAGATGGAATGAATCCATAACGAACCCTCAGTAGAACACATAGTTCATGGCCTGTTTTATTGGTAATTTACAACCTCTCTCCTGAAGTTTGTATGAAATGCAAATATGTCATGTTGAGTATCCTGATCTCTGGTCCAAAGCAACCCGGCAATGATATTGATGTATACTTGTCACCGCTGATTAATGATTTGAAACTGTTATGGGTTGATGGTATTAGGGTGTATGATTCTTATAAAATGGAATATTTTCAACTGCATGCAGTGCTTCTATTCACTATAAATGACTTCCCAGCATATGGAAATTGGTCTGGATACAGTGTTAAAGGGCATAAAGCATGTCCAATTTGCGAACAACAGACGTCATATTGTCAATTGCATCATGGGAGGAAAATAGTGTACATGGGTCATCGAAAGTTTTTGCCTATGGATCACCCTTATAGAAGACTAAAAAAGGCATTCAATGGCTCACAAGAATTTGATACTGCTCCAAAACCTTTATCCCCAGATTTGTATTTTGAGAGGGTGAAAAACCTTGATGTGACATTGGGAAAGACACAGAAATCTGGTAATGATAGACATATTTGGAAGAAAAGGTCAATATTTTTTGAGCTACCATATTGGAGGTATCATGAAGTCAAACATAATATTGATGTCATGCACGTGGAGAAGAATATCTGTGATTCTTTGATCGGAACATTGCTAGATATTAAAGGAAAGACAAAAGATGGGTTGAATGCAAGGTTAGACCTACTATCAATGGGAATACGTTTGGAGTTAGCTCCCACTCCTAAAGGAAGACGAACATTTCTTCCCCTGGCTTGTCATACATTATCGAAGAGGGAGAAAAGTAGCTTCTGTCAGTGTCTTCATGATATCAAAGTGCCTCAAGGTTATTCTTCAAATGTAAAAATTTTTGTCTCATTGAAAGACATGAAGTTGATAGGTATGAAATCACATGATTGTCACGTCATGATGCAACAAATTCTACCAGTTGCACTGCGTGGAATATTTCCCATCCGTGTCAGAAAGACTATAATGAGGTTGTGTTATTTTTTCAATTCAAGTTGTAACAAGGCGATTGATGTGAATGCTTTGAACATTTTGGAAAAGGATGTAATTTTTATACTTTGTCATTTGGAAATGTATTTTCCTCCAAATTTTTTTGATATGATGGTGCATTTAATGATTCATCTGGTTCGAGAAATAAAGCTTTGTGGACCTGTATATCATCGTTGGATGTATCCTTTTGAAAGGTATATGAAAATATTAAAGGGATATGTTAAAAATCCCTATCGACCTGAAGCCTCCATTATTGAAAAGTATATTTCTGAGGAGGTAGCAGAGTTTTGTACGAGCTACTTGGCTACGGTGCAACACATAGGTTTGCCTCAATCTCTCCATGAACGGGTTAATAATGAGGGAAAGGGGATTCGTGGCTTGAAAGTCAAATCACTGTTAGCTGAACAGATGAAGAAGTTAGAATCATACATCTTGAATAACATAGCTGATGTTCAACCGTATATCACATTGCATATTAATGAGTTGAAACAATGTCATCCAAAGAAGAAAGAAATGTGGATTTTGAATGATCACAACAAAACTTTTTTGCCATGGTTTAAAGAGACCTTTCTTGGTAGATTAGATGTATCAGAGACATTAAAATGGATAGTGGGTGGTCCATCTTTAAATGTGATAACATGGTCCGCTTATGACATTAATGGCTATACATTTCATATGAAATCTCAGGACAACAGAAGTGCAGTTCAGAATAGTGGTGTATTGGTGTTTGCAGAAGCAATGCATTTTTTGAGTGCTAAGGACAGAAACCCAATTTCGGCATCAAGTGCATATTATGGAGTGATTGGAGACATATGGGAGGCTGATTACTTTAAAATTAAAGTTCATGTTTTAAACTGTAAATGGTTTATCGGTAACAACAGTGTCAGACATGATGAATTTGGAATGACACTTGTTAATCTGAATAGATTGGAAGACACAGCTGATTCTTTTATAATGGTAACACATGCCAAACAAATTTTCTATGTAGTAGATCAATCAGATATGTAGTGGGCTGTTGTTTTACAAGGGAAAAAACAATATGTTGGTGAGGATGAATTTGATGAAGATGCTGATTTATGTGAGATCCCTACTTCCATGGAAATATTAACAGAACATAATGATGAGTATGTTGAAGACATGGTTTGTGCCATAAGGAACGATCACGATGAAGGAATTTGGGAAAACAATCCAACTGTACATTCCTAAAATTACAGGTAACACATGTTTATTTCTTGTTTACATTTAGTTTTTCCATATAATGTTAGATATTGTAAATTTTTTACTTATTAAAACATGTATCAAACCAAAATGATAAAACAATAAAAACCGTAAAGAGGAGAAGTCTTGGGCGCACCGGCCCCCCGGTGGTGAGCCAGCGGCCGGCCGGTGGCCCAGACAGAGCAAGGCTGGCTCACCACCGGCCGGCCGGTGACACCAGGCAGTGGGCAAGTCTACTGCCTGGGTCCTCCGGCTGGCCGGTGAGCTCACACCGGCTGACCGGTGGACTCAGTGAGTCCACTTTTCAACTTTCTTAGGCCAACTCCTTGGAAACCTGTTGCCTATCAACAAAAACACTTGAAAACAAGTTAGAACATAATAATAGTGATTGTGATCATTAAAATCCAAGAGAGAGGGGTACAAAAGACTGTGTTTACCATGTTTATCATTGTTTAACATGCTTACCATATTACCAATGTTTACTATTATGTAATTTAGAACACTTTTCTATTTTCTGATTAAGTAGTATTACAATATTTGAATTTGTATATTTGTGAACTAATGTTTGTTTTTTTTATTTGAAGGAAAATGACAGATCAATCAGTTGATTAGCCACATGATTCTGGAGATGAGCATATTGGTCATACATCTGGGGAGGAACATTCACATGCTCCTATTATGAAAAAGAGTTCAAAGGTTGGTAAGCGTGGGTGCACACGTTTACCAAAATTATCACTTGCCCGTACGAAGGAGGAGAGGATAGTCGTGGAGTTTGATGAGGATGATCTTCCTAGAGGTCCAAATGCTAAAGATTTTAAGGGTTTTGTAGCAACTCAGGCTAAGAGAAAAGTAAGCATTCTCTATGATGATTGGAGAAGTGTGGATAAGGCGATAATTTCTCAGCTGTGGGAGACCATTTTGGTAAGATCTTTTGCTATTGTTTGACTGTTCTTTAAATGTTTCTAGTATATATAATATTTTTAACCTCTTTTTTATCAGATGACATTTGATATTCCTGACACTGGAGGAGTCAGGAAGAAATTCTTATCGTTGGCTGCTAGGAGATGGAGGGATTTCAAATCAACCCTCTCATCTGATTTCATTTATGGTCATAGGAGTCGTGAGAATCCATGTCGTATATATCCTTTTATAGATGAAGACACATGGAGACAATTTTTTGAAAGTAGAAGAAAAGAATCATTTTTGGTAAGGGCAATGTAAACTTTTATAAGCTTTCTTATATAAATGATCTTATTATTGTTTTGTTAATGATTACTTATTCTTAATTTACAGCAAACAAGGAAATCTCATCAAGAGATCCAATCTAAAAATGTATACCCTCATAGTTTATCTCGGTGAGGGTATGCATTATTGGAAGAACAAATGATGGCAGAAAAATTTCAACAACTAAGAGCTGAGTCTTCAACCTCTAGAGAGGTGGCCCCTCCATCCCCTCCATCTAGACATGAGAAATGGAAAAGAGCTCGGAAGGGCAAAAAAGGACAATATCTTTCGGAAGAATCGAGACTCGTAGTTGAGAGGATTGTAAGATATCTATTTTATTTATTTAAGTTTACTATTTTCGTCATATATTTCCAATCATTATAGAAATGTTCAATTAATTATTACAGGACTCTCTTGAGGAGCAGAGTTCACAGGGGACATTTACACCATCTGGGAGGGAAGATATTTTATCTGTGGCATTGGGAAAGCCTGAACATCCTGGCCGTGTAAGAGGATATCCGGCAGGTGTATCGGTAAGAAAAGTGTTGCCACGTTCCTCAACTTCTAACGTTGAGGGAGTTTATAAAAAAATAGAATCCTTGGAGGCTGAAGTCCATAATATTAATGCGACAATGGAGGAAAAGATTAGAGCATCGGTGCAGTTTATGTTTGCAGACTTGCAAAGACAATTTCAGGGTGCAGCTCCCACTCCACCTCTCCCAGTAGCTCCCACTCCCCCACCTCAGCCTGCGGACCCCATTTTTGATCCTCCTCCTCCGCCGCAGCTACCTACTTATTGTGAGTTGTATGTTGATGATCCTCAACATCATATAGTTGCATATGGGATGGTATATTGTATAGGAGATACAGTTCATCATCAACAGTTAGAGGTAGAGAATCAGAGGGTCACTGTACAGGATATTATAGATAGATCAGCTCGGATACCATTACCTACAGATGAGGTGACGACAGTTGGACATAGTATCGGCCATTTTTTACTTTGGCCACCCAGACTTCTTCGACTCATTACCATAGAGGTATGGATGTTATATCTTTTATTTTATATTTTTATTAATGTTTTATCATTTGAAAACTAATATATTTTTCAATTTATTTTTACAGGAATACTTCAAAGGTAAAGAAATACTGTATAGACAACAACAAAGACAGATAGCTATGACATCAGATGCAGATACTAGCAGTCTTGACAAATTGTCAAGATATTCAAATTTGTTGGCGGATCATTATGACTTTACAATGGAAGCTCATGTATGTGGACGTGAACTAAGTGTGGGGATTATGAAAACTGATATCATGGAGTTTGTCACTGGAGATAAGTTGGGCATCAACGTGGTGCAAATTTTTATCATGTAAGTCTTAACACCTTTTCCTTGCGTTATATTTATTAAAAATGTATACTTATGTCTGCTTTGTATTAGGTATCTGTATAAAATTTGTGAGAGGAATGAGCTGACAAATGTATATGGATTCGTGGACCCACAATTGATTTCCCCTGAAGTATGTGCATTCGATGAGGAACAAAGAATGATTTATATTGCTGATAGATTTGAAAAGAATGTAATCACACGGTGTTGGATGATGCCTTTTTGTGAGAGGTATGAAACACATCCCTCTCAAAGAGTTAATTATCTTTTAACATAAAAAACCACTAACGTTAAATTTCCTTTTATCAGGGATCATTGGATGTTAGGGGTGTTTTTCCCTAGGGAGAAAACACTTTATTGGATATGCTCTCTCCATGATGATGTGCGAGAAAGTTTTAAGAATATATTGGAAACGTAAGTTTCAATTTCACAATAGTTTTATATATTATAATGAATTTTAAATTTACCCCATTCGTATTATTTTCTAACAGGGCATGGGTCCACTTTCGAAAAAGCGCAAAGAAAAGGAATTTCAAGATCAAATATGTACATGCGAAGGTAAATATCCATTTATAATTTGTACATTTTGATTTATTACATAAAAATAATATATTGAATTTACACTCATTCAAACAGAAATGTCATGAGCAACAAGGCATCATCGAATGCGGATATTACATGTTAAGATTTATGTATGAAATAATAACAACTGGGACAGTTCTGAGTTTTGACCTGGTAAGATTTCCTCTTTCTCATAATATTTCAATTTGATTTAGTCATTATACACGTTGACTACTATCCTTTTCCTTTGTAGATTTTTGATGACCCTCAACCCTTTACTGCTGAAGATATCAAACACTTACAAGTGGAGTGGTCAAATTATTTTACAGGTTTGATTGACTTTTAGTTGATTGTAATGTAAAATCTAATTTTGAATATTGTCAATGTAATTGTGTATTTCGTAGTCATTTAGGTTGGATTTAGTTTTTTTTGAAGTTGACAGTGTATGTTTTGAATGTTATATAAGTGAATGTTTAATTTTTCTCTACTTCTTGTTTTGGTCTACTGTTGATGGTTTTTATGGTCTGGATTTTGGTATGGGGGGAGAGGTTCCAAGGGGGTGGGTGGGTGTTTGGGGGGTGTGCAAGGGATATGGGAGGGGTGTCCAAGGTGTGTTTGGGGCTGTCCTAGGGGTCGGGGGGTGTAAATGAGGGTGGGGGTGTCCAAGGGGTGGGGGTGTCCAAGGGATATGGGAGGGGTGTCCAAGGTGTGTTTGGGGATGTCCAAGGGGTCGGTTGGGTGTAAATGAGGGTGGGGGGGATGTCCAAGGGGTGGGGGGGTGTCCAAGTGTTGGGGGGTGTCCAAGGGATATAGGAGGGGTGTCCAAGGGGTGTTTGGGGCTGTCCAAGGGGATGGAGGGGTTTCCAAGGGGTCGGGGGGGTTTCCAAGGGGTCGGGGGGTGTCTAGGGGGTGGGGGGCTGTCCAAGGGGTGGGGGGTGTCCAAGGGGTGGGGGTGTCCAAGGGATATGGGAGGGGTGTCCAAGGGGTGTTTGGGGCTGTCCTAGTGTTCGGGGGGTGTAAATGAGGGTGGGGGGCTGTCGAAGGGGTGGGGGTGTCCAAGGGGTGGGGGGTGTCCAAGGGATATGGGAGTGGTGTCCAAGGTGTCTGGGAGTTCTGTCCAAGGGGTCGGTTGGGTGTAAATGAGGGTGGGGGGGCTATCCAATGGGTGGGGGGTGTCCAAGGGGTGGGGGTGTCCAAGGGATATGGGAGGGGTGTCCAAGGGGTTTTTGGGGTTGTCCAAGGGCTCGGGGGGGTGTCCAAGGGGTCTGGGAGGGCTGTCAAGGTGTGGGGGGTGTCCAATGGGTGTTTGAGGCTGTACTAGGGGTCTTGGGGGTGTAAATGAGGGTGGGGGGATGTCCAAGGGGTGGGGGTGTCCAAGGGGTGGGGGTGTGCAAGGGATATGGGAGGGGTGTCCAATGGGTGTTTGAGGCTGTACTAGGGGTCGTGGGGGTGTAAATGAGGGTGGGGGGCTGTCCAAGGGGTGGGGGTGTCCAAGGGTTGTGGTGGGGCTCCAATGTGGTGGGGGAGGGCTGGCCAGGTTGTTAGGTGTGAATAGATGAGGGTGGGGTTCAGTTGGAGCTTAGGGGAGGGCAGGCATGGTTATTTTTGTTGTTTGGTTTCTGGTTGCTTTTTGGTGAGAGCAGTGCAATTATTTTAAAAAAATATATATCGCTTTCACGTCGGTTATTTTATAACCGACGTGGTAAATAAATCGGTAGGTGTTTATCACGTCGGTTTTTTCGAGAACCGACGTGATAAACCGTTCTCGGGCCTTTTATCACGTCGGTTCTTAATATAACCGACGTGCTAAAAGGCCTGGGAATCGATTTACCACGTCGGTTATTGGATAACCGACGTGCTAAAACGTTTCCCAGGCCTTTTTATCACGTCCGTTATTTAAGAAACCGACGTGATAATAGGCCCGGGGAAGGGTTAATCACGTCAGTTATTAATGAACCGACGTGATAAACACCGTGATGTTAGGGATGTTACGTCGGGTTTTAAATAACCGACGTAAAAACGTTATTTATAACGTCGTCCGTATTAACGTCTCCTAAAAACCGACGTAAATAATGAAAAATAACCGACGTAAAAAATGTTTTCTGCACTACTGTGTATATTATAAATAATTTAATATTCACATAAAAAACAATAAATAATATCATAATGCAGGAAAGTATAATATACAAAATCTGAAACATACCATCACAACCTCTGACAATATAGTTTCAATTTTTGGGTTGAAACCCATCTAATTTGGTTACATGATTTGTCTCATGGTCCATGTCGATTCATTAAGAAGATATCTACAACAAAGCCATGCACATAACATACAAATTCAAATGCAATACTTATATGAATGGGGTGAATCAAAATCAACGTGGACAATCATATTGGAATGTTAATATATGAAATTTTAATATTTACCCCCCAAAAAATAAGCTATTTTTCTGAGTGTGAAACTCAAGACACAGTTGAACTGAGTTCCAAATATTCTTTTGTTAAAAATTAAAAATAATGCCCATAGTATAACTAAAAAATCATTTAATCAGAATAGTATAATAAGAGAATGTATATCATTCAAAATATTTCTTGAAGAGAGATTAGGGTTCAGTAAAATAATATTTCCAATTACATTATCTTTTGAATATAATTTACCTAATCAAAGCCTTTATATAATCCCAGGATAATATTAACTATAAAAATATTTTATGCATACTCATTTAAAGACAAATATTTATTTAGATTAAAAATAATGAGAATAAAACAAATTCATGGGATATAGTAAACAAAAGTTTCAATCTCACCTTGAGACTTAATAATCTCTTCATGGAAATCACCTAATTCAAAGTATATTTTTATAAACAAAATATTATCCAAATCCATGATTAGATATACAAACAAAAATTATTTATCGTGGTTCAAATCCTTTTTCATACTTATATGTATGAAAAAACACAACATAGGATAAACATTAACTCTTCCACATTTTCAAATAGTGTAAAAAATAGTGAATGTTTGGGTGAGTTTTCTTATCACACTCTAGTTAAGTTGTAGTAGTTAGTATATACAAAGAAATATGGTATTAGAGAACATTTATAAAATTTATGAAAAAAGAGTAAAACTAAGAATATATGGAATATATAGTGTTTCTCATTCTATGATGATTCAGATGCTCATGGATCTTAAAATTTGTATTGGAGATGATCTTGAACAATTTCTCCATAAATTTTTAGAGAACAAAATGTTGTAAGGTTCTATTTTATATATTTTTATGATCTATACAACATATCAGAATTTAATCATATGAAGAGTTCTTGATATTTTCTATATTACACTATTTTACAATAGAATCTAACATTATAAGTCCCATATATGGTCTCTTCTCATGCATGATTAAGAGATGTTAAATAAATATCTATGAATATTTAAATAACATATTTAATAGTAATAATAAATTAATATTAGACACTCATACTTAGTATTAAAATCATGAAACATTGTCATTTCCTTCAATTCATCTGTTGAATGGTTTGTGAAAAATCGTTAATAGAAACTATTTGGGGAAATTAACCATAACTATGATAAATTGGTCGTTTGATGCTTTAAATTAAAATAATTAATAACAATGATAGTATCAAGATGATTATGAATCAATCTAGTTATAGAACATTCTGTGGTATCAGGATTCAATAGTAGAATTACTAGGAGTAACATGGATAAAGTAACGGTAGAATATATAGACGTGGAAAATATAGGGGTTGGATGACTAGTGTTATAACATATCTAGTGGTAGTAAACCTCATGTTAGTATGTTTTAACAAACATCATCCCATAGATTATGGTAGAATGACTCTACTAGTGTCACGTGTATAGAGGTCGTATAACTCTTACTGGTTCCAATGCTCATGTGGTAACAAAATTGAACTAATTTTATCACATTTTATATTATATTAGAACCATTGTACAAATAGTAATTATTTTTACACATATCCAACTTTCATCCAATTTTCATTAAAAATTAATATACTATAATAACAATTTATTATCACTAGAAACATAATATATATTATTTGTGATCATTAAAAGTAATATAATCCCAAAATATCCCCCTTTTAATGATCACAACTCATGGCATTCGATAAACCGTGCAAAACAAAGG
Source organism: Viscum album (assembly GCA_963277665.1). Taxonomy (NCBI): domain Eukaryota; kingdom Viridiplantae; phylum Streptophyta; class Magnoliopsida; order Santalales; family Viscaceae; genus Viscum; species Viscum album. Next base: position 762,427,774 of record OY728119.1, on the reverse strand, counting down.
TATACATATTTAGATAAACTGGACACAATGTTATATAAATATAGTTCAAACATATAATGTGAGATATATTTAAACATAAAAACATTAAATAGAATTACAAACATAAAAAATTTTGTAAATTTGAGATTATATAAATAACGTCTTCCCCTTTTGTATTATTTAAAAGTTAATAAAACTAATGAACTAAATGATATGAAGGAGTAAAAAAATTACAAAATATGTAATTCCAAATATTAAATCCATAAAAAGAACTAAAATTAGAGTAAAACATAGTACCTATCAAAAAGTAACCCTACCCTATGTCCCTCTCAACTCTATGGGAGATAGGACTTAAAGGGAGTTTTCTTTTTGCAAAGGTAGGGGCACTTAGGTAAAAGTGGATGGGATATGGTAGATGTAGTATGCTCTTGAATTACTAGTGGTAATAGATTTATAATATATTTTGAATGAAACATAATTAATCTATTATACTTTAACACCCTAAGATTATGTTAAAATTTTAAATTAATTTATGTTATTCGATATTTTTCATTTCAGGCATCACTGAATATAGCATGTGTTATATGAAAGCACCATGTAATTATATCTTTGTATGTGTTGACGCTCCTTTTTGTCACATTATCTAAAAAGAATGGAAATGAAAAAAATGACTTAGCACAAATTAACTTATCCTTTGAAGAAAACATCAAAAATCGACAAAGGCATGAACAAGGAGTCAAATACCCTTGGGTCACGCAAGTTCCCTTGCTGTCGCGCAAGTACAGTTGCACGCCAACCAATGGTCGCACAAGTGACTTGTCCATCCTCTTTGAAAACCACCCAGGGTCTTCTCCAGCCTAAAAATACCCCCAGTGGGCCCCCCATTTCGAGAGTATTTTTTCCAGAATTCACATACAGAGCTCTAAACGCCCAAGTCTCTTCTTCAGGTCTTCCGAACAGTTCTAAGGTAATTCTTTACTTTGAATGGAAGTTCTAAATAATAGTAATAAGGTCTAAGTATTAGAATTCACTAACACTTGCGTGCTTATGTGTTTTACCCTTATGGGAAATGGACACACTTTCTCACCTCCTTACCTACTCATTGAAACTTGCGCGCCACTCTTCTGGAAGTACCTCTGCATAGCTCTAAATGCTTTGGTCATGGATCGACCAAGTATTACCCTCAGGGCTGAAAATTCCTCAAGTACCCATGTGCCGCACAGGTATACTTGCAAGACCATAACTTGCGTGCCCACGCAGTACCTATGTGCCTGCTAGGACTTCCGTGCCATTCTATTTTTGGGTTCCCTTCCTACCCATTTAACCCCTCTTATTCCATTCCACCTCTCCTATTCAAGATTCGGTCTTCAAGACACTCTTCAAATCCATTTATGGCATGTTTTCTTAATTGACTTCCTTATTCGAATGGAATTTTGTGAAACATCTCTCAAATCCTAGTGATTTACACATCTTTATGTCACTAGAATTAGAGATTTAATTCATTCAACCTCATCCTTTAAGATCAGAGAACCCTATATATGGGCATCCTCCTTAGGATTAAGCCCCAAGTCCTCATATATTAGGGCCTCCTTTTCAAGAGTAAGCCCTAATTTAAAATCCTATTAATTGGGCCTCCTTCTCAGGAGTAAGCCTGAAGTCCACTAATTTGGTCATCCTCCTCAGGAGTAAGCCCCAACCATAATTCCTTTAACATGGGATTCCTTTTCAGGAGTAAGCCCTAGTCTCAAATCTACGAATATGGGCATCCTCCTCAGGAGTAAGACCCAACCATGGTTCTCTTAACCTGTGATTCCTTTTCAGGAGTATGCCCTAGTCTCAAATCTACAAACATGGGCATTCTCCTTAGAAGTATTCCCCAAATCCCTTAATTTTTCAAATCCCTTAACATGGGTCTTCTTCTCAGGAGTAATCCCCAACCTTAATTTCTCCTAACTATTCTTAATTTCCTTTTTATCTGGTCTTCCTTATCTGGAGTAAAACCTATTCATAAGTCCCCTCCTAACTTGGGAATCTTCCTTAGGAGTAAGCCCCAAGATAATAGTATCCCAATCTCCATGAAGCACATATACCATTATGAACCCTATTCCTAGATTTCTTCCCTGATGTAAATCTTATTCCTCATCTATTTGGGCAGTCATACACACATAATCCCCACATCATTGCATCTTTCGTGGCACAATTGTCTGGTTTCACCAATACCTATTGTTTCTCACACAGGGCATGACTCACGTGAGCTTAGAATGTAAATGTAATCATTACATCATTCTTTGAGCCATCAATCATGCATAAACATCATACTACCTAACTCAAACTACGTGGGTTCTGATTCCTTTTACAAAAAAAGGATACGTAGGGAGCCCATATGCGGGTACGATCCCAACTCTGAAATAATCAATGTCCTTCTAAATGACAATAAACTTCAAGTTCCCCACTGAGTGGCTTTAAAACCAGTATGGTCATCATAATGACCAAGAGACTTTCATGTATTGAAAGATACCATTGGATAAAAATCTCTAAGAAAATATAGATGATTCTCTATCGATGAATAACCTCGAATACATATAAAATATTCTCTAAATTTCCTACATATCAATCATTGATTGTCAGATCTATAGGAAAGCTCATTTTATACTTGGTAATGTAATAAGGATTCACAAACATAACATAAATCAATAAAGCGAGTCCCGTAGTAGACAATAATTCCCCTCAAAAAGGTGTGATGAGTCTGAACTCCCATCCTCTCGACCAATGCAAATTCCTAAGCCTCATCAGTCCACAACTAATGAGCGCCTACCTTTGGAAAGTATGTTCAAATGAATACAGAATCATTGGATGTTTCCGGTTCTACGAACAAACCCGTTAGAAACCGCTTGGAATGTTTGAAACTTAAATCAATGAGATCATCCCCAATTCCAGAGGAAAAAAGGGTCAACCCGATGTGAATCTTTAACCATGTTAAAATGATGTTTGGCTTATTTGTTAGGCCCCTATTTAAACTCAATGAGAGGGCCAACAAAACAATCAATAACATATTTTCTCATCCAAAAGATGTAGTGGTTGTACTTATCTTGATTATGTCTGTTATATCAAACATGCACTCTTTTCCAAGATCTCCTGCATTTCCAAAATGAATTCTCTTATGTTCACACATGTGAATATGTCTGCTGTGAAAACCTCTACTACGAATGTCACTGCTAATACTCCTATTGGATCATCTTCCACTCTGAGGATGACATCACCTACTCATTGTCTTCAACGCTGGGTATCAAATGCGCTGGTTAAGGAGTACCATCATCTTGGTACCATTCCAACTCTGGAGGCTTCCTGACAAGCCCTCCAAGTGAACAAACCATACCGGTCGTCCAGACAATGACAACCAGTGATAAAGAAGCAGGCAGTGCTAACCACCATCTCTAACTTCTTCGGGTCGTTATACCCAAAACTCAATAACCATTCACTCCCATATTCTGAGGAGGTGAATGATCAGGCCCCTCAGGGCCTTAATTCAATGAAATAAGAGTTCTTCCCAAGGGATCCTATCAACAATCGCCGCAAGATTCATGCGGCAGTGCACCCTCAACATGATGAGGGTATCGACTCCAGGTGTTTGGCTCAGGTTCCTCGAACCTGAGTAGGCAAGACAAACCACCAGAGGCAAAACTAGTCAATAGTGAGCAGGTTATTATCTCTGAAGTCTCCAGAGAATTCCACCAACCTAACTTGGTGGCAAGAAATGAGCGGGCACATACACATGTATGTTTTAATCCCACTGTCCAGCAGACTCGTCTGGAAGCAGCATGCCAATCCCTCCAGGCAATTCCAGTGGAGTACTTTAGACAGGACCATACACCTATTTATACGTCATCATCAACTCAGTAGGCATGTCTGACTACATATGATGTATCTCATCAACCACGTTTGGTGAAGTACAATCAGAAGGCACATACACCTTCTATTATTGATCAAGCCTACCAACAGTCTCATTTGGTAGCACCAGGAGAAGTCTGTTTGAAAGCTCTGGCGACAAATAGGAGGCAGACTCAATTCTCTTCCCCCACACTTGAGTACTTTCAAGATTCACTAACAGGAAAAGGAGGACAGGAGCAGGAACAAACACCTACTCCAAGCACGGAATGGACGTATATCCCCATTTTGGCAGTTGAAGTCACCAAGCATATTCTGTCAATGGTGAAAGAGTAGAAGAAAATATTTGCTCATATTATGGATGCCAGCCAAGATATTATAACAGTTTCAGTAGCATCACATGGAAAGAAATGAAAATCTATCCGTACCAGTGGAGTGACTCATCAACACATCACTCTAGAGAAGATATACACCTCTATTCCAGTCCAAGAGGGTTGTGGGGGAATACTCCCCCATATCTTATGGACAAGAAAGTCAGGCACACACACCTGATTTGAGTGGAGATCATCAGCCTAACCTATCCATATTTCTTGATCAGGCACATACACCGACTCATAGTAGCCACTTCCGTCAACAAGAGGTTTCCAAGGTGAGTAAGAAGGCATCTAAGAAGAAGACCCTCCCAGTAGAGCCAATAAATAAAGAGCCATTCTGTAACAAGGCCTTGCTCGATGTTGGAGTTCTTGAAGCCATCAGACAATTATCTTTCGGAATCCAAGATTCTACTCCCTCATTTCCCAATACTGGGAACATTAATTCAGAAGGTCTTCAACAGACACTTCCTCATGAAGGCTTGCTTCATGACAGTTCCGTCGATCTTGAAGTTTCATCTTCAGATGAGAGCTACAATAACCCTCTGTGTGGCCAGAAGACCAAGGAGCAAGAGATATCATCTTTTATTGTAACCCACCATGGTGGTCCTCCCCATGATGATGAATTTCTTTGTGAAAGTCCTCTCTACAATAGTGATGCACATTGCCCGGAAAATGCTCTAGTGAACAATGTAGTTCGGAGAAAGCCCTCTTATCTTGAGGCACTTGAAAATGTGAAACCAGTCATGTCTGATGCTTCATCGCTAGCAGGTGGAATACTTTCTCAATCAGAAGATAGACTGGGGTGTAGGTCATTCTCCGAACCACCCCTAAGTCATGAATCTTCTAGTTTAATCAGTGATATCTCTACCAATCTTGTTGAATCTGATGAAGTAACAAGGAATCACCATCTCTGGTCAAATCAGGTAGAAGACTCTTCATCGAATGATAAAGAGGAAGGGTTGAATATGAGAAAAAAACAGGTGAAAGGTGAAGTGCCAGTCATTTTTTGGCCTTTGGTTGACTCTCAGTATGACATTCCAAAAGTGTTGATGGAATATTATATTCAAGACATTCATCTCAACATATGGAAATCTCCTTGTCAGTTGAAAAAAAAATTTATCTTATGATGAATATGAAAATCATGTCAAGATAATAGAAGGGTTACAACGCCATATAGATTTAGCATCTCTCTTAGTCTCTCGATATCCGAAGGATGAAAAGTAGCAGAGATCCCGTCAACATTCATGCCTTGGCGCACTAAGAAGGTTGCGCCAGTTAATTTCCAATGTCCCATATGGTATTTATATTAGGGGATGGGGTGTTCATGGAGCACTACATTTAACTGTTCTCCCCAGTTAGCAAAGCCCACTGAAAATGGTTTCATTCAATGTTATTGCCCATGGTCGGCCAAAGTCAATGGGTTTTGTTTGTAATCAAAGGATTTACCAAGAACAAGTTTCAACTAGTTCTTCTCATAATAAAGAATACAGAGAACAAGTTGTTGAATTACTCTTGCATCAAGCAAACGAGAATATTGAACTGGCCTATCGTATGGAGCAAGCACATCATCAATTGACAGAAGAGTCAGAAATCATCCAACGGTCTTTTGAGCCGGGTGATAAAAGTGGATGTTGATTGATGCATCCAGCTAATTTCCAGACCAAGGTTATCAAGATCAGGAGAGATTTTAAGAAATTCTCAGATATAGCATGTCAAGAGCCACCCCAGCTTGACAGAATGGGGACTCTTTTATCCCAACCCTCAGAATCAACAAATAGGATTCGAGGAGTTGAGCGAGAGAAATAGGAACAGCCCCAGTCCACTAGACTAGGGACTTTTTCAAATCATCAATCCCCTCCCCAGTGAAAGTTGGTCTTCTCTCGATTGGGGATGAAGCCAAAATAGGAAGAAGATCCAAATTATCAGGAGATTATCTCCAAATTATAGTTCTCCAAGAAGTTCCTGAGGGATCAAATCAACAAAAGGCAATGTATCATTAGGGGCATGGCAGAAGACAATATCACAGAAATGATGATAGATGGGATGCGATGTGTTATGCATCAATTAATGTCATTAATTCCATTGTTGCTGATCCTAAATAACATGAGGATCACTCAAGGGGCTCAAATGAAGAGGTTCCTTCTCAAGAAGTTGTACGCACAGACACAAATGAAGAAGGTGTGCGTACACGAAATCAATGGTTTTCCCAAAATCTAGGTGTTCCATTAAATAACCCACATCCCCCTCTCCGAAAGGGATCAAACAAGGGAAAAGGAAAGAATCAAGTTATATATCCTTCCTCTGGAGAAGGCCAATCACTCTCATTAGAGCAAAGATTTGTGCAACAAAAATAAGAAATGAATGAATTAAGGAAGATGAATGCAAAACTACTTCAGGGTAGTCTTCAACCTAAACGTGTTGGAGTCAGTCAGCCAAGGGACTTTTTTGCAGCTACTGAGATGGATAAAGAATATCCTCCTCTATCGGTACTGTAGAGACCCGTAGCCTGACGTACATTGACATTACATTACTTTTGCGGAATACTTAGTACATAACAAAAACACACACACAAGGACCGTAATAGTTTAGTGTCTTTGGAAACTCGGAGTATAATCTTCTAATCGTGGGGAAAGATCTTCAACATCTCCCATAAAGATCTCCCTTTTAATTTTACCTAAAACCTTTCTTTATATCCTGGGGAAAAGAAAACATAAAAGGGTGAGCTCAAATGCTCAGTAAGGGTAAACAAAGGAAATATCAATCACATAATTTTCATAAGAACATAACATTTTTGGAAATCTTAACCTGCAAAAGAGAGCATAATTTCATAACTTGGGATAAATCATAGTAGTGAAATGAAATCATAACTTAAAACATTACTCATTGTGGCATACACACATAATCATAAAGAATCATTTCTTGTTAGTCAAGACTCATTGCCAAGACTATCTTAGTGGACAAAGTCCCTTTCTGAATCGAGTAATCCTCGTTTCAGTCCTGTTTCACTGAACCGGTATAACCTACCATTCCAGCCATGTCTATCTCATGAGATATAAAATCTTTACCCAATGCATTGGAGGGAGATATAGGTCCCACCCATCTCTTAATGAATCCTTTCTTATGTGTTCCACAAAATCATAAATCATACATCATTGCATAACCCATGTAATAAAAATGGGATTCTTAAACAACGTGACATCATAAAACCATTCATATAAGATAAAGGAATTCATAAACATAATTCCATCACAACATAGTCAAATCAATGTAAAAATATGGATAGAAACAGAACCCTTTATTTTCTTAGATGGAAAATAATTTTGATAAAACACTTGAATTGAATTCTTGAGGAAAATATCCTTTCTTCTTCAAAAACATTTTTCCTTTCATAACATGTCATACAACTTTAAAATAAAAGAAGTTGATTAAAAATAAACTTGAAAACTTGTAAAGGAAGCTTCTTTGAAGTAATGTTTTAAAAATCCATTCATGCCGTATAAGTTAAAAAAAACATTATTCGTACTTTTGTCGGAAAAGTCAAAAAGTACCTCGTACGAAAAAACGACAAAAGATTCCTTTCATTTCTTTTACAAAAAACTCACCGAAGGGTAAAAATGGGTTTAAACAATTGTAGGTGGATGGAAATAATATTGCATATTTATGAAACATGGATGTGGATGATAAAATACACCCTAGTAAATACTTACGAATAAACAATCTCGGATAAAAATGAGATTGTGATATTTCCCTTACCTTAGGTCCGATTAGCTTTGTACGTGTCCGAAGCTCCTGTATAATGGTTTAAATAATGTTATTGACTTATTCAAGAATCATACATATTGATATGATATCATATATGGTCATATTATTAGCTTCTTGTTAGTAATATTTCATTGTTACTTGTTACTCGGGTCTTTATAACTTTTTGTTCTTATGCGTGTTTTGTCGAATAAATTCTTATTCTTATCTTTAGGTTATAGATAATTCATTTCCAGAATGGTATTAGTGTAGTATATACCATATTCATTCATTCAATTCATTTATATAATCATTATGAAATGAAGATCATGTAGAACGAGTCGCATCACATCGTGGAGACGGTATTCCGTACGTACGCACGGGTGATGATATCATTCCTATGATCGTGGAATTGTATTGGAGTATATATATATTATTTCAGTATCAATATTACTTCATAATAATCATATTTAGTTACTCATTACACCATTATAACCATCCTTGTAAGGTGATGGTGGAAAATAGATTACACCACGGCGTGGAGACGGTATTCCGTACGTGCGCACGCGCGGTGATTTCATTTTTCCGTAGGATGGATAGAAGGTGAATTAGGGTTGTTTAATATTTATAATAACATATCAGTATGTAATTAATACTGATGTTATTACTTTATCATTAAACAACTAAAGAATAAGAAGTTGAAGAAGAAAGAAATTGAAAAGATCGGTAATGGATATTACCTCTTCTTTGGAACGCCTCTTTGAATCCTCCACTTAAGGAACTAAGATTGGTCTTTGGAGAAGACCAGAACCTCTAGGATTATTCTAGGAAAGTGGAGAGGAGAAAATGGCAGGGGTTGGCCGAGCTTGAGTGCTCAAAATTGGTGTGAGGAGGAGGGGGAGGAGGTTCCCTTTTATAAGGGAGGAGAGGGGTACCTTATGAATTCTTAAAAATATTAATTTATAATATATCTAACCCCACTTAAAAACCTCCAAAAATGACTCATATTCGAAGATTAGATGAGATAGGGTTGTAATCTCATCAACCAATCAAATTTAGACATGTTTGGATATTATTTTAAACCTTATCAATTAGATTTAACTCTAAGTTAAATAATTTAACTTTTACCGTGCCTTTTTGTTTTCTTTCACTATATGGTTAATAAACTTACTATAACATGCCAAACGAACCACAAATTGTTTATTATTAATATATATATCCTTATCTAAGTCATTTGGCCGAACCTTAGATTTTTAGGAATACAATAACAATTAATAATATAATATTTGATTTAAAAACTATTTTGTGTCAATTTTGACACTATTTGATATATGATTTTTGTGAAAGTCATAATAGAATTATATGTTCGAACCAAGTTAATTAAATAAATATTAATATATCATAGTAACCTAGAAAATTAGTGGAATTCATAAAAAATCTCAAATTACATTTATTTTGGTGTTTATAACATCAATTATGTCAATATTTCATTAATAAGATAATTACTGCATCATCGTTGTGTCATAAATAAATTAACTTATTTGATGTCTAAAAATTACAAATAAAATACCATCATGTAGGAAATCTTTTTAGCTTTCTAATGAATATTTACAATCGAATTTATCTTATGTATAACCCCATATTAAAAATGATTTACTTATTAAACTTTGATTTTAACTATTTTAACCCTTCTTTAAATAAATTAATAATAAATGTCCTAATCTAATCCAAGTGGGCCTAAATGGTCATATTTTATTCCTAAGTTTGTTTTTGGTCGAATTACACTTGTCCAATAGAATTAGGACATGTGTTAGGGTAATAGTAATATCATATTTACCCTTAGTTACCCTATTTACTATTAAACGCGGAAAAAAAAAGTAAAAAGTTACTATTCACCAAAAATTATTTTCATCTCATTGAACCACATTTTAGTCCTTGATATTAACCGTGTCTCTCGGATTTTCGAAATTCCATTCACATAAGCGGTAAAATTAAGTTTTATGCAAAATTCAGTTTTTAACCTACCACTTAGTGGTTTCACTATTCATCAAAAATTGAAAGTTTTCAGAAAAATGCCAAAATTTCATCCTAAGCTATATTTCATATTCCGAATTCAAAAATGAAGTCTATTTTACCAAATTCATAACATATAAGTTGAATTAATTAATTTTATAATTAAATCCCGCTATTAAAACAAATAGCATGTTTTTACGAAACAATATCTATCAAAAGATTGACACTTGTTTATGTCTGGTTTAAATGTGAAATTACGTCCAATGACCAACATTGTATTAAATTGTAAAAATATATTCTAAATATACTTTAAAACCACTCAAATTAATAATTTATCACTATTAATTATTTCGATTAAAAAAGTTGTTTTTAATTATAATTTAGTAATTTTCACTATTCATCAGAATATGAAAGTTATCCGAAATGTACCAAAATTTCACCTTAGGCTAAATTAGATACTCCGAATCCAAAAATGAAATCCATTTTGAAAAATAAAATTTACAAAATTTCAAAAAGTGGTTATTACTATTCATAACGGCTAGTTTTAATAGCATATCGCTGTTTAGTGAAACTCGTTATTGCGTACTACACACACTATCGAGGAAGGTTGCGATTGCGTGTAATGCAAGGCAAGTCAAGGATGCGTGTTGTGCAAGCTCCATTTGGTGTAGCGTACAACACAAGACATTAATAAAATTAAAAAGAATATTTTTCATAAAATCTTGGGCTGTTACATTCTACCCCCCTTAAAATGAATTTCGCCCTCGAAATTCGTCGGGGTTATAAATGGTTTTCTATTCGAAAGTTTCCCACATCGTAAAAAGGAATACCAAAACTTGGCTTTAAAAACTAAAGTATGAAATGTAACGATTACCCAAATAAACTAATTGTTGGGTTTCCACATAGGTAAAAATATGGATATGGAAGAAAAATCTAACCATCATGTTCTGATGGAGAGTGGTAGAGAACATGGCTATGGAAAAGCCAAAAATCACAAATCCATAAATTTGTGATGATATAGGGTACCATCTGATTCCTCAGGTATAAGATCACTAGGACAACATTTTTGGTTTTCAAGATCATTTCCCTAAAGTTGAAAATTTGAATTAGAATAAATACTTACTTTATTTTGGTACAATCTCACTGTTGTTCGTGCCTTGAACAATTTCCACTTCATCTCTTAAATAAATGAAGTTGAATTTGTTATTCGTGAAGTGTTAGCAGATATTGTGATAGAATGACGGGTCATTCCATCTGTCTCAAACAAAAGGTTAGCAAAAATTATATGCATAAATCGATCTATAGTGAGATTAATCATATATGGTTCCTAAAATGGACTTATACTTCATATATCATACTGCTTAATATAATAAAACTAGTTTCTACTAAACAGGGACTTCCTGTAGGTCAGTGGTAGGCGATAAAGGCCAGTCGCACTTCGGTTGTGGGTTCGATTCCTACAGCCTTGTCCGAAGCGATGGGCTGTCGCCCGTCCTGCAGGTTGTCCTTTTTCTAAAACTATATTACTATAACATCCCATCAATAATATCGAGAAAACTTCGATCCTTAAACAATACTCACTTATGTCCAACATAATCCATTTCAATCTTTAGGCTTATCCATAATACTGCAGTCCACTCTCATAATATAGTGACAACGATTACCAGAGATTTAATACTGTCGTTGATCCCCACATATCATAAGATATGTTTTGTTGGTCACATTCTAAACATTCAAAGTCCTTAATCATGTATTCTCTTGAATACCTTAGTGAAAACATGAATTCAGTTAAAAGTTAACACTTTCCACATACCAAAATCCTCAAAATTCTATATACTCAATCCATGATATCACTTAGTCCTTATATCAATCATGAGCTCATGAATATTGTTAAACATTTCATTTTCTTATTTTCCCTTCATTATGCGCATATCATCTTATTTCCAAAAATATCTCAATCACTTTGAATACCACATTAAACCAATACATAAATATTCCAATACTCCATGATACAACATTATTTTGGAATCCCATTACATAAACACTTAATCATTCCACCACATCGTTATCATATTCAACATTGCCAATAGTGATCGCATGTGATTTCCCTTTGTCCTTTGCCTTCAGTGGTTGCTCATGTTGATCATCACTAACCCTTGGATTAGGGCAATTATTAGCATAATGCCCCATTTCCTTGCACTTGAAGCATTTAAGTGTTGGCGGTGCGTTCTCTGCAGTGTTTGCTTTATTCACATCATTAGAAACCCTTTTTCCATTACTTCGACACTCAGCTGCTCGATGACCTTCTTTTCCACACTTAAAACATTTTCTAGTTCCTTTAAGACAATCTCCACCATGCTTCTTTCCACACTTTGTGCATAAGGAAACATTCATCTTCTTTTCACCATTATTAGGAGATTTCTCCTTGAACTCCATCTTTCGTTTCTTGTCAAAACCATGAGATGGATATGTAACACCAACTTCCATTTCTACCTTGATAGCACAACGCACAATTTCTTCATAGCTACTGAAGTCTCTTATAGCTAATGCCCTTCGAAGACTTGGTTTTAAGCCACTGAAAAATCGATCAACTTTACTTTCAGGTTGGATGATAATGCCAGATGCATACCTTGCAAGTCTTGTAAAATTCGCTTCATATATACCAACAGATTCATCATCCTTCTGCTTCAGCTCAATAAACTCCTTTTCCATCTTTGTTCGAAGAATACGAGGGAAGTACTTACTGAAAAACAAGTTCTTGAACTCGTCCCATTCCATGGACTCAATTTCATCCCTTGGCCTCGTATTCTTGATAAGATTCCACCATTGATCAGCTTCACCTTCCAAACGATATACTGCTAAGATGACTTTATCATGTTCAGAACATTGAAGAACTGAAAATATCTTTTCAGTGGTACTGATCCATTGTTCAGCAACAAGTGGATCGGAAGTCCCACTGAAAGAAGGTGGACGTTGCCTCATGAAGGACTCAATAGAATATTGTTCCCTTCTCTGCTCATTTGGAAGTCCAGAATGATTCATAGCTTGTGTAAGTATAGCAATAAGATTTTGCACTCCATCTCCCATAACATTTGTTTGTTCAGGAGGGCAATCATTGCATTGTCCATTGCATTGATCAACACGGTTCCTTCGGGTTCCAGCCATCGTCTAAAACCCAAAAAGAATAGTGTGAGAGGCAAAAATCATGCTAGGGAAAACAACATAATAAAGGGGGAGTACCTTCAATATCCAACATCTTAGGTTTAATTCTATGATCGTTAGCGTAATTCTATTACTATAACCTATACGTATACTTATCCCTAGGGACATCCCTAGACATACCTTATAAATATCTCTAGGGATCTCACTAACGTTTTTGCATCCTAGTTTCCAAAGGTTGACTAAACCTTTCCTCTGATACCAACTGTAGAGACCCGTAGCCTGACGTACATTGACATTACATTACTTTTGCGGAATACTTAGTACATAACAAAAACACACACACAAGGACCGTAATAGTTTAGTGTCTTTGGAAACTCGGAGTATAATCTTCTAATCGTGGGGAAAGATCTTCAACATCTCCCATAAAGATCTCCCTTTTAATTTTACCTAAAACCTTTCTTTATATCCTGGGGAAAAGAAAACATAAAAGGGTGAGCTCAAATGCTCAGTAAGGGTAAACAAAGGAAATATCAATCACATAATTTTCATAAGAACATAACATTTTTGGAAATCTTAACCTGCAAAAGAGAGCATAATTTCATAACTTGGGATAAATCATAGTAGTGAAATGAAATCATAACTTAAAACATTACTCATTGTGGCATACACACATAATCATAAAGAATCATTTCTTGTTAGTCAAGACTCATTGCCAAGACTATCTTAGTGGACAAAGTCCCTTTCTGAATCGAGTAATCCTCGTTTCAGTCCTGTTTCACTGAACCGGTATAACCTACCATTCCAGCCATGTTTATCTCATGAGATATAAAATCTTTACCCAATGCATTGGAGGGAGATATAGGTCCCACCCATCTCTTAATGAATCCTTTCTTATGTGTTCCACAAAATCATAAATCATACATCATTGCATAACCCATGTAATAAAAATGGGATTCTTAAACAACGTGACATCATAAAACCATTCATATAAGATAAAGGAATTCATAAACATAATTCCATCACAACATAGTCAAATCAATGTAAAAATATGGATAGAAACAGAACCCTTTATTTTCTTAGATGGAAAATAATTTTGATAAAACACATGAATTGAATTCTTGAGGAAAATATCCTTTCTTCTTCAAAAACATTTTTCCTTTCATAACATGTCATACAACTTTAAAATAAAAGAAGTTGATTAAAAATAAACTTGAAAACTTGTAAAGGAATCTTCTTTGAAGTAATGTTTTAAAAATCCATTCATGCCGTATAAGTTAAAAAAACATTATTCGTACTTTTGTCGGAAAAGTCAAAAAGTACCTCGTACGAAAAAACGACAAAAGATTCCTTTCATTTCTTTTACAAAAAACTCACCGAAGGGTAAAAATGGGTTTAAACAATTGTAGGTGGATGGAAATAATATTGCATATTTATGAAACATGGATGTGGATGATAAAATACACCCTAGTAAATACTTACGAATAAACAATCTCGGATAAAAATGAGATTGTGATATTTCCCTTACCTTAGGTCCGATTAGCTTTGTACGTGTCCGAAGCTCCTGTATAATGGTTTAAATAATGTTATTGACTTATTCCAGAATCATACATATTGATATGATATCATATATGGTCATATTATTAGCTTCTTGTTAGTAATATTTCATTGTTACTTGTTACTCGGGTCTTTATAACTTTTTGTTCTTATGCGTGTTTTGTCGAATAAATTCTTATTCTTATCTTTAGGTTATAGATAATTCATTTCCAGAATGGTATTAGTGTAGTATATACCATATTCATTCATTCAATTCATTTATATAATCATTATTAAATGAAGATCATGTAGAACGAGTCGCATCACATCGTGGAGACGGTATTCCGTACGTACGCACGGGTGATGATATCATTCCTATGATCGTGGAATTGTATTGGAGTATATATATATTATTTCAGTATCAATATTACTTCATAATAATCATATTTAGTTACTCATTACACCATTATAACCATCCTTGTAAGGTGATGGTGGAAAATAGATTACACCACGGCGTGGAGACGGTATTCCGTACGTGCGCACGCGCGGTGATTTCATTTTTCCGTAGGATGGATAGAAGGTGAATTAGGGTTGTTTAATATTTATAATAACATATCAGTATGTAATTAATACTGATGTTATTACTTTATCATTAAACAACTAAATAATAAGAAGTTGAAGAAGAAAGAAATTGAAAAGATCGGTAATGGATATTACCTCTTCTTTGGAACGCCTCTTTGAATCCTCCACTTAAGGAACTAAGATTGGTCTTTGGAGAAGACCAGAACCTCTAGGATTATTCTAGGAAAGTGGAGAGGAGAAAATGGCAGGGTTTGGCCGAGCTTGAGTGCTCAAAATTGGTGTGAGGAGGAGGGGGAGGAGGTTCCCTTTTATAAGGGAGGAGAGGGGTACCTTATGAATTCTTAAAAATATTAATTTATAATATATCTAAACCCACTTAAAAACCTCCAAAAATGACTCATATTCGAATATTAGATGAGATAGGGTTGTAATCTCATCAACCAATCAAATTTAGACATGTTTGGATATTATTTTAAACCTTATCAATTAGATTTAACTCTAAGTTAAATAATTTAACTTTTACCGTGTCTTTTTGTTTTCTTTCACTATATGGTTAATAAACTTACTATAACATGCCAAACGAACCACAAATTGTTTATTATTAATATATATATCCTTATCTAAGTCATTTGGCCGAACCTTAGATTTTTAGGAATACAATAACAATTAATAATATAATATTTGATTTAAAAACTATTTTGTGTCAATTTTGACACTATTTGATATATGATTTTTGTGAAAGTCATAATAGAATTATATGTTCGAACCAAGTTAATTAAATAAACATTAATATATCATAGTAACCTATAAAATTATTGGAATTCATAAAAAATCTCAAATTACATTTATTTTGGTGTTTATAACATCAATTATGTCAATATTTCATTAATAAGATAATTACTGCATCATCGTTGTGTCATAAATAAATTAAATTATTTGATGTCTAAAAATTACAAATAAAATACCATCATGTAGGAAATCTTTTTAGCTTTCTAATGAATATTTACAATCGAATTTAGCTTATGTATAACCCCATATTAAAAATGATTTACTTATTAAACTTTGATTTTAACTATTTTAACCCTTCTTTAAATAAATTAATAATAAATGTCCTAATCTAATCCAAGTGGGCCTAAATGGTCATATTTTATTCCTAAGTTTGTTTTTGGTCGAATTACACTTGTCCAATAGAATTAGGACATGTGTTAGGGTAATAGTAATATCATATTTACCCTTAGTTACCCTATTTACTATTAACCGCGGAAAAAAAAAGTAAAAAGTTACTATTCACCAAAAATTATTTTCATCTCATTGAACCACATTTTAGTCCTTGATATTAACCGTGTCTCTCGGATTTTCGAAATTCCATTCACATAAGCGGTAAAATTAAGTTTTATGCAAAATTCAGTTTTTAACCTACCACTTAGTGGTTTCACTATTCATCAAAAATTGAAAGTTTTCAGAAAAATGCCAAAATTTCATCCTAAGCTATATTTCATATTCCGAATTCAAAAATGAAGTCTATTTTACCAAATTAATAACATAGAAGTTGAATTAATTAATTTTATAATTAAATCCCGCTATTAAAACAAATAGCGTGTTTTTACGAAACAATATCTATCAAAAGATTGACACTTGTTTATGTCTGGTTTAAATGTGAAATTACGTCCAATGACCAACATTGTATTAAATTGTAAAAATATATTCTAAATATACTTTAAAACCACTCAAATTAATAATTTATCACTATTAATTATTTCGATTAAAAAAGTTGTTTTTAATTATAATTTAGTAATTTTCACTATTCATCAGAATATGAAAGTTATCCGAAATGTACCAAAATTTCACCTTAGGCTAAATTAGATACTCCGAATCCAAAAATGAAATCCATTTTGAAAAATAAAATTTACAAAATTTCAAAAAGTGGTTATTACTATTCATAACGGCTAGTTTTAATAGCATATCGCTGTTTAGTGAAACTCGTTATTGCGTACTACACACACTATCGAGGAAGGTTGCGATTGCGTGTAATGCAAGGCAAGTCAAGGATGCGTGTTGTGCAAGCTCCTTTTGGTGTAGCGTACAACACAAGACATTAATAAAATTAAAAAGAATATTTTTCATAAAATCTTGGGCTGTTACAGGTACACCCTCACAGGTATAATCCTATGGGTCAAGTGCAGCAACAGTTGGCGGTGCTACCATCAGTTGCAGCACCAGCCACCATACCTGTCCAGACTCCAATTATTGCACCTTCCCAAGTCCAATTTCAATCGGATGTTTCTCAAAATTTAATAACTAACATTGAGTCATTAACAGCTCAGTTAGAGACTATGGAATCGAAGCGTTCACAAGTTCTACCAGAAAAGATAGCTTACCCTGAATGGGTAGATTCAATACCTCTCCCATCTTGTTTTGAGAACCCTGTATTCCATATTTTCAATGGAACAGGCGATCCTGAATAGCATTTGATGCATTACACGTCTTGCTGAGATCCTATGATGGGAAATATGGAATAGTAAGAAATAGTGAAACTCAGATGCTTCGTGCAAACCTTGCAAGGACCAGATTTTTTTTGGTATTCAAGCTTGAAATCCCGGTCAATTACCGGATGGGAAGATCTCCATCAATGATTTCTTCTTCAGTTCAGCTCAAATTTTCCAAAGACAACAGTTTTTGATCTTACGAACTGTAAGAAAAGGGAGAATGAAAGGGTCTCAGATTTCATTGGTCCTTGGAAGGGATTAACATATTCCCTAAGCTTAGCACTCACTCAGGAAGAATTCCTTCCGATCTTTGTGGAAAATTTGCGTGATGTGTTGCGCACACCACTGCTCCCTATGAAATACACAGGAGGGTTTCGAGAGCATACTTAAATCTCTCAACAGATTAATGATTCACTTATAAAGACTAATGATAAATCTCATGTAATTCCATCTACTCCAAAAAGAGGAATGGGTAAAGCAAAAACTGCTACAGTTATGCTTAAACAAGAACATGTACCTGCTTCTACCTCAAAACCTTCATCTTCTCGAAGGGCTCCACCTTATGAGCGTCAACAACAAAGGCCGTTTCGTCAAGACGATCAAAGAAATCAAAGACGGAAACAGTTTGATGAGTTGAAGAGTAAAGTTTATTCTTTAGGAAATGAACAAGTTCATGGTTACTTCATTTCGTCCCTGGAGAATAATTTGGTTCAGCTGCCGAGGCCCAAGAGGCCAAACAAGGATGGAGATGAAGACCGTTCCAATTATTTCCCATTTCATTAGATGTTGGGGCATCCCTTCCAGTAGTGTTTTTTATTCAAATACCTCCTGCAGAAGATGGTCGACTCGGGACAAGTCAAACTAAGAGGCTCTTCAGCTCAGGTAGCATGTGTTACTACTATAGTTCCAGAGGAAGAAGGAGAATGGCAAGAAGTAAAAAAGACAAAATGTGCAGAAATATGATGATTGGATTGTTAGGAAAATGATCAATCAAACTCATTCCATTTTGCGAATGCAATTGAAAAATCCAATTGTGTCTTCTACTTTGGATTCCACAAAAAAAATCTTCTTCATAGGGAAAATACTCAAGAGGGCAGCATAATTCCATGAAAGAGGAATAGTCAGAAGATGATGTGTATGTGTCAAAGCCTAAGCCGTCTTTGACTCTGGCAGATTTCATGCCATTTACTTCGAAACCAAGGGCACCGTCCCACCAAACAGCACAGCCTAAATTGGCTAATTAGGTAGAGTCTTCATCAGATGATGAATTAATCATTGGTTCTATTAACATTATTCACATAACAGATCCTTATGCCACTCACGGTTTCAATTTTGATGAGCCTGAATTCCATGTATCAAATAGAGGAATTAGAGGGAGTTCCAGGGGTCTGGGATACAGAGGAAGATGTGGATATCCCAGAAGCCACTATTCCAATTCTACCTTTGCTAGAACTATGTATGCAGCAGAAACTCATGGAAGAGCCCATCAGCGAGCTCAATAAGAACAAGAAAGTTATTAAAAAAATATCATGTTCAGTTCTGTCAAAGTTATTTTGGAGGTTCAGTTGGGAGTTCCATCATCATCATCCTCTCAACAAGTAAATAGACATAATCGGTCAGATCTTCAAAGGCCAAGAATATTTCCAACTCCTATATAGATACAAGATGCATCAACTACCAAAGCATCAACATCCAAGCCACCTACTAAACCACATGTTCCTTTTGGGAAACACAGACCTATGGATAAAAAGTATGATATATTGAAACACCTGGGCCATGTCCCGGCCATGTAATTAATTTTGGATACCTTAAATTTATCAAAAGATCTCTAGGAGGCACTCATCGAGGCTTTGTCAAGTCCTCAGGATTTTGAAACTGAAATTGCTGAAGATGAAGTCTATCACGTAGAGAATAATCCTACGGACTTCCATGCAGTGATATCCATCATAAATGAAGATGAAGATGATGTCATGCACAGACTTATTATAACTTTGTACTTATCGGGCAAATTCAATGGCATAGACATCTGAAGATCTTTCATTGATAATGGTTCAGGAGTAAACCTCATTCCCATTCGTACACATCATCCATTGGGCCTCACAGAATCTGATTTATCTCATTATACTATGATGTTACAAGGATATGATAAAAATGAACAAGATCCATTGGGCGAAGTTACACTCAAAACTTAGTTTTGAGATCTTGTATACAATTCATATTTCATGGTTGTTGATCAAGACTCATCCTTCAATATCTTTCTTGGAAGACCCTGGCTACATCAACATGCGGATATCCCTTCATTATACCATCAATGTCTCAAGTATTTTTTTTATGGTCAAGTTGGGACATTGTATGGTGATAAGGCCTCGTTCAAGACATGTGAATCTCAATACATTGAGGAGGAATTTTATCACATGAAGGGAAGGGAGAAATCCACTACAAGGGATATTACCAAAATTAATGCTCCATATGGTTTGGAAAAGATTACAGTAAGTCCATTTGCACATGTGAGTACAGATTATGTGTTGCCTATTAGTCAAATTTACAAGATAGACCCAAATCAAAATACTTTTATGGAAAGATCCATAATGTCAATTACGGCAATAGAGCCAGACAGCATGAGAGAAATTGGTGATCCTCCAGGCAGTGATAAAAGCTAAAATGGAGATGTCTTCATTTCATCTGCTGAAATCTAGAAAGTCTATACTTCTCCAACCATGCCAGAAGAAGTGATAGCAATGTCAGAGGTGAATAATGATGTCGATTCTCAATCCATCGTCTCCTCTTTATTACCCAAGGAATATCGTTCATCATCAATTGGGTCGGAAATGGAAGCCTCTTCTTCAAGTGCTCAAGTTTTAACATCTCTTATGATCATGGAAATGTTGCTTTATCATCTACTATGCATGTAGAAACGGAAGAAATAACACATGTTTAAGAAGAATAGGAAGATCTCAGAGATTATCCTCCAGCATTTGAAGAGGGTATCTATGACAACCCTGCTTTTTATTACAACTTAAACATGATTTATTACATAAAACATCACTTGATACAACAAAGAAGATAGAGAGGTTTAGTGTCTTTGGGGATTAGGATCATTACATAAAAACATAAAACATGAAATAAAACAACTTTATTGAAAAATTCCTTTACATGACCACTACATTCCTTCGTACTTAGAATTGCATGGGATAACCTAAAGACATGCATAAGAAAAGGGTGAGGTATAAAGCCCAGTAAGGGAGTACACATGGAATAACATGAGGAGTAAAATACATGTTATACAATAGGAATATCAATAGAGCATAAAAGAAACATGAACATAAAGGCATTATAATCATAACATGGAGATGTGGCAACAACACTTATCATGGAATTAGTATGAGCCAAGGCTCATTGCACATGGAGCATGAGTAAACCCTCACTGCACATGAAGCACGACCAAACCCTCATTTCACATGTATTAGAATGAGTCAACACTCATTGCACATGAAGTATCATGATACGATACATTACCCAATTCATTGGAGCTCTATAAGGGCGCACCCTTCTTAAACATTTCAGTTCATGCATAAGTGTGCCACATCGATCATAAAAAATGGATTCATAAAACATAATCATTTATTCCATGATAAAATAATGTGGAATTAATACATGAAACATTACAATCAATAAGTAAATTTCCATAAAAGTGAATACCCTTGATGGACTAATGGTCATGGTATTCACTACACAATGACTTTGGCTTAGAAAATCGGTGTGATTTTGGCAGCGTAACGTCATGGCAAAAGAATTCATAAAAAATGGTTGATGAGAGAGAAAGGGGTTCCTCATAATATTTATATGTAATGGACATAAATGAGGTCATATAGATACATGTCCCAACAATTTTAATGGAATTTAGATTCATGATACAAAAGTATTGCTGGAATGTAAAAGAGGAGAGAGACGTTCCTTTCAGAATTTCAGCATAGTAACGGGTGTACATTGGAGGCATTTAATGAGAGAGAAAGGGGTCTCCCATAATTCATACAATAAGATGGAAGTATGAGGGAGGTGAGAAACCATATCCCATAATTCATAATTGAAATTAAAATGGAAATACAACTTAAATAAAATTGACAAAAATGAGAAAGGAAGAAAAAACCCTTACTTGGAAGTGTGCTTCCAAAGGCTAGAGAGAGGCTTGTGAGAGGTTTCTTGGGAGCTTGGGGCACCTTGGGAGGATTCTAAAGAGAGTAGAGAATATTTTGGACGAACTCCAAGGGATTTTAGTGAGGAGGAAGTGGGAGATTGGGTGGGTTTATATAGAAAAGGTGAGATAATTCTTTATTATTTAGGTTTGGGACCCCTTATATTAAACTAATCCAAACCACAAACCATCACATGGTTTTTGCCCATGGTTTCTGGAAAAGTAAATAGGAAAAAAAATATTTTATAAGGCCAAGGTCTGAACATATTAAAATATTAGGGTTGCTTATGTGGAGGTGAGTCACACTCCCATGGAAATTAATTTAAAAAGGCAAAGTGTTGAATATGTCTTGAGGGGTTCATTAATGCTTTGAAAAGTAAGTCAAAAAAACAGAAAATCACATTATTTTAATTATAAAACATATATTGGCCGAAAATAGGATTATAGTATTTTATTACATCACCATTGGGTCATTATGATGTCATAAAACATATGATATATTTAAACAATATTTAATTTTTACCCTAAAATTTTACGGTCTCAGAAAATTATGAAAAATTCACCGTTGGATAATTTCGACGTCCTGATTCTAGAAATGACATTTATATTATCCAAAAAAAATTCTAAATATTTTAATTTTCACTTTTAAAATAAAAACCAACATTTATCAAAATTTCCCGGGTTTTGACAGAAATGGCTTTCAAACATTAATAAAAAATTTAATTGCATTCATAAAATTATAAGATCATTCATATTTAATTAAAATTATTTCAATAATATTATTAATATTTTTTTAAATATTATTTAATTCAAAAAATCCTTAATTTAATATAATATATTCTTTAATTAAATAATAACTAAAAAAACCATTTGTACTTTAAAAACTATTTACAATGTATCAAAAATGACTAGAAATTATATTCATTATTATATAAAAAAATAATATACATGATCATAGTAATACTTATTTGTTACATAACCCCTTAAAACAGACGCATAAGACCTAAGGGTAAGGTGTGCAATGGTGACAGACTCTTGGGGTGGCTCGGATAACATCGCTCGAGTGGTAATCTCTATCAACTTCCACTTTTCCCGTAGATGATCCCATTAGAGATTGACATGGTGAAGCTCAGCTTGGTATTAGTCAAGGGTTAAGCCCAAGGATGATACCTCTTTTCTGAGCTCCGAAAAATGGGCTTCGTATGGGGCAATTATACTATATGAGGCCATCGCTTCTTTTGTCTGAGTAAATTGGATTTCTTAAGGTCCTATATTTACACTAATCATGTGATCACTGTTCAAGGGTTATATTAACAATGGTCAAAATTCTTAACATAAAACCAAATAAGTTGACATCTTATAAAAAAAATTCATAAAGAGACATTTAACTGGATGAAGAGGTATTTTCCCTTAATGAAACATTGGGTTGTTACAATATTCCTCCTTTAAGAAATTTCTCCCATGAAATTTTTCCTTTTACCACACTAAAACAAATGTGGGTAACTCAGCTTAATCATATCCTCCAACTCCCAAGTTGCTTCTTCAAACTTGGAGTTTCTCCACAATACCTTGACAAGGGGCATTGTCTTATTTCGTGGAACTTTTTCTCTACGATCTATGATCTTCACTGGTTGCTCATCATAAGAAAGATCATCTTCCAATTGTACCACCTCGGAGGAGAGTGCATGTGTAGGGTCCGGTATGTACTTCCTTAAGAGGGATACATGAAAGACATCATGCACCTTGGCCATAGTAGGTGGAAGTGCTAGTCGATAGGCCATAGCCCCAACATGATCAAGAATCGCGAAGGGGCCGATGTACCTTGGACTTAACTTCCCTTTCTTTACAAAACTCATGACCTTCTTCCATGGAGATATGCATAAAAACACCATGTCTCTAACTTTAAACTCAAGGTCTCGTCGATGATTATCTACATAACTCTTCTATTGACTCTGGGCTGCCTTGATATGCTTCTGAATGGTTTTCACCTTCTCTACCATTTCCTCGACCATTTCTGGTCCAATTATCTTACGTTCTCCAACCTCATCCCAACATGCTGGTGTTCAGCACCTTTTCCCATAGAGGGATTCATAGGGTGCCATTTGGATGCTCGAGTGGAAACTATTGTTATAAGAGAACTCAACCAGAGGAAGATTTTGATCTCATCCTCCTTTAAAGTCCATTGAGAACGCTCTCAACATATCCTCAAGTGTTTCGATAGTCCGCTTGGATTGACCATCAATTTGAGGATGATAGGCCATACTGAAGTTCAGTTCAGTATTCAGAGCATGTTGAAGACTCTTCCAAAACTTAGAGGTGAATCTTGGATCTCAGTCAGACACAATAAATTGTGGTACTCCATGCAACCTTACAACTTCCCTGATATATATCTGTGCCAGTTGATCCAATGAGAAATCATCTCGAATAGCAATGAAGTGTGCAGTCTTTGTAAGATGATCCACAACAACCTTGATTGCATTCTTGCCTTTAGATGTCCTTGGAAGTCCAGTGATAAATTCCATGGTGATGTTCTCCCATTTCCATTCTGGTATGGGCAATGGTTGCATCATCCCCTTAGACTTCTGCCTCTCTGACTTCACTTGCTGACACACCAGGCACATTGAAGTATATTTAGTGATCTCCTTCTTCATATTATCCCACCAAAAGTTTTCTCAGAGATCTCGATACATTTTTGTGCTCCCTGGGTGAATAGAGAAATTTGAACTATGTGCATCATCCAAAACTTCCTTCATTAGCTCCAAACATGATGGAACACATAGTCTTTTCCCAACCCACACAATTCCTTCTTCATTAACATTAAACTCCGAGGATTTCCCCTTTTTGATAGCTTCCACTTTCTCTTGAATTCCCACATCATCCTTTTGAGCATCCTTTAACCTTTCCAAAAGAGATGGTTAAACAATCATTTGTGAAAGGATTGATGATGTTCCCTTCTTTTTGATTCCCACGTCCATCTTCATCAAGTCTATGAAGATTGGATACTTCTCAATTCTCATCATTGATAGAATCGCTGGATCCTTTCTACTTAGGGAATCTTTCACCTTTTTTGCTTTCCCAGGGTGGTAATATATTGAACAGTCATAATCCCTGATGAGCTCTATCCGTCTTCTCTGGAGCATATTAATCTCTTTCTGTGTGAATATATATTTATGACTCTTGTGGTCAGTATATATCTCACATTTCTCTCCATAGAGATAATACCGCCAGATTTTCAAGGCAAAGATCACCGCCGCAAACTCCAGATCATGCATTGGATAGTTTTTCTCATTGATCTTCAACTGTCTTGAGGCATAGGATATCACTTTATCATTCTGCATCACCACACATCCTAATCCCTTCTTCTAAGCATCACTGAATACCACA
Source organism: Viscum album (assembly GCA_963277665.1). Taxonomy (NCBI): domain Eukaryota; kingdom Viridiplantae; phylum Streptophyta; class Magnoliopsida; order Santalales; family Viscaceae; genus Viscum; species Viscum album. Next base: position 762,402,446 of record OY728119.1, on the reverse strand, counting down.
AAAATCTCCCCACTTGTGGGTAAAGTGAGCACGGGTGCAGTGATAAGCCTCCTTTTCAACTCCTTGAAACTGTCATCACATTCATCATTCAAATAAATCTTTACTCCCTTTCGAGTAAGCTTGGTAAGAGGGTTGGTCAATCGTGAGAAATTTCTCACAAATCGTCGATAATATCCAGCTAACCCCAAGAATCTACAGATATCTGTTACCGATGTTGGCCTCGGTCATCCCTCAATTGCATCTTTTTTGGAGGGATCCACAGATATCCCATTTCTTGTGATGATATGGACCAAGAATGAGACCTCCTTCAACCAGAACTCACCCTTGCTGTACTTTGCATAGAGCTTCTCCTTGAGAAAATTCTCCAGTACATTTCTTAAATACTCCTCATGGTCCTCCTTGGTTTTGGAGTATATTAGAATATCATCTATAAAGACTACCACAAATTTGTCAAGGTAATTTCTAAATACTCTATTCATCATGTCCATGAATATTGTTGGAGCATTGGTGAGTCTGAAATGCATTACTATGAATTCATAGTGCCCGTATCTTGTACGAAAAGCAGTCTTGGGGGCATCTTCCTTCTTCACACTTACTTGATAATATTCCGAACACAAGTCCACCTTGGAGAAGTATTGTGCTCCACGCAGCTGATCAAACAATTCATCAATTATTGGGAGAGGATAATTGTTCTTTTTCATGATTTTTTTAAGTTCACGATAATCGATGCAGAGCCGCATTCACTACTACAACCTGTGCCTTTATCAGTGCTAAAAACCATCATTAACAGTGCTAGAAAAGCACTGTTAATTCCGGCGTAGATAAAGGGGGGGGGTCCCCTATATCAGTGCTTCTTGGAGCGCTGATAAAGGGGTCCTTTATCAGCACACAGTGGAGCGCTGATAAAGGTCAACTATATCAGCGCTTCTCGGAGCGCTGATACAGGTTCCTTTATCAGCGCTCCTTTAGCACTGTTAAAGGTTTCCTTTATCAGTGGTAAAAAAGCGCTGATAAAGGGCCCAACACCTGCACCTAAAAAACCGTACTTGCACACCTGCACACCAGAATACCTGCACAAATTAGCACATGCACACCTGCACACCATAGCACCCACACCCAATATTTTGACTGACAACGGTATATACATTTACTTAACATCATGAATACAAAAAAAATGCATTGCTATGTACATTTCAAAAATTGTTTTACATGGTTACATTTAAAATTATTCAACAATAGTTATAAACATTCATGTTTCATTCTTTGATATCCGTGATCTGCTCTCGATGGTATTTGTTGTCGAACAAAGCATCCGAACTCAAGGAAAAAAATCACCTATATAAGAAAACAAATATTATTCTTAGTAATGCAATAATGAAAGAAATTAAAATAGTAATATGAAATAATACATTAATATGGAAATGTGAAACTAAAATATTAAATTTTAAACTCAAAAGTTTTCATTTTCATAACAATGAAAGGGAGTAATATAAAATCAATATGTGTTTGATTGATTTATCTCATTTAATAAATACTGATTCTCTATCTAATGAAAAGCTTTACCGGTCACACCGTGTGACAGATTGAGGTGCGGTCGATTCGTACGCGTCACAAATGACTCGTGGATCATTTTCCTAAAGTATCAAAACAATCTGAAGGCATTTGCTCTGTTTGGCGTATGTCATTGGTGTTGTTTTCCAAAGTTTATCTCATTTTCAAACTGATATCAGACACTTTTAGCCATACCGGTCACACCGTGCATTGGATTGAGGTGCGGTCGATTCGTACACGTCACAAATGACTCGTGCATCGTTTTCCTAAAGTATCAAAACAATCTGAAGGTGTTTGCTCGGTTTGGAGTATGTCATTGGTGTTGTTTTCCAAAGTTCATGTCATTTTCAAACTGATATTAGACAATTTTAGCCATACCGGTCACACCGTGCTTCGGATTGAGGTGCAGTCAATTCGTACGCGTCACAAATGACTCGTGGATCGTTGTCCTAAAGTATCAAAACAATCCGAATGCGTTTTCTCGGTTTGGCGTATGTCATTGGTGTTGTTTTCCAAAGTTCATGTCATTTTCAAACTGATATCAGACAATTTTAGCCATATCGGTCACACCGTGCGTCGGATTGAGGTGTGGTCGATTCGTACAAGTCACAAATGACTCGTGGATCGTTTTCCTAAAGTATCAAAACAATCCAAAGGCGTTTTCTCAGTTTGGAATATGTCATTGTTGTTGTTTTCCAAAGTTCATGTCATTTTCAAACTGATATCAGAGAATTTTAGCAATACCGGTCATACCGTGCGTCGGATTGAGGTGAGGTCGATTCTTACACGTCACAAATGACTCGTGGATCGTTGTCCTAAAGTATCAAAACAATCCGAACACGTTTTCTCGGTTTGGCGTATGTCATTGGTGTTGTTTTCCAAAGTTTATCTCATTTTCAAACTGATATCAGACACTTTTAGCCATACCGGTCACACCATGCGTCAGATTGAGGTGCGGTTGATTCGTACATGTCACAAATGACTCGTGGATCATTTTCCTAAAGTATCAAAACAATCCGAAGGCGTTTTCTCGGTTTGGCGTATGTCATTGGTGTTGTTTTCCAATGCTTATCTCAATTTGAAACTGATATCAGACACTTTTAGCCATACCGGTCACACCGTGCGTCGGATTGAGGTGAGGTCGATTTTTACGCGTCACAAATGACTTTTGGATTGTTGTCCTAAAGTATCAAAACAATCCGAACGCGTTTGATCGGTTTGGTGTATGTCATTGGTGTTGTTTTCCAAAGTTCATGTCATTTTCAAACTGATATCAGACAATTTTAGCCATACCGGTCACACCATGCGTCGGATTGAGGTGCGGTCAATTCATACACGTCACAAATGACTCGTGGATCGTTTTCCTAAAGTATCAAAACAATACGAAGGCATTTGATTAGTTTGGCGTATTTCATTGGTGTTGTTTTCCAAAGTTCATGTCATTTTCAAACTGATATCAGACAATTTTAGCCATACCAGTCACACCGTGCGTTGGATTGAAGTGTGGTCAATTCGTACATGTCACAAATGACTCATGGATCGTTTTCCTAATGTATCGAAACAATCCGAACGTGTTTGCTCGGTTTGGCGTATGTCATTGGTGTTGTTTTCCAAAGTTTATCTCATTTTCAAACTGATATCAGACACTTTTAGCCATACCGGTCACACTGGGCGTCAGATTGAGGTGTGGTCAATTCGTACACATCACAAATGACTCGTGGATCGTTTTCCTAAAGTATCAAAACAATCCGAAGGCGATTTCTCGGTTTGGCGTATGTCATTGGTGTTGTTTTTCAAAGTTTATCTCAATTTGAAACTGATATCAGACACTTTTTTCCATACTGGTCACACCGTGCATCGGATTGAGGTGCGGCCAACTCGTTCGAGTCAAAAATAACTCGTGGATCGTTGTCCTAAAGTATCAAAACAATCCGAACGCGTTTGCTCGGTTTGGCATATGTCATTGGTGTTGTTTTCCAAAGTTCATGTCATTTTCAAACTGATATCAGACAATTTTAGCCATACCGGTCACACCGTGCATCGGATTGAGGTGCGGTCGATTCATACATGTCACAAATGAATTGTGGATCGTTGTACATAAGTATCAAAACAATCTGAAGGCGTTTGCTCGGTTTGGCTTATGTCATTGTTGTTGTTTTCCAAAGTTCATGTCATTTTCAAACTGATATCAGACAATTTTAGCCATACTGGTCACACCGTGCATCAGATTGAGCTGCGGTCAATTCGTACGCATCGCAAATAACTCGTGGATAGATTTCCTAAAGTATCAAAATAATCCGAACGCGTTTTCTCGGTTTGGCGTATGTCATTGGTGTTGTTTTCCAAAGTTTATCTCATTTTCAAAGTGATATCAGACACTTTTAGCCATACCGGTCACACCGTGCGTTGGATTGAGGTGTTGTCGATTCGTACACGTCAAAAATGACTCGTGGATCGTTTTCCTAAAGTATCAAAACAATCCGAAGCCATTTGCTCAGTTTGGCATATGTCATTGGTGTTGTTTTCCAAAGTTTATCTCATTTTGAAACTAATATCAGACACTTTTATCCATACTGGTCACACCGTGCGTCGGATTGAGGTGCGGTCAATTCGTATGCGTCAAAAATGACTCGTGGATTGTTGTCCTAAAGTATCAAAATAATCCGAATGTGTTTTCTCGGTTTGTCGTATGTCATTGTTGTTGTTTTCCAAAGTTCATGTCATTTTCAAACTGATATCAGACAATTTTAGCCATACCCGTCACACCGTGCGTCGGATTGAGGTGAGGTCGATTCGTACGCATGAAAAATGACTCGGGGATCATTCTCCTAAAGTATCAAAACAATCCTAACGCGTTTGATCGGTTTGGCATATGTCATTGTTGTTGTTTTCCAAAGTTTATCTCAATTTGAAACTGATATCAGACACTTTTAGCCATAATGGTCACACCGTGCGTCGGATTGAGGTGCGGTTGATTCGTACGCGTCAAAAATTACTCGTGGATCGTTGTCCTAAAGTATCAAAACAATATGAAGGAGTTTTCTCAGTTTGGCGTATGTCATTGGTGTTGTTTTCCAAAGTTTATCTCATTTTCAAACGGATATCAGACAATTTTAGCCATACCGGTCACACCGTGCGTCGGACTGATATTCGGTCAATTCGTACACATCACAAATGAATCGTGGATCGTTGTCCTAAAGTATCAAAACAATCCAAAGTCTTTTTCTCAGTTTGGCGTATGTCATTGGTGTTGTTTTCCAAAGTTCATGTCATTTTCAAACTGATATCAGACAATTTTAGCAATACCGGTCACACCGTGTGTCGGATTGAGGTGTGGTCGATTCGTACACGTCACAAATGACTCTTGGATCATTTTACTAAATTATCAAAAAAATCCTAAGGCGTTTGCTCGGTTTGCCGTATGTCATTGGTGTTGTTTTCCGAAGTTTATCTCAATTTGAAACTGATATCAGACACTTTTAGCCATACCGGTCACACTGTGCTTCGGATTGAGGTGCAGTCAATTCGTACGCGTCACAAATGACTCGTGGATCGTTGTCCTAATGTATCAAAACAATCCGAACGCGTTTTCTCAGTTTGGCGTATGTCATTGGTGTTGTTTTCCAAAGTTCATGCCATTTTCAAACTGATATCAGACACATTTATCCATACCGGTCACACCGTGTTTCGGATTGAGGTGTGGTCGATTCGTACATGTCAAAAATGAATCGTGGATCGTTTTCCTAAAGTATCAAAACAATCCGAACGCATATGCACGGTTTGGAATATGTCATTGATGTTGTTTTCCAAATTTTATCTTATTTTCAAACTGATATCGGAAAGGTTTAGCCATACAGGTCACACCGTGCGTCGTATTGAGGTGCGGTTGATTCGTACACATCACAAATTACTCGTGTATCGTTGTACTAAAGTATCAAAACAATCCGAATGCGTTTTCTCGGTTTAGAGTATGTCATTGGTGTTGTTTTCCAAAGTTTATCTCATTTTCAAACTGATATCAGACACTTTTAGCCATACCGGTCACACCGTGCATTGGATTGAGGTGCGGTCGATTCGTACGCGTCACAAATGACTCGTGGATCTTTGTCCTAATGTATCAAAACAATATGAACGTGTTTGCTCGGTTTGGCGTATGTCATTGGTGTTGTTTTCCAAAATTTATGTCATTTTCAAAATAAGTAGTAGGAATTCACTAATCTAAGGATATGAAACATAATAAAGGGAGATCATAGATGCTCAATAAGTGTAAAGGGAGATATCAATGACCATATGAAGATAACATAAGTATTAGGAATTCACCTTCATTGTCCTATTTGTTTACATTCTTCGATCAGGTACGCTGCCCATTCGTTTCTAAAGACATTTATATCATCTTCTGAATAAGAGTTTTTGCGACAGTCATAGTAGTACTGAAAAAATATAAATACACAAGGGATTAATAATTATTTTAAATAAAGTAGTAATTATTTTCAAAAATACCTCTTCAGGGATGCTAGTTTGTCCATGAAATACGATCTCTTTCATAAATTTACAAACATAATAACCACAATCCTTGTCATTTGTTTGTTTCGGACACTGCAGAAACATCGAGAAAAATAAGTAATTTGTTTTGATATGTATTTGGATAGTGAAATACAATTATATATACCCAGATACTTCTCTATTTTTAGATCTTGTGGGCATTGTCGTCCTTATGCCCTGGATTCATTCCAGCCTTTAGACGATATTCATACACCGCCCTATCATAACAAAATCCTCATTAAAAGATAATATAAATTATATAACTAGATATTTAGTTCTAAAATGTTGGATCTATTGTATTACAAATTGACAATCGCCATCATGTGTGGCCGGTTAGTTGGATATCCATGCAGTGAATCCAGAAAATAAATCTTTGGAGTATCCAAATTGACTGCAATGAGAATCCAATGTTCCCTAAAAACACAAAAAGAAATAAGTACTGATAGAAATGAAAATATAATTGATATGATTAAAATGTAGAGTTTTACCCTTGCATCGTTGGTATTAAAAAGAGACTGTCAGTCGTAATTCTTCTTTGAAATGTTCTGAGCAGATTTGACATCAATTCAGCCTGAAAATTAGAATCTATTTCTGTTCATTGTGTAGAAATGGTGTGAGGACTAACGAGTACAAATTTGTATTCATGGGAAAATCCCTTCAACTGTTTTTCATATATATGCCTGTGAAAAATATGAGATGTATTTATCCATAATTATAAAAATATATTAGCTTCTGTAAAATCAAATCATGAAAACATACCTCATGTATACATTTATAACTGAGGCGCCTAGCCAGTCGTATGTAATGATCTCAGAAACAGCGTCTTCACTAACGAAATCCATTGTTTACTCTCCGTACATATCTTTTTCACAAACAATTGTATGATTCTTTACGTCTTTCATTTTCGTATCCACATGAGCTTGCAATGATATTAAATGTGGATATAGAACGGGCGGGGTGAACGTGCTCTTAGTAGATAGTTTTGGTCGGTTGGTTGATCCAATCTTGGAGTCTCTCTTTCGTTTTAGCTTCTCCATTTTATCCTTCTATAATAACATTCATCGGTTCAGCCATTTTCTAATTTAATGTTAAAGGTTGTGCTTGAAAAATGAACTGGAAATGAATACCTCCTGCTCGACGTGTGTTTTTACAAGATTCGACGGCCATGCAACGAATGTTCCAATAGATTTTTCCACCATATGAATGTCGTCATCGTCATTTGGCACGGGTAGCTCGGCACTCGGCTCATTAGCTACGTTAATCGACCCTTTGACATGACCGGTTGGAAGTGGTCTGGAGTGTAGCGTGTCATTCTGCATATTGAACACCGTAGCCCTCGCTACAAGGCGATGGGTGGGAGTTGACAGATATAAATCACAGTCATTTTCACCCTGCAGAATATCATTAAATGAAAGGTATCAGTGTCTATGTGATTCACATCTCACAAAAACGAATATTATAACATTGATTACCTCGGTTAAGTCAGGTCTTTGAGGGGAATGGCTCACCTCAAAGCTGGTGAGGGGTGGATCTTCTCGCGGGGGTTGTTCTTGAGTTGTTTGTTCTCTTCGACTCTCCTCCATCAAACTCTTTAGCATCTCTCCCTGAGTTTGGATTAGTTCTTCTAGGGTATCTACTCTATCTCTCATTACATGCAATTCTTTAGTTTTTTCATCCTCTTGTTTTTTTTCTTAAAATATGTCTTGGGTGAAACCCTAAAACCCACACCTCTGACGCGGCCATACTGTTCTGGCTGTTTCAAGGCCGTTGAATGTATGTCTGCATCCGGTGCGGGTGTTGATGTTTCCTGTGACTATTTCAAATAGAAAATATGAAAAAATAAGTAAGCATCGTTATGTAATAGTGATTTAAAGCAAAACAAGTTTATATTATGTCATACTTACACATGTTTCCCATACTTTTTGTGTGTTTTCATCTATCGGTTTCCCTTCTTTATTAACACGAGCCTCCTTCCATAGCACATGGCGTGGAATGGAAGTGACTTGAGATTTTGCTTCATCAATCTTCTTATAAACAGAGAAACATGGTTACAGTGTTGTTTTATGTCACATAAAATTATTAAAGTACTTTTAAAATACATACCAATTGTTTTTAAATTGAAGCATACCCCAACCTTGCTTTACGGTAGGGGTACGCTGGTTTTGCTGCCCGTTCTTTATTTCCAGCACTCAGTTGCTGTTTCATAAATAAAAACCTATCAATCAATGTAATGAATACAAGCAACGTTACACAACGTGTAACCAAACACAATGTACCTGAAAATTCTATTCCGCACGACGGTTGCAAAATGAATCCCACGTTCCTTGGGATATCAATGTAGCTACTAAACATGGATTTGTTGGGGTTTACATGCTGGTCTAGCTTATTCCATCCCACCTCAAATTTGATGCCTTTTGCTTTTTTCCTTAAGGATTTTTGCTAAAACTGTCAAACTACGACGCACCTGTTTTTTTTTGTGTCACCGGGGTTTCATCGCCTACCATTTCCTCAGTTTCTGCATCATCATTATGTTTCTCCAAAACACTAGCTTCGACACTGACACCAGCTGCAACAGGTTGAGAGACCTGTTGTACATCAGCAGTGGGACCAGCTGCAACAGGTTGAGAGACCTGTTGTCTATCAGCAGTGGGACCAGCTGCAACAGGTTGAGAGACCTTTTGTACGTCAGCAGTGGGACCAGCTTCAACAGGTTGAGAGACCTTTTGTCTCTCAGAAATGGGACCAGCTGCAACAGGTTGAGAGACGTGTTGTGTCTCGGGATTGGGTGCATCAGCAGGTGAAGAAGTCATTATCTGAAGAATTGGTTTAAAATTTAAGTTAGATTACATAAAAGCAGCAGCGAACAGATAATAACATAATGTAACACAATCTATATTACAATAAAAATCAATAACCTGATTATTGAACTCCCTTTTTTTTAAAAGGCTGAAGGGATTTGACCCCTCTATCAACTATCCATATCCCTTCATTGTGGTCTCCTATGATATAAAAAACGTCGTCTACATTGAGACCACTGCGAAATGATTGTGAAATCCCAATGAAAGGATCCTCTTCCGTTGAATTTGCATCTGACCCTTCAGCTGTTTTGGTCGATAACAGAACAATTGACCAGTTTTGGTTTGTAGGATCAGGAACATAAAATACTTGCACTGCCTGTGATTCCATTATAAATTGTTCATCTTTCTCCCCTTCCTTACTGAAATCAACTTTCACAAATCCCAAATCATCTATTTTAACAGCACTCATGTTATCAACCCACTTGCATTGAAATATCGGAACTTGAAATTTCGTATAATCCAACTCCTATATTTGTTTGATGATGCCAAAGTATGACAAATTCGCATAAATTGGATTTCTGTCCTTAGCACCGGAAACATGCATTGCTTCAGCCACAAGTGTAACCCCACTATTCTGTATGGTACTGTCTTCATCATGTTCATTAGTATAAAATGTATAACCATTAACTACATAAGCATTGTAAGATAATGCATACACACTTGGTCCTCCGGCTAGCCATCGAAGTCGTTCCAAAATAGACTTTGGATTATCATCTGACTTCTTAAAAATATGATCTCGAAACCATCCTATAAACTGTCGATTATGTGTATTTGATATCCATTTTTCATCCCTTCATGTATTCAATTGCCTAAGAATTTCTTTGTGGATTTCAACATATGTGTCAACGTCCAAACTATTATGCAAAACATAAAGGTGGGCCTGATCCCGATCTGTAATATTGATTGTGACAACCTTTCCTCCAGAAATTCATTCACCCTCTAACCGCCCAGTGTGACGAGATTTCGGTAATCCAATGCTCTCCACACCAGACAAGTATTCGGTACAGAATTCAATGGCTTCCTCAACAATATATCGCTCTGCAATACAACCCTCTGGCCGACTTTGATTTTTGACATACCCTTTCAAAATCTTCATATACCATTCAATGGGGTACATCCATCTGTAATGTACAGTACCACATAGTCGAATCTCTCTCACCAAGTGGACCATCAAATGAACCATCATATCAAAAAATGAAGGCGGTAAGAACATTTCTAATTCACATAATATGACGGAAATTTCTTTTTCCATAGCTGGCAATTTCGCCGGGTCTATAACTTTTCTGCATATAGATTTGAAGAAGAAACACAGTTTCATTAATATATGGCGGACATTCTTGGGAAAAATGCACCGTAAAGCAATTGGAATGAGATTTTTCATCAAAACATGACAGTCATGTGATTTCAGACCTTTTAACTTCAAGTCGCTCATTGACACAAGGTTACTGATATTTGACGAATACCCCTCTAGAACTTGTATGTCATTCAAGAAGTTGCAAAACTGATATCTCTCCTACCTGGAAAGAGTGTAAGTAGCAGGAGGAAGAAATGTTCGTTTTTCACCCTTTACTGGTGCCAACTCTTCTCGTATTCCCATCTCAACCATGTCCAACCTAGCCTTAATTCCATATTTTGTTTTGCCAGATGTATTTAGCAACGTGCAGATAACACTGTCAAATACATTTTTTTCTACATGCATAACATCAATAAAATGTCTTATATACAGACAATTCCAGTATTGTAATTCAAAAAAATTGATCTCTTTTTCCAACCGATTTTCGTAAGGTTTTTTGAAGCCGGTTTACCAAAAGTAGTGTCCAAATTTTTAACTTTCTCAAACAATTGATCGCATGTTAGTGAAGACGGTGTTGTACGTTCTTCTGATCATCCATCGAATGATGTCTTCCAAGAACGGTACTTATGTCGTCGCGGTAGAAATCTGCGATGTCCTAGAAACACGGTTTTCAATGAATTTTTCAACCTAATTGATTGTGTACCTTCTTCGCAAACAGGACAGCCTTGAGTTCCTTTAATGCTATATCCTGACAAATTTCCATATGTTGGGAATTCATTTATCGTCCCATACAACATGACTCTCAAAGTGAAATCTTCCTTTCTGTAAGCATCATACAATGTAACACCTGAATCCCACAATAATTTCAAATCTTCGATCAATGGAGCTAAATAAACATCAATATCATTACTCGGTTGTATTGGTCTTGATATAAGCATAGATAACATGATGTATTTTCGTTTCATGCATAACCACGGTGGTAAGTTATAATTTATCAACATAACCGGCCATGTACTGTGACTGCTGCTTTGAAAACCAAAAAAATTCACTCCATCTGTAGATAAAGCAAGCCGAAGGTTTCTCGACTCGTTTCCAAATTCAGGATACTCATGATCGATTCTCTTCCATTGAGGAGAGTCTGCCGGGTGACGTAGTATCCCATCTTTAATTCTTGTATCTGCATGCCATGTTAATTTTTCTGCAGTATCCTCACTTCCATATAGGTGTCTAAACCTTAGAATGATTAGAATGTACCATACAACTTTAGTAGGACTGGATTCATCTTTCTTGTATCTTGAAGAACCACACTTTGGGAATTCTTTAAGTGATTTGTGGTCCTTGAGAAATAGTATATAGTCATTCGGGTAGGCGTGTATTCTTTCAGAGATCATACCCATAGAGCGTAGCATTAGTTTGGCATTGTATGTTCGGCTCGGGAGCTCATTGTCTTCTTGTAGCATGTCATTCAAGAGGGAAAGTAGTTTCGTAAAACTGTCGTCACTCCACCCATTATCTGCTTTCAAATTATACAGCTTCAGTACGGCTGACAATGCTATATATTTAGTGCAACCAGCATACAATGGCGTCTTTGCACAACTTTATAACTTCTCAAACAATTTTGGGCAATCATGAAGTTCATCTTCGAAGGTCCTTGTCATTTTCTCAATATGATCTTCATCATCATTCACATCTGTACTCACATCCTCCATACGATCATCTTCATTGTTCATGTTTGTAATCATATCAGATGATCCATAAAACACAGTGTCACCCCAGTCACTACCTACATTCGTTGTTTCCCCATGTTTATTCCAACATGTATAACTTTGATCTATTCCGCGATAGATCAAGTGTTCTTCCAACTCATCTGGACTAATTTGTTTTGAATAACAACAGCGTAAACATGAACAAAGGATTTGATAAGAGTCACATGCATGATCTATTGAAAACTTGATAAATGCTTTCACGCCTTCTTCATACTCTTTTTTCAACTGATTGGCATTCATCCATTCTTTATTTATATTCAGCCTATTTAAAATCCATAGGATAAGTATATAGGTTAAAGGAGAAGGAATATGAGTATAATTTAGATAAAAAACAAGATACTTCAAGGAAATAATGGAATAAATAAATACCAAAATAAAAAATATATTGGGAACCACTACAATCCCCAAGCCTCACATCAATATGATACCACCGTGCGGTATTTGAATCACTCATAAAACCTAATCTAGATAAATCAAAAATCAATAGAAACTAAATATAAAGAATAAAATGGTAAGGAAGATGGTGAAATCACTTGAGCCACCTCTCAAACCGCGGTGGAGGAGGAGGCAGCAGAGTAGGCATAGGAGGAGGAGGAGGAGGCGCCGGTGGAGGAGGAGGATGAGGCAGCGGACTAGGAGGAGGAGGAGGAAGTGCCGGTAGAGGAGGAGGAGGACGAGCCTACGGTTGAGGAGAAGGAGGAGGAGGAGGAGGATCAGAGGAGGATGAGGAGGCGGAGACAGCGGAGGAGGAGGAGGATGAGGCCGGTGGAGGGGAGGAGGAGCAGGAGTAGAGGAGGAGGCGGCGGCCGCGGCGGAGGAGGAGGCAGCAGAGGCAGCGAAGGAGGAGGAGGAGTTCGTGGTGGAGGAGGAGGAGGCCACGGTGGAGGAGGAGGCACCGGCGTGACCGCGGCGTGACCGCGGCGTGACCGCAGCGCGCGGAGGAGGAGGAGACGTGGAGGCACTGGTGGCACCAGCGGAGGAGGAGGAGGCATCGGCGGAGTAGGAGGAGGCCGCAGTGGAGGAGGAGGCACCGGAGGCACCGGCGGTAGCGCGGAGGCAGGGCGGAGGCAGGGTGGAGGCAGCGAAGGCAGCGGAGGAGGAGGAGGATGAGGCCGGTGGAGGGGAGGAGGAGCAGGAGTAGAGGAGGAGGCGGCAGCCGCAGAGGCACCGGCGTGACCGCGGCGTGACCGCGGCGTGACCGCGGCGTGACCGCGGCGTGACCGCGGCGTGACCACGACGTGACTGCGGTGTGACCGCAGCGTGACCAAAGAGGAGGAGGCAGCCACGGAGGCACCGGCGGCACATGCGGAGGAGGAGGAGGCATCGGCGGAGGAGGAGGAGGCCGCGGTGGAGGAGGAGGCACCGGCGGCAGCACAGAGGCAGGGCGGAGGCAGTGGAGGAAGTGGAGGAGGAGGAGGATGAGGCCGATGGAGGAGGAGGAGGAGGAGTAGGAGTAGAGGAGGAGGTGGCGGCCGCGGCGTAGTAGGAGGAGGCAGCGGCCGCGGAGGCACCGGCGTGACCGCGGCGTGACCGCGGCGTGACCGCAGCGGGACCGCGGCATGACCGCGGCGTGACCGCGGCGTGACTGCGGCGAGACCGCGGCGTGACCACGGCGTGACCGCGGCGTGACCGCGGCGTGACCGGCGTGACCGCGGCGTGACCGCGGCGTGACCGCGGCGTGACCGCGGCGTGACCGCGGCGTGACCGCGGCGTGACCGCGGCGTGACCGCGGCGTGACCGCGGCGTGACCGCGGCGTGATCGTGGCGTGACCGCGGCGTGATCGCGGCGTGACGGTGGCGTGACAGCGGCGTGACCACAGCGCGCGGAGGAGGAGGAGACGTGGAGGCACTGGCGGCACCGGCGGAGGAGGAGGAGGCATCAGCGGAGCAGGAGGAGGCCGCGGTGGAGGAGGAGGCATCGGAGGCACCGACGGCAGCGCGGAGGCAGGGCGGAGGCAGCGGAGGCAGCGGAGGAGGAGGAGGATGAGGCCGGTGGAGGGGAGGAGGACCAGGAGCAGAGGACGAGGCAGCGGCCACAGAGGCACCGGTGTGACTACAATGTGACCGCGGCGTGACCGCGGCGTGACCGCGGCGTGACCGCAGTATGACAGCAGAGGAGGAGGTGGTCGCGGAGGCACCGGCGGCACCGGCGGAGGAGGAGGAGGCATCAGCGGAGGAGGAGGAGGCTGTGGTGGAGGAGGAGGCACCGGCGGCAGCGTAGAGGCAGGGCGGAGACATGGCGGAGGCAGCGGAGGCAGCGGAGGGAGCATAGGAGGAGGAGGATGAGGCCGGTGGAGGAGGAGGAGGAGGAGGAGGAGCAGGAGCAGGAGCAGAGGAGGAGGCGGTAGCCGCGGTGTAATAGGAGGAGGCGGCGGCCGCGGAGGCACCGGCGTGACCGCGGTGTGACTGTGGCATGACCGCAGCGCGCGGAGGAGGAGGAGACGTGGAGGCACTGGCGGCACTGGCGGCACCGGCGAAGGAGGAGGAGGCATTGGCGGAGGAGGAGGAGGCCGCGGTGGAGGAGGAGGCACCGGCGTCAGCGCGGAGGCAGGGCGGAGGCAGGGCAGAGGCAGGGCGGAGGCAGGGAAGGCAGCGGAGGAGGAGGAGGATGAGGCCGGTGGAGGGGAGGAGGAGTAGGAGCAGAGGAGGCGGCGGCAGCCGCGGAGGAGGAGGAGGAGGCAGCGGAGGTAGCAGAGGAGGAGGAGGAGGCCGCGGTGGAGGAGGAGGAGGTCGCGGTGGAGGAGGAGGCACCAGCGGCAATGCAGAAGCAGGGTGGAGGCAGCGGAGGCAGCGGAGGCAGCGGAGGAGGAGGAGGATGAGGTCGGTGGAGGAGGATGAGGAGGAGCAGGAGAAGAGGAGGAGGAGGCGGCCGCGGCGGACGAGGAGGAGGCGGCGGCCGCGGAGGCACCGGCGTGACTGTGGCGTGACCGCGGTGTGACCGCGGCGGGACCGCGGCGTGACTGCGGTGTGACCACGGCTTGACCGCGGCGTGACAGCGGAAGAGGAGGAGGCCGCGGAGGCACCGGCGGAGGAGGGGGAGGCCGTGGAGGCACCGGCGGAGGAGGAGGAGGCATCGGAGGAGGCATCGGAGGAGGAGGAGGATGAGGCCGGTGGAGGAGGTGGAGGAGGAGCAGGAGCAGAGGACGAGGTGGAAGAGTTTTACTACTCGCTTATTATATTTTTAAGAATTCATGCATAATGTCTTATTTTATAGGTAATGGTAATGGATATGATAGTGTTGGATGGGAAAGAGAAAACGGGCGAATGCTATGTTTTATGGACAGTGAAATAAAATGGTATTGAAAAAGATCGCACCTTTTAGGATGAGGAAGATACGGTATTTGGACCCCCCATTATACGCCCCACCTACATGTTCACCCACTGAACATCTCCCCCACCTAAACACCCCCACCTAAACACCCCCCCACCCACTACACCCGCAGCACCTGCACCCCCCACTTCAAATATAATTGATTCACAAAAATCATGATAGTTGAAATATAGAAAAAAAACAAAAAACAAATCAAATTATAGGCATAGCATACCGCTCAATGGAGGAGGAGGAGGCTGCGGAGGCACTGGCGGCGGAGGAGGAGGTCGCGGTGGAGGAGGAGGCCACGGTGGAGGAGGAGGCACCGACGGAGGAGGAGGAGGCACCAGCAGAGGAGGAGGAGGCCGCGGTGGAGGAAGAGGCACCGGCGGCAGCGGCACAGAGGTAGGGCTGAGGCAGGGTGGAGGCGACGGAGGCACCGGAGGAGGAGGAGGAGGATCAGAAGCAGAGGAGGAGGAGGCGGTCGTGGCGGAGGAGAAGGAGGCGGCGGCAGCGGCGGCAGCGGCGCAGACGAGGGCTTCCGTGAGAGCTTGATTGTGTGCCGGGAGGAGGAAGAGGACCCACGGGTTTTTAATAAATCCGTGGGACCCTTTATCAGCGCTAGTAAAAAGCACTGATAAAGGGTGTATTTATCAGCGCTAAAATTAAAAGTGCTGATAAATACAGCCTCTATCAACGCTAGAAAAGTGCTGATAAAGTGGACCTTTATCATTGCTTTTGTTAGCGCTGATAAAGGGGTACCCTTTATCAGCGCTTTTCTAGCACTGATACAGTGGAAGGCCTTTATCAGCGCTTTTGTTAGCGCTGATAAAGGTCCGGCCCTTTATCAGCGCTTTTCTGATAGCGCAGATAACGGCAGGCGCATTCCTTGCCCAGTTTTGTGGTAGTGATTGACCCATCCTTCTTCTTGACGAAGAGGACTGGTGCACCCCATGGTGAAGCACTTGGGCATATAAACCCTTTATCCAGATTCCCCTGTAGTTGTTTCTTCAACTCTTCGAGCTCAACAACATCCATTCTATATGGAGTCTTGGATATTGGTAATGCTCCAGCTATAAGTTCAATTGAGAACTCAACATCTCTTCTAGGAGGAAGAACAGGCAGTTCCTCGGGAAACACTTCTGTGAATTCCCTCACAATAGGCATTTCTTCAAGGATGGTTTTTCTTTGGACTCAATCATCTGATCCAGATACACGTGCTCATAGGGCAGTAATATCCATTCTTGAGATGATGGAGCTAAAGGAGATTCATCTTCCTCCTGACACTTGTAAAGAATCGGGGGTCGATTCTCCATATGGAGTGTGATTTCCCTCTCCCGAAAATTTATGTTGGCTCTATATAAGGAAATTCAATCCATGCCAAGAATTGCATCAAATTCCACCAAAGGGAGTATGACAAAGTTCACCAGGAAATTCAATCCACAGAATATAATAGGGGAGGACTTATATTCATGGGATGCAATGATTGCCCCATTTTCCATACTCACCGACATCTTGACTTCCATGATTTGTGGTGGTGTTGGGATTGTTCTACTGAACATTCGAGATATGAAAGAATGCATAGAAACTGAATAAAAAAGTACATTTTCTATTCTTGAATGAATAACTAGCGTACCTGTCACCACTTCATTTTTGGGGTTCACTTCCGCAGAAGTGATGACAAAAGATCTTCCATGATGTCTTGGATGTTGTTGGTTGCCTCCGAAAACCCTTGGATTAGGGCCCTGATTGGCAAAATGACCCGGTTCATTGCATTTATAGAATTGAACAACGCGTTGAGGTTCGAACGGGGCATTCCAATCCTCTATAGGATCCACGGGTCCTTCTTGCCGACATTTAACAACTAGGTTCCCTTCTCTTCCACACCGGAAGCATTTTCTCGTCCCCTTAAGGCAATTTCTAGGGTGCTTCTTTCCGCACTTTTGGCATGTGGGGTGCTGGAACTTCTTAGCACCATTGGATTTATCCATCGGACCACCGTTATTGAAGTCTACCTTACGCTTCTTGTCCCCATGATACCCCTGTGATTCTCTGATCCCCATTTCGACCTTGAGGGCACATCGTACAATTTCCTCATAGCTGTCGAAGTCACGGGATCGCTAATGCTTTCCGCAAGCTAGGCTTCATCCCACCAAATAAGCGGTCAACCTTGCATTCAGGGGTAACGACAAAGCCGAAAGCGTATCGTGCAAGCCTTCTGAAGTTTTCCTCGTATGCTCCAACAGATTCTTCATCTTTTTTCTTGAGGGAAAGGATGTCCCTTTCCATCTTAAGCCGGTGGGTGCACGGAAAATATTTATTGAAAAACATCTTCCGGAATTCCTTCTATTCCAAAGCCTCGATCTCCTCATCAGGCTTCGTATTTTTGATCAACGTCCACCATTGATCATCTTCACCCTCCATAAGATAAGTATCTAGAAGAACCTTCTCTTGTTCAGAACATTGGAGGATGGAGAAGATATTTTCAATGGAGTTGATCCATTGTTCAGCGATCGTGAGATCGGATGATCCACTAAAAGTAGGAGGCCTTTGTCTCATAACGTTCTCGATAGTGACTTGTTCTTTCTTAGGGGAGGTTGAACGTTCCTCTTGACCCGTGTTTCTATTCAAAACATGAGTTATCTGAGAGAGAATTGTGACAAAGTTCACGATTCCCGCTCCCATTGGATTTGGCATTTCATTAGTACAGTCATCACACTGATCTTCACAATGGTTGTTAGCCCTAGTCCTCCTATTACCGGCCATTAGCTGGAATAAAAGGAAAGATAGGGGTGACACATAAAGGGTAATCCAAATACAAAAGTTGATGACTTATAAATTAACTTTCATTTCCTTAACTCATGAGTCTATAGGCTTCAATCTAGGCTTTTCATGATCAACTTTCAAGCATATATTCTTAGGGGCCTTTTTTTAATTCCCTTAATAAGGGTTCATACTAAGCATGTGAATTTATCAAAACATATCCCCTGGGAGTGTTGTAACCAAGAGTTAAGAAAGACCCATTGTCATGCACTTGTTCCTGTTCGAGTCTAGCTCAAAGCGGTGTTTTCGGATTTTACCCCTTGTATACATCTGTGCCAGAGTCACCTCTACCTGCTCGTATCCAGACAGGGATGTAATTGTTTGACAAACCACTTAATCAGCACTTACCAAAACATAGGGATGTTTTTATTATACTTAGTCTTGTATCTAAGGCTTTACTAGGGTTTCCTAATTCGAAAAATAACTAAACCTATCCTCTGATACCAACTATGACAACCCTGTTTTTTATTACAACTTAAACATGATTCATTACATAAAACATCACTTGATACAACAAATATGATCGAGAGGTTTAGTTTCTTTGGGGCTTAGGATCATTACATAAAAACATAAAACCCGAAATACAACAACATTATTGAAAACTTCCTTTACATGACCACTACATTCCTTCGTACTTAGCATTGCATGGGATAACCTGAGGACATGCATAAGAAAAGGGTGAGCTATAAAGCCCAGTAAGGGAGTACACATGGAATAAAATGAGGAGTAAAATACATGTTATACAATAGGTATATCAATAGATCATAAATTAAACATGAACAAAAAGGCATGATAATGCATGATAATCATAACATAGAGATGTGGCAACAACACTTATCATTGAATTAGCATGAGCCAAGGCTCATTGCACATGGAGCATGAGTAAACCCTCACTGCACATGAAGCACAATTAAACCCTCATTGCACTTGAATTATCATGAATTAACACTCATTTCACATGACGTATCATGATACTATACTTAACCAATGCATTGGAGCGATATAAGGGCACACCCTTCTTAAACATTTCATTTCATGCATAAGTGTGCCACATGGATCATAAAACATGGATTCATAAAACATAATCATATATTCCATGATAAAAGAATGTGTAATTCATACATGAAAATTTATAATCAATAAGTAAATATGCATAAAGGTGAATACCCTTGATGGAGAAATGGGCATGATATTCACTACGCAATGACTTTGGCTTAGAGAATCGGTGCGATTTCGGCAGCATAACGACATGGCATAAGAATTCATAAAAAATGGTTGATAAGAGAAAAATGGGTTCATCATCATATTTACATGTAATGGAAAAAAAGGAGGTCATATAGATACATTTTCCAACAATTTTAATGGAATTTAGATTCATGATACAAAAGTATTGCTTGAATGTAAAAGAGGTGAGAGACGTTCCTTTCGGAATTTTGGCATAGTAACGGGTGTACATGGGAGGAATTTAATGAGAGAGAAAGGTGTCTACCATCCTTCAAAAAATAAGAGGGAAGTATGGGGGAGGTGAGAAACCATACCCCAACATTCATAATTGAAATTAAAATGGAAATACAGCTTAAAGAAAATTGACAAAAAATGAGAAAGGAAGAAAAAAACACTTACTTGGAAGTGTGCTTCCAAAGGCTAGAGAGAGGCTTGTGAGAGGCTTCTTGGGAGCTTGGGGAACCTTGGGAGTATTCTAGAGAGAGTAGGGAAGAGTTTGGATGAACTACAAGGGATTTTAGTGAGGAGGAAGTGGGCGATTGGGTGGGTTTATATAAGAAAGGTGGGAGAATTCTTTATTATTTAGGTTTGGGACCCCTTATATTAAACTAATCCAAACCACAAACACTCCCATGGTTTTTGCCCATGGTTTCTAGAAAAGGAAAGAGGAAAACGATATTTTACAAGGCCAAGTTCCGAACTTAATAAAATATTAGGGTTCCTTATGTGGAGGTGAGTCACACTCCCATGGAAATTAATTTAAAAAGGCAAAGTGTTGAATATGTCTTTAGGGGTTCATTAATGATTTGAAAAGTAAGTCAATAAAACCCAAAATCACATTATTTTAATGATAAAACATATATTGGCCGAACATAAGGAAAATTATAAAAAATTCACCGTTGGATAATTTTGACATCCTGATTCCAGAAATGAAATTTATTTTATCTTAAAAAATTTCTAAATATGTTAATTTTCACTTTTAAAATAAAAAACAACATTTATCAAAAATTCAGGGGTTTTGAAAGAAATGGCTTTCAATCATTAATAAAAAATTTAATTGGATTCATAAAATTATAAGATCATTCATATTTAATAAAAAAAATTAATAATATTATTATTATTTTATTAAAATATTATTTAATTCAAAAATCCCTTAATTTAATAAAATAGATTCCTTAATTAAATAATAACTAAAAACACCATTTATACTTTAAAAACTATTTAAAATGTATCAAAAATGACTAGAAATTATATTAATTATTATATAAAAAAATAATGTACATGAACATAGTACTACTTATTTGTTACATCACCCCTTAAAACAGCCGTATAAGACCTAAGGGTAAGGTGTGTGATGGTGACAGACTCTTGGGGTGGCTCGGATAACATCGCTCGAGTGGTAATCTCTATCAACTTTAACTTTTCCCATAGATGGTCCCGTTTGAGCTTGACACGGTGAAGCTCAGCATGGGCTTGGTCAAGGGTGAAGCCCAAGGATGATACCTCTTTTCTGAGCTCCAACAAATGGGCTTCATATGGGGAAATTCTACTAGATGAGGTCATCGCTTCTTTTGTCTGAGTAAATTGGATTTGTTAAGGTCCTGTATTTATACTAATCATGTGATCACAGTTCAACGGCTATATTAACAATGGTCAAAATTAGTAACATAAAACCAAAGAAGTTGACATCTTATAAAAAAAATTCATAAAGAGACATTTATCTGGATCAAGAGGGATTTTCCATTAATGAAACTTTGGGTCGTTACAGTATCTCTACCACCGTTGATGAACTCAAATAACTAAATATGGGTACAAAAGAAGATTCACGCCCCACTTTAATCAGTGTGGCAATGAATCTTGAAGAAAAAAAGATGTATATTTACTTTTTAAAGAAAAATCAAGAAATATTTTCTTGGAACTATACAGAGATGCCCGGGCTTTATCCTGATGTTGCTACTCATCATTTGGGTTTACCAAAAGAACATCGAGGATTCAAGCAAGCCGCGAGAAGAACACACCCAACTTATGCTTCCAAAATTGAACCTGAAGGGGACTAGCTTATCAAAGCTAACTTCATCAGAGAAGTTCAATATCCCAAGTGGTTGTAAAATATTGTCCCAGTAAAAAATAAGAATGGGAAAATTAGAGTTTTCATTGATTTCGGAGATCTTAATCGGCATTGTCCGAAGGATGATTTTCCAGTTCTGATTAAAGAACTTTTAATCGATGCAACGGCTGGATATGAAGCAGTTTCCTTCATGGATGGATATTCTGGATATAATAAAATCTCAATGGCTCTTGAAGATGAGGGATCCATAGCCTTCAGGGCCTCTCAGGGTGTGTTTTGCTATCAGGTAATGCCCTTTGTCTTAAAGAATGCAGGTGAAACATATCAGCGTGCCATGCATGGAATCTTCAAGCCCTTTTTAGGGAAGTTTTTTTAATGTTATTTGGAAAATTTGGTGGTCAAATACAGACAACATTCTAATCAATTAGCTAATTTTTAAGTCATATTCTGCAAGCTTCAAAAACATAATTTGAAGATGAACCCCTTAAAATGTGCTTTTGGGGTAACCTAGGGAAAATTTCTTGGATTTTTTGTACACCATCTTGGTGTCGAAGTCGATCCTGAGAAGACCAAGTCAATACATGGTATGTCACCTCCTCGAAATTTGAAATAATTAAGAGGAATTCAAGGACACTTATCCTACATTCGGAGTTTCATCGCCAATTTGGCAGGAAAAAGTTTACCCTTCGCCAAATTGAGGAAGAAGGGAGTCACTTACCAGTGGACTGAAGAATGTCAAGAAGCATTTTATATTATCAAGGAATACTTCTTGAGTCCACTGGTACTTATGTCACCTGTTGAAGGATGGCCACTTATCCTCTACGTGACAGCTTTAAAGCGACCATTGGGTGCCTTTTTTGCTCAGAATAACGATGTTGGGAATGAAAATAGCCTCTACTATCTCAGTCAGACTATTCTTGAAGCAGAAACCTGGTATTCAAATATTGAGAAGTTCTGGTTGGCATTAATCTTTTCAGTTCAAAATTTGAGACACTACCTGCAACATCACGAGGTCCAATTGGTATCTCGCAATAACCCGCTCAAATTCATCCTTAGTCGTCCAATGCTTACAGGACGTCAGGCAAGGTGGGCAGTTATTTTGCAGCAATTCGACATTCAGTATGTGTCCCAAAAGGCAATAAAGGGCCAAGCTCTGGCTGATTTCCTTGCTAAACATTCTTCAGTAGAAGATACATCTTCAGATAATTAACTCCCTGATGAGGAAGTCTTCTCCATTCAGGATAGTCCTCAATTATGGGAAATGTATTTTGATGGTGCATCCAGATGTCCAACAGGGAAGAAAATGGAAGATCCTAAACTCAACAGGCTTGGATTATGAGTTATTCTTATTTCCCCTGAAAAGGTTGTGTTACCTTATTCCTTCTTATTGTGGGAAGGTGGTGCCAATAATGAAGCAGAATACCAAGCTCTCATTGCAGGCTTGGAGTTGGCACATCAATCACAAGTGAATCACTTAAAGGTGAAATGGGATTCATACCTGGTAATCAAACAAGTCAATGGGGATTATGCAATCAGAAAAGAAGAACTAATCCCGTTGAATGATTACGTCAGAGAGTTAATGGTGGAATTTCCTACAGAACCGACATTTTATTAGGTCCCGCGATCACAAAATGCTCAAGCTGATGCACTGGCTAATATAGCCACAGCTCTGGCAGATCAAAATCGGGACAAAACAACCATCAGTGTTTCCCACCGTCGTACAATTTCACCAAATGTTCAAACTAGAATAGAGGAAATCAATGAAATTAGTCCCATTCCTGAACCTAATGGTCATACTACAGGATGGATGACACCTATCAGGGAATACCTTCAAAATGGAACAGTTATACCTGATAGAGCTGGGAAAGAACAAATCTGGTGACGTGTGGTCAATTTTATTCTTTATGGTTGCCCAGATCACCTAGAGAAAATTCTCTACAAGCGTGGTTTCGATGGAGTTCTCATCAGATGCATTGATGGTGAAGAGACCATGGCTATCATGAAATAAGTGCATGCAGGAGTCTGTGGTGCCAACCAATCTGGACATAGACTGTCTGATCAGATTCGAAGGCTTGGATACTTTTGTCCTTCAATGATACAAGATTGTGTTTATTTCACAATGAAATGTCATTCATGCAATGTACATGCCAATTTCATTCATCAATCTCTAGAGTTGCTTCATACAGCTAAATACTCATGGCCATTTTCTACATGGGGAATGGATGTGGTGGGACCTTACCCTTCCGGTACGGCCAAGCAGTTTAAGTATATTCTTACTGCTAATAACTTCTTTTCCAAATGGGCAGAGGAAATACCTCTCGAAGAAGTTAGTTCTAAAAGAATTGTTAGCTTCATCAAGTCAAACATCATTACCAGATTTCGTGTCCCTCATACCATATTGACGGACAATGGCACCAACTTCTGTTCATCTGAGGTGATGAAGTTGTATCAATACTATAAAATCAAATCCAATCATTCATCTCGGTATCATGCAGCATCCAATGGCCAGATAGAAGCCTTCAATAAGACTCTTTCAAACATACTGTAAAATATGGTGGATAAAGATAAGAATTCATGGCATGATAAACTCTTTCATGCTTTATGGGCTTATCAGACCTCCACCCTCACTGCAACGCGGTCAACTCCATATTCATTGGTATATGGAACAGAAGCAGTCATGCCCATTGAAGTTCAATTTCCTTCGCTTAGAGTAGCTATTTGTGATTATTCATCTACAGATGAGAAATCTCAAAAGAGATTGGTTGAATTGGAATGGTTAGATGAGAAAAGAGTGTGCACACTGCACCACTTGGAAGTCTACTAGAATCGAATTGCAAGAGCATTCAAAAAAAAGTACGTCTTCATTTATTCATTAAGGGAGAATTGGTATTGGTTCTCAGAACTCCAATGATACCAGGAATGAAGCCTCCCAAGCTTGAACCAGAGTGGGACGGACCTTATTCAATACATAAGGTCTACTCCAATAGAGCTTATTCTTTAATCTCAATGGATAGGGAACTCAGCACTAATACAACCACTGACAGATTTCTGAATAAGTATTTTGAATAAACACAAAAAATATCATCATCGGTCCGGTATGAACTTAAACTGCACCACCGTCCTGCATGACATTAAAACTGCTCATCACGTCCAGTAAGACGTTAAACTGCATAACCAACGGTCCAAGTATATGACCTTAAAGTATTCGAATTTTCATCCAACATGACGTTAAAATTTGGAAATAATCTCTAATTCATCCAACATGTTGTTAAATTATGTCCCCTTCATCCTCTTTGCTATATGATGTTAAACTATACAGCAATGGTCCATGCATACGACCTTACACTATTTGCATGTCCCTTACATCCAGCACGATGTTAAACTGCACCATCCAGAGTCCATGCATATGACTTTAAACTATTTTTATTTTTTTCGTCCAACATGAAGCTAAACTGTATCATCCATTATTCATCCAACATGACGTTAAACTGTGAAAAGGTCCCTAATACGTCTAACATGATGTTTAATGGTGCACTCTTTTTTCCTTACAGTATGACATTAAACTGCACAGTCCCCCTTTCGTCCAACATGACGTTAAACTATATTGTCCCCATCGTCCGAGCTATATGACGTTAAACTGTACAGAAGTACTTTAAGACATCCTACATGACGTTAAACTATATTTTGTCCCTACTACATGACACTAAACTGTTCAATACCAATACTCCTAACTGCAAGACTTTAATCTTCATAGTCCCTTCATATGACCTACATGACATTAAACTGTGCATTGTTACGGTTGTTGCTACCTCTTCTTTCTCACATCAAGTATGAATCACGTGATCTTAGAGAAAAAATCAACTATAAAAACCTCTCTGGTCCGTTAACCATGTGTAAGTCCCAACACTTTTTTTAGGTCATTGTCCCCTAGAAAAACTTGGTCACTACTTCATTCTTTAATTAAACTACGCAGACTTGGATCCTTGCCTTATAGGCTGGGTATGTAGGCAACATCCTATGGTTCATGCCCAAAACCAATCTCTCCACATCGGTTCACCTCCATCTCATGTGATGTTGATTCGTGAAACTGCCCCCAGAATCAATATCTTTACATTGGTTCACTTTCGTCCTTACTATACGACGTTAAACTGTACATCACTTTTTGTCCAGTATGACAATAAACTATAATATTCTTTGATACCCTCACCTAAGATGGAATAATTATTTACATTGATTTTCAATCATGTTTTATTCCAAAGACTACGTTCATGTATGGAAACGCCTAAACATTTTATTTTCAGTCAAACCATCATTGCACTAAAGTCACCCTTCACCCTTCACATGTATGAACCAAATCTGTAAAGAGGGTATTTCTAGAACTACGTGGGCTTGATTCCCATCCTTATGGGATATGTAGGAATGTTCGATTGTCCCCTGAACCCATCCCCAAGTCTTTTGGGCCTATCCCCAAATTCCACTTTCAGTCCCTTGACTGAAAATTTCCCATGAAAACACACACTGTGTATTTCTTATAATGATCTGAGCTCTATGTTCCTAAACTAAGATCTCCAATCCTTTTGTCCCGCAAAATATTAAACTGTAGTTCAAGATCTACATATGGCTTGATTCCCATCCCTGTGGGATACATAGTGAAGTCCAACATTTCAATTCCGGACCCAGCCATGACGTGATTATGGTTAGCATTGATCTATGTATCTTTACATACATTGAAAAATACCCATTTTTATGTTTCATAATCCTAACCTTAAATATTTTTAGATCTTCATAACCCTTTTATTGACTTCTAGTCACAAAAATTTCAAATTTCTGAGAGTTCTTTTTCCTTATTATGCAGATCATGCCCTTAGGCGGCCTTGCATAAATAGTATCCAAAACAGATTTGTCAGCCAAAAGATACTATTATTTGACTATGCAGCCAATGCCCTTAGGTGGCCCTGCATAATTCAACCCCCTAACGGGTTTGTCAGATATTGGTAACTTCATTCTTGGGAAGAAGTCATCTTTTTTCCTTATTGGTCTTATCAAAAAATATGTACGAATCCATAAAAATATCCATCCTTAACAAATTTATTTCAGGTTCTTTTTCATGATTTGAAAGTATTCAAGTCTTTGGTTTATATTTACCTTCCCTACGCTTTGGTCAGACCGTTGTAGGAGTTAAATTCATCCAATTCTTAGATAGTATTGATTGAAAATATCTTCTTTATATTCAAGTAGCTCTTTCAATACAGAAAACTCTATACTTTGGAAAATTTGAATCCCCATAAACTTTCACTATATTCCTAGCACTAGAAAAGTATATTTATGAGAGTTTGGCATGTGCGTCGCAATGCGTGAAAATTTTCAGTATTTATTTACCTACTAACTACTGTAAAAGTGGTGAGCAGGGTCGAACCACAGAGAGAATGTGAGTAGAAACTAGGAAATATCCTTTTGGAGAAATGTTCAGACAAATGAGCTTTAATTGTGTGATTAACAACTAAGTTCTAAAAAAAACTAAATGACTAATTTAAAAATGACTATTTAAATTAACTAAAACTATCTAAGTGAACTAAGCTATGAAAGAAAATGGCGGAGATGGAAGTTTCAGAGTCGTGACGTCCATTTAAGTGCATGCAATGTCAATTATTTAAATCCCACATTTGAATATTTATTTATTCAATTATCACCGATTCCAAATTTAATCAAAATTCCATCTGGTCTTGTTCTCTGATGTTAGATAACATTCTAATTTTCACAAAAATTATTTATCATTTCTTTCTTTGTCCTGACGAATAATTTGCGCATCCTTATAGGGCTAAATCACTTGGTGAAATACAATGACCTGTTTCTCACAAAGTTGAAGTATCTACCTGCGTTGGGTTCGCTCACATGAGATTACTTATTAGGAATCACTCATTCTAGTTTGAAGGAGAGCGCACAAAAAATATTAATTTTTCAATTAATATATTTATTTATTCAAAATTCGATCGCGCGCTTGATCGAATTACAGATAAATAAATTCTTGGATGAACTCCAGTTTCGTGATTACTTATTAGGTATCACACGAACGGGCACCAAATCATGTGTGCAGGGCCCAAATGATAATTTATTTAAATGTAGATACAATTAATTAAATAAACATCCAAACAAAATTAATTCAAAAGGCAATCAAACGTAGGAATAAATTAAAGACATGCATTCACCATCACATTTATCACAACTCCGACACCACTTAATTAGACCACCATCGCGACGACACAACACCTAAAATAATGAATAGAAGATATCACCGTGCTTGTGTCATTTCTGTGATCACCGCGAGATGCTATCAACGATCGCAATATAGTAATCATCACTCTGCTCTGCGCAGTCGCAGACGCCACACCCGAATCAAACCACAGCGCCGCTGAAAATATAATTTGATCTGCGCCTGCTCTCGCCGTGTGACGTGAATCTCCGGAATCCAAGAGAATGTCGATGACGTGTTCGAACCTCCGTTGCACTCCTGATGATGGTTTATCGCTGTTTGATGACTAAGGAGGGCTACTCACTGGTTGGTGTAAGCTGTTTTGTACCTGCGGAAGTGCTGGGTAAAAGGAGGGAGCAACCGGTTCTGATGGGGGAGGGTGGTCGGGCTAGTGTAGAGCGGCAGAGGGTGCAGGTAGCGGCAGGGTTGATAGGTGGGGCGAGAGAGAGGGGAGCAAGGGATATGGGGGAACAGGTTTCTGGGGTTGATTAGGGGGGCTGTCGTATGAGAATGGGAGTCGGGGAGGTCTAGGGCTGAGGGTGAGAGAATAGGGAGGCTGCTGGAATTGGGGAGTGGGGTGGGGTGAGATTGGAGAGAGGTTATGAGGGGTAGAGAGGTGACATGGGAGAGGAAATAGGTAGAAAAAAATGGGTGAAAAGGTCAAAGGGTGGTTGGGTAATTGGATAGAGAAAGGAAAAAAACAAAATCAAAATGAAAAGGTGAAATCAAAGTTAAAACTAAAATTCAAATTCAAATTAAAAGAAAACAATTATCTAAATATTTAATGTCAGATAATAATAATAATAATAATAATAAAATTAGAACTAAAAATTAATGCACATGTAATTAGATATTATACTATTAAATATAAAAATAATAAACTAATAAAAAGATACTATGTTATTAATACTATAAAAACAATGAAATAAAATAAAATACAAATAGAGAATTAAAATATATACATACTAATAAAAATTAATAAAATAAACTAAACTAAATTTAGTGAAACTGATAATAATAATTTAATTTAAATATAATATATAAAATTAATATAACTAATAAAAATAATAAATTACTGATATAAGTATATAAATTAACTAAACATTATCAAAATATCTAAACCACTACAAAGCTACAAAAATAAACTGAAAATATAAAAATTGGTTAAACTAATTAATTAAAACTATGTTAGAAAATTATTAAAATCCATGCAAAAATCCATGAACATCAAATCCCCCACACATAAACTATTGCACTCCTGGGAAAAACAATCAGAAAGAAAACACAAGTTGGCCCGTAGACAAATCAAAACATCAAAATTACAAGTTCAAAATTTTTCAATCTCTTTTACTCATAAAATATAATGCTTCATTTAAAACATCAATGTTCAAGATCAATTTTTCTTTCACTTGCATTCTTTTCAAAACAAGTACACGCACTCATGTATCATGTGACCTACCTTTCCATCAGTCTCATATTTCAAAATATTTGATCAAAGTCATGCTCAATTCTCGTACACATGCATGCTTACCATAGGCTTGCCATGAATTTCACATCTCCACTAGTGGAAATCAAAATAATGTACCAATCTCAAGGACTTTAAATCAGGTTCAAATGTTTCTGAAGCTATGGGATGGTAGGTTAAAAAAACATATTGACATCTTTTTGGTAAAAAGGAGGGTTGAATCTTAAAATAAATGCATGATAAGTCAATCCAAATGTCTCCCTCAAACTCTCTCTCCCCCACACTTAAAACACTTCTTGTCCCCAAGAATTTGATAATCCAATGTTTCGCTCTTTTTTTTTTACACAACTCACTCAAATAATATGGGTAGGAAAAACAAGTGAGTATCAGTTCCAAAACCCCATGAAATAAATGTCAGACAATAATCCCAAAGAAAGGTACACAAGTAGCGTATACGATGTAACATCTCAATAAAGGTAGGTCATATCGAAAACTTTCTAGTTCCTGGAGTAATGGATCATCACTTTTATAGGTATCCCCAAAAGGGAGGGTTACCGCGTAATGACCACCAATGTACTTGTTGTTGGAACCAAAAGGATTCTATATTCCTATATCAAAATATCTATAATGAATGTGGCTACTGTGAAAAATAACTCATATGATCAGGATGGGATAATGTCAATCCATGTACATCAAATGACTCACTGCCCCTCACAGAACCCTCTCCATGTGTAAATCTCTCCCCCACACTTAGATTGAAAATTATCATGCAAAAAATTTAAGAAATTGGTAGGGAAGAGTATCAGATTGGGATCATCCTAAAAATGATTCTGCATGGCTTATATGGGCTATACGATGGAGAAAATATATGGGTGGCTCAGTGGGTCAACGGGGATAAAATATCAAACAGATGCCTCGATCATTTTAGTGCAACTTTCAAAAATTCCTATCGCTTTGATGGAAAAACTTGGAAAGTTCTAGAAGAAATAACATGGTTGAGATTCCCTCAAGAAAAATATAAATAAGAGATGATTTAAAATGGCTCAGAGTTCTCACGGGTATGGAAATATAATTTTGGACAGCACAGATGATCATGAGTGTGAATAAGTATAAAAAATATACAAGTTTTTTAAAAACATTTTCGAAGCATGAAATAATATCAGCAATCATCTAAGTCATGAGATCAAGGATCAAATAATTTCAAAAAAGAATCAGGTGCTCAAACTTCCTAGGGACACAAGTGGTATATTCCTGACTGTGTTGCAACAAAAATACAGTGGATTTCATGTGGGTTCACCAATGACAGGAATGTTAGTTTTTTTTCATTTTTCAAAATTTTCTTTTTTTTTTGTTTCTTTTACATGGTGTTTTTGGAAGCATAAAATATGGAAAAAATAAAACACTTCCCTGTGTAAGTGAAGATTGATGCGGAGAGGTTGTTTGTATCCGATGAAGCTCCAGAAATGGTATACCTGTAAAACCTACACAATGATAACATGTACTCACATCATATCAAAAAAGTCACACCATAATCAAAATCATGTAGATGATAAAAATATTTATGATGAATTTAAATCCACTGCAGTTTCAAGAGAAAAGATATTGTGGTAAATGCATGCCTTTTTATTTTAAAATAAATCTAAATGAAATTAAATTAAATGAAGTGAAAAGAAAACAATCAAATGATGGGTTTCCTCCCATTGAGCGCTAAGTTTACTTCGTCTTCAGCCAGACGTTGTTGAAACTCCACCTGGGTCGAACGGAAATGTAAACCATGCATCTTCTTATTTTTCAGTAGGAGTGTGGAATCCATTCGTTGAAGAT
Organism: Viscum album; assembly: GCA_963277665.1. NCBI lineage: Eukaryota > Viridiplantae > Streptophyta > Magnoliopsida > Santalales > Viscaceae > Viscum > Viscum album. Next base: position 762,371,471 of record OY728119.1, on the reverse strand, counting down.
GACATTATCCTGTAAGCTGTAGAAATACTCATTGAATAATTGAATTTTGGGCAAAGGTCGTCAATGGAAGGATCAAGAAGATTACCCCCTTGAACATACACAGGTGCAAAAGTGCCCTTACCAGACTCTTTCAGTGGTTTTCTTATATCCATCACATCCTTGAATGCAGTATCTGTGATGATTATGTATCCCAATTCATTTTCGCAGCCAACTACTGGAACAGGTAAATATATTGGTTTCCAACTCAATTCATTCTTGATGGATTCATTGATTGTGCCATGGTCAAAAATATTGTTAGCATATGTGGGTATTTCAAGTGAAGTATTTTTAACCTTGACGCATGGAGCATGTGACGCGGGATCAATTGGATCAGATGAATCCATTATGTCAAGAATGACATCTTTTTCAATATTTTCTTCTATACCAACCTCATCATAATTCTTTGTAGGCACATGTGCCACCACGAACTCAGGATCCTCCAACCAATCCCATTCTTCCATTGTTTCTAGAAAATTATGAGTGTTATCTACCACCAATTCTGAATGATTCTTCGACTCCAGAAATGTCTCAGAAATCTCCATTTTAGAAAAAGTTTCGGACTCACAATTATTTTCAGAAAGAGGTGTTTTGATGTCATTTGAAGTGATGTCCTCTTGAGTGTGGAAATTTATTGTTTCTTGGTTAAATTTTGAATCTGTCATGGTAAATAATGGTCCTATTTCAATGTCCTCTTCATCCTCAAAAGGTGAAGTATGATATACATTGAATGTTTCCTTTTTTTACTTTGGGATGACTAGGTTGTGAATTCATAGAAGAAGGACATGAAATCACATTTTCCGAGGGAACAGTATGTTCAACAGGGCGGAAGACCAAACTTTCATATTCTTCAAATGCGATTAGATTGGAAGAATTATATTGTGATGGATATGAGTCATCACTTGGATGAAAAGAAGGCAGGTTAATCTCATTATCAGACTCAGGACATAGATGTTGTTCAAATGGAACCTCAATTGCACTCTCCTCAAAAGAATTGTTTTGAATTAGATCATCACGTGGTAATGAAGCAGCTAGTTCAAAAATATGACTCATTTGATTTACTAAATTCTTCAATTGATTTTCTAGATCTTTTGTTGAGGAAAGAAACTTTGCATTGCGTTCATCTTGAAGTTCAAACCTCTGATTTTTCTCAGTGATAGCACAATGAAACATGTGCTCAATTATTGAATCATTTGTTTGACATGAATTATCAAGTTCTAAATTTTCACGAATTCATTGACTTTGAAAATGATCAACAGATATACAAGGACTTGTTTCATAGAATGGCGAAATATTCTCATATGGATCATAGCGTGGACTTGAATAAAGATCATTGAAATAAACGGGATTACCTGGATAGCTCATGTGCGGTGAATCATTATACGTCATACCTTGAGTTGGGGCTGCGTAGGGAAGGTACCAGTTGTAATTGTGTGGTGCGGCCCACATCATTTTGAACTTCTGGGTGTCTTTAAAATCACTGCAATGAAAAATTCCCAGAGTAGTGAACTGTTTTTTTTAGTTTTTTTTTAGTTTTTTTTACCTAAATCACTCTTTTAAAGGAACTCCTAATGCTACTATTATCCCCGGCAACGGCGCCAGAAATTGGGAACGTGCGTCGCAACACGTTCAAATTTGCAGTATTTATTTAACTACTAACTACTGTAGAAGTGGCGAGCATGGTCGAACCACAGAGAGAATGTGAGTAGACACTAAGAAATATCCTTTTAGAGAAATATTCAGGAAAATGAGATTTAATTGTGTGATTAACAACTATGTTCTAAAAAAACTAAATGACTAATTTAAAAATGACTATTTAAATTAACTAAAACTATCTAAGTGAACTAAGCTATGAAAGAAAACTGCGGAGATGGAAGTGTCAGAGTCATGACGTCCATTTAAGTGCATGCAATGTCAATTATTTAATTCCCACATTTGAATATTTATTTATTCAATTATCAACGATTCAAAATTTAATCAAAATTCCATCTGGTCTCATTCTCTGATGTTAGATAACATTCTAATTTTCACACAAATTATTTATCATTTCGTTCTCTGTCTTGACGAATAATTTTTGTGTCCTTATAGGGCTGGATCACTTGGGGAAATACAATGACCCATTTCTCACAAAGTTGAAGTATCTACCTGCGTTGGGTTCGCTCACATGAGATTACTTATTAGGTATCACTCATTCCAGTTTGAAGGAGAGCGCACAAAAAATATTAATTTCTCAATTAATATATTTATTTATTCAAAATTCGATCGCGCGCTTGATCGAATTCCAGATAAATAAATTCTTTGATGAACTCCCGTTCGTGATTACTTATTAGGTATCACACGAATGGGCACCAAATCATGTGTGCAGGTCCCAAATGATAATTAATTTAAACGCAGATACAATTAATTAAATAAACATCCAAATGAAATTAATTCAAAAGGTAATCAAATGTAGGAATAAATTAAAGACATGCATTCACCATCACATTTATCACAACTCCGACACCACTGAATTAGCCCTCCATCGTGACGACACGACACATAAAATAATGAATAGAAGATATCATCATGCCCATGTCATTACTGTGATCACCGCGAGATGCTGTCAACGATCGCAATATAGTAATCATCACTCCACTCTGCGCAGTCGCTGACGCCACACCCGAATCAAACCACAGCACTGCTGAAAATATAATTTGATATGCGCCTGCTCTCACCGTGCTACGTGAATCTCCGGAAGCCAATCGAACGTCGATGATGTTTCCGAACCTCCGCTGCACTTTTGATGATGGTTTGTCGCTTTTTGATGACCGAGGAGGGATTCTCGCTGGTTGGTGTATGCTGTTTTGTACCTGCGGAAGTGCTGGGTAAAAGGAGGGAGCAACCGGTTCTGACGGGGGAGGGTGGTCGGGCAAGTGGAGAGCGGCAGAGAGTGCAGGTAGCAGTAGTGTTGAGAGGTGGGGTGAGAGAGAGGGGAGAAAGGGATATGGGGGCGCGGGTTGCTGGGGTGGATTAGGGGGGCCGCCGTAAAAGAATGGGAGCCGGGGAGGTCTGGGGCCGAGGGTGAGAGAATAGGGAGGCCGCTGGAATTGGGGATTGGGGTGGGGTGAGATTGGAGAGAGGTTATGAGGGGTAGAGAGGTGACGTGGGAGAGGAAATAGGTAGAAAAAAATGGGAGAAAAGGTCAAAGGGTGGTTGGGTAATTGGAGAGAGAAAAAAAACAAAATCAAAATCAAAAAGTGAAATCAAAGTTAAAACGAAAATTCAAATTCAAATTAAAAGAAAACAATTATCTACATATTTAATGTTAGATAATAATAATAATAATAATAACAATAATAAAATTAGAACTAAAAATTAATGCACATGTAATTAGATATTATACTATTAAATATAAAAATAATAAACTAATAAAAAGATACTATGTTATTAATACTATAAAAACAATGAAATAAAATAAAATACAAATAGAGAATTAAAATATATACATACTAATAAAAATTAATAAAATAAACTAAACTAAAATTATTGAAACTGAAAATAATAATATAATTTAAATACAATATATAAAATTAATATAACAAATAAAAATAATAAATTACTAATATAAGTATATAAATTAACTAAAAATTATCAAAATATCAAAACCACTACAAAGCTACAAAATTAAACTGAAAATATAGAAATTGGTTAAACTAATTAATTAAAACTATGTTAGAAAATTATTAAAATACACGCAAAAATCCATGTACATCAGAGTTCTTTTTCCTGACTATGCAGCATGTTCCCTTAGGCGGCCTTGCATAAGTAGTCTACATAACAGACCTATCATCCAAAAGATGCTATTATTTGACTATACAGACAATTCCCTTAGGTGGCCCAGCATAATTCAACCCTCAAACGGGTTTTTTAAATAATGGTATCTTCATTCTTGGGAACTACTTCTTATAATGCCTTTTTAGATCTTTTTCATATCATTCCTCGTATTCAAATTTTCTTAAGTCGTAGTTTACATATTTTCCCTCATATTTGAGTATGGTAATATATTTTCAGATTAATTGTTACGGAATTGAGTAAATTATAATTAATTCAGTCAAAGCTATTTCAACCTTAAACATTATCCTTTTTATGTCCGACATGATTAACATTAAATATCCCACAAAAGATAAGGTAACTTTGAATAAAAGTCAAGTTCCAGCTCACTAAACATAAATTTTGTACGATTTAGGTAATAATGAGGAATTAAAAGATTCAAATTTTGTAGGATTTTTTAAAATATTCCTAGTAAAAATCAAACTATGATTACTAGGCCAATTAGATTAGGTAAAATTTAATGTAGGTAGTAGGAAAATTTCTGCACAAATGATTTAAGGTGTTTTTCATTGATTCACAAGAGTTAGAAGGACACCCACAGACAAGAGTCTCTTCTCTTTTTCAGGAATTACAAAAGGATTTAGACATAACTCTTCATTTGATTTACGGCATCCTTAGCTTCATCAGAAGACACCTGGAATTCACTCATTCAACTGAATACAATAAGAGATACAGTGAGACCAGCTCTTCATGGAACAATTGTAAACGAATTTTCTTGAGTGCGGTTTGAGAAAAATTTCTACTGATCATATAGTGACTCTATTTCTGTCCAAGAGACTTGGAAGATGGATAAATGTATTTTAGAATGGAGCATTGGAAGTAAAGATCCATTTGTAGAGAGTACTCTTTTCAGATATTGTTTTTAATGTCATGATATTCTTCTCTCCATCAATCGGGATCAGAAAACATATCAGTCCATGTTTTTCCATTCTCATATCTGCAAGGAAAGGGCATGGAAGGAAAATTTGAAAGTTCACACCATTGTTTTATCTCTTAATGAACATCATAACCAAAATAGTGGAGTAATAGTGTAGCTTCATCTCAGGCAGATAGTTCTTTTCATCTGGAATGTTGACTCCTTGTAGATGACAATGCCCATACAGAGCCAGGTATATGCTCTGTGGGAAATTAACATGATATTTCTTCAAGTACTTAGCCAAATCTGGGAGAGTGTTGTCGCAGATATCAAAGTAACCATGGCCAACAACGCTCGTCATGTCATCAAGTCTCTTTCTTGCCAGTTCATCAGTCGTTCTGATTCTCTTAGGATCCATTGAATCTGCAAAAAAGTTGAATAAATTAACTGTTAAATGGGTTTATTTTTCATAAAATTTATGAAGGAATTCAGAAAAAATGGCTAAGGAATTATGGAATGAAAGTCTAAATATGGAACGCATGTTTTAATGTTCCTCGCAAGTATTTGGCGTGCAGGTATCACCACGCATGTCCAGATACCTTCACAGTAGCACGACAGTGAAGAACAGCGTAAAAAAGAGCAACTTGCACGGCGAAGGTGACCTACGTGCCGAGAGCTCAAAAATATGAAAGTCAGTGTTATGCATGACAAATGGTCACACATATATAGGCCAGGATGGCCACCTGCACGCCTACAGCCATTGCGCTCTAGCCCTGTGTGACTCGCACCTGCGCGATGTGTGTTGCGCACTGAACACTTGTGCACCTCTTTCTCTTTGGTCTTATACATTTCCTTAGAGTCACATCCTTATTCATTCAGATCCAAATCTGAGGGGCGACTTTTTTTTACGCTCATTTTCATCACATTGTAGAAAAAGAATGGAAAGGCAAAAAATCCTTAGCACTAATTGATTCATCCTTTGAATAAAACATCAAAAATCGACAAAGGCATGAACAAGGAGTCAAATACCCTTGGGTCGCACAAGTTCCCTTACTTTCACACATGTACACTTTCACGCCGACCAATGGAAATGCAAGCGACTTGCGCGCCCTCTTTGAAAACCGCCCAGGGTCTTCTCCAGCCTATAAATACCCCCTATGGTCCCCCTATTTCGAGAGGATTTTTTCTAGAATTTACATACAGAGAACTGAACGCCCAAGTCTCTTCTTCAGCTCTTACAAACACTTATAAGGTAATTATTTACCTAGAATGGAAGGTCTAAACAAGAGGAATAATGTCTAAGTGTTAGAATTCACAAACACTTGTGCACCTAAGTGTTTTACCCTTAAGGGAAATGGACACACTTGCACGCCTCCTTACCTACTCATTGAAACTTGCGCTCCACTCTTATGGAAGTACCTAGGTATAATTCTAAAGGCTTTAGTCAAGGATCGCCCAAGTATTACCCTAAGGGCTGAACATCGTGCAAGTACCCATGTGTCGCACCGGTATACATGCGTGACCATAACTTGGGTGCCCAGGCAGTACCTGCACACCTACCAGGACTTGCGCGCCCTTCTATTTTTGGGTGCCCTTCTTGCCCATTTAACCCCTCTTATGTCATTCCACCTCTCCTATTCAAGATTCAGTCTTCAAGACACTCTTCAAATCCATTTATGTCATGTTTTCATAGTTTAATTTCTTATCTGAAAAGGAATTCTATGAAACATCTCTCAAATCCTAGTGATTTACACATCTTTATGTCACTAAAATTAGAGATTTTATTCATTCAGCCTCATCCTTTAAGATAAGAGAACCCTATATATGGGAATCCTCCTTAGGAGTAATCCCCAAGTCCTAATTTATTAGGGCCTCATTTTCAAGAGTATTCCCCAGTTTCAAATCCTCTTAATTGGGCCTCCTTCTCAAGAGTAAGCCCCACGTCCCCAAATTTGGGCATCCTCCTCAGGAGTAAGCCCCAACCATAATTCCTTTAACATGGGATTCCCTTTCAGGAGTAAGCCCCAGTCTCAAATATACAAATATGGGAATCCTCCTCAAGAGTAAGCCCCAACCATGGTTCTATTAACCTGGGATTCCTTTTTTGGAGTAAGCCCTAGTCTCAAATATACAAATATGTGCATCCTCATTAGTAGTAAGCCCCAAGTACCTTAATTTTTCAAATCCCTTAACCAGGTCCTTCTTCTCAAGAGTAAGCCCCATCCATAATTTCTATTAACCAGTATTAATTTCCTTTTGATTTGGGCTTCCTTCTCAGGAGTAAAACCAAAACATAAGTCCCCTCCTAACTTGGGCATCTTCCTTAGGAGTAAGCCCCATTTTAGAGTATCCAAATCTCCATGAAGCACATATAACTTTATGAACCCTATTTCTGGATTTCTTCCCTGAAGTAAATCTTAATCCTCGTCTATTTGGGTAGTCATACACACATACGACCCAAATCATTGCATCTTTCATGGCACAATTGTCTGGTTTCACCAATACTTCTTGTTTCTCACGCCGGGCATGACTCATCTGAGCTTAGAGTGTAAAAGTAATCATTACATATTTCTTTGAGCCATCAATATTTCATAAACATCATACTCCCTAACTGGAACTATGTGGGTTCTGATTCTTTTTCCCAAACAAAGAATATATAGGTAGCCCATCTATGGGTATGATACCAACTCTGAAATAATCAATTTCCTTCTGAATGAAAATAAACTTCAAGTTCCCCACTGAGTGGCTTTAAATTCAGTATGGTCATCATAATGACTAAGAGATTTCATGTATTGAAGGATACCATTGGCTATGAATATCTAAAAAAATACAGATGATTCTCTATCGATGAATAACCTCGAATACATATAAAAGAATCTCTAAATTTCCAACATATCAATCATTGATTTTTATATCTAAAGGAAACCACATTTTATACTTGATAATGTAATAAGGATTCACTAATATAACTTAAATCTATAAAGAGAGTCTCGGAGTAGACAATAATTCCGCTTAAAAAGGTGTGATGTGTCTGACCTCCAATCCTCTCAACCAATGAAAATTTTTATGCCTCATCAGTCCACTACTAATGAGAGCCTACCTTTGGAAAGTAGGATCAAATGGGTATGGAATCATTGGATGTTCCCGATTCTATGAACAAACCCATTAGAAACTGCTTGGAATGTTTTAATCTTAAATCAATGAGATCATCCCCAATTCTAGATGTAAACAGTATGCAACACCATGTTAATATTTATCAATATGTAATAGTTATATTAGATTGAGATATATGAAAGAATTTGTTTGTCTTGTGTTACAAACAATGACGACTTCCATCGATATGTTTCAATACACACAAGATCTAGTTGTACGAATGAACAATTTACTATTGATATTATTATTGAAATATTATTATAATTACAACCTAGAATATGGAATTTAAGATACAAATAATATTATCTAAATTATAAAAATACTATTTAATCATGTATGTATAATGTATACTTTTTTTAAATTATATAAAATTGAAATAAAGATCAATTTAAAAATAAATAAATTCATATTCAAATAAAACTATTTCTCTGGTTATGAAACCAATTTTTTATATTAATTAAATATTCTAGTTTGGAAAAATATAATAATTTTATAAATTATATATTCATTCAATAATTTTCATACTCATTTAGTTGATTTGGTAGGTATAAGATAAGAAAAATCCTATTTTATGATTAAGAAGTCGTTTATTTCTATTAAGTAATTTTAACACTTTTTAATGGTGCACGTATTTTAAATATAATATGTGACAGTATTATTATTTTTATTTTAAAATATAATTTTTCTTTGAGAGATATAATAATAAAAATTTAATTTTCTGTGAATTTATTAATTCCCCAACCACAATTACCTGGAGTCGGTGCATTATTACATAACATTGGCATGATAACAAAAGATCAAGTCTCAAAAAGATGACTAGTTTTGTACCCTTGGAAATACTAGATACATTCATAAGTTTTAAATTACATTAATAAATGGGAAACTACAACAGAATAGTCTCCATAGGCCACACTCATATCCCTTGACTATACCTATAGGTTAGTCATAATATACTTCTTCACATACTGGGAAAAATAAAAGATATAAAAGGGTTAGATCATATGATTAATAAGGAGAATAATATAGCAGAAACATTCATAAATAAATATTAACATGTAAGGAAATGAATGAGACTAAAACGAGATCCTTTTAAACTTGAAATTCATCATAATATGGCAATGATAAGATCAAATATGATTTTTTTACTTATTCACATGGATATTATAATAGTTTAATAATCACATTTAATATCAATATCCACATTCATAATGATGGAATAAATAATGCTAGACATCATAACCACATAGTCAAGGCCTTGTGCTATGACTAAAAAATATATTTTTTCAAGGCCTTGTGCCAAGACACTAGTTTGTCTCATGAGACCTACCAATGCATCGATGAGCTATAGAGGGTTAAACCTATCACTTACTATGACCAATGCATTATTTATATGAAAAGGTTTAAACATAACATAATCATTCGTATTAAACCTAGCATACTAAATGTCAATAATTTATCCATAAACCATGATTGGTGTAAAAATAAAAAATCCACAATCAAACATATCATGTAACTTTCAATACAATATGGAAATTGGTATCATAATAAATCAACTTCAATCAAGTTCAAAATCCATCAACGGATGTTCGCATAGATGAAATCAAAACTTTTTTAGGGAAATATTTCTTTCTATTTTGAAATAATTTAAATGATACTTTTATATTAAAAATATTCTTATAAACCTATATGGGAATCTTAGATGATGTTATAATAGAGTAAAATAGACACACCATTCATATAAGTTAAAAAAGACATTATTACCATAATTTTATCGAATAGTTTATAAGGTACCATGTTTGGAAAATGAGGAAAAGATTCCTTTCAAAACATATAAGGTCAAATAAAGGTATAAATGACCTTAACCCATTGAATATTAAACAATAGATATTTTTTAAATTAAAATTTTAATAAAACATGGATGTGGATGATAAAGAGGTTCTAATAGATAACTACGTAAAAACAACCTCGGATAATAAAGAGATGGTGAAATTAACCCTTACCTTGTACTTTTCCTTGTTCGAGGGTTCTTTAACCTACTGTATAATGGAAAAAACATTGTTATTAAATTATTCAAGAATCATAGACATTAATATAATATCATATATGATCTTATAATATTTCTTTGTTAATGATATTTCAGTAGTATCATCATTTCAGGTGTTAACTGATTCGTTTTCCTTTATATGATTTTTTACGTAAGTAATGTTTTTTATATATAGGACATATATTATTCATATTAATAATGATATTATATCTTCAAACATTATTTTTAATCCTTAAAAAATTAGTCTTTAATGGATACGATGGGGATTGAATCTCATCGTGTTCGTGGAGGCTGTAATCCATACGTATGCACGAGTGAAAATATCATTCATTTGATATTAAAATCATATATAATTGGATGTTATATCAAATACACAGAATAATTATCATTTAATATTTATTATTTACATCTTTTATACTCATTATTATACCCATACAAATGATTAAGTATTTGAATAACAAATTACACCACGATGCAGAGACCGTAAACCTTACGTACGCACGTATGTTGACTTTGTTAGTTATAGGATGGATAGAATAATGAAGACGGTTATACCATTTTTATAAAAAATAATAGTATATATATGATACTAGAGTTATTATTTTAGAATGGAAGTAATAAAGAAAGAGTACATGGAAGAAGAAAATAACTTTAAAGATATGATGTAATATTTTCCACTTCTTCAGGTTCTTCCTTTTGATTTGATCAAAAGTGCGCATGAGGATTTATTTATGACTAAAGAAAGTCTCTAGGATTAAGAGAGGATAGTTAAGAGGATATTTGGGCAGGGTTTGGTGAAGCCAAATGGCTTTGAATGTGTGAATTTGAGAGAAGAGGAAGTGCCCTTTTATAAGAGGGTTGAGGGGAACCTTTGGAAAAGATAGTAATATTAATTTATAATAAAATAATACTCAGTTTATAATGGCTCCAAAATGTTTTATTTCATGTATATTTTGGGTATGGGTAAAAAACCACTAAACCAATAGGTTTTAGATAAGTTTGTGTCAGTATATTATCCTTATATTTTAGATTTAACTCTTAGTTAAATTGATTGACATTTACCTTGTCTCTTTGTATTTTTATATTATATGGTTAATAATCATACTAAAAACTTCTAAGAAAACCTCTGGAGGTTAATTAATGACATGTATAATTTTATTTATGCCCTTTATCAGAACATTAGATTTTTAGGAATAGAATATCAATTAATAATATATTATTTGTTTTATAAACTATTTTATGTCAATTTTGACAATATTTCGTATTTTGTTTTTGTTAAATTTTTAACAATATTATTATTTCAAAAGAATCATTTAATCAACTATAACATATCATATTAACCTATAAAATTAGTGTAATTCATTTAATGTCTCAAATTAGAATTATTTGTATATTTATGATATCGATTATTTTAATATTTCATTAATAAGGAAATTACTGCATCATCATTGTGTCATAAATAAATTTAATTATTTAACATATAAAAATTATAAATAAAATACCATTATTTATGAATTTTTTATCTTTTTAATGAATACTTATAGTTGTATTTATCTAATGTATAACTCTGTATTAAAAATGGTTTAGTTATTAAACTTTGATTTTAACTCTTTTAACTATTCTTCAAATATAAAAATAATAAATATTCTAATCTAATCCATGTGGAAATAAAGGATTATATATTATTACTAAGATTTTTTGGTCGAATTACCCTTATCAAATAGAATTAGGACATGTTTTAGGGTAATAATAATATCATTTTTACCCTTAATTACCCTATTTACTTTTAACCGTGGTAAATCAAAGTAAAAATATACTATTCAACAAAAATTATTTTCATCTTATTGAACCAAATTTTACATACTGATATAAATTGTGTCTCTGGGATTTTTTGAAATTTAACTCACAAAATAGGTAAAATTATGTTTTATACAAATTTGCAAATTCTCTTAGGAGGTTGGTTAAATATGGTAAAAAGTTATATAAAATTTTTATATATCTAAAGTCATTATAAAATGACTCCAATTAATTACATTGAACTTATATTGGTATTATGTATCTATATTGACCTAAAAAATTAAATAAAATATATAATTAGTTAAATAAAAAGTCATTTTTTAATTAATAAAAAAGTTTTTTTCAGTATTAATAAGAAATAGAATGTTTTCAGAAAAATACCAAAAAATATCCATAAGCTAATTTCAATATTCCAAATCCAAAAATGAAGTACATTTTCAAAGATAAAATTTATAAAATTTCAAATATTGGGAATTACTATTCATAATGGCTAGTTTGATTGGTTGCGGTGCATTAGAATCTTAAAGCTGTGTTTAATGAAAGGTATTGAATTATTAAAAGGGAAACATACCTTAGAAGCTTGGTGTGTCACATTATCCCATCCTTAAAATAATTTAATCCTCAAAATTTAGAATATATTACTGCAGAAAAATATTCACATGGTTCATCCTTATAAGTTCCTTAGGTTCCCAAGTTGCCTCTTCAATATTATGATTTCTCCATAGAACTTTTACCAAACGAGTTTTCTGGTTTCTTGGCACTTGTTCTCTGGTATCAATAATTTTGATAGGATCTTCATAATAAGATAGATCATGTTCCAATTCAATTTCCCCATTGGTTAGTACATGCGTTGGGTCATGCATTTATTTTCTCAACAGTGATACATGGAACACATCGTGAACTTTGGAGAGACATGGCAGTATTCCCAAATGATATGCTGCAGCCCCATTTTGTTCTATAATTTCAAAAGTTATGATGTAATTGGGACATATTTTACCCTTCTTACTAAATATTATAACCCCCTTCCATGAAGATACCATCATGAAATCATGATCTCCTACCTGAAATTCCAAATCCTTCCTTCAGTTATCATCATAGATATTCTTCCTACATTGTGTAGATTTGATGTGAGTTTGGATAACCATCACCTTTTCAACCGTTTCCTCAATATGTTACGGACCTATGAGTTTTATTTCACCTAAATCACCCCCAAAAAGTTGGTGTGCGACATCTCTTGCCATATGAGACTTCATACGGTTCTATCTGAATACTTGGATGCAAGCAATTGTTATAATAAAATTATACAAAAGTTAAATATTAAATCACACATACCTTGAAAGTCAAGTGATAATGTTCTCAACATGTCTTCTAAGGTGTTAATACTCTATTATGATTGTCAATCAGTTTGAGAGTGGTAGGCAGTTCTCAAAATAAGTTCTGTATCCATGGATTTTTGAATAATTTTCTAGAATCATGATGTAAAATTGGGATCACGGTCATAAAAAATCGATAAGTGTAATCCATGAAGTCTTAAAAATTCATTAATATATAGTCATGATAGGAGTTCAAGCGATAAATCATATATTATAGCAAGAAAATGTACTGACTTGGTAATATGATCAACAATGAATGATATGGAACCATTACTTCTAGGAGACTTTGGTAGCCCCATGAAATAGTCCTTTGTAATATTATCCCATTTCCACTCAGGTATGGGAAGTGGTTGCAAGAATTATCAATGCATTTTCCTTCCAAATTTCACTTGTTGAGAAATTATACATCATGAAACAAAATTATAAATCACCCTCTTCATGTTGTCCTAGCAAAAATGTTCCTTAAAATATAAATACATGTTAGTGCTACCAGGGTGTATAGAGAAATTGGATCTATTAGCATCATCCAACAATTTTATATTTAGATCAGGTATATCAGGATCACGAAACCTCTTCCCAAATTTCAAAATCTCATTTTCATATATGAAGTAACTCAATTTCCCATCATTCACTTTTTAATTTTCTTTTGAAACTCCTCATCATCTGTCTGAGAACTTTTTATTCTTTTTAGAAAATATGGTTGGGAAACCATTTGGAAAATAATTGATGGTTTTCCTTTCGTGGATATTCCCAATATCTATCTTTACTAGATCCACAAAAATAGGATCTCTTTAAATTATCATCTTTTTCAAAACTCCACGATCCTTTCTACTCAAAGAATCGTGCACCTTATTTTCCTTCTATGGGTGGTAGTGTATAGTGTTATCATAATGCATGAGTAGTTCAAGCCATCTATTTTGCCACATGTTGAGTTCTTTCTATGAGAAAATATACTTCAGACTTTTGTGATCGGTATATATTTCATGTTTTTTACCATATAGATAATTTATTCATATATTCAAAGCAAATATTATGACTGTTAAATCAAGATCATGAGTAGGATAGTTTCACTAATGAATTTTCAACAACAGTGAGGTGTAGGCAATAACTCTATAATTCTGCATAATGACACAAATGAGTCTTTTCTTTGAATCATCGCTATAAATAAAAAACCCATAATTCCCCAATGGTAGAGTCAAGATAATAGCATTGGATAATATTCTCTTCAGTTATTCAAAACAATCTTCACACTCTTTTGTCCTAACAAATTTATCCCCATTACGTGTGATCTATGTTAATGGGTTAGCCAACCGGGAAAAATTATGGATGAAACTTCAGTAATAACCTGCTAAACTAATAAAATTGTGTATCTCTGTAATACTCATCAGTTCTTCCCAATCATGGATTTTCCTGATCATTAAAAGATCAATAGAGATTCCATCCTTAGAGACAATATGGCTAAGAAAAGAAATCTTCTGAAGCCAGAATTCACACTTGCTAAATTTCTCAATGAATTCATTTCTTCAAAGAGTCTTTAGAATGAAATGCTTATGTTTTTCATGATCTTAGTAGATTTTGGAGCATTCCAAAATATCATCAATAAATACAACTACACAATCATCAATATATTCCTTGAAAACTCTATTCATTAGATCCATGATGTTTGAGGGTGCATTAGTCAACCCAAAACGATTTAATGTAATCTCAAAATGCATATACCTGGTTTGAAATGTAGTTTTTGTGATGAATTCCTACTTCACACACAACTGATGATATCGAGATTGACTGTCAATATTTGAAAAATGTTGATCTACATGAAGTTGGTCGAATAAATCATCAATGTGAGGTAAGGGATACTTTTTCATTATTGTTATGGCACTGATTTATCTATAGTCAATACACAACGTCATAGATGCATATTTCATTTTAACAAAATTTATAGGGGATCCCCATGGAAAAGTACTAGGGAAAATAAAAACCTTGTTACTCAATTCATATGGTTGTTTCTTTAGTTCTACTAATTCCACAGAGTCCATTCTATAAGGGGTTTTTGATATGCGCCTTGAACCAGGAATTAAATCATCAAGAAAACTAAATATCTCATTCTGGAGGATATTCAGGTAAATATTCTTGACACACATCAAACACTTCTTACATAATAGGTGCATCCTCTATCTGAACATTACATTTCTCACCCACAGTTATTTCATTCTCTTCCTCCCCAATAATTGAATATAGTTGAGCTGTTGGGGGCGGATCTAGATTAGAATTAGATGGTGACATTTCTTCTCCAAAGATAAGTTACTCCTTATCATCATCAAAAACATCAACCTCTTTCTTATTATAATAAATTTCAACATCATGGTCTGAAAGAAAATCCATACCAATGATTAAATCAAATTCTATCATGGGTATGATCATGATATCAGTAGATAAATAACATTTATATGCCTTAATGGGAACTAATTCACAAAACATTATTGCAAAAACACATCCCTTAAGTGTACTGATTGACAACACCATTGTTATGTCAAATATAAAATATCTAATTTCCATAGCAAACATGGATGATATGAAACAATGTGAAGATCCAAAATCAAATAATGCATTTTCAAAACTTCCGAAAACCACTAAATTACCTGCCACCACTTCTTTCAGAGCTTCATCCTCCGTAGTAGTGATAACATAAGCATGGCTTTGATCTATTGTAATTTTCTAAGGTAATTTTCCTAGTGTATTAGGACATTAACTTTCATAATGCCCCCTTTCTATACAATTGCATCATTCAACATTGACAGCCTCTTTCTTCCCCTTGCAATCACAAGCTTGGTGGCATTTTTCACAACCCTTGTATCAGACTCCCATTCCCACAAGGATAATACAAGGGTGTTTCTACCAACATTTACCACCTGATAGGTATTCAAATTTTCCATTCATCCCCATATTTCAATTTCTAGAGTGTTCAACAGATCTCTTCTTCTCTTAATTTTCTTTAAAGTCATAAGACATAGAGAATTCTTTTTCACTCTTTATCGGCCATTAGGCAATATCTTCATATTATGAGAAGGATTTTGAGACAAATTCTCAATGGAAAAATGTTATTAACCCTTCAACGAAAGGATCAATCTTACATCATGGGTTATGTGTTTAATATGCAGCATTTCTTTATAACCTTGTAAATTTAGCCATATACTTTGCGACATTCACATCATCTATTTTCTTCAGACTCAGAAATTGCCTTTCCATATCCACTCGATGGTCATGAAGAATGTATTTTTCTATGAAAATATATTTATACTCCCTCCATTCCATATTTTATATTTTATTATCTCCCATTGTGTTTTGAATCAATGACCAGCATTGAACTGCATCTCCCATGAGGCGAAAAACTACCATGACAACTTTTCCCTTCCGTAACTCTTAAAAGTGTGAAATATTTACTCAATGGAATTTATCCATTTCTCAGCTACTAATGGATTTTTACTCCCATTTAATGTTGGTTGTTTTTTCCATAGGTAGCATTCTAACATTGATCCTCTGCATTATGGACCAGGGTGCTCCATACAAGTAAGGTTATAATTCATAACCTTAGTGAGTTTTCCCAGTACAGTGACAAACTAATCGGCACCAGTTGCTTTATAAACTCCCCTATTATAATATTGATTAGGGGGGAAATTCCTAAACATATTACATGTGTTGATATGGTTTCCATTCCTTCCACTAAGTGCCATTTTTATATAGTGGAATACACTAGATTATTTTCGGAATCACAATACATAATTCCAAACTTGTAAAATAGTTAACATAAATTGAACAATTTATAGATATAATCTATAATAATAAAAATGTATTCTTTGAAGAAGTATATACACATAACCTTCATAATGGTCTGTAAATAATATGAGAATTATCCCAAGCATATCCTCTAGGACTGTCATAAGTAAGAGTGCAACAAGGCCCGGTGTCGTGCGCCTGTTCCCATTCGAGTCTAGCTAAAAGAGGTTTTTTGGGGTTTTACTCCTTGGTACATGTTTGCGAGATCCACCTCTACCTGATCGTATCATGATAGGGATGTATTACTGGACAAAATCACAAAATCTCTACAATACCAAAATTCTAGGGAGCTATTCTATACTTATCCTCAATCTATATCATTGGTCAATGTTCTATAATCCGATTTTTTTTAAATCTAGCTTCCAAGGTTTTTTCTAAACATATTAGGATACCAATTATAATGCCTGAACATAGATTCCTAGAGTTTATGATTTATTAAATAACAGTTTCATTATCACAAAAGACCAATTCTCTAAAGACCGATTATTATAGTAGCCTTAGAAATACTAGATACATTCATAAGTTTTATATTACATTATAAAATGGAAAACTAAACCAACATAGTCTCCATAGAAAATACTCATATCCATTAGAATATCCCTGTAGGTATGTCATAATATACATCTTCCAATCTTGAGGAAAACAAAACATAGAAAGGGGTGAGCTCAGATGCTCAGTAAGGATAACAATATAGTGGAAACATTCATAAACAAGCCTAAACATTTAAGGAAATGTATAAGACTAAAACATGAGCCTTTTATACATTAAATTCATCATAATATGGAAAAGATAAAATCAAATTATTCCACTTACTTATTTGAATGGATATTCTACGAGTCAAATAATCACATGTAATATCAATAAACACATTCATAATGATGGAATGCATAATGTCAGACATCATAACCACATAGTCAAGGCCTTGTGCCAAAACTAAAAAAAAATTAGTCATGGCCTTGCTATAAGACACTTTTTTTTCTCATGAGACCTACCGATGCATCAAGGAGCTACAGCAGGCTCCACCCATCACTTACTAAGTCCTGTGAATTCTTAATATTAAAAGGTTTAAACATAACATAAACATTCGTATTAAAACTAGCATAAAAAATGTCAATAATTTATATATAAACCATGATTGTTGTAAAAATAAAACATCCAAAATCAAACATATCACATAACCTTCAATACAATATGGAAGATTGGTATCACAATAAATCAACTTCAATGAATATTAAAATCCATCAAAGGATGTTGACATAAATGAAATCAAAACATTTGTAGAGAAATATATCTTCTTAATTTGAAATCAATTAAATGAAAAAATTTATTTTTAAAATATTCTTATAATCCTATATGGTAAGATTTAACGATGATATAATGGTGGAAAATATCCACACCCGCTATAATAGTTAATAAAAGAAATTGTTACCTTAATTTTGTCAAAGAGGTCATAAAGTACCTTGTTTGGAAAATGACGGAAAGATTATTTTCAAAACATATAATGTGAAATAAGGCTATAATTTACTTTAACACATTTATATTAAATTAAAAAATGTTTTGAATTATATATTTTAGAAAACACAGATGTGGATGATAAAGAGGACCTCGTAGATACTTACGAAAAACAATCTCAGATAATAAAGAGATTGCGAAATTAACCCTTATCATATACTTTTCCTTGGTCGATGGTAGGTTAACCTATTTTATAATGGTTAAATCATTGTTATTAAAATATTCATGAACCATATAAATTAATATGATATCATATATGATCTATTAATATTTCTATTATAATTATATTTCTGTAGTTCTATCATTTCGGGTGTTAACGGGTTGGTTTTCTATTATATGATTTGTTACGTAAGTAATGTTTTTATGGATAAGATGCATCATATTCATATTAAGAATTATTTTAAGTCTTTTAAAATTATTTTTATTCATAAATTGAAAATTAATCTTGTATTGATACGATGGAGAATGAATCTCATCGCGTTTGTAGAGACGGTAATACGTACATATACACAAGCGACAATATCATTTTTTTGATATTAAATACATATATAATTGGAAGGTATATAATATAAAAATAATAATTATCATGTTATATATATTATTTAAATCCATTATAATCCTTATTATACACATCCAAGTGATGAAGTATTTGAATAACACATTACATCACAACGTGGAGACGGTAATTCGTATGTACGCACGTATGGTGACATTGTCATTTATAAGATAGATAGAATAATGAAAATGGTTATACCATTTTTATAATAACATATTAGTATATATAATATATTTTAGTTTTATTTTATAATGGAATCAATAAATAATGAAAAAGTTGATGAAGAAAAGATCTTGAAAGAGATGATGGAATATTTATCTCTTCTTTGGGTTCTTCCTTTTTATTTGATCGAAATGGCTCTATAGGTTGGCTTTTTTACTAAATGAAGGACCCTATGATGAATGGAGGACAGTTGAGAGGATATTTTTTTAGGGTTTGGCTAAGAAAAATTTCTTTTAAGGTTTTAATTTCATATAAGGGAAGTTCCCTTTTATAAGAGGAGTGAGAGGCACGTTAGGAAAAGATTGAAACATTATTTTATAATAAAATCATTTTTTGTTTGAAATGGATCAGAAATGATTTATATCAAGGATAAGGTGGGTATGGGTGCAAAAACACTCATCTAATAGGTTTTATATAGGTTTGGGTCACTATATTAACCTTATAATTTATATTTAACTCTTAGATAAATAGTTTGACATTTATCATGTCTCATTGTATTCTTATATTATATGGTTAATAAATATACTACAAACCTACACATGAACCTAAAATGGTTCATTAATGACATATATAATATAATTTAATACCTTTGGCATAATGTTATATTTTTAGGAATAGAATATCAATTAATAATATAATATTTCCTTTAAAAACTATTTTATGTCAATTTAGACACTATTTGGAATTTTGTTTTTGTTAAAGTCATTAAAGCATTATTACATCGAAAAAAATCATTTAATCAACCCTAAAATGTGATATTAAACAAGAAAATTAGTGTAATTCATTTAAAGTCTCAAATTATATTTATTTGGATTTTTATAATATCAATTATTTTAATCATTCATTAATAAGGTAATTACTCCAACATCATTGTTTCATAAATAAATTTAATTATTTAATGTCTAAAAATTATAAATAAAATACCATTATGTTGGAAATATTGTTATCTTTCTAATGAATATTTATAGCCTAATTTATCTTATGTATAACACAATATTAAAAATTTTTTAGTGATTAAACATTGATTTAAACTCTATTAACTCTTCTTTAAATAAAATAATAATAAACATCCAAATCAAAACCAAGTGGACCTAAAGGATCATATTTTATTCCAAAGGTTATTTTTGGTCTAATTAAACTTATTTAATATAACTAGGACATCTTTTAGGGTTATAATAATGTCATTTTTAGCCTTCATTACCTTATTTACTTTTAAACATGGTAAATAAAATTAAAAATTTAATATTCATCAAAAATTATTTTCATCATATTGAACAACATATTCTTTATGGATATCAACCGTGTCTCGTAGATTTATAAACTTCAAATCACAAAAGTGGTAAAATTAGGTTTTATACAAATTTTGAAATGCTCTTAGGAGGTGAGTCGAAGACGGTAAAAAGTTCAAGAAAATTTTTATATATCCAAACTAATTATAAAATAACTCCATTGAATTACATTGAACATATATAGGTATTATGAATCATTTTTAAACTAAATTCAATTTATATAAAATAAATAATTATTTAAATAAAATTTTGGGTTTTAAACAAATACTCGGTGTTTTTCACTATTCATCAAAATTTGATTGTTTTTAGAATAATACCAAAAATTCACCCTAAGATAATTTCGATATTCCGAATCCAAAAATGAAGTCCATTCTGAAAGATAAAATTTATAAAATTTCAAAAAAATCGGTATTACTATTTATAACGGCTCGTTTTATTGGTAGTAGGGTGTTAGAATATTGAAGTTGCATATAATACAAGCCATTGGATTAATCAAAGAGAAATGTACCATGGGAGATTGTTGTGTTACAAATATATTGTATTTTTATGAGAATTTTAATTATTTAAATGAATAGTTAAAATGCTGAATTTTAATTAAAAACTGAATTTTCATCATATTTAGTGATATAGATAAATTTTACATTTAAATAGGTTTAAAAATGCCTTTACATAAATTTTGTATTAATTAATTTAATTTAGGTCATTGTAATGAATTTTAAATTGAAATTGGGTATTAAACTAATTTTATATTTTGAACATTTTCACTTTTAATACAAATAGTTCATCTCATCTACTAGATTATATTTAAATTAACTTTCACCAATTAGATGGTTAGAATTTTTTAAAATTTATTTGGATACTTTATAATTTTTGATAATATCAACAAATTTTTTAAAAAATATTATTGAACGTAATAGAAACCAATTATAATGCTTATAGTTATAACAAGTTTACAAAGTGGGTACAGAATAACTTATGTGGATAAATACCCTAGAGACATGTACATAAGCCATTTTATGGAAATAATTTCACCATGTAATTCCTTTAATATAAAATCAATAATTATTCTAGGCACATGATGTATTTGAAACCCCTAAATATTGTTTACCAGTTTGTATTTAGAAGAATGCCACACCTCCTTTACTATAAAACCGAACTCACACCCCACACAACTTCTATATAAGTAATTCCATTTGGATACTAAAAAACAAGAATCATAAATCTCTCTACATCTCTCTTATAAATATATAATCACAACATATGTATGAAGTCCGATCAAGGAGAAGCTTTGGTGAATACCAAAAGGAATTACCCGAAAAAATTGTAACGCTCATTAATATGAACTTCTATTGTGTTTCATTCAATGGAAATTTAGTTTTTATTATTCCATGAAAATATAATAACCTAATAATCATAAAAAATTATAATTTGAAATTCAAATTTTTATACCAACCCCTACACATTCTTCAATCCAATGGGTAACAAACTTATAGTTCATCCGTACAGTGAACTACTGCCTCTCGAAACAATGTCATTTATTTTCCCTTAACAATATATCATGGTTGGGAATTATGATGAAATTATTTTTTATATGATATAAAGTATATTTTTGATGAATTTATGCTTCTTAAATTATTGAAAAAACATACCTTCATGCAATACATTGTTTGTAAATAAAATAAGTGTTTTTTCAGATATACGGACTACCACCTCATCCAAGCAACATAATTCATTCACACTATACATGTAATGTATTAATGATGGGATTAAAAATCTAATATGGTAAATATTAAATAATAATTATATTTTAATGAAAATATATATATATTTTAATTACTTTCTTTCAAGATGAAAATAAAACGGAAACAATATTCATGCTTACGTACGGCCAACCGTCTCGATGAGTAGTGTATTCCATTTCATATTTATATATTTTATATATTATGATAAATATTTTTATACCAAATATATATGATATTTAAATAATTATTTACATTATTTAATTACATAAATAAATATTTATGTTATATGATCATGAATTACAAGATAAAACTAGTACAAAAAATCAAGTAGATATTACCTGAAACAAAACATTTACATGAAATAGTTAATAAATGGGAAATATTAAGTAAGAATAAATTAATATATGACATAGTATATAATAAAATTTATTTTATATAATTTAAATAAATTATACATATTAGGAAATAATTTTGGACATTTGTAATTAAATTCAATAATTAAGTTATGGGTTTTCTATTATCAGTTTTATTTTTATGAGAATTATTCATTATTAAACACTCATTTATATTTATTGTTTTATATAATTCACATGAAATTATTCTAAGATTATTATAATTATAATTTTTTATTTTAATATCTATTTAACAATTTTTTTCTTGGGGTTTATGGAAAAAAAGATACCAAATTATTAATTTTTTTTAAAAAAAATTATTTCATTGATATTCGAGACTTCATATAGAAATATAATTTTCTATAAGGTGTATATAATTTACATATAAATTTTATATCATGAATATAATTATCGAAATGATATTTTAAGTCTTTATTTAATTTTTATTTTTCATCATTATTATGATTCTATTTGACCAAAGTGGTAATAGATTATTTATATAATCTCATCATTTATCAAGGTTTTTTATGATTGTGATTAGGTTGATGTAATATTTTGATATATCTCTCACAAATCTCATTAATTGTTTCCACTTTGGATATTCATGATAGCATAAAAATATGGTACTTTTTTTCACTATTTAGTACATAATATAATTAAGACTGTTTTAAATAGAAATATAAATTTATCTCTCTCTTAGAATAGAAATATATGTTCTTTCAAAACCATGATTCCAAAAAATCATTTCAAAATTGATTAAATATGATTATTAAAATACATTTATACACGTGTTTTATATTTTTAAAAATAAATGGTTTATAATATTATTTTTTGGTATTTTTATGATTAACACACATTAAAAACATTATTTGGTACAAAATGATTGTTTAGAATGTATTCATTTACAATCTATCATGATCATCATTTCCTTGAATCTGCTATTGGTAGTTTACAAGGTTATATTGAAATAATGGTTTTCAAAATTTTCAAAAAAATTAAATATTCTCAATCATTTTTCAAATAATAGGCATTTTTAAAAATTTATTTTTAAAATGTGTCGTAAAATACTTTTAATCCATCCTTTAAATATGCTCAAGGTTATTTTCACGGAAAAGTTTTTTTAAAATGATTTATCATTTAAAATTAATTTTTGAAGGGTACTAGATATTTTACTCTTGAAAGGATTTAAATTATTCTGAAATCCTCATTTATATGTTTTTAATGTTGTCTTCAATGAAATTTTTTTTAAGATTTGTTATTATTTAAATGAAATTTTAAATGAAAGGTTTTTTTTATAAGAAATATATGATTTTATATTTCAAAATCCTTCCCTAGATTTTATTCAATTTATTGATATATTTTATCATTTAATTGGGATATGATCAATAGGCACCATTATATTAATTTCTATAAATTTTTTATGTTTAAGATGTCATGTCATTAATGAATCTCTTTTCTCCTCAATGTGTTGTACTAGGATAAAATTATTACGAAACATTCTTCTTTTAATGGGACATTATATTAAAAAATGATTATAAAGCCTTTCTATTTTCAATAGATAATTATATGATGAAATTTTTATTATATATATATCATTTCATTAGTATTTACATGATTTATGGTCATGATTCGGTGGCACATTTATGAATGATTTAATTACATATTTGGTGAGACCTATATCACCCTACAATGCAATGGGTAAATATTTTTATCTTATGGGATAATTATGGGAATCATGTAAATGAGAAATATCTGTTGTTTAAATGGATGTTTCATAATAAAAAATGAAAAATAAGTGTGTCCTGATACATAAAAATAAATAGGTTTGTTTAGATACACAATAAGAAATATGTGTATCTAAATCTATTATAAGAAATTGTTGCATCTAGATCAACTTTGGGATGAAATTGGGTGATGATACACTATGTTCATGGTATAGGTAGTTAAACATAACACATGAAATTATTTTTGGTATTTATATTAGTTCCAAACTTATATATAATTAGCGTATGGTTAACGATTGATTTATTATGATTTACCACCCTTATGAATAATTTATTTGGAAAATCCAATGTTTACACTATGACACAAGTGTATAATCATTTATATGTTGGGTTTGATAATAAAATCATATTCTCATGTTCTATTACCCTTATTCTCATGTTAATATTATTTATCTATTTAATTTTCCCTTTCTAATAATATGAGATATACATTTCTTATGATTCCATCACTGGTTTACAAAGAAAGTTTCTCAGTAGAAGTATTACATGTGATGATAATTGTGGGAAATATTGAATACGATTCCCCATGATATAATAGTTTTTTTAAATATTGAAAGAATCATGAAACTATTATACTCAGTAGTAATTTTTTTATGCATAACATTCTTCTAAATTGAAATAATATTTATGTATGTTAATCATTATTCAAAATAGTTGGTTTCAACAAAATGGTATTGTCTACCATTATAATCTTGGTTGAGACAACATTAGTGAAATCACTATGGATAATTTTCAAGGATATGTTTTGGGATGTATCCAAGGATAATTCTAATGTTATAAAGATTATATATGGATTCATAATTTAGATATCCTAAAATTGAATGTTCCAGATTATGTGGTTTTCTTCTATGATATTTATTACCCACACTATGAATTCTAGAATTAGTAAAATTTGTGATATATAACAATATTATTATCATTTAATGTTTAAAATTTGGAATTTATAGTCATTATGTGACTATATTTCCTAAGTGGATATATCATAAAGAGAACCGTGATGGTGGTACAAGTATTGGTTATACTTTTGATGATAAAGGGACCATAAACAATAAGTTAGCAGTAAGGGATGATATAACAGTATTATATATATTAAATGTTAGAAGAATGATTATTTTAAGTATATAAAACCATAAGAAATGATTCATATTTCGTATTATAAGAAATGGGTATTATGGAATAAGATGATGAATTTTAGCAATGATTTAAAAATAAATTTGGATGATTAAAGTTTATATGTTTTGGAATTGAATGATTATGTTATACGAATCCAAAAATATAAATGTATTTTTCGTATAAGTTTTGATTATGTATTGATAATGATATGTTTAATGGTATTGATTAAATAGAAATGTGATTTAATTTACATGTCATATTTTTATTAAGGGTAGGTTACTCTAAATGATATCCATATATTGTTAAAATTTTGGTTAGATTGGATAAAGAGATGATTGAAATGGACACATCATTTCAAATTGTACTAATTACCATCGAACAAATTATTGATTTTTTAAAAGGGATTCTATGTAATCATGGGTGATGTTTTAAACTTATTTTATTTAAGTAATATGTCTTGTAATTTAAGGAATAATGAAAAATGATTTTTACCAAAAGAATTTATGGTTGTTTTGGTTATTACTATGTTTCCAAACAATATATGATGTGGTTATTCACATATTTGGGATGTTAAAACTGAGGTATAACTTATGATATATGGGGAATCATTGATCATAATAATTATTTTCCTTTTTATAACATTTTTTTGTCATGATTTGGATGGGTTATAAGGTTAAACATTCCCAAAATCATTTAAGTAAAACAATATATACGGTTTTAGAGATTAAATTTTTATATCAATATATGAATATTTATGAATACTAGATAAATTATGATTTTCCATTTTACAATGATTATATATGAAGAAATATGGAATTATTTTAATTATAAATTTTTCCATATTAGTACTCTAGGAATGAAAAATGCATTGTAATTTATTAGAGTAAGAGATGAATGAGAAATATGGAATGGAGAGCAGAAAGGTTCATAATATGGATATGGAAAATAAAACAACAAGTAAAAATATTTCCTTACACTATTAAACAGTAAAATAATTACAAAACTATATAAAATAGATATTCAAAATTATTTATCGTAATACATTTGACTCTATTGATCAAATAGTCTTATAAACCATAATTGATTTAGGATCTTAAAGACACTTACATTACATTGATCATTCACTTGATAAAAATAAATGATATTTATGTCTCTATATAATTCATTGTATCCTTATACATTCATCATTCACAACAAATGCTATCATATTTATAAACATAGTTATTATTTACTTTGGGTAACTGTTATTGTTCTTTCAATATCTATATAATTTTTTTTTTTTACAATGTGGTTTTCTTTGAAAGAAACATTCATGTATAGATTTGTTAATAACCCAAAAACTTTCCTAGTGAGATATTCATTTAATGGGGGGTGTAATGTAACACACTTATATTAGGTGAAATATTTTTTGGATTGAAATTAATATATTAAATATTTTCCATTTCATGCCACACTTGATAAATATTATGTTATATGAAATAAAAAATTTATTCTCTCTTTGTATATAAATACATGAAAATTTTATTTTATAAGAAACAATTATTTTATCTTTAATTACACCAATAAATTTTTTTGTCTTGTACTAAACCCAATGTTGGGTTTTTCGATAGCATGTGCTACGCACAATATCCAGTTTTACCAAACTACAATGTAGTATTGATATTTTTATTAAAATATATTTATTCTTACCAATATGATATAGGAATAGAAGTTATTATTTATATTAAATAAATGGGAAAATTTTATTATGAATGTATATAAAATTAATCATTTAGTTACCAATTTTAGAGAAATAATCTTCCGAACTATTTAAAAATAAGGAAATTCCTATTCTTAGAAAACTGTTTCTCTATGTACTAAAAAAATTATCTGAATAAATTTAAAAAATAAATTTTAAAGATTTTTATTAGTTAAAATTATATATTATATATATTGTAAATATTTTTTATAGTCATTTATTATATTTTATATGTATATAAAAATAATAAATCAAATTTTGTATATAAAAAGATGTATTTTTTAAATGGAAATTTTACCGCCATTTAATAGCACACCTATTTTAAATAAATTTTTTGAAACATTTTTAATTGTATTTGATGAATTAAAAAATATTTTTTAAAGAAAAATATAAAAATATAATTTTGGGGATTTATTTGTATTTTTTTATAAAAGTTTTATTTGTTAATAAATTGTGAGTAAGACTCAATGTAATTTATAAACTGTTTTTTCATTTAAATTTTTTATATAATCAAATAATTTTTTTAAATTGTGTTTAAATAATTATTATATAGTTTTTTATATCATTTAATTATAATTTGGTACTTGGAATAATGTTTTATTGAAAGTTTCCATAAAAACAAATCAAACATTTGAAACTTTTCACTTTGAAACCGAATTATTTCGTACTCTCTATGGAATTATTTTTAAATTAATTTATATGGAATTTTAGATTATAATTTAAAACCTTCAATTCTATATTCATAATCATATAATTATATAATTTATATCAATGTAATCTATTTTCATTCCAAATGGATTTATATAAGGACCACACCTTAAACATTACATAATCTTGAATTAGGTTAATAATTTGCTTTGAAGATATTTTCAGGTTTAGAGCATTAGAGAATTATGTCATAACGTATATAAAATATCTTTAATATAAATTTTAGAAACTTCTAGAAAATATCAATTTTATTATAAAATAAGGACTCTTAAAAGATAAAAAAACATGTTTAGTACCATATTTTAAGCAGTACGACTTTTCTTAATCCCATCCATGACCCTATTCCACCTAAAGTCCTATAAAAACATTTCATAAATGCGGTATGAGCATAAAATTCTAATTAAGTGATACACAGAGAAGTGAAGTTGTTAGTTTTCAAAAAACATGTAAACCATGATTACTAAATCAAAAAGTAAAACTTTTCATCTTAAAGAAGTAGTAAAAACACATCAATAATTATAATCTCATTTCTTACCATTTTAATTACTAATAGATTACCATAAATCCCATATAAGAAAAGGTAGAGTATATAAAGGTAACTTGGGACATAAACATATAGAAATTGAATAAACATATGGTAGACTTCCAGACATATTGCTAAAAGGTACATCCCAACGGCTAACTTTCACAAATAATGCATTAGAGGTTATAAAGTAACCACCTGTCCTTGGTTTTCCACATAACCACATATCATTTGGTTTATCACATAACCACCCATCAAGTGTCAAGTATCATTATATTATCATACAACATAAAATATTGAAAATATAAATATTTCACTGATAAAAATTCATTTTAATTTTAAATAAATCATTTCAAGATATTCAAATATTAAAATGATTTCAAAAACCATTTTCAATACAGAAACCCTCAAAAATGGAATAATGGATTTATTTTTATTTTAAATTATTAAGGCTAATAAAGGAAGAAAAGTAAAGATTATGGGGGTGGAGAGGTCACTGTTTGTTCAAAATGTTAAAAATAGTCCTTTTTTGAATTTAGTAAAACACTTTTTAGATAAAATATTCCCATTGAATGAAAATAAATGTAAAACTGGTTTATTATACATCATGTAATATAAGGACTTGTATATTATAAAAAAATTCCTCAATGAAATGATATTGAGATGAAGACCCATACAATGATCATTTAGAAAAAAAATAGATCTATTGTGTGTATTAAATATAATTACACATAAATAAACTATAAATAAAAGATAGGATATGAGAAATTGATTTCTCACAAAATCATAGCACAACATAATTAAGAAGTAGATTATTAACTAAAACAAAGGAAATTGGGTTATGAAGTTCCCCTTATCTCGAGTATAACATGTCTGGTATATTCATTGATTGTCCAACAAAAACATAAGTTATTTTCTAATTTCTTCTGATCCTTTTTCATGTTTATTATTCCTTTTATATCACTTATTACCTTGTTATAAAAATTTGTTAATTATTTGAGTTCATATCATACTTTTTGCCGATGTTCGGAGCATGAGTCAAAAATAAACTTGTTAAAATTACAAATTATCTATGTGGTCCGAAGTAAATTATCTCCAGAATGAAATTGATGATTAATATATAATATATATATATATAATATTTATCTTGTATATAATTATTTAGTATATTATATAGAATTTGGATATATGAAATGGAATGCATCACTCAGGGAGATGATAAGTCATATGTATGCATAAACGTTACTTTCATTTATTTTATTTATTTAAAGAAATGAAAAGTAAATGATAAATAGGTATATTATAATTCCATTATAATATCATATATAATTTCATTAACTATATCCTTTTTATGATTCATTTATTTCATGAACGAGTCATCTCACTTTGAGGGGGGTGGTAGTCCACACTTCCTCAATTGAATGTATTGTATTTATACAAATGAAAAGATTAAAGGAATGTTCTAAATGTGAATGAAATAAGAATAAAGATAATATAATAAAATAAATATCATATATAATTAATGTTCCATCATAATGATCACCATAAGAGGTGGTCGGAGAAGATTTAACAATAATTGTTTTGTGAGGAAGTAGTTCGTTGTCCAAGGAAATAGTACTTTCTATACCAATTAAATGGATGTGTGAGGGAGTGTAGTTATATTATTAATCATAAAAAACTTATTATATATTAAGATAATATTGTTTTTATTAACTAATTTGATAAATATATTTTAGGGGGTTGGATAAGGAATATAAATGAAGGAATATTGAGAGAAGACATTACCTCAGAATGGGTAACTCCTTCAAATTTAATCTAAAATCCCTTCTTTAATTTCTTTATGCCCAATGTAAGTATTCTATGATTAATAGTGGAATTTTGGGAGCTTATTTTAGCAGAAATTGGATGATCCAATGGGGATTGAGAGGTGTGAGTAAGGGTTTGAGGTTGTGTCCTTTTATAATATCGAGGTGGGGCACTTTACGAATGTTGGATAATATTATATATAATTAGTTGTTTCCAAATTATAATATCTCCAAAGTGATATATTTTGGAGCTCATATGTAGATTGGTCACATTTTTATAATCCAATGGAATGTAGACATGTTTAGGTCTTAACAGTCACCTTATCCTTTAGCTTTAACCCATAGAAAACTAATTTAGCTTTTACCGTATCTTTTTGTATATTCATAATATATGGTTACATAGTTACTATAATATTTCAATAGACCTAAAAATGGATGATTAATGACATATTTGACATGATATATATTATTTGGTTGAATATTATATTTTAGGACAATTATATCATTTAATAAAATATAAATTGATTTAAAAACTCATTTTTGTCAATTTTTAAACTTTTTATATTATGAATTTTTAAAAATACATAAAAACCTGATTCATTCGAATTAAAACACCATTAATTAAAATTTAACAATCATAATAATCCAAAAAATTAGTTTAAATCATAAAAAGTTTCAAAATCATTTTTTAATATTTATAATCTCATTTATTTAAATCATTGATTAATAATGTAATCACAACATCACCATTGTGTTGTAAATATATTTATTTATTTGAGGTCTAAAAATAATAAATAAAATACAATTATTTAGTAAATCATTTTAGTGATCTAATTACTATTTACAGGTGAGGATATTACTTATATAACTCTTATAAAAATTGTCTTAGTAAAAGATACATTCTTAGGTTATATTTTCCTTAACATTAAATTAATTGTCATTTTCACAGACATGCGGCTCCATGGGGTCCTAAAATACACATCAGGATGCCAATGGTCCGAAATTTCACATCAAATAGATTTAGGACATTTTTAGGGTAATTTTATATTATTATAATATTATTTTTACCCTTATTTACCAGATTTACCCTTTAACAATGGTAAATAAAATATATTCTGAAGTTACTATTCATAAGGTCTAAAAATAAAATGTACATATGTAAAAAATTTAGACCTCCTAATTCCAAATATATAATCAATTTTTCCAAAATAAAACCGTGTAATTTTCTTAAAATAATTTAATATTAAATATCGTTGTAAAAACCAGAAAGCGTGTTTTTAAGAAGTAAAAACTACTAGAAGATTGACATGTGTTTATATCCAATTTCAATGTGAAATTTGTTCCAATGACAAACATTGGCTTAAATGATAAAAATATATTCTAATTATACTTTAAAACCAATTAAAACAATAATTTAATCATATAAATAAAATATATATAATGACATTTTTGACTTAAAATACAATATATTTCATTATTCATTGAAAATAAACGTTATTAGAAAAATACCAAAAAATTTCCCCAAATAAATTTTGATGTCCAGCTTATAAAAAAATGTTTATTTTGTTAAATGGAATATATAAAAGTGAAAAAAACTATATTTAAAAAGGTTTCTCCATCATAAAGAGTAAGTTGACCTTTTAAAGAATATTAGATTATTTTATGCTAATAATCTGATTCATTCTTATTCTAAGCCTCAATTATTTTTTGGATAAATGTAAAGTCCTTTAACAAACATTTTTAATTATAATTTTTTTATTTTGTTCATTCTAAAAAATAAAATGGCTAATAATTAACTACCATTTAAAATAATATTATTATTATATTATTTTTTGGTATAACTCAATGTTGTGTGCAATATAAGATTTCAAAGAAACCACTTGTTGCATGTTGAATACGCTATCAAACAAAGTTCTCTATTTATCCTAAAATTTATATCTTATTTAAAAATATTAATAGATATAATAAATTACTATTCTACAAATACCTAGGTCGTTATATCCTTCCCCCCTTTTGAAAATTGTGTCCTCTCAATTTTTAAATTGGGAATGGAAACATCACTAAAAGTCCCACATTGAAAAAAGATTCAATATAATTATCACATTAAAATAAAAAATGATATGTACAATGGTAAACCAGATAACACATACTAGGAGTCCATGTAGTAAAACATGTATATGTAATAAAAAATAACTCTCAAAGATTAATAAAAAGTGATAGAAAACTTGATCTCAAAAAGTTAACCTGCATGATATAATGAATTTGTGGTTGGGTAAAAGTATAATGATAAATGAAATAATGTAACATTATTTCATCAAGATCATTTTCATAGGGTTGAAGAATTTTATAAGTACCTAAGAAAATATCATTAGGAAATATACATACATGAAATGTAGTGTTTCATCCTTTAACAATATTTCAACCACAAACTCATCTTTTCCCAAAATGACGAGTATTAATGATGACTTGGTAACATCTTAAGCACTAGAATAAACTTCTAGAGAATCACCTAATCCAAAAAAAATGAACTATATATTCCCCCAATTTTAGAAAATAACCAAAACCAAAATGCTTAGTATTAGAGGAGAGAGTCCCAAAAAAGAATAATACTTTTTTAAAAAAAATACCACTCTCAATATCTACAATTAGGCATATTATACCTAAAAATCAACAAACATCATTCAATAAAAAATTGTCTTCAAAATTCATAAAAGTCATCTCGACTAGGATTGAAACCCAAAAATAAGAAGGATTTAATCACATAGTTGTCCATATTAAATATTTACATTTATATCCAAATAACATTAACTACACATAATGTTTCATACTGAATTATAATTAACCTAATCAAATATTCGATATGATAGGTTATTCATTTCCAAAAATAACTCAAATCACCATATGTACACAATTAAAACATAGATTCTTACAAAATTAAATTTATAGATTACTCCACAAATGGGATCCCATAGTATTCTATTTTACTTAAGCATATAATGTTCCCAAAAGAGTAAAT
This sequence comes from Viscum album, assembly GCA_963277665.1. Lineage (NCBI taxonomy): Eukaryota > Viridiplantae > Streptophyta > Magnoliopsida > Santalales > Viscaceae > Viscum > Viscum album. The sequence goes on along the minus strand of OY728119.1, from coordinate 762,338,108 downwards.
GTCTTCTAAAATATCCTTTATCACTTAATAACCAAATCAGTTTCTAATACTAAGTTTATCCTTTTGATAAAAAATAAGTTCCCAAAAACAATTAATTATTAATCCATAAAATCATTTAACTAAAAAATAATATGTCATACTAACTAGGGACTTCACATGTCTAGTGGTAGCTGATAAATCCCTATCACACATGGGTTAAGGGTTCGATTCTTACAGCTTTTTCAGTCATGATGAGTTGTCACATGGTCTGTGAGTTGTTATTTTTTAGAAACTATAAAATTTTAAAACATTTCCAAAAATGAGGTAAATTCCTAAAAAATAACCATAACATATTTTAACAACAAATGATATCTCATACCTCATATTTTCATCCCAAAATGTAGTAACCTATAATTCCCTCAAATTCAAGGATCATATAATCCCAAAAGGTTACATAAAACTATATCCATAATGGAAAATATAATTACTCATTTAATAACATTTTCACATATCAAACTTCAGTGTTACACTTAATCAAAAAAGTTTTAAAAATTACTCTTATCATTAATACATTTAAACATATCATCATCCATAGATCCAACATAACTCATCAATTACAAAAATTTAGACATCATAATCATCAAACATTAATCATGTTCCCTTATCCATGTTTTTCATCTTATTATTTTATACTTTACTCCAACAATGAAATCTGTCATAATTTCTTAAGATATCAGTAATGTAAAAACATGACATATAAAATAATCCATACCATTCATAGGTCATTTTTAGTTTCATCATATTCAATTTGAATGGTATTAATAATTGGATAACAAAAATTTGTATAATCATACTAATCCAACTACAAAAAAATTATTCGTAGGACAACTATTTGTATAATGTTCATCGAAACAATATTTAAAACATTCAATTGATCCTTCAGAAAGAACATATTTCCCTTTCCAAGAGTCAATGGGCTGCATCCTTTTTCTAGGGAAGGTTTTTTATTCATAACCTTCATTACCACATTTGAATCCTATTATCACATATTTGAATCTTTTTCCAAAGTGTTTATTTCCACATACAAGATACATAGGTTATTGAATATACTTTCCTTTATTATTATTACATGAACATCTATTGGTATTCATTTCTTGAATATATGATGATATGAAAAATCACTATGGTTAAAGTGGGAAATCATGACTCCAGATAGTTAATTAAGAATAACCACATGATTTCACATTGCATCTCCGTTTTCATTCGGTTTCTCAATCAGAAAAACACTGTAATTTCCTTCATATACATTGTTACATTAGTGGCTATTAGATCAAGCCATTTACTAAAACAAAAATGGTTAGTGTGAGTATATCAGTAAAATCATTATGTACTATCTTATAATGAGGCTATACACAAAGATATACTAATTCTTATTATCATAAACTCATTCGATTTATCTAAAATTTCTATGACTCTTTATAATATGATACAATTATGATTATGTTACTTATGCTTAAATAACACCCTAACATATAAAGTTATCTAAACTGACCTCTGATACCTACTATAAATCCCCAACCTTAAACATTAAATAATCTTGAATTTAGTTCATAATTCACATTGATTATCTTTTTAGGTTTAGATATTTGTGGAATTAGGTAATAACCTATACAAAACATCTTGAATAATACAGGTAGACACATATACCTAGTATCAAATCTTTTCATAAAATAAAAACTCTTAAAAAAGAAACTTGTTTAGTTCCATGTTTTTAATAGAATGATTTTAAGTGGTTCCATCCTTGACCCTATTCCACCGTAATTCCTATGAAAAACATTTAAAAATATTGGGATGAGCATAAAAAATCATTAAGGTATACACAAAAAATAAAACCTATTAATTTTCCAAATGTCAGGTAAACCATGAATACTTAATCATAATATAATACATTTCACCATGAAGAAGTAGAAAAAAAACATCACTAAATGTAATCTCATTTCATACCCTATTTATATCCAAAATATTGCCCTAAATCAAATAGAAAAAAACATATAACATATAAAGTTAACTTGGGTCATAAACATATTGAAATTGAATAACAATACGATCGACATCCACGCATATCACTAAATAGGATGGACATACGAACGACTTCCATACCCAATGCATTTGAGGTTATATGGAAACCACCCATACATGGTTTATCACAGAACAACCCATCATATGGTTTATCAGGCAACCACCCGTCAAATGTCCAATTACCATTATATAATCATAAACATAAAATATAGAAAATCTCATTATTTCACTAAAAAATTTCATTTGAAATTAAAAGAAATCATTTCATGATATTAAAATAATAAATCCATTTCAGAAACCATTTTCAATAAATAAATCCAAAAATATAATAGGGTATTACTTTTCCTTTTAAAAAAATTAACGCATATAGAAAAAGACAAATAAATATTACATTGGCGATCATGTCATTTTCAACAAAAAATGTTAAAAAAATTTGTTTTTTAGTAAAATGCTTCATAGATAAATTATTCCATTTGAATGAAAGTAAAATTCAATGATTTTTTTATACACTGTGTAAAAGAAGGGGGTTTATATTATCAAAATATTCCTCAGTAAAAGGAGATTGAGACAAAGTCCCATATAAATATCATTTTGTAAATAAAATAGACTGATTAAGTGTATTATCTATAATTACACATAAATAAAGTAAAAATACCAGATAGGATATAAAAATTTAATTCCCACAAAATCATAGAATGATATAATTAAGAAGTAGCATATTAACCCCAAGAATAAAAATTGTGTTAAGAAGTTCCCTTACATCAAGTTCGAATTGTCTCGTATGATCCTTTTTTATACCGAATAATAAGCATAAGTTAATTTATAATTTCATCATAATATTTCTCATGTTTATTTTTCCATTTATATAACTTATTACCAAGATATAACTATTATTTACGTATTTGAGTTCATATCTGACATTTTTCCGATCTTCGGAACTTGAGTCAAAAATGAGCTTCCTATAATTTGAAATTGTCCATGTGGTCAAAATTAAATTATCTACAGAATTATATTAATTACTTATATATACTATATATCATATATATTCATTTTATATGTATTTATAATAGTCTATAGCATTTAGATATAAGAAATAAATTTCACTATTCATGGAAATGGTAAGCCATACGTACAAATCAAGGCTACTTTCATTTATTTTTCATATTTAAAGGAAGAAAAATAAAATGACACATAGTTATATTTTAATTAGAGTATAATAACATATATATGTTCATTAAATCTATCATTTATTTGTTTATTTATGAAATGACCAAGTCATATACCTGAGGGGTGAAGGACCCCAGGACACCATGAGAGGGGAGGGGTGAATCAGGGTGACAACTTTTTCTTCTTATTGTTGTGGATCTTGTTCCCACGTTGGTAGGAACTTGTTGAACCTGTAATATGAGAAAGATCAAAAAGAAAACAAGCACACACATAGAGAATACAAAGACCTTTTTACTTGGTTCACCACTAAGGGCTACGTCCAAACAGCATACGCCGACAAGTTGTCGGTCGTACCAAAAACCACTAAGCTTCACTAGCTGGAGATTACAATTGTTTGGGCACAGTCACTCTGTCCCAGGCTCACTGCCTTTACAAAGGTTCTGAGATAGCTCACTGCTTCCCTCGGGTCACTCCCGTTGACTCCCCCTGGCTCACTACCATTGGTGAAGTCACACTCAGTTTATAGACGTGAAGGTCTCTTCAATTGATAGTCATGAAGTTCATTGTCTCCTGTTCAGTATGAGACTTTTCTTGCATCAGAGTCCTGATTTTAATTCTCTGTTAAGATCTAAATTCCAACCACTGATGAATACCCCCTTTTCCCTTGTCCACAGGGTAAACAACCTTTGGAAAAGGCCTTCGCAAATTACCCTACTCCGCGAGGCTCCCAATATTGCAAAGCTCAAACAAGCCTTCGCGGAGCCCCTTCCATTTCGTGAAGCTCAATCGAGAAGCTCAATCGCGAAGCACTATCGTGATGCTCCAGCCTTCGCAATGCTTGGCTATCGTGAAGCTCCTACCTCTTCGCAATGCTCACTGAGCCAACGTGGGGCGCTCGTCTTTCGCGGAGCTAGAATAGTCGCCGCGAAGCTCCTCTTTCGTGAAGCACGCTGCCTTTGCGAGAGACCTTTGCGAACCGAGAGAAAAGGACTTTCTATGAAAAACTCTCTGATTCTCTTGAGGGGGTCGGCCTCTATTTATAGTTGATTCCACCGACCCTCAACCCTTCCGTGTGAAGTCAACGCCATGTCATCTCAAATCGCGAAGCTCCAAATATTCCGCCGGAATTCTGTCCAAATTGCGAAGCACCACAGCACTTTGCCATTCGCGAAGCTTGACGTACTCATGAAGAATCACTGTCATCATTCCTTCGCGCCTTCGCTGCGAAGCTCCCTCGCAAAGCCCTTCATCGCCGCGAAGCTCTCCAGCCACTGCCGTTCGCGAAGCGTGACGTAATCGTAAAGGCTCACCGCCTCTATTCTTCTGCTCTTCACGAAATCCAGTCCATGCATCCCATCTTTGTGAAATTCATGTCTTTTGCATATTAAATCATGATCTTCATGGAAGTCATATTTTCACAATGCTCACCAATTTCCAAATTTTGGACCCCAAAAATTTGGCAAACACTGGGAAATGGCGCCACCGTCAATACTGTTGTGTGCTTGAACGGTATGATCTCTTTGCTTGTACACGATCCGAACTTCCATTGATGATTGAAAACAAACACAAACCACACTCCAAATCATGCATAGAAGACCATGGTTCCAACAATCTCCCCCTTTGGGTTTGTTGGCAATTAGAAGAAAAATTCAATAGATCTTCATCTATGTGAAAACCAAACAAAAAAAAAAGGAATCAACCCAGCCAACACTCTATGTCTACATGAGAAATGATCAGTGTAGAAAACAAGAGAGGAGGCTTGAATTGGGTTCCACTATTTTCCGTCTCATTCTTCTCATCACAGAAGTTGGCTGAATTTATTCCTTCTCCTTTCTCCCCCATTGGCAATAAATCCAAAAACCAGTAAAACTTCTCACGTTTAGCTCAAACCATACTCCCCCTGGATAGTATCTCCCCTATAAACCTGCATCATATCCATAAACAGATTAAAAAATTTAAAACAAATGGGGAGAGGGGTATTCCGTATCCTCCTTATGCACTGGGAGGTGGTCGAACACTGAGGTTCAACCGATGCTTCTCAAACACAGCCGCTGACAGTGGCTTTGTCAGGATATCAGCCACTTTCTCATCTGTTCCCACATGATCCAATCTAATCATGCTTTTCTCAACTATCTCTTTGATAAAGTGATACCTGATTTCAATGTGTTTTGTTCAAGAATGCTGAACAGGATTCTTCGTAAGATCAATTGCGCTCTTATTGTCACAGTAAATCACCATTGGTTGCGTCACCTTATCGCCAATGTCAGTTAATTGCTGCTTCATCCATAGCAGTTGAGTGCATGCCTTTGTGGCAGAGATATACTCGGCATCAGTAGTACTCAGAGAAGTACTTTCTTGTTTCTTGCTCAACCAGCCAACACATTTCTGCCCAATATAGAAAGCTCCACCACTAGTGGACTTTCTGTCTACTACATCACCAGCCCAGTCATCATCAGAAAATGCTGATAACTCACTGTCCCTTCCTGCAGCAAAAAATAACCTGATGTTATGTGTACCTTTAATGTACATCATGATTCTTTTTACTGCTGCCATATGTTCCTCCTTGGATTACACTAAAAGCGGGCCGCAAGGCATGTTGCAAATACAATATTTGGCCTTGTCACAGTCAGGTATAGTAGGCTTCCAATGATCCTCCTGTACATGGTGGTATCAAAAGAGTTTCCATCCTCATGCTTTCCAAGTTTAGTTCCAACTGCAATCGGAGTTGACATTGGTTTGGAGTCTTGCATATTGAACTTCTTCAGCAACTCTTTTGCATATTTTTCCTGAGAAATGAAATTGTATTCCTTCTTTTGAATCACTTGCAGCCCCAAGAAATATGTGAGCTCCCCAATCATAGACATTTCAAATTATGATTTCATGTGGTTGGCAAATTCATCCACTGATTTCTGCCTTCTGCCACCAAATATGATATCATCAACGTAGACAAGAACCATGAATTGATCTTTTGGAGAATTATTCACATAGAGATTGTGATGAACTCCTCCTCTTTTGAATTCCAACTTCTTGAGATATGAGTCCAGCCATGAGTACCATGCCCGTGGTGCCTGCTTCAAACCATATAGAGATTTCTTCAGTTTACAGACCTTTGTTTCATCAGTACCCAAAACAAAGCCCACTGGTTGTTCAATGTAGACTTCTTCTTCAAGTACACCATTCAAGAATGTTGTCTTGACATCCATTTGATATAATTTATATCCTCTTTGGAGTGCCATGTCAAGGAAAAGCTTGATTGACTCCAGTCTAGCCACTGGAGAAAAGGTTTCTTCAACATCAATGCCTTCAATCTGGGAGTATCCTTTACATACCAGTCGTGCCTTGTTTCTGATGACACTTCCATGCTCATCAAACTTATTTTTGAAGATCCATTTGGTACCAATCACATTGTGACCATCAGGTCTCTGGATAAGATCCCATGTCTGATTCTTGTCAATCTGATCTAATTCATCATTCATGGCTTTCCCCCAAGATTTATCTTTTGCAGCTTCTTCGAATGAGGATGGCTCTAAAACTGATAGAAATGCAGATTGTGTGGTATTCCTCATCCTTCTTGTTTGAGTGGGTGCACTCCTATCCCCAATTATATTGGATGGATCAATCTCAGCTCTTTGATTTCTCCTACGAGGTTCAGTAGTATTCTCTTCAGCCATAGTTTCTTCTTCATATTCTTCTTCTGAGTCAACATCTTGATGTGACTGCTGGGTGTTTTGAACAGCTTCCTCTATTTCTGCATTTTTATTTTATTCACGTTCACATTCTTCCCAACCTTCTATCACATCAGCATATGACGTCCTTAAAGCATTTGTGGTTTTCTCTTCAATTATCTTAACATCACTGCTTTCCACAGTCCTTCCCAAACGCTTGTTGAAACATTTGTAGGCTTTTCTGTTTATTGAGTAACCGAGGAAAATTCCTTCATCTGCATTGTTGCCATATTTCCCTTGATTTCCTTCTTTGTTCCTAATGAAGCATTTACTTCCAAAGACACGAAAGTATTTTAGAGAAGGCTTCCATCCATGCCACAATTCATATGGTGTCTTCGTCTCACCCATATAAAGTCCTGTTTGATTCTAAATGTACACTGCAGCTTGAACAGCCTCTTTCCAGTAATGTCATGGAATACGACTCTCAATCAGCACAGTTCGTGCCATGTTGTTCACCTGTCGATTCCTACGTTCAACAACTCCATTTTGTTGTGGATTTATCACAGCAGCTACCTCATGATGTATCCCATGCTTCTCCAGATAATTCTCAAATTCAATGGACGTGTGTTCTCCTCCATTGTCAGATCGCAACACTTTGATTGTTCGTCCAGTATCATTCTCGGCAATTCACCGATATGTTTTCATGCAGTCAAGGACTTGTCGTTTCCTGTGAATGACCATCACACATGCCATTCTACTGTAATCATCTATGAAAAGGACAAAGTACCTTTCTCCATGAGTTCGGGCAACATTTATTGGCCCACAAACATCTGTATGAATCAAATCAAGAAGGTGATATGCTCTTTTCTTCTTTGGCCGATATGAACTGTAGACCAGCTTCCCACGAATACAAACATCACAAGATTTTTCACGCTCATGCTTCAGGTTGGGAATGTCCATGACAATTATCAATTTTGATATTTGCACCATGTCTTGTTGATTGATGTGTCCTAGTCTCCGATGCCACAAATTGTTTTCTTCTTCAATAGTCCTGTAACATAAAATTTCTTTACTATCAACATGATATAAGTTTCATTCTGTTCTTCATCCCTTCATAAGTGAATTTCCAGTCTTTCCCTTGATAGTGCAGCCTTTCTGATTAAACGTGACTATAAGTCCTGAGTCACAGAGTTGACTCACGCTGAGGAAATTATGACGTAGGCCATCTACGTAAAGGACTTCAGTCTTCTTTAGCTCTCCATTAGCTAATTAGGTACTTCCACTCCCTTTTATTTTCAGAGCCCTGTCATTACCAAATCTTACTGTACCATCGACATTCCTTATGATATTCATTAGTAGGTCGGCATTACCTGTCATATGAGATGAACAACCGCTATCCAAAATCCAGGTACTATTGTTCTCTGTAGCTTTGAGGGTCACCTCTTCAAGGTTGGATTTCTTAATCTACTTCTATTCCTTCCATGAGACATTAGATCGAGTATAGAGAACTGATGGTCTTTCAATTATCTCTTCTGCATACCCAGGTTCTTCATAGTCAAAGTCTTCTTTGAGAGGTGAAAACATTTTTCAAAGAGAAACATTGTCTTGCTGAAGAGACTTGACTTGTCTTGAACATCGGTATGAGGTGTCCATGTCCCTTCTCTGCCTGCAATTAGCGGCCTTATGACCAAAGTTATAATAAAAAAAACAATATCCAGAGAAATTATTTCTTCTATAAGAATTAGGATATGAAATTGTTCTCCTTTGTTGAGCTTCTATATCTTCTCCATTCAGATATCTTCTTGCCTCTTCACAATATGACATGGTATGGCCCAGATAGCCACAGAACTGACATTGCATTAGAGGAAATGTCTTCTCACTTTAATTTCTCCTCAAACCTTCTTCCTTGGGAGAATAGTAAGACTGTTTGTCATTTCTGAATGTTTGAGGATAATTTTTAGGTCCCCTTTTAGTTTGGATTGAGGGTTCCTTTTTCGGAACTCTAGGAAACGTTTCAACATGTTCAACTTTCATCTTATCTTTCTTTTGGATCTTTTCACTTCCAGCAGTTGATGTCTCAGCCTCACGTCCAATTCCACTCTTTCCCATGAAAGCGGGTCTTTGATCACTCAAGATTTTTCCAACCCCATCTGAACCACACTTGGATCTTGCTAGTAATTCTGCATCTGAGAATCTTCTAAACTGTATTTTCTTCCTCGATTCTTTTGGAACTGATTCAGTCTCCAGTTTACTCGATAGAGTAACTACTTCCTCCTCAAGACCATCAACATTCTTGGATTTTTCATCCAGTCTGGAGGGGAGGTCATTGATGACCTTTTCCTATTCTTCAATTCTCAGCTTCAGATCTACTACATCATCATTACTTTCAATTATTTTAGACTGTACCTTCACAAATTCTTTTAGTCGTTCAATTTTAGCTTCAAGTTGATCAACGTATTCAGTTGATTCTTCTACAATTGATTTCCACTTACTGCAGATCTTACATTTAATCGTGAGCTTACTAACCGCATCCTTAAGTTGCATCTCAGGATCTACACAAGTTATCAGTTGTTTTTCTCCTTCAGTATCTTCTGGATTTTCAACAGTGGCCATCATAGAAGCATGGTTCCTAGTTTTGTATTCTGGTTCTTCTTCATCACAGAATTCATTATCATCTTCTTCCTCTTCACAGACAAAACTATTTCTTTGCATTTTCTTACCAGATTTGAAGTCTCCCTTTCTGAAGAACCTTCTCTGAGGCTTCATGAAGTTTTCATCCTCACTATCTTCATCATTGATCATTTTTAAACACTGAGAAGCAATGTTCCCATCTTTTCCACAACGGAAACATGTGAGAGGTAACTTCCCTTTGAATTTCCCTTTCCCCTTCTGGAACTTCTTTGAAATGAGATAAAGAATTTCTTTCTCTTCTTCATCTGCACCGCTACTATCCTTTTAGATTTTCAGTTTATCCATGGCCTTGAATGACATTTCCTTGCTCACCCGAGTCGTAGCATCTTCAGGTTTCACTCTCATTTCATATGCTACCAAACTGCTCAGTAGATCATCTAGAGAAAGTTTGGAAAGATCTCTTTCCTCAAGGGCTGACACCATCGCATTATAAAGAGGTGGAAGACTTCTCAATATTTTCTTTACAATATCAATGTCTTTGATTTCTTCGCCTAGACCCCAAATAGCTGCAACCACTTTAGTAATTCAATTGAAGAAAGAGTCTACATTCTCGTCTGGATGCATCTTCAGATCATCAAACCGATTGTGCAGCACTTGTAGTTTCGCCTCCATCACTTTGCTATCACCTTCATAAATATTCTCAAGTTTATCCCACATGGATTTTTCTGAGGTGAAATTCATCACCTTTAGGTAGATCTGATCAGAAAGGGCTGAAGTGAGTGCATTTTGTGCTTTAGCATATGCATCAAGAAGTTTCCTTTCTATTTCAGTCATAGCAAGGCCTGTTGGATCAGTGACTTGTATTCCTTGCACAGTAGAAAAGAGAACTTCCATTCCAAGAGATCTCAGATGAGATCTCATTCTGTTCTTCCAGATCTGGAAATTGCTTCCATCGAAGGGAGGGACTCCCCTGACATTGACCGCATTTTCCATGAAAAAAAAGTCATATTCAACACCAGCAACCTTTAACCTCCCTCTGATACCACTTGAAGGACCCTGGGACACCCTGAGAGGGGAGGGGTGAATAAGGGTGACAACTTTTTCTTCTTAAGTTTGGGATCTTGTTCCCACGTTGGTAGTAACTTGTTGAACCTGTAAGATGAGAAAGATCAAAAAGCAAACACGCACACACATAGATAAGACCTAGCCCTTTTTACTTGGTTCACCACTAAGGGATACGTCCAAGGAGCATATTCCGACAAGTTGTCGGTCGTACCAAAAACCACTAAGCTTCACTAGCTGGAGATTACAATTGTTCGGGCACAGTCACTCTGTCCCAGGCTCACTGCCTTTACAAAGGTTCTGAGATAGCTCACTGATTCCCTCGGGTCACTCCTGTTGACTCCCCCTGGCTCACTACCATTGGTGAAGTCACACTCAGTTTATAGACGTGAAGGTCTCTTCAATTGATAGTCATGAAGTTCATTGTCTCCTGTTCAGCATGAGACATTGCTTGCATCAGAGTCCAGATTTTAATGCTCTGTTAAGATCCAAATTCCAGCCACTGATGAATACCCCCTTTTCCCTTGTCTACAGGGAAAACAACCTTTGAAAAAGGTCTTCGCAAAGTACCCTACTCCGCAAGGCTCCCAATATTGCAAAGCTCAAACAAGCCTTCACGGAGCCCCTGCCATTTCGTGAAGCTCAATTGAGAAGCTCAATCGTGAAGCACTCTCGTGATGCTCCAGCCTTCACAATGCTTGGCTATCGCGAAGCTCCTGCCTCTTCGCAATGCTCACTGAGCCAACGTGCGGCGCCCGTCTTTCGCGGAGCTAGAATAGTCACCGCGAAGCTCCTCTTTCATGAATCACGCTGCCTTCGCGAGAGACCATTGCGAACCGAGAGCAAAGGACTTTCTCTGAAAAACTCCCTGCTTCTCTTGAGGGGGTCGGCCTCTATTTATAGGTGATTCCACCGACCCTCGACCCTTCCTCATGAAGTCAAAGCCACGTCATCTCAAATCGCGAAGCTCCAAATATTCCGCCGGAATTCTTTCCAAATCGCGAAGCACCATGGCACTTTGCCGTTCGCAAAGCTTTACGTACTTGTGAAGAATCACCGTTATCATTCCTTTGTGTCTTCTCTGCAAAGCTCCCTCACAAAGCCCTTCATCACCGTGAAGCTCTCCAGCCACTGCTGTTCGCGAAGCTTGACATAATCGCAAAGGCTCACCACCTCCATTCTTCTTCTCTTCGTGAAATCCATTCCATGCATCCCATATTAGCAAAATTCATGTCTTTGCCATATTAAATCATGATCTTTATGGAAATCCTATTTTCACGATGCTCACCAATTTCCAAATTTTGGACCCCAAAATTTTGGCAAACACTGGGAAACGGTGCCACCGTCAATACTGTTGTGTGCTTGAACGGTATGATCTCTTTTCTTGTACAAGATCCGAACATCCATTGATGATAAACAACAAACACAAACCACACTCCAAATCATGCATAGAAGACCATGGTTGCAACAAGGGGGTGGTAGTCCACACATCCTCAAATGAAGTTATTATATTTAAACAACAAGAAAACCAAACAATTATTACTTAAATGACAGTTACAGATGCATTGATAAAAATAAAATCATATATATCATATATAATTATAGTTTTATCATAATTTCCACCATAAGTGGTGGTAAGAGAAGATTGAACAATCATTGTTTCGTGAGGTAGTAGTTCACCGTCTACAGAAACAGTATGTTCTATAGCTATTAGACAGAGGTGTCTGTATGTGTAGTTAAAATAATTCTCAAAAAAATAACCTAGTATATTTAGGATACTGTTTCTGTTATAAAATAATTTAATAAAGAGAGTTTAGGCAGTTGGAGAGGGAAAATAAATGAAAGAATATTAAGAGAAGACATTACCTCAAATTGGGTAACTCTTTTTGATTTAAGATAAAAAAACATTCATTAATTTCATTCATCCCAATGTAATGATTCTAGGAGGAATATATTTATGTTTTGAGCTTATTTAGGAAGATTTTGGATGATCCAATTGGGCTTGATATGTGTTAGTAAGGGTTAGGGGTTGTGTCCTTTTAAAAGACAGAGGCGAGGCACTTTAAAAATGTTTGAAAATATTATTTTATTACTAATTTATTTTCAACTTATAATAACACAATAGTGAAATATTTAGAAGATAATATGATTAAGGGTTGATATCCTATCATCCAATTGATATTATAAATTTTTATGTCAAGAAAAGTAACCTTATCTTTTTTTCTTTAACCCTTTGTAAACTAGTTTCAATTTTACCATGTCTTCTTGTATTTTCATAATATTGGGTTACCATAGTTATTATAAAATGACAGGAGACCCAAAAATAGATCATTAATGACATTTGTAACATCATATATGTCATTTTCCGAAATATTACTATTTTAAGACTAATATATCATTAAAAAAATATTAATTGTTTTAAAAACTCATTCATGTAAATTTTTATTCTATTCATATGATAACATTTTTAAAATCTATAACAACATTATAATTTAGAAAAAAACATCATAAATTAAATGATAACAAGTCATAATCATCCATAAAATCTGTGTATTGCATAAAATGATTCCAAAGAAATTTATTTTAGTATTTATAATCACATTTATTTAAATTTTTCATTAATAAGGTAACCACTACATTACCATTGTGTCATAAATCAATATATTTATTTGATGTATTAAAATTATAAATAAAATACCATTATTTAGTAAATCTTTTTATAATTATAATAAATATTTATATTATAATATATCACCTATATAACCTCATATAATGTTTTTATTAAAAGATAGATGTTTTAATTATATTTTCCTTAACATTAAATTAAATATCATTTTCACACAACATTAGGCCCATGGGGTCATAAAATAGACCAATTGATGACCATGGTGGAATATATCTCATATAATATGGTTAAGACATGAGTTAGGGTAATTTAATATTATTATAATATTATTTTTACACTTATTTACCTTATTTTCCTTTTAACCATGTTAAATAAATTATTTACTGAAGTTACAATTAATAATATATAAATATAAAAGGTACATATTTACTAAATTTGCACCTGCTGAGTCCAAATATAGTATTTATTTTTTTCAATTTTAAAACACAGATGTTTTGGAAATTAATTTAAAATTAATTCTTGTTGTTAACAGAAAAAATATGTTTTTAAGAAGTAAAAACTTCCAAAAGGTTGACATGTGTTTAAGTCCAATTAAAATTTGAAATTAATTCCAACATCCAATATTTTTATAAACAATAAAAAAATAATCTAATTAAACATTAAAACCAAATAAAAGTAAAATATAATCATATAAATAAATCACATTAAAAGAGAGTTTTGACATAAAATGTATTATTTTTCACTATTCATTGAAATATGATATTTATCATAAAAAGGCCTAAAATTTACCTAAAGTAAATTGGGATATCCAACTTCTAAATAAGAAGTGTATTTTTTCAAATGTAACATATAAAAGTTAAAAAAACATCATTTGAAAAGTGTTCTCAATCAAAAGGTAGTAAATCGACCTTTAAAATCTTACTCGAGTATTTAATGCTTAAAATCAAATTCATTCTTATTTAAATAATATAAAATTATTTGATAAATATAAATACATTTCACAAACATGTTTAATCATAATCTAGTTATCTATGTTCATTCCCAGTAATACAATGGCTATGGGTTAACTACCTTTTAAAATAATAATAATAATATATTATCTTTCAGTATAACTCAAAGTTGTGTGCAACATATGATTTCAAAGAAACTCGTTGTTTCTTGATGAGTAAACAATCGAAAAATATTGTCTTATTTAACATAAATGTAATAAAATAATAATAAATATTAATAGATATGAAAAATTATTATTCAATAAATACATGGGTCTTTACAGTTAATCATAATAATTTAAATTATTTATACTGATTAACGTAAATAGAGTTTTTTTAGTTGTTAAAATTTTACATAGGATGATAAATATAGAAAAAAACATGTCCAGAATATAATGGAAATATATATTTCAATAGTATAATCCCTTTTCATGAAAATTTAAAATTATTGGATGAACATTTTGTAATGGATACCTCTCAATAGTGTTTACCTTTTTATATTTACAAGAATTCAAATCCTCACCCATTATATAAGGACACTCACCAATTCTCGTCATCACACCTCTCAAGCACTATGGATCATCAAAATCCTAAACAAATAATCTCAAAAAATCCTTAATTTAATTATAGAATACTCTTTTTTGGTATAAATAGAACCAAGGAATTCCTTTGGATCATTCCAAAAGAAGTTACCTGAAAAAGAGGTAACATTCGTCAACAGGCATTTCCATTTTATTTATTTATACACCCATTTAATTCATATTTTTCCATGATTATATAAAAAATTAGAATCCAGGAGATAATGATATATTATAATTTTTTCGGTTTTACCTACACCTACACAAAATTCCATCGATTTTTTAATGAACATATCATTCTTGTGTATGAAGTGCATACCCTATGCGAAAAGTTTTAATTCGTTTTCCGTTCCACCTCTCTTAATTGGGAAATATGATGTAAATACAATTATTATATTATATTAATGATATTTATTATGTATTTATGCTTATTTAATTATTATATAAAACCAAACATCATGTTTTCCATTTTAAAAAATATAATATCTTCATTTGTGGATGTGTGAATTAACATTTCGTCAATGTGATATGATTCAATCAAACATAAGAAGAAATGTATTAAGTGTGGGTGTAGATAAATTCAAGGATACAAGTGAAGAAATATTTATATAGTAATGATAATATATATAAATATAAATATAAATATATTTCATTTACTTTCTTTCTTCCAATATGAAAATAAAACAAATACAATGTTCATGTCTACGTACGACCAACCCTCTCCATGAATAGTGTAGTCCATTTCTTATTTATATAGTTAATTTATTATTCTAAATAATTATATAATGAATATATATTATATTTATATCATGTTTTAAATTATATAAATAATTATATATTTATATAGTTTACATTATCGAGAATAACAAAGAGAAATTATATGAAAAAAAAAGCGGATATTACCCAAAACATAAAATTCACATGAAATTGTTTATAAATGGGTAATATAAAGTCATATTAAAATAATATATTGTATGATATACAATCATACGGTTATGTGAAATAAATAAAATAAACATATAGTTATTATAAAGGATTTTTTAACATATATTAAAAAATTCAAGACATCAGGTAAGGGTTTTCTAGTCTCACTTTTATTTCAACAGGGCTTCTGACTTATTCACATGTTATTTATTTTGTGTGATGTATATACTACCCATTAATGTATTTTATGATTAGTTTATTTGAATTTTTTTTATTAACATTTATTTTTTATGAAATTTCATTAATTGTGTTATGGTTTAAATTCTACCAAATAGATAATGTAATTTTCTATCGACATGCCTTTTTAGATACATGCCATATTATGAACCTATATTTATAATGTGGTATTCTACCATTAAAATTTTTATCTCAGGAATATCGCTATTTATTTTATATTTTATTATTCAGGTAATTTTATTATTTTATGGGTATTATGATTCAATTTTACCAAAGTGGTAGTATTTTATTATTACAATCTCATTAATTATTTGAATTGTTTATGATTATTCTTCCATTAACAGCATATTTTGATCCATCTACCAATAAAAATCATGAATTATATACTCATATGGGTTTTCAAAACATCTTAAAGTAATGTACCTATATTTATTATCATTGTTACATACCATAATTATAAGTGTTTTTAAAAAACCTATACTTTCTCTCCCTCACTACATTCAGACTTATATTTTCATTCAATATTATGTTTTCTATAAAAAAATTAAAAAATGTTGTATTCTGATTTTTAAAGAAAATTTTTTCAATGTTTCACCTTTTAAATAATATTTCTTTAAAAACGAATTTTATTTTCCCTTTATGATCATGTATCTTTTCTTATATTATTACTTTTCAAAAGAAATTTTGGTATGTAAGGATTTATCCACCATCATGGCCATCATTTCCTTAGAATATCCATTGAGGGATTACAAGGTTAATTTCAATGTAATTTTTTAGTTACTATTATTTAAATTTATTTTCACAAACAGTATTTCATAGATAGTAGATTTTTTTATGTTTAAAATGTGATTTATATTATTTTTAAAGCATCCATTATAATTATTCAAAAAAAAATACAAAGAAAAATATTTCCAATATTTTTTCAGATTTAAAAACCATTTCTCAAATTTAAATGGTTATTTTCCCCACGAATGTTTATAACTAACATGTAGTGATTATTATATATTTTATTAACTAGTTTTCAATGAATAGTATTTTTGATGTTTTTTATTTAAAAATTGATTTTAAAGGAAATGATTCTTTCCTTAAGAAATTATCTATGAAATCTTTCAAAATAATTTAATATAAATGATGAATTATTTATAAATACTTTTTTTATTTTTTGTGGATATCATCAAAAAACCACTGAAATTATATCTTTAAATTTTTTAGGATTATGATTATATGTTTTAAATGAAAGCTATTTCATTTCCAAATTTTATATCATGATAGAAATATTATAAAACCCACTTATTTCCATGTCTATTATGTGATTAAATTATTATAAAACCTATTTCCTTTCTATAGGTTATGATATGATGAAATTTTTATAATACTAATTTAATTTAGTGGTTCATGATATGATATATGATTATGATATTGCAGAACATGAATGAATAATTTCATTATATGATGGGTGGGACTCATAATTATCTCTAAATAATTTGGTAATGATTTATATCTAATGAGGAAATAATGATAAAAAAGTCAATACACTTAATCTACAATGAAAAATGATTGATCCCTATTTCAAAAGGGGAAATAGGTGTGTCGATGTCCAAAAGGGGAAACCAGAATGTACAAATACATAATAGGAAAGAGGTATTTCTTGAACCCCAATATAAAATATCTGTCTCCAAATAAACAATAAGAAATAGTTTTGTCCTGATATGTAATGGGGAACATGTATTTATTGATCCACTAGTGTATAAATTAGTTTCTTGATCAACTATGTTGACGGTCTTGGAAGTCAACATTGATGCTTAATATGGTTTTGAATATATATAGTGATTACATACATATATGACATAAGTATTTGGTTCATAATTGATTTATAGTTATTTATTACCCTTATGATTGAAACATTAAAAACGTAGAATCATTATTCCAGGACACATGTGTATAATATTTGATTTTTAAGGAATGATATTTAAATTTTATTATCATGTTATCATACCACTAAGATCATGTCATCCTTATATATCTACATTATTTATGCTTATTGATAATCTAATATCACTTTATCTTATTTTTCCATTCCCCTTTTTATAAAGAATTAATTTAAGTATAATTACTAATGGGAGAGATCTCTATGAGAAACATTGAAGATCTTTCAAAAAGTTATATGATGTTGTTTCATTTTACAATGACACTAAATTATTATGGTCCTTGGATGTTTACATTTTTAATATTCTTAATGTTTACTAATACATGTAATATACATATATGTGAATCCTATCTCATTGTAGATATATAGAAGGTAAAGGAGAAATCGAAGGTGAATAGGTAATGTTATAAATTGTAATTGCCTCAGGTGACACAACTATTGTACCAGATAAATACAAAATGGCTTCATGATGTTCAAAAAATCTATTATAATATTTTCAACTCTCTTGCAATCACCAATGAATCCCTTCTATCTGCCATAAATAGGGCAAAACATTGAGTTATGAGTTTAATATGGTATATCTAATCCTGGAAGGCCCTATTAACAAATGACATTCCTATGTTAGATTATATAAAAATAATAGAGGGATTCAACTCATGATTTATATATATTTTATAAAGGTATAATTTTATAAACTTATTATGGTTTCCCTATCAATTTTTTCTTCATTAAAAACTTATTTTACATATTGACTTATATGTTTTCCATGATGTCTAATTTGGTTAAAATACTCTTGATGATATGTTTGAACATATTCCATAATGGAAAAACCCCCAAAATAACTATATATACAATCATCGAACCGTCGACTGAGGGAAAAGGATGTTTCAAAGAATATGTATAATAAATAAGAGGTAATGAATCCATCCTCTCTAAAAGTGTAGCCCGACTATTAATAAAATAGTTCAGCATCTCTTCTATAAAATATATCATAGATTCCATCTCACTGGAAAATATTAAATTATAAATTTAAAATTCATTATTCATTAACAACATCAATGATTAAATGATGAAAATATCTATCACAATGATGTTTTTTCCATCAACGTCAATTTTTTGAGTAATATGATGTTCCTAGGATCTCAGTATCCCACAAAAATCAGAATGTATCCTATCCCTCATGTTCACCAAATTTTAATTGGTAAAATAATCTAAAGGCACTAATGCAACAATATGATGAGTTTAGGGGACTCTGGTATCAATATTCATAATCGTGTTTCCATGATCTGATATAGTAGATAGGGTAACAGAGGGTAATTATTGAATCTCATATTAATCATCATTATCATTAAAAAAATATTCCTTTGTATATTATTTATTAGAATGTGATACAATTGGTCCCCCAGGATCTGTTGGACTAAATTGTAATCCTCACCACCATCATATCCATCATATTGATCATAAGATTATCAATGAATTATAAAACCGTATATGGGAACCCAATTTTATGCACCTTCAACCTCATCCTAAATTGAATCTGCACCCCTATGAACAAACATATTGTTAATAGAAACTAGGGATTCCTACTCCTAGTTAAATATGGTTGTCTCTTCAAAATAAAATATACCCTCACAAGAATATATAGCAAATCTTATTCTCTACACATACATTGTGGAACCAGAATCAATGTGAGATATATGTTGCTGATTTCCCTCAACACTGTAAACATCATTATCACCGTGAAGTTTGAGTTATGTTGTCCATCAACATTATCATCAAAATTTCCATCACCATTACCATCTTGCCCTTCCTCATCATCATCATTAGAACCATATAAAACATAAAAAACATCCTTAGTGATCTCATAGTAACTATAATTACATTTCCCACAAGAAATACTATTCTCCATATCATCTAATTCTCACAAAATATAATCACTATTTTGGAGAGAATAAGGTGTACAGACAGCTTTATAAAATATATAAAGACATTTATAAAAGTCAGGATAACTAAAATATTGAAAATGACTAGAAGCCACTTCAACATCATCCACTTTTTCTCTTATATCATCATTAAAAGAGTATTTTATAATATCATCTTAATGCAAGATAGGAACTACTATAATATTGGGTCGTTTATGGTTTTACATCGGTTAAAAATAATCTTATAGATTATCATCATCCTCAATAAAAAAAATTTCCACCGAGATTCTAGTTCACTTTAATTGTTTTATACATATTTTTTTCAATAATAATGCACAATAATAATTATCTCTGATTATTGTTATTCATCAACCAAGCCCTTGGATTCTAGCATAGTTGAGATATATATAGGGTTAATCAAACGATTCAACCTGGAAGATAATAAGAAAATATTCATGATATACTCTATAATAACAAATAGATATTAATTTTTTCCCCACTATTCATATTGAATACAAGTAAGAATATGAATGTCTAATTATTCTAAAATAAACATTCATAGGACATAGGATTTTCAAAATGAACTTGTACCAGAGTCTGAACTATAACAATCTAGTTCATTAGAAGAAAGAAATCTCATTTTATCATCTTATTTAACCGCAAACAGTGCATCCACATACAAAAAAAAGTACACAATCACAAGGTATTGAGCCTTGATAGTCATCATACATTCATTAGTGAGGTACATTGATACACAAATCCCACTATAATGAAGAAAAACAAATTTATTTTTCATTTATAATAGTTGAATAATATTTTTATTTTCAAAAATACATTACAATTAATATTTGTAAAATTCGTGAACAAGCCTCAGATAAAATGGACTGCTATTTCTATAGAAGCAATCTATCCATCCCTGGTCCTAGATCACCTCATTTAGAATTGTTTTTCATGAAAGCAACCATTCTATATATAATTTTTTCTCTATAAAATTATACATTTATCATACTTGGAGATTTATTTTTAATCGATATGATGAATCTATTCTCTTTGATATTTATTGTTATGACATGATATGATATGATGTGACTCTGAGGGGTTCTCAACTTTGACCATTTAATTGAAATGAAAGGTGAAGGATGATTTTGAGAAGGTTTATGCATTAAATAGAATGATGGGTGAAATGGTTTGAAGGGTTAGAAATGAGAAATATAGAGTGACTCAAAATTTATTTTACGTCATAATTTCTTCATTTTGGGATTTGAAATTAAAAATATAATAAATTATAACTAATTAAATAAAATAAAAATATAATGTAGTAAAATTATTATATTATGACCTATAGAAAAAGAGATTCTCCATCGATAGATAACTCTACAGTACATTACTAAATTATAGATCACCAACAGTTGATCACTAATAGTGGATCACCCAATAGTGGATCAAATCACCTAACGGTGGATCATTAATGGTGGTTTACCCATGTTGGCTTATCCAATGGTGTATTATTAAATGGTGTCTTATCCAAGGTAAGGATTAACCAAAATTTATCATTCCAAATTCAGGATTCATGTAGTTTACTCTCATATAATTTGGTTTTATGTAAAAATATCAGCAATATGATGATTATTCTTCTAAATTTATGAGTCATACAACCCTTTTAGAAATAATCTCACAAAATATAGATTACATAAATATTATGTTTCCTAGAATGATATATAGGATTAATATAAATATTTATACCAATATTGTGTCCACAATCTATAGGGATATGTCTAAATTGGTATAAAAATTTAGAAATGTGTGTTTTATCGATTAAATTTGTTCAAAGATTCATCATTTAGCTATGTATTCAACATTAGTAGTGGATAGTGAAACAAAATTTCAGATTTTACAAAACCATCATACTAGTGACTTGGCCAAAAGGTGGCATCTTCAATTGTTTATTCTTCACTCAAAATATATGAAACCAAAATCTATATCTAAAAGACTAACTAAGTAATTTTATTATTATTAAGGACAAAACCTTCTAAAATTGGATTTATATGTGAGTTATTCGAAATTATTTTTAACAAAAGGTAAATGTTATTATATAGTATTCTCTTGAAAATGAACATATATATATATATACTAAACATAATGTCTAGTTAAAAAGTGGTTATACATAGAAAGCATCAAATCATACATATGTACCTGGTTTGATCCACTCACATTATTATTTCATCATGACCCAACATATATCTGATACTCATGGAAGTATCACTACATTTGGAGTAATGAAAAATAAAAAATGTTCTTTAGATTAATTTCATTGATTTATGATAATTCCATATTTATTTTGAAAAACATTAAAACCAACAAAGAATTATAGTTCACCCATTATAGTCATTCGAAAATTTATTTGTGATTTTTTTAAAACATAATCAAATAAAAATTTTGGATGATTAAAAATAAATATAATAAATATAATTGTGAATAACTAAAAGACATTTGGAATCCAGATTATATATATAGTATTTTAATTTATACTTTTTTTTAAAAACCCATATAATTTAGAAAAGTGTTGACCCTGTCATACAATGATCTCAGAGCTGATTTTAAAACAAATAAAGCATTAGATAATTTAAAAATACGATTTAGAATATTTGGATTGCAAATATAGGGGTTGTACAAAAAAATAACCTTAATAATGTAACCACTTTATAATTAACTTTAAACATCCTTTTGATATAGTTTTATATCCAAATGTTAAGTATATTCATGTATAAAATTTATTATTATATCAATTTTTTTATAAAAACAATACTATATATTGATTTCCAAAGACATATTCATGATATCATCTTAATTTCTTAATTATAATTCCACTATGATTTTATGAAGATTTGTAATAATTAATAAAATAAGAGAAATGAATTATTTAGTGAGAAAGAAAAAATACACAAGTATATATAGAAAATTGTGCTACAAGATCATAAACATTATTCTTACCATTTAATCAAGAAACTCAAGAAGATTCAAAAATGTCCATGTGATTCTGTTATTGGGGTTGTGTAATTGAAACAGCTTTCCTGGTTTTAAGAAGATCATGAGTGGTTTCCCTTTTGTAATAGGGTTAAAAAATATTTCATTTCAGAATTATATTTTAGGTTGATCATTTACTAACCCTTTCCTAATTATATTTATATGTCAGTGAATACTTCAATCGAATAGTCTCCTATTCCAATGATATGAATCTTTGTGAATGAAATATATATATAATGTTTGTAGAAAACAAGAAATACAAATCAATAAAATAATCACTATCTATTATATTGAAAAAAACAAAAAACATTATAATTAGAAACATTGAAAAAATTATTTTCAAATGTAACATGGAATTAATCACCACATGTATGTGAGAGGAAAAAGGGTATATATTAATAAATTTTTAAAAAAACAATTATTAATAAATATAGTATTTGAAATTTTGAGTTGGATAAGGAAAATAATATTACCCTTAATATTTCAACCAAAACTGACATTTCCACCATCCACATTGATTATACACTGAAAATGAATATTCTCCTTTTATGTGTCAAGAATAACCATTATTTAAATACTATATGTTCTTATTGGATTTTTGAATATGTTTCCTATAAAAAAATTACTCCAAATATTATTTTGGTTCCCAAATATTATTTTTTCAGAAATTTTTTTTATCAAAATTTTCAGTTCCATTAATTAATTAACATGTTTCCTATAAAAATAATTCAAATATTTGGAGATAAATAATTATTTAGATCTATAGGAATAAAAACTAGTCCCTGATGAACTAGAGATATGAAAAAACTATTTCAAATAATTTTCCTCTATCCATGTTGTTATTAAATTCGAGTATTGTGTTTTGGAAGTAAAAACATTCAAATTATTTGAGTAAGAGTATTTATTCTATTTTTGAAACATTCCATATATTTCTTTAGTTTCTTTTTAGACATATATAACTCATTTTTTATTATACGTAACTAATAATTTTTATCATTCTAAATAGTATAATTAGTTTTAAAACAAGGAGTCAAGGAATTATTATTCCTTCAAATCATATATATACCATTGAGTTCATTAAAAATATAATCTATTATAATTCAATACAAAAAAAATATTATTAGCTTTTTTTCATTATATTTTTATATGAAAAAAATTATAAATCTTAATATAAGTTGAAAGAAAAATATTATACCCTCAGATTGTTTTATTATAAAATACATTTTTTCTCTGTCATGGTTCTCCTCTCTACGTGAATCAAATTCAACTAACCTCTCTTTATAAAGAGTACAAAATTATTTCATGAATTTATCGTATGTATCTTAATTATTAACAGATTTAATCTCGAATTTTATTAGAGGACAGTCAGCCTTATTCTAATTTTTAAACTTGCACTCATAGAAAAAAATCTGATTCATAACATCATATTTTATTCAAAATAATTTCCAATCCTGTCAGTTTTCATACATTCCATTATAACTGGTTTACTTAATGAAAATTTTATTCATTATTAATTTTTTATCCATATGCCCATGTGGTGTATCTATTCATGAAATTAATTAGTTGTCTCATCATTACTTGAGTTGTCCCCATGGATTTTTTCCATTTTTTGTAGTATTTTTGAAGGCTATTGATTTTTCTGGGTTGATCCTCTACTTCTTTAATTACAAATAATTATTCCACATACATTATGTGTTTTCATATCATCTCCATGATATAAATATTTCTGAAATCACATGACTCTCTGGTTGATATGGTGGCCCCTCTTCATATATATAGAAAAGACCTTAGTAGGTGAATTGCATGATCATTATCATAGGCATGTTTCAATAGTTAATTCTTTTTTTTCATTTTTTCATTGAACCTGTGATATATATTATTAATAGTGACATAAAACATCATTATAAAAGTATCAAATTTAATAGTATATTTATTCAAAATCATTTTCTACATTAGATATTCCCTCATGTGAAACAGTTAAATTATCCCAAATTTCAAAATCAATAGTATAGAAAGTTATTAAATTAAATTTATCATCATAAATAGAAAAATATAAATCATTGATATCTTTACAATTGTCATTAAAAAAAATTTTAGTCGTATTAATCAAAATTGATCAAGCAGTATTCAGTAATTTATATTTTTTATCAATGACTACCCATATTTCAAAACTGAATCTTGAAAAATGAAATTAAATTTTAATTTACCACTCAATTTAATCTTTACGCTTAAAATAATGTTGTCTATAGATATTATATAACTCTTATAGTATCCATAATGAAATAATTTTATAAATATTATATCATTAATTTCTTTAAAATATAATACGTCACAAATGAAATGATATTATAAAATCATTTAATACCAAATTTTTTTCGGATTAGTAACTCATGTTGGGGGTAAATTGAATTTCCAATAAAATTTATGTTAAAAAAAACAAAAAAAATCCCCCCCCCAGATCATTATAAATTCATAGTTTATAAAAATATTAGGCTAATATATGTTTTACCGTTCAAAAAATTTATCATAGTGGGATTAGGTCTCTGTTAAAATAATATTTTACATTTCAATAGATTTAGAATTTTATTTTATTAATAAAAAACATTATATAAAAATTATTAATACTAACTATCAATTTAGTTTTTGTTTATATATTTAAAGAAAAATGTCACCTTATATTCTAAATAATGAAAATTAATAAATCACAAGTAAGATTTAACAAATGGTTTACAATCAAGTAAAGCCTTAATACCCTCCCCTTAGAAGTCCCCTACTACTAAGAATATTATTATTAAAATAATCTGATCCACAACCTTGATATGGTCAAAAAACACACATGTTTTCCAAGATCATAACATCTTTCATGGTTATAGATTATAAGAAATAAATCACATGCCACGTCATACTTTTTCCAAAGTTTCCATGGGTATACAAAATATAGATCAATTAACAGAGTCTGTCTTGAAAATTCCCATTATGGTGTTGGAGTTAGTTTTTGGAAATATTTTGGGTAATATAACAAAAGTATCAAATATATGTAAAAGGTGGGAGAGAAATTTAAAATATATTGAATATGTAGTGCTTCTCATTCTATGATCCCTCATATACTCATGGGTCTTTGAATATGTCTTTCATAGGAGCTAAAAATCATTCTACAATAGTTTTAATATAATAGTGTGTATTATGGTACACCATTATGTCTTTTTATAATTTATAAAACTTATATTCATTCAATATTATGAATTATTTATTGATATTTTGTATATTTCAATCATTAACACCCACATGTAACATCACATGCCTAATTTATTTTTAAAAATTCCACTAAATAGATATATTTGAAAAAATATCTCTGAATAATCAAATTACCTATTAAAGAATAAAAATAAAAAAATCATGGATCCTTATACCGGGTATGAAAATCACAAAACCCTGAATTTGACTTTAATGAATCCATAGATTGGCTGGTATAATCATTAATAAATACCATGTAAGTATGAATAAATCAACTCCAATAGACTATATGTTAGAAGAACTAAATTCAAATGAAGTAGAACATCAATGGTATAATTTTGTAAATGGTACAGTATATAGGTATCATATTCGGTTGTATCAAGAGAAAATGGCAGCACGCTTGGCGGTTAGAAGGTTGATATAATGGTAGCATGTATGGAAGTAGAAAATCATGCAATAGCATGACTGTAAGTATCACAAATCAAGTGGTAGTAGGTTTAAACTAACGGTAGAACATAGTCTCTAGCATCATGACCCTTGTTGTGGAACATGTCTAGTAGTACCATAACTCATAGAAGTAGCAATGCTTTGATGGTTGAACACTTGAACTAATGGTAGTACATTTAACTAAGTGCAACACATTTTTTATAATGGTTTACATATTCAATCCAGATATGAATTTCATTTTATTATCATTAAAAATTAATATTTTATCATTAAACATCAAACATATTAGTATGATAAAAAAACATGCTCTTTGATTATTAATATAAGGTGGGGAAAATTCAAACCCAATCATATGTCATCCCAAGTAACATGGTGAAATGTAATAAAATTGTACATCCTTAAAAAATATAACAATAAACCATAAAATTAAATAAAAATGATGATATAAATAATATTTATCCCATTTAATCATAAATTCAAAAAAAGATTGATGTAATTTATGAATATTAGTACCATAAAATTTCATTAAAACATTTCTTAGGAAAATAAAATTTTCACATCGGAGTTTTTTTTAAATATTCTCATAATTATTTTAAAATACTTCTACTTGAAGTAAAACATTTTTTAAATATATAAAATTCACATTAAAATAAATATTGTTCATGATGGATGAAAATTTTATTATCTTCGTACATATAAAAAAGATTCCATTCCCATTTTCTATTAAATCTGATTGAGAATTGTATAAAAATGATATGAAGATTCCATTAAAAAAATTTATAATAAATTAAAATGTTATAGAAATTGTCCTTAATAAAAAAATTATATTATTAACAATAATTATGATAACATTTTAATAAAAATAGGTTTTGGAAGAAAATATATTTTCACTCGAAAGAGATAAATGAATATTGTCACGAACCGAATCTGGTCGCCACCAAAACCGGCACGAGACCCAGCCCGTGACAAGGCCCGAAGGGCGTTCCCTATCCCCACAGGCTGGCACAAGTTCCCGGGTATCATTTATCTTGGTTTGGGAATGATTTACCCGAATATGTATAGATAAAACACCAAAAAGATTTGATAAAATGAATCTGAAAAATTCATACCAACAAGGTTTATAAAAAGAATCCAGAACTGAATAAATAAGTTCAAATGAAATACAAAAGTTCCAAAGACACAATGGAACAGAAACAAAACAGCCCCATTGACTCCACATGACATGGGGTCATCACCCCCAAGTCATCTCCACTACTCCGCCCCAAGGATGAGGACTAACACCCTGAACTGCCATCACCCTTAGCCTTTCCATTACCTGGGTCAAAAAAATCTACTTACACCCAAGGGGTGTAAGTAGGGTGTGAGCCTAAGCCCAATATGATTCCACCCTATGATTCCAAGGTTCATGCAATACAAGGTCAAAAAGCAAGCAGTTTTAATATGCAATGAAAAGCGGTGACAAATTCCAAGAAATACAACATTAAATTGAAAACATTTTTCAAGATAAAACATTCAGAATTTTGACACATTTAAATAGGAATGTTAGAGACTACAATATAAATCCAAAGACACCAAAATACAAGGGCAAATACCACAAATCCAATGAGCAACAAAACCGGGAACACTCCTAGGCACTAGATAGTCTTGGGCCCCATGTACCTCGTACCTCGGTGTAATGTAACCATAGTAAAATCATTTCTTGTGCATGAGCCACTAGTAGGGAACATAACCATATCCTAGTGGTCCCCAATCATCATCCAGGTAGTTTAGTTAGAGTTGTCGTTATCCAAATGATAAGTGAAACAGGGACAAAACCCATCCGGTCCACTAGCCGTACTAGTACAAATCTGCCCCACCTAGGTACCTGGGCTTCCCCCTTTGTGCTCAAACAATTTCAGGATTTAACACATATCCATTTTAATTTAAAACACCACTACTGGTCACATACACCAAATACAGTAGCTATCGCATTTTATACCACTTAAAACACACAACAAACTCTTTGAATTTGAATAAATCGATTTCTCAAAATCCTGTGTTGTTTTGCACACAAAACCCCTTAAGAAACCCAATTGTACACTATTTTCACACTTTTAAGTTACCAAAACAGTAAAGGCAGCCCAATAAATTTCAATTAAAACACAAAATCAATTTTCGGGCATCCCTATGTTAAACAAGAAGTGTTAACTTTGTAAAACCTTCACTTTCACACAAAAGTGGGACCAAAACTTCACTTTCTTTACAAACACAATTAAAACCCATTTTTGCAGCAATAACCAAAGGGGATAAACACTATAAACAGTATTATATTCCTTATTACAAATCAATAAAAACAACTATGTATTTATAGGGCATTCCCAAATAGACAAATAAAACTTTTCTTTGGAAAACCCCCAATTTCCCACCAAATTGGCATTTAAAATTCAATTGCAATAAAAAAATCATTAGAACCAATTTTTGCAGCCATAATAAAATGATATAAATATGAAAATATGATAAATACAGCATTCTAATACACAAATATTGCATGAACATTGGAATCACCTACCAAATCAAATGAAACCATTGAATCCTTTGTGCGAAAACACAAACGCACCACCGCCGCACCTCAAGAAGGGTAGATCAAACCTAAAAATAGAAAATTGGACCAAGAAAACCAAAGTTTAAAACTTAGGCTCGAACCCCTACCCACTAGTCATTTTTCACTTCAATGAAAATGGATGAAACCCTAAAAAATAGAATGAAACCCTAATCAATTTGAAAGGGGAAATGAAATGGAGTAACTTACTTGATAAATCTTGAATGAATCTACCCAAAACACCAGTATCTGAAATTGAAAACGGCCAAAACTCAGAGGATGTTTGAAAAACATTATTAGGTCATTTAGGAATTGGAATAGAGGGAAAATAGTATGAATTGAGAGAGTTATGATTGAATTAACATACCTCATCAAATCTGGCCGATTTTAGAAATCCTAAGATTTTCATCCCTGGATCATGATTCCTAAGAGCTCCAAAGAGGGGTTAAAGAGGCTGGGGGAGCGGCTGGGTGTATGTGGCGCATATGAGGATTTGAATCACCAAAAAATATTTAAAATTGATTATGTTATTAAATAAATAATATAAATTTTTAAAACTGGATATGGGCTTCCGGGCAGGTCCAATCCCTTAAATAAAAACCAAAACAAACCTTGGTTATGGATTACCAAAGGCTCCAAATTTTAATTTTGGTGTTAATATATCAGGGTAGGACATTTAGGAGTTGGAATTAGTGAAAAATATTAAAAAATGAATATGTTATAAAAGAAACAAAATTTATTTTTAAATCTAGAATTGGGCTCACGGTTTGGCCAAATTCACGAAAACTCACCTATTCTCCATAAAACCATTGGAAACCCCCAAAAAAAAGAATTAATGGAAATAAAAATAAAAATACATTTAAAATATGTACATGAAAATTCTCCCCACCATTAAAACTTTCCGCCCTGGAAAGTCACACTAAGGCTAAAGCAACAACCAAACCCAACTGAGAAACCAAAAAGTACTCCCTTGCCAGGTTTCTTCCCCAAAGTCCAAAACACCTCCAGTGATCAGTGAAGGAAGGAATACTCTCACAAACCAAAATTACACCACTTTCCTAAAACCATAAATAACATTCAGGCATTATCCCAAATGAAAACTCCTCAAACACAATCTGAACAATACTAAAGCAATTCACCCAAATGAACAACAACTTTTAACAAGGTTACACTTACCATACTTTAACTAAACCATTGGGTGCTCTCCAGTCCAAAAGTCTACTCAAGAATGATGTTCGTATCTAGATAGCTCTGAACGATACTATCTACACCAAGCCAAGACCATGGAAAAAATTAAGTTACTGGTATGGGGGGACACAAATACTCTCCCCACCATAAGAGACAACCAATAATTTTTTTTTGAGACATAATAAAGAGACTAATAGGGGGAGGCCTAAATGAATTCACCGGTACAAAGGATTTAATTCCATCGGAAATTTACAAAAGAAATTATATGAGACTCATAGTGGTTCTCCCCACCATATGAACCAACCATCTTAACCAACCTGCACTGGCCGGTAAAGAAAGACCCCAAACTTTAAAGAGTTGGGGAGACCACATTTTTAGTTTTCACGGTTTGGGAAACCATACACTGACAGTGGGGATCCTTCTATCCACATTGTTTTCTGGGGCATGGTCACTATTAACTAAGTGAAAAATGTTCTCTCAAATAGTGTAGACAAACTCCAAACCTTTCTCCAAAGACTCAGTGGAAACCAAAGTGGGAGGGAATAACATTGGGCGATGACATGGGTACACGGCCCTCCACCTATTTCCGCCGAACATGGACAACAGAAGAAAGATTATGACACCATAGGTTTATACTCTTCCTACCTTTCATACTGAGGATATGACTTTGTACAAGGTTTTAAAAGACCCTGTGATTTCCCCTGACTATGAGCCAGCTTCTCTCCGAGACCTATGGCTAGAGCTCAAATGATTGAAGCATCTTCGGCCTCGTAGTTAGGCTTTGGAAACCCCATGAACAATAATTTTTCTTTCGATGCAACCAACAACTACAACTCAATCCCCGATAAGTTTTATAAGACATAACACATTCCAAACTCACTTTACCCTAACTTAATATTTCACTGAAACAAGGCCTTAAAATATGCACACGCATCACACCTTGTTTGTTCGGGTGAGAAACAATAGAAGTAAAGAAAACCTATACTCACCTTCCTCTAAAATGGAATATTTTTAAGCTTTTTTTCCAAGGGATACATTCTCCCAACATAATAGAGACTCTCATATGATTGACCAACTTTTACCTTTATGATCAATCGAGCCCATGACATCATAGGGCATCACCGAACATGACCATTGCGACTGATATAAATAATGAATGGAGAGGGACCTTATACAACATCCCCAAACAACAAACAATTCTAGAAAGTGGCCACAATATCCTATCGTGATCATATTTCCCACACCAGTGGTTTAACATGAATTCAGGCATCAATGAAACTTCGAATATCCCAAAGGTCCTCCTAGACACCATTGAGACACTCATCCACACTAATAACCCTAGACCATATCAACCTTCAACGTATCAGGAAACTTAAGAAACTAAGGTCTCTTTCAACCTTCCATGAGCACTCTCACTTTACAAGAGGATCTAATAAATCAAAGAAAGGAAAGGGTGTAAACTCAATCTAAAAATCTCAAGAAAATGATTCCTTATATTGATCAATTAATGGGTCTTCAAAAGGCAAAACAATTCGGGTTGCACTTCAGTTGTGCACTAACCCTTAATGGGGCATACCTTATCCAACGATTGAACCAAAGAACCCAAAAAAGATGGTCCATTGGTCATGATATACCACAATCCTGATCCAAACACATGAAGGGAACCACCGCAAAGGCATCCCAAAACATTTTTCAAAAGAGACCACTAACCGTCTCTACAACACAGCTCACCGACCGAACACAAACCCAAAACACAGTTCAAACAGGAGGGGTTCTTGGACTCAAAACATCCCACAACATCAACATTATCAAAAACCCATAATACAAACTATATCAAACTATTCATCAAGACATCATGTTTTTCTTTAAAACTATTTCTTTTAAAACAAACTGTTTAGTAGTAAGCATATCCACCAATGGTACCCCATGGGCCTCACACATGCATGTTTTTGTGCCACACCGGGCACCCTCCTCATATCCATCTCGGAACTCATCAAGTCATGCCATCAACCATCCATCATCCCATATAACCACATGCATGTGGTTACTCATAGAAATAACAAAGGTTAAAACAAATATTATTTCCACTTTTCAAAACCAAAACTTTCAACCAACACATTTTTTTCAAAAATGCTAACAAGGAAATTAAAATTCTAATTCAAATATTACTAAAATTTTCAGAAAGACACAAACATTTACACAAGAACTCAATTTAAAGATATTCACATCAATTTAAAAACATCTCATCCCATTAAAACACCCTTTGAATGTTTAGAAAACTCTATTGGAAACACTTTCCAAAACCAAAATCAATATAGTTCATGCTTTCAAAAGAGGTGTAAGCACACCATTTTAAATTTCAAAATAATTCAGAAAATTCAGTTCCACCATTTCATTAACAAAACCATTCCATCATTATTTGAAAATAATTTCAAAAAAAACTTTATGCTTCTTAAAACCAAGTCACTTTAAAACCAATGTTCCAAGATTTCAAAACTACAGAACACAAGACAATGCAAGAGGAAACTAGTTTCAGTGGGTGACTTGTACATATGGTTGGAGAACATTCCCCAATCACTTCATAGTCACAAAGAGTGTTCTAGGGATGATCCCAGGCTCCACATGTCTTTGCAGGCCCTGTGAGCTCACTGAGACCATTAACCCAACTCTATTTTCATTTCCCGTAACCATCATTTAAACAAGAAAAACAAAGGACTTAGATAAATACTGACTTCCCCAGGAAACTTGAATCCTTTCATGAGGTTTGGTGATCAGGCACACTACCCATAACTAGAATACCAAGTCCCTATAATCCTAACTCTATAATATCCTGACTCTTCCCCAAATAACATGACCTAAAGAGTTAACCTGAACCTCCTCTGATACCATTTTGTCACGAACCGAATATGGTCGCCACCAAAACCAGCACCAGACCCAGCCCGTGACAAGGCCCGAAGGGCGTTCCCTATCCCCACGGGCTAGAACAAGTGCCCGGGAACCATTTATCTTGGTTTGGGAACGATTTACCCGAATATGTATAGATAAAACACCAAAAAGATGTGATAAAATGAATCTGAAAAATTCATACCAACAAGGTTTATAAAAGAAAATCCAGAACTGAATACATAAGTTCAAATGAAATACAAAATTTCCAAAGACACAATGGAATAGAAACAAAACATCCCCATGGACTCCACATGACAAGGGGTCATCACACCCAAGTCGTCTCCACTACTCCGCCCCAAGGATGAGGACTAACACCTGGAACCACCATCACCCTTAGCCTTTCCTTTACCTAGGTCAAAAAAAAGTCTAATTACACCCAAGGGGTGTAAATAGGGTGTGAGCCTAAGCCCAATAGGATTCCACCCTATGATTCCAAGGTGCATGCAATCCAAGGTGAAAAAGCAAGCAGTTTTAATTTGCAATGAAAAGCGGTGACAAATTCCAAGAAATGCAACTTTAAATTGAAAACATTTTTCAAGATAAAACATTCATAATTTTGACACATTTAAATAGGAATGTTAGAGACTACAATATAAATCCAAATACACCCAAATACAAGGGCAAATACCACAAATATAATGAGCAACGAAACCGGGAACACCCCTAGGCACTAGATAGTCTCGGGCCCCATGTACCTCGTACCTCGGTGTAATGTAACCATAGTAAAATCATTTCTAATGCACGAGCCACTAGTAGGGAATGAAACCATAACCTAGTGGTCCCCAATCATCATCCACGTAGTTTAGTTATATTTTTTGTTATCCAAATGCTAAGTGAAATAGGGACAAAACCCATCTGGTCCACTAGCTGTACTAGTACAAATCCACCCCACCTAGGTACCCAGGCTTCCCCCTTTGTGCTCAAACAATTTCAGGATTTAACACATATCCATTTTAATGTAAAACACCACTACTGGTCACATACACCAAATACAGTAGCTATCGCATTTTATACCACTTAAAACACACAACAAACTCTTTGAATTTGAATAAATCAATTTCTCAAAATCCCGTGTTGTTTTGCACACAAAACCCCTTAAGAAACCCAATTGTACACTATGTTCACACTTTTAAGTTACCAAAACAGTAAAGTCAGCCCAATAAATTTCAATTAAAACATAAAATCAATTTTCGGGCATCCCCATGTTAAAAAAGAAGTGTTAACTTTGTAAAACCTTCATTTTCACACAAAAGTGGGACCAAAACTTCACTTTCTTTACAAACACAATTAAACCCCATTTTTTCATCAATAATAAAAGGGGATAAACATTATAAACATTATTTTATGCTTTATTACAAATCAATAAAAACAACTATGTATTTACAGGGCATCCCTAAATAAACAAATAAAACATTTCTTTGGAAAACCCCCAATTTCCCACCAAATTGGCATTTAAAATTCAATTTCAATAGAAACATCATTAGAACCAATTTTTGCAGCCATAATAAAATGATATAAATATGAAAATATGATAAATAAAGCATGATAATACACAAATATTGCATGAAAATTGGAATCACCTACCAAATCAAATGAAACCATTGAATCCTTTGTGCGAAAACACAAATGCACCACCGCCGCACCTCAAGAAGGGTAGATCAAACATAAAAATAGAAAATTGGACCAAGAAAACCCAAGGTTAAACCTTAGGTTCGAACACCTACCCACTGGTCATTTTTCACTTCAATTAAAAGGGATGAAACCCTGAAAAAATAGAATGAAACCCTAATCAATTTGAAAGGGGAAATGAAATGGACTAACTTACTTGATAAATCTAGAATGAATCTCCCCAAAACACTAGTATATGAAATTCAAAACGTCCAGAACTTAGGGGAAGTTCGAACAATAATTATTAGGTCATTTAGGAATTGAAATAGAGGGAAAAGAGTATGAATTGAGAGAGTTATGATTGAATTAACATACCTCATCAAATCTGGCCGATTTTAGAAACCCTAAGATGTTCGTCCCTGAATCGTCATTCCTAAGAGCTCCAAAGAGGGGTTAAAGAGTCTGGGGGAGCGGTCGGGTGTATGGGGCGCATATGAGGCTTGGAATCACTGAAACATACTTAAAATTGATTAAGTTATTAAATAAATAAAATTAATTTTTAAAACTGGATATGGGCTTCCGGGCAGGCCCAATCCTTTAAATAAAAACCAAAACAAACCTTGGTTATGGATTTTCAAAGGCTCCAAATTTTAATTGTGGTGTTAATATATCAGGGGAGGACATTTATGATTTTTAATTAGTGAAAAATATTAAAAAATGAATAAGTTATAAAAGAAACAAAATTTATTTTTAAATCTAGAATTGGGCTCACGGTTTGGCCCAATTCACGAAAACTCACCGATTCTCCATAAAACGCTTGGAAACCCCCAAAACAAAGAATTAATGGAAATAAAAATAAAAATACATTTAAAATAATCTATTTATGTGACAAATATGGATTTTGTGAAAACATTTTCTCAAAAAAATTAAGTAAAAAAAAGTCGGAAACTGGTACTGTTACATTCAATGTTCCTGAATAAGGATATTATAATGATATAAATTAATTTATTTTAGAGATATAAAATAATTCCCTATGGTATAAATAAACATAAAAAATCTCATATAATGGTGAGATCACAGAATAAACCTTTACTAAATTAGTAAGATTCTACCCATAATCCCCATGAATCATATAACTCCAATGATATATTAAATACCAAGAATTTTAGTCAATTTATATATTACATGTCAAATGGAATATTATTTAATCTGTACAAAGGAATAAGTGTGGAATATGGAATATTCCATTTGGATGTGAATATAAGATAAGAAACCCTTACCTCAAGTTTGTCTTCCATCATATGCTTATGATCCTAATTTATATTAAATATTTTTTTGTTGAAAATTTTTTACATAACCATAATCAAATATCTTATACCATATTGTATCATCGTTTAAATTTTTACCACCTCTTTGTTAATAATATTTCAACATTTTCAATGTTTTGAGGGTTAATTTCCATGTTTTCTCATACATGTTTTTCATGATTGTTCTTACTCATGTACAAAAGATATAATTACATCATAACCATAATTATATTATAGATATCAATATTTTTTATATTATAAATTTACATATAACCATTCTTGAATGTTTTACAATGAAAATGAATTATGTCGCTTCACGGATATAGTATGTTGTATATACGCACAATTGACAATATAGTTCTCTTAAAAGCTAAAATGGAAAATGTTTGAATTTATTAATTATAATTTGTTTATTTTTTTTCATATATATATATATTCAATAAAATTATTGTTTTTTACATTCCATGTAATGAAAAACTGAAAAATGAATCACACCTCTTTGTGAGGAAATAGTTTGTCGTACACACAAGAAACATTATATTATGATAAATTAAATCTTAAGAAAGTAATTTTATTTGATATTATAAATAAATTAGTATAATTTTATCCTTAAATATTATATATATTCATTAGAATCATCATTTTATCCAACTTTTTGATGTTTTTATGGAAAACATACAACATCAGTTCTCAAGACGGTAGTTTGCCATTTTTTTGCCAATTTTTTTTCCCATTTTATGTATGTGGATACTAATAAATAATATTTCATAAACATAATAACATATAATTATATTAGATATACATCTATTATAATATAGGAAGTGATAATACATATTTTATTTTTGAAAAATTAGAAGGGTACCAAATGATCTTAGATAAGAAAATTATCATCTCTAAGAGAATACTCCTTTTGATCTCTTCTTATGTATAATAAGAATGTTATTATGAGAATATAATAACATATATAATGTATATAAATATTTTGGGTTATTGTTATTTCAGGTTTTCATAATGAATAATTGTTACAATGGTTCGAACAAGTGAGGGGAGTGAGTACCCTTCAACAATTGGGGATGATGGGAATGTTTTGTAAATACATAGAACCATTCAATAATTTGAAGTGAATATCCATAAATTTAGATAAATGATTTAAAATTAGATTTCCCAAATTATGGAATGTTCGTGAATCAACTCTATATAATGAACACACATTTAATATATGTTTTTTCTTAGATTTATTGTTTCCTAACTTTTACAATTTTTATTTTTCACTATAATAACTAGTATTTTAACCTATGTAATATATCCATTAAGACTAAAATAAAATGATTAATTTTATATAATTTGTAAAAAATAATATATATGAATGAAAAGTTACCAGAAATCTAATGTGTGTTGTGAATAATTTGTAACCCTATATAAAAAAAAGTTTGAAAGCATTATTTCAACCTTAATTGCACTAACCATGTTTTTTCACATATAACACCAATAATGATTATAAAAGACAAATTATTCTGTGAAGGGTTTATAATGGATATTTTAAAACATTTAAAAATATCTTTTAATAAGAAATTATTTTTAAAATTTTTAAATTAATTTATAAAATATAGTTTATAATAAAATAAATGTAATGACATTTTTTACATAACTTATTTAATTTAAATTTAATATAAATAGATAAATTGATAGAATCTGAATTTATTATCTTTAAACCATTATAAAATGATATATATTTCTAAAAAACAATATAACAAAATAATTCATTTTATATATTTTTCTTTCAATATATTTAGTATCATATATTTTATTTATTAATTAAATAATTATTATGATGTTCTATCATAAAATATTAATTTTATTATATGATAACTAAAAATTATGAGTAAATTTATAACCTTAAGATAATTTCTTTTTTCTCAAAATTGACTACCATATTCAGCAACATGAATACTTAATTCAAATTTAAAAGTAAAAGGGTGACATTTTTTCTTTCTCATTACATACAATATTATTTATGGAACTTCCATGGAAAAGTGACCAGAAAAACATAACGTCACTCCTAATGTGATAAGGTTATATCTAAATATAATAGGAATTTTACATGTTTTTAGGAAATTCTATCACTTATCATTTTAGTTTAACACAATGGTAAACTCATTTTAACCTTAACCATGGTAAATAATATTGATAATGTTTATTATTCATTAAGAAAATAAATTTATTTGATACTATTATATAATACTAATTTTGATTATTCAAAACATGGTATATATTTTATGTAATTAAAATCATATAATTGGTAATATTTAATTAATAATTAAATTTACATGCATAACCAAAAATCTCTTTTACAAATAGAAAACTATAATGAGTATGGAATGTTTAAATTTAAAAATTCATTAATTTAATCCACTGATATAATTGTACTTATTTTAATAATATTGAACTAAATTTAAATTTAAAACAATTTAAAATAAAAATGAAACCCTTACATTGTTTATATTAAAATGTTGTTTTTATATAAAAAAAATTTGTTTTACCATTCATCAAAAACATTATTTTTACAAAAAAACAAAAAACTATTATCAAGATAATTTTCATATAAATAATTATGAAATAATGTTTATTTTATCAAATAAATTTTCTAATTTTCTAATAATTTATTTTAAAATTTCTCTGCAAGGAATTATGAAACCTCATTTTTAAAATATATATTTTATCAGAAAACATTTATTTTTTATGGATATGATTTTTATTTCATTTATAATTTATAGTTAATAATTGTTTTTATTTTTCTATGTTTTGAGAAATATAATTATTGTAATTTAGTTATTACTATTAAATCAAACCAATTTATTGTCTATTTCATAATGGTCTTGTTTATATTTTAATATTATAATAGGGCATAATGAATCATTTAAACTAGGTGGTGTGTGAATTGCAAGTATAACGATGTGATTAAATTTATTTAAAAATAATTATATAATAATTTATATGGGTGATATGATCTCTCATATGATTACTATTTTACAAAATATAGGTTATTATGCATGATGTTCTTAATTTATATTATTGGGGTGTTTTAAACTGCATACATAATATTTATTGTATACAATAGATATACCTTTTCTTCTATATTACACCTCGAGTTACAACCCGAATAAATATAGAGTAATGGTTGAAATGTTTTACATGTGGAGTATTTCTATCAGTTAACATTATCTTATATCTATATTAAATGATTATTATATATATGGGACTTTGGTACTCCCTTGTACTTTTGCAACGGATGTGGTGAAGGTGATCCATTACATTGATTGAGCCAGTACTCCATAATGATATATTGTACACATCCTTCAATCTAGATGATTGTTCACAGAGCTCCATTTATGTGGTGTGTGACGAATCTCTATGGATTTTGAATTTTTTTCATTAAATTAAAATGGACTATGATGATACGTGAGGACCCATGTCATATTTGCAATCTCTCGACCAGTATATATTCCCTATAATGGCATGGTATCACTGAAACATTTTTGAGTATCAAAATGACGGTTATGGATGTTTAGTAGAAAATATAATTTATAATATTATTGTTAGTAATTTTTTAATCCATTTTTATCTTCTAATAAGGTGTATCTCCATCGATTGTGGAATCAAATCAATTATATTATGGTTGTGGTATTCACCAAATGATGATATGTTCGTGTGTTTAGTGACCAGATTTACGCTTGACTCTCCAGGATCCCCATCGGTCTTCCTATATAGTGGAACAGTGCTTATTGGATGGGTATCCACCTTATAATTGGTTTATTTTACGCATTATAAGAATATCTTGTTCACATGAATCCCTTTTTAAATACAAGTGTCATTAATGATGTATTTTCCATCTTATAGGATGGTCCACAAAAGTGGACAATGGGATGGGGTGTGGGTCACCCACACAAGGTGATAGTAAACCCCTTCAACATATTATAAATATAGATATTATGTCCTCTAACTGTAACATCCCAAGTAAGTAATGAATAATAGATATTTTTATCTATGTCTATTAATTATTAAGATAGTGTTTTAGAGGCTTAAAATGAAAATAAATACAATCTTATGCATGGAATACACTAATATTCTTAAAAGATTGTTTTACTTCCTTTTGATGGAAAACCCTTTTTTAATAAAACTTTTGACAATTTTATAATCTCTATTTGTCAAAATAAACATATTCTTTATGATTGGGACATTGAAATTTACATTGGATAAATTTTTGGTATTTTTCTGACAGTGTTCATTTTTTAATGAATAGTGAAAAATACTGCATTTTACATCAAAACTGCTTTTTAATTTAATTTAATTATATGGTTAGATTATATTTTTAATTGGTATTAAAGTTTAATCTGAATATATTGTTACCATTTAATCAAATGGTGGTCATTGGGATTAATTTTACTTTGAAATTGGTCATAAACTAATGCCAAACTTTTCATATATATTGTTTCAAAAAAACCCGCTATTTGTTTTGACAACGGGAATTATTTTTAAATCAATTATTGCAATTTATGTGTTTGGAATTTGGTAAAATGGATTACATATTTGGAATCATAAGGTCCAAATTATGTAATTAAGAATCTTTTGTTTTTGGAAATTATGAATAGTAATGACGGTAATTATCTTTAATTATCTTGATTAATGAGTAATCAGATAGTTAAGGATAATAAAATAATATAATAATAATAAAAAATGACACCAAAATGTGTCCTAAGGCTACTTTTTGTCTCATTTCCGACCATGGGATGCCCTATGCCAAACTTGGGGGCCCCATGAAATCACTTTTGTGAGAAAGTGACTTTTTATCTTTTTATTTTTAAAGAATGTTAAATGTAACAAAGAATGTATCACCTAAGTAAAATATTTTTAATTTTGTCTACATAAATGATATTTTGGACTATAAATATTCATTGGAAATCTAAATATATTTTCTACATCATAGTATTTTTTTTTATAATTTTTAGACATTAAATAAATTAAATTATTTATGACATCATAATGATGCAGCGATGACCTCATTATTTGACTATTTAAGTAAAATGGAAAGATAATGTAAACTCTAAGACCTACACATGTACAAAACCTATTGGGTGGGTATATTTATAATACTAGTCACCTTATCCTGGAATTATATCAATGTGGGACTTTTAAAATCTGAAACCCATTTGAGAATAAAGTAACATTTCTTTACTTTCCAAGAGTGCCACTCCTCTGCTCGTATAAAAGGCCCCCACCTCTACCTCCTTACCCACACTTCCAAAGCCTTTGGCTCGGCCAACCCCTTCCCATATTTTCTCTCCACTTCCCTCTCTTACTTCTTGAATCCTCACTTTGGGCAGAAGTCTTCCCAAGGAAGCCTTTGAGCTCAAATCTAAGAGAGTTACCCGATTTTGAGGTAATGTGTTCACTTGTGTTCTTTTGTTTTATTTTGCTTCTCCAACCCCCTAAACTCTTTTTATTAATTTCTTTTGTAACAAATCCATTATCTTAAATATTCTAGGATGTTTTTATAAGAAGGATTCTAGCTAAAATTACACAAAACTACATATAATGGTTAAAGAACATACTGTTTCCGTGGATGGCGAATTTCTGCCTCTCGAAACGATGATTGTTCAACATTCTTTTAACACCTTCAAAGGTGGCCATTAAGATGAAACTATATTTATATATGATATATAATATGTTTATGTTTTCCTTAAGCTTCTGTATTTTTCATTTTTGGCATACCTTTATGATTTCCATTATGGGTAAACGCGATATCTTCATTTAAGGAAGTGCGGACTGCCACCCCCTCAAAGTGATTTGATTTGTTAATTACCATATGTGGGACGTATAAAGGATGGAGTTATGATATTATATATGATATTACACTGGAATTATAATATACCTTTATATCATTATGATTCCATTCTAGAAAATATGAAATAGAAATGAAATTAGCGTTCATGCGTACGTACGGCTTACCGTCTCCATGAACGGTGCATTTTATTTCTTACATCTAAATGATTATGTAATATTATAAATTCATGCATGTACTAGATATATATGACATATATGATATCTACATCATGAATTCC
Source organism: Viscum album (assembly GCA_963277665.1). Classification (NCBI taxonomy): domain Eukaryota; kingdom Viridiplantae; phylum Streptophyta; class Magnoliopsida; order Santalales; family Viscaceae; genus Viscum; species Viscum album. Next base: position 762,295,871 of record OY728119.1, on the reverse strand, counting down.
ATTCTGGATATAAAGAACGACCGAGTCAATTCAGACCTGAGGTATGGGACTTCGTCTCAATCTCCTTTCATTGAGGCATATTTTGTTTTATATAAAACTTTCTTTCATATGGTGTATAAACCCCTTTGACTTTTACATTTATTAAAAAGGAATATTTTTTTATACGAAGCGTTTACTAAACGACAAAAGGGAATGTTTTTGTCGTACGTATGCGGTGACAACGACTTCTCCGCCGCCGTGACCATTATTTGAGTTTCGGCTTCCTCTACAAGCCATACCTTCTTATTAAAAGAAAAATAAAAACCATGTTTTACTTTTCTTTTATTTTGGTATGGAAAATGGTTTTCATAATGTTTTTATATCAATGTGTTTTATTGATATCTTGTGATTGAAAGGTGGAAATGTTATGTTTCATTTATGCATGTTTTATGTGATACGATTATGTTGAGGTTCTTGGGAATTATTATGAAGACAGGTGGTTCCGTGATAAACTAAGGGTGGGTGATCCTGATATAGCTCTCCAATGCATTGGGTAACACGAAGGAGTGAAACGTTACGGTTTCTCCGAAGAGATTTAGGGAATATACTGTGATGGGTATTCCAAACGCAACCAAGAGGGTTACTCCCAAACGTAAGAATGTTATGAATGCCTCAAGTTACCTTTATGTCTTATGATTTCTATGATTTATTCATTATTTGATGAGGTATGTTAAAGTGCTTATGTTTTATGGGTAAATTATGATTTCATTCTTATGTATATATGAACTCATGTTTCCTTTCCATATTTTTTTATATAACCCATACTGAGCTTTTTATGCTCATCCCAAGTCTTTTTTTTTGAAATGTTTTTCACAGGTCAAGGGAAAGGTACATGAAATGATGATAGTTTCAAGGAAGCGTCAAGAAATAATCCATGTTTTATTTTAAATATGTTCCGTTGATGGGAAAAAATGAATACTATCTTTATGTAACCACTTTGTTTAAATGTGGAATGTAATGCAAGTTTTATGATCTAATTCTCTAAAACTCTAAACCTGAAAAGATCATCAATGTGTAATCTTGTAATAACTCAAGATTAAGTAAGGTTTAAGGCTGGGGCCTTATAGTTGGTATCAAAGGTTAGTTTAAATAACTTTAAGAGTTAGAATTCTATTAAATGATTATGCAATTTTTTTTTTGAAATGATATAGCATTTGAAGATTACCATGTTGCTTCATCTAAGACATGTTTGTTCAGAATGGTTTTCCACAGAGGAAATAGGGAAGCAGTTCTAGGAAGGCATAACGAAGGAAATAACCTTCCGAATCAGCATCCCAAGATGGTCGGAATTGGAACTGAATAGTTTCTTGCAGTAATGGCGCAGTTGACTCAAGCGATAAATGGTGGTGGTAACCATGCACGAGATCAGCCAGATCAACCGCAGAGGAACATGTCAGTGGTGGAATATTTCATTAGGCAACATCCCCCATCATTCAGAGGATCATCTGACCTTGTGTTAGCTGAAGGGTGGATTAAAGGACTGGATAAGATTTTTGATGTCATGGGGTGTTCAGACAATCAAAATGTTAGTCTTGATATTTACCATCTGGAGGGTGAGGCAGATCAGTGGTGGTCTATGGTTAAAAATATCAGGGACACCGATGAGATTGATGCTCTTGACTAGGAAGAATTCAAAGGTATGTTTCTTGAGAAGTATTTTCCTAAGGCTGTTCGACTTAGGATGGAACAGAAATTCTTGGAATTGAGTAAGAGGAAGACTCAGTGGCCGCCTATGAAGAAAGGTTCACTCGATTGGAAAGGTATGATCCAAATTTTATCTGAGACCTTGATAGTAAAATCAATCGTTTTTACTCAGGATTAAATCCAAAATATCGAAGGGCATTAGCTTCTCGTGAGTTTTAAAGTTATGAAAAGATTGTTCGATGTGCTGAGAAGGTGGAAATGGAGTTTGCCGATGACCAAGTGTTCTATAACAGCCAATAGAAGAAGAGACCGAGGTGGTAGGAGAAAGGTAATAATTCTTCAAAAAAGTATGATGGTATGAAATATAAGTTTATAGTTTGTGATAAATGTGGAAAAAGTCATGCTGGGGAATGTCTTCTGAATTCTGGAAAGTGCTACCGATGTGGTAATATGGGACATAAGGATCGTGATTTCACTAAAAAGGATCAGGGTGATGGTAAGACCAAATTTGATTTATAGTTAGTGAAATGTTATAAGTGCAATGAGATGGGTCACTATGCAAACGAGTGTCCGACAAAGAGTTTGAGTGATGGGAAGTAGTTAGACTACAAGCAGAAATGGGTGGTGAAATCCTTTGCAACTACTTCAGCAGATGTCGGGCCGTCAAATGTAGTTGTATTAGGTACTTTATTTGTTTTTTCAGATTATGTCAGTGTGTTGTTTGATTCGGGGTCTACACATTCTTTCATCTCTGAAAACTTTTCAAGTAAAATGGGAATACCATCTCAAGAAATGACTCATGAACTTGTGGTAAAGACACTTGGGGGAAATGTTGAGGCAAAAAGAATTTATAAGAATCTTTGTATCCTTATCTATGGAAAGAACCTACTTGCAAACCTTATTGTTCTACCTCTAGTAGAGTTTGATGTTATCCTGGGTATGGATTGGCTCTCTATTTACTATGCTAAGATTGACAGTAGAGATAAGGAATTTTCTTTTCAGAAAGACTTTCAGTTTGTTTACAAGAATGAACCCTTACTTTTGATAACATATCAAGAGGCCTAGAAACTTGTAAAAGATGGAAATGAATGTTACCTTTCACACATCGTTGAAAATAAAGGATCTGTTCAGATTAATGATGTGCCAGTGGTAAATGAGTATCCTGATGTTTTTCCTGATGAGTTGCCTGGAATAGTACCAGATCGGGAAGTTGAGTTTACTGTTTACTTAGTTCCTGATGCTAAGCCAATTTCAAAACCCCTTTATTGAATGGCTCAAGTTGAACTTTTAGAGTTAAAGAAACAGTTGCAGGAGTTTTTAGATAAAGGTTTCATTCGACCTAGCACATCACCATGGGGTGCTCCTGTCTTGTTTGTTAAAAAGAAAGATGGCTCAATGAGACTTTTCATTGATTATAGGGCCTTGAATAATATCACTGTTAAGAACAAATATCCTTTGCCTCATATCGATGATTTGTTTGATCAGCTCCAGGGAGCTCAGTATTTTTCAAAGATTGACCTGAGATCGGGGTACCATCAGCTGAAGGTAAAGGAAGTAGATGTTCCGAAGACTGTGTTTCGTACAAGATATGGTCATTATGAATTTGGAGTAATGCATTTTGGGCTAACCAATGCACCTACTGTATTCATGGACTTAATGAATAGAATTTTCCATGAGTTCTTGGATATGTTTGTGGTGGTTTTCATTGATTATATTTTGGTGTTTTCTAAAAGTAAAGAGGAGCATGAAAGACATTTAAGGGTTATCTTGCAAACATTAAAAGAAAAGAAACTGTATGGAAAATTTAGTAAGTGCGAGTTTTGGTTGCAACAAATTTCTTTCCTTGGTCACATTGTTTCTAAAGATGGGATAACCGTTGATCCTGAAAAAACAAATGTTGTTGAAGAATGGTCAAGACCCACAAATGTAATCGAGATCCGTATTTTTCTTGGTTTGGCAGGTTACTACTGAAGGTTTGTTGAAAAATTTTCACAGTTATCTAGTCCAATGACTAAGCTAATCTGAAAGGGTGTTAAGTTTATCTGGACAAAAGAATGTGATGATTGTTTTCATGAAATGAAAAAAAGTTTGGTGAATGCTCTAGTTTTGGCACTACCTTCCAGGAATGGTGAGTTTGTTATATATAGTGATGCTTCATTGAAAGGACTTGGTTGTGTCCTAATGCAGAATGATCATGTAATTTCTTTGCTTCACGTCAGTTGAAAAGTCATGAGGTAAATTACCCTACACATGATTTGGAATTAGCTGCTGTTTTTTTTTCTTTAAAAATTTGGAGGCATCATTTTATGGAGTAAAGTGTGAAATATATACCGATCACAAAAGTTTAAAGTATATATTCACTCAGAAAGAATTGAACATGAGAAAAAGGAGATGGCTAGAATTAATCAAGGATTATGATTGTAGAATTCATTACCATCCAGGAAAAGAAAATAAAGTGGATGATGCTTTGAGTCGAAAAAGTAATGCTTCATTAACCATGTTGCGTTTGGAGCGTGATCCTTTGGTTAAGGATTTGATGAACTTTGGCATAGAAGTTATTGGTGCAGGATGTTCTTCTATTTTGTTTCAGGTATTAGTTAAATCTTATATATCTGACAGAATCAAGCAAGCACAGAAGCAAGAAAGTGAGTTGCAGAAAAAGGTAGAGATGGTTCAAAAAGGTAAGTTGCATGAATTCAACATTGATAGTGATTGTGTTTTGAGATTTGGGAAGAGATTTTGTGTGCCTTGTGATTCACAGTTGAAGAGAGAGTTGTTATGTGAAGCTCATAGTTCTCTATTTTCAGTTCATCCAGGCAGTACTAAGATGTATAGAGATCTTCGGGAGTATTACTGGTGGGATGGAATGAAAAGTGATATTGCTGATTTTACTGTGAAGTGTTTGACTTGTCAACAGGTTAAAGCAGAGCGGCAGTTACCGAAAGGGATGCTTCAGCCTTTACCAGTGCCAAAGTGGAAATGGGAGAATATATCCATGGACTTTGTTTTGGGATTACTGAAGACATCTCGAGGTAATAATGCAATCTGGGTTATTGTTGGTCGCTTGACCAAGTCTGCTCATTTCCTTGCTATACGAGATACTTTTTCCCTAGATCAACTTTCCCATTTGTATCTTAAAGAGATATTCAGGTTACATGGAGTTCCTCTCTCCATTGTATCTGACCGTGATCCCAGGTTCACTTCTAACTTTTGGAAAGGCCTTCAGAAGTCGTTGGGTACTGAATTAAATTTTAGTACAGCTTTTCATCCTTAATCATATGGGCAGTCAGAACGAACAATTCATACATTGGAGGATATGCTACCTTCTTGCTCTATGGATTATCAGGGAAGTTGGGACCAACATCTTTCTTTGGATGAATTTTCATATAATAACATTTTTCATTCTAGTATACAGATGGCACCATTTCAGGCATTATATGGGAAGCGGTGTCGAACTCCAGCTTTCTGGGATGAAGTGGGTGAAAGGAATTTGATGGGACCAGAATTGGTAGAAGAGTAGGAAAAAAAAGTTCAGCTGATACAGAAACACATGAGAACAACTCAGAGCAGGCAGAAGAGTTATGCGGACAACAGGAGGAAGGATCTATCTTTTGAGGAAGGTGACTATGTTTTTCTCAAAGTATAACCATGGAAAAGTGTGATGCGATTTGGTAAGAAAGGAAATCTAAGTCCAAGGTTCATTGGACCATATGAAATTCTAGAGAGAGTGGGATCAGTTGCTTACCTAGTTCCTTTACCTCCAAGTTTATCTCAGGTACACAATGTTTTTCATGTTTCGATGCTGAGAAAGTACATGCCAGATCCATCTCATGTTTTGAGTCCGAAGGTAGTTCAGCTGGAAGAGAACCTATCTTATGAGGAACAACCGGTCCAGATTCATGACCACAGGGAGCACGTGTTATGGAATAAGGTGATTAATCAGGTAAAGGTTTTTTGGAAAAACCACATGATGGAAGAGGCAACATGGGAATCTGAAAATGCAATGAGGGATAAGTATCCCCATTTATTTGATAAGTAAATAAATTACGGGGACACAATTTTCTAAAGGGGGGAAGGATGTAACATCCCAAGTAAGTAATGAATAATATATATTTTTATCTATGTCTATTAATGATTAAGATAGTGTTTTAGATGCTAAAAATGAAAACAAATACAATCTTATGCATGGAATACACTAATATTCTTAAAAGATTGTTTTACTACCTTTTGATGGAAAACCCATTTTAAATAAAACTTTTGACAATTTTATCATCTATATTTGTCATAATAAACATATTTTTTATTATTGGGACATTGAAATTTACATTGGATAAATGTTTGGTATTTTTCTGACAATGTTCATTTTTTAATGAATAGTGAAAAATACTGCATTTTACATCAAAACTGCTTTTTCATTTAATTTAATTGTATGGATAGATTATATTTTTAATTGGTATTAAAGTGTAATATGAATATATTTTTACCATTTAATCCAATTATGTTCATTAGGATTAATTTCACTTTGAAATTGGTCATAAACTAATGCCAAACGTTTCATAGATATTGTTTCAAAAAAAACCGCTATTTGTTTTGACAACGGGAATTATTTTTAAATAAATTATTGAAATTTATGTGTTTGGAATTTGGTAAAATGGATTACATATTTGGAATCATAAGTTCCAAATTATTTAATTAATACTCTTTTATTTTTGGACATTATAAATAGAAACAATGGTAATTATCTTTAATTATCTTGATTAATGAGTAATCGGATAGTTAAGGATAATAAAATAATATAATAATAATAATAAATGACACCAAAATGTGTCCTGAGGCTACTGGTTGTTTCATGGATGACCGTGGGATGCCTTGTTCCAAACTTGGGGGCACCATGAAATCACTTTTGGGAGAAAGTGACTTTTTATCTTTTTATTTTTAAAGAATGTTAAATGTAACAAAGAATGTATCACCTAAGTAAAATATTTTTAATTTTGTCTAAATAAATTATCTTTTGGACTATAAATATTCATTGGAAATATAAAAATATTTTCTACATCATAGTATTTTTTTATAATTTTTAGACATTAATTAAATTAAACTATTTATGACATAATAATGATGCAGCGATGACCTCATTATTTGACGATTTAAATAAAATGGAAAGATAATGTAACATCTAAGACCAACACATGTCCAAAACCTATTGGGTGGGTATATTTCTAACCCTTATCACCTTATCCTCTAATTATATCAATTTGGGAATTTTAAAATCCGAAACCCATTTGAAAATAAAGTAACATTTCTTTACTTTCCAAGAGTGCCCCTCCTCTCCTCTTATAAATGGCCCCCACCTCTACCTCTTTACCCACACTTCCAAAGCCTTTGGCTCGGCCAACCCCTACCCATTTTGTCTCTACACTTCCCTCTATTACTCCTTGAATCCTCAATTTGGTCAGAAGTCTTCCCAAGGAAGCCTTTGAGCTCAAATCTAAGAGAGTTACCCGATTTTGAGGTAATGTGTTCACTTGTGTTCTTTGGTTTTATTTTACTTCTCCAACCCCATAAACTCTTTTTATTCATTTCTTTTGTAACAAATACAGTATCTTCAATATAATAGGATGTTTTTATAATAATTATTCGAGCTACACTTACACACAACTACATCTAATGGTTAAAGAACATACTGTTTCCGTGGATGGCGAATTTCTGCCTCCCAAAACGATGATTGTTCAACATTCTTTTAACACCTTCAAAGGTGGCCATTAAGATGACACTATATTTATATATGCTATATAATATTTTTATGTTCTCCTTAAGATTATTTATTTTTCATTTTTGGCATACCTTTATGGTTTTCATTATGGGTAAACGTGATATCTTCATTTAAGGAAGTGCGGACTACCGCCCCCTCAAAGTGATTTGATTCGTTAAATACCATATGTGGGATGTATAAAGGATTGAGTTATGATATTATATATTATATTACACTAGAATTATAATATACCTTTATATCATTATTATTCCATTCTATAAAATACAAAATAGAAATGAAAGTAGCGTTCAAGCGTACGTACGGCTTACCGTCTCCATGAACGGTGCATTTCATTTCTTACCTCTAAATGATTATGTAATATTATAAATGCATGCATGTACTGGATATATATGACATATATGAAATCTAAATCATGAATACCATTCTGGATATAATGGATACATGAACAACTTGTAATTATAAAGGGCTTATTTTTTACTCAAGTACCAATGATCGTTAAAACAACCGTTATTAACTTAAATAATTACATAGTGTCCATGGCATGGAAATAAGTGATATAAAAGGAATAATGAACTTGAAAACGGTTCTTAAACAAGTCGAAATTAACTCAAGTTTATTATTCAGGAGATTAAAGAACGATTGAGTCAAGTCCGACCTGAGGTATGGGACTTCGTCTAAATCTCCTTTCATTGAGGCATATTTTGTTTTATACACAACTTTCTTTCATACGGTGTATAAACCCCTTTGACTTTTATGTTTATTCAAAAGGAATATTTTTTTATATGAAGCATTTACTAAACTACAAAAGGAATTTTTTTGTCGTACGTATGCGGCGACAATGACTTCTCCGCCGCCATGACCATTATTTGAGTTTCGGCTTCCTCTACAAGCCATACCTTCTAATTAAAAGAAAACTAAATTCCATGTTTTACTTTTCTTTTATTTTGGTATGGAAAATGGTTTTCATAATGTTTTTATATCAATGTGTTGTATTTATATCTTGTGATTGAAAGGTGGAAATGTTATGTTTCCTTTATGCATGTTTTATGTGATATGATTATGTTGAGGTTCTTGGGAATTATTATGAAGATGGGTGGTTCCGTGATAAACTAAGGGTGGGTGAGCCCGATATAGCTCTCCAATGCATTGGGTAACGCGAAGGAGTGAAACGTTAAGGTTTCTCCGAAGAGATTTAGGGAATATACTGTGATGGGTATTCCAAATGTAACCAAGAGGGTTACTCCCTACGTAAGAATGTTATAAATGCATCAAGTTACCTTTATGTCTTATTATTTCTATGGTTTATTCTTGATTTGATGAGGTATGTTAAATTTATTATGTTTTATGGGTAAATTATGATTTCATTCTTATGTATATATGAACTCGTGTTTCCTTTCCGTATTTTTTTATATAACCCATACTGAGCTTTTTATGCTCATCCCAAGTCTTTTTTTTTTGAAATGTTTTTCACAGGTCAAGGGAAAGGTACATGATATGATGATAGTGTCAAGGAAGTGTTAAGAAAGAATCCATGTTTTATTTTAAATATGTTTCGTTGATGGGAAAAAATGAATACTATCTTTATGTAACCACTTTGTTTAAATGTGGAATGTAATGCAAGTTTTATGATCTAATTCTCTAAAACTCTAAACCTGAAAAGTTCTTCAATGTATAATCTTGTAATAACTCAAGATTAAGTAAGGTTTAAGGATGGGGCCTTATACTAACCTTTTTGGATAGATCTAATATTTTTGAATCAATGATAGGGAATTTTATATAGATCTTATTTGGTTTCATGTAATTGTGTAGGGACAATAAATCACTAGTGAGTTTGGTTGTCCACCTTGTTTGATGGTCATACGATAAAGTAATTTTATGAGGAGTGGCTGATTAATGATGACCCTACATTAGTAAGAAATATCCCTAAATATATTTATGTAGTTTTAGGTGGTGATTTTAGTTATGGGTCCATTGTGATGATTACTGCATTGTGATCATCCACGTCATGGCGGATAAGAGAGGTGTCTACCTCATTGAAAATTCATGTATCGATTACAGGTGGGTAGTGAGTATTTTCACATAGGGTCTAATATTGACTAACAGTTTTTCCTTAAAGAGTTATTTTTTTATATTTTTATCATTTCATGGTATTATTTTAAATATAGGGTAACATTTGGTATATTACCAGAACATAGGTTCGAGTTTATACTCTGATGTGAGCTTATATAATCTTACCTATATGGTGTTTAGCCATGTTTATGTTTGGTAGGTTTGTGGTTCAGATCAATGATGCATGATGACTTACAGTCTTGTATCCATTTATATTTCTGTGGAATTATATAGGTTGTTTTTATACTAAACCATTTATTGGCATAATTATCATAGTTATTGTTTTTGTGCAGATGATGCATATGTTACATGAGATATTTGTTGGTGTAGAGACATTGGATCCAAAACCTATTAAGGTTTGGGGGATTCATAACTCGTGGTACTCAGATATATTTGGAGAGTTGGGTGATTCTATTCATCCCAATAGATGTATTTTTACTCAAATTCAAGAATATTAGGTATTGTATTTTCTCCCTCTTATAATGAAATTTATACTATACTCCCCTTGGATGTTTAGTAGATGTATTCATGCATGTTTCCAATTAAGATTGATTTTTATATATTACATTATGGTAGATATTTTTTATTATATATTATTGAATATCATATTTATGTTGTATCATCTAAGGACTCCCATATTTATATTATAACTTCTTGGGGGTTGTCATAATTCATTGGTCTATTATAGTTAGGTTTGGAGTGAAAACCTCAATCAATCACATGTTTAGAGAGGGACCCGATGAGATGGTTCATTTAACATTGTGAGAAATGTGTTATAAATTAATGTAATATGGTATGGTTTGATTAAATATTTATCTATCTTTTAACCCAAAAATACATATAACTTAAAATTAATAAGACATATCATTATTAAAAGTTGAATAAAATTTTTACTTCTGGAACGATCAATATAATTAAAGAACCTACAATAACAAAAATATTAAAGTGTATCTACCCGAATGTTATGTACCATATATACATAACATTGGACACAAAATTCCTTGTGGATGTCACATTTAAACTCATACGACTGTGAAAAATTTATCAAAATCATAGTTATACTAGAAAAAGTTTATCTATGTTGCCCATTAATTCGAGTAATGTTTTTGAGAATTTCAATTCATTATTTATATGTCAAAATGATATGAAATGATAGAAACCCTAATGAAATTTTTTATTATTTGTAGTGTATAGGATATAGTAATCAAGAGACCATTCACATGACCATACGGTACTCAAGCATTTTTCTATGAGTTGATTTTGATTATAATTATTTGGAAGATAGAGTAACTAAAATGGATAGACCTTTTCTTGTTTTTAGATGTTTTATAAAAAACATATTATCAGGATCTATAATAATAAGGTTCTTCCAGAATGATCAGGGTATCCATTTTTATAATTTAATATTGGGATATTGGCTGAAAAAAATATGTAGTGAATCATATTGTTTTAACACAACTCAACCCCTTGAAATTAGTATTACATTGTAAATCAAAAAAAATGTAAAGGAATTAATTAAATGGATTTCATCCACTAGTTTATTTCTATTGTGAAAAGTTTGAGGACATCATATTGATTTATAGAATACCTTAAAACACACCAGTTGGTGTGAATCATTATAGAGTGTTTTATGTGATGAGATATCACATTATTAAGGAATTGTAACATAAAGACTATTGTGCACTCCAGAATATGTACATAAAAATGGAAATATATTGATTCCAATGAAAATATTAAATATAATTGTTGGTTTAAATATGAATATTATCCGTTTAGATAGGAAAAAGTCTCATTGAATAAACATGACTTGCACATGAAAAGATTCTAGATAAGTGAATATTTTATCGTGATGGAAATTTGATACTTATAACTCAATATTTTAATTCATTTTATTTAAACTATATTCCCTATGGTAAGGATCATTTTCAATAACTATGGATATACATTTATTTTAATAGAGGGAACTGAATTCAGAGTTAGAAAACCCTTCCCAACGAATGGAAAAATATTGATGGTACCCTAAGAGAACTAATCTGTTGGGATATTTAAAGGGATTAAATATATAAATAATTTATACAAGTTAACCGATGTATTCATACCACTCCTTTAAATTTTATAATATCATATTATTTTGTAACATATAAATAATGATTATATCTATTAATATTTGTGGACAACATGTTATGAAATATGTTTGGGGATAGTTATTTAAATAGTTATGAATTTATTGTGTTCTTAAATTTTATTTTAAATTTTCTTATTTTATCATGTTACTAAAACGTTTTACAATTATCTTAATGGATCTATATAAATTTTATATTGCTAATATTGTGGAAAATGAAAATTTCTTAGAACCAGGAAAATGGATATTAGTGAAAAATGTTTCTCGAGAATAAAATATTTCTCATGTTCTCATTTGAAAATTAACCTAAATATTGAGATAATTGTTTTTATATATTTTTAAAACCACTAGGAACCACCATAAATTACATTTTTAGTGATTCCTTGAATTGGATATATATGTGATAATGGGAGATGATGCATAAATCCTTCATACATAAAATAATAAATGTACGTAAAATCCATTAATAAAAGTTAGATTGATCTAAAAAATTTATTTTACAAACCAAACATTGATGCCTCATTTATTAAAAAAACCTTATGTGATGCCTTCTATTTGTAATGTATATCTTCTAGATTAGCTATATTGATCGAATATGTTATTTTTAAAAAACATGATAAGGAGGATTCCATAAGTTCTTTGTTTTAAAAAAAGTAATATAAACATTAGGTAGTCAAAACTCAAATAAAGAATTTAAAGACTATGAATCTAAATGTTATGTTGTAAATATTATCTATATGTGAAATAAAATAGAATATAGGGATTTATGGAGAGATTCCTTAAAAAATGTGTCTAATGTTAGGATTTTTATTCAATTTATCACATTTAAAATTTCTTTCTATGGAATGAGGATAGAAATTAATAATATTTTGAACATGTTTTAATCTTATTGAAACATAATACACAAATAAAATTAATAGTGTATGATTTAGGGCAGTGGTTCATGAAAATTAGTCATCATATTTGATTCACGATTTGTAACTGAATTTGAACAACATAGTTTTTCATTTTCATTTTATGATGTTTTTAGAATATCATTTCATTTAAATTTATTTGATTAATATTCCATAAAATATACACTTTTTGAATATTAGCAATCAACCATCTTTCTGAGAATCAAATAAATGTAAACATATTTCAAATCCTATTATTTTCTAATGTTTGGGAAGGTGTTTTCTTATTGGTAGAAATAGAAGAAGTTTGAAGATGAATGTTTGCTGAATATGCTTCAAATTAGTATGAATCACATATTTTCAAATATTAGAAACTGATGATTTTTGTTTTTTCTTTCTATGTTATTTTATGTTTTTCATTTACAAAGAGGATAATTATTTTTATATTTATATAAATAAACATTTTTATGGTTCATGTTATATTTTTAATAGTATAAAAATATAAATTTTATCATGAATATTATATTTTAATGTGAATAATTATAATTGTTTAATATATTATTTGATGTAAAAATATATTTTTCATTTCCATCGATGGTCAATAAATATTAATGATATCCAAACACCCCATAATGATGGGTTTCTTGATTAAAATGATTATGAATAAATTATTGTATACAAAAATTTTCTTATGTTAACATTTATAAAATAAACATTTTTATATTAAATAAAATGAAAAAAGTATTTACTTGAATGTGTACATATTTATTTTTGAGGTCTTATTATAAATTACCTCATGCAAGACTTCATTTTTTTCATTAACATTACATCTTTCATCAATTGGAATGGGTATTATTATCATATGAAGTAAGATTCTTAATCCTTTCAAATTGTAAGTCTTCAAAAAGGAGTTGCAAAATTTATATGGAAAAAGTACTAATACATATCAATTAGACAATGGTGGAGGATATTTATGTCAAATTTTTGATGTATTAATACTATATTATGGTATATGACAAAAACTAACTCCACCATATATTAAACATTAAACAAAATATCTAAAATCATAAATCTAGTTGTTCTAGACATCAGACCCTCATTGACCAGTCTTGGAGAACTTCATATTTCCTTGGGGTTATGATATACAATCTATTTTATTTACACTAATCTATGTTCCATATAATAAGATAAAAAATGAACTATATGATATATGGAAAGGGATGTGTGCTAATATTCCTTCCCTGAAGATTTAATTTTATGGGGAATATATTAAAGGTATTACCAAAAGTAAACATGAACCTGCGTAATATAAAAGTAAATATATTGGTTATCCTAACAAGATAGTGTTTTATTATTTCTATAATCCAAAACATCGAAAAAAATTATTTTATTATCTTTCATTGTAGAAAATGATATAATTTCCAAAATAATTAGGGGTGAAATTTTGAACATGATTAAATTTACTTAAAAAAATTATGTTAATCCATAGATGAATGAGTTGCAAAAAAATGGTAGTGGAATATGAATTTATTTAGTGTTAAAACTAGTAATCGAGGTGAGTTATATTTCCCTTAGAAATTTAGACATGTTTATTTATCATTTATTAGGAAGGATATTTTAAAATGATAAATGGTTATATAAAATATTTCATTGAAGAAATTATATGTTATACATCAAATAAATGACTAAAATCAGTGGAGTATGAAATAATATCTTTATATACGAAAATGTTCTGATAATAGGATAAATATATATCAATTGTAAGACACTTTTACTGAATGTAGGTCTCTTACAATAAATATAGCTAGAATAATAGAGTGTATATCTTCAAATAAGTACTGGAAAATGTTTTCTTAAAATAACTTCATGTTTATTAAATTAATGAATCTTTTTCTCCATTTCATGAAGTCAAATACATTAAAATTATTTTAACCATATCTACATGTTATATTGATTTTATATATAAAATGGATATAAAATCAAACATTACAAGATTGATATTTTTTTGGATATAAATTTATTATGTGACCAAAATGTTTTCAGTATTCTAGAAATAATGCTTCAATTTATAAGATTTAATCATGTATCTATGGGTTGAATTATGAACATAAGTATATTATATTTTTCTTTATTAAATTAATCTATATTTTTTCATAATAAATAAATTTGGATAAATATTTTATATGTAAATTTACTAGTGATAAAATGAATTTTTTATAGTTTTGTATACTGAGGCATATTTCTTATTGGAAATTACATTTCAAAGTTATAATATGAAAAAATATTATAATATTTATTCTCAATTAATGATCATTTTGAATAAATTTATATATCAATTATGAAGATTTGTGGGGGTATTTATAATTTAATCTCATTATTGGTTAAAATAAGTACATTGGTATTGTGTTGAAAATGATTAATATTAAAAAATATAGAATTAGTTCTCTTCCAATGTTGAATAGAATGTGTGTTTCTAAGACCAAGTTTCCTTTAATTATAAATCAATAGAAATGAATGATTAAGATTCAATATGAATCTATAGTTAGGTCGAACATATTTTTTGTAGTTATTGTAATGTATCTTATACAATTTGTATGACTAATAAATACCCATCAAATCTAGGTGATGGTCATTTTATTGCCGTAGATAATATTCGTAATTATATGATAAGATTTAATTGTATATTCATATTCATATGTGGGTATATATTATTTTTATAAAGGGTTACACCAATATTATAGTGGTTCATTAAGAAGAAAACATTTCCTTGAAATTACTATTTTTTAAATATTTATGGAATATATAACTATATATTATTTTTATAAATAATTTTATAAGTTATTGGATTTCATTATGAAACTGGGGTGTTTTCCCATGATTCATGATTCCAATTATACAATAATATGAATATATTTTAAAGGTTACATAATTTATTGATTTTAGGTTTCATAAGATATACAAATATATACCTCATTGATTTCATCTAATTCAATATATTATTGATTTTTATGTTTGTAATACGTTTTTAGTAATTACATAGAATATATTGTGTGTCCTATAATTAAACCCATTATGCATATAAATAATTAAATCCATACCGATTCACTAGATGATAAATACATTGTCAACTAGATTTAGTAAAAGTGAAAGATATTTAGTAATTGTGGTCTAAATTTAATAAATTGTTCTTGTCTTTGGTATATATTGTATCATCTAAACTATATTATTAGAATAAAATTATAATTAATTTTTATTTATTTCATTTAATATTTGTGTTTATATAACAATGAGTCTAATGAATATATGAATTACAATGTTATTCTTTACAAATCACCAAAATATTAGGTTATAATGATATATGATGATCATTATGAGTTGGATAACATGTATTGTAATACAATTTATCTCTCAAGGGGACTACGTTGATAAAATTGTATTTGGATTAACCTGATTAATGTGAACCAAATGGATTTCAATATATGAGTAATGAATATTATATAACAGAACATTAGATATGTATCCTTAGACTTGAGGATTTAAATCATTCTACACACTTGTTTGGTTTTGTATTTTAATACCTATTAATGTTCATTTTAAATTTTGAAAAAATAATAGGTTATATATAATTTCCCTAATCAATTAAAATGATATGATGAAGAAGGATTGGTGGTGTAAGCCCATATGATTGGTTATGACTTCATGGACCTATAATGTTCTTTGATTTTGTATATTCATACAAAAAGATAATTTAAATTTACGTAAACATTTATGTTTTAAATGACATGAAAATTAAGTTATAAGATATAATATTAATTATAATTACATAATCCATGTTCCAAGGATAATTTATATGTAATGGAAATATGGAAAACATCTACTTGGCGTATGGATTATTACATCACTCTAAAACCCATTGGTTTTTTTTGTTTCTATATTTTTTAGATATTGTCATTTTATATAACTATAGATAAGTTTTATGTTTGTTTCATGTTTTATAAAGGTCCATCATGGTATTCTTATGATGATTATATTTTTAATTATTTGTCTAAGTGGATTAGATTATATTTAAATAATTTTATTTTTATTATAATCAAAAATAGGATTATGTTTCTCAAAATGAAATATAAAATTAAATATTAGTTATTTAACTAAAACTTAAATTTAGTGTTACGATTTAAATATTAATTTATTTATATTGTTAAAAATAATAAAGGTGAATTGACTAATACCAATTTAGATTTAGGATTTATTATGGTTTAAAAGGATTCCAACTCTTATTAAATGTAAAACATTAGTAATCCCACCAATGGGATCCATTTTTACCCCATATCATATAATTATTAACCCATTTATAGGCTCATTAATTCCCCTACCATGGGGTTCAGGATAGAATGACTTTTAATGAAATTGTTTTCTCAAATTACTACACATGGATACATATAACAGTCCTTTGGATTGATATAAATTTATATTTAATAGAGGATGTTTAATAAAAAAATGAAATAAATAGTGTTGAATAAGGGTGTATAGGTCCATATTTTATAGATAAATAAATGTACATGAACATCCCCCAACGGTACCACTCTCGATCTAACAATGAATATGGGTGTGATCCCAGAACCACACCTCTAATAGGCTAAGGGTTATAACACTAAATGAGGGTATATAAATCAAATATATGGGAATAATGATACAAATTATATCATATAAAATGATCGAAAATCCTAAAATCAATTCCCTAACATGAATAAGAACATCCTAATATATTTTTGGCCATACAAAGTGAAAAAAAAATATAATACCACTAAATGTTCATAGGCAATGTCTATATAATATAAAATCTCTTAAACCACTATTACATGATATTAACACCCATTCAGATCACAAACTCACTCTTGTGGACTTGAGAAATAATTATATATATTTGGGGTATCCTAATGGTAAACTCAATTGTATCGTCATTAAAATATATTATGAATATGTTGAATAAAAATTCTAAATCCCTACTAAATTAATTGAGAAATGATGAAATCACATTAACAGTTAAATACTATTTCCAACATCACCATGTCTCACTAACCAAGTAATTAACCAAATTATGTACTACAATAAATAAAAATATGTATGAGAATGGTATCCTGCTACCAATTACCCACTAAAATAGTCACCAAAAACCCAAATGACTCTGGTCCTTGAGCTATAATCCCCTATATAAATCATACTACACATGTATACAAATATATTAGAGACACATCATCATTTTATACTACACCTTGTGCAACTCATCATAACCACAACGTCATTAAATGCTTATAATAATATAGTAAAACTAAGAGTCATAATTTCTTTATGTGAATATATACTAGAAAAAATCCATCACTCACAATCCATATTACATATAATAAAATAATAATCTATATCCTTTATCTGCCATATCCAGCATGAACATGTTTTTCAAATACTGTGACTCATCACATCTATTATGATAACATACCCTTGAACAATAATCCACCAAATCCCCATTAATCCTATATAATATTCATTTTCTAGATGTAAGAGATGTGTATATAAAGTTTCGACATATATATATATATATATATATTTATGATAACATAGATATTGGAATCCCATATAGAACCCATGCCCAATATGGTCATCTAAAACCCCTACTAACATGGGTGGGTTTATAAAAATTATTAAAATTACATTATAATAGAGAACACAAAAAAATATAAATGAATTAATTATACCTTATAATCAAACTAAATATGATAGCAAATGTGAAAACAAAATGACCATTGCTCTGATGAAAAAATTGATCTTTTTTAAGAATACATGAATCAATGTTTAATATCCTTAAGATCCCTGTAATTTTTTAATTACCATTAACTAATCTTGTTTAAATAATCAATCATTTAATTAATTAATTTTATTTATTAGAGCTTCATCAATTCATAATCATTAAAATCTATGGTATTTTTATATTCGACATTTCATATTCCATATTTCATTACCATACTCTATGAGCATTCATACCATCCATTCCATGGATACTTTTCAATATATCATTATTATTATAAATACTCATTTCACACAAGTTCATTTATATTATATTATAAGTCCATAATATAAAATATTATATGGCTTAAAGAACACATATCATGGAAGACATGTTGCATAAGGAATCAAGAAAATAATGAAAAGAGTAATACAATAACAATACAATATAGTTGAAAAAACTAAAACAAAAAAATTATATAACCATAATGTATAAATCCTAGTTTCATCCTCAATTAATTTCTACATATAACATGGGTAAACTAATAAAACACTTGTCTCAACCAATACTAACCATCACACTGACACTAACATTATGCCAAGACAACATCTTCGAACAAAATAACCCCATGATAAAAAGTCCACCCACACTAAGTTCTATATAAGATCATAAAGTGATATTTAAATTTGCAATATATATGTGGTATAAGACATATTTTTAGAATATTAATCTCTATGGGAAATAAATTCCACACCAATAAACCCAACAAGACTATTATAATCAAGGATGGTATTTAAGAAACCAAAAGAATATTAATTGAAAGAAACATTTATCAATTATATATATATAAGTAATTAAATACAGTAATTTTTTATAAAAAAAGACAAATGAAAATATGAAAATAAAATTTCTAATGATTATGTATATATTATCACAAAAACCCATTATCATGCTAAAGAATTCAAAACATGATATATAGAATTTAGTAAATATATCCAATGGTATCTTCCTAATTTATCAATTTTTTCATTCATCTGTCTATTTTAACCTACAAAACATAAAGGGGATCATGAATATTGAATGAATCATATTTTAGAAAATATAATAAATCACAAAATGAAACTATCATTAATAAAAGTCATAACCCAAATCAAATAACTTTACACCTTTTTATTCATAAATTTCATCCAAATTACATACATCCGGCCAATTATAATTAATAAATTTGTTCCCACATCATACCATTTTATAATAAAGAAATAAAATCCCATAAATAATCTTAAATAAAATATATGAATACATATCCAAAACAACATTTCCAAAAAATTAATACTAATTATAGTCGAACGGGGAGGAAAGAGAGAGTGTGCAAAGCATATAACTCCCAAGGAACACAAGTTGGTTATTTTGGATTATCACATGTGAATATGAAGATTGGAAAATAATAGATGGAAATAAAAAACTATATTAATGGTGTATATAGTATTTAGGAGTTTGAAATATATTATTTGAAAACAAAATAAGAAAAGGGTGAAATGAAGGTAAAAAATAATTCAATACCATATTTTATCAATTATTTTCAAATGTTGATATAAACATATAGGGGGGTTAATTTTTCTAATATCCTTCCAATTACCATCAGTATTTGGTAGGTAGGAAAGTTTCCGATATGGTTATGGGAATAAATAACTAACCCAAAAACCATCAAAAATAGATTATCAGGTCGAGTTAGAATACCACCATTATGTGTTGGAACCTAAAACTCTATTAAAAGTGTTTACCAAGAAGTGAAAAATAATTCCACCACGATTTTGTTTTCTAACCTACATTTTATATATACTACAATGGATTCGAAAATGATTTTGATCATCCTATATCAATATTTCAATCTTCACTATGTATCAAAGCCTCACCTTGAACGAGAAAAACCATGACCACCCATATGTGTGTCTCTCAATCACAATTTATTATATAGAATAACTCAAAGAACTAAACCCATGAAATGATCATTTAACACCACCCTATAATATATATGGATATGACTATAGTTATATAGAAAACATGTCCTCTAAAATAAGAAAAACCACGTCCTATGTCTCCACCAAAAGGGGTTCATTCTCAAAGAATGTTTGTTCACTCCATAGGGAAACCATGTATAAAAAACTACCTCAATGTACATAAAATTATAAACAACTTCTAACACTACCATATGAAAGAGAGTGTTTCATATTGGGTTCATATATAACAAAAAATTCCTACAATTCATGGATGTTGTTATAATATAAAACAATCATTGTGCTTATAGAACCATTATAGTATCAACTATAATATCTTTCATAGTATGGTGAATTCATGAAGACCCAAACATAACTATACACATTTAAAATAACATAATTTTCTCAATTGTGACTTCAAATGAAAAATAAAAAAATGTAAAGGAATGTACCATAAAAATTAATTCCTTGCATTGGATGTATCTCAAATGAATATTGTCCCTAAAAATCAAAACCCAATCATCAAAAGGGGGAAATATGGGAAATCATAAATAAATAAATCATGAAATACCTATCATGGATTAAACTATAATAATATAAATATATATTTATAATTAGAGAGATAATATGGTCACAATATCTATATCATATTATATGTAAAAAAATCCATATGTGTCGGCACAAAAAAACTATCATGAAACATCTTAGGATACTTAGTGTGTCTTAAACTGAAATTCCCAATTACACTATTATAACCCACTAAGTTTCTCAATAACAATAACTACTAAAAATACATGACTAAATAACACACTATATTATTTCTCCTAAATCTGAATAGGTAATTCCTTTAATGTATCATCATCCTCAACTTATTTGGATCCCCTTTCGATGAAATTGTATTTACTGTGAAGGCACTGTTGATGCTATGACTCATGTAAAACATTATATATCTAGCTCAAATATATAATTACAGTGATTACCAATATCAAATCGAGCAAACAATCTCAAAGAACATGCAATGCCAACCAAATCAAGGTGATATATTACTCTCATTATTGAACCATTAATTTCTTCAAGGAAAAGATATATTCATAAACACATGAATTACCACATAAAACACTTATGGACACCTTCTATGAGAATAATTGGGCCTCTAATGATGATTCACCATCATTATCATCTTCTGAACTACGAAAAAATTACCTTTTATTCCCTACACCAATTTCATTTAAAGAATAATAACTCTACAATCTCATTACAAAACAATAGAGAGAATAATGGTCAGTTATAAAATGATTAATATGGAATAATACAAATGGTGGATTGATAACATTTTTGATAAGATAATTTTAAAAATGGTATGTGATTCACCCATTGTACCCCAGAATACATAGAACATCCTTACTATGATTTGACAAATATCTTGATAGTTCACTGTATCTAACCATCTATATGTGGATAATAGAAAGATAAAATAAATATTTAATATCAAAACACATACTAAATACACATCTGTGATAAGGTGGTTTAAATGGGATCTTTATCGTATTGTTTCATCTTTAGATACCTTAGAATCTTCAGGGTCTCCACCAAATATTTCATTGATAGAACATTGAACACATATATCTTTTAATGACCATGAAGTAAAACAAATCTATCATGTTGTAAAAAAAATTAACTATTGAGAATCATAATTGCAAAGGGCTAACAGAAAAGGGATTATAACAATTATAAATATATCTATCCACTTCCACTATATATCATAAAATCATTAATTCAGAAAATCGGGAACATGATTCTCAACCATAACCTTCTTTTGAAATAAACTACATGATATACACTGTGTTACTAATCACATGATAACACTAGAAATTAGATTAATCCTTAATGAAAAATACATCATATATACACTTCCACAATCTAGTGTGTGGAAAATTTTGCAACTTATAGAGAACCACCTAATGTGTAGTCGAAGGACTGAATACAAACAATTGAATGGACACCTAATGTTGTATATCCTTAAACCATCCATCTAGAGAACCAATAAAAAATATGATCCTAATAAACCTCCATCTCAATGTCAAAGACCTAATATTACCCATCATATTCAAAAAAAAATATAGATAAATTATTCTTGAGGAGACACCCACTACCATCATCTACATAAATTGTAAGGTTTATTATTAAAACATTATTTATTACTCTCTATGAAACATCAAACTTGTGATGTGAACCACTGCATGACTTCTTAAATTGATTATTCTCAACCTCATTTACTTATTCTAGTGTATAAAAAATATCAAATTTATTATTATGTAATAATTTCATCAACCACTATAGTAATATGTCTATGTCATGCAATGATATAATATTCTATATATTAATGTGATCAATGAATACCATAAGTAATTCACCAATGAGGTAATGTTTCTAAAATATCTGATAAAATAAAAATACCACATTAACCTATCATGAGTATACTAGATCATCAGTGATAATAGATAAACACCTTATACTACCTCATAAACCAATTAAATCTATTGTGATAGTCATTTTAATTAACCTAATTGAAAAAATGAAAATAGATGAATTTATAAACTTCTCCTTTAAATACTATAATTTTAACATTAACTATGAAATAAAATGAAAATCATGATATTTCATATCCAATGATATCAATGGTTTCTTATTCTGAAATATTTTTTTTTAAAATTTCATATAATATCCTATAAGAATAAAAAATAGTAAACATAGACAACCATCTTTCGTAATACCCATGAAACAAAATCATCAATCTTTAAATGATTTATATTTAATCTATTCTATAACACAAAATATAGCATGAAGTTCACCAAATTGGCGAAAAAAGTACCCTCCTAAAACATCCCAAATTACTAAGGACATTTAACAACTTTTAGACTATCCTTCATATTCTCTACATACTCCTCATATTTAAAATAAACAATGATTCCTTTTATTAACAAAACTACAAATAAATCTATGATCTCATAAAATATTATTTTCATGAGTACCAGGAACATGATTATTGTTTTTTTGATACATAAGGGAATAATTATGAAATAATAGTTTCCATTAAAATGTATATAGTAGTGCATATAATATCATAATTCTTCACCCACAAGTTATGATATCCAGACCAAAAATTGATTTTGGAAAACCATATATCTCCATTCATCTATTAAATAAATCAATAATATAAAAAATATAATAATTATATTTTAGAATCATTTTATTGAGGAAATTATAATCAGTGAAAATCATATCATTCCTACCCCATTAATCATTAACAGTACATTAGCATCTAAAAGTTATACACCATGTCGAATAAAAACTCACTACAAGTGACCGTTATTATAAACATACAATTCCTGGA
The DNA here is from genome assembly GCA_963277665.1 of Viscum album. Classification (NCBI taxonomy): domain Eukaryota; kingdom Viridiplantae; phylum Streptophyta; class Magnoliopsida; order Santalales; family Viscaceae; genus Viscum; species Viscum album. The sequence goes on along the minus strand of OY728119.1, from coordinate 762,272,124 downwards.
ACTCATAAATTACATTCCAATATAGATAAATCAATATTATAGTGAATCATGATAATAACTATATCCCACAATCAATATCACATAGAGGGGTAAAATCAAAACCTCCTCATTAATGACAATGGGGTGCACTTTGACATGACTTCGGAAAACAACTTAATGAACCCCCATAATATTAAATATCAATTTAGACATCATATAAGTCTATGATTGAATGAAAATATAACCCAAATAATGGTCCCAACTACATATAAACAAGTTATAACAATTATAATCATATAATGAAAACCACATATTGAAGTAATCCATAATAATTTTCAACAAATATAGCCATTCCAATATGAGGAACATATCATATGGCCTTGTTCGTATTTGAAAAAAATATCCAAAAGTGTGACACATCTCTTACATTTTCTCAATTTTTTCTAGAAATCATATAAGACTTCACAACATCTAACAATAGTAGATATCACCAATGGAATCTGAATCCTCTCCACCATAAATCTTAAAAAATAGACAAGGGTTTATAAAATAAATGACTGTGTATATATTGAATCAAACCAGTAATACATCCAATAATAATATATATAGATGATACCTAAACTAAAATAGAGATTTCATAGACCTAGAAAAACTAATGGATTTGAATCACTATGAAATAGTCTATATCATATCAAGACATCGAGTCGACAACCACCACAAACATACTTTCTAATTATCCTATAATATAAATGGAATCACTATTATGTCCTCTACCGACCATGTCTCCAATTCATTGCGAATGGAATTGAGTACCTAGATATTTTTTTTCATTCCCAAAGGATACTATCACAATTGATAAAAATGAAGTGGAAATTGAAATCAATATTAACTATTAAGGGATGTCAGAAACAAAACTTTTGAATTAACATGACCTATACCCAGAAAACTAACCATGCCAATTCCCCCTTTAAGGGTTATGTAACTGCCACACATGGTGATATAGGATAGTGAAGGAATAAACTAAATACTGAATACTTAAAACATCATCTAACCTATAAAATGATAAATCTAACCATAGATCTACTCTATGAATAGTATTGGTAACTCACTACACATGATGATATATTATTTATTATCTAAATGACCTCTACCTTAAACATCACCTCAATATATATCAAAACCATGAATGGGGTTACCAGACATTAAATCTATTTATGAAAAATGTTACATCCCAGCCCAACTGACCACAAAACTGGTAGACTGACCTATTTCCTCATGACCTCAAGCACATCTCCTTATGCACTAGAGGATTCTGACTAGCAGCGAGTGTGTATGGATATTCAGTGGAGAGACTACACCCAAATATTTAGTGTGAATAGTGGTAAACATACAGTAATTACACAAAAAAGATATTAGTGGAAACATTACAAAGCAATATAAATAGTGGAAAACAAATACAATATATTTTGTATATAGAAAATGGAAAACAAAAGATTATACATTTCTTGTATTCTTATAAATGATACATAATTACATATTAGTAACAATATAATATTCTTTACAATTCTGTACAAGGTTGAATAAAAGAAAGAAACTCTCAAAGGAAATCACTAGAAGCATCTCATGCTCTATTTTGGTCTTTTTCTTTGAACTCCCACATACAACTATAATAAAACAATAATATTCCCTATCCCATTAAAAAAAGCATCCACCTTGGAACCAAACGTACATGAGTAGTGTGTGAGATAACATCTGAGTTGGCCGGAACCCAAGGTATCAAGCCCAACCAATATGTGTAATAGGTAAATAGGAAGTGTGATGGTTAACACAAAAGATGTAAATTTGAATAAAAAATTCCCATGGTATGTAACCAACAATAGTAATATACTTATATTCCATCAAGCCCCTTACAAAATTTATTAAATCTCCTACAAAAAGGAAGATATTGGAGATAAAAAAATAAATAACATTGCCTTTTTATTCATCCAAACATGTCATGCCATCATGACCAACCTATATAACTATATAGCACAATTTAATATGGAAAAGCTATATATTTTACCAAATCAAATTCATCATGATCATGTTGTCTAAAGATGTTTAGACCAGAAATAGGTGGATCGAAAAAAATTGACAATGGAATCCACATCGATTCCCATGGGTTTCCTCCTTGAATATTGGTCTGGGCATTGGTTGGGGTCCGTGCAAGAAATCAACAACACATGTCCTATGTGACCCTAATAAATCCTGATCTACAGTGTAGTATGGCCAATACAATCCCACAGAATCAAGGCCCAAGGGTCATGATCAACCCTAGGCATCCACTTCCACATTCCAGATCCATATAGAGTAGTCCATGGAATATATCAAAGAATTCATTAATATTAAACCATTTACCAAACAAAACGTATGAGTATTCCCACTCATACAAACCATTCATCAATTTACATATGAGTATACCCACTCATATAATCAATTTTGAAATGTCCATTCAATATAAATAATTTTTTACCCACACACATAACTATTTCATTCCATATGATTAATATAAAGGCCCATAGGTAACGTACATAGACATTTCAATACTTTCGTAGAATACTAAATACATGACAAAAACAGATCCCCAAAGACCGTATTAGTTTAGTGTCTTTGGAAACTCAGAACAAAATCTTCTAATCATGGTGAAAGTTCTTCAACATCACCCATAATGTTCTTCCCCAATTTTTTTTACCTAAAACTATTATTTATATCTTGGGGAAAAGAAAACATAAAAAGGGTGAGCTCAAATTCTCAGTAAGGGTAATCATGGAGAACCTAAAACAATCGATAAACATGAGAATGAAAAAACATGAGCATGAAATCTAAACATCAAAATCACGAGCAGTGACATAAAACAGGGCAGTACATAAGGCATAGATAATAAAAGTACATTAATCATGATAAAATAGAATTGGAATAAAACATTTAAATATGGAAAAAAATTAGGCACATGATATGATTTTTATAGTAGCCAAGGCTTTGCTGACAAGACCATCTTAGTGGACAAAGTCCCTTACTGAATTGAGTTCACTCCTCATTCCAGTCCTATATCACTGAACCGGATTAATTTACCGTTCGAGACATGTCTATATCATGAGATATAAATCTTTACCCAATGCTTTAGAGGGAGATACAAGTCCCACCTATCTCATATTAAAATCATTCTTACGTGTGCCACAAAACAATCATTAATCATTAATCACAGCCCAAAGAATAAAATAGGTTTCATAAACATCATCCCATCATGAAAAAATCCATATAAAACAAATGGATATCATTTGATCATAATAAAAAATCAAACCATCTAAATAATAGAGACAATATAATTGATACACAAACATGATAAATAATGTCATCTTAGATGGAAATCAGTTTTGATAAAACACATGAAATGAATTCTTGAGAAAAATATCCTTCTTCTTCAAAATCATTTTCTTTTCAAAAAATTACACAAAATTTTAAAAGAAAAGTATTTTATTGATAATAACCATAAAAACTTGTAGAGGAAGCTTCATGAAAATTTGGAATTATGAAACCATAAAAATCCATTCATGTCGTATAATTTAAAAAATCATTCTCCTTGTACTTTTGTCGGAAATATCAAAAAGTACCATGTATGTTAAACAAAAGAAAGAATCATTCCATAACACATAGTAAAATTCAAGAGGGTTAAAAATGAATTTAAAAATACATGTAAGAATATTAACCACTATATGAAAACATTTTTATGGACATGGATGAAAAATATAACCCCAGTAAATACTTACGAATAAACAATCTCGGATACGAACGAGATTGGAATAATTATCCCTTACCTTAGGTCCAATTTCTTCCGTGTGTGTCCAAAACTCATGTATACTGGTTTTAAACATTTTATTATCTTGTAAAATAACCATAATAATATTTATTATATCATATATGATTCACTTATGACTTTATATTACCTGTTCTTTTTCCAATTCCATGTTAAAGAAGCATTTTCTGTAAAATCATTTCATTCATCTTACGTGTTTGGACTTGTTATTCTTGATATTATTACTTATATCCCGATTTTCTTAATTCTAGAATTTAATTCATGATTTATATATAACATATATTTATATTAATCATATAAATATATATGGTAGATCAATAAATGGAATGAAATACACCGTTCATGGAGACGGTAGGCCGTATGTAAGCATGAACGCTGTATTCGTTCCCTTATTGAATTGAATTAAATTAAGTAAATGAAAAATATATATTAATAAATCTAGTATCATTACTATGTCATATATTTTATGATTATTTATTATATATACTTTATAATAATTCTTGAACAGTTAACCTGCAAAATGAATCTCATCGCGTTAGGAGACGATAATCCGTACATACGCACGAGCGATGATATCGTTCCCATAATTATTGGATGGAATTTGAGTTGATGATATAATATCTAAGAATTAGTATGATGTTATAATAAAAATATATAGTTATTATTTACCCCATTATACCCATCCATGTAAGGTGGTGGTGGAAAAAAAGATTACACCAAGGTGTGGAGACGGTATTCCGTACGTACGCACATGCGGTGATTTTGTTTTCAATAGGATGAATAAAAGGAGAAATGGGGATTTTTAATATTTATAATAACATATAATTATATGATTGATACTGATGTTCTTACTTTATATTGAAACAAATAAATAATAGGATGTAGAAGAAGAAAGGAACTTGAAATACTCGGTAGAAGTGATTACCTCTTCCTCAACGTTCCTCTTTTAAACTTACTCTTAGGGAACTAGAGTTGGTCTTTTGAGAAGACCCGAATCTCTATGATATAAGAAGAGATGTTTAGAAGAGAAATGTGTAGGGTTTGGCCGAGATTTAAGTCTCAATGTTTTATATAGAGGAGAGGGAGGGGTGACCTTTTATAAAGGAGGAGAGGGGCACCATAGGAAACTTCAAAATTATTAATTTATATTTAATCAAACCCAACTTAAAAACCTCCAAATATGACTCATACAAGAATATTAGATGATATAGGGTTGTAATATCATCAAAAAATAAAATTTAGACATGTTGGATATTTATTTCAAACCTTATCAACTTGATTTATCCTTATTTAATCTATTAAATTTTATTTGTGGTAATAAGATTTAAAATTTTATATTTTTGAAAATAATTACTTATGTGTTGTGAATAATCCATAATTGGCTATTTTATGACATTTTAGACCATATAAATATTAATTTATAATTTCTAAATATTTTTTGTGATTTGTAAACAATTTTATATTATGTTATTTTTTATAAAATAACAGTGGTGTCAGTTTTGACACTATTCATTTATTTGAATTTAAATAAAATCAAAACAGATGATATGTTCGAAATAAAGGTTTTAATAGATTTATAACATGTCATATGTATAAAGATAATTCATGGAGCCCATTAAATAGTTCATATAATATTTATTTTAATATTTTTAAAACCATTTAATTGATATTTCAATCAATAAAATAATTTCAACATCAGTATTGTGTCACCTTTAATGATAATTATTTAATACATAAAAATTATAAATAAGTTCACATGATGTAGATAATTTTATTATATTTCTGGATACTATTCATGTTCTAAGTTCCATGAAGTTTATCATTAAATTAAAATTATTATACTTATAATATTTAAGAGAATGATATGTTGTAACTTTCTTTGGTTTTAATTATAATTATATCATTTTCATGGTCAATAGTCCATGAAAAAATCTATTCATTCCCTCAGGTGATATGGGACGACTTTTATTCATAAAATAGAATTTTTGAAGGTGTTAGGGTAATTTTATAAATTTAATTTTACCCTTAATTACCTAATTTACCTTAAACTGTTGTAAATAAAAATTACCGTAGTTACTATTTATAATGTCGAAAAAAATAAATGTAAACTGTTGACATAATTTTCACCCATTGAATCCAAATATGGAATCCATTTTTCCAAATCCAAAACACATAAGTTGCAGTAAGTAATTTAAAATTAATCCTGTTTTTAAGAAAACGGGTTTTAAAAGTTAAAACATTGTCAAAGATTGTAATGTTTTTACCTATGAATTCAATATAAAATTAATGGTAATGACATGCATTATATTAAATGGTAAAAATATATTCTATTTATACTTTAAAACAATTAAATATTATAATTTAACCATATAAATTAACTTCATGAAAAAAGTTGTTTTTAATTAAAATTTAGCGTAATTTTACTATTCATCAAAATAAGAAACTTATCAGAAAAATATCAAATATTTATCCAAAGTAAATTTTTATATCCTCATTCCGAAAATGAATTTTATTTTGTCAAATTAAACTTCTAAATATGTCAAAATCTAGATTTAAATTGGGTGCTCCATCAAAAGGAGGCAAAACTGCATTTTCGGAAAAATAATCATTTTACCTGAAAACATTATTTTTTTCTCAAACCATGTTCTATAAAATGTTTAAGATGAATTATATGGTCCTAAAATTCAAAATTAAGTTACTAATGTTCATAATGGCTAGTCCATAATTATATTATAACAATATATTGATGGTTAGTGAAACCCGGTATTAAGTACTACACAAGCTATCGAGGAAGGTCGCGACTGTGTGTAATGCAAGCCAAGTCAGGGCTTTGTGTAATGTAAGATCCCTTTGGTGTTACATATAACATAATAAAAACTAATTTCATTTATTCATTAAACAAAATCTATACTTAGTGTTGCGAAGAATATTTTCCAAAAAAAGAACTTGAAATTGTGTGTAACATGAGCCAAGAATAGTGTTGCATATACTGAAAGCTAATACGGTGTTGCGTATAGTACAATATAATCTTGGTATTTTGTAAAATAGAATATATATAAAAAATTAAAAAGAATATATCTCATAAAATTTAGGGGTGTTACATTCTACCCCACTTAAAATGAATTTCGCCCTCAAAATTCGTCGGGATTATAAATTGTTTACTACTTGAAAGATTCATTCATCGAAACCCACTTCGGAAGATTGAATACTAAAACTTAATTTTAAGATGTGAACTATGAATCATAATGTTTACCCAAATTAACTCATCACTGGGATTCTACATAGGAGAACATAAGTGAAAATATGGATATGGAAGAGAAATATAACAATCAACTTCTGATGAAGAGTGGTAGAGGACATGGCTATTAAAAATCCAACAGTCACAAAGCCATAAATCTTTGAAGATCAAAGGTACCATTTGATTCATCAGATATAAGGGCACTAGGACGACATTTTTTATTTTCAAGATCATTTCCCTAATGCTGAAAACTTTTTGAATTACGAGAAATAAATACTTTATTTTTGTACAGTATTACCATTGCTCATGCCACGAAGAATTTCAACTTCATCTCTTAAAGAAATAAAGATGAATTTGTCTTTTGAAATGTGTTATCGTATTATATGATAGAATGATATGTAATTCTATCTGTCTCAAACATAAGGTTAGCAAAATTTATATACATAAGTCCATCTATGGTGAGATTAATCATATATGGTTCCAAAAATGGACTTATACATCATCTATCATATTTCTTAATAATATAAAACTAGTTTATACTAAACAGGGAATTCTTGTAGGCCAGTGGTAGGAGATAAAGGCCTATTGAACTTCAGTTGTGGGTTTGATTCCCACAGCCTTGTCCGATGCAAGGGGTTTTCCCCCATCCTGCAGGTTTTCCTTTTTCTAGAACTACACTATTATAACATTACAGAAATATTATCAAAAAAAGTTCTAGCATTAAACAATACTATCTGATGTCAAACATTATCCATTCCAATCTTTAGACTTATCCAAAATACATATGTACAATCTCATAGTATAAAGAAAATGATTACAGGAAATGTCACATAACAAGCATGTGAATACCATCATTTATGCCCCATATATCATAAGATATATCTTATTGATCACATTCCAAACATGTGAATACCTTAATCATATATTCTCTTGAAAAATGAATACCCATTCAACCTTAGTGAAAAATATGAATGCTATCAAAAGTTAACTCATTCCATATACAAAAATCCAAAAATTTCTATTTACTCAAACCATGATGTCACCATGTCCTTATGAGCTCATTAATATTATTTTCTCCTTATCCATTCATTATGCACATATCATCTTCTTTCCAAAAATATATGAATAACCTTTCATGGATACTGATAACATTCGACATATACTTTCAAATAATTTTGGGAAAACAATAGTGTAACAAGCCTTAGATGTGTCTTTATTCCATTGTACCATTACCTATACAACATAACTCACAATTAACATAAATCATTCCACTACCTTCTTAAACCATTGACCGAGCTGCAACAATTATTTCATCTCATATATCATTTGTAGTCTCTTCATCATCATCAATATAAATACTACCAATACAACCATTATGATTCTCTTCATGAGATTTTCCCTTAGGGCATTGGTTTTCATAATGCCCATACATTCCACATTTAAAAAATTTAATCTTTTTCGATGTCATAGAAATACTATTATCCTTGTCCATGGTGTTAATTGAAACATTTCATTTGCATATACTGGATTTGTGTCCATCATTTCCACATCTAAAGTACCTTCTAGTTCCTTTGAAACATTCTTCATGATTCCTCTTCCCACATGATTTACATGAGGGAAATTGAAATTTCTTTCCTCTATGATCATCATGAAACTCCATCATTCTCTTATTATCTGAGTCAAGATAATTACCAAAGTTGAATTTATTTATTATATTATGAGATTTATAATTATGAATAATAATGATTTTTGGACTTCCAAATCCCATTTCATATGGTTGCTCATGAAGAATATCATTCCATTGTCCATTATATTCTCCATTATCATGAATCTTCCTGTTTCCAGCCATTTTCTGAAACCCAAAAAGAATACTGTGAAAGGAAAAAATCATGTTAGGAAAACAACATAATAAAGGGGGAGTACCTTCAATATATAACATCTTAGGTTTAATTCTATGATCGTTACCATAATTCTAGGAATATAACCTATACATATACTTATCCTTAGAGACATCCCAAAACATACCTTAGAAATATCTCTAGGGATTTCACTAAATTTTTCGCATCCTAGTTTCCCAAGGTTAAATAAAACTTTGATCTGATACCAACTATAAAGGTCCATAGCTAACGTACATAGAAATTACAATAATTTTACGGAATACTTAATACATGACAAAAACAGACACCCAAAGACCGTATTAGTTTAGTGTCTTTGGAAACTCCGAAAAAAATCTTCTAGTCATGGTGAAAGATCTTCAACATCACCCATAAAGTTCATCCCCTTTTTGTTTTACATAAAACATTTATTTATATCCTGGGGAAAATAAAACATTAAAAGGGGGAGGTCAAATTCTTATTAAGGGTAAACATGATGAACATAAAACAATCCATAAACATGAGAACGTAAAAACATGAGCATGAAATCTAAACATCAAAATTCGGAGCAGTGACATAAAACAGGGCATTACATATATCATAGATCATAAAAGAGCATTAATTATGATAAAATAGCATCGGAATAAAACATTTATTTATGGAAAACCATTAAGAACATGGTATTATTTCCATAGTATCCAATTCATTTCTACCAAGGCCATCGTAGTGGACAAAGTCCCTTACTGAATCGAGTTCACTCCTCATTCTAGTCTTGTATCACTAAACTAGATTAACTAACCATTACAGCCATGTATATATCATGAAGTATAAATCATTACCCAATGAATTGGAGGGACATATAGTTACCACCCATTTAATATTTAAATAATTCTTACGTGCCACAAAAAAAAAATCATAAATCATTCTCACAGCCCAACAAATTAAATGGGTTTCATAAACATCATCACATCATGACATAATCCATATAAAACAAAAGGATATAATTTCATCATAATAAAAATAAAAACATGTAAATAATAGATACAATATACTTGAGACATAAACATGATAAATAATGTCATCTTAGATGGAAATTATTTTTGATAAAACACTTGAAATGAATTCTTGAGGAAAATATCCATTCTTCTTCAAAATCATTTTCTATTCACAAAATGCCACACAATTTTAAAATAAAATGATTTTATTGATAAAAACCATGAAAAATTATAGGGGAATATTCATAAAAATTTTGCTTTTTTAAACCATAAAAATCTTTTCATGTCGTAAAAGTTAAAAAAACATTCTCTTGTACTTTTGTCCGAAAAGTCAAAAAGTACCACGTATCATAAACAAAAGCAAGACTCCTTCCATAACACAAAGTAAAAGTAAAGAGGGGTAAAAATTACTTTAAAAATACAATTAATAATATTAAAGACTTTATAAAAACATTTTTATGGTCATATATGAAAAATATATTCCTAGTAAATACTTACGAATAAACAATCTCGTATACGAACGATGTTGGAATAATTATCCCTTACCTTAGGTCCAATTTCATTCATACATGTCCAAAACTCCTTTATAGGGGTTTTAAACATATTATTACCTTGTAAAAGAACCATAATACTATTTATGATATCATATATGATTCACTTATGACTTCATATTACCCGTTATTTTGTTAATTCCATGTTAAAGAAGCATTTTGGGTAAAATCGTTTCATTTATCGTACGTGTTTGGACTTGTTGTTATTGATATAATTACTTATATCCTGATTTAAGTAATACCAGAATATAAAACATGATTTATATATAACATATATATATTTACCAAATAAATATATATGGTAGATCAATAAATGGAATGAAATACACAGTTCGTGGAGACGGTGGGTCGTACGTACGCATGAACGCTGTATTCGTTTCCTTATTGAATTGAATGGAATTAAGTAAATGAAAAATATATGTACATAAATCTAGTATCATTATTATGTCATATATTTCATGATTATTTATTACATATACCTTACATTCATTCTTGAATGGTTAACATGGAGAATGAATCTCATCACGTCGTGGAGACGGTAATCCGTACATACGCACGAGCGATGATATCGTTCCCATAATTATTGAATGGAATTGGAGTGGATGATATAATATCTCAGAATCAGTATGATGTAATAATAACCATATATATTTATTATTTTCACTATTATACACATCCAAGTAAGTTTGTTGTGGAAAAACAGATTACACCACGACGTAGAGACTGTATTCCGTACGTACGCACGCGCGGTGATTTTTTTTCCATTGGATGGATAGATGGTTAAATAGGTTTGTTTCATATTTATAATAACATATTAGTATATGAGTGATAATTATGTTATTACATTATAATTAAAAAAATAAATAAGAGGAAGTAGAAGAAGAAATAAACTTGAAAGAATCTATGGAAGAGATTACCTCTTCCTCGACGTGCCTCTTTTAAACTTCCTCTTAGGGAACTAGAGTTGGTATTTTGAGATTATAAGGACCTCTATGATATAAATAGATATGTTTAGAAGATGAATTTTCAGGGTTTGGACGATCTTTAAGCCTCAATGTTGTGTAAAGAGGAGAGGGAGGAGGTTCCCTTTTATAAGGGAGGAGAGGGGCACCGTTGGAAACCTCAAAAATATTAATTTATAGTAAATCAAAACCCACATAAAAACCACCAAAAATGACACATATTAAAATATAAGATAAGATAGGGTTTTAATATAATCATACAATAAAATTTATAAATGTTTGAAATTTATTATAAACCTTATCATCTTGATTTATCCTTATTTAATCTATTAAAATTTATTTGTGGTAATATGATTGTAAATTTTAAATTGTTATAAATAATTACTTATGTGTTGTGATATATCCATAATTGGATAATTTATTATATTTTAGACCATATAAATTTTAATATATAATTTTTAAATTTTTTCGTGATTTTTTAACAATTTTATATTATGTTATTTTTAATAAAATAATAGTAGTGTCAATTTTGACACTATTCAATTAATTGAATTTAAATAAAATACACAGAAAAGATATTTTCGAAATAAAAGATTTAATAGATTCATAAAATGTCATATATATCTATAAAATTCATGTAGAACATTAAATAGTTCATATAATATTTATTGTAATATTTTTAAAACCATTTATTTGATATTTCAATCAATAAATTAATTTCAACATCACTATTGTGTCACATTTAATGATAATTATTTAATCCATAAAAATTATAAATAAATTCAAATGATGTAGATAATTTTATTATCTTTCTAGAGACTATTACTTTAAGATATTCAATGAAGTTTATTACTAAATTAAAATTATTATACTTATAATATTTAAGAGAGTGACATGTTTTCACTTTCTTTGGTTTTAATTATAATTATATCATTTTCATGGTCAATAGACCATAAAAGGAATCTATTCTGACCCTTAAGTGATATGCGTCAACCTTTATTCATCCAATAGAATTTTGGTAGGTGTTAGGGTAATTTTATAATCTTATTTTTACCATTAATTACCCGATTTACCTTAAATTGTAGTAAATAAAAATTACCGTAGTTACTATTCATAATGTCAAAAAAAAGTAAACTATTAACATTATTTGAACCCATTGAATCCAAATATTGAATCCTTTTTTCAAAATTCAAAACACAGAAGTTGCAGTAATTAATTTAAAATTAATCCTGGTTTTAAAAAAACGGGGTTTAAAAGTTAAAACATTGTCAAAGATTGAAATATTTTTACCTATGAATTCAATATAAAATTAATTGTAATGAAAATAATTATATTAAATGGTAAAAATATATTCTATTTAAACTTTAAAACCTTTCAATATTATATTTTAACAATATAAATTATCTCGATGAAAAAACATGTTTTTAATTAAAATTTTGCATATTTTTACTATTCATCAAAAAAAGAAACCTGTCAGAAAAATTTCAAAAATTTATCCAAAGTAAATTTTTATATCTTTACTACAAAGAGGAATTTTATACTGTCAAATTAAACTTATAAAATTGTAAAAAGTAGATTTAATGTGGGTGCATGATTAAAAGCCAGCAAAACTGCATTTTTTGAAAAACAATCATTTTACCTGAAAAAATTATTTTGTTCTCATACCATGGTCTATAAAATGTTTAAGATGAATTATAATGTCATAAAATTAAAAATTTAGTTACTAATATAAATAAAAGATAGTTTATAATAATATTATACCAATATATCATTGTTTAGTGAAACCCAGTATTGCGTACTACACACGCTATCGAGGAAGGTCGTGATTGTGTGTAATGCTAGCCATGTTAGGGATGCGTGTAGTAAAAGCTCCCTTTGGTGTTACATGTAACATAATCAAAACTGATTGAATTTATACATTAAACAAAATCTATACTTAATGTTGCGTAGAATAATTTCCAAAAAATGAACATGAAATTGTGTGTAACACGAGCCAAGAATAGTTTTGCATATACTGTAAGCTAATACGGTGTTGCATATAGTACAAGATAATCTTGGTATACTGTACAATAGAATACATCAAAGATATTAAAAATAATATATCTCATAAATTCACAGGGTGTTATAATTAAAACCACTCATATCTCCCATTTAACAGACATAATTCTATATGAGTATACAAACTCATATCATACCCTTAATAAATTTCTATGGGTATACCCACCCACCGATCACAATTGAAGAAAATACATTAAATATAAGAATAAGGGAATACCCACCCTTATAACCAAATCATTTCACCTAGTGATTATACCCACTCACATACGCCACAAACAACAATATTATACCTTTCATGTGTTCCATTTCCATTTAATAACCCATATGGGTATGCCCAACCATATATCACCATTTCCTATTATTACTGAAATTCAACCAACGATCATACCCACATCTGTGGAAATTTAATATTTAATTACACCCCATGATATTACCCACACATTTATCAATTTATTTAATTATTCTTCTAAACAATTCAACCCAACCTATTGAGTATTCCCACTCAATCAACCAATTATTCTCAACCAAGTCACATGGGATTACCCACCCATCTATTACCATTCCATGTCAATAGAATTTTTTAATACATGTTTGTCAACATGAAAAGGAGGAAATGCATTGGATAGTTATGAAAACCATATCCATGTAGTTTAAAAGAGATTATTTTAACTTGGAAAAAATTGGAAAAATCACACGTCATTAAGCAAATAAAATATACCAGGCTAGTCACTGTGTTTTTTGCTTGAAGGTAGAAAACCTCAATTAAGGTTTTTTATTTTAAAAACATAATTTAATGATCTAAAAAATAATTTAACAATAATAGGAATCTAAGTATTTAATTTCAATCCAATTTATCAAAAACATTAAAAGGGAAACTAATGCACATTTAAAATAAAAGGCAAGGTTAGGAGCTCTACCTCAAGGAGACCAATATAGCACTCAACATTTGACACTTTCTAACTCTATAATCCTTCCACCAATATGAATATACATCCATATATATATATATATGCTTAACACATTTACCACTTTCCTCGTACCAAATGGTAATAAACACATGGAGGAGATTCGGATCTATATATATCCATACCTTCATATATGCCTAGGAGCCTTCCTAAGGCAGAGATACTCACTACAACCCCACCCAGATAACAAAAACATCATATGATACACAAATAATAGGTGAGAAACCAATAATAGGTTTAGGATTATACCCCCAAAATTATGTCAATGGAGTGAACAAATCCATGCTTCCTCACCTTCAGATGCGGTTTTCATAACATGGACCAATTGGTCCCGAGACATCATTTTCACAATCGAGAACATGACGAAAATTGAAAACTGTATCAAACCCGTCCAAAGGGAGTTCTAAAATTTTAGGGTGACATGTATGTTGAATCAAATCCAGAAATAGGGAGAATAAGGACGGAGGGACTCCACCTTGGTGATTCCAAGGGATACTGCGGAGAAATCCAGCCCAAATCAAAGATCCAAGCAAAGTCATAGAGGGGGTCAGTCATGCCTCCAGAGGAGCCCCCTAGAGAGTGTCAATCATGTAAAGGAGATTCTAAATGAATGTTTTTATATTTTTTTTAATTTTAAACTAATCTATGATATTCCAATTTTTAAAACTGTGCATTGTGCACAATTTAAGATGCACAGTTTGGAAGACCGTACTCAACCAGGGGAAACCACTCTGTTTAGGAAAATTGTTCCACTCTATATGCCCCAAACAGTAATCATAACCATGATAAGACCATTTAAAAACCATTTTATCCATGAAATAAGCTACACATTTCTAGTAGTAGGCTACATGGTTTGATAGACCGTGTGCCGACCATGTGCCCACTCTTAGTCCTTTAAAAAACTACCTCTCTTGAGTACGGCATACCTGAAACTCCTTGATCTACAAATGAATGTTATAAGGCCATCTCCCAAGTCCAATAACAACACATTTAAACATTTCAACTCCCATAATTCAGTTCCAATTTTCTTCTATAGAAGCAACCTTCCCCGTAATTATAGAAAATTCAAATTCCCTCAAAATTTTATCTGTTTCTAAAACATGGGTTCTTATAATCTACCCACATTAAAACTTCTCATTCCTGATAGGCCTTCAGGATCTATGAAACCATAACCCATCCCACAATGGTTGTGAAATATCATTTTAATAGTAACATTTTGTTCCTAAAAAACTTAAATAGATTTATGAATTTCACAAGCCCAAGGCGCTCAATCCTTTACAACCCAAGCCAAGGTTCAAACTCCAACACAACACATTAAAGTGATGTTTAACCAAGTCCACATAACCAGAGACACGATATTATCATCATCTCTTTAACCATCCCTCCATTTAATCCTACCACCAAGGGTATTATTATTTTACTAATCATGCATGTTTTCTTCAAAATACATCACCAACCAACAAAATACTCACTCCCTAATTCCTCATAAATTCATATTAAAATGGTTCCATCACCAAATTTATACATCATTAAATAATGAAAACAACCAAGGCCACACCTAGATATCCATTATAGAATAATTGGAGCTTCAATGGATGACGCATCCAAAATAGAACCTCAATGCATTCCTACCAAGGCATTCATCAGTTAACACAAGAACGCACAACAAAGTCCTTAACTGACATCTAATGACATTCACTAAATAAAATCACCACTTGGACATTCTAAAATGATAATTCCTCTGTATTACTAATAGAATAACCCAAAAAACTAGGCATCCCTCATGTAATTCAGAACGATTTCATGGAACATCCCTTGAATTTTAAAACCTTGTGGGGAATATAACTGATGCACTCCAAGTGCCTCAAGGATGATGTCAAGATAGGGGATATGATCATATCATTCAAAACAGTAGAATATGAGTAAGAAATGATGATCAGTTTCACCACTACTGGTTGAATTTTTACAACCACCCAACTTCACTTACCAACGCATAAAAAATGGAACCTCGATGCCTATACCACTAGAGACATTCGCATTCCATCATGTAATACCATTTAAACTCTTCCAAAACTAATGGTTTTTTCAAACAATTGTTTATACTACAAACCTCATCATGGATGTGCTTCCAAGAATTCGCTGACATACATACAAGAGCCGATGTGATGCTACCCATATTAAGAGTTTCCGGGCCATCGAAATAAAAGACCATCCTCTCACCAGTGCACCATCTCAGAACACAATAAAATCATGTGTGATTCTACATGAATTATGATCACAATGTTAAAAAACTAGCACGAATAGCTGAAAAGTAAGACTACTGTCATTTCAAGACACACAAGTCCCAAAACTTCATCTCGATAAGTGTGGTGAACTTACATTAACACTCGAGTCACTATAATCAATAGTTAACATGAGAATTTCTTCAACATCAAAAGACCAACGATCACACTGAACCCAATGGATTTGTTACATCACCAAAATCTCACCGGTTACAACGTATGTCCACACATACCATCCCGGGTTCAAAACAGAAAAAGGGACAACATCTCATAAAACCATTAATTCAAATCCGGAAATATTGAGTCATCCATCACTAAAAAAAGATAGGTTCACATGACATTATAAATAGTTGAACATATCCAAGTCTTGCTTAATAATATGAACCAATAATTCCTTGATGCATGTCCCCACATTAAGATTCAAGGTACTTTGACCACCCCTCCGAGCAAGTTGGTATTTGGAAATCCAAATTTCCCACTATGGACAACATCACCCAAACATCTCCGACATCAAAAAGGTCGTAGTGGAATCAAGTCATATCATGCTCTAAGGGTGATACCTACCATGAGATATCACCTTAAGAAGCACACACATATACCATATCTCTCTATCATGAAAATTAGATTTATCTATGCTCAAATACCATTTATTATTTAATACAATGCTAAAAGAAACAACCTATGGATAACTCTCTTGTTTCTATTACTACGCATACCAGAGGAAAGAAATTTAACTACCCTTTCATGAGGGTTTAGACATAGGACATCACTTCATGTTACATTTTTAATTTATTTCATTAATTCAATTAAACTCTAAACATTTTATTGAACATAAACATACCAGAAATACCATTTCCCAAACAAGGTACTAGGTTTAAACAATGACCCATCAGTAAGACATGAATGTTATATCAAACATACTCAGATACATTTATCATTCAATAATAATTTAATCTTAAAAATGAAATTTAGCGTATAAATACTTTCATAACTAATTAAGTGACCTCTATGGGCCCCATATATTCATCTCAGGTTTTGAAAAAAGTAACCCTATAATAGTTCATTTCCCAATGCATAGCCCCCAACTGACTGACTTGGGCCCAATTGAGAATTTGAAAATTAAAAAACAATTTCACAATATCACTTTCTAACACATATAATGGTTCAATGATATAAGTCACCGTATACAAATCCATAAAGCCCCTATACATTTTACTAGTGTTATTTGGATCACATTTAATCAAATTAATTCATTTAAATTCAAAACATTACAGCATGATCATTACACCAATTCAAATCAAAACTCAAGAGTTTTTCATTTTTAACAATTACAAAAACTCAATTGTTTTACAATAGCTCAGTCGCATGGGTGGCCACCTACCTATCGATAAGGTACCCATACACCTTCTTGATGGAATTTGGCTCTCAGTAATCTAATCCAATTTCATTTAACATTTTCTCATTAGAAACATAGTTTCAATTGTTCGAATACACAATCTCCCTTTTCTGGGTTATAAGGAACTTATACACCTTATAACTAAAGATGGATCCCATTATAAACAGAACCAACAAATTCTTTTCCTGAAACCATTTAAATATAAAAAAATCTCTACAAGGTTACCATAAGTAGTAACATAAAACACACGACTACATAGAAGCATGGAATAACAACAGAACATTCTTAAAACTGAGGTAGTATGGAATATTCTCATCTTGAACAAGACAATATTATAAAAAAACACTCATTAATGTTATATAATAGACACACTAAAGAAAATTAAATACATGGAATTTTCCCCGGTCACATACCCAAAATTAGACAACATCCTACTAATCCAACTACATGGCCTATTATGTATATATGGAATTTGAATTTCCAAGTACCTAATATTACGAATGTCATTCTACAACTACTCAATTATCACCAAAGGGGAATTTACCAACAAATCTATAAACCCGTAAGCTTATAAAAATGCACCATTCACCCAATGTGAAATATCATCAACATTAAAAGAGAAAAACATTAAACAAAAATTCTCAACCCCATACACTTAGTCTTTTCACATATGTGGGGTGATCAGTCCCATGAATAACTATCTTCCAAGGGTTGAAAAGTTCCTAATATCTTGTTGAACATCCAAAGAGAGTAATACAAAGGAAAGACATACTTTGATAAAACTTTGTAACATCATGAACCAACTTACCACTAAATTAGTCGCTGGAATGGTCGTTGCATGACTTCAATCATATCTCCTCATATTCTAGAGGTTACTGACTAGCAGGAAGGGTGTAATGATTGTTAGTGGGGTGACTACACAACCATATTTAGAGTGAAAATGAATAAACAAATATTAAAAAATGCGACCCATATTATCTGGAGCAGTATAAACAATAACCAAATATTTAAAAACAATTGAAATATCAAATGAATTTAGAAAATGGACAACACCAGCTTATAAAATGCATGAATGAAAATTGATGACAAATAATTTTAAATAAGTAACAATAAAACATGATTTACATTCCAGTATAAGGATGAATAAAAGACATCAAATCCCAAAGGCAATCACCATTAGCAACTCCATCTCCAGATCTTTCATTTTCTCCTAACACCTAGGTACAAGTGAAAATAGCACCAGAAAAAATCCACAGACCTACAAACATGAACAGTCTACTCAGGCACCAATAGTGCCTTAGCAGGATGTGAGATAACATCCCAGTAAACCGGTACCCAAGGTTCCGCACCCAAAAAATATGTTTGATATGTATACAGGTAGTATTCAGGTAATCACTACAGTAGTAAATGTTAATAAAAAATTCTCATTGAATGTAACCACTAATAGTGATATCCAAATAGCCCCTCAAGGATACCTACACAAGTTAGTCAATATTTTACAAAAATTAAGTTATAAGTAATGAAAAAATAAATATCATGACCTTTCCATTCATCCAAACATGTCATACCATCCCAACCATTTAGTATAACATCATATCACAATTTATAATGTTCAAGCTGTATATTCAATCATATAACATACCTCATAGGTTTTCCATAAATAACTCTGTAGACCATGAAGGTAAAAATCCAAGTAACTCATCCAATTCATCCACATCGATTCTCGTGGGTTTCCTAGTGGAAACATGGTCTAAGGACTTGTTGGGGTCCATCGAACATGTCAAAAACACAAGTCACACACGATCCCAAGAAGGCCAAATACAAGTTCTAGCAAGGCACGAGGCATCCCAAGGAATCAAGACCCAAGTTGATTGATCAAATCTAGGCATCCACTAGAATGTTCTATATTCATGAAGAGTTGTCAATGGAGTATATTAAACCATTCATTCATTTCAAATCATTTACCAAAGAAAAATTTATGATTATACCTACTCATATTAACCACTTGTGAGCTACCATATCAGTATACCCCCTAATATGAACCATTTAACAATTAACATTCCATATAAACCATTGGTTTACCAACACATATAACCATTTCATTCCATATGAGTATACCCACACATATCTCCCACTTAACACAAAACATTCTATTTGAGTATACCCACTCAATTCATCACTTTAATCAATTACTCTGGGTTTACCCATCTAATGATCACAATTAAATGAAAGTCATTATATATAAGAATAATAGCATACCGAACCATATAGCCACATCATTTCATAAACTGACTATACCCACTCACAAATTCTACACACAACATTTTTATACCACTCATGTGATCCATTTAGATTTATCTATCCATATGGGTATTCCCTCCCATATTTCATGATTTCACATTATTAATGCAATTCAATTAATGAGTATACATCCACTCTCATGCATATAGATCCACACACACATATATGTGTGTGTGTCTAGGTGTGTGTCTGTGTGTCTGTGTGTATACCCATAAACCATTTGTCATATTCCCAGCGCCATAAGGTAATACACACATATAGAAGTTAAACATCTATATATATGAATACCTTTGTATTTTCCCGTGAGCCTTTTTATGGAACATAATATCAATTCAACGATGATCGACACCCATAAATGTCATAAGATACACAAATAAGAGGTGATAAACCAAAAAAATGTTTTCGAGCTTACCCCAAAATGACATCTAGTGTAGTGAACCAAAATGATCTTTCTCACCTTTAGTAGAGATTTCTAAAAACCAGGACAACGTGTATCCATACATCCTTTGCACATCCTAGAAAAGAAAGAAAATTGAAAACTGAATAAAAACAATCACTGGTTTCAATTGTACACTTTTAGGTGATGAATAGGCCAAATAGAAACTACTAATGGGGAGGAGAATGATGGAGGGACTCTACCATGGTGATTCCATGAGAAACCGTGTAGAAATATGGAAGGAATTGCATATTTGAGGAGAGAAGTTAAGGAGACCACTTCGTTCCTCTAGGAGATCCCCATGGTGTGCGTCAAACGGGTATGGGAGAGGGTAAAATGTGTTTGCATTATTTTATTTTAATTTTACCTAAATTAAAAATAAAAAATTAAAATATTACATTGTGCAATGTTTAAGCCACTTGATTGGGAAAACCATTCACCATCAATGTGAAAGCCCTCTATTTAAGAAAATATGTAGATAAGGTTTGTCCCACACAGTTATAATAACTATTCAAAGACAATTAGAAGGCCACATTTCCCCATATATAAGTCACATGGTTCCTTTAGTAGGTCACACAGTTTGGTAGACCATGAGAAGTCTGTGAACCCACTGTAGGTCCTTCAAAAACCTACATATACCTAGTTTAGCGCTCCAAAAACTCCTCAAGCTACCCAATAAAGATCTTGGGATTTCACCCATGTCCTATGAAATCACTTGTAAACATTCAAACACATGGAAATCAGTTCAAACTCTTTAAAAACAACATAGCCACAAATTTCCTAAAATTTAAATTTACTTATAATTTTATCTGATAAAAAAACACGGGTTCTCAAAAAACATCCTAAAACTATCTCATCATAACCTCCTTGTGTAAAAAAGTATCTACATGATAATTGATGTAATTATTTTTACAAATACAAAACTTAAACACACTAGAACTCCCCTGGAGTAATATAATATTCTCTTGGTAGAAAGATAACTTCATATTCAAAAAAGAAACTCATCCTAAAATTGATCATGGATCTTCTCCCATGATACTGAATAATTGTGAAGATCTAAATTAAAAATACACACTATAATGTAGTCCCACAAAACATACTAACAATAAAAGTAATTGAGTTCTCACTCTATGACCATATCAAACATAATGAATTATTTTTTTCTTACTGCCAATCTTATTCCCCCAAATTTAGAATAGTTACATCACATGTTTTTATGTTGTGGTGTTAAAACTCAAAAAAAATATTCATCGATGAACTTTTTACACCAACATCATCCCATTAGTGATCTAGTGGTTTATTTAGTTGAACATATATTGAGAAAATAAGATGTTTAGGAAACACTAGAACCATTATTAGTAATAAGAAAACTCATAGGGACTCCTTAAACCTAGAATATGTAATATTTATGATTTATAAATTATAATTAAACATAATCCACATAGTCTATAAAAGATAATCACAAGAATAGAAAATCATGATGCATTATACTTACATATCACTCTACCCTAAATTCATCATCACATTAAATAGTACATTCATTAAGAAAGACTTTGGAAAAAATCATAGGGGGTTGTAGTGTCTTATCCACGATAGAATCCCTTTTATACATCAAATGCTCATTCAAGTGAAATTACTTCCATAACAACCCATGTAATCCTCTCCAACGCATACCCCAATACTCCATAAATCATTCAAACTGAAATCTATGATAATTCGTTGTCATGAACAACCCCCACTATTACTCAGGATGGAAATGGAGATTGTTGTGACCCCTGAATCCCACCTCCAATAGGTCATCGATTGGAGTATAGTACTGAGGGTATAAATTCATTTCTATAAGAGGTATTATCCAAAATGTTTCACATGAATTGATAGTAATATCATCCAATAAACTCTATAACACAAATAATGGAGAACCAAATACATATAATGTCATAAAAGACAAAAATATCTTATTAATAATTCTATAATAGTGACAATGAACAGCGTTAGATATCTAAAAATCTAGGAGCATAAACCCCGAAGAGAATCCCCAACTCCCTACTATATAACTAAAAAACAGTTATATATTTCTCCATATACATGTTATGATAAGTATTTTTATTGGAATACACCATTAAACAAGTCATTAAAATATGGATAATAAAGATAAAATATCAAAAAAATATATAAAGGAGAAAAATCTTCATCATGAAAATAAACTTTTATTTTCATCCTCACCAATAATTTCTCACCTGGTAACACATATAATTTGGAAACAAAAAATTAAAATATTATATAAGAAAGAGGTTCCTTATCAAAATATTCCCATAAAAATATTCTATGTAAACCCCAATGGCTCGTGTATTGATTCTCTTAATGACTACATAATTTATACTCCAAATATATTCCAACATATTAGGGTAACATCATCATCCTCTCATAAAACACACAATGAATCTAATCATAACCAAATCACCCCCACGTAGCAATCATGTTGTAGTAAAAATGAGAGTCATCACAGACCCAGGAAAATATCCACTCTAAATTAAGTGATTATAGGTATTGTATAATGAATTGATAATGCCTATATATTCAATAACCCGAAGCCTCCACAACATGTATTTATATATGTGTGTGTGTGTGTGTGTGTGTTTGTTACTAAGATCCATCACAACATGTATGATAATATACCCCGTAAGAATAAGCCATCATCTCCAAAGTATGCATATATAATATGAAATATATAAGGGAGAGATTGGGGTAGATATAGTAATTATCCATCAATATCTACTATAACCTAGATGTCTAGAACAAACAAGAATCAAAATAGAAATATGGGTATCAACTACCCCTACTAATAAGATTTTTAAGGCACAATAAAAGAATATAAAGCTATGATTCTCTAATAATATGGGAAAACTAATCAAAAAAAATTATGTACATAGTAATTTAGTATTTTCATTAAATCATATTAGCATAATTATCAATCATTTAATTAATCCTTATAATTGATCATGGATAAATTGTTTCACATCAATCAAATCCAAGGTGAAATAATTAAAAAATTCCAATTATTAAATTTTACTTCAATGATATTCAATAATTCTTCCCAAACAATACATTGTCTCTATTGGACATGCCAATACACTCATAAACATTCCTTTCCCCTAAGTTAAATTATATTCAATTATAAATATGTAATATTGTGTATCTAAGACTCGAATGATCCCATCTCAATGAAGATATATAATAGATCAAATATATGAAATTGTATCTTGAATGACATAATGAAAATAGAAAAAATAAAAAAAAACATTGTGATTGGTTACCACCTGGAGCCATCCATATTAGGGGAATCCCATATTCCACTCTATGTGAAAGAATAAAAATCATGAAGTGCTATCACTCATACTATTCTAACCATCCCCGCATCACTGAAATCAAGACACTACCAAATCTAGTAAGAAATATTCCATCACTCACCGTACAATGCAATAATAATGGGTTCTCTATATTAAGAAAAAAAGTCTCTATTAAAACTAAATTTCTATATGAAATTAAAATATAATTTTTTTGTGAAAAAATTGGGTATTAAATGACATAAAAATATGGCGTACAATATTATTGTCGTCGATTATAAATTATATGAAACTGAAAATATTAATTTCTATAAATTCATTTGATTCAAATATTTAATTTTCTAATTTGTTATAAAATTGTGAAATAATAATATATCATCGAAACAATAAATAATAAAAGATATAATAAATAAATTGGAATTCCCAAAAAAATATCAACATAAATAATTCTAATGAAGAACTATAAAATAGAGAAAATTACTCTCTACTTCCCTTCATTATTATACATGTTCTTCCATGAATAATATATTTAAAACTATGCAATATGAATTGTAAGGATAGATAATTTCATTTTTAATATTTCTCCCTATTTATTAAATCACAATAGGATACCATTATTTAAAAAAAAACATAGCCATTAGAAAGACACATCACCACATTTTTATTCTTAAATTTGTTAAAAATAATTAATTCCAATGAATTATTTTAATTTTATTAAATCATACCCTTTACCAATTGATGATAAATAATTCATATAATAAACCAAAACAAAAATAAAATAATTTTTTAGAGAACATAACTCAATTTGATGCTTTGTAGACTTGATGTTCTTAGGATTGGAGGAAAAAGAGTTCATAAATCCTATAACTCATATAGAAACCTACCTAGTTTCTAATTATAGTCCAATGTAAATATAATTCTTTGTCTTGATTGAATTAATGAAAAAAATTCATGGTTAGTTTCTATATTAATCTACAGAATATAGTAAATGATTAGGAAATAATAGAACGAAGCATGTATGATGAAGTTCAAGATGAATGCCTGAGGAAATATTGTCAGTTCCTACCAAATAAATATAAAAAAGGTAATTCTATAGTGTTTCAACAAACCATATGAAAACATGGTCACATGGTGGGTATATATTTTTTCAAAATGTGTAGAGGAATAAAATAACAAAACATTAAACCCTCAAATTTATATGGTAATAATGAGTATGGTTTCACCATGAAAACTTCATACCCAAGAAACCCATGGTTATATTCACCATGCTTCCCCTATAAAGTCCACCCTAGGGGAAATGCAACCCAATTCCTCATATTTTTTATATCACCACTTGTCCTACCATAGTGTTAAAGATAATACATTCTCAATTTAAAATCCCGTATGTATAGAGAAATCAACATAAACCAAAACCATAATGAACACAAACAATATCATTTCAGAAAACATGTTTCCCAGAGAGAAATTATCCAAGAACCATACTCATTAAACAATTTTTTCACCTCTCACTATGTTGTCGATGGAGATTACCAAAATCATCCCCAAACCACACACTCTACAATGGGGTCAACCATGATATAGGGATTTACCATGACATATACACATAACAAAATGGGATTTTAAAAACCATGTGTAACCATGAATAAAAACCGGTCTTTTATACCGATAGAATCTATAAAATACACAATTATAGTAGGATACTAGAGAGTATCACCAACAATGTCTACGCAGAACCTTAAAAGATAATCAAAACAACAATAGCCTAAAAATAAATGATTCACCACATTAATATCCCTACCATGATCTAAAATATATAATCCATTATGGAATGGTGATGAATAAAAGAGCCAAAAATAACTCTAAACCACTAGAATGCATTCCTCATATCGTAAGGACTATATAATCCCAAACCCTTTGAACATATATAAACATGATTTTTAAAATAAATTCCCAATAAACACATCCCCTGGATCCAAAGACCTAGTGTATTTTTATAAGTATGTATATAATACATCATCATAATACTAAAACAAAAAGCAATATTATATTCTACATTTTGAGGTCTTAAATTATTTAAATTTTCCAAAATTGTATAATATAACCTATAAAATCCCTCAAAAAATTGAATAATAAATTGTAGTATGGTTATAATAATGAAATTGAATTATAACATACGAGTCCAAATTCCTAACATGATATCCCAAGTGAAATTACTCACAATTAATAATATGGAATATTTAAATAATTAAGATATAATCAAAGGATCATGGAATAATTTTAATGTCGAAACAACAAAAAACATGACATAATAATAAGGAAATGCTTACTAAAATGAAAATACAACATGGTCTAAATGTTATAGTTATGGATTTGGTTTACACCAAAATCACATAAAAAATATCTCATGAGATATTATAATATCCTAATGAATTGTTGTTCTATCTAGGAAGAACCATCATAACATATACATGATTTTTTATAAACTCGGGTAAATCATTAATAATTCATTCGCATATGTAAAAATCATTGAAAATGAAATATATAACATAATATTATATTTGATCTCAAAAATATTCATATAATATATATTCCAATGAAAGGAGGGATTATAAAATTTTTTGGATTTTAATAATTTATTATATAAGTATAGTTCATGAATACGAATCCCATGTTATGTAAATAAATTAAAAGAGTGGATAAATGAGATTAGGTATGAATGTTTTGATAGTTATTTTATGAAATATTTTAATGGACCTATAAAGAGGTTATAGAAATTATAATATAAAAAATGAACTAAAATTGGTTTCCATATAATTATTATTATTTTTTGAAGGATTTTATGTTCCAAATAATGCACTATGTTTTATTTGAAATAAACATAGAAAACATAGAAGTTCACACAACAAAATTAATGAATTTGTGAAGGGATCATTTGAAACATATAAATCCAAATCATAAAAATGTGAATTGAAATAAGAATATATATATATGGTAAATATATATTGAATATATTATAAGCAAAAATTAATAATATATAAAGAAATTTTTGGTTAATAGATAGAAAAAATAACCCAAAAAATAGGGCAGTTCAGAGAGATCCCTTACATAAGGAAAGGATTACCTCTCCACCTTCAATTATCCTCATGAATAATAGAATATAATTAATTATATATATATTTGATATCTTATTAAAATATATTTTATTTATATTCATTATTTTATGCTACTTTAATTTGATTTGATTGAAATATCATTTCTGTTTCTATTATCCCAAGGTTGTTCCTTTAATGCGTCCACCATAACATTATTTAGGGATGATTATTGGTATTCATTATAAAATTATTTCATAACTGTAGAAATATAATGCAATAGATTCATTGTGTTTGATAATTTTCAGTAAGTTTCTAATTGTCAATTATTATTTATAACTAATCATTATTTATAGGGTATAATAATAATATGCGTAGTTTGTTTATGTTAATTTTTAGACCATGATATCATTTTTGTTATTCTTTTAATGTTATGGATATATATTCAATGTATAACTATAAAAATATTTAATATTCATATTTAAGGGAATTTTTAACTATTATAAGAATATTTTAACCATCCATGAAGGTGGTAATATAAAACAGAACACATAAATGATGGAGGCCTTGGATCGACCATAATATAGATAATGTATTAATGTTTTTAAATTAATGAATAGGGAAAGTTAGATATGGAATATTTCCAAAAAATATTAACAATTCATTACAATGTAAATATTGCGGTTATAATACCTTTATTTAATAGAGAGATATGCTAAGGTATAACATAAATGAATTGAAATATAGTTCTATTAAGAATATCACTTATTTGTATTTCCTCATATATAAATCCCATTAAGTAATCTTGGATTGGTATCTTTATGAGACCATGAATTATTGAGATGTGGGGGAGATATTGGAATACATTTTGGAATATAATTGTTGTGGTAGGGTAGCTAAAAAGAGTAAGGGTAATAAAATGTGATTAGTTTTTCTATAAAGGTATAATAGGGGTGTGTTGATTATAAAAATATTTTATTTATTATTTTATATTAATACTATAAATATCGTTTAATTTTTTTTACTAAATATAGAAATTGACTCATATGAGGTGGAGAAAATGGTCACATAAATCATCCAACACTCATTTTATAATGTATTTTTCTTATAATAAAATATTTCCTATATTATTTTATAATTTAATAGGTTAGGTTACTATTATAATCATAACGATAAAATTCCTACTGTTTATGTTAGTATTCCAATGGTTGGATACCTATTCTAATTATTAGATTTGTACTAGTCATATGGGATCCCTACCTATTATAAATACCATATATTTTATTAATTTTTTTGTTTACATCTATTTAATCTCATAGAAGAAAAAAATTTAATTTTAATAAATGGATTTTTCATATATAATAATCTTCTTCCTTTTTATTTTATTCTTAATTATTCTGATTATTCTTAATGACAGAGAAAAAAAATCTAAATAAATTATCTTTTTCATGTTTTCTGTCGTATTTTATTGATTTCCATATTAATGAGATTATTTATACCAAAAATTTAATTTTTAAGAGAAAAAATAATATATTTTTTGACAAAACAAGCATTGAATGTGATTTATATGATAATTTATATCTATATATGGGACATTTACATAATCGGAAAAAACAAATTCCATTGATAAAATTCTGAATCTTTAAATTCGTCCCCCTTTATGAAATTTCAACATAGTAATTTAAATTCACCCACTAAGATAAAAACTAAATAAGGTAATTCTTTTTCATTTCTTCAATATATATTCATTTCACCTCTATAAAAAAATAATTCCATTGTTTTACATTAACAAGGATAGTATTATAATAGAATATATCTTTGTCTCTATTGTCAAAGATCATATCCAGTTACTCCTCATATGAGTGATCATGACACAAATGTTACATATTTAGATTAAGAATATATGAGGTATCTAGTATGTACATCATCTATAGGGATAGTAGGAATATTTTGTGTACTTGTGATATGGTAGTCGGGAGTGCTATTTGATAGTTTATGGCACTGATACAATCATTAATTTCAAGGGGGTGATGTATCAAGTACAAAAATTTCCCATGTTCCCAAATCCCATGAATTTATTCCACATATATATGTATAGGAACTCTTTATCTCTAACATGAATCTCTATTTCTCTCATACATTTATTAGAATATCTTTTTTATTTACAATGAGATGGCCAAATCTGATGCGAAGTGTTCTTGAAATTTTAATCCATTTTATAAATAAAATTTAGTTATTGACATCATGTATTCACCATCTTCATCCCAGGAAGAATGTGTTATATAAATCATACTCTAAATGGATTCATGTGGGGCTAAATGGATTGTTATGTTAAAGAAAACTCGAAATGTGGAGGATGATGATCCCATTATCCTTTAAATTCAATTGATAATTCTCTCATCATATCCTCAAGTGTTATGAAACACCACTCAAAATTGTCTTCATTTTGGGGGTGATATAGAATACTAATTTATAACATAGTGTATAGAAAATTTCGTATACTTATCTAGATATTGAAGGAATATATCATTAATTAAAAAAATACAATTTATAGTGGTGTTAAATATAGCCTCACTAATTTCCTGATGTATATATATATAATTTTATTGAGAGATTAGTCTTAAAAAATATAAATTATGTTATCCATACTTATTAGATGATCCAATGAAACCCATATTTAATTATTTAAATTGTTTGTATTTGATTGATCTATGAAAATTTTCATGGTTTTGTTTTCCAATGTCCATGTACTTATGGATAATGGTTGTATCATTTACTTGTATTTTTTACTCTCAACCTTCACTTTGTTCATACAATGAATATTGGTTTATATTCGATGATCTATTTTCTCATATTTTCACAAAAATATATTTATCGAAGATCTCCGTTCATTTTCATTATCCTTAGATATATGATGAATGTCGATCCTTGTGCATCATTTATTAACTCTTTCGTTATCTTATGCATTGATTGAATAAAAATCCATGACCCAAATATTACAACTACTTTCCCACTAATATTTTGAACTTAAGATTTTTCTTTCCATAAAGATTCCACCTATTTATATATTTCTATATATTTCCCTTAATCACCCTTTGTATTATAGAAAATGGATGTTTGAGATGTCATTTGAGCTAGGAAGGATATTTTTCGTTAAAATAGGAATTCCATGTATATCATTTCAACGTCTCCGATGAATGGATCCTTATGAATTCTCATTTTTGATATTGAATCATTAAAATTTTTACCTAAGGAATTTTCCACATTATTCACTATATTATTATTTTAATGGATCAATAAATCATATTCCTTGATCACCATTAATATTCATCACTTGCACATAATGTTATCCTTTTGAATAAATAAATATTTTTGAAACTCATGATCTGTATATTTTTCAAAATTCTAAAAATATAAATAACTACACAAAATCATTAACAGGAATATCACTACAACAAAATCACTATCAAATTTGGGATATTTCAATTTATATGATTTCAACTCCCCTGTGATTTAGCCTATCACATGATCAATTTTCATCAACACACAACTTAAGCCCCTATTTAAAGAATCATTTTATATGAAAAAAAATTCATAAAATGAGGCAAATGTAAATACTGGTGAAGTGATATTACCCTTTAAAAATTCAATGAATATATCTTTACACTCATTATCTAGAATAAAATCTCTCCCTTACATGTTATCATGGTTATTATGGTTGAAATTAATGAGATATTTTATTCAAATAAACAATAGTACCAAACTAGTTAAGGTAAACCATCGTACATCATTGTAGACGTTGTTCATGTCTACTAATAAAAATCTATGGACTTATATGTATCCACTTATATTAATTTTACATTGATAATATATCCCAATATTTATATATCCACTATCCAATACACTCTGTTAATATATTTTTCATATGTATTCTTCTTTAGAAAATTATTTTTCATATTATTAGAATACTCATTGATTTTCTCCTTAATATGATAATATATCATTATATCATCTTTAAATACAAGACAAATTTGATTATTTAATATCAAAGTAATCTATTCGTTATGTCAAAGAATATGTTAGGAGAATTAGGGAGACCTAACGAACCAACTATGAATGTACAGTTTAAATACCAAGTTGAAAATATTGTTTTGGGAGTATCTCCATTTTCCTATATTAGTTAGTGATATCCTAACTAGAGTTCAACCATAAAAAATTACTTATCCTCATATAGATGATAAAAATGTCACTAAATTTAATGTCCCATAGATGACATACATAGACATTACAATACTTTCGCAGAATACTTAATACATGAAAAAAAACATATTCCCAAAGACCATATTAGTTTAGTGTCTTTGGAAACTCGGAACAAAATATTCTAATCTTGGTGAATGATCTTCAACATCACCCATAAATTTCTTCCCCTTTTTGTTTTACATAAAACATTTATTAATATCCTAGGGAAAATAAAACATTAAAAGGGTGAGATAAAATGCCCAGTAAGGGTAAACATGGAGAACATAAAAAAAATCTATAAACATGAGAACGTAAAAACATGAGCACGAAATCTAAACATCAAAATCATGAGTAGTAACAAAAAACAAGGCATTACATAAGGCATAGATTATAAAAGAACATTAATAATGATAAAATAGCATCATAATAAAACATTTAATTATAGAAAACCATTAAGCACATGATATGATTTCCATAGTAGCCAAGGCATTGCTGCGAAGGCCATCTTAGTGGAAAATGTCCCTTACTGAATCGAGTTCACTCTTCATTCCAGTCACGTATCACTGAACCAGATTAAATTACCATTCCAGCCATTTCTATCTCATGAGATATAAATCTATACCCAATTCATTGAAGAGAGATATAGGTCCCACCCATCTCATATTGAAATCATTCTTACCTGTGCCACAAAACAATCATAAATCATTAATCACAACCCAATGAATAAAATGGTTTTCATAAACATCATATCATTGTGACTTAATTCATGTAAAACAAATGGATATCATTTCATTGTAATAAAAATAAAACCATGTTAATAATAGAGACATTATACTTGAGACATAAACATGATAAATAATGTCATATTAGATGGGAAATAGTTTTGATAAAACAGTTGAAATTAATTCTTGAGGAAAATATCCTTTCTTCTTCAAAATAATTTTCTCTTCACAAAATGCCACATAATTTTAAAAGAAAAGGATTTTATTGAGAATAAACCAGAAAAATTGTATAGAAATATTCATGAAAATTTGGTGTTATGAAACCGTAAAAACCCATTCATGCTGTATAAGTTAAAAAAACATTGTCCTTGTACTTTTGTCAGAAAAGTCAAAAAGTACCACGTACGGTAAACAAAATCAATATTCATTCCATAACACTAATTAAAATTCTAGAGGGGTAAACATGAATTTAAAAATACATGGAAGCATATTAAAAACTTTATAAAAACATTTTTATGGACATGGATGAACAATATAAACCAAGTAAATACTTACTAATAAACAATCTTGGATAAGAATGAGATTGGAATAATTATCCCTTACCTTTGGTCCAATTTCTTCCATACGTGTCTGAAACACCTGTATACTGGTTTTAAACATATTATTAACTTGTAACATAACCATAATATTATTTATTATATCATATATGATTCACTTATGACTTTATATTACCCATTCTTTTGTTAATTCCATGTTAAAGTAGCATTTTGGGTAAAATCGTTTCATTAATCGTACGTGTTTGGACTTATTGTTCTTGATATAATTACTTATATCCTGATTTACATAATTCTAGAATTTAAAAAATTATTTATATATAACATATACATATTCAGCATATAAATATATATGGTATATCAATAAATGGAATGAAATACACCGTTCATGGAGACGGTAGGCCGTACGTACGCATGAATGTTGTATTCCATTCCTTATTGAATTGAATGTAATTAAGTAAATTAAAGATATATGTACATAAATCTAGTATCATTATTATTTCATATATTTCATGATTATTTATTATTTATACTTTATAATCATTCTTGAATGGTTAACATGGAGAATGAATCTTATCGCATCATGGAGACGGTAATCCGTACATATGCACGATTGATGATATCGTTCCCATAATTATTGAATAGAATTGGAGTGGATGATATAATATCTCAAAATCAGTATGATGTTATAATAACCATATATAGTTATTCTTTACACCATTATACCCATCCAAGTAAGGTGGTGGTGGAAAAACAGATAACACCGCGGTTTAGAGATGGTATTCCGTACGTACGCACGGGCGGTGATTTTGATTTCTGTAGGATGGATAGAAGGTGAAATAGGGTTGTTTCATATTAATAATAACATATCATTATATGAGTGATACTGATGTTATTACTTTATAATGAAATAGTAAAAGAAGAGGAAGTGGAAGAATAAAGAAACTTGAAGCATTCGGTAGAAGAGATTACCTCTTCCTCGACGTGCCTCTTTTAAACATACTCTTAGGGCACTTGAGTTAGCCTTTTTAAATATTTTTTTGATTTTAAAAAAAATATTATGTTATTTTTTATAAAATAACAGTAGTGTCAATTTTGACACTATTCATTTATTTGAATTTAAATAAAATTCACCCGGAATATATGTTCGAAATAAAAGATTTTATAGATTCATAACATGTCATGTTTATTAATAAAATTCATGGATAACATTAAATATTTAATATAATATTTATTATAATATTTTTAAAACCATTTCTTTGATATTTCAATCAATAAAATAATTTCAACATCACAATTGTGTCACATTTAATGATACTTATTTAATCCCTAAAAATTCGAAATAATTCACATGAT
Organism: Viscum album; assembly: GCA_963277665.1. Taxonomy (NCBI): domain Eukaryota; kingdom Viridiplantae; phylum Streptophyta; class Magnoliopsida; order Santalales; family Viscaceae; genus Viscum; species Viscum album. Next base: position 762,237,930 of record OY728119.1, on the reverse strand, counting down.
GGAGATATTTTTATTATATTTCTAGAGACTATTCATGTTCAAAGTTCCATGAAGTTTATAACTAAATTAAAATTAATATACTTATAAGAATTAAGAGAGTGACATGTTGTCACTTTCTTTGGTTTTAATTATAATTATATGATTTTCATGGTCAATAGTCCATGAAACGAATCTATTATAGCCCTTAAGAGATATGGATACACTTTTATTCTTCCAATATAATTTTTTGCAGGTGTTAGGGTAATCTTATAATCTTATTTTAACATTTAATTACCCTATTTACCCTTAACTGTAGTAAATAAAAATTATCGTAGTTACTATTCATATTGTCAAAAAAAATAAAAGTAACCTATTAACATAATTTGGACCCATTGAATCTAAGTATGGAATCCATTTTTCAAAATTTAAAACACAGAATTTGAAGTAATTAATTTAAAATTCATCTTTTTTTTTTAAGAAAATGGGTTTTAAAAGTGAAAACATTGTCAAAGATTGAAATGTTTTTACCTATATATTAAATATAAAATAAATGGTAATAACCTGCATTATATTAAATGGTAAAAATAAATTCTATTTATACATTTAAACCCTTAAATATTATAATTTATCCATATAAATTATCTCGATGAAAAAAGTTGTTTTTAATTAAAATCTAGCGTATTTTTACTATTCTTCTAAATAAGAAACTTATCAGAAAAATATCAAAAATGTATCCAAATTAAATTTTTATATGATAATTCCAAAGAATAATTTTATATTGTCAAAGTTAACTTATAAACATGTCAAAAATTAGATTTAATGTGGGTGTCCCATCAAAAGGCGGAAAAACTGCATTTTTTTGGAAAATACTCATTTTACCTGAAAAATTATTTTTTTCTCATACCATATTCTATAAAATGTGTAAGATGAATTATATTTTCATAAAATTAAAAATGTAGTTACTACAATTCATTAAGTCTAGTTAATAATAATATTATAACAATATATCATTTTTTAGTGAAACCCGGTATTGTGTACTACACACGCTATCGAGGAAGGTTGTGATTGTGTGTAATGCAAGCCAAGTCAGGGCTGCATGTAGTGCAAGCTCCCTTTTGTGTCGCATATAACATAATCAAAACTGATTTCATTTATACATTAAACAAAATCTATACATAATGTTGCGTAGAATAATTTCCAATAAACAAACATGAAACTGTGTGTAACAGGAGCCAGGAATAGTGTTGCGTATATTGCAAGCTAATACGGTGTTGCGTAGAGTACAAGCTAATCTTGGTATACTGTACTATAGAATACATCAATGAAATTAAAAATAATATATCTCAAAAAATCTCGGGGTGTTACATTCTACCCCCCATAGAATGAATTTCGCCCTCGAAATTCGTCAGGGTTATAAATCATTTACTACTTGAAAGTTTCATTCATAGAAACCCACATCGTAAGAATGAAAATTAAAACTTAATTTTTAAAAGTGAAGTATTATTCATAATGGTTACCCAAATAAACTCATCACTGGGTTTCCACATAAGAGAACATAGTTGAAAATATGGATATGGAAGGGAAATATAACTATCAACTTCTAATTAAGAGTCATAGAGGACGTGGATATGAAAAAGCCAACAATCACAAGGCCATACATTTGTGATGATCTAAGGTACCATATGATTCATCAAATATGAGGGAACTAGGACAACATTTATTATTTTAAAGATCGTTTCCCTAATGTTGAAGAATATTTTAATTAAAATAAATACATACTTGATTTTGGTACAATCTTACTGTTTCTCATGCCTTGAACAATTTCCACTTCATCTCTTAAAGAAATGAAGATGAATTTGTCTTTTGCAAAGTGTTAGTAGATCATGTGATATAATGATAGGTCATTCTATCTGTTTCAAACATAAGGTTAGCAAAATTTATAAATATATGTCCATCTATAGTGAGATTAATTGTATATGGTTCCAAAAATAAACTTATACTTCAGCTATAATACTTATTAATAAAATAAAACTAGTTTATACTATCTAGGGATTTCATGTATACCAGTGGTAGGCGATAAAGGCCTGTCACACTTCGGTTGTGGGTTTGATTCCCACAGCCTTGTCCGACGCGATGGGTTGTCACCCGTCTTGCAGATTTTCCATTTTTAAAACTACACTATTATAACATTTCAGAAATAATATCCAAAAAAGTTCTAGTATTAAACAATACTATCTAGTGTCCAACATCATCCATTCCAATCTTTAGACTTATCCAAAATACATATGTACAATATCATAGTATAATGAAAATTATTACTGGAAAGGTCACATAGCAAGCATGTGAATACCATCATTTATCCCCCATATATCATAAGATATATCTTGTTGATCACATTCCAAACATGTGAATACCTTAATCATGTATTCTTTTGAAAAATTAATTCCCATTGAACCTTATTAAAAACATGAATTCTGTCAAAATTTAATTCTTTCCAAATATAAAAATCCAAAAAAATTCTATTTACTCAAACCATGATGTCACCTTGTCCTTATAAGCTCATTAATATTATTTTCTCCTTATCCATTCATTATTCGCATATCATCTTATTTCCAAAAATATCTGAACAACCAATCATGGTTACCTTTACCATTCAACATATACTTTTAAGTAATTTAGGGAAAAAAGTAGTGTAACAAGCCTTAGATTTGTCTTTCTTCTATAGTACCATTACCTATACAACATAACTCTTAATACACATAAATCATTCCACTACATTCTTAAACCATTGACCGAGCTTCAACAATTATTTCATCTCACATATAATTTGTAGTCTCTTCATCATCATATATATAAATAATACCCATACAACCAAGATGATTATCTTTATGAGATTTTCCCTTATGGTATTGGTATGAATAATTCCCATAAATTCCACATTTAAAACATTTAATCATTGTCGATGTCGTAGCAAAACCATTATCCTTTTACATGGTGTTACCTGAACCTTTTCCTTTTTCAATTACTAGCATTGTGTCCTTCCTTTCCACACCCAAAGCATCTTCCTATTCCTTTGAAACATTCTTCTTGATGCCTCTTCCCACATGATTTACATGAGGGAAATTGAACTTTCATTCCACAATGATCATCATGAAACTCCATATTTCTCTTTTTAGCTGAGTCGAGGTACTTACCAATGTTGATATTATTGATCATATTATGAGATTACTGATTAGGCATAATAATGATCTTTGGACTTCCAAATCCCATTTCATTTTGTTTCTCATGAAGAATATCATTCCATTGTGCAGTGTATTCTCTATTATTTTGAATCATCCTATTTCCATCCATTTTCTAAACCCCAAAATGAATATTGTGAGAGGAAAAAATCATTCTAGAAAGACAACATAATAAAGGAGGATTACCTTCAAAATATAACATCTTAGGTTTAATTCTATGATCGTTACCTTAATTCTAGGACAATAACATATATGTATTCTTAACCTTAGAGACATCCCTAGACATACCTTATAAATATCTCTAGGGATTTTACTAAAGTTTTTGCATCCTAGTTTCCAAAGGTTAATTAAACCTTCGATCTGATACCAACTATAATGGCCCATAGCTGACATACATAAAAATTACAATACTTTCATGAAATAATTAATAAATGAAAAAAACAGACACCCAAATACCGTATTAGTTTAGTGTCTTTGGAAACTCAGAAAAAAATATTCTATTCCTGGTGAAATATCTTCAACATCACCCATAAAGTTCTTCCCCTTTTTGTTTTACCTAAAACTTTTATTTATATCCCAGGGAAAAGAAAACATTAAAAGGGTGAGCTCAAATTCTCAGCACAGGTAAACAAGGAGAACATAAAACAATCCATTAACATGAGAACTTAAAAACATGAGCATGAAATATGGACATCAAAATAATGAGCAGTGACATAAAACAGGGCAGTACATAAGTCATAGATAATAAAATAACATTAATCATGATAGAATTGCATTGTAATAAATCATTTAATTATGGAAAACCATTAAGCACATGATATTATTTCCATAGTATCCAAGGCATTTCTTCCAAGACCATCTTAGTGGACAAATTTCCTTACTGAATCGAGTTCACACCTCATTCCAGTCCTATATCACTGAACCGGATTAACATACCATTCCATCCATGTCTATCTCATGAGATATAAATCTTTACTCAATTCATTTTAGAGAGATATAGGTCCCACCCATCTCATATTGAAATCATTCTTATGGGTGCCACAAAACAATCATATATCATTCATCATGACCCAAAGAATAAAATGGGTTTCCTAAACATCATCCCATCATGACATAATCCATATAAAACAAATGGATATCATTTCATCATAATAAAAAAATCAAACCATGTAAATAATAGAGACATTATACTTGAGACATAAACATGATAAATAATGTAATCTTAGATGGAAATAGTTTTGATAAAACACTTAAAATTAATTCTTGAGGAAACTATCCTTTCTTCTTCCAAATCATTTTCTCTTCACAAAATGCCACACAATTTTAAACTAAGATGATTTTATTGACAATAACTCTAAAAGCATGAAGAGTAAGATTCATGAAAATTTGGCGTTATGAAACCGTAAAAATTGGTTCATGCAGTATAAGTTTTAAAAACATTCTCCATGTACTTTTGTCGGAAAAGTCTAAAAGTACCATGTATGGTAAACAAAAGAAAGATACCTTACACAACACAAAGTAAAATTTAATAGGGGTAAACATGACTTTAAAAATACATATAATAATATTAAACACTTTATGAAAACATTTTTATGGACATGATGAAAAATATATCCCTAGTAAATACTTACGAATAAACAGTCTCGGATAAGAACGAGATTGGTATAATAATCTCTTACCTTGGGTCCAATTTTTTTCATTCGTGTCCGAAACTCCTGCATTGTGGTTTTAAAAATATTATTAACTTAAAACAGAACCATGAAAATATTTATTTTATCTTATATGATTCACTTATAACTTTATATTACCCATTCTTTTGTCAATTCCATGTTAAAGCAGCCTTTTGGGTAAAATCGTTTCATTTATCGTATGTGTTTTGACATGTTGTTCTTGATATTATTACCTATATCCAGATTTACATAATTACCCAATTTAAAACATGATTTATATAACATATATATATTCATCATATAAATATATATGTTAGATCAATAAATGGAATGAAATAAACCATTCATGGAGACGGTAGGCCATACGTATGCTTGAACGCTGTATTCGTTTCCTTATTGAATTGAATGGAATTAAGTAAATGAAAAATATATGTACATAAATTCAGTATTATTATTATGTCATATCATTCATGATTATTTATTATATATACTTTATAATAATTCTGTAATGGTTAACATGGATAATGAATCTCATCATGTCGTGTAGAAGGAAATCCGTACATACGCACAGGCGATGATATCGTTACCATAATTATTGAATGGTATTGGAGTGGATGATATAATATCTAAGAATTATTATGATGTTATAATAACCATATATAGCTATTCTTTACACCATTATACCCATCCAAGTAAGGAGGTGGTGGAAAAACCAATTACACCATGGCATGGAGACGGTATTCCGAACGTACACACGTGCGGTGATTTTGTCTTCCGTAGGATGGATAGAAAGTGAAATAGGGTTGTTTAATATTTATTATAACATATCATTATATTATTGATAATTATGTTATTAGTTTATAATGAAACAAATAAATAGGATTAAGTATAAGAAAAAATAAACTTGAAATAATCGGTAGAAGAGATTACATCTTCCTCGACGTGCCTCTTTTAAACTTCCTCTAAGGGCACTAGAGTTGGTCTTTTGAGAAGACCACAACCATTATGATATAACTAGAGATGTTTAGAAGATAAATGGGCAGGGGTTGGTCGATATTGAAGGCTCAATGTTGTGTAAAGAGGATAGGGATGACGTGCCCTTTTATAAGGGAGGAGAGGGGTACCTTTGGAATCCTCAAAAATATTAATTTATAATAAATCAAAACCCACATAAAAACCTCCTAAAATGAATCTTATTAGAAAATTAGATGAGATATGGTTGTAATCGCATCAAACAATAAAATTTAGACATCTTGGTATTTAATTTAAACCATAACAACTTGATTTATCATTATTTAATCTATTAAATTTTATTTGTGTTAATAAGATTATAAATTTTAAATTGTTATAAATAATTACTTATGTTTTGTGAATTATCCATAATTGGATAATTAATGACATTTTAGACCATATAAATTTTAATTTATAATTTTTAAATTTTTTTCTGATTTTTAAACAATATTATTTTATTTTATTTTTTATAAAATAACAGTAGTGTCAATTTTGACACTATTCATTTATTTGAATTTAATTAAAATCCACACAGAAGAAATGTTCGAAATAAAATCATTAATAGATTAATAAAATTTTATATTTATCAATAAAATTCAGGGATCACATTAAATAGTTCATATAATATTTATTTTAATATTTTGAAAACCATTTAATTGATATTCCAATCAATGAAATAATTTCAACATCACTATTGTGTCACCTTTAATGATAATTATTTAATTCCTAAAAATTCTAAATAAAATAAAATGATGTATATAATTTTATTATATTTCTTGAGACAATTCATGTTATAAGTTACATGAATTTTATCACTAAATTAAAATTATTATACCTATAAGATTTAAGAGAGTGGCATGTTGTCACTTTATTTTGTTTTAATTATAATTATATCACTTTCATTGTCAATAGTCCATGAAAAGAATCTATTCTGACACTTATGTTATATGGGTCGACTTTTAATCATTCAACAGAATTTTGGAAGGTGTTAGGGTAATTTTATAATCTTATTTTAACCCTAAATTTCTTGATTTACCTTAAACTGTAGTAAATAAAAATTTCCGTAGTTTCTATTCATAATGTCCAAAATATAAAATTAACCTACTAAAATAATTTAGACCCATTAAATCCAAATATAGAATCCATTTTTCAAAATTCAAAACACATAAGTTTAAGTAATTAATTCAAAATTCATCCCATTTTTAAGAAAATGGGTTTTAAAGGTTAAAACATTATCAAAGATTGAAATGTTTTTACCGATGAATTCAATATAAAATTAATGAAAATGATATGAATAATATTAAATGTTAAAAATCTATTATATTTAAACTTTAAAATCATTAAATATTATAATTTAACCATATAAATTATCTCGATGAGAAAAGTTTTTTTTAATTAACATTTAGCGTATTTTTACTATTCATCAAAATAACAAACATATCAGAAAAATATCAAAAATATATCCAAAGTAAGTTTTTATATCCTTATTTCAGAGAAGAATTTTATATTGTAAAATTTAACTTATAAACATGTCAAAAACTAGATTTAATGTGGGTGCACCATCAAAATGCAGAAAAACTGCATTTTTTGAAAAATAATCATTTCACCTGAAAAAAAAATTCTCATACCATGTCCTATAAAATGTGTAAGATGAATTATAATGTCATAAAATTAAAAATTTTGTTACTACTATTCATAAAATTTAGTTCATAATAATATTATAACAACATATCATTTTTTAGTGAAACCTAGTATTGTGTACTACACACGCTATCGAGGAAGGTCATGATTGTGTGTAATGCAAGCCAAGTCAGGACTGCGTGTATTGCAAGCTCCCTTTGGTGTTGCATATAACATAATAAAATTTTTTTTCATTTATACATTAAAAAAATCTATAATTAATGTTTCGTAGAATAATTTCCATAAAACGTACTTGAAATTGTGTGTAACACGAGCCAAGAATAGTGTTTCCTATACTGCAAGCTAATACGATGTTGTGTATTGTACAAGCTAATCTTGGTATATTGTACAATATTATACATCAAAGAAATTAAAAATAATATATCTCATAAAATCTTGGGGTGTTATACCAAACATTTGAAGTGGAATCTTGTTCTTTATCATGATCATGTTGAGTTCGTGATAATAAATGAAGTGTCTTATATACCAATCTCAATTCTTGTTAAAGAGGTACATTACACCACATATTGAAACCCTCTATAATTGAAATCCATTTTCCATAAATTATATTAAATTATTCTCCATTTCATCGAACTCAATGGTGTCCATTTTATAGGAAGTCATGGATAAGTTATTATATTCAGGTATAATTAAAATTTATAACTCAACATCTCTGTCATGTGGAAAATTAGATAAATATTCTGGGAATAGATTTTTGGTTTCCCATATAATGAACATGTATTGAAACATGATTCTATAATTTTTCTTGGTAATTTTATATATATTTTAATTCCTTAAACTAAATAATATCATTTTATTATAAGAATATTCCAATTTAGGTTAATCATACTCCACACACTTATATAGAATCAGAGGATGAAATTGGATATGGAGAGTTATTCCCCTACCCCAATATTTAATATTGGATGTATATAAGTATACCCAATCCATTCAAAATATCTAATAAAATAAAAAAAAATATGATGTATAAAAATATTTTCTAAGAGATTTAGTCTTCAAACATTGAATGGCGAGGAGTTATCTACTTAGGATAAAATAATATCCCATTTTCTTTTCACATAGACAACTTAGCCACAACAATATGAGGTGGTATCTAAATTTTTATACTAATCTATCATTATACGTGTAAATTTATATAACCATATTAGGATTCTTGATAGTAATATCATCACATTTAATATAACATTTTTTTCCATGATTCCTCATATTTAATAAATAACAAAATCAATTAAAATTTATGGATGATAATACTTCAAAAAATAAACATATAAATAGTGAAATTATTAAAATAAAGGAGATAACTTATAAATGATATGTATAACATAAAATATTGGTCCCTATTTTTTAATATATTAGATCCAGGGAAATTTTGAAATTATGTTTTCCAACCTAAATATTATATCAAGTTCATTTTAATGTTTCATAATGTGTTTGTTAATTTAAAAAATCACATATATTAGTAATTTTAAACCTGATATATAGAAAGTACTCATTATTATGTGCTTGGTACTGGTCAAGTTAATGACCAATGATCTCTATTAGAGCATTTACATCTAAGTAAGTCTCTCCTAGAGCCACATACAAATTCTGTATCAAGACAATGATTTACATTCATTGAAACCATTCAATCTAAAAATTAATAAAATTTCAATTTTTTTTCCTATAAATGGATCTAGTCATACATCATTTCATATCCAGTATTCTTATAATCACATAAAATTAATATACCATAATCTCATACTGACTATAGTTATAAGGCCCTGGCCTTAAGCCTTACTTAATATTGAATTAAATGAATAATTCACATTGAGGATCTTTTCAGGTTTAGAGTTTTAGAGAATTAGAACATAACTACTACATCTCAAAAGATTACAAAGTAGACACTTCTACTAAGTTTCCATAGAATAAAAAAAAACTCTTAAAAAGAAACATTTCTATTTCCAAGTTTTATATAGCATGACTTTCCCTTAATCCCATCCATGACCCTATTCCAAATTAGGTCCTGTGAAAAACTTTTCAAAAAACTTGGGGTGAGCATAAAAAGCTCAGTAAGGGATACACAAACAATGAAAACTGTTAGTTTATCAAAAAAAAAGTAAACCATGTATACTTTACCAAAGTAATACTTTTCACCTTTATGAAGTAGTAAAAACTCTTCACTAAATAAAAGATCATTACTTAACCTTTTGTAACCAAACGATTACCATAAAACCCATAAAAAGATCACATAAAATATAAAGGTAACTTGGGACATAAACATACATAAGTGGAATAACCATACTGTCAACTTCCACACATATCACTTAATAGAATAGCCATTCGGCCAACTTCCATACATAATTAATGGAATAGCCATACGGCCGACTTCCATACCCAATGCATTGGAGGTTATAATGAACCACCCATCCTAGTATTCTCAGCACCACCCGTCATATGGTTTATCACGTAACCACCCATCAAATGTCCAAGTACCATTATAAAATCATAAGACATAAAACAAATATAATGGAAAGAAAACATTTCCACACTTTGATCACAATATATCACTCAAATATATTGACATAACAAATCCATTATAAAATCCATTTTCAATACCAAAATACATAAACGATTATATGGTATTTATTTAATTTAAAAACATCACGACTTGTTAAGGAATCCAAAGACCAAATAATACTCGCGGCGGCGGAAAATGTCGTTGTCACCACATACGTTAAAAGAAACATTCCTTTTTGTCATTTAGTAAAATGCTTCATAGAAAAAGATTCTTTTTGTATAAAAGTAAAATTCAAAGGGGATTATACACTGTATAAAATATAGTTGGGTATAAAACGAAATATGCCTCAATGAAAGGAGATTGGGACGTAGTCCCTTACCTCAGGTCCGACTTGACTCGATCGTTCTTTTACGTCCTGAATAATAAACTTGAGTTAATTTATACTTCCTTAAGAACCTTTTTCCATCATATTATTCCTTTTATATAACTTATTTCCATGTTATAAACATTATTTAATCATTTAAGTTAATAATGTTTGTTTTGTCGATATTTGGTTCTTAAGTTGAAAGTGGACTTCTAACAATTTCATGTTGTTCATGTGGTCAAAGGTTTTTTATATCCAGAATGACATTCCTGATTTTCATATCATATATATCATATATATCTAGCATATACATGTATTTATAATATCACATAATCATTTAGAGGTAAGAAATGAAATGCATTGTTCATGGAGACGTTAAGTCGTACGTACGCATGAATGCTACTTTCATTTCTATGTCATATTAATGGAATTCAACTAAATGAGAGGTATGTATATTTTATTTCCATAATTATATTCATCATTTAGATGTAACATACATCATATATATCCATTATATATATGTACTTATAATAGTACATTACCTTTGGGGATAAGAAATGAAATGCACCGTTCATGGAGACGGTAAGCCGTACGTACGCATGAACGCTACTTTCATTTATATCTCATAATTTAATGGAGTGAAATCATAATGATAAAAATGTATATTTTAATTCCAGTATAATATCATATATAATATTATTAAATCCATCCTTTATACATCCCACGTATGGAATTAATGAATCAAATCACTTTGAGGGGGTGGTAGTCCGCACTTCCTAAAATAAAGATATCGCGTATACCCATAATGGAAGCCACAAAGGTAGGACATAAATGAAAAATACAGAAGATTAAGTAAAAAATAAACATATTATATATCATATATAAACATAGTTACATCATAATGTCCACCTTTTAAGGTGTTAGAAAAATATTGAACAATCATCATTTCGTGAGGCAGAAATTCGCCATCCACAGAAACAGTATGTTATTTAACCATTAGATGGAGGTGTGTATAAGTGTAGAACAAATAATTCTTATAAAAACATCCTAGTGTATTTAAGATACTGGATTTGTTACAAAATAAATGAATAAAAATATTTTAGGGGGTTGGAGAAGCAAAATAAAAAAAAGAATACAAGTGAAGACATTACCTTAAAATCGGGTAACTCTCTTAGATTTGAGCTCAAAGGCTTACTTGGGAAGACTTCTACCCAAAGTAAGTCTTCAAGGAGTAAGAGAGAGATGTGGAGAGACAAAATGGGCAGAGTTTGGCTAAGCCAAAGTCTTTGAAAGTGTGGTTAAGGTGGTAGAGGTGGGGGCCTTTTATAAGAGGAGAGGAGGGGCACTCTTGGAAAGTAAGGAAATGTTACTTTTTTATAGAATGAGTTTCGGATTTTAATGGTCCCAAATTGAAGTGTTTAGAGGATAAGGTTATAAGGGTTTTAAATACACCCATCCAATAGGTTTTTGACATGTGTAGGTCTTATATTTTACATTATCTTTTTATTTTATATAAATCGTTAAATAATGGGGTAATTGCTGCATCATCATGGTGTCATAACTAATTTAATTTAGTTAATGTCTAAAAATTATAAAAAAACTACTATGATGTAGGAAATCGTTTTATCTTTCCAATGACTATTTATAGTCAAAAATCTTACTTGTATAACCCAATTTAAAAATTGTTTTAGTAAAACAACTCATGTTTGTGTTATTTTAATTTTAACATTAAATAAAAAGGTATTAATGTCATTTTCCAACCAAAGTGGCTCCATGGGGTCCCCAAGTTGACCCATGGATTGTATTGGTCGACCATGACACATCTAATGAGGGTAGTACATGTTTCTAAGTCATTTCATAATATTAAAACAATATTTTTACCTTAAACTACACTAATTACCTCTAATCACGATTAAAAACTTAAAAGTTACTATTCACCAAAAAATTATTTTAATCCCATTGAACGACATTTTTTGTCAATGAAAACCATGTATGTCAGATTTTTGAAATTCAAAACATAGAGGTGGTAAAATTCATTTAAAAGAAAAATCAGTTTTTTTAGTACCACTTAGTGGTTTCACTATTTATCAAAAATTGAAGTTTTTCAGAAAAATACCAAAACTTCAACCTAAGCTATTTTTGATATTCCAAATTCAAAAATGAAGTCTTTTTAAAAAAATTAAAAACATATAAGTTTCATTTATTAATTTAATAATTAATTCCCACTATCAGAGCAAATAACGTGTTTTTATGAAACAATAAGTATCAAAAGATTGACACTAGTTTAAGTCTAATTTCAAAGTGAAATTAATTCCAACGACCACTATTGGATTAAATGGTAAAAATATATTATAATTTCACTTTAAAACCAATTCAAAAGATAATCTAATCATATAAATAAATTATATTAAAAAGTGGTTTTGAATTAAAATACAACATTTTTCACTGTTCATTAAAAAAATCATCTTTATCCGAAAAATACCAAAAATTTACACAAAGTAAATTATGATGTCTCGATTCTAAAAAATAGATTTATTTTGTCCAATAGAATGTATAAAAGTGATCAAAACTATATTTAATGACGGTTCGCCATCAAAAGACGATAAGTGAACCTTTAGTGAAAATTAGGGTATAAATGCCTAAAATTGAATACTTTTCATATTTTAAGCCTTTATCTTTTATTGGATAAATGTAAAAACATTTAAAAACATATATAATAATATTTTAGTTATTTCTATCAATTCCTGCCAATACAACGGCTATGTGTTAACTACCATTTAAAATAATATTATTTTATTACTAGTGTGCAATGTAAGATTTCAATGAAACTCTTTGTTGCATATCGGGTATGCTATCGAACATAGCAACCCTTTTAAAGTAAAATTAATATTTAATTCATAAATATTAATAAATATTAAAATGATTTATTCTTTATTTACCTGAGATGTTACATCCTTCCCCCCTTTTGGGAATTGCGTCCTCGCAATTTTATTCACTTATCAAAATAAGTGGGGGTATTTATCCCTCATAGCATTTTCAGATTCCCACGTTGCCTCTTAAACCATATGGTTTTTACTCAAAACCTTTACCTGGTGAATTACCTTATTTTGTAACACTTTCCCTCTTCGGTCAAGAATCAGGACTGGTTGTTCTTCATAAGAGAGATACTCTTCCAGCTGAACTACCTCTAGGCTCAAAACATGAGATGGATCTGGCATATACTTTCTCAACATTGAAACATGAAAAACATTGTGTACCTGAGATAAACTCGGAGGTAAAGCCACTCGATAAGCAACTGATCCAACACTCTCCAGAATTTCATATGGTCCAATGAACCTTGGACTCAGTTTTCCTTTCTTACCAAATCACATCACAATTTTCCATGGAGAAACCTTGAGAAAAACATGATCACCAACCTCGAAAGATAGATCCTTCCTCCGGTTATCTACATAACTTTTCTGTCTGCTCTGAGCTGTTCTCATCTGTTTCTGAATCAACTGAACTTTTTCTGCCATCTCTTCTACCAATTCTAGTCCCATCATCTTCCTTTCACCCACTTCATCCCAAAAAGCTAGAGTTCGACACCGCTTCCCATATAATGCCTCAAATGGTGTCATCTGTATATTGGAATGAAAACTGTTATTATAAGAAAACTCAACCAAAGAAAGATGTTGGTCCCAACTTCCCTGATAATCCATCGAACAAGCACGTAGCATATCCTCCAATGTCTGAATTGTTCGTTTTGACTGTCCATCTGATTGCGGATGAAATGTTGTACTAAAATTTAATTCAGTACCCAACAACTTCTGAAGGACATTCCAAAAGTTAAAAGTAAACCTCGGATCACGGTCAGATAAAATGGGGAGAGGAACTCCATGTAACCTAACTATCTCTTTAAGATACAAACGGGAAAGTTGATATAGGGAAAAAGTATCTCGTATAGCAAGGAAATGAACAGATTCAGTCAAGCGATCAATAATAACCCAGATTGCATTATTACCTAAAGGTGTCTTCGGCAATCCCACAACAAAGTCCATGGATATATTCTCCCATTTACACTCTGGCACTGGTAAAGGCTGCAGCATCCCTTTCGGTAACTTGTGCTCTACTTTAACCTGCTGACAAGTCAAACACTTCACAGTAAAATTAGAAATATCCCTTTTCATCCCATCCCACCAGTAATACTCCCGCAGAACTCTATACATCTTAGTACTGCCAGGATGAACTAAAAACAGAGAACTATGAGCTTCACATAACAACTCCCTCTTCAACTATAAATCACAAGGCACACACAATCTCTTCCCAAATCTCAAAACATAATCATTATCAATGTTGAATTCAGGCAACTTACCCTTCTGAACTAGCTCTACATTTTTCTGCAACTCATTGTCTTCCCTCTGTGCTTGCTTAATTCTGTCTGATAGGGATGATCTCACTGATACCTGAAACAAAACAGAAGAACTTCCTGCACCACCAACTTCTATGCCAAAGTTCTTCAAATCAAAAATCAAAGGATCTCGTTCCAAACGTAGCATTGTTAATGAAGCATTACTTTTTCAACTCAAAGCATCAGCCACTTTATTTGCTTTCCCTGGAGGGTAATGAATTGTACAATCATAATCCTTGATTAATTCAATCCATCTCCTCTATCTCATGTTCAATTATTTATGAGTTAATATATACTTTAAACTTTTGTGATCAGTATATATTTCACACTTTACTCCATACAAATGATGTCTACAAATTTTTAGAGAAAAAACAACAGCAGCTAATTCCAAATCATGTGTAGGGTAATTTACCTCATGAGTTTTCAACTGTTGTGAAGCATAAGCAATTACCTGATCATTCTACAGTAGGACGCAACCATGTCCTTTCAATGAAGCATCATTGTAGATAATAAACTCACCATTCCTGGAAGGAAGTGCCAAAACTGGAGCATTCACCAATCTTCTTTTCAACTCCTGAAAACAATCATCACATTCTTTTGTCCAGATAAACTTAACACCCTTCCGAGTTAGCTTAGTCATTGGACTAGATAATCATGATAAAATTTCAACAAACCTTCGGTAGTAACCTGCCAAACCAAGGAAACTACGGATCTCGGTAACATTTGTGGGTCTTGGCCATTCTTCAACAACTTTTGTTTTAGCAGGATCAACAGTTATGCCATCTTTTGAAACAATGTGACCCAGCAAAGAAAATTGTTTTAACCAAAACTCACACTTGATTAATTTTCCATATAGTTTCTTCTCTTTTATGGTTTGCAAGATAACCCTTAAATGACTTTCATGCTCCTCTTTACTTTTAGAAAACACCAAAATATCATCAATGAAAACAACCCCAAACTTATCCAAGAACTCATAGAAAATTATATTCATAAGGTCCATGAATACAACAGGTGCATTGGTTAACCCAAAAGGCATAACTAAAAATTCATAAGGGCCATATCTAGTATGGAACACAGTATTCGGAACGTCTTCTTATTTTACTTTCAACTGATGGTACCCCGACCTCAAGTCAATCTTCGAAAAATACTTAGATCCCTCGAGTTGATCAAACAAATCATCGATATGAGGCAAAGGATACTTGTTCTTAATAGTAATATTATTCAAGGCTCTATAATCAATGAAAAGTCTCATTAAGCCATCTTTCTTTTTAACAAACAAGACAGGAGCACCCCATGGGGATGTGCTAGGTCGAATGAAACCTTTATCTAATAACTCCTGCAATTGCTTCTTTAACTCTAAAAGTTCAACTTGAGCCATTCGATAAGGGGGTTTTTAAATTGGCTTCGAATCAGGAACTAAGTCAATAGTAAATTCAACTTCCCGATCATGAATAATGCTAGGAAACTCGTCAGGAAAAACATCAAGATACTCATTTACCACTGGCACATCATTAATCTGATCAGTTCCTTTATTTTCAACAATATGTGCAAGGTAACATTCATTTCCATCTTTTAATAGTTTCTCAACTTCATGATATGTTATTAAAATCAAGGGTTCATTCTGGTACACAAACTGAAAATATTTCTGAAAAGAAACCATTCTAGCTCTGCATTCAATCTTAGCATGATAAAAAGAAATCCAATCCATGCCCAAAATAACATCATACTCTACTAGAGGAAAAACAATAAGGTTTACTGGTAGATTCTTTCCGCACACAGGGATAGGAAGGTTCTTATAATTCTATTTTGTCTCAATATTCCCTCCAGGTATTTTTACCATAAGTTCAGGATTCATATCTTGAGATGGAATTTCCAATTTACTAGAAAACTTCTCAGAAATGAAAGAATGTGTAAACCCTGAATCAAACAACACATTGTCATAATCTGAACAAACAAACAGTGTACCTGATACTACTTCATTCGATGGCCCAAAATCTGCTGAAGTTGTTGCAAAGGATTTCACCACCCCCTTCTGCTTACAGTCTGGCTGCTTTCCCCCAGTTGAGATCTTCATTATACACTCATTTGCATAATGACCCATTTCATTACACTTAAAACATCTTACTGCTGTCTTTTCATTGCCTGCTCGATCATCTTCCTTACAGTTATGAGCAATATGACCAGACTTACCACACTGAAAGCACTTACCAGACTTAGATAAACGTTCCCCAGGATCCATTTTACCACACTTCTCACAGGATAGATATTTGTTTTTCTTTCCTCCTTGCTTCTTTGATGAATTCTTCCCCTTTGCCTGCCAACTGGACCTCTTATTCTGTTGTTTGTCAAAGAACACCTGATCATCAGCAAACTCCATTTCCACCTTCTCCGCACATCGAACAAGTTCTTCATAACTTTTGAACTCACGAGAAGCTAAATCCATATGATACTTTGGAATTAACCCTGAGTAAAAACAGTTTATATTACTATCAAGATCTTGTATGAAGTTTGGAGCATACCTTTCCAATTGAGTGAACTTTCCTTCATAAGCAGCCACTGAGTCATCCTCCTGCCTCAATTCTAGGAACTGTTTTTCCATCCTAAGACGAACCACCTTAGGAAAATATTTCTCAAGAAACATACCATTGAATTATTCCCAGTTAAGATCATCAATCTCATCACTCTCCCTTATATTTTTCACCATCGACCACCGCTGATAAGCTTCACCTTCAAAACGATAAATAGCAAGACTAAACTTTTGATGTTCTGAACACCCCATGACATCAAAAATATTCTCCAGTGCTTTAATCCACCCTTTAGCTTGCACAGGGTCAGATGATCCTCTGAATAATGGGGGATGTTGCCTCATGAAATGTTCCACCACTGACATGTTCCTCTGCGGTTGATCTAACTGATCTCGTGCATGGATACCACCACCATTTATAGCCTGATTCAATTGTGCCATCACTGCAACAAACTATTCAGTTCTGTTTCTGACCATCTCAGGTTGCTGATTTGGAAGGTTGTCTTCCTCCTGATGTCATCCCAACATAGCTTCTTTGTTTCCTCTACAGAAAACCATTCTGAACACAGAAATATCTTAGGATAATCAACATGGTAATCTTTAAATGCTATATCATTTCAGTCATACCAAAAACTAACTTATAATATAACAATTTTCTAACTCCTAAAATTGTCTAAACCGACCTCTGATACCAACTATAAGGCCTCGGCCTTAAACCTTACTTAATATTGAATTAAATTAATAATTCACATTGAGGATCTTTTCAGTTTTAGAGTTTTAGAGAATTAGAACATAACTACTACATCTCAAAAGATTACAAAGTAGACACTTATACTAAGTTTCCCTAGAATAAAAAACTCTTAAAATGAAACATTGCTAGTTCCATGTTTTATATAGCATGAATTTCCCTTGATCCCATCCTTGACCCTATTCCACATTAGGTCCTATGAAAAACATTTCAAAAAACTTGGGGTGCACATAAAAGCTCAGTAAGGGATAAACAAAGAATGAAAACTATTAGTTTATCAAAACAACAAGTAAACCATGTATACTTTATCAAAGTAATACATTTCACCTTTATGAAGTAGTAAAAACTCTTCACTAAATAAAAGATCATTACTTACACTTTTGTAACCAGAAGATTATCATAAAACCCATAAAAAGATCACATAACAAATAAAGGTAACTTGGGACATAAACATACTTAAGTGGAATAACCATATGGTCGACTTCCACACATATCACTTAATGGAATAGCCATTCGGCCAACTTCCATACATACTTAATGGAATATCCATACGGCCGACTTCCATACCCAATGAATTAGAGGTTATAATGTAACCCCCCGTCCTGGTATTCACGGAACCACCCGTCATATGGTTTATCATGTAACCACCCATCAAATGTCCAAGTACCATTATAAAATCATAATACATAAAACAAATATAATGGAAAGAAAACATTTCCACACTTTGATCACAATATATCACTCAAATATATTGACATAACAAATCCATTATAAAAACCATTTTCAATACCAAAATACATAAAAGATTATGTGGTATTTATTTCATTTAAAAACATCACGGCTTGTTGAGGAAGCCAAAGACCAAATAATACTCACGGCGGCGGAAAAGGTCGTTGTCACTGCGTACGTTAAAAGAAAAATTCTTTTTTATCGTTTAGTAAAACGCTTCTTAGAAAAACATTCCTTTTGTATAAAAGTAAAAGTCAAAGGGTTTTATACACCGTATAAAAGATATATTTGTATAAAACTAAATATGCCTCAATGAAAGGAGATTGAGACGAAGTCCCTTACCTCGGGTCCGACTTGACTCGATCATTCTTTAACATCCTGAATAATAAACTTGAGTTCATTTCTACGTGCTTAAGATCCTTTTTCAAGATTATTATTCCTTTTATATCACTTATTTACATGCTATAAACATTATGTAATCATTTAAGTTAATAATGTTTTTTTGTCGATATTTGGTTCTTAAGTCGAAAGTGGACTTCCTACAATTACATGTTGTTCGTGTGGTCAAAGGTTCTTTATATCCAGAATGACATTCCTGATTTGGATATCATATATATCTAGAATATACATGTATTTATAATATCACATAATCATTTATAGGTAAGAAATGAAATGCACCATTCATGGAGACGGTAAGCCGTACGTACGCATGAACGCTACTTTCATTTCTATGTCATATTAATGGAATTCAACTAAATGATAGGTATGTATATTTTAATTCCAGAATTATATTCATCATTTAGATGTAACATACATCATATATATCCATTATATATATGTACTTATAATAGTACATTACATTTGGGGATAAGAAATGAAATGCACCGTTTATGGAGACAGTAATCCGTACGTACGCATGAATGCTACTTTCATTTCTATCTCATAATTTAATGGAGTGAAATAATAATGATAAAAATGTATATTATAATTACAGTATAATATCATATATAATATTATTAAATCCATCCTTTATACATCCCACGTATGGCATTAACGAATCAAATCACTTTGAGGGGGCGGTAGTCCGCACTTCCTAAAATGAAGATATCGCGTATACCCATAATGGAAGCCACAAAGGTATGACATAAATGAAAAATACAGAAGATTAAGGAAAACATAAACATATTATATATCATATATAAATATAGTGACATCATAATGGCCACCTTTTAAGCAGTTAGAAAAATATTGAACAATCATCGTTTCGTGAGGCAGAAATTCACCATCCACAGAAACAATATGTTCTTTAACCATTAGATGGAGGTGTGTGTAAGTGTAGCTCTAATAATTATTATAAAAAAATCATATTATATTGAAGATACTGCATTTGTTACAAAATAAATGAATAAAAATAGTTTAGGGGGTTGGAGAAGCAAAATAAAACAAAAGAATACAAGTGAAAACATTACCATAAAATCGGGTAACTCTCATAGATTTGAGCTCAAAGGCTTCCTTGGTAAGACTTATATCCAAAGTGAGGCTTCAAGGAGTAAGAGAGGGATTTGGAGAGAAACAATGTTCAGGGTTTGGCCGAGCCAAAGGCTTTGGAAGTGTGGGTAATGTGGTAGAGATGGGGGCCTTTTATAAGAGGAGAGGAGGGGCACTCTTGGAAAGTAAGGAAATGTTACTTTATTATAGAAT
This sequence comes from Viscum album, assembly GCA_963277665.1. Taxonomy (NCBI): domain Eukaryota; kingdom Viridiplantae; phylum Streptophyta; class Magnoliopsida; order Santalales; family Viscaceae; genus Viscum; species Viscum album. The sequence goes on along the minus strand of OY728119.1, from coordinate 762,217,380 downwards.
GAGTTTCAGATTTTAAAGGTCCCACATTTATGTGTTTCAAGGATAATGTTATAAGGTTTCTAAATACACCCATCCAATAGGTTTTGGACATCTGTAGGTCTTATATTTTACATTATCTTTCTATTTTATTTAAATCCTTAAATAATGAGGTAATCACTGCATCATCATGGTGTCATAAATAAATTAATTTAGTTAATGTCTAAAAATTATAAAAAAATACTATGATGTAGGAAATATTTCTATCTTTCCGATGACTATTTATAGTCAAAACTATGACTTGTATAACCCAATTTAAAAATTGTTTTAGTAAAACAACTCATGTTTGTGTTATTTTAATTTTAACATTAAATAAAAAGGTATTAATGTCATTTTCCAACCAAAGTGGCTCCATGGGGTCCCCAAGTTGACCCATGGATTTTATTAGTCGACCATGACACATCCAATTAGGGTAGTACATGTGTCTAGGTCATTTCATAATATTAATACAATATTTTTACCTTAAACTACATTAATTACCTCTAATCGCAATTAAAAACATAAAAGTTACTATGCACCAAAAAATTATTTTAATCCCATTGAACAACATTTTTTTTCTTAATGAAAACCATTTATGTTGGTTTTTGAAATTCAAAACACAGAGGTGGTAAAATTTCAATTAAACGAAAAATCAGTTTTTTAAGTACCACTTAGTGGGTTCACTATTCATCAAAAATTGATGTTTTTCAAAAAACATACCAAAACTTTACCCTAAGTTATTTTTGATATTACGAATTCGAAAATGAAGTCTATTTTATGAAATTCAAAACATATAAGTTTCATTAATTAATTTAATAATTAATTCCTACTGTCAGAGCAAATATTGTGTTTTTATGAAACAATAAGTATCAAAAGATTGACACTAGTTTAAGTTCGATTTCAAAGTGAATTTAATTCCAATGACCACTATTGGATTAAATGGTAAAAATATATTCTAATTTAACTTTTAAACCAATTAAAAAGATAATCTAATCATATAAATAAATTAGATTAAAAAGAGGTTTTGAATTAAAATACAACATTTTTCCCTGTTCATTAAAAAAATGATCTTTATCGGAAAAATACCAAAAATTTACACAAAGTAAATTTTGATGTCCCGATTCTAAAAAAAAGAGTGTTATTTGGTCCAATATAATGTATAAAAGTGACCAAAACTATATTTAATGACGGTTCGCCATCAAAAGTCGATAAGTGAACCTTTAGTGAAACTTAGGGTATAAATGCCTAAAATTTAATTCTTTTCGTATTTTAAGCCCTTATCTTTTATTGGATAAATGTAAAAACATTTAAAAATGTATATAATAATATTTTAGTTATTTCTATCCATTAATTCAAATACAACGGCTATGTGTTAACTACCATTTAAAATAATATTATTTTATTACTAGTGTGCAATGTAAGATTTCCATGAAACTCTTTGTTTCGTATCGGGTACGCTATCGAACATAGCAACCCCTTTAAAGTAAAATTAATATTTAATTCGTAAATATTAATAAATACGAAAATGATTTATTCTTTATTTACCTGGGATGTTACAATAGTGACCCAAAAATTATACAGAAATTATAATATGTTTTTTAATATAAAAATAGAATAAATACAACCTAAACATGAAGAGGCCTAAAGACTTTTTAAGACTGGGAATATAATTCTTCGTCATAAAAACAAAAAAAATAGCTTTATTCCAATACCCATCCAAATCACCTAAATCACTTTTATCTTTTATACTGTTATAGTATAAACTAGGTAATACATAAATAAAATAACTGAGCTTTAATTATCATTAAGGGATTAAAAATAATAATTATTAGTAAAATATAAATAGGAGGGAATAAAATTATATTATAAAATACCTGGGTCCTATATAATAATATTGAAGAATGAAATAAATAATATGGAATCATAATATCATTCCATCATAAGAATTCTTTAACTATATAAAACATGAAAAAACAGAAGTGAAGGCTCACTTCTAAGAAAGTATATCATGTTATAAGTGGACCCATAGCTGATTAGGGTTTGTCCCAAATTCCGTAAATAACAAATCATAAGAAAGAAAAATTAACCAATGAATTGGAGTACTATCTGTGTGAACCGATCATAACATTCACATTCATATGTGTTTAATATAAGGAATGCATTCATATGTCTAAAGCATAAGAAAAAAAAATGGAAATGGAAATGGGATACGCATTTATAATGTTGAATTTAAAAAAAATAGAATATCACAAACCTTATTGTAAAATATTAGATTATGTAATTTTATTACATTAATGAGGGAGTAGATAAGAATATTTCATGAAAATTAAATCCAATTTATGAAAACATATAAGAGTTTAAAATTTTGTTTTGAAATGAAATTCTAATATATTATTAAAAAAGGTAATAATTCATTAAAGAGGCTATGGTCATAATTGTTTTCATAAAGAATGAAATTCAACAAAATAATTTTCTATATGAAAATTTGCGTTTTTCACAACCATGAAATATTAAAAAATCATTGATTGATACATGAAATAATATTCATATTATTCATATCTATATAAATAATTATATTAAGCTGGTAAATTTTAAAAATGGTGTATCTTCAATAAGGAAAGATATATTAAACAAGGTATATATGTGTGGGAAACATATAATTAGTAGAAGGGATTTAAATAACTGGAATAAAGATTTAAATTTATGAAAAGGTATTGAAATAATCACCAAAAAAATATCATAGATCTCAGAGATACCTTACTCCAAGGATAGATTTTCACTGCACATTCACTTAACCTCTTCATTAATAAAATAATATTTATTAAATACCTAACTAGGAACATTAAAAAAATGATTATTTATATATTATGATAGATTGAATTCATTTAAATGAAATATTTGTCTTGTTTATACTATATTAGGGTTGTTCATGTCATTCATCCATGATTGAATTAGTTCTGAATGACTATGGAATTTATTTATAAAATGGTTTCATAACTACAAAGGTATAACATAATATAGTAAATATGTTTCTATAAGAATAATTTGATTCATAGTATCCTATATTTTTCATAAATAAACTCGATTTATTATGTATAATTATTATATTATAATTTCATTTAGTTGGTTTTTTTACTATGATGAACATAATATATTTGTTTTAATATTATTTAGAAATATTCATTCGAGAATATGAAAAAAAATATAATATGCATATATAGTACAATATGTAACCACTATAAGTGTATTTAAACCTACCATAAATGTTATAATTGAAAACAGAACTTATATTCCATGGTGTTGGTTGGATGGCCATAATATTTTCATTTATTAAAATTAAATTATGGAGGATGTTAAATAATGAAAATTTAATTAACATAATTAAAAATAAATATGATGAAAATAATTATTTTATCCAAAAATAGTGTCTATAATATATATGAAAATCTATAATAAAAATAAATCTAAATATATCTTGGTTGGGAATATTTTATCATTAAATGTCCTCTCATATACCTTTCATTAGGGAACCTAAAATTTATCTTCTGGTGTTACTAAGGCTTAATGGGACATAGTAGTTATATGGGATGAATACTGGAAAACATTCATATATTACTAATTCTATATTTGTTAAGGAGAGTGAAGGTGAGGGAATTTCTTTATAATCATATTAGATTTGTATTTTTTAATATAAGAATAATTTTTCAATTATTTTAGCTTGATAATATCAATAGTATTTATTCATGTGACTAAATATAGTAATATATTCACGTGGGGATGATCCAACATCCACATACATCATCCATGACTCAATTATGCTTGTTTTTTTATTTTAATGATGATTATAAAACTTTTCCAAAATTTTAGTCTTCACATAAAATTTATATATTTTGGAAAATACCCAAAATTCACCCAATATATTTTTCAATTTTTAGAATTCCTATATAAAATCCTTATTCAAAAAATAAATTTCTAAATATTATAAAATTATTTTTTAAGATAGAACCATTATTAATTTAGAAGACTTCTGTTTTGATATTAGGTTTCATTTTCTAACCCATTAAAAAATTACATATTGTGTCCTCAAATTAATTTATCATTTTTATACAATAGGATACCATTTTATAAAATAATTTAATGAAAATAATATTTATTTGAAATTTTTTTATTTATCAAAAAAATGGCTAGAAACTTGTATTTTTTAAAATATAATAAAATTATTTGTAAATTTTTAAACACTGCATTATTTGTATGTTGTTATAAATTTATAAACATTCTATTTCAGATTATAAATAGATATTAATTTATAATTTCATTAATGATGTTAACATTCTATTGGTTGGTTAATATTCTTAATACTAATATTTATATTATGAAGATCTAATTTAGTTTCCAATAGTAAAAACATTAATGGTTGTATGTGTTCACAATATTATTTAAATACCTAATATTTCACTCATTATTAATTTGAAACTAGAATTTTTATCAATTATATATATATATATATATTCAATTTCATAAATGTAATTTTATTTTCTAATATTCTTTTTCAATTTTAATTTGTTTTTCGAGAGTGTGATTCTTTTGGGGGTTTCATGGATCCAAAATTCCATATCCTAGTTATCATGATTTATATTTTTATCCTATTATAATGATTTGTATTATAATTTTTTTATTTACTATCTAAATTTCTTGTTGAATTAAAAAAATATTTGTTAGTTCTATTATGTAGTTATATTTCTTTATATAATTCTACATTATTATATATGAATCAAATATATAATTGTAATGAAAATTATATTTTCCAAATTATATGTCATTATATGGACCCTCCATAAATTAAAAAAGTAAATTAACCAAACAATAGGGTCTTTTGTATAAATGTTGTGTATAGTATTTCATTCAATTTCACAACCAATAAAGTTCCTTATATTTACTAATTCGAGAGGATTATGAGGTATTTTCTCATCCTCTCTTCCATTCATTTATCTTTGGATGGAAAATAATATTTCAAATATAATGTTGATCTCACCATGGATGTAAGGATTTTAGATATTTTTTAATACCTAATGAATCTTATATTTCATTATTTTATCATGGTTTGAATATCAAAATCCTTTTTCAAATGGTGATTTGTTTTATTATTTTATTAATATATAATAAATTATATGTTATGATATTGTATTTTTTTAATTATAAATTACACTATATTATAATTGTTAGTAATTTCATTAAAAAACAATAAAATGTTTAATTATAAGTGAATATTTGAATACCATAATTGGGCATATGGTAGAATTAATGTAATAGTTTCAAAAATATCCAGCAAGTTTCTATATCCCAGGGATACTCAACAATAATGAAAATTCATTGGAAAACCATGTTTATACATCATTTTTTTATGAAGATGTGAAATTTCATTGTTATCTTTATGAATAATAAACCATAGAAAATTGGTTACCTGAGGTAATATTGAAACAAAAAAACATAGATTATGAAATAGTTTAAGGACCCAAACTCAAGTGAAATAATGATATTGGGATAAATTTTTAGAGTGGTTATTTTTATTTAAGAATTGAAAATGAGATAAAAAATTCAATTTAATATATCGATGTGTCTTGATAGAACATGGGTGTGTTCCTCTTGAAGATCAAGTATAATGACCCAATACATCAATACATATTATAGTACAATTATCAATATAATTTTTTAACAAATACAAGTGAATTATCTAGATGTCAGGTGTCTTTAAAATACTAGGCATAATAATATATCACCTAGATCATAAAAGAAAAAACATCATTTAAATATCCACATATTTCTCCAAACATCAATGGATATTTTAAAAGTTATTTTTATAACATGGGAAATATACATAGGGGAATGTTTGATATAGAATACCAAGAAATGGGGTAGACTTGAAATAAATAAAAACATGATATTTCTGAGGAAAAAAACTATATTAAAAATTGGAAAAAATAATAAAGTATATATTGATTACAGATATGATTATAGAAGATCATAATCAGATTTAAATGACATTAAATAAGACATCATAAACATGCATCAGTGGTCACTCCCTTGAATATCACTATAAGGTTGATAAAGTCCCATTGTGGATGAGTTTCACACCCAAATAGATTAAATAACATCAAAAAATATATAAAGCATTTCCATTTTTATAGTATGGATATATAAGTTTAGACCTACCCACCATATAAATAAAAAATGTATATGTATTTTCCATGGGATGAAAATACATTTTTCATAAATCATAATCATGATCGATCCTTTTAGAAGTAAGTGGGTTTTATAATTATGATTACATAATAAAATGAATGATAAATCACAAGGAATAACAAGAAAAGAAGTTATTAAATCATTTGGATACTCATATAAGGAACTGAAAAATAGTTCTTTGTAATTTAGTTACAATATATACAACTTATGAAAATGATCTAGGAGAACAAATAATACAAATTTACCACTTCGGTGATGCTTTCCGAAAAACTAAAGGATATTACAAAACATGGAATAGAAATAGTATTCTATATAATATAATTTCAAACCAAGAGGTTTGAACATATAATATTTAAAAATATATAATTTATATGTGGTTTAAAAAAGTTTTTTGGGGATGATACTTTATGTTATATAAAAAAATTGAAATTTTACTTACACCATGTTTTCTTCAATGTGTGAATTTCTATGGGAACTAAAAATCCATATAACCATATAAATGAAAATGATATCTAAATATTATTAAATTAAATGTACATATATAAAATAATAGAATAATTATATAAATAACACCATAATATTTTTTGAAATATTATCTTGAATTAATATCTTCTTTTTGATAATATTCATTTCACACAACACAGAATACAGATAGTGTTATATGAAATTTATTTGTTTGGATTGAGTTAAATGAAACATCATGTTGTTATTTACTTACATTATATACTTATATTATATTAAATAACACACAAATATATGATTTTCTTATGAAATTTACAATGTCGATTTTCATCAATATCTTATGTTAGATACAAGGCTGAATTTTACAAAACAACAATATATTATTAATATTTTTATTAAAAAAATTTAAAGTTTCCACCTATCCATTGGAATGTAAGTTAAAATTAATATATCATAAAGTGTGAACATATTAACTACACATGTATATAAAATTATTCTGGCGGTTATAAAGTATTTCTAAATGAAGTAAGAACTATTTGAAAATAATGATGTTCTTTTTCTAACAAAACAATTTTCTTATGTACAAAATAAATCTCAATAAATTAAACATATCATTTTTGTCAATATTTTTAATAAAATATATATATTATATTTTCGATCATGTTTTTGACACTCATCCAATAAATTTTATAGGAATATGATATCACTAATTATAATTTCAGGAATAAAAAGATGTATTTTTATAATAGATAATTTTACTCCATTTTAATGGGTAACATAATTAAATATAATTTTTCATTATTTTATTATTTTCATACAAAATAAACATAATTTTTTAATTTGGAAACTCAAATTTTCATTTGTGGAATTTCATTCTTTTTTTGAGATAATTCATTTTTTATAAAAAGTGAAAACACAAAATTTTAATATAAAACTACATTTTTCATATAAATTAGTAATATATTTAAATTATATATTATATTGGTTTTAAATTATAATTAAATGTATTTAAAATAAATTAATCCAATTTGGTTTATTTAATTCAATTTCACATTAAAATTGAATATTATTTTTATTTTAATCTTTTTATATTTTTATCTTTAAAACCCCATTTTTATATTCTCTCTCTGAGATTAATTTTGAAATTAATTCCTACCACATTTGGGTTAAAAAATTGTAAAAATGGATTCAATATATTAAATAATAATAATTGTTTTTTATATTAAGGTCAAATTTGTTTATGACCATAAATATTGTTGAATTAATTAATGTTAATCACTAGAATTAAGGTAGAAATGAGTTTACTTAGTTGTTACTCTTTTACTTCAGGGTCCAAATACCTGATAATCATATCAAAACTAAATTGTATGAAAACTATTTAGACCATATAATCAATTTTATATATTATATAAAATTATTGGTGGATCATCGTGTAAGGGATACCACTAAATATTATATTCCATTTAATATTTACTAGAACTACACTCCTCCTCCGTTATAAAATGGAACTCACCCCCTCACTTATTTACAGCAATGAATCCATTTTTATCACCCATAACCTAAAAATATAATATCACAACTTCAATAACCTCACATTATAAATCTCACATTGTACAAAAAAATTTAGAGGAAGGACTTTTGTGAAAAGTAGATGGAGTTATCCAAATAATTGATAACATCCTTCAACAAGCACTTTTGTTTTCGTTCATTCTCCCACAAAAAGATTGATCTTATTCCATTATAATATAATATTTTTAGTATCATCTATATATATATATATATTAAATTTATGTTTGATACCTACACTCACACACACTTTTAATAAATGGGACAGACAATCATCATTCAGGTGTATGGCGGACTGCTGCCTCACGAACCAATTTCATTCATTATTCTATTATCACATTTAATGGTTTGTTGTAGTGATTAAATTAAAATTTTCATGAGATTTATATTATATTTAGGATTTATTTATTCTTCTTTAATTATAAAATAATTATTTCATTCATGCTTCCCATTTTATGGGAATATGATTACCTCATTTTTTGACATATTGACTATTACCTTCTCAAATTGATGTGATTCATTCGCACATTACATGGAATGTATAATGTCTTGGTTTAGTAAACATATGTGATATTTATGAAATTTTAATTCCATAGTAATTTTCGTTTATATATATATATATATATATATTATATTTACATTCTTTTTTCACTATGATAAGATAACAAAAACATTGTTCATGCATTTGTAGGCCCTACCATCCCCATGAATGATGTATTTCATTTCATATTTATATTATTTTTATATTATTATATATTATTATGTAATATATATATATATATATATTATATTTAATTCGTTTTTTATAATATGTAAATATGTAAATTACGATCATTGTAAGAGGATCAAGAATAATATTTCAAAACATATACTAAATAACAAAGTGGTTATTACCCAAAGTGTAACATGAATAAGAAATTCATAATAAATTGCTAATATATAGTCATAATAAATATGTATATGGAATTATATAAAATAATTTGACTCCACATTATATTTATAATAATCCTTTGCTTATTAAAAAGGTGGTTTTTATGTTTATAATTATTTACTACACATAATGTAAGGAAATTTCATCAAACTTTTTATTATCTGTGAGATACATGTCATATTCAACACACTGTTCTTTTGTGTGGGGTATATACTTCAAAATGTAATTTTATATTATTAATTAACTTTATTTAATGATATTAAAACAATTATTTGATGTTATTATTTCATATGTATCCTGATTCAAATGTTACTCATACAGTAAGGGTTTTCTAATCTAACATTTATTTCTATGAGATAAATCATATATTCCCCCATAGACTTCTTTTTATGGTTTATTTACTAACATGTTCAATGTTATATCATGAACTTAATTTATTTTTTGATATTATATGTTTTAAATTATTTTAGTATTTTATTGATATCATGATTCAAAAGGAACTCTTATAGTAATGGGATTTTCATAATCAATTTTATTTCTAAGATATACATTCCATATTCTCCACTCACTACCTTTGATTAGTGTGTATACTACCATATGACATGTTAGAAATTTAAATTCCACAATTTAATGGTATTAAAAATTTGAATATATTTTTTTGGGGATCTGGAATTGAAAATTAATCAAGTTGTAATGGAGTTTCTAGTCTCACTTTTATTTCTATAAGACTTCTTCCATGTTTTAAAATTCACTAAACTATTTTGGTCCTCATACATATTTTTTTAAAAGGTAATGTATATTCATATAAAATATTTTATATCTATGTATGTTAAAACATGTTCTCTATAATATGAAACGAATATTTCTCAAATGGTTGAAATATAATGAGAATGAATAACTAAAAATTCATGACAGAGGTTCAAAATATCCATTTTTATATATTAAAATACCGTTTCTAAATTCCAAGATATTTATTAAATTTGAAAATAAATATTCTGAAATGAGTATATGTTAATATGATTTTTACATCAGATAAAAAATAATTTAGTTTCAAATAGAAAATAATTTTTTTTCCAGGAAGGGAAATCATTTTTAAGAGTATGATAATTATTCATACCATGTATTAATTTTCATGAAGTATTATAAATAATATATGAATAATATTTTATTAAATTGATATATATGATGATTGTAATATATTCTACCATAGGGATTGAAATAATAAATTCAAATTGAAAAATAAAAACCCATGAAAGGGAATTTATTTATTAAACACCTTTATACTCAACAAAATGCATCATTAATTTCTCAAAGAATAGAAGAGTATGATTTACAATATATTTTCATAGATAAACAATATTTTATGTTATTAAAAATTAAGGCATATTGGATACACCATAGAAATTAATATTGGTTCCTAAAGTCAAATCATGTCTCAATGATATGTTATTGAGACATAAAATTATACACATGGTCTGAAAGTTATTTGATCATGAATGTAACATCAAGAATAATAAAATTTAGATTATTAAAAATTGTATCTACATAAAATACACATATATATTTATTTTTATAATTTCTATTTATAATTATGCAACACAATTTTATTACATCATTCACAATTTTTCTAGATAAATGATATTATTCAATCAATTTCTTGGAAACATTTGTCATTTGGTTACCATGGTCAGAAAAAAATAAATATTGTCATACTATTTATATATTTATATTATTATGTTCTATACTTTCTATCATAAAATAACTTATATAGTTAAATATGTTTTCCATGAATAAACTAACATTATAAAAGGTAGGTTAATATTTTATTTTTAGTTTTTAGTAATGATCACATCGTTTATTGGTAATATAACTTATGAAATGTTAAATATTATCATTTCATAATGTTATTGGTTACTAAATATAAATTTAAAAAAAATAATTTTTTATTTCAACCATGATATTGGTTATGGAAAACAAAATTGAATAATCAACACATGAAAGAGATAATCCTCTAGTATACACAAATTAGACTCTCATTTTTTGTAGAATAAAAGGATGGTAGAAAATAATATTTAATAATATTTTCGAACCATTAATGTTTTATAAATATAATATTATCTTATAGAATAATCTTTCTCAACCAAATATAAAAGGAGGTGATATAAAATAGATCCTTTTATTTATGGAGTAGGTAATATATATAAAAGTATGACACCATTTTTATTTTTGACAATAATTTTAGAAGAAGGTGTAAAAAAGATTCTCCATTTTTATAAAAAAATAGAAGTATATTAATAATAATTGTGTTGTTATACCCATTTGTATATAATAGTTTCTTGGTTTTATAAGTACAAAATAATTAATAAGGTGTTATAGAGAATATTATATATCACTATGGATGTTCTCCTTTTAACCAACATAAAACACCACATATTATATTTTCATAAATATAGAATCATTTATTAATGTGGTGATGATTTAGAAGACATTAGTGTAGAGTTTTTTTCATATAATAAGGGGATTTGAAAATGTCTATATGTGGACAAGTTGAGGTTCGATTAATAATGTAATTGAACAAAATTTTCAGCATATAAAACTCTTTAATAAAAAGGGGGAAATATTTCACATTGAATGTAAAGATAAATTGTGCAATAAAATATTTTTAGATGTTTTATAGGATATATGCTGAAAAAAACTCTTTTCTAATTTTTTTTTAAATAAGTATTAATGTCTTGTAATCAATGATTTTCACTATAACAATTTTGGGGTTTCACCCATTTAACTAATCACTACCTATTTAATATATTTTAATGTATAAAATTAATAGGATCCTTAGTAGATAATTTTAACATAATTATTATAAATATTATAAAATATATATCAAATATAAATTTATTTCTGTAAGTAAAAATCCATTTTATCAACTTATCATATAAAAAATGAAAACCTATTTTGATAAAAAAGTATTTTTCAGAATATTTTTTATGTTTAATAACAAAATTGTCATAACAATTGAAGATGTTGACATTTAAATGTTTTTTATTATTAAAAAATAAATGAACATTAATTTTGGTTTAAAACATGATTTCATAAAGTAGATATTTTATTAAGAGAAACAGATGAAAAATAGTTTCTATTAAAACATTACACAAATTTTCTAAAATGGTAAGAGTGAGATTAATATTTTAACATAACATATTAAAATAGAAACTTAAAAATATAGTATTAAATTTTTATATTAAAAATGGTTTTAAAAATATTCTTTTAATTTTTTGATAATGGATGAAATATTAGAAAAATTTTATTTTTAATTATTTTACAAAAAAAATTAATTTTGAAAAATATAAAAAAATGATATGATAATATTCAAAATATAAAAAGAAAAATTAATCCATATTTATTGAATTATAATTATAACTTTTATATGTATTTTGTTTTAATAAAAATAGAAATATTATGAAAAACAACTTTTATTGAAAAATGATGATTTCTAAATAAAAAGGGTTCATAATATTATTTCATACTAATTTATAATTTCAATGATTTTAATATGTTATTTAATATATAATATTTTTATTGATTTAAATTTAATATATTAGGATAAGATATATTGTAAACATACAAATTGTTCTTTGAACATAAATAAATGTTACATTAATATTAAAGGGGCATTAACAAATACCATTAAAAATAATTTTTTAAATAATAAAATATTTTTTTTGTTACTACATTTATGGATAGAGAAACATTCATTTCTAAAAAATAATAATTTTACCCTTTTCATAAAATTTTTAAATCCAATGTTTATAAATTCATATATATATATATATATATATACATGATGACTTTTAATCCTCATCAGGGACAAATTATTAAAGTCATTCTCATTTAAAGTATTATCCACCTTTACACCTTCTTGGGGTAGTAAATTAATGAGGAATCATAATATTTGATCAAATACAACCATATTCACAGGATAAATTTCAATTATTTCTATTTAAATATATACTTCAAGATTTTTTGAACTGTGTTTATAACACATCATTAACTATAAAGATAATGCAACCATGTCTTTAATGAAAACAATTACAAATTTTATCTAGAAATCTTGAATAAGGTAATATTTCCCATGGATTTTTAATTATTGAGAACAATATAATATCACCCTATAATTATATATGAGTATGCATCCCTTCCCTTTATTTGAGACCACATTATATCAAAAACCCTTCTCTACTCTACAATAGTGTAGGGACCAATGTACTGACAAACCTTCCCTTAATTTCATTGAGATAGTGCTCACAATAAACTATCTAAAAGAACACGGTTTCCTTTAGTGTCAACATGTTCAATCAGTTATATATTAATGATATATCACTAAAAAATCATCATTAGTTTCTAGATATCCCAGTAAAAATATGGATCTTGGTTACTATGGGGTTTTAGGACCATTTCTCAATAACATTATTCTTTGAATGATTCTATGATATACCCCATCATGGATTTAAATTAAATAAAAATGATTCTTTTAGTCGAAATTTAAACTTTAAAATTTGGAATATAGGTTCTCCTTCCACATGGTCATCAAATTTTCTTTATTCTCATCATTTTTGTTCTACTATATAAGAATAAAATCTATGAAGGCTACCCCGAAAATAATTTATATATATATATATTAGTTTCTTGTGGGTATAATTACATTAAAGACACACACACCTCCCACATAGACTATAAAGGATGTTCATATCCCCCCAAGGTTTATCCTACCCATCAAGCCTTATTTACTCAATCATGGACCAAAATTTTAGTGGGAACGATGCCCATTACATGGCCTAAAGGCCCACAAACTGGGCTGGAGGTCCAATTCAATGTCATGACTACATCATACCTGAGTATATCATGACTGGTTATATACACATTCTTGAGCGTTAGTTTAGGGTGTCAGGATTAGTGATAAATCTTGGAAAAAATATTGATATCTTAATAATTTATCAAATATATCATTAATATTGGGTATATGACGCTGGTTCTTATTTTTTTTATAGTCAATGCAATGTAACATTGACCCATAGTTATTTTTAATAAAAATAATAGGTTTACCCCACATTGAATCACTAGGATTAATTAATAAAATATCTTTATTCTATTGGAGATTATTCTCAAATTCATATAATTAAATTAGGTATATTATATATAGAATATGTGAGATAGTTTTAGCATCACGTGTGAGATATGTTGAAAAATAAACATTAATATTTAGGGGAACACTAGGAAACTTGTATAGAAAACACAATAATAAACTAAAATACCATATGTATATAATCAATTTTCAGTTTCTCCCCAACCATATGAGATAAATATCCCATGTGAATTAGTGGTAAAAACATTATTATCGATGAAAAATAAATAGTGAGTTTTGTTTTATCTTATAATTAATATAATAACATATTTTTATTACAAATATCGAATGAAACTTCCCATTCTTGAGATTTGATATGAGATATATACTGATAGATCCAATCCATTCAAAAGATTATATAAAATTATACATTATGAATAATTATAATATTTTTAAAAAGAATATTCCTATATACTTCTATAAGGGGGAGGTATAGGGATGAGATGTGATCACCATATAAATGAAGGTTTTCACATCGAAATCAGAAAATATTTGTTGTGGTAATGGTGTGATACCAGTAGAAAGATACTTAGATATAAAATAATGAATAAAAACTAAATAAAATAAAATATTTTCACATCTGTATTAGATTATAATTTAATGATTCAACAAATATGTTTTTGAATTCTATTTTTGATATCGTAATTATATATGATTGGGATTCTCCATATGGATTCTTCATTGTTTTGTTCCCTTGATGTTTGGGAAACTAGTTTGATTATTTCTAGTCATATTTGTAAATGAAGCATTTGATAAAGGTGGTTCATTTTTTTTAATTACAATCATCGTCTAGATAAACCATATCTCCCCACTTGTAAAAAAATCTCATTATAGATACTCAAGATATCATAAATATTTATGACATCATTTTATATGAATATTGAATATATTTCATAAAATCACACTTAATAATTGTAATAGTTTTGTTTCATTGGTGATTAGAAATCAAATAATCTTATTTCATGAATTATATTCAACATCACCCAAAAATATGTTTTCACATAGTAATACACTTATTCATACCTTACCTAACTATTTCTTCATATATTGTGCACAAATATATAAGAAAGTGTGATATTATATTATCAATAAGGGTAAACATAAGAGGCATCAATATATGATTATATTAAATCATAAGATACACATATATACATGTGATCATGAACATAACTTATTAAGTGCATACTCAACACCTAATAGATCTTAAACATGTATTGTGGGATAAACCTCCATCATTTAAGAAAAATGGTCCTCTAAGAGTGAGATATCGTAATAAATAAATATAAAACCCTAATATCATTTCATAAATAGGTGGAACCATCATAAATATTGAAAAAAAATTCAAATTTCAAATTTAACTATGAAGAAAATAAATACATTTGATCATACTTATCACCAATTTCTTATTATGGACTAAGACACGCCTGTTTCCCATATTGGATCAGGATGCAGTAGTTTCCCATAGTGTATCCATCCCATCAAATTATTTTCCACTATTATCTCATGAGATATAATGCATTACCTAATGCATTGGAGGGATATATATACATATATATATACCACCCATATCATAATGGAATTAATACTTATGTGTTCCAAAATATCATAAGCCATTTAAGATATCATCACATCATCACCTATGTAAACAAAACAAGTCTCATAAACGTATCATCAATTAAAATAGGAATAACCTATGAAAAATAAATGAGTTTCATAAAAATTCCATCAAAATAAACCATAACGATCATGAAAAATAATATGGATGGTATCATTCTATATTATCCCGAGTAATGAATAATTAACATCAACAGAAGACATCTTAGATGGAAAACGATTTTAAAAGTCAATTAAAAAATTACATTTTGTGTATTGTCTTTCCACATTGAAAAATACTTTTTTATTACAAAAACTTTATTCAAATCAGATTCTTTAAAATTAATACTAGAAACAAATTAAGTTATTTATTATAATCTTCTTAAATATTTCATGTGAAAAATATCACTACAATTTTGAAAATAAATTATTAATACAAAAAATCAAAAAAATCGTATAATTTAAATTATAAAAAATATTTTAACCACATAATTAATGATTTAAAATTAATATTTATTCATAATGTCGTACAATATTATTCATGTCGTATATGTTAAAATAAGGATTCTGTTAAAATTTTCTTTAAAAGAGTAAAATACATTTTTTAGATAATGGATAGATTATTCCATTAAAAAAATTTAAAAAGGATAAATATGGGTAGAATTTTCAATAATAAATATGATTTGTTGATTTTTAAAAAAATTATAACATTTATTTAAAATATTCATTTAGATGAAAATGTACTTTCAAACAAAGTGTTGTCACGAACTGAATCTGTTCACCACAAAAACCGGAACCAAACCTAGCCCGTGACATGACCCCTAGGGCGTTCCCTATCCCCACGGGCTGGCACAAGTTCCCGAGTATCATTAATTTAGGTTTGGGAATGATTTACCCCAGTATGAAAGCATAAAACATTAAAAACAATCCATAATATAAATCTGAAATTTTTGAGCCAAACAAGACTTAAGTAAAACCAGAACTTAGTACATTGGTTTTAAGATAATACAAGTGGTCCAAATTAAAAAAAATTATAGCATCAAGACAGCCTCAAGGACTCCACATGACTAGGGTTCATCACCCCCAAGCTATCTCCACAACTCTGCACCAAGGATGGGAACTAACACCATGAGCCGCTATCACCCTTAGCCTTTCCTTTACTTGAATAAAACATAACCAAGTATACTTACACCCAAGGGGTGTAAGTAGGCTTTGAGCCTAATCCCAGTAGGATACCACCCAATGATTCCAAAGAGTAAGAAATACAATGTGAAAAAGCAAGCAGTTTTCAAACGCAAGGAAAAGTAGTGTTAAAATTTCAAGAAATGAAACCTCTAATTGAAAATAGTTTTCAATACACAATTTTCAGAATATTAACACATTAAAATATTAATGTTAGATACTATAATTTACTTCCAAACACACCCTAATACATGGGTAAATACTACAAATCCAATGAGCAACAACATTGGGAACACCCCTAGGCACTATGTTGTCTTGGGCCCTATGTACCTCGTACCTTGGTGCAAATTAACCATAGAAAAATCCTTTCTCGTGCAGGAGCCACTAGTAGGGGACATACCCATAACCTAGTGGTCCCCAATAATCATCCACATAGTTTAGTAAGAGTTTTCGTTATCCAAATGCTAAGTGAAACAGGGACAAAACCCATCTAGCCCACTAGCCGTACTAGTACAAATCCGCCCCACCTAGGTACCCCGGTTTCCCCTTTTGCGCTCAATCAATTTCAGAATGAAAAATAAATAAATTTTCATATAAACACCATTACTGGTCAAACTCAACCAATACAGTATCTATCACATTTTATACCACATAAAACACGCAACAAAACACTTAGATTGTTCATAAAACAATTCCTCAAAATCTCATAGTGTTTCAGACACAAAACTCCTTATAAACCTCACTTGAATAATATGTGCACATATTTAAGTTTCCAAAACATAAAGGGAATCCTAATACATTTCAGTGAAAACACAAAATCATTTTTAGGGAAACCACATATGGTTCAAGAAACGACATCATTGCAAAGTCTCCATTTTTACACAACACAACTCTTAAAATTTTATATGGTTCACAAACACCATTAAAACCAGATTTTTCTGCAACAAACACAAGGGACAATCATTAAAAACAGTCTTTTTATCCCTATTATAGTTCAATAAAATCAACTAGTTACTTATAGGGTATCCTCAATTAAACTAACAAAACATTTCTATGAAAAACCCCCAATTTCACATGAAATTGGCCTTTAGGATTCATTTTAAAGAAAAACACCACTAAAACTATATTTTTCAGAAATAATAAAATTGAATAAGCATGAAAATTCCATAAAAATAGTATCCAATTCACAAAGAGTTCATACACAATGGAATCACCTACCAAAATCAAGGAAACCCTTGAATCCTTTGTGCGAAAACTCAAACGCACCACCGCCGCACCTCAAGGAAGGTAAACCAGACCTAAAACCAGAATTTCATACCATGAAACACAAGATAAATCCCTAATTTTTAAACCCTACTTCCTGGAAATTAGGAACTTCAATGATAATGGAAGAAACCCTATGTAAATTGGATGTAACCCTAAACAAATTTAAAGAAGAAAGGAGGAGAACAACTTACTTAAAATATCTTGTAGAAATCGCCCCTCAAAAATACCAGTATCTGATTTTAAAATTACTAAAACCTTCAAGGGAGGTTAGAACAAGGATAGTTATATCATTTAGGAATTTTAATGGGGGAAAAGAGTAAGAATCGAAGGAGTTATGAAAGAAAAAAATTACCTTTATAAATCTACCCAAAAGTTGAGTTCTTCAGAAGTTTCGACCTGAACTGCGATTCAAATGAGCTGGAAAGAGTGTGGGAGGATATTGGATGCACGGCTGGGTTCAAGGGGCGTGTTTGGGGCTTAGAATCCCCAAAAAAACCTTAAAAATGAATAAGTTATTAATTAATCAATTTTTATTTTTAAAACTAGAATTGGGCTTTCGGGCAGGCCCAATCCCTTAAATAAAAATTCATATACACCTTGGTTATGGATTTCCAAAGGCTCCAAATTATAATTTTGGTGTTAATAAATCAGGGGAGGACATTTAGAAGTTTAAATGAGTGAGAAATATTAAAAAATGAAGAAGTTATAAAAGAAACAAAATTTATTTTTAAATCTGGAATTGGGCTCACGGTTTGGCCCAATTCATGAAAACTCACCTATTCTCCATAAAAACTTTGGAAACCCCCCAAAACAAAGAATTAATGGAAATTAAAATAAAAATACATTTAAAATAATCTATGTATGTGATAATTCTCCCCACCATGAAAACTTTCCACCCTGAAAAGTCACAGTAAGGCCAAAGAAACAACCAAACCCCACTGAGAAACCAAGAGGTACTCTCTTGCCAGGTTTCTCCCCCAAAGTCCATAACACCTCCAGTGATCAATTAAGGAAGTAATACTCTCACAAACCTGACTTAAACCACTTTCCTGAAAGAATCAATCACATTCAGGCTTTATCCCAAATGTAAACTCCTCAATCACAATCTGAACAACACTCAATCAATTTACCCAAATAAACAACAACATCGAACAAAGTTACACTTGCCCTACTATAACTAAACCATTGGTCACTCTCCAATATCAATGTTTACCAAAGTAATATGTAGGTAGTTAGATATCTCCTAATTATAATACCTACTTCCCATACAAAACCAAAGAAAAATATGAGTTACTGGTATGAAGAGACACAAATTGGCTCCCCACCATAAGAGACAACTTAAATTTTTTTTCCCAAGACAGAATCAAGACACTAATAGTGGGAGGCCCAAACAAACTCCCTAGTACAAGGGGTATACAAAAATTAGAAATTTACAAAATAATATACATGATACCCACAATGGGTCTTCCCACCATAAGAACTAACCATCTTAACCGACCGGCGTGGGCCGACACGAAAAGACCCCAAAATAAAGGAGTTGGGACGGTCGCACAGTTAGTCTGCACAGTTTGGAAAACTGTGCGATACTATGTGGATCCTTATATCTTCATGGTTATTTTTTTGTTCATGGTTATAACTAAACATGTGAAAACCGTTTGCTCAACTTTTCTAGCCAAATTTCCAACCATTCTCTAAAGACTCAATGGAAACCATAGGGGGAGGGAATAACATTGGGTAATGACATGGGTACAAGACCCTCCACCTATTTCCACCGAATGGGAAAAATAGAAGAAATATGATGACACCATAGGTTTAAACTATTCCTATCTTTCATAATGAGGATAGGACTTTGTAAAAGTGTTTAAACTACACTGGTGTTTCCCCTGACTACGCGCCAGCTTCTCTCTGGGACCTATGGCCGGAGCTCAAAATATTGAAGCATCTTCGGCCATGCAGTTAGGCTGTTGAAACCCCTATGTGGAACATCTTCTTTCAGTACCACAAAAAACTACATCGCATACCCCGATGGGTTTATCAAGACATAACACACTCTATAACCCACTTTACCAAAACCAGACATTTCATTGAAACAAGGGATCAGAAGATGCAGACACATCGCACCTTGTTTCTTTGGGTGAGAAACAACAGAAGGGAAAGACACGTATAAAAACCTTCCTCTAAGATAGAGGATTTGATTTTTTTTCCAAGGGAGACATAATCCCAACATAACATAGAACCTTAGAGGATTGTGTGACCTTCACTATTATGGTCAAAAGAGCACACAACATCACAATGCGTCACCGAACATGACCCTTGCGATTGATAGAAACAATACATGGAACAAGACCATATTCAAAGTCCCTAAACAACAAATAAGTCCAAAAAGTGGACACAATATCCTATCATGACCGAAATCTCAAAATTGGTGGTTTAGTAATAACTATTTCTTCAAAGAAACTATAAGGAACCCAGAGGCCCTCTTAGACACAATCAAGATACTCATCCGTACTAACAACAAAAGAACACTCGCACCTTTGATGAATCAGGAAACTTGAGAAACTAAGGTCTCTTTCAACCTTCCACAAGCACTATCCCACTACAAGAGGATCCACAAATCAGTGAAATGAATGGGTGTAGACTCAATAAAAAAATGTTCAATAAAATATTCCTTATATTGATCAACTGGAGGATTTTCCAATGGTGAAACAAAACGGGTTGCACTTCAGTTGTGCATTAACCCTTAATGGGGGCGTACTTTATCCAATGAGAGAACCCAAGGACCCAACCAAGCTGGTCCATTGGTCAAAACATGCCACAAACCAGATCCAAACACATGAAGGGAACCACCGTAAAGGCATCCCAAATTTTTTTTCAAAAGAGACCACTAACCGTCCCTACAACACAGCTTACCGACCAAACACAAACCCAAAACACAGTTCAAATAGAAGGGGTTATTGAATTCAAAACATCTCATAACATCAACATTTTAGAAAACCCATAATACAAACCATACCAAACTGTTCATCAAGACATCATTTTTTTCTTTAAAACCAATTCTTTGAAAACAAACGGTTTAGCAGTAAGCGTATCCACCAATGGTACCCCATGGGCCTCACACATGCATGTTTTTATTCCACACCAGGCACCCTCCTCATATCCATCCCATCACCCATCTATTCATGCCATCAACCATCCATCATCCCATATAACCCCATGCATGTGGTTCCTCACGAAAATACCAAAGGTTAAAAAAAATTCGTTCCACTTTTCAAAACCAAAATAGTCAACCAACACATCCTTTTTCTCAAAACTGCTAACAATGAGATCAAAATCCCAATTCACATCTTACAAAACATTTCATAAAGACACAACCATTTAGAAAAGAATCCATAATACAATAAAAGAACTTTTAAAAACAAACTTCAATATGGTTCCGGCTTTCAAAAGATGTGTAAGCATACTATTTTCCATTTCAAAAAAATTCTAAAAATTCAGTTCCACCATTTCATAAATCAAAACATTCCATATTTATTTGGAAATCATTTTACAAAAACTTTACACTTCTTAAAACCAAGTCAGGTTAAAACCAAAGTTCCAAGATTTCAAAACTAAAGAAAACAAGACAATGCAAGAGGAAACTAGTTTCAGTGGGTAACTTGGACATATGGTTGGCAGCCATATTCCAATCACTTCACTATCACAGAGGGTGTTCTAGGGAATATCCCCATCTCCACATGGCTTTCCAGGCCCTGCGAGCTTACTGAGACCATTAACCCAACTCTCTTTTCATTTCCCCTAATCATCATCAGACCAAGAAAACCAAAAGACATAGATAAATCCATACTTCCGATGGTGACTTGAATCCTGTCATGAGGTGTGCTAGCCAGGCACGCTACCCATGACTAAAATTTCAAGTCCCAAAATCCTAGCTCCAGACTACGCTGACTCTTCCCCAAATAACATGACCCAAGGAGCAAACCTCCTCTGATACCATTTTGTCACGAACCGAATCTGGTCACCGCCGAAACCGGAATCAAACCCAGCCCGTGACATAACCCGAAGGGCGTTCCCTATCCCCACGGGCTGGCACAAGTGCCCGGGTATCATTAATTTAGGTTTGGGAACGATTTACCCGAGTATGAAAGCATAAAAGATTAAAAACAATCCATAATATAAATCTGAAATTTTTGAGCCAAACAAGACTTAAGTAAAAACCAGAACAGAGTACATTGGTTTAGAGATAATACAAGTGGTCCAAATAAAAATAATTATAGAATCAAGATAACCCCAAGGACTCCACACGACTAGGGGTCATCGCCCCCAAGCTATCTTCAAAACTTCGTACCAAGGATGTGAACTAACACCATGAACCGCCATCACCCTTAGCCTTTCCTTTACCTGAATCAAACATAACCAAGTCTACTTACACCCAAGGGGTGTAAGTAGGGTGTGAGCCTAAGCCTAGTAGGATATCACCCAATGATTCCAAAGAGTAAGAAATACAATGTGAAAAAGCAAGCATTTTTCAAACGCAAGGAAAAGTTGTGTTAAAATTTCATGAAATGAAACCTCTAATTGAAAATAGTTTTCAATCCAAAATTTTCAGAATATTAACACATTAAAATATAAATTTTAGATACTATAATTTACTTCCAAACACACCCTAAGACATGGGTAAATACTAAAAATCCAATGAGCAACAACACTGGGAACACCCCTAGGCACTAGGTTGTCTTGGGCCCTATGTACCTCGTACCTCGGTGTAAAGTAACCATAGAAAAATCATTTCTCGTGCACAAACCACTAGTAGGGAACATACCCATAACATATTGGTCCCCAATAATAATCCACATAGTTTAGTTAGTGTTTTCGTTATCCAAATGCTAAGTGAAACAGGGACAAAACCCATCCGGTCCACTAGCCATAATAGTACAAATCCGCCCCACCTAGGTACCCGGGCTTCCCATTTTGTGATCAATAAATTTCAACATGAAAAATAAATAAATTTTCTTATAAACACCATTACTGGTCAAAAAAAACCAATATAGTAGCTATCATATTTTATACCACTTAAAACATGCAACAAAACACTTAGAGTTTTCATAAAACAATTCCTCAAAATCTCATAGTTTTTCGGACACAAAACTCCTTATAAACCTCACTTGCATACTATGTGAACATATTTAAGTTTCCAAAACATAAAGGTAATCCTACTACATTTTAGTAAAAACACAAAATCTTTTTTAGGGCAACCACATATGGTTCAAGAAACGAAATCATTGCAAAGTCTCCATTTTTTACACAACACAACTCTTAGAATTTCATGTGCTTCACAAACACCATTAAAACCAGATTTTTCAGCAACAAACACAAGGGACAATCACTAAAACAGTATTTTTATCCCTATTATAGTTCAATAAAATCAACTAGTTACTTATAGGGTAGCCCCAATTAAACTAATAAAACATTTCTATGAAAAACCCCCAATTTCACATGAAATTGGCCTTTAGGATTCATTTTAAATAAAAACACCACTAAAACTATATTTTTCAGAAATAATAAAATTGAATAAGCATTAAAATACCATAAAAACAGTAACCAATTAACAAAGATTTCATACACAATGGAATCACCTACCAAAACCAAGGAAACCCTTGAATCCTTTGTGCGAAAACTCAAACGCACCACCGCCGCACCTCAAGGAAGGTAAACCAGACCTAAAACCAGAATTTCAGACCATGAAACACCAGATAAAACCCTAATTTTTAAACCCTACCTCTTGGAAATTAGGAGCCTCAATGTTAATGGATGAAACCCTAAGTAAATTGGTTGTAACCCTAAACAAATTGAAAGAAGAAAGGAGGAGAACAACTTACTTAAAATATCTTGTATAAATAGCCCCCAAAAATACCAGTAGATGATTTTAAAAATACTCAAACCTTCAAGGGAGGTTCGAACAAAGATAGGTATATCATTTAAGAATTTTAATGGGGGAAAAAGAGTAAGAATCGAAGGAGTTATGAAGGAAACAAATTACCTTTATAAATCTACCAGAAATTTGAGTTCTTCAAAAGTTTCGACCTAAACCGCGATGCAAATGAGCTGAAAACAGTGTGGGATGATATTCGACGCACGTCTGGGTTCAAGGGGCATGTTTGGGTCTTGGAATCACCAAAACACCCTTAAAAATGAATAAGTTATTAATTAATAAAATTTTATTTTTAAAACTGGAATTGGGCTATCGGGTAGGCCCAATCCCTTAAATAAAAACCCATATACACCTTGGTTATGGATTTCCAAAGGCTCCAAATTTTAATTGTGGTGTTAATATATCAGGGGAGGAAATTTAAGAGTTGGAATGAGTGAAAAATATTAAAAAAGAAATAAGTTATAAAAGACACAAAATTTATTTTTAAATCTGGAATTGGGCTCACGGTTTGGCCCAATTCATGAAAACTCACCTATTCTCCATAAAAACTTTGGAAACCCCCCAAAACAAAGCATTAATGGAAATTAAAATGAAAATAAATTTCAAATAATCTATGTATGTGACAATGTGGGAAATAAATTTTATTTTCTATGAAAAATATATTTTGAACTCTTGAGGACCTATAGATATGAGAATAAAGGGAAAAATGTATTCTCGTGAAATAACTACCGAATAATAAATTCCATGAAATTCTTAATATATGAATAATAATATTTAATTATTTAAATTATAAACATAATCAATCCTGATCAATGATAATATTGTGTCATAAAACCCTTACCACATTGATAGCTTTTGTATAAAAAACCCATGAAATAGATACCATAAATTTTATATATAAATACCAGTAATTTTTAGTAGAAGAATAAATAAATAAATCATGAGTATTATATGAAATATAATAAATAATCACATGATGAATATGGCATGTGTCTCAATGAAAATAAATATTATATGGAAATATATTTCCATAAGTCTCGACTTCCATTTTATACATTAGAATATAATATATAATAATTATAGTATTTTAATAAATCAATTAAATAACCATAAATTTGTATATAATATCATATGTGAGTTACAAATGGACTTTTATTTCCTATTTATTAAAAATGTTGATGTTATTTTTAAGACAATAATGTCATTATATTTCATATAGGGGTTGATGTTTTTAATTATGGTAATCATATTTTCATAATTATTTCATCATTTCAATAATTTTATTAATTATTTAAATATAATTAATATAAATTATATATGTATTTAGTGTCATAAATAATTGTTATTTTTAGATAATAAAATACACCATTCATAGAAAAAGTATTCCATATATACGCATGTACATTGTTTCAATTTTATAAATGGAAATATTGAAAGAAAGTTAACTAATATATTTCCATTACAGAATCATTTTTCTATCTTATATATATTACATATTTTTATTAAACATGTACCTATAACATTCTATGGAAGTCATGAAAAAATAACATTGCTTCATGAGGTGGTAACTCGTCAAACACTTGAACTACACTATAGTATACCCAATGAATTTAACATAAGTTAGAATATATTATATCATGATTCTAGGAAAATTATAAAATCTATAATATCACATATAAATAATAAATACAATATTATACTACTTGAGGAATTATAGAGATGGTAAATGAGTAACATCGGTACACGAGGGATTATTCCTTAGTACACACTAATGATGATTTCATAAACTAATCATTTGAAGCAGATAAAGATTTAAGTTATGAAATTTAAATTATAGAAAATAATAATATAGATGATATTGTTTTTTTTTAAATATTTTTATACTAATAATTTAAGGATATTGAGAAATAAAAGCTACAAAGCCCTTGCTTAGGAACTTTTCCTCTTATTTAGAAATCATATATTGATTTGAATAAAAATGATTCATTGGTTATATTTATAACAGAAATATGCATCAATATCTGGGAGGATGGAATTATGTATTTTATTTTATAAGTGGTTGTGTGAACCAAAGATTTTTAGAATAATGAATTAGAGGGAAGAGGTTTGTGCTTTTATAAGTGTGTCGAGTGAAAATGTTGTAATTTTTTAAATGAAAATGATGTACCCATAATTTTTTTAATGATAAAAGTATATTAAATGGAAAATTATATATCCAAAAAGATATAAGGTCAATATGTGTATATAATATGAGTGATGTAAATGTTTCGGGAAATTTTTATCACTTATAATTTTAGATTAACTCCTGGTAAAATCATTTCGACAATAACAGTGATAAATATTTTTTATTTCTTTTTCAATTAACATTTGTAAAATATTATGTTGAAAAAACTATATAATATATATATTTTTGAATATAAATATAGAATCAATTTTTAAAAATTTAATTTGCAATAGTGGAAAATTTTAATTTATAAATAATTCCATAGTTTCAATAAGAAAATGATTTTCCAAAGAGAAAATGTTTAATATTTTAAAAAAAAATAGGCAAGTAATAAAAATGAAGTTGAATATATTAAAATAAATTTTCTTAATATAAAAATAATTCAACCAATTTTACCTTGAAAAGCATAAGAATTTTTTTATAATATCTAAAACCTTAAAATAAGTGACAATTCATGATAAAAACTAGTATTCTTCAACAATCAACAAAAAATTTATCTTCTTCTGAAATTTTAAAATATTTGGGAATAAATTATGAAATGATGATTAAAATTTTAATTTAATTTTTTCATATAATATTTCTAAAATTTTAGTAAAATATAATTAAAATAATTTTAAAAATGGTCACGATACAAATAATTAAAAAAATACAATGTTCACAAGTACAATTGGATTTATTCTTATATCCTTTTTTCAAAACACATAAGAGGAATGTTAAAAAATTTTATATAATATATAATATCATTATTGAATTATAATAATTGAATTTTTTTGATAATTTATTATGGTAAAATGATTTTTTAGGCTTCATACATGTTTTTTTTAAATATTTTATTTTCAATTATTTTTTATTTTCATTTATAATTAATTTTTCACCAT
This sequence comes from Viscum album, assembly GCA_963277665.1. Lineage (NCBI taxonomy): Eukaryota > Viridiplantae > Streptophyta > Magnoliopsida > Santalales > Viscaceae > Viscum > Viscum album. Next base: position 762,189,915 of record OY728119.1, on the reverse strand, counting down.
TTAATTCATTCTTATACATGTGTAAAATATATATTATCACAATTAATTTAATCTTATTAATACCCACATTCATAAAATATAGTATATTATTATGATATTAGATAATAATATTTAAATACTATGCAATGTTTTGTTAAAACTATGTATTTCATGTAATGCCCCGGACCTCTCTAGTCTATCACTTTGTGAAAATGTGGTGTTAAAGATGTTCCGAGAGGTCAAGGTGACATATCCCCAACACATTGCAAAAATTTCCATATTGGTGAACAGTTCCAACGGTAGACAATTGTGAATAGTGCATGGGTAACCATAGGTGAACAGTTCAAATGGTAAACCGTTGTGAACAGTGCAATGGTAAAATTATGTGAACAGTGACATCCTTGACCTTTAGTGAACAGTTCCAATGGTAGACCTTCCAACGGTGACGTTTTCATTCCTTTTCCAAATTTTGAGTTCTGGGAACAATGATTCCAGAATAGTGAGGTTTCAACGGTGACCTTTTCTTTACTTTTAAAAATTTTGAGTTCTGTGAACAGTGTTTCCAGAATGGTGAGGATTTTGTACAGTGTATCTAGAATGGTTAGGTTTATGTACAGCGTTTCCAAATTAGTGAGGATTATGCACAGTGTTTCCAAAACGGTGAGGTTTAAGTACAATGTTTCTAGAACGGTGAGGTTTACGTACAGTGTTTCCATAACGGTGAGGTTTATGTACAGTGTTTCCAGAATGATGAGGTTTATATACAGTGTTTCCAGAATGGTGAGGTTTATGTACATTTTTTCCATAACAAGGAGGTTCTTGTTAAGTGTTTCCAGAACGGTGAGGTTTATTTTGAGTGTTTCCAGAATGGTGAGGTTTATGTACAGTCCTTCTAGAACAGTTAGGTTTATGTACAGTGTTTCCAGAAGGGTGAGGTTTATGTACAGTGTTTCCAGAACTGTGATGTTTATGTACAGTGTTTCCAGAATAGTGAGGTTTATGTACAGTATTTCTAGAACGGTGAGGTTTATGTAGAGTGTTTCTAGAACAATGATGTTTACGTACAGTGTTTCCATAAAGCTGAGGTTTATGTATAGTGTTTCCAGAATGGTGAGGTTTATGTACAGTGTTTCCAGAATGGTGAGGTTTATGTACATTGTTTTTAGAACAGTGAGGTTTATGTACAGTGTTTTCATAATAGTGAGATTTATGTATAGTGTTTCCAAAATAGTGAGGTTTATGTACAGTGTTTCCAGAACGGTGAGGTTTATGAACAGTGTTTCCAGCTTCCTACATTTTTCGCCCCTTTGACATTTCCTTAGGTGTAAAACGCATTTATAGCCTAGTTTTAAGGACTCTAATTCTGATTCAAAGGCCATAACTCTTATATTATGTTCCTTAAGGCTAGGGATGATTTTACATGGTCAACCCTTGTGGGTTAAAAAGATCCTCTTTTAATGGGGAATTTAGCCAATCTCAAATCTTCTGACATTTAAATCTTCAAAAAAGGCAAGATACCTTCCTCCCTTTTTCTTCCTCTTTGTTCTCGGCTATGAGACACTATAACCTTTCAATCCTTCCCATAGGAGTTGGACAATCAAACTTTACTCCTCGGATTACTTCCACTCTGTTTTAATGCAATCATGTTGTATCCATCAATCTTCAATATAAGGTATGTTTTATCGTGGTTCATTTGGGGTTCATCTATCATGTTTCTTCTTCCCATATTATAGCATTTGATCTACGTGTTACTATTGTAGTTTTCATGGGTTTCGGTTGGTGCGGTCATACCATGGAATCTTTAGGTGGATCCAATTGTCGCGAGAGGAGGCAATCATGATCTATTGTCTGAATTGTTCTCTTATAAAGAATGTCCAAAACAGTTTGAGGTAGTGGATTTTTTGCTTCTCTTTTCTTCTACGTGAAACTGTATTATTTGCATGTTTCATCCCACTGGACCACAATGGAATGTACTTAATAAATATTTGAACAGGATAAATAAATTTATATCGGTCATATGTTATTGCCCCTTGTTTTTCTAGATAGTGTGATATCTATGATTTCTTTGATTATCTGTTTGTTCTTGATTAAAATTGGTAAATAACTTAAACTAATATTGATTGATAAATTTTTTCTATGGATAAAGAGGCGTGAAAATGAATCTGGTCCTTGTTGTAATTGGCGGCTAAAAAAATTGATTTAGAAAGTATGTTTATTTATTTTGGATAGATTACTGATTAGGTATACTGAATTTTTGGAACCTATGAATAATAATAAATCTTTTAATTCAAGATAGATTAAAGGACTAATTGTTTGATAATACCTTGAGGGGTTCGGAGTTACCCTCTTGATTATCAAAGGGACAATAGCCCAATTGATGTGATGTTTGTTTTCCTACTGCTAATGTTGTGATGTGAGCCTGGATGGCTGTTGTGATATGTGAGGGCATGGAGACATTTGGTTATGGCAGGAGATGATGCCTAGAGTGGATGGATACATCATTTTACGCATGTGGGTGTTAGGGAAGACACTAGGGATGATGGAATGGGATGGATGTGATTGGTGGATGCTTGCTGATATTTGTTGGTTGATTATCTGCTTTACTTTTCCCCACTGATCTAGTCAGTTGGTCTTACTTACCCTTCTTCGAAAAAAGGCAAAGACATGCAGGGTGTGCCACATGCTTTCCATGTTTATCTTCTCAAGGATGGATGGGTATATGCTCTTGATATAAGCAGCAAAGAATTGACGGGTAGTACATCTACTCATCGTGTTGATACCCTTGTGTTTAGTAGCATAGAATGTTTTTCTATAATGCTTGGAATGTGGGAAGGTAATTATGTAATGAATATTTGAATAAGTGGTGTTAAACCATGGGGTTTGAGTTCGCTGGAACATAATTATGAGGTTGTAATTTTAAAGTGATAGTAGACTTTGGGTGTGATGCTAATGAAATTTATTGTGGAATTGTTCATGGTTAATTAATGTTAAATGAATTAATTAACATAAAGTGGAACTTATAAAAAGGGAATGTAGTAATCTAATAATGTTCTTTAAATGGTTGTGTGATTATAAGATTCCTAGTCTTAGAAGTACTAGCCCAGAGTCTGAAAGATGTTAGCTGTAGTTGTTTATAAGACTAGGTTATTCCCATAGTGTGGTTGTGAGATATAATATATTCTGTACTTTTTATGTTTTTATATGCTACTCCACCCTGTTAATAAGGGAAACTTACACCCTAGAGATTTTGTGCCCTTGGGGGGGTTTTCCCCAACATTCTTGTGGGAGGATGGATGGCAGACTACCCCCTTTGGCCTCACTCTATTCTCTTGGTAGATACTTGTGCTAGTAGGAACTTCGGTTAGTTTTCTCCATATATGTGTGAAGAGGGATATAATGGTGTGTGGTTATTCACACACATATATTCTGGACATAGTATCCTATGGACTAATATAGGTGTAACGTGTATCCGATGTGATGGCTTGAGGATCCTTACTTGGTGTATGGGTTGTAATTGCTTGAGGTGTAATACCAGATGTATGATACAAGTTGTGCGAGCTGTGGTGGCTCCCAGAAACTACCTGGTTACTTTGGTGTCTGGATGTGGTGGTTTTGTTGCATGAGGTGCATAATGTGGTGCTTCACCCAGGTGTCTAAAGGCAAGCCTTTTTGGAGAGAGATGCTTTGGATGTGCGATGTTGGGGTAAAGTGGCAAACCATTGGGGAAGTAGTAGCGGGGTACCCTTGATAATCTTTACTATATGATATATTCTTGTATGCATTACTTTGTGATAGTAGCCATGGTGAGTTTGGTAACATAGTATACCTGTTAGGTGACGAGTTAGTTTCACTTGTTTTCACTATTCATTAGCATGCATTCATTACATTTGCACGGGAGGATTCAAGGAGGATCCTACTGAGTATACTGTTATACTCACCCTATGTATATATGAATTGTTTTTTATGTCACTTGGAGCAGGTTGGAGATCAGGCTTGTGTTTACTAGTTTTGGGTTGGAGGAGCTGTTCGGGCTTGGGGTTGTTGCTGTTTTACATTCGTTTGGGTACCTGTATTTTTTCCTCATTCAATTCTAGTACTTTTTCCTGACATTTCATATGTGTAATTAGGTTTCCATTTATATTTCTATCTGATTTGGAGTTAGTTGATGTCTATCTTAACTCTCCCTTATGCATATGTTCTCTTAGAGGGTTATGCCTCCCATTTTGTGTGTTACTATACCCTCAGTTCTAGTCGCCAACCTGGGGCCTACTGGAGGCAGGACTTAGGGGTCATTATCTCCCTTCCCACATTTCCGGCCCAGGAGGGGTACACTTTGTGGGGAGGGGTCATGACAGAGTGGTATTAGAGGTCTGGTTGAGAGATTGTATGGAGTTTGGAGTTAGGTACATGTGATGTTTCATGGGTTGATATGGAAACAATTTCATTCATGTTTAGCAAATGAGGTAAACACTAGAGACCGACTGAGAAATAGGCGTTTATGCCCCCCTATGATCTGATCTAGAGACCTTTAAGTTTACAATGGATACTAAACAAGGTGTTATTATTTATAGGGTAGATATCTTATAAAGGATCATGCATCATTCTATTTGTGCCTGTGTTTGAATGGGTAGACCTTGAGATATGTTAACCTAAAATGAATAAAAGAAAATAATTAATTAATTAATGTTTAGTCTTCAACATTCCATGTTTAGGAACTCTAACTGTTTGTTATTTTATAGGTATGGATCCAGGTTGACGTCCTCGTCAGGTTTGTGCAGAAAATGTCAAGCAGGCCATTCCAGCAGATCACCACATGGTAGAGGTTGACGATGAAGAAACATGGAGGAAGACACTCTGAGAGTCTTAGTGCCAGAGTCTGCAGAAGTATACAGTCATGGAAGACTGGTTAGAGGAGGTCGAGATCGGCTTTAGTTTGATTCGTGCTCGGGAGGAGCAGTGGGTGTCCTTGGTTGTGACGATGCTACATGGAGAAGCAAGGAATTGGTGGTTCTTATTCCTTAGGGATCGCGAGGAGACAATGATCTCATGGGAGGTGTTCCGAGACAAGTTTAGAGCTGAGTTTCTTTCTTTAACTATGAAGGTGTCCGGTCACAAGGAGCTTCTTACCCTTCTACAGGGGATTTCCAGTGTTTGATAGTTTGAAATATGTATAAGGAACCTCTTATGATATTCTTTGGACCTGTTTCTAGATGAGGAGGCCAGGGAAAGGCATTTAGAGGAGGCTTTGTGTCCAGAGATCCAGCGCCAGGTCACCCCATTAATGATGAAAACATATCTTGAGGTGCTGGAGAGGGAAGATGTTGTCTAGAGGAATTTTGATAAGATTGGATAATCACGAGAGGGGAATCATGATGATTCATCATGAAGTAGAGCTATGGTCTGGTGTTCTCAGTTTTCAGGGAAGAAGAGGTTACGTTCAGCCTGGGGTAGGTCCCAGACCTACTCATCTCGTTTCTCTAGAGGCAGTAACTCTCCGGTCTATACTAATGGATCAGGTGCTTGTTTTTCTTGTGTTTTTTGTGGTCATCAGTAGTGGGAGTTCCTGACATTTCAATGTGGTCATCATGCACTAGGTTTTATGCTCGAGGTTCCTCCGTTGAGGCAGTTCTAACCGAGGCAGCAGCAGCCAGTTGCAACAGATCAAGATCAGCATATGGTAGATGGGGACGGTAGAGGACAACCCCATGACACTCCCTATCCTCAGAGAGCAGAGCAAGGCCATGGTGGCGGACTTCATCGGGTTCTAAGAGGCCATGGAGGAGGTTGTGGTCAGCTTCATGCTCTAGTGTTTCCAACTCCAGGCGAGCCAGACGTCATTAGAGATACCCTTTCCTTGTTTTCTACCTTGGTGTATGCTTTGTTTGATTCAGGAGAAACACACTCTTTCATATCACCTGCCCTTTTCCATGATTTGGGACTTGAGGTAGAGAGGCTTCTAGTTCCCTTGGCATTGACTATGCCAGTTAGAGGTCAAGATGACTTGTTTGAAGTATGTAGAGACTGAGAGCTAGTGTTGGTGCAACACTGCTCTTGGGGAGATTTACTTTGTTTATGAATACAACCATATGATTTCATCCTCACCATGTATTGGTTTTATTTAGTCTAGGATAACGTGGATTTCTTCAGGAAGAAGGTCATATTCATTGGTGCAGATGGAGAGCCAGTGGTGAGCAAGATCTTTGGATGGGTCACAGACGCATTCCATCATAATCATCCTTGATGGCTGGGATGATACTGAGTTCTTTAGGGGTGTATTAGTTGGCGCTTCCTAGTGTCATAGAGGAGTACCCTGATGTATTTCCAGAAGGGGTTGTAGCATTACCCCCTCGATGATAGAACGAGTTTGGGATCGAGCTACTTCCATGAGTGTCTCCTCTTTCTTTTTTCTCTATATAGGATGGCCCCTTCTGAGATACGAGAGCTATGTATAGTGCTTGATGGTCTGTTAATGTGTGGTTTTGTTTTTCCATGTTTGTCACCATGGGGTACACTAGTTTTGTTCATGAAGAAGGCTGATGGCAGATTGCATTTGTGTGTCGATTATCGTCGCTCAAACAAAGTGACAATAAAGAATCACAATCATCTTCCATGGATTGATGATTTATTCGATCAACTAAAGGGTGAAACTTGGTTATCAAATATATACTTGCGTTCAGGATATCATCAAATGCATGTGAAGGATGTGGATATCCTAAAAACTGCATTCTGTTGTCATCATGGGCATTAGGAGTTCGTTGTAATTCCATTTGGCATGACGAATGCTCCAGCTATATTCATGGGATTCATGAACACTTGTTATGTTAGCTCATGGACTAGTTTATGGTAGTTTTCATTGATGACATTCTTATATACTCCAGATCTCTGGAGGAGCATGCAGAGCATCTACAAGCAGTTTTGGGAGTTCTTCGTCAACATCAGTTGTTTGGTAAGTTGTCGAACTATGAGTTTTGGGCTTGAGAAGTCCGTTTCTTTGGGAATGTTGTGTCCCAATAGAGAGTATTTGTTGATCCATCGAAGATAGAAGCTTTTGTATATTGGGAATCCCCCAAGACAGTGTTAGAGGTGCGAGTTTTCCATGGTCTCGCAGGCTACTACAAGAGGTTCTTAACCAATTTGTCATGAATTGCGACTCCTCTGATAGACTTTACTAGGATGGATCGGGCATTCATATGGACTGATCAGTTCCAGGAAGCTTTCAAGTATCTAAATGAGAAGTTAGTAAGTGCTCCAGTCATTTGTCTTCCATCTGAGGGAGTTCAGTTTTATGTTTTCTATGATGCTTCACATTTGGGGCTAGGTTGTGTTCCCACGCATCAACGGTTAGTTGTTTCTTGTGTGTCTCGATAGTTATGTCCCCATTAATGAAACTATTCCACCCATGATCTTGAGTTGGAAGCCATGTTTTTTTCTTTTATGTTGTGGAGATATTACCTAATTGGTGAGCGCTTTGTGGTTTTCACTGATCATAAGAGTTTGAGGTATGTTTTCACCCAGCGTGACCTGAACTTACGAAAACATCGATGGTTGGAGTTCTTAGAGGAATACGACTTTGAAATATTGTATACACATGGAAGAGGGAATTTTGTAGCTGATGCACTATTTTGAAAGTCACATAGTGATGTTGTGCGTGAATCCAGAGATTCTTGGAGAGTAATGGAGGAACTTTCATCATTACATATTGATGTGGGAGAAGTTGAGTGCATATGTTTTCATTTTCAGATAATGGTGTAGTCGTCCTTCATGAAGCATGTTGCAGACTCCCAGTTGGGAGATCTTTAGGTGGAGGTGTGGAGAGACCGAGTGTTTTTTTGGTGAGGACTCTGATGGTTGGGCGGTGGATGAACAACACCGATATTTGTATCAAGGAAGGATTTTTGATCATTTGATGATGCATGAGATGGTTCTCAAAGAATTCCATAGTTCTCCTTTAGCGGTACATCATGGCGTGACTAATATTTACCAAGCCTTGAGGAGTTAGTTCTGGTGGCCTGGGCTGAAGTGTGCGGTTGCGAAGTTTGTGTCTCAATGTTTGGTTTTCTATAAGGTCATGGAAGAAAACTATGTTCCTGGTGGTCTACTCAATCCATAAGATATTCCTTAGTGGAAGCGGGAGGACATCTCAATAGACTTTGATAATGGTTTACCTCGATCTCATGGAGGACATGATTCTATTTGGGTGGTAGTGGATCGCTTAAAAAAATCGGCCCACTATGTAGCAATCAAGGAGTCAAGATCATGGGATGTTTTGTGGAGGTAGTATCTAGGGGAGGTGGTACGACTTCAGGGAGTCCCTAGGATGATCATTTCTGGTCGAGTTCCTCATTTTACCTCCAGGGTGTGGAGAGGTCTCCAACATGCTTTTGGTTCTAAATTATGCCTTAGCACTGCTTTTCATCCTCAAATGGACGGTCAGACAGATCGAACCATCCAGACTTAGGAATTCATGTTACACTCTTGTGTTCTTGATTTTGGAGGTTCATGGATGAGTCACTTACCCTTGGTGGGGTTACCTTACAATAATATTTTTCACTCCACTATCAGTATAGTGTTGTTTGAAGCCTTGTATGGGTGGCCTTGTTGTTCTCTGCTGTGCTGGACTGGGGTCGTAGATTCAACAATTCTCAGACTGTAACTAGTCCAGAATACAATAGAGATGGTCCAGGTGATATGTAAGAGGAAGAATACTATGCATGATCATCAGAAATCATATGTTGATCAAAGAAGTAGAAACTTAGAGTTTAATTTTGGGGATCATGTGTTTCTGAAGGTGACTCCATGTCGTGGGCAGCAAAGTTTTGGTTGTAAAAGTAAGATTTATCCCTAGTTTGTTGGGCCTTTCGAGGTGTTAGCTCGTGTTGGAGTTGTGGAGTATCGAGTACCACTTCCCCCATGGATGAGTCAGATACATGATTTTTTCCATGTATCACAGCTCCGTCGTTATCTTCATGATGACTCTCACATCATCAATTGGGGGGAGATCATTGTTGATGATGATAAATCCTTTGGGGAGTGACCTGTGGAGATCCAAGACTGCAAGGAGAAAGTGTTGTGTGGGTGTTCTATCCACTTAGTTCGTGTTTTGTGGTGACACGGTGGCATGGAGGAGAGTACCTGGGAACACGAGTCACAGATACATGCTTAGTACCCAGAGTTCTTTGATGTTTAACTATCCTTCATGTATCGATGTAGCCTTAGTGGTTATAGACCTATCATGGTTATGAGATGTAATTATTTTGTTGCTTCTTGTGGCTTGCTCTCTTTTGAGAGGTATCTCGATGGGTGGTTGTTCGGACCCCGATTCTTTTTTTTCTCTTTAGGTGGGTTTTAAATTCTCAAGGATGAGAATGTTTAGAGAAGTTTCTGATGTAATATCTCAATACTTTCTGGTCCATTACATTGTAAAAATGTGGTGATAATGGTGTTCTGGGAGGTCAAGGTGACTTATCCCCAACACTTTGACAAAATTTCCATTTTGGTGAATAGTTCCAATGGTAGACAGTAGTGAATAGTGCATCTGTAACCTTAGGTGAACAGTTCCAATTGTAAACCATTGTGAAAATTGCAATGGTAATCTTATGTGAATAGTTACATCCTTGACCATAGGTGAACAGTTCCAACGGTAGACCTTCCAATAGTGACCTTTTCTTTCCTTCGCCAAATTTTGAGTTCTGTGAACAATGTCACCAGAATGGTGAGGTTTATGTACAGTGTTTCCAGAACGGTGAGGTTTATGTACAGTGTTTCCAGAATGGTGATATTTATATACAGTGTTTCTAGAATAGTGATGTTTAAGTACAGTGTTTCCAGAATGGTGAGGTTTATGTACAGTGTTTCCAGAACAGTGAGCTTTATGTACAGTGTTTCCAAATTGGTGAGGTTTATGAAAAGTGTTTCCAGCTGCCTACATTGTTCACCCCTCTGACATTTCCTTTTACATAAAATTCATTTGAAGACTTTTTTTAATGACTCTAAGTCCGATTCAAAGTCCATAACTCCTATGTTAATTTCCCTAAGGCTCGGTATGCTTTTACTTGGTCAAACCACATGGGTTAATGTGATCCACTTTTAATGGGGAATTAAGCGTATCATAAATCGTCACCCCTTTAAATATTCAAAAGGGACATGATACCTTCATCACATGTTCTTCCTCTTTGTTATCATCTATGAGACACTATAACCTTTGAATCCTTCCCATAGGATTTGCACAATCAAACTTTACTCCTCGGATTGGTTCCGCACTGTTTTGATGCAACCAAGCTATATCGACCAATCTTCGATATAAGATATGTTTTATCGTGGTTCCTTTGGGGTTCATATATCCTATTTATCCTTCTCATATTATAGTATTTTATCTCCATGTGACTAATAAGGTTTTCATTGGTTTTGGTTGGTGTTGTCATACCATGGAATCCTCGGGTGGATCCAGTTGTCACGAGAGGAGGCGATCGTGATCCGTTGTCTCGATTGTTCTCATATAAAGAATGCCAAGAACTATTTGAGGTAGCGGATTTGTTGCTTCTATTTTCTTTTACATACAACTGTATTGTTAACATCATTCATCCCACTGGACCGCAATGTAATTGACCTAATAAATATTTGAAATGGATAAATAAATTGATATTGGTTGTATGTTATTGCCCCTTGTTTTTCTAGATAGTGTGATATTTATGATTTCTTTGATTAGTTTTTTGTTCTTAATGAAAATTGGTAAAGAACATAAAATGGGATTTATTGATAACTGTTGGCTATGGATAAAGAGGAATGCCAATGAATCTGGTCATAATTGTAATTGGTTGTTAATAAAATTGGTGCAGTAAGCATGTTTATTTATTTGGGATACCTTGCTGATTAGGTTTCCCAATGTTTTGGAACCTATTAATAATAATAAATCTGTTAATTAAATATGGATTAATGAACTAATTGTTTGATAATTCCTTTAGGGGTTCTGAGTTACCATCATGATTGTTAAAGAGCCAATAGACCAATTGATGTGATGTTTGTTATCCTACTGCTTGTGCTATGATGTGAGCCCGAATGGTTGTTGTGATGTGTGAGGGCATGGAGACATTTTTTGGTGGAAGTAGATGATGGATAGAGTGGTGAGATGCATCGATTTTTGCATGTGGGTGTCGGGGAGTACACCAGGGATGATGGAATGGGATGGATGTGATTGGTGGATGTTTGCTGATAATTGTTGGTTGATTATCTACTTTACTTTTCCACACTACTCAAGACAGCTTGTCTTACTTACCCTTCTTTCGATAGAGACAAAAACATGCGGGGTATGACACGTGCTTTTCATGTTTAGATTCTCAAGTAAGGTTGGGTATATTCTCAATCTATAAGCTGCAATGACTCGATAGGTTATAGCATCCTGTCTTTTTAAAACATAACTTTCATTTCATTACACGGAACTGAGGATCTTTAAGGTTTAGTGTCTTGGAAACAAGGAACATAATACATGAAAAGAACAAAAAAACACTCTTCTTAAACACTTTAAAGGATTCTCCTTAAGTTCATCCTAGTTTCATTACTGCATCTCATAACCTGGGGACATACATCAAAAGAAAGGGTGAGCAGAAAGCCCAGTAAGGGAAACAAGAGAAACATTTTACATGTGAACTCGAGATACTTCAATAAGGACATGAAAAGAACTTTAAGGCATGAGAAAGAAATCATGAGATACATCATAATAAAAATAAAATTTTTCATAACTTGAAGATGTGGCTACGACATTTAATATTGACAATAGTTTCACTTCACCAAGGCCCATCCCCAAGGTGTCGTTAAAAATTACCAAGGTTATTCTCCAAGGCGTCGTTAAAATGGTCTTCTCTAGAGATTAAGTCTTTACCCAATGCATTGGAGCGCTATCATGGCACACCCTTAATTTGTCTTTATTATCTTGTGAGTCACATATATCATCATCAAAAATTTCATAAATAACCCATATATAATAAAATAAATGGGTTTCATTTCATAATCATAACGTTTTAAAAACTGCTTTAAAGACATGATCTTTACGTCACTTTAAACCCACGGAAGGGAAAGTGGGTCTTATGTATGTAAATACCAGAATTTAAAATAGAGAATTTTGATATATATGTAAATAACCTTGTATAAATAAGAGATTTGAGTATTCACTTTATAACATAAAATAATTTTTAGAAAAGAGAGAGGCATTTTGAGACGAAAATTCTGCAGCATAACAGCTATGTTACAAGGTTTTTAGAAAACATTGAAAAGAGAGGGGACATGGGTCAAACATTCATAAATGACCCATAAAACAGTATAGGGACATAATATAAAGGATTTAAGAACATGTTAATGAAATTTTAACATATACCATATGAAATGAAGAACATTAAAGGAAGAAAAAAATAAGATTTCTCTTATGAAAATTCTGCAGCCTAACAGCGTAACATAAACTTCAACCAAAAATGAATTGATGATGTCAAATAGGGTCTCTCATCATATGAACATAAAATATCAGTATGATAGATATAGATATCATGCCCCAACATAATAAAAAGGAACTTGCAAGACTTGACATGGAATTAGAACTTTGAAAAGGAGAAGGGTGAAAGAATCCCTTAAAAATTCGGCAGCCTAACGGCGTCACTTAAACTTCAAAAAAAATTAATTGATGAGATCAAATAGGGTATCTCATCATATGAACATAAGAGTCCAGAATTATATATATAGAGATCATACCCCAACACAACAAAAAGTAACTTGAAAGAACTGACATGAAAGTAGAGCTTCAAAACAAGAAGGGTGAAGAACCACTTAAGAATTCGGCAGCCTAACGGCGCCACTTAAAACTTCAAATTACTGAATTGAAGAGATCAAATGGGGTCTCTCATCATATGATCATAAAAGATCGGTATGAGAAATTTAGAGATCATACCCCAAAATAATAAAAAGGAACTTGAAACACTTTACATGAAAATAGATCTTGAAAAATGAGAAGGGAGAAAGAATCCGTTACAAAAATTTCGGCAGCCTAACGGCACCACTTAAAACATCATAAAATGAAATAATGAGAGTAAGAGCGGATCTCTCATTATATGAACATGAAAAGGGAATTAATAGGAGTATAAAATACCATCCTTTAACATAAGAACATGTTGCATAAAAGAAATGACATAAAAGATATTTCTTGAAAAGAAAGAGAGAGGTCGGATCTCTTACCTTAAAACATAACTCTTAAAACTCAAAGGTTTGGACCTTGAGGGCTTGGTGGCACCTTGGGAGGACTCCTTGGGAGGTAAGGAGACCAGAACTTTGTTGGGGAAGAGTGGAGAGTCTAATGGATGAGACGAGGGCTTGGTATTTATAGGGAAAGTTAGGGGACCAGGCATTAATGGCCAAGGGACACCTCACATGTGCTTTTCTCAAACCCATGTGCTCTCTCTTGGCATTTACCATGGAGTTAGGCCACATGGGGCCCCCAAAACAATAATTCATCACCCTTGGCCGTCCAACCCTTAAAATATCTCATGACATCATCATCACACAGTTATGATGTCATTAAACATACCGAAACCCTAAAACTGCATTTTTACTATTCACTGAAAAAAATTCATCTTTCTCAGAAAAATCCAAAAATTTTACCTTAACTAAATATCGATTCTCTAATTACATTAATGAACTCCATTTTATAAAAATAATTTTCTAAATAATTTTAATTTAATTTTTAAATAAAAACACTATTTATCGAGAATTCATTTTTTTCAGAAAAATCCCCAAAAATTACCATAACATAATATCGATGCTCTGAGTTCAAAAATAAAGTAATTTTTATAAAAATAATTTTCTAATTATTTTTAATTAAATTTTTAATTAAAAAACACTATTCACTTGAAAAAAACTAATACTTGAATAATAATTTATGAAACCATTATTTAACCATTTTATTGAATCGAATTACTTAATCAAGGTGCCTAGATTATAATAATACTTTATTTAAGTGAGATTACTAATCCATTTGGACACATTACTAATCCTAATCATAAAATAACTATTCATAATTTATTATTAACCAAAAATAATGTTGATCTTATTAGACTCTAAATTTCGTACTGAACATAATTGTAGAAGACCATTTTTTCAAATCATTACACATTTTTAATTATTTAAGGTTTACAAAAACATTTTTAAAATATACTTTTTCTAAAATTCATCAAAAATATGCATACTATATTTATCTGGTCATTTGAAAATTCATAAACATCATCATAAGAAGAAATCCCAATTTTTTTTTAAAACAAAGGATTACACAAGGCAGTTACGGTCTCCTTACATATCCCCTTATCACACCAGCATAGGACCTAAGTGTAAGGTGTGCTAAGGTGAGAGAATATGAGGGAGGCTCAGCCAACATCGCACGAGTAGTAATTTCTATCAGTATGAACTTCTCACGAAGGCGATCACGTTCTAGCTTCACACGATGAAGTTCATCTTGGGTTTGGTCCAGAGCAAAGCCCAGTGGTGCTACCTCCTTCCCATGTTCTGTTAGATGGGCTTCGATCGGTCCAAGACTACTGGGTGGGGCCATCGAAACTTCTTTCTATATTAATTAACCAAGATTACATGTATTTAGAAACAATAATCAAAATGTTTAGTTTCCAACGGTCATATTGACAAATGGTCATATAACAGTCAAAAACCAATGGTTTCATTTTAATTATTCTCATTTTATAAAATGAAACATTTTTGTTGAGTATAAAAATAAAATAAAATGACACATAAAATTAGGAAATAAGATTTATTCAAAATTTCGGGTCGTTACAATCTTCCCCCCTTAAGAAATTGCGTCCTCACAATTTTTAAAATTGGGTTTTGAAATTTCTTTGAAAGTCCCACATCGTAAAAAGAGTCAGTAACACCATTACTTTAAAAGAAAGAAGAGGAAGTACAAAGGCCACCCAAGTTTACTCATACTAGGATTCCATGTAGGAAACATGGACATGGAGGAGAAAACAATGGGTCACGTTCTAAAGGATAGTGATAGAAAACATGATTAGGAGGAAGTTAACCACCAGAAAATCCCAAAATTATGATGTGTGTAAGCGGTCTTTGATTACCCAGTAGGAAATGTAAACCAGCGACGTTTTTGTTTTACGTTCCTTTTCATAACTTTGAGGAATTCATTTTCTACATAGAACAAAAAAATAAGAAAATATACCTACCTTCATGTAGAGTTTCATCCTTTAATAAGTTTCTACCAAAAATAATCTTTTCTCCAAATGATGAGCATTCAAAACTACTTGGTCTCATCAAAACACAAGAATCATCTTCTAGAGAATCACATAATCCACAAAATATCAACAATCTATTTCTTCTATCTTTAAACATTATCCCAAAAATAGAAAGGGTAAGGTAAAACAACTCTTCAAAAAGAATCCCATAGGAATGGAAACTACTTTTAAATCTTCAAAGTTCCATGTTACTACCCAAAGTTCATCATAGACCATCCCATAAATAATGGTCCTTAAAATTCCTCAAAATATACCAAACTAAGATTGAAACCCAAATACAAGAGGGATTTGATACCATAGTCTTCCAAAATAAACGTCATTGTTCATCTCCAAACAATATAAACCACACCTAACATCTTATAAAAAAAGTAGCTAACCTAAACATATTTTACCCAAGATAGGTTAATCATTTCCATAAGTAACCTAAATTACTATAAGTTCACCATAAATTCATTGATTCTTCAAAATATAATTCAACCTTACTCCTCAATGAAAATACTGTACTAATCTATTTACCTCGATCATATAGGGTCCTCAAAATAGTGAATGTCTTCCAAAATAATAATCATATTTTAATCCCCTAATCATCTCTGTCATATTAATACGGCAATCGTAGCATTTCCTATCACATTGGTTGTTGGGACATGTTCTTCCATTTCCCGCCATTAACTAAGAAAAGAAGCTATAATTTGGGGCTTAAATACTTAGCCAATAATCATGAAAAGAAACTTAAAGCATATAAGGATAACTTATAGAAGAAAAGTATACCCTAACTTGTGATCCCCTAGGTTCCCATCTAGGTTATCCATGATCATATATTCTTATGTGAACCTTTATTTTATTTTATCTTTGTTCCTTTAACAATAGTTTATACTAAGCTTATGAATTTACCAAAGCATATCCCCCGGGAGTGTCGTAAACAAGAGTGCAGCAAGGCCTATTGTTGTGTACCAGTTTCCGTTCGAGTCTAGCTCAAAGTGGTGTTTTCAGGTTTTACCCCTATGTACATCTATGCCAGAGCCACCTCTACCTACTCGTATCCAGAGAGAGATGTATTTTCTTGGAAACCCCTTACTCAATACTCACCAAAATACCAGGAAGATTTCCTATATTTAAACTTTTATATAGGGTTCTTCCTAGAGTTTTCATATCCTAAATTCCACAAATAACTAAACCATCCTTTGATACCAACTATAGCATCCCGTCTTTTTATAACATAACTTTCATTTCATTACACGAAACTGAGGATCTTTAAGGTTTAGTGTCTTGGAAACAAGGAACATAATACATGAAAAGAACCAAAAAACACTCTTCTTAAACACTTGAAAGGCTTATCCTTAAGTTCATCCTAGGTTCATTACTGCATCTCATAACCTGGGGACATACATCAAAAGAAAGGGTGAGCAGAAGGCCCAGTAAGGGAAACAAGAGAAACATTTTACATGTGAACTTGAGATACTTCAATAAGGACATGAAAAGAACTTTAAGGCATGAGAAAGAAATCATGAGATACATCATAATAAAAATAACATTATTCATAACTTGAAGATGTGGCTACGAAATTTAATATTGACAATCATTTCGTTTCACCAAGGTCTATCCCCAAGGTGTCATTAAAAATTACCAAGGTTATTCACCAAGGCGTCGTTAAAATGGTCATCTCTAGAGATTAAGTCTTTACCCAATGCATTGGAGTGCTATCAGGGAACACCCTTAATTTTTCTTTATTATCATGTGAGCAACATATATCACCATCAAACATTTCATAAATAACCCATATAGCATAAAATAAATGGGTTTCATTTCATAATCATAACGTTTTAAAAACTGCTTTAAAGACATGATCTTTACGTCACTTTAAACCCACGGAAGGGAAAGAAGCTCTTATGTATGTAAATCCCAGAATTTAAAATAGAGAATTTTGATATATATTTGAATACCCTTGTAGAAATAAGAGCTTTGAGTATTCACTTTATAACATAAAATAATTTTTAGAAAAGAGAGAGCCATTTTGAGACGAAAATTCTGCAGCATAACGGCTATGTTACAAGGTTTTTAGAAAACATTGAAAAGGGAGGGGACATGGGTCAAACATTCATAAATGACCCATAAAACAGTATGGGGACAGAATATAACGGATTTAAGAACATGGTAATGAAATTTGAAAATATACCATATGAAATGAAAAACGTGAAAGGAAGACAAAAATAAGATTTCTCTTATGAAAATTCAGCAGCCTAACAGCGTTACATAAACTTCAACCAAAAATGAATTGATGATGTCAAATAGGTTCTCTTATCATATGAACATAAAAGATAAGTATGATAGATATAGATATCATGCCCCAACATAATAAAAAGTAACTTGCAAGACTTGACATGGAATTAGAACTTTGAAAAGGAGAAGGGTGAAAGAATCCCTTAAAAATTCGGCAGCCTAACGGCGTCACTTAAACTTCAACAAAAATGAATTGATGAGATCAAATAGGGTCTCTCAACATATGAAAATAAGATTCCAGCATTATAGATATAGAGATCATACCCCAACATAACAAGAAGTAACTTGAAAGAACTGACATGAAAGTAGAACTTCAAAACGAGAAGGGTGAAGAACCACTTAAAAATTCGGTAGCCTAACGGTGCCACTTAAAACATCAAAATACTGAATTGAAGAGATAAAATGGATTCTCTCATCATATGATCATAAAAGATCAGTATGATAAATTTAGAGATCATACCCCAAAATAATAAAAAGGAACTTGAAATACTTTACATGGAAATAGATCTTGAAAAATGAGAAGGGAGAAAGAATCTGTTACAAAACTTTCGGCAGCCTAACGACGCCACTTAAAACATCATAAAACGAAATAATGAGAGTAAGAGGGGATATCTCATTATATGAACATGAAAAGGGCAGTAAGAGGAGTATAAAATACCATACTTTAACATAAGAACATGGAGCATATAAGAAATGACATAAAAGAGATTTCTTGAAAAGAAAGAGAGAGGTCGGATCCCTTACCTTAAAACGTAACTCTTAAAACTCAACGGTTTGGACCTTGAGGGCCTGGGGGCACCTTGGGAGGACTCCTTGGGAGGTAAGGAGACCAGAACTTCATTGGGGAATAGTGGGGAGTCGAATGGATGAGAGGAGGGCTTGGTATTTATAGGGAAAGTGAGGGGACAAGGCATTAATGGCCAAGGGACACCTCACATGTGCTTTTCTCAAACCCATGTGCTCTCCCTTGGCATTTACCATGGAGTTAGGCCACATGGGGCCCCCAAAACAATAATTCATCACCCTTGGCCGGCCAACCCTTAAAATATCTCATGAAATCATCATGACACAGTTATGATGTCATTAAACATACCGAAACCCTAAAACTGCATTTTTACTATTCAGTGAAAAAAATTCATCTTTCTCAGAAAAATCCCAAAATTTCACCTTAACTATATATCGATGCTCTAATTACATTTATGAACTCCATTTTATAAAAATAATTTTCTAAATAATTTTAATTTAATTTTTAAATAAAAACACTATTCATCGAGAATTCATTTTTTTCAGAAAAATCCCCAAAAATTACCATAACATAATATCGATGCTCTGAGTTCAAAAATAAAGTCCTTTTTATAAAAATAATTTTCTAATTATTTTTAATTAAATTTTTAATTAAAAAACACTATTCACCCGAAAAAAACTAATACTTGAATAATAATTTATGAAACCATTATTTAACCATTTTATTGAATCGCATTACTTAATCAAGGTGCCTATATTATACTAATACTTTATTTAAGTGATATTACTAATCCATTTGGACACATTACTAATCCTAATCATAAAATCACTATTCATAATTTACTATTCATCAAAAATCAAGTTGATCTTATTAGACTCTAAATTTCGTACTGAACATAATTGTAGAAGACCATTTTTTTCAAATCATTACACATTTTTAATTATTTAAGGTTTACAAAAACATTTTTAAAATATACTTTTTCTAAAATTCATCAAAAATATGCATACTATATTTATCCGGTCATTTGAAAATTCATAAACATCATCATAAGAAGAAATCCCAATTTTTATTTAAAACAAAGGATTACACAAGGCAGTTACGGTCTCCTTACATAGCCCCTTATCACACCAGCATAGGACCTAAGTGTAAGGTGTGCTAAGGTGAGAGAATCCGAGGGAGGCTCGGCCAACATCGCACGAGTATTAATTTCTATCAGTTTGAACTTCTCACGAAGGTGATCCCGTTCTAGATTGACACGATGAGGTTCAGCTTGGGTTTGGTCCAGAGCAAAGCCCAATGGTGCTATCTCCTTCCCAAGTTCTGTTAGATGGGCTTTGATCGGTCCAAGACTACTGGGTGAGGCCATCGAATCTTCTTTCTATATTAATTAACCAAGATTACTTGTATTTAGAAACAATAATCAAAATGTTTAGTTTCCAACAGGCATATTGACCAATGGTCATATAACAGTCCAAAACCAATGGTCTCATTTTAATTATACTCATGTTATCAAATGAAACATTTTTGATGAGTATAAAAATAAAATAAAATAACACATAAAATTAGGAAATAAGATTTATTCAAAATTTCGGGTCGTTACATAGGTAGTATATCTACTCACCGTGTTAAGCCCCTTGTG
Source organism: Viscum album (assembly GCA_963277665.1). Lineage (NCBI taxonomy): Eukaryota > Viridiplantae > Streptophyta > Magnoliopsida > Santalales > Viscaceae > Viscum > Viscum album. The sequence goes on along the minus strand of OY728119.1, from coordinate 762,169,991 downwards.
TTTAGTAGCATAGATTTTTTTTCTAGAATTCCTAGGAATATTGGAATGTAATTTTGTAATGAATATTTGAATTAATGGTGTTAACCCCTGGGGTTGGAGTTTGCTGGAACATAATGATGAGGTTGTAATTTGAAAGGGATAGTGGACTTTGGGTGTGATGCAGATGAAATTTAATGTGTAATTGTTCATGGTTAATTAATGTTCAATGTATTAATTAACGTAAAATGGAACTGATAAAGAGGGAATGAAGTAATCTAATAAAGTTCTATAAATGGTTATGTGCTTAAAGGATACATACTCTTAGAAATAATAGCCCGGAGTCTGATAGACGTTAGCTACAGTTGTTTCTAAGACTAGGTTATGCCCATAGTGTCGTTGTGAGATATAGTATATTATGTACGTTTTATATTTCTATACGCTAATCAACCCTGTTAGTAAGGTAAGATGGAACATTGTGGATTCTAATCCCAAGGGGGTGTTTTCTCCAACATTTTGATGGGAGGATGGATGGGTGACTACCCCCTTTGGCCCAGCTCTCCACTCTTAGTATATACTTGTGTTGGTAGGCACATCGGTTAGTTTTCCCCATATATGTTTGTACAGGGCTATAATGGATAGTGGTTATTCACACACATATATTTTGGATATAGTTACCTATGGACTACTATAGGTGTAACGTGTATAGGTTATGATTGCATGAGGATCCTTACTCGGTGTATGGGATGTAATGGCTTGAGATGTAATACCCGATGTATGGTATGTGTTATGAAAGTTGTGGTGGCACCCAGAAACTACCTGGTTACTTTTGTGTGTTGACAAGGTGGTTTTGTTGCATGAGGTCCATATTGTGATGATTCTCCCAGGTGTCTGCGGGCAAGCCTTTTTGGAGAGAGATGCTCAAGACATGCGACATTGGGGCAAAGCAGCAAACCAGTGGGGAAGTAGTAGTGGGGTACCCTTGATAATCTTTACTACATGATATATTCATGTATTGATTACTTGGTGAGAGTAGCCATGGTGAGGCTCAGAACATAGTATACCTGTTAAGTGACGAGTTAGTTTCACTTGTTGTTCACTGTGCATTAGCATGCTTTCTTTACTTTTTCGAGAGAGGCTTTGGGAAGGATCCTATTGATTATAATGTTATACTCACCCTATGTATATATAAATTGTTTTTCAGGTCACTTAGAGTAGGTTAGAGGTCAGGGTGTTGTTTACTAGTTTGGGTTTGCAGGAGTTGTTCGGGATTGTGGTTGTTGCTGTTTTACTTTCTTTTTGGTACTTTTATTTTTCCCCTTTCAGTTGTAGTACTTTTTCATGACATTTCATATGTGTACATGGGTTTTCATTTATATTTCTATCTCAGATGGAGTTGGTTTATGTTTATCTTATCTCTCTCTTCCGCATATGTTCTCTTAGAGGGTAATGCCTCCCATTTTGTATGTTACTATACACTGTGTGCTATTCGTCATCCTAGGGCCTACTAGAGGCGGGACTTTGGGGTCATTATCTCCCTCCTCACATTTCCGGCCCTGGAGGGGTACACATTGTGGGGAAGGGGTCGTGACATTACACATAACAGAATTAAATACAATCTTTCATGTTCAAAAAAATCTGAAAGATTTATTTATTTTTAATAAAATTAACTCAGACAATATTGTAGTGTCACATTCTTCCCAATTAATTGAATGTTACCCTATAAATTCATCCCTTTTGTACCAACAACTGAGGATAACTCTACCTCGTTATATCCTTTTGTTTCCACGTGACATACTCATGATAGAATTTTCACCAAAAAAATATTACCAGGGGAGTGGTATTATTTTATAGACCATTATATATATGATTGAAAATTTCTACCAATTGTTCTTAAAAAGAAATATCAGCCTCCAGTTGTATGATAACTATGATCAGTATATTATATGGGTCACATGTCTATGTCCTCATGGATGAAATGTGGAAAAAATTGTAAACATGAGAGATTTTTGGAAGAAGATCTATTTTATTAGCTAAGTTCCTACCATGATTATGAATTTCAAAAAAAATAGATATTGCTAGAAAATAGTATTTTAATCATTAGTCCATTTAAATATTCATAGAATGATATTCTAACCAACACAAATTATTGGTGACGTTAATTAATAGTAGCATAAAATTTATATCAAATAAATGATACACTTATTTGTGGATAACTGAAGCTATCATTATCTTTTATCCATTCAGATTTCTCATGACCCAAAAGATTTATTTAAAAAACACAATTCATGTACATTGCAGTAATAAAAAATTTTCAATAAATGTATTTGTAAGGTTCTTTATAAATTCTCAAGTAAATTATATTGTTGCAGAAAATTCATCCATTGGAAGGCGTTCACCCTACACACTTTTTAAATCCATATAGTTGGATAATATTGCATAATTTAGTGTTTTAATTGTTCTCTTATATTGACTAACTGTATAAGGATGATACACAGTGTAGAAACTCACATTTGTATCAACAAATTTCTAACAAGTTCTCCAATACATCAAGTTAAAATTAAGATCCTAATAAAATAAAACTGATTTGTTTACTCTATAAAACCTTACCACATTCTTAATTTCTTTTCTATAAATAGGATTAAGAGAGAAATGATTTTAGTTGAAATTTTGTGTTGTTACTTTGTAAGGTGATGGAATATAACCCATAATTACCTTAACAATAAATAAATTATAAAACACAAATGTTTCAATTACCTTTAATCATATTCTCACAATGTGTTATTTCATTCCCCCTTATATTACATTATCACTTAAACGTATTGAAACCATGTTTTTGTATTTCCATAAATGTATCTTAAAATATAAATACTCTTGATAAAAACACATTACGTAAAATCCCAAAATAGTATTAACAAGTTTTAACATATGATGAACTATATACTCATAAACCAATTAATATATCCGTAGTTATTATGTTATTATTTCATAAGGAATTATAAATATACTAATGTTTATTAACTCTTTATTACTTATAAAATATCTTATCTTATAAAAAATATTGGAATCATGGGTTCATCCTTGTACCGATAGAATATCAAATTTAATTTCATTATTCTTGAATCCATGTAGAGAAAGATAATCACAATGAATTTGACTATACGATATCTAATAATATTTCCATAGGGAACATTTATACCAAATAAAACATCAAAATCCAAACTATGTAGGGGAGGATAAGTTTTCTCTAATTATCTTGATTAACATTATCCATTGGGATTTCATAAGATTTCCATTTATCCATTTTCTTCTAGAATTTAGTGGTTGTTCATCCACATTAACCCTTGTATTTCGATATTCATTCACATAATTCTGGAACTAGTTTCAATTCAAAAACATTGGTGTGGGTGGTACATTAGATGATGACCACTTCTCTCTCAAGTGATTAATCATTCAATTAATCTAATAGTGAATATTACGGGCTTTATTACCCACAATTATACATTTAAATAATCTATAAATTCCATTTAAATATATACCTTTATTCTTCGTCCCATATTAATCACAAGAATATGGCTATAATTTCATTCCACCAATTGTGTTTTCATGAGTAATGATATTCCTTTTCTTATAAGAACGATTGTAATGGTGGGAATATCTAATTTTCAATTTTTTACTTCATGAAAAATTGAATGAATTTCTTATATATAATAAATTATACAATATTAAATTCCTTTCAAGGTCATGGTTTTATTCCACTAAATAATCGATCAATTTTAATTTATAGAATGTTGATTTGATTAGAAGCATTCAATGAAACTCATATAAAATGAGATTCATAAGCACCACTAGATTTTTCAACCTCTTGATTATGATCAAGGAATTCATTATGTATATTTTTTTCCATGAATACAGAGAAATTACATATAGGTAAATATCCCATTAAACTCATCCAATTCTATAGTTTCAATTTCATCTTCATCTGTCATGTTCGTAATAAGAGTCTACCACTGATCTTATTTTATATCTAGATGGAAAAAATAAATAAATGAATATATAATGATCTGAAGAGTGAATAATATAGAATATATTATCATTCTTACAGATCCATTTGTTAAAAAACTAGTGGATAAGAAAAACCACTAAATAAGTTTTATATTGCATAATGAATGAGTCAACTGAAGGTTTCCCCCTCTTTTTCACATTTGGAACATTATCATTATTTATATATTGATATATTTTTGTTAGAATATAAATATTATTTTTCATTCCAAATACCATAATTTTTTCTTTCTTGTGTGTAAAATCATTTCATTTTCTGTCATACTCAATGTTCACATTTCTAAATTAGGTCCCGACGACTGACTAAAACTAGAAATAATAGCATCAGAATAAAATAATGATATTGGGAACACACATAATCATGGAAGATAATGTATAGGGTTTCAAACTAATGTCTCATGTAATAAATATATCAAATCATAGGATTTACCTAGGTTATTCATTTCCATTATATAAATTCATTTTGAAATTTCGTAAATAGTTTCTTAATTTGAAAATCATATACCCATGGAGTGTCATGATAGGTGTGAAGAATGATCCATTGTCATACACTAGGTGATGATGGATTCTAGATCAATGACCCCTTTTAATAGTTGATACATCTTGGTACCTTTATGCTAGAGCCACATCAAAAAAATTTATCTATACATCGATGTAATTTCTTGAAAACCATATTCTCTATCATTCACAAAAATTATTAAATAATTTAAATAATATAGAATTATCCCTATACATATAATTGGGGATATTCCTAGACATATACCTAGACATATACATAGGTATATCCCTTGGAATTTTACTAAATTATTTTTAATACTAATATCTCGATATTGACTAATCATTTTCCATGATACTAAATATAGTGACTCAAATATTTAATACATAAATATCAAATTGGTCTGGAGGAATATTTAATTAATTTATTGAATACATGACTGAGGAAGACAATATTTTTTATCCTATAGAGACTATAAATACATTATTATTCATTCCTGTGTGATCTTTAACATATCCAATAGTGAAATGCTCACATCGAAATCCTCCTAAGAGTACTCCACCTAATATGTTTTTTATAATATTGGGAAAGAAACATAAGAGAGGGTGACCTCAAATAATCAGTAAGGGTAAACATACGATATAAAAATATAAGATCATATAATGTCATAATATAATAATAAGTTCATATGATAATTAATGTTTCTCATTATGTTCATACCCATCCTATCACAAATCATAAGCATGAGTCGTGACATAAAAATTTTTCATTTCTAATCTCATTGCCCATAATGGTGGAAACTAATCATCAATAACAAATCAACAAAAATATTATTTCATTAATGTTTAGAACCATCATATATGTAGAAAACCAATTTAATATATTAATGTTAACTACCATGTCCATAAATATATTGGATCTTGACTTATCACAAATTTCCTTGTGGATAAGGACACACATGATTACTAAAGATGTCCTAGATTACCCTACACCCCTAAAATATCATGACCATCATCTTTTTTCCCATTACTATATCATTAGATATACATTTTTACACAAGTCATTGGAGGGATATATTGGTCCCACACACATCATATTGAAAATTGTATATTATCCTACCACAATATCATAAATCTTTTGTCATGTCATTACATCATCAGTCTTGTAAAGAAATTATGATTAATAAAAAATTAATCAATTCACCATATATAAACCCATGAAAAATGGGATTCATAAAAAATTACTCAATATACACATTAACATTACAAAAAAAATAAAGAGTATGGTTTTATTTAATAATATAAAAATTTAATCAGAAGAAAAATCCCAATATTTAATCATCGATAGAAAATGATTTTGAAATATCACTTGTAATCATAGTTCTAGAATATATCACTTCTACATTGAAAAAACTTTTTAAAATATAAATTTGTTTCAAAATTAATTTCATTAAAAATAAACTACTAAACTTATAAATTAATTATTTAAAATCATTTAATACATATCTTTAGGAAAATATCATTTTAATTTTGAAAATAAGTTTTCCAAAATGAAAATTTGTAAAATAAATATAAATCTATTTAATTAAAAATAATCCTTGAAACATTTAAAGGATGATTTAAAATAATATTTGGTAATTATATTTTAAAATAAAATTCTTTCCATACACTATAAAACAAATTTTATTTTCAAATTGTTTGTAAAAGAAACACAAACATTGTTTGGAAAATGACATGAAGATTACATTAGAAAACATTTCTAAAAAGGAAAATTCAGTAAATTATTATTCAATAAATCATTTTTAGGATTTAAAAACATTTTCGAATACATTTTTCAAAAATAATATTTTTACATATAAATGATATTCGGCTGAATTGGGAAATAAAGTTAGTTTTCTTTTAAAGAATAATATTTTCAAGTCTTTAGTATTTATATAGTTGAAAATAAAGGGAAACAACATTTCACAATGGAATAACTGGTGAGTAATATATTACACAATTTTATTGAGACATGGTTCATAAAATTCCATTATCATATATATAAACATCAAATATCATGATAAAAAAAATTATTGAATCATAAAACCCTTTCTTCATTTATATCATATTTATCAAAAAACCAATGAATGTGAGGTACACTAATGGATATGTAAAAATAATAATTTTCATGATAATGATCATAAAATACACTTCTGGGATTTATATACACCATATAAAATAAACATATGTTGAATATGGCATGGTGAATCATAAAAAAGTAATCTAACTTTATTCTATTTGTTTTAATGTCAAAAACACACCTAGGAATCCCCTAATAATGAATTCATTGAGAGATAATGGGAAGAAGAAGTCTAAAGGTCCCTATGTGATTATCTCATTTTTTTGTTCAAGGATCCAATCATGATACTTTTATTCATCATGGTTTATAGATGATGATAATAGTTTTCAAAATTGGATGTTGAGGGAGATACACTTGGATGAGAGGTGTTGGAGCATCTGGAGTGCGAAAAATCTATGAATCTATGAAATTATTCCAAATTCAAGTTTTATATTAGTTGTTCATTTCATAATTCTAGATATGAAATTACCTGTATTGAAAATGGTCAGATGGTTCATCATCACTTATAAGGCTCATGTATGGAACCTCCATTTCCTATACTCCCTAAAAGATAATAAGGTAAGGGTGGTGGGTGAGATAGAGGCCACCAAACTATGGTTATAATATCAATATGGACGGATCTAGTACTAATGGAATCATGTGGGTGTGCATTGGTTGAGATCATCATGTATCAATTATTATTTCATTTAGAGGGATATTTAGATGGGGTGAGTCTCTTGTAGTGGAGTCGAGAATGATGTTTAATGGAATACACAATGTCATTTTTACAACATTAAGCTGGAGTCAGTGGAAACATAATCAACATTGTTTTTGGGATCACTATATGGTAAGATTAAAATTTCAGCATCCATTTAATATATCATTAGAGAATTCCAGATTATCATTTGTTTTTTGTGTCCTTTTATCATTCATGGTTTTAGGGGAATAATGTGTTATATTTCCTTGCATATCGAGTGGCTAACTAGAATAAATGCTTATTATTTTCAATCATTGGGTCACATTCATATCCTTTTAGTTGTTTGGTTAAATAAGGTTCTATCGATTAACACTATTTTGAGCCATCATGATATGTTCTTTGTTGGCCCTTTCAAATCTTGCAATAAAAATTTAACATTATATGGAATATAGAATGTGTCTTGCAAAAAAATAAAAGTGATACATAAACCCCTTACCATATGTCTTGAAAACATTTATAAATGTTAAGAAAATATTTATAATAAATAAATTTTTATTATAATTATCTTAAATAGAACTAATTAAATATAAAATACTACATATGATTTATTTTTGACATTTTACTACCCATTAACTAACAATTACATGTTAATGTTGTGCTTCAGGTAATGAATCCTTTACATTTCCTATTTTTTTGGATTTTTATTTTGGATCATATTAAATATTTCAGGAATACATAATATCAATCATATTAAATAATTAGTAAGGTAAATGTAATTTATTTATATATTTATTTATATTTATTTAAAGAAGGTATATATAGAAAATGAAATACATTGTTCCTATATAAGGTAAATTTTACATTCGAATGAATGCTATTTCCATTTTACAAAATGAAAGAATGGGATAAATTAAAATAATATATTACCCTTCCATAATAATTTTTATGAAATATATATCACATATATTCATTAACCCTATCCATAATATGTTCCATGCAAAGGGTCTATAAATCACATAACTTTGAGAGGTGAAAGTCAACCATAAACATGAACTACTTTGTCATATTCCCACATAATGGAATGTAATAAGGCATGTTAAAAAAATTATCAATGGATTTTTCCCTTATTATACTAATGTTATATTATATAAAATGAATACATATCATAGAGATCTAAATAAACATATTATTATCATAAATAAAGAGTTGAATAAGTGATAATCAAAAAAAATTAATGAACCAATACCTATCAAAAAACCACTTGGACCTTGGAAAATATCATTAACATTTGGAATATTAATATGTCCAAAATAATAGTAACTTTAATTATGAATTATAAATAAAATCTCTGAATCTTATAAATTTAAATAATATATAAATGTATCATAGTGGATATAAATAATGTTTTTGAAAATAATATATTAAATACTAGTATTTTTAAACAAAATGAATTTTTATTTTAAATTATATAATTAATATAATTAAATAATTAATTACTTATTGACGTAAAATATATTTATAAATTAGTATTTTTTAATAGTATTATAATATAATTTTATGAAACTATAATTTGTTTTTCATAGAGTTGTAAAATTTAACAAAATATTAAAATTGTTATTTTTTGACTAAATGATGATTTAATTTTCAAAAAATAAATTTCCCATATATATAATATTATTTTCAAAAAATGGAGTAAATTTTTGAAATATATATATCAATTATTTTTTAGTGTTAATTTTTGTGATTTCTCTAAAATTGATGAGTTTTGGTGAATAGTGAAATAGGATAATTTCTGATATAAGTTTATACATGAATATCTAAGTCATTTTTAATTAATGGATAATTCAAGAATTTTTTTTGAATCCCCATTAACATTTTACTATATATATTTATGTTAATCAAAAATATTCACAGTATTGTGCCAAAATAATAAAATTATGGATATAATAAAACATCCATCTCCTCACTTATAAATACGAAACTTCTGCTACCGTTATCATCCAACTTCCATAGATGTGAATATTTTCCAAATTATCCCAATACTATTCACAAGTCTCTCCCCTATTTCCAATATTCTTTGGTTTCAAAAAATGAAAAATAAATCAATTTCCCTAAGAAGGATATCAAGGGGAAGAAGTTCAAAATGTAAAATCCTCATTCATTTTTATTTTAAGTATCTGTTAATTTATTTTTTTTCTTATCCTATCCATTCATCCTATATTCAAAAAACATGATAAATATAGTATCATATACATAATATAAGTTTATTATTTTAATGGAATATCTACCGCAAAACCCATTCTTATATCCCATTTATTCTAAAAACTAAAACATCATCCACGATGTCTCAATTTACCTCTATCATGGAGGATGCATTTTCATTTTCCATTACTATTATCAAGGTGGGTTTTAGAACCATAAATATTCCAAAATAATATTTTATTATATATATTATAAATAATAAAAATTTTTAGACAAATATATAAACCCTATATTAACTAAAATAATATAATTTTGTGATGTTCATCGAAACTGCAAAAATAAATTTTGTTATTTTCATTAATTTTTCATCAAGTTAATCATCATGAAATATTATAAACAAATAAAATATAAACAAATTTACACAATTTTATGTAAATTATGAATATATTTTTTAAATTATATAGTATTATTCCAATTTTATATGAACTTACAAACATGTATACAAGCGAAGAAATCATGAAAAACAAGTAAAAACACTCCAAAAAACTATGCAATTCAACTATATAAACCCAAATAATTACCATAAATAAAATTAATAAAATTATAATTAATAATATACCTATATAATATATTATATATTTATTTATATATAAATATAATTTAATTATCATGAACATTAATGTGTGGGAAGCATTAAGACATAAAGTAAGGGGATTGTCATACACAAATAAATTTCTTTGAGATATCAAAATTTCATTCCAAATTTTAGTATGGATTTTATTTTAATATTCATTAAATATACATTATGTATACATTCTTTATTATTTTATATAATTTTTTCTAAACAGATTTTATGAATAAAACAATGATTTTCTAATAGAACTCTTCTTTCTAAAACACATTTTGACTTCTCATTCCTGAATCGCTAGAAGGTATTCAGTTTTTATTCATTTTTGATAATCCCCCTGTTATAGCTTTCAAGGGAAACCGTTCATGTCTTGTAGTGTTTGTGACATTACAATACCCAATGATTGGAAATTAATTCATCCCATAGAATAACTACAAGAAATATCCCCTCCCCAAACTCTGCATTGTGATCAACTCTCCACCATTGTGTGGCTACTCAGCTTTCTTTCCTGTTTAGTGATGCACTGGCCTAGTACAAATGGAAAATATTATACCATCACAATATTCAAAATCCAATTTCTCTTCTATAGGAAATACTCATACTATGAATCCTCCTCTGGAGCTTGTTCCTTATTTTATTTTTCCAGTTTTTCATCTATACATAAATTGGCCTAAAGACCATGAGGTGGCCTGAAGGCCTTAAGGTGGCCTGAAGGCATTAAGGTGGCCCGAAATCCTTACTGACTTGAGGGAATGATTTTCATGAAGGCCTACAAGACCCCATTAATAAAACGGTGTCCTTAAGGTGGATTGCTCTTGTTTTTTTTTCCTATAATTACCTACTACAGTACATGTAACATTAAATTCTATATTACAAAAATAGTAGCCTCGAAATATGCCTCCACCCTGATACAATCATGGGTCTCATTGATACACCTGTGGAATTTTCACCAACTGGGTTGAGTCTCATGTTCTATTATTAAATATCTCAAGATTCATTCTTCTTCTCTCTATTGTGATGATTTTTATACAAAATATGATTCTCCAAATTCTAATTTGGTAACGAAGATTTTATTATTAAATGAATTCCTTATATTTCTAAATGTAATAAATGATCATTTAAAGGTTATGATTTTATGGGTTTACCAAGAATTATATAATTCTCCAATTCATTGGGTAACGTGATGTATCTCGTGAGAAAATTTGATATATTTGTGGATATGATTCTATATTTGTTCACTATGATGATGTTAAGTATATGAAAATATGTTATTCATGAACATTATTAATGATTTTTTCATATCTATGTGTTGTATTTTACTAGTAAGACATGATATTTAATTTTTATGCATTTTCACAGTCCACACACTTGTCTAATGCTTCACAACATGATAATGATGATGATCATAATCATATGTTATGGTGATGATTATTATTCTTATCCATGTTTTATTGGATCATGTCATTATATATCCTCTTAATGGGATTTTAGTTCACCCCATCATTTGGTATATATCCTATGGTGAATACATTTCCTAAAATGATAATGAGATCTATAAGGATAAATAGTATGATTTTAAATAAATGCTTATGTTTTATTATGCATAAATGTTGAATGGTTATAATTTTCCCATCAAACATAACATTTGGATCCTATTTTTGAAATACTATTTTGTTATTTATTTTCAACATGATGAAATTGTTATGTAATAAAAATAGGATCTCTATAGTTTGTATCAATGTATGGGTTATTCAATTTGGTAATTAGGATTACAGAGAGTTAGTGAAAACCCATATTGTGAGACTATGTATATGTAATCACCCAATAATCTTTTTTTTATAAAAAATTGTACACACAGGGATCCCATAAGATATGATATTATATTTCATTTAAAAAATTAAAAAAGTAGTTATTCATGAATTGTTTACATCGGTTTTGTTTAGACGTTTTCCACTTTCGAGAATGGTGGGAACTATAAAGGACCATGGGGAAACCCATGTGAGGGACAATGTAGTGAATGCTCGAACAACATCCAAAATGCCTTATGAGGTGGAGTTCAAATTTTTTAGTGGTTCTTAACAAATTATCTAATGAAATGAACAACAACGATAATTATTTGGAACATCTTTCCTCACCTAAGAAAGAAAAACAAGATATTGAATCCGTTATATGAAAATAACCATCGATAATAACTAGATATTTTGACCCACTTGGTATGGAATAATGGGATGAATCAATGGATAATATCTTTTGTATGATCCACTACTTTTAGAAATAGAATGTTTTTGTTGAGCCCTATGGAAGATTGTTGAATTCTTCCTATGATTGTTGTTTTGATAATCACAAATCATCGTTACTTAATCCGGTTGGATTTGTCATATACATAATCACAATCTCTTAGTGAATCTGTTTTTATTGGTTGGATAATGTCTTTATCTGTGCTTGCTATTGATTTCCAAGTATTCTGGAAGTCTTCTAGATCAAACAGACACTTTGTGTTCTGTCAAGACAATAGTCGCACTGATCCATATTAAAGGACAACGGTCGCACCGATCCATATCAAAGGACAACGGTCGCACTGATCCATATCAAAGGACAACGGTCGCACCGATCCATATCAAAAGAAAACTATCTCACCGATGCTGATCAAATGAGTCACCGATCATGACACACCGATGCTGATCAAATGAGTCACCGATCATGACACACCGATGATGATCAAATGAGTCACTGATCATGACAAACTGATGCTGATAAAATGAGTCACCGATCATGACACACCAATGTTGATCAAATGAGTCACCGATCATGACACGCCGATGCTGATCAAATGAGTCACCGATCATGACACACCGATGCTGATCAAATGAGTAACCTATCATGACACACCGATGCTGATCAAATGAGTCACCAATCATGACACACTGATGCTGATCAAATGAGTCACCGATCATGACACACCGATGCTGATCATCTGAGTCACTAAAGATGTATCACCGATACTGATCAAATGAGTCATCGATCAGGACACACCGATGCCGATCATCTTAGTCACCGATCAGGACAAACCAATGTCTAGCCACCGATGCTGATGCTGATGACCTACCGATCACTTGACTCACCCATAGTCATAAACAGCTATTTGAATTTCTTTATCTTTATTAAATCTAACCAATGGCCATATTAGGAATATTTTAATGCTCTGTCATTTATTTAATGAAGGTTGTTGGATGTCAGGGAACCGTACCTCGTACCAGTAAAAAGAAATCATTTCTTTTGCTGGAGCTTGTGCTATACATACAAGAAGTCCCTATTGGTGCAAAAATGACAATACATATATGAGTGAAAAGAGTGGTGGATGAGATAGTTTCAGAAGATGCAGAACCTCATACACACTCAAGATTACTCAAGAAGAGTTTTGTACATTCATGTGGACATTAAAGACCTTCATCGACTACATTGTTTCACTATCTCTGAACCTGGATGCCAAGCAGACGAAACTCTATTTTTCAGAAAAAAAACAGAAGAGGACTCAGAACCATTTCTGATAAAACTTAATGAGTCCAAAGCTTCACTGTAATCACTAGAGCCATTTCTAAACTCTACATCTCTACTCTGTGATTCATTATTTTACATTTCGGGCAGTGTATGTTATCTGCTGTATTTAACACACACACTGTCTCTTGTACTTTAACTGGAGGATCTGTAAATCCTCAGCAAACTCTTTACATCTTTCATTTCCCACAGTAATAGTGGTAGAGGTCATGTGTGACCTGGACAGTTGGTTGTTGTTGTTCTGTTTCCCACGAATAACAGTGGTAGAGGTCTTGGATCTGGATATTTGTACACTGTTGTGAACCCCGATCCAGGGTGTGGATAAAATTTACATAAATTGTTGAGAGGTCTAAGTCTCATCTTGAGACTGAACCTCTTGGTTATATCTGATATGCTATATCTTTCAAATTTATTATTTTTTATTCTGCTTCTAATTACTTTAAAACCAAAACTGTTTTAAATTCACTTAGATAATTAAACTCGCAAGTGTTTATATTAGTTGTAAATCAGTAAGTTAGTTTCAAAAGTTAATCAAATCTTCTGTTTTTATCAACTGGGAAATAATCAATCCCTATAGAACCCAACAGAACCTTTACTTTGATATAAATTCACTACAGTTTAATTCATTATTTTATTTGGGGTTTTTTAAGACAAAGTTTTTAAAACAGAAATTTTAATTGGAACTCAATTCACCCCCCTCTTGAGTATCCACTCCGACCAATATTTGGTATCAGAGGTTTCAAAATATTTTCTAAAGTACTCTATTTTTCAACTGTGATTTTAGTTGTATTTTAAAGTTCTTAAAATTTCTGTTATTTCTAAATTTTTATCTATTTAAAATCTTTGATTTAAGTAAGCTATCATGGATAATAGACTTGAAGGTGTTTCTACCAATAGACCACCATTTTTCAATGGAAACAACTATGCTCAGGGGAAAATCAAGATGAAAATTCACTTAGAGATCATGGGTTTTGATATTTGGACTGCTATAGAATCAGAATATAAAATTCCTATGACTGTTAGAACTACTTGGAATGAAGCTACTAAGGCTGCCTACAATAATAATTGCAAAGCTATGAATGCCTTGTACTATGCTTTAGGAGATGAGGAATTTAATAGAATATCTTCCTGTAAAACTGCTTATGAAATTTGGGATACCTTAGCTGTTTCTCATGAAGGAACAACTAATTTTAAAGAAATGAGATTGAACACTTATACTATTATGTATGATAATTTTAAGATGAATCCTGATGAACCCATTTCTGATATGTATCTCAGGTTTAATGAAATTTTCAACACAATTTCTTCTCTGAGAAAGGATGTTCCATCAAAGGAATAGATCATGAGAATACTGAGATGCCTACCTGAAAGATGGAGAGGAACTTCTGTCTCCATTAGAGAATCATGTGATATTGGTGAACTACCAGTCAAGGAATTAATTGGAAAGCTGATGATGTATTAATAAGAACTCAAGGTTAACAAAGAAGAAGAAGATGAACCTAGAAGAATGTCCATTGCTTTCAAATCTTCAACTTCAAAGAACAAAGATAAGGAGAATCTTCAAGCTATAAATGAGAGTTCAAGCTGTGAAGATAGTGAAAGTGCTTCTGACAGTGATGCTGAGATGGATCACATTGCCAGAAGGTTTAAGAAGTTTTATAGGAAGAAAAAGTTTTTCAGAAAATCAAACTACAGTGGTATGTATGAAAAAAAGGGACATTGGAAAAAGGATTGGAAGAAATCTGACAAATCAGATGAAGTTGTCTGTTATGAGTGAAAAATAAAGGGACACATAAAAGCAGACTGTCCAAAGTTGAAGTACAAGAAGAGGTATGAATACAAGGACAATAAGTTTAAGAAATCTATGAAGGCTAATTGGAGTGCTTCTAAGGATAGCTCCACTGAATCTGAAGTTTCTAAAACTGAACACAGAAATAAGGTAAACATGTGTTTTATGACAAACACCTATAAGGTAACATCTGAAACTCCTGCTTTAAATTCATATTATTCCGAATATGATTCTGACACAGAAAACATGTCAAAATCTTAACTATTTGAATACTATGATATGTTAGAAGAAACCTGTAATGAGCTGAAAGACAAATACAAAGGTTTAAAGAAATAGTATGCTTTAACTGTTAAACATAAATCTGATCTTGATATTGAAATGGAAAAGAATTCTCAGTTGCTTAAAGAAAACACTGAACTAAAATTATCTAATGAGCAACTCAAGAAAGACATAGAGAAATTTACCAATGAAAAACATACTCTTACTCAGATGCTAGGTAAGCAAATAGCACCTAGATACACTACTGGTATAGGATACCAACCTAGACAAAGGAAAATTACCAAAACTAGATTCATTCCTAAATCTGGACAGAATGTAGCTAGTTCTGAAACTTCATATACTTCAACTAGTTATATTAATAGTTACGGATCTAATAAGGTTTACATTTCAAAATTAGTTGATTCTAAAAATCTTATGAGACCCATTAGACAAATCTGGGTACCTAAAGTTTTATTAGATAACCTTTCTGGACCCAAGAAGATCTAGGTACCAAAATCATTTCCTATCTAAATTTGTTTTGTAGGGAACCTGCTTAAAGATATCCTGTAGAAAGACTTGGTACTTGGACAGTGGATGTTCAAGACATATGTTAGGAGACTTATCATGCTTTAAAATCTTAGTCAGAGTTGATGGAGGGTTTGTCACTTTTGGTGATAACTCAAAAGGAAAAATCATCAGCTTAGGCCAAATTGGTAACACTGACTCAGTATTGATTTCCAAAGTTTTATTTGTTGATGGACTGAAATATAATTTGTTAAGTATTTCTCAGTTATGTGATGATGGGTTTTATGTTAAATTTGAAAATGATTCGCTCAATGTTTTTATTTCTAAAAAAGTTTTAGTATTTTCTGCTTTAAGAAATGAAAACGTTTGTGATGTTGATTTAAATTCTTTAGCTAAGCAGAATATTACTTGTTTAAATGATTTTCATAAAGATTCTTGGATTTGGAACAGAAGATTAGGAAACTGCAATGTACACTCACATAGAAAACTTGTTAGGAAGAACTTAGTTAGAGACTTACCCAAACTTGAATTTCCAGTAGACAAAGTTTGTAATCCCTGTCAAAAGGGAAAGCAACATAAATTTTCTTTTAAATCAAAGAAAGAAGTTTCAACTTCTCAACCTCTCGAGTTGGTTCACATGGATTTATTTGGACCTTTCAGAGTTTCTAGTTTAAATGGGAAGCACTATGTCTATGTTCTTGTAGATGAATTTTCTAGATATACTTGGTTATATTTTCTAGCTCACAAAAGTGAATCTTGTTCTTGCTTTGTAAAATATTCAAAGTCTGTAGAGAACCTTAGTGGACTTAAAATTAAAACCCTGAGAAGTGATCATGGACATGAGTTTGAAAATCATGAGTTTGAATCTTACTGCTCACACAGTGGCTATAGTCAAAATTTCTTTGCCCCTAGGACACCCCAATAGAATGGTGTAGTATAAAGGAGGAATAGAACCCTACAAGAAATTACTAGGACTATTCTTAATGAGTATGACCTAACTATTTATTTTTGGGCTGAAGCTGTCAATACAGCTTGCTATATTATCAATAGAGTCTTGATCAGACCTGTTCTTAAGAGGACCCCTTATGAGTTTTGGAACCATAGGAAACCTAAGGTTAACTACTTCAGAGTTTTTGGCTGCAAAGTTTTTATTCTTAATACTAAAGACAATCTCAACAAATTTGCATCCAAGAGTGAGGAAGGAAATTTTCTAGGTTACTCTATTTCTAGTAAAGTCTATAGAGTTTTCAATTAGAGAACCAAATGTGTGGAAGAATCTGTTCACATAAAACTTGATGAAACTGGTCCACATGAACCTAAGACCTCTCTTGAAAATCTTGAAGATGATATCTCTGTTTTGAACCCTAATGATAAAGACAGTGGACCTATAGTTAAAACATCCAGTTCTGAAAATTTTCCAGAACCTGCTTCTGTTGAACCTCAACCTGTAGATGAATCTGAAATCTCTAGACCTACCTTTTCTAGACCAACTAGAATTCTAAAGAACCATCCTTTAGATGCTGTTGTAGGTAATTTAGATAGATTACTGACTAGAGATTCTCTAAGAAATCAGGTTTAACATCAAGCTTTTCTTTCACAGTTAGAACCTAAAAATATCAATGATTCTATCAATGATGAATTTTGGGTAATGGATATGCAAGAAAAACTAAATCAATTTGAAAGAAACAAAGTCTAGAAATTAGTAGAAAGACCTAAAGACACTATAACCACAGGCACAAAATGGGTGTTTTTAAAAAAAGTTGATGAATCTGGAAACATCCTTAGAAACAAATCTAGGCTAGTTGCACAAGGTTACAATCAAGAAGAAGGAATTGACTATTAGGAATCCTTTGCACCTGTAGCTAGATTAGAGGATATTAGGATCTTACTTGCCTATGCATCACATCTAAATTTCAAGTTATATCAAATGGATGTGAAAAGTGATTTTTTAAATGGTTTTATTGTTGGAGATGTTTTTGTAGAACAACCACCTGGTTTCTCAAATCATCATTTTCAAAATCAAGTTTTTAAACTTTCTAAAGCTTTATATGGTTTAAAACAAGCTCCAAGAGCATAGTATGAAAGACTTTCAAACATTCTTATTTCAAAAGGATTTACAAAAGGAATAGCTGATCCAACTCTTTTCATAAAAAGGATTTCAAAAGATGTGTTAATAGTACAAATCTATGTTGATGATATTATTTTTGGATCTTCTACAAATTCTTTATGTACTGATTTTTCAAAGGTTATGCAAAATGAGTTTGAAATGAGCTTAATGGGAGAGAATAAGTAATTTCTTGGATTTCAAATATTTCAAACTAAAGATGGTATTATTCTAAATCAAATCAAATATACTAAGGATTTATTAAAAAGTTTTGGTTTGGATAGTATTAACAAAAGTGATATACCTATGAGTACTACCTGTAAATTGGATGTTGATGAAACTGGAAAACCAGTTGATCAAACCAATTACAGAGGTATGATTGGGAGTTTACTTTATCTTACTGCTAGTCGACCAAATATTATGTTTAGTGTGTGTTTGTGTGCTAGATTTCAAGCTAATCCTAAAGAATCACACTTACTGGCTGTTAAAATGATTTTTAAATATCTTAAGTATACTGTGAATTTAGGTTTGTTTTATCCAAAAGGACAATCATTTGACCTAACTAGTTATTCAGATGATGACTTTGATGGATGTAATTTAGATAGGAAGAGAACATCTGGAACATGTCATTTACTTAGAAAGTTCCTAGTATCATGGTGTAGTAAGAAACAGAACTCAGTTTCATTGTCTACTGCTGAAGCAGAATATATTGCTGCTGGTAGTTGTTGTGCACAAATTCTGTGGATGAAACACAATTTATTGGACTATTGATTTGATTTTAAACATGTTTTAATTAACTATGACAACACTAGTGTGATCAACATATCTAATAACCATGTGTCTCACTCTAGGACTAAGCACATTGATGTCAGACATCACTTTCTAATAGATCATTATCACAAAGGTGATATATCCCTAGAATTTATTAGTTCTAAACATCAATTAGCTGATATTTTTACGAATCCTTTATGCTCTGAAAGAATGAATTTTATTAAACAAGAGTTGTGTATGACTGATCTATGAAACTGATCTGTGAAACGGATCTATGAAACTGATATGTGAAACCAATCTGTGAAACCGATCTATGAAACCAATCTGTGAAACGGATCTGTGAAACCAATCTGTGAAACTGATCTATGAAACCAATCTGTGAAACCGATCTGTGAAACCGATCTGTGAAACCAATCTGTGAAACTGATCTATGAAACCGATCTGTGAAACCAATCTGTGAAACTGATCTGTGAAACTGATCAGTGATCTGTTAAACTGATCTGTGAAACTGATCTGTGAAACTGATCTGTGAATCCGATCTGTGAAACTGATCTATCTTTCAATTAATTTTTATTATGTTGTAATTAATTAATTACTTTTATCTTTATTATGGAAACCCTAAATGGTGAAATAAATGATATGCGGCTATTTCTATTCCCCAAACCGTCAACCTTTCATTTTTTCCTGCCAAGCCTTATTTCCTCTCTTCTCCTCTACTTCGAACCTTCGAACTCCTGCATTCCCCAGAATCTTCAAATGGCTAAGCAAAAGAGACCAAGAAAAGGATCAGAAAGTCATGTACCTTCAAATAATGCTCGAGGCGTGTCGAGTAGTAACACTCAAAGATCATTAAATCCAAACCTAGAAACTCGGATTGTTGCTGTAGAAAAGGAAGTCAGTTCCACCTGGCTTTTGACAAGTAAGTCGCTGTTGTTACAAGTTTTAGAATCACAAGGATGGAAAGCCTGGTTCTCATATAACACTCGTGTATACTACCCAAAGCTAGTGCATGAGTTTTATATAAATCTGTAAGTTACTTTAGATGGTGTAGAGGCTTCCAGAATGTCTTCTATAGTAAAAGGAAAGAAAATATCTTTTTCATCTAAATAATGGGCTGAATGTTTAAATGTACCCCATGAGGGTCAGTATGAGGATTATGCTGGAAACATTCCTCAAACCATTGAATACTTCTCTTATGAGTTAGCTTTAGAGCTTTTGACTGGAAACAGAGAGTCAAGGAGAATCACAGGCTCAGAGTTAAATGGTGAATGTAGACTTCTCTTTATGTTTATTCAGCACCAAATTTTCCCCAGTAAATGAGATTTTTCTGCTGTAAAATACCAGGATGTTTTTCTATTGTTTTTACTAAAGACCCATGAGAAGATCAATTTGTGTAGATATCTAATGGCGCACATAGCTGGAATGGTGAAACCTTCTAAGAAATCCACTGCCCTGTTCTATTCCAAAGTGATCTCTTCTATGTTAAAGAATCTGAAATGTGTTGATGAAGCTGATGAGATAGCTGAATCTGATAGTGCTTTTTGTGTTAAGAAAGAAATTTGTAAAAGGATGAAAATAAATTGGAACCCATAGAAGAAATGTTGGGTTGCTGATGAGGACAAGTTGAATGAATCCTACAATCCCACTGATCATGGAAGAGGCTGAAGGGTTTGAGAGACCCTGGTTTGAAATCAGATGAGGAGCCAATTTATTCAGATGATGAGGAAGAAGTAGATGTTGAAAGGAATAAGGACACTGATGATTCTGGTAAACAAGGGATGGAAGAAGCTGAAAGAGAAGAAGGAATTATGTCACCTCCCGATAATAAGAGTGATCCTGATACTATGAGACCTAAGAGAAGAATAGACTTTGGACCTGCCAGACCACCTTTACCCTTACCTGAATCAGAACTAGTTCTTGGTGATGAAGAATCTAGTGACACTGAAGTATCTGACAGTGATGTTTCTATGAAGAATGGAAATGGGAATGGAGATGATGATGCTGATGATGATGATGATGATAATGATGATGATGGTGACAACCGACCAGTGGATGGTCTTGTTGTACCTCCAACAGAAACACATCAAACTGTACCAGAAATAAATGCCAATGGCAAGAGAGATTATCTAGAAATCAGTGGAAAAGCAAGTTATGATAAAACGATATATACTCTGTGTGCTGCTTTCTGGGATGATTAACCTGGTTTTTCTGTTTTGGGTTTAGAGTATTCTGAAGAAGAAGAGGAAGAATCAGAATCTACTGCGGTTATGAAGGAAAGACAACCAGTTGAGGCAAGGTCTGCTCATGTTGTTGATGCTACAGATGTTCATCTCCCTAGTTCTACTGTCTCTCAGTCTGATTTTGATAAGTTCAAAATTGAGTTGCTTGCTGCTGTGAGAGACACAGTCAGAGAAGAAATTTCAAATGCAATTAGACCAGACCTGGCCAATACTGGTGAGTTCATTGGTAGGCACATAGCCTCTATAAATCATATTCTGAAGGATCTACAATCTGACTTAGTTTCTTTATCAAACAAATTTAGATCAACCATATCTGGTATGATGGAAGTGTTAAGGAATCTGATTGAACATCTTAAGAAGTCTGATCTGAGAAAGTTGAAAGCTGAGATAACTCAGATACTTGTTCAAGAAAATACGGCCAAAGTAACCAAGATCACTACTCATGAGCTAGAGGCTCTAAGGGAGATTGTGCGTAATGAATTGGCCTCCATTAGACAAGTTCTCGATTTGGACTTGTTGAGGAAGATGAAGGAGCACAGTGATCACATTCATAATATGGTGACAGTATATTCAGCATATGTCACTAAATCTCAGAGAGATATCAATGAAAAGGTTGACCATTACATTTCAAAGATTTATACAAAGCATGAGATGACTGTGAATTTCAAAGTGTTGGCTAATAATCTAAAACTACCTCCAGTCACCAAAGCTTTCAAGACTCAAGTTCGTCAGTTGCAAGATTTTACTCCTACCTTGGAACGGTTCATGGAGAATAAGGATGATTTTGAGAAGGCTATGCAGTATGGTGCAGAAGTTATTCAGAATTTGATAAATCTTTTGAAGCCTTATCTGAATGTACAAGCCACCGCCATTGTGTTTCCTACTACTGAACCTATCAGTTCCTCTGATGTTGCTCCAAATCAGATATCCATTTCTCAAGCTCAATCTCAACTACGACCAGTTCCTCAGAAATCTTCTCAACCAACTAATACTTCTCAATAGCAAATCTCTGAGGCATCCTCTCCTCCACCTTCTAGAGTCATCTTACCACCTTTTCAAATTCTCCCAGTTCAACCTACCTCCATGCCTTCCAACTTACCAACCATTGATCCTTCTGACAAAGTAAAATCCCCGTTACATCCCATGAAATAGTTGTGTCTTATTGTTGATAGGGTGACCAGTGTTCTATTTGTACTTTGATGTACTTTGCTAAACTTTTTTTTTCTCTCTATTCTCTATGATGCCTTCTTTTAATATCTTCTTTATATGTTTTCCCTCCTTTTTTATTATCCCAAAGGGGGAGATTTATATCTATGGGGGAGAAACATACTATGGCAGGGGGAGCAATGTTTACATAAATATAAAAAGGTATAAATTCAGGGGAGATTTATATCTCATTGTGTTTTTCTGCCTTGCCACTATTATTGATGCTATATTATTTTTATTTATGACTATGATTTGTGATTATCAAAAAGGTGGAGATTGTTGAGCCCTCTGGAAGATTGTTGAATTCTTCCTATGATTTTTGTTTTAATAATCACAAATCATCGTTACTTAATCCGGTTGGATTTCTCATATACATAATCACAATCTCTTAGTGAATCTGTTTTTATTGGTTGGATCATGTCTTTATCTGTGCTTGCTATTGATTTACAAGTATTCTGGAAGTCTTCTGGATCAAATAGACACTTTGTGTTCTGTCAAGACAATGGTCGCACTGATCCATATCAAAGGAAAACGGTCACATCGATCCATATCAAAGGACAACGGTCGCACCGATCCATATCAAAGGACAATGGTCGCACCGATCCATTTCAAATGACAATTGTCTCACCGATGCTGATCAAATGAGTCACCGATCATGACACACCGATGCTGATCAAATGAGTCACCGATCATGACACACCGATGCTGATCAAATGAGTCACTGATCATGATATACCGATGCTGATCAAATGAGTCACCGATCATGACACACCGATGCTGATCAAATGAGTCACCGATCATGACACACCGATGCTGATCAAATGAGTCACCGATTATAACACACCGATGCTAATCAAATGAGTCACCGATCATGACACACCGATGCTGATCAAATGAGTCACCGATCATGACACACCGATGTTGATCATCTGAGTCACCGAAGATGTCTCACCGATGCTGATCAAATGAGTCACCGATCATGACACACCGATGCCGATCATCTGAGTCACTGATCCGGACACATCGATGTCTAGCCACCGATGCTGATGCTGATGACCTACCGATCACTTGACTCACCAATAGTCATAAATAGCTATTTGAATTTCTTTATCTTTATTTAATCTAACCAACGGTCATATTAGGAATATTTTAATTCTCTGTCATTTATTTTATGAAGGTTGTTGGATGTCAGGGAACCGTACTTCGTACATTCAAAAAGAAATCATTTCTTTTGCTGGAGCTTGTGCTATAAATACAAGAAGTCCTTGTTGGTGAAAAAACGACGAGACATATATGATTGCAAAGAGTGGTGGATGAGATAGTTGCAGAAGACACAGAACCTCATACACACTCAAGCTTACTCAAGAAGAGTTCTGTACATTCACGAGGACATTAAAGTCCTTTATCAACTACATTTTTTCACTATCTCTGAACCTGGATGCCAAGAAGACGACAGTCTGTTTTTCAGACAAAAACCAGAAGAGGACTCAGAACCATTTCTGATAAAACTTAAGGAGTCCAAAGCTTCACTGCAATCACTAGAGCCATTTCTAAACTCTACATCTCTACTCGGTGATTCATTATTTTACATTTCAAGTAGTGTGTGTTATCTGCTGTATTTAACACACACACTGTCTCTTGTACTTTAACTGGAGGATCGGTAAATCCTCACCAAACTCTTTACATCTTTCATTTACCACAGTAATAGTGGTAGAGGTTGTGCGTGATCTGGATAGCTGGTTACTGTTGTTCTGTTTCCCATGAATAATAGTGGTACAGGTCTTGGACCTGGACAGTTGTACACTGTTTTGAACCCCGATCCAGGGTGTGGATCAAATTTACATAAATTGTTGAGAGGACTAAGTCTCGTCTTGAGACTGAACCTATTGGTAATATATGTTGTGCTATATCTTTCAAAGTTATTCTTTTTTATTCCAATGCTAATTACTTTAAAACCAAAACCATTTTAAAGTCTCTTTGATAATTAAACTCGCAAGTGTTTAAATTAGTTGTAAATCAGTAAGTTATTTTCAAAAGTTAATCAACTTTTCTGTTTTGATTAACTGGGAAATAATTAATCCCTTGACAACCCAACAGAACCATTACATTGATATAAATTCACTACATTTTAATTCAGTATTTTATTTGGTGTTTTTTAAGACAAAGTTTTTAAAACAGAAATTTTAATTGGAACTCAATTCACTCCCCTCTTGAGTATCCACTCTGACCAATAGTTTTTATATCTGTTTATCATTTATATGGAGAGGTCAATCAATGGTGGGTGTTGAACAAGAACACCAAGGCAAAGTATATGGAGATGGATGAATTATATAAAATATTTTGGAACAAGTATTTCCCTATAATTCATCATACAAATATGGAGGGATAATTAATATAACTGAAGAAGAAATGAAGATTAATCTATCAAAACTTATGAAGAAAAAATAATAGGGTGTAAAAGGTTTTTAAGAGATATTGTGATAAAAATGATAAAAGTATTGTTAGATTCTCATAGTGGTTTGACAAAACCCTTTGAAAGGCTCTATAAATTCGAGGATATGGGATTTATGATGAATTTCTTCGACATTATCTCAATGTGGAGATGTATTATAGAGAATGATCCCATGGATTTGGAGATAAAAAGTGGGATATGGAGTTCCATTCTGGGGGATCACTTAAAAATGGTGGAAATAAAACTCAACCAATAATAAGTCATAAATGTGGGATGAATCATAATAGAAATTGACTCAGAGGGATGGGTAAATAATTCAAGTGTAAGAGAAAAGGCAACCATGATTATGAATGTTGGATAGATATAATGAATCCATCTAATATGATAGAGGATATGAGAGAAACAAAAATGATTCAATTATTAATCTATAGGTTACATGGGTATTATGAAAGCTTCATTCCCCCTAATAATTTGATTCTTTTCCTCCCCCTTCTTGTTTTCTCTCTTCTTTGGTTTCCTTATATGCTTACTTTTTTTATTAAAAATATAAAGATGATGATGCTGGGTGTTATGAAAGCTAGTTCACTGAACATAAAATCCTTTAGGAAATCATAATTGGCATCCACTATAGCCAAAACAGTAAGGAAAATATTATAAAATCACTACTACTAAAGTAGATAATGAAAATTAGTTCATACAAGTTACACTTCACATTCACTTGAAAATAGAAAATTTTTAATTTTATCATGGTCTTACGTATTTATTTTATATCGTCTACATTTTCTAAAACCACTGAATCAAATAAAAAATATCTTTTTGCAGAGATATCCGTAAAATGTCTGGATCTGTGATCATTAAAACCCATGTGATGGACTTATATCATGTTGGTTTATGTTGGAATATTCATAAAGATAATCTCATGATAATTCCATTTGTGTAATTCGACTCTATATTAGGCATGGATGGGATCTAATTATGTAGAGAACATATCAATTATTGGGAAACAGAAATGGATTTCTTTATTACAAACCATTCTATGATTCTCTGAAAATACAAGAGAGACTGTTAATCACCTTTGGAAAATCACCCAATTATGTTGGTGTTGATTCCCTTTGATAAAGCATACCTCACTGAAATGGTTGAGTTAATTGAAGGTATCATCATGGATGGAATTACTATTGTGTGGGAATGCAGTGTTGAATTAAAAAAAGAGTCACACAAACTTCCCCTATATCGTGATATTGAGTTCATTATAAAGATGATACCTAGATCATATCCAATCATAAAATTTCATCATAGGCATCCCTATATTGAACTATAGGATTTAAAGAAATAGAATAAAGAGAACTTAGTAAAAGTGTTCATATTCCCTAGTAACATTCCTTGGGGTGACCCACTATTCCTTGAAAAAAAATGATGGATTAATGTGGTTTTGTAGTGATTATCATGAACTCAATAAGTGGATCATAAATTAAAGTATCAACTTCTATGGAATTATGACTTTTTCAATCATTGTGAGGATTTTAGTACTTCCTAATAATGGATAATCATTCTGTATGTGATAAACTAATGTTGAAGAAGGAATATATTCATAAGAATTAGTTTTACACAAGGTATGGGAACAAGGAGACTCTACTGATTCCCTGATGACATATTATTTCCCCTCTAAACTTTACGTATTTTATGAATATAGATATCAGATGAAACCATGATATTTTTTTTGAATTTATCGATGATATTATCATATATACAAATAAAAAGGTGGAATGTTATGAACATATATGTATTGTTATGGTGAAATTATGGAAGGAGAATATTTATGCCAATTTTATCAAGTGTGACTAATGGAGGTATAATATCACATTCATGGGCAGATGATCATAAGTAGTGGAATTTCTATGGACCTTTAAAAACAAAGGTAATTGATGATTTGGTCAGACCCATTAGTGTTATGAAAATCTATATTTTTCATGGATTATCTGGGAACTAATGATGTTTTGTGTTAAATTTATCATAATTTGGTACCCCGCTAACAATGTTAAAAATTAAAGAGGTAAAATATTTCTGGATGGAATAATGTGGGGAAAGACTCAAGGAGAAATATAATAGTATAATAATATCACATTTACTCAGATTTCCCAACACAAAATAATTCTTTTTTTAATATATAGATGTGAATTAAATAAACAATATGGTTAAATACTCATTAATAATTATATATTGATTGCTTATGCCTCACAGTAGTTTGATATCCATGAGAAGAACTACCTGATGCATGATCTCATTCTAGAAGATGTTATTTTTCCCAAAATAAATATGGAAACAATACCTCTATTGCGAAATGTATGACATATATTTTCACAACCCATCCCCTGGGGCCCATTCCATTACTACCCCAATCAAACCTTCTATAGGCCAGGGGTTGGCGACTTTCACCACAATGGTGTATCCTTAAAACTGAAAGGCATTGAATTTAAATTGTACAAACACACAACCCAAGAACACAACATGATGAAACCATGAAGTAAAACAAAAGTAGCAAAAGAGTTTATTGAAATTAAATGGTCCAGAATACAATAACAAGAGAAAGATACAACAAAAATAGAAAAAAGTAAACATATACTAGAATCATCAACCAAGGATCCTACCTGAATGGTCAGTAAAACTCATTTATATAGCTATCCATGTCAACCATCAACACCGCCCACCATCAAGACCTAGCTCCCTGAGTCTCAGTCAAGTATGCATGTCATCTTCACAAGACACAACAATGTGCTGGTGAATCCCGTGCATGGGTGATTATAATAATAACTATTAGGGACCTTGAGACCCCCAGAGGTCTCTCAAAATTACACAATAGAAATATTAAAATCAAGATCTCAATCAAAAAGCACAAAGAAAAAGGCTCAACTTTAACTAGTTAAACAACCCAGAGTTCAAGAATAATGAATATTATCCCTAAGCTATATCATTTTATTTTGTTAGGATGTTTCCGCTACTGAACCATGAGGGATTTTTTCCATTGTCGATCCACACAAGGTCGTATATAGTTGATCCATGACTTGTAACGAACAAAACACTCATTAATGGAAATCCCTCTTGATCTAATTAAATGTCTCTTTATGTAAGGTGTTTATATAAAATGTCAACTTTTTTGAATTTATTTTGAGAATTGTGACCATTGCTAATATAGCTATTGAATAGTGATCACGTGATTAATATAAATATAGGGCTTTAATAATATAATTTACTCAGACAAAGGAAGAGATGGCCTCATCTAGTATAATTGCTCTATAAGAAGCTCATTTGTCAGATCATGGAAAAGAGGTGGTGTCCTTGGGCTTCACTCTTGACCAAGTCTAAGCCGAGCTTCATCATGCAAGCTCTAACTGAACCGTCTACGGGAGAAGTCGATGTTGATATAGATGACTATGCGTGCAATGTTATCCGAGCCACCCCAAGGTTCTGTCACCATCGCACACTTTACCCTTAGGCCTTATGCAGATGTTTTAAGGGGTTATGTAATAAATCCATAGTACTGTAGTTAGGTACATTTTTTTATATAATAATTAATATACTCTCATTTTATTATTGTTACCATGTAAATAGTTTTTAAAGCACAAATATTATTTTTTGTTAATGTTCAACTAAGAAATCCATTTTGATGAATTAATGGATTTTTGAATTAAATAATATTTTAATAAAATATTATTATTATTATTAAATTAATTTTTATAAAATATAAATGATCATATAATTTTATGAATGCAATTATAATTTTTATTAGGGTTTGGAATCCATTTTGGTTAAAACCACCGAATTTTCAATAAATGCCAGTTTTTATTTTAAAAGATAAAATTTACATATTTTGAAATTATTTTATATAAAATTAATATTATTTCTAGGATAAGAATGTTGAAATTGTCCATCAGCTAATATTTTATAATTTTCTGAGATAGTCAAAATTTTGGGTAAAAATTAAATATTTTTTAAATATATAATGTGTTTTATGACATCATAATGACCCAATATTGATGTAATAAAATACTATAAACCACGGGTTTGGACAATATATGTTTTACCATTAAAATAATTTGATTTTGGTTTTGTTTTATTTATTTAGAAGGCATTAGTGGACCCTTAAAAGTCTTATTAAACATTTTGTCCTTTTAAATTATTTTCCTAGGGAGTGTTACTCACCTCCACATAAGAAACAATATTTTTTAAGATTTTCAGACTTTGTCCTTATAAAATATATTTTTTTTAATACCCTTTTCCAAAAACAATTGGAAAAAATCATGGGCTGGTTTGTGGTTTGGATTAGTTTAATGTGAGGGTCCCAAACCAAAATAATAAAGAATTCTCTCACCTTTCCAATATAAACTGACCCATGCTCCCACTTCCTCCTCACTCAAAGGCTTTGGAGTTCATACAACCTCTTAAATCCTCTCTCTATAATCCTCCCAAGTTTTCTGAAACTCCCAAAAAGCCTCTCTCAAGCCTCTCTCAAGCATTTGGAAGCATACTTCCAAGTAATGGTTTTTCTTCCTTTCTCATTTTTGTCCAATATTCATTAAATTTATATGCACTTTTAATTTCAATTGTAAATGTTGGGGTATGGTTTCAAACACCTCCTATACTTCCCTAATTATTTTTGGATGGTTGGATACCCCTTTATCTCTAATTAAATGCCTCCCATGTACACCTGTTACTATACCCAAATTCCGAAAGGAATTTCTCTCTCATCATTTTCATTCAAGAAATTCTTTTATATCCTGAATCTAATTTACATTAGATTTTTTAGTACATATATCTATATGACACCATTACTATCAATGTAATGTAAATATTATAAGACACACATTTCTCTCTCATCAACCATTTTTATGAATTCTTAAGTCATGCTGTTATGATGCCGAAATTACATCGATTTTCCAAGCCAATGCCATTGTGTAGTGAATACCATGCCCATTTCTCTATCAAGGGTATTCACCATTATGCACATTTAATTATTGATTATAAATATTCATGTATGAATTCCACAGTCCTTTATCCTGTAATAAATGATGAGGTTTTATGAATCCAAGTTATATTTTCCATGTGGCACACTTGTGCCTGAAATGAAAGGATTAAGAAGGGTGTGCCCTTACAATGCTCCAATGCATTGGGTAATGTATTGTATCATGATACGTCATGTGTAATGAGTGTTGACTCATGCTAATTCAATTTCAATGAGGTTTTACTCATGCTTCATTTCAAATTTGGGTTACTCGTTCTCCATGTGCAATGAGCCTTGGATTATGTTAATTCCATTTTAAGTGTTGTTGTCACATGTCCATTTTATGATTATCATGATTTATAATGCCTTTATGTTTATGTCTCTCTTGTGATTTATTGATATGCCTATTGTCTAACATTTATTGTATTTCTCATGTTATTCCATTATTATTCCCCTACAAGGCTTTATAGATCACCCTTTTTATGCATGTCCTCAGGTTATCCCATGCAATGACAAGTATGAGGGAATGTAGTGGTCATGTAAAAGAAGTTTTCATTAAAGATGTTGTTTTTTTCATGTTTTAAGTGGTTATGTAATTATAATAATACCCAAAGACACTAGACCTTTCGATCGTCTATGTTGAATCAAATGAATTTTATGTAATAAATTATGTTTAATTGTGTAATAAAAGAGCAGGTTGTTATAGTTGGTATCAGAGGATAGGTTTAGTTATTTTTTGGATTAGGATTAAAAACCCTAGTAATGCCTTAGAGACATGAGCACGTATAATAAAAACATCCCAATGTTTTGGTGAATACTGAGTAAGTGGTTTATCAAGAAAATACATCCTCGTCTGGATACGAGTAGGTAGAGGCGGCTCTGGCACAGATGTATCCTAGGGGTAGAATCTGAAAAAAATACTTTGAGCTAAACTCGAACGAGAACTGGTGCATGAGAATAGGTCTTGCTGCACTTTTGGTTACAACTCTCCCAGGGGATATTCTTTGGTAAATTCTCAAGCATATTATGAACCATTGTTAAGGGACAAAAATTCCCTAAGAATATATGTTATAAAGTAGGTCATGGATAACATAGACTGAATCCAATAGATTCATATTTTAAAGAAATAAAAGTTATTTATAAGCCATCAGTTTTGTCCTTGTATTACCCTTTATGTGTTACCCCTAACTTTCCTTTTATTCCAGCCAATGGCTGGTAATAGGAGGACTCAGGCTAACAACTGATGTAATGATCAATGTGAAGACTGTACTAATGAGATGCCCAATCCAATGGGAGCATTAATTGCAAACTTTATCATGCTTCTCTCTCAGATAACTCAAGCATTTAATAGAAACATGGGTCAAGAGGAACGTCACCCCCCCCCCCACAAAGAAAGAACAACTCACTATAGAGAGTTTCATGAGACAAAGGCCTCCTACTTTTAAGGGATCATATGATCCCTCAATCGCTGAACAATGGACCAAATCTATTGAAAGGATCTGCTCCATCCTTTTATGTTCTAAACATGATATTTTTATCCTAGCTACTTATCGTATAGAGGGTGAACCTGATCAATAAAGGACGTTGATCAAAAATACAATGCATGAGGAGAAGATCGAGGATTGAACATTCTAACTATCCAACACATGACCTCAAGTTGGCGGTAGTGATATTCGCTTTGAAAATTTGATGACATTTTATCTTTGGGGAGAAGTTTTAAATATATATGGACCACAAATTCCTCAAGTATATATTCACACAGAAAGAGTTGAACATGTTCCAATGAAGATGGTTAGAGCTAATCAAATACTATGACTGCTCAATCCATTACATCCCTGGGAAAGTGGACAAGGCGGATGATTCCATAAGTAGAAAGGAACCACCAATTCTATAATTGATGAGAATTGAAAAGATCCAATCATATTATATTTGATGAATATGGACATGGGAATCATAATGAAGGTAACATCATCAATCCTTTCACAAATTATTTCTTAACCGTCACTTTTGGAAAGGTTAAATAATTCTCAAAAGAATTATGTGGGAATTCAGGAAAAAGTGTTAGCTATCGGAAAAGGGAAATCCTCTGAGTTTAATGTTAATGTAGAAGGGATTGTGAGATTTTTGAAAAGACTATATGTCTCATCAAGTCCAGAGATGAAGAAGAAACTTTTGGATGATGCACATAGTTCAAATTTCTTTATTCACCTAAGAAACACAAAGATGTATCATGATCTCTGAGAGCATTATTGGTAGGATAATATGAAAAAAGAGATCACTGAATATATATCAATGTGTCTGTTGTGTCAGAAAGTGAAGGCAGAGAGGCAGATGACTAAAGGGATGATGCAACAATTCTGTATACTAGAATGGAAATGGGAGAACATCACCATAGACTTTGTCACTAGACATATGAAGATATCCAAAGGAAAAAATGAAATCTGGGTTGTTGTGTATCATCTTAAAAAGTTTTCACACTTCATTGTTATTAGGGAGGATTTCTCATTGGTTCAACTGGAATGAATATATATCAGTGAAGTGGTAAGGCCGCATGGAGTACCACTATCTATTATGTCTGATTGAGATCCAAGATTCACCTCTATGTTTTGGAAGAGTCTTCAACATGCTCTAAATACTGAACTGATCTTCAGTACGACCTATCATCCTCAAACTAATGGAAAATCCAAGAGGACTTTCCAAACACATGATTACATATTGAGAGTATGCTCAATGGACTTTAAAGGGGGATGTGATCAACATCTTCCTTTGGTTGAGTTCTCTTATAATAACAGTTTTCACTCGAGCATCCAAATGGCACCATATGAATCCCTTTTTGGTAAAAGGTGTATAACACCACCGTGTTGGGATGAGGTCGGTGAGCATAAGTTGCTTGGACCAGAAATGGTCAAATTAATGGAGGAGAAGGTGAAAACCATTATGCAGCCTATCAAGGAAGACCAGAGTTGATAGAAGAGTTATGTAGATAACAGTCGATGAGACCTTGAGTTTAATGTTAGAGACATGGTATTTATTCAAATATCTCCATGGAATAAGGTCATGGGGTTTGGAATGAAAGGTAAGTAAAGTCCAAGGTACATCATCCCCTTTGAGATTCTTGATCGTGTCGGGGGTCTGGCCTTTCGACTAGCACTTCAACCTACCATGGCCGAGGTACATGATGTCTTTCATGTATCCCTATTAAGGAGATGCTGGGGAGGGGATTTCCTTATAGATAGTCTGGTTTAATTCCCAAAGACCTTCGGGTCACGTAATCTCTTAAGCCTACGGGCCATGTAATCTCTAAGCCTATGGGCCTTATAAGGGTTCCCCCTCATCCCTTGAAAGGGGGGTTATCAAAAAATAAATAAAAATGAAGGCCTTCTTCCCATTCAGCCAGTTATCCCTCTTAAAGAAGTATATACCATACCCTTCACATGTACTCTCTTAAGATGTGGTACATTTAGAGGATGATCTTATTTATGAGGAGAAACTGGTGAAGATGTTAGATCGTAGAGAAAATGTTCTACGAAAAAAACAATGCCCCTTATCAAGGTGTTGTGGTGAGACCCTACGTTTAAAGAAGTGACATTGGAATCAGAGAAAATGATGATACAGAGTTACCCACATTTGTTTTAGTGTGGGAAAAGGAAATTTCGAGGGAGAAATCTCTTAAGGGGGGAAGATTGTAACAACCCAAACTTTTATTAATGGAAATCCCTCTTGATCTAATTAAATGTATTTTTATGTAAAATGTTTATATAAAATTTCAACTTCTTTTCTTTTCTTTTATGAACTGTGACTGTTTCTAATATATCCATTGAACGGTTATCATATGATTTGTATAAGTATAGGTCTTTTACAATCTATTTTACTCAGACAAAGGAAGAGAAGGCCACATATAGTAAAATTGATCCATATGAAGCCCATTTGTCAGAGCTCATAAAAGAGGTGGTTTCATTTGGATTTACTCTTGACCAAGAACAGGCTGAGCTTCAGCATGTCAAGCTCGAACAGAATCATCTCCGAGAGAAGTGGAATTTGATAAAGATCACCACGCGTGAAATGTTATCTAAGCCACCCCAAGAGTCTGTCACCATTGTACACCTTACCCTTAGGTCTTATGCAGCTATTTTAAGGGGTTATGTATCAAATTCCTAGTACTGTGGTTATGTAACTTATTTTTGTATATAATAATGAATATACTTTTTTTATTATTGTTACCTTGTAAATAGTTTTTAATGCACAAATAGTATTTTTAGTTAATGTTCATCTAAGAAATTTATTTTGATAAATTAATGGAATTTAGAATTAAATAATGTTTTCATTAAATATTATTATTATTATTAAATTAATTATTAGTAAATATAAATGATCGTAGAATTTTATGAATGCAATTTTAATTTTTATTAAGGTTTGAAAGCCATTTTTTTCAAAACCCATGAATTTTTGATAAATGTCAGTTTGTATTTTAAAAGTAAAAATTAACATATTTAAAAAACTATTTAGATAAAATGAATATTATTTATGGACTTGGGACATTGAAATTATACAATGGTGAATTTTTCATAATTTTCTGAGACTGTCATGTTTTTGGGTAAAAATTAAATATCGTTTAAATATATAATGTGTTTTATGACATCATAATGACCCAATAGTGATGTAATAAAATACTATAAACATCATGTTAGGAGAATATATGTTTTAACATTAAAATAATGTGGTTTTGGGTATGTTTTATTTATTTTTAAAAGCATTATTGGACCCTTCAAGAGTTATTAAATATTTTGTCTTTTTAAATTGTTTTACTTGGAGTGTGACTCACCTCCACATAAGAAACCCCATTATTTTAATACGTTCAGACTTTGGTCGTATCAAATATTGTTTTCCATTTCTCTTTTAAAGAAACCATGGGCAAAAACCATGGGCTGGTTCGTGG
Organism: Viscum album; assembly: GCA_963277665.1. NCBI lineage: Eukaryota > Viridiplantae > Streptophyta > Magnoliopsida > Santalales > Viscaceae > Viscum > Viscum album. Next base: position 762,134,998 of record OY728119.1, on the reverse strand, counting down.
TTTGGATTAGTTTAATGTGAGGGTCCCAAACCTAAATAATAATGAATTCCCTCACATTTCCTATATAAACCAGCCCAATCTCCCACTTCCTCCTCATTAAAATCCTTGTTAGATCATCCAAAATCTTCCCTACTCTCAATAGAATCTTCCAATGGTTCCCTAATCTCTTAAGAAGCCTCTCTCAATCCTCTTTCAAGCCTTTGGAAGCATACTTCCAAGTAAGGGTATTTCTTCCTTTCTCGTTATTTTCCAATATTCTTTAAATTGTTATACCATTTTAATTTCAATTATAAATGTTGGGGTATGGTTTCACACCTCCCCCATACTACCATATTTATGTTTGAATGTTGGGGGACCCCTTTCTGTCTAATTAAATGCCTCCTAGGTACACCCGTTACTATGCCGAAATTCGGAAAAGAATTTATCTCTCCTCATTTACATTCAAGCAATTCTTTTGTATCATGAATCTGATTTCCATTAAATTTTTTGGGAAATGTATCTATATGAACCCATTATTGTCCATGTAATGTAAATATTATGAGAAACCCATTTCTCTCTCATCAACCATTTTTATGATTTCTTACGTCACACCATTACGCTGCCGAAATTACACCGATTTTTCAAGCCAATGTCATTGTGTAGTGAATACCATGCCCATTTCTCTATCAAGGGTATTCACATTTATTCACATTTACTTATTGATTATAAATTTTCATGTATTAATTCAACATTCTTTAATCATGGAATAAATTATGATTTTTTTATGAATCCATGTTATATGATCCATGTGGCACACTTATGCATTAAATGAAAGGTTTAAGAAGGGTGTGCCCTTAGAGAGCTCCAATGAATTGGGTAATGAATAGTATCATGATACATCATGTGAAATGGGTGTGGAATCATTCTAATTCAATTTAAATGAGGTTTTACTTGTTCTTCTTGTGCAATGAAGATTTACTCATGCTCCATGTGCAATAATCCTTGGCTCATGCAAATTCCTTGTTAAGTGTTGTTGCCTCATTTCCATGTTATGATTATCATGATTTATCATGCCTTTAGTTTTATGCTTCTCTTGTTCTCTATTTATATGCCTATTGTATAACATGTACTGTATTCCTCATGTTATTCCATGATTATTTCCTTACTAGGCTTTATAAAACACCATTTTTTATGCATGTCCTTAGTTTTTCCCATGAAATGATAAGTGCGGGGGTATGTAGTGGTTATGTAAGGGAATGTTTCAACAAAGGTGTTGTTTTTTGAATGTTTTAATTGGTCATGTAATGATCCTATGCCCCAAAGACACTAGAACTCTCGATCTTATATGTTTTATAAAGTTAATTTTATGTAATAAATTATGTTTAATTGAGAAATAAAAGAGCAAGGTTGTTATATGACTAGTCGCTCTATGGCCGGTCCTTTTCAGGTCATGCATTGTTGATCCACACAAGGTCGCTAGAATGTTGATCCACACAGGGTCTCTTTGATGCGGATCCACACAAGTTCATTATATGCTTATCCACATCGAACTGCAAAGATGCTGAATAACACAGGGTCGCTAAGATGTCGATCGACACAAGGTTGCTAAAATGTTGATCCATAGAGGGTCCCTAAGATTTTTATCCACACAGTGCCTATATGGAGGTTGATTCACATAGGGTAACTATGATGTCGATCCACACAGGATAACTACTCAAATAAGATCCATCCACAGGATTCCCCTCACCTGGTGCACTTGAGTTTGGTGGTGTATGCTCTTCTAGACGTCATTCGTGCCTCAAAATCTACAAAGATCTACAAAGAAGTAACCCAAAGGACTAACATATCATAAGTATTCCAACGCAATATACTTCGTGAAAACCAGATGCCATGTCTATGAGTTTTAGGAATTTTAGTGTTGAGAGTCCCATTAGATTCTTGTATGATCCTCCTCGGTCATACACCAACATTCTCCATAACCAAAGTGATGTATCTCAAATGGTTCGTCTCACTCCAACAATCCCAGCACTGCAAACAATTCGTCAAACAGATTTCAGGTTCGTAGGATATGTCTCTCTAATCAAAATTAGGCCTGAAAGGGGTCTGAGTCCAATTCGTCCTGGTCAGACCAACCTGGCCTAGGCTAGCCCAACCCGGTTTTGGTTGGCCCAACCTTGTTCGAGTCCGACCCGGCCTAGCCCACACCGGCCTAGGCTGACCTGGTTGGCAGGGCCATGGTGGCTCAACCTGCATAGTCGCAGACTAGCTCGGCCCGCTTCGGCTGCGCGTGGCCCGCTGGCCGGTTTGGCATGCTAGGTGGCATGACACCCAGCCGGTGGACCGCATGGGGAGGGAATCCACACCCCCTCTTTCCTGAATGGCTCAAAGAGTCCTCCAACTCCTTAATTGGCAACGCCATGTGGCACTGCCCAGGCCATCCCCAGGACCCACATGGAGTAGGTCCCTTTCTGCCGCGACTTCAAAGCTGTTCCATGCTCGCCATGACGCATGATGGCGTGGCGCCTCCCCCTACCACGAATAGACATTTCTGGCCACCCCGACTATCTACCACAGCGCCACCACCTTCTGCTGTGAGACATCGGTGGGCCACTGAGTGAACTACACTGGTCAGGTTTCCCTTTTGATTGCACCTACAGTCTACTTGAGATGTCTTTGTTGCTACTCAGCTTCTGGATTCAATATTCTGTCATATTGTAGGATTTTCCCCCAAAGAACGCAACAATTACGAAGCATCGGAGGGCCTCACCTTGTTCGTTTGGCACATGCCCTCTACGTTAACATCCGAATAGGTGGTGGAAATTTAATTCATCAAAGATAAACTTTAATAAACCCCTTACCTTGTAAAAGGAGGTGACTTCATTGTCATGGTGGGATAAAAGTTCTCATTGGATGAAGTTGCTAGCATTCATTGATCCTGGATCATTGGCGCCCAAGCTTCCGTCCTCTACTAGTGGATGTTTCAATGGTACATTTCCAGAGGTTACTCGCTTGATGAGGTCATATTAAAAACCACATCTTGAGATCCATTTAAATAGATGTATGATTATTGATTTACACAAAAATAATTTAATGAGGATCATTAATATGTTAATTAATGCACTCTCATCTCCCAATGGAGTGTTTTCAAAATAAAAGGGTCAAGCTATTAAATTTCTTGAAAACTGAGCCGTCCCACCATCGCTGCTCAATAGTTGGAAAAAAATAAATAAAAAATTTTAAGTTATTTTATAATTATTTAAAAAGTCTAAAAACTATCTTTTTATTTGGGCATACAGTGGTTGAGGTGAAGCCTCTCATAAGAAAATCTCGGTGTTGTTGAATCAATTGTGTCCTTAGATTACAAATCTGAGAATCGTATAAAATGTTAAAAAATGTCTCCTGTATGTTTAGTTAACGTACCATAAATAAATTTCAAAAATCCATTCTAGGCACACAGGTCCTCGGAATCAAGCACCGTAAATTTTCGTAGACTCATAATAAACTCTAATAATTTAAAAAATTATATACAATTTCTGGGTCTTTACATTCTCCCCACAATAGAAATATATGTCCCAAAAAGATACAATAATACAAGGGGATAGATTGGGGTACTGAACACGTATCTGAGCCCCCTACTCGTATTTGCTTTCATAGAGATTCTCACGCTTCAAACAAACTCGCAGCTAAAGAATCGACTTACCATGAAGAAACTACTCATATAAATCCTCTACCTCCACTGAGAACTCTGCAAATGTCACCCCATCGTCATTTTCCAACTCACCCCAGTCGATAACGTGTGATGGATCATGCATGTACCTCCACAGCTGCGACTCATGGAAAACATTTTGCACCTGGTGTATCTGCGGGGGAAGAGCTGGTTGGGATGCCACCTCGCCTACTCTGTCGAGGATCTGGAAGGGTCTGTTGAACCTTAGAGATAGCTTGTCGCCCAGTCTGAACCTTCATAATCCTTGTTGGGGTGAGACTCATAGGAAGACATGGTCTCCTTACTCGAACTCCAAGGATCTCCGTCTCCAGTCCGCGTATGACTTCTGCCTGCTTTATGCAGTCTTCATCTTCTCTATGGTAGCAGGTATATACTCTATACCCATAAGTGATGACTCTCTTAGGTTGTCCAACATAGACCCGATCTTCATGGTCACCTATACAGGGCCTCAAACAGATCCATGGAGACGTTAGAGGGGTATCTATTGTTGTATGATAACTCCACTGGTGGAAGGTGGTCCTCCCAACTACTTCCAAAATTGAGGACACAAGCACGAAGCATGTGCTCGAGTGTATGTATGGTCAACTCTATATGACCATCTATCTTTGGGTGAATGGTGGTGCTCAAATGTAGATGAGTCCTAAATGCCTCCTTTAAACCCTTCCACAAATGGGTTGTAACAAGAGCGTTGCTATCTAAGGCAACTATCGGTGGCACCCATTGATGTCATACAATCTCTTATATGTAGAGACGTCATATGCTCTCAACTGATCCCTTCTCTAAAATGGGTAGGAAGTGGGCCGACTAGGTGAGTCGGTCAATGATCACCCAAACGGAATCGTGGCCCCTAGATGTACATGGTAGCCCTGTGACGAATTTCATGAAGATTGTAACAACCCAAGTATTTCTAAAAATAAATAAAAATGCATGGAACGTTTTTTTATGTAGACATTTCTAACTATCCTTTAAAACATACTTTTTCCACTTATATGTTTTGAATTTCAAGAAACTTTCTTCTACAATTGTGTTCAGTATGTTATTTAGAGTCTGTGGGAATCAACTTGTTTTTTTGGTGAATAGTAACATACCCTTAGGTATAGTAATATTAATAGTAATATAACCCTAATGAATAGTAAATTTTATTATTATTTTATTTTCTTAAGGATTTATGATAATAACATCTAAGTTAACTTTTCATCATGATATAGAAGTTGTTTTAGAATTAGAGTTGTTATTTTTTGAATTAAGAATGCTTTTATTTAAAAATTAAATTAATAATAATTAGAAATTTAGTTTCAAAAAATGGCCAACATTTTCCAATTCTACATGTCGAAAAATGGATGGGGTAAATTCTTGGGATTTTTTTGAAATTCTTTAATTTTCGGTGAAAATTGAAATATGAAAAAATACCATATAATCAAATTATCAGTAAAATACACTATTTAAGACATCGTAAGTGATGAAAAGGCATTTGGTTCGAACTCACATGCCAATATCACTATTTTAGGTCACATGAACTATGACTATTCATAATCTTGGGAAAAAATATTATAATGATGATTAAAATAATGAAAAATACCCCCTCTCCTACACTATAAATACTACTCTCAATCCCCTCTTCTTCCCACACCTCTGAAGCCTTGATCCATGCCTATGTTCTAACCAATACTCCTCCCAAGGTTCTTCCTTGCATCCTAGAACAACGTTTCTCCCCAAAAGACCCAAACCAAAGCCCATAAGAATGATCTCAAGGAGAAGAGATCAAGAGGTAAACATCCTCTTTTATTTTCCTTCTTTTATTTCATTTTATGTTATTCACTTTCATTATCTTTGGATTATGTTGGGATATTTCATTCCATATCCCCCTTACTTTTCATATTTTCTATGAGTGATGAGATATTCCCTTTCTCTAATCAAGCGATTTTTTAATGAAATTTAAAGAGACGCCGTTAGGCTGCCGAATTTTCATGAGAGTTTTCTCAAGTTTTATTTTATTTCATTATTCATTTTCTTCTTTCCTCACCCCCTCTTATCCAAGAGTCATGAAATCTCTAGAATCTTGTATGTTCTGGATGTTATCATGTTCATGGATAATTCATCATCATTATTCTCTTCCTCTCCCAGTTATTCCGGGCGTTAAAACATTGTATCTCCCTCAAATTCATTGGGTAAAGATTTATATCTCATGAGATACACATGGATGGAACGGCAGGTTAAAACGATTCAGTGAAACATGACTGAAACAAGGAGTGAACTCGGTTATGAAATGGACTTTTTCCTCTAAGATAGTCTTGGAAATGAGTCTTGAATACTATGAAATGTGTTTCTATGATTATGTGTGTATGCCACAAAGCTTCGTCATTTAAGTTATGATTATTGGAATTACATTTCACTTCTATGATTTATCCGATGTTATGATCTCTTTTGCAGGATAAGATTTTCAAAATGTTATGTTCTTATAAATATGATATGTTTTATATTTCTTTTGTTTACCCTTACTGAGCATTTGAGCTCACCCTTTTGAATGTTTTCTTTTCCCTAGGTCAGGAAGAAGGATATTAAGTAAGATATACCAAAAAGGGACTCTGGATATGATGAAATAAATGGGATACAACGTAGATGATTTATGAACCAGTTATTTATGTTTCCCAGTTTCTAAAGACATTATACCTATACGGTCCTTTCATGGTTTTGTTCTATGTTGTAATAATTATGCTTTAATTTTGAAGTAATAACCATGTATGTAATGTATGGTTCATTATAGTTGGTATCATAGGAAAGGTATAGTCAACCTTTGGAAACTAGGATGTGAAAACCTTAGTAAGAAACCTAAGGATATGTCTAAGCATAGAACACAATCTTTGTGTTTTAGAAATGGCCATGAATAACCTATGATAAGACCTTAAGTGTGAAATTTTATTCTTGATTATGTGGTCTTCCTATTATAATTAGTGTTGGTCACACTATTGTTCTTGGTTTTAGTCAATGGATGGAACCCGAAGGAACCTTGTTAATGCGGAATGCAACGGGCAATCCAATGATTGTCCCCCTGAGCAACAAAACGTTATGGGAGCTGGAATGAAAAATCTTGTGGCCATGATCACATAACATTCTCAAGCTATGAATCATGCAGGACTTCCAAATGAGTAAAGGAAGGATCAACATTCTGTTGAATCCTTCATGAGGTAGTGTCCACCTTCATTCAGTGTGTCTTCTGATCCATTAGTGGCTGAAAAATGGATCAGTACCACTGAAAAGATATTTTCAGTTCTTCAATGTTCTGAACATGATAAAGTCATCATAGCAGTGTATCATTTGGAAGGTGATGCTGATAAATGGTGGAATCTTATTAAGAATACGAGGCCACGGGATGAAATTGAGTCCATGGAATATGACGAGTTCAAGAACTTAATTTTCAATAAGTATTTCCCTCGTATTATTCGAACAAAGATGGAGAAGGATTTTCTTGAACTAAATCAAAAGGATGATGAATCTGTTGGTACCTACGAAGCAAATTTTACAAGACTTTCAAGGTACGCTTCTGGAATTATTATCCAACCTAAGAGTAAGATCGATTGATTCTATAGTGTCTTAAAACCAAGTCTTCGAAGGTCATTAGCCATAAAGGACTTCAATAGCTATGAGGAAATTGTTCGATATACTCTCAAGGTTGAGATGGATATTGGTGTAATTTATCAGTCACATGGGTTTGATAAGAAGGGGAAAATGGAATTCAAAGGAAAATCTAAAGACCACACTGAAAAGAAGATGAATTTTCCTTTATGCTCAATGTGTGGAAAGAAACATGGAGGAAGTTTTCTTAAGGGGACAAGAAAATGTTATAAGTATGGAAAAGAAGGTCATTGGGCAATTGAATGTTGAAATAATGGGAAGAAGATGTCTAATGATGCAAACAGAGCAAGGGATACACAGAATGAACCTACTACACTTCAATGTTTCAAGTGAAAGGACATGGGGAATTATCCCAATCAATGCCCAAATCCAAGGGTTGATGATGATGATCGACGTCAACAAACTCTTAAGGCCAAAGACAAAGGAAAGTTACATGAAATTACTATCGGCGATGTGGAGTACGACGACAAAGTGGTGAGAGGTACACTTACCATCCACTCTAAAGTATAAAATGTTTTATTTGATTCTGGATCCACCCACTCTTTTATTTCTGAAGAATTTCTAAGGGTATCGCCATATTACCTCGACAATTAGATGTTGAGTTGGCCGTGACAACTCATAATGGCACAACGGTTGCATCAAAAGTTTACAATTCTTCTCCAATTGAAGTTTGTGGGAAAGTGCTTCCTGCAAATCTTGTGATCCTACTTATAGTGGAATTTTATGTGATTCTTGGCATGGATTTTATTTCTTTATATGGATCTCATATAAATTTCCAAAGAAGGGAAGTCACATTTCATATTCCAGATCAATCTATGATCGTCTATCAATACAAGGATAAACATAACCTTCCAGTGGAAATTGCTTCTATCTTATGGGTCTTGATTCTACTAAATGAAGGTTATTTTTCTCAAATGGTTGGAGAGAAACTCATGATTAATAATACACCCATTGTACGAGAATTTGATGATGTATTTCCAGAGGAATTTCCAGGTCTTCCACCAAATCGTGAAGTTGAGGTTTCAATAGAACTCATACCGGGTGTTATGCCCATTTCAATGACACCTTATCGAATGGCCCCAATTGAGTTGCAGGAATTGAAGAAGCAACTCCAAGAGAATCTTGATAAAGGATTCATATTCCCTAGTGAGTCACCTTGGGGAGCACTTGTTCTGTTTGTTAAGAAGAATGATGGATCAATGAGACTCTGCATTGATTGTCGAGAACATAACAAGATCACTATCAAGAACAAATATCCTCTCCCATGCATTGATGACCTATTTGACCTACTATGCAGAGCCCAATACTTTACCACTATTGATCTTTATTCAGGGTATCATCAATTACGGGTAAAAAGTGAGGATATACCAAATATGGCTTTCTGTATAAGGTATGGACACTATGAATTTATAGTGACGCCATTTGATCTTAATAATACCCCTGTTATCTTCATGGATCTGATGAATAGAGTCTTTAGAGACTATCTTGATCAGTTTGTGGTAGTCTTTATAGATGATATTCTTGTCTATTCAAAGAGTAAGGAAGAACATGAAGATCACTTGAGAATTGTATTAAAGACCCTAATAAAGGAGAATCTTTATTCCAAATTTACCAAGTGTGAATTTCGGCTTCAAAAAGTTGCATTTTTGGGTCACATAATCTCAAAAGAGGGGATATCTGTGGATCCAGCAAAAACAGAGGTTATCGAAAGATGGTCGAGACCAAAAACACTAACTGAGATCCGAAGTTTTCTTGGGTTGGCTGGATATTACTGACATTTTGTGAAAGATTTTTCAAAGTTATCTAACCCACTCACCAAGTTTACTTGGAAAGGAGTTAATTTTGTTTGGACGGAGGAATGTGAAGATAATTTCAAAGAGATAAAAAGAAGGTTAGCCAGTGCACCTGTCCTCACACTACCTTGCAGTGGAGAAAGGTTTTTGCTCTACATTGATGCATCCATGAAGGGACTAGGGTGTGTTCTCATGCAAAAAGATATGGTGATAGCTTATGCCTTACGACAGTTGAAAATCCATGAGAAAAATTACCCAACTCATGATTTGGAGTTAGCTACGGTAATCTTTGCATTAAATATTTGGAGGCATTACCTTTATGGTGAAAGGTGTGATATTTATACTGATCATAAAAGTTTAAAGTATATTTTCACACAAAAGGAGCTGAATATGCATCAAAAAAAGATGGTTTGAGATGATTAAGGATTACGACTGATCAATTCATTACCACCTTGGGAAAGCAAACAAGGTAGCAGACGCATTAAGTCGACAAGACCATGCTAGATTATCCATGATGAGAATCACAAATGATCCAATATTTATGGATTTACAAAGGATAGATCTTGGAATTATAATGGAAAGGGAAAAATATTATCTTTCTCAAATGAATGTTCAACCATCTATACACGTGAAGATTAAAGAGGCACAGAAAGAATATGTAGAGTTACAAACGAAGGTGAGAAATGTTCCTGAATTCAACCTTGATTGTGATGGGATAATAAGGTTCATGAACCATGTTTTTATTAATTCCATACAAGAATTAAAGAATGAGCTACTGGACGAGGCTCGTAGTTATTCATTTTCTATTCATCTTGGAAGTACAAATATGTATAGGGACCTGAAAGAGTACTTCTGGTGGGATGGCATGAAAAGAGATGTTGTTGAATATGTCTATCGATGCTTGGTTTGTCAATAAGTTAAAGCTAAGAGACAGAAGTATAAGGGGATGTTACAAAAATTACACATACCTGAATGGAAATGGGAAAACATCACTATGGACTTTGTCACTGGACTTCCTAAAACATCCAAAGGCAATAATATTATCTGGGTCATAGTTGATCGTCTTACAAAGTCTACGCACTTAATTTCTATTAGAGAAGATTTCTCTCTGGATCATCTTGCCAGGATATATGTAAAGGAAGTGGTAATATTGCATGGAGTACCACTTTCCATTATATCTGATCTGGATCCGAGGTTTACCTCGAAATTCTGGAAAAGTCTTCAGCATGCTCTAGATATAGAGTTGAGTTTCAGCACTGCTTACCATTCTCAGACAGACGATCATTCTGAGAGGACAATTCAAACTCTATAAGACATGTTGAGAGCTTTCTCTATGGATTTCAAAGGTGGTTGGGATCAACACCTATCATTGGTGGAATTTTCTTATAATAATATCTTTCACTCCAGTATTCAGATGGATCCTTATGAAGCCCTCTATGGAAAGAAATGCAGAACTCAAACTTGCTGGGATGAAGTTGGGGAAATGAAGCTATTAGGACCTGATCTTGTTGATGAGATGGCAGAAAAGGTCAGATCTATTCAACAACACATAAGAGCATCTCAGTGTTGACAGAAAAGTTATGCCGACAACCGAAGAAAAGACCTAGAGTTTGATGTGGGTTATAAATTGTTCTTACGAATATGTCCTTAGAAGAGAGTAATGAGATTTAGAAAGAAGGGAAAGCTGAGCCCTAGGTATATCGGTCTTTTCTAAATACTGGATCGTGTTGGGAAGGTAGCTTACCGATTGGCTCTTCCACCGAATCTCTCTCAAGTTCACGATGTGTTCCATGTATCTCTCCTGATAAAGTACATACTTGATCCTTTACATGTACTCAACTCAGAAGTTGTACCTCTAGAGAAAGATCTTTCTTATGAAGAACAACCGATAGAGATTCTGGATCGTAGTGAAAAAGTCCTACGGAACAAGACCACTCTCTTGGTGAATGTTTTATGGAGGAACGACCAATTAGAAGAAGCTACATGGGAACTTGAGGATATGATGAGGGAGAGGTATCCTCATCTGTTTGTAATGAAGTGACGAATTTCGAGGGAGAAATTCATTTTAAGGGGGGTAGAATGTAACACCATGAGATTTTATGAGAAAATTTTTTTATGTATTATGTTATACTCAACACCAAAGGAATCTTTCACAACACACAATACTGACTTGGCTTGCATTACACGCAATCGCGACCTTACTCGATAGCGTGTGTAGTACGCAATACCGGGTTTTACTAAACAACGATATATTATTATGAACTATCTGTTATGAATATTATTAACTACATTTTGAATTAAATAACCTTATTATTAATCTTACACATTTTCTAGAATATTTTAAGAGAACAAAAAAAATTCAGGTAAAATAAGTATTTTTCCAAAAATGTTGTTTTGTCGCCTTTTGATGAAGCACCAACATTAAATCTAGTTTTTGACATGTTTATAAGTTCAATTTTACAAAATAAAATTCTTCTTTTGAATCAGGATATAAAAATTTACTTTGGATAAATTTTTGATATTTCTCTGATAACTTTCATATTTTAATGAATAGTAAAAATACGATAATTTTTACTTAAAAACAAATTTTTTCATTGAGATAATTTATATGGTTAAATTATAATATTTAATGGTTTTAAAGTATAAATAGAATATATTTTTACCATTTAATATAATATATGTCATTATCATTAACTTCACATTGAATTCATAGGTAAAAACATTTCAATCATTGGCAATGTTTTGACTTTTAAAAACTGTTTTCTTAACAACAGGATTAATTTTAAATTAATTACTGCAACTTATGTGTTTTGAATTTTTAAAAACGGATTCCATATATGGAATCCGTGGGTCAAAATTATGTTATTAGGCTTCTTTTTATTTTTGGGCATTATGAATAGTAACTAAGGTAATTTTTATTTACCATAGTTAAAGATAAATCGGGTAATTAAGGGTAAATATAAGATTATAAAATTACCCTAACACCTGCCAAAATCCTATTAGATGATTAAAAGTCGACCCATATCATCTAAGGGTCATATTATATTTATTTAATGGACTTTTTTCCATGAAAATAATTTAATTATTATTAAAACGAATGAAAGTGACAACATGTCACTTTCTTAAATCTTATAAGTATAATAATTTTAATTTAGTGATAAACTTTATAAAACTTTAAACATGAATATTCTCAAGAACTCTACTTCAATTATATACATCGTATAAATTTATTTATAATTTTAGGGATTAAATCATTATAATTAATTATGACACAATAGTGATGTTGAAATTATTTTATTAATTAAAATATCAAATAAATGGTATTAAAAATATTAAAATAAATATTATATGAACTATTTAATGTTCTCCACTAATTTTCTACAAACATAAGACATTTTATGAATCTATTAAATCTTTTATTTCGAACATATCTTCTGTATATAGTTTATTTAAATTCAAATAAATGAATAGTGTCAAAATTGACACTATTGTTATTTTATAAAAATAACATATTATAAAATTGTTTAAAAATCACAAAAATATTTAAAAATTATAAATTAAACTTCATATGGTCTAAAATATCATAAAGTGTCAAATAATGGAAAATTCACAACACATATGTAATTATTTATAATAATTTAAAATTTAGAATATTATTACCACAAATAAAATTAAATTGATAAATAAGGATAAATTAAGTTGATAATGTTTAAAATAAATTCCTAACATGCCTAAATTTTATTGGTTGATTATATTAAAACCCTAACTCATCTAATCTTTGGATATGAGTCATTTTGGAAGTGTTTATGTGTGGTTGGGATTTAATATAAACTAATATTTCTTATATTTCCAAAGGTGCCCCTCTCCTCCCTTATAAAAGGGCACCTCCTCCCTCTCCTCCTCACACAAATTTTATCCTTAAAGATCAGATAAACCCTTCCCATTTCACTTCCCTACTTCTCTAGAAACATCCTATATTTCCTTGTCTTCTTCAAAGACCAATTTTAGTTCCCTAAGAGGAGGTCTCAAAGAGGCGCTTCAAAGAAGAGGTAATGTCGGTTACCGATTCTTTCCACTTTATTTCTTCTTCTACTTATTCTTCTTTAGTTGTTTCATTATGAAGTAATAACATCAATATCATTAATATACTGATATGTTATTATATGTATAAAAAAACCCTATTTCACCATCTATCCATCCTACAGAAAATGAAATCACCGCACTTGCGTATGTACGGAATACCGTCTCCACGCCGTGGTGTAATCTATTTTCCACCACCACCTTACTTGGATGGTTATAATGCTGTAACTAATGACTATACAAGATTATTGTAAAGTTATATTGATTCTGAAATATTATACAAACACTCCAATACAATTCCACAATCATGGGAACGATATCATCGCTCGTGCGTACGTACGGAATACCGTCTCCACAATGTGATGTGACTCGTTCTACATGATATTCATTGCATAATGATTATATAAATGAATTGAATGAATAAATTTGATATATATTACACTAATACCATTCTGGAAATGTGTTGTCTATAACCTAAAAAGATTAATTAGAATTTATTCGACAAAACACACATACGAACATAAAGCAATAAACCCCCGAATAACAAGTAGCAATGAAATATTACTTATAAGAAGCTAAGAATAATACCATATATGATATAATAAAAATAAGTATGATTCTGGAATAAGTTAATGGCATTATTTATATAATTATACAGGAGTTTCTGACACTTACAAAGCAAATCGGACCTAAGGTAAGGGAAAATCTCACAATCTCATTTTTATCCAAGATTGTTTATACTTCAGATTTTAATGGGGAATATTTATCATCCACATCAATGTTTCCTCAATATGTAATATTATTTCCATCCACCTACAATTTTTTAAATCCAATTTTACCCTTCGGTGAGTTTTTAGTAAATGATATGAAAGGAATCTTTTGTCGTTTTTCATACGATGTACTTTTTGAATTTTTCGGCCAAAGTACGGGAAGAATGTTTTTTTTTAACTTATACGGCATGAATGGATTTTTAGAACATTATTTCCATGAAGCTTCCTTTAAAAGTTTTCAAGTTTATTTTTAATCAATATCTTTTAGTTCAAAATTATATGAAATTTTAAGAAAGGAAAATGTTTTTGAAGTTGAAAGGATTTTTTCCTCAAGAATGGAGTTCAAGTGTTTTATAAAAATTATTTTCCATCTAAGATAATATAGGGTTCTGTTAATATCCCTATTTTTACATTTATTTGATTATGTTATGATGGAATTATTTTTATGATATCCTTTTATGGATTATGTTATGATGACATTATGTTTAAGAATCCCATTTTTATTACATGGGTTATGCTATGATGTATGGTTTATGATTTTGTGGAACACATAAAAATGGTATCATTATGAGATGGGTGGGACCTATATCTCCCTCCAATTCATTGGGTAAAGATTTATATCTCATGAGATAGACATGGGTGGAACGATAGGTTAAACTGGTTCAGTGAAACAAAACTGAAACGGGGAGTGAACTTGGTTCAGAAAAGGAATTTGTCTGCTAAGATAGTCTTGGAAATGAGTCTTGACTACTAAGAAATGATTTTCTATGATTATGTGTGTATTCCACAAAGCTTCATGTTTTTAGTTATGATTATTGGAATTATATTTCACTTCTATGATTTATACCATGTTATGATCTCTTTTGCAGGATAAGATTTTCAAAATGTTATGTTCTTATAAATATGATATGTTTGATATTTATTTTGTTTACCCTTACTGAGCATTTGAGCTCACCCTTTTGTATGTTTTCTTTTCCCCAGGTCTGGAAGAAGAATATTAAGTATGATATTCCAAAAAGGGACTCTAGATATGATGAAATAAATGGGAGACAATGTAGATGATTTATGAACCAGTTGTTTAGGTTTCGCAGTTTCTAAAGACACTATACCTATACGGTAATTTCATGGTTTTGTTATATGTTGTAATAATTATGCTATAATTTTTAAGTAAAAAACGTGTATGTAAAGTATGGGTCGTTATAGTCTCTCTTCAATTGTATGTTATTTATATGGGAATTTTCTTTATAAATCCTCTTTTTAAATCCGGTTTCATGAAATTCCAATGTAATGTTTTTATGGAATTATTCATGTTGTATGATTATGTTTTGGTTCTTGGGAATTATTAATGATAAAGTTTGGGACCTATATTTCCCAAAAATTCATTGTGTGTGTGTGTGTTGGAGGTCGGCCGTATGGTTACTCCAAGTGTAACTGTGATGGTTACACAAAGTAAGGTAGCCGTGAGGGTTACAGATTATAAGGTAGCCTCGAATGGTTACAAGATTATGTATGTAATTCCACAAGATACGTTTATGATTATATTTATGTTCTCATGTTTGTTTGTATATTTTGTAAATCTTATGTTACATGAAGTAAGTATATATGAGTGATAAGCATGTCTTTTGAAAATTCTTTCATAAGTTACGAGTATTCATGGACTAATGTTCCATTTCCTTCTCTTTCATCCCTTACTAAGTATTTGTGATCATCCCAAGTTTTTAAATGATTTTAACAGGTTAATGGATGTGTAATACAAGGAAATAAGCCATGTTAAATGTTGAATAATTGTCAAGGAGTCTTGTTTTTCATTTTAAAGTTTTATATTTTGGAAAACATGGAAACTGTTTTTATGGTATTCACTCTATAATAATCTGTAATGTTATGAATGTATTTTCATAATTATCTAAATCTATAAACATGAAAATATCCTCAATGTAACGGAAGTGTTTTTTGGACTACATTCAGTATTATGTATGTAATAAGTTAGGGTCCTTATAAATCATATCAGAGGAGTAACCCAGCCTTAAGTGTGGTGCACTACCTGGGTTGAGATTTAGGGACCAAAACTAGGATGTTTTACTCTAATGTGGGGTGATTTTAAAAACCCCAAATGATAAAGGGTTAAATAACTAAATGATATGGCACTTGTCAACAAGGTGCACATTTCTTTCAGGATCCTGTCTAATTAGAACTTCATAGTTAAGCATGTGTGTCCTAGAGTAGTGATCAGGATAGGTGATCTTCTAGTATGTTTCCCAGGGTGTGTGTGAGTAAGGACAAAGAACACTAGAAAATACATGTTTTGGCCAATCGGGACTGTCATTTGTCAGATGACCAGTTTAGGCATGTGTGTGGGCCCTTGGTTTGGGACCACGTGTCTGTGGGGCAACTGGTGGTACCTGGTGGGCCAGGACCCGATGACCATGTTAAGGCAGGGTGTTTGTGCTATCACCGGGACCCCGTTGTTACATTTGGTATCAGAGAATGGTTTAAATAACCTTAGGGGTAAAATTTATGTTAATAGAATACCATAAATGATATTTACTCTATGTCTAATTTGAAATGTTTTATCATTTAAATATTACCATGATGCTTCATCTAAGATATGTTTATTCAGAATGGATGTACACAGAAGTAACAGGGATACTGAAGAGGAGAGGCAGTGATAGAATGACTTCCTTCCGAAGCTACAAGCCAGAATGGTAGGGATTGGAACTAAGTCGTTTTTGACAGTAATGGCCCAGCTAATGCCAGAAATTAATGGCAGTGGAAACCATGGAAGAGAACCAATAAAGGTAAAACAATGGAACATGACAGTAGTGGATAATTTTGTGAGACAACATACTCCTGTATTCAATGGATCTTCTGACATAGTAGCAGCTGAATAATGGATCAAATCCCTTGAAATGAAATTTGATGTTATGGGATGTTCATACAATCAAAAGGTAAGTCTTTCCATTTATCATTTTGAAGGGGAAGATGGTAAATGGTGGTCAATGGTAAGGAATAACAGTGGTACAAAGGATTTTGATTCCATAGAGTGGGATGAATTTATAATTATTCTCATTGAAAAATATATTCCAAAGGTGGTGCGACATAGAATGGAGAAGAAATTCCTTGATTTGAAACAGATGGAGGAAGATTCGGTGGCTCTGTATGAGGAAATCTTCACCCGACTGGTGAGGTATGCTCCAAATCTTATTATGGATCTTGATAGCAATATCAACTACTTTTACTCCAGACTAAAGCTAAGGTATCAAAGGGAATTAGACTCCCGTGAATTCAAAAGTTATGAGAAACTTGTCCGATGTGACAAGAGGGTAGAGATGGAGTTTGCTGATGATCTCGTCCATTTTGTAAACAAAGAGAAGAAGAGGTCCAGCTGGCAAGCAATGGGTAAGAATCAACCAAAGAAATATGATGGTAAGAAAATCCAATTTTTTGTTTGTGAAAAGTGTGGAAAGATGCACCTTAGGAAATGTCATATAAAAACTAGTAAGTGTTTTAAATGTGGTAAGTTTAGACATATAGCTCAAGATTATAATGAAAGTGATACTTCGAATAATCATGATAAGTAGACTGTAAGGTGTTTTAAATGTGGTGAAATGTGTCACTATACAAATTCCTTTCCAAAGAGAGATCTGGATGATGCAAAGAATCCAGACTACAAGCAGAAAGGATTAGTGAGATCTTTGCGACTCCGTCAGAAGATGTTGGGCTATCCAACGAAGTTGTATCTGGTTCTTTGTTCAATCAGATTTTTCTAATGTTTTGTTTGATATGGGGTCTACACATTATTTCATATCTGAGAAATTTTCTATTAAATTGAAAATATCACCTAAATAAATGAGTCCCGAACATGTTGTTAAAACAGCTGGGGGAAATGATATAGCAAAGAGGAATTATAAGAATCTTTTTATTGTGGTATGTTGAATTAATTTACCTGAAAACCTTGTTGTTTTACCATTATTTGAGTTTGATGCTATTCTAGGAATAGACTTGATTTTTTATTATCATGCTAAGATTTACTTTAGAGCTATAGAAGTTGTTTTTCAGAAAGAGTTTCAGTTTATATAAATGAATGAACCCATACAATTGATAACATATCAGGAAGATGAGAAACTATTGAATGATGGAAATGAAAGTTATCTTTCTTATATTGTTGAAAACAAGGGATCTATTAAAATTAATGATGTGCCAGTGGTAAATGAATAACATGATGTTTTTTCTGATGAGTTACCAGGTGTCATACCTGATCGAGAAGTATAATTCACAAATAACTTATTTCTTGATGCTATGCCTATTTCAAAACACACATATCGTATGTCTCCAATAGAAATTCTTGAATCGAAAAATTAGTTGTAGGATTTTCTTGACAAAGGATTCATTCGACCTAGAACTTCACCATGGGGAGCCCCTGTTTTTTTGTTGAAAAGAAATATGGTTCTATGAGACTTTTCATTGATTATAGAGCTTTGAATAAATTCACTATTAAACAAAAGTATCCTTTTCCTCATATCGATGGCATTTTTGATTAGTTCTAGGGGGATCAGTACTTTTCCAAGATTTACATGAGATCTTGATACCATCACCTGAAGGTTAAGGAGGATGACAACCTGAAAACAGTCTTTAGTACAAGATATGTGCATTATGAATTTGTTGTTATGCTGTTTGGATTAACTAATGCACCTACTATATTCATGAATCATATCAATAGAGTATTTTTTGTGTTCTTGGATAAGTTTTTTTTTTTATTTATTAATGACATTATGGCATTTTCTAAAAATATATAGGAGAAAGAAAAACATCTAAGGGTTTTTTTACAAACATTAAAATAAAATAAACTGTGTTAAAAGTTCATAAAGTGTGATTTTTAGTTGCAATAGTTTTCATTCCTTCGTCATATTGTAAATAATGATAGAATAAGATTTTATCCTACCAAAACAAAAGTATTTGATGAATGTCCAAGACCCACAAATGTTATAGTGATTCATTATTTTCTTGGGTTATCATATTATTACCGACGGTTTGTTAAGAACATTTCACAGTTATCTAGCCCGATATCTATGATAACATAGAAAGGGGTTAAATTGTTTTGGACAAAGGAATGTGATGTTTTTATTCAGAAACTAATGAAGAGATTGTTGAATGCTCCAGTTTTGGGCTTACCTTCCCAAAATGGTGAGTTTTCATCTACAGTGATGATTCATTGAAGGTTCTTGGCTGTGTTTTGATGCATAATGATCCTGTAATTACCTATGATTCGACAAAAATTAAACCTCATGAGAAAAATTATCCCACACATGATTTGGAATTGGAATCTATGGTTTTTTCTTTGAAAAATTGGATGCATCATTTATACAGAACCAAATTTCAAATATATATAGACCATAAAAGTCTAAAGTATATATTCACTCAGAAGGAATTAAACATTAGGTAGAGTAAATGGCCAGAAATGATAAAGGATTATGACTACATGATCAATTACCATCCTGGAAAAGCAAACAAGGTGGATGATCCCTTAAGTCGGAAACATCATGCATCATTAACCATGTTAGGTTTGAAACATGATACTTTGATTAATTATTTGATGAATTTTGGCTTAGAAGTTATTGGTGTAGGGAATACCTTTATTTTGTTTCAGGTTTCAGTGCAGTCTTCATTGTCAGACAGAATTAAGAAAGTGTAGAAGGAAGACCATGAGCTACAGAAAAAGGTATAATTGGTTAAAATGGGTAAGTTGCCAGAATTTAACCACCACAAATATTGGGTTTTACGATTTGGAAAAATTTTGTGTGTGCCTAGTGATTCTCAGTTGAAGAATGATTTTTTGTGAGAAGCTTATTGTTCTCTAATTTCTGTTCATCCTGGGATTACTGAGATGTACAGAGACCTTCGGGAGTACTATTGGTTGGATGGAATGAAAAGAGATATTGCTGATTTTACCATGAAATGTTTGACATGTCAATAGGTTAAAGTAGAGTGGCAGTTACTGAAAGTGATACATCAACCTTTGCCAGTGCCAGAGTGTAAATATGAAAATGTATCCATGGAATTTGTGGTGGGACTACCAAAGACATCTCTAGGTAACAATTCGATTTGAGTTATTGTTGATTGGCTAAAAAATTCTACACATTTTCTTTCTATTCGAGATATAATGACTTTGGATCAGATTTCTCAATTTTATCTCAATGAGATTTTTAGGTTACATGGAGTTCCTATTTCTATTGTATCTGACCAAGATCCCAGGTTCACTTCTAACTTTTGGAAGGGACATCAAGAGTCATTGGGCACAGAGTTAAATTTCAGTACACCATTTCATCCTCAATTAGATGGGTAGTCAGAATGAAAGATTCAATCATTATAGGATATGCTTCAAGCTTGTTCAACAGAATATCAGGGATGTTGGGATCATCATATTTCTTTAGATGAGATTTCTTATAATAGTAGTTTTTATTCCCATATTTAGTTGGCACATTTTGAGGCCTAGTATGGTATGTTGTGTCAGACTCTAGCGTTTTTGGATGAATTCTATGAAAGAATGTTGATTGGGCCAGAATTAGTTGAAGATATGGCTGAGAAAGTGAGGATGATCTAGCAGCACATGAGGATAGCTTAGAGCAGGCAGAAAATTTATGCCGATAATAGAAGGAAAGAATTATCTTTCATGGTAGGTGACCATGTTTTCCTTAAAATATCTCCTTGGAAAACTGTGATGAGTTTCAGTAAGAAAGGGAAGCTATGTCCATGGATCATCAGTCCTTTTGAAATCTTGGATAAAGTTAGAATAGTTGCATACCGTGTAGCTTTTCCTCTGAGCATGTTTTAGGTACACAGTGTTTTTCATGTTTCGATGTTGAGAAAGTATGTGCCAGATTCATCACATGTCTTTAGCCCAGAAGCAGTTCAGTTGGAATAGAACCTTTATTATAAAGATAAACCAGTTTAGATTCTTGATCGAAGGGAACATGTATTTTGGAATAAGGTAATCTACCAGGTAAATGTTTTGTGGAGAAACCACATGGTTGAAGAAGAAACATGGGAGTCTGAAAATGCTCTGAGGGAAAAGTACCCACAGTTCTTTAATAAGTAAAAAAAATTATAAGGACACAATTTAAATAAGGTTTTCAATATGATACACCCTAATATTTTCTAAAAAAATAGAAATGAATGGAATTTGTTTTAATTAGATATTTTTAACTTTCCTTTAAAACATACTTTTTCAACATCAATGTTTTGAATTTCAAGAAAATGTCATCTACAACTATGTTCATTGTGTTATTTGGAGTCGGTTGACACTAACTTGTTTTTTGTTGAATAGTAACATATCATTATGAATATTAATATGAATAGTAATATGACCCTATTGAATAGTAAATTATAATATTATTTTATTTTCTTAGGGCTTTAAGATAATAACATATGGGTTAATTTTTTATTGTGATATTGAAGTTGTTTTAGAATTAGAGTTGTTAATTTTTGAATTAAGAATGATTTTATTTAAAAATTAAATTAATAATATTTTGAAATTTATTATCAAAAAATGGACTTCATTTTTGAATTCTACACTTTGAAAAATGGTTGGGGTAAATTTTTGGGATTTTTCAAAAATTCATTACTTTTTGGTGAATAGTGAAATACGATATAATCAAATTATCAATAAAATACACTATGTATGACATCATAAGTGATTTGAGGCCACTTGGTTCGAAATCACATTCCATTATTTCTATTTGAGGTTACATGAACTTTGACTATTCATAATCATAGGCAAAAATATTATAATAATGATTAAAATAATGAAAAATACCCCCTCTCCTCCACTATAAATACCACCCACACTCCCCTCTTCTTCCCACACCTATAAATCCTTGAGTTATGCCTACGTTCTTCCCAATACTCCTCCCAAGGCTCTTTCCCACGTCTTGGAGCTTCTGGACTCATGAAAATACCAAAAACAAATCCCTTAAGAATGATCTCAAGGAGAAGAGATCAAGAGGTAAACATCCACTTTTATTTTCTTTATTTTCTTTCATTTTATGTTATTCTCTTAATTTACCTTTGAATTATGTTGGGATATTTCATTCCATATCCCGCCTTACTGTCCATATTATGTATTAGTGATGAGATATTTCCTTTATCTAATAAAAATATTTTTTCATGAAATTTTAAGAGATGTCGTTAGGCAGCAGAATTTTCGTGAGAATTTTATCAAGTTTTCTTTTATTTCACGATTCCTTTTTCTTCTTTCCTCACACACACTTATCTGAGTGGCATGAAATCTACCAAATATTTTATATTCTGGATGTTCTCATGTTCATGGATAATTCATCATTATTCTCCTCCTCACCCACTAATTCAAGGAATTAAAATATTGTCTGTGATGTGTCGAATTACCGACATCGTGGACAATGTGATTTCAATTTTCATTAACTCTTTCATGTTTGGTCAAGAAACCATTTTTATGATTGAAACAGGTTATCCTATATGTATTATGTTTCATACTTGGTTTTGGAATTATTTTTTACTCATGGTTTTAATTTATAAAACAATATGAGTTCATTTTTATCAAAGAACCACAAAAATGATCTATACGAAAATCATTAATGTTCTAACTTATGAATCATCCTCATGTAAAAAATTCAAAATGATAAATTTTATAATTTTTGTTACTAGATATATGTAAATACTACACCATTACAATTATGGAGTTTCACTTTCAATTGACAAGAATGTCCACCATGAACCAATCATAGAAATCATGTAAGGAACTCACCCAAAAATAGTGCAGGGTGAAAAATACTAACAATTAAATGGTGAAATTATTATATTAAATGATAATATAAAATAACATAAACATTAAAATGTCTCTGAAAAATACTAATAACACTCTTTTAACCATTATACATGAAGTTTAAACAAGATTTATGTTAGGAAAACCCGAGGTAAGGGAATTCTTAACCTGATTTCCATTCATTGGGTTAACCTTCTACTTCATTATTTATGTTATATTTCAATTGTTTGTGTGATGGTTTATGTTTATATTATGTTTTATTATGTGTATTTAAAGTATATATACATACTCCATCAACTATATTAAGTGTCTCTTCAATTTTATGATATTTATAAGGGGGTTTTCTTTAAAAATCCTATTTTTAAATTCCGTTTTATGAAATTGAAAAGTAATGTTTTTATGGAATTATTCATGTATTATGATTATGTTTTGGTTATTTGGAATTATTTTTAATGAAGGGTGGGACCTATATTTCCCTCCAATGCATTTGTTATGTGTATGTTGGAGGTCGGCCGTATGGTTACTCTAAGTGTAACTATGATGGATATACAAAGTAAGGTAGTCGTGAGGGTTACAGATTATAAGTTAGCCAAGAATGGTTACAAGATTATGTAAGTAATGCCCCAGGATTCCATTATGATTATATTTATGTTCTCATGTTTGTGTGGGTCTTGTGTAAATCTCATGTTACATTATGTAATTATATATGAGTGACAAGAATGTATTTTGAAAATGTTTTCATACGTTATGAGTATTCATGGACTAATGTGCCCTTTCCTTATTTTTCATCCCTTACTGAGCATCTGTTCTCATCCCCTATTTTTAAATTATTTTTACAGGTTAATGGATGTGTAATACAAGGAAGGAATCCATGTTAAATTTTTAAGAATTGTAAAATAGTATTGTTTTAAGTTTTAATGTTTTATATTTTGGATAAAATGAAAACTCTTTTTATGGTATTCACTTTGTAATAATGAGTAATGTTATGAATGTATTTTCCTAATTCTATAAAGTTCTAAACTTGAAAATATCTTCAATGTAAAGGAATTATTTTCTTGAATAAATTAAAGTATTTATGTAATAAGGCAGGTTCCTTACAATTTCTATTAGAGGAGGAACTCAGCCTTAAGTGTGGTGCACTGCCTGTGTTGATATGTAGGGGCAACAACTTGGACGTTGTGCTATATGGGGGGTGATTGTAACACCCTAAAATGATAAAGGGTTTAATGACTAATGATATGACTCATGTCAACAAGGTGCACCATCCTTTTTAGGAGCATGTTCTATTAGAACTCCACAGTTAAGGTTGCTTGGTCTGGAGTAGTGATCAGGATGGGTGACCTTCATGGAAGTTTTCCCGGGTGTGTGTGAGTGATGACAAAACACACTGGAAAGGACATGTGTTGGCCTGTGCAAAAATTCATTAGTCAGATGACCAGTTCATGAATGTGGGTGGGCCCCATGATGGGTACCACGTGTCCAAATGGTGGGAGGGACCCATTTTTCACAGAGATACCATCCAACTTCCACTCCAGTACCTCAAGTGGCTTTCCTAAGCCCTCTAGTACCTGATACTCGGCCTTCACTTACTAATAAGTACACATCGGGAAACAAACTCGGCCACTGCTTTCTTCATCCCTCGACACGAGTACTGATGCCGAAGGAGCTGGTATATCATCTCCACAACAGGATGTACTGCTAAAAGGGGTGGATGGAACTACCTAAACACCTCTTCTCGTAGCGTCACTCGTACCATGGTGTTCCATTTAAAGAGAACGATGTTCTCCCCACCTTCTGAAAATCTTTCAAGAGCCTGTCTTGAGGATATATAAGAACGTCAGGCCTCACAGTCTATGTCCCCAAGCTGTGCATCCCTAACACACTAAAGGAGTGGGGGATTAACTATCATTGACTGGAGATAAAATGCACCATCTTTATCCATGAAGGATATCTGTAATGTGGCTAGCTATTTTGTCGCCTCACTGAGCAATTATAGATCAGACCCCATGTTAAAGGCATCTGCTAACAAGTGAAACATCAGGAAACAAAATCATCTAATGATTTCTTCATCCCTAGACACTAGTACTGACGTTGGAGGTCCTAGTATATCTTCTCCTTGCCAAGATGTACCACTAAAGGGGATGTATGGAACTACCTCAACACCTCTTCTCATAAAGTCAGTCATACCATGGTGTGCCCTTTAAAGAGAATGATGTTCTCCCCACCTTCTGAAAATCAATCAGGAGGTTTTCCTGAGGATATAGGAGCACATCGGGCCTCACAGTCTATGTCCCCACGCTATGCCTCTCTGACTCACAAAAGTAGTGTGGGATTAACTATCATTGATAGGAGATAAGTTTCACCATCTTTATCCCCAAAGTATATCTGCAATGTGGATAGCTGCTCTTTCACCTCACTGAGAAACTGTAGACCAGACCTCATGTTGAGGGCATCTGCTACTAAATTCCCCTTCCTAAGAGTGTAGATTATACCAATTTCATAGTCCTTGAAGAACTCTATCCATCATCGCTATCTCAGGATCATGTCATTTTATGAGAAGATATACATGAGACTCTTGTGATCATAGTAAATAGTAAACTATTCGCCCATAATGTAGTTCTACAACATATTCAGTATAAAAATGACTGCTACTAACTCCAGGTCATGGGTAGCATAGTTCAACTCATGTTTCCTTAACATCCGTGAGCTGTAGGCAATCATTGCTTTCTCCTGCATCAGGAAACAACCTAGTCATGTCCCTGATGTATCGCAGTAGGGAGCATATCCTAAGGATATATGAGCACGTCGGGCCTCACACTCTATGTCCCCAAGTTGTGCCTCCCTGAATCACTGAAGGAGTGGGGGATTAACTATGACTGACTGGAGATAAGATGCACCATCTTTATCCACAAAGGATATCTGCAATGTGGCAAGCTGCTCTATCGCCTCACTGAGCAACTGTAGATGAGACCTCATGTTGGGGGAATTTGATACTACATTCCCCTTACTATGAGTGTAGACTATATCAAAGTCATAGTCCTATAGGAACTCTATCCATTATCGAGGTCTCAGTATCATGTCCTTCTATGAGAAGATATACATGAGACACTTGTGATCATAGTAAATAGTAAATTATTCACCCATAAAGTAGTTCCACCACATATTCAGCAGAAAGATGACTACTACTAACTCCATGTCATGGGTAGCATAGTTCCACTCATGTTGCCTTAACTTTCTTGAGCCGTAGGCGATCACTGTTGCCTCCTACATCAAAAAACAACCTAGTCATGTCCCTGATGCATTGTAGTAGACTACTTTCCCAACACCCTTTTTGGTAGCCTCAAGATGGGTGCACTTGTGAATCATTTCCTCATCTCCTATAAACTCCTTTGGAACTTCTCCATCCATAATAATGGATGCCCTTATTCATCAAAGATGTAAATGGTGCTGGTACCTTAGAGAAGTTAGGTACAAACCTGTGTTAGTATCCTGCCAATCCCATGAAACTTCGCGCCTTTTTCACACTCTTGGGTCTCTCCCAAGAAATCACTGCCTCTCTCTTCGTCATATCCACTATAACTCCACCCTCTTAGATAACATGCTTCAATAAGTGGACTTCCCATACCTAAAACTGGCACTTTGAGAGATTTCCATAAATCTAGTTCCCTCGGTGTGTATCCATAACTATATTTAGGTGCATGGTGTGCTCCTCCACCGACACTAAGTATATCAAGATGTCATTAATGAAGACCACCACGAAGTGATCATGGTATTGTTGGAAGATCCTATTCATGGTCCCCATGAACACTACCAGAGCGTTGGTCACACTGAAGGGAATCACCAAGAACATGTAATGGCCATACCGATATCTGAAGGCTTTCTTTGGTACATCCTCATCCTGTACATTGAACCGATGATATCCGGATTTGTGGTCTATATTGGAAATTCATCGAGCACCCTTCAGCTTGTCAAAGAGTTCATCAATCCTTGAGAGTGGACAAATGTTCCTCATAGCCACCTGGTTCAGTTGTTGATAGTCCACAAAATGCCTCAGACTCCCATCCACCTTCATGGAGAACAAAATTTGGGATGCCCATGAAGAAACACTGGCCATTATGAACCCATTACCCTGCAAGTCATCCAACTATACTCTCAACTCATGATGCACTGTAGGAGCCATATGATATGCTAATGTAGATATTAGTGTCATCTCATGGTATAGATCAATGTAGAATTCTACCTCTCTTTGAATAGGTAGCCCCGAAACATTATCAATAAAGACATTTTCATACTAGTCCACCACTATAGGATAAAGTAGACTCCTCACTTCAACAACTCTGATCATAATGCTAGCCAACTGATGGTCGATTGGATTCTCCCTCCTCTGAGGAATTTCATCATGTTCTTCAAATGATACCTTCCCACCATGAAGGAAAACATTGTCCCATCCTCGCGGACACACTACACATTACACCTAAAATTGTCTATTTGGGAATGGACCGTTGATAACGAGTTCATACCAAAGATGACATCCTAAGGTCTCGAAACTTCTACTAGGAGATCCTATCCAAAGATCTCACCTCCTAGAGTTAGTTCACAATGCCGGAACTAGTGTGTAATCCTCTAATCCCCTCCCACAAGAGTCTCTAAATGTACAGATCATGTCAATGGATCTATCAGAATCTCCGACCTCAGAATTACAGTAGTGGAAAAGAAAGTGTGAATGGAATCTATGCCTATAAGTACTACAAATCGGATTGAGGAGATACAGATCATACCTCTAATCATCTCTGGAGCGTTGTCGTCATAGGCCTCAAATGCATGAAGTGGATCTCGCACCTATCCACCTTCTCCTTGTGGTCGGTGTGGACCACATGGGGTGGTGGTGGTAGAACCTAAAACCAAAGTTCAAATCCTAATGCATGACTTGCTCCTCTATCACGTCCACCACCCTTAGGACCCCCTTGCTCGAACCTTGGTCTCTACCTCAGCAGTCCCTCAATCAACTGCTGATCTTTGGTACTGTGGGTCGAGCAGTCGCGAGCCATGTGGCCCTGCCCGCCACACCTGAAGCACATTCTACTTCCCAGCTGACCCCCTTTGCCTCTCGAGCTCCACACATATGACCTGACGTCCTGGGGTCGTCCACTGAAGGGTTTGGCTGGCCTAAACCTCTATGTCATCTACTAACTACCTGTTGCAGATGACTCTACTACCTATCATCCTATGGTGGCTCTCATTTTCGGTGCTTTATTAGCTATAAATATCTCTACCAATAATGTGCACCTGAGCACTCCAACCTTCATCAAGATATTGAGCGATATCATTGATGTTATGAACTCCTGCCGGAGACCCTGCTCAAATTTCAGGGCCCTAAAGAAAGGGTCTCATACCATGTTGGTGGTGTAGCGTGAGAGGCCATTGAATCTCATCGAGCATTGGAAGACTAATAGATTACCCTTCTCTATGTTCATCAATTCCTGGATACGCACAGAGCGTAAAGTCACAGGTACGAACTCCGCCCTAAAGAGGGTCTCGAAGTCTAACATGTTGAGTGTCATCTCATCATGAATTAAAAGTGTCAAACTACACCATCCCCCTATTTTTCCCTGGAAAATTCTAGTATCATGTATCACCATTGTCTATTTTGGTGTCCCAACTATGAGGAAAACTCTAGCCACAGCCTCCATCCAGTCTTCATCTACTTAGGGATCTGTCTCTCTTTGAAACCTCGAAGGCCTCTACCACGAAAACTCATGCAATGAACTCATTCAGCGTGCACCATCCACTAGTGGAGCTGGGGTAAACTGCTTTGCTCTGAGTTGTGGAATTGTCGGTATACCACCCAAAGGTGCCAACATAGTAAGAGGGCCATGCACTGAAGTCTCATTGCTCGGTGGGCCTTTATCATTAAATATCTTAGGAATACTGGCTGGCTGTCTATGTGGTGGCATCCTGAGTAGAAACATGTGTGCCACAGTAAAAAAGATACACCAGGTGAGCTGACTCATATGATATCAAAAGTTAAAAATTTCCAAAACACACGCAATCTGTTTTTTCGTACACTGAATCGAAAATCGGAATTCATGGTCATGGTGTATGGATAAGTTAGTTGTCGCACCAACACTAGGCTCCCCAAACTGAAAACCACACTCAATTAACATATCACTATTTCTATATTGGAAAAATCAATATACTAGTTTATCGGTATAAATGACTCCTATGATACCACTTTATCACAACTCGTCCCTCGGGGCCCATGCTATGACTACCCTGAGACCACCTTCTATAGTCCAGGGGTTAATGACAAGCACTAGAAAGGCGTATCCTTAAAATAGGATGGAATTTTCTTTAAACATGTCAAACCACACATCCCTAGAATAGAACAAGGTGAAAAAACAATGTAAAACTATAGTAGGAAATGTGTGTACTGAAATTAAAGGTGTCGAAATACAAGCCCAACTGAAAGATACAACTACAACAGAAAATAGTAAACGTCTCCTAGAATCACCCACCAAGGTTCCAACATGAAAGGTAGGTACAATGCATCTCCACATCTCCCCACGTCAACCGTCACCACCACTCACCATCAATTCCTAGATCCCCGATACTAAGTCAAGGTTTTCCATTATCTATACAGGACACAACAACGTACGAGCGAAGCCCGTGCAGGGGTTAGTATAACAATACCAATTAGGGACCCTAATACCACAGAAGGTGTATTATAATTCCACAAAGGAAAACCAAAAAGCATTATCTCAATAACAAATCACAAAACAAAGGCCTCAACAAAAACCAGGCCAACAACTCATAGATCAAGAATAAATATGATTAGCCCTAATCTATTTCATTGTTTTCTGTTAGAAAGATTCCACAACTAAACCATGAGGGTTTTGTTCCATTTTTGATCCACACAGGGTCGTATATCGTTGATCCACGATGGTATTCTCTAAGGATGGGCCTCATCAGGTCATAAATTGCTGATCCACATAGGATCAGTAGAATGATAATCCACACTGGGTCGCTATGATGTTGATCAACAAAGGGTCGCTAGATTCTGATACATCCATGGTCTCTAAGATTCTGATCCACACAGGGTCATTATGATGATGATCCACATAGGGTCACTAAGATGAAGATCCACATAGGGTCTCTATGATATTGATCCAGATAGGGTAGCTATAATGCTGATCCACATAGGGTCTCTAGGATGTCGATCCACACATGATTGCTACTCAAATGACAACTACCCACAAGATTCCCTATTCCTAGTGTGATTAAGTTCCATAGTATTTGTTCCTATGGCCATAAGTTGTCATTTAACTACTAAGAAGTTATACAAAGGAGTAACCCAAATGACCTCCATATCATAAGGTTTCTAGTGCAACAGACAGAGCGTCAACTGGATGCCATGTCTGTGAGTTATAGGAATTTTATTACTGAGGGCCCGTTTGGATTTGGGTGTGATCCAAACCAGCCGTAATCTATCTTTATCCAAAACCCAAGTGGCATATTTAAAATTGAATCTCTCTCTACAAGGATCCCATTACCATAGATGGTTCATCAAACATATGTTTGCTTCATAAGATACGATTCTTTAAGAAAAACGTGGCCCGAAAGGGGTCTGGGTCCGATCTGATCTTGTCGGACCGGCCCTACCCGACACAACCTACACCAACCTAAACTAGTTTGGGTCGAACCAACCTAGTTTGGGTCTTACCCATCCTAGCCGGAACTGTCATGGGCCAAACTGCCCAAGTTGGGCTCAGCCCGCTAGGTCACGGACCGGGCCCACCCGCTTCAGCTGGGCATGACCTGGCAGGCGGTTCGGCCCTCTATGTAGCTCAAAACCCAGCTGGTGGCCCACTAATTGAAGGGAGCCTCTCCCCCTATTTCCCAAACAGCTGAAATATCCATTCGTCTCTTTAATTGGTGATGTCAGGTGGTGCCTCTCTGGCCATCCGTGGGACCGGCAGGGAGTGTGTCCCTTATCTCTATGGCTTTGAAGTCGCATCCTGCTCACCACGGCGCATGAAGACGTGCCGCCGCTGCACTGAGCGGTGTCACATCCTTTCACAGCTGCCGAGTGATGGCCGTTGGACATCGATGATGCCGCACCGGTGCACCACATCGGGACATCCACCGCCCATTGGGTAAACTATGGTGGTCCTTTTTCACTTCCCCTCACCCCTATGGATCTCCTGGAATGTTGTCGTTACTGCACAACTTCTGGATTCAAGGTTATGTCATGTATTAAGATCATCCCCTAAAGAACACGACATGAACGATGTAGCGGAAGGTATAAGCCTTGTTCATTTGGCCTGTTCCCCTCAACATTAACATCATAAGGGGAAAGATAAATTTAATTCATCAATGATAAACATTAATAAACCACATACCTCGTAAAAGATGGTGATGTTGTGGTCATGGCCAAAGAGGATTACTCATTGGATGAAGTTCCTGGCGTTCGTCAGTCTCAAATCTTTGCCACCCAAGCTTTTGTCCTCCACCGGTAGAAGTTTCTGCATTACTTCACTAGAGGTTCCTCACTTGTGGAAGCTATGTCAAAAACCCCAAAACATGCTCCATTTAATTATACAGAGTATGAGAGTTTAATGCAACATATCTTTAATGATGTTCATTAATAATTTGATTAATTCATCTCTTATCTCTCAAGAGAGTGGTTACAAAAACAAAGGGTCAAGCCATTAAATTTCTTGAAAACTCAGCGGTCCCACCACCGCCTCTCAAACATAAGAGGAAAAATAAAATAAAATTTTTTATGTTATTTAATAATTCATTAAAATGTCAGAAAATTTATGTTTTCCTTCAGACATATTACGGTTGAGGTGAAGCCTCCCTTAAGTGAATCTTGGCGTTGCGGATTCAACGGTGTCCTCGAATTTAAAATCTGAGCACCGGTTTAGAAGTTAGAAATCACCGCCTGTAAATTTTCTGAATGTACATTAAATAATGTTCAAAAATATGTTTCGGACACCCTGATCCTCTGATTCAAGCCCTGTCAATTTTCACAGACAAGTAATAATCCCAAATAATTAAAAATATATATATGGAATTTCTGGGTCTTTACATATATACTACCTAAAATCATATGAAGTATGTACTAACATAGATGTAACTCAAAATACTTAATTGGAAATGGTTAGAGATAATAAATTACTATAGATTCTCTACTAACAATAATTATTGTAATATAAACAAGGTAGTCAATGTTCTTACTAGAAATGAAATGGAAACACTATCCATGATGTATATTAATAAAGACCCTAACTTCATGGATATGAAAAGAATAGATTTTAAAATCATAATGGTAGGGAATTCATCCAACCATTCCCAAATTATATCCAAACCACATATTGAATATAATATTAAGGAGACATAATGGGATGGTCATTAGTGATAAAAGAATGTGATAACAGTACAGGAAGGAAAGCTACAAGGTTTTAATACCAATAGTGACTGTATGATTTAGATTTGAATGAGAATGTGTGTTCCTTAATCACCTGTGATAAAGAAGGATATATTGGATAATGTGCACATATCACCTTTCTCAATCCATCTTAGAATTACCCAAATGTATCATGATCTCTAAGAAAACATATGGTTGGATAACATGAATAAAGTATTGTATAATACATTCCATAGTGTTTATTATGTAATAAATTTAATGAAGGGAGATAAAAGTATAAATGGATGATGAAACCATTACCTATAAATTTTTTGAAATGGTATAATTTAATGATGTAATTTCTCACCGGTCTACCTAAGACATCCAATGGGAACAATGTGATATGGATTATGGTAGATCAATAACCAAGACATCCCACATTATCCCTATTTGGGAATATCTCTAATTTTAACAACATGACAAGATATATGTGAAGGAAGTGGTGGGGCTATCTAGGGTTTCACATTATTTCATGTATGATCATGATAGATGGTTAACATCTATATTTTGAATAAGTCATCAACATTCTCTCAATACTGAATTAAAAATTATAATAGACTACCACCCAAAAATTGATGTTCAATATGAAAAGACCCTTAAGACACATAAATACATCATAATATCCCCTTAATGTATTTAAAAGATATATTAGATCAAAATCTCCCATGGGTTTATTTATCATAAAATAAGAGTTCGTAATTGAGTATCCAGACGACTCTATATGAATCTTTGTATGGAGGGTTATGTAGAACTCTAACCAATTAAGATGATGTTGGTGAAAAAAGCAACATGGATATGGTATTTTGAAATATATGATATATAATGTATAATTCATTCAGAAACATATCAAATCTTCATAGATTTTGAAAAAGTTCTATGCTCACAACCATCAAAGGGACTTTGATATTAATGTCAGATATAATGTTATCTTTCAAATATCATAGTGGAAAAGAGTCACGATGTTTTGAAAGAAAAGGATTCATTTCCCAAGGTACATTTTCCACATTGAGATTGATGTTTTCATTAAAGATGGGGATTATTAGCTTTCACTACCACCGAGTATGTCTTATATTCATGATGTGTTACACAATTCACTCATGAGGAAGTACATATTAGACCCCTCACATGTACTAAATCTACATGTCGTGTGAATGGAGAACAAAACATATTAAGAAGAGAATCTGATAAATATATTTTATCGGAGATACAAAGTCATATGTACTAAGATAACTAATCTTTTCAATATTTTATAGACATTCAATAAGTATGAATAAGATACATCAGAACCAGAGGAAGCAACGAAAGATAAATACCCTCATGTTTATGTAAAATGAAATTTTGAGGGAGAAATTGCAAAGGGTGGGGGTGATTGTAATGGCCCAAACTTTTATAAATGTAATTTTACATTAATATAATTATGTTATATGATATCAAACTCATAAATAAAATAAATAACATAATAAAAACATTATTCAAAAAAATAAAGAATGAAATTAGTGTTAATCATATAAATTTATGAGCTTATATCGATAAAATAGTTACTTGAGCCTTGGAATAGAAACATAACTTATATAATTATAAATACAATTTAGGCATCTTAATAATGAATATATTCTATGACAATATGATATTATAAGTAAATATTTATTTTAAAAATAAAAAATTATGTGTTGGATTTTTGGTAAAATATAAATACTTATTTACAATTTCATAAGTAACATAATGACTAAGAATAAAATTTATTTTCATATAATATAATCAAAAAATATTTTTTTTCTTATGATTATATTATATTTTTATGAGATCATAATTAATTTTTAAATGTGTTGCGAAATTTATTATAATATTCAAATTTGTATTTTTTTTTAAAATAAATTATCAATTTGTTTTAGAATTAAATTTCTCATATTTAAAAAAAATATATTTACAATATGGATTCCATTATTCAATTTTAAATTTCGATAAATGTTTGGTGTGAATGTTTGGTATGTTTATAAAATAGTAGTTTTTGTGAATAGTGAAATATGATAATTTAAGAAATAAGCTAAATTTCATTAATATTTGAGTAATTGATGATGTACTGATGATATAAGCACTATAATCTTAACCTATCCTTCTAAATTTATATTATTTTGTCATGTTAATCAAAAATATTCATATAATAGATAAAAATAACCAAATAATGAATATCACAATAAAAAAAACATCCCACACCATCATTATCTATACTACTGCTCACCACCACTACTCCTCACCCAAACAATGCCTTTATGATTGTACTAATTTAAAAAAGTAATTATTCTAGGAATCATTCCCACACCCATGATCCTTTCGTCTCAATAAGAAAATAAGCCCAATTTCCCTATTTGGGTTCTTTGGGATAATATTTTCAAGATGTAAAACCCTCTTTTGATATATTTTAATTACATTTAATATCTTTTAATATCTTTTTTCTTTTCTTATCGTATCATTAACTCCTATATAAACAAAATGATAACTCCAATATATTATATATGCATTAATTTAATTATTTTAATGGAATATCCATCGTAAAACCCCTTCCCCTCTCACTTTCATTCTAAAAATGAATACATCATCCATGATGTGTCAATTTACTGCCATCAGGGACGATGTGGTCTCATTTTCCATTACCACCATCAAGACTAATCATAATGAAATTATTGTGGTTAAATAAAAGCTTATTATAAATATTATAAGTTATATAATGTTCTATAGACATTTTGTAAACATGATATTAAATAAAATTATATATGTTCGTGATGGTAGTGAAAATCGCCAAAATAAATTAGATCATTTTGATTAAAATTTTATATAATGGACCATCCTCATAAAATATATCCAATTGATATATAAGATCATTTAAAATTATATGATATTATAAATAACAAATATTCTCATTTTTATATATTTATTCCCATTTATATAAACATTCATACATGTATGCAAGTGAATACATAATGAAAACTAGGAAAATGAACACTCTCTGAACGATGAAATTGTACTATAAAACTAAAAATAATAGCCATAAAAACATAAATTATATATATTATATATAATTAATATATAATAGGTTCATTATTCATTAATTTATTAATTTAGTTTTATTATCAAGGATATTAAAGTTATGAATGCATTAAGACCTAAGGTATTGGGAATCTCAAACACAACTACTTTTCTTTGAGTTATCAATCATTCATGCTAAATTTCAGTATGTATATTATTTGAATAATACTAAAATTTAATCTCATTATCCATAACTTTTATTTCCTAGGATATACATTTTTCCTATATTTTCTTGATAGATACTAATATTTTCTAAAATAACCCTTCTCTCCAAAACTCATTTTGAATTCCCATGAGATTTCACCTTCTTCACTCAACTTTGATGATTCTTATACCAAATATGATAATATTATTATAATTTGATAACCAATTGTTTTTTCAGAATTTTTTTCTTTATCAAATAAACCTCACTACTTCTCATGGATTATTTTTTTGTTTAAGATTGATATATGTTATATTGGGAATGCATGATTATGTAATTTTTATGATGTGACAGTGAGCCTGGAATTATATAGAACTACAATAATTTTTTTTAATATTATGTATTTCATGATATAATGTGAAATATGTGTGTATATGATGATATATTTTATCACACTTATTATTTAATAGTTATGGCCATATATTATGCATAATCATGATGATAGTTTCTTCACAACAATGTGTCGTATTTGGTCTCTAAGACATGATATTAAATTATTATGAGTTTCCACATTCCATGACATTATATAATACATTCTCTAATTATTATGACTATAATACTATTATTATGTTATGGTAATTCTGAATATTCCCACCCAGGTTATATTCATTCATGTCCTCATCTACCCACTTATTGGACAGTTAGTCCATCCCTTTCCATGACGTATATCCTCTTGTGATTACATGTAGTTATAATAATTTTTGGAAGTAAAAATATGAATATTTCACATAAATTGTTATTTTTTATTATTTAGAAGTGATGTATGGTCCGATTTTTTCCAAGATACTAAAAATTTCTATCCTGGATTTCTAACACTACTACATTGTTTATCATTAAAATTATATAATACATATGTAAACGATGTATCATATTTATAGGAAACATGTCATATAATTCTTCTAAAAGAATAATAATATCATAAATATCATATATATTCAATCAGTCCATCATTTTAATCTTCTTTTATAGGTGGTAATAGAAAATCAATAACATATATTTGAGAGGCAGTAATCCTATGAACACATGAATAATGATTTCATAACTCATTTACTGTAAGTGGATAAGTATTTATCTTATGAAATTATCATAATAAAATCTCATTATATCTTCAGAAAATAGTTTAACATATCACATAGATTTAATATTAATTTAAGTAGTTGGAGGAATAAAAAAATAAAACACTCGGTTATGGATGTAACATGTTCTTCGTAAATTTTTTAATGTTTGTACCAAAAGGATTCATAGGATTGATTTATTACCAAAATAATTCTTCTTGGATAATTGGAGGAATATAAATAGATTATATGGGTACGTTTGTACCCATAAAAGTGTTTTAATTGTTTGTGGGACAAGATAGGGGTGGTCTTTTATAAGTGAGGTCAGTGAAATACTTGAAAATTTTGTATTAAAAAATGGTTTAAAAACATTCATCAAATGAAAAATAATCTAAAATGGGATATTATCTAAATTATCTGAAAAATGATTAAAAATGGATATTAAAATGGTGTTTTATATGTTTTGGGACAATTTTTACCCTTATCTCCTTAGGTTAACCTGTCACGACCCATCCCCCAGGGCTCGTGTCGGGACTTCCCCAAGCCTTCCTTCCATAGGCCAGGGCTTGGCTACTAGCACCGAAGCATATTCCCTAAAACCAGGAAGGCATTGCCTTTATAACTTGTAACACACACAACCAAGAACCCAGCAAGATACGAACTCAAGTAAACTGAATAGTAAACAGAGTGAGTACAGTATGTAAAAGGGGGAAAAATAGAATCCCAACTAGAAATTAAAAGAACTAAAAGTACAAGTAAATTGGTGCAGCTCCTATGAACACCCACCAAGGATACTACCTAAAGGGTAGGTACCGATCTCAATAGGTCACCTCTAAGGTACACATCAACTCTGAGCTACCTCAAACCCTGTTACTCACCTCCTCAGTCAGCGGTGTCTGTTGTCTGCACCAAACACAACAATGTGCGGGCATTGCACATGTATGGGTGAGTATAATGATACATGGTTGGGACCCTGAGACCCTAAAAGTCTAAAAAAAATTCACCATGGATAACCACACAAAAAGAAATCAATTAACAACCCTACATAGGTATATCCCCATACATATACCTAAGTTATCTAGTAAACCCATCACAATCATGAGGAAAACACATAGTCCAACTCAAAGGCCAAATCTCAACTATTCCACAAAGGATGGAAAACCACGAAGGAAAGTACCACACAGGTACCCCACATAGAATAATAACACCAAGGTGTTACCATGAAGGAAGGTACCACAATGAAAAGAATCATCTCACACAAGGTATAACTTTCGTACAGTAGTAGAGATGATTAGATGTAACTACTTAATGATCTTACTCTGTTAAGAGGCTCGGCTGCTGACCCACACAGGATCGCTCAGTGCTGACCCACACAATATCACTCGGTGCTGACCCACACAGAATCATTGGGTACTGACCCACAAAGGATCACTAGATGTTGACCCAAATAGAATCACTCGGTACTGACCCATAGAGGATCGCTAGTGGCAGACCCACATTGGATCACTCTTCATTCTTCATGTCACTGCCAGCTATTGAGTTCCCGCACTACGCATGGTCATCTATGGGTGGGTCCACTTCTCAAGCCACTGGTATATATTCTAACTTACACATAGTCTCAAGAACAATATCTCAAAGGACATCCATGTCATAGGGGTCTTAATGCAATAGACGGTGCATCAATCAGACGCCCGGTCATTGAGTTATTAGCCTTTTAGTCCCGGGGGCCAAGTTGGATTCGTCCTCGACCCTACCCGATTATACCTAAATATTATCCAAAACTCTAGTGAGGTACACAGAAAGGGACCATGTCTCTCCAAGGTTTCCAAATCCACTGATGGTTTTTCAAATGGATTTCCAGTGTCAAAGTTATGGTCAAAAAAGTGTAAATGGGTCGTAGTGGGTCCGGGTCCGGTTTGACTCGGTCAGACTGACCCGGCCCGACCCTTCCCGGGCCGACCCATGTTGCGGCCCGGCCCACTGGGCAGTCTAACAACTAGGTTCGGCCTGGGTCACACTGGGCGGCCTGACCTGGTAGTGCGGATGTTGTGGGGCCATGAGGGTGGCGACGCCACGGGGTGGCATGGTGGGGTGGCAGATGGTGCCACAGGGCCGCGGGCGACGAGGCAGGGTTGCAGGGTAGTGTGGTTGGGCCACGGGGCGGCGCGGAAGAGCCACGTGGTGGCATAGTGGGGCCGCTGCACACCCGAGCCATGGGGCGGTGGAGCCACAGGAGGGGGGAGGAGGGGGTGGGTGGGTGGAGCCACCAAGCGGCGTGAGGCCGCAGAAGGCGTGAGGCAGCGGAAGGCGTGAGGGCACAGAGCGACATTGGCTGTGGACTGCGGAGGCTGCAAGGTGGTGTCGATCCGTGGGGAGATACCATTATCTTCGTCTCAGTCGGCGGTGGTTTCGATCGTCGTTATCATGTTCCACCAGTGCCAAACTCCAGCACCAGTCGCTATCACCATCGTGAAGAATGCACAAAAGAAGAATGGTGGAGGGGTCGGGGCATATTTGTTTGGACCGAAACCTCCATGTTAGAGAAGTAGAAAGGTATTCACAAATTTTAATCATGATCATGTATGGAAGATATTTAAAAACATAAATCCCCACAACCTTCGTCAATCACTATTCCCAATACCGCAAAAGAAAACATCTGCATATCAACTAGTTTATGATATTTGATCCTCATTCATAGTTTAGAAGGTAAGAACATGGGAAGTGATAATCAATTATAAATAAACCCCAACCTTGAATCCTCGTTGATGTCATGGAGGAGGGAAAACGGAAGTTGTTTCATTGTCATTGAAGATGTTCTATGTTGGTTGCCTCTACAAGGTGTTTCTGATCCAGCTCAAGGTATGATTCCTCGTTCTAAAATCTCTGGTGGTCATTCTTCATTGGGAGGTGATGTTCTTCGTTGGAGAGCATTCTCCCAATACTACTTCTCTCCCCAATTCCACCAAAACGAAAGGAATCCCATATAATAGAACAATTTATCAATTATTTTTATTGGTATAATTTAAAAATCACTTAATTAATTAAATGATGGGTTAGATTAATTAATTATATTGGAGAGTTGGCATAATTAAGTGGGGGACATCAAGAGGTTTATCCCCATTAAGAGGATGTTTAAAAGGGTTCAAGGGGATTTATTTCTTGGGTGGTCCCCACCACTGTATCCAATGTTGAGTGGTTTTAGTACGGGTGGTCCCCACCATTAAAACATCAACATGGAGGGTTTCAACAAAAAATATAAATATGTTACACATTTTTATTTTATTTTCTTTTTTCTCGAAAAACACAATAACAATCTTTCACTATCGACCCACTGCGGTCAATGTGAAGGTCTCCTTAAGGGAATAATGGTGCTTTGTGTTCAGTAGTGACCTCATATTTCAATTCGAAGCACCGGTTCAAAAGTTACAAAAACTCACTCATACGTTAACTGAACTTACCTGAAAAAAAGTTCAGAAATTCATTTTGGGCACACCGGTCCTCAAAATCATGTGCCATCAATTTTCTTGGACTCATAAAATAAATATTTAATTAAAAAAATACATAGAAATTATGGGTCTTTAAATTCTACCCAACTATTAAATTTATGTCCCCATAAAGAAAAATTCAAACTAATAGAACAAGTGGGGGTACTAAGCATGCATCTAATCCTCCCACTCATATGTGCTCCCTTGGAGGTTCTCATGCCACCAGCGAACGTGTACTAAAGGAATCAACCATCAACGAAGGACCCACTCCTATCGATCCTCAATATCTACTAGAACCTCTGCAAACGTTACCCAATCATAGATGTCTAGCTCGCCATAGTCGATGATGCAAGAAGGGTCATGCATATATCTCCTCAGCTGGGATACGTGGAAGACGTCGTACACCCAGTGCAAATAAAGTGGAAGAGTTAAGTGGTAATACACCTCGCTAACTCTACTCAAGATCTGATAGGGTCTGAGGAAACTCAGAGATAACTTTCCACCTTGGCCAAATCTCCATAATCCTTACGAGGGTGAGACCAATAGAAAGACATGGTCGCCATCCTCAAAATCTATTGGTCTACATCTCCTGTTGGCATACGACTTCTTCCTGCTCTGTGCAGTCTTCATCCACTCCAAGATGATATACGCCTTCTCTAAATCACTGAAGAATTTGGGGAGTGACTGTAAGAGACTGAAGAAAAGCAACTCCATCCCGATCCAAAAAGGATATATGCAAAGCGGTCTTCTGCTCCATCGCCTCACCTAGCAGTAGTATACCAGATCTCCAGCTGAGGGCATCTGCTACAACATTCCCCTACCCAGAAGTATAGACTATCTCAAAGTCATAGTCCTGGATAAACTCTAGCCAATATCGCTATCATAGGTTTAGTTCCTTCTGAGAGAAGATATACCTGAGACTCTTGTGATCAGAGTACATTGTAAAACACTCTCCCATCACATAATTTTGTCACATATTCAAGGAGAAGACCACGACTTCTAACTCCAGGTCATGTGTAGAATAGTTCTTCTCATGTTGTTTCAGCTATCGAGAACAATATGTGATCACCACTCGATCTGACATCAGGACATATCCAAGCTCGATCCCTGATGCGTCACAGTAGACTACATACCCAACACCCTCATATGGAAGCCTCAAGATGGGAGCACTAGTCAGACTATGCCTCAGCTCTTGAAAACTCTGCTGATAACACTCTGACCACACAAAGGGTTTCCCATTCTTCGTCAACACTAATAGAGGTTCTGAAACTCTAGAGAAATCTGGAACAAATATTTGGTAGTATCCAACCAATCCCAGGAAACTTCATACCTCTGTCACACTCATGGGTGGATCCCATGAAAGTACTGCATCAATCTTCACTAGATCTATTGCAACTCCAGTCTCCGATATGACATGTCCCAGAAAGTGAACTTCTCATATCCAGAACTAGCACATCAAGAGATTACTATAATGCTTGTTCTCTCAGAGTGTGTCTATTACAACCTACAAATGATAACCATGATCCTCCTCAGTAGTCAAGTAAATTATAATGTCTTCAACGAATACTACTGCAAAGTGATCAAGTTATGGCTGGATGATCCTGTTCATGAGTTCCATGAACACTGTTGGGCTATTGGTTACACCAAATGGCATGACCAAGAACTCATAGTGTTCGTACCAACATCTGAAATCTATCTTCTACACATCATCATCTCGTACTCTGAGTTGGTGATAGCCTGATATGAGGTCTATCTTCAATAACCATCGTGCTCCTTTCAGATAATAAAAGAGGACGTCAATCCTTGGAAGTGTGTACTTTTTCTTCACATTCACCTCGTTTAGGCGTTGATAGTCAACAAAAACTCTCAAGCTCCCATCCACCTTCTATGTGAACAAAACCAAGGCTACCATAGGTGAAACACTAGGATGAATGAATCCCTTCCCTACAAGTTCTCTAGCTGTACCCACAGCTCACGATAATCCACGAGATCCATCCGATACGCTGGTGTAGATATAGGTGTTTTCTCGAGGTACAAGTCAATGTAAAATTATACCTCTCTGCAAGGAGGTAGACCCAAAACATTATCAGGGATGAAATCCGTGTACTGGTGATCCACTAAAGGATAACTCTTACTCTCCACATCAACTTCTCTGAGGGTACGGCTAGCCAATAGATGAGTGATCGATTTGACCCTACTCCAGGTAAGTCCATAGTGTGATGTAAAGACTACATTATTGCGGTGAAGGTGGACCTGGTCCCATCAATGTGGAGACACCATACATTTCGCCTGATACAGTCAATTTGAGCATGGACTATAGATAACCAGTCCATACCTAAGTTGACGTTGTAAGGACTCAACACTGCTACTGGGAGATCCCAGCCCAAGCTTTCACCACCTAGTGTAATCTCGCACTACCAGCACCAGTGATTAATCATCTAATCCACTCCCATAGGAGTCTTTAGCCATAAGGATCGAGCCAAGGGCGCCGTCAGAATCTTAGAGCTTCGAACGAGGGAAGTGGAAATAAAAGAATGACTGGAACTTGTGTATATAAGTACTATTGATAAGGTGGAGTAGACATAGATCGTACCATGTATCATCTCAGGAGCACCATGATCGTAGGCCCTAGCTAAATGGAGATGAGATCGCCCCTATCCTCTTGCTCCCTGTGGTTGGGGTGGACCACCTGGTGGTGGTGGTGGTAACATCTCAAATCATCTCCCACTGTCAGCTACACTGCCAACTCATCTGCCACGTCTGCCTATATACTACGGAAGTCCTCGATTGAACCTATGTCTCTACCTGGGTGGTCCTTCAACTATCTACTGATCATCTATATAGTGATTCAGAGAGTCACGAGCCATGTGACCTTTCCCGCATCATGTGTAACACTTCCCGCTCTTGGCATGACTAGCTCTGCCTCGGGTGCCCCACACAATCGACCCTGAATCCTATGGTCGTTCACCTGTAGGTCTAGTCCTCTTGGACCTCTGCGACATAAGTCTACCTATAGCTACAGAAGACACCACTATGTGACTACTGGTGGAGGGTCTCGCAGCTGGTGATTCCTCAGTAAGGAAACACTCAACTAAGAGGGGTCGCTCTAACACCCCCGCCTGCGTCGGGATGTTGAGAGAAATTATTGATGCCCTGATCTCCCACCTAATCCCCTGCTCGATGGTCGAGGCCCTAAATAATGGGTCCCACTCCATATCAATGGAGTAGTGTGAGAGTTCAGTGAACCTCGATGAGTACTGAGCTATAGTCATGCGGCCCTGCTGTATATGAAGTAGCTCCTAAATGTGCACTGCGCGAAGAGTCACTGGAACAAACTATGGCCAAAACATGCTCTCAATGTCTGCCCAGATGAGTGTCACCTCATCATGAACTTGGATTATTAAGCTCCACTATATTCCTGCTTCTACCCATAGAAGGATGGTGGAAAGGATCACCATGAGATCGGCTGTTATCCCTACCAGTTGGAAAACTCTCACCATGGCCTCAAGATGATCCTCAGTCGCCTGAGGGTTCGTCTCTCCCCGGAACCTGGGTGGCCTCTTGCACTAGAACTTATGCAATGTTCTCCAGAAGTGTGCACCCTCTTCTGCTGGGGTTGGTTGAATCGGTGGCCCAACAGGTAATGGTACAGCTGGTGCCTCTACGGGAAGAAGGATTTGCACCGAGGCCTCATCGCCCGATGGGCTATCAGTGCATACTACTCTTGA
Source organism: Viscum album (assembly GCA_963277665.1). Lineage (NCBI taxonomy): Eukaryota > Viridiplantae > Streptophyta > Magnoliopsida > Santalales > Viscaceae > Viscum > Viscum album. The sequence goes on along the minus strand of OY728119.1, from coordinate 762,091,199 downwards.
AACCCAAAAAGGTTGTCTGCGTGAAGGAATCCTAAAAAGAAACAGGTGTCCCACATTCAATAAGTTATACCTGGTGAGTTGACTCAAAGAGTTCACAACCAAGACTTTTGAAAACACACATGCAATCAATGTTTTTGTGCACTGAGTCACAAATCAAAAGTCAGGGTCTTGGTGTATGGATACGTCGGCCACCGCACCAATAGTGGAATCCCTAAACTGAAAACCATACACATTACACATAACACTATTGCTTCAAAGAATATATTAAAATCCTAGTTCTTCAGTAGAACTGACTCCTCTGATACAAATTTTTCATGACCCGTCCCCCGGGGTCCGTGTTGTGACTACCCCATGCCTTTCTTCCATAGGCCAGAGGCTTGCGACTAGCACCAAGGTGTATTCCACAAAACTGGGAAGGCATTGCCTTTATAACATATAACACACAAAACTAATCATAGAGTATGATACGAACTCAAGTAAACTGAATAGTAAACATAGTGAGTATAGTAAGTAAAAGGGGAAAGAATATAAGCCCGGCTGAAATGTACAAGAAATTGATAGTACAAGTAAACTAGACAGCTCTTGTGAACACCCGTCAAGGATCCTACCTGAAGGGTAGGTACAACTCTTGATTGGTCATCTCTGTGGTAAGCCTCACCTTAAAACTACCTCCAGTCCTAGTACTCACATCCTCAGTTAGCATTGTTCATCATCTGCACCATAAACAACGAAGTGCGGGCATATCCCATGCAGGGGTGAGTATATCGATACTCAGTAGGGACCCCAATACCCTCAAAGTCTCACAAAATCAGAAAGGATAACCACACAATGTGAAATCAACTGACAAAACCACTTAGGTATATGCCCATACATATACTTATGTTATAATGTAATCTAATATCAATCATGTGGAAAACACCGAGTCCAACTCAAAGCCCAAAGCTCAACTGTTCCACAAAGAGAGGAATACCACAGAAAAAATACCACATAGGTATGCCACACATACGAATACCACCAAGGTATTACCACGAAGAAAAGTACAAGAAGGTACAGACTCAGATCACACCAGGTATAACTTAGGTACAGTAGTGGAGATGATTAGATGTAACTACTGAATCATCTCACTCTATTAAGAGTCTCTACTGTTGACACCCACAAGATCGCTCGGTGCTGACCAACATAGGATCACTCGGTGCTAACCCACACATGATCTCTTTGTTCTTACCCACAAAAGAGCACTAGTTACTAACCCACACAATATCGCTCGATGTTGACCCACACAATATCGGCAGTTGCTGACCCAGACAATATCGTTCTTCATTATTCACTTTACAGCCAGCAGCTGGTTTCCAGCACTAGGCTAGCTCGTCTCCGGGAGGGTCTTCTCCTCAAACCACTAGTCGATACTCATGCTACCACTTAGTCTAATAGAGATGAATCTCAAAGTACATCCACCTCATAGGGGTCTCAATGCAACAGACAATGCATCAATCAAATGCCCGGTCTGTGAGTTATTAGCCTTTTAGTGTCGGGGCACGGTTGGGTTTGTGATCAATCCATCTGAACATACCTCAAAATTACCCAAAACTCAAGTGGGTTATAATATAGGGGACCTTATTTCTACATGGTTTCCAACGCCACTGAAGGTTCATCAAATGGACGTCTGGTGCCAAAGTTATGTCCAAAAGAGCGTAAATGGGTCATAGTGGGCCCCGGTCCTGTCTGACCCAGTCAGACCGAACCGGCTTGGGCCAACTAGGTTTGGGTCGACCCGGCATGTCCCACTAGATCCAGACTGGACCGTGTTGCATCCCGGCCTGCTGGGCAGTCTGACCTGCTTGGTCCGATCCGACCCATGCTGGGTAGTCGGACCGGTCAGCGTGGAGGTCCCGGGGCCATGAGGGTGGCGAAGCCATAGGGCCACAGGCGGTGCGGTGGAGCCTCAGGGCAGCGTGAGGCCGCAGACAGTGTGATGGAACAGTGTGGCCCTCGACACGGATGACGAAGGCCGCAGAGCCGCGAGGTGGCGCCGGTGTCGTCGTCGTGGTCGGTGGTGGTGTCGAACGTCGTTCTCGTGTTCCACCGGTTCCAAACTTCGCCACCGGTCACTGTCACCATCACGAATAATGCACAAAAGAAGAACGACGGAGGGGTCGGTCCAATATTGTTTGGCCCAAACCCCCCCGTGTTAAAGTGGTAGCAAGTTGTTCAAAATTTTGAATCAAGAACGTGTATTGAAGATATTGAAAAACCTCAATCCCCACAAAAATTATCATTCACTCTCCACCCACTATGGTCGAGTTGAAGGTATCTATAAGCGAATATTGGTACTACGAGTTCAACAGTGCCCTCAGATTTCAATTCCGAGCACCGGTTCAAAAGTTACAAAAACCCGCTCGTATGTTTATTGAACGTTCCTGAAAAAAAGTTTAGAAATTCATTTTGGAGACACCGGGCCTTGAAATGAAGCGTCTTCAATTTTATCGGACTTGTGATATTCCCATATAACCGAAAAAAAATTATGTGGAAATTACGGGTCTTTACATTACCCATTGTTAATCTATTTTTACCAGAACTATGATAAATAATTTTTACATTTTTTAGTATTCAATATAGTCAATAATAAAATTTAAATAATTAGAAAATATATAATATTCTGATTCAAAATAATTAATCCATTTTCCAAATCCCACTATAATAATTGAGAAAAATAATTTAAATTAAAATTCCGGATTCGGTGAGAAATATGTTTTACAAAGAGAAAAAGTTCATATCATGAAAATATTTTATATAAAAATCAATATTAAATTGATTAAAATGAAAAAAAATGTATTAATATATCAAATATCTTACTAATTTTAAATTTAATTGTATTTTAAATAAATTTTTATATATCTAATATCATTAAAATAAAATATAATTCTTAATAAATATTATTATTTTCATTATTCATAAATAAATTTATCATGATAGAAAACATTCAAGAAATCTCCATAAAAAAATTTTTACCTGATCATTTCAAAAGTTTAATTATTTTTTAAAAATATTTTTTCAATATTTGGGAAATATTTTTTTAAATAAATGTGGTAGAGGCAAAAATAAATTTAAAAAAAATATAGTTCGAAAGAGAAAAATTGGATTTATTCCTAAATCGGGTATGGAAAATCCTTGGGTTGAATGATAAAAATTTGATTGAGTATATATCATATAAATTTAATTAAAATCACTACAAATATGTTTTTTTTTTGTTTAGGTAAAATTTGTTTCTGTGCCTAAAAAGTGTTTTCTATTCAATGATTTCCCTTATTTTAAAATAGGATATATTTTATTTTATAATTAATTGGTCACATGATAGTTAATTTTTTATACATGTGTAAACCATATATTTAAATTAATTAATTAATCATAATAATACTCACCATTTCAACAGATTAGTTATTACTGTCATATTAAATAATAATATATTTATAGTATGTCACCATTCATTAAAACATGGTGTTCCGTTTAACAAAAGATAAAAACATTTTTGTGAGTAATGAAAAACATCAAAAAAATTATATTTATTTAAAAATAATAGTTATAAACATCTCAGGGTGTTACAACAATTCCGTTACGGAATTTTCCAATATTTATTCAATAATTTTCAAATAATTGAAATTATCTCATTCCTTTCTCCTTATTTTAGGCATTTAATTTTTCAAAGTTCTTTACCACCCATTTATTATATTTTTCCATTAAGGATATAAGATATATAATCATTTTTCCCTACATAAATGATATTTGTTACTATATCATCATATGATAAAAACTAATGAGAAACTATAAGAATATAGTTACTAGGTTTAATCCCATGAATGTAATTATCAGCCATACTTTTTGGATTATTTTTTTTTGAGTTTGGAATACATTGATAATATTTTTAATTTTTCCTCATGTTATTAAAAATATTCTTCACACATATAGTTTAATTTTTTTAATCAATATTTATTTCAAATCAATTTTCTCATTTGAAGTATTTCATGAACAATACCAATTCAAAGGATCTTCATTCCATGAATTATATTAATTCAAACTTTAGAGTGTTCTATATCAATGTATACTAGTGATCATTTCATCCTTTCAAATAATACAATTCTAGAATATCCTTCTCAGTTTCACTATATCCCATATCCTAGAATTCAATTTCTATGGACATAATCTATTTTTAAACATCTAACAGGTTACTAGTTATATTAAAAATTGAGGTTTCTGTTGCAACAAGTGATATAAAATAATTAAATCATGATGTGGAAAAATATAATATTGTGTATAGGAAAGGATATTCTTCATAAATAGTGTATGATTCCTCAATATATTAATGATATTCTTAGTTCAAACATCATCTTCATTTTCTAGATCATGAGGGAAATCTCTATATTTACTATTAGTGATGATTACCTTCTAATTATAAACTATCACTAAATAATTCCATACACTATTTCATCCCATAATCCTCATTAATATTGATATATAAAATAAAAATACATCTAATGTTTAATTTTATCATATACACAAAATTATAATCATAATTCTTTTCTTAGTAATGCTCTTTTAAAATCTAGCTCCAAATGTTTTGTACAAACATTTTCTAAAACCAATTGTAACAAACTCTACCTTAGTAACTGTAACTCCCCATGATTTCATGATACATTATTTCATCAAATTAATTCAATAACTTTCATTACATGAAACAACGAGTTCTATTGTACCGCGACTTACCAAACTAGCCGTGCAAAAAAAATGTTATGGATAGTATTAATTATATTTGGAATTTTATATACTCTATATAATTTTATAATCCATATTATAAGTTTCTTAGACATAATTTAAGAACTAATTCATTTTTTTCAGATAAAAGAAGTATTTTTCAAAAAATTCACTTTTACCGCCTTTTAATGGTGAACCCTTGTTAAATCCAATATTTGAAACATTTATATATTAAATTTGACAAAATAAAAATTTTCTTTTGAATCGGGACATAAGAATTTAGTTTCAATAATTTTTTGGTGTTTTTCTGATAAATTTCATATTTGGGTGAATAGTGAAAAATGCAATATTTTAACTGAAAACATATTTTTTAATCACAATAATTTATACTTTTAAATTATACAATTTAATGGTTTGTAAGTATAAATATATTAAAATTTTACCATTTAATCCAACTAGGGTCATCATAAGTAATTGCACTTTGAAATTCGACATAAACAAGTGTCAATCTTTTGATAGTTATAATTTCTTAAAAAACACGCCTTTTGGTTTTGAAAACGGGAATTAATTTTATTTTAAGAAATGAAATTTATATGTTTTTAATTTTGTAAAATAGACTTCATTTCTGAATTTGGAATATCAAAATTAGCATAGGGTGAATTTTTTTTATTTTTCTGAAAACATTCTATTTTTGACGAATTGTGAAAAACACTGAGTTATTGTTTAAAACCAAATTTTTATTTAAATAATTATGTAATTTATTAAAATTTATATTAGGTAAAAATAGGTACATAATACCTATATAATATCAATATAATTCAATGGAGTCATTTTATAATATGTTTAGATATATAAAAATTTTATTGAACTCTTTACCTTCTTTTACCCGCCTCCTAGGGGAATTAGAAAATTTGCATAAAACCTAATATTACCATTTCTATGAGTTTATTTTTAAAAATTCTAGTGATATGGTTATTCTCAGTAAGTGAAATGTGGTTTAATAAGGTGAAAATAATTTTTTTTGAATATTAACTTTTCACTTTTATTTACGGCGGCTAAATGTAAACAGGATAATTTAAGGTAAAAAGAATATTATAATAATACAAAATTACCTTAACACTTGTCCTAACCTTATTTTATGAGTCATGGACTACCACGGGCATACTTGGGTAGATTTTGGGACCCCATGGAGCCATTTATCAATTATAAGGACACTTTATTTTAATATACTTATTGTAAAGGCAAAAATGAAAAAAACAAATATATTTTAGTAAATCAATTTTTACATGGGGTTATATAATCCAAAATTTCAACTATAAAGATTAATTGGAAAGATAAAAATATTTCCTACATAATGGTATTTTCTTTATAATTTTTAGACTTTAAATAATTTAATTTATTTATGACACAATACAGATACAGTAATTACATTATTAATAAAATACTAAAATAATTGATATTATAAATACCCAAATAAATGTAATTTGAGACTTTTTATGAATTAAACTAATTTTATAGGTTAAAATGACATTTTAGGGTTCATTAGATAAAAAAATTAAGTAATAATGATGTTATAAATTTAACAAAAACAAAATACCAAATAGTGTCAAAATAGATATAAAAGTGTTTTTAAAACAAATATTATATTATTAATTGATATTCCACTCCTAAAAATATTGGATTCTTCCAAAAGTCTTATATAATTATAGGTGAATCATTAATGATCCACTTGGAGTTATCTTGGAAGTATATAGTATGTTTATTTATTGTAAAAAATAAAAATACAAAGAGACATGGTAAATGTCAAACTATTTAACTAAGAGTTAAATTTAAAATATAATGTTAATATAGTTACCCAAACACATCTAAAACATATTTTTTGAGTGTTTTTCGAACTTTAGCCTTTAAATAATCTATTTTGGAGATATTATAAACTGAAAATTATATTATTATAAAATAATATTTCAAGCATTTCCTAAGGTTCCCCTCACTCCTCTTATAAAACAACACTCCCCCTTCTCTCAAATTCACACCTTCATAGCCATTTGGATCAGACAAAACCTGACCAAATATCCTCTCAAATTCCATCACTTCATCCTAGAGGCCTTACTCTAGACATAATTCCAACTTAAGGATACCATTTGATCAAATCAAAAGGAAGAACCCGAAGAAGTGGTAAATATTTCATCACCTCTTTCAAGTTCTTTTCTTCTTCCACGTCTTCTTTCCTTTTTGTTTCCATTATAAAATAATAACTCCAGTGTCTTCTATATACTGTGATGTTATTATAAATATGGTACAACCATATTCATTATTCTATCCATCCTTTGAATGACATTTCACTATACGTGTGTATGTACGGCTTACCGTCTTCACGTTGTGGTGTAGTTATTATTCAATACATTATTATTTGTATGGGTATAATAATGAGGTATAATTGATTTTAATAATAAATATAACATGATAATGATTATGTATATATGATATACCATACAATTATATAATATTTTAATATAAAAAGAATTATATTTTCACTCATGCATACATACGAATTACTGTCTCCACGAACGCGATGAGATTAATTCCCCATCGTATACATTCAAGAATAATTTTCATTTGATGATTAAAAATAATTATTAAGGACTTGATATAATTCTCGATATGAATAATATACAAGCTATCCATAACAAACACAGCCTATGTAACAAAACTTATAATAGAAAATGTGTAATTGAACACCCAAAACAACGATAATACTAAAATATTATTAACAAAGCAATATTAAAAGATCATATATGATATCATATTTATGAAAATTATTCTTGTATAATTTAATAACAATGATTAATCGATTATACAGAAGGTTAACCTACCCTCGATAAAAAAAAAACAAAGTAAGGGTTAACTTCACAATATCCTTATTATCCAAGAATGTTTTTACGTAAGTATATACTGGGGCATATTTATTATCCATGTCCATGTTTTATAAAAGGGTTTTCAATGGGATTTTTTTAAGGGAATTTTTACTAAAACATCATTTCAAATGTCTTAAATATTTATTCTTCTAAATCATTCTCGTTAATGTCCATGTTTTCAAAATTGTTTTTATTGATTTATTTATATGGACATGAATGTTTTTAAAATGTTAATTACTTTCAAAAGTTTCAAAGTGTTATAGGGCACATTGATTATAAAATGTCATTAAATGTCTCCCTCTTTAAATTGGGTGATTTTTAATGTTTTCATGAAAATGAAAATTTCTCTAAAAGAGTTATACAAATCATTTTCATCTATGTCTACATCCTTGGATGGATTTTAAACATGTTTGAAGTTGATTTATTGTAATACAAATATTCCATATTGTATTGAATGTTTTGTGATAGTTTTTACTATGGGTGTGTTATTTTTATAACATTCATGGTTTATATATAATGTATTGACATTTTTTATGCTAGTTTTAATACGAAAGTTTATGTTATGTTAAATCCTATTCATATGAGGAATGCATTGGACTTAGTAAGTGATGGGTGGACCCCTCTATAGATCCTTGATGCATCGGTAGGGATCATGAGGCAAACTAGTTTCTTGGTACAAGGCCTTGAAAAAATATTATTTGTAGTCTGGGAAAGAGGCCTTGACTATGTGGTTATAAAGTCTGGCATTATGCATTCCATCATTATAAAAGTGGCTATTGATATTGCATGTGATTATTCGACTTGTATAATATCCATGTGAGTAAGAAAATGGCATTATTTTATTTTATCTTTTCCATATCATGATGAAGTTAAAAGTTTAACAGAATTTTTCATTAGTCTTCTACATTGCCTTAAATGTTTATGTTTATTTATGAATATTTCTGCTATATTGTTATCCTTACTATGCATCTGATCTCACCCCTTTCTATGATTTAATTTTCTATGGATTCCAAGAAGTATATTATGATTGATAAGCAGGGTTAATCTAGGGGATTAATGTAATTATCAAAGGATCACTTATTTTGTGTTTTATTTTCTAATGTGTAATGTAATATTCTTGTATGTAATCTATTTTACAAGATTGCTAAACAAATCGGTCTTTTGGGACTTGGTTTCTTGTAATCATTCCAATGTTTTAAAATAATGCACTGACTCTGGGTAACTGCGGTCAGGGCGTTACAGTTGGTATCAGAGGATGTTTAGTACAAACCTTGGAAACTTGATTATGATAATATCTGATTAGAGCACATATCCCTAAGATAGACTTCAAGGATTAGTATAGAAGAACTTCCTAGAGTTTTGGTATTATAGAGATTTTATGAGTTTTCCATGAAATACATCCCTGTCTGGATAAGAGCCAATAGAGGTGCCTCTGGCATAGATGCACCTAGGTGTAAAACCCAAAAACACATCTTTGATCTAGACTGGAACAAGAAATGGTGTAAGACAACGATCCTTTCTTCACTCTTGGTTACGACACTCCCGGGGGATATGATTAGGATAATTCTCATTTTCTTTACAAATCATTATGAAGGATTTACAAGTATATACCTCCTCAAAGAAAATATTTTTATGATTGTGGATTATATCCCTAAACTGATCGATTTATGTTAGGTATTTTACAAGTTTTGTATTATTCATTGAAATTCATAAACTGACCTTGTGTATGACATTGTATAGAAATGGAACCCAGTAGAAAGAATGTGAACTCCAGAAATACGTATGATCCAAAGAGTAAAAGGATCATATATTTCATGGTATTAAGCCAACATTTAGAAGGGAAATAGTCTCCCATATATTCTCAACATATAATGATATTGTATCATGTGTTAATAAGATAAGTAAAGAATTCCTTGAGTCCTATGGCTTATAAGGGAACCAAGAGAAGAAAAGGACGTAAGAGAGAAAGTTGTATAAATAGAAGAGGGAAAATAAGTATTTTCCCATATGTGATAACTATGGAAAGAGTCACCTTGGTAAATTCTTGGAGGGAATGAGAGTTTGTTATAAGTTTGTAGAAAAAGGACACCAAGTACATGATTGCAATGGTATGAAAAAAGTTTCAAATGTACACTACTTCATCTACAAGGAGTTGGGACACTACACAAATCAATGTTCAATTCATCAGAGTATACCCCAAATGTTGCTATTGGATAAAAATAAAGTTATGATACTACTAAATATTTAGAGTAATGATTATATTTCTTACGTTTTTATTAATGTATTGTGTCATTTGAGTATTGTATTAATGATGTACATGTTATAAGAATTATAGGGTATATAAGGATTGTACTGCAGTACTATTTCCAAAAGTACTTGAGAATGTGTGTAACCAAGAAAATTGACTCAATAGTAGGTTAAATTTTTGGAAAATATATGGTTGAGAGAAAGATAAACCAAAATATGGTTCTGATATTGTGGTAGTGATTTTTGAAATAATACAAGATGGATTTGGATAAATTATATTGGACTACCTTGAAACTAATTAATCATTTTTTTATTCCATAATTGTTGGATTTTACAACATGTTTCTGATAGAAGGAGTATATCTAGTGTTCTATAAGGAATAAGGGAGCATGAATGTAGTAAATAAGGTTTTATGGTTATTAAGTATGTTTTAGTGTTTTAAAAGAATACATGATAAATATTATTCACATGTTATTACATGAGAAAAAGGATCTTCATTTTATTTACCTTCCTTATAAATTTTGGACTGTGAGTTTGGATAGAAGTATTTTGGATAAATATAGTTTGAGATTATTTTTGGATTTCCATGAAAAGGACAACCAGGAGGTTGGGTGGCAACCTGTCGCGTCCGGCAAGGCCGCGAGACTTCAACACGCAACCGAATAGCGACAAGGGTGTATCACATACCACTGGACCACGTGATGTCCTGGATTGAATAATGTAGTTTTGTTAAGGTCTCGTAGATGAATTATAAATTAAATATTTCTAAACCATTTACGATTAGGATAAATAGAATATTTTTTTGAAATCTTTTGGAGTGAAAGATGAGTTTGTGGTAGGAATTAGTTGAAGGATGAAACTCTACTTTTCATGTGTATATATATATATAATTTTCCCCTCTTATTATATGGGTAAATTAATTCTTAAACTTTAGGGAAGGGATCTTAAAACAAAAAATGTGTAATTTTAACACCTTATGTTTTTTTGATCTGATGGTATTTGAAATCATCATATATTGGTGGATTTGAGGCCCTCAATTTTACACTTATTTGTGATTGATGACCTCAGTCACTCCCTAAAAATATTTATATTATTCCTCCAATTATGTGTCTCTAATTTCCACCAATTTTCTTCTAATCAATATCATAATTTGGTGGTGACCCTTTATTTTTTCTTTTCCTCTTATTAAGACTAAATTTTATTAACCCAATTTCTGATATAAGTTTTCCCAAAAAGAGATTATCTATTTTCAACCATTTATTTTCCAAGAACAATCTCAAATTGCAAGGACGCAATTTATTAAAGGAGGGAAGAATGTAACCCCATAATATTTCATAATACATTATTTCATGAAATGTAATTTGATAACATGCATTACACGCAACACCGACTTCAAGCGCACCACGACTTACCAAACTAGCCGTTCAAAAAGCGGTTATAGATAGTATTAACTCTATTTTGAATTTTATATACTATATATAATTTTAGAATCTATATTATGTGTATCATAAACATAATGTAAGAACTATTTCATGTTTTTCAGATAAAAGATGTATTTTTCAAAAAATGCACTTTTACCGCCTTTTAATAGTGAACCCTTGTTAAATCCAATATTTTAGACTTTTATATATTTAATTGGACAAAATAAACTTATTATTTAGAATCTGGACAAATTAATTTAGTTTCAATTAATTTTTTGTGATTTTCTGATAAATTTCATATTTAGGTGAATAGTGAAATATACTATATTTTAACTGAAAAATATTTTTTTTATCAAACAAAATATGGTGTTAAATTATATATTTTAATTGTTTGGAATTATAAATAGATTAGATTATTAATATTTAATCCAATGCTTCTCATTGTAAGTAATTTCACTTTGAAATTGGACATAAAGAAGTGTCAATCTTTTGATAGTTATTATATCGTAAAAAATTCGCCTTTTGGTTTTCACAACGAGAATTGATTTTAAATTAATAAATGAAACTTATATGTTTTGAATTTGGCAATATAGACTTCATCTTTTAATTCGTAATATCAAAATTATCTTAGGGTGAATTGTTGGTATTTTTCTGAAAACTTTCAATTTTTGATGAACAGTGAAAAACACTCAGTTATTGTTTAACACCGAATTTTTTTATTTAAATAATGATTTCATTTATTTAAATATTTTTAATGTTAAAATAGTTTCATAATAACAATATAAGTTCAATATAATTAATTGGAGTTATTTTATAATAAATTTAGATATATAAAAGATTTATTGAACTTTTTAATTTCTTTTACCCACCCTCAAAGAGAATTAGAAAATTTGCATAAAACTTAATTTTTCAGTTTTTTTAGTTGAATTTAAAAAATACGAGAGACACGTTTAACCTCAGTATGTAAAATGGGGTTCAATAAGATTAAAATAATTTATGGTGAACAGTAAATTTTGACTTTTATTTACCGTGGTTAAAGGTAAATAGGGTAATTTAAGGTAAAAAGAATATTATAATAATAAAAAATTATTTCAACACTTGTCTTAACCTTATTGGATGAGTCATAGCCAACCAATGGCATCATTGGGTCGATTTCGGGACCCCATGCAGCCATTTAGGAATGATAATGTCACTTTATTTTAATATACTTAAAGCCAAAAATGACATAAACAAATACATTTTAGTAAATAAATTTTTACATGGGGTTATATAAGTCATCTTTTCAACTATAATTATTTATTGGAAAGCTAAAACTATTTCATAAATAATGGTATTTTTTTATAATTTTTAGACATTATATAATTTAATTTACTTATGACACAATGATGATGCAATAATTACCTTATTAATGAAATATTAAAATAATTGATATTATAAATACACAAATAAATGTTATTTGAGAATTTTTATAAATTAAACTAAATTTTTATGTTAATATGAAATTTTAGTGTAGGTTAGATAATTTTGTTTGAAATAATAATGCAACTATGAATTAAAAAAAACAAAATACCAAATGTTGTCAAATTTGACATAATAGTGTTTTTAAAACAAATATTATATTATTAATTGATATTCTATTCATAAAAATATAAGGATCATCCAACAGACTTATATAATTATATTTGTATCATTAATTAACCACTTGGGGTTCTCTTGGAAGTATATAGTATGTTTATTAACCATATAATATAAATATACAAAGAGACATGGTAAATGTCAAACTATATAACTAAGAGTAAAATTAAAAAGATAAGGTTAATATAGTGACCAAAACCTATCTAAAACCTATTGGTTGAATGTTTATTGACCCCTATCTACCTTATACTTTATATAATATATTTTTTAGATATTATAAACTGAAAATTATTTTATTATAAAATAATATTTCTAGATTTTTCTTAAGGTGCCCCTCACTCCTCTTATAAAAGCGTACTCCACCATCTCTCTAATTCACACCATCAAATCCATTTGGCTTGGACATACCCTGCCCTAATATCCTCTCAACTTCCCTCACTTTATCCTAGAGGCCTTACTTTAGTCAGAAAGCCAACTTAAGTTTCCCTTTTGATAAAATAAATTGAACGAACTCGAAGAAGTGGTAAATATTGCATCACCTCCTTCAAGTTATTTTCTTCTTCCACTTATTATTTCCTTGTTTTTTCTAATATAAAATAATAAATATAGTATATTATATATTATGTGATGTTATTATAAATATTGTACAAAAGTATTCATTATTCTATCCATCCTTTGAATGACATGTCACCATACGTGCTTACTTACGGCTTACCGTCTCCACATTGTGGTGTAGTTGTTATTCAATACATTTTTATTTCGATGGGTATAATAAGGATTTATAATTGATGTAAATAATAAATATAAATTGATAATTATTTTTTATATATGATATACTATTCAATTATATAATATTTTAATATCAAAAGAATAATATTTTCGCTCGTGTGTACGTACGGATTACCATCTCCACGAACTCGATTAGATTCATTCCCCATCCTATCTATTCAAGACTAATTTTCATTTTATGATTATAAATAATGTTTAAGGACTTTATATAATTCTAGATATGAATAATATACAACCTATCCATAAAAATGGCTTATGTAAAAAGATATAGAAGAAAATGAGTAAGTGAGCACCTGAAATGATGATAATACTAAAATATTATTAAAAAATAAATATTAGAGGATCATATATGATATAATAGTTATGTATATGATTATTGTATAATATAATAACAATTCTTTAACTATTATATAGGAGGTTAACCTACCCTCGATCAAGGAAAAGTACAAGGTAAGGGTTAATTTCATAATCTCTTTATTATCCGAGATCATTTTTACGTACATATCTACTTGAACATATTTATTATCCATGTACATGTTTCATAAAAGTGTTTTCAAAGGGTTTATTTTTAAGGGGATTTTTACTAAATCATCACTTTAAATGTTTTAAATATTTATTCTTCTAAATCTTTCTCATTAATGTCCATGTTTTCAAAATGGTTTTTTAGGATTTATTTATATAGATATGAATGTTTTTAAAATGTTAATTCTTTTCAAAAGTTTCAAATTGATATGGAAACATTGATTAAAAAATGTCTTTAAATGTATTCCTTTTTAAATTGTGCGAATTTTAAATGATTTCATGAAAAATAGATATTTCTCTCAAAGAGTTTTACAAATAATTTTCATCTATGTCAACATCCTTCGATGGATTTTAAACTTGTTTGAAGTTGATTTATTATGATACAAATCTTCAATATTTTATTGAAGGTTTTGTGATATATTTGACCATGGATGTGTTATTTTTATACCATTCATTGTTTGTGGATAATGTATTGACATTTCGTATGGTAGTTTTAATACAAAAGTTTATGTTATGTTTAAACCTTTTCATATGAGGAATGCATTGGAAATAGTAAGTGATGGGTGGAGCCCACTATAGCTCCTCGATGCATCAGTAGGTTTCATGATACAAACTAGTTTCTTGGAACAAGGAAATGTCAAAATCTTATTTGTAGTATTGGCACAAGGCCTTGACTATGTGGTTATGAAGTCTGGAATTATGCATTCAATTGTTATGAAAGTTGCTCCTGATATTGTGTGTGATTATTAGACTAGTATAATTTACATGTGGGTAATTAAATGGAATTATTTGATTTTATAATTGCCATATTATACTAAAGTTCAATGTTTAAAAGGATTTTGTTTTATTCTTATACATTTCCTTAAATGTTTGTTCTTATTTATGAATGTTTCCTCTATATTGTTTTCCTTACAGGGCATCAAAGCTCACCCCTTTCTATGTTTTAATTTTCTCAGGATTCGAAGAAATGTATTATGATTGATAAGCAGTGTTAAGCTAGGAGATTAATGAAGTTCTCAAAGGATCATTCATGTTATGTTTTATTTTCTAATGGGTAATGTAACGTTCATGTATGTAATCTATTGTCCAAGACTGCTAAATTGATCAGTCTTTCGGGACGTGATTCCTTGTAATCATGCCAATGTATTAAAATAATGCACCCACTCTAGGTAACAGGGGTCGGGGCGTTACAGGTACACAATGATGATTTCTATATTACTTCATTTTTATAATACACAAGGGATACCATACAAAATTATTACACATTTTAGTATTTATCAAGAACTACATCCATAAATAATTCAAATATTACATTAAAAATATAAAATATATTTAATAAAAAAGATCCTCACAACTGTGATATTATTTATCATATACCCATTCATATATTTTGGAATGGAATAAGAATAAATGTTTTTCTCTTATTCTCCTTATGGGTGACATAAAATATATGCTATCATGATTACATAATGAATAATGTATATAAATATCTATGTAACTGAAACCAAATTTAATTTAACCAATATCTTGATAACATTATATATATATATATATATATATTAATAATATCAATGTAGTAATCTCATAGATAACAATAATTAAATTATTAATGAAGGAAATGATTAGTGTTGGTTGTCAGGATCTCAAACACCTTGATATCATTACCATCAATTCCATATTCCAACATAGTTTAATCAATGGGTGGGTATACCTAAAAATCCCAAATAATAAATATATCATTCTTATTTAAGTCATGATACATATCTATGAATTGAGGGTCTAAATATAAATGTGACCCACATATCACATTATCTGTTGGTTCTAAATAGATATGAGATTGAACAAATACAAGAGGTGGTGAATTGTATATTTAAAAATTTTCTATCTAAAACCATTAAGGAAGGTTCTTAATTTAATATGAGGTAAACTAAAACAATTCACAATGCCTATTATAAAATAAAATAAATGATCGAACTAACTATTGGTTTCATTATGATACAACAGGTTATGAAACAATTGTATTCAGGTTGAGTGCAACTATTAGATTATATGAATTTTAAGTGATTCTTCCATATAGAGTATAGAATCAAATCTGAAAAGTATAAATTGTAACTAAAAAAATAACAATATAAAATAATACCAATTCAAAGAATAAATAAAAGGGTTATCTTTATATTATAATAATCAGAGGAAAAGTAAAATGGTATTATAATTATTTTATCCCAAAGATTTGGTTATCATTCCAACTAGGATAATAGGACCTTCTTACCAACTCCAATTACCCCTCGATATGATGACCTACATGCCTGTATTGTAATCCCTATAACCCTTTGATTTTATATGTAATCGTATCCTCTATCTTTCAAACACATGAAAACCATCAACACAAAGATTGTTCTCACCATCTGACTATCCCTAGCAGCCCTCGATTGTTATAACATTGATCAGACACAAAAATATAAAAAATCACGTATTGATACACAAAAAATAAGAATGAGACATTCATGTTTTTTAATTTCAAGGATTTCACACGAAGAAGAAGAGAAGTCACACAGTCTCTCTCTAGAACATAGATGTAGAAAAAGTTATTTTATCTTGTTCAAATGACCTATTATTTATAGGCCTTAGGTTCCAATGGTCATATTGTCTCCAATAATTAAATTTCTCTAGAAAAATTGGAGGGTCCTCGACACCTATAATTGTAACGGGAATATTTAAATATAAAACATGAAATTTTTTTGATTAGTTTACTACTAAATCCATGACATTATTTTTGTTAAAATAATATATATATATAAATGAAAACATGAGTATGATTGTGTTTAGGCATTGGTTTCGATAGAAGAATGAAATCATAGATATGATAAAAGTATAACATGAGTACGATTAATATAACTTATTTGATGATAAGTATGAGTAATATTATCAGTATTATTATAACGAAAAGTATTTATTTGATGAAAAGTGGGTACAATTCCCATTGTGAGTAATATGGTCAGAGTCAATATGATGAACAACATACATACGCTGGTTAGTGTGGTTAATATAACATAGAGAGTACTATAAAACAGTGGGTATGATTAAATAGTGAGTGTGATGAAATAGTGAGTACGATAAACAGAATGGTTTAAATGAAAATCATATTCAATATAAATTATTTACTTAAGAATGGAACATAAAGAGATGTTTTATTTCAAAAACAAAAGACATAAAAGTCAAAACATGACTATGGACTTAACAATCTCCCACTTTTTAGAAATCACAACACATAAAGTAAAAAAATGAATGAAATACTTATATCTCCCTGAGTTATGCAAACTGTTCTAAAAAATAAATGAATACAACTAAATCCCCATTAAGTATGGACATTCAAAAGGATTGTATTCATATATATTTTTCCTTGGTTTATATTATACATTTCTTATATGTAATACATTTGAGAAAAACATTATGGATTATCCCCTTTTGTAATTCTCCCCCTATGTAAAACTTTCTCCATTTTTATAAAAACTTCTCCCCCTTTGTAAAACATTCTCCCCCATTGTGATTTAAAAAAGAATGGTGTAATATTTAATTTTATGAAAAGGATAGAGAGAAAAAAAATTATAAACTGAAATGTAAACATAATGCTCAAGGAATTTTCAAAAGTTCAATGATTTTCAAAAGATAACTAATAAAAAATACAACAAAAACATTCATTTATATTATCTTTATTTTTCATTAATAATCAACTCATGGAGAAAATCCTTCATCTTCTTTATCTCTATATTCTCATAGGAGATAGAAACACCCTGATATTTGAGCATGATTTTCAAGATCATTCCCTGATTGTTTAGTATCATTGGACCTTGATATGAATTCAACATCTATCATTCTTGACTATGTTGTAAAAGGTGATAGAGACTTGGAAGGATTTTATTTCGTAGTGAATGATACTCCACCGTTATTATTTTTCACTTTATCTATATCTATTTTTAAGTATTCCATCATGTTTAAATAAAGTCCCAAAACAATCATCATGAGTAAGATAAGTCATATTTCTAGACTCATAAACTATGATCCTCTTAGAATTACATTCATTTGAAAAAATGTATATGATATTCCAAACAAAGACATCATCTTCTATGTTTCTCTCTCACACAGCTTGAAGACTACTCAAAATCGTAATAAATCATTGTCTAACCTTAAATATCGGTTCACCAAAAGGTAATTCAAATTCTTGATAGTTGGTTATTAGCATATCCCTTCTTGTTTAAACAATTTTGGATGTACCAAAGTGTGTAATATCCAATTTATTCCATATGCTATTCATTACTTCAAATGAAGAGATTTGACTGTAAATTTTTTTGTTCATAGAACACAATAATTTATTATGTACCTTATAGTTTAACTCATATTTATGTTTTTCTTGAGCTGTAAAATTTCTAACTTCTTTCTTAGGGATCCTATAGTCACCAGTGATCATAAAAATGTCATTTACACTAATATTTATAATAAAAGCCTTCATTATATCCCTCTAATATTCAAAATAATTTCCCCCAATGATAGGTGGTATTTTAGGATTGATATTTTCAATTGAACTAGAATTCATCAAGACATCCATCATAAATAAAAAAAATCGTTTTTCCAAAAGTAATGGTTAGTGTATTTAGAAATATAGAAAGACAATTTAACTTGAAATATAGAATAAAATACAAGTATACAAAGTAGTGAAAAACTACACTGAAAAAATTGTTTTATCCAAATGGATACGAGACAACACAAATACTAGAGGGGTGAACTGTATTTCTAAAAAATTTCTATCTAAATACATTAATGATGGTTGTTAGTTTAATATGACATACACTAAAACAATTCGCAATGCCTCTTATAAAAGAAAACAAATGATCGGACTTACTCTTGGTCCTATTATGAAACCAAAGGTTTTGAAACAATTGTATGTGGGTTAAATACAATAATTAAAGTATATCTAGTGTAAATTATACTACTATATTGCATTTAGAATCATTAATAAAATGTATAAATTGTAATTAAAACAACTACAATAAAAAAATACTAATATAAAGAATAAATAGAAGTTTTTTCTTTTTCTTATGATAAGCAGCTAAAAAGAAAAATGATATTACAATTATTTTATCACAAAGAGTAGGGTATCCTTTCACAAATGATAATAGGTTTGTCTTACCAGCACTTGTAATCCCTCAATACGATGGTTGAAACGTCTATCTTGCTATCCCTAGAAACCCTCAATTTTATAGGTAATCGACACCTATGTATTTCAAACACATGTAATCCCTCGATATGATAATCGGTTCCACCGTCTACCTATTATCGTCAGCCCTCAATTGTTATCACTTTGATCATATGCACACAAAAACTACACCTAGTGAAATATAAAAACTAAGAATGATCTAGTCACATTTTATATTTTCAATTTTTTCCCACAATGCAGGAGAGAAGTCACATAGTCTCTCTTTATAACTTTGAAAGAGAAAAGGTTATTTTATCTGGTTCAAATGTCCTTTTTTTTATAGACCTCAGGTTCCAATGGTCATATTGACTTCAATGGTCTTATTTCTCCAGAAAACACAGTGGGAACTCGACACCTAGAATAGTAATGGTCTTATTGAATAAAAAACATGAAATTGTTTTGATTAGTTTACAACTAACTCCACAATAAATTTTTGGTTAAATCAATAGATATATTAAAATAAAAACATGATTATGATTGTTTTAAGACATGGATTTGGATAAAAGAATGAAATCATGCATATGATTAATGTATAGCTTGAGTACGATTAATATCCCTAATATGATGATATGTTTGAGTAAGATTGTCAGAAGGTATATAATGCAAAGTACTGATATGAAGCAAAGAGGGGATGATGCCCATTGTGAGTGCGCTGGTTAGAGTCAGTATGAAGAACAATATACATACCATGGTTAGTGTGAGTGCGATAAAATAGTGAGTAATATAAAATAGTGTATACAATGAAATAGTTAGTACGATGAATAGAATGGGTAAACTGAAAATCACATTCAGTGTAAATTATTTACTTATGAATTGAATATAAAGAGTTTTTTTTATTTCAAAAGAAAAATACAAAAAAATTCAGAAGAAGACACTTGACTTAATAGTAATCCCAATGAATTCCCCACTAACTGAACAATACATTTAACTGATAAATAGTATTCTATATCAATAAATGTTAATTTTTAGTATTGAATACAGTATGAGAACATTTTCCCAGTCGATCATTCAATAATTAAAAACATACATTATATATATAAATGGTATATGTTATATGAAATAATCATATCCATGATACAAATAATATTGTTATTTAAGGGAAATGTAATTCCAATAATCAAAATAAAGTGATGGTTTATGAGAATGATAATGATCAAAAAAATAATAAAAGGTAAAAGAAGGCTATTAATTCATCATAAATAAAGGTTTTCGAATAAATTAATTCCATTATTAAACTAAATAAAAATAGAATAGAAAATTTTAAAAAAATATCCATTAATGAATTTTACTTTTAAAATAATATAAAATTTTAAGGAATAAAATATAATAAAATGAAATTGGAAAAGGGGTGTTATTTTAATAATATATATTTTAAAAAGAAATATTTATATAGGAATTTTATAAAGAAAATTGAAAAATCCCCATTAATTAATAACTATAATTATTCCCTTAAAAACATTAAAAATATAAATGAAAAAAATAACCATATTATATATTTTGAATGAATAAATAGGATATATGAAAAAAATAATGGAAAATATTGACAAGTATGTAAAGTATATCCGATCAAATTAGAAATAAGTACAACATTTATTTTTAATGTTTCTTTTCAATATTCAACATAAAAAATGGCGGAAAATTTAGACGAAAAGATGAAAAATAAAAAGATATATATAGCATAATAAAAATATATATTGTTCATGAAGGATATATTATAATATTAAATTAATGAAACATGATCACTCTAAACAAATAATATTGTAATATAAAGTCTTAGATCATTGATAACATTAAAATTGAGTCTCCTTGAATGGTTAAACAAGATTTGATTCTTTAACAATAATGAATAAATATATATTCATTACAATGATATTAGAGTAACATATAAACTACATATATATAAATAAGTGCATAATCATAAATATTCCTTTATGGATTTTAAATTATGATGAAATCCCTTACCTCAAATTCCACATGCATCAAATGTGATCTAACATATTTTACGTTAATTTAAAAATTAATATAATTATGTATTAGAGGCTTATTAAAAAAATTAAAATCATATATGATCACCACTTAATATTTCAACACATGTTTCTTAATAATTACTTATTAAAATCATCGATTCTCCATGTTAAATATAATGTTTCCCATGAGAATTTTGGTTTGATAGATTAGATCCATTCATAAGGATGATGGTTCCATATTCTAAATAATGTTAAAAGTGTAAAAATGTAATATTTAATTGATCTATTTGTATATTAATATTCATTAATAAAAGGGGGATATATAAAAATGAGTTACACTATTCAAGGAGATGATAGGTTATACGTACGAATGATGGTTATTTTCAATTATTGACAGGTGGAAATAAAGAAAGGTAAGTAATAATTAACCTTTCTAGACACATTTTTATTTCATATATATCATATGTATTTACTAAATCTATCCTTATTTTGATTTGTTTAAAGAATATATATTTATAAAATCAACATTAATATGTTGGTATCTAAGAATACTATATCCCAATACATGACAATTTTTCATAGGTATAGTTAAATAACCATTTTTCTCAATGTTCAAGGTTTCTCCAAACAAAACTAAGAAACAGAAGTGGGTTTTTCTCACAATCATCTTGGATATTAGATGTATTAATTAATTAATTTTATCATATTTCAATAATAATATTTCACCAATAAATATGGATATCTCAATGGCTAAACGCTATTTCCTTATACATTAGGTTAAAGTTATATATCTAAGGAAACTAATAATAATGTATCTCTTGAATCAACTCAGAATTGTCATAGACAAATATGATGGACATATAAGAAAAATTCCAAATCATCTATGTAATTTAATCTAGGTGAAGGCCCTAATCTAAACATCAACCCCTCCTATGTTCAACAATTGATTAACTCAATATAATGATGTCGTTGTGGATTATGAGTTCTTAGGCCTAATCTCGATAGCTTTATATTTTGTTATTGTTTCGTTGGTATTAAACCTCATGATTTTTCACATGGATGGATTTTTCATTCAATATAATATTTTCCTAAAAATAAACTATAAATGGAATAAACAACATAGTTGGGTGATTATAATATGAATCAAAACCGAACTAAATTTAAAAAATGAATCTAATAGATGAAAATATTCATGTACTGGACAGTAATGAATGTTACTGACACTGATTATAATGAAATATAATAAAATATAATAAAATAAAAAACTATTGTTACCCAAAAAAAATATAGTGACCAATCAAAAGTAAATAAATTAAATTCCAACCAAGATAACATAAGTAAAAACAAATTTTCTAGAAAAAAACCAGACCAAAATAAAAAATATAAACAAATTAAACTAGAATAGAATTTAATTGTATTGAATTACACTAATATGTCCCAATATACCCAACCCATGTTGTACCAAAAAATATAATCCATCAATAAATATTTATATTTAATTAAACATAAAAAAATTACAATAATATTCAAAGTAAATAAAACATAATGATAAAAAAATTAACATATCATAACTGAATATACATGACATAACTAGACATTAATCCACCATAACTAAATGCATATAAAACTAATGAAACCAATAATAAAGGAAAAAAACAAATGCTTCAAGATCCAATAATTCCATAACATACCAAAATAATTAATTAACAAATAATTAATTATACCAAACTAAAATTATTTTAATATGATGAAACTGATCAAACCAAACTAGAAGAGAAATTAATATAAAGAGGAAAAAACTAAATTTAATAGTTTGAATATGATCTAGAAATGTGAATAAAAATGAAAAAATTTAACTTTAATACAAAAAATTGAATTGAATTTAATTGATATTAATCAAATGAATACTAACATAAATAATTAATATATATTAATATTACAAACTAAAATATTCGAGGGATGAAAAAATTGGATCAAATTGAAATTAAAAATTATAAAAAATACAGGTGAATGAAAATGAAAAACACAAATCTAGAATAAAACAAACTTGATTAAGATGAAAAACATTATCCAAACATAGTGAAATGGGAATTCAATAATTGAAACTGAATATAATTTGACCAAACTAAATTAAATTGAACCATACTTAACCAAATTTCATTAAAAACTATATAAAATTACCCCTTGAAAAAACAAATGGGAAAATAGAGATTGAAAACAAGCTACCCATACATATTATCATGATAAATAAAGCTTAACATTATTTAACAAAATGAACAAATAAATAAAATTATTTCGTTTTACTTTTTTAATATAAAAACACAATTATTGACTATACACTATCATCAATATCTATCAATCCGAAAATTTCCTTAAATTTAAAAATTTATCACCTTTCTAATTAAATAATATAATAATAGAAAACCAAATAAGAACACATCGATCATACATTTCACCTTTCCAATCTTACCATATTATACATGCATTTAATCTAGATTATGTTTTTTAATTAGTAAATTCTATTTCAAATATTATATAATTAAATTTCCCATATATTTATAGAAATAATATATTAAAAAACCTATATATCCTACTTTAAGATAATTTATCAAATTGTTATTTAATAAAATTATCAATTTTAAAAATTTTCTATATAAAATTACATTTGTTAATTAACTCATATCATACATTCAAAAAGTAATAAATATTTTTGTAATATCATATTACACAAATTAGTATATCCATTTATTTTTAGTTATGAAGTCAATTTTCAATAACAAGATTTGAATTAAGGTTTTATACATTCAATTTCATTAAAGTGGGATATTTTTAATATTGATGGTTTTATACATTGATAAAAATTATTTTCTCAAGATTAAAAAAATGATGGTATCATGGTGAATGAACCGATGGAGTAGAGTATTTAATTTTTTTTTACTTTGTCGATTTCAAATTAATATATATGTAAATTTTAATTAAATATCTCATTTATATTTTTAACAGTTTAATCTTGGGAGACATGAAGAGAAATAAACTTTAAACAATGAGCATAATGGTCAATTACATCATGTTTTGGGAGATGTGCACCATGACAGTGTATATATTTGACTAGGGAAGTGTATTATCATGAAAGGTTATTGGACATATTTAGGTTCTATTTCTTGTATAATGGACCTGAAAAAAGATAATTCATATGAAACAATGTTTTAGGATAAGGAAGAATATGCCAAACAAATGGGAATATAGGAACGCCAATTGAAACAAAGGGCCAATGCTGAATTTATGATTCTTATGGATGTGTTATGTCTAAAAATTCCATCAGATAATATCACATCATGTGATGAAAATATTTTAATGATGCATACATTATATATTAAAATGAGAAGTGGTCCTCATGGTGTTAGAGATAATTGCATTTTAATTGATGGAGATGGACATGATGATGGTGAGGATGATGTTGAGGTTGACTGTGAGGATAATAGAGAGGATGATCATGAGGATGATTTTTATGGTGGTTATGGTGATATTTAACAGGGATAGACTGAACCATTACATTTTTATTGATATTAATGACATTTGAATATTGATTATTAGTTCTGAATGATGATAAGTGATGTTTTGAATGGGAATTATCACAAGGGGAATAAATTAATTGTTTTCATGTTTTATAACAATTTTTAAATTATTTTTTGTTATTTTTTCAATTAATTGATCAATTTGGAATAATTATGAGATGTGTGGGGCTTCTAGTTGATGTCTGTGCTAGGTGGGGAGATACTTCTTATGGAATTGGTTGGGGGTCTAGATAAATGGTTTTGAGGGAAAGGTTTGAATATTTTTACAATAAAGATTTCAAAATGGTTCTATAGAAATATACCAATGGTTTCAAACCTTTTTTTAGACCAATAAAAATGGTTTCAAACCATTGGTACAAATATATACCAATGATTCCCTAAAAATAATTTGCATACTAAAATTCTATTATCCGTATAACAATGATTCAATGAAAATTATATGTATATGTCCATACAAATATTCATATATCCAAAGGTTTTTTGAACCATTGTTATAATCTATACCGATGGATCTCTAGACTATACCATTGGTTTTAACACATTGGTATAGCTAATAATTCTAACAGTGGTTTCTTCCTTTTTATTGTACTTCACCACATGGAAGATTATCAAAATCCTTGTTTTTATTAAATGATAATTATTAATTTATTACATGAGAATATAAATAATAAAACCCAGAATATTGAAAGGTATAGTTTTTGGGAAATTTGGTATAATAGTAAACAACTAATTTTTTTTGAATATCAATATTTCAGAAAAAATTATTTACATGATCATATTATTCCATAATTCTAAAAACATCATGGGATATACTTGGAAAATATATTTAATGGGGTGATAAATGATGAGAATTAAGGGAGTAATAAAATAAAATAAACATTTTTAATAAATGTCTGAATACAGTAATATCAGTTGGAGATAAAAGGGGTAAGAATTAACTATATGAAAAATGATTCCTGATATGACATTATAATATAAAGCTAGCATGGGAAATGTTGCAAAAAACATAAACATGACACCATAAAGACTGGTCAATGATAACAAATAAAATGTCATAACATGGTGTAAAAATTATTTAATGCATTAGTTTCACTAAAAAATTTCATACATGATGTCTGATGAGAATAAAACATTACCTCATACGTTGTACTACTATATAATTCTAGGTTAACCCATTGCTTTCATATCATGTACAAGAAAAAGTGTGCCACATAGACCATTCAATATAGGATCATATTTCATCATGTTTAATTCCATGATCAATGAGTGTGGAATATATTAGTATAATTAACTAAATAAGGTATTATAGGTATGTCTTGGTGGATTCCCCTATGTAGAAATTATGGTGGTAATCACAATATTAATGTTTGATATGGAAAACTTGTAAAGAAATATAGGCAGAAAAGAGATGTACTTAAATTTTGACAAAAGGTTTAATGATAGAGAAAATGTGTATAATAATTTAGGAAAAAAGTGTATATAAATGGCATGAAAGGAATAAGGTGCTAAAATAAATAGGATATAGACATGATCCCTTAACGATATATATTGATTCCAAAATACTGGGATGAGATTATTGAGATAATGGGGAACCATGGCTGGATAACAGAGAGGAGATGAATGATTATGGATGTGAAACATGGTTTTTGATTTAAGTGGAAAGGTATATTGGGTGGTTTTGTATAAGAAAACAAAGGAGAGTTAATTATTATTTATCAAATATTTTTATGGAATCTAGATAAAAATGTAATAAAAAATAAAATCCTTTTGATGACTGTTTCTCATTATTTCTATGAAATAAGATTGTAATTATTTATTTTAAATGTCCAAGAGCCCAACTTATTAAAATGTTACCCTTTGTTCTATGGATGTTAGTCATGTTCTTAAATAATAGATTTTAAAACCCAAAAAAATATGTTATAGTTATTGAATAATTTTGAAACACCTCATAAAATTAAAAATTTGAAAATTATTTGTTCTTTGATTCCATTTATATAAATTTTACATAATTTTTAGGATTGTATGATTTGAAAATTCAAAATGAATATATTTTCCATATATATTTTTTACCTGAATATTTGAATATCATAAAAAATAATGACAAAATTCCCCATTGGATAATTTTGATTTGATGATTCAAAAAATAAAATTTATTATATAAAAATAATTTTATACATTGTTGGATTGTATCATTTTAAATAGAATTGAAATTTATTGAGAAATGTTGGGATTTTATGACAATAACAATTTTTGAACTGTTATGGAAATTAAATCTTATATCAAAAAAATTAAATTAATATATTAATTTAACAATATTAACATAATAATACTATTTTATTGAAATATAATTTATTTCAAAAAACTATTAATTCCTCAAAAATTGTCTCAATTAAAATATCATGTTACCCAAAAATTCAATTTTGGTTTTATTATACTAAAATAAAAATCATTTATCATGTAAAAAAATAAGAATTAAATATATCCATTATTATATAAAATATTCATATTTATATTATTAGGGTCTTGATACATATTTATTTATTACACAATAAAATTTCGTAATAGTGAGGTGTGTGATGGTGGGATTTTCATGGGGTTGTTCATCATACATGGTTTGGTCCATGTTCTTGATGATCTTATAATTATCCTATAATTAGATTCTCTCAAGATTTAGTTGATGGATCACATCTTGGGATAGAACAAGGGAAAATCCTAGTGATTTTATGTACATTGGAATTTCTGAAAGAATTGCTTCATAGGGTGGGAGCCTATATGTTTAGGCCATCAGTTCTTTTGTTTGTGTCAATTGGAATTGTAAAGACACTATATTTTTTATAATAACATGTTCATTGTTCAAGAGATTTCTTATCAGTGATTATAATTTATGATGGACCTTATAATAGGGTATAATAACATACTAGAAGTGAATTGGTTTTCTATAACCAAAATATATAATATGGAATTTATTTCAACATCAAAAGTAATTTTTTTTGGAAAAAATAAGGTTGTTATGAAATTCAACCCTGTAAAATTATCTCCATTGAAATTTTCCTTTCAAAAACTAAATCAGCTTAGGGAAATTTTAATTCAATACCTACTATAGTTTCCATGTCACTTCTTAAAACGTCTTGTTTCCCCATTCCACATTCACCTGTATGTACTTTTTTAAGAGGGATACAAGGAACACATCATGTACTTGATATAGGATACTTGGGAGTTATATTCGATAGATCATCACTCCAATGTAATCAAGGATGTCATTGGAACCCATGTATCCTTGAATATGCCTTCCCAGATTCCAAAATATCATGAAATTATTAAATGGAGATCCCTTTAGGGGAATAACATTTATCAAACCTTATCCTCTAGTTAGGATTGATGATTTTAATCATATATCTTTTATCAACTCTTTGTAGACCTGATGTTCTACTAAATGTTTTGGACCTCTTCCAAAATTTCCACAATGATATTAGGACCCTGATTTTTTTTCCCAAATTCCACCCAGTTAAAAGGTATTCTACGTCACATATGATAATGTTCATTATAGAGATCAATATTTATTTTTAGGGGAAATTATATTTGTTTTAGAAATATAATATAGTATCATAGTCATCCCATCCTCCTTTAAATCCCATTACTTATTCTCTAAAAATTTCCTCAAGTGTTTATATAGTATTCTCATATATTCTATCTATTTGAGGGTCATATTCCAAGATGTATTTTAACTCATTATTATTATAGTTTTGAAGACCCTTCTAGATAATAGAGGTAAATCATTGGTCATGACCATATATAATTGTTTTTCGTGTTCCATGCATCCTCACTACATATGTAATATATATCCTTACATTTTGATTAGGTGAGATGTCCTTTAAAATAGAAATAAATTGATAATTATTTCAAATATTATACACCACAGCCCATATATAATTATTTCCACCTGATGTATTTGGAAGACCATTGAAAAAATCTAAGGTTACATATTCCCATTTATATGTAGTTATGGGTAATGGTTACATCATACACTTGATTTTTTTCATTTCATCCCCCACTATCTAATATACAATGAACCTTCATATATATTACATGGTATCCTTCTTCATATTTTCCCACCAAATTTTTTTTATAGATCTCAGTACATCATTTTGGTCCCTGGATGGATAAATATGGACGATCTATGTGAATCAACCAAAACATCATTCTTTAAATCTATATTTTATGATTTACATAGTTGTAGCCCATATATTACAACTACTTTATCAATTTTTTAATTCATGTATTTCTATTTTTTATAGGATCCACCTAATTTTGAATATCTATATTGTATCTTTTATCATCCTCTAACTTATCCCAAAAACATGGTTGGGAATTTATTTGTAAAAGGATTAATGATTTCCCTTACTTTTTGATTTTAATGTTCATAATTTTCAACTAATAAGAGACCATATCAATATCAATAATGATAAAAGATAATATTTATGAATCCATCCTCTATGTAGGATCTTCCACATTACATTCCTCTCTATGATGGTAGTGTATTGACAAGTCATTATCCTTAAAAATCTATAATCATCATCGCTGGTGCAAATTCTTCACCTGTTGGTTAATAAAAACTTAAGGATCTTATTATTCACATATATTTCACTCATATCCCCAAATAGGAAATTTCACCATATATTCACTGTGAGTATTACTATAGAAAAATTAATATCATTCATTGGATATTTTTGTTCATGAACATTCAAGTGCATTGATGTGTTGTCTATTACATTTTCATTATATATTAACCCATATCTCAATCTCTTCTATAAAGAATCTCAATATTCTATGATATGTTCCCCACTTTTTGGTAGCATGAGAACAATTTTTGGGACAATACACTTTTTAATCTCCTTGAATTTATCATCAAATTTATCATTCTAAACAAACATGACTACCTTCTGATTTATCATGGTTATATGACTTGACTATAATGATAAATTTCTTCGACATCAATGATAATACCCCAATAACAAAATGGAAATACATATTTCTTTGACATATGATGGACTTCACCCTCATTTAATTAATATTGTCTTTGATGGGACCATAAATAACCCATTAATTGTGATTCTATTCTCCAATGATGAGATATTCTTCTATCAGGACTCGTATTTTCTTTACATTATATAACGATTAAACTTTAATAAGATTGTTAGAATATTTTTCATATACACCTCATGATCGCCCTTACTTATGGTGTATTTTAGAATATTTCCTATAAATAATTCCAAAACATAATGGTTATACTGAAAAATTTTAATCATCATATATATAATATTAGTGGTGAATTAGCGATCCCAAAATTCATTTCATTAAACTCATAGTGCATATACATTAATGTTAATGTAGTATCAGGGTTGTCATCCTTATTCATCCTTACTATTAATTCTGTGAACAAAGATCAACATTAGATAAGTATTAATATAGAAAAATGAAATCAATCAAGTCACCAATACATATAAATGGATAATTATTTTTTATTGTGATCCTGATGGCATCATGATAAATAGTGCAATGATACATTGACTGATCTTTATTCCTGATGAAGAGGAATTGTTCACCCCAAACTGATTCACTTTGGTGTATAAACTACATATCTAAATTATCATTTATTAGTTTTATATTCTCTTAATGTTCAACTGTAACCATTCTATATGGAGTATTTAGTATCGAAAAACCCTAGGTATAAGATCAATTTAATATTATACCCCACGATTATGGGAGATTCCTTGAAACTGATTGAAAGATAGTTCAGCATAATCCATAATAATGGGTATGTCTTGAAGGATTATCTTTTCTATATACACAATCATCTAGTCCATATATCCTTACATATAATGAAATAATATCAATTCTATAGTTGTTGGTTCTAAATAATATCTATCTTCATCCTTGAACTTATACAGAATAGGGGGAAACTTTTGATACATAGAGTGGTTTCCTTCTGATAGTAATTTATGTTATAGTTTAAGTAATTAAATATAATTTAGACCCATAATCTCATTAAATTTCAAAATATGGAGTGTCATGAGGTTTTCTGTCATGAACATCCCAAAAAGGTTTATAGGGTAGAAGTTATAAAGATGGGATTCAATAATTTCCCAAATATTCATTTTCACTAATATCTCTACATCCATGCTTTGTGTTAGTGTTTCAATGGTCCAAATAAAAATCCATTATGTGAAGGAATGTGAAATAATAGGATAAAAATTATATTAGATATTATTGAATGAAAAACCAGAATACCCATTACAACTTTTCATCGGATCCACCTTTGTTTTTGTAAGGTAATAATCTTGTTCTATTCTCCTTTGAGATTTTTGAATCTAATTGTATCTAACAACAAATGGATTAGTGATTTTGATTGTAATGATCCCATGTTCCATATACTGTATACATTATAAAAATTTTTGGGATTACATAGGAATTCCTCTCTTATATTACATTGTTGGGATTCTACCATTAGAAATCAATAGCTAGGTTCCCTTACCACACTTAAATCATTTCCTCTTACCCTATAGGGAATTTCCAGTGTTCTACTTTATGTACTTTGAGAAGTGGGATGTTGAAATTTCATTGAACCATTATATTTCTACATCATGAAATCAAATTTATACTATTAATTCGACATATTATTCACATGAGTCACATGATATTCATTATTCACCATTTAAAGTTTGAGGATGCATGAGAAAATTTCTTCCAAACAATTAATGACTCAAATCACCAAGGATCCTTATTGGCTATATATTATACCTCCAATGTAATGTTTAGTATAGATAGTAGGGTAATGAAAAATCTAGAGGCATATCATGAATGTATTGTGATGTCAACATCATAAAAACTAATGGGTTCATTATATTTTTCCATGAGGGAAATATATCCAATCCAAATTTAGGTCTCAGTGTATGAGGAAAATATTTATCAAAAAATTCCTAGAATTCCTTCCACCCCATTTCTTTGATCACTTCCTCAATAATTTTATTCTTGATTAATGTTTACTGATAATCATTTAGTCCATCTTTTTTTTAAATATATAGTATATAATTTTCATTCTTGTAAAATTAAAGGATTCAAGAGATCTTTTCAATAGATTTTATCCATTTTTTCATGATTAAGTAATCAGATGATTCATTTAAACGAATCAGCCTTTGTCACATAAATGAATCAATTGAATCTTTTGGTTTCATTAGGGGTATAATAATTCCACCTAATATATGTTTCTGTTTAGAACCTAGTTCTTTTGAGAGATCATCATAAAAAATCATGATTTTTTCCCCATCGGGTTTGGCATTTCATTTGGACTATTATCGCATTTCCCTTCCCATTTTTTTTACTGATTTCCACTAATATACTTCCATTATAATTAATAAAAGAAAAATTTGAGATATTTAATTTTAATAAATTGTTAACATAATAAATAATCTAATAATGATGATGAATAAATTTATAAATGAAATTTATTTCTTTATCTTATTAATATCTAGGATTCAAACTCTATTATTTATGATTTATTTACTACTATAAAAGTTTATAGGATTTATTTCCATTAATAAAGGTTCATAATGAGATTATAAATTTACTAAATCATATCACCCATGAATTTAACATTAGCTATTATTCAAGGATTATTTTTTCACTATTTATTGATCAAGTGTATCTTTATACATTGTTTTCTTGTGTAACCCCTATCTACATCAGTTCAAGAGAAACATCCAATTGTAGTATAAAATTTGTGATTTAGTTTATTAAAATTAGATTAATCTATACTTTATCATAATATAGGGATGTATTCTTGTATTTAGTATTATCCCTAAGGGTTTCACTAGATTTGTTTAATACTAATATATAAAATAACTAAAAATTACTTTGATAATATCTATGATAACCTTTGTTTTCCTTACAAATTATTTCATGATTAATTACATGAGAACAAAAATAATACAACCAAGAATAATTCTATTTTTAAATTATATGTGAAATAAGTAACATTATATAGTAACATAAAATTTGTCGTACATCGATACTTTTGAAACATTCACTGATAATCTCATATTTTTTAATCATTCTTAAAACAACATGGGATGTCTCGGGGAAATATATAATAAATGGGGGAGATATGATGATAATAGTGGAATAAGAAAAGAATAACATAAAGAAGGTATTTTATGTTAAATATGGGAAAATCAATGGGACAAAAATTAGGTAAGAATCGTGTAAATTAACAAATAATCTTGAAATATCATGATAACATAATGGAAACAAGGGAAATGTCACAAAAACTTAAATCATGAGATAATAAGCATAGTTTGATCATAACCACCATGATATATAAACATGAGGGATGATGAACTATAATACATTATGCTAACATCTTAATCCCATACATGATTTGTGATTAGACTAAAACATTACTAAATTCATTGGACGACTATATAATTATAGGATCAACCATCTCTTTTATATCATGTACGTGAATTTTTTTCCTTATAGATCATTACACATATGATAATATTTGATCATATAAAAAGTTTTTTCTTGGAACATCATAGTGAATTTTTAGAAGTATAATGATAGTAATATAATGTTCATAAACTGGTTTAATGATATAAAATGTTTTCTATATTCAATTATAAATAAAATGAATATTAATAGATATTTGTTAATATATATACCAAAATTATTAATTTTAAATAAAAGTGATAAAAAGAAAACAATTCTTGAATAAATAGAAGTTGGATAGAATCCATTAATTATAATGTGTTATTAAAAAATCAGGTGAGGAGCTTCTTGAGAGCAAGTTAAAACATGGGAGGACTATAGAGAAAGGGAATTCAATTATGGATATTTTCTATGATAATTTAGTGATGAGGAAAGATAGCATGGGTCAGTTTGTGTTGTAAAAGAGAGGGTAATTCATTTTTATTTCTCAAACATTGGTTTTGGACTCTATATATTAATGTAATAAAATCACAGTCCATTCCATTATTTTTCAGAATGGTTTCAACCAAAGGGGACTAGTTTTAATTAATTTATAAGGGAATGTACTATAATTATAAAAATATATTAACATTTTCGATGTGGATTTGAGTAATTTATTAAATTAAATGATTTTGAAACATTAAAATATAATATTGGTTTTGGGGGATTTATGAAGGATTCATAAAATTAATAAAAATCACTAAAAAACACATTATATTGAAGGGAAAACATATCTTTGGTCATGGATACCCTTTATATAATTTATTAAATAATTTTTGGGTCATCGTGTTTTCATAATATAGATCATATATTTATATTGTATTTACTTATTACCTTAAAATCTGACTATCTCAAAATATTTATGAAAAAATAACCATTAGATAATTTCAATGTTACGATTCAAATAAATAATATTTATTTTATCAAAATAATTTTCTTGACATAGGAATATTAACTTTATAAATAGAATCTACAATTATTTGTAAATTTAATGTTTTTTAATAATAACACTCTTTGATCCATTAAATAAATTAAATTTAACATTGTAAAAACAATTTTATCATTAATTTTTAATAATAATATTTTTATTGAAATTTGTTTTATTTTAAAAAGCGTATTAATTCATTATAATTAATGATTTAATTAAATATACATATTACCATGAAATTAATTTTTTGTTTTACCATATCAAAATATAAATAATTTATAAATTAAAATAATAAGAATAAAATATATTAATTATTATATACAATTACAATATTCTTAATACTATGGTCTTGATACATAAACATTTGTTACAACATAAATTTTCGTAAGGGAAAGGTGATATTTTCATGGGGTGGTTTAGCGTACATGGTTTGGTTCGTTATTTACATTAGCTTCAAATTATCTTTTAAATGGTTTTGATTATGATTCAGTTGTTAGACATAATCTTGGAATTTGATGAGGGAAAATACTAATGATTCTATATATATTAGAAGCATCCTTAAATGGGATTCATATGGTATGATAATATTTTTATAGGGAATCACATTCTATAGTTATGTAAAAAGGGGTTGAAAAAACATTATATTTATATTAGTCATATGATCACATTTTAGCGACAATATGATAAATATTTAAAATTCATAATGATCTTTTAAATATAATAGGATATAATAAAAATAACATATTTTTATATAAACATAACACATAATAGGTAATTTAATTCAACCATAAGTGGTATTTTAATTAAAATAATTTGATTCATTACACATATAATCTTGCGTGACTTATCTATTTTCCAATGATTGATTCATTACAAGAATTTATTAGAGTAAATTACCATATTGATGTATTTCGACACATTATATGTTTTTTTAATTTTTAGGTCCATTATAATTTGGATTGTATATATTGTTTGATTCCTAGACAACTCACATTCATGTTTGAATTCAAGTTACCGAGGGTGGTCTTATATTTTTTCCATGATTGAGAATTTTAAATAGAGGTTCTTTAAAGTAACTAGATTTTGGGTATATTAATTTAAACCCATTACATCATAAATTATTTTATTTGAATCATAAATTTTATAATTTCTATTAATTTCATTTTTTTTAAAATATTAATATGAATTTTTAAAAGTTAGTCTAATCATTTTAAAAATTTTCTGATAAAATGACTGGTCATTGTTGTCTGTTAAATAGAAAATGCACTTGGTAATAGATCTTTAAAATAAAATATTGGAGGATATGATGAATGTTCCAATGGTTAGTCCTAAAACATTCCCTTCTTTAGTGGAAGATGTAATAAAAACTATTCAGACTCTAAGTCAAGCAAGTTTCTGGAACCGGAGATAGTGTGTAGACTGTGGATCAGAATTTACTATGTAGATTCCATCAATATTATTTGGTGAAAAATTAATCTTGTATCATAGGAATGTATTGAGAGTATTGAAGTATAATTACCTTTCTAAAGTCTCAATTAGATATTATTTTTGGTTTTTTAATTTATATTCTTGAGGCGGTTGGAAGTATATGGTTGGACTCAATTATGTAGGCTTGGTAGCACAGGGATCCGACCTGATATTTCTTTAAGAAATTATTCAACCAGAATATTTTTTTCCAATACGATAAACATGGAAAAGTTTTAAGAGTTTCTAACCATGGAACATAGGGATCATATTATTCTTGATTATTCAAACTATATTTCTATGTTGGTTAACATGGAAATGGATCTTGTTAGAAGTGATTACAGAAAATCATGGTGGTTTAATATGTGGATGAGGGTTGTTATTAAATAAATTATGGTTCTCATGTAAATTATAAATTTTATAGATGTGGTGAATAGTTTATTTATAGAAGATTTTTGTAATTTTTGGGGACCTAGCTTAGGTGGATCTTTTGATAGTACAATTGTTATATAGGGTGTGATATATAGAAAGAAAAAACCACAATGGTGGATAAATTTTTCTAAAACCAGTATCGGGGGATTCATAAGGATGATAGTAATGTTTCTACTATCATTAAGTGAGTATTGGACACCAAATTACTCTTTTATAGAGTCTATTAAGATTATTATTTATTATTAAAAAAATTCCATGTGATGAATTTTTTGCAGAAGGATATTCCAAAGAAGTGATTTTGACCTATGTTTATCAAGATTTTATAGAAATATCATCACAATTATAAGGGTAGTGGGTATTATATAGATATAATAGGAAGCTTCCATGTTGAAGGTATTTCACAGGGGTATTTTAGGTAATATGTCTTTTTTAGGGGAATATGCTCTCGAATAATCTAAAATAAAGTTTACTACAATTAAAGGTATATTGATTATTGCGACTTCTATCATGATAAAAGTTTTTATATAGTTAATAATCAAGGTTTTACATCATCAAATGTGTTTAATTATTGGGATTTTGTTTCAAAATTATTCCATTTTATTATATTTCAACACTTTTTGGGAAAGAGGTTTGAATAACGTTTCATGTTTCCCGCATATTTTGTGACGATAAACAATATTAAGGTAGAGTGGTAATTTTTGTTGCATTATTTTGATATCGATAACAATTTTTTTTCATGAATGGGATGATCAAAATTATCTCCCTGATTAATTATTATCATCATGACGTATAATTTTTACCTCTTAAGGGATGCACTCATTTATTTCAATGTGAATGGGATTATACTCATGGGAGAGTGGTGATTGTTGTTTCATATGTTGGGGTGACCACATTTCAGTTTGAAGATATATTCTATAATTACACTAATCCTTCTTTATGAAATTTACATCCTGTGGTTTTGTGTGCATACCCTTAGGTAATTCTAGAGTTTTTTTATCTCTACAAAAAGAGGTCAATTTTACCATTGACATACTACCTTTTATGATAACAATTTTTATTCCAACTTATCTTATGTGAATTTAAGTGTTATAGTAACATGATATTCTTTATATAAATCATTATACTAATGTATTTATACATCATTTCATGTCACTATGGGATTCTCATATCTTGTTAAATAAAAATTAATATGGGTCCTCAAAAAAGTGTGCATTATTGCAATATATACTAGGTGACCATTAATAAAATATCCCTTTCCCAAGATTGATGATATATATTATTGTCTTAAGGGGGACCCTTAGTATTAAATGATTGAAAATTAGTTAGGGTACTACAAATTTATATACTTAGAATAATATATGCCTAAGATTTCATTTAAAATATAATATAGAAAATTTTATTTTCTTATTATTCTATTTAGTATCACAAACCATTGTGTGGTATTTTAGGAATTTAAGAATAAAATATTTAATTGGTTCCAATAATCATTAATAATCATTCATGTGGTTGATATATTTGTTTAATCAATGTTTAATGGGAAGAATATGCACCAATTTTATATAATTATTTGAATATTGGGGGAATATCTTATATTTTATAAGCATTAAAAGAGGGAATTTTGGGTTAAAGATGTTAAAATTCAAGGAATGATTATATCTAAGAGGGTAATCATAGTAGATACTATAATATAATGATCCATAATGTATTTCATTTAGACAAATGTGTTTTTTATATCTAGAGTCTCTTGGGGTTTGATGTTGTCTACAAGTGGGTTGTTCAATAATTTTCTATGCATGAATTTTTGATAACTTATTTAACCCACACTGGTGTTATTTTTGAGTGGAAATAATAGCTGAAGAGGTATTTTGAGAATTTATGTTGAGGTATACATTTGATATTGTTTTTATTCTAACAGAAAAGGTTTTGGGATATAATTTTTCATGTGATTCTTTAAGCATGGTATTGGGGAATTTCTTTATGCAGAGTAAATAGGTGTTGGACAACATATCTCACAAGTTTTTTCATCAGGGTAATAACAACACCACCCATGATATTGAGTTTTACGGGATTATATTGGCACTCAAAATGTTTTATTGTTATCTATTTTTGGTTTGGTTCATATTATATTGTGATCACAACTCCAGATGTATATTTTCACTCATAGTTATAAGAAAATTTGATTAGTAATATGAGTATAATATCTTCATAAATTATATATTCCAATCATATATACCATAGTAAGAGTAATTTTTTTCACCATATAATTGAGTCACAAAATAATTACTCATTTCTTGATAGATTTATTGGATGAGTGGTCTCTAATGATTTGGTTCACTAAGATGATATTGGAAATAAAGGAAGCCATTAGGGAGGTGTTCTTGGATTTAGTGAATGTTGACATGTATTATTATAAAAAAAATTAGATCAAGATGGTACCCAACCCTTAGATCCGGTGATTTGGTGAAATAATAAATAGTGGGGAGACCTCAGGTGAGTATCATCAGTCTCCCAATTGCTTTTTCAATTTTTATAACACGATGGTCATTAAAATTTTTCTGAGGTGGTATTTGATTGACAGTGTACACTAGTCTTGTTGGTTTGTATAGCCTTAGAATAAAATGATGTATCCTGACTTGAGATGATATAATTTTGTGTTGGGGAGGAGATGTATATTCTTATATATTATTTCATAGTGTCTTAATGTCATGAACCAGCCCATGTCGGCCTTGAAAAATTAGACCATGATTGTTCACAACTTGGCCAAATAGGCATTCTCAATCCTCTAAGGCTAGAAACGACTCTCATGCATCACGAATAACTCAATTGGGAATTATTTATCTAATGAAAAATATAAAAATAAATAAATCATAAAAAATAAAACTATTAATGGAAATTGAAATGAAATAATAAAATACTACATGTACATCCATGTTACCTCATGGGTCACCACCAACTAAACCAATGTTGATCCATTATGACTGAGATAGAGCTGAGAGAAGCACTAGAAGATAAATAGATAGACAAAGTTAGAGATATTTTTATTAATACATAATAGGTATTCCTGAATAAACAACTCTATATGCCTTCCCATTAATGAGAAATATGAATCATTCCAAATTGAAAATAAGACACATAGAAAGTGTGGTTATCCATTTTTAAAAAAAAATTATACTTCTAATTTAATGTAAAAAAATATTCCATTAAAATTTTAAAATAGTTAAAAAAATGTTACAATCCGTGAGTTAGTATATATTCTGGAGAATAAATCATGTGATTTATTAATTATTTTATACAATAAAAAAACTATGAAAAGATAATTTTAAAAATTTTAGCTAGAAAAATTAAAATGAAAAACAGAATGAACCCTTGAAATTTACTTGGATGATTGGGTTAGTGGGGATGTTGAATCCTCTAAATAATATAGATAGACCAATGATTTGATGTTGAGTTTATAACTTGAGCTAAACTATCCCAATAAATAGTAGTTTAGTTATTTTTGAAACGTAATCCTTCTAGGTAGGGTGAGTTATTCCTTGCATACATGTCATAATCTACGCACAAATATACCCAACATTCCAATGTTCCATTTCCAATAGAAGGTTAGTTTTATCAATATAGAATTTATATATATTATATTTATATCAGGTAACAATTGAAATTAACAATCTCACATATGTAGTCCCACCATAAGAGCAATTACAAGCCCCATAAAAAAGGAACAATGTTTTCCACCAAGCCTGAATAACATTTCTCCAATTTAACACTTATGTTAAACATATAAATCAGTAGGGAACACCATAAGAGGGGTTTTATATTTCAATAAAATATTTGAATGTTCCAACCATTCCTTATTACATGAAAAGAAACACATTCCTCTTTTCAAGAAATCTTTGGGTATGACCACTTTTACCATTGATATTTATTAAAAAAAATTGGAAATTTAGAATTCTCAATAATTAAAACCAAGAATCCAACCATGCTTAAAAAATAGTTTTAAATTATTAATAAAAATCAATAAGAACTAGTGAAAATCCACTTTCTAGGAACCTCAATAAATATTAAAGAATATACATTTCATATAAAATAGAAAACACATTTTAAAAACCCTAGGACGTCATAGCTTCAAATTTGAAAGGATTATAAATATGGAACCTACCTAAACCACTATAATAGTGTTTTCATTACTTTTTTATATTTTTTTTATAGGATAAATCATTCAAAATCATGTCTTATATAATTCCTGACACAAGTTCCCATCTATGGAGGATCCATAAATCTTCTCAGGCCTTGTCTTGGTCTAGGTTGGTTGATCGATTCGATGTTAAAATGGGTTGGTTTGTGACATTTATTTATTATAGACTAAAGGAAGAACACAAATACCATATAGTTTAAAAAAACAATTACCCACTCTATTATAGTAATGGGATGTTATTTCACTGTATTTCATCATTTTATTTTGACGGACTCTAAGTGGGAGGATGTGATTTGGGTGATGATATATCTAATAATACAATCGGAACACATCCTTCTAGTCAAGAAATGTTTATGGCAGAAAATATCAAGAACATGTATGATCATTATGTTGTGAGACTTCATGCGGTTATATGAATGATTTTTCTAATATGGAATATGGCCCACATCCATGGGTTTATGGTTTTTATACAGGAGATGAGTTCTCAGTTGAAATTGATCACACCATATCATCCTAAAATAGGGGGAAATACTGATAGAGTTATCTAGGTTCTCGAGGGAATGATCAAGTTTTGTGTGAATAATTTTACTCTTTCGGGGGAAATAAAACATCAAATGGTTGAGTTTTACTATAACAGAAAATTATTGTTCATTTCTTAAAATGGATATCTTTGAAGAATTGTATGGAAGGCCATGTATATCTCTATTATATTGGGATGAGATGGAAGAGAGATCCTTGGTTATACTAATACTTA
Organism: Viscum album; assembly: GCA_963277665.1. Lineage (NCBI taxonomy): Eukaryota > Viridiplantae > Streptophyta > Magnoliopsida > Santalales > Viscaceae > Viscum > Viscum album. Next base: position 762,049,838 of record OY728119.1, on the reverse strand, counting down.
TTCAAAATGTTAAGGAAAATGACCAATTTTTTTTAATTATATTGGTCACAAAAAAGAGTCATCCTAAATCCATTATAGACCATTGGTGGTGGCTATAATCCTTTGTAGTTAGTGAACGTGTTTTCTCAGAGAATGTCCCCAGATAAGACACCATCATTTGGGTATGTAGTGTATATTGAAATCAAGGTTGTTTTCCCTTTTTGATAATTGGGAAACTTGTGATGGTGTCATATATGTTTGAACTAAAACCTCATTTGACAACAATTCATGACATGTTTCATGTTTCCCACCTAATGAGATATGAAAAAAATATATCATGTGTGATTTAATGGGATGAAATTGATCCTGAACCTAATATATTAGTAATTAAGAACCTGGTTCATATTATTGATCATCAAGATAATATACTATGTGGTGAAATAATTCCATTGGTCTGTTTACTATTACAGTACAGATTGGATAGCTATGAAACTTGGTTGTTTGAGTTATTGATGAGTAAACTGTATCCTTCCCTTTTTGAGATTCCAACATCATGAAGGATTTTATGGGATTGCAATTTTTTCTATTGGGGATAATTGTAACATATTATATCAAAATGATAAATATATTTTAATGATAATATATTTTTTCATAGGTTTTGAAGGATTCTGTGTAGGATTGATGATCTTCTGTAGAAATCGAACTGTGAAATACCTATAGGATTGGGATAAATAATGAATTGGATAAAAGAAATTAATATGATGCAAATAAAATTTAGTAAGTTTTGTTTAGAAAATGAAAATTTTATAATCCATGATACATTTTATCATTACGAAAATGTCTATCAGGATTATTTTAGACGATGATATTCCATTTTTCACATAGGTGCATCTACTGAGATTCATGACATAAATCATTCAAATCTATTTCTTTTTTTAAAATTCAGGATTTATTAATTCTCTAATAAACATTAAGTCCTACCCCAGAAACACTACACATTAAAGGGTGATTTTGGGTGATCAATCCTCTTCCAGGGAACTCTATTTAGCCCTTGATCTCTGATATGGTCGTGATTCTTCTATAATGTATATTAGCATTATGCTTCTTCATTTTTATTAGTTTATATTGCAATGTTGGTAGTGTTTTTGGAACTAATGTTAATCGGTTTGTTTTTTATATTGATCCATTGTAGTTTTCAATAATTATTTATCTTTACTAGGATGATCTACTTGTTTCTAATATCAATTATCAATGGAAACTAGGTATCCTCCATTCCTGGGGTAGGAGTCTATATACAAGGGTTTTAACTAAGGAACATATATATTATGATTTAAATTATATTGTATATTAAATCATTAATACATGATTTTCTTATTTTAATGGACTTTCTTAAAGATATATATGTTATGAAATGGGTTTTATTTATGAATGGATTTTTTTTACCATATGTGTTTGATTAAATAACATAAATAACGATTTTGGTTTTAAAATGGTTTTTCATTATTAGGTGGGGATGGGATTTGGTATGAAGATGTTTTATTAAATGTGATCATGGTTTTTAAAATAATATTAACAATTATAGAACATTAGTTATCCTTGGGTGTGTTGGGAAATATTCATGTGAACATTTTTTTCATGTAATTACAAAATAGGTTTTATGTCACCTTAGTGTCTTAAATGACACTAGATATTATATTCCATGTATCCACCTTAGATCTGGATTGGGGATTTTCCATCATGTCTTTTAAGTATTCCCATAGTTTAGAGACCCAATGGAATTCATTTTTAAAAAAAAAATTGTGTTGTCACATTAGGTTATATTTAGTGGTTATTTTTTAATATTTTTACTAATTTTTTTATCAATTATTGGTTTAGATATTGATTTCACACTAAATTTTATGTACCTAACATGTTATTTTTTTTAAAAAAATATTGAAATATTTTATAAAAACTAATGTTTGATTTAAAAAAAATTATTTATCTTATTAAAATTATTTTTTCATATTATTTTTCATAGATATAGATTTAATAAATTAAAAATATTAAAACTTTTGTATATTAATTAGTTAAATGCTTTTGAGATTTTCCCTAACACTAAAACTTTTCCTTTTTCTTAGTTATAGAATTTGTTTTATAGGGATCAGGGAAAGGTAAGGGAATTATGTTACATGTTGGTCTCTATTTTTGTAATCATCTTCATGGAAGGGTGGCTTGTTGGTGATAGATGTTCACACATGCAAATGTTTCTCATTCTTTATTTTAATTTTTGGTCTAATGAATTTTGGGGTGGTTTTTTATGCCTCATGTACATTTTTTTCTTCTTCTATGTACCTTGTCAGTTTCCCTTATTTGGGATTCACATGAGAAATGTTTCATTCATTTTTTTACATAAAAATATAATGGGAAACCATGGGTAACTTGTGTAGTTTTCCCAACATAGTTCATTAAATAATAACCCTAATATACCATAATTACCTTTAATGAATATTAATAAAGATGAAAATCATGTTTATAAAATCATTATAAATAGAGTTTAAATAATGATAATAATAACAAATTCCTTCCCCATTATTGAATTTTTAAAATAAAAAAAGGAAAAAATAGGGATTGGATGCTATTTTCAAAATCATACATAATTGAAAATTAATTTTTTAAAAAATAATTTATTAAAATTGGGGAAATATAATAATGTTCAAAACATTAAAAATGACCATTTTTAATAGATTTCTAAAAAATATTATCACAAATTAATAGTGCAAAATTTTTTAATATGAATGATTTTAAAAACACTGATATGGATAATTTTTAATACTATACCTTGGTGTCAACCGAATAATTGGTAATTAATATGAAAAGGGATTATATAACTAATTTGGAGTAGAATATTAGAAGTATGATAATTAAAAGAAACATATTTTAAATATCTTAAAATATCAATACTGAACCCCATGTAATTAAAAGACTAATAAAAATAATTATTAAAATATGTAAAAAATAATTATGAAGAACATATGGTAGAATAAACATTCTATTCTAATAATAATAAAGGATATTGTTGGAATTATGAAATCATATGTACATGGTGGGAAAATATAAATTAAATATAATGACCTTTATTCATAAAAATGTCATATTTCTATATATAAATCCATAAAACAAGAAGATTCGGTTTAAAATTCAATATTATACAATATAACAGGAGTAAATATAATATAATAAAATAATAGGGTGAATGAATAAATATTATGACTTAATAAAAGTGAGTTGAGTGAACAGACACCCTTATAAATTTTGGAAATTTTTTAATAATGAGTTATTTTTTAGTGTAAAATGAAATTGAAAGTTGAATAATATGACGAATAATTGAATCATTAAAGAGACATCCAACTAGGAATAATACACATAACATAATTTAAATAGATTTATAATAAAAAAATATTCTTAAAGAATAAAATTTATTGTGAAAACTAATACTAGTTTTAGAAAATGAGATTGAAAACGAATCTTAGGTAAAAATTTTGGGATTTTAAAGCCCTTGAATTAAATGAAATATTTATAATAATAACCTAATTAAGAAGTGAATATAATTTAATTTAAATAAATTTAAGCATTGTGTGAAAAATTAAACATGTCTTGTGGAATTGAAATTAAGACTAAGAAACCCTTAAATCAGATCTCTAATGAGAAAAATTAATAAAAAAATATTTTATATTCAAAAATATATTTATATATATTTATATCATCCACATATTACTTATTACTAAATATTCAGTAATTATTTTTTATTCAAATAAATATTTTTGTGTTAATTATTCATTTTTTCCACAAATACTCAGATTATACAGTTCATATCCTTATAACATGAGAATGATTTAATCAAATATAAAATGATCATGGAGGGGTAGATTATTGTTTACCTATATATATATATATATTTCCATTGTTATTTAATAAACATATTTTGATTATTTTCTGGGAGTGTTTAAAAAAATAATTATTTAGAAATTTTGATTCAATATAAAAAATTGATTCTATTAGTGATTATATATATAAATATATATAAATATATATATACCCTTAAATAATAAATAAAAAAACAAAATAAGTAATATTATATAATATAACCATTATTTAACTATACATAATCATTCATTATATAAAAAATATACCATCATTCATGAAGATGGTAAAAACTATCTAAACATGAGTGTATTACAACGACTGAATCAGTTTGTACATGCTATTTAATAATAATAATATGAATTTTTAATAAATATTAATGATTTTGAAAAATATTGTGTATGTTATGCAATAAATTTAAAAATATGTATATGATAAATACTTATAAGAAAAGTCAGGAAGAAGATATCTCATACAATTGGAGATCGAATCCCCTATTTAAGGATTTCATATAAATGAGACTTATGGTATTTTTAATTAACATTGAGGTTTTAAAACATGAGATATGACTTTTTGGGACATAATATGTGTTTTTATTAAAGTAAAATTATATTCAATGGGTTTATTTGAAGAGATTAGATAGTTTAACCGTATTTATGTGAGAGTTTTTGGAATTTTGTGAATACTCTAAAATTTAAATAATATAAATGTAATTCTAAAATTCAAGTGGAAATAAATTTTTAAATTTTAGAAACTAACATATGATATTTTCTTATTTACTCATAAAATAATCTAAATATACTTTTTTGGTATATTTATGTCTGTATTATTGAGTTTTTCCTAACTTAGATTATTTTAACCAATATCACATTGATCAATTTTTCCTAGGTAACTAAATTTTATGAATAAAAACAAAATTGGAAATTAGAAAAATTGAAAATTATAATTCCCAAATTGATAACAATTTTATATTATTAAATCTATTGAGGTGATAAAATTTAATTTTTTAAAATTACCATTAATGCAACAAGAAAAAATACTCAAGTCCTTTTTTGAGAATAAAAATGAACATACATAAATATAATAAATTCAATTAATTTCCATAAAATTTATTCGATTATATGTAAAAATTAATGTTAGATTAAATTAAAATAAACATATATACCATAATATAAAACAAAAAATTCATAATTAATGAAAAATCGTCAACATTGTTTTCTATTAGAATAAAATGTAACTTTTGTTCTTAAAATTCATGCATAGATTTATAAATTAAACATAATAATTTTAAATTCATATTTTTTACTATTTAATTTAAAATTTGTTTAAACAATATTTTTATCACTTTTTATGTCATCTATATGTCATTGAATTTATGGTATTTGTAAAACCTGTATTTTCAATTATCAATTTAATAGAAAAAATTCAAAACAAAATCCATAAAAAAATTGCCAATAAATATTTATTACATTCACATAGAAATATAAATTTAATATTTTCAAATAAAACATTTAATATGTATAAAATTATACTTTAAATGAAAAAGAAAAATATAATTGAAAATTCATATTTGATACAATTTCAGTTTTATTGGTTATGTGTTCTTAATACAGTTTTTTAATTGGATACCTATATAAATATTAATATATCATTTTATACTTTGAAATATTAAATAAATTTTATAATGATATTTTAAAAAAAATATTTTATTTATTAATATAAAACAACCTCACTTTCAATAAAAATATCTATGAAAATATGCATTTGAACATTGACTAATTTAATCAAATAACATTAATTATTTATCCAATAATCAATTAGGTCCATCTAATAAGTTTTATTAGAACATATTAATTTTTTTAAAATATTATTAATAGTATTTACAAAATATTTATACATAATGTTTTTATAAAAAAACATTTTTAATTATTTATTATGTATTTATTTAATGGATTTTTTACACTACTTTCAATTTTATTATTTAATTTTTGTATTTTATTCTCATAGTTTATTAATGTTAATCCAATGCTATAAAATTTATACCATAGTTTTTTTAGTTTAGTGTTTTTTGGGATATATGATACTCATAAAAGTATTTATTTACATAAAAACCCATAGTAAAATCCTATGTTTTCCTTTACATCATATGTTAGGTAAATAACAACATCATAAATTATATTCTAACTACTACTAAAAATTATTATCGATATAAATAAAATATTACTAAATAAAGATACAATATCTAAATATATATCCCCTCTATTATATTATGTATGACTAGGAAACACATATTTAAAATTACTATAGACATGTGAAATATATTGAGATTCTCCCACACTATTTTAGCTAAATAATCCTCATGATAAAGTATTAAGACATTTATAATCTATGTAATGTACAATTAAATTTTATATTCATCATTTCACTAATTAATGTTTATATGTTTATTTAGGATATGAAATTTTACTTCCCTATATCAATAATTGTTATGGGATATATATTCAAAGAGGTAATAAATTCTAAAAATCACATCAAATGCAATAGTAGTGTGAATAATAAGATTAATGGGAAACACATTCCCATAAACATCCAGTAGATATGTGTTATAGACATGTGATGAAATGTCCATTAAATTAGATTTTTTCACAAATAAATAAATATATAATCATTTATCTGTTCATTTAATTTCATGATAAAGTTATATAGATATAAATGAGTAAGAATAATAAGAATTAGATTTTCCTTTTCTAGTTTCAATGTTAATGATAGTTATATGATTCAAAAAAATCTTATGACCCACATTATAAGTAATGATTTAATAATACATCCCTTACTCATGTGTATTTAGAGTTTGAAATTTTCTTTTATCAACATTACCCTTTTCTGGTGATGTATTTATAATAAGAAAAATAGTTCTTATAATCTAAACATTAAAATTTGTGTATGTCTACAGGCTTTGATTTCCATCCCACAATTTCATTAGCTTATCTCTTAAAATATTTGTTTCATACATGTTTTTAATGAAATTCTCCTCCAAAAGTAATTTATTAACTAATTTATATTGATAGATTTCCCCATGTTTCCTCTTTCATTTTTGACATGTAGGATGATAGATTTTCTTTATTCAACGGGTTATATCTTATTAAAATCCTTGAATTATCATTTCTCTCTTATTTACTATGTATTAAGGATTTAATATTTTCCTGATATTAAACATAAATTGAGATAGATGAATAGTAAATACCACATTATCGTTTTCATTCAATCTCTTATTCCATTTGGTTACTTAATAGAATAGTCATTTCATTTTATACTGCATTTCTTGATATTGAAATTCATCCAGGTTCTAACAATAAATTGAATAAAAAAAGGTAAGTGTAATAATAAAGAAATAATAATAATATCAAGTAATATTATAAGAGAAATTTTTCCAAATACTTCTTAAAATATGAATCCATCATTCAATCCGATTAAATTTTAGTTTACTCTTACATTAGTTTTGTTTTAAAATATCTTGTCTTAGGTTTTACATGAGTTTTCCTTCATAACCCAGTCTTTAATATAACTAAATATGAATTTTTCAAGATCTTAAAATACACTAAACCCAAAATAATGCTATTCAAATCCCCTAAAAATTAAAATAACATTTATTCCAAAACATTGTGAATAACTCACATAATAAAATGTCAATAAATATATCTAAATCACAAATTTTACTAAAAATATATTAATATTTTCCCAAAATATATTGAATCTCCTTTCCCACAAATAACATTTATACCACAAAAATATCATATAAATATAAATTATATTCTAAATATTAATTAACCCATTTTCCCAATCAACCATGTCTACAAAAAAAAGTTAAATCGCAAAACAACATAATCGGTTATTAAAAACTAAATTGTCAAATCTTCCTAATGACCAATAAACATCTTCCAAAATATCATTAATCACTCAAAAATATAATAACATAACACATCAAAAGGATTATTTTTTAAATTTTAAATTTTTATCACACATAAACTAATGAAGAAAAAATAGTTTTCAAAACTATCAAATTATCCTCATCTAATAACATATGAACTCAAGCATTATATAAAACCTAATATAATTCTAATTTATATTCCACATATACATGGAGCTAAAACTAATAAAAGAAAAATATTCATTACAAATAAGCACTAATACTAATAGAAGTTACCCTAATTTATCCATGTATAATTAAAACTAAATTAAAAACATATATTCAATTAAAGGAACAATAATTTTTATGAATAGTATTTTTTATAATATTGGGATAAATAATATCCCAAATAAAACAAATAAATTTTTCATCTAAGGAAAATTTCCCCATTATAAAAGTAATTTTTCATTCAACAATAATTATTCAACATTAATAATAAAATTTTCTTTATGTGATACCCTTATATAAAAATCTTACATTATATCATTTTTTATAACTATGTAAAATTGAATCATAATAATTGTGAGATCAACTTCCCAGTAATAATAAACATATTTAGTAACAATCAATGATCATATGTGAGCATATGATGATCATATAGGGACTATAATATATTAAAAATTCTTATACATAACCTAGTATATTAATACCCAACAAAAAATGGGTTATAAAACATGTGTTGTGTAATAAATCATTAACATAACATAAAACATTATTTATTGTTCAATCTGCATAATCAGAAATAAAATTATTGCTTTCTCATGAGAATATATCATAATATTGTGGCATAAAAATATTCATAGTATTTTTAACCTATATTTAATCTATCTATAAATAAATTCAATACATAATGAGATTTGATATCATCATTCCAATTGTATATAAGGATTATATTATCCTCTTTATACCTTTTTTAATTATTCTTGATGCATGTGTACCCATAGGATTAATATTACCAACCATATAGACATTTGATCTCATTATATATAAAAAATACCAGAAATTAGTGGTGGTATATCATGGGACCACCTATCACATAATGATCAAATATACATGTGTTTTTAATATAGACATTAGTGCATTCATAGTTCCTTCATAACATCATTATCCCATGAAGAAAAAAACGGGTTTTATTATAATTTCCTCAAAGGATAAGCATAATATATCCAAAATAATATATTTTATAGGATAGTTAGAGAATATCACTATTATATCATAATATTAACTAATGTAATTTAATATAGGTGGAAGAAACTTTTATAAAGGAATTTTATTTTATTTTTTTGAAAACACATGAAGAATTTTTTTTCATTTTTGAACCATTATATAAAGGAAATAATTAAAAATTGTGAATACAATTTCAGATGAAAAATAAATGATTCCTTGAAATAATTTTTTTATAATAATGAGAAAACATAATTGTGTGAAAATCCAATAAATTAAAAATTGAATAAAATTAATATTACTTTCACATAATATTGAAAAAGATGAAAAATGACTAGTTAAAAAATAGTTAATAATATTAAATTTCAATCCATTCTTAGGAATAATATTTAAAACATTACATTAAGTGGATACCAAATAGTTTCCCATGAAATGAAATAAAAGTTATATAACAAATGTTTGGAGAATGAAAAAAAGTATGTGCATGAAATAGAATTCCATTTTAATATTTTAAAATATATTTATTAAAAGCTACATAAAAAAGAGTAATAATTGTAAAGTCCATGAATTCCCATGGATTTTTTTAAATTCATGGGAATTTTACGAGTCTTCGGTTTCTGACGGCGCGTGATTCTGAGGCCCGGAGTACCTGGAATGATCCGTCAAAGTTTTGTTAAGCTTAAATTAATGTGCATAAGCAGTTTTCCTGAAAAAATGTAATAACTCTTGAAATGTTACACAGATCATAAATCTGAGGGCACCGTTGCGCTCAGGATGGCGAGTTTACCCTTGGAGTGACTTAAGTTTAGTCGGTACGGGCATCCTGTGAGAAATCCCAAAAATGGCATAACCGTAAATAAAATAATTAAATAAAGTTATTTTATTTTTAAAATGCTTATAAATCACAATTGGTATCTTGGATTAAAAATATGAGAGCACCTCTAAAAACGTGAGGGCTTTCTTTATTTAAGCAGATAAAACATTGGCCAGCACGAGCCACCAGAAAATCATAGTTTTTGGCCGCAAATAAAATAATTAAGTGAAAATTATTTTATAGTAAAATTAATAAATTCTAAATGGTAACTTAGATTAGAAATATGAGAGTACCATTGGGTTAATTGGGACATGTTTCACCTCGGAAGAGCCTAACCTCAACCGCAGTGGGTCGAGGGTGACTGTTAATAATTTTTGACCTTTTTTCCGGGTGCGTTCAGTAAATGTGCGAGCGACGTTTCATATCTTTTGAACCGTTGCTCGGAATTGAAATTTGAGGGTACCATTGAACTCACAGTGCCTATTTTTGCTTAATAAGACTTTCACCTCGACGGCGGATGGTCGTGAATAAAAGTTACTTTTTTGATTTTTTAAAAAAAATTATAAAATAAAGTGTAGCCACACTTTATTTTATTCTAGTCGTTATGTGAGGGTGGGTAGTTGGAACATACACATGGTAGTTAGTGGTGGGACTAACACACCCTAACATCCCATGAGAGGTTATGGTGGTGGGGCACACTCTAACCCAATCTCCCATGTGAGGATAAATGTGGTGGGGACCACACGAGTCCACCCGACCCCTATTAATGGGAGGAGAACATAACCTCTCAACTCCTCCTATTAATGGTGCCAACACCACCCCTTTTAATGGCCAAAACCTCCTCTTTGAATTTGTGGAATCTCCCTTAATTAATTGCGCCAATGCATGTGAATTAATTATGTGGAGCCTTTTGACAACCTAGAAATTAATTGTGACACCCCCCATGTAATTAATTTGGTGGATCCGCGTTAATTAATTCTACCATTTTCCAAAGTGATTTTTAGAAAAACCCTCCCTCTCCTATATAAAGGAATCTTGGGGGAAGGTTTTGGGATGGCTTCTTCAAGCAGCGAAATGCTGGCAAAGAGTCTCATCACCCAACACTTGGAGGATTACACCCCTCCCAACGAAGAACGCGAAGAATGCGAAGAACACCGATGACGATCTTCTACTCCAGCGTTCTTTCTCGGACCCCTTCGACATGAGACGTGATCATATACCACGGATCGACGACCAACCTACAGCGACGTCAACAAACGATTGCCCGTAAATCAAAAGTTAGGGGTATGTTTTAAGTGTTATAACGCTTTATCTTCTCACATTGAATCAACTTCATGAGCCGCTTGATATCATTCTAACATGGTGGGTTCGGGCCAAATGAACACATCCCGACACCTCTGCAACCATTGTGGTTTCAAAACCTTGAGTCAAGAGTGATGTAACAACGGATTGTAAATGAGGCGACGACGAAGAAGGAGATATGAAAAGGCCATGCTACCTGCAGCCTCTGGGAACTACGCCACCCCCGCGGCACCCCGGTGCGCTACCCGCACCCCCGCACCCTACGTGCTGCCGCGCCCCCTGGCGCACAGCCTGGCCTGCCTGGAAAACTCCAGTGTCCCCGCGGCGCATTGGCCGCCCTGCCCGCGCCCCCTGGCGTGCTGCTCGGCCTGCCTGGGGCACTCTTCCGCCCCCACAGAGCCCTACCCGCGGTGCCGGTACCCCGCGGTGCCCTGCCCGTGCTGCCTGGCACACCCCGGCGCACCCCGTGGCGCCCTGCCACCCCGCCCGGCACCCCTCGACGCCCTACCACACTACCCTGTGCACCCCCGCGTGCTTCCCTACGTTCCCCATGTGCTTATTGGCATCTTTCACCGTGCTCAGCACCCAAGTGCCCATCCTGGCGCACCCACGCCCTGCCGGGTGCACTCACGGCCTGTCTGGAGTCCAGTCGGCCCGCTCATGCCCCGTGCGGCCTTCCCGCTGGCCTCCCGACCATCGGCCTGATGAACCAGCCCGCGGCGCACCAGCGGTGTCGCTGGTCGAACCGGCCCAGCCTCCCGGGTCGAGTTACCGAGCCGCCAATGTGGTGACTATCGGGTCGAACCGCCCTCACGGTCTGTTGGGCCGGGCCCAGCAGACCAGGTCAAAACGTCATGTGCTAACCTACCCAATGGGTAGGGTCAGACCTAGTGAGTCTTTTTAGGTCTACCCAAACCGGGTTGGCCTAAACGGGGTTGGGCTAAGTCGGTCCGACCGGGTCGGACCAGACCCTTGCCCATTTCTTACCCTTTTCCTTTCTCGGGCCATATCATTGGCACCTGGACGTCCGTTTGACAAACCGTTAGCGGCACTAGTATTATTCAAGAATAGACATCCCTTTGACTATACCCCATTGGATTTCAGTGTATATTTGTGTCACGGTCAGGTTGGTTCGTACCTGAATCCAACCGGGCCACCAGGACTAAAATGCTGATAACTAACTAACTGGGCATCTGATTGATACGCCATCTATTGATTTGAGACCCTTATGATGAGGTGGACCTTTGAGATACTTCTTCATAGGACATCATGAAACTTTGAGTATTGGCTTGTAGCTCATGGAGCAGACCCTCCCAGATACAAGCGAGCAGAGTACGGAGACCTAGTAGCTGGCTGAGACCTAATGACTGCTTGATCGATTCGATTTGGAGTGAATCGACTAGACCAGTGGGTATCGCTATTTTGTGAGTCGGTACACCCATGGAGTAGGAGTGCTACTGCGTGAGGCGGTAGACCCACGGTACTCGATAGGAGGAGTACCTCTGCAGGCTATTAGGGGGAGCGCTACTGTGTGAGGCGGCAAACCCCAGGTGGGAAGCATCTCTGTGTGACGTATCTGTCCCACAATACTCGACAGGAGGAGTACCTTAGTAGTCTAATATTAGTGAGTAGCGCCTCGGAGTCATAACAGAACCACTGTACTCGATAGAGGAGTATTTCTCTAGCAGCCATGCTTTCGTTAATGAAAATCCTGGTTTGAGCTAAGTCAATTACTTTTGTGTTTCCTCATGCTTGAGATGGGTTACTCAACAACTTAGGTATATGTATGGGCATATACCTATGTAATGGTTATTCGTTGAAATAATACATTGTGGTTTATCCTTGTTGTATTTTTGTGAGACCTTGAGGGTCTCGAGGTCCCTACTAAGTATTGTTATACTCACCCCTACACAGGCTATGCATGCACCTCGTTTTGTTAGATGCAGACGACGGACAACACTAACGGAGACCGAGAGCGCCAGGACTGGACGGTACCCGGAGGAGGAACTTACAACGTATCGGTTCACGGAGGAGTTTGACAGATGTGGAGTGCTGAGGAGGCCATCTATACCTACCCTTTAGGTAGGAACCCCGGAGGACGATCTAAGAGCTTCTTTCACCTTCTAGCAGTTTTTCCCTTTATAGTTATACATGCTTTCTATTGTATTTTTACTTTACATTTGGGCTTGTATTCTGGCCCCTTTTACTTTCCCGCACTTCTTCTATATACAGTTTTTCTTAGTTTTTTCTTCGACTTGTACTCTAGTTGTGTGTTCACATTTTAAAAAGGCAATGCCTTCCCAGTTTTAGGGAAATACGCTTTTGGTGCTAGTCTCCAGCCCCATGCCTATAGAAGAAGAGCTTGTGGTAATCACAATACGGGCCCTAGGGGATGGGTCGTGACAAATTGGTATCAGAGGAGTCAGTTCTACCACAGAACATAGGACTTTGATATTTCTTTTCTGTGAAGAAATAGTGTTAAGGGTACAGAGTGTGGTTTTTAGTTCAAGGAGTCCAGTGTTGGTGCGGCGGCCGATGTATCCATACACCAGGACCCTGACTACTGATTACCAACTTGGTGCACGAAAACACTGATTGTACGTGTGATTCCAAAAAAAATCTTCAAGTCATATCAAACTAGGTTAGCTCCCCAGGTATAATCTTTTAACCATGTCGCATCTATTTAGGATGTATCCTCGTAGATAGCTAGTTAGAGTTATGAGAGTGTACATGATGGCAGCCCACTGAGCGACAAGGCTCCAGTGTAGGGACCTTTTACTATGTTGGCACCTTCAGTTGGTGTACCAGCCTCACCACTACCCATTGGGCCGAATATTCCAGCAACCTCACTGGAGGATAGTGCACACTGACTGAGCGCGTTGCACGAGTTCCAGCAGTAGAAGCCATTGAGGTTACAAGGAGAGATAGATTCCCAAGCAGCAGAGGACTGACTAGAGGCTATTTCTAGGGTTCTCCTCCTAATGGAAACACCAGTAGAGTAGATGGTGATCTTAGCTACTAGTTTTTCCAAGTAAGTGACCATGAGGTTGGTCCACATAGTGATGAGGCTTTTGTATGAGGACCATTTCCCGAGATTGTACCTTCAGGTAGTGTGTCAGCTATATCGCTGCCTGTTGGTCAGGAGTTTCAAATGGTGGTGCCGGTTGATGAAACATGTAGGCTTTATGCCTTACATGTGTTTTAGCATCAGATACCCCTCAGGTTCCAAGGTGATCCCGACCTACAGGAAGCTGAGGACTGTCTGGAGGAGGTGGCTAAGATTTCTCTAGAAATTAAAAAGCTTCGGCAGGACGACATGTTGGTAGATGAGTATTCATAGAGGCATACCTATCGTTCCTGGTACTCGATTAATACGATATGATCAGTGATTTAGAGCCTGGACCTCCGAGTGAGATGTGTTTAGGGACATCTGAGCTAGCACTTTCGTTTTCCTATGTGAATTCCTACCTATGTTAGGATACTAGAGAGGACCATTACAGTTGAATGTTCTTTGGCTGAGTGGATACAGCCAGTGAATGTTAGTAGTGGGAAAGTAGGAAACTAGCGCCAGTCTTAGGGACATGGGAATGTAAACTATTTCAGAAACAAGATGTAATAGGGACAGATGAATCTGCAGAGCAGCAGATGTGGAAGCAAAGCTAGGGGAGCAGCATGATGTGGTGTACATTTCTACATGTTACTACCACCCACCTTTGTAGTCCCTGCCAGGCACAGGGTGATGGAGAGTAGGGGAAGAGAGTATCTACATGCAGTCAAGGAGTGTGCCCCAAGGGCTCTAGGAATGATTCAAGGTATGGTATGTGTCTACTACTAGCTATTGTATCAATAGACATAGGTACCAATCATTCCTTCCTTCCATGAATCATGTCCCAGACCAAGAGTTTCTAGTTAAACATTTTACTTGACCCTCACGTCTGGAGATACCTTTCGGAGGATACTCTATAATCACACATACGCTGACGGTGTGATATGACCCTTGAGGTGAGAGTTTTGGTTGGAACCTCTTGGTGGCAGCATCGAGGCCTTACGACGTTAGTTTGGGTATGGACTGAGCAACAGCAGTTCATACAAAGATTGAATGTATTAGGAAAAAAAGGTTGTGGTTTATGTACAACGTTGAGATGTGTTTATCCTTAGTCGGTGAAAAATGAAACCCAGATAGCATAGGTTAAACACATGCATAGGAGGGTGCAGTCGATCACTCTTGAGTCGGCCAGCCTTACCCTCATTGGAGCCAGAGTTTTGATTTTTCGGTTCCTACAAGACTGTGACTTTGAGATAGTCTATATTTCTTGGAAGGAAAACATTGTTGTGGATGTGCTCGGTATAAGGATAGATATATAGCTTCTAGTCAAGGTGACAGAGTAGCTATTTGTCTTACAGATATCCTTTAAGGATAAGGATGGAGAATCATTTCTACAGTCTCTTACAGTCACTCCTCCCCTTCATCAGCGAGTCATGGAGGCACAACGTGGATACACTGACTGTGAGACGCGTCATGCTCAAATATCCACAGAGCAGGCACCTGATGGATTTTCTGAAGGTGGTGAGCACGTCATTCTTTTCAGAGGATGTACCATGGTATGAGTTTCACTTCAGGAGGAAGTGTTGAGGGAGTTCCACACTTCCCCTCTAGCGGTATATCTAGGAGTGGTGAAGATGTACCAAGACCTTCGACGATAGCACTGGTGGACAGGTATAAAGAAGGCAGTAGCATAGTTTGTCTCATGGTGCCTCACTTGTCAGCAAGTGAAGGCAGAGCACCAGATACCAGTAGGCTTGGTACAGTCTTTAGATGTCCCAGGGAGGAAGTGGGATTGGATATCCATGGACTTCATGACAGGTCTTCCATGTACATCCAGGAGTCCCGACTCGATATGGGTGATCATTGACCGACTCTCCAAGTAGGCCCACTTCCTACCAATTAGAGAGCAGGGCTCAGTAGAGAACTTGGGACGCCTTTATGTGAAAGAGATTGTGCTTTTTCATGGATTACCTTATTCTTTTGTCTCTGACCATGACACACGATTTACTTCCCAGCTATGGAAGGTGTTACAGGAAGATTTCAAGACATAGCTTTGCTTGAGCACCGCCTTCCATCCTCAGACAGATGGTCAGACTGAGAGGACCATCCAGACTCTCTAGAGAATGATTCGTGCATATTTCCTCGACTTTGGTCATAGTTGGGAGGGTCACCTACCTTTGGTGGAGTTTCCCTACAACAATAATTATACTATACCATCGGTATGTCACCTTTTGAGTCCTTGTAAGGTGGACCTTGCATATCTCCACTGTGCTAGAAAAACCCTGGGGAGTCAGCACTAGTGGGACTAGAGATGGTACAGGCTACCACCGAGATGGTGCAGATCATCTAGGAGTGGATGAAGACTCCATAGATCATACATAAGTCGTATGCCGACAGGATATGGTGACCTATGGAGTTTGAGGATGGAAACCACATCTTTCTACGGGTCTCACCTCGGTGAGGTTTGCGGAGATTTGGCCGAGGCGGAAAGTTATCTTCACAGTACATTGGACCTTTCCAGGTCCTCAGTAGTGTAAGCGAGGTGGCTTACCACTTAGCTCTTCCACAGTAGTTGCATTGGGTGCATGACGTCTTCCACATTTCTCAGCTGAGGAGATATGTGCATGACCCATCCCACATCATTGACCATGGAGAGAAGGACATCGATGATGAGGCGACTTTTAAGGAGGTTCCATTAGAGATTGAGGATCGACTGAATCTGGTCCTACCTAGATAGTCGACACCTCTAGTGCGCATTCATTGATAGAACGGGAACCTACAAGAGAGCACATGGGAGGGGGAGGCTCAGATGCGTGCTTAGTACCCCCATTTGCTTCATTAGTTTGAGTTGTAGCTTACGGGGATGTAAAGCCATGTGGTGGGGAGAATGTAAAGACCTGGAATTCCCATGGATTTTTTTTAAAATGCGTGGAAATTTTATGAGTCCGCAGTTTCTGACAGTGCGCGATTCCGAGGCTGGGAGTGTTAGGAATTATCCGTCAAAGTTTTGTTAAGCTCAAATTAACGTGCTTAAGCAGTTTTCCTGAAAAAGTGGAATAACTATTTAACAGTTACTCGGATCAGAAATCCAAGTGTACCATTGCGCTCAGGATGGCGGGTTTACCCTCGGCGTGACTTATTTTTAGTCGGTATGAGCCTTCTGTGAGAAATCCCGAAAATGGCATAACCGTAAATAAAATAAATAAATAATGTTATTTTATTTTTCAAATGCTTATAACTCAAAAAAGGTAGATTGGGTTAAAAATATGAGACCACCGCTGAACTCATGAGATCTTGCTTTATTTAATCATATACTTACTTTGGCCGGCATGAGAAACCAGAAAAAGTTAGTTTTGGCCACAAATAAAATAATTAAGTGCCAATTATTTTATTGTAAAATTAATAAATTCTAAATGGTAACTCAGATTGAAAATCTGAGAGTACCATTGGATTCGTTGGGGCGTGTTTCACCTAGGCAGAGCCTAACCTCGATAGCAGTGTGTTGATGGTGACTGTTAAATATTTTTATGAACTTTTTTTTCAGGTACGTTTAGTAAACGTTCAAGCTGCATTTCATATCTTCTGAACCATTGCTCGGAATTGAAATCTGAGGGCACCATTGAACTCACAGTACCTATTTTCACTTAATAAGACTTTCACCTCGCTGGTGGATTATCTGGAATAAAAGTTATTTTTTGACTTTTTTTAAAAAAATGATAAAATAAAGTGTAGCCACAGTTTATTTTATTCCAGCCGCTATGTGAGTGCGGGTAGTTGAAACCTCCACATGGGAGTTGGTGGTGGGTCCTCCACACCCTAGCCACCCATGAGAGTTTATGGTGGTGGGGCCCACCCAAACCCAATCTCCCATGTGAGGTTAAATGTGGTGGGGACCACACGAGGCCACCTGACCCCTATTAAGGGGAGGAGACAATAACCTCTCAACTCTACCTATTAATGGAGCCACAACAAACAATTTTAATGGTCAAAACATTCTATTTGAGTTTTTGGCATATCCCTTAATTAATTATGCCAACTCGTGTGAATTAATTAAGAGGATCCTCTTGATATCCTCAAAATTAATTGTGACACCCACTATGCAATTAATTTGGTGGATCCAGGTTAATTAATTATACCATTTTAATTACATGCCCAAATGATTTTTAGACAAAACCTCCATCTCCTATATAATGGAATCTAGGGGAGAGGTTTTGGGAAGGATTCATCAAGCAGTGAAACTATAGCAAAGAGACTCATCGCCCAACACTTGGATGATAACGCCCCTCCCATCGAAGAACGCAAAGAACGCCGACGACGATCTTCTTCTCCAACCTTCTTCCCCGGACCCCTTTGACGTGGGACGTGATCGTCTACCACGGATCGATGTCCAACCTATCGCGACATCAATGAACGATCACCCACTAATCAAAAGGTTGGGGTGTGTTTTAAGTTTTATAAAGCTTTATCTTCTCACGTTGAATCAATGTCATGATCTGCTTGTTGTCGTATTAACGTGGAGGGTTCAGGCATAACGAACATAGCCCGACACCTCCACAACCTTTGTTGTTTAAGAACCTTGAGTTGACGGTGATGTAACAACAGCTTGCAAATGAGGCGACGACGACGAAGGTGCCACGCAAAGGTCGCGCTACCTGTAGCCTCCGTAAACTACGCCGCCACCGCGGTGCCCCGGTGCACTACCCGCACCCCTGCGTCCCACATACTTCTCGTGCCACCTGGCGCACTGCCCGACCAGCCCGATGCTCTTCAGTGCCCCCACGACACCCTTCCCACACTGGCCGCACCCCATGACGCCTTACCCACACTGCTCGGTGCACCCCGACACACCCCGCGGAGCCCTTCCGCCCTGCCTGGTGCCCCCAGTGCCCTGACACACTTCATGACGCACCCTCGTGCACTTCCCGGTGCGCCCCCGCATGCTTCCTAGTGTCCGGAACCCTGCTCGGCACCCGGGCGCCCTGCCCGGTGCACCCATGCCCTGAAGGGTGCACTAAGGGCCTGCCCGGAGTCAAGCCGGCCTGCCAGTGCCCCGCGCGGCCTGCCCGGAGGACTCCCTACCATCGGCCTGCTGAACTGGCTCGTGGTGCCCCTGCGGTGTTGCTGGTCGAACCAGCCCGGTCTCCCAGGTTGAGTTACCAAGCCACCTATGTGGAAACTATCGGGCCGAACCGCCCTCGCGGTCCGCCAGGCCCGGCCCAGCGGACCGGGTCATAATATAGCGGGCTAACCCGCCCAATTGGCCGGGTCAGTCCCAGTGACTCTAACCGGGTTGACCTAGACCTGTTCAACCCAGACTGGGTTGGGCCGAGTCGGTCTGATCTGGTCGGACCGGGCCCGGGCCCATTTTTTACTCTTTTCTTTAATCGGGGCATATCTTTGGCACCGGACATCCGTTTGGAGAACCGTCAGCGGCACCAGTATTCTTGGAGCATAGCTGTCCCTTTGAGTATACCCCACTATAGTTTGGGGTAGAGTTGAGTCACGGTCATTTTGGTACCTACACGAATCCAACTGGGACCCCAGGACTAAAATGATCATAACTAACAGACCGGGCGTATGATTGACGCGCTGTCTATTTCTTTCAGACCCTTATGATGAGGCGGGCCTTTTCCATAATTCTTCCCAAGACTTCGTGAATTTTGGAGTATCGGCATGTAGATCATGGAGAAGACTATCTCGGAGATGATCGATCAGATTATGGAGACCGAGTTGATGGCTTAGACCTAATGACTGTTTGACTGATCCGATTCGGAGTGACTCGACTAGCCCAGTGGGGAGATCTACTATGTGAGGTGGAAAAACCATGGCGGAGGAGCGCCACTGTGTGAGGCGGAAGACCCGCGGTACTCTAAAGGAGGAGTACCTCTGTAGGCTATTAGGGGGAGCGCTACTGTGTGTGGTGGCAGACCCCAGGTGTGAAGCATCTCTGTGTGATGTAGTTGTCCCACAGTACTCGATAGGAGGAGTAACTCAACAGTCTAAGGTTACTGAGTATTGCCTCAGAGTCGCGACATGACCACTGTACTCGACAGAGGAGGAGTTCTCCATCATTTGTGGTTTCATTAATGAAAATCCTGGTTTGAGCTGAATCAATAACCTTTGTGTTTTCCTAAAGATTGAGATGGGTTACTCGACAAATTAAGTATATCTATGGGAATATACCTAAGTAATGGTTATCCGTTGAAATAATAATTTTTGGTTTATCCTTGTTGGATTTTTGTGAGACCTTGACGGTCTCGGTGTCCCTTCTAAGTATCATTATACTCACCCCTGCACGGGCTATGAACACACCGTGTTAGGTTGGATGCAGACGACAGACAGCGCTGACGGGGACCGTGAGCGCCAGGACTGGATGGTACTCGGAGGAGGAACTTACGACATATCAAGGAACGGTGGAGTCTGACAGACGTGGAGTGCTGACGAGGCCATCTGTACCTACCTTTCAGGTAGGAACCCCGGAAGAAGATCCAATAGTTTCTTTCACCTTCCAATTGTTTTTCCATTTTTAGTTGTACTTGCTTTATATTTTATTTGTACTTTATAGTTGGGCTTCTATTCTAGCCCCTTTTACATTCAGACACTGCTTCTATATACAGTTTTTCTTAGTGTTTTCTTCTTCTTGTACTCTGGTTGTGTGTTCATGTTTTATAAAGGAAATGCCTACCTAGTTTTAGGGAAATACGCCTTTGGTGCTAGACGTTAGCCTCTGGCCTATGGAAGACGGGCTTGGGGTAGTCACAATACGGCCCCTAGGGGACGGGTCATGAAAGTAATTTTTTTAAATAGGTAAATAGTGATATGAATGTCATAGGATAGTATAAAAAAATTCTAAATCTGAATGTTTAATATTGGAGGGAATATGTAATATTGATATGTGCAGAAAAGATCCATTTTTTTAGATGTGAATTTTTCAAAATAGCATTAAAATATTAATAATACATCCATAAAATAAGAAAACATTTATATAAAATAAAAAATTACCTATAAAATAATGTGTAAAAAGATTAAAAAAAGTTATTATGGTGGAATAGATCAATACTGTGAAAATGAAGATTAATAATACACACAATAAATCAACTAGAGGGTGTTGATATAAAAATCCTTATAGAATATGTATCATTCAAATAAAAATCTATTGGAAAATAGAATAGAATTAGAATCCTTGATAACATGAAAAAATTAAAATAATAATAAAATATTATATATCGGTATTATTCACATCATATTATCAAAAAATGGTGCATAATATAAAAAATTTTATCGAAGAATGAAAATTGAGAAAAAATTTATATGGATTTTATAACAGTTGATTCAAAATATATTTAATGAAAAAAAATCTTTTTTATATCTAAATCACTTGATATAAATTAAAAAAATCATAGAATTAAAAATCCAATTGAAAATAATAATACCATATGAAATTAAACATTTACTAATGAATGAAACATGTCTCAAGGTATTGAAATTGAGATAAAAAAACCTTACCTCAGACTTATTATGGTCCAAGAATTCTCTAACATCATTTATAACAAATAAATATATATTATATATGTATATCATAATCATATATAAATTTTTCATACAATATGATATTCAATTAAAATTTTTATTTATACAAATTCCATAAAAGTTCTATGTTAAAAAAAATTTATGTTCACAGTTTACTTTTCCACATATGATTCAATTTTACATTCCAAGGCTTTTCACCATGGTCATTGACTTATTATATATACAATGTTCATAAATTATTATAATATAAATTTTTATATTTTTCAACAATCTCATGGTAATTTTATTAAACGAATGATGATGATTTTTTTGAAAATCAAAAATTACTAATACTACCATAAATTACGATTCTATCAAAAAATTGATTTAATTTATATATATATATATAATAATCCGTTAAACATCATAAATTAGAAAATATTATATTTTTCTACAGGTATATGACATTCATTAATCATATATGATATAAATTTTATAACATCGTTCATGAACATGGTAGAATTGAACGACAGAAGTACCTTTCATAATTTCTAAATTTTTAAAGAAACTATATTACATAATGATGAATTAAATGTTATTGAATCGTAATAATTCTAAAAATTTTATATTATAGTGATTAAAATTATTTAAGAACAGGTACATAAATATAGAATGGAATACTAATCTATAAGAACATATGTTTTATGTTGAGAGATTGAATCCCCTCTAGAAGTACATCATTTAAATGAGGGGTTCAGGTATAATTCATTGGAAGAAAAGTTCTCAAATACGAGATATGATAATGATGGAGGTAATTTTATTTGATATAAAAGATAATATTTAATGAATCATTTAGTTTTGGGTTGAGAAATGGGGGGATAATTTATAATTATTATGTGTGAAATGAATATAAATACTCTTCAATTTAAATAAAATATATGTCATTCTTAATGAAAAGTGTCATAAAATTAGAAAAATTTATAATACAATATATATTAATTTATAAAAAACACTTTTAATGAATTATTGATTATTTTTTCAGATATAGTGTCCTTATAACTTAAATTTTACCATTTTATGACATTTCAACCTTCACTGTGGCTACTAACTTTTTCTAAGAGAACTTGTTTTCATAATTGAAAAAGAATACAAAAAATTGTAAAAAATTGGGACATTCATACTCAACATATAAAATATACGGAAATTTAAATATAAATCACATTAATTTCTCATTAACATTCATAAATTATATTTTATAGATTTATATTCATTATATAAATATAATGTAATATTTTAGTAGAAATGAAAATGATTATTTCAAATTAAATTTGGTATTCATTTATTATAAAGTTTTATTACATATAATTATTTATAAAATCTAAAATTTAAAATTTAAAAATTTTTATTTATATTTTAATTGATAGTCTCAACATCATATTTGTATGAATTTTATAGTCTCTTTTGAGAATTTTGGCTTTTTATGGAATACTTAAAAATATAAATTTTTATTAGAAGTTGTCATTTTATTTCAATTAATTACATAGTAAATATGTATTTTTGAATAGTTTTAACAATAAATTTTTTATTTGTAATAAAAAGAAAATTTAATTAATTGAGTTTGAGTCAATATTATATTTAATTTGATATATTAATATTTTTATGCACAATAAATAATTTTTCTGTACAATGATTATTCATCATGTTTTTTGGGGTTAATTTTAAATTAAATTCCACAACATAAGATAATTTAATTTGGTAAATTAGATTACATATTTATAATTATAGTAATTATTATTTTTTAATAATGGAAAAAATATATTTTATCATAAGTAATAAAAAATATAAAAAAATATATTACTGTTGTAAATGTTAAAACAAGTTTAATAGTGTGTTAAACTATAGAGATAATGGTAAAAATGATCTAAAAACATTTAAAAATTATATTTTATATATGTATTTTGATCCAATATAATCTTATACCTTAAATTTTTCCATTTCAATTCATTTCTCTTGAATTATATATTAATATATATTAATATTTTTAAAATTTTCAATTATGTTCACTCCCCCACAAATAAAACAACCAATATCACATCATCTACATTATTCATTCACAATATTTGAAATAAATTACCAACCAAAATACCTTCATAACATACATACCCACAATCTATGGTTCCTTTTCAGATCATAAAACCATCATCGGATGGATTTTGGTAAAAACCTAGAGAGGATGTTTAAAGAGGATGTATTGTTTTCAAACAATATATTTCATATTATTTACTATTTTACCATATTAAAATATATTTCATACATCTAGAAATAAAAAAATATATATTTTATATACTTATATTAATTTATGTTAATGAAATAACATATACCAATATCCCCATTAAAACAATAGGAAATAAATTTTTTGTTCATGTGTACAGTGGACTTCTGCTTCACGAATCGTTGTATTTCATTTTTCATCACGGTGTCTCATGGCTGGTTAAAATGATATATTTAAAGTATATATATGATATTCATAAAATAACTAACTATATATAATGATAATATATAATCTATTTTTATACATTCATATCCCTTGAAAAATGATAATGTCGTTCAGGAAAAAGTATGAATTACCACCTCCACAAAGTGATTTGATTCATTTATCATAACCGCATCAAATGGTTTGTATATATAAGTTTATTTAATAATATAATTTTATATTTATGATATAATAAAAATTATTTAAATATAAAATAGTAGTAACCTTATATCCTAAATATTATTTTAAAAAATAAATCATTGGACAAGCATATATACAACCTTTCATCTTTGTGGCTATAACATAATTCATTTTTCATTACCATCTTCCACAGTTGACTTTAAATGATTAATTTAATTATAAAAATGACAATTTCTTCATGATTTTTATTATAAATGTGATTTAATAATGACCTATTTATCAATATTCGACCTAAATAAGTCATTTTGGACATATGAGCTGAATATCATCAAAACGTCTCACACGGACTTAAATGATTGTTTAATTAAATAAAACATGGAAATAAATATAATATATCCAAAAATAAAATAAGAAAAATTTTATTAATCAATTCTATAATTAACAATATTTTATATGAAGATGAATAAAATACATGATGATTATGACTCATGTTAAGGGACAATAAATATTATTAAATCATTCGATGAATTAAATTATTAATATTTTTTCCACCTAAATATTATTAAAAATATTTTTTAAATTATTTATTTGCATATAAATGAAATATAATGTACATTTCATGTCAGAATTTAATTTATTATAATTTTAAAAAATCTAATCTCTTTACTTATTTTATAAATAATGTTTTGTGTTACTTTTGAAATGAAAAAAAAGAATGTATAATTTAAGCATATACAATATTATTGAATTTTCCCATTTCTAAAAATATTATTTTATCTTTATTACACTATCTGAGGTTAAATGTTTTTGGAATATTAAAAAAACTTGATAGATTTTTATGGGTATTTTTGTTTTGAAATTTGGTTTTAAAAAAGAATTTTTTTTTTATTTTATAATATTTTTTAATATGGGTTTAAAAGTTTTTTTAAAAAATTTCATAATGAAAAGGTGTCAGAATAAAATGTTTATTTCAAGATATCACAATTAGGAATTATATATTATTATTGTTTAGAGTTATAGTGCTTATAAAATTGGTTAAACCATTATAACTTATATTATTGGTGACTCGGATAAAGATTATATGATGAGTGATCCTGATATAGATATCAAATGAATTATGTAGTGTTCCTTTTCATTAAAAGGTAATAATTACAGATATCACTGTAGAGGTATCTCCTATGGATTAAAATATCCTTTAATTATTTATTCCACAGGTTATGAATATAATGAAAAATTTTTCCTAAATTGGTTTCTATTTTCATGATAATTGTCTTAAGGATTTTTATTATGGGAAAAGTGTTTGTTTTAATGTTGGTGTTATTTATTTCATAAAACATGGGATATTGTGATAAAGGTGAAAAAATTATATGTTTCTGTTTTTTCACTAGACTAACATATTTCTTAATTTTTTTTCTTTTATTGAGATTTTTTTCTAATCACTATTAGGAATTTTTTTCACGGGGTTTAAAGATTATAAAGAAAAAAGAAGAAGTAAAGTTGAAAGTCAATAATATTTTTCCTAAAAGTAAATAATGTTTTCATTTGAATGTTTCATATTAGGGTAAAAATGGATACAAATTAAGGGTTCTAACTTACTAATATATGGGTTAGTTTTGTAAGATTTATGACCTAGTTATTTATAACACAATACCAAACAGATATATATGGAATGTACGATATTAAATTCTAGTATAATGATACTAGATTTTCTAGTTTTTAAGTATGTTTCCCTACATCTAGTATCAAATATTTGTTTCATAATATAGTATAGGTTATGATGGTTTATATGATGATATTTTATTTTTTCAGGTACCAGCATGGATTAAAAAGTCTATGCATAAGATAATATTCTAATGCATGGTAAAAAATATATTTTCTAATTTTTCACAAAATTAATTTCATGTTTGGATTCTAGATGGTGGATTAAGATGTGTAATTGATGAACCTCATCATAGTAACTCTAAATGGGGAACACTGGGTATTAACTCAACCTTAACTATCGTAATTAAGAGTGGGCTTGAAAATCCACCCCTAGAGAGACACTCTTGGGAGATATTCTATGGTCAATTTTAATTATTCAATAAACCATTATGAAATTTTTTAACATTATATTATATAATTAATTTATTCCCATGGATTACATATGTTAAATATATGGTATTATATCTTACAAGAAGGGTCATATAGAATAATACATTTAATATTAATGATGTTAACTCTAATTTACTTAATAATATTATTTCTTATTGAATTTTGTATTTATTTAATCTAGTAAATTATCTTCAATAAGAGAGATCCTTGAAAATATAAGACAAAAACCCTTTATCTACTAGTCTAATAATTTTTAATGATAATTGGAAATTCTAACCCATGTAACCTAGAAAATTTTAATGAAATTAACATTACCAGAAAAACACATTAATCTATGTAAAATGAATATACCATCTAATATATCTTTATAAATATCATATCTGAATCTTTCAAGTTTTTAAAATTTATATTCCTAAAAATTTTATTCCAATAACCTATTTAGCATCATTAGAGAGTGATATTAAGTCATTATATATATTTATTCAATTATCTAATATTTTTATAATCATTGTTTCCATCAAAAAATAAAAAAACATTTCCTACAATATTGTAACAAATTCTAAAAAATAGATAGGGTTTTTTTCTCAAAAATTTATGTTTGTAACCCAGGATTATTTAAAAACATTGACCTTTCTCAAAATCAAACTCAATCGATATATAAAAATGATGCATGGATTAATTATGTATTGAAACATGAAAATATTTTTGAGTAATTATAAAAACATAGTGAGTCTAACTTATATATCACGGGATGTCAAACTATGAAATAGGGATTGGAATGATTGATTCTCAATATTTCAAAGGTATGAATTAGATTAATAGTTTTTAAAAAAAATTAAATTTTTAATCATGATATAATTTATTCATATTTCAGATTTTAGAAGGGCTTTTATAATGAAAATGATGAAAATATATGGTTAAAGGTTTAAAAAAAATTGAATAAATGTTGTTTTTGTATAATTAATTTTTATATTATGATGTTTTTGTAATTAATCCAGGTTAGATTGGTATATTCTAAATTTTATGAGGGTCATGAAACACTAATGGATTATTACGTTATACATTTTATATTCCTAAATTTTAAACTGATGATTGATTGAATATTTACCTTTGAAAAGTGAGTTAGTGGTACGGGGATATTTTAATGACATATGATTGTGGGATAAAAAAACATCAGGTTAAATATTTTATTAATGTTTAAAATAAAATTAGTTGATCTTTTAAAAAAAATTATCATTACAAAAAACTGTAAATAATATAAAACTGATTTGGTTATTAATTTCATTTTTGAGTAGGTCCATAATAATTTTTGGAACAGTATAGGGTAAAGATAAATTATGAATATTATAATCCCCTAATTTATTCAACTTATAATGGATTTATATAAATATAGTTTTAGTAAAGAATATCCATTATAATGTGAGATAAACTGTCACACTGACATGACTGTAAGGGGTGAACCGACAACCGAAGGGAGAAAAGGGTGGAACACCTACCAGTAGATTATGTGATTCCATGGTTATTATACAATTTTATTTTTCTAATTTAATAAATTGTAAATATAAAAACTAATTTCATTTCTTGGATGTATAATACTAGATCAACTCTTCTTTTTATTTTGATGTGAATAATGATACTTTGGGTCGATTTTTTTGTTTCTAATGATGTTTTAGGTATATGTATCCCTTAATATTAAAATATAAAAAATTATTTGAGTAAGATTGACTTTAAATTTTGTGGAAATATGTTTTATTTTATTAATAAAAAATAATCTTCATATGATCATTTATGTTGGGTAAATTATGAGTTATTACATTTTGGAAATATATGTTATATAATATATATAAACATTGGATTGAAATTTTATTTTCTAATTAAGTGATTTTTTATTTCCAAAAAAATCACTTTGGGGAACATTCTATGATATTGGTAAATCTAACATTTTTAGATAATGTTGGAGTTTATTTTAGGAATCATGGGTCAATTTTATTTTACAATCATATATGGATTTAATGTGACGTTATGGTAATGCATTATATTTATGGAAATGATCACAATATTTTTCTGATTATATGATTATAGAATTTTCTTTTGTTATATGACATTAAAAGAGAATAATGTATTCTTGGGACAATTTTGTAATTATGATATAAAGAATATTTGATCAAATACTTCTAATTATTAGTTTTTGAATCTTATCCAGGGATATTATAAATAACAGTAAAGATATTTATTTATAGATTGATGGAATTTAAACATTTTGACATTCTTTGTGCCTTTGGAGATTTAGTTTTATTTTATCACATCAATATATATTCATTTAAGAAATTGTCTTACCATATGAAAACCATTTTAGTTTTTGATAATTCATAAATATATTAGGAATTTATTTTTTTTTAGTTTTTTATTAGTTGATCCATTAAGATTTTATTTATGTTCTTCATGAATTAAAAAGTAATCATTAATTCTGAAATTTTGGAAAAAATCATGGGATTTATTTTTATATTGATAAATAGATGAAGTTATACTTTTCATGTAAGTATATATCAAAAGGTTCTTTGTTTATACTTTAAATAAATTATTCAACTCTAAAAAATGATGTTGATTTAAAATTATATCATATTACTATATTTTTTATGAATTAATTTCCTTTTACTTTATTCATGGTTTTTTTATCATCAAATTTCTCATGATCTTTATATTTTTTTTGATAAAAGTTCTCATTTACTATCCATTATTATTTGTACATTAGGATCTCCCTCTGTGTAAATAATTTCACTTCAGACTAATTTTAACATATTATGAATCCTAGTATGCGTTATTCTTGATGACCCTCATACTTACCTTTCCATATTTTCAAGATGAAGTTTTATTAACCATATTTATAATGTGGGGCATCAACAAAGGTGTTTGGAAATGTTATACACTTTGTTACCAAAATAATGTTGATATTTTGAGGATTTAATTTTTAAATGGTGGAATAATTTAACAATGTAGATAATGTTAACATGAATAATTTTATTATCTTATTAAAATTCTTTAATTTTAAATTTTAGATTTATTTAAATTATAATATATTATGAAATATTATAATGAAATTAAAACCTATTTATTTCAAACTAAATAATATTTTCATTCAATATATGGTTTCATTTAAAAATTTTATGTAAAAATTTCAGAATTTTAATTTTCATAATAAAATTTTGTTTAATTAATCATGTGAAAATAACCTTAGGATAATTTTTAATAAATTGTATTGAATGTTTAATTATTAAATGAATAATGGAAATAATTATTTTTTGTTGAAATTTTGTTCTTTTATTTATTTACAGTGTAAAATTATTTATCTCAAATTTTGAAAATAATTAGATCCTTTTAATTGAAAATATATTTTTTTTAATATTAATACAAAATATACTCTAATTGTGTATTAAAACATTTTTTAACATAAAATGGGTTTATATAAAAATTAATAAATTTTATCATGGATTATGGGTTATGTTCTAAATTTAATTCTATTATTTCACTAGATTGAATTTGAGAAAATGGTTAGATTTCTTTTAATTAGAAAATTACTATTCTCTATAAATTTGAATGAAATTTTTTGTTATATGTTTTGGAAATAATAGAAAAAACTTTTGATAACATGTTTAAGGTTGAAACATGCTCATTGGGGATTATACTAAAGAAAGAATGGTTAAAATTGTTTAAAATTGGTATAAAAACTATTTTGTGGAAATATGATTTCCCAATATCATCTATTAATTATAAATGGACCATTTTGGATCAATTATTCTTGAGTAAGGTACTAATATATTTTATTCATTTTAATAATTCTATGTGTGTCCTCTCCCCCACAAATTAAATTAAACCCCTATCCTCTCCTCATCAAATATATAGAGCCTCAAAGATCCATCAGGACCTAAAAAATATCTTCTGATATCACTAAGAATTTCCTATAGTCCCTGTAATGATTATAAAATAATATTAGTAAGCATTTGGGTATTAACCAAAAGAGGTTCTCTAAAGAATAGTTATAGTTATTAACTGAGATATATTATTTTATTTCTTCTTCAAACTCCTAAAAATATTATTCAAACGCAATGTTATAATATCATAAATATCATATACATACTTTAATTTTTTAGGTTATAAAAAAACTCTATATATATATCCTCTTCCAACAAATGGTACACATATATATCTTTCATTTTTTACAACAAGATTCTACCTCACAAATTGATGTATTTCTTTTCCCATCAAGACCTCTCAGAACTACATTATATAATGGATTTAATGGATGAATAAAATTATAATATTCACGAGATAAATAAAATTATATAAAGATAATATATCATCTATTTTATTACATTTCATTCCATTGAAAAATTATATCATCATTCATATATACGTGTGGATTTCCAAACCCACGAAGTGATGTGATTTTTTTCATCACCACATCACATTGCTAGTTTATATATGTTAATTTAATTATTTAATATTTTATTTATGATATAATAATCATTTTGGATATTTAAAATAATTCTTACTTTATTTCACTAATGGTGTTTTAAAATTTTAAATGTTTCCCAATTATATGTATGCCTTACTATTTCCCTGATTGTTAAATAATTCCTTTCTCACAACCACAATTCATAGATACATTGAATAGTATAATTTATATAAAATAATTATAACTTTTTCATTATTATTCACATAGATAGGATTGAATAATGGCCTCTTTCATCAACCTATCGATTCCATTTTTCACATGTGAGATGAATATCATAGAAAATTATGACATTGAATTAAATGATTAGTGAATTAAATATATGAGGAAAATAAATAAAATAAAATGAATAATAAATATGAAAATATTCCTCCATTATAAAAATATTAATATAATTTTATTATTTATGAATATAAATATCACACATTATTAGTCGGACTCATTGTAAGGTAAGCTTTAACATAAAACATCATTTTAAATGACGTAATGATTGATTTTCTAAATAATTTTCTTCTCTAACTGTTTTCATAAAATTATTTTATAGATTTATTTATATGTGCATAAGTTAAATATAAATTGAATCTCATACCTATTTCTGATTTCATAAAACATTATTCAAAATAATCTACGTTTACATTTTAGACGAAATATTATGATTTTCAATAGAAAAATAAAAAATCAACATTCTAAATTCACTAACAAGGAATTAATTGATTTTACCACTACCATAACGTATATTTTATTATTTTATTTCACCATTTGATTCTATTTTTTTAAATAAAACCCATTTTTATTTTTTCTTGGTAATTTATTTATGATAATTTGCTTAAAATGGTATTTTTTATATAAAAATGAATTGCATTTATCTTCAAAATCTTTTTCAAGGGTATTATAATGAAAATGTACAATCACAAAATGTTTTATTTTCCAAACAATACTTGGTAATTATATATTATTATTTATTAGAATGATACAAATTATACAATAAACAATATCAACACAAATTATATGATTGGTGATATATAAATATTATATATGATGGGTGAGCCCGATAGAGCACTCTAAGGCATTTAATAATTTTTCTTATCATGAAATGAAAGGAGGAGGAATCCATTCAAGTTGGTTTCTACTATGTATTTAACTAGTTTATAGTTATTTCTGACATGGGTTATGAAGATAATTTTTTATTCATCCAAGAAGGGTTTCTAGTTTCATGATATAAATTTTGAATATTTTATTTACAAAAAAATGTTACTTTTTCATCTTGTTATGAACTAATTTATACACAGAAATAATATTGTGATATTGGTAATCATTTTATTGGATTTCCTTTTTTTACTGGACTATCATATTTCATACTATTATATCCTTTATTATATGTTTTATACTCATCCCATTGTTTTAAAATATATTCATCTGCTTTAAAGATGAATATAAAAAATGAAGTAGTCATGTTGAATGTTCTGAACATTTTTCATGAAAATAAAAATAATTTATTTTTTGATGTTTATTATTTTGAAAAAAAAGTTAATACTTAGTATGAATGTTACCTTTCTAATATATGGGTTAGTTATGTATTAGTTATTACTAATTATCTATAAATTTTAACCTAATTGATCTTTAGGAATGTAGTTAATTGTATTATATTCAAAATAAAAAATATTATATAATAATTAAGAATGAGACCCTACACCACTTTTGAAAACAATTCGATGATATTAAATATCTAGTGGACATGACAATTAATTTTAATAAAATTAATCCTAATGCAACAATAATAGTTTTTGTTTCAAAATTTGTCTTAAATTTTTTTTACAAAATCACTATATAGTATTGATTCTCTCTCTCATTAAATATTTCAAAGCATAGAAAACTAATTGAATCATAATGAATAATTAATTATAGGAAAAGGGACGACATTGTTTTTTATTAGAATAAAATTTATCATGGTTTGATAAAATTAAATATTATATTTCTTAACAGAATATATAAGTTGTAGTTTAATTATTTTACAACATAAATATATTTTTGGTTGAGCGAAAAATGTTTTATATTTTTAATTCATGATTTAATCATTATTAATTTAAAAAATTTATGTTATTTGTAAACACAAATTTGACTATTAGGATAAAAATATACCTTTTTAGAAAAATACATAAAATTCAATAGAATATAATTTTGAATTTTTAAATTAAAAATTGATTTACATTTTTTGAATTTAAAATTGTGAAGATTATAAATTTAAAATTTTAATGAAAATAAAACATATAAGAAATTATTTTATAGATAAATTAAATTTTTAACTTTTTATGTTATTTGTAACATTTCTTAAAAATTTCTAACTAAAAGGGATTTAATATATTAAATTATTAAATGAAATTTTTCTATATTTTCAAAATAATATTTTAATTCGCGGATTTTATTTTATTTTGGATAAAACAAAGATAAATTGAAAATAATAGTTTTTTTGGAAATATAACTTTTTATTTTTGAATAATTTTTATAATAAAACATTATTTCATTATAATTTAATCATTAAATTTCATCAATTAAATTTTAAAATGTGTTATCAAATAAATTTATAAATCAAATTATAATAATACAAAATTAATTATAATACATTTTTTTATAATTAAAATTAATTTTATTAATTTTATTTTCTTATTTCCCTAATGTGTTAATCTTATTTTAATTATATTATTGATATTTAAAGTTATATTAACATAATTTATTAATATTTCTCTAAAATTTTATCATGGTATATCACATATCATTATAGATCATTTTTTGAGATTTTAACTACTCAATAAAATATTTACTTCGAGTTAAATGCATACTATAATTTTAGATAGTTACATAATAAACCAACTCAAAATAATCAGAATCAAGATTTCATTTATCACTAAATAAATAAAATTAATAAGAGTATCTCGAATATATTCAAGGGACAAAATATAATTTTTAATTAGAAATAAAAATTAATATCTTATGTCTGACTTGTAAACATCACATTTTCCCCTATGATAAACATTTCATGGATTAGTATTCTATCCCCTATCATTTGAGATAAATACATATAATGATAGGTTATTAAGAACTATATAATGGAAGTAATTTATATTTATACTTCATAATAAAAATTCCACTAATTGAATATCATATATTTATTTAGGATTTGAAATGTAACATACATACATTATAAATTCATATAGGATCCACATTGAGAGAGAAAATAAATTCCCAAAATCACCTGAAATTAAACTATATGGAAAATAATTATATTTTTAGGAAACAAATTGACATAATATATTATTCTTGAGAGGTTATAGACTTATGATGAAATCATTATACCATTTTAATTTATCAACGATGATTGAATATCTATTCACTAAGGTGGTGATGAAATTCTATAATAAAATATCAATGATATAAAATAGTGGGAAGAACTATATGAAATAAGGAATTTATAGTTATTCAGTGAATGATATGCATATATTTCACAACATTATTTCAGTTAACCACTTCATCCATGGTGATTTAATAGAGTTTTTTTCATTAAACAACCCAGGACTTCTGTAAATCGGATAACTGATCCTTCCCAGTGTAAGGCCTAAAGGTCATTTATAATGTCCATGAGATTTTGACTAGTTCATGGGAATAAAAAAATAACATTTCTATTGAATTAGAAATATTAAACAAAACAATAAAAAATGGAATATATAAAATAAATAAATCATACCAATTGAAAGTTAGATAGTGAAAGACAATGAGTTGGAGTCCAAAAATATACCAAAATAGAAGATTGATACCAAATTATGTATAGAAATAAGTAACTCATATCCATTTGATATATTGATCAACATACCATAGTTTCACCTAAGAATTCCCATACCCCACTTACTTGTATATTCACCATGAAAAATTGTTTCATTTCCCGTACTTACAACAGATTGAAAAAGGTAAATACAGAACAAAAGGTATACACAGTGTGTGAAAAAACATATCCCATTCAGATTCCAGCAACTAATACCAAATAGTATTTATAAAAAAATATCATTTGAATAAAAACAATTCATGTTTTAAAAAAAATTCATGACATGAAAAAAACACTTATATTTCTTTCAACTGATCATATACATCCAAATTTGTTTAAAAAATATATACTGATTTCCCAAACATACCATATTCAATGAATTTAAAAATAAACGATTTTTAAAATAATTTAAAAATATCAAATTTAGAATGAGATCCATGGAATCTAATCTTAATGTATGTTAGGTCATGGTTAGATAGGATCTCCAATCCTCAGTGAGTAAATGACTATGTGTACTTAAAACTATTGGAAATGGCCCTTGGGGTTAGATAACATATTGAAAAGTGATCCCCAAATAGTATTGATATTTATTTATAGTTATAGAATCTATCCATTCTATGTAGAAGAATGTCATTCTAGTTTTTTTCATAATATACACCATCCTTTGTACCCAAGTATCCACTAGTCTGTATCCCACACATGGAGGCTATAAATTTAACAAAAAATGCACATTTTAATGATTTTTTTTCACATCCTAAATATTTCAATAGGTAATTTACACATTTATGTTCATGTATCCCCAAAATATTTTTTACACAAATCCTACATTAAAAATAATGAGAAATAAAAAATATGAAATCCACAATAGTGTCATAAACAACCACATTTTGAATAATCATGATTAATTTTGTAAAATAATTCAAAAATAAATCAATGATAAGAAAGAATACAATTCTTATAAAATAAATCATTTTTAAGAATGTGTTATCAAAATTTACTTTATATTTTTAAAAAAATAATCCACCTGAAAATGAAAAATAGGGATCTTAGGTTTCCTGATAAGTCCCTATATATAAATCATGTATAATTAATCATAAATTAAAAAATTGATAGATAAGGATGATAATAAAAACATATTGCATTGAAAATTTTCCAACAATCACACAAACATATAGGCATACCATGACTCTACATACCATTATCCCAATGAATAAATAACAAAAATCAATATATCATAACATAACACCTTAAATATGGAAATTTATTCCTTTATCTATGGTTTATTCGAAAGAAAAATAAAGGTTTTTTAGATGAATTGTTGAGAATAATGTGGATTAGGATGTTAAAAATTCTATAGTATATTCAACACATAATTGTTTGCATAATCACTCTTAAGAGGGGTTATGATAAAAAAAATCTCTAATGGAAATCCCCAGGGTTATGATCTAAATAATTAAGGTAAAAAATGGTGTTAAAAGGTGGTGTTATAGGTTTACAAAAAAATTCAACAAAATCAACTCACACCACATGGTTTTGACACATGATTTGGTATTTTATTATCCAATATTAACAATAGTTCTATACATTGGATAAACCACATGGTTTTCCTAACCATGAACTTTTTATGTGAAACACAACTATTCCAAAACACCATAATACACATGGTATAATATTATTTCCACACAAGTTTTATTAATTATTCATGAATTTTCCCCTTGCCTAGAAAACACCAAAAATCCTCTAAAATCAACAATATTCACATAGTGATGGTTAAAATAAGTGTATTAAAATTAATATATATACTTGAATTTGACATATGAAATTTATAATTCTTCCCCATATATAACTATATTCCCCTATAATGTTTTTCCAAATAATATTGATCAAATAGAGTAAGAGGTCATTTCTACCTCATTAGTGATTCCCATTCCCACATATTGTGATAAACGTTTTTATGAAAAAATTACACTCGGACCAATAGATAAAAATCCATTGCATAATCATTTATTGGGAATTAATTTTCTAAATGTGACATGTGACTACCAACACATATTGTTCCAAATCAATCTCTTCCCATTTCTGAGTACGATATGGATCGAGATAATACTACTTCAGATATGACACATTGAAAATTTCATGAAAAATGGTATAATAAGAAATAAAATATTAATATTGAGGAACTTTTCCAATCTACTAATTGATTATAAAACGCCCCACAAATCTCAAGGATTTTATTCTTTCTTTCAAACCCATGGAGACCCATGAAAGTAAAAATTTCACAAACAACCAGTCACCATCTTAAAAATAAAAATAATAGAGCCTATCATCCACATTAGATTTTTATAGAAAACCAATCATTGGTAGTCATTGATGAGTAATACAAATTTTCCTCAATGTCTCTAAAATAGAGCATGTCCCAAACTGATAAATCGATCTAACCTCATTGACAAGAAAGAGACAATTTCTATTGTTGAACATACAAATTTCTTCATTGTTATTATCATCTAGTTACTATTATTTTAAGACAAATCAACAAACCCCAAAGAGGTATCCCATGTTTCTTTAAATTATATGACTCGTTAATCGGGAATATACTAGAAAATTATAATTTTTGACATTTTCTATAAATAATTTCGATAATGGTATTCTTTGGTCAATTTAACATGAGAACCCATTAGCTTTTGGTGGTCCAAACAAAAATAAAAAGAAATCAAGTGTTTTCTATATAATATAATAGAAAGTAACACCCTATAATATTTCATATCTTATTTAATGAATAGCTTTTCAATATACCTAACCTTGGTGGTGTCTCAAATTAGAGTGAAATGAAATGGCACGATCAGTAGATGAATCAGAAACAATATGACATTCTTCCTTTTTAGGGTATATGGTAACCCAACAATGAAATCAATAGATACCATAACCCATTTATAGATGGGATAAAGTGTATTTTGAATTAATATAGATGGTTTTGGGTGTTTGGGTTTAATATTCTTCAAGGAATATTAGTGAGGCGCATAATTAGTACTGTAGTGTAACAAACAAGGAAAAAAAACCACCACTTCTTATCATAATACATCTTAATTGTAAAAGTACTAACATCCCACAGATAATATTTATAACATTCTACCATATAATTCTTCAAAAATGAAGGAATTAAATACTAGTTTCAAAAACAAATAATTCATTTCAGGGAAATAGGCCACTCAAAAATGGAATCCCAACCATATAATGTGTTATTAAAATAGATAAAATATTCTTCCTACTATTTCTCATAAAAATGAATTATAAAAAAATGTAAACTGATCACCATCTGGAATAATATTTTCCTCCTCCATCACAGTCAACTGAATCTAAAAAAATTCCCTATTATATTTTAATTATCTATTGATTCCTTCACTTCCTTATAAGACAACATTTGATATAGAGAATTTGCAACAATATTCCACTTTCCTAGAGTATTATCAATGTGGTCATAAAATTAATGATGATACTCCCCAAATCACTATTTTTTGTTGTTAATTTCAATCTAAGAAAATTTAAAACATAAAATTGTGTTGTTAAAATAAATATTAAACCCTCCCCAAAATTGTAATGTAATCAACTCTTAAGGTTATCCATAGTTGTTTGAAGTTATAAATCATGATCGAGATAATTCATCTTCTTTTTAAAATTATAAAGTAATTAATATTCCGAAAAATTATCTTATTTCATAATAATATAAATGAAACAATCTCCTAATTCATTAAAAAACAACACATAAACCATTCATACTTCTAGATAAATAAGAAATGTTATTAATGTCATTTTTTGCACCAAGTAATCAAATGATGTATATATATTATAATACCATATCACTTTTTCCCACTTCATTGTAAGACAACCAATGGATATAAAAGATTTTAGAAGTACTTATAAAATTATTGATAATGTATATAAAATCACAAGATGTCATAAATCCTAGTTACATTCAGGGGCTCCATGAATGAAAATACAACTTCCAATATATTATGATAAATATAAATTGCATATTTTGAAACCATAAGTACTAAGAACATAACATATTGAATATATAAAATACTTTTATATATCTTAGCATAAATACAATGATCTATCATTATTTCTAAAATATATTGTAGGTTACACACATGAACTTCTGTTGTTGTCAAGTAATCTAAAATGTAGTCTATAAATACAATGAAAATTGAATCTAGGTACAGGGGGAAACTAATTAATGAAGAAGATAAATATGTTGGAGACATTCCTAGGGGGTATCCCTACATTTTGAAGACATGCATTTGGGGGAGGAGGTTGCAGATACTGTGGTTAGGTCATAATGATAGTAGGAGGAGGCTGTTATGGAACTGTAGAATATTCTGGAACAGCTTTTTCATTTGGTAGAATAATTAATGGAGAAAGTTCTTATGATTAGTTCCATGGAATAAGAGGTAGTAAAGATAATGGGGTGATTGATACTCATTGACATTAATAGTGAAAAATGATAATGGATCCACAAGAATGATCTTAAGCTGATGAGAGGTTTCAACTAATGGAAGATCAAAATAGATGAGTTACAGAAGTCTTGGGATAATCTGGAAACACACTCTGAAGATATAATAATAGATTATCCAGACATACAGGTACCATCCATTTCCTAGAAATTATGTTTGGAGGATTTTTCTGGTATGCTAAAGAAAACATTTAACATGTTTGTCATTTATCTCAGTGTTGTACCCAGGTGAACTTTGGGTTTCACAATTTTCTATAAAATGATTTGATAATAAAAATTCTACATTCATGTCCATAGATGCATCTAAAATCAATATTTTAAACATTCAGCTCCATAAATATGAGTTGGTGATATAACGACTGATGATCGATTTTCAAGAACCCCTTTTCCCCCTTTAATTGATAAAGCACATCATCGATGTGGGAAAAATTATAATTAATTTTAATCATTATCTAGTTTAGCTATTAGTAATTTTGACACAAATAGTGAGTCCCATGATCCATTTTTCTAAAATTCAAATTGGCTACACATGGAGAAACACTATGACATATGAAGTCTTTATCATTCAAATCATCCAATAGAACTTCTCTCTCTAGGGAAAATCCGTATAAATTGGTCTGAAACACATCATGAAATTACATAAACACCAATGGAATATCATGATCCATTGGTGCACTATGCCAAAATTTTTATATAGCGGCGATTTAAACCACCGTGAAATCATTCTACGATGGTTTTGGAAAACTGTCACTATATCATTCGTCAGGAAATAATAAGCGGTAGTTTTTAGTGGCGTTTTAAACCGCTGCTAAATCATTTTTTAATTTTTTAATTTTTTTATAATTTTTATAATTTTTTTAAATTTTTTAAATCTTGGCGGTTTTTTGTAGTGGTTTAAACCGTCTCTAAATTGTTTTTCATTTTTATGATTTTTTTTATTTTTTTAAATTTTTTAATTTTTTAATTATTTATTTTTTTATATTAGTTATTTATTTTTTATTATTTAATTTGTTTAATTTATTTATTTATTTTCTTAATTAATTAAATAATTAATCTATTACTTATTATTTATTATTTATTTCTTTATTTATTTTCATAATTTAATTATTTAATTAATTATTTATTTATTTATTTCCCTAATTTATTTTTTATTTATTTATTTTCCTAATTTATTTATTTATTTATTTATTTATTATTACCCTGCACATGCCCATCCATCTCCCTGCATAAGTCTATGTCCTTGCACATGCCCGTGCACATGCACATGCCCATGCACATTCCCATGCCATAAATATAAATTCTGCGTTGGGTGAGATTTGAAACCCTTACATCTTGCTTATTCTCCAAAGATTTTACCACTCTAGTAGGTTCTTCATGTGGTCAATAAATCAAATTTAATATACTTATACATATTTATATATTTATTTATTTATTTATTTATTTATTTATTGGAAAAACAAGTAATACATAACAATTAGATACAAACTAAATAATTATAAATCAATAAACAACAATTAATAATTAATCATATGTAATATATAATATATAATATATAACATATTATATTTTACATATAATATATAATACATAATACATAATACATAATATCTAATATCTAATATCTAATATCTAATATCTAATATATAATGTATTATATATTATATATATTATATATTATATATTACATAACATATAATATATAATATATATTTTATATTATGTATTATATAATATATAATATATAATACATTATATATAATCGATAATATATAATATATAATATATAATATATAATATATAATATATAATATATAATATATAATATATATATTATATTATATATTATATAACATAATATATATAAGTAATATTAAAATAATAAATAAATTAAAAAATAATATAATATATAATAAATAAATGAAAATTAATAATAAATTAATAAATAATAGATAAATAATAAATAATAAATAATAAGTAATAAATAATAAATAATAAATAATAAATTATATATAATATATAATATATAATAAAAAGTAAATAGTAAATAATAAATAATTAATAATTAATAAATATTGAATAATGAATAAATAAATAAATAAATAAGAAATGAATAATCAACTAATAATAAATTAATATTTAGTAAATTAAAAATAAATTAAAAATTAATAAATAATAAATACAAAAAGAAAAAATAATAAATAAATAAATAATAAATAAATACAAAATACATAAATAAAGAGATAGATAAATAATAATTAATTATTAATTAATAATTGATAATTATAAAATGAATAATTCTTACTTAATAATTAATAGTTAATATTTATATTTAATATGCAATATTCATTATTTAATATTTAATAAATAATTAATATTTAATTTAAATTTAATTAATAAATAATCAATAAGTAATCAATAATAAATAAATACATACATAAATAAATAGATAAATAATTAATTAATAATTAATAATTAATAATTAATAATAACTAATAATTAATATTTAAAAATTATAAAATTAATAATTCGTAATTAATAATTAATATTTTAATTTTAATATTTAATATGTAATATTCAACATTTAATATTTATTAAATAATTAATAATTAATTAATTAATAATAAGTATATATTAAATAGTTAATAAATAATTAATAATTAATAAACTAATAAAAATTAATATTTAGTAAATTAAAAAATAATAATAAATAATGAATAATAAATAATAATAAATAATGAATAAAAATTAAAAAATAAATAATAAATAATAAATAATAAATAATAAATACGAAAAATACATAAGTAAATAAATAGATAAATAAATAATAAATAAATAATAAATAATAATAACTAATAACTAATAATTTATAATTTATAATTAATAAATTTATAATTTATAATTAATAAATAAATAATGAATAACAAATAAATAAATAAATAAATAAAAAACTAATAATTAATAATTAATAATTAATAATTTAATAATAAATAAATTAAAAATAAATTAATAATTAATGTGTACATAATAACAAAATAATAAAGAAATAAATAAATAAATAAATACATAATAATAAATAATAAATATTTTCTTATATTTTTAAAAAAAATTCTAAAATATTGCGGCGGTTTCCAAAAAACCCCAGCTATTTCACAGTGGTTTTTAAAAAAACTGCCGTTAAAAAATAGAAATTTTTTAGAAAATATATTAAAAATATTAAAAATATTTTAAAAAAAAATTAGCTGCGGTTTTTTCGCTGTGGTTTTTAAAACCGTCGTGAAAAAACCGCCACTAAAACACTGTTTTCTCATAGTGGTGCATCCTCATGTTAAACTATGAAATAGGAAATCACAATTCCATGTATTATTAGAGAATTACCTGCTTGAATATACATTAGATCAATCCCTCCTTGAAACACTCAATATATCACAGAAGAGGTAATAAGAAAGACACATTGTTGATACCAATTGATATCTACTTTATAGGATAGTAACCAATCAATCCCAATGATAAAATCTATGATACCAATGTCTAGACCCATAAAATCCAAAACTAA
Organism: Viscum album; assembly: GCA_963277665.1. Classification (NCBI taxonomy): domain Eukaryota; kingdom Viridiplantae; phylum Streptophyta; class Magnoliopsida; order Santalales; family Viscaceae; genus Viscum; species Viscum album. The sequence goes on along the minus strand of OY728119.1, from coordinate 762,007,005 downwards.
AACTATTTAAAATATCAAAACAGAAAATGGGGGCATAGAAAACCCCTCTCTTTTTCATCCAAACTTATTTCTTGAACTCCATAAAAAGGGAATTAGTTATATTCTTTGTTTTAAAATGTTTATAAAGTAGGAGGAAATAAATGAATGAGAGGAACTAATATCATATAATATAATTTCTAAAGATAACTTAATAAATATTAAACATATAATAGTTATAGGTCCAATAACAATATCAAACATAGACTCTTCCACTATGTAAAATTGCATCATTCTAAAGGGATATTTTACCCTATATTTTTCAAATCATTTGATAGCACCCTAAAACCTTTAGGTGTTAAGGAGATAGTACCATTACCTTAATATTATGATTCTTCCAAAAAATATATAATTAACCTTAGAGTCTATAGTTGTAATATATTTTAGGTAACTTAGTGGAAGTAAAGATTGTTTACCTTGTTTTAAATAACTTGTAAGATTTTAGTGGTACAATAATAGATGATAATGAATGTTTGTTATAATTATGTTTTATGAATCCACTAAAAACATTTATAAAACTTATTCAAATTAATATTTTTCCATATGGAGCTTTTGAAACCACTAATAATCATAATAGGAATCCCAACTAGACAAAAACATCATGTCATGCCAATTTAATACATAATAACTCTTCCCACAAACTCATAATTAGTGGTATTCTTCCATAAGAATTCATAGATAAAAATACTAATCATAAGACCATGTGAATCATCTAGGAATTATACTTACCATTTGATCCAGTCTTAGGGGAGAAATGAATTAATTTTGTTTAATTTAGTTTATATTCTATAATTTTATAGCCTCCTTAATTAACTGTAATAAACTCATGGTAATCTCCAATCTTCACATATTCATGGATGAACTTCATGAAAATTATTATATTGATTAATTTTCTTTCATGAACCAACACGGGTCAAACTTGAAATGGTTACCTGAGCCGACCAGTGGTAAGGCCCAAGAGGTGTTCTTGATCCTCCCGAGATGGAAAAAAATTTCCATGGGAATCAGTATAGTAATGGTGGGAAAGTTTTCACAAAATATAAATAAACAAGAATAGAAAATTAAAAAATGGGTAAAACCAAATTCAGACTGATTTAAAGATTCTATATCAATGCCAATTATGAAAAAAGAGAAAACTAAACTAAACAACAACCAAAAAAATAACAACCAAGCTAACCCAAACACCAAAAGAACACCTATATGTGACCCTCAGGGTTAATCTCCAACCAAACACCAACCATCGCCCGTGGTGACTAAACAAAAGCTGGAAACAATAGGATAACTAAAAAATGAAAACATTATAATCCTGATTATTAAATCATAGTAGTAGGCCTGGGTAAATCTATTAACAATGAATATCCTTTAAAAAAAGTAACATTGATATTCAGGTTTGAAATACCAAATATAAAAATAGCTTTTTCAGATATTTACATTTTAGTTAACCAAATCACAACAAATTTACCTTACATTTTTTTAAAATGGTACATTCCTAGAGATAAGTTAATTTCATGGGGTATAAGGATTAAAGGGATCCAAACAATAATTTTTTTTTCATTACAAGGATAAATTTAGAAAAATAATTTCTCATTCAATATTTTTTCATAAAAACATTTTAGCAAAACAACACTTTTAAATATTCCCAAAAACACCCAAATTCATGAACAAGGGAGTACAATCACACAAAAATCGAAATAGATAATGATACTAGTGTCAGAGAATCACGCAAACCCCTAATAACTTAGCAAAGTACTAGAACAAACTATATATGTTACTCATTCTAAAGGTACTCCATACTCTATGACATCATAATGCTGTAATGCCTGACTGTCACCCCACCTTGCCTAATCAAGGGGCCCGATCCTGTAGCAATAAACCCAATTATCCACCTACTATGGGCCTCTATATAGTACAATAACCTATACTAGTGTATAAAAAATTCTCAAAAATCATCTTTCCTATGCTAGGTTCACATGATATATTGGTAAGGGGGAGTTCCAAACAATTCAATAAACACGTCACACATATATTCCATCATAAAATCTATAACCGGAACCACCCCGACCTCCTCAAGGGGTAGCCCATTCTTTAATCATGTATAACATTGGTGGATTCCCATATCAAGGATGTCCACACCCCTTTATCATCCAATTTGTAAATGGCTCCCTTCTAGAGGTATTTTCCAATGAACCTATTAAATATTCCAAACATTCCTTACAATAATTTCACAAAGAAATCCACATTATAAACCACTATAAAAAAACTATCCTAAAGAACAAACACAACTTTGGAAACTGATTTAATCAATCCAACCCACCCTTCAAATCAAAAACACACATTCAAGGGTCAAAGGGGCATACCATTAAGACCATAATGTGAAAAAATATGATTTAATGTCTCAAATCACCATTTTGAACATCATAAATTTTTTTATAAAAAACAAATCATGCCCTTAAAAAACCCAAGTCTGTTAAAAGATCCAAACATTCCATTTATCTAATACTCATTGTGGAAAATCCATTCCAACCATTAAAATTAAACAAAAAGAATTGGGAAACCATCAACATTTAGATGATGAAATTAATATAATAACAATAAATGAATATTTAGTAATTAGATAGGGTTAAAACAATAATAAATCAACGTAATTCTAATTTCAAGGGAAATATGAAATGAGTTCCAACGTCCAGGAGGAAGAAAAATCCAGAATTCTTTGTGAAACCTCAATCCCACCATCAAAACCCCAAATTGTGACTCAATATAACCAAAAAACAATATTAAAACCGATATTTAAATATCCAACCATAAAAATTGGATCCCAACCACTAGTGAATGATAGGGAAAGAAAACCCCTAGAGGAAAGTGAGAAATAAATGGAGGAGAAACTTTCATAGAGATCCCTTAAAGAAATCGATCCAAAAACTCCCAAGTATTGGAGTTCCAAGGGTTCAAATGAAGGGGGATAAGGCACTTAGGTCGAATGAACTCAAATGGGGGAGAGAGGGGTGAGTTTAGATTTAAAATGAGGAGGGAAAAATTGAAATTCCATTTAAAAAAATAGGGTCGGTGACATGGTTAGTATGCACAATCTTTCAGATGGTGTGGAATCCATGAAACTGCTACTAATGTGAGATAAAGGTACCACATGTTTACGGGGTATATAATGAATGGTTTTACAGACCATTAGGTAACCATTCACATGGTACTTTCCACAAAAAATATTCATATTTTTCTCCAAAAACACATGAGAGAATCCATGGAGGATAACTAGGCCAAAGACAAATGGAAATAATACCTCAAAAGGTTATGCATGTCACATGCGGTTCTTGATATAAAATGCTAGTGACCTGCCCAAAACTGAATAAAGGAAAGCATAAATACCCATGTGTGAAAATTCTCCCCACCATAACTCATTCCTCCCCAAGAAATCCAACCCAAGGTTTATATTGAAATCCATACCCATTACCTCCCTACAACCCAAGATGATTCCCAAGGTAAGACAAATGAAAAGACTATCAAATCACCCTAAACTAGAATAGAAACTAATAAGAAAAACTTGAGAAACAAAATTGGTATCCCTACCAAGTTCCACCCATCCCCAATGTTTATATACCTCCAATTGAATGATTCAAAGGAATCCAAGATCTCAAAAAAAATTCAATCCTCCAAACAAGAATGCCTATAACACCCCTAAGAAGTACATAAACATTATATTTCACAAAACAATGAATGAACAAGTTCAAACCATAACTTTACGGGCACTACCACGCTTCAAATTCAAAAAAATCGAGACATGAGCATGTGGATTCCTAAATGGACTGCCCACAATATGATTAATTCTTACACTACTTTCTTTCATGAAAATGCATCAACAAGACCCAAAATGGGTATCTCCATCAAAATAACTGACAAGATCTGATGAACTTAATACTTTTCCCTCACAACCCAAGGATACCTACTTAAGGGGAGAATATGGAGGGTCCATTCAATGGATCGTCAAAACCACAATAGAAAAACACCAAATTATCAATGATTCTCAGATAACCACCAACAATGAAAATATAACTATCATAGGTTTGATACAAGGAGAAAAAAAGGTGACCCGCATATGATGTGACACAGCCACTGAGATCATAAGAATATAAGACAAATACACATCCTAATAACTAAGGAGAAACACTCAAACCATGGTGGGAAAAAATGTGGAAACAAGGTTCCCACACTACCTTAAACTAAACGGAACAAACAAAAACAAGATAACTACATAAGAGACATAAACTACCTCTAGTTCCCACATAGAGATCAGAACATAACCTTATTCCTTTCTACACTATTGGGGTTCCCCATACTAGGCACCAACATCACCCCAAGACCTATGTGTCAATATCTAATGATTAAATCATCTCATTACCTACATTATGGATTCAAAAATCCCTAAATAGAACAATATAATCTAAATATTGAAAACACTTCCATTGAAAAAGGATTTCACAAAATTTCGTAAAAAAACACTCTTACAGCCGAAATAAAAAAAGGAACCCACACAGAATGCCACCAGACAAGACTATTAAAATGAAGAAAATTTCTATATAAAATACCCTTAATTGACCCCAAATAGTTTCATAATCTTGAAAATGTTCTAGGGTTTCCTTCTATATGTTGGGCCTAACTTCATTATGCTTCTTGTAAACAAACCATTTGAACGTCTTCAGGTGACCCAAGCGTCCATAGTTGTGGAAGGTTCTTCGAGAACTCATGCACAATGGTATCTTATGATTGAGATTTCTACATAGATGGTAGGACACAAAAATTCAAACTAAAGAGGTTGATAAGAGGAATTAAATCCTTTTAATCCCCATACTAGTACCGCTGCCATCCAGTTGCTTCCCATTCTTTTTATCAGAATCCTCTTCACCATTTCTAGAGACATGTGTAAGACAACCCATATAGTGCCTTCACGCTACCCTAAAGTCATCATGAAAGTGATGTCTTACCACATAAGATATGTTGTTTTGTTTGTGATCCTCCACCTTCAACTCTAGCTGAGGATGAAGATCAAGCTCGAAATATTGTTCTTTTATGAGATCATTTCCAAAATACCATGTCTCATACAGAGAGAATTCGAGGATAATGTCACCTGCTCCATAATGATTTACAGGACCTACAATTTCATGGTCGGACCAACCCAGATCTCGTTTCATTTACCAATACCAAACAATCCAAAAGAATGATTGACACTGAAAAAACTGGACTTCCCATGGTAACCGGAGGTATGGAACGAGTAAGAGCCCATGACACTCTTCCTGAACCTACACTGCGAGCTCTAAAATCCTACTCCTTCTTCCTTGAATACCCCAAGTAAAAATGGGTGATCTAAAATAATGGTCTTCAAAAGAAAAAACATTCCTTTTATACCATTTTTCCATGAACCAACCCTTGTCAACCCTAAACTGGTCACCCATGCTGACCCATGGCAAGGCCTCAGAGGCATTCTCGATCCTCCTGGGATGGTGATAAAAGCTAAGGGAATAAACAGAGTGATAGTGGGAATTATTTACCCCAATGTAAATAAAAAAGACAAGAGGAATAAATAAAGGGGGGGAAGTCAAACTCAAACTGAATTCTAAATTCTACATCATTTACACATACAAATAAAGATACAAAAAACTGAACAACAACCAAAACTATAATAGCCAAGCGGAACCATACACCAATCAACTCCACTATGTGACCCAGAGGGTCACATTCCAACCAAACACCCACCATCACCCAAAGATACTAAACCAGAGTTGGAACCTACATGATAACTGAAAATAAGAAAACATTATAGGAATGAGTATTAAAACACAGTAGTTAGTCTCAAATTAATCTATTACAAATGCATATCCTTTAAATATATTAACAATTTTTTATAATTGAAATACATTCTATAAACATTCGTTTTTTATATTTTACTTTTCATAGTAAGAAAATTACATCCCATTTCCCTCACATTTTTAAATAAAATTTCATTCCTGCAAATAATTTATGTTCATGGGGAAGAATTATAAAAGGGAACGCAATAAGAAAACATTAATTTTTCATTATAAGGAGAAAGTAGGGAAAATAAATTCCCATTCACAATGTTTTTTTAAAACATTTATATCCAAAAAAACATTAATAATTTTACAAATGAATACCAAAAACCAAGGACAAGGGAGTATAGTCACACAACGAGGGCAATGGATAATGACACTAGTGTTAGAGCAACATGGGATCATAGAAAAACATACAGGGGAACTATAACATAATATTAATTTGAATCTTCCCGAAGGTATTACCTACTTGATGACATCATAATACCCTAACACCCAACAATCACCCTACCTGTCCTAGTGTGGAGATCAATCCCATAGAAATGAAACTGTGTATCCACCAACTATGGGCCACTTGATAGTACAATAACCTAGACTAGTATAGTAAATATTCTCATAAATAGTCTTTTCTATGATAGTTCCCTAAGTATTTTTGTATAGGGGTGTTCCAAGAAATGTGAGAAACAAGTCATAAATATATAGGATCATACACTACCACAACCGGCACCACCCCAACCTCCTCAATGGGAATCCCATACCTTTATCAATAATAACATAGGTGGAGTCCAATGCCAAGGATAGACCCATTCCTTTTTCATCCAACTAGGAAATGGGTCCCTACGAGAGGGATTTTAAAAATAAAAAATTCAAGATGCCAAGCGGGTGATACAACATTCTCACAAAACAACCCATTTTATAAACACCTATATACCAACCATCCTCATAATAAAACTCACCATGGGAAACCTATTTCATCAATCCATCCCACTATTCAAATTAAAAAACATACTTGCAAGAGAAAATTAGGAATTAAATTATGTACTTAATGTGGAAAATCCATTTAAAGACATAATTCAATTTTTTTAACATCACCAAAAAAAAATTAAAAACAAAATCATGCATTTAAAGATCACATATCAATTAAAAGAGACAATTGAGCCAACTACCCATCACTTGGTGTGGAATATCTGTTCAAACCATTCAAATCAATTTAAAAAAGTGGAAACCATCTATATTGACATGATCAAATTAATCTAGCAAAAGTAAATTTTTATTACAAATTTAAAAAAGGTACAAACATCAAGAAATCAATGTAATTATAATTTAAATGGAAATATGCAATGGGGTCCTACCTCATGGATGATGATAATTCCATAATCCAGAGAGAAACTTCAATCCCACCACCACTACACCCAATAGAGACTCCAACCAACAAAAAACAACAAGATTAAAGTAAACATTTAAGGATCCAAACCTAAAAATCAGATCACAACAAATTAAGAAAAAAATAGAAGAAAACCCCTAGAGAATATAGAGAAATCCAAGGAGGAGTAACTTACATGGATATCCCTTAAAGAAATCAATTGAAAAAACACCCACAGATTAGAGATCCACGGAGTCAAGTGAAGTTGGAATAGGTTCCTAGGTCAAACGAGCCCAAATGGAAGAACGGATGGGATATTTTGGATTTAAAAAATAAGAAAAAATGGGGAAATCATATTTTTTCTAAACTAGGTTGGTCATATGGTTAGTTCTCATGGTCTTCCATATTGTGTGGTAGCTACGCGACTGTTTCTGCAAAGGGACCATGGTACTGAACAGTTACTTAGAACATAAAACATAGTTTGATAGATCGTGTGGTAACTGTGTGATATCCGTGATTAGTGTACTATCCACCCCAAAAAATAAAAAATTTATCCAAAAAAACTCATGAAATAACCCAAGGTGGAGATCAGGTCCAAATAAAAACATAAATAATACATTAAAAAATTACACCTCTCTGAGCTGGCTCTCGAGAGAATAGGTCAAGGACCCACCTAAACAGGAATAAAGGAGAGCCTAAAACCCAGGGTGTGACACTTCAACTAAAAACCATCATATTTTTATTATGGAGTTATTATCTTCTATCATTTCCTACATGGGAACATAATCATAAAGGTAGAACATTACACTTTGATAGGCCTTATTGTTTCAATAATTTATAAAATTTACTTGATCTTCAACAATCAGTCCTACTCTTCCTAAGGATCCTTTATTCTTTAGTATAGTATGGTAATTGATATAGAAACTCTTATTCATGATACATATCTCCTGAAGCATGTGGTTTAAATTCCCTATCATGACATGGGGAAAGGAAAACACCCTTGTCCATGAGAAATTCTTTTTTCATGACAATATTTAAAAAAATTGATCACACTAAATGAAATCAATATAAAACATAATTTTTAGTACCCTCGTAAGGAATTCTATGAATCCTTATATTTGTTATATTATTATGTAAAATAAATAAATGAAACCAATGATAAATGTAAAAAATCATAGTTTAAACTATAATAACATTAGAAATGAATAAAATATAGATCAAAACTCAATAGGAGATGAACATTGTTTAATATCCAATGGTAACTTTAGAATTTCAAGGATGGATGGTGGACATAAAAACACACATAACCCATCCCCTATGTACTGAATATACAATCTCTTATCTACTAGAACACCTCAAGACACAAATATAATTAATATAAAACCAATCATAGGTACTGGATTATCATTAATCAATGTGTAAATTATATTTCAATGATTTCAGTGTTGAACAATATAATCTTTATGTGTGGGTTGTGTTTCAAATTGAAAGACTCTAATTCTGGTCTATTGAAATAGAATATTGGGTAGTTATGTGGGGGTTGGATTGTGAAAAAAATTCTAGTATAGATTATCTAAACATAAAATTTACTACTGACACAAATATAGATAAACAATGTTATCATGGTGGGTTCAATTATTTGTGTGTTCTCTCATAATTAAACTTATATTATTGTAATTTGTGTGCACTTTTAAATTTGATCCTTATGGTCTATGGATATTATATAGAGTTGATTTATCCTACCCAAAGACTAGATTCTATAGTTCTCTTTTGATATTATTCCTTTTATATGTTATTTAAGAAATGGTATATTTTTAAATTCCTTGAGGATGGTTTTTTATTTTTTCTTTATAATATATTATAAAAAATGGATTTATTTAATTTATTTATATCTCTGTAAACTTATACTTCATCTATTATGTTTTCTAACTTGTATAGTTGTTTCTTTCTATGATGTAAGATTATAAAACACTTATTGGGATCCTACTACGATTTGTTTCTTACTCTTTTCACCAACCTTTATGTGTGTGGGGTTCTTCTTCTATCTAGAAAATCTATAATCTATGCTACACATAGTGGTGATTGGTACCTATGTCAGTGGGATATGGGAGTTCAAATGTGACATGATGAGATTTGTACAAACATATAACATAGATATTGGATTAATATTGTTTAATATTTTTTTACATTTTTTAGTTTTCCACTATTATTAACTTATACATATTTTCGTCCACTGTCTAACTTTATACTGGAATGTTGTCAGTATTTTATATATTTCATTTATATATCATTAGTTTTAGTGTTATAAAAATGATTCCCAATGAATTCTCTTATTACCTAAGAATCTTTTTCCATCTCATAGGGATTATGAGAACACTTCGTGCCTTTCCACAAGCAAGTTCGGGTGTCTGATTATAATATGAAGTCATTTGGTTTAGGACACATTCCCAATATATTGTAACTATAGATGATTCTAAGTATGATTATCATTTTGTGTACATCATTTAGTTTAATGATTGGATTAATGAGCATGATCCTTTCAGTATAATCGTTAGACTATAGTTGGAACCATCAGTTAATATTAATTCCTTAAATATCATTTATTAAGCACTTCATCTCTCACCGAAATTCGTGTTCTCAGTGATATTCTATTATACCCTTGATTTATTTACCTATTAATTTTATATATATTCCCATATTTTATTAGTACATTTTTACATTTATAGTGGTGGATGTTTTCCTCTATGTGATGTATCATCTAAACATATTTTTATCAATATTATTCACTTATTTATATTTTTTGGTGGATTAATATATGTCATGTTGTTAATCATAACTAAAGTAGTTGGTTAAGCATTGACATAATATTTTACATTCCAACTCCCATTTTTGTTTGATTCTTCTTATGGTTTCCTCTAAATCCTACATCACATTCATTGGTCTTGAAATTAACCTTGATTTCAAATGTCAAATAATACCAAAAAGTTTTGTTTAGGAATCATGATATAATATGAATAATTAACGTTAACATAAGAAAATTTCAATCCTAATATGTCTTAATTTATGTATATTTATTTAATACTATTAAATTTTAGGTTCCATTTAAATTAGTTTTTATTTAACATAGGTTGTTTTTGGTTTTATCCATTTTCTAATCATATCTTATTCCCATAAATAATTAAACTTGAATTTACAAACATCATACAAGAACCCAAACAAAAAATCATGGTATCTGGGAAAAAAATATTTAAAAGTATCCTTTATCCCTAAACAACATTAATCGATCACAAAACCATCTACCAACTAATATTACATTATTCATTAATACATTCATAGTAATATCAATATTTTTCTAAAAATATCCCCAATTACATTATCACAAAATAATGGTTCAACCCCCAAGGAAATATATAATGATCAACATATATTCCCCATATAAATTAACTCATTATAAATAAACCCAAATTTATGTCAACCTAAAATCACATAAAACACAAAAGGGATATAAAAAAATATTATATATTATTCATAATACCAAATTAAAATATCCCAAAATATTTAAAATCATCTCTGAATATAATCAAAAAAATATATTGATGAGTGTATATTCATGATAACACATAAATATTTTATCCCACAATGGTATAAAAAACCCTTATATATTACACAGATGATAACATACTATCCTATAAATTTATTTAAACTCTACTCTAATACAAATGAATACACCACATACTTGTACTCTAGAATCTAGTTCTGCAGACATGTTATTTACATACTTTCTTTGATACCAAGTGATGTTAACCAAATTTATCAATTCATTATTAAAATATAAAAATATAATTTATTCACATACATACCCAATAATGTTATGTTTCAGAGTTTTTGGGAATTTGGTGAAATAATATTTAACTACTAATACCCATATCATTCTCAACCAATGGAAATTTTTTCCACTATACAAGGAATTTATTTGTCAATATTATGTCATAAAAATATAGAACAAAATGTTTCACACATCATAATCTTTTATAAATGTCATAACAATATCATTATAATTAACCTAGGTCAATGGAAACATAATAAGGGTGATCTGAAATGCAATCTAAGGGAAAATATAGTCCTAACTAATTGTATATAATTAGTAAGAATAAAATGGTGATACAGATATGAGAACATAATCAACCAATATGAAAAAAACATAATATATTGATACACAAAACTCTTATCACATAACAATAGTCATCAATTTGATTATTTGAATAACATAACACAAGATTCATAAGTGAATAATCATAAATGGACCATATGATCAAAACATAGGCATGATAAGAAAGAACTAGAGTATGGAATAAAAATAACTGTAGGAATGAAAAGAAATTTAATAGTTATATTCTAATTATTCATAATTTAATTGTAAAGTATATCCTATTTTCTAAGGTATAATAGGCTTTAGTTAACCCCTTATGTAGATTTTATTTTTTAGCTACTTTCCTTTATAAACATGGTCTTCAGCTAAAGTCCCATATATCCATTTGAGATTTTTAATTAACTAGAATGATATAAAAAATAACCCCTAATATAATTATAATACTTATATATGGAGTCCCTAGATATATTATATTATTCATCATTTCTTCATGGATTAATTATCAAATGGGAAAAAATAGTTTCTTAATAATTTAAATATTATAATATCATAATCCATAATTTTTTATAAGGTAGATATAATTATTTGAAAATACTCAAATTAATAATAAAAAACATTAATTTGTGATCACATACATAAAAAAATTAATGTAATAATGTGAAATATTCTTTGAAAAAATAAGAAAAAAATCAGTAATAGTTCTCAAATTTTAAAAATTAATAATTAATTCAATAATGTGAATTTGATTTTATTTTAAAAGAAATGGTGTCATGTAGAGAATATTTTATAATAAATAACATACATAATTGTGGGGAAAATTTTCAATTTTTAAATGTTGAAAATATACACTCATTTCATTTTTCAAAGAGAAGGTAAAACTGACTTGTGGAAATAGTAAAATGGATTACATTAAAAATATTTATAATAACTGTTAAAACATAATCATAAAGGGTTACTTAATAATTGATCCATGAAATGAAATAAATGTCACAAAAATATTTTTTGGAATATAAAATGATTTGTGTGAAGATTAATATTTTCAAAATAACAAAAAACATCATTATTGACACTCACATCATTGAACGAGTTATAATACTTCTTTTAAATTATTATGAATTTTTTTTTCATTTGATAACTAAATTCCTTCGCGAAATATATAAATTAAAATATAAAAAATTATTATCATTGAATATTCCAGTTAATGAATAATAATTTTCATGAATAATGATTATTTCTAAATAAAAGTTTATTCAGTTACCATAATACATTAAAGAAATGGTAACTTTTGAACCAAAGTCCTTTGGTGGTTAAAACCTATAATTCATTGTTAAATACATTTAATAAATATATAATAATTATAAAATGTTCCATGTAGGGATTATATAAACTCTATAAATGAAAATATGTAAATAATATAAAACATTGACTCAAATAAAGAAAAAATGTAATGAAAACTCATGAAAATATTTTGAAATGTGATTCAGTGTCCATTAAGATAATGTGCATTTAGACACATACATGATTCTCACATTACAATTGAAAACATACAATACAACAAAACAGTTTATTTGAGTAACCCATTATTCCCATTAACATATCTGTGTATATAAACACTATAATAAATTATTGAATCCTAGAAAAAATAAAAATATTAATATATTGAGATCAAAAATATCACAAACTGATCTACAAAAAAAATCATAATTATTTAATTTCATCAATAGATTGTGTTACATACAACAATGAGTATTAATAAAATATGCTATACTATTAAAATATAATTATATAATATGATATATATCACCAAGACATTCAAATTGTGGGTATGAATATTATAATAAAAATAATGAAAATATAGTTTTTTAACCTTTATATATAATGACTTCTTTTATTAATAGTAAATTATAAATGGAATTAAACCCATTTGAAAATAAACTAAATCAATTTTTTTTTAAACCCCATTTTTAATCAAACTAAAATGTTTAAATTAAATGAAATAAACAAATCACTTTTAGTGAATGATTATAATTAAATTTATAAGTAATATGTTCATAAATTATTTATCATTTACCTCAATCAGTTTTAATAAATTTTATAAAAATAAATCCAAAAATATGCTTTAAGAAATATATTTTTTTTAAATGGTTATATCGCATTTTTCTCAATTATTTTAAAAAGAAATTTTGGACTTTCAGAAAATTTATTTTTAAAATCTAAATTAAAATTTAGATCATAATATAAAAATTATCTTAATGTGAATTTGGAAATTTTTTTAAAATTATAATGTTTTCTGGGAATAGTGAAAAAAAATTGTTTTAATTAAGTAATATTACCTTTTCATTCGAATAACATACATGATAAAATTTATTATCATTTTTTTAAATTTAATAATATATCTAGTATATATCAATTAATCTAGTTAAGTTTATTTGATTAAATTTTATTAATAATTTTGATATAAAATCCTTCCACACTTTTGAAAAGTATCTCTATGGAAATCATCTTTTTCATTATATCTGTTGGATTACTTTAAAGGTATAATTAAAAACAATTGATACTATATTTCTTATAATAATAATTTATATTATATAATATTTTCAAATTAATTTTTTTTTCAAAATTAATAGTAAAAAAATTAAAAACTATTTACTGTGGTTAAGGTAAGAACGGGTTTAATGACGGTTACACAAAATGTATATAGTGTAAAATGACCTATAAACCTATACAAAACCCATATAAGGCCATATTTTGACCTTGTCACCTATAAAGTTATCTAATTACCCATATGGATCATTTTAGAATGTTAAAAATTTATTTACATATTTTTATTTTAATATATTGCAAGTGTTCCATAGACCTCACTTATGAAAGGCCACCCACTCTCCTATTCTATTCAAAAAAAATAAAGCCATTTTTATTCTCAATTAATTAAACAAATAAATTAATTAATGAACTCCCCATGACCTAGATCCATTTTTTTTATAATGAATATCTCCTAAAATTTCTCTTTGATGATTAAGTATAGAGGTCATCTAAAAAAGAGGAATCATGCTTGATTGAGCATCTTTATTTTATTTTTTTCCACCGCCTGAAAAATTTCATCATTTATAATTATATAAAAAACATAAAATCCCATAAAAAATATGTTATTATGTTAATTTCAAAAACCTAAATCTATCTCCTCTTCCATTAAATGGGGTACGAAATCATTATTCATTTGTAAGTTGGACAGCTGCCTCACGAACCACTATTATTATTTTTCCATAAACACCACTCATGAGTAGATATAAATATGGATTTATTAATTATTTATTATATTTATCATATTATTATCCCTCGGTAGTTATAATAAAACACATTCATTATTTCTTCCCAACATGTTGGGAGAATATAACGTTTCTCATGCTTACGACAGACTACTGGCCCACAAACCGATGTGATATGTTTTTCCTTCCTATTTCATATGGTTATTAATAATGATATGTTAAATGAATATGTGTAATTTTTATATCACTATTATACTAATTTATCATGATAAAACATATTATTTGTTGATATATATTTTTTGGAGGATACGATAAGACCGTTCGTGTGTACAACAGACTACTACCTTACGAAGGAATGTGATTCTTTTTCCACTAAATATTTATATATAATATAATTAGGTTATATTTAATGAATATATTTATTATATATGAATCTATAATTATTCTATAATTTTAAGATATTTTTTAATTTTTTTGATATCAACGGTCAAAAAATAGAAATTTTTTTAATGCATACTTATGAAAAACAACCTCTATGAACAGTGTATTTCATTTTCTATATATAGCTATTATAGATTAATCTAAATAAATATATTATTAATATATATTTTATTCAGAAATATTTTATCAATATTTATTTTATGCATCCATGATAAATTTAATATGACTAAAAATAACTAATCCAAACATACTTGAAAATCAAATTAGTTACTACCTGAAAACTGATTTAAACATGAAATTTTTAATAAACAGTTAATAAAATATAATAATAAAATAATATATGAAATTTTATATATATTTATTCTTATTCAGTATATTTATAATAAAAATATATTTATTATTGAAGATTTTATAATGTGAACAATGTTATTTGAGACTTATGGTAATAGATTGTCATCTCACATTTTACTTTTGTGAGACACATGCCACATTCACCAAATTTTTATTGTGTGTGTTGTATATAATAAAAAATAATTAATATTTATATAATTCAATAAATTTATTTGGATTTATATATCCATTTAGGATATCAGTTTTTCATTTTTGTGGTTAAATTTTCACCCAATTTGTAAGGGTTTTTTGTCCCAAATTGCTATATATGGGATATATATTTTGTTGGGAATGTATATTATTATATGATTATATTCTAAATATTTAAAATTTTATATCATGAATATCCATATTTTCTTTATATTAAATGATCCATTAGATTGTATTATTCAATGAGACCAATTTGTCAAAAAATTCCAATATGGCAACGGTTTGATATTACAATCTCATTGTTCATCGATATTGTTTGTGAATATGTTTTCAAAAATTTAATATTATGAATAATATCTCCAGAAAAAAAAAATTGTCATCTACTGTGGTTATTTCATAAGATATAATTTCTCTTCCACTTCCCTCTCTTTATGTACTAATGATTACAATATAATATTTTTAATTTAAATCGACATTATTTCAAACATTGATAAAAACCAATTATGTATACCACATATATGTTTAAAATAATAAAAAAAATGTTTTAATGTTACATTGGGATAGTCTATCATATTTTTACCCTTTTTGACTTATTTTTCTTCAAAATATTTTAAAAGGAATCTTCATGTCATTTTCAAATCATGGCCCATTTAAATTTTACTGAAAATTTGAAGTGAGTGTTATTTATTCTTTATGATGTTTCATGCTTTCATGAATACTCAATGTTTTAAGAATTATTTTATTGCTTTCATTTTTATTTTTCAAAATTAAATTATTGCAAAAAAACCATTTTTTATTTATAAAGATTTTATTTTTAACGAAATATAATTTTCTTTATGAAATGTTTTATATGATTGTAAATGATTCCTTTAAATGTTTTTATGTTTATTTTGATGCAAAATTATTTAAAAATAATTATGTTATTAAAATTTTTATTCAAGTTGGAATGGTTATTTTCATCAATAAATTTTTTATGTTACTTATAAAAAATCCTTTATATATTTCAATTTTTATTTTCAAATAAAAGGATTTTGACGATGTTTTGTTATATTTTAGTTCTATAAAATAATTTTGAAAGTGAAAAGTTTATTTTTTATAAGAAATATTTCAACTGATCTTTCATAATAATTTTTAAACTAATAAAATATCCTTTGATGCTATTTAACAATTATATGGGATATGATCCAATGATACCATCTTTATACTTTATCTTGATGGTTTATGTCTGTGAAGATAATAGGTTGATAAAATATATCTCTTTTCTATAGGTTATAATATGATGATGTTATTATAAAACCCATTACATTACCATATGTTATGATATGATGAATGTTTTAAGATCTTTTGTTACAAATATTTATTAACTATATGAAGGATGGGACCTTTATCTCCCCACAATTCATTTCGTAATGTTTAATATTAAATTTTCACCAAGGGTACGTGAGAGGTTATCTCATGCAGAAAGGGTGGGCACGAGTTGTTATCTAATCCTAAAAGGGGGACATTATAGGTGATCCAATGACAAAATCATGTACATTGATGGTTATACTAAGACTAAAATGTTAAAATTATCTTTGGGATATTCTTCAAAAATTAATTTATATTCATATTTTTATTCCTCAACCCAATTTCATATGCCAATTTTATTCAATCATAGATCATGTTCATTGATTCCATTGTGATTCTGGTCTTATGAGTTACCACAAATAATTCCATACCTTATGCATATAATCTATAATATGTAGGTTATGGTTATTCTAATATTATTCTCATGTTATCATAATTGAATACTCATGTTATATGGATATCAACCTTGTTTATCCATAATGGGAATCTGAGAACACCATTTTTTGGGATTACTTTTCATTTGATTTTATGAAAGTAATTAATTATGAAATCTTTATAAAGGATACTAGTTATGAAGAACGTAGTGGGAGATTTTGAAACTCAAATATGGAAAAGTTTTTTAAGTGCCAATGTTTTTAAGGGAACCAGACCTAAATGATTTTTTTGTGGATCATTATATTATGTAATAAATATTCATCTACTAAGAATGAAAAATTTATGTATGGAGAGTTTGGGTCTCTTTAATTGGTATCAATGAATTTATTAGTTCGCATTTGGGATCAAAGATGAGAAAACATTATTGATAACCTTAGTATAATCTAATGTATACGATGACATCCAAATGTTTTAAAAAGGGAAATTTTATTTTTTTTTCCAAGCGATATATCCTTTTTCAGAAACTAAAAGTTGAAAATTTTTTGGAACAAACATTAATAGTTTTAATAACTTTTAAATGTTGATTTGGAATTTACTAAACCTTTACATGGTATATGATAATGGGCCTTACTGCACACTTATTTGGAAACTTCCATGGGATATGATTTGAAACTTCATAAACTCTATATGAACCATTATAATGGATTTGAATAGATAATGGCCAATAATAACCTAGGTCAAACCTATGTTTTCATATTCGTTAGAGAAGGTGTAATGATTTTTACATCCTTTAATGTTTTCATTATTATGTGGCTTCTCAATATAATATTTTTTCTCACACTATGATTTTATTATTAGTCAATGGTGAGAACCATAATGAATTGAGTAAATGAAAACTATGATAGAAAATGTGATTATGAGAAACCAAAATTGGGAGATAAATGTAGAAATGAAATTGTTATAAGTTTTAATTAGTTATCATTATATATGATTAATAACATAAACCATTACCACCACATAGTATCACTAAAGAATATAGTGATAAATTTTTCTAAAAGAAAGGGTGGTGAGGACTATAAAGGAATATGATCCAATAGTATATATGAAAATAATTTTGGAAGAATAACTAAATGAAAATCCTCAAATTAATGCTATTAGTTTTTATCTATGGAGAATAAGGGTATAATGAAAGAAATTTTTGGGGAAATGATATTTTTGTTAATGCCATGGGTATGAATATTTCTCTCTATAAGGTATTTTCAATGTTTGAGTGTTTTATATATGTAAAGAATGAAAATCATTCATATAGATTCACCAAGGGGTAATATATTTATGTTAATTAAAGGGTTATATGAGTAATTTTTATAATAATGATGATGGAGGAACCATGAATGAAATATAAATGGTATGTCCGATTATAATAGTATTTTTATGTTATCTATAAGAAGAATGATAAAATTTGGTTTGAATAATACTAATATAGGATTCATATTCCATATCGTTATAAGAAGAATTAAAGAATAGGTGGACCGTGCCTTTAAAATGGTATATTAATTAAATTGAATCATTAAGGTGATTATTTATTTGAATTGAGGAATTGTGAAATAAATATTATTTTTTCTATAAATATTTTCCTAATATAATTTCAATAATATTTTGAATGTTTTTGAAGACAAAGAAAAATATTTTTTTTGGAAATGTGATATTTTATGTAAAACACTTGATTAAGGGAATATAACCATTGTTATTTTGAAAAAATGTCAGTTCATTTTGATAAGGATTTTTCTGATATGGATCATGTAAATAGGATTATATTGATGACCAAAAACATGGTTTATGATTTTTAAAGTGAATATTTATTTATTGAAGGTGTTTAAAACATTTTGTATTTATGAAATATGTTTAATAATATATGGTTTTATTTAATTAATTTATAACCATTCATGTTTTTATTATGTTTTTATTGTAATTTTGATTATTTTAATTATTTTGGATAATACAAGACCAAAGTATTCACATATATGAAATATGGCCACTAAGATAAACATAATGACATATGGAGGATTAATATTAATTTTTATATAAAATTATTATCTTTATTTATAAATATATTTTTTTCAAAGGGTCATAGAGTAAAACATTTAAGGAATGGTTTAAATTAGATATTAGATGAGGTTTTAGATATTAATATATTATTTTCTAATATGATTATTTATGTATATTAGATACCATGTGCTTAACATTTTTTCATAATAACGAGATATAGATATAACAAGTTATCATTATTTCATATATCTTATTATCACTTAATTATTTTAAAAATGTAAAAATCCAATTCATAGAGTGCGAGATAAATTTGAAATTGATTGATGGAAAACCAAATAATGATATTGTGCTTATGAAATGGAATGAAATTAAGTAATAGTATCTTAGACCATAATTACCCAACATTATTAAATAGTTCTCATAATTTGTTATATAAATTTTCTTTCATTTCTAATGAACGAATAATCTATTAACAGATCACCTATTTATATATTTTTTGTGATTAAAATTACCTTTACCATGTTATTTATGACTCTCTATTAGTATATGGATTTTATTTTACTATTTCATATATATATAAATATATGTATTTCCCACAAATTTTATCCTATAGGTAAACCTATTTATGTGATAACCATTATAATTTCTTTTTCCACATTTCACAAAAATATTTTATTATTGTTCTCTATATTGTGGGTCTTCTAAGAAGTAATTGTTGAAATTTAAAATCCTTTATTATTGTTATCTTGTTCAAATTAAAAGGTAAATATTTTTAATAGTGATAGAATATAACAACAATTTTTATTTTGAAAAATATATTTTTCAAATAAATTTAATTTCTTTGATATCATGTTTTATACACTACACTGAGTTTTAACAGAACATGATATACTATTAAAATACTATTATTTACAATGATAGTAATCACAAATCTATTGAAATGGGGGAATTATTAATTTTAACTACATTATGAAAATATATTTTTTACAAATGTATTTAAAATGAATTCTTTGATTTCCAATCATTTATAAATAAAAATATATCGCAAAAAGTAGACCATGAAAAGATTCATGGCCTCCAAAAAATATTATTAAAAAAGTAAACAAGACATAGGAAGAGAAACAGACAGCAGGGGATTAATCCTATCAATACAATAAAATAGCATATGAAACAACTATCCTTTTCTTCCACGACCCCATCCACGAGGCCCGCCTCTACCTCTGGAGTGTCTTCCCCTTTTCCATTGTTTAGGAGTCGGCCAATCCTCACTTTCATTAAGGATTTGCACCAGACCTTCACTTGCACCCTCTTTCTGATCCACATCAACTAGCAGAGGCACATCTTGAGACTCTTCCGTCCGCACCTCACCAGTCCGCACATGTTCATCTGTCTGCACCACTTCATAAGTAACCTGTTCGGTTTCAGAGTCATTAGTCACTATAGGAGACAACAAGTTCTTACCTTTTCGACTCCTGCTCTCCATATAGGCTTTGTAAAAATCCAGAGAGTTAATAGAATCCAGCATAGTGAAAATTTTGGGTTTCACTGAAAAACCACCAGTAACAGCTTCATTTGAAGGCTTGTGTAATGGAGCCAAACCAGAATGGGAGCCCACCTTATCAGCACAAGGCAGGACACCACTAGGAGCAGACTTTTATGAAATATTATGTTTATAGGAACAAACATGTTTAAAATAAAATATTAAAAAAATAATTTTTTTGAATTATTTTAATGAAATTAATATATTATATATTCTATTAAATATTAAAAATTCATTTTTTTGTTTTCTATGAATGGGATAAGAATAATTCCAATATTGCACTTAAAAACTGCAATTTTCTAAAAATTCATTTTCTTACATTTTCTACCATTATATTAAAATAAATATTTACAATTTTTATAAAATTTATATAGAAAATTTACCTTAATTTTATAAATTACTCTTCCAAATTTTTATTACCATTTATTTTTTATTGTATTCTTAAAAGATAAATTTTTCCATTAATAGTGAATTGTACTAATTTTTATGAAACAAATACAAATTAAATCAAAGTACATTCAAGATAAATACTTTTATAATAGGGTTTTAAAAGTTAAATAATATAAATATTGTATTTATTAATCTAATTTTTTCATTTTAATTAATTTAAAATTTAGTTTTGATATAAAAAGCTTTTATACTTCTGAAATTTTTATCATTGGATAACTTATATTAATTATGTCTGTTGGATTAATTTAAACATAAAATATTACACTTTTTTGAGATGATTTTTTCAAAATGGAATCCAAATTTTTAATAATCTTAATTAAAATTATATAATATGGTAAAATTATTATTATTTAAATTATAGTAATAAAAAATAAAAAATAATTATCATGGTTATGGTTAAAACATGTTTTTATGGGGTTGAACTAAAATGATGAGGAAAATAAACTATAACCATTTAAAACCACATTTAATGTACATAAATTAACCATATCACCTCAAATGATTTTTAATAACCAATTTTGGAGAATTTTTTAATTTGAAAAAATCGGGTACACCTATTCATTTAAAAAATTAAAAGTTTGTCACTCACCTCACTTATAGAAGTCTACCCACTCTCCTCTACACTAAAATACTTGAAATCTATTTGTTTCATCCAATAACTACACAAATATATTCTTTTCATGTATAACTACTACCTAAATATATTATTATGATAATAAATCCATCCAATGAAAAATTTTGTTGCTTACACAAGGAGGATGTCCAGAGAAGAGGCTTCAAGCTTTCTGGAGCATTATTATATTATTTGTTATCAAAACACAATAAAATATTTTTAATGATTTATGATATAATAAAAAATATTACCTCACATATAAATATATTTTATTATGTAAATTTAATAACATAAACCATTCTCCACTTATATCAAATAGGACATTAAATCATCATTTGTGTGTCTAGCAAACTACCATATCATGAATTGATGTTTTTTGTTTTCCATAACCACCAATCAATGATGGATTTAATGGTTGATCTAATTTTAATATATTATATTTTAAATATTTTTATACATATGGAATTATAATAAAGCATATACCATCTTACCCTCCTATCATTTGGAAAACAATAATGTTGATCCTGTTTTTGTTGAACTACCTCCTCGCAAACTAATATGATAAAATTTTTTTGATTTAATTTGATGTAAATAAAGGAATGTTAAATTGAAATATATAATAATTTTAATATAATTAATTTTATTAATTATTATATCTCATAATACATCTTAAATTCAACTCTTTAGGGGATACAGTATTGACATTTGTGTGTATGGAGGATTGCCACCCCACAATGTGATTTTATTGATTTATCAGTAAGGGGTTTTAAGGAAGTTAATTAGGTTAAATATAATGAATATATGAGAAATTTTTGACATTTAAATGCAAAAAAATGGGTATTAAGTTATTTACCTTTCATTAATTTCATCTGTTGCAAAAATGGATACAATGTTCATGTGTGTGTGTGTGGACTACCATCTCCAATAATGGTGTGTTGAATTTTGAAACCTTACCATTTATGGATAACTATAAAAACATATATAATGAATATATATGACATTTATATCATGGATAAAAAAATTATTTTTTAGAACCACGATCAATGTAAAATTATTAAAATTCAAAATCAAAATATAACAAAAAAGAAATCATTTTATTCAATAAACATTATTTTATCGTGGAATATTAAATAAACTTGAAATAAGAGTTCATATATAAAAGATATATTGTATCATATATATAATCATGGTAATATAATATATGTATAATAAACTAATATTTATTTTATAGGTGGTTCTATTGTTCACTAAGGAAGTCAATACTTAAGGAAAATAATTTCCTTCTCATTTATTACTCATGTGAGACACATGCCATTTTTAAAAAATATTTCTTATATGTGGTTTATATTCTAACAATGAATGTATTTTTTTATTATCATGATGATTATTTTGATTTATTATTGAACCTATGTGTTCCATTATTTTTCCTTGTATGTTAACATGTTTTGGGCGAGTTTGGATGAATTAAAGATGCTTAGAGAATTATTATGGATTCATCTTATGAAATTTTATATAATATATAGAAATTTTATTCATGGTAAAATTTATTGAAATATTATATTAATTGGGAAATTCATGTGCTCATGGGGTATAATTAGTTTTCTAAAAAGATAAATTTCATGCAGGATATTTTTTACATGACGAATAAATTTGAGAAGAAAATAATAATGGAATATTTGGATTGACGCATTTTGTTAGGGAGAAATTATTTTAAAATCTATTAATTTATAAATTTCTATGTATATATTTTGATAACTATTAATTTATCATTTTCTAAAAAATATATTTTAACTATCTAAGACAGCTCAACCCTAAGAATATACGGGACCTGGTAGTTAACCATGGATATTAGAACTATCCTGAGCCAGCTAGAAGGTGGTGTGGGATTTTTATAGGCCCATAGAAGCACCATCGTTTACAAGGGGCTGGGTTATTCTAAAGGACCTAGGTATATGAAATATAGAGAATTTTATAGTAGGTGTGAATAGGATTTTCCAGCAGTACATGAGATAAATCCCATGTGTTTTGTTTAGTGTATCTAGATACCGACCTCGGTGTCAGATCATTAGTCAAACAGAATTAGTTGAGTAATAAAATAAATATATTTTTTTGAATGTAATATTTTAGAAAATTATATTTGGGTAGTGTTCACCCATTATTTAAAAATACATAATTATCACTAGCCATCCTTTTAGATCGGCTGTTTCAACATGAACCATCTGAATTAGGAGGGAGATCACCATCTTTTTTCCTATTAAGAAACCCTTCAAGAATGAAGCGTTCACATTAAGAAAATAAAAAAGGAAATAAAATACCATGAATTATCATTGAATTTATTTGTGTTTTTTAAATATGGGTACGTATTGTTTTATGTAATGTAATAAAAATTCTTTTTGATGAATAGTTTGAAGGATTATCCAATAATGTTTTGAGGAAATATGTTATGTGGATTCTATTGGTTTGTGGATGTATCTACCATGAATGAACTTATATTAAAGATGGGATATCACTATGAAATGAAGTATGTTATAAACCTAAAAATAGAATGATTTTTTATGATGCTGAGTATTTGGAGAGAATCAGTTTGCAGTGGGACTATTTGGGAAGATTCATTGTGAATCCATTTCTATACAGATGATATGAACATTATGTGAATTTAGATAAAGATACTATACAACTATTAAGATTTCAGAATGATGTGTTCAGTTTTTAAAAGTGGTATTTATTTTGTGGTGATATGTTTCATTCATAGGGACAATTTATTAAGATACGATGAAAATTTGAAAATATAACTATATTTTTTGTGTAATGATACTATTTTTTGAAAGAAAAACAATGTAGATGAAGATTTTACATCGGGAAGATACTATGAAAATAAACACTAAATTATTTGTGAAATAATATTTTCACACTGATTTTATAGTGAAAAACTATAATAGTTAAAAGAAAATATGGATATATGAGTTCTTAAATTATCAATTGCATCAGTACAGTATGCTTCCATTATAAAAAATCCAAGTGGATAAGTGATTTTTGAGGGATATGGTATGTTGAGATAATATATCAAACTTCGTAGAATACGATATACTATATGGGAAAATAAATATTCTATACTTATATTTCAGGGTTTATGGTGATGAAATGGGAGTTTATATGTAGAAAGGAATTATAATTTCATTGTTATTAAGAAATATTTTTTCGGAGATGAATAATAAATATTATGATGATATGATTAAAAATTCCATGTAGAGATAGTATTTGGATACCATTAAACCTTTTTAAACTATATTTAACATTTATAGAATTATCATGTGATAAATACTTTAATACACTTGGAATATTTTCTTAAAATACCTTATCGATTCCTAGATTCAATTGTGAGATATACATGTGTTATATATTGAGAGGCAATTATTGTTTTGAAGTGAAGATCTAATTTAATAATAAAATAAATTATTTCTTACATTGTATATAAATGTTTCTAAATTGAAAAAGTAATGTGTTGAATGTATAGTGTAGAATAATTATATGTTGTGATAATTATCTTATGAATATAATGATAATTTCATATCTTATTTAGGAATTACATATTAGAAAAATAATAAGACAATGGTTTTTTTGGAAGAACTATTTAATTCAGGTAATTTATAATATGAGAATTTGAAATTTTATCTACCTTGATTGCTCAAATGAAAAGGTCTTCATCAATTATTGCAGATGTATTCAATATTAAAAAGTGATCATTTCTGGTTTGATTGTAATCAATTTTTAACTAACAGTGTGAAACTATTTTTCTAGTGGGACTCTTTAAATCATAGTTGGACATTATGCTAATGAAAAAAGGTAGGTTGTAACCACATGTTATTATAGTGTATAATATATGATTAGGGTATTTGACTAATTTATAACAAGTACTAGACTCAAATTTATACTAATAATAAGTAAAATATAGTTTTTAAATTCCATTTATATTAATAAATTTAGGATAGGTTGAGTTATCATAATATTGGATGATATCTTAAAATATAAAAAATGTTAATTTAAAATGATGTAAAATTCATAAAAATCACCATAGATTCAATCCACTATTAAAGTGGTGAAACTCTTTATAAGAAAATTCATTGGTATCATAACACCAATTAATTTCTATTAGGATCCAATATATATTGATGAAAAATAATTAGAGTAATTTTAAAATTAGGGGTTTATATATCTTAAAGGGAATAATCTACTACAGTTCTAACAATATGATATTTCCCTCTCTTTTATCTATTGGTTATGAAGATTTTTTTCCAATTAATGTTTTATTCCCATATATAAATTACTATTTTCATATGAATTTTACTTATAAGAGGAATATATAAGTTGATGGAAAATATCAAAATTCATTTTTTCTCTCTTGGAGATGGTTTACAAAAAGTTTATTTGACAAGAAAATGAAAAGGTATTTTGGGATAAATTAAAAAGCAGTGATGAATAATTCATGAAGTTTATTAAGGATAAATTGAAAATTTTGAGGTGAATATAAAAATATATAAATTTGGTTAAAGAAAAAAATTGTGAACTACTTTATAAGAGTCAATGAAGTGGCCAATAATATTCCAGGATTTGGTGAAAAGATAGAAGATACAACTACTAAAAAACAAATGATGAGAATTTTTCTTGATAGGTTTTGTCCTAATGTATCATCTTCGGAAGATAGATATGACCTTACACTCAATGAATTTCATAACATACCCATTATATATGAAATGAAAAGGATCTTAGTCATAAAAATGAAAATAAAATATTAGATTTCATTTTAATCCATGTGAATAATCTAAGTCAGATATGATAAAATTTTAGAATAATGTGAATTTGATGATGAAAATGAAGATAACTACTTTAACAAAATCATTTCTCATACACGAAATAGATTCATGAAGTTAATTCTTATGGGTCCATTTTAATGACCAACATTCTGCAACAAATGTAAGGAAATTATAAATTTTTCATTATATTTCAAAAATATATATATTTGGGTAATATGAGATAGATGATTAAAAAACATAGAAATATAAATATGAGAATAGTTCAAAAGGTTAAACCATGATTGATGGTAGCTATAATGAATTCATAAAAATTAAAAAAAAGTTTACTAAAAAATATGATGAAGCTTACTCCACATCAGGAATCCAATAAGAAGGTGAAACAAACATCATGGATAATGTGGGAAAAGGATTTTAAACATTTAATGGTGAAGATAATAACATTTAACAGATAATTATATAAGAATTTTAAAAAATTACTTGAAATCATATGTAGGAAAAAATACAAAGATCAATAAGAAAAATAGCATTTTTGATATAGAAAAATAGTGTATAACTAATGAAAAAAAATAATTTTCATGTAAATATATTATTTAAATAAATTAAATCACAATACACAAACTAGAATCCTTTGAATTGGGAATTATGTTAATGTAACTTGAAGTATACATACATTCAATGATGTCAAACATACAATGACTTAGTATATTTTTTTGAATAATTTAATATAATGAAAATTATTTGATAATACTATTGATAAGCTATTAATGTCTTGTATGAATCATCCAAATATTTAAAATTATGAATTCAAAGAAGTACATAAATTCAGATCTCAATGAAATTAAAAATGATTATGTTATCTATAATAATAACAGCCTATAAATAAATTCTATAAAATTAAGGAACATGAAGACTACTGAGAAAAAATCATTAAATTAAAAATAATAATGAAATTATATATGAATATGTTTCCCTTAAAAAGTGAAAAACTCATTATATGGGAGGACACCAATAAAAATCATTAAGATAAGGACATTCGTAGTTGGGAATATTATGGTTCATTGAAAACTTCAGATATTTTTCAGTGTTATGCAAAATATAAAATTTCAGTTGTTATATAATTTCCCTACTAGAGATGAGACATGAGAAAGGGTAGTCTAATATAAGAAAACAAAAGAAAATTTTTAATGTAATAAAGTCAATATTAGGAATTCATCCTATCATCCATCACATATATAAATTTATTTTTAGAATAAATATATTTCATTTTTTCATTAATACTATTTTGATTAAAATTAAATTCACATTATCCCTAAAAACATCAATAATTGTGAATGGAAAAGGAGTTAAAAATTTAACAATGAAAGATCATGATTCACTGATGTTTCTTATAAATATATTAGAATGAAAAGTAATATATTCCTTATAGAGGATTTTTATCACATATAACATGTGAAAAAATCTAATCAACATTGAAAATCATGAATGGGGAGATGTAACCTCGTTAAATTATGTTTCAAAGAAAATTAAAGGAGATAAAAAATCATATATTGAATCCCAAAATATGAAGTTTATAATGTTTTATTTGATAAAGTTTCAGAGAAACATTTTTTTACTGTTATTCAAATTTATGATAATGAACACAAGGTTTTGTTTAAATAGGATTAATGTATAATTATAAGAAGAAATTATCTAAGAATTATCTCTCATGGAAAAAAGAACAAATGGTAGTACATTTCAAATTGATGATAATATTTCCTATTAATTTAGTTCAAAATAAGAAAATAACTATGGAATTAATAACCAATAACAATTTTTAAAGGTGTAAAAGTAAAATATTGAAGAATGATATTGTTACATATTTTCCCAAGGTAAATTGAGAATGGTATGAAATCTATGAAACCTATGAAAATGTTATATTGGATTAATGTTCAAACACGTAGGTGGACATTCTATCTTCTAGAACCCTTAAAAGTATTTTTACTGAAATATATGGCCCAATTACACATAAATATTATTGATTGGATCTGTATTTCATTAAATTTATTGATTATTATACTAAGATGACTAATTTCATTTTTATCAGAAAAACTTCAAAGGCATTTAGAAAGTTCAAATTTTCCTGAAGAATAGATGAGAATTATATGTGTATCAATATCAAAAAACTAGTATTAGATAATTTTAAGGAGACTATATTTTTGGATTTTGAAAGTAATATTTCCATAAAAAGAATCAAGATTCAGTAAAAAAACACAAAATACTCTATAAAAATTGGACAAGCTGAAAGATGAACAAAATCCTATTTGGGATGGAAATGACTATGTTAGATGAAGTATAAAACTCAATATATTTTTTTGGAGAGGCTTTATATACATCCATGAACATACATAATATGCAAAAAATAAGACTATAAAAATAAAATAAATCATTTTAAATATTGTAAAAGGAAAATACAATAATTAAATAATTTTTAGTTTTTAGATTCTATTGAATTATCATGATCATGTATATCAATCAATAAAAACATGAGGAAGAATTTGAGGAAGGAATTTTCATAGGCTAACTATCTAATAGAAGCACCTACAAATGCTGGAAAATGGATTAAAACATAGTTGACTAAAGTGATGTAAAAATGTTTGAAAATAAGAAAAAACCAGATATCACAATTCATATAGATTTAGAATATTATAAAAAATAATATGAAAATTGAATAGAAGAATGATTATGTTTTTGTGAAAGATACAAACATGGATAATATTAATATGGACATAATAGTTATGATTATTAAGTAGATAAAAACAAGATAAAATGGTGAAAAAATGAAAATCATATGTTGGGATTTGAAATTTCATTGGAAATCAACAGGATCTAATTCAAAATAGAACAATATATATAATTGAAGATCAAAATGCACTTATTTCTAAGATTGAACCACATATAGTAGAAGAATTTGTTGATCATAATAATTTGGTACAATATATAAATGGGGAACTTGATTTGATTGAGAAGAAATAAACATGGGATCTTGGATGAAGAAAAAAATAGAAAGGTCATTGGTACCATGTAGGTATTCAGAAATAGGATATATGTGAAAGTGAAGTATCAAGGAAAAACGTCTAGGGTATTGTGCAATGTATATTTTAAAAAAGTTGAAATTTAATTTGAATATTCTTATTCACTAGTAACAATATTTGAAACCATTTGAATCTTTTCAGTAGTAGTAGTACAAAAACATTACAATGATTATAAAATGGATATGAAATATTCTTTTCTAAATGGTGTTTTAAATAAGAAATTTCTATTCAATAATACGGCAACCCAGGATTAAAATAAATTATTATTACATAATTATTCATGAATGCTCATCACATTACATTTTTTCATTCCCTAGGACAGGAATTTTTTAGTGTCATTATAAAATTGAAACAAAATATTAAAACTTGATTTAATATATTCAATTTTTTCCACAATGAACTTCCCCATTATTACTTCTACATAAAACCATTCATCATAACATAGGTGAAGGAAACTTAAGAATGGGTGTTAATAGTTTATCGTTCAAGGTAAATAATGGAGATATGTAATCCTAACCTATTCATCATGGTATGAGAACATGAGAATAAAATTTGAAGATCATACACTACATATCAGTGACAATATACATGAGTCATGGAATAAAGACTAATAGTTCACCAAATATGAATCGTATGGGTGATAAATCAATATCAAAAATCTTGAACCATAAGATTGAATCATATAAGTACTGAACCATAAAATCTATATAAAACCATTTCATATTTCATGTTTTCCTACAAATACAATCAACTTAGTAGATAAGGACTATAACACCAAAAGATCTCATAGTACATTATCTTATTAATGTAATTTAATAGCTTGCGCTACATGCAACATTGAGTTTGAGCACACCACAAAATTACCAAACTATCCATTCAAAAAGTGGTTATAAATAGTATTAACTTCATTTTGAATCTTAAATACTCTATATAATTGTAACATCCTTATTATTTGTTTCTTAGACATAATATAAGAATAAATTCATTTTTTCAGATAAAAGAAGTATTTTTCAAAAAATGAAATTTTATCACCTTTTAATGGAGAACCCTTTATAAATATATTATTTGACACTTCTATATATTAAATTTTAAAAAAAAACTTCTTTTTTAGAATAGGGACAAAAAAATTACTTTCGATAAATTTTTGGTGTTTTTCTGAAAACCTTCATATTTGGGTGAATAGTGAAAATTACAAAATTTAACTGAAACCCACGTTTTTAATCAAAATAAATTATAGTGTTTAGTTATACATTATAATGGTTTGGAAGTATAATTAGATTATATTTTTATCACTTAATACAATATTGGTCATTATAAATAATTTCACATTTAAATTTGACATAAACACATGTCAATCTTTTGATAGTTTTTAATTTTTTTTTAAACACAAATTTTTGGTTTTGACGATGAGAATTAATTTTAAATTAATAAATTCATATTATATGTTTTTAATATGGTAAAATATACTTCATTTTTGAATTCTTAATATGAAAATTATCTTAGTTAGAATTTTTGGTGTTTTTCTGAAAACTTTAAATTTTTGATGAATAGTGAAAAACATTGAGATATTCTTTAAAACCGACTTTTTATTTAAAAAATTATTTATTTTATTTAAATTTATTTTAGTTAAAAATATATAAATAATACCAATATAAGATCAATTTAATTCATTGGAGTCATTTTATAACTTGTTTAGATATATAAAAATTTTATTGAACTTTTTACTGTCTTTTACCCACTTACTATGAGTATTTGCAAATTTGCATAAAACAAAATTTTACCACTTTTGTGAATTGAGTTTCAAATATCTGAGAGAAATGGTTGATATCAGTAAGTAAAATGTGGTTCAATAATATAAAAATAATTTTTGGGGAATAATAACTTTTGACTTTTATTTACCACGGTTAAAAGTAAATATGATAATTAAAGGTAAAAATGATATTATTATTACCCTTAAACATGTCCTAATTCTATTTGATAATTGTAATTAGACCAAAAACAACCTTTGGAATAATATATTTCTATTTAGGTCCACTTGGATTAAATTAGGACACATATTATTATTTAATTTAAAGAAGAGTTAAAAGTGTTAAATTTAAGTTTTCATAACTAAAACATTTTAATATAGGGTTATACATAAGATAAATTAGACTATAAATATTCATTAGAAAGATTAAATTAATTACTACATAATTATATTTTATTTATAATTTTTATAAATTAAATAATTTATTTTATTTATGACACAATGATGATGCAGTAATTATATTATTAACGAAATATAAAAATAATTGATATTATAAATATCTAAATAAATGTAATTTGAGACTTTTAATGAATATCACTAATTTTCTTGGTTAATATGACATTTTAGGGTTTATTAGATAAATATTGTTTGAATTAATAGGGTTGTTATGACTTTCAAAAAAAACAAAATACCAAATTGTATTATAATTGAAAGAAATTAAATTTTAAAGAAAATACTATATTATTGATTCATATAATATTTATAAAAATATAAGGTTTAAAAAAGGTATTAAATAACATTATATATGTCATTAATGAACCACTTGAGGTTATCTTGGATGTTTATAGTTATTTTATTAACCATGTAGTGCAATAATACAAGAAGACATGGTAAATGTTAAATTATTTAACTTAGAGTAAAATCTAAAAATAAGGTTAAAATGTTCAACTAAACTTGTCTAAAACCTATTGGTTGAGAGGATTTAGACCAATCCCCATAGTACCTTTTAAATAAATTAATTTGTATCCATTATAAACTGAATAATAGTTTATAAAAAATTAATATTTCAATCTTTTTCTAAAGGTGCCCCTCACCACTCTTATAAAAGGGCACTCCCCCTTCTTTCAAATTCACAACTTCAATGCCATTTGGATCAGCCAAACCCAGCACAAATATCCTTTAAACTATAATTAATTCATCCTAAAGGGATTAATTTGGTCATAAATCTAACCTAATTATCCCTTTTGATCAAATCAAAGGGAATAATCCGAAGAAGGGGTAAATATTTCATCACCTCTATCATGTTCTTTTCTTCTTCATCTTTTTTTTTACTTGTTGCTTCGATTGTAAAAAAATAAATCCAATATATTCTATATAATATGATGTTATTATAAATATTGTACAACCATATTCATTATTCTATCTATCCTATGATTTATATGTCACCATACGTGCGTACGCACGGCTTACCGTCACCACGTCGTGTTGTAGTTATTATTCAATACATTATTATATTGGATGGGTATAATAATGGTGTATAATTGATGTAAATAATAAATATAACATGTTAATGATTCTTTATATATTATTTAACATCCAATTATATATAATGTTAATATAAAAATAATGATATTGTCGCTCGTGCGTATGTACGGATTACCGTCTCCACAACATGATGAGATTCATTTCTTTGTTCACCATTCAATGATGATTATAAAAATATATATTATTAATACGTACGTAATATACAAAATAATAATGATATTGGAGATATATGTATGTATTTTTGTATTTATGTATGTCTGTATGTATGTATGTACTTACATATATCTTATTCACTTACTTCTATTCAATACGATATGGAAACGGAAACAACGTTAATGCATACGTACGACCTACCGTCTCTATAAACATTTCCTGTAATTTCATATATAAATCTATTATAAATATTTATATTCTCAATATAAATGATATATAAATCAAGTTTTATATTTTGGAATCATTTAAATCATCATCTAAATGACATGATCAAGAATAACAAGTTAAAACACATACGATAAAGAAAGAGATTATTACCCAAAATGATAATTTAACATGGAAAGCATTATTAAATGGGTATTATAAAGTCATTAATGAATCATATATGATATAATAAATATTAATATGGTTCTAGAATAATTTAATAACATACTATGTTCATTATATAGGAGGTTAAACATACCCTCAATGAAAGGAATGTGCAAGGTAAGGGTTAATTCCTCAATCTCATTATTATTTGAGATTATTTAAGGGTAAATTTTTCCTTTGACATAATTATTATCCATGTCCATGTTTCATAAAATAGTTTTCAATTGGATTATTTAATGTTAATATTTTATTAAAACTTCATTTTAAATGTTTTAAATATTTATTCTTCTAAATCATTCTCATTAATTTCCATGTTTTCAAAATAGTTTTTTTATGAATTTTTTATATGGGAAAGAATGTTTTTACAATTTTAACTCCATCCAAACGTTTCAAAGTGGAATGAGACCCTTTGATTCAAAACTTTCTTCAAATTTCATCTTTTCTAAATTGTGTGACTCTAAAATATTTTCATGAAAAAGGGATATTTCTCTCAAAGATTTGTAAAAATCATTTTCATCTATGTCAACATCCTTTGATGGATTTTAAACTTTTTTCATGTTTAATTATTATGATTCAAATATTCCATATTGTATTGAAGGTTTTGTTATATTTTTGACTATGGAGGTGTTATTTTTGTATCATTCATGGATTATGTTTAAAGTATTAACATTTCATATGCAAGTTTTAATACGAATGTTTATATTAGGTTTCAACCCTTTCATATGAGGAATGTATTAGACATAGTATATGATGGGTGGATCCTGATATTGCTCCTCGATGCATCAGTAGGTCACATGAGACAATTAGATGTGGAATTCGCTGGGGTATTTTCCAATTTTATATATGGTTTTGGACGAGGCCTTAATCATTTTTAGACGTCCTGGTTGGGGCCTTGAAAAAATGTTTCAGTATGTCTAGCATTATACATTCCCTCATTATGAAAATAATATTGAAGGTTCATGTGGTCATTAAACTAGTAGAATACTCATGACTATGTTTTATTATGGCATTATTTACTCAGCTCATATTCCTGTGATAAAGTGTGCATGTTTATTATTTTTAAAGCCATGTGTTTTCAATTATTCACCATGCGTAATGTTTATGTTATCTTCCTCTGTATTTCTTACCCTTACAGAGCATTTGATATCACCCCTATCTTACATTTTATTTTCTTAGGATTCCAAGATGTGTTTAATGCTTGATATGTAGGTTTAAGCTAGGGTATTAATGTAATTCTCCAAAGATCATTTATTTAATTTTTTTTTGTAATGTGTAATGTAACATTCATGTATGTAATCTATTTTCCAAGACTGCTAAACTAATCTGTCCTTCGAGAAATGATTCCATGTAATCATTCCAATGATATGTAATAGTGCACTGACTCTGGGCTTCTGGAATCGGAGAATTACAAGGACACACCTGTTTCCTATTTTCCATCAGGACACATATGTTTCCCATTTTGAATCATAACACCCCAATTTCATATTTTTGATCAAGACCAACCATTTCCCATTTTTCATTAGGACACACATGTTTCAAATTTTGGACTAGGACACACATGTTCCCTAATTCGGATCAAGAAACACATGGTCCCCATTGTGGATCAGTACATGAATGGTTCCCAATTTGGATCAGTACCATCAACTTATTTCACTTCATTTTATCATTATATATAAATCATTACCCAATGAATTGAACATTGATACAGGTCCCACCTTGAACCTAATAAAATCATACATTCATTTTTCACAATATATAAAACATTCATTATATAATGACCCATAAATGAATGGAATTTATAAAAAGGATATCATAACCCCTAAAATAAAACATATATCATAAAAATATCACCAAATCATAACCTATGTAAATGAGACAATTTTCATAATCATGTATTCAATTCATAACCTATGTAATGTAGTAGGTTTTATAAGTATATAAATCATGTATGATTATTGGGTGTCCCAGATATCATGCCATAAAAAAAAACTATTTAAATAAATAATACGAACCGTACCAATGGATTGTATCCCCAATATATGATAAACTATATCAAATTATTACAACTTACATAGAGTTTTATTTTTAAACATCATATGGAACATTTCTTCTAAAAAATAACCATTCATTAAAAATATCTTTTTAAAACTTGAAACGTTTTCAAAATTCATTTCATTACAAAAAATGAAAAAAAAATATATATAATGGATGAGTTTAGAAACCAATAAAAAATTCATAGGGAAAATAAATTTTCTTATTTGAATTTTTTTAACATAAAAATTTTTGTAATGGATTTTTTAATACAAACAAGAAAAATTTTAATGGAATCATGAAAACATTTTGAATAACCTTTTCATAGAAAATAATTTAAAAATTTAGAAACAAAAATTGAAAATAGTTTTGTCAAAAATTTCATCAAAAATATATTTAAAAATTAATTAAAAAAATATTTTACACAAAAATGTTTTTTTTTAATATTTTTATAGAACAAGTTTTTAATGAACATAGATTTCTGGCTAAAAATAGAAATAAAGTCAAATATTCATTAAAGAAATTATTCATTTTCATATATAACATGGAGTGAAAAATGGTACTGTTATATGCATATATCTTGTTTAACCATATGATATGAAAATTTATCAGTGTTCATTAAATATGTGTTATAATATTTTATCAAATGGAATATAATTATAAACAATCCCAATAACTGGTGAGATGGAAGCAATAAACTGTTACCACTTTTTTAACATTGAATAACAATTCCCGTTAAATAATTACATTTAATTAAGTTTAAAATTTCATGAAAATATGGATATTCATGATATAACAAGTCAAATACATTTATATACAACTCATAGAAAAATATCGATCCATAATAAGAAATGTATCTCAAAGTATGAAAATTGAAAAAAAAAATTAAATTGCGGATTTGGTAACTTTTTAACTATAAACCCCATTGAAGAAATATATAAAGTGGGTAATTAAATAATAACAATTATAATGATAATAATCATAGAATAAATTCATGGGTATTATATACACCACACAAAAATAAATGAGTGGTGAATAAGGCATATGTCTCACAGAAATAAAAGTGAGACGAGAGAACCGTCATTAGTTGAGTAACATAAGAGTAATGATCCTCATGAAATAAAAAATAATTTTATACATATAATGTCATTGAATATAAAAAATTCATTATAATATAATTCTATGGTCAGTATATACACCACATAAATGAAATGGTTGGTGAATATGGCATGTAACTCACAAATAAAAGATAGTTATATGAAATTACCTAACCATAAGTATTGAATTTCATCATAGACATTGATAAATCTTGTGTAATATATATATATGTTTATTATACATACAAAATAGAGCAATATTTTTAGTTATAATACCATATAATATATTTTTAAGTCTTTATAAAACCAATTTGTTAACACTTCCATGTTATGATTAGGTTTAAGGTAATAACCAATTTATATTTCGTACATCTTTTGACTTGTTATTATTGATCATATTATTAAGATTGTGATATAATTATTTAAATAATATGAAACATTATATAAATATCATATTTATACATTAAATATATATTTTTAAAAATATATATAAATATATTTATATGAAATCGAATACATTGTTCTTGTAGTTGGTATTCCATACATACGCATGAACGATGATTCCATTTTCATACCGTATTGAAAGAATATAAGTAAATGAATTATATAAATTCATATATATAATGTTATTATATTATAATTATTATTTATTATATAACATGTATTTTCAATAAACCCATCCTTAATACATTCTATGTAAAGTGTTAACTAACCTCGACACATCGATGGGCCGGTATTCCACACATCAAAAAATGAATTTATAGTATTTACAAAAAATCGAATGAATGAAAAATTGTGTTATATAAAATTTATAGAAGAATAAACACACCATTAATATAATATAAAAGTAAAAATTTCATCATTATTCCCAACATTCAAAGGTTGAAATTGAAGAGAGAATGACATTAGTTTGCGATGCGTATGTCCGTTGTATACACAAAAGATGATTGCATATCCCATTTGATGTAAGTGTCTGAGAGTGAAGGTAACACCCTTAGAATAACAAAATATTCATATATATATGATACCTATGTTCTTATATAAGCATGAAGTAAAATTATTTAAGGGGATGAAAGAAAAATTAATAAAATTAAATTGTTTATTGAAGGATATTATTTGTTCTTTATGTAATTACTTTTTTATTTATCCAAAGATATATATATTGTATTTCCTTTATAGTGACACTATTTTTTCTTTGTAAGATTTTGTATAATATCAAAATATATTTCATATAAAGGTGATTAGACGACATGCAATTTCAATTCCCTAAAAGAAAAGAATAAATTATAAAAAAATATCAATTATACTCTATATTATGTATGTAACATAAACATCATATCTTTTACGTCGTCACTCAGATCAAAAATCGGAGGACACTTTTGAGTCTATATCATTGCTTATAGCCATTCTGAGACATAACTTCTATCGATGCAGGTATTCTATTACAAGAACCACAGAGGATGTAATCATAAATAAAATTATTAATATTTTTTTAATCATGGATTCTATTTCAAAAAAAATTTGAATAAGAACACAAATTGGAAATATGATACTACTTTGGCATTCATAATGGGGGGTTTTACCAAGGCCCTTTATCATGTGAGAATTCACTGGATGTTCTAATCCTTCGACCATTAGAAAGAGAATTTTAAATTATATAAATAGTTGATTAAGGAAATGAGCAAGGTTTTGTCTCATTTCCTCCCACAGATGGCAGAGCTTTATCCTCCCCTTCTAATGGAGATCCAATCATGTATTCTTGGTTGATCACAGCAAATAACCATATCTTAGTAAATAATAGTGAAAATAATGCAACAGTGGATCTAAAAATCTATGAAGTATTCATCTATCAGATTCTATATCACCCGATTGATGTTTTTTCCCATCTCAGTTCTGATCATTTTTTTCTTTTAAACCTTTGTCGATGGACATACTAACATGACCATCGACTGTTTCAATTCTGGATTGCTCTTTTTTCATGTTCTTCAATCGTTATTCGTGTTCTTCATGGGTAAACATTTCGAATCATCATAATAAAATATGATCATTGAGAGAATCTTAGTTTTATGATGGTTTTGATCCAAGGATTCCAGATCGATGAAGGTTTCATGTTTTAGGAAATAGAGGAGGCATATTAGCCAGGGGAAGTGGCCTCTACTTTTCATCATGTAAAAATATAGACAAAAAAATCAGGTGGAGATTTATGAAATGTAGATTAGGTTCCTAGAATCCATGATTTGGTTTTGAATTCAATTTTTGATCACCGAGGTGTTCTCGGTTGTTTGTGGTAAGAGGCGAACGCATGGATCCAGCGAGGGTGCATCCCTGGAAAGGTCACAGCTCGGGTGAGGCAACCAGTAGAGGCAGGTGGCGGTGCTACATGACATTGTTGGAGCTCTTCGTTGAGGCGGTGGAGCACCGCACAATGCACAGAGTTCCGACATGGCAGGGCGGCAGAGCATGCTAGGTTGTGGAAGCGCAGGCTGGGCCACTATGGCTAGGTCGGCCAAGGCGGCCGGAGTTGGCCGGATCTTTGGGTTGCTGATTCAAATTGCTATAACTTCTAAACTGTGAATCTGTTTGATTCATTCTCTATGTCCATTAATTCCTATCATCTCAGCGAAGAATTTTAGCCCTATTTCAGAAAATTATGTTTTCTTCTTAAGGATTGGAGGAATGAGACATCTAATTATGAAAATAAAAATGCTATTATTATTATTATTTAGAGAATCTTGTATAAGATTTATCATATGCATATGATGTATTATCAATGTTCTATAAGAAACACCATGTCCTTAAAATTGCCGAGTAAATTTCAAGGCTGATTTCTGGTTCTTCAACTTAAATCAATTTGTCGGCCCGAGGTGGCCCGGTTTCGGCATTTATGGTGAAATGTATATTTTCCATCGGGTGTCCTTCTTGGATGAATGAATATCCAATCCCATTTTTTCCATTAGAATCCTAATGGTGTGATCTTTATGATGTGTTGTTTGGATTGAGACCTGGGCCCCATGATACACCCTTCATGTACAATTTGGAGAGATGTAGTTTTTTCTCCTAGTGTACGAATCGGGAAAATGAATAGTTTTTCATGTGCATTTTTTTCTCAAGGATCAAAATGGTGTGATCTGTTTGGTTATATGGGTCTTTCTGAGGAGGCATGTCAGTAAAATCAGTTTTTTCCCTTTGGATCAATGACCATCATCATGTGCTCCTCGTCCTTTTGGCTGTATGTTCCACAAACTCTAGGAGTACAAGTGTATGCCTAGGGGTACTTGTTTATAGTTTAGTAACTGATAATGAGTTAGTATATGGATAAGCGATGAGGTGGGGTTATATATCTTGTGGGATCCATACATGTATTGTACCACTTGATAAATATTCAATTTCTCATTTCTCGTTCATTTGGGCTTGGATTTTGACATACAAATGGCCTGTTTGGGGTGTTTTTTCAATATAGAATGTGATGGTTCCATACATAGTGTCTATAGGGATACAATGGGAGATGTTTGGGTATGAATACTTTCTGTGAATAACCAATGATAGTAGTTATTAGGTGGTGATGTCAAGAACAACCAACTGGAATCAACATATCGCGTTGGTCATGGGTCCTCGATGACACTAGAGTGGTATCCTTCAGCTATCTGTGGAATGGTTCTCAAACTAATCCGAGTGGAATCCTCCAGGTCAGTTGGTCAATATCATTGAAGACAATAGAGTGGTATCCTCCTACTAGGTTGGGTATGGGTCCTCAATGACACTAGAGTGGCATCATCCATTTGGGTTGGGAAAGGGACTTTGACCACACTAGATTGGAATCCTCAAGCTGATCTGGGCATGGGTCCTCAACGAAAATAGAGTGGAATATTCCATCCAGGTTAGGAATGGGTCCTCGTTTTGAGGCATGACATCATAACTATGTTAATTAGTAATAAGATGTACTTTAACATTACATTGGACTGATGAGTCGGAGGGGATTTTTTCCCACTGAGACACATCCTTTTGAAGTGACCTAAAATTGTGCAAGTGAGACATACCCTCCCAATGTGAATATTTTAGAGGTGTGTTGTTTTAGCCCCATTGACTTGCAGTTCATGGAATACGCATGAGTATATATATATATATAAATATATCTGTCTTTGTGTGTGTGTGTGTGTTCTTTTTTAGTTCCCAGTTCTTGGTTTATAGATACTCTCCCTCTAGGAGAGGTGAAGACGCGTGGGTCTTCCACACACTTCTTGTGTCTATATTATCAGGGTTGGAGGACTCTACACTCTTACTATAGGTATTGAATACATTAAAAAAGTTCATCTTCACACCATTTCTACCTTTTTCTATTCAGATGTGCATTCTTCACTCTCTTATTAGTTTGAGATGCACAGTATTTTTCTATACATTGTCATATCTACTGCTTTCATTTTAATTGTATCTCCTACTAGAACCCGTTCAATTTTTTGGCATCCTAGTGATAATTTTTATACTCACACCTTTATGGGATATGACCTCACGTATTATTCCACATTAAGATGATGGTGAGGTTGTTCATGACATCATATGATCATAGGGATATGAGTGCTTAGGCTGCATACAGTGTTCATAGCATGGGATCTAATAGTGTTTCTCTCTCAGTTGTTCTAATTTTTAATTACTAAAATTTTGTAGTAATTTTATTGTTGGGAGTGTATTTTTTTATTTACCCTTTAGTTTTCTTTTCTATACTTATACTGATTAGAGGATGAAGCATGTTTGGATTCCTTTTTATACTAGTGTTTTATCTTTTTTTCATTTTCCTCTACACTTTTTCATTGAGTTGGTTGTATGTGTGTGTGTGCAGGTTCTTAGAATAAGGAATCCCTGAGTTTTTGTGCCTTCGGCACTAGTTTCTACACCCAGGCCTATGGAGGCGGGCTTGGGGTAGTTGCAGCTCAAGCACCAGTGTGGTTCGTGTTGTGAAAATTGATATCAAATTTGGTGCGACCCTTTTGACATTGTTTGGATATTTCACTAAAGTGTTTTGTGTTTGTTTTAGGGAAATAGTGTCAA
The DNA here is from genome assembly GCA_963277665.1 of Viscum album. Classification (NCBI taxonomy): domain Eukaryota; kingdom Viridiplantae; phylum Streptophyta; class Magnoliopsida; order Santalales; family Viscaceae; genus Viscum; species Viscum album. The sequence goes on along the minus strand of OY728119.1, from coordinate 761,965,059 downwards.
CATGTCTTGAGAGAATCTCTTAGGATAGGGAATCCAGTGGTGGAGATCTGGCTGATGTATCCATTCACTAGTACACTGATTACCCTCTTTTCAACTCGGAATGCTGAGACATTTTTTTGTGGGGAACAATGGTACATTAATCATATAGGATTAAGTTAGTGAATTTCCTTCTTCATTTATATCTCCATTGTTCTGGATATATGTGTGTGTGTGTGTACATGCTCAAATGACCGCAGTACTCCTTGATGATCTTAAAGATACCACTGCAGTGGCACTCATCAAGGATACTATCTCGGAATAATTATGATGATTCCGTGATTTTTGCGGCCTTAGTTCATAATCCATATAGTGATACCCTTACTCTTGATGGGTTTGTAAACGCACCTCCACATGTTGTGAAAATGTTAGTCCCAACTGAGAGTGTCGTGGACATTTGACAACTGAGTGCACTCCAAATGTTCCAGCATTAGTGACTGTTGAGGTTTTGAGGTGAACCAAATCCTCATGGAGAAGAGGTATGGAAAGAGTTAGTGGTCATACATTTCATGCTTTTTTGGAAAATGATATATCATATTATGACTTTTGAATTTGGTATTTTTCATAGAGAAGATTGACGTTGGTGGAGTCTAGTTACTCAAATGCATGATTAGATGGTAATCACATGAGATGACTTCCAATAGCTATTTTTGGAGTAATACTACCCCTCCTTCTTATACTTGGTTCAGATTTCGAAGAATATGAAGCGTTAACCTGGGGATATGGAAGTGGTTGAGTACACGACTAGGTTCCCTTACCTTAAGTGCTACCCTCTAGACATGATCCATGATGACTAATTCTAAGCATGGAAGTTTGAAAAGGGACTCTATAGAGAGATTTGTGTCTACGTAGTTCCCTTGGGTATCCCCAACTACGTAAGGGTGTTGGACTGGGCACTAGTTACATAGAAATTTATACCAGTGGAACTCTAGTTATCTAGTCTGGTAGTGGTCACGTCATAGATGATACATCTGTGGCATCTAGAAGACATCAGTTCTCATGGCCTCAATGTAGGAGGCCTTCCCATGATTAGACTCATGCACATGATTTGGTATAGCGTAGAGTATCAGGGAATCCATGGGAGGTTCGGTGATATTCTTATGACTTGCGAGGTCACATGACATGATATTTCTTGACTAGACGTTCTAATATTTCAAGGAGGATAGTAAACAAATCACTATGGAAAAGATGTTGTCATGATTAGGGATCTCCCAGATGGGGAAAGGGTGGTCCTCGGGGAGTTGGTGGTCTTCAGGGAGTAGGAGTAGTGTTTGTTTTTGGCTGACGCTATGAAATTCTTCGACCACCACTAGGTGGCCCACGTCGGGCTCAGGGAGCTGGCAGCTGAGGCCGCATGCAGTTCCATGTTATGGATATCTATGATCCTGCATCATGAAAGATGATAATAGGTACACTCTATTTCCTTTTCTACCTTTTTCAGTAGAACATGTTAGAAACTATGTGAGATACTCTTTTACCATGGGTTCTATCTTGGGGTTTTATTGGCATGATGCAAGGAATCGGTGTAACCCTGTTTTGGTGTTGTTCGATGTAGCTTTGAAAGCGCAAAGAAGATGGGTCCGTCCCCCACCAAAACACATTTTTGTGATGCTAGAATAACTGTGGCAGTGATTCGGTGCCCCCAAAACTAGATAGTGTCGAGTTCTGGTGGATGATCCCCTCTAATTTGTACATTCATGGTGGTGTTCTAAAGTGGAGTGTCATAGAAGGTCCTGACACTGCTTGTTGAGTTTTTATGCTTGAACTTCTTATACAAGGGATGCAACAGGTGGGTGTGGCAGATTGATTAGTTTGGGAATTACTCTCCTTACAAGAGAGGAATAGACATGCATGTTATGACACATGCCTTTCATTCCTAACCTCTTGTAGTTGGATAATTTTAGTCACCTTCCATGTTAATTGGTACCTTTTTTTGCTCAATGTCAACATTAATATGATACTTATCATGTAAAGGTTGAGGTTATAGAGACTCCATGAATAGAACTACATGAATCCCTACCTAGGGATGGTAGTGGTATTCTTCATTTTGATGATTTCAGGATGCCACCTTTAGGGAGAGCGCATTGTGGTTCATTCATACCACCAGACTCTTAGGTATTTATTCACTCAGATAGACTAGAACTATAGGCAGTGATGCTGGTTGATCATCTTGTGGGACAATTACATCTAAATAGTTTATAATCTAGAAAAGGGAAACATCATATAAAATTCCCTTATCTGGAAGTCCAATAATTTCCAAGTGTGGGATGTTCCGTAGCAGTTTTCTTCCTGGAAGATAACTCTAATGAAGTAGTATGGTATAAATTTTATTTATTCGATGGTGTTGAATACTTTTCTTCTCAAGTATGTGAGAGAGTCTCATCTATAAGACATCAAATGAGAGATCATTTGTAACTCAGATATAAACATGATATCAACCATATGGATATAGTTAATGAGAGAATCGAGAGATTTTGTTTGGGGGACAAACAATGCTTCCAATTATAATAAAGGATGAGTTTATGTGAATGTTCCACACATATTTTTTATTTTTTCATCCCAGTGTGGGAAGGATGTTCCCTTTATTAGTATTTTATGGAGTTCTGGCATGTGGTAATGGGTAGTTCAGTTCACCTCTTGATGCATTTCTTATCAGTAAGTGATGTTTGAGCATCTTGTTCCAATGAGTTATTGTGGCCTCATGAAATCACATAGTAGAAATGGGACGACATATATATGAACATTTTCTTAGTGTTTTCATGCAAAATGAAGGTCTATGACACCATATAGTTAATAGTAGACTGAACCAAAAAGTCATCACACATCATTGTAATCAGGGAGTAGAGTCCCGTATAGAGTATGGGGATATTTTATGTATGGGATATCACCCTCGTTCTTGATGTACAATTGATGTTTGTCTGTAGTCGTGACGCACAGTTTACGTCATGATTATAGAATGTTCAGATAGATTCATTTGGGACCTGGTTGCGAATGAGTACATCGATTCACCCCAGACCGATGGGTAGACTAATCAAACTATACAATTGTTGGAAAATATGTTGAGGGGTTTTATTTTGGTTTTCGGCTTGAAAAGAAAGAAATCCATATGGTTTATCAGTCTGTTTGAGATCATGTGGTGGTTTGGAAGGATTTCCTGCTACCTTTCCCTATTCCATTAGTTGGAGTGGGTGCACAGAGTGTTCTTCATTTCATATATTAGGAGATACATGTGTGATCCTACTCACTTCATCAACATGATTGTACCATACTTGGGGGAAAATCCCTTTGGATCGTGTGTCGTGCCCACACGTAGACGAGCATGAGAGTTCCTAGAAGCGAGAGTCCCTGGTGTAAGCTAAGAGTCCCAAGTTTATTCCTAATGTTTCATTATGGGGATGAAAATAATTATGGAATGAATTATGTAGATACATAGGTTTGTTTCCTTTTAATTCATTGTACGGTTTCTATACATATTTCCAAAGCCATGTCCTGAGATGGTATGCTATTTTGAGGCATGGGGCGCTTAAAATCAATTATACGAAAAGATTAAGTATAAATTATATTATTCATGAAGGGGAAATGTGGTATCTCTAAACTGGTAGCTTAGATTACAAATATGAGGCCTTGAATAAGTCCAGAGAATGGTGTTTACACATAAAAGGACATAACTTTTGTTGGAGTGGGAATTCTATAGAAAACACCATAGATGATATAACCGTAAATAAAATAATAAAAAAAATTATTTTTATCATAGAATTTATTTCAAATAACTCTTTATGAGAACATAGATTGTAAATACAAGATATCCCTTGAATATTTAATGTGGTTTTTTACCTAGGAACATAATAATTTGTGGGGTTTTGCGATGTTCGAATCTGACGACTATTTGTGAGAGAATTGTCAAATTATATAAATTGGAATTTAAAGAAATTAGAAATCATTTGGATAAATTATTCCCATGGCTGGAAGATCTCCATTTTCTCCATCTAATAATTATTTGACATTGAATTCTTGGTAGATCAAGAAAAAACATCATATATGAGTAGATCAGAGCAAAACGAAACAACGACGGATCCAAAAATCCAGGTTGAATTCTTCCATCAGATTCATCATCCCCTAATTGATGTTTTGGTTGTCCAATTTTAGTTCTATTAATTTTCACTACTTTGAAAAAAAATTAGTTGACATGCTAACACGACCATTGACCATTTCATTTCTGGATCACTCATTCTTTATGTTCTTCATCAGTTCTTTATAATATTAATTGATAAACATTATGACATGTCAAATTGGCATCTGATTGTCAGTTAAACCTTAGATATATGAAGGTGGTGATCTAGGGGTTCCCAAAAAATGATGGTTTTGTGTTTCGAGAACCATCAGAGGCTCTTCTATGATAATAATTGTCAGCTACTTTTCATCACGTCAAAACGTTGGTGAAAATTTGAGCGGAGCACTCAGCAGAGTAGAATAGGATCCAAGGATCCCAGATCAGTGATCATATTCATTTTGTGTTCATTGGGGTGTTCCCAGTGGTCCATGAAAGGATGCAATAGCGTGGCTCTAGTTAAAGAACGTCTCTGGTGAGGCTATGACTCCATTGAGGCTACCAGTAGTGGCAGAGCAGGCTGGGCCAAGGTGTCTGCAGTGGGATGGGTCTTCAGGTTGCAGGTTAAAACTTCTATATATTCAAACAATTCCATGTGTATGATGCTCTACTATGTCCACATTTTTTTATCAATGAGATGGATTATTTTACACCATCTTTCGAGCTTTATGTTTTTGGGCTCGAGGCTCAGTGGCCTATGGAATCTAATTATAAAAATAATAATATAATTATGATTGTTTAGAGATTCTTATACCAAACGTATCTTTTTTATATGATGTATGATCTACAAATAGTCTGTGGCATTGAGACACTAAAATTGAGGAAGATGTTTTATGTCTGATTTTTTGTGCTTAAACCAAAACTAAGGTGTGGGTCCCACCAGTCAAAGTTCTGGTTTTTGAGGTGAAATTTGGAATTTTCTCCAGGTGACCATTTTGGATGACTGAAAATTATTCCCATGTGTTTTTGGTATAATGATCACAATGGTTTGATCCGTATGATGTGTTTCAAGATCGAGACATGGGCCCAATGAAGCACCATTCATATAAGATACTGAGAGATGCATCTTCTGTTGGAACCATGGTCTTCTATGCATGATTTGGAGTGTGGTTTGTGTTTGTTGTCAATCCTCAATGGAATCTCGGCTCGTGTACCAGCAAAGAGATCATACCATTCAAGCAGACAACAGTATTGAAGGTGGCGTCGTTTCCCAGTGTTTGCCAAATTTTTGGGGTCCAAAATCTGGAAATTGGTGAGCATCGCGAAAATAGGATTTTCATGAAGATCATGATTTAATATGGAAAAGGCATGAATTTCGCAAAGAGAGGATGCATGGTTTGGAAATCGCGAAGACCAGAAGAATGGAGGCGGTGAGTTTTCGCGATTACGTCAAAGCTTCACGAACGGAAGAGTTGAAGAGCTTCGCAGCGAAGGCGCGAAGGAATGTTGGGCTTCGTGAAGGGAGCTTCGCGGCATTGTCGCGAAGGTATGTTGACGGTGATTCTTCGCGACTACGTCAAGCTCCGCGAACGGAAGATTGCCGTGGAGCTTCGCGATTTGGATAGATTTCTGGCAGAAACTTTGGAGCTTCGCGATTTAAGATGACATGGTGTTGACTTCGCGTGGAATGGACGAGGGTCGGTGGAATTGCCTATAAATAGAGGTCGACCCCCTCAAGAGAGAGAGATAGAATTTCAGAGAAAGTCCTTTGCTCTCGGTTTGCAAAGGTCTCTCGCGAAGGCAGCGTACTTCGCGAAAGAGGAGCTTCGTTGCGGCTATTCTAGCTCCACGAAAGACGTGCACCCTGTGTTGGCTCAGTGAGCATAGCGAAGAGGCAGGAGCTTCGCGATAGCCAATCATTGCGAAGGCTGGAGCATCGCAAGAGTTCTTCGCGATTGAGCTTCGCGGTTGAGCTTCGCGATTGAGCTTCACGAAATGGAAGGGGCTCTGCGAAGTCTTGTTTGAGCTTTGCAAAATTGGGAGCCTCGCGAAGTAGGGTACTTTGCGAAGGCCTTTTTCCAAAGGTCCTTTACCCTGTGGACAAGGGAAAAGGGGTTTTTCCTCGGTGGTTGGAATTTGGATCTTAACAGAGAATTAAACGCAGGACTCTGATGCAAGCAAGGTCTCATGCTGAACAGGAGACAATGAACTTCATGACTTTCAATTGAAGAGACCTTCACGTCTATAAACTGAGTGGGACTTCACCAACGGCAGTGAGCCAGGGGGAGTCAACGGGAGTGACCTGAGGGGAGCAGTGGGCTATCCCTGAACCTTTGTAAAGGCAGTGAGCCTGGGACAGAGTGACTGTACCCGAACTTCTGTAATCTACAGCTAGTGAAGCATAGTGGTTTTTGTTACGACCGACAACCTGTCGGCATATTCTCCTTGGATGTAGCCCTTAGTGGTGAACCAAGTAAAAAGGGATGTGTCTTCTCTGTGAATGTGAATGTTTTCTTTCTAATCATAATCTTCATACAGGTTCAACAAGTTCCTACCAACGTGGGAACAAGATCCATCACTTTAAAAAGAAGAACTGGTCACCCTGATTCACCCCTCCCCTCTTAGGGTGTCTCGGGGTCCTTCAAGTGGTATTAGAGGGAGGTTGCTGGGGTTGAATCAGACCTTTGTTTTCGTTATGTAAAACGCGGTCAATGTTAGGGGAGTCCCTCCCTTCGATGGAAGCAATTTCCAGATCTGGAAGAACAGAATGAGATCTCATCTTGATCTCTTGGAATGGAAGTTCTATTTTCTACTGTGCAAGGAATACAAGTCACTGATCCAACAGGACTAGATATGACTGAAATAGACAGGAAACTTCTTGATGCAGATTCTAAAGCACAAAATGCACTCACTGCAGCCCTTTCTGATCAGATCTACCTAAAGGTGATGAATTTCACCTCAGCAAAATCTACGTGGGATAAACTTGAGAATATTTATGAAGGAGATAGCAAAGTGAAGGAGTCGAAACTACAAGTGCTGCACAACCGGTTTGATGATTTGAAGATACATCCAGACGAGAATTCAGACACATTCTTCAATCGAATTACTGAAGTAGTTGGAGCAATTCGGGGTCTAGGCGAAGAAATCAAATACATTGAAATTGTAAAGAAAATATTTAGAAGACTTCCACCTCTGTATAATGCAAAGGTGTCAGCCCTTGAGGAAAGGGATCTTTCCAAACTTTCTCTTAATGATCTACTGAGCAGCTTGGTAGCATATGAAATGAGGGTCAAACCAGAAGATGCTACGACTCGGGTGAGCAAGGAAATGGCATTCAAGGCCATGGAAAAACTGAAAATCTCAAAGGATAGTAGCGGTGAAGATGACGAAGAAAACGAAATTCTTTCTCTCATTGCAAAGAAGTTCCAGAAGGGGAAAGGGAAATTCAAAGGGAAGTTACCTCTCGCATGTTTCCGTTGTGGAAAAGTTGGGCACATTGCCTCTCAGTGCTTAAAAATGATCAATGATGAAGACAGTGAGGATGAAAGCCTCAAGAAGCCTCAGAGAAGGTTCTTCAAAAAGGGAGACTTCAAATCTGGTAAGAAAATGCAAAGGAAGAGTTTTGTCTGTGAAGAGGAAGAATATGATAATGAATTCTGTGACGAAAAAGAACCAGAATTCAAAACTGGGAACCATGCTTCTATGATGTCCACTGTTGAAAAGCCAGAAGATACTGAAGGAGAAAAGCAACTGAGAACTTGTGCAGATACTGAGATACAACTTAAGGATGCGGTTAGTAAGCTCAAGATTAAATTTAAGAGCTACAATAAGTAGAAATCTATTGTAGAAGAATCAACTGAATATGTTGATCAACTTGAAGCTAAAATTGAACGACTGGAAGAATTTGTGAAGGTACAGTCTAAAATAATCGAAAGTAATGATGATGTAGTAGATCTGAAGCTGAGAATTGAAGAGCAGGCTAAGGTCATCAAGGACCTCACCTCCAGACTGGATGAGAAATCCAAGACTACTGATGGTCTTGAGGAGGAAGTAGTTACTCTAAGAAGCAAACTGGAGACTGAATCAGTTTCAAAAGAATCGAAGAAGAAAATACAGTTTGGAAGATTCTCAGATGCAGAATTACTAGCAAGGGCCAAGTGTGGTTCTGATGGGGTTGAAAAAATCTTGAGTAATCAAAGACCCGCTTGCATGGGAAAGAGTGGAATTGGCTGTGAGGCTGAGACATCAACTGCTGAAAGTGAAAAGACCCAAAAGAAAGATAAGATGAAAGTTGAACATGCTGAAACGTTGCCTAGAATTCCGAAAAAGGAACCCTCAATCCAAACTAAAAGGGGACCTACAAATTATCCTCAAACATTCAGAAATGATAGACAGTCTTACTATTCTCCCAAGGAAGAAGGTATGAGGAGAAATTCAAGTGAGAAGACATTTACTCTCATGAAGTGTCAGATCTGTGGCTATATGGGCCATACCATGTCATATTGTGAAGAGGCAAGAAGCTATCTGAATGGAGAAGATATAGAATCTCAACAAAGGAGAACAATTTCATATTCTAATTCTTATAGAAGAAATAATTTCTATGGATATTGTTTTTGTTGTTCTAACTTTGGTCATAAGGCCGCTAATTGCAGGTAGAGAAGGGACATGGACACCTCATACTGAAGTTCAAGACAAGTCAAGTCTCGTCAGCAAGATAGTGTTTCTCTTTCAAATAGGTTTTCACCTCTCAAAGAAGACTTTGACTATGAAGAACCTGGGTATGCAGAAGAGATAATTGAAAGACCATCAGTTCTTTATATTTGATCTAATGTCTCATGGAAGGAAAGGAAGAAGATTGAGAAATCCAACCTTGCAGAGGTGGCTCTCAAAGCTACAAAGAACAACAGTACCTAGATTCTGGATAGCGGTTGTTCATCTCATATGACAGGTAATGCCGGCCTACTAACGAATATCATAAGGAATTTCGATGGTACAGTAAGATTTGGTAATGATGGGGCTCTAAAAATAAAAGGGAGTGGATGTACCGAATTAGCTAATGGAGAGCTAAAGAAGACTGAAGTCCTTTATGTAGATGGCCTACGTCATAATCTCCTCAGCATGAGTCAACTTTGTGACTCAGGACTTATAGTCACGTTTAATCAGAAAGGCTGCACTATCAAGGGAAAGACTGGAAATTCTCTTATGAAGGGATGCAGAACAGAAGGTAACTTGTATCAGGTTGATAGTGAAGAAAATGTATGTTACATGACTATTGAAGAAGAAAACAATTTGTGGCATCGGAGACTGGGAAAGATCAATCAACAAGACATGGAGAAAATATCAAAATTGAGAATTGTCATGGACATTCCCAACCTGAAGCGTGAGCGTGAAAAATATTGTGATGCTTGTATGCGTGGGAAGCTGGTCTGCAGTTCATATCGGCCAAAGAAGAAAAGAGTGTCTCAACTTCTTGATCTGATTCATACAGATTTTTGTGGGCCAATAAATGTTGCCGGAACTCATGGAGAAAGGTACTTTGTCATTTTCATATATGATTACAGTAGAATGGCATGTGTGATGGTCATTCACAGGAAACGACAAGTCCTTAACTGCATGAAAACATATCGGCGAATCGCCGAGAATGATAGTGGACGAACAATCAAAGTGTTGCGATCTGAAAATGGAGGAGAATACACGTCCATTGAATTTGAGAATTATCTGGAGAAGCATGGGATACAGCATGAGGTAGCTGCTATGAGAACTCCACAACAAAATGGAGTTGTTGAATGTAGGAATCGACAAGTGAACAACATGGCATGAACAATGCTGATTGAGAGTCGTATTCCACGGAATTACTGGAAAGAGGTTGTTCAAGCTGCAGTGTACATTCAGAATTGAACAGGACTCTATATGGGTGAGAAGAAGACACCATATGAATTGTGGCATGGACGGAAGCCTTCTCTAAAATACTTTCATGTCTTTGGAAGTAAATGATTCATCAGGAACAAAGAATGAAATCAAGGGAAGTATGGTGACAATGCAGATGAAAGAATTTTCCTCGGTTACTCAATGAACAGCAAAGCCTACAAATGTTTCAACAAGCCTTTGGGAAGGATTGTGGAAAGCAGTGATGTTAAGATAATTGAAGAGAAAACCACAAATGCTTCAAGGACGCCATATTCTGATGTGATAGAAAGTCAGTAAGAATGTGAACGTGAAGAAAATACAAATGCAGAAATAGAGGAAGCTATTCAAAACACTCAGCAGTCACATCAAGATATTGACTCAGAAGAAGAATATGAAGATGAAACAATGGTTGAAGAGAATACTATTGAACCTCGCAGGAGAAATCGAAGAGCTGAGATTGATCCATCCAACATAATTGGGGACAGGAACGCAGCCACTAAAACAAGAAGGATGAGGAATACCACGCAATCTGCATTTCTATCAGTTGTAGAACCATCCTCATTCGAAGAAGCTGCAAAAGATAAATCTTGGGTGAAAGCCATGAATGATGAATTAGATCAGATTGACAAGAATCAGACATGGGATCTTGTCCAGAGACCCAAAGGTTACAATGTTATTGGTACCAAATGGATCTTCAAAAATAAGTTTGATGAGCATGGAAGTGTCATCAGAAACAAGGCACGACTGGTATGTAAAGGATACTCCCAGATTGAAGGCATTGATGTTGAAGAAACCTTTGATCCAGTGGCTAGACTGGAGTCAATCAGGATTTTCCTTGCCATGGAACTCCAAAGAGGATATAAAGTATATCAAATGGATGTCAAGACAGCATTCTTGAATGGTTTACTCGAAGAAGAAGGCTACATTGAACAACCAGTGGGCTTTGTTTTGGGTACTGATGAAACAAAGGTCTGTAAACTAAAGAAAGCTCTATATGGTTTGAAGTAGGCACCATGGGCATGGTACTCACGGCTGGACTCATATCTCAAGAAGTTGGAATTCAAAAGAGGAGGAGTTGATCACAATCTCTATGTGAAGAACTCTCCAAAAGATCAATTCATGGTTCTTGTCTACGTTGATGATATCATATTTGGTGGCAGTAGGCAGAAATCAGTGGATGAATTTTCCAACCACATGAAATCAGAATTTGAAATTTCTATGATTGGGGAGCTCACATTTTTCTTGGGGCTGCAAGTGATTCAAAAGAAGGAATACACTTTCATTTATCAGGAAAAATATGCAAGAGGGTTGCTGAAGAAGTTCAATATGCAAGACTCCAAACCAATGTCAACTCCGATTGCAGTTGGAACTAAACTTAGAAAGCATGAGGATGGGAACTCTGTTGATCCCACCATGTACAGGAGGATCATTGGAAGCCTACTGTACCTGACAGTGACAAGGCCAGATATTGTATTTGCAACATGCCTTGCGGCCCACTTTCAGATTAATCCAAAGGAGGAACATCTGGCAGTAGTAAAAAGAATCATGAGGTACATTCAAGGTACACATAACTTCGGGTTATTTTTTTCTGCAGGCAGGGATAGTGAATTATCAGCATTTTCTGATGCTGACTGGGCTGGTGATGTAGTAGATAGAAAGTCCACTAGTGGTGGAGCTTTCTATATTGGGCAGAAATGTGTTGGCTGGTTGAGCAGGAAACAAGAAAGTACTTCTCTTAGTACTTCTGAAGCCAAGTATATCTCCTCCACAAAGGCATGCACTCAACTGCTATGGATGAAGCAGCAATTAACTGACATTAGTGATGAGGTGACGCAACCAATGGTGATTTACTATGACAATAAGAGCGCAATTTATCTTACGAAGAATCCTGTTCAACATTATCGTACAAAACACATTGAAATCAGGTATCACTTTATCAAAGAGAAAGTTGAGCAAAGCGTAATTAGATTGGATCATGTGGGAACAGATGAACAAGTGGCTGATATCCTGACAAAGCCACTATCCGCGGCTGTGTTTGAGAAGCATCGGTTGAACCTCGATATTCGACCACCTCCCAGTGCATAAGAAGGATACAGAGTACCCCTCTCCCTGTTTTTTATAAATGTTTTAATCTGTTTATGGATATAATGCAGGTTTCTGGGGGAGATACTATCCAGAGGGAGTATGGTTTGAGCTGAACGTGAAAACTTTTATTGGTCTTTGGATTTATTGTCAATGGGGGAGAAAGGAGAAGAAAACATTCAGGCAAACTTCTGTAATGAGAAGAATGAGAAGGAAAATAGTGGGACCCAAGTCAAAAACAGTGGAACCCAATTCAAGCCTCCTCTCTTGTTTTCTACACCGAGCATTACTCACGTAGACTTAGAGTGTTGGCTGGGTTGATTCCTGTGGTTTTTGGTTTTCACATTGATGGAGATCTATGGATTTTTTCTTCTTATTTCCAACAAACCCAAAGGGGGAGATTGTTGGAACCATGGTCTTCTATTCATGATTTGGAGTGTGGTTTGTGTTTGTTGTCAATCCTCAATGGAAACTCAGCTCGTGTACCAGTAAAGAGATAATACCTTTCAAGCAGACAACAGTATTGAAGGTGGCGTCGTTTCCCTGTGTTTGCCAAATTTTTGGGGTCTAAAATCTGGAAATTGGTGAGCGTTGTGAAAATAGGATTTGCATAAAGATCATGATTTAATATGGCAAAGGCATGAATTTCGCGAAGAGAGGATGCATGGTTTGGAAATCACGAAGACCAGAAGAATTGAGGTGGTGAGTCTTCGCGATTACGTCAAAGCTTCGCGAACGGAAGAGTTGAAGAGCTTCGTAGCGAAGGCGTGAAGGAATGTTGGGCTTTGCGAAGGGAGCTTCACGGCGCTGTCGCGAAGGTATGTTGACGGTGATTCTTCGCGACTACGTCAAGCTCCGCGAATGGAAGATTGTCGTGGAGCTTCGCGATTTGGACAGATTTCTGACAGAAACTTTAGAGCTTCGCGATTTGATATGACATGGGGTTGACTTTGCGTGGAAGGGACGAGGGTCGGTGGAATTTCCTATAAATAGAGGCCGACCCCCTCAAGAGAGAGAGAGAGAATTTCAGAGAAAGTCCTTTTCTCTCGGTTCGCAAAGGTCTCTCGCGAAGGCAGCGTGCTTCACGAAAGAGAAGCTTCGCGGCAGCTATTCTAGCTCCGTGAAAGACGTGCGCCCCACGTTGGCTCAGTGAGCATCGCGAAGAGGCAGGAGCTTCGCGATAGCCAAGCATTGCGAAGGCTGGAGCATCGCAAGAGTGCTTCACGATTGAGCTTCGCGATTGAGCTTCATGATTGAGCTTCGCGAAATGGCAGGGGCTCTGCGAAGTCTTGTTTGAGCTTTGCAAAATTGGGAGCCTCGCGACGTAGGGTACTTTGTGAAGGCCTTTTTCCAAAGGTTGTTTACCCTGTGGACAAGGGAAAAGGGGTTTTTCCTCGGTGGTTGGAATTTGGATCTTAACAGAGCATTAAACTCAGGACTCTGATGCAAGCAAAGTCTCATGCTGAACAGGAGACAATGAACTTCATGACTTTCAATTGAAGAGACCTTCACGTCTATAAACTGAGTGGGACTTCACCAATGGAAGTGAGCCAGGGGGAGTCAATGGGAGTGACCCGAGGGGAGCAGTGGGCTATCCCTGATCCTTTGTAAAGGCAGTGAGCCTGGGACAGAGTGACTGTACCCGAACTTGTGTAATCTACATCTAGTGAAGCATAGTGGTTTTTGGTATGACCGACAACCTGTCGGCGTATGTTCCTTGGATGTAGCCCTTAGTGGTGAACCAAGTAAAAAGGGCTGTGTCTTTTCTGTGCATGTGAATGTTTGCTTTATAATCATAATCTTCATACAGGTTCAACATGTTCCTACCAACGTGGGAACAAGATCCATCACTTTAAAAAGAAGAAGTGGCCACCCGGATTCACCCCTCCCCTCTCAGGGTGTCTCGGGATCCTTCCAATGGTATCAGAGGGAGGTTGTTGGTGTTGAATCAGACCTTTATTTTCGTTATGGAAAACGCGGTCACTGTTAGGGGAGTCCCTCCCTTCGATGGAAGCAATTTCCAGATCTGGAAGAACAGAATGAGATCTCATCTAAGATCTCTTAGAATGGATGTTCTCTTTTCTACTGTGCAAGGAATACAAGTCACTGATCCAACAGGCCTAGCTATGACTAAAACATACAGGAAACTTCTTGATGCAGATGCTAAAGCACAGAATGCACTCACTGCAGCCCTTTCTGATCAGATCTACCTAAAGGTGATGAATTGCACCTCAGCAAAATCTACGTGGTATAAACTTGAGAATATTTATGAAGGAGATAGCAAAGTGAAGGAGGCGAAACTACAAGTGTTGCACAACCGGTTTGATGATTTGAAGATGCATCCAGACGAGAATGTAGACTCATTCTTCAATCGAATTACTGAAGTAGTTGGAGCAATTCGGGGTCTAGGCGAAGAAATCAAAGACATTGATATTGTAAAGAAAATATTGAGAAGACTTCCACCTCTGTATAATGCAAAGGTGTCAGCCCTTGAGGAAAGGGATCTTTCCAAACTTTCTCTTCATGATCTACTGAGCAGCTTGGTAGCATATGAAATGAGGGTCAAACCAGAAGATGCTACGACTCGAGTGAGCAAGTAAATAGAATTCAAGGCCATGGAAAAACTGAAAATCTCAAAGGATAGTGGCGGTGAAGATGACGAAGAAAAAGAAATTCTTTCTCTAATTGCAAAGAAATTCCAGAAGGGGAAAGGGAAATTCAAAGGTAAGTTACCTCTCGCATGTTTCCGTTGTGGAAAAGTTGGGCACATTGCCTCTCAGTGCTTAAAAATGATCAATGATGAAGACAGTGAGGATGAAAGCCTCAAGAATCCTCAGAGAAGGTTCTTCAAAAAGGGAGACTTCAAATCTGGTAAGAAAATGCAAAGGAAGAGTTTTGTCTGTGAAGAGGAAGAAGATGATAATGAATTTTGTGACGAAAAAGAACCAGAATTCAAAACTGGGAACCATGCTTCTATGATGGCCACTGTTGAAAAGCCAGAAGATACTGAAGGAGAAAAGCAACTGAGAACTTGTGCAGATCCTGAGATACAACTTAGGGATGCGGTTAGTAAGATCAAGATTAAATGTAAGAGCTGCAATAAGTGGAAATCTATTTTAGAATAATCAACTGAATACGTTGATCAACTTGAAGCTGAAATTGAACGACTGGAAGAATTTGTGAAGGTACAGTCTAAAATAATCGAAAGTAATGATGATGTAGTAGATCTGAAGCTGAGAATTGAAGAGCAGGTTAAGGTCATCAATGACCTCACCTCCAGACTGGATGAGAAATCCAAGACTACTGATGGTCTTGAGGAGGAAGTAGTTACTCTAAGAAGCAAACTGGAGACTAAATCAGTTTCAAAAGAATCGAAGAAGAAAATATAGTTTGGAAGATTCTCATATGCAAAATTACTAGCAAGGGCCAAGTGTTGTTCAGATGGGGTTGAAAAAATCTTGAGTAATCAAAGACCCGCTTGCATGGGAAAGAGTGGAATTGGCTGTGAGGCTTAGACATCAACTGATGAAATTGAAAAGACCCAAAAGAAAGATAAGATGAAATTTGAACATGCTGAAACGTTGCCTAGAATTCCGAAAAAGGAACCCTCAATCCAAACTAAAAGGGGACCTACAAATTATCCTCAAACATTCAGAAATGATAGACAGTCTTACTATTCTCCCAAGGAAGAAGGTATGAGGAGAAATTCAAGTGAGAAGACATTTCCTCTCATGAAGTGTCAGTTCTGTGGATATCTGGGCCATACCATGTCATATTGTGAAGAGGCAAGAATCTATCTGAATGGAGAAGATATAGAAGCTCAACAAAGGAGAACAATTTCATATCCTAATTCTTATAGAAGAAATAATTTCTATGGATATTGTTTTTGTTGTTCTAACTTTGGTCATAAGTCCGCTAATTGCAGGCAGAGAAGGGACATGGACACCTCATACCGAATTTCAAGACAAGTCAAGTCTCGTCAGCAAGATAGTGTTTCTCTTTCAAAGAGGTTTTCACCTCTCAAAGAAGACTTTGACTATGAAGAACCTGGGTATGCAGAAGAGATAATTGAAAGACCATCAGTTCTTTATACTTGATCTAATGTCTCATGGAAGGAAAGGAAGAAGATTGAAAAATCTAACCTTGCAGAGGTGGCTCTCAAAGCTACAAAGAACAATAGTACCTGGATTCTAGATAGCGGTTTTTCATCTCATATGACATGTAATGCCGGCCTACTAACGAATATCATAAGGAATGTCGATGGTACAGTAAGATTTGGTAATTATGGGACTCTAAAAATCAAAGGGAGTGGAAGTACCGAATTAGCTAATGGAGAGATAAAGAAGACTGAAGTCCTTTATGTATATGGCCTACGTCATAATCTCCTCAGCGTGAGTCAACTCTGTGACTCAGGACTTATAGTCACGTTTAATCAGAAAGGCTGCACTATCAAGGGAAAGACTGGAAATTATCTTATGAAGGGATGCAGAACAGAAGGTAACTTGTATCAGGTTGATAGTGAAGAAAATGTATGTTATGACTATTGAAGAAGAAAACAATTTTTGGCATCGGAGACTGGGACACATCAATCAACAAGACATGGAGAAAATATCAAAATTGAGAATTGTCATGGACATTCCCAACCTGAAGCGTGAGTGTGAAAAATCATGTGATGCTTGTATGCGTGGGAAGCTGGTCTGCAGTTCATATCGGCCAAAGAAGAAAAGAGCGTCTCACATTCTTGATATGATTCATACAGATGTTTGTGGGCCAATAAATGTTGTCGAAACTCATGGAGAAAGGTACTTTGTCCTTTTCATAGATGATTACAGTAGAATGGCATGTGTGATGGTCATTCACAGGAAACGACAAGTCCTTGACTGCATGAAAACATATCGGCGAATCGCCAAGAATGATACTGGACGAACAATCAAAGTGTTGCGATCTGAAAATGGAGGAGAATACACGTCCATTGAATTTGAGAATTATCTGGAGAATCATGGGATACAGCATGAGGTAGCTGCTGTGAGAACTCCACAACAAAATGGAGTTGTTGAACGTAGGAATCGACAGGTGAACAACATGGCACGAACAATGCTGATTGAGAGTCGTATTCCACAGAATTACTGGAAAGAGGCTGTTTAAGCTGCAGTGTACATTCAGAATCGAACAGGACTCTATATGGGTGAGACGAAGACACCATATGAATTGTGGCATGGACGGAAGACTTCTCTAAAATACTTTCGTGTCTTTGGAATTAAATGCTTCATCAGGAACAAAGAAGGAAATCAAGGGAAGTACGGTGACAATGCAGATGAAGGAATTTTCCTCAGTTACTCAATGAATAGCAAAGCCTACATATGTTTCAACAAGAATTTGGAAAGGATTGTGGAAAGAAGTGATGTTAATATAATTGAAGAGAAAACCACAAATGCTTCAAGGACGCCATATGCTGATGTGATAGAAAGTCAGGAAGAATGTGAATGTGAAGAAAATACAAATGCAGAAATAGAGGAAGCTGTTCAAAACACTCAGTAGTCACATCAAGATGTTGACTCAGAAGAAGAATCTGAAGATGAAACAATGGTTGAATAGAATACTACTGAACCTCGTAGGAGAAATCGAAGAGCTGAGATTGATCCATCCAACATAATTGGGGACAGGAACGCACCCACTCAAACAAGAAGGATGAGGAATACCACGCAATCTAAATTTCTATCAGTTGTAGAACCATCCTCATTCGAAGAAGCTACAAAAGATAAATCTTGGGTGAAAGCCATGAATGATGAATTAGATCAGATTGACAAGAATCAGACATGGGATCTTGTCCAGAGACTCGAAGGTTACAATGTTATTGGTACCAAATGGATCTTCAAAAATAAGTTTGATGAGCATGGAAGTGTCATCAGAAACAAGGCACGACTGGTATGTAAAGGATACTCCCAGATTGAAGGCATTGATGTTGAAGAAACCTTTGCTCCAGTGGCTATACTGGAGTCAATCAGGCTTTTCCTTTCCATGGCACTCCAAAGAGGATATAAAGTATATCAAATGGATGTCAAGAGACAACATTCTTGAATGGTGTACTCGAAGAAGAAGGCTACATTGAACAACCAGTGGGATTTGTTTTGGGTACTGATGAAACAAAGGTCTGTAAACTGAAGAAAGCTCTATATGGTTTGAAGCAGGCACCAAGGGCATGGTACTCACGGCTGGACTCATATCTCAAGAGGTTGGAATTCAAAAGAGGAGGAGTTGATCACAATCTCTAGGTCAAGAATTCTCCAAAAGATCAATTCATGGTTCTTGTCTACGTTGATGATATCATATTTGGTGGCAGTAGGCAGAAATCAGTGGATGAATTTTCCAACCACATGAAATCAGAATTTGAAATGTCTATGATTAGGGAGATCACATATTTCTTGGGGCTGCAAGTGATTCAAAAGAAGGAATACACTTTCATTTCTCAGGAAAAATATGCAAGAGAGTTTCTGAAGAAGTTCAATATGCAAGACTCCAAACCAATGTCAACTCCGATTGCAGTTGGAACTAAACTTGGAAATCATGAGGATGGGAACTCTGTTGATACCACCATGTACAGGAGGATCATTGGAAGCCTACTGTACCTGACAGCGACAAGGCCAGATATTGTCTTTGCAACATGCCTTGCGGCCCGCTTTCAGAGTAATCCAAAGGAGGAACATCTCGCAGCAGTAAAAAGAATCATGAGGTACATTCAAGGTACACATAACTTCGGGTTATTTTTTGCTGCAGGCAGGGATAGTGAATTATCAGCGTTTTCTGATGCTGACTGGGCTGGTGATGTAGTAGATAGAAAGTCCACTAGTGGTGGAGCTTTCTATATTGGGCAGAAATGTGTTGGCTGGTTGAGCAAGAAACAAGAAATTACTTCTCTTAGTACTTCTGAAGCCGAGTATATCTCCGCCACAAAGGCATGCACTCAACTGCTATGGATAAAGCAGTAATTAACTGACATTGGCGATGAGGTGACGCAACCAATGGCGATTTACTGTGACAATAAGAGCTTAATTGATCTTACGAAGAATCGTGTTCAACATTCTCGTACAAAACACATTGAAATCAGGTATCACTTTATCAAAGAGAAAGTTGAGCAAAGCGTGATTTGATTGGATCATGTGGGAACAGATGAACAAGTGGCTGATATCCTGACAAAGCCATTGTCAGCGGCTGTGTTTGAGAAGCATCGGTTGAACCTCGGTGTTCGACCACCTCCCAGTGCATAAGGAGGATACAGAGTACCCCTCTCCCTATTTTTTATAAATGTTTTAATCTGTTTATGGATATAATGCAGGTTTCTGGTGGAGATACTATCCAGAGGGAGTATGGTTTGAGCTGAATGTGAAAACTTTTATTGGTCTTTGGATTTATTGTCAATGGGGGAGAAAGGAGAATAAAACATTCAGGCAAAATTCTGTGATGAGAAGAATGAGAAGGAAAACAGTGGGACCCAAGTCAAAAACAGTGGAACCCAATTCAAGCCTCCTCTCTTGTTTTCTACACCGAGCATTGCTAACGTAGACTTAGAGTGTTGGCTGGGTTGATTCCTGCGGTTTTTGGTTTTCACATTGATGGAGATCTATGGATTTTTTCTTCTTATTGCCAACAAACCCAAAGGGGGATATTGTTGGAACCATGGTCTTCTATGCATGATTTGGAGTGTGGTTTGTGTTTGTTGTCAATCCTCAATGGAAGCTCGGCTCGTGTACCAGAAAAGAGATCATACCTTTCAAGCAGACAACAGTATTGAAGGTGGCGTCGTTTCCCAGTGTTTGCCAAATTTTTGGGGTCCAAAATCTGGAAATTGGTGAGCATCGCGAAAATAGGATTTGCGTGAAGATCATGATTTAATATGGAAAAGGCATGAATTTCACGAAGAGAGGATGTATGGTTTGGAAATCGCGAAGACCGGAAGAAAGGAGGCGGTGAGTCTTCGTGATTACGTCAAAGATTCGTGAACGGCAGAGTTGAAGAGCTTTGCAGCGAAGGAGCGAAGGAATGTTGGGCTTCGCGAAGGGAGCCTCGCGGCGCTGTCGCGAAGGTATGTTGACAGTGATTCTTCGCGACTACGTCAAGCTCTGTGAATGGAAGATTGTCGTGGAGCTTCGCGATTTGGACAGATTTCTGGCAGAAACTTTGGAGCTTCGCGATTTGAGATGACGTGGCGTTGACTTCGCGTGGAAGGGACGAGGGTCAGTTGAATTTCCTATAAATAGAGGCCAACCCCCTCAAGAGAGAGAGAGAGAGAATTTCAGAGAAAGTCTTTTGCTCTCGGTTCGCAAAGGTCTCTCGCGAAGGAAGCGTGCTTCGCGAAAGAGGAGCTTCGCGGCGGCTATTCTAGCTCCGCGAAAGATGTGCGCCCCGCGTTGGCTCAGTGAGCATCGCGAAGAGGCAGGAGCTTCATGATAGCCAAACATTGCGAAGGCTGGAGCATCGCAAGAGTGCTTCGTGATTGAGCTTCGTGATTGAGCTTCGCGAAATGGCAGGGGATTTTTGAAGTCTTGTTTGAGCTTTGTAAAATTGGGAGCCTCGCGAAGTAGGGTACATTGCGAAGGCCTTTTTCCAAAGGTCGTTTACCCTGTGGACAAGGGAAAAGGGGTTTTTCCTCTGTGGTTGGAATTTGGATCTTAACAGAGCATTAAACTCAGGACTCTGATGCAAGAAAAGTCTCATGCTGAACAAGAGACAATGAACTTCATGAATTTCAATTGAAGAGACCTTCACGTCTATAAACTGAGTGGGACTTCACCAACGGCAGTGAGCCAGGGGGAGTCAACGGGAGTGACCCGAGGGGAGCAGTGGGCTATCCCTGAACCTTTGTAAAGGCAGTGAGCCTGGGACAGAGTGACTGTACCCGAACTTGTGTAATCTACAGCTAGTGAAGCATAGTGGTTTTTGGTACGATGGATAACCTATCGGCGTATGATCCTTGGATGTAGCCCTTAGTGGTGACCCAAGTAAAAATGGTTGTGTCTTCTCTGTGCATGTGAATGTTTGATTTCTAATCATAATCTTCATACAGGTTTAACAAGTTCCTACCAACGTGGGAATAAGATCCATCACTTTAAAAAGAAGAAGTGGTCACCCTGATTCACCCCTCCCCTCTCAGGGTGTCTCGGGGTCCTTCAGCTTCTTCACCGGGAGTCCGATTTGAGAAAATGAATAGTCGATCCGGTGTATTTTTCTACAAATATTTCAATGGGGTGATATTTTATCTTATTTGGGGCCTTCCAAATAGACTTACTTGAAGAATCACATTTTACCCTTCAGATAAATGATGAGTATTGTGTGCTCGTCATCCATTTTCTAATTGTTCCATGTACTCTACGAGTACAATGGCATGCATAGGGGTACTTTTTCGTTGTTTAGTACCTGAGAATGGCTAGTTACAAGTCCAAATGATAAGTGGGATCACACATTGTGTGTAACCCATATCCATCATGTACCACTTGATAAATATGATATGTCTTGTATCTCCTTTTTTGGAATTTGATTTTGGCATGTAAGTATCCTATCCTGAGATTTGTTTCACGTAGAATGTGATAGTCCCCTTTGTAGTGGATTACGAGATACGATGAGAGATATTCAAGTTGTGACACATTTTAGGTAATTTTCAATGACAATAGTGATCATAAGATAACATTAAAGACCTTCTTGCATCATCCTTCTACTGGGACGGGCATGAGTCCTCAACAACACTAGATTGGATCCTCCCACTAGGATGGTCATGGGTCCTCAACCTACTACAAGTGCAATCCTCCAGTTGGGTTCGTTATGGGTCCTCGATGAAACTAGATTGGAATCCTCATGTTGGGATAGAAATATTTTATCAATGAATTTAGAGTGTAATCCTCTAGCTACTCAGGGCATGGGTTCTTGATGACACTAGAGTGTAATCCTTCATCTGGGTTGGCATGGGTCCTCAACAATCAAGAAAAAAACTCATTCTATATCAATATATAATGAGATGTAATTTAATGTTACTTTGGACTCATGAGTAAGAGGGGAACTTTCCCCACCAAGATGCTTCCTTGTGACGGGACCTAAAATAATGCTGGCGAGATAGATCTACCCTAAGAGTTTAGCATCAAGGTGTTGATTTTTAGCCCCCATGACTAGTATTTTAGGGAAAACACAAGGGATGAACTGTATCCATTGTGGTTACTTATGAAACTATTGGAGATAATTTTCTTGGGATGATCTATGAGATGGAGAACCCCTTACTATCTCATTTTGGTTTCTTTGATTGGGTATATATATATTCTATTATAGTACCCACTTCTTTGGTTTTGGATACTCTCTTTCAATGAGAGGTAAATACATTTGGGTTATGACATATGTTTCTATGTCATTTTTTTGTTTTTTGGATTAATCTACCCTTCTACTGTAGAGAGCGAAGTGAAAAGAATTAATTTTAAATGAATCCCATAGATGGGATGTTATAAGAAGTTTTGATTGTTAAAGAATTCAAAAGTTAGAAATGTTTTTAAATAAAATTTCAATGTCAAATTGGTTTCGATAACCAAAATTTGATTATTTTATATAAAATTAACATAAATATACTTTAAAAAAATTTAAAATATTATATAATGATATAAATAAAATATATGAAAAATAAATTTTCTACAAAAAATCAAGGCCTAGTCACTATTCATCAGAAAAAGAAACATCTCTTAAAAAATAAAAAAAATCACCCAAGGTAAATTTTTATATCTCAATTTACAAAATAAACATTATTTTTTAAAACAAAAATTAAAAAATTTTCAAAATTTATATTTAAAATTTTTCCTCTATTACTATGGAGATAAAATACATTTTAGAAAATACTTCTTGTTTATTAATAAAATTTATTTTTTTCTTATCATATGGATATCAAAACTATTGGATGAGTGTTAGAAAAAATTATTAAATATATTATGTATTAATTTTACTAATAAATAAATATTTTTTTAAAATTTATTGAGATAAAATGGTTTTTTTACATTGAAAAAAAGTTTATATAGAAAAATAATTTCATTATTTTCAAATCGTTCATATATACATTTGTAACTAATTGATAACAAAAATATATATTTTAAACAGATGTTGATACCATATTTTAACAATTTAATTATTAATATTTATAAATTATATTATAACTTCTAGGTGAAAACTACAGTAATACATTGATAATAAATATTAATAGTATGTTCTAGTTTGGTATAAATAGGTCTTTCAAGTAATGCAGGAAATAAAAAAAATCTTACTTGTGTGTAACATAATCCAAACATAGTGTTGTCTGTACCTCAAGATAATATATGTGTTACTTTTAGCACAAACTCCTTTTGTTGTTGTGTATAAAGAAATAATAACACGATGCTTTAATTTCACACAATCTATATACAATGTTGCATGATATTAATGATATAGAAAATATTAAATTAATTTGAAATAAATATTTTAAATAATCATATAATGTCAAATTATACCCCCTCAAAATGAAATTCTCCACCAAAATTCATCTAGTTTATCAATGTTTTAATACTTATATGTTATTTTTATAGTAACCAACATTATCCTTATGAGTACTAAAGATTCCATTATAAAAATAAATTAAGAAACAAAACTATTACCTAGAGTAATGCATAATTATTTTTTCACATAGAAGAACAATGGTGTAACTATAAAGCAAGGAATAGGATGGTAAATCTAACTATCATGTTATGATAGAGATTTATAGACAATATTTTTAGAAAAATGTTAATAATCACAAAGCTATTAACCAAAGAAGCTTGAAAAGTTTCATTGATATCAAAAAAATGATGATAATTGGACAATATTTTATTTTAATTACCCTTTATATAGTTGATGAATTTTCATAAGAAGATATACATAAATGATTTCAGGAAAACCTCAAAAAAAATTATCCTTGATGAACTTCCCCTTCATCTCTCATTCCCTGAAAGAAGGTTAATATGTAATTCCAAAATAATTAGAAGATCATGAGATCCATAAATAAAATGACAGGTGATTACAAATTTATTTAGTTATCAAAACAATAGGGTTAATACATGTTATAAAATATGAATATATCCTCATATTTGGTGATAAGACTTCAATATCTAAATACCCATCTAGTTTTTAACATAAAAAAATCTATATATGGTTAACCTTATAACCCTTCAGAAAGATGGATGTCTAAAACTTTTGAAATAAGTTCACTAAATTTCATGAAAATAACTTAACATTGTTCTATCATATATCATAATGTATATTATTTTTTATATATACCAAACATAATAATTCCCACATCTTGTACTCTCTTAAAACAATGCAATAACCAGAATTACAATAATTCTTTATTGAAAACATTCATGTTTCCTTATTCTAAAATTTATTTGATATATTTCTTAAAAACAAAATTGTTATAATATTCCTCAATGATAGCTTATACCATGAGTTAATAAATACACAATTATTTACAGGGTAATTAGTTTTGTCTAATTTAAATATTCATATCCAACATATCATTATCCAAACATCATTATCATAACATAATGATCATATTAAGGATTATATTTTCCTTAGACATGTGCCTCGCATAAACATCATATTTTAATTAAATAACTTTTATAGGTCATTAGCACTATTAAATATAACCATTTCAATTCTTAATTAACAACATATAATAAAATTAATAATATGTTTCATGATTTTTATAACAGAACCTTATAATTAAAAAATATATAATCTTCATTAATCCAACTTTATTCTTAATCCATTTCTTAGGCTCAATCAATTAATACTATAATGACCATTTCATAGAATATGAAATTGGAATCATGTATTAAGGTTTCTAAACCCCAATATAATCATTCTTCTTATGTTTAATGCAAACAATACTTCTATAACATCCCATACCTTTCACATATCATTTTTGTTCTCTTTATCATCAGTAGTATAAACAATACTCATACACCTAACTAATTCTATTTATGATATTTCTACATAATAAATATATTTTTCATAATACCTATATTTTCTACATATGAAGCATTCAATGTATACCATTTTCTTTCTAGTTCCCACCATTGATGAAATTTGGTAAGAATAGGGTGAGAAAAACTAAACATATCAGAAAACCACATATTCATGATAGAATATGTACATGATGCCTAAGTAATGAAACCTAATTATTAATCTCTTAACACAAACCCTTATTAGTAGTTAAATCTCAATAAATATTATTATAATTATGCCTAGGAATATTAGTAAGGTTTTCTCATCCCAGTTTTCAATGGTAGAAAAAACCTTTTTCCCAATATAGACTATATAGACTCAAGCTCAACATACATGGATATTATATCATTTTTTATGAATATTAAGAACATTACAAAAATTCATGAATGTGTACTGTAATAGATTATTGTATTTGGATTATTATAACAAATCATCTAACATGGTGAATGATCTGTATGGTTTCACAAAAGGATCTTCCACTTTAGTATAACCCACTAAAACTGTTCTTAACAATCTAGTTAAAGGAAACATAAGAAAGGATAAACTAAAATTATCAGTAATGGTAAAATGTGGTGATAAGTATGAATAACCAGATCATAAGGTTTTGATAACATGATAATTACATTTGAATATCATAATGTAGATATCCAGGATCATATACATAAGTCATTGAGTAAATATTGGTAGTTTATATGACATGAATCATAAGGGTGATATATCATTATAAATCAATCAGTAACCCTAAACTATGGTCATATAAGTGTGGAACTATCATATCTGAATAAAAATATTTCATTTTTCAACATTAAGTATAATAAACATCAACTTAGTCAATCAAGAAAAAGTTGTTTTGTAATTTGCATAAATACTTACCCGCTTACTATTATGGATATGGTCACAAATTTTTTCCATTGAGGACTAGGAAACAACTTTTTTCCATTTTGTATCACAAAACTTATGTTTACCATTTTGGATCAGGACACACATGATTCCCATTTTTTGGCAAAGATACTCATTCTTCCCATTGTGGACCAGGGCACACATGCTCCCCATTTTTTATTATTCCTATGGACGAGTGTCCAATAATTTTCATGTGAGATATTAATATTTACTCAACAAATTATAAGGAGATATATATCCCACCAATCTTACCAATGAATTATAGAGATATATTATTCCAACCAATCACATAATGATATTATATACACATGCGCTGCAATATAATGAGACATTTATCATATTATAACCCAATAAAATAGATGGATTTGATAAACATCATATCATAAACCCAACAATAAAAAGTTTATCAAAAAAATTATTAATATAATAACATCTATAATATTTTCATGTTTCAAACTCGTTTCTTCAATGATTAACCTGTGAAAAGTTGTGGGTTTCATAAGCATATTACTCGGGGGAGAGAAGCAGGTGGCATAAACATCATTCCCTCAAAATATAAAAAATTATGATAAAGAATTAAAAAAGTACCAATAAGATCATATCCTCCTTATATCATAACCTATAACAAAGTATGGAACCTTATATAGGGAATTATTTTGAAATATCACTTGGAACATTTCTTATGGAAAATAATCTTACCCTGAAAATAACTTTTTAAAACATGAATCATTTTCGAAAACCATTTCATTGAAAACCACATTTAAAATTATATATTTAATTATTTTAAAAACCTATAAATAATTTCTTCATGAAAATTTCCATTATTAATTAAAAAATTATATATAAGAAAATAAAACATTTTAATTGAAAATAACCATGAAATCATATAACAGGGGCTTACAAACAATTCTAATAATTGTTTCTATAAAAATACATTGAAAACATATAAATAATGAATGAATTTTTTTTTAAGAAAATTAATTAATAATATATTTTTAGAATTATTTAAAATTCATTTTTAATAAAATTTGTTTTTTATTTTCATAAAAAAATCTGTTTTAAAAGAACACAGATTTCCAAATAAAAAGTGAAAATATTTTTATCTTTGTTAAAAAAAAAATTTATCATATTAGGTACAAAAAGAGCAAGTATGTGGTAATAATACATTAATATATCATGGATAACCATAGGATATGAAAATTCATGATTTTTCTTGAGATACATATTATAAAAATTTATCAATACAATAATAATCCTAAATAGTACCAATAACTGATGAGATTGTAGCTGTAAATTATTATCACATTATTAACATTTAACCATATCCCCTATGAAATAAAGACATCAAATAAAGGAAAAAATATAATTAAATAATATATTCATGGTTTTACATGTCAAAGGGTAGTATAAAAACCTAAATGAGAAATATCGATGCATATCATAGCAGGTCTCTCAAAAATTGAAAATTGAGACCAAATTAATTTACTGATGTAGTAACATTTGAAAAATAAACCCCATGGTAGAAATATCATAATATTTATATTTGAATTCACAAAAATTAATTTATATGAATCATAAAATACATTCATTTGTAGTATATACACCACACAAAATAAATGAGTATTGAATCAGGCATAAGTCTCACATAAATAAAAGTGAGATAAGAAAACTATCCCTGGTTGAGTAACGTGAGAATAATGATACCCATGAAATAAAAAAATAATTAAAACATTTAATATAATTAAATAAAGGCAATTAATGATATTATTTTACATCCTTCATCATATACACCACATAAAATACATAGGTGCTGATTATGGAATTTATCACATGAATATAAGAAGGTGAGATGAAATACTCTTATCATAAGTCATAAATTTCTTCTTAAACTTGAAAAAATCTTGTATAATAAATATATGATTATTATAAATAAAAAAATTACCATATTATTATATATCACCCCATATATGAAATTATTATTTCCTAATATTATATATTTATAAAAAAATCTATGTTATATTTATGTTTCAGGTAATAACTACTTTGTCTTTTGTACAAGTTTTTACATGATATTCTTGATCGTATTACATATATTATGATTTAAATATTAAAATAATGTAAAATATGATATTAATATAATATATATTATTTATATATGGATATATAATGAAATCTAAAATATATATATAGGAAATGGAAAACACCATTCATGGAGATAGTAGGTCATATGTACGCATGAATGATATTTCAATCTTCATGGACTTTTGAAAAAAATAACATAAAAGAAATATTTTTATACATATATACATATATGATATCATTAAAGCAGAATTATTATGTTATATATATCACATAAATTTTGTAAAATCATCTTTAATACATTTAATGTAATGTGTAAACTGGTCACATTGCTTTGAAGAGGTGGTAGTCCACACGTCCACAAACAAAGTTATCATTTTAAAAAAATGTAAAAAATGAAGACATGTGTTATATAATAATTAAATAAGAATAAATAAATAATAAATATAATATATATAATTTTATAATATAACTTCCATCATTATTCCCAACCCTGAAAGGTGGAAATGGAAGAATGAAGGACATTAGTTCGCGAGTGGCTAGTACATTGTACACAAGAACGATGATTGTGTATACTATTTAATGGAAGTTTTTGTTATTGTAAGCCAAAAAATATCATAAAAACATATGAGTATTTTTTTTATATTATTATATTATATAATAATGATATTATAATAATTTATGATGTGAAGAAAGAAATAAAATGAAAGTGCTTGTTGAAGGATGTTTCCTCATCTTTGGGAAAATCCTTTTGGTTTGACCAAAAGAACTAAGTTGGTTTTCTATTCCCAAATAAAGTAATGTACATTGAGAAGAGGTAATTTGGTAACTTTTGTGGGTAGGGGTTCTACAATCTAATCATATTGATATGTGTAAAGATGTGAGGAGAAGTGGATTCCTTTTATAAGTTCGGAAAAGGACACATTAAGTATTCTAGATAATATTGGAGTTCTCCCATATTTTACTTTCCCCCTAAAGTTTACAAATATATATTTCTAGATTTATATATTTGTAATGGTAAAACTATGTGTAGAAAAAAATTTATAAAAATGTTTATAGTCCTTTTACACATATTTTCCATGTTTGGTTGTTAAATAAGCACCCCTTTCCTTAATTAATGTAGTTATTTTCAATTACCATCGCTATTCATCTCAGAAAAATTAATTTTAAATTGATAGAAATTATAAATTACTCTGATTAAAATAATGGAATACTTTTTTTCTATATCTAATTACCTAACATGAAATAATTAATTTTAAATTAATCTCGCAGACTTGATGGGACGATGAGTTTTTAAAGTGAAAATGTTCGAAAGGTAGAAATGTTTTAATAACCAATTTCAAAGGTAAATTTGTTAAAAATTCCTAATTTTTTTATGTACAATTAGTCTAAATCTAATTTAACTATATAAAAATATTAAACCAAAAAGTAGTTTACAATTAAAATTTAGTATCTTTTCATTATTCTTCCAAAAATGTAACCGTTCTCAACGATAAAAAAATATCACCCAAAGTATATTTTTAAATATAGATTTATAGAAATGAGGTTTGTTTTCTGTAATATAAATTAAAAAAGTTTCAAAATTTTATTTTAAAAGGGTTCTCCATTAAAAGGAGGTAACATTACTATTTAGAAAAACACATCTCTTTATTTGAAAAATTAGATTTATTCTTATCTTATGCCTGTGAAACCTTTAGGATAAGTGTAAAAAAATGATTAAATATATAATATATAAATTTTATTTAAAACATTAATCCATATTGTTTTCTTAAATCTAGTGATTTAAAATGATGTTTATACATATAAAAACATTTCTTAGAAACTGAATTTCTTTATATTCAAGCATCTCTTGCTTTTTTTCTAGATAATTGACAACTAATGCATTCACTTTATAAACATTATTCAATGATATTTTCAAAATTTAGTTAATATTATTCATAAATCCATTATAATTTCTAAGAGACAACTATGAAAATATTTTAACAATAATATTAATTGTATGATGTTGTTTGGTAAAACTAGGTCTTGCATGTAATGAATGATATCGAAGTAACTCGGAACTGTGTATAAAAAGAGCCAAACATAGTGTTGTTTGTACCATAAGTCAATATATGTGTTTTTTGTAGCATAAATTCCTCTCAGTTTTTCATATAGAAAACTAATAACTTCACACTCTCATATAACATATGTTATATTCTGTGTTTTGTGAAATGAGAAATATTTGAAAGAATAAATTAAATTGAAAAAAATATTTCAAAAAATCTCAGGGAAGTCCAAAAAATCATTTGGTTTTTTATTAGAAAATGGTTTCTTCATAGTATGTACATTGAGGAATTATTTAATGGTTTTAAATAGGCCCCTAGAGATAGGTATTCTAAATTGGATTTTTGTTTACGGAATATGAATATTGGAAAAGGTAAATTTGACATTAACATTTACAAAATATAAATGTTAAAAGGTTCTATCATAGACATTGTTTAGGTGGATAACATCATATTTTATTGGGAAATGGATGGTTTATGTAAAAAGTTTTCTGAGAATATTAAATGATATTTTGATTTTTCCATTCTTGGTCTGATGACATGTTTTTCAGGTTTTCATATTGAACAGAATCCAAATTCTATATTTATATCATAATAAACTTTTGATATCAAGTTTCTAAAATGGTTTGTAATGGAAAGTTCATAAGAATATTTAAAACCCATTTCAGTTGGAACTAAATTATCCATTTATGATGTTGGAAAAGGTGATGATCAAGATTGTTTTAGAAAAATCATGGGTATCCAGCTATATCTAACATCATCAATTTTCAATATAACTTATAACGTAAATTTATGTTATATATTTCATTTAAAAATAGATTATTACTTTATGGATTCTATGATAAATATATGATATGTGAATGGAAATATAAACTATTGGATTCTATACATACATTGCGAAGATTAAAAATTATGGGGTTTTATGGATGTTGAGAGGTAGGTCATTGTTAAAATTGAATATCAACATCAAGTTGAACTATATTTCTAGGAGTAAGTTGTGGTTGTTTTTATAGAGAGAAGTATAATTTTTTAAAAATGATCATGACTAAAGAATAATATGTTTTATCTACACATTCATGTACACATATTACTTGGATTCAAATACATTTGGTAGATTTGAAAATTAAGAGTGAGAGAAAACTAAAAATTTCATTTTGTGGTAAAAGTTCTATTTGTTTTCGAATAATGATGTAAAACATTCAATATCAAAGAATATTAATATTCAATGAAAATGTGTCAAGTAGATATATCAATCTCGTATACATTTCTAAAAATTATTAGGTTGCGGATATTTTCACTAAAGTAATTCAAAGAGAGGGGTTTGTTGAGTTGAGGAAAATACATCATGTGGATCCCTCTAATCACATATTAATACTACATAAAGGTACCTTATTATTCAATATCATTTATTTGTATTGTTCTAAAAAAGCATGGAATGGATGGAGAAGTCATATTCATCATGGATTTAATTTATTTCTATGATGATGAAAGATGATGAATTAATTGAGGGGGATCCTTCATGACGTTTGAATAAAACACACCCACTCTCATCCCTCATTATAAATTTTATTTATTTATGGATGTTATTTATTGTTGAAATGATAAGAAAAGGGGAATTTGTTCTTTTGCAAGTAAATTTTTTTATATGCTTGATAAAGTGTTTAGGATATTTCTAAAAATTATTTCACATTCTAGGATATATAAAATACATGTTAGACACCCTTGGATTTATCTCTCCTAATTTATACCTTGAGTAAACCCATTTTGACATAGATTTTTTTAACTATTGGAACTTTTCCACTTATAATGTGATTTCATTACTTATTTTATGAAAATATGTTAATTAGCACTACAAAAGAAAAATTAACTACGAAAATCCCAATTAACTTTTGGTTTTTATTACCATCGAGGGGGTGTAATGATGATAAACACATATTGAATTTTATTTGAGGGGACCCAAAAAAAAGAAATAAAATGGGGAGATTGGTGAGTCAAAGTGTATAATTTGTTTTCTCAGTTTCTCAATATGAGTTTGGTGGGTTTGGATGTGGTGATCATTACTTTTGAAGTTTATGGTTTTATCTTATTAAAATGGATGAAATGCTTGGAATAATCATGTTGGAAAAACATGACCATTTATTATTTTGTTATTAATTAGGAAATTCATGTTCTAAAGATACTTGACACTGCTTCAAAAAGATGAATTTCATGTAATTATTTTTTTTCATGAAGAATACATTTGAGAATAAAATAAGATAGGGGAGACATTTTTAAGAGTTATTTATATATGGATTTACAGGTATAAATTTTTCTTACTCTTCATTTATTGTTTATTGAAAATAGGGGCCAACCCTCTAATCCAGCCTAGGCCAAGTCAACCACGACCACATCTAGGACTCAGAGGACAACAATAGTTGATGGAAGCATCCCAGACCATCATGAAGCTGGCCAGGTACTCTTATAGGTCTACAGAAGTCCCCCCAAGAACAAGGGGAATGGTATGTCAATAGTTTTATGTACACGGTCCATATATCGTGTGTCAGCTAGCGTGTAGAGCATGGATTGGAGTCCCATAGGACAAAATCTAGGTGGTGAAATATTTTAGGGGGACAAATGTTTTCATGTTCTGTCTTCAGAAAAGCACTATGTGAGTAATGATATATGTGTCCCCAAATAATGGGTTACGACCATGTAGTATGCAACCATGAAAAAATTTATATGCAAATAAAGGATTATTGAGGGGGATGGTATGGAGATTTATTATATAAAATTGCATCACACGTGACATTTATTACGGGAAAATAAATTATGTATAATTTTTTTGAGTTATCAGGGTGGTGAAATTATATTTTATATATGGACATGAATTAAAATAATTTTCAAATATTATTAAAAAATTATATGAAGATATGAATATAAATTTCTATGTAGATATGATTATAAATTCATTATGAAGATTATATTTGTATACCATTAAAATTTATTATAATGCATTGCATGTCAGAAAAATTATCATGGGATACCTACTTAAATAATTGGTGAATAATTGATTATAAATACTTGGTTGTTTCCCTTGTAGAAGTGTGAGATACATGTGTGGAATATTTCGAGATAATGTGGGTGCTTTGAAGTGCATAGAAAGAATTCTATGAAATTGTTTTATATCTCATAGGGCTGATATCAGATTTCAATGCAGAAATGTAATGTGTAGAAAGTATGGTGTAGCAAAAATTTACTATGATATAATTATTTTTATCACATAATGCCCAATTTGTAATCTACATGAGAAGTATATATTTGGAGAATTAAAAAGACATATTTTGAGGAAGAACCAGTTCATTCATTCTCTTTATAAAGTGAGAATATGACATTTTATCTATCATGAAGGATCAAAATAAATTTTCTTTATCAATTTTTGTAGAAGAATCCAACATTTTATGTGATATTTTTTATTTTATTTTTTTGAAATCATTTTTTAACTGAAAATGTGAAACAACTGTTCTAGTGTGACTCTATAATTCATTGTTCGGCTTCATGATAGTGAAAAAATGCATGTTGAAACAAATTTTGATTATAGTGGAGAATAAGTAATAGGGTAGTGTAACCAAACATATGATGGAGTATTATTTTATTGAGACAGAACCTTATAAAAATATATATTTTCAGTGCCACTAATATTTACACAATTCAGGATAGGCTAAGTTGTCATAAGAGTAGATGAAATCCTAACATGATAGTAGAGTTTAATTTAAAAAAATTGAAATTTAAAAAAACACCAATGATTAAAACACACATCTATGTGGTGCAACTCCACCTTAAAACATTATTTTTATATCCATTTTAGGATCTATCTTTTATTTGTTTTATGGTCTGAATGTTACTAAAGCATTAATAGATTTCTGTCTCAAATTGACTTATATTGTACATAAGTTTGTTATAAACCTATCTTCTTCTATGAAGCATATATTGTAACACTCCCCAAATGATAAAGGGTTAAATGACTAAATGATATGACTCATGTCAACAAGGTGAACCTTCCTTTTCGGGAGCCTATTTGATTAGAACTTCACAGTTAAGTGTGCTTAGCCTGGAGTAGTGATCAGGATGGGTGACCTTCTGGGAAGTTTCCCAGGGTGTGTGTGAGTTAGGAAAAAGCACACTAGAAAGGACATGTGTTGGCATGTGGGAACTGTCATTAGTCAGATGACCCGTTCGGGCATGTGGGTGGACCCTAGGGTGGGCCTCACGTGTTTGCAGGGGCAACTGGTGGTACCTGGTAGGCCAGGACCCAACGACCTTGTTAAGGTGGGGTGTCTGTGTTGTCATCAGGACCTGGTTGTCATATTTGGTATCAAAGGAGGAACCCAGCCTTCAGTGTGGTGCACTACCTGGGTTGAGATGTAGGTCCCACAATGAGGAAGTTGTGCTCTAAATGGGAGGTGATTGTAACACCACCAAATGATAAAGGGTTAAATGACTAAATGATATGACTCATGTTAACAAGGTGCACCTTCCTTTTTGGGAGCCTATCTGATTAGAACTTCATAGTTAAACATGTTTGGCCTGAAATAGTGATCAGGATGGGTGACCTTCTGGGAAGTTTCCCAGGGTGTGTGAGTGAGGACAAAACACACTGGAAAGAACCAGGTTGTCACATTTGGTATCAAAGGAGGAACTCAGCCTTAAGTGTGATGCACTGCCTGGGTTGAGATGTAGGGGAGGTCATATTTGGTATCAAAGGAGGAACCCAGCCTTCAGTGCAGTGCACTGCCTGGGTTGAGATGTAGGGCCCACAATGAGAAAGTTGTGCTCTAAATGGGAGGTGATTGTAACACCACCAAATGATAAAGGGTTAAATGACTAAATGATATGACTCATCTTAACAAGGTGCACCTTCCTTTTTGGGAGCCTATCTGATTAGAACTTCATAGTTAAACGTGTTTGGCCTGAAATAGTGATCAGGATGGGTGACCTTCTGGGAAGTTTCCCAGGGTGTGTGAGTGAGGAAAAAACACACTGGAATGAACCTGGTTGTCACATTTGGTATCAAAGGAGGAACCTGGTCTTAAGTGCGATGCACTGCCTGGGTTGAGATGTAGGGCCCACAATGAGGACGTTGTGCTCTAAAGGGGAGGTGATTGTAACACCACCAAATAATAACGGGTTAAATGACTAAATAATATGACTCATGTCAACAAGGTGCACATTCATATTCGGGAGCCTATCTGATTAGAACTTCATAGTTAAGCATGCTTGGCCTGGAGTAGTGATCAGGATGGGTGACCTTCTGGGAAGTTTCTCAGGGTGTGTGTGAGTGAGGACAAAGCACACTGGAAATGACATGTGTTGGCCTGTGGGAACTGTCATTAGTCAGATGACCCGTTCGTGCATGTGGGTGGACCCTAGGGTGGGCCCCACGTGTCTGTAGGGGCAACTGGTGGTACCTGGTAGGCCAGGACCCGACGGCCTTGTTAAGGCGGGGTGTCTGTGCTGTCACCAGGACCCGGTTGTCACATTAATGTAATTCATTGGAGTTATTTTATAATAATTTTAGAGACATGAAAATTTTATTGAAATGACATGTGTTGGCCTATGGGAACTTTCATTAGTCAGATGACCCGTTCGGGCATGTGGGTGGACCCTAGGGTGGGCTCCACGTGTCTGTAGGGGCAACTGGTGGTACCTGGTAGGCTAGGACCCGACGGCCTTGTTAAGGCGGGGTGTCTGTGCTGTCACCAGGACCCGGTTGTCACATTAATGTAATTCATTGGAGTTATTTTATAATAATTTTAGAGACATAAAAATTTTATTGAACTTTTCACCGTCTTTTACCCACCTCTTAGGAGAATTTGCAAATTTAAATAAAACTTAATTTTATCGCTTCTATGAGTGGAATTTCGAAAATCCGATAGACACGGTTAATATCAAGGACTAAAATGTGGTTCAATGAGATGAAAATAATTTGTGGTGAATAGTAAATTGTTAAGGCGGGGTGTCTGTGTTGTCACCAGGACCCAGTTGTCACATTAATGTAATTCATTGGAGTCATTTTATAATAATTTTAGAGATATAAAAATTTTATTGAACTTTTCACCGTCTTTTACCCACCTCTTAGGAGAATTTTCAAATTTATAGAAAACATAATTTTATCACTTCTATGAGTGGAATTTCGAAAATCCGAGAGACACTGTTAATATCAAGGACTAAAATGTGGTTCAATGAGATGAAAATATTTTTTGGTGAATAGTAACTTTTTACTTTTATTTACCACAGTTAAAAGTAAATAGGATAATTAAGGGTAAAAATGATATTATTATTACCCTAACACATGTCCTAATTCTATTGGATAAGATTAATTCGACCAAAAAAACCTTAGGAATAACATATGACCATTTAGGTCCACTTGGATTAGATTAGGACATTTAATATTATTTTATTTAAAGAGTAGTCAAAATAGTTAAAATCAATGTTTAATAACTAAAACATTTTTAATATAGGGTTATACAAAAGATAAATTCGACTATAAATATTCAATAGAAAGCTAAAAATATTTCCTAAATAATGGTAGTTTATTTATAATTTTTAGACTTTAAATAATTTAATTTATTTATGACCCAATGATGATGCAGTAATTACCTTATTAAGGAAATATTAACATAATTGATATTATAAATATCCAAATAAATGTAATTTGAGACTTTTTATGAATTGCACTAATTTTATAGGTTAATATGACATATTAGTATTGATTTAATTAACTCTCTTCGAACTAATCATGCTGTTATGATTTTCACAAAAATCAAGTACCAAATAGTGTCAAAATTGTCATCAAATAGTTTTTTAAACAAATATTATATTATTACTTGTTATTTTATTCCTCAAAATCTAAGGTTTGGAAAAATTACTTAGATAATGTTATATATATTAATAATAAACAACTTGGGGTTCGTTTGGATTTTTATAGTAAGTTTATTAGCCTTATAGTGTAATAAAACAAGAAGACATGGTAAAAGTAAAATTATTTAACTTAAAGTTAAATCTAAATGATAAGGTTAAAATTGAAACCTAAACTTGTATAAATTCTATTGGATGAGATTATTTCTACCCAACCCCACCTTAGCTTAGAAATAAATCAATTTTCAGCTATTAAAAACCGAATATGACTTTATAATAAAATAATATTTTTACTTTTTCCAAAGGTGCCCCTCTCCTCCCTTATAAATGGGCACCTCGTACCTCTCTTCCTCACACCACTTTGAACCTTAAATCTCTGCCAACCCCTACCAATTTCTCTTATCCACTTCCCTAGAAACATCCTAGAGGTCCTTCTCTTCTTCAAAGACCATCTATAGTGCTCTAAGAGAAGATTAAGAAGAGGCACATCAAAGAAGAGGTAATGTCTGTTACCGATTCTTTCAACTTTATTTATTCTTCTACTTCTTCTTCATTAGTTGTTTCATTATGAAGTAATAATTTCATTATCACTAATATACTTATATGTTATTATAAGTATGAAACAACTCTATTTCACCATCTATCCATCCTACGAAAAACAAAATCACCGCGCATGCGTAGGTACGGAATACCGTCTCCACGCCGTGGTGTAATATATTTTCCCCCACCACCTTACATGGATGGGTATAATGGTGTAAAGATTAACTATATATGATTATTGTAATGTGATGTTGGTTCTGAAATAGTATGCATACACTTCAATACAATTCCACGATCATGGGAATGATATCTTCGCTCGTGCGTACGTACGGCCTACCGTCTCCACGATGTGATGCGACTCATTCTACATGATCTTCATTGCATAATGATTATATAAATGAATTTAATGAATAAATATGATATATATTACACTAATACCCTTCTGTAAATGAGTTATCTATAACCTAAAATAAGAATAAGAATTTATTCGACAAAACACGCATAAGAACAAAAAGCAATAAACACCCAAATAACTAGTAACAATGAAATATTACTAATAAGAAGCTAAGAATATGAACACATATGATATCATAACAATGATTATGATTCTGGAATAAGTCAATAACATTATTTAAATCATTATACAGCAGGTTTGGACACGTACGAAGAAAATCGGACCTAAGGTAAGGGAAAATCTCAAAATCTCAATTTTTATCTGAGATTGTTTATACTTCGGTAATTAATGGGGCATATTTATCATCCAAATCCATGTTTCATCAATATTTAATATTATTTATATCCTCTTAAAATTTTATAAATCCAATTTTACCCATTGGTATGTTTTTAGTAAAAGATATTAAAGGAATCTTTTGTCGTTTTTAGTATGAGGTACTTTATTTTGACTTTTCTGGCCGAAGTAAGAGAAGAATGTTTTTGTTTAACTTATAAGACATGAATGCATTTTTAGAACATTATTTCCATGAAGCTTCCTTTACAAGTTTTCATGTTTATTTTTAATCAACTTTTATTAGTTTAAAATTGTATGACATGTTAAGAAAGGAAAAATGTTTTTGAAGTAGAAAGGATATTTTCCTCAAGAATGGAGTTCAAGTGTTTTATAAAAATTATTTTCCATCTAAGATAATATAGGGTTTTGTTTCTATCCCTATTTTTATATTTATTTGATTATGTAATGATGGAATATATTTTATTATGTCCTTTTATCTTATTTGTATTATGTTATGATGGAATTATTTTTAAGAATCCCATTTTTATTACATGGGTTATGCTATGATGTATGATTTATGACTTTGTAGCACACAAAAGAATGGTTTACATATGAGATGGGTGGGACCTATATCTCCCTCAAATGAATTGGGTAAATATTTATATCCCATGAGATAGACATGGCTGGGATGGCAGGTGAATTTGGTTTGGTGAAACAGGACTGAAACGAGGAGTGAACTCGGTTCAGAAATGTACTTTGTCCGCTAATATAGTCTTGGAAATGAGTCTTGACTACTAAGAAATGATTCTCTATGATTATGTGTGTATTCCACAATGTTTCATGTTTTATGTTATGATTATTGAGATTACATTTCACTATTATGATTTATCCCATGTTAGAAATTATGATCTCTTTTGCAGGTTATGATTTCCAAAATGTTATGTTCTTATGAATATGATGTGATTTATATTTCTTTTGTTTACCCTTACTGAGCATTCGAGATCACCCTTTTGTATGTTTTCTTTCCCCAGGTCAGGAAGAAGGTTATTAATTAGGATATGCCAAAAGGGACTCTAGATATGATGAAATAAATGGGAGACAATGTTGATGCTTTATGAACGAGTTGTTTATGTTTCCCAGTTTCTAAAGACACTATACCTATACGGTCCTACCATGGTATTGTTATATGTTATAATAAGTATGCTTCAATTCTGAATTAATAACAATGTATGTAAAGTATGGGTCGTTATATTTGGTATCATAGGAGGAACCCTGCCTTAAGTGTGGTGCAATGTCTGGGTTCAGATGTAGGGACCACAACGAGGATGTTGTGCTCTAAAGGGGACGTGATTGTAACACCCCAAATGATAAAGGGTTAAATGACTAAATAATATGACTCATGTCAACAAGGTGCACCTTATTTTCCGGGAGCCTATCTGATTAGAACTTCACATTTTAGCATGCTTGTCCTTGAGTAGTGATCAGGATGGGTGACCATCTGGGAAGTTTCCTAGGGTGTGTGTGAGTGAGGAAAAAGCACACTGGAAAGGACATGTGATGGAATGTGGGAACTGTCATTAGTCAGATGACCCGTTCGGATGTAAAGACCCGGAAATTTCAAAGAAAATTTTTTCTTAATTTTCTTTGGAATTTTTCAAGAACACAGTTTCTGACAGCGCCTGATTCTGAGGCCTGGTGTGCCCGGAATTAATTTCCGAAGTTTAGCTCGGGTACGTTCAGTGAACGAACGAGCGGGAATTCCTATCTTCTGAACCGGTGCTCGGAATCGAATTCTGAGGGCACCGATGGAACCGTAGCGCCGGTAATTGCTTAGGAACTCATGTTCCAGAGTTGCGTTTACATGAGAGAAGTTGATAAAAATTGTGGAAGTTAAAAATAAAAATTTAACAGCAATTTTTATTTTCCTCTAAGTGTTTTTATCCTTTGGGAGGAAGTTGGGAAACTACCCAACTTCCCTTTGTAGGTTATGAAGTTGGTGGGGCCCACACGAACCCCACCCCTTCATATTCTTCAACTCTTCAACTTCTCTCAACTCACCATAAATTAAGATAACTTAAGTTATTAATGGAGTGAGTTAAGTGTGGTTATTCAAATTTTAAACTCTTGAAATTCAAAGGTTTTGTTGTGTCAATAAAATAAGTTAGGAACTTATTTTATGGGTTAGAACCATTGTTGCTTGGCAGGTTTTGGGGAGAAAAGCTAAGGAAAGCTAGAGTTCATCATCCTCTTCGACGAAGAACACGAGGAACGCGAAGAACGCATCGAACTACGTCGAATAACGCCGAGTCCTCGAAGACTGAATCTGCGACACCGATCCGCGACGCGATGTCTCTTTCCGCGACGGTTATACCGTGACGTTTTCTCTTCGACGAACCTACGATCAAGCTCCGCTCTTGAAACAAAGGTAGGGAATTGTTTATGAAATATTAATGAACCTCATGCTACTTCCTTCTAAATCAAAGAACGCGGATCAAATAAACATTAATTTGATCTGCGAAGATTATGTTGCAGGTTGGGATTTTATTTTGGTATTCTGTTATCTTTTGAGAAAAGAACGAAGAGCGCGGACCAACCAATTATGGGTTGATCTGCGGATCGTTCGTACATGTGGATCGATGTAGGGATTTAATTTTATTTATTTTTTTCATGAATACCAACTTGATGATCTTCGTGGATTTAAAACCAATTGTTATCAAATAATGCGAGGGGGTTGGACCGCAAAAACATGGCCGACCCTCCTCCTTAATTTTAATGTTGGTTCCTTTGTTGATTGAAACGGGAATGGTGTGTGCCGTCGCACCGCACAGAAGCATGCGACAAGGAATGCGTGGCACCATCGCGCCGCGTCGTGAAAAACAAACAAGGGTGCGACGCCGTCGCACCGCGTCGGAGAAACCCGAATACACCCGCGGTCGGAGTCGGGCCACGGCGAAGGGGTGTGGCGCCAGCGCGCCGCGCCGGAGAACCACGAAGACGGCGCGTTTCATTTTTGACGTGCGGATTGACGGGTGACGACAAACGAGGCCGAAAGGTAATTTTGAGGCCTCTGTAGTGAAGGTCAGGTCCCGGGAGGACCATAGGCGAAGACGGCAGGAGAAACAGACCACCGGAGCGCATTTGGTGGTCCACGGAAGGCGGCGCCGGCGCGCCACGCCGGAGCGGCGGCGCCGGTGACCGGCGGCGGTTGCTGCCAGCATCAATCAGCGGCGAAGGGGGGGGTGGCCGCGCGCAAGCTCGCCGCTCCGCGGCGACCGCTCGGCCGTGGCCGGCCGGTCGGGCCGGACCGGGCCGGACCCGGGTCGGTCCGGGCCCAGACCCCCCGTTTTCGGACCACTATCGGTCAAATGCCCATATCTTGAGATTTAGACCTCCGATTGGCGCACCGTCAGCGGAAAAGCGATCCTTGGATCGAGACGGTAGTTTCGGTATATTACACCCAAGGTTTTGGAGAACTTTGGGTATGGCTGGGTTGGTTCGTACACGAAACCAACCGTGCCCTCGGAGCGGAAACGCTCATATCTTGAGCTCCGGACGTCCGATTGATGTGTTGTATACTTTGATGGATTCCTCTAACTGAGATAGATCTTTTGGCTTACTTCGCTCGAGGTTTGGATGTCGTCGGAGTGCGGTCGGGTTGGTTCACTCACGAAACCAACCGGGCCCCTCGAACGAAAAAGCCAATAACTCACAGACCGGGCGTCTGAATGACACACCGTCAGTTTCGTTGAATTCCTCTTTATGAGACGGAACTTTTGGCATACTTCGCCCAAGTTTTGGACGCAGTTGGAGTATGGCCGGGTTGGATTGTACCCGAAATCCAACCGGGCCCCTGGAACGGAAAAGCTGATATCTTACAGACAGGACGTTCGTTTGACGAACCGTCAGCGGCGTTGATGATCACATTGAGAAATGGTCCCTATGAGTATACCCTATGAGAGTTCTGGGTACAGTTGAGATATGGCCGGGATTGGTTAGCTCACGAAACCAACCAGGCCCCTAGGACGAAAAGTCCAGTAACTCACAGACCGGGCGTCCGATTGATGCGCCGTATGTTGCGTTAAGACCCCTATGACGAGGCGGTCCTTTGAGATACTTATTCGTGGGACTTTGAGATACTTGGATTATCGACTTGTAGCTCGTGGAGCGGACCCTCCCAGAGACGAGGGTGTAGAGTACGGAGACCGTGTAGCCGACTGAGACCCGACGACTGCTTGACCGACTCGACTTGGAGTGAGTCGACTAGCCCAGTGGACGGAACACTACTTTGTGAGGTGCAGACCCATGGAGGACAGAACACTACCTGTGTGACAGTGCAGACCCGCGGTACTCGTCCGGAGATTACCTCAGTAGGCTACTAGGGGGTGTGGACTACTGTGTTTGGGTGGGAGACCCCGGCGGGAAGCACTACTGTGTTTGGGTGGCTGACCCACGGTACTCGACAGGAGGAGTACCTCAGCAGTCTTCGGTTAGTGAGAAGTACCTCGGAGTCGTGATAGGACCACTGTACACTCCAGAGATGGAGCTCTTCAGCAGTTACGGTTTCGATAATGAAAATCCTGGTTTGAGCTGAGTCAATGATCTTTGTGTTTTTTCATGATTGAGATGGGTTACTTGATAACTTAGGTATATGTATAGGCATATACCTGGGTAGTGGTTATCCGTTGATTTCATAATCCTGGTGTTTTCTTATGAATGAGATGGGTTACTTGATTTCTTAGGTATATGTATGGGCATATACCTAAGTAGAGGTTATCTGTTGAGATATTCTTTGTGGTTATCCTTGTTGGATTTAGTGAGACCTTAAGGGTCTCGGGGTCCCTACTGAGTATTATTATACTCACCCTAGCACGGTCTTTTCCCGCACCTCGTTGTGTTGGTTGCAGACGATGGGCAGTGCTGACAGAGGATGAGTGTTTGAGGACTGGACGGTACTCGGAGGTGGACTACACGACGAGTCAGTACCAGGAGGTGGACTACACGACGAGTCAGTATCCAGAGGTGGACTTCATGGCGAGACGACACTCGGAGGAGGTTGAAGGGTGAGAGCGTTGTGGAGGCTATCTGTACCTACCCTTCAGGTAGGATTCGTGGTGGACGATCTAGGAGCTAAGCCATCTGTACCTACCCTTCAAGTAGGATCCGAGGAGGATGACCCAGGAGCTGCTTCCGTTCTTCCAGCTATTGTCTTTTCCTATTGTACTTTGTTCAGTTGTAGTTGTACTTTCATTTGGATTTTTATTCTGGCCCATTTACCTTTCAGCACTTCTCTTTGTACTTAGTGTTTTACTTCCGCTTGTACTCTGTGGTGTTTTGTTACTTTTATAAAGGCAATGCCTTCCCATTTATCGGGATTTATGCCTTGGTGCTAGTCGCCAGCCCCTGGCCTATGGAAGGCGGGCTTGGGGTAGTCACGGCATGGGCCTCGAGGACAAGTCGTGACAAATTGGTATCAGAGGAGTTCGGTTCTACCG
Source organism: Viscum album (assembly GCA_963277665.1). Lineage (NCBI taxonomy): Eukaryota > Viridiplantae > Streptophyta > Magnoliopsida > Santalales > Viscaceae > Viscum > Viscum album. The sequence goes on along the minus strand of OY728119.1, from coordinate 761,921,274 downwards.
CAGAACTTATGACTCTGATATTTTCTTTTCTGTGAAGCAATAGTGTTAAGAGTACCAAGTGTGTTTTTTAATTCAGGGAGTCCAGTGTTGGTGCGGGCGACCGACGTATCCATACACCAGGACCCTGACAACTGATTTCCGACTTTGTGCATGAAAACACTGATTGCGTGTGTGTTTCCAGAAAGTTTTAAAGTCAGCTCAAACCAGGTCAGCTCACCAGGTATAAACGTTGACCATGTCGCATCTGTTCAGGATGTCTCCACGCAGACAGTCAGTTGGAGTTCTGAGAGAGTACTCGATGACAGCTCACCGAGCGATGAGGCTCTCGTGCAGGTCCATTTTTACTATGTTGGCACCCTCGGGTGGTGTACCAGCAGCACCACCACCTGTCGGGTAGCAGATGCCAACAGCTATACTAGAAAATTGTGCACGCTGGCAGAGCACGTAGCACGAGTTCCAGCAGTAGAGGCCTCCGAGGTTACGAGGTGAGACAGATTCCCAGACAGCAGAGCAGTGGCTGGAGGCGATTGCTAGAGTTTTCTGCCTAGCTGAGACATCAGTAGAGTGGATGGTGGACTTTTCCACTAGTGTTTTCTAGTAAATGACCATGAGGATGGTCCGCAGAGTGATGAGGCTTTGGTACGTGGACCGATGTTCTAGATAGTGACTTGGGGTAGTGTGTCAGCTATACATCACTACCTGTTGGTCAGCAGTTACAACCGGTGGTACCGGAAGGTGACACGTGTAAGCTTACTACCTTACATGTGTTCTAACATCAGATACCCTCAAGTTCAGAGGTGAACCTGACTCATAGGCGGCTGAGGACTGGATTGAGGAGGTGGCCGAGAGTTTTCTAGAGCTTATACAGTTTCGGCGGGACGACGTGTCGGTAGCTGAGAATTCATCGAGGCGTACCGAACATACCGGGTACTCGATGGATGTGTTTCGATCAGTGCAATAGAGGTCGAACCTCTGAGCATGGTATGTTTAATGAATTTCGAGCCAGCACCTTTTCGCTATGCATTCCTACTTAGGATAGGGTGATAGATGGAACCTTTGTGGTTGAGAATTATTTGCTGATCGAATACAGCCAGAGAATGTTAGAAGTTTGGAAAGTAGGAAACTGACGCCAGTCTCGGAGACTTGGGCATGTAAAATGTTTCAAGAAGAGGAAATGTTAAGGACAGATGAATCTTCAGAGCAGCAGACATGGAGGCAGATCTAGGAGAGCATCTTGTGGTGGTGTACATTTCAACATGTTACCATCACCCACCTTTGTAGTTCCCGCTAGACTCAGGGAATTGGAGAGCAGGGAAAGAGAGTAGCTGCTTGCGGTCATGGAGTGCAACCAAAAAGGGCTCTAAGGATGATTCGAAGTGCGGACTTTGTCTTCTACTAGCTGTCGTAGCCACAGACATCGAAACAAATCATCCCTTCCTTCCATGAATCTAGTCCCATACCTAGATTTTCCGGTTAAGCCGTTGACTTGACCCTCACGTCTAGAGATACCTTTGGGAGGAGACTCAATAGTCACACTTACGCCGAAGGTGTGATCTGACCCTTGAGGCGAGAGTCTCGGTTGGGACCTCTTGGTGGCAGCGTCGAGGCCTTACGACGTTAGTTTGAGTATGAATTTGGAAATCACTATTCATATTCAAAATTGACGGTATTAGGCAAACGTCGGGATGGGTTTTCCTTGGTCGGCGAGAAGGAAACCCTAGGCAGCACAAGTTAAACTCGTGCACAGGAGGGTGCGACTGATCACTCTTGAGTCGGTCAACCTTACCCTCGTGGAAGCAGTCGTTTTGAGTTCCAGTTCTAATAGGAATTGGAGACCTCTGGAGTTCGAGGATGACGATCACGTTGTTATACGGGTCTCACCTCGACGAGGTTTACGGAGATGTAGCTGAGGCGGCGAGATATCTCCGAGGCTTAGTGGACCATTTCTATGTCTCTAGCTGGGTATTCGAGGTGGTTTACCGCTTCACCTTTCCACCTCAGTTGCACTGGGTGCATGAAATCTTTCATGTACCTCGGCTGAGGAGATGCGTTCTTGATCCTTCCCACATCATCGACCTCAGGAAGTTAGACGTCGATGACAGGGTGACATGCACGGAGGTTCCAGTGGGGATCGAGAATCGACAGTAGCAGATCCTACGAGGATAATCGATTCCTCAGGTGCACTTTTTTTGGCAGTACGGGAACCTCCAGGTGAGCACATGGGAGCAGAAGGCTCAGATGCGTGCTCTGTACCGCTTTTGTGACCCTTGTTTGTGTTGAAGCTTTACGAGGACGTAAATCCCTGAGGTGGGAGTAATGTAAACACTCGGAAATTTCAAGGAAATTTTTTTCTTAATTTTCTTTGGAACTTTACAAGAACACAGTTTCTGACGGCGCCTAATTCCGAGGCCTGGTGTGCCCGGAATTAATTTCCGAAGTTTAGCTCGGGTATGTTCAGTGAACGAACGAGTGGGAATTCCTATCTTTTGAACCGGTGCTCAGAATCGAATTCCGAGGGCACCGATGGAACCGTAGCGCCGTTAATTGCTTAGGAACTCCTGTTCCAGAGTTGCGTTTACATGAGAGAAGTTGATAAAAATTCTGGAAGTTCAAAATAAAAATTTAACAACATTTTTTATTTTCCTCTAAGTGTTTTTATCCTTTGGGAGGAAGTTGGGTAACTACCCAACTTCCCTTTGTAGGTTATGAAGGAGGTGGGGCCCACACGAACCCCACCCCTTCATATTCTTCAACTCTTCAACTACTCTCAACTCACAATAAATTAAGATAACTTAAGTTATTAATCGAGTGAGTTAAGTGTGGTTATTCAAATTTTAAACTCTTGAAATTCAAAGGTTTTGTTGTGTTAATAAAATAAGTTAGGAACTTATTTTATGGGTTAGAACCTTTGATTCTTGGGAGGTTTTGGGGAGAAAAGCTAAGGAAAGCTAGAGTTATTCATCCTCTTCGACGAAGAACACGAGGAACACGAAGAACGCATCGAACTCCATCAAAGAACGCCGAGTCCTCAAAGAACGACTCCACGAAACCGATCCGCGATGCGACGTCTCATTCCGCGACGGTTATACCGTGACGTTTTCTCTTCGACGAACCTACGATCAACTCCGCTCTTGAAACCAAGGTAGGGAATTGTTTATGAAATATTAATGAACCTCATGCTACTTCCTTCTAAATCAAAAAACGCGGATCAAATAAACATTAATTTGATCCGAGAAGATTATGTTGTGGGTTGGGATTTTATTTTGGTATTCTCTTATCTTTTGAGAAAAGAACGACGAGCACGGACCAACCAATTCCGGGTTGATCCGCGGATCGTTCGTACATGTGGATCGTTGTAGGGGTTTAATTTTATTTATTTTGTTCGTGAATACCAAATTGACGATCTTCGTGGATGTAAAACCAATTGTTATCGAATAACACGAGGGGGCCGGACTGCACAAACACGGCTGACCCTCCTCCTTATTTTTCATGTTGGTTCCTTTGTTGATTGAAACGGGAATGGCGTGTGTCGTCGCACCGCGCGGAGGCATGCGACAAGGAATGTGCGGCGTCGTCGCGCCGCGTCGTGAAAAACAAACAAGGGCGTGACGTCGTCGCACCGCGTCAGAGAAACCCGAAGACACCCACGGTCGGAGTCGGGCCATGGCGAAGGGGTGTGGCGCCAGCGCACCGCGCCAGAGAACCACGAAGATGGCGTGTTTCATTTTTGACGTGCGGATTGATGGGCGACGACAAACGAGGCCACAAGGTAATTGTGAGGCCTCCGCAGTGAAGTTCGGGTCCCGGGAGGACCATAGGCGAAGACGGTAGGAGAAACGGACCACCGGAGCGCGTACGGTGGTCCGCGAAAGGTGGCAGCGGCACGCCATGCCGGCACGGCGGTGCCGGCGACCGGCGGCGGTTGCCGCCGGCGTCAATCAGTGGCGAAGGGGGGGGGCGCGCACACCCTCGCCGCTCCGCGGCCGGCCGGGCGGGCCAGACCGGACCGAGCCGGACCGGGCCGGGCTGGGCCGGGCCCAGCCGAGTCGGACCCGGGTCGGGTCGAACCGGTTCGGGTCAACCCGGTTCGGGCCGACCCAGGGGGGGTCGGGCCGGGTCGGTCAGGGCCCAGACCCCCCGTTTTCGGACCACTATCGGTCAAATGCTCATATATTGAGCTTTAGACCTCCGATTGGCGCGCCGTCAGCAGAAACGCGATCCTTGGATCGAGACAGTCGTTTTGGTATATTACACTCAAGGTTTCGTAGAACTTTGTGTATGGCCGGGTTGGTTCGTACACGAAACCAACCGGGCCCTCGGAGCGGAAACGCTCATATCTTGAGCTCCGGACATCCGATTGACGTGTCGTCGACTTTGATGGATTCCTCTAAGTGAGACGGAGCTTTTGGCTTACTCAGCTCGAGGTTTGGATGTCGTCGGAGTGCGGTCGGGTTGGTTCGCTCACGAAACCAACCGGACCCCTGGAACGAAAAAGCCAATAACTCACAGACCGGGCGTCCGAATGACGCGCCGTCAGTTTCGTTGAATTACTCTTGATGAGACAGAACGTTTGGCATACTTCGCCCGAGTTTTGGACGCAGTTGGAGTATGGCCGGGTTGGATTGTACCCGAAATCCAATCGGGCCCCTGGAACGGAAAAGCTGATATCTTACAGACAGGACATCCGTTTGACGAACCATCAGTGGCGTTGATGATCACGTTGAGAAACGGTCCCTATGAGTATACCCTATGAGAGTTTGGGGTACAGTTGAGATACAGCCGGGATTGGTTCGCTCACGAAACCAACCGGGCCCCTGGGACGAAAAGGCCGGTAACTCACAGACCGGGCGTCTGATTGACGCGCCATCTGTTGCATTAAGACCCCTATGACGAGGCGGTCCTTTGAGATACTTCTTCGTGGGACTTTGAGATACTTGGAGTATCGACTTGTAGCTCGTGGAGCGGACCCTCCCAGAGACGAGCGTGCAGAGTACGGAGACCGTGTAGCCGACTGAGACCTGACGACTGCTTGACCGACTCGACTTGGAGTGAGTCGACTAGCCCAGTGGACGGAGCACTACTTTGTGAGGTGCAGACCCATGGAGGATGGAGCACTACCTGTGTGATAGTGCAGACCTGCGGTACTCGTCCGGAGAGTACCTCAGCAGGCTACTAGGGGGTGTGCACTACTGTGTTTGGGTGGCAGACCCCGGTGGGAAGCACTACTGTGTTTGGGTGGCTGACCCACGGTACTCGACAGGAGGAGTACCTCAGCAGTCTTAGGTTAGTGAGCAGTACCTCAGAGTCATGACAGGACCACTGTACACTCCAGATACGGAGCTCTTTAGCAGTTACGGTTTCGATAATGAAAATCCTAGTTTGAGCTGAGTCAATGATCTTTGTGTTTCCTCATGATTGAGATGGGTTACTTGATAACTTAGGTATATGTATGGGCATATACCTAGGTAGTGGTTATCCTTTTATTTCATAATCCTTGTGTTTCCTCATGAACGAGATGGGTTACTTGATAACTTAGGTATATGTATGGGTATATACCTAAGTAGAGGTTATCTATTGAGATCTTATTTGTGGTTATCCTTGTTGGATTTAGTGAGACCTTAAGGGTCTCGGGGTCCCTAATGAGTATTGTTATACTCACCCCTACACGGGCTTTGCCCGCACCTCGTTGTGTTGGTTGCAGCCGATGGGCAGTGCTGACAGAGGACAAGTGTTCGAGGACTGGATGGTACCCGAAGGTGGACTACATGAGGAGTCAGTACCCAGAGGTGGAATACACGACGAGTCAGTATCCAGAGGTAGACTTCATGGCGAGACGACACTCGGAGGAGGTTGATGGGCGAGAGCATTGTGGAGGCTATCTGTACCTACCCTTTAGGTAGGATCCGTGGTGGAAGATCCAGGAGCTGAGCCATCTGTACCTACCCTTCAGGTAGGATCCGAGGAGGACGACCCAGGAGCCGCTTCCGTTCTTCCAGCTGTTGTCTTTTCCTGTTGTACTTTGTTCAGTTGTAGTTGTACTTTCATTTGGGTTTGTATTCTGGCCCATTTACCTTTCAGAACTTCTGTTTGTACTTAGTGTTTTACTTCCACTTGTACTCTATGGTGTTTTGTTACTTTTATAAAGGCAATGCCTTCCTAGTTATCGGGATTTATGCCTTGGTGCTAGTCGCCAGCCCCTGGCCTATGGAAGCCGGGCTTGGGGTAGTCACGGCACGGGCCCCGAGGACTAGTCGTGACATCGGAGATGTGGGTGCACCCTAGGGAGGGCCCCACGTGTCTGTAGGGGCAACTGGTGGTACCTGGTAAGCCAGGACCCGACGGCCTTGTTAAGGTGGGGTGTCTGTGCGGTCACAAGGACCCGGTTGTCACATATATAAATCCCATTTATCATGTTTTATAAATAACTTCCATCATTTTGCAATATGTAATGGTTAATTGTATGTTATTCTTTAATGTGATCTATAGTTCAACCAAGGACAATGTTGTAGACGTTTGATGTAATAATATTTTTGTTTATCAAGGTTGTTTATCATTATTCTTTTGATGATGAAATACTTTATTCTATGTCTCAAGAAGAACATTAACTTTTTTCTACTCTTTTTTTATTCATATTATTTTTTATCCCATCACTCCCATCTCTTTTCTTAGTCTGTATACCAAAATTTGGTTATTAATGAAACCTGATGTTATTTCCTTCTTTGGTCAAAACCCCTTTTTCATTCCATATATTTTTTTTTGAAAACTATTTTCAAATTTTTCTTAATGTTCTACTTTGATTTTGAATTATTTTTTAGTATTTTTAATTTTTTCAATATTTTTAAAACGTAAAAAAAAATTCATTTTTAAAATAAGGATCATTTGGATTTTACATAAAATGGGATGGAAATATTTATTTTAATGTGTATGACAATTTCCACCATCATGTCCACTCAATAATTAAATTAATCCTTTGTAAGATTTAAGTATAATTTTCCACGAAAAGGATATCCAATTTTTTTTATGAATTACCATTTTTTTGAAATTTAATTTGAATAAAATGTTATATTCAACAAGAAATTTTTAAATCTTACATTACAAAATTTTAATATTATTTATAATGAATGGATTTTGAAAATGTTTTATATTAAATTTTTTTCAAAATAAGAAAGATTATATTCATCAAGAACTGTTTTAATTTTATTTTGAAGCATTATTTATATGTTTCATATGATATTTAATAACATATTTATCATTGTGTTGTGTGAAATTTTAGTTCTAGGAATGTGATATTCAATGTGAAATAGTTATTATCTTCAAGAAATGTTTCTAGTGATATTTAAAACTTATTTTCCAGGGTGTGTGTGAGTGAGGACAAAGCACACTGGAATGGACATGTGTTGGCCTGTGGGAACTGTAATAAGTCAGATGACCCGTTCGGACATGTGTGTGGACCCTAGGGTGGCCCCCACATGTCTGAAAGGGCAACTGGTGGTACCTGGTAGGCCAGGACCTGACGGCCTTGTTAAGGCAAGGTGTCTGTGCTGTCACCAGGACCCGGTTGTCACATATATAAATCCCATTTATCATGTTTTATAAATAACTTCCATTAATTTTCAATATGAAAAGGTTCATTATATGTTATTCTTTAATGTGATCTATAGTTCAACGGAGGACAATGTTCTAGACGTCTGATGTAATAATATTATTGTTTATCAAGGTTGTTTATAATTACTCTTTTGATGATGAAATACTTTATTCTATGTCTCAAGAAGATCATTAACTTTTTTCTACTCTTTTTTTATTCATATTACTTTTTCTCCCATCACTCCCATCTCTTTTCTTAGTCTGTATACCAAAATTAGGTTATTAATGAAATCTGATGTTATTTCCTTCATTGGTCAAAACCCCTTTTTCAATCCATATATATGTTTTTGAAAACTGTTTTCAAATGTTTCTTAAGGTTCTACTTTTATTTCAAATTATTTTTTAGTATTTTTAATTTTTTCAATATTTTTTAAACCTAACATAAATTTCATTTTTAAAACAAGGATCATTTTTATTTTACATAAAATGGGATGGAAATATTTAATTTATTGTGTATGAAATTTTCCACCATCATGTCCCCTCAATAATTAAATTAATCCTTTGTATGATTTTAATATAATTTTCCACGAAAAGGATATCCAAATTTTTTTTGAATTTCTATTTTTTTGAAATTGAATTTGAATGAAATGTTATATTCAATAAGAAATTTTTAAATCTTACATTACAAAATTTTAATGTTATTTATAATGAATGGATTTTGGAAATGTTTTATGTTAAATTGTTTTCAAAATAGTAAAGGTTATATTCATCAAGAACTGTTTTAATTTTATTTTGAAGCATTATTTATATGTTTCATATGATATTTAACAACATATTTATCATTGTGTTTTGTGAAATTTTAGTTCCAGGAATGTGATATTCAATGTGAAATAGTTTTTACCTTCAAGAATTGTTTCTAGTGATATATAAAACTAATTTTCCCGGGTGTTTGTGAGTGAGGACAAATCACACAGGAAAGCAAATGTGTTGGCCTGTGGGAACTGTAATTAGTTAGATGACCCATTCGAACATGTGGGTGGACCCTAGGGTGGGCCCCACGTGTCTGTCGGGGCAACTGGTGGTACCAGGTAGGCCAGGACCCGACGGCCTTGTTAAGGCGGGGTGTCTGTGCTGTCACCAGGACCCGGTTGTCACATATATAAATCCCATACATCATGTTTTATAAATAACTTCCATCATTTTGCAATATGAAATGGTTCATTATATGTTATTCTTTAATGTGATCTATAGTTCAACAGAGGACAGTGTTGTAGACGTCTAATGTAATAATATTATTGTTTATTGAGGTTGTTTATAATTATTCTTTCAATGATTAAATACATTATTCTTTGTCTCAAGAAGATCATTAACTTTTTTCTACTCTTTTTTTATTCATATTACATTTTATCCCATCACTCCCATCTCTTTTCTTAGTCTGTATACCAAAATTGGGTTATTAATGAAACCATATGTTATTTCCTTCTTTGGTCAAAACCCCTTTTTCATTCCAGATATATGTTTTTGAAAACTGTTTTCAAATGTTTCTTAATGTTCAACTTTGATATTAAATTATTTTTTCATATTTTTAATTTTTTCAATATTTTTAAAACGTAACATAAATTTTATTTTTAAAACAAGTTTCATTTGGATTTTACATAAAATGGGATGGAAATATTTATTTTAATGTGTATGAAATTTTCCACTATCATGTCCACTCAATAATTAAATTAATCCTTTGTAATATTTAAATATAATTTTCCACGAAAAGGATATCCAAAAATTTTTATGAATTACCATTTTTTTGAAATTTAATTTTAATAAAATGTTATATTCAATAAGAAATTTTTAAATCTTACATTAAAAAATTTTAACGTTATTTATAATGAATGGATTTTGAAAATGCTTTATGTTAAATTTTTTTCAACATAAGAAAGGTTATATTCATCAATAACTGTTTTAATTTTATTTTTGAGCATTATTTATATGTTTCATATGATATTTAATAACATATTTATCATTGTGTTTTGTGAAATTTTAGTTCTAGGAATGTGATATTAAATGTGAAACAGTTATTATCTTCAAGAAATGTTTCTAGTGATATTTTAAACTAATTTTCCATCTATAATGACATCCTTTGATAATATTTATGCATTGTTGGTGATATAATTCAGTGATACCATAAATATTCATTCTTCAAATTGATTTTATGGTGAGAAGAGGTTTATGAAACCAATTATGTTTCTATGGGTTATATTATGAATAACTTTTTGTGGAACCCAATTTCATTCAATACATTATGATATGAAGAATATTTTATGATCTTGTGTCAATAAAATGTACAGATCATTTGATGGGTAGGGACTATATCTCCCTCCAATGCATTGGGTTATGATTAATTTTATATAGCTCAAATGGTATATGAGATATTAACCTAAGCCCTAAATAGAGTACATGGGCGGTTTGTCCAGACATAAAAGAGGAAAGACAGTCTTTTATCCCAAGACTGAAATAGGTATATTTTTTGTTTTCCAAAGCCTAAAATGATATGAATATCTTAGAGTATCACTTTTATATAAGAATTTTGTAGACGCCGGAAAAGTCCGTTGTTCCCAAACGAAGCTCCGGATGCGGAAAGCGAAGTGATATTTGGAGTCAGAGGCACGTTCCGGAGGGCCCGTAGGACTTGCGCGAAATTTCAGAGGCCCGCGCGCAAAGTTGAGTCGTGGCGCGCAATCTTCCCGGGATGCGCGTAATGCGCTGGGCCGGCGCGCAATTTTGCGCGCCCGTGGCCCGCGCGGCGCCCTTGCGCGCTGGGTCCTGATTCCGCGCCCGCGAAGGGAATTCCGCGCCCGAGGCCGGATTCCGCGCCCGGGGTTGCCTATAAATATAAGGCGACCCCCGACGTTTTGAAGGTTGCCAGAATCCGAAGCGTCGCTCGTTCGCGCAATCCAACCCCTTCCGCGCGCAATGCCGATCTTCAGGTAACCTCCTTTCTTTCGCGCAATAGAGCCTTGGGGTTCGCCTTCGCGCGCAATCCCCTTGGCTCCTTTCCTTTGAATAATCCTTAACCCGAAGGCCTTTGCGCGCAAAAGAAGACTCTTGCGCGCAATTGCCCCCGGGTGCGCGCAATCCAACCCGATTGCGCGCACCCCCCATCTTCAAAGTGGCCATTCGTTAGAGAATGAGCCGTTGCCCCCGCGAGCTGTCCGAAGCCCGGTGCGCGCAATCTCAATCATCCGCGCGCAAAGGGATGGCCCAATTGCGCGCCAGCCCGCCATTTTGCGCGCCGACCTGCTGTTTTGCGCGCAAAGCTCCTCTTTTGCGCGCAATCCGCCAGGGTCGCCCCCCTTGACCCCATGAGGGTACCCGCCTGCGTGGCGCCCGATGATTTTCATCCTGGGTGCCCGCACCGTGCGTTGTCTTTCCGTGCGACCCTCCAGGCTTGCGCGAAGTGACACGGACCCATCGGCGGCCACCAACGTCCTGCACGACGTTAAACTGCATACGTCCAAGCTGCACGACGTTAAACTGCCTAGCATATCGTCCGCGCTGCAAGACGTTAAACTGCCAAGTGTTTTGTCCAGCATGACGTTAAATTGTACCACGTCCGCGCTGTAAGACGTTAAACTGCCAAGCACCTTCGTCCTCAACACACGACGTTAAACTGTACTTCGTCCGGCAAGACGTTAAACCGTCCGCTTCGTCCTCAACACACGACGTTAAACTGTACTTCGTCCGGCAAGACGTTAAACCGTCCGCATCACCCGATCCCGTGCCTCGCACGCAGGGTCCCCCCCCCCCCGGTTTGGATGTGGCCCCCACCCGCTCGTCTCTGCAGGGATGTCGGGATTGCCCCTCTTTAGGGACGATTTAATGGGAGCGGCTTTTCCCTACGGGGGTAGGGTATTACAAACCCCCAGTTTCTTGTGGGGGGCTGCACATGTGTATCTCCATTGCGCTCCCCCACCGCCGAAGCCAGTAGAGGGTGTGACTGGGATCGAGGTGTCTCCTACTTTCGGTCCAAGTCCCTTCCAACTGAGTTTTGCCGCATCCGGGCTGCCTCAAGTGCGTAAGTCCTGACAGAATGAACTACGTGGACTTTGATCCCTGTCTTCTAAACAGGGTACGTAGGAAGCCTCCCTGAGGTTCAAGCCCACCACTTGGTCGTCCCGGTCGTATTCACGTCGGTTCGTCCATCAGTGGACCCCTCCAGGGTTCACGCTTGCGTCGATTCACCTATGAATCCGCCCCTGTGGGAGACTGCCCGTGTGTATCTCCACTGTGCCTCCCCACAGCCCCTTTTTCCATTTCTCCTTTCCTCGTCCAGCATGACGTGAAACTGTGATCCACCCGGCCGTTCCATCCCCCTCTGTGCGAGGTGGTTCGGTTCAATCCTCCGCCCGGCGGCCTCGACCCCTTCGTGAGTCGGCTTGCCGACGTCCAGCATGACGTTAAACTGTATATCCGAACTACGTTGACTTTGATCCGTGCTAACGCGCGGTACGTAGGAAGCCCCTACGGGGTCCAAGCTCTTCACTCCATCATCCATCCTGATCCTTACCCGGGCCGCCACATCCCGGTGGGGTCATGCCACTTCACTCCACTCCATATCACTTGGGAAGCCGCCCATGCGCTGGCCCCAGCGTCGGAGGTTCCCCGCAAGGGGTTCTGTCATCTGATCCACTTTTCGTGTTGATCAGTCCGATGCCGTCCCCGCTGGACGTTAAACTCACGGCATACCCCGTGTTAAACATGGGAAGCTGAGGAAAACCTCAGGGGACACAGTTCCCCGCACCCAGTGCAGGATGCCTCAGGTCATCGTGCCTTCGAGAAGCCCTATTAGGGACGGAAGACAGACCTGCAGAGCCGCAGTGTTACGACACGCCCCCAGCACCCAGAGCCACCCGGCCTTCTCACCGCAGGTTGCTGCCCCGACCAGACTCCTTGGAGCGTCCGGGCGGAAGCAGCGTAATTAACCGGTGTCCATGAAGATATGGCGCCGGGAACGAGATTCACGAGCATGTCTTAAATCTATGAGGGAGACCCGGATTAGGCGATGAGTTCCGAGGAGACGTCCAAGGAAGGAGGAGCCGACATCCCATCATCCCGGTTTCGATCAAGGAGCAGACGCCCCTGAATAAGGGACGGATGCCGCCCGCCTTTGGAAAGCGGGACTGCGGGACCACAAGCCGCGCGCCCATCCCCTCGGGTTGACGGGTGCACGCGCGAACGCGTCCTGGCGGAACAGCGTAACCCGACGCACATCCGCACCGAAACAGAAAAATGGTGAACCCGACGTGAATCTCTTCTCCTCGATACGAAGACCGATGGCTTTCAGAGGTGTTGGAAGACCGGCATGTTGCCCGGCCAAGCATTCAGTCTTACCCTCCAGGGGCTGGGGAAGGGACATCGGGCACTCCGTCTCGCAACGTCGAGGGCCTGGGTTCCCCCCACGGAAGGCGTCGTGGCGCTAATGGTTGGTTGTCGATTCCTTTTTCCTGTCAGTGTTAATGGGTCATTCTCCCTGCTTTCAGAAATCAGGTCGCCCGATCCAGTGCCCGATCGCCACCCGCCCACTGGCGCAGAGGTAGGGGAAACACCGACGCGGCTACTCTGCGCGGTCCCACCCGTTCCACAGCCATCCCAGCAGCCGCAATTGCGGGACGACCACGCCCTCTCTCCCCCTCGGAGGTCATCCAGAGAAGGGTGATCAACACCCTGGTGCGGAGATATGAGGAAGAGGGAGTCATCCCCACCCGGGACATGGCTCGCCTAGACCTTGAGGAGGTTGCGCCTCGCCACCACCGCCGCCCCCGAGGGCCGCGCAGGGAGGCACCGCTGCCTACCTCAACGTCCAACCGCTTCGGGAGCTTATCCCCGGAGCACTCTGACAGTTCCCTTCCCTATGCGGATGAGGTGGAAGATGTCCGGGATCACCCTATCCGGGATTCGCTCCAGGGATCTACGGTAAGGGCTCCCGCCAGGCCACGGCGACACCGCCGCCAGGCCTCTCAAGTCGAAGAGCGGACTCTCCACCTGCCCGCACCGCTCATCCCGACTCATTTGTCCCGACGCCAACGTCGGGCACGAGCGGAGGAGGATGCCCACCTTGGGGCCCTAGCAACAGCGGCCACTGTTGGCTCTAGTCGCCAGGCCCCTGCGCATCCTGAGCAGGGGAACTTCTGTGCCCGACCTGGATTGAGGCCTCGACCGCCCCAAAGGCAGGTTGGGTCGACTCTCTCGGTTGCTGGTGCAGGCAGTAGCCACCGCGGACCACCTCGCGGTAGCGCTATTCACCAGCGGGATCTACTCCGTGTGGCCGATCCAGGAGGCATGGGTCATCCCACCTTCCGATCCCGGCCCGGAGTCCTGCCCGGAATCATCTCTCCCCGCGTCCCCTTTGATATCTGTCCCGGTGCCCCTCGCACCTTGGTTTCCAGTCCTCTTGGCCCCAGCACCAGTGCGGCCGGAGGACGCCAGGACAGAGATCAGCCCTACCCCGAAGAACCACCCAGGGGCAGGAAGGCAAGGCGTCGATGCCGAGGGAAGAATGTTACGGAATTCCGGACAGAGATCCGACCGGTTCGCTTCTCCGATTCAGAGGCGGAGTACGATTCGGCGACAGAGCCCTTTCCCCAATCCCGCCAGTCAAGGGCAGGGGTAGGAATGCGGCACGTCAGCCTCGTGCTCCCCGAGAGCGAGATCGATGTGATCCCCGCTTCTCTCCGAAGGTATATCCGGAGTAACGAGGGCCTGGTAGACCCCCAAGGATCAAGCTTGCGGTTGGTACCGGCCCCTCCGGAAGTGCCTTCCGTCTCGGTCGGAGAATCCGGAGACTTTTTCTGGGGACCGACGGTCGAACCACGATCTGGCGCACCCTCGGCGAGCACCGATGCTACGGCAGGATGTTCGCTCGCCGGCCCGTCCTATCGTGATGTGGTAGCCAGGGCACCGCCACCCTCAGAGGGAGGCCCGGGATATGGAGGCCAATCGGCCTGTTCGCCGTATTCACCACCGGCCAGCCCGTCAGCCCGGCGGCCCGCCTCGGCACCACTGCCGGTTCCCCGTCCGTTCCCAGCCATTGAAGAGGACCAAGGAGATCTGGGTCCCGAGTTTGAGTCGTGGAGCTTCTGGACCGTCCTTGCAGAGGGCCACTTCCCTGAGATGTTTTTGCCAGTCGCAGGACCGGGCTTTGATGCACCCGAATCGCTCACCCCGGATGAGTTCGAATGCTTCCGCCGAACTCTCCGGGAGACTCGCTCCTGTCTTCACCGCCTACAAATGCCATACCCCGGGAGTCAAGCGCACCTGGAGGATATTGGTGAGCAGTGCCGTCAAATTGACCTGGCCATGCTCCCCGCGGTTCGGCACCCCGGGTCATTTGGGCACCACGAGGCCCTCCAACAACGATGCGTTGAGTGTTTTCAGGTACTCCGCAAAGTTATCGAGGAAGCCACTCCCCACGTGTATATCCGTGGATGGGGGCAGTACGCTGCCCTACGCTTCAGTGTGATTCGCCGACAGCCCGATTCACTAGGCGGCCCTGAGGGTATATCCACAGGGACGGAGACAGTCAATATGGCTGACCTGTCGGGAGAGGGGAACGACTTGGAACTTCTCGACGGGGGCTTCCCCCCCAAAGACAAGCCGTCGTTAGATCCATCGGTGAGAGTTACTCGTCATCAGAGGAACCTCCTGGGGCTCCCCGCACCCACTGAAGCACTGACGTTGAGCCGAAACGTCAGCAAAGTAAAAGAGCACAGCGAGGCTATAAAGCCCGCCGACCCATCTTCCTCCATGCAGAGGGCAGAGGAGGATCCCGAGAAGGCTACGCTACGTCAGCAGCTCGCCGAAAAGAAGAAGCTGGTTGACCAGCTCCTCGCCGAGCGCGCTGCAGAACGGCGGCCTGACTACGGTGATCCTAGGCCAGGACAGCAGGGACCGGAACAACCGCTCCTCGACGAGACTCTCCTGGGCAACCGTGATTACGCCGTGTTCACCGACAGGAGAGAGACCATTGCCTACGGCAAGAGGGCGCGGTATGTTTCGCCACACCCTCCTGAGCGGCGTGACTACCTGAGAGACCCCGCTCGGATTCCTCCTGCTGCCCCAAGGGCCGCTCCGCCCGCCATCCCACGAGCTGCCGAGTTCGACGACCCGGTCGACGACCCGATTGAAGGGCCATGCAATGCGCTCGTGGTTAGAGATCCTCGCCAGGACTGGAACCCATGTCCGGACGATCCGATGGCGGCACTCATTGCCCGCTTGGAGGCCTTGGAGACTCGGCAGGTGGCGATCCCACCGGACGGCAAGCCCTACCCAGCATGGGTGGATGACATGCCGGCGCCTCCGGGATTCGGGAATCCCACTTTTGCTCCCTTCAACGGGACTGGAGATCCGCCACAGCATTTAGCCCACTTCAACTCGAGGTGCGGGCCTATGTTGGGGACTCTGGCGCAGCAAGAGGCCGCTAAGCTTCGCTGCTTTATTCAGACACTGGAAGGGCCAGCATTTGTCTGGTACAGCCAGCTCCCCGTCGGGTCGGTAACCAGCTGGGAGGACCTCCGTAGACAGTTCCTCTACCAGTTCAGTTCCACGACCCGGAAGACAAGTATCGCAGACCTCTTCAAGTGCAAGCAGAGGCCTGATGAGCGAGTCGCGGACTTCGTCGCCCGATGGAAGGGTCTCACGTATTCCCTTGACATGCCGTTGACTCAGGAGCAGTTGCTGACAATGTGCGTCGGGAACGTCAAGACCGAGCTGGTCCCTTCCCTGATCACTCAAAATTACCCCGGAGGGTTCAGGGACTTCTCAGACAAAGCTCAACGTCTTGAGGAAGCCCTGCAACAGGCCAGCCAGGCACACCCGCTGCCTCCTATGATTCCTGCAAGGAGAGTCAGCAGGGCTGAGCCCGCTGCTGTTGCCCAGATAGAGGCCCCCAGGCCATTGGAGCTGCTGCCGGCGAGGCCAGCTCCACAGCCTCACAGGAACCCGCCTCCACGGGCTCAGTTCCCGGCCCAGCAGCGGCAGCCTCAGAACCGGCCGGCCCCTCCGCGTAATGTACCGCTGCAACCCAGGCGAGATAATCAGGGTCCACCTCCTCGGCCGGACCCTCCAGCCCCTCGTCAAGACCACGCTCCCAGGGGCCCGCGACACCTGACTTACTCATTCCACGAGGATCAGGTCCCCGGTTATTTCCGGAGCACCCTGGAGCAGAGAATTGTGCGACTGCCTGAGTGTTGGAGGCCAGAGGAGGCACATCTTACGAATAACCCCCGCTACTGCCCCTACCATCGGGCCCTGGGGCACACCATCCAGCGGTGCTATGTGTTTAAGGATTGGCTCCAAGACCAGATTAACAACAATGTAATCAGGTTGGGCCCAGCTCCAGCACAAGTGGCGGGCGTGTTCGTGGGATCAGATGACGATAGTGGCAACGAGGACGAATGGCAGCTGGTCTCCAACCGCGGATCCCAGAAGTATAATAACTGGATGGCCCGCAAGACGACCATTCGCGCCCATGGAATCATCCGTGCGCGCTTGAATCAGCCTGAGCCCCCAGAATCTGCGGGTGCTGCTTCGGCATCGTCGTCCCAGCCTGCCTCTTCCAAGAGGAGCAAACGGCGGCAGCGCAAGAAGGAAGAGCGCTCCCTGCCGGTTCCGCCACTATCCCGCACTCTCGGCGATTTCATGCCCCCGGAGATGGGGGTCCCTCCTCGGATCCGCCCGGTGATGGATGATTCGTCCGATGACGGTATTGGGTACGCTTCGGTTAACACCGTCGAGCTGGTAAATCCCTTTTCGGTTCCCGACGTTGAAGAACACCAGGTGGACCTCCCTAGTGTCCCCGGTCGTCGCCACCGTCGGAAGAACCGCAGCAGCAGGAGTCGCCGGGGCACAGCCGTTGGTACCTCCAGCCAGGCCGTGCACGCCACTGAGACTAGGCAGCAGGCTCAAAACCGAGCACAACGTGCGCCGCCCCCCCATTCGGGGATGACGGATTCGCCTCCGCCGCTGTTTGTGGTGTGGGACCAGGCAGAACCGCCTCAGCCGCGTCACGACCAGCTCCGCCCTGCCACGGGTCCATCCCGGCCTCCTGACCCCAGTACGGTGACCATTTCCCAGACTGTAGCCGGTGAACAGCGAGATGCGCCAAGTACCAGTCGGCCGCCGATCCAACCGGCAAGGCCCGTCATGCTTCCAACCGCAGAGCAACCTCCTGCAACCAGGGGCTCGCGCTTGGCCAAAAAGTATGATGTCCTGAAGCACTTGGCCGACATCCCAGCAAGGCTCTCCATCCTTGAGGATCTGCGCATGTCATCTGAGATGCGCGAGGCACTCGCTGAAGCCCTGAAAAGCCCCCTCCAGTTTGAGACAGAGGTTGCGGCTGCAGAGGCCTTTCACGCCGAAACGATCGAGGACGCCGAATGTCAGGAAGTTATCTCGTTCTCTGGTAAGGATGAAGACCCTCCTATACAGGGACACATTCGTCCGCTGTATGTCACTGGCCAGTTCAATGGCCTTGAAGTCCGGCGTTGTCTTGTCGACACGGGGTCCGGGATTAACCTGATTCCAACTCGGACGCTCCGGAGATTGGGGTTGTCTGAGGATGACTTGATTCCCTCCGACCTCAGGATCCAGGGGTACGATCGCACCGAGCAAACCCCGGTAGGCAAGATACGCTTGAAGACCCAGTTTGGTGACTTGGTTGCCAACACCGAATTCATGGTGGTCTCCCAGGACACTGCGTACAACGCATTGATGGGCAGGCCATGGCTCCATCTTCACGCGGCGGTTCCCTCGTCATACCACCAATGCCTCAAATACTCCCTTAATGGTCGAGTAGGCGTGCTTCAAGGAGATGCCTCTCCTTTTGCCTCGTGTGAAGCCCGCTATCTGGACGCGGACTATTACAAGAGCAAGGATAAGCAGATCCTGGCAGGTGAGGTTGAGCCTGTCGCTGTTGCAAGTGATCCCTGGGCAAGTCTGGATGACGCTTACGTCCTCCCGATTCAACGGTTGGACGTGGCCATGGTCTCGACGTCCCGCGAGTCTCCTAATGAGATGACCGCGACCGCCCGCGCCAGCACCAGTGGCCCAGCAGGATCTGGTAGCCCCAATGCAGTTGCCAACGCAGTCTCTCCCGTGGATGATCCCTCCCCGAGCGGAGAGGACGTGGAAGATGCACCCCCATCCTTTGAGGAGGGCGTCCCCGCCACGGTCGATGAGTTAATACAGGTGAACCTTGGAATCGAGGCCGATCCAAGACCCACATTGGTCAGTGCCGCCATGCCCTCTGAGGAGCGGCAGCAGTACGTGGACTTTCTCAGGCAGCACCGTGATGTGTTCGCTTGGGGCTATGACGAGATGCCGGGGCTAGATCCTCAGGTAGCCGTCCACCGCCTTGGTCTCCCGGCGAACCATCGCGGGTTCAAGCAGCCTCCCAGGAAGATGCACCCGTCCCACGGTGCCATGGTTGAGGCCGAAGTTAACAAGCTTATCAAAGCCAACTTCGTGAGGGAAGTTCAGTACCCCAAATGGCTGGCCAACATTGTGCCGGTCAGGAAGAAGAACGGGCAGATCAGAGTCTGCATCGACAACCGCGATCTCAACCGCCACTGTCCGAAGGATGATTTTCCCCTTCCAGTGACAGAGCTGTTGATTGATGCCACGGCAGGGTTCCAAGCCCTCTCCTTCATGGATGGATACTCCGGATACAACCAAATTCGGATGGCCCCTGAGGATGAGGAGTTCACTGCCTTCAGGGCCCCCCAAGGTACCTTTTGCTACCGGGTCATGCCTTTCGGCTTGAAGAATGCAGGTGCCACCTATCAACGGGCGATGCACCGCATATTCAAGCCAATCCTCGGCACACTGGTGGAATGCTACGTCGACGACTTGGTTGTCAAATCGCGCCAGCGTCAGGACCATCTCAAGGATCTTGAGAAAGTGTTCGGCTTCCTCCGGTCTCGCTGCCTGAAGATGAACCCGTTGAAGTGTGCCTTTGGGGTCACCTCCGGAAAGTTCCTTGGATTTTTGGTAAGATACCGGGGTATTGAGATCGACCCAGAGAAAATCAGGGCGATTAGCCAGATGCCTCCCCCAGGTAACATCCGGGAACTAAAAGTGTTCCAAGGCCACTTAGCCTATATACGCCGATTCATCGCGAATCTGGCCAGCAAGTGTAAGCCCTTTTCTCGGCTCATGAAGAAAGGTGCCACCTATGTATGGGATAAAGAGTGTCAGACCGCTTTCGAGGAAATCAAGCAGTACCTGCTTCAACCTCCGGTTCTGATGCCGCCTGTATCCGGGAAGCCGCTGGTCCTCTATGTGACCGCCCTGGAACGGTCCCTGGGTGCCCTTCTCGCCCAGAATAACAACGAGGGAACGGAGAATAGCCTCTATTACCTCAGTCGCATGCTCCTCGATGCGGAAGTTAGTTATTCCCCCATCGAGAAGAGCTGCCTGGCGCTCGTATTTGCCGTACAGAAATTACGGCACTACTTGCAGCACCATGAGGTACAGTTGGTTTCTCGGGTAGACCCGTTGAAATATATCCTGAGCCGACCTATGTTGACTGGCCGTCTAGCGCGGTGGGCTGTGATTCTCCAGCAGTTCGACATCAGGTATGTGTCTCAGAAGGCCATCAAAGGGCAAGCATTGGCAGACTTTCTGGCAGCTCACCCGACCTCCGCGGATCAGCCGCTGGATCTAGGCTTTCCTGATGAGACCATTCTCTCGGTTGATCGAGCCGATCCATGCTGGCAGATGCACTTTGACGGTGCCTCCCGGAGCCCCACCGGTAGAAGACTCGATAATCCTAAGCTCAACGGAGTGGGCTTGGGTATCGTCTTCATTACCCCGGAGCGAGCCGTGCTGCCATACTCGTTCCTGTTGTTAGAGGGCTGTACCAACAATGAGGCGGAATACCATGCCCTCATCACCGGCCTCGAGTTGGCTCTCGAGATCGACGTGCCCCGTATGTGCGTGAAAGGGGACTCCGAGCTGGTCGTTAAGCAGATCAATGGCGACTATGTTGTCAGGAAGCCGGAACTTGTGCCATTGTTGGAGTGCACCCTCCTTCTGATGGCCCGGTTCCCTTCTCGGCCAGAAATTGTCCATATTCCCCGGTCGCAGAACGGTCGAGCAGATGCCTTGGCCAGCCTTGCCGCGTCACTTGCGGAGCCTGAACAGGACAACCTGATCGTCCGCGTGACGTGCCGCAGGCTCATCGCTCCCGTTATCCCGGAGGAAGATCGCGGCCCGTTGGTAAGTAATCTCACCACGGTTGCCCCTATGCCCGGAGCCCCGAGTACCCCAGATATGACAGTCGGATCAGCCCCTGATTGGAGGAAGCCTATGGTTGAGTACCTCCAACATGGCACTCTTCCATCGGATCGGGCCGAGCGCGAGCGAGTTCGATGCCGCGCATCGCAGTTTGTCCTCCAGAGCAGTCCCGGCCTGGAGCAGATCCTCTACAGACGCGGATTCGATGGTGTTCTCCTCCGTTGCCTTCAGGGAGTTGAGATCCCACGAGTCATGCAAGAGGTTCATGCCGGTTCATGCGGCGCCCACCAGACTGGACCAAAGCTGTCCCACCAGATTCGGAGGTTAGGATACTTCTGGCCCTCCATGATCCATGACTGCATCGAGTATTCCAGGAGGTGCCATGCGTGCCAGGTTCATGCGAACTTTGTGCATCGGCCGCCGGAGCCTCTCCATACCACTAGGTATTCCTGGACCTTTGCAGTCTGGGGTCTGGACGTTGTGGGACCTTACCCGCCGGCGACAGCTCGCCAATGCCGGTTCATTCTGACCGCCACGGACTTCTTCTCCAAATGGGCAGAGGCGATTCCGCTCAGAGAGGTCAAATCCTGTTCGATCGCTGACTTCGCGACCTCCAACATCATCTATCGATTTGGAGTGCCTCACGCTATCCTCACGGATAACGGAACCAATTTCCGAGCAGCCGAGTTGAAGAAGTTGTACGCCAAGTATAACATTCGCTCGAACCATACATCTCACTATCATGCGCAGGCGAATGGACAGATCGAGGCGTTTAACAAAACCCTCTCTAACATTCTGCAAAAGATGGTTGGTCAGAACAAGAAGAGTTGGCCGGACAAGCTCCCCAACGCCCTCTGGGCTTATCGGACGACGACTCGCAATTCCACCCAGATGACCCCTTATTCCCTGGTGTATGGAGCTGAGGCCGTCCTGCCCATCGAGATCCAGTTACCGTCCTTGCGCACTGCGGTCTACGACCAGCAAGCGCCGGACAGAGTTGCTGAAGCCCGTCTAGTCGAGTTGGAAGCACTGGATGAGAATAGACTTCGCGCTTTGCACAACTTGGAGAGGCATCAAAGCAGAATGGCTCGAGCTTTCAATAAGAAGGTTCGCCTCCGCTCCTTCCTGCAGGGTGATCTAGTGCTAGCCCTAAGAGCACCGATGATCCCCGGCAGGAAGCCGCCCAAGTTGGAGCCCAAGTGGGAGGGACCTTTTGTTGTCCACAAGGTCTATCCCAATGGCGCGTACTCCCTAGCGACTATGGATGGTGAGCGTGTCACTCCTCCCACCAACGCTAGGTTCCTCAAGCAGTACTTTGTCTGAGTGTACCAACGTCCAGCATGACGTTAAACTGCACATTTGTCCAGCATGACGTTAAACTGCACATTCGTCCCGCATGACGCTAAACTGCATACGTCCTGCACGACGTTAAACTGCATACGTCCAAGATGCACGACGTTAAACTGCCCAGCGTATCATCCGCGCTGCAAGACGTTAAACTGCCAAGTGCTCCGTCCAACATGACGTTAAACTGTACATCGTCCCGCATGACGCTAAACTGCACCACGTCCGAGCTACAAGACGTTAAACTGTTCAGCATTCGTCCTGCATGACGTTAAACTGCCTCTCAAGAACTACGTGCGGCTTGATTCCCATCCTTATGGGATACATAGGACCGCCTGGACATTCATGTTTCAGGCCCAGCCCCATCCTTTGGGAATTTCCATCCCATCTCGGGCCCTTGGTCCAGTTGCCTCTGGGTATGTGGCGTATGGTGTGAGCGCGGGGGATTATGTCCTCATTCACGTCGGTTTTCTCGCCACGCTGTACGCCCCCCACGTTTGGGGATGCCTTCTGCTCCCCCCTGTTTTCTCTCATCGTCCTGCATGACGTTAAACTGCCTCTCAAGAACTACGTGCGGCTTGATTCCCATCCTTATGGGATACGTAGGACCGCCTGGACGCTTGTGTTTCAGGTCCAGCCCCGTCCCTTGGTTGATCACGAGGATCTGCCCTCTTTTGGTTGCTCTCAGGGTGAGTCCTCCGACCCTTTCCGGTGATCTGTTAACATGTTTTGGGTACTTCGGTCTATGACTCGTAGTGTCAGATTCAATCCCGACAAGTCCTGTGTTGCTTGTCAGGCCTCGCGCTTCCTCTTGTTCGAGCCTTCACTCAAAGGGATCCTCGTTAGCGGTTTGGGTACGATGCCTCAGTGCTCTCCTACCGCTCTGGGTCGATTTACCGGCAGGTCTTGGGCCGCAAATCGATATGAATCCTGCGATTGAGCGGTCGATGCTCGTTTGCTTGCCCCGTCTTAGGCTGACGCGATCAGATGTTGTGTTGCGAATGCGTCATCAACATCCTTGATCGCCATGTCAGCTCTTTCAGGCTCTGAACATTGGTTGCGCAGTCCTCATCACACTCCGCCTTTGTGCGTTGTAGTGGAATCTTGACACTCTTTTCATACTGACCTTCAGTACACCTCTACACGTTAGGCAGACCAACCAAGGTAATGATGTCGTTCGAGGCTCCCATGATCTGAGCACCAAGGATATATGCGGATATCCTCCCTAAGGGCCATGCGTAGCTGGACCCTCGTCCCCATAAGGAGGAAGGAGTCTCCCGAACAATCGCGTTCTGGGCCCAGTATATCTGGAGGCTAGCATCTCTGCCCCTCGGGTGATGGACATACGCAGGCCCCTATCCCAAGACTCTTCTCCTGGAATCGTGCGTGACCGCAGGGCTGGGTATGCTCCCACCTCCGCCGTGTCCGCCGTACCACGATAAGCGGATTCCTCCATGGTCCGAACCACACGACCTTAAACTGTGTTGTCTGGTCCTACCACACGACCGTAAACTGTGATCGTCTTGGCCGCCCGACGAGAAATGGCACTGCATCGTGATGTTCCCCTCAGGGGGAACTCATGTTGGGCTCTGGTTAATAACCACGCCATTCATCAATGCCTTCCGTGGCTTGATTATTGTGGTGACGCCAGAGATTTATCAATCACAGGCATGTCGCCGCACAAAGAAAAACCATTCATCTTTAAGGACAAACAAGAAATATCAAATGCCGCTCCTTCTGTGTGCGAGGGTCAGACCCGCACTCTTCCCCGCGCTGGTGCCCGATTGTGTTGCCCCGCGCTTCAAGAACTACGTGTGGCTTGATTCCCATCCTTATGGGATACGTAGGAACGCCCGGATGTTTTAAACTTCGGGTCCAGCCCCCCACCTCTTAGAGATTCCCCCTTCTCTGGGGAATCCGCCGCCTTCAGGTCACCCTCAAGGCGTGTTCCCCGACCCCTTGCAGTGGTCCACCGGTGTCAAGAGTACTCTGGTCTATTGCCAGGAGGGTCAGGATCCGCTTGGTCAGGTTTCCTTCACTTTTCAGGCTTCGTGCTCCCTTTCATTCGGACCCATCGTCTACGCCCTGGGTGGAGCCCCCGTGAACGGTTCGGACACAATGCCTCAGTGCTCTCCCACCGACTCGGGCCGGTACCCCCAATGGCCTCGGGCAGCAAATCGATATGAATCCTGCGATTGAGCGGTCGATGCTCGTTTGCTGCCTCATTCCACCAACGGTTAGTGCGATATTGATGCTGCTTTTCCGCCACGGTCGGCAGTACTCCCATATCGTTACTCCGGTGCCCCCAGTCCTTGAGTGAATGGCCGCATGATTCACATTTTCCACCTCCCATTCTGACCAGGCGAAACCTCGACACTCTTGACACTATCCCTCAGTGCATCTTCGCATACCCAGGGGATGGGACCACGATGCGGCGTACTTTGAGGTCCTTATGGTCCGAGCTCTAAGACCTTAAACTAAGATCTCCCTTTATGGTCTGAGCTCTAAGACATTAAACTAAGATCTCCCTTTATGGTCCGAGCTCTAAGACCTTAAACTAAGATCTCTCCTTATGGTCCGAGCTCTAAGACCTTAAACTAAGATCTCCCTTTATGGTCCGAGCTCTAAGACCTTAAACTAAGATCTCTCCTTATGGTCCGAGCTCTAAGACCTTAAACTAAGATCTCCCTTTATGGTCCAAGCTCTAAGACCTTAAACTAAGATCTCTCCTTATGGTCCGAGCTCTAAGACCTTAAACTAAGATCTCCCCTTATGGTCCGAGCTCTAAGACCTTAAACTAAGATCTCCCCAAACGGGATTCTACGTCCTGCATGACGTTAAACTGCACTCTCAGAACTACGTGTGGATTGATCTCCAGCCTGATGGAGTACGTAGGAACGCCCGGGCATCTCAACTCGGGTCCAGCCTCAGGGATCGTTAAGTCCCGACCCTCCTCGTCGCCGACCGTCTGGCCTGGCTTCTGGTAGAGTGGTGCAGTTGTGATATTCTCCCCGATTCGGCTCGGGATGCCCCATTGCAATGATGGGAAGCGACGGTTTCCTCGTCAAAGAGGTGTTGTCTGAGAATTGGGGTGATTCACGGCCAGATTAGTGCATCCGCCTAATACGCCTTCCCCACGGTGGCGCAATTCTGAGAGCGTTGGATTCTGTCCGAACAATCTTCACTTCACCCCACGCTTCGCATGCCCTGTTGATCTGGATTTCCACCCTTGTGTCTGAAGGAACCCCAAAGCGGTATTCATGATGACATGTGGTCTGCCTCCTGCAATATTGCAGTTGTTATGGTCGATCCACTGTCCGCCTACCATCTTGGGCATTTCCTAGAAGGCCGACCGTTGTGGATGTCTGGATTCGGGACACGCGATTCACCCTTTCTCATTTCCCTATGTTCGGATAAAATCTCAACGCCCCTCGCATTGTCCCGCTCGTGTGTTGGAACAAGTTGGGGGGATAATACACTGATTAGGCTTGAGGTCTCCTTCCCTAGGAACGACCTCCCTCTTTTCTCCAGCAATCCAGGCTCAACTATGGATGCCTGATGCTTGGTTAACGCTCCCGCTAGACAGTGAATTGTGGTTGAGCATGTTAAGCCAAAAGATGCAGATAAATATATTGGTTCATACAAATGGATCAAGGTAGCAGAAGCAAAATGTTTTGGGAACGGCAAAACAAAGCCCCTAGGGATTAGCGTGCTGAATGAGTCTCTCTAATGCCGCTACCCTTTGGCTGGCGGCCTCCAGGGCTGCTTCTCGCTCTCTGCGTGCCCTCTCCTCGTCGGCGGTCGCAGCACACAGTTCGTCGATTCTGGCCTGTGCACGCTCCCGCTCGACCTGAATTGTGACCATCTGTTGGCCCGCCTCCGTCAGCTGTACCTGGGCGTCGACCAGCTGGGCTGCTAGTTGCTCCATAAGCTCGGTACACGTTGCGACGAAGGCCTCCTTCTCCGCCGCCTGCCCTTCGAGACGCCGGACTTCCTGCTCCGCCGTGAGGAGCGCCCGTGTGCTCTCCGACATGTCCCGACTTTGTGTGACGTCGGCACGCCGGCAGCTCTTGCGCATCTTTTCGGCCATGAAATCACGGACCGTCAGATGGAGGCGTCGAGCATCAGCTCCCCCGGCACATAGGAAGCGCAGCCAGGTTTGAAGTGATCCCATGCGCCCCAGCCACTCTGATGGGTCTCGCTTGAGGAAGCGCTGGATGCACTTCCACCCCCTGCGGCGCGTTATCCGGCTCTCCTCGACCGCCTCCGCGTCCGAGTCGTCCATCTCCTCGGGGTCGGCAGGCCGGTAGGCAGGGAAGGCAGCCAGCAGGTCTGCTGCAGGGTCCGCCCCTGGGAGGTCCTCATGAGGGATAGGTTCCCCAACATCCGGGCGAACTTCTTCTCTCTCCCCAGCGGCGCTGACACCCTCTTCAGCCCCCGACCTCTCTCCGATGTCAGCACCGCCGGCGTCCGCAGCCCCCTGATCAGCAGTTGGTGGGGCCGGCTCGGTTTGGGAAGTCTGTTCCGGAGCAGGCGGCATGTCCACCACTGGTCCACTCGTAGATGGCCCGGGTTCGGCAACCCGACGAGCCTCCAATGTTGAGATCACTGCGCGGGGCATTCCATGGTTAGTCACGGATCGTCAATGGCAAGCACCAGCAGTAAAGTAAGGAGACTTACGGGAGGTCAGAGCGTCATCTTCCGCTATCCCGGCCACCGCAGGAACAGTTGCAGCAGGGGGCCCTTCCGCGCTTGTCAAATCAATAATGGGTGCCTGGCCCCCGCCTTGTCCTGCTGGCGCCCCTCCTACTCCCGCTGAGGACGCCTGACCAACATCCGTGCGCTCCTGAGAAAGATGGAGAAATGGGTTAGAAGCTGCATAAGAGAATGGATGAAGTAGATTGAGTAGGGATAGAAGCGGACCTCGAGGAGCTCAGTGACATCAACGTCGTCAGAGCCGGCCACCTCGCCGCTCTCCCGCGGACTCCCCTGATGGGATCTTCCCTCGGAGCCTTCATCCTCCCCCATCTCCTCCTCTTCCTTGGAGTCGTTGCTACTGTCGTCTTCTTCCGGCGGCATCTGTTCTGGAGCAGGATCTAGACCGAGCATCACCTTCACCAGAAGGGATGGCTCCGCGCGCTGACCACGTTGGCGCGCGTAATCGTCCATGGCCGTCAGATACGCATACTGCCGGTTGAAGTCCACCCTGTCGGCAATATGAAGGCGCCCGACCTCTGGCAGATGGATTCCTTCTCTGAGAATCTTTCGCCAGATGGCGTCGGTCCCCAGTGACTGCCGCAGGGTCATCCAGGCTGACCACAGCGCCGGGAAGACTGCATCGTGGGAGGGTTCGAGCAGACGTCTCACCTGCTTCCCGGGCCGCTCTTCGACCACCGCGCGTGCCCCCTATCTGGGCGCCGAGGTCGTAGCGGCAGCCTGCGATGTGCCCGCCGCCGAAGTCCCTGCTCGCGCCGGCTCCGCTGCTTGGCGCGCCTCCGTTCTCCCCCGTGTGGCGGCGCCTCGCCTCCTTCCTTGACGCCCGGTCTCCGCACGGGTAACCTCGAGCCGCCGAACTGGCTTCCGTAGAAGCCCCTCGGGGTACGCGATGGCCCAGTGTTTGGCGTACTCGGTTGCCAAGCCTGCGTCAACCCCGGTAGGAGGGAGAGTGATGACGTCGCCAGAGCCGAAAGCGGCAAACATCAGCCACATCTGGCGAAGGACGCAAGGGTTCGTCTCCTCCCGGACGACAGTGAATACCCTCTTCGGCATCCGCTGAAGGCACCCGAACTGCCTGGCGAACCGGGCTGGCACGTAAGGCTCGCAGATCACCTTCCCGTCGATCCGAGCCACGAGCACCCCGCCCCGCATGTTCAGGAAGTATTCATGCTGCTCCAGCGGACCCTGCCCGTTGTCGATCATTTGTCCAACGGGAGTGGGGAACGGACTGAAGTTGAAATTGGCATGATTACCAATCCGAATCCTCACGCCCTCCTCACTTAGGGTCATCGGAGCGACCCCCGCGATGTTCAGCAGGGAGGGTCGCAGGCCGTTGCCCGGAGGAATGATGGCGTTCGGAAACGTGTACCCACCGAGGTGAGCAGCCACCCAGCCGTGGAAGAACTGAAAGGGCCCACAGATCCTTCGTGGCGACCCCCCTCGTGAGATGCGTCCCAGGATGGCATACAGCCTCGCCAGCACTGGGACCCCGAGGTTGTATCTTTTGTTGGCGGCCATAGCGCCCGTCACCGCCAGTGTCGCCGGGCGAACGCCCATTCTCGCGTCCCGCACTGGCAGGAGCCACCCACTCAGAAAGGCGGCCAGGAACGCCGCGTACCGGACATTTGGGTCCCGGGCCTCGATGATGCGGTACCCCCATGAGCGGTAGTTGCCCGTCTCCAGGACCCGCCAGTACGACCCGTTCCGGCTCCTCTGAGCTGCGGTCGGGCACCACTTCCCCCTGCCTGGCATCTTGACCGCTGGGTCATGCTCCAAGAACTGGCCGAACCACTCCTTGTAGGCTATGTCCTTCTGGAAGTCCTTGATCCCGAGCCGCTGCGTAGCCAGGTCAAGCAGATGCCAGGTCAGAATGGGAGTCTGTGACCTGTCCTCCCAGATGTTCTTCGGTGGCAGGAACTCATCGTATTGGTAGCCCTCCAGCGGGATACCTCCGATGCAGTGGATGTCCCAGAGACCGATGTCGACCTCCCCATGGTGAAGATGGAAGGTGTTGGTATCCGGAGACCAGCGGGTGAACAGCTCCGGCCCGAGCTCGGACTGCTGGTAGAAGTGGAACTGCGACGTCCACACCGCCTCAAACAGGCCGATGTACCGCAGCTCCTCTGCGAAGTGATCGCAAGTGTGGCGTACCCAGAACGCCCAGGCCCACTCGCTGGTGAAATTGCCCCCAGACCGCAAGTCCCAGTCCTTCAGCCAGCCCTTGGTGTCGTCAGTGACACTCTGGTGATATGTGCTCGAGTAGAGGGCTGGAGAATTCTCCGCAGTAGGCTCACCCCCGTCAATGGTTCGCGTCCTCGGGTTCAGGACATAGACGTCCAAGTGCCTGGTCTCCCTGGCAGGATGCCCATTGTTGGTGATGTTATAGCGGGGAAGCTCGTCCTCCCGAGTCACCCAGGTCCGTGGCGCATCAACCTCGAACCCTGGCACCAGAACCTCATCTAGGATGCCGAAGTTCCAGAGCGGCAGGTTGTCCGACAGCGGATATGTCTTCTGGACCGGCGTCAGCAAGTCGAACAGGGATTGATTGTTGGAAACAATCTCCTTGGCTCCGTAAACCCCCTCGTTCGTCGCCATCTCAGCTCTGCGAGTGGCGGCATCCCCCTCATTTCCTTGATGCGCGGCCATCTCAGAAGTTTCGGGAGTCGTGCGGGTTAAGGGATGAAGCATGCGGGATCGGACGAGGCTGGTAGAGAAGTTTGAAGGTGGGCGCGCAATCCAAGTGGACGGCGTGCAATTGGGAAGAATGTCGCGCAAAGTTCCGGGTTTTCGCGCAAAGACAGGCGAATTCCGGATGGTTTTGCGCGCCGATCGGGCGAATTTCGCGACTGGAAAAGGCAATTTCGCGCACGAGAGCGTTGAAGCTTATCGCGCGGAAGGCCTGTGTACGGAACGCGGAACCCTGGACCCCTATTTATAGACGAGGCCAGGATTCCGCGCCGCGCGGAATGCTCGATTGCGCGACCGCGGCTGCGAATTGCGCGCCTGGCGCCCCTTTTTGCGCGCTTAAGTCCCGCGCAGCCCAGGACTTCGGCATTCCGGCGTCTCCCTCGGAACCCGATCGTTGCGACCTCTCGCCGATCAGATTCCGAGGGGGGGCTTTTGTAGACGCCGGAAAAGTCCGTTGTTCCCAAACGAAGCTCCGGATGCGGAAAGCGAAGTGATATTTGGAGTCAGAGGCACGTTCCGGAGGGCCCGGAGGACTTGCGCGAAATTTCAGAGGCCCGCGCGCAAAGTTGAGTCGCGGCGCACAATCCTCCCGGGATGCGCGTAATGCGCTGGGCCGGCGCGCAATTTTGCGCGCCCGTGGCCCGCGCGGCGCCCTTGCGCGCTGGGTCCTGATTCCGCGCCCGCGAAGGGAATTCCGCGCCCGAGGCCGGATTCCGCGTCCGGGGTTGCCTATAAATATAAGGCGACCCCCGACGTTTTGAAGGTTGCCAGAATTCGAAGCGTCGCTCGTTCGCGCAATCCAACCCCTTCCGCGCGCAATGCCGATCTTCAGGTAACCTCCTTTCTTTCGCGCAATAGAGCTTTGGGGTTCGCCTTCGCGCGCAATCCCCTTGGATCCTTTCCTTTGAATAATCCTTAACCCGAAGGCCTTTGCGCGCAAAAGAAGACTCTTGCGCGCAATTGCCCCCGGGTGCGCGCAATCCAACCCGATTGCGCGCACCCCCCATCTTCAAAGTGGCCATTCGTTAGAGAATGAGTCGTTGCCCCCGCGAGCTGTCCGAAGCCCGGTGCGCGCAATCTCAATCATCCGCGCGTAAAGGGCTGGCCCAATTGCGCGCCAGCCCGCCATTTTGCGCGCCGACCTGCTGTTTTGCGCGCAAAGCTCCTCTTTTGCGCGCAATCCGCCAGGGTCGCCCCCCTTGACCCCATGAGGGTACCCGCCTGCGTGGCGCCCGATGATTTTCATCCTGGGTGCCCGCACCGTGCGTTGTCTTTCCGTGCGACCCTCCAGGCTTGCGCGAAGTGACATGGACCCATCGGCGGCCACCAACGTCCTGCACGACGTTAAACTGCATACGTCCAAGCTGCACGACGTTAAACTGCCTAGCATATCGTCCGCGCTGCAAGACGTTAAACTGCCAAGTGTTTTGTCCAGCATGACGTTAAACTGTACCACGTCCGCGCTGTAAGACGTTAAACTGCCAAGCACCTTCGTCCTCAACACACGACGTTAAACTGTACTTCGTCCGGCAAGACGTTAAACCGTCCGCTTCGTCCTCAACACACGACGTTAAACTGTACTTCGTCCGGCAAGACGTTAAACCGTCCGCATCACCCGATCCCGTGCCTCGCACGCAGGGTCCCCCCCCCCCCGGTTTGGATGTGGCCCCCACCCGCTCGTCTCTGCAGGGATGTCGGGATTGCCCCTCTTTAGGGACGATTTAATGGGAGCGGCTTTTCCCTACGGGGGTAGGGTATTACAAACCCCCAGTTTCTTGTGGGGGGCTGCACATGTGTATCTCCATTGCGCTCCCCCACCGCCGAAGCCAGTAGAGGGTGTGACTGGGATCGAGGTGTCTCCTACTTTCGGTCCAAGTCCCTTCCAACTGAGTTTTGCCGCATCTGGGCTGCCTCAAGTGCGTAAGTCCTGACAGAATGAACTACGTGGACTTTGATCCCTGTCTTCTAAACAGGGTACGTAGGAAGCCTCCCTGAGGTTCAAGCCCACCACCTGGTCGTCCCGGTCGTATTCACGTCGGTTCGTCCATCAATGGACCCCTCCAGGGTTCACGCTTGCGTCGATTCACCTATGAATCCGCCCCTGTGGGAGACTGCCCGTGTGTATCTCCATTGTGCCTCCCCACAGCCCCTTTTTCCATTTCTCCTTTCATCGTCCAGCATGACGTGAAACTGTGATCCACCCGGCCGTTCCATCCCCCTCTGTGCGAGGTGGTTCGGTTCAATCCTCCGCCCGGCGGCCTCGACCCCTTCGTGAGTCGGCTTGCCGACGTCCAGCATGACGTTAAACTGTATATCCGAACTACGTTGACTTTGATCCGTGCTAACGCGCGGTACGTAGGAAGCCCCTACGGGGTCCAAGCTCTTCACTCCATCATCCATCCTGATCCTTACCCGGGCCGCCACATCCCGGTGGGGTCATGCCACTTCACTCCACTCCATATCACTTGGGAAGCCGCCCATGCGCTGGCCCCAGCGTCGGAGGTTCCCCGCAAGGGGTTCTGTCATCTGATCCACTTTTCGTGTTGATCAGTCCGATGCCGTCCCCGCTGGACGTTAAACTCGCGGCATACCCCGTGTTAAACATGGGAAGCTGAGGAAAACCTCAGGGGACACAGTTCCCCGCACCCAGTGCAGGATGCCTCAGGTCATCGTGCCTTCGAGAAGCCCTATTAGGGACGGAAGACAGACGTGCAGAGCCGCAGTGTTACGACACGCCCCCAGCACCCAGAGCCACCCGGCCTTCTCACCGCAGGTTGTTGCCCCGACCAGACTCCTTGGAGCGTCCGGGCGGAAGCAGCGTAATTAACCGGTGTCCATGAAGATATGGCGCCGGGAACGAGATTCACGAGCATGTCTTAAATCTATGAGGGAGACCCGGATTAGGCGACGAGTTCCGAGGAGACGTCCAAGGAAGGAGGAGCCGACATCCCATCATCCCGGATTCGATCAAGGAGCAGACGCCCCTGAATAAGGGACGGATGCCGCCCGCCTTTGGAAAGCGGGACTGCGGGACCACAAGCCGCGCGCCCATCCCCTCGGGTTGACGGGTGCACGCGCGAACGCGTCCTGGAGGAACAACGTAACCCGACGCACATCCGCACCGAAACAAATTTCTATGATTTTGTGTACTCCAAAAGCTTATATATTACACCAATAATATACTATGAGGGCCTTGTTCTTTGATTGAATTATAATTAACATCTAAGAAAATACCATGATTTGTTTCATGACTCGAGTTTATGTTCTTTGATATGTAGGGTATGGTTTTTAAAATTTTATTTTCATGTTCTGATAACCATATAATCTAGCTAGAATGATAACTTCCTTGTTTACCAATACTGATCATATGTTATCACCATTTCATTTTTCTCTTTTCCTTGGGATTTAAGGAATGGAATTATGTATGATAAATATATTAAGGGAGATATTTATTGATAACTTATTGGATGATTACATTTCTCACATAGAGACCATTTATTTTTGTCTCTAGGTTTCCAAAGGAATGAATCAAAAAAGATTTTTTAGTGGATAGTTATATTATAGAATGAATGTTAGTCTACCAAGGTGTAAGATTTATTTATAAGAAGATTGAGTGTATACATAAAATATTTAGTAATAGTATAAGTTAAGAGTAATATATCATGAATATATAAGGTGTAATAAATATGGATTGGTAAATAACATAAATAATTTCACTTTTTATAACCCCAACAATAATTTCCACCGGAACAATGCAGTGGTCCAAGTGCCACTGGGCCTTAGGCTCCCCCCCCCCCATATGTTAATGGATAAGGACTAGTAAAGAATGTGTGAATATATGTTAGTGGGGATAATATACCCTTTGGTGATGGTATAATTATTCTCTATATAAATATAATGTAGAAAAAGGATTACCATAATGACCTGAACCAGTAACCTTCCCAAGGTAGAACATAAAAATTGAAAAAATAGTATAAGAATAACTAAAAAATAGAAATGGAATAAAATAAACTATAAAAAAATGAAATTAATATTTATTCATGGATATCAAATCAAGTTATAAAATAAAAAAACTAAAGGGTCACCAATGGTTGACAGAATACATACATATAAAAAATCAAGCTGGTATAGTATAAAACAAAAAATAACTCCAGCTGAAGAAATAACCAATGGTCCCATGATATTAATACCATACCAACTCAAGTAATAATATCCATATCCTGGAATGATCTTTTACATAAACACAAGTCCATAACGACTACACGAATCATAAAGGGACCATGTAGGGTGTGAGATTAAATTTCACTAAGCCACTAATAACGTGTGCCTATCTTACATTTCTGATCAAATAGATGCATATTGAATTAATGAAAGAAATGAATTATAAGAATTTAAATAATCATATTTATCCATGGTTCTCAACATTCACCAAGAAGTTATCACTTACTATGAACATTGTTGGAATACTATAGAGGTTGTGATCTATAGCTCATAGCCCAAGGAGCCCTCGTTTGTAAAGTAATAATGGTGAACCCTCATGATCCACTTCAAGTAAAGTCACCTGGAACAAAGTTCCAACCAACTCTTTATGTATGTGTCAAGTCATTGATTTCCTTAATTCCTGACCAAATCAATGACCTTGTCTCATTGAACTCATCATAAAAAAACCATGTCTGACCTTGGCCTCATGTCCAAGGAACAATGATGTATGTCCTTTAATTAATATCATTATTATCTCAATAGCTTAAATCTTGAGGAATGGTGATTCCCATCCTCATAAATATTATCGGGATAAATGTACTCCTGAAAAACTATCCTTAGAACCCAATTGAATATCACAAAACCTTCAAATGATGGCTCCTCACAATCCATGTGACCTTTTACAGAAGGCGCCTCAAACCATAAACCAAAGATGAAACTATCATAGGCCTCTAACCACAAGAGATTTTGATTCCACCTCAAATTATTATTCATCATGAGTTAAAATAGCTCCAAATGGTGAATTGGACAACACGGGTGAAAACAAATCACCAAATAGAGTCAAAGTGACACCAATCTGGCTCCTCATTCCTTGATGAATATATAGCTCAATATAATGGTCACACCCCTAAATATATCTCAAGCCAAGCCCTAACATGACAACATTTCCCCCATAAACTGAAGAATTATTCTCCCAACCAATGATCAACATCAAATTGATATATATATTTTGGTAACAACCACATTTATGATCATGTCACCTCAAAATAGACATATAACTTTATCTCAATCCTTGGTAAGATCCCATCACATTGCCATTGAAATCAGTAGTGTATCCTATAAATTTATCATATATATATATATATTAAATATAATTAAATTGACAACTAAATTTAAATAAATAATCCCCCCTACCAAATCATCCCATTGTGTGAGATATCAGCAAGCATCAACAACTATTGGAGTTTGAGATCAATTTTATAGGAATTTCTAATTTGGTAAATAAAGTAATTAAAATATAATAATTCAATTTATAGGATGTATCATGGGATACCCAAAGAAAGAATCCCACCCAAAACACTTAAGGAACAATAATTAAATATTTTCATTACCAACCTCATGTTGGTAGATGCAAACACATCTAATCATGGCCTCTAACTTAGGTCCATTTTGTGTAAATCAATGTTTTTGACAAATTCCCTAAAAATTGGTTTAAAAAATCTCACCTATTTAGTTCACCGAATAACTAGGGACAATAATAAAAGAATCAAGTGGGTGATGGGATATACCAAGACGGATCCAATGGAACTAACAATCAAAATGGTCGCCGAATGGGGGATTAGGATTAAAGACAATGAGATTTGGAAAATTTTGAGATCTCATCGGATGTACATGACCCATGAAAGAGAAATGTGGAGAAAATATGTTTAATATTAGGAAGAAAAAAACTGTAAATTCAAACTTTTAATGGGCCACGCTGTTGGCTCGCACGGTTTTCAAAAAGTTAATAAAACAATGTGGATCCTGCCTCTTAAGAGCCGAGCCTTGAATGTTTAGCTCAAATTGTTAGGCCAAACAATGTGAAAACTATGCATTGTATAGTGAACAACTATATACCATTTGGAACTAATAATGCATAATGAACATTGTTTTTCAACCCGTGTGGCATGTGCAAGGTTTATCAAACCATATTCAGTTGCGAAAAATTCCCTCTACTAAAAATTATATATGTCTATCAGGGTCTTATGTTGCATGCTCCATGGTTTGGAAAACCATTCAAAAAGAACATTGAGGATTTCTCAATTACTCTTGGAGGATTCATGGTTTATCCAAACCATGAACCCTATCTTGGACACCCCATAATGTTTGGTTTTTCATCCTTCCACTCACCCAATGGTTTCCCATTCTAGCCAACGGTCATGATATTATCAACTTTAGGACTAACCAGCATGTGTTTTCTTTCCACGGGCTCTGGCCCTCAGACATCCCCCCAGGAAAAGGCCTCATGATAGGAGAGGTATCTAAAACACCTTATAAAGTGGTATTTATTGCTCCACTTACTTTGATGTTGTATTTCCATAATCCAATCCGTAGAAGGGAACAATTTCCTCATTGGCATATCAAATGGACAGCGGCTCATACTCCATTTGTGATGCCCTAGTCTAGCTGTTGATCATGATATTGTTTGTTTTGGGCCTAACCCGCCCAATTTTTCTTTCCTTAGGCTCAGGACCTCATACATATCCTAGGAAAAGGCCTCATAATGGGATAGGTATCCAAACGACCTTATAATGGGTTGTTTCATAATCCTCCTCATTCGAAGGGGGAGGAGCGCAAAACACCACTTTATATGGGGGTGTAGATACCTCTCCCATTATGAGGCATTTTTCTTGGGGGTGTGAGGGCTATAACCCTAGGAATGAAATACCATGTAGGTTAGGGCCAATGTATAAAATATCATAATCTTTGGCAAGACTGGGCCATTAAAAATGGTATCATAACCAGTGTCCATTGGATGTGTAAGCATAGATATCGATCCCTTAAGCAGTTGATTATGGAAATCCCAAATCAAAGGATGAGGAGTAAAAAAACCCATATATAAGTTAGTATGGATACCTATCCCATCATGATGGATTTTCCTAAGAAATGTTTTTAGGCCAGATCCCTGGAAAAATAATGCAACACAGGTTAGGCCCAAAGCAGACAATATCATGACCATTCTTTGGACTAGGCTGTAACACACTTAAAACCCAATGAAATCCCAAAGAGGATTTTTTATCATTAAAAAGAATAAATAATTAATCACTTAGGTTATTAGAAGATGGAAAATTGATTTTCATTAAAAGTAAATAAAGTTTCTCAACCCACAAAACACTGTAAATTTAAAATAGAGAAAGATTTAGATACATTAAGAAAATGTGAGATGTTACACATTAAATTAATAAAATGAATATAAAGAATAATATTAAAATAATAAATGTTGACAATTAATACTAGATAATTATCACATGAGCTTAAAATGATTCCAAGGTTATTCTAAATAAGAAAATTATATAATAGAAATCAGTAACTAATCTCATAGTGAAGGAATTTAAGGTTTCATGCTTCATAACTATATCATCAAGAACTTAGTTAAAAACCTATTTTGTAAATGGGTAAGGCCTCATCCAAAAACCATTGCTAGTTTATCTCATGAGACTTATCGATGTAGCAAGGGGTTATAATGGTCCCTTACCATAATGTACTATGTAAAATGAATTCATCATATGAAATGGTTGTAACATAATTAGTATATACATTCATAATGAAAATAATTCATATGATATGTTTAATACATTCCCCAATCAGTAAAAATAATTATAAATCATCCATAGTAATATGGATACAAGTAATAAAGTGGAACATCTCTAGTCAATTTTTTCAGAATCCATCTTAAATAATAATAATAACATTATCACTACAACATATTCGCAATAAATAATTAGAAAAATTTAGGTTTTTTTCATTAATGAAAATATATTACAAAAAATCCATTAAAAACATTCTTTATGAAAATGTATTTTTCATTAAAAAATATCTTTTAAAAACTAAATAATTCCATAAATTTATTTAAAACATTTTCTTTGTTAATAACCTTGTAAAAATATAAATACTCCTCAATGAAATGGGTGGTCATGATGGTGGTAAATTGTAGACATGTCAAGTATGTTAAAAAAATATTCCATTCATCTTTTGAAGAAAACTACAAGAAGATTACTTTTAAAACATTTTTTAAAAATATTTATGTTTTAAAATATATATATCTAATCATTTGCGAAATTTTAAAAACATTTTTGAAACAAATTTTTGAAAATATTGACATGTATGTGAAATGGATTTTCAACCAAAATGAAAAATCATTTTTTTCTTTTCATAAAATTATTAGCAAAATTATTTTATGTACCAAAGAGCCGAATATGGAAATATTATAGGAAATTTTTATTAATACCTAAAGGGGAATAATATTCATTAGTTTCTGGAGTGATATTTTATAATATTTCATCATCATAAATTTAATCATAAAAAATAATAATAAATGATGAGATTGTAAAATATATCATTATGTATCTTTTATCATTTCAATCATATCCCCGTGAAATAAAAAACTTCAAATGAAACATTAATTATGGCATACATCTAATTTGAGTAAAATTGTGATGAAAAACCCTTACCTAACATCTGATTTCATTCATATGTGTCTGTATCTCCTGTATAAAAAATAATGATTTATAATACTTCTATTTCATAACTAAACATATATATTTCATAAATTATACGATTTACTTACAGACTTTTATGAACCATTTATCAATAATTATTTGTTAAGTTTCCTATTTTGGGCAATGATTTCCTTGTTTTTCATGTATGTTTTGATTTTTTATTTTTAGTCATTTTACATTGCTTATAGTTACATAATATAAATAGTGTATAACATGATATAAATATTATATGCATTAAATATATTTGTACATAGAGTATTCAGTAATAGTTAATCACTGAAAATTCATTATAACATTCATGAATATGGAATGTCATAAATACACATGAACGATGTTAATATTTTCCTGAATGATTAAAGGAATGAAAATAAATCTTAATTGACCACTAATAATCATCATTATGATATATATAATTTATAATAATGATATTTGTACTTATTATCATAAATGTACATATAAAATGAAAAACATTTAACAGTGCAACATGGAGGTGGTTGTCCACATGTACCGAAGAGATACGTTATTTTTTCCGATGGATTGGAATGTATGTAGTTATATATGATATTACAATTTCAGGAGTATTTTTAGTTAATTAATATATCATGTATAAATTATTTTTATCCTTACTACCTTCTATTTAAAGTATAAATGGAAAACTAATCACATCTCTCCATGAGGTGGTAGTTTTCCATACAATGGAGCAATGTTATCGAATCCCACAATAGGATGGAAAGTAATAAGATATATGCGATATTATAATTATAAGTATAATAAATTCATAATTATTAAATAAATATGTTAAATCAATCCTTATATTCATCTTTAAAATTTGGGGATAAAAGGTGAATTACATTAGTTCAAGAGGCGGTAGTTCACTAGAGACATGATTGATAATTTTATTTCACATTAGATTAAGGTGGAGATGGGTATTGTTTTTGAAATTAACAAAATAAAATTTAATTATATAGTATACTTTTTTTTATTTTCTCAATGTTTTATAATAATAAAATGTGGTGTAATAATAAATTAAAAAATGAATGTTTGATAATTTAACCTCTTCATGAGAGAGCCTCTTTAGGTTAATACATCATCCTTTCACATAAGGGTTTAATAATAATAATTATTCCTAAAGTATTTGGGAAGATATTTAATAAAAATATTTTTTATTTATTTTCCAAAAAAATTTCTATTCTGTGAATCCAGTAAGGGAGTGGTTGTCCTTATATCGATTATACAATACTTCATCAACATAATTTTTCAATCCAAATAAAAAATCACTTTAATCATTCCATTTTGAACATAGTAATAGCATTAAAATGGCCTTGATTCTTTCAATTATTCTAGGGTATATTCAATTAAAAATTTGGAAAATGATTTTAATAGTGAATCCATATACATATAATTGAATTATTTATTATTTTAAACTTATTTAAATCCCTTCTAATCATGATGATTTATTTCCTTCCACTCTACAGGTGTAGCAAACTGCCGTTCAATTCATGAAATTACTAGTGTGTTTATTTCCATAGTTATTATATAGGGTAAAATACTTTTTTAACATATTAGCTTTATCTATTGTTGAAATATACATCCTCTTATTCTCTTGAATCCATTTGAATCCATAATACTTGAATAATTATTTCTCAATCAATATTCTATATGATACTTTTTCCTTGTATGATGGAAATTTTCAGAAGATTAGTTCCCTTTGAAGAATTTTCTTAATCCCATCAATGAAATTTTAATATTTATCTTTATATTATTCATGTATCCCATATAATGTCTTTATAACCTTTTAATGTTAGCTTCATATATATATATTTCCATATTACTTTTTTCATAGATATTAGATTTGTCTCTTTATTTTCTCTCCTTGCTCACAAGTAAAATTCTTTTCTGATAAGAGTTCTTTAAAATCCTTAAATTACATGTTTTCTACTTCTTCACCATCCATTATTTTTTGAATCAAGAACAACCATGGATCCAAATATCCCAAGGGATGATAAACTAACATGATAACTTTCTCTTATTCATTTCTTCAAAAATGTAGAAATATTCTCTATAAGGAATATATTTATTTCTCAACTACAAGTCAAATTTGTGTCCCATTAAATGATTAAGGATTTTGATGAATAAATTAGTCTAAAACTATCGCACTATGTTGAATATTAGTAGTCTGAATAATATATAATATTTTATTTCACATAACCTTAGTCTAAAACACCAATTTGAATAATATTTGAACAATTATATATGAATATCTAGCAACAACTACATTAATATTCCCATGAGAGAAATCCATACATAGAGAATATTAATTGATATGGGTTTCATTAATAATATAATGTACCATTTATAAAAAATTGAATACCATATATTATATCATAACTTTATAAAAAATATATAATCCAAAAAATAGTTGAAGAAATAACATAAAATAAAAAAATTATGAATGACTATTCTAGTTATAAAAAATATAGTTTATTTTGGAATGTTTCCAAATGGTACATTTTTTTCAAATCATTAATAATATTTTGAAAACAAAATTTCATTTCATACAAAAAATATTTCATGGTTATGTCAAACTAGGTTTATAAAAGGCATAGTTTCATGCACTATATGATGATCAATCCAAATATCAATGCACCATTTTCGGAGTTATTCCATGAGATACATCTTTTCTATAACCATATAAACATATTGAATGCTTGAATAGATATGTTTATTGGATAAAACATAATAACAAACTCAATAATACTTTTTGATGTTATTGTTTAATTATCATCAAATACTATCATATTGTTATGTTGAAAAATCTATGTTTTCCAAAATCTAGTTTGTAAGGTTTCTATTAAATATTTTTCTAATATAAATTGTAATAACCTCATCCATAGTATCACAATGTCTATGGTTACGTTATAACATGTTTTATAGATACAATAAATCAAATCCCAAATAAAAAAATATTTTAGTTTTCTTAGAGAACTAGATATTTATATGAATCGCACATTAAAATTGACAATGAAAAGTAAAAAAAATAATATTTTGTTTTAGTAAACTATTATTATCTTAAGAGACTCTCTTAATTTGATCCATAAAATACTTCTTAGAATCTTATTGAAAAGAAACAGATGAAATTGAATGAGATTATATGGTCAGTAAGGGTATACATAGAATAGAGAATGTCGTATATTAATAAGTCATAATCAATCTATAAATGTAACTAAAAAACATGCCATTTAATAAATAAAATGAACATGATTAATTATATTGTAGAAATAAATGTTTATCATATACTTACATAAAAATAATAACATGATCTTGAATCTTATCTATTGATTTTATAAATAATAGAATAATCACATGGAAATAAATATCTAATCCCATAGTGAGGGAATGGATAATTATTAATATCATAATCATACTGTGAAGTCCTCATGATAATAAATTTTATTATAATTATTGTAGCCATAGCTTAAAACCAAAGTGAAATGGATTCATGAGACTTAATGATGAATCAAGAGGATATAATGATACTCACCCAATATATACTATTTTCCAATGCATTCCTCATAAAAAAGGGTGAATCGTAATCATCATAAACATTCTTATTGAAAAAATACAATAAAATAAGTTAATAGTATTTCTAATTAATAATCATAATATTAAATTATCTTGATAAACATGGATAATTTTATCAAAATAGGGAATTCAAGGTTAAAATGATCATAAATCATTCATACCAATAATAACAATAGTTCAACTACAAAAATTTCCCAATATAGAACATGTAAAATATGATTTTTTTCATTGAGGAATATAAATAAGCTAAAAAATCTTTTGAAAACATTTTTGTGTAAAATATAATTTTCACATTGAAAATAACTTTTTAAACAAAAAATTCCTAAAATATTAGGGGAAAATTTTTCATTCCAAATATCCTTGTAAAATTATAATATAATATTCAAAAAAATTGTTGGTCAATATGGCGTGAAATTCCTTGCATGTCCTATAGGATAAAATAATGAGTCCTTTAACATTTTTTTAAAAAGTAAAAAATTAAATTATTTGAAAAACAATAGGAAGATACATGTTAATTTTTTTTGAATAAAATAACAGTAATTGATGTTTTTAATAAATTATATATATAATTTAAAAAATATTTAAATGCATTTTAGAATACATGGGAATTGAAGAAAAAATGAATTTTGAAGTAAAAGTTAAATAAATTGGTATTTTATTTATATAATTTTATAAATTATTGTATGTTCCAAAGAGAGTGAATTGGTACTATATAGGTATACAATGGGATTATAAAATAAACCAATATCACCATTTAAATTTTTGAATCATAATCCCCATGAAAGAAAAAATACTAATTAAAATAGCAAATATTATTAAGGTAATGATATTCATTATGTAAAATTTTAAATTTGTAGTATATACATCATACACATTAACTTTGTGGTGAATATGTAATACATTTTATGGGAGTTAATCTGAGATGATAAAATCATACATTAGATCTGATTGAATTTTTATGTGTCATTTCCTCCTATATAATAAATATAGATTTATTATAAATCCTTTTCATGACCATACTAATATTCTAAAAAAGTATATTATTTACTTGTTGTCTTCTATGAACATTTTATAAAAAATTCTATGTTAAAATAATTATTTTGGGAGATAATGGCTTTATTTTCTTGTATGTTTATATTTTTTTACTATATTTATTTTGACAATGATTAGATTATCTAACGAATGAAAACCATGATATTAATATCATATATATTCATTTTACATGTATTCAAAATAATTCATATATTTTAACAATCGAAAATTCTTTCAAACGTTCATTGAGATGGTAGTACGAACATACACATGAACATTGTTAACATTTTATAAAAAAAGAAAAAAAAAGAAAAATATTATTAATTTACCATAATATAATCAATATTATTTTATATATTTAATTTATATTAACAAAATCCATCTTTATTATCATACATGAAAAAATGTAATCTAAATGATTTCACATTTTTTTGTAGAGGAGGTAGTCCACACATAGTCAATAGAAACATTTTTTTCAAAACGTATTTCATGTTAAAAATAATATTTTATATTATATTTAAAAATTATTATTAGTTCATAAATATAAATATATTATATATATTAATCCTTACTACCATCCATTTAAGCATAAGTGGAAAACAAATCATGTCACTTTATGAGGCAGTAGTCAACGTACTCATGAGCGACATAATCATATCCACACATTGAATTCAATGATATAAGGCATCTTAGATTTAAATATTATGCATGTATAATAATGTAAAAAAATATCATATTAATTTTTTAGAGCCATAACTATATCCATCTATCATATGTGATTATGGAAAGAGAATTAAATCTGTTCAGGAGGTGGTAGTTCATCGTACACACAATCAATATTTAAATTTCCCATTTGATGGAAGTGGGTATTGATATTAGTTATTTATTTTAAAAAAAAATCGGTATTTTTAATATAATTTTGTTATTATTTTATCATGGTTATAGAATATTCTATGTAGGTTTAAGGAGAAACAAAACAACCCACGTTTATGAATTTTATCTATTCTTTGGAGAGACACTTTAGGTTTACAACTGAATTATTCTAAATGAAGTTTCATAATCAAAATAAGTATTCTAGTATGCATATCTGAATGTAATTACTTGATTTAGTTATATATTTACC
Organism: Viscum album; assembly: GCA_963277665.1. Taxonomy (NCBI): domain Eukaryota; kingdom Viridiplantae; phylum Streptophyta; class Magnoliopsida; order Santalales; family Viscaceae; genus Viscum; species Viscum album. The sequence goes on along the minus strand of OY728119.1, from coordinate 761,877,180 downwards.
AAACCAAAGGTATTTGTATGTTTTAAAAGGGGAGGATTGGGGTGGCATTTTAAAAGTGGGGGAGAGGATAGACATGGAATGTTGTTTGTGTTCAAAAAAAATACCCTTGTATTTCACATGTAAAATGACTTAAAATCAGGTCATTATCAATCGATGTACATTATAAGGTCATAATTGTACAAGAAAATATTAATTATATAAGTTTTCAGTTATCAATAACCCGTAATGTTTTATTTTAACCCCTAAAAAACCATTTTATACTTTAAGGGTGATAAATAATATTTACTATATTTATGATACCTCATGACCAGAAAAATTAAATTTATAATGAAATATAAATTACTATAACAGAAAATGTGGAATCCATTTTTCCAAATTAAATTCATAAAATTGGTAAAATTAAAATTAAAACTAAACCCAAAGACCTATTAGAAAATGATTTTCAAAATAAAATCATTCAAAAGATTAAAAATTATTATGTAATAAATCAATATAAAATTGATTCTAATTTCTAAAATTAGGTAAATTTTAACCAAAATTTTAAATAATTTACTTTAAAAATTATAATAAATATAATATTTCTATTATATAATATTAACAAACATTTATATTTCAATATAAATTTATACTTGTCAATATTGATAAAAAAATTAATCATTTCTAAAAAATTATCATTCATTCTACAGAAGATAAATTTTACACATATATTTAAAAAATCAAATATGTTTTGTAAAACTAATTTTATAAAAGTGTTAATTTTAAATTTTAAATTATGTTCACATAGAATTACTAGAAAACATTTTAGAAAAAATCTATTTTTTAGAAGACATTTCTTTTGATTTTCAATAATTCTTTTTTATATTTATTAAATATATAACCATTGAATTTAATTTATCTACGTGGAAAACATATAATGTTAATAATTTATTTAGTCTAAATCATACACACTAACATAAAGGAATATTTATAACGGACATGCTTCAATAATAATATATAATTTCATGTTTTGTATAAACCCGGTGTTGAGTGTATCAAAAGCTATTGAAGATACGGAATGTATTTAAAAAGAGATATATCACAAGTCCTTAGTGTTTTAAATTATCTTCTAATAATGGTGTTTCATTCCATATATTATATAGAACATTATGATCTTATTTTAATTCATTGGGGTGTTATAAAAAACATATAAATGTTATCATGTCGTAAAAAATGAGTCATGTCTCATAGAATTTAAATTAATATAAAGAAGTCTTTACCCCAAAATTTATCTTGGTTGGAAATTATCTATAATCATGTATAATAAATAAATATTTATTATAAATAAATATTATATTTTTATTATATTTACTTTATTTTAAATCATTCACTTTGAATTTCATAATTCCCATTTTGTAATAATTTTTTGTTAAAATCAATATTTTAGAGTTATGTTTTCAATTTTCCACATGTTTTGATTAAATAGTTCTAATACATTGACATTGGCCAATGTTTTATAGTAAAAAAATGTTCGTGAATTTTTGTATTATTTATTATATATAGTTGGTTTCTCTTACTCATTTCATGTAACCAATTTTTTTTTCCACAGAATGCCTAGAACCTCATTTTTTTGAAAAAATATTATTTCCTTAACATTGGGATTTTTTTGAAAAAAATATTTATAAAAAAATTAATAAATAATTCATAAATATTTAATTATTTTATTTTATATAATTATAAAAATATTTATATTTATTTAATCAATCAAGAAATAATTATTATAATATCATTAATTTTGAGATTAAAATGACAAAAACAAAAGAATGTTATAATGATTGGATGAGTAAGAACACGCCTTATAAAAATATAATATTTATTCTACATACTCATTGTGATTTAAAGTAAATTTTATGATTTTTATAAGTCATATTCTAGAAGAGATAAATTGTTTATACAATGAAGAAAAAAGATGAAGATGGTATCACTTAAAAAGAGTGTTTAAATCTCTTCTTGAATGACCTCTCAAAATTGGTTTTATATGAATTATTAGTGGAATTTTTTTTTCTAAAAAGTGATAGAGATGAACGAGGTAGACTATTTGGTCATGAATTAATGATAAATGTGAACAAATTATGTGTTTTGTGATTAGGATAGGGGAGTCATTATATAATTAAGAGTGCTGGAACATTTTTAAATACACATATAATTTAATAAAATAATTATAATTCCCATGGGGAAAGAGAAACCCATTTTAAACAAAATATAATATAATATAAAGGATTATATAATAAACCCACCTGTTAAATAATATATAATATTTTTTTTTGGTTTTAGCGCCCTTGTAAGATAATTTTAACCATTTTATCCTTTTAAAAAATTACCATTAAAAATACATTTTATCAAGATAACTTATTTTTATGAAAAAATTATCTTTATCATATTAAAAAAAATAAAAATTATAATTAAAATTTTGAGAATAATTTTATATGATTCAATTTCTATATATGGTAAAAAATTTAATTAATGTACACTTAATGATATATGTTTTCTTAAAAGAATCACACATTCAAGCATAAAAATAAATATTTATTAAAATTATATATAAAATTTATTTTTTTATAAAAATAAAAGACTTTTTTACATTCCATGAAGGCCAAAATTGATTTTTTATTTTTTTTATAATAAATAAAATCTAAATAAAAATTTTAGTATATTTTTTTAAATAAAAAATATCATTGGTTTTAAAAACTCAATCATATCCTTATAAATTGACCATTTTAATATTAAAATAATTTTATTATCATTAAATAAATATTTACATATTCCAAATATTTTATTAATTTTAAATTCATTCTTATATCAGGATGATCTCATTAATGTTATGATATTTGTAAAACATATATTTTCCCGTGTCCCTTACAAATCATAATTTTTATAGATATAATAAAATTTCCTTGAACCTAATTTTTCATTTATAAATAATAAATTAACAAGGCATTATCCAAATAAAATCCTAAAATTTATAATCTTATCTATGAAATAAATTAAAAAATATAAAAAATAATTCTAAAAAAATAATTTTTTAATCAATTTAGGATTGAAATGTTATTTCATATCCAATTCTAATTAAAAGTGTGTTAATAAAAATAATTTATACATTTAAATATTATATATTATCATAGTAATATATTGATATATATATATATATATATATATAATTTTTTAGATAAAATGTGTAGTACTTAAATAACAGTTCTTTTAAAAAATATACCTTTTATACATTGAATTATTTTGATAATATTATATTATTTATTAATCTAATGATAATTAATTTTCAACAATTAATTGTTATTATAAAATAAGAAATTAATCCATAAACATTATAATTTTAATATTTAATGATTTATAACAAATTTATTTATGTTTAATACTTTTTAATTAATTTATTTCTTTTATATAATTATGCTTTTACACATATAATTTTCCTAATGATGTTTCAACATTTAATTCCATGGTTTACTAGTGTTTATATAAAATTTTGATATGGTATATTGTCATTTATTTTGTTTTCAATTTTTTGAAATAAAATCTACTCAAAAAAGTATTTATTAAATGAAAGACAAATACTAATTTCTCAAGGAGTTACACACTAGAAAGGAATCAACATGCAGGGCTGGGCGAATCATCAAAAATAATTATTTTTCAATGACGTCAGTAAATTGGGTACTTAGTGTGATAATTCATAGAGGATTATGTTTTCTCATGTCATAACCCTTGATCATCATACTGTGGGGAGACAATTTATCTTTATATTTTCAAAAATAGAAGTGGTTCTAAAACCTAATGAGATTGATTATGGAATTATTGTCATTTGGGGATCAGAGAATTGTGACATCATCAAAATTCTCATATACATATTAGGGACAAATGTTCCATTTTATGTAATAATTTTATTTTTTTTAAATGAAACTATAGTGGTACATTTAGTGTTTTCCAACACTTTATCGTATATCTTGGTAGTCTCCAAATTAGTCTCAAAATTTTAATGAATTTAAATGGAATCAAGGTATTCCTTGAGTTCCATAGAGAGATGAAAGGTTTCAAAATGTAGTGGTTTTCATGGAATATGGGGACATGGTTACACACATTTTACTTTTGTTTAAGGTGTTTTTGTTTCATGCTACATTAATAATCTTAAGATTTATAAGGTGATAACCACATATAAGTATAAAAAATAAGGGGTGTCATAGTTATTTGTTGTCCTTTATGAGATGGTATTCTCGTATCATATTGTTTACCAGATTAAAGTGATTAATTAAATTAGTCTAATTATATAAACAATTTAGGAAAATCACTAAAATACTCATGACTAATTCGATTCTATTTTTATGGTCTATTGATTGTTTGTCTTGAATTCTTGGACTCATTTTTAATTTTAGTCAGTTTGAAAATTTAATTACTGGTTATACCATGACATCACCAGCCTTGTACCTTATATTATCATTTAAGAACCCTGGTAGAGATAATCATTTCATAGGAGTCATCATCATTATCTAAGAAGTATATCAAGTATATAACATCAACATAACCATATTTTAATTCTTCTTTCAAAAGAAAATTATGTTTTTGGTGTTTTCCCCATTCTCCTAGTGATGGAGGAAAGAAATATTGAATAGTCATGATTGGTTTGGAATCCTTTGGTGGAACCTCTTCATGTGATACATTTTTTTGGATGATTTCAGTATTGATTGGAAGGATGTGATTGTGAGGATATTATAATAAATGATTCTAGGGTTATTATGATAAAAAATATCTTATTAAGTCATTACATACTGATTATAGGTGTGAGGTTGAATTGTTTTTCAATTTTTATATATCACACTACTACTCATTCATTTTAGAGAATTATATTCATCCTCCCTCTTTTTCAAGTAGAATATTATAGATGCATACATCCATTTTTTAGGGATTAAACAATTTTAATCCCCCTCTATCTATCATCATCTAGTTCGTTCCCATCCATAAAAATAATTCTTTGAATATATTTCACTAAAATATTATTCAATGGGTATTAATTTTCTTGGTCATTCAACCCCACCACATTAAACCTTTTGATTTTGAGAAATCTGAAAATTATTTTATCATGAGGTTTAAGGACTTATGTTGGAACCTATTAATTTTATAAGGAATTAACATCACTATTTTTATTTTTTAAATGTAATTATTTGTATTCTTACTTTTAATCATTATATAGGAGATTCCATTTTTACCACATAGGAAAACACTACTTTTTATTTGGGAAATTATTATATGGGTCTAGCACCAGCGCTGGTCTGAAATTAAAATTAATGGATTCAAAATTAATATATTGCTTTCATATGTTGACGGTTATAGATTAGGTTCGAGTCTAGATCACCATGAGGAAACATTCAAATATTTTTCAACTATAGGGAAATCATATAGTTTTAGATGATTTTTTATATTGATAAGTGATTCTTGTTGTTTATATTAATTACTCCCTATATATAGATCTCATGAAGGCATTACAATGGGAGATTCTAGTTCATACAATAGGATGTACAATTATTTATAGAAGTGAAATTCAAGCCCCTTACAAATATTCATAGTTTTCAATTAAAGAAGTAAATAATATTCATTATCCTCACTAATTAAAAGAATTAATAAAATAACATACATCAATGATCCTCCAAACACAAAATAGAGCATGTTACTATGTTTTTATAACAAAAAATGTAGGTCCTACCGACTTATATAGGAAGACATCGAGACCCATTTGTTGATATTTTTTTTTAAATTCCCCAATAGTATGCCACATAAAGATAAAATGATTTTAGTATTAAATTCCTATCATATATGGTTTTGGAAATGTGGAAGATTATATATATTGATTTGGGAGGATGATTTGTAGAATCCAAGTATTCATGATGTAAAAACATCCACATATATTAAAAATTGTAGTTTCCTTTAATATGTTCCATCTTATTAGTAATGTAATTATGAAATAAGTTTTCTATTTCTACTTTAAATGATGTACAAATTAGATAATTTAATATATCTTTCCATTATAGGTATGACAAGACTAATTATGGGTTGTTTTGCCAAGTCAACCTTGTTCAGATAGCCTAAAATTATAAATATAGTCGCTTTTTTGGGGTGAATTCATGATAATCAACCAATGTTGGGGTTAATAATATGGGGATATTTAATTTTTAATTATTTAGCTTCTATGAATCTACCGTTATCTGTTAACTTATATCCTCTTATTAAAGAGAATCAATAATTGGAGGTTTAAAAATATTATCCTGGGGGTTTTACTTAATAGGAATATTTACCAAGAGTTTCTTCTCATTGAGTTGTCTCAAATTCATAATTTATCCTTCTAAAATTTAAATATTCGTCTCTTTAGAAGGAAAATAAATTTTTGTATTGATTTGGTGGTAAATGGATATATCCACCCCTTTCTAATTCATTAGTTCCAAAATTCAGATTGTGTGTAAATATAATATTTAGTGAATCTCTTAGATCATAATATTCCTATTCATGTTTGTTAAAGACAGCATATTCTCACACATCATGGTAGAATATTTATCAAATTAATTTCTCCTAAATATAATATCCTTTCTATTTATTTTCTGGAGTTTTTATATCGTAAATTTTTTGTATAATTAGATTTTACTGAAATCAATAATTTAAGAGGAGGTATATATGTATTTCTATCAATGTAATATAAATCCTCATCATTATATTATTGTCTTAGATTATTATATAATAATATTCAAAATATTTATCCTAGTTAGAATATTTAATGGACTTTTATCCCCTTTTAGATATTAATTTCCAAAAATGAACAACATAATGAGATGAATCAATAAGTTGTAAATGGGATATAATTATGAGTTAATATATAATAACATATGATTAATGTTATCTTGATGGATGGGGTTGGTCGGAAAATGATAGTGGAGTATACCCATTAGGTTATTCTTGCAGATATTCTCATAATATAGAAGTCACAAACCTTCTAAAAGGTATGAGAGGAAATAAGTATTCCATACCAATGAAGTAATTTAGAGTCTACACTACTGCTATCATGGAAAAACCCTATTATTTGTTTCTTTATTAAAAAGGATGTTATTGAGGTATAATTTCCCCATCCTAGTGTGTTGGTGATACTATTATATTTTTTTCTACAGATATCATTTTATCTCACTTTAAATTTCATCCTCACACTCTAGTATGATCTATATATAGTGTTATATCGTGAATCAGTGGATGATAGGTTTCATAAAACACAAGATCTTAATATATGATGGAATTTTTTTAGAATTTTATGCATTCTTAACCTTTCAAGTAGCTTTGTAAAAAAATCTATCAAGAGTTCATTCTTATGGAGTTTATCTTTTTTTTCTCTTGGAATGGACAGATTTCATTGGATGAACCAACTAGTGTTTCCAAATATATGATTGGAGACATGTATCAAGGTAATATAATTATACACATTCATCAAAAGAACATTTAATTATACTCTGTGGGGATTATAGTGAAAACATATTTATTCTCCTAACTATTTGATATCAAAAATAATGAGTGAGTCATGTATTATTTATTGGATAGAATTTAAGCAGTCAAGGTAGGATTATTACTGAAATTAAATTTTTTTCTTGAATATAAATATAGTTCAATCAAAAGGATATATAGATAAATATTAAGTAAAAACAAATATAACTCCTTTATGTGATTAATAAATTATTCATATGCCTGGTTATAGGATTTAAGTTGATGAAATTTCACCCATGGATTAAAAAATATATAATGTAATAATTCTTAATCCATCTTCATTTTAATATCATACAAAAGAGTGGAAATAGGTTTGAATAATATTTGTATTTTTTCTACTTATCCCCACATGATAATGGTGTTTTTTTATATTATCTCAGTTTTTCATAGACCATTATTAACCATAAAGTTCATTTACCCTACATTTAACTAAAATGGGTGGTATTATTACTATTATTGACATAAAATAGGGTATGAAAAACTGGGGGAGGTACAAACAAATATTTTCCCTATGATGAAAATTTATTTTCATGAATCATCACTGGTTGGTGTTGGAGTGTTTTTTTATTTCTAATTTTTGTTTTTATGTTTACATTTATATGTGGAAAACATTAAAAAATATATTTTCAGGTTAACCTTTGTGTTTATTATACCTATCATTATGAGGAATACCTTTAAATTGATCATTATTATAGTGATGTATATAGTTATTAATCATGTATTTTTCAACATATGGAGGACCAAAACATATATAAAATAGTTTATCATATGGAGGACCTATAAAATACTTGCGATAGGAATTACATGTCTATATATTTTAATAATTATGATCAAAGTTGTGTGGGACTCTCTATTTACTCATTTTAATCAAAATTTCAAGCATGTGCTCCACTCTGTATAGATAGTTTGTCACAGTGAGGACCTATCTATCATAATCCTAGGGGAGGGCCTCAAGAGTAGTATTATTAATCACCTTGGAGAGGGTGTATTAGGTTGTAGATTTGTTAATTTATATCTTGTAGTTGAGTTACATATCATTTATTTACATTTTCACAGGTTCAACATCTATTATTTTCCCCCTAGAGAGTGATTCAAATTTTATTATCATCATTTATAATGAGAGACTCATTTTTTTCACTATACTATTTGGAGGACCTATGAAATTGGTATCATAAGAAGGACCACTATGATTGATAGATTATTTTTCCTCGTGAATACTAAGACTATAAATAATATATATATTATGATATAGTTGAACATTATAGAATGTATATTGGGTTGGACCTTCAATGAAAACTATTTATATTTGAAGATTGGGGGGTCTTAGGGTAAATATTAACAATCATTGTGTAGGTTTTTGATGAAATAATATTTAATGATTAACTAAATTATATTATATGTTTTCTATAATAGACGATCTAAAATCATTAATGAATAACCATAGGTATATGAATACAACATTTGAGGGTTTCAGTAGTATGTTGGGTGTCAATCTTCGCTTCGGTGTCACATATTGGCATTTACCTAAGATATTTTATAGGTTCCGTAGTATTTTTCTATAGGGTAATTTATTCAATATCAAATTTTTAATATATTTTTCTCAAATATTATTAGAGGACTCGGTTACCTAGAACCCTATATGAAACCCATCTGTCATAGTGAATGGGTGGGGACCATCATGTTATCCTCCAGGCTTCCAAATTCTAAATAGCTAGAACTGAAACCTTAAGACTGGATACCCTACTGGTTTTTTGAGGAATTGAAGAAGTATGTAATGGAACTATACATAATTTTCAATGTATAGAATTGGAATATCATGACTAACTACATGGAAATGCACTTGAGCCTCAACCTAGTTGGTGAGGATTTGACGGGTGCATCCAAGAGACCCAAGATAAAATCTAGGTGGAGGAGTATTTCTTCGTACTATATAAGTACTATAGTAGGAACTGTAGTGGGTATTATAGCATCTAGAACTATTCATACATCTGGGCCTTTGGGCCACCTATTTGGTCCTCGGGTCCTGCAAGGTTTTTTGTGCCTCACAAGGCCTTCAGCCCAGTTGTTTCTAAAGGAATCTGGGCTACCTTAAGGCCATAGGTCTCCCCCAAGGCCTTCAATCTACATCAATGATGATATACCAGTCAGACTACAAGGGACCAAGATTCAGATGAGGATTCAGGGCAGGCACATTCACTATATCAGAACTGAATAGAATTGGAAGAATAAGATGGTATGGCTTTTCCATCAGTACCATACCTATGCAGCTTTTCAAAGGACAACTATTTGAGCAGCCCTGTGAAGCTAGAGTGTTGATATCAGGATATATGTTGTGGAGGAGTACTTCCATGTTTTCTTATCTGGGTGATTTCCTCTAATACCTACATGTCATGTAATTGTCTATAAGCCTTCGGGCCTTGAAAGGGTTCCACCTCACCCCTAGAAATGTTGATTATCAATATAATAGAAAAATTATGGCCTTCATGCAATTACGGATAACTATATAGAATTGTTTGAAATCACACTCAAAACACTATGATAAGAAAGATTATTATTGTTTAATTCTTTGTATACCCACCCAAAATAGTTTTACATTCCAAAGAGGGATAATTTATTCCTATAATTATATCATTAATGATCTAACCTATGGGAAATTATCTCACTAAGAATCTCACAAGCTACCACCAAACTTTTAATGGAGCTATTTTGATTTTACTCCAAAACCAAGTTTTTTACAACCTAGCATTAGAGGCACTGGTTAGGTGACAAAACACATTAGAGTTGAGGTTTTGTAGTAGTCATAATACTATATTCCTATGTCTATAGACCCATTAAAACTATGGGGATGTAGAATCCATCACTAAATTATAAAAATTAGAATCTATTTCTAATCAAACTCTTTCAAAATTAAAGTATTTCATTTTGCGTACAACATTTTTTATTATGAAACATTCAAATATGATCTTAATATTATTGTGGACCAACATTGAAAAGGTGGGTTGTAGTTATAATAATGTAAGATAAATGAAATTAGATATCTATATTGGTAGGATATGATGTTGAATCATCAATTTTGGGTTCATATTTTCCATTATGGAACTATTATTATAAATTTTAGAAGTTTTTATAAAGCTAGTCCAAATAAAAACACATGATAACCCAGTCAAAAATGTTAAACAATTCTACCATAAATTCCCATTATTTAGGTATATTTGAGTGGTTCATTTTATTTATCCTAATTATATTGTAAGTAATATTATTTTTAAATATATACAGTTGGAATTATATAATTTATAACAATCTATGGGTTTTTAGTGTTGTGTAGTAATGATTGTGATTTTTGAGAAGTGATAACTATATATCCTTATAAAGAGAATATTTTACCACATAGTTTAATCACATTTAACGAGGAACAATAAACTATTTATGATTGGGAGATATAGATCATGATATTTGAATTCATGATCATGTAACTACTACTAAATAGATATATTTAATGTAATGTTTTTGATCCAATAATGTTTTTCTTACGATCAGGTATCTCAGAATGACAAAGTAATATTTAATGATGTCCATCCCAAACTATAGGAGTCAAAATTTGTTGTTGTTAATCCATGGATATTATGTATTTCAATATTTTTTCATATTAAATGAATCATTTTAAAATATTTTAAATTCATGTATAATATAATACTAGGTTATATTTTTACATATATATTATCTAGTACTTATAAATGAGTTGACCACTTCATAATTTTTTATTAAAATTGAATTAAGGTCTATTTTAATTTGCACTCCAATGTAACAAGACAATAATGATAAAAGAGAATATGGATTATTGGAACCACAGAAATAAGGTTGTGGCTTATAGTTGGTTAGATTCCCACTTGTTATATGTCCCATTACTGTAAACTAAATTAGGAATGATTAATAAACACTTGGATGATGAAAATTTATGATGGAAGGTTAGTGATTATACCTTATTGCATTTTAATTTGAGGTTTTTACTAATTTATTAGAGTAGTGAGGATAATAAATGTACTGAACAAACACCTAGTTGAAATGATTCTAGATTTAAATATCCAAGTCAGAGGAGTTTATTGGATGGAGGGAAATAAAATTCCAATGGTTCTCTAAAATTGATAATCAATATTAAAAATTAAATACTTTATTGATTATATCTTAAGGACCACATAATCTAGGGAATAAAATGGTTTAATGTGTCTTTAATGATCCCTAATTATATTTATCAATATAATAAATTATCCAAAGTAAAAAATAGTATTCAAAATATCAAAATACATTAGGTCATATGAATTTGGAGGTGGATTTGATGAAATGTTCATGTTGATGTTGTGACAAAAGATTGTGGGTGTTAATGAGGACAATCAAGTCTTTTCAGTTAGTAATAGAGGTGATAAAAAGTTCCCTTGGGACTCAGGGGTAAAATTATTGACTTTTTACAAGGTAGTAGTCCTTATTAAATATAGGGAATATGTTGAATGGTCATGTGGATAGAATATAATTTTTTAGACCATGTGGCTGGGAATAGTTTCACTGCCATCTATTCTTGAAAACATTAGAGTATATCCATGGTGAAACTTGAAATATTTTCCATAATAGGATATATTCTCATGTATGACTCATGATAGTGAAATGGTTCCATAATAGAGGTCTTATAAATGCAAGGTAATGATTCCCCCATGTAAAGCTACTATTGGATTCCTAGGGTAAATTTACCCATGTGATGATTCTTGAGAGCATCAGTGGATATGAGTTCTAGTTTTTCTGCCTTGAATTTCTGAGTGAAGTGGTACCCTCATCATAGATCTTCCACTAAGCCATGGAAAGGAATGAGTGAAGTGGTCAAATGTGAAACAATGTTTTAAAATATTTGGACGTTTTATATACAATTAAAAAAATTCCATTTTCAAGGTTATAAATTCAAAAATCACATGACGTATGTATTTAGTGGACTGTAATGTTATTGTTTATTTTTTTGCTGAAATGTTGAATGTATTTTGTGTTTGTTGAAAATGTCTCAATGGGGTTCCCTTATATGAGAAATGGTAAATTTATGTTCCTTATAGATAATTGTATCTAACTAAAACTTATCTAGTTTCCATAGTTAGGTAATTTGTTCTTACGAGTGTGCATGAATAATTTACGAGGGATTAAACATTAGGGATTCTTTGTACATGGGTACACTTTCCATGACTGGGTACATGGGTATCATGATACTATTGAGGTATAGGTGTATATAACAAGGATGATAATTTTTTTTGTATTTATTATAGTAATGTATAAATTTATAGAATAAGGTCACTAATTTTAGGATTTTGACTTATAATTGATTTGAAAATTATTAAATATATTTAACATTCTTCTATTGTTAATTTTGATCACAAAATACCTTTAGTGAATATTTGAATCAGCTAATTCATAAACACATTAGGGTTTTGGAATGAAATTTCATATCATAATTAAGTATAAATATTAAGATAAATGTATTGATAGGGAGGAAGAATGATTATTCTTAGGCTACTCATTCATGAGTAAATAATTTCAATGATTTATCCATATAATGAAAAAAATAATGAAGAGATGTGTTGTAAAATTTACTAAATAGAATGATGGTAGAAATATTTTGAAAATGTATTTTGATGATATTTTTGACAAAGAATAAAAATTTCACATAATTATATATGTTCAATAATTCAACAGTTTATGAGGACATCTAGGGGAAATAAGATGAATTATATGTTGATGAAGGGAGTCAATCATTAAAAAAATTATAGCCTTGGTGGGTTTAGAAAGTTGAATTGGAAATCATCAATGAAACGTATTCCTAACCTCAAACATGATATAGGAGGATATCATTGTACAATAATCTACTATCAAATGAGAAACTAGTATTTGATAATGATTTGGAAAATGGAAATCATGGGTCAAGGATATGAATGTGAAAATGGACCAAACAATAATAAATACAACATGGTAACTTATCAGATGACCATATGAACAAAATTTTATTAAAATTGAATTATTGTTCCAATAATATATATTATCAATAGGAATGTGTTAAATAATAATTATGGATTACTATATATGGTTAATTCTTACATCAAGGTAATATTTTCAGAATATTGTTTTGAATTTTTTGAAAGGCTTAAATAGATATGAATTTTTTAATTTATTATTATTCATGTAAAATATAAAAATGGTAAAATTGATGTTAAGAGGATATTCATGAATTGAGTGGTAAATTATGAAATATACATTGAAACACCTCTTGGTTTTTTAATCATTAATTATGAATTATAGGTGTTTTTATTGAAAAAGGACTTCTATTGCTTGAAAATAACTCATATAATATATTATACATGGATATAATCTGAAATAAAGATTCCAATTTACTAGAGATATAGCGGTAATCATAACCTTAATGTCAATAAATATAAATAATATAAATTCATTGTACTATTCTATGATGATCATGAAATTCTTCATGGAAATAAGCGTCAATTGGCGTAGGAATTTTAAAAATCATTGATTTTAATGTTTTACATGTACATGATCAGTGAGATGATATAAATTTATTGAATAATAGTTGGTGTAATGATTGGATATATGTTTATTTAACAACTATTTCAATCCAAAAATGTTTGGAAAAGTAAATTGATTCATGAATATGAAAAGGCATTGTATCTCACCTCATATTTCTGGATTATTGGATTATTATTATACTTCAAAACAAAATTTCTAGACATTTTTTAGTGGTCTAGTTATATAATCATTAGAAAAAAGACTTCTCACTATTATTGAAATCATCTTTAGGTTCATTTGAGTCACTCTAAATTTTGTTTTTTTGTATCATACTAGGAAATATCAATATTATATTACAAATTAATATGTATACTTCGAATAATAAATTGTGGATAAAAAATACATATATAAAGGGATATTATTTTTTATGAATAAGTGTACTGTACATATGACAAAAGTTAGGAGTCTTTTTTCCATGAATGTAAAATTTGGATACATTATAGCTATAAAGGTAGGGACATGGTTTATATGGATTAAAAAATACTATATAATATCAATGAACAAGTGAAGGTTCCATTAATGATCTATTTGGGTCAAATTAGTGCCATTAAATTAATTAATAATTTTTTTATAAAAAAATTATGAAAAAAATAAGATTTAGTTCAATTTTACTATGAAAAAGGTATATCAAGGGGTAATAAATATATATCTTATTTTTCCTTGTCAATAAGTGGAATAAATTTTCAAAAAACACTTAGGTATTTCATTGTATAAGAATAATGGACTACACTAAACAAATGAAACTTCTATCATATCTTAAAAATCCATGGAAAATTACCTCTCTAAATATTACATTAATGATAATTATTTTTTTTCATGTGACGGATAGTTATTACACTTTTCTTCTTTATTAGTGGAGATAAATAAGGGAAATTATATTAGAAAAAAGTGATTCATATCAATGATTATTTATTTAATACATGAAATGAAGAGTATAAGGAGAGAATAAATATCATATTTAGGGGGATAAATCCACTCATTATGGGGAATTTATGGACGTTGAGAAAAAGGAATAATATAATATGATTAATATCCTAGAATAACAGGATAAATATTGACAGGGGATCTCAATGATGTTTATATTTTAATATAAGTTATTTTTAGATATCAAAGAAAGATGTATACAAGCTGAAAAGATAATTCTATCTTGATCTCTTTTTTTTTATTGATAATTTCCCCCCAAGTAAAATGATTTATGGGAGAGTTATTATACTACTATATGGCATTTATTGGAATTTTTATGTCTAATATTTTAATTTTATTTACAAAAAAACAGATGGGGATAATTTAGAAACTCATGATAGTAAATATGAGAAAGTTTATGGACTATAATTAGAGATTGGATGTTTCATAACATTTCTTATTAATCAGTATTATATACAATGTTTTTGTAGTGATATTTGACTTAGTGTTTGTATTATATATGTTTTTAGATAATTTTTGATGGTTTTCTAGTTTCTTGATGTGTGGATGAGCATTCATATCATAGTGTAAGTCACCATATTTTGGGGGAGGTGTACACGATGTTGGTAAGAGGATTTATCTATGTAATAAACCATATTTCTGAAAAGTTCTATTTCCCATGTGTTTTTAGTTTATGATATGGTGTATACAGTGGACCACACTAATTTGGGGAGACCTATAGGTGATTTATTAATTTGGTTGATATATATGTTATCTTTCTTCAACTATTTGTTTTTTTTTTTGAAATAACGGGCATATTCTTACTATGTTATATTGGTTAATTATGGAATGATAAATAAAAGTGAAATAGAGAGTTATGAATTTTAATGTAAAGTTATTATCACAAACATAATATAATGAATTTAATTTAGGAAGTTAAGTATTTCAATGCCATAAATATTTTGTTTGTACAATAATATATCAAAAATCTTGGTATCTCACTTGGAGGCCTAAAGTTGGAATTATTAAAATCAATTTTCTAATATATTGTGAAAATATAAGAATATAAGGATTTTAGATTTTATTTTGAATTCCATTTTTTTTATTTATACACAAACTATAAATTGGAAACCATTTTTATTATTAAAATTTTATATTGTAATTTCATCTATAGAACATAATACAATGACAATGTAGAGGTTAAAACATAGAAAAATCATATCATATAGAGATATAAAGTTATATTAAATCAATGGAAATTATTCTTATTGTTTTATATGAGGATACCATGAATATAAATGGTTAGGGAACAACTGGAGGACAACTGTACCATAGTGGCATAGTGAGAACACCATGGTGGATAGTTGCATTAAAAAATTTAACATTTGAGGTAGTTTTTGTATAATAGATAAAATAAATTTTATGTGTGAGTTAAATTCATATATAGTGGAACAATTTAATGAACAATACGATATGTATTCATGGAATTTAAATGTTTAATGATTTTATTGGTCCAATTGTTGATATTTAAATATGATGTTTTAAAATAAGATGTTAATTTTATTTTTAGAAGGAAGTAACAATTTTATTGAGGGTTTTAGTGGGAAAATGGTTTGATGAATAATATTTAGGATCTATATTTAATTACGGATATTATTGCATATTATAGTTATCAAAAAATATTTTTTGTATTATTATCGTATGAATAATTTTTAGTACGACATTCTTGTTGAAATTTATTACATATCTTGTATAAATGATGTTTATTAAGAGATCATTTATTAGAGTAACCCTTATATAAATATTCAAACGTTTATAAAATTATGATAACAAAATAGAATATAAATTTTTATAAATTGAGACATTTTTAGTGAATAGACCATAGATACATCCCGTATAAGTGAATAATTAAAATATCATTATCATTAAATTTCATAAATTATATATGGATGATTTTACTATGTTGTAATGTTTGAAATTTTGGTGGTGTTTTTTTTCAATGTAGTAAGAATATCCATTTATTAATAGATTTTTCAGAAAAGTTCACACCCTAATTTAGATCCCCCTCTAAAGGTGTTATTTTGACATGATGGTTTCCATAAAAAGAGGTATCAGAGAGTCGCATTATTTATCTAATGATTTTTGATTTTGTAGATTAGGAGGGGACTATTCCAAACATTATATGGAAGCTATATTTTATAATTTCAATTTAATATATCATTATAAATTAATGTTTTAAGGGGGATATAATTTATTATGTTGAAAATCGGGTTATATTTGAATTTTTAAAATGAAGTGATATTTTTTCAATCGGTTTTTACATAACTGAGGGTAGAGAGTGGAATCTATAAATGCATCACACATGGAATATATAATCGTATAACAATTCAAATATTTTATATGATTGAAAATATTTATTTTAAATATTTTTCATCAATTAAAGTAATTATAATATAATATCTTATTCACTATTTTACGTATCATGATATTGCTCATAGATTTCCAAAATATAGCGATTTCAATAATATCATTGATTTGTATCATTGTAAATTAATTTATTTTATTTATACATGGATTCAATGAAGAAAAAACTATAGTTTTAGTATGCTTATGGGGATGTCTAATTTGATAGTATCCCTATTGTGGGAACATTACCATATGATTTTACATGATTATTTGAGATATATAATTTGATAATACACCAAATTTTATTTCCAAGAGGGGTTCATTATCCATAAAATGGTTGGAAGGATGAATAATATTAAGAAAAAACACTAGTTATTTGTTATATGCATGTGTCAGCAGATTAGCATGGTGATTCTCATATTTCTACTTAGATTGGGTAGGGATATATTAGAGTAGATATAGTGATAGAATATAGCCCTGGGATGAGGATTCCTCTATGATGGGAGTGTGGTTAGATACTTTATTTTCTACAAATTATAAATGGTTAAAACTTTATTTAGATATTAGTATAGAAATGGGGAAAGGGATTGGGATTGTATTACTTTTGTAATCATAGATAGTGAATTGAGGGTAATTTTATTGGCATGAAAAAGATAAATTGGTATAGAATTAATATTAAGATTCTCATAATAATAATAAAGGTATCATAATAGAATGAGTTTATTTATAGTGTTCTATAACACTATAGTGTATTCCTACTAGTGTATATGATTTTGTAGACAATTATGGAATCCATGCAATGTTTATATACTATTTATTGTGTAATATCTAACAAAAATGATAATAGTGTATGAATTTAGTTATATACATTATATTTGGAATAGTGTGACCTCAGATCATCCTTATGATCAGGTGTTTAGTGATCACATTTTCCTTATCAATTATGGATATCATGGGATAGGTGTTGGTTAATGGATGAAAGCAAATCCTTTTCGCATTTAGTCTATGATTGTTTTTGTTAGTAAATAGAATATTCATATTCACTGGTAAAATTTTATTGAATTATAGTTGGGTTAAATGAATTATCACATAAAGGGTGTATTAAATATGATATTACCCATTTATAGGGGGGAGATACATCTTCTTAATTTATAAATGAATATGTTATTCAATATTTTCTAGTTTTTTCTGTTATTATTATCATAGTTTTCTTTGGGAATGTTCATATATGGATCGATTAGTGTCTACAAGTGGATTTTTATGTGGCCTAGGTGAGATATAATATGACTTGATAACAATAAAATTTTATTTGGTGAATGATAAATTTATTATAATTCCTTGAAGTTGACTATCTGGGTTATATTATTGATAATTGATAGAATTACTCCATTGTAGGGAGTTAAGAATTATTTAAATTTTGGAATTCATAATGAAATGATGTAGAGTGTCAAAATATATGGAACAAGAAATATCTATGATATAGGATGAGGTTACTAATATATGATATAAGAAAAATACAATTTTAGTCTTGGGTCAAAGAATCATGATTTATATATGATAGTTGTGCTGAGAAGCACCATGATATTTAAAGTCCTTGGGGTGAGGGTTTTGAAATATTTCATTCAGATTATAAAAAGAAATTATCATGGGTGATGGAATTTAGGTAATGGTTGATTATATATGTATTTGTAATTTTTAAATAAGGATATGGTAAATATTATGGTAGGGAGTACACAATCTATAGAATGATGGTAAGAATATTTATTCCGGTAATGTTTTGGTATATATTGGGATTGAAATGCTCTTTAATCCTTAATCGAATATTGAAAAGATTTTATATGAATAATTATATGCATGAATATAGTTCTATTCTATATATATATAATATTTCATGTGTAATTATTGGTTAGTGTGGACCAGATTACTTTAGAGTGTTTGGTAATTGGAAGATGTGAAATTTAGAAAAAAAACTAGCATAATAACAAGATTTGGACAATGATTATAATTAAAATAGAATATCATGACATGTGTCATTGAGTGATTCATCATTCTATGGATTTCATCAATGGTGGGTTATTGAAAATTCCAGTCTGGGAGATTAAGAGATACATCAAACCATAACTGATAGAGAAATTATTTCCTTAAAACAATTTATATTATCCATGGAAAAATAATTTAAAAAACTATAAATGACATGTATGACCCCAAGACTAGAATATCATCATTAATTTATGGGGTCAAGTATACTATATATTGAATATTATTTTAAATATTTGGAGGTGGTTGGTGCATTAGGGTATACGATGGTTTATTTCAGAAGTGATCTATTATAGTGAGAATGTTATAAGTTGATCCACATCATTGGAGAGATATCAAACATATATAATGGACTGAATTGTGTAGAATTGGTATATAAAACATTTTTCATAGTTTTTTTTGTTTCTTTTACAATTCCATATCACACAGAATATCTTGGGTGATCACTAAAATCAATACCTGAGACGCCCCATCCAGTTTTCTAGGTAACATTCTTGATCACCATGAGCATGCCAAAACCACAAGGGTATCAATAGATAATACTTATGGGAATGTTTTTTACTCTATATAAATGTATATGAATGCAATCTGAGTTCAAAAAATGTATAAATATAACATCTTAATAAACTATGTTATAAAAAACGGTAGTTATCGCCGATGAAAAATAAAGAGACTAAAAAATCAGTCTAATAAGTAATATAACTGACCAAAAAATAATATTATAATAAACCAAAACCCACCCTCTTGGTGTGACACTCGACCACTCTCCAAAAAACATCTTAAAGATCCCAGATATAATCCAAACATAAAAATAAGGAGGTATTAATCAAGTTCGTCTAATGAGATACATTAGAGTTAACTAAATCGAATTGTATATACAATGTTTGAGTGGAAATATTCATAATAGGGTTTCACCAATGTGATTTATTTTCCATTAAAATAAAAATTTATTAAAAAAAATTTAAATAAAATTAAAAAATATATAATTTTATTAAGTATTTATATAGATAAATAAAACCAACAACATATACATGATCTTTCTAAAAACATGTTTTATCTATTTCAATTAATGAAAATAATATCTAATAATTTTTTATCAATGTATGCCTATTTTAAAAAATTATCATTAGAAATTAGCTATTAAATCCTTTTTAGAAATTCAATCTTAAAATAAAAAATTAATGAAATTAAATAAAGTAAAACCATAGAGAAATAATAAATAAATGAAACCATAAGACATAGTATCACAAATAAGAGCCAGAGTGCCTTATATGTCCTTCAAACTATAGACAAAAATGCTCTTTATTGTGTCATAAATTATCATCGTAAATACACTCGGTCCCATGGTAAAATTTTTAAATTAAATAACAAACATGGGAGAACTCTCTTTTAAAATTATGTCATAACCCAAGCCACTCAACTATCTTGTACCTAGCCAACAATTGAGGGAAATAGTCACTATTACAAACACATATCGGGCGTGAAAATTTATTATGGGGAAATCTAGTATACAATAAATCTATATCACTCAAACATTTCCAAGTAATCCCTTGAATATTGTAATAGGAGGTGAGAAATCATATTGGAATTTTAAACTTAAAATATTAATCTCCCTTACCACGAATTCCTTTGAATCAAACAATGCCAAAATGTCATTCCTATTAAAATTATCTCCCTCAGAGATAAAATTAAAATAAAAATGGTCTTTATAGGGTCTCACACAAAAATATAATTTGTAAAGGATAAAAAAATCACATATAGAACTATATTAAAATGATTATGGGGTTCCAATCCATCATCTAATGGTTTGATGTTCAAACTAAAAAAATTATTTCATAAACAATTTTTTAAAAATCCATATAAAACCATTTCAAAAATATAAATTCATTTTTTAGAAACCATTAAAAATAGTATCCTACTTTTTTATTGGATTATTCACTAAAACATGGTCAAATATCATTAATAAATTAATTTTTTTAAAACACACTCTTTTAAAAATTTCCCAAATTCACGTCATTCACCAACCCTTTTTTAGATTAGATAATATAAAAACCTCCCTTTATAGAATTAATGAATAAATCCCAAAAATTTATATAATCCATTTTAATTATCATATATAATTTAACATTGATAAAATTATATTTTAAAATAATAATAACAAAATTACATTTCAAATAAAGGAATTAAAATTAATTATATACATGAATTATTCAATGATTGAGTTGGTAATCATCACCAATGATGGTGAATTATTGAACAAGAATCAAGGGGTTTATAGTATGAACTAAAAACCAAAAACCCTTTGATAAGGTTACCCAAAAACCGTAATCTCATCCCAAAACTCCCACTTTGGTTGTTTGGGAGAGACCCAAGTTATTAAATACTTGTATGAACCATAATAGAAGAAGAACAATATAAGATAAAGAGGATTACATTTAGAAATGACATGAAACATGTTTGGAAGAGATTATATATTTAATGAGTATATAGTGATAGAAAAACCTTTATACCCTAGGAATCATCTGAAAGAAAATACTAAAGAGAGAAGGATAAATCATGTAAAATGAGGTTGGTCTATTATTAGAATTTAAATTTTTAAGGATCCTGTGTCCCTTGCGTGGTTATCCCATACATTAGGTAAACCATGCCGAAACAATGTGTTAATACCAGATAATCACATTTCATTATTAAAATTTGGTCACATTATAACTTGAAAATATGTAACACATGGTAAAGGGTATGATAAGTATTATAACATAGTAAATGTGATATCCAGAAAATTTTCATAATAGTATGATGCAACTATTAGACACCCAATACCCTTCAAAAATCTCAAATTATAGATCCAAAAATTTACTAAACATTCACACCCTAATTAAAAATAATAATATATAAAATCATAATGGGAATTAACAACCATGTGGTGAAAAAATCCTCCCACAATGACATTTTCTGTAACAACCTAAGCTTCCACAGTACGCTTCTCTTTCAATAATACAAGAGGTTGCATTGTACGCAACTTCAAGATTCTAACACACCGCGACCAATCAAAGTAGCCGTTATGAATAGTAATAACCACTTTTTGTAATTATATTAATTTTATAATTCAAAATGGACTTTATTTTTGTATTCAGAATATCAAAATTATCCTAATTTTAATTTTTTGTAATTTTCTGAGAACTTCCATTTTTCTATGAATAGTAAAAAATTGCTTAAAAACATATTTTTTAATCAATATAATTTATAGTGATAAATTATACTATTGAGTTGTTTTAAAGTAAAATTAAAATATATTTTTACCATTTTATCCAATGGTGGTCATTATAATTAATTTCACTTTGAAATTGGACACAAACAATTCTCAATCTTTTGATTGATATTGTTTCTTAAAAACACGCTATTTGTTTTCACAACGGGAAATAATTATAAAATTAATTAATGAGACTTATATTTTTGGAATTTTGTAAAATAGACATCATTTTTGACTTCAGAATATCAATTATATCTTAGGGTGAATTTTTGGTATTTTTCAGAAAAACATCAATTTTTGATGAATAGTGAAACCACTAAGTAGTAGTTTAAAAACTAATTTTGCGTGTAAATGAAACATTACTAATTATGTGTATTGAATTTTAAAAGTATGATATAAATGGTTGTTAGTAGGAAGAAAAAGGTGGTCCAATGAGATGAAAATAATTTTTGGTGAATAATAACTTTTATGTTTTATCAATCGCGATTAAAGGTAATTAGTGAAATTTAAGGTAAAAATGATATTATAAAAATATGAAAATATATTGAAACTTGTCCTACCCTTATTGGATGAGTCATGGACGACCAAGACAATCCATGGGTCAGTTTGGGGACCCCATGGAGCCACTTGGGTAAGAAAATGACATTAATAACGTTTTATTTAAAGTAAAAATAAAATTGTCACAAACATGTGTTGTTTTACTAAAACAATTATTACATGGGGTTATATAAGTTAACTGTTAGACTATAAATAATCATTGGAAATATAAAACGATTTCCTACATCATGATATTTCTTCATAATTTTTAGACATTAAATAAATTAAATTGTTTATGACACCATGACGATGCGGCGATTACCTCATTAATTAATGATTTAAATAAAATAAAAATATAATGTAAAATCTAAGACGTACACTTGTCAAAAACCTGTTGGATGAGTATTTTTCGAACCATTTTCACCTTATCCTAGAAATATATAATTTTTGGACCTTTAAAATCTGAAACTCATTATATAATAATGTAACATTTCATGACTTTCCAAGAGTGCCCCTCCTCTCCTCTTATAAAAGGCCCCCACATCTACCACCTTATTCACACCATCAAATCCATTTGTCTCAGCCAACCTCTACCATAATACCCTCTCAACTTCCCTCTTTTACTCCTAGAAGCCTCACATTAGGCAGAAGTCTTCCCAAGGAAGCCTTTGGCTCAAATCAAGAAGAGTTACCTGATTTTAAGGTAATGTCTTCTCTTATATTCATTTGTTTTATTTTGATTCTCCAACACCTTAAACTCTTTTTATTACTTTCTTTTTTAATAAAAACATTATCTTAAATATACTAGGATGTTTTTATGAGATGTATTTGATTTACACTTACACATAAATTTGTCTAATGGTTTAAGAACATACTATTTCTGTGGGTGGCGAATTATTGTCCCATGAAACGATGATTGTTCAACCTTCTTTTAACACCTACCATAGTGGCCATTAAAATGTCACTATATTTATATATGATATATATTATGTTTATTTTTTCCTTATACTTCTATATTTTTCATTTATGTCCTACCCTTATGATTTCCATTATGGGAAAACGCGATAATTTCATTTTAGGAAGTGCGGACTACCGCCCCCTCAAAGTGATTTGAATCGTTAATTCCATATGTGGGACGTGTAAAGGATACAGTAAATGATATTATATATGATATTATACTATAATTATAATACACCTTTATATCATTATGATCTCATTCCATTAAATACGAAATAGAAATGAAAGTAGCATTCATGCGTACGTACGGCTTACCGTCTCCATGAACGGTGCATTTCATTTCTTACCTCTAAATGTTATGTAATATTATAAATGCATATATATACTAGATATATATGATATATATGATATCTACATCATGAATATAATTCTGGATATAATGGATATTTTACCACATGAACAACTTGTAATTATAAGAAGTTTATTTTTGACTCAAGTACAAAAGATCGACAAAACGACCGTTATTAACTTAAATAATTACATAATTTTCATAACATGGTAATAAGTAATATAAAAGGAATGATGAACTTGAAAAATATTCTTAATCAATTATAAATTAACTCTAGTTTATTATTCAGGAGGTTAAAGAACAGTCGAGTCAAGTCCGATATGAAGTAAGGGACTTCGTCTCAATCTCCTTTCATTGAGGCATATTTTGTTTTATACACAACTTTATTTTATACGGTGTATAAACCCTTTGACATTTAAGTTTATTCAAAAGGAATATTTTTATATGAAGAGTTTTACTAAATGACAAAAGGGAATGTTTTTTTGTCATACGTATGCGGCGACAATGACTTCTTCGCCGCCATGACCATTATTTGAGTTTTGGCTTTCTCTACAAGCCATAACTTTTTTTTAAATGAAAAGTAAATACCATGTTTTACTTTTCTTTTATATTGGTATTGAAAACGGTTTTGATAAAGTTTTATTATATCAATGTGTTGTATTGATATCTTGTGATTGAAATGTGGAAATGATATGTTTCCTTTATGCATGTTTTATGTGATACGATTATGTTATGGTTTATGATATGTTTAAACATCTTCATATGAGGAATGCATTGGACTTAATAAGTAACGGGTGGAGCCCGCTATAGCTCCTCGATGCACCGGCAGTTCTCATGAGACAAACTAGAGTCTTGGCACGAGGCCTTGACAAAATCTTATTTATAGTCTTGGCATGAGGCCTCGGCTACGTGGTTATGATAGTCTGGCATTATGCATTCCATCAATATGAAAGTGGTTATTGATATTGCATGTGATTATTTGACTAGTAGAATATCCATGTGAATAAGTAAATGGAATTATTTCATTTTATTTTTCCATATTATGCTAATGTTCAAGTGTAAAATGCTTTTGTTTCAGTTATACATTGCCTTAAATGTTTTTGTTTATTTATGAAAGTTTCCGCTATATTGTTATCCTTACTGAGTATCTGAGCTCACCCCTTTCAATGTTTTAATTTTTCTAGGATGTGAAGAAGTATTTTATGAATGACCTGTAGGGATAGTCGAAAGAGGATATTAGTGTGGACTATGGAGACCATGTTATTATAGTTTTTCACTTTATTATGTAATGTAACGTTTATGAACGTATCTAGTGTTTCCAAGGCTACTAAACTAAACGGTCTTTCGAGACATGATCTTTTGTGATCATTCCAATGTTACGTAATAAGACACCGACTCTAGGTAACTGGGGTTGCGGCGTTGCAGTTGGTATCAGAGGAAGTTTAGTACTAACCTTGGAAGCTAGATTTAGATAAACTCTGATTAGAGAACATAGCCCTAATATAGAAATTGAGGATTAGTATAGACGAACTTCCTAGAATTTTGGTATTATAGAGATTTTGTGAGTTTTCCGAGAAATACATCCCTGCCTGGATATGATCAAGTCGAGGCGGCTCTGGCACAGATGTACCTAGGGGTAAAACCCGAAAACACCGCTTTGAGCTAGACCCAAACGGGAACTGGTGCACGACAACAGGCCTTGCTGCACTCTTGGTTACGACACTCTCAGGGGATATGCTTAGGATAATTCTCATTTTCTTTACAAACCATTATGAAGGGTATATGAGTATATAATTTTTCAAAGAAAACTTTTTTATGATTATGGATTATATCCATAAATAGTTCAATTTATGTTAAGTGTTTTGCAAGTTTGTTATTATGTATTTTGATTCATAAACTAATCTAGTTTATTCCATTGTTTAGAAATGGTGCCTAGTGGAAGGAATAGAAACCGTATCAATGAACTCACTCCATATAGGGATTTCCCTCCTACTCAAGATAATTAGAGTGGATATGGTGATACAACTGGTGCTGATCAACTTATCACCATACTGGGACAACTCACCCAGGTTACGAATAATAACCTTACTCGTATGGAGCACCCTGATCCGCAACGTGGAGGGTCAATGTTAGATCATTTCATGAGGCAACAACTGCTAAAATTTAATGGGGGTACCAATCCATTAGTAGTTGATCAATGGATAAACTCCTTAGAGAAAATATTCCATGCTTTGGGGAGTAGCAAAAAGGAGAAAGTGGTCATGGAAGTTTACCGCCTCACTGGAGATGCCGATCAATGGTGGTCGCTAATTCAAAACACAAAGGAAGATGAAGAAGTATCAAGTATGGAATGGAGGTAGTTTAAGGAAATTTTCTTAGAAAAATACTTTCCACATGACCATCAAGCAGATATGGAAAGGCAATTTCTGAGTCTGAGGAAGAAGGAGGATGAGAATGTCGCAAAGTATGAGGCTAACTTTACAAGGTTAGCGAGGCATGCTACAGATTATATACATAACCCTAGAAGTAAGATTGATCGTTTCTTTGATGTGTTAAAACTATTTCTCCGTCAAGAATTAGTCTCAAAAACCTTCTTGTTGTATGAAGATATTGTCTCTTGTGCTATCAAGATGGAAAATTAATTCTCTAAGTCTTATGACTTTAAAGAAAAGCAAGAGAAGAAGAGATCTTCTGATCAATCTGGAAATGGAAATAAGGGGATGAAGGGAAAAGATGAATATCAGTCCTGTAGTAAATGTGGGAAGAAACACCCTGGTACTTGCTTGAAGGGAATGGGAGTATGTTACAAGTGTGGTGAAAAAGGCCACCAATCTCATGATTGTAAGGGAAAGAGAGTTGTTGTCAATGTGGAATGCTATAATTGTAGATAGATGGGACATTATGAAAATGAATGTCCTATGCGTCAGGGGAACTTACCTCAAAAGAGGCCAAGGGATCAAGGCCAAGATTATGCTATCACTACTACTGAGGTTGAAGCTCCGAAATACGTGGTGGCAGGTAATTTAATGGTTTCCTCAAGTTTAGAAAATACATTATTTGATTCTAGATCATTGCATTGTTTCATATCTTCCCATTTTTCTAAGAAAATTGGATATTTCCAACGTGATTTAACAAGAGAATTGTCAGTAAAAACTCATAAGGGAAGTATCATTGCAATAATGTTTTGTGAATCATTCCCCATTAGATCACATAAATGTTCTTTATCTGCTGATCTCATTGTCATACCTATGATTGAGTTTGATATAATCCTCGGTATGGATTGGATTTTGGACTATGATGTGAATATTTATTGTAAGAATAAGGAGGTTACGATTTTTGATGATGATGATAAGGAACACCTTATATTTAGAGTAGAATCGTTACCACTTAATTCTTATTTAGATCCACCCACAGTAGCTAAACTATATTCAATTATTGGGGAGGAAGAGAATGAAATGACTGAGGGTGAGGAAATGAATGTTCAAATAGAGGATGTACCTATTGTGAGAGAATATGTAGATGTGTTTCTGGAATATTTACCTGGACATCCTCCAGAACGAGAATTTGATTTTTCCATTGATTTAATTCTTGGATCAAGGCCTATATCGAAGACCCCTTATAGAATGGCCACTGTGGAATTAGTTTAACTAAATAAACAACTAGAGGAATTGAGTAATAAGGGATTTAATTACCCTAGTGTTTCTCCATGGGGATCCCTTATCCTTTTTGTTAAGAAGAAAGATGGATTTATGAGGTTGTGCATTGACTAGAGGGAGATCAATGATATAACAATAAAGAACAAGTATCCCCTACCTCGCATTGATGGTTTATTTGACCAAATTCATGGAGCTCAATACTTTTCAAAGATTTAACATCGATCCGGATACCATCAGTTGTGTGTGAAGAAGGAAGACATTCCGAATACAGCATTTCGAACAAGGTACAGGCATTACGAGTTTACAGTAATGCCTTTTGGATTGACTAATGAACCCTCTGTATTCATGGATCTAATGAATAGAGTATTCAAGAAATATATTGATGATTTTGTGGTGGTATTTATTGATGATATCTTGGTATACTCCAAAATCTACGAAGATCATGAAAATCACTTGCGAATTATCCTAAAGACTCTTAGAAGACATGAATTATATGGGAAGTTTAGCAAGTGTGAATTTTGGCTTCAAGAGATTTCTTTTCTTGGACATATTGTCTCTAAGGATGGAATTTTCATTGATCCTTCTAATACCAAGGCAATCCAAGAATGGCCAGCACCGACGAGTATAACTGAGGTACCCAGTTTTATTGGTTTGGCAGGTTATTATCGACGTTTTGTCCAGAATTTTGCCCGATTGGCTAACCCATTAAAAAAGCTCACACATAAAGGGGGTAAATTTGTCTAGAAAAAAGAGTGTGAACAGTGTTTTGAAGAACTGAAGATAAGATTAGTCAATGATCCTATATTGACTCTACCATTAGGGAATGATGGGTTCGTTATTTATAGTGATGCATCAATGAAAAGACTTGGTTGTGTCCTTATGTAGAATGATAGGGTTATTGCCTATGCATCACAACAGCTAAACATTCATGAGAAAAACTATCCTACTCATGATCTCGAGTCAGCTTCTATAATCTTTTCCTTGAAGATATGGAGACATTATCTCTATTGTGAAAAATTTGAGATATATACCAATCACAAGAGTTTGAAGTATATTTTCTCACAAAAGGAACTCAACATGAGGAAAAGACGATGGCTTGAAATACTCAAGTATTATGATTGCACGATACACTACCACCCGGGGAAGGAAAATAAGGTTGCAAATGCTTTGAGTAGAAAATATCATGGAGTTTTGAACATGATGAGAGTGGAAATGGATCCTATTTTCCTGGATCTAGTAAATATGGATATGGGAATCACCATGGAAGTTGAAACATCAGAACTTTTTCAAATGGTTGCCAAAACGTATTTACTAGAAAGGATAAAGAGTTCTCAAGCCGATGATGAAGAGTTTAAAAAGAAGATTACAGTTGTGAATGATGGGAGATTGAGTGACTTTGTGTATGAAGATGGAATTTTGAGATTTGGGAGGAGACTTTGTGTTCCTGATATACCTGATTTAAAGAGGGAATTGTTGGATGATGCTCATAGTTCCAATTTCTCTATACACCATGGGAGCACCAAAATGTATAGAGATTTAAAGGGACATTTTTTGTGGGACAACATGAAAAGGGAGATTGCTGATTTTTTGTTAAGATGTATGGTTTGTCAACAAGTGAAAACTGGAAGGCAACAGCCTGGTGGAGTATTGCAACCTCTTCCCATACCTGAGTGGAAATGGGATAATATTACTACGGACTTTTTCATGAGACTACCAAAGACTCCTAGAAGGAATGATGCAATATGGGTCATTGTTGATCATCTCACCAAGTCAGCACATTTTCATTCTATAAGAGAAGATCTATCACTTGAACATCTAGCAAGACTATATATTAATGAAGTTGTGAAATATCATGGAGTACCCCTATCGATTGTCTCAGATCATGATCCCCGTTTTACATCAAGATTCTGGAAAAGTCTTCAGAAGTCCTTGGATACTGAACTTCGTTTGAGCACTGTTTACCACCCTCAAATAGATGGACAATTAGAATGAACTATTAAAACCTTATAAGACATGTTTAGATCATGCTCAGTTGACATTCAGGGTATGTGGGATCAATATTTACCTCTGGTATAATTTTCCTATAACAATAGCTTCCATTCAAGTATTTAGATGGCACCATATGAAGCATTATACAGAAAGAGATGTCGCACACCAACATGTTGGGATGAAGTTGGTGAAAGAAAACTTGTCGGCCCAGAACTGGTGGAGGAAACGATGGAAAAGGTGAAGGTAATCCAAAACCACATCAAAGAAGATCAAAGTAGGAAGAAGAGTTATACTAACAACCGAAGGAAGGATTTGGAATTTCAGGTAGGAGATCATGTTTTCTTGAAGGTATCTCCATGGAAGGGAGTTATACATTTCGGTAAGAAGGGTAAATTAAGTCCCAGGTACATCGGACCCTTCGAAATTCTAGAACGAATTGAGGCTGTAGCTTACCATTTGGCAATGCCGCCAAGTCTCTCCAAAGTTCACGATGTGTTCCACATATCATTGTTGAGAAAATACATGCCTGACCCAACTCATGTACTCACCTATGAGGAATTAGAACTGGAACCCGATCTGTCTTATTGCGATGATCCCGTCAGGATTATTGATACAAGAGAACAAGTGCTGAGAAACCGGACGACTCGTCTGGTAAAAGTTCTATGGAGAAACCATAAGATGGAAGAGGCAATGAGGGAACCCGAGGAACTTATGATGAAGAATCACCCGATTATTTTCATGTGGTATTTTTCTATAAATTTTGAGGACGAAATTATTTGAAGGAGGGGAGAATGTAACACCCCAAGCTTCCACAGTACACTTCTCTTTCAATAATACAAGAGCTTTCATTGTACGCAACTTCGAGATTCTAACACACCGCGACCAATAAAAGTCGCCGTTATGAATAGTAATAACCAATTTTTGAAATTATATTAATTTTTTAATTAAAAATGGACATCATTTTTGTATTCGGAATATCGAAATTATCCTAAGTTGAAGTTTTTTTAATTTTCTGAGAACTTCCAATTTTCTATGAATAATAAAAAAACACTTAAAAACAACCTTTTTAATCAAAATAATTTATAGTAATAAATTATACTATTGAGTGGTTTTAAAGTATAATTAGAATATATTTTTACCATTTTATCCAATGGTGGTCATTATAATTAATTTCACTTTGAAATTGGACACAAACAATTGTCAATCTTTTGATTGATATTGTTTCTTAAAAACATGCTATTTGTTTTGACAACGGAAATTAATTATAAAATTAATTAATGTGACTTATATGTTTTAAATTTTTTAAAATAGACATTATTTTTGAATTCATAATATCAATTATATCTTAGGGTGAATTTTTGGTATTTTTCTGAAAAACGTCAATTTTTTATGAATAGTGAAACCACTAAGTGGTAGTTTAAAAACTAATTTTTCATGTAAATGAAACATTACTACTTCTTTGTATTGAATTTATAAAATCCTACATACATGGTTGTCATTAGAAAGCAAAACTTGGTTCAATGAGATGAAAATAATTTTTGGTGAATAGTAACTTTTAAGTTTTATTAATCGCGATTAAAGGTAATTAGTGAAATTTAAGGTAAAAATGATATTATAAAAATATGAAAATATCTTAACACTTGTCCTAAACTTATTGGATAAGTCTTGGATGACCCAGAAAATCAATGGGTCAACTTGGGGACTCCATGGAGCCACTTGGGTAAGAAAATGACATTAATAACTTTTTATTTAAAGTAAAAATAAGATTGTCACAAACATGTGTTGTTTTACTAAAACAATTATTACATGGGGTTATATAAGTTAAATTTTCGACTATAAATATTCATTAGAAAGATAAAAAGATTTCCTACACCATGATATTATTTTCATAATTTTTAGACTTTAAATAAATTAATTTTTTTATGACACCATGATGATGCAGCGATTACCTCATTAATTAACGATTTAAATAAATTGAAAATATAATGTAAAATCTAAGACTTACACTTGTAAAAAACATATTGGATGAGTAGGTTTCGAACCCTTATCACCTTATACTCGAAATATATAATTTTGGGACCTTTAAAATAAGAAACTCATTATATAATAATGTAACATTTCCTGACATTCCAAGAGTGCCCCTCCTCTCCTCTTATAAAAGGCCCCCACCTCTACCACCTTATTCACACCATAAAAGTCATTTGGATCGGCCAACCTCTTCCCAAATACTCTCTAAACTTCCCTCTCGGAATCATAAAATCCTCAATTTGGGCAGAAGTCTTCTCAAGGAAGCCTTTGGCTCAAATCAAGAAGAGTTGCATGATTTTAAGGTAATGTCTTCTCTTATGTTCTTTTGTTTTATTTTTCTTCTATAACCCCTTAAACTATTTTTATTACATTATATTGTTAAAAAACAAGTATCTTAAATATACTATGATGTTTTTATGAGAATTATTTGATTTAAAATTACACATACCTCCATCTAATGGTTAAAGAACATATTGTTTCTGTGGGTGGTGAATTACTGCCTCACGAAACGATGATTGTTCAATCTTCTTTTAACACCTCTCATTATGGCCATTAAGAAGTGACTATATTTATATATGATATATATTATGTTTATGTTTTCCTTATGATTCTGTATTTTTCATTTATGTCATACCCTTATGATTTCCATTATGGGTAAACACGATAGTTTCATTTTAGGAATTCCGGACTACCGCCCCCTCAAAGTGATTTGAATCATTAATGCCATATGTGGGACGTTTAAAGGACAGAGTAGATGATATTATATATGTTATTATAGTGGAATTATAATACAACTTTATATCATTATGATCTCATTCCATTAAATATGAAATAGAAATGAAAGTAGCATTCATGCGTACCTACGGCTTACCGTCTCCATGAACGGTGCATTTCATTTCTTACCTATAAATGTTATATAATATTATAAATGCATATATATACTGGATATATATGATATATATGATATCTACATCATGAATATAATTATGGATATAATGAATATTTTACCTCATGAACAACTTGTAATTATAATAAGTTTATTTTTGACTCAAGTACCAAAGATCGACAAAACGACCATTATTAACTTAAATAATTACATAATGTTCATAACATAGTAATAAGTGATATAAAAGGAATTATGAACATGAAAAAGGTTCTTAAGAAATTATAAATTAACTCTAGTTTATTATTCAGGAGGTTAAAGAACGGTCGATTCAAGTCGGACACGAGGTAAGGGACTTCGTCTCAATCTCCTTTCATTGAGGCATATTTTTTTTATACACAACTTTCTTTTATATGGTGTATAAACCCCTTTGAATATTAAATTTATTCAAAAGGAATCTTTTTATATGAAGAGTTTTACTAAACGACAAAAGGGAATGGTTTTTTTGTCGTACGTATGTTGTGACAATGACTTCTCCGCCGCCGTGACCATTATTTGAGCTTCGGCTTTATCTACAAGCCATAACATTTTTTTAAATGAAAAATAAATACCATGTTTTACTTTTCTTTTATCTTGGTATTGAAAATGGTTTTGATAATGTTTAATTATATCAATGTGTTGTATTGATATCTTGTGATTGAAATGTGGAAATGATATGTTTCCTTTATGCATGTTTTATGTGATACAGTTATGTTATGGTTTATGATATGTTTAAACTTGTTCATACGAGGAATGAATTGGACATAATAAGTGACGGGTGGAGCCCTCTATAGCTCCTCGATGCATCGGCAGGTCTCATGAGACAAACTAGTGTCTTGGTACGAGGTCTTGAAAAAATCTTATTTTTAGTCTTGGCACGAGGCCTTGGCTACGTGGTTATGATAGTCTGGCATTATGAATTCCATCATTATGAAAGTTGTTATTGATATTTCATGTGATTATTCTACTAGTATAATATCCATGTGAATAAGTAAATGGAATTATTTCATTATATTTTTCCATATTATGCTAAAGTTCAAGTTTAAAAGGCTTTTGTTTCAGTTATACATTGCCTTAAATTTTTATGTTTATTTATGAAATTTTTTGCTATA
This sequence comes from Viscum album, assembly GCA_963277665.1. Taxonomy (NCBI): domain Eukaryota; kingdom Viridiplantae; phylum Streptophyta; class Magnoliopsida; order Santalales; family Viscaceae; genus Viscum; species Viscum album. The sequence goes on along the minus strand of OY728119.1, from coordinate 761,842,874 downwards.
TTGTTATCCTTACTGAGCATCTTAGCTCACCCCTTTCAATGTTTTAATTTTTCCAGGATGTGAAGAAGTATTTTATGAATGACCTGCAGGGATAGTCGGAAGGGGATATGAGTGTGGACTATAAAGACAATGTTATTGTAGTTATTCACTTTATGATGTAATGTAACGTTTATGAATGTATCTAGTGTTTCCAAGTCTACTAAACTAATCGGTCATTTGAGACTTGATATTTTGTGATCATGCCAATGTTACGTAATAATGCACCGACTCTAGGTAACTGGGGTTGGGGCGTTACATTTTCTTCCTATATAAATTCTAGACTGAGTTTGTATGTATATAGGGATGATGGTAGAGCTACACATCAAGAGTTTATCTAGTGTGAGAGGAACCCATATAAGGAAATTCTGAAAATGAATCTATAAAAAATAAAACAATGTTTATAATGATTATATAAAAAAAATATTTCATAACATATCCCTGAATGAAACTCATCTATCAATATGTAAAAAAATATCCATAGAATTTGAAGAACTATAATGGATCTTACTATAATTTATAATTTATATAAGTTTTGATATATGGATTAATTAAAAACTTTAAAATCAATTAATATGAGAACACATACCCATGAATCAATAAAAAAGAATTGATATTTTACCACCCATACACATAACAAATAATCGATACACTAAACCATAGTAACAAACCCCAAAAAACTAAAATTCCTCAAAATTATACAAACCCTGAACCCACAAAACCATTATTTTATACCATTATAACAATTGAACAAACACTCAACTAAAATGACCCTAAATAAAAATTCCTAACTAGTCTTTAGCATGAGAAATCAAGGGATCAATACCATGGTTTTCTACCCCAAAAAATTAAATTAGGACCTCTAATGGAAATCCAAAACACAAAATTGAACAACCACACTATGGTCATAGGGCTTATAGAAACCCATATATAGTCCCAATAGTATCCCATGATTAGAACACTAATAACCCATCCAGAAACTGATCTTATTAAAATTATATCATTTAAAAACATACTAATAGAAATAAAACCAAATATAATTTTCAAAAAATATAATGAGTCTCAAAGAAAACGAAAATTCATTATCAACCATAAAATAATAACACAATGATCCTCAATATAAATCACATATAATCTTATAAATATAAAACCATCTAAATTGAGACTACACCTGAAACATCATTTTCGAATATCCTAATATAAAAAACATTTATAGATGGGACAACTAACCTCACTAATGGAAAGACCTTAAATATCACTTGAATGAAGACTTGGATTGTCTATGAACTCCATAATAGAAATATTTAAGGATATTCATAATCATTTTTTGAGAAGAATGAACCTCATTTAATAAATCATCTTCAAGAAGTAGCTCCTCTAGCTTTAGATCATCACCTGATAAGACATCATCACTCCATCCAATGAGGTCATTTTGACTATCCTCCAACAATATAAATTTTAAAACACATCCTTAAAACATAACCTCATAATGAATTCAAACTCGAAGACAGTTTAATAAATTCTCTCATGTAGTTGAGATTGAAACATACCATTCCATCAATATTAGATAGATCTCTTGAATAATGATATAACATACTTTACAAACTATTATTTGGGAAAGCCAAAAGAATTTAATAATCCCTTGATATTTAACATTCTCTACTATAACATCATGATGACTATAGTCATAGTAAAAATTAGGTTATTAAAAATTCCAAAATTCTATGATAGGGTTTATAAACCTAGATGATCTCTGCTCCACCAATCCATATATCATTTGAGTAGAGTTAAAAGATGAAAATATTTCTTATTGATGATGATTATATTGATCCAAAATATCATCCAAACTAATAGATCTTCCACTTTTCTTCAAAGATGTTATAGGAAGCATATAATGAACAATGTGGACCCCAAACTCCATCAGTCCATGTTTTAAAAAATATAGTCACCCAATGTCAAAATAAAAAAACACTAAAAAATATCTTTTCATAATGACATCCCTCCAATTGTACCCCTCATAAACTAGTAATGAATAAAAGAAGACAATATTCCATGATTACTTCCTCCCATAGCCCCTCGGTAGGTTACTAGTATTAAGGGAGTAAAAAATCTAACATATTAATGGAATTGCCATCTTTAAAATGGACTGGGGGACCGGATATCAATGATCAATAAAATACATGTAATAAAGTAAACATATGAAACCAAACCCATCCCAAAATGAATCTATAAATAAAATTGATATAGATAAATATCACTATACATAAACACTAAAAAACAAATGTTAAGGTAATGACATTGAAATTATCCCAGGTTCAAAGATAACAAGGTCCCATATGATACATATACTCCTCCTAGTAACCTAAGAATAAGTTTATATAAGAATGGTGAGCATACAAATACACTCAGTAAGTTAAAAAAAGGTCTCTTGTGCACATGTAAAAATGGATTACTAATTCACCTATGAGAAATCAGTAGAACTAACCTCACCTAAATAAGTCATCTATCCTACCTAAGATCACTATTCCATGCTCACCAAATTAATAAATATATGTATATTAATTTAATAAGAATCAAATGTATAAAATTTTACCCTGCACCACTTTACCAATTATTTCCGTCCCTCAATCATTTTACGTCATAGAGCCCTAATCTCTTTTGAACACTGAAAGACATATCACTGCCCCATATCATGAACAAAACACATCACATCTCTCCACTCTATAAAATTACCACCTAAAATATAGCCATGTGTTACATCATATATCATCCAAACTATTTACCATATTAGATTGGTATCATGAACATGAATAACATCAACCTATTTCCCTCTTAAAATGTACAACCCTCAACCATTTACTATATCATCACAACAAACCCCATCATGACAAAAAAATGAAGGCCATAAAATCTCATCACGCATGAAGACACATTGTCCACCACCTAGTGCACTATATGACCCCCTATCCATTATAGCCGGTGTATATCTAACATTCATAGAAGAGAGAGTAGCAGAGATAGGGTAGCGAACCATCCATCCATAGGACCAAGATGTAGGAAACAACACCCATCAACTATAAATTTGTGTCTTAACACATGGTGATCGACACAGGTGGTGCGCTTATAGAAAATAACAGAAAACATATTATATATATATATATCCCCACACAGTTATATCCTAGTGGTTTATTAAAATATACCAACCAACTCACAACAACGCCACTTTTTCTTCTACCCTAAATATTCTACACTACACAACAATCTAAAAGACACATTTCATATTTCATTACCCTTTCCAATTGAATCAATTTTAATGATTTCTATTGTCAACCAATTTGATTAAAATAGTTAATCAATTTTATATTTACTTATAACATATTCTTATTAAACATCATATTGTTACATAATTAATAAGAACCACATATTAACCACATAATCTACATTTTTTCTTTCATTCATTAGCCTTTCAACGCAATACATTACAAATAATTATTAAATAAATTCCATCAAATTGCATCAAAATTCAATATTTTCATGTTTATTCCATTACTACCAAGGAAATACCACAACAGTAAAACACATAAACAAACACATCATACTCATTAGTCGATCCATCCCTACTTCACAACAATAAATATATCACCTCCTGTCATCATGATCACATCTCACCCCCCCCCCATAGAATGGTCACACCTCCCAAGCTCGTAGAAGTTTCTCACCAGACCTACATATAACATAGACACACCTCAATTCATCATGCAAACATAAAATTTTCATATTTATAAATGTGGTTATCCACCAGTTAAAATTCTTTATTTGAGGGGAATTATCAAAAAAATATAAAATCCACATGAATACATTTTATTAGACAAATTTATTTGATTAACCAATTATATTTAGTGTGATATCACAAAAGCTACATAACAAGACCTAGATAACACATATCAATCATATAAAAAATTCACCCCTAAAAAATTATATTTAGCATGGAATTTAGGGCGTATATTTCAAAATATCATTATTAATATCAAAAAGGTAAAACATTTGATTTCATTCACATCCAGTATCAATTCAATTAAATAAATTAATTTATATTTTTTAAACCAATACAATAAAAACTTCATGAGATAAAATGGTTTTACCCATCCATTATGATACACTAGGAAGAAACTATAGAATTACTAAACTCAAAATAATGTTTTTTGACCCACATAAAATGGTCTGATTATGAGGAAGACCCTCAACAAGAACTAAAACAAAGGAGGATGACATGGTCACCCTGAACACAACAACCCCACAATATTCTCTTACTTAAATAATATAAAAACAAATTAATTTCCTTGGAAAGGACATTCCTATGTGAATAAAAATAGGATCATATATATAAGAATATGGAGGGAACACAACTATGACACCACCGAACAATCCTCCATGGATTTAGGTAAATAAGCGACAAAAAATTGGTCAAAATCCATTCTTGGGATGCACCTATGATTCCAGATAAACAATATTGAAGATGGAAACTCATGGGTGTTCTAAAATGTTTTAAAATTTCTAGGAAATATTCAAAATGTGAGGCCCTAGAACAGGAATAATAACATATTATAGAGTTTCTATAAATGAACAAGACCACAGTACAAGAATCCCCACTATTCTACATCCTAGGTCATCAAAATATCCTATAGAAACAATGAATATATTCATTCTAAAGATAATATAAAATGGTGTGGAGATCATGAAACAACCCAATACACCTCGAAATATATTTATATCAACTAGAAGGAGCATGAAATGAAGGCCCATACCAATGGTACTATTATGCCACAATTGGATGTAGCATTATGGTCTAGCTAAGTTCCCCAATATGTCTCGTCTACCTCTCTACACTGAAACCATTATTTAAAGATGAGGGGTTATACCACTATAAATAATCTACAATTTAGTAATACCCTAAAATGGTAGCATCTCCCAAACACCATAACCTTCCAGATATAACGCAGGTGACCCCCTAACACCATAGTGGCCAAATGAAAATTCATCCTCATTGCTCCATGTGATATCCCTTCCAAAATTTGATGTGATAGTCTCCATTACCTATTGAACACCTCAAGACCCCCCTAGACACCAATACATCCACATTTCCCACAGTCTAATAGAAAATAAGATCTAGTTTGTTATATCACGTACTTATAACAATATTATTTCCCTCGATGACCAATAAAAATAATATAAATAAAAAGGTATAGGTGGTCTGAAAAACAATCCCACAAGATACCATTCAAGGATCTCATTATAAGTGAAACACTAACACTAACTAAAAAAATGTCTACGAAACATCCTTCTCAACAATATCACCACAACATATTACAATTTACCTAAATAGAATCAAATCCAAACCATCCAACTACACAACCACATCAACCTACACATAAGAAAAACTAATAATCACCACTATTGTCACATAATAAAGTCCCTATGACCACAAATAAATGATTCCCATCTTACATGTCATTATATTCTCTTCTTTTTAAGTCACTAGATCCCCCACATTTCTTTAATAATGAAAATCTACAATGCCTCTCGATTAAGAACCATGTTTCACACACTTGATATGCCTCATGATTTAGAACCAGAATCATATAAACAGTAAATAAAATCTTATCATATAACTGTAAGGGTAAAAAATCAAATTATCAATAAAATAATGTAATAAAATACAAATTAGGAAACCTCTAGGTACTGGACATGAATCAATGTCTCACTCTCTCAAGTACTCTTCCCTAGGAAACCCTTCATCTAAAGACCCCAATCCAGAGGAATTGAAAATTAATGTATCAGTATCCCTTAATGGAAACAGGCCTAAAATAGATACTCCATGAAAGTTTTTCACTATTCATGTCCAATTCACCCTAGTAAATTACATGGGAGTCATTTAAAATATATTGATAGTGATAAGTAACATTGAATATGATCTGTATCCATTTCATTTTTATAAGAAGTAGTAAATAATAATCCACCTATTAAATTCATCCCAAAATCTTGAAAGGTCTAATATATCTATGAAATATCATAGTACCCTTCCAAACCACCACTTCCAGTGTCATGTTGAAACCTGCATGGATATATAGTCTCTAACGTAATACTGCAAATGCCTCCTCCTATGATAATATTCTAACTGATTCTGGTCCTAATATAATTTTATCCTCTATCAAACAAGGGAATTTTCTCTTTATTTATTTTTAATAGATCTAGATCAATAATTGATGACACTCCAACCTCAATCCATGATAAATGAGAATGAAAAAATCACCCATACATGGCTTCAGATGGGGGCAAGATAATGGATGATTGATATCAGTTATTGTAACAAATGTGAGTGAATAGAAATATATGTGGAAAATATTAGATAATGTCTATGATGTACACCCACAATAAGTTATCCAATGTTTTAAGAGTCTACTCAGTCAGACAGTCTATCTAATGGTGAAATACTATGTTGAGGCATAACTTAGTGTCAAAAGAATTATATAATCCCCCCCCCCATGATATTGAAGTAAAACATTTATCATGATCTAAGATAATAGAGCTTGTAAATCCATCAAACATCTCCACCTCATCCATTTACCTCCTCCCCAAAACATCCATGACACCCTACTCATATATTACATTGAAGGGAGACGATTTCATCTACCAATCCATGATTACATAGATAGTATTGTAAAATATATGATCTCCATGTAAAATTAGGTAAAAAATCAATTGAAAATTTATCCCTTTACACATATTATTATCCAATGGATTCAAAAAATAATTAGTAACATGATACTCAGTCTTTGTATTTATAAAACCATACAATGAGCTACAAAATCTTTCACCACATATTTCATCTGGGACAAAAAAATCATCATCAATCTATGGTAGATGTTGTATACTCTATGGTGTACCACCAATGTTGATATGTAAAAATCTTGAATAGAACTATCATGATTCACTCCCATAACATACAGCATCCCCTAAGACAAAATTTTGTTCTAACCATCCTCTAACAAACCCTTCGTAGTATCTCTATGACCAACCATATAATGCATCACCTCTACCTTTAAATCTTCACATTTATACTCATTATACTATGTCATCATAAAATATTAGATATTAATACAAAATAAACAACCCCCACCATAAACCCCCATTTAATCTATGTTATGGTCCAACTAATTCTCCATTAATCACCAAGTATCATTAAACCCCTGTACAACATCCTTATATGACTTATTGATTAAAATATCAGCCAAAATATTTTACATTACTTTTGAATAGAAAAATTTAAAGTCATATTTCTATAAAAAATTCATCCATATTCACTTCCAATGATTCAGATTATAGTAAGATATTATATACTTTAAATTCATGGGCTTCAAGAAGATAGAAAAGATATCTAGTATAATGTAATGTAGCCATAACTTTTGAGAAAAAAAATAATTGGTCCTAGAATTCAGAGCACAAGGAGTTCATGAAACCAATGAAAATATATAGATAATTCATGACACTGAACTCCATGTCCATGAAACCAATGTCCTCATACATACATTAGATGGTAGTCTTTCAGATATCGCCTTCACATACACTAAACTTGTGATATCTATATTAAAAACCGATATTGTAGAAACATATAGATACCCTCAACTAGATATATATATTATAAATTCATCATAGGCGTAACAATACATAACAATAACCTGATTCAACCACCAATAGTATATACAGACACAATCATACCTTTATCTGACTTCTTATAGAACAACATTGGAGTACCCCCAAAGTGAAACACTAGGATGGATGAAACCCTTCATCATCAGATCATCTATCTGAATAATCGACTCCTACAACCTATACGGTGTTTTATGATTAATATAATTCAAAACTGGAGAAGAACTAGGATCCAGATATATCTAGAATTTGGTATCACATCAAGGGGTAGTTTCAAAACATCCTTAGTGAAAACATCTAGAAACTATCATACCACTCTTGAAACATGGCCCATACTAGCCCCTACTAATTTCATTGAAAACATTTCAATTAATGAAATGAGGGAATCCACAAATCTACAACACAATTGATTACTATGCTAACAAATTAAAACCACATATAGGATATCCACATCAGATAACATGATTTTTCTTTAAAAAAATAGAACTCATGGAATACAACCAGTAATTGATGAGAATGAAAATTGTCAACTTCACCTAAAGAAAGAATATATACCCCTGGGGATGATGGATTTTCATCATTATTGTAACCCCTATAAACATAATATATGAAATCTATCCTCAAAATGTAATAGATAACACTAGAGGATCAGGAATCCTCTCTACATCCAGTGCCAGAGCATAGATGAGATAATGTGAAATAGAGGAGTGAGAATCTATTGAATAAAAAAAGTTATAAACAAGGGTTTACAAAATGGTGAGTGTACCGTCAATGACCTTTTTTTCTCCAATGTGACATCTGACTATTCTATATGAAATTGGTCTTGCACATCCCTTCTACCTCTCTACTGCTTACCACTACCTCATCCATGATTAGGTAGCGGCCACTAAGCTTGGTTAATATCATAATCCACCTCTATTTTGGGAATAATAATCTTGCTTCCCCAACTACTAAACAAAACTTACCGGTAGGTTATATATAATATCTAACTAAACCTAACCACCTCAACTAAATGGATATTATAGAACTAGTGTGTAAAAATTTGATTGTGTGTATGAACCCCATATACAAATTAATCTGGCCTAGGGCCCTAATGGGAAGAACATAAACCATTTGTCCCATAAGACTTGAAGAAAATTAAATGATTTTTACTCCATACTTTTCAAAACCTTGCAAAACCTATTAGTTAAAACATACAATATATAAATATTCTACTCAAGGAATCTTATTGGCTTCTCTCTATTAGTAATCATCCTTTTGAATTCATTTTCTCAGTCACCAATTTCAGCTTATATACCATTATATGAAATGGAAATTTAAAAGGTTTAACAAAATTATAGATTGAAGAATAATGGGTCTCCCCATGAAGGATCGCTAATGACTCTACTTCTAGAGAAATTTCTAGTAAAAAATACAGAAGGTTGGTAAACTTAATACACAGTTCTCATATTGATATAAACTGATGATAAATATAGAGTTTCTCCATCCTCTTCACTACCTTCATGGTGAAATAGTATCCTCTCTTATAATTTTTTTTTATTTCAACAAAATAAACCTCTATCTACTTTAACAAAAGAAGAAACAACTTACAATAATGATGTGTATCTCTCTGCATCTAACTGACTTCAAATTGGAATCAGTACTCGACTAGGGCATGTACTAAAGGCAATGATATCTCATGATCCTCCAACCAACCCTATATATATATACTTATAATTATACCATAATACTTATCTAAGGAAATTTTTTGAAATGAATGTAATTCCATATGTCACGCCGCATCCCCCTCTACCTGGTCAACTCTCCAGAAATCAACTATGTCATTATGTTGAACCTACAATTCGTGAATCACATGAAGATGATGAATATGACCCATAAATGATAGGAAAATTATGATTTACAAAGACTATGTAGCCTATAATATTATCAACATCCATTGAATATATTTTAAATCATTGTTTCACTCAAAAAAACACACAATTAAAAAATAACAAAAGTAAATCATGATTCACGTACCTCTCCTAGGTCTCTAAATTACATGAAGTTCCACCTCACTTCTTCATTCATAATGCATGAAGTCACTATATAAAACCATTGAGTTCCCTAAAATCCTAATTCCTAGTTAATATTATCTAGAATGTGTCTTTCAAAAATATAAACTTAATTTGTTTCCCTACCAACCCACACCAACCTCAAAGTTCTTACCTCTAAAATCCATCCTACCTAACACCAACTCCTTAAATGAAACTATTTGATGACCCTCTATATAATGGTACTCGTTTTGGGCCACCAATGAATAATTGTAGATAATGACCCAAGATTCAAACCTATATTAGGCTTCGAGTTGATGACATTCATCAAAGGTGAAAAGATATCTCATATACAGGAGAAATTAATCTCTATAAAATAATATTAGGAGACAAGATATCAATCTAGAATAAACTATGTTGAAAAAAGGAAATGAAACACTATATATAATACATATATAAATAAAACTGATAAATATAAATATATAAAAATGTACATACCCAAAAGAAAACATAGTGTAGAAACACAATAACTATCCCATGGTATGATATGAAAATTTACAGCATAGTCCACACAATCCTAAAATAAAATTTATATATTGAGGGAGAGAATACAAATATACTATTTAATTATATACTAAGGCTTCTCATCAACTTGTGAAAAAGGAATCTTAATGCACCTAGGAAAAAAAAGATTAGATCCAACGACACATAAAATTGTCTTCTTCCTAACCCAAAAACAATAAAGAATTATCACTAAATAATACAAAACAAGTATAAATAAATAATAGGAAACATATCAACAAAAGGAGTACCTAGATCTCAAACTCCAACTAAATATATACAATAACTACAAAGTATTTTATATAAAAAATCACATATCTAGCCCCATAACAAGACCAAACCCCATCAGATATCCACGCCCCACATTACATCTCATATTTAAACAAATGGGATAAAAAATCTCCTTTAAAATCATAACCAAAGAAATAATATATCATGAAATTGAATGAAATATACATAGATACATCCTCCTAACATGCACAATCCCAACCATAAACCAAATCATCACATTATAACACCTTTCTCTTAAGAACACATAGACCAATACATATCATATCACCCAAAGACATGTGGTAAATCACCTAGTTCACTATATGCCCTCAGAAAATCATAGATTGAGAGTATCTAACTCACATGGATGATAGATTTTGGGAGATATGGTAGTGATCCATCCATCTTCACTACTAGGATGTTTGAGAAAAAACAACCCCTATATATTAATATGGGGTTCATTATGTGGTTATTGACATTGGTAGAGTTTCTATGGAAAATCTCCAAGAAAATTAATGATATATATATATATAGCCACTCACAATTCTAAACAAGGGATTCAATATATATTATTGACTTGTTCAATACATCACCCCTTTTTCTCTCACCATTAAATTCATATTAAAATACAATAAACCATAATAAACATATCAAATTTTCTTATCCATTCAAATTTAAACAATTTTACATATTTCTTTTATCTACCAATTTGATAAATACACATAATTTATTTTACATTTACATCCAATATATTAAAAATTAAACAACCATTTTTCACACTTAACAACCACCACATTTTATCCGCATATACCACATATTTTCAATCATTCATAATAATTTCATCCCAAAATACAATTCCTTGTAAAAAAATTTATCCAATTCCATATTAAGTTGATATTTTCTAGTAAATTCCATTATTTATTGGGAAACAACCACAACAAAATATGACAGAATTAGGCTCTTTATCCTCATAGTTCCAATCAAATCTACTTCACAATCATCCACATAACACCACCCTATAATATAGTTACACCACATCATATCACAATGTGGTCACACCTCACTGCCTCATAGCACGATCGAACCTCACCACCCACAACATATCAACAAAACAACACCCCATAATATAGTCACACCTCATAACCCCATAGTATATTCACACATTCCTGCTACATAAAGACATTAAATTTCCATAATTATCATGGGGGAATTACATTAATTCAATATATTTGTTTAAATGAAATTATCAACAAATCCATAATCTGAGGGAAACTATTTTATAATCCAAATATATGCGATTAACTGATTCTATTTAGGATGATATCACAACTATTACCCAATAATGAACCATAAAACAAATAGCTTCAATTTCATGGAGACCTTATATTTTTATTTATCTATTATATCATACCCTTTTTTAATAGGTTTGTGAGGGAAGCCTTATATGACTCGCAATCCTAGTTGTAAATGTCCCATTATTTGACCTAGTAGACCAACCTCTAGATTACACTAGAACTATCACTCCATAGAATCTACATCATGGTGGTTCCCAGCTCCATACCTTCATGGATGATTGTCTAGAAATCTCAAGTGGATAGATTTATGGTGTGTGGTAATAAAGGTAGTTTCTATACAACCTCATTTAATCCCAATCCAATTATATCTTCTAGTGGATTCTACATAGTCTGATCTTCTTCTAGAGACTACTACAGTTTTATATGAACCATTATTATGAATATCTAAAATCCATATATCTTACAAGCCAATCCCCAAAGGGCTGAAGTGACATGGATGCCCTATCACCTGATGGCCAAAACTGTCTTGATATCCTTGTGGCCTAAGTCCCAAATTTATGGAATATAAACCCAATTTTTTTGAATAGTTCTATTTCTATAGTAACTAATGAATTTCACACTACAAAAACAACCTTAGTGATGATAAAGTGACTCATAAATTCTAAGCCTGATCAATATTGTTCATGGTTCATATGAATGCCAAGAAGGACCCATTATCATAGGGGTGTAGTCTCAATAGCCTCCCCATGACATGTAAATAAAAAAAAGGATCCCAAAAAAATTAATTTTTTTTGGGACACATATCCCATATAATTCAAAATATCTATAAAATTAAAAAAAATTAAAATGAGAAATTTCATTCCCTTCCTCCAATTCATTTAAATTTCGAAATTTATCTTTTTTAAGATGGATGAATCCAACTTTCCATCAGATAACAAGAGTTTACCCATACAATATGTTATACTAGTTTATAAATGATATAATTAAATACTTAAAAATCATTCTAATCCATGATAAAAGTTTGAAAAAAGTGGAAGACCACCACCACGCACCAAAATGAAGAAAAAAACCATGGTCACCCTAAAGGCAATGCCCAACAATTTCATCTTATAAAAACCACATAAATGAAATGATGTGGCATATAATTTTCATTCACATGTGAATATTTATTCATGAAACTAGATATTAAATATTATGAAACTCCCTTTAACCATCACATATCAACCTCCAAGGACAATGTGAATTGTCTAATGGGGAAAAATCATTCCTTGGTATGAACATGAATCTCCCAATAAACAATAGAGAAGATGTAAATGTGATAGATTTCGAATGGGTTTTAAAATTTATATATTTTCTAAAAGCATAAGTCCATGGAACATCTATAAGACCATGTCATGTAATTTATAATGACATAGAGGACCATGTCACATTCCCCAATACATTGTTATAGAAAAATGATCAAATTCCATTTATAAAACAGAAGTAGAATCTATGATGAAGATCCAATCAACGGTGGAGGATGCCACCACATATCCAAAACCACTACCGAAAAAAACCCAAAACACCAAAATAAGGATCTATTGCAAACTCATCCCCATGGAAAATATTTGGTCAAACTGAAAGTATCATAAATCTCTAACCAATCATCCACTTATTTCACAACTAGCTCTCCATGTCAAACTGTCTTCCTCCAATGGGGTTGTTGGGGCTATTCCACAGCCTTGGATCTAGAACATAGTTACACTAAAAATTGGTTGTAGCTAATAAAATCATTCATCCACCCACTACACCATTGATATCCCTCCTATGATGTAGTGGACACCTTATGGTGAATCCCCCTATCTCAATGTAGAACACTTCAAAAATATATATTGGCACTCCCCTTATCCTCTTGGACACCTAAAAACACATCAGGAAATCTTAGGAATGTCTACCAAATTATTTCTCCCCAATTAAGGAGTTGTAAGGTATGACCCATTTCATAAGTCACACACTGAAACATATATAAGATAGTTTCACTACTGGAAAATGGGTCTATACCCACGGTTTTGTGCAGAACCGTGGGTATAGGCCCCCCCTATACCCATGGTTTTGGAAACCGTGGGTATAGGGATAGTATCGGGACCTATACCCACGATTTTGGAGAACCGTGGGTATAGGTCCCCTATACCGATAGTTCTGCACAAAACCGTGGGTATATGGTTTTTTTGAAGACCTACCCACGGTTTTGTCAAAACCGTGGGTAAAGGTGTTGTTCTGCAGGCCTATACCCACGGTTTTTGAAAACCGTGGGTATAGGTGGTATTTTTTTCAAAGACCTATACCCATGATTTTTCGAAACCGTGGGTATATCGTTCTCAAGTTATGGCGGGAACAAAAAAGTACGCGGGAGGAGAAATTATTTTTTGTGAAAAAAAACATCTTGAATAATATAAATATACAGATATGAAACATTAAACCATAAAAAGAGTGTAGGATGGTTGGTTTGGAACGCTGGTTTGCATGAGGGAAACTCGGATCAAATCCCACGGCTACACTTTTTTCAAATATATTTTTAATATGATTATAAGTAAAGTGAAGAATATATATAAACCAGTAATGGTTGTAGGTTAGGTTGTCAGTCCGTGTTATCCCTCATACATGTCGCTGGTTCGAAAATTTGTGGATTCATATTTTTAGATAATATCATTTATATTAATATATTAAAACAAAAGTATATTAGTATATACATTGCCTTGTTAGCTCGGTTGGTTGCTGGGACTTTGCAGGCAATGGGAGGCATGGGTTCGAAACCCAGTGCCTTTTATTTTTGATTATAGCAGTGATATTAATATAATAAAATGAGATTATATATATAAGGCACCAGAATTGTTAGCCCATATCAATTTTCAGACAAAATAAATCCCATAACCCTATTTCAAACAACATGAGACATGAATATTTATAGATTATTTAAAATGATTATACGTGATTAAAATTTGTTTTCAATTGAAAAAAACCAATTTTCATTAAAACAAGAACATATTCCATTGAAAAAATCTCAAATAAAAACAAAATGTATTAAAACCTTTTCACCAGTAGAAATACCAAATTTAAGTTCACACTAATGGTAATAACCATTCAGATAATTTGAAAAAAAAAGTCATGCAATATAGAATTTCCCCAAGAATAGACAACATTATACATGGTTTACTCGCATGAGTTAGAAAACTATATGCCTTATTTGAAATAAGATATATGATTGATATATAATCATTTTAAAAAGGATTTACATAGTTTAACAGATAGTTTTAGTTATCCATGAATTCTAGGTTCATTTTCTATTTCCATTATAGAACTCATTACGATCCATGAAATCATATAAATACTCAATAAGGATCAAAATAGAATCATAAAATACAATCATACATTAAATATTCTTTGAAAACACTCAAAATCAAGACCGGTATCCTGAAATACCATAAAAACTCAATGTTTAGTGCTAAGAGGAGATGTCTATGTAGTTTTCAGCAACCTCCATCAAAGTCTTGATAAAGATTCTTGTATAATTTCAACATAGACACACACCAAATAGGGACAGTGGGAAATGACATCATTTTTCATGGAACCAACCCAGTTCTTCCAAAAATGTGGCAACTGATCAAGTGCATGACATGAATGAGGGATCATTCCCATAACCCTAGGCAAGTGATTGGTTCTATGATATCCATAGAAAATAAAAATTGGAATTATTTCCACATGAGTAAATAAACAAATTCATACAATTATTGAACACATCATGAATAAAAAAAATTAGTATACAATATATTTAAAGATATGAAAAAAAAACTCATATAAAAAAACCAAATACAAAATCCAAACAAAGAGATAGAAAATAGTGTACAAAAATACTATTCCAGAACACACCAACTCTATGTGATCCTTCTTTAATTTCCAAATCTCATAAAAAATATGCCATGTATAGTCCTCACCCAATATGAATATGTTTAGAGAAAAGGAATAAAAAAGGAGACATAGTATATTTATACATCTAATGGTGTATGGAGGGCACGAGTGTCAACTAACCAAATAGGATTTCAAGAATGAGTTTTTTTATCAAATATAATTTCATTATCTGAAATTTTTTAACACAATAAAAAAATAAATATATATTATATAATTATAAAGAGAAGGAAAATAAATATCATTCACATTACCTTTCTAGAAACTTTTTTTCCAGTTTTTCATTAAATTAATAAATCAACTATAAATTTTTGTATTAGTCTATACCTCTTTTAATTAAGACCAATTTGAAATAAACTTCATTAACAATTTAATCCCATTATATAAAATGCACATGAAGAATCATTAATGAAGAAAAAATATATAAAAATAATAAGATACTAAACAGTAAGGAATCATTTCACAAATTATTGAATTGGTACCATATATTCTAATTTAACATTGGAACATAAATGAGTGTTTTTATATATCCATATAGTATCATTGGAAACACACTAATAAATATTGTGATATAGTCCTAGAACAAAAAAACTACCACCTCTCTGCGTATATTGCATCATAAAAGAATCCATCTGATTGGTTCGTACATTAGCTAGAGCTGAGGAAACTCTCTGCTAGCCCTGATATATATATATATATATATATATATATAGGGAACTAACAGTATGAGACAATATAGTATAGATAAAATATGTACCAATGAATATGTTCCTTTTCAACCCATTGAAGAAAAAATACGAGGTGAGAAATAAAATAATAATCATAATAATAAAAAATTTATCTCTGTCATATCTTATTTTCTCATAATAAGTATCCCTAACATGTTATTCATATCAAAATTTTCACCCTCAAGGTAAAAATTCATATACTAAATGAGATAAATAGGATCTCATACACCCACATCATTTGAAAAATATTGAATAATTGAAAAAATTAATTCATTAAAAGTATATTGGGGTTCAAATCTACTCTATAATTGTTTTAGGTGCAACTTTAAACCATTATTTAAAAAATAACATTAAAACCAATATCATAGATATATCAAAATTAAACCAATATTAACTAGAAACTATTCATAAAATAAAAACCATTTTAATTAACTAATTCATGATCCAAATTGTTTCCAATTGAATATAAACATTGAATTTTCCTTAAATGACCTTGTTTAAAAAACATTATATACATGTGGAATGAAACCACCGTAATTGATGTTATAATCCTTAAAAAACCCATTTATTCCATGTGAAACTCCATCCTAAACATTTATAAAACACATAATCTATCAAATATAATTATAATTTTATTGAAAATGAATTAAACATAAAACAAAATCTTATACCTAAAATAAATCAACAATAATTAAACAGCTGCCTCAGTCCAATGTCGTTCGAGTTTGTAGTATTCTCAATTCATGGTGAATACTAAAAAAAGACTATAGGACCATAGAAAGTCCTAAAAACCATAAATCCATATGATTATTTTACCCCAAACCCCACTATTGTTCCAATATTCTTCATAGGGTTTCTAGAATTAAACACCATATTTTAAAGAATAGTAGGAAAGAAGATAGATGGGGAATATTGGAGGAGAATGAGTATTACCATAAGAAATCATAAGATACCAAAGTGGAAGAGATTTAATATCAAATAGAATTTTAGAGAGATACACTATTATTCACCAAATGGTTTTTTAAAAAACAATCTAGAGGGAGAGGTGAATATATTGTTAAAGGAAGCATTAGTATTTTTTAATGTATAAATTTTAGTACATTTGGGAAACACGTCCATTTATTGTAAAGAGTTTCATTAACTGTGAATCAACCATGTGGTCACCACTGGATAAGAACACCACATCTATATGGAATTTTATCATGGTTAAGAGAAACTGTAAACCTACCATGCATGTATTAATAGAGTGATGAAACAATACGATTGTTCTACCAATGTGGTTCTTCCAACTATTCACTATGATCATGAAACATAAAAAAACCTAGAAAAGTTATGGATTAAGGATCCAAAACACTGGTAATATTCACAACCCAATAACTAATTAAAAAAATATTAATAGTAACCAATGAATAGGATATGAAACCATTCCTGGTGGATGTGTATGAATGATAAGCCACAAAAATATCTATAACCATCGTTTTATAATAGGGATTAACTAAAACACTTCTTATTAGTGAGTAAAGTTATTACAAATATTTTCTAAATAATTTCATTATTGAGTACTTATAGATTGTGATTAATATAAAGAGTCCATTATAGATAAAATAGGGATTAATTAAAAAAATTAATTAATTTCAAGACACTATGTATTAATATATTTCAAATATGAATAAATGTTTTTTTTAATAAAATTTAATGTGAAAAATGATAGAAGAAAATAAATAGGCATCGGTTAAAAGTGGTGAACATGGGTTTTCAAGAATAAAGTAAATAGAATTATTTTCAGTGGACATAAAATATCTAGTGTTTAGAAAGTGGATTCCATCAACCCTTTTAGGGCTAATTGAACTTTATGAGGACAAACTGTATCCATAAAATGACTAGTGTTTGACACCAGACATCTCAGTTCTGTTGGGTGGAGAAAAAGGGAGTGATGGCAAGAGGGGGGGTGAATTGCCTTTTAAAAAATGATTAACAAATTAAAATCAAAGTAAAGAATGCAGCGGAAATAAAAGAGGCAAGACACGCAATTGATAACGGAGTTCGGCCAAAAACCCGGCCTACGTCTCCGCTCCCAACTAAACCATTGAGAGATTCCTACCGCTTGCTTTTCAATGGTTTTAGCAAGAAACCCACTAGGCTTTGAGGTAGCACTAGGACCTATTACAGCTTGCTTTTGAATTGGTTTAGCAAGAACCCACTTGCTTTTAATGGTTGAGCAAGAACCCACTAGCCTTCTTACAGGTGAAGGCTAGCTCACCTATGACACAAGCCTTTTAAAAGGAAAGGCTTGAAGAAACCTCTTCACACCTTAATGGTGATGTGAAACCCAAAAGAAAGAGGGATGAAGAAAGAGTTTGGGGTTTGTAGGCACAAACCCAAATTTAAAGCTCAAAATAAATAAAACAATAAAACCCGTATGTTGAGAAGCCTTGGGAGCCTTTGATTGATTGGAGATGTTGAAGGCCGCTTCCAAGCTTCTTTGGAGGAGCTCCTTGGATGTGGAAGTTTGTTGGAGCAAGATGGGTTCCTTGAAGGAAGTCTGCCGGAGGTACGCCAAATGATGAACAACGTGTCTGTGGGCTTTGTATATGATCTGGTGGGTGTCCGGGGCTTCCATGGCCTTTATTTATAGGCAAGGAACCCTTTTGGAGTCTTCGGAGCCGTTGGAGAGGCTTAAAGAGCCGTTGGGAGCCAAGTGGGCCAGCCTGGTCAAACTGCAACGGCTAGTTTGACTGGCTCCACCGGCTGGCCGGTACAGTCCCACCGGCTGGCCGGTGCTTGAGGAATTTGGGAGATTTCGAGTCTTGGCTCCACCGGCTGACCGGTGGATGGGCCACCGGTTGGCCGGTGGCTTGCCAGTAGCTGATTCTTCTTTTCCAGGCACAACCGGCTGACCGGTGCCAGAGCCACCGGCTGGCCGGTGGGCAGACAGTAGCTACCACTGTTTGACTGGATGCCACCGGCTGGCCGGTGGTCAAGCCACTGGCTGACCGGTGGAGCCTGGCAGTGGGCAATGCCTCTGCCAGGTCCACCGGCTGGCCGGTGCTATCACACCGGTTGGCCGGTGGACTGAATTTTAGTCCACTTGATGTGCTTCATGGCCCATTTCCTTGGCAATCTTTTTCCTATAAAACAAAAACACTTAAAACAATGTTAGATAAAAAATAAAGTGATTGTGATCATGAAAATTAAACCACGAGGGGATACGAGAGGTACAACAATCTCCCCCTATTTTGATGATCACAATCACCGAAACAATCAAAGTAAAATACTGAAATTAAAGACATTCTTAAAGGATAATTTGAAAATAAATCAAAGCATGATAGAAAATACTCTCCCCCAATCAATCAAGAAATTTCTCCCCCTTTGAGATTATCAAAATAGCGTGGGGCATAAAAATTTGATTGAGGGAAAATTGAAAATCAAGATCAATTGGAATTTTTGAAAATTGAATTGAAAAATTTGAATAACAGTTTGAATTGAAAGTTTTGAATAAAATTTTGAAATGAGAATTTGAAATTGAAGAAATTTGAAATGAAAGTTTGAATTGAAAGTTTAAATTAAAAAATGAATTGAAAGTTTAAAAATTGAAAGATTGAATAACAGTTTGAATTGAAAGTTTGAAAACAAATAAAGAAACTTTCTCCCCCTAAATAAAACAAAAAATCATCGGGGAAAGGGTTTTGGAACCGAAACTAATTTTGGCCCGGAGAGACTTGCCAAAAGAGATTTTTCAATCCAAATTTGTTTCATGGCGGGTCTTCTCCTATAAAATTCGTCCGAAAAGTAAATAGATTTAGGCATACCATAACGGCCATTTTTTCAATCGCATTCATAAATTAGGTGCCCGGGTTTTTTACAATAATTGCAAAATTTATAACTAGAGCTCCCCCTTACAAAAACAGTGGGTGCATGGGAGGAGGAGGCTTGGTTGGTATAGCCAAGTCCTTGAGTGGTCCTAGAAACCCTTTGAGAACCCAATAATTTGGTCAAATTTTGTTCACCTTGGGTGAACTTGGCTAAGGATTCTCTAAGGTCCTTGATGGTCGATTCCAAAGAATCAACATTTGGGAAATTTTGGATTTTTAGGGAGAGTTCCTCCTTCTCTTTGAGAAGTTGTTCTTTTTCGGAGGAAAGTTTTTTGAAATTATTTTTCAAAGAAACAAATTTAGAAGAAAGTTCATGAAAACCATTTTCTAATTGGTCTCTAGCATGTTGGAGTTCTTCATATGATAAATGATTAAAAGAATTAGAAGAACTAGAGGAGGAAGAAGAGGAAGAGGATGATGATACCTCATGTTTTGCCATTAGGCATTTTGTACCTTGGTCGCTTGAGGAGGATGATGAGGTGTCACTCCATGTCGCCTTGAGGACCTTTTTCTTTCCTTTTTCCTTTTGCGTGGCCCGTTTTTTGTTGAGTGGGCAATCGGGCTTGTAATGCCCTTTTTGGCCACACCCGTAGCATTTTACCTTGGGCTCGGATCTTGCGGTGGGTTCTTGCTTTCGCGCCTTGCGAGATTTCTTCTTCTTCTTGTGCTTCTTCATAAATTTGTGCATTTGGCGGGCGAGATTCTCCATTTCTGAGTCGCCGCTTGATGATGAAGAAGATGAAGATGATGATGAGGAGGAGGAGCTTACTTCTTTTTGTACCTTGAGGGCGATGTTCTTTGGTGTCTTGATTGGTGTGCCCTCTTTTTGAGCTTGCCTCCTCATGGTGATCTCGTAGGTCATTAGAGATCCGATGAGCTCTTCTACTGGCATGTTTTTGATGTCCTTTGCTTCTTGGATTGCCGTTACCTTCGGTGCCCATGAGCTTGGAAGGATCCATAGGATCTTCTTAACCATCGTCTCTGCAGACACATCATCTCTAAGAGATTTTCTACCATTGCAAACGTCAGTAAAACGTGTAAACATTTCAGTAATAGATTCATTTGGATGCATGGAGAATGATTCAAAATCTTGACGAAACATGTCCAATCGAGTGTCCTTTACTTTGTTGGTCCCCTCATGGGTAACCTCCAAAAGTTTCCAGATTTCATGTGAGGAGGTGCATGTGGAAACTCGATTGAACTCATTAAGATCAAGGCCGCAATGAAGAGCGTTCATGGCTTTGCCATCAAGCTCGAAATTTTTAATATCGGCTTGAGTCCATTTGGATTCATCGGGGGAAGAGAGAGTGTAACCTTGCATGACAATTTTATAAATGGGATAACCTATACTTCTAAGAAAAGCGGTCATGCGGGTTTTCCAATAGGTGTAGTCGGTTCCATCAAAAAATGGAGCACGACCCAAAGAATAGCCTTCGGGGGCGAAAGAGGTTGAATCCATCACAATGGATCTTTGAATTTGTAACCGGTTAGGGTATTACACAAATTTTCCCTCTGATACCAATTGTTGGGCGGAGAAAAAGGGAGTGATGGCAAGAGGGGGGGTGAATTGCCTTTTAAAAAATGATTAACAAATTAAAATCAAAGTAAAGAATGCAGCGGAAATAAAAGAGGCAAGACACGCAATTGATAACGGAGTTCGGCCAAAAACCCGGCCTACGTCTCCGCTCCCAACTAAACCGTTGATAGATTCCTACCGCTTTCTTTTCAATGGTTTTATCAAGAAACCCACTAGGCTTTGAGGTAGCACTAGGACCTATTACAGCTTGCTTTTGAATTGGTTTAGCAAGAACCCACTTGCTTTTAATGGTTGAGCAAGAACCCACTAGCCTTCTTACAGGTGAAGGCTAGCTCACCTATGACACAATCCTTTTAAAAGGAAAGGCTTGAAGAAACCTCTTCACACCTTAATGGTGATGTGAAACCCAAAAGAAAGAGGGATGAAGAAAGAGTTTGGGGTTTGTAGGCACAAACCCAAATTTAAAGCTCAAAATAAATAAAACAATAAAACCCGTATGTTGAAAATCCTTGGGCGCCTTTGATTGATTGGAGATGTTGAAGGCCGCTTCCAAGCTTCTTTGGAGGAGCTCCTTGGATGTGGAAGTTTGTTGGAGCAAGATGGGTTCCTTGAAGGAAGTCTGCCGGAGGTACGCCAAATGATGAACAACGTGTCTGTGGGCTTTGTATATGATCCGGTGGGTTTCCGGGGCTTCCTTGGCCTTTATTTATAGGCAAGGAACCCTTTTGGAGTCTTCGGAGCCGTTGGAGAGGCTTAAAGAGCAGTTGGGAGCCAAGTGGGCCAGCCTGGTCAAACTGCAACGGCTAGTTTGACTGGCTCCACCGGCTGGCCGGTACAATCCCACCGGCTGGCCGGTGCTTGAGGAATTTGGGAGATTTCGAGTCTTGGCTCCACCGGCTGACCGGTGGATGGGCCACCGGTTGGCCGGTGGCTTGGCAGTAGCTGATTCTTCTTTTCCAGGCACCACCGGCTGACCGGTGCCAGAGCCACCGGCTGGCCGGTGGGCAGACAGTAGCTACCACTGTTTGACTGGATGCCACCGGATGGCCGGTGGTCAAGCCACTGGCTGACCGGTGGAGCCTGGCAGTGGGCAATGCCTCTGCCAGGTCCACCGGCTGGCCGGTGCTATCACACCGGTTGGCCGGTGGACTGAATTTTAGTCCACTTGATGTGCTTCATGGCCCATTTCCTTGGCAATCTTTTGCCTATAAAACAAAAACACTTAAAACAATGTTAGATAAAAAAGAAAGTGATTGTGATCATGAAAATTAAACCACGAGGGGATACGAGAGGTACAACAAGTTCCTTATCTATCCATTATTAAATCTAGGGAATAGTTTGTTTATTTGGGGGATTAATTTCACATTGATTATTTATCATTCCATTATTATAGTGGAAAAATAGATTAGGGAAATATTACAATTCTTCTATCTTCACCCCCTCATTAACCCCTTTTACCAAGACATTTGGTGTTGATATAATTTCTTATTATTATATATCATTTTCACTTTATATATCATATTTTCTTCCTCAAATTTTACTTAAATTTTCTTGGATTTCAATAATTTAGTAGATAATGATTCAAATAGATCATGGTATAGAATGATTTATAAATTAAGGTTATTTTATTTTCTAAATTATGTGGTGGCTAATATTGGTTTACTATGATTGGTTTCATTCCTTTTCTCTGATGGTCAATCTATTTGTGATTTTATTTTTGGATTAATTAAAATATTGATAGAATTTTCCATTAGGATGGTATAGTTTATCTACAAAAAAATTTCATGGGGATATCGAGATTCTCTTATGAATCATATGGGTTTGGTAACACTATTTTTGGTACATATTCTCTACATATTATCAATTCCTTTAAATATGAATATATGATTCATTTATTTAAATTAAAAATATGTGTATTATAAATTATTTTACTATGTCTTTGATGGATATTTTTTTCTTCGATGTGGATGTTAGTCTATACATGATTGGTTTGATGAAGATAAATTAAAATTTTTGGCTAACTCATGATAATGTAATATGGAACCTATATTTATCTCTTTTGATTGTAATAACATTTGTTTTGTGATATTCTAGTTGGGATATGAATAGGAGAATGACCAAATATTTGACAAATGATGTTTCTACTATGAGTTGTCTGATCATTATGGTATATAGAACCTAAAATCAATCCTCTTAGGATTATTCATTGTTTAATTAGCTAATAGTGACTATGTTTCCAATGGAAATTTCATGGATTCATAGTAATTATAATTCATAAGGGGTTTCTAGCATATATATGATTCCTTTTTCTTAAGTAGGACCAATATTGTAATTTATAAAATTTAACCAAGAGTGATAGGTTATTATTGCATCATAAAACGGGTTTTCATTCCCCCAAAGGGGATATAAGTCATTTTTTGGGATAATGTATGGGTATGAACTAACATTAAAATTATTTTCCTTGTAAAAATAAATTAATTATAGTAGAATAACCAACATGGACAGAGTAAAGAGATAACTACCCAAGGATCGTTTCATATATAGATTTAATGATTGTTATTATTTAAGGTTGATCTAGATAGTTTAATATACCTGTAAAATAAATTTTTCATATATAATGTGTATATGAGTGATCAACAGTGGTCGACCATGATTTCGGGTGATGAAATATTGTGTCAACAACCTTGACATTGTTAACATAATTAATGTGCTATCCTGGTTAATTTTGAGGATTACGTTATGAAAATAAAGAACTTTTAAATTTGGACTCTATAATAGGGGGTATTTTTCTTCTATGTATTAGGACAAATAAATTTGAACATAAAGCACTATTCTATTGAAATTTTGGGAGATTATTGTAGATTTTATGAGTGATTTGGGGGTTTATATGACAACTAGATGAGGCTACAACTTTAATTCAAAATTGATGATGGAAAACGTTTTCCTGTTGGTATGTACACATTTACAATGGTAGAAGGGGGTGTTATATAAGGTCCTCCAGGTAAATAGTGGCCCTAAAACATGTACACTTTATGTCCGAGATATTTTATTTATTAGATGGGTGAATTTTTTACACTTTATTTCATATGTGTATATAGCATTCCTGTAATCCATATAACCCCATATCCCCAAAGTATCAAATAATTCCTCCCCTTGATCATCTTAGTCTCTATATTAGATAACTTTATACTAAAAAAATTGAGTATTTAATGGGTTTTTATACCAAACCTATGTAATCTATTATTCCCTTCAACCATAGTCTCCTTAATTCCACAATTTTTTTTCTCTTTTTATAGCTTGATATTTGATATTATGACTTCTCCAAATCATAGTGAAATCCAATATTTATATAGGGATTACTATTTTATTTTTTAATTAATGATCTAATTGGTTGGTTACTAAATGGGAAATCGATTTATAAATTATAATTTTTTTTCATTAATTGATAACACCTAATTAAAATTCATAATAAATAACATTTTTATAACATATTTAACGTTTAGTAATAGTTTAGAGAATAATGTAGATAAATATAGTGAAATATCTACTAAAATGTTGTTTTCCTTCTCCCTCATTTATCTGCCACTCACTCTCTATTTCGTATAGGGTTTCCTCTGGAAATCCATCACCACGGGTTTAGTGGAGCCTCGATGCTTTTTCTTCTTCTTCTATTCCCCCTCATACACTTGTCATCTCCCTACTATACATAGATTCTTCATTTTCCATTCCCTTATAAGTTCTCCTTATCCTCTCATCTGGTGACAGACTGGTGGAATAAAGTTCTATTCCCCCCACGCCTATTTCTTCCTTACCCTGCCCATCCGAACCCATCTTTTGGTATGTGTGAGTGTTATTTTGGCGGTTTGGGTCGGTAATACTAGTAGCGCATAGTGTCCCTCTTCACCGCTAATGTTTTCTTCAAACCCATTTGGCTTGACCCCATATTGGTCGGGATCAAGGAGTGTTTTGGGACTACTTGGGATGCTGCTAGTGTGGGGTTGATGGAGATTTCATTATGTTCTCATGCCAACATTGGGTTCTCTCATCTATCAGGTTTCATTTTCTTACTTTTATTCTTTAGTGTGTCTTTTTACTGAAATGTCGTTGTTTAAATTTTTATTCCATTTTGTTTGTTATGATATTTTTTGAATTTATATTGCTGATATTTTTTATTAGGTTTTGTTAAACAATGTTATTTGGATTTTTTCTTTCAGAGACTAATCCAACATTATATGCATGATAGTATCGTTGAAGACGATCAAGGTCTGTGGGATAGAAAGACCTTGATGAAGGATTTGGTGATTGAATTATTGTAAGGGTGTTTTTTTCATTGGTGTACGTGGCTTGAAGATTTGGTAGGAAATTTTGCAGTGGTCTTTGTTATATGTGGGGATTTCTTGGTGACTAAGGTGATTTTATTGTTAGGGGTGTGGCAGGAGGTGGACCACCACATAAGATTTTGTGACATAAGGTGGTTCAGTGTTTATTGGTCTAAGGTGTGTTCTTTTTAGTTTTAAATGTGGTATTGTAGGCTTTCTTTTGAATTTATTATTTGGGATGTGAGGGTGTGATGGGTTGAACCTCTTGAATGCAAGGTTCCCACGTAACCATAATTTGGATTAAAAACAAAATATGGATTTAGAGTAATTTAGTAACATCCAAATAGAACGATATTACGGATGGATAGTTAGTTTCTAATTTACTAACATATTCGTAATATTAATAGTTTTTTTGGATGATTTTGTATCTAATTATGTCATGGAGGATTTGGAAATTTTTAAATTAGAAATGTTTTCAAGGAAATATCGAGGAATCTAAGTGTACCATGTATACTAATACACCATTCATGGGTTTCTGAGAAGGTCAAATGAGGATAATTATTTGTAACAAAAATGTACAATGCTGTGTTAGGATTCAATTGATTTATTGTGTTTTCCTTTCATAAGGCATCAACACACTGAGAAAACATCATATTCGAATCCAATTCTATATCTAGTAATAATTTCTTTTAATTCTATATCTAGTAATAATTTCTTTTACATACACTAGATTGTTGTTGTAAGTTGAGATTCTTTGACGTAGGGTATGAATTTTGGTTTCACTCAAATCATATTCTTCCTTTAACTAGTAATATATTTATTGTATTTTACTCCAATGCTAGAAAGATTTAATTTTTATCCCATTGATTAGTAACATTTCCAAACAATCTCATTGAAACTTATGAAATAGTATATACATGTAGAACACATATTAAAAATAGATTTTAAATAGTTAACCCACACTGAGTTAAATCATAGATGAATACACATGATGTTGTGTAGCTATACCCAAATCTAAAACAAACACATTATTTTAGTGGATACATTATTTAGATGGTGTCACTATTCACAATGTCTTACATACTATATAATGGTAAATGGAATGTATCACGGCATACTAAGGGTTACACTATATTCCTCATTCACACAGTACTCTACATGATATTATTTTATAGACATATAGGTCTCTTCAAAAGATTATTGGCATGTAGGTCTTCTACTGACCAATATACGGAATTGAAACTAATCACATTCACATCACTAAATAGATTCCCTATAGTAATCCACTTCATTATGATTTCAATCCTCTAAAAATATGATAAGGTAAAATTATTATAATTAATTTAGTCTTTATTTTTATCATCCAACACAATATTAGAATTCAATCATAATCTTAGGATTAACTCTTTGTTCATCCTAATAATTAATGAAGTGGCTCTTCTTACCCTTGATAAATATTATTTCAAACTAGAATAGTCTTTTTTGACGTCGTTTATATTCGTAAAAAATGATGATAAAATGTAAATCTTTCACTTCTCATTCTCCCTTAAATCCACATATGAAATCATCAAATTTATCTCTATAATCCTTATTCTAACTTTCTTAATATATGAATGATGAAATAAATTTTTTAACATATCTATCATTTATCAATATGAAATAATATATTAATAATATTACATGTGAATGAATATAGACCATCACTTGTAAAAAAATTGGCTTATCAATGATGCTTCATATGAATTCCCTTTATATTTTCCACATAATATTTTATTTAAAATTGGAAGTGTCTATCTATATATTATTGTGACTATTTTATTTGGAAAATTACACTTTTTTTATTCGAACCTTCCCCTTTATTTTCTATAAATATGTTATTAATTGGTATTAAAATTCAAAATATTAACTATGTTATAATTTCAATACATAAAATTCATACCTTGGATAATATTCATGTTATTCGTCATCATTTAGACTAATGAAATTTGATTTATAACCTCAAAATAGTTAAGTGGGAGATAATCATTCGATATACTCATAACCTATACTATTTGAATCTCCATAGTATGTACTCTAGTCAAAACTATTGTTTTGGGTTCTCTATAAAATTTCAAATTAAATAATTCTCTAAATACAACATCCATGTGCTTCTAAAAAACCCTTCAATATAGATTTCATTATTCTTACTTTAAAATATTTTTCTTCAACACTATAAATCATGATACAAGACACATCCTCCAAAACAATTTTGTGCTCAATTAGTTTCCCATTTCGATTATAGTTATGAAATACCTCCTCTATTTTTTAATCATACAGAACATTTACACCATTTTCTTTTCATATTATGTATATTCATATTGAATTCCTTTAAGGACCAATCTTTTTTATGTGACATCCAAAATGGATTCATTTTTAGCTATTTCAAAACGCCCAATATTAGAGGCATTTTTCATTATAAACAACACATTACGTGGTGCATCATTAATTAGATCACTAGTTTAGTGATTCTTTTTATCCACCAAAATCTAGAAAATACCACGGAAAAAAGGATTTCATGTCATTTCACATTCACTAAGTCAATTATATAACTAATTATTTCCACATACTAAAAAATAAATCTACCAAGATGTATCTAAAACATCCATTTATTTCAAAAAATCTAACCTATTAGGATGAAATCCAAAATAACAATATATTTTCAATAAATTCCAAATAGAAATACATAATGATATTTCCAGTCTCACCAGTGTTTGTGAGTTCTTACTTTCTCTGGTCCTCTTCAATTTTTTTCATCAAAATGGGATTTTTATTAAAATATGGAGGGGTAGAACGTACAACCACAACAGGTCCGGGAGGCCTAAAATAATGAAGACCTAAAGCATCCAATTTTGAAAAAACAACTCACTCATAGGTAAAGAACCCAAATTTGTTTAAACAATGCAAGGGTTGTTTTGGCTTCCCTTTGAGGCAAGACATCTGCAAAAAAGTTCCATTCACGCCAAGTACGATTCCGCAAAGCACCACCAATAAGCTTCCTACATTGGCGAATAATGTAAATGATAGCCCAAGGAGATTTTCACCTTTCCCCGA
Source organism: Viscum album (assembly GCA_963277665.1). Taxonomy (NCBI): domain Eukaryota; kingdom Viridiplantae; phylum Streptophyta; class Magnoliopsida; order Santalales; family Viscaceae; genus Viscum; species Viscum album. The sequence goes on along the minus strand of OY728119.1, from coordinate 761,813,487 downwards.
GTGAGTCACAGAGAACTACAGAGTCAGTTTCAATTTTTGTGAGTTGAATGTTATTAGGATGGCTGATCTCCAACCCATTTAGTAAAGCCTTTTCTTTTTCCATGAGAGGATTACCAGGACCATAAAATCTACTAAAATCAAGCACCACTGAACTGCTGGGGTCACAAACCACCCCACCTTCTCTCATGGTGCTGAGCATGTAAGAGCCATTGGTGTTAAGATTGAAACAATTACAAGGAGCCTTCCACCGACCCAACTACCGGGCGAAGGAGATTGTTGAGGAACTGGGGCACACCTTCTACCATGAAATGTGCGGCGCAAGGAGAAAGATTTTTCCCAACCTTTCAACAGAGTCCCTAAATCCGCAGCAAGAAATATGGTTCGGGTTTGCAGCGCCAGACAAGAGATGGTGATCCCATTCACCCAAGAATTATTCCGGTCATCCCAAAGAACCCAGGAACCAGCGGAGATTAGAACAGCCCTCGCCTTCCCCTCTACGCCATTCACATCTAAACCGTGAAACCAAGACAAGCAGAATGAAACGCCATCGTCCACTTGAACAACGATGCCAATCACCTGTCTGAGGCTACTCCAAACTGACTTCCCCAGTCCTCGTCAAAGAACAGATGATGTAAAGGTTCCTCCTTTGGGAACTGACAGCAGAAACACAGGGATTCCATGCTGATACCTATGCGCTTAACAGCAGCATCGGTTGGAAGAGCGCATTGCCGTACCCACCACAAAAAAAAATTGAATTTAATTTGAATGTCATTGCACCAAAGGAGATTATCTTCTCCCTCTACAGAGCTGGTCATCAAAGAACGCTAATACTCTCTTGCCAAAAACTTCCCCAATTTTGTGCCAGTAAAGACCAAAGTATCATGGCCCGAATAAAAACTAATGTTGTTGAAAAGATCACGTTGCGACTCATCGAGGGTAGGATGAACAAAGGAGGGGAAGGAACAGGCTTCTGCAAAAGTAATAGTGGGGGTCGGACATCCAGAAAATCCAAGTGCAATGACAACCCAATTTTGCTTCCTGTAATTAATCTCACCACAGCCAATAATCCACCTCGAATGGTGCTGAAGAACATGTAAATGGTTACGCATCATATTCCATAGGGAGGAAATGTGACCTCGCTTCTCATCCAACACAGTTCCGTATTTTCCATTAACAAATCTACCCCAATGTAATTTTCCATCAAGAGCTTTCCAGACTAGTTTATCTTGCTAATTTTGCGTAGTTTCGACCACACTCCGCCGCCCAATCCCACCTGCCTCAACTGGTTTATCCATTCAGGTCCAAGATGCCCTGTGTCATCTGCCCTCCATATGAGCGTCCCAAACAATAGAAGCCCAGATTTTTTTCAATATTTCTCACTATAGTTTTTGGAACTTTGAGTACTGAAAGAACATGCGTAGGTATTTAAGAGAGTACACAATTGACCAGCACAATGCGCCCCCCCCAAAGAAAGGAATTTATTCTTCCAATTGTTAATGCGGATCAAGATTTTCAACAAAAGAATATCAAAGTGGTGAGTGTGAATACCTCCCAGAGAAATGGGTGCGCCTAAGTAATCCATGGGAATGGCTTTTCTATGAATCCTCATGGACTCTTCAATTCTTCTAGCCTGATGCTCAAAACATGTTTTGGAGATATAAAGGAAGCTCTTGTCGTAGTTGATACGTTGGCCACTCCATTTGAAATATTCCCGCATAACCTTCAATAACCCCCGAAGAGACTTTCTGTCCCCATTAAAGAATAGAAGAATGTCATCCACAAAAACAAGGTGAGAGATTCCATTGAAATGATTTCTACACCTGTAAGGTTGAATAGTCTTGTTATGAATAGAACAAGAAAGACATTTTCTAAGGGAATCCCGAGCCAAAAGGAAAGGACTAGGAGAGAAATGATCTTCCTGTATTAGCCCACGCACTGCTTTGAAAGAACCGCACTTATGACCCATGAACTTCACCAATAACCCGACTGAACTAATGCACCTGGAAAGTAAGTCAGAAGCCCACTGAGAAAATCCATGGAAGCCAGAACATTCAGTATGAAACCAAGAGTCTTCTTATTAATGTCACCAACCATCTCCTGAGCAAGAGCAAGAGCAAGAGCCGCATGCACAAGTCTACCCCAGATAAACCCATGTTGATCCTCTGCTATCCACTCATGTAGAAAACTAGAGAGCCTCCAGTTAATCACACTTGAAATAATCTTGTATGGGAAGTTACACAAACTAATTGTCCTGTAATGCTTTATGGCAGAAGGATCCTTGACCATTGGCAAAAGAATGAGATAAGTACTAAACTCCACCCTTGGCAGGCTACCCCCACAGAAGAAATCATGGATACTATTGACCAACTATCTTTAACCACCATCCCGGAAGCCACAAAAAATGAACCTGGAAATCCGTCGGGCCCGGGAGAGCTTTCTTGGTTTAAAGATTTAACGACTTCCCAAATCTCACTTTTATCCAGGATTTTCTCAAGTTTCATATTGATATCATTATGAACCACCCTTGGAATGGCCTCCCATAAAAGCAAATGACCCCTAGGATACACTTCCTATATAGTTGTGTAAAAACCAGCTAGAAGGGTTTTGAAGTGATCCTCCACCATCCTGCCCACCACGTTCACGTCATTGGGAAGAGACCCATCCTCCAAGAGAATATTTGGAAGAATATTCCACTTCTTCTCTTTAATAGAAGATTGAAAAAATGCATTATTCCTATCACCCTCCTTGAGCCACATTTGTTTTGAAGCTTCCCTAGCAACCCGCTCCTACTCAAGCAGCAAATCCGCAAGCTCATTCTTCTTATCAATGAGACCAGCAAACACTGCATCATCCCATCCCTCTTCAAGAATAGATTATGCCAATTCAATCTCACGTTCTAATCCATTAACATCTTGGAACCTGCGAGGCTGCCTTTTAAAACAAGACTGGATGTCCCCGTTCAACCGCCTGAGTTTTTTGTGAAGTTCCAGCCAGGAAGAGTCATGCATGGGCTTATTCCAGGAATCAAAGACGACCGAGTTGTAATCCGGAAATCGGGTCCACTTCTTGTATAAAGATGGAATGTAATATGAGTCCTCTCTAGGATAAACCCAAACTATCAATGGAGAATGATCAGGGAGTTTGCGAACCATGTGAAGGACACTTGTGTTGGGAAATTCACTGACAGCATGAATGTTGGCTAAATAGCGATCAAGTCTACACCAAAGGCGATGACCTCCCTTAGGGTTGTTACACCAAGTGTACTTGTCTCTAGAAAACCAAAGGTCCAATAAACCCTTTCGGGTCAAGAAGGATGAGAATTCTTGCATATCATCCAATTGATGAGCCCTCCGACCCTTCTACTCAGAGGGATCAACAATCACGTTGAAGTCCCCTCCAATCAACCATGGCACATTCCCAGGATCAAAAGATTCAAGGTCACTCCACAATTGAACCCTTAATCTCAGATCACACTTAGCCTAAAAAAACGAGATAAAACACCAAGAATCAACATAGCCAACCTTAACAGTAATGAATTGACCCGAAACAGAAACCTCATCCACAGAAACTGAGTTTCTTCAGAAAATCCAGATGGGTTGATTAATAGAGCCACCATGCATGTCATTTCGCAAACCCATATTGACACCAAAATCTGCAATCCTAGAATGATTCTTTTGGTTTCAAGAATCACTACTAAATAAACCATATTCTTAGATATTTCCGTGGACATGAAATCCGTTTTCACACAAGACCCCAGACCCCGAGCATTCCACACAATGAAGGAAATCATCGAGACAAATGGTGCCTGGCTTTGGCCCCAGGTTAAGTGCGGAATGGAGAATGGAAAGAAGAACAAGAGGAGCCTTGTTTAGACTTGGATCTCGTACACACTCCACTCATATCCAAATTTGGAGATGTTTCCGAGGTAGAAGAATTCACAGTGATATGTGATAAAATACTAAACGAGTTAGACATAAGAACCAGAGGAGAAAGTGACGATCCTAATTGGCGATTGAAAATGGCCCTTGCCAAGTCCTCCTAAACATACGAAGATGATGATATCTCTTCCACATCAACGACAGTAGAGACAAACATGCTAGGGTTTGAAAACAGGGAGCCTGTAGAAAAAAAACTAGAAGACGGCGAGGAAAAATCACCATTCAGCAGATAAAGAGAGCACTGCTGACGACCATCCACCACAACAGCCTGTTCCAACCTTCCGTCATAGAAGAGAAAAGGAGAATCCACCATGCGAAAAGAAGCACCAAGACCTGCGGGTGTAGGAGGCTAAGGAGCGAGAACTGAAAATAGGCCGGAGAAAACATCCACACTAGTCAGACTGAACGGGGAAATGTCTGTACACGGAGAAACCACCCCTTCACGCTGTCCAGAGGCCCCAACGGAAGGAAGCTCCTGCTTCGAGCTAGCCAGAGCTGAGACTGCAGAGGTCCACGAGTAGTCCACCAGCGTAGGGGAGAGAGACGAAGAAGCACCAAGAGAAGGTCGAAGAAGCGCATTAGAGACCCCAGACGACACAGAACCACTGACATAATGAGGATGCCACTGCCTGCGACACCAATCCAAAGAATGCCCCTAAAGAAGACATCATGGGCAGAACTGGGGGATTGATGGATAATACAGAGCCTGAAGCCAGTTGTCCAAACCCTCAACCCGATGCAGAATCATCAGGGGAAGAGGCTGTGAAAGATCCATGTCGACGCAGATCCGGTTAGATGCAACATCTTCAAGATGCAATGTTCTGACGTCCATACACAGGAAGGAACCAAGAGTGTTCCCAATCCAAAGCAGGAAACCAAGATTCTACATTGGAAGAGGCAACGTGGGAGGGAAACCCAAACTGCTACCCGCGTGAAATCCTGACCCATATGAGAGTCCATAGACCAACATTGCAAGTGAAAACACCAATGACCAAAAGATATGGGGTCGGAGCTCCAAACCTGAGCAAAGTACTCGAAGGAAGCTAGGACCACGCAGAAGGCTCATCTGTTCAAGGAAGAAACCTTGGCTGGAAGTGAAACATCCCAGCAGCAATTTTTCTGAAAAGCTTGGGAGGAGGCTTGTCCAATCCAAAAGTGTGGGACCAAGGTCCATTTGAGATGATCCGAAGCCACCGAGAATTCGTGAGCTGAGAATTAGAGGATCGGGAGACTATCACCCGATGTGACTACCCTATGACCGCCTTCCATAGGCCATGGGTTGGCGAATAGCACCAAAAATACATTTCCCTAAAATGGGAAGACATTTCTTCTAAACATGTATACACACAGATAGGGTACACTTCGCACAAAGTAAAACCCAACGGAATAAGAAAGGTGCAACCATAACTAAAAACCACCACAGTGTGTAAAATGTTAATATAGAAGTAAAGGGGCTAGAATACAAGCCCAACTGAAATTTAAATACAATAAAGTTAAAACGTATCCTGAGGTTATCTGCAAAGGATCCTACCTGAAGGGTAGGTATAACTCGTCAATGCGGTGATCCACGTCAACCGATCACCTCCGTACACCGTCAAGCCTTGCCTCCTCGAGACATAGTCAAAGATGCCCGTCATCTGCACATGATACAACAAGTTACGAGCGAAGCCCGTATAGGGGTGAGTATAACAATAACCAGTAGGGACACCGAGCCCCCCAATGGTCACTCAGAATTCCAAAAAAGAAAAACCACCAAGCATGATCTCAATCACAAACCAAAAAGCAAAAGAATGCTCACACCATGTTTAAATAAAGTACAAAGGTACGTATGTCAAGTCATAAAGCTAGATCATCTTATTCTATCCTTAGTCTCTACTGCTGACCCACACAAAATCACTTGGCATTGATCCACACTAGAACACTCGATAGTGATCCACACAGAATCGCTCGGTGGTGATCCACACAGAATCGCACGGTGCGGATCCACACAGGATCGCTCGGTGTTGATCCCCACAGGATTGCTCGATGCTAGTCCAAATAGGATCACTCTGTGGTGATCCACATAGGATCACTCGGTGCATATACAAAAAGGATCAGTCAGTGTTGATCCACATAGGATCACTATTAATTTTCATGTCTTAGCAAGCCACTGGACTCCTACAGAAAACATGCACAATTCCAGGAGGATCTGCTCCTCAAGTCATCAGTCGTATTTCAACCATCATGAAGTCTCACAAAGAAGTGACCCGATGAACATTCATGTCATAATGGTTCAAATGAAACGGATGTCACGTCTACCGAATGCCCAGTCTATAAGTTATATGAATTTTAATGCCACTAGATCGGTTGGATTAAGGTACGATCCAACCCAACCAAACTCCAAAATTCCCTGAAACTCATGTGGAGTATCGAAAAAGGTCTAGTCAATCCTAATTGTTATGGTGCCACAAACGGTTCATCAAACATGCCTTCGGTTTAATAGATATGCCCATTTAGCGTATCTGGTCCAAAAATGGTCTGGGTGCTGGCTCGATCTAGTCTGGTTGGGCTTGGTCCATCCCGTTGGGTCGTGGGCTCAGCCCTTGGGCCGCATGTGCAGCCTGGACCACTCGCTTGGCCGTGGCCCGCTGGGTTGCGGAACCACCTGACCCACTGATCGGGTGCGGGGGTCCACTCCCCTACTCGAACGGCTCGACGATTTTGGTTTTTAAAGTGGTGGCTCTAGATGCTGCCGCACCACCTGGAAAGTCCACTCGCACATGTCACCTGTGGGACCCGCCGGACACAGTCCTCCCTCCGCCGCAGCATGAAGCCACGACCTTCCTCCACGGTGCGCCGCCTAGTGACAAAGTGACCTGTGATGGACGACCACCCCTTCTCTCTGTCGTGGCTCAGAGCCGCATCCCTCCTCTGTAACGGCCCGAAATTTTGAATAAATCTTGTTTCCTAATTTCATGTGTTATTTTATTTTATTTTTATACTCAACAAAAATGTTTTATTTGATAAACATGATTATAATTAAAATGAGACCATTGGGTTTTGATTGTTATATGACCATCGGTCAATATGACCACTGTGAACAAAATGTTTTGATTATTGTCTCTAAATACAAGTAATCTTGGTTAATTATTATAGAAAAAAGATTCGATGGCCTCACCTAGTAGTCTTGGACCGATCGAAGCCCATCTAACAGAGCTTGGGAAGGAGGTAGCACCATTGGGCTTTGCTCTGGATCAAATCCAAGCCGAACTTCATCATGTGAAGCTAGAACGGAATCGCCTTCGTGAGAAGTTCAAACTGATAGAAATTACTACTCGGGCAATGTTGACTGAGCCGCCCCAAGATTCTATCACCCTAGCACACCTTACTCTTAGGTCCTATGCTGGTATTATAAAGGGCTATGTAACGAGACCGTAACTGCCTTGTGTAATCCTTGTTTTAAATAAAAATTGGGATTTCTTCTTATGATGAAGTTTATGAATTTTGAAATGACCGGATAAATATAGTATGCATATTTTTGATGAATTTTAGAAAAAGGATATTTTAAAAATTGTTGTGTAAACCTTAAATAATTAAAAATGTGTAATGATTTTCAAAAAATGGTCTTCTACAATTATGTCCAGTACGAAATTTAGAGTCGAAAAAGATCAACTTGATTTTTGATGAATAGTAAATTGTGAATAGTGATTTTACGCTTAGGATTAGTAATGTGACTAAATGGATTAGTAATCTCACTTAAAGAAAGTTTTAAAATAATCTATGCACCTTGATTAAGTAATGTGATTCAATAAAATGGTTAAATAACAGTTTCATTAATTATTATTCAAGTATTAGTTTTTTCGGGTGAATAGTGTTTTTTAATTAAAAAATTAATTAAAAATATTTAGAAAATTATTTTTATAAAATGGATTTCATTTTTGAACTCAGAGCATCGATATTATGTTAAGGTAATTTTTGGGGATTTTTCTGAAAAAAATGAATTTTCGGTGAATAGTGAATTTATTTAAAAATTGAATTAAAAATATTTAGAAAATTATTTTTATAAAATGGAGTTCATAAATGTAATTATGGAATCGATATTTAGTTAAGGTGAAAGTTTGGGATTTTTCTGAGAAAGATGAATTTTTCAGTGAATAGTAAAAATGCAGTTTTAAGGTTTCGGTATGTTTAATGACATCATAATTGTGTCATGATGATGTCATGAGATCTTTTAAGGGTTGGCCGGCCAAGGGTGATGAATTATTGTTTTGGGGGCCCCATGTGGCCTAACTCCATGATAAATGCCAAGGGAGAGCACATGGGTTTGAGAAAAGCACATGTGAGGTGTCCCTTGGCCATTAATGCCTTGTCCCCTCACTTTCCCTATAAATACCAAGCCCTCCTCTCATCCATTCGACTCCCCACTCATTCCCAACAAATTTATGGTCTCATTACCTCCCAAGGAGTCCTCCCAAGGTGCCCCCAAGCCCTCAAGGTCCCAACCTTTGAGGTTTAAGAGTTACATTTTAAGGTAAGGGATCCGATCTTTATCTTTCTTTTCGAGAAATCTCTTTTATGTAATTTCTTTTATGCTCCATGTTCAAATGTTAAAGGGTGTTCTTTTATACTCCTCTTACTGCCCTTTTCATGTTAATATAATGAGATATCCCCTCTTACTCTCATTATTTAGTTTTTTGAAGTTTTAAGTGGCGCCGTTAGGCTGCCGAAATTTTTGTAACAGATTCTTTCTCCCTTCTCATTTTTCAAGATCTATTATCATGTAAAGTATTTCAAGTTCATTTTTATTATGTTGGGGTATGATCTCTAAATTTATCATACTGATCTTTTATTATCATATGATGAGAGACCCCATTTGATCTCTTCAATTCAGTTTTTTTGAAGTTTTAAGTGGCGCCGTTAGGCTGCCGAATTTTTAAGTGGTTCTTCACCCTTCTCTTTTTGAAGTTCTACTTTCATGTCAATCCTTTCAAGTTCCTTTTTTTATGTTGGGGTATGATCTATAAATTTATCATAATGATCTTTTATGATCATATGATGAGATACCCCATTTGATCTCTTCAATTCAGTTTTTTGATGTTTTAAGTGGCGCCGTTAGGCTGCCGAATTTTTAAGTGGTTCTTCACCCTTCTCTTTTTGAACTTCTACTTTCATGTCAATTCTTTCAAGTTCCTTTTTGTTATGGAGGGGTATGATCTCTATATCTATCATACTGGACTCTTATTTTCATATGATGAGAGACCCTATTTGATCTCATCAATTCATTTTTGTTGAAGTTTAAGTGATGCCGTTAGGCTGTCGAATTTTTAAGGGATTCTTTCACCCTTCTCCTTTTCAAAGTTCTAATTCCATGTCATGTCTTGAAAGTTCCTTTTTATTTTGTTGGGGTATTATCTCTATATATATCATACTGATCTTTTATGTTCATATGATAAGAGACCCTATTCGATATCATCAATTCATTTTTGGTTGAAGTTTATGTAACGCTGTTAGGCTGCCAAATTTTCATAAGAGAAATCTTATTTTTGTCTTCCTTTCATGTTCTTAATTTCATATGGTATATTTAAAATTTTCATTACCATGTTCTTAAATCCCTTATATTCTGTCCCTCTACTGTTTTATGGGTCATTTATGATTGTTCAACCCATGTTCCCTCTCTTTTCAAAGTTTTCTAAAACCTTGTAACATAGCCGTTATGCTGCAGAATTTTCGTCTCAAAATGCCTCTCTTTTCTCAAAATTATTTTATGTTATAAAGTGAATACTCAAAGCTTCTATTTCTACATGGGTATTCACATATATATAAAAATGTTCTATTTTAAATTTTGGGATTTACATACATGATACCCGCTTTCCCTTTCCGTGGGTTTAAAGTAACGTAAAGATCATGTCTTTAAAGCAATTTTTAAAATGTTATGATTATGAAATGAAACCCATTTATTTTATGCTATATGGGTTATTTATGAAATGTTTGATGATGATATATGTGGCTCACATGATAATAAAGGAAAATTTAAGGGTGCGCCCTGATAGCGCTCCAATGCATTGGGTAAAGACTTAATCTCTAGAGATGACCATTTTAACGACACCTTGGTGAATAACCTTGGTAATTTTTAACGACGCCTTGGTGAATAACCTTGGTAATTTTTAACGACACCTTGGGGATGGACCTTGGTGAAACGAAATGATTGTCAATATTAAATGTTGCAGCCACATCTTCAAGTTATGAAAAATGTTATTTTTTTTATGATGTATCTCATTATTTCTTTCTCATGCCTTAAATTTCTTTTCATGTCCTTATTGAAGTATCTCAAGTTCACATGTAAAATGTTTCTCTTGTTTCCCTTACTGGGCTTTCTACTCACCCTTTCTTTTGATGTATGTCCCCAGGTTATGAGATGCAGTAATGAACCTAGGATGAACTTAAGGAGAAGCCTTTCAAGTGTTTAAGAAGAGTGTTTTTGTTCTTTTCATGTTTTATGTTCCTGGTTTCCAAGACACTAAACCTTAAAGATCCTCGGTTTTGTAAAATGTAATGAAAGTTTATGTGATAAAAAGACGGAATGCTATAGTTGGTATCAAAGGATGGTTTAGTTATTTGTGGAAATTAGGATATGAAAACACTAGGAAGAACCCTATAGAAAAGTTTAAATATAGGAAATATTCCTGGTATTTTGGTGAGGATTGAGTAAGGGGTTGCCAAGCAAATACATCCCTGTCTGGATACGAGCAGGTAGAGGTGGCTCTGGCACAGATGTACATAGGGGTAAAACCCGAAAACACCGCTTTGAGCTAGACTCAAATGGGAACTGGTACACGACGACGAGCCTTGCTGCACTCTTGGTTACGACACTCCCGGGGGATATGCTTTGGTAAATTCATAAGCTTAGTATGAACCATTGTTAAAGGAACACAGATAAAATAAAATAAAGATTCACATAAGAATATATGATCATGCATAACCTAGATGGGAACCTAGGAGATCACAAGTTAGGGTATACCTTTCATCTACAAGTTATCCTTATATGCTTTCAGTTCCTTTTCATGATTATTAGCTAAGTACTTAAGCCCCTAATTATGCTTTCTCTTCTTAGTTAATGGTGGGAAATGGAAGAACATGTCCCGACAACCAATGTGATAAGAAATGCGACGATTGTCGTATTAATATGACAGGGATGATTAGGGGATTAAAATATGATTATTATTTTGGAAGACGTTCATTATTTTGGGAACCATATTTGATCGAGGTAAATAGATTACTACGGTATTTTCATTGAGGAGTAAGGTTGACTTATATTTTGAAGAATCGATGAATTTAAGGTGAACTTATAGTAATTTAGGTTACTTATGGAAATGACTAACCTATCTTGGGTAAAATATGTTTAGGTTAGCTACTTTTGTTATAAGATGTTAGGAGTGGTTGATGTTGTTTGGAGATGAACAATGAAGTTTATTTTGGAAGACTATGTTATCAAATCTTTTTGTATTTGGGTTTCAATCTTAGTTTGGTTTATTTTGAGGAATCTTAAGGACCATTATTTACGGAATGGACTATGATGAACTTTGGGTAGTACCATGGAACTTGAAGATTTAAAAGTAGTTTCCATTCCTATGGGATTATTTCTTTTTGAAGAGTTTTTTACCTTACTCTTTCTGTTTTTGGGATAATGTTTAAAGATAGAAGAAATAGATAGTTGATCTTTTGTGGATTATGTGATTCTCTAGAAGATGATTCTTGTGTTTTGATGAGACCAAGTAGTTTTGAATGCTCATCGTTTGGAGAAAAGATTAGTTTTGGTAGAAACTTATTAAAGTATGAAACTCTACATGAAGGTAGATATATTTCCTTATGTTTTTGTTCTATGTTGTAAATGAATTCCTCAAAGTTATTAAAAGGAACGTAAAACAAAAACATTGTTGGTTTACGTTTCCTACTAGTTAATCAAAGACCGCTTACACACATCATAAGTTTGAGATTTTCTTATGGTTAACTTTCTCCTAATCATGTTCTCTATCACTCTCCCTCAGAACGTGACCCTTTGTTTTCTCCTCCATGTCCATGTTTCCTACATGGAATCCTAGTATGAGTAAACTCGGGTGGCCTTTGTACTCCCTTTTATTTCTTTTAAAGTAATAGTGTTACTGACTCTTTTTCCGATGTGGTACTTTCAATGAAATTTCAAAACCCAATTTTGAAAATTGCGAGGACGCAATTTCTTAAGGGGGGAAGATTGTAACGGCCCGAAATTTTGAATAAATCTTGTTTCCTAATTTCATGTGTTATTTTATTTTATTTTTATACTCAACAAAAATGTTTTATTTGATAAACATGATTATAATTAAAATGAGACCATTGGGTTTTGATTGTTATATGACCATCGGTCAATATGACCACTGTGAACAAAATGTTTTGATTATTGTCTCTAAATACAAGTAATCTTGGTTAATTATTATAGAAAGAAGATTCGATGGCCTCACCTAGTAGTCTTGGACCGATCGAAGCCCATCTAACAGAGCTTGGGAAGGAGGTAGCACCATTGGGCTTTGCTCTGGATCAAATCCAAGCCGAACTTCATCATGTGAAGCTAGAACGGAATCGCCTTCGTGAGAAGTTCAAACTGATAGAAATTACTACTCGGGCAATGTTGACTGAGCCGCCCCAAGATTCTATCACCCTAGCACACCTTACTCTTAGGTCCTATGCTGGTATTATAAGGGGCTATGTAACGAGATCGTAACTGCCTTGTGTAATCCTTGTTTTAAATAAAAATTGGGATTTCTTCTTATGATGAAGTTTATGAATTTTGAAATGACCGGATAAATATAGTATGCATATTTTTGATGAATTTTAGAAAAAGGATATTTTAAAAATTGTTGTGTAAACCTTAAATAATTAAAAATGTGTAATGATTTTCAAAAAATGGTCTTCTAAAATTATGTCCAGTACGAAATTTAGAGTCGAAAAAGATCAACTTGATTTTTGATGAATAGTAAATTGTGAATAGTGATTTTACGCTTAGGATTAGTAATGTGACTAAATGGATTAGTAATCTCACTTAAAGAAAGTTTTAAAATAATCTATGCACCTTGATTAAGTAATGTGATTCAATAAAATGGTTAAATAACGGTTTCATTAATTATTATTCAAGTATTAGTTTTTTCGGGTGAATAGTGTTTTTTAATTAAAAAATTAATTAAAAATATTTAGAAAATTATTTTTATAAAATGGATTTCATTTTTGAACTCAGAGCATCGATATTATGTTAAGTTAATTTTTGGGGATTTTTCTGAAAAAAATGAATTTTCGGTGAATAGTGAATTTATTTAAAAATTGAATTAAAAATATTTAGAAAATTATTTTTATAAAATGGAGTTCATAAATGTAATTAGGGAATCGATATTTAGTTAAGGTGAAAGTTTGGGATTTTTCTGAGAAAGATGAATTTTTCAGTGAATAGTAAAAATGCAGTTTTAAGGTTTCGGTATGTTTAATGACATCATAATTGTGTCATGATGATGTCATGAGATCTTGTAAGGGTTGGACGGCCAAGGGTGATGAATTATTGTTTTGGGGGCCCCATGTGGCCTAACTCCATGATAAATTTCAAGGGAGAGCACATGGGTTTGAGAAAAGCACATGTGAGGTGTCCCTTGGCCATTAATGCCTTGTCCCCACACTTTCCCTATAAATACCAAGCCCTCCTCTCATCCATTCGACTCCCCACTCATTCCCAACAAATTTATGGTCTCATTACCTCCCAAGGAGTCCTCCCAAGGTGCCCCCAAGCCCTCAAGGTCCCAACCTTTGAGGTTTAAGAGTTACATTTTAAGGTAAGGGATCCGATCTTTCTCTTTCTTTTCGAGAAATCTCTTTTATGTAATTTCTTTTATGCTCCATGTTCAAATGTTAAAGGGTGTTCTTTTATACTCCTCTTACTGCCCTTTTCATGTTAATATAATGATATATCCCCTCTTACTCTCATTATTTAGTTTTTTTAAGTTTTAAGTGGCGCCGTTAGGCTGCCGAAATTTTTGTAACGGATTCTTTCTCCCTTCTCATTTTTTAAGATCTATTATCATGTAAAGTATTTCAAGTTCATTTTTATTATGTTGGGGTATGATCTATAAATTTATCATACTGATCTTTTATGATCATATGATGAGAGACCCCATTTGATCTCTTCAATTCAGTTTTTTTGAAGTTTTAAGTGGCGCCGTTAGGCTGCCGAATTTTTAAGTGGTTCTTCACCCTTCTCTTTTTGAAGTTCTACTTTAATGTCAATCCTTTCAAGTTCCTTTTTTTTATGTTGGGTTATGATCTCTAAATTTATCATAATGATATTTTATGATCATATGATGAGAGACCCCATTTGATCTCTTCAATTCAGTTTTTTGATGTTTTAAGTGGCGCCGTTAGGCTGCCGAATTTTTAAGTGGTTCTTCACCCTTCTCCTTTTGAACTTCTACTTTCATATCAATTCTTTCAAGTTACTTTTTGTTATGTAGGGGTATGATCTCTATATCTATCATACTGGACTCTTATGTTCATATGATGAGAGACCCTATTTGATCTCATCAATTCATTTTTGTTGAAGTTTAAGTGATGCCGTTAGGCTGTCGAATTTTTAAGGGATTCTTTCACCCTTCTCCTTTTCAAAGTTCTAATTCCATGTCATGTCTTGAAAGTTCCTTTTTATTTTGTTGGGGTATGATCTCTATATCTATCATACTAATCTTTTATGTTCATATGATAAGAGACCCTATTCGATATCATCAATTCATTTTTGGTTGAAGTTTATGTAACGCTGTTAGGCTGCCGAATTTTCATAAGAGAAATCTTATTTTTGTCTTCCTTTCATGTTCTTAATTTCATATGGTATATTTAAAATTTTCATTACCATGTTCTTAAATCCCTTATATTCTGTCCCTCTACTGTTTTATGGGTCATTTATGATTGTTCAACCCATGTTCCCTCTCTTTTCAAAGTTTTCTAAAACCTTGTAACATAGCCGTTATGCTGCAGAATTTTCGTCTCAAAATGCCTCTCTTTTCTCAAAATTATTTTATGTTATAAAGTGAATACTCAAAGCTTCTATTTCTACAGGGGTATTCACATATATATAAAAATTTTCTATTTTAAATTCTGGGATTTACATACATGATACCCGCTTTCCCTTTCCGTGGGTTTAAAGTAACGTAAAGATCATGTCTTTAAAGCAATTTTTAAAATGTTATGATTATGAAATGAAACCCATTTATTTTATGCTATATGGGTTATTTATGAAATGTTTGATAATGATATATGTGGCTCACATGATAATAAAGGCAAATTTAAGGGTGCGCCCTGATAGCGCTCCAATGCATTGGGTAAAGACTTAATCTCTAGAGATGACCATTTTAACGACGCCTTGGTGAATAACCTTGGTAATTTTTAACGACGCCTTGGTGAATAACCTTGGTAATTTTTAACGACACCTTGGGGATGGACCTTGGTGAAACGAAACGATTGTCAATATTAAATGTTGCAGCCACATCTTCAAGTTATGAAAAATGTTATTTTTTTTATGATGTATCTCATTATTTCTTTCTCATGCCTTAAATTTCTTTTCATGTCCTTATTGAAGTATCTCAAGTTCACATGTAAAATGTTTCTCTTGTTTCCCTTACTGGGCTTTCTGCTCACCCTTTCTTTTGATGTATGTCCCCAGGTTATGAGATGCAGTAATGAACCTAGGATGAACTTAAGGAGAAGCCTTTCAAGTGTTTAAGAAGAGTGTTTTTGTTCTTTTCATGTTTTATGTTCCTGGTTTCCTAGACACTAAACCTTAAAGATCCTCGGTTTTGTAAAATGTAATGAAAGTTTATGCGATAAAAAGACGGAATGCTATATCCTCCGTAGCGAACCTCCTTTGTCAACGTGGTCGCCGGTTACTGCCCACCCTTGTCCTCCGTGGCGGCTTCGGGCACTGCCTCTTCTTTGCGGCCTGTGGGTGTCAGTCACTGCCTTCTCCGGTCGTCGACGCCGCCACACCACCATAGCTTCCACGGGCCTACGTTCGGCCCACACCCTCCGTGTTAGCATTATAACATGGGAAGAAATACAAGAATTCACATTTCTTAATTAAACAATGAAACCCCCTACTTCGAGCTCATTAGAATACATTGCGCATGAGGAAATAGTGTCCACGTCTGAGGGTGCTGTGGAAGAAAAAGAAGGTCAACATTCTTTGGAGCTCATTTTCAAATCCTCAAATGTTCGTCAAAGCCTCGATCTAGGTTGATGGAATATGTAATGACACTTTGTTAGAGGTTCCTCTCTTGAGTGCCAAAAACTCATGCCCATGCATCGTTTAAATAGAATAATGATAGGATCAACACACCACACAATTAAATAGGTTCATTAATGAATTAAATTAATGATCCTATTAATTCTCCCAACTGTGCAGTTACACAAGCATGTGTAACTGTCTATTTAATGGTCTAACAACACAGTGGTCTCGCCACCGACACTCAACAATTACAAAAAAATAATAATATAACATGTTTAGTTATTTTATAATTTTTTTAAAGTCCAAAAATTATCTTTTTCATCCAACCCTTATTGTTAGAACATAATATTTCCTTAAGAAAATTAGGACAATAAGGATTCAATGGTGTGATTAGATTTTTAATTCGAGCAATGGTTCAAAAGATAGAAAATAAAGCCTGCACGTTTACAGAACGTACCTTTAAAAAGTTCATAAATTATTATTAGTTGCCCTCAATTCATGCTGAATGAGTTTGGTCTTAGTCTAATAGGAATATGCCCTCATGAGCTCAACTGCACTATCGGATTTAAAATCTGAGTTACAGTTTAGGAGTTATAGAATTTATCAATAAAATAATTGTTACTTAATAATTTTATCTTCGGCCAAAAACTAACATCAACTGTTTTCCCACATCGGCCAATGTTAGGAACTTCCTAAGGAATTCATATCCTCATGAGTTCAGTGTTGGTCTCTGATTTTTAATTTGAGTCACCATTCTTGAGATATAAGCATGTCAAAAATAAAATAATTTATTTCTTTATTTTATATACGGTTATTAAATTTTCAGGTTTTCCAACTGGATGCCTATGCTGAATAATCATAAGTCATGGCCAGGGCAAACCTGCAAACTTGAACACAATGATGCCCAAAGATTTCTGATTCGGGCACCCATTTAAGAGTTATTCCAATTTTCAAGAAAACTACTCACACGCACTATAATAAGCTTAACATTTTTTTATAGATCATTTCAGGCAATCTGTTGCTCAAAATCATATTCCTTCAATTTTTTCAGTCTCGTAATAATCTCAAATAATTTAAAAAATATTATATGGGAATTTTGGTCTTTTCATTCTCCCCACCATAGGGATTTACATCACCGAAAGCTCCAAAAAATGCTAAGGAAACAAATGGGGGGTATTGAGCACGTATCTGAGCCTCCCGCTCCCATGTGCTCTCCTAGAGGTTCTCATATATCACCCAAAATCGCACAAGAGGAATACATGTATCATGATGGACTTGTTCCTATCGATCTTCTTTATCTACTAGGAACTCTGCAAACGTCGCCCCATCATCCATGTCCACCTCGTCCTATTCGATAACGTGCAATGGATCATGCACGTACCTCCTCAGCTGTGACAAAAGGAAAGCATTATGCACCCGATGCATTAGTGGGGGAAGGGATATGTGGCACTCCACCTTTCAAACTCTACTAAGAATCTGGAAAGGACCAATGAACCTCAAGGATATCTTGCTTCCCCGACCAAATCTCTGCAATCCTCATTAGGGTGAGACCTGTAAGAAGACATGATGTCCCTCCTCGAACTATAAGTGTCTTAGTCTCCTATTGGCAGAAGACATATGCCTTCTCTGTGCAATCTTCATCATCTCATGGATGATCTGCACCTTCTCAGTGGTATCTCATACCAACTCTAGACCCATAAGTGCTTACTCCTCTTGGTCTTTCCATCATAGAGGTGATCTGCATGGTCACCCATACAAATCCTCAAATTGTGTCAAGATGATGGTGGAGTGATAACTGTTATTGCATGTGAACTCCACTAGTGGTTGGTCATCCTCCCAACTGCAACCAAAATCATGGACACAAGCACAAAACATTTCTTTATGTGTCTGTATGATTTGGTCTATCTGACCATCTATCTAAGAATGGAAGATGGTTCACAAGCGTAGCTAAGTCCTGAATTCATCCTTTAATACCTTTCTCAACTAGGATGTAAACTAATCACTACGACCTGAGAAGATCATCGCTGGAACCATGGGAAGTTGCACAATATCCTTTACATTGAGGTATCTGAATCCCTCTAATGATCCCTGCTCTAGGATGAGTAGGTAGTGGACTGAATTTATGTGTCCACCGATGGTCACCTATATGGAATCATTGCCCCTTGATGTATATGGTATCCTTGAATTATGTCTATAGGGATTCCATACCACATCCACTATGGTACCTTAAGTGGCTATGTCAAGCCTGTTGGAACCAAGTGCTCAGCCTTCACCTACTGAAAAGTGAGGATATGTGAAAAAAAATTCTACATTGCTTTCTTCATCATTTTCCACCAGTAGTGACACTGGATGTCCTGGTACATTTTCACCACACCAGGTTGTACCACTAAAGTGGGTTTGTGAAAATCCCTCATCACCTCCTATCATAGCATCACTGGTACCATGGTGTGTCCTCTTAAGTGGAGGAAGTGCTCACCACCCTCATAAAATCTTTCAAAATCTTATCATGAGGATATACGATCTCGTGGGTTCTCTCAGTCAACATACTGAAGATGTGGCTCCCTTACTCACTAAAGACGTGGGAGTGACTATCATAGACAAGAGCTACATTACTCCATCAAAATCTATGAAGGATAACTGTAACGTGTCTAGCTGCATTGTCGCCTCACTTAGGAACTGTAACCCAGACATCCTGCTGAGTGTGTCTGCTACTATGTTTCCCTTCACAGGACGGTAGACTATCTCAAAGTCATTGTCTGGAGTAACTCTAGCCATAGTCATTGACACAAAATTAGGTGCTTCTGTGAGAATATATACTTGAGACAGTTGTAATCTGAGTATATAGTAATCACTTCACCCAACTATAATCTCGGCTCCTAGATCTGCATAGGAGCCATCTGATAAGAAGTTGTAGATCTTGTTTTCCTTCATGGGTACAAGACAATAAAGAAATACCTATATCTATAGGGAGGTAATCCCAGAATCATCTTTTGAAAGGATGTTCCCATGAACTTCTACAACTGTTGGGAACATAAATCTTAAAACTCATACGGCCAAGAGTATAGGTATGGTCGACTCAAGAGTGATCAGCAATACCCTCATATGCATAATTTTATCATGTGCTTCTTGGGTTTCCTTTTTCTCCAACTAAGAAAAACCTCATTACAATGATGTAGATAGACCACATCCTTTTTTCTGAAAATATTCAATACGTGCTTGAACTGTGGATGAATAGACCATACCCAAACTAACATCTTAAGGCCTCGACGCATCCACTAAAAGGTTTTAACCGAAACTCTCGCCTCAAGGGTCAGATCACACCATCGACATAAGTGTGATTATTGAGTCTCCTATCATAGGTATATCTATATGTAAGGTTCAATTCAATAGTTTAACATGAAACACTAGTACTTGAACCTGATTCGTGATAAGAATGAATGATTAGAACATATGTCTATTAATTACAAAATTTAGTAGTAGACAGAGTGTGTAACTAAAATCATCTATGTAGCCCTTTGGTCACACTCCTTGACCACATTCACCTAATCCCTTCCCCTATCCTTATGCTCCCTAATCCTGGTGGGGACTACATTTGGGTGCTAGTTTTAACAAGTCAAAATGTAATCCACCTCCTACTGATCTTATATCTACCCTTCCACATCTATTTCCCTGTAGATTCATCTTTCCCTTTCAATTATTCTTCTTGAAACATTTTACACGTCTAAGTCACTAAGACTGATGTTGGTTTCCATCTTTAACACTAATGACATTCACTGGCTGCATCTACGCATCCTTATTATTTTGAACCCCAAAGGTTCTGTCTATCAACCTAACATAATTAGTAATTAATAGATTAATAGTGTTGGCTTAGATGACCCTATAGATGTATCACTCAGAGGTCCAATTCTAGAAGCACTGGTCATATCATATTCAATGAGTACATGGAATTGTCAGTACACCTCGTTGAATACTCAATTAACGATATGTTGTCCTATCAAATCTGTTGAATCTCTTGGGAACAAAAACCCACATATTTTTTCATAGAAAGAAGACCCCTTCTCTGAATAAGGATCTCATGATCTGTCCATAGAAAAAGTCACCTCATCAAAATACAGGGGTTATCTAGAGCCTACCATCTCCCTTCTGAGACACTTTGAATACTCACTTCTAGGACCAACATCAAATAAAATGGTGCCCTCACTAGAAGGAAACTCACTCACCACCTCAAGCCAGTCCTTAGACGCATGGGAGTTGGGCTCACCTTGAATCTTGAGGGGTATCTGTAACAGAATATTTTATAAGGAACTGAGCCTATATGTGTCCTCTACTGGTAGAGACGGTTGTAAATGCTGACCAACAGGTCGTGGTATCATTGGGACAATGCCCTAAGGGACCATCTCAGGAAACAATCCTTGTATTGATGCCTAATCACACTATGGACCATCATCAAAGACACACATTGGAATCCTGGTTGGCTGGCTGTGTGGAGGAATCTTGAAAGAGAATCAAGATGCACCACAGTCAATATGTTATACCTAGTGAGCTGACGCAAAAGAGATCAAAAGAAAAACATTTCAAGAACAGATGCAATTAGTGTTTTTATATACCGAGTCGGAAAATAGAATTCAGGGTCCTGGTGTATGGATACAATGACTTCCGTACCCATAATAGACTCCCAGGATTGAAATCCAAACTCAATCCACATAACACTATTTTTATATTGAAAACATAGACTCTTAGTTCTTCTGATAGAACCAACCCCTTTTGATACCACTTTGTTAGGACCAATCACCTGGTGCCAGTGTAGTGACTACCCCAAACCCTCCTTCCATAGGCCAGGGGTAGGTGACTAGACCTAGAAATAAATTTTCTTAAAATGGGATGGCATTGCCTCCAAACCTATACACACACAGACAGGGTACAATACACACAAGTAAAGCGCAACAAAATAAGAAAGGTTAAACCATAGTAAAAAACCACCATAGTGTGTAAAAAGTATGTAATAAAGTAATGGGGCCATAATACAAGACCAACTAAAATAGAAATACAACAAAATGGAAAAAATCTCATGAGGTTTCCCACCATGTATCCTACTTGAATGGTAGGTACATATCATCCTTGCGTCTCTCCACATCAACCAGTAACATTCTTACACCGCCAAGTCCTCGATCATCGAGACACAGTCAAAGCTTCCCATCATCTGCACACTACACAACATGGTGTGGGTAAAGCCCATACATGAGTGAGAATAACAATACCCAGTAGGACCCTAAGACCCCAGAATGTCACTCAAAATTCCAAAAATTAAAACCCACAAAACATGATCTCAATCACAAGGCACAAAGTAAAATATTTCCCAAACTAGGTTTAACGTAAGTACAGAATTATAGATGTTCATTCATAAAGGTAGATCATCTTATTCGGTCATTAAGCTCTACTACTAACCCACACAGGATCACTCTGTGCGGATCAATACAAGATCTCTCGATAATGATCCCCACATAGGATCACTCCGTGCTGATCCACACAGGATCCCTCAGTGTTGAACCACACAGGTTCACGCTCGGTGCTGACCCACACAAGATCACTCAGTGCGAATCCACACAGGATTGCTCAGTGGTGATCTACAAAGGATCACCTGGTGTTGATCAACATAGGATCGCTCGGTGATGATCCGCACAAAATCTCTCGGTGATGATCTACAGAGGATCTCTTAGTGATGATCCATGAAAGTTCACTATTCATTCTTCACGTCTCATCCAACCACTGGATTACCACAGAAAGCACGCATGATTTCGGAAGGATTTTATCCTCAAGACAACATTCATATTTAAACCATAATGAAGTCCCATGAATATGTAACCCAATGAAATATCATGTCATAAGGGTGTCAATGCAATAGACGGCGCATCAACTGGATGCCCGGTCTGTATGTTATAGGCATTTTACTATTGAGGGCTGGGTTGGATTCAGGTACGATCCAACCCAGCCAAACTCTAACATTCACCAAAACTCATATGGAGTATCTCAAAATGTATTCCCCATCATAAGGGTTTTGGCTCCATAAATGGTTCATCAAATAGACGTTCGGTTTTGTAGATAGGCCTATTTAAGGAAAACTTTGCCTAAAAGGGTCCGGGTTCAGCCTAAACCGGTTTGACTGACCCGACCCGACCCACTAGTCTCATCTCAGTTCGTCTATGCCTTGTCTAGCTGGCTGGGCCACAAGGTTGGTCAGCCAGGCCACGGGCTCGGCCTGCTGGTCGCGGGTGCGACCGAGCCCACCCTGTTGGGTGCGGCCCGTTAGGCCGCAAAACCACCCTGCCTTATAACCCAGTGCAAGGCTCCCCTCCCCTTCCCAAACAGCTCAGCCTTTCATTTTTTTAAAGTGGCGGTGCTGGATGGTGGCTCACCACTTGGCCAGTCCACTCAGACAGGTCACCCGCTGGGCGCTGGTCTGCCCTCTACCACAGCTCGAACCCACGACCTTCTTGTGCAGCACGATGCCATGTCGAGCCGCTTGGTGACAACATGGACAGCGATGGCCGACCGCTCTTCCTTCCATCATGGCTCGAAGCCATGCCCCTCCACCATGGTGCACCGTAATTGTCAACGCGGTCGGTGGGTTAAAACTGCCCTTGTCTACTACAAAACCTCCCTTGTCCATCCGCAGCACCAACAGGCACTGCCTCTTCTTCGCAGCTGGTGGGTGCTGGTCGCCGCCTTCCCTGGTCACAAATTCCACCATGTCAGCGAAGCTTACACGTTCCTCTGGATTTCCATTTTCTCTACTAATTGTGCCTACAGGGCACCCGTGACGCTGCCATCACTGTGTGGCTTCTGGTTTGGCCTTTCCGTGTTATTCCTCGGTTTCCCACAAAGAAACACAACCAAACCAAGAATGGTGGAGGGTTCAGTCAATGTTTTATCGGCCAATGTCCTCCATGTTAGGATTATGACATGGGAAGAAATACAAGAATTTATAATTCTTAATTAATCAATGAAACCCACCTACCTAGAGTTTGTTAGAAGACGCTGCAGACAAAGAAAGAGTGTCCACATCTATGGGTGTTACAGATGAAGAGAAGGTTTATTTCCTTTGGTTATCTTCATCAAATCCTCCAACGGCCATCAAAACCTCATTCTAGGTTGGTGGAAGATGTTGTGACACTTTTCCAGAGGTTCCACTCTTGAGTGCCAAAAACCCATGATCGAGCGTCATTTAAATAGACAAAGGAGAGGATCAACTCACCAAAAAATTAATGAGGCTCATTAATGATTTGAATTAACGAACCTAATAATTCTCACAAGGGTTTGGTTACACAACCATGTGTAATCATCCATTTAATGGTCTCATAACCCTGCGGTCCTGCAACAACCGCTCAATATTTACAAAAATAAAATAAAATCACTCACTGAGTTATTTTAATTTTTTTTGTAAAATCCAAAAATTAGATTTTTCATCTGAACCTTTCTGGTCAAATTTATGATTTCCTTAATTAAATATCGGCATAGAAGATTCAACAGTGAAGTCATATTTTTAATTCGAGCACCGATTCACAAGATAGAAAACACAGCCCGCAAGTTTACTGAATGTACCTTAAAAAAAGTTCATAAATTATTAACAATCACCCTCAACTAGCATTGGTTGAGGTTATGATCTTCTTAAGGGGAAAAAGACCTCACAAGCTCAATGATACCCTCATATTTCCAATCCGAGTTATCGTGTAGGAGTTATAGAATTTAACAATAAAATAATTGTAACATAATTATTTTATTTGAGGACAAAAACTAACTTCCACTGTTGGAACATGTCGGCCAATGTAAGGATCTTCCTAATGAAAGCACACCCTCACGGTTTCTTTGGTGGTCACAAATTTTTAATTTGAGTCACCATTCTTCTGTAATAAGAATTTGAAAAATAAATTAATTTTATTTAATTATTTTATTTATGGTTATGCCATTTTCATGTTTTCTCATAGGAGACATGCACCGTCTAAACATAAGTCATTCCTGGGTTTAACCCTCCATTGTGAATGCAATGGTACCCTAAGATATCTAATCTAAGAACCTGTTTTAGAGTTATTCTACTTTTTAGGAAAATTACTCACGCGTGCTATTTTAAGCATAACATTTTTTGACGGATCATCTCGGGCACTCCGGGCCTCAAAATCACATGACGTCAATTTTGGCCGAATCTTAATAGTCCCAAAAAAATTTAAGAAACATTATACATAAATTCAGGGTCTTTACATATGATTTTCAAAAATCCTAACACAACACCTCCCAATTCCATAAGCCCCCTTTTTGAATATGGGTAAAATTCATATTTAGAATATATAAACCTTCTGTAGATGGAGATAATATCTTCCCTCATCTTTTTAATCCAATACAATCCTGGAATATAAAATTTATAGGATTATTTATAACATCATGTTAATAAGATGCATTGAGTTTGAAATTATTAGATAAATAATTCTTTCATTCCATTTTTCATAAAATGTAATTGTGTATCTTTATTAACTATTATACACTTTTTAAATAATCTACATGAACCAAATTTAAATAATAGATAAAAATTTCATCATTACCACAAGAAAATAATTATTTAGGGACACTAGACATCCAATTTCAATCCCCTTCAATTAACTACATTATTAATTTACCAATTGAAAACAAAATATGTATTTATAGAGTAGTATATTCACCCCCTTAGTAACCCATGCCTTAATAGCTTTAACTAAATTTCTTCCACCATTAAAATTTTATTCTCTCTCAAAAACCTTCTAATTATAATTTAATATATTCAAATAATTTATGAGATTCATCTCAATAACTTCATGTATAGAACACTTTTAATTTTAGAAAAATTAATCCCATGGATTTTTAGAATTTTAATTTACTGTTATAAATAAGTCCTAAAAAATTCCAATAATCCTACTAAGTCACAAATCTATATTGGAAATAATATAATATTTCAATATCCACAATGTGGTATAATTAAATATTATACTTCTATGAGATTTTGTAACATGAGAAATTAAATTCTCTCAATATTATAATTCTAATGATCTAAATCACATATGTATAACACTATTATAAAATATGAAATAGAGAACAATGTTTTATATTTTGTCAACATTTTAATGTAATGGGAAAAAATATTCATGATTAATTTGTAATGAATCATGATTTCTCTGATATATGATTCTTTTCAATGGTTCCATTTTCATATATGAGTCTGACATGACATTGAATGTGAATCATTAACTCCACTTATATTCTTCAACTCTTCATAGTAAATATTTACATAATTTTCATCATAGGTAAAATACATGATGGTCATAATAAGACATTTTTAATAGATTTTTGTATCCTTTAAATCTTCTGGATGATGATATTTTGTGAAATACTACTTTCATAATATTTATTTTTAAAATAAAAATACACTTGATTTTAGTTTAATGTAAAATAAATTGTTGTTGTTATGTAATTTAAGTTAATATTTAATACCTATATTATAATATTTAATGAACTAATATAAACTATGAATTTAACAGAATATATCATATTTTTTATGGTTTCTAGATATAAACATGTTATAATATATATATTACGAAAACATTCCACCAGATGATGGTGAGTTGCATCTACTTCAATTGCAATTAAACCGAAGAAATTAAAAATCACACCCTTTCGGTTTTTTTAACATAAAATATTTAAAATGAATATGTGGATTTGAGTAATAGAATAAAATGATCATTAAATTTCCCAAGTATCCTATGATTGTGTTAATTTATGAAACAATATATTTTATCAAGGACCACTAATTAGTTTTTCATTCAATGAGTTTCTTCTATGATATCTGTTCTTTTATTTTCTTCGTTTTAAATATATTATAATTTTCCATTAAATTTTTTATTTGAATGATCGTTGATGATTTATGTTCTTTAACATGTGGAAGATTGTTTTTATGGACATTGAGATTGGGTACATCTGAGGATATGGAGTCAAATCCATTAAAATAGGGTTATGATTTATAATGATCTGGGTGAATGAAATAACCAAAGTTTGATCAGTGTGGTCAATGGATTCCAATGAAAGGGATAAGGATCCCTTTTGATAGGGATATAGTCATGTAAGATCAGTGTGATTGATTTTAACTAGTCATGACCTATGTGATCAAGGTCTTTTAGGGTTAAGAATAAAGATACCTCCCAAACGAGTTTTTATTGAGGAATACATATGTGTATAAGTGGGATAACTAGGAACATATTGGTAGATCCTAATTTTGGTTTAGAAAACAGTGAAGGTTTATAGTGATTTATAAATATATTTTTTAAATAATATCCTTAAGAAATATTTATATGTTTATATTATACTTCATGAATGGTTTTTTCATTGCTTTGGATTTTTCATTTTTGATGTAGTTAGTAATTTATTTGATAGTTTTTATTTTCTAATAGACTTGATTTTGATTACATTATATTAAATACTCAAATGTATTCGATTTTTATCTTCAATATTTTTTCCCAATAAAAATGTAACTTTTTGAGGATCCCTATTATAAAAATAAGATTCTATGTCATCGTTTTAAGCTTTATTTGTTTACAAACGTATTTTAAAATTTAATAGGGAAACATTAAACCATGTTTTGATATAAAAATTACCTAAATATTATTTAAAATGAAACACCATCATCTAAAAAACCCTAACTTTTTGAATTTTTTTCTGAGAACCACATTCTCCTTACATCTGATGACACTCAACCAAGATAAATGTTCACTTTCAGCATATTTTCATCAAATTTTAACTTTTTTTCTTCCGAATAACCCCCTTTATCATTCTCCCAAGACCATCAACATTAATCCATCAATAGAAACCTTAACCCACTAAACAAATAACCATGCTTCAATGTTTTTATTTTCTATTTTTTCAACTTTGTGTTCGTATGAATCTTATTATCAGATATATTTTTTTTGTTCATTTTAGTTTAATGTTATAAATATTTTTTTGATTATATGCATTCTTTTATCGTAATTTTTTTATAACTTTTTTATTTAATTTTTTTATTTATATGGATTTTTACGTACTGCATTTTTTTGGTTGAAATGATTTGAGCCATAAATTAATTCCATTTATAATGTTTTTTAAAGTTTTTGTAATTAATTTTTTTATTATTATATTTTGTTTTAATTTTTTTTAAAATTATTTTTATGATAAATTTTTTTTGTTATAAATTTTTCATGTATGGATTATTTATATTTATATATGTGTATATGTATTAAATTTATTTTATTAAAATATTTTTACAATTTTATATGTATTAGTTCATCTATTATATTGTGATATTTTTGGGTAATTAATGTAACGCCTCGACCCCAGCTACCCAGAGTCGGTGCATTACTTCGTAACATTGGCATGATCACAAAAGATCAAGTCTCGAAAGACCGATTAGTTTAGTAGCCTTGGAAAAACTAGATACATTCATAAATGTTACATTACATCAGAAGGTGAAAAACTACAATAACAAAGTCTCCATAGTCCACACTCATATCCTCTTATGACTATCCATGTAGGTCATTCATAAAATAATTCTTCACATCCTGGAAAATATTAAAACATTGAAAGGGGTGAGCTCAGATGCTCAGTAAGGATAACAATATTGCGGAAGCTTTCATAAATAATCATTAACATTTAAGGCAATGTATAACTAAAACAAAAGCCTTTTTAAACTTGAACTTTAGCATAATATGGCAAAAATAAAATTAAATAATGCCATTTACTTACTCACATGGATATTCTACTAATAGAATAATCCCATGCAATATCAATAACCACTTTCATAATGATGGAATGCATAATGCCAGACTATCATAACCACGTAGTCAAGGCCTCGTGCCAAGACCACAAATAAGATTTTGTCAAGGCCTCGTGTCAAGACACTAGTTTGTCTCATGAGACCTGCCGATGCATCGAGGAGCTATAGCGGGCTCCACCCATCACTTATTAAGTCCAATGCATTACTCATATGAATAGTTTTAAACATATCATAAAACATAACATAATCGTATCACATAAGACATGCATAAAGGAAACATAACATTTCCACATTTCAATCACAAGACATAAATACAACACATTGATATAATAAAAACTCTTTAAAAACCATTTTCAATACCAAAATAAAAGAAAGTTAAAACTTTGTATTTATTTTTCATTAAAAAAAGATGGCTTGTAGAGGAAGCTGAAACTCAAATAATGGTCACGGCGGCGGAGAAGTCATTGTCGCCGCATATGTACGGAAAGAAAAACATTCCCTTTTTTTCGTTTAGTAAAACACTTCGTATAAAAAGATTCCTTTTGAATAAACTTAAAAGTCAAAGGGGTTTATACACCGTATAAAAGAAAGTTGTGTATAAAACCAAATATGCCTCAATGAGAGGAGATTGAGACGAAGTCCTTAAAAAGATCATTTTTAAAATAAAATAGATCTATTACGTGTATTCACTATAGGTACACATAAAGAAATTAAAAATACAAAATATGACATAATAACATCATGAAATAATTTGAAAGTAGGAGATTAACCCAAAGAATGGAAGTTGGGTTAAGAAGTTCCCTTACCTTGCGTCCTGTCCTGACTCGACCGTTATTTAACCTCCTGAATAATAAACTAGAGTTAAGTACTATTTACTTAAGAACCTTTTTCATGTTCATTATTCCTTTTATATCCATTATTACCATGTTATTAACATTATGTAATTATTTAAGTTTGTAACGGTCATTTTGTCGATCTTAGGTACTTGAGTCAAAAATAAAATTCTTATAATTACAAGTTGTTCATGTGGTGATATATCCATTATATCCAGAATTATGTTCATGATGTAGATATCATATATATCATATATATCCAGTATATACATGCATTTATAATATTACATAACATTTAGAGGTAAGAAATGAAATGCACCGTTCATGGAGACGGTAAGCCGTACGTACGCATGAACGCTACTTTCATTTATATTTAGTATTTAATGAAATAATAATGATATAAAGGTATATTATAATTCCAGTATAACATCATATATAATATCATTTACTTCATACTTTATACATCCCACATATGGCATTAACGATTGAAATCACTTTGAGGGGGCGGTAGTCCGCACTTCCTAAAATGAAAATATCACGTTTAACCATAATGAAAACAATAAAGGTATGCCATAAATGAAAAATAAAGAACCTTAAGTAAAAAATAAACATATTATATATCATTTATAAATAGAGTGACATCTTAATGGCCACATTTGAAGGTGTTTTATGAGTGTTGAACAATCATCGTTTCGTGAGGCAGAAATTCGCCATCCACAGAAACCGTATGTTCTTTAACCATTAGATGTAGGTGTGTGTAATTGTAGCTCGAATAATTCTTATAAAAACATCCTAGTATATTGAGGATACTGGTTTTGTTACAAAAGAAATTAATAAAAGGAGTTTAGGGGGTTGGAGAAGAAAAATAAAACAAAACAACATTAGAGAAGACATTACCTCAAAATCGGGTAACTCTTTTTGATTTGAGCCAAAGGCATCCTTGGGAAGAGTTCTGCCCAAAGTGAGGCTTCTAGGAGTAATAGGGGGAAGTTGGGAGAGTATTTGGGCAGAGTTTGGCCGAGCCAAATGGTTTGAAAGTGTGAATGAGGTGGTAGAGGTGGGGGCCTTTTATAAGAGGAGAGGAGGGGCACTCTTGGAAAGTAAGGAAATTTTACATTATTATAAAATGATTTTCGGATTCTAAAGGTCCCACACTTATATAATTCGTGTATAAGGTGATAAGGGTTCGAAATCTACCCATACAATAGTCTTTGGACAAGTTTAAGCCTTGGATTGTAAATTATCTTTTCATTTTATTAAAATCGTTAAATAATGAGGTCATCGCTGCATCATAATGATGCCATATATAATTTAATTTATTTAATGTCTAAAAATTATAAAAAAAATACTATGATGTAGGAATTTTTTTTATCTTTCCAATGACTATTTATAGTCAAAAATATGACTTGTATAACCCCATGTAAAAATTGTTTTAGTAAAACATTTCATGTTTGTGTCATTTTTTACTTTAACATTAAATAAAAGGTATTTATGTCATTTTCCAACTAAAGTGGCTCCATGGGGTCCCCAAGTTGACCCATGGATTGTATCGGTCGGCCATGGCACATCCAATGAGGGTAGGACATGTGTCAAGCTCATCTCATATTATTAAAACATTATTTTTACCTTAAACTACACTAATTACCTCTAACCGCGATTAAGAACTTAAAAGTTACTATTCACCAAAAATTATTTTAATCTCATTGAACCACATTTTACTTCTTAATGACAATCATGAATGTTGGATTTTTGAAAATCAAAACATAGAAGTGGTAATATTTCATTTAAACGAAAAATCAGTTATTTAACTACCACTTAGTGGTTTCACTATTCATCAAAAATTGAAGTTTTTCAGAACAATGCCAAAATTTCACCCTAAGCTATAATTGATATTCCGAATTCAAAAATGATGTATATTTTAAAAAATTCCAAACATATAAGTTGTATTAAATAATTTTATAATTAATTCCTGCTGTCACAACAAATAGCGTGTTTTTAAGAAACAATTTATATCAAAAGATTGGCAATTATTTATGTCCAATTTCAATGTTAAATTAATTCTAATGACCACCATTGGATAAAATGGTAAAAATATATTCTAATTATACTTTAAAACCACTAAATAGTATAATTTATCACTATAAATTATTTTTATTAAAAAATTTGTTTTTATGTATTTTTCACTATTCATAAAAAATTAGAAGTTCTCAGAAAAATACCAAAAATTCAACATAGGCTAATTTCAATATTCCGAATCCAAAAATAAAGTCCATTTTGAAATATAAAATTTCTATAATTTTTAAAAGTGGTTATTACTATTCATAACGGCTAATTTGATTAGTCACGGTGTTTTAGAACTCGAAGTTGCGTACAATGCAAGCTATTGCATTTTTGAATGAGAAGCGTATTGTGGAAGCTTGGGGTGTTACATTCTCCCCTCCTTCAATAAATTGCGTCCTCACAATTTGAAATTTTTCTTGGAAAATAAAAGGTTGAAAATAGAAAATACCTTTGTGGAAAACCCACATCGGAAATAAGATTAATAAAATTTAGTGTTAATAAGAGGGAAAGGGAAATGAAAAAGTCACCACCCAATTATGATCTCGATTAGGAGAACATTGGTGGAAATTAGAGACATATAATTGGGGGAAAAACGTAAATATTTGTAGGGAGTGATTGAGGTCATCAATCACAATCAACTGTCAAATTGAGGGCCTCAAAGCCTTCAATCTATGTTGATTTAAAATATCATCAGTTCAACAAGACATAAGGTATTAGGATAACACATTTTTTTGTTTTAATATCCCTTTACTAAAGTTTAAGAATTAATTAATTCATTGAATAAGAGATAGGTATATATATATTTATGCTTGACAATTAGAGTTTCAACCTTCAACTCAACTTTCACTCAAAAAGATAATAGAACTCAAAAATATTATACTTATCCTAATTTTATATGGTTCCAAATGTTAACACATAAAATTTAGATTAGTAAAATTATTTTGTAATAACCAGGGACTTCCTGTAGGCTAGTGGTAGTAAATAAAGGCTTGTCGCACTATGGTTGTGGGTTTGATTCCTGTAGCTTTGTCCGACGCGACGGGTTATGCCCCATCCTGCAAGTTGTCCTTTTCCTAAAACTATAGTATTATAATATTCCAAAAATAATCTTCATAAGTTTTTTAACCTTAAACAATACTATCCAAAGATCAACTTAATCCACTCCAACCTTTATTGTTATCCAAAATACCTCTGTCCAGACTTTCTCTAAAAGGTCTCTGAATTCCAAAATCAATTTATCAGATTCCCCAAACAAAGTAAAGTTTATCTTATTGTCACATACTAAAAATATGATTACCTTCATCATATTAAAACCTTACTGAAACAACAAGTACTGCAGTATAATCCTTATATATATATCACATTATTCTAATAACCAGAATATAATCCATGAGTCCAAAAGCACCAATACATTAATTATTCCGCTTCAACTGTAGTAACAACATAAGATTGTCCTTGATCCCTTGTCCTTTTCTGAGGTAAGTTTCCCTGACGCTTAGGACATTCATTTGCATAATGCCCCATTTCCCTACAATTGTAGCATTCAACATTGATAGCCTCTTTCTTTCCCTTGCAATCATGCGCCTGGTGACCTTTTTCTCCACATTTATAACAAACTCCCATTCCTTTTAGGCAAGTACCGGGGTGATTCTTCCCAAAATTATCACATAATGGAAAATCCTTCTTTCCCTTTTTCCCTTTATCTATCTCTTGTTCCACCATTCTCTTATTCACTTGCTTTACTTTGTTGTCATAAGGCTTAGAGAATTCCTTTTCTGTCTTGATAAAACATGATACAATATCTTCGTATGTTGAGAAAGATTGTGATACTAAAGCTCTACGGAGAAATGGTTTTAACCCATCAAAGAAACGATCAATCTTACTTCTAGGGTTACGTATATAATCTGCAGCATGCCTCACTAACCTTGTAATGTTGGCCTCATACTTTGTGACATTCTCATCCTCCTTTTGTCTCAGACTCAAAAATTTTCTTTCCATATCTGCTCAATGGTCACAAGGATAGTATTTTTCTAGGAAAAGCTCTTTGAACTCCCTCTATTCCATATTTGATACTTCATCATCTTCCTTTGTGTTTTGAATCAGCGACCACCACTAATCGGCATCTCCACTGAGGCGGTAAACTGCCATGACAACCTTCTCCCTTTCGCTACTCCCCAAGGCATGGAATATTTTCTCTAAGGAGTTTATCCATTGATCAGCTACTAATGGATTTGTACCCCCATTAAATGTTGGCGGTTGTTGCCTCATGAAGCGGTCTAACATTGATCATCCACGTTGTGGATCAGGGTGATCCATACGAGTAAGGTTATTATTCATAACTTGAGTGAGTTGTCCCAGTATGGTAATAAGTTAATCAACACCAGTTGTATCTCCAGATCCACAACAATTTTCTTGAGCAGGAGGGAAATCCCTACAAGGAGTGTGTGCATTGATACGGTTTCCATTCCTTCCACTAGGTGCCATATCTATACAATGGCATAAACTAGATTAGTTTATGAATCAAAATACATAATTCCATACTTATAAAATACTTAACATAAATTGAACAATTTATGTATATAATCCATAATCATAAAAAGGTTTTCTTTGAGGAAGTATATACTCATAACTGTTTATAGTGGTTTGTAAAGAAAACGAGAATTATCCTAAGAATATCCCCCAGGAGTGTCATAACCAAGAGTGCAGCAAGGCCCATTGTCGTGCACTAGTTCCCGTTCGAGTCTAGCTCAAAGCGGTGTTTTCGGGTTTTACCCCTAGGTACATCTGTACCAAAGCCGCCTCTACCTGCTCGTATCCAGACAGGGATGTATTGCTCAGAAAACTCACAAAATATCTACAATAACAAAATTCTAGGAAGTTCTTCTATACTAATCCTCAAAGTCTATCTTTGGGCTATGTGCTCTAATCAGAGCTTATCTAAATCTAGCTTCCAAGGTTAGTACTAAATTGCCTCTGATACCAACTGTAACGCCCCGACCCCAGCTACCAAGAGTCGGTGCATTACTTCGTAACATTGGCATGATCACAAAAGATCAAGTCTCGAAAGACCGATTAGTTTAGTAGCCTTGGAAACACTATATACATTCATAAATGTTACATTACATCAGAAGGTGAAAAACTACAATAACAAAGTCTCCATAGTCCACACTCATATCCTCTTCTGACTATCCCTACAGGTCATTCATAAAATACTTCTTCACATCCTGGAAAATATTAAAACATTGAAAGGGGTGAGCTCAGATGCTCAGTAAGGATAACAATATTGCGAAAGATTTCATAAATAATCATTAACATTTAAGGCAATGTATAACTAAAACAAAATCCTTTTTAAACTTGAACTTTAGCATAATATGGCAAAAATAAAATTAAATAATTCCATTTACTTACTCACATGGATATTCTACTAATCTAATAATCCCATGCAATATCAATAACCACTTTCATAATGATGGAATGCATAATGCCAAACTATCATAACCACGTAGTCAAGGCCTCGTGCCAAGACCACAAATAAGATTTTGTCAAGGCCTCGTGCCAAGACACTAGTTTGTCTCATGAGACTTGGCGATGCATCGAGGAGCTATAGCGGGCTCCACCCGTCACTTATTAAGTCCAATGCATTCCTCATATGAATAGTTTTAAACATATCATAAACCATAACATAATCGTATCACATAAAACATGCATAAAGGAAACATAACATTTCCACATTTCAATCACAAGATATCAATACAACACATTGATATAATAAAAACTCTTTAAAAACCATTTTCAATACCAAAATAAAAGAAAGTTAAAACTTTGTATTTATTTTTCATTAAAAAAAAGATGGCTTGTAGAGGAAGCCGAAACTCAAATAATGGTCACGGCGGCGGAGAAGTCATTGTTGCCGCATATGTACAGAAAAAAACATTCCCTTTTTGTCGTTTAGTAAAACGCTTCGTATAAAAAGATTCCTTTTGAATAAACTTAAAAGTCAAAGGGGTTTATACACCGTATAAAAGAAAGTTGTGTATAAAACCAAATATGCCTCAATGAAAGGAGATTGAGAGGAAGTCCTTAAAAAGATAATTTTTAAAATAAAATAGATCTATTATTTTTATTCACTATAGGTACACATAAAGAAAGTAAAAATAAAAAATAGGACATAATAACATCATGACATAATTTGAAAGTAGGAGATTAACCCAAAGAATGGAAGTTGGGTTAAGAAGTTCCCTTACCTTGCGTCCTGTCCTGACTCGACCGTTCTTTAACCTACTGAATAATAAACTAGAGTTAATTCCTATTTACTTAAGAACCTTTTTCATGTTCATTATTCCTTTTATATCCCTTATTACCATGTTATTAACATTATGTAATTATTTAAGTTTATAACGGTCATTTTGTCGATCTTAGGTACTTGAGTCAAAAATAAAATTCTTATAATTACAAGTTGTTCATGTGGTGATATATCCATTATATCCAGAATTATGTTCATGATTTAGATATCATATATATCATATATATCCAGTATATACATGCATTTATAATATTACATAACATTTAGAGGTAAGAAATGAAATGCACCGTTCATGGAGACGGTAAGCCGTACGTACGCATGAACGCTACTTTCATTTATATTTAATATTTAATGAAATCATAATGATATAAAGGTATATTATAATTCCAGTATAACATCATATATAATATCATTTACTCCATACTTTATACATCCCACATATGG
Organism: Viscum album; assembly: GCA_963277665.1. NCBI lineage: Eukaryota > Viridiplantae > Streptophyta > Magnoliopsida > Santalales > Viscaceae > Viscum > Viscum album. The sequence continues at coordinate 761,777,822 of OY728119.1, read as the reverse complement.
CATTAACGATTCAAATCACTTTGAGGGGGCGGTAGTCCACACTTCCTAAAATGAAAATATCGCGTTTACCCATAATGGAAATAATAAAGGTATGACATAAATGAAAAATACAGAACCTTAAGTAAAACATAAACATATTATATATCATTTATAAATAGAGTTACATCTTAATGGCCACCTTTGAAGGTGTTTTATGAGTGTTGAGCAATCATCGTTTCGTGAGGCAGAAATTCGCCATCCACAGAAACCGTATGTTATTTAACCATTAGATGTAGGTGTGTGTAAGTGTAGCTCGAATCCTTCTTATAAAAACATCCTAGTATATTGAGGATACTGTTGTTGTTACAAAAGAAATGAATAAAAACAGTTTAGGGGGTTGGAGAAGAAAAATAAAACAAAACAACATTAGAGAAGACATTACCTCAAAATCGGGTAACTCTTTTTGATTTGAGCCAAAGGCTTCCTTGGGAAGAGTTCTGCCCAAAGTGAGGCTTATAGGAGTAAGAGGGGGAAGTTGGGAGAGTATTTGGGCAGAGTTTGGCCGAGCCAAATGGTTTGAAAGTGTGAATGAGGTGGTAGAGGTGGGGGCCTTTTATAAGAGGAGAGGAGGGGCACTCTTAGAAATTAAGGAAAGTTTACATTATTATACAATGCTTTTCAGATTCTAAAGGTCCCAAACTTATATAATTCGTGGATAAGGTGATAAGGGTTTTAAATATACCCATCCAATAGTCTTTGTACAAGTTTAAGCCTTGTATTGTACATTATCTTTTCATTTTATTAAAATCGTTAAATAATGAGGTCATCGCTGCATCATAATGATGTCATAAATAATTTCATTTATTTAATGTATAAAAATTATAAAAAAAATACTATGATGTATGAAATCTTTTTATCTTTCCAATGACTATTTATAGTAAAAAATATGACGTGTATAACCCCATGTAAAAATTGTTTTAGTAAAACATTTCATGTTTGTGTCATTTTTTACTTTAACATTAAATAAAAGGTATTTATGTCATTTTCCAACTAAAGTGGCTCCATGGGGTCCCCAAGTTGACCCATGGATTTTATTGGTCGGCCATGGTACATCCAATGAGGGTAGGACATGTGTCAAGCTCATCTCATATTATTAAAACATTATTTTTACCTTAAACTACACTAATTACCTCTAATCGCGATTAAGAACTTAAAAGTTACTATTCACCAAAAATTATTTTAATCTCATTGAACCACATTTTACTTCTTAATGAAAATCATGTATGTCGGATTCTTGAAAATCAAAACACAGAAGTGGTAATATTTCATTTAAACAAAAAATCAGTTATTTAACTACCACTTAGTGGTTTCACTATTCATCAAAAATTGAAGTTTTTCAGAACAATGCCAAAATTTCACCCTAATATATAATTGATATTCCGGATTCAAAAATGATGTATATTTTACAAAATTCCAAACATATAAGTTGCATTAATTAATTTTATAATTAATTCCCGCTGTCACAACAAATAGCGTGTTTTTAAGAAACAATTTATATCAAAAGATTGGCAATTGTTTATGTCCAATTTCAATGTTAAATTAATTCTAATGACCACCATTGGATAAAATGGTAAAAATATATTCTAATTATAATTTAAAACCACTAAATAGTATAATTTATCACTATAAAATATTTTAATTAAAAAAGTTGTTTTTAAGTATTTTTCACTATTCATAAAAAAGCAGAAGTTCTCAGAAAAATACCAAAAAATCAACATAGGCTAATTTCGATATTCCGAATCCAAAAATGAAGTCCATTTTGAAATATAAAATTTCTATAATTTTAAAAAGTGGTTATCACTATTCATAACGACTACTTTGATTAGTCACGGTGTTTTAGAACTCGAAGTTGCGTACAATGCAAGCTATTGCATTTTTGAATGAGAAGCGTATTGTGGAAGCTCAGGGTGTTACAATTAAGGGATCAAATTTGGGTAAATGCATGAAGAAGCACTAATTAATGTTTAATATATTGATAGTTTCTTGGATTTATTTAATCAAAATATTGAAAAAATGATGTGATTTTCTATCCATACATGAAATCATTGAATATAAATAAAATGATATATATTGAAATTAATGACTATCCAATTTTACCTTATTTTATTTATAATGATACAGGTAGGATCCTTCCAGGTTGGCTAATCGACAAGTCAATATCTAATTTAGTGGAAGATGTTCCGCATCATATATATGATTATGTTGAAAAATTAATCCATGTTGTTGTTGGTAAAACTTTTAAGCAAACATGTGTTAAACAATTATATTGGGATTCTATAAACCACTTTATCTGGTTTCACTATGTATATAATTTTATCAGTGATTATGAGAATATATAACATTGAATAATGACATGGTTGGACTGAATATCATTTCATTATATTTCATAAAATTTTGAATGTGATACATTCAAAAGGAAACATACATCTATATTACAATAATGATGGAAAAAATATTATCACAATTGGGATTGGGGTATAAAAATATCTAGGATTTCTGTAATGAATGTGTTTTCTATAGGAATAAATATGAAATCTTATCAGAATAATGTAATTGTGGGACATAATAATATAAAATTGATGATAAATCTAACAATGATTAATTCAGAAGAATAGATTCCAAATCTCCCACTAAATTAATCTGGTATCTTCCAATAATTACAATTTCTGAGTGTGTATATTATAATTAAAATGACTCAAATAGGATATGATGGAATATATATAATCACATCCCTGATGGAAAGATATGTCATCATACTGATTCACCACAATGGAATAATATTTTATCATAATTTGTTTATTTTGTAAATTAATTTATAAATCACTGAATGGGTAGTAAAAAATTGGTTTTGAATACATAATGGATTATTAGTAGCTGAAATAGTTCATGGATTTTTTTGATTTGTATAAATTTTCCACAATGAAATATATATATATAGAAAATATGTGATGATGATATTAGTTATTTAATGATAAAAACAACATAGAAATGATATTTTTTTATCACCATTGAGTGAAGAATTAAATTCTATATTGGAATCTTGTGGTGAGGTATTTTATTCATGTAATAAAGAATATATTGATTTTCCCTATATTATCATTCTCACATTAAATGAATTTATTACTTATGTAAACTTATCTGGATATAGTTATAAAAGGAATAAAACTTTTTTACATTTCAAAGAGGGAACATCATATAATCAGTTTCAGAGTACCTGAAAAATGGAATATGGGATATGAAATATATTTTCAAATGGATCATCAATATATAAGATTAAAAAATTAATTTTTTATCTTTTAAGTGTATGGTTATTTCCCAAAACCATTTGCAGCTGATGAATATTACAACAAGGATAAAAAAATAAATGTCCCATTTTTAAGGAGATTATGTTTTGGTCATCAAAATACCACATAGACGAAGATATCCATTTAATCCAAAATGAGTTATTATAAATTTTTATACATTAAACATAAAATTATCATTAATCATATTGAGAAAATTTTTTATAGTCTAATTGGATCATTTTTAAACCAAAAAAGAAAAATGAAAATATCTATTCCACATTTTTTTGGGACAAAATAAACATGGAAATACATTTATACTTATCTCCCACAATAAATTTAAATTAAACATTTTTTCCACTAACATTTCTCACATTAATAAAGAGTGAGAAAAAACATTTTTGTCAGTACAACTTCGTATTAATGTACATATTTTTTATCTATAATTGTTTAAATTTAGTTCTATTGAATGTTTGGAAGTTAATAAGTATGAAATCTCATGACTTTCATGTATTGATTAAATAGTTTATATCATTGGCATAATGTGAAATATTTCTTATATCTCTCATAAATTTTATAATCAAGTTGTGTTAATATTTCAAATAAATTTTTAAAAAATTCATAGAAAAGTAATTTTCCTCATACTTAAAAAAACATTTCATAGAATTTTTGAAAAATGAATTTTTCCTCTTACTTTATAAAATAGAATTTAATTTTCCTCCATCATTTTTGATGTAAATTTTTTTGTTGATTCATTTTTTGCGAGAGAGAATAATATTCGAGTATATTTATTTACCTTTTATGTATCATTTTGAATGATATATGATGATTTTTAAGGGATATGATAGAAATCCACATCAAATAATGTAATCTATTATTAATAAATAAATATCCTAAGAGGTAATTGAGTTCTATATTGATTATTTGACTTATGTGGAGTTTTTTTATCCTTATATATCATAAATTAATTCTTGATTGTGAATGTAATAAGAGTCATGGATGAAAGATAATGTTTATTCAATGTCATAAAGATATGAATGAAAATTCATACATTTTGAAAGACATAAATGACATTCAACCATATATATCATAACAAATATTTAGATTTAAGGTGTGATATTCAAGAATAAATGCATAATTGATTGATAAATGAATATAAAACCCACATTTGGCACCTCATTTAAGGGGACAATCAACCAAGATTTATCCATAATAAACATTTAATTGATTAGTAGAGATTCTGAGTGTTAATTTTTTCACATTGTATTGTTTTTATATTAATAGTTACACAATTTACATAGAAAATAGACAACAAGTGTATCATTAAATATAGTTGTGTAGTGGTTCTCACTGAAGAACTTTTTTTTTGTTTCAAAGATAAAAACATCTTTCACCACAATCATATTTTGGAGATGTTGAGGATATACAAGTGATTGATTATACTGAATATTTGGTACTGGTATTTTAGTTTAAATAGTATAATAGTAAAAGTGGTGTGAAACATGATGAATAAGAATTTAAATGTGTCTATTTGAAATGATTTTGTTGAAAATGGGAATAATATATTATAGAGACACATGAAAACAAATTATGTTGTTCAAACATAAAATTATAAATGGTCCATTATTTATATAGGGGAAAAATAATTCATATTATGAGAATATTTATTAAGATGAATATTTATTTGAAATTTATCCATCTATTATTGGTTTACTTGAAGATAACAAAAATCTTGATTTAGATATTGTCCATCAAAACTCAAATATTTATATTTAAAGGACATCAAAGAATACTATATTAATCTCATAACTAATCAAGTAATATGTTTTTTTTCTAAATATAGAAGAGATAAAAACATTAATTTTTTGCATTGAAATTTAAATATATTGTTTTTATTAATACTACCATTTCTGTAATTTCTTATATTGATTATATTTAGATATCCATTTTTTGGTTGATCATTTTTTCCTTTATCATATATTTTGGGACTATTTAATTTTTATTATTCATTTTCAATAACACTCTTTTATTTAATAATTGCTTTCAAATTATCAACCTATGATTAGTAATTACATTTATTATTATAACATTTATATATTATTAAATAGATAAATATATTAAAAACTAACCACTTTATGATGATAATCATTTTTTTCATTTTTTTAAATTATAATATTTGATAGTTTTTGTTACACATTTATTGGTTAAAAAATATGACATTTATTATTTTGTTTTTTTGTGTATTAATTATTTATTTCTATTTGTTACATTTATTTAATATTAATCAAATAAACATACACATTATTTTAGTAATGTAGCACACAAGTTTCAAATTGTCACACACTAAGGTAAGAAAACTAATATATGTATGTTTTATCATATAAATATATATCATTAAAAATTAATTTATTTAATAAAATTAAATTTATAAGTCTCAAAATTAGGTTCATAACTTATTCGTCTCAATAGATAATAGTTCATAATTATGGTCGGAATTTGATTAAACATTTTACAAAATCATTCACTTGCATGTGTATAGAAGAGGGTGATGATTATGTTTGATGAGAAAAACATCAAACTAGTCCACATGGCACATAGTTTAAGACATATTGTGCTATGAAAAGACATTGAAGAAAACATATTTTATTCACTAATTTGTGGATGTCAACCAGTATGTTAATGATCTATTATTGGAGTATCTAATGATAATATTTCAAAAAGTATTTAATTTTTTACAATCATTTAAATATTATATGTTTTTTAATATATTATATAACCAATTTAGATGGAATTTAGTAATAAATAGATTGAAGTAATTAATAAAAATTTTATAACAATTTTGAAAACAATATTGAAATATTTTCGGATAAATGTTAACTTTTTATATATTTTTTGGGAGTAAACAATATCAAGATCCATGCAATCATTAATTCTTTATAGATAATGATAAAATGGTGAATTTTTTCTCTTTTAAAAGAGATAAATCCTTTATTTAATGTTATTATTGATGGAAAAAAATGTTTGAATGTTTGAATGTTTATTTTTTTTAAAGAATATATTTCTAATTATTTACTTATAAATATATTTTTTATAAATTTTTATTTGTAAAAACTTTTATGTAAGCGTAAAATAAAATTTCAAATTATATTTAATTACTTTATAAGTTATTTAATTTTTCATATGTAACAGTCCATATGGAAAACTCATTAGATATAAAATCACATAATTTATACCCTTATGCATTGTCACACAGAGTGAATCCTTAATTAGAGAATTAAATGATGAATAAAAAATTTAAGGAATTAATATCCTTGCTAAGTAGTGGCTTTTAATATATTCCCAAAGTCCCTCTAGTTCTTATGGTCATCCAAAAAATGAAAAATGAAGAAAATTACCAAAAAGGAACTGTATCACAGATTATAAATGGAAGTAATTGATAATAATTAATGTAATTATTTATCAATTTTCATTAATATTAATATTTAGTAAATTTATAAAACTAATAATACTTAAGAAAATATTACATAAAGATGCCCTTTAAAACCAAATAAAATGGACGAACTTTAACCCTCAGATTCCATTATATTTGGGAATCAATAACATATGGTCCATGTCAGAGGATAAAAGTTGGGTGGTAGTTTTTAAAAAACAAATTCATTCCCTTAGTGAAACATTAATGGTGGAAGAATATATGGGAGAAACAATTCTTTAAAGGCATATATTTCACACTTTTAATATATGATGGATGATATAATTAAATCATGATTATCAGTTATAATTTTATAAGTAATGAAACAGATGTATCCTGTATAGCCTTCCATACCATATATAGCTTCTTATTATTTATACCTGACAGTGTACTATGAGTTGTATGCTAGGGATTCCTAGGAATGTATTGTAGCATAAAAAATATCAGACCATCTGATGGATTATTTACATAATCAACTTATGTTTTTTAGGTTAGGTAATAGTATTAGTGCAAGATGTTATTGATCTAATTTATCTTTTTCCACTGCAAAATGAGGAGGTTTCCGTAGTTAGATATAGTAATTGTCATATTTTACTATTTCTATATAATATTTCACATCTCATTACATATTTGGTATTTTTTGGTTTTCATTTCTTTAATTATCTATAAAATTATAATTAATTATTAATATTTTTTACATTTAACATATATCAGAGCATATTTAATCAATGGAATCACTATTATGTAGAGAAAAATTTAATGTTCTCATACCTTAAGATAATATTTTTAAATATGATTAGGTTACAATGTCATCACATGAATTTTCTATAATAGATAGTTATTATTGTTTTTTGATGAATACAGATATATCTGGTATAGATTAATCATTAAATAATGATAAAAACAACATCATTGATGTTTTAAATGGTGAGCATCCCAGTGTATCGATGATCTATATTTTTTCCTTGTAATTAAATTTCAAATTTTTTTCATTTTCATCAAGTAAAAGTATGTTATATTTAATCAATTAATTAATTTTCTAATCATTTATCTCTGCATTATTTTCATCCAAAACAATTTCACTTATGTTTAACAATTTATATACATAGAATTCATTTAAACGCAAAATAAAGACATGAACCAGAAATCTGTAATTGAATATGTATCTCACATCTCAAAACAGAAGCAGATTAGACATTGGGTTTTCCATTCCTTGTCCAGTAAGAACAAATTTATAATAATAAATCACTATATATTTTAATATTATTAATGGTTAATTTTTTATATTTTAGTTGAAATTTTTTGTTTAAAATATATATAAAAAAATAATATCAAGCGTATTTGTCATGAAAATTATATGGAGGTATTTAAAAATAATTATCCAATTGTTAAATATATATGATTTATTTTATATTTTAATTATATAATTTAAAAAAAAATCATTTTACTTCATGTTTAATAACTTTTATCTTAAATTACAACAGGTCACAGACAGATTCCAATATTCCTATCTATTATAAAACAGAAACATAAAAAATTGAATATGTGAATGTTCAAAATAATAACATTTATATTTTTTAATTCATATTATTTTACATATATATTATTTTTGTTTTCTATTTTTCCTCATAAACATAGTTTCATCATAATAATGGAATGTTGAATATTTCTATTTCTTGTATGATTCATTTATGAAATAATCATGACTAGAAAAAAATAAAATGGTAGATTCATAATAATTCTTATAAATTTTAATAAATATTATTTTTTAATATTTTAAAACATCATCTTATTAGATTTTTATGATTTTTCTTGGTAATCATTAAACATATTGAATCAACTTAAAATTTTTTGAATAATATTTTCTTTGTTTTTCATATTAGGAGTTATATTTTCATTTATCTGTATATTTGAAATGTGATTTTTGAAATTTTTTCAATGTGTTTTATTTCTCTTTTTCTATTTCTTCTACATTTGGTTATGAATTTTCATCTTTCAGTTGGGTATATATTTGTAATTTAATATAAAAAAATTCTAACATTCTATATCATTTTTTAAATACTATTGTTAAAGGTTTCATGGATAAATTTAAATTTTTCTTTAACCAAAATATTATATTTAAACCCTTAAATGAGGACATTATATATTGGATATAAAGTGAAAAAAAATTAAATGTATTCTATATTCTCATTTTTGAAGGATTTCTAACATCATCTTATAAAACCGATTTTGAATGTTCTACTTTTAATTTTGTGTGTTCCAATATTTATTTATAATTTACATTGAAATGAAAATGAACTGACATTTAAGGTGTTTGTTCCACTAGTGGATGAAATATTCTAGTGATTTTCTAGTTAAATACTCTTTCCTTATAGTTCCTCATCCTAATACCTTTTCAGACCAACATATGTTATCAAATACAATATCATAATATCATATCTAGAATATATTTTTGAGGAAGTATATTAATATTTTTTGCAATATTTATTTTCCCTGATGTGAAATATATCCCTTATAAAAATGTGTAGAACTGAAAGAAATCATTTTTTTAGATATTGAGGAAATTTTATTGGCTTAATTGATAATCATAATTCCACATGTCTAAAAATAAATGATTTTAGGTACTATAACAATTGGACATATCATATGGGAATATATGTTATCAAACCATGAGTTGATAACTATATCATATTAAGAAGAAGTTGCTAGATTCCTTAACTGAAATTTCAACTATTACCATGGATTGGGAGAGTATATTTTGGAACAAAATATCAATAACACTCTTGTTTATTTAATTTAAAAGAATATTTGAATTCAATTTTATTCTTGTGATACATAATATTTTATCTAAAAAAATTAAGATGTAAATTAACTTCAGTTATCCAATGTTCTAGAAAGAAAAATTGGTATGGAATGGATGATTATCAACAATTTTTTTTTCTATCATGATAATGAAATTATCATATGCATTAGATATGTTCGAATATCATACAAAAATTCAATCTCTTATAGAAAAATAGTCTAAAAATGAATCACCTCTAGAGAAAGTCACCAATAGATTACATAATGTCTAGGAATCCCTATGGATAGCTATAGATGAAACAAAGCATATTAGAAATTACATTATTAATGAATAAATTTAATTATATGTGAAATATTAATTTTTTTAAAGGAATATATTTAAATATGAAAAAAATATAAATGTGTTTCAATTTTCATGAAAATTCAATGACATAAATTATATTGGAAAAATCATCAAAACTTGATCCATCCAAATAAAATTATTTAGAATCATCTGATGATATGTGTTTAGATCATACTGATAGTTAACATTTGAATTTTTCTCAAAGTAATTTTTAAAAATCATAATTTCTATAGGGATTATCATAATGATAGAAAATATATAATTGGTGTGTATAATATGATATAAACCGCAAACATGATTTATTATGAGTGTATAATACTCATTCATATCAAATTAGATGTTCAAGGATTAAAGGTAAAGGAAAATGTAATTGAACAAATATTTTGAGAAAAAATTTTTATATAGAGTATTTATGAATGTACATCATTTAATAGTTCATTGGATTATAGTAATGATAGTTTAATAATACTACATTTTACATTTAAAATTTTAAGACGTAACTTTTATTCATGAGAACTATTTTATTTGAATAATTTTATTATCTTTAGGATAAATAAATCAATTTGAATTGAATGATGAGATTATGATAATAAAAAGGAGAGGTTTTATTAAACCTATGAAAATATAATATAATATTATATATAATGTCAATGTTTATAAAGTAATATACCAAAATATTCCAAAAATAAATGTAAAATTACTGAGTTGGAAACATTTCAGTTATATCAATGGATGAATTAGCCAATGCATAGATATAAAATGGTAAAATCGATTTTGGTATGCATAAATAAAAAAGTGATATTTAAAATTTTACTTACAATAAAAAGGGATATTATATATCTTTTATAGATTATAAAAATTAATTGCTTAAACAAAAGTCTAAATTGTTTCTTCTACATAATATTTTATCCTACTTTTCATTGGGAATCAAATATTTTGATAAAATATACTTCCAGTCGAGACTAAAGTATATGGATTTCAAAATAGGTCATAAATATAATCAAATAATTTATCATTAGAAGAACAAATTTCCACTCATTAGTTCACATTAATATTAAAATTATGAAATAGATATAAATTATAAGAACTATTATTATTTTATTGAGGTTCAGTTATTTTCAAAACATTGATCATGTACTTTAAAGGATATCTAAACAATCTAACAAAAAGAGATAGGGATATTTTATTTTCTAATCATACTATTTTATAAAACTTAAAAATTAAATATGGATTATATTCCGTGAATATATTTTTTGATAAATTAATGTAATTTAATAACAACAATTGGAATAAAATATATTTGAAACCATGTAATTACTTTTTTCATCAGAACATAAATTATTTAGTTATAACCACTATGTTTTTATATGTTTAATTCCTTTTATTTTTTTAAGAAATAATTTTCCATTTCAAATTGGAGGATGGGTTTTCATGGAAAAATATAATGAAAAAAAAAATCTACACATATATTTAACGAAATATTGGAATGTTTACTTTGAATTAAATTAGAACCACCTCTATAAGAATAATATCATTTTTTAGAAATATAATCTAACTTAAACTATTTTAATTTTTTTTATTTTTTACTTATGAAACATATAACCTAGATTTATATCATTGTTTTAATTATTTCATAAATTTTGAAACATTCATATTTTACATTTTCAAATTTACTTCATTCAAATTTAATACATTTTATGTTGTAAATAAGAAAAATATTATTTTACTAATATTTTTGACAAAACCACTCTTTTAATAATGTGTTAAAATTTTTTAGATAATATATGATCACTAAAAATTATGAAATCATAAAATAAGGTGTGTAAACATTTTGTTAGTTTCCTATATTCTTATTGGATCACTACTTGCTTGAGATTTTATCCTATAGAGAATTGATTATTATTTTTATATAAATTGAAATCATATATATATTTCACATCATGAAATATCATTATATAGATATTTACTGATTGATATATTATTTTTAAACATGAGTTTCAATTTTAGAAAAAGATTGTTATTCCATCATGAGAGTAATTATCATTACTAGTAGAAGAAATATAAATATTTTATATAGATATATTATAATTATTAAAATTACTATTTATTTTTTTAAAATTGACACTATGAAGGTAATTAATTTATGTCTTCCTGTGATAGTGATTATGATTTCTCAAAAAGATTAGTTTGGATGCTCTAGTTATTTAATTTGAAGGAGAAATATAAATAAATTCGATGAAGTGTCCATAGATTTTGGATTCATGAAATAAAATTAAATATATTGAGATACTCTTATTGGTAAGTGATGAAATTCATAAAATGTTCCACATAAACATTAAATTAGAACTGTATATTAATTTATTCATTATTTTATAATACCATGTAAGTAAGATTAGAAATCTATGAAAATTAATGATCAAAATTTCATTAAATTTCGTGATGGAATGGGAATTGTTAATATTGAAATATTTATAATAGGATATATTGAGTTAGATTCCATTAGAATTGAAAACATTAAGGTGTTTCCTTACAGCTCCCCAAAAAAATTAAATTACGTGGAAGATAAATCCTTGATATAAGAAGGCCTCATTGATGTTTTTTCTAATAGTAAAAATGGAATCAAATTTAAATTCTAAGACCATCTCCATTTCAAAACATTTATATCATCTAAAATAAAAACATGCATTATAAATGAAATATAATTTAAACCTTTATAAAATACAAAATATTTGTTTGAAAATTGTGATAAGCTAATTTTTGACAATAGTATGAAGATAGCAATGGATAAGAGATAATCATTGGATATCATTCTAGATAATATATTTTTTTCTTAGTAGATAATGAAATACATGGATAATAGTGCCCAATAATCCTAGAATAATAAAACATGTATTAGAAATATTTTGAGTAAAATAATAGAGGATATATTTATAAATTTCTTTTGAAATGTATAGATATTAATTCAGAAATAAATAATAATAAATTTGGAAAAAGAGAGAGTATATAGAATCAAGAAATTCATCTTTTTTATATTTTATTGCAGGAGATTACGAGATGAGAGAAAATTAAATTAAAAAATGGATTTTCAAAATAAGATTTTGTATTATTTAATGATTATGGAGACTTAAGATTTCCATCCTATATACCATTAGTTAATCTATTTCCAAAGTTAAATGGACTCTAAAAAATAGGGTAAAATTATGGAAAGATATATCTTGTTAGTAGAATGATATTTTATGATAAATTACAAGGTTTACTTATAATAATTTTAATTCACCCCTAACAAAATTTATATTGATAATAAAACATAAAGAGAAAATTAAATAATGAGTCAGGAAAACCCTACACCATCACCTATATATGAAATTTTTTTCAACATTAGTTAAGAGTCCTGCTTTATATTAATTTTTGAAATTTATTTAATATATTAGTTAAATAATATTCATAGATGAAATACCCTTTAAGTGATTATGATATATAAAAATAAACCTATATGAAAGATTCTAGTAATAAAAAATAAATAGAAGACATTATGGTGTTAAAAGGTGAAAACAACAGATGGTTCCATAAAAAATGTAATAGATGTTAGCTTATGTGATGAAGGGAAATACTCAAATCACATCAAAATGATAAACATTTATGAAGTAGAAAAAGAACAAATGGAAAGAACTCTTAAAATCTAAATCATCATTATATAAATATTAAAATGTTATTTATTTGATATTTATTAATTGGATAGTTCAATATTTACAAATATGTAATTAAAACAGTGTAAAATTACTTAAAAATAAACTGTAATGTCAAAAGGTATATTTGTTCAACCAAAAACACATTTTAATCCCAGAAATAATCAAGAAATATTATTTAATTATCTTGTTTAATTGATGATTAATCTAATCATTGAACTATATATTTAGAAAATATTGATGTATAAAATTATAATTAACTATGTGAATTCTAGTAATGAACCATTTATAATGTGTGAAGCTATGAGATCGGTAAGGATGAGGAAATAACAAACCTATAAATCATAAATTAAATTCTAATAAAGGATCCAAAAATGATTTTATTCAATATAGGAATAAAAATTCGGAGTTGAATGATCAAGATCAATTTTTAGTTCTGCAGATCATATATTACTAGAGTATAAATTCAATGTTGGTCAGAGTGGATACTCAAGAGGGGGGGTGAATTGAGTTCCAATTAAAATTTCAGTAAAAAAGATATCTATTGTAAAATCCCCCAAATTGAATAATAAGATAAACTGTAGTGAATTGATAAAGAGTGAATGGTTTCAATTAGCTTATCAAAGATTGATTATTTCTCAGTTAACTTAATCTGAAGATTGATTAACTTTTGAAACTAACTTACTGGCTAACAAAATTTATAAACACATGCCAGTTTAACTATCAGAGTTACTTTAAAATTGATTTGTATTTAAAGTACGTAGTAGAAGAATATTTAAAATAGTTCAAAACAAAATAAACAAGCATAGCAGTTTAATCCAAGAGGTTCAGTCTCAAACTGAGACTTAGTCCTCTCAAATAATTTATATAAACTTTGATCCACACCCTGGATCAGGGTTAACAATAGTACAAAGACTATCCAGGTCCAAATACCTCTACCAAAATTCTTCATGGGAAAATAAAAAAATAGCAAACAGGCTATCCAGGTCACACTTGACCTCTACCACAATCCATAGTGGAATACAAGAGTATAGGTAAAAGATTGTGTGAGGATTTAGAAATCCTCCAGTTCAGCATAGGAGATAGTGTGTGTCTAAAAATACAGAGAACACACACTGCTCAAAAATATAAATAAATGAAACACAGTAACTCTAAACAAGTATACAAGAGTTTATAAGTCTCTATGTGTTGTGAGTGAAGCTCTAGAATCCTTGGATTGATGCAGATGAGGTTTTGAGTCCTCTGGTTTTTGTCAAGAAACAGAGTGTTGGTTTTTTGACTTCCAATGTAGGAGTTCTGCTCGAGTTAGAGGGTGTTTTTTGTAACACTTGAGCTTCTTCTTTAAAACTTCTACTTGATGTGTATGAATGTTCTTTGAGTTCTTCTCATGTTCTTCTTTATGATTTTTTTTGCTTCAGGTGTCACACACTTTCATGTATATTCCTCTATCTTTTCTTCATTAGCATGATCATCCTTTTATACCTTGAGCTCCGGAAATGGGAATGATTAACTTTTTACATGTATGAGGTACAATTCCTGAAATTCCAACCACTATCATTAATTAATATCAAGTGCATTAAAGACATCAAATATGACCGTTTCTAAATAAACAAATATAAATAGAGTTCAGAGAAATGGTGACAGATTTCCACCAGTAGATCTTATTATCAGTGAGCTTGAATCAGTAGCTCTTCTGTATTGGTAGATATTATCCACTATTATGGTAGCTCTATGTATCGGTAGATCTTGGCATCAGTAGCTTCATTGTAATGGTAGCTCTTTTATATCGGTGGACTATGTATCAGCAGACTTGTATCGGTATACTTTATCTTTCTGTATCGGTGGACTTTGTATCGGTAGCTCTCTGTCTGTCTGTTTGCATCGGTAGAATGTATTGGTAACTATATACCAATGAACTTGTGTCATAGGAAGCATGGTATATCAGTGACCTTTAAATATCGATAGACTATGTACCGGTAGGTTGGTATCCGTCAACTTGTGCATACCGGTAGACTTATTCTATCGGTAGCTCTTCTTCTATAGGTAGCTATTATGCATATCAGTGAACTTATCCATATCATTAGAATTTTGTACCAGTGTACTTAGCTTTATCAGTATCTGTGTATCTATTTGTCTGTATCAGTAGCTATGTGCATACCGGTGGACTTAACACATATCTGTTCTATGCAAAACATATCCAGATTGAGATAGAATTATTTTAAAGTATGTATAAACATAGGTAAACATTTATTAACATATTCCAATGATTATTTTGATATTTTTATCAACTTAATAGTAGGATTACATAGATTGAAAGAATTAATATATAGATTAACATTATTTGGGATTATCAAAACATATTAAAAGATAATTGAGATTATCAAAACAGGTGAGGTCAACAATCTCCCCCTTTTTGATAATCAAAATTTATGATACTATAATCCAAAAATAATTAGTAAAGTATTAGTATAAAATACAATTGGTCTTACTTCTCAGTGTGAGTAATGACATTTCCAAATGTGATATTTTAAAAGTATCAGAGGATATAGTTTTAAATGAAATTCTATTAGAGGTAATAATATAAACAATATACTAGAGTTACAAAACAAATGTATCAGAGAATAGATTATTAAATGAAAATGTATCAGAGGGATGAAACAACAGTATCATAGATATACAAAAAATGTATCAGAGGTAAAAATATAAAATATACCTAAGGGAAATGTATTATGATCATAAAATATAATGATTCTTCATATCAGTTCTCCCCCTTTGTATTATTTCTCCCCCTTAGATATTATTTCTCCCCCTTTGTGAATAGAAAAAAGTGGAACAAAAAGGAAATACTGGAAAAAGAGAAGTAATAGAAGGTAAAATAGAGAATGAAAGAATTTATATATTACTTGAGGAAAAAATACATAGAAATACAGAAGTGAGCCAAAAAGAATACTAGTGATTCCCATCAAAGGTCCTAGCCTCTAATCAATCCACCTCTTGAATGTCAACTTTGGATTTGGATTTGGGTTCAGAGGTAGACTCAGGCTGGCTAGCTTCAATATAAGGCTTGGTAATGCTAGAAACCACGACTGGTGGTTGAGAAATAGAGACTCTTCCTGGCATGTAGTGGGTACTCCTTTGTGTGATCATAGGAGTGAAGCTGCGAATTGATTGGACTGGAGTCATCTGAGGAATGGAGTCAGACCAAGAAGAGGTAAGCAGAGCTGGAGGTGCAATAATAGGAGTACTATCTACATGAAAAAATGGAAGCAACAGATTCCTAATGTCTATTATGATCCCTCCGCCTCTTTCCATACCATAAATGAAGTCATCCTTGTTCTTCATAAATTTATCTATAGCAGGAGTCAACTCCCTCAGCTTGCTTACTTGTTCTTTGAAATCTTGAGTGACTGGGGTAGCTTCATGTTTTCTTACATAAGATTGAAATGGTTGTTGAGCTGATGCTTGGTATAAACTCTTTGGAAATAGTAATCCACTTTGTCTTTTACCTCTTTCTGAGAAGCAGTGGATTCTCTCATAAAATTCTAAACAAGTTTTACAATATCCCTAGTGGTAGTCACCACTTGGGTCAAGGTAACAGAGTCTACAGAGTCACTGGTAGAAGAAAGTCCAATCTCTTCTCTCATCACAGCTCGAATCTAATCAATATCTAAATAAGGCTTGGTAGAACTCAGAGGTGAAACAGTAAAGTCTACTGTTTCCTTAAACGATTTATTCATCCCACTTATGCGATTTTTCACAAGAGAGTCATGAGTGTTGAGATGCTGCTCCATGGACTTATTAAATACCTCAAAAACATCCACAAAATGCCTTACTACACCTTTAATGTAACTGATATCACCACTCATTTGAGCTTGAGAACTACTCAAGGTAGTTAGAGAAGCAACATACTGCTTTAAATCAACAACAACTCCTGTTCATCTCTTAATCTGAGAATGACACACTCTTATCTAATTCATCATCTCTGTCACAGGGCCTAACACTATACACCCAAGATAGAGTTCTAAAGGTTTTTCCATTTTTCTCAGTTATTCAATAAAATATCTATTTAAATATGCAACACAAACAATCCCAGTGTTCTTTAACTCATCCTTGAATTATTCAAGATTAGCCTTAGTAACCAGATTGTCAGGCACAACTATAGGTGCTCTTTAGGTCACAATACTATCCACAAAATCTTTCATAACAGATTTAATGGATGATGTTAAAGAGGTTTCCATTCATCTAATCTCTTCTACAAACAAGGACTAAAGATCCGATTTCAACTAATCTAGATCATATTTTCTTACCACATCCTCAGGTAAAAACTTATAAAAGCTATTATAGTCAACTTGTGGTCTATTGATGGGTGTCTCATCTTCAGAATTAGGATAGTCCAACCCATAAACTAAAAAACCTGGGTCTTCTACCTAGTCTGTAATTCCATCAGCTACTGAAACCTTGCCAAGTCTAGTTGGATGCTCCCCCTCAACTACTGCATTCTCTAGTATATGTATAGGAATATAACCCTCAATAGCTAGGTCATCCTCAGAAGAATCCTCTACAATAATCTCCATTTCTCCAATAGTAGGATGTTCCTTAGGAATAGGTGTAGTTCTATGTATTCCAAAAATATCCTTTGTAGGCATTGAGGAGTGCCCAATCAGTGGACTGAGACTCAAGTAGGCAGAAAAAGATGCTTCAGTTTCATATCCATCTTCTTCCTCATTATCTAGAGCAGGTTGGTCTTCCTTATTAACAAGGGCTTCTTCATTGCTTATTCCCAGCACTATTTCCTTTATAGATTATACAACTTCAGCAACTGGACTTGGAGGAAAATCCAGATCCCTTTCATCAGCTATAGAGGTATCTTATTCATCAGTATCATCACTATAATGAGGTTCCTCTTCATCAGGTCCCAGACCTAGATACCTCACATCCTTAGGTCTAGAAGGATGATCTATAAGATTAAACTTATCATACAACTTCCTATAATCACTGAACCATTCTCTTTTCCATGGATTCCAATTGATCTACATGTATTTAAAAACAGTGCTTGTGATGAAAAAATTGTTCCATACAACCACAATCTCATCCTGAGACTCAGCCACACCTATTACCTTTATCATCACAGAGAACATCTTTGCAAAGAATAGAGCACTAGTTTTTGATTTTGGCCGGGTCATATCTTCAATCTGAATCCTCAACAGTTTACACAGATTCACCATAACTCCATGTCTTAATTGATGTAGTAAATAAATGTCTTGGTATTTCATATTTTCAAAGTCCCTTCTTCTTGGACATAGCACATGTTGAATGAACTTGAATAGTAACCGATTCTCTCCATCCATTTCTGTAGAAACTACCTTTCTTGGTGTACCATATCCTGTTAATACTTCCAAAGCAACTTCATATTCAAAGATGTCACTGGTAGGAGGTACTGATTTGGAGAAACATCCAAAATCTCTTTCATGTGGAACTTTCAGGCACTCAGCCTACTCAATAGAAGAAAAAGCTATTTCCTTGCCATTCACTACTAAACCCATTCTATTCTCATCTTCTAATTTCCCAAAGTGAACAAAATCATAGAATTATTTTACCAGATTCAGATAATTTGGACCATTGTTATTCAAGAAGCACTCTACACATTTCTAGTCCTCCAGTACTTCTAGAACTAAAGATTTACTGGTCATCAACCATTCTATGCATAGATCTTTATCAACTACTATTTCCCTTTGAATGAGATACAAATTTTTAGGTTTCTTCACTTCAATTCCACCATTAGACTCTCCTTTGAGTCTCTTGGCATTTGGCTCATCACCCTTTTCACTGACTGATGGTCTCTTCACTAATGCCATTTTGCAAATCGTGAGGCTTAGTGTTCGAGAGAAACACAGGTTTGGGAGCTAAGGCTTGAAGGTAAATGGTTTGAGGTGGATCAAGATGAGGTTAAGACATATGGGTTATCATTTAATAATCACAAAATAAATAAATAAAACATAATAAGTAAAATATAAATGATATAGATTCCGGCAGTTAAAGATAAAAAATTTTAAAAAAGCACAATCCTAACGGTAATACATACAGGTGAGGATTCCTAATGGTGAGGTATATCAGTGACGTTCAATAACAATGTGGTATCTAATGGTGAGGTTCATACCAGTGAGGTATAACAGTGAGGTTCATACTGGTGAGGTATAACAGTGAGGTGCATACCGGTGAGGTATAACAGTGAGGTTCATACCGGTGAGGTATAACAGTGAGGTTCATACCGATGAGGTATAACAGTGAGTATTTGGCTAACGGTGTGGTTTGGTTTCTACAAAGTCTATCATTCCTAACTCATGTCTAATGTAACTTAACCTATCTGAACTTAAGGGATTGGTGAAAATGTCATCTAATTGATGTTCAGTACCTATGAATTCAAGAGTAATATCACCTTTTTGGTAATGATCTCTCAAAAAGTGGTTCCTTACATCAATGTGTTTAGTCCTAGAGTGAGACATGTGGTTCATAGAGGTGTTAATTGCACTAGTGTTGTTACAGTTTATAGATACATGTCTAAATTGATATCCGTAGTCCAACAAAGTGTGTTTCATCCACATAATTTGTGCACATCAACTACCAGCAGCTATATACTCTACTTCAGCTGTATACAATTCAACTGAATTCTTTTTCTTACTACACCAAGATTCTAGGGATCTTCCCAATAAATGACATGTTCCAGATGTGCTTTTTCTATCCAACTTACGACCAGAAAAATCAGCATCTGAAAAACATATTTACTCAAAAGATTGTCCATTTGGATAAAAAAACCTAAATTTGCAGTATGTTAATGATATTTGGAAAATTCTTTTAACAACAAGAAAATGGGATTCTTTAGGATTATCTTTAAATCTTGCACACATACATACAATAAACATAATTTTCGGTTGACTAGCAGTAAGGTAAAGCAGACTCCCTATCATACATCAGTAGTTGGTTTGATCCACTGGCTTTCCAGTTTCATCAGCATCCAACATACAAATAGTACTAATAAGAGTATCACTTTCCTTAATACAATCTAAACCAAAATGTTTTAAAATATCCTTTGTATATTTATTTTGATTTAAAATAATACTATTTTCATTTTGAAAAACATAAAATCCAAGAAAGTATTTGAGTTCTCCCATTAAACTCATTTCAAATTCATTTTGCATACTCTTTAAAAAATCAATACACAAATCATTTTTAGAAGATCCAAAAATAATATCATTAATATAGATTTGTACTATCAAAACATATTTATAAATTCTTTTAATAAAGAGAGTTGGATAAGCAATTTCTTTAGAACAAAATTTTGAAATAACAAAACTAAGTCTATCATACCAAGCTCGTGAAGCTTGTCTAAAACTATATAAAGCATTAGAAAGTTTAAAAACATGATTTGGAAAATGAGGATTAGTAAATCCAGGTGGTTGTTCAACAAAAACATCTTCAATTATAAAACCATTTAGAAAAGCACTCCATTTGATATAACTTGAAATTCAGATGAGCAACATAGGAACGTAGAATCATAATAGTTTCTAATCTAGCTACAAGTGCAAAGGTTTCCTCATAGTCTATTCCTTTTTCTTGACTGTACCCTTGTACAACTAGCCTTGCTTTATTTTTAATTATGTTTCCTAATTCATCAACTTTATTTCTAAAAACTCATTTAGTGCCTATGGTTAAAGTTTCCATAGGTATGTCCACTAATTCCCAGACATTGTTTCTTTCAAATGGATTTAATTATTCTTGCATAAAAATTACCCAAAATTCATCATTGATTGCATCCTTGATATTTTTATGTTATAAATGTGAAAGAAAGGCTTGATTTTCAACCTGATTTCTTAGAGAATTTCTAGTCTGTGTCCCTCTATCAAGATTACCTACATCAACATCTAAAGGATGGTTCTTTAGAACCCTAGTTGATCTAGTAAATATAGGGCTTGAAAATTCCGTTTCTTCTCTAGGTTCGGGTTCATCAAGATCAGATTCTAGAATATTTCTAGAACTTTTTATCATTGAAATAGGTTCACTGATTTTATCATTAAGGTCCAGAACAGACAGATCTTCTTCAAGATTCTCAAGAGAAGACTTCGGTTCATGCGGACCAGTTTCATCAAATTTGATGTGAATGAATTCTTCCACCCATTTGGTTCTTTTGTTAAAGACTCTATAATATTTACTAGTTATATAGTAACCTATAAAGATTCCCTCACCACTTTCAGAAGACAATATTTCAAGCTTATCCTTAGTTTTGAGAATAAAGACATTGCAACCAAAAATTCTGGAGTAACTTACTTTAGGTTTCCTATTATTCCACAGTTCATAAGGGGTATTCTTAAGAAAAAGTCTAATTAAGACTCTATTTATAATATAACAAGCTGTATTCATAGCTTCAGCCCAGAAATAAATAGGTACTTCATATTCATTGGGCATAGTTCTTGCAATTTCATGAAGGGTTTTATTCCTTCTTTCTACTACACCATTCTGTTGAGGTGTCCTAGGGGCAGAAAAGTTGTGACTATAGACATTGTGTGAGTAGTAAGATTAAAACTCATGATTTTCAAACTCACGACCATGATCACTTCTTAATTCCTTAATCTTAAGTCCACTATGGTTTTCTACAGACTTGGAGTATTTAATAAAGTAAGAGCAAGCTTCACTTTTGTGAGCTAAAAAGTATACACAAGAATATCTAGAAAAGTCATCTACTAGAACATAAACATAGTTCTTTCCATTTAAACTAGAAACTATAGAAGTTCCAAACAAGTCCATGTGAACCATCTCGAGAGGTTGAGAAGTTGAAACTTCTTTCTTTAATTTGAATGAAACTTTATGTTGCTTTCCCTTTTGACAAGGAGTGCAAACTTTGTCTGTTGGGAATTTTAGTTGAGGTTGGTATCTAACTATGTTTTTATTATTTAGTTTCATAAGTGAATATATATTGCTATGTTCTAATCTTCTGTTCCATAGCCAAGATTCTTTATGAATAACATTTAAACAAGTAACCTTTTGTTTGGCTAAAGAATTTAAATCCACACCATATACATTTTCATTTCTCAAAGTAGTAAATACCAAAGAATTTTTAGATTTAAAAAAATTACAAGCATCATTTTCAAATTTAAAATTGAAACCATCATCACACAACTAAGAAATACTTAACAGGTTGTATTTTAATCGATCAAAAAATAATACTTTAGAAATTAACACTGAATCAGTGTTACTAATCTGGCCTAAGCAGATGATTTTTCCTTTTGAATTATCACCAATGGTGACATGTCATCCATCAACCTTGATTATGTTCTCGAAGCATGAAAAATATCCTGTCATATTCCTTGAAAATACACTGTCCAAGTACCATGTCTTCCTACAAGAGCTCTTCAACCATGTTTCCAACAAAAGATGTTTAAACAGAAAATGGTTTTGGTACCCAGATCTTCTTGGGTCCAAAGAGGTTAGAAAGAAAAACATTTGGTACCCATATTTGTATAATGGGTTTCATTTAATCAATATATTAAAATGGCTTTTGAAGATAAAAATTGTTTGATCTGTAACTATGTGAATAGCTAGTTGAAGCATATGAATTTCCAGAACTAAAACTAATAGTATTCTGTCCAAATTTAGGAATAAATCTATATTTAGTAATCTATCTCTGTCCAGGATGATAGCCTATTTCAGTGGTATATTTTGGTGCAACGTGTTTTCCTAACATTTTTGTAAGTGTATCTATTCCATTCGTGAATTTATCTAAGTCCTTACTTAATTTCTCATTAGATAATTTCAGTTTAGTATTTTCCTTGAGTAATTGAGCATTATTTTCCTTTTCTCTATCAAGTGCAGATTTAACAGAGCTGGTCAAAGCATGCGGTTTCTTCAAGGCCTTATACATGTCCTTAAATTCATTACAGATTTCTTCTATTATATTGCAATATTCTAATAATTCTTCACTAGACATATTTTCCGATTCAGAATCATAATCAACTCAAGAATAATATGAATTTAAAGCAGGAGTATCCAATGTTACCTTATATGTGTTTTTCATGAAACACATGTTAGCATGATTTTTTTCAGAGTCAGAAGCTTCAGACTCACTTGTGCTGTCTTCTCAAGCACTCCATGTTGCCTTCATGGATTTCTTATATTTTTTGTCATTGTTGTTGTATTTCTTATTGAGATTTAACTTTGGACAGTCAGCCTTAATGTATCCTTTCCTTTTGCATTCATAACACACTATCTCATCATCCTTATCAACATTCTTCCAATCTTTCTTCAACTGAACTCTTTGGTAATTCTTACCCTTATAAGTTGGTTTTTGAAAAATTTATTCTTCCTATAGAATTTCTTGAATCACCTGGATATTTGAGCCATCTCTTCAACACTATCAGAATCTGAACATCCACTTGTTGAGCTTTCAGTAGGTATGTGAACTTTCTCCTTGTCCTTGATCTTTGAGGAAGTGGACTTAAATTCCACTGGATTTTTCTTTGGTACATCATCTTCATCTTTGATTACCTTTAGCTCTTCTTCATAAATCATCAACATATCAATCGAATCCTTAACAGGTAGTGAACTTATGTCACAAGATTATCTTATTGAAACTAATGTGCCTCTCCATCTTTCTGGCAGACATATTAGTATCCTCATGATTTTCTCTTTTGCAGGAATATCTTTTCCAAGTGATCTCATTGTATTTACAATTTCGTTGAACCTGAGATATATGTCAGAAATAGGTTCACTAGGAATTATTTTAAAATTATCATGCTTAATAGTATATGTATTCAATCTCATTTCCTTAACATTGGTTGTTCCCTCATGGGAAATAACCAATGTATCCCAGATTTCATAAGCAGTTTCACAAGAAGATATTTGACTAAGTTCTTCATCTCCTAACGCACAATACAAGGCATTCATTACTTTACAATTATTATTGAAAACAGTTTTTGTAGGTTCATCCCAAGTAGTTCTTTCAGTTATTTGAATCTTATACTAAGTCTCTATTGCAGTCCAGATATCAAAATCCATACTTTCTAAATGAATTATCATTTTCATTTTCCATTGTGCATAATTAACACCATTAAAGAAATGTGGCATGTTGGTTGGAGAACCTTCTAATATATTATCCATAATTATAGTTCAAAAAATATATTTAAAGAGATAAAATTTATAACTAATAGAAATTTATGATCTTTAAGGAACAACTAAAATCACAGTTGAAAAATAGAGTGTTCGGAAATCCTTTATTAATAACCTACCTCTGATACCAAATGTTGGGTAGAGTGGATACTAAAGAGGGGGGTGAATTAAGTTCCAATTAAAATTTATGTTAAAAATATATCTATTGAAAAATCCCCCAAATTTAATAATACGCTAAATTGTAGTGAATTTATAAATCTTGAAAGGTTTCAATTAGTTTCTCAAATATTGATTATTTCTCAGTTAACTCAATCTAAAGATTGATTAACTTTTGAAACTAACTTACTGTCTAACAAATGTTATAAAAACATTCTAGTTTAACTATCATAGTTACTTTAAAATAGATTTTTATTTAAAGTACTTAGCAATGGAATATTCAATATAGTTCAAAACAAAATAAACATGAACAACAGTTTAAAACAAGAGGTTCAGTCTCAAGCTGAAACTTTGTCCTCTCAAATAATTTATATAAACTTTGATCCACACCCTAGATCAGGGTTAACAACAGTACAATAACTATCTAGGTCCAAATACCTCTACCACAGTTCTTCATGGGGAAACAAAAAACAATAGCACACATGCTATCTTGGTCACACTTGACCTCTACCACTGTCCACAATGGGATACAAGAGTATAGGGAAAAGATTGTGTGAGGATTTAGAAATCCTCCAGTTCAGCATAGGAGACAACGTGTGTCTAAAAATACAGAGCACACACATTGCTCAAAAATGTAAATAAATGAAACACATTAGAGATAAACAAGTAGAGATAAGTTTATAAGGAACTATGTATTGTGAGTGAAGCTCTGGACTCCTTGGATTGTTGTAGATGAGTTTTTGAGTCCTTCTCGGGTTTTTTTTCAAAAAAAAGTGTCATTTTTTTGACTTCTAGTGTAGGAGTTTTGCTCGAGTCAGAGGGTGTTCTTTGTAACACATGAGCTTCTTCTTTGAAAACTTCTGCTTGATGTGTATGAATTTTCTTTGAGTTCTTCTCGGGTTCTCCTTTATGATTTTTACTTCAGGTGTCACACACTTGAATGTATATTCATCTATATTTTCATTAATAGCTTGATCTTCCTTTTATACCTTGAGCTCCGACAATGGGAAGGATTACCTTTTTACAGGTACGAGGTACCATTCCTAAAATTAGAACCACTATATTTAAGTAATAGTAGGTGCATTAAAAACATCAAATATGACTGTTTCTAAAAAAACAAATAATAATAGAGTTTAGAGAAATGGTGACTGGTTTCCATCGGTAGCTCTTAGTATCAGTGAGCTTGTATTGGTAGCTCTTCTGTATTGGTAGCTGTTATCCTTTATAATGGTAGCTCTATGTATCAGTAGCTCTTGGTATTAGTAGCATCTTTCTAATGGTAGCTATTTTATATCAGTGGACTATGAATCAGCAGACTTGTATCAGTAGACATTGCCTTTCTGTATCAGTGGAATTCGTATCGGTAGCTGTCTGTCTGTCTATTTGTATCGGTAGCCTGTATAGGTAACTATGTTCCAGTGACCTTGTGGAACATGATGGTTAGTCTATCAGTGACCTTTACTTATTAGTAGACTATGTATTAGTAGGTCTGTATCAGTCGACTTGTCCATACCTGTAGACATATTCCATCAGTATCTCTTCTTCTATCGGTAGCTGTTAAGCATATCGGTGATCTTATCCATATCATTAGACTTTTGTACTGGTGTACTTAGCTTTATCAGTAGCTGTGTATCTGTTTGTCCATATCAGGAGCTATGTGAATACCGGAGGAATTAACACTTATATGTTATATGAAAAACATATCCAGATTGAGTTAGAATTATTTCAAAGTATGTATAAATATAGATAAACATTTATTAACATATTCTAATGATTATTTTGATATTTTTATCAACTTAATAATATGATGTCATAGATTGAAAGAATTAATATATAGATAAACATTATTTGGGATTATCAAAGAATATTGAATCATAATTGAGATTATCAAAATAGGTGAGGTCAACATTCAAGATGAAGGACCATTAATAGAAACATGAATAATAAAGGATGTTATTCACTGGACAAGATTAAGAGATAACTGATTTGAAAGTTTAATTGAATGATTTAAATACAACATTGAAATGTTTTAAAAAGATAAATATATTGTAATAAAATATAATTCATAAAAATAATACAAAATAATAAATACTTAATTTCATTTTATTATTGTAAAAATATAATACTGATTGTTTTTTTGAAGCTTTAATTTATAATATGTGAATTAATTTTTCTATAATTGGATATTGGAAAAATGGATTAATTTTTTTTTTTAAAAATTTATTATTAAATTGAATTATTTAGATCTAGGGTCACATAATAAACATTATTGAATCCAGATATTAAACTTAGAGTGATTATATCAAAGAATTAAATGTTACATTTTCAAATTATTATCTATTTTATGGTTTTATATTTTGTTATATTATTTGAACAAATGAAAAGAGATTATTAAATTTATTTAATTTATAAAGTAATAAATCAATATATAATGGTGGATAAATTAGGGGAAATCAATGAAATATAATGTTTTGATATGGCATTATTTTTTTCTTATTCAATTCTTTTCTGATATCAAATTTTTTCCCCTTATAGTAGTATTATTTTTGAAAATAACGACATGGGAGGTTTTTTTGGATGTCATGTTCTCTTGTATTAATTTGGTGATTGACATGAATTTTTGTTGAATAATAATGGGTGATAAAAGTAATCCTAGAAATATTATATTAGAAGATACATGGGATTTTATATTAAAAAATAAGTCAAACATTGTATTTATTATTATTTTTTAAACGGGGGAGATTGATGGGTCAAATGAAAATTTTGTTTACATTGTTTTCAAAAATAAAAAATATAATATACCAAAATATAATATATTTTTAAATGTATTAAATGTATTTTTTTATGTTTATAATAAATATCCTTTTACAATACAATGATCGAATCATATGTGTACATTTAAGTGAATATATTAAAAAAATTATGTTGGTGGGAAGAGTTGAACATATCGAATGATATATAATGGGGATAAATACATAAAAAGATATTGAGTTCCATCTAATTTAGTAGAAACTAAACACAATGAATAGAGAAATCATACATTTGATTTTTTTTATAATGGATGTGTATAAATACAACTAGAGCCTATGTGGAAATGGATAACATAAAAATATAATTTATCCAATACCTTATAACCTAGATGATTTCTTATAAATACCTATCTCTTAGATCTCTTTAAATTGCATTTTTTCTTTAAATTTATTTTAATTATTTTGTATTTTTGTATATGTTTTAACTGAAATGTTCATATCATTTTAATTTTATTCATTCATTTTATGATCAATAAAATAGATGACCTTTCAAGCAAGGAATATTGTTTTTACTATGATTAAGATTGATGGATTCTGATGACAAGGAGTCAACTCCATTCCAATAGGGTTATATTCGATAATTCATAGAGTTATTGAGAGTTTCTATATTTAATTATGGTGATTGTGGGATTTTAGGGATAATAAGAT
This sequence comes from Viscum album, assembly GCA_963277665.1. Lineage (NCBI taxonomy): Eukaryota > Viridiplantae > Streptophyta > Magnoliopsida > Santalales > Viscaceae > Viscum > Viscum album. The sequence continues at coordinate 761,749,431 of OY728119.1, read as the reverse complement.
TGATCACATCTTATATGGTTATAATGAGGGAGTCTTAGGGGGATTGATATTTCCTATTTCTAATATTTGTGATTGAGATATTCAATGTAATTGAAAACATATATTGTCAAATACAGAATTATGTAAAGAAACATCCAGGCTCTGAAGTGGGATAAATAAGATGTGGTTTTTATATATTGATACATATTTATAATAAATAAATATTTCTATGATTTAAACTTTTTTAGTAAATACCATCATTAATTATTTTTCATTTTATTATTTGAATTTTTGTCTATTTTGTTATACTGAATTATATTTTTTACTTAGTCTTTATTTTTAATCATATAGTGTTTATTTTTTGATAAAAATTTTTGGAAGACATTTTAATTGTCTAATATAATATATTTTATATTGGTTGGGAATAATATTTTTTTTATATTTAACACTTGAGTGTGATAAAAATATTTAGATGGGGTTTTAACAAGAAATTACCCCCTTAATGTAGTGTCATATCTCTCTACCCTTCGTGGACAACTGATATCACATTGATAAATTACAATAGAATATGAAATATACTCCTATATAAATTAAATTTACCATAAAAATATCTATCTTCATTTATCTTTAGGGTCTTCCACCACTTGGTGAGGACTTGATATTTTTTTAAAACTTTCAAATTGGATTGATACCATTTTAAAATCTAAAATATATTTTTTTAACTCATTAAATCCAAAGCATGATTTATACCACATATAATTCATTATCCTAGTATTAATTTCCATGATAATATTCAATACATTTTTTTCATTGTTGATAATTCATATCAAATATTATCATGTTTTTTATGACATGATTTAAAAATAGATTGACCGTTTTATCTGAGTGACTTTTTTTTTTCAAAACCAACTCATTGTCTTATATTTGAATTTAACATAACTAGTGTAGGATTCCAACACTAGGTGTTTCATTATATCTAATATCAATTAAATTAGTCAATATAGGGTTAATAAAAGTTCCATTAAAATAAAATTTAAATTTTAGTTGATCAACTATTTTTTGGATATTATTCCCATATTATTAAGAACTAATGATCAAACATTTGATAATTTACATTCACATGAAAGATCATTGAATCTCAAGAACATATTTAGAAATTTGAAATTCATAATACATAAATATTTAATTATATTTACCAACACTAGGATAAATCCAAGTAGTATACATTTCTTATTAATTTAGGGATCTAAAATCCACTACAATTATAAGGTTTTAGTGGGTAAAATATGTTTTTAAATTGTCCTATCACCAATGATCAACAACAACGCAATTTTTAATGGAATAGATCAATACCTCCAATGATTTACTCCCTTCTCATATTTAATAAACTTCCCAGTAATATATTTATGTATATACTAGTAGTATAGTAACATAGGGATTAATATGCATGGATATTACATATCTTAGATGAATATTCATTACATTGTACTAACATGAGCCAATGGACTATAGTATTTAGTGCCTCTAGAATATTGTAATACATTATTCTATTCTAGTGAAATATTTTAAATATGTTCATTAGAGATCTTTCACTTTGTCACTCATACTTGAAATATTTATTCATAACCTAGGTAAATGAAACATTGGAAAGAGGGACCTCAGATGCTCAATGATGGTAACCATTATATATATATCAATATAGATTCACATGAATGAATAAAATATGAATAAGGGCATATGATTATGAACATATATTTCAAGGTTCATACCCAAACTTTCAAATACGATAAACATGTTACATGAGATAAAGATTGACAGTTCATAAAGAATGAGTTTGAAGATTATCACGAACAAGGACAATGAGACTATATCATTTCCATATGATATATATTTATGAAATACACATCCTCTTATACCATTATTAATGTATATATATAGAAACAGTTTAACTAATTATGTTAAGGAAATGAAATCAGGCCCTTACATAAACTTATGAACATGAAACCTAGTCCACACATAACATTTTAAAAATCTAATCAGTTTCATGTATGACATAATAATAGTCCAGGTTCACTCCCTTTACTATAAACATATTGGATTTGGACACACCTATCTTCAATTATGAATCCAGACACATCAACTTCTCAATATAGACTAATACACACCTATATCCCATTTGAGATTAGAACATAACTATTTCCCATTTTTAATCTAGAAACAATTGTTTCCCATTATGGATCATGTCTGTCAACTTGTATCCCATAAATATATCATGAGATATAATTATGTAATCAATTTAGTAGTAATGTCACGCCCTAACATACCCTTAAACTGGTAGCAGAACCGGTCGCAACAAGAAATCAAGGGCATCTCCCCATACGCTTAAGGATGCTGACTAGTAGTGAGGGTCTAAGGATAGTTATAGTAGAGACTATACCCTCATATGAAGTGTACACAGCGGTAACAAATATTATACTCAGACAACAGCTAAAGAAGATGTATGAAATAATCAACTGGACAATGAAAATGGCCAACACAAATTTATAAAATTCATGCATTTCATGGTGATACATATCAGAAATCAATAAAAAAACTACATGCTCTACATCGCAGTTAAAAAATGACGAAAAGACTCAAAATCTCCTAGGGTTATCTCCACAAATATCCCAAGATCTCACTTAGTTCCTTTATCGCAACTCCCAAGTACAAGTAAAGAACCACAAGAAAATTCTATAGTCCTGCAAACTATTAATGTCTACTCGGGTACCCTAGTGCAATTACGAAAAAAGAGGGTGTGAGATATAAATCTCGGTAGTCTAGGACCATCAATTTTCAAGGTAAAAATATATAATAAAACATTAATAAATAGTGTGTAGTTATATTAAAGTGATAAAAAACTGAATAAAAAACCAACAACCTATTCAGGTTCCAAAAGGACACCTGACAACAATACCTTAATTGGCCTGTAGCTAAAATAAGAGTCTATATAAGAACCATAATAGATTATTTATCAAGAATAAATATATATTAACACTTTATAAAATATCCTCTACATAATAATTTATTATCTCCAAGGTTCCCAGGGTTATTCGTACCTTAATACTAACATCAGCTCATGTTAGAGCTGAAAATGTTCCCTAGGTAATACCATAACTTAGTACCTTCTTCGACTCATTCCTTAGTTTAAATTATTTTCATCTCAATCATTTATTTAATTAATCACATTAACATATGTGTGACTCACATATCTAGGTCATTTTATAATTCATTATTTCCATTCATTTGGGGATGAATGCCATGTCAAAACCCCCGAATCTCAATCGGTGTAGATTTACATGTCTCACACTCCACTTTCTAAATTAGTGTCGATCAATATGCCTCACACTCCACTTTCTCAATCGGTGCAAATCTCATTGTCTCACACCAGAATTTCTCAATTGGTGTATATCGCCAGGTCTACAACCTCATATCGCAAGTGCTTGCATCAACTATTGGGGAAGAATTCCATGTATGCTGCCCCAACATAACAATTAGTCTAGAGATCTAGGTCTAGCACAAACTTTATCAATCGTCCTAGAATGCCATGTCTAACACATAACCCATCACAGTAATTAATTAATTCCTACGATAATTAATCCAAGATCAATACTTAATTCATCATGAATTCTCTATACCCATTCCCTTACTAATACAATGTTTAGTAAAATACAAAAAAATCAATTAGTTAACACCACAATTAACTAATTCTACAATTCCATTAATTAATTCATCAATCTATTAATATATCAACAGAAATCGTGTTCTATAATTAATTCTTCACAACTAATTATATAGTCAAAACCTCAACTTGTCCTAATTCATCACATAATTAATTATCTTAATCAACTTCAAGGAATATAATTAATCAACCATCAATTGTCTCAACATAGTCAATTCAAAATCTCATAATTAATCCCCCAATTAATTGTCTACACTAAAATCTCAAGCTCATAATTTATCCAAAATTAATTATTTCATTCTAAATATCATCATTCCATAATTAATTTCCATAATTTATTATCTAAATAATTACTCAAAAAGAACATAATTTATCAACCATTAATTATCTCAATATATCCAAAAACACATCATAATTAATCCCCTAATTAATTATCTCAATTATGAATTTCAATATCTCATAATTAATCCTCCGTTTAATAATCTCAATTACCAATCTCGAAGAACACAACAAATTAAAATTTTAATTTACTCAATATGACCCACTCATTAATTAATAATTAATCCTCAAATTAATTATCTCAATTTGAATTTTCATGGCACATAATTAATTTAAAATTAATTACCTCAACTGATCTCACCGAGTACTCATAATTAACACTTAAATAAATTGTGTTAACATGTAAGGGAGGCAATAGAAAAACACATATCACCATGTTAACAGACATATCAGTCTATCAAATTGTTTTTATCTTTATGGTTGCACACCTTAATTGTGGGGTTTTATTTCCAAAAAATGATATTTTAATCGAACAAATAATTTAATACCAATAAGAAAATCATTCTGTAATTGTAGTCAAATTGATCTTCAATAGTAATTTAACAACTACTGCATTTTATAAATTTGGGAAACGTTGAGGACCCTACCTCAAGGAATTGGCTGAGCCAATGATTTTTAACATAACTATCCTCTTGATCACAAACACAGACTTTCACAAAAATGAGATTGAAGAAATAATTGATCAAAACATCTTAACAACAACAATTGGAACACAAAATTAGTATGGTGAGGACCAACGTACACCCAGAAATTTAACTAGGACTAATTTGTCACCATAATCATGTAATTCATGGGGGTGTGAAACCAATTACCGAGTATAATTCCTTACTCAAATATGATGTCAGTGAACCAAGTCTAGCTGAATAGATCCTCCTTCAGAGGTAGTCAACGAAATACATACCAAGGGGTCCCAAGACATCATTTGCACAACCTAAAACTAGAATAAAAAACAAAACTAAATCATTCTCTATTTTAGGGTTGGGAAAAATTGAATTTGGGTGAAGGAGTAGTTGAAATGGATGATGCGAACAATGAAAATCATAGAGAAGGACTCACATCACTAAGAATAAAAACATTCTTGAAAGAACCGAATGGGACCAGGCCTGTGGAGAAGGACCCGAGAGAGGAAGGTGGTGCACCAACCATGAGAGAGAGAAGATGGGGAGGGGACACGTCGCACCTATGTTGGGATCCAAACCCTCATTTTTCCTTTCTAAAAACCAATTCTAATATATTATATGAATAATAATAATAATAATAATAATAATAATAATAATTACCAATATATTATTATTTTTATCAGTGAATTTACACACCTCTTGGACAAACCCAAACACACCATTTGCACATCATTTCAAAAAACTCTATTCATCAGAAATATATTAAATAAATTTACCCATTTACATACATTTAATTAAATTAATTTAAACAGAATTTAATTAAATATAAACATCAAATAATAATCATTTAATTAAATTCCTTCAATATTAATTTAATTAAATGAAACCCCATTTCAAATAAATTAATTAAATTCCTCTATACCATGAATTTAATTAAATAAAAACCCCTATATAAAAACATTTAATAAAATCCATCTCAAGCAAGAATTTAATTAAATAATTTTAACCCAAAACCCAAAACAGGGAAAGTCGTACGGTTTGACTCGCATGGTCTAACAAACCATGCATAGACCACACATACGCCATTGGATACGCTGGGTATCATGTATGGTTTAAATAATTTTGTGAATCCCATACAAACCTCTCCGTCTCACCACTAGAATGCTGGATAGATGACCTTCATGGTTTACCAAATTGTGTCAAACCTATGAGAAAAACTCTACAACCCCATTTAAAAAACATTTCTCCAGGTTTGGTGCTCCTAAAACCCATTTAGCCACCTAAGAAACTTCTCAAGCCTTTATCCAAGACTCATATCAACACTTTTAATGATTTTGACTCGCAAACATTACCACTAATCATGTTTTTAAAACTTACCTTTATAGTAAAAATAAAAATACCAACTTTCATATTTTATCCCAGTTTGAAAACATAGGACTTCACAATATACACACCTTAAAAAACGTCTCATCCTTGAGAATCCATCAGGAAATAATACAACATTACCCAACCCACCAAGGTCATAAACTCTCATTTTAACAATTACATATCATTTCTAAACACCTAACACACCTTTATCCAAATCACAAGTCCAATGGATTAAAGCATTTTAAACCCAGCAAATTCTTGGAATCTAACCCAAAACATCAAAATGACACATAATGAAGCCCACAACACAAGATACATGAACCTATCATTACCTCTTCAACCACCTTATCATTGGTGCTTTCAACCAATGGTCCAATCATTAAATGGCCAATCATCCAAACCATATCTCTTTTATTAAAATACATCACCAGCCTATAAACCCAACTCTCTCACATAAACCAGTGATGTCACTCTAAAATGATTTCAACACCAACCACATATAATCCAAAGTCCTTACCCAACCTATGTTGACCTATCCAAATTAATAAATCATTAGGATACTTCGAAACCATCATTCCCCAACACAAATAAAGGATTATACCAATTAACAACAAATCCTATATAAAACCCATATACCAACCACATATTAGGCCCATAGATTTTAAGACATTATCACAACGTAAGTATGACGCTATCTTAGTGCCTCTAAGACAAGGTCAAGATAGAGAACATTCTCGTCCCATTAGAAAGAGCACACTAAGAGTAATCTCAGGTCACCAAAATATCAGTCAAACTATAACCAGTCGAATCTTTAAAAAAAGGTTCTGCTTTTCCTACTGATGCTTCCTCAACCAAACCTCGATGCTTGTATAACCCAAAGAAATATTTTTCCTAAAATGTTTCTCACAGAAACTCTTCCAACCACATACTTATTCATCACTACCCAACATAGGAGTTTCCTTGCCATTAAAGAAAAGATCAGTCCTTCTCCAGTGCACTAGTTAAGAAACACCTTAAACACACGTGTGGCTTTCCAGGAACAATGATCACTACATCAATAACTTGTGTGACAGATGAATCCTAAACCTATTGTTGTGTCCAAAAACTCGAGTACCAAAAATTCCTCCCAAGAAGTGGGATGGTCTTACATTAGTTCCCCCAAAACGGTACTCCAGAGTTATCCCAAAAACATCATTAATAGCTGATTATCCCTGAGGCATCTCTGTCCTACTGAACCAGGCATTACACAATGATTATTTTTAGATCTATATTCAAGATACAACAAGGAGACCTCATAAAAGGGTGACATTCTTTAAAACCCAAAATTCTTACAAAGGACAATTAAACATTAGTTGTACCAACACCAAAATATCACAACATAAACCAAGAATCTTAATCTATAAGGGTGATGCCTTCTATGTGGTAGTCCCTTATGAAGCATACCCATCCAACCTATATCATGGTCACACAAAATAGAAATCAATAATCTCTAAATCCCAATTTTCCCCTTTAATTAAATTATTTCAACCACTATGCATTTAAAAGAAGATTGAAAATCCACAAGTACTATTCCATAATAAGGAAATTGATTTTCAAACAACACTCCTCACTGGACATGAAATATGTAACAAAAGTCCTCTTAAACATTTGAAATTTAGTGTTATTCCATTTTAAAATGAAATATTAGCATCTAAATTCCTTTTAACAAAAAGTAGACCTTCGAGGGTCCCATTTATTCAAAACATCCATGTTCTTAAAAATTAAACCCCACGATAGATTATTTCAATCAGAACTATACAGTTTTACATTTATAACTATTTTCAAACACACTATAGTTATACAATGCTCAATCATAATGATGGACATATTCCAATATACAAGGCTACCTTAGACCTTACCGTATGAAATTGGCTCCCATTTGACCCATATAATTTTTTGTTGACAATTTAACTTTAGTAGATTTTTTTTTTCAAATTCATGAAATACACAAGTTACCATTTTCCATGTTTTATGGAGACTATACACCTTAAAACTGAAATTGCAAACCTTTATAAATGCACCCAGTCAATTTCCACTAGTGAACACATCAAAAAAATCTCTATCATTTTATCATATGAAGTAAAACAACATCATGATATAACACAGTAGCATGGGATAACATCAAAACATGATAATAATAAAGGCATAATTGTATGTAATCATCTAAAATATTTATAAAAGAAAACCTGATAATGTAGATAAAAACATGGAATTTCACCCAAGGAACACAATAAAATTAATAGGCATCCAACTAATACAACAACATAGAATGTAATATTCATGGCATGTGAATCTTTAAACACCTAAGATGATTTGTGTAATGTAAATTCCTTTTCATATTAGGCCATGTCAAAATTTGAAAATTCTAAAAATCAATAAGTAGCAGAAAATACACCTATCAATCAAGGTGAAATCATATCAACTGTAATCTAAATAAGTATAAACATCAATTCACATCCATGACCACAAGGTCATTTCCTGCAAATGAGTTTATCAGTCCCAAGAACAACTATGAACCGAGCGCTGACGGTTTCCTAGTCTCTTGTCTGCCAACCCAAAAATAGAATGAAAAAGGTGAAAAAAGAAAACCCAATCTTTTGATACTACTATGTAATGTCCCATTGTGACTTACCGTCAAACCAGTAGATGGATCGGTCTCAACATGACCTCCAGGGCATCTCCCCATATGCCAGAGGTGACTGAATTTCCGTGAGGGTCTATAGATAGTAAATGGGGAGGCTATACCCTCATATTTAGATAATACAATAGTAAAAAATAGTAAACTCAGATAACATTAGAAGATGATGTAATGAATATTCAACTGAACAATGAAAACTGACAACACCAATTTATAAAATGCATGTATGTCATGGTGATACATATCTAAAAGAAGTAAATGGAACAACATGATTTACATCTCAGAAAAAAATATAAAAAAGTCTCAAAATCCCTAAGGGCTATCCCCAAGGGCTATCTCCATGAGCTTCTCGAGCTCTTGATTTGTCATTTTCTCCTAACTCCCATGTAAATGTAAATAACCACAAGAAAAATCCACATCCCTACAAACAAGTAATGTCAACTCGGGTACCTGAGTGCAATGGCGGCTCGTATAGGGTGTTAAATATAAATATTAGTATTTCAAGACCACTAGTTTTCTAGCTCTATATAGAGAATAAAATTTCATTCAACAATGTGATGATATATTAAAGAGATAAAAAAATTGAATAAACAACCAACAACCAATCCAGGTTCCAAAAGGACACCAGATAGTGATACCTTCTTCAGTATGTTGTCAGAATAAGAGTCTGTAAAAAACCATACAAGCATATTTACCAAGCATAAATATCTGTTAACACATTATCAATTATCCTCTATATAATAAATTTTTATCTCCAAGGTTTTAATGGTTTCTCATACCTCAATACTATCATTGGACCGTGACGAAGCCTGAAATGTTCCCTATGTAATACTATAACTTAGTACCTTCTACGATTCATGTTGTAGTTAAAATTATTCTCAACTCAATCATATCTTTATTTAATCACATTATCTCATTTGTGATTCACATATCTAGTTAATTTTATAATTCATTATTTCCTTTCATTTGGTGTTGAACATCATGTCAAACACCCCAAATCTCAATCGGAGTAGATCTTCATGTCTCACACTCCAATTTATCAATCTGTGTATATTTCCATGCATCACACAATAAATTCCCCATCAATGTATATCTCACTATCTCACACTCTACTTTCTCAATCTGTGTAGATTGCTATATCTATTACTTCACGTCTCAAGTACATGAATCAGCAATTAGGGTATAACTCCATGTCTAATGCCCCCAAATTTTCAATCAGTCTAGAACGCCATGTCCAGGACCCACTTTTTTAATCATCCTATAATGCCTTGTGTAGCACAAAACCCATCATAGTCATTAATTAATTTCTAAATTAGTTAATCGAGTCTCAATACTTAATTCATCATGAATTATCAATGCCCATTCCCATTCTAATCTTATGAATAGTGAAATATAACAAAATCCATTAGTTAAAGCCACCATTTACTAATTCCCCAATTCCATTAATTAATTCATAAATTAATTAATATATTTACAAAAATCTCTTTCCATAATTAATTATCTGCATATAATTATCCAATAAAAATAACAACTTCTCATAATTAATCTCATAATTAATTATTTTAATAAACATCATGGAACATAATTAATCCACCATTAACTATCTCAAAATATCCAATTTCACATCTCATAATTAATACCCCAATTGATTAAATATACTAAAAATTCATGGGCATAATTAATCCAAAATTAATTATCTCATTCTTAATCTCGTATTTCCATAATTAATTATCCAAATCAGTACTACAAAAGCCCATAATTAATCCCCCATTAATTATCTCAATTTATCCATAACAACAAATCACAATTAATCCCCATATTAAATATCTCTATTGACCAATTAAATATCTCATAATTAATCATATAAGTAATTATCTCAATTTCCAATATAAAAGTACCGAAATAATTCAAAATTTAGTTTCCTTGATTTAACACACTCATAAATTAATAATTAATCCTGTAATTAATTTTCTCAATTTCAATTATCAATGTACATAATTAATTCAAAATTAATTATCTTAACTGATCCCTCCCAATACTTATTATTACCACTTAACCAAAGTGCATCAACATATAAGGGAGACAATAGAAAACAGCATATCATCAAGCTAAATGATCATATCATTCTATCATTATTTTTTTAACTTGATAGTGGTGAACCTTGATCAAGGGGTTTTATTAGATAAACATGATTTGGAAATCTAATAAATCATTTTATAGGAATAAACAAATCATTCAGCAATTTTAGTCAAATTCATCATCAATAGTAATTAAAAAACTAATAAATTTTATTAATTTGAGAAATGTTGAGGACCCTACGTCAAGTAATTGACCGAGCCAATGGTTATTAACTTATCCTTCCACTTTCTCACATATATGGACTTCCATAAAAATGTGTGTGAATTTGGAATTGATCGTAACACCTTAACAACAATAATCGACACCCAAAATTTGTGCGGAGAGGAAAAATCACACCTAAAAATTTAATGGGGACTCATATATCACCATAATCATGTAAATAAATGGTGTTATAAACAATTAACAAGTACAGGTACTTACACGAACATGACAGAAGTGAAACATATTGAGCCGAATCGCTTCTCCCTTGGTGGTGGTCATCAGAATATGGACTACTGGCCCCTGAGACATAATTCAAACTACCTCAAACCTGAAGAAAAGAAGAAAATTAATCTATCCATCATTTAGGGTTTGTATTAATAGAATATTGGGGAAGGAGTAGTCAAAAAATCATATATAAACAAAGAAAGACATGGAGAAGGACTCACCTCACTGAGACATACCACATTCATGGAGGAACAAGAAGGAATCGGGTGCCTAAAGAGGGATCTGAGAGATGGGGGAGGTTAGCCACCTGTGGGAGAGCCGAGAGGGGGAGGGGGCATGACTCACCCATGTTGTGTTCCCCTCCCTCCTATTTCCTCACTAAAATAAAAACAAACCCCAATAATTTATTATATTAAACATATTAATAATAATAATAATAATAATCCTTAATATATTATTATTATTATCAATATGTTTACACGCCTCTTAGACTAACCACAACACCACATTTACACCTCATTTAATTACATTCCTTTCTTCCCAATTTAATTAAACTAATTACCCCATATACATCCATTTAAATAAATTCATTTCATCTAAATTTAAATAAATAAAAATCCCAACTCATTATCATTTGATTAAATTATATCAATATTAATTTAATTAAATGAAACCCCATATCATGTCAATTAATTAAATTCCATGTAAATTAGAATTAAAATAAATTAAAACCCACATTTCATGAAAATTAATTAAATTCCACTCAGCCCAGAATTTAATTAAATAATTTTAACCTGAAACCTAAAAGTGGGAAAGCCACACGATTTGACTCATATGGTTTCATGGACTCTGTGAAAACCGTAAAAATTCCACTGGATACCTTGGCTATCTCACATGGTTAACTTGTATAGATTAACTAACCATTTGCAGTGAATGAAAACCTTTATGTCTCACCTTCATAAAGGTACATCGCTGACCTGCACAGTTTACATAACTATACACAACTATGCGTACACCTCTACAACCCCTTATAAAAACTATTTTTTCTGGGTCTGATGCTCCCCAAACCCATTGAGCCTCTTAGGAAACTCCTTGATCTTATACCCAATCCCAATATAAATACTTTATTGGATCCCGAATTATGAACATCATCCTGAATATTGGTTTGAAAACAGACCTTTGCAGTAAAATGATAATTATAAAAAACATTCATATTTTATCTTATTACAAATAAACGAGAATTTATAGTAGTCTATAGAGATATAGGTTTCACCCTTCACATAATTAATTTATAGATATGTGTTTCAAATTATTATAAATAATTATCATATCATGACCTATAAAGAGTCATGGTTTTCATAAACATCATAACATAACCCATGAAATGAAATGTGTATCAAATTTTTTTATCATATATTAACATTTGGAAAATAGATAGTTCTTATAACCATTTCATCATATAATAACTAATGAGAAGATGTTGGTTTCAATTTTTTTTTTATCATTTTATATCCTTTGGAAGAGAAATGTTCTTCTTAAAAAATAATCTTAATAATAAACAATTCAAAGAAAGAATAAGAATGATGTCCATGGATCATATCCCCATTAATAGATGAAGTATATCAAATGATTTAATATTATCTAGAGAAGGATTTTGAATATATATTGGAGAATTTCTTATGAATAATAACAATAATTTGAAAATAAATTTTTAATACATAATAGTTTTTCAACAAACCTTTTATTTGGAAATTACTTTGACAACATGTGATGTAATATTTCAAAAAAGTAGACAATTTCTTGAGGAATGTATACTTTCATCTATGGAATATTATTTTTAAATTAAAAAAAATTAAAGACCATTTTCACGGAAATTTCATTAAAACATATAAATTAAACCTAAAAAATAATATAATACACTTCATGAACATAAAACGTATTCAAAAATAATTGCATAAAAAAACATAGAAAAATTTCAAAAATATTATGAATGAAATTTAATAAAAATGTTTTCTTTTTATAAAGTGAAATAATTATTTAAATAAATGATGGTTATTATATTTGATAAATTAGTACACACCAAACATTCCTCACATACTATAAGAAGTTTTAAAAATATTCTTGATTAGGAAATGACAAGACAATTCCTTTTTCAAAAAAGAAGAAAAACATCATTATAAGATGAAATTTAATGATCTTTGATGAATATTATAATTTTTTTTTGAAAACATTATTCCTTTTTCAGATTTAATAAGTTATTTTTTTTTTTCAGAAACATGGCTTTAAAAATATAACATGTGTCTCAAATAATGAAAATTGGGACAAAACTACCTTCCCGATTTGGTATCATTTAACCCATAAACCCCATAAAATAGATATCATAAAATAGATATGTAAATAACTATAAATTAAGTATAATAATAATATTTTGTATTAATGGGTAGTATATTTACCAAAAAATGAGTGGTGAATAAAGCACAAGTCTCTACATTTGTAACTTTTGATTTGTGATCCCCATGAAATAATAAAATCAATTAAATCCTTTAATATATTTATATAATGGAAAAAATTATAGAACATGTAATTGGGAAGTATATACCACACAAAAAATAAGCGAGTGGTGAATATTGAATGTATCTCTTATAAATAAGAGTGATACATGAAAACCCTTACTAAATGAGTATCTCTTGAGTCCTCATCCCCATGAAATAACGAATTCAAATAAATCATTTAATTTGTTTAAATACATGAAATTACTAATATAACCTGTCATATGGTAATATATAACCCACACAAAATAAGACAGTGGTGACTATGTCATGTATCTCATGGAACAAAGATAGATTATATTCTCTTACATTAAGTATTGACTTTATTCATACAAGTTTGTACCTCTAGTGTAATAAATATTATTTTTTATAAAAAAAATAAAAAAAATAATATTTTATATAATACTATATATTTTTTTAATTGTGACTATATATAACATTCTTATTAATAATTTCATGTAAAAATTATGTCTTGGGTAATAAACGCTTTTTTTTTGAATTTGTTTTGATTTTTTATTAATGACCCTTTAACCTAGATACTAATTTAATTATTTAAATAAACTAAAAAATGATTAAATATAATATATATAAATTATTTAATTGTTCATACTAATATTTAAAATATGAAAATATGAAATGAAATTCTATGTTCATGGAGACGGTAGGTCGTACGTACGCATGACCGTTGTTTCTATTATCTTGTCTTATTAAAAGAAAAAAATTAAGTTAATTATATTTATATATATTAAAAGTATAGTATAATTATATTTTCAAATATATCAATTAATTTAACTAAAACTAACCATAACACATTCCATGTAAATTGTGATTGAATCACATTGATTTGAGGTGGAGGTAGTACATACATCCACAAATGATGTTATTGTATTCCCAAAAAATGGAATGAATTATGTTATCAATTATATATTAAATAAATAATTTTAATACATAATAAATATTATATATATCATATAATTATTATACTTACATCATTACTCACCTCATTTAAAGGTGGTAATAAAAGAAAGTACAATAGTAGTTCACGAGGCTGTAGTCCAATGTAAACATGAATGATGATTATGTATCCCATTAGATTTAAGTGTGTGTGAGGTTATGTTGAATTTTTTTATTAAAATATTGTTTTTATATAATAATTTAATAATATAAATTGAATGGTTGGAAAATTTACGAAGAAAAAAGTACATTTTGAAGGATTTGACATCTTTTTTGGGTAACTCCTTTTGGTTTTCACTTAGGTGCAAAAAGGGATGTATTTATTCCCAATTTTATTATTATAGGATGAGATTATTAATGTTTTTTCTCCCTTTCATTGGGGTTCTATGAGAAAATGTTATTGCTTTGTGTGAATTTGTTAGTCGGTTATTGACTTTTTATAGTGGAGGAGGAGTGGTATTCTTGTAAATATAAAAATACAAACACTATTGAGAGGTCTCCCTTATATCATGCACCTACATTAATTTTAGAATTTTAATAAAATGTTTCATATGGTTTAAATATGGAATACCAATGTATTATTAACATGTTTATAGGGTATTTAGGCCAATAAGATAATGTTTAACAATTAATTACATTCATTTTTAAGGATTTAATTTGAGGATAATGAATGAAAAAAAAGTACATTTTGAAGGATTTTACCTCTTCTTGGGGTAACTTCTTTTGGTTCTCACTAAGGGGATTCCATGTATAGATTAATTCCCAATTTTATTATTATAGGAAGAGATTATTCATGTTTTTATGTATTTTTCTCATTTTTTTAGAGAAAATGGGCTTGATTGGTTTGAAGAAGTTAGTGGGTGAATGCCCTTTTATAGTGGAGGAAGAGTGGTATTCTTGTAAATATAATAACACAAACACTATTCAGAGGTCTCCCATACATCACATGCCAAAAATGATTGAAAAGTTCTTATATAATATCACATATGATCTAAATATGGAAAAAATGTATTTTTGACATGTTTATAGGTTATTTGGACCCTTAAGATAATGTTTAACGACTAAGTAAACTCATTTTTACCTTAATTGCTTGAAATAATTTTAATAACGTTCACTATTAGTTTTGAAAAATAATATGTTGACATTAATAAAAATTATAAATTTTTGGTTATTACAATTATTTAGTCTATTTTTATAAATTCCATGTGAATAATTGGCATAAATTAAGTTTAAATTAATCCTTCATATGGGTTGTAAAAACGATGATTTAAATTAAGAAGATAAGAAAGATGAAATGTTTCTATATCCAATTTCTTCATGAAGTTAATTCTAATGTCCTAATTTAGATTAATTTATGTAAAATCAGTATAACTATATTTTAAATTATATATAATATATAATTTTACAATAATTATAAATTATATTAAAACAACACTTTCAATTAAAATTCAGCGATTTCCACTATTTATCAAAAAATGAAACTTCTTAGAAAAATAATAATAATTCACCCTATAGTTTTTTGATATTATGAAATATAAAACAGTTTAATTTATTGATCTAAATATTATTTAATTTTCAAAAATTATATTTAATATAGGTTCTCCTTTAGAAGATCTAAAATTACATTTTAGGAAACAACACATTTTTATTCACTAAATTTCAATTATTCTTATATTAGGAAAATATAATCTATTGCATGAGTTTAAAAAAAATTATATATTATATTTGATTAAAATTTTAAAAAAAATTAATCAAATGTTTTTTTTATAATTTTTTGACGTAAAATGGCACTTATACGTTGAAATCAAATTATCTTATAAAATGATTTTTATGTATTTTGAAATTGTTTTTTCTTTCATTTATAACTAATTGATAACCAATGGAATAATTTTATATACAGGTGTAATTAATATTTTCACAATTTATTAAATATTTTTCACAACTTCTATTCAAATGGTTAGGTGAAAAAATAATATATTTTTATAAGAATATTAATAGTGTATTGTAGTTCTGCAAAACATTGAATTTCATGTAGTGAAAGCTATCAAAGGAACTCAAAATTGTATGCCACACAAGAAACACATAGTGTTTTATATATCTCAAAATAATATATGTGTTTAATTTAGTTCAATATTAATATTTTTCTTATGGATCACAAGGCCAACTTACTGATTTTATATAACACAAACTATATTTGTTGTTGTGTGAAATGAAGAATATCGAAAATATTAAATAATTTTCAAAAAATATATCAAGAAAATATAATTGTGAAACATTTTATGCCACATAAAATAAATTTATTTCTCAAAATTGATCTAGGTTATTAACGGTTTACTACAATAATTCCTTCCCATTGAAAAACATATTTTTAAAATGTATTCCAAATAATTATCTAAAAAAAGAATGTTGGAAACATAACTATTAACTACAATAAATGATAAATTGGATTCTAATTTGTATAACATAGGTGGAATGTGAGAACATTTAGATAAAAGAGAATTACAACTATCTGAATCTTATGGAGAGTGAAATAGAACATGTTTTTTAAAATTTTAATCATCACTAATCCATAAATAAAAGATGCTTTAAAATGGTCATTGATATCATAAAAAATGATGATAACAGGACTAAATTTTATATCAGAACCCTTTCCCTAAAGTTTATTAATTTTCTTGAGGGGATATAATTTCATGATGTCAAAACAATCTCACCCATATTTATGTGTTTATCAATTTCCACTTCATCACTTATTCTACAAAATGTGGGTGAATTTTTTATTTCTAAAGAAATAGAAAATCACGAGATCCATAAATAAGACCGTAAGTGAAACCATCTTTCTGTTGTAAAAATAAAAAAAATATGGTTAGAACCAGTTATCAAATATTAATAAATCCTTATATGGTGATATAATACAGTAATGTCCAAAAAATGAACCTATATTTAACATAAACCATTCCCTAAATGGTTATCCTTATATCACATTCGAAAGATATATTTCCAAAAATGATTGAAATAAGGAATCTAAATTTATTAAAATCATCATAATAGTGATGACCAAAAATTCATAACGTATCAATTGTTTGTCACAAAACAATCATGTGAATGCCTTTATCCTATTTTCTCTTTAAACAAGTTAATAACCTAAATTACCAAAAACTATAATTGAAAACATGAATTATCAATTATTATAAAGATTTTTTGATATATATATTAAATTAAAAAAAGTTGGAAAACTTAATCTATGATAGAATAGACCCCTTATTCGAAAAATAAATAATTTGTACCATGGAAATAATTAAAATCTAATTTACATTATCTATAATCATCCCTTTATCCAAGATAAACAGAATTTCCTCTACATTAGGAACACATTTAGGGTTACCTTCTATAAATAAAAATATGAAATTTCCATTAAATATATTGTCCATATCATTAAAACCTCTCAATATGATTTTCCAAATCCAAAATTGAAAACATATAATTCATTTATTATATAGAAAATTTAAAAATTACTATACATATAGGCTTAAATAATCTATCATTACAATAAGACCATTAATGAGGATTCATCATATTATTATTTAATACCCATTATTTATAATATTAATTTTAATCATTTCATATAGTTCCAAAAATATAATTTAATCATGTAATCAATCATTTTAAAACATTCCATAACATCCACCTTTCATTCATGGTCCCTTTAACATCACAATAATAACCAATACTCATCCCCCTTCCTAAATCTCATTATGATATTTCGACATAGGTCATTAATTTTTATAATTCCCATACATTATAAATCGAAGACATTCAATGATAAACCATGTACCTCCAGTTACAACTACTTACTGTGACTAGATATAATAGTTTGAGAAATAGTTATCAAATCATCCAACCAAAAAATCATGAAAAATAACATATAGGATTCCTAAATCATGACACATATTTTAAATATATAACACCATAGGACTATAAATAATAAAATAACTAGACTTATACATAAGAATATCACAAGGGTTCTCACTAGATATTTCATATCCTACTTTCCAAAGGATGACAAAACATTACCTTTGATAAAAACTATAGCGCCCATGGGATTAAAATACCTATATATTACATCTTTTACAAGAATATATCATACATTAAACAAATACTAGTCTTCATATCATTATAGTTTAGTGAATTAAGAGTTTTTGAATCCATTATTCTAATTAGCTAAATAATCCTCAATGTATCCATTAAAGACATACCCATTTAAAACTCATACTTAAAACATTTCATCATAACCTATGGAATGAAAACATAAGAAAGGGTGAGCTAATATTATTATAAATGTTAAAAATATGATATGTAAATATATTATAATATGAAATCATGAGATAAGTGTGATGGTATGTAATCATGAACATGTCTTTCATGGTTCATACCCATCCTTTCAATGTTGATAAACGTGAGGTGAAACATAAATATTGGAAATTAATAAGACATGAGTCATAGGATAATCATGAACATGAACAATGAAATAATATCATAGGAACAATACATAGTTTGTGGTATACACATCATCTTATAACATTGTGAATAAGTATATGTATAAAAAAGCTAACTCAACAAATTAAGGACATGAAATAAATAATTCTAATAAAATTATAATCATTCAATCATGCCTACATATATCATTTTGAACATGTAATAAGGATCACCCATAAGACCATAATTTTCAAGTTTCACTCCCAAGACTATAAAAATTTTGGATCATGAAACTCCTATTTCCAATTGTGGATCTGGAGACACCTATTTACCATTGTGGATCAGGATACACCTATTTCTCATTTTGGACTAGGACTAATATTTTTCAAAATTAGACAAGGACAATCATTTTTCCCACTATAGATCAAGCCCATAAAATTGTTTCCCATAATTATATCATGAGATATAAATATTTACCAAATTAATTATAGGGATATATAGGTCCCACCAATTATTTAAAGAAATCATATATATATGTGTTTCACTAGATCATAAAAAATCATTATATCATGACTAATAAAAAGAAATGGGTTTCATAAACCACATATAATGACCCATTAAAAGAAATTTTTATCATAAAAATTATATAATTTCTTATCATTTAGAAATGATATAGGATTCATAATCACTTCATCATAGAATAATACATGAAAATAAGTGAGTTCCATAAGCATTTTGTCATGGTATAACCCAAGGAAGAGAAAAATAATTCATAAACTACTTTTCATGTAAAACATAAACATTTACAAGAAAGAAAAATAAAAGTGTCCAGTGATCATATCCCCCTTCAATAATAAAAAAAAGAAAATGATGCATTCTTAGATAGAGAAGGATTTTAAAATATTTCTTGGATCATTTCTTAAGTAAATTAACCTTTCCATAAAAATCAATTTTTATGAAATAAAAATTTTAAAAATTAATTTTTTTAGTAAATAATTTGATAAAATATAAAGAATGATTTAAAAATAATCCAAACAATTTATTGATAAGAATATTCTTTCCCTTTTGAAAATCTATTTTTAAATTAGAAAACATTTTGTAAATATTTTTCTATTAAAAAATAATAAAAAATAGATAATGTAATCTTCCAAATGAAATTAATACAACTATTGAATATTAAAATTTTTGAATCCAATTTTTCATTCCATTGAATATTAAAAGCACAAAATTTAAATAATATTATGAAAAAAATAATAACAAATTAATTAGGTAAACTTTTAATGAAATCCCCAATGAAATGATGGTCATGATGATGTTTAAATATGTAAATAAAGAATAGTTATTCTGTGCCATAACTTGTTTGTAATATTCCTCGATTGGAAAATTACACATATATTTCTTTATAATTTTTTTTAAATAGTAAAACAATTATTACTTTTTTTAAAATCATAGGATAATAAAAATACAGAATTTTGTAACACATATTTATAAAACCTTGTTTTGAATTAAAAACAATTTCTATCCTAAAAGATAGGTAATGTTTGATTTTATTAAAAAAATCATATTATTTATATTAACTAAAAATGACTGAAAAAATGATACAATTACATGAATATATCCTAAATTAATAAGAATACTTGAGATATGGATCATATGACTTCATTAATTATGGAATATTCTAGAATAATATCGATAAACAATGAGATTGTCACAATAAACACTTACCATATTTGAAACACTAAATAAAAATACCCTTGAGAGAATGAAATTACCTGAAGAATAAATATAACCAAAATATGTAGATTAGAGATATAAAATATCAAATATAATTACATACACCTCATAAAATAATATATGTTGATACATTAACATGTGTTTTAAAGATTGAAAATTAAGACAAAATTATCATACCAATTTTTTAACATTTGAACAGTAAACCCCTAGAAAGAGAGATCATAAAATTGATAGGTAAATTAACATGAATTAATTTATAGAAATCATATAATTAATTAATTTAAATTATATATATTTCACAAAATAAGATGTTTGGCTTACAAGGCATAAGTCTCACAGAAATAAATGCGAGATGAGATATCCCCTAAATACATGAGTAACTTTTAAATCATGTTACCCATGAAAGAATAACATCAATTAAAAAATTTAATATCCTGAAATAAATAAAATTCATGATATAAAATTTAATTTATATTTATATAAACCTCATGAAATAATAGAGTGGTGTATATGGTGTGTATCTCCCAGAAATAAAAGTGAGGCGAGAAAAACTATACAACAATGGTAAATTTTGAATCATGATCCCCATAAAAGAATAAAATAAATTAAAAATAAAATTATATATAAGTAAATGAAATTAATGATATAAAATTTCATACTAAATTATATACCCCACATAAATAAGGGAGTGGTGCATACGGAATGTGTCTCATGGAAATAAAAAATTGACATGAAATTCCCTTACATTATGTATTGAATTTCTTCATACACATTCAAATCGCATGTATTAAAAAATATTTTTATTATAAAAATAAAATTGAACAATATTATTTTATATATTACAATATTTATTTCTATTATTAATTTCTTTTACTTGTTATTTAACAATTTCATGATAAGGTTATGTTTCAGTTAATAATGACTTTGTCTTTTAAATGTTTTAACTACTTATTATTGGACCTCTAACATAGATCATTATTTATCAATTTTACTAAAGTAAAAAAATTATTTAAATATAAATAATATTCAGTATATAATTATTTATAATATTGTATAAAATATTTTCTTATGAAATGGAATAGATTGTTCATTGAGAGGGTAGTTCATACGTTCACATGAAAATTGTTTCTATTTTCTTATCATATTGAAAAAAATAATTAAATGAAATATATTGGTGTTTATATAATAAAATTATAGTATAATTTTTATTTAATATATTCCCAATATTTTTTCTAAATGAATCCTTAATAAGTTCCATGGAATGTATAAATGAATCACATCGCTTAGAGGAGGCGGTTGTCCACATGTCCACAATCGAAGTTATCGTATTACCAAAACATTGAATGAATGATAAATTTCCTAATATAACAATTAGAAAACATTATTACATCATAAATATCATATATATCAAATAAAAATAGTACATACACAATTATTTTCAACTATGGAAGGTAGTAATGTAATAATGAAAGACAATGGTTTGTGAGACGGGAGCCTAGTGTACACACCAATGATGATTGCATAACTCATCTGATGGAAGTGTGTTTGGGTTTATGTTTCGCCAATAAAATTACATAATATTATTATAATTAGTATATATATTTTTTATATAATAATGAAATAATAATAACTGAATGGTTGGAGTAGGAATGAAAACAAAAGTGCTTGTTGAAGGATGTTACTTATTCTTTGGAAAACTACTTTTGGTTTTCCCCAAATTGATTCATTTGATAGATTTCCTCCGAAATTGAGGAATCTATAATGATATAGGTTATTTTGGAATAATATTTTTTTAGGATTTATATGATATAAATGGATTGATAGGTGATAAATGAGAGGGGTTCATTGACTTTTATAGTGGATGAGGAGTGGTAATATTGTAAATATAAAAATGTAAACAATATTGAGAGGTCTCCCATATATCATTTACATTAAATAATTTTCAATTATTATGAAAAGGTTGTATAGTGTTGGACTAATGCTATGAAATTGTTTTTGGAAATGTTTATATGGTATTTTGTCCCTTAAGATAATGTTTAACCACTATGTAAACTCATTTGTACCTTAATCACATTAATTAATTCAAACTAATTTCATTAATATTTTTTTTCAAAAAATAAGATCAATGTTTTTTAAAATACCTATAACTCTAATTCCAAATATCTAATACATTTTTCAAATTTCAAATATAAAATTGAATATATTAACTGAAAATTAATCTTATAGATGGGATGTAACAATAAGGTTTTAAATTAAAAAAGCTCAAATGGAATAAATGTTTTTTATATCCACTTTTGATTTGAAAATTGATTTCAACAACATAAATTGGATTAATTTAATTAAAATTTATCAAAATAACCTTTTAATCCAATGAAAATTATAATTAAACCATGTTAATAAATTATATGAAATTGGAGTTTTCAATTAAAAATCATTGTTTCTAACTATTCATAAAAAATTGAGCTTCTCAACAAAATATCAAAAAAGTACCCAAAGAATATTTTGATATTCTGACACCATAAATTTGATTTATTTTCCTATAATAAAATTAGAAAACATTAAAAAATTATATTTAAAATTTTTTCACCGTTAAATAGCGGTAAAATTACCTTTTAGAAAGATACATATTTGTTTATAAAATTGGAATTATTCATATCTTATTACTATCAAATATATTGGATAAGTATAAAAATATTTTATCTAATATATAATATATTAATATTATTAAAAAAATTCATCAAACTTGTTTTATTTTATTTTATTTAGATAAAATCATTTTCGTACATTCGATAATAGTTTTCCTCAAAAGGTATTTTCTTTATTTTCAAATAGTTTATACATTCTTTTATAAATAATTGATAAAAAATAAAAAAATTTATGTACATGTGTAAATAATATTTTCACAATATAGTAAATTTTATTTGTAAATTCCATTAGAAATTATAGGTGGTAACAATAATAAATTTTTAATAACTCAATTGATATTATATTGTGCTATGGTAAAACTCAACCTTTCGGGTAATGAAAGCTATTGAAGGAACTCAGCATTGTGCCTAACATAAGGAAAACGATTTGTTTAATTTACCATAATCTAATATGAGTTTTTTTTGTGAAATAATAACTTATTAATGTGTGTAATGAAATCCAAAAATTAGTGCTTTTATATAGTACATCCTATATACAGTGTTTTGTGAAATGTAGAATATTTAAAAGATTAAATTAATTAAAAACACAATTCCAAAAATTATGAGGTTTTGAAAGTATGTATCTTATCCAATTTTTAATAATGTGATACATATCCATATAATTATGACTAACTAGTCTTCATTGTATCATCATCTCTAAATAAATTCTAATTTAAGCTTCACTTCATTGTACTTACAATCCAAAAACATGAATAATATTGCATATGTATAAGCAAATAACTATTTTAATTACACTTATAATTCAATAATATGGTGTCCTATTAATGTTTTGATAAATACTTTATTATTCCAAAAAATCTTAGGGTAATTAATTATTACCCCAAATGAAGAATATCATATACTACAATAATCTTTTATTTCATTTTCCTTCATTCTCATTGACTAGATTAGTGAGTGGTGATTTTTACACCTCCTCATATTGTCTAATATAATAATATTCACAATCATGTAAATTTTCACATTTTTATTTTTTGTCACATTGAATATATATAAATGTTTTTATTATGTTTCAACCATATTTCACAATTCTTATTCAATATGGTATAAAATATGATCAATATCACTTGAAGAAAATATGATCACTTCCTCTGTAAAAAATTTAAATTCTTTATTGATTATATGTATAAAGATATTACATATGTTCTAAATATTTATTCTTATATATTTTGTTATTTCCATTTATAAATTATGCTCTTATTTTTTAAGAACATTAAACTTTTTATTATCTCATCCATCTCCATTAATTTTCAATCATGATTTTACAAATTACAATTCAAAATAAAGATATTAAAAATTTTAAAATTTTTATAATTTAAATTAATAACTTGGAATACCATAAAATAAATTTCATCCACTGTATCAATTTACTCAGATATTTTTTTTCATATTGATTAAATATGCAAAGAAGTTTTAAATAATTAAATATATGAAAAAAATTAGCATTTCCAACACTATATAATGAAAATTAATTATGTCACATTTTTAATTATCTATTAGAGAATGATTATGAAATATTACATAAACTAATAAGGAATAGTTTTTATTGTTCAAAAATTTCACATTATAATTCTTTAATCTATGCTTAACTACAGAGCTTTTACATGAAATCTGAAATAATGTTTTTTTGTAGCCACTAAACTGTATAAAATTTTACAAAGATATTTTTCATCAAAAAAGGATATTTTCCATGAAATGGTTAGAATTGGATCTTCATTTTTGATAATTCTTGGAGCTCCACGATCACTAAAACTCATAGTAAAATTTATTAGAGGCCATTTCACATTGGATGATCCATGGTGATACAAACCCTTTTAATTTATTTGAAATGTAACCTACCACAGAATATAAATATGAATATTTTAATAAAAAATGATGCTATATAAAAATTACTTCCAAAACACCCATATCATATCTATATTTGTTGATTCATGTTCCAAAACAACATATCCAACCTCAATATAGTTGTGAAAATGGTTTCTTCCCTATGATTATAATATTCATCTCGTGACAAGTTATTTTAAATGTAATAGTTTTCAAATACAATATATTATTGAATATGAACCCTAAATATCAGAAATAATCTATTTCCGTCAAATGTCACTTTTTACTACAATATTGATCTTACAAATCCAAAAAAATGATATATATAGACATCAGTTCATATCTTTGTTTCTCCCCAATAGGTATTTCATGAGATACTTGCCTCTAGATCTTCCATGAGCATATTGAAATCACGGTTAGATATATTATATTTTAAAAAATATTTTATCACAATCACCATATATAACTCTCTCATATGTTCAAATGTTCCACATCAATATGTATTCAATAAATCAAAGCATCATAGATTATAAAAAAATACTTCCAAAACCATTTGGGAACAAAAAATATTCAAAAACCATCAATCACTATAAGAAATAAAAATTCCTATAAAATAAAATGCATAACCTCCTGGATGTAATAATTTCCACCCATTTATTTTTTTATAATACATCCTTAATATCCATGCACCATCAAGTGATTATCATGATGTCTCCCTCGTTCTATTTTAATCCAATACCCGTCAGGTATATGGATTGTATATGCTTATTTCTACCAATATTATTAGTAAAATGAAAAACGATCAACTTTATAATATACATTATTCATCATTATAAATTTTTCTATAAATGGTACCAGGGTATCTTTATCAGGTATGATCCCCCTTTATCAATATATTTTTGGCACTAAATTTATAGAAGATATAAAAGAAATTTATTACACCATCAACATCAGGATTTAGACACCCTATATGTCCACTTAATTTTACTTTTAAGGAACCATGAATACCATTTGACACGTGAAGAGAATATATTTATTTAGTTAGTTTAAACTATACTCTTTTTCAAAGTATACATTCTTAACATTTATCCAATTTATTTAAACATTAAATCTATATGATCATTCAAACAGTAGTTTATTACCATGTAAATAATTCCAATTTTTCATTCATATCTCATTATAAATTTACCATTATCCCACTTTTAATTTAAATTGTTGTATTCTTATAAAATTTTAGAGAGTGAAGTTACCACTTCATATTGAGACAAAAAAATCCTTTAAAATAAATGGGTCATGAATATTTATTAGAAAAATTAGTTTTTTATAAACTAATTTAATAAAATTAATTTACTGTTATTAATTATATAATCTCATGAACCATGTGAAATAAAATCCCTTTAATATCATAATTCTAGTGATCTATCTCACACATTTTGAAAAAACATCATCAAATTATTAAAAATCATAAAATTTTCGTTACATAATACAAGTTGTGTCAATTGACACACCATGTTTATGTTAAATAATTGATACCAATTGAAACTAATGGAATTTAATAATTTAAAATATTTCCCATTTCTAAAATGATGTTAATTATCCTTTTAATACTCATCACCAAAAGCAATTAATTTCATCATCTATTGTAAAAAACAATTGAGATAATATTACGCATAGGGATACCACATGTTGGTCAAAACACCCCATTTTATATAAATTTAATTATAATTGAAATTTAAGGTTTGATTCCAAATTTTTTAGTTTATAAATAAATAAATCATATATTGATGTCTGAAAAAATGTTATACTCGATAAATTTGTCCAAATTTTAAATTAAGGCATCCCTCCATTAGATAATGGCATGGGAAAATCTTTTTTAAAAAATATTAAAAATTTGACTAAAACTATATGAAATTGATGTTATTGTTTTTATAAACATTTTACTCTAAATATTTCTTAGTACCAACTATATATCTTAATAATATCATGAATAACATGATTGATCTATGATTTATTCCATTTGGGAAACTTAATATGAAAAGTTGATCATATTTGGAATGCAATGAATTTCAAAAAAAATATGAAATACTGAAAAATAATAATTTTTTAAACCCAATTTTTTCATAGATGTTTTTCTAAAATATATTTTTTCTACTTTTGACACCACTTGTTTCATTTTAATATCTCTTAAAACAATCATTCAATCACAAAGCATCCACTCGATTCTTATGAATTAACCTGATTTTAAAGCATAAAATCCAATGATTTTATATTACCTACACAACATCATCCTTAATTAGAATGAATAGTCTACATTAGTATAGGGGAAGTTCCAATATCTTCAATTGGAGGAGTGTTTTAAATACAGTGTTTAAAGAGAAAATAATATTTATAGCATATATGACACACAACTCTATGAATAAACAAGAACCAAAACATTATTGTTTAACATAGGTATCAAACTGGAAGATATGAATACTAGTATAGAAATAATTAAATATATATAATATCTTCATACTAAATAAAATATTATTTGACATTTTTTTTGAAAATAATAACTCATTTTTTTGTAAAATCAATCTATTCTTATTTATTTGTATTTTTAGAATTATATTAGTCAATATTATAATTAATTTTAAAAAAATATCAAATTATAATCCCTAAAAAGTATATAATTTTTTATATTGTCATTTATAAATTTAACTAGGGTATAGTTATTAATTTTTTTAATGATTTATTTTTCAGTTAACATTGAACATAATAATTATTATTATAATTTCAATTTTATTCTATTATATTGATCCAAAAATATTCAATAAACTTTATACCAATTATATTTTTAAAAGTATCACCCAATTGAGTCAAATAATTCACTTTAAAAAATTATTTTTATTTTTAGAACACATGATTGAATTTAATGAAAAAAAATTATGTTTTTAGTGAATTAAAAATTATTTTTGGGTATTTCCATTTAATGGTCTGGATGGAAGCTAGAATTAAGTTTTATATTGATAAAAATGTTCAACAACCATAATTTTTATTCTTATTTATCCAAAAAAATCATATAAATCAACTTCTTAAAATATTTTTGGGTGAAATGATTTTTATACCAAAATATAATAGTTTACTAAAAATTATTTTTCAAGTGTTTTTCATATTTACAATAAATATAATTTATATTAAATATATATTTTTAATTTGATAAATTGGTTTAAATATTGAGAATCATAATTTATATATTTGTTAAACTGAGAGTGATTTTTTTTCACAGTTTATGGTAATTATGATAAATATTTATAACTATATTAAAGGTAAATATAGATAATTAATGTACAAACTAATATAAAAAGGTATTAAAATCAACCTAACACATGAATTCGATCTATTGGATGATTTTATTCCATACATTTTCATCTTAGTTTATAATTTAGGGTAACTCTTATACTTTTTCCATTGAAAATGACATATACAATGATTTTTTTATGAAAAATATAAATGGATACTCTATGGATTTTAAATTTCAATTATGTGTTCAAATAGGGATAAAACTAAGATAAGAATGAATTTTAAATATAATTTTTATACTAATTTATTTATTTTTATTTTCATAATTTATTCAAATTTTTAATTATATAATTACCTTAAATGATTATACAATTCTGATACATTTTTTGTGCATGTGGAGAAAAAAACAATTTAAATAATTCAAGAAACATTGTATGAAATGTATATTGTATAAATTAAGGTGAAAATAATTTTTTTTGTTAATAATAATGTATTATTTATGATAAAATTTTATATATTATATTAAAATTGTTACCTTCATGACTTCAAAAGACAAATTAAATAAATATATCTAAAAATGTCATTAATGATATTTCATAAATATATATTTTATTAAATGATATCATGTTCATAAAAATCATATAATTTGATAATATAATTGGATATGTTCAATATTATATCCCATTTTTATATATATCAATTTACCTTATATATTATTCCTCTAAAACTATAAACAATAAAACTATTTAATATCATGGTGATCATTAATAGGGTTAACTGGTGATAGAGGAAAGAGATACAGGAGAAATAATCACCTATTCTTATCAAGAATTTGTTATACTAGGGATTAAGACTCACACACACCCAATATTATAAATATATTAATTTTTTCCCACTATTAAATTAAAATGATGTGGCATTAATTTAATAATTTAATTAATTTCATGAGCGACCCTCCCCTCACTTATAAAAGGGCACTTACTCTACTCTCATCCTCAAAAATTTAGAGAACTATACTTCAAAAAATCATAACATAATTCACTCACCAAAATCACTTCCCCCTACATAGGTATTCTTGTTTCCCAAGAATTCCAAACAATAATGGATTATGCTTTAATCCAATTGGAATATCCAAGGAGAAGGTATATTTCATAAGAAAGTTACTTCATGTTTATTTGTTTTTCTACCTTCTTTAATTATTCTTTAAAAAAGATGAAATATTAAAATAAAAATCCTTTATATAGTTATATATTTTTTAATATTATATAACAAACCATTTTCATATCCTTTTCCATCACATGGTCAATGTAATCATCCCTCATGCCTATGTGTTAATTACCGCCACCATAAAGTGATGTGTTTCCTTTTTCCTCCCAACTGAAAATTATTGTTATTATTATAGATTGAATTAATATATATGATATTCATGAAATAATTATTTTTATTTTAAGATAATATATTTAGTATTTTCTTACCTTTACATCCATTGAAAAATGATAATGTCATTCAGGTGTATGTTTGAGAGTCCACCTCAACGATGTGAGGTGATTTAATTTTAATACATGAATTTCATAAATCTATATATATTAGTATTTAATATAAAATTTTCTATTCATAGTATTACTGAAATTATAGGGAATATTTAAGAATAACCCCATTATACCTCTATTATCATATCAATTATGATTTGGGTTTATGAAATGAATGTCTTCAAAACATTAGATATAAAAAAATTTATTAAATAACTACATAAAACAACCTCATAAATGATATAAATGTTATAATGATAATTTATGTAATTGGAAATGGTTATTAAGTGTGTAAAAAATATTAATTTTTTATTATTATAGAATATAAATAAAGTACGTGACAAGTTGGATTAGAGGTAAGAGATCATTTAACATAAAACCTTGTTTTATTTTTTAATATTCATTTTATTTCATCATCTTCAATGTAAATATTTATAAAAAAAATATTCATGGTTTTATTTTTTTGAAAATAAATTAATTATATAGTTCATTTTATATATCTTTTTAATTTTTTATGTTTTCAAAGGGAATGTTTTTACATATTCTATATTTATCATTTTGATATTATTTATAATATTAAAAAGGAATGTTCTATTTTAGTGTATAAAATATCAACTTATTTTCCCCCTGATGTAACAAATATTTTTTATTTCTTATCATTTATAATATTCCATTTTTTCTTTAAAAATAAATTAATTCTTCCATTTTCTATTGATGTTTAGTTGTGAAATTTTATTTTCATAATGGAATAGATATTTTAGTTTTGGGAAATGATTTTGATTATTGATAAAAGGTACATTTTTATGAGTGTAATGATAAAAATGAAAACTAATATGTTTTATCTACCTATTTTGGTTATTTATTTCTATATATATTTTTTTGGTGATTTTGGTATAGCTCACGATGATGGGAGAGACTAGTATATATGTCCAATGCATTGGGTAAAGGGAGATAGTTAACCAGTTAAAGGTATCTCATAATATATTGTTAGAATTTACTAGGTAGGTTATTTGATTTATAAGGGGGCATATATTATTTATATGAATATTATATCCCAGGTTATATATATAATGTTTCTATTATTTATAATGATTTTTCATAGAAATATTTTTATTTCATAATGTAATATAATTATTTTTTCTTTTAATGAAATGATTGTTCCCTTTATTCGTAAAAAATTCTAGTTTCAAAGAAAATGTATTCATAGTATAATGATGTCTTATAATAAACCCCAATGATTGTAATGTTTTGTTTATTTTATAATTTATTTTGTTTTATGAAAATAATTGGGTAGTATAGATGGATTCAAATGTAAATAAATAATTTTTTTTCTCAATCGATCTTCTATTAAATAAAAAACTCTCTTATATAACAACATTGTTTTGAAATATACAATTGGGATTAGTTTGTTTTTATATGTATCCCTTTGTAAGATTTGTTTTTCTCATACAAAACAACCATGTTATTTTTCACAGGGCATAAGGATGAGTAAAAATGTCAATAAAATTTACATTTTATAAATGGATAATACATTGAATGAATCAATAATGTATATATAAATAACTATTCTTTTGGAAAAAAATTGATAATATGTAGAAATGTATAATTTGAAATAGTTTTTACTAATTATATTAATGTAATATCTCGTACAAATATGGTCCATTCCTTTTATGAAATTTAGTGTTTCAGTTATTCAAGGGGGTTAAGGTGACTTATCCCCAACACTTTTCCATATTTCTAGGTCTATGAATAGTGTTTCTAGTTTTGCGAATAGTGTTTTTTGTGAGACAGATGTGAACATTGCAGTCAGTGAGATACATGATAAATGTGACGTCGTTGAGTCATCTTCAAATATCTGTGGGTCATCTATTGGTGAGTCATCTTCAATTATCGGTGAGTCATCTTCTAGTGAGAATTATTCAACTATTGGGATTTCATATATTGGTGAGTCATAATCAACTATCAGTGAGTAATATTAACCTGCCAGTGAGTCATCTCTCAGTGAGTCATCTTCATGTGTCAATGAGTCATTTTTCTATGAGTCATATTCATATTTCAAGGTCGGTGAGTCATCTTCATCAATCGAGGAGTCATCTTCATCAATCGAGGAGTCATCTTCTTATGTCGGTGTTAGTGAGTCATCATTATCTGTCAGTGAGTCATTTTCAATTGTGCGTGTCATTGATTCATCTTTATTTTTCTGTGTTAGTGAGTCATCTTCATCTGTCGGTAGGTGCTACAATGTTTCCAAATCTACTGGTGAATAATTTTTCTAGCTTCCTATAGTTTTCCCCTTTTGATGTATTCTTCAGCTTAATGTGCATTCAAATCCATGTTATAAGGTATTTGAGGCTGATTACATGCCCATAAATCCATTCATTAAATACCTAAGGGTACCACATTTTTTACTTGGTCAAACTATATGGGCTGTTGAGATCTGTCTTTAAAGGAAATTCAACCATTTCACATTCTATGAATCCTAGATCTGATCCATCTAAGATGGGATCCTTCCCTTCATTCATTTATTATCCTTTCTATTAGTATTAGGTTTTCAAAACCATTATTTACTGAGGATATGTTCGAATGAGATGTAGCCTTGGACCAGGTTATCCCATCCTACACCCCCTCTATTGGTGAAAGTAGGAAGCATCGATCCATCATTTATAGAAGGTATGATATATCCCTATTGTTCTGGATTCATTGATCTATTTACTCCCATTATCCATTCAATGTTATATAATGTGATCTCAATGTTCTTAATGGACCTTTCTTGGGAGTTGGTTGATGTTGTTGTGTTGTAGTTTCCAAGGGTGGATGCAGTCATTGCGGTAGAAGTGACTGTGATCTATTATGTTGGACAATTCTCATGCAAAGAATGTTAAAAACTGTTTAATGTAGGGGAGATTTGGATTCTATATTCAATTACATGTAGTCATAGAATTATCTTTTCTTAGCCACTGGATCATAATGAAATTGAAATAATAAATATTTTTACTATTTTATAGAATAAAAATCGATTATATGTTGTGGTTTATACTTGTATAATGGGTTTCATTGAGATTATTTTTTTATACAGTGTTATATCTATTCCTTTTTTATTTTTCATGTTGTTTTTTACATAAACATGTAAATAAAATATTGCTAAGATTGATTATAATTTAATTTTTTAATAAAAATAGGGATGTTTAATGAATCATGATATTATTTTTGTGCTTGGTGATAAATAAAATGGATGAAGTTAAGAATCTTTAATTGAATTGGTAAATTCAAAATGGAATAAGGGAACAGTTGTGAGATAAATATAAATAATTGGAGGGTTCTAGGTTACCCTCTCTCTTTTAAAGGCCTTAAACCATATTCTTTGGAGATGTGAGTTCTCATTGTGTTTGAAGGCTAAATTCCTTTTTAGGGACAACATCCCAGTTTCTATGTTGTTTTTTTCCTACTACATGTGTTGTGGTGTGATCCTAGAATGGTTGATAGAATGGGTTATTTCATATATTGTGTTAGGGAGGCCCAGTGACTGTGGGGGTAGAATTTGATGCCTATAGTGGTGAGATGCATCATTTAATGCATGTGGGTGTCAGGGAGGACACTAGGGATGATAGATCAGGTTGAATTTGGTCTTACCATTGATATAAAACTAGTTTCTATTGAATCTATTTTTCATTATATGCATTATGTTCCCCACTGCATTTAGCATATGATTATTCTTACTCTCTTTACAAAAGAGTTGTAGATGCACGTTGTATTCCATGTTCTTTTCATGATTAGATTCTCAAGGATTGATGGGTCTATGCTTCTGCTATGAGTGGAAAGGAATCTACATTTAGTTCATCAACTCACCATTTTGAGAACCTTATTTTTAGTAGCTTAGAATGTGTACTTAGAATGCTTTAATTAACTGAAAATGGAAAATGAAATTAATAAATGATTGAATCAATGAAATTGAAATCATGGGGGTTGGAGATTGTTGGGATTCAATGTTATGGTTACAATTTAAAGGAATAATGGGTATTGCTTGGTTATTCCTAAAAGTCATGGATCTTGGTTGGAAAGCTAATGAATTGTAATATAGAGATGGTAATTGTTAATAAATTGATAATTAATTAATTAATGCAATGTGAAACTAATAAAAAAAGGACAATGTAATCTAATATAGCTCCTTAAATGGTTGTGTGCTTATATGATACCTAGTCTTATCAGTGACATATGGTCGTCTGAGAAATGTTAGATGAAGATTATTCTAAGACTGGTTTATACCTAAAGTATGGTTGTGATATATATTATATCATGTTCTTTTTTTTGGTTTCAATACACTACCCCACCCTATCTATATGGTCGAATGAAACCCCAGGGATTTGATACCATGGTGGGGTGTTTTTCACAATATTCTGGTGGTATGATGGATTGATTACTACCCCCTTTGTCCCTACTCTCATCTCTTGTTAGTTGCTTGTGCTGGTAGGTATGATGGTTAGTTTTCACCCAACATGGGTTTAGAGTTTTGTAATGGATTTTGGTTATTCACACACACATATTCTTGAAATACTTTAATTTGGATTACTATAGTTGTAACACGTATAAGCTGGGATAGCTTAAGGATCCTTACTCGGTATTTGGGATATAATTGATTGAAGTATAATACCTAACATATGATACACATTATGTGAGATTTGGTTGCTCTTATAAACTACCTGGTTAATTTGGTTATGTGGACATAGTGGTTGTGTTTCATGAGGTTAATGTTGTGGTTCTATGCTCAGGTGTATATGAGAAAGCCTTTTGGAGAGAGATTCTTAGGGCATGCGATGTTGAGGAAAAGTAGAAAACTAGTGGGGAAGTGGAATTGGGGAACCCTAGAAATTTTTTATTATAATATATACTATTGTATCCTATAGTCGGTGAGAGTAGCCTTTATGAGGTTGGGAACATATTTTACCTATTTATGTTATGAGTTAGTTTCAATTGTTGTTCACTATGATTTAGCATACTTTCTTTACTTTTTCACAAGAGGGCCCAAGGAGGATATTAATAAGTATATTTTTATACTCACCCTATATATATAAAAACTATTTTTAGGTCACTTGGAGTAGGTTGAAGATCAGTCTGGTTACTTCTATCATGGGGATGCAGGAGCTGTTCCGGCTTTGTGGTCGTTGATGTTTTATATTCTTTTTCATTTACAGTTTTTTCCTATCAGTTGATGTACTTATTGCATAAAATTACATATGTGTACTTGAGATTTCATTCATATATTACAATGAGCGAGAGTAGTTTGGTATATATATTAGATATCTCTCTTTCACATGTGTTCTCTTAGAAAGAAATGACTCTGAATTTTTAGTTTACTATACCCTCATTGTTAGTTGCCAAACCAGGGCCTACTAGAGTCAGGACTCTGCATTCACTATCTCTCTCCTCTCATTAATGGCCTAGGATGGGTACACATTGTAGGGAGGTGGTCATTAAAAATTGGTATCAAAGGCTTTGGTTGATGGGAATGATTGAGTTTGTAGTTAAGAATAAGTGTGGTTACATGGGTTGGTAGGGAAAAAATGTTAGTAATGTTTTTCTAGTGCTGTAAACATTGGAGACCTACTAAAACATAGGTATCTTGGCCCCCTATCAGCTAAGGCACAAACCATTCGGGTTACAAGGGCTACTAAATGAAGTGATGCGGGTTGCAAGGTGGATGCCAAGGAAATGATCATGTATCATCTTCTATGTGCTAGTGTTTGAATGGGTAGACCTTCAGATAGGTTGAACTAAATCGAATAAAAGAAAAAAAAAATAATTAATTAACCGTGAGCCTTCTTTATTTGGGGTTTTGGATCACTAACTGTTTTTTATTTTTGTAGGTATATCTATAGACTGACTTCCACATCAGGTTCACATAGAAGATGTTCAACAGGATGTTCCAGCTGATCATTATAGTGTAGAGGTTGACGATGAAAACACTTGGTGGGGGACACTGCAAGACTTCCAGCAACAGAGTCTTCATAGGTATGAAGGCTCCATTTAAAATGCAGTCATAGAGGGCATGTTGGAGGAGGTTCATAGAGCATTCATCTCAATCCATGCTTGGATAGAGAATAAAATGTCATTGGTTGTGATGATTCAGCGTGGAATAATAATCCAATTGTGGTGCTTGTTCATTGAGGACCGTGAGGAGTCAGTAGTCTCGTGGGAGGTGTTTTGAGACAAGTTCAGAGTTAATTTTATTTCTTCAACCATAATAGTGGCCACTCTCTAGGAGCTTCTTACCCTTCAATAGGGGAGATTCAATGTGCGAGTGTTTGTAATATATTTAAGGAACCTTTTGTAATATGCTTTGGACTTGTTTCCAGATGAGGAGGCCAGTGTGAGGCATTTGAAAGAGTATTTTCATCTATATATCCTACACTAGGTCACAACATTTATTATAAAGGTATATCCTGATGTGTTGGTGAGGGTAGAGGTAATCAACTAAATGTTTGGTAAAACCAGATCATCATGAAGGGGTAGTCATCTGAATTACTTGTGAAGTAGATATATAATCCGGGGTTACTAGAATTTAGTGAAAAAGAGTTTCTTTTCGGATGGGGGTAGGTCGTAGACCTTCAGTACCACATTTTTCTAGGGGAAGTATCTATCAGAATAATTATAAGAGATTAAGCACTTGTTTTTCCTTTGTAGGTTTAGGTCATTAGCATTGAGAGTACCTGACATTCTATGAAATTAGTGCACATTAGGTGTTCAACTTTAGGTTCCACCATTGAGGTAATTCTAGCTGAGGTAGTAGGAACAGGTTTCACCAGAATTGTATTAATATTGAGTAGATTCTGCAGGTATAGGAAAACCCTTTGAGGATCTTTTTCCTCATAGAGCCTAGCAGGACCATGGTAGTATTCATCTGTAGGCTCATAGAGGTTGTGGTCATATTCATGCTTTATTGTTTCCAGCACTATGTGAGCCAGACATCATTTAAGGTACACATTTATTGTTTTTTACATTGGTGTATGCATTGTTTGATATGGGAGAGACACGCTCCTTCATGTCACTTACCCTCGTCCTTGATTTGGGACTTGAGGTAGAGATACTTCTAGTTCCGTTAGCATTGACTACGCCAGTTGGAGGTCCAGCTGACATATTTGAAGTATGTAGAGACTGTGAGCTAGAGATGGGGCATCAACACTCTTGGTGAGATTTACTATGTTTACAGATATAAAAACAAATTGTCATCCTTACTATAGATTAGTTGTATATTGTGCATGATATCATCAGTTTCTTCAATAGGTAGATGATGTTCTTCAATGATTTTGGAGATATAGAGGTGGTTGTTAGGGAGTGAGACCCTTAGATGGGTCAATTGGGTGTTTTTCCCTTTTCATCCATAATGGATGATTTGATGCTGATTTCATCAGTGGTTCAACAATTTTTATTTCCTAGGGTCATAGAAGTGTACCCTAATGTCTTTCTAGAAAAGGTTGTTATGTTACCCCCTCGAAGATAAATTCAGTTCGGGATCAACCTTTATGAAGGAGTATATACTATATCGATGTATCAATATAAGATGGAATCTTTTGAGTTGTGGGAGCTATATAAATAGCATGATGGTTTGTTATAGTGTTGTTCTGGTCAGCCAAGTGCGTCACAATGGGGCACACCAATTTTTTAGGAATAGGGATGATGGAATTTTGTAGTTCTGTATCAATTATCATCGATTAAACAATGTGTCAGTAATGAATTGATATCCTCTTCCATGAATGGATGATTTATTCAATCAATAGAATGGTGAAAATTGGTTCTCAAAGATTGAATTTCTGTTAGAATATCATCAGATGTGTCTGAAGGATGATGATTTCCTAAATACTTATTTCTATTTTCTTCATTGAAATTATGTGTTTTTTGAGATTCAATTTGGTGTGACAAATACTCTAGTTGTGTTCATGGGGTCGATGAATGCTGTGTCCCATGATTTCCTAGATACATACATGGCAGTCTTCATCAATGACATCATTGTGAACATTTTGTCTTAGTATGATCATTAATAACATATGAAAATAATTTTATGAGTTCTTCATCGATAGTAGCTGCAGGAGAAGTTTTCAAAGTGTAAGTTTTGGGATAGAGAAGTTTGTTTATGGTGGAATATTGTATCCCACTCGGTCATAGCTATGGATACGTCATGGATATAAGTACTTGTGACTTGGGCATTCCCCAAGATAGTAGCATATGTGAGTATTTATTTGGTCTTGAGGGAAATTACAAGAGGTTTATAGCCTATTTCTCTCAGTTTGATGATCCTATGATAGAGTTGAACAAAAAGGATCAGGTGTTCACATAGAATGATCAGTGTCAAGAGGCATTACAGATTCAAAAGTAGAATTTGGTCAGTGTTCCTATTCCTTTTCTTCTAGAATAAGGAGTTCATTTTAACATTTTCTATGATGATTCACACCTAGGGTTAGGATGTGTTCTTATGCATCAGATATCATTCATTTCATTTATTTCTTAGATGTTTTGTCCCCATGATCATAACTATTCCACCAATGATCTGGAGTGGGTATTAGTGACGTTTTAACTTATGTTGGAGATACATTACCTCATCAGAGAGAGCCTTGGGGTCTTCAATGATCATAAAATCCCAAGGTTTGTTTTCTCCTGGTGTGACTTGGATTGAGACCGCATTAGTGGCTGTATTTCTTATATGATTACCACATTGAAATATCGTATACACCTAGAAAGGTTATTTTTGTAGTTTATGATCTAAACTGAGAGTCATGTACTGATTCATTGAATAAACCATGTGATTCCTCTAGAGTAATTGAATATCTATCACCATTACAACTCAATATGAAATATTTTGGGGGCAAGGTTTTTTATTTTTGAGATAGACGCACATTTATTTGAGTTTTAGTATGCAGAAGACTCTTAGTTAGGTGATCTTTAGGTGGAGGTATGGATATACTGAATAGTCCATGGTGAGGCACATGATGGCTGGTCTGAGGATGAAAAACACTGAGTGTTATTTCAGGGAACATTTTTCATTTCTTTTGAAATGCATGAGATTGTTCTCAAAGTGTTCCATAGTTCTCCATTAGTGATATATCATAGAATCAAAAAGTTATAGAATTATTTGAGGTGTAATTTTTGGTGGCATGGGTTAATGAATGAAATTTCAGAGTTTGTGTCTCTATGATTGGTCTTCCGTAACATGTAGGCTGAGAATCGTTTTCCCAGTGGTTTTCTCCATCCATTGGATATTCCTAATTTTAAGTTGGAGGATACATTTATGGGATTATTTGCAAGTTTTCCTTGATCTTATGGAGGCTATGATACTATATTAGTGGTAGTGGATTGGTTGATGAAATCATCCCATTATATTGTGATCAAAGAGTCAAGATCAGTGGAGTTTTTTTTCGAGGAAATATCTGGAGGTGGTGGTGAGGCTCCATGGAGTCCCGAAGAATATTATTTCCTATCAAGAACCATGATTTACCTCCAGGGAGTGGATATGTCTTCAGACTAATTTTGATTCTCAACTATGCCTTATCACTAATTTTTATACATAGATGGATTTTCAGACATAATTGACCATCTAGTCTATTGAATAAATTTTGCGCTCTTGTGTCCTGTATTTTGGAGGTTTTGGGATGTGGCACTCACAATTGATAGATTTAGCCTATAAAAATAGTTTCTACCCTACCATTGTTATAACACCATTTGAATCCTTTGGGGATGACCATTCCATTTTTTGTTGTGATGGACTGGGGTTAGAGAGTCAGAAATTATTGGGCCAAAAATGGTACAAAAAATGACAGAGATGGTTCAAGTGATTCATGAGAGGTTGAAGGAATTGAAAGATCCTCAAAAATCCAATTCCTATCATAAGAGGAGACCTTTGGAGATTGATTTTATGGGTCATCTATTTCTGAAGGTTAATCCCCATCATGGGAAATGACGTTTTTGTAGTAGGAGTAAGCTTTATCGCCGGTTTGTTGGGGATTTTGGGGTGTTAGCTTGTGTTTGAGCCATACCATATCAGGTAGCACTTCCTCCATAGATGATCAGGATATAAGTTGTTTTTCACATGTAGTAAATTCATTTTTATCTTCATGAAAACTCTTATATCATTGATTTTGGGGAGATTGATGTTGATTATGATGCGACCTTCATGGAGTTTCCTATAGACATCTATGATAATAATGATAAGGTGTTTTGTGGGCATGTTATTCCCCTGGTTAGTGTCTTGTGGAGGAACAGGTGATTATAGGGGAGTACATGAGAGTTTGAGTCATAGATACATGTTTAGTAGCCTATTATTTTTTTATGTTTATATCTTTTCTGGTATAGAATTTCATCTTGTGGATATATAATTTTTTTTATGAGATGTATTCTCTTTCTTCTTGTTGTGTCTAGATCTATTTTGAGAGGTATATTTCCAGGGAGATTAGTTAGGAACAAGTTTCAATTTTTTCATAGATTCAGATTGTTCCCTTAAATAAGTTGTTTAGATACATTAGTGGTGAGAACCTAGAGAGGTATCTCGAAGGGTGGATGTTTATGTCCTTTTTCTATTTCCTCTCTTGGTTGGTTTGGGATTTATAAGTATGAGAATTCATTGAGATGTTTCTTATGTAATGGTATCGACCTCTCTAGTCCATTATTTTTAAAAAATCTGGTGTTTGAGGTGTTTTGGGAGGTCAAGGTGACTTATCCACAACACTTTTCAAAATTTACAGTTCTATGAACAATGATTCTAGTTTTGTGAGTATTGTATTTGGTGAGACCTATGTGAGCAGTAATGTCAATGAGAAAAATGTGAACAATATTGTTATTT
The DNA here is from genome assembly GCA_963277665.1 of Viscum album. NCBI lineage: Eukaryota > Viridiplantae > Streptophyta > Magnoliopsida > Santalales > Viscaceae > Viscum > Viscum album. Next base: position 761,708,293 of record OY728119.1, on the reverse strand, counting down.
ATTCATCATCAACTATCAACGAGTCACCTGTCGGTGAGTCATGTTCAACTATTACTGAGTCTTCTATTAGTGAGTCATCTTCATCTGTCTGTGAATCATCTGTTAGTGAGTCATCGTTAACTATCAGTGACCCATCTGTCTATGAGTAATAATCAACTATCATTGAGTCATCCATCTAAGAGTCATATTTATCTTTCGGCAAGTCATGTTCTTATATCGGTGTTGGTGAGGAATCATTACCTGTCAATGTTGGTTCGAAAGTGTTTCCTAATCTACCAGTGAATAGTGTTTCCAGCTTCCTATAGTTTTTCCCATTCGATGTTTTCATTGAAGTAATGCAAGTTTAATTCCCTTTTTAGGGTATTTATGTTATACTCAAAACCAATAACTCCTATCATTAAATCACTAAGTTTCATGATTTTTTTACTTGGTAAAACCACCAATGTTATTGAGATCAAGATTTAATAGAAAATAAACCATTTCATGTTCCATGAGTCTCGGATCTGATCCTTCTATGTCAAGGGCCTTCCATTTTTTCATTTACCATCCTTCTTATTAGAACGGGGTTACTAGAACCTTTCTTTCTGAAGGAGATGTGCGATTATGTTGAATCCTTGGACCGTGTTTTCCCAGCCCGTATTCCCCTATTTTGGTGCAAGTAGGAAGCGTTGATCTGTGATCGATAGATGGTATGTTCTATATATATTATTGTGAATTGTTTGATATCTTTCCCCCCATTATCATTTACATATTACTACATGTGATCTACATGTTTCAAATAAATCTTCATGGGTTTTGGTTGATGTGTTTGTGATACGGTATCCTCGGGTGGATACAATCATTACAAGAGAGGTGATCATGATTCATTGTGCAAGATTGTTCTCATGAAAAGAATGTTTGAAACCTTTTTTGGTAGGGTATTCATGGATTCAATATTTTATTACATGATTTCGTAGAATTTTTATGTTTTAGCCACTGGATCATAATGGAGTTTACATAATATATATTTTAATTGGATTAATGAATTGTAATCGATCGTATGTCATTGCTTTATTCCGTGATAATAGGCTTCCATTTGATTTATTTTCTAGATTGTGTGACATATATTCATTTTTTATAATTTTTTATTGAATTAAAATGGTATATAACATAAACCTAAGATTAGTTATAAATTAATTGTATAATGATAAAGGGGATTGTTTGATGAATCAATTTCTTGTTGTTGTTCTTGGTCATAAATCAAATGGATGCAGTTATAAATGATTAATTGAATAAGATAATTAAATATGGAATAAATGACCATTTGTGTCATAAAGATACTACCATGAAAGGGTTATAAGTTACCCTTTGATATTTTAAAGGGAAATAGCCTTATTCGTTAAAGATGTGAGTGCTCATTGTGTGTGAAGGCTGAATGGATTGTTTTGGACCAAGAGACCAGTAGCTATGTTGTTTGTTTCCTGATGCTTGTGTTGTGGTGTGAGCTTGGTATGATTTCACCGAGACGGTTGTTGTTGTATGTGGGGGATGGGATGATCAGTAGTTTTGGTGGAAGAAGTTCACACCTAGAGTGGTGATATGCATCATTTTATACATGTGGATGTCAGGGAGGACACCAATGATGATGGATTAGGATGAAGTTGTGCTTCTCATTGATATGGGAGTTGCTATTATTGAATCTATTATTTTTTATCTATATTAATTTTCCCACTTCTTAATGTAGATTTTTTTTATTACTCTCCATCCAAAATAGGCGAATACACATGATGCATTCTAGGTGATTTCCTTGTTTATCTTCTCAAGGATGGCTGGATCCGTGCTCCTACTATGGGTGTAAAATACCTGATGGGTAGTTCATCTGCTCACTGTGTTAAGACCCTTGTGTTTGGTAGTTTGTAATGATTTCATAGAATACCAAGAATTTTGGAAAAGTGATAATACTATTAATAAATGATTGAATCAATGAAGATGAAACCATTGGGGTTGGACATTTCTAGGATTACATGTAGATGATTCAATCTAAAGGAACATTGGACTTAGTTTAGTTATTTCGAGAGGGCGTGGATATTGGTTGTAATAGTAATTAAATGTTATGTTGAAATGGTAATTGTTAATAAATGGTTAAATAATTAATTAATGTAAGTTGAATCTAGTTTAAAAGTGATACTATAATATAAAATGTAGCTCTTTAAATGTTACTGTGCTTATAAGATACCTAGTATTAGAAGTGGGAGCTGGGAGTCCGAGATACATTACCAACATTTGAGTCAAAGACTAGGTTATTCTCATAATATGGTTGTATGCTATATTATATCATGTACTTTTTGTGCTCCTATACTCTACCCCACCCTGTCACTTAGGGTGACTGACACCCTAGAGATTCTGAGCCTGGGGGGTCTTTTCCCAATATTTTGGTGGGTTGATGGATCGCGGGATTCCCCCATTTGCCCCGCTCTCTACTCATAGTTTTACATGTGCTGGTATGCATGAAAAATAGTTTTCCACATATATTTATGTAGAGGGCTTTAATGGATTGTGGTTATTCAGACACATATTTTCAAGAAATATTATCCTATGGACTACTATAGGTGAACTTGTATAGGCTATGACGGGTTTAAGATCCTTACTTGATTTATGGGCTATAATGGATGGAGGTAAAATACCTCATGTATGATACATGTTTTTCATGATTTGGAAGATCCATGAAACTACCTGGTTACTTTGGTTATGAAGATGTAGTGGTTGTGTTTCACGTGGTGTATGTTTTCATACTATGTCTAGGTGTTAGTGGGAAAATGGAAAACTAGTGGGGGGAAAGTATAAAACTAGTGGGGAAGTGGTAGTGAGGTACCCATGATATTAATTATTTTATTACATACTCTTCTATGTGTTACCTAGTGAGAGTTACAATGGTGAGGCTGAAAGTATAGTATTCCTATTTAGGTGATGGGTTAGTTTCACTTATTTTTCACTATTATTTAGCATGCTTTAATTAATTTTTAATTAGAGGCTATGGGGAGGATCCTACTGATTATACTATTATACTAACCAGCATATATATAATCAATTTTCTAGGTCACTTAGAGATGGTTGGAGATTAGACTTGTTATTACTAGCTTGGGGTTGCTGAAGCCGTTTAAGCTTCATGGTGGATGAGGATTTACTATATTTTGGTACTTGTTGTTTTTTTCTTTCAATTGTAATATTTCTTGAATGAAATTACATATGTATACATTATATTTATTTTATATTTTAGTTTAATAAGGAGTACGTTGGTGTTTATCTTATCTATTTATTTTGCATGTGTTCTCTTAGAGGGTAATTCCCCCATTTTTTAGTTTACAATACCCTCAGTGCTAGTCAACAACCTGGGGCCTACTAGAGGTGGAACTCGGTGGTCACTATCTCTATCCACTCATAGCCGTCCCAGGAGGGATTCACATTGTGGATAGGGGGTCATGGAAATATAATTCTAAACCTAAAATGACCTGGTATATGTAATTGATCCACTATTTTTTACTGTTGTTTATTTTGGATGACCATTATTAGTTCATTATTTTTTGGTATAATATATAAAAATATGAAGATTATGTTTTTATCACAATATCTCAATGTTCGAGATTGGGGATTTTGTAGTTGATATCAAATAATTATTCTAAGGACATTTAGGATTAGGTTGATTTCATGTGATGTTAACTTAATAGATGTTGATTTCATCATGGGTCTACTATTTTACATTTTATTATAATTTAAATGGAATATACTACCCTTTTTGGAGTTAATTGACTAGATTTTAAGATGTTAAAAAATTATTTTATGATATATGCTTTGTAATACAACTCATAGTTCTAGTATTTTTTACTGAAATTTTTATTTGAGGAATACTGGTTTTTTAATTTTTCAGATATGATTAAATGTATTGATGAACATAAGAGTTAAAATGATTATTGATTTTCAGATAATTATGGTAAGTTGGTATAAAATGGTTAATAAATTATGGGAAAATATAATCAATTATATTGATAAACATGGTGTTGAAATTTTATTCTTGACTAAGTGATTATTTTATCTTTTGATATGTTATTTGTTTAAGGGAACATTTAATTTTTAATGTAAATGTAAATAATTTGGCCTAAGTTGTGTTTTTTTCATGGGGTATAAATGATAAATTATGATTTGGATATATATATGAATTTGTTTTGAATTTATGATAATATAATTTTTTATGGAAATGAAAATATTTTCTGGATATTATATTCTTATAGAATATAAATTTTTTGTATGTGACTATAAGAGTGATATATGTTATTTTTAGATAAATGTTATGCTAATCTTAAGAGATCATATGATTGGTTCTGTTTGATTTTTATGATTTTAAATTGGTGAGGAATATGTAAAATAATTTTAATCAAATATTTTTATCAAATGATATATGTTAAAAATTAGGTGTTGTTATTGAGGATTTGGAGATTTATGTTTATTTTTTTAAGAATATTAAAATTCATATCAGATATTATCTTACATTGTGATACCAATTCAGTTTTGGATAATTACTACATACATAAGGAATATTTTTTTCATTTTAATGACCTTGATATATATTATATTTTATTAGTTCTTCAAGAATAAAAAATTCATTTTGAATATTCATTTATTTGAGTAAGATATGAGAAACAAGTACAAATTTATTGAATCATAACCAAAAAAATAAATTTTTCTCAAGAAATGAGAAATAATCATGTAACCATATTTTATCATATTTTATATTTTTATGGTAGAATAATTGCATGACTCGAGGAAAAACATAATTTGAAATCAAAATGTAATACTCTTACATTATTTTTAGAAGATTTTATTGTCTTTTGTATCTCTTACTGATTTTTATTTCTATAGTAATTAACATTATCATAATTAAATTCTCTATAACCCCCCATAATTATCAGGTGACATCATTTCTCCTCCATGTTCATATTTGTATGTCTAAATAATGTTATCCTATTTGGAAACCTAGTTAAATGTTATTATAGAATAATATTTTATTTCCCTTTTTCTATCATCAAAATAAAGTTTTATTAACCATTTTTTGGATGTGGGGTTTTATAAAATATATTTTTTAATATTAAAACATTTATTAATAAGAAAATAGTAAAAAAGTTTAGAATGCAATTAATTAAAGTGGTTGGAATGTAAAACCTTGATATTTAAAAAAAGAACACCTTAATCAATGGCATTTAGAACACTAAATAGTGATCCCAAATGACTAGGAAATGACCACGAATTGTTTTATTAAAGTCATTTAATGCTTCAAAAATATATTTTAATAAAAAATGGGTTTTATAAATTTTTGTAACCTAATATTATTATACATTTCTTACACGTTAAACAAACAAATTTAATAAAAAATACTATTTTTTAAATCATAATGTCAATATTTTCAAAGTGTTACTTTTATAATATTCCTAAAAATATTGATTTTTATGTGAATAAAGAAAATATCAATATTCAAATAAATTCTATTCTATGATATTATTTCAATGAAATAGTAAATTAATAAATTTAGAAACCTTTTTATCTAATAGAATAATACTTAAGGGTCATTATAATATTTTTTAATACAATATTTTGATTTTTAGATACCATGATTGTCTTTTATGAACCTAAATTATTTTTTATTCAAATTATTAACTATTTTTTGTGTGTTTCATTTTTTTATAGAAGGTACTATTTGGATTTTTATTGATAAATAGTATAAAATCATTATTTTTTTATTATTAAATAAAATTATAATTAAGATTCTTAATAGATATCACGGTGAAATGACTTTCTGCTTAAATCTTGTATTATCTTAAAATCTATTTTAATGGGATTTACATACTAATATTTAATGTAATTTTTTCCTCTATATATTTTAAATTATATATAATGTATTAAATATTTTTATTCATTATTTTAAATATTTTTAGTAGATCATCATTATTTTTTTCTTTTTGAAAAATAATTATATTTAATAGTTATAACCACCATAATAATTAAATATGGATAATTATGGTTAAAACTAATTTTAAAAGGATTTATAATATACCTAAAACATGAATTTAACTTATTTTGTAAGTGATGTTCATATATCCTCATTTTTGTTTCTAATTTTTTGACACATGGAACATTTTTTCCATGATAATAACCTTTATAGTATACTATGTAAAAGAATAAAAATTGTCACATTCTTATATAAATTTAGTTTATATGTTAACATAGAGTTTAACATAAGATGTGACTGAATATTAATAGTTTTCTTTTGAATAATTAATTTATTTTTATAATGTTATTTATAATTAATTTTTAGTGATTTTCTTATTACCCAAAATTATTATACAACACGAGCATTGTTCTTGTGGAAATATTGGGAAAGTAAAATTAAAAAAATAAAACCACATTAAAAGTATGGCATTTAAGATGAATTTTGGGTCTATATAAATTTTATATTTAATAAAAATTTGTTATTTATTAAAAAAATTATATTTTGATTCCATTTTTTTCTTGATGACATTAATGTAATATTAAATCAATTGATACAAATATTATAGTAATGAAATTTTATAATAAATAATTTTTATTAAATGATTTGAAATTCATAAAAAATACTATATTCAGTCATGTTAGGGGGATATGATTTTGAGTATCATCTACTGTGTATTTATGGATCACTTTTCCATTTATAATAAATTTCATTACCCTTTAATTGAAAAAAATATTTATACAACAATAATCGTCAACAAGGTAAAAATTTGTTAAAATAAATATATACGGGTTAAAATTTACCCAATATTGTAATTTTTTTATATTAGTGTATATAGACTCATAATAATCCTATATTCTTAAAATTTAAATTTTTTCCACTTGTCTATGGATATGATGATACAATAATTTAATACATTGAGTAATTCAAAGGGTAGTCCTCTACTAAAATTTAAAAGGGATCCTAGTATCCATTATTCCCCACTGATTGTAGAACTATATTTTTTCAAAGTCATACCCAATACTATCTAAAATAATAGTTTACTCAATATATATGTCTTGGTTACACAAAAATACCAATCATATAAACCTTATTGAGAAATCCAAAGAGGTTTTTAAGGAGAATGTGTTGGTCCTAATAAACCTATTTTATGTTGATTGCATATTCTACATCATGAAATTATTAATTAACAATGTTATAATAATAAAATAAATGTATGAATTATAATAAACTATTTTTTGGATAAGGTAAAACCATTTCTAATCTCCTTTTCCATCATATAGGAAATGAAATTGTCGATACTACATATGTTTTACTATTATCTCCAAAAAGAATTGAGTTTCATTTTTTATCATGGCCCAGCAAGGATGGTTATAATGTTGGACTGAATTAATATATAATTTATTCATTAAATAATAATTATTTTTTAAAGATAATATATCATCTATTTTCTTACCATTCTAACTAAATAAAAATAAAAAAATCTTTTAACCTTGTGTGTGTAATACCACCTCAAGGAACCACTCCATTTCTATTTTCATATAATTCATTCACTGTGAGTTATAATGTTGTATTTGATATAGAAAAATTATAATTTTTTTGTGATATTTGAGTGTATGGAATAATAATCTCATTAGACAATATAAATCATACCAAAGCTATTTGGGGTTTATGAAGAATACATTTTCAAAAACTATGATGTAAACATAACTAATTAAGTATCAAATCAAAACGTAGTAATGAATGACATAAAATGTATAATGATAATTGAATGAACATGAATATTTCCTAAATAAATTAAATAACTAACATAAATTTATTTTTAGTGAAATTACAAACCTATATAATATGTTTGACTCGAGGTAACATATACTTTATATTAAAACCTCATTTTATAGGATTTAATTATTTATTTTGTAAATATTTTACTTATATGTACATATTAATTATAATAATTTTATGAATGTATTTATGTGGGAAAATATTATTTATAAAGACAATTTTTATAAATTTTTTACACTATTTATATATTTTTTAATAGTAATCTATTTATATATTTTGTATATAATGTTTTTTCATTCTTTAAAAATGAAATAAATGAATGTCCTATTTTTATAAACATATTGTCTTAAGAATTCCCAAATATTTTAATTATTAATTTATATTTGGATAAAATTATATGATTTAATATTTTATTCAAAGAAAAAACCTTTTTACATTTCTCAAGGTATTTAGTTTTCAAACAGTACTTTTTGAAAGGAAATTAAATTTCAAATTTGGCAGAAATTTTGAATATAGATAAGTGGTATATTTTTCTTATTGTAAAGATAAATATGATGAAAATCATGTTTGACTTACATGTTAGTGTTTTGGGGAATTTTTTTTGATTATGGATGAGCCTAATATATCTCAAGATGATGGTTGGTCCTCATATATCTCTCTAATGAACTGTGTAAAGGGACAGAGTTAACCAATTATCATCTTCCACCAAGAGACGGTTAGAATTTGTTAGGTTGCTTATTATTTCTTTAATGGTAATTATAAAGTTTATTTGAAAATTATGTCACATGTTACCCACATAAATTTCTATGATTTCAAATTATCTTTCATGAAAGTATTATTATTTCCCAATAAAATATAAGGATATTTTTTATAAAGGAATGATCATACCTTCCTGGCTAAAAATATCTGTTTTTATGAAAATATTTTATAAGGGTTAATATGTTTTATAAGAGACTATTTTTTTTAATTTTAGTATTTATTATATTTCTTTAATAAAATAATTTGGTCTGTAAATAATTTTACCTGTTTAAAAAAAATTATTTTAGCTCAGTGTTTATTATTCTAAACATTGAACAGATTTAGATGATCTCTTAATTTATTTATAGACTAATGGGTTTCCTTTTTATTTATAGATTTACATTACTTGAGATTTTTCTTCCCATTCTTTTAAATAGTTTTTCATATATCTTTTGGATGATTCAAAAATTTAAAAAATTCTGTGTTTTCGATATAAATTATACATTGAATGAAAAAATGTTTTTTAATGAAGATAATGTTTTGAGAAAAATGGATATAATGATTAAATGTACGGTTTTAAAGTGTTTTTCTTAGTTATTTAATCCACTAAACCTAAATTATCCTTAAGTATATAAGGGGTCCAATATTTATTGATGAGTTTTTATATTTTTATAAATAAAATTACGTCGTACATTTTATTATAAATGAATAAAACTAAAAGAATATTTTCTTTATCACGTGATTCTAGATTGCATGTTTAGGGAAGTTATAATTGTAGCCATTCATTATAAAACATATATTTTACATTTATATGATTAATATAAATTTTAATAAAATTTATATTGTTATCAAATCTTGTGAAATCTTATCTTTTCATATTTGAACATGAATTATTTTTCTATTATGGATCAATATTCATTTCTTGTATGTCAATCATCTCATTAGTGACAGGTTTTGCATTCTAAGAATAAAAATTTCATTATATATGATAATTATTTAAGAATGTAAGTGAAATTAATCGATCTACATCTATAGCCTTGTCATGGTATTCATGAAACCATATATGTATGCATCATGATATAATTCTTCAATTGTTAAAAAGAGTAAATTATATTCATTCGTCTATAGTATTTACTTATTTAGGAATTTGATTTAAATGTTTTTGGTATGTTTGGAAAATAATTTACTTCAATATTCAATTTTTAATCTTTTTATCCATGAAATATTCAATGAATTATTCATTATAGGTATTTGAGGTGTCCTTTATTCAATTAATACTTCATAATCATCCTAAAACGTTAATCTATTATATATTAGAAGAATAAATTATTTCTTCCACCTATATTTCCTTCATTATTAAGGTATAGAGATATTATTCAATGAAAATGTATTAATTTTTTAGTTTCAAAACATTATAAAAATAACATGATTAAATCAAATATAATATATTTATAAAAAATAATATCTTATGTATAATTTTCATGTTTATGATGTTATTTTAACAATCCATCCTCATTCGTTTGGAAATCTAGCTTTAAAAAACTCCAACATAGTGCTTCTAAATCATCCTAAAAATTAAATATTGTATTTCCACATTTGTTGATATTAGTTCCCTTCATTTATTAAAAGGAGTATTAAATATTTTCATTTATTCCAATTTTTTATCCCTATGTCATTCACTTGTTGAAGCTATTATGATTAGAGACTATAACTCATTCCTTCCATTCATAGAGTTTAGATGTTCTTCAGACTTATTTATCCCTTCACATTTCTCCTTAAACTAAGATTCCATGGTCCCCATTATCATGAATTATGTTCTTATATATTTTATATTTTAATTATGTTGTGATGTTTTAGAGATATTTATTTCTTCCATCTATTTCTCTTTTCCCGTTTAATTTTTCACCTCATGTGTATTTTATTCAAATGGATATCTTTGATTCTTCACTATTGAATCTAATACTCAAATGGATTCATTTTAATAAATATTATCTTATATTAACAACTTTTTTTCAAATTATTATTTTAGTTTTAAATCACTATCATCTTGATGTATGACTTTTATTTTATACGCCTTATAATGTATTTTATATATCTTTTGGTTAATTACTGCTTAAAAACACATATATTGTGAACAAGAAATTACAATAAAATTATTTGTAGAAGAAATAATTTCATCGATATATATGTGGAAATATTTAACAACTAACGTGTGGAAATATTTAAAACACCCTAATAGTTTAGATTAAATAAATAATAATCTCAATAGATTTTCTTAACATGCAACACTATTTATTTTGTTAATTTTGATATAGTATAATAAATTTCAACTTTAAATTTACAATCATAACTATCCATTGAAATAAAATGAATGAATTTTAGTAAAAAAATCAAAAAAAATATATATATTTAATAATCAATAGAAAATATCTGATCAATTCCTATGAAATAATCCCTCATTTTTTAGTTAAGTCATTTTATGCTTCAAAATTTCAATTTATCAAATTTTATTTTTACTTAATTTTGTAATTAGATATTATAATTAATTTTCTATAATTCTAAAACATTATGTTATAAATTGGGAAAATAAATCAAAGGATCATATCATGATTATATTTGGGTAAAACATATTGATTTTTAAGAAATTATTAATTTTCCTCTGAGTAGTAATGATCAGATTTTTGAAATATTATCATTAATATTTTTTAAAATATGTTTTTTAAAATCCAAAATATATATTTTATTTGGTATTAAATTATCGTATGACCCACTTTGATAAAAATTATATAACAAATTTCAACTTAATTTTTTAAAAATAATGATTTCTATATATGGAAATTTTTATGTTTGAAATAACTTTTTAAAAAATTTTTTTTTTCTCTGATTTGATGAATTTATATTAAAATTGATATTTTCTCAAATGGCAGTATTGAATATTGATTAATGGATACAATATTTTTAATATTTAGGTTCATATTTAGTAAATATAACCCTATTATTTTTGGTTAATATTAATAAAAACTGTGGTAAACATTTGTCAACTCGGTAAGGGTAAAATATTTAAAACATGGTTACAAATTATATAAGAATTCAAAATTGACCCAAAAAAGTCTTTATTTTGTTTTTGTATATTACTATACCATAGATATACTAAATTTAAATATACATAACTCTATTTTAATTTTCCATTTAAAATTTTACGTATATTAGTTTATGTAATGAAAATTCCAAAATGCCTCCCAAATTATTTAAATTTTATTTATATGTTAGCATAATGATAAATATTAGTTGTGGAGAAATATTATGTTAATTTGATAAAAAAAAATTCATTTTTTTTTAATTTTTTCTAATGTTTAGTTACTATCTAATAACCTCTACTTCCAATACTATGTCGACACAATGCTTCGAAAAGAAATAGAAAAATCCATGTGGTTTTTAAAAACATGATAAATAATATTTTTTGGATGAACTATGATGTAAATTGATTTTAAATATTTATAATAATAAATAATTTATAGATAAATAGTGTGGGTTATAATTAATTTTTTATCTTTATTTCATTAAAGTAACATTAAATATAGTGTGTCAAAGATGACATTATTTATATTTTTAGAAAAATAATATTTTACATAATTTTATAAAAATAATAAAAATATTAAAATGGGGTTATCAGGATTATAAATGGACTTATATGTCATAATTTTTATATTAATGATGAAATTTTTACCATATAAATAAAATTAATACTCTTTATGACTGAGACGTTTTTTAACATGCTTAATGATAAAAGTAGTTATCAAAATGGATAAACTACAAGTAATTTCAACCATATATGTGAATGAATTTAATATATGGAATAATGGGTAATGTATTACATGAAAATAAATTTATTATATTTAAAATGTTTTGTTACTTCCATGTGTGTCCTCTCCACAAAAATATAAAAGAAAACCCCTTATTTCTCATATTTACACTACTTTGAGATGCCTATAATTACCCAACCAAAAATAATATTATTTTAAAATTTTAAATATATAAATTATTGGTTCTAGTATTATCATAATACAATTCCAAGGGATATTTGGTATGTATCTATTAGAGGTCATGAGAAAAACAGGAAATAGAAATAACTGTACTCTTCCAATTAATATACATTTCTACCTCTTCTAAAAATATTGTAGTCCTTATGTAATATTGAATCAACTATCCTCTAAATAATTATATTTTAAAATTATTATTTAAACATAACTATCCATAATATATTTCTTCAAATGGGATGTGAATTTGTTACTCATACGTATGCGTGAACCAATGACTCTATGTAGAAAAATAATTCAAATCCTGTCACCATTTTCAAGGATGGTAATTATGATTATTTACATTTTATGTATGATATTATTACTTAATTATTCATTTATATCTATAATATCATATCTAACAAAATAAAATTCAATTTATTGGGAAATTAGAACATAGTTTCTGTTTATATGCGTACTACCAGCACCACGAAGCGATGTGATTTTTATTGTTTCTATTTTATGTGGATGGAAATAAAGTTAGGTATAGTATTATAAATATATATTTTATTTATTATATGAGTATGGGGTTGTAATGTGAAAATATCATTTATATTTTTTTTGTTCATTTCATTATAAAAAGAAAATATCATTCATGCATACATATGACCATCAATCACCAAGAATGGTGTAAATTATATTTCAATCTCTAATTTTAATTGATGATTTTAAATATGTGAATAATAAATATATATTATATTTATATCATGAATAATTTTTTATATGACAGAACTATGAAAATATTACTATTACCAAAGAAGAGAGAAAAATTAAATGAAATAGTATATAGTTAACACCAAAAAAATGATTTTAATAAGGACTTATTAATAACATGGTGTTATAATTTTATATGAGATTCATTTATAAAATTAAAATTATTTAAAATATATACAATAAAATTATGTTAGATTTAAAATTATTATACATGAAGATATAATTATTTAAATGAAAGTCAAGATCCGGGATTTTGGATAGTAGAAGCACATCACATATGATCAAACATAATGACCTCATTGTAAAATTAAAGAATAATGAAGATGAAATCATTTATTTTATGAAAAATGATGTACTTAAGTTTTTTGGTTATAGAAAAAAAATCATAAGATCACATCTCAGGTGGAATTACATTCAAACTGGTGATTGTATTATCCATAATATTCTCTATGTTTTCCAATTATTTAATCATGTTCATGAGATAAAATATTTTCAAGAGGCTTATACCATAAAATAAAATTATATTTAAATTATTATCTATATAGAATGGTATAATAGAATTATATACCATTATGAGGAAGAAAATTAAGTTATATTGTCCACATAAGAGGATAAAAGTTATGGAATATATGAATCAACCATTTGAGACAAACACCTATCAAAATTTTACTGAAGAGAAATTGAGGTCATGATTTTCCCTATATCACAAATGATGAGAATCACATATGTGATTCATTTAATTAAGAGATGATTATCATAATTTCCATAAAAACCAAATAATATAAAGGAAATAATGTCTCTTAATGTTGTGCAGTTGATGTTTTAAGGACCATTTTACATAAATAAATATATAGAAGTAATTTTTCAGTGTTTTTTATCGATAACATAAACTAAAATGGAATTGATTATTCCTATCACTCAAAACACCCAAGTAGAAAATTTTCCACCAAAATTTATCAGAGTAGTGATAAAAAGACACTTGGTGTAACAATCCAAAATTGGGGAACATAAAAATGGATCAAATTCAAAAAACATCATGTTAAGGAATATATGTTAAAGTAAAAAAATCAAAATAAGGCATCCATTATCAGAACGCTACAATATATTTGTGTTGTGGAAAAAGAAATCACATAATAAACAACAAGGCTCAAATAATGTTGATTGAAATGTCTCTTCTAAAAATATATTGAAATAATATTGTTCATATAGTGGTGTATATATATAATATAGATTTCTTCCTTGAAAATAAAGATAAAACTCTTTATTAATTGTGGTATTGAAATATTCCTACACTTAATAACACATTAATTTTAGGTTATAAATGTTTTATTCTCAAAAAAGAAACATGAAGAAATATAAATACTTGGTATATAAAGGATTATTTAATTGATATTTAAAAAAAGATAAAACCTTATTGATGTTATAAAATAATAAATGAAACATTTATTTAGATTAATGATGTTGTTAGTGGTTGATGATGAACACTTGATAGTATCACATGGGCAGATTTTTCATGAAACCAACTATGTTTCAGAATCCTAGAGTAATAAAAAAGGTTAGTATTTGTTGGGAGTTACAAGTCATGAAGAGAACTCTGGTGAGGACTCATATTGTGAATAATCCCAGGAAATATAAGCATATTCACAGTGAAATATAATTGGGGCCTAAATCACCAAAAGAAATATTATTGGATAGCATATATCTTCATCCAAAAACATAATAATGAAGGATCAATAATATGTGTCCTTTTCATCATTAAAAGAAAAAAATCATTTAAAGAGGAAGTAATATATGAGATATGGATAAAGGATATGAATTAATAGCATGACCAAATATAAATGAATAATAAATTAGAAATTTTTCATCTATAATTGATAATAATGTCATTAGATCTATATTGGTGTTCTTAAATAAAATAAATAAATATGGAATGGTGATTTGGAACACAAAATAATTTATGTGGAAAGGGTAGTACAAAATATATGAAATATATTTAGATGAGATATATTCACCCATTTCATGGATATTCAACTATTCATGTTTTTTATCCAATAAAATTTAGAATGGATTCATGATAAATCAAATTAATGTCAAATCTTACTTTATGAATGTTCTAATTTAAGATTGAATTTATCATGAGCAATCACATGGTTCTCTCGTTGATGAAGATAATGGAAGGTATATCTCATAAATAAGGCCATGTGTGGATAAAATCAATCCTAATGATAATTTTGTTAAATATTATATTATATTTATAAAGAATCCATAGTTCCTAGAGGAGGGGATGATTATGATCAATATATCAAGAATGAAAATTAACACCGACTAATTATGTACATTTGTGATGATTAAATAAATATTAGATGCCATGATTACAATTAATAAAATTAGATTAAAAAAATTAATGAGGGGATATTTCAAGATATATATTATTACTAATAAGACATTTTTACTGATCTTTTAGGTATATCTATGATTTTATGGAATATTTATCTCACAAAGTAAATATGAAAAAAAGGTTGTAAAAATATTTTAAAAGGAGGAATCAAGGCCCGTAGAAACTCTGGGAAAGAAAAAAAATAACATTTTAATAATATGATCTATGAAAATTTTATATATATCCAAATATCATAAAATATAATAGTATTTTAATATATTTAATAGCCACATTACTAGATGTATAATTTTATTCTTATAAATCCACTAATTTTCTTCGTGATCCCAAGTAGAGTCACCAGAATGTTGTTATCCGAATTGTTGGATATATTAATTATATGAATTTCTATGGGTTATTAAGTCATATTGATGCACAAAATAACTTTGTGGAATTCACTGATGCATATTTTCCTATTTTGGTAGATGAATATAAATCATCATTTTTTGGTACTTTTTATCCTGGTTAGTCTAGAATTTCATGGAAAATCTTTAATAAATATTTTATTTATTTGTGTATATTGAAGGTCAAGTACATTGAGGAAAATGAATATTTAAACTAATTATAATTAATGAAAGTAAAATTAAATGGAATGAGTGTGGAATTATGTTCCCTAATTATAGTTATATGAAACAACCCATGTGTGAAAAATATTAGAAAAACATTTCTCTAACATTCACAGAACTATCGTGTTAGGATCAAATATTATTTTATAATAAAGGATGTAGAGAATAAAGATTTTTGGTGGAATACATCAAAACAAGTCCAGGTTGATGAAATCTTATAAAATAAAATACCAAAAGTTATTTTTGAAAAGAACCATGTGTTTTTTGGAATCCAACAATGTTCATCTAGTTAATTTATTTCGTGATATACCCCAAATCCCCATATTTCAATTAATTAGAATGGAATGTTTTTTGACCTCAATATGTTTTATTTATTATCACATATTAATAAAAGGGTATAAAATATTCATTTTTGGTTAATATGGGTAGAAAAATGTAGAGTAGTATAGAAAGAGTATGTTGAATTTAATTTAGTGGAGTTTGGATTTTTTTGAAATGAGTCAAATGAAATCATGAAAGATATTTTATTAAATTGTAGTTTCTAAAAAAATGAATTTAAAATAACTTCTTATAATATATTATTATTGACTATTTGAAATACTTTTGAAGCATGTTTCTCTTTGGATGTTGAATGAGTGTTTTGAAAATTTTCCAAAAAATGCAAGGGTGATTTTGTTGGAAAAAAAATATGAAATTTAATTTTAGTTGAAGTATTTATTAGTAATGTGAATAAGGATTCATTGAAGATAATTTTTATCACTTATAATGATAAAATATCATATTCACAAGGACTATGCTATAGGTAATAAGCTACACTATAGAAACATGGAAACACAACACCATTATTTGTTGTGCTAAAAAAATTATATCCATGTTTAGGAAGTTAAGAAAACTCAAACCAGATTATACGAGAGTATGGTCAATCAAATATGGAAGGAGATATGATAGATAACCAATACAACACCAAGTATGATAGTGATTGTGCTAACATTGTTTCGAGTTCTGACAGAGCAATTTTTCACAAAGTATTGGTGGAACCATAAGGAATTTTTTTCATAATGTAGGCTAGAAATATGTATGAGGATATGAGGGACCTCATTACTCACATCTATATCATAAGTGGACGAAGTTTACCAATATGATATAATATTTATTGAGTAATTTTTTATTTTTTTCATAAGGATTTTGTTTGTCACCACATAAAATGTCACTATGACACAATGTAGGTTTTAGAAGAATTTTATACCACTTGATTTTTGAGGTTTCCACACTCTAACACACAAGATAACAACATAATCCCATTTAGGAAGAATTTCTATACAATGCATCCAAGAATTATAACATAGAGTATCTAAAATTGGAAGAAGAAATGAATTCTGGTATATATTTCTTATATTAGCTTATTCTCTATAAATTATGTATTATATACATGTATTTTATTGTGAGACATGTTTGTGGGAGATAATTCCTGAAATTTTGTGCTGTGTTAATGAAAGAGTTAGGGAGAGAAAAGTGGATCTGGTCTAGTGGACATCGAAAAACATAATTACTAATTTTCACATTATGGTATGGGTAGTTTCACCATATTTATATGGTGTACATGAAATAGTATATGTGAATTAGGGGATAATATGGAACAACATATATAGACATGAAACTGTGAGGTTGTTTTTATCCTATGAATATTTTTAATTATGGGGAGGTATGAATTCACATTTCCAATCGTTAATTCCTATATCATGGTCTACAATTACCTATAAAAATGGGGAGAAACTTATAATAATCTAGAACATTTATGAATAAATCATAACCACTTGAACTAAATCATAAGAAAAACAAAATCTATTTCAAATAATAGAAAAAACACATTGAGAAAAAATAATTCTTATTCAGAGTGACTTTATAGGAAATATTTCTCAATTAATTTTTCTAGATTTCGTCTAAAATATCCAAGGTCATAAAAATAAATACTCTATAATCCAAATAACTACTAGAAATTGACTATGATATACTAATGTGAACCCCAAATTTGGGTGTATGTTAATATCATTCTTATGTCAAGAAAGGAGATTCAAAAATGAAGTGGTGATTTCAATACTGAAGGAGATTAGAGAGTTCTCCAATTGTTTTTTGTAGTTAATTTAGAGGGTTAGTGAGACCCCAATTTATAAATGAAATGTAGTGATATATTTTTTGATTTTGGTGCAAAGCTATATTGTCATTAATACTCCATGAATGTATCATAGTGCGGGTGAACCATGTATAATCTATTGTGTTTTTTAATTATATATTTTCTCATTAATGGTAAATATAGAGAGATATATAATTAAACCTCAATATTAGAGAACAAGATAAATACCAAGGTGTGAGTCCTCAATACCCGGATTAACCCCCAAAGTGTGTCATCATATAGATTATATTATTAAAAATTCACTTTATTTTTTCATAGTCTTCTTCAATATAAATATTAATGATGGTTATGGAACATACCATTTTTATTTCATGGAATGATATCAATTCATGTGAGACCAATACAACAACATGGATATTTTTCCATTGATAAAGGAATAATTATTATTAGAAAGATATAATACCAAACAATGATATAACAATTTGTTAAGAATATTTTCCAGAATTGTGTATGAGGAATTTTGAAGGCAAATATGATGGAATTTTTTGGTAATGGTCCAAAATTTTCTAATAGATAATAATAATATTTCAAATATAATAAGATAAAATTATATCACACATTTTTTTATAATGTTTAGAATGGGAATAAATATGAATCTACTATACATTTAAGATTTATAATATTATGTATTTTGATGTCTGGAAATAAAAATATTCTAATGGATATATGAAAATAACAAAATCTTCATAAATTAGTAATATAAAATATAAAATTAATTTTCTTTAGAATTTCGAAAGTAAAATATTATGAATTATATAAAATTATATGGTCTACAATAGATATTTTTTTCGATGGATATTGATACTCAATAGTATAAACAATTGTTTTATATATAATCAAAATATAAGAAATATATAAGTACCAAATTTATGTATTGATATATCATTAATATAATCTCATTAAACTATTGCTTATTTTTTTTACCTTTTGTGAATTTGATAGTTGATTGTTATAAAGAGGGAGTGGCATATGTTATAAGTTCATAACCAATTTTTTTTATAATTCTAGTTTCACCTTATTGATTTTGGTATACAAACACATTTACATGTGTACTTTCTTTATACGTAACACTTTGGGTGAACCAATTAAAATAACTTAGTCAATAAACATTATTTTCATTATTTACTTTTCATTTATTCATAATATTAAAAATATTCATATTCCAGGTAAAGAGGGGGTTATCTTAAAAAACGACTTATAAAATATGAAGTAGTAATCCACCAACTCATAGGGTATCTTAAATTATTGACAAAATTTTGTAGAATTATATTTATAAGGTTCATTCATATGAAATTAAGAATTTTGAGAAGATATATATTTCATTTCATTGATGAAAAAATTTTCCTATGAATGAAGTGCGTGTGAAAATATTTTATTTTTTGATCAATTAATGGATAAAGATTAAAATTATATCAAATATATATTTCTTAGTATGGATTTTTTCACAATGTCCTCACATGGATTTTAAATAAATTATCCAACAATGACACATATAATGAATAGAATATAATAATTTATTTAATTTTAGTTTAGTTTAAATATTATTAATTAAAATAATTTTTTTATATTTTACTTTAAAGTCATGTATTTCACTAATTCTTAGTCTATATAGATAAAATTTCTCAAATTATAAACAATAATTTTAAAATTAAAATTGTATTGGCTATATGTTTTAATAAAAAAATGGAGTATTATAAGATATAACTAAATTCTTGTATAATTTAATTTTACAAGTTGTTGTCTAAATTTAGGGACTTGGTGGTTAAAAAACATGTGTAAACATAGTAAAAAAACTAAGGACTAGATTAATTATAAATTTACGGGGTTTTTTATATCATAAAACAAGATATGTGTTATTTAAACAAAATGAAATCATTAATAAATATTGTTTTTTATAAAATTTGATTCAAGTAAAAGTGGAATTAAAATCATTCATTCATGAATATGTCTTCCATGATAATAGGGAAACTAAAATTAACCCACTAGTTTCCATTTGACTTTTTATTATTATTAAGATGTTCAAAATATGGTTGTAAAATTTCTAACGAGATACAGAGAGGAAGATAATGATGAAAATTAACCAAATGATGGATAATAAATTCTTCCCAATATGACCTAAAAATTAGAAATAATAAGAATTTAAAAGTCTAGGATTCATACTAAAATTAATTTTTTCAAAATTGATTTTCACGATGAACCCCATAATAATGATGAAAAGACAATATGTTTATTAAATTACAAAGTAATTACTTTTAATATAGAATGTTAATCTAAATATAGAATTGAAGATAAACACCAAAAAGAATATTTCACTGATCTTGGGGTGTACATTGATGGTGAACCCAATGATATTCAATAAAAAATAAATAAAAATGATAAATTAAATAAATAGATAACATAATACCCAAAATATATTAGAGATCAATATAGTTATCTCCTAATTCATGAACACTAGAGCAAATACACTTTCATTTCACAAGGAAATAAAAAATCAATTTTTGAGATTAAATTAAATATATTATAGCAACAAAAGTGTATTGATGACTATAATGCCATTATTGAATAAGCAGACATAGCTATTGCATCCAAAAAGGGAACATGGCCACAATGAAGAAAATAATTATGATGTAGAATTTAGATCATGAAAAAAATAAATGAATTTAATGTTTGGAAATTTTAACTATGTGTTAGTAAAATTACGATATGAGAAATATTAATAAAAATTAAAATAATAACACTACAATAAAATTCCATTTTAAATTGGATGGATTAGACAAAGAAATATAGGAAAACAATCTAGAATGAAAACTAAAAAGGATAAAACAACATTGTACCTCATGAAATGGAAGAATTTATTTTTTGAAAAAATCAAATAAAGGATTATAAATATCTAAAAGTTAATGTTACTATAAAATTGATGTTGAGAGAACATATGAGAAACTATTTCTATAAAACATGTGAACTTTGTAAGAAAACAAAGGACAAAAAATTCTATATTTTAAATAAAACAATAAATTATATATTTGGAGAATAATCTCAATTGAATTATTCAAAGAAGATAACATGTAATTTATTATAATATAAGAATACATTTTCTGGTTCAGTCACATGAGATTTTGAATATATAAATATATAATTTAGGATGGAAAATTTAAAATATTTACTTTTAGTAATTTTATAGATCACCCTTCACCAAGGATTGAATAAAAATGACCATAAATATCAAGTATTCCCAATATTGATTTTTTTGGGACCGGAATACAAGAAGGGTGAACTCCACAAAAATTTTCCAACAGGAAAACATATATATCATTTTTTCTAATAAATCATTATAAACTCAGTGTTTTACATAAATTTATGCAACGTTTTTTTATTTTATTGTGTTTGTTATATATTCTACATTATTGATGAAAATAATATTTTGAGTTAGCGTCTCACAGAGAAGTTGAATATTAATAATGACATATTTTAGAACATATTGAAGGGGAATAAAAAAATAATCATATAGAAGAAGATATTGAAGAATATAATTTAGTTATTTAATTAAATTACCATAAAAAATAACTCTATGTATCTCTTATATGTTTTTTGTGATCATTGAATATAAATAAGCGACTAAGGACTCGAGGATGGAATGCTTAAAGAAATACTGATTAGAACTATTTTGAGAGATATTCAATATTTCAATGTGTGAGGGATTGTTTTCATTTTTTATTTATATTCATTAAATGTTAAATATTTTATAATATATTTCAGGGTAAAAGAACATATATTCTTAGTTTTTATCATTATGCTAAAAATAATATTTTTTGAATAAGTTAAAATGATATAAACCAATTTTGAAGGTCCCGGAAAATCAGTGTACTCCTAGAATGTATCATGTTTGATTATAATAATTAAATGAATCATTTTTTAGGATCTGAATTTAAGAACGATATATTATGAATAGGTAATTATAGGGGTAGTAATTACTACAAGATTTAGCAGTGAAACATTAGGGTATGATCTTAATCTTCCAATCCTTATATTCAAAGTGGCATCCATTCTGAAATGTGGTGATTATGGTTCAATGATAGAACCTCATTTCACATTGGATCATAATATTATTCATCTTTGGGATATAATCATTGTTACAACTATTTATACATTTTTATATGTATTTATGTATTGTTATCATAAACCTCATTAATTGATGATATTATATTTATGTTTATTTTTCTATGATTGTCATTGTTTAATTTACTATTATTTCAACTTCTATATATTTTTCAACATTATTTATACTTTTTTCCAATCTATATAGATTATAATTTTAGTCTTCTAATAATCACCTGTTTAAATAGGACTATTTTCATAATTTATTTTTAAAATCAATTAAATTAACCATATAAAAACTTTTATATTGGGGAGAATTGTGATCATTATTTTTCTACACCATATTCTAGGAAGTATTTATGTACCATATCCAATAAAAAATGTATCTAAAACCATTCAAGAGGTAGATTACCCCAAAATAGATTCCAATAATGGGTTTGACTTTAAATAGATCAATAATATCTTTATTAAACACATGGAGATATAATAATTCACAAAGAAAACATATGGCTACATTATGAAAAAAATAATTATTATCTTTGATTCCCTCATACTTCATAGACTCCAATTCGCGTTTTTTATAATACTATATATGTGAAATAGAAGAAAAATGGGGTTATTTGATTTATTCAATAGTTTTATACAGTTATCCTTAATTAAATACAAATTCACCTATTTTATAATACTAGATTGAATATAAATATCCCTTCTATGGTGGTTCCACATAGTATAGGGAAATGTGCATCAGTGGAAAGATTTTTTTTAACTATATGACTGTTTCACAATTCTATCATGGCTATTTAAGGCTCAACAAATGACCTTTTCAACTGTATAGGCCATGAATATCATTTTCACCCATGTGGATAATTTAGTTTTAGTTTTTTTTATTTCACCCATGTTATGCCCGAGAAGAAATAACTTCACCTTACCATCTACATATAATAACCAAATATCAATAACATATTAATTTTTAAATTCATTAAGAAATCATAGTTCACAGAAAAAAGGCACGAGGCTCCCTAACAATCATTGGGGGAAACCATATAATAGGTAGGTTTACTATAAAATATCAATGATTGGAATATAAAAAAAATTCCTACAATTTAGTTGCAACTAACTCATATATATGGAACTAACATGTACTTTTTTATACATGGAATTTTTAATGCAAGAGGATTAATGTAATGATGAATTCATTCCTCCAAAATGAGAAAAATTACATCCTTAAAAAGAACAATTAAATACATAGGGGGTGATTTTATATGAATTCCATCACCACATCAGTAGTAGATTGTAAAGATCCCGTAATAATTACATATTTTTTCAAAAATAAATTTGTGTAATATTATGATATATGATATTATAAAAATACAATGCATAGTGAAATGAAAAGAAAAACATTATTAATTAATAAAAATAATTAGAATATTATGAAAATAATACAAATAAAGTAATAAAAAATACAATGTCAAAAAATATTTAAAATTTAGAAACTACAATGGGAGGTAATGTGACCATTGAAATAGTGACCTCACCATTGGGAATAGAAACCAATACTTTGGGAATTATAACCTAACTATTGGAATAATAATTTTACCTCAACATAAAAAATTGTGATATATATAATATTTATCATGATTAATTTTATTACATTGAAATATTATAATGATCATAAACTTTTCACGATTAAAAACTCAACAAAATTTGAAAACAATTTTTTATAAACTATATTTTTAGGTATTTTGTTAAAAATTACTAATTTTTATAATAAAATATAAAATTACCTATGTCAAAAAATAGTTTTGAAAATATGTATTTAATATTTTTTATTATAACATAAAATTTTACCATGGGTGGTTTTTTATATTTGTTTTGACATACTTTAAATTTTACATGATAGTAAATAAGTATTGTTTTTGAAATATATCTTGTTTTATTTAAAAATGATGATGAATTAATGAATGAATAAATTTTGAAATTGATATTTCTTAACAAAACCAATTTTATAATATTAATGGATCATTTAAAATATGAAAATAAATTTACAATCCTATAAATCATTTTCTAATATATAGAGTCTAAGATTTTTTATTAAAATTACAATGTATCATTATTTCAACATTTCATTTCATTAAATTAAAAAAAATTTATTATAAGATGTTCTAAGGTATCAAAGTAATTTTATTTAAATCGATTATATTTCATAATGTGTGAAATTATATTATTCAAAGGATTAACATTATATTTTTTATAAAATATTTTATTTTAAAAATACCACTCTTCTTCAGGTATGAAAAATAACTCTCCCAAACCTTGTAAAAAATACCTATTCACTTAAAAAATTAAATTATCCCAAAAATTAACCTATATCAATCCCATTATAATAATTAAGGATACTAATTATAAAACTAATCCCATCCATCAAGGTATTTTATTTTTGTATAATAGTAGTAACCCTGAAATCAGGGTTTGTTTTCATCAATTATGTCTCTTTTTTTCCTTATCTTCCTTTCATTATCTATCAACATCATTTTCAAATAATTAACATAAATTAATTATTATATGAAAGATAAATTAATGGAATTTAACTACTATGATTATTTAATTTTTTAAATATTTAAACGTATGAGTTTAGTTTTCCCCATTCTCGATAGAGTCTAATCAATTGATAGTTAACTGCAATGTAGACATTTACCACACTCTAAAAATTGAAACTATTATGGATTATTATTAAAAAACAATTTAAAATTTATAAATTTAAATATTTCTATTCTTATTTATTTGATCATAATTATTTATAATATTTTTTATGAAAGTGAATTAATTCATAAAAATATTTTTAAATTTAAAGAATTTATCATGTCAAAACATGTCAACATTAGTGATGGAAAGTAAAGAAATATAATACAATGAATATAATTGACAAATGGAAAAGAAAATAACCTAATTTAATTCGGGTAAATTTTTTAAATAAGACTGTGTCTATTCATTAGGATACCTAAAACTGATGAAATAATGTGAGATTTAAGGTATGGAGATTATCAAAACCAATTCCATCATTTTTTCTTATTTAAAAATTAACAAAAAAATTTGTGTGGATGTTGTTGTTGTATCCTTCCAATATTATTTCCCACAAGATTTATGGATTAACATGTATGAAACTCATATTCCATTTAACTAGGTTAAAATTTAACATTTTAAGGGATTTTATAGATAATGATCTAATAAGAAACCCATTCTTTATAATCCATGTATTATTGATGAAATTAATTATTATAATAAATGTTTCTCACATTAATTTATGAAATATTAGTGATTCAAACTAATATATATTTAATTAAGTAGGTAATTAATCATTCTTATGAGATGATATGATTTATGATATATTGGTCAATAACATTCATAATTATAATTTTGGATACTGTAATGATAAGTGGTCGTGATATGATTATTAATTTTTCACTTTTATATTTAGACACATTACAATGTTATATATCATGTTCATATTATAATTAAATCATGTTTTTTCTTGTTAATTATACATGATATTCATTATTTTTCTTTATCTTTTTTCTATCCCATGCTGGGAATTATTATCCCCCATTTCTTTTGATGTATGTCCCCAGGATAGGAGATGTAGTAAAAGTAACTTGTGATTAACATATTAAAATACATTTCAAGTGGATTAGAATATTTTTTATTTTATTTGTGTATTTTTCCTCTAATTTCAATGAAATTATACATCAAAATATCATGTAATTTATTTAGTGTTGTATAGTGTAATTTAGTATTTTTATATAAAATGATGAAATGAAATAGTTCGTATCAGAGGAAATTTTAGTTATTTCTTAAAATTTAGATTAAAAAACATCTGTATGATTATTAGAGAGAAGTCTAAATATTGGAAAACATCCTCAAATTGTAGTTAATTATTAAGAATGTGGTTTCTAATAAATTAACTCCCTACTTAGATATTAATATATGATGTGGATCTAGTATAGTTATACCTAGGGGTAATAGCATTTAAATGGGTAAATTGGGATTTGACATCATCATCACCTAATGAATGATTACAACACATGATTCCCATATTTGGTTGTAGTGGGGGATATTACTGTTTAATCAAATTATACTAATGAACCATTCTTAAGGATACATATTGAATGAGAATGTTATTTGAATATATTAATGAATAATTATTTATAATTTTTTTTGGAATTAAACTCCATTTTTTATTATAATATTATGAAAATTATGACATTTCTAATAAAGATTTCATATGTTGTAAAATGAAGGTAAATATGAGGAACAATCTAAATGATGACTCTAATGGATGATTCAATGAAGTCCTTTCTAACAAGATTATGTATTGAAAGGAAAAATTCATGAGGAAGTCGAATCAAATAAAACATGTTATGAATAATAATGCAAGTTATTTTGAGAAGAAAACATCACCTCAAATGGAAATCCTCATCTTTGAGTCACTCATGCATCAATGACCACTTTACCTTAGGGGATATTCATATCCATTAATTTGAAAAATTCTATTAACTATTTAGAAATTATATTTTTTATAAACTATTATTAAAATCTGTATAATTTCACCTTTTTAGTATACCTCTTCGAAAGAGAAGATGATCAGTTGTGGACAAAGATTAAGAACACGATGCCAATAGAGAATATTGATGCTATAGAGAGGGAATATTTCAGTTTAATATTTATCAATAAATAATTTTACTACTCAATGAGAAAAACAAGGAGACATAATTATTGGATATGAAGTAGAAGGAAAAATAATTTTCATGATGAAATTAGATGAAATTGATAAGGCTTAATCAATATACCTCTATCTTTTTTATGTATCTAAGAGAAATATGTTGGTAGGTTAATTAGTTGGATGAGACACCATATGTAGAGGAATCTATTAAATTTAGACTATGAAATCTATGAGTACACATTGCATAGATCATTGATGGTAAACATAGAGTGTGTAGAAATATTGTGGTCGAATAGTATGAATGATAAAAGATTGAAATTGAACCATACTCTAAGAATAATTTTGATAGTATAAGGAGTGAAATGATATTATATTTTACAAAATGTAATAAATATGGAAAAACATTAAAATAACTCATTTTTTGGGGTTGGAATGAGATACTTCTATTAAAGGGATGGGCATATATATCAAAACTATTGTAGTAAGGTGAATACATGAAATCTCAATGAAAATGACAAAGGGAAGAAGATGTATGCGTAGTCTGAAGTAACATAATTCATTCATTTAATGGTGGGAGACTATAAAAATAATTATCTAAATAATAATATAATAAAGGGAACCATCCATAATCTCATTATAGGAAGAGACATAATATTCATGATTTCATAATCACATAGGCTAAAGTATAGGCTCTAAATGATGTGGTGGAATGTACAGTCTTTTTTCTCTAAATGCTAGAAAGTAATTTTTTTATTATGGTTCCAAAAATTCATTTATTTGATCAATGTTTTAAAATAATTTAGAATCTCATGATGAAATTTTTGATGTATATTTATCAATTAAATCTCATAGAGTAATTAATTGAAAAATAAAGAAGTATGGAAACTTCAATATAAGTATTTGGGAGTATGATCTCATCATATACATAGCTCTCATTATAATGGTGGAATTCAATGATAAATAAGGGATGAAAAGACTCTCAATGTATAATTATACGATCCAATATAGAAGTAAAGAAATGATTATCTACCATAATGGAAAACCCAGATTTATTTTAAAAGGATATATATCCAAGACCATACTATATCATGATGAAACATCTGTAACATTATTTATGGAAATTATTGGGGAAGAAAAAGAAGATAATGTCAAAATATAGAAAATTTCCCCATTTTATGAGGACATGTTGATGCATTTCCTAAAGAGTTATATATACCTCGCTTCGAAATATTTTGGGGTTCTACTTTTTACTCATACCTAGATCCATTATAATATTGAATAACCTTTATAGAATAGAATATGTGGAGTTAAAATAAATAATTAAGAAACAAAAATATATTGTGGGGAAACGGTTTATTAGACCACATATATTTTCATAGGGTACACATGTAATCATTTTTCCGAAAAAGGATATATCAATGAGCCTATGAATTTATTATAGAGGAAATAATGTAAAATTGTGAATAATAAATATCATGTTTTAGTATTGATGATTTGGTCAACCATATCCATGGGGATAATTTATTTTTGAAATATTGACCCTCTATCATCGTATCATCAGTAAAGGGTTAATGAATAATTTATCTGAAAAAAATTATTTCGGACATGATATCGGATTTATGAGTTTGTTTTTATTATAGACGAATGACTAATTCTCTTTCAATATATATGCATTTGATGAAAAGTTTCCTTAAATATTATATTAATAATTTCATGTTGGAATTTAATTATAATATTAGGGTATATTAAAAATTTATAAGGAATGTAAGTATAATCTAATGGTCATATTAAAAACTATGAATAAGAAAAAAATTGGTAAATTCAATTAATGTGAGTTTATGTTACAATAATTTTTAATTTTGTGGCCCATCATAACCAGAGAAAGAATCATAGTTGACCAAGTCAGTTAAAATTATGTAGAAAAGTGGCCACAAACTATAATTATATATAATATTAATATCTCATTAGGTATATTAGGTTACTATAAAAGGATTTTAAAAAACTCTTCATGGATATCTAATCCACTGTAAAAGTTAACCTAAAAGGGAGTTATATTCCAAAAATGATTGTTAATAATGTTTCAATGAACTGAATAATAGATCATTTGGTTCACATGTAGAATCATTACCATCTAATTGGGATGTATTTTTTCTTTATTGTGATGCATCGTTAAAAGAAATCGGATGTCTAATTATGAAAAATGACAATGTGATTGCATATGCATTAAGTTAGTTAAAGCCTAATGAAAATAATTATCCTACTCATGACCTGAAGTAATATATAGAAATATTTTATAGAAATATTTTGAGACACTAAACTTATCCTAATATTTATATAAAAAATATTTAATGCATATTTTCTTGAATATGGTGCACACGATGTTCTAGTGAAACTAGTTAGATCGAATAAAAGACTATGAATGCTCTATTCCATAACATACTAGATGTTATCATAGGGTAGCTTATGCTCTTTATAGAAATGAACATGTTTTTGTATCAATGATTTGGATTGGGAAAGACTTTATCTTCAAGGATATGAATATAATGGACATGAAAATGATTACTATTGAGAATACATCCTAACTTTCTGAAAGGATTTACCATCTATCTATCCATCTAAGGATCAGAGAGGAAAAGGGATTCATGATATTCAAGATAAGGTTAATGAAATAAAAAAATAGGTATATCATGAGTTCCAAATAAATGAAAATGGATTCATTTTATTTAGAACTATAATCTTAGTTTCTTATTCCCCAAATATAAATAAATAGAAATTGGATAAGTCACATAGATCATAATTCACAAACTATCCTCGATGTACCAAGATGTTCCATAATACTAGTGAGAACATTTGGTGGGAAAACATGAATATGGAGATCATTTATATTATCTTAGTGTTTTTATAAATTTATTAAAAGAATATAGAGAAACATAAGTGAAAAGTATGATGTAACAATTTCTTATAACCAACTAGAAATAGGATAAAATCTCTATGGACCTTTTCATTGGTTTCGTGAAGACGTCTAATGGAATAAATGTGATATGTTTTGTGGGGAATCAAATCACTAACACTTCACACTTCATCTATATTTGATAATATTTCCCTCAATACCAACACGACAAGATATATTTAATGGAATCTTTTTAGGTTGCGTGTCATAATACTATATATAATTTCATACTATGATCATCTTTTCACATTGATATTCTAGATAAGTCATAAAAATGATTTGAATGATGATTTTAATTTATGTATTTCCTATAACCCCCAAAACAATGGAAAATCTAAAATGACCATTCAAAAATTCAAGGTTATTCTATGAGTTTTATAAATAGAATTTAATGGGGGGTAGGGACAATATCTCTCAACAGTTGAGTTCTCATACAACATCGGCCTATACTCGAGTATTGAAATGGATCCATATGAAGAACTATAAGGTATGTGATGTAAAAAATCTAATTTTTATGATGAAGTTAGTTAATGAAAGCTATTAGACTCAATATAGTGCAATATTTGAAAGAAAATGTCCACAATATATAATAATATACAAATGCTTCATAGAGTTGGTAGAAGAGATATGCTGACAACAATAGAAGGGAAACGAATTTTAATGTTTAAGTCTTAGTTTTCCTTTGAATATCACCATAGAAGATAGTAATGTAGTTTAGAAAGAAATGAAATCTTATCTATCGGTACGTCATCCCCTTTTAGAACCTTGATACCTTTCGATCAGTGGACAATATGCTAGTACTTCTAGTAAATATAGATCAAGTTCCAAATGTGTTCTATGTATCACTATTGAGGAAGTACATACCTTCTATCTAATATTTTCTAAATCATGTGGCGGTAAAATAGGATAATTAACTATCTTATGTGGATTAGATGTGAATATTGTGGACCATAGTGACAAATTTATAAAAAACTAAATCCTACCTTATAAAATTACATTTTCTAAAACAAAACAAAATGAAGAGTTAGCATGGGGTTAGAGGATATAAAGAAAAATGTATATTCATATATTATTAACATGGTATATTAGTTTAAATTTTAGGAAAAAAATTTATAATGGTGGAATGAATATTATGATTCCAACAATAATATTCATCTTTTTCTTGAATAAAGGTGAATTATTTCATAATATATAGTATTATAATCACACAATACATAGTGAAACAGAAGATAAATTATCGATTAATATATATCATTAAATGATTCATTAAATAATCCCATAAAAAATAACAAAAAAGAAAATGGAAAAAAATTTAAATACAAATACAACAATGGGATGATATGGATAACCCCAATCAACTAGAATTATTGATCCAATAAAAAAACTACAGAAAATGTACAGAATATTATTTAGCCCATCACTATAAAAGAAAATGAAAAAAATATAACCATGAGATTAATTTGGTTTAATTATTCATAAAATAATAATTATTTATTTATAGGAGGTAATGTGACTATTAAAATAAAACATTGTCCAGTGGTAATAGTAACAAGTGTGTTTCTAATAGTAACCTAATAGTTGGAATAACAATTTTACATAAAAATAATAACATTATATATATATACATATAATAGTTATCATGAATGATTTAAGAAAATATAAAAATTATAATGACCATAAAATAAATATCAGTATTAATACTCAAAAAATATGAGAACATTTTTTAATAAAAATTATTTTAATGTGTTTTGAATAAAATCATAATTCATCTATTAAAAATTTTATTTACCTATGATACGACAATATTTTTATAAAATAAAATTCAAATTTTGAATCATTATGTTGAAATTTTCTTATGTCGATTTTTGATGTGAATCTCTAAAATACATCAATTTTTACACGAATAGTAAACATTCAATTATTAAAATACTGCCTGTTTTATAACATAAAAATGATAGGAAAATCACATAATAAATGATATAATGGTTTTGTTTCATACCAAAACAACTTTATAAGATAAATAGATCATTTAAAATTATTAATATTAATTTTCAAATATAAAATAAATTTTTACATAGCGTAAACTAAAAAAATTCATTAAGATGAAAAAATTTCATTTGTTCCACATTTATTTGTATTAAAGTAATGAATTGAGATTATATAGCCTTTAATAGTATGAGAATAATTTTATTTAATTAAAAAAAATTAGTAATGTCAAATATGTTACTATTAAATGGTTTTTGTAGATATTGTTTTTTAGTCAATATTTTTTTCAAAAAAAACCCTCTCCTCAAGTATAAATTTACCCTCTCCCTCCACTTGGGGAACCACTCCTACCCCACTTAACAAATCTGGATATCTTCCCAAATACACTCTATAATTCCCCTTATATTAAAAATAGATATTAGGATGATAAATAACTCTAAGATTCAAGGGAGTTTAATATCGTACAAGAGAAGAAACGTAGAGTAGAGTGTTAGTTTTCATTAACTACTTCTCTAATTTTCATAATATATTCCTCTATTTAACTATCACATTAAAAATCTAATTTTATAAGAAAAATTATGTAATATTTTTTATTTAAATTAATTTTTTGACCAACTATAATTATTTAATTTAATAAATTTTTATATATCGTAATTATTTTTTCCCTATTAATGAAAATGTCATGAAAAATTCATGTTAACCACTTAATAGGAAATATCTAACACACAATGTAGAACAATATTTATGGATATTAATAGTAAATTATTTTTAATTCAAATTGGATAAATATAATTATCTATAATATTATGGAGTTAATCTCAAAAATTTATACAGTAATTAATCAATATCACTATATAGAACAAATATAGGAAATTTTAAGGAATATATCAAATAAAAATGTTTCAATAATAACTATAGAAATTATGAAATATAATTTAATTAATATAACTGATATGTAGTGATAAAATGAACATAATTTACATTTTACCTTGTCTTAATAATCATAATTATATTATTAAGTTGGTGCAAAAGTAATGAAAAAAATTTTAACTAAAGGAAAAGGTATTCAAGAACCCAATTCCTTGTTTCTTGGTTATTTAATCATTCACATTAAAATTTTTATGTATGTTCTAAAAATTTTCTTAAATTATTATTTCGATTTAATTTTGGAAATTTAAACTCATAAAACCCTTATTCCCATTTATTTTTAAAATATTATTAAATTCTTTATGAACTTTTATAATCAATGGTTTTATAGGAAATTTGTTATTTATTATTTATGAAATATTAATGAAATGAATTATTTTTCTCATTACAAATCAAAATTATTTATATATATAATGAATAAACCATAATTGAGCTCCAATTTATTGTGTATTGAATTAATATTTGGATATGAAATGTATTATAATACCGTGGTTAATAAAAATAATAATTTTGATTTATGACAGCTTTGAGGTAAACTATGGTGATGTTCTTATGAATATCTAAATTTTATTTTGTAGACACATTTCCATGGTATGTATCATGTATGTTTTATAATTATCTTATGTTATTATTTATTAAATATTCATGAAATTAATTAATGTTCTATTTTTTATTTATCCCCTACATGGTTTTGTGCTCAGCGATTTGATTTGATATATTTCCTAGGGATATAAAATTTTATTAAAGTAACATTTGATAAAACTATGAATAATCAATTCAATTTTATTAGAAGATTTTTTATTTTATTCATGTATTATGATTCTAATTTCCATGAAATTAAACCATATAATATATTGTGTGCTATTATGTATTTTACAATCTAATGAATGATTTCAGTATTGAAAAAGGCGGTATCTCATACCAATAACATATAACTTGATCCAATCATGACATCAAACCTCATCTGGATTATTTCCATGTAATGGGATAATTCTTATCTTTTCTTATTTAATGAAGTTGAGGAGGATATATCATGTATCCAGTGAACTTCCTCAATGTTTTTAATGATGAATCATACTAGAAATAATATTCATTTCCCTGGAATTTACCCAAACTCTTTGGATAATATTGAGGAATCTATTTCACAAATCCTTAATACCAAATAACTATAATGGGATTTATTATATGGAAAACACTATATAACCATTATTGAGTTGGTCAGCATCCAATTGTTGACGTCGTCTCATAACTTCCCATCGAATCCCAATAGCATCATGAGGGAAATAGTGGTTGAATATCATTAATTTTTTTTGAATTATTGAAGAATATAATTAGTGATATAATCTATAGAAACCCAATCTAGTTTCATATATTATTACATGATGTAAATTATAAATATCCAATAAAAATAAGCACAATAACTTGAGGCCTGATGTCTTTAGAAGAATAGGTACATAAAAAATTAACCCAAAATAAAATAATAAATATCAAATTTAATCTCTATTGGGATATCCTATATACCATTAAGAATTTAAAACTGAATAGTATAACTTGGGGAATATATTAAAAAATGGATGAGTTGTAAGTTCTAATACGGTAATATACATGATAATGATTTATAATATACTAGTCCAATGTCATACCAAGATATCATAAAAGAAAAGGATGGGAAAAAATAGTATGGAATAATTACATGCAAATATGAAATTATAACATAATGTAATCACAAAAATGTGAAAACAATATGACATAATCATAATTCAAATCTAAGAAAAAATTGAAAAAACAAAACATTGTCAAACAATCTTCGATGTAGGTTCTATTTTCTCCCCAATCCAATATATAAAATTTCATTAGATATAAAAAATTCCCAATTTGTTAGATCATTTTATGAGAACAACCATCATAACTTGTACAATCATTTTTGTTTCACCAATGAAGACAAACGATAATCCATGAGCATCGAAAATCTCATAGAAAAGGAAATGCATAATATAATCAAGTCTTATACCATAACTAAATGGAATATAATAATTGTTTTTATGAAATAAGGGATCAAATAATTATTGAAAATTCATAGATGAAAATTAATCATATTCATTGAAATATAATTTCCATGTTTTGTAACTATTTGAAAATGAGTGGAGTGGTAACATTTAAAATGTACAAATTAAGTATGGTTTTAGTAAAAGGGTAAATAATCATTATAAATAGTAAGGGAATAAAAACATACATAAAACATTAAAAGAACTAAATTTTTTTCCCATAATTATGAGATAAATTTTTGAATACCTTATGTTTGAAAAAAATTATATAGTTTTACCTGAAATGGGATTAGAAACAGAGAACTACTGGTAACATAAGATTTCCTACTAAATAAAATTTATTAAATAATATATTAAATTATGTATTTACCAAAAAAGGAAAGGTAGTAATTAATATTTATAAATGTGAGGTGAAAATTTATATTGAATATTAATTCAATACATGACAATAATTGAGCAAAGAAATTTAGTATTAAAGGGAAAAGGAATGAAAAAAATAAACAGATGCAGTTTGGTTGTTCCCTTATCTTAGGACGAGGTTCTACGTATAGATTAACATAAATTCCTAGATAATAATATTAGATTTATTAAGTAACTTATTTATAAACTATTTCAATTATATCTTATTTATTATAATTATTTTATGTTATATTACTTCTATTTAATTGACACGCATCATTAATATTCATTATCCCAGGGTCATTCATTCCATGGTTCCAAGGATGACTTAGATAATTGGAAATTATGAGAATTCATATCATATGGTTATGAAACTCTGGAATTGTGATGAAATAATTATCATGTTATTATTTGTGTTTTATAAATATTTTAATGTTAAATAGTATTAAAATAACATTGTTCCTAGTGGAGAAATATTTTTATTTTACTGTTGATTCACTTAGATAGTTTAAATGACCATAGGTAACATACTTGCTTTTATTTTACCATATAGACATTTCTACATTATATAATAAGAGAAAAATGTTTTATATTGATTGATAAAATTTTACAATATAATAAATGAATTAAAACCAACCTTGATGGTGGTGGTGAAAAACAAAGTCAATTGTTCAAGTAAGTGGTGAATTAATAATAATGTGAGTAATGTTTTAAATTTAGAGTGATATGAGAAAAGGTTGGATATTGGATATTCTATTAAAATAATAAATTATCATTTTATTTATTATTATTGAGTTATTATTCCATCAATGATATAGTATTTGAGGATGTTCATAATGAATATAATTATTTATCTGTGAGAGATTGAAAATATTTTTTTTGTGTCATCACTTGAAATACAACATAAGTAACCCTCAATATTCCATTTAGTAAGACCTTCAACATTAGAATTTGGTAGAGAAGAATGAGATGATAATTATATATAAAATTTTAATTATTAAAATCATAAATGTGAAGGGTATAGTTGGTGATGGAAAATATTTATAGGGGTTGTATATGGGTGGTTTTTAATACAAAAATTGTTAAGTTTTTATTTTTTCCTTAGGAATATAAATATGGATGAATATTGTTTTTATAAAATACAATTTATTGATTTCATTTAAATATAATATATTATTAAATCATCCACAACACAAATATACATGTATTTAAGTTGTAATTCTTAATACCGTATTTTTTATTTCGTTATTCACAAAAAAAATAACTATTTTAAAAAATTACCGAAAACTATCCCAAAAATTTATTCCACATTAATATTCTCAAAATTAAATCCATTTTAATAAAATAATTATCAAAATATGTAAAATTTATTTTATATAAAATGTTTATTTATTACAAAAATAAAAATTTTAATATATCACTAACTATCTATTAATTTGAAGAATTTCTTATGGTTTCATAAAATTATATTATCATTATAATGAATCTTAATATTATTTTATAATCCAATTTCAAGAAATTAATATTTCATTTATATTTTTATATTTAACATAAAATCATAAACCAAATAAATATGTTTAATAAATATATAAAAACTTATTTTGAAATATGTAATGAATTTATTAATTGGTATCCTCATACAATGTTTTTATATTTTTATTTTATAATAATCCAAAAAAAATTGGCAATTAAATTTTGATGACACTTTTCATAATGGTTAGGTTACTATTCCTAACATTCATATTACTATTCCAATGGTATGATTACTTTTTTTAAGGTCATATTTGTAATGGTCATATTTTCCACGACCAGTCCCCCGAGGCCTGTATTGTGACTACCCCAAGCCCACCTTCCATAGGCCAAGGGCTGGAAAATAGCACCAAAGGTGTAAATCCCTAATCTGGGAAGACATTGCATTTAAAACTGAAAACAAACACAGCAGAGTACACAACTGGAAGCAAAACACTAAGTAAAACTGTATACAAAAGAATTTCTGGAAAGTAAAAGGGGCCGAAAATACAAGCCCAATAGGAAAGTACAAGTATAACTGAAGAAAAGTAATGCCACTACTAGGTCATCCTCTAGGTTTCCTACTTGAAGGGTGGGAATAGATGGCCTCCTCAGCACTCCATGTCTGTCTGTCTCCCCTACACACCATCACAACTGAGAGGTCCACCTCCGGGTCATGTACAATCATACTACACTCTACTTCAGTCAGTGTGGTCCGTCGTCCGCAACCAACACAACGAGGTGCGGGCATAGCCCGTGTAGGGGTGATTATAACGATACTCAGTAGGGACCCCGAGACCCTCAAGGTCTCAAAAAATCCAATAAGGATAAACCAAATATATTAAATCATCGGATAACCATTACATATTTATATTCCCATACATATACCGAAGTTATCTAGTAACCCATATCAATCATGAGGAAAACAAAACAGTTATTGACTCAGCTCAAACCTGGATTTTTATTAAACTGAACCTTTGGCTGCTGGAGAACTCTTTCTCTATCAAGTATAGTGGGCCTACAACATCACACAGAGGTGCTTCCCACTAACTTGGAATGCTGATGTACTCCTCCTGTCGAGTACCATGGATCTACATCGCTCACACAGAGGCCCTCCCCACTGTGGGGCTGCTGCACTCACACAGAGGCGCTCCACCTCGTAGCCAGTTGAGGTACTCCACGTGCCGAGTACTGTGGGTATTTCACGCTCACACAAAGGTTCTCTCCACTGTGGGTCTTCCATGCTCACACAGATGCGCTCCCCATAGGGCTATTCGAATCACTCTGAGTTGAATCGATCAGAAGTAATCAAGTCTTAGCTAGCTACTAGGTTCCCGCACAAATTCCTGGTCGTCTGTGGAAGATCTTCTACACAAGCTACTAGTCGATACTCCAAATATCATGAAGTCCCACGTAGAAGTATCTCAGTGGTCTGCCATGTCATAGGGGTCTCAACACAATAGACGAAACGTTAATCGGATGCCCGGTCTGTTAGTTATGAGCCTTTAAGTCCCTGAGGCCCGGTTGGCTTTGTGTACGATTCAACCTGACCATATCTCAACTATACCCCGAACTCCAGTGGGGTATTTTCAAAGGGATAGATTCGCTCCAAGAATGTCGGTGCCATTGAAGGTTCGTCAAACGGACGTCTGGTGCAAAAGATATGGGCTAAGAAGGTAAAGGTTCAGTAATGAGCCTGGGTCTGGTCCAACCCGGTCGGACCGACTCGGCCCAAACTAGTCTGGGACGACCTAGTCTGGGTCGACCCGTTCAGACTGGCTCGGTCTGACTCAGCCCTTTGGGCTGGTCAGCCCACTGAGTTTTTCACTCGGTCCGCTGGGCTCGGCCCAACAAACTGCTAGGGCGGTTCAACCCGGAGGTCGCCACGTAGGCGACTCAGCCTCAATGATGGGGACGGTTCGGCCAGTGCTGCGAGGGTCATGGCTCGGGAAACTCGACCCAGGAGGTCGGGCCTATTGTGAGACCAGCGGGAAGGCCTTCTGAAGTGCGGGCTGGCCACGAGTGCCCCGGGAAGGGCGCGACAAGGGATGAGTAGGACGCGGGGGCGCCAGGCAGGGCACGGGAGCACCGAGCATGTTGCGGCATGTGCCAGACAGGCCACGGGGGCACCAGAAGGGCGCCAGAGGGCCTAGGTAAGGTGGGCCGCGCGCAAGGTAGGCTTTGGAGAGGCTGCGGGTAGGCCGGCCGCGCGCCGGGTAGGGCCCCGGGAGGCCGAAGGTAGGTGGGCGGGGCGCCACTCAGGCCAGCGATGGTCGTCCAGATGATTCAGTGCATCGCAGGTGTGGTGTGATTCGCGGAGGCCGCGGGTAGCGCGGCCTTCATCATTGCCGCCTTCGTCGTCGTCGCCTTATCGCCATGCCGTAGAACTCCACAAGAAAAAAGAATCGACGGGGGATGTCGGGCCATGTTAGGTTGGCCCACATCCTCCACGTTTAAAGAGATATCAATTGGTTCATCGAAATAGGAAAGGTGAACATCAATTATTTACAACCACACAATGATTTCTTTTCAAACAATGATGATAAAATAAAAGGGATAAAACACAAGGTAAACTCCCAACCTTTGATTCGTCGATCGACGTTCGTCGTTCATTGAAGGTGTTGCAGAAATAATATGATGATGTTTGTTGTTCACCGCATTTGTCATTCACTCCCAACCTCGAGCTGCGTTGGCTGTGGAAGACACTACATATCGGTAGGATCCGATGTAGGAAGATGAAGAAGGTTGTTGGTGGCGTTCTTTGTGTTCTTCAATCTTTGTTGGGAGAACTTTATTTCTCCCAAGCTCTCCTCTCATTCTCCAACCAAATGAGAATTTCCAAGCCAAAAATAATATAAATTATCTATTATTTTTTTGGAACAACAATTTCAAAATATAGGAATAAATTAAGGGTCTCTCCTTAATAAATTACATGTGTTGGCGCAATTAATTAAAAGCGAGAGGTCGCACGAATTAATGGTAGAGGAGGTCAATGGACTCCCCTCTCATTAATGAGGGGAGTTGAAAGATTTTCCACCCTCCCATTAATTGGGGGGTTTTAGTCTCGTGTGGTCCCTATGACGTAACCTCTCACGGGAGGTTTTGTTCTGGTGGGCCCCACCACCATAACCTATCATTGGTGGTTAGGATGTGGTGGTACCACCTCAAACTCCCAAGTGGGGGTTTTAACCAACAACCACTCACAATCATGGAGGATCAAAAATAAAATAAAGTGTTGTACACTTTATTTGATTATTTTTTTTATAAAATCCAAAAACTAACTTTTATTCTCGACCATCTACTGTTGTGGTGAAAGTTTTCTTAAACGAATATCGACACTACGAGTTCAACGCTACCCTCAGATCTCAGTTCTGAGCATTGGTTCCAAAGTTATGAAAACTCGATTGTACGTTTATTGAACGTACCTGAACAAAACATCAGAAATTGATTCTGGGAACACAGGGCCACAAAATCTAGTGCCCTAAAAATTCTCATAATCATAATAAAAATCCCAAGTATTAAAGAAAAAATTCCCATATAATTTTTGGGTCTTTACATTTTCCCCACCTCAGGGCTTTATGTCCCCATAAACTACAACTCAAACTATGGGAACAAATGGGGGTACTGAGCATGCATCTGAGCATCCTACTCCCATGTGCTCTCCTGGAAGTTCCCATTCTACCAGTGTATGTGCACCAGAGGTATCGACCGTCCACATAGGACACTCTCATGTTGATCCTAAAACTCCACTAGAACCTCCGTAAAAGTCGCCCCATCGTCGACATCCAGCTCTCCATGGTCGATGATGTGGGAAGGGTCGTGCACGTATTTATTCAGCTGGGATACGTGGAAGATGTCGTGCACCCGATGCAACTGAGGTGGAATAGATAAGAGGTAATCTACCTCTCCCACTCTATTGAGGACTTGGAATGGTCCGAAGAATCTTGGAGATAACTTGCCGCTCCGTCCAAATCTCCATAGACCTCATCGAGGTAAGACACGTTGAAAGTCTTGGTCGCCATCCTCGAACTCCAGAGGTCTCTGTATCCTATCATAATATGACTTATGCCTGCTCTGTGCAGTCTTCATCCACTCCTAGATGATCT
Source organism: Viscum album (assembly GCA_963277665.1). Classification (NCBI taxonomy): domain Eukaryota; kingdom Viridiplantae; phylum Streptophyta; class Magnoliopsida; order Santalales; family Viscaceae; genus Viscum; species Viscum album. Next base: position 761,667,042 of record OY728119.1, on the reverse strand, counting down.
TCACCTTTTCCATGGTATCCCATTCCATCTCTGGTCCCGCTAGTGCTGACTCCCCTGGGTCAGTCCAACACAAAGGTGATCTGCAAGGTCACTCGTACAATGCCTCGAAAGGTGACATAATGATGGTGGAGTGATATATTTTGTTATAGTAAAACTCCACCAAGGGTAAGTGATCCTCCCAGTTAAGACCGAAGCCGAGGACACAAGCACGAAGCATTTCCTCGAGGGTTTAAATGGTTCGCTTGGTCTGACCCTCTGTCTGGGGACATGAGGTGGTGCTCAAGAGAACCTGTGTCCTGAAAGCCTCCTAGAACCCCTCCCATAGCCGGGAAGTAAACCGTGAATCACAGTCAAAGACAATATAAGATGTTACTCCATATAAACGCACAATATCTTGCACATAGAGGCATACCAAGCTCTCTACTAAACCCTGCTCTCTGATCGGTAGGATTTGGGATGACTTGGTGAGTCGGTCAACGATCACCCAAATCAAGTCGTGACCCATGGCTGTATGTGGAATACCTTTCACAAAGTCCATGGATATCCTATCCCACTTCCAATTTGGGACCTCTAAAGGTTGTACCAAGCTTGCTGGTACCTGGTGCTCCACCTTCACTTGCTGACAAGAGAGGCATCGAGAGACAAACTATGCTTCCTCCTTCTTCATACCTGGCCACCAGTGCAGTTGTCAAAGGTCCTGATACATCTTCTCTACATCTGGATGTACCACTAGAGGGGATGTGTGGAACTCCCGCAACACTTCCTTTTAATGTGCTATTGGTACCAATATACGTCCTCTGAAGAGGATGACGTCCTCCCAACTTTCAGAAAATTCATCAGGTGCCTGCCCTGTGGATATCTAAGCATGTCGTGTCTCATAGTCAGTGTCCCCATGTTGTGCCTCCCTGACTCGCTGAATAAGAGGGGGAGTGACTGTAAGAGACCGAAGGAATGATGCTCCATCTCTATCCACAAAGGATATATGTAAAGCAGCGAGCTGCTCTGTCGCCTCTCCTAGCAGTTGTATACCAGACCTGCTGCTGAGCGAATCTATAATAACATCCCCCTTCCTAAGTGTATAGACTATCTCAAAGTCATATTTCTAGAGGAAATCAAGCCAACGTCCTTGTCTCAGTTTTAGGTCCTTCTGAGAGAAGATATACCTGAGACTCTTGTGATCAGAGTACACGATCAAACACTTTCCCATCAGATAATTCCACCACATCATCAAGGTGAAGATAACTGCTGCTAAATCCAGATCATGGGTATCATAGTTTTACTCATACTATCTTATCTTCTGAGAACCATAATAAATCATTTCTTTCTCCTACATCAGGACACACCCGAGTCTAGTCCCTGATGCGTTGCTGCAGACTACGTACCCTACGCCTTCCTCCAGAAGCCTCAAGATGGGGGCACTGGTCAGCCTATGCCTCAGCTCTTGAATGCTCTGCTGCCATCTCTCCAAACACACAAAGTGTTTCCCCTTCTTCATCAAGGCTGATAGTAGTGCTGCAACTCTGGAGAAGTCTAGAATGATTCTCTGGTAGTATCCAACCAAACCCAGGAAACTCCGTACCTCCTTCACACTAACGAGTGGCTGCCAAGCAAGTACTGCCTCGATCTTCACTGGATTCACTTAAACTCCAACCTCCGAGATGATGTGTCCCAATAAGTGAACCTATAAAATCCAATACTAGCACTTTGAGAGCTTACCATAAAGCTGGTTCTCTCAAAGTGTGTCCAGTACTACCTGCAAATGGTAGGAATGCTCCTCCATAGTTTTCGACTAGATCAGAATGTTGTCGATGAAGAATACAACAAAGTGATCGAGGTAAGGCTAGAAAATCCTATTCACGAGACTCGTGAACACTAATGGAGTGTTGTTTATACTAAATGGAATTTCATAGAACACATAGTGGCTGTACTAAAACCTGAAGGCCATCTTCTACACATCCTCATCTCGAACTCTGAGCTGGTGATATCCTGATCAGAGGTCTATCTTCGAGAACCACCATGCTCCCTTTTTCTAGTCAAAGAGATTGTCAATATTTGGGACTATGTACTTGTTATTCAAGTTCACCTAGTTTAGGAGACGGTAGTCGACATAGAGCCTCAAGCTCTAATCCTCTTTCTTGGTGAACAAAATCGGGGCTGCCCAGGGAGAAACACTGGGTCAGATGAACCCCTTCCCCTGGAAGTCCTCTATTTGTACCCTCAGCTCACGAAGCTCAGCGGGAGCCATTCGATATGCTTGAGTAGATATCTATTCTATCCTGGGGTACATGTCTATGTAGAAGTCCACCACTCTGTGAAGAGGTAGTCCTGGAACATCATTTGGGAAAACATCTTTGTATTGGTCCACCACTATAGGATAAGTCGAACTCTCCACATAAAATGCTCCAAGGGTAAGGCAAGACAATTGGTGAGTGATTGGCTATACCCTCCTCCAAGTAAGTCCATCCTCTTCTTAAAGGGCTCCCTTCTCATCGGTGAAGGTAAACCTGGTCCCATCTGTGTGGACACACCACAATTTTCTCCTAATACAGTCAATCTGAGCTTGGACTGCAGATAACCAGTCCATACCCAAGATGATGTCATAAGGCCACAATGATGCTACTATAAGATCCCACCCGAAGCTCTCGTCTCCTAATATAAGATCACACTGTCGGCACCTATGTGAAATCGTTGAGTCTTCTCTTGTAGAAGTCTCTAGTCATAAGGTTTCAACCAACGGCTCCGTAGGAATCTCCAAGCATCGAACGAGGGCAGTGGCAATGAAAGAGTGACTAGAACTTGTGCCTATAAGAACTATAGCTAAGGTGGAGTAGACACATATCATACCTTGAATCATCTCTTGAGCACCATGATCAAAGGCCTCATTTTAAAGGAGCTGAGCTCTCCCCTATCCACCCACTCCCTGTGGTCGGGGTGGACCTCATGGTGGTGGTGGCGGCAACACCTTGAATCGCCGCCAACTGCCTACTGCACGACCAGCTCCTCTGCCACGTCCGCCTGATCCCTACGGTCCACCTCGATCGAACCTCTGCATCTTCTTGGGATGTCCCTCAACTGTCTACTGATCATCTAAATGGTGGGTTGGACAGTCACGACCCATGTGACCATGTCCACCACATGAGTAATAATTCCTGTCCCTGGCATGTGTGTCTCTACCCTGGGTGCCCTGCAAAAAATATCTTGACTCTTGCGGTCATCCCCCCATGGGTCTGGTCATCTTGGACCAATACATCATCTATCCACTGCCAGCTACAGAAGACTCTGATGCATGTCAAATTTGGGAGGGTCTCGCTGCTGGAGACTGTTCAACAAGGATACTCTCCACTAGGATGGATTTCTCTAACACCCCCTCCTACGTCTAGTTGATAAGTGGGATCATCGGAGCTCCGATCTCTCACCTAAGCCCCTGCTCGAAGGTCTGGGCCTTAAATAATGGGTCTTGCACCATATCTGTGGAGTAGCACAAGAGGTCGGTGAACCTCACTAAGTATTGTGCTACTATCATGCTAAGTTGCAGAAGATGTAGAAGCACCTGTATCTGCACTGTGCGGAGAGTGGTTGGGACAAACTCCTCCTGAAATTGGCTCTTGAAGTCTGCCTAATGTAGCGGCGCCTCGTCTTGCACCATGAGCATCGAGCTCCACCATCTGCCTATTGCTGCCTGAAGGAGACTCACGAAAAGGATAACCATGATGTCTTCTGGTGTCCCTACTAGCCTGAACACTCTCACTATAGCCTCTAGCCAATCCTCAGCCGCCTGTGGAATCGTCTCTCTCATGAAGCTGGGTGGCCTCTGGAATTGGAACTCGTGCAACGTGCTCATGCGGTGTGCATCATCTGCTGCTGGGGCTGGTGGCATCGGTGGCCCAATGGGAAGTAGTACCACTGATTCCTCTGCCATAAAAGGAACCTACACCGAGGCCTGGTCACTCAGAGGGCTGTTAGTACGTACGACTCTTGGGGCTCTAACTTTTCATCCATCAGGAGACATCCTAAACAAAACAGATGTGACACGGTCAAAATATTTTACCTGGTGAGCTGTCCTAATTGATATGAATTAAAGAAAACTTTTGGAAATATGCACACAATCAGTGTTTTCATGCGCTGAGTCGGAAATCAAAAGTCAAGGTCCTGGTGTATGGAAATGTCAGCCGACCGCACCAATACTGGACTCCCTAAACTGAAAACCACACTTAGTACCCTTAACACTATTGCTTCATAGAAAAAAAAGATCAGAGTTCTATGTTCTACTATAGAACCGACTCCTCTGATACCAATTTATTACAACCTACTCCCTAGGCCCCGTATCATGACTACACCAAGCCCGCCTTTCATAGGCAGGGCTAGCGACTAGCACTAAAGGCGTAAATCCCTAAATTGGGAATCCATTGCCTTTAAAACTGAAAATAAACACATAAAAGTACACAACTGGTATCAAAACACTAAGTAAAACTGTATAAAAATAAGTTTTGGAAAGTAAAAGGGACCAAAAATACAAGACCAACAGGAAAGTACAAGTACAACTAAAAGAAAGTACAACTAAAGAAAAGTAAATTAGCTACTAGGTCGTCCTTCGGGGTTCCTACCTGAAGGGTAGGTACTGATGGCCTCCTCAGCACTCCACGTCCATCCATCTCCTCCATGTTCCGTCACACGGAGTGGTACACCTCCGGGTACCGTCTAGTCCTACTACTCTCTGCCTCATTCTACGATGTCCTTTGTCTGCAACCAACACAATGAGGTGCGGGAATAGCCCGTGCAGTGGTGACTATAATGATACTCAGTAGGGTTCTCCAAGACCCTCAAGGTCTCACAAAATCCAACAAGTATAAACCACAATGTATGAAATCAACGGATAACCATTACTTAGGTATATGCACATACATATACCTAAGTTATCTAGTAATCCATCTCAATCACGAGGAAAACACAAAAGTCATTTACTCAGATCAAACTAGGATTTTTATAAAACTGAACCTTTGGCTAGTGGAGAAATCCTCCTCTATCGAGTACAGTGAGCCTTCCAGTTCACACAGAGGCGCTTCCCACTAACTCGGACTGTTGAGGTACTCATTCTATCGAGTACTGTGGATCTTCTGTGCTCAGACAGAGGCGGTCAACACCGTGGGTCTGCTACACTCACACAGAGGTGCTCCCCCTCATAGCCTGCTGAGGTACTCCATGTGTCGAGTACCATGGGTCTTCCATGTTCACACAGAGGTGCTCTCTAACGTGGCTCTGCCATGTGTACAAAGTGGAGCTCCCCACTAGGCTATTCGAATCACTCTGAGTTGAATCAATCACCAGTTGTCAAGTCTCATTCAGCTACTAGGTTCCCGCACAAATGCCTACTCATCTCAGGAAGATCTGATCCACATGCTAATGGTTGATACTTTAACTATCATGAATACCCATGTAGAAGTATCTCAAAGGTCTTCCACATCATAGGGGTTTCAACGCAATAGACGACGTGTCAATCAGATGCATAGTCAGTTAGTTATAAGCCTTGTAGTCTTGGGGTCCTGGTTGGATTCATTTACATTCCAAACTGACCGAATCTCAACTATATCCCAAACTCCAGTGAGGTATTTTGAAAAGGATGAATTCGATCCAAGAATATCGACACCACTGACATTTCATCAAACAGACATCTGGTGCCAAAGATATGGCCCATGAAGTTAAAGGTTCAGAAATGGGCCTGGGTCTGGTCCGACCCGGTCATACCAACTCGGCCCAACCCAGTCTAGGCCGACCCGATCAGAGTCAACCCGGTCAGAATTGATGGCTCTGACACAGCCCGTTGGCCAGGTCAGCCCACTGAGTTTTTTTCCTGGTCAGCTGGCCCCAGCCCAACGGACTACAATTGAGATTCGACCCCGAGGTCTCCACATAGGTGAATCAGCCCGAACGTCGGGGCCGGTTTGGTGAGTTCCACGAGGGGTAAAGCTCGAGAAACATCGCCTGGGAGGTCGGGTCAGTCGGCAGGCTAGAGGACAGGCCGCGTGGAGCGCGGTCTGGCTGCGGGTGCAACGAGCAGTGTGCGGAAAGGGCCGGGTAGGCCGTGGGGGCGCCGATAGGGCACCGTGCAAGATGTGAGGGCACCAGGCAGGTCGGGGCAGAGTCCAGGTAGGCTGCAGGTGCACCAGGAGGGTGCAGGGTAGGGCGCAGGTCGCCGGACAGGCCGCAACAGGGGACGGGCAGGCCGTGGGGGCTCCAGGAAAGGCATGAGAGTGGCGCTGGAGGGTCAGAGCATGGTGCCGAAGGGCCGTGGGCAGGCCGACCATGTGCTGGGCAGGCCGCAGGGAGGCCTCAGGTAGGTAGGTCACGCACCATGTAGGGTTTCAGGAGGCCATAGGTAGGCGGGATGGGGACCAATCGGGCCGGTGGCTATCGGCTGAAAGATTCGGTGTGCCGTAGGGGCAGCACGATTCACAGAGGTCATGGGTAGCACGACCTTCATTGTTGCCTCCTTCGTCGTCGTTGCCTTATCACCATGCAGTAAAATGCCACAAGAAAGAAGAATCGATGGGGGATGTCAGGCCATGTTAGGTTGGCCCGCATCCTCTGCGTATAAAGAGATATCAATTGGTTCATCGAAATAGGAATGATGTACATCAATTATTTACAACCATGCAATGATTTATTTGAATAAATGACTAGAAAATAAAAAGGATAAAACACAAGTTAAACCCCCTACCATTCATTCGTCGATCGTTGCTCGTCGTTCGTTGATGGTATTGCAGAAAGAAGACGATGAAGTTCACTGTTCGATACGTTCTTCACGCACTCCCAACCCCGAGAAGTGTCGGCCATGGAAGACGCTCCATGTCGGTAGCATCCGAGGGAGGAATTTGAAGAAGTTTTTTGGTGGCTTTCTTCACGTTCTTTGTTTTTTGTTGGGAGAACATCTTTTCTCCCAAGCTCTCCTCTCAAGCTCCCACCAAATGAGAATTTCCAAGCCAAAAATAATATAAGTTATCTATTATTTTATTTGCAAAATAATTTCAAAATGGATGAATAAATTAAGAGGCTCCCCTTAATAAATTACATGTGTTGGTGCAATAAATTTAAAGGGAGAGGTGGTACTAATTAATGGAAGAGTAGGTCAAGGGACTCCCATTTCATTAATGAGGGGAGCTGGGAGATTTTACACCCTCCCATTAATTGGGGGGTTTTAGTCTCATGTGTTCCCCATGATGTAACCTCTCATGAGAGTTATGTTAGGGTGGGACCCACCACCATAACCTCTCATGGGAGGTTAGGGTGTGGTGGTCCCACCTCCAACTCCCATGTGGAGGTTTTAACCAACAACCACTCACACTCATGGAAGATCAAAAATAAAATAAAGTGTTGTACACTTTATTTTATTATTTTTTTTAAAATCCAAAAACTTACTTTTGTTATTGACCATCTGTCATAGAGGTGAAATAATTCTTAAGAAAATACTAGCTCTACAAGTCCTACAATGCCCTAAGATTTCATTTGTGATAACCGGTTCAAAATATATAAAAACCCGCTCGTATGTTTACTGAACGTACACGATAAAAACATCAGAAATTAATTCTTGGCACCCCGTGCCTCGGAATCAAGCGCCGTAAAAATTTTCAGACTCGTAAAATAAAATCCCATGTATTTAAGGAAAAAATTAAAAAAGAAAAATTACATGGAATTTTTGGGTCTTTACATTCTGTACCTTCTATAAATTTATCATATTTAATTCATTATAAATTGAATTCTATGTTTTCCCTTTGTTATATATAAGTTAATTTTAAAAATTGAAATTTCATTACCAATTTTTTGTTTCATTTATAGAATTTTATTCATTACTGTGATCATTCTAGGTGGTCGACCATATCGATATTTTGAAATCATAGTTGTCGTGTTTTCTAATTTTTATGCATTATTATTGTTATGTGTTTAATTGACTATATTAAAACTCTAAATTTAATGTTAATGTCTATATGATGATTTTATTTTTTCTACAATACCATAATAAAAAAATGACACATTTATACAATCAAATATGATATTTAAATGATTTAATTATGTGTTGATAAATTTAATCTAATATATGGAATTTATCCCTTGAAATTTCATTTCACACGTTAAGATAAAAATATATTAGTATACATATATTTAATTTATTCTTTTGTTTTCTAAGTTACGTCCACATACTTATGATTTAACCATAGCACATTCACTAGGTGAGTTTTCTTTTTTCATAGAACATTGTCTCTATGGTCAACTATATTTAACCATTCATCCTCATTGGATAAAAAATTATTAAAATTTAAAATCAATATATTCTATACATATGACAGAAATGTTATGTACATACTCAAGAGGGATACATTCACCATGTCATGTAGTTAAAACATGTTTTAAGGGAGTGTTATTTGACATTCCACTACTCTGATACAATTATGCATCACAAAATAGATGATGTATTAGGGACACATCATTCCATTGACCGAAAATATCAAAAATCTATTACATATAGATATACAAATATGTAATTTATTTTTAACCTCTAACTCCACGACTCTATGATAGTTATCATCATATCTTTTTTTGGATAATGAGCTATCCTAATGTGAGGTTGACTGGTCATGACAATTTCTATCATTTTTTCAACCATTTTTTATTCTAGAATGTTTCATATTCAAATATCAAACAGTCAAACTAATTTACAAAAACTCTTCCCATAGAGGGATTCATATTGATCCATTTGGATTCTTCTGTGAAATCTATATTTTTTTGAGACCCAACCAAAGGAATATGTTGATCCTATCATCATTTTATGCCCATCATGTTGGAGTTGGTGTCCTCAAACCAACTCCATGCTATTTGGATTTAATGTATATAAATTTACATGATATTAATTCAAATTTCATAATATATATCATTACCAGTTATACATGACATAAATGTAATAATTTCACTATTTATTTTTCACATAAAAAAGGGAATATCATTTCCCCGTTATTATGAGAACCTTAAAACTCCATGAAAATATTCATAAAACATGTTCTATGACTGAATAATATTCTATAATGGAGGAAATAACATATTGACCTACATTTGTGAATACTAAAAACATGATTTGATATTATCTATTAAATTTAACACATGAAAGTATCTATGATTGGATATTTTGAGAACATATCTACTTGTTGGAATTTGACATATTTATGTATCATTTGATAATCATGTATATGAGTGTCAATGATGAACAATATATGTAAATATTTTTATTAATGCATGTAATGACTTATAAAATTAGATGAATTTCAATAATCCAATGAAAATGGTTCATGGATACTTTTGATACATTGGGTGGATCAAAAAATACATGTTATTAATGAATATGTTGATAAAATATTTTTCCCCATGTATATTTATAGAATTTGTTATCTCATCTCGATGATTACAAAATAATGGTTAGATTAAATTCAATATACATTGTGTAATAGTGAGTATATTTCAGATTGTCAAAGAATGAAATATCAATCACATTGGTTGATGATATATCTTTGAACTCTTCATGATGATATATAATAATAAAGGGTTTATATTACACAAAAGTAAATCATGTGTATTTATATACAATGTGACATTTATTTTCTTCTCTTTGGTTCTTGGACATTTTTATATACATTAATTTGGAAATTTAGAAAGCCCACTTATTTCCAAAAAGAAATAATACTAGATGGAAATACACTATGTTTTTCCATTGACACTAATTAAATAAAATTTTAGTTTTACTCTTTCAATAAATAATATTCTCTAGACTAGGGAATAATTTGATTCTATATTTTTTAAACAATAAATTTTAATGAATATTTATTCAAAATTTAATTATTTACTCGTTTGGATTTATAATGATTATTTACTCAAGGAATAAATATTCATCCAGGTATTTTTTTAATTTCTAAGGATGAATTGTAGTAAAATATTATGTTCATCAATAAATATTAAATTGAAATCTATATAATTAATATTTATCTTTTTGTTAGTTAGTGCACACCCTGAGAAAATAAAAATATTTTCATTACATGAAATAAGAAAAATATTGTTTATTATATTATTTAAGGGTAATTATTTAATTAATGACAATGAAATATAATGCTAACTCAATAAATACTTGATTATGTAAATTTTATAGTGATTTTTTAAAATTTAGAATTGTTATGTACAATTAACTTTAAAGATATATCTCAAAAACTAAGAACACTATATATATTTTATTTTCACATTATGTCAATAATGAGAGTATAAGGTTGATTATTCAAGAAAAAATAAATTTTCAATTTTGATCTGGATGAACATCGCATGATGATCGATCTATCGTGCTAGATCCCATTATTCTATTGGCAGTATTTAGAGATCATTGAAGCATAGGTGCATTAAATTTATAGTTATTAATCAATTTGATACTATAAGAGAAATGATTAATAATCAAAAATAGGTTTTCTAATGATCATTATGATCATTGAAGACGTATATCAAAACTGAGTTATTCTTTCTTTCATCCTATTTAAATTAATTATAAATTTAACATGAAAATGATAATTTCTTATTTATGGAGACATTATTTGACAATAATCATTGAAAAACAATTAACCATGAAATTTAGGTTATAAAGACTCATAATTTTCATACACACATATCACATCTTTTTATATGAATATTCATTTCCTAACATAATGATCCACTCTATAATTGTATGTGTATAATGCCTTTCCAGACATGGATGTATAAAAAAACGGTTCATAAGAGATCGATATCAACATCCAATTGGGAAATGTACAATATAACCCTTCTTAGAAATATCATACATAATACCTTTCTAAAAAAATAGGGGAAAATAATCATATAAAAGGATGAGATCAAATTCTCATTAAGGGTAAAAAAGGGTGATATCAACAATCACATATGCATAACATTAGAAAAGGTGTATGACAAAAAATGAATAATATTTTAATACCATACCCTATATGTCACACACCTTAATAATTGGTCATGGAATATTTCATAGAATATTATAAGAAAATAATCAAAAATGAAACAATGAACATGATCCATTAGAACATAACATTGGCATAACATAGGGAATTACGGAATAAACATAGGAGTATAAAATAATTCCAATAGTAATAATGGATATAAATCCCAAACTATAGTAGTGAATTGTGATTTCACTAAAAACCATCAAGGTAGTTTAGGTTCATTCCCAATACTATCAATGTAGATAGTGTTCACTCTTAAAATCATCACAGTATTCAAGGTTCACTCCCAAAACAATCGTTGTGAATAGAGTCCCTTAATGTACTGGGATATCTCCCCATTCTATTATTGTTTATCTCATGATATATAAATCATTAACCAATTAATTTAAGAGAGATTTAAGTCCAACCTATTAAATAAAAAGAATCATACATTTGATTATCACAATATCATGAAGAATTTTTTATATCAGAACCCATGGAAAAATGGAATTTATAAAAATATCATCATAGCATAACCATTGAATAAGAATATGGTTTTATAAACATTTAATAAATTTATCATAATATAAATCACAGGAATGAAATGGATTTCAGATAAATTTCATCATTTCCTTATAGCATAACCCATGGAAAAAACATGTTGTATAAAAATCATTCCTTAATAATCAGTTACCATCGAGAGAATGAATAAGGATGGTATAATTAGACCATATACATGTTATAGGATAAGTTTAACCAATTTTTTTTTGAATTTGATTAATCAAATTACTGTTACACGATCATTAAAAAATTCCTTAGTAAAATTCCTTTTTTAATTTGAAAATAATATTTTTTAATAAGATTCCAAAAAATATTGTGAAAATGTTTTCTTATATGAAAATATCTTTGAATTGTTCTAAATAAATTATTATAGTATTGAGAAATCATAAAGTATGTCAATTAAATTAATTCTATTTGTGTTAAAATAAATGATCCCTTTCAAATATTTTTTGAAAAAGTAAACAAAATAATTCATTCCAAAAAAATAGAAGATTAATTATTAATGAATTATAAAAATAAAAGAATGTGTATGAATGACATTCCAAAATTAATATAATAATAGGAAGAAAAATCTTTAACAATTTCTAGAAATCATTGATATAGAATAAATATTGGTTTCGAACCAAGAGAGAAATACATACAAATTTCCAAAAATACATAAATTTAATTTCTTAAGTACATAAAGAGAGTAAAATGAATGGGGAAAATATATTTTACAGAAATAACCCAAGTAAAATGAAATGAATCATATTAATTTTAGGTATATCATAATATTTAATCATCAAAAACATAATCACAAACATTCTTGATAAATAACTACATTATAAGATGATACCTTATCCTCTTTGGTAACATTTGAATTGTAAGACCAATAAAATACATAATCTTATATGGATATATAAATCACTATATAATTAATAATAAATATCCAAATTTCCATTAATGTTCAATATATACACCAAATAAAAGGAATAAGTGGTTAATATGGCTCGTGTCTCACGGTAATAAAAGTTCGTTTAAAATCCCATACATTAAGTATGATTTCCAATGTATACATTTGAAGATCCTATATTATAAGTATAAATTTATTATAAATAAATTATATAAATATAAACATATATATAATACTATATATTATTTAGTTATAATATTCCATCATCCATTTTAATCAATTCATTATTGACGTCACTATTTTAAGTGATATTTTCTTCTTTCTTCATGTATGTATGTGTTCGATGGTTCTGGTATGTATATTTTAATACCAGTTCCAAAATACCTAAATTATTATTAATTATATAAATATAATATATAGTAATCATATTCATATTAGTAGTAAATCATTAATATTGATAATGAAAAATGTCTTACACTATTCATGGAGTCGATAGGTAGTACTTACGCATGGACGATGTTACCATTTTTTGGGAAGAATGAATGAAAGGTATATAATAAATATACATTATAAAATCATTATTATATCTTATATTTAATATATTTCATGTATATATTTATATAATCTGTCCTTCTTTCCATCCATGTAGAACATGAATGAAAAAGTAATCACATCCCATTGTGGAGGCGGTTGTTGACACTTATGCACGAGCAATGTTCTTGTATTCTGATAATTTGATAGAATAAATGTTAGATATTATATTATCATTAAAATGATATAATTTTATAATAAATATCAGACATAAAAATCAATCCCTAAAATATAAACATCAATGACATATGTTTGTATAAAATTATTTATATCGCTGCCTGGAGATGGTAAGTCGTACGTATGTACGAGCGATACTATCACATCCCATTTAATGGAAAGAAATAGTGGATATTAGATATTTAAAAATAATAATAAATTTAATTATATTTAATAAAAATAAATTTTTATGATAAATACAATAGATTTATAAGTGGTAAATTAGAAGTTAAAAATAAATTGATCTGTTAATGATATTATCTTTTTATTGAAATAACTCCTTTAGATATCCTTTATAGGATCCTAGTGGATATATTATGGTAATACCAAAAACTATATACTATGTATAAGGATGTTTATAAGTGTTATTGGTATGGTATGGTCGATCTAAAAGTATAAAATTGATGTGTTGAAGAAACAAATAGGGTTTCCCTTTTATAATTGAGGTGAGTATCCAATTTGGAATTTTATCAAAGGTTAAATTATAATAAATAAATTACCCATTAAAATTACACAACTTGGATAAGGATATGAATGTAATGTTATATTGGGTTTAAATCCCTACATAAAATGAAATTTTGATTGATTAGTGTGGTGTTATAGACCTTATCTTTTTGATGAACCGCTTTTTAACCAATTTTAATCGTAACCACGGTAGCATCTTTTTTTCTCTTAGGGGTTATAAATTTATATTTAAGGGACTAATTAGATCATCTATATTTATTGGATAAAATTATAAACCTAATAATAACCACATTTTTCTCTTTTGTGATTTAATATTTTTAAAATGGCCATAAAGATTCATTCATTACTATATTTTTTCTTGATGTGGATACGTAATAAATATATAAAATATTAAGAGTTAATCTTTATAAATTTATTTGATTTAAGTATTATGAAGGTAATTTTCATGAAAAAAGATTCTTTTAAACAAATAATCTTAGTCCCTAAGCTTATAAATATTGAAATAAATTAACCCAATGATAATTTATATTAAAAATGTTGTCCTTATATAGTATTTTATCATCTATTTACATGATTTACCATTTAAATATGTGTTAAAATCTACTAGGTTTATTATTAATATTGACTGAAATTAAAATGGAAAAATTAAGCAAATATTAATATCCAAATTCAAAATATGGAATTTATTTAATCAACTTAAATTATTAAAATTAAAATTAATTAATTTTAAAATAATCACGCAAAAAATGACAAAATCTTTTATTTTTTGAAAAATAAAATTTTAATCATAAACATTGGATTACACATATCACATATATATTAAAATTATGAGATGAATGTTAAAACATATGGATAAATATATACTATATAAATTTAATTAAAATAATTCATTATGTATGATCAATTTTATTTCTTAATATAAAAATACATTGCACAAATAAAAATAGTTTTTCAAAATAGTGCATTTATTATTTATAAAAATGATTTAAAAAAATATAACATTGAAATAAATGAACATTAGATGAATTTTTTTAACATATACGAACAATTTTTTTATTCGAAAAAAATCATCTCAAATATCCTACCTTGTATATTTTTGAAATGGAAAAATATTATTCAGTAAAATTCATTATTTTTTCTATTCATTGGAAAATCATTCCTTTTTGAAAATTATCAAAAAATAATTCTAAGATAACTCTAACGTGATGAAATTTTTTTATCCTTATTATGAAATATAATTTTAATTTTTTTTCAAATTAATTATAATGTTTTATTACATAAATAAATTAAAACCATTTTTTCAAGAAAACATATTTTTGAAGAATAAAATGAATTTAAAAAAAAATAAGTGAATTTTATTAAAAAAATCAATATATTTATATTCATTATCACGTTGATATATATTTTTAATTTATTTAATCATATTCATAGGACTCAATTTCAAGCTTGGTTATAACATTCATAAAACAATATTTCATTTTCAATCTAGTCCTAAAGTTTTATATCTTGTACACTATCATTAAAAATGTTTTTTTAAATAACATGGTATTATATTATACCTTCCTTAAAAATTTATACCTTTCAATTTAATTTTATGGCTGACAGTAAGGTGTTTGATATTTGGAAATTCCTATGTTGAAAACCCAAACCATAAAGATTGTCAATATCAATTACTCCTTAAATGATTGAATAGAAAATAAAATGACCTTATTAAATAAGACATAACTGTGTTCCTAAATTGGGTAACATTAGTGATAAGTTAAAATATGGACATAGGAGAGAAAAAAACATCCAATGAATAATATAAATTGATATAGAACACGGTCAGAATAAAGATAACATCCATAAAAGTAAGATTAGTTAGGGGTTAAAAGACCATGAACTCATAAGAATTTAAGTTTATAGGAAATTATTTTTTCTTAAGATCATTTTTCTAGAGTTATACATTGATTTATAAAATTGAGTTACAAAAAAAATAATATATTCTTATTTAAAAATAATAATTTCAACCATTAATATATTTCCACCCGAATAAAATATTTTTCTCCAAATGACGAGTATTTGAGGTGAAATCTTATTTTGTAAAGATCAATAATCATTATCTAATATATAAGAAATTTATATAAATATTTTACACTTCTAATTAGTAATTAACCAAAAAATAAAATGAAATTACATATGAAAATTCTCAAAATAAATAAAAAACCTTGTAAATAAATATGAAATTAATCTCTAAATCCTTCATTACATCTATAACATCTACATAAAAGAATGTTTTAATCTCTAAGTCTATGTCATACCCTTTAGATTTTATGTTCAAAAATTTAATTACACTCCTTCCAAATAATCATTCATGTTGAATAAATTGTTTAACCTAAGGATTATATATACCTCAACCCCATAAAACATATCCCATATATCATTAATATCCATAGTAAATAACTATGTAATCTTTTTATATAGTGTACTTCACCAAAATATCATGATTTAAATTTATATTCTATCATGAAAGATTATCCTAATCTTTACCATAAATATCTAGGAATTTATCAACTTGTCAATGAATCAATTTTCAACCATCATGAATATATATATCCCAATATCCATTAGACAGTATATATATTTTCATAAAATAATATACTATCACCAAATGGTTATCTGAAAATCATTGTAGTATTCTTCCAAAAACAAAATAAATGTTTTAATTCTTAAAAATCACATAACATTAAATATTTATGGCCCTATGACCATCCATTACAGACATAAAACTTTTACAAGTCCAATTATGTCTATTTAAACCATATTTTTGAAGTATTGTTGTGGTGTTTTGATTTTACACTATTTTTCATTTCTTATAAAATCACTCTATTTGTAAAAAATGTTTTTTTTTCAGAAATCACAATCTATCCATCTAAATGTGGTAATTTTAGAGACATAAGTTTCATGAACTAGGTCCTTTTATTGAGTTTCACCACACCTAGATGAATTTCAAGAAGATGGAGTTGTCGAGCAGAAACATTATCATATTTATCTCAATCGGCTTGACATTGAATATAACTTAATTCAAATGAATTAGATAAATAATGAATTTGTTGAGCGTATAGAAAGATGAAAGTGAAGGTAGGAGTTAGAATATTTTTAAACATTCTAAACAAAATCAAATGTTTCTTCGCTGATCAAGAAGATCTCAAAAACCATGGAAATTATAATGATAAAATCTCTTGATGAAATGGTATAGAGGTTTGAAAAAATTTTGAGTTAAAAAATTATATTTCCATTATAATTGGATACCCATATTAATAAAAATTAAATTATAATTTATTGAGAATGAAATATATTTTTATGAGTCTGAGGAAGTAGAACATTAAACTGAGATTTTCATACTAAATGTTCTGCACTGCGGAAATCCTACTCATATTTTTATACTAAGATTTTTGTACTGGGATTTTCGTACTAGAAAAATTGTACTGAGATATTCATACTCAGATTTTTGATGTGATATTTTCATAATGATATTGTCATAATAGTATTTTTTTAGAGTGAAAATCACATTGAGAAAGTTATATATTATAATATGATAAGAAAGAAATATATCATAATTGGATGAGAAGAAAAAATATTGTAATGAAATTATAAAGAAATAGATTATACTGATGTTGAAAAAGAAGTAGATCATAATTATATGAAGAAGGTATAAAGGGTGAAAGTGGACAGACATGAATTTTAATTTTATGTAAATCTTGAAGAAATCCGAAAAGGTCTAATGAATTTATAGTTGATGTTTTAAATGTGAATTTTTTTTTTGGAAATTTCGAGATTTTAGTAAAATAGGAATGTTTCTATGTTTCCCTTTTTTGTTTCCTGATTCATATATAAATAATTCCTCAGATCATTTGTTCATTAGAAATATTCAAACATGTGAAAATGTAGAAGTGCTACATAATTCAATGTAATTGTTCCCTTCTGATTCAAAAGAGATATTTATTAGAAATTCTTGTAGTAGATATATTTTTGAAGATCTTGGATAGATTTAAAGTATTAAATCATTGTATTAGGAAGAATAGGATAAAAAATTAGGAATTATCATAGTCAAAAAATTGGATCCGAGATCCATCATTATTGTAATCAGAAAATGTGATCCAGAATCTAGAATTATCTACTCAAAAAATTATATCAAGAATCTGGCATCACTGTATTTAGAAAATCCGATCCAACATCATCAGATTGAGAAAATCAAATCCAACAAAATCTGACTGAGGATTCATACTGAGAAATTACACAGCATATTAAACAAAGACATTATTCTATATTTATAAATTGTTTTATAAGAAACCATTTTAAACTAATGAGTTTCAGTATAATCATTCCAATCATGAGATGTAAGTTGTCTAATGGGAGTTTTCAAAAGTTATATTCACTTATTATAAATATTGAATGTCCATAGAACCATAAGAGTGGGTATGGAAAGGATTTTGGTTCTCACACGGATGTAAAACCTTATAAATATTTTTTTGTTTACATTCTTTTCTACTTTTACAATCATGAGTATTTTCTAAAGTTGATAATGAAAAAAATAAAAACATTCCATAGGGGCTAAGTTCATAAATTTTTTGAAACTTTTAAAAGTGAACAACTGATTCAACCCCCCATCCAATTTGTTATTAAATCATTTAGAATTTAAATTAGTGTTATAGGGTAGGTTCCCTTGTAGAATTATTATCATGGATAATATAAATTATGTCAATAGTATAGGATCTCCTACTATTGATAGAAAAAATTACTATGGATGAAAAATAGAATGATTTCTTATCTTCACTATATTTTCCTTGATGTTTTTGATGTTGCTACAATTGGTTTTCCTCCTATTTAAAAATATTATACTGTATAATTTGATGATAATAGAAATATATAAGTAGATGGAATGATTAAAAAAAATCTTTATGTCATTATCATAGAATATTTATTAGAAGGAGATGGTTCTCAAAACATCAAAAATATTGTGAGACAGGATAGAAAATGTTTTTGAAGGGAATACAAAAGTTAAAGAATAAAATATAAAAATATGGTGTAATAATTATGAAGAAACTAGGACAAGAGATGAATAAATAATTATAAAATAATTCACCATAGTAAAGGACATTGTTTGCAACACCAAAGGATTCAAAGATTTCATTGAAGGTTCTATAATTGTGAAGAAACATATGACAAACTTTTTGGACATTTTTTATTATAAAATTATTCTTTTTATGATAATGATTATTTATGTCATGATTAATTAGAACATTTATTATTAATTATTAAATGAGTTAATCTCCAATGATTGAAAATAAGATGAAAGATGAAATGGATTTTGAAACTACGAGAACGTTAAAAATTCAATATATTGATGATGTTGTTCCTTGTTACTCTGAATATAAAAAGGATGATGAGTTGAATAAAAAATTCTTGTCATTTATATTGTAGAACTATTGAAGTGTAATGGGAATGAATTGAGGTAAACTTATTCTCAAATGTTTTGAGTTCAAAGGAATCATACATTAATTGATGAATTTCTTCAAAAAGAGTGTTTGGGAATTTTGAGATGATTATTATGGAACACCATGATAGAATAAGTGGATAATAAATGATAAATAATGAAATTCATCTAATAGATACAAGAAGATATTTACCAGAAAAAAAAGATTTATGTAAAGTAATAAATTTTAAATGGTTTTAACCGACAATAATTATCTTGAATATGAAAGTTCATAACAATTTAGATCCTTCATTGAAAATGATGAGAAAAAAAGATTCCTCAGAGTGTTAAGAAGGTGGTGAAGAATATTATAGAGTACCAACCCAGAACTGATCTTGTTTCATGTATTGAGAAAAATAATACACTAAAAAATAAAATTAGAGTTATGGAACATGATTTTTAACTTGTTTATGATGCAGGAAAAGATGTTATCAAGTAGAAAAAGAATAAAATAAGAGATTTTATGTTACAAACATAGAATTTATGAAAATGGGATGATGATTGAAGTTCTTAGTATGAATATATAATCTAAGGAAGAAGATTTTAAAAAGTTTCGATCAAATCATATTGATTCTGAATTCACTTAAAGGAAGATGAATAAAAACATTAACAAAAATTTGGACGTAAAATACAATACTTCAAAAGTTTCGGAGAAGGCTAAGTATGATAATTAGTTGAAATGTTCTATTAAAAAAATAATTTCTCTTCTAATTAATTTAAAATTTTAGGTTCTAAAAAAATTATTTTGGAATTCATGGGTTAAAAAATTATGTGATAAACTTATAAAATCAACAGAATTATAAAATGAACTCCAATGAAAAGATAGTCCACTTCTTGAGTAGTTTAGAGCTGAAAGATGTTACCAACCTAAATAAATTTTCAATAGAGAAAGATATTATTTAAATCAAAAATAAATATTTGATAGCTATTGTTGGTGGTGTGGAATCATATGGGAACATTTCTTATAAATGTTTTTGATAACTTATACTTATCAAGAATAATGTTTTAGAAATGTGGAGGAAATAGTGAAATTAGAATGAGAAAATTTCTGAATTTATAGAATGTCTAAAAATTGAATTCTTATGTTGTTAGAAACTCAACCACATAAAATCAATTTGAATGTCCGAAAGATGTAAGTAGAAGATATGATCATGATGGTCACCCTGATAAAATATGTAAGAAACTTTTATCAAAATAATTTCCTTATAATAGAAAAAAATAAAAGATAAAAATAGGAATGTGGATGAATAAACTTTTTTTGTTGAAACAGATTTAAAATAAATTAATAGAAAAAATCATGGATACATGATAGTGGTTTTTCATCACATAAGTTTGGTGATATAAAAATCATGAAACATGTTTAAAGTCATGATGTAAAATGAGTTACCTTTGACAATGATATTTCATAAGAAATCAGAGAAATCATAATGATTGAGATTAAAGCAGACAAGTTGAAATATAAGGAATTTTTATTTTTTGAGGTGATAAATCATAACATTATTGTGTAAGTAAAATTCCTTATAAAGGAAAATAACAATATATTAGAAAATATTTTCCTATCATCAAAATTGTGAATGATAAAAATTCATTACAAAATGAGAATGAACGAGTGAGTATATTTTTCAAACAGTTGAATTCAATAACTCTTATTACATGAGTAGTAAAGATGAAAATATATTACTTCACCGAAGAATTGGCCATCATGGGCATAAAAACATGAATATCCATTCTAAGGTTGATTTTTTTATTTTTAGATAATCGAAAATAAAAGATGATGATGATATTATTACTTTCTAGAAAGTAAAGATTACTTAAAAATTATAATAGAATTGATATTCATTCAACCAGACCACTTAATCTTATTCATTCAGATTTACCTATCAAAATATGACACCAATTAAAAAAATTGATTTATACATTATAGATTCTATTTATTATTTCAATCAGATTAAAAAATCCTGTTTAGGAATAACAAGTCTGAGGCTATTAAAATGTTCAAATTTTCAGAAATGATGTTGAGAAAGAAATGAGGGTTTCCATAAAGAATTTGAGAACATATAATGGGACCAAATTCGAAAACAATAATTTTGAAACTTATCTAAGAATGCATGGTATAAAATAACAATATGATGCTTCTTATACACAACAATAAAATAGAGTATCCAAAAGATAGAATAAAATCATGGTGGAAATATGAGTAACTAAGTTATCTAAATACAAACTTTCAAAAATCTATTAGAGAGAAAATTTTAGTACTAATTCACCAGTTCAAAATAGATACTTTTTATACTTGAAACTAACAATACTCCTTTTTAATTATGGTATAAAAATTTCATTGAAATACTTATAATATTTTGTAATTCCATTTTTTCTATAAATCAATACTGTAGATTTTTGAAAGTTTATTGAGAAAGATAAGGAATGAACTTTTATGTGTTCTTATCTGAATGGAACAAGCTACAAATGTTGGAAAAAAAATCATAAAAGGGGGGTTGACTCATAAAATGAGAAGGTAATTTAAAATGAATTTATATTGAAAAAACTCGTTGAAAATGTTGAGAAGGATAAGTTGGAAAATTAAAAAAATGGTGAAAGTAAATAAAAACATCTTTATCAAGACATAGAAGAATCACGTGATGATGAAATTTCAATTGTGAAATAAACATTGATATATACTACCTCACAAAAACATTTGTAATCTGAAAACCATATTAAGAATTAGATGTCTCTAGTTTATACAAGTGGAACATTGAGACTAGATAATCAGAAATCACATATCTCAAATGTTGAATCAGAATATATTTCAAATTCTTTTCAACACAATGACTAGGTGGTTGCTGGGAATGAATAACTTGATTATGTTGAATAGACTGAAACATGGTAACTTTTGTTATAGCCAGTAAATAAAAAATTTATCATAAACAAGTGGGTTTATAGAAAAACGTTAAATGAACATGGAAAAAATTCAATAAAGAAATCCGATATTGTTTATAAGGGTAATGAATTAGTTGAAGGTGTAAATTTTTAATAAAATAATTACCAATATCAAAATTAGAAACTATTAGAATGCATCTTTTTGTATCCTCATATCTAAATTAAATTTTTTCTCAAACGGATGTAATGTCATATTTCATAAATGGTGAGATTGGGATAAATGTTTTCATTGAACAACCTTTAGGTTTTCTACTTGATGAGGATAAAAAACATAATTTCTAATTGAAGAAAGAATTTTATTGGATAAAAAAAGAACAACGTGCATGGTATTCTATGCAAGAAAATTGTTTTATAATATTGATTTTTTCTAAATGAAAATTTGATTGAAACTTGTATGGGAATGATTTTGACTCTGGATTTCTAATTATAATTACTTATGTGGATGATATAATTTTTTTGTGAGATAGAAAAGGTTTTTGTAAAACTTTTTCGAAAGAAATGAGAGGGAATTTATAAATGTCAATGTTGGGAGAAATATCCTTCATCTTTGTCCAAGAAGTTCAAAAATAAAAAATAAAAATACCTTTTATTATACCAATAAATGTAAGATAGGGAATCGCTAAAAATGTTTGGGATGGAAGAATCCAAATATTTTTTAACTCCTACTTCAGTGAGCACAGATTTGAGTAAAGATGAAATAGGAAAAAGTGTGAATCATAAATTCTTTGGAAGCTAATAGGAAGTCTTCATTACATTATAGCTTCCAGGGGTGATATTTTTTATATTGTAACATTTTCTTCCAATTATCAATGTAATATGAAAGAATCAAATATGTTGGAAGAAAAAAACTATGAGATATGTTAAGGAATAACTTCACATGGGTTATTATACAAAAGAAATAGTGAGATGAAGTTTCGTGGTTTTATTGATGCTAATTGGGGTTGAGATTGTAATGATAGAACCTCAGCCTCACAAGGAACATTTTTCTTGGGTGAAGGTTTTACGAGATAGAAAAGTATAAAACAGTGAACAATAAATTTCAGCACAGCTGAAACTAAATATGTTAAAGCTACTCAAGCTTGTACTCAAATGTTGTGGGTGAATGTTTAGTTAAAATATTTGAAAATAAATGTTTTTAAACCATTGTAGATACATTATGATAATTAAATTTTAATTGATCATTATAATAATATTATACAAAATTAATGATCAAAACACATTAATATCTAATTTCACATTAAAAATGAAAAAGTTGTTGTTGGTGATGTTATGCTGGAATACACTCGAACAAAGTATCAGATTACTAATATATTTACCAAGGAAAATCTGAAAGAATAATGTGTGGAATTTATGATACAAAATTATGTCCATCCTCATCCCATTTATTCCAAAATCTCATATGGAAATACCCACAAAAACATTTGCATTACATTGACACACCGGAAGAGAAAATAACACATTTTACTTAGTAAGAAGTTTTTACTTATCTTCATAAATGAATATAAATTTGTGGTTATCATAGAATGGGGGAGGTAAAAAGAAAATTGAGAGGAAATGATAAATGTTAGGGGGAGTTTATCTTTACATGGCCAAAAAAATTTATTTACACTGAGGGATGAAACTCCATTAAAACATTACATTGTTTAATAGTGTCGTGTCTGGACACTCTCAATTGAGAAAAGTCATATTTTGATAAAAGTAAAAAATATTTAGTTGTTTATAATAGTGGAGATGTAAAATAATTATGAGGTGGAATGTTGTTAGCAAGTATTTTTCAATAAATCCAAATGGGGATATTGAAGAACCATTGCGCTGATTTGTTTTAACACAGAATTGTATTTGTTTAAAACTAACTCTTTTGTAAAAGAATGTTTTAATATCCTAGAAATTAGACCCAGCCCATCATAATAATGTTTATTTTCCAGAAAAATGCTTCCTAACCAAGGTTTTCATATTGAGTTTCACAAGAAAAAGAAGAATCCAAGGAGACACATTTATTGATCAGATACATTATTGTATATTGGTAGATCAACTAGAAATTTAAAATAATTAAATTTAAAAGAATCACAGAAATAATAAACACGGTGATGATCTTTGAAAAGATAAAATGAAGCTAGGATTTAGAATGTTTTCATACATTATAAAGAAAATTAGACCATGATTTTCTGATGAAGATGTTTTTAAAAATTATGAAAACCATCATGATAATGGATATTTCAAAAAATGTTAGCGGTTTAAATAATATCATAGATAAAAAATGAGATTTCAAGCATAAGGTTATTTTCCACATAAAGGGAATTACATCCTTAGGGGATGAGAAATATAAATATTTTGATGAGTTTGAGGAAGAATAAATTCATACTGATATGTCTATACTCAAAATTTTTAATGGGAATTATGTACTAAAAAAATCATACTCAGATTTTCATACTGAGATTTTTTACTACAATTTTCATAATGGGTAAATTAGACTAGTTTTTTGTACTCATATTTTAAAAATAATATTTTCATAATGATATTTCATAATGGAATCGTGTACTAAGAAAATCATATAGAGAAAAGAAACAAATAGTAATGAGATGAGAATGAAATGGATAATAATGAGATGGGAAAGAAAAATATCATATTGAGCTAGGAATGAAATATATTGTAATAAAGTTTAGAAACAAACAGAACGTAATGAGTTGAAAAAGGTATAAAAGGGTAATGAATATAATAAAAGGTGAATGAAAAAAGTTAACACTAGAAATGATTTTTAGGGAATAAAATAATGATGAATGAGTGCATCCTTTCTCACAAAGATAATCACCTCTGGTAGAAAATATTGTGTGTTATAAAAGTAGGAAACATTATGTATCTGATCCAATATGAAAGCATGAACGTATGCTACATTATTACCATCTATCTAGGTGTGAAGAATGAAGATTTTACTATTAATTAAAACCTTGAATAACCTAATGATGTATTCAATGTGAAATTTACCATCAGATTAATGAATAATTGTATTGATAATTCTAGAGGAAGTTTTTGTTTTTTATATTGAGAATGGATTTTTTGGTATTGAATCGTCATATTGGGAAAATCGGATCCAGAATACCTAATTATCGTACTCAAAAAATATGATACAGGATCCAGCCTTATCAAACGTGGAAAATTGGATCCAGAATCTAGCATTATCATACTAATAAAATCAAATGTACAGTCCATCATCATTTTATTTGGAAAATTGAATCCAACATCATCAGATTGGGAAAATCACAACCCACAAAATTAAGTTGAGAATTCAGATAAAGAATTTTTTTAGAAATTTCGTAAAATTACTTATTATTTTGTTTATCTCAATTATTTTCATAATAAAATAGTGTAAAATGATGGGAGTCAGTATAATCACTCTTATCGAGAGATAAAACATGACCTATAAGATTTGGAATAGGTTGTATTCACTTATTCTTAGTAATGGATTTCTGTTGACCCACAAGAGTGGCTATGGAATGGATTTAAGTTATCACACTGAGGTCGAGGTTAAACCTTAAAAATCATGTGTCCTTTATATGTTTTCGTACTTTTAAATGGATGAGTATTTAATAAATATTTTTGAGTTAATAAATCATAATAGGTTTCAATGGTTAATTTTCAATATGTTTTGAAACTTATAATAGTGAACAACTAATTAACCCCCCCATTCCCAGTTTTAATTTAAACCTTTGGAACTTCAGTTACCATCACTACATCAAGCATAGTGAAAATATATTCTACTTATCTCAATGATTTATATGAATGATCTTATAATCCATCATTATATTATTATTTATACCATAATATTTATGGATAACATCTATTTCAATTTACACCTTGATAAAAAATTAAAATAAATATCACTATTACTACTAGTGTATATTATATGTAAAACTATTTAGATACTTGGTTTTAATAATTTTAATAATCGATCTAAAATACATTCATATTCGATGATAATACAAGTAACATACTACCCAAGTCATGTAAAATATTCCACTTAGGTATTAATAGTTTCATCATCATCATCCTTTTTTAACTCAAGGAATTATTTTTTCATATTTATATGATAAGTATGAGGACATTAATTGAGAAAAAATTTGCTAAAAATCATATACCACTTTATGAATTTAGTGTCATGATGTTATATAATATTCTAGATAAGAGTCCTCTTACGGTCTACTACTCATTCCAAACAGCATGTTTCCAAAATGGATTTTTCATGTTTCAAACTCTGGAGAATGGAAAATATAATTTTAGTGGTACTGACAAAATTATTAGCAAGTAGTGGATCGGTAGAACCACTAAGAGATAGTGGATGTTACCTAATTAAAGACTCATAAAAACACCATTCCCTCTTTTTTTCTTTTATATTCTTCCATGATTTTTATATTGAGAGAGTTGTGTCAACATAGAATTTGATTTTGTATTAGAACCATTAATTAGAGTGTAAACCCATATATTCTTGAAATAATATTCAAAGGATATCTAAATCAAGAGAAGATATTTTAAAACAATGATACCTTATGTTTACCCAACCCCATACGGGATTTTAACCAAAAAATTTTGTTTTTATCATATAATTATAATTATACCCATGTTTGTTAGTCAAGGATTGTCATCATAGTTTCTAAAGGATGAATAACCCTTAATCTGATATCTACTATAGATTCCTAGGATTTTCATACATTTTAATCACATCTTTTTAGATGAATATTCATTTCATAATAGAATAATCGATGTTAGGATAATGTAGTTATAGTTCGTTTGGAAACATGTATATATAAATAATTCATTCATAAGATATGTAAATAAACTCTCACTTATTACATTATGACTAGAAGCCTTCTTTGGAATATCATACTTATTCCCATTCTTCAGATCTGGAAGAAAGTAAAACATAAGAAAGGGTGAACTCAGATACCCAGTATAGGTACAAATGGAATATATCAATGAACAAATAATCCTGAAGCGAGAATAAGGATGTTATGACTTCATCATAACAATTTAAAAATATACCCTATATATCCTTGATCATAATCTAGTGTCATGGAATAATGAATTTAAGTGTGCAAGACATGAATCATAAATGTAACACCCCTATGTTATATAAGTGGAACAACACATTTAAAAATATAAATGATAGGAAAAACTAATAATTGAATAGAATTTAACACCCTAATAAATTACAATATATTTCCATGTAAATATAAAAATATCTTAAATATATTGTGATACACGCGACATCAAGTTTAAACAAGACGTTACACACTATTCAAATATTATGATTTAACCATAAATATTATAACATATCCATTAATTTGGAAGATATGAATAGTTATAAATAATGTATTTAATTTACATTCTTTACACATTTATAAGTTAAATTCATTTGTTATCTTTTTAATATAAATGAAATAATAATCATTTTAAGGAATGAAGAATATTTTTTGAAAACCTGGTTTTTTAATAGTTATTTATTATATATTTTCAAAAATAATATAAATTTATTTTTTAACATTTTATGAAAATATTTGAAAAAGGAATCAAAATTTTTGATATATAAATTTCCATATTGTCAAAGGGTAATTTTTTTATAATGTTATGAAAATATTAAATTTTTTATAAATATTGAAAAGTAATGATTATTATTGAAAACTATCATTACATTTAAATTATATAACATTATGAGTTTTATTAAAAATGGATTCAATTTAACATTAGTTCAATTATATGTCAATTAAATTAAATCATGACATTTAAGTTAATTTAATCGTTAACTCTGGCATAATTTTTTTTAACATTTTAATATTTTCTATTTAAGAACCCAACTTCTTGTCCAATCTTCATGTTTAATTTTAAATTTAATTCTACAACATATGAAACTTTATTTCAAAAACATATATTTAATATATGTAATTAGAATAATATATTTTATATTATATGCTAATTTTAAAATTTTACCATATGTTATAGGGAAAAAATTAATTACCATGGTAAAGGGGAATATGGGTTAACCAGGAGACAAACTAAAATAATAAAGGTTTAATTGACCTAAAAACATTTTAAAAACACATTGTATATCCATATATAGACCTTATAAACTCTATGAATATATAATGAACCATTTTTCAGATTTCTAATGATAAAAATATGGGTATAATTGATTTTTTACAAAAATAACAAGTGTGTCCTCTCCCCTACGTATAAATAGCCACACCCTAGCCTCCCCTATAAACTCTCCCAAATCTATTTGGCTATAAAAATACCATAAATAATATATTAATTACACACATTAACAAATATTATATGCCTTTCCTTGTTATAATGTTGTTCTAGGAATTAATTTGTTAAATCCTAAATATTTTTCTCAATGAAGAGCCAATGTTTTAAACTATGGGTTTTAATTTTACTTATTTTTCTAACTCCATATAATATTTATCAAATAAGAAAAAATAAAAAACACATTGTATCATAAATAATTAATTGTTATTATGTAAATTTAATATCTTAAATACATCTCTAATTCAATTAAACATAAAATAAAATCATCGATCGTGTGTATGGTGGAATGATGCATCGCGAACCGATGTAGTTCGTTTTCTATCGCCAACTTTTGATGATGGTTGTAAGGATGAAATTGATGTTATTATAAGATATTTAAGATATTATTATACTTCTGTAATTATAAAATTACATTTACCATTATTCATTTTTTGAGGGATTTGATAATGTTGCTCCGATGAACGGAAAACTGTTTACTCACGAAACAATGTGATTCGTTTTTTTCTTTAGATCTACATTGTAAGTATTAATTATATAATATAATTCCTATATCTAATATTTTTTATCTAAAAATAATAATATAAATATAGTATAACTTCAAACTGCTTACCTTCCAATCTATTGGAAAACAATAATATCTCTTGTGTGTATATCTGGACTACCGCCTCCATATCACAACGTTAAATGTTTGAAACTTTATTTTCATTGATGGAAATATGGATGGATTTTAATAATATATATTTCATATATAACCTAAAAATGTTTCTTAAAAGTTTAGTTCATTAATATTTTCCTTTGTATCAATCTTTTGAGAAAAGTGGATACTTTGTTCATGAATACGTACGACATAAAATTTCAATGAACTGTTTAATCGATTTTTTATTTATTACATTTATATATTACAATAAATAAACATATATGGAATATATATGATACATATATAATTTTTAATGTTTTTTATATAATTTAACCATGATCAAATTAAAAGGATAAAAATAATCTACCCAAATCATATTTGAAAAACAAAGAAATTATTATACGCAACCGTACTTTTAACAAAGAATTGCTAATAAAAGGATTAATGAAATAATATAAGTAAAACATATATGATTTGATATATATATATATATATATATATATGGATATATAATTCATATTTAATTAATATAAATTTAATATAAATTAGTTTCAAAAACACGAAAAGGAATTCGAACCTAATTCAAGGGTTTTGTCTCTCACTTTTATTTCCGTGAGACATAATTCATATTTAGAAAATATTACTTTATAAGGTGTATATACAACCACTTCTGATAAATTATATTATGAATATATTTTTCTTAATTTTATTTAATGTTTATTTTGAATTTATTCCTTTCATCTCTATTGTGACTCAAATGTTAACATAGTGGTAAAGGTTTATCTCAAAATCACATTATTATTCGAGATTATTTTTTATTAAGTATCCAATAAAAAATTATTAAATATTTATATAAATAAATAAATAAATATTATTATATTATATTCATTCATAATTGTTTTATTTAAATAATAACTTTATTAACTTTTTGGTACTTAAAATTATATAGAATTATTTTTTAACAATATTTGACAGAATTTATTTCTTCAGTCAGAAATCATTTTTTCTCAAAATTGATATTTCTCAAAATGTTTTCAAAAAATGTTTTTATAATTTTACAAATGAATTATTAATTAACTTTTTACCCTTGTAACTATTTAATTTTTTTATAGTACTATTCATGTTGTTTTAAAAAAAGGCATGTTTGGCTTTTACAAAAATATGAAAGGAATATTTCTTTTTACATATAGAACATAATTTTTTTTATCCTGACCTCTCAATGTTTTATTGATTATTTTACATGCTTTAAAATGGATGTATTAAATGAAAATTATTTTTAAATTTTATTTGATGTTTTAATTTTTTGAAAAAATTCATCCTTAAAGGGTTATTTTTGTCAAAAATGAATTAAAGGAAATTTAATGATATTTATATTCATACATGAAACGAAAAATATATTGTATATGTGATCCAATGGGGATATGATGTTTTTATAAAAAAATTATTATTTCTTAAAATGTTTTATGATTATTTTTACTTGGGATTTATAATTTTATAACCATTCACTATATTACGTTGGGTGGTTAATGATTTTATTTATTGATTGGTCTTAATATTAACATTTCATATATTAGTTTTCCAATATAAATGTTTATGTTGAATATTTTTCCACGATTTCAATAAGTAATTAATTAGTATTATTATGTGAAGGTTGTATCTTAGAATAATATATCACCTCGATGCATCTACAGGTCTCATGAGACAGATTAACATGGTTATTTGGCTGAGGTATTACCCATTTATATAAGATGTCATGGAATGAGGCATTGAAACTAATACATATTGAAATAATGCCTTTATGGTAGTATTAATATGTATAGAATTATTAATTCTATTATTAATAGTTATTTCCTTTATATTCTATGATATTTATTTATTAATTAGAATATCTATTGTTATGTTTTTGTTTCATGTGATTATTTAAATGGAGTAATTTAATCGCAATGTATTGGTTCTATGTTATGATCAAGATATTGATTAAATGTTATTTTTTCAATTATTTATGTTTCCATATTGTTTATTACTTATGTATTAAAATATTCTACTATATTGTTACACCTATTTTCTTTATAAACTCAACCCATTCATATATTTTATTCTTCCAAGATTACTATGAACTGTTTTCCTATTGATATTTAGGTGTATGATAAAACGAATAATTGGTATGCAAAATATTTTTCTGGTTTTATGTTTTAAAATGATAACTGAATTTCATGTATTTGTATTCTTTACCAAGATTGATAAAATTTTCAAGCCCTTTGGGATGCTATTAATTTAATATCATGATAATGTAATAATGTCGCCACCGACTCTGCTCTAATGGGGTTAGTCTCACTATAGATTTCATTATAAGAAATTTATTAGAAACATTGGGATATATATTTATGGAATCATATAGTATGGAACACAACCCTAGGGCAGAATTTGAGGATATGTATATGTTGTTACTGTGTTGAAATTTCGTAAGGGATTTCTCTCTCCCCTCTTTTTATCAAGAACCTAATTTATTATATTCCCTTTAATATTCCAATTACTTAAGTTGAGATAAATTATTATATATTCCCCTTAATTTCTATTGCATGTATATATGATTAGAGTCCCATTTTTGTCTCATCAACCCATTTTATAAATTTTTATTTGACGTTGTTATGCTATTGAAAATTCACTATGATTTTCCATCATATAGTGAATATCATACACATTTCTCTATTAAGGGTATTCACCTTTATGCTCATATACATATTTATTGGGGATATACATGAATTTATTCCAAATTCCATGACCATGGAATAACATATTATGTATCATGAATCCATGTTATATGATCTACGTGGAATAGTTAAGCAGGAAAATGAAATGAGTATAAAGGGTGCGCCCTAATAGAGCTCCAATGCATTGGGTAATGTTTACTATTTGGATACATCATGTGAAATAGGGATTTAATCATGTTAATTCATGGTAAATAAGGGTTTAATCATTCTAATTCATGTTCCATGAGGTTTTACTCATTCTAAATGATTTAAAAGGAGCCCTGCCTCATGCTAATATGATATTGTATATTGGTGCCACATTTCCATGTTATGATTATCACGTTATATCATTCTTGTATATTCATGTTTATTTTATGATTCATTGATATTTCTATTGAATGACATGTATTTTATTCCTCATGTTATTCCATGTTTATTCATTTACTTGGTATTATAGCTCACCCATTTCTTATGTACACATTTGTTGGAGTTGGTGTCCTAGAACCAACTGTATG
This sequence comes from Viscum album, assembly GCA_963277665.1. Classification (NCBI taxonomy): domain Eukaryota; kingdom Viridiplantae; phylum Streptophyta; class Magnoliopsida; order Santalales; family Viscaceae; genus Viscum; species Viscum album. Next base: position 761,634,660 of record OY728119.1, on the reverse strand, counting down.
TACTTTGATGACATAAATATTTAATGTATTAAAATATTTTACATTTTATTACATATTGTTCATTTTTATTCATTTCTATAATGTAATAAGGTACTAGAGTATTTATCACATTAATAAGGTAATAGATGTTCCCTGCTATGATTAGAACATTGAAGTGCTATGAAAATATTCAAAAATATAGTTCTGCATTTGGATGAAATAATATAATGGGACACCTATTATACATACTATCATGTGTGATTACTTGTAAGATGATGAAAATTATTATCATGAAGTTCACACGTGGAAATATCCAAGAAAAGAAATTATGAGAATAGACCCGATAGTAGTAATTATATATGTTTTGGTGTTATTGGATATTCCTATCTCTGAGATTGTGTAATGATTATTAGACTTTAATATTGTCATTAATACATGTAACGACTCACACACTTTGATTTACTGACAAAAAATATCATTCCATATGTTGGAAAGAAGTTGGGTGCCTTAGGTGTTCCATAAATGAAATGTTATTAATGGATAAGTGGAGGAAGGGTTTGTCCCTTTCATTTATAGATATTGATACCTTGGACCTTTGTTTGAAATAGAATCGTTTCCCTAAATTACAGGGACATGGTGTAATGATAAGATTATTTCATGTAGTCATAGAATTGTGTATCAAGCATATAGGTTGATGACAATATCATGAAACCTGTTTGATAAGATATTGTGACAAAGGGATTATATTAAAGATTGATAGTTTGAATTTGGTCATCATCATTGAGACATAATGTTCTTTCTCTTGGGTTCCTTGGCCCATTTCTAGATAGAAATATTAAAACATAATAATTCATGTCTAATGACAGTGAGAATTAATCATACATGGTCACACACTAAGTGTTTTTTTGGTCTCAATTAAATTCTATTAGAATTTAGTTAATGGAATAAATATTAATCTCAAGACCAAGGAATAATTTTATTCAAATTAAAATTCTCTCATAAATTAAATAAATATTTATTCACTGGATTGTGAATAAAATATATTTATTTATTTCTTAAACATTTAATAAATATTTATTTACTAGTTTTAAATAAAATATTTATTTAAGAGAATAAGAAAAATTATTTGGGTGTTCAATAAATGGAAGTGGAGATCATACGGAACATGATTGTGTCCAGTTAAAAAATATTTATTTACAATATGGTAATTATTATTTTTCCAATTGGTGTAGAATAATAATAATAATATTATTATCATTATGTGGCTTCAGATTTGTTTTATAGTATTATTTTTTACAAGTAGGTACACCAAAAATAATGACAATATTATTATAATTTCATGGAATGGGTATTATCTAATGGTAATGATGTATTTAATCAATGTTATGTAATTAAATATTATAATATAAAAACTATTTCAATTAATAAATGAGTACATCTACTGTGAAAGAAAACCTGTGATGCTAGAGAAATGTTGATCCAATTTTTTTCTCCTAACTCCTCTTATATCTCCCTCTAAAGAACGAGAGATGTTCCTTTAGGCCAAATAAAAATTGATCATGAACATTTGATGGAAGACATTCTCATTACCACACAAGCACCTGAAGAATGAGTTGAGTAGATTAGAGACCATTGGAGAATATATGGATCTCTGCTAGAGGGATTCTATATTGGATCCTCATGAGTGCAGGAAATTCAATGAAGAAGGGTCATTATAGATGATCAATGATCATCAATAAAGAATATAACGAAGACCCGAGTATTTAATTTATTAATAAATTAATAAATTAATTATAATCATAATGCGAAAGATCCTATTTTTTGGGTATGGATCCTTTCTTCTCTTTGCCTACATATTTTATTTAAATTCATGGATACTTGGATGTATCATTGTATTAATCTCATATCGGCCATTGATTATTGAAAAATCAAAGTTGGCCCCCACACAACCACAACACTTCAACTGTATTCAGATCCTTCAAGTGGTATCAAAGTAGCCTCATCATCATATAAAATTATTTAAATAATTCAAGGTTGATTTATACTTTGATAATTTATTTTTTCAATTCATCTTTATTTATTATTGGAATATGAATTTTGATATCTATTCTTCATCTTTAAATTTATTGTAGATCACATATAAATGAATAATTTTTGGATAAAAATTAAATTGAATATCTCATTAGGTGGTTTTGATGATTCTCTCCCAGTAAAAAAAATGTAAACATCGTGTATTCATAATTACATGGAATGTAATATTCCATACATGTAGTGTAATCTATATAGAACACTGTGTATTTGGGTTCAGGGTATCAGGAAAAATTAAGACATTACTCAAAATGAGGGAATTTATTACATGTTGTATCGTTAATTCATTCACCGTGTGTTTACTATGGTAGATTGGATCATGGATACTGAATTTCAAATTGTGTGGCCCACTAGACACAATGAGTAGTCCATTCGTGTCAGTGTACAAACCATTCCACCCATACATGTCTAACCTAACCAGTAACCATGTATCCAAGAGACAAAATGACATGTGGACCACTGGACACACTATATACTCCATGATTTGTTATATAAGTCTCACATTCCAAGTACCTAGGCATGTACTTCAGATAAGACTGTGATGGTAGTACACACCATGCACTCAGAACTACACACGAAGTACATTACCAAATTTCATAGAGTTAAAACATTAATGTTTTTGTAATTTTTATAATTACATATCATGTATAAATCCTAATATAGGTCGTTACTATGTGCATTGAATCAGAACTCATGACCAAAAAATCATGTGATTCGTGTAATCATCTGTGAAGTACACATTGTGACAGTATGATTTAAATCATGTATACCATATATCCCTAGAGTAAAACGGTACACGAATATAATAATTGTTGGGTATATTCGAATGGGTGTTCATTGTGTTACCTCAAAAGTAAATTTATGTACATTATTAATTTTAAATGATTTTATTTGGTCTAAAATTAAATTGATGAGAATATCAAGGAAATACAAAAAAAATTAAGATAGAAGGATTTATTAATTATAGATAATAAATAATCAATTCGATCACATTTTATCTTAATTATAATTATTAAATAATTGAATGCTTGATTTATTAAATGCGTAAATCATTTCATATATTTGGATTATAATGAGCTAGGACAGACCATTGTATGTGATTGGATTCATTTATAATTTATTAAAAATTAAATTATTGAAATTTATGCCATCTCTCCTCATTAATATGTTATTCCTCATTGTGTATGGTTTCTTTTTTGTAAACCCCCATTTTACCCCTCACCTTTATGTGTGTCAAAAATCATGTGTAATGGATTTAGCTCTCAATCTTATAGATTCAGTTCAAGTAAAGAGTCAAGGAAAGACAATTCCAAGAAGATACAATGGTGTACAGGTAGAAAGCTGTATACACGAACACTAAATGGTTCAAGGTGTTTCTCCCCTAAGTAAGTGGTTCGATTATCAACTACTAGATAAACTAACCATTAAAAGAGTTCATGATCATTTCCATTACTTATTTCATTTCTGGTAGTTTGATGGTTTCTCATTATGGATGTATCATCACGACTACATAATTAATGAATTGAAAAGCATTTAAGATGGAAGTAAAATAAACTATGATTATGCATAAATATTATCAAGACGTAGTTAATAACCTATGTAAGTTCCACTTAATATTAAAAATAATGTTATAATGATAATAAGGAAATTTTTTCATAAAAGATAAATGTCCCTCAATAAAATATTACATCAAACTAAGCCTTCCTTTACTTGATTAAGAGAAAGAATCACTAAATCTATGTGTTTGATCAACCCTTGTTGGGAAAATTAATTTTATAAAAGAATCTCTTATAAATTTTTGGGGTTGACTTAACAATTCTAAATCAAGAGGACTAAACCTTGATAAACTTGGTGTAAATTCTGATGCAAGTGTTGAGGAAATCCAAGTCAGGATTTCAGGATTGAGAAGTCCACTCAGTAGATTATGGAGCTACGAGCCTGTGTTGGAAATGCCCTGCCTACCAAAATTCCTTCAAATATCTTGAAAACCCCTTGTTGAGGTTATTCTATGGATAATCTGGATCCTTTACACTAGAATGTCCAAGAAACTAGACATTATAAGTTCAATGGTAAGGGTTATCCGGACATGATAAAATAGCGTGAACCTCAACAAAAATAATTTATTATTTCTCGTAAAATGTAATCAAGAAAGTACTAATAGTCTTATCTTTTAGGTTTAGAATAAAAATGAAATTTTAATCATCCACACTATCCATATGATCAATACTAGATAAATACTACATCAACTCTGGCAGTAATGTCTTTGAATGTTTTAGATGTCGTTGGTTCATTCTCTTCCATGAACGGAAAACATACATGTTGGTGTCCACATTACCTGATCTGCCAGCCCAATAGGTGATTGATGAAGAGTACCTGGTCAATGAGAAACATATAAATAAGTTCTTAAACATTCAATTTTTGATGTTATTTTCAATGTTTACTGAACTCATGAAGCCTCATGAAAACACGGATTTATATAGCATGATTGAGAAACTTCATGTTCATTACTCGGAGAGAGGAAGTCATGAACTATTTGAGATCTCCAAGGAACTCTATCAGGGTAATCTTAGAGATGGTGCCCCAGTTGGTACTCACATATTCATGATCACTGGCTACATTGAGTGCCTATAAGATCTAGGGTTTAAGCTCTCTGATGATCTATATACTGATATCATTATCACATCACTCCCTCAGAGCATCTCCGATTTTGTTGTGATTTTTAGTTTTAATAACATTGAGAAGTCTCTACCAGATCTTCTTATCATCCTTTTCCAAGTTAACAAATACATAATGCGATGAATTTTTTTTCCTTACAGTGAATAAGAGGAAATAGAAGGTAAAGATATTTAATCCCAATGCTTCATCACGCCCTTCCATGAAAAGTATGATCAAGGGGGAGGGAAGGGAAAAATAAGTTTTTTGATTCGCATGTGGCATTAAGGGACACATGAAGAAAAATGACACAAATCTAAAGATGAATGATGAAGTTTTATGTGATTTTTTTATGAAGTGAAATTTATATATTTCTACAAATTGGGTATTAGATACAACTTGTGGTCCTCATATATGTTTCCCAATATAGGAACCAACTAGATTCAAGATAATTGACTAAGAAGAGGTATATATACTGTAGCCAATAGAGCAAGAATTTCAATTGTAGCTGTCGGGGACTACCACCTTACAGTTCCAATTGTGATGATCATGGTATTAAAATTTTGTTATTATGAGCCTTATGTAACCAAATATATTAATATTTTTAACCAGAATAGATATAGATGGATTTATTTTCACATTCTTAAATAAATGAAACTTATTTTATAAATATATCATTTTTTTGGTAAGGAATATTTATATAACAGTATTTACATGTTGGATTACCCAAAAAAAATATTGGAAATCGATAATGAGGCTACTTTACTTGAATCATACCACAACCATGTTTGTATTCCCCGACCATATCATATAAGTGAGAAACAACTAACAAAGTTTTTTCAAGATGGATATTTATATTCTTTCAAACTAAATCAACTTGGTGTATGTCAGGTAGGTTTACAAGGAAAAATTAACAAATCCTCCTTTAGTGTGAAATGTGAATGGGCCAAAGAACATCTTGAATTATTTCATACCAATTTGGGTGGACCATTTAAAGTTAAATCAAGGGGTGGGTAATCATACTTAATAACTTTTATTGATGATTTTAGTACATATGGGTATATCTACACAATGAGGTATAAGTTGGAATCTTTTGATAAGTTCAATGAATACAAGAATAAATTTGAAAACCAGTTCAGTGATAAGACTAAAAAACTCCTCTCAGAACAAGGTGGAGAATATCTTAACCAAGACTTAATTGATTACTTACAAGAGTTTTGGATCATATCCCAACTTAGCGCTCCTTACACAACCCAGTGGAGTGGTGTACTCAAAAGGAGGAACCACATATTGTTGGACATGGTGACATCAATGATGAGTCTTGAAAGTCATCCATTATCTTTTTGGGGATATGTTTTACTAATAGAGGCATGCATACTAAACCAAGAACCAACTAAATAGATACATGGAATTCCATACAATATTTAGAATGGAATAAAATCCATGTTATTGAATTTAAATATTTTATGAAGTTAAGTATTTGTTAAGGCCTATTTGGGTAAAAGAGTCACACCCCAAGGCACAAAGAGTACCTTTATAAGATAACCCAATGATATTAGGGGATATTACCTATACTAACCCCCCATAAAAAAATTTTATAGTTTCAAGAGACACTGAAATCCTTGAGAGGGAGAAAATATCCAAAAGAGATAGTTGGAGCGAGATGGAAATCGATGATGTCGAGGCTCAAGGTACTCAAGAGTTGGTACAGGAGAAGATAAGATAAATTCTTATGGAACAATTATTTTTTCTAGAGACACAAGTATTGTGTAGGAGTACAAGAGAGGATAGAAAATCGTAATGATACAGTTTTCTAGTTACCAAGGATGGAGACAAATTATTTGTTTCTAAAATGATCATATAACATAAAAGTATGAATTATGTTGAACATACATTACCAAGTGGAAGAAATACATGAATTCAAAAATGGATACCATATAATAAACCCTAGTCATGATTTTAGTAGATCCTCTAGTTGATGTAAAGCATGTTGGTTTCAAATGGGTATTCAAGAAGAAACTATTCATAGAAGGAAAAGTCAGTGCCAATAAGGAAAGACTAGTTGCAAAAGGGTTTAAACAACGTCATGGAGTTTAATACGATGAAACCTTTCCACCAGTTGAAATGATGATATACATCTGAAATATACTGGCCAATGTAGCATACCATGCCTATGTGAGTTAGAAAATGGATGTCAAAACAACCTTCCTTAATGGGAACCTTAAAAAATATGTCAATATGACACACCATGAACGTTTTGTGACTCCAAAGGATTCTAATAAGATATGAAAGATCCAAAAATCCATTTATGGATTAAATAAAAAATCCTAGTCATGGAACTTTCATTTATAGGAACCCATAATAGAGTTTGGTTTTATAAATACTGAATGTGATCCTTGTGTCTAAAAATGGTTTAGTGTGAGTGCAGTAATTTTTTCTAAATAGTATATGTGGATGATATATTATGTATTGGAATAAAAATACTTGTCTTATAGTTTGTTAAGTCTTGGTTGAATAAGTGATTCTCCATGATGGACTTGGGCGATGATGTATATATTCTTCGTATCAACATCCATCATGATTGACCCAATAGATTGGTGGGCCTAAGTCAAATTATATACATTGAAATGATATTGAAAAGATTTGTATGGAATAATATAAGAGGATATTGTTTCTATAATTACATGGAATTCATATTTCTAAGAAAATGAGTCCTTAGATGCATGAGGAATGAAATTTAATGGATTGGATTCCATACACATCAGTGATCGGATCAGTCAAGTTTGTTAGGCTATGTACTAGGCTAGATGTCACCTGCACATTGAGTGCAGTAGGTTTATATCAAGATGATCGAGTTGACGACCACTGGATGGAAGTCAAGAAAATATTTCAGTATATGAGGCATACTAAGGACATGTTTCTGGGTTATTGAGGAGGTGTGGATCTAGTCATCAAAGGATATACAGATTCTAGTTTCCAGACTAATCAAGCTAATATGAATTAAAAAATGAGATACATCTTTACTCTGAATGGAGGTTTTGTGAGATGGAAGAGATCAAATCATGGTGGGGTCAAGTATTATATAGCATATATTGATAATATCTCCTCTTTTGAGGCAGCTAAAGAGGTAGTTTTTATGTGGAGCTTCCTCCATGATCTGGATGTGGTTCCTAGAAGTTATGATCCCATAAAACTCTATTATGATAATACTATAGCGGTGGCTCTAAAAAAAGACCCAAGGATGTATCAATGGACGAATCAGGTTCTTTGGATGTATAATATCTTGAGGTATTTTTTCCAAAGTGGTGAAGTTGTAGTGAAAATTATTTCCATAGAAGACAACATGGGGAACCCCATCCTAAAGGCTTTTCTCAACAAAAACATAATCATCAAGTGAGTTCTAGCAGACTAAAAGTCATAGGAAGTTGGCTCTAGTCCATGTTTGAGTTTTTTGGATTTTGTTTCCTAGGACAAAATATTTATATTTTTATTATATGTATATTTAATGTTTTAAAATATTAATGATCTTATTATATATTTTTTATTGTTCTTCGTGAAAATAATTTAATAATTTCCTTGAGTATTTTTCACATTAATAAAGTCATCGCAGATCCTCGATATGATGAGAACCAAAAATTACTATTAAAAAATTATTAAATATTGTTCTATGTTTGGATGACATACTATGATGGGAAACGTTTTATATAGACCATCAGGTGAAAGTACTCATTAACAGACGAGACTTCTTCTCATGGTTTTCGCATGTGGTAATATTCATGATGGGATTTTATGAGAATACACTTTCCAGTATGCGTCCTTAATGTTTTGGTATCATCAGATGTTCCTATCTACAGGTTGGTGTAATGGTTCTTAAACTTTAAGATTATCATAAATATGTGCCACAATTAATGTAAATTGATTTACTGACAAAAAATGGCACCCCATATAATTGTGATAAGTAAGGTACGTTGGGTGTATCAAGAATGACATGTTATTAATGGATAAGTTGAGAAAGGATTTTTCTATTCCATTTATAGAAGTTGATATCTCAAACCTTTGATTGATATAGAACCATCACCCTAAATTCAATGGTCATGATGTAACGATGAGTTTTTTTAGGTAGTCAAAGAATATAGTATCAATCATATAGGTTGATTAAACTATCATGAAACTATTTTAATGAGATATTGTGACAAAAGGATTATATAATATAGTGATAATTCATATGTGGTTGTCATATTTGTGACTTAATGTTCATTCTCTTTGGTTTCTCAACCCGTTATGAGATAGTAATCATGGAATTTAGGCAAGCCCACCTAATTCCAGTAATAAAGATTCATAGTGGGTAAAACAATATATTTTTTCGGTGGTATCAATTAAATTCAATTTTAATTAAATTAATATAATAAATATTATTATCATGATCGAGTAATATTTTATTTCAAGTGAAAATGGTCTGATAAATTATATAAATATTTATTCACTTGATTTTGAATAAATCATATTATTTTATTTTATCTAAAAATTAATAAATTTTTTCTTACTAGTTTGTAAATAAAATATTTTATCAATACAAAAAATATTATTCAGGTATTCAATATATGGATGTGGATTTCGAACAGACCAAGACCATTTTCGGTGATAAATTAATTATTTAAAAGTCTATAAATATTATTTATCCATGTAGTGTAAAATAATAATAATATCGTTAACATTATTTGGCTTGGGATTCTTTTATGGTTCTATTTTGCACAAGTTGGTGATTAAAAAATAATTATTATATTATTATTATTACATGCCATGTGTTTTCTCTAATACTTATAATCACTTTTTATCATTGTTACACAATTAAATATTGTAAATGAAACCCCATTTATTTTAATAAATGGGTAGGACTATTGTAAATGACCACGAGTGACATTAGAGAATTGTTGAGCCAAACGTTTTATCGCTTGAATTCTATCATCTCTCCCTAACATGAATGAGAGAATTTATTCAAGAACAAAGAATGAGTGGTCATGAATGATCAACACAAGACATTTTTTTGTCATGCTAGTACCCAGAGAATGAGTGGAATATATCAGAGACCATTATAACATGTGTGGATCACAAATAGAGGGATTGTACATTGGTGCCCCATGAGCTCAATGAAGGAAATCCGAAAGGTTCTTTCAGGATGATCAACGACCATCAACGAAGAATGTATCAAATTCCCATTTATTTAATTTCATCAAAAGACAATAAATTAATGATAAACATGATGTGTAAGATTATATTTCTTGGATCCATAACCTTTAATATATTTTTCTAAATCTCTAATTTTTGTCCATGGATACTGGTGTGAATCATCATATTGATCCCATATTGGAAATCTATTTCGTTAAAATCAATATTGGGTACCACCCAATAACCATGCTTCCTCTATGTCTGGATCCTTAAGTCCTCATGTTATCCCATGAAGTGTTATGTATGATGGAATGCTGTGGTAATGTAAAATAATTTTTCAATAAAGATATTGTATATTATGTTTTAATTAGTTATGCAATGTTTGTATGCCTCAAATACACTAGACCTCTCTATATTCTATGTACTATTCTGTAAAATTTTATATAATAAATCATAATTAAATTTTAAATAAAGAGCGGAGTTCTAATCGACGATATCATAGAATAGATTTAGTTATTTTTTGGATTAGGATTAGAAACACCTAGTTAAAAACCAAATGGAAATACTAATTATAAGAAAAACATCCCTAAATTTTGGTGTGTATAGAGAATGTGGATTATCCATAAAAAACATACCTATATTGATACAAACAAGTTAATGTATGTTGGAAAAATATGTATCTATTGGTAAAACCCAAAAACACCTCTTTGAGCCAGACTCAAACTAGAACTGGTGCATGCAAACATGGCTTTCTGCACTCCTAGTTTGACACTCCGGGGGGGGGGGTATGCTTTGGTAAATTCATAATTTCAATTTGAATTGTTATTAAAGGAAAAAACAAACACCCATAATAATATATGATAGGAAGTAGAATAGGGATAAATAATGGGGGATCGTGATTAACTTTTTATGATACTCATGTGTAATTTTTCTTTTATTCAAGCCAATTTAAAGTAATAGGGGGAATCATGTTATCAACCGTTGCGAAGAGGAATGTGATGACTACCCCAATGAGATTCCCAATCTTTTGGGAACTCAAGAAGGAAATATCCTAATTATACCAAACCAGCTATGAAAAATAACAATTAACAATTGGATCTTTATTGAATAACCAAGGAATTCAAGGAATAAAAAGATGAAATCTTATGAAATTCCAGCTAACAAAGGTTATAAGGGAAAGAAGACCCAATCTCATTTGTGTAATAAGTGTGGAAGGAGTCATCAAGGGTAATTTCACAAAGGGACAAGGTGGTTCTCTATGTGTATAAAGTAAGGGAAGAAAGTATGCAATTTCACGATAAAATGGAAAATGTGATCGATGGAAAAAAATTTCCATCTAATGCATTATACACAAATATATGCCACAAATGAGGAGATGTTTGAAATTATCCTAGAAAATTCCCTATTACAATGGCTATGAATCTGGATGAGCATAAAAAATATTCATGATCAAGGGTACCTAAAATGTCATATTCTATGATGTATATTTATGAATGAATTGTATGTAACCACTAATTAAAAGTAGTGTATATAAAAATATATTTCAATTAATGTTCCACTAGTATATATTTCTTGTTTTCTAGGAACATTATTTCCCCACCATAAATTATATTAAATAACAAGGGAAACCATCAATAAATATTGTATCACTTGTTAAATGTTGTACAAATATTCTTCTTGAAAATTTTATAAGATTCTATTAGGTGGAACTTGTGGAAAATGAGAGTAATTGCCTATTCCCCAAGGCTGTTTAAAATTCATCATTAAAATGATCACACACATGATCTAGAGTTAGAAACTATGTTCTTTGTATTAAAAATAAGGTGGAATTATCTCTTTGGGGGGAATTTTGAAATATATACGAATCAATAAATTTTCAAATATATATTCACACAGGAAGAGATAAATATACACCAAAGAATATTTTTAGAGCACATCAATGATTAAGACTTCTCAATACACTGCCATCATGGGTGATAGAACAAGGTGGTGGATGATCTATGTAAAAAGGACCCAGATATTCTATCATTGATGAGAATTGAAAAGGATCCAATATTCACAGATTTATGAAGATGAACATGGGATTAATAAGGAAGTTTACATAATCAATTAATTCACAAATTATTTTTCAAAGGACTCTATAAGAAAGGTTACAGGATGATCAAAAGGATGATGAGGGAATATAGAAAGATGAAACATCCAAAAAAAGGAAATCCATAAATTTTAGTGTTAATGAAGATGTAATTGTGATATTTGGGTCAAGTCAATGTGTTCCATCAAATCCTAAGATAAATAATGAAATTTTGGATGATGCACATAGATTGAATTTATACATTCACCCAGGGAACAGAAAGATGTAATGATATATCAAGGAGAACTATAGGTGAGATAACCTGAAGAAGGAGATTTCTAAATATATATCAAAATTCCTGATATATAAGAATGTGAAGGCTACGATGAATACATTTAAGGGGATGATTCAACCATTACCCATAACAACATGAAAATTGGAAAACATCAACATAGACTTTGTCACCAAACATCCAAAGAAATATAAAGGAAATAATGTTTAATGGGTTATTATGGATCATATTACAAAGACAGGTCACTTTATAGTGATTCAATAGGACTTCTCAGTAGATCAACTAGAAATAATATACATCTGATAAGATTGTAAGGATTCATGGAGTGCCATTATAAATTTTATCTAATAGAGATATGGGATTCACCTCCATGTTTGGAAAAGTATCCAACATTCCCTAAACATACTGTTGAACATCAGTAAGGCTTATCACCCATAATATAATGTCCAATATGAGCATAGCATCCAATCCCTTGAGGAAATGTTGAGAGTTTTATCAATGGAAATAAATGGTGGAAGGAAAAAATATCTCCCTTTGGTGGAGTTATCTTAGATCAACATTTTCCACTCGAGCATCCAAATGGCCTCTTATGAAGCCCTTTATGGGAAGAGGTGTAGAACACTAGTATGTTAGGATGATGTTTTGGAACAAAAACATATGGGTTAGTAAATGGTTGAAGAAATTATGGTGAAGGTTTGGACCATCCAACAAAACAATAAGTATGATCATCGTCTACATAATAAAAATGTTGACAATCATCGACGATACCTAGAGAACAATATTAGAGATATATGATTCCTCTTAATATCTCCATATAAGATAGTGATGATATTTTGGAATAAGGTAAAGATTATTCAATGGTATATCATCCTTTTTGAGATCTTTGGTTGCATTAGAATATTGTCCAATCAACTGTCACTCCTACAAGATATTCCTCAAGTACATGATGTATTCCATGTATCCCTCCTATGAAAGTACATACGATATCCCTAATATGTACTAAATCAAGAGGTTGAACCATTAGAGAATGACCACTCCTATGAGGATAATATGATGAATATATTATATTATAGGGAAAAAGTTCTATGAAATAAGACAATTACCATTGTCAAAGTCTTTTGGAGAAACCATATATTTGAATAAGATACGTGGGATCTAGAGGAAGTGGTGAAGTAGTGTTTCCCTTGTCTGTTTTAGTGTGATAAAAGAAAATTACAAGAGTGAAATTTCTAAATGGGGGAGTTGTAACAACCCAAAAATTTGTAAATAAAATTCATTTTCATTTGATTTAATGACTTATAGTTATATAATACACATGAAATTCTTTTTTATTATATTTAGTTGTATTTAAATGACAGTTAAGTTTCATTACTATTTATATTATAGCTGTTGAATAGTTATCAAAAGAATAGTATAAATAAAGGGTTTTAAAAAATTCTTTTGGCATAGACCAAGGAAGTGATGGCCTCAATAGTGGGATTGTTACCTATGAATCCCATTTACCAGAGCTTCTAATGGAGATATAATTTATAGTATTTTCCCTAGACCAAGACCAAGAGGAGACCCAATAACATAAGCATGATAAAAACCATTTATGGGAGAACTTCATTATCATCGAGTTCATGAACAAAACCATGTACATGGAATAACCCCATGAAATCACCATCATTGTTCCCATTACACTTATGAAGTATGTTAGTGTTATAAAGGGATATGTATAAAGTCCCTAGAATTATAATTATGTATATAATTATAATATAGAAGAATGAATATACTTTCATTCTATTATTGATACCTTGTAAATGATTTTTAATGCCCAAATAGTATTATTGGAATATAATCAAATACAATTAAGAAATATATTTTTAAGAATTAATGGATTTTTGAAATAAATAATAATCTTATTAAAACTATTTTATTAAATATAATTGATCATATAATTGTTTTAATTAAGATGTAATTTTTTAAAGGTTTAAAAATAATTTTTGTCAAAACCTATCAATTTCCAATAAATGTTGGTTTTTATTTTAAAATTGAAAATTAAAATATTTATAAAATTATTTAGATATAATTAATATTATTTTTGGAACCAGTAAATCAAAATTATCCAAATGTTAATTTTTCAAAATTTCTTATGATAATTGATTTTTCATGTAAAAAATTAAATACCATAGAAATATATGATGTGTTTCATGACATCATAATATCACAATAATTTTTTTATAAATTCATTAATATGCATCTTCAGAAAAATATATATTTTTTCATTTAAAATAATGTTATTATATGTTTATTTGAAAAAGGCTTACTGAGTTCTCTAAAATATATAATATATTTTGCAATTTTAAAATCATTTCCTTGACTATATAACTAACCTACACATAATAATTTGAAATATTTTAATAACATAATCCCTTAGCGTTATAAAATAATTTATACCACCACATTTTTTTAAAACCATGGGAAAAACCCATCGGATGGATTTTAGTTTAGAATGTTTTACTATGTAGTGTCCAAAACCAAAATAATTATTAAATTTATGTCATTTCTTTTATAAACCGACCCAATATTTTATTTCTCATTACTAAAACTCTTTTAAGATCTACCACCTTCATTCCCTTACTCCATGGAGTCCTACCAAAGCTCCCAAAGCTCCTAATAATCCCCTCTCAAGCCTTCCGAGTCACACATCCATGTATGGGATCTTCCACTCTCCTCTCTTATCAAGCACTGATGTTATGATATGTATTTTAATTTCAATTTTCATATTTTTGGATATGTTTATATATATTACCCTTAATTTCCATTTTAGAAATCAATAATTATAGTTTTTTTTCACTCTCATTAATTGTTCCACGATCCTTCATGTACACCAGTTACTATGGTGAAATTCCGTAACAGATCCTCACCTTCCTCTCACTACTTTAATTCAAGAACCTTGTTTAAAATTAGTATTTTTAATTTATATTAGTTATATTTTAATCTTTTTATAATCAATTCTTTACTATCCATTTGATATTATTTCAATGGGTGATCATTTATCCTCCCACATAATGATCCTTACCTAATCTGTTACAATGCCGAAATTCCGTAAGATATTTCTCTCTCCCATCTTTTTATAATGCTACCCATTTATGATATTCCCTTTAATTTTACAATTTAATAATTTGGGATACATTAGTACTTATCCGTGTTACTAGAAATTTAAATTATATATGATTAGTGTACCCTTTAGTTCTCATCACCCCATTTTATAAATTTCTATTTGACTCTGTTATGCTGCCAAAATTTCACTAATAATTCCTATCATGTAGTGAATACCATACCCCTTTCTCAATCAAGAGTATTCACCATTACTCTCATATACATATTAATTTGGGAATTATATATATGTATTAAAAATTCATTAACCATGGAATAACTTATTATACTGAATGAATTCATGTTATATTATCTAAATGTGACATATAAGCATGAAAACGAAATGATTACAAAGGGTGCATCCTTATATCCCCCAAATACATTGGGTAATGTTTAGTATCATGATACAACATATTAAATGAGGTTTCACTCAAGATAATTCATGTTTAATGAGGTATTTCACATGAAAATACATGTGAAATTATTCTTTTCACATGCTAATATCATGTTGAATGTTGTTTCTACATTTTCATGTTACGATTTTCCCGCTATATCATGCCTTTATATTAGTGTTTCTTTTATGCTCCATTAATAATAATATTGTCTAACATGTATTGTCTTACTCCTGTGTTGAAATTTTATTCTTGTACTAGGCTGTATAGATCACCTCTTTCTTATGTATGTCCTCAGTTTAACCCTTGTTGTGTTCAATATGAAGGAATGTTGTGGTCTTGTAAATAAATTTTTCAATAAAGATATTGTATTTTATATTTTAAGTTTTTATGTATTGTTTCTATGACACAATGAAACTAAACCTTTACATGTTATGAGTTATATTAAGTGAGATTTTATGTAATAAATCATATTTAAATATGAAATAATGATAAAGGTTGTTATATCATATATGCTTTGGTATAGAAATAAACATATGTTATCACATGCACAAGTTTGTGGTTATGAAGCAGATGTAATAGATATATGAGGAATCAATATTTCACTATGATGTACTATGTGTTTCATTATAGTTTATCTTAATTAAACTTTTTGATATTACATATATGATCATATAAGTAAGAATTTTTTGTAAACATATGTCCCATGTTTCTTGTATTGGATCACATCTATAAAGTAGAATGGGGGAGATAGATAGAAATTGATGTCTTAAAGGCTCATAATACACGAGAGTTGAAACATGAAAAAATTATAGCAATTTTTAGTAGAGAAGAACGTTCTATATGTACAGGTACATACTAAGAGCTCAAGAGATGTTATAGAACCAAAAATGAAACAACCTCTGTTATTATGGTACTTTTTCTAATTAATTAAAATTTCACTCATGTCTTATAATGCACTAAGTAAAACATTACTTTCACATGACACCAAAATGGTATACATTCCATGGATCCAACATGATGTGCATTACATGACACCAAATCACCTTAAGTTTCATGACCCCAACTCAGTGCACGTTAAATGGAACTTTGACTTAGCGTACATTACAAATAATATTGATGTTTCTATCAAACATCATATTGTTCTTGTAATTATTTAAAATAGATAAATATAACCTAGGTGTTTAAATTAGTAATGTGAATAGTAAAAAGTTATTTTCGAATATTCTTTATAATATTTTTATATAATAAAAACATAATGATAATGAATGATATTATTTTTAGTAAAGTCCTTTTATGTATTAAAATATAATTTTCTCGAATAAAACACATTTAATATTAAATTATTATAAAAAAATTTAGAAATTGAATTTGATTAAAAAAACATAATTCTTTTATTTGTAATGATGATATTATCATAGGGTGAATTTTGGGGTTTTTTCTGAAAAAATTCATGTTTAGAAGAATAATTAAAAATACGGGATTCTAATTCAAAAAGAGCATATTACTATAATTTATTTATAAGGTTAAATTGTATATCAAATTTGTTTTAAAATTATATGTTGACTATATTTTTATCAATTAATCCAATTTGGGTAATTAGAACCAATTTCAGATTGAAATTGGACATAAAAATGCAGAAAACCTATAGGGACCAGTACTTGACATATATGGACATTACATTACTTTTGAGGAATAATTAATACATATCAAAAATAGATACACAAGGACCGTAATAGGTTATTTTCTTTGGAAACTCAGAATATAATCTTATAATCTTGGTGAAAGATCTTCAACATCTCCCATAAAGATCTTCCTTTTTTTACCTAAAACCTTTCTTTATATCCTAGGGAAAAGAAAACATATAGAGGGTGAGATCAAATTCTCAGTAAGGGTATGCATCGAAAAATTAAAACAAACCATTTACATTTGAACTTCAAAACGTGAACATAATATTTAAACATCAAAATGTTGAGCAATGACATAAAACATGGCAGTACATAAGGCATAGATCATAATGGATCATCAATCATGATAAAATAGCATGGGAATAAAACATGTAATTGTGGAAAACCATTAAGAACATGATATTATTTCCATAGTAGCCAAGGCATTACTGCCAAGACCATCTTAGTGGACAAAGTTCCTTTCTGAATCGAGTTCACTCCTTTTTCCAGTCCTATAACACCAAACCGGATTAACATTCCATTTCAGCCATGTCTATCTCATGAGATATAAATCTTTACACAATGCATTGGAGGGAGATATAGGTCTCACCCATCTCATAATGAAATCATTCTTACGTGTTCCATAACATAATAATTAATCATTCATCATAACACAAAGAATAAAATGGGTTTTATAAACATCATCCCATCATAACATAATCCATATAAAAATGGATATCATTTCATTATAAGAAAAGTGAAACCATGTAAATCATAGAGACATTATACTTGAAAAATGTAGATATGAAATAATTCCATCTTAGATGGAAAATAGTTTTGATAAAACACTTGAAATGAATTCTTGAGGAAAATATCCTTTCTTCTTTAAAATCTTTATCTTTTCACAAAATGCAATGAAATTTTTAAAGAAAATGATTTTTTTAAAAATATTAATGAAATATTGTTGAGTAAACTTCATGAAAATAAGGAGTTATGAAACCATAAAAATCCTTTCATGCCGTATAAGTTAAAAAAACATTCTCGTACTTTTTTCAGAAAAGTCTAAAAGTACCTCGTATGGTAAACAAAAGAAAGATTCCTTCCATACGATGTGGTAAAAGTAAAAAATGGTAAAAATGACTTAAAAAATACATGGAATAAAGGTAAACATTTTATGAAAACATTTTTAGAACATATGGACATGGATGATAAACATAACCCTTGTAAATACTTAAAAATAAACAATCTCGGATAAGAATGAGATTGGAATAATTATCCCTTACCTTATGTCCAATTTCTTCAGTATCTGTTCAAGAATCCTATATAGTGGGTTTCAAAATATTATTATCTTGTAACAGAACCATAATAATATTGATGATATCATATATGATTCACTTATGACTTTATATTATTTGTTCATTTGTCAATACCATGTTAAAGGAGCGTTTTGGGTAAAATCGTTTCATTTATCGTCCATGTTTTGACTTGTAATTATTAATATGATTACTTAGATCATGATTAATTAATTCAATAATATAAATAATTATTTATATATAATATATATTCAGAATATACATATATATAATAGATCAATAAATGGATTGAAATACATCGTTCATGGAGACGGTAGGCCGTACGAACGCATGAACGCTGTTTTAGTTTCCTTATTGAATTGAATGGAATTAAGTAGATGACATATATATATATATATATATATATATATATATATATATATAAGTCCAGTAGCATTATTATGTCATATATTTCATGATTACTTATTATATATACTTTATAATCATTCTCAAATTGTTAACATGGAAAATGAATCTCATCACGTCGTGGAGATGGTAATCAGTACATACGCATGAGCGATGATATCGTTCCCATATTTATTGAATAGAATTGGGGTGGGTGATATAATATCTTATAATCATTATTATGTTATAATAATCATATATAGTTATTCTTTACACCATTATACCCATCCAAGTAAGGTGTTTCTGGAAAAACTGATTACACCACGGCGTGGAGACGGTATTCCGTACGTACGCACGTGCGGTGATTTCGTTTTCTGTAGGATGGATAGAAGGTGAAATAGAGTTGTTTCATATTTATAATAACATACCATTATATAATTAATACTGATGTTATTACTTTATAATGAATCAACTAAAGAAGAGGAAGTAAAAGAAGAAAGAAACTTGAAAGAGTCGGTAGAAGAGATTACCTCTTCCTCGACGCACCTCCTTTAAAATTCTTCTTAGGGAACTAGAGTTTGTATTTTGAGAAGACCAGAACCACTATAATATAACTAGAGAGGGTGAGAAGAGGAACTGGAAGGTTTTGTCCCAGCTTCAAGGCTCAAAAGGGTGTGAATAGAAGAGGGAAGGGGTTCCCTTTTTATAAGGGATGAGAGTGGTACCTTTGGAAACATAAGAAATATTAATTTATAATAAATTCAACCCCACTTAAAATGACTAAAATCCAAATATTAGATGAGATAGTGTTTTAATATCATCAAACAATAAAATTTAGACATTTCGGAAATTTATTTTAAACCTTATCAACTTGATTTATCCTTATTTAATCTATTTAATTATATTTCTGGTAATAAGATTCTAAATTTTAAATTGTTATAAAAAATTACTTATGTGTTGTTAATTTTCCATAATTGTATAATATATGAAATTATATACCATATAAATTTTAATTTGTAATTTTTAAATATTTTTTTGATTTTTAAACAATTTTATATTATGTTTTTTTTATAAAATAACAATAGTGTCAATTTTGACACTATTAATTTATATAAATTTAAATAAAATCCACAAAGAAGATATGTTCAAACTAAAATATTTAATAGATTCTTAAAATGTCATATTTATCTTGAAAATTCGTGGAGAATATTAAATAGTTCATACAATATTTATTTTAATATTTCTAAAACCATTTATTTGATATTTCAATCAATAAAATAATTTCAACATTACTATTGTGTCACCTTTAATGATAATTATTTAATCCCTAAAAATTCTAAATAAATTCACTTGATGTAGATAATGTTATTAAATTTCTGGAGAATATTCATGTTTGAAGTTTCATTAAGTTTATCACTATATTAAAATTATTATACTTATAATATTTAAGAGAGTGACATGTTGTAACTTTCTTTGGTTTTAATAATAATTAAATTATTTTCATGGTCAAAAGTCAATAAAATTAATGTAATCTGACCCTTAGGTGATATGGGTCAACTTTTAGTCATCTAATAGAATTTTGGCTGGTGTTAGGGTAATTTTATAATCATATTTTTACCCTTAATTACCCGATTTACCTTTAACTACAGTAAATAAAAGTAAAAAGTTACTGTTCACCAAAAATTATTTTTATCTTATTGAACCAAATTTTACTCCTTGATATTAACCATGTCTCTCGGATTTTTGAAATTCCACTCACAGAAGTGGTAAAATTAAGTTTTATGTAATTTTTCAAATTCTCTTAGGAGGTGGGTAAAAGACGGGGAAAAGTTCAATAAAATTTTTATATATAAAAACTTATTATAAAATGAGTCCAATGAATTACATTGAACTTATATAGGTGTTATTTATCAATTTTTACATAAAATAAATTTAAATAAAATAAATAATTATTTAAATAAAATGTCTGTTTTTAAATAGTAATCCAGTGTTTTCACTATTCATCAAAAATTGAAAGTTTTCAGAAAAATACCAAAAATTCACCCTAGGCTAATTTCGATATTACAATTATAAAAATGAAGTCCATTTTGAAAGATAAAATTTATAAAATTTCAAAAAGTGGGTATTACTATTCATAACGGCTAGTTCATAATAATATTATAATAATATCTCATTTAGTGAAACTCAGTATTGCGTACTACACACACTATCGAAGAAGGTCTTGATTGCGTGTAATGTAAGCTAAGTCAGGGTTGCATATAGTGAAAGATTTTTTTAGTGTTGCATATAAAATAATCAAAACTTTTTTTTTTCATTTATACATTAATCAAAATCGATACTTATTGTTGTGTAGAATAATTTCCACAAAACTAACTTGAAATTGTGTATAACACGAGCCAAGAATAGTGTTGTGTATACTGCAAGCTAATAAGGTGTTGCATATAGTACAATCTAATATTGGTGTAGTGTATAACAGAAGATATGAAATAAATTAAAAAGAATAAATCTCATAAAATCTCTGGGTGTTACATTCTACCCCCCTTAAAATGAATTTCTCCCTCAAAATTTGTCGACGTTATAAGTGGTTTACTACTTGAAAGTTTCTTTCATAGAAACCCACATCATAAAAAGGAATACTAAAACTTACTTTTAAAAATGTACATTAGAAACAAAACGGATACCCAAAGTAAATCATCACTTGTGTTCCCACATAAAAGATCATAGGTGAAAATATGGATATGGAAGAGAAATCTAACCGTCAAGTTCTGATGGAGAGTGGTAGAGAATAGGGCTATGAAAAATCGAACAGTCACAAAGCCATAGAATTTTGATGATCTAAGGCACCATCTGATTCATCAGATATGAGAGCACTAGGACAACATTTCTGGTTTTGAAGATCATTTCCCTATAGTTGAAGAATGAAAGAAATACTTACTTGATTTTGGTACAATCTCAACGTTGCTCATGGATCGAACAATTTCCACTTCATCTCTTAAAGAAATGAAGTTGAATTTGTCTTTCACAAAGTGTTAGCAGATCATGCGATAGAATGATAGGTCATTCCATCTGTCTCAAACATAGGGTTAACAAAAGTTATATACATAAGTCCATCTAGAGTGAGATTAATCGTATATGGTTCCTAAAATGGACTTATAATTCATATATAATACCACTTAAAATAATAAAACTAGTTTCTACTAACCAAGGAATTCATGTAGGCCAATGGTATGCGATAAAAGCCTATCGCACTTCAGTTGTGGGTTCGATTCCCACAGCCTTGTCCGACGCGACAGGTTGTCACTCGTCCTATGAGTTGTCTTTTTTCTAAAACTATAATATTATAAAATTCTAGAAATAGTATCGAAAAAAGTTCTAGCTTTAAACAATTCTATCTGATGTCCAACTTAATACATTCCAACCTTTATGATTTTCGAAAATACTTCTGTCCAATCTTATAGTATAAAGAAAGTGATTACTAGAAATGTCATCAACCAAGAATGTGAATACCATCATTTATCCCCCATATAAGATATATCTTGTTGGTCACATTCCAAACATGTGAATACCTTAATCAGGTATTCTATTGAAAAATGAATACCCATTGAACCTTAGTGAAAACATGAATGCTGTCAAAAGTTAACACTTTCCACATACCAAAATCCTAAAATTTTTCTATACTCAAACTATGACATCACATTGTCCTTATATTAGCTATGAACTCATCAATACTATAAAACATCTCATTATCTTCTTATCCCTTCCTTATGCGCATATCATATAATTTCCAAAAATATATGAATTAACCTTTCATGGTTACCAGTACCATTAAACATATACTTTCAAATACTTTAGGAAGAACAATAGTGTAACAATCCTTAGATGTGTCTTTATTCTATAGTACCATTACCAATACAACATAACTCTTGATAAACATAAATCATTACACTACCTTATTAAACCATTGACCAAGCTTCAACACTTCTTTCATCTCATATATCATTTGTAGTTCCTCATCATCACCCACATAAATACTACCCATATGAACATGCTAATTCTCTTCATGAGATTTTCCCTTAGGGAATTGGTTTTCATAATTCCCATTCATTCCACATTTAAAACATCTAATCATTGTTGATGTCGTAGCAATGCCATTATCCTTCTCCATGGTGTTATCTAAACCTTTTCCTTTTTTACTTACTGGATTTGTGTCCTTCTTTTCCATACCCAAAGCATCTTCTAGTTCCTTTGAAACATTCTCCTTGATGCCTCTTCCCACTTTATTTACATGAGAGAAATTGAGCTTTCTTTCCTCTATGAACATCATGAAACTCCATCTTTCTCATATTACCTGAATCGGGAAACGTACCAAAGTTGAGATTATTGATCATTTTATGAGATTGCTGATTAGGAATAATAACGATGTTTGGACTTCCAAATCCCATTTCATTTGGTTTCTCATGAAGAATATCATTCCATTGTCCATCATATCCTCCATTATCATGAATCTTCATGTTTCCAGCCATTTTATAAAACCCAAAAGGAATAGTGTGAGAGGCAAAAGTCATTCTAGGGAAAAAACATAATAAAGGGGGAGTACCATCAATATCTAACATCTTAGGTTAAATTATAAGATCGTTACCATAATTCTAGTACTATAACCTATACGTATACTTATTGTTAGGGACATCCCTAGACATACCTTTGAAATACCTCTAGGGGTTTCACTAAACTTTTCTCATCCTAGTTTCCAAAGGTTAACTAAACCTTCGCTCGGATACCAACTATAGATACCTAAAGCATGACGTACATGGACATTACATTACTTTTGCATAATAATAAATACATATCAAAAATAGACACACAAGGACCGTAATAGTTTAGTGTCTTTGGAAACTCGGAATATAATCTTATAATCTTGGTGAATGATCTTCAACATCTCCCATAAAGATCTTCCTATTTTTTACCTAAAACCTATCTTTATATCCCGGGGAAAAGAAAACATATAAAGGGTGAGCTCAAATACTCATTAAGGTTAAGCATGGAGAAAATAAAAAAAACCATATACATTTGAGCTTCAAAACATGAACATACCATTTAAACATAAAAATATTGAGCAATGACATAAAACATGGGAGTATGTAAGGCATATATCATAATGGATCATCAATCATGATAAAATAGCGTGGGAATAAAACATGTAATTGTGGAAAACCATTAATCACATGATATGATTTCCATAGTAGCCAAGGAATTGCTGCCCATACCATCTTAGTGGACAAAGTCCCTTTCTAAATCGAGTTCACTCCTCGTTCCAGTCCTGTAACACTGAACCTGATTAACTTTCCATTCCAGCCATGTCTATGTCATGAGATATAAAACTTTACCCAATTAATTTGAGGGAGATATAGGTCCCAACCATATCATAATGAAATCATTCTTACGTGTGCCACAACATAAACATTAATCATTCATCATAACCCAAAGAATAAAATGGGTTTCATAAACATCATCCAATCATAACATAATCCATAAAAAACAAATGGATATCATTTCATTATAAGAAAAGTGAAACAATGTAAATCATAGAGACATTATACTTGAAACATACACATATGAAATAATGTCATCTTAGAAAAAAATTGTTTTGATAAAACACTTGAAATAAATTCTTGAGGAAAATAACCTTTCTTCTTCAAAATAATTTTCTTTTCACAAAATGCAATAAAATTTTAAAAGAAAAGGATTTTTTTGAAAATATTAATGAAATATTGTTGAGTAAAATTCTTGAAAATAAGGCATTATGACACTGTAAAAATCCATTCATGCTGTATAAGTTAAAAAAACATTGTCCTCGTACTTTTGTCAGAAAAGTAAAAAAGTACCTTGTATGGTAAACAAAAGAAAGATACCTTCCATACGATGTGGTAAAAGTAAAAGAGGATAAAAATGACTTTAAACATACATTAAAGAAATGTAAAGGTTTTATGAAAATAGTTTGAGAAAATATGGACATGGATGATAAACAAAACCCCTATAAATACTTACGAATAAACAATCTCGAATAAGAATGAGATTGGAATAATTATCCCTTACCTTATGTCCAATTTCTTCTGTATGTGTCTGAGACTCTTATATAGTGGGTTTAAAAATATTATTAACTTGTAACAGAACCATAATAATATTTATGATATCATATATGATTTACTTATGACTTTATATTTTCCGTTCATTTGTCAATTCAATGTTAAAGCAGCGTTTTGGGTAAAATCGTTTCATTTATCGTTTTTGTTTTGACTTTTAATTATTAATATGATTACATAGACCATGATTACTTAATTACAGAATATAAAATGTAATTTATATATAATATATATTCAGAATATAAATATATATAATAGATCGATAAATAGAAAGAAATACATCATTCATGGAGACGACAGGCCGTACGTACGCATGAACGCTATTTTCATTTCCTTAATGAATTGAATTGAATAAGTAGATGACATACACATATATATACATAAATCCATTTTCATTATTATTTCATATATTTCAAGATTACTTATTATATATTATTTATAATCATTCTTGAATTGTTAACATGGAAAATGAATCTCATCGCATCATGGAGACGGTAATCTGTACGTACGCACGAGCGATGATATCGTTCCCATATTTATTTAATGGGATTGGAGTAGATGATATAATATCTTAGAATCATTATGATGTTATAATAATAATATATAGTTATTCTTTACACCATTAAACCCATCCAAGTAAGGTGGTGGTGGAAAAACTGATTACACCACAGTGTGGAGACTGTATTCCGTACATACACACGTGTGGTGATTTCATTTTTTGTTGGATGGATAGATGGAGAAATAGGGTTGTCTCTTATTTATAATAACATACCGATATATAATTAATAATGATGTTATTACTGTATAATGAATCAAATTAAGAATAGGAAGTAGAATAAGAAAGAAACTTGAAGGAGTCGGTCGAAGAGATTACCTCTTCCTCGACGCACCTCCTTTAAACTTCTTCTTTGGGAACTAGAGTTGGTATTTTGAGAAGAACAAAACCACTATAATATAACTAGAGTGGTTGAGAAGAGGAATTCGAAGGGTTTGGCCGAGATTCAAGGCTCAAAATGGTGTTAATAGAATAGGGAAGGGGTGCCCTTTTTATAAGGGAGGAGAGGGGCACCTTTGGAAACATAAGAAATATTAATCTATAATAAATTCAACCCCACTTAAAATGACTCAAATACGAATATTTGATGAGATAGGGTTTTAATCTCATCAACCAATAAAATTTAGACATGTTGGAAAGTTATTTTAAACCTTATCAACTTGATTTATCCTTATTTAATCTATTTAATTTTATTTGTGGTAATAAGATTAAAAATTTTAAATTGTTATAAATAATTACTTATTTGTTGTTAATTTTCCACAATTGTATAATATATTAAATTTATACAATATAAATTTTAATTTATAATTTCTTAAATATTTTTGTGATTTTTAAAAATTTTTATATTATGTTATTTTTATAAATTAACAATGGTGTCAATTTTGACACTATTAATTTATTTGAATTTAAATAAAATCAACACAGAAGATATGTTCAAAATATAATATTTAATATATTATTAATATGTCATATTTTTCTAGAAAATTAGTGGAGCATATTAAATATTTCGTGCAATATTTAATTTAATATTTTTAAAACCATTTATTTGATATTTCAATCAATAAAATAATTTTGACATTACTACTGTGTCACCTTTAATGATAATTATTTAATCCCTAAAAATTCTAAATAAATTCACTTGATGTAGATAATTTTATTATATTTCGGGAGACTATTAATTTTTGAAGTTTCATGAAGTTTATCACTAAATTAAAATTATTATACTTATAAGATTTAAGAGAGTGACATGTTTTAACTTTCTATGATTTTAATAATAATTAAATTATTATCATGATCAAAATTCCATAAAATGAATTTAATCTGACCCTCAGGTGATATAGTTCGACTTTTAGTCATCCAATAGAATTTTTTCAGGTGTTAGGGTAATTTTATAATCTTATTTTTACCCATAATTACCCGATTTACCTTTAACTACAGTAAATAAAAGTAAAAAGTTACTATTCAACAAAGATTATTTTTATCTAGTTGAACAACATTTTACTCCTTTATATTAACTACGTCTCTTGGATTTTTTAAATTCCACTCACAGAAGCGGTAAAATTATGTTTTATGTAAATTTTCAAATTCTCTTAGTAGGTGGGTAAAAGATGGTTAAAAGTTCAACAAAATTTTTATATATCTAAATTTTTTATAAAATGACTCCAATGAATTAAATTGAACTTATATAGGTATAATGTATCAATTTTTACCTAAAATAAATTTAAATAATATAAATAATCATTTAAATAAAAAGTCGGTTTTTAAATAGTAACCCAGTGTTTTCACTATTCATAAAAAATTGAAAGTTTTCATAAAAATACTAAAAATTCACCCTAGGATAATTTTGATATTCTGAATCTAAAAACGAAGTCCATTTTGAAATATAAAATTTATAAAATTTCAAAAAGTGGGTATTACTATTAATAACACCTAGTTCATAATAATATTATAATAATATCTCGTTTAGTGAAACTCGGTATTGCGTACTACACACGCTATCGAAGAAGGACTTGATTACGTGTAATGCAAGACAAGTAAAGGCTGAATGTAGTGAAATCTTTGTTTAGTGTTTCGTATAACATAATCAAAACTTTTTTTCCATTTATACAATAATCAAAATCTATACTTAATGTTGTGTAGAATAATTTCCAAAAACGAACTTGAAATTGTGTATAACACGAGCCAAGAATAGTGTTGCATATACTGCAAGATAATACGGTGTTGCGTATAGTACAAGATAATCTTGGTGTAGTATATAACATAAGATATGAAAGAAATTAAAAAGAATAAATCTCATAAAATCTCAGGGGGTTACAAAACCTTTGATAACTTTTACTTTAAAACCCCGAATTGTGATCCCGACTATGAGATTAATTTCAAATTAATTTCGGTCACTAATGTGTTTGAAATATGAAAAAATGCATTCCAATTCATGTCAAAACATCCCTATCTTATTCATATGATCATACCTTTGGGCAGAAGGCAATCCAAGGAATCCTTTTAGCACAAACCAAAAGATGTTACCTGATTAAGATGTAATGTCTTCTCTCATGTAATTTGTTTTATATTCTTTAAACACCCCTAATGATTACATTTATCCATTATTGTATAATAAAAAAATTATAATCAATATAATAGGATTTTTTTCTTCTATTATTTCAACCTATACTTTCACACACCACCATCTAACAGATAATGAACATACTATTTATGTGTTCGATGAACTATCGCCTCACTAAACGGTGATTATTCAATTTTACTTACCACCTCTAATGGTGGGAATTATTATGGAAACTCTATTGATATATAATATATATTATATTTATTATTTATTTAATCTCATTTATACCTTTTACAAGACATAACCTATTTTACATTCCATTTAGTGCTCATACGATAATTTCATTTGAGGAAATGTGGACTACCGCCCCCTTAAAGCGATATGATTCGTTTATACACTATGTTGAATGTATTATGAATGGGTTTAGTCATTATATATGAAATATAAGGTTTCATAAATCTACTTTAAATAATTATATACCCATATATATATATATATAATTATTTTAATTTATTTCTTTCAACACAACAATTATATGGAAATAGCATTCATGCGTACAACCCACCGTCTCAAAGAAAGGTGTATTATGTTTCATAATTATATATTATATATATTATTATAATAAAATATAATGCATATAAATTATTTTTATATCATGGATTATATTACGTAATCATGATATATGTATAATTTCAACATATATAACAAATTAAGGCACATGCGAAGACCAAAGAGAATATTACCAGAAGTGAAACCTTAGCAAAGGATTATTAATAAGTGAGTAAAATAAGGTCATAAAAACCATATATGGTATTAGATATAATAATATGGTTCTTTGAAAGATTTATAATAAATTTATATTTATTATACATGTGTATTTAATGAGTATGATGTGATTCAAGACATAAGGTAATGGAATTTCATCTCAATTTTTATTTATGTGAGATACATGCTATGTCCACCACTAATTACTTTTGGGCGGTATATATACTTTCCATGATTGTATTTTATGATTATAAACATTTAATTTATGGGTATTAATATATCCATTTTATTACCTTTCGTTCCTAGGGTCTATAGTTTAATAGTTACCAAATCAGTAAGAATGTTTTGTATTAATTTGCTTTCTTTGAGACTCATGTTTTCTTATGAACCTAAACGTATTTTCAAAGTGTATATAATTAAATTTTACATGTTATATCCCAAATTTACTTATTTCCTTATATTTCAAAATTCTGATCATTTAGTTTTATTAAAATTATAATATGATCCCAATTTATCAATTTATAAGAGTTTATTGAAATAATTTCATCGCTTTCTGAGATTGTTTATATTTATGATTCCTTTGATGAAAGATTCTGATACATATTTAAAGAACTCTTGTGAGTTTACTTATCCAATTTTATTCAAGATATATATATCTATTATTACTATTTTCCACTCATTGGTACTTATGATAGCATTGTTAAGTAAAATATTATAGTCTCTCTCTCTGTTTAGAAATCTATTTTATTCAAAAAACATGTTTTAAAAATAATGTTTTCAAAATATATTTGAACCCAGTTTTCAATTAAAAGTTATTTTAAAACTATTTTATTGGTTTCAAATATACTTTTAAAAGTATCCAAAGTTATTTTCAAATAATATTTTTAAAGGTATAATGTTTTAAAAAGCATTTTTCATTGCAGAAAGGATATTTTACATAAGAATTATTTTTTAAAGATCAAAAAATATTATTTCCCATATAAGATAACATACATTGGTGTCAATAGTTATTATTTTTGGAAATTATTCCATTTTTCATTTCATAATATTTCACTAAATGGATTATGTTTTGAATACACGATATTGATGAAACCCATTTCTCAATAATAGGTTATATGATTTTGAAACCTGCTTAATTCCATGATTTATCTTTATGATGACATGATTATGAAACACTCAATTTTCTATAGTTCATGAGATGATTACATGTTTATAATACCAATCACATTTGAGGGTTTATGATATGATTATTTATTATCTTGTGTAACATGTTTATTGTATTTCATTATGATAAGAGTTAGACCTATATCTCCCTCCAATGCATTAGGTAAATATTTATATCTCATGAGATACTATAATATAGTATTGGTAATGATCGTTGACTCACCAGATGGTCATGGGAGTGAACCATGGCTACCAAGATGGTATGAGGAGTGAACTCATGGTATTATGATGGCCATGGGAGTGAACCCTAACAACCAAGATAGTATGGGTAGTGAAACAATACAACCAATATGTTATTGTTCATTGTTCCTTGGATACAAGGGAAATAATATTATATATGCTTATGTGTCTACCAAATTGTTTTGTTTTGTTCCTCTGTTATGATTTTATGAATTATGTTTTTTTATCACTTCAACATTCATGTCTTATAGACTGCTAATAATTTTCCAAGATTCATGTATATATTCTTTTATATCCATGGTATGATATTCTATTTTCATGATCATGTTTTCATACCCTTATTCTCATGATTATTCTTGCATATCTCCCTTTTTAACCATTACTAAGCATTTGAGCTCCCCCATTTTTAGGTTTCCTTCCCATGGTTATAAAGATATGTGTTATATTTGATGTGTCTAAGAAGGGATATATTCATGAAGAACCTAGTGGGAGATATCATATATTTATATTGTATCAATGTTTATGTATCCATGCTTCAAAAATAAAATATGCTACAATGGTCTTTATGTGTCGGTTCGTATAATGTTTTAAGTATTCCAAAAAAGTCATGAAATGTTAATGTATGAAAATAGAGTATAAAAATAGTTAGATTTAGAGAAATTTTTTAGTTAACCTTTGGAATCTAGGATGCGAAATCCACAGCGAGAACCCAAACTACATGTCTATGGATAAGTATTACGATATAGAAATGAGAAGGAAATTGGCCTGGAAAATTAGTGCAGGGTGGAGTGTGTTTTTCCTAGAAAAATATTCCTTTTTGGATACAACAAGTGGATTTAGATTTGAAATAGATGAACCTAGGGGTAAAAAATCTAAAAAGATGTTTTGAGCCTAACTCGGGGTAATCCATAACACGACAATGGGCCATGATGTACACATGGTTTGACAATCCTGTATGATATGCATTGGAAATTCATAAACTCATCAGCATTCATCATTAAGTATTTAGAAATCATTTAGATAGGAATAACCTATGATAAACCTATGGTGTCATAGATTAAATAAGGAGTTATTAATTAGACATACAATCGTTGAGTTTTCATGATTATGTGGTTACTCATTATGATAACTATTTCTTACTCTATTCACGTTTGTTTTAATCAATGGATGGAACCTGAAAGAGACCCATTAATGTTGATTATGATAGATAATGAAATGATTCTCCTCCTAAGAACCCAAATAATATTGGAGATGGAATGAAAAACTATGTAGCTATGCTCACACGGTTTTTTCAAGGTACGAATCACGATGGATTTTTTTATGAGAAAAATAGAGAACAACATTCTATTGAGTCTTTCATGATGAAACATCCACATTATTTTAGAGGGTCTTCTGATCCAATTATTTTTGAGAAATGGATCAATACTAATGATAATATTTTATTGGTTATCTATTTTTCATTGTATGAGAATGATATTATAAATTTATATCTATTTGAAATCAAAGTAGACTGGTGGAGGAATATAATAAATTTTAAAAGGTAATAAGATTATTTTGAATCATGGATTCAGTTGATTTAATTAACTTATTTTTCACTAAGTAATTTCCTTGGATTCCTCATACTAATATGGAGAAAAAGTTCCTTGACTTGAAAGAAATGTGTGATGAATATATTGGTATCTACAAGGCTAATTCCATGAGACATGTGAGGTATGCATCATCAATTATCATCTAACAAGAAAGTAAAGTTGATATATTATTTAGTGGGTTAAATCCATGTCTTGGAAGTGCATTGTCCATAAGATAATTTTTTAGCTATGAAGAAATTGTGCATTGTTCTATCAAAGTTTCTGTGGAGGTTGGATAAATGATTGAATATCAGGGTTTTGATAAGAATATGAAGATAGAGTATTAAAGAAAATTTAATATCCTGATAAAAAGAAGATGATATGCCCTTTATTCTCTTACTGTAGAAATAATCAATAAGGATTTCTCTTTAATGGGTCTAATAAACATTTAATGTGTGTAAGGGAAGTCTATTGGGAATTTTATTCACGAAATGATGGAAAAAAGTTAGTTAACATTGTGAATGGGAAAAACGTCACATAATGAACCTGCCACGATTTAGTGGTACCAGTGTAAGGAGAACAATTATTATGATAATCACTTCCAAAACCCAAGGGCAGGTGATAATGATCGATGTCAACAACCTATTAATTTTAGGGACAAGGGGAAATCACATGCTATCTCTACCTTTGATGAGGGGTTTGATAGTGATGTGATGAATGGTACACTTAACAAACACTCTAGAACTGCTAATGTCATTTTTTATTTTTGATATACCTACTCTTTCATCTATCAAGAATTCTCTAAAGGTGTTATGATTCCCCCAAAATAATTAGACATGGAATTAGCAGTGAAAACCCCCAAGGTTACAATTATTTCATCTCCACTATACAATTTCACTCCGATTGAATTTTGTGGAATGTACTTACTACAAATAGTTTCATTCATCCTTTGGTTCAATTTAATTTAATCTTAGGCATGGATTGGATTTCTTTATATAATGACCACATCAATTGTTGAGAAAGGGATGTTACATTAAATATTTGAAATGTTCATATGATCATAAATTCATATGATGATAAGTGTGAACTCCCTATGGATAATACATCCATTGTATGAGACTTAATTCCCATTCAAAATGGTTGTCTATCTGAAATGGTTGGGGAGAAAATCACCATTTTTTATATGCCTTTTTTGATATTTTTTGGATTTATTTCTCGAAGAGTTTCACTATATTTCACCAAATAACATTGTTGAGTTATCAATATATATAATACTTGGTTCAACAAAAATTTACATGACTCCTTACATAATGGATGAAATTGAGTTTCATGATTTAAAGAGGAATCTTTAAGAAAACCAGGATAAGTGATTCATTCGGCCTAGTGTGTCACCTTAATGTTCACCTTTCCTATTTTTTGAAAAAGAAATATGAATCAATGAATCTCTACATTGATTATCTGGAGTTGAAAAATATCATGATAATGATTCAGTATCCTATCCCCCATATTGATTACTTGTTTGATCTATTATACAAAGCTCGACACTTATCCAATATTGCACTTCATTAAGGATATAATTAATAGATGTTAAATAAAGGTGATATACCAATGAAGGAATTTTATATAAGGTATGGAAACAATTAATATATTGTGATTCCTTTTTTTATTACAAATTTCCCTACTATAATCATAGATTTAATGAATAGAGTTATTAATGATTAACTCGAATAGTTTTTGGTAGTATTTATATATAATTTTATTATCTATTTAAATAAAAATGAAGAGCATGAAGATAATCTTGAGAATTATACTAAAGACCCTAAAGAAGGAGAATCTATATGACAAAAATTAAAATTGTGCATTTTTGTTGCAAACTATTTTATTGTTTGGTCACATAATCTCAAGTGATGGTGTAAGAGTAGATCTATCAAACATGGAGCCTATTTAATGATGGAATAAACTAACCATGGTGATTATGATCAATATAATTCTTGGTATTTCTAGATATTATCGATAGTTTGTGGAAAATTTCTCCCATGTTTCTAATCATCTGACCATGTTAACTAGGAAGTCTATTATGGTCCTCATGACAATTGAATGTGAGGATCCTTTCAAGGAACTGATGTTAAGTATAGTTCGTTCACCTATGATTACATTTTACTATACTGTAGATGGATTTTTAATCATTATCGATGTATCTATGAAGGGATTGGGATGTGTTCTTCTGAATAATAATTTGGTTTTCACTTATTCCTCAAAGAAGGTAAAGATTAATGTGAAAAATCAACAAAAAGAAAGTTATAAATGCTTATAATTTAAACCTTGATCCGGATGGGAAGATAGGGTTCATGAATAACATATGTGTTCTTTATATACTAGATTTGAATAAGGGGATATTAGAGGAATCACATAGATGAAAATTTTCTATTCATCTTGGATGTATGAAAATGTATAGAGACTTGAATGAATACTTCTAGTGGGATGTCTTGTAGAGAGATATCACAAAATTTGTATGTCAGTGCTTGGTATTCAAACAATTAAAGGCTGAAAGAAAAAAGTCATGTGATGTTTCATCCATTACCCATAGAAGAATATAAATGGAAGAAAATCACTATGGTTGTTGACATTGAACTACCCAAAAAATATAATGTGATTAATGTTATATGGTTAGTAGTTGATCCCCTTAGTATGTCATAACACATCATCTCTATCAGATAATAATTCTCTCTAGATCATTTTTCAAGGATATAAATTAAGTAAGTGGTACATTTTCCTGGAGTAACACATTATATTGTATTAGATCTGGATCAGAAGTTATACTCAATGTTATGGTGAAGTGTTTAGAAAGAAATATATACATGATTGGATTTCAGAACTACAAATCATCCTCAGACAGATGGTTGGTTCGAAGAATAATTCAAACCCTAGAGTATATGTTGAGATATTGATCGATGGTTTTAAAATTTTGTTGGGATCAACACCTTACTCTATTTGAGATTTCTTAAAACAAATAATTTCAATAAATAATTAATATAGAACCATATGAATACCTATATGGGGATAAATATAGATCTCTAATGAGGTGGCATGATGTTGGGGAAAGAAAGCTATTAAGACTCGATATTATTGAACAAGTGGTTAAGGAGGTTAGAACCGTTTAGTAGTATATCAAAGAAGCTCAAAGTCAGTAGAAGAGTTATGGTGATAACTCTCAACATGATCTTGAATTTGAAGTTGGTGAAAAAGTGTTTCTATGAATCCAAACCCAGACAAAACATATGTTATTTTGGAATAAAGTGAAACTAATCCCTAGGTATAATAGTCCTATTTATATTCTTGATCATATCTAGATGGTATCCTATCAATTGGCACTCCCTCCGAATATCTCTTAAGTACATATTGTATTCCATGTAACTCTAATCAGTAAGTATATACAAGACCCTTCTCATTTAATGAACTATGAGGTCATACCTATGAAACAAGATCATTATTATGGGGAGAAACCTGTTATAATTCTGGATCATACAGAGAACGTTTTATGAAACAATACCACTCACATAGTCTAAGATTTGTGGAGAAATCACTAGTTAAAAGAAGCTACATGGGAACTTGAGGATATGTTGAAGCATACATATCCCCATTTTTCTTCAACCAGTTAATGAATTGTGAGGGAGAAATTCATTTTATGCGATATAGAATGCAACACATAGTGTTTTTGTGGATGTTTTTTCTAAATAAATTAAATTTTCATTCATGCCTTGGAATGTACAATGTAAAACATTCCTTTTACACAACACCATCAGGGAATACATTACGTGGCACCAAATCTGCACACCTTACACAGTACCAACTTGAAATATGTTACATGATGGCAACATGGTGTACATTACACGGAACATCGACTTGGCATTAATCTCATGAACACTATTGTTCGGATGAAACATCATTTTTCTATTATATTTATTTAAGTGAGATAATTATATACTAACAATTATACATAGTAATATAAATTAAATAACTACTTTTCATATATTTTTATAATAATATAATATAAATAAAACATATTGATAATGAATGATATGACATTTTCTTAAGTCCTTTTATGTTTAAAAATAATTTCTCTCTCAAAAGAGCTGATTTAAATATTTTAATTAATTATAGACACATATATAAATTAAATTTAATAAAATAAACATCACTTTTAAATTTATAATTTTTAAATTATCATTCAGTGATTTATTGAGATATTTCTAAGAAAATTAGTTTTAGGATAAATAATGAAAAATATGGGATTCTGATTGAAAACATCTTATTCATCTATTTTTTGTAAAAAATAAATAGTATTCTAATTTGGATAAAAAGTTAAATAATACTATATTTCTATATATTATTCTAGTAAAGTTAATTTCAGAAAATTTGACACTGAAATTGGTTATAAAAATATAACAAATATTGGATAAGTTTTTCTTTAAATCTTCGCATATTCGACCCGACTATGAGATTAATTTTAAATTAATATATGCCGGTTCTGTGATTGCCATTTGGAGAAATGGATTCCATATTTGGAATTAGTATACTTTATAATTTATAAAAAGGTGAAATTATATTTTGACTGAGTATATTAGTTAAGGAGTTTAAAACTAACTACATCGATAAATGTTACATTAGGCATAATAAGGGACTAAACCATTACATTATCCCCTAAAATGACCTATAACCTTATTCAGAATCCATTTTCTAGCTATATTTCTTCCCTATAATAAATTTTATATTATTTGGATAATTACTAGATCCAAGTAAAACATTAAAAATGTGTGTGTAATTCTCTCCTCAAATATTTAAAAGAGGGACACTCCTTTTTTCATAAACCAAACAAATTTACCTGATTAAGAGGTACACACTTCTCTCAATTCATTTATTTTATTTTATTTCTCCACCCCTTCACTTAATTTTTTTGATGTTTTTATAAAAACACCAGTATAATCAATATACTAGGATATTTTTTTCTATTGTTTCTCCCTACACATACACAAACCACCAATTAATGGATAACGAACATACTATTTATGTGTACGACAATGTATTGCCTCACTAAACGATGACTGTTAAATTTTACATAGAATATATTTTGGTGAAAATTAAGATATAAACTCTATTTATATATTCTATATATCATATTTATTTTTTCTTTAAGCTTATTTATAACTTTTACAAAAAAATGTATTTTAATTTACATTTTATGTTCATATGATAAATTCATTTGGAGAAGTGTGTACTACCACCCCCTCAAATAAATATGATTCATTCATACACTACATGAA
Source organism: Viscum album (assembly GCA_963277665.1). Classification (NCBI taxonomy): domain Eukaryota; kingdom Viridiplantae; phylum Streptophyta; class Magnoliopsida; order Santalales; family Viscaceae; genus Viscum; species Viscum album. Next base: position 761,597,201 of record OY728119.1, on the reverse strand, counting down.
ATATATTAAAGATGTGTTCTATGATTATATATATGATATATATGATATATATGATATCATAAATCTACTTTAATAATGATATACATAGATACATATATGTATTTTAATTTCGTTCTTTCAACAATAATTTTAAATGGGAATAGTGTCCATGCCTACATACAATCTACCATCTCCATGAACAATATATTTTGTTTCATACTTATATATTATATAGATTATTATAGAACAAATATACTGAATATAAAATATATTTATATCATATTTTACATTCACTTATCATGATATAAGTGTAAGGACCATATATATAAAAAATTATGACACGTGTGAAGAACATGGAAAATATTACCTAAAGTGAAACCTTAACATATGATTGGTAAAAAGCGAGTATTATAAGGTTGTAATCAAACAATATATGTTATTATTTATAAGAAAATGTTTATGTAAATTATTTATAATAAATATATTTTTATTACATAGGTCATTTGAATGTGTATGACGAGAGTCAAGACATAAGGAAAGGGGATTTTATCTCACATTTTATTTCTGTGAGAGACAAGCTATATTATTTTCCCTTTCCTTTTATGTGGTGCAAGTAATTCCCATAAATATAATATGTGTTTATTATACTTAAAATTATGGTTATTCTTATATCTATTTTATTACATTTCATTCATAGATTCTACATTTCAAAAGTTTCCAAATCAGTATGAATGTTTTATCTAGATTTCCTTTAATAGAGACTCATGTTTTGTTATGCACCTAAACTCTTTTGCAAGGTGTATATAGTAAAATTTTACATTTTATATAACAAATTTAATTCTTTTAATGATTTTTTAAGTTTCATGTATGATATATTTCATATATGGAGAATATGATCCCATGTTACCAACAATTAATAGTATATTGAAATAATCTCATTTCATTTCAAGATTTTTTTTATACTTCCTTTGATGAAATCATATGATCTATCTCTCAAGGAAACTCATGAGTTTCATTATAAACTATTTATTAAATATATAATCATGTATTAGTAACATTTTCCACTCTTTGGTACTTATGATATTGTTTTTATGTAAAATCAGATCATCTCTCTCTCTCTCTCTGATTAGAAATATATTGTATTCAAAAACCATTTTTTCAAAACTATTTTCAAAAAAGTATTTAAAATATCATTGAAACTAATTTCCATGGAAAAATTATTTTTAATTTTTTTTGCTATTGTAAAATATTACGTTATATTTTCTCAATGATATTTTCACGGAAAAACTGTATCAAAAAGATTTATGTTTTAATTTTTTTCCAATGTTGAAAGGAAGTTTTCATAAAAATTTTAAAAGATATTTCAAAATTATTTATCATCTTGGATAGCATCCATTGGTGCTACTCATGCCTTTTTAAAGGAATTATTAAATGTTTCCATTCATATTGTCTCCCTTAATGGATTATGTTTTTATGGAATGATTTTAATGAAAACTGTTTCTCTTTAATGGGTTATATGCTTCAGAAAACCAATTCTTTTGATGGGATATATTTATTGTGAAATGATTATGAAACCTGTCATTGTCTATAAGTTATGATATGAATAAAGGTTTATAATTCCCATTAAATTTCATGGTTTATGATATTATTATCTATGATATTGTGGCAGTTACATGTATAATTTCATTATAAGATAGGTGAGACCCATATCTTGCTACAATGCATTAGGTAAAGATTTATATATCAAAATATAGACTAAGATGGTCTTGGAAAATGACCTTGACTTCTAAAATGGACATGGGTTTGATCCAATATTACCAAAATGGTATGAGTAGTGAAATCATGAAACTACGATGGTGATGGGACTGATCCATGACTACTATGATGGTATGTGGAGTGAACCTATACTGGTAATATGGTATTGGCAGAGATGTCACTACAGAAAAAAATAGCTTATACCTGTAGAAAATTATTGACAGATGATATATCTGTTGTTAAAAATGAGTGATTCCAACAGTTATTAAATTTTATTGGTATAGATTTAAAGTACCAACACTTTTTTTACCAACTGTTATATATGATGATATTGATCATTTAACAAAAAAAATCTTTTACCAGTTGTTAAATATATTCTTTTATCACATCAATACTAACATTTTTTTACCAAAAAATAAATCTATTGCTATTAACTGTTATTAAAATCAAATTCTTTACCATTATAAAATATTCTGAAATAAATTATTCAATAACATAATATATTTTACAAAGAAAATATATATATATATATATATATTATTTTCAATAAATGTTAAAAATTATAAACATTTTAATAAAATCATATAATCATATGTTTTCATTGACACATTATATGTTTGTGATATATAGTGTTTGTGTCTTTGTATATATATATATATGATATAAAATCATTAAAAAATGATTATAATTTTTAGAGAATTGAATAAGAAAGAATATAGTAAAAACCAAAAAAATAGTCACGTATGTATGATTTCACAATATATAAATAATATAATTGTTTATTCAGAATAAATATAAATTTAAATATTTTTACATTATATATAAATATATTATATATCAAAATATTTTTCAAAATTATACCAATAATAAGACACTATCTTCCTTAAATTAAATGTCTCGAGCTGTAGTGATCATTTTACTATTACCGCGTCTTCCATTGTCACACCAGACCCAGTTTATTTCATTTACATTGAAAAAATGTTTTTTTGTTGTTGTTCTTATTATTTATTATTATTATTATTATTGTTCTTGTTATTATCATTATTATTATTGTTGTTGTAATTATTATTATTGATATTATTATTATTATTATATAATTTTTACATTTCCATTCTCTCTCCCCCACATTGACACACCACATCCCATTTCTTGTTTGTGTTGCATGCCCCATCCAGGTGGAACCCCAGCGGTGCGTGACACCCTCCTCCTCCAGCCATGAAATCTAGTCGTCTCTTCTTTTGATTTCGCATGCCAGTTAGCATTCCTTCTCCTCTAATCTCTTATTATTATCCTTTAACATTGATTTGTCGGTTCTTCCTTACGATGTGTGTGACCCATCTGTACCCTAATCAAATTATAGATCTGCAATGTCTATTTACTCGGATGTCTACGTTATTCTCATAAAATCACTCTACTCACCATCATCACATCCACCCCCGCCGTCGGAATCACACTCAGCCCTTGAGGCTGGGATTTTGATGTTTAAGGACCTCATCTAGTGCAGCCTCATGGAATCGATGGTATTTTTTCACTACTATCATTATTAGATTCTCCATACCCACTGCTATCAAATCCAGATATGCCTGGCCTAAATATTTATCCGCATTGACAGGAGGTTCCTCAACCCCAGTACACATCAGGTCATCCAATCATTCAATCACTTATCATGTTATTTAATATTTTTTTCCCCTTTATAGACATTTGGTGTAACCTAATTGATTTGGAATTAATTATTAAATAATGACACAACTAAATTTCGTCAAGAAACAAATTCCAAGAAGAAGATCCAAAAAAGATTTAATAAAATAATAATTTGAATCAAAAGATGTCACCTCTAGTTTACACTCTCTCATAACCACAATAATTTTATCCATGACTGAAACTCCTTTTCCCAAGCTCACTACACTCAATCTCTCTATAGAAAATATTTTCTAGTTAGTAATTTCTTGATAAATGAATCCAAAATTATTTTTAAATACTCCTCCAAGATGTACCACAATTTCACTGCCTCTCGATTTTTCATTATAAAAATACACATGTCATCTTTCAGTATTCTCATTCTCCCTGATATAGACTTTTTATAATAACCTAAAACATGTTCATGTAGTTAATTCCATATAATGAAGGATCTAAACAAATTTTTAGCTTGATTTTAGTCTCTAAAAAATTGTGGGTTTAGCTTCTTTGCTTAGGTTCACTTCCAGTTCTAAAACAATCACCTCCCAAATTCGTCAAAATATCTATATTTTCAATTAGAATTTCTCCTCCCCCAATTAATTATTTTATTTGGTTTCTAATCACAACAATAGAGGTATCCAATAGAATCATTTATTATATTAGACTACCGAGATCAAACCAATCAACTACAGACTCAGGGACCCTTAACCAGTTTTTTTGAAGATTGACTCATTGCTAATCCATTTCTATAAATTCATTAAGCACAATTGATTCATTATCTTTTATACAAATGGATAGAATAACCAGTATTGTGCAGACCTCAATATGAATACTGTAAAACAGAAAAAAGAAATGATCTAGAAAACATAGTCTTCAACTGGATTCATATTCCCATCATTGATCCAGATGAGAAGCTAATTCGATATAGTTGTGGTATAGTGACATCATCATATACTAGCTACACCATACCTTCACAAGATATATATGAGGAAATTATATTCATCAAGCTATCAAATACCTGGTTAATGAATCTACAACTGAGTTTCCATTATCCTGATAATGACTATGCAAAGCTCTTTAGTTTCCATTCAGTTCGTCTTTACCCAGCTTAAATCTCCAACTGGTTCACCATTGGCCTTCACCTTAGATACATTCAAGGAATCTTTGTTATAAAATCCTTCCTGTTTTCTAGATCTCTACCTCCTCAATGCATCTCAATCTTATTGATTTGTCCTTAACCTTGATAATCGAGTCTATTAGACCATGATTAGTTAATATGCATACACTAGTGGATATCATTGTTGGATTCAAATCCGCATTCCATGAATTTTTTTGGATGTTAGACTTTGTTTATTTTCTATGTTTTTGGGTCCTGTTCGGGTCATCAGCTGTATTTCTTTGATGGTTAGGTTAGTTCGATTCTCTCTAAAAGTGCTATTGTTTCTCATTCTGAAATTTAGTAGTCTGTTCAAAATTAAGCGTCGCCAATCGGTAGGGGTGCCACCACTAAATAAGGCGAGGTCCATGCCACAAACTGAAACAAAGATTGAATATTTATTCTTTTTCAGATAATGTGAAACAACCACATTCTCTTTCCACTTTTGGGAGCCTCCCCTTCTGTTTTATTCCGCTTATGTGCTATGTTCCCGTATACACATGCTCAGCTATAATGATATTGGAATATTAATCACTCTCTTATAGTCTCTGACTTGATGTTGTCTTCAATGGAGTTTTTTTTTTATTTTTTTTGGATTTTTTAAACCTTTCTAGATTTCAATGATTTTGGTGTGATGGTCTCTGTTTGTGAATTTTTTATGTTGTTTGTTCAGGCTTCTCAATAGTTTAAGTTTTTTCATGCGAGGAAGCCACATCTAAATCCACTATAGGGATTGAAATTTGGTTTTATGTTTGGGTTCCCTTCTTTTCAATGATGAATATAGTATTTTTGGGTTTATATTCATGAAAACCAGTCTATTATGTGAGCTTTCTTTATGGAATTCAATGCTCTTAATGGAAATTTATTGGGATGATGAGAGTTATTATCTGATCTACTACCACTTGGTTTCTTCTCTTCTAGAATTACTTCTCTTTAAGAAAAGTTGTAGGTCTAATATATGGGAAGAGGATTTATGTTAATGGTATAGTTTACTAGATATTATGAGTATGATTTTTCTAGAGAATGGTTATGATACTTAGAACAATGACCTTTGTTTACCTCTGATAAGTGTGTTAATGTCATGTATACATGAAATATCTTTTAATTAATTAATGGTGATATTGAACCTTGTGTATTCACTATTACATGAATTTTCCTTAAGAATTTTTTTAGGGGTTTTGGGTAGTAAGCCAACTCATGTATCATATGGTTTGGACAAGATTATAGAATTTGGAGATATGTGTAACTTTTAAATTAAGTTAATGCCATTATAAATGGTTTGTGGTCACATGTTAAATAATATTCTTATTATTTTTATATCATGTGTATTTATTTTTATTTGTTCTCATCACTTGATAACTTATTTTAAGGTGGTCACTTGTATTTTTTTTTCATCCATTGATTCTTATTGTTGTGCTCACTTGTTATTTTTATATCACACATTATAGAAATTGTATTTCTATTAGTTATATATTTCTATTGTGATCAAGGTGGATAATTTTAGGATTTTTTGGTACTAATTATATTATCATATGGTTTCTATTTTTAGTTTTGAGATTATCCTCTTGTTGTGACCAGGGTATGGTAGTTTTTTATCATGTGATATTATTTTTATATCTTGAATTTAAATTAAAAAAAATTCCTATGGTTTTGTTTGTGATCAGATGGCTGCTCATTATGGTTCATGTCTAAAGTGGGGGGAGCTAGGAAAGGTAATGCTTCAAACATAGAATGGTGGTCCACTATATTCAAAGGGATAATGGTGAAGTTGTCCAGGTCTTGATCAATTATAATAGATAATAGCTCATGTGAAGTTATGGGGATCTGACGACTGTGATGTCTGAGGTCTGTGAGAAATAAACTTTATATGACATTTCATTTAGTTCCATGTAAAGTCCCTTTGTGTTTTAATATGTCTAAACATGACTGTAATATGTTTCTTGAATCTTCTTGTCTTTTCACGAATTTTGACCATGCATTTAAATTATATTGTAATATTTTTCCCTAATAAGACTACATTTTTCGGTGTTTTATGTAATCTAATTTTTTAATAATTATATAATAAATATAATAATATTTTTTATATAATTATATTAATAAATATAATATAAAATTTTGACAATAAATATTAGAATACAAACATTTATAGTATAATGTAAAAAAATATTAATTTTTGATATTGTTTATAAATGTTAAGAATATTATCCAAAGATATATTAGTCATATTAATCTGTTCCTAAACATTTTTAACAACATATATATTATCTATAGGTATTATTATAATTTCAATAGAATTATTTTATCTGTCGCAATAATATTTTGTGTCTTAGTTTTTACCATCATTTTAGTGAAAATACATTTTTAGTTGGTAAAAATGTTTACAAATAGAAAATGCACATTTACCAACAGATATACCCATGTTGGAAAAAGTTAAATTTTTTTTAGTGTGTATTGGATTCATTGGAAATCATATTGTATATTCTTTTATGGCTTCCACAATTCCATGTTTTATTCCTATTTTATGATTTCAGGGATTATGTTCTTTATCTCATTATGATTAATGACTTGTGATCTCCCAAGATTTATTCCATGATTCATGTATATAATCTTTGATATGAACAGAATGACATTTTATTTTAATTCCCATGTTCTCAAACCCTTATGCTCATGATTATGCTTATATACCACCCATGTTTATCATTTCTTATCATTTTTTATCACCCATTTTATTTTTTCTTCCAAAGGTTATGAATATGTGTACTATGTTTGATGTGTCTATGAAGGTTTCTAGTCGAGAAGAACCCAATGGAAGATAATGTAGTAAACTTGTGTATCAGTTTTTATGTTTCCATATTTCCAAAGGCACCATACTAGTATGATTTTTGGTCTTCTATTTGTATAATTTTTCTGTGTATTTCTCAGGAGTTATGAAATATTAATGTACGAAAAGTGAGGGTCCCTATAAATAAGTTATGGGTTTCCAGTCAATAAGGATGGTGACTCATTAGAATATGATAATAATGATCCTATAACATATAAGGAAGTAGTAAAATTCAGATAATATTTCCATTTTTTAAGAATATATGTATTATAAAAAGTATTCCATGTATCAATAGAGAATTTGGATTTTCGTAGATCCCCAACTAGATATAATTATTGTTGGTTGTAAAATAATATTCATGAAGAAACTGGTTGTGGATGGAATATGTAGTATTTATAGGGCACAATTGGGTTCCAAAGGGTTAAAACCTCAACACATAGACTATGATGAGAAATTTTCACAAATTTATATAGTAAAATCCATTTTAATTATTTTTTTCAGAATGGCTTACCATTAATATAAGTTTTGGATAATGGACTCAAAAATAAAATCCCTTAACATGAACCTTTATGAAGATGTTATATAGAACCACACAAAGTGTTCAGTACTATAATGTATCTGAAAAATTTGTAATATTTACAGAGATCTATTAATGTATTAAAAAACCATTTATTTCAAGAAAAATATATTTTCATAAATCTATAACATAATTTTGTTTTATTAATAATAAATTTGAGATGTGTTTCAATATGTGGTTTAGGGGGATTTTAGTAATTTTATTAATAGTTTATATTGATGACAAACTATATATTAGAAATGAAATTCCAATATTCTAGTATATCAAATCTAGGATGAACATATTATTTTTGATGAAGTACTTTGGTTTAGTTAAATAAAATTTCATGGGATAAATATCCATTTCGATATATCTAAAAGGCAAATTGGTTTACATCAGTATATATACATCGAAAATATACTGAAATGAATCTGTGAGGAAAATTCAAGAAGGGATTATTTTTAGAGTCCCATGGAATTCATCTTTCCATGAAAATGATTCCTTAGACACATATAGAGTGATAGAGGATGACATGGGATTCATACTCATATATGATTGGGTATGTCATGTATGATATTTTATGTATAGGTATGGATATAACCTACATGTTATGTGTGGTAGAAAGATATCATGAAAACCATGGTGAAAACCATTGGATAGATTTCAATACTATACATATGATTATGAGGTGAACTAATGATATTTTATTACCCAATTGAAGATATAAGGAGTTATTCATTATAGGATATGCATATGATGGATTTCAAATAGATAAATATGGTTTGAAATCATTGATGAGATTGATATTCACTATTAATTGAGGTTTTGTGTGCATGAAGATCTCAAAATAGTTTATGGAATAAATTCTAATATAGAGTCCATGTATATTGCAGATTTTACGACTGTTAAAGATTCAGTTTGGATATAGAACTACATCTATGTTCTTGAGGTTATTACATGAAGTGAATTTAATAATTCATTCTATTTTGATAATACTTCAGTGATGGTCCTTGTAAAGAAGCAAAGATCCCAATAATTAATGAGCCACATAATTAAGAAATAACATATATTGATAGAATTTATCAATGAGGTGAAGTTATAGTGAGAAGTGTTTCCATAGAATAATTGTGGAGGATCCCTAAACTAAATCCTTACGTCTTTAGAAACGTGGTTATATAGTGAGTTCAAATGTACTTAAAGTCAGTGGTAGATGGAACTAGTCCAAGTATTAGTAAGTTATAGTTTGAGTCATTGAACTAGATATGTGTACATTATATTGAATTTTTATTCAAAGAAGTGTATTTTAGTTAAAATAATATTTTATATATCATTCACAGTTGTATAAATAATTAATGTAATAATTTCCAAGAGTATCTATCATATTGAAAAGGTAAAAGTAGTTCCCCACTATGATGAGAAAATTAAAATTCCATGATGATATTCTGAAACCATGATCAATGGAAGTATAAAATTCTATGATATAACACATATTATATTGACCATAAGATTTTACTACTAATAACAATATTAGACTTTAGCTCATGAATGTCTCACGTTATTGTCATAATAAAGGGATATTTGGAGGACAAAACCACCAGTAGGAATTCCACATGTTTATGTGTCATTGTATATTCCAGTCTATAAACATGTATTATGGTCTATATACATTACTATTAATGTCCTTACTTTTCATGAATCTCTAAATAAGATTTATTTATAAAAACCATAATAAAAATAGTTCATGGAAAATTTTGGTATATTGAGTGTGTCACAAATGACCTATTATTAAGGAATTATTTGAGGAACAATTCTTCACTATTGTATTATTGTATATTGATTTCCCACACATTTGATAGAAAAATAAATATCACATTAAATTATATAGTCAAATGTTGAAATGATTTGGTTTTTAATTTTTAAATAAAGATATATCAATAATATACGTTGATAACATTGGATAGAACCATCTTCATAAGATATAATGGAAAAATTATTATATTAAATAGTGAGCTCCCCTGTGTGGGTTCCTTGACATGTTACTAGACTGTAAACTTGGAAATTATGAAATCCTGCATAATGCTAAAAAGAAAGAAACTTATACATTCAAATGTTGTGTGTTTATATGAATTTCAAACAATTATATATGAATTTAATTATTGATAAATTTTATTATCAATAAAAAAGATTAATCATGTAATGTTTTATATGGAAGAAATTAAATAAATATTTTCTTTAATGTATTTATACATTTATTCAAATATAAAAATATATATTTATGAAATGAATAAATAATTATATGTTGAGGATGGATAACAGTCAAAGATGTTGTCTAGTGATAAATATTAATTATAAACCTATAAAAATATCATTTTTTTTGTTTCCAAAACTAGTGAATTCCATGAGAAAATAATACAAATAATAATAATATTAGATATAATGATGTCATAAATGTATTGTCATATTATTCAAGATATTTTACAAAAATAATTATTATTTAACCCAAACCATATCCTAACAAATATATTATTATGTCTACTGTGTTGACATAGATTAAAATTTGGATTAATTGGGTACAAAGAAATATTCATCTCTCTCTAATAATTAAAGAACACTCAAAAGAATACCCTTCCCGAATAATATCAAGTGAGAGAAAACCTGTATTATTCTTCAAGATTTAAGTAATCATCATTTGGATCAAGAAAAAAACTACAAAAAAATCATTTATTCATTCTAGAATTGGGAAACCTATCAATATTGTTTATAGATCATATAAGTACATGTGGATCACCACTAGAGGGATTCAACAAATTTCTCCTAAAATAGGAATGACGGTTGAAAACAATATGTTTTTTTGATGATCAATGCCTTCAACAACGAAATATTTCATGATTTAGTTATTCCTTCATCTGATCTATCTATATAAATTATTAATTTATTCAAAAAAACATATTTTATTTGGTCTAGTGAACTTATCTATCATTATTATTTGAAAACATTTCATTCTTACTTATTTTATCATCTTGGACAATTTGAAATTTTTTAATCATTTCTAAAAATTTATATGTTCGGTTGTTTCATATAAATTTATTCCATTTCATATAAAACCATCACATAGATTATGTTTTCATTATTTATTCATGTTACAAGATATTATTCTATGTTATCCAATAAGTTTGGGGGTGACATGATGTAAAAAAGATAAAATTACAGTTTTGAAAATTTTGGATAATTTTCTACGACATGGAGTTAAATCTTTGATCTCTATCATATATAATTGAAAATTGTGTTCTATAAATCATCACCAATTAACTAATGTATACCCCTAAAATATAAAAATGTGAAAATTCTTCTAAAATGGAAATGAAGTCATCTATATTTTTATGATTTTCCACTACAACCCATTAGAAACTATTTCCTTTTGATGACTTCAATATATCATTGAACAAATCCATGGTGATTTCATATTATTTCTATTTTGTTATGGGTAATGGATGTATATTCACATTATTATTTTGCATTTATTCCATAACTTTATAATATTTCATACACATTGATGTATATTACCTGATTTCCTTGTTCATATTATTCCATTAGTAGATCTCTTTAATATCACAATACATCTTTGTGCTATCTGTACAGATAAAGAATGTTTAGTTATGATAATATTTCAATTGATCCTTGTTTATATCTTGATTTTATAGTACACATAGTCATTACCAAAACCTTTTAAATAGTTCTTCATCAATTTTGAATTTCAATGATTTCCCATTTCATATATCGTAAAACATCTTTTATATCTCTATATTTTCAATTAATTTTTTTTTATCTTCTTCAAAATAGATGAATCAATAATTATTTAAGATAGAAAGGATGAATTTTCTTCAATTATGACTTCCATGTATATCCCTTTCATGTTTTATAATATTGGATCCATCTCAATTATCCTTATTATAATTTTTTAACTATCCCTTCTATATTTATCATATTCTAAATGATTAATCTTACCATCATGGTAGTGGATTAAGTGTTAATAATCCTTGATTTGTTCTAAAAACACTCATGGGTTTATATTATGCTTCTTTTATGTGAATATTGTATTTTTTCTCTAATGATCCATAAATATTTCAAACTTCCACCAAAAATATAATTCCTGAAAATAATTGATGTAAACATATATATTGAAAACTCTAAATCTTGGGATGAATAGTTCTTATCTTAGACTTACAATTTCCTTATATATTAGGATATCACTATATCACATCGCATCAGCACACATCCCAGTCTATCCTTTCAAGAAATGTTGTATAAAAAAATATTTACTTTCTTGAGGGTAGTGTAGGTATTGGTGTAGTGATAACCAGTTTTTAAATTTTATAAATCTATCTTCATATTTAATAGTCTAAAAAAGATTCAATCCATTATGATTTAACATGATTATTTAGTTTACAAATTATGATGAGTCTATCACAAATCACCAAAAGTATCCATATAGTGTGTCAAAGCTATGGATGTCCTTCAATGATTTTTGTTTTCATCTTTTCAAATTCTATTTTTTTCTAAATGATATAATATTTTCCATTTCTAGTTATATAATTTTAATGTAATGACACTTACTTCATCCAAAAAAACGTTTACTATACCATTAATATATATTATCCTCTGATAAATAAATTAACACAATACTCCAAAACAACTAATGCACCTCATTTATTTTGGAGTATATTAGATATCATATAAACATACTACCATACATTTATTGACTTAATCTCAAATGACTCTATTAATTAAAAACCTGATGATATTTGGAAGTTCCTATGATGGAAATCACTATGAAATCATAGTCTCCAAGCCTTATTTGAAAAGTACAATGGCTATTATCTTAACAGTTCATTATTAATTGTTTATTTCGGATTAATGGTCCACCTTGGATAAGTACATGGATCAATGTTGCTGTTAAAAAATTCATCAATTCATGGTATGTGATACATTTATTTAATTATTAATTTGTTAATATAATGACTATAAATTCTATGGTGAATCAACCCATCCTTTTACATGATGAAGTGGGCCAATAGGCCTCATGGTTAATTACTAAGGTTTATAGAAACATGGTCCGGATTCTCTAATAACAGCATCATTAATAATTTGAATTAGATGATGGATATTTTATGTGGAGTATTGGATATGGGTATAGATCCAAATTTACGTTAAATTGGGTTCTAAACCTCTATTTCATGATGATTTTCAGGAAACTCTTAAAAGATTATATATATATATATATAGTCCCTTACAAAAGGAATGTCATTAATTATAATTCTAAACTAGTTCTACATCGTTTGATCCAAATATGATTACTCATTAAGAATTAATATTCATTCTTGAAAATATGGTTCCAAAGAATATAGATCCTCATAAATAAACATGTGAAGAATAATATGATTATTTTCGTTATGGAGAGTGATTTCTGTCTCCTGGTAGTTGATGAGGGATTAACATAACGACCACTAATATATTCTTCATATTGAATAAAATTCCACTAATAGAAGAATGATATGATTTTTTTGGTAGGAACAACCCAAATAAATATTACATTGAATGTATTTATGTTACTTTTATGTAATAATTTAACATGTTTATGTTCTATTAGATAACACATCCCTTGTGTTTTAGGTGGTGTTTCAATATTTCTACCCACATTTCCTGATATCATTTAATAATATCATTTATGGTAAAATAATGCATTCTCAATTCATTAGTGAATATAAAGTTCACCTATCAACAATACATTATCATGTAAAACATTAGTAGTAGTGATAAAATATGCTTTCCTTTATATATATTCCTCATAGGTTGTTGTCGTTGATTATTTCTAACAAACAATTTCTAATTGAACTAACTTATATATTATGTATTTTAGTTCAGGTTAATAAAATACTATAGAATGATTGTTTAGTAGAAACTTATTTTATTATATCACATTATAGGGTTTATTTTCCTCTTTTTGGTATTCATTATAATGATTCACCACTATTCTACACATGAAGAATCTCTCTATTCTATTGTAATAATTTTTTAGATTCTTCTTCACACACTTTTGACGCCTGAGTATTTAGGTTGTGTTTTCTTCATGGAATTTACTTATTGAAACTTTATAAAAAAATTATTTTCTTCTTTTTCTATCCATCGCATCAAAACCCTTTAGAATAACTAGTATTCATGTCAATATTAATGGAATAAATAATAATTTCTCATATATTTCAATATATTGAATGAAAAATTATTTTTAGAGACACATAATTAATAAAAAAATGAATTATTATATCATATTTTCATTATTGATGAAAAAGAAATATGTTTATCTGAAAATAATTATAAAATTTTCCATATATTCCTTAATAAACTAATCTTCATATTGTTAAGTCCATTTAATATTAATTCTATTTTATGAATGGTACTTTAGGGAAAATGTTTATTGAAATTTGTTTTTCTTAAATCCCCAAAATTCCATGGATTTAAATTAATCCTTGGATTTCATGCTTATTATTATTTTATTCCACAAGACAGATTCTCCCATCAGTTGATAGATGTCCAGTACACATTTACTTTAACTTTGAATTTGAGGGAGGAGAATGTCCTCTCAATAGTGTTGATCCATTTTTCCAAAATGGGATGATTAAAATATTATCATAAAGATGGATTCCAAAGTAACATAATGTAAAAAATAAAATGTTTCCATTATTAGGATATATAAGGAATTATATATGATACATGTTTTTTATTCATAACATGCGTTAGATTAGTAAGTACTTCAATGATGTTCTATTATATTGCTCGCATTATTTTATGCATAACTATAGGTAAGTCCTAAAATCACTTTCACAATTGTTATTGATAGGATTCCAACCATTTCCCATTATTATCTAAAATATAGAAATTTTTTGGATGATATACTCAAAATAAAAGTATATTAAATGGAATAATGAATTTGTAAGTAATAAATCATAAAAGACATATATAATATAAATTACGGGAACTTAGATTTCAATATATATTATATATTGTATATTTTTATTATGTTTTCTAACCAAATAATCCATTCATGTAATTTATATTGGTTCATAAAGAATTTTTTAATTTCCTAATGAATGTCACCCTATAGTGTCAAACTATAGGTGTATTAAGGTCTCTTTATTGAACACCAGATACTGTCCATGTTAACACCCAATGACCTCTTTTCAATTTATTACCCACGATACATATATTCCAAATTTATATCCACTCATAGTATCTTCACAATTATTAAATTCCTTGAAAACAATATATCTATACATTACCATAATTTCATGATATTTTCCTTTAATTAATATCTTCCGAATTATTTTTAATAATTTATTATATTTCCTAAAATTATAAAAAATAAATACACCTTTCTCTGATACCAACTATTGGGACCCATGCCTCTCAAACATATTATAAATTTTTTTTCAATATAAATATCTAATATAAATAACCCTAAAATAAACAGGTCATGTTTTTTTGGAAAATAATATATATAAAATATCATCATGAAACTAAAATAAAAATTATTCATATTCATCTCCATTGTGATCTCTTAAATCCATTAGAACATAGATGAATGAACCAAATTACATGGGTAATATATAGAAAAAAAGGAGTGGGATATAAATCCCAGTAATGGAAAAACATTATAAAAAATCATATATATAATTAAAAAAAAGAAATATTTCATAAAATACAAGGTACATGAGATGTCATATAGAATAATTAAATAGAGAAATAGAAACATAAGTTCATGGAATCCTATGAATATGGAAACAAAAAAATGAATTCAGTATAATTTGAGGATAACCTCCAAGACAACATAAAATGTTGGAAAAAGTCACATAGTTGATTATTTTTTATCTAAAATCCCATGCATATCATCTCATAGGATGTAAATAATACCCAATTCATTAGAGTTCTATCTAGGTTAACCCATCATAACATGCATGTAATGACCCAAACATTTATAATGGAAATTTATTCACTTCTTATAATTATGATATATATTATAAAACACATACATAGCATTGATGTCCTAATAAAAAAATCATTCTAAAATATTAAGAAGGAAATAAGTTATAGTTATTAAAATTAAGAAACATAACCCGATGGAATAATGACATCATGATTAGAATAGTAACAAAGCCACTAGGAATAGTAATTCTGAAAATAAAAAGGAAACATAATATAAAATTGTATAGAAAAAATTAAATCCATTTAAATGATTATATGATATGATTGTATCATAGTATCAATAAATAAAACATCTA
This sequence comes from Viscum album, assembly GCA_963277665.1. Lineage (NCBI taxonomy): Eukaryota > Viridiplantae > Streptophyta > Magnoliopsida > Santalales > Viscaceae > Viscum > Viscum album. The sequence continues at coordinate 761,580,924 of OY728119.1, read as the reverse complement.
AATAGTATTAATTAAGTGTTAGTATTTTTATAAAACATAAATTTGTATTTACAACATCATAATTAATATAATGATTTAAAGTAATGTTTCCATAAAAAATATTCATAAATTAATATTTTGTAGTCTGCTGATTATAATATAATTTTATGAGACAATAATTTATTTTAAAAATTATTAAAAAATATATTGTAATTTTAAAATCAATATTTTCATAGTAAATTATTTTTTAAATTAGAAATTAAATTTCTCATATTTATAAAATTATTTTCATAAAATAGAGTTCATTTTTCAATTATAAACATCAATAAATTATATGTTTGAATTTAGTGAATTTTTTTAATATAGTAAAATATGTAAAGAATAATAAAATATGAAAATTTGAGGTATGTAAAAAATATGGGAACTTTTGAGTCATTTATGATGTAAGGATGATGTAATAATCATAATATCAAACAACACTTCTTCATTTATAATATTTATTCATGTGAATCAAAACTATTCATAGTCTTTATCAAAAACAGAAAAGTAAAAAAGTAAAATAATCACAAAATACCCCTCTCCACACTTATAAATACAATCCATCACCAACTCCCCTCCCTAAATATAGTCCTTGAAGCTTATAAAATTTAATCACTATCCCATATCCCTCATCTTGGAGACTTCGGTGTTGAAAAATGACCAGATACAATTTCCTTGAGGATGTTCTCAAAGAGAGGAAGTTCATGAGGTAAAATCCTCTTCAATTTTCATTTGATTTCTCTTCATGTTATTTTATATTTTTATTCTCTAAGCACCTCCCATCATACTAGTCACCTGGTATATATAGTATGTTAAATATAATATAATTATATTATAATAATTTTATAATCCATCATCAGACCTCTTCTCTACTCCCATTTATTCTAAATATGAAACCCTCATTTCTGATGTGTTAATTTTTGTCAGGCCCACTAGTTCAAATACCCTGAGGTGGGGGTGAATTAAGGAATGAAAAATTAAAACTACTACACCATCATATATTTTTTCATTGTAAAATAAAACTCTTATCATTCTATATCCAATAATAAATTATAAAAATAAATGAAATCATGCTAGGGACACAATGATTTTACATGGTTCACCCTCACTAGGGTAAATCTAATGTTATTACAATGGGAATGCATTGATGAACCAAAACCAATAATGATACCTATAAAATATCTGGTTTTCTCAAGATAACTTCTATTCCCCTACTCAATTCATTTAAAACTTTTATGGTCATCTCATTACATTCCCAAGGATTACTCCCTAATTCTTTTCCACTATGTCATTACTAGTGAAAAGGATCCCTCTCTTCTTATTCCCTTACTCACTACTCATGAAATCATCCACTCACATTTTGTGGTCTTGTGTGTCCCATAATTTTCATGAATTCACACATCCCCAATTTAAGTTAGATTCTCCATTGAGTTCTCTTTTTAGCCATAGATTAAATTCACTTTTCTGCGTATTATTATTTTATGAAATTTACATCCGTGAACTATTTTACTCCCTCCATGAACTTCATTGATTCATCCAATAACACCCTTGAAATTAATGACACAAGTGATCATATACCACCTCATATTCCACAGAACAAATCTTCTTCTAATAACTACAACCACTTTTGTGGTTCGCCTATGATTTAATGAACTACCTCTCCTTCCACGTACGATCTCCCCTTCCACATACCGCTTTCATGTCTGAAAACTACCTCCACTTCTGTGTATTGCCAATGATTTATGGTACTCCTATGTTATGTGTTCAATCTTTATTTTTGGGTTTATAAAACCACAAAAAACCCTTTCAATTTTTTTTCTTATGAACTGGTTCACCTTTTGTGGAATCCTCCCTCACAAACTCTTCTCATCCACAGAAATATCCATCGCGAACTACTTCTGACCTCACCAAATTATTCCCGGAGGGATGTAAATTTATATTTAAATTCACTCTTTTTAATCATATGATTAGGGGTATTTATATTGAAACATATATCCAAAAAACCTAATAATACGATTAGCACAAAACTTCAATGTGGTACAACCATCACTGTGTACTGTTATGTGGTCCTCATAGTGCACTATTACTTTGTGAATTCCATTTTCTTCTATGTAATAAAATACCTTTGTAGCTCCATAAATCATCACTACATTTGTGGTTATTTATCTTTTTCAAAAAATATAATAACACCAAAACACACCAATAGAACTCCTTGCGGGTGGGGGGGGGGGTCTCAACAATCTATCACCTTTGAGGACGACAAGTTTTCATTTTACTTAACTGACATTAACCGTGGTAATAAAAAATTATAATGGTTTAAATATACTGTAAAGTTTTATTTAAAACCATTTTATGTTCTAGAACTAACATGTGTACAAAATATTAAATAACAAAAAAACAAGTTCATTGTGATTGAAAACCATGAAAATAAATTTGAATTATTATCATTAAAATTTTAACAAATGATTATCATAAAATATGAAAACAAATAATATATAAGAAAAATTAAACCTCTAAAGGTTCATTAATAACATATAATTTCAATTATAGATAATTATCCACCTTTTAAGTGATCTTACATAGATGTATACAAGTGAACCAATTTGGAAAACAAATTAAATCACCAATCTCAAATGATGAAATCGAACACTATAACATGAAAAATGGTCATTAATGAAATTATTAAAATCATAATAAATAAAATAAATTTCAAAGAGGTTATTTATATATTCATTAATGAATCTTATTTTATTATCTATCATTTTAATGTTAACATAGCATTTTTACGTAAGGTTAGCAGAATCTCGAACCCAATTTCCTTTTTGTGGGTTATTCCTATTTCGTTGTAAATTTTAATATGGATGTAATTTTATTATTTCTCAAATATAATTTTATTATCCTTACATTTATAATTTTGGGATATAAATTCATCCAATATGAGGTTATAAAAAATAAAATGATTTTTCTAAAAGAACTCATCTTTCTAAAAACACATCCTTTACTTATCATTAGATTGCTTCTTCTTCACTCAAGAATGTTTATTCTTATACAAATCATGTTATTCCATTTTTATTTTTGGAACTACTAGTTTTATTCATGAATTTATGTTTTATGAAATTATTAGGAAACCCATTTCGTTTCCATGGATTATTTTATGTCAATAATTTTTATATGTTATAGGTGCTAAGAATGGTTATGTAAATGTTATGATGCAATAAGTGTGCTCAGAAATATATGGCAATCCAAGTAAGTGGGTAATGTGATTTATATCATCAGATAATGACCAATATGCTTGAACAAGATTCTAGATTTGTTAAAAATTATGATGTTATTATTATTCACGTATGTTATACAATATCATAGTGCTAGCATTATTAAAAACTATTCGTGGTATATGACCACTATGAAATGATGTTAAATTTTTATGCATTTTCATATTTAATTCGTTTTAATGAATCCTCTCATGATTATCATTATGATTCCATAAAAATGTTTTGATGATGATGATTATTCTCACCCATGATAAATTTATTCATCTTATTATCAATGATATTACAATGTTTATTGATCACCCATTTTATTGATGTATATCCACATGTGATTACATATAATAAAAAAAAATTAGGGCCACTAAGAAGCTAATGAATAAAGAGTTCAATCAATGTATATGTTTTTTATTCAAAAGTTATTTATGGACCTAATTTTCCAATGACATTAAACCATTGGATCTTATTTGCGCAACACAATTATATTATTTCTCTTTAATATTATGTAAGATTAATCTATAAAATAATGAAGGTATCTATATTTGGTATTAGAGCATGTATTAGTTAATTTGGGAATTATGATTACAAACAATTGTTTAATACCTTGAGGATAAGTATATCTAAGAACCCAAAAAGTGTTTTAAGCAAAATTCTTAACATTAGGATCCCACAAGATATTATTTTATGTATAATTTTCCAAAGAAATAAATTATTTATTCATGAATTGTTGACTTTTTTATTGTTCAAACATGTTCAATTTTAGAAAATGTTAATAACTAAAGAAAACCATGCTAATAACCCATGTAAGGGATAATGAATAGAGTTGATAAATGACATCTATAATGACTTTGGAGGTGGATTTAAAAATTTCATGGTGACGCATACCCAACTATCATTGTAAATTAATAATAACCCGAGCAATATGGAATTTCCACCTTCCCATAATAGGTATAAACTGTATTTTAATTCATTTATGCGTCAATGACCACCGACATTCAGTTGATATTTTGATCCACTTGTCACAAAATAATTGGTCAACATAATATAGAATATATTATATTATATTTATTGTTATTAGATATATAATGATACTAAATCCATTAATCATTTATATACTGAGGTTTTACAATGGTGTGTGTTGATTAAGAACAAAAAGTCGAATAATGAAATTGAAGATATTATTTTTCAAGATTTTAATAAATTATTTCTTAATAAGTATTTCCCTTGAACTCCTTAGAAAATAATGGTGAGATAATTAATATAAGTGATGAAAAATGAATCTAAATCAGTTATAGTCTATAAGGAAAATTTCACACAATTCATGCAAGGTATTCAAGGAAATATAATATAAAAAATCATTGAAAAATATATAAAATATTTAGTGGTTTAAAACCACACTTCTAAAGGATCTAAAAATTTGATACTTTTTGAGTTATGATGATGTTAATAGATGTACCCCTAAATTGGAGATAGAGTTTGGAGAATGTTCCCATGGATATGGAGATAGGTTTTTAAATATTGAGTCTCAAGTGGGAAGATATATTGATAAATTTGGAAAGAAAATCCAATCACTCACATGTGAAAAAATGGGGGGAAAAGTGTTATGTGAATTCCTTCAAAGGGGAAGGGAAATGATTCAATCGTAGGAGATAAGGCCTATAATCTCTTAAATGTAAAATACATATGAGGAAATTGAAAATGTGTGGGTGGAAAAGAGAACACCACCCATGGTTTAATTTCTTAAATTTTATGGAGAAAGGGAAATCTGTATGCTAGTGCACTAAACATTAAATCCTTGAGGGTCGTCAGCCTGAGTAGCCAACGAAGCCAAAAGGGAATGGTAATTATTACTCCATACCTACGTATGAAGTGTATCCTAACCATAATGTTATGGTGGGTACCCTGGTTATTCATTCAATAAACTAAGACAAACTATTTTATTATATTTCTATGTTTTCTTTCAGAAGTTTCATCTTTAGTGGAACTGTTCAAGCACTACCTCATAATATAAAGTTTGAGTTATCTATGAGAATAAATAGTTGGGAAATTATTGCATAAAATTATATAACTCCTACCTAATTACTGTTTGTGGAATGAATGAATAAATAGTTTGGAAATTATTAGTCTATGTATAAATTTATTTATAACATCCATTTGTGGAGATTGATACTATATGGGTATGTATTATCTATATTTATACAATATAAACACCAAATATCTATAATGGGATTTAATTATTCACATATCGAGGAATCCTCTGTTTCTATTCATGTGTAAGGAGGAGGATAAATATCCTTCATATTTTAAATAAAAAATGTAGAAATTAATTCCATGAGGGCATGAATATATATCTAAAATGATTGAGAAAATGGAAAGAATAAGGCTCGAATACATTCCCATTATGAGTTAATACATTGATGTGTTCCTTGATTAATTTAATAGTCTTTCTTATGAGTGTGAGGTTGTGTTCTACATTGAATATATTTTTATATATCTACCAATATCAGATACACCTTATTGAATTACCATAATAAATTTTGAGGAATAGAACAAGCAATTACAAGATAATATGGACAAGGTTTTTATTCGCCCATGTTATTCACAATGGGGTGTTCTAGTCTTCTTGGTAATATCGAAGGATGGAACGATACTCCTCTATATAGATTATCACGAGCTAAAAAATGATGATAAATAACATATATCTCGTTTCATGGATATAAAAAAATCAATCAACGTTGTGGTTCAATGTATTTCTTTAAGGTGGATCTTCAGTATGGATATCACCGATTAATGGTGAGAAAGAATGATATTCTCAATACAACCTTTAAAAATAGTTATGAACATTATTAATTCATTATGATGCATTTTATACACACCAATTCTCAACAAATACTCATAGATTTAATAATAATATTAATTAGATATTACCTCAACAAATTGGGGGATTATATTCTAATATAATCCAATAGAAAGGAGTAACATGGGGAGTATTTGAGTACTATGATGAATAATTTTCAAAGGGAGAAAATTTATTAAAATTATATTAAATGTTTGTTCTTTATAAAGGATATTTCATTTTGGGGGCATGCTATCACCAATAATAGAATATTTGTTTAACCATCCAGGATAAAGTCAATTGAAGAGTGGAATGGGACAAAATATATAATAGATATCAATTGTTTCCTTGGCCTAACTGGGTATTACGAGCAATTTATAAAGAACATCTCATGATTTTCAATCCCAAGTACCAAGATGAATTAGATGGGAGAAATGTTTGTCTAGACCAGTGAATCTGATAACTCCTTCCATGATTTAATATGGATTATTTTCACTACACTTGTATTAAGACTTCTTAAAATTAGGGAGCTCATTATTGTATAATATGAGTCTTCCAATAAGGGATTAGGCTGTGTACTAATGCAAGATGATAAATTGATAGCCAAAAACTGAAATATATTAATAATACCTAAAGAAAACTATCTGATTCATGATCTGGAGTTTGAAGTATTGATCTTAATGTTGAACATATTTAGGATTTTTTTCTATATGGAGAAGTGTGAAATTTATTTTGATAATAAGTGTATCAAATATTTATTCACACATAAGGATCTCACTATGCACCTATGATGAAAGTTATAGCTCATAATTGATTTTTAATTCCTAGTACACTACCATTATGGTAATAAAAATTTATAGGAAGGTTATCTATGTAGTAAGAATCATGGAACATTATAATTAATGACAATTGAGTAGGGTAAAATATTATTATATTTGTAAAGGATGAACATGGGGGAAATTAATGAAGTAACATAATCATCCCTTTGTGAAACTATTTCTAAATCATCCCTCATATATAAAATAAATAATGTTCAAGGAAACATTTTTTAAATTTATAACTATGTGGAATCCATCAGAAAGGGAAAATAATCAAAGCTAAAAATTAATGAGGAAGGAGTTATAAGATTTGGGTCATGACTATGTGTACCATCTAATCCTATGATAAATAAAGATATTATAACTGACACATATAGATCAACGTTCTCCATTCACCTAGGATGCATGAAGATGTTTCAAGATCTCTGAGAGCACTATTTTTGCGATAATATGAAGAAAGATGTAATTTAATAAACCAAAAAGTGGGTAGTATGTATGCATGTGAAAATTGAAATGAAAATGTATTAGGGGATCGTGAAAGTATTACACATACCAACATAGATATGGGAAAATAGCAAATAGTACATTATTAGAAGAATTCAAATGTCATCAAGTGGAATAAATTCTATATGGTTTTTTATCATCTAACAATGACAACTATTATTATTTCAATTCAAGAAAAATTATCACTGGTTCAACATAAATGGATATACATCAGATATGTTCTAAGGATGAATGTAGATCCACTATCGACTATCTATGATCATGATTTGATATCCACCTCCATGTTTTGGAAAAGTATCTTACATGCTTTAAACACTAAAATGATCTTTAGTCTTAATTATCATCCTCAAATGGATTTCTAATATAATTATACTATTCAGAAACATGAAGACAGGTTGAGCTCATGTCCTATGGATTTAGAAGGGTGATGGAATGAACATATACCACTTGTAGATTTCTAAAACTATAACATTTTCTTCTCAAGTGTCCATATAGTTTCTTATAAGGCCCATTATGTGAAAAGATACAGAACACCAGCATGTTGGGATAAAGATAGTGAAAAAAGAATCTAGAACCAAAAATAGTCATTAAAATGGAAGAAAAAATGAAAACCATTCAAAATAAAATCATGTAATTCCCAAGTAGATATAAGATCTAAATTGAAAATCATCAATGAGACCTGTATTTTATGGTCAGAGTCATGGTATTCCTTAACAAATCCTTATGGAATAGGATCATGAGATTGTGGAAGAAGAGAAATCTAAGTCCCAAGTTCAACATACCCTTTCATATCATTGATGATATCAGTGCTTTGTCCTATCAACTAGAACTTACACAAATTATTAATCATGTCCGCTTTGAATTCATTATATCCTATTTTAGTAAATACATGCGAGATCCATAACATGTATTGAATCTATAGGTGGTATTTGGGGAAAATGACATCTCTTTTGAAGATCAACTAGTGAATATATTGAAGCATATAGATAATTATATATTCTACAAGAAAACTCACATAATAAATGTTCAATGGTGGAACCATAATTATAAAGAACAAACATGTGAACCATAGGAAGAGATGAATGATAAATACTATTACCTATTAATCTAAAACTATATTTCAAAAGTGTAATTTTAAAAAGGGGAAATAATATAATGACTTATAACATTTATAAATGAATTGTTTTCCCTTCTTATGATTATGTTATATAGAATAAAACATATACATATAATGATGATACCAAAAAAATCCTTTCAATAAATTCAGAATGAAATAAGTAATATATAAAGAAAATAATCAAAATATCTTGATAGAATAGTAAGATGGGCCTTGAAATGTTAAAATGACCATTCCAAAAAGTAATTACCCCAATAGAATGGTAACATCATCGATTAAATAATAAATAAAACATCTTAAAAATGATAATATGATATAATTATATAATGGTATAATAAAATAAATAATTGAAAATTTATTAATTAGGTGTTAGTATTTTAATAAAATAAAAATATTTATTTAAAATTTCATCATTAAAATAATTTTTTAAAATAAATTTTATTTTCATAAAATATATGAAAAATTAATTTTTTATGATTATAATATTAATTTATGAGACTGCATTTAATTTTTCAAAGTGTTATCAAACCAGTTATACTTTCAAAATTTGTATTCTCCAAATAATGAATATTTTAATTAGAAACTAAATTCATTATATTTAGAAAATTATTTTAATAAAAATGTGTTCATTTTTTAAATCTTGAATTTGAAAATTGGTTTGGGTTAATATTTTGGATTTTACTATAATAGTAGATTTTTTTTGAATATTGGAATATGATAATTTACGGCATTTAGCAAATACATGAATTTTCAATCCATGTATGTTGTGTGGAGGATGTAAGTGCCATAAACTAAAAAATTCATTGTATATTTAATTTATTTTCTTATCAAAATAAAAATAATTCATTGTATTGAGCAATAATAAAAAATGGATGAATAAAATAATAAAAAATACTCTTCCCATCACCTAAAAATACCACCCCTCAAAAAAATATTATCCTCAAATATTAAAATACAAGAATAATATATAATTTATACCAAATACACTTCCCAAAACCCTACACCACTTCTAGGATCCATTGGCCACAAAAAAAAATAATTTCAATTTCCCAAAGATGTTCTCCTAGAGAAGAAGTTCAAGTGTGAAAATCCTCTTCCATTTTCTTTTAATTAATTTTATTTTTCTTTTATTTTATTATTCTCTACTCACAAACCCTCATCCTATTTAAATTATTACTCCATTATTTTATATATACTATAATTTAATTATTTTAAAGGAATAATCTATTATAAACATCTTCTCCTCTCCCTTTTATTCTAAAAATGAAAACATCATCTATGATGTGATGATTTATCATCTATGAGGATGAAAAGTTATAATTTTATTTTACCACCTTATAGTATGGTAATAGAAAAATTATAATGGATGAAAAATATTATAAAATATATATTACAACCTTTTTATGATATAGAACTTACATATGTTCATAAAATTAAATAATAAAACAAAACAAGTTCATTGTGACTAAAACATACCAAAAATTAATCTAAATGATTACCATTGAACTTTTATTTAATTAATCATACTCATATATGGTGAAAAAATAATATATATTTAAAATTATACTTCTTTAATTTCATTAATAATATAAAAGTTCAATTCTTGATTAGTATCCCTATTCTACATGACATTCCATATATGTACACAAGTGAATTGATCATGAAAATCATGAAAATTAACAATCCTAAATGATAAAATCTGACACTATAACTCATGAAAATGGCCTTAAACTAACTAAATAAATGTAAAATGAATAAAATGAAATTATAATTTGTTGTTTATTTATCAATTAATGAATATAAAATTATTATCTATGTTATTAAATTGAAAAAACATTTAGACATGTGTTAAGGGGATTATAATAACATATTTCCTTTATTCGGTTATTACTCAATCATGCCAAATTTTAGCATTTTAGTTTTTATTAATATTACAAAAATAAAATTTTATTTTACTTCTGATTTTATTTATGGGATATACATTCTTTTAATATAATTTTGTGAAAAAAGAAATTATTTTTCCAAAATAACTCTTCTTTCAAAAAACACATGTTTTAACTCTCATTGGATTTTTTCTTCTTCAATAAATTTTGATGACTCGAATACCAAGTATTTTATTCAATTATTCATTTAGAAATTAGAAATTTTATTCGGGATTTTAGGCTTTATGAAAGTCTGATGAAACCCATTTCACATCCCTGGATTATTTTATTCATATGATTGATATATCTTCTATGTGGTCTATATGATTATGTAAATGACATGGTGTGATAGGTTTTTGAAGAATTATATAGTTCTACAATGCAATTGATAAAGTTTTTTAATTTGTGGTATAATGTTATATATGACTAAACATATTCTATCTTCTTTAATAATGATGATGTTATGATTATGAGCATATGTTATGTGTGAACATGATGCTTCATTTATTCAAATGTATTTGTAGAATTTAACCACTAATATTTGGTGTTTCATTTTTATGCATTTACAAATTCCATATCTTTATTTCATTATTCATATAATAAATATGATGATGATCCTGTAATTATTTTTTGATGATGATGAATATTCCCACCCAGGTTATATTGATTAATTTTATTATCTATCATATTATTGTGCTTTTTTCATTCCCCTTTCATTGATATATATATTATGTTGATTAAATGTACAAAAAAATGAGGTACAACAAGAAGATATAGAAGAAGGAGATAAGTTAATTACTATGTTTTATTATGTTAATGTTATGTAGAGTCATAATTTTTCCAAGATAGTAAACCTTTCAATCCGGGTTTAGTAACACTATTATATTTTTTATATTAAAATGATGTAATTGTAATATAAGAAAAATTATGGTCTCTATAATTGACATCCAAATGTCATCCACATAAAGAAATCATTCATTAGAAATAAATTTTGTTAAAAACCCTTGAAAATGAAATGGGGGAACATAACCATGAATTATATCATAACAAAATGAATTATCATAATGGGTTTCATTAATGTAGGGAAGAAATAATTCTTTGACGTTTATATATAAAAAATAATCATTTTTTATAAAAATTGTTCCCAATTGAGGTTAAGATATGAAAAATATTGGAGAAGTACCTCTTTTAATGTACCATTGAGGTGAGGTTATAGGGAAATGGGAAATGAATCATTAAAGAGGGAAAGGGATTAATAATTTCAATAAAACCAAAATTTAAAAAAATATTTTCCATAATTAAATTATAATTTTTATAAACCATATATGGTTTAAATTATTTAATTGGGTGGAAAACAAAATAGGGTAAGAAAAAGGTATGTTCCCTTTAATCAGGTTTTATTAATGAATGATATTGAGATGGAAATAATAAAAAAATTGCATCCCCAAGAATTAAAGGTAATAATAACATGGTACATATATGAGGGGACCATATATATAGAATATTAAATCAATACATCATCATTTTATTATGATGAATTTATTTTTATAGGGAATAGTCATTCTAAAATGTAAATGAGGTGGGTTTTGGGTTCCCTTAAGACATGTCCATATTCACTATGTAATTTAACATATCATCCTAAAAAATCAAATTAGATTTATTAAAAATATTTTTATAAAATAATTCTTTTATATTTTTCATTATTATGATTTTATGATATTCTAGAGTAATTTAATTTAGAAATATATTCTATATTCACTATCTTATCATTATTCGTTTAATTTTTTGACAGTCAGATTATTTTTTAAGTATTTTTGAGGGTTTTTATTTTATGGTTACATAATTATAGAAGTTTTATTTCAAGATTTTAATTTTATAGCTAGAGTTTTAAATTACTGTAATGTTTAAATAGTATGAAAATACATATAGTTGAAATAGTATAAATATTATTACTTTATGGTTGATTAATATTGGCAGTTTTTTCAACATTAGGGAAAATACATGTTATCATTTAACTACATGATCATTTATCAATTCCAAAATATGAAAAAAACTTATAAATATATTTATATAATTTTTAATCGTAATAAACTTAATAAAAAAACATTTAATGTTTTAGAGAGAATTAAATTTTTTAGTTTGTGTAGGTTGTGACATGGAAATAATATCATCAATTTTTTCCTTATATAATGAAGTGATAATATGTTAGATAATGGATATTCAAATAATTTAATGGAATTATAGTATATTTTATATTATAATGTTATTATTATATTTTGGATAGATAATTTATCTTGGAGTTAGATGAAGAAAATAATTTAAAAGTGATAGATTGATAATATTACTTATTTGAACAATTGTTTCCTTTAAATTGATAATACTTGTATGGATCCATGGATCTAGGAGACAATATAACAAATATCTATAATGATTCATTTATTCTATCATTAATTTCCTACAAACTATGTTTGATACTTTTATTTCACATTTCAGGATTGGGAGATGATGATTGATAACGGGGGGTTCATGTGTCGTTTCATAATCATTCACATCGGGTTTACCGAATTCATATCTCATAGAACTCCCAACTGCTCCCACATCCATAATAAGGTGTGGACATACATTAAAACATAATATGGTTGTTTTTTGTTTCATAACCATTGATACTTAAGAACTCACATGTTCAAGAGTATGGGAGGCCGCGATAATCACAACCATTGGGATGAATTATTTCTTATTCCAGGACTCTCGTATAGAATTCAGATATATTAATTAATGTAACAACCTACTTTTTTAACTTATTTTTTCATAATATATTTTTTTTGTTATATTATATAATATAATACACATATAAAATATGGATATAAAATTATTTCAATAAAAAATACAACTACATTATGAATCCATTAAACCAATTAAAAATAAAAATTTATAAATTAAGAAAATAGAAAATATAAAATGGGAAAATATAGATCACCCTAATCTACTATTATCATTACATCTATTTTTATCACCATAGGAAAGAAAAAAAATATTATTAAAAAAGAAAACATTACAAAAAATGGAAATATAGAACTGTGAGAAGAATTAAGATGAATAATGAATGAAAAAAATGACGAGGTATTTATATGAGGTAATGTAACCATAGAATGAGTAACCTGACCATTATAATAATAAAATGATCTTTGGGAATTTTAATTTAAATATTGTTATAATTACTGGTTGTTGAAAATAGTAACCTAACTGTTGGGAAGAGAAACTCTACTTTTGGTAATATTAAAATACCTATTGAATAGTAATTATATCAAAATATAGAAATATAAATAATATTTATTATAAATAATTTATTTAAATAAGAATTTTATAACTCCATACAATAAATACCATGATTAAAAACACAAAAAAATTTTAAACACTTTATTTTCATGTATTTAATAAAAAAATAATTTCTATACTAAAAAAATAAAATTATCTTTTATAAATTTAATTTGAAAACATTAATACCATTTTTTAAATCAAACATCTAAATTTTACTAAGGTTATTTTTTTACCGTGAAGAAATACATCAATTTTTGTGTAAATATTAAAAATGTTGTTTTTTACATAACTACTATATCTTAAATTACATTATTAATATTGTAATAATAAAATAAAAAAGTATAGGACTTGTGTATAGTTTATGATATATATTATTTCATAAATGAGTGACTAAAATATCATCAAATTATTTCAAACCCAATAAATTACTTTCAAAAGCTAAATAAACTAATATACTAAATGAAAATATTATTTTCTCATTTTTGTCACATTTCCAATTAATTAAACATATGATTTAGAATTATAAAGTTAAATAAAGTATTAAAATAATTATATGTAAATAATATATGGTTTATCATTTAGAAAATATCAATATTAAAAGGCTTACATTGTATATAATATTCTATTAAACATTTCATTCAAAAAATACCCCTCTCCTCCTGTATAAATATCCCCCCTTACCTTGGAGAACCACTCCTCCCTCCCATTCCAATGCCCATTGTCTTCCCAAATAATACCCCTCTATAGCCTTATAATACTTACTGAAATTCTATATTAATACTATTCTAATCACAATATGATATATAGTGTTGTACGAGATAAGATACACCAAAACCAGAGAAAGTCTCTATTAACACTTCTCTCTTTTCATCTTCTATTTCATTATTTTCAATTTCCTTTAAAAAATATAATGTAAAATTATTTATTCAGTATGTTGAAATTATATTAATGTTATAAACGTACCATAATTATCATATTTATTAGAAATATAAATGGCACACTTCTCTTTCATGCTCTTTCGTTAATGTGCCATCAATGGTTGGTTAAAAACCTAGTGATACATTTCCAATCAATGATTATGACCAAAAAAATGTATGGATATTAAAATATTTATATATATATATATAATAAACATGAAGTAATATGTTTTATTATCTTTTATTGTTACTTATACTAATTTAAAACTTACATTAATCAAATTTGAAAAATCAAGGCAGAATAAGATATGTTTTATCAAAATAAATACCATATATCCAAGTAAAATAATAAATATAATCAAATGAATATAATTGATAAATATTATTAAAATATTAAAATAAAAAATATATAGATATATCAGTGTTTTAAAAATGTTATGTTTATTATTCAATAGGAACAAAAGAGATGAAATTAAGAGAGAATAAAGGTAAATGATATCTCAAACCCAACTCTCTTTCAATGGGTTATGACTCTTTCAGGACATATTTCATATAAGTGCACCTATAATTATCCTTAATATTATAGAATCATTCTTAAATTTTACTTTCAAGTAAATTAATGTTTTCTACTAGATTATATGAAAAATTAAATGGTTTTCTAAGAAAATATCTTTTTCTGAAAACAAACCTTTAAATCCTCTTGAGTTCATTCTTCTTCACTCATGAAATATGAATCTTATGAAAATTATTTTATCCCTTTTTCATTTGGGTACCCCATATTTATTAATGAAATAATGATTTATTAAATCCTTATTAAACCCAATCATTTTCATGGGTTAGTCCATGACTATGATAGAAATATGTTCTACATGATATGAAATATTATGTAATTATGAATATTTGATTAGTGGGCCCAAAATTATATGTCCTACCAAATATTTTGATAATGTGATGTATCTTATGGGACAATTTTTATTATAACGCAACACAGTTCTATCTTTGTTCACAATGATTATGTTTTGACTAATTACATTTGTTACGTTTTAACATGATGCTAGTTTTGTTTACAATTATGTGCGGTGTTTGAAAACTGTGAAATTATGTTTCATTTTTATACATTGAAACATTAAAAGAATTTATCATGTTCTTCCCTCATGTTTTTCTTGAGGATACAATTATATTAACATTATGATAATGATTATTCTTAACCATGTTATATTGATTCATTTAAATAATTCATCCTCTTACTAGGTTGTAAGATCACTCCATTCATTGATGTATTGCCTCATGTTATTACATTTACTAAGGACACCTTGAGGTCCACTAACAAGATATATAAGAAGGAATTATATAAATCATATTTCATATTATGTAAAAGTTATTTATGATCCTATTTCTTCCAGGATACTTTACTTTTTGATAATGGATTTTTATCTCTATTATGTTGTTTATCATAAAAACGATGTAATAGTTATGTTAGAAAAATTAGGGTCTCTATAGTTGGTATTATAGAATGATTTAGTTAATATTGGAATGAAAACTAAAAAAATATAGTGAAACCCACAAAAAAATTTCTATGTATAAGTATATAATGTTACCAGAATCTATTTAGAAATATATAGACTTTGGGATCCCATAAAATATGAATTTAATGTCTATTATGTAAAGGAATGAATTATTCATGCTTTGGAGACATGCATTTTGTTTCAAACATTTTCTATTTTTAAAAATATTTTGAAACAAGAGAAACATGCCTCCAACACATTTGAGGGACGACATAGAGATTGTCTGGATAACATCCCCAATTACATGAGAGATAGAGGTCACAACTCCATATCAATTCATACCCAATTGTCAAAGGATATGAATAACAACCTAAATGGTAGTGAAAATTCTATTACCCACAAAAGGATCAATAATAAATTGATTCTATTATGCAGCAGCAACCACGGATTTTTAGTGGATCATCACACCCATATGTCGAATAAATTTTTTTAATATAATGAAGAATATATTTTATGTGATCCATATTTCTCAGCAGGAAAAGGTGATTCTAACTTTTAATCACAAAGATGGATAAAATGATCAATTTTCAATATTTATAAAGAAAACAATGATAAATTATAAAATAAAGGACATCGAGTGTTATTTCATTAAAAAAAATATTACATACAGAATATTTAAATAGAAGTATTTGAAAAAATATGGAAAGAGAATTCCTAGAGCTGAAGGAAAAGAAAGGTGAATTATTCATGACCTGTGAGGAAAAAATTTGAATGCATTCAAAATATTCCTGAGTTATCTTTTTCAAAAATTATAGAAATATAGATTTAATCTCTAGTGGTTTTCAAAAATAACTTTTAATGAATATATAAATCCAATAATTTGGAAGTTATGTAAAAGTTCATCAATGTGATATCAAAGTATTGATGGTGTTTGGGGAAGGGTCACATGTCTAGGGAGATAAAAAGAGAACAATGGATTTTCAATCTACTTGGTAAAATAAAAAAAGTAGATAGGATCCAACCACTAAATTGTCAAAAAATGGAAATAATTATCATGGTAATTACCTCAAATGGATAGGTAAATTCATTATGTGTGGAAGAGAATGATAAAATTCTCATGAATGTTTAAGTGACATGAATATGTTTTACAACATGATGGAGAGGAGGAAAAAACCTCCTAAAAAATATATGGATCAATGCTTCAATATTAAGGATAAATATCAATATGAATGCTAGTATACTAAACCATAGGCCCTTGAGGGTAACTAGTATCTGCAATCACTAATGATAATAGTGAATGTAAAATATTAGGTAATACCTACCACATATGTGGATAAAAAAATTATGGTGTTCATGGTACACTCTCTATTCAGTCAATGATAGAAATAATTTTATTTGATTCTGGTTCTATGAATACATATATATCTTACAAGTTTTCTGGAACTGTTCAATTGATGACCTGATAACTTGAATTAGATATATCTATAAAAACATGAATGGGTGAAATCATTATAGCATAAGTTTTGTACACTTATCCAATAAGTGTCTATAGGGTGATTCATTTATTGAATCTCGTAATACTCCCCTTTATAGAATTTGATGTTATACTTGTAATGTATTAGATCTGATAATATAGAGAACACATAAACTACCATGAAAATTAAATCTCTTTTCATATTCTAAACCATTTCATGATCCCTTAAAAATGTGATGAAGATCAAGAATCTCTTTTTCAAAATCCATCAACATTGTGGTTGTCAATACACAATATAGGAGCATACTTTTCCAAAAAAATAGTTATATAAAGGTATAAACATGTATGAAATTTCCATTATTAAGAAATACATAAATGTATGTCCCAAATAGTTTCTCAGACATCCTGTATATCATGAGGTAGTGTTGTCAATATAAATCATACATGCAGTGAATCCAATATTAAAATTTTACTATAGGATTGAAGCCATAAAATTGGATGAGTTAAAGAAGAAACAATAAAATCATTTAGAAAAAGGGTTCACATGCCCTAGTGTGTCTCCTTGGAGGTTTGTTAGTGCTCTTTGTAAATATGAATGATTGATCAATGTATTTGTGTATCGATTATAGAGAGCTGAACAACATCACTATAAAGAAAAATTATCCTCTACAAATTATTAATGATGTGTTTGGTCAACTACAAAGAGTCTAGTAATTCTCAAATGTGGATCATCATTTTGGATATCATCAATTTAAGGTGAAAAGGGAATATATTCATAACAAAATTTTCATAAAAGTTATTAGCACAATGAGTTCATAGTGATTTTATTAGGACATAATAATTCCCCAATAATATTAATGTACTGGTTGGATAGAATAATTATATAATACAAAAAAATAGTTTCTAGTGATTATTTTTGTTATTCATATTTACAGCATGTGAAAGGAATTACATGAAGAGAATATAAGGATTGTGATGGAGACATTATGAAATTAGAAAATGTCAGCTACTTTAAAAAAGTGTGAAATTTGGATTTCACAACATGCATATTTGGGGAATGTGATCACAAGTATGGGAATATTTTAGGACCCTTAAATTAAAAAAAAAACCGAGGAATGTACCTAACACACTAGTGTTGGAGTAATCTGTAGTTTTTATATATTTTCTATGTACTATCAATTTTTTTTGAAACATTTTCTTTTATTTTATTTCCCATTGACTAATATAACATGAAAATAGGTAAACTATGATCATACATATGTATGTATGGAAATTTCTAAGGTGCTAAAGAATATCCCAATCAGTGTGCATGTACTCACAATAACAACAATCTTAGAATGTTTTTTGATATAAAATAATTATTTAATAAAATACTTGGGTTTTCTACTCATGAAAAATGATAAAGTGATATCATAAGCCTCATGGATGTTGATTATTCATTCTTTTAACTACCAGACACATGATATTATTTATAATGACGAGATATTTTCCCTTTTAATTTTGTATCACTACCTATATGTTGAAAATATTGATATGTATACTGATCATAAGACTCAATAGTATATATTCACACAAAAGCATCTCAACATGATTCAAAAAAGATTTTTATATCTAATTAGGGACTATTGTTTACCTACTCACTACCTTTCGAGATAGGCAGATAAGGTAGTTGTGTCTCTTTTCAGGAAAGAACAAGCTACACTATCCAGGATCTAGATTGGGAAAGACCATATGACATGGATATTTAAAGGATGGGTTTGTTAATAATAAAAAATGGTAATATATCGTACCTTTCAAAAATTATTTCCCAACCTTTTATCAAATATAATATCAAGGTGGCACAAATGGATGATTTATAGTTGCAAAATACGATGATAGTAGTGAAGGTAGTGAAGCTATACGAGTTCTATATTATTGATGATGGTTTCGAATAAGTAATTGTGTTCCTTCAACACCATGGATAATGTAGCCATTATAAAATGCACATAGCTCGACATTATTCATCCATACAGTATGTACCCAGAAATACCATGATTTTTGAGAACATTATGTTGGGAAAAAATGGAAATTGATATTGTGAAGTATAATCATTGTTACTTGTATTTAAACAAGTTAATGTATATTGAGATAATTCGAAATGGAAGATTCTAAAATTACTTATAACCATGTAGAAATGAGAAAATTTAACGATAGACCTTATCACTAGTATCCTAATAACATCCAAAGGAAAAAAATGAGATATTGGTTCTAGTGGATCAACTCACTATAACTACCCTATTTATCAATGTTACGGAAGAGGTTTCACTTTAAAAACATGATAAGATATATAAAGAGGAAGTGGTCAGTCCACATAGGGTTCCAATTGTGATCAACCATGATCATGAGATAGGGTTCACCTTTAAATTCTACATAATTATTCAATAGGATCATACTACTGAATTGAATTTTATCTCATCCCAGCACCCCCTAACTGTTAAAAAATCTAAAAGGATTAACTAGAAACATGAAAAAATAACAAGATACTTCTAAATTAAATTTAAAGGTGGATTGGATTAGAATATCACATTATTATAGTTCTAATAAAATAAAAAATTCAACATTATGTAGGATCGAAATAGTGATGTAGATGCTCAATTTACAAGAGGGGGGGGGGGGGGTGAATTGTACACTTTAAAAATTCCTTTGGAACCTTTCAAGTTAGTTAAGAATAACTATGTTTTCCTTAAGAAAAGGAAAAGGCTAAGTTTAACAAAGTTAAACTTACCAAATTCACAACACCCCTAACACCGAATGTAAACTTGGAAGGAGATTACGAAAGTAGGTTCCAGAAATATGGTTCCGGAAATAGAACCTTAACAAAAGATTACAATATGAGATTCTACCTTAAAGTGTATAGAATCTAAATGAAACAGAGTACAAATAAGGAAGTATAAGAAAGTTATACTTTCCTTATAATACAAAATTCAGTAGAATATAAACACGTAGTAGAACTACAAGTAACAAGATATAAGTCTTTTAACCCAAAGAGAAGGGTATCCAACAACCTTGGATAAAGGTCCCTTGATTTATACTTTCAAGCAAGTATGTCTTACCCACACTAGGGTAAGCCCTCGATACGAAGATCGGAGTATCTGTCTTGCTATCCCCGCAAGCCTTCAACTTCAAGGTAGTTGGCAACCTCTGTCTTCCTCAGCAAGGAAGCCCTCGAACTTCAAGGTAGTCGGCACCTCTGTCTTCCTATCCCCAGAAGTCCTCGAATGTAATCACCAACATTCAGAGTCGCATGAAGCATTGAGAGTTAATAAGAGTCTCTCTCTCTAGAAATCACTTCAAGTAGATTAGTCAGCCTTTCAGCACTTCAGCACCTTTTCACCAAGCTCTTTCAAATGAGCTTCTATTTATAGGTAAGGTAGGTTCCTTCTCCAACGGTTATATTTTCCTTAAAGATCAGAGGGAACTGTACATGTGTCACTTATACAACGGTTAGTTTATAACAAAATATACGACATCGTTTTATAACAAAACAAGTGTAATAGAATGTACGACATCGTTTTAAAAACTAACTCAAAAGTTCGGAATGAAAGATTCGGAGTGATGGTTCGGAGTGTAATTAAAATAATAAAGAGTAGACAAATTATAGAAGTGTAAGTAGAATAAAAGTTTGGAGTCTAACCAAAATATTTTTCGGAGTCTGAATTAATTCAGAGTGTATAAAACAAAGATAATCAGATTCTGTTTACTAGGTGAATTCAGAATGAGAATTTGGAATGCGAATTTGTCATCAGTATTCGTAATGAGAATTCTTCATCAGAATTCATAATGAGAATTCTTCATCAGAATTCGTAATGAGAATTCCTCATCAGAATTCGTAATGAGAATTCCTCATCAGAATTTGGAATGAGAATTCATCATCAGAATTTGTAATAAGAATTCGTTGTCGAACTTCATAAGGATTCATATCCTGAGTCTGGAGTAAAACTTAGTCAGAGTTCGTATCCGAAATTCGGAATGAAACTTCCTTACAGTTCTTATCCAGAATTAGGATCCTAAAACAGAATTCTTCATATCAAAGTTTCAACGATTCCGAGAAAATAGAAATGAATCTGAATCTCATACTTAAGAAAAATATGGATGAAAAAATGATAAGGATAATTTTTCTTATAAAAGCGATTTTTCTTATAAAAGCAATTTTCCTTAAGAAAGCAATTTTCCTTAAGAAAGCAATTTTCCTTATAAAAGCAATTTTCATTATAAAAGCAATTTTCCTTAAGAAAAAAATTTTCTTAAAGGTAATGTGTTTGTGATTTTCAAAACAAGAAGGAATGGAAAATTCATAAGGAAAACCTTATTGACTCAACAATCTCCCCCTTTTTGGAAAGCACAAACATCCTTACAAAAAAGAAATTCTAAGAAGAAATAAAAACATTAAGGATTATCCCCCTTGGCTTTAAGGAAATTGATGAATATGACTAACTCCCCCTTAGGCTTTGAAACACTAAGGATCGTATTATAGATTTCCGGAGTGACATTTTATTAAGAATAAGAAACCCTTCTTTAAAAAACTCCCCCTTAAATAGACTCTTATTAGAGTTCTTCTTTATTACGGATCTTTTCCTTCTCCTCCTTATATAAACTCTTATTAGAGTTCTTCTTTTTCTTTATGATCTTTTCCTTCTCCCCCTTTGTGATTTTCAAAAAGAAATCGAGGGAATGGAAAAAAAATAACAAAGTACCTGAAAAATTAGTAATAACAACAAAGGAACCGAGAAGCACAATTTTCATTAGGTTTAAAATATCGGCAACAAAGAAAATTAGATACAAAAAAAAGATCAGATTTGGTTATTTCGGATCCTTTTCCTTTGACATGAGCCCCTTAATAATAGTCTTGATCTTCTTCAGGTCTTTATGATCTTCTTCAGCTTGATTTTCTAAGACCACTATTCTTGCAGATTGAGCTTCAATCTTTTCTTCCTGAGCTTTCAGATTTTCTTCCTGAGCCTTGATATTTTCTTCCTGAGACTTCATCTTCTGTTCAAACTCAATCCGATGATCCCTTTCAAACTTTCAGTTTTGAGAAATGGAATTCGGTTTCCCATTTAGATCTCTGACTACTTGGATCCGGAAGTTCTTTTCATCTGTCAGCTTCTCTTCAAAGGATTAAGTTAACTCATTTATCTTCTTGTCCTCGGTCTCAAAAGCATCTTTAACATTGTCTTGAAACTCATCAAATAACCTCATATCTTCAACAGTCTTCTTCGACCAGTTTTTCATCCTCTTTCAAGATCTTATATGAGCTTCGTAGCCAACAAAAAACGTTTTGAACTGAGCCTCAATCTCAACGCACTTGTCCATAACCATAGATACGAAGTCTGTTTTCTGATTCAAAGCATGTTGGAGCATCTGGAATCTTTAATTAATACTTGAGAAGGTCGGAATGGTTCCCACCAACTTCTTTAAAGACTGAACAACAAAATCATGCCCCAACGAGGATGTCTCCGAATCTGAAACTTTGCTTGGAGAATTTTCTTCTTCAATAAGCTTCAAATTCCTTTTAGACGAATCACCATGTTCTATTTTCTTGCTAGCAATTGATTTCGGAGTCTCAACAAGGAGTTTCTTTCCTTTGTCTTTTTTCAGAATCGATTCTTGATCAGGAGTTTTCTGCTCGCTAGTAGACACCTGAATAATATCATCAACGACTTTTTGAACAACATCTTCCTCATTCTTATCCTTCTCTGGAGTTACTAACTTAGATGATTCATCCTATGAAGTTCGGAGTGAAAGGTGTTCGGAAGGTGACCCCTTATAATCATCTACTTCTTTCAATAAGTCTCTTGTTTCACCACTTCCTTCAGCAACTACTTCTTCCTCTTTCACTTGTCGAATCTGCTCGAGTTGCTCAACATGTTCAGTTGTAATCTCTTCCGGAAAATCAAGGTTTCTTCCTGGAGTCTCAGGTAGAGGTTCCAAGGAGAAATATCTCGGAACTGGAATGCTTCCGGATACTATTTCATTAAATTTCAACAAAGATTGGACTGCCTCGGCTTCTGTTATCTTCTTCTTGAGCTTCTTTTCCTTAACTTGTTTTTCAAGCTCATCAGCAGTTCTCTCTTTCAAGTCCTTAGCCTCCGCGGGGTCCAATCCGAACTGCGGATCCCCTTCTTTCCTTTTCTCTTTATCTGCTGTACACTTCGCAACAACTTCATCAGGATAGGCTTTCTTCTTCTTTGGTTTGGGAGGTGCGGTTTGAACTTCCTTAGCTTTAGGATCCTCAACTTCAGCTGGAGCCTCTTTCAAAATTCTTTTCTTTACTGGTTTTGATGATTCTAGTTCAGCAGCCTTCGAAGCCGCTTCTTCTTGATTAGGCAAATCGAAGAACTCACTAGTTTCCTTGTTGAAAGCCACATCCAGCCTCTTAAGGGTATCATCACTGACCAACAAAATTTTACAAACCCTTGGCTTAGATCTGCAAGCTTCCTTGAAAGATTCAAGCCACCGAACTATCAACCTTGATAAAATTGCTGGGTACATTACGATCTGGGCTCTGAGATTTCCTTTCTTAAGATTCTCAATGGTTATAAGAATGTTCCTCATGAAGTTAAACTTCCTTAGATTTATCAGGAAATCTAAGATATATATCTCACTCTTCTTCAAGCTATCTTTATCACCTTTCCTCGGTACGATAAGACCTTGCACCCACAACTATAGAATCTGGAAGTTTTTAGATATACTAGCAATCTTCGGAGCTTTGTAATCAGCCAGTCCGAGAGTTTATAAGGCTTTTTCCTTGTCGAATCTACCTTTTGAATCCGGCAACACATGAGAAACAAACTCGGCTTCTCCTTCATAGGACAGGCCTACCAAGCTTCCTGCCTTGGTATAAGAAAGCTTGTATGTCTTACCATAAGACTTAAAAGAAAATTTCTCCCTATTATCTTCTTGAAAGAATGAAACTGTTTCATAGAACTCAATAAGTAACTCCGTAAAAACATCTTCTTGGTTTCCCAGTTTGGACACAACAATATCTTCCCAGCCATTCAACTTAATGTTCTTCGAAATAAGAGAATCATAGTTATTGAAGAAATCCGGATGGACTAGCCTTTCTCTGTAAACTAACCATTGTGAAATAGGCTTGGTAGATGACATTTCTTGAGATGCTAACTCCGCAGACATTCGGATCTGAAGTCCTCTGAGAAGTGCGGAACGGAGAAATCTGATGTTAGGAATGGCTTTAAAATTAAGAGGCAGAGATTTGGGATGCGAGAGCTTGAAATCGATGTGGGACGAGTATATGGGTCCCCTTTATATAGGCAATGGAATGACGATTCAACTTCCTCAGTTGATCTAACAGTTGGGATAAGCTGAGATCAGATCCGACGGTTGAAAACTTGAATCCGATCTTTTTGAGGTTTTTATTAAAATAAAGAATTAAGAAAACTATAATCCGAAAACATAATAAAAGAAAATGCCAGTAAGGAAAAAAATGACTATGAAAACTTGAGTAAGGAAATTACACATTTCGGATTGGCTTAGGAGGATTATTCGTAATGGGTAATATAAAAATGACTACGAAACATCTTTATTATGAAAAGACAGAGTTTGCAAAAACTTTACTACGGAAAACAAAATCAGTACGAAAAACGCATTACGAAAAGATCAGTACGAAAAACAACTTCAGTAAAAGAACACATTCCAAGAATTTTAAAAAAAACTTATTAAGAGATATTCAGTACGAAAGTTCCGTTATGAAAATACCAGTACGAAATTTTCCATTCCGTATGTTTTCAATACGAATACTTCCATTCCAGAATTATTCTGTATGAAGATGTCCATTCTGGAAAATTGTAGTTCCATAAATCCAATTCCGAAAATCTTCGTTCCGAAAAGTTTTGAAAATAAATTTTGAAAAAAACTTTTTTAAACTAACAATCAAATGTACTCCCCCTATGAAAAGGAGTTTATTGCTATAAGGAGACTTTTTCAATAGAAAGTTAATTAAGAAATATTAACTTACGGTTATCATTCCTAACTTCTGTTTAATATATTCAAATCTATCAGAAGGAAAAGATTTTGTGAAAATATCAGCAAGTTGATCTTGCATTCCGATAAATTGAAGAATAATATCTCCTTTAAGTGTGTGATCTCTAAGAAAGTGATGCCTAATATCTATGTGTTTTGCACGAGAGTGATGTGCAGGGTTCTTACTAAGGGAAATGGAACTTGTGTTATCACACAAAAATTGAGTTTTAGTAAAACTCAAGCCATAGTCTGTGAGTGTGTGTTGCATCCACAACACTTGAGCACAACAACTTCCAGCTGCTACATATTCAGCTTCAGCAGTGGAAAGTGCTACAGAATGTTTCTTCTTGCAGGACCAAGAAACTATCGAATCTCCTAAGAAATGACAAGTTCCAGATGTACTTTTTCTATCCATTCTACATCCACCAAAGTCAGAATCAAAAAATCTTTTTAGAACAAAATCATTTCTAGAAGTATAAAATAATCCCAGATCCATGGTTCCCTTAAGGTAGAGAAAAATTATTTTTACTGCCTTTAAGTGAGACTCCTTAGGATTGGATTGATATCTTGCACATAAGCATACTGAGAACATTAAGTCTGGTTGACTAGCTGTTAAGTATAGTAGACTTCCTATCATACCTCTAAATGATGTTTGATCTACTGGTTTCCCAGCTTTATCAAGATCTAAAGAGTTTGAGGTACCAATGGGAGTACTTATACTCTTAGTGTTGTCATAACCATACTTTTTAAGAAGATATTTAATATACTTATATTGAGATATGTAGGTTCCTTCTGGTTTTTGAGAAATTTGAAAACCAAGGAAAAATGTTAACTCACCCATCATACTCATTTCAAACTCAGATTTCATTAGACTTGCAAAAGAATCAGTCAAAGATTGCTGAGTTGAACCAAATATAATTTCATCAACATAAATTTGAACAATCAAAACATTTATCTTATCTTTATTTATAAAAAGGGTTGGATCTTCATTTCCCTTAACATAGTTATTTTGAAGCAAAAATCCAGTGAGTCTATCATACCATGCTCGTGGGGCTTGTTTAAGACCATACAAATATTTGGTAAGTCTAAAACATGATCCGGATGTTTTATATCTTCAAATCCAGGAGGTTGTTCAAAAAAAAACTTCCTCTTGAACATAACCGTTAAGAAAAGCACATTTCACATCCATTTGGAAAAGTTTGAAATTAAAGGATTCTGCAAAGGGAAGTAAAATACGGATAGATTCAAGTCTAGATACTGGAGCATAGGTTTCTTCATAGTCTATTCCTTCTTGCTGATTATAGCTTTTAGCAACAAGTCTAGCTTTATTTCTTACTATGACTCCATTTTCATCACATTTATTTCTGAAAACCCATTTTACTCCAATAACAGAAGTTTCCTTAGGTCTTTCAACCAAGGTCTAAACTTTATTCCTTTCGAATTCATTTAGTTCATCTTGCATGGCTTTAATCCAATCATCATCACCTAAAGCTTCATCAGTGCTTTTAGGTTCTAATTGGGAAATAAATGCTAGATGTTCTACTTCATTTCTTAAGGAACTTATAGTCCTTACAAGTTTATTTACATCACCAATGATACTATCACTGGTATGATTCTTAAGAAACACCTGATTTGGGTTTTGAAAAACCTGTTCATCAACATAGGGTAGAAAGTCTTCTGGGGTAAATGTTTCAGAAGTATCTTCTAGAATATTATCCTTATCAGAAGGTTCTTTTATCAAAGGTTGATAATCAGTTTTTGAAAACACATCCGAGGATGTAGGTAGGGATGGTTTAAAAACAAAAGGATCTGACTCATCAAATTTTACATGTACGGTTTCTTCAACAGTATAAGTATTTTTGTTAAAAACTCTATAAGCCTTAGAGGTTGTGGAATATCCTAAGAAAATACCTTCATCAGATTTTGGTGCAAATTTATGTAAGTTATATTTAGTATTCAAAATGAATAATTTGCAACCAAAAACCTTGAAGTAAGATAGTCTTGGTTTTCTACCATTCCATAACTCATAAGAAGTTTTATTAAGAAAAGGTCTAATCAAAACTCGATTTATAGTATAGCAAGCAGTACTTACAGCTTCAGCCTAGAAATGTCTAGCAATAGAATATTCACTCAACATGGTTCTAGTTATTTCTTGAAGAATTTTATTTCTTCTTTCAACTACACCATTTTGTTGAGGAGTTCTAGGTGCTGAAAAATTGTGAGTAATACCTTTCTTACTACAAAAAGTTTCAAAATCAGAATTTTGAAATTCTCCTCCATGATCACTATGAATAGTTTTCAGTGGAAGGTTTTTCTCATTTTAACTTGAGCTCTAAAACTTTTGAAATATGAAAAAGCTTCAGACATCTTTGCTAGAAAATAGACCCAAGTAAACCTAGTGTAATCATCAACTAGAACAAACACATAGTATTTGCCTCCAATACTTCCAGTTTGTGTTGGACCAAAAAGATCCATGTGCACTAACTGTAATTCATCGGTTGTTGAGACTTCACCAATTGATTTAAAACTAGATTTATGTTGCTTTCCATATTGACAAGGATAAAAAACTTTAGAAAAATCAAATCTAAGCTCCGGTAGATCCTTAACTAGTTTCTTCATAGAGAGTTTACATAGGTTCCTAAGGTTACAGTGACCTAGTATTCTATGCCATAACCAAGAATGATATTCCATTGCACTTAGGCAAGGTAAATGTTGGCTTCTGAGGTCTTCTAAGTTTAAGGTGTAAACATTCTCTTGCCTGTTGGCTGAGAGAATAAATTCTTCCTTGGAATTGTGAAATAAACACTTATCATTACTAAAATTCACAAGGTAACCTTTATCACATAACTGACATATGCTAATGAGGTTGTGCTTAAGACCTTTAACAAAAAGAACATTTGAAATAAAGGTTTTACCAAGAAGAACAGTATTACCAATACCAACAATCTCTCCCTTAGCATTATCTCCGAAAGTTACCTTTCCTCCTTTTGTTTTGATAATCTTTTCAAAATAGCTTTTATTACCAGTCATGTGCCGGGAACATCCACTATCCATGTACCATGTATTGTTGCTGGTACTCTCTTTATTTTCCTAAAATCAAAAAGAAAATTAGACTTTCGGAATCCAAACTTGTTTGGATCCGAGATTTCCAGATAATAAAATTTTAGGTACCCACATCTTCTTAGAAAAGTAAGCTTTGTGAAATACTAGAGATTGGGTTTTGTTTAATGAACAATTATTTGCCCGATGACCACCACATTGACACTTGGTACAAAATGGGGCACTTTGAGGAACAAAATAATTGTTACTGAAAATTGGTTTTGCATGGGTATAACCAAATCTGGATTTATTTCTTAAAGGTTGTATTTGGGAATACATTTTATCAAAATTTTCCTTACCGTGGGTAAAGTTTGATAAACACTTCTTTAAGGAAAAAATTTCGGACTTGAGTTTTAAAACCAAGTTTTTATCCTCAAAATCATTAGTTTTAGAACTAGAGCTAGGCTCAAAAACATTTTTCTTAGAAATTACTTTTTCTAACTCTTTAGAAAGTTTGTTCTTTTCAGAACTTACTTCCTCAAGATTTTTTTAAATACTTTCAAAATCATCATTTTTCCTATCAATATCTTTAGAAAGATCTGATATCTCTTTTGTAAGAATAGAATTCCTAGAGTTTGCCTTATCAAGTTTCTTATTGAGTTTGGAATTCTCGATTTCAAGAAGTTCAGCAAACCTAGAGACTTCTTCATAAGTAGGTAAAGTATTTTCCTCATCAGAAGAAGATTATTCATCAGAAGAGTTATAATACTTACTACCATTGGAATTCAAAGAAACATTGGTCAATGATTCAGCATTTCATGCCTTAGCCATAAAACAATGATTATCAATAGGTAATCTGGCTATAAGACCATGATTCTTCTGTCCTTAAGATTCATAATCATAAGATTCATCTGAAGAGTCACCACCACTGGCACTCCAGGTGTCATTGGATTTCAAAACATTCTTAGCTTTGGCTTTATAGTATTTCTTTCTGTTCTTGTCTGAATGTCTTTCCTTCCTTTCTTTCTTTTTGAGCATAGGGAAATCTGGTATTATATGTCCAGCTCTTGCATTCATAACAAGTAACTTCTCTGTCTTTCTTATCTTTCCTGTCCTTTTTCTTATACTTGGATTGAAAATTCCTTTGGCCAGATATCTTGTTCATCCTTCGAGAAAGATTTGCTAGTTCATTTTCCGAGACTTCACTCTCACTAGATTTGGATTGGAAAATAACTTTCTTAGACTTGGATCTGGTCACTCTCTCAGGAGTCTTAGATTTCATCTGATTTGAGGTTGTAGTAAAAGAAACAGTACCATTTCCATTCTTCTTCTTGATGTTGTCAGCATCTCTCTTCATTCTGGTTTCATGTTGTAGAAGAGTTCCAAATAATTCATCAAGAGTAATTTGAGTGACCTTCCTGTTCTCATCTATAGCAGTTATCTTGGATTCCCACTCATTGGGTATAATATCAATTATTTTATCCACAAGAGCTTCATCATCTAGACCATTCTCTACCATAGACTGTAGGCTGTTGACTATAGTCATGAATCTCTGTTGAACTTTACAGATAGGTTCTCCATAAGGAAAGTTGAATCCATGATATTCAGCTATAAGCATAGCTCTTCTAGTCTCAGTCACTTTAGAAGTCCCAAAGTGTGTAACCTCTAACTTCTTCCATATAAAATTAGATGCTTCACATGAAGAAATTTGGCTATATATATTTCTAGTCATTGAACACAGTAAAGTATTGCATACCTTATAATTGAGTTGATATTCTTGCTTTTCCTAGTTAGTGAAAGTTCTAACTTCCTTGTCAGGAATTTTATAATCACTGGTAAGCATAACAAAGTTGTCTACTCCAGTGTTGATAACAAAAGTCTTCATTTCATCTCTCCAGTACTCATAATCATTACCATCAAAGATTGGTGGTCTTGTAGGATTTATATTATCAATCGAACCAACATTAATTCCTGCCATACCAAAAAATAACCTTCGGCACACAAACTTGATAGTAGCAAAAGCTTTGTAATAACAAAGTTCAGAATGAGAATGTTCGGAATGGTAAAATTCGGAATGTCAAAATTCGGAATGAAAAAGTTCGGAATGACAAAGTGAGCAAGAAAAACTTATTCGTAAGTATAAATATTTCATAGACCTTCTCTGATACCAATTGCAAGATCAAAATAATGATGTAGATGATCAATTTACAAGAGGGGGGTGAATTGTACACTTTAAAAATTCATTTGGAACCTTTCAAGTTAGTTAAGAATAACTATGTTTTCCTTAAGAAAAGGAAAAGTCTAAGTTTAACAAAGTTAAACTTACCAAATTCACAACACCTCTAACAACAAATGTAAACTTGGAAAGAGATTCTGAAAGTAGGTTCCGGAAATATGGTTCCGGAAATAGAACCTTAACAAAAGATTACAATATGAGATTCTACCTTAAAGCGTATAGAATCTAAATGAAACAGAGTACAAATAAGGAAGTATAAGAAATTTATACTTTCCTTATAATACAAAATGCAGTGGAATATAAATACGTAGTAGAACTACAAGTAACAAGATATAATTCTTTTAACCCAAAGAGAAGGGTATCCAACAACCTTGGATAAAGGTCCCTTGATTTATACTTTCAAGCAAGTCTGTCTTACCCACACCAGGGTAAGCCCTCGATATGAAGATCGGAGTCTCTGTCTTGCTATCCCCGCAAGACATCAACTTCAAGGTAGTTGGCAACCTCTGTCTTCCTCAGCAAGTAAGCCCTTGAACTTCAAGGTAGTCGGCACCTCTGTCTTCCTATCACCGGAAGTCCTCGAATGTAATCACCAACATTCGGAGTCACACGAAGCTTTGAGAGTTAATAAGAGCCTCTCTCTCTAGAAATCACTTCAAGTAGATTAGTCAGCCTTTCAGCACTTTAGCACCTTTTCACCGAGCTCTTTCAAATGAGCTCCTATTTATAGGTAAGGTCGGCTCCTTCTCCAACGGTCATATTTTCCTTAAAGATCGGAGGGACCTGTACACGTGTCACTTAGACAATGGTTAGTTTATAACAAAATAGATGACATCGTTTTATAACAAAACAAGTGTAACAGAATGTACGACATCATTTTAAAAACTAACTCAAAAGTTCGGAATGAAAGCTTCGGAGTGAAGGTTTAGAGTGTAATGAAAATAATAAAGAGTAGACAAATTATAGAAGTGTATGCAGAATAAAAGTTCGGAGTCTAACCAAAATATTTTTCAGAGTCTAAATTAATTCAGAGTGTATAAAACAAAGATAATCAGATTCTGTTTACTAGGTGAATTTGGAATGAGAATTCGGAATGCGAATTTGTCATTAGAATTCGTAATGAGAATTCTTCATCAGAATTTGTAATTAGAATTTTTTATCAGAATTAGTAATGAGAATTCCTCATCATAATTCGTAATGAGAATTCCTCATCAGAATTCAGAATGATAATTCGTCATCAGAATTTGTAATAAGAATTCGTTGTCGAACTTCATAAGGATTCATATCCTGAGTCTGGAGTAGAACTTAATCAGAGTTCATATCCAGAATTCGGAATGAAACTTCCTTACAGTTCTTATCCATAATTCGGATCCTAAAATAGAATGCTTCATATCAAAGTTTCAACGATTCCGAGAAAATAGAAATGAATCCGAATCTCATACTTAAGAAAAATATGGATGAAAAAATGATAAGGATAATTTTTCTTATAAAATCGATTTTGCTTATAAAAGAAATTTTCCTTAAGAAATCAATTTTTCTTATAAAAGTAATTTTCCTTATAAAAGCAATTTTCCTTATAAAAGCAATTTTCCTTAACAAAACAATTTTCCTAAAGGTAAGGTGTTTGTGATTTTCAAAACAAGAAGGAATGGAAAAGTCATAAGGAAAACCTTATTGACTCAACACATTATTCTCCAAATTTCCCCACATGGGGTTCTATATTGGAGGTGATGTAGAACTCCAACTTTTGGGATGAATATGGTGAATGAAATCTGCATGGACCTAATCATTTAAAATGGATGACATAGAAGGTTCGATCTACAAAATAACATATAAATGTAGATCAGAGTTGAAAATTTATCTATTCAAATAACCAATAAATATATATAGAGTTACTTATTATGGATAATTATTTTCCTTCAAATGTCACCATGTAAGAGATTCATGAAGTTTTGAAAAAAATTTTGAAGCTTATCTTAAGGTACATTGACCCCATTCTAATACATGATCACATAGGAGCAATGTTCAGTCATCTTTCACTTCCACCAAGTATGGATCAAGTTCATGATTTTTTTAGGTACCACTCTTGAGGAATTACAAACTTGATCCCTCACATGTATATGATCTAGTGGTTTTATAACTATATTAGAACCTTTCATATGAATGGAATATGGTGAATATCTTATAAAAAAGAGACAGATTTATATTGAAAAATAAATCTCATCATGTCAAAGTGTAATAAAGTAACTATATTTATGAAGAGATGACTTCTAAATAATAGGAAATAATAAAAAAATTACTTTAATACATTCTGATCCACGAATATGAGTTAACATTTTGGGGATGGATTTTCTCAAGGGGGAAGAATGTAATGACCTAGTATTTTTTGGTTAAATTTGTTTCCTAAATAAAAGAGTGCTTTGTTAAATTATATAATATTATAAATATAAAAAATATAGAAGGGAAAATTTATTTTTTTAATAAATACTATTAAATAATTTAGAAATTAAACCAATTAAAATTACAAACATTACAACAAAATATATATAAATTATAAAAATAATATGGTAAGATATGGATTGATCCAATATAGTAAAATTATTTTTCCTATTTACTACACTATATAAAAAATATCATTAATTCATGAATCATTATAGAAAATTTAAATATAGAATTCTAAGAGGAATTGAGTGGATTAAAGAATCACATAATATAGATATATTTTTATGAGATAATGTGTAAAACCAACAGTTTCAATTATAAAACACTTTCTTTATCTATTTAATGAATTTAAATTGTTTTGGAATTGTTTAAGGGTTATGGGGTCCAATGTAATTATGGAATGTTCTTGAGACTTTTCTAGAGGTGAATGTTTTTAGAATATCTAGTAAAAACTATGAAACACTTATAAAAACTGTGAAAAATGTGGTAGTTTCATTGAGTAGGTCCACAATTATGCTCACGGTTTTTCAATCCTTTTTTCCAACTAGAAGAAACCATTCTATTTGGGATAGAGGAATTTTCATAGTTAGTGCACATTTTTCCTAGTCGTGTGTGATAACCATTCACTATAAAACAAAATATCCTCAAATTGTGGATCCCACCTATAATGTATCATAAATAATTTTTTTAATAATATCAGCCTGAATTTATTTTCTCTCCTTCCAATTGATACGAAGACTCTTCTCTTCGATCTTAGAGTGATCCATTGGAAATTCACCGTATGTTTAAGGCTATATTAATTGTCGAGTAACCATTCATTTATGTTTTTATTAGATATATTACTCATCCCTCTCATGGATTCATAAACATAGTACAATGTGGATATATCAATGATATATTATTCTAATCATGATGAGATGTGGATTTGTTTTATGTTATTTAATGTGATCTAATTCATGATTTTTATAGATTTAACCTGGTTTGGTTAATTAATTGGTTTTGTTCCTCAATTTTTCTATATGTTCTTTAGTCGGTTTCTTCAGTATCCACTCCTATTATAATAAATTGAAGGATTAATTTACATTTTTTTTAAATTTATTTAAATTTAATATGAAATTTTTGTGAAAATCATGTTATAAACCATTTTTAGTTATGGGTTGTATATTGTGAAATTTTTTTGTTCTACAATAGGATTTCATTCTAGATTTTATAATGATGGTTTTAAAATTTGGATTTGTTTTGATTGATGGAAATTATTTGAGGTTGATGTTTTCTGTAAAATAATGTTTTCATTAAAATGGATTGAAATGGTTGATTTGGAATTAGTTTTTTGAATAATGGTTGGTTTGTGTTTATGTGTGTTGGGACAGATATGGGTACGATTTTTCCCCAATAATTTGTGTGATAGGAAGTTGTATGAACATTCCCCAAACAAAAAGGATATGTAAGTGATGCCTTGGTTAATGGATGACTCACCACTCAGTAGTATAAGGAGGTATATGTTTTCGTGTATGGTCGGATGTGTGGATATGTGGAATGGAAGTGACTATGAAAATATGAGATTTGAGAAATAGTTTTAATAGTTGTTGAGTTTACTTCCATTGAAATGGTTCTATTAGGAAATTTCTTAATATGAAAAATATTTTTTTAAAAAAATGGGTTGTCTTGGATATAAAAAGTTTTAATGTATTTTATATATATTAATTTAATAAAATTTACTCACATGTTATGTACTAGTGGTGTGAGTAGGGATTTAATTTGGAAAAAACCTACTAAATTTCATTAGTCAATCAATTCTTGAAATTTTGGTTAATTTTTAGATACTTTTTATTGAGACATAGGTAAAGGTGTGGTATCTCCTTGTATTATTGATTCATTCTAATAATTAGTTAGTGAATGTGAAGTTAAATCTTGGACAATGTTGGGAGTTGATGGGTTAGTGTCTTTGGAGTCTTTGGGCTTTGTTTGTTTTATCATCAAAATTTTAATTCATGTTGATCTAGGTTTACAATTGGGAATATTGTATAGTTTAATTTGATTTTTTATACCTTTATATGTCACCTTATTATCATTCAACACGTAGTTATTTTATGATTATTATTATCATGGTTTTTTGTCTAATTTTAACAAGTGATAATCATGCTTCCAAAAAATACTAAATCTTGTCGAATTTAATTCTAGTTATTAGAATCTTAGAAATGCTTCATATGTCTACGTATAAATTATACCTCGTCTCAGGCCATTAATTTGGGGTGGGATGTTGTAAGTGGTATCATTAATCGTTGGGTCATATTTTATTTTGGGACAACCTGTCATGGTTTTATAGCCTTTGATTTGAAATTCATTTTGGTTAGTCAAAGATATGGGATGGTATCACGGATTATGAACATAAAGACATGAAATATAAAGTATAAAAAGTAATAAATAACCTATTTATGTTGTACTAGATGTTACCGGGGAGTTGGTCACATGAGTGTTTTGGAGACACTTATAGGAGTTGAAATCTCATTATCATGGGTTTATCCAATGAGAAGATCATGAAATGCATGGATAGAAATGAAATCCCACTAGGAGAACATATTTCATTTAAGGTATTAAATTATCATTTTGGGAAAAAATGTTGATTTTTAAAAGGTATTATTTTTTTCAAATGTATTATTTTGAAAATGACATAATAATGGTATTTTGAAAATTATATTATTTTCAAAAGAATGGAATTCTTACCAAAAATGTGTTTAAAATAGATATTTTGTAATATTTGGAAGGAATTATTTTTTTAGTTATAATATGGTAAATTCAAAATTGTTAAGAATATAGTTTCTTGATAGTGATACTTATGGTGTATTGTGTTTGTTATTAAAAATATCAACTGATAGGCGTCATATAAACTCACTGAAAGAGACTTCTCGGAATGCTATTGCACCTCATCCATAGGTGAACTAAAATCTAGTTTCGTGTATTATCATGGATCTTCAGGTCCTTGATAGATGGAACCATAGGGATAAAACAAGTAATGTGGATCATTAAATATATTTTAGGAGGCAAAATCCACTCATATTTTGTGGTGATTTGGTTCCCAAAAAATCATATGTGTGGATGAATAGGATGAATAAAATATTTGATTTCCTTGGCACACTAGAAGACCTTAAAATTATGTTTTAAATTTAAATAAAAGAATATCACATATGCTAGTGGTAGGATTTACTAGTTCAGACTAAATTAGAACAAGTAGTTATATGAGATGGTTTTGAAAAAAAATTAACAAACAATTCTATCTTTATATTTTCATTATATCAAGAATGACATAAATTTTTATCTTAAAGATTTAGAAGACCTCAGTGATATATTATGTGGCTAAAAATGTGAAGTTAGTCCAATATTCACCTGATTTTGCTGCTATTGCAACCTAGATGTCAGGAATATCTTATTCATCGATAAGTGAAGTGATTCAATTAATGATTATTATTCTTTGTATAACATATTATTTAGAAATAGACAATGGGAAGGTTCTAGAAGAAAATGACATCTTAGTTTATATTGTTATAGTAAGCATGATGATACCTATAGGGAATAGTGGGAATAATAGTGTTTGGAACAAAAAGAAGAAGGAAAACAATTTCCATGGTAGTGGGACGAATCAGAATCAGATGAATGGAATAGTGATTCATCCACCAAAACTGAAGATAATGTTTGGATATTTTCAATATAGTTCATTAGACCACATGATGATAAATTATATTTATCCACCTATTGCATTCCACATTTGGAACTCGATAGGGCATCTTCATCACTATTTTCATAGAGCTACATGTTCAGGCGTTTAGGACATATCTCAAGTTTAGAATATGATATATGCTTTGATGGGGAATTGGAAATAGGAATTCTATCATTAATAGAACTAAGTGAGGAATTGTCATTCAAGTAATTCCATGACTCATAAAGAAGATAAATCTTAATAAGGAAACAAATAAAAAATTATAAAGATTAGGAATTTATAGGGATCTAAGCATGTGATTGTGGAATATCAATATGGACTATTGAGGGAGAGTGGTATGATTATTTTAAATTATATACCTATAGAATCTTTTATTGATAATAGTAAATCCCATTAATCAATTTCTTCTCATATTATTATTTTTATGTTTTTTCATGATAAGATAATGTGTTCTATTTTGAAACTACAAAATCCTTTTAGACAAAGAGACTATCGATACATCATGTGTTAAGCATGTTCTATTTTTATTGATGAATACGTGTTGATATTGGATTTATATTTATTGAAATGGATTTATACTATATCATATTAGGTATGTATTATTTGGAAATGTTCAAAGATCACATTGATTATTATACATGAATGGTTAGTTTAATGACTACCATCAGTGTCGAGAGCCTTTTTATAGGAGATCTGAATTTAAAGGCAAGAGTAACAGACTTATTGGCCGCATTTTTATAGAAGATACCATATGATTTGGTAGCTTTCACATTGTAATCAATGGAAAAGATCAATAATTGATTTATTCATGAATTTATTGATCTGTTTCCTATAGTTTTCTTGGATAATTTCTCATGTTTTCCACCCATAATAGAAGTGGAGATTATGATTGATCTCCTCTTGAGGTAATGTCTTATTTAACTTCCATCTTATCGAATAACACCAATATAATTAATTGAATTAAAGTATTAGTTGGAAGATCTTAAAATAAATGTTTTCATTTGGCCTCACATATCGTTATGGGAAACAATGGGGTTTTGTGAAAAGGGTGGATGTAACTATTAAGTTATCTATGGAATATCATAAGCTAAACCAAGTAATGATAATGAATCACTACCCACTTAAAATAATATATTATCTATTAAATCAATTATGGGTAGCTCTATAGTTCTCTAAAATTGAATTGTGATTAGGATATCAAAATTTGTAGATTTAGAAAGAGGATATCCCAAATTCCTCTTTCAAAAGTATATATAGACATTACATGTAATTTTTTTTATTCATATTGGTATAATTAATTCATGACTAGTCTTTATGGATTTGATGAATAAAATATTTAAAAGTCATTTGTATTCTTTTGTGGTTGTTATTGTGGAAAAAATCTTATTTAATCAATGGAAAAGGTATGAGAATTAGTAACACATGGAAATAGTATTGTGAATCTTAATAGATCAACAATTTTTTCTAAAATTTCAATGTTTAAATTTTGGATAAAAGTCATATGTTTCACTAGAAACATAATATATTAAAATTTGTTTCTATGGATCCATAAAATATAGAATCTACTATATATGGACATCCTCAAAAAAATGACTTTGGGATACATAGTTTACTTCAATTCTATGGTTATTAAAGAAACATTTTAGATAAGTTTCCTGAATATCTTCCACAATGAAAAATTTGAAAAGGAAAACCCATTAATTTTAACATAATGTTTTATTTTAGAAGAATTTTCAAGATCTAGAGGCCTTTCATGCATATAAAATTATAATAATACTTCATGAAACTTGACAAGGGTATGTGTTGTATTTTGATTCTTAGAGATATAGATTTGGATGTGTTCTCAATCATGGATACGATGCTATTTCTTATGTCTCATGGTATTTAAAATTTCAAGAGAATAACTACCAAAAAAATGATTTAGATTTATCCGACATATTCTATGCTTTGAATACATGGAGTCATGACCTACATGGGAAAAAATTTACAGTTTTTACAGATCATAAGAGTTTGATAAATATTTTCTAAAAAAAAGACTTATACCTGAGTTAAATAATATGGATGTAGTATCTATAAATGTATGTTTTTGAATTTATGTATACAATAATTAAATGAAATTTTGAGCCATATTGATTAAGACTAAATTCATATAATTTGTTAGAAAATGAGGCTTTAGATTAGAGGCATTTGGTGTCTGTCATAGCTGAAATTTACTTGTAATTTGAAGAACGAGGTGAATTTTTTGTTTTAGTATTAGTTAATTTTTTCATGAAATTGTTTCATTGGTTAAATAGGAACAAAAATAAAATTCATATTGTGTTGTGATGAGGGTAAAACACAGTGGTTGGGAGGCAATTAAGGTGTAGAATATTGATTGGAGAAAAATTTTCTTCTTTTAAAATTGGATGGTCATACCTATGGCTTTTCAGGAAATCCATTATAAATCATTCCATAGTTTGAGATGGTTTGTTCATTCTAGAATTAAAAAAATTTTATATGTAAATGGAAAAACAATTTTTTTTGGTTAATATGAGATGAAAGGTGGATGTGTTGTTTTTTGAGATTTTTACTTTCTCAGTATGCCATGGAAGAGAATTATCGAACAATAATTAGGTTGCAGTCCTTAAATATTCATGTTTGGAAATGGGAGTAGATACCGATGGATACTGTAAAAGGTTTTCAATGAAAGGTTTGGGAACAAGATTCCATATAGTAAGTAGTTGATCTACTAATAAATTCAACTCCTCCCATCCCTATTCTTGAATATCATACAGTAGATGATTTTTCAAAATTTTATATATGAGAAGTGTTATAAAATCATGGAATACCAGTTTTGATAGTATTATAAAATGATCATAGGATTACATATGATTTTTTTGGGAAATCCTTATAGTGAGACCTTGGGACTCATTTGACCTTGAGTATGGAATATCCTATTTAGATGGATGGAAATGATGAATGGACAAAAAAATGGAAGACATAGTGTGGGCTTACAAAATGTTTTTTGGTGGTTCATGGGATGATCACATACCATTAGTAGAGTTCACGTACTATAATATTTATAAATATTTGAAACATATGGGTCCTTTTGATGTATTTTATGGGCATCCTTATCATTCTCCACTTTATTGGGCGGAAACTGGTGAGAATTCACTGGTTGGTTCGAGGTTTGTCGATGAAAAAATTGAGATGATTTAGTTGATTGTGAATAAAATTGATATGGATTAATGTTTTATAATATCACAGGCATATCATCATTGATATCCATTGTTAGAGATGAGTGATCTTGTTTTAGTGATAATCTCTCAAATTCCTGGGAATCATCATTTTCAGAGGATGGGAATGTTATCTCTTCAATTTTTAGAACCGTTTGAGATACATGAATGGATTCGTGAGGTGGAATTTAGGTTGGATTTTACAACATGGATCAGTACAGTGCATAATGTCTTTCATTTATGTTAGTAGAAAATGTATCAGCTTGATTCTGACATTGTGATTTGACAAGACAACATTCACCAAGATATGAATGCTTCATTGGTTTATATGTTAGTATTGATAGTGAATAGTAAATATAATTTCATTCATGAAAAAATCATCGTCAAATGTCGGTTTCATGGTAACATGGTTAGATTGATGAGGGAACATGGGAATGGGAGAAATAAATGGTTATGCAATAGCCCAAACATTTTTAGGAGAATTGAATTTTTCTACATTATGGGTATGGAAATGAAAATAGCGGGGAGAATTTATCACCCCAGGTTTCATGTCAACCATATATTATTTATTATAATTATTTAAATTTTTTAAGTGATATTTTGGTGGTCAGAGGACTTTTGGGATGATCTTTGAGATTTTCTAGAGGTTCATGGTTTGAGAAACTAATAATACCTTATTAAAACCCATCAAATGGGGGGAAGTGGGAGCTAGGTAGGTTCATAGTTAGGTGATCAATTTTCACAAACTATGAATCCCTATAAAAACCTTTCATTTGGGGATTTAGTATTTTTCACAGTTACCGAACATTTTTCCTAAGTGTGCACCCTAACCATGCATGGTTAAAAACAAAATCCTAAAATTTTGGATCTGAGTTTTAATTTATTATAAACCACATGTTTTTCTCTATTAAAAATCAAATAATGTTTTCAATATTCTCAAATGATATATAGATTATCCCCTTTGATTCATGATAAATTATTTGGTGAACAGTGGTGCATTCAAGGTTGAACTGTTTGGCATGTCCCTATTTTTGAGGGGATTTCTTAGATCTCTTCATTATCCATCTCTTGGATTCATTGATCAAGTCCTTTTGGTATATATATATATATATGATATTTTATTCCATTAAAGATTAATTATGGCCATTTTTAAGGTGGGTAATTAGATAAAATGTGGGGGTTTTGGAGACTCAACCCATTTTTGTTGAAGAATTGAGGTCGTTATACATTTGTGCCATATTTTAATAGGTAGGTGGATTCAATCTCAACAAATCTTATTAGAAAATAAAGGGTTAGCTTCAATTTTGTATTTTTTTATTTTTATTTAGAAATTTATGTTCAATTAATGGTAAAAACCCTATTTAGTATTGGTTTGGGGATTTTTGAAATTATTTTTTATGCAATGTTCTTTTTTATGGATTTGGAAATGATGATTTTTAAATGAAATTTTGTTTTGATTCATAGAACTGTATTGTTAATAATTTCACTAATAAAAGTAAGTTTAATTTGAAATGAATTTAAATGAATGATTTATTATTATTTTTTTGGAATAATGGTTGATGTTTTTTCATGTTCATTAGGGTGGATAAGTGTATGAAGTTTCCCCTATAATTTATGGGTTGTATAAGGGAATGAACTTTCCCAAAAAAGGCCCCCCCAAGTGGTGGCTTGGTTAAAGGATGTCTCCAAACTCATGCATATATGTAGGTCCATGTTTTCATGAATGATTAGATGTGTTGATTTTTTTAATGAAAGGGATTATACTAATTTTGGAATTGAGAAAATGATTTAAAGAGTTTTTTGGTTTCATTACATTAAAGTGGTTTGGGTTTGGATATTATTTTAATATGAAATATATTTTTCATAGAAACATCCTGTCTTTAATAAAATATGGGGTAAAGTTTTTTATTTAATTTTTTTATATAAATTTTTTATCATTTTATATCCTTGTGGTGTGAGTATGAAATCTATTTTGAAAAAAATACATCATTTCAATTTTCACCTAGTTATTGGGAATGTTGTTGCATTTTAAGATATTGTTTATTGATAAAAAGGTAAATTTGAGGTCTCACAGTTTTTTAGAAATTATTTAATATACATTGAAAATTATCATGATGTTGGATCATGTATCATATTTGTAGTTTATGGGTTAGTTTCATTAGAGTCTTTAAGCTTTTTTGGTTTTGTATTATGATTTGTAGTTGATGGTTATCTTTGTTTCTTCATGGTGCTCTCATATAGTTTCATTTAATTTGTTATACATTTAGTTTTATTACATTTATATCATGAATCAGGTTATAGTCATTTATTTGTTATCATCTTGTTTTATTTTATGTTTTTTAAAAGGGAAAATCATCCCTTAGTTGTAAAGGAATCCCTTGGATTTTTATTGATCCTATGGCATATTGGGGATGGAGCATAAGGCCAAGTAAAAAAATTATATTCCTTAATACAATGAGTATGTGTGAGATATTACATAATGTGACAATAAGTATAGTAACATGAATATGTATAATATTATCATGACTTTTTGGAATAGTAACTAGATCATTGAAATAGTATCCTAACATTTGAGAATAGTAACTTAACCATTGCGAATAGTAATTTACTATTGGTAATAGTAACCTTACCATTGGAATAATATGTTTACCAAAAAATACTGAACTAGGATATAGATAATATTTATTATAAATAATTTATGTAAATATAAATTTTACAATGAGAGAAAAATAAATAACATGATTAAAAAACTCGAAGAAAAAAATAAGAATTCTTTTAAAGTATTTGGTAAAAATCATAATTTTTATATTAAAAATTATGAACACGTATTTTAAAATTTTAATTTGATAAAATTATTTTCATTTTTTGTAACGCCCTGACCCCAGTTACCCAGAGTCGGTGCATTAATTACATAACATTGGCATGATCACAAGAAAGATCAAATCTCGAAAGACCGATTGGTTTAGTAGCCTTGGAAACACTAGATATATTCATAAGTTTTACATTACATCATCAAAATAAAAAAAACTACTACAACAACATATTGTCTCCATAGTCCACACTATTAACCCCTCATAATATCCCTGCAAGACATTCATAATTTACTTCTTCACATCCTGGGAAAATAAAACATAGAAAAGGGGTGAGCTCAAATGCCCAGTAAGGATAACAATATAGCGGAAACTTTCATAAATAAGAATAAACATTTAAGGCAATGTATAACTAAAACAAAAGCCTTTTAAACTTTAACTTCAACATAGTATGGCATAAATAAAATGAAATAATGCCATTTACTTATTCACATGGATATTCTACTAATCGAATAATCGCATGCAATATCAATAACCACTTTCATAATGATGGAATGCATAATGCCAGACTATCATAACCACATAGCCAAGGCCTCGTGCCAAGACTAAAAATAAGATTTTGCCAAGGCCTTGTGCCAAGACACTAGTTTGTCTCATGAGACCTACCGATGCATCGAGGAGCTATAGCGGGCTCCACCCATCACATATTAAGTCCAATGCATTCCCATATGAAAAGGTTTAAACATAACATAAACATTCGTATTAAAACTAGCATACGAAATGTCAATACTTTCACCATAAACCATGAATGGTATATAAAAAATAGCACATCCACAGTCAAACATATCACAAAACCTTCAATACAATATAAAAGTTTTGTATCATAATATATCATCCTCAAATAAGCGTAAAATCCATTAAAGGATGTTGACATAGATGAAATCAAAACTCTTTTTAAAGAAATACCTCTTTCTATTTTGAAATCATTTAAGAGACATATATTTATAAAATAAAACATTTTCTTTGAAAATATTCTTATAAGATTGTAAGGAAAGCTTTGACGATTTTATAACGGCGGAAAATAACCGCACCCGCCGTATAAGTTAAAAAAAACATTCTTATCTTAATTCTGTCGAAAAGGCTAAAAAGAACCTTGTTTGGAAAACGACGGAAAGATTCCCTTATAAACCTCTTATAAAAAGTCAAACAAGGGTATAAATGACTTTAACCCATATTATTTTAAATATTAAAAATGTTTTAAAATACATTTTGAAGA
Organism: Viscum album; assembly: GCA_963277665.1. Classification (NCBI taxonomy): domain Eukaryota; kingdom Viridiplantae; phylum Streptophyta; class Magnoliopsida; order Santalales; family Viscaceae; genus Viscum; species Viscum album. The sequence continues at coordinate 761,536,477 of OY728119.1, read as the reverse complement.
AACATGGATGTGGATGATAACGAGGTCCCAGTAGATAATTATGTATAAACAACCTCGGATAATGAAGAGATTGCGAAATAAACCCTTACCTTGAACTTTCCCTTAGTCGATGGTATGTTAACCTCCTGTATAATAATTAAAACATTGTTATTAAATTATACAATAATCATATACATCAATATGATATCATATATGATCTTTTAACATTGCTTTATTAATAATATCTTAGTATTATCGTCATTTCGGGTGATAATCGATTCGTTCTTCTTAAATATTTGGTTACGCAAGACATGTTTGTAATGGATAGATTATATCTTATTCATAATCATAATGATATTAACATTATTTTTAACCCTAAAATGAGAATAAGACTTGAATGGATACGATGGAGGATGGATCTCACCGTGTTCGTGGAGACGGTAGTCCGTACGTACGCACAAACGCTACTTCCATTTAATTTTTCATTTTAAAAGAATTGAATCCAAATGATACATAGGTATATTATTATTCCAGTATAATATAATATTTTATATATGTTACTTTTGTTCATTAACACCATTCTTTATACGTTCCATGTGTGGTATGAACGAGTCATATCATTTTAAGGGGGCGGTAGTCCGCACTTCCTCAAATGAAATTATCGTATGTATATACAACATGAAACGAATAATGGTATGAAATAAAATGGAATTACAGAAGCTTATATATAAAATATGTATCATTAATATCACACTTAATTACAGTGCCATCATAATGGCCACCATGAGAGGCGGTAAGATGTATTTGAACAATCATCGTTTCGTGAGGTGTTAGTTTTCCATTCACAGAAACATTATGTTGATCATCCATTAGATGGAGGTGTGTGTATGTGTAGTTCGAATACTTCTTATAAAAACATCCTAGTATATTGAGGATACTTTTTTTGTTACAAAAGAAAGGAAATAAAAAGAGTTTGGGGGTTGGAGAAGCAAAATAAATGAAAATAATTTAAGAGAAATCATTACCTTTAATTTAGGTAACTCACTTTGGTTGGAACCAAAGGACTTCTTGAAATGCTTTCTGCCTAAGGGGAAGCTTCAAGGAGGAGGAGAGGGATGTGGGGAGCTTATTTGGGTAGGGTTTGGACGAGCCAAGTGTCTTGAGAGGTGTGAGGAATGAGTAGAAGTGGTCTCCTTTTATAAGGGAGAGGAGGGGCTCTTTAGGAAAGAGTGAAAGTATTACTTTATAATATAATTATATTCGGTTTATAATCGTCCAAAAATCATTGAAGTCGAAGATAAGATGACTCATATTCTAAATAACATCAACCAATAAGAATTGTACAGGTTTTAGATAATATTTTAATCATTATAATCTTATTTATTTAAATGATTTATTAATGAGGTAAACATTGCATCATTATTGTGTCATTAATAATTTAAATTATATGATGTCTAAAAATTATAAATAAAATATCCTTATGTAGGAAATCGTTTTAGCTTTCTAATGAATATTTATAATCGAAAATCCAACATGTATAACCTTATGTAAAAATTGTTATTCTAAAAGATGTAAGCTTATGCCATTTTTATTTTTATTTTAACTTTATTAATATAATGTGTCCCTACCACATACAAGTGGCTCTAAGGGGTCCCCAAATTTACCCAAGGATGCCCATGGTCGGGTATGTGTCCACCAATAATGTTAGGACACGTTTTAGGGTAATTTTGTATTATTATAATATTATTTTTAACCCTTATTTACCGGATTTACCCTTTAACCATGGTAAATAAAATATTTACCGCAGTAATTATTCAAAATGTGTAAAAATAAAAGTTACCTATTTACATAATTTGGACTTCCTGATTCCAAATATGTAATCCATTTTTCCAAATTCAAAACACATAAGTGGCAGAAATTAATTTAAAATTAATTCCTGTTGTTAAAATAAAAAGCGTGTTTTTAAGAGATAATAACTATCAAAAGATTGACACTTGTTTATGTCTGGTTTAATTGTGAAATTATGTTCAATGACAAAAATTAAATTAAATGGTAAAAATATATTCTAAATATACTTTAAAACCACTCAAATTAATAATTTATCAATATTAATTATTTTGATTAAAAAAGTTGATTTTAATTAAAATTTAGTAATTTTCACTATTCATCAAAATATAAAAGTTATCCGAAAAGTACCAAAATTTCACCCTAGGCTAATTTCAATATTCTGAATCAAAAAATGAAGTCCATTTTGAAATATAAAATATATATGATTTCAAAAAGTAGGTATTACTATTCACAACGGCTAATTTAATTAGTTGCGGTGTGTGTTAGAACTCGAGGTTGCGTACAACACATGCTATCGCATTATTCGAAGGGAAACGTACCGTGGAAGCTTGGGGTGTTACATTTTTTAAGTCTGCAAGTCAAAATTTTTGTAGGGTGAATTTTTGGTCATTTTAGGAAATACTTCAATTTTTAGGTGAATAAAGAAAATATAGTTTTTCTGAAAACTAGTGTATCTAAAATTACATATTTCATTATTTAATAATGAAAATAAAGCATATATAACATGAATTTTATCCATTATATAATTTATTTCATAAATTATTCATTAAAATAGGATAAATATAAATTCTAGTCATAAAATTCAAATTCCAAATCCTAAAAATCAAAAGTATTACATTAAAATATTTTTTTTAATTTTTAGAAAGTCTATTTAATCGAACTAATGAATTAGAATTACAAAGAAAATTAATGTATTAAAATATATTTTATTCATTGAAACTTGTTTAATAATATAAATAAATTAGTATTACAGTGTTTTCCTTTGATATACTATTTTTTTCAATATGTTATTTTAAAAAATAGCCCTCTCCTAATGTTAAATGACCCCTCTCCCTTCCCATGTAAACCCAATCATACCACTTAATAAAAATCCAGAAATATTTCCAAAACCTCGCTCTAAATATCCTTAGAATACAAAGGGAAATTATGGTGAAATCCAACACGAATCACCATGGGATGTATAGTGTTGTACATCAAAAGATACACTGAATTGATAGTAAGTCTCTATTTACTCCTCCTTCCATCCTTTTTTCCTTTATTAATTTCCTCATTTTTTTCCAAAAAAACATACTATAGAAATATTTATTAATTACTTTAACTTTATATTAATGATTTTATCCTAATTTATTTATCGTATTTAGGAAAAATATAAATTTCATACATCTATTTCCCACTCTTTAATCAATGTCTCATCAAGGGTGGGTTAACCACATATAGAGACATTGGCAAGTAAATACTATTACAAAACATTATTTACTACTATATAAATTACATTTATCAAAATATAAATATCGAAGAAAAATTATAATTTTTTTTCAAATTAGTACCTTATAAAAAAAGAAGTTATTTAATATAATCGAAGGGCTATAATTGATAAATTGTGGGAATAATTTATAATAAATCAACTTTGGTAAATGATAAAATTAATCAATAATAATTATTCATGAGGCGCAAAATTAATTATATAATGTGGGAATAAAGGTAAGGGGATTCTCAAACCGAACTCCTTTTCCATAAGTTATATCTCTTTCACAAAATATCTTGTTTGAATAATCCATTAATTTTTTCTAAATATAATTTTATCATTATTACTTTTTTTGGTGACATATATGTTTCCTAAATGATTATATAAAATATATAATTTTTTTTTGAAATAACTCTTCTTTTCAAAAACACATCTTTGACTCCACTTGAGTTGTTTCTTATTCACTAAAGAATTTTGATTTTCAAACCAAGTATGATATTTTTTCTTTTTCATTTAGGTAATCCCATGATTATTCATGGTATCTTGAGTGATGAAATATTTATGAAATGCACTCATTTCCATGGGTTATTTCATGTCTATGATTAAAATATGTTCTATGTGGAATGCATGATTATGTAAATATTATGATGTGATGGGTGGGATTGAAAAAATATATCCATCCAATGAATGGGTTAAAGTGATGTATCTAATTGAATAATGTGTATTAGGAATGGAAATAGTTTTATATTTGTTCATTTCAATTATGTTATGATTATTAAAATACATTATGTGTGAACATGATTCTACATTTGTTCACAACTTTGTATATTATTTGACCTCTGTGACATGATATTTCATTTTTATGTATTTCCCCATTCTATTACTTTATCTCATGTTTCTATCATGTTGTTTACCTTGATAATATAATTATGATTTTGTCATGACCCTTATTTTCAGCCATGTTATAATTATTCATGTACATTATTCATCCTCTTATTGGGTTTAATGTCACCCCATTCATTGATGTATATCATCAAGTGATTACATCCACTATCAATAACATTTGGGTAATTAAGAATATATGAAAGAAAGAATTAGTTAATTTTTATCCTTTATTTGGTAAAGGTTATGTATGTACCTAATTAAATACACTAAAATTGTTGATACTAAATTTTTATATCCATTATGAATGTTTGTCTTATAAATGAATTAATATTCTAGTATGAAAAACTATAGTTTCTATATCTTCCATAATCGAGGTATGAGACAGTTTATCTTAATAAATATATCTGGTGTTTAATCCTTCTTTGTGGAAAGGGGGTTTTATTAATGAGTTTGAATTTATGTATATACAGTTATCCATAATATTTCTTCTATTTCTAATAAAATACTGTTTTTTATATTTTAAAGTCACATAACTCAAAACTATACATTCTGGGTGGTGATTGGTTTCATTGAGAAGGGAATGAGATTTCATAAGTTCTATTGGGTATGGTTCCTATCATTAGAATCATAAACTATTTGGTTTGTTGAATTACTAGGTATTATTTTTAAATTCATTTGGAAATGACATATATTAGTCAAATTATCCATTGCAAATAGAGGTCAAGCCTCATGAAGACATACTAAAAATCATTCTTATATTTGAAATTAGAGTCATCATAGATTGATCTTCCCTTGACCCATTAATATGAAGTGAAAAATAATTACTGCTCATGAGATTTATTACCACAATTTCTACTAATACGGGAATGAATTCGATACACACATAGAGGTTAATTCCCTTTTAAATTTTAAATCAAACCATGATATGGAATTTTGAATACACACTAAGGTTTCCATGCCTGGGGGAATCTCTAACTACTAGTGATCAGAGGATGGAAAATCCTTTTGACCTTATGATTCATTATCGATTTGAGTAAAAATGGATAGAAACTGCGCAGACTCAAAACATATGGACATGGGGTATTTGAATTTAAGAAATAGTAATGAGCTATTTTATATGACTCTAGGTCCTTATAAAGGTGCCCTCCATATATTACTTGTAGAATAAATCATAGTCCTCATAGTTTAATTGGTGTGTGTGGGTATTGATATTTGTCTTCTCAAATAGGTAACATTCTCTAGAGGGGTATGCGTGACATGAATTATTTGTTAGGGGGCCTATTAATGACATTGTGTACATGTTAGGGATGTATGATTGGAATGTAAGTGTTTTATACAAGACATGTTTTAGGATTTCTGGACATTACCTTGTCATTTTCCTAATATATCTGGGGATTTTTGTAGGAAATGCCAGATGTGTCTATCATGTGATTTAGATGACTTCTCTAGGGTATCCTTTAGGGATAGATAGACATGTTAAGGGACCCTATGAATAATCAATGAAGACACATCTACATGTGTCTCATGATTAGGGATGGCTTGTTTGAAGTCTGCAACATGGTCTGGATGTCATGTCTAGATGACATTTCATGACATGGATATTACATTTGGAGGAATTTTAAGGATGTCAATAACATGTTAGGATGACCTCAAATAACATGGATGATATTTGTAGGGTACTGCACATGAATTGGAGGATATATCTAGAGGACTTCTTGTAACATGGATGAGATGTCTCAAGGACCTCACTTGACTTGGATGAAATTTCTAGGTGATGTCCAATGAGCTAGATAAGTCAGGATAATTTCATAACACCATCACATGAATATTTGATTATTCTTAATCATGTCAGAGTAATATTATTTCCAAGATTTATTTCATATAATTCTTTAATGTTGGTTCGGATTTAGATTTTTGGGACCTTGAGTGACCATGTCAATATGTTTAAACTCCTTTATATAATTTGGATGGTGTATAATAAGTCCTTAATGTGAACAATATAATGATCTGGATAATCATATATACATGTCACATAATCTTTTACATCACCCCCCCCCCCATTTTACAAATTTGAAGTCCCAAGATATTTTATGGATTTTCAATCCATGATGTCCACTCTCAAATCTATGATCCCATGTGTTTATTTTTTCTAGGAGTTTTTATTAACCTATTTACCCCAATTAAATGAATCCTTTCATATATAGTGTATCCTATATTTGGCCTTGTGTTTTGGGAGAATCATGTTTTTTTTCATGAACATTTTATCGGGCATCCATGTTTTCATTAATTTGTTTCCAAAAAACACCAACTACAAAATCATTTGATAATTTACAAATTTATTGTTTCTAGGACATCTCAAAGGTCTTTAACACAATAAAATTTACATGTAAATTCCCATTATGAGATCAATATAACATGTTAGGAAGAGATTAGTAGATCAAGACACATGTCAAAGAGACATTGATGTGATTGATGATGATTTTTATAGGGATCTTCATGTGGTCGAGTCAACTCATCAGAGGGACATATCATGAAATCTAAGATAAATATTATTTTTGTAAGGGTAACTAATTTTTAATATTTTAATTTTCTATATTCCAAGAAAATATATTTTTATACATTTGATGATCATATGGGGACCTCATGATAAAAAACGGATCACAGAACTGCATGTGGTCACTTTCAAGGATGGCCACCCCACTAGTTTTTTTATTGTAATGGATGTCACATGATAAAATGGATTCATCTTAGGTCCATCAAATGATAAATTTAAAATACCAAAATTATTTCACATGACACTACTCATAATCTACTTAGGACCTCATTTTACTGTTTAACTAATCTAGTGTGCTATATAAACCCTTCATGTGTATGTCAACATAACTATCATTGTATGGTAATTACACATTTTTTGGTTTTTTTTATAAGGGTATTTGGGTGATTTTCAAGTGTTTTTTGGTTAACATGACTCTGAATAAAAGAAATCATTTGGAATATTGTGCAAGATCATAATGCTTAGTCTAATGGGACTCACATGATGAAGCGAGATATCTGATGTGGATTTGTATGATTAGAAGGACAAATCAAATACATTTACCATGAGTAGTATTAGATCACTTGAATTGTATAATTTTATCATGTAAAAATCATGGGGTCATAATAACACATGTCTTCTTGGGTCAGATTGTTCATGGGATCCCCCCACCTAATATTAATGTATCCATCCTACTATTTACTATCTTTTGTAGATAAAATAATATATATTATTTTTCTATTTTTTCATTAAAAAAATTACAATGATCATTTTTTTACAATTAATAAACCACCCCCTCATGAAGAATTTGTTCTGGGTAAATTAACTTGGTTATGATGAATGTAAATACTCGTATATGTACTTTGGGTTTCCCTTAGTCTGTGTTCTAAAAGAAATCAAAATTCATGGTTATCATTGGTATTCTATGGGGAATATAATAAATAGGGGATAGATGGGACATCAATTTAATCTTTAAATCATACCTCTAAATCACTCATAACCTCATGTATCTTGTTATTTATTTTCAAGACCTTCTTACAAGTAAAATTCATTCAACCTAACCATGTGATCTCATCATATTACTACCCCATATGAATGAATTTATTAATCAATCAATGAATTTATCAACTACAATTTTATCAGGTTGTGCTACAGATATTTTATATTGGGGATATCTTCTATACATATCATGATCCAACAAGGATTTATCAAATGATCACATGATCATTGAGAAACTCAAATGACATTTATATAGTCATTTGATCATGAGGAACAAAATTAGATCAAGTGATCACCAGGTGTTTCATGGGTCACACACTTCATCAGTCAAGTGATAGGTAGTGAGAATGTGAAACCTTATATTGTTCAAATGACCTTCATAACATTTCCTTTTATTCATGATTCATTTAACTAATTACATTTTCAATGATTTCACTACATAAAATTTATGATTCATACTCTTTTCTAGATGGCTTTCAGTTCAAAGGCAACTTTTAATGCAGTCTGCCGTAGGGATATGATTTTTTGGAATTGCAATATCGTCCTTCAATACAATGTTCTTACTATCAATGATTTTTTTAAAGGGATTCATCTGGTAGGAATTTGGAACTACCATCTATCACAAATGTTTATTTTGTATAGATTTGTTCTTACAAATGCTACTATTATTCCTTTACCCAACAACAAAATTCCATCTCATTGGTTAAAAACATCCCTCAGTTGAATCCAAATAAAAATATCTTATGACAATTAATTGATCATTGAACTGACCTAGTGGTTTTATTATATAAACTCTAACTCCCATCTGGTTCTAGATGCTCTAAATCTCACCCATCAAATGATTTCATTGAGTTACTCAAAAATACCTGTCTATTAGTTTATTGTGTACCATCATTCAGAATTCATCATATTGTTTGTTATCCATTATTTTATTAAAACTAACTCATTTTATCAGTCTCATTACTATGAATGGATCTTCTTTTGGGATATTTACCGGTAGGGATGATTATCTCTATTGGGGGAGATTTATGATGAATTTCTTTCTATTTAAGATGAATAAACCATGGTGCGATACGTGGTCAATATTTCAATGGAGAATAAAATAAAGAAGGAATTGATACTATACTCACTCATTTCATTCATGGGTTGGATTAACATATTACATCAGTATAGGATGAGTTTTCCAACCACTATACTCCCTCTTCGATGAGCTTTACAAAAATTTCAAGACAATGATGGCTTATATTGGTCCATTAAAGATACTAGAGATAATACATCATGGGGATATTGTGTGAGACCAAAGGAATCACTAATACATCGGTTAGAAGGGGGTTTTATCAATGTTTTAATGGATTTATTCTCCTAACTGGGATTTCTTAGTTGGTAATTTAATTTGGTATATTTTTTATGGAAGCATGATCAGATGGGTGGAAGATTCTTAATGTAGCCATACAGAACGTTTCCCAACTTTATCAGCTCCTCATTCGTATTAAATATGGTAACATAATCTATTTGATTTTCATGAATTTCCAATTTTTAAATGGATGGATGTGAGACACATTCTAGGTTTGAGAACATCAGAAAACTACTGATATCTATCATTATTCATTCCATCATAATCTAATGTTAGCGTGTAGGTTCTAGGTATTTCCATTATGCCTCAATGAGGTTTTTTATATGTTGAGAATACATGACCATTTAAACCACATTCCCTATGATGATCCTACTAGGATAATTATTGATTATGGTAGTATAAATATAAAAAAGATGATATATATATTCTAACTCTAGATTGGTGTTATTTTATATCATGTAAATGAGCTGATTATCAGTGATCCATATAAACTATATGAATTCTCTCACTAGTTTTTCTATATTTAAATGGTTTCTTCTTTTACCTTAGTCAGTGTTTGGGGATAACAACATACTTAAATCATTTTACAATTATTCATATGCTGGTTCTTGATGGTGTAAATGATTAAATCATTCTTCCTCCTATTGATTCCTCTATCTTTTTATCTTACAAAAATTCCCTTGCTTGGGTAGAAGTTCTCCCATGTAGTGTATTGTATTAACTAACAGATTTATCTACAACTAATTTATAAATATAGAACCTACACATCCATTAGACCCTTATATATATATATATCTACAACTGATTTATTAAAGACATGGGTGTTCCGATAAGGATGTTCTCTCATCATAGTGATAAACCTCCCAACTGGATTATAATGTTTTTAAGAGTGTAATCCTTCAATGCAAGTGACAGATGATGTATTGGATGTAAGAGAAATTACTGAGAATCCTTCCATTTTTTACTCATTGGATAGGTAGATCCCTCCACAAATGGAACTGATACAATTATGAATGATTTTAAATAAAATAAAAACACTAATTATCATGACTCCTTTAGATAGCATTTTTGATCATGAGGAAAATATTCTATATCACTTTCATGATTTGGGATTTAAAGGCTTTGTCATTAAATAATGACATTATATCATGTTTTATATAGTTTTAATTTGTAATAATAGGCCATAAATTGGGGGGGGGGTTGTATGTTTTTATTATAGGACTCCTCTATTCCAATTAATAAGAGAGGCTATGTAGGTTCTTAAACTGTGATATCATGAAATATCTCATATATGCACCCATAAGGATGACATTACTATGTAGATAGCATACAATGAGTATACCAAAACATTATCAAAGTCCCTTCATCTGATTTCAACATCCTTATTAGTTATCACTTAGAATAGAGGAAATGATTTATCATTTTTTTACTATCTTCACCCCATGTGGATTGAAGATGAAATGTATAAAATATAACATCAACATAAAATGGATAAATTACTAGAGACTCAAGTTGAATTGTACACACATTGGTGAATAAATTTTATCTTTATCAAGATAAAATGAGTTTCATTTTTTTATTTAATTCTTTGAAGAGGATATGGAATGTGGATATTAGTCATTCCTCTTAACATTATTGGTGAGTATATATTTTTAACAATACATGTCATGGTTTGAATTTTTTTCATTCATGATGTATATTTAATTTCACCAAATTTATATCATATGGATAATCAATGATAATCATAATTTTTATAATAGCAAGTTTACCCAGATGCATTTATTTTAATTCTTGAATAATAATAGTATTTCATAAACAAATATCTATAAATTATTAAATTAATTATCATATTAATTGATGTTTCTTCTCTAGTGATTCCTGTATCACCCAATTTAAACGGATGAATTTGACAAACATATACCATAGATCAAATGTTCTCAAATTTGAAAACTATAAAACTCACAAAGTTAGGATTGATTTATTTTTTCCTATGAAAAATAATGAATCATTATATCTTAGAATATATAATTTTTACTTCGACCTAACTATTTCCTAAGAATAATATGTGGAAATTGTGCTAGGCATGGGCATTTATTTTTCACAATACACACTTTTATGGTTTTTAACCTGACATGATTTATTCTTTTCCATTTTATATGGTCTCAATATATCTTGGATCACAAAAACATCATGTCCTACTAGTGGAGAATCAAAATTTTTCCAAGGTACCATTTATTGTTCAAAACTATGATAGAATTGTACCTCTTTCATTAGGCTATTTGAGGTATTTAGAGCTTTACTGTATCGATAGTCTACTCTTATATTAATTAGGCCATCTATTGATGTAGTTTATGGTCATTTAGCTAAAACTATATTATGTTATAGTTTAGGATCCTCTATCTCAAAACTTATATTGTTCTACATTATGGTCTTCAATATAATCCATTATATTTATATATTTTAGGGCCTTATATTTTAAAACTTATATTTTTATAGTTTATTTTTTTGAACCATCTATTTCTATAGTTTCTGGGATGTTATATTGAATATTCTATTGGTACTAAAGGATGAGTATTTAGGAAGGTTTAGAGAGCCCTATATCCTTGGTATAATTGTGATGAACAAGTTTCCATGATGGGATATGATACCTGATATTCCTAATTGATAATCAAAATAATGAATATTTTGGGAGGGTTTTGACACCTTGAATTCTTGTAGAAATCATGAAGGGGTAATTATTATGACTAGTTGTGATGTAATAAATCCTAAACTATATTTGTATTGGTGTATATTAAAATATTTATCAAACTATGTCTATATGGTCATTTTGAATGTGGTTTTAATAAATAATGTTTCATGAATCCTAAAATGATGAATACAAATTGGGGATGATAAGTCAGGGATGACCAAATAAATATTTTATGTGATGAATTCTTCCATGGTGTTGCTGGGGCTGATGAGGATTATTGTTCCTTTATGTTAATTAGGATATTCGACTAGTTTGTGGGATATATCCCATTATGTATACTCCAATTTAAATTTTATTCATGGTAAAGATAAGGGTATCCCTACACCTTTACATTTTATTTTAATGGTTTTTGAAGATTTCTTCCATTGGATGAAGAATTTGGATATAGAGAATAGAGATATCAAATAATGGGTTTTCAACTATAGGATAGTTTAGTTTATTGATGGGAATCTCAAACACTATTCCATGTGGATTTTAGTGAAATGGTTTTAACCAAAAAAATGTTGTGTAATAGAATATATCATTATTTTGTTAAGAAAATTTAAAATAAATAGCGATGTAACATCAAGTATGTTTAATCCTATTGAATAATCATGTTATGTCAATTGTAAATAACGATCTATAAATAATTGAGTTATCTTGAGGTGGAAAATACTAGGTATAGTTCAACCATTAATAATGGAAGAATCCCATATTTTATAAATTCAGTACAATAACTCATAGATTTAAGGGAGCCTATCCTCTAGGACAAAGCATCCTCTAGGAACAAGATCTTTACTATGGTGTCAATTCACAAGAGAATCCTGTAAGGTTTATTTTGGATTAGCTATTACATTTTACCAATTTTCTATGGGGAGGTACCATGTTCTTAGGATCACATGGTCCACGGGGTTTAATAGAGTATCATAAAATTATGGAATTTGTTGTATGAGCTTTGAGATCAAATACATGAAGCTGTTTTAGGGAAATTGTTATATTAAAGAAGGTTTAGATTACCCAAAATGTTGGTTCTACACCCACTGAATATATTTTGTGGGGAGGGAATAAGAAAAATAACTTATTTAGAATTTTCTATGAATAAAGTGTCTTGTGATAATTGATTATATTTTACATGGTCTACAAGATAGGCCCATGAAATATATTCCTTCTTTGGTTCTTCGATAACATTTCCCTAAACTCTAAAGATGATGAGTTTAGTAAATGTAGACTTTAATTTTTCTCAAACCCTACTTTGAGTGGTTTTATACATAACAGTTTTATATTACATTCACTATAATATTAGGGTCACATGACTTAAACCATCAATGTATAAAGTTCATGGTCACACTGTTTTCACCAAAGTTCATGTAGTTTATAATCATGATGCATATGGACATGGAATATAGGGAAAGATACCCAATATCAAAATTACAATAATTAGGGTAAATAATGATCAAATATCCATTTTTTGGGTGATAAAAATGTTTTAAATAATGGCTCAAGGTTATAGGGTAATGAAAAATGGTATTAGAAAATCACATGGAAAAAAATTGTGAACCTCCCTGAAGTGACAGGCTCCTCTATGATGATATTATGGATAACAAGGATCAATGGGACATACCTCTAGGACCAAGATTATAATTTTTTTACTTGTCTAAGTCCTATATAGAGATCAACATTTTTCAGGGTCAACTATGATGATATTTTATTCTCTGTAGGGGTCGTGAAAGGTCTATGGAAACCTGAAAGAATCAAAAAAATTAATTGTGATTTATGCATTGGGTTGATTAACATATGATATTAGAAAAATTCAACCCTTTTAAAAAGGGAAAAAATATTATTCTCAAATAATAAGAAGTACTTATTTTTGATGGTTTGATAATTTTGACATCATTTTGGGGGTTAATCAATTGTGAAGTTTAATATTATGTTGTGAGGTTATAGGAACTGACATAAAAAGTTGAAATATATCCTTAGGGTAACATTACACTAGTCAAGGAAATTTATATATATGAAATAACTTTTATCCATGAAAAAACTTATTAATGAGATGCCATATACTAGAACCCCTCATTAAATGATTTCTCTCATGTGCAAGAAGTCCATACACATATATGAATCGTACATCAGGAGAGAGAGTTTCATTGAATTGGACCTTTTTAAACGTATATATAATAAATTTTTTTATGAATGGTCTTCCCTAGTCTTGTATATTCACATTTTTATGGTGGGAATCATGCCATAGTACACTCTTTTAAGAAGTTATATTCTCATAGATCATACTCTTATACAGAGGAGAGAAGCATTCTATTTTGGTGGTCAGAGGACTTTTGGGATGTTCTTTGAGATTTTCTAGAGGTTCATGGTTTGAGAAACTAATAATACCTTATTAAAACCCATCAAATGGGAGGAAGTGGGAGCTAGGTAGGTTCATAGTTAGGTGATCAATTTTCACAAACTATGAATCCCTATAAAAAAACCTTTCATTTGGGGATTTAGTATTTTTCACAGTTACCGAACATTTTTCCTAAGTGTGCACCCTAACCATGCATGGTTAAAAACAAAATCCTAAAATTTTGGATCTGGGTTTTAATTTATTATAAACCACATGTTTTTTCTCTATTAAAAATCCAATAATGTTTTCAATATTCTCAAATGATATATAGATTATCCCCTTTGATTCATGATAAATTATTTGGTGAACAGTGGTGCATTCAAGGTTGAACTGTTTGGCATGTCCCTATTTTTGAGGGGATTTCTTAGATCTCTTCATTATCCATCTCTTGGATTCATTGATCAAGTCATTTTGGTATATATAAATGATATTTGATTCCATTAAAGATTAATTATGGCCATTTTTAGGGCGGGTAAATAGATAAAATGTGGGGGTTTTGGAGACTCAACCCATTTTTGTTGAATAATTGAGGTCGTTATACATTTGTGCCATATTTTCATAGGTAGGTGGATTCAATCTCAAAAAACTCTAATTAGAAAATAAATTCTTAGCATCAATTTTGTATTTTTTTATTTTTATTTAGAAATTTATGTTCAATTAATGGTAGAAACCCTATTTAGTATTGGTTTGGGGATTTTTGAAATTATTTTTTATGCAATGTGCTTTTTTATGGATTTGGAAATGATGATTTTAAAATGAAATTTTGTTTTGATTCATAGAACTGTTTTGTTAATAATGTCACCAATAAAATTAAGTTTCATTTGAAATGAATTTAAATGGATGGTTTTTCATTATTTTTTTGTAATAATGGTTGATGTTTTTTCATGTTCATTAGGGTGGATAAGTGTATGGAGTTTCACCTATAATTTATGGGTTGTATAAGGGAATGAACTTTCCCAAAAAAGGCCCCCCCAAGTGGTGGCTTGGTGAAAGGATGTCTCCAAACTCATGCATATATGTAGGACCATGTTTTCATGAATGATTATATGTGTTGATTTTTTTAATGAAATGGATTATACTAATTTTAGAATTGAGAAAAGGATTTAAAGAGTTTTTTGGTTTCATTACATTAAAGTGGTTTGGGTTTGGATATTATTTTAATATGAAATATATTTTTCATAGAAACATCCTGTCTTTAATAAAATATGGGGTAAAGTTTTTTATTTAATTTTTTTATATAAATTTTTTATCATTTTATATCCTTGTGGTGTGAGTATGAAATCTATTTTGAAAAAATACATCGTTTCAATTTTCACCTAGTGATTGGGAATGTTGTTTCATTTTAAGATATTGTTTATTAATAAAAAGGTAAATTTGAAGTCTCATAGTTTTTTAGAAATTATTTAATATACATGGAAAATTATCATGATGTTGGATCATGTATAATATTTGTAGTTTATGGGTTAGTTTCATTAGAGTCTTTAAGCTTTTTTGGTTTTGTATTATGATTTGTAGTTGATGGCTATCTTTGTTTCTACATGGTGCTCTCATATAGTTTCATTTAATTTGTTATACAGTTAGTTTTATTACATTTATATCATCAATCAGGTTATAGTCATTTATTCGTTATCATCTTTTTTTATTTTATGTTTTTAAAAAGGAAAAATCATCCCCTAGTTGTAAAGGAATCCCTTGGCTTTTTATTGATCCTATGGCATCTTGGGGATGGAGCATAAGGCCAAGTAAAAAAATTATATGCCTTAATATAATGAGTATGCCTGAGATATTACATAATGTAATAATAATTATAGTAACATGAATATGTAAAATATTATCATGACTTTTGGGAATAGTAACCAGATAATTGAAATAGTATCCTAACATTTGAGAATAGTAACTTAACCATTGCGAATAGTAATTTACTATTGGGACTAGTAACCTTACCATTGGAATAATATGTTTACCAAAAAATACTGAACTAGGATATAGATAATATTTATTATAAATAATTTATGTAAATAGAAATTTTACAATGAGAGAAAAATAAATAACATGATTAAAAAACTCGAAGAAAAAATAAGAATTCTTTTAAAGTATTTGGTAAAAATCATAATTTTTATATTAAAAATTATGAACACGTATTTTAAAATTTTTTTTTGATAAAATTATTTTCATTTTTTAAGTCTGCAAGTCAAAATTTTTGTAGGGTAAATTTTTGGTCATTTTAGGAAATACTTCAATTTTTAGGTGAAGAAAGAAAATATAGTTTTTCTGAAAACTAGTGTATCTAAAATTACATATTTCATTATTTAATAATGAAAATAAAGCATAAATAACTTGAATTTTATCCATTATATAATTTATTTCATAAATTACTCATTAAAATAGGATAAACATAAATTTTAGTCATAAAATTCACATTCCAAATCCTAAAAATCAAAAGTATTACATTAAAATATTTCTTTTTAATTTTTAGAAAGTCTATTTAATCAAACTAATGAATTATAATTACAAAGTAAATTAATGTATTAAAATATATTTTATTCATTGAAACTTGTTTAATAATATCAATAAATTTGTATTACAGTGTTTTCCTTTGATATACTATTTTTTTCAATATGTTATTTTAAAAAATAGCCCTCTCCTAATGTTAAATGACCCCTCTCCCTTCCCATGTAAACCCAATCATACCACTTAATAAAAATCCAGAAATATTTCCAAAACCTCGCTCTAAATACCCTTAGAATACAAAGGGAAATTATGGTGAAATCCAACACGAATCACCATGGGATGTATAGTGTTGTACATCAAAAGATACACTGAATTGATAGTAAGTCTCTATTTACTCCTCCTTCCATTATTTTTTCCTTTATTAATTTCCTCATTTTTTTCCAAAAAAACATACTATAGAAATATTTATTAATTACTTTAACTTTATATTAATGATTTTATCCTAATTTATTTTTCGTATTTAGGAAAAATATAAATTTCATACATCTATTTCCCACTCTTTAATAAATGTATCGTCAAGGGTGGGTTAACCACATATAGAGACATTGCCATGTAAATACTATTACAAAACATTATTTACTACTATATAAATTACATTTATCAAAATATATATATCGAAGAAAAATTATAATTTTTTCCAAATTAGTACCTTATAAAAAAAAGAAATTATTTAATATAATCAAAGGGCTATAATTGATAAATTGTGGGAAAAATTTATAATAAATCAACTTTGGTCAATGATAAAATTAATCAATACTAATTATTCATGAGGCGCAAAATTAATGATATAATGTGGGAATAAAGGTAAGGGGATTCTAAAACCGAACTCCTTTTCCATAAGTTATATCACTTTGACAAAATATCTTGTTTGAATAATCCATTAATTTTTTCTAAATATAATTTTATCATTATTAATTTTTTTGGTGACATATATGTTTACTAAATGATTATATAAAATATATAATTATTATTTTTGAAATAACTCTTCTTTTCAAAAACACATCTTTGACTCCACTTGATTTGTTTCTTATTCACTAAAGAATTTTGATTTTCAAACCAAGTATGATATTTTTTCTTTTTCATTTAGGTAATCCCATGATTATTCATGGTATCTTGAGTGATGAAATATTTATGAAACCCACTCATTTCCATGGGTTATTTCATGTCTATGATTAAAATATGTTCTATGTGGAATGCAAGATTATGTAAATATTATGATGTGATGGGTGGGATTGAAAAAGTATATCCATCCAATGAATGGGTTAAAGTGATGTATCTAATTGAATAATGTGTATTATGAATGGAAATGGTTTTATATTTGTTCATTTCAATGATGTTATGATTATTAAAATACGTTATGTGTGAACATGATTCTACATTTGTTCAAAACTATGTATATTATTTGACCTCTGTGACATGATGTTTCATTTTTATGTATTTCCCCATTCTATTACTTTATCACATGTTTCTATCATGTTGTTTACCTTGATAATATAATTATGATTTTATAATGACCATTATTTTCAGCCATGTTATAATTATTCATGTACATTATTCATCCTCTTCTTGGGTTTTATGTCACCCCATTCATTGATGTATATCATCAAGTGATTACATGCACTATCAATAACATTTGGGTAATTAAGAATATATGAAAGAAAGAATTAGTTAATTTTTATCTTTTATTTGGTAAAGGTTATGTATGTACCTAATTAAATACACTTAAATTGTTGATACTAAAATTTTATATCCATTATGAATGTTTGTCTTATAAATGAATTAATATTCTAGTATGAAAAACTATAGTTTCTATATCTTCCATAATCGAGGTATGAGAGAGGTTATCTTAAAAAAAATATCTGGTGTTTAATCCTTCTTTGTGGAAAGGGGGTTTTATTAATGAGTTTGAATTTATCTATATACCTTTATCCATAATATTTCTTCTATTTCTAATAAAATACTGTTTTTTATATTTTAAATTCACATAACTCAAAACTCTACATTCTGGGTGGTGATTGGTTTCATTGATAAGGGAATGAGGTTTCATAAGTTCTATTGGGTATGGTTCCTATCATTAGAATCATAAACTATTTGGTTTGTTGAATTACTAGGTGTTATTTTTAAATTCATTTGGAAATGACATATATTAGTCAAATTATCCATTGAAAATATAGGTCAAGCCTCATGAAGACATACTAAAAATCATTCTTATATTTGGAATCAGAGTCATCATAGAATGATCTTTCCTTGACCCATTAATATGAAGTGAAAAATAATTACTGCTCATGATATTTATTTCCACAATTTCTACTAATACGGGAATGACTTCGATACACATATAGAGGTTAATTACCTTTTAAATTTTAAATCATACCATGATATGGAATTTTGAATACACACTGAGGTTTCCATGCCTGGGGGAATCTCTAACTACTAGTGATCAGAGGATGGAAAATCCTTTTGACCTTATGATTCATTATCGATTTGAGTAAAAAAGGATAGAAACTGAGCAGACTCAAAACATATGGACATGGGGTATTTGAATTTCAGAAACACTAATGAGCTATTTTATATGACTCTAGGTCCGTATAAAGGTTCCCTCCATATATTACTTGTAGAATAAATCATAGTCCTCATAGTTTAATTGGTGTGTGTGGGTATTGATATTTGTCTTCTCAAATAGGTAACATTATCTAGAGGGGTATGTGTGACATGAATTATTTGTTAGGGGACCTATTAATGACATTGTGTACATGTTAGGGATGTATGATTGGAATGTAAGTGTTTTATACAAGACATGTTTTAGGATTTCTGGACATTACCTTGTCATTTTCCTAATATATCTGGGGATTTTTGTAGGAAATTCCAGATGTGTCTATCATGTGATTTAGATGACTTTTCTAGGGTATCCTTTAGGGATATATAGACATGTTAAGGGACCCTATGAATAATTAATGAAGACACATCTACATGTGTCTCATGATTAGGGATGACTTGTTTGAAGTCTGCAACATGGTATGGATGTCATGTCTAGATGACATTTCATGACATGGATATTACATTTGGAGGAATTTTAAGGATGTCGATAACATGTTAGGATGACCTCAAATAACATGGATGATATTTTTAGGGTACTGCACATGAATTGGAGGATATATCTAGAGTACTTCTTGTAACATGGATGAGATGTCTCAAGGACCTCACTTGACTTGGATGAAATTTCTAGGTGATGTCCAATGAGCTAGATAGGTCAGGATAATTTCATAACACCATCACATGAGTATTTGATTATTCTTAATCGTGTCAGAGTAATATTATTTCAAAGATTTATTTCATATAATTCTTTAATGTTGGTTTGGATTTAGATTTTTGGGACCTTGAGTGACCATGTCAATATGTTTAAACTCCTTTATATAATTTGGATGGTGTACAATAAGTCTTTAATGTGAACAATATAATGATCTGGATAATCATATATACATGTCACATAATCTTTTACATCCAACCCATTTTACAAATTTCAAGTCCCAAGATATTTTATGGATTTTCAATCCATGATGTCCCCTCTCAAATCAATGATCCCATGTGTATATTTTTTCTAGGGGTTTTTATTAACCTATTTACCCCAATTAAATGAATCCTTTCCTATATAATGTATCCTATATTTGGCCTTGTGTTTTGGGAGAATCATGTTTTTTTTCCTGAACATTATATCGGGCATCCATGTTTTCATTAATTTGTTTCCAACAAACACCAACTACAAAATCATTTGATAATTTACAAATTTATTGTTTCTAGGACATCTCAAAGGTCTTTTACACAATCAAATTTACATGTAAATTCCCATTATGAGATCAATATAACATGTTAGGAAGAGATTAGTAGATCAAGACACATGTCAAAGAGACATTGATGTGATTGATGATGATTTTTATGGGGATCTTCATGAGGTCGAGTCAACTCATCAGAGGGACATATCATGAAATCTAAGATAAATATTCTTTTCGTAAGGGTAACTAATTTTTAATATTTTAATTTTCTATATTCCAAGAACATATATTTTTATACATTTGGTGATCATATGGGGACCTCATGATAAAAAACGGATCACAGAACTGCATGTGATCACTTTCATGGACGGTCACCCCACTTGTTTTTTGATTCTAATGGACGTCACATGATGGAATGGATTCATCTTAGGTCCATCAAATGATAAATTTAAAAAACCAAAATTATTTCACATGACACTACTCATAATCTACTTAGGACCTCATTTTATTGTTTAACTAATCTAGTGTGCTGTATAAACCCTTCATGTGTACGTCAATATAACTATCACTGTATGGAAATTCCACATTTTTTGGTTTTATTTTATAAGGTTATTTGGGTGATTTTCAAGTGTTTTTTGGTTAACATGACTCTGAATAAAAGAAAATCATTTGGAATATTGTACATGATCATAAGGCTTGGTCTAAGGGGACTCACATGATGAAGCGAGATATCTGATG
This sequence comes from Viscum album, assembly GCA_963277665.1. Taxonomy (NCBI): domain Eukaryota; kingdom Viridiplantae; phylum Streptophyta; class Magnoliopsida; order Santalales; family Viscaceae; genus Viscum; species Viscum album. Next base: position 761,515,272 of record OY728119.1, on the reverse strand, counting down.
TGGATTTGTATGATTAGAAGGACATATCAAATACATTTACCATGAGTAGTATTAGATCACTTGAATATTATAATTTTATCATGTAAAAATAATGGGGTCATAATAACACATGTCTTCTTGGGTCAGATTTTTCATGGGATCCCCCACCTAATATTAATGTATCCATCCTACTATTTACTATCTTTTGTAGATAAAATAATATATATTATTTTTCTATTTTTTCATTAAAAAAATTACAATGATCATTTTTTTACAATTAATAAACCACCCCCTCATGAAGAATTTGTTGTGGGTAAATTAACTTGGTTATGATGAATGTAAATACTCGTATATGTACTTTGGGGTTCCCTTGGTCTGTGTTCTAAAAGAAATCAGTCTTCATGGTTATCATTGGTATTCTATGGGGAATATAATAAATAGGGGATAGATGGGCCATCAATTTAATCTTTAAATCATACCTCTAAATCACTCGTAACCTCATGTATCTTGTTATTTATTTTCAAGACCATCTTACAAGTAAAATTAATTCAACCTAACCATGTGATCTCATCATATTACTACCCCATATGAATGAATTTATTAATCAATCCATGAATTTATCAACTAAAATTTTATCAGGTTGTGCTACAAATATTTTATATTGGGGATATCTTCTATACATCTCATGGTCCAACAAGGATTTATCAAATAATCACATGATCATTGAGAAACTCAAATGACCTTTATATAGTCATTTGATCATGAGGCACAAAATTAGATTAAGTGATCATCAGGTGTTGCATGGGTCACACACTTCATCAGTCAAGTGATAGGTCATGAGAATGTGAAACCTTATATTGTTCAAATGATCTTCATAACATTTCCTTTTATTCATGATTCATTTAACTAATTACATTTTCAATGATTTCACTACATAAAATTTATGATTCATACTCTTTTCTAGATGGATTTCAGTTCAAAGACAACTTTTAATGCAGTCTGCTGTAGGGATATGATTTTTTGGCATTGCAATATCGGCCTTCAATACAATGTTCTTACTATCAATGATTTTTTAAGGGGATTCATCTGGTAGGAATTCGGAACTACCATCTATCACAAATGTTTATTTTGTATATATTTGTTCTTACAAATGCTACTATTATTCCTTTACCCAACAACAAAATTCCATCTCACTGGTTAAAAACATCCCTCAGTTGAATCCAAATAAAAATATCTTATGACAATTAATTGATCATTGAACCGACCTAGTGGTTTTAATATATGAACTCTAACTCCCATCTGGTTCTAGATGCTCTAAATCTCACCCATCAACTGATTTAATTGAGTTACTCAAAAATAAATGTCTATTAGTTTATTGTGTACCATCATTCAGAACTCCTCATATTGTTTTTTAGCCATTATTTTATTAAAACTAACTCATTTTATCAGTCTCATTACTATGAATGGATCTTCTTTTGGGATATTTACCGGTAGGGATGATTATCTCTATTGGGGGAGATTTATGATGAATTTCTCTCTATTTAAGATCAATAAACCATGTTGTGATACGTGGTCAATATTTCAATGGAGAATAAGATAAATAAGGAATTGATACTATACTCACTAATTTCATTAATGGGTTGGATTAACATATTACATCATTATAGGATGAGTTTTCCAACCACTATACTCCCTCTTCGATGAGCTTCACAAAAATTTCAGGACAGTGATGGCTTATATAGGTCCATTAAAGATACTAGAGATAATACATCATGGGGATATTGTGTGAGACCAAAGGAATCACTAATACATCAGTTAGAAGGGGGTTTTATCAATGTTTTAATGGATTTATTCTCCTAACTGGGATTTCTTAGTTAGAAATTTAATTTGGTATATTTTTTATGGAAGCATGATCAGATGGGTGGAAGATTCTTAATGTAGCCGTACAGAACGTTTCCCAACTTTATCAGCTCCTCATTCATATTAAATATGGTAACATAATCTATTTGATTTTCATGAATTTCCAATTTTTAAATGGATGGATGTGAGACACATTCTAGGTTTGAGAACATCAGAAAACTAATGATATCTATCATTATTCATTCCATCATAATCTAATGTTAGCGTGTAGGTTCTAGGTATTTCCATTATGCCTCAATGAGGTTTTTTATATGTTGAGAATACATGACCATTTAAACCTCATTCCCTATGATGATCCTACTAGGATAATTATTGATTATGGTTGTATAAATATAAAAAAGAGGATATATATATTCTAACTCTAGATTGGTGTTATTTTGTATCATGTAAATGAGCTGAATCGGTGATCCATATACACTATATGAATTCTCTCACTAGTTTTTCTATATTTAGATGGTTTCTTCTTTTACCTTAGTCGGTGTTTGGGGATAACAACATACTTAAATCATTTTACAATTTTTCATATGCTAGTTCTTGATGGTGTAAATGATTTAATCATTCTTCCTCCTATTGATTCCTCTATCTTCTTATCTTACAACAATTCCCTTGCTTGGGTAGAAGTTCTCCCACGTAGTGTATTGTATTAACTAACAGATTTATCTACAACTGATTTATAAATATAGAACCTACACATCCATGAGACCCTTATATATATATATATATCTACAACTGATTTATTAAAGACATGGGTGTTCCGATAAGGATGTTCTCTCATTATAGTGATAAACCTCCCAACTAGATTATAATGTTTTTTAAGAGTGTAGTCCTTCTACGCAAGTGACAGATGATATATTGGATGTAAGAGAAATTACTGAGACTCCTTCTATTTTTTACTCATTGGTTAGGTAGATCCCTCCACAAATGGAACTGATACAATTACGAATGATTTTAAATAAAATAAAAACACTAATTATCTTGACTCCTTTAGATAGCATTTTTGATCATGAGGAAAATATTCTATATCACTTTCATGATTTGGGATTTAAAGGCTTTGGCATTAAATAATGATATTATATCATGTTTTATATAGTTTTAATTTGTAATAATAGGCTATAAATTGGGGGGGGGGATTGTATGTTTTTATTATAGGACTCTTCTATTCCAATTAATAAGAGAGGCTATGTAGGTTCTTAAACTGTGATATCATGAAATCTCTCATATATGCACCCATAAGGATGACATTACTATGTTGATAGCATACAATGAGTATACCAAAACATTATCAAAGTCCCTTCATCTGATTTCATCATCCTTATTAGTTATCACTCAGAATAGAGGAAATGATTTATCATTTTTTTTACTATCTTCACCCCATGTGGATTGAAGATGAAATGTATCAAATATAACATCAACATAAAATGGATAAATTACTAGAGACTCAAGTTGAATTTTACAAACATTGGTGAATAAATTTTATCTTTATCAAGATAAAATGAGTTTCATTTTTTTATTTAATTCTTTGAAGAGGATATGGAATGTGGATATTACTCATTCCCTTTAACATTATCGGTGAATATATATTTTTAACAATACATGTCATGGTTTGAATTTTTTTCATTCATGATGTATATTTAATTTCACCAAATTGATATCATATGGATAATCAAATATAATCATAATTTTTATAATAGCAAGTTTACCCAGATGCATTTATTTTAATTCTTGAATAATAATAGTATTTCATAAACAAATATCTATAAATTATTAATTGAATTATCATATTAATTGATGTTTCTTCTCTAGTGATCCCTGTATCACCCAATTTAAAAGGATGAATTTGACAAACATATACCATAGATCAAATGTTCTCAAATTTAAAAACTATACAACTCACAAAGTCAGGATTGATTTATTTTTTCCTATGAAAAATAATGAATCATTATATCTTAGAATATATAATTTTTACTTCGACCTAACTATTTCCAAAGAATAATATGTGGAAATTGTGCTAGGCATGGGCATTTATTTTTCAAAATCCACACTTTTATGGTTTTTTAACCTGACATGATTTATTCTTTTCCATTTTATATGTTCTCAATATATCTTGGATCACAAAAACATCATGTCCTACTAGTGGAGAATCAAAATTTTTCCAAGGTACCATTTCTTGTTCAAAACTATGATATAATTGTACCTCTTTTATTAGGCTATTTGAGGTATTGAGAGATTTACTATATCGATAGTCTACTCTTATATTAATTAGGACATCTATTGATGTAGTTTATGTTCATTTAGCTAAAACTATATTATGTTATAGTTTAGGATCCTTTATCTCAAAACTTATATTGTTCTACATTATGGTCTTCAAGATCATCCATTATATTTATATATTTTAGGGCCTTATATTTTAAAACTTATATTTTTATAGTTTATTTTTTTTGAACCATCTATTTCTATAGTTTCTGGGATGTTATATTGAATATTCTATTGGTACTGAAGGATGAGTATTTAGGAAGGTTTAGAGAGCCCTATATCCTTGGTATAATTGTGATGAAAACGTTTCCATGATGGGATCCGATACCTGATATTCCTAATTTATAATCAAAATAATGAATATTTTGGGAGGGTTTTGACACCTTGAATTCTTGTAGAAATCATGAAGGGGGAATTATTATGACTGGTTGTGATGTCATAAATCCTAACCTATATTTGTATTGGTGTATATTAAAATATTTATCAAAATATGTCTATATAGTCATTTTGAATGTGGTTTTAATAAATCATGTTTCATGAATCCTAAAATGATGAATACAAATTGGGGATGATAAGTCAGGGATGACCAAATAAATATTTTAGGTGATGAATTCTTCCATCGTGTTGCTGGGGCTGATGAGGATTATTGTTCCTTTACGTTAATTAGGATATTCGACTAGTTTGTGGGATATATCCCATTATGTATACTCCAATTTAAATTATATTCATGGTAAAGATAAGGGTATCCCCACACCTTTACATTGTATTTTAATGGTTTTTGAAGATTTCTTCCATTGGATGACGAATTTGGATATAGAGAATAGAGATATCAAATAATGGTTTTGCAACTATAGGATAGTTTCGTTTATTAATGGGAATCTCAAACACTATTCCATGTGGATTTTAGTGAAATGGTTTTAACCAAAAAAATGTTGTGTAATAGAATATATCATTATTTTGTTGAGAAAATTTACAATAAATAGCGATGTAACATCAAGGATGTTTAATCCTATTGAATAATCATGTTATGTCAATTGTAAATAACGATCTATAAATAATTGAGTTATCTTGAGGTGGAAAATACTATGTATAGTTCAACCATTAATAATGGAAGAATTCCATATTTTATAAATTCAATACAATAACTCATAGATTTAAGGGAGCCTATCCTCTAGGACCAAGCATCCTCTAGGAACAAGATCTTTACTAGGGTGTCAATTCACAAGAGAATCCTATAAGGTTTATTTTGGATTAGCTATTCCATTTTACCAATTTTCTATGGGGAGGTACCATGTTCTTGGGATCACATGGTCCATGAGGTTTAATAGAGTATCATAAAATTATGGAATTTGTGGTATGAGCTTTGAGATCAAATACATGAAGCTGTTTTAGGGAAATTGTTATATTAAAGAAGGTTTAGATTACCCAAAATGATGGTTCTACACCCACTAAATATATTTTGTGGGGAGGGAATAAATGTAGACTTGAATTTTTCTCAAACCCTACTTTGAGTGGTTTTATACATAACAATTTTATATTACATTCACTATAATATTAGGGTCACAGGACTTAAACCATCAATGTATAAAGTTCATGGTCACACTGTTTTCACCAAAGTTCATGTAGTTTATAATCATGATGCATATGGACATGGAATATAGGGAAAGATACCCAATATCAAAATTATAGTAATTAGGGTAAATAATGATCAAATATCAGTTTTTTGGGTGATAAAAATGTTTTAAATAATGGCTCAAGGTTATAGGGTAATGAAAAATGGTATTAGAAAATCACATGGAAAAAAATTGTGAACCTCCCTGAAGTGACAGGCTCCTCTATGATGATATTATGGATAAAAAGGATCAATGGGACATTCCTCTAGGACCAAGATTATAATTTTTTTACTTGTCTAAGTCCCATATAGAGATCAACATTTTTCAGGGTCAACTATGATGATCTTTTATTCTCTGTAGGGGTCGTGAAAGGTCTATGGAAACCTGAATGAATCAAAAAAATTAATTGTGATTTATGCATTGGGTTGATTAACATAAGATATTAGAAAAATTCAACCCTTTTAAAAAGGGAAAAAAATATTATTCTCAAATAATAATAAGTACTTATTTGTGATGGTTTGAAAATTTTGACATCATTTTGGGGGTTAATCAATTGTGAAGTTTAATATTATGTTGTGAGGATATAGGAACTGACATAAAAAGTTGAAATATATCCTTAGGGTAACATTACACTAGTCAAGGAAATTTATATATATGAAATAACTTTTATCCATGAAAAAACTTATTAATGAGATGCCATATACTAGATCCCCTCATTAAATGATTTATCTCATGTGCAAGAAGTCCATACACATATATGAATCATACATCAGGAGAGAGGGTTTCATTGAATTGGACCTTTTTAAACGTATATATAATAATTTTTTTTATGAATGGTCTTCCCTAGTCTTGTCTATTCACATTGTTACGGTGGGAATCATGCCATAGTACACTCTTTTAAGAAGTTATATTCTCATAGATCATACTCTTATATAGAGGAGACAAGCATTCTATTTTCATCCCTTAGTGATTCGTAACTTTTAGGTTATATAAGGGGTCCTCTACATATATTAGGATCATATGTAGGGATAGGGAATTTCATATTCCCATTTATTATGAGAGTCAAAAAGTCATCCCCTGAATAAATTCATTGAAAATATATTCATATATATGAAAATTTACGTCATACATGATAGACCATATGTCATGAGTTTTAGTATCATGTAACAAGGAATATGTTTGCTTGATTAACATCATGTGACTAGGAAATATCATGCAGTTTAACACCCTTTGACTTGGATGTGGTCATGGAATTTAACATCATCCGACTAGAGAAAGGTTCCCTCTCCAAGAAATAATCCAATAAAATAGGAAATATCATATATCTATATTCCCTAAGATAATATGATCCATAGTCAATCGGAGAAACAAGGGATAATTAGTCAGTTGATTATGTCATGAGACAATGGGTCTCAGGTATATCTCTACATAGGTCCAACCTATAAGGAGGGATGTTTGAGTTTTTAACATTATATATGTAACGTTTAGACCCTGTATTGGAGATCCATTAGTCACTATGTATCCCATATTAATAGGAATCGTTCCGTATGTAGATGTTTCATTAAAGTTTCATTTATAGGTATAACCAATGCATTGTGAGTGGTGACATTGTTTCATTATTTCCAGGCCCAAGATTGATGATTTGTGTGTCACTACATATTCTAAGTTAGTATGAATCAATCCTAATATAGTTTATGAATGGAAAAATGTATATGCATGTCATACCCAGATATATAGGGGAATGTTTCCATTGATATTGTGGTCTTACCTAAAATTTATGATATGGGAGTTACTAAATGTCATATAATGGAATAAATAAAAACAAAAATAGTTATTCAATTGAAAAATATCAATGTATGAATGTATAGTATGGATATGAGGTAATATTTTTTTTGATATTGTTGATCAATCCAGGATTCAAGATCAGGGTGTCACAACATATCCTCTAATGGAAGTAATCAATCCATTTGTATTTATGAAATGTAAAACATTACATGAAGGTCCATCCCACACATAGGAGGGTTTTTTTAACATTTATATTGTTTCTAGACCTTGTATTTTTGATCTAGGATTCAAAAAATATCATGTGGTGGTAGAAATAAATGCACATAATGTTTTGGAATAGAATACTCTCTCTATTGGTTTGAACCATACATAAAGGGGTAATTGTTTCCATTGATTTTGTGGATGGACCCAAGATTTGAGGTCAGGTTATCACTACATATCTTGTGATGGTAGGAATCAGGACACACATTTCTTTAATAGGAAGCTCAACAGGCATGTATGACCAATATATTGAGGGGGTCATTTTTCTCTTCATTTTGGAGATTGAACCAATATTTTAGATCTAGTTTTTACAACATATCATGTGATAGAAAGAATTATGACCCATAATTTTATTGAATAGAAAACAGTCCACTATGGTTTGAATCTTACGTAGTGCTGGGAATTGTTCTAATGATATTATGGTTATACCCATGATTTTAGATATTGGAATCACTATGTATCATGTTATAATAGAAATCAATCCGCACATAGTTCTCCGATGGAATCTCCCCACGTAGTATAGGCACATTTGTAGACGTGGAATTTTTATCCATTGATTTTGAGATTGGACCCATGACTTGAGATATGGGTGTCACTATGTATCAGGTGATATCAAGATTCACACTACACTTAGTTCACGAATTGAAATATTCCCTATGAGTTTAAAACACTCAAACAACGACAAGAGTACTTCATATTTTTTTTGAAATTATCTAGTTCAGGTGAAGTTAACCTTCCGTGAAATAATTTTACCCATAAAGTATATCATTATGTAGTATGAACACATTCCATGAATTTTTATATCATGTACTAGGGAAATCTTCCATGTAGTTTATGATCATGTTGTAAGGAACAAATTTTCAATGAATTTTCAAGTATTTTTTCTATGAAATGGGATCCTTTTTAGAATCTAGGAAATTTACATGATGAGAAACCTCACATTGGTGTAGGTCATAACATGTTCCCCATCTATCATTTCCAATTAGTATGTTCCATTGTATTTTTCATTTTTTATGATGTAAGTACCATCAAACTTGTGATCCAACATTTTATGTTTCATTCCTAGTATCATGGGGGTTATGATATTCAAAACTAGTTATCCTTGTTGGAATGATTAGATTCAAACCTTTATATATAATTCCCACATGATCCAATTCTGATAAACATAGAGGTTGTGCAGTGTATGAAACATTCACGTTCTTCCAATTCATATATCCACTTTTCATATTTCCCTTCATGTGAGATTGTTCCTAATAAATGAATTTTGATCAAGGTAAATAGGTATTAAAGTAGATACACTACCTCAGTTCCGTACACCAATTAATATTAAGTGGATTGTGTGATAGTGGGAATAGTGGTATGGTATGCCCATAATTCTTGGTGATAATTTCATATTAATTTATTCTTGTCCTTTTCAAAAATTATATATAGTATATATGATAGATTCATATTTCAGGCCTATATCAGTCCACTTTCCACTACATGAAAAAAATATGATTGGTCCAATTTTATTTTTTAATCATTATAAAATTTCTACAAATTTGTAGAAAATCTGATGGATCCCATTCTATCAATGTCTTGTGAGGGAGAAAAAATATGATGATGATATTGGATGTAAAGAAGTTTATGATATTCTATAACCAAATTTCCAGGAGGATTATATCCTCATAGAATTTTGAAATGATTCTAGTATAAGTAATAAGATAATTAAACAAGTTAGTTGTTGTATGGGGATATGGCCCCACAACATCCACCCCCCATACAAAGAATTTCCCATAATACTTTTCTATATGAACAAATTGTAGTGGTTGATGGATGAAGTTTCCATGAATCTGGCATGTATGAAATTTTATGGTGAATTCAAAATAGTTTTATACCACTATTTTTAGAAGTAACCCACCCAAATAATTTTGTGGGAGTTTTTGGACCATGAATGAAAAGAACTTTTGAAGCATACATGTATGTATTCCATGATGGCTAGAATCATTCTAAATTCTATGCATTTGATGATGATTCCATTGAATACTTTATTTTTCATAGATTTTTTTTCATTTCCCCATCCCAATTAGTAAATTTCATTAAATATCACCAAGGATCTTCTATTTCAGTTCAATATAATTGGATGGTCCCACTGCATATGTAAAAAAATGGACCACCATCCATCCATGGGTGGATATCAATTCATCATAATATGATGTAGTTTTGACTTGGTTGATTTCATTTATTTCATAATAGATGACTATGGTGGCCACCCTTCAGTGGAAAATGTGGGAAAAAAATCTTTTTAATCATGGTTAGATATGGAATTGGATGCTTCAGACATTGTATCGGCATAATCATTTTTCGATCTATGTATATAATGAAATGTTGGTTTAAAAGGTTACTCAACCATCAATCATTTAACATAAACAAATAGAGGGGCCAACACATCCTTCTTGATAGAATAATGGCCATTGGTTTTTTATCACTAGCTCTAAATTTCATTTGATTGTTCAGGTTATCTATTTAGAGTTGTATAGAAAGTTACTATCCAATAATGAGGTATTGATATTTTTTCTCATTATTAGTGTATCCATTATAAAGTGAGGTGGTGTATGGAATTTTTTTGGGGGGAAAACAAACAAAATACCTAAAATAACATTTTTGAACATCTTTTTTTCAAACCAATTGTCAATATGACTCTAGTATTCACCAAAAAAATACATCTATGACATTTGAGGATTGTCATGGGAATAGAAAACCTCTTGAGGTATATGTGCTATGTCTATTGTTCATCTTTTTGAGGTAGGATGTGTTCTATTTAAAACATCCATACCCTCCCATTTAACTATGTTATATGACATGAAATACATTTCATATTATTTTAGAAAAACCATCCATTAGGATATACATCCCACCATAATAAGTCTTACAATGATGAACTTGAGTGTGTAAATATGAGAGGCCAACTATACTTCATGATGTTGCAAGCAATATATCAAATTTTTTAGCTTTAAGATGTGTGTGAGAAAATTATTCTCGATATATAAATATATTTTGTTATTACCTATACCCATATGAATAAAGTTTTATAGTCTATTTTCATTCCATTTATAATATTTCGGTATGATGAGAGCACTAAAAGATCAATTCATTGATTCCACCTATTGGATAACAGACTTTCCTTCTACTAGTGACCACATAAATGGGGGTGAAATAAGTAATTATTGAGACTTCCATAGTATTAAGGGATGTTTTCATCTCATTAATAGGTGACTATATTTTTCATAAACATGGTAAAGGGTAGAGAGATTCCGTCTAGGTTATATTGAAACACCCAATTTAATAATGTTTCCATTACACCCCCTTATTTATTTATGATTTTGGTTCTATGAAATTGTTTTGATTTCACTAGTCTTATATTGGTCAAATTCAATTCCATGGTTTCATAAAACAAATCAAATTTTTTTCCCTAATTACACTTTGATTGAAAACATCCTTGAATTCATATTTAAATATGCAGCTACAACTTGATAATTTTTTTTGAAGTTTTATGAGGTGTTTAAATCACTATCAATATTTGATTACCAGTTAATCAACATTGTATTCTAATGTTTCCCCATTAATGGATTAATGATATGATGCGTGGTTCATTTGTTACTAGAATTATCATTCTTTAATGCATAAGGAATGACTTGAGATAAAAAGATTCCTAATGTGATATGAAGGTTGCATATTTCACACCTTTAAAGGTATATATTTATTTAATTATAACAAAAATACCCATTCTTTAATGAAAAAGAAAATAAAATAAAATAATTGTATGGATCCAATGTTAATTTATTTAAAATGGTAAATTTTCCTTCAAGAAGTTTCAATTTTTATATCTAATGTTCATTCAGAACCTAATAATCCCATTCATTTTCTTTATCAGTATGATTTTGGTGTTCCATTTTTTGTAATAAAATTATAATAAAAGATTGGATTTGATAAATTTTTCAAAAACTAATTCAATAACAGAAACATGACATTGGTGAATTCTAATTTCGACCTGCATGAACCCTTGTTCCTCATTGGGTAAGCCATGTATGTGAACAACCTATCTAGTTTCATTTATAGAATTTATATAAAATTCAAAAGGAAAAAAATGGTACAACTTTTTAATATAATTATAAATATCTTTCTCCTTGGGAGTTATGGTAGCATAGATCAACACAGGTCACATGTCTTCTATGGTTCCCATATTCACCTACATGAGATTATCAATTTTAGTGGTTAAAACTTCCAAACATTTAGGAGCATCATCCCAAAGTTCATCCTTTAATTCCTTCATCTCCTAGTACATGGAGGATTTTTTAGACATAGTAGGTAATCCTAGGTAATATATATCATTATCGAGGTAAAATAGAATATGGGAAGAGATTTTGTCTTCCTAAATATTTTTGGTCATCAAAATGAGATTCTGGAGATGTATGTTTTATTTTATACTCTCAATAAGGGATAGAGAATCCATGGAATTAAATGTTTCATAGAATATCTTTGGGTTATAATGAATTTTTTCTGATGAAAAAAAGGTAATTTGTAGATCCTGATAGAGCATGAATCTGATACAGTTATAATGAATCTAGTAAATTTAATGGGAAATCCTTCACATGGACATAATAAAATGATTTTTTTGTTAATGATTGCGTAATGGTTTTAATTATTTTTTCTTAATCGGATTTATGGGTAGCACATAATTGTTGTCAACAACACAAAACCACTTCATAGGGTCTGTCACAAAGCCATTAGGGCTGAAAATTTTATATCTTAATCTTCCATTTGTTATTTTACTTATTTTATATAGGAACATTCCTCATCATAATTGGTTTCCCAAATCTTAAAGGGGGATCCATCTCCACGTAGTATGATGAAATTCTTGTCAATAGGGTATTTTAAGGACTGATAAAATTGTGAAGGTACTGCTATGTGGATATGAATTTCAGGTCTTACAAGAAGTAAATTATTTTGTATGTCTTAATTGAAAACCATAAACTCTATATTTGACATGGAATAACCAAACTAATCCTAGATACCTATCTTCCTAATATGAATTTGATCACTCTTATTATATCCTTGAAGGTTATCTTTTTAGAAGATATGTCCTCCTCAATAAATCTAAAACATTGGAGGGTGTGAATCCGATTAAGGTTGATCCTAAACCCTTTTTCAACTAGATCCCTTTGGATGTATACATTATCAACTGTTTTATAAAAAATACTAGGTTCTGATAAGTATCTAGATAAATTCTTCGTAATTATGGTATGTGAAAGAAATGGTGACTTGATATTCTAATGGAATAGTATCTAATTGTTAAATTATGGTTGCAGTAAGTTATGTCTCAAAATATTATGGGGTTGATAGGACTTTGATGAGTTCATATTTGAGTTCTTGGGAATGATCAAGAGAATCCATGATTTATATTTTTCTTTAATAACTGGAAACGATTTAAAAATAATGTTTGTTTTTTCATGGGGTCTATGTTATCCTTGGGGGTGTTTCTATATATAGTGTGACTCTTGACTTGCACTAATTTAGGTGGAAATGATGGGTACATGATTATATATTGATGAAGTATCTTATTCATGATTTTTAGGTAATGATAACCTTTCCATTTATATAATGTAGAATTAATATAGCAACCCCAATAGTCAGTCATTTAAAATGACTATGATTGAACAACCACAGAGGTGTTTTTTGGAATCTCCGTGATTTTTTTGGAATGCAGGGGTGCTAAACCATTGGTCTAGGTTTCATATATTGATTTTAATTGGAGATTTCCCCAAAAACATTGGGTCTAACCATGCTTATCCCATATTCTGTATCATTATATTCAATATCATTAGCCTCTATCTCCCAAATTATATATCAAAAACTCATAATCAAAGTCATAACAATCATAAAATAAGGGATATATTAAGTGATATAAATTAATATAAAAACTGTCTCATGAAATGGAGATGGTTACATTTGGTGGGTTGGTTCCAATTCTATTGAATTTAAAGGAATGATGTTTTCAAAATTTAACGATTTTGTAGGGGCTAGATGTGTCTCTTTCACATTTGTCTTTTACTATGATTGATGATTAAATATTCCACTAGGAGGAATATTTAATGATCACACCAATGTTATAGTGAGAATTTTTGGTTCACAGTACTATTCAATTAGGGTGTAATGAGATCATTCAAATACCTTTTGTGTCATCTAGTTATTAAATTTTTTTCAACATCTGGTCGATACTTCATCCCATTCAACCTCTTCTTATGGTGGAAATACGGTTACACCAGTAAAATGAGATAAGTAATTATCTTGTATCACCTTCATAGTATCAACCTTGATTTAGATAATTTATTTTCAGATAAGGTATAACAAGATGGTGTAAACCATCCTCTTATGAAAAGGGAAGTAGTCTGGATGATCAGTTAGGATGACCCCCTTCGGCTTACAATGCTTCTGTAACTAGAGTAGTTTATATAAAATGGTTATATGAAAATAATAGGGGATGATATAAATTTATAATTAATTCAAATTATTCATATATTCATCAAATTATGAGTGAACCTTATTTTATTTTTCTTCTTGTTAAAGGTGATTTTTCTACACTAATCCCCAAAACAGAGGCGTAAAATTTGTGAAGGACATCCTGAGTCCTTGAACTGAAACTGCTACATTTTAGGGTAATAGTGACAATTTTTTATTTAAAAATCCTTTTCCCCTAGGATAAGGTAATAATTGAAGATTTTTCCTAGGTCTTCTAAAATAATTCTTTTATTAATTGTGATATTTTTTTAAAATTCATGGAATCTAAATGGACAATTCATTAGTGCTAGAGGTGTTTTAAGGTCATCTAAACGATTATCGTCATATATTTTATAAATTTACTCTAGTGAGTATGCTATTTTGAGTAAATAGGTTATTTTTTTTTTCTGGGAATGGTGTCAAAAACCCACTAATTTTCATTTTTTTTCAATTTGATGGCTAAAAATATCCATTTTCATTAACAAAGAGCCTAACTGGTAAATTAATCGATGAAAAAGGTCTTCCAATCCTTCAATGGAATCTAATGGAAGGCTACAATACCAAATTAAATTTTTTGATACCATTTTCTATTAAACACAACATTTCTTGCATTCCTTTTATTAAACTAATGGGCCCATCATTGGGACCCATCACGAAACATATTCTGTGAGATGTAGTTTTGGATCTCCCAAAAAATAAAATGCTAATAATATAGGATTTATGAAATTTATTAGGGGAAAAATCTATACATAAATTTTTTAAATGGATTCATGTTAGGATACAATGTTTCAAACCATCCCTCAATATATTATATTTGAGTAGCTAGGGATTTATTGAAATTGAGGGGTTCAAGAAGTATCATTGTATAGACCTACTAGTATCTTCATGGAGAGGAAATGGCATGATTAGGTGGAAAACTTTGCATATACTACATATTATCAATCTTTTCTAGGATATAATTTTCACCCTAACAGGCTAGATGATCTCTCTGAAATCAAGGAATGTCGTCACCCTCTTTAACTTACACATTTCTATAATATTTTTTTCAATATCCATAGAAAGTTTTATGGTCATATTACACTATATCCTATGGATTATACATATCCTAATATGTGGGAGGATATATATTCATATCTTTGTAATGATGGTACCTAGTTGGATGGTTTCCCTTGAGTATTTCATCATTGATCTATCAATATTTTTTTATATCATTCACATTATGTACTACCCATTCCCCTATGGAGTAAATTTTTAGATTATCTTGGTGTGTGTGGGATATAGAAACAAATTCTACTTTATACTTACAATTTTTCTCCATATAGCTAAAAATTTATCATTCATAGGTTCTAAGATCTAGCCCCTTTAAAAATTTCACATAGGCTTCCTCAGTTTGTGAATCCAGTTTTCCTACATCTCTATATATAGTTTTCTCATTATATACCAAAACATTTTCATCTTGGAAGACACCATTTATATATTTATGGTGATGAAATTCATTATGTTTTATTGAGAAATGTTATTTATCCCATTACCCTACAATAAAGGGTTATTATACATTATTTACTTTTCCTAAGACTGTTTCATCATGGTCATTTCATTAACGCTTGGCCATATTGGTCTATTTTGGATTTTTATAATTATGTGGTATTATTGACTTCATAGTAATTATATCTTATATTGGTATATGAATAGTGACATTATAGGTGTTTTGGACATTTTTTCCACCATTAAAAAATAGAAAAAGAATGTCTTGTGGTTAGGGAAATGGATGAGATATCAATCATCGATATTTACCTCCAAACATAGAGAATAATGATTCCTTACAGTGTGGTGATAATGATAAGAATTCCTCCCATCCCTACAATATGGGAATTTGTTATGCCCATTATTATTATATTTCTATATTTTTTAAGGCTTTTTTGATTCCGGCCGAGAATATATTGGTTCTTGAGTTGGAAATTGAGATATAAATTCCACATACGTTTCAGATGGGGTAGATCTGGAACCTTTGATGATTTGTCTAGGAGTCTATTTGGGTTTCATGAACCTAGTTATTGATATTGAGGTAAAAAATTCCACAATAGCATGGTATGGGGTTTGTTTCCAATTTCCAATGATATTTCCTAGATACTCTCATGGTTTCGTGACCTAAGGGGAGGAGGTGGTGTAACAAATTCGTCTATGACTATGGGATGATTTTGAACCTAGACTATTTTTGTTGATGCTACTATTATTTTCCATTTTAATGTGGAATAATTTTCCTATGTATGATCTAGGTGAAATGGTTCCCTATACTATGAGGAATTTTATACGAGAAGTTATTAGGTAGTCCACAAAAGTTGATACCAAGTATAAAATGTTTGCCCATTTATTGATGGGACTATCATTATAATTTTTTTGTAGCATTATACCTCATTTCACAATGTATTTTCATCTTCAATAATGAGGAGTTTCCCTTTATTGACCAACTGGACCATGCATTACTTGGTCCCCAGATTTCTCCTACAGCTATGACATTACATGTTCCATATTTCTGTAGTACTTTTATTTTAGGGATGTAGGGAAGTGATGTTGTAAATAAGTTCTCCATGATAAGATACAAATATCTAACAAGGTATCTGTTATTTATTATCGATGATTTGTGGTTCAATAGTGGAAAATAATATATATATTCTCACTATTAATTTTAGTTCATTGTCCCAATTTCATATATTTAATATCAATTTGAAAACAGAGTATGTGTATGGTCTGAAGGTGACCTTCACATCCCAAATATGAGTGGTGTTTAGCCTTTATCCACTAATAATTTCCCACATGTTTTCATATAATTAAAAAATACAATCCTTCTATAGAATATTTGATATCTCATAGAAAATAGGCATGATGATCCTAATCATGGTTGGAATTTTTTAATAGAAATCTATTTATATATCCTTTTCATTATGTTCTACGTCAAATTTATATGATTCCACATAGTAAAACAACTAAGGTTTATTTTCTAGGCAGCCTAATGACCTTGATGAAGTTATTATAACAGTTGATGGGATACTTTATATAGTAAAAAACATGGTTTTTAGAACCTATATAAATGATGGTTTCTGAGTTTTGGGAACATCTCTATATGATGTTGTATATTAAATGGGATAACTTTTTTGGCTGGGAGATATATCACATTGGGTAGGATGAGCATGGGGGATTTTATGAGTAGACTCCCTATATCCCATCATTACACATTTGTTTAGAGGTCTATCAAAGTATTTTTCACCTTCAACTATTGTTTAATAATCTAAAAACCCATGGGATGTTGAGGATGTTTGTCGAGTAGCATCAATGACATTGACATTGGGCATACCAAGTATATGAGCATTTATCTATGTCCTCGATGGAATATCTCGACCATCAATTTTGGGAATGATAAGGGATATAAACATGCTCACTGAATATTACATATTATGTAGAGAAATTAATGTTAATATGTAGATACGTTCTCATTTATAAGAATATTCATGATTGCACTGGTGATCTTCTATATTATTGATTGAAAAATGAACCTACATGTTGGTGGTTTCTAAAATATTCCATTCAATTAGAAATTAATAGTGGGTACAAACTCTATTCAGATATGAATGATCTATTATAACATAATGAAAACCCTATTGAATTGATAATGGATATGAGAATTATAATATATATCCTCTGATTGTTACGGGTGTAGTTTTGAAATGGTGTAAGTGGGGATATGAGTTTGGATTTCATAAGCTACAACAATATGTTGACACAGTAAGGTATTTTAGAATAATCTAAGTTGATTTACACATTCTATTGAAAACCCATAGGTGGAGAGAGGATATGATCTCAGTCTTGTGCCTTTGAAATATTCCTCTTGTCCTTTTCGATTGGAATATGGACTTATCCTGAGGAATGGGCTAAATTAAGATGATGAGAGTTAGTCTAAATGGATATATGAAGCAAATAATATTCCATTGGAGTATGTATTCACTGTTTTTTAACAAGAGTGTGACCATATACAAAGGAATTTTCAAAATTGATATGGCGATCCCTAGTCAAAACATCGATATGAGCCTAGTCTTGTGACACAAAATTTACAATTATTTGTTGGTAATAATTCTTGATGAAAGAAATAATGTGATATTTCATATAAGGGGGAACATGTTCATACTGATCATGGTGATATGTTTCTCTAGTTATTGTGATAGTAATATGTCCATGTCTTTGTACCTATACAAATGTTGAAATATTCCTTTGGTACTATTATGCTATTTGTATAATGTAGTGACACTTTAGAAAAGTATTTATAGGAATATAGAACCATATATACTCTGTATCCAAGATATATTAGAATATGTATTCAATTTAAGTGGTGATATAATCCCAATATTAATTTCTTTATGTTGTTAGAAGATTCCGATTGGAATCATCAATGGGGGAGGGTTCATGTGCCTCCATGAATTTTTCTGCAAGAATATGCATGAAGACATTATCTGAGTGATCTGGATAGGATATGGCAGGATTGATTCCACCATAATTTCTTAATGAGCTTCATCGATGTATGTAGGGATATGATGTTGAGTCTATAAGGTTTTACTTATGACTTTTTCCATTCCTTCTTGTTTTGAAAATCACAAACACCTTATACTTAAGCAAATCGATATTTTACCTCCACAATGAAAATTTTATCCTTTAAGGAAATTTACTCTAACCTAAATTTTCTTATACATATCAATATTTTTCTTAAGTATAAAAACCAGATTCATACCCAAAGCCCCAAAATCATATAATGTCATGAATTGGAGTATTCTGTTTTTAGGATATGAATTTTGAATGTGAACTATAATTAAGTTCCACTCCGAATTATGGATACAAACATTCATGAGTTCGACTCCGAAATCTTATGAAGTTCGACTCCGAACTTTCATGAGTTCGACACCGAACTCTTATGAAGTTCGACTCCAAAATCTTATGATGTTCGACACCGAACATTCATGAGTTCGACTCCGAACTCTTATGAATTTCGACTCCAAACTTTCATGAGTTCAACTCCGAACTCTTATGAAGTTCGACTCTGAACTTTCATGAGTTAGACTCCAAACTATTATGAAGTTCGACTCCAAAATTTTACTAGTTCGACTTCGAACTCTGCAAGTTCAGATTCTGAACACTGGTGAAACCAGACTCCGAATTTGCTTATAAATTCAGACTCCAGACTTTTACAGATTTCAGGTTCCAAATTCCTATAAAACAGAATCCGAACTTTTTATTATAGATTCCAAATGTCATTTTAGTTAGACTCCAAACTTTTAATTTGCTTACACTCCGAATTTTAGTATGGATTTTGCTTATATATGATCCATTACAAAAAGATGTTGTGCATTCAGTTATACATGGTTTGTTATTAAATGATGTTGTCAATTCTATTTCAAACTAACCGTTGGTTGAGTTACACGTGTACAGGTCCCTCCGAATTTTAAGGAATATATGTCCGTTGGAGAGGGAGCTGACCGAGACTATAAATAGGATCTCATTTTAAAGTGCTCAATAATGAAATAAGAAGAGACGAGTTGATCGATCTAGATACCACACGCTATTAAGTTGATTTCTAGAGAGAGAAGCTTTTCATGCTTTGTGCGTAATGATTCGATCGTTCAGATTGCTTCGTGCGACTCCAAATGTTGGTGATTACATTCGAGGGCTTCCAGGGATAGGAAGACAGAGGTTACAACATCGTTGAAGTTGGAGCACTTCCTTGCTAAGGAAGACAGAGGTTCCAACTACCTTATAGTTGAGGGCTTGCGGGGATCACAAGACAGACACTCTGATCTTCATATTGAGGGCTTACCCTGGTGTGGGTAAGACAGACTTACTTGAAAGTATAAATCAAGGGACCTTTATCCAAGGTTGTTGGATACCCTTCTCTTTGGGTTAAAAGAGTTATTGTTTATTACTTGTAGTTATACTACCTTTTTTCCGCTGCATATTGTATTGTAAGGAAAGTATAACATTCTTGTATTTCCTTACACTTGTACTCTAATTCATTTATATTCTATACGCTTTAAGGTAGAATCTCATATTGTAAACTATAGTTAAGTTTAAATTTCCAGATCCATATTTCCAGAACCTATTTTTTATAATCACTTTCCTGATTCAAGAAAGTGTGTATAATTAGAAGTTTGTAACTTCATACCTTGTTCTAATTTCTAATTGGTGTTAGAGGTGTTGTGAATTTACTTAGTTTAACTTTGTTAAACTTATATTTTTCCTTACTTAAGAAATTTTTTAAAGTGTACAATTCTCCCCCTCTTGTATATTGAGCATCTACATCATTATTTTGATCCTACAATTGGTATCAGAGCAGGTCTCTGAAATACTTATACTCACATAGAAGTTTTTCTTGCTCAATTTTTAATTAATCTTCATCCTTGATTAAAAAGACTTTATCATTCCGAATTGTCATTCTGAATTGTTCATTTCGAATTTTCTCATTCCAAACATTGTGGTTATGAACTTCTTCTACTAACAAGTTTGGTTGCCAAAGTTTTTCTTAGAATGGTAGGAATCAATGTTGGATCTATTGACAATCTAAATCCTACAAGACAAACAATATTTTATGAGAATGACTATGAGTACTGGAGAGATCGTATGAAGACTTTCGTTATCAATACTAGAGTGGATAATTTCGTTATGCTTACTAGAGACTATAAAATTCTTGATATAGAAGATAGAAATTTCACTAACCATGAAAATCAAGAATATCAACTCAATTATAAGATACGTAATACTTTACTATCTTCAATGACTAGAAATATATATAGCCAAATTTCTTCTTGTGAAGCAGCTAATTGTATCTGGAAGAAGTTTGAGGTTACACACTTTGGAACTTCTAAAGTAATTGAAACTAGGAGAGCTATGCTTTGAGCTGAATACCATGGATTCAATTTTCCTTATGGAGAACCAATTTATAATGTTAAACAGAGATTTATGACTATAGTGAACAATCTTCAGTCTATGGGAGAGAAAGGGTTAGATGATGAAGCTCTTGTGGATACGATAATTGATATTATGCCCAATGAGTGGGAATTCAAAGGAACAACTATTGATGAGAACATGAAGGTTACTAGAATTTACTTAGATGAACTATTTGGAACTCTTCTCCAACATGAAACAACAATGAAGAGAGATGCTGAAAACATCAAAAAGAAGAATGTAAATGGTACTGTTTCTTTTACTACAACATCAAATCATGTGAAAGCTAAGACTCCTGAGATAGTAACTAGATCCAAGTCTAAGATATTTATTATCCAATTCGAATCCAGTGAAAGTGAAGTCTTAGAGAATGAGTTATCAAATCTTGCTTGAAGAATGAACAAGATAGCTGGACAGAGAAATTTTCAATCCAAGTATAAGAAAGAGGAAAGGAAAGATAGGAAAGATAGAGAAGTTACTTGTTATGAATGCAAGAGAGCTTGACATATTAGACCATATTTCCCTTTTCTCAAAAAGAAAGAATGAAAAGAAAGGAATTCTGATAGGAACATAAAGAAATATTACAAGTCCAAATCTAAGAAAGTTCTGAAATCCAATGACACCTGGAGTGCCAGTGGTGGTGACTCTTCAGATGAATCTTCTTATTATGAATCTTCATGATAAAAGAATCTTGGTCTTATAGCCATATTACCTATTAACAATCATTGCTTTATGGCTAAGGTACACAATGATGAATCCTTGATCAATATATCTTTATATTCTAATGATAATAAGTATTATAACTCTTTAGATGAGGAATCCTCTTCTAATGAAGAAAATACTTTACCTACATATGAAGAAGTTTCTAGGTTTTCTAAACTTCTTGAGATTGAGAATTACAAACTCAATAAAAAAACTTGATAAGGAAAACTCTAGGAATACTATTCTTACAAAAGAAATATCAGATCGTTCTAAAGATCTTGACCGGAAAATTTTTGATTTTATAAGTATTTCAAAAAATCTTGAAGAAGTAAGTTATGAGAAGAACAAACTTTATAAAGAGTTAGAAAAAGTAATTTCTAAGAAAAGTGTTTTTGAGCCTAGATCTAGTTCTAAATATAATGATTTTGAAGATAAAAACTTGATTATAAAACTCAAGTATGAAATTTTTTCCTTAATGAAGTGTTTATCAAACTTTACCCATGGTAAAGAAAATTTTAATAAAATGTATTCTCAAATACGACCTTTAAGAAAAAAATCTGAATTTGGTTATACCCATGAAAAACAAACTTTTATTAACAACTACTTTGTTCCAAAAAGTGCCCCATTTTGTACCAAGTGTCAATATGGTGGTCAATAGGAAAATAATTTTTCTTTAAATAAAACCCAATCTATAGGTTTTCATAAGGCTTATTTTCCCAAGAAGATGTGGGTGCCAAAAATTTTGTTATCTGGAAATCTCGGATCCAAACAAGTTTGGATTCCAAAACTCTAATTATTTTCTTGTTTTTAGGAAGATAAAGGAAGTACCAACAATACATGGTACATGGATAGTGGATGTTCCTAGCACATGACTGGTAACAAAAGTTATTTTGAAAAGATTATCAAAACGAAAGGAGGAAAGGTAACTTTCAGATATAATGCTGAGGGATAAATTGTTGGTATAAGTAATATTGTTCTTCTTGGTAAAACTTTGATTTCAAATTTTTTATTTGTTAAGGGTCTTAAGTACAACCTCATTATCTTAAGACAGTTATGTGATGAAGGATACCTTGTGAATTTTAGGAATGACAAGTGCTTAGTACACAATTCCAAGGAAGAATTTATTCTCTCAGCCAATAAGCAAGAGAATGTATATACATTGAACATAAAAGACCTTAAGAGCCAATATTTACATTGTCTAAGTGCAATGGAAGATCATTCTTGGTCATGGCATAGAAGATTAGTTCACTGTAACCTTAGGAACTTATGTAAACTTTCTAAGAAGAAACTAGTTAAGGATCTACCAGAGCTTAGATTTGATTCTTCTAAAGTTTGTGATCCTTGTCAATATGGAAAGAAACATAAATATAGTTTTAAATCAATCAGTGAAGTCTCAACAACTTATGCATTACAATTGGTGCACATGGATCTTTTTGGTCCAACACAAATTGGAAGCATTGGAGGAAAATACTACGTGTTTGTTCTAGTTGATGATTACACTAGATTTACATGGGTCTACATTCTAGGAAAGAAGTCTAAAGCTTTTTCATATTTAAAAAGTTTTAAAGACCAAGTTAGAAATGAGAAAAATCTTCCACTGAAAACTATTCATTGTGATTATGGAAGAGAATTTAAAAATTCTGATTTTGAATCCTTTTGTAGTAGAAAAGGTATTACTCACAACTTTTCAGCACCTAGAACTCCTTAAAAAAATGGTGTAGTTGAACAAAGAAATAGAATTATTAAAGAAATAACTAGAAACATGTTGAGTGAATATTCTATAGATGGACATTTCTGGGCTGAAGCTGTATGTACTTCTTGTTATACTATAAATTGAGTTTTGATTATACTTTTTCTTAATAAAACTCCTTATGAGTTATGGAATGGTAGAAAACCTAGACTTTCCTAATTCAAGGGTTTTGGTTACAAGGTATTCATCTTGAATACTAAATATAATCTTCACAAATTCGCACCAAAATATGATGATGAAATTTTGTTAGGCTACTCCACAACTTCTAAGGCTTATAGAGTTTTTAATAAAAATATTTGTACTGTTGAAGAAACAGTACATGTAAAATTTGATTAATCTGATCCTTTTGTTTTTAAACCATCCCAACCTATATCCTCGGATGTGTTTTCAAAAACTTATTATCAACCTTTGATAGAAGATCCTTCTGATAAGGAAAATGTTTAAGAAGATACTTCTACATCATTTACCCTAGAAGACTTTCTACCCTATGTTGATGAACAGGTTTTACAAAACCCAAATCAGGTGTTTCTTAAGAATCATCCCAGTGATAGCATCATTGGTGATGTAAATCAACCTATAAGGACTAGAAGTTCCATGATAAATAAATTAGAACATCGATCATTTCTTTCCCAATTAGAACCAAAAAGCACTGATGAAGCTTTAGGTGATGATGATTGGATCAAAGCCATGCAAGATGAACTAAATGAATTTGAAAGGAATAAAGTCTGGACCTTGGTTGAAAGACCTAAGGAAACTTCTGTTATTGGTGTAAAGTGGGTCTTCAGAAACAAGTGTGATGAAAATGGAGTCATTGTAAGAAATAAATCTAGATTAGTTGCTAAATGCTACAATCAGCAAGAGGGAATAGACTATGAAAAAACCTATGCTCCAGTAGCTAGACTTGAATCTATTCGTATTCTACTTTCCTTTGCAGCATTCTTCAATTTTAAACTTTTTCAAATGGATGTGAAATGTGCTTTCCTTAATGGTTATGTTCAAGAGGAAGTTTTTGTTGAACAACCTCCTGGCTTTGAAGATACAAAACATCCTGATCATGTTTTCAGACTTACCAAAGCTTTGTATATCCTTAAACAAGCCCCACAAGCCTAGTATGATAGAATTACAGGACTAAAAAATAACTATGTTAAGGGAAATACATATCCAACTCTTTTTATAAAGAAAGATAAGAAAAATTTCTTGATTGTTCAAATTTATGTTGATGAATTCATATTTTGTTCAACTCAGCAATCTTTAACTGATTCTTTTGCAAGTCTAATGAAATATGAGTTTGAAATGAGTATGATGGGTGAGTTAAAATTTTTCCTTAGTTTTCAAATTTCTCAAAAACCAGAAGGAACCTATATATCTCAACATAAGTATATTAAAGATCTTCTTAAAAAACATGGTTATGACAACACTAAGATTATAAGTACTCCCATCAGTACCTCAAACTCTTTAGATCTTGATGAAGTTGGGAAACCAGTAGATCAAACATCTTTTAGAGGTATGATAGGAAGTTTACTTTAAATAACAGCTAGTCGACTAGACTTAATGTTTTCAGTATGCTTATGTGCAAGATATCAATCCAATCCTATGGAATCTCACTTAAAGGCGGTAAAAAGATTTTTTCACTACCTAAAGGGAAGCATGGATCTAGGATTATTTTATACTTCTATAAATGATTTTGTTTTAAAAATCTTTTAGGATGATGACTTTGGTGGATGTAGAATGGATAGCAAGAGTACATCTGGAACTTGTCATTTCTTAGGAGATTCATAAGTTTCTTGTTCATGCAAGAAACAAAATTCTGTAGCACTTTCCACTGCTAAAGCTGAATATGTAGCAGTTGGACGTTGTTGTGCTCAAGTTTTGTGAATGCAACACACACTCACAGTCTATGACTTGAGTTTTACCAAGACTTAAATTTTGTGTGATAACACAAGTTCCATTGCCCTCAATAAGAACCCTGCACATCACTCTCATGCAAAACACATAGATATTAGGCATCACTTTCTTAGGGATCACACACTTAAAGGAGATATCATTCTTGAGTTTATCGGAACACAAGATCAACTTGCTGATATTTTCACAAAATATTTACCCTACGATATATTTGAATACATTAAACAAAAGTTAGGAATAATAACCATAAGGTAATCATTCTGTATTAACTTCTTGTTGAACAATTCTCCTAACGGTAATAAACTCTTTTTCATAAGGGGAGTACATTTGATTGTTAGTGTAACTAAAAGTTTTGTAATCTGTTTTCCAAACATTTTGTAAAAAAAAATTTTGTAGTCAGTTTTTCCAACATTCCAGAATGGAAATTTCTGGAATGATAATTTCCAGAATGGAAATTTTTTGGAATGAAAATTCTCGGAATAGAAATTTCTGGAATTTAGAACTTTTGTAATGTGATTTTTGTACTGGAACTTTCATAATGATATTTTTGTACTGGAACTTTCATAATGAGTTTTTTCAAGAATAATATTACCAATTATGAAAAATCTTTCTAGCTAATCCGAAAGGTTATATTTATCTACTTAAGTTTTCGTAATCATATTTTGTTTTCTGGTATTTTTCCTATTTTTTTAAATAATTCAGATTCTAGTTTTCCATAAATCCGAATGTTATCTTTAAAACCTCAAATGATCGGAGTCAAGTTTTCCTTACGGAAGTGTTCTCAACCTTCAGATCATATCGAAAAGTTTTTCAACCGTTAGATGTCTTTTGGAAGACCAAAGGTCACATCCATCGCCTATATAAAGGGGACCCCAAGACTTGTCCCACATCGGTTTTTAAAAGGTTTCGCATCACTAAGACTTCATGCTCTTCTTAAGACCGGTTCTGAACTTTGCAAAGCCGTTCTAAATCTTTCAGAAATCTTCACTCTGAATGTCTGTTGAAGCTACATCTCAAGATATGTCAACTACGAAACAAATCTCTAAGTGCTTAGTCTTCAGGGAAAGGTTAGTTCATCCATATAACTACAAGTTCGATTCTCTTATAACCAAAAATATCAGATTGAATGGCTTGAAAGATGTGTGCTTGTATAAATCAGAGAAACAAGATCCGATTTACACTGATTTTCTGATCTAGTTCTATGAGTCTGTTTCCTTCCAGATGGAAGATTTCAGAGACAGGTTTTTATTTAAGTCATATGGGAAGAATTACAAGATATCTTACCCCAAGGCCGCGAGCTTGGTTGGTTTGTCCTATGATGGGGAAGTTGATCTTTTCTCACATAAGCATCCAGATGAGCAAGGAGGTTTCAACAAGGTGAAGGCTTTTAAATTCCTTGGACTTAAGGATGATACGACTGCTAAGATTGCTCATATCACTCTGAACAATAAGATTCTACAGCTCTGGGTACAAGGTTTTCTCATACCAAGAAGAGGCAAAAAGGATAATTTGAAGAAAAGTGATATCTATGTCTTAGATTTCTTGGTAAATCAAAGAATGATAAACTTGATGAGGCATGTCTTGATTACAATCAAGAACATCAAAGAGGGAAAATTCAGAGATCAAATAATTTTTTACCCTACCTTACTATATAGGATGATAGTTCAGTGCTTAGAATCCTTAAATGTTGCATGAAAATCAAAAGTCCAGAATTAGAAGCTTATTATGGTTAGTGATGATACCTTGAAGAGGATGAAGATGGGTTTTTCCAGTGAATCCAGAGAATTTGACCCTCTATATGTGGAAGAGGTTGAGGCAGATTAGAAAGATTCACAGTCTCAGGAACCATCCAAAAAGGCAAGGAAGAAGAGAAAATTTAAAGAAGTGATTGTTGATAAAGAAAATCCCAAGGCTGAGGAAACTCAGTCTTCTCCCCCAAAATCGATGAAGTAGAAAACATATACAGATGAAGTGGCAGCCAAGTGGAGGGAAGATAAAGAGAAGAGGAAAGAAGGGGATCCACAGTTCAGATTGGACCCTGCAGAGGTTAAGGACTGAAAAGAAAGAGCTGCAGAAGATTTAGAGAAACAATCAAAAGAAAAGAAGATAAAAAAGAAGTTGTCTGAAGCTGAAGTGGTTTAATATTTACTAAAAGATACAGAGTTAGATTTTGAAATGCTTTCTATTCCGGAAACTTTCAGTCCTGAACCTTCTTTACCAGAAACTCCAGCTAAGAACTATGTAACTCCGAAAAAATACAAGGGTAAAGAAGTAGTTGAAGAAGCTGAAAAAGAAGCTGCTGAAGAAGTAGACGAAGAGGTTGAAGAAGAAGAAGAAGAAGAAGATGGAAGTGAAGATTTGGATGCCCTAATCAAGCAAGTATCAGATTATAAAGATAAGGTAGAATCTGAAAAATTAGTAACTCCAGGAAAGGGAGATGAGGAAGGTAGTAAGAATGATGATAAGCAACAACAGCAAGAAGAAGAAAATGTTTTGTATGATGAGGAAGAAACCTATGAGAAAAATTTTCTTGAGGAAGGAAAAGATAAGGAGAAACAAGATGAAGACAAGATTATTCAAGTCTCTGAATCTGAGGAAGAATCTCCAATTGAACAACCCATTCCAAGAGTTGATAAGGAGAAGAAAGCTATCATGGAAACACCTATAAAAGATGTCATTAGGAAAAAAGGGGTTGGTGGTACTTCTAAAAGAAATCTAGTGCAAGCTGAAGAAGATCAATCTACAAGAAAAGTTTCTGATTCAGATTCATCAGCACAAAGTCATGATTTATTGTTGAGTCATTGAAAAAGCTGGTGAAAGTCATTCCAATCTTTCACACCATTGACACTAGATGTCAAATGCTTCAGCTAAGCCAAAACCAAAAATCAGAGACACTATCCATGCTAATGGATAAGCGTGTGAAGATTGAAGCTGAACAAAAAAGTTTCTTTATCGATTATGATGCGCATAGAAAGTTTTATAGTAAGGTAAAAAAGTGGTCTAAGAGAGTTGATGAATACTTAGTACAGTTTGAAAATTTTCAGGCTAAAGTTCAAAATGATTTTGACCTGGAGGGTAAAAAGGTTAAGGATATTTATGAAAAGCTGAACCAAGAGCAAAATTCTCGTAATCAACAGGCCAGGGACCTAAATGGGAAGCTTAACTCAGTATCTTAGAATTGGAAAAGTGATAGTGATTTCTGGATTGAGTTTAAAGAGAAGATGGATAAGCAAGATTAATTAATAAAGATGTAGAAAGAAGCCATGGAGGCTCAGGAAGAAGCTATAAAATTCCTAGAAGAAAAGGTAAAATCCTTGGAGAGGCAAGTTGAGGAAGACCAAAGAGACTTGAAGAAGCTCAAAACCTTGTTAAATAAGCTCATCCCAAAGGAAAAGGAAGACAAATGAACTCACTCTGATTCTTTTGTTGTATTTGTATTTCCTTGTAAATGTTTTGACAACTCTAATGAAATTTTGTTTGGATGGATGTATATTGTAGTGTTATTACTAATATTTCAGGTTCCATATTCTTCTTTTCCATTCCCTTCAATTGTTTTTGAAAATCACAAAGGGGGAGAAGGAAAAAGAACTACTCCTAAGGGGGAGAAGGAAAAAGAACCACTAAAAAGAGGAGAAAGAAAAATTTAAACTATCCTTAGAGTAAGGGGGAATTGCTCACTAAAAAGTTTTTCATTCCCATGATAATGAAAACTCCACTCCGGAATTTCAGAATACAATCCTTAGAGTTTTAATGCCTAAGGGGGAGTTAGTTGTATTCACTTTCATCCATGAATAAAGGGATATATGTTTTAATTTCAAAGTCTAATGAAAATTTTCAAAGTCCTTATATTTTTTTGTAAGGATGTTTGTGCTTTCCAAAAAGGGGTAGATTGTTGAGTCAATAAGGTTTTCCTTATGACTTTTTCCATCCTTCTTGTTTTGAAAATCACAACCACCTTATACTTAAGCAAATAAATATTTTACCTCCACAAAGAAATTTGAATCCTTTAAGGAAATTTACCCTAACATAAATTTTCTTATACATATCAATATTTTTCTTAAGTATAAAAACCAGATTCATACCAAAATCCCTGAAATCATATAATATAAAGAATTGGAGTATTCTGTTTTTAGGATCCGAACTCTGAATGTGAACTATAATGAAGTTCCACTCAAAATTATGGATATGAACTTTCATGAGTTTGAATCTGAACTCTTGTGAAGTTCGACTCCAAACATTCATGAGTTCGACTCTGAACTCTTATGAAGTTCGACTCCAAACTCTTATGAAGTTCGAATCCGAACATTCATGAGTTTGACTCTGAACTGTTGTGAAGTTCGACTCCGAACTTTCATGAGTTCGACTCCAAACTCTTATGATGTTCGACTCAAAACATTTACTAGTTTTACTTCGAACTCTGCAAGTTTAGATTCTGAACTTTGGTGAAACGAGACTCCGAATTTCCTTAGAAATTCAGACTCCGGACTTCTACAGATTTCAGGTTCTGAATTCCTATAAAACAGAATCCGAACTTTTTATTATAGATTCTGAATTTCATTTTAGTTAGACTCTGAACTTTTAATTTTCTTACACTCCGAATTTTAGTATGGATTTTTCTTACATATTATCCATTACAAAACGATGTCGCGCATTCAGTTATACATGGTTTGTTATTAAACGATGTCATCCATTCTGTTTCAAACTAACCGTTGGTTGAGTTACACATGTACAGGTCCCTCCGAATTTTAAGGAAAATATGACTGTTGGAGAGGGAGTCGACCGAGCCTATAAATAGGAGCTCATTTGAAAGAGCTCAATAGTGAACTAAGATGAGACGAGCTGATCGATCTAGATACCACACACTGTTAAGGTGATTTCTAGAGAGAGAAGCTTTTCATGATTTGTGTATACTGAACAGCTCGTTCATATTTCTTCGTGCGAATCCAAATGTTGGTGATTATATTCGAGGGATTCCAGGGATAGGAAGACAGAGGTGCCAACTTCCTTGATGTTCGAGGGCTTCCTTGCTGAGGAAGACAGAGGTTCTAACTACCTTAAATTTGAGGGCTTGCGGGGATAGAAAGACAGAGACTCCGATCTTTGTATCGAGGGATTAACCTGGTGTGGGTAAGACATACTTTCTTGAAAGTATAAATCAAGGGACCTTTAGCCAAGGTTGTTGGATACCCTTCTCTTTGGTTTAAAAGAGATATTGTTTGTCACTTGTTGTTGTACTACTCGTTTTTCAGCTGCATATTATATTGTAAGGAAAGTGTAACATTATTGTATTTCCTTACACTTGTACTATGATTCATTTATATTCTATACGCTTTAAGGTAGAATCTCATATTGTAAACTTTAGTTAAGTTTAAATTTCCAGATCGATATTTCCGAAACCTATTTTTCGGAATCACTTTCCGGATTCAAGCAAGTGTGTAGAATTAGAATTTTGTAACATCATACCTTATTACAAGTTCCAATTGGTGTTAGAGGTGTTGTGAATTTACTTAGTTTAAATTTGTTAAACTTAGATCTTTCCTTTCTTAAGGAAATTTTTAAAGTGTACAATTCACCCCCCCTCTTTTATATTGAGCATCTACATCATTATTTAGATCCTACATATTAGACAACTCAAATTTATCCAAAACATTATATTCCTAGTGAGGCCCCATTTGTTATAATTAATGAGTGTCTAGGGTCATGGGTTTTTAGGTGGTCACCTCATTAAGAAAAATTAGTGGAACTCTATGCACAGCGTCTAAAGTTATGAGCATACCAAGTTGGTGGTATTTCTGAACAATAACATTCACCACCTAAAGCTGAAGTCATTGGGTGGTTAATATTTTTTTGTAACCCATGGTGGTTACTACTATAGAATAGGTTCTATAATATTTTCTTGATGATGAAATTATGAGAGAAATTTTTTCACTCAAAAAGGATCCAAGGAACAAGGTCAATGATTAATGTATTATTGATGGTATAGAACATGTTAAATCAATTATTCAAAAGTAACATAATTTTCCATCCATGTTCCTCATTTGGCCTTTTTTCTCACAAGTAATTTTCATGTTTATAATGGGATTATTAAATGGGAACCTAAGTAATGTTTTTTTATTGAAGGGTATCAAATCGGGTACACACTTCTTTTTTCGTAGGATATGGAAATAATAATAATACAATGTGTGGAAAAAAATAATTTTTATTATTTTATAGTTTCATGTAGGGTTATTAATTTTTGACTACATCAAAAATAAGATGATGGTATGGTTCCCCATGTTTGGAAGATAGGTTTCCATGAACATATAATGATTTATTTAATCTGTCATTATATTATTTCACACTCAGTTCACCATTTTTCCATTTTATGAGTTTAAAATGCTAATTGATTTTAGAGGTTCAAGTATGGATGAATAATCATTCACATCAGGTCAACTATTTTCATCTCTCAATGAAACTCCCAATGGCTCCCACATCCATTATAAGTTATAGAACAACTCTCCAAAATCATGTATTCATTTGTAGTCTCAAAGAAAATGATGCTTAGGAAATCAAATTGGTTGAGAGGATGGGAGGTCAGGCCCATTACACCTTTTTTAGTAACTTTCCTCCTATTCTAGGAATCTCTTATATATTTATGATATTTATATCAATATAATAATATTCACAATAAATGATCGGTTACCCACATATAATGATCAAGTATTTAATCCTTATGAGTGTAAAGAGTGTTCTTTTAATGATATTATCTACATGAATCCTATGTTCTCTAATTTTTTACACTATTATCAAGCAATGGGAATCTATTTCATTTTGAAGGTGTATAACTAGCCAATATCTAGTTTAAAACCACATTTGGATCTTTTTTGGTGTCTTAAAAATGATATTGAACCATTATTAAGTGTCCTACGTATCCTTCTTATAACAGGATTCAAAACCGATTTTGTTATCTAAATTCAAGGCAATGAAGTTTGAAATCATGCAGAATGTACATATATGAGGTCGCATTGGTAAAAAGTATGGATAGTGATCCATTATAAGGCATCTTAATTATGCTAATTATCGGTGCAATAAGAGTCATCATATTTGTATGTTCCCTCAACCTACTAATGCGGGTTATGTTTAATTAATTATTTTGATCATTATTTCTCTATGGTCTATTAATATATAAATTCCTTCAAGATATTCATAAATTTTGTTTCCCTTATATGGGTGTAATTGTATCATTCCATTATACGAAGATTAAAGCCTGAGGATTATTTACATTGAAAAAATTCATGATTCTAGAGATATGTTAATTTAAAATATCTAACCACATGTGAGTCTTTCTCATTGTGATAAATAAGGGATACTAGGTGATCAGACTCACCGAATGTGGACATGGGTCATATGCAATGTAGAGAGCCTAATGGAGTGTTCTATATAGAGATCAAGATTTATAAATGTTTCCAACACTTACTTCTTGTAGAAAGAACTATATTACATATTATTCATTAGGTGTGTGTTTACTTCTTTCTTATACACAAGGTTATCATGTCCTTGTATATCATCCTAACATGATTTGAATGTCTGGGTGTATACTTCAAACACAATTGATATTGTAGGGATTTCTATTGGGAATGTTCGGGTTAACATCCTTACATGTCTAGGGATATCTGTACATGTCTTGGTCATCTCTATGATATTGTTGGGGATGTCTACTATGAATTACTGAGGTGTCTTCCCCATAATCGAGTTAACTTGTTGAGGTCCTCTACATTATAAGACTGAAATGTCTGAGGATCCTTTTCCTAATTGATGCAGACACATTCAAGGATGTCATGTGATTATGAGTGTCATATATGATGGATTATTCATGATCTGGATTTCATGTTTGGAGGACATTACATGAATTGGATGCTAAATCTAATGAATTTCATATTAATTTTATATGACCTCACAAAAAACTGATGATATTCCTAGATGACATCGTATGACATGGAAAATATATCTAGAAGACTTAGTGTAACTTGGATGAGATGTCTACAGCACATCCTGTGTTTTGGAATACATGTCCATCTATTATCTCGTGAGTTGTATTGGCCATCCGAATCCCATGACACATTCTCATGAAAATTAGTGTTTTTTTATTTTTTATAATTCTTACCTCTATTCATCCTTTATTTCCAAAATTATGAATATTTTTATGTATTGGAATCATTAGACTTCACATGACCATGTTAATACATGAATACTCCTTCACATAATATCGTTTTTGCACTATAATTCCAACTAATGATCAATTGAATGATCATGTGAATCATATATACATTATGGGTAATCCCTTAATCCATTAACTTAGTTTACATGGTGTATAAACTACTAAATTTTGTGGCTTTCTACTTTAAGAAGTCATCTCTGACCTCTATACTCATATGCATATGTTTTTTATTCTGAGGGGGAGAAATTTATTACCCTCTATACATTGATTCTACACTTCCTTCAATAAATCTTATATCATAGATATGTTCTTGATTTAGAGAAACATACAATGTTTTGAAAATAATTATCATGCATAATACATGGAATGATATTTTTGTCTCATGATAAATGAAACCCCCAAGATCATTCGTTCATCTCAATATTTATTAAAACCACAAAATTTCAAAGAGATTTTATATAATCAAATTGAAAATTTAAAGGTAATTTGAATGATCAGCTGTATAAGTCCATGAGTCATAGTGAGATTAGAAAAAATATCAAAGAGGCTTACAAAAAATTGAGGGAGACTTGTCAGGGGCCCTTCACGATATCTTGTAAGATTGTTGGAGGGCCCTCACATGATAAAAGCATAACTATAATTAAAATTAGTGTACATTATTTTTTATATTTTTTTCTCTATTTTAAGAATGACCTTCATTTCTTTTACACAATTTTTTATTTTTGGAGTAAAATGATCAATAATGGATCTCATAATGTCATTCAATCATTTTCATAGGTGGTCACTCCAAATTTCTTGGGCCCTGAAGGGGAATCACCTGATAGACTAGATGCCTTTGTGTCCCTCACATGATGTAGGTGACATACCCAAAGGCTTTCATGGAAAATGGTTGACATGTTACTATTGATTTCAGCTGATTTTTGAACTGATCATGTGATTAGTATTATCCATTTACCTAAATATAAAACTAACATCCATTTCATTAGGCTTCATCCATTTTCATTTTTCTATTTATTAGGTAATTTCATTGTTTTTAGGTGTCAATCTGTTCATATATCACCAGATTAGAGGAACATTTCTGGTACCCATCACATGAAAATGAGGTCTTGTCCGAGGGACCTCAAATTAGAAAGTGGGTAGTCTCGTGGCGATTTGGGTGATCATAATTACTCATTTAATGGGCTTCATGTAATAAATATCAAATCACATAGAATTTAAAATTCAAAAGCATGATATTATTGAGATCATGTGATCACGTGTATTCATGGGGGTTACAAGATTTGCATGATCATTACACCAAATCTTTATTTATTCATCATGGTCTATACATTCTATTTTTTTTAAATAATAAATATTATTTTTTTCATATCATTGTCCATGAAAATTGGCATTTATCATTTGGAGGGTGTCAACTGCATCATCTATGGAAGTAGACCACAATGAAACTTATATATTTTTATATTTGAGACCATTATTATGAGTGAATGGGTGAGAGGTTTTCTAATAGAATTGTGTATGACTTTAGAGATCAGAAACTCTTAAAAGGTTTTTGGATATTGGGTTGTGAGGGGATGTTTTATTAGACAATAAAATGAGATTATAAAATATAATATTCATTAGTTTTTTATATTAGATCAATAATACCAATAGTTATTATTCTTGTCAATATATACAGTTATTTATGTAGTTTATATTTATGTAGACACTACAAACATCATCCAGGACTCAATTGTTCATTTATCTGACAAATAATTGTAAAATACTATATTTTTTCATATTTAACTATTCACTAAAAATTCATATATTTCTTAAAAAATATGAAACATTCATTATAACTATTTTATAATGCGTGTATTCTAATGTGGAATAGAATTTATAAAAAAAATTAAAATATAAAAAATAATTTTTAAAATAAGATCCTTATTTATTTGAAAATTCAAATTCTAATGGTATAATCAATTTTCTAGACCGTTGAAAGAACAATTATACTCTCGTAAAATTATATTATCATTTTAATAAAACATAATTTTATTTTTCAAAACCATGTTAGGAAAATAAACTACTTTTAGATGTTATATTTATAATAAAAATGGTAATAAAACATATATATTTTAAAAAAATAAAACAATTATTTTATCATCATAAAAACAATTATTTATTTTCATTATGATATATATTTAATATATATTTAATATATATTAATTTATTAAAACAAATTAATATTATTTTATAGTTAAATATTTGATGATATAATTCATAATGACTAGGTTAATATTCCTAACTATTTCAATACAATTCTAGCATCCAGATAACTATTCAAATGATCATGATTTTATAGTCCATATTAGTTCCCTAAATTCTTCAAAAACCTCATATTTCATTCATTATCCATTTGCTTCTATTTTATCTTAATTTTATAACTAATTCTATTTTAAAAATTGATATTTAATTAATAATAATATGTTTTATCTCTGTTTTTTCATTAGTGGGGACATTCTTAGTTTTCAACATGATCTAATTTTTAATATTATAGTAATTTTGTTTTCATTTATCAGTCCCATTTAAATATCAATCCTTTTACATAGTATATTTATAGACGAAAGTTAATTATCATGTTAATGTAAAAAATTTTATTTTTTCTGTATTACTACATTTCTAAATATAACACATTTAAATAATTTGAAGGCAAATTCCATTGATAATGTTTTCGGTCATTATATGATACTAAACATTAACTCTATATGATGTTCATATATAATTATTGATTTCATCATCAAAATATAATTTTTACATTCCATGGTGGTCCGCCCAATAGAATTATATAATCAAACGACTCTGAATATCACCAATAGAGTATCGACAATAATGATCCTCCCTATATTAATATATAAATTTAAAATATAATTAATCATCATGGAAATCATGATCAAAGGAACCCTATATGCCCCTAGAAATCTAGTCCTGAATGACCTCCTTGCAATTAAATATGCAGCTAACATTGAGAACATCCTGATGTTGATGACATAGAATTATCAAATAATGAAAGTCATTCCTATTTAACAAAAAATATATATCATCCCTGTGATGATATATCTATCTTTTAAATATGTACTCCCTTGTAAGTGATCACACAATCAACAGTTGAGGTCCTCCCAAATATATAATCCCTGGAGGTCCAATGATGACCCATTCCTTAATCAACCCATAATTATTAGTATAATTGAAAGGATTTAATTTTTCAACATTACCATGATCATTAATTTATATTGTTTTAGATAACTGTAAAAAAAATATTATATATAAATACCTTAGAATATAAATTTTATACTTCCACTCAATAACCATTTTCCAAAAAATATGTTACATAAATTTACGATCTTATTCCATTCAAAGCATAATCACTTATTTTATGTTGAATCCACATAGCAGAAGGATAGACTATACTGTGATTTCATATCATCCTTAATACATATTAAATACCTTTTAATACTTTTTATAAGCTTAAATGGATTATTAATTGAAAAAACTAGTTTTCCACTTGAAATTTCATAAAAACCCATCAAATTTTCATTTTTTACAATAAACCTTGATTTCAAATAATCATTTACATTCAAATAAAATTAACTCTTTTTTAAAATGTTTAACAAAAAATCTTCATGAAAATCATAATGGAACAAATCACAATCCTGACATTTTCATTCAAAATAGGGGAAATCAGGAAATTATTTTTAATAAAATACATACTTTCACCTTCAAAAGGTGCACTATATTTCCTTCAATCATATTTTCCTTATGTTATCAAATGAAATACACATTATTCAATGAAAAATCATTTGTATGAATTTAATAGTCGTGTGGTTACAATGTTAAATCATAATCATATGAATCTTACAAGAACACTAAGAAGAACTCATACATACGGAATAACCTACACTGTTATTTCCAACATATAATCGCTGAACAAAAATGGTTATCCAACACATTAGAGATCTATATTAGGTTCAACCATCATAATGATTGATTTAGAATGACTGTAACATATATAAAACATATATAATATGGAATTTTAATAATAAAATCTAAAAAATTTATCTTTTTAACACATATTTTGAGGCACTTTTGGTATTCATGTAAAAATACGAAAAAAATCCATTTTTATTGAAAATAAACTAATTAAAATTTACTAAAAGAGTGAGAAACATTATCTTATTTTGAAAAAAATGTAAAAATATTTTGTAATATTTTTATAGGATAACATTCATGATAATAGAAATGTATTCTGATGCATTATATTCTAAAAAATTATTCCATTCAATTTTATTAAAAAAATTAAAAAAATATACCTCTGTAAAATATTTAACCATTTGTAAAAACATGAATAGTGTCTATAATGAATTATTAAATTTATTTTACTATATTAATAGCCCATGAAGTATTTTAGTAAAATATTATTTTGAGAAAAAGGATAAGAAAAAACATTAAAACATTTAAAATATGATTTCAAAGAAATATCGCCCATCACAAGTGAGACTCACCATGTACAGAATTTAAATAATGTAAATTAAAAATATATTAATTCCATAATTTATTTATAACCACTTTCATTTATTTCACTTATTAAAATAACATCTATTTTATTGATTTCTATTAATTATTTATTTACGAAATCAGCCATGTTCGGATCATATGTTTTTAGGATGTTTGGATCATAATAAAAAAAGAAATGAAAGATTATCCATGGTAAAGGGGATGACTATTAAATCCTATTAAAAATAGTAATCATGAAATAATAATAATTTTAAATAATTTTATTAAATTTTGAACTCATTTAGGTATGTAGGATTTGAAAAATTTATCACATCGATTCATTGGGCTGTAAGTTCGCACGTACCTACGAGTGACATTATCTTTTCCCAAAATATGGAATTATTATAAAGGTAACTCATATATATAATTTATAGAATGATAATTATGTCATTAATATCATTTATATTCAATTAATACATCCTTGGAACCAATATTATCAGTTGGTTATGGAAATCTAAATACATCACTTCATGGAGGTGGTAATACATATATTCACAAGAGTGATGTTTCCAGTTCCCACAAGATATAGGAGGAGATAAAAATGGTTTTTCTAGAAACATAACAAGATTTAAGTATACAAAAAGTAATTATTTTTTCACATCATCATTATTATATATTATTTTGTTCAGGTTTAAGAATTAATAACCATGATAACAATTGGTTACGTGTTATACCACCTCATTGAGAAACATCTTTCTAGTTACACATTAAGCCTTATACGTTGGTATTTTTATGGGAAAATAAATTATAATATAATGGAATGGATTTTGAAAAAATATTTTAAATTCTATTTTTCAATCTAAATTTATCAATGTATGTTAACAATAGATTATAGAGTATTCTTTTTTATAAGTGAGGTGGGTTATAATATTGTAAATAAGTAAAATATTAACATTTAATATTTATCATGCATATAAAATTTTATAAAACGACTATATATATATATATAAATTTAAGTTGGATAAGGGTTACATATAACCACCCAATCATTGTTTTTACGGTTTTGGTTACATTTTCAACTGCATATATTGGTAAAAATCCCTCTTTAACCCTATTTAACCATAATAGTTAGAATAAATTTCATAATTATTAAGGTCTATGATAGTAATTTAAAACATTAAGAGTGGAACATACATGGATTATTAATTATATAATAGGATATATACAATTAAATTTTTTATTTTAGAAATTTTTTATTTTTAATTATTTTATGTTTATTTTTAAACCTCAAATACCATTTCTAGTCAATTAGAGAAGTACTCAAATATTTTTAATTTAAAGGAATGAAGATAAAAATGTAACATGAATTTAAGCTCTCAAATAATTAAATATTATTTTAAATTTAGTATAAAAATAATCTAATACAAAAACTTAATTAAATATTATCACATAAGATATTTTTGAATCGATATATTTTATTTGTTCCTTTGTTTTCACATACATTGTATTAAAGTTGCATAAGTTCTTTAAATAATCCACAATATTTATAAATTTAAAAAAATATTATTAACATAAAATTTAATTATTATACATAATTATTTTTACCTTTTTCATTAGAAAAACATATTTACTCATATACTAATCATGAAAACATCTTTAAGATATAAAATCTCATAAAATGGTATTTTATTAAATATAACTCTTCATTATCATAGAAGGTAATAAAAAACCAAAATAAGCAATAGAAAATATAAAAACGATGATTACCCACTTATATAACTCTAATATAATATCAAATTATATATATGGAGATATATATAGTCTTCAACATTTAATATTAATTTTAACAATAATTTTTCTTTACCTAGATAACTCATTTTATTAAGTCAGTATCTTATTTTTTATCTCCAAAAAAAATTTTAACGTTATAAAAATAATGGAAATGATTATTATAAATTTCAAATACATTTTAAAATATTTATTTTAAAGTTGATTTAGAAGTAAAATTTTATATATGTTATCAAAATACAATGAAAATGTAATTTCAAAAAATGTATTTTTAAACATCAAATTAAGCTTATACAAGAATCAAATATACAATTGATTAATAAAAAATTAATTTTATTTTTTAGTAAAACGGTTCCTATTTTATTAAAACA
Source organism: Viscum album (assembly GCA_963277665.1). Taxonomy (NCBI): domain Eukaryota; kingdom Viridiplantae; phylum Streptophyta; class Magnoliopsida; order Santalales; family Viscaceae; genus Viscum; species Viscum album. Next base: position 761,474,706 of record OY728119.1, on the reverse strand, counting down.
TAATCCCAAAAAAGTGTGGTACTTCTAAATTAATTAATTTAATCAAAATAAATGATGGTTTTGCCAAATTAAAAAAATTTAACTATTCAATCAAAATTTAACCTTTTCATTAAAAATTTAAAAAATAAATTCATTATTATTTTGATATTATGATTTTAAAAATTATATCCATTTTATTAAATAATATTTTTAAACTAGAAGAAATGAATCATAAAATCCACCCTCAAAATGTAGTGAAATCCAATTTTGAAAAAATAATATTTCAGAATCAAAACTATATATTATTATCATTCCATTCTTAATAAAAATTATTTTCAGTAAATAAATTCTTTTAATTGTACATAAAACATAAAATATTCATTATATTCATTTTTGAATAATGGTAAATTAAATATATCGTGATAAAAAATACATTTCATATAAAAATAGTTTCATGAAAAACTTATACTTTAACATAAAAATATGTTTATCTTTATTTTCATATAATTTAAAATAAATGCATGATTTATTATTTATATTATTAGTGAAAAATATTCTATTTATATTTAATAATATTTTTATTAATCTTCATACCCATAAAACTAACAGATGGGATAAAACTATCATATTTAATTAATAATATTTATGTAGTATATCATGGCATGTTTAATTACGGTGTATTCTAATTCAAATAATAAATAATATATTATTTAAAGAAAGTAAATTTAAATTAGTAGGATATTACATTATACCACCATTAAATAAATCGGTTCCTTTCAATTTTAAATTGATTTTTTTAAAATTGATTTATCATAACATTGTAATAAAATTATATATATATATAATAATGAAATTTTATTTCATGGAAAAAAAAGGTAACCTAGTATTTCATAAAATCATATATATATATATATATATATATATTTCTAAAACTATTAATTTCATATAATCTTCTATAACAATACCTTCATAGTTGATTTTAACATTCTACATAATTCTTAATATATTTGAGGAATTATTTTAACCCCGTGATAGATTTTTGAAATAAATATACACAAATGGTTTCATTCCATATAATATATGTAGTATCATCATAAATTATTTCTTCCAACAATTAAAATTTCTATTTCATATTAGAGACCATGAAATGAATATTCATGGTGATTTTTTCATGCCTAAAGCACAAAATTAAAATACTATTGGATATGAATATCCCAAAAATAGATGAAATGGGTTTTCTAATATTTATATCCATTATTCAATGATAAAATTGGGCACCACAAGTTAATATAATATACAATATGAATAAACTTATTTATGAATAAATACTGAATCAATATGCCCTGGGACAATAATAAGACCCAAATTTCAACTCAAATCATTCCATAAAAACTAACATTAAAACTATTCAAAATAATACTCACCATGTTCAAAAAACAAATCAGAAATATATGATATTATATTTTTCCAAGATCAATTTAATATATATCATTGAACAATAATATTCACTAAAAAAGTCATATTAAAAAAATATATGTGACCAAATCATATAATCTCCAAAATATTATAATATTTTCCATAAATATCCATAATCTTAATAAAGTAACAATTAAAATCATATACACTTTAAAATCATAAAATTTATTCATCATATGAAAACCCATCATAGGAAAAAAAATTAACATTTATATGAATCATATAATATTCCTAATATAGTGAACATCATTAGTCACTTAGTCACTAAATAACTTTTCGATATCATTGTTATCTATGTCATAAAAAATACCGTCCCAAAATTTAATTCCCATTTTATTACAATTCACAAAAATTTCCTCAAACATGAGGATCATATTAAACATAGGATATCCAATACCTTTCAACATATGTCCAAAAAATAGAAGAAAAAAAATCCATCCCTAAATAAAAATTCCACTAAAAAAAATATTCAAATTAAGGGTCACATATACGTGAAACATTTATTAACACTCACAAAATATATCCAAATGTATTTTTATCACATACAAAATAAAAATAGAATTAATGTTGCAACTCCACAAAACTAGGACTGCATGAAAAACGATAAGACATGTGTGGCACCACAAAAGAACCTCTAATACTCCAGGGGATGGAAACAAAAATCGAGTAGCTATATCACTCAAAATGGAGGTACTAGACAAATGTACTGATACACACACCCCCATATCCAATATCCATATAAAGTTGGTGGGTACAATAAAACTAATAATAAATTTCACATGACATATTTATCCCTCAATAAGAGTATAAAGAAAGTACAATAAATCATTAAAGGTAAATGAATGTCCCAAGAAAACTATAAAAGTGTCCAATATTTATGAAACGATGAAAATACTAAAAAATGAGAGACATGTTTTTGAGCCATTATATGTTTATATAAAAATGTTCTTCATATTCCTAGTAAATATAGGGTTTAATTTAATGTTATGTCATTTCATAAGACATGAAATGTGTAGGTTGATCCCTGGAAGGGTGAGTATATACATACCCAGTAAAACACCCTAAAATCACCAAACATAATGCCTAAATTGATTTTTCAACTCATTATAACAATGAAGCACCAATAAGAATATAACATGTAATAAGAATAACACATTAATAATCAATATAGAAACCAATATTTATGGTATTATAAAACCATACATCCAACCATAGGATTCTACTTGAGTTTTCAAGGTAATAATCTTATGGGGGAAATCAATCCACAAACTTGATAACACTGCTGGAACACATATGAGGAGTCATGTGCAATTGGACATTTAAAAAATAAGTACCCATTAATGATCAATTGAAATTGATGAACATGTTGAGGAACTCACCCATTGACTTGATGTTTTACCATACCTCACATGGAATGACCCTCTATGTAGTGGACAATATTCCCATGTATGTTGGTCATGATGATTCCTCAAACACCTCCTAGCAAAGAAGTTGAAATTATTTAGGATCACACCCAAACACCTATGAAGGGATTCTAGAAAACTACACATATCTAATCCCATACCGAGGATTAGATCCTATTCATAGTATGTTATTATTTACTGTACCCTCTAGGGTAGGGATGAGGATAACACACTCCTGAAAAAAAATTCCACACTAGAGAGAATGAAGGATTAAAACTACCAGAGTGAAAAAAAAACAATTTTTGAAGGGATTATATGGTTTTTTGTGTTACCTTTTGTTTACTCATTCCTAGTGTCTAGATTTCTGCAACCCAATTTTCTCAATAATCAATAGCCAACCTTCACCATGATCTCCACATTTCAAAACCATGAACTATCAGTATTGATATCTTAAAAATCATTTTTCATCAACAACACACATCAATTTCACAATCAAGGACTAAAATGGGCATGAAATCATGGTATTAATATATTTCACCAAATAATGGTTTTGTTTCTATAGATTAAAGTTTGTTTATCAAACAACTGTGAAAAATAATCATTATAAATTAAAGTGAGGATATTTGACGGATGAAATGAAAAAAATTTAAAACATGAGTAATGAAACTCTCCCATAATGTTGGTTTTCATTAATCCGTTGCTATTAGAATGAATAATGATGAAAAATATTAAGAAATTATCTAAAGTAATTTCTTTTTTTTATTCCTTGAAGACAAAATAATGCATATTTATCAATGTGCTGCCCAAAAATCGATTTTTTATAATGGTTGATTCAAATTAATAAATGGATATAAAATATAAAAATTAATTACAACTAAAAAATACCTCATATTGAGTTTGGATCAATAGAATGTGAAAACATTCACACATTTAGTCCATTGGTGAGTTCCAAAAATTCATTTGGAACACTAATCTCTAAATCATGATCCATTGTTGATTTTTAATGAACTTTATTATAAAGGATATTCTATCAATCTATATGGTTATAAATATTAACCAATGTATTTTCCATAAGCGAGTTCAAATTAATGATTTTGGGACTGGTGATATGGTAAACAATAAATTCATTCATTTAATTTATTAAGATACTAATCCCCCCTCAACTACACGTATCCAAACACTTGACGCACATATAGGTTATGTTGTACCAATGGTAAAACGTGAATTTTTATTTAATCATGTTCTATTAATTACTATATGAGACTATATTTGTGAGTTAATACATTATTTTAGAAAATATTTAATCATGTTATATAATTATAAGATTTTTATTTTTATTATATCAATAATTAGCCTCTCTATGCCCCATAATTTTTCACTAAATCATTTAATATATATAAAAATATTATTTAAAAAATATCAAATCATCATAAGGAAAATGAATCATGATAATATCCCCTCCTCAAATACTTTCATCCCAAAAATAAATAATCATACTAAAAAAAGATAATGGAACTTTGCTAGACTATGGTTCTACAACTCTGCGGTAACATCATGAATATTTATATGCGTCTACTAAACATGTTTTAAGTGAGTCTGTCACCCATTAATGATCATTTCATGTTTACACTTGATATATAAATGGTTAATTATAATGTTTTATTCATCCCGAATGTCTATATCTCCCTAGTCGACAACATGAGACAAGTCATGATCATGAATTATAATCCATGAGATATGAAAGATAATGTGTACCTAGTGAAATAATTATGGTATGAATAAGTTTTAATCAAATTTACGAACACTAGGAAATATCTAGAATGGTATAATGAATCTAAAAGACACCTTTCTTCCAATAAAATTATTTGTAAACCTCTATGAGTTGAGACCTTTAGTAACACATGGTTTTCCTCATTGTATTCTACAAACATCCATCATTGGTCTACATATAACATTTGAAGTATTTGATTATTCCTCATCAAATCTTGGATGATCTAAACCATCTTTGTTTAATCTCACCCTAATTAGGGGCCCACGAGTACTAACTCTCATGGATCAGTCCAGCATCGTAGTGACCTATAGGGCCTCCCATACAAGGACTATAATGGTGACATTATGATGGTGGTATGGAAAACATTCTTATGTACAATATCAATAAAGGTATATAATCCTCAAAACAAAGTTCAATGTAAAATATAAAATATTGAAGTAATTACTCTAGGTCCTAAATGGCCTTCTCTATCTGGTCATCATTCTGGGTGTGAATCATCATGTTCAAATGAAACTAGGCCTCAGTGTCCTCCTTAAATCCTTTAAAAAATAATTACATGAATTGAGAATAAAATATAAAATGATAATCAAATTAAAAATATGAATCTAGACTATATTATCTATATAAATTCTCCCAAGTTCTCTACTTGAATCTGGTCTCAAAAATATAGGAATTTTTTAGAATTAGGGAGTTAGTCTATGATCACCCTCGAGGAATCATATCCTCTATAATATCACATAATCCCTATCAAAAGCTCTATATATATACTATCTCAAAGTCACTTTGGAAGCACAATGGGTTGAATAAAACCTTGTAGAACCCAGTGATCATAGTTTACATATAAATAAGTGTGTCCTCAAGTGATAAAATAAGTTATACACTTATTCACCCATAGACACCAGAATTGGAGCCACCTGATTTGGTATATATTTTTTACTACTATATATACCACTAGGGTGGTGAATTAAACTCACTAAAAACCTCTTATCACAGTGTCACCAGTACCATAATCCACACTCATAATTGAATGATTTTCTAGTTACCTTCTAAAAATACATTCGGAGAGTGTGTAGTAGATATATTAACTATTAAGGTCTTTGTGTCATTATCTCTATGATGATATTACCTAAAAGTATGTACAATAATTGGGTTAATAACCATCAACATGAATTACCCTACACCATCCTTGTTTACTAAGGAAACTGAATAGAAGGATCACTTCTCAGGATTATCTCTCATCAATAGGAAATTATATATCATACTGATAGCATCTTCCACCATGTTACCCTTCCCAAGTGTATAGACTCTCTAGAAGTCCTAATATTTTTGTAACTCTAGACATTGAATATATATCATTTTAATATCCTTAAATTTAATTATATAAATTATCATTATATTCTCAAAATAGACGATAAACCACTCTATTATAAGATAGTGTATCCAAAGCATCTATTTGGAGACTAGTTTTTCCCACTCAGGATCTGGGGTCATGCAGATCTACTCATGGGTTATCAAATTTTATTATCAATAAGTAATCAATTCCTTCGTCTCCATCAAAACACATCCAATAGAAGTTACATTTCCATTCCAGAATACTACATACTCAATACACACCAATTTCAATCTCTATATGGGGGAACTCATCAACCTCTGTTATAACTTCTCAAAATCCAACTAGCACCTCTGAAAACAAAAAAATCAATATTGAATCTACGTTAACGATGTTCAGGGTTCCAAAACCCAAGATATAACTTGTAATAATATCCTATAATATGTTTCCAACCCATTGAATCTTTATGCCTCTATCACAGACTTTGGTGTTTCATAAGCTACGATTTCTACAAGGTTCACTGATTTCGCTGCTAAACTATATACAAACATAAAATTTCCTTGGTTGTGAGCCTTTAGATGTGGGAAATAAAAATTCTAGATTATCCAATAATGATATATAACTATGAGTAAATAAAAAACCATCCCCAAAAGTCTAATTTTTTCCTCTTCTTACACCGAGTACACTAGGATGTCATTGATGAAGAGTGCCAGGAATTGATTTAAAAATAGATGACAGATCCAGTTCAAGATTCCCATGAACATTGTGAGATAATTAATCTCTATAAATAGATCACTATGTACTCATAGATACTATAGTTATATCATAATACTATATTCGGTATTACTTCATCATAACCATAGAGCTGTTGATAACCCAAACTAAGACAAATCTTTGAGAAACATATCTCTACTCTCAAATTTTAAAGGATGCCGACCTTATTCGAAATTGGATATATATTATTCATGGTCATCTATATCTAGGAATAATAATCCCCATATAACCATAATTATAAATCCCTCTATTTTTTGAAAAAAATGGGGCTTCCTAGAGTGACATATGTTGTCTAAGAACTTACTTCTTATGAAATCCTCTAATTGAACCCTTAGCTCATAAAGCTTAATTGACTCCATCAAATATACAAAATAATATGTCAGGGTAGTTCCTGGGAGAAATTAGAAAAATTGTTATATCTTTCAATTGGGAGGCTAGCCTCATTTACCCTAAATTATATATCTATGCACTCTTCCAATATAACAAAAAATTAATATCCCATATCATCTACTTCTCAATGGGTTATACTAGCTAACATGTGAGTAATCATCTATGCCCTGTTTTCTAGAAAACCATCATGTTTTTCATGAGATACCTTATAATTGAAAATTTAAAACATTAATCCATCTCCATATATCCACAAATCATTCCTACACCTTAACTCAACATTTTCAACCATCTCCAAGAGCCTGGCGCGGACCTCCGTGGGTAGTGGTGGGAAAATATCATGCTCTTCACCACATAATTGTACTGTACCTATTTCTATGACATTTTCCCAACCCAATTCACCCCTTATCAATGATGTTTCTCATACAATAAGTTCCATCACTCTTTTATTTTTTTAACTACATGAATGATCATAAAATCTCATGTGATATGTCCACAGCTGTCACAAGAGAAACACTGCCTCTCCCTTGGTTGTCTTGATATATCTTGAGGGACTTGAAATATAGATCCACAATATATAGATCATATAAACGATAATAGGGAACACTATAATCCCAATGTCTTCAATTATCTACTGACATCTGAATTCTCATATACTTTGTTTCCACTACAACAAACAACTGTCCGCAACTGCCCTTCCAAAAGTATCTCCACTACTAAATCTATCTCAAGAACCCCATAATAGGTTTGTATGAAATGTTATATAACTCAATCTATAATATATTATTATATGCCTCAGTGGAAGTTATTTTCTCTAAATAATGAATCATAACCCACATCAGTTTAATATAATTAGAGGTTGATATATCTAATTGAATAATCTACCATATTCATGATCCACTGTAGAACGAGTTTCTTGGGAATCTTACGTTGCACTCTAATAATAAAATAATATTATTTTAAATGATAGTTAACATGTAGCCGTTGTATTGGAGGGAATGGATAGAAATGACTAAAATATGATTATATATGTTTTTAAATGTTTTTACTTTTATCCAATAAAAGCTAAAGGCTTAAAATACGGAAAGAATTCAATTTTAGGCGTATATGCCCTAGTTTTCACTAAAGGTTCAATTATCTCCTTTTAATGGAGAACTGTCATTAAATATAGTTTTGATCACTCTTATACATTCTTTTGGACCAAATAAAACTCTTATTAAGAATCAGGACATCAAATTTTACTTTGTGTAATTTTTTGGTATTTTTTCGATAAACTTCATTTTTTAATGAAGTGTAAAATGTTGTGTTTTAATTCAAAACATCTTTTTAATATAATTTATTTATATTACTAGATAATATTTTTAATTGGTTTTAAAGTGAAATTAGAAAATATTTTTACCATTAAATCCAATAGTGGTCGTTGGAATTAATTTCACTTTGAAATCAGACTTAAACTAGTGTCAATCTTTTGATACTTATTGTTTTATAAAAACACACTATTTTCTCTGACAGCGGGAATTAATTATTAAGTTAATTAATGTGATTAATATTTTTTGAATTTTTTAAAACGGAATTAATTTTTGAATTCGGAATATCAAATATAGCTTATGGTGAATTTTTGGGATTTTCTGAAAAACTTCAATTTTTGATGAATAGTTAAACCACTAAGTGGTACTTATAAAAACTGATTTTTCCGTTTAAATGAAATTTTGCCATCTTTGTGTTTTGAATTTCAAAAATCGGACATACATGGTTGTCATTAAGAAGTAAAATGTGGTTCAATGAGATTAAAATATTTTTTTGGTGAATAGTAACTTATTAAGTATTAATCGCGATTAGTGGTAATTAGTGTAGTTTAAGGTAAAAATATTGCTTTAATAGAATTAGATGAGCTTGACACATGTCCTACCCTCATTGGTTATGTCATGGCCGACCAAGAAAATCCATGGGGCAACTTGGGGACCCCATGGATCCACTTTGGTTGGGAAATGACATAAATAACTTTTTATTTAATGTAAAAGTAAAAATGACACAAACATGATATGTTTTACTAAAACAATTTTTAAGTGGGGTTATACAGGTCATATATTTGATTATAAATAGTCATTGGAAAGCTAAAAAGAGTTCCTACATCATAGTAATTTTTTTATAATTTTTAGACATTAAATATATTAAATTATTTATGACATAATAATGATGCAGTGATGACATCATTATTTGACGATTTAAATAAAATGGAAAGATAATGTAAAATATATGAACTAAACATGTCCAAAACTTATTGGATGAGTGTATTTCGAAGCCTTATCACCTTATCCACGAATTATATCAATGTGGGACCTTTTTAAACCGAAACACATTTTCAAATAAAGTAATATTTCTTTACTTTCCAAAAGTACCCCTCCTCTCCTCTTATAAAAGGCCCCCACCTCTACCTCATTTAACACACTTCTCAAGCCTTTGGCTTGGACAAACCCTGCCCATTTACTCTCTCTACATAACTCTCCTCATCCTAGAGGATTCCCTTTGGGCAGAATCCTTTCAAAGGAATCCTTTAGGATTAAATCAAAAAGGAGTTACACTTTCAAAGGTAATTCATTCTCTCATGTTCATTTGTTTTATTTTGCTTCTCCAACCCCCTAAACTATTTTTATTTACTTCTTTTGTAACAAAACCAGTATATTCAATATACTAGGATGTTTTTATAAGATTTATTCGAGCTACACTCTCACACAACTACATCAAATGGTTAAAGAACATACGGTTTCCGTGGATGGTGAAATTCTGCCTCCCGAAACGATGATTGTTCAATACTAATTTAGCACCTTCGAAGGTGGCAATTATGATGTCAATATTTTTATATATGATATATAATATGTTTATGTTTTACTTATGCTTCTGTATTTTTCATTTTTGTCTTACCTTTATGGCTTCCATTATGGGTATACGTGATATCTTCATTTAAGGAAGTGCGGACTACCGCCCCCTCAAAGTGATTTGATTCGTTAAATACCATATGTGGGACGTATAAAGGATGGAAATATGATATTATATATGATATTATACTGTAATTATAATATACCTTTATATCATTATTATTCCATTCTATAAAATACGAAATAGAAATGAAAGTAGCATTCATGCGTACGTACGGCTTACCGTCTCCATGAACGGTGCATTTCATTTTTTACCTCTAAATGATTATGTAATGTTATAAATGCATGCATGTACTGGATATATATGACATATATGATATCTACATCATTAATACAATTCTGTATATAATAAACATTTGGCCACACGAACAACATGTAATTGTAAGAAGTCCACCTTCGACTTAAGAACCAAATATCGACAAAACAATCATTATTAACTTAATGATTACATAATGTTTATGACATGGTAATAAGTGATATAAAATGAATAATTAACTTGAAAAATGTTCTTAAGGAAGTAGAAATTAAATCAAGTTTATTATTCAGGAGATTAAAGAACGATCGAGTCAAGTCGGACCCGAGGTAAGGGATCTTATTTCTCTCTTTCTTTTTAAGTACACTCTTTTATGTCATTCCTTTTAAAGCTCATATTTCTTGTTATTGGGATGATCTTTTATATTAAAATTACTGTAATTTTTATGTTCATGTGATGAGAGACCCTATTCTCTCTCATCCATCCATTTTGGAAGTTTTGAGTGGCGTCGTTAGGCTGCCGAACTTTCGTAAGAGATCTAACCTCTCTCTTTCTTTTTAAGTACTCTCATTTATGTCACTTATTTTAAACTCCTCCTTGTAATGTTGGGGGATGTTCTTTTATATTCCTATTGATGTACATTTTATTGTAATGTGATGAGATACCCTATTTGATCTCATCAATCCATATTCGGAAGTTTTATGTGGTGCTGTTAGGCTGCCGAGTTTTCGTAAGGGATTTTTCATCTCACTTTTATTCCCGTGAGATTTATGCTACATTTGCCACAAATTCCATTGAGTGGTGTATGTACTGCCCATTATTCTACTCTTTGTGTAATATAATTTCTTTTATGAGTATTTACATCCATGATATATTGTCTTTCTTTCATGGGGTGTATGTTTTGAAAGATACCCAAGTCGGTAAGGGAACCTTTCACCCTCCTTTTTTAAAAAAAGACTTCTTTGTTGGGTCTTTTAATTGGGATATGTTCTCATATATCCTTATTGATGTAAATTTTATTTCCAAGTGTTGAGATACACTTTTTTATCTCTCATCAACTCATTTTGATGTGATGCCGTTAGGCTGTCAAGGGAACTTTTTAACCCAATTTCGAATTCTTTGGGTTCAACATGTAGTCATTGAATATGTCATCCATTGAATATGTGTGAATGACCTTTTATTGTTTTACACTTAATATCTAATTATATTGGGTGTATTTATATTTTTCACACATATTTTTGGGATTGATTTGTCCTCAATTTAAGGATACCTTCTTTATAAGGGATTTCATCACATTTGACATTTCTATTGAGGGTTCATTGTTGTTATGCACCAATTCACTCTTATATGGTGTATATACTGTCCTTCGGAGTATTATATCATGAATCCATTTATTCTCATGATATTATAAAGTTCTGACTAAATGTTATTCCTCAATTATATTATTCAAGTGTCTCTAATTTTGGTAAAACCCCTTTAATCAAAATATCGTTCTAAATGTTTTAATTATTTGTTCTTATTAATATCCAAGTTTTAAAAATGGTTTTAAGGATTTATTTATATGGATATTAATGGTTTAAAATTTTAAGCTTCAAGGTGGTATGTGACACTTTGATTCAAAAACCTCTTTATTAAATGTTTTAAATGGTTTTGGAAATGGTTTCTTTTTGAATGGATTCATTATTTCAATATACTAAAATGTTATATTGTGATTGAAATATAAAAATGTTATGTTTCCTTTATGCATGTTTTATGTGATACATTTATGTTATGGTTCTTGGGCATTGTTATTAAAACGGGTGGTTCCGTGATAAACTAAGGGCGGGTGAGCCCGATATAGCTCTCCAATGCATTGGGTAACGTGAAGGAGTGAAACGTTAAGGTTTCTCTGAAGAGATTTTAGGGAATATACTGTGATGGGTATTCCAAACGTTACCATGAGGGTTACTCCCTACGTAAGAATGTTATGAATGCCTCATGTTACCTTTATGTCTTATGATTTCTATGATTTATTCATGGTTTGAGGAGGTATGTTAAAGTGCCTTTGTTTTATGGGTAAAGTATGATTTCATTCTTATGTATATATGAACTCATGTTTCCTTTCCATATTTTTATAACCCTTACTGAGCTTTTTATGCTCATCCCAAGTTTTTGAAATGTTTTTCACAGGTCAAGGGAAAGGTACATGATGTGATGATAGTGTGAAGGATGTGTCAAGAAAGAATCCATGTTTTATTTTCAATATGTTACCGTTGATGGGAAGAATGAATACTGTCTTTTATGTAACCACTTTGTTTAAGTGTGGAATGTAATGCAAGTTTCATGATCTAATTCTCTAAAACTCTAAACCTGAAAAGATCCTCAATGTGTAATCTTGTAATAACTCAAGATTAAGTAAGTTTTAAGGCTAGGGCCTTATATGAACACTAGTTGGAGGTCATACTGTCTTGTTTGATGTCTTTTAAGGATGAAAACTAATGTTAGGACAACATCATTCTAGTGGTGATCTCTTTTTGCTGTAAATGTAGCTATAAGATATCATTTATGGCATCAAATGGTTATTTTCCATGAATTTTGTTATCAAATTCTTCTTAGGAAGGGTCATGTTATTAGATACAAGAGCCAGTGTGTGAATTTAGTCGGTGAGAAAGGTTACTAGAAGGGCAGAAGGTGAGTGGAGCCCCTTTTTCGATGTTAGCCAATCTGTCAGTGGAATAGATATAGTCAAAAATGGAAAATGTGCCTTGGATTTTTAGTGAGTTGTTGGAAATATTCCCCGAAGAGATTTTGACTCTACCCCCTTGATGAGATGTGGAGTTCAGGATAGACATACAACCTAATGCCCATCAAATATTTATGTCTCCCTTTGAGATGTTTCCATCTGAGTTGCTGGAGTTGTGGATTCTGTTAGATGACCTGATGAAGAAGGGTTTTATCTGACCAACCATGTAGCCATGGGGGGCTCTAGTCGAGTTCGTGAAAAAATAATATGGTGGTCTCAAGCTGTTCATAGACTACCGAAGACTAAATCATGTGATGCCCAAGAACCAATACACCCCCCATGGATTGATGTCCTTATTGACTAGTTGAAGGGGGTAGTTTGGTTCACCAAGATTGACATATGGTCTGGATATCACACGTTGTGCGTGAAAGAGGGTAATATCTCGAAGACATATTTCAGGTGTAGATATGGGACATTGAGTTTTTGTTCATGTCGTTTGGCATTATGAATGCACCATATGTGTTCATGGGGCCCATGAACTCTATTTTCCACAAGTATCTAGACTAGGTCATAGTTGTGTTCATCGATGACATACTAATCTACTAATTATCAGTGGAATATCACATTGAGAATATCACAATAGTCTTGGAGGTCCCAAAACAACACCAGCTCTATGGGAAGTAGTCTAAGTGAATATTCTAGACATCAGAGGTTTACTTCCTTGGACACAAGGTGTCCCAGTAGGGAATAATGGTTGGCCTATCAAAGGTTGAATAATTTTTTCCATGGGTGGAATCTAAGAACAAGGTAGAGGTTCGTAGTTTCTTAAGACTATAAAGTTACCACTAGAGGTTCGTGTCGGACTTCTCTCAAGTTGCACCACCATTTATAGCCTTGAATAGAAAAGGACAAGATTTCATATGGATTGATTAGTTCTAGGAATCTTTAAGTTATCTGATGGTGAAGCTGGTCAGTGCCCCAATGCTGAGGTTTTATATAGAAGGGGTAACAATTGATGTGTTTTGTGATGCTACCAGTATAGGCATGTGATTAGTGTTAATGCAGTAGTGAGGAGTGATCTCTTATGGGTCTAGGTAGTTACAACCTCATGAAAGTCACACTGCCATCCATGACCTATAACTTTTAGCAGTTGTGTGAGCACTAATGTTGTGGACACATTACCTAATATGTGAAAGAATTTTGGTCTTCACATATCACATTAGCTTGAGGTTTGTCTTCCCCCAACAAGACTTAATCGTTTGGTAACAGGGGTTGATGGAGATTCTATAAGAATTTGAAATTGATGTCTCCTAAACCATTGGAAATAGAAATATTGTGAATGATGACTTGAGCAGGATGTCACAGAAGGATGTGGTTTGGGAAACAACATATTCTCGAAAGGCAATGGATGAGTTGGATGTTTTACATCTGTGAATTAGAGTAAAGGATGGTAGAGGCAATCTATTTTAGATGATATTGTAGTCTTCCTTGTAAAGAAAGATGGAGGAGTCTAATATGGGAGACATAGAGGATGATGTGAGGCATGATCTTGTTATCTCAGGTAATGCTTTAGAAGGATGGTTGGAGGATATTCATAATCAGATGATTTTCCACGAGAAGTAGTTTATCCCCGAGACGATGTGCGAGAGAGTCTGTAGTAAGTTCAAAAACTCACCCCTAGTGGTACACCCCAAGAGTTTCCATTATTTACCTAGGCTTTAGAGGTTATTTTTTCTGCCCTGGAGTGAAGCGAACAATGATGGAGTTTGTGGAAAAGTGCCTCAAGTGTTAGTAGGTGAAGGTTGAACACCATGTTCACAGCTATCTGTTGCAACCCTTAGATGTTACCAGTGAGAGTTAGATAATGTATTGACGGGTTTTGTCATAGGACTACCCATGTAGGATGGAGAATGTTATTCCATCTGGGTAGTGGTGGATTGTTTGATGAAATCGGCTAACTTCTTAGTCATTAGGGAGTCATGCGTAGTGAATGCCTTAGAACAAAAGTACGTTGATGAAGTTGTGTGGATGCACAAAGTCTCCAGAACCATCATTTTGGATCCTAATACACTCTTTACTTCATGATTATAGAAGGGGTTACAACATTCTTTTGGATCCCACCTTTGATTTACACTACTTTCAACCCTCAGGCAGATGGGAAGACAGAGAGAACCATTCAAATATTGGATGATATACTATGAGCATGTGTTCTAGGATTTGGAGGATCATTGGTGTGACACTTGACTATGGTAGAGTTTTCATACAACAATATCTATCACTATACCATTGGCATGGCTATGTTTTATTGCTTGTATGGAAGATAGTGTTGATCACCCATGTGCTGGACAAAGGTTTGGGAGGCCAGTGTTCTTGGCCCAGAGGTAGTGCAGAGCACTACAAATAAGGTTTAGCCTTTGTATGAAAGGATGAAGGATGCTCAGGACTGGTATAAGTCATAAACCAATCATAGGAGTATAACCTTGGAGTATGAGGTTGGGGACCACGTGTTCATGAAGGTCTTCACTCAGTGCGGACAATGAAGGTTTGGTAGGGAGAGTAAGCTTTCTCCTAGGTACATCTGACCCTTCGAGGTGTTGGGATGAGTCAGTGAGGTGGAATATCGGCTAGCATTTCCACCATCAATAGAGAGGATCCACAACAAAATCCATGTATCTCTCTCTATCAGTATCTACATGATGAATCCCTCATCTTTGACATGGGAGAGTTGGATATCAAGGACGATGTGATATTCTTGGAGTGACCGATGTGAATTGAGGGTCGTAAAGAGATGGTGCATTGTGGATGGACCATTCCCATAGTTTGTTTATTGTGGATGCATGGCGTCCTTGAGTAGTGTAATTGGATACTGAAGGTTTATATGCATTCCTTGTACCCAAATCTATTCTGAGTTTTGAACTTTTTTTCCTGTGCATTGCTGTTATGTAATGCTTGACCATTTTTGCTATAAGATGAGTTGTTTCCCTTATTCTTTGAATGTCTATGAAAATTCCTCACTGTGGTGAGGGGAGGACCTTATACCTAATCAATACAAATTATGTGGATTCGATTAAACCTTTTTGGTATGGTTGGTGACATAAAAAGAGGATAATATCTTCAAATTTAGAAACGAACTTCCTAATCCATAATTCTGGATGGTGTGACCTTTCTATGTTTTGTGGTTACATGTGGGAGGGGACTAATAGTGTTTTTTTGGTTGTTCAGGTGATAGATGAGAGAGGTGTTCATACATGTTAGGGTTTTATTTCATCTTTCAAAAAACTCTAGGGTGGTTTTTCCCTTAGAGTTATCTTACGATGTGCTTTTTCAGCCCATACTCTTGTCTTAGGGTATACACATAAATTATCGAGGGTGAGAAAAATTTTAGAGGTATCTGATGTGTAGGACCAGACCCTCTTGGTCCATTAAATTTCAAAATACTAATGTTTGACACAACATAGGGACAATCGCTGACTCATTTTCGAGTTTTACAAATTTCAGGTTGGACAACGGAGGCACTGATCGACATCGGTGGCACGAATTGGCGTTGGTGGCACTGATCGGCGTCGATGGCCTTGATAGGAGTTGGTGGACCTGAGGGGCATCAGTGGCACTTATATAAAGTGGTTCTAGAGCAATAGTTCAAGAGGCATTGTGTGCGGGAGATGGTGTGAGGGAGACGGGCCAGGGTGACGGTTTCAGGGTCACCCGTCTGTGAGACATTTCTAGTATCTCAAAGATGTTCCATTTTCACTACATTAACGTATCTTTTGATGTAAAAGTGCTTTAATAACCCTATTAATTCTATTTAAGGGCTGTAAAATATTTTTATTAACCCTAAGTGTCGGGCGACCCTTGGATTAACAAAATGTTTGGCATGTAACACCATTTGTTGTGTTTTTTAGTTTCCCATGTTTTATAGTTTCACCCTTATTACGTGTTTCTTCATTTTGAAAGAAATTTATAATCTCACAGACCTTATTCAAACCGTCATTGAAGAAAATTATTAAATATCAATTAGTTTCAGTGTGTGAAACTACTATCCGCGTGGTCGACCAACGATCTGAATTTTAATGACATCCAAATGGCTCCCCTAATTTTAGGATATATCATCTTCTAAATCATAGATCCTTTCTTCATTATTCATTTTTGTTTATTTAAGTGCAGCTCCAAACTTCCTCCCAAGATGAATCATATGGCCATCCTGGAGCCATTCCTGCTCAGCCTTGGAGGCTTGGATTTTTATTTTCCTGCACATCATGCATCCCATGTTCTTAGCGCATGGTGAAAAGTTAGATCCTTGATCATCTAGGTAGGGGTTTTCCTTCGTCTCTCTTTATTGTGCATCATGTAGGGTGGGTATGATGATGATCCTTCATAACATAGATGAAACCTACATAAACGAAGATATTAAGTGGACTATTGGTATAAAATGCAGGGGGGTGGGAATGTGGATGATATTTATTTTTGATACCTTTTTTTAATGTTTTGAATTGTATGTTCTTATGTCCCCTAAAAATCATGGTCGTTGGTGGTCTGTTCTTGTAAAATAATGAAGATATTGTTTTCTAGATAATCTTGGGATTGAAAGGATGTAACCTATAAATTGGTTAATCACATAAACATGGTTGATTATATAGATTAATTATGAATAATAATCCATGGATGATCACCATAGTAAACCAAACAGTGAGAAGTAACTCAATGAATGATGTTACCTAAATCTGAAAACATCATTGCTCCATTCTGAAAATATGTATGGTTTCTCTATTTAATTCCTTATGCAGTGAAATAGAGGGGAAATAAACCTCTAGTTTAGAATTTATTGGTTTGTAAATATAAGTCTACGTAGAGCACATATTTTGGGGAATGGTTTGATTCCAGTACATTGAGGGATATCATGTATTCCTTTTTATGTTTTTACTTCACAAGAGAACCAGGTGTGAATGCTTAAAATCATGCTTGGCCATTTTCCTTTAGATGTTTTTTTGACTTGTAGTTATGCCTATTAGTCTCTCAGTAGTGGAGGAATATTTAAAATAAACCAATTGAACATGATAATGAGAATGGGTATGATGGGAATGTTTTTTTACTAGAAAACGGGTTGTTCTTTGGTTATGGTTGTTGTGTATTTGTGATGTAGGGATAGTAGTAGGAGTGGTTATGTATGGGCTGGTAGTCTACTTCAGGACCCTTAGTTTAGGATGAGTCCTTCATTACCTATATGTATATTATTTTGTTCTTTTGTTTCATATATGCACCACACCCATGTTGAGAACCTAGTGGTGAACACCCCCATTTCATGGGGGGGGGGGGGGGGGGGGGTGTTTTCCCAACATTCTTATGGGTGGCTGGTTATTAGCTCCTTTCTAGTCCCTCTCCATGTTATCCCAAGACTATTCGGGTAGGATGTGATGGCCTAAAGTTTATTATGTCCCAAGAATCTTCGTGCATGATGTGTTGAGTTGGTTGGCCTAGGTGTGTGGGCAGGTTTGTTTACCATGTGCCTTTGGACTGAGGCCCAAGTGTCTTTGTGTGTGACAGTGGTTGTTCTGGACGAGGTGTATTGGGGCTTGGAAATAGTTGTTGTGGCCTAGGTGTCTACAACCATGGTTTTTTTGTGTTTTTTGTGGCCCATTTGTTTGTAGGTGGGATAAAAGAAAGATTGGTATAGCCTAGAAATTTGATGATGGGGTCATAGTCAGACTACAATGCAAGATGTGGGGGAGGTCTAATGCATAGGATGTCCTAAATAACTTGTGGGAAAGTGGTGTGGGGTCCCAAATATCGATGGGTTATTACTATTACATTACGTAACATGCATTATTGGGGGAGTGTTCCTTGGTGAGGTTGGGTAGATAGTTTCTTTTTTAGGTGTTTGATTACATCTTTTCTCACGGGGCATTAGAATGCCTCCCCAATTGTGCACGAGAGATTATTGTTTTCTCTACTGAGTATACTTGTATACTCACCCTATGTTTGTATGACTGCATTCAGGTTTCCAGTAGGGCATTGAGGACCATTCTGGACCTTACCAGATTGATATTCAGGAGTTTTCGTCCCTTTTTGTTGGTACATTTCATCCGATTTTTTCTTGAACTTTGTATCATTTTATTTTTAACATGCCTATGGGAATTTTCTTTTGGATTTACTTTTAATGTTAGTTTTTGGAGTTGTTTGGGATTTACCATCTTATCTCCTAATCATGACCGATATAAAGGGTAATTCCTTCCATATTATTGGTGATTTTCTACCCATGGAGTGTGTCGCCTCTTTGAGGCCTAATGGAGGTGGGACTTCGGGGGTCATTATTAGTCTTTAAACTTGAAGAAGGAAGGGTCTGGAAATTGTTTTTCCCTTACCTCATCTTAGTGATGCCAGGTGGTGACAAAAACCTCTCTTTATAACCTAGGGAAAGGAAAGATAAAAAAATGGTTACCGTATATAATAAGTAATGCTAAAAAGGGCTATATCAATGATTAAATAATAATAACAAGAGAGTATTGGCATAAGTACATGAAAATTAAATTTAAAAATTACACCATTTATCTGAAAAAACATAATATTGAGTCATGGAAATAATTATTAAAGATCATATGAAAAGAATAATAACAAACATGATCCATGGTAGAATAATATTAGAATAACAAAATGAAATGTGACATACATATAAGAATATATAATTATCTCAATTGTTGTCAATAATATTTTTCAAGACTATCATTTTACAATTGGTTCACTAAATAAAATATTATAGTATTCATGGTTCACTCCCAAAACAACCATAGTTTATAGGGTCCCTAAATGAACATCTTTCAATGAAAATCCATTTCTTATTTACCTGATAAGATTTAATTATTCCCCAAATGCATTATAGGGACACATAGTCTTGAATTTTAACATAATAAAAATAATGAATATGTGTTCCAAAATATATTAAAGAATTAATATTATTATAATCCAATGAAAATAAATAGGTCTAATAAATATTTTCATCATAACATCACTCATGAAAAATAAACAGGATTCATAAACATCATGCCATCATAATCATAAACAATCCTTTGAAATAATATATCTAGTATCATTTAATAATATCCCTAGTGGATAATAAATAACATAAAATGATTTCATATTTTATGTAAAAGTATTTTTGAATTATCACCTGGTATAATTTTTATGAAAATAACATTTCTATTATGAAATCAGCTAATCTTTTAAATAGTTGTGAACTTATAAATGAAAATGTTTTCTTTGAATATAAAACTATAATCATATAAATTTTTCCAAAAATAATTTATTCATCATGATGGAAGGAATATCTAATTATTAAATATACATTAAAAAAACATCCTCACAATATTTTTGTTCCAAAAGTCAAAAATTATCTCCCTTGAGAAATAAAAAAATTTCATTTCTATCATTTCTTTTAAAATTAAAAAGATATTGGATAATAAAAATACCAATTTAAATTAATTTTTTAGAAACCAATTTCTAGGAATACATATATTCCCCATAAAATACATAAATACAAACAATCACAAACAATTGTGATCCGAAAAAATAATCCCTTACTACTATAGTAAAATTAGAATACGAAGACACAAGAATGAATTGAATTCTGATGGATTTTATTTCCCATATTTTTTATTAGAATGACCATGAAATAAATTCATGTTTTTTATATTCACTTCATAAAATGAAACAAGTACATTATAAGTAATATGTCATGGTAAAGAAAAAATGAGTTGAAGATCCTTTTACATGAGTTTGAATCCTCATGTGTGTTCTCTATCTTCCTAAATAATTGATATATATTAATTATTTACATTTTTAAGAAAATATTTCATATTAATTATACCTTTATCTCAATTAATACTATGTTATAATAATTACATGATAAATTATGTTCACGGTATATGTTTTTGTTATATTAGGTACATAAGAATAAAATTACATTGGTTGGTTAACTATGGTCAAAGTGGTCAATACTAAACCATATCCATAATTATATTCATAACATAATTATAATTTATATACAAAAATTATACTTTTATATTAATCAATTTAATTTTATTTTAAAAAATGAACTATGTTACAGTCATAAATACAATAGTTCATATGTACAGAAGAATAAATTTTCAATTTTTTAATGATCATTATGTAAATAAGGTATGTATTATTTAATAATTAAAAAATGATCATGTTATTATAAATATTATATAATTTATTTTAACTAAATATAGATATATCATCCATGTGATGTGGTGATGAAAAACTAATCACCTCACTTTGTGAAGGTGGTAGTCTACACATATGTATAAACGACATTATAATTTTTTAATACTTTGGAAAATAAGAAGGTAAATTATATAATAAAGTTTCATAATTATGAAAATTTCATAAAGATAAATTATAAAAATTGAATTCCATTATTATAACCTTTCTTCAGATATGATTATTGAAATTAATAATTATAACTATTCATATAAAAGTATCCCTATATACACACGAATAACGTTTTCATTTTCCATTTAATGGAAGAGGGTATTGATATGCATCATTCCAAAAAATAATAACATGACATCATATATAGGAAGTTAGAGTTAATATTTTATCTTAATTAAATAAAATTTTATTGATTTGTAATAAGAATAAGAAAAAACATGTGCATAAAACTATACCTTTTCTTTAGAAAACCTCCATTTCTTAACTCCTTTTAAATAAAAAATTGGATTTATTCATAAACCAAAACCCATAAAAATTTAGATTGATTTCTGTTAAGGTATTAATATAGGTATGGGAAGAACCAAATAGTATTTTAATTCTATATTACAGATAATAATATGTTCCCTATAATAAGAGGCGGGGTACTCTGAGAATTTCTTAAAATATTCAACTAATGAAAATTAATTTTCAGTTACAAGTGAATATAAAGTGATTTATTTATAATATAACAAGATAATGGGATAATTTATATTAATTAAATATAAATTAGAAATTTTTTTATTAAATTTATACTATTATCTTTTGGTGTCATCCCATATTTTTTCATTATAATTCGTACTAGGAAAACATGGATTGTTACACTTTGAGGGTCTATATCATTACTACAAAATGAAAAAATTCTGATAAATGAACCATCGTTGATATTTTAATCATTAACCTAATAAGTATTCAAAATATAATATATTTAGGAATTTTATATCACTTAATAATATATAATTTATCACAAAAAAACTGCTAATGATTTTTTTTAGAATTATTCATTACCTCGACTTTAATATTTTCAGTACAACATCTACAAATTGACCAAAATATTTTATTATATCCTTAAAATGTCATGTTCATCTATAAAATACATTTATCCAAACTTTTACTTTACATTATAATTATTTGAATATTTTTCATAACCTTAATTTTATTTTTTTCACTTTTATTGAGTAATTATTGCATCATTTTTGTGCATGCAATTAAGGTAATTATTTCTTTATTAAAATTTTAAAATAAATTTCTATGATAAAGATAAATATTATAGATTTAAAAACTCATTATAGTCAAACATATAATATATAGATATATACTCATACAATAATATTTATGTATGTGTTGTGTCAGTCAAAATTTCCTATAATTTTATTATTAACTTTAAATTAATGAATTAAAAATTTTTTATGATAAAAAATCACTTGTTTAATATTTATATTGCCAAAAAATAAAATTGGTCCAATGTAAAAAAAATGGGACTCATGATTACAAATATTGAATCCATTTTTCAAAAAAAAATTATTGCTCATAATTTTCTAAATTTTACTTTATATTGACCATACAAAAAGAAATGAAAAACATTTGTTTGAAAAAATGGAATTTTTTTATAAGAATTTTTTTTATAATAAATTCATGTATAAAATTATTTTCAAAATACATATATAATTATTTATAATAAAAATAAAATGAGAATAATTTAAAACAAATACGAAATCTAATTTAACCTTGTAAATATATTAATATAAAATACAAATTTCAATAAAAATAATATTTTCCACAATTCCTTGAAAAAATCAACATTTTAAGGAAATTATAAAAAATAATTTCTATCAAAATAATTAAATACTTATTTATAAAAATGCAATTCATTTTTTTAATTATTTTATCTATAATTTCCTAAATTTAATTATAATAATCACCCATTAAAAATAAAGAAACCCCGTTTTTAGGCATTTTCATGAAGACTAAATTAAAATTACCAAAATGTTTTGTGATTTAAAAAAAGAATTAATTAATAAATTAAAATGAGTATTATTATTATATTTTTCATAATTACATTAATATTATTCATTCAATCTTATTTAACAGCTAGGTTGTAAATATTACATTAATATAATAATATTCTATTGTTCATTTAAGGTAAGTGTTTCATGTCTTATATGATATCAATCATTGAATTTACTATTAAAATCTCATGATTTGATAGACCTGACCTATAGAAAAAAAATATGTATATAGATATTATGAATTGATAGTGTTACATGGACTACCCAATGATCATTTGAGATGAGCTTTGAGAATTCCTCATTACTGGATCACATTAGAGGATGACGACTGACAATATCAATGTGGTTTTAGAGGAAGTGAGCATATAAGGAGTTCTCCTTCAATGAAAAATGAAGTATTCACCAATTGTTTATCCCAAATCAACTTAGTACTTGTTAATTTTGGTTTCATATCTTTTTTTATACGATTTAGAAATATTATAATATATTATTATTTATGTTTGTTTATGGTCCCTTCACATGAGCTCGTTTGATAATTTCAATTGATTAATTTACTTTAGACATTTTATGTATTTTTTTATTTAAATATTACACATTTTAATGTTCATTTGATTAGTTATCTTGGAAAATAATTTTTACACCCTTGTTCTTGTGTTTTCCCGCACTATTGCTTCATGTTCTTCATCATCGGTCTACGATGTTCTAATTCAACATTACTGGGGAAAGTTCAATCAAAATTGAACCCTGGATTCATGGTGTGCATGATGAACTGATTGGTTTCTTTCATATGTATTGGGATAGTTTACATGTGATGATTCATGGATCCTATATCCTTTCTGTGAACATGAATCGAAATGCACACATGATGTGCTAGGTGATTTAAAATAACAATCAGATTCAATTTTAATACCAATGGAGGCTAGGAAATTATGAAAAAAAACATTTTCCTATGACCATGTGTGGTAAAAGGTTGATTAATAGAGAAGTGTGATTGTATTTGGACAAATCTTGAAGGAAAAATAGGATCTAAAAAATTACATACTACATGCCATGTTCTCCCGAAAGAACACCAAACTAGTATCCACCATGGTTGTACTGCTACTGTTTATAAAGGAGTTAAAGATCACTTGTTTTCTGGTTGGGTCCACATTCTATGTGGCCCTCCCTAAGTTTCAATTCCATCTGTTAACAGACAAATGAACTGGACTCCATGCAGTTACACACACCATGTACTCAATGATTACATGTGAACTCCCACATTCCCATGCATGAAAAAGTAAAAAGTAATAACCCAAAGTGAACTTTCATGGATAGTTGTACAAAGGCAGGTCCCAAATCATTGAGACATGTGGTGTAACATCATTATATGATGTGTTTTATGATATTTCATCCTATTAGAAATCCATAAAAACACATCTAGGCTACGATGCAAGGTCACACTCCTTGTGGAATCCCATACACATCATGTACATATATATGTATCTTCTTTGTAGTGACTTGGGTTTTTGGCCCTGTCCGACTTTGGAATATTTCTATTAATTATTCCAGAGCTAGGTGCGATGACGGCTTGCGATTCCGAGGCCCGGTGTGCCCGAAATTAATTTTATATAAATATTAGGTTTTTTTATACTATGCACATGGTGGGGGTGTGATATATCCTAAACTGTAGCTCAGATCGGGAATCTGATGGCACGGTTGCATCTGGAACGTGCCGTTTACCCTAGGTGAGGTGTAAACATTGCGAGCGCAGGCATGTAGGGAGAAACGCCACCAGGGGTGTTTTCGTAATTAAATGGAGAAGTTAGTGTGCGAGCGTCGGCTCGAATAACTTCTTAACGGGGTCTCGGATGGAAAATCCGAGTCCGCCTTGGTGTTCAAAACGGCGCATTTACCCTAGGCGTGACCTTACCTCTGTTCACATCGGGCTTCGGGTCCGAGGCAGGTTTGGTGCCGGCGGGCGGCTGATATAAATATCAGCGCCCCCCCCTTATCGTTTCTCTCGACATTTTCATCGTTATTTACCGCCGCTCTACCGAATTGAGAAAAAGAACCATCCACGAGCTCGGATTTCAATGACTGATGTTCCAGGAGCGCACAACGGAAGCTCTGGAGCGCGGATCTAAGGCAGAATGTCGGCGTTTCGCTCGCGAGGTAGGCGGATTTGAGTTTTAAACACCGATCTCATTTCTGCTGTGTTTTTCTGCAAATTGAAGCCATAATAGTGTAGATTGGGTCCCGAGGGTCGTGTAGACGCCTCCAGATCATAAAGCAGACCACCGGGGTGCCCCCGGCAGTCTGCAGTAGATCTGCCGGCGTGGCGGCACTGTGCACCGCGCGGCGGAGGGCCGCCGGCGAGCGGCAGCGGCCGGTCCGGCCTCTTTTATCATACGGGGGTTTTTAAACCCCCATATCTTGCAATCCGAGAGTCAGATTCACGTGACGTTTGTGGAGACACGACCCTGATGACGAGGCAAACCCTCCGATGACGGTTCGAGGGTTTAAAGGTTTGGTATCGTGTCCTGGGAGTCAAAAACGTTGTATAAAGAAATATTATTTTATTATTTTACAACTTCGGGCCGTTGTAACTTCCACCCGGAGCGACCGAATGATGTGCCATCAGTGGCGTTGAGACCCTGGTGGTATGGCGGACATTTAGAGATTGTTTCCGGGTGTTGGGACTAAGAAAGGGGTGTGGGCCCCACATGGACGGGTTTTGGCGTTTGCGGAGAAACGAAGCTTTCGCACCAGGAGACCGATTTTGGCGGTTGATTAGTCGATCCTGTGTGTTTTTCCAAGAGGATCTCAATGGTGATATCCGTTCGATGTGTTTTAGGATCGAGGTGTGGGCCCCACCTGAGCTGGCTTCGATGAATAATACATTTTTCATCGGGTGTCCGTTTCGGACGAGCGAGTAGTCGATTCCGCTTGTTTTTCTGAGGGGATCGTCTTGGTATGATATGCTCAATGGGTTTCGGGATCGTTGTGTGGGCCCCGCACGAGCTAGCTACGGTGAATAGTGCCTTTTTCACCGGTGATCTGTTTTAGGTGAGTAAACAGCCTATCCTGCATGTTTTTCCACGTGGAACGCGATGGTGGCCTCGGTTTTGGCCTTGGTGGTGCACAGTGTGGCGTTGTTGTGGGTCTCTTGGGTTAGCGACGTTTTCGAACAGAAGTGGTTGAGGGTACTCCCATGGTTCGTTCCCACGAGGGTTCGTGTGGCATCAAAATGTTCGTATAGGTTTGTGATCCTCTCGATGGGATGTTTAAACTATTAGAGTTGTGGAATCCCTCCAGCGGGCCTGAAGCAGGATCCTCTAGCATGTTTTCCCTAGATTGGGTTCTTGGTATCGCTGTGACCACTTATTCACGGGCGGTGATCACCTATCTAGCAGGTTAACCCCATAGGGTTTGTGGCATCATCGGGATTATGATCTCCTACGCGGTGGGTCGTACTTAGTAGGGTTGTGGCATCGTCGGGTATACAATCCCCTACTTAGCATGAGGTGTATAGTAGGGTTGCGGTATCGTTGGTTATACGATCCCCTACTCAGCGCATGGTTTCTGTAGGGTTGCGGCATCGTCAGTTCGATCCCCTACACCACGAGTTATACCAGATAGGGTTCCAGAATCATCGTGACCACCTTTATATGGGCGATGATCCTCTATCTGAGTAATGTTATTCTGTCGAGTGCCAGATCGGGTTGTGGTATCCCCCAGTGGATCCTGGGTGTGATCCCATATATGTGAGAACTACGTATGCCAGATCGAATCATGGTATCCCCCAGCGGACCCTGGGAGTGATCCCCTATCTGTGAGCTACGTATATCGGAGTGGGTTTTGGTATCCCCTAGAGGACCCTAGCGGGGATCCCCTATCCGAGGAGTTTGGTGGTTATGTTTTTTCAGTGAGTTATACTCAGTGATGCCAACCGACGAGCGTGATCTCTCGGGTGAGCGTCTAAGAGGTTTGTGAGAAACCTGATGGAGTGTATCTCTCAGATCAGTGTCATCTGGGATGACAGTGATTATGGGGTGTACTCTTCTAGTTGTGGACACTTGCTGGTGATGAGTTTGGTACCTCTTGTGGCTTGGTGCATGAGCTGAGTATATCTGGGTTGTTCAAGGTGTATGCATGGGCATACACCTGAGCTGATATGACTAGTTTATTTTAGTTGAGGATGGTCATGAGATGGAGTTTCTCTCTCATCTGGGTTCCCTCTAGCTGGGATGAGCGGACCGTTGCCTTTCAGTTTCTCTATTTGGTTTTGGGTTTTTGGGGGTGCCTACTGAGTATGTTTATACTCACCCCTGTACGGGCTTTTCCTGCACATGTTTGTGTCTTGTACAGACCACATGCCTTTCGATGGAGTCCCAGGAGGACCCGGAGAAGGTGGAGCTTAGTGAGCATGTTTGACCGAGGTGTTTACCGGAGCTGTGCCGAGGAGCTTTCTGATGGGTGTGTGGCACTGTTCCCCTTCTTCAGAGAAGGTTGGGCGTGCTTGTAGTTTTCTTTTGGTGGGCCCTCTTTTCCCTTTTGTGCTTTTTCTGTTACACTCTGGTTTGGGATAGATTGTATGCATGCATTTACTTTCCCATTTTATATATCTTTGCACTGTTTCATGGAGGTGTTTGTGGTGCATGTGTACAGGTACCTTAGGCTAATGCCTCACATGTGTGTGATAGCCTACTCGGCGATGGACACCAGCCCCTGGCCTATTGGAGGCGGTCTTGGGGAGTTGCGGCTCGAGCCCCATTGGGTCGGGTCGTGACCGAGTGGTATCAGAGGAGGTTCCACCTTTGGGATCTCAGAGCGTAGCTGGTCTAGCTATGAGTTTGGTTCGTGTTGCATAACGACTGTGTTAGGATGTTTCGAGTTTGGATTTCAGGCTAGAGACTCCAGTGTTGGTGCCACGACCGATGTATCCAAACACCAGGACTCTGATAACCTGCCTTCCGACTCGGGGAATTCATACACTGGTCACATGGACATAACAGTACCTGTATCATATAGGACTGGGTTTTTGGGTTTTCCTTGTCCTTCTTGAGACAGCTCTCCAGATATACGTTTTGACTGTGGGGCGCCTTGAATGATTTTCAGGATGCCTCCACGACGACAGCTAGTGAGGGTTCCGCAGCAGGATTGTTCTAATGACCCACCCCATGTTGAGGCTGTGGAGCTGGGTGCGGGTTCTCAGGTTGCACCTCTAGGTGGTCTGCCAGTTGAGCCGCCACCTGTTGAGCAGCTGGTTGTGCTGGCAGTGCAGGATGAGGTTGCGCGCAGGCTGAGTGAGCTGCACGAGTTCCAGAGGCAGCGACCTCTGAGGTTCCGGGGTGATCTAGACCCCTAGGCAGCTGATGACTGGCTTGAGGTAGTCACCTAATTTTTTTGCCTAGTGAGGACACCTCAAGATCAGATGGTGGTCCTAGCGGCGAGCCTTCTGCACGGTTCTGCCGGGCGCAGGTAGAGCCTGGTGACACAGTCCCATGACGAGGAGACGCTCACGTGGGCAGAGTATGAGCGGCTCTTCAGGGAGGAGTTCTATCTCGTGACGCTGAGGTCAGTGGGGATTCAGGAGCTTCTACAGCTTCGGTAGGAGGGCCTGACCGTGTCGGAGTACTCAGCGAGGTTTACAGACCTGTCGTGCTACTCCCTGGATATGGTTCGAGACCCATTATTTGGGGCTCAGACCTTTGAGCAGGGCTTACGTAAGGACATCCGAGCAGGTTTGGTTTCCTTGTGTCTGCCCACCTATGCTGGAGTGCTGGAGCGAGCGTTAGTGGTTGAGAGCTTTTTGGCTTAGCAGATTCCCCCTGTTAGTGCTGGGCACGAGAGAGTGGAGACGTCGGCATCTGGTAGCCGACGACAGATGCAGGGGACTGGGTGTGGGTGCCATTTCAAAAGGCGACCCCAGGATGGAGGATCTGAGGCTTAGGGCTCAGATGCCAGTTTTGGTCAGCCGCAGGAGAGGTGGTGTTATGCTTGCGACAGTCGGGGTCATCTTTCTAGAGATTCTCCAACCCGACATGCTGCTGACAGGGAGTCTGTCGATGGACCGCCTTAGTAGAGGGAGCATCTCGAACAAGGAGATTCGCAGGGTGGCAGACATAGTGGCGGAGCGGGTACAGCGGGAGGAGGTGGTAGGCGGTACCAGTTGCCACCACCCCCACCCCCAGGTGGTCCACGCCATGCTCAGGGAGTAGGTGGCTGAGGGCGAGGACAGCTGCATGCCCTAGAGGCTGTTGACCCAGAGGCTCTGCGGATGGATTGAGGTATGCCTTGTGTCCTTTCTACTTACTGCAGTAGTTTGATAGACACTGTTTAGCGGTACTCTTTCCTTTTTTTTTATTGCTCGAGTTTTTTTAGGGCGTTGGTAAGACCCTGTGTGGGTGTTGTCCAGCGTGATTCAAATGCATGAGGAAGAGGGCTCCTTTACCCACCGAGATGCGTTTATGTGATGTGATTAAAATCGTGCGGGCGAGTTAGTGCCGCCCAAATTGAATAGTATCGAGGTTTGGTGGATGAGTCCCTCTGACTTATGTGGTCGGGCAGGGGTGTTTTTTGGTGAACTCGCTGGTGTGTGAGACCCAGTTGAGATTCCAGTCTCTTTCCTTGAGCTTGGGTCTTTTCGGGGATGAAAAGTTCTAAGGGGGGGGGGGGAGGATGTAGCGACTCGGGTTTTTGGCCCTGTCTGACTTTGGAATATTTTTATGAATAATTCCAGAGCTAGGTGTGAAGACGGTGTGCGATTCCGAGGCCCGGTGTTCCTGAAATTAATTTTAAAAAAATAATTAGTTTTTTTATACTATGCACATGGAGGGGGTGTGATATCTCCTAAACAATAGCTCAGATCAGGAATCCAAGGGCACGGTTGTGTACAAAACTTGCCGTTTACCCTAGGCGAGGTGTAAACTTTGCGGGCGCGGGCATGCGGTGAGAAACGCCACTAGGGGCATTTTCGTAATTAAATGGAGAAGTTAGTGTCCAAGCGTCTTCTCGAATAACATCTGAACGGAGTCTCGGATGGAAAATATGACTCCGCCATTGTGTTCAGAACGGTGTGTTTACCCTAGGGGTGACCTTACCTTTGTTCGCATCGGGCATCGGGTCCGAGGTAGGTTTTGTGCCGGCAGGCGGCACCCCCCCCTTTATCGTTCCTCTCGACGTTCTTCTTCGTTCTTCGCCGCCGCTCCACCGAATCGGGAAAAATAAGAACCCATGAGCTTGGATTAAATGGTGGACGTTCTAGGAGCACGCGACGGAAGCTCTGGAGTGTGGATCTAAGGCATAACTTCGGCGTTTCGCCCGTGAGGTAGGCAGATTTGCGTTTTAACCCCCGATCCTATTTTTGCTGTGTTTTTCTGCAAATTAAAGCCGTAACAGTGTAGATCGGGTCCCGAGGGTCGTGTAGATGCCTCCGGATCGTAAAACGGACCCCAGGGGTGCTCCCGATGGTCCGCGGAAGATCCACTGGCGTGACCCTGGACGGCGGCGCGCTGGGGACCGCGGCGGAGGGCCGTTGGCCGGTCGAGGCCGGTCCGGCCTCCTTTATCACACGAGGGTCTTTAAACCCCCCGTATCTTGCAATCCGGGAGCTGGATTCTCGTGCCGTTTGCGGTGACGCGACCCTGACGATGAGGGAAACCCTCCGGTGTGGGATCAAGGGTTTAAAAATTTGGGATCATGGCCCGGGAGCTAGAAACGTCGTATAAAATAGTATTATTTTATTATTTTTCGACTTCGGGCCGTTGTAACTACCACCCGGAGCATCTGAATGACGTGCCATCAGTGGCGTTGAGACCCTGGTGGTATAGAGGACTTTTAGAGATGGTTTACGGGTGTTGGGACTGAGAACGGGGTGCAGGCCCCACGAGGATGGGTTTTGGCGTTTGTGGAGAAACGCGTCTTTCACATCATGAGTCCGATTTTAGCAGTTGATTAGTTTATACTGTGTGTTTTTCTGAGAGGATCGCAATCGTGCGACCCGTTCGATGAGTTTCGGGATCGAGGCCTGGGCCCCACCCGAGTTGGCTTTGGTGAATAGTAACTTTTTCACCAGGTGTCCGTTTCGGACGAGCGAGTAGTCGATTCCACTTTTTTTCTGAGGGGATCATCGTGGTATGATCCGCTCGATGGGTTTTGGGATCGTTGTGTGTTCCCAGAATGAGCTAGCTACAGTGAATAGTGCCGTTTTCACCGGTGCTCCTTTTCAGGTGAGTAAACAACCTATCCTGTGTGTTTTTCTGCGTGGAACACGATGGTGGCCTCAGTTTTGGGCTTGGAGGAGCGTAGTGTGGAATTGTTGTGGGTCACTCAGGTTAGCAACCTTTTAGACAGGCAGTGGTTGAGGGTACTCCCTTGGTTCGTTCCCACGAGGGTTCGTGTGGCATCACAAAATTCATATAGGTTTGTGATCCTATCGATGGGATGTTTAAACTTTTAGAGTTGTGGCGTCCCTCCGGTGGGCCTGGAGTGGGATCCTCTAGCATCTTTTCCCTAGATAGGGTTCTTGGTATCGCTGTGATCACTTATTCACGGGTGGTGATCCCCTATCTAGCAGGTTAAACCCATAGGGTTTGTGGTATCATCGGGATTATGATCCCCTACGCGGTGGGCCATACTTATTTGGGTTTTGGCATCATCGGGTATATGATCCCCTACATAGCATGAGGTGTATAGTAGTGTTGCAGTATCTTTGGTTATATGATCTCCTACTCAGCGCGTGGTTTTTGTAGGGTTGCAGTATCGTCGGTTCGATCCCCTACACCGCGAGTTATACCAGATAGGGTTCTGGTATCTTCGTGACCACCTTTTTTGGGTGATGATCCTCTATTTGAGTGATGCACTTCTGTCGAGCGCTAGATCGGGTTGTGGTATCCCCTAGCAGATCCTAGGTGTGATCCCCTACCTGTGAGAACTACGTATGCCAGATCGGGTCGTGGAATCCCCCCAGCGGACCCTGGGAGTGATGCCCTATCTATGAGCTACGTATACCGGATTGGGTTTTGGTATCCCCTAGCGGACCCTAGCAGGGATCCCCTATTCGAGGAGTTTGGTGGTTATGTGGTTTCGGTGAGTTATCCTCAGTGATGCCAACCGACGAGCATGATCTCTCGAGTGAGAGTCTGAGAGGTTTGTGAGAAACCTGATGGAGTGTATCTCTCAGATGAGTGTCATCTATGATGACAGTGATCGTGGGGTGTACTCTTCTGGTTGTGGACAGTTTCTGGTGACGAGGTCGGTACTTCTTGTGGCTTGGTGCGTGAGCTGATTATATCTAGGTTGTTTAAGGTGTATGTATGGGAATACACCTGAGCTGAGCTGACAAGTTGTTTTTAGCTGAGGATGGTCACGAGATGGAGTTTCTCTCTCATCTGGGTTCCCTCTGGCTGGGATGAGCGGACTGTTGCCTTTCAGTTGCTCTCTTTGGTTTTGGGTTTTTGGGGTGCCTACTGGGTATGTTTATACTCACCCCTGCACGGGCTTTTCCAGCACATGTTTGTGTCTTGTGAAGACCACATACCTTTTGACGGAGTCCCAGGAGGACCTGGAGAAAGTGGAGCTTAGTGAGAGTGTTTGAATGGGGTGTTTACCGGACCTGTGCTGAGGAGCTTTCTTGGGGGTGTGTGGCAGCGTTCCCCTTCTTCAGAGCAGGTTGGGCACACTTGTAGTTTCCTTTTTGTGGGCCATGTTTTGCCCTTTAGTGCTTTTTCTATTGCACTCTGGTTTGGGATAGATTGTATTCATGCATTTACTTTACCGTTTTATATATCTCTGCACTGTTGCATGGAGGTGTTTGTGGTGCGTGTGTACAGGTACCTTAGGCTAATGCCTCCCATGTGTGTGATAGCCTACTCGGTGCTGGACGCCATCCCTTGGCCTATTGGAGGTGGGCTTGGGGAGTCGCGGCTCGAGCCCCATTGGGTCAGGTCATTACATTCTTCCTCTTATTTGTACTTCTCTGGGACTTATATTTTGGTTTACAAGCAGAATACTGAGAGTAATGTTCTTTGTAAACCATTATGGAGGCCTTATTTGAGGAATAAGTGATATGATGTGAGGTTTTCTATGTATTATTATTCTTTTGGTGATGCATGAAAATAGATGTGATCAAGGAATAACCATTGCAGAGACTCTAGGGTTGGAACTACCCTATCACACTAGGTTGTAGTTTCCTATACTAATCACATAGATAGATATGTAACTCCGAAATATTGGGCAGGGGTCCTCTATCTAAAGAGTGTAAGATCCCTATAATCGAGTTAATATGTTGAGTTGGTCCTCTATCAGAGTTATGGATTGAATGGGAGAGGAACTTAGTGGTGAAGATTGAGCAACATTATAATGAGTATAATGATGTTTCATATGATTCTAGACATTAATAAAGGTCCTTTGGAGCTATATAAAGACTCATAAACTATGGACTATGACTTGAGATGGTGAACCCAATCTATGTCATTTGGGTTTCATGATGAGAATATATATATATATATATATATATATAGGATGTGTTGTGTTTATATCTTAGTATGGGTTGACCTTTGATTTTTTTATATATCTGTATATCTCTTTTTTTGGGTTTCATCAAATCATGCAAGGTATTTTTATACAAACCCTTCCATGGTAGTTTCCTACATGTATAATGTATTATATAGAATACATATATATTGAAGGTCAAATCGATGGATCATGGTGATTCTCGATTGTAGAGGCTATGTATGGTGGTTGGTCTTAGAAATAAAGATTCAGGGACTCTTAGATTTCATTATTATAGTTTTTTATGGTTGTTACATAATTTTTTTTGGGTGTGTATTTTTACCCATTACACCTTATTTTTTTATGTCACACATGGTTATATTCAATAGATATTATTTCATTCATGGTCTACTCTCTATGTTACATTATTTCATTATTCCCCTACATGGTTGCATTGATTTGGTTGGGTGTGTCCATATAGGTACACTAGTCAAAAGCCTCCCATTTTATATTATTCCATATCTGTTATGTTTAACATCCTCTATCTTATTTTTGGAGGGTTTTTGGTTGTCACATCTATTCCTTCCACTGGATGGGTAGGCCCACTGTGTGTATAGTTGTGACATTTCTATGTTCACTAAAAAAATAATTTTATTCTATATCTTATATCCAAACACAATAAACCTTTATTCGTACATGTAATTTATTATTAGGATATATATTAAATTTTTACCTATAATTATAATATATATATATATATATATCTCCTTTCACCTCAATTAGTATCAAAGAAGGGTTCAGTTATTTTTTCATACTAGTTAGGAGAAAATTTTTGATATAACATATGAGAACATACGGTGAAATAAAATTGATATATGATGAAAATAATGTGTCATGTGTTTAAATAAGGTGTCATACGTTATGAAATATTTGTAATTATTTTCATAATTATATGATTTCATAACCCACGTACAATTCCTGATCATCAGGATAACCACTAATGTTTTATAAAGGTAATGATGATAGAATGATGAATTTGATGTGGTCAAACCTATGATAAAATACTCAATTATATTATTTGAGATTAGTCGTTTGAATTACATTAAATTATGAAATTCCTTTAAGAATATTATTTTATATCCTCATGGATTATATGTTCAATTAATATGAAAAACTCTAAATGATACTATGAACATATATCAAGTCTATGTATCATCTCCAATATAATATTATGGGAATGTGATTAATATAAGTATTATTATTCTACATCTAATTTAATTTTATTTATTTAGCTCAGGGATTGGATTTCATTACATATTTCCCATATCAATTTAAAAATGAATGATGTTTTATTTGATATGCAGAATTAACTAATGATAATATATTAGTGAATGTATTCAAATGGCCTACCATTGAAAATTATATCAATTGTTTTGGTTATAAAACCTATTAATGGGGTTAATTTATATCAAATTGTTGGTGAGAAACACAACATTGAATACATGCCAATTGTGTGGGAATATGTTGATGTATTTCATGATGAATTTCATATTCCTCACCTAAATTATTATGATGGGTTATCCATATTACTCATAACTAGTGATACACTTTTTTTGAATACACCATATATAATAGACCTGATTTAGTTGTAGGAATTAAATAAGAAACTATAATATAATTATAATAGGTGATTCATTAATAAAACTACATCACTACAGGGTGAAAGTATTTTTTCACAAAGAAGGTAGATGTTTCAATGTATGTTTTGATTGATTATGAAGAAATTAAAATGATTATAATAAAAAGTCATGTCAACCCTATAATGGTAATTTGGATGATCAACTATGAGGATATCAATACATTTCAAATATTTTCCACTGTTCACGTTTTCATCAGTGTAGGGTAAAAAAGGTTGTTGTAACGCCCCAACCCTAGAAGCCCAGAGTTGGTGAATTATTTTAATACATTGGCATGATTACAATGAAAAAAGTCCTAAAAGACCGATCAATTTAGTAGTCTTGGAAAATAGATTACATACATGAAAGTTACATTACACATTAGAAAATAAAACAAAATATAAATGATCATTTGAGAACTCCATTAATCCCCTTTCTTAACCCCACTTATCAATCATAATACATTTCTTGGAATCCTGAGAAAATTAAAACATAGAAAGGGGTGATCTCAGATGCACAGTAAGGATAACAATATAGCAGAAACTTTCATAAATAAGCATAAACATTTAAGGAAATGTATACGACTAAAACAAAATACTTTTAAACATCAACTTCAGCATAATATAGAAAAGATACAACAAAATAATTCCATTTACTTATTCACATGAATATTCTACTAGTTGAATAATCACATGAAATATCAATATCCACTTTCATAATGATGGAACGCATAATGACAGACTTTCATAACCACGTATTCAAGGCCTTAAGCCAAGACTATAAATAAGATTTTTTCAAGGCCCTGTAGCAAGACACTAATTTGTCTCAAGAGACCTACTGATGCATCAAGGAGCTATAGCAGGCTCCACCCATGACTTACTAAGTCCAATGCATTCCTCATATGAAAAGGTTTAAACATAACATAAACATTTATATTAAAACTGGAATATGAAATGTCAATACTTTATCCATAAACCATGAATGGTATAAAAATAAAACATCCACATTCAAACATATCACAAAACATTCAATACAATATGGAATATTTTATCATAATAAATCAACATGAAACAATTTTAAAATCCATTAAATGATTTGGACATAGATGAAAATGATTTGTAAAACTCTTTGAACGAAATATCCCTTTTTCATGAAAACATTTAAAAGTCACACAATTAAAAAATTAAGACATTTAAAGACATTTTTGAATCAAAGTGTCCCATACCACTCTGAATCTTCTGAAAGGAGTTAACAATTTAGAACATTCACTTCCATTTAAATATAACCATAAAACCATTTTTGAAAACAAGGTCATTAATGGGAATGGTTTAGTAGAATAAATCTTTAAAACATTTAAAAAGATTTTTTAATAAAATGTATCTTAAAAATAATCCCTTTGAAAACTATTTTAGGGAACATGGATAGTGAAAATAATTATGTCCCAGTAGATACTTATGTAAAAACAACCTCTGATAATAAAGAGATTGTGAAATTAACCCTTACCTTGCACTCTCCTTTCGTCGAGGGTACATTTAACCTTCTGTATAATTACCATTGTACGTTATTAGATTATACCAGATCCATATTCATATTATATCATACAAGATTCATTTAGGACTTTATACTACCCATTTAATAATGATTTTCATGTTAAATTATCATTTCTGTAATAATCGCTTTCTTTATCGTACTTATTTTAACTTGTTTTTCTTGATTGTATCATTTAGATTGTGATTTAAATACATACAGAATATAAACCTTGAATTATATATCATACAGATTTAGAATATAAAAATTTATAATATACATATATATGAAATGGAAAACACCATTTATGGAGATGGTAGTCCGGATGTATGCATAAACGTTGTTTCGTTTTTCATATCATATTGAACGGAACTAAGTGAATAAGATATATGTAAGTACATATATATATATATATATCCAGTAGAATTATTATGACATATATTACATAATTATTAGTGATATATATTTTATAATCATCGTTGATTGATGAACGTGGAAATGAATCTCATCATGTCGTGGAGACGGTAATCGGTACGTACACACGAGCGACAATATCATTATATTGATGGAAAAATCGTATTTAATTGGATGTTATATAATATATAAGGAATAATTAACATGTTTTATTTATTATTTACATCAATTATGCTAATAATTATACCCATCCAAATAATTAAGTGTTTGAATAACGTACTACACAATGACGTGGAGACGGTAAGCCGTACGTACGCATGTATGGTGACATGTCATTCAAAGGATGGATAGAATAATGAATATGGTTGTACCATATTTATAATAACATCAAATTATATAGAAGATACTAGATTTATTATTTTATAATTGAAACAACAAAGAAAGAGGAAGTGGAAGAAGAAAGGAACTTGAATGAGGTGATAAAAAATTTTCCTCTCCTTTAGGTTATTTATTTTGATTTGATCAAAAGGGCGCCTTAGGTTGGCTTTCTATCTAAATTATGTCCTATAGGATAAATGGAGGACAGTTTATAGGGTATTTTGGTAGGGGTTGGCCGAGGAAAAAGGCTTTGAAGGTGTTAATTAGAGATAAGGGGAAGTTCCCTTTTATAAGAGGGGTGAGGGGAACCTTAGGAAAAGCTAGAAATATTATTTTATAATAAAATAATTTTGGATTTCTAATGGCTCTAAAGAAGATTATTTAAATTTTAAGGTGGGGATGGGTCGAAAACTACTCAAAAAATAGGTTTTAGAATGTTTGGGTTATTATATAAATATTATCTTTTATATTTAACTCTTAGTTAAATAGTTTGACATTTACCATGTCTCTTTGTATTTTAATATTATATGGTTAATAAACTTAATATAAACTTCTAAGAGAACCCCCAATTGTTCATTAATGATAAAAATATCATTATATAAGTCTTTTTTCTGAACCTTAGATTTTTAGGAATAGAATATCAATTAATAATATAATATTTGTTTTAAAGAACTCTTTTATGTCAATTTTAACACTATTTTATATTTTGTTTTTTTAATTCATAACAGCATTATTAATTCAAAAAAAATTCATTTAATCAACCCTAACATGTTATATTAACCTATAAAATTAGTTTAATTCATAAAAAGTCTCAATTTACATTTATTCGGATATTTATAATATCAATTATTTTAATATTTCATTAATAAGGTAATTACCACATCATCATTGTGTCATAAATGAATTAAATTATTTAATGTATAAAAAATATAAATAAAATACCATTATGTAGTAAATCTTTCTAGATTTATAATGAATATTTATATTATAATATATGACTTATATAACCCAATGTAAAAATTTATTTGCTAAAAGATATTGGTTTATGTCATTTTTGCCTTTACATTATGTTAATTAAAATAAAGTGAAATTATCATACATAAGTGAGTCCATGGGGTCCCAAAATCGACCCAAGGATGCCCATGGTCGTCCATGACTCATAAAATAGGGTTAGAACAAGTGTTAAGGTAATTATGTAATATTATAATATTCTTCTTACCTTAAATTACCCTATTTACCTTTAACCGCGTTAAATAAAAGTCAATAGTTACTATTCACCAAAAATTATTTTCATCTTATTGAACGAAATATTTCTTAATAATATCAACTGTGTCTCTCAGATTGTTTAAATTAAATTCATAGAAGTGGTAAAATTATGTTTTATGCAAATTTGAAAATGCACCTAGGAGGTGGGTAAAAGACGGTAAAAAGTTCGATAAACTTTTTCTATATATAAAATTATTATAAACTGACTCCAATGAATTAAATTGAACTTATATAGTTATTATGTATCTATTTTTACCAAAAATAAATTTAAATAAAACAAATAATTATTTAAATAAAAAATCCGCTTTAACCAATAACTCAGTGTTTTTCACTATTCATCAAAAATTGAATCTTTTCAGAAAAATACCAAAATTTCAGCCTAAGCTATATTTGATATTCCAAATAAAAAATGATTTCTATTTTACTAATTTCAAAACATATAATTATCATTAATAAATTTAAAAATAATTTTGTTTTCAAAACAAATAGCGTGTTTTTAGGAAACAATATCTATCAAACGATTGACATTTGTTTACATCCTATTTCAAAGTGAAATTAATTATATGACCTAAATTTTATTAGTGATAAAAATATAATATAATTATACTTCATAACCATTGAAATTCATAGTTTTATACTATAAATTATTTCAATTAAATTTTTTTAATTAAATTTTTTTATTTTTCACTTTTCACCAAAATATGAAAGTTATTAGAAAAACACAAAAAATTATTGAAATTAAATTATTATGTCCCAATTCTAAAGAAAAATTTTATTTTTTAAAATTTAATAAAAGTTTTAAATTTGGTATTTAAAAAGGGTTCTCCATTAAAAGGCGATAATTTTTTTAAATACTTCTTTTATTTGAAAAAAAGAATTTGTTCTTACCTTATGTATAGGAAACTCATAATGTGGATTCTAAAATTATCAGGATTTTATAATGTTCAAAATTTAGTTAATACCATTCATAACCACTTTTGAACTGCTAGTTTAGTAGGTCATGGTGCGCTTGAAGTTGGTGTTGTATATAGTGCAATTTGTTGAATTACTTTGAAGAAGCAACGTACGATGAAATCTTGGGGTGTTACATTCTTTCCTCATTCAATAAATTTAGTCCTCGCAATTTGAAATTGTATTTTGAAAAAAATTGGTTGAAAATAGAAAATACCACTGTAGAAAACCCACATCAGAATTTGGGTTAATAGAATTTAGTCTTAATAATAGGAAAAGGGTAATGAAAAAGTCACCATCAAGTAATCAACCCGATTTGGAGAACATTAGTGAAAATTAGACACACATAATTGGAGGAAAAACATAAATATTTATAGGGAGTGATTGAGGTCATTATTCACAAACAATTGTTTAATTGAGGGACTCAAATCCATCAATCAATAATGATTTAAGATATCATCGGTTCAACAAAATATAAGATATTAGGGTAACACATTTTTAGTTTTAAGCTCCCTTATCTAAAGTTTAAGAATTAATTTCTTCATATAATAAGATAAGAATAAAATATATACTTGACAAGTAGAGTTCCATCCTTTAACTAATTTCTTCCACAAACTCATCTTTCACACCAAAAAAATATTATATTTAACCTATTTGTATAGGCTTCCAAAAAAATGAATTTATAATTTACCCATCAAACCCTTTAAAAAACTACTTTATACAGTCTTGGGACTTCATGTAGTCTAGTGTTAGGTGATAAATCCCAATCGCACTATGGTTGTGGGTTCGATTATGGCAGCTTTTTCTGACGCGATGGGTTGTCACATGGTCAGCGTGTTGTCCTATTTATAAAAATCCAAAAATAACCTTGACAATAGTATCCAATTTCAAACATAATACATTCCAACCTTTATAATTATCCAAAATACTTCTATCCAAACTTATAGTCCAAATTTATAAGGAAGTTAATCACAATCAAGATCCTTTTTTCAATGTAATAACATGTGAACACCTTAATCATGTATTATTTTTAAACATGGTAACACACTGAATTACCATAAAACCTTATTGATTAAATTCATGCTCACTTATCCATTATATAATACTGTATATATTCCTTATCTCAAAAAATATTGAATATACCCACAATGATGAAATAAACAAACTATTAATCACTTCCAGGGAAGTCAAGAATATCCAATATAATTTATCAAAATAAATCATATCGTATTCCAAAATCACTACCTTAGTTTTAGAATCATATATAGGTTTATATTTCTCTCTACCGTGTATTTTCCAAAAATTTAACCTTCCATTGAGTCACTTTTCTTGGTTCCACACAATCTCAAATCCTTAATGAAATAGTACAGCAGTACAATCCTTATATACTCTATAATGTACATCATTAATAAAATACTCAAATGCCACAATACTTTAATAACAACATAAGAAATTTTAATCATTCTCTTCATATTTGGTAGTATCATGACTTGATTATTATCCAATAGAAGCATTTGGGGTATACTCTATTGATTTAGACATTGATTTACGTAGTGTACCAACTCCTTGCACATGAAGAATTGTATATTTGAAACCCATTTTTACGCTTACAATCACGTACTTGGTATCCTTTTTCTCCACACTTATAACAAACTCCCATTCCCTTCAATCATTTACCTAGGTTATTATTTCCACATTTATCATATATGGGAAAATCCTTCTTTACCATCTTCCCTTTATCCATCTTTCTCTCTACCATCCTTTTCTCCTTTTTCTTCCCTTCAAAGCCATAGGACTCAGAGAATTATTTACTTATCTTCTTAACACATGATATTATTTCTTCATATGTTGAGAATACACGGGAGAATATTTCCCTTATAAATGTTGGCTTAATACCATGAATGATGTGATCATTCTTAGTCTTTGGATCATACATATTGTTGGAGTTCTCATTCCTTCTACTAGGAACCATTTCTATACAATAACTTACACAAGGTCATTTTATGAATCACAACGAATAATTACAAAATTGTAAAATACCTAACGCAAATTGAACAGTTTATGGATATAATCTATAATCATAAAAATATTATCATTGAGGAGGTATATACTCATAAATCCATAATAATTATCTGTAAAGAAAATGAGAATTATAATAAGAATATCCCCCGGGAGTATCATAACCAAGAGTGCAGCAAGGCCCATTGTCATGCACCAGTTCCCATTCGAGTGTAGCACAGGTGTTTTCAGGTTTTACCCATAGGTACATCTGTGTCAGATCCGCCTCTACATACAAGTATCTAGACATGGATGTATTGCTTGGAAATCTCCCAGAATCTCTATATTACCAAAATTTTAGGAAGTTCTTCTATACTAATCCTAAAAGCCTATATTAGGGTAATGTTCTCTAATCAGAGTTTAACTAAATCAATTTCCAAGGTTGTTTCGAAAATTCCTCTGATACCAACTGTAACACCCCGACCCCAAAAGCCAAAGGTCAGTGCATTATTTTAGTACATTGGCATGATTACAAGGAATCATGTCCTGAAAGAAAGAACAGTTTATCAGTCTTGGAAAATAGATTACATACATGAACGTTAAATTACACATTAGAAAATAAAACACAACATAAATGATCCTTTGAGAACAACATTAATCCCCTAGATTAACCATACTTATCAATAATAATACACTTCGTGGAATCCCGAGAAAATTAAAACATATAAAGGGGTGAGCTCAGATGCTCAGTAATGATAAAAATATAGCAGAAACTTTCATAAATAAGCAGAAACATTTAAGGAAATGTATAAGACTAAAAAAATCCTTTTAACCTTAAACATCAGAATAATATGACAAAGATA
Organism: Viscum album; assembly: GCA_963277665.1. Taxonomy (NCBI): domain Eukaryota; kingdom Viridiplantae; phylum Streptophyta; class Magnoliopsida; order Santalales; family Viscaceae; genus Viscum; species Viscum album. The sequence continues at coordinate 761,431,858 of OY728119.1, read as the reverse complement.
CAACAAAATAATTTCATTTACTTATTGACATGGATATTCTACTAGTCGAATAATCACATGAAATATCAATATCCACTTTCATAATGATGGAATTCATAATGCCATAATTTCATAACCACATATTCATGGCCTTGTGATAATATTACAAATAAGATTTTCTCAATGCATTCTTCCAAGATAATAGTTTGTCTTATAAGACCTACCGATTCATCATGGAACTATAGAAAGCTCCACCAGTCACTTACTAAGTACAATTCATTCCTCATATGAAAAGGTTTAAACATAAAATCAACATTCCTATTAAAACAGGCATATTAAATGTCAATACATTATCTATAAACCATGAATGGAATAAAAATAACACATCTATAGTCAAACATATCACAAAACATTCAATACAATATGCAATATTTGTATCATAATAAATCAAATTCAAACAAGTTTAAAATTCATTAAAGGATTTGGACATAGTTGAAAATATTCGTAAAACTCTTTGAGAGAAATATCCCTTTTTCATGAAAACATTTAAAAGTCACACAATTTAGAAATTAAGACGTTTAAAAACATTTTTGAATAAAATGTTCTCATTACACTTAGAAACTTTTTAAGGGAATTAAAAATTTAAAACATTCATGTTCATTTAAATATATCCATAAAACCATTTTTGAAAACATGGACATTAATTTGAATAGTTTAGAAGAATAAATCTTTAAAAAATTTAAAATGATGTTTTAGTAAAATGTTTCTTAAAAGGAATCCATTTTAAAAATATTTTATGAAACATGTACACGGATAATAATTATGTCCCAGTAGATACTTACATAAAAACAACCTCAAATAAAAAAGAGATTGTGAAATTAACCCTTACCATGAACATCCCTTTGGTCGAGGGTACATTTAAACTCATGTACAATGACTATTGTATGTTATTAGATTATACCAGAATCATATTCATATTAAATCATACATGATTAATTTATGACTTTATACTACCCATTTAATAATGATTTTCATCTGAAATTAACATTTCAGGTAATAATCACTTTCTTTATCACACGTTTTTTAACTTGTTATACATGATCGTATAATTTATATCATGATTTAAATACTTCCAGAATATAAAACTTGATTTAGATATCATATATATTTAGAATATAAATATTTATAATATATATATATATGAAATGAAAAACACGGTTTATGGAGACGGTATTTCGTACGTATGCGTAAACATTGTTTCAGTTTTCATATCATATTGAACGAAAATAAGTGAATAAGATATATGTAGGTATATATATATATATATATATATATAGTAGAATTATTATGTCATATATTACATACTTATTAATGATATTTATTTTATAATCATCGTTGAATGGTGAACATAGAAATAAATCTCATCACGTCGTGGAGACGGTAATCCATACGTACACACAAGCGAAAATATCATTATATTGATGGAGAAATCGAATGTAATTGGACGGTATATTATATATAAATAATCATTAACATGTTATATTTATTATTTACATCAGTTATACTCATTATTATACCATTCCAAATGATGAAGTGTTAGATTAACAAACTACACCACGACGTGCAGACGGTAAGCCGTGCTTAGTCACGTATGGTGACATGTCATTCAAAGGATAGATAGAATAAAGAATATGGTTGTACCATATTTCTGACAACCGGGTCCCAGTGACAGCCCAACCACCCCACCTTAACATGGTCGTTGGGTCCTGGCCCACCAGTACCACTAGTTGCCCCGCAGACACGTGGGGCCCACCCCAGGGTCCACCCACATGCCTGAACGGGTCATCTGACTAATGATAGTCCCCACAGGCCAACACATGTCCTTTCCAGTGTGCTTTGTCCTCACTCACACACACCCTGGGAAACTTCCCAGGTGGTCACCCATTCTGATCACTACTCTAGGCCAAGCACGCTTAACTGTGGAGTTCTAATCAGACAGGCTCCCGAAATGGAAGGTGCACCTTGTTGACATTAGTCATATCATTTATCATTTAACCCTTTATCATTTGGGGATGTTACAATCACCCCCCCCCCCTTTAGAGCACAACGCCCTCGTTGTGGGCCCTACATCTTAACCCAGGCAGTGCACCGCACTTAAGGCTGGGTACCACCTCTGATACCAAATCTGACAACCGGGTCCCAGTGACAGCACAACCACCCCTCCTTAACATGGTCGTCGGTTCCTGGCCCACCAGTACCACTAGTTGCCCCGCAGACACGTGGGGCCCACCCCAGGGTCCACCCACATGCCTGAACGGGTCATCTGACTAATGATAATCCCCACAGGCCAACACATGTCCTTTCCAGTGTGCTTTGTCCCCACTCACACACACCCTGGGAAACATCCCAGGAGGTCACCCATTCTGATAACTACTCCAGGCCAAGAATTCATAACTGTGGAGTACTAATCAGATAGGCTCCCGAAAAGGAAGGTGCACCTTGTTGACATGAGTCATATCATTTAGTCATTTAACCCTTTATCATTTGGGGATGTTACAATATTTATAATAACATCACACTATATATAAGATAATTTATTTATTATTTTATAAAGGAATAAACAATGAAATAGTAAGTGGAAGAATAAATGAACTTGAAAGAGGTGATGAAATATTCACCTCTTCTTCAGGTTCTTCATTTTGATTTGCTCAAAAGGGGTACATAGGTTGGCTTTATGACTAAAATAAGTCCTCTAGGATGATGTTAGGACAGTTGAGAGGTTATTTGGTCAGGTTTTGGCCAAGTCTAAATACTTTGAAGGTGTGAATTAGAGATAAGGGGAAGTGCCCTTTTATAAGAGGGGTAGGGTAACCTTAGGAAAAGCTAGAAATATTATTTTATAATAAATTTATTTTGGGTTTATAATGGCTCAAAAATGGATTATTTAAATTTTAAGGTGGGTATGGGTTGAAAAACACTCAACCAATAGGTTTTAGACAGGTTTGTTTCATTTTATTAACCTTATCTTTTAGATTTAACTCTTAGTTAAATAGTTTGGAATTTACCATGTCTCTTTATATTTTTATATTATAGGGTTAATAAACATACTATAAACTTCCAAAAAAACTCCAAGTGGTTAATTAATAATACACCTATCATTATATAAAACTTTTGGTTGAACCATATATTTTTAAGAATAGAATTTCAATTAATAATATAAAATTTGTTTTAAAAAACTCTTTTATATCAATTTGACACTATTGGTTATTTGCTTTTTGTTAAATTTACAACAGCTTTATTACTTCAATAAAAATCATTTAATCAACCCTATAATGTCATATTAACCAATAAAATTATTTTAATTCTGAAAAAGTCTCAAATTACATTTATTTGGATATTTATAATATCCATTATTTTAATATTTCATTAATAAGGTAATTACTGTATCATCATTGTGACATAAGTAAATTAAATTATTTAAAGTATAAAAAATAAAAATAAAATACCATTATGTAGGAAATATTTATATCTTTCCAATGAATATTTATAGTCGAACATATGACTTATATAACCCTATGTAAAAATTTATTTACTAAAAGATATTTGTTTATGTCATTTCTGCCTTTACTTTAAGTCAATTAAAATAAAATGTCCTTATCATTCATAAGTGGCTCCATGGGGTCCCAAAATCGACCCAAGGATTTCCATGGTCGGCCATGACTCATACTATAAGGTTAGTACAAGTGTTAAGATAATTTTTATAATTTTATAATATTCTTTTTACCTTGAATTACCCTATTTACCTTTAACCACAGTAAATAAAAGTCAATAGTTACTATTTACCAAAAAATATTTTCATCTTATTGAACCACATTTTACTTACTGATATAAACCATGTCTCTCAGATTTTTTAAATTCAATTCACAGAAGCGGTAAAATTATGTTTTATGCAAATTTGCAAATGCTCCCAGGAGGTGGGTAAAAGACAGTAAAAAGTTTGATAAATTTTTTATATTTCTAAAATTATTATAAACTGGAACTAATGAATTAAATTTAACTTATATAGGTATTATGTATCTATTTTGACCTAAAATAAATTTAAATAAAATAAATAATTATTTAAATAAAAATTCGGTTTTAACCAATAACTTATTGTTTTTCACTATTCATCAAAAATTGAATCTTTTTTAAACAATACCAAAATTTTAGCCTAAGAAATATTTAATATTATGAATTAAAAAATGATTTATATTTTTCCAAATTCAAAACATAGATTTTTCATTAATTTATTTAAAATTAATTCTGTTGTCAAAACAAATTGCGTGTTTTTAAGAAACAATTTCTATCAAAATATTGACACTTGTTTATGTCCAATTTCAAAGTGAAATTAATTATAATGACCTAAATTGTATTAAATGATAAAAATATAATCTAAATATTCATTAAAACCATTGAAAATCAAAATTTTACATTATAAATTATTTCGATAAGAAAATTGTTTTTAATTTAAATTTAGTATTTTTAATTATTCACCAAAATATGAAAGTTATCAAAAAAATACAAAAAATATATTGAAACTAAATTCTTATTTCCCGATTCTAAAGAATAAGTTTATTTTGTAAAATATAATAAATGATTAAAATATTTGATTTAAAAAGGCTTTTCCAGTAAAAGGCGGTAAAATTTCATTTTTTTAATATACATCTTTTATCTGAAAAAAATGAATTTGTCATTAAATTATGTCTACAAAACTCATAATATAGATTCTAAAATTATAAGTATTATATAAAGTTTAAAATTCAGTTAAGACCATTTATAACCGCTTTTGAACTGCTAGTTTGGTAGGTCATGATGCGCTTGAACTCAATGTTGTGTGTAGTGCAAGTTATTGATTTACATTGAATAAATAAAGTACTATGAAATTTTGGGGTGCTATAGAGGTCATATCCAACTCATCCTTCTATATGAGTTATATAAATTATAATTTATACTATTTTTATTTTAAAATACTAATTCTTATAAAATATTCATTTATCATGTTCAATTAGTATTTAGAGATTACCTTGATCTATTTTTTTAATTTTATGTTGGAGATAATCATATATATTTAACTATAATGTAAGAGGATTAAGATCAATTGTGGATTATATTACTTATTATAATGAAAGATAACTGTTATTCCAAATTTGATAATTGCAAATTATAGCTATAAGAAGATTCTTTTGTGGGTCATATAATCTCAATGGAGGGTATATTGGTAGATCCATAAATGATATAAGTTATTGAGAAATGGGACCGACCAAAAATAGCGACCAAAATCCTAACTATTCTATTGTTGATAGGATATTAAAAATTATTGGTGAGAAATATAAAATAGATATAAAATCCATGAATAAATTCAACATGAATGGGATCCAATTTCCTTTATAATAATCAATGTAAAAAAATATCATGGATCTAAAGAAAAATTTGTTTGATAAAACAGTTCTCACACTACCCTATAGTGGAGAAGTGTTTTTTATCTAAAGTTATATATCAATGATTTCATTGATCTATTTTCTCATCATTATAACATGGTAGAATCTTAAGCCTCATGATATGCTATGATTATTGAGAAAGATTTCCTATGTTGTGATTTGAAACTGGAATTGGTAATATTTCCATTGAAAATATATTCAAATTATTGTTAAGGTTAAATTTGCGACATATATATGGATCATAAAATATTTAATGTATATATTCACATATAAGGAGTTGAATATGCATAAAAAAATATTGTTGGAATTAAATAGAGGTTATAAATTCTCGATACATTACAACTATAGGATGGACAATGACGTGGTTTATTCAATAATTCATAAAGACTATGTTAGTTTGTCTATTGTAGGGTTTTAAAGATATATAATAATTATTCATTTTTAAAGGATATCCCTATAAATAAAATGAAAAATATTAAAGTTAAAATATTTCTTAGATAAATATTCAACAAGATATTCATTTTAAGCTTAAGGAGGCATAAGAGAATGTTATGGAGTTGAAAAATATAGAAATCATGATTCTAGTGATAATATTAGACCATGTTGGAATTATAAGTGTCATGAATATAGTATTTATCCATTAAAATATTGAATTGAACAAATATCTATTAAAAGAATAATATTTATCTTCGTTTCCTATTCATCATTTCATTACAAATATATACAATTATATTAAAGAGAATTTATGTTGGGAGAAAATTAAGAGATATATTACAATGTATGTATCATAGTTTATGGTATTCCAAAAATTTAAGGATGCGAGATAGATGTATAAGGGGATATTAAAACAATTATCCATTTATTGGGGGAAAAGGGAAACCATCACCATAGATTTGTTCATACGAATCTCTCGGATAGATAAGATGGGAAATGTTATTCGGGTTGGAGGCATTAGATATATGAAATCATAAAATAATATTTCTATTATACCATGATTATATCATTGGGATATACCTTACATAAGTTTTATGGTTTCATGTAGTACCACTCCCAATCATATTTGATTGATATACTTGTTTACCACATGGTTATGGTGAATCCTTCATCAATATTTGAAAAAAAAGTTGATCTTAGGCAATGAATGTCATCATGTAATAGATGGTAAGTTTTATAGATCAATTCAAATACTATAAAAACTGTATTTATCAAACTCAGATTTTTTTAAATGGGTCAGGATCAAGAACTTACTATTGATTAATTTTATTACAATAATATCTTTCAGTTAAGCGTTCATATGGATCCTTATGATGTAATCTATTGAAAAAAACTACAGGACTCTAATATGATGGTATGAAGTTAGAGAAAAAAATATATTGGGACCAAAGATAGCTACAAAATTAGTGAAAAATGTCAAGTCCATACCATAGTATATAAGAGAAGTATAAAATAAATAGAATATTTATATACATTAATATAATTTGGATTTAGAGTTCAATGCTCAACTTAAGGTTTTTCTATAGATATCTTTTGAAAATATTTTAATGTGATTTTGAAAGAAAGGGAAGTTGGACCCCAATTATATTGATCCCCATGCGATTCATGAAGACATCTAGATGGTATATTATCACATGGTTCTTCCTCCAAACCACTCCAAATTTCATGAAATGTTCTATGTATCTCTTTTTATAAAGTACATACCTGGTCCTTCACAAGTATTTCACTAATAGGTTGTAAGATAGATCATGAAAATTATTTTGAGGAATTATTTTTGGATATTTTGGGTCAATGAGATGACATTTCATAGAACAAGACCACCCACCTCGAAAAATATTTAGGAAAAAAAACCATAACATTAAAGACACTATGTGGGAAATCAAAAATGTGATGTGGTGGTATTATCCTTTTTTATTATAAAAATGAATTTTTAATGAAACTTCTTCTTAATGGGGGTAGAATGTAAATCAATAATATTTAATATATATATATATATAATTTTAAATGTGTTGTATAGTTTCCCTAACGAACATTATTAAATATAAATGAACCATTACTAAAATATTATATTACACTTTAGCAAGCTATTGGATTGGTGGGAATGAATAATAATTCAAAATTATGAAATATATGTATAAAATTATTCCATAATACATATTTTTTGAACAATTAATTTGAAAAATATTACTCAATTTTAAGTGACCTGAATATAATAATTTAATGAAAACTAATATATTTTGAAAAAAATTTATTTTTATATAAATTATGTAACATGATCAACAAATTAATTTTATTTTGATGATAATTGTTTGTAAAGTATGTCTAATAAGTTTTATATCAGTTATAAATTTACAAAATGTAAACAAAAAATCATTTGAAGGAAAGAAGGGAAAGTCTTCAAAGAAGGGACAATATTAAAAATATTGTTTTCAAGTGATTAGTTTATTTCTATTTTAATAAATCAAAATAATTTATATTTATTAATTATATAAATTTTTATATTATATATTCAGTTAAATAAATTGAAATTAATCTATTTATTATTACTTGGAAGATATTTATAGTATGATCGTATTATGGTTGAAAAATAAAATTTTACAAAAAATATATTTTTACCTTTTAGTGATTTATTTCTTCATGTAGTTTCTAGAACTTATAAGAATTTAATTTCATAAAACTGTTTCAGTAGTTTGATTCAAATTTTACAAAAAATTTTAAAATGGGATTTTTTATAAGAAATGGCAACTGATGTAAAAAATCATTACATTGGTAAATCATAAAAGTAATAACAACCCATGGAACTAAATAGAGTGGGGTCAAATTTTTCTAAATTTATTTCTATATCTAATATCAATAATGGATTTAGATCATATATCGTTCTATATTATAAAATTTTCCAATTTTGGTCCTCTTGACCATGAAGGTGACTTTATATTATTTTAATGTCTTTAATAATTATAATGGTGTCACTCCCCACACATATAAAAGGGATCCTACTCATCCCTTATTAACACCATCATGGGCCAGTTATCCTAAAAAACTATACATAAACATCATCCCAAATTCCCAATACTTGTTTTATATGTGATGTTATTCTTAGAATACCATCCCATGGGTCCTTTTGAAGAGATACAATTAATATTTCTAAAAAAGCGGTATAATTATTAATCGTGCTCCTTTATGACTACTTATTTATACAAAATCTGCCAGACATATAATATAAATTCTAGTACAACAACATAATTATCTAGAATATGCTTCCAATTTATTTTGCTTCTGGTACACACATTTTTACTATCCTTTTCCATTGAATGGTAAATGATAACATTGCTTGTGTGTACGAGTGGATAACGACCACCACAATGTGATGTGTTCTTTCATAATTATCTCACAAAGAAGGTTATATTTATTTTTAAATTTATATATATTCTTTTTTATAAATTAATTATTATTTAATAAGTATAAATACAATCCACATTCTTAGGTTTTTAATCTTTTGGATAGAGAAAATGTTTCATGCGAATAATTGTGTATTACCACATACACATTTCTATGTAGTTCTATTTTCATTACCTTATTAAATGGATAATAAAAAGTATATATATTGAATATATATATTATATTTATTATATAATAATAATTTTTAAAAATTTAATTATTATTTATCATTATTTCATTCCAATAATTTATAAATGTAATCAATGCTATTGTGTTTGTATGGACTACTATCTAAACCAAGCGATATAATTTATTTTACATCACCATCCAATATGAAATATAATAAAACAATATATAATTAATAAATACTATATTAATGATATGATATATATTATTTAGAATATTAAACCATGACCAAGGTGAAAGGACTAGAACTGTCAAACCAAAACCTGCTTATAAAACATACCAAGTTTCACCCAAATATTGACCTTAATAAATAATTCATAATAAATAGGTAAATAGAAATTATAAGGGAATGATATATAGTAATATAAAAATTAATATGGTAATATAAAATATTTATAATTTTATAATTTTTATTATATAAGTTCATGTTGAGCAAAGTATTGTTTTCAACAATACATATTAATGTTATTTAAAGGGGGAGATTATTGAAAATAATACTCTGTCTCTTTATGATAATTTTGATGCTCACAAATACCCTTAGTTATTTTCTAATGATTTTATTTAGTATTTTTCAGGAATTTATTAATTTATTTTACTCTTGAAATAATGATAATTTATTACTTATTCGGAATCTGCTTTAGTGCATTCTGGAATCACTATTCATACCTTACATAGATAAATATAGTGCGGAATCTGCTTTAGCGCATTCTGGAATCACTGTTCATACCCTACGTGGATAAATGTAGGGTAAGGATGAAAAGCATGTATACATTTTTAGATAAGAGAAAAGTATAGTTAAACAACCATACGTTTTCAGCAAAGTATGGAAGAAGAACCTTATATTAGGAAGGGACCTTTTGTTTTGGTTATCAACAAAGTATGGAAGGAGAACCTTACGTAAATTCTAAACGTTATGTTTGTTTCCCAAAAGTATGGTTCATCAACATTACTTTTGTAAACAACCATACGTTCTTGGAAATGTATGGATCATGTAAAAGTATGGATCTTTTACCGTACGTTTGAGTGTTGAAGAAATAGAATGGATGATCAACCCTACGTTTGTATTCAACCTTACGTTTTCAACCCTACGTTTGTGTTCAACCTTATGTTGTTAACCTTAAGTTTGAAGGCTATGTTATTAACCCTACATTTTTAGGCCACGTCATCAACCTTACGTTTGGCGTTAGAAATTTTGACAGACGATATTTATGTGAAACGATCAGTAAGCTGATTTCTAGGCGGATTTCAAGCTGGATTTAAAGTCGTTTTTAAAGTATGACTTTGACTGATTCAAAGAAGTTTTATTAATGGATTTAAGATCGAATTAAATGGAGCTTTTTATGCCAAGTCTTAAGGGAAGTTACGACTTCTCTGTAAATTCAAATTTTTGAATATCGCGAATCAGAAGGCAACTTTTATGGATCTAAATGTGCAGGAGATATGATTTATTATATATGTTCTCTCTGAAACAGCAGGCATATGAGGATGTGATCGATCTATTGTTGAAAAAGGTGGAAAACAGATATTGAAACTATTCACGATTGATCTGCTGATTCAAAAGGAGCATAAAAGATTTGTTTGTTCAAGAAGAAGGAACTCGATAGAAGATTCACCTGTTCTACATCAAATATCTAATTTGGATATACTACTTCTGAGGTTGTGAACTATATCTCTATATCTACTGCAACTGGATCAACTCAGAACTGCTGCGTCTTGAAGATCAATATTTCTAGGGACTTCGATCCATCTGCTGTAAATTTCATTCTATTGCAATAGTAAAGGTCAACTGGAAATTTATTTCTGAAATTATTTTTATTCTTGAGTAACAAGCTTCTCGTTCTAAGATATGTAGGTTCGTGTTTGAACCAGAAGGCTTTTTTTTCCTTGGATTGTAAAGGTATCAACTGCATGTACTCATTTGTGAACCAGTCTGTGGAAAAGAGGACCAGATAGTGAAAATCACCAAGCCCGTGGAGTTGAGCGTTGGTGGAGTGGACTAGGGGCCTTCTGTTCCCCGAACCACTATACATCTTTGTGTTCTTGATTTTAATTTTTCGGCTGCACGATCAAATTTGATAAAGTATAAAGGACAGAACTCATTCAAGAAAAGATTAATCGAAAAATTGCAAAAGGCACAATTCACCCCCCCTTGTGTATAATTTGTAGATTTAGATCCAGCAATTGGTACCAGAGGTGGAGCTTCTGATAGAGCCTGAGAAAGATAGAAGCATTTAAGGATTATACAACAGAGCATCATGACTGATACAAGAGAAGGGATGTCGATGGTCAGAACACCATATTTTAATAGAGACAACTATGGTTACTGGAAATCGCGCATGATAATATATCTGAAATACCTCAGATATAGAGTCTATTCAAAGATTCTAACTCCTTATGAAATTACTGAAAATCCTGAGACATGGAGTACTGCTATAGAGGAAGAGTACGATATGAACTCGAAGTCTATGAATGCAATTATCTATGGACTATGACCAGATTAATTTAATAGAGTATCTCAGTGCCCGAAAACATATGAGATGTGGCAAACAATGGCTGTGGCCTATGAAGGCATAGACAATGTGAGACAAATAAGATATGAAACTTCCATATTAAAATTTGATACCTTCAGAATGGTTTAAGGTGAGACCATTACCCAAATGAATGGGAGATTGAAAGAAATTTTCAATAACATAACTTCTCTAGGAGAACCAATCAAGCAGGTTGATCATGCATTAAAAGTACTGAGAGTACTTCCTACTCGATGGAATGGTATCTCTGCTGCAATCAGATAATCAACACCTATCAAAGATCTAACTATGGGAGAGATGATTGGTATACTAATGATAAATGAAGCTAAAATGAAAGATGAGGCTAATGAACATAAAGTGCTTATCAAAATAGAAGATACTGCCTTTAAGGCAACTTCACAACAAAATTATAGAAATATTAAGAGCAAAGAAGTCAAATCTAATTCGGAAAGCTCTGACTCATCCAACTCAGATGAAGAATTGGCTTAACTAGCTATAAAATTTAAGAAATTTCTACAGCAAGAAAAGTGGCTTAAAAAATCCTTTAAGGGAGATAATAAGAAAGTAAGATGTTAGGAATGCAAAAAGATGGGACATATCAGACCAGATTGCCCACATTTGAAGGATGGAATGAAGAAGAAATTCTTCAAAAGAAATGACTTTGAGAAGAAAGACCAGAAAGCTATGAAATTCACTTGGAGTGTATCTGAAGACTCTAGTATCTCTTATAAATCAAGCTCAGATAAATAAGAAGTCAATCTAAAAGCAATTTTGTGCTTTATGGCAGAAATTGATGAGGTACACTCATATTACTCCTCTAAATCAAATTATGAATCAAACTACACAAATGAAAAACTTGCAGCTTACTGCAATATGCTTGAAGAAAGATATGACTCACTATTTAAGAAACATAAGTCACTAAAAAAATATACATAAATCCATTTCAGATGAAAGAGATACAATTCTGAAACAACATAAGTAATTAAGTGATAAATACAATTCCATTAACACTAACTATTTTAATTTTGAATCAAGAATAAAAACACTGCAGGATGAAGTAGAATCTTACAAATAGACTGTATTGGTTTTTCAAAAGTAGAGAATTCATTAAATGAAATTCTTGGAAAAACTTCATTAAAAAGGAGAGATTTGGAATTGGTAGTAAAGGAGAAAAACCAAAGCTATATAAAAATTATTTTTTCCCTAGCTCTAGAAAGGTTAATTGTAATTTTTGTGGTACAAAGGGACATATATCTAAAAACTGTTTCTTAAGACAACCTCAAATTTGTGGTATTAAGAAAGCCTATGATTAAAAAGGCTTATATGATTCAGCTAATTTTAAAAGAACAAATCAAATTTGGATACCTAGATCATTGCTAGCTAACACTCCTGGACCCAAAAAATATGGGTACCAAAGCAATTTGTTTGAATGTATTTGCAGGTAGCAGGCCACCAGAGAAGAAAAAAGATATATGGTACATGGACAATGGCTGCTCAAGACATATGAGTTGAAACACATTGATTTTTTCTTCAGTCACTCAAAAGGAAGGAGGACTTGTCGCATTTGGTGACAATACCAAAGGAAAAATCATTGGAATTAGAACTTTTGGAGATCCAAAAACAGTCTCAATCAACAAAGTACTTTATGTACGAGGACTAAAACACAATCTGATAAGATTCTCTCAACTTTGTGATGATGGATATACTGTTCATTTTATAACAATTACTGTATTGTTTCTAAAGATAAACTATTTAAATTTAAAGCAACAAGAACTGAAAATGTATATACTTTGGATTTAAATTACTTGTGTAAACAACAAGTAAACTGCTTGACTACTAAAGTAAGTGGGTCCTAGATCTGGAATAAGAGACTTGGTCATTTCAATGTATATGTTTTACATAAGTTATCTAAGAAAAATTTAGTTTCTGATTTACCTTGTCTCAAATTTGAAAGTGACAGATTTTGTGATGCATGTCAACTTGGCAAGAAACACAAATCATTCTTCAAATCTGTTAATAAGGTTCCTACATCTAAACCTCTTGAACTTATTCATATGGATTTGTTTGGACCTTCAAGAATAGAAATATTAGCTGGTAAATTATATGTATATGTTTTAGTTGATGACTATTCAAGATTTACATGGATTTTCTTTTCGAAATTTAAAAATAAAGCTTTTACTTTATTTGAAAGGTTCTGCAAATCTGTTCAAAATGAAAAAGGTTTCAATATTATCTCCTTGAGAAGTGATCATGGTGGAGAATTTGAAAATCTGGAATTTAATTCCTTTTTCTCAAATATGGGTATTAAACATACCTTTTCTGTAACCAGAACACCTCAATAGAATGGGATTGTATAAAGAAGAAATAGAACAATTAAAGAAATGGATATAACTATGTTAAATGAATATAGCCTACCTATATATTTCTGGGAAGAAGCCGTGAATATAGCTTGTTATATAATTAATTTAGTTTTAATTAGACCTATTTTGAAAAAGACACCCTATGAACTATGGAATCACAGAAAACCTAAACTAAATTACTTTAATGATTTTGGATGCAAGGTTTATATCTTAAACACCAAGGATAATCTTGGTAAGTTTGATCCAAAATATGATGGAGGTATTTTCTTAGGATATTCTACTTCCTCCAAAGCATATAGAGTTTATAATAAGAAGTCAAGGATTTTTGAAGAATCAGTTGATGTGAAATTTGATGAATCTGATCCTTTTGAGAAAACGACATAACAAATGGATGAACTTGACTCTAATGATAACATGAGACTTGAGAATTTAAAGAATTATTTTGAAAATGATATAAAATAAATTCAGTCCAGTTCAGAGGAGCATGATACTGAAGAACATTTAAATATATCACCTAGACAGTATAAAACCCTAAAGAATCACCCTTTACAAACTGTAATAGGTGAACTAGAAATTGGTGTTCAAACTAGAAGACACATAAGAAACCTAGTGTAATTCTCTGCCTTCCTATCTCAACAAGCACCCAAGACTATAGAAGAAGATTTAGATGATGAAAGCTTTATAATAGCAATGCAAGATGAATTAAACTAGTTTAAAAGAAATGATGTTTGGGAATTAGTGGAATGACCTAATAATTATCCTGTAATAGGAACCAAATGGGTCTTTAGAAATAAACAGGATGACCAAGGCACAATAACTAGAAATAAAGAAAGATTAGTATCTAAAGGATATAATCAAGAAGAAGGAATAGATTATGATGAGACTTTTGCACCATTAGCTTGGTTAGAATCCATTAGAATCCTTTTAGCCTATGCATCTTATATAAATTTCAACTTATTTCAGATGGATGTTAAATCTGCCTTTTTAAATGGTTATTTAATGGAGGAAGTTTATGTTGAGCAACCTCCTGGTTTTGAAAACTCTCAAAAACCTGATTCTGTTTTTAAACATACTAAAGCTATTTATGGCCTTAAACAAGAACCTATAGCTTGGTATGAAATATTAAGTTCTTTTCTTTTGAAAAATGATTTTACTGTTGGTATGGCAGACCCAACACTACTTAAGAAAACTGTGAAAAATAATGTTTTATTGGTTTAAATTTATTTTGATGATGTAATCTTTGGATCAAATAATAAAACTCTTTGTCATGAATTTTCAAAATTAATGCAAGAAGAATTTGAAATGAGTATGATGGGAGAATTAAATTTCTTTTTAGGTCTTCAAATATTTCAAAAATATTTTGGAAATGTTTTAAATCAAAGCAAATACATTACTAATTTACCTAAGAAATTTGGACTTGAGAACAGCAAGCCATTTACAACTCCTATGTGTACTAATATAAAAATTGATTTGGATGAAATGGAAAATAAGTTGACAAAAAGTTATATAGAGGTATGACTGGTATTTTGTTATATCTTACTGCTAGAAGGCCAGATATAATGTATTCATTATGTCTTTGTGCTATATTTCAATCAATTCCTAACGAATCTCATCTAACTGCTGTTAAGAGAATTTTTAGATATTTAAAAGGAACTATTTTTCCATCTCTTATTTATCCTAAAACTTTTGATTTTAATTTGATTTCATATTCCGATGCTGACTTTGGAAGTTGTATGTTAGATAGAAAAACCACATTAGGTAAATGTCACTTTTTTGGAAGGTCTTTAGTATCTAGGTCTAGTAAGAAACAACATTCAGTTGCCCTGTCAATAGCTGAGGCAGAATATGTTTTTGCTGGTAGTTGTTGTGCACAAGTGTTGTGGATGAAAGACACTCTTATGGAATTTGGAGTGAATTTTAATAATACACCTATTTTATGTGACAATACGAGTGCAATTAATATTTCAAAAAATCCTGTTAGTCATTCTTGAACTAAGAACATTGATGAAAGACATCAATTTTTAAGAGATCATGTTATTAAAAAAGATATATTTTTAGAAATTATAAATACTGAAATTCAAATAGAAGACATTTTTACTAAACCACTTCCCACTGAAAGGTTTGATTTTATTAAGGGGGAGATAGGTTTATTTAATTTTAAATAATTTTTAAATTTTTATTTAATTTTATTTATGTAAATTTTGTTGAATACTGTTTAAATTTTTCTTTCTTTCTTCATATAAGAAATTTATTTGTTTTTAAATATATTTAATGATTAGTGATTACACGGGAATCAAGGCTGTTAGAGCCTTTTCGACTTCTAAACCCTTTCACTTCTATCGAAACCCTTTCGAAATCCAAAAATTGCACTTCCTCTTCTGAAACCCTAACATTTGAACTTCTGAAACCCTAACCTTCAAACCTTCAGAGACTCTTGCGAAAATGGTAAGGACTAAACGAGCCAGTGAGGCTGAGCCATGCAATGCCAAGAGACAACGCACCGAGAGAAGAAAAATCTTACAGGGTAAGGTAATCGATCTCGACTGGTTATTTCAGACAAATCTATTATTGAAGCAAGCACAGTCATTTCCGAATCTTGAACAGATGTTCAACAATGAAAATACAGAATTTCTTTATGAAGTAGAACTTAGATACTTCTTCAAATATGTACAATTTAGTCTGGGAGATCCAGAAGATAGTATGATGGCTAAGATAGAGGATAGGTATTTCTCAATCTCTTCAGTAGAGATTAGTCAGATTCTCAACTGCCCTCATGAGGGAGTTTTTCACTTCTACTTGAATAATATAAAAGATTATGTGCATAAATCCGAAGACATCATGTCTATTCGTTTTGGTACCAAGACAATAAAGAAAATGTTTGTCAAGTATTTGGAGCATGATAAGAAGATTTTGGTCAAATTTATTCAGACTGGAATAGCTCCACGGATGGCAGAAATGCAGAATATTTTGTACCCTAATATGTATATAATGTTTCTTATGTTAATTGATATTAAGTTAAACTTTCCATGATACATGATAAGGTATCTCAGTTACAGCTGTCAAAGCGAGGCTAGGATGAATTTCTACCCTTTTGGTAGATTTATTTCTAAACTATTGTTTAAGAAAGACATGGTGAGATTAATGGATGATAGAGTTAACTGTCATCATAGTAATACATTAAATCCTGGAACTTTAAGGAAAGTTGGATATTTCTGGAGCATAGTTAAAGGAAAACATTTTCCAGTATGAGTTGAGGAAGACTCAGAGAGTGCTCAGGCTCAACCTGCTAAGTCCAAGGAGGGACAAGCTGAATCTAGAGTTAGAAATTTGCAAGAAGGATTCGCTTTGAAGTGGCAGATGTTGAGGCACACAGAAGACATAAGGGGCTTCAATCAAAAATAAAGAGACCAGTAAATGAGGAAGTCACTTTCCCTACTTTGGAAACAACCACTGAAGCTTTATTTTCTTATTCTTTTTTAAGGGAAGATGTTTTTGATAAGCCCATGGAAGATGATACTGATAGAAAATCACCAGTAGAGTGATTAGGAGTTCCAGAAGAAGCTCAAAGTGAGAATCAGGAACAGATTGTAGCTGATGTTGAAGTTGCACTGCAATAGGAACAAGAGATAGAGGCAGTTCCTGGTGAAGAAGTGTCCAGACCTCAGGAAACTTCTAATAATATTGTTCTTGAAATTCCAGTTGAAGACAAAGATGCATATGAATGTGATGAGCATGCTTCTAAAGCTCAAACAAAGGTACTTCAAGAGAATATTTCTGTGGAGGAGTTTGAAAACTATAAGGAAAAATCTGTGGACAAACCTACTTAGGATAAAGAAAATGAAAACTCTGATGCTGAATCATTGCCTCTGGTACTGCTACATCAACTTGAGAATGTGAGTAAAGCACAGGGTGCATCTGATTGAAGGAAAGATGAAGTTGAAGAACTGTAAAAAAAGTATCTCAGTTGGAATCTGAGAATGTTTCTCTGAGAAATGCCTTAGATTTAGAACATTTGAAGTTTCAAAAGCTGAAGGAGTGTACAGTTTCAAGGCAAGAAGTTGAAATGTTTAAAGAGGATATGTTGACTGCTGTTACACAATTAAAATCTGAAATGGTTATGAAGTCAGATTTATCAGATCTGAAGTTGTTTATGGAGAATCAATTTGCATTAGTTGAAAATAATGCAGTTAGTGGATCAGGTACTTCACCAGATTTAATCAGAAGGTTTCTGGCTATCACAGCTGCGTTGAGAAACATTAATGACCAGATAAAAGATCTTCCATGTAACAGTGATCCTTTGTCAGTGTTGCTGGACAATCAGAAGTTCTTAGTGGATCAATTGACATCTAGTGAGCCATCGATCCGAATTATGTTAGATCAGTTATCAGAGAAGCTATTAGTATTTGTTGAAAAAGAGGAAAGGATGCATGAGTTTTTCAGAGTCAATTTAATTGAGGATATTAATATGACTCAAGAGAACTGAGAGCTCATTATCAATCTTGGATACGGGATGATGAAGAGACTTCAGGAGAAGTTTACAGAAATCAAGTCTGCAATCTAGAGGAGATAGACCCTGTTTCCTATCTTACATAAACCTTGATTCTTGTGTATATCATTGTCATGTATATAGTACTGTTTTTGAATGAAAATTTTCTTTATTGTTTATTGGTTTCTTTATTTATTTGTTTTACTGACTTTATTTTTGATATGTCAGTACTCCAGATTTAGTTATTGATAAATAGTTCATAATAGCATTTACTAATAGTTTAGTGCAATATTAAACATGTTAAAATCCAAGATTTTTCATTCTTTTTGATATCACAAAAGGGGGGAGAATTTGGATAAACACAACATTAAAACCTACATTTTATTTAGGGGGAGAATTCATTTTATTGGGGGAGAAACTTAAATGAGAAATTTGAATTTATAATTATCTTTTTGGCGGAAATTTTTTTATTTAAAACTTTATAACTATTTTTGGAAGTTAATTTTGGTTTAAATAATTTTAATTATTTTATGGGTTTTGTGATTATTAAAAAGGGGGATATTGTTGAGAAAAATATTGTTTTCACCAATACATGTTAATGTTATTTAAAGGGGGAGATTATTGAAAATAATACTATGTCTCTTTATGATAATTTTGATGCTCACAAATACCCTTAGTTATTTTCTAATGATTTTATTTAGTATTTTGCAAGAATTTATTAATTTATTTTACTCTTGAAATAACGTGAATTTATTACTTATTCAGAATCTGCTTTAGCACGTTCTGGAATCATTGTTCATACCTTACGTAGATAAATATAGCACAGAATCTGCTTTAGTGCATTCTGGAATCACTATTCATACCCTACGTGGATAAACGTAGCGTAAGGATGAAAAGCATGTATACTTTTTGAGATAAGAGAAAAGTATGGTTAAATAACCATACGTTTTAAGCAAAGTATGGAAGAAGAACCTTACGTTAGGAAGGAAACTTACATTTTGGTTTTCAGCAAAGTATAGAAGGAGAACCGTACGTAAATTCTAAATGTTACATTTGTTTCTGAAAAGTATGGTTCACCAACATTACTTTTGTAAACATCCATATGTTCCTGGAAAATTATGGATCAAGTAAAAGTATGGATCTTTTTCCGTATATTTGAGTGTTGAAGAAAAAGTATGGATGATCAAACCTACGTTTGTATTCAACCTTACGTTGTCAACCCTATGTTTTTGTTCAACCTTACAATGTTAACTTTACATTTTAAGGCTATGTTATTAACCCTACGTTTCGAGGCCACATCATCAACCTTACGTTTGGCGTCAGAAATTTTGACAGACGATATTTATGTGCAACGATTAGTAAATTGATTTATGGGTGGATTTCAAGCCGGATTTAAAGTTTTTTTTAAACTACTACTTTGACTGATTCAAAGATATTTTATTAATGGATTTAAGATTGAATTAAAAGGAGCTTTTTATGTTGAGTCTTAAGGGAAGTTATGACTTCTCTGTAAATTCAAAATTTTGAATATCACGAATCCGAAGGGGACTTTTATGGATATAAATGTGTAGGAGATATGATTTATTATATATGTTCTCTCTAA
Organism: Viscum album; assembly: GCA_963277665.1. Taxonomy (NCBI): domain Eukaryota; kingdom Viridiplantae; phylum Streptophyta; class Magnoliopsida; order Santalales; family Viscaceae; genus Viscum; species Viscum album. The sequence continues at coordinate 761,411,807 of OY728119.1, read as the reverse complement.
AACACCAGTTATATAAGAATGTGATTGATATATTGTTGAAAAAGGTTGAAAACATAGATTTAAACTATTCACGATTGATCTGCTGATTCAAAAGGAGCGTAAAAGCACTGTTTGTTCAAGAAGAAGTAACTCGATAGAAGATTCACCTGTTCTAAGTCGAATATCTACTGTGGATCTACTACTGCTGAGGTTGTGAACTATATCTCTATATCTACTGCAACTGGATCAACTCAGAACTGCTTCATCTTGAAGATCAATATTTCTAGAGACATCGATCCATCTGCTGTCAATTGCATTCTGTTGCAATTGTAAAGATAAACTAGAAATTTCTTTCTGAAATTATTTTTATTCTTGAGTAACCAGCTTCTCGTTCCAAGCTCTATAGGTTCGTGTTTGAACCAGAAGGCTTTGTTTTGCCTTGGATTGTAAAGGTATCAACTGCCTGTACTTAGTTGTGAACCGGTCTGTGGAAAAGATGACCAGATAGTGAAAATGACCAAGATCGTGGAGTTGAGCATTGGTGGAGTGGACTAGGGGTCTTCTGTTCCCTGAACCACTATACACCTTTGTGTTCTCGATTTTACTTTTTCCACTGCATGATAAAATCTGATAAAGTATAAAGGACATAACTCATTCAAGAAAAGAGTTATTGAAAAATTGCAAAAGACACAATTCACCCCCTCTCTTGTGTATAATCTGTAGATTCAGATCCAACATTTCATTTACTATATATGAATCATGATATTACATGAGGTAAGACTTTATCTTGATATCTTATCTATTTTCAAGATATCCCATGATAAATTTATATTCGGATAAATTATATTTTTATTATCTTTAACACAATATATATTTCCTTTTAATTAATTAATTTATTATATTTTCATAAATTGGTTATAGTTTACAATTTTTTGTAGTAAAAATGTTTGAAAAAATATTTTTATGTAAAGTAGACCTTAGGTCTTTTTTAAATTAGGAATCTAACTTCTCCATGTCCATGTTTTTAAAAAAAAATTATATATGTTTTTATATATAATTAAATTTTTTAGAAAAAAATATTTGTACTACCTTTTACTATCATTAAATGTTATTTAAACCAAAATTTCAAATTTTTGATGTATGAATAACTTTTTACTATTTTTCATAAGTGTGGAACGAATGATCTATTATAATGTATAAGACATTGATTTCTTGTCCCATAAATAATATCATTGACTACCCTTTTAATGTTACTTTTCATATATGTAAGCAGTCATTAGTATTTATTATGCTCCACTGTGTATGTTAAACAATTATAACCTCATTGTTATTTATCAACATAGATTATGATGATTATATTTTATGAAATTGTTTATGAAACTCATTTATCTCAACCATTTAGTAATTCATTAATTATATAATTAGTGTTTTTATGATACCATCTATTTGCTTTCTCTATTTGGATTTTGATTATGTGTTGATGAAGTCTTTATGTAACCCATTTCCTGTCTATCAGTTATGCTATGAAAAAATGATGAATGTATTTATTATCCTTATTCATAATTATATATGGATTTTATTATGTGAACGTAGGATCCAAATTATATAACCCATTAATATATTAAATATTAATAAATGTATCTTTATATAAAATAAACTATAATGGAGAGTTAACTATGTTAAATAAGAGACTCATTCCACTATGATATTCTTCAATGTGATCATTTAAAAAGGGAATATTGTAATGTGGAGCCAACCTAATCCACAATGAGACATTTTCCTCTAAGAAAACCTTTATAGTTAGCCTTCAATAGATATATTATTTTCTATACTTATGTATATGGTATAAACATTTGTATTCTTTTTATTATATCTTATCATGTATCTATAATTATTATTGATGAATCCAAACTCCAATGGCTTATATATTTTGTTATGAAAACGTTTATACAAAGAATCATGATTAATTACATTAGAATGGTTGGTTAAGAGATTCATAAATTATGATCATGTTCTCGTCCCCTTATTCATAAATTGAACATATATATATCCATTTATTTATATCTCATATGTTTACCTTTACTATGTATTTGATCTTAGCATTTCTTCTATTTCTATTCCCTTAGTAATGAATAATCTTTTTAAATCGGATATATGTAAGATAGTTACATTAGGATAAAAAAATGTGATATATATTTGTGGTCTCTCAGAAATGAGGTTGATTATATATCTAGTATTAAGAGGAACTAAATGATTATGGTTTTAGGGAATGTATTATTTTTAAATGTATTAAATTTTCATATATAATTATGTAATATTTATTTTTTTTGTGATTGGGTCACATTTTTTAACGAGAAGGTGATGTCACTTAACATATATCTTGCATTGTTGATCAAAAATATTATGAACTCAGTATGTAACATGAAATTTATTTGAAAAAAACATAGAGCATATCTTACCATGGTGATTCCCCTAATGGATGATGGGTAGGGTGGGGATCACCAAAGGCTAGACTCAATCTCAATACAGATATAGTATGAGACTATGAAACTATGGGTTGTGCAGTCATAATCAATGATAATAGGTGTTTCATGGTTATTTTTTTGTCTTACTATTTTGAACTAGGTAACTCACTTATGGTGGAGTTTTGTGCTATGTATAATAGACTCAAATTGTTTAAACTATAAATTTTTTATTGTGTAGGGTAGAATATAACTCCCCCTTGGAGTTTGAATTATTTTTAGGAAAAAAATAAAAAAATTATACTGTTAAATAATATGTCATATTATAAAGATGGTTACTCAATCAGGATGTGGATACCCTTCATTAGTGGTGTGAAGGGAATATTAAATATGATATTCTTGCATCACAAGGGTCACATGATAACACACTCTAAACCATATATATCTTGAGATTTCATCCATAGGATTGTATATGTAATACATATGGGGAATCCCATAGTATTCATACTTTAATTCATCATTTAATTTGGTACTTATCAGTTTCACCCTCCATTTATTGAAAATTTATTTTGGTTTATGAATAATATAATGTAAAATAGTGATATTGGGGAAGAAACCTTTACTTTTACACCATACACCCTTGAATGTGATTTAACATCATGAATAATAATCATAGATATAAAAAAAATTCTTATTTTTTTTGAAACCCAATACCATTTAAACAATTAAATTATGATCATTTATTTCCCACAAATTAGTTATTATTATCTATTACCATAATTTTATGTTTGTAATTTGTATTATTTCATACAAGTTTACAAATGGTGGCGTTGATCATCATTTGTGGACATCAATTTTTATAATAATTGATAGTTCAAAGTAGTCTAATAATTTTCTAATAAATTATTATCTCATTACCATGATCATTTAATGGAATTTAATATTTTGGTTCATGAGATTAAAATGCATAATGAGATTGTTTTGGGTAATTTACCAATGGAAAAAAGTATATTTATAATGACAACTCATACATTCACCCATATAAAACCATATTAATTACATAAACTATTCAATAATTTTATATATAATAAATAAATATTCTTTTTTCACTCATATATGATTAAATTAGTGAATATATTACATCATCATTCATAAAGGTGGTTAAACCTACACAAATAAGAACATATTATAATAATTAACATTTAAACGTATAGAGTTATTTTACAAAAATATAATTTTATTGAAGAATAGTGAGGTTAAAGATACATAATTAAAAAAATTCATGATATTTAAAAATAGTCTAGGTAAGGAGGTAATTTATACTAATAAAAAATAAATTGTTCCCATTTATGAAGAAATCACTTCTGGAAATAGGTTTCATCAGAAAGAGGGATGGAGGACCTCTTCATGGGACTATAAGCTACCAAACATGAAAGTCGATATTTTTTATTAAATGGGGGTTTTCATTCAAGATATACTCCATAGATATAAGTTGATTTTAATGGGTTCAGAAGATATCCTTTAATATTTGAAAATGTTGGTAATTTCATGGAAACATAAGATAGGTGAGATTGAAGATGGAATCATAATGTAGATGGGTTTGTTATAAATGAATTTTTTAAAAAAATTGTTCAATTTTCCCACACATTTAATGAAGGCATTATATAATCTATAAATATCAAAAAAATATTGAAAATTCATGTTTTGTCATTTTACCCATTTTAACCTTATTTAATTACATATCATTATACATATTTTTTTACAAAAAATATAAGATGAAATATCATATATAACATCAACGAACATATCTAAAAAATTAAATCCATTTCATTAAACTAAATTTCTAAAATTTAAATGCATTTATTTTAAATTATAATGAAAAAACATAAAACATAATTTTTATAATACTATATGTTAAAAATGTAATTTATTTATATTATATAATAAGTAGTAAAAATTTAATAAATGATAATTTATTTGATTCTATAAATATACTATTTATTTCATTAAATATTATCATAAAAATAAAAAAAAAATTGATTGAACAACCATTTCTATTGATAAGAAAAATGAAAAAGGAGTTGTTCATGAGGATGTTCTCCGTCCTACAGTTGATGAGAAAGGTCACTTCTATGTCTCTACTTCTGAGAAAAAGTCAAAATCTTGTGCTGCCATCTTTTTTAAAGAGAAAAATATGCAAAATGTTGATGCTCAATATCAAGGAAAATGTGCTGATTTGAAGAAAATTCAATTTTTTTCTCTTCAATTTTCAGGTCATGTTGATAACTCCAAATATGGGAAAGAGAAGAAATATGTTTCTTAAAGTGATTCTAATCATCAAACTTTAAATGATGAAATTGTTGATTTAGATATCCCAAAGGGTAAGAAAATATTATAAACTGACTCTCCTGTATTTTCTAATCCTAGTCATGCTTCTTCAAAACCCAATATGGATAGTGATAACTTTCAGCTTGTTTCATACAAGAAGAAAAATTCTTCAGCTATATTGACTACAGGAAACCCTTAATTTGTTCAATATATTGATGATGATTCTAATATGCATGATACCACTCAGGGATCTTTTCATGGGACTCAGGAGATCCTTGTACATGCTACTTTAGTTGATGGGGTTGCTTCTCTTGGAAAATGATAAGAGCAAGAAGATAGAAATGATTCTGATATCACTGATGTTGAGACACTTTTAGAAAGGCTACAAGCACTTCCTACTAGGAGAGGAAGATCAAGAGGTTAGGTTCGGGCTCGAGGAAGGGATGAATGGCATGTAATTCAAGAAGAAGAGTCAAAGATAATGGCCAAATTAATAAAAAATATAGGTAGATAGTTTTATGCAATGGGATTTTCTATGTTTCCTGTTATCTTTTTGTATACTCACTTTTGGTTTCTTTTTAATTTAAGAGGCCATTCCTCCACCATTGAAAAAACATATGTTTTTATGTTAAATTAATGTATATTACACATAATAAAACAAATTTTATAGAAAAACATTCTCATTGACCATGAATCAAGAAGTTTTTATTTCATATAATAGTTGGTAATGTATTTATTTTAGTAATTAGTGCATAAATTTTGTCAAACTATTTTCTTTACATTTTTCTTTAAAGGTATCAAATTTGATAAAAATATATATTTTTTACCAACATCAATCTCTTTGAAATTGATGATATTATCATAAATGAATTATTATTTTTTAGTTTATTTTAAAATTAATTGTTTAATGTTAATTAAATGTAAAATATTTTTCTTGTAATAAATTATTCATTAATAATTATAAAATACTCAATATATCTATTAGGTATATATTTTATCATTGCAAAAATATCCTATTATTTCATACACAACCACTAGATAATGAGAGTATTTATCTTCGGTGTCAATATTTATAATGCAACCTACATTTCCAAAATTCATACATATCATTTTTTTATTTCTATATAAAAATTTATTTTACATTTCAATGGTTTTTCCTTATTTGTATAGTTTCAATTTGTTCTATGATCTTCAAGGATTTCCAAGAGGATGAATATGTCTTATTTTTTTACTTTTTATTCACTTCTGGTTTTCTTCTACTTGTAGGTTTCATAATTATTTAACAAATTTGTCTCTCCTAAATTATTAATTTTTCTATTTTATTTTAATATTTATTCTTAATTAAATATATCATTTTTTATATCAGTTTGATATTACATTTGAGACTTCAAATTAAATGTATTATTGGGAAAAATAATTTGGTGTATTTAACTCTCCCTCTATAAAAATATTTTACATTAAAAAGATAATTATGTAGATAAAAGAAGATGATGGTAATATTCCCACCTTAGAACTTCAGCATCCTAATTTTTTTTCCAAAAATATATGATTCTTCTATATTACAACAACATGGTGAGTTGTCATGTTTTTTACGTTATCTATATAATAAAAATATAAAACCATATTGTTCCATATTAGATATGTCATGTTCTAGTTGTAAAATTTTTGAGTTCAATAAATGTAATTAATTATGTATATATATACATAAGAGTGATACTTGTCACCTATAATTTACTTGTGATTGGTTTTTTGGAATCATTTTTGTGAGTGGAATCCCTCTAACAAACCCATGTGTGTACATTGATTACATTATATGTGTAAAATTTTATATATACATGCATTTATTCTTACTAGTGTTCTATGGATACTTCTCCATCCACTATTTAAATGGTAATTCCCTTATGTTATGTGTTGTTTCAAAAGATTATAGTAGTTCCAAACTATAAAGAGAGCCTCGATATACTATGATGATACTATTTAATATATCCATTATGGTATAAATACATCAAATTTAAGGGATATACTTGATTTTTGGATATCATGTGTTGGGGTTTAATAGCAATTGAGAGTTATTTTCATGAAGTTTTCACCTAGTGATCTTGAATTTATGTGATCAAGAAGACTAATCCACTAAAAGGAACAACACAAATTTTGGGTATCATTTGATTTTCTATTCTACAAACATGTGTATTGGTCTACTAAACAAATATTGTTATCATTGGTTACCATTTGACGATGTGCATTGATTCATGGAAGAAACTATAAAATAAATTCATGGTGATGTATCTTGGGTGGTGTTTGTTATTTTTGGTATGGTGTTATATGAATGGTCAATATATAATTAGTCAATTTTGAGATAAGAATTTGAAATATTGTGTGCCCAGGTTGACTAGAATAGTAGTACATTCCTTAAATCTATGTCCATAGTACAAGAGGGTAAATTCATTCATTAAGATCATGAAATATATAAAACCTCACATGGATGATGTAAACATTTTATATATTTTTTAATGAGATATCATGAGACAAAGAGATTATATTACACTGTGCGTTCATTGGAGTTAGTCATAGTTATGACATTAATTATCTCCTTAGGGCCACATTGAGTTTCTATAATCCACTCTTGTACTATCAGTAGGACTCATTGGTGTAATCATAAGGACATATACGGTCAAATAATAACTGTATCAACAATTTCCACCTATTTATATGAATATGAGATTAAGAAGAAGTGGTATCCATGAGTGGTGGCCAATAAATGTCAGAGTGTGAATGATACATATAAACAGTAATTCCATAATAATATTGTAGATTAATTTAATAATTATAGTATTTATTTCTAATGCTATCCACAAGTTCAAGGATCAGATAAGATAATATAATAAAATATAACTAAAAAACAAACTTGATCAGGGTTGATGAAATTATTAAGGGAGGAGTGAGATATTTTAATGGGTCATATTTTATTGTTAAACATGGAAAAGTGTTTTATGTTGGTGATAAAATTTTCATGAAATGTATTCCATGTATAATCATATATATGAGTGTGCAAGGGTATAAAATGAAGGTTATAACATCCCAGAGACCAAAGTTACATTTTAGAATGTAAAGCCTATGAATATGTAAGTTGTCGAATCAATAATATTGATCACCTCTTTAAATTAATTTTAATCTTTCCAAACATCCCTTTCATATTTCAGAGTGATAAAACAAAAAAGGAATAAGTTTCGATTTATCCCAATATCTCGATCAAGTCTGTGTTCTTCTTGTGATCGAAGGAACATTGTGAAGATTTTCAATTTCATGACGGAGCACCAACAAACCATTTATTTGATATCCAAGAGATATGGTAAATTTTTAGATGATATAGTTGATTATTTTTTGATCGATTTGAGCCACAACAAGATGATGGTGGGAGAGTCAATTTATTTATTTAAAATGAAAAGTATCTACTCATTGTTTAGTTTGATATTATTTTTCATGTGTAAATGGAAAAAATGTGACCCCTTATGGAATATGGAAAAGTATTATTATGTATTTAGTATCTTAATCATACATTTGGTCCCAAATTATTAAATTTTAAAATTTTCAAGCTTATATTCTACCTGGAGTTCTATGAATATGTATCATATTTAATTTTCAATTATTTATGTTGAAAAACATAATAATTTAATTTTTTATAATATTCTAAGTGATGGTTTTTATACAATTTCAATAGAGCCCATAAATCATCAATTTTTGTTTTATGGATAATATATGGAGGATTTAAAATCTATCGGTTTTTGATATAAATTTTTCGGCACTGAATTTTACTATAGGACATAGATTGTAACATTTGAGAAACCCAAAGGCATATGTAGACACTGTAGAAGATCCTTAGAATCCTAAGGGTGTTGTGCACAAGATTTAGTGCATGTGTGTAAGTCCAATGGACATACGTAATCCTCCTATGCACCCAATGTGAAGTCAAAAAATATTCTTATGCTCAAGTATCTGAAAAGAGTAAAGGCAGATGCGTGGAATAAATCTGGTTGAAATGCCAAGGTGACCTGCATGTAAGTTAATTTTCACCCAATGCAATGTCAAACGACCACTTCCATGTCGACCTCTCTGCATTCTGATACCGATATTTTCACCTATAAATGAAGGGGTGCCTCCTCCATTGAGGATAATTCTCTCGTAGATGAACTGTCATTCTCTTTCACATTTTATAACCCCTTACACGGCCGCAATAAATTCATATGATGTCATGGTACTTGATCTTGTTCAACAACCCCCCCTAGGGGCTCCCTTTGGTAGTGTCCACATGGTCATTACCCTCAATCATTTCAATTTTTACTATGTCTAATGTGTGAAAAATATCCCTCTTGTGCAAAATATTTTCCCTTTTGCAATACATCTTGCACTTGGGCCCCCTTCATCTTATGTGAAATGCTTCAATCCTTTGTGCAAAAATTGTACTCAATAAATTTTCATTGTTATAACGTAGAATGATTGATCTATTGGTGCATGTATTGTCCCTATCTTTCATTCACCTCTTTCGTGTTGACTTCCAGGCTTGTGCACAGTGATTTCTTAGTCCCCCAATCAGTGCACCAGATTGTGTTTCCATGCCATATGGTTCATCTCAAAAGACAAAATTGATATTTTTTCTACACATAGTCATGAAAATGTGGGGCCCTTGAGTGACCACTCCTCCACCTCACCCCCTTCATACATTTATTATGCCTTCCATCCCTCATGTGTGGGTTAATACAAGTTATGTAAGTCCAAGGGATGAGGATAGAGTCCTCATCATTTAAGATGAAGGATATTAAACTGCCAAGAACCCTCGTCCCAATCAAATAATGTTAAAATGTGAGTTTCTGCATGTATGGACATCTTAGGTAGACTCAAAGGAGAATGATAATCAGTTATCTACCTCTTCTCTTTCACTTTGAGCATTGTTTCCATGTGCACCTCATGCAATCTTCACGTAATCCATGACACACTCTGATTGGGTGTTCCATGTACAATGGCAGTATATTCCTTATACATCGAGACACCCTCTTCATCCTTCCCTATTGGGCTATGTCCCAATATCCGTCTCAATTGTTCAACATCCACAAATAAGCCCCACACCATCCTTCATGGTTGCACCCTTCATGACGTATTAGTCTCGTCTACATCTATCTCTTGTTCATCACCCCGATCATGATTCACTTGTGTTTATAGTTTAACAGTAACCAATAGACTTATTTGGTACACTCACCATGTGTAAGTCCCATGCACCTTGTTCCACATGATGTTAAATATAATCTTCCTAAACTACATGGTCTTTAATCCATGTCATCTAAATTGGGTACAATGGAAGCATCTCTATTATTCAAGCCCCTCAATCCCAATACACCAACTATTTTGTGCATTTCATGCCAGTTTACCTTCTTCTAACAAGACAGTTAACTTCATTCCCCACCAAATAATGAAAGTTTTTATTCCAAATCACTAGGATACAAGAGAATCCTCATTGAGGTCAAACCCCAACCTATGGTAAAATTTGGTACTCCCTCCTTGGGATGCACCCTCCTGATGCGACACATTCCCTTTTGGGATGAATCCCCTGGATCTGCCTCCTTGAAGTGTTCTGATCCCCATGGGTAGCATCCAATTCCTAATCCTTTACAAAATTCATACTCCTCCAACCAAGACGTCCACTCTTGTGATTGGCTGCTAACCATGTGTAATCCCCAAGCGTGTATTTGGGTTTTAGTCCTTTTTGTACACCCTGATTCTATGCCACATTTCTAAAATGAATGGACTCTAATTCCCAGCCAATGGGAAACAAAGGAATCCTCATTGAAGTTTCAATCCCTTCATCCATGTCCCATCCAAGTCCTTCCATTGATCGTTTGTATCTCAGGAAGAACATGCCCTAACCCAGGGGTTCTACTTCCTATGGGCCCTATCCATGTGCTTTATTCTCATGAGCCACCTCCACGTATGTCTCATCACACCCACCAAAATCTTTTGGACATTGATTCCCATAAACTAGGATATATAGGAATACTCCTTGAGGTTCAAGACTAACATTTTAATATTTACATCGATCCCACCTCATTCTCCCCTATCATTTGAGACATCCACCACGTCCATCCTGATCATACCTGGGCTACCACATCTTGGGTACCTTATACCATTCATAATGGATGCTAACTATGCATAAGCCATAAACATTTATTCCACTACCTTACCCGGATTATAGTAAGGTCCCATATTCTACACTATCAGTAGCATGAGGGCCGCTATCAATGTGTAATCCCAGAATCACCCCATAAAACCATAAGGGTTTTGATCTATTTATTATACACATAGTATGTATGAATCCTTCATGAGGTTCAATCCCATCCAATGATAAACCTGGATTTCTATTTTTCTGAACCCCCATCTCTGATCTGCACCTTTTCTGTGTTATGATTAGCCTTCATGTTTTTAAACCTTCCCATTTTGGGACACACCATCTAGGGTCCGTCCTCACAGATGTTTGTACACATCCACCCGATAAACCTTCTAGGTTCTCCCCCTAAGTACATATCAATCTGATACACTGTCTTTAATGTTCTGATCAATCTGATACATATCCACTAGATTTTAAACACCCTACTACCCCATGTTAAACATGGGAAGCCTTGGAAAACATCCTATAAATTCCTCTTTCATAAGATTTCCCATATTCTACATGGTTTACCATGGGCTTCCGCACCTCTATGAGCCATCTAATAAAAGATAATTCATGTGTACCATGGTTCTAGTGTCCAGACTAGACATCTATTCTGAATGTGAAGAATTCCCTAACTAAAAGTTTATGCCCTAACGTGACCCTTAAGAATGTCCTAACAGAATTAGTGTCATTAAAAATAATCCTCCATAAGATGGCACCAAGAAGGGTTTCAAGAAATACATCTTAATAGTTAAGGGAGACCCAGACTAGGTGACGAGTTCCATGGAGGAATTCATGGAAGCAGGAGATGGTATCTCATAAACCCATTTAAATCAAGTTTAAAACCCTACAAAAGAGGTTATTAATGGATTCTACATTTGTAATGTTGTAATATAGGGTAAAATTAGTATCCATGTTAATGTTATACACACTCGGGTAGAGCGCCCTGAAGAAAATAATTTGAAACAGGAATGGTAAACACGTTGTGAAAATTTTCCCCTTTTACAATGGGTATTAGTATTGTTTGAGATATTAAAAGATAAGCATGACACTAGATCCAGATATATGGAACTAGGTCCCATAATAAAAATAGTGGCTCTAGTGCAGAACTCAACAAAATATGGGGTAGTTAATCATTGGTTATTCCATTCTGTGACATCATTAGTGTGGATCTTTTTGTCCATACATTGAAGAACGAACAATGCTAGCACGCTAGGAACTTCTTTTAGACATTGTCTTTTAATAGTTTAGTCTTCATGATTTGTAGTATACAAGCTATAGAAACACAATCACCTCCTACCCAATAACATAGGGGCAGGGGTAGTGATAATGTATAAATCCCACAGAGATCCACCATAGCCAAAATGACTTCCATAACCATGGCTACCAGGATCCTACCCCCATCTCACACTCAGAGTTTATGCAGATGAGGGTGATTGATACTATTATTCAATGATACGAACAAGAAGGTGTCATCCCAAAAAGGGATATTTCTTACCAAGATCTAGACGATTCTATGCATCACTGTCCTGGTGCCCCAAGGGCCGTTCAAGAATCTGATACTCCCCACTCTGATGTTCAACAATTTCGGGAGCCTCTCCCCAAAATTTAACCTTGATTCACACCCTTACAATAACGAGGTGTGGGATTTTCAATTCATCCCAGCTTCAACTGTCACCTAAGAGCTACCAAGGGGGATCCCACCATGTCAGATCAACACACCATCTGACCATTCAGTCCAAAGAACATGTGTTATCTACCCTCACATCACTGGTCCCTATTCAGCTGACCTGACTACAATATCAACCACGGGTTCATGAAGATACCTACTAGAGAGCATCATTTTCTACATCTTCAGTGGCCCATTATATCACTGTCTCATACCATCAGATCCATATTCTTTAAGATCAGGGTAACAACTTTGTTCAATGGTGATTGAGACCCCCACCAAACTATGTGCTGGCTAGTCTGACTCTTCTAGTCTCCAGCATTAGAATTAGTTATCGTGGGCTAACTCATGACATCGATATCAAGTATGTAGGTCCTCCCCATACCATATGTTTTTGTAATAGTGGTATTCCCCTCTATCACATCCTATACGAAGGTCCTCCCCGTACCATCTCCAGTTTAAGAGAAGGTCATCCCCGCCCTGTTGATGTCAAATATGGAGGTCCTATCCTTTCTCATGATCCCCAGTACATAAACTTTCCCCATATTTCAGGTTATCAATATTAGGGTCATCTTCTCCCCATCACCCATCATCATAGAGGTCCTCCTTGTGTCCATTTTTATCTGTACGAAGGCACTCTGCGTACCACCACTAACAATAGGTGCGACAGTCATTCTCATGCCCTAGGGGGACGACATAGAGGCCCTCCCCATTTCTTTACCAACACCACCAACTATGGAGGTTCCTTCATGCATCTCGAACCCAACATTTGGGTCCTCTCCAAATCCAATTTCTCCCACATGGATATCCAAACAATGTTCGTTTTTATATATGCCTGGGTGCCCTTTAAACACCATTGCACCAAAGCAGAGGTCCTCCTCACTCCCTCACCCAACATAGAGGTCCTTCCTATGTTCCTACCAAATTCGGTGGATTTACTCCTCACTCCAGAACCATCCCAAATATATTTATTCCCTATGTCGAATATTTACCCTACCCTATGGTACTGTCATGAGGTATAAGGGTGAAATGTCACTGCCAAAGGAACAATCATTTGCATCACTAGATCATTTTCAATACATTAATCTTTTTAAACTCTGAAGCGGAGTGTGATTCAATTATGGTATATAAACAAGGCATGCTAGCATTGTGAAATGTAATAGATCCTCCAAAGGAAAAATCATTTGCATCAGATTATGGCATATAAACAAGGCATGCTAGCATTGTGCTCTTAGAATGTGAAATTTAATAGATCCTCGAGGCCCTTCCTAGGTACATATAGAAGGATGAATATTTATATCCTTTTGAGGGTATTTCCATGAAGTCCTCTACATGATCACTAGAATAATTCACTACCTAAAAACATGAATATAGAGAGTTGTTTTGGGGATTGGTAGATAATGATAACAACCTATATTTTTCACCAGTAGTCACCACCATTAGATAGGAAGTGTGGTTAGCACTCCATTGTACATGGATGTGATGACATCATCTGTACCACCCTTGAGAGTTGAGCTGGTTTGTAGAGGGGTGTCATCCATCATTGTGTTCCCTCTACATTCCCTTCTTCCACTACAATAGTCCAAATTAGTACCATTTCTAGTTCCTCACCCACCCCTATTTGAAGAATGGGGAAACCAAGTTCTAGATCACTATTCCGAACTAAGGATTTTGTGGGACATTATCACAGTGGACCATCTTACATAGATGTTTTGGCCGATCACTGCTTCAGACATCAGTATTCTGAAGCTTCTCACCTAGGAGGAATTCAAGTGTATTTTCTAGACATTAGGGATGATGCACTTCTATCTCCATCATCATCAGTTAGCTTATCCAAAAAATTATCGAAATTATGATGACATTGGCCAGCAATGCCACCGGGTTGAGTTAATCGTGCTTAAGGTGGCTCAGCACCATCCATCAATCAACTATCATTAGAATCTTCATCAAAGATTCATTTAGAGTGTCATTGTTCTCTAAAAAAAATTCTGAATATATGTCTCCACATTCCTAGATCTGTGAATGCGGGATCTATACTTTTCTTCACTTCAGTCCTATCCTACATCAACTTGATTTGTTGGGTGATATATAGGATATCCCTACAGGCATTGTCATACTGAAAATGAATGAATAAAAAAATATAAAATCCGAGATATTACTCATTGAAGAAAACCTACCCCTTGGGAAAGTACAACCTCTATTGGATCCCCCAGTCATGGTCACACGCTTGTAGAGACACTTGATCGGACTTGCTCGGCCCAAATAGTCATTACCTTTTAGTCGGGACCCCAAAAAGGTTATGGGACCCCCTAGGACTATAAAAACTTCTGAACCATAGGGATCAATATAAAATATGGAAAATGGCCTTGAAAATACTGCATTCCTCCAACATCTCACAAAACAGAAAAGGGTCATTAACAATCTCATTATCGATAATGTAGCAGAATGACGTCCGAATTATGGTGATCATTGTTATTAACCCATACATCCCCTACCAAGGTAGAAAGGGTAGGTACATGTTACCCTTAGTGAGTTTCCCCCATTGATCTAAAAAAAGATGTATATCTTGATAGAATAGTGGCCAGAGTCTAAGGGAAACGTCTACGGTATGCATCACCAAATCTATTCTTATAGTGCGAGAATTTTCTCAATGACCCAAATCCATTGGTCATTCCTCTAGTGTCCCTGCAAGAAACACTACATGTAATCCCACTAGCTACTCCTCAGGTCATTCCATCAATCGCTTCATGATCCATTGTTCCCACCTATCATGTTAAAGATCCCACTAATATATTACTGGTTAGGGATCATCTCCAAGACATGATACCTTGCAAGGATGATTTTATTTCCCATCCCATCACCCACCTCAAGGCCCTTTAAACTTGATTTATGGTGATCTCACCTAATGGAATGACATATCAGGCTTTGGTGGATGATATTCTAGCAACCATGGGGTTCAAGAGTCCAACTTTCTCCCCCTAAATAAGACAGGATACCCCCTCTAATGTCTATCCCAATTTATCTCAAGGTGTAGACCCCTAATTGGAACTCCAGAGAAGCAATAAGCTTCTGTTCTCTAGTTGTTTATAAAGACACTATATGGTCTTGTGTTATTCTAGTGTATCTTATTACCCATCGGGTCTGTTGCAAGTTTGGAGGATCATTTCCTGGAGTTTTAATATCAGCACCACTCCACCACTAATAAGACTTTTATCGATGATATCTTTATGTGAATTAAAAGTACATATGACAAATTCATAGTGTTCTTCACTTGTTAGAAGGGCCTCATGTATTCACTCAACATGCCACTGACTTAAGAGTAGTAATTAAAAATGTGGGTGGGGGGCTCAAATACTAAACATGTCCCATTTCTTATCACTCAAAACTTTTCATGTAGATTTTATTATTTTTATAACAAGGCTCATCACCTAGAGGAAGCCTTGAAGCAAACCATGAAGAAACAGTTGTTGCCTCCCACAACCCCTATAAGAAGAGAATCCAAGGCTATGACCTCCATTGTTGAAAAGGTAGAGTCCCCTAGACCACTAGAGTTGTTCCCAATAGAGCATTATCCATAGCCTCACTGAGGGCCAAAGCCTTAGGCCCTTCCTCATGTTCATTATTACCCACCTTAGAATCTGCAAACTCTACTATGTAATGAGGCAATACAACCCATGAGATTTAATAAATATCTATTCCACAATTATCCTTGATCCCCTTGTTAAGTCAAGGCTCCTAGAGTCCCTTTTCTAGATGAATGAAACTATATCTACTTGTTTTAAAAATCATAGGTACCTCGTTATTTCCAGAGTTCCTTGGATTCGGGAATCCTATAGTTTCCTAAATGCAAGATACCATAAGAGGCTCATCTCACTGATCTCCCTAGTTACTTCACATACCACTTGATTCTTAGACATAATCTCAATCATTGTTATGTGTTCAAGGATTGGATTAAAGACCTTGTTGACAATAATATAGTCATGTTAGGCCATGCCCGGGTAGAGGTGGCATGTGTTTTTATAAGGATAGACAATGATAGTGAGGGGAAATGAAAATAGGTCTACTGTCATGTGTCTCCGAATTATATTTACTGGATGGACTGCAAGGTAGTTTCTCACACCCATGGTATCATTCATGCCTATCTAAGTTATCCAATGCCTTCTAAAGCTACCACACCTCCTCTAGAGGACACTATTTCATCCATATCTTATTCTTCAACATCCTAGAAGGGCAGACATAGATCATGAAAGGGAATGAAAATTCACTCATTAGTGCTGAAGTCATGTCAGGATCTTAAAGAATCAATGACCCTGGAAATGGGAATCACACCAATGATCTTCCCAACATTATAGGATTCTTTATGTGATGATTTCGAGTATGAATCAATGAATACAGTTACACTGGTCGACCCCTACTTGTTTCCTAGAAATGACGATCACCATGAAGATCCTCCTAATGTCCCTAGATGAAAACGTTATTGATGAATTAATGGATGAAATAATCTTCAAAATGAACTGACCAGTGTCTATAGAAAATCCATGTACACTACCAATACTATACAACAGGTTGAAAATAGATCACTTCATGTGCATTACTCTGATCCTGTCTCATCAGATTCATAGCGGACATCATTTTTCCACCATGATTAGGAAAAACTATCGTGACCACATTATGGTCATCCACATTCATCTGTGGCCAGACCTCAGTAATCCAACATTCATCCAATTGTCATTTTTATAGGTTTAAGTATCAAGAAATGGTATATTCCCATTTGTAGTTGAATCACGCTATTTTGACTAGTAGTATCTATCATGCCAACTACAATATAGAAATTCCCTACTGGTAGAAATGTGCACCTCTCATGAAAGTATATTATTCTTAATATCTATTCCAGCATTCATGCAAATATCTCAATCCTTAAGGTACTCTTACTATATGATGATTTTCTTGAATCCCTCACAGATGCTTTTAAAATCTTCCTCCTGTTTGAAATAGATTTAGCTCCCACAAATTCCTTCCATA
Source organism: Viscum album (assembly GCA_963277665.1). Lineage (NCBI taxonomy): Eukaryota > Viridiplantae > Streptophyta > Magnoliopsida > Santalales > Viscaceae > Viscum > Viscum album. The sequence goes on along the minus strand of OY728119.1, from coordinate 761,394,151 downwards.
CTGAAGAAGTCGAGTATAAAGATGATAGGTCATCTTCTCTTTATCTAGTGAAGATTAAGGTTGTCCTATAAAGGGACACATTATCCAGTTATACGTCACTCACTAGTTTAATGGCATAGAGGTTTACTATAGTTTTGTGGAAATATGGTCCATGGTTAATCTCATCCAAACACAGATTCACCTCAACTAGGGGTTGTTTGAAAAATACATGTATCCCTCTAACCTAATGATTAATGGTTTTGACTAGACCGAGAATATTCAATGTGGAAAGATACTTCTAAAGATTTGGTTTAGTGCCCTGATTTAAATTCCTAAATCCATCGTCATCTCACAGCTCACCAACTACATCACATTGAATAGTAGACCTTTGATCCATCAGTATGCTACTATTACTTCCTCATATCATCAATGCCTCATGTACAATCTCCATTGTAAGGTGGGTGTGATCTATAGTGACGTGTCTCCAATTTTCTCATGTGAAGCTGCAACCTGGATTCTAACTACTATGGGAGTAGTAAAATTCATGTTCCGGACAATGAGGTTGATCACACAACCATTGCCAATGACCTATGGAATTATTTCAATGATACCTTTGTCCTCCTGATTTTTCAGTAGGAGGCCATGACACCAGACTTGGGAAATTTATTTTTTATCTTAGGAAGGAGTGAGAAGTGTGTTCCTAGGTATAAGCATCTCCCAAAAATCACTTCTTACTTAGACAGGAATAATGATCGAGAATAACCAGAGCCCCTTACTCGTATACGATAATAGGATGTTTACCCCATGGAAACAACAGTATTCCATACATGTTTGTTTCACCGGTTTTGGGTAAAGAGACTCAAGACAATGCTCCAATACAACCTTGATATTATCAAGTCTGTCCCCCAAGGTCAAAGGCTTGAGGGAAATAGACCATCAAATTTTGTCTCCATGGTTTCCAAAGTGCAAAATTCTCCCAATTAAGATTACACTACCGCTTTGGATGGAACCAATATTATGTTAGATTAGGCCATCTCAGAATAGCTTCCTCCTGCTGATAATACTCTCTATGTGGAAAATAATGAGGATTTTAAGGACTCACTTCCCCCAATTTTTGAAGATGGTGTCCCCACCACTATTTATGAGTCGGTATAGGTGATCCTCAGTACTGAGGCAGATCCAAGACCAACATTTCTCTATACAACTATTCCTATTGAAGAGAAAAAATAGTATGTGTATTTTTCGATGTAACTTTGGGATGTATTTTCGTGGTTCTATGATGAAATTACAAGAAAATATATTCATGTTATCATAAACCCTCTCGGTCTCTTGTTTTTCCATCATGGGTTCAACTAGCCTCCAAAAAATATTCACCACTCTTACAGTTACATGCTTGATGCCGAATATGGTGATATCATCAAATCCAACTTGTCAAAGAAGTACATTACTTGATATGGTTTGCGAACATCATTGTCATCCTAAGTAAGAATAAATAGTTCAATGTATGCATCGAATTCTAGGATCTCAATAGAAACTATCCAAAGTATGAGTTTTCCCTTCCTATGATAGAGCTATGGATCAACATCATAATAGGATTCCAAGATCTCACCTTCATTGATGGGTATTATAGGTATAATCAGATACGATTGGACCCTGAGGATGAAGAATCCAACACCTTCACAGCACTACAAGGTACTATTTTTTTTAGGTATTTTTTAACAATAAATGAAGTACCTATCATTATTCCAAGTACCAAATATTTATACAAATCCTCAGAACATTTATGGACAGCTATGTGGAGGATTTAGTGTTTAAATCCTACTAGCATCATGACCATTTTAGATATCCTGAGAATGTTTTTGGATTCCTCTGTTCCATCCATCTAATGATGAACCCCTGGAAGTGTACCTTCATGGTTACCTGTGGAATTTTTCCAGACTTTTTCTTCCAATATAGATTCATTGAGATCTATCTGGAGAAGATCAAGGATATCAGTTAGATGCCACCATCAAGAAACCTTCCAGAGATCCCAGGCTTTCAAGGAACATAGCCTATATATGCCGATTCATTGCGAAACTGGATGAAAAGTGTAATCCCTTCTATAACACATGAATAAAAATTCCAATCTACCAATGGTGTGAAGAATTTAAAACCACTTATGAAGAGATTTTGTAAAACCTACTATAGCATCTGGTTATGATGCCAGCTATCTCTGGAAAACAGCTAGTCCTCTATGTGACTGCCCTAGAATGGTCCTTTGGTTCCCTTTTCACAAATTAGAATATCTATGTGACATATAATAGTTGATACTATCTCAGTTTAATTATATTAGACATAGAGACAAGATATTATTCTATTGATAAGTGCTTCCTCATAATAGTTTTTGTGGTACAGAAGTTGAGTCATTACTTAAAGCATCATGAGATACATCTAGAATCCCATGTGGATCTGCTAAAATATATTATAAACTAACCTATGTTGATTGGACATCTGGATATATGGTCTTATATCCTTCAGAAATTCGACATCAGTTATGTCCCGTAAAAAGATGTCAAGGGTCAGGCACTGGAAGACTTCCTTTTCGCCTATCCAGCCACCTCATAGCTATCTATGGATCTTTATATTTCATATGAGGTCATTCTATCAGTGTTTGGAACCATGTTGTGATGGTAGATTAACTTCTATGGCACTTCTCAAAGCCCTACTAGGAGATGTTCAAAGAATTCAGAATCAACAGAGTAGGTCTAGGAATCATCTTCATCACACATATGCATGTAGTTTTCCTTATTTTTTTTTCTTGTTTTCATAAGGTTGCACCAATAATGATATTGATATTAGGCACTTATACCTGGTCTATAGATGGCCATTAGTATTGAGGTTCCCCACCTATATGTGAAGGGGGGCATCAAACTAGTAAACACGAAGATCAGTGGTGACTACATCGTCATGAAGTCATAGCTAATACCCCTCTTTGAGTGCACTCCCCTTCTAATGGCTATGTTCCTTTATATATCGTAGGTCAATCATATTCCATAGTCATAGAATGGTTGATCCAATACCTTGTCCAGCATCATCACATCCCCCACAAATCCTTACAAAGGTGATCTAATTATCCATATGGTGCATCAAAGGGTCATCTCTCCTGTCAGTTCAAATGATTATGGTAGCCACTAGGTAAGTCACCTTACTGACTATGTCTTCACACAAGGATCTCCATGTACCCCTATCATAGAAGAAGAGACACTTGGTTTGATGAAACCCTTTCATAGTACATCCAACATGGAATTATTCTGATAGACAGAGTCGAGCATGAGAGAATTTGTCGGTGTGTAGTGATTTTTACCCTCCAAAGTTGTCCCATACTTGAGAATATCCTCTATAAATGTGGTTTTGATGGATTTATCCTCTTTTTTATTCAATGATATGAGTTTCCCCATATCATGTAGGATGTCTATGTTGGTTACTATAGTGTTCATTATACAAGGTTGAAACACTCCCATCAGATTCAAAGACTGTGCTATTTCTGGTCCACCATGGTCTGTTACTGTATTGAGTTCTCCAAGAGGTGCCATGCCTATTAGATATATGAAATTATTTTGCATTGACCAATAAAACCACTCCATACTACCAAGTACTTCTGGACTAATCCATCTTGGGACTCGATGTTGTGGGACAATATGCACTAGCAATAACTCACCAGTGCAGGCTTATCATGACCACCACAGTTTTCTTCTTTGGGTGAAAAACGTGATACCGCTCAAGGAATTAAAGGCATATACTATCATTGATTTCATGAGAACCCACATCATTCACTTATTCAGATTCCTTCATTCTATTCACATTGATAAGATTACCATTTTTTAGAAGTTGATTTGTACAAAAAGTACACAGACTACAACATTCTTTGTAACCACACTTCTAGCTATCATGTGCCAGAAAATGGGTAGATAGAGGAGTTTAAGATGACCATCTATAACATTTTGAAGAAGATGTCTTGTCAGAAAAATAGGAGTTGGATGGAAAAGCTCCACAAAAACCTCTGGGATTAATTCCCAACAACCTGTAATTCCCCCCAGGTGACCCCATATTCCTTGGTGTATGGGGTAGAACATGTCATACCCATATAGATTATTTTACCATCACCCTGAACATCTATTTAGGATCATTAGGTATCAGAAAGGATAAAATAATTTCATATGGACGAGCTATAATCCCTTGATGTGAATTGGATTTGGGCCTTTCACAATCTATAAAGGCACTAGAACAAGACAACCCAAGCTCTCAAAAAAAGGTTCTTCTATATTCCTTTCACTAAGGTGACACTGTATTTTCTATAAGGACTCCAACGATACCCAACACGAAGACACTAATTTTCAAACCCAAATGAGAGGGACCTTATATCATCCACAAGAATTACCCAAATGGCACAACTTTTTGGTTACCTTGGATTGTGAGTGTATTACTCCTCCCATCAATGCCAAATTCCTCAGGTAGTAATTTGTATAAGAACCCCCCTTTTATTCTTCCAGGCCACAAGATGTAAAAATTCCAAGCATCACTAACCCACATGAAATTAAACTATACCCCCATCCTTACATCATGAATTTAAACTAAAAGACATTTATGAACTATGTTTGGTTTGATTTACATTCTTATCGGATATGTAGAGACACTCGAACATTTTGTCTTTAGGTTCGACCCTATGTCCATTGACCTCCCTTTTCTTCATCTAGTATGCAAGACATAAAACATCCCATTATCACCATCCCACATGATGTTATAATTTACATACATCATTATCACATGAAATTAAACTTCATTCCATTCAATAACTACATGGGTCTTGATTCATGCACTAGTAGGATATGTAGTGACACCGAGACATTTTGTCTTCAGGTCGTTCCCTAGGTCCATTATCCACCCCATTCATGGGATACATTATGTAAAACATCCCAGCATCACCATCACAAATGAAAATAAATTATACCATCATTATTACTACCTGATGTTAAACTGAACGACATTCAAGATATACATGTTTCATGATTCCTACCCTACAAGGATATAGTGACACCCATGCATTTTGTCATCAGTTTTAACCCCAAGATCCTCCTCCATTTTATTTATTCAGCATGAAAGACACTAAAACATCCCACCATCACCATCCCACATGATGTTAAACTATACCAATTTCCTTACTGCATGATGTTAAAATACAAAGAATTGAATAAATATATATGGCTTGATTGCTACCCGCACATGATACAGAGAAATTCTTGGTTGTGTTGTCTTAGGGCCCAACCCATGTTTGATACCCCAATAATTGTGGGAGATACAATCTGTGGTATGATACCTCTTTGGTATTCATTCAAATTGGGTTCATTACATTGGCATGCTATGTATACCCATTATAAAATGCCCATTTTCATTTGTTTACATAATGTATGATATTTAACTACGATCCTCTTTGTCCTGTATGATATTAAACTACTACCACATCCTTAACACATGATGTTAAACTATCAATCATTCAAGAACTATGTGTGTCTTGATACCCATCCATATGGGATACTTAGAAACATCGAAACATTTTTTATTTTAATTTATCTCTACGTTCTTCAATTCCTCTTGTGGCCCCACAACTCGAGTTCTCTCCTGGGATTGTGAATAGTGTGGTGTGGGATTCTTAGTACCTCATTCATGTAATGTAATTTATCTATGACATACAATCCCCCTTTAGAATAAATCTCCCCCTATTTCATTACTACATGACATTAAACTAAATGACATTGAAGAATAATGTATGGCTTGATTCCCATCCTAATGGGATACATATGAACACCCAAAAATTGTTTATCAGGTCCATCCCTAGGTACATTAAATATCATTATCTCTCAATACTCTTTTCATATGTATAATTTATTAGGATCATGTGGTGTGTTGTGGAATTCAATTTTCATTATTCATGTCAGTTTTTCAATTACTGCATCATGTATCCCCTTTAGGGGCCTACATCACTTTCTATGTCCTTATCTCATGATGTAAAACTACATGGAATTCAAGAACTATGTTGAATTTTTCCCATCCTTATAGGATATTTTGAAATAACCAAACTTTTTTTATTTGGTACCTACCCTAAGTTCCTCCTTTTCGGGCACTAGAACTATGGTTCCTTCTATGACCACAAGGTGTGGTGTGGACTTATATTTCCCACATTCAAATTGCATTTGTAACATCTGCATAATGTGGCTCCTTTGGGAAGGCTTCCCCTGTACATTTGTCCTACCCTCTTGATGATAAACTATATGGGTTTTAATGAACTATGCATGGCTTCATTCCCATACATATGGGATATGTAGGAATGCTTGAACATTTTTTCTTCAGGTCCAAACCCAATTTCATCAACTCATTTCCCCCCTTTTCCAGACTCTTCTTTTCAAGTCATCTTCCACTCTTTGAATCGATCAACCTCTATCATGCCTCATTAATATGCTCATATGCATTGTGGTATGGGACATGGGGTGTTGGATTCTTTGTAGAGATTCTCTCATTCCACCACCATGCTTCATGTGCTATTTGGTTGGGTCTCTATCATCGTTTAAATTAAGAAGGACCCCTAAATGGTATTGATTATCAAAAATAAGTCCAATTACCTTTTTGGGACAACATCCCAAAAGATCTCAAATAGAATTTTGAGACAGGTACCCATTTCCAGAATGGATAGAGGCCATCCATTAGTTTTTTTCCTATTCTAGGTCACAAGATATGGGTACTCTATTTTAAATTCAGTAAAAAATTATCCTCCATCATTACACTGATTCCATTGTGTCCAAAATGTTGTCCCATGATTCAAATTCCTTAACACATCCATTTTTCTAGATGGAATCTCAATGCTCTTCATTTTTTCACTCTTTTCACCTTTACACGTTGAGTGGGTAGGCCAATGTCGTAGTGTTGTCCTGGACTCCCCACTGATATTCCCCAATTGCGTGCTTCCATAAGTTGTAAAGGTCATATCTACCCTTTGTTTCCCCCACCAAGCATGGATCATGTGGGATTAGGGGTTCTGGATAATATTTATACTTTTATTGAAGAGGCTCACACCCTATGGTCCAAACACTATGACCATAAACAATGAGTTCAAGTCTCAATGTCTAGGAATCATGACATTAAACTGTGAATATACTCTCTATGAAATTATTGATGCAGTTCAGACCTCATTAGTCCTCATTCACATCGGGTTTCATTATAAAACTATGTTTCATATTTACACTTCGGAAAGACTATTCTCGGTGTCCAAACTCTCTAACCATAAACTTGGAGGTTATATCTATGGATTATGTGGTGTTACGTGGAATTCATTTTTCATCGTTCACATCAGGTTACCATCTAGTTCTACACTATGTGTACATTCGTTGGAGGTCTAACTTCATGGTCCAATCCTTATGCCCTCAGTATATGTGCGGGTTTCCCACCAATGAATTTAGGAATTAGTGCTGGCCTTCTTCATCCACATTCACTTGAGGTCACCTTATGGTGTCACCATTACACATTTCCTCTTCAACATGATCCAATATCTATGACCTTAAACTAAGATCATTAGTGTACATGTTTTCCTGACATTGAATTATGTAACAACCTCTATTGTCCTCGTTTTAGAGGATATCTCCCCCTTTTGGTGTTGTGCATTTTCCACACCTTCATTCGAGGACTACGTATCACCTAATTCTCATCCTTACGAGATCCTTGTGAATTCCCATACCATTTATCTATGGTCCATCTTCTATCCCTTCGATCTATTCATCCATTTGGTCTATGTTCATCCAAGAGTACATGGTTATGATTTATCCTCCTTGCTTCTCATTCACATTGAGTTTATAATTGTCGTGTCATGTAAATCCCATTAGAGTACTCCTTCTTACATTCATCCTTACCACCTAATGTTAAACCACATGGATACCTCCCATGCTTCACAAATCTCCTTTATTTGGGCCTCCATAAAAATACAGATATGAAACAAACTCCAAAGAGTATGGATTCTTGTACTTAAGGATCACCTACTATTTTTGGCCAATGTTCTAATGGATCTTTAACGACATTAAGAGATAGGTTCTGTCCACATTTTGAATATGGTCAGAAACCAATACATAGTTGTTTGTTTCTAATCCAGATGACATGATTTGGGTACTGTGTTTCAAATACGGTCAACAGTTATCCTCCATCATTATGCTACCCCTATTTTTTTTCCAAATATTGGGTGTAATAATGCAGATTTTCTTTCCCCTTTGTTCACTAACACCCGTGGTGTAATCCTGCCAGGAATCTGCGCATGTTGAGTAGAAATGTTGGTATGGTTGGGATTTTCCCACATAATATTTATCATTTATTTCTGTTCACTCTCATGTGATGGGGATAGCATTACAAAACCCATTGTATCCCACACCACACTAGTCTAATGTGGGCATAGGTATTCTTGATATAATTTATTCTTCCATAGAAGAGTCACACACTATACAGTTTGAGTTCTATGACCTTAAACTATGATCTCTTTCATCCAAGCCATATTACATTAAAGAATTATGCTTTGTCCCACGTGACTTAACACTATAGCATATTTACCATATGACTTTCAAACACATGGATTTGTCCTATCAGATGACCTTAAACTGTGACACCATCTTCCAAGCTGCTTGAGGAAAAATGGATCTGCATTGTGATATTCACACTTGAGAGGGAATCACATTGGGAACTAGTTATATCATTATTTTTTCAAAGCCTACATATGGATCGATTCTACCTATAACACCAAGACAATTCATCCATGTCTTTTCCTTCAAAAAAATACGCCAACAAGAGAAAAAAGAAGATATATGAAATTTTAATTGTTCTCTATGAATGTATTAGACTTTCTTAGTGGAATTTCTCTAAGAACTATGTGTGGATTTATCTTAATATTTATGATATATGTAGTGATATCAAAAAAATATTACCCCTGGGTCCATCCATAGAATTTTAAACTCCTCATTTTGTAAATTTTCAGACTAGGTTCCCCTTCGAGAATGTGTGGTCCAGTGTTGACTTCATTCATCCTCATTCACGTTGGATTATGTAACACCCCACACATATCTCCTCTCGGGTGTACATATCCAACCCATATGATAAAAAAACATCACAACCATCTTCCTCACTACATGATGTTAAAATACAAGGAATTCCAGAACTATAGGTGGCTTTATTCATATCCTTATGTTATACATAGCGACACCCAAACATTTGGTCTTCGGTATCCATACCTCGGTGTAATGACCTCCATGGACCCGTGGCCCCAATTACTATCCAAATACTATAACCTTAAAAAAAGGATCCTTATAGGAATATGTGGTGTGACATTTAGTGACATGTCACTTTGTTTTTCATTCGTTTTGTGCTTTTCCCTACTACATCACATATACATTTTTCGTATATGTTCGTTCCAATTATTATGGTTCACATACCCCATTTGTATCATTCACATTGGGTTTATTCCCTTTGTTCCATGAAAGAATTTTAATAATAGACATCCTAGTCAATACAACCTGACATTAAACAGTCAGCTAAGGTTTAGGCGGTATGACCATAATCTATGTGAAAACATCCTGGTTGTATGATATTAAACTACGCACCTATCATCCTCATTTGCATGAAATAAAACAAAAATGAATTCCACATCCTCACTAAAGTTGTCCAATTTGGAAGAAAGATTGATCTTTATTCAAACTGTTATGCTCAACTATTATGCATTTGTCATGGTGTGGTAATTTTAAGAGTTTTTGAGTCCATTAGAATATTAAATCACTCCACCAAATGCTTCATATGCCTTATTCTCTATATCCTCACCCCTATAATGTTAAAAATATTCCCTTAATAGTATTAGTTATTAACCTCATGTCATTCCTACCATTCAAGGTCAATTATTCGGGGTTTATCAGATGACCCTTCGAGTTTGGACCTATGTTTTCGAATACGGTTAGTGGTTTTCCTTCATTTTTTCATCACCATTTTAGGTAAATATGATATAGATACTGTGTTTCAAATATTGTAAAATGTTATCCCCCATCTTGATTCCTCCCTCACTATGATCTGAATTTTGGGTATCATGATTCACACTTCTCATTCCCTTTTGTTATAATTGATTCCAATGCCCCTTGAATTACACGTCTCATTCACTGATACACATAAGGAATGAAAATTTGGATGATTTGATATTAATATTCTCCTATCACAGACCCCCTCTCAGCCCAAATACTCTATGTGGTCAGTTAGGGATGGAAGACCATGAGTATTCTATAGTTAAAGGGAACTCTCATATACAAAGTGGATAATTATGTGATCATCCCTTGTTTTTCTCAGCACGTATGTCCCACCTTCACTTAGGGATTTATCATTATCTTATTCATAGTTAGGATCAAGACATAGTAAAAAAAGATAAAAGTGTATCCATTCATATAGTTAAGGATAATAAAATAATAGAGAAGATATGTTCCCTAAGTTCATCCAAAACAAGGCCCGTATATATCAGCTTCTTTGATCGACTGTATCAGTTTCGACACCCTCTAGTGTGTAACATACATGATTTCTTCCCACTGCCCAAGCTCCCTTTCCTCATCAATAGTCGTAGAGAGATCCGAGTTGGCATGAGCTTTCACCCATTCCCACTCATCATGGATTTCATCCAATTAATGATTCTCAAGTGCTAACTGCTCTAGGGTCTCCTCTATCTAGGATCTTAGTTATTTAATAACCTTGAACTGATTTAGAAAAAAATTGGAATATTCTCCCATATTCTCATCAAGGAGTCAGATTTTTATATAAGCCTCGTGACGTTTCTATAAATTATCAGATTTCTTCCTTCCAGAGAAAGAATATATGTGTTGGGAACTCTCTCACGTATTCTCAGCAACATAGTTGTGGATTTTCATATGTATATTGTGAGAATCCATTCCTTAAGTATAGTGGAAACGTATCCATGTGCGCGGTTTCTCCATCTAACTCATCCATTCTACATCTAGATTAGTGAGGAAGCATTTTATTCACTTACATTCCTTTCATTGTGTCATGTGGCTCTCCTTGGATTCTTAAAAAGTAGAATATTCCATATCATCAAGATATTAAGTTTTATATTTTTGGAAAAATGTTCAGTAGTTCCATGATAGGGACTTCTGTTGAAATTATTTTTGAGGTACTGGGCACTATGATATGTTGGCGATTGACATTCCACACCTATTTCACAAAAAAATATCCCTCACCTGCTTTAGGTTCTACCTTGGTAGTGGAATTCCATATAATCAAAACAACCTTCCCACTGAGTGCTATATCTAGATCCCCATGAGTGGCCAGTTCTTCATAGATAGGCACAGTCATTGGTGGATCTCCCACAGATGTCCCATACTTTTCTTTTTGGTGGGATTCAAGAATAATGATATCTGTACATGGAAATGGAACCTTTTTTAGCCAAGTTATCATAAAATTGATGTGATTTTGTATTGATTAATATTTACAATACCCAAATGGAATTAAATCGAGTGCCTCCTTCACCATAGGAGCTCCCATCATAGAAGACCCCACAACAAAATTTAATTCAATATTTGGTGTAGGCCCCTTCTGAGTAGTGGGATGAACATAAGATCATGTGTCCATCACTGTGGCCCCTTCTGTTTCACCAACCCGATTGGTCCTTAACCTCTCTCACCCCTAGATGTTGGTTCAGGGAGATGTCCTTCCACAACCATTGACATGTTTTCACCCCTAAAATGGGAGCTCCATAACCATCATCACAAATGTGTTTCTAGATAGTACAATGTGTGACCAATGGATATGATTTATGAAAGAAGATGGAACCAAGAGAGATAAAAGTTTATGTTTAACTTCAGACTCTTTACCAGTTCCTTATTAGACCCTAGGATTTTACTCATCTCATGTGGGATCCTCTGTTGGGCCACTGTCCCCTTAGTCCCCTTGCCTATAATACCCTAGTCCTATGTATCATATTCATCCTTTTCCAATTCTTCTTCTTACTATTCCTCCTCCTCCTCCTCCTTCACATCCTCCTCCTCTTCATCTTCTTCTTCATCGTTGTCTTCCTCATGTGTCATTTCTGTAGGATTGGGATCTTGGATTAGCATTATATTAGCCAAGAAATATTGTTCTTCATACTCCCCCCATTGTAATGAATAGGAATCCATGTCTATCAGGTACACATGTAGGTGATTAATGTGAACCCCTTCCACCACTTCGATGCACCCTATGTTTGGGATATCAGTCATAGTATGCACCATTCTGATCCACAGTTCTTCACTTCTCATCGATTGTCGAAGTTCTCTCCAAGAGGAAAATAAGTATGGGAAAATGGAATCATAGGATGGTTGGAGTAGATATCTTAGTTTCTTCCTAAGGGCCTCCCTACCTAGCCCAAATAGTATCTTATGGGAACACCCCACTATAGAAGGCAGAGGAAAACCACACCTTATGATGCTCTTTCTGCTGATGTTCCTACTTATGCCGCATTGGCTCCCCGGTTTTCCATCAGTCCAACTCCCCAAGTAGCACCTACATGCTTTCTCACTGTATATAATCTATGCTCTCCACCTTGATTTACCAAATGCATTTCGGTACAATTGAATCTGGATACGCCACCACCCTATGTTTATAATATTCTATTGATGGGATGACATCGACATCAGTGGGGGGGGGGGGAGGTAACTACTTCACTGAAGAAAAAATTTGGGAAAGTTATACCTAATTAGAGATGGATGTATGAATTCCACTCTTACTAAACCTTTTTATACTCATTTTTTGGTAGCCACTACCACACACCCAAAAAGTGAGGAAAATTGTGATGACACACCGGGTTCGTATAAAATTTTCATATCGATCTAGTTCACCAGTACACCACCCCCAGATACATTGAAGATACTACCTCTCCCCATCAAGGCCTCGCATTCCATCCACTATCTAACTGACTAGGGTTTGAAATGGGTGGAAATTTTATTTTTCATGAGGACTAATCCTGAGATTAATCCCCTCCTCATTAAGTGTTAGTGGAAGAACCCTAGAAATGGTCAAAAAATATTGTCACAGGTCATCACTTGGATTACTGATGGAATTTGTAAAATTATACCCTAAAAAGTGATCTATGACCCAACCATGTTGAATTTAAAATGGTCTACATATTCTCCATGGGGTACTCCCTCTTATGATTCACCCCAGAATACACAACATGACCAACACATGGACTCCTTTTTTAACCTTGTCATGGGCTTCAATAATACTGAAAATCACCAATGTTCCTTGAAGTACCCCCATCCTCGAATATCTTACAGGTAGAAGTCACCCGCTCAAGAAGGGAGTGAGTAAACCAGCGTATCACACATTTTGACCCAATATTTTGTTCACACTAAAGCCCAATTATTGGTATTGGCCTACTTCCAGGATCACCCACTACGACACAACCTTGCCCCAACACGACACATTTAGGCATTGTTTCCCTCATCCCAACATTGTCACCCTATCATACCTTATAAAAAATGAAGAAATATTCTAGGTGAGACATTAAATTTAGGATGAAATTGATATTTTGCCTCTAATTTTCCAACTCTAGCAGATACCATATCATAATAGGGATTCACACACTATCTCCCCATACATTATCCATCTGTAAAAATTCATCATATTATTCCCTTCCAGAGGGATTCCTCCAATGTAGTGGATATCCCAAATTAGGATTCTAACCTCTCCGTGGTAGAGATAGAAAGTATTTGTGTTAGGAGATGATTGGATGAATAGCTCCCGCACCAGTTCCTACTTGTGGTAGAAATGTAATTTTAAAGTCAAGATGGCATAAAATATCATGATGTTTCAAAGCTCCACCTGGAAATCCACACATTTCTAGCTCACCTAGTATGCCTATTCTCACTAGATTTTTAAGTTTTTCAATGGACCTAAGCTCCCAATTTTACTATCATACCTTAGTCCCATCAGTTATACTACTCTTGAAAGTCGCTTATATTGTGAAGGAAATAGTTCAGCAACATTTTCTCTACCCAAAACTATCCCGGTCTTGGGGTTCCGGACATAAAATACTTTATCTCTAGATTACATGGTAGGGTTACCACTATTCATGATGTTGAGTGGTGAAAAGGTATCCTCATGCATCATCCATGACTATGGAAAGTTAGCCTCAAATCCCAACATAAGTACATCCAATAGAGTGTTTATGTTTCATAGAAGGAATCTATTTCACCTGGCATAATACTTTGGATCCTATATAAGTATGGACAAAAGCATCCAATTTTCTGATAGCAACATTATCACATAAATAATATGAGGGTTCAAAATAAACTTTCCCCTTTTTCAGAATATGAATCCTCCCTCTCAACATCATTTACTCATAAGGAATCTCTATTAGGACTCAATTCTCAATGGGTTTGGCATGAAATATAGAGGTTGGGTGTGAAAAAAAGTCAAGGGTACACAATATTGATGACACTTGTGTATTAAAAATCTGAAAAATTCAGAATCACATGTGATCCAGAAGCTATGCGTAAGACACCTATTGAATTTGTGGGATTTAATGAAAAAATAAGGATCCTTCATGCATGAGATATGATCTACAATATTATGGTAAACTCAAGTTACAACGCCTTCCCCTTGACATATTTACAGGTGCGGACCTAGTCTTGCATGTACAGGGTTCCTTACACACCAGATCATCCATTTTGCACACACCACTATTAATTTATTGGGATAATCAACATTTCCATCTGAACGTGTCCTTATGGTTTCCTTTCAACTCAAATTTCAATGTGGAAATTTTTTGGTGTCATATTCTACATGAGTTCACCTATTGGCATATTTGAGCGACCTAAAGGCATATTTCTACAGAGTGGATGATTCATAAAATCCAAAAGCTTTTTTTTATGAAATATTTAGATCATGAACTCAAGGATGATAGTTATAGGAAAGACTCTTGCATTCTAATGGTGAAATCGACTGGTATTCTTGTGAACAGATCTCTGGAATGGTAAAGAAAGATGTGCTGGTGAAACTGGGTTGGCATACAATGCTTACCTACCAATAAAGGTCTTTCACACCAAATGTGTATTCAAATTAAGATTCCACACCATCCTCTTTACACGCTGTTGATGATATTTTAACCTATAAATAGTGTCATACTCCCTCCCTTATGGGTAATGCTCCAAAATTTGAACCATCACTCTCGTGTGTGTAAGATGACCCCTTCTATGGTTGTGCGAATTTCATGTTGACACGGTACATGATATTATGTGACATTTCATCCATAAGTCCCCCATTTTTGGGCCCATTAAGGATTTCCACTCACCCAATTCCATTTATCCCAATTCCAGTTCTTGAAAATGATCACTCTTGCATGCACAACATTCCATTGTGTTGTACATCTTGTGTTTGGGCCCCATTCCTCTTGCCCCAAAGTCTTTAGTATTTTGTGCACCCCTTCTTATGTACTCTATGTGTTTTCCCTACCCCAAAGTATCATGTTTTAGATCATCTTCTGTGAAACATCCCTATCTTGCATGTACCTCCTTCACGCATCCCTCCAAGCTTGTGTGTAGTTATTTACTGGTCCCTCAGTGGTTCTCAATGTTGTGTTCCCTTGCCTTATACTTATTTTCATTGGTATGTTAAAGGATATTGATTCTTCACTTAACCATGCTAATTTAGGCCCATCGAGTGACTAATTTTCCACCTCATTCACTTTGGGTATTTCATGTTCCTTCACTCTCTCATGTGAAGGTAGTACACGTTATGTAAGTCCAAGGGATTAGAATAGAGTCCTCATCATATGAGATGCAGGATGTTAAACTAAAAAGTACCCTCATCCCCAAATCATGATGTTTAAATGTGTGTTTCCACATTCATGTCACATTTGGGTGGACTCAAAGGTCAATGAGCATCAGGGCTCTCCCTCTCATCTCTCACATTGTTCTTTTTCACAATGTGTTCCTCGAGAAGTTTTCCCATAATCCTCAACACACTCTGATAGGGTGTTCCCTATATAATGAAGTTATCTTATTCATAGACTTGTACACCCTTATTGGGATTCCCTCTTAGATTAATTACCAATATCCATCTCCATGGGATGCTAGCCATGTGTAAGCCACACACCATCCTTTCTGGTTACAACCTTCTCAAAACATCCACCTAGTCTATTATTATGACTTGTTTATCACACTGAGTATGTCTCACATTTAATTATGGTTTAATAGTGATCATGAAAATTCTTTAGGCCACTAATCATGTGTAAGACCCATTCTACACATCCCGTAGGACGTTAAACGACAACTAACCAATCTCTGTTGAATTTTCTCCTTGTCTTGAAAATAGGGTACTTGGGAAGCCTCTTCTAGGTTCATGACACTCAATCCCCACAATCAAACTTTTCCATACATTTCACATCAGTTCACCTTCATCCAACATAATGTTAAACTTTTTGACCCTTTAAACTAAAAAATTATTTATTATTATACACTATAATATTTTGGAATCCTCTTTGTGTTCTAACCCAAACAAATGATAAACATTATTAATACATCCTAGGGATGTAGCCTCCAGATACAACACTTACCCTTTTTGGGATGCATCCCTCGGATCCACCGCTCTGAGGTGTTTTGATGACCCTGGGCATCTGACCATGAATATACCACACACAAACCATAATCCTCTAACCAATAGTACCCCTATTATGATGGGTAACTAACCATGGTTACACCCCGAGTGTTTCTTTGGGTCACTTTTCTTTTGCAAATCCCAATTCGATGAAACTTTCATGAACAATATAGACTCTGATTACTAGAAATTGGGATATATTGGAAGCATCTTTGAAGGTTCAACCCAATCATCCATGTCCCATATTTTTCATTCCTAAGAGCCTTTGTGTCTCAGGAAGAACATAGCCCAAATCAGTGTTCTATGTCCTCTGGGCCCCTATCAATGCACTACATCCTCCCAAGTTTCCTCCATAGGAGTCACATGGCCACCACCAAAATTATGTAGATATTGACTCCCAGAAACTTGTATATGTTGGAAACCTCCTCAAATTTCATGCCTAACATCATCATCTTTACATCGATCCCACCTCATTCCCCCTCATAATTCGACAAATCATCCTCATCCATCCTGATCTTACTCATTCCACCACATCCTAGTGAACTTTCCCCACTCATATAGGTAGGTAACCATGCATAAGCCCCATCTAGTTTTTCCACTATCTAATCCTTATCACGGTAAGGCTTCCTTCTACATTTCTTTTGGTAGTTTTCCTGCTGCTAACCATGTGTTAACCCTGAATCTCCCCTTTGAACATCATGGGTTTCGATCACTATCTACTTTACATGGTATGAAGGAAGCCTCTATGAGATTCAATCATAGCCAATGGTAAACCGTGGTGTCCCCTTTCCCAAGTCCCACCTTTTCTGATCCATAACATTAGGATGTCCCGATCTTCCTTCATTGTGTGAATCCTTCCATTTTTGGGACACACCATCCAGGGTCTTCCCACACATATGTTTTGACCCATCCACCTGATAAACCTTGTAGTTCCTATTTCCTTGGGACATATCCATATGATCCATACTTTACAATGTTATGATGATTCTGATACATCTTTGGTTGATGTTAAACTCACATCATAGCCCGTGTGAAACATTAAAGCTAAGAAAAACCTCAGATACATTCCTTTGGAATAAGATTACCCACATTTAATGTGTGATTCTTCAGGTGTCTATTCCTGCAAAAATCCCTTTAATAAGGAAAACATTCAGGTTTACCAAAGTTCCAATGTCCAAACATTCTATCTATGCCCAACATGACTACTTTCCCAACAGATGGATAATGCGTTGAGTTGAACCTTTAGAATTTTCTGACAAAAGCAGTGTAATTAACCGATGTCCACAAATATGATGCACCAGAGTGGGTTTCATGATCAACCTCTTAATATTTAATGGGTAACCAAAATAAGAGACAAGTTATGAGAAAAAATCCATTGAAGGAAGAACCAAAATCTCGTTATACAATTTTGATCAAGGAGCATACATCTCCGAAGAGGTGATGAATGTCTCCCTCCATTGGAAAGAAGTAACGTGGGGTAAAATTACTATCCAGAGAACATCAAACATGCTCATGGATTCACCCTGGTGGAAAATTTCAGTAAAATAATTATGACAAAAATAGAAATCATAATTCTAAAATAATTTAATGGAAACATTTGTAGGGGTTTTATAGGTAATACATGATGTGAGGGAGTCTTGGGATAGATGGACAAACTAAAATGTAGCTGGAATAGTCTATTGACTTGACGGATTACATTTCAATCTTAACTAATAAGCCATAGGGAACAAAAAAACCATATCTTTTTGTTCATGAAAAATATTTGATTAACTAAAAAATATAAAATGTTTTCTCCTAACCCATTTAGGGGGACTTATTTCCCCAACCCATTAATAGATATGGAATGGTTTTTCCACCCCATTATTTGGATTGTAACCATCAATATTATTAATATTGGAATATATTGAATTTTATTTGATAATATAAGTTATATACAATATTTTTATAATATATCTTATATTAACTATATATACAAAATATAATATATATGTGTTGTATATATATGTATATGTCCATAAAATGGATGTCTATGGTTATCTTTGACCGATGCCAGACTAGAACAATAATGATATGATCTTATTAACCGCGTAAAAAGATATAAATTAATATTTAGGGGGTTTTCTATAGCTCCAAATAGAATCAAAAAAAAGATATAACAATTTCAACAATTAAACTGAATTTTTTGAGGTATATTTAAATTATATATATATTTATTAGAAATATATATAAGGAATTAAAATAATTTTTATAATGGTTAACAAATTAACTATATACTAGAGTTACATTCTATAAAATTTTATTTTTCATATGAAGTATATATATATATAATCATTGATAAGCAGCTAAGACTGACCTGTTCATGTTTGGATTATTATTTAATTTAATATAATTATTGTAATTGATTTTTAAAATGTACTAATTATTTCATTTTGATGACCTGAAAATACCACCTCCTTTTATGAAATGAATAAGTTCCTTCATTTCAATATTCAATTGAGAAACTATAATTTTACACCATGAGTACTTGTTTCTTATGAGTTGTTATTCATTGAAAAGATAATAGGATTTATGTAAAATTGGTTCATGTAGAGATATATTGTAAACTAAACTTGAAATGTAAATGGGATTTTTGGGCACAAAAATTTGAGTTATGTATTTAATAATATAATTCCCATAATTTATTGATTAATACATTATTTTCTATATGGATTAACTAATTATTAATAAATTATGATCATGTTTTTATTTATTTAGTTTATCATATATCTAGTTTATTATTCTATTATTGTGTCTTTATTACACATGATCACATTGTATAATACTAAACAAGAACATCTATAAAAATGAACTTGTATGGTGAATTTCTTTAAATTAAGGTTATGTTATGTGGGTAATCACATAGAATATGTTTTTTAAATACAAAATCATTTCATTTACCAATATAAATTAACAAATCTATAAATTAAATTATTAGGTCAATAAATTACTTTAATAACATGATTTTGGATATAACAGAATGTGATATATGTTTATCATCACTAGTTGAGGGTAACTATTACTAATATGTGTTTCTTACGAGATTCTTATTTTTAGATAACTAATGTTTTCTATAAAATAGTAGTGAAAACATGCTCTTTTCAATAATAGAGGTGTTGAATTGAGCAATGAAAAGTAATTTCATAAAGGATATGGGACCCCAATAAATAATTTAGGGAGCCACATGATTATTTGGGTGTATTGTGAAAAATCATACTTTAGAATCTCAATGTAGTGTTGAATCTATATCTCTATCTATGAATATTGGTTTAAGGATCACTTATATTAGAATACACTAGTGAATGGGTGTTTCAAATATATAAGATGAGGGAAACTAGAATTTGAAAAAATAGTGAGTAACATTCATAACTATTAATTTGAAAATGTATATTTCTAATCATCAAATTCTTCAAATTTATTAAATGTACCAATTTTAGATTAAAGAGTAACCTCCATCCTTTCAATTTCACTATGATAAAAACTATATAAATAGAATATATTGACTGGATGTAACATCCAAGTGTGGTACATGAACATGCAAATCATACTATTACATAAGAAGATTTATTATGTGTGGGATTCCCCATTTCATGTATATCTACCATAGAGAGTGATAATGGTGGATAAACATATATATAATTAGCATATGGATGAGACATTATATTAATAGTGTCGAAGGTTTTCATCTATGTCTTATGAGCAGCATAAAATGATTGAGGAAAATTAGGATATCTAAATGTTTTCTTATATATTTTTGTTATACCATGAGAGATATTAGAAATAAAAATATCAGATACCATGTTCTTCATATGGACGATTTCTAGTAGAAAGGAATCATTAAAGAAATCAAATACACAATATGGTTAGGTATATTGAGAGACTTGAGTCCCATTGTTTGAAACTAACGAAATAAATAGAAAATGATCTCATAATTCATCTTTACCGCATAGATTATCAACATAGATTATTAATTTTAAAATAAATTTTAATAAAATTTTAATACTAGATTTATTGGATTTATTTTTCTAGGTTAATAATGATAATAATAATTCAAACTCTTCACACCTTATAGTGAACAGGAGGTAGAAATTTTTTTTCAAATGTTATATAACAATCAGATTCTTAGATGAACCACCTTTAAAATTATTCCAAAATAAAGAGGGATAGTGACGATAAGGTGGTATTTTTATTTTCATGTTACAGATAATTCCACTAGATGAATAATCTCAATTTTGTGTTGAAGTATTAAGGTGATACTTCAAATTTGGTTATTTTTGTTACTAAACTAAATATGTTTGTATCTAAAATTTTAATATTGGATACTGCATTTGGATAATACATTTTTATTCATATATATGAAACAAGTAGATTCAAGAGGACTGAAATTGATTATGTGGACATATGATAAGAAGACAGAGCGAGACTAATAGTATTATCAGTGAGATATTATCATCTTACAATTCCTTGTGGAATCATTATTTAACTAAATAATTTTTATTATTTAATATATGGTACAAAAACATAATCCCAATGTACATTTTTTATAATGTTATATTTCACTTCATTTTTATAAATAAAATACATCATATGTATAAGAACAACATATGGTATTTTAGGAAACATGTTAATAATGAATTTTATATATATCTACTAGAAAATACAGTTTTGGAAATTAATGACAAATCCAATCAGAATAATTCATATCCTACCCTTCAATTTTAGTTAGTGATAGGCCATGTAAATGAGAATATTTTAATAAAACTATATCATGTAGGGTTTTTATACTCTATTTAGTCAAAAAAATGTTGATATTTGAACCTACTGTTTACATAATAAAATTACTGAAATGCCTTTCATTTCAAAAGGAGAATGTGACAAAAAATCTGTAAAATATTTTATTCGGATGTACATAGTTTACTTCTAGTAGAAGAAAAATGTGAATTTCCATACCTTATTACATTTATCAATAACTATAGTAGATGAGGAAATATATATTTAATTAAATATAAGGATTATTAGTTAAAAATGGTTATGAAATATTATGAAGAATTATTGAATCAACATGGTAATAAAATTAAAAAAACTCTACTCAAACCATAGTGGAGAATATCATAACCAAGATTTTTTTATAATTTAAAGGTGTGTGGGATAGTTTTACAACTCATTCCTCCTAATACACTATATTGGATTTGTGTTAGTGAAAGGAATAATTAGATCCTTACTGACATGGTCAGATCATTTATGATTTATGAAACTATACATTTTCCAATTATTGGATATTCACTATATACTATATTATATACTATAAATAGAGTACCAATAAACTTAGTAGATGTGATTACAAATGTTTTTATTAGGAAAATAACTCCATTATATTCCGCATTGATGTATTTTTTTTTCAAGTTATCTAACTACTAATAAATTTACATGTAAAATCATAAAGAGAATCTTTAAAGGTTACACTAAAATCACTAAAGGATATTAGATATATAAAACATCATATTGAAGAGTAATTGTGAAAAGTCATTCTATATTTTTGGAAATGGGAAAAAATTACAATGGAAATAATGTGAGTGAGGTTAAATTTAATTAAGTTGATTCTCTAGATGAAATAGAGTTGGTATGAGAATTTTATTCACATTAGGTAGTTGGAGATATATATATTCTGAAGGAATTAGTTCTTCATAGGATGACTACAGAGATAAGATAACCATCGCGATATGGTTTTCATATCATCGAGTTATGTTCCCCATTACTATTACACTACATGAAATATGGGCATTTTTTATGGGTTATTTTTTGAAGGATTTCCATCCCCCGAAAATAATTAAAAATATTATTCTTTTATGATGGATACTAATTCTGGTTGTAAGAAAAATATGATGGATAATAGTGATAGACCATATTATCCATTTATATTTGGAATTTATGGAATAATGTACTGAAAAATAAAAATTTTTATCATAAAAGATCATGAAAACATAATACTTAGCAAAGAACAACTATTTCTATTACCCATCCACCAAAAAAGTAATTAAAAAACAAGTGACTAAATTTCTCATCCACTTAATGGTTATTCCCCTATATATAGAAAACCCCCATGTGAACCCATCATGCTTCCCACCCCACATATTATTCCACATCGAGTAATTTTTTGTTGACCAAGGTTCTTATCCCTCAGTTATGGACTCTACTTCTCTCCACATTTTTATTCTTATGATTAATTTCCCTATCATTTCAATTGGTTTGGTCAAACACAAGGATAAAAAAATTACCTTATTTTTATGTATTATTCATGATTTAGGGTTATTAAATATTAATGATTCCCAATTTAGTGATTTCCATCAAAGATTACTTTCATTATTTCTCCAGAGATTGATTTTACTTGATTTTAGGTAGTTTTTCCAATGATTGGCCTTTATATTCAAGATATTCTCCTATTTATTTGTACATAATTTTATATTATAATTTTAATAGATATTTATAATGAATATATTGTTTTTTATTTTATTTTAATGGTAGTCTCCATGTTTTCCAAAATTTAGTTACAATTAATCGCTTGTTTATATCTTTTTTAATTATTTCATTATATAATGTGCATTTTTTAAGCATAATATCATTGTTTCATATTTAAAATTATATATATTGAATGGTGAATACTTATAGATTTATGATTATATAATTTTAAATTGGTATAATATATTATTGATTTATATATTCACTAATAAGATTCATTTTATGTTTGTATTATTACAATGCATGATATATATGTAATAATTGATCTATATGTTCTTTCTTATTGAGTTTTTTTAAAAAATTTATGTTAGATATATTTATATAATGATATTAATTTATAAATAATTTTTTATTTGATATTTTAACTTACAGTTAAAATTTTAATAGGTATTCCTTAAACATGGTATTAGTTTTTCTTTTTCCTTGATGGTGTAAGGTGGGGTTTGGATTGGGAGTATTCCAATAATAGTGATGTAAGAGATTTCTTGGATTCTCACCTTCAAAATTTTCTTTTCATGAAGGCTTCCAGAGAATTACACATCATGTAACTGACTTCTACATCATATAATTTTTATACATACAAGTATTGAAAAGCTTTAAACTTTAATGGGTACACATATTGTGTCACCATTTCACATTGTGAAGGAGTTAATGGTCGATTTTTAATTAAGTGCATCCAGATTTATGTAGAGGATTTGAGTTTTCCAGTGGAAATGATAATTATGTATTTCATGATGTGTATTGGGATTACACATTGTGTAATACCCTGACAAAATTTTTAAAAATAGTTAGTGCAACTGGTTAATTCTTTTTGGCACCTCTCCAGTTCTTTCTCCCTTGACCAAGGGGTTTCCCAAAAGATCTCGAATTTGTCCAACCATTTCTAATCCATTTCTTTAGCATTGAATCAGCATTTCCCAGGTTGTGTGATTCCCAGGTAAGTGTTGGTTGGATATCTATAGTTTTCTCTCATTATCCTCTCTTTGGTTTCTAATGGGCCATCTTAAAATTGATGGATCTATTCTTTGTGGGTTTTGATCTTGCTTCTATGTTGATATTCGAGGTGTTTTACACCCTTTCTCACATTGAAAATTTCAATTTCGTGTTTTTTGTTTTGGGAATACGTAGATGGTTTTTTCCCAATTATCCAAACTTATTATTCCTAAAATTCATGATTAATTTTAATTTATGATTTAAATTAAATTACTGAAATTTTATTTTAATTAAATTGATAAAACCTTATTCCATTGAGTTATGATATTTGAAATGGTTTTAGATCTATGATTTTGAAAACCCCCATTTCTATTGAATATTGGTGTATTTATGGATGTTTGATGATTTAAATTGTTGAATTTAAATGTGGAAAATGAAATGAGAACTAGAAGAAACTATTTAACCAAAATGAGGGAATCCTCCAGTAGACCCAAATCTAGTTGAGGTGATTGTGTACACTTCCCATGCTCTGGGATAAACACCACCTCCCATTCCCACTTTGGTTTTAATAATGGATCCTCATTGAGATGTTCTTCAGAACAATTTCCAGAGTTAATTTTGTACAATCCCTTGGTTATCAATGGCACCATTGATCCTCAACAAGATGAGGAATGGCTGGAAAAGATAGAAGAATTTCTTGAATTAATGAGACACTAGCCATTATCATGGTTAAGTGTACCACCTTTATTCTAGAATAATTGGGAATGAGATGGGGGTAAATAACGGTAATTGAAATGAATCATGAATGATTAGATTGGAAGGACATCAGGGTTCTTTTCATAGTTCATTTATATCTATAGAAAATGTTTTCTTCCATGGTTGTGGCGTTTTTCAAGCTTGAGAAAGCCAAAAAAAACTATGACCGGGTATTCAAATTTCCTTGCTGATATAGTGAAATTTTCTTCGATGATTATATAATATGAAAGGATTAAGGATTGATGGTTCAATTTTGGTCATAGATGAGATATCCATTATTAGGTTTTCTTACTGAATCTTCCCACTTATACTAATGTGATGGATAGGGGGATAATGGTTGACATGGACCTGGATGGAAAGTTAGGCTTGACAAGTGATCTTTTTTTCTCCGAATGGTTACATTGGATCCTACAAAGATAAATTTAAGTGTGAATATTATCAAGGATTTTATCGATGGAAAGGTCATTCCAGACCACCTAGAGTGCTAGGAGTAATTTATTTGACTTCTTATCAGTGTGAAATTACAGGAAATTTTAACACGGTTTTCACCATTCACCCAAGATCTGTAGCTCATTAAAATGATCAAGGCACTTATAGGGGTTCTTATGTCTATTATCTACTCCATGTAGTGTAAGAGGACAATACTATCCCCCAAAAACTATTGTGAAACTAGATGCTTCACATAAAAAATTGTTTTAGCCACATGCATCCAGAACAGAGCTTCTTTATATAGTGGAAGAGTCTTTAGAGGAAGAAGACATAAGTCTAGCAACAAGGAGATGTAACATTACTATAGAATAATAATTATTGATAGTTCGATTATATAATAGTAAATCTCATTATTTATTTCAAAATGTACTATTATAATTATTAATATTCATATAGAGATTTTATTGTGTGTAGTAGATATTACAATACACATGGTTATGAAGAGAGAGTGGGGCATATTTATCCATAATTTTGTCTTCTCTCTATCAGATTCCAAATTATATTAGAGTTTTCTGGGTCTTGATTTGAAATATCTTGTTTTTTTATTAATGATTTATTGGTTCATTTATAATAAATCATGGATTTATTATTATATTTTATAGGTCAACATTACTAATCCTAGTGGTACGTATCTTGTATTTCAATGATATTTGGGCATGAGGTCGAATGGATCATGACTTTCTTACCCACGGTAGGGAAAGTGATTTTAGGGTTTTATTTTGATCTGTAATAGGAATCATTGAGTAGTGATCTCCCTCAAGTCATCATCTATTTTCCTGATGTGTTTCCTTTAGATTTCCCTAGCCTACCAGAGGGAATGGAAGTTGAGTTTTCCATTGACATAATGCATGGTACTCAATAAGTCTTTCTTCCTAATTACTGAATAGATCCATATGAAATTAAAGAGTTGAATCCCCAAATGGATGATCTTCTTGATAAAGAATTTATATGCCAGAGTGTGTAACATTGGGTGGCCCTGATTCTAATTTCTAATAAGGTTGATGGATCTCATTTCCTATGAGTTGGTGACCAAAAACTCAATAGAGTTATGATAATGAAAAATTATCTACTGCCACAGATTAATGATCAGTTTGATCAACTAAATGGTGTGAAGTGGTTTTCAAAGATCAATCTTCGGTTTTTTTACAATCTATTATGGATAAAACAATTTGACATTCAGAAACTGCCTTTCAGAGTCATTATGGTTATTATGAGTACATTTTTATTCCCTTTTGTTGGAAAAATTCTCTTTTATTTTTCACGGATTTGAGGGAAAATATCATCCAAGAGTATCTAGATACAATTTTTCTAGTCATTGTGGAAAAAATCCATGTTTACTCTAAATATAATTAAGAACATGTGTATCATCTAAGAATAGTTCTGAGTCTACGGAGAAGTTAACAACTATATGTGAAGATCCTTAAATTTGACATTTGGATTCAAGAAGTGAAATTAATGGGACATGTGATGTATAAACAGTTTATATCAGTTTATACTTATAAGGTTAAAGATGTAATGACTTATGAGACACTATAAAAAGTTTTCAAGATCCACTAATTATTGGTCATATCCGGATATTACTATAGGTTCATGAAGGACTTCTGAGTTTTGGATTCTTTTATTACTACTATAACTCAGAAGGGGGTGATTATTGGTTGGGATGATAAATAATAGATTACTTTTATTGAGATGAAATGTCTTTCTACTACTGCACTGATGTTGTCTCTTACAGAGGATGGGTAGGTCTATGTGGTATTTTTTGATGAATCGAGTTTAAGCTTTGATTGTGTTCATATGAAGGGAAACCATTTAGCTTTTTATGGAACTCGTCAGTTTAGGCCACCTAGGAAGAAATACTTATCCGATGACCTTGAACCTATAGTTATAATGAACACACATATGGTTTGGGGACACTACATTTATAGAGAAAGGATTACCATGTTTTCAAACCACCAAATCATGAGTTATTTCTTCTCTCAAAAAGATTTGAATCATCGTCAGAGATGTTTGGTGGAGTTCATGAAGTAGTTCATCATTGACATAACCTATGCCCCAGTGAAATGGAATTTCATTGAAGCTGAATTGAGTATGATCCCACCCATTCATTGAAATAATATTTAGAATAGTGTGATTTGATGGATCTCTTTGCACAATTTCATATTGGGGGTCAATGGAAATGTAATGAAGTTTATTTTTCTAGTGATGAGTTATTATCATATCTTCTCAAGATTATTATTCAATATCAATAGCTCAATGATGAATTTCATAGCATTTGGTGCTCTCATTGTGGTTGGGACATATTTTTCTAGGGACCATTAACCAATGAGGTTTTCCAATTATATTATAATTACTTATTTTTTCCTTTAGTGGCAAGGAAGGATAGAATGGAGAATTTATTATTCTTAGTGGTTACTGAACCAAAGAACCAAAAAAATGTTCTATAATATGTGGTGGTAGTTCTGGTGTCTTGGGATGTGGTATAAAATTAATGGTTTTGTCTCTCACTATTATATATTCAACTAGTTTAAGGTCAAACACCAGAAACCTTTGGTTTTGATTCATCCACATTTATTCTCTACTTGGATGTGATATATGATATCTATAAAATTTTCGGTTGTGTTTCCTCAAACCAAATATTGAATAATTAAATATGGGTTTTGATCGATAGACTGACCAAGTCGAATCACATTACACCCATTCATGATACAATTAATGAATATAAGTTTAGAAGTCTCTTTCTAAAATAGATTATTTATTTTCATGGAGTTCCATATGATATATTCTCTGATAGGGATCCTTGATTACATATCCCTTTTGGAGAGGCCTTTAGGAGGCACTAAGATTTTAGGATTATTGTATTGGTGCCTATAATCCACAATCTGATGGCCCGACCAAGATATTTATACATATTCATGAGGATATGAATCATGCTTGTGTTCTCGACATCACAGTGGTTTGGGATGATCACTTTAGGATATTTAAGTTCAATTATAATAATAGTTATTAGTATACAATCAGGATAGATCCTTTTATGGCATTTTATGGTCATCCTTGTAAATATCTATTGTACTTGTCAGAGTTTGCTGAAAATTCATTTTCAAGACCAAGCGTGGTGAAAGAGATGAAAATTAATATTCAACTAATTCATTAGAAAATGTTGATAACATAGAGCCAATATAAGTTGTATGATGATCAAAACTGTAGAAAATTGTAGTTTTTAGTGGTTGATTAGGTATTCTTGAAAGCTTCACCAGGGTCAGGTCCTCGATGCCTTGGGAGGTAATAGAAGCTTGCTCCACATTTTGTGGGACCTTTTGGTGGGTGTTGAGCGGGTAGGGTAAGTTTTTTACTATTTAGAACATCCAAAAAAGATGAAATCAAAACATAACATGTTCTATTTATCATTGTTGATAATATATCTATTGGATACATCTCACATTTTGAGTTGGATTGATATTGTGACAAAGCATGAATTTTCATTGACCGAGTGGGCAATGAGGATAGTATAATCTAAGGCCAAGGTACAACATGGGATAAAGAAACCTTTGGTTTATTAACTATGGTATCATGGTTCTCATATTCACAATATGTGTGAGTGAATGACAGTAATGAGATAACAATGGAATCATCTTTTTGACATGGAGGATTTTTCATAGGTTTTCTGGGGTCAAAATGTTTTTTATGATGGGGAGGTTGTAATATCTCATTACCATTATAATAGGTATAACTTAAACCATGAATTAGTTTTTTCATGTTCCTTGATAGGGTATGGTGGATTTCAGTATGTTAGGATACTTATAATGGTGATGCCAATGATTTTTTGGATCCCTACCTTGAAATTGACTTTTTCATGCAATCTACCAAAGCATTACATTTGTGTAATATTATTACACAATGTGTAATGGGTCTTTATACTAGGTGTGAACAGATTCCTTGGGTAATGGGTACATGTCACGAGAATCTATTTCATTTCATAAAGAAGCTAATGATTTCTTTTTAATTTATAGTGTTGGTAATTAAATCAAATCGATATTTTTTTCAGAGGTTACAAAATTTATGTATTTCAAGACGTGTATTTGGATTACACATCATGTAATACCCTGGTTGTGTTTTTGTAAATATGATGTCTGGAAGGAAAACTATTTTTGGTTCGTCCCTAGGTCCTTCTCACTTGACCGAATGATTTCCTAGGTTGTGTAAAATATATCTAACCCTTTTGATCCATTTTGTTGGTATTCGATCATCGATTCACTTATAGTGTAATTCCAATTTATTTCATGGATTTATTGATCCCAAATCAAGAAATAATAATTCAAGAAGTATTTAATGGTTGCCTATAAGTCCAAATAAGAATCCAATGAACAAAATCCAATGATCTGAGGTGTTGTTATCCAATTAAACAACCAAAAATTAGGAGATTAATTACAAATGACAATCACTATAGAGCAAGGAAAAATATTCAATTATGATTTTTCAAATTGAAGGAAAAATAGATGTTTCCATAGAAATACATTTTCCTTTTTTAATCAATTCGAAAATGTTCTTTTTTGATGACCATAGACATCAAGTATAAATTAATCACATTTCAAGTAATTTGAGAATAAATTGATAAATTTAATTACTCAATTCTATTTTTACTAATGCCACCACTTGTAAAAGAATTAAATTATATTTCTTTAATAACACTGAAAATTACCATCTCAATAATTCTTCTACTCTAGAAAAAATATTCTTTCAATTATTTATGTTTTTTTATCAGCCCCATGGGCCATTTATATATCATAAACCAAAGTTCCATCTTAGAAATATGGGTGGATTTCAGGAAGAAAATTTGACCAACCATATAGAGAGACATTTCCTTCCAAGATGAAACATAATTGTTTATCAAAACAATAATATTTAAGAAAATTTTCATTATTGGCCAACCCAAAGAAAAAATTTGTCCATGTAATGTTAAGGGTATAAACAGCTCTCTTGTCACGACCCGTCCTAGTGGGGCCCAGGATGTAACTACCCAAGCCCGCCTCCAATAGGCCAGGGGTTGGTGACTAGCACCGAGTATGCATGCTACAAACATGGGAGGCATTGCCTAAAAACCTGTACGCACGCACACACATCTCTAAGCCCACAAAGATGAAAAGTAAAAACTGCTAAAAGGATAAGGTGTATGCATACACTAAAACCCAACCAACAAAGTATGACAGGGATGTAAAGTACAATAAACTAAAACCCTAGTCCAAAAGTACAAGCCAACCAAAAGAGATTCTGTAACAAAGTCCAATCTATAAAGAAAGGTTCTAGGACTGTGGTCTGTAGCCATTGGAACACACCTCGGACTGTCTGATCTCACTGAGTACCGCATGGTCTTGGTCCGCCTAGAATCCTGTCAAAGGCTCACTCGTCTGCACAAGACATGACACGTGCGGGCAAAGCCCGTACAGGGGTGAGTATAACAATACCCAGTAGGACACCCCAAAACCAAAAAGGAAACACAATAAGGGAAATACCAAAAAGGAAAGATATAGTCATCTCTACACAGTATATGTCTACCGAACATATAACAAGAATATCCAGATATACTTATGCATGATCAACAATCGTGAATACCACCACTAGGATCCAGCTCAAAGATCCCACTAAGCATGTAACCAGGAGAACACACTCCTAGGTCTGAAGAGAGAGATATGAAGTAATCGTTCCAGGAGAACACACTCCACAAGTACTTTGTGAACATGATGCTCAGATGAGGATCACATCCAAGTCATGGGGTGATTCCGACAACTCAGTCTGAGCTAATCTACAAAGAAGAGGATCGGCGCCCGAGAAAAGTTGGTCACGTCGATACCAAGAACTCTACCTAGGGTTCCAAGAATGAATAGAGGATCTGGCTCTAAGTCTCACAGAGGGGATTCCAACAACTCTATTTAGGAAGTCCTACTGAAGGGATCATACTCCTGCATAAAGGAAATGGTATCAAGACTTTCAGGGAAATGACCAAGTGTACGAACCCTGAGAAAACTAGTTTGAGCCACAAAAGATAAGTGGATCAATCCATGTAAGGTTTGGTTACACAATTGTAGTATGGTTAAAAGCAGTGTTCCTTGACCCCTAGTACTTCCCCTGTAATGTCCCATGTCATCTGTCCAGTCTGTGTAATGTTAGACTACACGGCATGTAGAAGGATTACACTCCGTGTTCCTTGACTCCAGGTACTGCTCGGGTAAATGGTCCGTGTCCTCCGTCCAAGCTGTGTAAAACCCAACTACACTGTGTGTAGAAAAATCACATGTCGTGTTCCCTGACTCTGGGTACTGCCCGTGAAAACGACATGTGTCACTCGGCTTGTCAGATGGAAATTAACTACACAGCATGTAGGAGAAACACACACCGTGTCCAAGAACCTGGGGCTCACAATGTGTATGATGTCCATGTGCCCGTACATGGTCTCTGTCAGTGTCTGTGACGCCTTCTCGTGTACCAGCACATGGGGTATCCCATGTATCTGGCCGGGTTTGGTAGTGGATGGGTATACACACCGTGTCCTTGGACATGTACCCAAACTGTGTCTGTGTACTCCCGGAGTACAATCCGGGTGGTCCGCTGACAAACTCAAGCTTTGTAGCCCATATGACACAGTGTGTAGTCAAGATTTTTCCAGAACGTCGTCTTCTTCCTCGCGCTTCATTTGATCCTCCAGATCTGTGATCTCTCGTCCGTTCTCCATGAAACTCAAGATCAAGTGTCGCCTCAACGTCGTGATGCTGAATCTGTTACACTCATGCCTTCAATCAGCTCCAAAATATGATACCGGTCATCCGAGGGGAAATCGTTCGAAGAAAGATATCTTCTGATATGATTCGATCCATCCTTCTCCACTGTATCTGCACCTCTTTGGGGCTGTACCGACACCATATCTTCAATTTGGGATTGTTGCATCACACAATGGGTGTGAAACGATCCGTCATTCATATCCCCATGAAGAACGCATAGAATGCAATGTAGAACGTGAGAATTTAGGGAAGAAGAACACAACAAATCAAGAGGGATGAACCTCGATCAATGTTCGTGTCGATCTTGGTCTGTCACCGTTAGGAGGTTGAATGAAACCAAAATAATTCCAAGCATCAAATCCCCAAAATCCCCGCAAAATCACATCCCACAAGAATGATCAATCCGATGGTTAATATGTTCATGGATTAGTCTGTGTTCATCATGGAAATCAAAAATTGGGAAGAAATCATCAAAAAAATATTCTACCTGGACCAGTGGCGTTCGTTGGCGAAGATCTGGTCGCTGCATCGACGTCACCGGTGAAGCTCGTCCAGAACATCGTCATCGCGCTGGGAGGTTTTCTCTAGAGCCTCCAGAGCCACCAAGGGTTTCAGGGTTATGAGGTTTGTAACCCTGGACCCCTACGCAGGACTTTATTTTAAAAAATATAAGTGATATCTTTTGCAGCAAGTTTAAAAAATATTCCGCTGCAGAATAAAATATTTTTATTTAAATATTTTATTACGCTTACGTCTCAAAAACTGGATTTCAACACCGTCCTGCGACGACTGATGTTAGGCCTCACCTAAGGTAAAATTGTTGTTTTGGATGCAATGGTTCCCTCAGATTTCTGATTCGAGCACTCGTTTAGGAGTTATTCCACTTTTTAGGAAAATCACGCACGCGCATAAATTTAATTATTAAATTAAATTCAAACTTTTGTTCTGGGCTCACCGGGCCTCAGAACTGCACGCCGTCTCAGAGCCTGGTCTCAAAATAATTCCCTTTATTTTTTAAAATAAATTATGGAAAATCTGAGACATTAAATCACTCCCACCATAGGGATTTTATGTCCCCGAAAATCCAAAACAAAGGCTACTAAGAAAGATGTGGGTACTGCACACAAATTTGAGCCTCCCGTTCACATGTGCTCTCCTAGGGATTCCCATTCTGCCGCCGGACATGAACCAAGGGAATAACAAACCCATGAAGATCTTCTCATGATGATACTCGATCTCCACTGGGTACTCAGCAATGGCCACTCCATCATCGATGTCCAGCTCGCCCCAGTTGATAACGTGTGATGAATCATGCATGTACCTCCGTAGCTGAGACACATGGAAGACGTTGTGTACCTGGTATATCTGAGGAGGTAGTGCCAAGCGATATGCCCCCTCTCAAACTCTACTCAGAATCTGAAAAGGGCTGATAAAGCTCATAGATAGGTTACCTCCTTGGCCAAATCTCCGCAATCCCCATCGAGGTGAGACCGAAAGGAACACATGGTCTCCCTCCTCAAACTCCAAGGGCCTCCGCCTCCTGTCGCCATAAGACTTTTTCTAACTCTGTGTAGTCTTCATCTACTCTTGGGTGACCTGCACCTTTTCTGTAGTAGCTCTCACCATCTATGGGCCCAAGAGTGCTGACTCTCCTGGGTTAGTCCAGTAAAGTTGTGACCTGCAAGGTTGCCCGTACAGAGCCTTGAATGGTGCCATACCAATAGTGGAATGATAACTGTTATTATAAGAAAATTACATCAATGGTAGGTGATCCTCCCATCTACGACTGAAGTCAAGTATTCAAGTTCGAAGCATATCCTCCAGAACTTGGATGGTCCGCTCTGTCCGACCATCAATATGAGGATGGAACGCTATGCTCAAGGGTAACTGAGTCCCAAAAGATTCTTGCAATCCCATACACAACCGGGATGTTAAACGAGCATCACGATCTGAGATGATCATGGATGTAACTCTATGAAGTCGAAATATCTCCTGCACATAGAGACGTCCCAAGATCTCTAATAAACTCTTCTCTCGTATGGATAAGAAGTGGTCCGACTTGGTGAGTCGATCAACGATCGCTGAGATGGAATCATGTCCCCTGGACGTATGTGGTAAACCTGTCACGAAGTCCATGTATATCCCGTCCCACTTCCACTCTGGCACCTCAAGGGGCTGAGTCAAACCTGCTGGCACCTGGTTCCCAGCCTTTACTTACTGACAGGTAAGGCACCGAGAAACAAACTCTGCCACACTCTTCTATATTCCTGGCCACCAGAACTGACATTGTAGGTCCTGGTACATCTTTTTCATGGCTAGATGAACCGCCAAAGGAGATGTATGTAACTACCTTAGAAACTCATCCTGCAACATCACTGGTATTACTGTATGCCCTCTGAAAAGAACAATGTGCTCCCCACCTTCTGAATATCCATCAGCAGCATCACCGATGGAAATCTGAGCACATAGTGTCTCACAGCTAGCATCCTCATGTTGTGCTTCCCTGACTCGTTGTAAGAGTGTAGGGGTAACAACCATCGATTGAAGGTAATATCCCTCATCTCCATCCACGAAGGATTACTGTAAGGAGGCCAACTGCCTCGTCACCTCATCCAGTAACTGCGAACTGGATTTCTTGCTAAGAGAATATGCCACAACGTTCCCCTTCCCAAGTGTGTAAACAATATCAAAGTTGTAATCCTGGAGGAACTCAAGCCATTATATTTGTCTCAAATTCAGAACCTTCTGAGAAAAGACATATATGAGACTCTTGTGATCAGAGTAGAAGGTAAACCGCTCGCCCATCAGGCAGTGCCGCCACATCATCCACACGAAGACTACCACTGCCAATTCAAGATCATGGGTCGCATAGTTCTTCTCATGTGGCCTCAACTGATGTGAGACATAGGCAATCACCACTTTCCTCTTCATCAAGACCCAACCAAGACCATTTCCTGATGCTTTGCAGAACACTACTTACTCGACACCCTCCTCTAGTAATCTCAAGATCGGGGTGCTCGTCAGACTCTCTCTCAACAACTAAAAAGCATGTTGGCATCTCTCAATCCACACGAAAGGATACCTTTTTTGGGTCAAAGCTGTCATGGGTTCTAAAATCCTAGAGAAATCAAGAATGAATCTCCGGTAGTAGCTTGCTAACCCAAGGAAACTCCGCACCTCCGTCACGCTCTGGGGTGGCATCCATGCTAACACCGCCTCCACCTTGGCTGGGTCCACTGCAACACCATCTGTTGAGCCAAAGTCTCCTAGAAAGTGGACCTACTATATCCAGAACTGACACTTCGAGAGTTTCCCATACAACCAGTGCTCTAAGAGTGTGTCCAGAAACATCCTTAGGTGTCTCACGTGCTTCTCCTCGGACGTAGATTACACAAGAATATCATTGATGAAGACCACTACGAACTGATCTAGGTAGGGATGAAAGATCTGGTTAATGAGTCCCATGAACACTGCCTAGGCGTTCGTCATGCCGAAGGGAATCACCAAGTACTCATAGTTACCGTAGTGACATCTGAAAGCCATCTTTGATATATCCTCATCCAGTACTCACAACTGATGATACCCTGATCGTAGATCAACCTTCGAGAACCATCGTGCCCCTCTCAACTGGTCGAAGAGGTCATTGATCCTTGCTAGTGGATACCAGTTTATCACGGTCACCTGATTCAAGCGTCGTTAATCCACACATAGCCTCACGCTCCCGTCTACCTTCTTGGAAAACAGCACTGGGGCCGCCCAAGGTGAAACGCTGGGTCTCACAAAGACCTTCTTCTGCAAGTCTTCCAGCTGCACCCTCAGCTCACGAAGCTCTATATGAGCCATACGATATGTAGATGCTGATATCAGTGTCGTCCCGGGTTGCAAATCAATTTTCATAAATCTATCTCTCGATAGGGAGGTTGTCCGGGGACATCCTCTGGAAAGACGTCCTCGTACTCAGCCACTACTACTGGAAACTGGAAACTCGTAACATCTGCTTCACCTGGGGCTAGGCTAGCCAACTGATGTGAAATCGGTTGTGCCTTCCTATGTACAAGTCTATCATGCGTTCCCTAGGTCTCTCTTTCATTGAAAAAAAGAGAACCTCGCTCCATCACTGCAGACACACCGCACCCTTCGCCTAAAATAGCCGATCTGGGCATTAACTGTGGATAGCCAGTCCATGCCAAGAATGACATCGTAAGGCCTCGGCGCTACCACCAAGAGGTTCCAACCTAAACTCTCACCTCCAAGGGTCAGGTCACACTATATGAAAAGGTGTGTGATATCTGAATCTTCTCCGGTAGGTGTTTCTAAGTGTAAGGGTCGAGTCAATGGCTCAACTGGAATCTCAAGGTCTCGAACAAGATAAGCAGCCAGAAAGGAATGACTAGAACCTGTGTCTATCAGTACGATAGCCAAATTAGAAAAGACATAGATTGTACCTCTAATCATTCTAGGAGTACGTGGGTCATAAACCTCTACCGCTTGCAGCTGTCCCTGCCTCTGTCCACCACCTTCTTGAACCTGGGGTGGACCTTTTGGGGGTGGTGGTGGTAAAAGGTCAAAACGCCGACCACCTCCAGCTACTCTCCCATCTCCCCTACTAGGTTTTCCATCCCACGGATCTATCTACTCCACATGTTTCCTCTTCCTTGGGGGTCCATCCACTGCTCCCGTTTCATTAGTATGGCGGGTCGGACAATCTCGAGCGAGATGTCCCCTGCCATAACATGAGTAGAATTGCCTCTCTCGAGGCTGGCTGGATGTGCCCTGCGAACCCTATATGGAAGATCCCCTATCATGGGATCTCCTCTATAAACGTCTCCCATGCCTGGGTCCCTTACGTCAACTCACTGCTACCGAGGGCACTGTCCCAGCTCTCTCACTACTGACAACTTCTGGCTATCTCTGCTCTGCCAAGAAGCTCTTGACAATCAAAGACCACTCGAGCACCCCAGCATAAGTGGGAATGCTCATAGGTACAATTAAAGCTCTAATATCTCTGCGCAAGCCCCTCTCAAAAGTTTGAGCTCTTAAATACTGATATCTGACCATATCCATCGAGTACTGCGAGAGGTTGGTAAACATCGATGAATAGTTAGCCACTGTCATGGTCCCCTACTGGAGCTGAAGAAGCTCTTGTATATGTACTGCTCTCAGGAGAACCGGTGAAAACTCCTCTCTGAAGAGACACTCAAACTCTGACCATGAAAGAGTCACCTCGTCGTGAGTCTGGATTACCAAACTCCACCATCGCCCTGCCGAGCCCTGCAGAAGGCTCGCTGCCAGGATCACCATCAGATCTGCTGGTGTCCTGACCAAATAGAAGACTCTGGACACTACCTCAAGCTAGTCCTCTACTACTTAAGGGTCAGGCTCACCTCGAAACCTGAGTGGTCTCTGTCTCTAAACCTCATGGAGTGCAGTTAGCCAGCGCTCCTCCTCTACTGGTATAGCAGACACTAAACACTGCTCGACAGGTGGTGGGATAACTGGAACACCACCTGATGGTAAAACTGGGGGATCTGGTCCCTGAATCGAAGCTTCATCCTAAATGGGGTCATCCTCATGATCGAGCTGCTGGATCCTAGTGGGTGCGCGTCGTGGAGGAATCCTGTCAACAAACAAGATGTATCTCAGTTAGTGAGTATATCTAGAGAGGTGACTCAAGAAGGAAATGGAAATCGCAACCCATTCCTATATGATGCATGTACCATTATTTTCCACTGAAACTAGTGTTCTCATGTTCCGAGTTGAAAAGCATGTTATCAGAGTCCTGGTGTATGGATTCGTCGTCCCCTCGCACCAACACTGGGGTCCCTGGCCTGAAATATGTACTCGAAACACTTAACACTGTTGCCCCAAACTAACTCACAGACTATCGGTCCTAGGGTAGAACCGACTAGCTCTGATACCACTCTATCATGACCCGTCCCCGTGGGGCCCAAGCCGCAACTCCCCAAGCCCGCCTCCAATAGGCCAGGGGCTGGTGACTAGTACTGTGTAGGAATACTACTATCATGGGAGGCATTTCCTAAAAACCTGTAAGCATGCGCACACATCTCCAAACCCACAAAGCTGAAAAGTAAAAAAATGATAAAAGGGAAAGATGCATGCATACACTAAATCCCAACCAACTGAGTATAACAAGAACGTAAATTTCATGAATGTAAAACCCTGGGCCAAAAGTACAAGACCACCAAAAGAGAGTCCGAAACAAAGTCAAATCTATAAAGAAAGGTGCTTGGACTGCTGTTTGTAGCCGTAGGAACACACCTCGGCCTGTCTGATCTCACTGAGTACTACCTGGTCCTGGTCCGCCTAAAATCTTGTCAAAGGCTCGCTCGTCTGCACAAGACACGACACATGTGGGAAAAGCCCATTCTGGGGTGAGTATAACAATACCCAGTAGGACACCCCTAAACCACAAAGGAAACACAACAAGGGAAATACCACAAAGGAAAGATACAGTCAGCTCTAGACATTATATGTCTACTGAACATATAACATGAATATCCACATATACTCATGCATGATCGACTATCGCGAATACCACCAATAGGATCCATCTCGAAGATTCCACTAAGAATTTAACCGAGAGAACACAGTCCTAGGTCTAAAGAGAGAGATAGGAAGTACTCGTTCCAGGAGGACACACTCCACTAGTACTTTGTGAACATGATGCTCTGATGAGGATCACAACCAAGTCATGGGGTGATTCAAACAACTCATTATCAGCTAATCTACTAGGTATAGGATCAACGCCCGGGTAAAGTTGGTCACGTAGATACCAAGAACTCTACCTAGGGTTCCATGAATGAATAATGGATCCTGCTCTAAGTCCAATATAGGGGATTCCAACATCTCTATTCAGGAAGTCATGCTGAAGGGATCATACTCCTACATAAAGGAAATGATACCAGAACCTTCAGGGAAAAGACCAAGGGTACGAACCCTAAGAAAACTAGTCCAAGTCACAGAAGACAAGTTGCTCAAGCCATGTAAGTTTTGGTTACACGGCGTGTAGTATGGTTACACGCCGTGTTCCTTGACCCTGGGTACTGCCCGTGTAACTACACGTGTCATCTATCCAGTCTGTGTAAAACTAGACTACACAGTGTGTAGAAGGATTACACGCCATATTCCTTGACTCAAGGTACTGCCCATGAAAATTACCCGTGTCATCCATCCAAACTATGTAAAACCCAACTGCATGGCATGTAGAAGAATCACAAGCCGTTTTCCTTGACTCCGGATACTGCCCGTGTAAACGACCCATGTCACATGGCCTGTCGGATGGAATGTAACTACATGGCATGTAGGAGAAACACATGCCGTGTCCGAGCACCTAGGGCTCGCTCCGTGTATGCTGGCCATGTGCCCGTACATGGCCAATGTCCGTGTATGTGTCTCCTACCCGTGTACCAGCACTCCAGGTATCCCGTGTATCTGGTTGGGTCTAGCCGGTGTGGGGTATACACGCTGTGTCCT
Organism: Viscum album; assembly: GCA_963277665.1. Classification (NCBI taxonomy): domain Eukaryota; kingdom Viridiplantae; phylum Streptophyta; class Magnoliopsida; order Santalales; family Viscaceae; genus Viscum; species Viscum album. The sequence goes on along the minus strand of OY728119.1, from coordinate 761,354,498 downwards.
TAGCCATGTACCCAACTCATATCCATGTACTCCCAGAGTACATGTCGGGTGGTCCGCCGACAAACACACGCCGTGTAGCCCGTACTACACGACATGTAGTTAGGATTTTTCTAGAAAAACATCTTCTTCCTCACGCTTCAACCGATCTTCCAGATCTGCGATCTCTTGTCCGTTCACCGAGAAACTCAATATCAAGGGTCGCCACAACATCGTGATGCCAAATTTGTGGGTCTCGGGCCTTCAATCGGCTCCAAAATCTGATATCAGTCATCCGAGCAGAAATCATTGAAGAACAATATCTTTCGATCTGATTCGATCCGTCCGTCGCCACCGTAGCCACACCTCTATGGGGTTTTACCGATGACCGATCTTTAATTTGGGATCGTTGCTTCACACAACGGGTGCGCAACGATCCGTCATTCATATCCCCGCGAAGAATGCGTAGAACGCAACGAAAGACGTGAGAATTTGGGGAAGAAGAACACAAAAAATCGAAAGGGAAGAACCTCAATCAATTTTCATATCGATCTTGGTCCTTCACCGTTAGGAGGTAGAATGAAACCAAAATAATTCCAAGCATCAAATCCCCAAAATCCCCACAAAATCCCATCATGCAAGAACGATTGATCCGCATGCTAATCTTTTCATGTATTAGTCCGCGTTCATTGTGGAAATCAAAAACGGGTAAGTAATCATCAAAAAAACATCCTACTTGGACCCATGGAATTCGTTGGCGAAGATCTGGTCACCGCGTCTACGTCGCCGACGAAGCTCGTCAAGAACACTGTCGCTACGCTGGGAGGTTTTCTCCAGAGCCTCCAGAGCCACCAAGTGTTTCAAGGTTGTGATGTTTGTAACCCTGGACCCATGGGCAAGCCTTTATTTAAAAAAAAGATAAGAGATTTCTGTTGCAGTAGGTTTAAAAAAGATTCTGCTGCAGAATAAATTTTTTTATTTAAATATTTTATTACTCTTACGTCCCAAAAACTGGATTTCACCACCGACCTATGCCGGCCGTTGTTAGGCCTCGCCTAAGGTAAAATCACTATTCTGAATGCAACGGTGCCCTCATATTTCGGATCCGAGAACATGTTTAATAGTTATTCCACTTTTCAGGAAAACAGCACGCGCACGTAAATTTATTTATTAAATTATATTCATACTTTTGTTTCGGGCTCACCGGGCCTCGAAACTGCACGTCGTCTCAGTCCCAGGTCTCAAAAAAATTCCTTTAATTTTTAAGAATAATGTATAGAAAATTCAAGATATTACATCTCTAATACCCATCTCTGACTGAATGTTATACATTCTATCATAAGTGACACTTTCTAATAAAGATAAATGAATTATCCCAGTTGATGAATTCCCCTAATATTATTTCACAATAGATTATAATGTCCTTACGATTTTTAATATTCCTCTAGGAACCTTGTGAGAAGAGAATAATCCCATTGATATATAGTAAATCTGTAGGTAAAGAAATACCTCTAAAAGCATAGATGGGTTTTAGCTATCATTTTTTATCTAGTTGATTAAGAATAAAACTGAGATAATATTCAGAAATATAGAATAAAATATGGGATAAAAGATCACCCTATCAAGCCCCTTGAGAGCACATGAAATATCCTTTAATAGATCCATTAATGAGCACTAAAATATGAGTTGAGAAAAAAGACACTTAACCTAGATAATTAAATTGTTATTAAATCCAAAACTGTGTATAAAATTATTAAAAACATTCCAATACATCATGTCAAAAGAATTATTGATATAAATATTTAAATAAGTTTACCACCAATGCTATTCATTTTAAGAATATTAACACTTTTAGATCACGCACAAATAAAATTTATAATACACCAGCCTTTAGAAAATATAAATAGACCATGGGTAATTCTTCTATTAGAAATAAGCATAGGTTTATTCGAAAAAATATTATTGATAATTTTTTATATTTTATTAACATTAAAAATTGGTCTAAAAAGTTGAATTTCATAATAAATTTCAACATTTTGAATAAAAGAATTAAATTGAGCATTAATTCCACTTGGGATGATACCTTTGATAAAAATTAGACGACCATCTTGAAAACAATAACATGTATAATTGGCCAATAATTCTATAAAATACAATTTGAAAACCGAAATAGGCAAGGGTAACTACTATGATTTATTCCAAAAATAGTATCCTTGATTCCATTTTCAAGATTAAATATATTCTGAACAGTGTTTTCTTTAGTACTGACAAGAATGGGAATAAGACAATCAATCAAGTCTTCATAAATTCCACTTCCATAAAACAGGATGGAGTTAAATGAGACTATTTCACATGCTAGGATTTCTTTTTCATGAATAATATTTTCATCCACTTTCAAAAATAAAATAGTTCTCTAAGATATTTGGAACCCTTAATGTGAGTTGTAAAACCTTGAATTCATATCCCCATCATTGAGTTTCATTATTTTCAACTATTATTTATGAAAATTTTCATTCAATGAGAAGATATAATTCATTTTAAAGTAGATAATAATTTTTTGTGAGATATTAAGATTCCAATATATATTTTAATTCTCCTTTTGAAAAAGATGAAGACAAGACTCTATAGAGTCAATTTCATTTTCAATATTTATGAGAGTATTTATATACACCAACTCTTTACATTTAACATCATATCTTTTAGCTTCAAAATAATATCCATTGGATCATTACAACAATACATTGAGTTCCTAAACTCTTGAATGAGCCTGTTATAGTTATTGTGGGATGCCCGTGAATTATTGAATCAAAAAATATAAAGCAATTTCACATTTTTTTACACAATACTAACTAAAATAGGTTGATGATCATATTTGAACATATTAATTGTGATGATGGAGATGTAATCTCTTTTTCATAAACTATAAAATTGGTTAAATCTATATACATCATACTAGAAATTATTTTGTTGATATTCCATCAATACCATTTATATATGGAACCAACCATGTTATAATTCATGAGGAAATTAGCCTCAATACAGGTCATGAATTCCCGTTATAGATATTGTGGTGAGAGAAACCATTTTTCATCTAGAGAAAGGATGGTGTTGACGTCCCCATTAAAAAACCATGTATTAATGTTGATTCTTAATTGTATAGGCTACGTATGGTGGTTGGTCTTAGAAATAATGATTCAGGGACTCCTAGATTTCATTATTATAGTTTTTTATGGTTGTTACATAATTTATTTTTGGGTGTGTATTTTTACCCATTACACCTTATTTTTTTATGTCACACATGGTTATATTCCATAGATGTTACTTCGTTCATGGTCTACTCTCTATGTTACATTATTTCATTATTACCCTACATGGTTGCATTGATATAGTTGGGTGTGTCCATATAGATACACTAGTCAAAAGCCTCCAATTTTATATTATTCCATCTCTGTTATCTTTAACATCCTCTATCTTATTTTTGGAGGGTTTTGTGTTGTCACATCTATTCCTTCCACTGGATGGGTAAGCCCATTGTGTGTATGGTTGTGACATTACTATGTTCAATAAATAATTAATTTGATTCTATATCTTATATCTAAACACAATAAACCTTTATTCATACATGTAATTTATTATTAGGATATATATTAAATTTTTGCCTAAAATTATAATATATATATATATATATTCATCTCCTTTCATCACAATTAGTATCAGAGAAGGGTTCAGTTATTTTTTCGTATTAGTTAGGAGAAATGTTTTGATATAACCTATGAGAACATACGGTGAAATAAAATTGATATATGTTGAAAATAATGTGTCAAATGTTTAAATAAGGTGTCATACTTTAAGAAATATTTGTAATTATTTTCATAATTATATGATTTCATACCCCACGTATAATTCCCGATCATCAGGATAGCCACTAATGTTTAAGAAAGGATATGATGATAGAATAATGAATTTGATGTGGTGAAATCTATGATAAAATACTGAATTTTATTATTTGATATTAGTCATGTGAATTACGTTAAATTATAAAATTACTTTATGAATATTATTTTATATCCTCATGGATTATATGCTCAATTATTATTAAAAACTCTAAATGATACTATGAACACATATCAAGTCTATATATCCTCTCCAATAGAATATTATGGGAGTGATTAATATAAGTATTATTATTCTGCCTCTAATTTAATTTGATTTATTTAGCTCATGGATTGGATTTCATAACATATTTCCCATATAAATTTACAAATGAATGAAGTTTTATTTGATATGCAGAATTAACTAATGATAATATATTAGTGAAGGTATTCAAATGAACTACCATTGTAAATTATATCAATTCTTTTGGTTACAAAACCTATTAAGGGGGTTGATTTATATCAAATTATTGGTGAGAGACACAACATTGAATACATGCCTATTGTGTGTCAATATGCTGATGTATTTCATGATGAATTTCATAGTCCTCATCTAAATTATTATGTTGGGTTATCCATATTAATCATAACTAGTGATAAACCTTTTTTTGAATACACCATATATAATATACCGAATTTAGTTGTAAGAATTAAATAAGAAACTATAAGAGAATTATAATAGGTGATTCATTAATAAAGATACATCACTATAGGGTGATAGTATTTTTTTTCACTAAGAAGGTTGATGTGTCAATGTATGTTTTGATTAATTATGAGGAAATTAAAATGATTATAATAAAAAAGTTTTTTAACCCTATAATGGTAATTTGGATGATCAACTATAAGGATATCAATACATTTCAATTATTTTCCACTGTTCACGTTTTCATCAGTGTAGGTTAAAAATGTTGATGTAACGACCCAACCCCAGAAGCCCAGAGATGGTTCATTATTTAAATACATTGTCATGATTACAATGAATTAAGTCCTGAAAGACCGATCATTATAGAAGTCTTGTAAAATAGATTACATACATGAACATTACATTACACATTAGAAAATAAAACACAATATAAATAATCCTTTGAGAACGCCATTAATCTCATTGCTTAACCCCTCTTATCAATCATAACACACTTCTTGGAATCCTGAGAAAATTAAAACATAGAAAGGGGTGATCTCAGATTCTCAGTAAGGATAACAATATAGAGGAAACATTCATAAATAATAATAAACATTTATGGAAATGTATAAGACTAAAACAAAATACTTTTAAACTTCAAATTCAGCATAATATGATAAAGATACCTCAAAATAATTCCATTTACTTATTCACAAGGATATTCTACTAGTTGAATAATCACATGAAATATCAATATCCACTTTCATAATGATGGAATGCATAATGCCTGAATTTCATAACCACATAGTCAAGGACTTGTGCCAAGACTAAAAATAAGATTTTTTCAAGGCCTTGTGGGAAGACACTAGTTTGTCTCATGAGACTTACCGATGCATCAAGGAGCTATAGCAGGCTCCACCAGTCACTTACTAAGTCCAACACATTCCTCATATGAAAAGTTTTAATCATAACATATATAGTCATATTAAAACTGGAATATGAAATGTCAATACTTTTTCCATAAACCATGATTGGAATAAAAATAAACCATCGAAATTCAAACATATCACAAAACATTCAATACAATATGGAATATTTTTATCATAATAAATCAACTTCAATCAAGTTTAATATCCATTAAAGGATTTGGACATAGATGAAAATGATATGTAAAACACTTTGAGAGAAATATCCATTTTTCATGAAAACATTTAAAAGTCACCCAATTAAGAAAGTAAAAAATTTAAATATATTTTTGAATCAAAGTGTCCCATACCACTTTGATTCTTTTGAAAGGAGATAAAAATTTAAGACATTCATTTACATTTAAATATAACCTTAAAACCATTTTTGAAAACAAGGACATTAATGGGAATGGTTTAGAAGAATAAATATTTAAAACCTTTAAAAAGATGTTTTTATAAAATGTATCTTAAAAATAATCCATTTGAAAAATATTTTATGAAACATGGATAGGGAAAATAATTATTTCCCAGTAGATACTTATGTAAAAACAACCTCTGATAATAAAGAGACTGTGAAATTAACCCTTACCTTGCACTTTCCTTTGGTCGAGGGTACGTTTAACCTCCTGTATAATGACGTTTGTACTTTATTAGATTATACCAGAACCATGTTAATATTATATCATACATGATTCATTTAGGACTTTATACTACCCATTTAATAATGATTTTCATGTTAAATTAATATTTCTGTAATAATCTCTTTCTTTATCCTACTTATTTTAACTTGTTTTTCTTGATTGTATCATTTAGATCATGATTTAAATACTTCCAGAATATAAACCTTGACTTATATATCATATATATTAAAATATAAATATTTATAATATACATATATATATGAAATTTAAAACACAATTTATGGAGATGGTAGTCCGGATTTATGCATAAACGCCGTTTCCGTATTCATATCATATTGAATGGAACTAAGTGAATAAGATATATGTAAGTACATATATATATATATATCCAGTAGAATTATTATTTCATATATTACATACTTATTAATGATATATATTTTATAATCATCATTGAATGATGAATGTGGAAGTGAATCTCATCACGTCGTGGAGACGGTAATTGGTACGTACACACGACCGACAATATCATTATATTGATGGAAAAATCGTATGTAATTGGATGTTATATCATATATAAAAAATCATTAACATGTTATATTAATTATTTACATCAGTAATGCTCATAATTATACCCATCCAAATAATGAAGTGTTTGAATAACAAACTACACCACGACGTGGAGATGGTAAGCCGTACGTACCCACTTATAGTGACCTATCATTAAAAGGATGGCTAGAATAATGAATATTGTTGTACCATATTTATAATAAAATAAAATTATATAGATGATAATAGATTTATTATTTTATTATAGAAAATACAAATAAAGAGGAAGTGGAAGAAGAAAAGAACTTGAAAGTGGTTATAAAATAATTACCTCTTCTTCGGGTTCATCCTTTTGATTTGGTCAAAAGGGCTCTTTAGGTTGGATTTATACCTAAATGAAGTTCTATAGGATGAAGGGACGACAATTTATAGAGTATTTTGGTAGGGTTTTTCTGAGGAAAAAGGATTTGAAGGTGTTAATTAGAGATAATGGGTAGTGCCCTTTTATAAGAGGGGTGATGGGCACCTTAGGAAAAGCTAGAAATATTATTTTATAACAAAATAATTTTGGGTTTCTAATGGATCTAAAAAAGATTATTTAAATCTTAAGGTGGGGATGGGTCTAAAACAACCCAACCAATATGTTTTAGAATGTTTGGGTCATTATATAAACCTTATCTTTTAGATTTAACTCTTAGTTAAATAGTTTTACATTTACCATGTCTCTTTGTATTTTAATATTATATGGTTAATAAAATTAATATAAACATCTAAGAGAAACCACAATGGTTAATTAATGATAAAAATATCATTATATAAGTCTTTTGGCTGAACCTTAGATTTTTATAAATACAATATCAATTAATAATACAATATTTTGTTTAAAGAACTCTTTTTGTCAATTTTCAAACTATTTGCTATTTTGTTTTTATTAAATTTATAATAGCATTATTAAATCGAAAAAAATTCATTTAATTAACCCTAACATGTCATATTAACCTATAAAATTATCATAATTCATAAAAAGTCTCAAATTACATTTATTTATGTATTTATAATATCAGTTATTTTAATATTTCATTAATAAGGTAATTACCACATCATCATTGTGTCATAAATAAATTAAACTATTTAATGTCTAAAAAATATAAATAAAATACCATTATATAGTAAATCTTTTTATATTTATAGTTAATATTTATATTATAAAATATAACTTATATAACCCAATGTTAAAATTTATTTATTAAGAGATATTGGTTTATGTCATTTTTGCCTTTACATTAAGTTAATTAAAATAAAGTGAAATTATAATACATAAGTGGCTCCATGGGGTTCCAAAATCGACCCAAGGATGACCATGGTCGGCCATGACTCATAAAATAAGGTTAAAACAAGTGTTAAGGTAATTATGTAATATTATAATATTCTTTTTACCTTTAACTACCCTATTTATCTTTAACCGCGGTAAATAAAAGTCAAAAGTTACTATTCACCAAAAATTATTTTCATCTTATTGAACAACATATTACTCAATGATATCAACCGTGTCTCTCAGATTTTTGAAATTAAATTCATAGAAGCGGTAAAATTAAGTTTTATGCAAATTTGAAAATGCTCATAGGAGGTGGGTAAAAGACGGTAAAAAGTTTGATAAAATTTTACTATATCTAAAATTATTATAAACTGACTCCAATTAATTAAATAAAAAATTGAACTTATATAGGTATTATGTTTCTATTTTTACCTAAAATAAATTTAAATAAAATAAATAATTATTTAAATAAAAAATCAGCTTTAACCAATAACTCAGTGTTTTTACTATTCATCAAAAATAAAAACTTTTTATAAAAATACCAAAATTTCAACCTAAGATATATTTGATATTCCGAATAAAAAATGATTTCTATTTTACCAATTTCTGAAAATAGAAGTTTTATTAATTAATTTAAAATTAATTCTCTTGTCAAAACAAATAGCGTGTTTTTAAGAAACAATATATATCAAAAGATTGACAGTTGTTTACATCCAATTTCAATGTGAAATTAAATATATGACCTAAATTGTATTAAATGATAAACATATAATATAATTATACTTCAAAACCATTGAAATTCATATTTTTACAATATAAATTATATCTATTATAAATGTTGTTTTAAATAATTTTTTTTCACTTTTCACCGAAATATGAAATTATCAGAAAAATACAAAAAATTTATTGAAATTAAATTCTTATGTACAGATTATAAAGAAGAAGTTTGTTTTTTCAAATTGAATAAAAGTTTCAAATATTGTATTTAAAAAGGGTTCTCCATTAAAAGGCCGTAAAATTTAATTTTTTTAAAATAATTCTATTATCGGAAAAATGAATTTTTTCTTACCTTATATCTAAGAAACTCATAATGTGGATTCTAAAATTATAAGGATTATATAAAGCTCAAAATTCAGTTAATACTATTCATAACCACTTTTGAACAACTAGTTTGGTAGGACATGGTGCGCTTGAAGTCAGTGTTGCATACAATGAAATTTATTGAATTACTTCGAAGAAATAACGTACGATGAAATCTTGGGGTTTTAAATTCTTCCCTCCTTCAATAAAAAGCATCCTCGCAATTTTAAATTGTATTTCACAACAAAAAGGTTGAAAATAGGAAATACCTTTCTAGAAAGCCCACATCAGAAATTGGGTTAGTAAAATTTAGTCTTAATAATATGAAAAGGGGTATGAAAACTCACCATCAAGTAATGATCCCAATTAGGATAACATTGGTGGAAATTAGAGACACATAATTGGATGAAAAACATAAATAGTTTAGGGAGTGATTGAGGTCATCAGTCACAAACAATTTTAGAATTAAGGGACTCAAATCCATCAATCTATGATGATTTAAAATATCTTCGGTTCAACAAAATATATGATATTAGGGTAAAAAATTTTTAGTTTTAATATCCCTTACCAAATGTTTAAGAATTAATTTCTTCATATAATAAGATATGAATAAAATATATACTTGAAAAGTAGAGTTCCATCCTTTAGCTAATTTCTTCCACAAACTCATCTTTCACTACAAAAAAATATTCTATTTATCCTATTCATATAGGGTTACGAAAAAATTAATTTATTATTCACCTATCAAACCCTTTAAAACTCTACATTATACAGTCTAGGGACTTTATGTAGTCTACCGTTAGGTGATAAATACCAATCACACTATGGTTGTGGGTTTGATTCCAGTAGCTTTGTCCGATGCGATGGGTTGTCACACGGTCAACGTGTTGTCCTTTATATAAAAATCCAAAAATAACATTAACAATAGTATCCAATTTCAAACATAATACATTCCATCCTTTAGAATTATCCAAAATACTTTTATGCAAACTCATATTCCAAATTTATATGGAAGTTAAACACAATGAAGATCCTTTTTTCAATATAATTACATGTGAAGACCTTAATCATGTACTATTTTAAAACATGGTAACACCCTTAATTACCATAAAACCTTATTGATTACATTCATGCTCCCTTATCCATTATATAATACTGGATATATTCCTTATATCAAATAATATTGAATATACCAACAATGATGAAATGAACAAACTATTAATTAGTTCGAAGGAAGTCAATAATATCTAATATAATTTATCCAAATCAATCATATCGTATTCCAAAACCACTAACTTAGTATTAGAATCATATAAAGGTTTATATTTCTCTTAACCATATATTTTCTAAAAATTTAACCTTCTATTGAGTCACTTTTCATGGTTCCACACAATCTCAAATACTTAATGAAATAATACTATAGTACAATCCTTATATACTCTATAATGTACATCATTAATAAAATACTCAAATACCACAATACTTTAATAACAACATAAGAACTCTTAATCATTCTCTTCATCATTGGTAGTATCATAACATGATTATTATCCAATATCACTATTTCAGATATACTCTGATTATTTGGACATTGATTCACATAGTGTACCAACTCCTTTCACATGAAGCATTGTACATTTGAAACCTTTTTTATCCTTACAATCACGTACTTGGTGTCCTTTTTCTCCACACTTATAACAAACTCCCATTCCCATCAAGCATTTACCTAGGTTATTATTTCCAAATTTATCATATATGGGAAAATCCTTCTTTCCCATATTCCATTTATCCATCTTTCTCTCTACCATCATTTTCTCCTTTTCCTTCCCTTCAAAGCCATAGGACTAAGAGGATTCATTACAAATCTTATTAACACATGATATTATTTCTTCATATGTTGAGAATACATGGGAGAATATTTCCCTTATAAATGTTGGCTTAATACCAAGAATGATATGATCCTTCTTAGTCTTTGGATCATACATATTATTGGAGTTCACATTCCTTCTACTGGGCACCATTTCTATACAATGACATACACAAGGTAAGTTTATGAATAGCAACGAATAATTTCAAAATAGTAAAATACCAAATTCAAATTGAACAGTTTATAGATATAATCTATAATCCTAAAAATATTTTCATTGAGGAGTAATATATTCGTAAATCCATTATAATTATTTTTAAAGAAAATAAGAATTATCCTAAGCATATCCCCTGAGATTTTCATAACCAAGAGTTCAGCAAGGCCCATTTCCGTGCACCAGTTCCCATTCGATTCTAGCTCAAAGCGATGTTTTTGGGTTTTACCCATAGGTACATATGTGTCAGATCCGCCTATGCCTACAAGTATCTAGACAGGGATGTATTGCTTGGAAAACTGCCAGAATCTCTACAGTACCAAAATTATAGGAAGTTCTTCTATACAAATCCAAAAAGTCTATATTAGGATAGTGTTCTCTAATAAGAGTTTAACTAAATCAATTTCCAAGGTTGTTGTGAAACTACCTCTGATTCCAAATGTAACACCCCGAAACATGAAGCCTAGGGTTGGTGAATTATTTTAACACATTGGCATGATTACAAGGAATCAAGTCCCAAATGATCGATCAGTTTATCAGTCTTGGAAAATAGATTACATACATGAATGTTAAATTACACATTAGAAAATAAAACACAACATAAATGATCCTTTGATAATTCCATTAATCCCCTAGCTTAACCCTACTTATCAATCATAATACACTTCATGGAATCCTGAGAAAATTAAAACATAGAAAGGGGTGAGCTCAGATGCTCAGTAAGGATAACAATATAGCGGAAACTTTCATAAATAAGAAGAAACATTTAAAGAAATGTATAAGACTAAAACAAAAAAAATTTTAAACTTAAACTTCAGCATATCATGATAAAGATACAACAAAATAATTTCATTTACTTATTGACATGGATATTCTTCTAGTCGAATAATCACATTCAATATCAATAGTCACTTTCATAATGATGGAATGCATAATGCTAGAATTTCATATCCACATATTCAAGACCTTGTGATAAGATTACAAATAGGATTTTTTTAAGGCCTTGTTCCAAGACAATAGTTTATCTCATAAGACCTACCGATTCATCGAGGAGCTATAGTAGGCTCCACCTGTCACTTACTAAGTCCAATTCATTCCTCATATGAAAATGATTAAACATAACATAACAATTCGTATTAAAACTGGCATATGAAATGTCAATACATTATCCATAAACCATGAATGGTATAAAAATAACACATCCACAGTCAAACATATCAAATAACATTTAATAAAATATGGAATATTTTTATCATAATAAATCACCTTCAAACAAGTTTAAAATCCATTAAAATAATTGGACATAGTTGAAAAAGATTTGTAAAACTCTTTGAGAGAAATATCCCTTTTTCATGAAAACATTTAAAACTCACAAAATTTTGAAATTAAGACATTTAAAGAAATTTTTGAATCAAATTTTCCCATTACACTTAGAAACTTTTTAATGTAATTAACAATTTAAAACATTCATGTTCATTTAAATATATCCTTAAAACCATTTTTGAAAACATAGACATTAATGATAATGGTTTAGAAGAATAAATCTTTAAAACATTTAAAATGATGTTTTAGTAAAATGTATCCTAAAAAAATCCCTTTGAAAACTATTTTATGAAACATTTACATGGATAATAATTATGTCCCAATAGATACTTAGGTAAAAACAACCTCAGATAAAAAAGAGATTGTGAAATTAACCCTTACCATGCACTTCCGTTTGGTCGAGGGTACGTTTAACCTCATGTACAATGACCATTGTATGTTATTAGATTATACCAGAATCATATTCATATTATATCAAACATGATTCATTTATGAATTTATACTACCCATTTAATAATTATTTTCATGTGAAATTAACATTTCAGGTAATAATCGCTTTCTTTATCATACATATTTTTATTTGTTATACTTGATCGTATAATTTAGATCATGATTTAAATACTTCCAGAATATAAGCCTTGATTTATATATCATATATATTTAGAATATAAATATTTATAATAGATATATATATATATTAAATGAAAAACACGGTTTATGGAGGCGGTATTCCGTACGTATGGGTAGAATTGTTTCAATTTTCATATCATATTGAACGAAACTAAGTGAATAAGATATATGTAAGTATATATATATATCCAGTAGAATTATTATTTCATATATTACATACTTATTAATGATATATATTTTATAATCATTGTTGAATGGTGAACATGGAAATGAATCTCATCACGTTGTGGAGACGGTAATCCATTCGTACACACGAGCGAAAATATCATTATATTGATGGAGAAATACTATGTAATTGGATGGTATATTATATATAAAGAATCATTAACATGTTATATTTATTATTTACATCATTTATAATCATTATTGTACCCATCCAAATGATAAAGTGTTTGAATAACAAACAACACCATGACATGCAGATGGTAAGACATGCGTACTCACGTATTGTGACATGTCATTCAAAGGATAGATAGAATAAAGAATATGGTTTTACCATATTTATAATAAAATCACATTATATATAAGATACTGTATTTATTATTTTATAAAGGAAACAACAATGAAAGATGAAGTGGAAGAATAAATGAACTTGAAAGAGGTGATGAAATATTCACCTCTTCTTTGGGTTCCTCCTTACGATTTGATCAAAAGGGGTCCATAGGTTGGCTTTATGACTAAAATAAGTCCTCTTAAATGAAGTTAGGACAGTTTAGAGTGTATTTGGGGTGGTTTTGGCTAATCCAAAATACTTTTAAGGTGTGAATTAGTGAGAAGGGGAAGTGCCCTTTTATAAGAGGGGTGGGGGAACCATTGGAAAAGATAGAAATATTATTTTATAATAAAATAAATTTGGGTTTATAATGGCTTCAAAATTTATTATATAAATTTTAAGGTGGGTATGGGTCTAAAAACACTCAACCAATAGGTTTTAGATAGGTTTGGGTCATTATATTAACCTTGTCATTTAGATTTAACTCTTAGTTAAATAGTTTGACATTTACCATGTCTCTTTGAATTTTTATATTATAGGGTTAATAAACATACTATAAACATCCATGAAAAAATAAAATGGTTCATTAATAATACACATATAATTATATAAATCTTTTGGTTGAACTTTAGATTTTGAAGAATATAATTTCAATTAATAATATAAAATTTGTTTTAAAAAACTCTTTTATGTCAATTTTGACACTATTTGTTATTATGTTTTTGTTAAATTTACAACAATCATTATTACTTCAAAAAAAATAAATTAATCAACCCTATAATGTCATATTAACCAATAAAATTATTTTAATTCCAAAAAAGTCTCAAATTATATTTATTTGGATATTTATAATATCCATTATTTTAATATCTCATTAATAAGGTAATTACCGCATCATCATTGTCACAAAAGTATATTAAATTATTTATATTATAAAAAATATAAATAAAATACCATTATGTAGGAAATATTTTTATCTTTCTAATAAATATTTATAGTCGAACATATGACATATATAACCCCATGTAAAAATTGACCTACTAAAAGATATTTGCTTATGTCATTTCTTCCTTTACATTAAGTCAATTAAAATAAAATGTCATTATCATTCATAAGTGGCTCCATGGGGTCCCAAAATAAACCCAAGGATTCCCATGGTCATCCATGAATCATAAAATAAGGTTAAGATAGGTGTTAAGATAATTTTTCATTTTTATAATATTCGTTTTACTTTGAATTACCCTATTTACCTTTAACCGCAGTAAATAAAAGTCACTATTTACTATTCACCAATAATTATTTTCATCTTATTGAACCAAATTTTACTTACTGATATAAACCATGCCTCTCATATTTTTGAAATTCAATTCACAGAAGCGGTAAAATTATGTTTTATACAAATTTGCAAATGCTCCCAGGAGGTGGGTATAAGACGGTAAAAAGTTTGATAAAATTTTTATATTTCTAAAATTATTATAAACTTTCTCTAATGAAATAAATTGAACTTATATAGGTATTATGTATCTATTGTGACCTAAAATAAGTTTAAATAAAATAAATAATTATTTAAATAAAATGTTGGTTTTAACCAATAACTTAGTGTTTTTTCACTATTCATCGAAAATTGAAACTTTTCAGAAAAATAAAAAAAATTTAGCCTAATAAATATTTGATATTATGAATTCAAAAATGATGTGTGTTTTACCAAATTAAAAACATAGAAGTTTCATTAATTTATTTAAAATTAATTCTATTGTCAAAACAAATTGCGTGTTTTAAAAAAACAATATCTATCAAAATAATGACACTTGTTTATGTCCAATTTCAAATTGAAATTAATTATAATGACTTAAATTGTATTAAATAATAAAAATATAATATAAATATTCTTTAAAAACATTGAAATTCAAAATTTTACGCTATAAATTATTTCGATTAAAAAATTGTTTTTAATTTAAATTTAGTATTTTTCACTATTCAGCAAAATTTGAAAGATATCAGAAAAATACCAAATATTTATTGAAACTAAATTCTTATGTACTGATTCTAAAGAACAAGTTTATTTTTTCAAATTGAATAAAATTTTCAAATATTAGATTTAAAAAGGGTTTTCCATTAAAAGGCGTTAAAAATGAATTTTTTTTAAATACATCTTTTATCTGAAAAAATGAGGTTATTCTTAAATTATGTCTACAAAACTCATAATATGGATTCTAAAATTATAAGGATTATAAAAAGTTTAAATGTCATTTAATACTATTCATAACCACTTTTAAACGGATAGTTTGGTAGGACATGGTGCGCTTGAACTCCGTGTTGCGTGTAGTGAAAGTTATTGATTTACATTGATTAAATAACGTACTATGAAATTTTGGGGTGTTACAGAGGTCATATCCAACTCATCCTTCTATATGAGTTATATAAAATATAATTTATACTAATTTTTATTTTGAAATACCAATTCTTATAAAATATTCGTTTATCTAGTTCAATTAATATTTAGAGATTACCTTGATCTATTTTTTAATTTTTATGTTGGAGATAATCATATATATTTATCTATAATGTAAGAGGATTAATATCAATTGTGGACTCTATTACTAATTATAATGAAAGATAACTTTTATTCCAAATTTGATAATTTCAAATTATAGCTATAAAAGGATTCTTTTGTGGGTCATATAATCTCAATGGGGGGTATATTGGTAGATCCATAAATGATATAAGTTATTGAGAAATGGGAACAACCAAAAATAGTGACCAAAATCCAAAATATTCTATGGTTGATAGGATATTAAAAATTATTGTTGACAAAAATAAAATAGATATAAAATCTACTAATAATTTTAACATGAAAGGGATCAAATTTCCTTTGGAATAATGAATGTATAAATAATATCATGGATCTAAAGAAAGTTTTTTCCGATAAAATAGTTCTCACAATACCCTATAGTGGAGAAGTGTTTTTTATCTACAGTTATACATCAATGATTTCATTGATATGTTTTCTCATCATTATAACATGGTAGAATATTAAGCCTCATGCTATGCTACGATTATTGAGAAAAATTTCCTATGTCATGATTTGAAACTGGAATTTGTAATATTTCCATCGAAAATATATTCAAATTATCTTTAAGGATAAATTTGTGACATATATATGGATCATAGAATCTTTAATGTATATATTCACATATAAGTAGTTGAATATGCATAAAAATATATTGATGGAATTAAATAGAGATTATAAACGCTCGATACATTACAACTATGGGATGGAGAATGAGGTTGTTTCTTCTATAATTCTTAAGTACTATGTTAGTTTGTCTATGGTATGGTTTTAAAGACATATAATATTTATGTATTTTCAGAGGATATCCCTATAAATCAAATGAAAAATAATAAATTT
Source organism: Viscum album (assembly GCA_963277665.1). Lineage (NCBI taxonomy): Eukaryota > Viridiplantae > Streptophyta > Magnoliopsida > Santalales > Viscaceae > Viscum > Viscum album. The sequence continues at coordinate 761,337,425 of OY728119.1, read as the reverse complement.
CAAATATTTCTCAGATAAATATTCAACAAGATATTCATGTTAAGATTGAGGAGGCATAAGAGAAAGTTATGGAGTTGAAAAATATAGAAATCATGATTCTAGTGATAATATTAGGCCATGTTGGAATTATAAGTGTCATGAACATAGTATTTATCCATTAAAATATTGAATTGAACAAATATATATTAAAAGAATAATATTTATCTTCATTTCCTATTCATTATTTCATTTAAATATATACAATAATATTAAATAGAATTTATGTTGGGAGAAAATGAAGAGATATATTACAATGTATGTATCATAGTATATGGTATTCCAAAAATTTAAGGATTCGAGATCGATGTATAAGGGGATATTAAAAAAATTATCCATTTATTGGGGGAAAAGGGAAACCATCACCATAGATTTGTTCATAGGAATCCCCCTGACATATAAGATGGGCAATGTTATTTTGTTTGGAGGCATTAAATATCTGAAATCATAAAATAATATTTCTATTATACCTGGATTATATCATTGGGATATACCTTACATAAGTTGTATGGATTCATGTAGTACCACTCCCAATCATATTTGGTTGATATACTTGTTTTAACACATGGTTATGGTGAATCCTTTAGCAATATTTGAAAACAAATTTGATCTTAAGCAATGCATGTCATCATGTAAAAGATGATAAGTTTTATAGATCAATTCAAATACTATAAGAATTGTTTTTATCAAACTCAGTTTGTTTTAAATGGTTCAGGATCAAGAACTTACTATTGATAAATTTTATTACAATAATATCTTTCAGTTAAGCATTCATATGGATCCTTATGATGTAATATATTGAAAAAAACTACAGGGCTCCAATATGATGGTATGAAGCTAGAGAAAAAATCTATTGGGACCAAAGATAGCTACAGAATTGGTGAAGAATGTCTGGTCCATACCAAATTATATAAGAGAAGCGTAAAATACAGAGAATATTTATATAGATTAATATAATTTGTATTTAGAGTTCAATGTTCAGCTTAAGGTGTTTCGATTGATATCTTTTGAAAATATTTTAATGGGATTTTTAAAGAAAGGGAAGTTGGACCCCAATTATATTGATCCCCATGTGATTCATGAAGACATCTAGATGGTATCTTATCACATGGTTCTTCCTCCAAACCACTCCAAAGTTCATGAAATGTTCTATGTATCTCTTTTTATAAAGTACATACCTTATCCTTCACAAGTATTTCACTAATAGGTTTTATGATAGATCATGAACATTATTTTCAGGAATTATTTTTGGATATTTTGGGTCAATGAGATGACATTTAATAGAACAAGACCACTCACCTAGAAAAATATTTTTTAGAAAAACCATAACATTAAAGAAACTATGTGGGAAATCAAAATTGTGATGTGGTGGTATTATCCTTTTTTATTATAAAATATAATTTTTAATGAAACATCTTCTTAATGGGGGTAGAATGTAAATCAATAATATTTAATATATATATTTATAATTGTAAATGTGTTTTATAGTTTCCCTAACGAACATTAGTAAATATAAATTAACCATTACTAAAATATTATATTACACTTTAGAATGCTATTGGATTTGTGGTAATGAATAAGAATTCAAAACTATGAAATATATGCATAAAATTATTCCATAATACAAATTTTTTGAACAATTATTTTGAAAAATATTACTCAATTTCAAGTGATTTGAATATAATAATTTAATGAAAAATAATATATTTTACAAGAAATTTTATATTTCTATAAATTGTGTAACATGATCAAAAATGAAATTCTATTTTGATGGTAACTGTTTGTAAATTATGTCTAATAAGTTTTATATCAGTTATGAATTTAAAAAATGTAAAAAAATGATCATTTTAAGGAAGGAAGGGAAAGTCTTCGAAGAAGGGACAATCTTCAAAATATTGTTTTCAAGTGAATAGTGTATTTCTATTTTAATAAATCAAAATAATTTATATTTATTTATTATATAAATTTTTATATTATATATTGAGTTAATAAATTGAAATTAATCTATTTATTATTACTTGGAAGATAATTATAGTATGATCATATTATGGTCGAAAAATAAAATTTTACAAAAAATATATTTTCACTTTTTAGGGGTTTATTTTCTTATGTAATTTCTTGAACTTATAAGAATTGAATTTCATAAAACTGTTTCAGTATTTTGAGTCAAATTTCAGAAATTTTTTTAAAATGGAATTTTTTCATAAGAAATCGTAACTGATGTAAAAATTCATTACTTTGGTAAATCATTAAAGTAATAACAACCCATAGAACTAAATAAAGAGGGGTAAAATTTTTCTAAATTTATTTCTAAGTCCAATTTGAATAATGGATTTAGATCATATATCATTCTATATTATTAAGTGGGCCAATTTTGGTCCTCTTGACCGTGAAGGTGACCTTATATTATTTTAATGTCTTTAATAATTATAATAGGGTCACTCCCCACATATATAAAAGGAAACCTACTCATCCCTTATTAACACCATCATGGGCCAGTTATCCTAAAAAACTCTACAAAAATATTATCCCAAATTCCCAATACATGTTTTATATGTGATGCTATTCTTAGAATACCATCCCATGGGTCCTTCTGAAGAGATACAATGAATATTTCTAAAAAATAGGTATAATTATTAATCGTGCTCCTTTATGACTATTTATTTATACAAACTATTCCGGACATATAATATAAATTCTAGTACAACAACATAATTATCGACCATATGCTTCAAATTTATTATGTTTCTGGTACACACATTTTTACTATCCTTTTCCATTGAATGGTAAATGAAAACATTGCTTGTGTGTATGAGTGGAAAACAACCACCACGATGTGATGTGTTCTTTCATCATTATCTCACATAGAAGGTTATATTTATTTTTCAAATTATATATATTATTTTTATAAATTAATTATTATTTAATAAGTATAAATACAATCCACCTTCTTAGGCTTTTAATCTTTTGGATAGAGAAAATGTTTCATGTGAATAATTTTGTATTACCACATACACATTTCTATGTAGTTATATTGTCATTACCTTATTAAATGGATAATAAAAATTATATATATTGAATATATATATTATATTTATTATATAATAATAATTTTTAAAAATTTATTTATTATTTATCATTCTTTCATTCCAACCATTGAAAAATGTAATCAATATTATTGAGTATGTATGGACTACCATATACACAAAGTGATATAATTTATTTTACATCACCATACAATATGAAATATAATAAAACAATATATAATTAATAAATACTATATTAATGATATGATATATATTATTTTGATGATTAAACCATGACCAAGGTGAAAGGACTAGAACAGTCAAACCAAAACTTGCTTATAAAACAAACCAAGTTTCACCCAAATATTGAACTTAATAAATATTTCTTAATAAATATGTAATTAGAAATTATAAGGGAATGATATATAGTATAATAAACATGAATATGGTTCTATAAAATATTTATAATTTTATAATATTTATTATATAAGTTCATTTACTACATATAAATCATGATATGACCTGAGGTACGACTTTATCTTGATATCTTATCTCTTTTCAAGATATCCCATGATAAATTTATATTCGGAGAAATTATATTTTTTATTATCTTTAACACAGAATATATTTTCTTATAATTAATTAATTAATTATATTTTCATAAATAGGTTTTATTTTACTATTTTTGGTAGTATAAATTTTTGAGAGAAAATTTTTATGTAAAGTAGACTTTATTTATTTTTAAGGTTAAGAATCTAACTTCTCCATGTCCATGTTCTTAAAAAAATATATATGTTTTTATATATAATTTATTTTTTTAGAAAAAAATATTTGTACTACATTTTACTATCATTAAATGTTATTTAAACCAAAATTTCAAATTTTTTATGCATGAATAACTTTTTACTATTCTACCTAAGTGTGGAAAGAATGATCTATTATAATGTATAAGACATTGATTTCTTGTCCCATAAAAAATATCATTGACTACCCTTTTAATGTTACTTTTCATCTATGTAAGTAGTCATTAATATTTCTTATGCTCCATAGTGTATATTTTACAATTATGAACTCATTGTTATTTATCTACATAGATTATGATGATAATATTTTATGAAATTGATTATGAAACTCATTTATTTCAACCTTTTAGTAATTCATTAATTAAATAATTAGTGGTTTTATGATACCATATGTTGACCTCACCTCTTTTGATAATCCCAATTATGCTTCCACATACTTTGATAATCCCAATTAATGTTTATCTATATTCTAATTCTCTCAATCTATGATATGCCAATATCAAGATGATAATAATATTAAAATAATCCATGAAATATGTTAATCAATGTTTATCCAAGTTTGTATGAGTTCTGAAGTAATTCTAACACAATCGGATATGTTTTGCATAAAACAGATAAGTATTAGTCACTGATCTACATATAACGACTCATACAGAGCTACTGGTACATAGTCTACCGATAGACTTAGTCTACCAATAGACAGAGTCACTGATAAGTAGAGTTACCGATATATACAAGTCCACCGGTAAGCATAGAACAAGATACCGATACATAGTTACCAATAGAAAAAATCTTCCGATATTACAGAATGAAGCTACTGATATGCATAAGTCTACCGATACACATAATCACTGGAACTAAGTAGAGCTACCGACAAACCAGAGCTACCGATAGACTAAGAGCTATCAATAGAAAAAGTCACTGATAGAATAAGATCACATATGCAGATAGTTACTGATAGAACAAGTCTTCCGAGCTACCGATAGAGTAAGTCTACCGATAGAAGGAGCTACCGATATGTATAGAGATACATATACATAGAGTAAGAGCTATCGATACAAGTGAAAAGAGCAACCGATAAAAATTCAAAGAGCTACCGATGGAAGGTCACTGCTACATGAAGTCCACCATACACATCTACCCATAGAATGATACTAATGATTGAACAACCAGTCAAACTCTATATTCTCAATACTATTTCTTTATTAAGCTAACAGTTACATTTGATGTTTTTAAGGTATTTAATGTTATTTAATGATTTCTATTTCCAAGTCAGGGAACCTTACCCAGTACCAATACAAAAAGTAATCATTCCTTTTTGCTGGAGATGAAATCTATAAAAGGGAAGATAACGACCTAGCCAAAAAATAAGAAGTGAACACATAGATCAAATGAAAGAGAGAGAATCAAGGAACTAAGAAGGCACACGAAGGGTAAAAAATAAAAAGTCTCAACAACATTCAAACGTGGTGAATACACACAAGGCTACATCCATACTCCAAGAACACTGGACATACACGAAGCCATTCATTTCTAGAGGAGAACACAAGTTGCATCTTCAGTGAAGAACTACAACAAACACTTCATACACTAAATATGATAAGTTGAACCTGGAACCAAGGAAAAAATGACACATGTTTTTTAGACAAAACCAGAGAAGGACTCAGAAGCTTTTATGACCAATCAAATTAGTCCATATCTGAACTTTCAATCACTGAAGCTTATCTAAACTCATTCACACTTACTTTAGTGATTCATTCATTTACATTTCAAGTAGTGTGTGTACCTTGTTTATTTTTTCACACACAATGTCACCTGAGCTAAGATGGATAATTCTGAAATCCTCATTCAAACTCTGTTAACTCCCTTGTATCCCTCTGTGAATAGTGGTAGAGGTCGATTATGACCTGGACAGCTGGGAGCTGTTGTCTTTGTTTTCCCATGTAGAACTGTGGCATAGGTATTTGGACCTGGAGAGTGTTGTACTGCTGTTTACCCTGATCTAGGGTGTGGATCAACTTATATAAATTGTTGAGAGGACTAAGTCTTGGCTTGAGACTGAACCTCTTGGTTACATCTACTGTGCATTTTAGTTTAAGTCATAAGTATACTATATATATATTTCATATTCTACTGCTAACTAATTTGAAATATAATTTGTTTAAATGTCACTTTGATAGTTAAATTAGCAAGTGTTTATACTTATTGTAAATAGTAAGTTAGTTTCAAAATTCAATTTAATCTTCAGATTAAATTAACTGAGACCCAATCAATATTTGAGAAACTAACCGAACATTTACACTCTGTATAAATTCACTACAGTTTAACTTTGTTTTTAAATAGGGGGATTTTAAGAGAAATATTTTTAACAGAAATATTAATTAGAACTCAATTCACCCCCCTCTTGAGTGTCCACTCCGACCAACATTTGCTATCAAAGGATTGTTTTTATAAATACGAGTTTTCAAAACATTCAGTTTTTCAACTGTTATTTTAGTTGCATCTTTAAAGATCTTAAATTTCTGTTAGTTCTAAATTTTATCTCATTAAAATTATTTGCTAAAATCTAGCTATGGATAATAGACTAGAGGGTGCTACTACTAACCAGCCACCTTTCTTCAATGGTACAAACTATGCCCAGTGGAATCTTAAGATGAGAATTCATTTACAAAGTATGGGTTTTGATATCTGGACTGCTATATAGTTTCTATATAAAATTCCTGAAACTGATAGAACAACTTGGGATGAACCTAAAAAAGACTGCTTAAAATATTAATTATAAAGCTATGAATGCCCTGTATTGTGCTTTCGGAGATGAAGAATTTAATAAAATTTCTACTTGCAAAACTGCCTATGAAATATGGGATACTTTGGGTATTTCTCATGAAGGAACACTCAATGTTAAAGAAATGAGATTAAACACATATAATATTAAATATGATAATTTTAAAATGAATACTAACTAACCTGTTTCTGACATGTATCTCAGGTTCAATGAGATTTTAAATACTATGAGCTCACTTGGAAAGGTTGTTCCAGCAAAGGAACAAATTATGAGGATATTAAGATGTCTACCAGATCGATGGAGGGGTACTTCTGTTTCAATCAGAGAATCATGTGACATTGGATCTTTTCCTATCAAAGAGATTATTGGTAAGCTTATGATGTATGTGGAAGAACTTAAGGTGAATAAGGAATAAGATGATGAACCCAAGATAAAATCAGTAGCATTAAAGTCTACTGCATCTAAGAGCAAAGACAAAGATAAAATACATATACCTACTCAAAGTTCAACCAGTGAAGATTTGGATTCAGACATTGATGAGGAAATGGCTCAAATAGCCAGGAGATTTAAGAAGTTATATAGGAAGAATAAATTATTTAGAAATCAAATTACAAAGGAAAGTATGACCACAAGGGCCACTAGAAGAAGGATTGGAAGAAGTCTGATAAGGAAGATAATATAATCTGCTATGAATGCAAAAGAAAAGGAAACATCAAGGCTTACTGTCCAAAAATAAATTCAAAAAGAAATATGATTATGAGGACAAGAAGTACAAGAAAGCTGTGAAAGATACTCAGAGTGCTTCAGAAGACAACATAAGTGAATCTGAAATTTCTGATTCTGAAAAGAATCATGCCATCATGTGTTTCATGACCAACACATTTGAGGTAACCTTAGATACTCCTATTTTAAATTCATATTATTCTAGAGATGATGCATAATATGATTCTGATTCTTAAGATATGTCTAAGGCTGAATTGTTTGAATATTGTATCATGCTGGAAGAAACATGTAATTAACTTAAGGACAAATATAAGTCATTAAAAAAACAGCATGCTCTCACTGCTGCTGTTAAATCTGCCTTTGATAGAGAAAAGGAAAAGAATGCTCAACTATTGAAGGAAAATACAGAACTGAAAATATCTAATGAGAAACATAGAAAGTATCTAGAAAAGTTCACAAAGGGAAAAGATACACTTACTCAAATGTTAGGTAATCAAGTTGCACCAATTTACACTACTGGTTTGGGATACCAACCTGGAAAGAGACAGTTTACTAAAACTAGATTTATCTCTAAATCTGGACAAAATTCTACTTCTTCCAGTTCTAGAAATTCGTATGCTTCAACTAGTTATTCATATGGTTATAGATCAAATAAAGTTTATCTTTCAAAATATATTGACTCTGTAAATTATATGAGACCCATAAGACAAATCTGGCTACCTAAAGCTTTGATTTCTATCCTATCTGGACCCAAGAAGATTTGGGTACCAAAATCATTTTATATTTAAATCTGTGTTGTTTGAATCCCGTATGAAGAGTTCTCACAAAAAGGTATGGTACTTGGGCAGTGTATTTTCAAGGCACATGTTTAGAGATTACTCATGCTTCAAGAGTCTATTCAAAGTTGATAGAGGCCATGTCACCTTTGGTGATAATTCTAAAAGAAAAATCATCGGCCTAGGCTAGATTGGCAATAGTGATTCAGTTTTGATTGGTAAAGTTTTATTTTTTGATGGACTTAAGTATAACCTGTTATGTATTTCTCAATTATGTGATGATGGCTTTAATGTGAAATTTGAAAATGATTCTTGTAATGTTTTTAACTCTAAAAATGTTTTAGTATTTTCTGATTTAATAAATGAAAATGTTTATGTTTTTGATCTGAACTCTTTAGCTAAGAAAAATGTCACATGTTTAAATGCTTTTCATAAAGAATCTTGGCTATGGAACAAGAGATTAGTACACTGCAACATCTATTCACTTAAAAAATTGACTAGGAAGAACTTAGTTAGAGACCTAACCAAACTTGAATTCCCAAATGAAAAATTTTGTAATCCCTATCAAAAGGGAATGAAATATAAAGATTCTTTTAAATCAAAGAAAGAAGTTTCAACTTCCCAACCTCTCCAGTTGGTTCACATGAACTTGTTTGGAACTTCTAGATTTTCTAGTTTAAATGGGAAGCACTATGTCTATGTCCTAGTAGATGACTTTTCTAGATACACTTGGGGTATACTTCTTTGCACACAAAAGTGATGCTTGTTCTTACTTTATTAAATACTCCAAGTCTGTAGAAAACCTTAGCAGACTTAAGCTTAAAACCCTGAGAAGTGATCATGGCTGTGAGTTTAAAAATCATGAGTTTGAATCTTATTTCTCATGAAATGGCTATAGTCACAACTTTTCTTCTCCTAGGACACCTCAGCAGAATGGTGTAGTAGAAAGAAGAAATAGAACACTTCAAGAAATAACAAGAACTATGCTTAATGAGTATGACCTGTCTATTTATTTTTGGTCTGAAGCTGTGAATACAGCTTGTAATATTATTAATAGAGTCTTAATTAGACCTGTTCTCAGGAAGACCCCATATGAACTATGTAATAATAGAAAAACCAAAGTTAGTTACTTAAGAGTCTTTGTCTTCAATGTTTTTTATTCTCAATACAAAGGATAATCTGGACAAGTTTTCTTCTAAGAGTGATGAAGGAATTTTTCTGGGTTATTCTTTAACTAGAAAATCCTATAGAGTCTTTAACAAAAGGAATAAATGTGTGGAAGAATCTATTCAAATCAAGTTTGATGAAACTGATCTAGATGAGTCTAAAACCTATCTTGAAAATCTTGAAGAAGATTTCACTGTTCTGAACCTTAGTGATAAAACTAAACCACCTGCTATAAAAATATCTAGTTCTGGACATATTCTAGAATATGCTACTGTAGAACCTAAACTTAGAGATGAACCAGAAATTTCTAGTCCTACCTTTACTAGATCAACTAGGATTCTAGAGAATCATCCTTTAGGTGCTGTTTTTCGTAATCTTAATAGAGGGACACAGACTAGAGCTTCTCAAAGAAACTAGGTTGAACATCAAGACTTTCTTTCATAGCTAGAAAATAAAAACATTGATGATGCTATCAATGATGAATTTTGGGTAATGGCTATGCAAGAAGAGTTAAATGAATTTGAAAGAAACAATGTCTGGGAATTATTTGACAGACCCAAGGACACTTTGACAATTGGCACTAAATGGGTTTTTAGAAAAAAAGTTGAGGAATCAGGAAACATAGTTAGAAACAAAGCTAGGCTAGTTGCACAAGGATATAGTCAAGATTATGGTATAGACTATGAGGAAACCTTTTCAACTGTAGCCATATTAGAAGCCATTAAGATCTTACTTGCCTATACTGCTCATTTAAATTTCAAGTTATATCAAATGGATGTCAAAAGTACTTTTCTAAATGGTTTTATAACTGAAGATGTTTTTGTTGAACAACCACCTGAATTTACTAATCCTCATTTTCCAAATCATGTTTTTAAACTTTATAAAGCTTTATATGGTTTAAAACAAGATCCAAGAGCTCGGTTTGATAAGCATAGTAATTTTCTTATTTCAAAAAGTTTTACTAAAGGGATTGATGATCAAACTCTTTTTATTAAAAGAATTTCTAATGATGTTTTAATAGTAAAAATCTATTTTGATGATATTATTTTTGGATCTTCTAAACATTCCTTATGTATTTATTTATCAAAGAGTTTGAAAAATGACTTTGAAATGAGTTTAATGGGACAACTTAAATATTTTCTTGGATTTCAAGTTTTTCAAAATGAAATGGTATTATTTTGAATCAATGTAAATATATGTTGGATCTTTTAAAACGTTTTGGTTTGGCTAATATTAAGGAAAGTGATACTCTTATGAGTACGATCTGTAAATTGGATGCAGATGAAGCTGGGAAACCGTGGGATGAAACCAATTATTGAGGTATGATTGGAAGCATACTTTACCTTACTGCTAGTCGACCAAATATTATGTTTAGTGTGTGTATGTGTGAAAGATTTCAAGATAATCCAAAATAATCTCGTTTACTTGCTGTTAAAAGAATTTTTAGGTATCTTAAACACCATGTAAACATGGGTTTGTTTTACCCAAAAGGACAATCCTTTGAGTTAATTAGTTATTCAGATTCTAACTTTGCCGGATTAAAGTTCGATAGAAAAAGCACGTCTGGAACATGTCATTTATTGGAAAAATCCTTAGTATCTTGGTGTAGTAAAAAATCAGAATTCTGTAGCTTTGTCCACTGCCGAAGCAGAGTATATAGCTGCTGGTAGTTGCTGTGCACAAATTCTGTGGAGGAAACACACTCTTCTGGAATATGTATATGATTTTAAGCACGTTTCTATCAATTGTGACAACACTAGTTCCATAAAAATTTCGAAGAACCCTATATCTCACTCTAGGACCAAACAAATTGATGTAAGGCACCATTTCTTGAGATATTATTACCAAAAGGGTGATATTACTCTTGAATTTATATGTACTGAACATCAATTAGATGACATTTTCAACAAAACTTTGAGTTCGGATAGGTTAAGTTACATTAGACATGAGTTGGGAATGATTAACCTTGATTGGTAGCTATCTCACCGATGTAATACCTCACCGATGTGATACCTCACCGATGATACCTCACCGATGTGATACCTCACCGATAATACCTCACTGATGTGATACCTCACCAATGTGATACCTCACCGATGTAATACCTCAGCGATGTGATACCTCACCGATGTGATACCTCACCGATGTGATACCTCGCCAATGATACCACACCGATGTAACCTCACTGATGTAACCTCACTGATGGACCTTTATGATAGTAATTCTCACTGATAAACCCTACCGATGAGTGCCATGTTTTAAATTTCTGTCTGCCGCCAGAATCTGAATCGTTTTTACTTTATTTCTTTTTATTTATTTATTTTATGATTCCTAAATGAAAAAACAATGTCCTAGATAATTCTCAATCCACTGAGCCTCAAATCCATTACCCTAAAACCTTATCTCCTGAATCTCTCGAAAACCCTAAATCCCTTGAACTAGAGATAGCAAAAACCAAACTTCCTACCATTAGAGATGACTCTGATGAGCCGAAAGAAAAGAAGTAGATGTCCGAGTCAGAAGAAAGTGGTAGTGTTGGTAGATCTATGTCGGGTAGGCGACCAGTGAATCCTCATTTTCAGAATAGAGTTATTGTGATTGAAAAAGAGTTGTGCGTGGAATGGTTGTTTCCCAGCAATTCGTTAGTGCTCGAAGTGATGGAAGATCAAAAGTGGTTAGATTTATTTTCAAACAACAATGGCCCCTACTATCCAAAGCTAGTGAAACAATTTTATGAGTTTGTAAGCTTTGAGAAATCAGAAGATGAGAACTGAGCGACTTCTTTTGTGAATGGAAATGAGATGCCTTTTTCATCAATTGAGTGGGATGAATTCTTGAAGGTTCCACATGAAGGTGTATCTGGATATGTCTCGAAAGCTATGCCACTTACAAGTGATATATTCTATTATGAGACTACCTTGGAGGAGCTCACTGGTGATAGAAATCAAATACAAGAAGTGGCTACTGAAATGGATGGAGAGAATAGATTGTTGTTCAAATTTGTTCAGCATGTCTTAATTGCAAGGAGAGGAGACTTTGTGAATCTAAGATATCAGCATATCTATCTCCTGAATCTCTTGAGACATTGTGTAAAAGTGAATCTGTGCAGATTGTTGATGATTCAAATGGAATAAATGACAAGGAAAAAAATAAAAGACTAATTCCCTATTCTTTTCCAGGTTTATCTCAGTGATGATCAAAGTGAAAGGGGTAACTGAGTCTCAAAATGAGACAGTGGTAGTAAGGAATAATTTTTTTTATCACAACCACTGTTTTCAAATACATGATGATAAACTGGAACCCATGGAGAGGAGAATTGGTTAATGATGACCAGAAGGTGTATGATAAATTCAATTCTTTGAATCATCCTTAAAGACTTAAGGATGAGAAGGATCCAGGTCTAGGACCTGACGAAGAAGAGCCTGATTACAGTGATGAAACTAAAGAAGAAGAGACTTCTTTGAATGATAGAAGAGATCCGAACTTACCTCCAAGTCCTGCTACTGAAATTGTATCTTCCAAAAAGGAAACCTTAGTAGAAGAAGAGACACCTACTGATAAGGAATACTAGACATCCCCTGATCATAAAGAAGAAAAGGATAATGAATCTGAAGCCTCTAATTATATCTGCTTAAGTCTGAGTCCATTGATTGGAATCTCAGTTGTGCTTGTTAAGGATGTGTTAGGAGAAATGGAAGAAGCTGTACCTAATCCAGAGGACCCTCCTGTTTTTGCAGAGAAAGAATTGATAGTAGAAGATTCCTCTAAGGAAGAAAGACCTACTGAGAATGTTTTTTCTATACATGGGAATGCACACAGTGAGGGGGAGTATCAAAACAATTTTGGAAGTGTGACAGTGGCTGTTGATATTGAGGACTGGGCGGAAGACCCAGGTTTTTTTGTTTGTGGATTAGACTATACTGATTCTGAAAATGAGGCATCCCTCAATAGGCCAAAGATTGTTTATGATGTTAGACTGAGTTGTTACCTGAATATGTGGTCAGAATGCATGACCTGGATATTTTGAAGAAAAATATTAAGGACAGTTTTTTGGAAGATACAAAGAAGATGGAAGCTTCACTAGTGTCTTCAATCCAATCGATTATGACTGACTCAGTGGCCATAATAGCAACTGAAGGAGCACCTGTTCTAATTGCTCGTGCTGATATGATCACTAGGGATGACCTTGAATCCTTAAAGGATGAGCTGAAGCAGTCATTTAATGCTTCTTTTGCAAAGCTGAATCACTTCTTTGTTGAAGATATGAGCAATTTGGAAAAATATTTTGAACTCTCTCTCAGTTTTAATTTTTCAACCTTTGTGGACGAAATAGTGGAAGAAGTTACAGACTGCCAGACTCAAGTTTCTAGACTGGAAGTAGATGTCGAATCTTAAAAGAAATCTGTTATCTCTTTAGACTCTTACATGAGTTAAAAATCCCAAGAAGACAAGGACATAGCCTCTGTCAAATGTGTTGTGAGCCAGATGGTATCAGTGTTCGAAGGTTTTAAAACTTCCATGAAAGATCATATTAAAACCCAGGATTACCAAGTCCAAAATCTTATTATTGGGTTGACCAAGAACATCAAGGAAACCAAATCTTTCTCTGTTGGTTCTGTTTCTTCTAAACCCTCAGTGGATTTGAATCAGATTTGAGCTGTGATGAAGTAGGAGATTTGTTCAGCATCAACCAGTGGCTCTGTGGACTCATCCGACCTGAAAAAAGTTGTGATTTCTACTATAGATTCAGTTATAGAAATAATGAAGATAGTCCAAGACTATATGAGAGAAACTTATACCTCTCAGAAATAAGTAAAAGAAAATGTAGACCCCTATTTCAAAAAAGTTTACACCAAGCATCAACTCAACAATCATTTCAAACTTCTATTAGAAAACATAAAGTTACCTCTTCTCAATCAAGAATTCAGAGAGCAAGTCAGCAAATTAAGGGAATTGACTCCAGCCTTGGACAAATTCATGGAAAACATGGATGATTTCATATCTGCTATGTAGAGAGGAGGAGGAATAATTATGGATTTCAGAAATCTTTCGCTGCCTTTCCTGCATGTCGATTCTAGGCCAGTGATTGTACCTCCCACCTTACCTGCCTCTACCTCTACTTCTTCTCCTGTTTATGTGACTCCAGCCCAAGCCATTCGAATACTTACACCTATGATCACTCAATGAACAACTCAGTATAGGCCAGGCACAGTTTCTATGGCTCAACCCCCTATGATCATTTCTGGAATTCCTAAGCCTTCACCAACATCCACCAAGTCTGAATCCTCTTCTGAACCAAAGGACAAATTTCACATTGAGGATGTGGATTGCACAGGTGGCTAAGATTTTTTATAGGAATCCCTTGTATTCTGTTTTCTTTATATGTACCCTTCTTGCAACATATAATCCAATTGGCTTTCATTTATTTCTCTTTTTGTTCCTTTTTCTATTTCTTGTTTCCCACTTTTTGATTATCACAAAGGGGGAGAAATATAATCTAACTCTCAAAGAGGGAGAAATATTCTCAAAGGGGGAGAAATATTATCTATGGAAGAGCTACCATGATTTTCCCCTCTAATATCATTGCATTTAATTCTACCTCAGATACATTTTGTTCTATAACATACTATTTTCTCTGAGATAATTGCATTTAATGATATATCCTCTGATACAACTACTCATTGTTTTAAAACTATAATATCATAAGTTGTGATTATCAAAAAGGGGGAGATTGTTGAACTCACCTATTTTGACAATCCCAATTATGCTTTCACATACTTTGATAATCCCAATTAATGTTTATCTATATTATAATTCGCTAAATCTATGATATTCTATTATCAAGATGAAAATAATAAGAAAATAATCCTTAAAATATGTTAATCAATGTTTATCCATGTTTGTATGAGTTCTGAGGTAATTCTAACCCAGTCGGATATGTTTTGCATCAAACAGATAAGTATTAGTCACTGATATACATATAGCTACTGATATAGAGATACCGGTACTTAGTCTACCGATAGACTTAGTCTACTGATAAACAGAGTCACCGATAAGCTAAGGTCACCGATACGAAAAGCTACCGATATGTACAAGTCCACCGGTAAGCATAGAACAAGCTACCGATATAGAGTTACCAATAGAACAAGTCTTTCAGTAGTACATAATGATGCTACCGATATGCATAAGTATATCGATACACATAATCACTGGAATTAAGTAGATCTACTGACAGACTAGAGATACTGATAGACCAAGAGCTACCAATAGACAAAGTCACTGATAGAACAAGGCCACAGATGCATATAGCTACCAATAGAACATGTCTACCGAGCTACTGAGAGAGTAAGTATACTGATAGAATGAGATACTGATATGTACAGAGCTACCGATACATAGTGTAAGAGCTACCGATATCAAGATCTACCGATACAAGTGCAAAGAGATACCGATACTAATTCAAAGAGCTACCGATGGAAGGTCACTGCTACACGAAGTCCACCATACACATCTACTAATAGAAGGGTACTAATAATTGACCAACCAATCAAACTCTATATTCTAAATACTATTTATTTATTAAGGTAACTGTTATATTTGATGTTTTTAATGGATTTAATGTTATTTAATGATTTCTGTTTCCATGTCAAGGAACCGTACCTAGTACCCCTGCAAAAAGTAATAATTCCTTTTTGCTGGAGCTGAAAGCTATAAAATGGAAGATAAAGACCTAGAAAAAAAAGAAGAAGTGAACACAGAGATCAAATGAAAGAGAGAGAATCAAGGAACTAAGAAGGCACACGAAGGGTGAAAAAGAAAAAGGATCGATAACATTCAAACATTGTTCATACACACAAGGCTACAACCATACTCCAAGAACACTGGACATAAACAAAGCCACTCATTTCTAGAAGAGAACACAAGCTGCATCTTGAGTGAATAACTACAACAAACACTTCATGCACTCAGGCTGATAAGCTGAATCTAGAACCAAGGAAGAAAATGACACTCTGTTATTTAGACAAAAACTAGAGAAGGACATAGAAGTGTTTCTAACCAATCAAACCAGTCCAGAGCTGCACTTCCAATCACTGGAGGTTCTCTAAACTCATTCACACTTACGTTAGTGATTATTTCATTTAAATTTCAAGCAGTGTGTGTACCCTATTTATTTTTCCACACACACTGTCTCCTGAGCTAAGATGGAGGATTATAAAATCCTCATTCAAACTCTGTTAACTCCCTTGTATCCCACTGTGGATAGTGGTAGAGGTCGAGTATGACCTGGACAGCTGTGAGCTATTGTCTTTGTTTTCCCACGTAGAACTATGGCAGAGGTCTTTGGACCTGGTACTATTGCTTACCCCGATCCAGGGTGTGGATTAACTTATATAAAATGTTGAGAGGACTAAGTCTCGGCTTGAGACTAAACCTCTTGGTTACATCTGCTGTGCTTTTTAGTTTAAGTCATAAGTATACTATATATATATTTCATATTCCACTGCTAACTACTTTGAAACATAATTTGTTTTAAAGTTACTTTGATAGTTAAATTATCATGTCTTTATACTTATTTAAAACCAGTAAGTTAGTTTCAAAAGTCAGTTTAATCTTTAGATTAAATTAACTGAGACCTAATCAATCTTTGAGAAACTAATAAAACATTTACACTCTTTATAAATTCACTACAGTTTAAGTTTGTTTTTAAATAGGGGGATTTTAAGAGAAATATTTTTAACAGAAATTTTAATTGGAACTCAATTCACCCCCCCTCTTGAGTGTCCACTCTGACCAACACCATATATTTACTTTCTCTATTTGGATTTTGATTATGTGTTGATGAAGTCTTTATGTAACCCAGTTCTTGTCTATCAGTTATTCTATGAAAACATGATGAATGCATTTATTTTTATTAATCATAATTATATATGTATTTCATTATGTGAACGTAGGATCCATATTATATAACCCAATAATACATTAAATATTAATAAATGTATAGTTATATAAAATAAACAATAATGGAGAGTTACCTATGTTAAATAAGAGACTCATTCCACTATGATATTCTTCAATGTGATCATTGACAAAGGAAATACTGTAATGTGGAGCCAGCCCAATCCACAATGAGACATTTTCCACTAAAACAGTCTTTATAGTTAGCCTTGAATAGAGATATTATTTTTTATACTTATGTATATGGTATATATATTTTTATTCTTTTTATTATAACTTATCATGTATCTATAATTATTATTGATGAATCCAAACTCTAATGACTTATATATTTTGTTATGGAAAAGTTTATACAATGAATCATGATTAATTACATTAGAACAGTTGGTTAACAGATTCATAAATTATGATCATGTTATCATCCCCTTATTCATAACTTGAACATAGATATATCTATTTATTTATATCTCATATATTTACCTTTACTATGTATTTAATCTTAGCATTTATTCTATTTCTATTCCCTTTGTAATGAATAATATTTTTAAATAGGATATCTGTAAGATAGTTACATTAGGATAAAAACAGTGTGATATATATTGGTGGTCTCTCACAAATGATGTTGAATATATATCTAGTATTAAGAGGAACTAAAGGATTATGGTTTTAGGGAATGTATTATTTTTAAATGTATTAAATTTTCATCTATAATTATGTAATATGTATTTTTGGTGTGATTTGGTCACATTTTTTAACGAGAAGATGTTGTCACTTAATATATATCCTGCATTGTTGATCAAAAATATTATGAACTGAGTATGTAACATGAAATTTATTTGAAAAAAACATAGATCATATCCTACCATGGTGATTCTTATAATGGATGATGGGTAAGGTGGGGATCATCGAAGGCTAGACTCAATCTCAATACAGATATAGGATGAGACTACGGAACTATGGGTTGTGCAGTCATAATCAATGATAATAGGTGTTTCATGGTTATTTTGTTGTCTTACTATTTTTAACTAGGTAACTCACTTATGGTGGAGTTTTGTGCTATGCATAATAGACTCAAATTGTTTAAAATGTAATTTTTTTATTGTATAGGGTAGAATCTAACTCCCCCATGGAGTTTTAATTATTGTTAGGAAAACAATAAAAAAATTATACCGTTAAATAATATGTGATATTGTAAAGAAGGTTACTCAATCAGGATGTGGATACCCTTCATTAGTGGTGTGAAGGGAATATTAGATCTGATATTCTTGCATCACACGGGGCACATGATAACACAATCTAAACCATATATATCCTGGGATGTCATCCATAGGATTTTATATGAAATATATATGGGGAATACCATAGTATTCATACTTTAATTTATCATTTAATTTTGTACTTATCAATTTCACCCTCCACTTATTGAAAATTTCTGTTGGTTTATGAATTATATAAAGTAAACTAGTGATATTGGGGAAGAAACCTTTACTTTTACACCATACACCCTTGAATGTGATTTAACATCCTGAATAATAATCGTAGATATCATAAAAATATATTTCACAAAGTTTTTCAAATCCAATACCATTTAAACCACTAAATAATGAACATTTATTTCCCATAAATTAGTTATTATTATCTATTACCATCATTTTATGTTAGTAATTTTTATTATTTCATACAAGTTTAAAAATGGTGGCATTGATCATCATTTGTGGACATCAATTTCTATAATAATTAATAGTTCAAAGTAGTAGAATAATTTTGTAAAAAATTATTAACTCATTACCATGATAATTTAATGGAGTTTAATATTTTGGTTCAGGAGATTAAAATTCATAATGAGATTTTTTTGGGAAATTTACCAATGGAAAAAAGTTTATTTATAATGAGAAATCATATTTTCACCCATATAAAACCATATTAATTACATAAACTATTCAATAATATTATATATAATAAATAAATATTATTTTCTCACTCATTTATGATTAAATTAGTGAATATATTACATCTTTATTCATATAGGTGGTTAAACCTACACAAATAAGAACATATTATACTAATTAACATTTAAACGTATAGAGTTATTTTACAAAAATATAATTTTATAGAACAATAGTGAGGTTAAAGATACATGATTAAAAAAATTCATGATATTTAAAAATAGTCCGGGTTATGAGGTAATTTATACTAATAAAAATAAAATTGTTCCCATTTATGAAGAAATCATATCTGGAAATATGTGGCATTAGAAAGAGGGATAGAGGACCTCTTCATGGGACTAGAAGATACCAAACATGAAATTCAATATTTTTTTACTAAATTGGGGTTTTCATTCAAGATATACTTCATAGATATAATTTGATTTTAATGGGTTCAGAAGATATCCTTTAATATTTTATAATATAGGTAATTTTGTGGAAACATAAAATAGGTGAGACTGATGATGGAATCATAATGTAGATGGGTTTTCTATAAACAAATTTTTTTTTAAAATGTTTAATTTTATCACACATTTAATGAAGGAAATATATAGTCCATAAATATCAAAACAATATTGAAAATTCATGTTTTTTCATTTTACCCATTTTAACCTTATTTAATTACATACCATCATACATATCTTTTTACAAAAAATATTACATGAAATATCTTATATAATATCAGTGAACATATTTAAAAAATGAAATCCATTTTATTAAACTAAATTTCTAAAATTTAAATGAATTTATTTTAAATTATAATGAAATAATGTAAAACATAATTTTTATAATACTATATATTAAAAAAGTAATTTATTTATATTATATAATAAGAAGTAATTATTTAATAAATGATAATTTATTTGATTCTATAAATATACTATTTATTTCATTAAATAATGTAATAGAAATAAAATAATTTCTTTCATGGACCAGTCATTCTTTTTGATAAGATAAAAGAAAAAGGAGTTGTTCTTGAGGATGTTCTCCATCCTACAGTTGATGAGAAAGGTCACTTCTATGTCTCTACTTCTGAGAAAAAGTCAAAATCTTATGTTGCCATCTTTTTTGAAGAGGAAAATCTGCAAAATGTTGATACTCAATATCAAGGAAAATGTGCTGATTTACAGCAAATTCAATTTTTTTTCTCCTCAATTTTGAGGTCATGTTGATAACTCCAAATATGGGAAAGAGACGAAATGTGTTTCTCAAAGTGAATCTCATCATCCACCTTTAAATGATGAAATTGTTTATTTAGATATTCAAAAGTGTAAGAAAATATTATAATCTATCTCTCCTATAGTTTCTAATCCTGGACTTGCTTCTTCAAAACACAATATGGATAGTGACAGCTTTCAGCTTGTTTCTTACAAGAAGAAAAATTATTCAACTATATTGACTGTAGGAAACCCTTCCTTTGTTCAATATGTTGATTATGATTCTAATATGAATTATACCACTCAGGGATATCCTGATGGGACTCAAGAGATCTTTGTCCATGCTACTTTAGTTGAGGGGGTTGCTTCTCCTGGAAAATGAGAGGAGCAAGAAGATAGTAATGATTCTGATATCACTGATGATGAGACACTTTTAGAAAGGCTACAAGCACTTCCTACTACGATAGGAAGATCAAGAGGCCAGGGTTGGGCTCGAGGAAGGGAAGAATGGCATGTAATTCAAGGTGAAGAGAAAAAGCTAACGGCCAAATTAATGAAAAAGATAGGTAGATAGTTTTATGCAATGGGGTTTTCCATGTTTCCTCTTATATTTTTGTATACCCACTTTTGGTTTCTTTTTAATTTAAGAGGCCCTTCCTCCACCTTTGAAAAAACATAAGTTTTTATGTTAAATTAATGTGTATTACACATAATAAATCAAATTTTATAGAAGAAAATTCTCATTGACCAGGAATCAAGAAGTTTTTATTTGATATAATGGTTAGTAATGTTTTTATTTTAGTAATTAGTGCATAAATTTTATCAAACTATTTTCATTACATTTTTCATTAAAGGTATCAAATTGGATAAAAATATATATTTTTTACATACAATAATCTCTTTGAAATTGCTGATATTATCATAAATGAATTATGTTT
This sequence comes from Viscum album, assembly GCA_963277665.1. Classification (NCBI taxonomy): domain Eukaryota; kingdom Viridiplantae; phylum Streptophyta; class Magnoliopsida; order Santalales; family Viscaceae; genus Viscum; species Viscum album. The sequence goes on along the minus strand of OY728119.1, from coordinate 761,316,073 downwards.
TTTATTTTATTATATAATTTATTGTTTAATGTTAATTAAATGTAAAATATATTTTTTGTAATAAATTATTCATTAATAATTATAAAATAGTCAATATATCTATTGGGTATATATTTATCATTGCAAAAATATCCTATGATTTCATACACAACAAAAAGATAATAAGAGTATTTATATTCGGTATCAATATTTATAATTCTACCTACATTTCCAAAATTCATACATATCATTTTTTTTCTATATAAAAATTTATTTTACATTTCAATGGTTTTTCCTTATTTGTATAGTTTCAATTTGTGCTATGATCATCAAGGATTTCCAAGAGGATGAATATTTACTATTTTTTGACTTGTTATTCACTTTTGGTTTTCTTCGACTTGTAGGTTTCATAATTATGTAACAAATTTGTCTCTCCTAAATTATTAATTTTTATATTTTATTTTAATATTTATTCATAATTAAATATATCATTTTTTACATCAGTTTGATATTAAATTTGAGACTTCTAATTAAATGTATTATTGGGAAAAATAATTTCGTGTATTTAACTCTCCCTCCATAAAAATATTTTACATTAAAAATATAATTATGTATATAAAAGAAGATGTTGGTAATATTCCAACCTTATGACTTCAACATCATAATTTTCTTCCAAAAATATATTAGTCTTCTATATTACAACAACATGGTGAGTTGTCATGTATTTTTACATTATCTCTATAATAAAAATATACAACCATATTGTTCCATAGTAGATATGTCATCTTCCAGTTGTAAAATTGTTGAGTTCAATAAATGTAATTAATTATGTATATACATACATAAGAGTGATACTAGTCACCTATCATTTACTTGTGATTGGTTTTTTGGAATCAGTTTGGTGAGTGCAATCCCTCTAATAAACCCATGTGTGTGCATTGATTACATTATATGTGTAAAATTTTATATATACAAGCATTTATTCTTACTAGTATTCTGTGGAAACTTCTCCATCCACTATTTACATGGCAATTCCCTTATGTTATGTGATGTATCAAAAGATTATAGTAGTTCCAAACTATAAATAAATTTTCAATATACTATGATTATACTATTTAATATATCCATTATGATATAAATACATCTAATTTAAGGGATAAACTTGATTTTTGGCAAAGAGGTGTTGGGGTTTAACAACAATTGAGAGTTATTTTCATGAAGTTTTCACCTAGTGATCTTGAATAGATGTGATCAAAAAGACTAATCCACTAAGAGGAATAACACATATTTTGGGTATCATTTGATTCTCTATTCTACAAACATGTGTATTGGTCTACTAAACAAATATTGTTATCAATGGTTACCATTTGATGATGTACATTGATTTATGGAAGAAACTATATCATTAAATTCAAGGTGATGTAGCTTGTGTTGTCTGAGTTATTTTTGGTATGGTATTATATGAATGGTCAATATAGAATTAGTCACTTTTGAGAAAAGGAAGTGAAATCTTGTGTGCCCAGGTTGACTAGAATAGTAGTACATTCCTTAAATCTATGTCCATAGTACGAGAGGGTAAATTCATCCATTAAGATCATGAAATATATAAAACATCCCATGGATATTGGAATCATTTTCTTTATTTTTTAATGAGATATCATGAGACAAAGAGATTATATTACACCGTGAGTTAATAGGATTTAGTCATAGTTATGACATTAATTATCTCCTTAGGGCCACTTTTGGTTTCTGTAATCCACTCTTGTACTATCAGTAGGACTCACAGGTGTAATCATAAGGACATATATGGTCAAAAAATAACTTTACAACAAATTCAACCTATTTATATGAATATGAGATTAAGAAGAAGTGGTATCCATGAGTGGTGGCCAATAAATTTCAGAGTGTGAATGATACATGTAAACAATAATTCCATAATAATATTGTAGATTAATTTAATAATTATTGTATTTATTTCTAATGATATCCACAAGTTCAAGGATCAGATAAGTTAATTACAGAAAATATAATTAAAAAAGAAACTTGATCAGCATTCATGAAAATATTAAGGGAGGAGAGGGAAATTTTAATGGGTCATATTTTATTGTTAAACATGGAAAAGTGTTTTATGTTGGTGATAAAATTTTCATGAAAAGTATGCCATGTTTAATCATTTATATGACTGTGCAAGGGTATAAAATGAAGGTTATAACATCCCACGGACCAAGGTTAAATTTTAGAATGTAAAGCCAATGAATATGTAAGTTGTAGACTCAATAATAGTGATCTCCTTTTTAAATAAATTTTGATCTTTCCAAACCTCCCTTTCAAATTTCAGAGTGATAAAACAAAAAAAGGAATAATTTTCAATTTATCCCAATATCTTGATCAAGTCTATGTTCTTCATGTGATCGAAGGAACATTGTGAAGATTTTTAATTTCATAAAGGAGCACGAACAAATTATTTATTTGAGATCCAAGAGATATGGTAAATTTTTATATGATATAGTGGATTATTTTTTGTTCAATTTCAGCCACAACAAGATGAAGGTGGGAGAGTCAAATTATTTATTTAAAATGAAAAGTATCAATTCATTGTTCTGTTTGATATTATTTTTCTTGTGTAAATAGAAAAAATTTGACCCCTTATGGAATATGGAAATGATTTATTATGTATTTAGTAACTTAATCATAAATTTGGACCAAAATTATTAAATTTTAAAAATTTCAAGCTTATATTCTACCTTGAGTTCCATGAATATGTATCAGATTTAATTTTCAATTATTTAAGTTGAAAAACATAAAAATTTAAATTATTTCTTATAATATTCTAAGTGATGATTTTCATACAATTTCAATAGACCACATAAATCATCAATGTGTGTTTTATGGATAATATATGAGTGATTTAAAATCTATCGGTTTTCCATATAAATTTTTTGGCACTGATTTCTAAAATAGGACATAGATTGTCACATTTGAGCAACCCAAATGCATATGTTGACACTATAAATGATCCTGAAAATCCTAAGGGTATTGTGCGCAAGATTTAGTGCATGTGTGTAAGTCCACTGGACGCACTTAATCCTCCTATGCACCAAAGGTGAAGTCAAACAGTACTCTTATTCTCAAGTATCTGAAAATAGTAAAGGCGAATGCATGGAATAAATTTGGTTGAAATGCCAGGGTGACCTGCGTGTAATGGTAATTTTCACCTAATGTAATGTCAAACAACCACTTCCATATCGACCGCCCTGCAAGCCGCTACTGATATTTTCACCTATAAATGAAGGGGTACCTCCTCCATTGAGGATAATGCTCTCGAAGTTTAATTGTTGTTCTCTTGCACATTTTATAACCCCTTCCATGGCCGCAATAGATTCATATGATGTCATGGTACTTGATCTTGTCCAACAAGCCCCCCTTGGGTCTCCCTTTGGGAGTTTCCACTTGGTCTTTACACTCATCCATTTCGATTTTTACTATGTCTAGTGCGTGAAAAATATCCCTCTTGTGAAAATATTTTCCCTTATGTAATACATATTTCACTTGGACCCCCTTCCTCTTATGTGAAATTATTAAATCCTTTGTGCACCACTTTTACTCTATAAATTTTCCTTGTTATAACGTAGAATGATTGATCTCTTGTTGGTTGTACTGTCCCTATTTTTCATTCACATCTTTTATGCAGCCTTCCAGGCTTGTGCGCAATGATTTCTTAGTCCCCCAATCGGTGCACCAGATTGTGTTTCCATGCCTTATGGTTCTTCTCAAAGGAAAAAATTGATATTTTTTCTACTCATAGTGATGAAAATTTGGGCCCCTTAAGTGACCACTCCTACACCTCACCCCCTTCAGACATTTATTATGCCTTCCATCCACCATGTGTGGGTTAGTAGAAGTTATGTAAGTCCAAGGGATGAGGATGGAGTCCTCATCATTTAAGATGAAGGACATTAAACTTCCAAGAACCCTTGTCCCAATAAAATAATGTTAAAATGTGAGTTTATGCAAGCATGGATATCTTTGGTAGAATCAAAGGAGAATGATAATAAGTTCTCTACCTCTTCTCTTTCACTTTGAGCTTTGTTTCCATGTGCTCCTCATGCAATCTTCACGTAATCCATGACACACTCTGATTGGGTGTTCCCTGTAAAATGGTCGTATATTCCTTATACATAGGGACACCCTCCTCATCCTTCCCTCTTGGGATATGTACCAATATCCATCTCAATTGGTCAACAACGACACATAATCCCCACACCATCCTTCGTGGTTTCAAACTTCATGACGTATTAGTCTGGTCTACATCTATCTCTTGTTTATCACCCTGATCATGATTCACTTGTGTTTATAGTTTAACAGTAACCAAGAGACTTCTTTGGTACACTCACCATGTGTAAGTCCCATGCACCTTGTTCCACATGATGTTAAATAACATCTTACTGAACTACATGGTCTTTAATCCATGTCATCTAATTTGGGTACACTGGAAGCCTCTCTATTGTTCAAGCCCCTAAATCCTAATACACCAACTATTCTGTGCATTTCACGCCAGTTTACCTTCTTATAACATGACACTGAACTTCATTCCCCACCAAATAATGCAGGTTTTTATTCCCAATCACTAGGATACAAATAAATCCTCGTTGAGGTCAAACCCCAAGATATGGTAAAATTTGGTGCTCCCTCCTTGGGATGTACACTCGCGATGCGACACATTCCCTTTTTGGATGAATCCCATGGATCTGCCTCCCTGAAGTGTTATGATCCACATGGGTAGATTCCAATGCCTAATCCCCTACACAATTCATACTCCTCCAACCAAGATGCCCACTCTTGTTATTGGATACTAACCATGTGTAATCCCCAACCGCGTCTTCGGGTTGTAGTCCTTTTTTGTACACCCTGATTCTATGCCACATTTCTGAAATAAATGGACTCTAATTCCCAGCCAATGGGAAACATAGGAATCCTCATTGAATTTTCAATCCCTTTATCCATGTCCCATCCTAGTCCTTCATTTGATCGTTTGTATATCGGGAAGAACATTCCCCAACCCAGGGGTCCTACTTTCTATGGGCCCTATCCAGGCGCTTTATTCTCATCAGCCACCTCCGCGTATGTCTCATCACACCCAAAAAAACCTTTTGGGCATTGATTCCCATCAACTAGGATACATAGGAATACTCCTTGAGGTTTAAGCCTAACATTTTCATCTTTACATTGATCCCACCTCATTCACCCCCATCATTTGAGACATCCTCCACATCCGTCCTGATCTTACCCGGGCTACCACATCTTGGGGACCTCATTCCATTCATAAAAGATGCTAAATATGCATAAGCCTCAAACATTTCTTCCACAGCCTTACCCTGATTATAGTAAGGTCACATATTCTACAATATCGGTAGTGCGAGGGCCACTAACATTGTGTAATCCCAGAATCACCCCATAAAACTATGTGTGTTTTGATCCATTTATTATAAACATAGTATGTAATAATTTTTCATAAGGTTCAATCTCATCCAATGATAAACCTGGATTTCTATTTTTTAGAACCCCCATCTCTGTTCTGCACCTTTTCTGTGTTATGATTAGCCTTAATGTTTTTAAACCTTCCCATTTTGGGACACACCATCTAGGGTCTGTCCTCATATATGTTTGGACACATCCACCTGATAAACCTTCTAGGTTCTCCCTCCTAAGTAAAAATCAATCTGATACACTGTCTCCATTGTTTTGATCAATCTGATACATATCCCTTAGATTTTAAACTCCTTACTACCCCGTGTTAAACAAGGGAAGCCTTGGAAAACATCGTATAAATTCCTCTGGCATAAGATTTCCCATATTCGACCTGGTTTACCATGGGCTTCTGCACCCTCAATGATACTTCTAATAAAGGAGAATTCATGTGTACCATGGTTCTAGTGTTGAGACTTGTCATCTATTATAAATGTGAAGAATTCCTTAACTAAAGGTTTATGCACTAACATGACCCTTAAGAATGTCCTAATAGAATTAGTTTCATTGAAAATCATCCACCAAGAGATGGCACCAAGAAGGGTTTCAAAAAAGACATCTTAACAATTAAGGGTGACCCAGACTTGGTGACGAGTTCCGTGGAGGAATCCATGGAAGGAGGAGATGATATCTCATAAACCCATTTAAATCATGGATAAGACCCTACCAAAGAGGTTATTAATGGATTATACATTTGGAATGTAGGAATGTAGGGAAAATTTAGTATCCATGTTATTGTCATACACACTTAGGTAGAGTGACCTAACAGAAAGAATTGGAAATAGGAATGGTAAACCCACTGTGAAACTTTTCTCCTTTTACCATGAGTATTAGTATTTTTTGAGATATCAGCAGATAATCGCAACACCAGATCTAGACATATGGCACTAGGTCCCACAATAAAAATAGCGGCTCTAGTGCAGAACTCAACAAAATATAGGGTAGTTAATCATTGGGTATTCCATTATGTGACATCGTTAGTGTGGATCATTCTGTCCAGACATGGAATAATAAACAATTCTAGCACACTAGGCACTTATTTTATACATTTTCTTTAAATAGTTGAATATTCATGATTTTTAGTATGCAAGATATAGAAGCACAATCACCTCCCACACACTGAAATAGGGGTAGGGGTAGTGATAATGTATAAATCCCACACAGCTCCACTATAGACACAATGACTTCCACAACCATGGCTACCAGGATCCCACCCCCTTCTAACACACAGAGTTTATCTAGATGAGGGTGATTGATACTGTTATTTGATGATATGAAGAATAAGGTGTCATCCCAAAAAGGGATATTTCTCACCAAGATCTACATGATTCTATGCCTCACTGTCCTGGTGCCCCAAGGGCCGTACAGGAATCTGATACTCCCCACTCTGATGTTCAATAATTTTGGGAGCCTCTCCCCAGAATGAAACCTTGATTCACACCCCTACACTGACGAGGTATGGGATTTTCAATTCATCCCAGCTTCAACTGTCACCTGAGAGCTACCAAGGGGAATCACACCATGTCAGGTCAACACCACCATCTGATCATTCGATCCAAAGAACATGTGGTCTCTACCCTCACATCATCGGCCACTGTTCAACTGACCAAACTACAATATCAACCGCAGGTTTAGGAAGATACCAATCAGAGAGAGTCATTTTGTACATCTTTAGTGGCCCATTATATCACTGTCTCATACCATCATATCCTTATTCTTTAAGATCAGGGTAACATCTTTGCTCAATGGTGATTGAGACCCCTGCCACACTATGTGCAGGCTCGTCTGACTCTTCCAGTCTCCAGCATTAGAATTAGTTATTGTGGGCCAACTCATGACATCTAGATCAAGTATGTAGGTCCTTCCCATACCATCTTTTTTTGTAATAGTTGTCTTCCCCTCTATCACATCCATTACGAAGGACATCCCCGTACCATCTCCAGTTGAAGAGAAGGTCCTCCCCACCCTGTTGATGTCAAACATGGAGGTCCTATCCTTTCTCATGATCCTTAGTACGTAAAATTTCCCCATATTTCAGGTTATCAATATGAGGGTCCTCTTCTCCCCATCACCCATCAGCATAGAGGTCCTCCCTGTGTCCATTTTTATCTGTATGAAAGCACTCTGCATACCACCACTACCAGTAGGTGCGACAGTCATTCTCATGCCCTAGGGGGACGACATAGAGGCCCTCCCCATTTCATTACCAACACCCCCAACCATGGAGGTTCCCTCATTCATCTCGAACCCAACATTCGGGTCCTCTTCAAATCCAATTTCTCCCACATGGATATTCAAACAATGTCCTTTTTTGCATATGCCTAGGTGCTCCTTGAACCCCATTGCACCAAATCAGAGGTCCTCCTCACTCCCTCACCCAACATAGAGGTCCTACCTATGTTCCTCCCAAATCTAGTAGAAGTCCTCCTCACTCCAGAACCATCCCAAATATATTTCTTCCCTATGTCAAATATTTACCCTACCCTATGGTATTGTCCTGAGGTAGAAGGGTGAAATGTCGCAGCCAAAGGAACAATCATCTGCATCACTAGATCATTTTCAATACATTATGATTTTTAAACTCTAAAGCGGAGTTTGATTCAATGATAGAGCCTTAAACTCAATCTACTCCATCAGATTATGGAATAGAAACTAGGCATGTTAGCTTTGTGCTTCTAGAATGTGAAATGCAATAGATCCTCGAGGCCCTTCACAGGTACATGTAGAAGGAGTAATATATATCTCATTTTGAGGGTATTTCCATGAAGTCCTCTATATGATCACTAGGATAATTCTCTACCTCAAAACAGGAATATAGAGAGTTGTTTTGGGGATTGGTAGATAATGAGAACACCCTATATTTTTCACCAGAAGTCACCACCATTAGACAGGAAGTGATGGTTAGCACTCCATTATATAGGGATGTGATGACATCATCTGTACCACCCTTGAGAGTTGATCTAGTATGTAGAGGGGTGTCATCCATCATTGTGTTCTCTCCACTTTCTCTTCTTCCACTACAATAGTCCACATCAGTACCATTTCATGTTCCTCACCCACCCCTATTTGAAGAATGGGGAAAATAAGTTCTAGATCACTCTTCCGAACAAAGGATTTTGTGGGACATTATCACAGTGGACCATCTTCCATAGATGTTTTGGCCGATCAATTCTTTAGATATCAGTATTCTGAAGCTTCGCATCCAGCAGGTAGTCAAGTGTATTTTCTAAACATTGGGGATGATTCACTTCTATCTCTATCATCATCAGTTATGTCATCCAAAAAATTATGGAATATTATGATGACATTGGCCAACAATGCCACCTGGTTGAGTTAATCATGCTTAATGTGGATCAGCACCATGCATCAATCAACTATCATTATACTATTCATCAAAGATTCATTCATAGAGTAACTGTGCTCTACAAAAAAAATATGAATATATGTCTCCACATTCCTAGATCTGTGAATGTGGGATCTATACTTATCTTCACTCCAGTCCTATCCTACAACAACTTGGTTTGTTGGGTGATATCCAGGATATCCCCACAGGCATTTTCATAGTGAAAATGAATGAATAAACAAATAAAAAATCCTAGATATTACTCATTAAATAAAACCTACCCCTTGGGAAAGTACCACCTCTATTGGATCCCCCGGTCATGGTTACACGCTTGTAGAGACACTTGATCGGCCTTGTTGGGCCCCAATAGTCATTACCTTTTAGTCGAGACCCCAAAAAGGTTATGGGACCCCCTAGGAATATAAAAACTTATGAACCATAGGTATTAGTGTAAAATATGGAGGATGGACTTGAAAATACTACGTTCCTCCAACATCTCACAAAACAAAAAAGGGTCATTAAGGATCTCATTATCGATAATGTAGCAGAATGACATCCAAAGTATGGTGATCCCTGATATTAACCCAGACATCCCATACCAAGGTAGAAAGGGTAGGTACATGTTACACTTAGTGAGTTTCCCCCATTGATCTAAAAAAACATGTATATAGTGATAGAATAGAGGTCAGAGTCTAAGGAAAACGTCTACGGTATGCATCACCAAATCTACCCTTACAGTGTGAGAATTTTATCAATGACCCAAATACATTGGTCATTCATCTAGTGTCCCCGCAAGCTACACTACATATAATCCCACTAGCTAATCCTCGAGTCATTCCATCAGCCACTTCATGATCCATTATTCCCACCTATCATGTCTAAGATCCCACTAATATATTAGTGGTTAGGGATCCTCTCCAAGACATGATACCTTGAAAGGATGATTTTATTTCCCATCCCATTACCCACCTCAAGGCCCTTTAAACTTGATTGGTGGTGATCTCACCTGATGGAATGCCATATCAGGATTTGGTGGATGATATTCTAGTAACCATGGGGTTTAGGAGTCCAACTTTCTCCCCCTTCAATATGACAGGAGAACCCCTCTAACATCTAGCCCAATTTATCTCAAGGTGTATACCCCTGATGGGAACTACAGAGAAACAATTGGTTTCTGTGCATTGGTTCTTCATACAGACACTATATGGTATTGTGTTCTTCTACTATATCTGGTTACCCATCGGGTCTATTGCAAGTTTGGAAGATCATTTCATGGAGTTTTTATATCAGCACCACTCCACCACTAATAAGACTTGTATCGATGATATCTTTATGTGAATTAAAAGGCCTGATGACAACTTTACAGTGTTCTCCGGTTGTTAGAAGGGCCTCATGTATTCACTCAACATGCCACTGACTCAAGAGTAGCAATTAAAAATGTGTGAGGGGGGGGGGTATTGAATACTGAACTGGTCCAATTTCTTATCATTCAGAACTTCTCATGTAGATTCTATTATTTTTCTAACAAGGCTATGCACCTAGGGGAATCCTTGAAGCAAACCATGAAGGAATAATTGTTGCGACCCACAAGCCCAATAAGAATAGGATCCATGGCTATGACCTCCATTTCTGAAAAGGTAGAGGCCCCCAGACCACTAGAGTTGTTCCCAATAGAGCATTATCCATAGCCTCACTTAGGTCCATAACCTCATGCCCTTCCTCATCTTCATTATTACCCGCCTTAGAATATGAAAACTCCACTATTTAATGAGGCAATAAAAACCATGAGATTTAATAAATATCTATTCCAAAATTATCCTTGATCTCCTTGTTAAAGCTAGGTTCCTAGAGTCCCTTTTCTAGACAAAAGAAACCAGATCTACTTGTGTGACGAATATTAGGTTCCTCTTTAGTTCCAAAGTTCCTTGGATCCGGGAATCCTATAGTTTCCTAAATGTAAGATACCATAAGAGGCTCATCTCACTGATCTCCCTAGTTAATTCACATACCACTGGATTCTTGTACATACTCTCAATCATTGTAATGTGTTCAAGGATTGGCTAGAAGACCTTGTTGAAAATAATATAGTTAGGTTGGGCCATGACTGGGTAGAGGTGGCATGTGTTTTTATAAGGCTAGACAATGACAGTGAGGGGGAACGAAAATAGGTCTACTGTCATGAGTCTCAGAATTATATTTACTGGATGGATTACAAGGTAGTTTCTCACACCCATGGTATCATTCATGCAAATCTAAATTATCCAATTCATTCTAAAGCTTCCACACCTCCTATAGAAGAAACTATTTCATCCATATCATAGGCTTTAACCTCCCAGAAGGGCTGACATCGATCATGAAGGGGAACAAAAATTAACCCGTTAGTGCTGAAGCCATGACATGATCTTAGAAAATCAATGCCCCTGGAAATGGGAATCACACCAATGATCTTCACAACATTATAGGATTCTTTATGTGATGATCACAAGTATGAATAAGTGAATACAGTTACACTGGTCGACCCCTACATGTTTCCTAGCAATGATGATCACCAGGAAGATCCTCCTAATGTCCCTAGATGACAACATTATTGAAAAATTCATGGATACAAGAATCTTAAAAATGAACTGACCAGTGTCTATAGAAAATCCATGCACACTACCAATACTATACAACAGGTTGAAAATAGATCAATACATGTGCAGTCCTCTCATCCTGTCTCATCAGATTCATAGCGGACATCATTTTTCCACCATGATTAGGAAAAACTATCATGACCAAATTATGGTCATCCACATTAATCTGTGGCCAGACCTCAGTCATCCAACATTCATATAATCATAATTTTTTAAGGTTTATGTAGAGAGAAATGGAATATTCCCATTCCTAGTTGAAACATGATGTTTTGACTAGTAGTATATATCATGCCAACTAAAATATAGAAATTCCATGCTGGTAGAAATGTGCAACTCTCATGAAAGTATATTATGCTTAATATCTATTCCAGCATTCATGAAAATATCTCAAATCTTAAGGTACTATTACTATATGATGATATGCGTGAAGCCCTTACAGATGTTTTTAAATATTCCTCCAGTTTGAAATAGATTTAGGGGCCATAAATTCCTCCCATACTGAGGAAGTAGAGTATAAAGATGATAGGTCATCTTCTCATTATCTAGAAAAGATTATGGTTATCCAATAAAGGGACACATTGTCCAATTATACGTCACTCGCTAGTTTAATGGCATAGAGGTTTATAGTATTTTTGTGGAAATAGGATCCATGGTTAATCTCATCCTAACCCATATGCACCTCAACTAGGGGTTCTTCGATGAAGACATGTATCCATCTGACCTAATGATTAATGATTTTGACTGGACCGACAATATTCAATGTGGAAAGAAACTTCTAAAGATCTGGTTTAGTGGCCTGATTTTAATCCTTGAATCCATGGTCATCTCATAGGACACCAACTACATCACATTGAATGGTAGACCTTGGATCCATCTGCATGTAACTATTCCTTCCTCATATCTCCAATGCCTCATGTACAATCTCAATTGTCATGTGGGTGTGATCTATAGTGATGTGTCTCCAATTTTCTCATGTGAAGCTGCAACATGGATTGTAACTAGTATAGGAGTAATAAAATTCATTTTCAGACCAATGAGGTTGATCACACTACCATTTTCAATGACCTATGAAATTATTTCGATGATTCCATTGTCCTCCTGATTTTCTGATTAGAGGCCATGTCACCAGACTTGGAAATATATATTTTATCTTTTGAAGGAGTGAGAAGTGTGTTCCTAAGTACAAGTATCTCCCAAAAATCACTTCTTACTTCAACAAGAATCATGATCAAGACAAATCAAAGCCCTTTACCCGTATATGATAATAAAATGTTTACCCCATGGAAACAACAGTATTCTATACATTCTTGTTTCACGAATTTTGGATAAAGATACTCAAGACAATGAACCAATACAACTATGATATTATCAACTGTGTCCCCCTGGGTTAAAGGCCGGAGAGAAATAGACCAACGAATTTTGTCTCCATGGTTTCCAAAGTGGAGAATTCTCCCATTTAAGATTACACTACAGCTTTGGATGGAACCAATATTATGTTAGTGTAGGCCATCTCAGAATAGCTTCTTCCTGCTGATAATACTCTCTACGTGGAAAATAATGAGGATTTTAAGGACTCACTTCCACCAATGTTTGAAGATGGTGTCCCCACCACCGTTGATGAGTTGGTATAGGTGATCCTCAGTACTAAGTTAGATCCAAGACCAACATTTCTCAACACAACTATTCCTGTTGAAGAGAAAAAATAGTATGTGAATTTTTTTATGTAACTTTGGGAAGTATTTTCGTGGTGCTATGATGAAATAAAAAGACAAATCTTCTTGTTATCATCAACCATCTCGGTCTCTTGTTTTGTCATCATGGGTTCAAATAGCCTCCAAGAAATATTCTCCAATCTTACAGTTACAATCCTGATGTTGAATATGGTGATATCATCAAATCCAACTTGTCCAAGAAGTACAGTACTTGATATGGTTTGCGAAAATCATTGTCATCCTAAAGAAGAATAAATAGTTCAATGTATGCATCAACTTATAGGATCTCAATATCCACTATCAATAGTATGGGTTTACCCATCCTATGATAGAGATATGGATCAATGTCACAATTGGATTCCATGATCTCTCCTTCGTTGATGGGTATTATATGTATAATCAGATACTAATGGACCCTGAGGATGAATAATCCACCACCTTCAGAGCACTACAAGGTACCATTTTTAATAAGGTATTTTTTAACAATAAATGAAGTACCTATAATTATTACATACAAAAAATATTTATATAAATCCTCAGAACATTGATGGACTGCTATGTGGAGGATTTGGTGTTTAAATCCAACCTGCATCAGGACCATCTTAGAGATCTCGAGAATGTTTTTGGACTCCTCTGTTCCCTCTATCTAATGATGAACTCCTTGAAGTGTACCTTCGTGGTTACCTGTGGAATGTTTCATGACTTTTTTATCCAATATATATTCATTGAGATTGATTTGGAGAAGATCAATGATATCAGTTAGATGCCACCATTAATGAACCTTCCAGAGATCCAAGGCTTTCAAGGCCACATAGCCTATATATGCCGATTCATTGTGCAACTGCATGGAAAGTGTAATCCCTTCTCCGAAAACATGAATAAAAATTCCATCTACCAATGGTGTGAAGATTTTAAAACCACTTATGAGGAGATTATATAAAACCTACTATAGCCTCCAGTTATGATGCCAGCTATCTCTGGAAAACTCCTAGTCCTCTATGTGACTGCCCTAGAAAGGTCCTTTGGTTCCCTTTTCACACATTAGAATATCTAAGCGACATATATTAGTTTATACTATCTTAGTTTCATTCTATTAGACATAGATACAAGATATTATTCTATTGATAAGTGCTTCCTAATAATAGTTTTTGTGGTACAGAAGTTGAGTCATTATCTAAAGCATAATGAGAGACATCTAGAATCACAAGTTTATCTAATAAAATATATTATAAATTACCCTATGTTGATAGGAAATATAGATCTATGGGAATCTATCCTTCAGTAATTTGACATCAGTTAGTTCTTGTAAAAAGATTTCAAGGGTCAGGCTCTAGAAGATTTCCTTTCTGCCTATCCAGCCCCCGCAGAGCTATATGTGGATTTTATATTCCATATGAGGTCATTATATCAGTTTTTGGTACCATGTTGTGATGGTAGATTAACTTCTAGGTATCTTCTCAAATCCCTACTAGGAGAAGGTCAATGAACTCAGAATCCATAGAGTAGGTCTAGGAATCGTCTTCATCACACCTACACATGTTGTTTTCCCTATTTTTTCTTGTTTTCATAAGGTTTCACCAATAATGATATTGATATTAGGAATTTATCCCTAGTCTAGAGATGGCCATTAGTATTGATGTTCCCCACCTATATGTGAAGGGGGCATCAAACTAGAAAACACGAAGATCAGTGGTGACTACATCATCACGAAGTCATAGCGCATGCCCCTCTTAGAGTGCACTCCCCATCTAATGGCCAAGTTACTTTATATATCACAGGTCAATAATATTCCACAGTCATAGAATGGTTGAGCCAATACCTTTTCCAGCATCATCACATCCCCCACAAAGCCTTACAAAGATGATCTAATTATCCATATGGTGCATCAAAGGGTCATCTCTTCTGTCAGTTCAAATGATTATGGTAGCCACCAGGTAAGTCACCTTATGGAATAGGTCTCCACACCAGGATCTCCATGTCCCCATACCATAGAAGAAGAGACACCTATTTGGATGAAACACTTTCTTAGTACATCCAACATGGAATTATTCAGATAGGCAGAGACGATCATGAGAAAATTTGTCGGCGTGTAGTGAATTTTACCCTCCAAAGTTGTCCCATACTTGAGATGATCCTCTATAAATGTGGTTTTTATGGAGTTATCCTCTTTTTGATTCAATGATATGATATTTCCCATATCATGTAGGATGTCTGTGTTGGTTACTGCAGTGTTCATTGTGCAGGGTTGAAACACTCCCATCAGATTCAAAGACTGTGCTATTTCTGGTCCACCATGGTCTGTTACTATATCGATTTCTCTAAGAGGTACCACGCCTATTAGATATATGGATGTTTTTTGGCATCGACCAATAAAAACCCTCCACACTACTAAGTAATTATGGAATTTTCCATCTTGGGACTCGATGTTGTGGGACAATATGCCCTAGCAATAACTCACTAGTGTAGGTTTATCATGACCACCACATTTTTCCTCTCCGAGTGAAAAAAGTGATACCTCTCAAGGAATTCAAGGCCTATACTATCGTTGAGTTCATGATAACCCACATCATTCAATTATTCGGAGTTCGTCATTCCATTCACATTGATAAAATTACCATTTTTTAGAAGCTGATCTGATAAAAAAGTACACAGACTACAACATTATTTTTAACCACACTTCTAGCTATTATGTTCCAGAAAATGGGTAGATCAGGGAGTTTAAGATGACCATCTATAACATTTGGAATAATATGTCTGGTCAGAAAAATAGGAGTTGGATGGAAAAGGTCCACAAAAATCTTTGGGCTTAATTCCCAACAACCTGTAATTCCCCCTAGGTGACCCCATATTCCCTGGTGTATGGGGTAGAACATGTCATACCCATAGAGATTCTTTTACCATCACTCCGAACATCTATTTATGATCATCAGTTATCAGAGAGGATAAAATAATTTCCTATAGATGAGCTGTAATCCCTTTATTTAAATTAGATTTGGGCCTTTCACAATCTAGAAAGGCACTAGAACAAGGCAACCCAAGCTCTCAAAAAATGGTTCTTCTCTATACCTTGCACTAAGGTGACACTTTATTTTCTATAAGGACTCCAACGATACCTGACACGAAGACACTAATTTTCAAACCCAAATGATAGGGACCTTATATCATCCACAAGCATTACCCCAATGGCACAAATTTTTTGTTACCTTGCATTTTGAGTGTATTACTCCTCCCATCAATGCCAAATTCCTCTAGTAGTAATTTGTATAAGAACCTCCCTTTTCTTCTTCCAGGATACAAGATGTAAAAATTCCTAGCATCACTGACCCACATAAAGTTAAACTATACCCTCATCATTGCATCATGATATTAAATTAAAAGTCATTTATGAAGAATGATTGGTTTGATTTACATTCTTATCAGATATGTAGAGACACTCGAACATCTTGTCTTTAGGTTCGACCCTGGGTCCATTGACTTCCCTTTTCTTCATCTGGTATGCAAGATAGAAAACTTCCCATCATCACCATCCCACATGATGTTATAATTTACATACATACTTATCACATGAAATTAAACTACATTCCATTCAATAACTACTTATTTCATGATTCATGCACTAGTAGGATACGTAGTGACACCCAAATATTGTGTATTCAGGTCATTCCCTAGGTCCATTATCCACCCTATTCATTGTCTGGGATACATGATGTAAAACATCCCAGCATCACCCTCACACATGACGATAAATTATACCCTCGTTCTTACTAACTAATGTTAAACTAAACGAAATTCAAGATGTACTTGTTTTAGGATTCCTACCCTAGAAGGATACATAGTTACACCCATGCATTTTGTCTTTAGGTCCAACCCAAATATCCTCATCTGTTTTATTTATTCATCATTCAAGACACTAAAACATCCCACCATCACCATCCCACATGATATTAAACTATACCCATTTTCTTACTGCATGATGTTAAACTACAAATAATTGAATAAATATATATGGCTTGATTTCTCCCCACACATGATACATATAAATTCTTAGTTGTGTTTTCTTAGGGCCCAACCCATTTTTGATACCCCAATTATTATGGGGGATACAATGAGTGGTATGACACCTCTTTGGTATTTATTCACATTGGGTTCATTACATTGGCATGCTATGTATACCCAATATAAAATCCCCATTTTCCTTTTTTTACATAATGTATGATGTTTAACTATGATCTTCTTTGTACTATATGATATTAAACTACTACCACATCCTTAACACATGATGTTAAACTATATATCATTCAAGAACTATGTGTGTCTTGATACCCAACCAGATAGGATACTTAGAAACATCCAAACATTTTTTATTTTAGTTTATCTCTAGGTTCTTCAATTCCTCTTCAATCCCCACAACTCGAGTTCTCTCCTATGATTGTGAATAGTGTGGTGTGGGATTCTTAATTCCTCATTCATGTCATGTAATTTATCTATTCCATATGACCCCCCTTTAGAATAACTCTCCCCCTATTTCAATACTGCATGACATTAAACTAAACGACATTGATGAATAATGTATGGCTTGATTCCCATCCTAATGGGATACATAGGAACACCCAAAAAAAATTTATTGGGTCCATCCCTAGGTATATTAAATGTCATTATCTCTCCAGCCACTTTTCATATGTATAATTTCTTAGGATCATGTGGTGTGTTGTGGTATTCAATTTTCATTATTCATGTCAGTTTTCCAATTATTGCATCATGTATCCCCTTTAGGGGACTCCACCACTTTCTAAGTCCTTATATCATGATGTTAAACTACATGGAATTCAATAACTATGTTGAATTTTTCCCATCCTTATATGATATATTGAAATAACCAGACTTTTTTTATTTGGGTCCCACCCTATGTTCCTCCTTTTCGGCCACTAGAACTATGGTTCCTTATATGATCACATAGTGTGGTGTGGACTTATATTTCCCCCATTCACATTGCATTTGTAACAACCGCATAATGTGGCTCCTTTGGGAAGGCTTCCCTTGTACAATTGTCCTACCCACTTGATGATAAACTGTATGGGTTTCCATGAACTATGTATGGCTTCATTCCCATACATATGGGATACGTAGGAATGCTTGAACATTTTTTTTCAGGTCCAACCCCAATTTAATCAACCCATTTACCCCCTTTTCCAAACTCTTCTTTTAAAGTCATCTTCCCCTATTTGAATCTCTCAACCTCTATCTCGCCTCATTAATATGCACATATGTATTGTGGTATGAGACATGGGGTGTTGGATTCTTTGTAGATATTCTCTCATTCCACCGCCATGCTTCGTGTGCTTGTTGGTTGGGTCTCTATCACCGTTCAAATCCAGAAGGACCCCCAAATTGTATTGATTCTCAGAAATAAGTCCAATTTCCTTTTTGGGCCAACATCCCAAAGGATCTCAAATGGAATTTTGATATAGGTACACATTTCCAAAATAAATAGAGGCCAACCATTAGTTTTTTTTCCTATTCTAGGTCACAAGATTTGGGTACTCTATTTTAAATTGAGTAAAAAATTATCCACCATCATTACAATGATCCCATTGTGTCCAAAATGTTGTCCCATGATTCAAATTCCTTAACACATCCATTTTTCTAGATGGAATCTCAATACTCTTCATTTTTTTCTTCTTTTCACCTTTACACGTTGAGTGGGTAGGCCAACATCGTTGTGTTGTCCTGGACTCCCCACTGATATTCTCCTATTGCGTTCTTCAATACGTTGTAAAGGTCATATCCACCCTTTGTTTCCCACACCATGCATGGATCATGTGGGATTAGGGGTTCTGGATAATATTTATAATTTTATGGAAGAGTCTCACACCCTATGGTCCAAACCCTCTGACCATAAACAATGAGTTCAAGTCTCAATGTCCAGGCATCATCACTTTAAACTATGTACATATTCTCTATGAAATTATTGATGCAGTTCAGACCTCATTAGTCCTAATTCACATCGGGTTTCATTCTAAAACTATGTTTCATATTTACACTTCCGAAAGACAATTCTTGGGGTCCGAACTCTCTGACCATACTCATGGAGGTTATATCTATGTATTGTGTGGTGTTACGTGGAATTCGTTTTTCCTCATTCACATTGGGTTACCATCTAGTTATGCACTACATGTACATTCATTGGAGGTCAAACTTCATGGTCTAATCCTTATGTCTTTAAACTATGTGAGGGTTTCCCACCAATGAATTTAGGAAGTAGTGTGGGCCTTCGTCATCCACATTCACTTGGGGTTACCTTATGGTGTCATCATTACACATTTCCTCTTCAACATGATCCAATATCTATGACCTTAAACTATGATAATTAGTGTCTATGTTTTCAGGACATTTAATTATGTAACAACCTCTATTGTCCTCGTTTTAGAGGATATCTACCCCTTTTTGTGCTGTACATTTTCCACATCTTCATTCAAGGACTACGTATCACCAAATTCTCATCCTTACGAGAGCCATGTGAATTCCCAAACCATTCATCTACGGTCCATCTTCCATTCCTTAGATCTTTTCATCTATTTGGTTTATTTTCATCCAACAGTACTTGGTTATGATTTATCCACCTTGGTTATCATTCACATTGAGTCTTGAATTGTCATGTCATGTACATCCCATTAGAGTACTCCTTCCTACATTCATCCTTACCAAATGACGTTAAACCGCATGGATACCTCCCATGCTTTACAAATCCACTTTATTTGGGCCTCCAAAAAAATATAGATATGAAATAAACTCTAAAGAGTATGGATGCTTGTACTTAAAGCTCGTATACTATTTTTGGCCAATGTCCCGATGGATCTTGAACGGCATCAAGAGATAGGTTCTGTCCACATTCTCAATATGGTCAGCAACCAATACATAGTTGTTTATTCCCATTCCAGGTGACATGATATGGGTACTTTGTTTCAAATATGATCAAAAGTTATCCTCCATCATTATGACACCCCTATTTTTTCCAAATATTTAGTGTAATAATTCGTATTTTCTTTCCCCTTTGTTTACTAACACCCATGGTGTAATCCTGCCAGGAATCTGCGCATGTTGAGTAAAAATGTTTGAATGGTTGGGATTTTCCAACATAACATTTATAATTTATTTTTGTTCACTCTCATGTGATCAGGATAGCATTACAAAACCCATTGTATCTCACACCACACAAGTCTAATGTGGGAATATGTATTCTTGATATAATTTATATTTCCATAGAAGAGTCACACACTATACGGGTTGAGTTCTACGACCTTAAACTATGATCTCTTTCATCTAAGACATATGAAATTGAAGTATTATGCAATTTCCCATGTGACTTTACACTATATAATATTTACCATATGACTTTCAAACATATGGATTGGTCCTATCATACGACCTTAAACTGTGACACCATCTTCCTAGTTGCCTAAGGAAAAATGGATCTGCATTGTGATATTCTCACTTGAGAGGGAATCACCTTGGGAACTAGTTCTATCATTTAATTTTTCAAAGCCTACATATGGATCGATTCTAGTTGTAACACCAAGACAATTCATCAATGTCTTTTCATTCAAAAAAATATGCCAATAAGAGAAGAAAGAAGATATATGAATTTTTAATTGTTCTCTATGAACCTGTTAGACTTTCTTAGTGGAATTTCTCTGAGAACTATGTGTGGATTTATTATAATATTTATGATATATGTAGTGATATCAAAAACATATTACCCCTGGCTCCATCCATAGAATTTTAAACTCCTCATTTTGTAAATTTTCAGACTAGTTTCCCCTTCGAGAATGTGTGATGCAGTGTGGAATTAATTCATCCTCATTCACGTTGGATTATGTAACACCCCACACATATCTCCTCTCAGGTGGACATATCCAACCCATATGAAAAAAAACATCACAACCATCTTCCTCACTGTATGATGTTAAAATACAAGGAATTCCAGAACTATGGGTGGCTTTATTCATATCCTTATGTTATACATAGCGACACCCAAACATTTGGTCTTCAGTATCCAGCCCTCGGTGCAATGACCTCCCTGGACCTGTGGCCCAATTACTATCCAAATACTATAACCTTAAACAACGATGCTTATAGGAATATGTGGTGTGACATTTAGTGACATGCCACTTTTGTTTTCATTCGTTTTGTGTTTTTCCCTACAGAATCACATATACATCTTTCATATATGTTCATTCAAATTATTATGGTTCACATACCCCATTTGTATCATTCACATTGGGTTTATTCCCTTTGTGCCATGCAAGAATTTTAATAATAGACATCCTAGTCAATACAACATGACATTAAACAATAATCTATGGTTTAGGCGATATGACCATAATCAATGTGAAAACATCCTGGTTGTATGATATTAAACTACATACCTATCATCCTCATTTCCATGAAATAAAACAGAAATTAATTCCACATCCTCACTAAAGAGGTCCAATTTGGAAGAAAGATTGATCTTTACTCAAACTGTTATGCTCACCCATTTTGCATTAGTCATGGTGTGCTAATTTCAAGAGTGTTTGAGTCCATTCGAATATAAAATCACTCCACCAAATTCTTCATATTCCTTCTTCTCTATATCCTCACCCCAATAATTTTAAAAATAATCCCTTAATAGTATGAATTATTAACTTCATATCATTCCTACCATTCAAGGTCAATTTTTTGAGGTTCATCAGATAACCCTTTGAGTTTGGACCTATGTTTTCAAATTCAGTTAGTGGTTGTCATTCATGTTTTCATCACCATTTCAGGTAAATATGATATATATACTGTGTTTCAAATATCGTAAAATGTTATCCCCCATCATGATGCCTCCCTCACTATGATCTGAATTTTGGGTATCATGATTCACACTTCTCATTCCCCTTTGTTATGATTGTTTCCAATGCCCCTTGAATTATACCTATCGATCACTGATACATATATGGAAAGGAAATTTGGATGATTTGATATTAATATTCTCCTATCACATACCCCCTCTAAGCCCAAATACTCTGTGTGGTCAGTTGAGGATGGAAGACCATGAGTATTCTATGGTTAAATGGAACTCTCATATACAAAGTGGATAATAATGTGATAATCCATTGTTTTTCTCAGCACGTATGTCCCACATTCACTTAGGGATTTATCATTATCTTATTCATAGTTATGATCGACACACAGTAAAAGAAGAAAAAAGTGCATCCATGCACATATTTAAGGATAATAAAATAATAGAGAAGATATGTTCCCTCAGTTTATCCAAAACAAGGCCCGTATATATCAGCTTCTTTGATGGACATTATCACTTTCGACACCCTCTAGTGTGTAACATACATCATTTATTCACACTCCTTGAGCTCCCTTTCCTCATCAATAGTCGTAGAGAGATCCTAGTTGGCATGAACTTCCACCCATTCCCACTCATCTTGGAGTTCATCCAATTAATGGTCCTCAAGTGCTAACTGCTCCAGGGTTTCCTCTATCTAGGCTCTCATTTATTTAATGAGCCTGAACTGATTTAGAGAAAATTTGGAATGTTCTCACATCATCTAATCAAGGAGTCAGATTTTTATATAAGCCTCATGATGTTTCTAAAAATTCTCAGATTTCTTCCTTCCAGAGAAAGCATCTAAGTGTTGGAAACTCTCTCACATATTCTCAGCAACATAGTTGTGGATTTTTATATGGATATGGTGAGAATCCTCCCCTTTAGTACAGAGGAAACTCATCCAAGTGTGAGGTCGCCCCATCTTACTCATCCATTCTAAATCCAAATTACTAAGAATCATTTGATACACATACATTCCTTTCCTTGTGTCATGTGTCTCTCTTTGGATTATTAAAAATTAGAATCTTCCATATCATCAAGATACGAAGTTCTATATTTGGGAAAAATGTTCAGTAGTTCCATGATAGGGACTTCCGTTGACATTCTTTTTAAGGGACTGGGCACTATGATATGTTGGCAATTGGCATTCCTCACCTATTCCTCAAAACAATATCCCTCACATTCTTTAGGTTCTTCCTTGGTAGTGGAATTAAATATAATAACAACATCCTTCCCACTGAGTGCTATATCCGGATCATCATGAGTGGCCAGTTCTTCATAGACAGGTACGGTCATTGGTGGATCTCCCACAGATGTCCCAGACTTTTCTGTTTGGGGGGATTCAAGAATAATGATATCTATATATGGAAATGGAACCTTTTTAGCCTAGTTGTCATAAAATTGATGTGATTTTGTAATGATTGATATTTACCATACCCAAATGGAACTGAATCGAGTTCCACCTTCACCATAGGAGCTCCCATCATAGAAGAACCCACAAAAAAAGTTAATTCAATATTTGGTGTAGGCTCTTTTTGAGTAGTGGGACTAACATAAGATCATGTGTCCATCACTATAGCCCCTTCTGTTTCACCAACTTGATTGGTCCTTCACCTCTCTCACCCCTAGATGTTGGTTCAGGGAGATGTCCTTCCACAACCATCGACATGTTTTCACCCCTAAAATGGGTGCTCCATGACCATCATCACAAATGTGTTACTAGATAGAACAATGTGTGGCTAATGGATTTTATTTATGACAGAAGATGGAACCAACAGATATTAAAGTTAATTTTTAACTTCAAACGCTTTACCAGTTCCTTATTAGAGCCTAGGATTTAACTGCTCTCTTGTGGGATCATATATTTTTCCACTGTCCCCTTGGTCCCCTTGCCTATAAGACCCTAGTCATATGTATCCTTTTCATCCTTTTCCAATTCTTCTTCTTACTCTTCCTCCTCCTCCTCCTCCTTCTCATCCTTCTCCTCTTCATCTTCTTATTCATCACTGTCCTCCTCATGTGTCATATTCCCCTCTTTGAATCGCTCAACCTCTATCTCGCCTCATTAATATGCTCCTATGAATTGTGGTATGGGTCATGGGGTGTTGGATTCTTTGTAGATATTCTCTCATTCCACCGCCATGCTTCGTGTGCTAGTTGGTAGGGTCTCTATAATCGTTCAAATCCAGAAGGTCTCCCAAATGGAATTGATTCTCAGAAATAAGTCCAATTACCATTTTAGGACAACATCCCAAAGGATATAAAATGGAATTTTGAGATAGGTACCCTTTTCAAAAATGGATAGAGGCCAACCATTAGTTTTTTTCCTATTCCAGGTCACAAGATATTGGTACTCTGTTTTAAATTCAGTCAAAAATTATCCTCCATCAGTACACTGACACCATTGTGTCCAAAATGTTTTCCCATGATTTACATTCCTTAACACATCCATTTTTCTAGATGGAATCTCAATGCTCTTCATTTTTCCCTCTTTTCACTTTTACATGTTGAGTGGGTAGGCCAAAGTTGTTGTGTTGTCCTTGACTCCCCACTCATATTCCCCTATTTCGTGCTTCCATATGTTGTAAAGGTCATATCCACCCTTTGTTTCCCACACCGAGCATGGATCATGTGGGATTAGGGGTTCTGGATAATATTTATACTTTTATGGAAGAGTCTCACACCCTATGGTCCAAACCCTATGACCATAAACAAGGAGTTCAAGTCTCAATGTCCCGGCATTATGACTTTAAACTGTGTACATATTCACTATGAAATTATTGATGCAGTTCAGACCTCATGAGTCCTCATTCACATCAGGTTTCATTCTAAAAATATGTTTCATATATACACTTCGGAAAGACTATTCTCAGGGTCCGAACTCTCTGACCATAAACTTGGAGGTTATATCTAAGGATTGTGTGGTGTGACGTGGAATTCGTTTTTCCTCATTCTCATTGGGTTAACATCTAGTTCTACACTACGTGTACATTCTTTGGAGGTCTAACTTCATGGTCTAATCCTTATGTACTTAAACTATGTGCTTGTTTCCCACCAATGAATTCGTGAAGTGGTGTGGGCCTTCTTCATCCACATTCACTTGAGGTCACATTATGGTGTCACCATTACACAATTCCTCTTCATCATGATCCAATATCTATGACCATAAACTAAGATCATTAGTGTCTATGTTTTCATGACATTTAATTATTTAACAACCTCTATTGTCCTTGTTTTAGAGGATATCTTCCCCTTTTGGTGTTGTCCATCATCCACACCTTCATTCAAGTACTACGTATCACATAATTCTCATCCTTATGATATCCGTGTGAATTCCCGGACCATTCATCTATGGTCCATCTTCCATCCCATCGATATATTCATCCATTTGGTCTATGTTCTTCCAAGAGTACTTGGTTATGGTTTATCCTCCTTGGTTCTTATTCACATTGAGTTTAGAATTGTCATGTCATGTACATCCCATTAGAGTACTCCTTCCTACATTCAATGTTAGAACATGAAGAAACCACATGGATACCTCCCATGCCTCACAAATACCCTTCATTTGGGCCTCCATAAAAATAAAGATATGAAATAAACTCTAAAGAGTATGGATGCTTTTACTTAAGGCTCGCCTAAAATTTTTAGCCAATGTCCCGATGGATCTTGAACGGCATCAAGAGATATGTTCTGTCCACATTCTGAATATAGTCAGCAACCAATACATAGTGGTTTGTTCTCGTTCCAAGTGACATGATATGGGTACTCTGTTTCAAATACGGTCAACAATTATCCTCCATCATTATTCCACCCCTATTTGTTTCCAAATATTTGGTGTAATATTTACCATATGACATTAAAGTTTTATGCCTTATCCCATATGACATTACACTATATAATATTTACCATATGACTTTCAAACACATGGATCGGTCCTATCATACGACCTTAAACAGTGACACCATCTTCCTAGGTCCCTGAGGAAAAATGGAACTGCATTGTGATATTCTCACTTGAGAGGGAATCACCTTGGGAACTAGTTCTATCATTTAATTTTTCAAAGCCTACATATGAATCAATTCAAGCTGTAACACCAAGACAATTCATCCATGTATTTTCATTCATAAAAATATCCCAACAAGTGAAAAAAACATATATGAAATTTTAATTTTCCTCTATGAATGTGTTAGACTTGATTAGTGGAATTTCACTGAGAACTAGGTGTGGATTTAATATAATATTTATGATATATGTAGTGATATAAATAAAACTATTACCCCTGGGCCCATACATAGAATTTTAAACTCCTCATTTTGTAAATTTTCAGACAAGGATCTCATTCGAGAATGTATGATGCAGTGTGGACTTCATTCATCCTCATTCACGTTGGATTATGTACCACCCCACAGATATCTCCTCTCGGGTGCACATATCCAACCCATATGATAAAAAAACATCGCAACCATCATCCTAACTGTATGATGTTATACTACAAGGAATTCCAGAACTATGGGTAGATTTTTTTCATATCCTTATGTTATACATAGCGACACCCAAACATTTGGTCTTCGGTATCCAGCCCCATGTGCAATGACCTCCCTTGACCTATGGACCCAATTACTATCCAAATACTATAACCTTAAACAAGGATCCTTATAGGAATATGTGGTGTGACATTTAGTGACATGTCACTTTGGTTTTCATTCGTTTTGTGTTTTTCCCTACTACATCACATATTCATCTTTCTTATATGTTCGTTCAAATTTTTATGGTCCACATACCCCATTTGTATCATTCACATTGGGTTTATTTTCTCTGTTCCATGCAAGAATGTTAAGAATAGACATCCTAGTCAATACGACATGACATTAAACAATCAGGTATGGTTTAGGCGGTATGACCATAATCTATGTGAAAACATCCGGGTTGTATGATATTAAACTACGTACCTATCATCCTCATTTGCATGACATAAAACGGAAATTAATTCTACATCCTCACTAAATAGGTCCAATTTGGAAGAAAGATTGATCTTCATTCAAACTGTTATGCACACCCATTGTGCTTTAGTCATGGTGTGGTAATTTCAAGAGTGTTTGAGTCCATTCAAATATCAAATCACTCCACCAAATGATTCATGTTCCTTCATCTCTATATCCTCACCCCTATAATGTTAAAAATAATCCCTTAATAGTATGAATTCTTAACCTCATATCATTCCTACCATTCAAAGTCAATTATTCGAGGTTCATTAGATGACCCTTTGAGTTTGGACCTATGTTTTCGAATACGGTTAGTGGTTGTCCATCATTTTTTCATCATCATTTCAGGTAAATATGATATAGATACTATGATTCAAATGTTGTAAAATGTTTTCCCCCATCATGGCGCCTCCCTCACTGTGATCTAAATTTTGGGTATCATGATTCACACTTCTCATTCCCCTTTGTTATGATTGATTCCAATGCCCCTTGAATTATACATCTCATTCACTGATACACATAGGGAAAAGAAAATTTGGCCGATTGGATATTATTATTCTCTTATCACATACCCCCCTTAGCCCAAATACTCTTTGTGGTTAGTTTGGGATGGAAGACGATGAGTATTCTATGGTTAAATGGAACTCTCTTATATAAAGTGGATAATTATGTGATCATCCCTAGTTTTTCTCAGCATGTATGTCCCACATGAACTTAGGGATTTATCATTATCTTATTCATAGTTATGATCGAGACACAATAAAACAAGAAAAAAGTGTATCCACGCACATAGTTATGGGTAATAAAATAACGGAAAAGATATGTTACCTGAGTTCATAAAAAACAAGGCCCTTATATATCAGCTTCTTTGATGGACACTATCAATTTCAATACCCTCTAGTGTGTAACATCCATGATTTCTTCCCACTCCCTGAGCTCCCTTTCCTCATCAACAGTCGTAGAGTGAGACTAGTTGGCATAAGCTTCCACCCATTCCCACTCATCTTTGAGTTCATCCAATTAATGTTTCTCAAGTGATAACTGCTCTAGGGTTTCCTCTATCTAGGCTCTCAGTTATTTAATGAGGCCACTAATTTAGAAAAAATTTGGAATGTTCTCACATCTTCTCATCAGGGAGTCAGATTTTTATATAACCCTCATGAAGTTTCAAACAATTCTCAGATTTATTCCTGTCAGAGAAAGCATCTAAGTGTTGGAAACTCTCTCACGTATTCTCAGCAAGATAGTTGTGGATTTCCATATGGATATGGTGAGAATCCACCCCTTCGGTATAGAGGAAATGTATCCAAGTGCGAGGTTGCCCCATCTGACTCATCCATTCTACATCTATATTATTAAGGAATCATTTGATCCACTTACATTCCATTTATTGTGTCATGTGGATCTCCTTAGATTATTAAAAATTAGAATCATCCATATCATCAAGATATGAAGTTCTATATTTGGAAAAAATGTTCAGTAGTTCCACAATAAGGACTTTCGTTGACACTCTTTTTGAGGGACTGGGAACTATGATATGCTGCATATTGACATTCCTCACCTATTTCTCAAAATAATATCCCTCAACCACTTTAGGGTCTACCTTGTTAGTAGAATTACATATAATCACAACTTCCTTCCCACTGAGTGCTATATCCGAATCATCATGAGTGGCCAGTTCTTCACAGACAGGTACTATCATTGGTGGATCTCCCACAGATGTCCTAGTCTTTTTTGTCTGGGGGGATTCAAGAATAATGATATCTATATATGGAAAAGGAACCTTTTTTATCCTAGTTATCATAAAATAGATGTCATTTTGTAATGATTGAGATTTACAATACCCAAATGGAACAGAATTGAGTGCCTCCTTCACCATAGGAGCTCCCATCATAGAAGACCCTACAACACTAGTTTATTAAATATTTGGTGTTGTCTCCTTCTGAGTAGTGAGACCAACATAAGATCATGTGTTCATAACTATGGCCCCTTCTATTTCACCAACCTGATTGGTCCTTCACCTCTCTCACTCCTAGATGTTGGTTTAGAGAGATGTCCTTCCACAACTATCGACATGTTTTCACCCCTAAAATGGGAGCTCCATGACCATCATCAAAAATGTGTTCCTAGATAGGACAATGTGTGGCCAATGGATTAGATTTATGAAAGAATATGGAACCAAGAGAGATTAAATTTTATGTTTAACTTTGGACGCTTTACCATCTCTTTGTTAGAGCCTAGGATTTCACTCTCTCATGTGGGATCCTCTGTTGGGACACTGTCCCCTTAGTCCCCTTCCCTATAAGACCCTAGTCCTATGTCTCCTATTCATCCTTTTCCTATTCTTCTTATTACTCTTCTTCCTCCTCCTCCTCCTTCTCATCCTCCTCCTCTTCATCTTCTTCTTCATCATTGTCCTCCTCATGTGTCATTTCTTTAGGATTGGGATCTTGGCTGAGAATTACATTAGCCAAGAAATGTTTTTCTTCACACTCACCCCATTGAAATGAATAGGAATCCATGGCTATCAGGTACATGTGTAGGTGATTAATGTGAACCCCTTCCACCACTTCGACACACCCTATGTTTGGGATATCAATCATAGGATGCACCATTCTTATCCACAGTTCTTCACTTGTCATCTATTGTCAAAGTGTTCTCCAAGAGGACCATAAGTATGGGAAAATGGAATCATAGGATGGTTGTAGTAGATATCTTAGTTTGTTCCTAAGGGCCTCCCTACCTAGACCAAAGAGTCTCATAGGGGAACACTCCACTTTAGAAGGTAGAGGGAAACCGAACCTTGTGATGCTCTTGCTGTTGATGTTCCTACTTATGCCACATTGGCTCCCTGGTTTTCCATTAGTCCTACTTCCCAAGTAGCACCTACATTCCTACTCACTGTATAGAATCTATGCTCTCTACCTTGATCTACCAAATGCATTTCGGTAGAATTGAATCTGGATATACCACCACCCTATGTTTATAATATTCTATTGATGGGCCGACATCGACATCAGTGGGGGGGAAGGTAACTACTTCACCAAAGAAAAAATTTGTGAAACTTATACCTAATTAAAGATGGATGTATGAATTCCACTCTAACTATACCTTTGTATACACATTTTTTGGAAGCCACTACCACAAACCCAAACAGTCAGGAAAATTGTGATGGAACACATGGTTTGTATAAAATTTTCATATCGATCTGGTTCCCCAGTACACCACCCCTGGATACTTTGTAGATACTACCTCTCCCTATGAAGGCCTCTCATTCCATCCAACATCTAACTGACTAGGGTTTGAAATGGGTAGAAATTTAATTTTTTCATGAGGACTAATCCTAAGATTAATCCCCTTCTCATTACGTGTTAGTGGAAGAACCCAAGAAATGGTCAAAAAATATTGTCACATGTCATCACTTGGATTACTAATGGAATTTGTGAAATTATACCCTAAAAAGTGAGCTATGACCCAGCCATGTTGAATTTAAAATTGTCTATATATTCTCCATGGGGTACTCCCTCTTATGATGCACCCCATAATACACAGCATGACCAACACATGGACTCCTTGGTTGACCTTGTCATGGGCTTCAATAATACTAACAATCACCAATGTCCCTAGAAGTACCCCCATCCTCGAATATCTTATAGGTAGTAGTGACCCGCTCAAGAAGGGAGTGAGTAAACCAGTGTATCACACAGTTTTACCCAATATTTTGTTCACACTAAAGCCCCATTATTGGTATTGGCCTACTTCTAGGATCACCCACTACGACATGAACTTGTCCCTACATGACACATTTAGGCATTGTTTCCTTCATCCCAACATTTTCACCGTATCATCCCTTCTAAAAAATGAAGAAATATTCTAGGTGGGATATTACATTTAGGATTAAATTGATATTTTGTCTCTACTTTTCCAACTCTATCAGATGCCATATCATTATAGGGGTTCACTGTGATGACCCAGACCCCCCTTGGTCCCTTCCTTTGCCAAAAATCCAGATCCTTGAGGGGTACCGATCGGTGAGACCGATCAGTGAGACCGATCGGTGAGACTGATCGGAGACACCGATCGGTGAGACCGATCGGTGAGACCGATCGGTGACACCGATCGGTGAGACCGATCCGTGTGACCGATCGGCGGAACCTGCCGACGTCACCCGGACTTGCCAAGTTGTTCCAGTAACGCGCACAAAAGCTTAATTAAATACTAAATCGGCTCACGAGTCGGTTTCAACCACTCAGCACCAATAAGGATGAGTCAAGCAGCGTGGTCAACCCCCGACTTCCACGTCTTACGCGGTTCGGCGTTTTTATCTCAACCATTCCCGGCTCTTATAAATTAAGGGTTAAGCCGTTGTTTTCCCCCTTCTTCGATCGTGGCTCTTCTGGTGCATCGGGACCGCCGCATCGTTATCCGTAAAGTTCCGCGCCCCCGGCCTAAGCGTCGATCATCCATCAACAAGTATGGAATTTCTCTCGTCTCTCACTTTTGTGTATCATGCGGGGTGGGCGTTATTCTTTTGTTCCTATGGAATTGGTTGAACCAAAACTTGATAAAGATAATAAATGGAGTTCTAAAGAAAGAAGGGGAAGGGGTTGTGATCGTTGCTTATGCTTTATCTTGTGCTTACCCTTTTGATTTGTGCTGGTCGATATTCTTCTGGAAATTGAGACTGTTGGTAGTCATTGTATGTGCGCTGATGAATCCCTTCGTGATGTTTTAAATGGGTTGTTGAAATTGTGAACTCCTACTGTGAAATTGGTTAATCACGTATATCCGGCTGAATAATTGAAAGCACCAGGATCAACCCTTCTGTGATAACTAAACGGATAGAACACATGGAATTTTGAAATCATGGGGTGTGTTAAGTCGTTTAAATCTGAAAATCCCTGACTTGTGTTGGTAGTGGTTGTTGGTTGTTTTCCCTTGGGGCCGTTTGCTGGAAATGTGGGAGGGGATGGGATCCCCCATTCTTTTTATACTCTCGGTGGCTGTGTGAATTTGGGGGATGGGATCTCCTGTTGGTATGGTTTCAGTGGTTGAGAGTTTTTATCACAAATTGGGGAGAGATCCTCTGTTAACAGAACCGGGTGTGAGTGCTTTGGTTGATCCTTGCTTTTGACGTTTTCCTTGGTTATGCTTATGGTAGTTGCCCAGTAGTGCTTGAAATCATTTGAACATTTTAACTGAACGTGAAACAAGAATTGGGACAAATAGTTTTGTGGGCAAGGGTCGTGAACTCTGACTCGGACACAGTGATGTCGTGTTCTGTAGGTTGGCTAGGAAAACCTAAGTTTTGGGTGAGTGTTTGTTACCTATATCTATACTTGTAGCTTTGTGTTTCTTATTCACGCCCCACCCAAGTTGAGCACTTAGTTCCGAACACCCCCATTTATGGGGGAAGGGTGTTTTTCCCAACACTATCCTTAGTGGCTAGTTATTAGCTCCTTTTCTGCTCCCTTTCCCGGATAGCCCAAGTATCTTCGGGCAGGCTGTGATGGCCTGAAGTCCATTATTAGCCCAAGAACCATCAGGAAGGGTGTTGTGGTGGTTGGCCAGGTGTGTGCGGAAGGTGGTTTCCCAAGTGTCTTCGGGATGAGGCCCAGGTGTCTTCGGGCGTGGCAGTGGATCCTTTAGCCCAGGTGTCTTCGGGCGTAGCGGTGGTTGTTCTGGCCTAGGTGTTTGCAGGCATGGTTACACGTGACAGTTGTGGCCCAGGTGTGTGCGGGAGGGATTCGGCAGTGGGACTGCGTGTGGTTGTGGCCCAGGTGTGTGTGGGCGGGATTCGGCAGTGGGACTGCGTGTGGTTGTGGCCCAGGTGTGTGCGGGCGGGTGCGGCAGTGGGACTGCGGTGAGAATGGCGGGATTGGTCCGATGCGTAGTATGTCTCAATAACCAGTGGGAAAGTGGCGCGGGGTACCCAAACATCGATGTGCTCTTATATATATATTACTTGACTTGCGTTATTTGGGGAGCGAGCCTTGGTGAGGTCTGGGATGGATAGTTGCCTTGTTAGGTGTTTGGTTTACTCTTTCTCACGGGACTTTAGTACGTTCCCCCACTTGTGCACGAGAGTCTTGGTTTTTCCCTACTGAGTGTACTTGTATGCTCACCCTACGTATATAAAACTGCTTTCCGGTTTCCAGGAGGACTTCGGGGATCACGCAGGACTTTACTAGCTCGGACTTTTGGAGCAGTTGCAGTTGTTTCTCTTTTCTTTTTGGTACTTACCTTGTAGTCATCTTTTTGCACTTTGTGGCTTTCACTTTTGAAACATGCATGTGGGAATGGTTTATTTTTGGATTTACTTTTCCTTCTACCTTGGTGTTGTTGGGTTTTATCCTCCTTATCTTTCGATCCTATAAAATAAAAAGGGTAATGCCTTCCATTTGCGAGAATTTCCTATACCCTTGGTGCTAGTCGCCACTCCGGGACCTATTGAAGGCGGGTTTCGGGGGTCATTATCTCTCCTTCAACTTAAAGAAGGAAGGGCCTGGAAACCTGCTGACCCTTCCCTCCTTTTGGTGAAGGCGGGTCGTGACAGAATGGTATCAGAGGTGATGGTTGAGAGATAGGACGGAGTCTGGAGTTAGGCACAATGAGGATTGCATGGGGTGGTAAGGCAACTGTGTTGGGTGACCTTGGAGCATGAATTAGGCCAGGGAAGACCGGCTAGGACACGGGATTTTAGGGCCCCCCGTGATCCGATGCAAGGACTCTGGACCTACCGAACGACCAAGTGAGGCCACACTGATTGCAGGGTAGAGACCCTAGGAAAGGTACATGCATCATAATGACTTGTGTTCTTATGTTTCTGGGATGTCTTTGGAAATTAAGAATAAATTAAATCTTAATAAGTTTTAAGAACGATTTTCTTTGCACTACTGGGCTTAGGAATTCCTTGTTTACCTTGCAGCTATGGCACCTAGAAGGCGACCACGTGTGGTACAGGCGATCGAGACTCCTGAGACTACTTTGGCCAATCGGAAGAGAGCTGATCGAGAGGAAGAGGATGACCAGTGGCAGAAGACTCTTCGAGCCTTCCAACGACAGGCCCTCGAGAAGTATGAGGGAAGCACCTCCGATACGAAGACGGAAGGCTGGCTATAAGAGTTAGTCATAGCCTTCGTCCTGATTTGGGCCCCGACCGAGTACTGGGTTCCTCTCGCTGTTAGCCAGATGCGAGGAGCGGCACGTCAGTGGTGGATGCTTCACCTGGGGAGTAGGAAAGAGTCTGAGGTTGCTTGGGCGGATTTCGAGAAGGAGTTCCGGGCGGAGTTCCTCTCCTCGACGATGAAGGCAGAGAAGAGGCAGGAGCTACTCTCCCTCCAGCAGGGGAGCATGTCTGTGAGGGAACTTGGAATCAAGTTCAAGGACCTCCTGCGTTTTGCTCCGGACCTCTTTCCTGATGAGGAGTCTCGGGCAAGACGTTTGGAGGAGGCGCTCCGACCCTCCCTCCAGTATGCTGTTACCCCTTTACCCTTCCGACATACTTAGAGGTTCAGAAGAAGGCCGAAGTGGTGGAAAGGATGCATGCTTTGGGCGGAGTGTCACGAGAAGGGATCCAACTGGGACCATCGAAGGGGAAGGCCGTCAACGCCAGGCCTCCAACATCGGGACCCTCCAGGTTCCGACCCGCAGGGAGCAGACCGCAGCAGTTTCAGTTTCGATCCCCTGGCCCACGTTCTTTTCCTTCAGGATCGGGACCACGGTGCTTCATCTGCGGGAGCCCTGGACATCTCCGGAGTCAGTTCCCCGATCGAGTGCAGTACAGTAGTGGCAGTCATCCCCAGCATCCTCCGCAGTAGCAGCAGGGACGGCAAGCTCCCGCTCCTCCGCAGGCAGGCGTTGGAGGAGGAGGCCGACCTCAGGGCGCTCCCCAGGGACCTCGACCAGGGCGTGGTCGGGGAGGTGGCCGATAGCCGAGGGGCAGGGGAGCTGGGCGTGGACAGTTACACGCCGCAGAAGCAACAGTTCTAGCAGGGCCAGAGGTTGTTCGAGGTACGATCAGTGTGTTTAGCACTCTTGCTTATGCTTTGTTCGATACCGGAGCTTCGCACTCCTTTGTTTCACCCAGTCTAGCCCGCGCCTTGGGTCTAGATGCCGAGAGACTTCTAGTGCCCCTGGTGTTGAGCACACCAGTTGGAGGTAAGACCGACTTGCTGTTCGTTTGTCGGGGATGTAGACTGATGTTAGGGCCACATCAGTCGGTTAGGGATCTCCTTCTGATACAGATTCAGCCGTACGATGTCATCCTAGGCATCGACTGGCTATATTCTGTGTGCGTCGTCATCGACTGTTCCCAAAGGAGGGTGGTGTTCTCCGGTTTGGACGGCCAGCGTGTTACTTTCACCGGCGAGCGGAGCTGTCCGAAGGGAAACAAGAGGGAGGAACCTCTCCTCTCCTTGTTGACCGAACTGACGATAGAATCAACAGATACGGAAACGGTGGAAGTACCAGTGATCGTTCGTGAATTTATCGACGTCTTTCCTGAGGAGGTGACGACTCTACCCCCTCGACGTGATATCGAGTTCAGGATAGACCTGCAGCCCGGCTCTCGACCAATCTCGATGGCTCCTTACCGGATGGCACCTTCGGAGCTACGGGAGTTGCGGGTACAGATTGACGATCTGATGAAGAGGGGTTATGTTCGTCCAAGTGCATCACCGTGGGGTGCCCCAGTCTTGTTCGAAAAGAAGGCAGATGGTGGCCTCAGGTTGTGCATCGGTTACAGGTGGCTGAATCAGGTAACGATCAAGAATCGCTACCCTCTTCCGAGGATAGATGATCTTTTCGACCAGCTGAAGGGGGCATGATGGTTCTCGAAGATCGACCTGCGGTCCAGGTACCACCAGCTGAGGGTGAAGGACAGCCGACGTCGGATGCTCTTTCATGGGAGGTTGTTTGTTCCAGAGGAGATGCGTGATGAAGCCCTTCGTGAGTTCCATAGCTCAGCCTTGGCAGTACATCCGGGTGTTTCGAAAATGTACCAAGGCCTGAGGGGACAGTTTTGGTGGCCCGGGGTGAAACGGGCAGTGGCAGAGTTTATGGCTAAATGCCTGGTGTGTCAGCAGGTGAAGGCTGAACACCGCGTTCCTGGTGGTTTGTTGCATCCTTTAGATGTCCCCGAGTGGAAGTGGGACGACGTCTCGATGGACTTCGTCATAGGACTACCCAGAGCTCAGGGCGGGCATGATGCTATCTGGGTAGTGGTGGATCGATTGACAAAATCTTCTCACTTCTTGGCTATCAAGGAGTCGGGACCTGCGAGTACCTTAGCACAGAGGTACGTGGATGAGGTGGTGCGTTTTCATGGAGTTCCGAAGACTATCGTCTCAGATCGGGACACTCGGTTCACCTCACGAGTCTGGAAGGGGTTACAGCATGCTTTTGGCACCCAGCTACGCCTTAACACTTCTTTTCACCCTCAGACTGATGGACAGACAGAGCGGACTATCCAGACATTGGAGGACATGCTGCGGGCATGTGTTCTGGATTTCGGAGGATCATGGGTACGACACTTTCCTTTAGTAGAGTTTGCCTACAACAATAGTTTTCACTCTACTATCGGCATGGCTCCTTTTGAGGCTTTGTATGGAAGGCCATGTCGTTCACCCTTATGCTGGGCAGAGGTTGGTGAGACTGGTACTCTTGGACCAGAAGTAGTGCAGAGCACCACGGAGAAGGTCCAGCTAGTGCGGGAGAGGATGAAAGCAGCTCGGGATCGGCAGAAATCTTATGCTGATCGTCGGAGGAGGCCCCTGAAGTTCGAGGTGGGAGATCATGTGTTTTTGAAGATTTCCCCTCGACGGGGGCAGCGGAGGTTCGGAAAGGGGAGTAAGCTCTCCCCTAGGTTCATCGGACCTTTCGAGGTGCTGAGGCGAGTTGGCGAGGTAGCATATCAGCTGGCCCTACCACCTCAGTTGGAGAGGGTCCATGACGTCTTCCATGTCTCCCAGCTTCGTCAGTACTTACATGATGACTCTCATGTCATCAACTGGGGAGAGCTAGATGTGGGAGGAGACGCGACCTTCGAGGAACGGCCAGTCAGAATCGAGGATCGCAAGGGGAAAGTGCTCCGCGGACGAACCATCAGCTTGGTTCGTGTGTTGTGGAGACATGGTGGCCTCGAAGAGAGTCGTGGGAGAGGGAAGCACAGATGCGTGCCCAATACCCCGAGTTGTTCTGAGCTTTGAACCTTTGGTGCCTATTGTGATAGAACGATTTGAACTTTTTGGCTATGAAGTGTACTAGTTCCTTCCTCTGTTATGTGTGGAAAGCCCCGGCTAAAGGGAAGGGGGGACCCGACCCCTAATCAAGACGCATTAAGGTGGATGCGATTAAACCCGTGCCGGCGAGTCAGTGCCGCCCAAAGCGGATAATATCTTGACATGGGGGAGGGGAACTCCCCAAACCCACATGACCGGGCGGTTTGGCGTGGTATGTTGCTTGGTTCTTGACAGGGGAGTGTTTTTAATTAGCAGAGGTTCACTCCTAAGAGGTATCTTTCGAAGATGGTTGTTCGGACCCTCTTTTTCCTTCTGGGATGTTGTGATTCTCGAGGACAAGAATCGTTTAAGAGGTATCTGATGTGATGACCCAGACCCCCTTGGTCCCTTCCTTTGCCAAAAATCCGGATCCTTGAGGGGTACCGATTGGTGAGACCGATCGGTGAGACGGATCGGTGAGACCGATCGGTGAGACGAATCGGAGACACCGATCGGTGAGACCGATCGGCGGAACCGGCCGACGTCACCCGGCCTTGCCAAGTTGTTCCAGTAACGCGCACAAAAGCTTAATTAAATACTAAATTGGCTCACGAGTCGGTTTCAACCACTCAACACCAATAATGATGAGTCAAGAAGCGTGGTCAACCCACGACTTCCACGTCTTACGCGGTTCGGCGTTTTTATCTCAACCGTTCCCGGCTCTTATAAATTAAGGGTTAAGCTGTGGTTTTCCCCCTTCTTCGATCATGGCTCTTCTGGTGCATCGGGACCGCCGCATCGTTATCCGTAAAGTTCCGTGCCCCCGGCATAATCGTCGATCATCCATCAACAAGTAGGGAATTTCTCTCGTCTCTCACTTTTGTGTATCATGCGGGGTGGGCGTTATTCTTTTGTTCATATGGAATTGGTTGAACCAAACCTTGATAAAGATAATAAATGGAGTTCTAAAGAAAGAAGGGGAAGGGGTTGTGATCGTTGCTTATGCTTTATCTTGTGCTTATCCTTTTGATTTGTGCTGGTCGATATTCTTCTGGAAATTGAGACCGTTGGTGGTCGTTGTATGTGCGCTGATGAATCCCTTCGTGATGTTTTAAATGGGTTGTTGAAATTGTGAACTCCTACTGTGAAATTGGTTAATCACGTATATCCGGCTGAATAATTGAAAGCACCAGGATCAACCCTTCTGTGATAACTAACGGATAGAACACATGGAATTTTGAAATCCTGGGGTGTGTTAAGTCGTTTAAATCTGAAAATCCCTGACTTGTGTTGGTAGTGGTTGTTGGTTGTTTTCCCTTGGGGCCATTTGCTGGAAATGTGGGAGGGGATGGGATCCCCCGTTCTTTTTATACTCTCGGTGGCTGTGTGAATTTGGGGGGTGGGATATCCTGTTCGTATGGTTTCAGTGGTTGAGAGTTTTTATCACAAATTGGGGAGAGATCCTCTGTTAACAGAACCGGGTGTGAGTGCTTTGGTTGATCCTTGCTTTTGACGTTTTCCTTGGTTATGCTTATGGAAGTTGCCCAGTAGTGCTTGAAATCATTTGAACATTTTAACTGAACGTGAAACAAGAATTGGGACAAATGGTTTTGTGGGCAAGGGTCGTGAACTGTGACTCGGACGCAGTGATGTCGTGTTCTGTAGGTTGGCTAGAAAAACCTAAGTTTTGGGTGAGTGTTTGTTACCTATATCTATACTTGTAGCTTTGTGTTTCTTATTCGCACCCCACCCAAGTTGATCACTTAGTGCCGAACACCCCCATTTATGGGGGAAGGGTGTTTTTCCCATCACTATCCTTAGTGGCTGGTTATTAGCTCTTTTTCTGCTCCCTTTCCCGGATAGCCCAAGTATCTTCGGGCAGGCTGTGATGGCCTGAAGTCCATTATTAGCCCAAGAACCATCGGGCAGGGAGTTGTGGTGGTTGTCCAGGTGTGTGCGGCAGGTGGTTTCCCAAGTGTCTTCGGGATGAGGCACAGGTGTCTTCGGGCGTGGCAGTGGATCCTTTAGCCCAGGTGTCTTCAGGCGTAGCGGTGGTTGTTCTGGCCTAGGTGTTTGCAGGCATGGTTACACGTGACAGTTGTGGCCCAGGTGTGTGCGGGCGAGATTCGGCAGTGGGACTGCGTGTGGTTGTGGCCCAGGTGTGTGCGGGCGGGATTCCGCAGTGGGACTGCGTGTGGTTGTGGCCCAGGTGTGTGCGGGCGGGTGCGGCAGTGGGACTGCGGTGAGAATGGCGGGATTGGTCCGATGCGTAGGATGTCTCAATAACTAGTGGGAAAGTGGCGCGGGGTACCCAAACATCGATGTTCTCTTATATATATATTACTTGACTTGCGTTATTGGGGGAGCGAGCCTTGGTGAGGTCTGGGATGGATAGTTGCCTTGTTAGGTGTTTGGATTACTCTTTCTCACGGGACTTTAGTACGTTCCCCCACTTGTGCACGAGAGTCTTGGTTTTTCCCTACTGAGTGTACTTGTATGCTCACCCTACGTATATAAAACTGCTTTCAGGTTTCCAGGAGGACTTCGGGGATCACGCAGGACTTTACTAGCTCGGACTTTTGGAGCAGTTGCAGTTTTTTCTCTTTTCTTTTTGGTACTTACCTTGTAGTCACCTTTTTGCACTTTGTGGCTTTCACTTTTGAAACATGCATGTGGGAATGGTTTATTTTTGGCTTTACTTTTCCTTCTACCTTGGTTTTGTTGGGTTTTCTCCTCCTTATCTTTCGATCCTATAAAATAAAAAGGGCAATGCCTTCTATTTGCGAGAATTTCCTATACCCTTGGTGCTAGTCGCCACTCCGAGACCAATTGAAGGCGGGTTTCGGGGGTCATTATCTCTCCTTCAACTTAAAGAAGGAAGGGCCTGGAAACCTGCTGACCCTTCCCTCCTTTTGGTGAAGGCGGGTCGTGACATTCACACACTATCTCCCCAGACATTATCCATCAAAAAAATTCATCATATTAGAACCCTTCCAGAGGGATTCCTCCAATATAGTGGATATCCCAAATTATGATGCTAGTATCTCCATGGTAGAGATAGAAAGTATTTGTGTTAGGAGATGATTGGATGAATAGATCCCGTACTATTTCATACTTGTGGTAGAAATTTAATTTTAATGTCAAGATGGCATAAAAAATCATGATGTTTCAAAGCTCCACCTGGAAATCCATACATGTCTGGATCACCTAGTATACCTATTCTCACTAGATTGTAAAGATTTGCAATGGACCTAAACTCCCAATTTTACTATCATACCTTAGTCCCATCAGTTATACTACTCTTGAATGTCTTTTATAGTGTGTAGGAAATAGTTCAGCAACATGTTCTCTACCCACAACTATCCCGATCTCCGGGTTCAGGACATTAAATACTTTATCGCTAGATTACATGGTAGGGTTACCACTATTCATGATGTTGAGTGGTGAAAAGGTATCCTCATGAATCATCTATAACCATGGCGAGTTAGTCTCAAATCCCAAAATCAGTACCTCCTCTATAATGTTTATGTTCCATAGAAGGAAGATATTTCACCTGACATAATACTTTTGATCCCATATATGTATGGACAAAAGCATCCAATTTTCTGATAGCAACATTATCACATGAATAATAT
Organism: Viscum album; assembly: GCA_963277665.1. Taxonomy (NCBI): domain Eukaryota; kingdom Viridiplantae; phylum Streptophyta; class Magnoliopsida; order Santalales; family Viscaceae; genus Viscum; species Viscum album. Next base: position 761,275,177 of record OY728119.1, on the reverse strand, counting down.
GAGGGTTAAAAATAAACTTTCCCCTTTTTCATCATATGAATCCTCCCTCTCAACATCAGTTTACTCATAAGACATATCTATTAGGCCTCAATTACCAAAGGGTTTGTCATGAAATATAGAGGTTGGGTGTGCAAAAAGGACAAGGGTACACAATATTGATGACACTTGTGCATTAAAAATCTGACAAATTCTGAATCACACATGATCTAGAAGCTATGTGTAAGACACCGATTGAATTTGGGGGATTTCATGCACAAATAAGGATCCTTCATGCATGAGATAGGATCTACTATTTTATGGTAAATTCAAGTTACAACACCATTCCCCCTGACATATTTACAGGTGCGGACTTAGTCTTGCATGTGTAGGGTTCCTTACACACCAGATCATCCATTTTTCACAAACCACTATTAATTTATTGGGATAATCAACATTTCCATATGAACGTGTCCTTATGGTTTCCTTTTAACTCAAATTTTAAAGTGGGAATTTGTTGTTGTCATATTCTACATGAGGTTGCCTATTAGCATATTTGAGAAACCCAAAGGTATATTTTTACACAGTGGATGATCCATAAAATCCAAAATGTTTTTTCATGAATGATTTAGATCATGCACACAAGGATGATAGTTTTAGGAAGGCCTCTTGCATTCCAAAGGTGAAATTAGATGGTATTCTTGCGAACAGATCTCTAGAATAGAAAAGAAAGATGTGCTGGTGAAACTGGGTCAATGCGCAATGCTTACCTACCCATAAATATCATTCAAACCAAATGTGTATTCAAATTACAACTTCCACACCATCCTCTTTACACGTTGCTGATGATATTTTCACCTACAAATAGTGTGGTACTCCCTCCCTTATGGGTAACACTCCAAAAGTCGAACCATCACTCTCGTGTGTGTAAAATGACCCCTTCTATGGTCGTGTGAATATCATGCTGACAAGGTACTTGTAATTACGTGACATTTATTCCATGGGTCCCCATTTTTTGGGCCCATTAAGGATTTCCACTCACCCAATTCCATTTATCTCATGTCCAGTTCCGGCAAATGATCCCTCTTGCATGCACAACATTCCATTGTGTTGTACATCTTGTGTTTGGGCCCCCTTCCTCTTGCCAAAAACTATTTAGTATTGTGTGCACCCCTTCTTATGTACTCTATGTGTTTTCCCTATTCCAAAGTATCATTTTTGAGATCATCTTCTATGAAACATCCATATCTTGCATGTACCTCTTTCGCACAGCCCTTCAAGCTTGTGTGTAGTTATTTCCTAGTCCCTGAGCGGTGCTCCATGTTGTGTTTCCTTGCCTCATACATATTTTCATTGGTATGCTAATGGATATTGATTCTTCACTTTACCATGCTAATTTAGGCCCATCGTGTGACTAATTTTCCACCTTGTTCACTTCAGGTATTTCTTGTTCCTTCACTCTCTTATGTGATGGTAGTACACGTTATGTAAGTACACGAGATTATAATAGAGTCCTCATCGTATGTGATGTAGTATGTTAAACTAAAAATTAACCTCATCCCCAAATCTCGATGTTTAAATGTGTGTTTCCACATTCATGTCACGTCTGGGGGGACTCAAAGGTCAATGAGCATCAGTGCTCTCCCTCTCCTCTCTCACACTGTTCTTTTTCTCAATGTTTTCCTCAAGAAGTTTTCCCATAATCCTCAACACACTCTGATAGGGTGTTCCCTATATAATGAAGTTGTTTTCTTCATAGACTTGGACACCATTCTTGGGATTCCATCATAGATTAATTACCAATATACATATCCATGGGATGCTAGCCTTGTGTAAGCCACACACCATCCTTCGTGGTTGAAACCTTCTCAAAACATCCACCTAGTCTATTACTATCACTTGTTTCTCACACCGAGTAAGTCTCACATGTAATTATGGTTTAATAGTGATGATGAAAATTATTTAGGCCACTAATCATGTGTAAGACCCATGCCCCACAACCCATAAGACGTTAAACTACAACCACCCAATCTATGTGGAATTTTCTCCTTGTCTTGAAAACAGGGTACTTGGGAAGCCTCTTCGAGGTTCATGACACTCAATCCCTACAATCAAACTGTTCCATGAATTTCACATCAGTTCACCTTCATCCCACATAATGTTAAACTTTATGACCCTTTAAACTGCAAAATTATTTATTCTTGTACACTATAATATTTTGGAATCCTCTTTCTTTTCCATCCCAAACAAATGATAAAAAATTTTACGACATCCTAGGGATGTAGCCTCTAGATACAACACTTTCCCTTTTTGGGATGCATCCCTCAGATCCACCTCTCTGAGGTGTTATGATCACCATGTGCATCTAACCATGAATATACCACACACAACCCAAAATACTCTAACCAATAGTACCCCTATTGTGAAGGGTCACTAACCATGGGTACACCTTGAGTGTTTCTTTGGGTCAATTTTCTTTTGTACATCCCGATTCGATTAAATGTTCATGAACAAAGAAGACTCTGATTCCTAGAAACTGGGATATATTGGAAGCATCTTTGAAGGTTAAATCCAATCATCCATGTCCCTTATTGTTATTTCCTAAGAGCCTTTGTGTCTCAAGAAGAACATAGACCAAATAGAGGGTTCTACGTCCTCTCGGCCCCTATCAATGCACTACATCCTCCACAGTTTCCTCTTTAGGAGTGACATGGACCCCACAAAAATTAAGTAGATATTGACTCCCATAAACATGGATATGTTAGAAACCTCCTAAAATTTCAAGCCTAACATCATCATATTTACATCGATCCCACCTCATTCCCCCTCATCATTCGACACATCATCCACATACATCCCGATGTTAATCATTCCAGCACATCCTGGTGAACTCTTCCCACTCATATAGGTAGGTAACCATGCATAAGCCACATATATTTTCTCCACTATCTAACCCTTATCATAGTAAGGTTGCCTTCTACATTTATTTTTGTAGTTCTCATGCCGCTAACCATGTGTTAACCCTGAATCATCCCTTTGAACTTCATGGTTTTCGATCACTATCTACTACACAGGGTATGTAAGAAGCCTCTATGAGATTCAATCATACCCAATGATAAGCCACATGGTCCCCTTTCCCAAGTCCCACCTTTTCTGATCCATAACTTTAGGATGTCCCAATATGCCTTCAAAGTGTGAATCCTTCCATTTTTGGGACATGCCATCAAGGGTCTTCCCACACATATGTTTTGACCCATCCACCCGGTAAACCGTCTAGTTGCTCGTTCCTTGGGACTTATCCATCTGATACATAACTTACAATGTTCTGAACATTCTGATACATCTCTGGTTGATGTTAAACTCGCATCATATCCCATGTGAAACATTAATTCTAAGAAAATCCTTAGAGACATTCCTTTGGAATAAGATTACCCACATTTAATGTTTGATTCCTCAGGTGTCTATTCCTGCAAGAAGCCATTTAATAAGGAAACATATAGGTTTACCAAAGTTCCAATGTCCAATCATTCCAGCTATGCCCAACATGAATACTTCCCCAACAGATGGATAATGCGTTGATTTGAACCATTGGAATTTTTTGACAAAATCAGTGTAATTAAATGATGTCCACAAAGATAAGGCCCCGAAGCAGGTTTCATGATAAAAATCTTAACATTTAATGGATAAACAAACTAGGAGACAAGATCGGAGAAGTAATTCATTGAAGGAAGAAATGAAATCTCATTATACAATTTTGATCAAGGAGCATACATCTCTGAAGAGGTGATGAATGTCTCCCGCCATTGGAAAGAAGTAACATGGGGTAAAATTACTATCCAGATAACATCAAACATGCTCAGAAATTCACCCTAGAGGAAAATTTCGGTAAAATAATTATGAAAAAAATAGAAATCATAATTCTAAAATAATTTAAGGGAAATAGGTGTAGGTGTTTTATAGAGAAAACATGATGTGAGGGAGCTTTGGGATAGATTGAGACACTAAAATGTAGCTGGAATAGACTGTTGACTTGATGGATTACATTTCAATCTTAACTAATAAGACATAGGGAACAAAAAACCATATCTTTTTGTTCATGAAAAATATTTTATTAACTAAAAAATAAAAAAAAAATTCTCCTAACCCATTTAGGGGGACTTATTTACCCTACCCATTAATAGAGATGGAATGATTTTGCTACCCCATTATTTGGATTGTAACCATCAATAATATTAATATTAGAATATATTGAATTTTATTTGATAATATAAGTTATATACAATATTTTTATAATATATATTATATTAATTATATATCCAAAATATAATATATATGTGTTGTATATATATGTATATGTCCATAAAATGGATGTCTATGTTTATCTTTGACCGATGCCAGACTAGACCAATAGTTATATGATCTAATTAACCTCGTAAGAATATATAAATTAATATTTATGGGGTATTATAAAGATCCAAATAGAATCAAAAAATTTTATAATAATTTCAACAATTAAACTGAATTTTTTGAGATATATTTAAATTATATCTAGATTTATGAGAAATATATATAAGGCATTAAAATTATTTTTATAATGGTTAACAAATTAAATATATCCTAGAGTTAAATTCTATAAAATTTTATTTTTCATATGAAATATATTTATATAGTCAATGATAAGCATCTAGGACCGACCTGTTCATGTTTGGATTATTATTTAATTTAAAACAATTATTGAAATGATTTTTTAAAATGTACTAATTATTTTGTTTAGATGACCTAAAAATACTACCTCATTTTATGAAATGCATAAGTTCCTTCATGTCAATATTTAATTGACAAATTATAATTTTACACCATGAGTACTTATTTCTTATGAGTGGTTATTCATTGAAAAGATCATAGGATTTTGTGTAAAATTGGTTCATGTAGAGATCTATTGTAAACTAAACATGAAATGTAAATGGGATTTTTGGGCACCAAAATTTGAGTTAAGTATTAAATAATATAATTCCCATATTTTCTTGATAAATCCATTATTTTCTATATGGATTAACTAATTATTAATAAATTAGGATCATGTATTTATTTATTTATTTTATCGTATATGTGGTTTATTATTATATTATTGTGTCATTATTACACATGATTGCATTTTATAATAATAAACAAGAACGTCTATAAAAATGAACTTGTATGGTGAATTTCTTTAAATTAAGGTTATTTTATGAGGGTAATCACATAGAATATGTTTGTTTAATACAAAATCATTTCATTTACCAATATAAATTAACAAATCCATAAAATAAAATATTGAGTAAATAAATTACTTCAATAACATGATTTTGGATATAAAAGAATGTGAAATATGTTTATCATCACTAGTTGAGTTTAACTATTACTAATATGTGTTTCTTACGAGATTTTTAGTTTTAGATAACTAATGTTTTCTATAAAATAGTAGTGACAACAAGATTATTTTCAAAAATAGAGGTGATGAGTTGAGCAATGAAAAGTAATTTTTTAAAGGAGATGTGACCCCACTAAATAATTCAGGGAGACACAAGATTATTTGGGTGTATAGTAAAAAATCATACTTTTGAATCTAAATGTATTTTTGAATATATATCTTTATCTACGAATATTGGTTTAATGATCACTTACATTAGAATACGCTTGTGAATGGGTGTTTCAAATATATAACATGAGGGAAACTAGAATTTGACAAAATAGTGAGTTGCTTTCAAAATTATTAATTTGAAAATATATAATTATAATCATAAAATTCTAAAAATTTATTAAATGTACCAATTTTAGATTAAATAGTAACCTCCATAATATCAATTTTACTATGATAAATACTATATAAATAGAATATATTGATTGGACGTAACATCCAAGTGTGGTACATGAACATACAGATCATACTATTCAATAAGAAGATTTATTATCTGTGGGATTCCCCATTTCATGTATATCTCCCATAGAGATTGATAATGGTGGATAAACATAAATATAATAAGCATATGGATGATACATTATATTATTAGTGTCTAAGGTTTTCATCTATGTCTTATGAGAAGCATAAAATGATTGAGGAAAATTATGATATCTAAATGATTTCTTATATATTTGTGTTATACCATGAGAGATATTAGAAAAAAATATATTAGATATCATGTTAATCATATATATTATTTCTAGAATAATGGAATCATTAAGGACATGAAATAAACAATATGGTTAGGTACATTGAGAGACTTGAGTCCCATTGTTTGAAACTAACCAAATAAACAGAAGCTGATCTCATAATTCATCTTTACCACATAGATTATCAACATTGATTATTAATTTTAACATAAATTTTAATAAAATTTTAATACTAAATTTATTGGATTTATTTCTCTAGGTTAATAATGATAATAATAGTTCAAACTCTTCACACCTTATAGTGAACAAGAGGAATAAAAAAATTGTCAAAAGTTATATACCAATCAAATTCTTAGATGAACTACCCTTAAAATAACTCAAAAATAAAGAGGGATAGTGATGATAAGGAGGTATTTTATTTTCATGTTTCAGATTATTCCATTGGATGAATAATTTCAATGTTGTGTTTAAGTATTAAGGTGATACTTCGAATTTGGTTATGTTTGTTATTAAATTAAATATGTTTGTATCTAAAATTTTAATATTGGATACTGCATTTGGATAACACATTTTTATATATATATATGAAACAAGTAGATTCAAGAGGACTGAAATTGATTATGTGGATATATGATAAGAAGATAGAGCGAGACTAATAGTATTATCAGTGAGATATTATCATCTTACATTTCCTTGTGGAATCATTATTTAACTAAATGATTTTTATTATTTAATATATGGTACAAAAACATAATCCAAATGTACATTTTTGATAATGTTGTATTTCACATCATTTTTAGAAATAAAATACTTCATATGTATAAGAACAATGTATGGTATTTTAGGAAACATATTAATAACGAATTTTATATATATCTACTAGAAAATACAGTTTTGAAAATTAATGACAAATCTAATCAGAATAATTCATATCCTACCCTTCCATCTCACTTAGTGACATGCCATGTAAATGAGAATAATTTAATAAAACTATATCATTTAGGGATTTTATACTCTATTTAGTCAAAAAACTGTTGATATATGAACCTATTTTTTACATAATAAAATTACTAAAATGCCTTTCATTTCGAAAGGAGAATGTGACGAAAAACCAGTAGAATATTTTATTCTGACGTACATAGTTTATTTCTAATAGAAGAAAAATGTGAATTTTCATACCTTATTAAATTTATCAAAAACTATACTAGATAAGGATATATATATATATCTAATTAAATATAAGGTTTATTAGTTAAGAATGATTATGAAATATTATAAAGAATTAATGAATCGACATGGTAAGAAACTGAAAAAAAAAACACTACTCAAACCATAGTGGAGAATATAATAACCAATATTTTTTTATAATTTAAAGGTGTGTGGGATAGTTTTACAACTCAATCCTCCTAATACACTATATTGGATATCTGTTAGTGAAAGGAATAATTAAATCCTTACTGACATAGTCTGATCATTTATGAGTTATGAAACTATACAATTATCAATAAATGTATATTCACTATATACTATTTTATATACTATAAATAGAGTACCACTGAACTTAGTGGATGCGATTAAAAATGTTTTTATTATAAAAATAACATTATATTCCACATACATGTATATATTTTTTTATTTTTCAAATTACATAACTACAAATAAATTTTCATGTAAAAGCATAAAGAGAATATTTATAGGTTATACTAAAAGTACTAAAGGATATTAGATATATAAAACATCAGATTGAAGAGTAATTGTGAAAAGGCATTCTATATTTTTGTAAATGGGAAAAAATTACAATGGAAATAATGTGAGTGAGGTTAACTTTAATGAATTTTATTGTCCAGATGAAATAGAGTTGGTAGGGGAATTTTATTCATAGTAGTTAGTTGGATATAAATATATTCTGAAGGAATTAGTTCTTCATAAGATAACTATAGAGTTAAGATAACCAGTGTGATATAGTTTTCATATCATTGAGTTAAGTACCCCATTACTATTACACTACTGGAAATGTGGGAATTTTTTATGGGTTATTTTTTGAAGGATTTCCATCCCCCAAAAGTAATTAAAAATATTATTCTTTTAGGAGGAATACTAATTCCTGTTGTAAGACAAATATGATGGATAACAGGGATAAACCATATTATTCATTTATATTTGGAATTTCATGAAGAATATACTAAAAAATAATATTTTTCATCAAAAAAGATCATGAAAACATAATACTTAGCAAAGAACAACTACTTCTATTACCCATCCCCCAAAAAAGTAATTGAAAAACAAGTGACGAAATTTATCATTCACTTAATGGTTATTCCCCTTTATATAGAAAACTCAATGTGAACCCATCATGCTTCCCAACCCACATATTATTCCACCTCAAGTTATTTTTTGTTGACCGAGGTTCTTATCCCTCAGTTATGGACTCTACTTCTCTCCACATTTTTATTCTTATGATTAATTTCTCTATCATTTCAATTGTTGTGGTCAAACACTAGGATAAAAAAAATTACCTTATTTTTATGCATTATTCTTGATTTAGGGTAATTAAATATTAATTATTCCCAACTGTAGTGACTTCCATCAAATATTACTTTCATTATTTCTACATAGTTTGATTCCACTTGATTTGAGGTAGTTTTTCCAATGATTGGCCTTTAGATTCAAGATATTTTTCTATTTCATTGTACATAATTGTATATTATAATTTTAATAGATATTTCCAATAAAAATATTGTTTTTTATTTTTTTGAGGGGTAGTCACCATGTTTTTAAAAATTGAGTTTTAATTAATCGCTTGTTTATCTCTTTTTTAATTATTTGATTATATAATGTGCATTTTTTAAGCATAATATCATTTTTTCATATTTAAAATTTTATATATATTGAATGGTGAATACTAATAGATTTATGATTATATAATTTTAAAGTGGTATACTATATTATTTAATGATATATTCACTTATAAGATTCATTTTATGTTTTTATTATTACAATGCATGATATATATGTAACATTTGATCTACTTGTTCTTTCTTATTGTGTTTTTTTATAATTTGTTTGATAGATATAATTATTTAATGATATTAAATTATAAATAATATTTTTTCTAAAATTTTAACTTACTGTTGAAATTTTAATATGTATTCCTAAAACATGGTATTATTTTTTCCTTTTCCTTGATGGTGTAAGGTAGGGTTTGGATTGGGAGTATTCTAATAATAGTGAAGTCAGATAGTTTTTGGATTCTCACCATCAAATTTTTCTTTTTCATTCAGGCTTCCAGAGAATTACACATCATGTAACTGACTTACACATCATATAATTGTTCTATATAAAATTATTGAAAAGATTTACACTTTAATGGGTGCACATATTGTGTCACCATTTCACATTGTGAAGGAGTTAATGGTCTGTTTTAAATTAAGTGCATCAGGATTTATGTCGAGGATTTGAGTTTTCTAGAGGTAATGATAATTATGTATTTCATGAGGTGTATTGGGATTACACATTGTGTAATACCCTGAAACCATTTTTAAAAATATGTAGTGTGACTGGTTTATTCTTTTTGGAAACTCTCCAGTTCCTTCTCCCTTGACCAAGGGGTTTCCCATGAGATCTCGAATTTGTCCATCCATTTCTGATCCATTTCTTTAGCATTCAATTAGCATTTCCTTGGTTGTGTGATTCCTAGGTAAGTGTTGGTTTGATATCTATGGGTTTCTCTCATTATCCTCTCTTTGGTTTTCAATGGGCCATCTTAAAAATGATGGATCTATTCTTTGTGGTTTTTTATCTTGCTTCTATGTTGAGATGCAAGGTCTTTTACACCTTTTCTCACATTGACAATTTCAATTTTGTGTTTTTAGTTTTGGGAAGACGTATTTGGTTTTGTCCCAATTATCTAAATTGATTATTCCTAAAATTCATGATTAATTTTAATTTCTAATTTAAACAAAATTACTAACATTTTATTTCAATTAAATTGATAAAACATCATTCCATTGAGTTGTGATATTTGAAATGGTTTTAGATCAATGATTTTGAAAACCCCCATTTCAATTGAATATCGGTGTATTTATGGAAGTTTGATGATTTAAATTTTTTAATTTAAATGTGTAAAATGAAATGAGAACTAGAAGAAACTATTGAACCAAAATGAGGGAATCCTCCAGTAGACCCAAATCTAATTGAGGTGAATGTGTGTAGTTCCCATGCTCTGGGATAAACACCACCTCCAGTTCCCACTTTGGTTTTAATAATGGATCTTCATGGAGATGTTCTTTAGAATAATTTCCAGAGTTACTTTTGTACAATCCCGTAGTAATCAATGGAACCATTGATCCTCAACAAGATGAGGAATGGCTGGAAAATATAGAACAAGTACTTGAATTAGTGAGACACTAGCCATTAGCATGGTCAAGTGTACCACCTCTATTCTAGAATAATTGGGAATGAGATGATGGTACATAAAGGTAATTTAAATGAATCATGAATGATTATATTAGAAGGACATCAAATTTATTTTCATAGTTCATTTCTATCTAGAGAAAATGTTGTCATCCATGGTTGTGGTGTTTTTCAAGCTTGAGAAAGCCAAAAAAACTATAATCGGGTATTCAAATTTCCTTGCTGATATAGTGCAGTTTTCTCCTATGATTATATAAAATGAAAGAATTAAGGCTTGATGGTTTGATTTTTGGACATATATGAGATATCCATTATTATGATTTCTTGATTAATCATCCCACTTATACTAATGTGATGTATAGGGGGATGATGGTTGACATGGACATGGATGGAAAGTTAGGCTTGACAAGTGATCTTTTTTCTCTCAATGGTTACATTGGTTCCTTCAATGTAAAATATAAGTGTGAATATTATCAAGGATTTTATCGATGTAAAGGTCATTCCAGACCACCTACAGAGCTAGAAGGAATTATTTGACTTGTTATCAGTGTGGAATTCCATGAAATTCTAACAGGGTTTTCACCATTCACCCAAGATCTGTAGCTCATTCATATGTTCAAGGAACTTATAGGGGTTCTTACATATATTCTCAACTCCATGTAGTGTAAGAGTATAATCCTATACTCCTAAAACTATGGGGAAACTAGATTCTTCACATAAAAAATTATTTTAGCCACATGCATCTAGAACAGAGCTTCTTCACACAGTAGAAGAGTCTTTAGAGGAAGAAGACATAAGTCTAGCAACAAGGAGATGTAACATTACAATAGAATCATTATTAGTGATAGTTCTATTATATAATATTGAATCTCATTTTTTATTTCAAAATGTATTATTATAATTATTAATATTCATATAGAGATTTTATTGTGTGTAGTGGATATTACAATACACATGGTTATGAGGAGAGAGTAGGGCATATTAATCCCTAATTCTATCTTCACTCTATCAGATTCCAAATTAGATTGGAGTTTTCTGGGTCTTGATATGAAATCTTATGTGGTTATATTAATGATTTATTGGTTCATTTACAATAAATGATGGATTTATTATTATATTTTACAGTTCAAAATTACTAATCCTAGTGGTATGTATCTTGTATTTCAATGATATTTGGGCATGAGGTCGAATGGATCATGACATTCTTACCCATGGTAGGGAATGTGATTTTAGGGTTTTATTTTGATCTATAATAGGAATAATTGATTAGTGATCTCCCACAAGTCATCATCTATTTTCCTAATGTGTTTAGTTTATATTTCCCTAGCCTACCAGAGGGGAGGGAAGTTGAGTAATCCATTGAAATAATGCATGGTACTCAACAAGTATCTCTTCCCTATTACTGAAAAAATCTATATGAAATTAAAGAGTTGAATCCCCAAATAGATGATCTTCTTGATAAAGGATTTATACGCCTGACTGTCTAACATTGGGTGGCCCTGATTCTAAATTCTAAGAAGGTTGATGGATCTCATTTCCTATGAGTTGATGACAAAAAACTCAATAAAGTTATGATAGTGAACAATTATCTACTGCCACAGATTAATGATCAGTTTGATCAACTAAATGGTGCGATGTGGTTTTAAAAGATCTATCTTCAGTTTTGTTACAATATATTATGGATAAAACAATTTGACATTCAGAAACTACCTTTCAGAGTAGTAATGGTCATTATGAGTACATTTTTATTCCCTTTTGTTGGAAAAATTATCTTGTATTTTTCATAGATTTGAGGGAAAATATCATCCATGAATATCTAGATACACCTTTTCTAGTCATTGAGGAAAAAATCAACGTTTACTCTAAATCTAATTAGGAACATGTGTATCATCTAAGAATAGTTGTGAGTCTACCGAGAAGTTAATGACTCTATGTGAAGATCCCTAAATGTTACTTTTGGATTCAGGTAGCAAAATTAGTTGGACATGTGATGTATGAATAGGGTATATCAGTTGATACTTATAATAATAAAGATGTATTGACTTGTGAGATGCAACAAAATTTATTCAAGATCCACTGATTATTGGATATATCCGGATATTACTGTAGGTTCATGAAGGACTTCTAAATTTTTGCTTCTCTGATTACAACTATAACTCAGAAGTGGTGATTTTTGGTTGGGACGATAAATAATAGATTACTTTTATTGTGATGAAATGTCTTTTTTCTACTTCACTGATGTTGAATCTTCCAAAGGATGGGTAGGTTTATGTGGTATTTTTTGATTCATCTGGTTCAGGCTTTGGTTGTGTTCATATGAAGGGAAACCATTTAGCTACTTATGGAACTCATCAGTTTAGGCCACCTAGGAAGAAATACCCATCTGATGACCTTGAACCTATAGATATAATGAACAGACATAAGGTTTGGGGACACTACATTTATAGAGAAAGGATTACCATGTTTTCAAACCACCAAATCCTGTGTTATTTCTTCTCTCAAAAAGATTTTAATCTTCGCTAGAGATGTTTGGTGGAGTTTATGAAGTAGTTCATCTTGGACATAATCTATGCCCCGGGGAAATGGAATGTCATTATAGATTAATTGAGTATGAAACATCCCACCCATGCATTGAAATAATATTTAGAATAGTGTAATTTTATGGATCTCTTTGCACAATTTCATATTGGGGTTCAAGGGAAATATATGGAAGTTTATTTTTCTAGTGATGAGTTATTATCATATATTCTCATGATTATTCTTCAATAACAATAGCTCGATGATAAATTTCATATAATTGTGGAATCTCATTATGGTGGGGACATAGTTTTCTAGTGACCATTATCCAATGAGGTTGTCCAATTCTATTATAATTGCGTCATTTTCCCTTTAGTGGTAATGAAGGCTAGAAGGAGAATTTTTAAAATTCTCTATGGTTAGTGCACCCAGGAACTAAATAAATGTTCAATAATATGTGGTGGTAGTTCTGGTGGCTTGGGATGTGGTATGAAATTAATGTTTTTGTCTCTCATTGTAATATATTCAACCAGATTAAGGTCAAACACCAGAAAACTTTGGTTTTGATTCATCCACTTTTATTCTCTACTTGGATATGATATATGATCTCTATAAAATTTTCGGTTGTGTTGCCTCATACCTAGAGAATGAATAATTCTATATGGGTTGTGATCGATAGGCTGAACAAGTCGAATCACATTACACCCATTCATGATACATTTAATGATTAGGAGTTAGGAAGTATCTTTCTAAAAGAGATTATTTATTTTCATGTTGTTCCATATGATATATTCTCATATATGGATCTATAGAATGTGGTGTTGGATCAAGATTCATAGGTTGAGTTTTGAGGTTTTCTAAATGGCTGTTCTCATTAAAAGGATCCATTTTTTGTTTTGAGTTTCAGGAATAGGTAGGTGGTTCCATCCCAATTAGAAAAATTAATTATTCCTAAATTGATTGATTTATATCAATTTCTGATTTAATTTCAATTGATCACATTTTCAGTCAATTAAACTGATAATAACTCTTTCTAGTGAATCAAGATATTTGAAATGGATTTTTCATAATGATTTGGAAAACCCCTAATTCCCTTTAATTGGGGTGTGTTTATGGATGATGGGTGATTTAAACTATTGAATATTATTTTTTCATATGATATGAATGATTTAAATTAAATTAGTGATTTTAATTTTGAAAATTAAATTGTGAAAATGATGAAACTAGTTTTGAATGGATTTCGAAGAATTGAAAATGGATTAAAATTATTTGATAATAACATAGTGGTTTCCTCATAACAAAGGTCATGTTTTTGATAAAAATAATTTTTGGTTTAAATGAAAAAAATAGCAATTTGAAATTGAATAATGGTATTTTATTTTATTTTAACCAGACATAAAATAAATCCACATAATGTTAGAGCACATTCAAAACTTATATTGTTGGTAAGTTAAATTGATACACTCTACGATATTAAAATGTTCTAAAACATACCTATGGCGGGTCACATACCATATGGGAGGGTGACGAGTCACCTCTAGCCAGTGTTAGGGGGGTATGAGTATACTAATTTTTCCAAGATCACTTTGAGAGTGAGTAATCCTATTGACGGTCAATACTATCTTACATATTTGGTATACGACCATGTTCCTCCAATTGCATATTTATATATGAGATATAAATGTATTCTAATGTTGTAAAATTACATTACATTCTTTTGATGGATTTACATAAACTTTTTAATGTAATGGTTTTATTTAAAACATTATTTTAAATATTCCGCCTCTTTTAATGTATAATCGTATACTTCAAAATAAGAATCCATGTTTTTGGAAAGGTACATCATGTTTTTTTAAATATTTTTTTGAGTCCCCAAATATATTAGTTTATAAAATTGAAATTTTTCATTTGGATCATATATATTTGGAATTTTTAATAGAATCCATGGTGGTATACTACTAGGAATAGGCTCTCTCTGTAAATTTTTATACATCTATTTGTGGAATTTCTCTTACCATGTTCAGGATAAGTGAAGGGATATAATGGAGGTGGATCCATCACTTGAGCTTTGGACTTGGTGAGTTCTATCCTTAGGTATTGTGGGGTTATTTTCCATGTTTTGGTACATGGGTTATACCAAATTGGGATTTTTTATACATTGTTTTATTATGGTACTTTAATCCTAATGGACATTCATTTATATGCATATTGAATATCTGGTCTTACATTCGCTTTGTCTTTTAGCAAAATTGTTCCCACATCCATGTTGTATGATGTTAGGTACTAGTCACCTACCCATTGGGATTGAGAACGCCCTTTGGGCTATGTGAGGTCCAACTCAGTTATCAAGTTAGCAGGGTACCATGGCTGGTTCATGACAATATATTTCATATTTGACTTATAAGACCTTATAATAATAATTAAAATCATGTTAATAATGTTTATTTCATGATCGAATTATGTAATAATTAGTTAATAATATTTAATTAATTAAAAAAAACATAAAAAAATACTAAATAATAATAGAAATTCATAATAGTTAGTAAAATGATGTAATAATTAAAGAAATTATTATTATCTATTAAATTACACTTAATAATTAACAAATAATTTGTCATTATTAGTAATAATTGTATAATATTATCATATTATTATATTTTTAATAAATTACAATTACATATAAAATAGAGATAACTATTAAAAAGAATAATATCTATCAACGCAATATTTCTAATAATTTGTCTAAGTTTTGAAATATCATGTAAAAAATAAAAAACACATATAGTAAATAAAAATTA
Source organism: Viscum album (assembly GCA_963277665.1). NCBI lineage: Eukaryota > Viridiplantae > Streptophyta > Magnoliopsida > Santalales > Viscaceae > Viscum > Viscum album. The sequence goes on along the minus strand of OY728119.1, from coordinate 761,259,323 downwards.
AATATATCTAGTAAGAATATTGAAATAAAAAATTAATAACTATTAATAATAATCAAATACGTTTCAATATTTAATAAATAAATATTAAATATTGGTAAAAATAAGTAAATGATAGTATTAATTCATAAATATTACTAACAATTTTTAAAGGTTATTAAATTCAAATGATTTGTAACATAGTGAATATTTTAGGAAAAATAAATAATTTTTAAAACAAAGCAATATTTATTAAATATTATTAGGTAATAAATAAATAATTTGTATATCTTAATAAATAAATGTATCTATCAATAAAAAATATTAAATTTCATTAATAATTAATAAGAAATTAAATTACTAGTAAAATTATAAAAAAAGTACTTTTAATAAAAACATTACAAAAGTTGATAAAACATAAAACTAATTTAAAAATAATTGGTAATAATAATCGTATAATTTAGAATAAATATTAAATAAGTAGTCAATATTAGTAATAATAAGTAAATTCAATAATTAATTAGTAAACATCACTAATTGTTTTTTATATTAGTAAATACTGATAATTTATAATAAACTATAACAATTTTTTTGAAACAATCATAATTATTATAAATTCATGATAATTTTCAATATTTCAATTATTAAAAAAATTATAATTAATTGTTAATGAAAATTCAATAATTGATAAATACAATGTCAATATTGTTAATAATTAATGAATATTTATATTAATTAGAAAATATTATTAATAATTTTTAAATATTATCTAAATATATTATGATTTAAGTTACTTTAAAAAAAGATAATAATATTAATAATTACAATTATTATTAATATTTACAGAGAACTTAGTTATAACTAAAAAACTACTACTAATAATTAAATATTAATAAGAATTGGAAATAATTAGTAAATATTAGAAATTATTAGTAATCATTTTTAAACAATCATTTTAAGTAGTCACACATACCCATATTTTAAAAAATAATATATTATTATTTATAAATAGAAATAATTATTATTATGTCAATTATTATTTTAAATAGTTATATGTTCATTAAGTATAGACAACTTTCTATTAAATGGTGATGACTGGATAAAATTAATATTCAACATGTTTGATAATGTTTGAATTAATTTACTACGTTTTGGTTATCATAAAGATTATATTGTTGGTATCAACATAGTAAATTCAATTGAGTGGAAAATATAAATTTTTATCCCAGAACCATCATATTCAAATTTTGAACATTTTTTGGGGAATTTATTTATGAAATAATAACAATGAATGATTTTCCCAATCACGAATAAGAACATCATACTTTTCATGTTTTTTAAATCTAATAAGGATTCTATATATCTAGAATTCCAGATAAGAAACTTCGATGTTGTTTCAAAATTTACGGCTATCAAATACTATTTTTTGAAATTCAAATTGTTTTTTATCAAGTAATTTCTCCAGTAAAATTTTTGTTTCCTGATGAAAACACATCACCTGTATGATTTTATTAATGTAAGAAGTTTTTCTATAAATTGGGTATTTTTAATCCAAAGGTACATGCATGTTTGAATGAATTAATCTTATATTTTATTAATTGTGGACAATTTTTTAAGAGTAAAATGTGTGAAGAGTCAATGTATAAAGAGGTAAAAACTCTAAATTCTCTATTTCTAGTAAAATCTGAGAGGTATTTTCATATTACACCTTGTTTACATTTTCTATTATTTCAACACAACACTGCTTCATTAATGGCATAAAATAAATATTGTATTTCAATTATTAGATATTAATATTGGTCTATTTTCACAACTCTATAAAATATACCTCTTCAAATGATGTGGAATAATCAATATATATGTGTCACTATTAGTTCTAGTAAATCCAAAGAATAATTTCGATGTTTATTTGAAGCCATTACTTGATGAGTTAATTTCATTTTGGAAAGATGATGGAACTATATTTGATATCATTTAATATAGTAATTTCACATTGTAGGTTGAGTTAATATGGAAAATCACTGACTTTCTATTATATGGTATATTATCTTGATTGAGTGCACATGGATTAAATCCATGTCTGTACATTATGGTTGAGCAGAAAGTGTTTATGCTTTTTAATGGGAAAAAATACTTGTCACCATGACATTAAGTATTTATTTCTTCCCATGGTTCACCATTTATGAATTAAAATAAATTGATTCAAGAAAAGTTAAAATTGGAAGTGATGAACCTACAACAGTGCTTCCTGGTATTGAGGTAAATTAATTCATCTCTTTATTTCATTATTTAAAATTTATAAAGACTATAAATGAATAAAATATAAATAGTTTTTTATAGAACATAATTTTAAAAAGAGGAGTATATTATTCAACCATTCATATTTGTTTTATTTTTTGGATCATCACATGTTTGATATAATTCATGAGGAAAAAAATTATTTTGATAAAATATTAATCATTTTTTTGAAAAAACAAAATCATACCTGAGATAATATAAAGATGTAGTTAAATCATTTCAAAAAATCTAGGCCTCCTAAACCTGAATTAGTTGATATTGAAAGACAACTTAATTTAATTTTTCTAATAATATATTATTCAATTTCATATGAAATTCATTTATTATTTTGTCAATTTCTTAGAGATTTGATGTTTCCAGATGGTTGTGCTTATAACATTTATTTCTTCATCAGAAATAGACACATTGTTGAGTTAAAAGTTCATGACAGTTACGTATTAAGGGATTCACTACTTCATGTTGGTATTATATGATTCTTTAATTCTTCAATATAATATTTTTTGATTCAAATATATTATTTAATCTATGATATGTTTTACAAAAACAATTGATAATGATGAATTGGGTATTTTTTAAAGAGATATTGATTTAATTTTATATAAATTAGATATAATATTACCACAAACAATATTTTACATAATAGAACATTTAATATTTCATTTTATATATCCAAATGTGGAGTTCTGGTATAATTATGATGGTTGTACCCATTCGATATATTTATTAAAAATATAAAGAATAAAGTATATAATACGTAATTGGATGAAGGAATAATTATGGATGCAAATTTGTGTGAGAAAATTTCCAATTTATGATTATATTTCTTTAAATATGAAAATTCATCAAATCATAATTGCATGGGTCGTAATGAGAAAAATAATTATGATTTCATGGACCATAAGTTGTTCGCTTTTAATCATCTTGAGCATGGTTTTAGTGGTTTTCCGAAATGATGTGTTTCAAATGAAGAACTATATAGAGCAAACAAACTTGTTATTATAAATTGTAATAAAATAAAAAAATATGTGTTTTTGTTTCAACTATTTTTAAGTAATATTTTTTTTTATTTTATAAATTTATTTACAATTTTTGTAGACTATATGATGATAATATCAATAACCAATTCCTAAAAATTATCCCTTTTCTCTTAAAGAACATTGGATGAATAATTTTTCATAATAGTTTCAATGAATTCTATGTAAATATATATACAATGGAACATTAAATAATTCACAAAATTAGATATATATATTCTTTAAAACTATTATTTGTATTAATAATGATATGAAATTAAAATTTATAATTTATTATGTTTGCTAAATACCGCCATAAAAATTCGTGAAATTATATAATTGGGGTGGATACTAAGTGGTAAATCCTATAATCCTGTAATCGAACAATCTTATAGTATTGGAAGGTCCCTTGGAGATTCATAAATTATGTAGTGACACAGACATGATTTGGGAAGGGGGTGACACATGTATGATGCTAGACTGGTGACACATGAAAGATTATTTGAGTATGACGTTGTACTAGGTATTCATGATGTCTTCATGGGGAACTTTCCCTGGGGCTTGTGAACTATGTAATGGCTCTCCCTTTACACATATTGAAATAGTTCTTTGAAATCAAAATAAAAAAGAGGCTTTTTCAACAATTTTTTTAAATGTTATAGAGTTATTTTTTTGAAAGGATATCATTATTAAGGATGTGAAGCTGAATTTTTTGAAAGGATCTTTGAAGTAGTTAAATTGTATTATTTATAACCAAATTGTGTAACAATGATTTAATTTCAATAGTTTGATATAGTTCTAGGGTTCTAAGTTCATTCTTCACATGGAGTCATTGAGATTAAATAAAAACATTCTTACCTCAAATGATAAGTTAATATAGGAACATCAATTACAGCATGTTTATTATGATAATTATTTTTCTATTTCGAGATATTGTAATGAATATCGAATTGTAAAAAATTAAATAACATGAGAATCAGTTTATTGAAAATTATAATTCTTCTTTAAGTTCCACAAACTAAAATATTCTATGAAATATCCCTAGATACATGTATTACTCAATAAGATATTACTATGTATGACTGAATCCTTCAGGTTATGGGCCACTAATATTGATAATATTACTGATGTAATGTGGGATGATGAAACTAAGATTTGTATGATGTTATTGATGTGGAAGATGAAGATGATGACATTATCGTATAATATATGGAGGAACAATGTTAATAATGTATTATATTTGGGTATTTATTATTTTACTATTATTATTTCTCAAAATTCATTATCTAATGAGGGAAAGGAATATTTATGAAAAAATTGAGTTAAAATATTCTGAGGAAGACATTATACAGAAATATCTTTCATAAATATAGATCAACTTATATGGGAGATCATCCAACCATGTTGGAATCATTCCAATTACTTTATTGGATATGCCACCCACCCCTGAGCTAACATCTAGATATAGATGATTGATAACATATATGGGTTTATAAAGGATACACATACATTCCATCCAATGATCTATGAACCACCATGAGGTATGAAACACATCATTTATTATAACCCGAACAGTGGTAGTGGAGTTTCATTCAATACTTATATTATTTAGGCTTTTTTATTTTTCAAAGGATATTGGATGAATAAATCCATGCATTTCATCTTAATGGGATGTCACCATTCTACCTTATCCATAAAAGAATCCAAAAAATTTATAATTATGGTTGGGGTAAATAACATCAATCCTAAAAGTTTCAAGGTTCCATTTCAAAAATCCATCAGAACATATTTTATCCCAATTATTCATGGGATGATACTAGATGACTTCCAAAGTACCAACCATCCACATAAAATTCCCTATAATTCCTAATATATTCAAGATAGTTAAATCCTAAATATAATTGTCACAATATTCATTTTTGATAATATTACAGTCCCTATAAGTGACAATTAAATTAATAATAGACAAATGATGGTTGAATTTTGTGTTAAATTGCATTCTAGAACTACAGAAATCTCGAATAATGTGTATCAACCAAAAGTTTTCTTCACAAATAATATTTACAATTTTTGGAGATAATGAGCCAATGCCACCCTGAACAAATAAAACAGCTGATATCATGATCAACAACGACAATTAAAATAAGTCGTAAACCACATTCCATAGAGCTGAAGTAGTAGCACATCTCGGAAAAAGGTGATTGATTCCATATCAATGCTTGAGAAATAAATGAAACCTATGAAAAATAATTTTTTCCGACACTTTCACCAGGGCGCGCGCATCCGTCAGTGGAGGACACGCTGCTTGTTGCCCCGCATTCCAGCTTTCCAAAGGTGGGCGACATTCATTCCTTGTTCAGGTATGTCTGCTCCTTGATCGAAACGGGATGATGGAATGTCGGTTCTTCCTTCTGTGGATTCCTCCTCAGAACTCTTCACCTAGTCTGGGTCTCACTTATAGATTTAATACGTTGTTCGTGAATCTCATTCTCGGTGCCATATCTTCATGGACGCCGGTTAATTACACTACTTCCGTCAAGACATTCCATGGGGTCTTAACATGGTAGCAACCTTCGGTCGGAGTAGACGGCTGCATGGACTTTGGGGAACCTATATTCTTCTTAATAAGAGGGCATCTCAAGGGTGAAAAACCCGAGGCATGCACTTGAGGTTTTCCTCAGCATCACATGTTTAACACTGGGTATTTTGCAAGATTAACATCTAGCAGAGACTGTTACACCAAAGGCGTTCCATCCGAGGTTTTCCTCAGGCATCTCATGATTATCAGAAGGTAGGCCGCGAGTTTAGCGTCTTTCGAAGATGAAATAAAGGTGATCATAACGTCCAATGAGGACGGATCCAAGGTGGTGCACTCCCTAGAGGGGAAAAGGGTGATGAATTGGGGTGTACATAGAGGACAACGACCCAGAGATATGATGGGTCTTACACATGGAAAGCGGCCCATGCGCCGCTAGGTGCAGCGAGGAGGTGGATGGCATGATCCCACTGGGATGTGGCAGCCCGGGTGAGAATCAGGATGGATGATGGATGGATGAATGAAGTGGAGGGGGAATGAAATGGGACCATCGCAGGGGCGATAGTGAAGTTGGGCTTGAGCCTTAAAGAGGCTTCCTACGTATCCCCGTGGCAGGGAATCAAAGTCCGCGTAGTTCGGGATAGAGCCGGTGAACCAACATGATGGTGGAACTTGGTCTGATGGACATCTTCAGCGAACCAACGTGAATGTGGACCTTGGTCCAATGGGCATCATCAGCGTACCGACGTGAAGGTGGACCTTGGTCCGATGGATGGTGGACTTGAACCTATGGAAGGCTTCCTACGTACCATGCCTTGACACAGATCAAAGAACTCGTAGTTCAGGTTTCATCGGTGAACCGACGTGAAAGTAGACCCGTGGGTCCACTAGTGGTGGGATTGAACCTTGGTAATGTTTCCTACGTACCATGCCTTGACATGGATCAAAGTCCTCGTAGTTCATAGGATTGATGGAATACAGTTTAACGTCATGCGGGTCGATAGTGAACCCTGACGTGAATAAATGACTGGCGGTGGGTGTCGGTGAACCGACATAAATGAGGGACCTTGGTCCAATGGGAGACAGGCTTGAACCTCTGGGAGGATTCCTACGTACCATGCCTTGATATGGATCAAAGTCCTCATAGTTCGGGTTGTGGAATACTGTTTAACGTCATGCGAGACGGGGGTGAACCGACGTGAATGAGGTCGGAACGACCGGATGGTGGGTGGACTTGAACCTCGTGGAGGCTTCCTACGTACCATGCCATGACATGGATCAAAGACCTCGTACTTCAGGTGGGGATTTTTCAGCGAACTGACGTGAACGTTGACCTTGTTCCAATGAGTGGTGGTCTTGAACCTCTGGAAGGCTTCCTACGTACCATGCCTTGACATGGATCAAAGACCTCGTAGTTCAGGTGGGAATTTGTCAGCGAACCGACGTGAAAGTGGACCTTGGTCCAATGAGTGGTGGGCTTGAACCTCTGGAAGACTTCCTACGTACCATGCCTTGACATGGATCAAAGACCTCGTAGTTCAGGTGGGAATGGGTATGCAGTTTAATGTCATGCAGGACAAAGGGAGGGGTATACAGTTTAACGTCATGCTGGACAAGGGTGAAACTCGACGTGAATGAACGACCGTGCGATGTGGCTTGAACCTCATGGAGGATTCCTACGTACCATGCCTTGACATGGATCAAAGTCCTCGTAGTTCACTAGGATGGGTCTCAATGGCTTACCACTGGACGAAAATGCAGTTTAACGTCGTGCTGGATTGGAATGGGACCCGACGTGAATAGATGATGGGCGGGCTTGAACCTCAGGGAGGCTTCCTACGTACCATGCCTTGGCATGGATCAAAGTCCTCATAGTTCAGGTTGGGGAATGCGGTTTAATGTCGTGCTGGAGGTAGGTAGAACTCGACGTGAATTGGATGATGGGTGGGCTTGAACCTCAGGGAGGCTTCCTACGTACCATGCCTTGGCATGGATCAAAGACCTCATAGTTCAGGAAGGGCTTTGTCGGCGAACCAACGTGAAAGTGGACCTTTGTCCAATGAGTGGTGGGCTTGAACCTCGGGAAGGCTTCCAACGTACCATGCCTTGACATGGATCAAAGACCTCGTAGTTCAGGCGGGAATGGGGGTTAGGGTCGATGCTCACTCTAAGCCCACGTGAGTCATGCCAGGTGTGACAAACAAGAGGTTGCAAGGATTTGACGATCACGTCACGAAGGATGCGTCTGTGAGAATCGAAGATGGGCTTATGCGTTAGGCGGCCCATGGTGTTGGGACTTACTCCAGGATGGAGGCCCATGGAAAAGGATGATGATGGTTTCAGGCTTGAGCCTTGAAGAGGCTTCCTACGTACCATGCCTTGACATGGATCAAAGACCACGTAGTTCTTCTGATGAAGGCTTACCGCTGATTGGTTGGTTTCAACGGCTTACCGTCGGATTGAGTCACAACGGCTTACCGCTGGATGGGATCACAACAGTGGATGGGGCTTACGCGAGGAAGCTGCCCGGGTGCCAGTATGGAGCGGCAACGGTTAATGGGGCTTACGCTAGGAAGCTTCCCGGGTGTCGCTAAGGAGTGGCACTGGTGAATGGGGCTTATGAAAGAAGCTACCTGGGTGCCGCTATGGAGCGGCACTGGTGAATGGGGCTTATGTAAGAAGCTGCCCGGGTGCTACTATGGAGCGGAACTGGTGAATGGGGCTTATGAAAGAAGCTGCCCGGGTGCCGCTATGGAGCGGCACTGGTGAATGGGGCTTATGCAAGAAGCTGCTTGGGTGCCGCTATGGAGCGGCACTAGTGAATGGGGCTTATGCAAGAAGCTGCCCATAATGTCTTCCTCATGTCAGGCCATGAGGGCGTCCCAACTCACTGGTGAATTGAGGCCCTCACCTATGCGCTAGTGCACAAGTGGGATAGCACCAAGGGGCGTTGGAATCAGGCCACCGTAGTCATGGCGTTAGGCGTCTTATGCTTGGAGCATAAGGCATCTCTTGTTTAATGGAAGAGGCATCCTATGTTTGGAACATATGGATTACTACGGTTTAAAGTCATGTAGATAGGACTGTTAGCATCTCATTCTTGGAGCACAAGGCATCCTATCATTTGTTAGACAGTGGGAACTACAGTTTAGAGTCATGTATATTGGACTGTTGGTGCCTCATGCTTAGAGCATAAGGCATCTCTCATATAGGGCAAGAGGCATCCTATGTGTGGATCATAGGGAGAATACTATAGTTTAGAGTCATGTAGGTAGGACTGTTGGCATCTCATGCTTGGAGCATAACGCATCTCTTGCTTGGAGCAAGGGGCATCCTATGTTTGGAATATAAGGATTACTACTGTTTAGAGTCATGTAGAAAGGACTATTGGTATCTCATGCCAGGAGCATAAGGCATCTCTTGTATGGGGAAGAGGCATCCTATCATTTGTTAGATAGGGAGTACTACAGTTTAGAGTCATGTAGGTAAGACTATTGGGAAGAAGGTTCCTAGAAGTGTTTGGTGTTGGGACTTACGCAAAGGCGGCCCTTTCTGGTTCAACCTGGCATAGGAGTCAAGTGATTGGGTTTGGAGGAGTTACCTGAGAAATGGTTCGACTCAAGGTACCCGGGGAATTGATGATGAGAATCTCAACTCACGACATGGAATGAAACCAAGAGGATATGTCAACTCAAGGTGTTTTATGGTGTGTGGAGGAGTATCTCAAATCATGGTGTTCCATAGGTATAAGGTGGGACCGCATAAGGGCGCAATGGAAAAGCGGGGGTGCGGGGGCGCAGCCGCCGCAGTATGGACCGGTGGGCGCGAAGGTAGGATCCTTGCAAAGGATAGGTCTTCACGAAGAAGCTTCGCGGAGCATGGCCTCGCGGTGCAATAGTCTCTCGCGGAGCAAAGGGGTTCTCGCGAAGATTGGTCTCGCGGAGCAGCATCACGGAGCATGGGCTCGCAGAGCAAAGGGCTCTCGCGGAGCTTGGTCTCACGGAGCAGCATCGCGGAGCATGGGCTCGCGGAGCATGGGCTCGCGGAGCAAAGGGCTCTCGCGGAGCTTGGTCTCGCAGAGCAGCATCGCGGAGCATAGGCTCGCGGAGCATGGACTCTCGGATTCTCGGCTCACGGAGCAGCAACGCGAAGGAAGCTGCTCGCAGAGCATGGCTTCGCGGAGCCTCAATGCGGAGCTCCGCTCGGCTGCCCAAGGGGCGAAGTGGCCGTGGCCGTCCCCCTGGGGAAGGGGGTGAGCTAGGTATTTATAGGCAGGGGCGCCGCGAAGAAGAACACCCGCGCCCCCTCAGGAGCTTCGCGGCGCACTCGCGAATGTCAAATTCATTCACGGAGAGGTACCGCCTCCGGAGCTTCGCGGCGGGCTCGCGAACGTCAAATGCGTTCGCGGAGAGTTACCGCCTCCGGAGCTTCGTGGGACCGCGCAGCAAGGGTGCTTCGCATCGGTGATTCGCATCAGTGCCTCGCGAGGGGTCTTCGCGGCGCATCGCAAATGTCAAATGGGTTCGCGGAGCCTCTCGCCTCATTGCTTCATGGCGGCGCTCCGCGATCACGGAGGGGGGCTTCATGAATGGGCTTCGCGAACCAGATTTCCAGCCCAACTTCAAACGTCCATAACTCCTAATCCATAACTCCATTCGGGACCTACAACCTACCAAATCGAAGATTGCGAAATGGACTACGATCTTGGATCATGTATGGAAGCATTTGGAAAATTTTGGGGATGCGTTTTCTGGGGTCTACAATAATGACCCCAAAATTGTTTATAAAAGTGTTTATTGGAATCTATTTATGTGATAATATCTAGATCAAGGTAATTCAAAAGACAATATCAAGGATTTATTGAAAAATTTTACCCAATCAGAATACTAGTTAGAAATCATTGTTAAAACATCTAGTATAATCAACCATTTTGGATGAAACTTTTTTAGGATCATAGATATTCTCATCCTCTCTATGGTAAAAGGGTAATTGCAATTTTTTTCGTGGATTTCTTCCTCCCAAATCAAAATATAAGAATTCGAGAAGTATTTAATGGTGGCCTATAAGTCCAAATAAGAATCCAAAGAACAAAATCCAATGATATGAGGTGTTCATAACCAATTAACCAACCAAAAATTGGGAGATTAATTAAAAATTACAATCCATCTAGATCAAGGAAAAATATTCAATTATGATTTTTTAATTGAAGAAAAAATAGATGTTTCCATAGAAATAAATTTTCCCTTTTTAATCAATTCTAAAATGTTCTTTTTTTGTGACCATAGACATCGAGTATAAATTAATCATATTTCAGGTAATTTGAGCATAAATTGATTCAATTAATTACTCAATTCTCTTATTACTAATTCCACCACTTGTAAAAGAATTAAATTATATTTCTTTAATAACACAAAGAATTACCATCTCAATAATTCTTCTACTCTAGAAAAAATATTCCTTCAATTATTTATGTTTTTTATCGGCCCCATGGGCCATTTATATATCATAAACCAATGTTCCATCACAGAAATATGGGTGGATTTCAGGAGGAAAATCTGACCAGCCATATAGAGAGACATTCCCTTCCAAGATGAAACATAATTTTTAATCCAAACAATAATATTTAAGAAATTTTTCATTATTGACCACCCAAAAAAAAATCTATCCATGTAATGTTAAGGGTATAAATAGCTCTCTTGTCATGACCCATCCCAGTGGGGCCCGAGTAGTAACTCCCCAAGCCCACCTCCAATAGACCAGGGGCTGGTGACTATCACCGAGTAAGCATGATACTAACATGGGAGGCATTTCCTAAAAACCTGTACGCACACACACACATCTCAAAGCCCACAAAATAGAAAAGTAAAAACTGCTAAAAGGAAAAGATGCATGCATACACTAAACACCAACCAACAGAGTACGATAGAAAAGTAATGTAAAAGAAAGTAAAACCCTGAGACAAAAGTACTAGCCCACCAAAACAGAGTCTGTAACAAATTACAATCTATAAAGAAAGGTGATGGGACTGCAGTCTGTAGCCTTAGGAACACACCTCAGCCTTTCTGATCTCACTGAGTACCGCTTTGTCCTGGTCCGCCTAGAATCATGTCAAAGGATCACTCGTCTGCACAAGACACGACACATGCAGGCAAACCCGTGCAAGAGTGAGTATAAAAATACCCATTAGGACTCCCCGAAACGAAAAAGGAAACACAACAAGGGAAATACCATAAAAGAAAGATACAGTCAGCTCTACATAGTATATGTCTACCAAACTTGTAACAAGAATATCTAGATATACTTATGCATGATCGACTATCGCGAATACCACCGCTAGGATCTAGCTCAATGATTCCACTAAGCATGTAACTGGGAGAACACACTCCTAGGTCTGAAGAGAGAGATATGAAGTGCTCGTTCTGAGAGAACACACTCAACAAGTACTTTGTGAACATTATGCTTAGATGAGAATCACAGCCAAGTCATGGGGTGATTCCGACAACTCAGTCTGAGCTAATCCACTAAGAATAGGATCGGCGCCCAGCTAATGTTGGTCACATCGATACCAAGAACTCTACCTAGGGTTCCAGGAATGAATAGAGGATCTGGATCTAAGTCTCACAGAGGGGATTCCAACAACTCTATTCAGGAAGTCCTGCTGAAGGGATCATACTCATGTATAATGGAAATGATACCAGAACCTTCAGAAAAAATTCCAAGGGTACAAACCCTATGAATAAAAGTCCAAGTCACTGAAGACAAGTGTCTCAAGACATGTAAGGTTTGATTACACGACATGTAGTATGGTTACACGCCGTGTTCCTTGACCCCGGGTACATCCCATGTAACGACCTTTGTCTTCTGTATTGTCTGTGTAAAACTAGACTACATGGAATATAGAAGGAATATACGTCGTGTTCCTTGACTCCAGGTACAGCCTGTGTAAATGGCCCGTGTCATCCGTCTAAGCTGTGTAAAACACAACTACACGGCATGCAGACGAATCACACGCTGAGTTCCCTAACTCCGGGTACTGCTAGTGTAAATGGCCCATGTCACTCGGCTTGTCAGATGGAATATAACTACACGACGTGTAGAAGAAATACACACCATGTCCGAGCACATGGGGCTCGGTTCGTGTATGCTGGCCATGTGCCCGTACACGGTCTATGTCCGTGTCCGTGTCACCTTCTCCTGTACCAGCACACAGGGTATCCCATTTATTTGGCAGAATCTGGCTGGGGAGGGGTATACACGCCGTGTCCTTGGCCGTGCACCCAACCCGTGTTTGTGTACTCCCGAAGTACATGTCGTGTGGTCTTCCGAAGAACACACACCTTGTAGCCCATACTACACGGCGCGTTGTCGAGAATTTTCCAGAACGCAGTCTTCTTCCTCGCACTTCGTCTAATATCCCGGATCCACGATCTCTCATCATTTTACTGTGAAAATCAAGATCAAGGTTCGCCTTGACATCGTGATGCTGAATCTGTGGGTCTCAGGCCTTAAATTGGATCCAAAATCCGATAACAGTTATCCGAGCGGAAATCGTTCAAAGAACGATATCTTCCGATCTGCATTGACTCGTCCGTCGCCACCGTAGCCGCACCTCCGTGGGGTTGTACCAACACCAGATCTTCAATTTGGGATCGTTGCATTGCACAACGGGTGCGCAGTGACCCATCATTCATATCCCCGAGAAGAACACGTAGAACGCAATGAAGAACGCGAGAATTTGGGGAAAAAGAACATAAAAAATCGAGAGGGACACACCTTGATCGATGTTTGTGTCAATATTAGTCTAACACCGTTAGGATGTTGAACGAATCCAAAATAATTCCAAGAATCTAATCCCCAAAATCCTGACAAAACCCCATCCCGCAAGAACGTTCAATCCGTGGGGTAATCTGTTCGTGGATTAGTCTACGTTCATCATGGAAATAAAAAAGGGGGATGAAATAATCAAACAAACATCATACCTGGACCCACAACCTTTGTTGGCGAATATCTGGTCTCCACGTCGATGTCGCCAATGAAGCTCGTCAAGAACATTGTCACCGCGCTGAGAGGTTTTCTCCAGAGCCTCCAGAGCCGCCAAGGGTTTCAAGGTTATGAGGTTTGTAACCCAGGCCCCTGCGCATGCCTTTATTTGAAAAAAAGATAAGAGATATCTATGGCAGCAGGTTTAAAAAAGATTCCGCTACAGAATAAAATATTTGTATTTAAATATTTTATTACTCTTACGTCCCAAAAACTGGATTTCACCATCGAATAGCGCCAACCGATGTTAGGTCTTGCCTAAGGTAAAATCGCTGTTCTGAACGCAATGGTTCCCTCTGATTTCTGATCCGAGCACCCATTTAGGGGTTATTCAACTTTTTAAGAAAAATGCATGCGTGAATAAATTTAATTATTAAATTAAATTCAAAATTTTGTCCCGTCCTCACCGGGTTTTGGAACTGCACGTCGTCTCAGAGCGTGGTCTCCAAATAATTCCATTTATTTTTAAGGTTAATGTATGGAAAATCCAATACATTACATCTCTAATACCCATCTCTGAGTGAATATTATACATTCTATCATAAGTGACACTTTCTAATAATGATAAATGAATTATCCTAGTTGATGAATTCCCCTAAAATCCTTTCACAATATATTATAATGTCCTTATGATTTGAATATTCCTCTAGGAACCTTGTGAGAAGAGAATAAGGCCATTGACATATAGTAAATGTGTAGGTAAAGAAATACCTCAAGAAGCATATATGGGTTTTAGCTATCATTTTTCATCTAGTTGATTGATAAGAAAACTAAGATAATATTCAGAAATTGAGAATAAAATAAGGGAGAAAAGATCACCCTATCAAGCCCCTTGAGAGCACATAAAATAACTTTTAATAGATAAATTAATGAGCACTGAAATATGAGTTGAGAAAAAAGACACTTAACCTAGATAATTAAATTGTTATTAAATCAAAAACTATGTATAAAATTATTAAAAACGTTCCAATACATCATGTCAAAAGAATTATTGATATAGATATTTAAATAAGTTTACCACCAACATTAGTCATTTTAAGAAGATTAACACATTTAGAACACATGAAAATAAAATTTATAATAAACCTACATTTAGAAAATCCAAATAGACTCTGGGTAATTATTCTACTAGAAATAAGGGTAGGTTTATTTGAAAGAATATTGTTGATAATTTTTTATATTTTATTAACATGAGAAATAGGTCTAAAAATATGAATTTCATAATAACATTCAACATTTTGAATAAAAGAATTAAATTGAGCATTAATTCCACTAGGGATTATACATTTGATAAAAATTAGGTGAGCATATTAAAAACTGTAACATGTATAATTGGACAATA
This sequence comes from Viscum album, assembly GCA_963277665.1. Lineage (NCBI taxonomy): Eukaryota > Viridiplantae > Streptophyta > Magnoliopsida > Santalales > Viscaceae > Viscum > Viscum album. The sequence goes on along the minus strand of OY728119.1, from coordinate 761,244,118 downwards.
ATTCAATAAAATTTAATTTGAAAACCGAAATAGGCACGGGGAACTACTATAATTTATTCCAAAAATAGTATCCTTGATTCAATTTTCAAGATTAATTATATTGTGGAAAGTGTTTTGTTTAGTACTGACAAGAATGGGAATAAGACACTCAATCATGTCTTCATGAATTCCACTTCCATTAAACAAGATGGAGTTAAATGAGACTATGTCACATGGTAGGATTTATTTTTCATGACAAATATTTTCATCCACTTTCAAAAAGAAAATAGTTCTATAAGATATTTGGAACCCTTAAAGTTAGTTGTAAAACAATGAATTCATATCTCCATCATTGAGATTATTTATTTTCTACTATTATTTATGGAAATTTTCATTCACTGAGAAGATATAATTAATTTTATAGTAGATAATAATTTTTTTGTGAGATATTAGGTTTCCAATATAAATTTTTATTCTCATTTTGAACATGATGAAGATAAGATTTTATAGAGTCAATATCATTTTCAATACTTATGAGAGTATATATATATACACCAACCCTTGACATTTAACATCATATCTTTTAGCTTCAAAATAATATCCACTAGATCATGACAATAATACATTGAGTTCTTAAAGACTTGAATGAGCATGTTATAGTTGTTGTGGGATGCCCATGAATTATTGATTCGAAAAATATAAAGAAATTTCACATTTTTTACACAAGATTGACTAAAATAGGTTGATGATCAAATTTGAACATAGGAAGTGTGATGATGGAGATGTAATCACTTTTTCATGAACTATCAAATTGGATAAATCTATATCCATCATACTATAAATGTTTTGTTGATATTCCATCAATACCAATTATACATGGAACCATCCATGCTAAAATTCATTAGGAAATTAGCCTTAACACAGGTCATGAATTCTTGATTTAGATATTGTGGTGAGAGAAACCATTTTAAATCTATAGAAAGTATGATGTTGATGTCCCCATGAAGAAACCAAGTATTAATGATGATTCCTTTGATATTTTCAATTTCCCAAAATAATACCCTTCTTTAGTCGTATCTATTTTTGGAATAAATTAAAGAGAAATACATATTTAAAATCCATTTTATTAAAATCATATGTTATTTTATGATCACAAATACTGTGGGGATTCACCTTCTCTATGTAATATTGATAAAATTCCCATATAGTTTGAACCAAGGTAGGTACCCCATTGAAGAAAATAAAATAATTACCACTATTCTCTAATATAAAAATATTAGAATAATAGTTCTTCTTAGGTTATGATGTACCAATAATCATGGGTTAGTGAATATGTATGCATAATTGTAGATATTTGACCATTTTATAATTTTAAACTCCACGTAAATTCCATTAAAAATTAATCATTTTAAAATGTTTCTATATTTTAGGTTTCCCTTACATTTCACTTTCCTTTGATTTATTTTTAATGGAAGACTTCCTTGAGACCTCAACCCTTTTAGATACTTTCTTGGTCTGAATAGATGAATCATAAATAATAAAAACCCCTCTCATTGATTAGAGTGGTATTCTTATTTCCTAGAAAACTAGCATCCTTATATATTCCTACAAGGTTAGTATCCCTTCATTATGTTACTAGGACATTGTATGAGATGTAAGGAAACATTAAAACTCATCCTCGTATTCCATGATTTTACTCCAATGTTTTTTAGGTGAAAATTTATCTGGTTGACTAGATGCGAGGAAAAATATGTTGAGCATCATTTGGTAGATTATAATCAATGGATAAAATGAGAATAAAATATAAATGTTCCCTCAGAGTTGGTAACTCAACACTGGTCTGAATATAAGTGTAGTTAGACCACACCATAGGAGAAGATTGAATATTTTTGGGTGTATGGAAAACCATATTTCTACAAAAATTCTTACTAAAAACATGCTCTAAAAATATTTTTGATATTGTGATGGCCTTACCATCTAGGAACAAATCTCCAAATATGTATTTATAAGTAGAACTCCGTATCGAAATAGTAGTATTAAAGAGAAGGTGGAATAAAGATTCTTCATTAAGTGTAGTTTCCTCATATTTATGATAAAATTTATAAATTCAACATTGTCGACATTAGAGGGGTTTGGTGCGTCCCTTCCCAATGGAATTTCAACAAAAAATGTAATCTCTGTTGTCTACACCTTTTATGTGACATAGGTAGAAAAGGAACTCTGAAAAAGGTCCCCTCAAGTTATTTCGCCCTTCACATTTTTCAAATAAATAATATTAAATTTAGTGAAATCCTTCTCAATAATTTCCCTAGAGATAGAATCTACTGGATACATCACATCAAAAATATGGTGGTTGATTGGAATTGATCCCTAATTAGTTGAATATTTTCTATAGTAGTCTCTGCTATAAAAAATATTAAACTCTCTCTTGAAATTCACACATATTTTAAATTTTTTAACTTGTCCAAAGAGGTAACCTTAACATTCCAATGTATTACATACCATTTTATATCAAATGAAGAAAAATATTTATACCTCTCATAAGGAAAAAATATTCATATTGCATTTTAACATAATGTATCTAGTCATTTGAAACAGCATTTAAAATATATAGTAGTTTAGAATAAATATTATATCCAAGTACAATATGAGAATAATAATCTAAATCAACATAAATACTATGATACTCTAAATTAATTGTGTTACCAACACATGCAGATAGATCAAAAATTATCTTATGATGCTAAAAACCATGTTATAACCATGGAGGCTTATCCATATTTGATCCATGATATAGATTTAAATTAATTTCCTAATCTAATAATTTGAAAACTCGTTATTTAAAATAATTCTTCCCAAATTTCAAATAATTACATGGACCATCCATTGTGTTGATAACTATGTAAAAATTACCCTCACTAATCAGAATAAGTATCTAGTTACCAATACTGCGTCAATGAAAAATATTAGAACTAACATAATATTAGTTATAATTATTATCCCTCTTAGATAGCAAGACACAACTATAAATAGAGTGGTTTCCTAAATCCAATATTTGTTCAAGTGCATCCAAGTCCAAAAACACATTACAAACTCAACCATCGAATTTAACAATGATAAATAGATTCGATGAAAATTTTAATTGGGAATTTTATCAAATCATATCTTCAAATGAAACACCCTTGGTCACTAGATCATGGTTTTTCTCTATAATCAAGGGCATCAAACATTTGGTCATGAACAAGGACTCTAATGAGAACTCTCAACACAAACCAAAAGAATACAAGAAAAATCAAAAAAATAAATTAAGGTCTATCGCACTGAATAATATCAATTATTCAAAAAGAAGAGTCTTTCCAAGACCCCTCAGTAGGGAAATTATTTTATATTGATATTTGTATTAACCATTATTTTTATACGAATATTGGTTTGAAATTTCTAGATATAGCCTCAGTGATATCTTTTATTTTCTCACTAGTCAATTTATTTTTTAGTAGTTCATTTTTGTATCAATGTTAAAAAATTTATATGTAAGATTATTATATTTTATAGGGTATTTTATATATTTTAAATTTTATAATGATATAAGTTTTTTAATATCTAATAAAATTATATTCAAAAAATATTATTGATATTTTTTATTTTCTAGTGTTTATTATTCTTTAATATTTTATTTATTTATTACGAATTATCTTTAGGCAATATGATTTTATTGTATTATTTATCGGTTTATTATATTATAAATATTAATTAAAGAAATATAGCTAAAATTATTTGTTTTAGAAGACTAGATATGTTCCAATTGATCAATTTTGTTTAATCAGTTATTCCGTCTTCTCGATAATGTGCTTTATTTACTTGAGCCACATGATGATTCTATAACACTTCCTATTATGAGGGGGTGAAATCTTCCTACATTGATGATTATAGACCCTATTCTAGAAATATATATATATATATATCACTTTATTTTTATCAGTATTTAAATAGGTATATTCAATTTTTTAAGACATTTATTTTATATTCATTTTTTATTGATTATAGACATACTTTTCCAATTATTTTTTTCATAGTTTTTCTCATTTATCTATTGTGAACGAACATGTGAATCTATGTAATTATTTTTATTTTCTAAGGGTTTAAGGGGATGAGGTTCCAGATGTTTTTAGACATAAAATTATTGATATTTTTTAAAATTAATAAATAATATATTTATTTTAAATTTATTTAACTAGTAACATGTTTTTCATAGTTGTATTGTAAAATGTATGGTCTATGATCAATGATAGAAATAGAGCTCTGATACAATAGGCAATGTATATTTTTATACATTAACATAGTTCTCAATTTTTACTTAACATAGCAAATAGAGTCATGGAGAGAGCTTCAATTACTGTTTTGAACCAGTCCTAATTTTATAAACAAACTTAAAAATTATTAGCTTATGTATGAGATGGATTGTTAACATAGTTGATAGGGGATCTTTTTAAGAGCATTTTATCAACTTCTCATCAGTTTCAAGGGAGTCATGTGGTCTAACATAATGTTGAGTGTCATACATTTAGTAAACATCGACAACATATGGTAAGAAAAATTATTTATTAATGTATATATAGCAGAAGTAAAATGTTTTTCATATGTTAGAGGTCACTATTGACCCCTATATTATGATGTTAAATGTTAATAATAATACCATAATTGATCACATTACATGAAATTTTATCAGTGATAGGCATCAGAAGATTGTGGAAATTATTTATAAAAATTACATAAATTAAATATTTTTACATTTTAATTTCTAATTTTATTTTAAGGAAAGGTATGGGAATAAAAAATATCATTATTTAGAGATAATTAAGAGATGAAATAAATTTCCTTGTATGAGTAAGGTTTTAAAAATGGATGTTGTATATAAGAATCTATGCATGGTGTCTAGAGAGCTCGGCGGACTGATATTGGTCGCCAATTAACACCTACTAGTTATTATATAACTTCTATGATGTCAATGGTCATTGTGAAGGTATTTTATGAAATTTGTTTTTCTTCTATTTCATTATATAACTAGTAATTTTGAGCTTAGGATAAGATGATATAGAGAATTTAGATAGAGTGGGAGGAGTATTTTGATTAATAATGATATAGGGATCACAATATATTAGAGTATATGTGGCCGCTTGCATGTGAAGTTGGTATAGATTTTCCCCCTATATAGTTGAGTGCTCCTCCCCCAGATACAAGTTGATTCTTATTTTTTTTCTTCTGATTTTTATGTTTTTTGGCATTATAAATATATCATTTATGAAAAGGTCTTGTAATTTTATTCTTGAATTTATTTTATTTTATTTTTTTTATTTTTTAAATAAGCAATAAATATATATTTATTTTTTCAATATTTCTGTAACTGTAGTGGATAAGAAATTTATATTATTAGTATTTTCTAAACAAAATCATGTATTATATGAGATGGAAAAAATAGACCATCATGAATAAAAATTATTTTTGATAAACCATTGAAAATAGGAATATTTGGGATACCATTGTATTTTAAATGACATTTTCGATGGAATACAATCACTAAATGTCATTTGCAATAGAATTCCATCACAAATAGAATATTTTAAGTTAATAAAAATACATTAGTTATAGAGATTGATGAACTTATAATTTCAATGTAATTATTATATTGAATGGATGTCTCTAAATGGAAATGAACCGCGCTTTATGAAATTATTGCTATATTCCAAAATCATGTTTGGATGATGGTATACCAACCAGGTAATGTAAAACCTTTTGGGTTTAAATTAGTACTCATGAAAATACCATCATGGATTGTTAATATAACTCTTATAAGTCTTGGATTTTATAAAGGGTTTTAAGATTCATCAAGTCATCAAATATGAGGAAATATTCTACCTAGTGTAAATTATGAAATCTATAAAAATATGACATTTTGAAGTGGCCTTCAATGATAATGAAATTTTTTATGGGATAAAAAATGATTCTATAAATGTGAAGTTTGTTAAAGAATTAAATATGAGACAACCATAAGGTTTTATTAAATCAAATATTGAAAATAATGTATGCATGTGACATATATCTATTTATGAATTGAAGTATGAATTATGATAATGTAATGTTTATTTTTATGAGGCTATAAGATATGGTTTTCCTTAAGAATGAATGAAATCCATGTCTCTGTGAGAACATTAGATGTAATTACACCATTTTGAATGTATTATTAATTGATGATATATTGACAATTGGAAATGAATTTTAATCCCTACAATAATTGTATAAATTATTAAATGAATTATTCTCCATGAAATATATTGGCGAATCATCATATATTATAGGTATTAAGATATGTTAGGGATGATGTCATATGTGTTTTTATATTATTAGAAGTACATGTTTTGAAAAGGTACTTAAATGGTACGTTATAGAACAACCATATTAAGGATTTATTTTAGTGTGACATGAAATCAGTTTCTCCAAGAAAGATGTATCCAAAGACTTTAGAGGGGATTTGAAGAATGAGTTGAATAACTTATTCATCCAAAGTGGTACATATCATGTATTCCATGAGATGAACTATATTTTATAATACCTTTCTATTAATCATATTATTATGGTATTAAACCAACACAATAGATCAACAATGGGATGATGTAAAACCTATCATAATGTAAAAGATAAGTAAAAGGATATTTTTCTAGTATATGTAGGATATAACGATCTATTAATTAGAGGAAATCCTAATACTATATTCTAGATAGAACAAGATGATTAGAAATCAGAGTTATTATAATTGTTTTCTTGAATAGTGGTGTAGTTAGATGGATAATCTTGAAGTAGTCTTTGGTCACCAATTCTATAATAGAATACTTATATATTGAGAAATACTATGATTGTAAGGAATAGTTTTTATGGGAAAAAATATTTCTAGGAATTTATTTAACCTAAAAGTGCGTTTCATGTTAATGTTTATGTGATAATATCCCGATAGTCATACATTACAAGGATCCTCTTTCATACCGAAGGAAAAATCATATAAATTGGTAGATTTTTCTCTTGAAGGATTTTATACATTGAGGTGAATTTATATTTAGTATAGTATCCATGTAATATAATGTGGAATCCTATGAAAAATTACATATCTTAGTAGAAGATTGATTCTCTCGAGAGACTTTTTGTGTGATGAATTTTAGAAATTTTTATTAGTGAACGTCAAGGAATGAGATAATGGGATTCAGTTGGCCCACATATAGTATATTCATTTTTTACTATTCAATAGTTATAGTTATATATATATATATATATTCTAACCTAAATTTTATTGATACATACGAATCCAATATATACAGAGTAATGCCATTATATTATATGTTGTATCAAAAGGATGTGGATGTTCTTAGCTATAATGGGAACCTCGATATTTTATGATAATAATCGTTAACCTATTTTATATGGATATATAAAACATACCAATGTGATACATATTAGTTTGACTATCAGGTGATGTGGGATTATAAGAAATGGGAATTCTTCACATTATGTTGTCACTTGGTGATCTCTAGTAGATATAATTTGGAAGAATTCCTCACCTATAAGACCATTTTACGATTCAAGATTCATAGTTTGTTACTATCGAATAACATGTGTATTGGTATCTATACTTGAAACCACTATCAATGTGTACCATTTGATCATGTAAGTTAATGATAGGAAAAAACAACAACATTGAGGTCTTGGAAAAGTAGAATGTGTCGGGAGTATCATTGGTGGTATTGAATCAGTTGAATGAGAGAAATAAAATTTATCACTTCAAAGTTGTAGAATAGATATAACATGAGACTAGGATGTCTAAAATGGTAGTAACTTCATTAAATACATGGTCATCATAAATGACAATAAATTCATTTCGAAATTTCTCTATATATATATATGGCATCAAAAGGGAGATGACACAACACTGTGTATGTCTTAATGATATGTCACAATACAAAGTGATTATAGTACATAGAGAATGATTCTATGTGGAGGTTACAAATATGATATTATTTATCTCATTAGGGGAAATGATTGGATAATTTACTCTGCTCGTGTTCTGTGATCAAGACTCACTACTATTGATATAAGGACTTATTAGGTTACAAAATAAGTGTATCCACATGATCCACCTTTTCAAATAAATATGAGTTTAGAATGAAGTGGGCCCTAGTTGTTAGGTATAGTAAACATTCGAGTACGAATGATCATAAGTAAAAATTATTATAATTTACTATTTACATTATAATAATGATGATTCATTATATTTCTCTTGGTATTTAAATGTTTTTCTATCAAAAAGAGAATAATATAACATATAATTTTTTGATCAAACATAACAAGTTTAAGGTTCAATAAATTATTAAAGGGGGAGAATGATTTTTTATTGGATCATATTTTACCAATTATTAATTTAAATAGTTACATGTAATTTATAATATTTTAATGACATTTAGGATTTGTTTAATTAATTCATAATAGTGAAATATGACCAAAAGTTAAGGTCATAACATTCCATGTTCTAATTTAAAATTTAATAATGTAACACCTATATAAAAGTATATTTTAGTCAGAGGAATACTACTCTATTGTTTTCAAGAATTTTGTGCTCTCATAATCTCCCTCAAACTATATAGTGTGTGAAATATAAGAGAGAATAATTTTGGGCTAATCCAGTGTTCCCGATCAAGCCCTCATTATTTAGTAAATCAAACAGACATTATAATGATCTTCAATTTACTATAATAGCACCCAAGAAGCATATAATTATGATCTATGATATTTTTTAAATGATTTAATGACCTATAACTAACCTATCTTGATATTTGTTCCATGAAACATAGAACCTGAGAGAATAAAATATTAGATTTCTAATGAAAAAGGTTCCATATATGGTTATGTTGGATTATTTGTTTCATCCTATAATTCAATTGTGGATAATAAATTTATAAATAAAAATAAGAGATTATATATATTTAGTTTTTTAACAATAATTTGAATCCAATATTATTAATATGTTTCACACTTCTTCTCTTCCCAGTCTTCCTTCAAGAAAAATAAAATAAGTTACTATCACCAAAAAATTAAGGATTTTAAAGGGATAAATATATATAGGGATCAAAATTCCCTTTATATTGAATCTCACAACCTTTTTCTATATTTTTATATAAAATATAACCTTTACCGAAACATTAAACTCAAAATATCACTAAATATTATCAACTTATCCTATTTACAAGGTTTTGTTTCTCGTTAATATTTCAAAGACTAAATTGATTCTTCTATTACATTTCTTATGAAATATTTTTTCGCCGCATATTTCACACTATAATATCACGTAAAAAAAATATACTTTTCCTCATATTTCTTTATATACCATTATATTATTATATTTAAATGATTAAATGAATCTATTATTATATTAAATTTATACTGGAGGAATATGTTGATCCCAACCTCCTTTCAAATTTATTGAATAAGATCTCAAAATATTTTAGAGTGTTTTAATGGTGCATTTTTGGTTAAAAATTATTTTTAGGATGATAAATAGTACTAATTTAACTACCACGGTTTTTATTATATATTTATCTTTATATAAATTTAATCTCTTAGATAGATTTTGATACATGGATATTTGAGTATTGATGAACTCTAATGAGCTATACAATTTTCTCATAGAAATTAGATTAGAGGGTATGAATAAGAATAAATAGATTATGAAAATATATTTTTTAAAATTTATGAAATTAATTCCCTGGTTATCAATTGATTATCAATAGAAAAAAATCATTTTAATACAATAGAGGAATTTTTTCAAAAAATAATTTTTTACGTGTATAATGTGATTTGATATTAATAAATTAATCTTATCTTTATTAGTGAATTAATTTAATAAATTTCATATACTTTATATTCAATCAAAGTTGTTAAAAGCCATATAATATTTTTTTCTATACTAGCAATATGAATACATATTCAGTTTTATGACTAAAAATATACATTTCTAAAAATTTAGTTTTGTCAAATTTTTATCACTTATTTTAGAATTAATTTAGAATAGTTAAAAAAATTGGATCTTAAAAAAATTATTTCATATTTGGAATCAAGGGGATTAAATTTTTTATATATAACCCTATCATTTTTATTGAATTTTAATAGTAACCATAGTAAATGTTTTCACCTCAGTAAGGGTAAAACTTGTAATATGTGGTTAAAAAGCTACGATAAGAATTTAAAATTTCTATAAAACATTAATTATCCTTTTTTATGTTTTCATTTCAGCCATTTACATCCATTTACCTAATATTTGACCACATCATTAAAGTTTTCTTTGATTTTGAACATTAATTTATCTATTGAAAAGAATAAACACAAAACATCACACTATTGATGTTAATATCTCTAATATTAAATTCTATAGGTAGAAAGTGGTATGTATAAATACATATGTTTCTTCAAATAATAAAATTATTTTAAGTATAATACTAATTTATTTTAATTTTTTATTAATTGAATAATTACCTTTAATTCATACACAATGCTGATGGGGTATTTATTCAATTAATAGAGAAATAAATTAAATGATTTTTAAAATATTAAATTATTAAAATTTGGATAAATTATTATGTTTCATTAACTGATTGGAAAAATATAATATATTAAATAATTTTTGATGTTTTATATTCAAATTGTTTTCCATCATATTGAATTCAAAGTCAACTGAAATGAATATTGTCAAAAATCACCTTAATTATATTTTATGTTAAATAATACTTTAAATTATTTGAGAATCTTAAAAAACATGAAATGATAAATTTTGGATGATAAATTTTCTTAAATTTTAACCCTAGTAAATTTATGATCCAATTGATATATTATAGGTAATATAATGACCCTTTAATAGTGAAAATGATATTACCATGGAGAATGTTAAAATATGTTTACTATGGGGTTAAAAAAATAAGGATTAAAACACCACCTAAACATGTAAAAATTTATTCTTTTATTGTATTTAAATCAAATAGTAATTAATATTATAATTTCTAGTCATTTTGAATCATATATAAATAGAATTGTCTTATTATATTTTAATATTTCATGAAATTATAAGATTTCCCCTCCCCTAACCTATACAATGGTAGAATTATTTCTATAATTTAAATACATTGAGTTATATAGATGGAAAAAAACTAGAATAATAATATTTTAAACTTCCCTATACATGAATAATAGTTTCTGGTATTCAAAAAATACCACTCAAAATATCCTTGAGAAATATTCTAAAGGAGGATTGCTGAAGAATACATAATTATCTTACCAAAGCACATTCAATTATTTCTTCTTATACCTACTAAAATTATTATGAAGTCATCATAAAATTAAAATTACAATATATTAAATTTAATGAAATTATATTATGGAAATAAAACACCTTTATTCACCCTCTTTTCAATAAAATGAGGTTTTAAGGTAACTTTCATTGGTAGGTATGTCTTGTCATTTCTACATAGTGATAAAATTCATATTCTACCACCATGTTCCAAGGAAAGATAATATGATGAATTTAATATATATAAATCTTATTTATTATATAATTACTATTTTATGAATATAATATCATAGCTACCCTCTCACATTCCAATCAATTTAAAAACAATGATTATGTTCATGAATACGTGTGTACTACAACCTCCACCCAATGTTGTGTTTCATTTTTCATTTCCTCTTTACGTGGATGGTAATGATGATATATTTAATTAATATATATTATAAATATAATATAATTAGGATTATTTATTGGTGAATTATAATTTATCTTTATTTAATTCCATATGAAGAAAATAGAAAATGACGTTAATGTGTACATATGACTTACCATCTATATGAATCTAGTAATTTATTTATTTAATCTACGTATTATTTGGATGACTCTAAATATAATTACAATGAATATATATATCTATGTGTGTGTTATTTATATCATTATTAATATTATGGATTATTGATAAATGTACATGTATAATAACTTTTAAATAGAATCATTCCTAAAAGATGATATTTTAATCACCTCGAATAGTGATTTTACAAATACTCACTAAAATATAATTTTTTATTCCATGAAAAAAGACTGATAGAAGAGTCTTAGGGTGGTTGAGAAAAGTTAAATGAAATTTTATCACCCACTACAAAGTTATTTTATTTTTAGTGTAAATACACAAAATAATTATGAAAAATGAATATATTACTAGAACTCCCCATGTTAGCCATGATGTCTGGAGTAACATTCCCTTCCCTCAAACTATGAATAACCACAATACCACAATCCAGTACAATCATTCAATTAAAAATAAAATAGCCTTGTTACCATTAAGGTATTAATTATCTGTCAAATAAGATCAACGAGAATCCATGATTCAGATTCCACTATAGAAATAATATTTTCGAACTGATTCCATATAGTGAATAACTAAATAATTATTGAGCCTATTACCCAATGGAATTTCCCATCCCATAAAAATCATATAACCCAATAAACTTAAAGACCCTAACATTATAAACTAAATGACCCCCATTAATATCTCATGAAACCCAATTTCTGTTAAAATTCAACATTAGACAACTGGTGGGAGTTTTTCATCATACCCATCTCCCCAGATTCCTTAATAACATCACCTCAATAGGACACATTATACGAGCATGTAACCCACTGATATATATTGAATATACACCACATTGAAAAATATGATCAACTTAATTGTTAAGAGTCTATATTTAAACCTAAATAAATAAGATAAATTAGTGACCATATTCTATAACATTGATCCCATCCTCACATAAAACCAAATATATATAAAAAAACCATGATATAGATTTTCTTTTCTATTCCATTTTGGAAAGCACCTGGTAATGAGTTTAATAACAAATTGTTAATAAACGAGTGATAATATGTAATAAGTAAATAATATTTGGTATGATATATATATTATTATTGTTCTTTAATACATGAATAATAAATATATATTTATTCTATATGATTTTTGACTATTTATAAAAAATATATGAGGCATGAGGTAACAGATATATGTTTTCATACTATTTTAATTGGTATTTTTATAGATGAATTTATATTAATAAAATTGTATATTACTTGTCTTATAAATACCTTTAATTTTATTAAGATCAAGTTATTTCTTGAGAAGAAATGTTTTCCTATCATTTTCATTAACTTAAGCACTCAAGAAATAGAAAATATAAGAAAAAATGAATATATTTTAGTATTAATTCGCATATCCACTTTCATCCAAGACTATGTTTGTTCTAAAAGTTTTTCCAATACATTTTACCATTATCATATTATAGACTAAATTAATATTTAGATAATTTTAAATTTATATAAAAAATTCATTATAATCATTATGTCTTTTTCTAAATGAGTTACTTTGGAGATTTTATAAAATTATAAAAGAAATGTTTCCTTTTAACATACAAAAAATGAATGTAATTTCCCATAATCATGAACACTCAATTATTTTAAGATCCATTTATACATTTCTAATATTATTCTCTATGAAATTTATTTCCATTATATTTACAGAATTTTTTGATTTTAAATAAGTGATTTCAAATTGAAAAGGGAACTTTCTTCATGAACTTTTCCTATGATTCATTTGAAGAAATTTTTAACTATGATTCCATACATGGATTATAATAATGTTTTAATGGGGATATGATTGAATGATACCCTAAATATTATTTTTATTGGTGATTTATCATTATGAATGTGATGCCAGTCTAAAACCCCTTTATTTTCCACGGGTTATTGTATGATAAATTTCAGAAGTGTTTGTAAAACATGTGTTCATATAATGTGTTTTGATATGGTTATATTATGAATATTTTGTGATATTGTAGAAAAAATATTTTCTATTTATTATATGATAGGAGGGATTCGATGTATATAACCCTCTAATGAATTTGGTAATTTTTTATATCTCATGAAAATATTATGGAAAACAAGTTGATGTGCTTGATCCACTATGGGAAAAAACTCAATGTGCTTAATCTACTATGGGAAATATCTAATGATTCATGTTATGTTATGATATATAAATCATGTGTTCATTAATAATCCTCTATGATATTATTGTCTCAATAGGCAACCATGACATATGAAATGGTTTCTATACATATAATGGTGCCACAGATTTATAACATGAACTTGTAGTTCATAATTGATATATATTGATTTCATAATCATTTGATTCATGTATTTTGAAATGAAAATAATTTATTTCATGACTCATGTTTATGTTCACTGAAAGAATAGTTTTTATGTTTTTATTTTATGTTCATTATCTCATACCCTTGTTGTTATATTATTCTATCATATTATCATACACTACTATCTCCATTGTTTACCCTTAATGGTTATCTGATTTTTTCCTTTATGATGTTTCCTTCCCCTGGTTATGAATATGGTTTTTAGGGGGTTCATTGATAAAGTTAATAAGTGGTACGAACATTTTAAGACATGATGAAGAGAATATTAAAATAAGATACTTTCGTATGTATATTCCAAATATATTAATCCTTCAGATTCGTGAATGAATCATAATGTGATATACAAAATATTAATTTCATGTGTTGTAATATTAATTTATAAAAATCATGGAAATGTATAGATTATATCAAAAATGGTTTTAGTTAATATTGAGATTCTAGTGTAAGAAGTATTTGGTGAAAACCATGGGGATAAGTTTAAATTTAGGATAACGTCATATAGTTTCAGTAATGAACATGTATAACCTAGGATAAACCAGTGTTTGCATTGGTTGAGAAGAAGTTGTCATGATTTAGACATCTATGTGAATTAATTCTCATGATTATATGATATATTTCCCTATATAATATAGCATTACACATACACTTATATATTATATTTTAGTCAATGGCTTGATCTAGAAGACATCCTACTAAAAAAGAATTTTATATAAAATTAAATGATTTTCCACATGAGAAAATAAATGGTAAAAGATATGGAAGGGAAAATCATCTTTTTATATTCTTACAACATTTTATGGATATGATTCATACTAAGCTTTCAAATAATTAAAAGTGGAAAAAATTTACGCTATAGTATTTCTAGAGGCAAAATCCATCTTATATTAGTTTTTCTTCCAATACACAAGTGCGTGGGTGATGGATTTCAATAATTGAGAAAATATTTTAGGTTTTCTAGAACATGGAATAAGAACAATTTTCCTAAATATCTCTCATTTTGAATGCAATGCAAGTAAATATTGGAATATTATTAATAATATAATTCAATAGAATAAAATTAAAACCCATGAATGGGATATCATTTAGACTATATTGTATAGTATATACATCCGACATAATATATGTACACTAATATAAAATTAATTCCATGGTCTAATGTAGTAGTATAATGAATCTGTCATTTCCTATGACAAATATTTCAAAATAATTTCAAGGTATGCTTATTGACTAATCATTAGGATCGAATAAAAATTAATGAATTATTTTTTGGTTTAAAAACAAATCTACAAAATTTTATAAAGAATATAATTTACTAGATATTAATAAACAATTTGATGCGCACTCAATGTATAAATGGAAATTAGATATTCCCAACATTCATCTAGGTTTTATAAGAAAATGTAAATCATGTCTAATTGAAACAACAAAATGACATGGTGGAACGAAATAAAATCTATATATATGACTAAAATATGGAAAGAACTAACATGATAATTGATTTAATTAATTTTTGGCATGCCCTAAATATGGATAGGTAGGACATAAACTTTTGAATATCAAAAGTTTGTAAATAATCACCCACATAACATATAAGAAAATAAGTTTTCAAAATTGGGCCACAAACACTCCAATTATTCTAATTTAATGGGTTTGTGAATTATAACAAATGATAAAATAATATATTATTTTATAATAATGATCAGTGTTAACAAACTCTTAATATCATATAAAAAGGAAAATCTCATGTGATCACTACTTACAAAGTGGGTTATGAGAATAATGTTGTGAATGGTACACCTAAAATCTACTCTAGTATATGTATTGTATTATTTTATTCTTTTTATGCACACAATTTTATATCTTTTTAATTTTATAAGTTTATTTAGTGACCAACATACTAATTATATGTTGAGTTATGGGGAACACCTTATGATATGATGGTCACATCAAAATTCTATAGTTCTTATATGATTGATTTTCATAGAAAAGTTATTTCTAAAAAAAATTTGATTCCTCCTGCAGTATAATTTATTTTTATTATAGGCATCCATTGGATTTTCTTAGGTGGATCCCATAACAATTTTCAAATAAGCGATGTCACATTTCATATTTGAAATGAACCTATGATCCTTTATTGGTGAGAGAATGAATGAAAGTTCTAATGGGAATTACTTCTATCATGTAGGTATTAATTATGAATCATGAATTTTATGCACATTCTATGGTCATTTAGAAGTGTAATATTTTATATAGGCCTGTTATAGGATATTTTTTGTTTAGTTTTAAAAGAACTGCATAGTATTTCTCCAAATAGTGTTGTTGGGTTTTCAATTGAAATCATAAATTTTGTTACACCTACTTCAATGATTTCATATAGAATATCCAAAATTAAGTACCACGAATTGATAAATAAACTCTATGGGAATCTAGATATGGTATTCATATTCCCTACTGCATTACAATAGGGTGCACCTATTATTTTTGTTATGAAGATATATTTTTTAGTGTGCCTTTCTCCTAATTATCAGGAACATAATAAATCACTGTCCAAAATAATTACCCCCTACCTTGTTCAATGATTATTTTGATCATTTATGAGGATCTGAATACTTTTAAATGATTTAAAGTAATTCATAATATTATCATGTAAGTGTTTAGATGGAGGATATATCCAAGGAATTATTTCATACTTAGTATAGGCATTATGAAATTATAGTGATTCCATTTGGACTTACTAATGCATGTTCTATCTCTATGGATTTTATGAAAAGATTCATTAGAAAAAACATTAATAATTTTTTGGATGTCCTAACAGATGATATTTTTATATATCACAATAAAAAGGATTTGAGTGAAGGTTATTTGAGAATTATATTAAATTCCAGGAGGAAGAAGGATTTTTATGAGAATTCTGCAATGTGTGAATTTTGGCAACACAATGTTTTACTCTCAAGCCATCTAATCTCAAGTGAGGGTATATCACTTGATCAATAAAAAATAAATGTCATTGATAATTTACCTATACTAACAAATTTATGTGAAATAAATATTTTTTAATTTACATGGATACTATGGATATTTCAAGAAGTATTTAAAATAAATATATAATCCACTCACTCGTTAACATGGAAGTGTAAGAATTATAGTAAAAAGATAAATGTAAAGATAATTTTGATTAACTAATGAGAAGGATGGTTAGTGCACATGTGATCAAACTATCTAGTAGTGGAGTGTGGTTTGTGACATATAGTGATGGACCAAAGAAAATAATGGGATTTATAATAATTCAGAATAATATGGTTATTTCTTATGCATGATGAAAATTGATGTTTCATGAGAAAAATTACCCAATTCATGATTTGGAGTTAACTATGAATTTTTTTGAATTAATGATATAGATGTATTATATTAATATAGAGAAGTGGTAAATTTACACTAATCCGATGATATTTATGTTTATATTCACAGGTAAATATGTTTTCAGACTCCTCACATTTTAATGATCCCAAATGGTTACTGTTGTTTAATTTATCTCATATCATGCGTAGATATGCTTGGTTTTTTTATGCTTCAAATATATTTTCCCATGATATTGATTCCTATATTTCATGACTGATTGTTATAAAATATATTTAACTTTAGCCAATAATTATTTATTTATGAATGATTATATCTAATTCATTTAGTGAATATTACTACAAGATTTTATATACAGACCATGACCAGACACCGTGACCCAGACACCGTGACTAGACATCGTGACCTAGACCCCATGACTAGAAATCGTGACCCAGACAACTTGACCCAGACACCATGACCTAGACACCATTACCAAATACTGTGTACAAGACAGTGTGACCTGACACCATAACTAGTTTCAGATCTCATTATGTCTGTGACATTGGTTCCTTTCTAAGACATCGTTCGATGTTTGGCATAGGACTAGATATTGTGATCCTAACACCACATCTGTGTTACCAGTTCTGGATCTCAATAAAATTCTGCCATCATGACTGCCTCACCACTCAAAAGAAATGAATAAGAAATCATTTTTTAGTGACCCCATTTCCAAGTGACATTGTTTCTAGATAGACTGTGGCACTATTCTTTAAACTGTTTTTTTCATTTTCCATTTAATTTCTAACTATCATATTAGTGATTTTTAAATGAACTAACATAATTAATATTTCATTGTAAAACAGTCACTTGATAGTACGAGGAACAAGGGGATGGATACATGAATCATGTCAGCACTTATTCATGAACATCATGAATAAAAAGGAATGGCTGGCCCTCGAACCAAAAAAAAAGAAGAATGAGAAATATTTTGTAGTAGAAACATGAGAATTCTTGAAAAGTGGACCTATACATGAACTTAGATATATTTAAAGAACACACAAAGAATTATAAAATATAAAACCATGAATACCATAGATCAAATAATTGTTTTCAATATCAACTCCATGAAGAAAATGAGCTACATACAACTAGAAACTAGAGCATCGGACTTTCGATGCTCTGTTTCTCGTAAGAGGACTTGATACATTAAATTGCTTCATCCTAGGTGTCTAGAGATGTATTTTATAACAACCAGATCACTTTTAACCTTATCTCATCACATTTTTTCTATTATGTAAAGTTTTTAGCTTTCGAGCAGTGTGTGTGTGTGTGTGTCTATATTAAAAACAAACATTTTCTACTATATTAAACTGAAGGATACGAGATATCCTTCCTATCATATCTTTTTACACTTGTTTACTCCCAGATATAATGGTGGAAGTGGTCCTTGTGTGACCTGATAGTTTTGACCCATGATGAACTAAGGAAGAGGTCTTGTGACCTAGATAATCTTGAGCACTGTTGTTTACCCCAATACAAGGTGTGGATCAAGTTTATTAATATAACCTACTTGGTGGAAGGTGATCAGCAAGTTGAGTGGATTAGGTATTGTCTTGGGACTGAACAACTTGTTCTATCCACTATGTTATTTAATTATGTTTTTCTCTATTTATTATATAATTCAAAAATTAATATATTTACTTTTATTGTTAATAGTGGAAAGAAGTTATAATTGTTTTTCCTTATTATTATAGCTTCATAATTAATTTCAATATCTCATATTGAGATTACTGAGAATTAATCAATCTTGTTAGAAGTTATTTGAATATTCAAACTATCATTCCCATATTACATTGATTAACTGGGATGTATTAAATTTTTTTGGGAATCCTTTTTAAGAAAACTTTTTAACAAAATTTATTAGAGATTATCAATTCACCCCCTCTTGAGAAATATACACCAACCAACATTTTGTATCAAAAGAGTGTTATTAAGACTATATTTTTTAACCTATTCAACTCTGATTTTTGTTGTAATTTAAAGATCTGTTAATTTCTCTTAATTCTAAATTTATAGTTCTTTAAAATTATTTCTTTATTATGGATAATAGATTGGAAGGTGATGCAAAAAATAGACCACAATTCTTTAATAGAACCAGTTATTCCCAATAGAAGATTGAAACGAAAATTCATTATGAAAGAATGGGTTTTGAATGTTGGTATTCAATTATATATTAGTATAATATTCCTATTAATGATAGAATTACTTATGATAACCCAACCAAGACTACCTACAATAACAATTGAAATTCCATGAATTCTATATATTTCACTTTATAAGATCAGGAATTTAATTGATTTTTTGCTTGTAAAACTGCATATTAAATTTTGGACACTTTGTCTATATCACATGATGGGACATAATGTTTGAGATAAATGAGAATTAATACCTATAACATTAAATATCATAACTTTAAAATGAATCTTGAACAACCTATTTATTACATGTATCTCAGGTTCAAAAAAATTTCCCTACCAATTATTTCCCTTTGAAGAGAAGTTACTTTCAAAGAACAAAACATGAGTATTCACAGATGAATATCTGATAGATGGATATGACCCTTTGTCTCTGTTAGAGAGTCATGTGCCATCAAAAAATTACCTATTGATGAAATCATTGCGAAACTAATGATGTATGAAGAGAAGCTAAAAGTCAATAAGGAAGACGAGGATAAACCCAAAAGAAAAACTCTTGCATTTAATATTTCCACATCTAAACAAAAAGAAAAAGAGAAATTTTAAGTCTCTATATAATGCTCTAGTAGTGAACAATAATTACCTAACAATGATGATAAGATGGCTCAATTATCCATAAGGTTTAAGAAATTTTACTAGTAGATTAAAATTTTCAGAAATCCTAACATCAAAGGAAGATATGATCAAACGGGAAGATGGAAGAATCACTACTAGAAATGGAGCCTATACCAACACTTTATTCCCAACAGTTTAGAAAACCCATTGGAAAAAATAACCTTTACCAATGGTTCTAGTAAACCATTGGTATATGATGTTATATGTTGGGTTTTCCCAACAGTTTAAGAAAATTTTTGGAAAAGAAATCCAAATTTAGGGCTCCTAGCGACATTTCATCCCTGCTCCCTCATGACATTTCATAACCACACACTCCTCCCCTCCCCAACCTCAACCTCCTCCCAGCCACCGCCTCTGACTCCCGGCCTCCACCTCCACCTCTGGTGATGTTCCACTTCCCCTCTCAGCTCCTTCTCCAATGACGACATCCCCCTCCCATATCAGATCCTGGTGACGTTCCCCTCTACCCTCTCGTCTCCCTCTCTTGGTTACATCCCCCTCTGCTCTTGGATCAATATCATCCTCCGATATCCCTCGGCCCCCTCTCTAGTCATGTGTGAGACCCGCCATGGTGGAACGCCCCGCGGGACACCCCCTCTCTTGGCTCCCTCTCCGCCCACCTGGGTCTTTGATGGGTACTTCCATGTAAGAATCAGTCAATTATTTTTTAATAAATGAGGCAACAAGGAATGAATTGGTTGTTTCATAGTTAGGATAACAATTCATTTTAATTGTGCATTTTCTAGAGTTCTGGGAAGTAACCAACTCATGGTGTGGTGAATTATTTTGTAAATTGTAATGTTTTTCAAAATAGAGTCTTCCAGAAATGTAGGTTTAGATTCAAAGGTTTTATTCCATTCATTAGAATAGTGCGTTCAATAAAAAGATCATTATTATTTAAAAACCACATATTTTCTACTATTTACTCCTATTAGACCTTATACTATGTAGGAATTTTTTGTTAATCATGATATTTAGGTGATGACATTGTAAAATCATTAAGATGTGCAATGATGTGGGTTAATTGGAGGTGAATGACACTATATGATATTTTATTGGTTATTTTGAGGTGTTTATTTCCTTTTAATTGATTGGTTCATAAAACATAAGATGGTGATGCATTTATAATGTAATTTGAATTGGTAAAGTAAATTTTTTTTCTCAAATTTCTGAGTTGGTTATTTGGATGGAATTCTCTATCAAAGGTGGGTATATCTCTATTGACTATGGGTTTATTTTCCAATTGAATAATGTATTTATTAAAATAACCATTCAATACACATTTTCCACAATATGGAAGCACCATAGAAATCATAGATAGACACTACACACCACAAGACACCCATGGGAGACACACCTTGACATCTACAGATAGTTAAGGGGGCATTAACTTAGGAACTGAAGTCGATTGGCACTCAATCCTTGAAAAATTCCCATTTTTGGTAGAAAAGATACCAACACCTTTCTTCATAGTATAGTATAATAAAATGGTTTTCACCCTCATGACCAATTAGACCATCTGGTTCATGGACTGGTGCCCAACCTGGTTAAAGAGTAAGATAAACTACTAAACATTGATTGTGGTCCCTTTGAGGTTATTTCCATAGTGAAGAGGGTTATGTTCACAATCTTCAACTCAACTAATGTGTCACAGGTGCATATTCAATGGCTAAGTGTACTAGTACGGTGTTTCCAACAACGTGCTATATAAAGAACATAATTAAAATTGAAGAGATTATTAAATGGAACTGTTTCCCCTTACTTGCAAGAACATGATTTGACCCATGGGAAGATGTGGTTCTTATATATTGGACCGTGAAATGTATAGTTAGAGGATATAGGTATTTTTTTGTTTAGTTTTTATTTTATTTTATTTTTATTTCATTGTCCACTTAGCTATTTTACTTCTTTCTACAGACGGATGGTAGTGATGCTATCCTAACTAGTTGACGTAGATCACTTGTATACTGTAATACCATGAGTTGTGAGTGTGAGGAAACATTGGAAGATATAAGAGCATTGGGTTCTTCCATGAGATGCAATTTTTTTTCTAAAACATTGTGTGGGAACATTTCTGGAGTATGTTGGAGTCATTAAATAACCCCAAGTGTCTCTATGAGAGAGTATAAAGAACCCCAAGTGTCTCCAAGTGTCTCGATATATCATATCATACTCGCATGGGTTGGACACTCACCCAATCCTATCAAACCTACCCTAGTCTATCCTCTTAATCACATAGTCTATACTCATCTCTCGTGGATTATCCCATGCCTCGATGCACATCTCATCATCCAACTAGACAAAGAGGATTATTGAGCATATGATTTTCCTAGTCATAAAAGCACCCCATGTCAACCCCATATACATTATATTCTCAATAATCTAGTCATGAACCTCATCAAAACCATGTATTATAACCCATCCCCACTAACTAGGTTCCATCCAAAGCTAAATCACACCAAGCCTCTTGGAATTATAAATCCAATCTGTCCAACAATACCCAATACCTACACTAGCATCTCATCCTTCATCTCTTTAGTTGAACTCTAGAATCATTAAATGCAGAAAAACCTTGCATAATACATTTTATATACTCATAGAGACCATCCCTCTCTAAGAACCTACCAATATTCCAATCAATCCTCATATGTATTTCTTTATCAAATGATAGATGTACAATTGCCACACCTATCACTACAAATACCAATCCTCTTAGGAATAGTTTACTTGATCTAAATCCTCATTGTTAGTTACGTCAATCACATTATAGTTCATAAATGTCAAATGAACCACATATTTCAAGAATTATTCATGTGGACAAGCCCTATGGAAATAGGCTATGAAATAAAACGATAAATAATAATGCCAAATACATGCATCATTTTGAAATAAATATCTCAAGTGTAAACATAAAAACGAAGAATAATAAGACCTCATCCCATGTATCAAATAAAACCAAACAATGTTAAAACTTGGGCCAAATTGATTCTATACCATTAATAGGAAGAGTAATTGTTAATTTATAGGAATTTACTATTTGATAGTATCATTTTGAAACATTGATCTGTTACCCCTTTGCTTGCAGGAACATTATTTAACCCATGGGGCAATGTGGTACTTATATGTTGTATGGTGATAGGTATAGTCATAGGAGACAAGTATGTTTTAGTTTAGTTTTTATTTTATTTTCTTTATTGCATTGGTCACTTAAATCTTCGACTGATTTCTATTGACAGAGTGTCGTTATATTCTGCGAAGGGTGCCAGAAAGAGTTCAGATTGATTTAGTCCACCGACAATGATCTGAGGAAAGATTTTATGGTTACTACTTGTCTCACACTTCATGTATTTGAGGATTTACTGTTTTTTACTCCATATTATTTTTTAGGTAGGGTGTTGGATCGTTTCGTGTTGGTTTGGGTGGATTTGGTTATCCGCTGCCAATCTAAGTAAGGCTTTAATGCCCTTGGTTGGTTTATCACTGGTTATGTAGCGTCAATCATGTGTTTTAATGTTCTTAATATCCTTTGTGTAGTGCATTGATCCCTGGTCATTGGTTTCGAGTCGCCAAGTCAAGGGCGACTCACCTGCGTGTGCATAGGTAAGTAAGTATTTGTATGTGGGTTCCCCCGTTACGTGTATAGTAACCCATGATAGTGATTATGCACGTATGGGGATAGGTGTGCCAATATATATATATATATATATATATATAATGTCATACTCAGGTGAGTGGAGACTGATATATGCATATAGGCATATGTGCAAGGATCCCCTTGCACATGCTCATGGCCATGCAGGTGTGTGCATAGTGGCTAGGTGTCCTTACATGTGTGTGAAGGTGCGTATACCCAGTGGAGGAGCAGTAACTTTTAGTTAGAAAGCTCCAAGAGATGAAGTGGATGACTTGGTTCCATGTTGAGGTAGATTCCCTCTTGTAGCCTTATTAATTTAAGAATGATTTAAATTAAATTTAGCTTATTTCTTAATTCAGCTTAATTATATTGAATTTCATATCTTGAATATGTGTTCTTTAATATAATTGTTTCAGTTGATAAATGAATTCATGTTTTTATAATGAAACCCCTCCAATGGAGATGCGCTATCGGCAAAAACTCATAGTAATAGTTTAGGCTGTATGATTCTTTTCTGTCGTTTCATTTCCCTTTAGAAATTACGTCATTATACCGCTCCCTACAACCTTCTGAGGATACCTTGTTATAATAGATTAAATATTTGATTTGTTCTATCATGTTCGTTGTGACCTTATCTTATGGAGAAACCCATTTCGGGTGTTTTCCTGGCCTCTTGGCCACCCCTTTAGGTGTTTACCCGATCCTATATATCTAAAAACACTGATGGTCTCATTGTTTAACACCTGTCAGGCTTATGGTGCAACCCACCATAAGCTTCATCTTAACAATGTTTGGGGTGTTTTCATGGCCTCGATGCACATCTAATTTTTTTTACAAATATGAATTCTCCCATAAGATTTGTGTTGCATCCTAAGATGTTAAAATATACTTAAATACTATTGTTCTCAAGGTGAATGAAGTTTTATTATTAGAGTTCCAAGAAATCCATATACCATTAATATGTAATAAACCTGCATAATTTGAATCTCAATCAGTAGTTTCAACACCCTAGTACCACTTTTAAAAACAACGAATATAAAATATATATCTTCACCATACCACAATCTCGAATCAAGAGTCTGTTTTTTTGTAACATAAGATCGGTTTCAATAATGTGAAGGACAACTACATAGGATTTTTTTGGAATCCTGTCTTAAAGATGCTGCCTTGCGGATGTCATTGGATCGGGCCAACATGCCACGGTCACGCCACAGTCACGCCGCGGTAATGCCGTGATTTGGAACTACTCCAGGAGAACACCCCAAGGTGGTTCACATTTCTGTCAGAATTCGATGTATGATACCTAGGTAGAGTTTTAGATACATTACCCATCCATAGTTAATGGGGAGGGAGGCAACGACCAGAATGTTTCCCCACTTCCTCCCGCTCCCTTTGCTCCTGGCTGAAAGATGGTGCCCCACAGATGTTGCTGGACCAGGCTAACATGCCACAGTCAGACCACGATCACGCCGCTGTCACACTACGATCACGTTGTGGTCACGCCGTAGTCAAGCCGCGGTCACACTGTGGTCACACCGTGGTAATACTGTGATTTGGCCCCGCTTCAAGATGACACCCCGCGAAGGTTCGCAGTCTTGTCGGAATTTAATGTATGATACCTAGATATTGTTTTAGATACATTACCCACCCATATTTAATGGAGAGGGAGGAGATGGCTGAAATGATTCCTCGCCTCCTCCCGCTCCATTCACTCCTGGCTAGAAGATACTGCCCTGTGAATATCATTGGACAGGGCTAACACGCGACAGTCACACTGCAGTCACGCCGCGGTCACTCTACGGTCATACCGCCCTCACCCCACGGTCACGCAGTTCTTACGCTGCGGTCACGCCATGATAATGTTGTGGTCAAGCCTCTATCATGCCATGGTAATGCCATGATTAGGCCCTGCTCGAGGACGACACCCCGTGGTAGTTCGCAGTCCTGTCAAAATTCGATCGATGATAACTAGATAGAGTTTTAGATATATTACCCATCCATATTTAATGGATGATTGAGGCGATGGATAGAATATAGCCTCGCTTCCTCCCACTCCCTTAGCTCCTGGTCGGAAGATGCTACAACATGGATGCCGCTGGACTGGGCCGACATGCCGTGGTCACGCCGCGGTCACGCCGAGGTCACTCCATGTTCACGCCGCGTTCACGCCGCGGTCATGCCATGTTCACTCCGCGGTCATGCCGCAGTAATGCCGCAGTAATGCCGTGATTTATTCCTACTCCAGGACGACACCCCGCGGCGGTTCATAGTCCTGTCAGAATTCGATGTATGATACCTAGATAGAGTTCTATTTACATTACCTACCCATATTTAATGTGGAGGGAGGCAATGAACGAAATGTTGCCCCACCTCCTCCCTCTCCCTTCACTCCTGGCCAGAAGATGCTGCCCCACAAATGTCATTGAAGCGGGCCAACACACCACGGTCACGCCACAGTCACGCCGCGGTCACGCCGTGGTCACGCCGCGGTAATGTCGTGATTTGGCCCTACTCCAGGACAACACCCCGCAACTGTTCTCAGTCATGTTTGAATTTGATGTATGATACCTAGATAGATTTTTAGATATATTACCCACCCTCCTTCCTGGACCCCGGAAAACCCACCCCTCCCTCCTCCCTAGACCCTGGACAGCCCCCTAGCCTCCTCCCTGGACGCTGGACAACCCCCTTGATAGCCCCCCCACCATCCTCCGTAGACCCTAGACATCCCCCCGGACAGCCCCCCCCAACACTCCTCCCCGAACCCTGTCTCCAAATCTAATATCTCTTCAAGATTCACACTAAATTCCAACAGAAAAGAATATTTTAGTGCATCAGAAGAAGATGAGAGAAGAGTGAAAACCTTAATCGAAAAGAGGAATCAAGGAGAGGATTATACTCACTTGGACTTCAATCTGCACTTGACGGAACTCAAAATGCCCATGTGACATGTATGAGACAATCTCGTCTCAAACCAAGGGACATTGTAGCCCGGTACCACTCGAAGTGTCTCACTTTTATTTGAAATGGAAAACTTTTTAAATGTAAACAACTACTGACAAACGGAAAACTGACAGAACAGATTTAGATAGTGGTGATACATTAGCACAACGATCCATGATTCATTTTTGATGTGTACAATTCAAAACCACCTCAATCCAAGGAACGGTGTGGATGATACCACTCAATGTGTTTCACTTTAATTTGAAATGGCCAACAATTTTAGAGAAAACAAAAATTGGCATACGGAAAACTGACCAAATGCAATCAGATTCTTTTGATAATTTAGGACAACAATCCATGGGTAATTTTTAACGTGTACGAATCAACCCCGCTTCAATCTGAGGCATGCTGTGGCTGGTAACACTCAAAGTGTATCACTTTTATTTGAAATGGACAAAATTTAAAGTGGAAACAATAATTGGAATACGAAAATTGACCAAACACATTCAGATTGTATTGATACATCATCACAAGATCCATGGGTTGTTTTTGACATGTAGAAGTCAACACCACCTCAATCTGAGGCACAATGTGGCCAGTACCACTCAATGTGTCTCACTTTTATTTGAAATGGATAACATTTTAAGTGAAAACAAGAACTGGCATACCAAAAACCGACCAAACGTATTCGGATTGTGTTGATACTTCAAAACAATGATCCATGGGTCATTTTTGACATGTAAAAGTCAACCCTGCCACAATCCAAGGTGCGGTGTGTTCGACACCACTCAATGTATCTCACTTTTCTTTGAAAAGGACAATATTTTAAGTGAAAACCACAACTAGAATACAAAAAACTGACCAAACGCTTTCATATTATGTTGATACATTAGGACAAGGATCCATGGGTCATTTGTGACGTGTACAAGTCAACCCCTTCTCAATCTAAGGCATGGTGTGGCCGGTACCACTCAATGTGACTTTCTTTTGTTTAAAATGGATACTATTTTAAGTAAAAACAACTGGCATATAGAAAACTGACCGAATAAATTCGTATTGTGTTTATACTTTAGGAAAATGATCCATGGGTCATTTTTGATGTGTACGAGTCAACCACGCCTCAATACGAGGTGCGGTGTGGCCAACACCACTTAAAGTGTCTCTCTTTTGTTTCAAAAACACATCATTTTAAGTGAATACAACAACTGACATACATAAAATAGAAAAAAGGCATTTGGATTCTATTGAAACTTTAAGAAAATGATCCATGGATCAAATGTGATGTTTATGAGTCAACTGCACCTCAATCCGAGGGCTGGTGGTAGACACCACTCAAACTGTCTCACTTTTATTTGAAATGGGCATGATTTTAAGTGAAAACGACAACTGGCATACATAATAATGACCAAACGCATTCATATTGTCTTTATACTTTAGGAAAACGTTCCATGGGTCATTTTTGATGTGTACGAGTCAACCCCACCTCAATCTAGGGAACAGTGTGGCCGGTATCACTCCAATTTTCTGTATTTTGTTTAAAATGACATCATTTTAAGTGAAAACAACAACTGAAATATGGAAAATAGAAAAAACTCATTCAGATTCTATTGAAACATTAGGAACAATATCCATGGGTCATATGGGATGTGTATGAGTCACCCCTGCCTCAATCCGAAGTGCGGTGTGGCCAGCACCACTCAAAGTGTCTCTCTTTGGATTAAAATGAACATCATTTTAAGTCAAAACAACAATTTACATATGGAAAACCGACCAAACACAATTGGATTCTATTGATACTTTAGTAAAGGGATCCATATGACATTATTGATGTGTACAAGTCAACCTTGCCTCAATCTGAGGCATGGTGTGTCCGGTAGAACACAAAGTGTCTTTCTTTTGTTTAAAATGGATATGCTTTAAGTAAAAACAACTAGACGGTGGAAAATAGACCAAATGAATTTGTATTATGTTGATACACTAGTAAAAAGATCCATGCGTCATTTTTGACATGTACGAGTCAACCCCGCCCTAATCTGAGGTGTGGTTTGTTCGGCACCACCCAAAGTGTCTCTCTTTTGTTTCAAAAGGACACTATTTTAAGTGAATACAACAACTGACGAACATAAAACCGATTAAAGGAATTTGGATTCTGTAGATACTTTAGGAAAATGATCCATGGGTCATATTTGATGTGTATGAGTCAACACTGCCTCAATCTGAGGGTTGGTGTGGCCAGAACCACTCAAACATTCTCAGTTTTATTTGAAACAGACATGATTTTAAGTGAAAACAACAACTGGCATACAGAAAACAAACCAAATGCATTAGGATTGTGTTGATACCTTAGGAAAAATATAAATGGGTTATTTTTTATGCGTATCAGTAAACCTAGCCTTAATCTGAGGCATGGTGTGTTCTTTATCGCTCCAAGAGTATGTCTTGTGTTTAAAATGGACATCATTTTAAGTGAAAACAAAAACTAACATATAGAAAACCCAACAAACGCATTCAGATTCTATTGAAACATTAGGAAAAAGATCCATGGGTCACATTTGATGTGAATGAGTCAAACTTTCCTCAATCTAAAGTGAGGTGTGACTGGAACCACTCAAATTGTCTCTCTTTTGTTTAAAATAAACATCATTATAAGTGAAGACAACAATTGACATACGTAAAACCGACGAAATTAATTCGTATTCTATTGAAAATTTAGGAAAACGATCCATGGGTAATATGTGACATGTAGGAGTCACCCCCCCCCCTCAATTTGAGGTGCAGTGTGGCTGACACCACTCAAAGTGTGTCTCTTTTGTTTAAAATGGACATCATTTTAAGTGAAAACAACAACTAACACATGGAAACCAACCAACCGCATTCATATTCTATTTAAACATTAGGAATAAGATTCATGGGTCATATGTGATGTGTACGAGTCAATCATACCTCAATACGAGTCACGGTGTGGATGGTATCACTCTAACTTTCTCTCTTCTGTTTAAAATGGACATCATTTTATATAAAAACAACTGGTATACAGAAAAATGACCAAACATATTTGGATTGTTTTGATACATTAGAACAACAATCCATGGTTCGTATGTGATGTGTTCAAGTAATCCCCTCCTCAATCCGAGGTATAGTGTGGCTGAAACCACTCAAAGAGTCTCACCTTTATTTGAAATGAAAAACATTTTAAGTGAAAACAAAAATTGGCATACGGAAAACCAAAAAAACGCATTCAGATTCTGTTCATACTTTATGTAAATGATTCATGAGTCATATGTGACATGTAAAAGTCAACCCAGCCTCAATATGGGGCACAGTGTGGCCGGTATCACTTCAATTGTATGTCATTTGATTAAAATAGACATCATTTTAAGTGAAAACAAAAACTGACATACGGAAAACTGACCAAACGCATTCGTATTCTATTGAAACATTAGTACAATGATCCATGGGTCATATGTGACATTAAAGAGTCAACCCTGCCTCAATCTGAAGTGCACTGAGTCTGAAACCACTCAATGTGTCTCCATATTGTTTAAAATGAACATCATTTTAAGAGAAAACAACAATTTACATATGGAAAACCGACCAAATGCATTTGTATTTTTTCTAAAAATTTAAGACAATGATCCATGGGTCATATGTGATTTGTACAAGTCAATCCCGTCTCAATCCGAGGCATGGTGTGGCCGACACCACTCAAAGTGTGTCTCTTTTTTTTAAAATGGATATCATTTTAAGCGAAAACAACAACTGACAGACGAAAACCAAACAAACGCATTCAGATTCTATTGAAAATTTATAAAAATGATACATGGGTCATATGTGACATGTATGAGTCAACCTTATTTCAATCTGAGGCATGTTTTGGCCGGTATGACTCAAACTGTCTCTCTTTTGTTTAAAACGAACATCATTTTAAGAAAAAAAAACTGGCTTACGGAAAACCGACCAAACCAATTAATATTGTGTTCATACTTTATAACAACGATACATTGGTCATACATGACATGTACGAGTCAACCCTACCTTAATCTGAGGCGTGGCATGGCCGAAACCACTCAAAGAGTCTCACCATTATTTGAAATGGAAACCATTTTAAGTGAAAACAAAAACTACCATACGAAAAACTGACCAAACACTTTCATATTCTGTTGATTCTTTATGAAAAAGATTCATGAGTCATCTGTGACGTGTACGAGTCAACCCCACCTCTATCTAGGGAACAATGTGGCCAGTATCACTCCAAGTGTATATCTTTTGTTTAAAATGGAAATCATTTTAAGTTAAAACAACAACAGACATACGGAAAATGGACCACATGCATTCAGATACTGTTTAAACCTTAGGAAAAAATCCATGTGTCATACGTGACATGTATGAGTCAACACTACCTAAATCCTAAGCACGATGTGGCCAGAATCACTCAAAGTGTCTCTCTTTTGTTTAAAATGAACATCATTTTAAGTGAAAAAAACATTTGACATATGGAAAACTGACCAAATGCATTTGGATTCTATTGAAAGCATAGGAAAATGATCAATGGGTCATATGTAACATTTACCAGTCAACCTCGCCTCAATTGGAGTTGTGGTTTGGCTGAAACCACACAAAGTGTGTCCCTTTTGATTAAAATGGAAAACATTTTAAGTGAAAACAAAAACTGACATATGGAAAACTGAATGAATGCATTCGATTTCTATTAAAACAATAGTAAAACGATCCATGGATCATATGCGATGTGTTCAAGTCAACCCCATCTCAATACGAGGGTTGGTGTGGCCGATATCACTCTAACTCTCTCTCTTTTGTTTAAAATGGACATCATTTTAAATAAAAACAATTGGCATATGGAAAACTGACCATACGTATTCATATTGTGTTGATACTTTAGAAGAATGATACATGGGTCCTATGTGACGTGTATGAGTCAATCCCACCTCAATCTAAGGCTTGTTGTGGCCGAAACCACTCAAAGTGTCTCACCTTTATTTTAAATGGAAAAAATTTTATGTGAAAAAAACAATTGGCATATGAAAAACTGACCAAACGCATACAGATTCTGTTGATACTTTATGAAAACAATTTATGAGTCATCTATGACTTGTACGAGTAAACCCCCCCTCAATATGAGGCACGTTGTGGCTATTATCCCTCCAAGTGTATGTATTTTGTTTCCAATGGGCATTAATTTAAGTGAAAACAACAACTGACAAATGGAAAACCGACCAAATGCATTCGGATTATGTTGAAATTTTAGGAAAATGGTCCATGGATCATATTTGACATGTACGAGTCAACCCCACCTCAATCCGAAGCACAGAGTGGCCGGTACCACTCAAAGTGTCTCTCTTTTCTTTAAAATGAACATCATTTTAAGTGAAAACAACAATTGACATACGGAAAAAGACCAAATGAATTCAAATTCTATTGAAAATTTAGGAAAACGATCCATGGGTCATATGTGATGTGTAAAAGTAAACCCCACATCAATCAGAGGCATGATGTGGCCGACACCACTCAATGTGTGTCTCATTTCTTTAAAATCGACATCATTTTAAGTGAAAAGAACAACTAACATACGGAAAACTGACCAAACATATTCAGATTCTACTGAAACTTTAGGAAAATGATCCATGGGTCATATGTGACGTGTAAGAGTCAGCCCTGCCTCAATCCTAGCCACAGTGTGGCTGGTATCAATCTAACTATCTCACTTTTGTTTAAAATGGATATCATTTTAAGTAAAAACAACTGGCATACAGAAAACAAACCAAAATTATTTGGATTTTGTTGATACTTTAGCACAATGATCCGTGGGTTGTATGTGATGTGCAAGAGTAAACTCCACCTCAATCTGAGGCATGGTGTGGCCGAAACTACTCAAAGTATCTCACCTTTATTTGAAATGGAAAAAATTTTAAGTGAAAACAACAACTAGAATACGGAAAACTGACCAAACGCATTCAGATTTTGTTGATACTTGATGAAAATGATTCATGAATCATCTATGACGTGTAAGAGGCAACCCCGCCTCAATATAGGTCATGGTGTGGCTGGTATCACTCCAAGTGTATGTCTTTTGTTTAAAATGGATATCACTTTTAGTAAAAACAACTGGTATATGGAAAACCGATAGAACGTATTCTGAATTCTATATGCAACATAATTCATTTTTTATGTGTAATTGATTCATAATTTAGAATTCATTTCATAATTCATTCTACACGTATTCAATTGAGAATTAAAGTATTAATTCTGTATTGCATAGGGTAATTGGGTTCATATACATTATAATAATTGTGGTGCATTCCATTGCTATAAGATTATCCTGTTGTTATTTGTTTTTGTGTCCTACAGAAGGTTTTTATTGTTGTTAAGAGAGTATGGAGGAATATGTAGTTGAGTGTGCAGTGGTTTTGTTGCTGTTAAGAGTGTATGCAGGGAGTGGAGGAGATTTTAGGTGGCTGGTCTACCAAATTATGGAATTACACTATAACGACGGTTTACTAAAACCATTGGTATAGTGTTGTATATATTTTTTCAACGGTTTTATTGAACCATTTGTAAAACAAGAAAATGATAGAATACTCCTATATACCAATAGTTATTTAAACTATTGGGAAACTAGGATTACACTTCCAGTATTTCCAATGGTTTTCAAACCGTTGGGAATACTCTAATATACCAACAGTTATTTATATCGTGGGGAAACTCTAGGATTACAGTGCCTTTCCCAACAGTTTTACTAAAATCATTGGTAATAGGCTATCCTTACTCCTTGCTTTCCAATGATTTTCCAAACTGTTGGTATTTAGTATACTAATGGTTTGGAAGCCTTTACCTAAGGTTTCATACAGTTGGTAAAGCCTTTGTTTTTAGTAGTGAAGGATTGAAAATGAAGTTACAAGTCTGATGAGATCTTATGATATGAATATAAGTAAAAGGGACATGTAAAGTCTGACTGTCTTAACCTCAAATATAAATTGATACGTTAGGAGAAATATAGAAAGTATAAAAAGGCAATGAAAGTGACATGGAGTGCTTCTAACGAAAGTTCAATTGACATAGAGTCTTCACATGATAAAGAGTCTAACAAAGCCAATATTTGTATCATGTCAAACACATCTAAAGTATCCCTAGAATATCCTGTAAAAAATTCATTTTATTTTGGATATGAAAGTGATTCTAAAAATATTTCTAAAGAACAATTTTTTTTATTTCAATATGCTTGAAGATAAATTTAATGCACTAAAAGATAAATACACATATTTAAAGAAACAACATGCACTTACCTCAAATTTTAAATCTGAACATACTGTAGAAATATATTAAAATGTTCAATTAATAAAATAAAACAATGACCTAAATCTATATAATGAGTGATTGAAAAAGGACCATGAATGGTTTACATATGGTAAAGATACTTCAGTACAAATGCTAGGTGAACGGATGACTCCCAAATATGATACAGGTATTGGCTATCAACCTGGTAAAAGAAATTTTGGAAAAACCAATTTTACTCCTAAATCAGAACATACATCTTTACTCATGGTTCTATAAAACATTCTCCTAGTTCAAGTTATGATAGACTCTCTATTGTTTCAAGAATTACAAGACCGAATAGAGTTTAATTTTTATGTACTTTACATAATGCTTATAGGAAACTGATGAGGCAGATGCGAGTTCATAAATCACTAGTCAATAATATCACTAGACCCAAACAAATGTGGGCAACAAAGTCTATTTTTATTTGGCTATTTTATATGAAATTATTTTATAGAGATCATGTAAAAGATTGTGGGAATTGGATAGTGGGTGTTCATGACACATAACATGATACTATTTATGCTTCAAAAACATAATAAAAAATTATGGTGGACATGTCACTTTTGGTGACAATGCCAAAAGAAAAATCATTGGCCTTAGCCAAATCTATAACTCAAACTTAGTTTTATTTTCCAAAGTACATTTTTTTGATGGATTGAAATATAATTGTCTCATTATTTCAAAACAATGTGATGATGGATGTCATGTTATTGTTGATAATGATTCTTGAAATGTTTTTAATTCTAAAAATGAATTAGTGTTTTCTGCATTGAGAAATTAAAATGTATAATATGTTAACATAGATTCTTAAGTTTTTCAAAATTCATAATGTTTATGTTTATTTAATACAGACTCTTGGCTTTGGAATTGGAGTCTAAGACACTGTAATATTCACTACCATAGAAAGATATCTAGAAACGTTAATTTAAATACATATCCAAACATGAGTTTCCAAATGATAAAGTGTCTAATCCTATCCAAAAGAGAAATCAACAAAAAATTCCCTTCAAACCAATGAAATAAGTGTCAAATTCTCAACCTCTCGTTCTGGTTTACATGGATTTTATTGGACCATATAGAGTTTCTAGTTTCAATAGAAATAACTATGTTTATATTCTTTTAGATGACTTTTCCAGATATAATTTGGATTTCTTTTTGGCCCACAAAAGTGAATCCTACTCAAATTTCACCAAATATACTAAAACTATAGAATGTCATAGTGGATTTTTATTAAAATCTTTAAGAATTTATCATGGCTATGATTTTGAAAATCAATAGATTGAATCATTTTGTACAAAAAATGTCTATCGTTATAATTTTTATTCCCCTATAACACCTCAACAAAATGGAGTGGTAAAAAGAAGAAATAGAACCTTGCAAGTGATTTCTAGAACCATGCTTAGTGAATATGACTTACCTATTTATTTTTTGGCTGAAGAAAAAAATAAAAAATTCTATATTATTAAAATAGTGTTGATTATACCCAATCTTAAAATAACTCTATATGAGTTTCAGAACAATAGAAAACCCAAAGTAAGATGCTTAAATGTTTTTGGTTGCAAAGTTTACATCCTTAATACTAAAGAAAATCTTTACAAGTTTTCATACAAGAGTGATGAAGTAATTTTTCTAGGATATTAAATATCTAGTAAAGCTTATAGAGTTTTTAAAAAATGAACTAAATGTGTAGAAGAATATGTTCATGTCATGTTTGATGAGATAGATCTACATGAGATGAAGGCCACTTTAGAGAACCTAGAGGATGATATATCAAATCTGGAACTCAATGATAAATCATCTAACCAACATATAAATGAATCTCCAAAAACATCCAGTTCTTCAAATTCTATAGATTCATGTCATAATGAGCCTGAACCTGTTGATGAACCTAAAATCACTAGTCCATCTTTTCCTAGAGCTGTTATTACCCTAAGGAACCATCCTTTAGATGATGTCATATGATATTTAGATAAAGGAACACAAACAAGATATTCTCTTAGAAATCAGGATGAAGATCATGTTTTCTTGTCACAACATGAACATAAAAACATTATTGATTCTATTAATGATGAATTTTTTGTGATGGCTATGCATGAATAACTTAACCAGTTTTAAAGGAAAAAAGTTTAGAAACTTTTTGACAGACCTAAAGACACGTTTACCATAGGCATTATGTTAGTGTTTAGAAATAAGGTCTATGAAGATGGTAACGTAGTTAGACATAAGGATAGATTGGTTTCACCAAGCTATAATCAATAAAAAGGAATTTCCCATGAGAAATACTTTTCACCAGTAGCTAGACTTGAATCTGTCAGAATTATGCTTTCTTAAGCTTCTTATATGAATTTGAAACTATGTCAAATGGATTTTAAGAGTGACTCCTAAATGGTTTTATAGCTGTGGAAGTATTTGTTGAGCAAACAACTGGTTTTAAAAATCCTCGCTTTCCAAACCATGTTATTAAATTATAAAAATATTTGTATGGATTAAAACAATCTCAACGATCTTCGTATGATAGATTAAATACTTTTCTTAATTGAAATTGTTTTACAAAAGGAATATTTGATCGTACCTTTCTTATAAAATGAATTTCCAATAATTTTTTGGTAGTTCAAATTTATGTTGATGATATTATCTTTTGATCTTAAAAAAATTATTTATGTATTGAATTTTTAAAAATGATGCAAAACGAATTTGAAATAAATTTAAAGGGTGAAATAATTTTATTTATTGTATTTCAAATAATTATAAATAAATATGGTATTATTTTAAATCAATGAAAATATAGTAAAGATATTTTAAAATGATTTTGATTGGATAACACTAAATGTAGAGAAACTCTAATAAGTACTACTTCTATGTTGGATCTTGATGGAGATGGAAAATCTGTTGATCAAACCACTTATAGAGGAATGATTGGAAACTTACTCTACTTAGCTTCTAGTCAGCCTGATATTATGTTTGGTGTATGTATGGGTGCTCATTTTCAATCAAACCCTAAGGAAGATCATTGAAATTCTATTAAAATTATTTTTAAATACCTCAAACATACACCCAATCTAGGAATGTTCTATCCTAGTGGAAAATTATTTGAGTTTGTTAGTTATTTTGATTCTGATTTCAGTTGTTGTAAGTTAGATAGAAAAATAACCAATATAACATGTCACTTTTTAGGAAAGTCTCTTGTATCATGGTGTAGGAAGAAAGAAAACTCTGTTGCATTATCTACCGCTAAAAATTAATACATTGATGCTGGTAGTTGTTGTGCACAAATATTCTGGATAAAATACACATTAATACATTATAGATATCAATTCAATCATGTTCCTATAAACTGTGAGAATACAAGTTCTATTAACATCAGAAAAAATCATGTTTCACACTCTAGGACAAAACATATTGAAGTGATATATCACTTTTTGATATACCTTAATAAAAAAGGTGATATCCCTTTGGAATTCATTGGAACTAAATATCATCTTGTCGATATATTCTCGAAACCATTAAATTCTGAAAAAATATATTACATCATGCATGAATTAGGAATGATAAAACATAAGTAGAAATTGTTCTGATTTTAAAACATATTGTTTCACAACTTACTGATTCACAGCTAACGGTTTCATGAGCCACTGTCTTAGAAGTACTATCTCACTATCACAGTTCTGAAAGATACTATCTTAAAATTACTATATCATGTTTATGGCCTCATATTTACTATATCTCGGTTAATGTTTTGATCATCCTGTTTGAAACAA
The DNA here is from genome assembly GCA_963277665.1 of Viscum album. Classification (NCBI taxonomy): domain Eukaryota; kingdom Viridiplantae; phylum Streptophyta; class Magnoliopsida; order Santalales; family Viscaceae; genus Viscum; species Viscum album. The sequence continues at coordinate 761,205,932 of OY728119.1, read as the reverse complement.
TATGGTCGCACCATTTTGAAGCCACACAATAGAGATGACACCATGAAAACCTATTACGATCTCACCGTGACAACCTGTTACAGTCTCACCATTAAAGACTATTCTGGTCTCACTATAATAATAATTTTTCATGTTTTATTAATATATTTTAACCCATATAGCTATGATTGATTATTTTATTCTTTTCTTCTTTCCTGTGCTCTTGGATTTTCAATGTTTGATATCACTAAAGGATAAAAAAGAAACAGGTTTCACTCTTTTCTTAACTCAAGATCTCTTCACTCAAACTATAAGCCCTCCTTCATCCCTTCAGTTCTCTCTCTCTCTCTAACCTTCTCCAAATTCATAGAATGAAATTCCTATCTTCATCAAATTCTGAGAGGCTTAGATCAAGGAAGGAAATTAAAATAGAACCGATGACAACACCAGAAGGTCCTTTGAATCTTAATGTTGTTAATTGAATAGTGATTCCAGAAACGTAGATCTACCCTAAGTGGTTGTAGTCAAGTAATTATTTATTGTGGAAAGTAATGAAAGAGTAGGATGGCTGGCCAGGTTCACAAAAAAGAATAGACTGATTTACCCAAATATAGTTGCTTAGTTCTATCAGTTTATTCAATTCTCTTTCAATACAAAAGATGTATTTGTTGTAAGAAGCTAGATCAATAGCCAAAGATATACCTTTTCTTCGAATTTATGGGATGATTTCTTAGGGAAACCTCATAAAGAAAGTTTTTAGGACTATTAGATAAGTCATACTCCTCCCAGTGATATCTTTGTTTTAGAGGAATCCTTGGGAAGCTTGACTAGAAATAAAACAAAGGGAAGGGCTATTGCTACTAAGATAGATGGTGAAACTGGACTATTGTTATCATTTATTCAGAATCTGATTAGTCTAAGAAAATTATATTTTTCTACCCTCAAATATTAAGATATATTTTTGATAAATCTTATGAATAATGGACACAGTATTAACCTGTGCATGTATGTTATGATTCATATGTGTGAGTTGATTATGGAGTCCTCAATGTCTACCTCCTAGTTCTATTCAAGGTAAATATTTTCTATAATATATGATAAAGGACTGGTTATACTGAATGAAGAAATCATCAAGGACTTTGAATTCTGCATCTCAAAGGTTACAATCAAAATAATTAATATTAGTTGGAATTCATGATAAAAGGTTTCGGTGGAGGATAATGAAAGGTTGAAAGAAAATTTTAATCCAATTGGGAATTATTCAAGAAGTAAGGACATATCTAATCAAGGTTTAGAACTATACAAAATTGTTGATAATCCTATTGGAGAAGAAGAAGAGGATTTTGTTTCACATACTGGGGATGCTTTGTTAGACAGGGGAGACTATGGATCTGTTCCTTAAGACATAATTGAGAATGAAGTACATCTCCCAAAAGAAACTATTGATTTGGTAGAAGAACCTTTTTCTAGAAATTATTTTGTTGTCACTATAAGGGATAAGGATATTCTAGAAAAGAATCTAGAAGAATAACTTTCACTTGGGAAAGATGATGATTTTGAGGAACACTTAGAGGAATAAGCTAATACTTGGATTATCCTCTCTACTGAGGAAAGAATGTTGCAAGACTTTCAATTGTATAGAAACGAAATGGGTGAGGCTATTAGAGATGAAATTATAGAAACATATCAATGAACTAAATATCTTAGTTCTATGAGAGATCTACTTATTGATGGGGGGAAATCCTAGTCTATAAAGTGGGTAAATTTTTATCTTTATTGATCAAAGAACTTTGATCTCTTAGTACAAGTTCCTTATATAGTTTAATGTGAATGATACCTGGGAAGACTTGAATAAAATAATAGAATGGTATATTTTGTATTAATTGAAACAGGTATCTTCTCTTGAAATAATCTCTACAATGGATCCTGATCCTATATTAACTCCTATTCCTAAACCATCACAAGAACCACAATAATTTGTATGTTAGAGTGATTTGAAATCCTTTAGTTCTAGTTTATTGGCTGGAGTTAAAAAGCCCGTGAACACTCAACCTACTCCTGTATCAAACTTGAGTGAAATAGATGTTACCCTATTGTTAGAATAGATCATCTGGTAGATTCAGCCAAAAATGATTCATGAAATTACAGAGGATAGAATTGAGTACAAACATCTGAGTGATAAAGTGAAGTCTCTCAGAGCTATGGTTGCTGATATGAAAAAAAATTCAAATCAGGACTAGATACTATTTCTCGTCCTCTCAAGGATGTTAGTGGTCAAATAACATATGAATTTTCCACTCTAATTCAACAAAAACTAACATCCTTAGCTGACAAGGTGGATAAGATTAACAGTCAGATTGTTCAAGAAATGAGTGGGCTTGTTATTGGTCTAAACAAATTAACTGATGATTATATGGGATGTCTACAAAAATTTCTGAATCAGCTCATGTCCCTCACTTTAGCTGTTACAACTTATAGTGCCTCTAGACAATCATCTCAAACCTTTGACAATGATATACTCAAAACTGTTGTTAAGGAGGGACTTCAATCAGTGCTCATTGGATTTGACCAGGAGAGTCAATCATTGGTTGTCAAAAATAGTGACAGAGTACTTGATTTGGTAAGGATTCATTCATATATATAAAATTATACTTAGGTATAAATTACTAAAAAGATGGATTTGTACTTGAATAGGATTTTCACTAAGCATTATATGATAAACCATTTCATGTAACATGTAGAGAATTGGAAAATTCCCCCTGTCACTCAAGATTTCAAAACTCAAGTTAAAAAGTTGAAATCTTTCACTCCTTTGTTGGAAAAGATCAGGGAGAAAAAAGATGATTTTGAAAAACCAATGCATTATGGTGGTGATATTATTGCTTACTTAATCATGTTATTGAGGCCTTATCTTTATGTGTAGAGCACTACTAGTGTGGATTCTACAGCTGCACCCTTTCAGCCTAGTTTTCCTCCTTCCTCATCCACTATCATTGCGTTTATGTCTATTTCTATATCTCAAGCTCTGAGTCATATCAGACATGTTATCCCCGACAAAAATTACCTTGGTCTTCCACCAAATCAACCCTAACACCCTCTATTTTTGAAAGGATCCCTCTTCCTTCTCCGATAGTTGGTTCACTTATTTATTCAACTTCTACCTCGGCTCTTATGGCTCATCTTGATGCTAATACCATGTGAAAAGAGAAGATAACCAATTCTAAAGAAAAGGGAACACTATATTCTGATAGGGATATTTTTTTATTTTTGTTTTCTAATTCTTGTAATGAAGCATATTTCTCCATCTAATGAATTGTGAACTCTTATTGTCTATTCTTTTATTTACCATGGTACTTTTTTTGATAATCCAAAAAGGGGGAGACACATACAGTAAGGGAGAGAGAACACACTAAGAATAGATATCTCACTCATATTATTTGTGATAATCAAAAAGGGTTATATTTTTGAACTCCTTGTGTTTTAATCATGTTTTAATGATCACAAATTGTTACTCCTGTTTAATATATCTCATACCATGTGTAGATATTCTTGGTTTCTTCATGCTTCAAATAAATTTTTCTCGCGATCTTGAAATATTTAAATCATGAATGATTATTGTAAACTATATTTAACATTAGTTTATAATGTTTTATTTTAAGCATTATTAAGTATACTTTATTCCATTGATATTGCTTCTTATGTCAGTATACAGACTGTGACCAGACACCGTGAACCAGAAACCATGACCAGACACCATGATCCATACATTGTGACCAAACACTGTGACCCAGAAACTGTGTCCCATACACTGTGACCCATACACCATGACCAGACACTATGGAGTAGACACTGTGACCAGTTTCCGATCTCATGAAGTCTGTGAGAAATGTTCCTTGCAAGGACATCGTTCGAAGTTTGGAAAAGGACCAGAAACTGTGTTTCTAACACCGCATCTATGCTACCGGTTCCTAATATCATTAAACTTATTCCATCATGACTTCCTCATAGCTCAAAATAAAATAATAAGACATTGTTTTGTGGTGACACCATTACCCTGACACATCATTTCTAGATAGAAAGTGACACTGTTATTTAATCTGTTTTGTCGTTTCTAATTTAATTTCTAATTTCAATATTTTAGTCTTTTAAATGAAAAGACATAATTAATATGTCCTTATAGACATGTCACCTGATATTATGAGGTACGAGGTGTAGGATACATGCATCATCTAGGCTCCAATGCAATCACTCCAAGAATAAAAATACAAGTGTGGAACTGAAACAAAAAAAATAAGAATGAGAAATAGTGTGTAGAAGAAGCGTGATAACTCTTGAATAGTGGACCCATAAACTCACCAAGATACATTTAATGATATCATGAAGCATTCTTGAATAAAAAAAATGGAATACCACAGAACCAATCCTTGAATACGAGTTATATCCAACTAGAAACCGGAGCACCAGACTTGAGATACTCTATTTCTCCCAAGAGGACTCGATACATACATCTGCTTAATCCTAGAAGTTCAAATCTACATTGAATAACACCCATAGCACTTCTAACCATATCTCATCATCCTTTCTCTATTCTGTATTGTTTTTATCTTCTGATCAGTTTGATTGTGTATTTACTAAAAACACACACTGTCTCCTAAATTAAACTAATGGATATGAGATATAATTCTTCTCATATCATTTTACACTTGTTTACTCCCACATATAATGGTGGAAGAGGACCATGTGTGACCTGATAATTTTTAACCATGAATAATTGTGGAAGAGGTTGTGTGACCTGGACACTATTGTGAACTGTTGTTTACCCAGATCGAAGGTGTGGAACCGGTTTATTAATATAAACTTCTTGGTGGAAGGTGATGACCAAGTGCATTGGATTATGACTTGGATTGATACTGAACCACTTGTTTTATCTGTTGTGTTATTTAAATTTTTATTTTTGGTTTACAATATAATTCATAAATCACTATACTTACTTTGATAGTTAATCATGGATAGAAGTTATAATTGTTTTCCTTATTATAATAGCTTCAAAATTAATATCTATAGCTCATATTGAGATTACTAAGAATTAATAAATCTTCTGATAAGTTATTTGAATAGTAAAAATTTCATAATCGTATTTCCTTGATTAACTAGGATGTATTCTATTTTTTTAGAAATCCTTTTTAAGAAACATTTTTAATTGAAATTTTTATAGATAATTAAGTCACGCCCTCTTGAGTAATCTAATCTGACCAATGTATGGGAATATAAAAAAGAGAATGTTTTTTTTATTTATTAAGGATTATAATATGTCAATATGTTACCAAACTTGTAAAGAGAACGGGGTGGATGATTCTTGTATTAGAAATAAAATTCTTGTTTTTCCATTATGTAGACTAAAATTGATTGAAAACAAATTATTTTAAAAATAAGGAACTTTAAATCATAATGAATTGGAAAATATCTAATATTTTACTTAAGAATGTTCATCCATCATTCTATGTGAGAATTGAAGATTCATTGAAGGAAGATATGGAATTATAAATTAATTTGAGAAATTTTTTTGAGTACAATAATGATTTTTATGGAGTGATATGGTTTGGTAAAAAAATGTATGATTCATATTCATAACATATTTGAAGAATTGTTTTTTGGATTAATTCCATATTCGATCATTCAATATTCATTATAGAAGTAAAATGGTCTATAAATATCTGAAAGAGTATTTCTAGTGTGACAACATAAAGTGAGATATTGTGGAATATGTGTCTCAATGAATGGTATGTTAGGATGTTAAGTTTGATAGAAAAAAGTTTAGTCGGTTTTACAGCCATTAACCATAGCTGAATTGAAATGGGAAATCTTTTCCATGGATTATTTTGTTTAACTCCCCAAAATAAATAAAGGGAATGAGGTTATTTGGGATATATTTGGTCACCTTATGTATTCCACACACATAATTTTCATCCATGATTTTTTATTTTGTGATCATAATTTTAGGATATACATTAAGGGAACTAGTGATATTTCATGGTTTATGACATTCTACAATATCTGATCTAGATTTGGGGTTTTTGAATACATTCTATTGAATTCTTACATAGAATATGAATAAATAGTTTTGTTTTAACACTATTTATCATCATTAGATAGATGTTAAATATAAGAGAACCTTTAAATCTCTGATTATATGATGATATGTTGTTCTCCGTAATTCAAATGTTTTTTGGGTCATCACCTTTAATGATTCAATTATTCTTAAAGAAATAGCATTAACTCAAGCATTCAGATAACTCTTTCTGAATCCCCCTATAGTAAGAAGTTCATAAATCCTATATTTCTGGATGATTTTAGAGGTATATTTTTATTTGTTCCTAATTTTTATTTGTAAATTAAATAAAATTTTAGATAATTTAAATAGTAATATAATAATATATCAGAGTAAAAATAAGATTTATACTAACAATCATCAGATAGGTTTGGATTTCAATGTTGGTGAAAGTATTTTCCAGAAAATTTCAAAATGGAAGAAGGTTATGAGATTCAAAAGAAGGGAATGTTGAGCCTTAGTTTTATTTGTCCCTTTTAAATTATTGATCATTTTTTATGGTAGTTTGTGGTTTTTTCACTTCATCGAATCTATCTCCTAATCATAATGTCCTTCGTGTATCTCTCTTAAAGAAGCACGTATATTATCCTCCCCTTGTACTGATCTCAAGGGTATTACTATTGAAAACATATCTAGATTAGAATCAGTAATTAGTCAATCATATAGATTATATAGATAAAATTTGATAAAACCAAACCACTCATTTAGTCAATGTTTTTTGGACAAACCATAAATTAGAGGAGGCTACTTGTGGTCCTAAGGATTTACTAAAATAGATATATACTAAAAAATTTATCAAAGTGATGAATTTTGGAGGGATAAAGTCTCATTATATGGGTATAATGTAACACCCCAAAATTACATGATATATTTATCTATACATGATTTTTTTAGCTTGTAATATACACAACCCTAAGTCCAAATAAACTTTAATGAAGTATATAATTATATACAAGATTTTTTATTAGTGGGTATGAATAATTAAAACTATATAATGAAAAATATATGGTTTAAATGTGAATAAAATTATTTCTTTCCAGATTAATAATTTCTAAATAAAATTAATAAAATCATGAAAGTAAAAGATATTTTTTTCTTAGAAATAGTTTTTATGCAAGAAATGTGGTTTTATTATAAAAAATAAAATTTATAATAGTTGTAGAATTATTTTTATTATATATATAATAAATAATATTTAATGAAATTAATCTAAAATTTGTCTATCAATCAGATATTATTATGTTTAAAAATTTACTCTTTTAAAGAACAATTTCTGTTTCATTTTTGCTTAAATATTTTAATGGAATTTATTACAATTATATAAATATTTTTATGTTAAATGGATTGAATATTTTAATTTAATAAGATTAAATTTTTTTAAATTTTTCCTTTCATTATTGTCAATATTAATAATAACCATAGTAAATTTTTATCCCCCTGGTAAGAGTGAAATAGTTTAAATAAGGTTAAACTCTGGGATAAGGCTTTAAAATTTATATAACACCTTCCTTTATCCTATTTGATGTTTTCATTTAATAAAATTACATAATCATATTGAACACACCATATTTAGTCAATTAATATAAAAAATAATAATTTATTTAAAAAAATAATGTAATATTATTTTGATGAATAATTATATTCCATGATTTAATAGTATATTTTAACATATTATATATGTTTTAATGTTATATTTTATAATTTTATTCCTTTCATGTTTCATTTAATGTCAAATTAAATGAATAGTGTCAAAATGTCATTAATTATTTTTTATGTTAAATAAGATTTTTAATTATTTAAAGAACTAAAAAATATTGTTAGATGAAAATTATAATGATAAATTGTAAAGTAATGTAATCACTTTTTCATTTATTATTCAATTTTTGAATTATTTGTAAAATTATAACAATTAAATATGGAAGAAGTTGTTACTACAGTTATGGTTAAAATAGGTCAACTACGGTGTTAAACCAAAAGATATGGATTAAAACACCACAAAAAACTATAAAACAATTATTTTTTATGGTATTTAAACCAAATAATATCTTATATTAAAATTTGTTTCTATTTAGAATCAGTTATCTAGAGAATGACCTTATTATATTTTTGTCTTTTATGAAATTCCAAGATTTCCCCAAACTTTTAAAAGAGAACCACTCAATTCTATTATTTACACCACATTGATTCATATATATTAACCAAAAACATCCCACTTCTAATCTAAATATGATTAAAAATTAATTTTATGTTACATTATTTTTTAATTATCAATCCAATGATATTTAATAGGGGATCTAAAGGAGGATTAATGAATATGAGGTAATCATATTACAAGATAAATTTCAATTTATTTTTTATATGTAATTTAATTATATGACAAAAAATAAAAAATAAATATTTTAGTATCCAAATTATAGTGAAATATTTTTAATTTTATGAAACCAACATTATTTACGATCCTTTCCCTTAAATGGGAAGTGAAAGTACCACTCGTGAGTACGTACGACTTACTATCTCCACAAAATGATACAATTCATTTTCCATCACCGTCATTCAGGGAAAAATATTTTTACGAACTAAAATTTGTATACATTATAATTATGTTATAACAATAATTATTTTATTATAATATCTTATATAACTTTGTACATTGAAATCACATTGAAAATGATAATGTCACTCATGAATATGTGTGGATTACCTCCTCTACAATGCCTTTCAAGTAATTTTTCATTTATAAATTAAATGGATTGTAATAAATATATATTTAATGAATATATATATATATGATATAATATTTATTTTATAATTGTGAATAATTAATATGCTTTCTTTCAATCTGTGTGTTAAAAAACCGAAACATCGTTCATGCTGACGTATGACCACCATCTCCATGAATGTTGTAAGTCAATTTACTTTGCCTCCATTTTTATGGATAAATATAATAATATATATGTAACACTCCAAGCTTCCACGATACGCTTCTCTTTCAATAATGCAATAGCTTTTATTATACGCAAGTTCAAGAATCTAACACACCGCGACCAATCTAAATAGCCATTATGAATAGTAATACCCACTTTTTGAAATTATATATATTTAATATTTTAAAATTGACTTCATTTTTGGATTCAGAATATCGAAATTATCCTATGTTAAATTTTTGGTATTTTTTTGAGAACATCCAATTTTTTATGAATAGTGAAAAATACTTAAAAACAACTTTTTTAATCAAAAACATTTATAGTGATAAATTATACTATTGAGTTCTTTTAAAGTATAATTAGAATATATTTTTACCATTTTATCCAATGGTGGTCATTAGAATTAATTTTACTTTGAAATTGGACATAAACAATTGTCAATCTTTTGATATATATTATTTCTTAAAAACACACTATTTGTTGTGACAGTGTGAATTAATTATAAAATTAATTAATGAAACTCATATGTTTTTAATTTTGTAAAATAGAAATAATTTTTGAATTTGGAATATCAATTATATCTTAGGGTGAAATTTGGGCATTGTTATGAAAAACATCAATTTTTGATGAATAGTGAAACCACTAAGTGTTAGTTTAAAAACTGATTTTTCCTTTAAATTAAACATTACCACTTCAGTGATTTGATTTTAAAAAATCCAACATACATGGTTGTCATTAAGAATAAAAATGTGGTTCAATGGGATTAAAGTAATTTTTGGTGAATAATAACTTTTAAGTTTAATTAATCACGATTAAAGGTAATTAGTATAATTTAAGGTAAAGATAATGTTAGAATAATCTGAAATGACCTTGAAACATGTCCTAACCCTATTGGATGGGTCATGTACGACTAATACAATACATGGGTCAACTTGGGGACCCCATGGATCGACTTTGGTATGAAAATGACACTAAAAACTTTTTATTTAATGTTAAAATAAAAATGTCACAAACATGTGTTGTTTTACTAAAACAATTCTTAAATGGGGTTATAAAAGTAATATTTTTGACTATAAATATTCATTATAAAGCTAAAAATATTTCATACATCATAATATTTTTTTATAATTTTTAGACATTAAATAAATTAATTATTTTTTGACACCATGATGATGCATCGATTACCTCATTAATTAACGATTTAAATAAAATGAAAAGATAATGTAACATCTAAGACATAAACATGTAAAAAACCTATTGTATGAGTATATGTCGAACCCTTATCAACTTATAATCTAAATATATAAGTGTGGGACATTTAAAATCCGAAACTCATTGTATAATAAAGTAACATTTCATGACTTTCCAAGAGTGCCCTTCCTCTTCTCTTAAAAAAGGTCCCCACCTCTACCACCTTACCCACACCTCTCAAGCCTTTGGCTCGGCCAAAACCTGCCCATTTTGTCTCTCCACATCCCAATATTACTAATAGAAGCCTCACTTTGGGCATAAGACTTCCCAAGGAATCCTTTGAGCTCAAATCAAAAAGAGTTACCCGGTTTAAAGGTAGTGTTTTCTCTTGTGTTCTTATGTTTTATTTTGGTTCTTCAACGCCCTAAACTCTTTTTATTAAGTTATTTGGTAACAAAAACAGTATCCACAATATACTAGGATGTTGTTATAAGAAGTATTCAAGCTACACTTACACACACATACATCTAATGGTTAAAGAACATATTGTTTCTATGGATGGCGAATTTTTGCCTCACGAAACGATGATTGTTCAACCCTCATATAACACCTTCAAGGGTGGCCATTAATATGTCACTATATTTATATATGATATATAATATTTTTATGTTTTACTTTATCTTATGTATTTTTCATTTATGGAATACCTTTACGGTTTCCATTATGGGTAAACGTGATATTTTCATTTTGGGAAGTGAGGACTACCGCCCTCTCAAAGTGATTTGAATCGTTAATGCAATATGTTGGATGTATAAAGGATGGAGTAAATGGTATTATACATTATATTACAATGGAATTATATTATACCTTTATATAATTAGAACTTCATTCCATTAAATATGAAATATAAATGAAAGTAGGGTTCATGCGTACGTATGGCTTACCGTCTCCATTAACGGTGCATTTCATTTCATACCTTTAAATGATATGTAATATTATAAATGCAAGTATATATTGGATATATAGGATATATATGATATCTACATCATGAATATAATTCTAAAGATAATGGATATTCTACCACATAATCAACTTGTAAGTATAAGAAGTTTATTGTTGACTCAAGTACCAAAGATCGACAAACCGACCGTTATTAACTTAAATGACTACATAATTTTCATAACATTTTAATAAGTAATATAAAAGGGATAATGAACTTGAAAGATGTTCTTAAGCAAGTAGAGATTAAATATAGTTTATTATTCAGGAGGTTAAAGAGCGGTCGAGTAAATTCAGACACGAGGTAAGGGAACTTCTTAACCCAATTTTCATTCTTTGGGTTAATCTCCTACTTTCAAATTATGTCATGATATTATTATGTCCTATCATTTATTTTTACTTTATTTATGTGTAATTATATTGAATACACAAAATAGATCTATTTTATTAAAAAAATGATATTTTTAAGGGACTTCGTCTCAATCACCATTCATTGAGGCATATTTTGTTTTATACACAAATTTCTTTTATGCGGTATATATACCCCCTTTGACTTTTACAGAATCTTTTTATATGAAGCGATTTACTAAATGACAAAAAGGAATGTTTTTCTTGTCGTACTTATGTGGCGACAATGGCTTCTCCACCGTCGTGACCATTATTTGAGTTTCAGCTTCCTCTACAAGCCATAACTTTTTTTTAAAATGAGAAATAAATACGAAGTTTTAATTTTCTTTTATATTGGTATTGAAAATGGTATTGATAAGGTTTATATTATATCAATGTGTTGTATTGATATCTTATGATTGAAATGTGGAAATGTTATGTTTCCTTCATGCATGTTTTATGTGATATGATTATGTTATGGTTTATGATATGTTTAAACCTATTCATATGAGGAATGCATTGGACTTAATAAGTGACGGGTGGAGCCTGCTATAGCTCCTCGATGCATTGGAAGGTCTCATGAGACAAACTAGTGTCTTGGAACGAGGCCTTGAAAAAAATCTTATTTGTAGTCTTGGCATGAGGCCTTGGATACGTGGTTATGATAGTCTGGCATTATTCATTCCATCATTATGAAAGTGGTTATTGATATTGCATGTGAATATTAGACCAGTAGAATATCCATGTGAATAAGTAAATGGAATTATTTCATTTTATTTTTTCCATATTATGTTGTATTTCATGTTTAAAATGATTTTGTTTAGTTATACACTGCCTTAAATGTTTATGTTTATTTATGAATGCTTCCGCTATATTGTTACCCTTACTGAGCATCTGAGCTCACCCCTTTCAATGTTTTAATTTTTCCAGGATGTGAAGAAGTATTTTAGTAATGACCTGCAGGTATAGTATGAAGGGGATATGAGTGTGGAAAATGGAGAATATGTTATTGTAGTTTTTCACTTTATGATGTAATGTAACATTTATGAATGTATCTAGTGTTTCCAAGGATACTAAACTAATCAGTCTTTCAAGACTTGATCTTTTGTGATCATGCCAATTTTACGCAATAATGCACCGACTCTGGGTAACTAGGGTCGGGGCGTTACAATTTTTATCAGAGGTAGTTTAGTACTAACCTTGGAAGCTAGGTTCAGATAAACTCTAATTAGAGCACATATCCCGAAGATAGACTTTGAGTATTAGTATAGAAGAACATCCTAGAATTTTGGTATTATAAAGATTTTGTGAGTTTTCCGAGCCATACATCCCTGTCTGGATATGAGTAGGTAGAGGCGGCTCTGGAACAGATGTACCTAGGGGTAAAACCCAAAAACATCGCTTTGAGCTAGACTCGAATGGGAACTAGTGCACAAAAAACGGGCCTTGCTGCACTCTTGGTTAAAACACTCCCGGGGGATATGCTTAGGATAATTCTCATTTTCTTTACAAACCATTATGAAGGGATTATGAGTACATACTTCCTCAAAGAAAACATTTTTATGATTATTGTTTATATCCATAAATAGTTCAATTTATGTTAATTGTTTTAGAAGTATGGAATTATGTATTTTAATTCATAAACAAATCTAGTTTATGTCATTGTTTATAAATGGCGCCTAGTGGGAGGAATAGAAACCATATCAATGCATGAACTCCGTGTAGGGATTGCCCTCTTGCTCAAGATAATTATTGTGGAGTTGGAGATACTACTAGTGCTGATCAACTTATTACCATACTGGGAAAACTGACTCAGGTTATGAATAATAACCTTACTCGTATGGAGCACCCTGATCTGCAACGTGGAGGATCAATGTGAGACCGCTTCATGAGGCAACAACCTCCATCATTTAATGGGGTTAAAAATCCATTAGTAGCTGAGAAATGGATAAACTCCTTACAGAAAATATTCCACGCCTTGGGGAGTAGCGAAAGGGAGAAGGTTGTCATGGAAGTCTACCGCCTCACTGGAGATGCCGATCAATGGTGGTCGCTGATTCAAAACACAAAGGAAGATGAAGAAGTATCAACTATGGAACGGAGGGAGTTTAAGGAAATTTTCATAGAAAAATACTTTCCACATGACCATCGAGCAGATATGGAAAGGAAATTTCTGAGTCTGAGGCATAAGGAGGATGAGAATGTCGTAAAGTATGAGGCGAACTTTACAAGGTTAGTGAGGCATTGTGCAGAATATATACGTAACCCAAGAAGTAAGATCAATCGTTTCATTGATGGTTTAAAACCATTTCTCCATCGAGCAATAATATCACAATCCTTCTCAATATACGAAGATATTGTCTCGTGTGCTATCAAGACAGAAAAGGAATTATCTAAATCTTATGACAATAAAGTAAAGTAAGAGAAGAAGAGAACGATGGAACAAAAGATAGATAAAGGGGAAAAGGGAAAGAAGGATTTTCCATTATGTGATAATTGTGGGAAGAATCACCCCAGTACTTTCCTAAAAGGAATTGGAGTTTGTTATAAATGTGGGGAAAAAGGTCACCATGTTTGTGATTTCAAGGGAAAGAAAGAGCCTATCAATGTTGAATGCTACAATTGTAGGGAAATGGGGCATTATGCAAATGAATGTCCTAAGATTTAGGGAATATTACCTCAAAAAGGCCAAGAGATCAAGGAAAATCTTATGTTGTTAGTACAGTTGAAGTGGAATAATTAATGTATTGGTGCTTTTGGACTCAATGATTATATTTTGGTTATAAGAATAATGTGATATATATAAGGATTGTACTGCAGTACTATTTCATCAAGGACTTGAGATTGTGTGGAACCAAGAAAAGTGACTCAATAGAAGGTTAAATTTTTGGAAAATATATGTTTGAGAGAAAGATAAAACATAATATGGTTCTGATACCGAGATACTGATTTTGGAATAATATAGGATTGATTTGGATAAATTATATTGGATATTCTTGACTTCCTTGAAACTGATTAATGATTTGCATAAATTTTTGGATAGAAGGAGTATATCTAGTATTCTATAAGGAATAAGGGATCATGAATGTAATCAAAAATGATTTATGGTAATTCAGGTTGTTGCAGTGTTTTAAAAGAAAACATGATGAAGGTGTTCACATGTTATTATGCGGCAAAAAGGATCTTCATTGTGTTTATATTCCTTATAAAATTTGGACTGTGAGTTTGGACTGAAGTATTTTGGATAACTATAAAGGTTGGAATGGATTAAGTTGAACTTTGGATAGTATTATTTAAGGTGAAAAATTTCTGAAGATTATTTTTGTAATTTTATAATACAATAGTTTTAGGAAAAGGATAACCTGCAGGTTGGGGGGATAACCCATCGCGTCGGACAAAGGTGTATGAATCGAACCCACAACCATAGTGCGACAGACCTTTATTACCTACCACTAGCCTACATGAAGTCCCTGGTTACTAAAAAATAGTTTTCCTAATCTAAATGGTATGTGTTAATATTTGTAAACTTATAAGATTAGGATAAATATATTATTTTTGAGTTCTATTATCTTTTTGAGTGAAAGATGAGTTTGTGGTAGAAATTAGTTGAAGGTTGAAACTCTACTTGTCAAGCATAAAAATATATATACCTATCTCTTATTCTATGAATAAATCAATTCTTAAACTTTAGTAAAGGGATATTAAAACAAAAAAACGTGTTATCCTAATACCTTATGTCTTGTTGAACTGATAATATTTTAAATCAACATAGGTTGAAGGTTTTGAGGCCCCCAATTTCACACTTGTTTGTGATTGATGACCTCAATCACTCCCTACAAATATTTATGTTTCTCTTCTAATTATATGTCTCTAATTGCCACCAATGTTCTCCTTATCGAGATCATAATTTGGTGGTGACTTTTTCATCTCCCTTTCCCTCTTATTAAGGCTAAATTTTATTAACCTTATTTTCGATGTGGGATTTCCACAAAGGTATTTTCTATTTTCAACAATTTATTTTCAAACAAAAATTTAAAATTGCGAGGACGCAATTTACTAAAGGAGGGGATAAGGTAACACCCCGAGCTTCCACGATACGCTTCTCTTTCAATAATGCAATAGCTTGTATTGTATGCAAGTTCGAGAATCTAACACACTGAGACCAATCAAAATAGAGATTATGAATAGTAATATGCACATTTTGAAATTATATATATTTTATATTTCAAAATCGACTTCATTTTTGAATTCAGAATATCAAAATTATCCTATGTTGAATTTTTGGTATTTTTCTGAGAAATTCCAATTTTTTATGAATAGTGAAAAATACTTAAAAACGAATTTTTTAATCAAAATAATTTATAGTGATAAATTATACTATTGAGTGGTTTTAAATTATAATTATAATATATTTTTACCATTTTATCCAATGGTGGTCATTAGAATTAATTTCACTTTGAAATTGGACATAAACAATTGTCAATCTTTTGATATATATTGTTTCTTAAAAACACGCTATTTGTTGTGAAAGCAAGAAACAATTATAAAATTAATTAGTGAAACTTATATGTTTGGAATTTTGTAAAATAAAAATCATTTTTAAATTCGGAATATCAATTATAGCTTAGGGTGAAATTTGGCATTGTTCTGAAAAACATCAATTTTTTGATGAATAGTGAAACCACTATGCGGTAGTTTAAAAACTGATTTTTCGTTTAAATGAAACATTACCACTTCTGTGATTTGAGTTTAAAAAACCGACATATATGGTTATCATTAGGAATTAAAATGTGGTTCAATGGGATTAAAATAATTTTTGGTGAATAGTTACTTTTATGTTTAATTAATCGCGATTAAAGGTAATTAGTATAATTTAAGGTAAAGATAATGTTATAATAATATGAAATGACATTGACACATGTCCTACCCCTATTGGATGAGTCATTTCCGGCCAAGACAATCCATGGGTCAACTTGGGGACCCCATGGAGCCACTTTGGTAGGAAAATTACATTAAAAGCGTTTTATTTAATGTAAAAATAAAAATGTCACAAACATGAGCTATTTTAGTAAAATAATTTTTAAATGGAGTTATAAAAGTCATATTTTTTAGTATAAATATTCCTTATAAAGCTAAAAGGATTTCATACATCATGATATTTGTTATATAATTTTTAGACACTAAATAAATTAAATTTTTTATGACACCATGATGATGGAGTGATTTCCTCATTAATTAACGATTTAAAGAAAATGAAAAGATAATGTAAACTCTAAGACATAAACATGTCAAAAACCTATTTTATGAGTATATTTCGAACCCTTATAACCTTATCCTCGAAATATATAAGTGTGGGACCTTTAAAATCCGAAAATCATTATATAATAAAGTAACATTTCATGACTTTCCAGGAGTGCCCTTCCTCTCCTCTTATAAAAGGCCCCCACCTCTTCCACATGACCCACACCTCTCAAGCCTTTGGATCGGCCAACCCCTGCCCATTTTGTCTCTCCACATCCCCATATTACTCCTAGAAGCCTCAATTTGGGCAGAAGTCTTCTCAAGTAAGCCTTTGAACTCAAATCAAAAATAGTTACCCGTTTTAAAGGTAGTGTTTTCTCTTGTGTTCTTATGTTTTATTTTCCTTCTCCAACCCCCTAAAATCTTTTTATTCATTCCTTTTGTAACAAAACCAGTATAATCAATATACTAGTTTGTTTTTATAAGAATTAATCGAGCTACAATTACACACACTTACATCTAATGGTTAAAGAACATACTATTTCTGTGGATGGTGAATTTCTGCCTCACGAAAGGATGATTGTTCAACACTCATATAACACCTTCAAAGGTGGCCATTAAGACGTAAATATATTTATATATGACATATAATATGTTTATGTTTTACTTAAACTTATGTATTTTCCATTTATGGCATACCTTTATGGTTTCCATTATGGGTAAACGTGATATTTTCATTTTAGGAAGTGCGGACTACCGCCCCCTCAAAGTGATTTGAATCGTTAATGCCATATGTGGGATGTATAAAGGATGGATTAAATGGTATTATACATTATATTATACTGGAATTATATTATACCTTTATATAATTATAACTTCATTCCATTAAATACGAAATATAAATGAAAGTTGCGTTCATGCGTACATACGGCTTACCGTCTCCATGAACGGTGCATTTCATTTCTTACCTTTAAATATTATGTACTATTATAAATGCATGTATATACTGGATATATAGGATATATATGATATCTACATAATGAATATAATTATAAAGATAATGGATATTCTACCACATAAACAACTTGTAATTATAAGATGTTTATTGTTGACTCAAGTACCAAAGATCGACAAAACGGCTGTAATTAACTAAAATGACTACATAATTTTGGTAACATTGTAATAAGTGATATAAAAGGGATAATGAAATTGAAAAAGGTTCTTAAACAAGTATATATTAACTCTAGTTTATTATTCAGGAGGTTAAAGAGCGGTCGAGTCAAGTCGGACATGAGGTAAGGGAACTTCTTAACCCAATTTCCATTATTGGGGTTAATCTCCTACTTTCAAATTATGTCATGATATTATTATGTCCTATCTTGAATTTTTTACTTTCTTTATGTGTAATTATAGTGAATACACATAATATATCTATTTTACTAAAAAAATGATCTTTTTAAGGGACTTCGTCTCAATCACCATTCATTGAGGCATATTTTGTTTTATACACAAATTTCTTTTATGTGGTATATAAACCCATTTGACTTTTACAGAATCTTTTTATACAAAGAATTTTTACTAAACGACAAAAAGGAATGTTTTTCTTGTTGTACGTATGCGGCGACAATGACTTCTCCACCATCGTGACTATTATTTGAGTTTCGTCTTCCTCTACAAGCCATAACATTTTTTAAAATGAAAAATAAATACCAAGTTTTAATTTTCTTTTATTTTGGTATTGAAAATGGTTTTGATAAATTTATATTATATCAATGTGTTGTACTAATATCTTGTGATTTAAATGTGGAAATGTTATGTTTCCTTCATGCATATTGTATGTGATACGATTATGTTATGGGTTATGATATGTTTAAACCTGTTCATATGAGGAATGCATTGGACTTAATACGTGACGGGTGGAGCCCGCTATAGCTCCTCGATGCATCAGCAGGTCTCATTAGAAAAACTAGTGTCTTGGCATGAGGCCTTGACAAAATCTTATTTGTAGTCTTGGCACGAGGCCTTGGCTACGTGGTTATGATAGTCTGGCATTATGCATTCCATCATTATAAAAGTGGTTATTGATATTTCAGGTGAAATTCGACGAGTAGAATATCCATGTGAATAAGTAAATGGAATTATTTCATTTTATTTTTGCCAGATTATGTTGAAGTTCATGTTTAAAAGGATTTTTTTAGTTATACATTTCCTTAAATGTTTATGTTTATTTATGAAAGCTTCTTCTATATTGTTATCCTTACGGAGCATCTGAGCTCACCCCTTTCAATGTTTTTATTTTTCCAGGATGTGAAGAAGTATTTTAGGAATGACCTGCAAGGATAGTTTGAAGGGGATATGATTGTGGAAAATGGATACTATGTTATTGTCATTTTTCAATTTATGATGTAATGTAACATTTGTGAATGTATCTAGTGTTTCCAAGGCTACTAAACTAATCGATCTTTCGAGACATGATCTTTTGTGATCATGCCAATGTTACGCAATAATGCACAAACTCTGGGTAACTAGGGTCAGGGTGTTATAGTTGGTATCAGAGGTAGTTTAGTACTAACCTTGGAAGCTAGGTTCAGATAAAATCTTATTAGAGCACATAGCCTGAAGATAGACTTTGAGGATTAGTATGGAAGAAATTCCTAGAATTTTGGTATTATAGAGATTTTGTGAGTTTTCCGAGCAATACATCCCTGTCTGGATACGAGTAGGTAGAGGCGGATCTAGCATAGATGTACCTAGGGGTAAAACCCAAAAACACCACTTTGATCTAGACTCAAACGAGAACTGCTACAAGAAAATGGGCCTTGCTGCACTCTTGGTTACGACACTCCCGGGGGATATGCTTAGGATAATTCTCATTTTCTTTACAAACCATTATGAAGGGCTTATGAGTACATACTTCCTCAAAGAAAACATTTTTATGATTATGGATTATATCCATAAATAGTTCAATTTATGTTAAGTGTTTTAAAAGTATGGAATTATGTATTTTAACTCATAAACTAATCTATTTTATTCCATTTTTTAGAAATGGCGCCTAGTGGGAGGAATGGAAACCGTATCAATGCATGCACTCCGTGTAGGGATTGCCCTTCTGCTCAAGATAATTATTGTGGAGTTGGAGATACAACTAGTTCTGATCAACTTATTACCATACTGGGACAACTCACTCAGGTTTTGAAAAATAACCTTACTCGTATGGAGCACCCTGATCCACAACGTGGAGGATCAATGTTAGACCGCTTCATGAGCAACAACCGCCAACATTTAATGGGGGCACAAATCCATTAGTAGCTGACCAATGTATAAACTCCATAGAGAAAATATTCCATGCCTTGGGGAGTGGTGAAAGGGAGAAGGTTGTCATGGAAGTCTACCGCATCACTGGAGATGCCGATCAATGGTGGTCGCTGATTCAAAACACAAAGGAAGGTGAAGAAGTATCAAGTACGGAATGGAGGGAGTTTAAGGAAATTTTCTTAGAAAAATACTTTCCACATGACCATCGAGCAGATATAGAAGGGTAATTTCTGATTCTGAGGTAGAAAGAGGATGAGAATGTCGCAAAGTATGAGGCTAACTTTACAAGGTTAGCGAGGCATGCTGCAGAATATATTCATAACCCAAGAAGTAAGATCGATCGTTTCTTTGATGGGTTAAAACTATTTCTCTGTCGAGAATTAGTATCACAATCTTTATCAACATACGAAGATATAGTATCATGTGCTATCAAGTCAAAAAAGGAATTCTCTAAATCTTATGACAATAAATTAAATCAAGAGAAGAAGAGAATGGCGGATCAAGAGACAGACAAAGGGAAAAAGGGAAAGAAGGATTTTCCATTATGTGATAATTGTGGGAAGAATCACCCCGGTACTTTCCTAAAAGGAATGGGAGTTTTTTATGAATGTGGAGAAAAAGGTCATCTTGCTTGTGATTGTAAGGGAATGAAATGGCCTATCAATATTGAATGCTACAATTGTAGGGAAATGGGGAATTATGCAAATGAATGTCCAAAGCTTCAGGAAAACTTACCTCAGAAAAGTCCAAGGGTTCAAGGACAATCTTATGATGTTACTACAGTTGAAGTGGAATAATTAATGTATTGGTGCTTTTGGACTCAAGGATTATATTCTTGTTATAAGAATAATGTGATATATATAAGGATTGTACTGTAGTACTATTTCATCAAGGACTTGAGATTGAGTGGAACCATGAAAAGTGACTCAATAGAAGGTTAAATTTTAGGAAAATATATGGTTTAGAGAAAGATAAACCATAATATGGTTCTGATACTGAGATAGTGATTTTGGAATAATACAGGATTGATTTGGATAAATTATATTGGATATTCTTGACTTCATTGAAACTGATTAATGATTTGAATAAATTTTTGGATAGAAGGAGTATATCTGGTATTCTATAAGGAATAAGGGATCATGAATGTAATAAAATAGGATTTATCGTAATTCAGGATGATGCAGTGTTTTAAAAGAATACATTCTTCACATGTTATTATGCGGAAAAAAGGATCTTCATTTTGTTTACATTCCTTATAAAATTTGGACTGTGAGTTTGGACAAAAGTATTTTGGATAACAATAAAGGTTGGAATGGATTAAGTTGAACTTTGGATAGTATTATTTAAGGTTAAATAATTTCTGAAGATTATTTTTGTAATATTATAATACTATAGTTTTAGGAAAAGGACAACCTTCAGGTGGGGGGATAACCCATCGCGTCGGACAAAGGTGTATGAATCAAACCCACAACCATAGTGCGAGAGGCTTTTATTACCTACCACTAGCCTACAGGAAGTCCCTGGTTATTAAAAAATAGTTTTCCTAATCTAAATGGTATGTGTTAATATTTGTAACCTTATAAGATTAGGATAAAGATATTATTTTTGAGTTCTATTATATTTTTGAGTGAAAGATGAGTTTGTGGTAGAAATTAGTGGATGGTTGAAACTCTACTTGTCAAGCATAAATATATATATAAATATCTCTTATTGTATGAATAAATTAATTCTTAAACTTTAGTAAAGGGATGTTAAAACAAAAAAACGTGTTATCCTAATACCTTATGTCTTGTTGAACTAATAATATTTTAAATCAACATAGATTGAAGGCTTTGAGGCCCTCAATTTTACACTTGTTTGTGATTGATGACCTCAATCACTCCCTACAAATATTTTTGTTTTTCCTCCAATTATATGTCTCTAATTTCCACCAATGTTCTCCTTATCGAGATCATAATTTTGTGGTGACTTTTTCATTTCCCTTTCCCTCTTATTAAGGCTAAATTTCATTAACCTTATTTTTGATATGGGTTTTCCACAAAGTTATTTTCTATTTTCAACCATTTATTTTCAAAAAAAAATTCAAATTGTGAGGACGCAATTTATTGAAGGAGGGGAGAATCTAACACCCCGAGCTTCCACGATACGCTTCTCTTTCAATAATGCAATAGCTTGTATTGTATGCAAGTTCGAGAATCTAACACACCACGACGAATCAAAATAGCTGTTATGAATAAAAATACCCACCTTTTGAAATTATATATATTTTATATTTCAAAATGGACTTCGTTTTTGGATTCGGAAAATCGAAATTAGCCTATGTTGAATTTTTGGTATTTTTCTGAGAACTTCCAATTTTTTATGAATAGTGAAAAATACTTAAAAACAACTTTTTTAAACAAAATAATTTATAGTGATAAATTATAATATTTAGAAATTTTAAAGTATAATTAGAATATATTTTCACCATATTATCCAAAGGTGGTCATTATAATTAATTTCACATTGAAATTGGATATAAACAATTGTCAATGTTTTGATATATATTGTTTCTTAAAAACACGCTATTTGTTGTGACAGCCAGAATTAATTATAAAATTAATTAGTGAAACTTATATGTTTGGAATTTTGTAAAATAGACATTATTTTTGAATTTGGAATATCAATTATATCTTAGGATGAAATTTTGGCATTGTTTTGAAAAACTTCAATTTTTGATGAATAGTGAAACCACTAAGTGGTAGTTTAAAAACTGATTTTTCATTTAAATGAAACATTACCACTTCTGTGATTTGATTTTCAAAAATCTCACATACATGGTTTTCATTAGGAAGTAAAATGTGGTTCAATGGTATTAAAATAATTTTTGGTGAATAGTAACTTTTAAGTTTAATTAATTGCGATTAAAGGTAATTAGTGAAATTTAAGGTAAAGATAATGTTATAATAATTTTAAATGACCTTGACACATGTTCTACCCCTATTTTATGAGTCATGTCCGACCAATACAATCCATGGGTCTACTTGGGGACCCCGTGGAGCCACTTTGGTAGGAAAATGACATTAAAAACTTTTTATTTAATGTTAAAATAAAAATGTAACAAACATGAGTTATTTTACTAAAACAATTTTTTAATGGGGTTATACAAGTCATATTTTTTACTATAAATATTCATTAGAAATATACAAATATTTACTATATCAATATATTTTTTATAATTTTTAGACATTATATAAATTAAATCGTTTATGAAACCATGATGATGCAGCGATTACCTCATTAATTAATGATTTAAATAAAATGAAAAGATAATATAAAATATAAGACATAAACATGTCGAAAACCTATTGGATGAGTATATTTAGAACCCTTATTACCTTATCCTAGAAATATATAAGTTTGGGACCTTTAAAATCCGAAACTCATTATATAATAAAGTAACATTTCATGACTTTCCAAGAGTGCCCTTCCTCTCCTCTTATAAAAGGCCCCCACCTCTACCACCTTACCCACACATATCAAGACTTTGGCTCGGCCACAACCTGCCCATATTGTCTCTACACATCACAATTTTACTCCTAGAAGCCTCACATTGGGCAGAAGTCTTCCCAAGGAAGCCTTTGAGCTCAAATCAAAAAGAGTTACCCATTTTAAAGGTAGTGTTTTCTCTTGTGTTCTTATGTTTTATTTTGCTTCTCCAACCCCCTAAAATCTTTTTATTCATTTCTTTTGTAACAACACCAGTATCCTCAATATAGTAGGATGTTGTTATAAGAATGATTCGAGCTACAATTACATACACTTATATCTAATGGTTAAAGAACATACTGTTTCTGTGGATGGAGAATTTCTACCTCACAAAACGATGATTGTTCAACACTCAGATAACACTGTCAAAGGTGGACATTAAGATGTCACTATATTTATATATGATATATAATATGTTTATGTTTTAATTAAGATTATATATTTTTCATTTATGGAATACCTTTATGGTTTCCATTATGGGTAAACGCGATATTTTCATTTTAGGAAGTGTGGACTACCGCCTCCTCAAAGTGATTTGAATCGTTAATGCCATATGTTGGACGTATAAAGGATGGAGTAAATGGTATTATAAATAATATTATACTGTAATTATATTATACCTTTATATAATTATAACTTCATTCCATTAAATATGAAATAGAAATGAAAGTAGCGTTCATGCGTACTTACTGCTTACCGTCTCCATGAACGGTGCATTTCATTTCTTACCTTTAAATGTTATGTAATATTATAAATGAATGTATATACTGGATATATAGGATATATATGATATCTAAATCATGAATATAATTCTAAAGATAATGGATATTCTACCACATAGACAACTTGTAACTATAAGAAGTTTATTGTTGACTCAAGTACCAAAGATTGACAAAACGGCCGTTATTAACTTAAATGACTACATAATTTTCGTAACATTGTAATAAGTGATATAAAAGTGATAATGAACTTGTAAAAGGTTCTTATGAAAGTATAGAATAACTGTAGTTTATTATTCAGGAGGTTAAATAGTGGTCGAGTCATGTTGGACACGAGGTAAGGGAACTTCTTAACCAAATTTCCATTCTTTGAGTTAATCTCCAACTTTCAAATTATGTCATGATATTATTATGTCCTATCTTGTATTTTTACTGTCTTTATGTGTACTTATAGTGAATACACATAATAGATCTATTTTATTAAAAAAATGATCTTTTTAAGGGACTTCGTCTCAATCACCATTCATTGAGGCATATTTTGTTTTATACACAAATTTCTTTTGTGCGGTATATAAACCCCTTTGACTTTTAGAGAATCTTTTAATATAAAGCGGTTTACTAAATGACAAAAAGGAATGTTTTTCTTGTCATACGTATGTGGAGACAATGACTTCTCCACTGTCATGACCATTATTTGAGTTTTGACTTCCTCTACAAGACATAACTTTTTTTAAAATGAAAAATAAATACCAAGTTTTAATTTTCTTTTATTTGGGTATTGAAAATGGTCTTGATAAGGTTTATATTATATCAATGTATTGTTTTGATATCTTTTTATTGAAATGTTGAAATGTTATGTTTCCTTCTTGCATGCTTTATGTGATACGATTATGTTATGGTTTATGATATGTTTAAACCTGTTGATATGAGGAATACATTGGAATTAATAAGTGTCGGGTGGAGCCTACTATAGCTTCTCGATGAATCGGCGGGTCTCATGAGACAAACTAGTGTCTCGGCACGAGGCCTTGAGAAAATCATATTTGTAGTCTTTGAACGAGGCCTTAGCTATGTGGTTATGATAGTCTGGCGTTATGCATTCCATCATTATGAAAGTGGTTGTTGATATTGCATGTGAATATTCGACCAGTAGAATATCCATGTGAATAAGTAAATGGAATTATTTAATTTTATTTTTGCCATATTATGTCGAAGTTCATGTTTAAAAGGCTTTTTTTTCGTTATACATTGCCTTAAATGTTTATGTTTATTTATGAAATCTTCCTATATATTGTTATCCTTACTGAGTATCTGAGCTCACCCCTTTAAATGTTTTAAATTTTCCAGGATGTGAAGAAGTATTTTAGGAATGACCTGCAGGGATAGTCTGAAGGGGATATGAGTGTGGAAAATGGAGACTATGTTATTTTAGTTTTTCACATTATGATGTAATGTATCATTTATGAATGTATCTATTTTTCCAAGGCTACTAAACTAATCGGTCTTTCAAGACTTGATCTTTGGTGATCATGACAATGTTATGCAATAACGCACCGACATTGGGTAATTGGGGTCATGGCGTTACAATATATATAATGAATATATATTATGACTATAATTTTGGATATTATGGATCTTGGATTAATATACATTTTATGGGACTACCGAACCCGGTCATGCCGGAAACAAAGAAGTTTCCACCAATAATAGAGATTTTAATAAAAACAATCATTAAATGGATGATAATATGTCAGAAGTGAATAATTAATTCAATTTAATATATGATTATATTATAAAATACTTTTATATTAAACTAATATTTATTATAACATAGGTTCAAATGCATAGTAACATAGATAAGACCTCAGGTAATGGATTTATGTTTCAATCCTATTTTAATCTAGTTTATTGATGCTTGAATTATTTTGAAAAAATTACAAGACCCATAATAAATAAATACAATTGATTTCTCATACTATTTTAATATTTTTAGAATTCATGTTTTAATATCATTTTAATCACTTCAAGTATTCAAGTGATCAAATTAATGTTTTTATGGAAAACTGGTTATGCTTTACTATTCGGTCAAAATTCCTTTTTCTTCCTTGTACATGCATTTTATAAAACGTTTTCAATTTTTTTAACATTATATTATATTTTTTTAATTCATTTTTCCCAAGTTATTCTCTCTAGAATATTTTTTATGTGGAATGTTCAAATCATTTTTTTAAATAGTCACTTAATGACTTATTATAAGAATATAAAATGGAATTTTTTTTCTTTTAACATATGAGGAATTACAATAATTTACCACATCATAAACAATCAAATATTTTATGTCACATTACATGTCATCATGATTATTTTTAAATAAAACTATTTCTATAATATTATAGTCATTCTAATATTAACAATAATTTATTTAATAACTAGAAGCATATTTTCCTCATGAAATATACAACTAACTATTTTAATGGAATTTCAATCTAGGTTAATATATTTTGTTGATAATTATGTTTTATTATGGATATAATCCAATAATTCAATACTTATTATTTATTTGGATAATTTATTATTATTATTATAACATTTTAACACATCATGTTCTTTTTAGACGGTTAATTCTATGATTAATTTATTAAATGATTTTGAAAGAAATATTCTTTTCATGGGTTTTGATGTTATGATATGATGAAACATTTATGATCATTTAGAACACATATGTATAGTTATTATTTTGTGATTGGTGGGTTTTAATAATAAATCCCTCTAGTTCAATGGATATAATTTTATTTCTAGTGAGATAACTATGGGAAATAAGTCATTATTCTTGATCCACTATAGGAAAATAGTTCATGTTCATTATCCACAATTGGGAAAAAAATTATTGATGATCAATTATGATATGGGAAACCTTTTATTATTCTAAGTTCAATATGATTTTATGGTCTTCGTATTAACCATGACATATGGAATTTTTTCTTTAGATATTACGGTGACAAACATTAATTATATGAATATATGGTTCATGATTGTTTTAGGATAATTTCTCAGTCATATGATTTATACCTTTCTTAATAATAATTATTTATTCCATTACTTATTTTTATTATCTATGATATATTTTTTATGAACATTTTAATTAATGGTCGTGATCTCATACCCCAATTATCCTATAATGCTTATAAATTATAATTGATTTATATCATTCTTGCTTACCATTACTGATAATATGAGATCACCCTTTCTTATGTTTTCTCCTCATGTTATGATGAATTTTTTTATGTAGGTTATGTTAAGAATAGTTTAAATTGGAAATAAAAATATGTGAGATGATGAAGAATTTATCTAAGTAATATTTAAATGTTTCAAGTCGGGAATCATAATAAACCTTTATAATTTTGGAATAGATCACAATGTTATATATAAAATATGAAAATAAATAATTAAATATTTTTGTTCAAGATGCATGGATCACTATTTTTAAATCTCATATTTGTTTCTAATTATTATTAGATATATTTCAAAAACATTACTAATAACATTGGACCTCATATATATATATATATATAATTGAGTGTAGTACTTCATGTTTCCTTATCACATCCTTTGTAGATAAATTTCCAAGTTGATCATGTATGAAATCTTATTGAATATCAAGAAAATGCATTTAATGCATATTGAAATCAAATTTAACCAAAATATAATTACAATATTTCGATGAATTTTGAAGTCCTATAATGAAATCCTCAATAATATTCTCTAAATATGATAAGATTTTGGGTAATAGTTACATCATCCCTTTATAATAATAGAATATATCTTGGATTTGAACTAATATATAATATAGATATATATCCTCTAAAATATCCCTATGCATCATTTTCTAAGAGATATTATCCATGACACCTTTATTCATTACTGTACACTTGAGATTGACAGTGAATGATGAGCTATATGCATCATCCAATAGGTCCTTGTCTTATTATTCAACTTAAGGAACATATATTAATTTCCCAGACTATATATTTCAATAACAATTAATGTTTAAATATATAATATTCATTATATTATTCTAAATATATATATTCCATTTATATTCCCCATTGATTGTACATGGTTGGATGGTTGAGAAGATATACGAAAAAGATAAGATTTCCCCTTTGCATATGATTTCCAAATTCATCCAATGTTATTCTATGAGTATCAGTCCACATTAAATATTAACTTTGGATATGGTAGCATGATCCTTCCTATATAGATAATCATCCACCAAGTTCATATTACTTTGGTGGTATTATATCACATAATCAATGTCCCTAAACACCCTAGACGGTAATCATTTCTGAATCACTAAATATGAATTCATTAAAGATTTATATTTTTTTATCAATACATACATACATATATATATATATATATATTTCAATTTCCCTCTATATAGTTCCCTTATATCATTAACAATTATATAATCATTACTAACTCCAAATAATAAATCCCATAATTTTTTACAGAGTACATTATTTGAAGTGAATCATAATATATAATGTTTTTATTTTGAAAATGGTACAAGAGAATTCATTATTTGAATCATTATTGTATATAATAACCTTCTCCACTATAGGGAAATGTGATTATAGTAGTAGCGAAACTCCTTTTAATAAATTCCTTGAAATTTTATACACCTTCATTCTTCCATAGGAGCATAATTCAGTTAATATTTGACTTTGGTGCATTCGACTATTAATATACCTTTATAAGAATTTAACAATAAAATAAAAAAATCAATGAAAAAAAAGATATATTTTCCATTTTTAGACCCATCCATTATTAAATAACCTCTACCTTATATTGATACAAAGATATATCCCCGCTTGTGATTAAATGAAATAAAAATGATTCCTTCTGTAGTTGTACTTTACAATTTCTAAATTAAAAATACAATTTAACCTTCCTTATGATCATAATAATAGTCCTAAAATACATGTTATGATATTTATAAAACTTATAATATATGATAATTTGATCTATAAATACAACCTAGAACTGATGGATGTAATTTTTAATGACATTATGCATCAAATCCATGAAGATAAATGGGAAATTTATTGGTCTAAAAGGAATTACTACACATTCATTGGGTCAATAATTTTATAAAATGTTTTGTTAGGTATATACTCATATTAAACCCATAATTTATGGTATTTCAATAATTTTTCTATCATTAAAATAATTGATTCGATCAAAATTATTGAACTAGTCACCAATACATGGTTTGTGATGAATATAATTAATCCTGAATTTTTCATATTCATTATAACTAAAAAACATGCATTTTTTCATCCATAGAGTTAATAAAAAAGGGAGGTCATACCCCTAGTATTTCATATGGTATAATAAATCCATTTTTAGTATTATATATTGGTTTCTTTTTTTAATCCATCAATTCGTAATGTTTTATTCTATATGAAATGTTTTTTGTCTTATTTGAACTATATATGAGATAATTCGAAAACTCAACCTCATTCTATGGGGGAAGAGTATAAAATTAATTGTAAAATACATCTAAATATTCCCATATATGTTTTATATTTTTGATATTGGGTTTCTCCCCAATAATATGAGCTAAATACCACCACTTAATTTGTTTTTGAGACCCATTTAAGTGAAGTAATTTTCACAGGGAGTTCATAGTCATTAATGCACTAAAATATGAATATTTTTTTATTTAGGATATATAATATGAATTTACTATACTAACAATTAATATGTTTTATCAATATATGGAATTCTTTCATACCCTATGTCACCTAAAATTCCACCAATTACCGGATAACAATATTTTAATATAGCGCGTCACTACAATCCCCAACTAGAGAATAGTTTTATAATTATAATACAACCATCACACCACTTGAATTTTTCACAAATAATAAAATTTATAATCATTTGTGTGGTGATTTAATTTTTTTAAAACACATTAAATATTCCAAGGGGTTGTTGAACCAAAATAAAATAAAAAAATTTAAATGACAGGTTTTTAAGTGTACCTTTCAAAATATCATTATCATGACCCACATCGTCATTGGTTATTGTAAAATTATAACATTTCGTTCTGTGATTTTTATTTTATTATGATGATTATCCTGGTGAACAATTTTTTTTGTGTATTAGTTTATATATTATATAGAATTATTATAAATGAAGAATTTATGATTGGGTGGTGCATTAGTGGGGACCTTTATATCTTTTACTTTACATTTTAGTATATTCGTATCTATATTATTTAAATATTCTTAATGATCTTAATTTCAATAGATGAAGCACTCTCTAGTTCCATTTGGGAAATTCCATTGACACTTCAATACATTTTCTCAGCATGTCATAATATTCATATTCTATGATCCATGTGTTTTGTCATTTTAGTTCAAATAAAATTCAATTTTATTCATTTTTTAATACCTAGAGAATTATGAGGGTATTTAATTTATATTTCCACACATAGTGAATATAAAATAGTTTTTCCATAGCTATCAATTTACATCAATAAAATTTATTTTTGATGACTTTTTAATCCACTAAATAAATGATTTCTTGGGGGGGTAATTGTTAAACCAATGTCATGTTGTGAAATTATTGTAAAATATCTTCATATGGTCAATTGGATTCATCCACCGTCTTACTCATTGTAACAAATTGTATTAATATTTTAATATTAAGGGTTCATGGAAAATATTTAATTAAAATATAACTTTAAACTCCTATCATTTCATGGAGTTCATTCCATCAATCATCCAAATGATGTTAATGAGAATATATCATTGATTCAATTCAAATTTTAAATAATAAATTGATAAAAAATAATGATTTTATGGTTGATGAATAGATACGATCTTATCCATTTATAAATAATTTACTAATCAATTAGTTTGTCTAAAGACTCAATAATGTAAGGTAGTCACTTTGACATTACTAAGTCAGTTGAAATTTATTGCTTAGTTGAAGAATTTAAGACCATGAGAAGGATCATGTTTTCCTCTATAGCCTGGGATATCTGGGTGATATTTTTCAAGGGATTTTTACTCTAACTCTTATTTGGTTTCGTTGGTAATTGTTAAATTTACTTCATTTTCCATCATAATTATTTTTAATTTTGTTCTACCTAATTCAATCAATTGAATGAAACAAAAAAATTAATTCTGTGTATTTAAAAATAATAACCATTATATGAAATCATATGATAATAATGATAAATTATATGATACCCTAACACATGAAACAATCATTTCAATATATGATTCTCTGGGGCCAATATATCTATAAATTCATTGAACATAGTTTATTTCATGTTTATTATATTATTTTATATAATATAATACGAAAAATATATGTAAACCTAAATCTAATATAATCTGAGATGAACCAATAATAAAATACATGCACAATATATTATTATACCAATTTATTCATTAAAAATAATAAAAAATCACACACCCAAAACATATAGTTTTAGTGTATTTTAAATTTAGAAATTAAACCATCTTATTAAACAATATAACTTCATCAAATACAAAAAAATCTCCACTAATGAAACCCTTATTGATATGTATTTAAAAATATTCATCTTTCTTAACATTGGAATGGAATCATAAGAAACATGTGAACTCAGATGTTTAGTAAATGGTAAAAGATAATAAACTTCATGAAAATAAAAATATATAATCTTATGTTAGATTTTAATAGAGAATAAGAGAAATATGTTGGTATAAGAAAATAATACTAAAATAACATGAATAAAAATATAATGTTGAGATACCACACTTTTATATAGAATTATATATAAATTATACACATATACAGTCATATAAAATCTTATATTATATATAGTTACACCCCCACAAAAAATTAATTCACACTGTTAAAAAATAGTTTAAAATAGTGTAGTAGGATAAACTCCCTAATCGTATAATAGAAGATCTCGGGAGATATAAATGATTACCTAATGTATAAGAGAACTATGTAACTATGGCATTACCCATCACATAATGATAAACTATATCTCTATCTCAAACATTATATTAAAATTATTAAAAACATCATAAAAAATTCATCCTATAATATCAAAATTGGTTTTATAAATATCACAATATAAAAAATGACTCCTTGAAAACAATTATCTATGAAAAAATTGAAATTTAATTTACTGATTTTTATAAAAAATCATTGAAAAAAATGATAAATTTAGGTAAACTTTTTATTTATAAATTACTAATTTTTTACCCAGGCAATTATCTATATTTTTATAATTTTTTCTAATTATTCATGTTTATGAAATCATAACTAATTAACTACATTCAATTTAACAATATTCAAAAGAATTTGAAAAATATATTTTAGATATCATTGAAATTTTTTAACTAATAAATATTATGTTTAAAAAATATAATTACACCGCTCACTATTTCTAGGTTAGACTCTACCTACCTAACCCCAGAATACTCTTGCCTTTCGCAACACCTACCACCATACACACCTTTGCATCATCTTCTTCCAAAACCACCCATGAATGCTCATTCCTCACCAAACAGGACACAAACCCCTCATGTTTCTCATATGTGATACTACCAACAAGCTTGATCACTTTGCCCACATTTATTTATTCACACCACATGATGATCATAAGGACTTCCTTAGAGACTTCCAACCTAATAATTTATCTTTCGCTTTTATGGCGTAGAGGAAACAATTAATTCATCAATCAATTAGTTTTGGTGAATTTAATTTTATTATATATATATATGTTATATATATAATATATATATATATATATATAAATATTGGTAAACCCCAACAACCTCACATTTAGATTCTATGTGACCATTTTTTTCAATTGCAGGTAGTCATTTGGATATTCCAGTGATGCTTTTTGTGATACACTAGTTAAGAGGCTTAGAGGTCATCTCATCACTCAGGGATTACTCTATTAAATATGTAAGTCATATTTATGAATGACTTCTTGTATTTTTATTAACACTAGTTACTTAGACATAAAACATTGATCATGCACCTTTAATTGTTTTTATTTTTTTATGTTTTATATGTTCTTTATCATCCATTTTTTAGTGCTTATACAATGAATTAATGTTTCTTAGTTAGGTTATATGAAATATACACTCATACATGGAGGTGGTAAGTGTTGTATAGTTAGAATCAACCCAGTTATAGGGGCTTCACTCATATCCAAATAAAATAAATTTGAACCCATATAGTTCAGTTCTACTTTTTTGACACTTTATACCTATTATGGAAATCTAAGAAGGCCTAATTTAGCCCCTTTTAAAGTCATGGATCCACATAAAAATGATTATCCTTTTAAGTGCATCTAGGAAATATTTATAGTATATTTTATTTTCAGTTATATACTAGTGTAACATAATTTAATTTTATATATATTATACATCTTGATAGAACACTTTTCTCAATTGACTAATTTTCCATATGGACCAGTGTTAAAGGGTTAGGGCTTATACAACGTTAGGGGGACATTTTATATTTTTCTCACTAATAGGGTATGATGAAAATATCAGCTTTATTGATATAGACAAGGCTAAATCTTGATTGTATACATAAATATTTACCAACATTTAATTTATTTATAACTAGATAGGCACAAAAAATTGGACAAATGGGTAATATGGAACAATAAAGAGTATTTGAGACTTATTCCTAGTATGTCCTTACCATTTCAACTACGATATTTTCTCAGATGATAGAAGGTTAGGGGTAAAATATAATTGGAGGACATGATATGATTGTCCAACTCTTTTTATTGGTAACAATTTTAGGAAGGAAGATTTTATGAACATCGAATAATAATAGATGAGGTAGTGTAGGGAATTACAACAATTATATGTTTTGGGTTCTATTGATTAATTTTAAAAACTCATGGAGCCCTTCTCAATGGATTTAGGAACTTATTATCAATGGATAACATGTTTGAATCATACTAATCTTTAATGTATAACTTTTTCATGTTTTCAAGGAGGATAGGAAAGAGGCTTAAATTAATACATTATAAGGTTGGTGACCACAATAATGATTTCACATGGTAATTTTCATAGTTATATGGGGACCCTGGTGGGATACTTGGGTTTTTCTGGAATCCGTGTTCATACCTCTAGAAAAATATGAACAATGGTAGATGACCATAGAATGTGAAACAACAAGTCAAATGACCCATGTTCATATCCTATAAGATGGATTGGGAATAGGTATATATGGGAAAACATAGTTACAATGTAAATGTGATTTTTGAGATTTAAATATACCCCAAAGTAGATAATAGAAAAATTAGAAAAATATTTTTTTATCATCAATGTGATAGGAACTATACCATTTTAGGACCAAGGTATGAGTCAATGTGGTAAGAATAAGTATCCATCTTAAGGAAGGAAGAAAGTTTTAACCCCATGTTGAAGTGGTCACATGAGATAATTAGCGCTCAGCTAGAAAAACTACATGATTTCAGTGATATACCATTGAAAGAAAGTTAGTGTGAACTATATTTTGGGAACTACACAACTAGGTGGAAAACCACGATATCAATGGTGCTCTATTAAATTAGGTACCTCCATAGTGGTTTATGTTATAACTATATTAATTTGGTCTTTAAATATCCATATTTATTAGATGATGAAATGACCCGAAAATTATTTCCCATTTCACCTTAATTTAGAGTCAACAACTACCTGAAAATGAATTGAAAGAATATTGGGGTAGATTTTCAATTCTTAGATATTACTCAAGTTTGTTATTTATGATTATACTAAATGATATTTCACTTCAGATCCATTCATATAATCATATTTTTATTTAGATCCTCATATAGGCATTTAGGTCAAACAACCCAACTATTGTCATTTTCCACATCATGTTCCTAGCTCTTTTGAACAAGGATTCATACATTCATATTGATAGTGCTAAGGATGAATAAATATTGAATCCTTATGAGAATATAGTGGGTGGGAGTCATATAAACATGGTGGGTGGATGCTTCTAGTCTTAGTTATAAAACATTTCATCCCTACCATTAAAATTGTTTCCATGACCTTATGTATTGGAGGAAAAGTAACTTTGATAAAAGTTTATTTCCCCAGAATGGCCCCAGTAGAATTTCAATCTGATTTAAATGAAAATGATTATTTTTTTTGAAATCCCGAACTATGTTAAATCTAAGATCAGTGTGAATACTCATGTGAAGGATCCATCATATACATTATATGATATTTTTTGTTAGGGATTATATGTTTGTGTGAGGAAGTATTCAATCACCTAATAATATGGGGAATCCTGATCCCTTAAGGGTCACATGACACATAAGAAAAACCTATAGTGATATATATCTATTTTTAGTCCTTTTATGTTATTTAATAATTATGACATTAATGAAAACTTATATATAGTTTTAGGAATGATTAAAAGAGACATGGAGAAATTCATAATAGATAGGGTGAAAATGGTTATGTGTACACAACCTGTGTGGTTCTGATGTGTATAAAAAGATTGCATAATTTTATGGTTGGTTTCTTTTAAGTGTGAGAAGCTAGGAACTATGGTCCAACAATTAGGAGTTGGGTGAAGATTCAAACATATTTAGATATTTTTTAACATATCATCATTCATTAAAAAATACTCTTTCTCTATTGTAACTCCTTACAATTTCTTATATGCTATAAAAAATCTAACTGTAATTATTTATCTTTCAAGAAATGGTTAGGTCATTAATAAAAATTCTTGATCTTTTTATGAATGTTATCATTAAATAAATAAAGAAGGGCATATTTACATGAGAAATTAAATAGTTTTAGCCATACATGTTATATCTAGATAAATTTTTCTTATATTAAAATTGGAACCTTATATTATCATAGTTTTAACCCTCAAATGGATACAGATGTTTGAAAAATACTAACATCCATCACTAGGATGATAAACTTCCATCGTTGGGGATTACATACTATCCTTTTCTAGTGGGGTAAAATGTTTTTATTATAAAGATATTTAAGAAAGAGTATTAGTAGGACCATTAATAAAATATTTTGTATATTTTGAACACCCTTGCAGAATAAAATTACTAAATAGATCCCCAAAAAACTGTTACCAATCAATATGTCATCAATATTATAGTGACTATCACCAAAGAGGAAATTGGGTTAGAATATTTATTCATAAAGATGGTTTAAGAATATGTTCAAAAATGTATACTGAATTCATAAGAGTTGTTTAGATCTTGAGAAAAAGAATAAATCGGTGGTGTTTCATAAGAGTTTATGAATGATATGTAAAAATATATATCGAAACGTACATCCAATATGGTCTTCATAGTCAATGGATACTTATAATGAACACATTAAATTTAGAATATCAGGATATATAGACAAATATATGGGACATGTAAATTAGCTTATAAGAACCAATCCTTCTAAAATATCTTATTTATTTCCATATCCCATGGCCGATAAATGAGATGTTTAACAATCACTAAAAAAATTGAAGCTCTTCTAAAGGAGGATCTAAGGGTATATGTGAATGAAATATTCCTTTCCATATGATATCATATAAGAGAGGTGGATGAATTTCATACAATTAATAAATGGTGATAGTCCAAGATAATAGTTCCTCAAGGTATGTTCCATGGTCTAATAGAGGGGATACAAGCGTACTTACTGGATGTTAAAGGAGAAATGTTGATATATAGAGTTTTTCTACACAGTTAACATCGAAATACTGCCTCCAATACTTTTTCATAGATTCACGACCACATGGTTTGATGTATATATTCTTTATGTTCTTGACTCAATAACATGTTTAAGACCATGAAAATTCTCTGTGGTTTTAAGGATGGTGGATATAAACCAGAGTCAAGTCCGTATTATAATATCGATGTTATGCATGTCATATTAATTCTCAATTTATTGGTTTTATTAGAATCCATAGTTAAAAATAAATAAAATATTATTCTATTTAATATCTTTTCAAAAGAAGAAAATATGATAAATTAATTTCATAAAACCCTCGACATTTTGAGGTGTACATCAAATCCTTTCATTTAGGTTGTCTACATCATCCAAGCTCTAACCATGGAGAAGCTGGTGGTTTTCATGGATCAAGTCATATACTCAAATTTTAAAAACATTTCACATAATGAAGTCTTAATTAATATGATCATTGAATATGGTTATAGAGGGTATGAGTAGTTTTCATAAATAATGGTTTTTTTGACTCTATCTTTTTAGCATAGATCTACCCTGACATTACTTTAAGGAGAACATGTCCAATAAATTTTATTTAAAATTCATGTTTATAAAACAATGGGTTCTAATTTTTTTTAATATTCAATAGGAAAAAATCACATTTTGGGTAGTCCCTTTAATTTGGTGATGATTTAAGAGGAATCCCTATCCCTGATCCCCTGCATTAATCGAACAATAATATCATGGTGATATCATAGTATGCTGATGTTTGGATTTAATTTAATCCTCAAAACAATCTATCAACAAACATCACCATGGAAATCAGTATGTATAATGTTTATAAGGAATAATATGATATTAGTAATACCTACAATAATAATTCAATATTTGAAGCAATTGATTTTCCATTCTAACAAAACACGTGATCTCCATTATATCATATTATAGTGGTGCTGATGACCCATAAGACTACCTTATGGAAGAAAAAAAGATTAGAAAAAAATTAATTATTTGATCATCCTTATCCATGATTATAATTGAATATAAATGAATTTCACTTCTATTTTAGCTTCACATACCACTAGGAATTTTATTTTTTAATAGTTAACTATCCACTAAGAAGAGATATGATCTTTGGGTTATGCTTAAAGGTAAGATACAAATAAAACTGATTATATATATGAGATATTCCAAGGGAATGACATTCAACAACAGTGATACATAGTATATAAAATTGATATATCATCTTGATTCATTAGGAAAAATATTTTATTATAGTATTGACCACCATCCATGTTTTAGATATGTTATAAAATAGCCATAATAAAGGGGAAATCAACTGATCATTTAAAAAACTGTGGGATACTACCATTGAACTTGATTGTGTATAATGAGTATCCTAAAAAATTAACTTTTTTCAATTATAGAAATATACTTTAACATGTTCTAATTTATTCATTTTAAATAGAAGATGGAAGATTAGAAGGTACTAGTGATGTATTATTAGTACGCTAAGGGTAGAACTATAATAGGTTGTGTTATGGATTGTACTATTTGGGAAAACTTATTTTTTCTAAGATAGTTAATGTTTTATAAGTAGAGGGATATAATCTATTCTACACCCTCCAAGATTCACATCATTTTTTCTCAATGTGATTCTCGATATTTGTTCACCCTTATCTAGGAACTAATAAACTGCTAAAATATTTAATGGTCACATTATTTCTTATAAAAGATATTGATCTTTAGAATTTATTACTATTTTCCCTAATCAAATTTTAATGACTCATTCATTTCATTTTATACTTCTATTTCATTGAGAGGGTTCATAATGTGGAAATCATAAATTATAGGGTAGATGTATAGTGCAAGTTAAGTAATTATCAATCACTTGGTATCTATGATATACATATTTAATTAGGTCATACCCCATATTTTAAATATGTATACTCACATTATTTATAAATCACATAGTTCTGCATGTCTCGAGTTATGAAAATGTATAGTTCCATGAACAATGGGATACCATGGTGGTATCTATTTATAAGATATGGAACAGTAAATCAGAATCCATTACCATTTTCAATGAGGTCATATTTCATTTGGATGATGTGAAAGCTATCCAAAAAGAGGCTGTGGTATTCGACATCCATAAGACTCGTTATGATCCTTCATTTTTATCAGAGAATAAATATGGGGTGGATTATTTGAGTATCAATTATAATTGGGAAGTGATACTTCAATTTTTATCAATTGCTGTTATTAATGAAACATAGTTATGTAACTAACATTGATCTAATTAAAATAATAAATAAAGTAACATGCTGGATGAAACGAATGATGATATGAAGGATTACATGGAAGTGTATTCTTAAGATAATTCTACATCAGTTGAACAATTACCAAAATTAACAACTAGGAGTGTTTAGGGGATTTTTTCAATCATAAACATTCCATTCAATTTATCTGACAATTCAGAGGTGGTGAGCATGATTATATCACGTTCAAAAACAAACTTATAGATTTTGGAGGATTCATCAAAAACTTCTTTTTTTCCAATTGATCATGCTTTTTGAACCATGATGATTGGGGAATATTTTATTCCTATAAGTAAAGGAAGACATTGTAGTTTCTTACCTTCTATTGGGATATTTCTGTACTAATATGAATTTATATTGTAATAAACCAATGAAACACCACTAAATGTGAATGAAAAATATTATAGAGGGTAGGTGGATAATACATCATTCTTTACATCAAAGATGTCTTAAATAATTATATACATCTTGATCATGTTAAAATAGATTGACTCAATGCAACCTTCTATTTTTTTCACCATAGTGGGATATATTTCAATCCTAGGAATACTTATACTATAGAGGTTTATGATGAAAATGTGATAAGGCATATTCCTATTATTCTACGAGACACCCATAATGGAGATACCCGATTAAAAACCCCATATTTTTTTTTTCTAAACACTATGGGGAATCAAAAATTAAATTATTATGAAATATACGACCCCATAAAGCTATTTTTTATGATAATAAACTTAATGAGAAGACCTTTATATCATTTACAAGGTTCAATGATGCTTTTCTACTTTTTGATCATAGAGATATTTCCATTCATGTGCTACCTAAATAGTTTATCATAGTGCTATTGATATGAAAATTCATAGTACATGGTATAGAACTATAAGTTCTTATTATTCTCTAGTTAGATAATCTCAAAGAGAAAATAATGGAATATGATTGTACATATAGTGATGTTTAAAATTTTAGATATAATTTAAAAGTAAAATATGATGAGGTATAATCATTTGAGGATACATATGATGAACCATCGGTGAAACATCATTTATTTTTTAGTGATTTAGGGTAATAAATGATTTGATATACATTTTCTATATATTTTCTATTGTATTTTATTCTAAATTTTATATCCACTGTTGAATTTTTTTCCATTTAGGATTGGACTTCACGTTTATGAATATTCCCTGTATTTTGGTTAATAAATTAAAATGATTTTATTTAAAAAATCAGTGGTTTTTATATTTTTCTTACTAAATTATCAACTCATAAAAATTAATAGAACACGAATAGGAAAATATCATAATATTCAAATATAATTGTTCATTATATGGAAGTACATCTGTTAAAAATTTATTTCTAAAAATATGAGTCAAAAATGACATGTATAAACCATTCTATTTCATTCCTAATTTATCTCCTTAAATATATATAGGGGGAATGATATGGTGGAATATTTACAGTAATTATATGCAACATTATGTTTTTTAGAGAAGGGACTGAATAATTTGGTTTCTTTCCTAATGAATTCTCTTAAACAGATATTGGTAGGATGAATATTAAGGCACATATATGAACATTTAAAAAAAATGGACTATTCAATTGAATATGAGGTGTGAATCCTATTTGATGTATACTAATTAATGCATATAGATATACTAAATATTGTGGCTAATAGACCATCATTTTTATCCAATGTTAGTTGACTCGAATATAAGGCAGATGAATGACTATGTATAATAAAAAATTAAAAATTGTAACTCTAAATATTTTAGTGTTAAAATGATCCAAAGAACCCTAATATTAAACCTTCAGGAATTTACCATGAATCATTTGATGAAATATATTTTCTGGTAGGAATGGCAAATTTTCAATTTACTAGTTTGATAGATCAAATAATTAATGGTTGATTTTTTCTAGGGTCCAATTTTGGTCCCCATGATGTTTCTTTCTCATTTTCATTTCCATAATTTGTCCCTACTTTGTGGAGTGTGAAAGTAATAGTGGGTAGGTTGTATTATGTTTCATATTATTCCCTATGTAGATTTTTCAAATGATTTATTTTATGCCTTCTCCCTATTAAAATGAAAATATTGTTCCGCGATGTTTTAAGGTGCATACCTAGTGAGAAGGGCCTTAAATTCATTCCAAGATTCCTTTTGAGCGTTTTCAACCTCCTCAGTACTATGTCTTTTTCCTTTTTGAGTTTAGTTATATTCATTTTAGACATGTGAAACTGATTTTTAATGGAAAATAGAAATTTCAAAAAATATATATGTGTTTAATATCACACCTATTTGAATAAATGATGAGGCTGTGTATACAGTTGGGGAACGGTCACATCCAAAAATTAATAAGAGACCAAAACTAATATATATCAACTAATAATAGATTATGAAATGTTTAATGTATTTTTTCTTGGATTGCGAGTGATGAGTATGATTTACATCCCAGAATTTGATTAATAACTCAGAGTGATATAACACCATTTAATGGGGAAATGAAGATTATGTAAATCATTGCATGAGATACTTTAATCTAGAAGTGTCTAAATGGAATATGAATGATGAGTATACCTAATGAAAATATTTGAGTTATTATTTATACTAAAATATTAACAAGGGATCTTGGTATTAGAGAACCCCCTCCCCAGGATGAAACAAGCCTCTGATATGTAGGACATATATATGGTACTGAAATCATTACAAAGGTGAGGTTTCCATTTTGTAATTAGATACACTAGGTAACATTTTTCAGGAATGGTTTGTAGTGGCTAAATAACTTGGTACAAGATGTGTGGAATAAGGGAATAATATATTACAAAGATAAATTAAACACTACAATCTAAAGAAAACTAAAATTTGGATATTATGGATCATTGAAATGGGGATAAAATGACTAATTATTTATGCTATAGTCCAAAATATTTGTCTTCTAAATTACATCTTATAATTTTTTCCATTGTAATAAAAGTACGTATATATCCTATAAGACACTAAAATCTGTTTTTGATCATATGAAAATTTTTCATCATAGAAAATTAATTCTAGGATATAAAATTAATAAAATAATATGATTTTGTAATCTATCGGTGAAAATAAATTTTATAACCATGTTCATAATATTTAATTTATTCAAATATTCTTCACTAATTATATTATTGAATATGTAAATCATAAGTTGATGAATTTTAACAAGTAAAAAATTATAAAGAATAAGGATTTTAAATATTATTTCTAAACAAATTTGAATTATTCTTTAGATGGTAGTATCTTGGGGGAACATTGTTTTAGATGAACTTCTCCTCAGGTTGAAAACAAAACTCAAATTAGTATGCTAGATATATAATTGTACATATCATGAGAAACTAGAGTTTTCCTCTCATGATCAGATACACTTAATAACTAAAACAAGGAATGGTTTATGATGATACAAATTATTATGTAATGAGATGATTTTTATGGTGAAAAGAACATTCATGATGGTCTTGGGAAACATTATAGTCATGAAAAAGTACATTTAACACACTCATGTAGAAAAGTGATATGATAGAAAATGAATTAGAATTGTGAACCCCGTAATGGGGAAAAATTACTTATTATGAAGTGGAAAAAAATTCATGTATAAAAAAAATCTTACATAGTTAAAACTAATGTGTATGAAAAAAGAAGATGTTCTCTAAATTTTTTCTAGAGATGGGGATCCATCCTACATAAATTAATTTTTTTGGATAGGTTTTAATCATTTATACTATTTGATAATGTGATCAATGAAATTTAATAGTGAGCAAAAAACTCTATTTTTATGAGGCCTCTCTTTATGAGGTTTTATCTAGAATAATCTTTTTATCTCTTTTACATTTCTATATAAGGTTGTGGGATTCATAGATTGTAGGTATGGGGTTTAATTCATATAAAATCTAAAAATAGTTACCGAATTTATAAGATAAATATATTTAGTTATTAATATTTTAAGTTATTGTTCATATATATTTGCTCAAATTAGAAGTGACATTCTCATCAAAAGTGGATAAATTAACATCACATTCATAAGGTATCCCATAATGATCATAAAACGTGGATATATGAGATTTAATAATTTTATATGAATATATATATATCACACACTATTGTATAATACCTCAATGAGGAGGAAACTATATCCCATGGAAATAAGAATAACACCATATGTGGTTCTAGATAAATACATATCATCAATTAGTTTGATATAATAAGGTAGGAACCAATGTTATTTTAGAAGACCGCATATTGGGAGAGGAATTTGAATTTGATTATAATTCACCGTAGTGTGTGATATGAATTATAAAATTATAAATGTATATCATGATATAGTAGAAATCAATAAACACATAGTTTTCAGATAATAAATCTCCACACAAATCAAAATAATTTTTAGGGGGGATGCTATAGTGGTTCAATCCATAGGTTGTGCCTTGTAATTAAAAAATATATAAGTGGACTACA
The DNA here is from genome assembly GCA_963277665.1 of Viscum album. NCBI lineage: Eukaryota > Viridiplantae > Streptophyta > Magnoliopsida > Santalales > Viscaceae > Viscum > Viscum album. Next base: position 761,161,992 of record OY728119.1, on the reverse strand, counting down.
ATATCAAAAAATCAATAATTTATTAAATAATTTTTGATTTTTTGTGTATTAGGTTTTGGAGTAATGAAACATGTATTGAGGAAACATACATGGATCAATCTCCTGTGTAAAAAAATGAACTCACAATAAAAATACACCCCGTAGTTTATGGGTCATGCATTGAATATTTTATGTATTTTAATTTGATTTCATTCTACTATGACACATATATTCTATAGTTAATGTTCATTAGAGGAGTAACTTCTATAGTGGTTTCTTCATAAACATATCATATTCATAAAAAAGTTAGATAACTTTGGCATAGTTTTGAACTCACTAATAAAATAATTCTAGAATTTGGGGGCCTAAAACCTAAGGTAAAGTTGTTATTTCATTAGGATTATACATGAAACTTAGTCTAAGATATGTAATCTAGAAATCTATTTGTATATTATCCAAACTAGAATCAATAGAAGCATAGGCCATTAAAATTTATATCGTAATGGACAATGAATAGTTAATGAAAATAATTAGTGATATATAATACAATATGATAGAATTGTGGAATATAAAATAACACTATCTATTGTATATAATCAAACAAAGATATCTTGTAATTTTTGTGTATATTTTATGAATTGAAATCAAGCTTCATTTAAATTTGGACATTGATTCTCTATATAAATATTATTCATAAAAAGACGAAATTGATATGGCATAAATCTTTTTCCAAGATACTACACTAAACCGTGCATCAATGACTAAGAACCAAGGATCTAGGATTAAATTTGGTGGTATTTGTAACTAATCATAATTCAATATGACCATTTTTTTGTATATATTTAATAATCACATGAATCAATCCATATATAGTTCTTAAATTTTTTTCCAAATATATGGTTATTCTTAAATGAAAAATTGTAATGAAATAGATTGTTATCCTAGTAGAATAAGGGAATAATCCTTACATTAATGGTGTATCAACACCCAGAATGACATAAATAGTATCATCCTAATGCTTAGATATGGGAAACCATGACTTTAGTTAGTAATTTACTCACATCCAAGGAGAAGGTTAAATAAAGAAGAAATTTTAAGTCATTCCTATAATATGACATCTTGGTTTTACGATGTATCCTACGGTAATATGAATGAATCTATATGCAGTTATTGTGAAAACAAATCTATCCCAATACTGGGACATGTAATAACCTATTAGTAATAATATGGACAAAACATTATAATGTATGTAAGGGGATTACATTTGATGGGGTCTATGGAAATACTTTATTAATGACATCTAGGTTTCACTATATGTACTTAGATAGAAATAATTAAACCCCAAATTGTTCATGAAAGGGATATTTTTTCACCAATAATGGGATTGAACCTATAAGATAGTTTCTAATATTATGCATCATAAGATAAATAATTTTTCTATGGTTACTCCCAATATGTAATTGATTGAAAATACTCGTTGTGTGTAGGGATATCAAACACCAAGATAATTTGGATAGAATTAATACATGAAATTTGGATAGGGGTAAGTGATCTTAATATTACTACATATACTTTTCAAATAGGACTCAAGAAACACAGAGTTTTGTAAATGGTAATTTTTTGATATTATATGTGAAGGATGATTTTAAGAAGGGATATAATTGTTTTAACTCTTACATTGATTGATCTATTATATAATGATGGTATAATAAAATTTTCGGTCACATAGAATATACCACTCATAGTAGTTTGACATTATGTGATGCTAAGAACTCCAAATACTACAAAGTCACATGGTACATACTATATGTTGTGTTTTTTTATTATAAAAATGACTCCAGTGCCTTGAAATAATATTTAATGTCACCATGATCTTGTTTTATTGAATTTATTTAAACTTAGTGGGAAATCCAGTGTCGAATAGTTTAATTTCATGCGGTGATAACCTTTGTAAACCCATCATGAAATGGTGAAAATGTTTTCTTCAGAAATATTTATTAATCTACTTATATTAGATTAGTTTATTACTGATAACAATGAAGATCAAAAGAAATTGAAACTAAATATAAAAAACATACTCTTCAACAGAAATATGTTATTATGGGTTTTCTCATGTTCCAATAGTGGTTACGATGTGATAAGTCGACAAATAATATTAGAGCTTATAAGGATGTGTCTGATTGGGGTTTTAGAAAAATATTTTATTGGATATTAGATAAAAAAATTAAAATCCATACACCTATTTTTTAAATAATCCATTTTCACAATATGAATGGATCTACTAAAAGTATAACTCCTAATAAAGACTCTTTAATTAAGAGTAATGAATATTGTTTTTATTGAATTTTAATATTGTGTGAGACAAATCAAATATAGTAATGAGATTAAACAACATGAAATTATAAACAAATTTGGTTCTAACATCCATGAGGGATATAACCCTGGTCCACATGTAAAATAAATTGGAAGAAATAAATATGTACATGAATTATCTAGATATTATATTGGGAAATGAAACCATAAAAACTATTCCTCATATTTAAAATAGGTGATATTATTTGATAGTATGAAATTACTATATGGGATAATGGATGAAATTCAAATACATCCAATAAGAGTTAAACTTATTTTTGAACTCAATAAATCCTTGAATCATTAATGTCCAAAACTACACAAGTATTATGACTTTAAATAATATCATGGATCTAGATGTGTGAGAATTACTAGAAAAATCATGGACTTCCTTTATAAAATTGGGGTTTCTTTACCATTGATGCATTTGAGGAGTAATTCATCAAAGCATGATTTTTAGGTGACATTTTAGGATCTATGGCAGTTGTGGAGGATGAATTATATTTCTTTATGATGGATTTGTTCCTTCTTGGATTAATCTTCTTTTTCGATCCTTTTTTAATTACTCCACCAATCGAATCATCTATATGGTTACAGAATCAACATGTTGTAATATAGGTTCCCCTTGAATAGTGTTAGTGTTTATGACATTTATTTATTAAATTTAATTACTTATTAATGGTGAAACTACATGGTGATGTGAAATATGAATAATAATTGTTTCCTGGAATAGATCATCTATGGATATAACTAAATTAGATTTTGAATATGATTTGAAATTATAAAAATTTATGAATTGATACACCATTGGCAATGATATTAATATGGGAATAAATCTATAAAAATAATTAAGAGTTGGTAAAAATATTCCCTCTTGATATCAATGTATCCGTTTAATTTTTTGATTATAAAATTTGAATCATACTTGATTCTCAATCATCCTGATGTTAATTATGGGGCCATCTAAAATCCTTAAATAAATGATTTGACTTCTTACTCATTTTAAGAGAAATTGTTTGATAGTAGGAAGGAATATAGAAAAAATGATTTTTCTGTGGACACTAATACAATCCCTATGCTGAACTAGTTCTATTTTGGTGTTTCATACATTTACCTATTGAACAAGAAGTGTAAAAAAGAGTTTATATATCCCAATTATAGTAATTTTATTTGGTGGATCAAATGCCAATATCAATATCAAATATATAGTTTTCTACAGTAGGATGCATCTTGAGGAAATATGGTAACGATCACTCCTTAATCACTTTTAAGAAACAAAATCGATATCAAGATTCTAAAAAATAATTCCAAGAAATCTATTTGTGTGGTTATCATTGGATAAATTAGTATTTCTTTTAGTGGATTGATTGAGCTAACTAGGTGGACCTCATTATGCTATATATGATACCTCAACTTCTACACCATGAAGATAAATTTATGAAGAAACTTTTTAATGATAGATTATCATGTATCAATAACCCAAATTTTAATGAAAAGAGATCATATACTCCACTCAATTACCACATATTACTTTTGATAATGTAGGGTTTCATGTGATCAAACAAGGTTTTCATATAGAGTTTGAGATTCCTTCATTCCAAAATTTGTATCAAAGATGGAGGGTGTCATTGGATACCCTTGATTAGGAATAATGTTACATAAAGGCAGTTTCCTCTTCATATTCAATATCCATCCCTATATTGTTATATAATTAATCTAGACCAAAAAATTAGATTCCTTGTAAGAAATTTTTTTTATAGATTTTTGATTATATGTCATCAATGGTAAATCATTATATAAATAATAATTACTATGATTGAACAAATCAAAACATACTCATATATTAATATTAATTTTATTGAGGGGAATAATGTTAGTGATGCATTTCATCTATTTAAAATAATGATTGTTTTTTCTTCATTCATATTATAAACTTTAGATTCCTCTATGATAGAATTGGTTAGAATAATCCTCCTTTATGTTTGTTTATAACTATTGTGGTCAACTGGTAAGAAAAAATTATGGGAAGCGACCTAAAGATAAAATTTGATTATATTGTTATAATTTCATGAAATTATATCTCAATGATTCATTAAAAATGAGATATACAAGATCTTTTTGTAAAACCACAGGTAAATAAAAAATATGACATTTTCATATTTATCCATATTTGTGAATAAAATATTAATATGACTTTAAAGGGGACGCTTTGCTCGATGGCGTACCCAACACGCAACAACGAGTTTCTTGGGAATCTTACGTTGCACTCTAATAATAAAATAATATTATTTTAAATGGTAATTAACATGTAGCCGTTGTATTGGAGGGAATGGATAGAAATAACGAAAATATGATTATATATGTTTTTAAATGTTTTTAAATTTATCCAATAAAAGATAAAGGCTTAAAATACGGAAAGAATTCAATTTTAGGTGTATATGCCCTTGTTTTCACTAAAGGTTCACTTATCGCCTTTTGATGGTGAACCATCATTAAATATAGTTTCTTTCACTCTTATAAATTCTATTGGACCAAATAAAACTCTTCTTCTTAATTGGGACATCAAAATTTACTTTGTCTAAATTTTTGGTATCTTTCCGATAAAGTTCTTCTTTTAATGAATAGTGTAAAAGTTGTATTTTAATTCAAAACCTCTTGTTAATCTAATTTATTTATATGATTAGATTATCTATCGAATTGGTCTTAAAGTGAAATTAGAATATATTTTTACCATTAAATCCAATAGTGGTTGTTTCAATTAATTTCACTTTGAAATCGGACTTAAACTAGTGTCAATCTTTTGATACTTATTGTTTCATAAAAACACGCTATTTGCTCTGACAGTGAGAATTAATTATTAAATTAATTAATGTGACTTATATGTTTTGAATTTTTTAAAATATACTTCATTTTTGAATTCGGAATATCAAATATAGCTTAGGGTGAATTTTTGGGATTTTAATGAAAAACTTCAATTTTTGATGAATAGTGAAACCACTAAGTGGTACTTATAAAAACTGATTTTTCCATTTAAATGAAAATTTTCCATCTTTGTGTTTTGAATTACAAATATCCGTCATACATGGTTTTCATTAAGAAGTAAAATGTGGTTCAATAGGATAAAAATGATTTTTTGGTGAATAGTAACTTATTAAGTTTTTAATCGTGATTAGAGGTAATTAGTGTAGTTTATGGTAAGAATAATGTTTTAATAAAATGAAATGACCTAGACACATGTCCTACCTTCATTGGATGTGTCATGGACAAACAAGAAAATCCATGGGTCAACTTGGGGACCCCATGGAGCCACTTTGGTTGGGAAATGACATAAATATCTTTTTATTTAATGTTAAAGTAAAAATGACAGAAACATGAGATGTTTTACTAAAACAATTTTTACATGGGGTTATACAAGTCATATTTTTGACTATAAATAGTGATTGGAAATCTTAAAATATATCCTACATCATAGTAGTTTTTTATAATTTTTTGACATTAAATAAATTAAATTATTTATGACATCATGATTAAGCAGTGATGACCTCATTATTTAACGATTTAAATAAAATGGAATGATAATGTAATATCTAAGACCTAAACATGTCCAAAACCTATTTTATGAGTGGATTTCAAACCCTTTTCACCTTATCCTCGAAAGACATCAATTTGGGACCTTTAAAATCCGAAACTCGTTTGAAAATAAAGTAACCTTTTGTAACATTACAAGAGTGCCCCTCCTATCCGCTTATAAAAGGCCCCAACCTCAACCTCCATACCCGCACTCCCAAAGCCTTTGGCTCGGCCAAACCCTGCCCATTTTGTCTCCCCACTTCCCTCTATTACTCCTTGAAGCCTCACTTTCGGTAGAAGTCTTTCCAAGGAAGCCTTTGAGCTCAAACCAAAGGGAGTTACCTGATTTTAAGGTAATGTCTTCACTTGTGTCCTTTTGTTTTATTTTGCTTCTCCAACCCCCTAAACTATTTTTATTCATTTGTTTTGTAACAAATACAGTATATTTAATATAATAGGATGTTTTTATAAGAAGTATTTGAGCTACAATTACACACACCTACATCTAATGGTTAAAGAACATATTGTTTCCATGGATGGTGAATTTCTGCCCCCCGAAACAATGATTGTTCAACATTCTTCTAACACCTTCAAAGGTGGCCATTAAGATGACACTATATTCATATATGATATCTAATATGTTTTTTTGCTTAATCTACTGTATTTTTCATTTATGGTGTACCTTTATGGTTTCCATTATGGGTAAACACGATATCTTCATTTAAGGAAGTGCAGACTACCGCCCCTCAAAGCGATTTGATTCGTTAATACCATATGTGGTACGTATAAATGATATATTTAATGATATTATATATGATACCACACTGGAATTAAAATACTATTAGGTATCATTATTTTTTAATTCTAATAAATATGAAATAGAAATGGAAGTAGTGTTCATGCGTACGTACGACTTACCATCTCCATGAACGGTACATTTCATTTCTTATCTCAAAATGTTATGTAATATTATAAGTACATATATATAATGGATATATATGTAATATATTACATATAAATTATGGATAACATTATCTAATTATAACATATATATATATATCTCTCATTTTTTTTAATTCCATTAATATGACAAACAAATGAAAGCAGCGTTCATGCGTACGTACGGCCTACCGTCTCCCTGAACGGTGCTTTTCATTTTTTTATCTCCAAATGATATGTAATAGTATAAAATGAATATTTACTGGATATATATGATATTTTAATACTATTCTGGAAATTATTTACTTATAACTACATGGACAATATTTTTTCAAACATGTTCATTTTTGACTCATGTTCCAAACATCGGCAAAAACGTCTGATATGAACTAACATTATTAAAAAATTATTATAACATTATAATATGTGATATGAACTGAATAATAATCTCTAAAGGAGGTAATTAGCCAATTATTATTTGACCAAAGTTTATTATTCAGGAATATAAAGAAACGAACAAGACAAGTTGGACTTGAGGTAAGGGATCCTACTCCACTCTTTCTTTTTAAGTACACTCTTTTATGCCATTCCTTTTAAAGCTCATCTTTCTTGTTATTGCGATGTTATTTTATAATAATATTACTTTAATTTTTATGTTCATGTGATGAGAGACCCTATTCTCTCTCATCAATCCATTTTGGATATTTTGAGTGGTGCCGTTAGGCTGCCAAATTTTCGTAAGAGATCTAACCTCTCTCTCTTTTTTAAGTACTCTCCTTTGTGTCACTTCTTTTAAGCTCCTCTTTTTTTTATGTTGGGGGATGTTATTTTATATTCCTATTTCTATAATATTTAAGTTAATATGATGAGATACCCTATTTGATCTCATCATTCCATTTTTGTAAGTTTTATGTGGCGTCGTTAGGCTGCCGAGTTTTCGTAAGGGATTTTTCATCTCACTTTTATTCCGGTGAGATTTTTGCTACATTTTCCATAATTTATTTTGAGTGGTGTATGTACTGCCCATTATTTTACTCATTGTGTAATATACATTCTTTTATGGGTATTTAAATCAATGTTGTATTGTCCTTCTTTCACGAGGTGTATGTTTCGAAAGATACCCATGTTGGTAAGGGAACATTTCACCCTCCTCTTTTTAAAAGACTTCTTTTTTTGGGTCTTTTAATTTACATATTTTTATGTTGGGATATGGTATCATATATCCTTATTGATGTAAATTTTATGTCCAAGTGATGAGATACCCTTTTTTTATCTCTCATCAACTCATTTTGATGTGACACCATTTGGCTGTCAAGGGAACTTCTTAACCCAATTTTGATTTCTTTGTGTTCAACATGTAGTTATTGAATATGTCATCCTTTGAATATGTGTGAATGACCTTTGATTATTTTACACTTAATATCCACTTATATTTGGTGTATTCATTTGTCACACATAATTATGTAATTGATTTATCCTTAATCCAAGGATACCGTCTTTGTATGGGACTTCGTCTCAATCTCCTTTCATTGAGGCATATATTGTTTTATACAAAACTTTCTTTTATATGGTGTATAAACCCATTTGACTTTTACGTTTATCCAAAAGGAATCTTTTTATACCAATCATTTTACTAAATGACAAAAGGGAATGTTTTTGTCGTACGTATGCGGCGACAAGGACTTCTCCGCCGCCATGACCATTATTTGAGTTTCGGCTTCCTCTACAAGCCATACCTTTTAAAAAAAAAAGAAAAATAAATACCATTTTTTAAATTTATTTTATTTTGGTATTTAAAATGGTTTTCATAATGTTTTTATATCAATGTGTTGTATTGATATCTTGTGATTGAAAGGTGGAAATGTTATGTTTCCTTTATGAATGTTTTATGTGATACGATTATGTTGAGGTTCTTGGGCATTATTATGAAGACGGGTGGTTCCGTGATAAAATAAGGGTGTGTGAGCCCGATATAGCTCTCCAATGCATTGGGTAACTTGAAGGAGTGAAACGTAAAGGTTTCCCCGAAGAGATTTAGGGAATATACTGTGGTGGGTATTCCAAACGTAACCAAGAGGGTTACTCCCTACGTAAGAATGTTATGGATGCCTCAAGTTACCTATTATGTCTTATGATTTCCATGATTTATTCATGATTTTATGAGGTATGTTAAAGTTCCTATGTTTTAGGGGTAAAGTATGATTTAATTCTTATGTATATATGAACTCATGTTTCCTTTCCATATTTTTATAACCCTTATTGAGCTTTTTATGCTCATCCCAAGATTTTGAAATGTTTTTCACAGGTCAAGGGAAAGGTACATGATGTGATGATAGTGTCAAGGATGTTTCAAGAAAGAATCCATGTTTTATTTTAAATATGTTTCTATTGATGGGAAGAATGAATATTGTCTTTAATGTTACCACCTTGTTTAAATGTGGAATGTAATGCAAGTTTCATGATCTAATTCTCTAAAACTCTAAACCTGAAAAGATTCTCAATGTGTAATCTTATAATAACTCAAGATTAAGTACGGTTTAAGGCTGGGGCCTTATAGTTGGTATCAGAGGTCGGTTTAGATAACTTTAGAGGTTAGGGTATTCTTTAAGCATAAGTGGCATTACCATAATGGTTAGGATTTCATAAAGAGTCCTAGTTTTAGATAAAGTGAATGAGTAAGTGTATCTTAGTGTTTACCTAACTCATTAGTACATGATGGTTTTGTTGATATACTCACAATGACATTTCTGTTTTTAGTGAATGGATGGATCTAGTAGGAACCAAAGAGACAACAGGTTTGAAGGAAACTGTGGTGGTTCTATGATTAAGATACTAGATAAAATGGGGGATTCAATGGGGAAATTCGTGGTTGTTCTAAACCAACTATCAAAGAGTCATGATCAACCACTTGAACCTTGGTATGATCTTTAATGCATCATATACGAGATAACCAATCGATGTGGAAGTTCAGGTAATAATTATAAAGGTAACCATTAGAGTTTTATGATCCTTACTTTTGAGGTAATTATGGGTTACTATATGTTATGATGGAAGTGAAAGGCATGAAATAAAATTGAGGTTAAATTATGTTATGGTTATTTTTGATGATTTTATCTCTTTTTGGGGAATGATTTGAGAATTATATAGTTTTGGAAAAAGGACAACACGCAGACCGTGTGACTACCCGTCATGTCGGACAAAGCTGCGGGAATCAAACGCACAACCAAAGTGCGACTGGTATTTATCCCCTACCACTGGACTACGTGAAGTCCCTGGTTAGTTTGACTAATTCTTTTTAGTTATATTATTTTATGAATTAAGAGTATGTCGATTTTGGGTTATTTATGAAAATTATTAACCTATCATGGAGGATATGTGATTAGGATAATTACTTTTCAATACGAGACTTTAGGAGCAACTAATGTTGTTTGGAGATAAATGTTACGATTTAACTTGGAAGACTATGTGACTAAATCCTTCAAATATTTGGGTTTCAATATTAGATTTTTTCACTTTTAAGAATTTTATGGACAAATTGTTTATCGGATGGTCCTCGTTGAACTTTGGGTTTTGTTGGACAAATTTTGGAGATTAAGCATAGATTTTCTTTTTAAAGGGTTATCCTTTTCTGGATTATCTGACCTTGTACTAACCTTTTTGGTTTTGGTTTTGGTTAAGGTCTAAAGATATGGGAAGTATATAGTTCTCTTTGGTGGATTAGGTGATTCTCTAGAAGTTGATTGTAGTACTCTTAATGGGAACAAGTCTCCCTAAATACTCGTCTTTTGGAAAAAATATGAGTTTGATTAAGGAATCTAGTAAAAGTTGAAAGTCAACATGATAAGTGACTATGTTTCCTTATGAATGAATTCCTCAATAAAAAGTAACTTAAAACAAAAATGGTGTCTATTAACTTTTCCTACTGGGGAATCGAATACTGTTTAACCCATCACAAGTTTGTGATTTTCTTATGGTTAACTTTCTCCTAGACATGTTTACTATCACTCTCCCTCAAGAACATGACCATTTTCTTTTTCTTCCATTTCCTTGTTTTTCTACATGGAATCCTAGTATGGGTTAACTCGGGTGACCTCTGTACTTATCTTCCTTTATTTTAAAGTGATTGTTTTACTGACTCTTGTTCCGATGTGGGACTTTCAAGGTTGTTTCCAAGCTCAATTTTAAAAATTGCGAGGATGCAATTCCCAAAATGGGGGAAGGATGTAACACCCTAGGTAAATAAAGAATATGACATTTTCATATTTATCCATATTTTTGAATAAAATATTAATATGGCATTAAAGCGGACGCTATGATCGATGGCGTACCCAACACACAACAACGAGTTTCTTGGGAATCTTACGTTGCACTCCAATAATAAAATAATAATATTTTAAATGGTAGTTAACATGTAGCCTTTGTATTGGAGGGAATGGATATAAATAACTAAAATATGATTATATATGTTTTTAAATGTTTTTACATTTATCCAATAAAAGATAAAGGCTTATAATACAGAAAGAATTCAACTTTAGGCGTATATGCCCTAGTTTTCACTAAAGGTTCACTTATCGACTTTTGATGGTGAACCGTTATTAAATATAGTTTTTTCACTCTTATAAATTCTATTGGACCAAATAAAACTCTTCTTAATAATTGGGACATCAAAATTTAATTTGTGTAATTTTGTTTTCTTTCCGATAAAGTTCTTTTTTTAATGAATAGTGTAAAATGTTGTATTTTAATTCAAAACCACATTTTAATCTAATTTATTTATATGATTATATTATCTTTTGAATTGGTTTTAAAGTGAAATTATAATATATTTTTTCCATTAAATCCAATATTGGTCGTTGGAATTAATTTCACCTTGAAATCAAACTTAAACTAGTGTCAAACTTTTGATACTTATTGTTGCATAAAAACACGCTATTTTCTCTGACAACGGGAATTAATTAATATGACTTATATGTTTTGAATTTTTTAAAATATACTTCATTTTTGAATTCGGAATATCAAATATATCTTACGGTGAATTTTTGGGATTTTTCTAAAAAACTTCAATTTTTGATGAATAGTGAAACCACTAAGTGGTACTTATAAATACTGATATTTCTGTTTAAATAAAATTTTGCCATCTTTGTGTTTTGAATTTCAAAAATCCGACATACATGGTTATCATTAAGAAGTAAAATTTAGTTCAATGGGATAAAAATAATTTTTTGGTGAATAGTAACTTATCAAGTTTTTAATCGCGATTAGAGGTAATTAGTGTAGTTTATGGTAAGAATAATGTTTTAATAAAATGAAATGACCTAGACACATGTCCTACCCTCATTGGATGTGTCATGGCCAACCACGAAAATCCATGGGTCAACTTGGGGACCCCATGGAGCCACTTTGGTTGGGAAATGAGATAAATATCTTTATATTTAATGTTAAAGTAAAAATGACACAAACATGAGATGTTTTACTAAAACAATTTTTATATGGGGTTATACAAGTCATATGTTTGACTATAAATAGTCATTGGAAATCTAAAACTATTTCCTACATCATAGTATTTGTTTTATAATTTTTAGATAATAAATAAATTAAATTATTTATGAAATCATGATGATGTAGCGATGACCTCATTATTTAACGATTTAAATAAAATGGAAAGATAATGTAATATCTAAGACCTAAACATGTCCAAATCCTATTGGATGGGTGGATTTAGAACCCTTATCACCTTATACTCGAAATACATCAATGTCGGACCTTTAAAATCTGAAACACTTTTGAAAATAAAGTAACATTTTGTAACTTTACAAGAGTGCCCCTCCTCTCCTCTTATAAAATGACCCCACCTCTACTTCCTTACCCACACTCCCAAAGCATTTGGCTAGGACAACCCCTGACCATTTTGTCTCTCCACTTCCCTCTCTTACTCCTTGAAGCCTCACTTTGGGCAGAAGTCTTACCAAGGAAGCCTTTGAGCTCAAACCAAAGGGAGTTACCTGATTTTAAGGTAATGTCTTCACTTGTGTCCTTTTGTTTTATTTTGCTTATCCAACCCCCTAAACTCTTTTTATTCATTTTTTTTAATAAATACAGTATCTTAAATATTCTAGGATGTTTCTATAATAAGTATTCTAGCTAAAGTTACACACACCTACATCTAATGGTTAAAGAACATATTGTTTCCATGGATGACGAATTTCTTCCCCCCGAAACGATGATTGTTCATCATTCTTCTAACACCTTAAAAGGTGGACATTAAGATGAAACTATATTTATATATGATATCTAATATGTTTATGTTTTACTTAAGCTTCTGAATTTTTCATATATTGTGTACCTTTATGGTTTCCATTATGGGTAAACTCGATATCTTCATTTAAGGAAGTGCGGACTACCGCCCCCTCAAAGTGATTTGATTCGTTAATACCATATGTGGTACGTGTAAAGGATATATTTAATGATATTATATATGATACCATACTTTAATGAAAATAATATTATGTGTCATTATGTTTTAATTCCATTAAATATGAAATATAAATGGAAGTAGCGTTCATGCGTACGTACGGCTTACCGTCTCCATGAACGGTACATTTCATTTCTTATCTCAAAATGTTATGTAAAATTATAAGTACATATATATAATGTATATATATGTAATATATTACATCTAAATTATGGATATCATTCTGGAATTATAACATATATATATATATATCGTTTTGTTTTAATTCCACTAATATGACAAAAAAATGAAAGTAGCGTTCATGCGTACGTACGACCTACCGTCTCCATGAATGGTGCATTTCATTTTTTATCTTGAAATGATATGGAATAGTATAAAATGAATATTTACTGGATATATATGATATTTTAATAATATTATGGAAATTATTTACTTATAACTACATGGGAAATCTTTTTTCAAACAAGTTCATTTTTGACTCATGTACCAAACATCGGAAAAAACGTCTGATATGAACTAACATTATTAATCAATTATTATAACATTATAATTTGTGATATGAACTGAATAATAATCTCTAAATGAGGTAATTAGGCAATTATTAATTGACCAAAGTTTATTATTCAGGAAGGTAAAGAAACGAACAAGACATATTGGACTTGAGGTAAGGGATCCTACTCCACTCTCTCTTTTTAAGTACACTCTTTTATGTCATTGATTTTAAAGATAATATTTCTTGTTATTGGGATGTTATTTTATATTAATCTTACTGTAATTTTTATGTTCATGTTATGAGAGACCCTATTATCTCTCATCAATCCATTTTGGATGTTTTGAGTGGCGCCGTTAGGCTGCCAAATTTTCGTAAGAGATCTAACCTCTATCTTTCTTTTTAAGTAATCTCCTTTGTGTCACTTCTTTTAAGCTCCTATTTTTTTATGTTGGGGGATGTTATTTTATATTCCTATTTCTATAAACTTTATGTTAATATGATGAGATACCCTATTTGATCTCATCAATCCATTTTTGTATGTTTTATGTGGCATCGTTAGGCTGCCGAGTTTTTGTAAGGGATTTTTCATCTCACTTTTATTCCCCTGAGATTTATGCTACATTTTCCATAATTTCCTTTGAGTGGTGTATTTACTGACAATTATTTTACTAATTGTGTATTATACTTTCTTTTATGAGTATTTACATCAATGTTGTGTTGTCCTCCTTTCACGAGGTGTATGTTTCGAAAGATACCCATGTCGGTAAGGGAAACATTCACCCTCCACTTTTTAAAAGACTTATTTTGTTGGGTCTTTTAATTTACATATTTTTATGTTGGGATATGTTCTCATATATCCTTATTGATGTAAATTTTATGCCCAAGTGATGAGATACCTTTTTTTTATCTCTCATCAACTCATTTTGATGTGACGCCGTTAGGCTGTCAAAGGTACTTCTTAACCCAATTTCGATTTCTTTGGGTTCAACATGTAGTTATTAAATATGTCATCCTTTGAATATGTGTGAATGACCTTTGATTATTTTACACTTAATAACCACTTATATTTGGTTTATTCATTTGTCACACATAATTATGTAATTGATTTATCCTTAATCCAAGGATATCGTCTTCGTATGGGACTTCGTCTCAATTTCCTTTCATTGAGGAATATTTTGTTTTATACAAAACATTCTTTTATACGGTGTATAAACCTCTTTGACTTTTATGTTTATCCAAAAGAAATCTTTTTATACGAAGCGTTTTACTAAACGAAAAAAGGGAATGTTTTTGTCGTATGTATGTAGCGACAACGACTTCTCCGCCGCCGTGACCATTATTTGAGTTTCGGATTCCTCTACAAGCCATACATTTTTAAAAAAAAAAGAAAAATAAATACCATGTTTTACTTTCTTTTATTTTTGTATTTAAAATGGTTTTAATAATGTTTTTATATCAATGTGTTGTATTGATATCTTGTGATTGAAAGGTGGAAATGTTATGTCTCTCTTATGCATGTTTTATGTGATACGATTATGTTGAGGTTCTTGGGAATTATTATGAAGACGGGTGGTTCCGTGATAAACAAAGGGCGGGTGAGCCCGATATAGCTCTTCAATGCATTGGGTAACACGAAGGAGTGAAACGTTAAGGTTTCTCTGAAGAGATTTAAGGAATATACTGTGGTGGGTATTCCAAACGTAACCAAGAGGGTTACTCCCTATGTAATATTGTTATGAATGCCTCATGTTACCTTTTATGTCTTATGATTTCTATGATTTATTCATGATTTGATGAGGTATGTTAAAGTGCCTATATTTTAGGGGTAAAGTATGATTTCATTCTTATGTATATATGAACTCATGTTTCCTTTCCATATTTTTATAACCCTTACTGAGCTTTTTATGCTCATCCCAAGTTTTTGAAATGTTTTTCACAGGTCAAGGGAAAGGTAGATGATGTGATGATAGTGTCAAGGATGTGTCAAGAAAGAATCCATGTTTTATTTTAAATATGTTTTCGTTGATGGGAAGAATGAATACTGTCTTTAATGTAACCACTTTGTTTAAATGTGGAATGTAATGCAAGTTTCATGATATAATTCTCTAAAACTCTAAACCTGAAAAGATCATCAATGTTTAATCTTGTAATAACTCAAGATTAAGTAAGGTTTAAGGCTGGGGCCTTATAATTTTCATTAGAGGGTATTTTCAAAATGATTGTCTTAGGTAATATATCTTTCACCATACCTATATTAATCTTCTAAAGATCATCAAGGATTTTCAAAACACATTCTTTTATTGATGAAGGCTATCATTGATGTTTTTCACCATGTGATAGTAATTATTGAGAGCATTATATGACCATAAAGCATTATTTTTAGTATATTATAGGAGAAATTGTTATCTATATAAAAATAATATCTAGTATTTGGAATAATCATGTTGTTATAGAGTACCTGATGGAACCCTAGCAGCGGCGCTCGGCCCTCGGGCGGCGACGATGGCCGCCCCGTTCTCCCCTAGCCTCCTACTGGCCTTCTCTCCTTTCACCTCCCTAGCCACCCTTACTGAATTCCCTCATATCTATGTCTCCCCTAAAGTCCCTTATCTCTTCCATAATGCTCCTTTTCTTCCACTTTCTCTATAGGAATTCTTAGAGGCTTCATCGCTCCTCGAGTTGTCCCTCGTCGCCCGATTTGGATGTCGAAGACCGTCCCTTGACAGCTTCGATAGGTTTGTTAATAGTGCCTGGTCCCTGAAGTCTTGCGTCGTGGTTGGGATGTTGGATTCGCCTCTCTTTCTTCTTCGCTTCGACAGTGCTGATGATTTGGCTTCCGCATGGTCCAAAGGTTTGCGCGCCTGTGCTGGTTTTCGCTACTTTCTGTTCAAATGGGGATAAGAGTTTCACTGGGATCGTGACCCAACGACTACTGCGATCTGGGTTAGTTTCCCAAATCTCCCCCTTACTTTCCAAAATCCATCTATTTTGGTGATGTTGGGTAACATCATCTGTAGTTTCCTTTCTTTCGATAAACGTTCTTAGTCTTTCGGTCGTCCGATTGCTCCTTGGATCTACGTGGAAGTTGATGTCTCAAAGGCTCCCTTGGACTCCATCTAGATTGAGGTTGGTGTTGAGTTCAGATACAAACAAACAGTGTTTTTTGAATTCTAGAAAAACTTTTGTAGTTCCTATTCTCATCTGGGACACCTTCATCATGTCTTTCATTAGACTTATTTTTCTCCTGAGGTTGGACATTCTACGGGTAGTGTCCCATCCAGCTATGGTGTTCCTCTTCGTTTAGAGGTTCAGACGTATATACCTTACTTAAAGGCGAATGGTACAGAGGTGAGAGAAGAGGGATCCCGTATGTCTTCTGCTATTACAGCCACCATTTCAGAGAATGCTTGAGTGCCTCGTGTGAATGGCCAAATCATAGACCCCCCCCCCACTTCCAAGACAAGGTCAGTTCACTCTGATCTAAGGGTTGAAGACATATTTGTTAGATTAAGATGTGATTTGGATTCCCTCATACCTGTGAAGGTGCAGGGAGAATGCAGCTCTTCGGTGCCTCCCTCTATTACTAAAATGGTCAAGGATGGGGGTATGTAGAATGGAAAGGCACCAAAGATTAGTGCTCATGCTCTAGGTGGTTATGAAGGTCGTGGCTGGGAAGACAATTCCAAGAAGTTGCAGTTCATGGGTCGTGGATTTGATCTATTTGATGGTGTTTATGTGGTTCAGGGGAATTCATCCTTGGAGGTGGCACTTCAGTGTGGTATGGAGAGTAAGGACAGTATGGGAATTCCCAAAAGTTCACACATTACCTGCATGGAAGGATTGGAGGTCAAGTTGGGGAATTGTTTTTATGTTTTTAAGGATGATGAATCTACACTAACTCAAGAGGAGGTATCTTTAGGTGATGACAAGATTTTTCATTCTTCAATGGATAGCATGGACCACTATAAAGGAAAAGGACCTCAGAACATTAGGAGGATGAATGGGAAACAAGGACTTCGAGACCCAGGGGAATGTATTGTGGTGGAGGGGGAAAATCTAAGATTCCCAAAGATTTCTCCCACCTGCCAAAACCCATGGAGACCTGGTCGGCCAAGAAGGGTAGCAAAAAGGAAATCACAATCCCACTGAAAGGGGAAGTGAAGTAGTGGTATGGACTACTAAAGATATGGATGGAAATGATGGGGTGTTCTTGAGTTTTATCTTTCATTGTAGGGATAAAATTCCTAAACAAAAGGTACGAACAAAAGTCTCAGAGTAGGTTCTTAGTAGAATTGATGAGAGGAAGATACAAGTGGAGACCAATGAGGAGCAAATAGAATGGATAGATAAACCAGATCGTATTGTGGCCAGAGGCTTCAACGAGAATAAAATAAATAGTATAATTTATTCAGACAATGGAACAGATGATCTCTCACCTGGAAGAGATTATTTGCAATTATCCAGAAACCCATGTTAGTTCACTGCACTGGGAACTATATCGAGTAGCCGAGTCATGTAATCTTAGTTTGGTGTTTAATGATTTTTTGAGCTCTTTTAGCACATAGTGGTGTTTGGCTTTGAACCTTGGCTGCCATTTTCCCTCCAAATGGCCTTAATAAAAAATTTAATTTTGGTGGTGATTGGTTGGAATCAATTAATATACATAGGAACTATACTTTTATAAAGATTATATGGGTAATTATTGATCCATAAGGATATTTAGAAATCTATTTCCACTATTGAAAACAACTATTTAATTGAAGCATATACTTCATAATCATATTAAAGGAAGGTAATTATATATTTCATGTCTATGGTTTTTATAAACAATGTGACTTTATGAACTCTCAAATCAGGAGTTTTATCTTATATTTAGTTGAAGGGAAATACCGAAACACTAAAAAATTCACAATATAGATTTATTAAATAATTTCAAGGATATTAGGGGATGAAATCTGTATATATTGTTTTACTAAAAATATATTCCCCTCACTGTTGTAGAACCAAATGTCTATATATTATTAATTTTTAGAAAAAATAAGGGATCAATAATCATACATTTCCCTAAAACTAACATTAATAAAATATTTCTAAAACTAAAGATATGTTGATGAACTCATTGTGTTCATAGGAATCAATGAACAACCTAGAAAGGTATTTGTAAAACCTTATGATTTATAAAAGAAAGATATATTTGATACCATATATGAAAAAAAAACAACAAGAGTATAATTATGAAATGTTATTTTTTTAAATAAGAGCATTATAACATTTTTGAAAAATTGGTGGTTGTGAATATGATTAACTGATTTATGAAATATATATATGTATATATATAGGTCATATTAATTTTTATTCAAAACTATATTTTAATATAGAGAATTTAAAAATGAAAATTAATTTTTTTTTAATAAATCTCTAGTTAATTTTTTATTAATCATAATAAAAATATTATCTTTCGAATGAATTTTATGCTTGATTTTGGCATAAACACAATTTCTTACTTAAAAATAAATTTTTATGAATAACTATTTTCATTATTTTTTTCATTTAAATTCCAAATTAATTTTTTCAACTTCTCAAAATAGAATATTTAAAAATGGATTCCTTATTTTGAATTAGGGGATCTAAATTATTCTAATAGTTAATTTATAAATGTATTCATTATGAATATTGACCATATAAAAAATTATCACCATGATAAAGTTTAATCATGTAATTAAGGTCAGAAATAATATGTTAAGGACTAAAAATGACCATAACACTTTTTTATCCTATGTTATATGTTTAGTTCATCCATGTCCAACCAGTCATCAAAAAAATAATTGTTGTATACTTCTTTTTTTTACTTTTCAATTGTTTAATGTAATGAAATGCCAAAAAAATCCTTTATATTTGTTTAATTATATATAAAATTTTTACATGAGAATAAAAAGAGGATGTATTCTTATCCAAAATGATTATTTTAATGATAAATTATATTTTTTATCATATTAAATTATTTAGAAATTTTATTGATGAAATAATTACCTAAAATACTTAAACACAATAACATGCTATTAATTCAATTAATAAAAAAATTAGATAATTTATTTATACAATATTAAAATTAATATAACTTGAATGAATTATTTTTTTCTAAGAATTTTATAGAAACATATAACATGTTAATAATGTGTGAAAGGATTTTATTCTAATTCTTTTATTATCATATTTTTCTTAATGACAAATTAAATTTATAGTATCCAAAAAGTTATTATTTATATTTTATGTTACATTATATTTTATGAAATTATTTATATGTCATAAATATAAAAAAAAGAATCATTAGGATAAAAAATATTTTAAAATTACAAACTGTTTTTAATATTAAGGATATTTCAACCTTATATCTTAAATTATAAAATTTTAATATTTAAAAATCCTTTAATACTATTAAGGATAAAATTTGTTAGCCCATGTGTTAATCAATATTATATAGTCTAAAAAGATATCAAAACCTGAAAAACCATTTATTTGATGATTAATTAACAAAAAATATTATTTATAAAAGAACCCATTTAATTTTGAATCAATATCACAATACCTAGATACATTTTACATAAAAAATTTCAAATATTTCTAAAAAATACAATTATAATATTTTATAATAAGAAATCTTTTATTAAAATACATAATATTCCTAAAAACTCTATATTTAGTTAATTGGTTACTATATTGTTGATAATACCCTCCATGGTCCTTTTATAGTCCAATTTTAATTCTACATAAACTATGTTTCCACTAAAGAGTAAAAATATAATTATTATAATAATCATAAAAAATGTTAACTATGTTTTGAAATAAAAATATAAGGGTGAAAAAATAACTAGAAGTTGTATAATTTTCATTTTACGAGACATATTTGTATCATCCTCATCTTCGATTCTAATTATATATATTTTAAGCTATTTGAAGTTGAAAATTAATTTAAATTGATTTAATTCACAATGAAATTACACGAATTCCCCTCCCCATATTATAAAAGGGTGCCCAATATCTACTTCTCAACACAATTAATGAACTATTTGCCTCATCTAATCCCTTCCCATGTCCATTTATAACTTCACTTTATAATTAATTATCGGTCTAAGTTTGGGAATAATTCCCACTATAGAGGGTGTAATATGTCATGTGAAAGATATTTTCTGAATAATAGTAACATTAAGAATACCCATGAAGAGTCATACTTGAGGAAAGGGATACTTTTTTTCTAAAAACCTTTTTATTTTTTAAAGATATATTTTATAAATGCATTCCTTACATATAAATATTATTAAAATTGTTTTAAAAATGTATTTATAAAGAAAAAAATGAATTATAAAAGAGATTCTATGTCTCATTTTTCTTCAATTAATGGTTTTTAAATGGAGTATTTTTTATTAATGTTTTCTTATTTCCTTACACAATATAAAGGCAAGTCCTATGTTACTGTATAAAAGGTTAAATTATATTCTCTCGACCTCAATTGTAATTTATTGTCTGTTCTTCGTCACAATATTTAACATTTTCTTCAATAAAAACCCACTTTATTAATAATTTTATATATTTAAATATTGTGATTTAAATGGAATAGATATTTTAATATTTTGAAATTTTATTTTCAATTGGTGAAATAATTAATTTTATGAGTATAAATGAATAAATTTGGTATGATCCTTTTATAGTTCTTGTCAATTATTTATGATGGTGGTTGGTTCTATTATAAACCCATGATGTTCGGTTCTATTATAATCCACATGGGGTGGTTCTATTATAAACTAATGCCTTAGGGTTATGTAATAAACCATGTAAGGGTGGGTCCATTATAGTCCTCCAATGAATTTGTTAATGTTCTGAGTGAAAATTTTCTATGTAGTTTATTCCATTTTTAAGAAAGATTTGAATATTATGTATTATGATACCAACTAGATGTAATTATGATTTATATTGTTTTATGGAAATATTATGATATAACATGGTAAGTTAATGATTATAAATTTAATGGAAACAATGTGATACTTAATAAGTTTTAAATGTATAACATTTTATGATAAAATATTCAAAAAAATTTAAATGATTGAGGATGAACCTATTTTAGTTTTATTTTTTTATTTAATATTTCTAATGAAATATTTTTTAAAATAATTCACCAATAAAGTTTGGTTTTTGGGTAATAAAATGTTTAATGATAAAAATTTTATTCTTTTAAAAGTAACAATTATTTTATAATTTTACAAGAATTAGAGATTTTCATTCATTACTTTTATACCCCTTGCTAATATTTTTTTTTTCATTTAAGATTTTATAAATTATTTCATAGGGTTTTAAGGATGATTAAGGATAAAGATAAGGTCAACATTAAAATTCTTAATATTTTCATGAAAATAGAACTTATTATATCATAATTTTTTTTTATTTTTATGGGAAGAATGGAAACAAAGTGGATATGCTAACATTGTGATGTAATATTTATTTATGTAAGTGTTATTGAATAATATTCCAAAACAATAAAACTAAAAAGATCTTTCAATATAAAAATTTTGGATTTTACTTTTGGGATTCAATTCACATTTTGATGAAACAAGGGACCATAAATTTGGTATCAGAGGAATTTTTTAGATAACAATAGATATTGGGATATTTTCATGTCAGAATAACATAAGAGTCGTGGATACCATAATTTTTTTATATGTTTGAATTTGATCATAATATCAATGGATTAATCACCTGTTTAGGTTTTAATTAATAAAATTTTATCGATACTAATTATATATTAGGTATATGTTTCGTTACATTTTAGTATATGTAAACCTTAGAGATAATATTATAAATTACTTTATATGAATTATATGACATTGTTGAGGACTTTCATCACATATGTAAAAAACTTATTACTATTATTTAAATTGTTTTGTAGTAAAATGAAAAATAATGTAGTTGGGTGACAACCCAATTCATCTGGAATGACGAAAAAACATAAACCCTCAACCAAAGGGTGACATGAGTGGAATGAATAAAGCATTCCTAACTGATGTCCTAGTTAGTATGAAATTGTTTTATAGTTTTTAGTTAATTATTAATTTAAATTTAGTAAAATTTATTTTATCATATAGATAACCATGGTATTGAAAATATATTTTTTGTATTTATTAATTAATTATATTTTTGAAGATTTTATCTATTTCTATAACCTTATATAATTATAGTAAACATAATATTATATAATTTAATTCTAAAAATATGTTAGAATTTTATTTTGGATGAATATATCATATTAACGTGTCTTTATTGTGATACATATTATTTAAACAAATGATTCTAATATTTTGGGGATAATATTACTGGGGTATATGATTTTTTTAGTATATGTATTTATTAGTGGAAAATTTTTATTAGAGATAAATGATAAATTAAAATCACAAGTTTATGCATTTAAATCCTTTTGATATTTAGGTTTCTTAATTAGTCTAGAATATTTTTGGAATTTTTAGGCCAGTTATAATTCAAATGGCCTATGTTTTAAATTTGTTGTTAATATTTATGAATTATAGATTACAATTGTATAAATTCATATTAATGTGTATTAATTTGAGAAATTATTTTTTCTTATGATAATCATTTTGGTTTTTATTGAAGTCTATTTATAGTTATAATAAATGGTTATCCATTTAGAGATTATTTAATCTCTTAGAATATTATTATAGTGATATATGAGTGGACAATTCATCATTAATACTCATCAGTTGAAGTATTATATGATATTTTGAAAGAAATTGATTAGTGGACGACTTTATACTTTTCAAATCTTAATTATTTTATGTTATCAATATAGGTGGTAAAATAATTGTTCAACTCCAGGGAAAAATCAATAAAAATATATAATATCATATTAAATTTATTTCGGATGAATCCAATTTCCTATTCAGACCACACTAATTTACAAAAATTAACATTAACTTGATCAACTAATTTTATATGATCAATAACCCCTATCCATATACATCATTATTTTGTTATTATATTTTTCCTCCATGTAAATATTTTCACTTCCTAGTAATGTTCACCTATTTCTATTCCTTGTTATTTGTTTATTTTTATGACATTTGACCTTAAATTTCCAACTTTTAAAGATGAATTTTTATTAACCCTTTATTCATTGTGGTATTTCAATAATGGTATTTTTTTATTTGAAATCATTCATTACTGAGGTAAATTTTAAATTTAGAGCACAAAAATTATTAATGTGGAGAGAATGTAACAGCCAGATATTTTAAAAAGAAAAATATTTTTGATAGAGTATGTGAAATAAAACACAAAGGTAAAATCAATTAAGTAATAAAATTATTTAATTATGAAAATTATAACATACCAGTTAAATCAATATATTTAAATTATTTTATATAAGTTATAAAATATATCTAAATTTCATTTAAAACATAAATATCATTATTATTACTTAGTAAAAAATAACTATTTTTTAATTAATTCATTTTATTCTTCAATGGTATGTTTTCATCAAAAGTCGTTTGTTTTGAGTTTTATGAGAATATATCATAATTATTTCCAGAAATTTTTGGAAATTTTAATGGATTAAATGTATTTAATTATTTAAATCATCATTTCAATGTAATATTATAAGGAAATTTTTATATTCTTATGAAAATTATAATTATTCAATGATAAAAGAAAAATATATTTTTTATTGAAACAATAGTTTTCTTTTAAAATATTTACAAATTAAAATATTTTCTAAAAGAGATGATTGCTTTTCTAGAAGATGAAGGCTCATTTATTTATTTAAATAACCAAATTAGACGAGTTTATATATCTCTATCTTATCAGAATCCCTCTTAATGATAGGTAATAACTCATCAAGAAGCTGATCATGGTAGAGAAAATCAACACCACTGACACCATTTTTTGCAAGATCATCCACCACCAAATTATCTTTTTTATAAGAGTGAGTAATGATATAGATCATAGAGTGAAGAGAATATCAGCAGTTGATCCAACAATTAGTGGGATTCCAGGATATGTAAAAAGATCCCAACATTATAGTAGAAACAATGGTAGACAAATAACTCTCAATATCAATGTTATTACACACATGCCTTTTTTCTTATTCCACCGCAACAATAATTTCAAGAATCTTAGCAGCATGTGAAGATGTGAAACCACCAGAACAATGGAAACATCAAAGAACGCTGGATCAATTATCCCGGTAGAATACTATTTTTCATTTAATTTCTTATTTTATTGTTAAAATAATTTCAACCACTTATATAAATTGAATCTCGGAATTTTAATCCAATATTTGGAAACATGAGATCAAAAATTGGTAAATAATTTCGTTTTATTTTAATTTCAAATAAATGGTAACCATTGTGAATAATAGTCACCATGTTAAGGGTAAATTAGTTAATAAAAGTTTATGATATTATGATAAAAACTAAAAAATGTCACTAACACTTTTATTTATCATATTTTTGGAGATTAGATTAGGCATGTCCAAAAAATATTAAAAATATGGTAACCCAGTTTCATATTTCATTGTTTTTTATCATTATATTGTTCTTTTTGTAATGAAAAGTATGGAGATGTAATTCTATTTGTTTTATTATCTATAAATTTTTGACTTGAAGATAAAGATATGTTATGTTTAATAGTATAAGGGTTATTTGAGATATAAATTATTTTTTATCATGGTAATTAATTTCTAATATTTATTGATGAAATAATTTTATTAAATTCTAATGAAACTATGAAAAAATATTTATTCAACTGAAAAATAAATTAATTTATTTTTACCAAAATTAACAAAAAAAATAACATAAATAAATTATTTGGGTCAATTGTTTTAGAAAAATATAACATATTCTTGATGGTTGAAATTATTAAATTTGAAATTTTTTTATTTCATGTTATTTTCTATTTATAATTAATTAAATATTATTAAAAATGGCATTGAATATATTTTCTCATAAATATTTTTTAATAAATTTTTTGAGATTCATAAAAATAATTAAAAAACATTTTTGATTTTAAAAATCGTAAAATGTAATTCCATGATGATTTATGAGCTAAAAATCACCTTATAAATAATATTATAACCCTTGAATATTGACGAATTATTTATTTCCATTAAGGATAAAAGTGGTTAAATAGGGTCTTTATATAAAAGATAATGTTTAAAATGATATAAAAACCTATAAAAATTATTTTATGATTCTATTAATACCATATCATCATTAACCTATAATACATATTATTTTGGATCAATTTCCCATTACTTATACACATATTATGTTATAATATTTTATGTATTCCCAAAAATGAAATAAATTATATTTTATAATAAACAACATTTAATTAAATGAGTTGAAATTATATAATCTCCTTTCCTCATCACAATTATTGGAATGTGGTTTAAAATATCTACCATAATCCATTAATGGTCCAATTTCATTTTATAGTAATTATCTTCACCACTAACTACTAAATAACTTTTTAATTTCTGTAATCATCATAATGGTTATGGAAGAGTTCCAACAACATATAAGGGTGAAAATCCACTAAACTTGTATAATATTTATTTGATGAGATTATATCAACCCATGGTCATCATTTCTTAAAATTATATTAATTAATATCAATTTTAACATGAATATTTAATTGAAATAATTTAATAATTTTATGGATTTTATGAATTTCTATCCCCTCATTATAAAAGGACACCCCTCTTCTAATCTCTTCACACATAAAGAACAATTTGGATATATTATTACACAACCAAATACCTTCTTATCACCCTTTAACCCATGATAGAGGTCTAATTTTGGGAATAAATTAAATATACCAGGTTTAAAGGTGTCTATAAAATGTTGTTTTCGGAAGAAGATAAAGATAAATAATGTGTGTGAAGAGTGGGGATCAATGTAAGGGATAATTTTCATTTAAAAATACTTCATTTAAATTATTTAATAATTTATTATTGGTATATGTTTCTTTCATTTCAATATTTTTAAATATATTTTATAGATTTAATAATTGTTTACCTAAATAAATTATTAAGAACATATTATGTATCTATTTTTTTTATGTATTTTTAAAAGTAATATATGAATGAAATTTTTTGAATCTTGTTTAAAAAGGAAAAATGGAATGTTATATTTTCATTTATGTAGATTCAATTACATTTCTTTCCACTTAAAATATTATTTGATATATTTCCTCCTATATAAAAATTCATGTTTTCTTCAGGGAATCCCCACTTTCTCTTTATTTTCATTATCTGAAAAATGTTTTTATATGGAATTGATATTTCAATATCATATAGTTTTATTCTTATTTGGGTAAGAAATATTTATTTAACGTTGAAATATTTCATGTATTACGATTATGGTATTGTTAATGGGAATTATTTATAGTGACAATTATTTATAATATAATCCAATGAAAGGTGGTTTCATTATAAACAAATGATGTACGGTCACATTATAAACCATGGATGGGTGGGTTTATTGTATCCTTCCAATGAATTAAGTGATGATCAAGATAGAATTTTATTTCTTATTTTATTCTATTATTTGAGTGATATAAAAATGATTTACCATGATACATATAATATTTATTTATTCTTATTATGGGTTTGTAAAGAAATATTATTATTTAACAAGTTAATCCAATGAGATTATGATTAATGGAATGTATATGCTAATTTTCGAGGGTGAAAATTATTATTCATTGTAAAAATATTCCATAAGTTTTTAATGAATTTAATTGAACCTTAGTGTCTTTTATATATTCCTTAATATTCACAAGTAAACTTTGAAATAAAATTAAAAGGAAAAAAAGTTTATTTTTTGGGTAATATGTTTTTCTACACCCTATATTAATTTTTGGAAAATATATTTATTATTATTATTCATAATCTAATAGTTTTATTTCTTTCTTTCAACGTCCCTTGGGGAGATTTTTGTGATCATTACAAATTTTTTTAAAAAAAAGTGATATTTATGTAAAATAATGGTTAAGGATGAGGTGAAGATGAATATTATGAATATAGTTCATGAAAAGAATACATTTTTTATCATAAAATATTTATATTATGTGAAAATTTGTTACTAAGTATAAGATTCCACTTTTTTATTTAATATTAATTTATAAATTTTTCTATTCCTAGTTCTTTAAAATTTAAACCTGAAAAGATCCTCAAAATATAATAATTTGAATTCTATTTTTGAGATGTAACTCACGAATGATTAAGGTCATGTCCTTACATATTTAAAATCCATATCATGGTATGACACCATAAATTCATAGTCTAGAAAAAGAACAGTAAATTGGGTTGAACATGATTTTGATTATTTATATCCACTTACCCTTTTTATTCCATAAGATCATCATATTTGGAAGAGATAAGAAAACATTATAGTGACACAAGAAACTAATTGTTTGGATTAGGTTGATATTAACCCTATATCTACTAATAATAATTAACCAATGGATGTCAACATTAACTTGCATGATGGATTTCTTGAAGGGATTTATATATATTGTTGTAGAATTTTGTATGTCTAAATACATAAATAAATAGACTATAAGAAATTTCAAGGATCCTATATATCTATGACACATATTTGGAGAAAACACATGTGTTTTAACTCTAATGGGCTTGAGAGGGCCTCGGTGAGGTAATCCATTATCTTTTTTAATATATGATGATGTTGTAAAATTTATTTGTTATATAAAAAAATAAATATGCTTCAAAATATAGTCAATATTATCCAAAAAGATGGTTTTCTTAGTTTTTTGGTTGTGCACCACCCTAGGGATTTGAGGATAAAGATAAATATTTCATCAACCACTTCACTAGAGTGAGATTTAAGGACTCCAATATTCTCCATAGGATAGACTAAACAGGGATTCCCAAAAAAATCCTCACACGATTATTGCAAATTATTAATTAATATTCAATTATGACTCATATTAAATGATACACATATGATTCATGGAAAAATTAATTATCATATTGAGGTAATTGGAGTTATTTACATTGTGTTTTGGATGTTAAAATTGATGAAGTAAAAATAATTTTTTTACAATTTCTGTGTATTATGGTTTCGTATTCATAAACCTATATGAATTCTTCATTTTATATAGATATGATACTAAGGTTTATATGAACTTATTGATTAGGTAACGTCTCTATTAAGTGGTTGACATTCATAGAGCCATATTGTAAATTCTTACCCAGAAACAATCGTGTTTACTGAGGGAATTTATATCTTTCTAATCATTTAGGTAATCAATCAATCTTAGATTATTTCAGATTAGG
This sequence comes from Viscum album, assembly GCA_963277665.1. NCBI lineage: Eukaryota > Viridiplantae > Streptophyta > Magnoliopsida > Santalales > Viscaceae > Viscum > Viscum album. The sequence continues at coordinate 761,132,829 of OY728119.1, read as the reverse complement.
TTCCAATATAGAATCTTTTTCTAGGAACCCATTATAGTAATGTATAATCTGATAACTCTCATAAGGATGGGATAGTTAATTTATTACCTTAGGTGTCTCGTGCAGTCGTGGGATCACAAATGGTTCATTTATCTATACCTTGAGTGTTTCATATGTCGTGCATATCGATTTTATGTCCATCAAGTCATCAGATTCTTACATATAGAATTTTTAAAATTTTTTACCCCATTCATTATCTTTTGGTGGATTAGTAGTAAAAAATTATATATGTTCCATGGTTTTACCAAATAATTCCTACATGGAGTCAAAAATATTCTAGATTATACACATGATAATGATGTAATAATGATAATTATTGACTTCAAATAAGTGGATGGGAAAATAATATGGTAGATCACTTTTAGGTACTACATTATGTCATATAACCTTAGTCGACATGATCATATTATCCTATAGGTAATTGATGATGAGACCCATAATATGTTAATTTTAAATTGAATAAATTCTATTCTTCTTGTACCAAAGTTACATACTCTATTATTCATTCATTCCATACTAATGATGTTATTTTTAATCTTTAATTGTTTAGTAAGACTCTCCAAATCAAGTTGATTTTTTCTGTAGATAGTTTTTACCACAATTTTAGGGTTAAATATGATATTTTTAGTCTTTACCATACCATATATTTTCTCTTATGAAGATAGTTCCATATAAAATGTTTTCTATTGTATTTAAAATTGAATCATCATGAAAAAATGCCATGGATATAAGCATCTAGGAACTGAAATGGTTTTTCAAGAGTATGAGAGGATTATACAACTCATTGTGTAAATTTTCAGCGAATATATCCAAAAATATTAACAAAATTAATCTCTAATTTTAGGGAATAGATTATGCCTTTCCACCATGAATTTTTTTAATACTCACATTTTCATTTTTCATTAATTTTAATAGATCAAGAACTATAATATTTATTAGTCTAGATAAAAATTTATCATGGAATTACCTCAAAAAATCATCCATGTTAGAAATATATCCCTTTCATATATTCATATAGAAGTTGAATTCTAGTCATTCCATTTTCAACATGAAAATTGATAGTTTTTATCCCTTTGAATGTTATCAAATTCCAATCATATGAAAATATTTAGATATTATGTATATAAGATATTTTTATTGACCTCGTGTACATTAAATATCAACATGTGGGAATCCAAAAATTGGGTCGAGGGGGATTCAAGATATCTCATTCATTATAAAATATCCAATTTAGCTACAATAGTGCGAATCATCCTTCCATGACATCCATCTAAGTATTAAGACACTCAATGGAGTCGAAGAGCTCTGATGGGACTGTTGCCTATGTTATCTCTTGAGTATAGGTTAATAGTGGAACCTAATATGGTTTTCCCACCTATATTTTCAGGTGATATCTATAATTTTTTTCTATTGTATATTTTTAAAAATTAATGAGTTTTTAATAATTTGGTGTATTTTATGTAATGCTCAACCATTAGATTTAGATAATATGGTTTTCTAGTCCCTAAAATGGCCTGATGATTGGATTATACACTCCCAGTTAAAATTGATTCTTTATATAGAATGGTATTTACCAGAGAATACATCTTGGTCTCATATTTAGAGTTACACTAAGTAGTAGTATTACCTTTGAGTTGTGTTCCATCAAGTCCCTTCAACCTTTATAACTCATTTTTATATTTGTAAATCATATTCTCAGTGGATAAGGGATTATGAAATATAGGTGATAGATATTATATAATAATTTCATCCCATCTATCCTTATCTAGGGCCCACTAAAAACTGGTCATGGGATGTTTATAGGGGATCCCAAGGCATGTGTTAACCAAAGAAAAAAATGGAACTTACACCTTCTTCAAATATTTTCGAACAGTACATGTTTCAAATTGATTCCTATTTATCACATTAATCTATGTAAATATTTTTATCTTGTTGATTATAATTTAATATTTAATGTGGGGATAATATTCATCAACATTTTTGGTTTGATTTTTCATAATTTAATATCTGTTAATGAAAGCATCATAATCCTTTTTCTATATTATGTTCTAATTGACTGATTATATTTTTTCCCATATAAGGCTTTAACTTTTCTCTATTATGATCCATAGTATATGAATTATTGGGGGTACCAAGAGAGATGATAAATGTTATCATAGAGTCTTATCCTAATAAATGAGTTGAATCAGAGATTGGATGAAACTGGGAATGTGTCTCCAGTGATGTCCTTCCAAATTTCTGAAAGACTGATGTCAACGAAGGATGAGGGTGAGATAATAATTCCTCCATCCCAATGGTATGGTGTATATTTCAGTCAACTACTATCACATTCTAGACTTCATATAGATTTGAGGATCCTAGTGGTACCGGTCAGAGTAAAAGTACCCTAATCCCCATAAGATATGGTAACTCATATATTTTCAACGAGGTAAAAGATACCATATCATTCATACCATTTTTTAGATTTGTTCGGTCATGGGTATGATTAATCTCTCTATAAAGTGATAAATACACTTCATTGAGGGATTATTTATAATTATAGTCCTTTTCCACAAATAATATACATACATGTCATTTATATTTGGTTAATTCTTGAACCTATAAATGAATCAATTCCACAAAATATATAAATGTTTAAGATTTTCTGATATTTGTACATCGATAAATGGATGGGATAAAATAAAAAATATTATTAACATGATATTTCTCACAAATTAGTGATTTTAAAAGTTGTATTACCCAACAGGAATTGTTATCATGTGATCATTGGGAAATAAAAAGCTGTATATTCTCCCCACCCTATGATATACATTCCATATGAGGTTTTAGTGACCATTTAGACATTTTTTTTCTTCATAAAATGAAGCACTGTTATTATATAAACTCATGTTTATTCCCCAACATAGTGTTTTAAGACACTATCAACAAACTAGTATTAAATAACATAAAATAACATTGAACATATTTGAATGGTCAGTATACTCCACAGTTGATAGATACAGAGTCGTATATAAAAAGATAGTTTTTCACAAATTTTAATTAAATTAGGTTATATATTCCTCTTTTTTACTTCTATGGAATACCAAACTAGTTAAAAATTACATACCACATGATGAAAAATGTTCAGTCCCTGGAAGATCTTTCCACAAGACCATGAATTTTCCCCCAAAATTATTACGGTGTTCTTGGACCTTGTCTTATCATAAAGGTTGTTTTATTTCAATTTTTTTAGTATAAGGATGATAATTCAAAATAATCTATTAATAATCCATGGATACATAGTCCCACGTAAGTGAAGATAAGTATTCATGTCTCGGACTACTGTTAAACTGGAATTATGTATTCCTTATCAGCACTAAGGGAATTGGTTTTTCTATCATGGATTTATCAGAAAACTACATAATATGAATGTAAAATTGGATAATTTTTAAAATAGTTCATAATAGTGTGTCCAGATTATGAATCATTACAAGGAGGTAATTCATAATGAGAAACATGGAGAGGACCTTCTTGGTTATTAATAAATAATTCCCAATCATTGGGAGAACTTCCATTCTTTACTAATGTTCAATACCATGGATTACATCCATAAAAAATTCTCATAAGGTGACTTTTTTTGGTTGATGGACTGGAATCGATGGTGAGGACCTATGTGGATGCCAATTTTGGATGAGATGAATACTGGATGATCTCCTTGTTAGTTGATCATCATATAGGGAAAGAAGCATTGTATAATTCACTATAATATGGAGATGTTTTTTATCATCATATTTTCATAGGTATAACCTCCATGATTCATCTATTAAAGAGTAAATCATAATATTTTGGTCAATGTACTCTGGGTTATATATCTTTTTCCTTCCCCTTGTGATGACTAAGATAAATATTCATGGATCACTATGGATATATATTTTCATGCCTCATGAATATCAATTTTTATAGGGTAATTTCCAAACTACTTGATTTTTTATTTCCCAAGACAAGATAATCTTAATTATGCTTTTATATAGGTGGATAAGGATGGGACCTTGACCATAATCCGGATCACATAGTGTTGATAATTAACCTCATTTATGGGTTCCCTCTTGGTTTACTCATAAATTATTACCAGAATAAGTAAACAGTCTTTTTGTATGGGGGTGGAATATAATCCCACACATTTTTTTATCGAGATACATTAAATGACTACAAAACTAGGTTTGTGGATATGAACCTACTCTTATCTGTTGATGATAAATGAAATATTTTCTTTCTCATTAGCCACCACCAAAATTTTTCTATGGGACTAATGTGTGTGAATAAGGATACGAGTTTACATCTTTTTTTATTTTGGAATATAACAAAGATCATAATTATAGAGCAAAATAATATCATCCCACTCCATGGTTTCGATTGATATATACCAATGAGCTTCAATGTAGAATTAGAATATAGTTCTTTTCTATGATTTTCCCCAGAATATATCAATGGGATCCCACAGTTGATAGTTGTAATTAGATCCTTCATCTTTTTTTCTAATAGAATATGTCGATAATCTTCATGATATAGAGAAAAAATTATAGTACTACACTATAGTTACCCCTGGATATATTGATGTAATTAACGGGGTGACTTGGGATATTGTCCTACTTCATATTTTCCACCAAAATATTTCAATGGGTTTTATTGAGATTTGACATGAATATAGACATTCTATTGACATTAAATTTTATACAAGATACACATATGGACTTAACTATTAAGAAAATGTATATAATACTTCTCCTATTATTATGTAGTAAACTACCATAATTTTCCCCCCTCTAAGGTATTCTAGTTTAGATAATTGTGTCTAGAAAATCTAGGATAATGTCCTTTCTACATTACTAATGAGATTGTGTCTCAAGGTGATAATGATCGCAGAAAATAGCAGCATTCATATTAGAGAGATCATAAATAATACTATGTTTGAATTAGATTTCATCATACCTATAGTTAATAAAATTGAGGTATATTTTTATATTCATTGGTTATGGACTCTTGATGAGGATAGATATAGAAATAGGTCACATAGGCCTCCATAAGGCCCACTACTCATTTGATGGAAAATCGGGAATCATCGCGAAACTTAAATCATATTTCACTTATCTAATCATGATAGATTCATTAAGTTGATACTCACACAATTATTCATTAAACGGATAGTGCTGGATGTTCTTTTATCATGATAGTGCATGTGAGGCTCCAGGGATTTCTCTTTCATAGAAGCTGAGGAATATGTCCAGCATAGAAAGCTGGTTATGTATCGTGGATTAATTTCCCCAATAACTAATTCTAACCACTCTTGGGATAATGGAATTTAGCAGTTCATGTGGTTTTCCATTTGGATTAAAAGGATTTTATAGATTTGAAATCTTGAACAAGAAACTCATTAATGAATCATCATCAAACAATGTGCATAGTTGATTTCTTTCAATTATGGGTAAGGGATAAACATTTCATTCAACATTTTTTCATGAACCCATACACATGAAAATTTTTATTTTGTATGAAACTAATTTACATTTTGGGTGGTCTCCATGAAATACTAGGGATTATTTTGGTTTCTCACTAATCAAGGGATTATGAGGAGGGATCCTCCCTTGAGGGTCTTTTTTCTAGTATGATAGTATCCTAAGGATTTAACACATGGTCATGATTTCTTATAAGTTATAATATTGGAATTCATTTACCATTATACAAGATAGAAATCAAAACAAATAATCTATATGAACATATATATGCATTAGTGTTTCTTTATCGTTAATTTGTTTTTTAAAATATTAGTGTTTATTTCTATATAGCTTGTAACTCTGGGATTTACAACCAAATTGGGAATTGGTATATATATTTTTAGTTAGGATCATTCATATGACAGAGGAATATTTATTGTACATATTAATTAAAGTGGAACCCATATAGTTTGGAGAATCTTATAATGACATTTTTTAACTTTTTAGGTCTTCTTAAATGAACCTATTTGGTTTCATTATAGTTTTTTTAACCATTCCCCAATGAATTGAATATTAAGATCATGTGTCTAGGACCAATTCTGTGAAGTTTAAATTCATATGGATAAGACTATTTTTATAACTTATACATTATATAGTTATTACTACTATTCATAAGGTGTATATTGATCATAAAATATCTAACTATCCATTTCCACACATATAACATTGTGTTAAACTACATTGGAATTTTAAATTTTAAATATCATAATAATTTTTACTTATAATTTAATTAATTTTTTATGTGAAAAATCACTAAATGTGGGATTTTTCTATTTTTTTATTGTAGGTGAAGGTGATTTTAAATATCCTAAGATGAAATTCAAGAAAAATATGTCGTATTGTGCAATGAACAGAGCACAAATGTATATTAAAATACATATTTTTGTTAATATATACATACAATGTGGATGCGAAGTACAGTGTGAATGGATAACTCTATGGGATATACTTATATATAATACCATAGATCTTAATTAATCCATTTAGAGGTCCAAAATTAACTGAAATTGGAGATAATTTTTCTTTTCCTATTCCCAAAACCACAACTATTATTTAGCATTATCTAAATCAATATGACATATAATTTCCCAAGTTTTTTTAACCGTTTATTAATAAATTAGTTTTCATTTATTGCATTCAATTCCCTTTAATATAAGTCAAAAATTATTTATACTTTATACTCTGTAATTCTTATTCTGCAAGCAACACTTACTTAGCTTGTATTACATGCAATAATAAGTTTCAATGGAACTACATTTTATTCTATAAATTATTTAAACCAGATAGTTATAACATAGATGTTAAAATTAATAATCTAAATTTCAATGAATAATTTTTAAATATTATATATAATGTTTTTACATATTATAACATACATATAATAAGTCATATATTTTTTTAAAGAATTAATTTGTTTGAAAATTGTACTTCATTAAAAGAACTTGTTTTTAGGTCAATTTTTGAACCAAAATAAAATTAATTTTATAAAATTTTAGAAAGTATATTTTATAAAATAATTTTTTTAATTATGAATTTCAAAATTATGGTGGGTGCATTTATTTTATTTTTTTGAGAAACATTATTTTTTTGATGAATTGTAAAAAATACTGAATTTTAATTGTAAACTACTTTTTCATATAATTTTTTATATAGTTAAATTATTTTTACTATTGTTTTTAAAGACAGAATATAAAAAGTATACATATATCAATAAAATTTAGGTAATTGGATTAATTTTTATACATGATTTTGATATAAAATAACAATCAACATTTTAATATTATAACTTTAGAAACACATTTTCTGTCCAATTATACTGGATTAGCATTTAAATTAATTTTTTAAAATATGTGAACTAAATATAAAAAAATTAAAATAAATTTTATTAATTATTATAATATTTATAATCTAATATGACCAACTAATATTTTTACAAAAAATATTAGTGAAAGTGATTAAAATGTATTACAGTGATTAATGAAAAATTATGCTTAACAAATGACTATACCTTACAGATAAGGTCAAAATGGCATATAAACTTTCCCAATATCCAATTTATGTTCATATTTCAACCATAAACCTTCCATGTTTTATTTAGTATTGTTTTCTATGACTTTATTTTGGGTAAAAACGTGGGTATACCAAACTTCTTTCAAAAATTCCAATTCTATCACATCCCTCCCCAAAATAAAAGTCACCACCTATCCCCCTTATTTATACCTCTGAAGGCACTTACTTTCATCCATGATCTTCCCAATTAACTTCCCAACAACCCTCCCTTACACCTATAATCACTTATTTTGGAATAAATCCAACCAAGGAAGACCTTTTGTTCAATGAAAAACGAGTTACCCAAAGAAAAGGTAACTTACTCCCTCAAGATCCTTTATTTTATTTTATTTAACCACCACATAAATTATTATTAATACATTATTATATAATAAAATAAGTATTATAAATATAATGATATGTTTTTATTCTATTTATTCTACCTCCACTCATACACACTTCCACCTAATGGGTAACGAAATTACAGTTCATGTACAGAGAACTACCGCCTTGTGAAATGATGATTGCCCATTTTAATTTTACTACCATTCATGTTCAAGAATTATGGTTGAAAAAAATTTTATTTAATATTTATTTATAATTTATAAATTATTTATTCTTCTATAATTTTTATATATAACACACATTTATTCATTTCAATTTGTGTCACTATGATAATTTCATTTGGGGAATTGTGGACTACTGCTTCCTCAAAGTGATGTGATTCATTCACAGTCTCAATGGAATCTATTAAGGACAATTTAAGTAAAAATATATGATTTATATGGAATAAAAAATCCACTATAATTAATACATACATACATACATGTATTTTGTTAACATTCTTTCATTTAATACTATAAAACAACAAAAACAACATTCATGCGTATGTACAGCCTATCATATCCATGAACGATGTACTCCATATCATTTTTCTATATTGGATATATTATTATATATATATATATACTGAATATAAATGACACTAATATCATGTTTTTCATTCTTGAAATCATGATATAGGTATGAAGAATAAAAACAAAACAAATTAAGAAACATGATGGAAATAAAGAATATATAATTTGAAGAGAAACAATAACATGGAATTATTATTAATAATGTAATACATTCATAATAAAATAATTTATAGTATTATATATAATAATATTTTTTTTAAATGATTTATAATTAACAAATATTAATTATATTTTATGTTTTTATAAGTATGAAGAGTGTCAAGAAATTAGGTAAGGGGATTTCTAGTATCACATTTATTTTAGTGAGATTTAGGTCTTATTAAACACTCATTTATTTTTTTTTGTGTATATTCTTCCCAGGAATATCTTATATGAATATAATACATATTTTTTTATTTACATATACATTTGATGATCTCACTTTCATAGGTTTTATGTATCCAAAGTTACCAAATCGGTATAGTAGTTTTGTCACAATTTTCTTTCCTTGAGACACATTCAATGAATTTGAAAACCCATATTTTTAAAGTAATTAATTTTTTTAAATTAAGATATTTTAAGAAAATTTTCTTGAAAAAGGTATTTTAGATATGTTTTATGTTTTTTTAAATAATAATTTATTAGTTTTAAAAAAAATCAATGAATTGGTATTCAAAATGTTTTCAAGGTTTACCTATATGTTTTCAGGTTTATCATCAAATAAAAAGGGGTTTCAAAATGGTTTTATACATTAAAAATAATTTTTTAAATATGAAATTATATTTTCCCCAATATATTTTTTTGAAAAGTTATTTCAAAATAATATTCCATATAAGATGACATATGGTTATATTACTCATTCCTTTCTAGGGAAATGATCCAAAAATTCCATTAATCTTCTTTCTTGAATTGTTCATGCTTTATTATCATGATTTTTTTGACACCAATTTCACTTATATGGATTATATCCTTTCGAAGCATGATTTATTTCATGGTTTATACATTGATAAAAATAATATTAAAATTATCTCTCTTCTAATTATTATGATGTGATAATATGTTTATGATACCCATTTAAGTTTTTGTTTCATAATAATATGTTTAAGAAAACTATATCTTTTTATGGGTTATGATATGATGAATCATTTATTATCTTGTGGAACATGTATTAAAGGTTTTATTATGTGATGGTTGGTACCTTTTTCTACCTCCATGTAATTGGGTAATGATATATATCACATGAGATAATGATGGTTATAAATTCTATGGGATTGATCCATGATGGGAAGATGAGGAACCCCAATCCCTTACATGAAAAAAGCCTATGATTGGGGGTAGTTGTGTGTCTTTCCCATTAGGTTTAGCCACCATGTAGACAGATTGTGGGGAAACAAGAACCACTATTGGAAGATTGGGAAACCTGATCCACTATAGGTTTATGGGGACACTAGATTCCTCACAAGGGAAAAGTGGGAATGTTTATGGTGGTGTGTCCCACCCAGTATGTGTAGACTCCAAAACGATCCCTAATAAGTTCTATCAATGCATCTTGACATATATAAAATGATATAACTTGTTTGTGTGTATATAAAAATTCCATTTCTCATTCCTATGATATGATTTCATGGATCCTGATCTTGATCCCCTAATGATTCTTATATAATAAACAACTAATTTTTATTATATAATTTATGTTTATGATATTTTATATGTATGGAATGAAAATATAATTTTATTTTCGCATTATCATAACCTTGTGATAATGTTTATTCTTACATATATCCCTTCTCTTCCCTAACTTTTAATATTATCTCACCACATTTTCTGTTTCCTTCCCAAGGATATCAAGATATATATTAGTTATGATGTGTTTATGAACTGTTCAAGTTCTGAAGAAACAAGTGGTAGATAATTTGTGTCAATTATGTACCAGTTTTTATGTTTCCATGATTCCAAAGTCAATAGAAAAATGTGGTATTCAGGTGTCTATTTTGTTTAATGTATTAATTATATTTAAAAAGTTGTACAATTTTAATATATGAAAATCTAGGTTCATTATAGATGTTATCAGATAAAATTTTCAGTTAACCTTGGGAAACAAGGATGTGAAATCCTCATTGAGAACCCTAAAGTCATTCATAAGGATATGTATAAGGATAATGAAAATTATATGAAAATGCACCAAAATTTTGGTGATGGATAGAGTGATTTTTTTCCTAGATATACATATTTTTCTGGATAAAACAAGTGGAAGTAGCTCTAGAACTAATGTACCTGGGGGTAACAACTCTGACAGGGTGTGTTGGTCCTAACTTGAGCATAACTCTGTATGCAAAAATGGGCCTGGTTGAATGCCTAATTTGAAACCCCTTAAGGTTATGCATTAGGAATTTATAAAATCTTCATGAACCATCATGAATTACGTAAAAATAATTTAGATATCAATTTATTATGATAAACATTGGTTGTCATTGAATAAGGATATTTTCATAATTTATACATCCTAAAAGTGTTTTTTCGTAATTATGTGGTTCCTCATTATGAAAAATATTATTTCCACTAGGTGTTTTCATTTGAGATATTGGATGGAACCTAAAAATACCACATTAATGGTCATTTTAATAGAAAATTAAATTATTTTTATCCTGTGAATCTGAATTATATGGGATTTGGAATGAAAAAATACATTACTATACTTATACATCTTTCCTAAGATATGAATCATGATGAGATTCAAAATAATAAAATGAGATAACAACATTTTATTGAGTCCCCTATGAAGAAACATATACCATCTCTCTATTGGTATTGTGATTTACTTCGTTCTAAACATTAGATCAGTACCACTGAAATCTTATTCTTGGTTCTCCTATGTATTGATCATGATAAAATCATTCTGGATGTTTAAAAATTAGATTGTGAATTTGAAACGTGCGGGACACTAATCATGAATATAGGAAATCAATAGGATATTGAATCTGTGGATTAAGAATAGTTCAAGAACTTATTCTCCAATAATCATGTTCCTTGTATTATTTATATAATGATGGAAAAGGAGTTACTTGAGTATAATAAAAAGGATGATGAATCTTTAAGTACCCATGACATCAATTTAACAACACTTGTGATGTACACTTGTGAAATTATAATCCAACCTTAATTTATTGTTGATAAGTTCTTATCTGTATTAAATGAAAGTCTCATAAGGTTGTTGGTCAAAAGATAATTTACTATATTTGAAGATATTACGATTCGTGCAATCATAGTAGAAAATATGGTTCGAGGTACATATCAATCACAAGGTTTTAGAAAGAAAATAAAGATTTAGTTTAAAGGAAAATCTAAAAACCATGAAGTGAATATGATGATTCTACCTTTATGCTCTATGTGTGGAAAAGAAGAACATATAGTATTATATATTTAGGTATAATTTTTTTTATGTTTATAAGGGATGTCTTTTAAGAAATTTATTTCCACACTGATGGGAAGAAGTTGAGAAATGATTAAAATAAATAAAAATAAATATAGAACGCACCTACAAAAGTTTTATTCTTTATGTGTTGGGAGGATGGGAATTATGCTAACTATTTCTCAAACCCAAGGTTTAGTGATAAATATCGGTGTTAGTGAACTCTTAAACTAGGGTATGAGAGGAAATATCTTAAGCCTGTTAATTCTAACAAGAGGTTCAATAATGACAAGGTGGAAGGTACACATATCATCCACTCTAGAATAGATAATTTCTTATTTGATTATGAATCTACCCACTCTTTCCAATCTAAATATTTTTATAATTTTATAAATATCAACCGAAAATGTTATATGTAGAATGAGTAGTGAAACCATTTTGTTCTATGATGATTGTATATCAAAACTATGATTCCGCTCCATTTGATCTTAATGGTAATGTGATTTTCTAAAATCTTTTCATTATTCCTTTTGTAGAATATTATGTCCTCTTAAGAATGTATTGGATTTATCATCCTAAATCCCACATCAATTGTCATAGAAGGGAAGTTATGTTTGATGTTTTGAATCCAATATATCTTCTTATACCATGAAAAGTGTGAACTTTTTAAGAAGATTACATCTAGTTTGTGAGTCTTAAATCCCATTTATACAGCATGTTTTTCTCAAATGGTTCTGGATAAACTCAACATCATTGATATGATATTATTTAGGAATTTGTGGAAGTGTTTCTAGAAGATTTTCCAAGACATCCACCAAAATCGGTAGTCCATCTTTAAATACAACTCAAACCTGGTTCTACACTATTTTCAAATAATCCCTATACAGTGGCCCCAATTTAATTCTTAGAATATAAGAGTAAACTCATAGAAATACTTGTTACCGGATTCATTTTTCCTGGTGCATCCCCTTGTGGGGAACTTATCCTCTTTTTGAAAAGTAAATATGTATCAATAAGGATATTCATTTATTATCTGGTGTTAAACAAGTTCACAATCAAGAACTTGTATCCTCTTCCTCTTATTGATGACTTGTTTGATCAACTATGTGGATCTCAGTACTTTAACGAGATTTACCTTCATTCTATATATCTTCAATTTAGGGTCAAGAAAGAATATATACATAGACATCATTCTGTATAATGTATGAAAACTATGAATTTATATATATTTCTTTTTGTCCTACTAATTCCCTTAAAAAATTCATGGATTTTATAAATATTGTCTTTATATATTACCTTGATCAGTTTTTGGTAGTCTTTATAGATGATATTTCTATATATTTAATGATAATTGAAGAGAATGATGTCCACATTATAATTTTACGAAATACCCCAAGGAATGAGAAATTTTATAAAAAACATACGAATTGTGAATTTTTGATAAATAATGTTCCATATTTGGTTTACAAAATCACAAGATATGGCATTTTAGTAGATCCATCAAAGACTGAGGCTATTGAATGTTGGCCTAGACTAACCATGGTGACAATGATTTGTGTTTTTCATTGTTTTCTTGGATGTTATCGATGTTTTGTGGATCATTTTACATGACTATCTAATATTATAAATAAGTTAAATTTTAAGGGTTCCATGTTCCTATGGATAGATGAATGTGTTGAAAATTGGAAAGAGCTAAACAGATGGTTGGTTAGCACACTTGTGCTTACATTAACCTATAGAGGAGAAAGATTTTTTTTCTATTGTGTTGCATCCAACAATTTTTTGGGTTATTTTCTTATGCATAATAATATGGTTATCACTTATTTCTCATGACAGTTGATGATCGATGAGAAAATTTAAACAACGCATGATTTTGAATTAGCAACAGTAATTTATTAAATTAAAAATACTGAGGCATTATCTTTGTGGTTAAAAGTGTTATATAATTATAGATAATAAAAATATAAAATACATATTTATATATAATGATTTAAACATGATCCATAGATTATGGTTAGAGATGATATATTATTATGATCTCTCAATAAACTTTAACATTGGGAAAGAAACCAAGGTTCTCAATTCTTTGAGTTGAATAGATCATGCTAGATTATCCATGATGAGGATAAAAGAGATCCATTATTTATGTATTTTAAATGGATGAATCCAAGAATCCTGATGTAATATGAGATATATCATATTTCTTCACTGAATGTCCCACCAACTATCTAAGAGAATATTAAATTGGAATAGGAGGAAGATGTAGATCTGCCAAAGAAAGATAGAAATATTTATAGGTTTAACATTGATCATGATGAAATGATATGTTTTAGGAACCATGTATGTGTTACTTCCATACAAGATATATAGAAGGAAGTGTTAGGGTAAACTCATAGTTCTTAATTCTTAAATAACTTTTATGTAAGAAGATGATTAGAGGTTGGAAGGAAAACATCTGGTAGGATGGGATTAATAGACATTTTATAGAGTATGTATCACAAATCTTGGTTCCAAAATAAGTTAATCAATAAAGAAAAAATTATAAATGTATTTTTCACCCATTACCGATACCAAAATAGAAATGGGAGAACATCCATATGGATTTTGTAGTTGGAATCCTCAAAACCTCTAAAGGGTTTAATTTAATACGGGTCAAATTCAAACTCTTTAATAATTCAATGCACTTCATTTCTATAACATAATACATCTCTCTACATCATCTTTCCTATATATACATTAAGGATGTGTTATGGTTTCATGGAGTACCAATTTATGTTTCCTTTTATTGTGATTTCAGGTTCACCTAAATGTTTTCGAGAAGCCTTCAAGAAGAACTTTATAAATAATTAGGTTTTAGCACAACATATATTCCTCATATGGATGGTCAGATCATATATCAATTCAAACCATATATGGTATGTTGAGATTTTTTTTAATATTTCAAATGCGGATGTGATCAACACATTCCTCTTGTTCAGTTTTCTTACAAAATAGATATCAATCAAGCATTTAGAAGGCTCTATTTGAAGCCCCATATGGGAATAAATTTTGAGCTCTAATGTGTTGGCATGAAGTTGTATAATGAAATCTATTGAGACCTTAGAGAGCTAAAGAAATGGATTAAAATATTAGGATCATTCATCAATATATTAAATAAGTTAAAATTTAGAATAAATTTATTATGATAATCATCATATTGACCTCTAATTTAATGTTGGTGATAAGGTGATTCTATGAATTTTACCATGGAATAAGGTTATTACATTAGGGGAAAAGTGGAAACTAAGACCTATGTACATCGGTCCCTTTGATATTCATGATCACATCAGAATGAAAACTTGTCTCTTGAAACATCCTCCAAATATCTCTCATCTCTATGATTAGCTCCGTGTATCTATCATAAGGAATCACATTTGAGACCCATCATATTTGATAAACTCAGAGGTCATATTTTTATATTTGGATCTTTCTTATGATGAAAAACCAGTTCAAATTATAGACTATACAATGAATGTTATATGAAACAATACCACTCAACCGGTCAATGTTGTGTGGAGAAATCACAAGTTATTGGAAGCTACAAGTGAAATTGAGGATATGGTGAGGCATAAATATCATTATTTGTTTGTAAGATTGATTTCATGGGTGCAATTCATATTAAGGGGGGTTAGAATGTAACACCATGAGTTTTTGAGATTTTTTTAGAGTAATATAATTTTATTTTATTCCATTCAATTCACACTACACTAAGTGAAATATTCATTATACACTATTCAATTTTATCTTTTTTTTCTACATGCAACCCCAACATGGTTTGTGTTACACGCAACACCGACTTTCTATGAATCTAAATTTTATTATTATTATTATTTAAATGAGATAGTTATAATATAGCCATAAAACATATTAATATAAATATTAATAAATAAATTTTTAAATTTATTTATAATATTTTTATATTAATAAAACAGATTTCAAATAGTACATACATTTATGTTGAATTCTTTATTTTTTTTGAAAATACTATATTCTTAAAAGTACTAAATTTTATTTCCTTATGTGAAAAAAATAAAACTATTTTAATATAATTTTAGAAATTTAATTTTATAAATTAAAAAATATTTTTGAATTCATATTGTTAAAATTATTTTATGATAGTGTTTTCAGATTTTTCTGGAAACACCATTTTTTGTTGAATAGTGAAGAATAATGGATTTTAATTAAAAAATTATTTTTTATATAATTATTTTATATTGTTAAATTATATTTTTTATAGTTTTTAAAATAAAAAAAATCAATTATACACCTATTAATCCAACTTATGACATTAGAATAATTTTTATATTGAATATATATATATATAACATCTTAATGAACCGTTGAAGATTCTCACTCCCAATCTATGCTTCCTCGCCACATCTGTAGTATTAGTATTAGAAATATTTTTTCATTTTTAGTGAAAATAATTTTAATAAATGGAAATATCCATTTTTATAGTTTTAATATTTATAGTATGGTAAGATCAACTAAATTTTTTACAAAAATTATTAGTAAATGTTGTTAAAATTATTTACATTGATTGGTGTATAATTAAGATTACGAAATGACTGAACCGTAATCTTAATGGAACAAAAGACCAATCCAATTGTATTTAATCCATGTTATAGACATTTATTGTCCATAAACAATCCATTAAATATTTCTGTCAGTTTTCAATGCATTTTTAAGGTAAATACTTGCGTACACCAAACTTTTAAAATAAATCCATGTATGTTTCCTACATCCCAGAAAAAACGTCAACACCTCTCCTCCATAATAAAACCTTTCAAGAAATATAATTTAACCATTATATGACCAATTCACTAACAAAAATTCCTCCCTTAATCCTTGAATCCTCCATTTTGGTTGAAATTCAACCTAGGAATCCCTTTTGTGCAAAGAAAAAGAAGTTACCCAAAGAAGAGGTAACATCCATCCTCAAGCTCCATTGTATTATTTTATTTCTCAATCACCTAAATCTATCTTATTACATGATTATATAGTATCTTCAGTATCATAAATATATTGAATTTTTTTTATAATCATGTTTTTAATAGAACTCACCCACTGATACAATTAATTGGTAACAAATTGACCATTGTTGTATCACGATCTACCGCCTTGTGAAATAATGATTGTTCATTTTTTGATTAATTAATTTCACTTTCTTTAATTATGATGGAAAATGTGGTTATATATATGATATATGTGATATTTCTAAAATTTTATCCTTATTTATATTTTATACATAACATATCATTTGTCATTCCATTTTTTGTAACTATGATAATTTCATTTGAGAAAGTGGGGTCTACTGCCTCCTTAGAGTGATGTGTTTCATTCACTCTCTTTATGGAATGTATTGGGTATTGGATCATTAAACATTTAGATATATATGAAATAATAATTCTACTATAATTATAATATATATATATATATATCATTCATTTTCATTCATTCAATATGATAATTAAATGAAACCATCATTCATGAGTATGTACGACCTAACTTCTCTATGAACGGTGTCTTACCATTCATATTTAATGATTTCATGGATTATTATAAATACATATTTATTTAATATAAATTTAATTTATATCATTGTTAACATTCTATAAATAATGATATAATTATGAGGACCGAGAAGATAATAAATTAAGACACATGAAAAAAAAATTATTCGAAGAAAAAAACATAACAAAAAATTGTTAATAAATAGGTAATGTAAGATCAAAATCGTACCATATATGGTATTATATATAATAATATGGTTCTATAAAAGATTTATATTCAATTTATATTTATTATACTTGTGGTTTTTATGATTTCAAATAGTGTCAAGACATAAGGTACGGGGATTTCTAGTCTCACTTCCATATTGATGTGATTTATGTCTTATTTACCAAACATTTATTTTTTGTTGAGGATATTTTACCCAATAATATTTTATATTATTATTATCAATAAATTTATGGGTCTTTACTAATCCATTTTATGATCTCACTTTCATGGGGTTTGTGCTTCAATAGTTACCAAATTGGTACAGTAGTTCTTCCTCAATTTGTTTTCTTTGAGAAACATGACATGAATTTCAAAAACCATGAATTTTAATGTTATTTCAAAAAAAATTGTAAAGATCATATCTTAATCACATTTTAATGTAAAAATTATTTTAATTTTTTTTTATGGTTTTTTGTTTTTGAAGTGTTTTAAATGAAATTATTTTCAAAACATTTTAAATGTTTCCTTATAAGTATTACATTTTGTTTTTAAATAAAATGGGTTTCAAATTAATTTATATATTAAAAAAATTTAAAATAATAAAGGATATTTTCCTAATTAACTATTTTTAAAAGGTATTTTTAAAAAGTCAATATATTATGACATCTATTGATGTTACTCGTGCATTTCTACGGAAATATTCCAAAACTAGCATTAATATCCTTTCTTGAATGGATTTGGTTTTAATAGCATAATGTTTAGGACACACTTTTCTCTTATATAGGTTATATGCTATTGAAACCAACTTATTTTCATGGGTTATGAATTGAATAAATTATTATTAAACATATTTATTTTTATTAAGTTATGATGTGATGATATGTTTATGATGCCCATTTCATTTCATGGGTTATGATATAATGTTTATCAAACCCATGTATTTTTATAGTTCATGATATGATTAATGTTTTAATTTCATGTAGAACATGTATGAATGGTTTTATTATATGATATATGTGACATATATCTTCCTTTAATGCATTGGGTAGAGATTTATATCTCAAGAGATAATGATGGGAATCATGTTGATGGGATTGATCGTCTATAGGAACATATAGAAACTATATCTTTTACATGGAAAGGACTATGACTAGGTATGTGGTGTGTCTCGCCCTATAGGTGTGGTCCCCATGGTGATAGATTATAGGGAAACCTAACTCTCTATAGGGAGATGGGGAAACCATATCCACTATGGGAAGATGGGGAAACCTAATCCCATTACAATAAAAGGACTACAACTGAGGATGGTGTTGTGGCCCACACATTAGTTTTGGTCCCAATGATGTTCCCTGATAAGTTATATCAATGTGTCTTTATGTATAGGGAATTATATTACATGTTTATGTTAATCACACAATTCCATGTCTTACTCCTTCGTTTTGATTTCATGGATTATTCTCTTAATTCCCATATGATTTATATCTACTAAATAGATAATCTATATTCCATGATTTTTATTTATGATATTTGATATGTAGTGCATGATATTATAATGTTATTATTGAATTCTTATAACCTTATGAAAATTTTTATGCTTACTTATCTCTCATGTTTACGCATTCTAATAATCTGAGATCGCCCATTTTTTGTTTCCATCCCTAGAATATAATTATATTTGTTAAGTATTATTTTTATAAATGGGTGATAGTCCTAATGAACCTGGTGAGAGATAATTTAGATCACTTATATATTATTGTGTATGCTTCTATGTCTCCAAATACACTAGACTAATATTGTCTTTGGGTGTCAGTTTTATTTAATGGATTATGTATTCCTCAAAATTGATGTAATGTTAATATATGAAAATTGAGGATGATTATATGAATAATATTGATTCCAATTTTTAGTGGATATAGGAAATAGGTAGATAAAAAATATCTAGTTTAATTAAAAATTAGATAATATTATATAACAGGCTAACTACTATAGCCATGTGGTTTCCAAAATATAGAGTTCCAAAAACCAACACTTATAATTTCAAAAAAGTTCCACCCTTTGTATAGAAGCCCTTGTTTTTAATACAGGAATATAACATTATATTAAAGATAAAAAAACATTGTAGTAATAAAACCCCAGGATCCAAAGTTTTAGTTTCTTGGGAATATTAGTACCATACAAAACATTTACATTATAAATTATAAAAATTATTTAATTCCTTCATATCAAAAATATTATTAGCCCTCTCATTCTCCTTTGTACAAGTATTCAAATGAGGATATACATCAAATTAATGGGTCAGTGAAAAGACTCGTAAAAGGAAAAATAACCGACATGAAACATTGGTGAGCCTAAAAATAATCATCATAATATAAGTAATGGTTAATCGTCATAATAATGATTAGAATAATTAGATAATTTCAAGGATTGTGGAAATGCATAAAATGAAACATCATGTCTCTATGGTAGAATACCACTCATAGTTATGGAAAAATATAGATTCATGTTTACACATAACATCTGTTCATCATTCTAAAATCATCATTTTGAAAAATATTATCATCATGTTTAATCATATTTTACATTATATAAAAAAATACATCATAATACCAAAATACATTTGAGTTTTATATAATTCAATGTGCACCCATTGCTTCATAAAATTTACATAATCATGCATTCCACATAAAACATATGAAATATTGAACATAAAATAACCCATTAAAATGGATGGGTTTCATTTCACAAAGAATATATTCGAGAATAATATATGGAGTCCCGAAAATTTAAGAGGGAATAAAATGCATGGTATCAATTATGGGGGATAAGGAAACAATATCAAGAGAAGTAAAAATATGTGTTTCAGGATAGAATAGTTTTTTTGGAAAAAACATTTCATTTTTCATAAAATTAGATTAAAAACATGTATATCCTGGAAAAGAGAAATTTTGGAAAAAATATATGATAATAAAGGACACCCATGCTGAAAATAGAGTGAATGAGGGAGAACCCAAGGAAATGGAGTTGGGTTTGAGAATTCCACTTACTATATGTATGAGTGCTTAAAACACTTTAATAACCAATACAATAAATTATAATTTAAATAATTATTAATTATATATCCTTTTGTACATGTTATTTTATTCATTATATTTTATTCTATTCATTTGTGGTCATTATGATGGGTTATATTATTATATATGTTCATTCATGGAGTGTTATTTTCTTTGTTATAATGATATTTTTGTTTGTTTATAAGTATGGACGTTCATGTATAATTATAATGATTCCATATATTTGTAATTTTATGTGATTAATGATCATAAATATGTGTAATTGGTCTTATATATCATTTTTATGTCATAAGAGGATTATTTATTAGATAAAATGATAATGAAAATGATTTAATTTATTTTCCATTTTTTATGAGCATTATGAGATTACATCCTCATGTTTATATATTTTCTTGTTGGCATAAAATTCCTACCTTGGGATTAGTTGAGGAACTCTATAGCCATTTGGGATGAAATTAACAATCAATGTGCCCAAAAATCATCAAAGGGATCTACCTCACCAAGAACCCATGGGAATCCCCACATCACCACGAAGCCATGAGGCACTAACAGAACAATCAAAACTATGATACTCTCTACGATCGTTCCATGAAAAGTGACAGACATCTCCATGAGTATGATGGATCCAATCACATTCTAAAAGTCACTTTTTACTTCAATGCATTCCTCTAAACCTCACATGATCCAATTGCCTATAAATATTCTGCTCACCCCACCTCAAAAACATTGTTACCCCAAACTTTAAACATCGGATCTAACATTTCACAAAGCTCCCAAGAAATGCAAACCATCCTAAAAAATGGATCATCCAAGGTACTCGAGTATTGTGATATGTCAATTTTCATGTTCCTATTTACCCTTTCATAATGTAGGGATTCCTGTCATAAATTTCTATGCCTTTCAATTAGGAAGCAGACCCTTTGAGACAATCAGGGAAAAATAGATCATTAACCCTTTGTGATGAACTCTTTCATTGAGCAGGGACTCTATTTTATGAAAAGGTTTAACTCATTCAAAAATACCATTACTTCACGAATCCATAGTTCTTCACGAATCATTAGATTTTTTGTGTCCACTATTTTGTTTCCCAACCAGTTGTTTTTTGAAATAGGTATTCTAATTACCCATTGTTTTTTATATGGAAGCCAAGGTTGGGCCCAAAGTCTAGCACTACTCCACACCACACTCTTCAAGAATTTTTAATGTCTTCCCTTTGGTGTGTATTAGTTATGTATGAACAAGGGGTGAGTAGTGAGTCCACCCCATTTGAGCTACAGGATGTTAATCTACCATGCCCCATCATCCTCATCACATGATGTTAAACATTAGTCTCACCTCACGTAATGAAAATGGGTTGACACACCTTAGGAATTACCTACACCCACTCATGTCCATGAGATTTGTTAGATCATATCCTCCTCACATGGAATGAGATCCACCTTGTGCAGCTTCCGTGCATAATCCCCACATCATAGATCACTGACGCATCATTTACGACATCACTATCTGGTCTACAATCTCCTCATGTTTCTAAAATTGATCATGAATCGCGTGGGATTAAATATTATTTTTTATTGTGACACCCTTATTCTCTACATCCATATAGAGGTATTCCCTATTCCCCTTTATTCATAACTACGTGGGTTTTGATCACCATAATTTAAACAAGGTGCATAGTAAGACTCATTGATGATCAATCTCAACCACTGGTAAATTCATGTGCTCCATCCTTGGGATTTACCACTGTGATGTTACATATTCCCTTTTTGGTATAGATATCCTAGAATCCTCCTCTACATAGTGCTCTTATCCATCCTTGTTCACCCATTTCATCAATCATCCACCATTATTTTACCTTGGGCCACCATGTCCTAGTAAGATCACAACATTCAACTATATCACCGATATTCTATCAAGGCTACCTCCCAAGGTGGGCAAGCCCCTCTCAGTATGTCTCTGGGAAGCAAACTATGAAGAAGGATCAGCATGACTCTTGGCAGCTAACTATGCCTAATCCCCGACATGTCTCTGGGTTTCTAACCTTGAATAAACCATACCATTTTTCTGGGATGTTATCATTGTAGAAGCCCTGATTCCATGCCCCTTATGACTGTATGTGGGCTTTGATACTTATCTTCTATATACGGTAAGTGGGAATCCTTCATAAGGTTCAATACCATCATCCATTCCCATCATGGTCTTTCCATCAAGTCTCTATATCTCAGTATGATTATACCCCAGCCCAAAAGTTACACTTCCTTTAGGTCACAATCCATGCACTCTATTCGAACCAACTACCATCTTAGGTGTCCCATTATCCTATCTAAAATATTTAGACATCAATACCTATCTTCTAAATTGGTTGTGTTGGAATCCTATTTGAGTTTCATGCACTTCACCCCTCACAGTCCATCAAGTCCATCCAATATATCTCTTACACGTAATCAACAAGCATCTTTATTCTACCCTAAGCCACCACATCTCAGTGAGATCTCACCATTCATTTCATTCTATCTCAGTGCATAAGCCCCATTCACACCATCATTACTTTCAACACCACTAAGGAATGTAACCATGAATAATCCCCACACAATCCATATTCTTCCAATTAATAGGGATTCACTTGGGAAGGTAATCTAGCAATATGTTAGTCTCAATTTTATCACCATATCGAACTACATGGGTTTTGATCCCTGTCTTCTATATGTGGTATGTAGAAATCCTCTCTAATATTAAATCACAGCAAATTCAAAACCTTGGTGCCCCCTCTTTTGGGTGAACCTTCTTTATCCTCACTTAGTAGTTTCCAGACCATCCATCAAGGTGTAACACCATATCTTTATGATACACACCATCTCGAGTTCGCTCTCATTGTGAATTCAGGTCCATCTATCTGGTAAACCTTCCAGGTTTTCCCTCATAGCGATCAATCACTGTAATCTGTCTCTATGGGACATTCCAATCGATATCACTGCATCTCAAAAAGATGTCAAACTTGCAACCTACCCCATGTTAAACATGGGATGACCAAGGAAATCCTCGGAATAAATGCCTCTGGAATAATATACATTCTGATCACCACATGATACCTTGGGTTCTGCGCTCATGAGAAGCCCTCTTTTGATGAAGAATACATGGTTTTGAATGTTACAATGCCAAGATGTACTACTGATTCTCAACATGAATACTCCCCCAAAAAAGGTTGTTTCTTTTACTAGATCCCTTAGAATGTATAGATATTATTTGTGTAATTAATCAGCTTCCACCAAGATATGGCACCGGGAATGAGTTTCACAAACAATGGATCAAAAATTTGTGGTAGACCTAGACTGGGAGATGAATAAAAAGGAGGATTCCATGAAATAGGGAAATAACATCCCATCATCCCATTTATGTCAAGGGGTAGACATCAACTGAAAATTGATAAATGCCACCTTCCTTTAGAAAGTGTCCACATGGGGAATAATGTCTCCCGCTAGTGAACGAGCGGTCGTGCCCCGATGGAAAGCATCACAAATAGAGAATGTGAACAAGAACTGAATACCTTCACCTCATTGTGGGGTATAGTATAATTTGATTCATCAGTTCAATATATTGTTATGTTACCAAATCCACATATCCAACACCAATGCCCACAAGGAAAATAGTGATCCTGGCATGAAACTGATCTGCAGTTGGGGTAGTATAACATTGAGAACCCCTTTTTGACACTGTCATCATGGATCTTTATTTCCATAGATAGATGATTAGAATAAATTGGGGAATTTGAAATTGATTTCCATGGATATGTATGAATTGTTGACTCTTCCTACATTGTAGGGCCCAACCAGAAAGATACCACACACACAATGCTTGCAAGCGTAGGGGAACTAGAAATGCATATGTGATAATCCCAATTGACCCCACCTCTGCCATGATGTCCATAAAATAATCAACTACTGGTAACCCATGCCCCATATCATGCTCATATATTATCTAGAGGAGGTAGATGGACTCCCTCGTGCGATGGTAAGGGAAGTAGGGAGTCAATCCCAGAAGGGACATTTCTCACCAAGACATGCAATCCTTTTTGGTTCACCATCCCTCCCCCATATGGTCTTGTAGGGAGATGATACTTCCCACTCTGACTATCAAATAATATTAGAGTTTTTCCTATTAGTGGTCCTTCAATACTCTCCCATGTTCCTAGGAGGTAGCGGATGCTCGTGCAATCTCTACGATGACTGCCACCTGAGATCCACCATAGAGGGATCCCACTCTGCCACACCAGTATTGAAAAAAAAAATTTTAAGGACATGGAATAGGTAGATCACTCCCCTGATATTTTGTCCCTGGTCCAACTCACCCAATATCATCATTTGACTCAGGCATAGGAAGATGTCTATCAGGGGAAATTATCTTCATCATCTCCAGTTCCCTTAGAAACTCATGGTTCACTATGCAAAGTACCAACTACTTCATAGCATTGATTCATAGATTCCCCATTGAGATAAATCCCTCTGCTCCCATGATATGTTTTTACACTCTCAGTCTTCCCTGTCATCATCATCTTTTACTAGAGATTCCATGATGGTGACCCTCTACACGAAGTAACTCCTTGTGAAATCTCCATTCCAAGTAGATGTCCTCCCTGGTCGCAAAACAAAAAATGGAGGTCATTCCCATGTTTCAAACATTAACCAATGTGGAGGTCATCCATTCCATGTTGAAATGAAGTATATAGGTAATCACTATTCTTATTGTTCTAGATATGGAGGTACTCCCCGTGTCTTTGACCAACAACGGAGAGGCCCTCCTCACATCGTCCTCAACTCTGGAAGAGGTCCTCCCCACTCTAGAAACAACCAAATAAGAGTTCTTTCCCGATCCATCAATGATCTGTATGGAGTGCCACCACATTATATCATTGGTCAATACAAAGGTCCTCTTCATTTTCTACTTGATCAGTGTGAAGGTCCTCCTCAAACCTTGACCCACCAAAGAGTATATCCTCCCCACTCTACCAACAACCGACATGGAGGTCCTATCCATGTCCCTAGTGACTACATCAGAGGTCCTCCCTAACACTTTAATATCCATCTTTGTAATGGTCCCCCACATTCCACCCACGTCCATAGTATATATTCTCCCTTATATAGAGAGAACTAATATGGAGCCCCCTCCTCCCCCCACCCCACCCCCACCATATCCTGATAACTCAAATTAGAGGCTCCCCCTATGCATCTACTGGAAAGTATGAAGGCCACCCATGTATCTTGTTCGACATATTCTCTTTTTCCCCTCACAGCTCGTCTCACCAATGGGAAGTTCATCCACACTTCAGAATAAACCAACAATATGAAGTTTCTCCACATGGAAAAAAATATCCCTTCCCAGATAAATTATCTTGGGGAATAAGGGAGAACCATCACCGATGAAGGAATAACATTAGGAAGAACTAATTTTTGCTGAATACTGTCTATATGTAATATTATAATGCTAAAAGGGACCCAATGAGAGATCATTTCCCTAGTATTATATATCAGAGTATGTGGAAGGATCCCCTTGGGTGAGGCATTTCATCCTTAAAGGTGAGATGTACCATATCCCCAAATCAATTCATAGATATATTCAGGTGGAGGAAGATTTGGATCCATTTCTTTGTATCATTATTAAAATGTCTATATAAACATTGGCTTTATTATATATCCTGATAATAGATCATGGAGAGTGTTTCTACAATATGATACAATCTTAGTATATAGTGGATATGAATATGTCCACTACTACCCTCATAGACAAGATAGTGGTCAATACTCCATCCTACTTGAACATGATGATGTGGTCTGAAACACCTCTAAGGGATGACCTAGGGTGCAGTGAAAAGTATATTCACGTAGCAGTCCCTCAAACGGCCAGTCCACTACCCCAACATTCCACATATTATTCATTTATAACTTCTCAAGTGGTTCTAATCAGAGTATGAAGTATCCATGATTCATGTCCAACTTCTGAGAAGGGAATATTGTTGTACACTCTCACAACTTACCAGATGTCATAAAGGTTTTGGCCTAATGCCGTTCCCATCATTGAAATTCTGTAGTGCCTCCCTAATTAAGTGGTCTTATGATTTTTCCAAACCATCTAGGCTATTCATTTACACCTCTGTAAACAACGTTTGGTCTACCTGAGGAGTCAATATCATCTTAAATATATTTTTGATGTCATGCAAAAGTTATTGGATGATCATATAAACACATCTATATAAATATATATTAAATAACATTAAACAATCATCGATGAGATTATTGTCAATGGACGTCTATATTACAATGATCCCCAATAAGATTATGCTCCTCCTCTACCAACATAGTCGGGGAATCCATATATCTTTTTTCCCTAGTTTCCTCCACTCAAACCTAGTGATCTCACACATCCAAACAGAAAAGATGATGGAACCAATGCAATTTGAGTACAATATGTATCACTAAATACAACTGAGTAGCATGATAATCCTCCTTATGTTCTGGTTTAGGTTGTTCATGAGCCACCCCACAGGCCATTCTGCAGGTTGTTCTTAAAGCTACTCTCCAATCCTCTCTGCAATTTTTTCAATGATATTCTGATCCTCTATATCATTTTTAAAATACTATAAATACCATGGTGGTTAGAAACCCTAATACCGACATGAATCCCCACTATGATGATGTGATAGTCACTCTCAGTGCTCTTCTCAAGGCCCTCGAGACACGATTATTTGAAATCCCACCTAATGGAAAGTTGTATCTGTCATGGGAGGACAATGTGAGTGCAACCCAAGATTTTCATAACCCAACCTTCTACCTATTTAATGGGATGGGATACCCACTAAAACATATAGCTAATATCATCTCATGGTGTAGGCCCAAGTTGGTAAATCCATAGAAATAAGACGCTTCCATGATTTTATGTTTTGTGCAGATGTTGGAAGGGTCTGTGTTCATCTCATACAACCAGCTACCCATCATGTACATTACCAGCTGGGAAGATTTTTACCTACTATTTCTCTCACAGTACAACTCTACCACATATATGATGATTATTTCTAGCCTCTATATGTGAATTAAATTGATATATGAACATGTTATAGACTTTATTTCCATGTGAAAAAGGCCACATGTATTTTCTCAGCATTCCTATAACTTAGGAGTACTTATTGACAATGTGAATCAAGAATTACCAGAAATAATTGGTCCCCACCCTCATAAATTATAATTTCCTTGTGGATTATGAGGTTTTTTGGACAATGATCATCACCTAATGGAAGCCTTGTAGCATGAAAAATAGGCACTTCCTTTATTACATCTAGCCCGATCAATAAGAGTTTCTAAGATATAGACTACCACTATGCTGTATGTAGGGGATTCAGAACAACTAGAGTTGTTTCTAGAAGAACCTCTCTAGTAACCATCCAATAAAGGAAAAGAAACTAAACAATCTCCACCACATCACAATCTGAATAGATAGGCACCTCCTCCCTTGTCACTACCACGGATATGACAGAAAGTGGTTCCAACTCCCCGTCTGCCACCACATCCTGGAAAAAATCCATCTTCTAGGGTTTCCCCTCCATACCGGAGAATCATGACATATTCATTCCAAGATTCCAAGTTAACAGTTATTTTGGAAGTTCTCTGGACTACCAATTTCAAAAATCCCTTTCTGTATAAGGACTTAGGTGGTTAGTCTCAGTAATCATCCCAAATATTGTCTTTACAAAAAATTTCTTAGAAACACCTTCAAGAAGTGTTATGTGATCAAGGAATGGATCAAGGACTAGGTAGAAAATGGAGTTATTAGGGTGGGAAATCTCCCAACATAAGAATCACATATCTCTACCCAACCTAATAATGATAGTAAAGGATCTGTAGAGTGGAAGAAAGTCTCCAACTATAGGCCTCAGATGTATGATGAATGGTTGGCTTGCAGGGCAGTTACTCGCACCCATCACATCATCTATGATCACCTATTCCATCGTAATCATCCAAAACACACCAATCCCTCTACATTAGCCTCTTATTAATCTGTATCTCAACCCTAAACATCTTATAAGAGTATGAATCTATGGTTTAAGGGAAATATAAGTCCATTGATGGTGCCAAAGCTATCTCATACACTCAAAATTAGCATTCCCTCAGAAATGGGTATTACATACAGGGTTCTTCTTATATTGGAAGTCTAATATATTGATGATTAAGAGTCCAAATTTATGAATATCATTGAATTAGTTGATACATAATGTTCCTCGATGATGATGAGTATTAGTATAACCATCTGAATATCCTTAGATGATACCATAAGTGACTAATGTTAGGAAAAGAAGCCACTAGAATGGCCACTTCAGTGCTCTAAGTCAATTCATTCAAGACATTATGGAAAAACAACTTGTGTTGTGTGGAGATAAACAATAACATTCCTTCCATTCCATTTTTTTAGATCCTCCACCACCACTGATCATGATCACTAACCATCTAGAACCTACATTGTCATATCTTGATTTTTTGTGCTTAGAATAGTATCATTCAATTATATGCCATCATGTGGTGATTCATGGATGCTTTGCTAATCAAAATAATGTCACCAGTATAGAGATAAATCCTCTAGTTCCACCCATAGTTCCCATCAAGATTCCTAAAATAGAGATACCCCCTACTTCTAAAATTTTTCACATAGCAAGGATGTACGATGTGTTAAATCATCTCTCAAAAATTCTATCTACGATCTCTATTATCAAGGATCAATAGCTATCATAAAATATGTGATAATCCCATAAAGAAGCTGTTCAGTCCCCCCTCATGTTTCAAAAAGATGTTTCAGAAGATGAGACATTGCATGAAGAGTCTACCGAGTAGTCATAATTCTAGACCATTTTCTCTTTTTTTTAATAAGATGATGGTTCACTCATGCATGGGTATATATGACTACTATACATAACAGGATAGTTCAAAGGTGTGAACGTTATTCACTATCTCATTGACATATGTTCTGTGATCAGCCTCATCTTGACCCAAATGCTTCATAGGCTGGGACTCTTTGAAGCATACTTGAGGCCCTCTGACCTAATGATTTAGGGATACAACATGGCCGAATAAAGAATGTTTGGTAAAATCTATTTAAAAAACTAGTTCAGTAGTTGGGTAGATAACACTGAATTCTTGTTTTCTATGTATGGACCACTTAAAACATGTTAATTGGTAGGCCTTGTCTCTATCTACACACAAAAGTCCTCACATCCTATCTCTAGTGCCTAAAATACTCCCACAATGGCTGATTAGGCATTCTACAAGGTAATAATGTTGCCTTTCCATCTTTTTATGCACTCTATAGGGATGTATCATTGTACCAGTTCAAGGAAAACCAAGTTTAGGAAAACAAGTTTGAGAAACCATACATAGTAGGTGGCCCGTAGATAGACATGGATGATGAATTTGTCCTCTCGATTCACCATTTGGAAGCCATGATTCCAAACATGGGGAATTTATTTTTTGTTTTTGATATTAAAGGGAACCATGTCCCCCTTTTCAAGGAATGGTTGATGATTACATAATATTCCAACATGATTCAAGATCATGTAATTCAAGAACCCCTTTCACCTATTAGGTACTGAGATGTTCTCCCCTGGCTATAGCTTCCCATCAAACTTTCTTGTTCCATCGAGCAAGGTCGAACTGTAACTAAATGACCAATCACCATTACATTGTCATAAATAAAAGACCCATTGGTCAAAGTTTTATTAGAATTTGGATCAATAACTTTTTCAACCATGGTTTCCATAGTGTTGTAGTCTCTTAATGAAGATTCCACTATCTCTGAAGCTGACACCAGTGTTCCCCCATATTTAGTTGGCCTGGGTTGACCATATACTCCCACAAATTACTTTTTCCAAGAACATTGAATATGATTATAATGATTCTCCTCTCATATATGAGGAAATTTTATCTACTAGTTTAGAAAAGTTGGAAAAAGTTAATCATGGTAGTGAGACAAATCCACGGCCAATATTGATCGGTAAAACATTGCATGCAGAGGAAAAACATTAGTATGTGGATTTCTTGAAGTTTCATAGTAAATTATTATTCATGGATCTATTATGATATAATAGGTCTAGAAACTCATAACATACTTCATCATATTGACCTCCAAAAGATTCATCACATGTTTATTCATCCTTCTAAGAAGACACGCCCATCCCATTGTGCCATGCCCAAGGTCGAAGTTGATAAGAACATCAAATCCAACTTCATAAAAAATAATCATTACCCCATGTGGGTGTCCAACATCATTCACATATGGAAAAATAATGGATATATCATGGTATTTATCTACTTTTGGTATCTCAAATTCCATTTTTTGAAGAATTAGTTTCTATTTCCAGGGATAAAGTAGTTGATTGATGCCATGACTATATTCAAGGTTCTCTTATTCATGGATGGGTATTCCAAGTATAATAAAATCCAAATGTCCCCTAAATAGGAGTTATATACCACCTTTATAGAATCATAAGGGACCTTCTGGTTTCATGAAATAGCATTTGGTCTGATGAAAACATGAGCCACCTATCAATGGGTTGATAACTTTATCTTCAAGCCAATTCCTGGGACCATGGTGAAATGGTTTGTTGAATGTTTGGTGGTCTATTCCCTCTAATGTTAGGACCACATCAGAGATACTGAGATAGTATTTATCTTCCTTCACTTTAGACATTTGAAGATGAATCCATTGAAATGTGATTTTGGAGTGACCTCTAGATTGTATCTTAGTTTCATTGTTAGATACAGAGGAATTGAGATTGATCCTGAGAAGATCAAGTATATTATCTAAATGATTCCTCTAAGAAGCCTTTGGGATCTATGATACCTTCATGACCACTTAGTCTAAATACAAAAACTCACTGTGAATCTGTCCGGAATGTGTAATACATTTCCATACTCATAAATAAAGGTTTCATCTATTAGTGGGATAAAGAATAATAGGCCAAATTTGAGGAGATTAATCATCACATGATACAACTTCTCGTTCTAATTCTACCCATTTCTGTGAATTCCTTGGTCCTCTTTGTAAAAATCATAGAATGATACCTTGGCACTATACTTTCCCAAACGTACAGTAAAGGGACACATAACAGTTTTTACTCTCTCAGTCTCATTCTTATTAATGCAAGATCCAGATGTTCTCTCATCATGAAGAGATGCATTGTTCCACTTTTCATAGTACAGAGTTAGCATTACTACTTGTAACATCGTGGGATATTCTTGGAATCTCACATGGATCCAATTAATAATATCATTAACCAAACGATGTTGATAGTTCACCTATCATTTTGGGAAGTAATCCTCAGTAGTACGACATCAGACTCAATCCACATAAGGTGATAAAGTGTTAGGTGCTAATAGAATTTATAGCCGCTCATTAATCACCCATGGATATGCCTCATGATGTTATTTTCCCAGATTTTGATATCCTCTCAGTGCACCAAGCCATGCCATGTAAAAAGATTCATTTTGATGGTTCCTCAAGGAGCCCAATACGAAGAAGAATCAATGACTTTAGAATGAACGGAGTGGGTTTGGTATTTTTTTTATCACACATACACTGTCTATTCTACCTTATTCATTCATGTTGTTTGAGGGATTCACTAAAAATGAGGTAGATTATTAGGCTCTCAACACTATTCTTGAGATGGATCTTGAGATTGTTGTTCCCCACCTACATGTGATGGGGGACTCTAGGTCAGTCATTAATAAAATTAACAGTGACTATGTCATCAAGAATATATAGCTTGTTCCCTTTTTCAAGCATGAATATCCTCTAGTGCAATAGTTATCTTCTTAGATAAAGAAAAATCATGATCTCTATCCATAGAATTGTTCACCTAATTCTCTATATAGTTTAGCCTCTTTTATCACAGGTCATGATATGGATGATCTATTCATTCTTGTGGCACATCAAAGATTCATCACCCTTGTTAGATAAAATAATGATGAAATTCTTTTGGTAATTCACCTTGACACTGATTCATCAACATCAGGTCCACTAGATCCAAACAAAGATGAAGAATCATTTGATTGGACAAGAACCTTCATTGAGTATCTTACTCCTGGAACTCACCCATTAGATAGTGTTGAATGTGGGATAACCCATCAATGTTCTATTCATTTCACACTTCAGATCTTCCTAAACCTCTAGCAATCTCTCTGGAAATGTGGGTATGATTGAATTATACTCCAAAAAATTAAAGGATATGAGCTTCCCTTAGTTATGTAGGAATTCCATGTCAGGTCCTATGGTGCTCATTAGGATAGGTTTAATCTCTCCCACCATATTTTAAGGGTGGGATATTTCTGGCCTGACATACTCCAAGATTGTATCGAGTTCACCAAGAGGTATGACACATGTCATATCCCTGAAAATTTAATTCATCAGAAACTATAGCCCATATATACTATAATGTAGTCTTGTCCCTTTCTAATCTGGGGACATGATGTTGTGTGACCATATCCACCAACAAGAGCTTGCTAGGTAAGGTTTATTCTGAGCGAAATATATATCCTTTACGATTGGACCTAAGTGGCTCTCCTCATGTAAGTCAAATCCCATTCTATTGTTATGTTTGTTAGCACCAACATCATCTATCAATTCAAGGTCCCTCTTGTCGTTCTTGCTAATAATAGCACAAACTTCTGATCAATTGAGATGAAGAAATTATATGTTGTGTAAAATGTTTTTCCAACCTCTCTTTTATCTATCATACAAACTCAAATGGAAGGATTGGGGAATTCAACAAAAACCTCTACAACAGTTTGCAGAATATTGTGGGATAGAATGTGAGAATTTTTCATGAAAATATACCCAATGATCTACAGTGTTATCAGAGGATGACTCAAAATTCCACTCTGGGGACTCTATATTTACTGGTGTATTGAAAAGAGGTATCCATTCCAATTGATATTCAGATGAAACCACTTTGCATAGTTGTATATGATCAGAAAATATCAGAAAAGATAGCATAAGTCTATCTAGGTTAACTAGAACCCCAATGAGAATAGGCTCTGGGCCTTGTATAATCTTGAGAAACACTGGAATAATATATCTAGTGCATTCATTAATAAATTTTCCATCTCAATTTCTTTCAAGGTGACATGGTATTGGCTCTATGAACACCAATGATACTGGGTAGGAGGCCACCAATGTTGGAGACCAAATGTAAGGAACTTAAATCACTCCTAAGGTTTATCTTAAAGATTGATACACTTTGGTCACCATGGATGGTGAGCATATTAATCCTCTCCTCAATGCAACTTCCTCAAGGAGTACCATGTGTAAGGAATCACTAGTCTAGGTAGCATGACCTTAAACTATATTCAATACTATCCATACCACACAATATTAAACTTCATATACTCATCCTTGAAACATGAAATAAAACTGTGATCTATCTTCTTAGTTGCATGATGTTAAACTATGTAACATTTCACATCCCAAATACATGATTTCAAACTGTTTATGAGTTCTTCTCAGGAATATATTGTGTGGTATGGGGTCTCCATGTCCCACATTCATGACGATTTTTTTCAGGTCAATGCAATGAATATTTCCACATTACAAGCCTCATCTTATGGTCTGATCTTTGTAATCATAGAATAATATCTCTTACATCATATTTTTGTGATGTTAAACTACATAATAATCAATTTCCTAGATGTATGATGATAAATTGTGCAACGCCATGATTTCATCCCCTAAGATAACATTTCTTCATGCATTGTCCATCTACCATGCCATTGTTAAGAAATACATGTGATCAAATTCTCAACCTCATGGGATGTGAAGGAATTCCAAAACATTCCACCTTTTGGCCCAACTACAAATTACACCATTTGGAACCTTGAACTGAGTATTCATTGAGAGTATGTTCTGTGTTGTGGGTCTCAATGGTCCTCATTCACATATGGTTATTTTTTCATGTCGCACACTTAGATTTTGTTATAAATTCCCTCTATTTACAAGATTTAATACATTAATATTTTTGTGAATCCATCTAAAAAAATGTATTGTGTATTGTTGGTCCACTTTCGACCTCATTCATAAATTTTTACTTTATGGAACGACACTACACATCTCTACCTACATCTTCTAGTATGAGCTTTATGACCTTAAAATAAAAATAAAAATACCCTATTAGTGTGATGATAAACTACGTAACAAGAATTATTTTATCATTTAAGATGATATCTCCCATGGAATATGTTATCTACCATTCCATTACTCTAGTACAGCATGTGTCTTTATTCTCATCATTATGAGATTTGTAGGAATACTAAGACATTTTTTCATTAGGTCCATCCATAGGATTAAAATCCTTTTGTCCCTTTTTCTTCATTTTCACATTGGGGTGTATATTTGGATGTGGTTGTTTTGGGTCCTCATTAAAATAGTTTTATTGGTGATGCCACACACATCCCCTTCAAGGATACATCTCTCTCCTCAATTTCCATGTTTTATGATAATAAATTGTGTAACATTCCACATCCTAGCTATAGGATGCTGAACTACATAGTATTTATTGTCCTTTATAAATGACCTTAAAAGGAAATTTCCCCATGTCCCATAAAAATATTGTTAAACTATGTTGTGATTTCCAAGTTGTATGAGAATAAACTTTGTAATATCTTCATGATTACTGCATGATGTTAAACCGAATGGATACATCATATGAAGATGATGTTAAACAAGGTCCCTCTGGTCTAAAATCAATAACCTTATAATGGGAGTCTTTGTTCCATGAATCACAACATTAAACTATTTTCAATTCTATAGTATTTTATCCTGAGTTCATTTGGGTTTTACCATTAATATTATTTAATGTGCCAGACCATGAATCATATGGTGTCGAGTTCCATGAAAAACTTTCACGTACCCATGCCTATACATATAGACTTTCCAGTTTCATATTTCCCTCATATTTCACATCCATAAATACCATGTAATGGTGATGGTTATTACCCTTTGGCTCACCTCCCATCTTATGTCAAATCCATAATGGATATTTGGAAATAAATAGGTGATTTGGGAATTTGGATTTAGTCAAAAATTGATTCTTTTTTTTTCACTCCCCACATAGACTGGTTATGTTGTATACCCTGTGTTGTGAATATTTTCAACATTGGACCTTACCATCAGTCATCCCTTAAGTTTTTTGTACCTCAAGTGTTTCAATTTACATTCTTCTCACCTCACATTATAATATAGGAACACTAATACCTTTTTTCTCCTCTAGTATTTTGTGCACATTTACTGTTAAGGTCAGTATCCCTGAGATATTATCAACAAGGAATTTACTCACCCTTTTTGTGCACTTCAAAATGTGGTAGAGAAATCCTAAAACCACTCCATGTTTCCCAGACCGATCATGTCTCATATTCTCTTAATTATTTTGGGTAGTGTCGGTACCCACATAGAGGATCTAAAAAACCTATTATTTAAACTCTATGACTATATTCATGGAGCCCATATAGTCAAAACTATATGACCATAATCTAATAGATTCCATATGTTCCTCTTAGAAACATGTCATAGGGTGTGGGCCTATGTGGTACTCATTATGATTGATTTATTTTTTAATTCCAGAGATATCCCCTCTGGGGTTCCTCTCCCCTATCCAATGTCCTTTTTAATGATTATAAAATTCATGAATTGGTCCATTCATATGACCTTAAACAATAACATAATCATCTTCGTTTCATGATGAAAAACTAAACCATAATTCGGTGTTCCCACTAGAGTGGTAAGAACCATTGGATTTGGTCATCTACCATGCCACTATTCAAGACCTATATATAAAATTATTTATTTAGTGACACCTAGACATTCCATCATGGTCCTGCTATAAAAAAATTGAAATACATTAAAAAAACATGTGTAATGCCTACTCTATCTATTTATGGTTCATAGCTACATGGAGATATTTCATGTCTTGATCTATGTGTGGATCGATTCCTATCACTGCAGGATATATAGTGAAGCTTGAATCATTAATTTTGGTTCCATCAATGACATGAATTCCCCTTTTTCTGTCAGTTCATCTAAATCCTCATCGCATGAATTTAATCATTATGGGTTTCCAGAAATACATGTTGTTTGATTCCCATTCTCGTGGGATATATAGTGATGGCCATGCACATTGCCTCTGAAACCAACCATAAAATTTCACTTATTTCACATTGGGTCACCATGGTCAGAACACTATGACCTTAAACTCAAATTCTCACGTCTAGGAGAAATGAATTTATATAGTTCACAAGCATTTTATGGGATATGTTGTGTGATGTGGGTATTTTGGTTCCTCATTAATGTTGTGTCTCTTAGGACTCTATGCAATATATTCCTATTTGATACTCCTCTATGGTTCAAACTCTATAAACATAAACTAATAATCCAGTTCCTCAATGCATGACATTAGACTAAAACCCCACCATGGATAAGTTTAGGATTCCCCATGATAATTATGGGATGCTTCATCTACCTCTCTAGAGTTGATATCCCCCACCAGTGTTGGTCTCCCACCATGATATATTTCAAAACTACATTCAACATGATTCCTATAAATATGGGATACATAAACACCTATAAAGTTTCTCTTTGGGTCCACATATAGGCTTATTACCCTTTTTAGGTGATTCTTTCTCAATCACAGTCCAATCATTATCACCTTGATCTATGGAATTTTCTCCGGTATTTTCCATCTTCCATGTCATATGTTATTATTTACCATATATTCCCTGATACGTTTTTGTTTCAAAAGAATCCTTCTATGTATTCAAGACAATTTTATTTCCTCCATTCCATGCAAATAATATAGTAATAGACATTCCTATAGTATTTTCAACTACACTCTAAACGGTTGGCCAGGGATCTTGAGTTTTGACATTGAACTATACAAAACATCTCTGTCACATGAAAATAAACTATGAGACATGTATTTATCATAAGACGCTAAAATAAACCATGAATATTCCACTCCATATGAAACTAAAAAATGTTTTTATCATCTTTGTTTTCATGATGTGAAACTGCAAGGAATCATAGTCCCTGACTAGAGATGTTCTTCCTAAAGGATAGTTTTGTTCTTTTTTCATACCAATGCACCTACACCAATGTTCTCTAATTCATGGTGTAATAATTTCAAGAGTGTTTTAATCCTATTGAACATTCTATCACTCAACCCCATGCTTCACATGACACTCATTTGGATCCACATCCTCTTTAATGTCAAAAAGAACCCCTTAATAGTCTATCCATTTTGTTTTAGATCACCTACCATTCTGGTCTCATGTTCCAGAAGGAATCAAACAAAATTTCAAGACAGGTCTCAGGTTTCGAAAATGGTTAGTGTTTGACCCTTGTTTTTTTGTACCAGCTTTAGGATAAAAGTATGGATAGTATATTCTATATACGATTAGAAATTATTCCATACCATTATGTCATCATCCCTTTTATCTGAATCATAGGTATTTTGATACACAATATTTCATTCAACCTTATTTGGATCAA
The DNA here is from genome assembly GCA_963277665.1 of Viscum album. Lineage (NCBI taxonomy): Eukaryota > Viridiplantae > Streptophyta > Magnoliopsida > Santalales > Viscaceae > Viscum > Viscum album. The sequence continues at coordinate 761,094,446 of OY728119.1, read as the reverse complement.
ATTTGAAACCATTGTAGTTATCTCGTTCGTTCACTAACAAACATTTCGAGAGGTAGTTTGGATGATTCAAGATCCCTTGTCTCTTTTAACAGTCCCTATTATACCAAACACTCTAGGTGGTTAGTCAAATATACCACGCCCTGGGTATTAGAAAATTATCTGAATCACTAATACAAATTGAATGATTATGTTATCATTCTTTATTTCTCACTCTGGGGATGAATCAATTGAGCTTAGGAATTTTTCATTGGTTGTTTAAAAAATATGGTTAATGTGTGATAATTAAAATAAGGAATAATATTTCCATGCACAAAATTTAAACAAAAATTATTTTCCATATGTTATGAAAAACACATCCCTTATAGACCTAGTCTTCAATGGAGCACCACAGTTTATCCACCCCTTGGCATGTGACCTTCAAGAACCAATGTCTCCCAAAGCTCTCTTTCCACTTAATTTTCTTCCAAACAAATGTTTTCAGCCCTGATCAGCCACCAGTCATGATCAAATCATAGATCAAACTCTTTCCAATATATATGTTTAAGTATCTCTTGGGATTCCTTTAACTATTCCATCAATCATGCCACCAATTCCAATTGAGTGGTGGAAACGGAATAATAGTTGTTCATCATACCTTCTAGATGTTGGATCTCTTGTTTGGCCAACTAAATCATCAAATTTCTAACATGTTTATCATGAATCAAGGCGACATCTAGATTATGATTGCTTTACCATATTTTCTCAGTTAATTGAACCTAAAAAAGCCTATGTAGAACTCACAAATGTACCCCTCTAGTGCATCGATGTCATATCCATTGGGAAATTGATCCCATTCAGCTTACCCTTTACAATTTTAGAGTTTGTTTCATTATGTTCTTTATAATATTCCATGAAAGACATCGGGTAGACTATTTGTCTTCAACCACATGTGAATTAGACTCGTCCAACTCCTCGAGATCAGTAGGTTCATACTCTAGAAATGCGTCCAGAAAATCAATAGTGGGATATTCCTTGAGAATTATATCAGATGGGTTTGAATCCTTATCATGTGGTTGATCTTTATCCATTAATCCCACCTCAACAACGTTTTCCCTGCTAGCACTAGGTGTCACCCCACCAATGACACCACCATCTATTGTATCCTGGTCTTCACAAGAGGTCATCATTTCATGGAATGGAACCCCTATTAGGAAAGTTATATTAGATCCCATAACCATGTCTCATAAGAGAGTGTCTGCTACTCCCATCAGTGTTTAGATAAGAATCTTGTTAGTCAGCATGATAGAAAAATAACTAATATATCTTCGTACTATGAGGGGCTTACAAAATCGAAGTGGTCGCGTGTCTCACTCCATTTTAGTCATTGTAGGGTAACCAATATGTGGACCATGTATATGATTTATGGATCCAAATATTTCAAAGAGATCACCCTAGCCTCTGCATCACCACTAGACTTTAATTCCACTATTTCCCCAGGCATAGGTCATGGGGCTTGGTCTTCTCTATTTTTTTGCCACACCTCCATCAATATGAGTAGGGTTATCTTGTTCTTGAATCTCTTACATGAAATTGATAATAGTAAACAAATAAAGATAAATCATAGGAATATTTGATAGCATAGGTAAATGAGTTTAAGCTCACTTATAGAGGTGAAATAAATCCCTCCAAGGAAGTGTCCTCCAAGGATTCTATCTCACCTCCCTCCATATATTATTTCTTAAAGGATATGTCCTGGGTATCCACCTGAGGGTTTTATTCATTGGATTCATACCATAAGATCCATCCTATTTGTAGAAAAAGAGAAAGTTCTCCACCATCTCATTCACTGATTGATTTAGGGGAGGGGCCTTGTCTACCAGCATATGCACTTGATATTTTATTAGAAGTGCAGTGCATTAGGATTCACTAGGCCCTATAACTCAACTAACAATTATAGTGTTTATTCCATGGACATGTTGATGCTTCCCATTGTAAAGTTAGTCGTAATCAGCTTTATCCTAATCATGTTCAAGTTCTCATGCATCCCACCAGTGTAGAAAAACTGCCCCTTGGTATCCTAGGTATCTCAAGCCACATGATCGAAAATGTAATAGGGAATCTAAAATGGACCAATCACATCCTAGGTACTTATAAATATATCCAGAGAAACCCCCTTGATGGTTCCCCTTCCTCCCGAGTCTGCTCAGCTATGAGAACCGGATCTAGTACTGCTACTCTTCTTCCTTCATGTCAGATCGATGCAGGTTCTTGAAACATCAAATTTGATGATATGGCTTCATCACCATGATCATAATAATCTCTAATACCATAAATCACTCTCATCATCATTCAAATATTCCCCTCTAGTAGAGGTAACACTCCCTCATTATGTTGAAAAGTCTTCCACATTAGTGTTTCTCCTGGATAAGCATCCCCAAGCCATGTTAATATGCCTCGACTAGCCAGTACAACATGGTGGATGGTGGAAACTCATCTTGAATCTTCACCTATTCATTTTTGAACATGTGATAGTGATTCCTCACCACCAAAAATACGATTTTTTTTTATTAATCCCAAGCGACCCCATACATAACACCAAAAACATCAAAACAAAACAAAAGCATAACCAAACGCGGACCCCCCTACGGAGGGCGAAAATAATGTAGTCCTAGTGCATCTCCCCTAATCAGATTGACCCCCTCAGGTCTAATTGGCAAGGCGTTATCCACCCAAACTGAAATATCCCCCGGGGCTGCAATAGAGGCAAAGTAGTCCGCAACCTTGTTCCCTTCCCGCCAGGTATGAGTAACCCTTATGTCGTTCCCCATAATCGCCCTGCACTGTCTGATAGTATAAGAAATCCTCCACGGCATCGTACCCTGTCCATGTAACGCATCATGTATAATCTTCGAGTCAGTCTCTATTTGCTCCACCATCAGGCCTTTGTCCAGACACACAGATATCCCTGAAAGGACCGCTAGGGCCTCTGCCTGCACCGAGCTCCCCCTCCCGTAGTGCACAGCGAAAGCCATCAACACACTACCACTGCCGTCTCGAAGCACCCCACCACCACGCATATTCCCTCCCGCGCATGCCCCATCGACATTCAGCTTCAGACCGCCCACTGGAGGAAACCATCGAACCCACGACCCCCGCCTCCTGGAAGTCTCCTCCCCACCTCTCATTATGAATAAGTGATCATCTTATCATACCCCCACCTATACCTTCAGAGTCAATCACTAGAAGGACCTAAACTGACTCGTGAAACTATGTGAATTGTATAGTTCACAAATTGGATTTTAATTGAACCATTCCACTAGTACTCCATCTCAGAAGGTCTGTATATATGACCACTACTAACCTATCCATATACCATCATATGTTATCAACCCTTTCAGTAGGGGAATGGGTGAATGGTCAATATATCAACCTATCTGACCCTGATCAATACATCAATCAAACCCAACGTGAATGGAATGATCCCTTTGATGTCTAGAATATATAGCTATATTTTCATATATAGTGGGAGGATAGGGTTCCAATATTCATAACAACCCATTTTTTAGACACCCAACTGTATAGAATATTGGGTGACCTACACACATGCAATGACTTATTACCCTCACTAATATGTTGGAACACCTTATACTGATTCTCCAGCACCAAGAACACCAGATTGATCCACTGTCCCATTTCTAGAAATTACTCCATGATTAACATTATATTATATTCCCCCATGTGTGCATATCTTATCATAATCATCCATACAATGTGGAGTTTCATAATTAATTCAGCTATCCTAATTGTTGTTCGATTCTCTATCATGATAACATACCCCAAAATAAACCACTAGATATTATCTATGATATGCTAGATGGAACCTTCACTTCCTCACTGAACTCCTCTCATATAGTTATGTGTAATTTTTTCCTAGTCATGGGTAGATCATTCCCCTCGACCAGCACCACTATTAGTAAGTTTGGGAAATATCCAAATCATTAACTAAAGTGAACATCCATTTTCACATACTTATTTTTATCTATTCATGGAATCAGAACCACATGCAGCTTTTATAGATGAAGAATTTTATATTTATCCTCAAATAAATTCTCCATATAGAGAAACTAAATGTACATGGCACCTAGAATCATTATTTTAGAAATTTGATGGAGGTCCAAAAGACTGATGTTGAACTCCCCATGATGAAGATCAAATGTGTTTGTGTCTGGTGACAATTAGCTCAGTAGTTCTAGCATAATAAACCATAGTTGGAAGACATGGAACTGGGAAGCCCATGTTGCTTCATAGATACCCACTCGTCTTAGCATTATCCCAAACTCTTCATGGGATGCAGATACCCAGTAGGCCCAGGCCCATTCTTCTGTAAATTTTCTACCTTGGCGTTGATCCAAACCATATGTACACTCTTTCTCTGGGTTCTCTAGCCATGGCTTGATGATGGTCCTATATTCTGGTAGATATTTACCTTCCTCCAATGGTCTCCCTTATATGTTATTTAGGGGGGGGGGTTGTATAGGCATTTCACTATGGAATGAGAATTATCTTTCTATACATATTTTTATATAGCTCGATACCATTGATACTACTTCAGTACTCCCCTAAACCAGTAAGCTCGTTCATCCCTACAAGAAGGCCTGACGAAGAAACCATCTTTAAACTGAAGATTTACATTGCCTACCGATTTTAGGTGGGTGGTCCTTCTGTAATTCTAATAATATTCCCATTAGTGATTCATTTTCTAGATATCTCTAGACATACTCGCCAATCATGATATTATTTGTCATATCTTATATCTGGGCCACATATGTAGGGACCACCAATATAGATTTCTGGATGGCCATTTCATATGGGACCAAGATTATTTTTAAGCCTTGTTCATAGAGTTGTTTTGAGAATACTTTTCATGGAGCACCAATTTGAGGAGACTAATCATACTATACTCGAGTGGTGAAGTAGTGACATATCATGATGCCTGGATCTCTAAGTACCATTCACGAAGAAAATGTATGAAGATACCAAGTAGATGAGGTGAATTCATGGGGATGATAGATTCCGGAAAATAGAGCTCAAGTAATGTTTTTCAAAGAGATCTAGTATGGATAATTGGCCCACCGCGCACTATTTATAAGAGGTAGCTAACCTTGCTTCTTGGTGGCCTTTGCGCCCCATAGATTCACGATGACCCCACTATCAAGACTTTTTGAAACCCATCATCAGGATAAATCATCATGTTCAGTGTTTTTTTAATTGAACCGTAGAATATGGCCATTCTTTTCCCATGGGTCCCCTTTTGAGGGGGGGGGGGGTCATTTTATGGCCCTATAATTCATTCCATTTGATAAGTTAGGGAAGTAAAAAACCATGTTTTGATGAAATTCATGTTCCAAGAGCACAAAAATAATCAAAAGTGTCTTCTTCATAAATATATTATATGAATTACCTCATCAATACAAATATTCAACATGCTTCCAAAACTCTAGAAAGTATGACACCCTCTGCGACCACACCAAAAAAAAGTGATGGCCTACTTTGTGATTCAGATAGATCCTCCCTTGTTTGTTATGCCAATTTGTCCTTTTTGGTTCCCCTATAAGAATCATGAGCCCCTATATCCTATAAATATCTTTCTCATCCCCCCCCCCCAATTTTAACCCCACCTTTAACATTAGATCTCCCATTCATGAAGCTCTCACGAACTATGAACCATCGCAAAAAATAGATCTTCCAAGGTACATAAGAATCGGGATATATCCATTTCCTTGGTCCTATTTAACCATGCTTAAGGTATGGATGCATTTCTTGAAGTCTTATGCCTTTTGTGAAGGATGTATAACATTTGGGTTACTCGATGATTTGAGGAGAATTAATCCATCATGAAGCACTCTTCCATTGATAAAGAACTCCATGCAAAGGGGAGGGACTCTATGATTCAAAAATATAATTCTATCATGAAACCATGATTCTTAGAAAAGTATTTAAGTTTTTCAATGACTCTATATGAAATTACCCTTGATTTTCGAGGTCCTACTCAATGCAACCCTCCCAGATTATACATAGCAACTTCTAGGTCCCATTTGTAGTGTCCCCTATTGTGTTTCCCTAACAATTTATTATTGGAATAACTATGCTAAACATCATTGTTTTTTAATATAGGTACATAGTCGTGGTCCTCATGATCGATCATTAATATACACCACTCTTATCTGGAATTGATGATGTATTTACTTTACTATTTTTGTGGGTAATAGTTATGTATGACCAAGCGGTGAAGAGCGATCCCTCCCCATACGAGCTTCAAAACATTAAACTACTAATCTCTATCATCCTCAGCATATGATGTTAAACTTTACTCTCACCCCAGGAAATGCACATTGGGCAACACACCTTGAGAATTATCTATTACCACTTTTTTATATGGGAGTGATGTAATTTTACCCTCTTCACATGGAATAATATTTCCTTGGGAATCTTACATGCATAATCCCCAGACCATTGCTCACTGATTCAACTTTTGCGATGTGGCCGTATGTTCTACTACCTCCTGTTTCTTCCCTCACATAGAGCATGAATCATGTGGACATAGTGGTTAGTAGTGATCATGAAACCCTTCTTCCAGGAATCCATAATAGAGTAAACCAAAATCCCCTACATTCTGAACTATGAAGGTTTTGATCCCATTCTTCTAAACATGTAACACAGAAAGACTCCTCGAGCTTCAATCCCAACCACTCAAAAATTCAGTTAATCCCTTTTATGGATGGACCCTTATGATGAACAATCATACATTTATGTGACTCATCCCCCTAGATAAATCTCTATAAGGTTTTATAATCCATCCACCATCACATATTTTAACCATCATCCATGGTTATTTTACCCTGGGGTACCACATCCTAGTAAGATCATAACATTCAATCACATCCCTAGAATTCCATTTGGGCATCCCCTCTAGGTGTCCTAGACACTCTAAACATGTCTCCATGAAGCTATCCATGCATAATATAGAGTATGTATCTAGTCACCAAACCATTCTTAATCCCCCACATGTCTCCAGGTATCTTTCCATGTTTAAGACCTGATTCAATGCCCCTTTACTGAACTACATGGAATTTGATCCATGTATTATACACAGGCTTTGTTGGAAGCCTTTTTTAGGTTCAATCCCATCAACCATTCCTATGCTTGTATTTTCCTCTAGTCTCAATGTCTTAGGAGGATCATACTCCAGCCTCGAGGTTCTACATTTTTCGGGTTCCCATCAAGGCACTCCATTTTCGTCGACTGCCTTATTAGGTGAACCATCTCCCCATATAAGAATCATGGATTTATAAATAAGTTTTCCAAAATAATTATATAGTAATACACGATGAGGTTAATCCCATCACACCTCACCTTCCATAAATTTTATTCATCGTATCTCTTACACTTCATCCATATCCATCCTTATTCTTACCTGAGGCACCACATCTCTATGATATCACACCATTCATTTGGCAATCTCAATGCGTAAGCCCTGTTCACCCCTTTAATTATTGAAATAGCACTGTAATATTAACCATGGATAATCCCCATACAATCCATAATATTCAAACCAAGGTATATCCTCTTGTGAAGGTAATCTACCCATGTTTATGCCATGATTCAGTCATCCTTTTGAGTTATGTGGAGTTTGATCCCTATCTTCTATTTGGGTTCGTATTAAGACTTTCTGAGGTTCAATGCCACCCAATGGAAAATATTTTCCCCCATAATGTTTGGATGAACATTTTTTATCCTCTCTCAATGGTGTATCGACGAGCCTTCATTGTATGACACATTCAATTTATGAGATGCACCATCCAGGCTGCACTCTACTTAGGCATTCTGATTCATCCATCTGATAAACCTTCAAGGTATTCCATACTAAGGGTAAACCTATTTGATCCATCTCTATAGGATGTTATGATTGATATAAACCTATCTATTTAATACATTAAACTCATATCTTACCCATAGTTAAATATGGGATTCCAGAGGAAACCATCAGAAGACATTCCTTTGGAATAAGATGCCTTGTGATCGCTATAGGATGCCTCATGCTCCACACCCTTGAGAAGACCACTTATGAGGAAGAAAACAGTTGTTCAAATGATCCAGTTCCAAGATGTGCCATTAATTATCAATGTGAATACTCTACTAACTGAAGGTCCCTGCCCATAATATACCCCTTTGAATGTCTAGATAGAAGTAGTATAATTAAGTATCATCCATAAAGAGATTACATTGTGAATGAGTTTCATGATCTATGAATCGAATTTATGAGGGATACACAAACTAAATGAATATTTACATGGAGGAATACATAGAAGGGGTTACTAACATATTATCATCGAAATTTTATCAAGTTGAATATATCACTGAAAAAATTATGAATATCACCCGCCTTTGGAAAGCAGGGATGCGGGGCACAATGTCACCTGCCAGCGAACTAATAGGGGAACCCCACCAGAATGAATCAAAATCAATGTTCAGAAAAAATAAATAACTTACAATGTGTATAATATAATATTATTTAACCATATTATTGTTTTATTACCATCCTTAAAAGGGGTAGTGTAAAATGAAAAAAACATCATCCATGGTGATGGAAAATCAACACACCACGACTGATATTTTAATTTTTATAATAAAGGAAAGGGGGGAGAGGTTTGAAGATTATTCATTACATTATCATAATAATAATATATTATATAAAAGATACATTAGTTCTCATTCTACTTGGATATGTGTATGTGAGAATAGGATAAAAAATAAATGAAATTTAAAGAAAAAAAATAGGATTTTACACCATGAATTTAACATCCTTGAGTACCTCCTTAAGGAAAAAGGTAAGTTATTTATAAGAGACCATGTGATTATAGATATGTGGGAAGTTCTTGCATATATTATTAGGAAACAATTGGATAGAATTCATGTCATGGAATGTGTGAGGAGAAGAGCTAGTGAGAGGTGGTTTTAATAGTGGAGGAGAGGTGTGTTTTCTCAATATCTTATTCATCAGATTGTTATTTTTTCACAAGACTATGAATTGTTTGAACCTTACAATTAAATATATTAAAATAATAAAATAACGTTTGAGAATTAGTGTAAAAATTATCTATACATCATCAATTAATAAAAAATTCATGTATTTAGCTTTTATCGAAAATTATCGTATTTTAATATTCACCAAAGTTCAATTATATTAAAAAAAATACACACGCCATTTATTGAAATGTACATTTAAAAAATGAACACCATTTTATTAAAATTATATGATAAATAAAATAAATAAATTTTATAGTCAATATAATCTTTTACTTAGGAAAGACTGATTTTAAAAGTATAACTTCTTTTATAACATTTGGAAAAATTACTTATGGAATCACAAAATAATATTTTATTCATTATATAATTTAATGATAATTCATGAATCTATTTTAAGAAAATAAAATTTATTTTAAATAATTATATTAATTATATAATTATAAATAATCATTAATGATTTATTAAAATTCCATCAATTAATTAATATTTTTAATAATAGTTATTTGCTGAAACCATGATATAATTATATCATATTATCATTTATTAATTTTATAATTTTATTTATAATTTCATAGATCATGTTACTATTATATTGTCTAAATTACTATTCTGAGGGGCCATGTTACTATTCCAAGGGTGAGGTAACTATTCCATCAGGATAGGTTCCTTGGTTTTTTGAAATGACACTTATTTCAATAATTCATCATTTATAAAGTTTGTATTGATTTATAAAATTTATTTTATGTAGTTTATAATATATGAATTATTTATAAGAATATAATTTCAATTGAATTTTTTGTTGGTAGTTACATTCTTCCCTATTATAAATTTTTTCCCTTGAAATTTCATTTTACAAACTGTGGTGAAATTAGTTGAGGGTACTCCTCCCTCACTAATTCTTAGAGTTCCCATGTTTCCTTCTTGTACTTTTGGTTTTACAATAGTATATTGACCATGTGAGTAGATTTATTGTGCATGAATTTATCTCTACAGTCCAGGATCATCATAGGGTTCTCCTCATAAGAGAGGTTCTTTTGCAATTATACAAACTATGGATTTTTTTTAAAAATCACCTATAGATTTAGTACATGTATGAAATCTGGTATGTACTTACTCAGTAGGGATACATGGAATATGTCATGTACATGCGTCATGTTTGGAGGAAGATCTAGTAGAAAGGCCAAAACTCCAACATAATCAAGAATCACTTTGGGGATGAAATCAACTGGACTCATCTTCCTTTTCTTCTAATGTCACGTGATCCAATTCCATGTATATAAGAGGAGTAATACCTTGTCTTTAGCCTTAAACTATAGATCATGTTAATTATTTTCTACACAGATATTATGTTGAAATTTCGATTCCTTAAGGTTTTGTTGAATTTTTTTAACATTTTTCTACCATTTCATTGATAATTACGGGTTTTGGCTTCATATGATCACAGACTTCATCCCAAAATTATTCACATATGAATATTTTCCCATAGAGGGCATCATTTGGTTCCATTTTAATGATAGAGTGGATACTTTTCTTGTAAGAGAACATGACTCGATGTAGATGTTGGTCCCATCCTCCTTTAAAGTCCATTTTACATTCTAGAAACATGTATTCCTCCTTACGAATAGTATTTTCTAATTGGCCATCCATTTGAGGATGATAAGACACACTAATGTTCACCTCCTTGCTAATAGCATGTTGTATACTTCTTAGAACATGGTGGTGAATTTCATATCTTGACCAGATACAGTTTATAGTGGTACTCCTAGTATCCTTACCACTACTATAATGTATTTCAGTGAAATCTGATCCAGTGATAAGCCCTCAGAAATAATGATAAAGTGATCTATCCTTTTAAGAGATCAACTAAAACACATATAGAATTGTTTTCTTGATATTTCTTCAGATGTATGATGAAAATTTCCATGGTGATATTTTTCAAATTACATGTTGGTATGGGTAATGGTTATATCATCCCCTTAGTCTTTTTTCCTTTTAGACTTCTCTTTCTGATATATTATCACTTCGATGTATTTTTAGTAATCTCATTCTTCATATTATCCCACAAGTATTTCTATCATATATCTTGTTACAACATTTTTATCCCTAGGGGAATAGAGAAGGTTGAGATATGTACATCATTTGGAATATCATACATTATCAATGGATTATATGGTACCCATTTTCATGACATAAATCATACAATTCCTTCCACATAAATTTTAAAATATCAGGATTTACCCTTTCTCATAGAATCCACATTATTCATAATTTCCGCATCATCTCTTTGAGTATCCTTTATTTTCTCCATGAAAGATAGTTTATGAATCATTTGAGAAAGGATTGGAAATATTCTATCTTTAAAGATTAAAATTTCTATCATTTGTATATCTATGAATATTGTATCCTTCTCAATTCTCATCATTGATAATGTTTTTGGGTCCTTTTTACTTAGAGCATCTAGCACATTACATGATTTTCCAGGATGTTAGTGGATTTAGAAATCATAATCCCAGATGAGATATAGTAATCTTGACTAGTGAATATTAATCAAAATTTATGTGAATATATATTCTAGGCTCTTGTGATCAATATATTTTTCACATATCTCCCCATAGATATCTTGCATCCATATTTTCAATGCAATGATCACATCTTCCAACTCCAGGTCATGTGTGGGACCATTTTATTCATGAAATTTTAACTGACATGAGGCGTATTATTTCACTCTATAATTTTGAATTAGTAAAAAACCTGATCAATTGTTTTAATAATCTATGTATACCTCAACGAGTTACTCACTTTACGGTAGTGTGATTACTGGCATGATAATAAGCCTTTTTTTACTCTTTGACGTAATCTTCAAATTCACTTGTTTGGAAAAAAATTTCCCATCAAAGTCATCCTAGTTAGTGGGTTATAAAATCCTGATAATTTATACAGAAATTGATTATAATACATAGCTAGACTATAGAAACTAGGTGTCTCTATTAAAGATATTGTATTGGGCCACTCATTGATTGACTTTGTCTTACATGGGGCAAGAAATATTCCTTTCTTGGTGACAACATGCCCATGAATGATACATCCTCCTCCATAACTCATATTTTATAATATTTTCATAAATTTTTCCCCTTAACATATTCTTTATAATAGTATTAAAATACTCCTCATTGTCTTCATTTTGTTTAGTGTATATCAGAATATCATCAATAAAGACTACCACAAATTTGTTGAGACAATCTCTAAATATTCTATTAATTAGGCCCATGGTTATTTTTGGAGCATTAGTTAGTCCAAAGGGAATCACTATGAGTTCATAGTGTCCATAACTCATTTTAAAGGTAATATTGAAGATATATTCCTTCCTTTCAAATAATCGGTTTTTCCTGAGCGAAGTTCCCCCTTATTGAAATACATGGACGCATGCAATTCATCAAACAATTCATCTATCCATGGGATGAGGTACTTGTTCTATATCATGATTTTGTTGAGAACATGATAATAAATGAATATGTGGTTTGATCCATACAATTTCTTGTTGAAGAGGATAAGTGCCCGTCATATTAAATCACTCGAGTATATAAAGCCCTTATTCATATTCTCTTGTAACTACTTCTTCAGTTCCTCTAACTCATTGGTGTCTATTTTATAAGGTGTATTTGATATAGGTATATATATTGGAACAACTTCCATTAATAATTGGACCAATTGTCCAGGAGTAAGTCTATGAATGTTCTTAGGGAACACATCACTATAGTCCATTATAGAAGGAATGTATTCAATCACGATTCTCTCTTTTTCTCAAATGTTTTAGATATATATTCTTTCTCATATGGTAATAAAATCCACACTTGAGACAATTATTTTGAATGAGATTCATCTTCCTCCATAAACGTGTACATAATTAAAATATTTCTTAGGATTTGAACAGTTATCTCTATTTCTTGATAGTTGATGTTATCTTTTTACAAATATTGTCAATCTATGCCCAAAGTAGAATAAAACTCCACCAAATGATATAAGACAATATTTTCTAGGATGTTAATTCAAAAAAAATTATTAAGGATTGAGTGTTATACTTTTTATGTAATAAATTCTTAATTTATGATTCTCATAGATAACTCATACTACATATTTTGAGGTGGGTTTTAAATAGTTCTACTAAACATATAATATATTAATGAATGTGTAGAACCATAATAAAATAGAATGTTATATATTATTGATTGAATAACTAGTGTACTTATCACCACGTTATTTTTGAGATCCACCTTAGTAGTAGTGATGACATAAGCTTTCCCTTCCTCCTTATTCTTTGGTGGATTCTAATGCTGATTACCCTCATGTAATCATGGTTTAGTGAACTAGCCTGCATATTTACCTTACTCCCTATAGGAGAAGCATTGATCTATGAGTGGTTCTACCCTTTCCTCCACCATATTGTCCACCTTTCTCACATCTATTCAACATTCAAGATCATGGTGGCGTTTTCTCCCACATTGTAAGAATTTACCCATCACATTGAGTAACTTACCATGATTATTCTCCCAGTATTATTGAAATATGAGTGGATGATTTTTCTTTCCACCTTTGTCACTAGATCCCCCAGTTTGAGAGTATATATTTCTTTTTCTACCACTATATCAATGGAAAATTTCTCCAAACTCCATCTCCAATTTGAGAGAACATCAAAAAAAATTATTTATAACTCCAAATGTCTTAAATGTATAGAGCCTTTTTATGGTTTGGTTTTAATACACTAAATAATATATCTATTTTTCTATAATTGTTAATAAAAAACCCATTGAAATACTTTGAAATCTTTGTGAAATTAGATTCATAATACATGACAGATTCACCTTCATTTTTATTCAACTCTATAAATTCTCCCTCCACATTTTAATGATGATTTTTAGGGAAATACTTATTAATAAATATTTCCTTAATGTAATCCCACACTATATCTTCAAATTCATCCTTAGGGTTTGTGTTTTTATTAAACTCCATTCGTTTATTATCATCTCAATATAAATAATATAAGGCCATATAAACCTTCTCCATCTCAGAATAGTGAATCTTATAAAATATCTTCTCCATTGAGTAGATCCACTATTACATGACTAGTTGATCATATGTTCATCAAAACATCGGTGTTTTTTGTGGCATAAAATACTTGATATCCTATTTATCCCTCTTAGGTGACGTAGGATGTTCCATATTTTTCAGTTTATTGTTCATGGCCTGAGACAGATGGGTAAGAATCACCATTTATTTTTTATCCTCATATCCCAAGATATTTGTCATTTAATTTGAAAAATCACTTTATTTGCCCTCATACATGTCATTGACCTAGTTTCTCATAGTTCCCGCAATATTCTAAAATAAAATAGTTAATGATTTTATGAATCAATAATTAATTCATTTGTGGAATTAAATTTAATTTCATATCATGTGGGATCCGAATTCTTACCGTTTTATATAACAAAATATTCTTTAGTGCTTTCATATACATAGTCTCATAATATGTTTTTTCACAAAGGATCTCTAATCATAATTTCCAAATTAACTAAACAATGCTCTAATACCCAAAATAGAGACCCTGATTTTTGTTATATGACAAATACATTATTTTAAAGATAAAAAACATAACAATACTAGAAAACTAGCACCCAAGGTTTAGTGTATTGGGAAAATCAGGACAATAAAAAACATTTACATAATAAAGAATAAAAATTATTTAATTCATTATTCTCTAGATTCTTATGGGCCATCATTTTATGGTTAGTACATGTATTCACCTAAGGTTATGAATCCAATTAAGGGGTGAGCAAAAATACTAGTATGAGGATGAATAAGAGATATAAAACATGGGTGAGAACTAACATCATCATCATAACAAAAGATAATGATCATCACCGCAATCATGAGTGAAAGCATTATATAAGGAAAGTAATTTAGCAATTCATAAAAATGAAACATCATGTCTTAGTGGTCAAATACCACACATAGTGTTGAACAAAGCTAGTTTTATATTCATGGATAACATATGTGAATAATCATAAATTCATAATTTTGAAAAAATATATAATCATTTGCATAAATATTTCACATTATAATATGTGATACATCATATTACCCAATTATTTGGAGGGATGTATAAATTTGGGGGCACCCGTCGTGTCCTAACATTTACATATTCACAGAATCCACAGAGAACATATATCAATTGTTAATGTAAAAAACCCATGTAAAATATTGGGATTCATTTCATAGAGAATAAATTCATGAATAATATATGGATTTCCCAAAAATAAAGAGGGAATAAAATTCATAGAATAAATCTTGGGTGAAGTGGAAATAATCTCAAAAAAAATAAAATATGTGTTTTATGAAAGAAGGTTTCTTTTGAAAAAATATTTTCATTTCACATAAAACAACATTATAAAAATTTATATCCAAAAAAATAAAATGTATGGAAAAAATAAATTACCTTAAAGGAACATCAATATTGAAAAACTAGGGATATGTGGATAACCCAAGGAAATGGAATTGGGTTAGAGAATTACCTTAACTTATGTCTGAGTGATTTCATCACATTAATATCCAGTATAATCAAATTAAATTAAATAATTAATAAATCCAAAACCTTATTTTAATTTTTTTATTCATTATATTTTTATTATGTTCGTTTATGGTAATTGTGATGAGTTATAGAGTATAATTCCAGTGCTCCGAGAGTGTTGGTTTTCATAGTTTTCATGATCAGTTTGCTGGTTTATAATTATGAAAGTTCATGTAAAATGAGAATGATTGCCAAGAATTGAAATTATAAGTTATAAATTAATATACATAAGTTTAAATGGTCTTATATATTATTTGGTTATTGGTATTAGGATGATTTATTACATAGAAGGATTATGAAAATGATTTAATTTATTGGGTTGATTTTCTGAAAATTATGAAATCATATCATAATGTTTATATACATAGGTTCCAAAACATTATATATATTATCATATATAAAAAAAATATTATATAATAATCCTTGATGGGGGTAGTGGAAAATAAAGATGTATCATCCTTGGTGGTGGTAAATCGACACACCACATATGATATTTTCATTTTTAGAATAAAAGGAATGGGGTAGTGGTTTGAAGATAAATTGATCAATTAACATAATATAATTACAATATATAAAATATAAATAGAGATATCATGAATATTGGATAATTTGAGGTGTGGATAAGATAATAAAATAAATGAAATTAAAATGAAATTACAGGAAAATGAAAGAGGATTTTACCTCTTGAATTTCTCTTCATTTAGATCCTCTTCAAGGAAAATTGTTATGTTTTTAGATGAGAAAAATGGATCATGTATAAGTGTATTAGTTATTAATTATAAATGATTCATGTTTTAGATGGAATGAGGAAAAGAGTTGGTGAGGGGTGGTATTAATAAGGGAATAGTGGCATGTTTTCTCATTATTTTATTCAGTAGTTTATTATTTTAGCTCAATACTATAAATATTTTTTACCTTGAATCTAATTATAATAAAATAATTATGGAGATATATATATTTTGGTCTTAAAATTACGTCAACCATGATTCAAAAATTCATGTATTTAACTTTTATTGTAAATTATCCTATTTTACAATTCACCAAAAATTTGTGTCTTTTAGAAAAATCCCTAAAATTCACTGTAACTATATTTCAACAAGTAGAATTCCAAAATGAACTCCATTTAATGAAAATAGTTTTCTAAACAAGATAATTTTGATATTAAATTAAAATAATCTTGTAATGGAAAATAATGATTCCAAAATTATAACTGATTTTATAACAATTTGAAAAAAATAATTACGGTTCATTAAAATTATCCAATAATAATATGAATAAAAATCAATTTCTTAAAATATTTTATGAAAATAAATTGTATTTTAAATAATTATTTTAATTATGAAATTACCAATAAAAATTTATTTTTAAAAGATATAATAACACATAATTAATAATTTATAATATGTGTATTTACATATATCATGATATAATTACATCATATTATAATTTATAAGATTGCAAAATTTTATTTATACTTTCATAGATCAGGTTACTATTCTATTAGACATATTACTATTCCTACTAGTAATGTTACTATTCCAAGGGCTAGATAAATATTCCATTGAGATAGTTTACCTTGATTTAAATAAATACCTTTTATTACATTCATTCTTGATTTATAAATATTGTATTGTGTTACTGAAGTTATTTAATGTGGCTTATACAATATTAAATAATTATAATATGGGAATTTTGTTTGATAAAATTTTGGGCCGTTACACTGTTAACCCAAACTGTAATTTCGTAAAAGTGGTGATTTTGTACCATTATAGATATTTAGTGGTTTCATGTAATCATAATTAATTTTCTTGAAAATATTATGCTAGTGTGGATATAATAGGTGGTGATATAGTTCTACTCGAGCCTCCTCCCCTAATCGTTGGTGAGCTAAGCGGTGGGCAATCATTGCAATGGATCTACCCACTTTTCAATGGGGTTACAACACTAAACTTTCTTATTGGTTTAGTGTAATTAGGGTACAATATTTTTTTATCTAGTGTTTATTATCTTTATTCATAATTTATTACATTTTTTATGCATGCGAATGATTGTTTTAAAATTTTAACCAATCAGTATGAAATTTTTAATGTGTGACTGATATTGTTCTGATTAAAAACCCATGAATCCATTTATTCCCAAAAAAATTACATTTAAACTTTATTTATAATATATTATACAAGGAAATAATTTTTAACTGGGGATAAATGATTTTTTTTCAATATTATATTTTACTTGTTTCAAAATCAATGCTTATAGGGGACCTGAGATTCTGTTTATCCTCAAAAAATTATTACTCTAAAGAAAAATGAATTTTTTAAAACTATTAATAGGACACAAATCATTGTGAAATTGATATATTTACTTTATTCTATTTCAATAATCCCTACTTTGGTTTGTCAGAAATTAAACAGACTATATTATGTCATTTTCTATTATAACATCAATCAAAACCCCTTTGTCTTCAATTTCCAATGGAAAACCTTATTGATAATTAAAAAATTAAACCATTAAAACTCCATTATTTATTACCCAATATCATTATTACACTACATTTAATCATTAAAAATAAAAATAATTTTATTTAAATGGCATAAAATTAAAATTTAATGCCATTTTGGGGGACCATATCTTATTTTTGTCCTATTATTTTGATAAAATCTTTTAGTACATTGTAAATATATCTATTTTTATGTTATATTTTTATAAATAATATTTTTTAAAAAATATATTTTCTATTTAGCTTCTTTTTATGATGTTTTTTTCTCTATGAGAACTTCATTTTTCCGAACCTGAATGATAGAGAATCCAACATTAGTGACATAGAGATAACCAAAATACACCTTTTAATGAGGGAAAAAAACCCCTAAAAACATATAAACCCATATTATTTTAAAAATAAAGTCAAATATACTATATATTAAACAATAATGTCTAAAATAACAATACATTAAAATAGATAACTTTTCTTAATGTCGATATTCGACATGAAAATACAAATACGAGGTTAAGTAATAAAATTAAAAAAAATATCCACTCTAAATAACTTATTTATAAAATACCATATAATTATCTTATAATAACCTCATAAACACATACTTAAATTCCAAATTTTAGAATATACACTAAAACCCTAAAAATATATATATTTAGAACTTTAAAACAAAAGGCGTTTTCACTTATCTTTACAAAACATTACAAATGATTGAATCTATTATGTTAATTCCCCAATTAGAGGCTTCATAGATATAAAATGATTTTTTCTTAAAATACCATCCTAAACCCTTGAGTTTCCATACAAAGAAATGAAATATATGGAGTTATATGATCTCAATGGAAAGCAATTCATGAATACTAGGAAGAAATTTAATGGTTATGTATAAGTTGTTCATACAACTAACTAATCAATAAAATTTTAATATAATATTTTTATTATGGTTTAATTCCCATGTATAATAATTTGAATGATGCAACCACATTTTTAACTCTATTATTAAGGAAACCAATAACTTAAATGACCCTAATAAAAACATGGTACACAATAGATAATAATTTGGTTAGAGGTCTAGCCTACCCAATAGAAGATTCCATGAGGAGAAAATTATTGAATTTCAGAATAAGGGTGATATGAATTATGAAGAGATATGTACACTACTTTAAAAAAATACCTCCTCAATAGAAATCATAACCACCTCCTCCATTTCATTATAGTATCATTATCACTAACACCTATTATTCAAATAATTACCCTCAATTGAGATACCCTTCTAAAAGTTCAGAGAAAATATTCTCAGGCCACACATATAACTAGAAAATTAGACTAGTACCATATTATCTATTCAAATATAGTGGGAAATATTATTAATACTATAGTACAATGGGTTTTTAAACCTGTTGTAACATTAATTGAACAAAAAAGTGAAGGGGATTCATCCTACACCACAACTTAAAAATCCACAAACACAACAATGGAATTTCCAATGACCACCTATAAACACCATGAAAAACCCCAAATACCTATCAATAATAATGGCCTAAAATTACAACAAATTCATTAAAATAACTGAATTTTTCATATAGTAAATAAAATATAAATAAAGACAACTTACCAACTCTTTGAGTACAATCCAATGCCAAGGGTGAGGTAAAATATCTTCTCACACACTAATAAACTATATGGTAAACGGAAATGTATGTACCATCAACATTAATAGTGGTTCAAAACATAAATGTAAAATAAATCCATCAATATATTGAGCCCATCGTGAAGAAACATCCATTCAAACAACCATTAAATACCTAAATAATGAAATTCCTTTCCATGAGTGAAGTCACATAAAAGAAACGGAAATGAAAATTGGTGAATCCAATATCCAAAAACTCAAATTCCATTTTTTATTGGATAACCAATAGATAAACAACTAAAGAAACATGACATGATAGTAATATATTAGAAACATTCAAAAAAGTGTAAGATATAATTCCAATTGATGGTTTTTAAATAAAATTACACAATATTACAACTTTATAAAGTATATCTGTACACATAGAAGGAAACATATAGGTGACGAAAATGTGATCATAGGGAAGAAAAACTCTACATTGGCCTGCCATTATTATCCCACAAAATGTAATGATCCTATAACATTTATTATTCCATGATCTATATGAGAGTATTCGATTATTTTAGTTCCAGGATTAATTTCTGTGCCGTTATATATGTTATACCTCACTCCATTTAATCTTAATTATTGGTTAAAATGATTAATCCTACTGGAATAGCTATCTAATGGCACAACCCATCCCCTGAGGCATGTGTTGTGACATACCCCATGCCTGCCTCACAAAGGACAGGGGTTGGAAATTAGTGCTGAAGGCGTAAACCTGCAAATGGGAGGCATGTTCCTATGTATCAGGACACACTCACACAATCATGGTCCAAATCCAGAAAAGTAGACATGGATGAAACTAACCACTATGTAAAATTACAAACTTTAGGTAAAATGGGCCAAAATACAAACCCAACAATAGTTAAACAGAAAACCAGAACATACTAGGAAAACTCTAAAAGCCATCCACTAAAAACCACTCTTGATGTGAATGTGTAGAGTTGCTACTAAAAGACATACAAGTA
Organism: Viscum album; assembly: GCA_963277665.1. Taxonomy (NCBI): domain Eukaryota; kingdom Viridiplantae; phylum Streptophyta; class Magnoliopsida; order Santalales; family Viscaceae; genus Viscum; species Viscum album. The sequence goes on along the minus strand of OY728119.1, from coordinate 761,073,627 downwards.
TGCCCCACCTGCCTAGTCTCACTGAGAACTACAAGGTCTTGGGCCATCGGGCCCTCTATCAAGGTAGGTATCATCTTCACTAGGCACAACACATTTGGGTGAAGCCCATGTAGGGGTGAGTAAAAAAATAATCATAAGGGACCCCAAACAAACAAGGAATGACCACAAAGCAATCCCCAAGAAAACCATGAAGTATGATCACAAAACACAATCACAAAGTATGATATATAATACAAGGTATAATTTATAGTAGAAATGTAGGACCATTCATTATATCATCAAACACCAGGGGCTGCTAAAGAACCCCTCCATAATGAGTACTGTAGGCCTATATGGTCACACAGAAGACACTTCCCACTATCCTTGGACTGTTTTGGTACTCATCCTTGAAAAGTACTATGGGGATTATAGGTCACATAGAAATATCCCCCCCCCCATGGGCATGTCGAGTCATATAGAAGCCACTAACCACTTTGGCCATAGTGAGTTACTCCTCTTGTCGAGTATCGTGGGTCTGTCAGGACAAACAGATCTTCTCCCCGCCGTTGGCCTTCCAGGTCACATAGAATATTCTTCCCACTGGGACATCATAGTTAATCCACATAGGGTTTTCTATCAGCAATATTTATGTCTTAATCTTACCACATGGTTTCCACATATAATTCACTTTTTTCAGGAGAACTGATCCTCCCAACATTCATTGATTTTCATCTTCCCTTAAATCATCCATAGAGTATTCCAATAGATATGCCTTATTGTGGGGGTTTTAACTCCACAAACGGCTTGTCAAATGGATGTCCCTTTATAAAGATGTAGATTTGTTTTCTAAAAAATGTCGGTTGTCTTCTGAACTGGTCTGATCCGGTCATACCGAACCGACATCACCCGGCCTAGGGTCCACTAACCTGACCCAGGTCCTCCGACCTGACATGGACTCATCCCATCATGGGTCTGACCTGCTAGGTCAGCTCACACCTTACCCATTCTACCAGGTCAGGACACAGATAGAAGCTGCATCTGGTTTCCCCTACCCTCTAGGTCATTCGTGTGGTCAACTCCTCTCCTGTGGTCGGTGAATGTGGCCTACCACACACAATGAAACGTGACGCCACATGGGATGTAGAACGTTGCCACGTCTGTGGTGCATCAATATGACAAGGTGGCTAAATCCACCCCACAATAGCTATTTCCACAGAGGCTTGTGGATCTTGAACCACTATTGCAGCCCTAGCCAGCCATGGTGCATTTTCTGGTGCACAATCGTGGTGCACTGTCACCCGTCTACGACTACGAGTGGGTTCTTTTGTAGACCACCAGGTATGCACTTGTGGTTTGTTATTCATGTCTTTTTTTCCTATAGCCACCTAGGAATTTCATATTCCATTTGATGGCCTCGAATCCCCATTGACACCACATCAAAGACACAGTCATGAAGAATGCACAAAAGACTCAAGGCCGAGTGGATTAGGAATTTTTTGTGTTTGATCGCACCCTTTGTATTAAATTTTTTGAAAGCATGGAATAATGATTAGACATTCTATCGCAATTTAATCATGTAGTCCCGGGAAAAACCCCCAAAAGAATTTCCCTCCCACAATAATGAGTGATCTGAAGATCCACCTGTTTGTGGGTTGATCCACTTTCATTGTTTAAAACGAATAGCGCAAAAACCTAAAAAAACCCTTACCTCAAAGATTTTCATCGTTGAATTTTTCCTCCTATGAGGATTCATGTTCTTCCCAAATCTCTAGGAATTTTTCACACTTTTCTACCATTATTTGAGGTGTGTTGACGTCATGAGTGATTCACTGGAATTTTTCATTCATACAGGAGAGTATCATCATAGTATTTTCATCAGTGGAAATTCCACATTTAATTTCCCCAATGTGTTATCTCATTAATAGAGATATGTGTTGATATTTTTTTTAACGCTACGTCACCACATCATTATGATTTTTCATTAATGAAATAGTGTATCTATTTCATTTACATTAACGATTATCATTAAAGGGTCTCATCATCACCTCATCATATCACAACAGTGCTGGGAGGCCCCCACTCAATGGTGACAAAATAAAAATAAAAATGTTATTTTATTATATAAAAAATTGTCCTAAAACTATCTTTTCTAGTTGACCCATGCTGGTCGATTTTATTTCCATTCTAGGAAAATCCCACTATTTTGAGTTCAACAGTGCCCTTAGAATTGGGATCTGAGAGTTAATTTAAAATTTATAAAAACCTTCTCTCACATTTTCTTAAATGAACCAAAAAAGATCAAAATTCTATCCGGACTCACCAAGCCTTGGAATCAGGTTCCATAAATGCCTCTTGTCTAGAAATAAATCTATATAATTAAAAAAAATTACACGGAATTTATTGGGCATTACAATACTCCCCCCATTTTGGGATTCAAATCATCATATACAAAAACAAGGCTGAACAAAGATTTGGTGGTAGTGAGCATGAATCAGAGCTTACCACTCTGATGTCCTCTATTGGAGGTTCTCGTGATACCACCAAAATTGCACTAGAGGAATCGACAACAATGAATGAACCGCTCTTGTAGATCCTCTATCTCTACTAGGAATTATACAAATATCTCCCAATCGTCAATGTCTATATTTCCCCCGTCGATGAAGTGTGATGGATTATACATTTACCTCCTTAGATGTGACATTTCAAAAACATAATGCACATGGTAAATATTTGGGGGAAGAGCAAGGCAGTATGCCACCTCACCAACTCTGATTAGAATCTTAAAATTTCTGATGATCCTTGGAGATAAATTGTCACCTTGGTCAAATCTCTACAAAACCTATTGTGGTGAGACCCAAAAGAACACATGGTCTCCCTCCTTGAACTCCACGAGACTTCGTCTTCTGCCAACATATGATTTCTTCCTAATCTATGTAGTCCTCATCCACTCCTGGATGGTCTACATATTTTCAATGGTAGCTCATACCATCTCTGGACCCATGAGTGCTGAATCTCTTAAGTTTTTCCAGTATAGTGGTCATCTTCTTGGACGCCTATATAGTGCCTCAAATGACGTCATTCCAATGGTGGAATGATAGATTTTATTGTATAAAAACCCCACCAGTGGTAGGTGGTCCTCTAAACAACAACCAAAATGAAGAAAGAAGGAAAAAATCATGTCCTCCAAGGTCTGTATGGTCTGCTCAGTCTAACCATCATTCTGAGGGTGAAAGGTAGTGCTCATGTGTAGTGGATTTCCAAACACCTCGTGCAATCTCTTCCATAAAGGGGATGTAAAAATAGAATCAAGACGTGAGATTATTGTATAAGGAACCCCGGTTAGTCGTACTATCTCATGGATGTAGAGGTGTCCCAAGTCCTCAACTGATCGATTCTCCCAGACGGGAAGTAAGTGAGACAACTTAGTGAGTCAGTCAATGATCACCCAGATAGAATCATATCCCTTGAACATGTATGGTAATCCCACCACAAAGTATATCCAGATACCACCCCCCTTCCACTTTGGTATCTCAAGTGTCTAGGAAATCGTGATAGAACCATAAGTTTAGACTTTACTTGCTGACAAGTGAGGAATCGTGAAATGAACTCTTCCACAGCTTTCTTCATCCATGTCCACAAGTACTGATGTTGGAGGTCCTGGAACATCTTCACCACACTAGGATGTACCACCAATGGGGACATATAAAACTACCTCAACACCTCCACCCACAACATCTGTGGTACTATGGTGTTCCCTCTAATAAATATGACATGCTCCCCAACTACAAAAAATCAATTAGGAGCCTATCCTACGGATAACTGAGCACGTTGGGCCTCGCAGTGAACATCCACAAGTTGTACCTCCTTGACTCACAGTAAGAGTAGTGGAGTGATAGTCTTAAACTAATGGTAATATTATCCATCATCATCCATAAAGGATATCTACATCGCCGAAAACTGGTTCGTCTCCTCACTCATCATCTATATTCCAGATGTCCACCTGAGTGATTCTACCACCACGTTCCTCTTTCTAGGAGTATAGACTATATCAAATTCATAGTATTAGAGGAACTCTATCCATAGACACTATCTCAAGTTCATGTCATTCTATCAGAAGATAAACTTAAGACACTTGTGGTCAGAGTAGATGGTAAACAGTTCACCCATGAAGTAGTGTCTCCATATAATCAAGTAAAAGAACACAACTTATAACTCTAGTTCATGGGTACCATATTTATTCTGATGCTTCATTAACTGAACTAAGATGTAGGTAATCATTACTTGCTCCTACATTAGGACACAACCCAGTCTGGTACCTGATGCATCATAGATCACTACATACCTAATATCCTCTTCTATTAGTCTCCAGTTAGAGGCACTATTCAGTATCCTCCTTTGCTCCTGGAATCTCTGCTTGAACTTCATAGTCTGTATGAAGGGTATTTTCTTATTTCTCATGGACGATAAGGGTTATTTTACTCTGGAAAGGTAGTTTATGAATCCTTGGTAGTATCTATCCAACACTAAGCAACTTCGCACCTCAGTCATTCTCTTAGGTGGCTCCCAAGAAATAACGGCCTCTATCTTCGTTATATCCACTTCAAATCCATCCTCCGAGATGATGTTTTATAGAATGTGGACCTCCCAAATACAGAACTAGCACTTCGAGATATTACCATAAAGTTGGTGCTCTCAGAGTATATCCAAGACAATCTGCAGGTGTGTAGAATAATTCTCCCCTAACACCAAGTACACCAAGATTTCAACAATTACTAACACCATAAAACAATTTATTTGGGGATGGAAGATCTTATACATGAATTCCACGAAAACTGATGGGGCATTAGTCACAATGAAAGGAATCTCCAAAAACTTCTAGTGTCCATACTAGCATCTAAAGTAAATATTCAGTACAACTTCATCCCATACCTGAAGATAATGATAGGCCAATCTGTGGTCGATCTTTGAGAACCACCATGATCCCTCTATATGGTAAAATAGTTCATCAATCATCGATTGTGGATACTTGTTCATCACGGTCAATTTGTTTAGGAAACAAAACTCCACACATAGCCTCCAAATCCTGTCTTCATTCTTGGAAAACAACTGCAAGGTTTCCCATGGTGTAACTATGGGACTCATGAAGCCCTTTTCTTACATGTACTCCAACTCTTCCCTCAATTCATGATTCTATGAATCATCCATCCGATATACTAGTGTGTATATCATTGTTGTCTTGGGGTACATGTAGATGAAGAAGTCTATCTCCCTACGAGGAGGTAGTCCTAGAACATCTTTAGGAAATACATCCTCATACTCATCCACCAATACATGAGATAATGCACTTCTATCATCCACCACACCGAGGGTGAGTCTATCCAAATATGGGTGATTTGATGCACCCTCCTCCAAGAAAGTATTCCCTATGTTGCAAAAGATCCTCTCTCATCGGTGAAAGTAAAACCTGGTCCCATCTTTACAGACACACCACACATTGTGCCTAATAAAGTCAATCTGAACATGGACTTTAGATTACCAGTCCATACCCAAGATGATGTCCTAAGGCCCCAATGCCACTACTTGGAGATTTCAGCAGAATCTCTCACCTCATAAAGTAATCTCACACTGTAGGTACTAATTTCTAATCACCCAATCCCCTCCCATAGAGTCTCTAAGTGTAACGATCAACCCAATGGCTCCACTAAAATCTCTAAGTCTCGAATGAGGCCCATGGAAATGAAAGAGTGATTTTCACCTATGTCTATAATTAATGAAACAAAGGTGTAGAAGACACAGATCGTACATATAACCTTCTCTAGAGTTCCATGGTCATAGGCCTCCATCGCATGGAGTTGGCCACACTCCTCTCCCCCCATCTATCCAAAGCATTAATTGAATTCCAACTTCCATTAAATCCTCTATAGAGTATTCTAAACGATCCACAATGTCGCGAGGGTTCCAATGTTATAAACAGTATGTCTATCAGATGTCTGGATAGAAAGATATTAATGTTTCTTTCTAAAAAGGGACTGGTAAGGTCTGGGTCCACTGACCCAACCTGGACCCGACCCGATGGGGTGGGGATCATCTTGGGAGTTTCCCAGTCCACCTTGGCGGGACACAGCTAAAAGCTGCATCCAGCAACCCTTCTTACCATGTGGTTAAATGCAACGTTATTTCTCTATCGCGGTCAATCCACCGTATCTAACTGGATTGCGACCAGCCCATCTTGTTAGCCCATATTCCTGGACGCTGTTGAACACCACATCCCCTGAGACCCATGGCCCATAGGTGTAGGCCACAAAACCGATGCAGTCGAGGGGCCACATCACTGCCTCCAGCCACTTCCCCTGATGGAAGCTCTTCCCACTCTGTCACCCTCAGCTTGGGGCCATCAGTTCTGGTGCATTGACAGTCTCTTTTTCATACCATTGGGTCTTCACTGGTTGTATTTTCTTCACACCTCTTGAGACCACAGTCTTCGTTGGGTGTCACATTCCCTCTGAAGGACTTGAAATTGCCTTTCAGCCATTTTGAACATTATTCAACCAAGAAGTCAAAAGGTAGAGGGGGTTGGGACTTGTTCTTATCGGCCCTCACCCTCCATTATAGAAGAGTAAAATGTGAGAGGCTTGGGTATGATGTTCCATCAATAATAAGTCAATACTCAAATGAAAACCCAAGAAACATCATCCTCCCACAAGAACAGAAAATCTGAAGGTCAACCTATTCATTGTTTGATATTCGTTCATTGTTTAAAATGAAAATGGGGAATAAATAAACCGAATTTTTTTTACCTTGAAGTAGATCGGTATTGATGTGGTCTTCCTGTGATGTTTAAAGATGTTGATGGTGTTCGTTGCTTCCTAGCTCCATTTGTTGAGGTGTGTCGAAGTTGTTAACATTCCAGTGGAGTTTTTTATTCTTTATTATTGAGGAATTCCATCATAGGTTTGTTATAGAATCCATAGAGTTTAATTCTCAACTCTCCAAAACATTTTTTTTAATAAAAGGAAACATGTCACAGTGTTTTTGTTACATTATGGAATTGCATCGTTACACTATTTCATTATCGAAATAGTGTAAAGGTTATGTTTTCACAAAACAAGTCATTAAAGAGATTCCTTTAATGTTCCTCATCAGTGCACCACAAAGTTGTTGTCTACCTCTCAATGGTGAGAAAATAAAATACATTTTTAATGTTATTTTATTATTTTCTGAAAATTTTGATAATTAAAATTTCCCTACAACCCTTTCTAGTCAATGTTATAAACCTTCTTGGTGAATACCAATGTTCTTTGTTCTATGGTGACCACATATTTTCTATCTAAGTAGTAGTTCAAAAGTTTAAAAAAGAAACTCGCATGATTACTTAAGTGAACTAAAAAAATCAAAATTAAATTACGGGCACATTAGGCCTTGAAATCATGTTCTGGAAAAGTTTTTGATCTCAAAATAATTCCATACAATTTTAAAAAATATTATAAATAAATTATGATACATTTCATGAATAGTGTATAAATTTAAAATAATGATGATTTATAAAAATACTATTTTATTAAATTACATAAAATCATAAAAATATTAAAAGAGAATAATTGGGATATATTTTAATTTCAAATTTCATAACATACATATTTTTATTCTATTTTGATCCATTTACCATTAAATTTAATTTAATATACTTTATTATTTTATGAAATTCCTAGGATGACCCTCCCCTCAATTATAAAATTAAACAACTACTTTCACTTATTCACAACAAATTGAGACTTCTAAATCCACCAACCTATACCAAGTCATATTACGTACACTACTACCTAAATTATATAACTTTTTCACTTATGAGATTATCATCCCATAAGACCTTATGAGGTGGTCTAATGGAGTAATTTCCATGAAAATTTAATCTCCCTAAATGATCATTTTTCTTTTTATTATTATTTTACCTCCTCTAATTATGTTATAAAATTCATAAAATAATAAATTATGTATTATAAATATAATAATTATAATTATAATTATTAATAAATCACCTTTATTAGAATTAATTCCATCAAATTGGAAGTAAAACTATCACTTGTGATTACATACGGCTTACAGTCTGCATATAAGGATTCAATTCATTTACAGTCACCATATTTTATGGATTTATATTATGAGGAGTTTAAAGTTTCGATGTTCTAGTTATGAAATTATTATACTTCTTGAATGATAACATAATATACACATTCTTACTTTCCAAACTATTGTAAAATGATAAAATCAATCATGTATATGTGTAGACTACCACCTCTGTGAAGCGATGTGAAACATTATTCATTTAGACTCTATTTGGATCATAAAAAGGATGTATATAATGAATTTATATCTTATATATGATACAAAAATGATTCTAAAACGGATATTTATTATTCAAATTTCTTTTGTTTCATCATTCCAAAAATGAGAACAACAATCATTCATTTGTATGGCTTACTGTCTCCATGAACGATGTAGTTAACATTTCATGATGTTATTTATTATTGAATATAAATATATATATATATATATATATTAATTTCTTTCATATTAATATATTTTTCAATATTCTATAGATTGTGGAATTGTGATCAATTTACATGAACTAAAACTACAAAACCAAAACATAAATGAAAAATTAAATAGACATCACCCAAAATAGTGATATCAGTAATGAACTATAAAAAATGTTATAAAAGGTTATTAGTAAATCATATATGATATTATATATATATTATTATTTTCAATAATATAATTATAAAAAATACATATTTATTAAATATATTATTTCAATGCATAATAAATAATTCGGACCTAAGGTATGATAATTTCACCCCACTTTTATTTTTGTGGGACACATGCCTTATACACCACATGTTTCAATAAATGGGGTGTCTATTCTACACATGAATTTTTTTTATGATTTTTAGCCTAGTGTTTTTATATATAGATATATTTTTGATTCATTTAGGGTACGTATGATTCATATTCTACCAAAGCATTATGTGTTTTATGTTACGTTCTTGTTATTTATTTAAATTATTAATGATTAGGTTTTAGATAAAATAATCATAGGATGTAACATTAAGTAAATTCAGGGATTATATTATCCTCTAGTTATAAATTTCATATTTTTCACTCCCATTTCACCCCTCTTTATATGTTCATGAAACAAAAAAAATTATATAAAATAAAATTTATTTTTCTCTTCAATAAAAAAACATTTTTATTCCATATACATGTTTTCTAAATATATTTAAAAGATAGTTTTAATATTATACTATGATTTTTAAATTTATTTTTACCCATGTTTGATTATTTACAAAATAGTTAGAAGGGAATATTATTCTCATCTTCCAAATGAGTAACTTTTTTAGTTTTTTATAAAAGTGTAAAAGGAATGTTCTTTTAACTAATAAAGAACGAAAAAAAATTATACCCTCATGACTAATAAATTATTAGAATATTTAATAAAAATTTTCTATGGTTATTTTAAAATAATAAAATTTCCATTATATTTGTGAAAAAATTTATTTTATAGAAGTGATTTAAAAATAGAAATTGTTTCCCCTAAATAAAGATTTAATGATCCTATCATGTTCTTTCTATTCATTAAACACAACAACCCTTGATTTCATATATTATTTACTAGGTATATGATAAAATGATAAAATCATTATTCTTTAGCGAAATGAATTATATTTATAATGATAATATTCTTATAAAACTCATTCCTTTTCCATTGTTATTCTATGATGACATGATGAAATTTTTATGAAATGAATAACTTTTCAACTTTTTGTTCTATGAAGAAATTATTGTGAATAATTTTATAATGAGTTCCAATATAATGAGTTTTTTGTGATATTATGGATTACTACATTATGGTTTTCATTATGGGATGATGGTTATGTCAAATCCATGGATAGTGGTCATGTTTTAACCAAGGGTGGTGGTTATATTATATCCATGGAATGTGGTTACGTTATAACCGTGAAAAGTGTTTTTTTATATACAGGGACGGTGTTTATATCATAACCATGAATATTGACCACATTATAATAGAGGATAGGTGAGACCAATATCTCCCACCAATATAGTGGGTAAATATTAATATCTCTTGAGATAATAATGATTTGAATGTGGAATGAACTTAGTTCCGTAAGATAATTTTTCCACTATGATCATCTTAAGAGGGAAAAATTATTCTAAAAAGGATTTGGGAGTTGATTTATTACACTATGATATAATATATAATGATCCATGATTGATAAAGAAAAGATTGTTTTACCGATGTGTATGCCTTAAACTCATGTATTCTGTCAATTTTTTTCTACCATGATTGATGTTTATTGATTAATTTATGATTCATGTCTTCTAAACATCCATGATTTATTAAATGTATTAGGATTTTGGTCTATTATATTTAGGGTATTTTTTTAAAATGTTATTCTCCTGTTAGAAGACCCTTATATTCATGTTATGCTCATGTGTCCATCTAAATCTACGTTTATTAAACATACTAAGAATTTGAGATCAATCTATATTATGTTTCATTTACTTGGGTTATCAATAATGATACTAATTTTGATATTTCTAATAGGGGTGATAATTTTGAAGAAATTTGTCATTGATGAGAAAGATCATTTGTGAAAAAAAATTGTATCTACACTTTTTCAAAGGGACTTGACTTATAAGATTATAGTGTATATTTTTATGTTATATATTGAAAAACAATCTATTATTATGAGATATGTATGTATAGAAACAATGGGTTTCTGTATTTGTTATCTGAGTAGGGTTTAATTAACCCTCCGAGACTATAATGAGATATCTTTAGTTATAACCCTAAGGATTAGTCTATTGATAGGTCGATATTATAATGTTTTTGTATTGAGAATCAATGATCAAGGTTAAACCTATTCTTTCCAAGAATATGGTGTCATGATTTATAGATCTTATAAATTATTTTTCCTTAATGACTGTTATTGCCCACACTATTATTTTTGGTTTATGTTGATGGATAAAACATAGAAGAATCAATTTAATATTAATTGTGATGGAAACTGAAATTATGGTCCTCCTAAAAAACCTAATGTTGTCGACCAAGAATTAAAAATATTTTTTAAATCCTCAAACAAAATTCATAATATTTGAACATTTTTATACTTTAATTTGAGAAATGGAATGATAAATATTTAGTTGAGTACTTCAGAAGTTAACATCCATTGTCTTTATGTGGTTCTGTAGATTCACTAGTTTCTCAATAATAAATTAATAAAACTAAAAATATTTGTTTAGAGCATTTAGTGAACAAAATATGATATTTTGTTCTTGATTCTTATCATTTTGAAGGAAAATTAGATCAATAGTGGACCCTTATCAAGAACATTATGAAAAAAGATGAAATTTACTTCATAGTGTTAGAATGGTTTAAGAGATTATTTTTCAATATTTAATTTTCATTTATTTTACACACAAAAAATAAGATGAAATTCTTTGAGATAAGGTAAAAGGATGATGAATATATTGGTACCTATGTGGAAAGCATTACAAGACTTTCAAATTACACTTCTGGAATTGTCATCAAACTAAAAGGTATTGTTTATCTAATCTTCATTAGATTAAAACCAAGTCTCCAATGAGATTTAATCATAAGGTACTTCATATTCTATGAGTAACTCATTTGATGTACCATAAAGTTAAAGATGGAGATTAGAGTTACCCATCAATATCAATGTTTTGACAGGAAATGGAATATGGAATTCAAATGTAATTCTAAATTCTATAGAGAAATAAATATGATCAACCGTTTATGATATATGAGTGGATGTAGACATATAATAAATATCATTAAGTGGAGTGGTAAATGTTTCAACTTTATAAAGGAATTTAGTCAAATAGTTTAATGTTTAAATATTGGGAAGTTGTTAACTAATGTTGTAAATAGAGAAAAAAATTGCATAGAATACACCCCCAAAACTAAAATGTTTCAAATGAATGGAGAACGGTGATTATTCCAACCAGTTCCCATATTTAATGTTTAATGATGGATATTTTTTTTCAATAACCACTAAATCTTACAGGAAAAAGTTAAATTTATAGTGATCACTATTTATCATGATGGGTACAATAATGATTTGGTTAAAGTTATACTTAACATCTACAATATAAATTATAATTTATTAATAGATTATAGTTATAAGAACCCTATTTTATAAAAATAAATTTCTAATGGTATCATAGTACCGAAAAACATATTAGATGTTGAATTATAATTTAAAAACTATAATAATATGATTATCAAATCCCAATTCTATGATTATTCTCTAGAATGTTTTTCAATGTGAATACTAAAAATCAATTTATTATCACTTTGGTTGACTTTCATATTATATAAGGTATGTATTGGATTTCAATACATAATGACCACATAAATTTACTAGTAATGGAAGTAAGATTTGATATTCTGAATCAACCAATGATCATCTATCAGTGAATTAATAAATATGAACATCCAATTGAAATTACTTAAATTTTACGTATCTTGATATATTTTCAAAATGGGTGTCTGTTTCATATGGTTGTTCATAAACTCAATAATGATGATATTCCTATTTTTTTTGTATTTTCTTAATAACCTTAGAGAATAATTTAATAATTTTACAATAAATCTTGAGTTATGTTCTAGATATAAATCATATGTTATTCTATAAATGTTTTAAAGGCTCCTTATATAATGGCCTTGATTTATCTATAAGAATTTATGAAACAACATCAGAAGAATTGGAAAAAGTGATTCATTTAGACTAGTATATCACCATGTTGAGAACTAGTTATTTTTGTTAAGAATAAAGGCAGATCAATGTGACTCTTCATTGATGTTTTGGAACATAACAATATCACCATCAACAATTAATATCGTATACCATGTATTGATGACTTGATTGATAGAATATATGAATCTTAATACTTTTCTATGATATATCTAATTTCTGAATATCATCAATTATGGGTAAATAAGGAGGATAATCACAACAAAATATTTCCTAGTAGGTATACACACTCAGAATTTTTAGTGATTCTATTTTGTATTACTAATTCCCCCATTACCATCATGAATTTAATAAATATATTATTTAGATATATCCTTTATCAGTTTTTGGAAGTGTTCTAAAATAGGATTCTTATAAATTAAAAGAGAGAGGAATAGTATGAATATAAATTTATAATTATACTAAATACCTAAAAGAAGTATAATCATTATATAAAATTTACCATGTGTGAATTTTTATATTTGAAAGTTTCATTCTTATGTCATAAAATCTCATAGATTAGTGTATCAGTCGATCTTTAAAATAAAGATGTTATTGAACATTGGCCTAGAACAACCACTATGACTAAGATTAGTGTATTATTTGGTTTGTATGGATATTATCTGTGATTTTTGGAATATTTATCATAAACTCCTGACATAATCACCATGTAAACTCTAAAAATATTTATTTTCCTTCAGAAAAATGTTTGTGGAATAAATTTTAATGAACTATAGATATGGTTAGTTAGAAAATATGTGATGACACTACAATATAGTGGAGAATTGTTTTATATATATAGTTATGAATTTAAGAAGTTATTAGGATGAATCCTCAATAATAATTATATGGTGACAGCTTATGCCTCATTAAAACTAATGTTCACTGAATAAAAGTAATTGACTCATTATTTGGGGATAGTTGTGAATTTTTTTTCCATTATTGATATGGAGGTATTATCTTTATGGATAATGGTATGGCATATAAACTAATAATAAATTATTAACGTAATTTTTTACAAAGAAACATATGAACATAAACTAGAGTAGGTGGTTAAAGCAGATTATATATTATCACTACTCAATACATTATCTCCCTAGGAGAGAAAACGAGGTGGAAGATTCCAAGAGATGAATGTATTACGGTAGCTTGTATTTAATGATTATAAAAAGTAACAAATATTTTATATACATGAAAGGTATATATATCTAAATTATAAATATGGGTATAACTTTTCAATTGACAATATAATTGTACATTCTTATACCCATATAAGGATTAACATGGCTTGGAAGGAAGACGTTGATATAAACCAGAAAGTGAAAAATGATTCCATGTTCAAATTTTCTTGTGATGTAGTGATAAGGTTCAAGAACCTTTTATGTGTTCTATATAAAAAATATTTCAATAAGGTGTTATTGGATAAAAATCATATATCACCATTCTTTATTTCTACTATATGTAAAATGACGTATATAGATATGAATAACTGTTTCTCGTGGGATAGTAAGAATAGAGGTATTTTTTAATATTAATTTTGATTATTGGTATTTAGTGAATATATTTCTAGGTAATAGAGTCTAATGGGATTATATAACTATTACTCATACCATAAATTTAATATAAAACTATCTTGTTAGATTTTGTTATTGGACTCCCCAAAGCACGGAAATAGAAAAATTCTTTATATGTTGTTGTCAACAATCTTATTATGTATACATAATTAATTTCCATTATATAATATTTCACTTTAAATCATATTTCTATAATTAATATTAAGGATGTGGTATGGTTGTATGGAGTATCATATTCAATTTTTTCTGATCGGGATATGATTTTTACCTTGATTTTTGGGAGAAGTATTCCTTAGGCTTTGGATATTATGTTGAGATTCAAAACATTGTATCTTCCATAAATATATGGTAAGTATGAGATAAAAATTAAAATATTAGTGGGTATGATGAGATCGTTTCCTATGTATTATGAAGGTGGTTGGGATTGACACATTCCCCTTATTGATATTTATGACCAAAATAACTTTCAATTGAGTACCGAGAAGGATCCTTATGATGCCCCATGTAGAAATAATTTTATAAACCCAACATGATGGGATGATATTTGAGAAAAAAAAATATTTTGTTCGGAGATAGATGACTAAATCTCAAATAAATTCATATACATTAGACAATACATCATGTAAACCCATATTCAATAGAAACGTTATGATAATAATCTTCGGGATGAGGGAGAATAGGAAGTTGGTCTGAATTTATTTCTTATCAATAACTTATGGAAGAAGGTTATGAGATTTATAAATATGGTAATGATGAGGCCAATTTATTTTGGGCCTTTTGATATTCTTAATTTGTTAATGATTATAGGGTATCGCTAATTGCTTCCACTTAACCTCTCCAAATTTCATAATATGTTCAAAGTATCTCTCCTAATAAAGTGAAAAAATGGATCCATTACATGTACTAATGTTATAGGTAATAGCCTTATAAAATGATATTTAAATTTTGGATCATCCATTAGATATCAAAGAATGTAGATATAGTGTTTTTTGGAACATTAATACTTAGCAGGTTAATGTTTCTTGGAGAAATCAAAAATTAGAAGAAGCTACATTGTAACCCTGTGATGTAATAAAACATGTTTTTTCATATTTTTTATACAAATATAATGAATCATGAGTTAAAAAAACTTTTTATGGGGGTATAACGTGACACCCCAAGATTTAAAAAATCTATTTATCAAATCAATTAACTTCTTTGATAGCTTGTGTTACATGAAACAACGAGTTTAAACGAAACATGGTATATTATTAAAATATAATAAGTTTAAATTATTGTTATCACAAAGACATTATATTGATGGATATAAAATGAAATAAATAAATTTTGAATAAAAAATTTCATATATATATATATAACTAATTAATTATTAATTAATTGATTATAGATGAAAATAAAATGAATTTTAAAGAAAAAATATTATGTTGATAAATTTATTTTGTTTTGAAATATATTTCTATCATAATAATTAAATTAATCACTATTTTTTTAATAGTCATAATTATATATATATTTTTTATTAAAACAATTAAAATTTATTTAATATTTTTTTATGAAAGGAATAAGAATAAACCATGTATTAGGCTTAAAAAAGAATTCTTTCTAAAAATTTCATTTCTTCTCATTTAGAAAACATGTTTTTAAATAAATGTCCTCCCATTAAATGCATTAAATTTTATAAAGTAAATTAAATATTTGGCATTAAGGTGTAAAAATCTAGTAAATAAGAACATTTTATTTTTGACCAATACAAATAGTAACTATAGTAAAATTTATCTCCTTTTTAACGGGTATGTAAGGTTATTCTAAGATATTACTAATTTATAATGACATAAGTGTTTGTCATAATTCAAATAGGATAATTAAATCAGACCCTTATCAAAATTTTCTTGAAATCGAGTTGTTTAATAGACATTTTCCCAAGAAAATGACCTATATATTATATAATTTAAAAAAAGGTAAAAAATTTCACTTTCTTAGTTTTAAATATATATTATGTTTCCAAATTAGGAAATAATAATTTTTTGAATGATTTTAAAAGTCTATATAGATATTATTTAAATTAATTTCATTATATAAATTTATTTCAAATTTATAGAAATCCTATAATTAATTAAATGATTATGAAAAACTAATGAAAAAATTTAGGGGATAGTCCCCATTTATTATTAAAAGAATATATAACAAACAAAGAAAGTGATGGGACTAGTTTTATATATAATATCAAATTAGATTCTAAGTCATTGTCTTATCCTGATACCTATTTTATGTTCCCCTTCCAACATGGAATTCCATTTAGAAAAAGAGAATCTTCTTCAACCACACCCATGCTCACAACATCTCAAATGACACCCTCCACTACAAGATCTTGATTTTGGTAATAGATCTTCAACATTTGAGATTTATGAACCATATTTTTCATCATATTGAGGAATAAACTTTACTAGATTGGTGTATTTAGTGTCATTTATTGTAGGATTATTCATGTCATATACCTCTAGGTCTTGAGATTGGATCATAACTTCTTGTATTTGAGGTGAACATTCATTATGTACATAAAGGGCGCTAAATGAGTTTGTGGTTGAACCCATATTTTAATTTATATAATCAAAATAATTATTACCTGAATCATGTGGATTTTCTACATCTGTAAATTATCATGTTTTTTAAAGAGTATATTTGGAAGCCTTCTATTTCCACTAATTCCTTTGATAGATTCATCTTCCTCCCTGCCTAATCATAGGCATCATGTAATTCCACTCAACTAATACGAGAAGGGGAATAAAATTGTAAATATGTTAGACCAAATGAATCTGATGTTTTCCTCCTGTATCAGTTAATTCTTGAGCATTGGGTACCAATGTACTACTATAATTTCCTACAGAAGTTGGTACAAACAACTGTCCAAACTCCTGTGTTTCTTAATGCCATTAAAATTTCCAGGGAATATAAATTCAATTTTTTAAGATTTCAATATTTCAAAGGAATATTGGGTTACTCTAAATGCTATTAATAAAGACAATATTTTATTTCATCTTCTTTAATGGGTTGAATTTTTATTTTTAAATCTACTCATCCACTACGTAATATGTTGTTCGTGTAGAAAATATTAGTATAGAATTTATCAGAAGATGTGAAGTTCCCAACCGCCTGTTTTGACCTAGTCATCTATATTCGTTCATCCAATTCAAGATGGGTAGAGATAGTAGTAAAAAAATATTAGGATATATAGAATAAAAACATTTCAAAATTATCAATTTTTACCCTCTGGTTCTTAGTAGGTTGTTGCAAGAATATTTTAGTTATAACTAGTCAAACTCTTATAACACAATTAATGAACCAATATATCATCATTTTCATCTTGATGAGAGATATTATGATCAAAGTGTATAGATTCCTATTTCACAAAATCATCCTAGGTTATTTGTTTATCTTGAATAACTGAGACCCAAGTAGAAGGTCATATACCATCTCTATCCAGAAGCTTGATACCTTTATGTTTCAATGAATGGTTAATCCCATATGCAACATTATATTTTGATCCATATGTAGAGGTAGAGGAAATAGTGACTTGAAAAATCCAAACACCATACTCTACAAAAACTATATTCCTTTAAACATTAGAATTATGGAATTTCATTTTATTGAAGTCACCCAAAAGATCCTTACAAAAATTATCTTTTCTATGCCCAATTGAATTATAACCAAAATATAATGGGGATCATTTTTATTATAAAATAGACAAAGAAAAAATAAAATCACTAGTACACTGAGTAATGTTATCAATCAGTATTGAGCAGAGATCCACATCAACTAATAAGCAAAAAATGAGATTGAAAAGAGATGCCTTTATTGCATGATCCGTCTTAATATTTTCTCCAATTACCAATGAAATAGAAAACGAGATTTGAGGGTTCCACCTATTCGAATTTATAACATATATATAGACCAAAAATAATCCCTCATGTTTCAAATTGTGAAGGGGTTAATTCTAGGATTCCAATACTGAATTCTTATCATACATGGTTTCTGGGAAAACTAAACAAGCCCATATGGATTCCTTTTAATCTATTTTAAATGAAACATAATATTGAAGTATCCACACCCAGTTATAATTAATTAAATCTCATGAAATCCCCATGAGAAAGATATCTTATGAATTATATCCTCATCCTTCTAGGGTTTTTTTCTTGAGCGAAGAACCATTCTTGTGATGATGAAAAACACACAAGATTTGACCAACCTAAAATTAGATCTACGTTAGCTATAAGAAGCACATAGTTACCTCAATGAAAAACACATTTTGAATACCCATGCATATTTGAATAAAAGAATCAGTTTCCTTTACTCATAGTATATCCTTTTGGGAGGGAATATAACTTGTCAAATTCTGTCAATAGTTCTTTTATAGACCTCGACTGGAGACTAGACAAAGCTCATGATCCTTTCACCACATTATTTTGAGATTCAAAGTACCCTTTCACAAGGAATGATTCAGAAAAAGTAGTATGGATAGATGACATCATCGATGAAGAAGCCTAAACACCAGTGTTGAACTAATATATACATTCTCACCGACCTCTCATTCCAATCTCACAAACAAACACCGATTAAATATTTCTCCCATAAAAATATAATATAATAATTTTTTTAAAAATAATTAAAGTAATATAAATATAACTGTTTGATGTTAACAATGAATTTTTTTGATAGATATAACGTATTACTGTTTTTTTTAAATTACATTAGAAATAATACATTTTCTATTTGTCTTTTTAGTCAAATAAAAGGAATAGTCCCTAAATTGGTAAAAAAGATATTTAATGAAACAAATATTTTATAAAATTAATTATATATCATAAAAAAAATTAAAAATTGCAATGTTTAAAATTAATGGTAATAAATATCATCTATTATGCATTTATAGTTCATATTGTACCATTCAACATTCAAATGAATTCAATCAATATTTTTCTTTTACGAATTTCTACGAATCCCCCTACCCTAAATTATTAAAGGTCACCCCTCAGTTCTCTTCATAAAAAAAAATTGATCCCTGTAGCTTGAAAAACTAATAAAACTCAAAAAAAAATACAATACAAACATTACATAGGTTCTATAAATCCCAAAAGGACAACCCCAGAAACCTTAAGAGGACTTCTAAAGGGGTTATTTCAAGGAATATGTAATCACCTTAATTGATCACATTATTTTTAATTATTTTTTTCCTCCTATAAATATTTCATATTCGATACAAAATAAAAAGTTCATTATCATCCAAAAACTAAAATATTATAATGATTTTTAAAACCCCATTTTCAGCCACTTTACAAAAAAATGGGAAGTGAATATATTACTCATGCATGCATATAACTTACCATCTTTACATTACAATACAATTGATTTCTCATACCAATATTTTTTTGATTGGTATTATGATGTGTTTAAAGGTTATAGATGATATTTATGACATGATTATATTTTTGAAATTATAATATCACATATAAATTCTTACCTTTCAATAAATTGGAAAATAATAACATTGATTGTGTGTACATGGGTACTAGCACCTCCATGAAACAATGTAATTCATTTGTCATCTTTATTTTACTTGGATAAGATTTATGTTGGATTTAATTAATATATATGATATTAATCCTATAATAATTATTCTAAAATGGATATTTTTTCCTAAACCTTACTTTTTTCATTCCTTTGAAAAATGAAAACGGTGATCACGTGTATATACAACATACTGTCTCAATGAAACGATTAGTTAATTTTTCCATCTATAATTTTAAGAGTGACTATAAAAACGTATATAATGAATACATGTGATATTTATATCTATTTTATAATTTTTCGTTTGATTTCACCATGATCAATGTTTAATGCACATAACAACCAAATAAAAACATAAATTAAAAAAGGCATATATCTCCTAGAACTGTTATTTTAACAAGTAATTGTTAACAAATGGGTGATTAGAGGGTATGATAATATTATATATAAAAATAAATATACGGTTATCGGTATTAAATATATTTATAATAAATATATTCTTATTATACAGGAGTATCAACAAGTAAGAAAGAATTCTGACGTAATGTAAGAGAATTTTGTGTCACATTTATTTCAATACGGAACATTCCTTATACACCACATGTTTCTTTTTCCAGGTGTATATACTACCCAAGGATATCATTTATGGTAATTAATATGAAATTTATGAGGATGTAAATATCTATATGTGTTTAATTGTTTCATTTGAAACATGATTCAAATGATACTAAAGTGGATATTATTTTAGGTTATAATTTTATTTGGATTGTTTGTAACTATGTTTCAGATAATGAAATCTTTTTTTCTATCCCTAAAGACACTCATGAATTTTATTTACACTTTATATTTATTGAAAATATATATTTTAATTTAATTTTATTCACTAAAATTTTTATTAAACTAAACTATATTTATTAAGTGAAATGAACTTTACTTCTCTCCATAGTCAAAAAACATTTTTCTTACATATCCATGTTTTATAAAAATGTTTTAATGAAGGTTTTCATAATTATTTATTTATTATTTAATATAAATTTTTACCATGATTTACTTTAAAAAAGTCCATATATTATATTTCTTTTCCAAAATTGGTGCTTTTTTATGAAAGTATAAATGGAATGTTTTCTTTTAACGTATATGGAATGAACATAATTTCTTTCCACCATTACCATAAAATTATATAAACCATACAATGAATGATTCCATGGTTATTTAAAAGGAACATTTTTTTACACATAATTTGATTTTTTTTTATTTTAAATAAGTTATTTGAAAATGCAAAGGTTGGTTTCCACAGGAATGTTTTAATGATATTTAAATGGAATTTATATTCATCAAATAAAAAACCATTTATTTAAATTATCCATTTTCTAGTATTTGATCAATATATTACATATTTATTTTTCAATTTGAAGTTTTATTTTTATAATGATAATATTTTTATGAATCCAATTCATTTTTAATGGTTTATACATAGATGAAATGATGACATGTTTATCAGAGCCTTTTCTTTTCTATAGGTTATACTATAATGAATGGTTTAAAAAACCATTTTATTTCTTGGGATCTGATATGATGAAATTTTTATAATTTTTTGTAATACATATGTATTTCTTTCATTGCGTTCTAATAGATTCATTACAAATCATGAAAATGGTTACGTGATAAACAAGGGTTATGATTGCATTATATATAGGGATAATGTTTATGTTATAAAATAGGATGGTGGTTATGTTATAACTAATGATGGGGGTTAAGTTATAAACATGGATGGTGTTATCATTATATCCAAGGAAGGGTGGGACCTATATCTCCACCAGTTGAAATGCGTAAATATTGATATCTTAATGAATAAGCATAGAATGGATTGGGATTGATCTCAATTTAATATGGAACATTGTCTTATATTTTAGTATTGTGAGTGAACATTAAACACTATGATGGTTTAGGGACGAAACCAATTCCAATATGATAATCTTGGAAAATAGATTTTATAACAAAACAAGTTATTTTCCATGAAAATGTGTGATCCATAAACTTATATCTTTTTGTAATGTATTTTTCTCATTGATCATCTTATTTGATTCCTTTATGAATTAAGTAATATTAATTCTTATTATTTAATCCATGCCTGAGGAATATGGTAAATGATGTGAAAGGTATGATTTTAAAATTTTATCCTCCTATTCTCATATTATTCTCATGTTAACATTGATATATCCCATATTTATCCTTATTAAACATCTGAGAACACCATTTATTATGTTTCCATACCCTAAATATGCAAAAAGATACAATGTACAATATGTCTTAGAATGGTGTTAGATATTAAGAATTTACACATAGACTATGTATATATTTTGTGATCTAGTTATTTATGATCCCCGGTTTCCAAAGAAACATGACCAAAATTATTCTAGAGTGGAGTGTTATGTTGTGTATGGCTCTTTATATTTTTATTTTTCCACTGGTAATGATATGATGAATTTATTATTTTTTTATTTTTTTGAGGTGAATTTTTTGTTTCTAGTTACGTGATTAGTGGGTATGTTATAGCCCTCTAAGACATCACATTGAAACTCATAATTTATGATATAACTATGT
Organism: Viscum album; assembly: GCA_963277665.1. Lineage (NCBI taxonomy): Eukaryota > Viridiplantae > Streptophyta > Magnoliopsida > Santalales > Viscaceae > Viscum > Viscum album. Next base: position 761,051,072 of record OY728119.1, on the reverse strand, counting down.
TATGTATGAAAATAAATTCAAGTTCACAAAATTATGAAAGGAAATTATTATATGTCTACATATTTCAAAATGGAAAAATTTTTATATCCATAAATTTTTCCACAGACATATTTTCAAGTCCATATAATTTGGTGAGGACCTCATTTCATATCTATAATTTAATGAGTGATCTTGTTACTATTTGAACTTTTTCCAATGTTACAATATTATGTTTGTGTTGAATTATTATATGTATGATATTATCTATGACTAATGATTAATTACTTTTCATTCAACACTATTATTACATTTATATTTTATATTGAATAATCATTATTCCATTACTCATGATTAAAGATATTTAATTGATTCAGTATGAATTTCTTATGTTATTATCATGTTATCAAATATGATCATGGTTTTACATCTCATATGTTTACCCTCAATGAGAATATAATATCTCTTTTTATTATATTCCCTTTCTGAAGGTTATGAATAATTTTTTAAGTGGTTTTTTCCAAGAAGAGTATTATGTGATAAAATCATTTAGGGAGATTTTGAAGGCATTTCATGAAATATAATGATTACATATCTATTTCCCAAATACACTAGACCATTTCAATATAAAAGTTTATATTATTGTGAAATGTATTAAATATTTATCTAAAATCATTCAATATTTACGTATAATATGCTTTGGTACCAATATCATACACCTATAAAACATAAAGTGGTGGATAACAAAAAACTTGACTCAATGAAACAAATTTGAGATGAAGAAACCCTAAAAACAATTATTTTGTAATCAAAGAATATGTAAAGAAGGAACACAATTATTATATATGAACATCATGTGTTTTATTGACATGTAAAAAATACATTGTTAATATATCCCAACATATGAAAAAAATTATGTAGGTATATATCATATATGTCACTTGAATTTGAATATTAAAACAAAGTAAATCGAACCTCAAGTACGTCTTTCGCCATAAGTGATCTAACCTCGTGTATAATAAATACTAATATATGGTAATTATAAATAAAACCATATTCAATCCTATAATACCTTATATGGTGTAACTATATCATTTTAATATAAATTTATATCAAATTAATCATTAAAATCATTAATTTTTGTTTTAATTATTTCAGTTTTTATATTTTTTTGGTTCTAATATTATCATAATTGGACATTAATACTTTTTAAATATTCCCCATAATATTCTCAATTTTATAAGAATAATATTTAATCATAATATAAATCTTTTAAACAATTGATATAAATCACTGATGAAAAAATAAATTACATCACTTTGAGGGGATAGTAACTGGAAATTATGGAGGAGTTTTTTTAAAAATTTTGATAGATGGAATGAAAGAATGTTAATTAGTAATAAAAATTTATGAAATAATTAGTATTTCATTCATATTACATATATACATTAAACCCATCCATATAACCAACCATGGAATATGGGTATGGAAAATGAATTATATTTTTCTGTGGTGGTGGTATTCTACACCAGCGAACGAGCGATACTTTCACTTATAAATTTATGAAAATGAGGTGGGAAATGGTTTTAAAATAACCATAAAAACAGATAATTATATTTAAGATACTATATTATCCAACATATTAGAGATATAATATTTTTTGAGAAGGTGGAAGAATAAATAAAACTCAATGAGGTCACTTTATATTTATACATCTTCTTTGGGATACCTCTTTTGGCTGACACCTTAATCCATGAAAGATAGGTTATTGGATAATACCATAAGGTATAGGATGAACATAAACAATCTATTATGATTTCTTATAATATCATTCTTTGATGTAAGGATAACCATTTTTGAATAAGGGAGGAGAATATTTTCCATTTTTTAAGTGAGAGGAGGGACACGTCTGGAATTACTTAAATGCCTTCAAAAAGAAAATTTCACTTTCATGATAAATTTTAATAAAATGGAAAGATATTTTAAGACAAGATAATATTATGTTAAAATATATTCAAAAAATATGAATTGGATATTTTTATTTGGGATTCCTACACATAACGCATAATTCAACACCCCAGGTAAAAATGTTTTCACTTTTACCATGGTAGCAATGCTTTACATTTTTTACTCTTCATTGTAAATTAATATTATATTTTAACTACTAAATTATATTTATTATTATTATTTAATGTGTCTAATAAATTTTAATAAATTCAATTTATAACATTATTGTAGTTTAATTTCAATAATGTGAGAAAATATAATGAAACCCCGTTTTCCAATAAATATGTTTTATGCATAAAAGTGAAATTACTTTCATTCCATGCCTTTTCAAAACCAAAATATTAATGAAAAGATATTTTATAGAATACATAACCTAAAAAAATTATTAAAATGATTAATAAATATATATTAAGTTAAATTATTAAGATTATAACACATTTTACACATATAAATGTATCAAGAATAAGCTATTTCTAAGTTCAAAATGAATATAAACCAAATATCATATATAATACTGAATAATATGAAAATAATTAGATTATTTTTAACTTATGGAGACTGATATAATTTAAAATAGAATTAAAAACATAATGTTACTTTTAAATCATGTGATTTAATGAACAAAAAATGATGTTTGAAACAATCGTTATTTTTTAAACTTATTTAAAAAAACTTCTTCATGGAAAATTCCAAAAAAAATTCACCCAATATGATATTTTCAATATTATTTTAAAAATGATATTCATTTAAAAAAATAATATTTATTCAACAAGTATAAATTTTTTATAATTTTAAATAACCAAATTCAATAAGACACGTGTTTTATGAAAACATATTTAAAGCATAAAATGACTCTACTGATATTTAAGTACTTATTTATTATGTATAAATAAATTAATTTTCATTCAATAAAACCATAAAGAAATCATAATTTTCAAATTTATAATAAGCTATTTTATTTAATATATGATTTATACTTTTTATATTATAATAATAGTTTTATAGTATATCGATGTTCAATTAATGTTTAGTGGTTCATGTTTAGAAAACTATCAAAAAGATTATTATTTTAAACTAGATATTTGTGGGGTTAAATTATCAACCTTAAAAAATAATTTTTCTCTAATAAATTCATACAATTTTAATCATATGTTTAGTATTTTAAAATAAATTTTCTAAAAATCCACATCATTCAAAAGGATAATAAAAAATCACTGTAAAATGGGTAGTGGGTAACATAAAATTTGTCTAAAATAACACATAATTGCTTTTCCAGATAAGGATTAAAATAGATGTAAGTAGAAATATATACATTCTGGAGAAAAATAATTTACAATGAATAATATTTAGTGATAGATAAAAGTATAATGATAATTAATGATCATAAAATCATAAATCAGTATGGGGTGAAAAGGCTATAAATTATATAGAAATAATTATAAAAACAAAAATATTTTCATTTTTAAAGAAGTTTTTAATAATGTTCAGGAATTATATTTCCAAGTAAAAAAGGGAAATATAATTCAATGATTTAATAAAATCAAAAAATATAATTTTATTGTTTGGTTTTTTGTTTCAATTGCTTTCCACTTATTTGTATCCCATATTCCAATGAAGAATATACAATGTTAGTTTTTCAATCATAGATTTCTAAAATAGAATTCTAATAAATTATGTTATCTAAAAAAATTAATGTTATTCTACTTATCTCTATTTTTATTAATACCAAAAATGGTTATTTAATACTATGATAATAGGAATGAATAAAATATCATTTGATATATTATTCCAAATTATTTCAATAGTAATATCAATAAAATTTAGGTTAAAATTTTTATAGAGAACAATTTAACTTTAATATCTAAACAATGTAATGTATATAATTATAAAACATTCCAAATACATGATTACCTTGATCATATATTACTCTAAAATGTTCTAATAAATAATATCACAAATATATGAAACCATATACACTTATAAAAATTTACTCTACCATTATTCATTAAATAAAATTCAAGACTATACAATATATATTCCATAAATAAAAAACACTATAACCATTAAAAAATATACCATAAAACATTTTATAATTGTATCAATAATTACTTTTATGAACCTAAATACTATAAAAAATACCGTTCCAAAATAAATTATCTATTTAACCCATAAAAAATTATTATCTCATCATCAAGTACATATTATGGGTTATCATTCCATTAATCATGTGTTTTATAAAAAAAATATCAACTTACCATTAAATCAGTTTTCAAGGTTATCAAGAAAATTTATTATATATTTGAATATCCTTAATTAATAACAGGTGCTAAACAATAATTTTATGTTTCATGTTTTCTAAAACATTAATATCATTGATCAAACACTTCTAGAATAAAATTCATGAATCCTATTATATAAACAAATAAATACTTTAACATCCTTCTTAAACCATTAACTAATATTTTTCATCTTACCCCTAAATACATTATTCCTATAATAACAAATTTGGATCAGGTATTAAGATAAATAAACCTAAATTTAATCAGGAATATTTATTTTTACATAATAAATCTGAATAAAATAATGCATATCTTTCAAATGAAATTCATATTCTCTTCTTAATCACTGATACAATGTTGACTAATACAACCTATGAAATACATTTATTGAGATTTTCATATTGTTCATTGATTTATATGATGATTATACATTCTAATGTTGAAACATTGAACTATAGATGATACCTTTTGGAAACCATTATTCACATCAACAAATTTAAACAACATTTTTTTAATTACTTGAAATTTTCTGAATTATTCTATTATCACCCAAATAAAAAAAATTATATTACTCTGAGACATTCCCTTGAGTTATTCTTTCAAGATTTTGGATAATTAGATAATTTAATTGTAACACCCCAGGTAAATAAAGAATATGACATTTTCATATTTATCCATATTTGTGAATAAAATATTAATATGACTTTAAAGGGGACGCTATGCTCGATGGCGTACCCAACACGCAACAACGAGTTTCTTGGGAATCTTACGTTGCACTCTAATAATAAAATAATATTATTTTAAATGGTAGTTAACATGTAGCCGTTGTATTGGAGGGAATTTATAGAATAACTAAAATATGATTATATATGTTTTTTAAATGTTTTTACATTTATCCAATAAAAGATAAAGGCTTAAAATACGGAAAGAATTCAATTTTAGGTGTATATGCCCTAGTTTTCCCTAAAGGTTCACTTATCGCCTTTTGATGGTGAACCGTCATTAAATATAGTTTTGTTCACTCTTAAACATTCTTTTGGACCAAATAAAACTCTTATTAAGAATCGGGATATCAAAATTTACTTTTTGTTAATTTTTGGTATCTTTCCGATAAAGTTCATTTTTTTAATGAATAGTGTAAAATGTTGTATTTTAATTCAAAACCTCTTTTTAATCTTATTTATTTATATCATTAGATTATCTTTTTAATTGGTTTTAAAGTGAAATTAGAATATATTTTTACCATTAAATCCAATAGTGTTCGTTGAAATTAATTTCACTTTGAAATCAGACTTAAACCAGTGTCAATCTTTTGATACTTATTGTTTCATAAAAACACGCTATTTGCTCTGACAGTGGGAATTAATTAATTAATGTGACTTATATGTTTTGAATTTTTTAAAATAGACTTCATTTTTGAATTCGGAATATCAAATATATCTTAGGGTGAATTTTTGGTATTTTTCTGAAAAACATCAATTTTTGTTGAATAGTGACACCACTAAGTGGTACTTATAAAAACTGATTTTTCCGTTTAAATGAAATTTTTCCATATTTGTGTTTTGAATTTCAAAAATCCGACATACATGGTTTTCATTAAGAAGTAAAATGTGGTTCAATGGGATAAAAATAATTTTTTGGTGAATAGTAACTTATTAATTTTTTAATCGCGATTAGTGGTAATTAGTGTAGTTTAAGGTAAAAATAATGCTTTAATAAAATGAGATGAGCTTCAAACATGTCCTAACCTCATTTTTTGTGTCATGGACGACCAAGACAAGCCATGGGTCAACTTGGGGACCCCATGGATCCACTTTGGTTGGGAAATGACATAAATAACTTTTTATTTAATGTAAAAGTAAAAATGACACAAACATGATATGTTTTACTAAAACAATTTTTACATGGGGTTATAAAGATCAGATTTTTTATTATAAATAGTCATTGGAAAGATAAAGGGATTTCCTACATCATAGTAATTTGTTTATAATTTTTAGACATTAAATAAATTAAATTATTTATGACATCATAATGATGCAGCGATGACCTCATTATTTAACGATTTAAATAAAATGGAAAGATAATGTAATATCTAAGACCTACACATGTACAAAAACTATTGGATGGGAATAATTCGAAGCATTATCACCTTATACACGAATTATATCAATGTGGTACCTTTTAAAACCGAAACACATTTTCAAATAAAGTAATATTTCTTACTTTCCAAAAGTGCCCCTCCTCTCCTCTTATAAAAGGACCCCAACTCTACCTCATTACACACACTCCTCAAGCCTTTGGATCGGCCAAAACCTTCCCATTTACTCTCTCCACATCCCTCTCCTCATCCTAGAGGATTCCCTTTGGGAAGAAGCCTTTCAAAGGAAGCCTTTAGGCTCAAATCAAAAGGATTTACACTTTTAAAGGTAATTCATTCTCTCATGTTCATTTGTTTTATTTTGCTTCTCCAACCCCCTAAACTCTTTTTATTTACTTCTTTTGTAACAAAACCAGTATCTCCAATATACTAGGATGTTTTTATAAGATTTATTCGAGCTACACTCTCACAAAACTACATCAAATGGTTAAAGAACATACGGTTTCCGTGGATGGTGAAATTCTGCCTCCCGAAACGATGATTGTTCAATACTCATTTAACACCTTCAAAGGTGGCCATTATGATGTCACTATTTTTATATATGATATATAATATGTTTATGTTTTACTTATTATTATGTATTTTTCATTTTTGTCTTACCTTTATGGCTTCCATTATGGGTATACGCGATATCTTCATTTAAGGAAGTGCAGACTACCGCCCCCTCAAAGTGATTTGATTTGTTAAATTCCATATGTGGGACGTATAAAGGATGGAACTATGATATTATATATGATATTATACTGTAATTATAATATACCTTTATATCATTATGATTCCATTCTATAAAATACGAAATAGAAATGAAAGTAGCGTTCATGCGTACATACGGCTTACCGTCTCCATGAACGGCGCATTTCATTTCTTACCTCTAAATGATTATGTAATGTTATAAATGCATGAATGTACTGGATATATATGACATATATGATATCTACATTATGAATACAATTCTGGATATAATAAACTTTTGGCCACACGAACAACATGTAATTGTAAGAAGTCCACTTTCGACTTAAGAACCAAATATCGGCAAAACAAATATTATTAACTGAAATGATTACATAATGTTTACGAAATCGTAATAAGTGATATAAATGGAATAATGAACTTTAAAAAGGTTCTTAAGGAAGTATAAATTAACTCAAGTTTATTATTCAGGATATTAAAGAACGATCGAGTCAAGTCGGACCCGAGGTAAGGGATCCTACTCCTCTCTTTCTTTTTAAGTACACACTTTTATGTCATTCCTTTTAAAGCTCATCTTTCTTGTTATTGGAATGATCTTTTATATTACAGTTACTGTAATTTTTATGTTCATGTGATGAGAGACCCTATTCTCTCTCATCAATCCATTTTAGAAGTTTTGAGTGGCGCTGTTAGGCTGCCGAACTTTCGTAAGAGATCTAACCTCTCTCTTTCTTTTTAAGTACTCTCCTTTATGTAACTTCTTTTAAGCTCCTCTTTGTAATGTTGGGGGATGTTATTTTATATTCCTCTTGCTTTACATTTTATTGTAATGTGATGAGATACCCTATTTCATCTCATCAATCCATATTCAGAAGTTTTATGTGGCGCCATTAGGCTGCCGAGTTTTCGTAAGGGATTTTTCATCTCACTTTTATTCCCGTGAGATTTATGCTACATTTGCCACAAATTCCATTTAGTGGTGTATGTACTGTCCATTATTCTAATATTTGTGTAATATACTTTCTTTTATTAGTATTTACATCAATGATCTATTGTCCTTCTTTCACGGGGTGTATGTTTTGAAAGATACCCAAGTCGGTAAGGGAACCTTTCACCCTCTTCTTTTTTAAAAGACTTCTTTTGTTGGGTCTTTTAATTTACATATTGTTATGTTGGGATATGTTCTCATATATCCTTATTGATGTAAATTCTATGTCCAAGTGATGAGATACACTTTTTATCTCTCATCAACTCATTTTGATGTGATGTCGTTAGGCTGTCAAGGGAACTTTTTAACCCAATTTCGATTTCTTTGGGTTCAACATGTAGTCATTGAATATGTCAACCATTGAATATGTGTGAATGACCTTTTATTGTTTTACACTTAATATCCACTTATATTGGGTGTATTTATATATGTCACACATATTTTTGAGATTGATTTGTCCTTAATTTAAGGATACCTTCTTTATAAGGGATTTCATCACATTTGACGTTTCTATTGAGGGTTCATTGTTGTTATGCACCAATTCACTCTTATATGGTGTATATACTGTCCTTTGGAGTATTATATCATGAATCCATTTATTATCATGATATTATAAAGTTCTGACTAAATGTTATTCCTCAATTATTGTATTCAAGTGTCTCTAATTTTGGTAAAACCCCTTTAACCAAAATATCGTTTTAAATGTTTTAATTATTTGTTCTTATTAATATCCATGTTTTCAAAATGGTTTTAAGGATTTATTTATATGGATATTAATGGATTAAAATTTTAAGATTCAAGGTGGTATGGGACACTTTGATTCGAAAATCTCTTTATTAAATGTTTCAAATGGTTTTGGATATGGTTTCTTTTTGAATGGATTCAATATTTCAATATACTAAAATGTTATATTGTGATTGAAATGTGGAAATGTTATGTTTCATTTATGCATGTTTTATGTTACACATTTATGTTATGGTTCTTGGGCATTGTTATGAAAACAGGTGGTTCCATGATAAACTAAGGGTGGGTGAGCCCGATATAGCTCTCCAATGCATTGGGTAACGCGAAGGAGTGAAACGTTAAGGTTTTCCGAAGTGATTTAGGGAATATACTGTGATGGGTATTCCAAACGTAACCAAGAGGGTTACTCCCTACGTAAGAATGTTATGAATGCCTCAAGTTACCTTTATGTCTTATGATTTCTATGATTTATTCATGGTTTGATGAGGTAAGTTAAACTGCCTTTGTTTTATGGGTAAAGTATGATTTCATTCTTATGTATATATGAACTCATGTTTCCTTTCCGTATTTTTTTATAACCATTAATGAGATTTTTATGCTCATCCCATGTTTTTGAAATGTTTTTTACAGGTCAAGGGAAAGGTACATGATGTGATGATAGTGTCAAGGATGTGTCAATAAAGAATCCATGTTTTATTTTAAATATGTTTCTGTTGATGGGAAGAATGAATACTGTCTTTTATGTAACCACTTTGTTTAAATGTGGAATGTAATGCAAGTTTTATGTCCTAATTCTCTAAAACTCTAAACCTGAAAAGGTCCTCAACGTTTAATCTTGTGATAATTCAAGATTATGTAAGGTGTAAGGCTGGGGCATTATAGTTGGTATCAAAGGTCGGTTTAGATAACTTTAGAGGTTAGGGTATTCTCTAAGCATAAGTGACATTACCATAATGGTTAGGATTTCAGAAAGAGTCCTAGTTTTAGATAAAGTGAATGAATAAGTATATCTTAGTGTTTATCTTCCTCATTAGTACATGATGGTTATGTTGATATACTCACACTGACCTTTTTGGTTTTAGTAAATGGATGGATCTAGAAGGCACCAAAGTGACAATGGGTTTGAAGGAAACTATGGTGGTTCTCTGATTAAGAGATTGGATGAGATGGGGGATTCAATGAGGAATCTCATGGTTGTTCTAAACCAACTATCAAGGATTCATGATCAACCACTTCAAACATGGTGAGTTCTCTAATGCATCATGTACGAGATGGACAACTCGATGTGTAAATTCAGGTAATAATTATTAAGGTAACCATTAGGGTATATATGATCCTTACTTTTTAGGTAATTATGGCTTACTCTATGATATGATGGAAAATGAAAGGAATGAGATAAACTTGTGGTTAAAATATGTTATGATCATTTTTGATGATTTTATCTCTTTTTGGGGAATGTTTTAAGAATTATATAGTTTTGGAAAAGGACAACACACAGACCGTGTGACAACATGTCGCGTCGGACAAAGCTGCAGTAATCGAACCCACAACCAAAGTGCGACTGGTATTTATCACCTACCATTGGACTACGTAAAGTCCCTGGTTAGTTTGACTGATTCTGTTTTTTAAGAGTAAGTTGATTTTGGGTAATTTATGAAAATGATTAACCTATCATAGAGGGTATGTGATTAGGTTAATTACTTTTCAATACGAGACTTTAGGAGAAACTGATGTTGTTTGGAGATAAATGTTACGATTTAACTTGGAAGACTATGTAACTAAATCCTTAAAATATTTGGGTTTCAATCTTATCTTTGTTTAATTTGAAGAATTTTATGGACAAATTGATTATAGAATGGTCCTCGTTGAACTTTGGGTTTTGTTTGAAAATTTTTGAAGATTAAGCATGGCTTTTATTTTTAATGGGTTATCCTTTTCTAGATTATCTGACCTTATACTATCCTTTTTGGTTTTGGTTTTGGTTAATGCCTAAATACATGGGATTTATATAGTTCTCTTTTGTGGATTAGGTGATTATCTAGAAGTTGATTATAGTAATCTTAATGTGAACAAGTCTTCCTAAATACTCATTTTTTGGAGAAAATATGAGTTTGTGTAAAAGTTGAAAGTCAACATGATAAGTGATTATGTTTCCTTATGAATAAATTCCTCAATAAAAAGTAACTTAAAACAAAAATGTTGTCTATTATCTTTTCCTACTGGGGAATCTAATACCGTTTAACCCATCTCAAGTTTGTGATTTTCTCATTGTTAACTTTCTCCTAGACATGTTTACTATCACTCTCCCTCAAGAACATGACCCTTTGCTTTTTCTTCCATATCCATGTTTTTCTACATGGAATCATAGTATGGGTTAACTCGGGTGACCTCTGTGCTTATCTTTCTTTATTTTAAAGTGATTGTTTTACCGACTCTTCTTCCGATGTCGGACTTTCATGGATGTTTCCAAGCCCAATTTTTAAAATTGTGAGGATGCAATTCCCAAAAGGGGGGAAGGATGTAACACCCATGGTAAATAAAGAATATGAAATTTTCATATTTATCCATATTTGTGAATAAAATATTAATATGACTTTAAAGGGGACGCTATGCTCGATGGCGTACCCAACACGCAACAACGAGTTTCTTGGGAATCTTACGTTGCATTCTAATAATAAAATAATATTATTTTAAATGGTAGTTAACATGTAGCCGTTTTATTGGCGAAAATGGATAGAAATAACTAAAATATGATTTTATATGTTTTTTAAATGTTTTTACATTTATCCAATAAAAGATAAAGGATTAAAATACGGAAAGAATTCAATTTTAGGTGTATATGCCCTAGTTTTCACTAAAGGTCCACTTATCGCCTTTTGATGGAGAACCATCATTAAATATAGTTTTGTTCACTCTTAAACATTCTTTTGGACTAAATAAAACTCTTATTAAGAATCGGGACATCAAAATTTACTTTGTGTTAATTTTTGGTATCTTTCCGATAAAGTTCATTTTTTTAATGAATAGTGTAAAATGTTTTATTTTAATTCAAAACCACTTTTTAAACTAATTTATTTATATTATTAGTTTATCTTTTGAATTGGTTTTAAAGTGAAATTAGAATATATTTTTACCATTAAATCCAATAGTGGTCGTTGGAATTAATTTCACTTTGAAATCAGACTTAAACCAGTGTCAATATTTTGATACTTATTGTTTCATAAAAACACGCTATTTGCTCTGACAGCGGGAATTAATTAATTAATGTGACTTATATGTTTTGAATTTTGTAAAATAGACTTCATTTTTTAATTCGGAATATCAAATATATCTTAGGGTGAATTTTTGGTTTTTTTCTGGAAAACATCAATTTTTGATGAATAGTGACACCACTAAGTGGTACTTATAAAAACTGATTTTTCCGTTTAAATGAAATTTTGCCATCTTTGTGTTTTGAATTTCAAAAATCCGACATACATGGTTTTCATTAAGAAGTAAAATGTGGTTCAATGGGATAAAAATAACTTTTTTGTGAATAGTAACTTATTAAGTTTTTAATCGCGATTAGTGGTAATTATTGTAGTTTAAGGTAAAAATAATGCTTTAATAAAATTAGATGAGCTTGAAACATGTCATAACCTCATTGGTTGTGTCATGTCCGACCACGAAAAGCCATGGGTCAACTTGGGGACCCCATGGATCCACTTTGGTTGGGAAATGACATAAATAACTTTTTATTTAATGTAAAAGTAAAAATGACACAAACATTATATGTTTTACTAAAACAATTTTTACATGGGATTATAAAGATCATATTTTTGATTATAAATAGTCATTTTAAAGATAAAAGTATTTCCTATATCATTGTAATTTTTTTATAATTTTTAGACATTATATAAATTAAATTATTTATGACATCATAATGATGCAGCGATGACCTCATTATTTAACGATTTAAATAAAATGGAAAGATAATGTAATATCTAAGACCTACACTTGTCCAAAAACTATTGGATGGGAATATTTCGAAGCCTTATCGCCTTATACATGAATTATATCAATGTGGTACCTTTTAAAACCGAAACACATTTTCAAATAAAGTAATATTTCTTACTTTCCAAAAGTGCCCCTCCTCTCCTCTTATAAAAGGCCCCCACCTCTACCTCATTACACACACTCCTCAAGCCTTTGGCTCGGCCAACCCCTGCCCATTTACTCTCTCCACAACCCTCTCCTAATCCTAGATGATTCCCTTTGGGCAGAATCCTTTCAAAGGAAGCGTTTAGGCTCAAATCAAAAGGAGTTACACTTTTAAAGGTAATTCATTCTATGATGTTCATTTGTTTTATTTTGCTTCTCCAACCCCCTAAACTCTTTTTATTTACATCTTTTGTAACAACACCAGTATCTTAAATATACTAGGATGTTTTTATAAGATTTATTCGAGCTACACTTTCACACAACTACATCAAATTGTTAAAGAACATACGGTTTCCGTGGACGGTGAAATTCTGCCTCCCGAAACGATGATTGTTCAATACTCATTTAACACCTTCAAAGGTGGCCATTATGATGTCACTATTTTTATATATGATATATAATATGTTTATGTTTTACTTATGCTTCTGTATTTTTCATTTTTGTATTACCTTTATGGCTTCCATTATGGGTATACGCGATATCTTCATTTAAGGAAGTGCAGACTACCGCCCCCTCAAAGTGATTTGATTCGTTAAATACCATATGTGGAATGTATAAAGGATGGAACTATGATATTATATATGATATTATACTGGAATTATAATATACCTTTATATCATTATGATTCCATTCTATAAAATACTAAATAGAAATGAAAGTAGTGTTCATGCGTACGTACGGCTTACCGTCTCCATGAACGGTGCATTTCATTTCTTACCTCTAAATGATTATGTAATGTTATAAATGCATGAATGTACTATATATATATGACATATATGATATCTAAATCATGAATACAATTCTGGATATAATAAACTTTTGGCCACACTAACAACATGTAATTGCAAGAAGTCCACTTTCGACTTAAGAACCAAATATCGGCAAAACAAATATTATTAACTTAAAATGATTACATAATGTTTATGACATGGTAATAAGTGATATAAAAGGAATAATGAAATTGAAAAAGGTTCTTAAGGAAGTAGAAATTAACTCAAGTTTATTATTCAGGAGATTAAAGAACGATCGAGTCATGTCGGACCTGAGGTAAGGGATCCTACTCCTCTCTTTCTTTTTAAGTACACACTTTTATGTCATTCCTTTTAAAGCTCATCTTTCTTGTTATTGGGATGATATTTTATATTAAACTTACTGTAATTTTTATGTTCATGTTATGAGAGACCCTATTCTCTATCATCAATCTATTTTGGATGTTTTGAGTGGCGCCGTTAGGCTGCCAAACTTTCATAAGAGATCTAACCTCTCTCTTTCTTTTTAAGTACTCTCCTTTATGTCACTTCTTTTAAGCTCCTCTTTGTAATGTTGGGGGATGTTATTTTATATTTTTCTTTCTGTACATTTTATTGTAATGTGATGAGATACCCTATTTAATCTCATCAATCCATATTCAGAAGTTTTATGTGGCGCCGTTAGGCTGCCGAGTTTTTGTAAGGGATTTTTCATCTCACTTTTATTCCCGTGAGATTTATGATACATTTGCCACAAATTCCATTGAGTGGTGTATGTACTGTCCATTATTCTACTCTTTGTGTAATATACATTTTTTTATGAGTATTTACATCAATGATCTATTGTCTTTCTTTCATGGGGTGTATGTTTTGAAAGATACCCAAGTCGGTAAGGGAACCTTTCACCCTCCTCTTTTTTAAAAGACTTGTTTTGTTGGGTCTTTTAATTTACATATTGTTATGTTGTGATATGTTCTAATATATCCTTATTGACGTAAATTTTATTTCCAAGTGATGAGATACACTTTTTATCTCTCATCAACTCATTTTTATGTGATGTCGTTAGGCTGTCAAGGGAACTTTTTAACCCAATTTCGATTTCTTTGGGTTCAACATGTAGTCATTGAATATGTCATCCATTGAATATGTGTGAATGAACTTTTATTGTTTTACACTTAATATCCACTTATATTGGGTGTATTTATATTTTTCACACATATTTTTGAGATTGATTAGTCCTTAATTTAAGGATACCTTCTTTATAAGGGATTTCATCACATTTGACATTTCTATTGAGGGTTCATTCTTGTTATGCACCAATTCACTCTTATATGGTGTATATACTGTCCTTTGGATTATTATATCATGAATCCATTTATTATCATGATATTATCAAGTTCTAACTAAATGTTATTCCTCAATTATTGTATTCAAGTGTCTCTAATTTTGGTAAAACCCCTTTAACCAAAATATCGTTTTAAATGTTTTAATTATTTGTTCTTATTAATATCCATGTTTTCAAAATGGTTTTAAGGATTTATTTATATGGATATTAATGGTTTAAAATTTTAAGCTTCAAGGTGGTATGGGACACTTCGATTCAAAAATCTCTTTATTAAATGTTTTAAATGGTTTTGGAAATGGTTTATTTTTGAATGGATTCAATATTTCAATATACTAAATTGTTATATTGTGATTGAAATGTGGAAATGTTATGTTTCCTTTATGCATGTTTTATGTGACACATTTATGTTATGGTTCTTGGGCATTGTTATGAAAACGGGTGGTCCCGTGATAAACTAAGGGAGGGTGATCCTGATATAGCTCTCCAATGCATTGGGTAACACGAAGGAGTGAAATGTTAAGGTTTCTCCGAAGAGATTTAGGGAATATACTGTGATGGGTATTCCAAACGTAACCAAGAGGGTTACTCCCTATGTAAGAATGTTATGAATGCCTCAAGTTACCTTTATGTCTTATGATTTCTATGATTTATTCATGGTTTGATGAGGTAAGTTAAAGTGCCTTGGTTTTTTGGGTAAAGTATGATTTCATTCTTATTTATATATGAACTCATGTTTCCTTTCCATATTTTTTTATAACCCTTACTAATCTTTTTATGCTCATCCCATGTTTTTGAAATGTTTTTTACAGGTCAAGGGAAAGGTACATGATGTGATGATAGTGTCAAGGATGTGCCAAGAAAGAATCCATGTTTCATTTTAAATATGTTTCCGTTGATGGGAAGAATGAATACTATCTTTTATGTAACCACTTTGTTTAAATGTGGAATGTAATAAAAGTTTTATGTCCTAATTCTCTAAAACTCTAAACCTAAAAAGGTCCTCAACGTTTAATCTTGTGATAATTCAAGATTATGTAAGGTTTAAGGCTGGGGCCTTATATTAATCTTTATTCATCTTTGGTATTTGTCACTTAAATTTAAAAAAAACCAATTTTTTAGTATTATATGTGTTGGGAAAGTAACCTAGGTTCGGATTATTTAACCCAAATCGATATAGGTTGTTAGGTATAAATATTAATATTTTCACTCCATCTCATATCAGAATTTATTACTCATTTAGACAACCAATGTAGGGTTCATTTTTATCCTTTCCCAACCTATTCCAGCTATTTACTACTACCAAAAAACATAATCTAAGAAATAATATTTATAGTGATAAATCATATAATCATGAAATTCATTTATATAATGTTGAAATGAAAACACCATAATTAAAATCTATGACACCTTAGGTCTGACTATGGTTATACGTAATCATCACATATTAAAATCCAATAAAATTGTTCAAATATAAACTTTGAAGTATTCTTTCAACATCCCTTATGAGTTTCAATTTAGGTTTAATGTCCTAAGAGCATTAATTATGCACCAATAATAATTGAGTTAGTACCCAATCCACCTCATTTATATCTATTTTGCTTAGTTTTATATTTTCCACAACAACCTAAACATTCTTGTGAATATAAAAGGATATATATTTTTGGTAAACTACACTTCTTTATTTTAAAAAACATAAAATTCACTCCAAGAAAATAAATTATCATAATTGTTTTCACTAATGTTTTCCTATCATAGATACTTTAAATAACATAACCCTTTTCTGATACAAACTAATGTAACTGACACATTTCACATATAATAATTTATCCTTATTAAATTAATATTGATTATATATAATTATGATCCACTCAAGAAACATATATTTTTAGTGTATTTGGAATCATGGTTACATAAACCACTTGTACATAAAATATATACCTCATTTACCATTAATATATTAAACACTATCACACTACTTAAGAATATAATACATAATACATTTTTTCATATACTGGGGAAATTAAAATGTAAGAAATGGCGGTCTAAGATTCCCAGTTAGTTTATGAAAGTTATATATAATTGATAATTTAGTCATAAAAAGATCATACGGGTATAAAAGCATGATATTATCATTTTAAAACCATGTCTAACAATTCATAAATCATAATCATGAGTCATGGGATAACATATTTCATTTTATAATACATTAATCATAATAGAATTAATGAAAATAATGCATGAGATATTAAAATTGGAATAAAATAATGTTATAAAAGTGTAGAATTTAGTGCGATATAATCATAACAAAATAATATTTATATCAATGCTACCCACAAAGGGATACAAACAGATGTGAGTCTTGGGATAAAAACTTTTGTACATGTTTTCGGATTGGAATATACACCAATGTACCAAATTTTGATCTTAGGATAACCACTCATATACCATTTGAGCTCAGAAAAATATAAAATTTACCCAATGAATTGGGGGAGGTATGAAGGACAAACCCATCGTATTTGTTTAATTTCTTCACATGTATTCCAATTGATCATGAAAGTATTTATCATTATATCAATGGTTAACCCAAGAAAAATAAAAATTGTTTTATTAATATTTTATCATCATAATCAGTAATCATATAGAGAATACTAAGGACGGTATCATAAAATATTTTCCCCATTATGGAATAATTAACATCAAAGTATTTTATCATAGATGAAAAATTCATTTAGAGTATCACATTAATATTTTTTCTGGATAATACACTTTAAATTTTGAAATTACGTTTCTCATATATAAAAAATTACAAAAATATTTATGAAACAATTTTATTTGAAATTTATAGTGTAACATTTTAATGGATGCTTCAGAGTAAAATTTTTTGAATATGGTGGGAAAATTCATTCATTTTTTGTATGTTAAATAAAGTATTGTGATCACACAATTCGTTAAAAGTACATCTTTCAGAAAATAAGATGAAGATTATTTTTAATCATGATCATTAAGAGTAAAAATTGGAAAATATAACTTTAATAAAACATTGGAAAATGATAGAAATATTCCTAGAAAAATTTTAATGATAACATAGATAAGGAATGGAAATTTTATATCCACAGAGAGAAACATGGATGGTTTTCCATAAAAACATTATTTTGGACATTTGAGTACTGATAGAATGAAAAATTAAAGTAAAAAAGTTTTATATCAAATTAATTAACCAATGGATCAGAAACAAAATATAATTTATACAAAATATATCATATAACTTCATCCATGTAACATAAATCAGATGCAATATGAGTATAAATTAAATTATAATGTAAACCCCTTACTAATTTCATAACTTTTGAGTCATAATTTTTATGAATGGAAAAAGATAAAATGAACCATTAAATACCATGAACCTAAGTAGAATAATGATAAAATATATCAAATGTGTAGTAGATACACCTAGTAATATAATATAAGTTTTTAATATGACTTATTTATCAAATAATACAATATGATCAAGTAAGACCATACAACATTCATAACATTTGAAAAAAATTCAATTAGATGGAATAATTTTAATTTTAAACTAAAATTAAATTAATTAATAAGGATCCATGATATAACATTTAAATGGATTAGTATAAATACATCATAAATATAATAAGATAAATTACGTTAGGTTTTTCCCAATAAAACAAAATTATGGTGAAGAACAATAAAATTTTGAATCATTTTAATCAAAGTATATTTAAAAAAGAAACATGTTATAGATCATAAAATCCCTTGAATTAAATAAATTTAGAATGGAAATTAATTATGATGTAATAAAACAACATAAATATATGATGGTGTAAAATATCAAAAATGACTCACGAATTTGAAAGTGACAAAATGAAACCCTTATCCCAAGTCATCAAGCTACATAAATGAACAAACATCCTATATAAAAAAATTATGTTAGTATAATTATATAAAATAACCATATTTGTTCCTATAATAACATATATAAAACACTTATAATTATTTTTATTGATCTCAATAACATATATGTTATTTTATTTTATTATGCTTTCTTGATTCCAAACACAAACCTATATCTCAAAAAAATTCATTTTTGTGAGTTTTAGTGTTTTTATTCAATAATATGTGAATATTTTTAATGGAATTTTATGTATCAATTTTGGTATTTTTATGTCTTTAACAAACCTATAATTATTCTTTATATCCATATAATAATTATAGAATATTTTCTAAAATGAATTTGAATAATGTTTAGGATGCTCTATATGATATTGGAGGTGTGCATATATAACCTTCTTACTCGTGCATGACACCGGCACCTAGCCTCCCTCGTGGAAGAAGATCAAATTTAAAACATCCCATAAAGTAACCTATTTTGGATCACAAGCTCATTGGGTACACATCTAGAGTAGTAGAATTATGTTCAGAGGCCACTAGCTCTCCATTGGCTAGTAGTGGCTAGCCTGTGGATGTCAACCAGTAGCAACCAGCTCTATCTTGGTCGCCAACTACCCAATAGGGGATACCAAGAATCTAATAATGTCAGTGAATCTAATTAAATATAGAATTAATTATTCCCAAATAATTATATAAGTACGTCCTACTCTTTCTTCTTGGAAATTGGTGGTTTCCATAATGTTCACTCACTATTTGGAGTACATAAAAGGAGTATCTTGTCCTCATGGATGAAAAGCGAATACAAAAATTGATATTGATCAAAATAAATGAAAAATTTATATATTTCAAAACCATTTAAATTATGCATTATATGTTCATAATCTCTCAAGTATGTAAATCTTTTAACAATCATAGAAAAAAAAGTAATCATTTATTGATGAAATTTTTTGTTGTCATTGCAATGGAGTTGTTATAATAAAACTGATCACTTCACACTGCATTTTTCTAATGGTTTATCACTATATAAAAGTGCATAAAGGGTTAGTTGGATATTGAAAACAACCAAGTGGGTTCTCACAAACCATTTTTGTGTTGGATGATTTTCTTGATCACCTCAAAGATCAATTGACTAATACTATAAACCTCTCGAGTTGAGGGTGGAGATTACAAGGATAATTCAGCTACATTTAAACCACTTATCAATTTTTTTATATCTATTTAATTTATCACACTCAATAATTTATCTTAAATTAAAATATCTTCATATATTCAATTTTATTTTTTCCATAATTAAATTACATTGATATTATATTCATAAATCGGATCGAATTTCTCAACTATATCTAAATTGATATCTTACATAATTCTATATAAATATTTTAATTTTATATTATTAATTTACATTAAAATTAAATTATAAAAAGTTAATTTCATCCTACCTCCCATATTTCTCTTGTAAAAAATTGGAATCAAAATTTTATTATTTGTTTTTATTAAGATCCAATTTTTTATAAAAGTTTTGTAAGTATAAAAAAATGACGCATTATTTGATAAAAATTCTCAATTTTATTATAGCATCTAATTCCTATTCACATGATACTATTTTTTAGGGCATAATTTATTCATATTGGGATAGTTTTATGAATACGTTTATTTTTAGTATTACTTACCCTATTTGAAAAATGAAAATTTAGTAACATGTGATCACAAAAGAATCTAAATATTATTGGAATCTTGAATATTTAATTCTCTTTTAACTCAAAAGAAAATTTATGAATGATTTACATTTTTTTCTTGATCATAATGAGTTAAAAGTTCTTTTATCTTGAAAAACATATTACAAATTGTGGGGTTTATTAAAACGAAAAAAAAAGAAATAATCAAGTTAAAATAAACTATATTTCATATATTTCAACATTATTTTGAAAGATTCACAATACATCACAATGAATCTATTTCTATAAATATTGCGATATTTAATAAATATTTTAGTAATATAAATTCCCTTGGTGATAGTTTTTCGGAAAAAAATACATATAATTAAAACATTATCGTTTTTGAATACTCTTGGGTTACAATGTCACATTCATTCTGGATGAGAAACCTGTGATGAAAATGGAGGTCAAGGAACTAATTGGATGCCTATAGAAAATGAAATAACAGTGAAAATAAAAAAATATAAGGATCCAATTAAGATGATGAATCAGAAGAAACCATCCCCATCAATGTTATCAATAATAACCCATCTAATATTTTGGTATTAGGCTTATATATATTAACCAAAAATAGGGAAAACTTATTAAAAAATAAATAAACTCTCTCATTAATCTAAGAAGTAATTTTAAAAGGTGAAGCTAGAAGTGACATGCTATGGATGTAAATAATAAATTTCACATCATTTTGGAGTTCCCCATATATAGAATAAAAAATAATGAAAAGGAAATAAAGGTAATAAGTCTGTAAATATCTCAATAAAGACTATAAGTGATCACTCCATGGATCAAACATCGTTATTCAATTCATGTGACATGATATATATGTTCCTTATGGAACATGTTAATGAAGATGTTGATGTTATAACCCCAAATCTAAATTATTCCTTTAATAATTATTCTCTGAATTATACCCTTCTATATTCTCCTTCATTCTCTAATAATAAACTAAATTATAATGATAAAAAATATAACCATGATCCACTAAAAAATGGTTTTTATTTACTTAATACGTTATATAATGAACTTTGAAATAAATATAAAAAATTGATTCAAGATAAATATCACATTCAAAAAGATAAGGACATTCTATTCAATGAAAAAAATATTTATCTATGAATGTTAATAATCAATAGAATTTTAATAAACAAAAATATATAATTGAAGGACTCAAACATTATATTTATAAATTTTGTCATGGTAAATAAATTCTAAATATATTTTTGAGTTATAAAAATCATGGAAAATAACATATCATCTTTGGTTTATAAAATCATGTAATCGCATTTAAAAATCAATTAATATCATGTTTTTAAATTTAATTATAAGAAATGTTTTATTTATTTTCAAATAATTTTCCATTTTGTTAAAAATATGATTTAAAAATTTAAAATTAAGTAGACCAGTGTAAATTCATGTTTTGTCAATAACAATTTGTATAAAACATTATGGAAAACAATTATGTATTCTAAAATATTTATTATTTCACATCAATGGACCCAAGTTAATGTTGATACAAAATAAATAAGTCATATTATATTGATAAAAGAGTGTCTTCAGAGAAAAAATTTAAGAATAATTATGGTAACAAGATCTTGGTTTCTCAACAGAAATATGTGATGGCCTCTCTTTATTCAATACAATCCATATTATATACATTTCTCACATCACTTTGGATGATACATCTACTAGAGAGATAACTGGAGAATATCCCATCGGTTTTTATAGCTTAACCATTTTTGAAACATATATTTATGAAATAGAATTAAAAATAATTTACCAATAACTAGTCATTTCTAAAATAGAGGTTTTAAAATCACATGGTAAAATTACTTTTTTACTATCATTGACCCAAAATTTAATGACTTATTTACTACTTCAATATATAAAAATATTTACACAATAAATTAAAAATATATTTCCATCAAAAATGTTAAAATTTTTAGTGCAAAATATATTGAATCATGGCTTTGAAATTTAATAATAGGATGTTTTATCAAATAGTTAGTTTTTAAACTCACCCACTTCCTACAAGTACAAGATCATCCCAAATATCATTTCAAAATAACATGGTAATTCAAACTAGCTAATATTGTATGCCTCAAAAATCATCTTTTATATCAAAAAATGAGTTTATTATTTAAAAACACTTGAAAATTCATCTTATACTATTTATTCCATATAAAATTGAAGGTTTAAGAGATAAAACCTAAACATTACTTATGTTTATGAATTTAAATGATTCACAAGGGCATGATTATAATCTCAAAAATGTGAGCACTGCCTTCATTATATTTTATAAAATGGTAAAAAATGTAAATAACTTTAAAATTAATTCAATTTAAATTGATTATAAAGGAGAATTCAATAATAATGATTTTTATTCTCTATGTTCTTAAGATGGATATATTCATTTTTTCTTCCTCGTACCCCACAACTATACTAGGTAGTGGAGAGGTGGAATCAAACTATCCAAGAAACAAATCAATTTCTTTTAAATAGATTCAATTCACTAAAATATTCTAATGTTGAGGTCAGGAATTATTTTTGATATATAATTTATAAAAAACTCATAAGACCTTTTCTCAAAAAAAAATACATGTTATATTATTTAGTAAAAACCATAAGATGAATGTATCATTTTTTTCTTGTAAATTCTTTTTTTAAACACCGAACACAATCATGGAAATTTGACTCTAAATATGATAAAAGTATAATTCTTGGGTATTCTAACTCACTTATTACATATTGAGTCATTAGAAAATTATAAAAAATAGTATGAATAAATCCATGTTGTCTTCTTCGAAAAATATTCCATTGTCTCATAATAAAAAAAAATCAAAATGATTTTTTAAAGGAGACTCTCCAATTGAAATAAGTTAAATAAGAACTTTAATATCTATAAAATTAACTGATAATTATTTCAAAAAATCTAACGGCATACCCATTGAAAATATGATCATATATTTAATGAGGTAATCTATACTAAAATATTTAAATAAAATTAGTTTGGAATCATTTCCTTTTTCTCTCACCTGGATCCCCCAAAATCTTAATGATTACATGAACAATGAAAATTGGGGTCTTTTAATGCAATAGGAACTAAATAAATTTATCTGAAATGATGTATGCACAATCATGTAATCACCTAATGTTCATCCCCTATAAATATATACATTTTTTATATAAATAATCTAGATGTTCATGCTAATATTAATGTATACTAAACTTATTTATTTTAAAAATACTATACAAAGAAGAATAAATGGAGTATAGAAAAATTGTTTATACCCATCCAAAAGTTATATTATATTTTAATCTTGTTATTATTCACCTATCATCTTAATTTCAATCAATTTGAAATGGATGTGAAAAGATTCTTTAAAAATAGTTTTATATATAAAACAATTTGGGGAATGACCACATGGTATTGAAAATACCCCAATTCCAAAAAAAAAATCAAATTTAAAAAAAAAATTAGTCTTTCAAGTTATATCTTCTAGTTTGGTATGAGAATTTATAAAATTTATTTTTTAAAATGGTTTTAAAATGGGAAAATCATATTTAACAGTTTTTCTAAAATACATTTCATATGATTTTTTTACCCATTCAAATTTATATTGAGGATGTGATTTTTCACACAAATAATGAATTTATTGGTTTTGAAGTTTCTAATTTTATGAAAAAAGAAATTTTTTTGAATTATTTTGTAAACATAAATTCTATCATAATTATGAAATTAATTAAATAATTTATGGTTCATTTTTAAACCTTAGAAAATATTTAGGTTAACTCTTAATATTATCTTTTATGAGTCATGGTAGGGAAATTTTTACACTCATGTGTATAACCTATAAGTTAACATTATATGATATCAATAAGCCAACCATCAACATAATTTATTGAAGTATGATCTTTAGTATAATTTATCTTTCTATAATAGATCCTTTTATTATTTTTAGTGTTTTCATTTATTCACTTTTCTAGTCAAATTCACAGGATTATCATTTCAACTCTTTAAAAATAAATTTACATTATTTAAAAAGGTTAAATGTTATGAGTATATATTATATAAAATTAACCTTTTGATTTTAAACATTTTTATACTGATTTTGGAGGATTCTAACTAGATAAGAAAGTACACTGGGTAATTTATCCTTACATGGAAAATCCCTTCTCTCATGGAGTAGTAAGAATGAAATAGTTACTCATTCAAATTCCTAAGTAGAGTACATACCGGTTGGGTTTTTTTTGTGCCCAAATATTTTATTAAAACAGACTCTCATACATTGGACTTATATTTTACTATATTACAATTTAGGGTGACAACACTAGTTCTGTAAATATCTATAAAGATATTGTCTAGCAATATCACACCCAACAGTATGACCGTAGACACCATTTAATAATACATGTCTTTACAAATTTGTAATCATATTGGACTTTGTCCTAATAGAATATTAAATCACTGATATTTTAAAAAAATATTTCGCTCGTGAATATTTTGAATTTAGTAAAGGGGAATTGAAAATTGGTCTCGTGTGAACATTTTCATTGTATCTATATATATCTTGATTTAAATTTCAATAACATGTTTTTTAGAAATTCTTGATCCTAACTACAAATATTTATTTAACATAAAATTAATATGTTATATTTTTATATTATCATAGAAATATTCAATTTATCTCACCTCTGATATAATTTTTGGATTATATTAGTTTATTTTTAATTATGACATTTTTAAAGAGGTATATTATTTTTTTTAAAATAATCATTTTCAATTTTTAATATTTTAAAAATTACATTTTAAAAATTAATTAATTTTAAAGAATTAATATTAATTTTTATAAATTATTTTATATTTTTTTTAAATATGTTTAAGTTTTTTTTTAAAAACTTATAGTTAAAATATGTATATGATGTCTTATTTTTAAATTCTTTATTATCTATATCATAAGAAATTAATTATGAGTAAATGTATTTTAATATTTCATTATCTCTATGACTAGTTCATAAGATGACTTTGATGAAGTGTAAATTGAATAACACTTTCATTTTTTTGGACTCACTTCCCTGGAACATCTAAAATCTCTTCTAATAGAAATCAATCAATAACGGTAAAATCATTACTTGAGGAATGAAGTGTCATGAAAGTGGTATGTACCAATTAATTATCTTTTTTTTCTATCCTTATCTTCTTCTTAATTCTTTCAATTTATTTTTATTTTTCTTGTTTCATTTCATGTTTCACTTAACTTCCCTTTATTTATCTAAAATGAACCTATTAGTTGGGGAATTTTAAAGATGAGACGTTTTTTGAAAATTCATTAATATTTTTCAAACCTATACTTTCTTTCAAAGTATAATTTTTATCCTTTTGAAAATATTTTTCTATATTGAACTCTATTTTTCATTATTTTCTTTTTCTATTTTTGAAAATCATAAGGGTGAAATTTTATTAAATGATTATATTCAGAAAAGAAATAATTTCTTGATATTTTTTTAATTATTTATCTTTATTCTTGTGTATTCCTCTCAAATGCTTAATTTTTTTTAACTAATTATGATCATGAAAATGGGGGGTATTGTTATATCCCACTCTATAATGTTGTTATGAGGATCACAAAAACTCACATATGTTGTTAATTATTTCATTTAAGAGAGTTTTAGTGTTTTTATTAAATTCTATGTGATGAGTTCTAATAGAATCATCTGTATCATTTTAAGTCTTGTTAATGAATTCATCTAAACTCTTATTGTTATCATATCATTTTAATAACATGAAATTAAATATAAAAGTAATTATAACATCTTTTATGTTGATTCTCTATATGTAAGAGGTTTGATGATTTCACCAACATGCTGGTGCGGTGAACTATCTAGCCATTTCCATGATAGAAGAATCTAAAATATCTAAAAATCCCACCAATTGACCATGAATCGTCTATAGTTGTATCATTGCTATAAATGGAATACATATAGATTCTAACCAATTTCATCTAGTTGGCGTAGGTCATATAATAACACCTAGATCTGAGTAATCCACCTTCTACATGGTTGTGGATTCCATGTGCTCATTCGTGTCAAATAATCGAGTCTTAGGTCATACTAAATATAGTAAAATATCCATAATAATGATACTATATGGATTCATGACACCAAATGAACACATGAAGATATCACTCATTTTGGATCTTATAAAATATGTATCTTTTTATCATATAAGAAATAGCAGTTACAAACCATTTCTTAGACACAAAAAAATTATCCATTACTAGATCATTCAAATCATCACAAATAGATATTAAATGTTCTCAATATATCATGGATATTATCCTTTCCCTAAAACATGTCAACCCAATTTGTAATCATATTCTCAAGCCATTATTTAGTGACATTGTAAGGGTTTTCACCAAGAACACATCTCACTTCTAACCACCACACTCCAATGGCTTCTCAGTCTATATAAGTGAGGTATGGGTACCTTTGATACTTGGGAAGCGTGAAAGGGTCATCAGAAACAAAAATTTTAATGTAAATTTTTCATTATCTATTCTTAGATAAAGGGATTAACATTATTGACCTCTAATTTCACAGGGTGGGTATGTCGGGGTTCCTTTCATGGTATTGTCAAACTCCTTATAAAATTGTTTTCTATTTATTTTAGATTTTAGATTTCATTATTTATTAACTATTTTTAAATAATCATAAATTTAATTCAATCATTTTGGAACATAATTTTATTTTATATTATCTTTATAAATCTAACTAAATATATCGACTATCACTCAATTTATTCTCATTTTAATCATTCAAAACAACTTCATTTTGAATTTTTAATTTTATTCTAATTAAATTATTAAATTAAAAATAGACCCCACCCCTATTTTCATATTTCACTATCCAAACATCATTAAAATTTTAAAATCATATTTTTAAGTACAAATTTATTAAAATCAATATTTCTTGTTCATAACTATTTTGTTTTTCATGTATGTTTATTCCCTAATGTTATGGTCCTTACACTTTGATCATGGGTCCATCATCTCCAGAATATTAATTATGTCAAAAGTTTAATATTTAATAATTATATAATCTTTTATATCCATTAATAAAATGTAATTTTGAAAAATTTATTACATCCTGTCATGAATATGGTAGCATGTACACATGCCTTATTATTGTTTTCTAATTTTCCATGGGCCCTAAAATGGTAAATAATAGTTTCTATAATAATTATTATATCATTAATGTTATATATATACATTAAAAACTATCATAATAACTATATATTTAATATTTTTATTGAAAATTAATTATATCATTTTGTATAGGTAGTAGTCCACAGGTGTTGGAGGGACACACATGGAATCAGAAAACACATTTCAATAATTCAATGTCACATTCAAGGGAAAGTGGAAGAATAGAATATAATAATAAGATAAGATAAAATAAGTTTGAAATATATTCAAAAAAATTATACATGTTTATGTGGAATTCATACACTTATCTCTTAGTTTAAAACCCTCCCACCCACCCACCCCCCACCCCCAATAAACCCACTTTATCATTTTGTGTAGTATGAAATTCATTATATTTTTCCTATTCATTATAGTCAAACATTTAGTGTGCCCTATTAAATTATATGAATTATCATGATTAAAATTATGGAATCCATTTCACGAGATCAAATATATATTATTATTAGATTTATATAAATTTTTTTACAAAATTATTAATTAATCCGAATTTTTTAAAAACAATTAGAATAAAAATAAACATAAATAAATTCCTATTCATATTAATATATTATATTTAAATTTAATTTTATATATAAATTAATATTCATTAATAAAATTTAGTACAATTGAATCACATTGTGTTCATAACATTAATATTTAGAAAAATATGTCTTTTTTTTCTGAAAAAGTACTTATAAAAATAATGTATATTTTTTATTCCTATGAAATTAATAAGATTATTTATAATTAATGGAGGATAATTTTTATATAATAAAAAATCAAAAGAATAATTTTATTGTTTAATTAACTAATTTAATGAGAATAAATGGTAGTTTTACAATATATTCACTATTCGCTAAAAAATAAAACATTTTATAAAAATTCCAAATAATAACCCTAAGATAATGTTGATGTGATTATTTAAAAAATAATATTCATTTTCTCAAATTAAATTTCTAAAAAAAATTAAATTATTGTTAATGTTTTCTTACAAAATTTATTGAAAACCATTTTTTAAGAAAACATATTTATTATGCTCAAAATTAAATTACTAAAAATGGATTACTTATTTAATACACCTCAATAAATAAACTTTCATTATATTAAAAAAATAAATATATGTTTTTTTAAATGTATTTATTCATATTCATAAAACAAATTTAATTGGCCATGTACAATTTTTCTGACAATGAATCTAATTATATTTGGGTGAGTACTTTCAATAAGACTTGGATCAAACCCTCCAGGTTCACCCTTATTTGGCGTATTGCTCACAATATATTGCCCACTGAAAATCGACTTCAAGCCTCTGGCATTCAACTTTGCTCAAAATGTCATTTATGTAATCAGCACAGAGATGATTCTGATCATCTCTTCTTGTCTTGTGCTACGGCCACGGCTTTATGGAACTATATTTTTGAGCTTTTTAATTCTTCATGGTCCTTATCTGACCCGATTTGTTTGCTTTTGAAGAAATGTACTAAATATGGCGCCTCTCAGCATGTCAAAAACATTTTTCTTGCGGCAGTGGCTGAACTTCTTCATGAAATCTGGAATGCAAGAAATGATCTTATCCATAATAATCACTCTTTCAGTCTTAATGCAGGAAAAGCTCAAATTATCATTGCGATACATGAAGCTGCATCAATTCAAAAAGATTGTTGTAGCAATCATATTGGGGACTTCGAGATCCTTAGACGTATCCGTTTCCCGGGTATTTTCCCGAAGCTCAAGCAACCCTTTGATGTTTTCTGGAAACCTCCGATGCCGGGTTGGATTAAAGTGAATGTCGACGGTGCCTCAAAAGGCAATCTTGGACCTGCTAGTTGTGGGGCCATTTACAAAGACTCTGATGACCATTGTCATGGTTTCTTTTACGGTGGTTGTGGGATCGCCTCTTCCATTGAAGCGGAGATGCTTGGAGTCATCCATGCTGTTGATTTTGCGCTGCAAAGAGGTTGGCGTAAACTGTGGATTGAAAGTGATTCTACCACCATTGTTCAAGAAATTTGGAACGGAGTCATTCATCTAGCCTGGCTGCTTACTATGCGCTGGATGAACTGCTTGAATTCGCTTCAGAAGATCGACTACATTGCTACACATGCCTTCCATGAAGCAAATGCAGTTGCTGATGCCCTTGCCAATAAAGGTGTCCACCAGAACATGACATGGCTGGATGCGCTGCCAGCTGATTTTCTTCACCTCTATGAAAGAGATTGTAATAAAATTCCTTCCATTCGCTTCATGTAAACTTTTGTTTCTTTTATTAATATATGGTTCTTAGGTCCAAAAAAAATAAAACAAATTTAATTGGTAGTTTATATTTTTAATAATTAAATTATATTTTTATATTATATCATAGTCCTCAAGAAGCCTGATGTTTCATGTTGAGAAATATATCAACCACAATATTATTTTAATCTAAATATTTGGTTCGTTATAGGAGAAACTTAGTACATTATTATTCTATAACTGTCTAATACATTTTAAAACCCTTGAAACCCCATAAAAACACCCAAGAAGTCAAAATAATACAATATGAAATCAAATTAATACCATAAGGACATGGATGTGTACAAATTTCTCCCACCATGATACATTCATATTTTAAAAATTCATTGTCAATGTAATAAGAAAAAGAAATTTAATTGATAAAATATGTGGGATAGAAAAAAGAAACTAGATAAATCTCTTACAAAAAAGGAAATACCTCCCATCAATCATCTCAATAGACTATATGAAAAAATCCACAAGAATTGACAAAAACATAAAACATAACCCAATTCAGAATCATTCAATATAATTAATTAAGAAGATAAATATCTTCCATAGGTCTCCCCATCATATAGAATTTACAAAAAATATTAATTCATATAAAAAAACATTTCTATAAAATAGGTAATTACGCATAAAAACACATTTCCACATATTATTAAAGTAATGAATAATATTCCACCCACAAAATATGGACAAAAAAGAAAATCTCAACTCCAAAAGGGAACCCCAACCATGAATCACACCTAAAAGGTCACAAAGAAAATATTACATGTCTATCATATCCACTATAAACATATAGATCACCCAAAACATAAATGTTCTACAACATCTAATAACATGGTTCTGATATCAAGATACAAAACTAATCAAAGGTAAATTTGTGGTGAAACTCATGAAGTAAAAGCTCACATTTATCCCAACAGAAAATCCAACCATGTATCACTCACGATAAAATTATAAATCATCCAAAATTACTCATTTCCATAAAACATACACAGGAAATCCACATACTAATTCCATCAAGAAAATATCACCTCATCATCCACCAAATTCACAAGGACATGCATCAAAAAAAAAATTAGGTGTGAACAACAAAAAACAACAATCACTCACAAAAGACCAATAATAATGGATATAAAAGGATATACTAAATGAAGGAATAATTAGGACATTAATTTCTCTATGTTCATTAAGCCTTAATCTGAATTAAATCATCATACCTAAATAAATAACATCCAATGATTCACCACTCATGATCTCCAATTAGACAAAGACATTAAACCAAACAACGAATTATAGGAAAAGGAAAAAAGTTCATAAAAAAATTTCTTTAAATAACATGGGTTATATAGAAAAAAAGAATTGAGGTCATTATGAGTACCTTCTTTGAAGAACAATGAAATAAGTATGAAAGACAGTCACCACTCACTCTCTTTAATATAGGGTATAGGGACTTACTAGATTCTCCATTGAATGGTCTAAAAACAATTCCACTAAATAAAAACTTCCTATAATAGGTATCAAAGATACATTGAAACATTATTCAACTAAAAAATATAATGTTTCACCCATAGTCTTGGAAATTATTATGTCTAATAGGAACAAACACAATCAATAAGTGAACTCACCATTAGAGTGATCTCAAATGAAATATTTCTACATTTCATTATAACCTTTATCATAGGCACATACCATATGACACAATTTATTAATCTGGTCAATTAATATTTCCCAAAATGAAAACAACTTTTCCTAACACACACTACATGAAAAAAGTAAAAACACACTTCTATAAGTAAAAAAACATTTAAAAAAAATATATTTCATTAAAATCAATACATTTTAATTTCACAATAAATAAAAAAATGTTCTCTTAAATTTGTATCCATTTCCAAAATATTCTATAAAATTTCCCTCCATTATATAAATGTTTTGTAAATTCCACTATGGAATCAACCACATTCTAATAATATAATGGGATACAAATTTCATTAAACATATCCCATAAAACAGGATTCTATGGTTAAAACATTCCATGAAATCCCATTTCAAATAATCCACCCATGACAGTGGTAAAACTAAAATAATACAAAGATTTCACAATAAAAAAACCATTTCTAAAAACATTCCATAAAAATCCATTTGATAATAAACCAAAATTATTAATTTTAAACCATTTTTATCAATAAATATCTATTTTTTCATAAAAATCCCATTTATTTAAGATCACATATTTAAATAAAGATAATAAAAATAAAACAAACAACTAATCTATGACATAAAGAGATCCATAAATTATAATGAATTAATCCCCATAAATGGGTCTTACTCATGGGATGTCAAAATATAAATGCGAAATGAGATGTAAAACAATGGATTACGTCGACACCTGGTTTTACAGACTATGATTCAATTATTAAAAATAAATAGAAATATTTTATGTGTCATGCACATAACCTCTTCATGATTTTTTAGTCTATGTGTCATAAAATATTTTCACTAAATCTTATTTCATTATAACAATAACATAGTGAAGCCCCAAAAAACTAAGACAATTCCAACTGGGATCAACACACATTTATTATAAATCACAATCCAGAAAAATAATTCAAAAAATAATCCAAAACCAAACAATCCAAAGAAACACAATTATCATCATGGAAAGTGGTGATCAAGACCTTTTAATTTAAAAACTCATGTCTCCCCAAAAACTACTAATCTACATTCTTCATAGAACCACATAAATAACAATATGTAATTTCAAGAATGTACACCCTTTTAAGAATATTGGTTCTGATACCATTTGCAATGAACAGACCCATACTGACATGATATATAACTCAATATAATCATCCACTAGTCTTGATGGGTGTTTTGGATATCTACAAGATGAATACAATCCAAAATGGGATGAATATACATTAGTGGGAATGATTTCACCCTAAACTAAATACATAAACTATTAGTGAAAACTACTGATAATATTGCATGATATATCCAGGCATTGTAAATCTATGAAACTAAATAAAGAAATAAAATAAATAAGAACATTAAACATATAAAAATAAAATAAATAACTATAAAAATATATTCAACCATATCACTAAAAGAGTACACTAGAAATTATACAATTTGGGAAAAATAAAATACAAAAGTATGAATCAGCTGATAGACATACTAAAAATAAAATATATCATAAATAGTTCTAAAAACACCCTTGTGACCCAAAATCAGTCACCATATCTAAGAACATACATCCTTAGACCATATAATAAATTAATTAATGAGATCATATACTAAGTACCTGAAAAAATAACATAATAGATGGATATGAATACAAAGGTGTTTATAGAGGGTGTGATTCAAACATCCCTGATAGGATTTAACTAAAGAGTTAGTGTAGTTCATTACATATTAAATTAAAATAATTCTGTATTGAAAATAGTTTTTAAATTTGGTTTTTTCACATAAGAGATAATAATTAATAAATTATCATTATTTATATATTTCTTTAAAAAAAAGGTTAAATCCACTTCATATAAAATGAGGGTAAGTGTAACACCCCAGGTAAATAAAGAATATGACATTTCATATTTATCTATATTTATGAATAAAATATTTAAATGACTTTAAAGGGGAAGCTATGCTCGATGGCGTACCCAACACGCAACAACGAGTTTCTTGGGAATCTTACGTTGCACTCTAATAATAAAATAATATTATTTTAAATGGTAGTTAATATATAGTCGTTGTATTGGCGGGAATGGATAGAAATAACTAAAATATGATTATATATGTTCTTAAATATTTTTACATTTATACAATAAATGATAAAGGCTTAAAATACGGAAAGAATTCAATTTTTGGCGTATATGCCCTAGTTTTCACTAAAGGTTCACTTATCACCTTTTAATGGAGAATTGTCATTAAATATAGTTTTGCTCACTCTTAAACATTCTTTTGGAACAAATAAAACTCTTCTTAAGAATCGGGACATCAAAATTTACTTTGTGTAAACTTTTGGTATCTTTCCGATAATGTTCATTTTTTTTAATGAATAGTGTAAAATGTGGTATTTTAATTCAAAACCTCTTTTTAATCTAATTTATTCATATGATTAGATTATATTTTGAATTAGTTTTAAAGTGAAATTAGAAAATATTTTTACCATTAAATCCAATAGTGGTCGTTGAAATTAATTTCACTTTGAAATCAGACTTAAACTAGTGTCAATCTTTTGATACTTATTGTTTTATAAAAACACGCTATTTGCTCTGACAGCGGGAATTAATCATTAAATTAATTAATGTGAATTATATGTTTTGAATTTTGTAAAACTGACTTCATTTTTGAATTCATAATATCAAATATAGCTTAGGGTGAATTTTTGGGATTTTTCTGAAAAAATTCAATTTTTGATGAATAGTGAAACCACTAAGTGGTACTTATAAAAACTGATTTTCCGTTTAAATGAAATTTTGTCATCGCTGTGTTTTGATTTTCAAAAATCCGACATACATGGTTGTCATTAATATGTAAAATGTGGTTCAATGAGATTAAAATAATTTTTTGGTGAATAGTAACTTATTAAGTTTTTAATCGCGATTAGTGGTAATTAGGGTAGTTTAAGGTATAAATAATACTTTAATGAAATGAAATGACCTAGACACATGTCCCAACCTCATTGGTTGTGTCATGGCCGACCATGACATTCCATGGGTCAACTTGGGGACCCCATGGATCCACTTTTTTTGGGAAATGACATAAATTACTTTTTATTTAATGTTAAAGTGAAAATGACACAAACATAATATGTTTTACAAAAACAATTTTTAAGTGGGGTTATACAAGGCCAAATTTTGATTATAAAGAGTCATTGGAAAGCTAAAAAGATTTCCTATATCATAGTAATTTTTTTTATAATTTTTAGACATTAAATAAATTTAATTATTTATGACATAATAATGATGCAGCGATGACATCATTATTTGACGATTTAAATAAAATAGAAAGATAATGTAAAATCTATGAACTACACATGGAAAAATCCAATTGTATGAGTGGATTTCGAAGACTTATCACCTTATCCACGAATATTATCAATTTGGGACCTTTTGAAACCGAAACACATTTTCAAATAATGTAATATTTCTTACTTTCCAAAAGTACCCCTCCTCTCCTCTTATAAAAGGCCCCCACCTCTACCTCTTTTCCCACACTCCTCAAGCCATTGGCTCGGCCAACCCCTGACCATTTACACTCTCCACATCCCTCTCCTCATCCTAGAGGACTCCCTTTGGGCATAAGCCTTTCAAAGGAAGCCATTAGGCTTAAATCAAAAGGAGTTACACTTTTAAAGGTAATTCATTCTCTCATGTTCATTTGTTTTATTTTGCTTCTCCAACCCCCTAAACTCTTTTTATTTACTTCTTTTGTAAAAACACCAGTATTCTAAATATACTAGGATGTTTTTATAAGATTTATTCGAGCTACACTCTCACACAACTACATCAAATGGTTAAAGAGCATACGGTTTCCGTGGATGGTGAAATTCTGCCTCCCGAAACGATGATTGTTCAATACTCATTTAACACCTTCAAAGGTGGCCATTATGATGTCACTATTTTTATATATGATATATAATATGTTTATGTTTTATTTATGCTTCTGTATATTTCATTTTTGTCTTACCTTTATGGATTCCATTATGGGTATACGCGATATCTTCATTTAAGGAAGTGCGGACTACCGCCCCCTCAAAGTGATTAGATTCGTTAAATACCATATGTGGGATGTATAAAGGATGGAAATATGATATTATATATGATATTATACTAGAATTATTATATACCTCTATATAATTATTATTTCTTTCCATTAAAGTATGATATAGAAATGAAAGTAGCGTTCATGCGTACGTACGGCTTACCGTCTCCATGAACGGTGCATTTCATTTCTTACCTCTAAATGATTATGTAATGTTATAAATGCATGAATGTGCTGGATATATATGACATATATGATATCTACATCATGAATACAATTCTTTATATAATAAACATTTGGCCACACGAACAACATGTAATTGTAAGAAGTCCACTTTCGACTTAAGAACCAAATATCGACAAAACAAACATTATTAACTTAAATGATTAAATAATGTTTATAACATTGAAATAAGTGATATAAAATGAATAATGAACTATAAAAAGGGTTCATAATAAAGTGGAAATTGACTCAAGTTTATTATTCAGGACGTTAAAGAACGATCGAGTCAAGTCGGACCCAAGGTAAGGGATCCTACTTCTCTCTTTCTTTTCAAGTACACACTTTTATGTCATTCCTTTTAAAGCTCATCTTTCTTGTTATTGGGATGATCTTTTATATTACACTTACTGTAATTTTTATGTTCATGTGATGAGAGACCCTATTCTCTCTCATCAATCCATTTTGGATGTTTTGAGAGGCGCCGTTAGGCTGCCGAACTTTCGTAAGAGATCTAACCTCTCTCTTTCTTTTTAAGTACTCTCCTTTAGGTCACTTCTTTTAAGCTCCTCTTTGTAATGTTGGGGGATGTTATTTTATATTCCTATTTCTGTAAATTTTATTGTAATGTGATGGGATACCCTATTTTATCTCATCAATCCTTATTCGGAAGTTTTATGTGGCGTTGTTAGGTTGCTGAGTTTTCGTAAGGGATTTTTCATCTCACTTTTATTCCCGTGAGATTTATGCTACATTTGCCACAAATTCCATTTAGTGGTGTATGTACTGCCCATTATTCTACTCTTTGTGTAATATAATTTCGTTTATGAGTATTTACATCAATGATCTATTGTCCTTCTTTCATGGGGTGTATGTTTTGAAAGATACCCAAGTTGGTAAGGGAACCTTTCACCCTCCTCTTTTTTAAAAGACTTCTTTTGTTGGGTCTTTTAATTTACATATTATTATGTTGGGATATGTTCTCATATATCCTTATTGATTTAAATTTGATGTCCAAGTGATGAGATACACTTTTTATCTCTCATCAACTCATTTTGATGTGATGCCGTTAGGCTGTCAAGGGAACTTTTTAACCCAATTTCGATTTCTTTGGGTTCAACATGTAGTCATTGAATATGTCATCCATTGAATATGTGTGAATGACCTTTTGTTGTTTTACACTTAATATCCACTTATATTGGGTGTATTTATATTTTTCACACATATTTTGAGATTTATTTGTCCTTAATTTAAGGATACCTTCTTTATAAGGGATTTCATCACATTTGACATTTCTATTGAGGGATCATTTTTGTTATGCACCAATTCACTCTTATATGGTGTGTATACTGTCCTTTGGAGTATTATATCATGAATCCTTTTATTGTCATGATATTATAAAGTTCTGACTAAATGTTATTCCTCGATTATTGTATTCAAGTGTCTCTAATTTTAGTAAAGCCCCTTTTACCAGAATATCGTTTTAAATGTTTTAATTATTTGTTCTTATAAATATCCATGTTTTCAAAATGGTTTTAAGGATTTATTTATATGGATATTAATGGTTTAAAATGTTAAAAGCATCAAGGTGGTATAGGACACTTTGATTCAAAAATCTATTTATTAAATGTTTTAAATGGTTTTGGAAATGGTTTCTTTTTGAATGGATTCATTATTTCAATATCCTAAAATGTTATATTGTGATTGAAATGTGGAAATGTTATGTTTCCTTCATTCATGTTTTATGTGATACGATTATGTTATGGTTCTTGGGCATTGTTATGAAGAACGGGTGGTTCCGTGATAAACTAAGGGCGGGTGAGCCCGATATAGCTCTCCAATGGATTGGGTAACGCGAAGGAGTGAAACGTTAAGGTTTCTCCGAAGAGATTTTAGGGAATATACTGTGATGGGTATTCCAAACATAACCAAGAGGGTTACTCCCTACGTAAGAATGTTATGAATGCCTCAAGTTACCTTTATGTCTTATGTCTTCTATGATTTATTCATTATTTGATATGCCTATGTTTTATGGGTAAAGTATGATTTCATTCTTATGTATATATGAACTCATGTTTCCTTTCCATATTTCTATAACCCTTACTGAGCTTTTTATGCTTATCCCAAGTTTTTGAAATGCTTTTCACAGGTCAAGGGAAAGGTACATGATGTGACGATAGTGTCAAGGATGTGTCAAGAAAGAATCCGTGTTTCATTTTAAATATGTTTCCGTTGATGGGAATAATGAATACTGTCTTTTTGTAACCACTTTGTTAAAATGTGGAATTTAATGTAAGTTTCATGATCTAATTCTCTAAAACTCTAAACCTGAAAAGATCCTCAATGTGTAATCTTGTAATAACTCAAGATTAAGTAAGGTTTAAGGCTGGGGCCTTATAGTTGGTATCAGAGGTCGGTTTAGATAACTTTAGAGGTTAGGGTATTCTTTAAGCATAAGTGACAATTACCATAATGGTTAGGATTTCAGAAAGAGTCTTAGTTTTAGATAAAGTGAATGAGTAAGTATATCTTATTGTCTATCTTACTCATTAGTACATGATGCTTTTGTTGATATACTCACACTGACATTTCTATTTTTAGTGAATGGATGGATCTAGCAGGAACCATAGAGACAACAGGTTTGAAGGAAACTGTGGTGGTTCTCTGATTAAGATACTAGATAAAATGAAGGATTCAATGAGGAAACTCGTGGTTGTTCTAAACCAAATATCAAGGAGTCATGATCAACCACTTCAACCTTGGTGAGTTCTCTAATGCATCAGGTACGAGATGGCCAATTCGATGTGGAAATTCAGGTAATAATTATTAAGGTAACCATTAGGGTTTATATGATACTTAATTTTTAGGTAATTATGGGTTACTCTATGGTATGATGGAAAATGAAAGGAATGAGATAAAACTTGAGGTTAAAATATGTTATGATTATTCTTGAAGATTTTATCTCATTTTGGGGAATGTTTTAAGAATTATATAGTTTTGGAAAAAGGACAACATGCAGACCATGTGACATCACGTCGCGTCGGACAAAGCTGCGGGAATCGAACCCACAACCAATGTGCGACTGGTATTTATCGCCTACCACTGGACTACATGAAGTCCCTGGTTAGTTTGACTGATTCATTCTAGTTATATGATTTTATGAATTAAGAGTAAGTTCATTTTGGGTTATTTTTGAAAATGATTAACCTATCATGGAGGATATGTGATTAGGTTAATTACTTTTCAAAACGAGACTTTAGGAGCAACTGATATTGTTTGGAGATAAATGTTACGATTTATCTTGGAAGATTATGCAACTAAATCCTTCAAATATTTGGGTTTCAATATTATATTGGTTTACTTTGAAGAATTTTATGGACAAATTGATTATAGAATGGTCCTCGTTGAACTTTGGGTTTTGTTGGACAAATTTTGGAGATTAAGAATAGATTTTCTTTTTATAAAGGGTTATCCTTTTCTGGATTATCTGACCTTGTACTAACCTTTTTGGTTTTGGTTATGGTTAAGGTCTAATGATATGGGAAGTATATAGTTCTCTTTTGTGGATTAGGTGATTCTCTATAAGTTGATTATAGTACTCTTAATGTGAACAAGTCTTCCTAAATACTCATCTTTTGGAGAAAATATGAGTTTGTGTAAGGAATATAATAAAGGTTGAAAGTCAATATGATAAGTTATTATGTTTCCTTATGAATAAATTCCTCAATAAAAAGTAACTTAAAACAAAAATGTTGTCTATTAACTTTTCCTACTGGGGAATCGCAGACCGTTTAACCCATCACAAGTTTGTGATTTTCTCGTGGTTAACTTTCTCCTAAACATGTTTTCTATCACTCTCCATCAGAACATGACCCTTTGTTTTTTTCCTCCATGTACATATTTTCATAATTGGAATCCTAGTATGGGATAACTCGGGTGACCTTTGTACTTATCTTTCTTTATTTTAAAGTGTTTGTTTTACCGACTTTTGTTCCGATGTGGGACTTTCAAGGATGTTTCCAAGCGCAATTTTAAAATTGCGAGGACGCAATTCCCAAAAGGGGGGAAGGATGTAACACCCCAGGTAAATAAAGAATATGACATTTCATATTTATCTATATTTATGAATAAAATATTGAAATGACTTTAAAGGGGAAGCTATGCTCGATGGCGTACCCAACACGCAACAATGAGTTTCTTGGGAATCTTACGTTGCACTCTAATAATAAAATAATATTATTTTAAATGGTAGTTAATATGTAGTCATTGTATTGGCGGGAATGGATATAAATAACTAAAATATGAATATATATGTTCTTAAATATTTTTACATTTATACAATAAAAGATAAAGGCTTAAAATATGGAAAGAATTCAATTTTTGGCGTATATGCCCTAGTTTTCACTAAAGGTTCACTTATCACCTTTTAATAGAGAATTGTCATTAAATATAGTTTTGCTCACTCTTAAAAATTCTTTTGGAACAAATAAAACTCTTCTTAAGAATCGGGTCATCAAAATTTACTTTGTGTAAATTTTTGGTATCTTTCCGATAATGTTCATTTTTTTAATGAATAGTGTAAAATGTTGTATTTTAATTCAAAACCTCTTTTTAATCTAATTTATTTATATGATTAGATTATATTTTGAATTGGTTTTAAAGTGAAATTAGAAAATATTTTTACCATTAAATCCAATAGTGGTCGTTGGAATTAATTTCACTTTGAAATCAGACTTAAACTAGTGTCAATCTTTTGATACTTATTGTTTTATAAAAACACGCTATTTGCTCTGACAGTGGGAATTAATCATTAAATTAATTAATGTGACTTATATGTTTTGAATTTTGTAAAACGGACTTCATTTTTGAATTCAGAATATCAAATATAGCTTAGGGTGAATTTTTGGGATTTTTCTGAAAAACTTCAATTTTTGATGAATAGTGAAACCACTAAGTGGTACTTATAAAAACTAATTTTCCGTTTAAATGAAATTTTGCCATCGTTGTGTTTTGATTTTCAAAAATCCGACATACATTTTTGTCATTAAGAAGTAAAATGTGGTTCAATGAGATTAAAATAATTTTTTGGTGAATAGTAACTTATTAAGTTTTTAATCGTGATTAGTGGTAATTAGGGTAGTTTAAGGTATAAATAATACTTTAATGAAATGAAATGACCTAGACACATGTCCCAACCTCATTGGTTGTGTCATGGCCGACCATGACATGCCATGGGTCAACTTGGGGACCCCATGGATACACTTTTGTTGGGAAATGACATAAATTACTTTTTATTTAATGTTAAAGTGAAAATGACTCAAACATAATATGTTTTACAAAAACAATTTTTAAGTGGGGTTATACAAGTCCAAATTTTGATTATAAATAGTCATTAGAAAGCTAAAAAGATTTCATATATCATAGTAATTTTTTTTATAATTTTTAGATATTAAATAAATTTAATTATTTATGACATAATAATGATGCAGCGATGACATCATTATTTGACGATTTAAATAAAATAGAAAGATAATGTAAAATCTATGAACTACACATGGACAAATCCAATTGGATGAGTGTATTTAGAAGACTTATCACCTTATCCACGAATATTATCAATGTGGGACCTTTTGAAACCGAAACACGTTTTCAAATAATGTAATATTTCTTACTTTCCAAAAGTACCCCTCCTCTCCTCTTATAAAAGGCCCCCACCTCTACCTCTTTTCCCACACTCCTCAAGCCTTTGGCTCGGCCAACCCCTGCCCATTTACTCTCTCCACATCCCTCTCCTCATCCTAGAGGACTCCCTTTGGGCATAATCCTTTCAAAGGAAGCCTTTAGGCTTAAATCAAAAGGAGTTACACTTTTAAAGATAATTCATTCTCTCATGTTCATTTGTTTTATTTTTCTTCTCCAAACCCCTAAACTCTTTTTATTTACTTATTTTGTAACAACACCAGTATCCTCAATATACTAGTATGTTTTTATAAGATTTATTCGAGCTACACTCTCACAAAACTACATCAAATGGTTAAAGAGCATACGGTTTCCGTGGATGGTGAAATTCTGCCTCCCGAAACGATGATTGTTCAATACTCATTTAACACCTTCAAAGGTGGCCATTATGATGTAACTCTTTTTATATATGATATATAATATGTTTATGTTTTATTTATTCTTCTGTATATTTCATTTTTGTCTTACCTTTATGGCTTCCATTATGGGTATACGCGATATCTTCATTTAAGGAAGTGCGGACTACCGCCCCCTCAAAGTGATTTGATTCGTTAAATACCATATGTGGGATGTATAAAGGATGTAAATATGATATTATATATGATATTATACTGGAATTATTATATACCTATATATAATTATTATTTCTTTCCATTAAATTATGAGATAGAAATGAAAGTAGCGTTCATGCGTACGTACGGCTTACCGTCTCCATGAACGGTGCATTTCATTTCTTACCTCTAAATGATTATGTAATGTTATAAATGCATGAATGTACTGGATATATATGACATATATGATATCTACATCATGAATACAATTCTTGATATAATAAAAATTTGGCCACACGAACAACATGTAATTGTAAGAAGTCCACTTTCGAATTAAGAACCAAATATCGACAAAACAAACATTATTAACTTAAATGATTAAATAATGTTTATAACATTGAAATAAGTGATCTAAAAGGAATAATGAACTATAAAAAGGGTTCATAATAAAGTATAAATTAACTCAAGTTTATTATTCAGGACGTTAAAGAACGATCGATTCAAGTCGGACCCAAGGTAAGGGATCCTACTTCTCTCTTTCTTTTCAAGTACACACTTTTATGTCATTCCTTTTAAAGCTCATATTTCTTGTTATTGGGATGATCTTTTATATTAAACTTACTGTAATTTTTATGTTCATGTTATGAGAGACCCTATTCTCTCTCATCAATCCATTTTGGAAGTTTTGAGTGGCGCCGTTAGGCTGCCGAACTTTCGTAAGAGATCTAACCTCTCTCTTTCTTTTTAAGTACTCTCCTTTATGTCACTTCTTTTAAGCTCCTCTTTGTAATGTTAGGGGATGTTCTTTTATATTCCTCTTTCTGTAAATTTTATTGTAATGTGATGGGATACCCTATTTTATCTCATCAATCCATATTCGGAAGTTTTATGTGGCGCTGTTAGGTTGCCGAGTTTTCATAAGGGATTTTTCATCTCACTTTTATTCCTGTGAGATTTATGCTGCATTTGCCACAAATTCCATTTAGTGGTGTATGTACTGCCCATTATTCTACTCTTTGTGTAATATAATTTCGTTTATGAGTATTTACATCAATGATCTATTGTCCTTCTTTCATGGGATGTATGTTTTGAAAGATACCCAAGTCGGTAAGGGAACCTTTCACCCTCCTCTTTTTTAAAAGACTTCTTTTGTTGGGTCTTTTAATTTACATATTGTTATGTTGGGATATGTTCTCATATATCCTTATTGATGTAAATTTGATGTCCAAGTGATTAGATACACTTTTTATCTCTCATCAACTCATTTTGATGTGATGTCGTTAGGCTGTCAAGGGAACTTTTTAACCCAATTTCGATTTCTTTGGGTTCAACATGTAGTCATTGAATATGTCATCCATTGAATATGTGTGAATGACCTTTTATTGTTTTACACTTAATATCCACTTATATTGGGTGTATTTATATTTTTCACACATATTTTGAGATTGATTTGTCCTTAATTTAAGGATACCTTCTTTATAAGGGATTTCATCACATTTGACATTTCTATTGAGGGATCATTGTTGTTATGCACCAATTCACTCTTATATGGTGTATATACTGTCCTTTGGAGTATTATATCTTGAATCCTTTTATTCTCATGATATTATAAAGTTCTGACTAAATGTTATTCCTCAATTATTGTATTCAAGTGTCTCTAATTTTGGTAAAGCCCCTTTTACCAGAATATCGTTTTAAATGTTTTAATTATTTGTTCTTATTAATATCCATGTTTTCAAAATGGTTTTAAGGATTTATTTATATGGATATTAATGGTTTAAAATGTTAAAAGCTTCAAGGTGGTATGGGACACTTTGATTCAAAAATCTCTTTATTAAATGTT
The DNA here is from genome assembly GCA_963277665.1 of Viscum album. Lineage (NCBI taxonomy): Eukaryota > Viridiplantae > Streptophyta > Magnoliopsida > Santalales > Viscaceae > Viscum > Viscum album. The sequence continues at coordinate 761,006,676 of OY728119.1, read as the reverse complement.
TTAAATGGTTTTGGAAATGGTTTCTTTTTGAATGGATTCATTATTTCAATATCCTAAAATGTTATATTGTGATTGAAATGTGGAAATGTTATGTTTCCTTTATTCATGTTTTATGTGATACGATTATGTTATGGTTCTTGGGCATTGTTATGAAGAACGGGTGGTTCCGTGATATACTAAGGGCAGGTGAGCCCGATATAGCTCTCCAATGCATTGGGTAACGCGAAGGAGTGAAACGTTAAGGTTTCTCCGAAGAGATTTTAGGGAATATACTGTGATGGGTATTCCAAACGTAACCAAGAGGGTTACTCCCTACGTAAGAATGTTATGAATGCCTCAAGTTACCTTTATGTCTTATGTCTTCTATGATTTATTCATTATTTGATATGCCTATGTTTTATGGGTAAAGTATGATTTCATTCTTATGTATATATGAACTCATGTTTCCTTTCCATATTTCTATAACCCTTACTGAGCTTTTTATGCTCATCCCAAGTTTTTGAAATGCTTTTCACAGGTCAAGGGAAAGGTACATGATGTGACGATAGTGTCAAGGATGTGTCAAGAAAGAATCTGTGTTTCATTTTAAATATGTTTCCGTTGATGGGAAGAATGAATACTGTCTTTTTGTAACCACTTTGTTAAAATGTGGAATGTAATGTAAGTTTCATGATCTAATTCTCTAAAACTCTAAACCTGAAAAGATCCTCAATGTGTAATCTTGTAATAACTCAAGATTAAGTAAGGTTTAAGGCTGGGGCCTTATAGTAAGTTAACCGAAATTCATTTTCATAAACCATAAATAAAATAATAGTTTTCTTTTAAATATTTAAAGTCAATAAATGTAGGAATTTTAAATCCTTAATGAATTCAACCATTTCATCCTATTTTCATAAAACAAATACTAAAATCCTTTTATCAAAAAAACATAAATTATCATAAAATAAGAAACCACAATTTTCATAAAATTTATATATTAATCTTTATGTAAAACAAAAGACACATTCAAAATAAGTAATAAAAACTACCAGAACCAAGGTATCCTTTAGAAAATATAGATCAAAAAAACCTAGACAAGGTTCAATGTAGCCAAATCAAACCTATTTGATATCAATTTTGTATACAAATCAAGATCCCATAATTTTTTTTGAAATGAATATATATATCATGAGAAAATACCTAGAATATAACATGAATGATTCTAGATATGTTTCATTAGATCACTATCTCTAGAGGCCTCATATGTAAAACTATCATATCCCACTTAGTACAATTTTGGGTTAAAATGTGTACAAAATAAACCCCTGGGAGGGTGTGACATTCTGAGGTCACTTGTTATAAAACAAACACTAAGATAGAATAAGATGAATTTATCCCATCAAATTAGTTTACCAGGGTTTATATGGTATTAATAAGTTCATGTGATAAAAATGAACTAGTAATAATCTCATCATGTAAATAAAATGTAATGAAATATTATATAAACATTATCTAAACTCCAAAACCCTCACATGAAACAACCCCTTTAAACTACCATTCATAAGAATCTTTAATAAACACATCCATAATTTATTAATCCAGAAACATCACAACATAAAAAATGGGGGTTAGCAATAAGGGTATTAAAATAAGAAATAAATTCGTTATAATAAGTTCCAAATGGAACTTTTAGGAAAATGCTTGGGATACTATCCCCTTTCACATGACATGAAATAAAACCATTTAAACATTCTTTGAAAGTAGCTAGGAAAACCATAAATTACTTTAAACATGTTTAAAAATTACATCAAAATCAATGGTCTCAAAATAATTTGAAAAGGGGATATTAATTCCATTTTTCCAAAATAATAATTTTGCGCGATAATCACACGAATGCAAAATCAACCAGTGTCGAACACCCTATTGAAATCATTAAATTCAATTGAGAATACAACATGAGAAATTTTAAAAACATATGTAATATATATACGCCTTGATTTTTCTATACTCCATTTATAATCACACAAGGGTAACACATATAAGTTTATATTTCAAGGAAAATAATTAAAAACATTTAAGAACATCATATCACATATGATGATGGACATCATAAAAACCCATAACTTCTTCTACGAGAAAACTAGCATCACCACGTCTCCTTCAATGAGGAAATCAAAACCAATAAAGAATACCCACACATAGAACCCTACCAACAAAAACCCATTTTATTAGAGCATACCAAACCATAAAATCAAACCACATAATGATTAGGATTCAAATCGGAAATGGAAATTGAGGTGAGGATAAGAGAAGTAGAAGTAAGTTACTAACATTGATGGACCTTTTAAAATTGATGAAGATGTTCTAGTAGGGCAGGGGATAATATTGATAAAGATTAGGTAGGTCAATCATCACTCCTTGGTTTCAATAATACTATATCAAAAAAATAATTTGTGGGCGGTTTTATGGCCTTTAGTGGCAGTTAAACCACTACTAAATAATGCATTATGCTTTCTAAAATCCCTACTTATTTGCGTGTTGGGAATTATTTCACGTTGATGTTTCATCTTCAGTATTTTTATTCCATGACAATTGTTTTGATGGCATTTTTTTACAATTAACTATTATTGCAATTAATTAATTTATTACTATTAGTATAATTATTATTATTATTATTGTTTTTATTTTTGATGATTATTTATTATTTATTATTATTTATTTATTTATTTATTCATATTTATTATGTATTATATATTATATATTATATATCCTATCATGCATGTATATTCAATACATGTTGCGCATACCAAGAATAAGTCTAGAAAATATCTGCACTTAGATAGATTTGAACCCCTTACTTCTTGGATATACTACAAACACTATATATGTCCAGCAAGCTTCTAATTAGCTGAGTAAAGAGTATTTAATATACTTATACATATTTAAATAAAAACCAAATAATGATATTAAATAATAATAAATAATGAATATATAATAAAGAAGTAATATATAAATAAAAAATTAATAAATAATAGATAATAGATAAATAATAAAAAGATAAAAAATAATTATAAAATAAATAATAAAAAAGTTATTAATAAAAATTAATTAAATATTATTTAAATGATAAATAAATAAACAATCATTAAATAATAATTATAATAATAAGAAAATACATAATAATTAATTATAATCAAATATAATAAATAATAAATAATAAATTTATATTTTAAATAATAAATAACCGAGTAAGTCAACAATAAATAAATAATTGGAAAAAATAAATATAAAATAAATGAATTAAAAAAATTAAATAAATATTAAATAATATATAATAAATAATTAATACGTAATAAGTAAAAAATAATTAAATATGGGATAAATATATAATTAATAATTAATAAATAATAAATAATAAGAATTGAATGATAAATAATAATAAATGGTAATAAATAATAAATAATTATTAATTATTAAATATTAATTAATAATTAATAATTAATAATTAATAATTAAATAAATACCTAATAAATAATATAATAAATAAATCTTAAATATATAAATCTTAAGTAAATAATTCTTAATGAAGTAAATAATCAATAAATAGTCAATATATAATAACAAATTAATAAACTAATAATAAATAATAATACGTAATAATAAATAATAAATTCAAAATAATAAATAATAAAAAAGTATTTAATAGTCATTTGACTATAAATTAATAAAAAATAAACAAAAAAATAAAGAATCAATAATAAAATAATTAATAATTAATAATTATATAATTAACTAATTAAATAATAAATGGATTTAAATATCTATAAATATATATACTTATAAAAAAATTTACATAAATGTATATAAAAACATATTTATGTAACATAAATATATATAAACACACTCAAATATTTAATTTTATATTAATATATATATATACATAAGTAAATATCAATATCAATATATACATATATCTACACATTTATTATATAAAAATATATAAAAATAAATAACTATAAATAGACCTTTTCAGCATAGATTTCATCACAAGCATCAATTTGATATGTTGAATAGACCAAACAGACATCAATGTCATATGTTTTGGTCATTTGATGTTTAATTTAGATTTCCAACATTTCATGAAACTCTAATAAATTTAAAAAAATTTAATTATTACAAAATTTTAATCTAATATGGTTTTAGTTCATTTCATAAGATTCAATTTGACATGTTCTGGAGCAAAAGCAGACTCTAGGATTAAATGTTTTTCTTAATTGATATCGAAGTCCAATATTCAACTTCTTGAACATTTTTTTAAGTTTTATATTATTATTAAGTACTAATTTTAGATATTTATTTATTAAAACATTATACATAATTAAAATAATTAATAATAAAATATATATATAAGTGTAAATAATGAATCATAAATAAACATTTTTAAAAAAAATATCATTAATTTAGCGGCATTTTGTAAAAACCACAACTCATTTCTTATGGTTTTTCTAAAAAGAATCCCTAATAACATATATTTTTTAAAAAAGTAAAAAAATTAAAAAAACCATTTAAAAACAATTAGTGGTGGCTTTAATTACCAACCCCAGATAAATAGTTCTAACATTTTTTGGAAAACATTTAGCAGTAGTTTTTTAAACCACCACAAAAAAACTACTAGGAAACGCCATTTGTATTGTAGTGACATAAAAATGGTAGGAGGAAGGGGGATGAAACCCCTAACACCATAACGGGGGAAATGATAAAACAAAAAAATTAAACAACTAAATAGGGTTCCTCATGATGTTATGCTAATCACCATGATATGGAACTATTTTCTGAGAACTCACAATAGTGTATTTCAAATGGCCTATGGTATGGTGTTCCCCTTCAGACACCAACCAAAACACAATTATGTTCTTATTGAATGGTTCACCCATACTAGGTAAAACATAAAAAAAATCCATGACCACAAAATAATGTCCTTTTAGACTATGTCATGGTGCACCTCCATTATCCATAAATCCTAGGTCGGGGGTCCTAGGTATCTACGGTGAAAACACTACCTTCAAGGGTTCAAAGAGACCACAAAAATAATCTCCACGGTGCAGCCCATGCCTTGTGACATGGTCACACTTTTACTTAAATTAATTGTGGTGTTTCCTCCCAAGGCCACAATATATCCTACTATTCTATTGGATTATAGCTTTCTAAGACTTCTTCAAACACATAAAAATAAAAATATTGACCTTGAAACTAAACATTTCCAATGACTAAATAAAATAAAAAAGGGTGCATTGGTAATCCAACTATTCAAATTAGGGTTATTTTTTCACTATTATATTTGTAGAGATTATCCTATTACATCCATGATGAAACACAGCCATTCTTGACTACTAAAATTGGGTTATTATATAAATATACCACTTAATATTAATTCATCACAAAATGAGACATAGGAACACATTGGATATGAATTATGATATAATTAAACAAATCTTCATCATGAGGTCCATAATTCCGTATAGACTTATTTATGTGAAATTTAAGTTAATAAATGAGAACATTATGTGTAAAACATCTTTTTATTCATACATTGGTTTCATAGATTTAACATTCATGAGATCCCAACTTTCGTAATTATTTTCTTCATAAATTTTTTAAAAACTACTATGATACATATTTCATTGTATATTGGGTGGTGTGATTTTGAATCAGGTAAAACCATTATTGATTTCCAATTTTCATCAAATGTCATTTTATCCATAGACATTTTCACTTCCATGGGCCATATATTTATCATTAATTTATTTATTTCCAATAAAGTAACTATCATTATTTAGACTAATCATTTTTCAACGTTTCATCTCCTAAAAACAATCATCTCATATTCATATACATCTACTTATCAAATTCAATGTTTGGTTCATTTTTTATATTCATTATTCCATTATGATCATGTACCCCTTGAATAAAATGAATTTTCTATATTATAAAATACATATTTCATTGAATTTATCTTACAAAAAATGGATCCTAAATGTATTTATAATAATATGTATTATTTATAGTTAGGATACATTATCTTTAGGAACCAATTTCATAACTTTCACCCATGTGTCCTTGAATTAGTAATGGATTACATTTATTTTTCACCCTTTTCTCATAGGTTGCGCTCGTCAGATGTTCCCATTGTTTCCCACCTCGCATTGGCTTCTAATTATTTCCTCTATATGTTTCACAATGTGGAAGAGGATAACATAGATATTATAATATTATAATATATGTCTCACGCCTTCACTTTTCTCATATTATAATATATAATGTAGAGGGATTGTTAGGCTTATGTACAAAGCATAGAAACATTATTATGAATGTTTTTCCTATTCAACCTTGTCACATGACCATAAATTTCAATACACAAAAGTCACATATATATAACCAACATATTCATAATATTATTCAGAAACCATGTGATATTAAAAGGAATGACCTCATTACAGTTCAAAAGACATTAAAGTTTATGATATTCTTTCAATGTATTCAGAATTAAATATATTGTTGTACCATGTTTAATGACATAAAATTGTTGACCCCATTCCCTTGACAATCAAGACAAATAAAATAAATTTATGGTATTATATAAAATGGGTTTTCATTGATTCCTCTAATAATGATATTTATGAATACATCTATAAGTCCATTCCCTCTATTGTATAACCTCAATAGTCTCCTCTCCCCATTAACATTCATAGATTGATTCAAATTTTAGAGTGTTATCTAGAATGCCTTTATGATATGATATGTTTAATTAGTTTTTTAGTTTTGAAATAAAATATTTCGTTTTTATAGATTCATTAAAATGAATCACTATCATAAAATACTTATTTCCAATAATGATACTCGTATTTTTATAAATGAGTTATATCATAACTGTTATTAAAATTCTAAGATTGTTTTTTAATAATGGAGTTTCCTTTGTGGGATGATTAAATCTCCCATAATCTTCAGCCTAGAAAGTAATCCATTGAAATAAAAAAATGGTTCATATGAGGAAAATAATTCATAAAATAGTGGAAAATAATTATATCTATAGTATTTCTGTGCATATTAAAAGAGAAAGAAAAAACTTATAAGCTAAATTTTGGAATTTTTACGAATATTCAACAAATTAAATTACCCTTAATAAAAAAATCTATAGTTAAATTTGTCTAATAACATATTTTTTTTATTGGATGTGAATTTTTTACTGAAATTTATTTATTATCTTATAAACTAAAAAGTGTCCTGAAAAAAAGCAATAATTATGACAAGTTATATATTTTAAGGATTAAATGAATTTGATAAAAAATAAAGTTATATTGATCCTTGATAGTATTTGTTTTTTAAAACAAATGGTAAATTTTATATTATTGAAAATGTGAAGACTTGGTTTCATTAAATAGATTAATTTGGAAATAATAGAGCACCCAATATAAAATATTTTTATACGATGAATATATTTAAGGGGATTTTAAAATATATATTAACTTTTAGGAAATAATGTATCATAAATTTCGTGATTGATAAAATTATGTGATTATAAATATGAATTATCATTTAAAAAATGTAGTTTCACTATAATAGGATTTAATAGAGATTCGTTAATTTAAATTGGAATAACTATTGTTGTTTCATTCAACATATATAAAATTATATATATATATATATTAATTATTTGTAAAGAAGTTAAAAAATTATGTAATAATTGACTATGAAAATTTTACCAATATCTATTAGAGAGAATATATAATGTTAAAACATATAAATATATAGACATTTTTTAAATTAAATAATTGAATATATTTAATGTGATAATGAAATAAATGTTTTTTTGTAATCCATAAAATCCAAAGAAGAATGGTGATATAAGGTTTACTGAATTAGTTAATTTATATTTTTATAGTCTCATGATACAATATATATGTATAGTTAAATGGTGTTATAATTTATTAACTAATTATTTTATTTCAATTTCATTCATAATGTACATAAATTATAAGAAAGAAGTAATTTATTTTATCATGCAGAATCTATATGTGCTGAACATAGATGAATTATACAAAATTATTGAATTGATAATTGCATGATGCACACATTAATTTATGTATACAATAACATTCAAAATCTTGTATTAAAATATGATGTATCATAAATAATAATTACATTTAAAATATGTTCTTAAAGAATATTTATTGTTTTTCACATATATTTTATAACAAAAAAAGAAATAGCCCCATGAAATGTTTCATGATATAATGGAAGAATTTATATCCCTTATCAATTATATGAAATAAAGTTTTTTAAAGATATTCAGTAATAGACCCGAAAAATATATTGATAATAATTAAGTATGAAAAAATAAAGAAAGAATAATTAATAATCCAAGTGTCACTAAAAATGAATAAATTCCTGAAGATGAAGACAACCATGATAAATAAAATAAAAACCCTTGGTAAACTTTTAAGGAAGTAGTCTTTGAACAAAAATTCAAGTATGAATCTGATGGTTATGAACACTGCCAAATAATGTTTTTTATATATACATATTTAATGTGAATGAATAATATTTGAAATGTAATAAAACAACAGTTATATAAACATGAGAAATGATAATATTTAGAATAAATAAATTTTATCTCCCTAATATTCTAGATTATTTGGGAGATTACATAATAGACTAAAGATATATAAAATCATGTACTATAGAGATTTATTATTTATAATTAATACAAAATACAAGTACTTTTTTATTTACCACTTGTTCCATGATATTATCATTTTTTTCATTCTCATTCATTAATAAATTTTTTTATCATGATTTATATTAAAAAATTATTTTTATTGGAGTGGTATCCATTTTTCATTAAACTGTATCATTATGATCATACTCTACCAATGTGGGTCCATTATAAGCCACCCTCTATAGGGAACTATTTCGTCACTAGAACACTATTTTTATTATTATGTGTAATATAATTTATAAAATCTTACACCTCTGCTCAAAAAATAATCATATTATAACTCATTAATGAACAATAGTTATGCCTCCCCATGAATAAAAGGCTATAAAATAGTGTAAAAATTATAAATAATTCATAAAGATACTACATTCCAATAAATATGATAATATTAACGGAAAAATGTACTATGAATTTACATGACTTGTTGGTATAATTGACATCCCTAAACCCTATAGACAAATATTAGGAGTGAATAATTTATCCCATTATCAATTATATATAATAAAAATGTTTTATATGTGATAAAATAACCACATTATAATTCAATAGTAAAATATATTAAATAGAAAATACAAAAAAAACTATGTAAGAGCATTTTCTAGTACTGGTGAAGTGTAATAAAGAGGTAAATAAAATGTCATTACGGAAAGGCATTGAAAAATATCTATTTAAATCCCTATGATCTTCACACTGATAATGATAATTTTCTTTTCAAACTCAAATTTTATACCATATATTGGAATGAAAACATGAAAGTCTATCCATGAACGTAAAAACCAATGTGATGTACTTGGGTATGGGTGGGTCATATGACCTTATAGGATTCCCCCACCCACAATCACTTGTTCAGTAATATTGAATAAGTTGATTCTTGTGATATTCAAGGATTATTTCTACTTGATATTCCATGAATCATAACCAATTCATTCTCTTATAAAGCCTTACAAATTTTATATCACATTGAATAATAAAAATCCACCCTATAGACTCAATTGGTACAATTTATCTTAGTAAAAGGCCAAAATATCATTAATAAAAAAACTATTATATACTCATGACGTAATTAGGAATACCACATAGTCATAGTCGTCACAATAATCTAGATTACTTAGATATATTTCTTTATACCCAGAAATTATCCCTAATTAGTCTCAAATATTTCTCATTTTTTTCTCACTTATCATTGATAAAAAAACCCAAAATATCATGGTAAATAATGACCATAAAAAAAATAAAGAAAAAAATATTATAAAAAGTAAATGTAAATAATAAAAAAGATAATCACTAATAATGAATGTTAACAATGATAATAATTTGAAAAAATACAATCTAAACAGTATTCCTATGATGAAATAAAAGTTTTAAATTACTAATGGATACCAATTTTATGAAATAAAATCCCACTGAACGTGACCTACCTTATCTCTCTTGAAAATTCCTTTCTAGTGGTCTCCACTAGACTAGATGTAATGAAGACTCTATCCCACATATAACGAGTCATTATATGATAAATATCCTAATGAAAGATAGCACAACATTATGGGTGCATATTGTCCCCTGGGATCTTTTATCCACATCATCATTAATATATATTTTTCATATTAATGGTCCTACCATAATTATAACATTAATGTAAATGGGTATTATATATTATAAAATATTTCTTTATTCTCTAAATCTTCTACATCAATCATTTCTATGATCTCACCAGTCTTTAACCTACCTCCAAAGGCCAATAAGGAACTCCAAAATAAGTAAATATATAAAATATTTTCCAAATCCAATCACCACACACTGTTTAAAATTAAAATAAACATTCATTAAAACTTATGTAAAATATTTAGTTAATCCTTGATCTCACCTACCAAAAGGTTATATCCCAATCATGACATCCATCATTCAGCATTAAATCCTCCTAGGCTATGTTCTCCCATTTCTCCACTTCATATGGTTATAAGCTAGTATCGCACAGGAGGATACCCACACTCATTTAGAAACACTAAGGAGAGACCCCACTCTCTTCTAATTTACTGAATTTAATAAAAACAATAGTACTCCCTCAAGTAAATCTATCCAGAGATACCAATAATCACATTAGTTGGACTATCTCAAACCACTACCATCATGGTAAATCAACATAAAACTACTCAATTGTACTAATGGGGGAAATATATATTTTTATTATATCATAGTTTATGATCAAGAGGTAGGTGAAATGATATTAATAAAAATCTAATTGTAAAACAGAAAAATAAATAAAACCGGTTTTTCATGATTGTCTATACATAATGTAATAATACAGTCTTCAAAAAATATTTAATCTCTTGAGAAGTATAGTTAAAAAAAGACTTCTTGTATTTTTAGGGACAATAAAAACCTTATTAAAATATTTCTTTTCATGATATGGATAATCTTAGAATTATATTGATTTAGGTAGAAGGAAATATAAGAAAAAAATTTTCCTTTTATACATGTATAGAAATATATAAGAAAAATATTTTGGTCAAATATAATAAATATATATTTTTGTATAAATAAAATGGGAGATATAAAATTATTTGGAAAAATGTAATGAAAAAATATTTTTAAACAACAAAATTCATGTAACAGTTTCATTTTAATCACATTATAAAAAATTTGTAAAATTAGTTTAGTGTATATCTCAATCATAGTAACAATTGTAATGTTCTAATTATCTTTCTCATATTGTTATAATTGAATTCACAATAATTTTTATTTACAAAAATAATATTTCCTCCATATGGACAACCATTTGTAAAAGGATTCAATGTTACCAAAATGAATTTCTCCCATTTATGTGTTGGATTGTGTATTTTCCAACATCTTCATCTGATATATTATTTTAGTATTGATATTTTTTCATGTAATAACACAATATAGAATTATATTTTATTAATTTTATTATTCATAGGCAATATAATATCATATTTTTAGTATTTATTCTATTTGATTATGATATGAAATTCATAATCTATTTTTGTTTGTCTAGGTTTATCATAGATAATTGACACAATAATATTCTATGCATTTCTGAACATAATACAATATTCTTTATAAAATATTTCTTACTATAAATCATCAATGGAGAGTTAGTGTGGTTACACTGCCCGTTTTGAATAATTACCAGATTGTTTTTAAGAATTTATTATCATATTACATTTTAGTACAATGTTCACTAGTCCACACTCATCTTATTCTCATAAGACATCATTAAGAATTAAACATTTATGTATCTTAACTAAATATAAATAAATCATTATTGTATTTGTTTGATGATTTCTATTAACAAATTTTTATATTTTGATAGCTTAACACTGTCCCAAAGTCACATTACATAATTTTTCCAATTGTTTTAAGATAATCTATATTATAGCTGAGTTTCAATAAATTTTTTCTCTTATAAATAATTTATAACATAAATCATATGTATATGGATTTGAAATTATTAATAACAATAACAAAATCACTATGTAAATATTGATCATATAATTAAAAAAAATGATATTATTACATAACGTTTATCAGCTATATCTATATCGAGTATCAATATTCCTTCACGTGAATAAAATAATGTATTAAATTGTAAAAAATGTAGAGTTTTGTTATAAATAAAATACATATCTAATTCAATATATAATATGACTCAAACATAAACAACAGTACCCATTACATTTAAATTCAAAAAATCATAAATATATAATTAATTAAATTATTAGATTATGGATATAATAATATCCCCTTTATAAAAGGGAATATATAATTAAACATATTTTAAGTTGATTTGTCATAAAATATTTATTTTTATAAAACATAATATTAGATAAAATTTGAATAGAGTTAAACTAAACTATGAATTTAAACAAGATACACAACTTACATATGTTGTGTCATACCCTTTTAAATATAGAAACCTCACACACATAAAACTATCTCCCCAATAGTAATCATAAATATATATATATTTATATAATTAAATAAACAATATAAGTTTCTAATGATTTTCAAATTATTAATTTCAAAATCATTATAGATAAGAAAATAAAATGATTAAAATGAAAAGATATGGATATTATGATTTTCTTCAAATTCCTTAGATAGATCATTTTGACTAGTCATTGTATTTTACTCTATAAATAAACCAAGTGAATTTTCAATGAAGGGATACTATATTGTTTCAATATATGAATTTTTTATCTCATCATATTTCATCGTTATCAATATTTTCCTCTTTTACACAAAAATATAGGGTTCCCCTTTAACTAAATGAATAGATTCATGAAAATGGTTTATCATGATCTTATATTATTATTATAACCTCCTTTTTAAATTTTTTATATTATAGTAATGTTTTTTATTTTTAAATATAAATGTTGAAGTATCTTCTATAATATGGGTAACAATAGGAATGTATCTACTTTATGGAGGTTGAATTTTCAAAGTAGATTTGGAAACATAAATTACTACTTTCATGAAGGATAGGGTTATTTTTATATTAATAGATTAAGGTAGATGAATATTTATACCTCTTTCCATCATTGTCATAAATACATTCAACCATGATATTCATCTTTCTATCATGTTTCCTTATTATTTATCTTCTTCTCTTATAGTTTTCTCATCTCTATTGATGGGATTGTTCATCAACTTCATTCTACATTATAACATTAGACACCATTTTCTTTACTTTTAAATCATTATATTTTAATGATATAAATTTATATTTTACTTAATTTGATATCTATAACACATTAAGGTTTTTAGGTTGTGGTGGTTCTAGTGTCTTATATTTCTCTTGTGTACCTTTCATATAATACGATTATCTCTTGTTATGAGATTATATTTATGAATATTTGAAAGCAACATTTATTTTAAAAATAGTAATAAATTTTATTGACTTTATCATATACCATATTAATGGGGAAAAGTAATTATATCATCTTTGTGTTTCCATTTATAAAATATATAATTCCTTTGAGTGATGGATTTGATTATTTAAATTTCTAGAAATGATAAGTTTTATTATACCATATATTTTTTATATTATGAATCAATTCATTCTTTGTGTGAATCATAATGAAACAAATATAGTAAAATTATGGGTAAGTATCATCCTATATTTATATTAATTCTCCATTTATGTCATTTATCATTCGGTAAAATTATTCCATTTATATATTGTTTTATATACCATTTGGTTACTTATTCTTTTACAAATATGATCCTTTAACTTAAGGACTAGTGAATGTTATAATTTCTTACCTTTGAGATTTACCTATAAAAAATTCATGTCCATATTAACCTTTATGAGAAATGATATGATATGTTACACTACATTCAAATTATATTATAGGTAGATGATCTATATAATTATAATCCCAATAGTCCCAATATCTGAGCTTCATGAACAATACTCATTCTCCAATATAATTTTAATACGTGATAATTTTTAATTTATTCTTGTATGTTGGGTTTATTACTTTTCATAAAAGTGTGGATTAAATATCTTTATAATATATCGTTTTTTTAATCTGTTGTCAGAGTAAATAGTTTATATCCTGGGAAACATCATCCTAATCAAATTAAGTTGTTTATTTTATGTAATGACCAATAACATAATATACAAAACTCATTTGTTACATTATTATATTGGATGAAGATACAAAGAATCACATCTCAAATTATAGAATAGTTAAGTACTCTTGGTAAACCAAATACATACTTAAATCCTATATTACAATTGAAAACATTAAATACAACATAGAATTTTATTATTAAACATCATTATTCACCTTTATATATCCATCAATATTAGTCAAAAAACACTTCCTTGCATACTAGGGAAAATAAAATAAGGAAAGGGGTGGTAACAGATGTTTTGTAAGGTTATACATATAGTCGACCCTATTATGATTAAATAATCATGATCAATATGGAAATATAAATAACTGAAATACATTCCATCAAAATAGTAACCTATAAATAATATGTTAGGAATAAAGTATGATCAAATATATTCAAATATATAATACGTTGATCATTAAACATATCCATGGATATTCTAACAAATTGAATAATAATGAGTAAATAAATAGATGATCTCATAATATGAGAATTCAAAACTGTGAGTAAAAAAACATCTGATCTATACAAATGATTTCTCTCAAAAGACCAGTTAATGAATTGAGGGTCTATCTATAACCAAGACTCACAAATCACATAATAATTATTATGAATTATTATAATGAAAATTCTAAGACAAACATTCATATTGAAAAACTAACATATGAAATGTTAATAAATTACCACAATTAAAAAACATAATGGTAAACCTCCCATAGTAATATAGTTAATGGTAATAAAATAATACATCCCAATTCATGTTTATAATAAATTATTTAGATAAATAATAGGGATTTTACCATTAAAACATATCAATTTTGGTTTATAATTATAATAATGGTTTTATTTCATTGGTGAATTTAAATTCCATTTAAATTTCATTAAAAACATTCATGAGGAAAATAACCATTCGTTTTGAAAATATTTAAAAAAACAGATATAAATAAATTACATTAAAAATAAATTATGATACTTATAAATGAAGCTTTAAAAACTGATTGGTAATTATGGTGAGCAGTTTCTTCCATTTCATACACATTAAAATAACGATTCCTTTCTCATTTTTGTAAAATCTAAAAAATATAAAATGACCTGAATATACCATTAAAAATATTTTGAAAATGTAAATATTTTGTAAAATATTATTTAATAAATCATTTGGTTCATGATAAAAACATTTTTGAACACATTTTTAGGGAACATAGATTTGGAAAATAGTGATTTTCTACTAATGAGAGAAATGGTGTTAGAACTTATTAAAAATATTTTATCAATTATTTTAATTACAATGAGAATAATATAGAAATATTACATAAAAATTCATTTATAACTCTAGTAGAATAAAATTAATTGATTTTATTATATAATTATGAAAATTATTTATTTCATTAGAAACTTTAGTATAAAAAATTCCCATTAATATTATATTCAAACACAAATCATTTTAGACTTTGCTATCTTTTGAATCATAAGATCCATGAAAGGAATAGCCTAAAATGAAATAATCAATAAATATAATATAATTATATTAATGATATAACATATCAAACGTTTTATTGTATACACCACACAAAAGTAATAATTGGTGAATAAGACATATGTCTCATGTATGTAATATTGAGATGAAAAACCCTTTCCTTATGTTACAATTCCATGATATGTGTATGAACCTTCTATATAATAAATATAGTTCTATAATAAAACTATTATAGAACCATAACCATATAAAATAAAACATATTTTAATTATTTATATAATTTTATCACCTATTCAATAATAATTTCCTATTAAAATAGCTATTTAGGGTGATAATTACGTTGTTTTTCATATTTGTTTTTCCTCTGTAATTTTGGTCATTTTATTTTGATCAGGGTTACATAATCTTAATAATTTTAAAAATTATATAATTATGAAATATATTCATTATTTATTTATTTACTATAATCAATAAAATATTTATAGATAAAATTAATTACACTATTCAAGGAGACATTAGGTCGTTCATATTCATAAATGTTCATTCAATTTTTTATCAACATGTGGAATGAATGAAACATAAATATTAATATACTATTAATTAATAATTTTAGTTCTATATATATAATTTATACTAATATAATAAATATTTACTACCACCCTTGTGAAACTTATTCAAAAAATAATTCACCTCGCTACATGGAGGTGATAGACCACACATACACATTAGTGATCCCATTGTTTACAAATGGATTATAAAGTAAGAAACTATATGTGATATTAAATTTAAAGGTGTGTGAATAGGTTATAAATATCACATATATTCATTAATTTGACACATAATATCTTCTATGTAAATCATAAGGGAAAAACTGATCACATCACATTATGAGGCAATAGTCTCTTGTGCACACAAACGATGTTACTATATCCCACATGGAATTAAAATTGAAATGGTGTGTATGATTAAATAATTTATGGAGTATAATAATTTCATAAATATTACAAAAAATGTTAAATACACCATTATATCCATCATTGAAAGGTTGTTAGGGGGAAAAATTACATCGGTTCACGTGAAGGTAGTCCTCCGTACACATGATCGAATGTTTCATTTTACATTTGATGGATGTGTAGATGTATATAGAGAATTACTATAACAAAATTAAATTTCAATTTATTTTAAATAATGGGGTAATTATTTTTTCATGATGAAATATGATTTTAAGATGGTGTAAGTGTTAATAAAATTAAAATGCGTGTTTAAGAATGTTACTTCTTATTTAGGGAACTTCTTTTAATTTTCACAAAAAGCATTCCTATATTATCTTTCTTATCAAAATATCCTTTTAGATAGTTTATATTGGGGTAAATTAATATATTTAGTCATATATTTGATTAAAACAATGGTTTTTTATATTCTATAAGGATATGACAGGGGTGCACTTTTATAAGTGGGGGAGAGGACTTACAAGGAAATTTCGAAATAAATGAATTGCATCCACATTTTGCATCCTACCGAGCCTAAAAATAGACCATTATAAAAAATTATAGGTAATAATTTATAATTATTTCCAATAAATAGGTTTTAAAGTGTTTTATGTCAGATTTAACCCATATCTTCTTTCGTTAACCACTAATAAACCCATTTTCAACTTAACCGCAACAATTAATTTTTACTATTTTCACTATTTATTTTGGTAAAAAAATTATAATTATTATATTATATAAATTTTAATTATTACACATATGGAATCAATATTCTAATATTAAATTCACTATAGTGACATAATTAAATTTAAAATTAATCCCAAAGGCTCATCGAAAATAATGTTATTCCAAAACAATAATTTGAAAAGTTAAAAATATATTTGTATCAAAATTCAATATAAAATTATTTAAAATTACCATAATTAGTTAAAATGTAATACGATTTAACAAATTTTACTTAAAAATGTATTTATAATATAATTTAACTTTTAATAAAATTTATTCCAAAAGTCACTCCCTATTAAAAATCGGTATTATTCATTATTCATCAAAAAAAATATTTCTATAAAATTCTAAAAATATAACCAAATAATATTTTTTAAAAGTATATTTAAAAAAATAAATTTACTTTTTAAACAACATATTCCAAAAAATTTAGAATTTTTTATATTAAGTACACATAGTGTGACTAACTCGCCTTGAAAAAAATTTTGTTATTTAAAAAACATTATTTATCGTTCAAATGGTTCATATATTATTTATAATCAATATATGGAAATTGTATTTATTTAATTCATGTTTAAATCATATAATTTTCACAATTTACTTTTTATATTCATACCTTCAAACTTAATGGCTAGGTAATAATTTTCATGTTTAAAGAAAAATATTTTAATAGTGTATCATGTTTCATTTAAACACAATGTTGTGCAAATCAAAAGTTATCGAAGTGATTGAACATACATAAAAATAAATATATCATAAATTATCAAGGTGTTATGTTCTATTCTAATCTTGTGGTTTCATGTCATACAATCTATCAAACCCCATACACCCCATTTAAAATATTGAGTGTGTTACATTCTATCCCCCTTAAAAAATGTTTGATTATAATTTAATCTTGGTAATGGTAATGAAGGATTTGACAATTGAAAAATAACATTATTGGAAACTAACATTATAAAAATAGTTAATAAAATATTCACTTTATAAGAGAGAAAAAAAGTAAAAATATCATCTATAATAATACATACTATATTTCCAAATATGAGAACATTGGTGGGAAGTGAATATATGGACACTGGTAAAAATCTTACAAATTATGGAGAGTTATATTGATCATTAATTATATATAAATTAATGATCAAAATAATGTTAAGGAACTCAAAAAGGAAAACTTATATAGTCTCTAAATATACATTGGATCATCAAAAAAGAATGTACTAGGATTTACTTTTTTCATGATCCCTTCAACAAAGATGATGGAGTCTTTTACTCTCAAGATAGAAAACTCTAGAAAATATACTCTTTGGATAATTTTGTTAAATTAGAAAATTTTCATAATTTTATTGTACTTTTTATCAATTTAAAATTCATTTCTTACTATATGAAATTAATATCCAACGTTATTTTTTATTCCTAAAGTAGTAATAAACTTTTATCTGATCACTAGATCAATAAAAGTATTTAACTCATTCCTTGTGTCATCACTAAAACAAAAATGGTTGGAAAATGTTTCCTAATATAAAAAATTAATCTCTAAACTAAATAATAATGCTCAATGTTCAACATATTCCATTTTATAAACATTTGACCTTAAGACTCATCCAAAATAAGTCTGAATAAATTCATAGTCCAAAAAATTAAAATAAATGTCACTAAATTTCAAATAATGAAATAATATTCACCTAATAATATAATATGGTTCTTAATGTAACTTTATAAATATGTTAATTAATTTATTACCATATAAACTTAATGAAATCGTGTATTTTAAAAAAATATCAATTTATCGAATGTATTATATAAATAAAAAATGTGGTAAAATAAAGAAAATATATGATAAATCATCAAATAAATAAGAAATTTCAAGGTCACTAATAGTATCCCATAAACAAAACTTTATCATTTTAACCGCAACATAAAATAAAAATTAAGGGTTATCATCCCTCAATCACATGTTTATAAAAAACATCAACAAGATTTAAAAAGACTTTTCAAAACTGTAAAAAAATATTATTATTGTACTAAAAATTTATGTTTCATGATTTTTATACTGATAATATCATTGAAATGACCCTTCTACAACATAATTCATTGAATTTCAACACATAAACTAATCAATCTGTTCACTTCCTATGTACGCAATTAACATGGTTTCAAAATCTTATTCATTACACTTCATTCCTTTCATATGTAATTCATATAATCTTTATCGTTAATAGAAATAAATTTACTCATAAAACCTTATATATCCCATTCATTATATTTTCACCTAGGACAACAATTTGCATAATTCTCTACTAACTAGACAATTGGGAGGCCAATATTCTCATCTAGTACATTGAATGAACATTTCATTTTACCTTTAAATTTTTTTTATTATATACCCTTCATATCCACACATAATATACCTTATTATAATTTTGATAAATTAACATGAGTTTTTATTCCCACATTATTTAAATATAGTAAACGGAATCTTATATCCTATATGGTTTCTACAACTTTATTTCTTACCAAACATTATCCTTACATATTGTGGCATGTTTGATATTTGGTAATGGTGCATGTTTTCTATCATATATCATGATAGGTGATTCGGAATAACAATAACATCATTTTATCAAGTAATCATACCATTTCTTTGTGGATCATCATATTGTCTACCACATTCATCATTTAACCAATTCCATGTTGTTAAATCCATTAAATAAAACTGAAAGGTACAGTGTAAGTAACTCTAATCATAGTGAAAAATCATACATTCACAAAGAATAATTTATAGTATTACTACAGTAGGAAAATTTCTTTTTAATTTTTGAAATGTTATTTTTAACCTAGGTTATTCATGTTCTTCATCTATTACAAATTTTTTTGATAGTTCATAATGAAAATTTTAATTAATAAAAGAACATGCTGTGGGATTGTCAAAAAAATTCAAAGTCCAGAATATTTTTATGTACAAGTTATAAAAACTTTGAAATCAACAAACCTTATTAAGGTATATTACCCATAGGTACATCTATTCCATAACCATGTCAAATGGTGGTATCTAGATAAATATTTATTTGTTGAAAAACCCATTTAATTTCTTCCACAAGAAAAAATTATAATTTCTTTCCATACTTATCCAAAAATTCATTCATATGGTTTTCATCCGTAATATATTCCTTCATTAATCTTTTGAAAAATGTTTCAAAATATTTTTTTCTACGACCAACTATAAAGACCCTAACCCCAGTATCCCAGAGTCTATGTTGACATTATTAAATTTCAATAATATAAAAGGAAATAAATACTATAAGATATAATATATTTGAATTCATGGTAAACAAGTTATATTCTTCGATATCATATTAAAATTTAAAAAATAAAATTCAACATTGTATTTTTGGTTGATATCATCATTATTCTGCAAAGTGTATCCGAACATTTCTGTCACAAAACACTTCCTAGTATCCTTGGGAAAATAAAACATAAGAATGTGGTGTCCTCAGAAACTCAATAATGGTTTGATAATAGAGTAATATATCTTGAATAAAAAATCACAGTAAATATTAAAAGGTAAATTACAAAAACACAAGTCATTTATACTATAACATGAGCATAATTTTGTGGGAATACCGGATAATCATAATAAATCATAAGAATAATCACAAGATCTTAAATCCTATACATGGATATTCTAATTAATCAAATAATCACATAGAAATAAATGATAAAACTAATAATGAGATAATTAATAATAATAAAAATCTAACATATAATATCAAGACCTCCCACAAGTCAGTTTAAATCTATAGAAAAAACATCTTATTTGGCCAACTGATTTGTCTAATAAAACTTGTCAATGCATCTATTGGTTGTCTATAACAATGCTCCACCCTTGACATAATACGTCCAATGAATATTTAATATAAATTATTTAAACTAAAATCAAAATAAATATTCATATTGAAAAATAATCATATGAAATTTTAATGCATACCCTAATAAATAAATATAATAATAACATATCCATGTGATATGTTGAATGTTAAATAGTGTATTATAAGCAAAACTGATAATAAAATATCAATATAAATAATAATTTTTGTACCATTAAATCATATCACCAGAGGAGAATATGTACTATAAATGTTTAATTTCATTGATGAATTGAAATACTACAAAAATATCATTAAAGTATTCTTGAAAAAATAACCTTTTATCATGGAAAATAATTTTAGAACTAAAAATTCACAAAATATTTTGAAAATAATTTTAATTAAAAATAACCATCGAAACTTATAAATGAGTCTTTGAAAAATTGATCTCTCATAATGTAAAAAAATAATTTCCATAGAATACATGTGAAAAAAGAAATTATATTAACATTTATGGTAAAAGTAAAATGGTAATTGTTTAGAAAAAAACATGAATGTTAATCTCTATATTTTTAAAAAATATGAAACATTTGGAAAAAATATTTAAAAACTAATTTTAAAATTTTTAAAAAATAAGATAATATTTTTAAAAAACATGTTTTTGGATGAAAAATCAGACTTCAATGTAATTAATATTTTAATTTTATTCATGATATAAAATTCAAAAATTGGTAGAAAAAATAAACTTCAATGTAATTAATTTCATCTCTATATTGTTTTATTTTATGAGACATATTTCATATTAAAAACTATGTCATTTGGTGTGGTGTATTTGAATATGTATTTTTAGTTCATTAATATTAAAAATATTAATTAATTTTAACCATACTACTATCCAGTTAAAGTGTATGTGATAAATGAATAACATCGCTTCGTGAGGCAGTAATCAGTCGTACCCACAAGGGATATTATCGTATCCCCCACAGAATGGAAATTAAGAACGTATATGTGATATCATGATTCTGTAATCATAATAATTCCACAAATATATTATATATATTTTAAATTCATAACTATAATAATCCATGAAATGTGGTGAGGGAAATCAAATTACATCGGTTCGTGAGGTGGTAGTCTACCGTACACATGATTGATAATTTATTTTTCCAATTTATGGAAATGTAGATGAATATAAATTTAGAAATTAACATAATAAAATATCAGTATATTATTGATACTGGATATTTTATGTTATCATGATTGGAAAATATTTTATTTTAGTGGAAGAAGAAATAAAATAAAAAATATTTGTTCAAGGACATTATCTCTTCTTCGGGGATCTTCTTTAGGTTTACACAAAAATAATTCCAAATACGGTTTTATAATAATAATATTGTATTTAGGATTTTGGAATAGGATAATTCAATTCTTTAGGTGTTATATCATAATAAAATAGTTGTTTTGGAAACGTGAAGGGGATAGGAGAGGGGTGGCCTTTACAAGTGGGGGAGAGGACACAAATGGAATTTTTTAAAAATAATAAATTACACGCACATTTTAATTATTCCGAATTAATATAAAAGTGATCATTAAAACCCCCTAGAGGATATAAAGGTGAAATATATTTAAAAAATAGGGTATTTAAAAATTTTATGTTATTTTAACCATTATCATCTTAGTCTAATCCCATATAAATCTGTTTTCAACTTAACCATCGTAATTAATTTTTACTGGTTTCTACATTAATTATGGTTAAAAATTAATTTGACCTTGCTATATAATTTAAAATATTTTATTTCAAAATTTTAAATCTATTCTTCCAAATTTATTTAACATAAGAGGTATAATTCAATTGAAAACTAAACTCTTAGACACATCGAAAAACTCATTTTTCCAAAGAAAAACATTTAAATGTATTAAATGTTTTTATACCAAAATTCTATATGAAGTAGATGAAAATTACTTAATTTAGTTATATCATAATATAATTGAACTTATTTTAATTTAAAAAAATATAATATAATATATATTTTGAAATAGTTTAATGGAAAGGTAGTTTTCATTAAAAGTGAATATTTTCCACTATTCATCAACGAAATAATAAATTCAAAAAATTATAAAACAATTAAACTAGATATAAGTTTTACATGTATATTTAAAAAATTAATTTTATTTCTTCATTTAAATTATAGATAATTTAAAAAAAATTAAATGTTCCTCACATAGTGTGAAAAAATATCCTTTTAAAAAGATATAGTCTTTCTAAAAGACAAATATTTTGTTTCAAATTATTATTAAATTATATAAAATAAAAATATAAACATTTATTTTCTTTTATAAATGTCTAAATAATATAATTTTCATTATTATGTTGTCTTTATTTAAACCCATCAACTTAATGGTTAGGTTATAATGGTCTTGTTTATAGAATAATATTTTAATAGAGTTTAAGGTTTCGTTAAAAACTAGAGTTTAATGCATCATTAGATTTCTAATAGATTGAATTTATATAAAAAATAAAAATATTATAGTGTATCAAGGTGTTATATTCTATTATAAGATTATTTTTTGGGTGTTATAAGAATTATCGAACATGATGTTCCTCTTTTAAAATCTCAGTGTGTTATATTTAACAACATTAAATTAATAGTTATAAATCATACATCATTACTTTTTCATAATAAAGAAGTCAAAATGTAGATGTATTGTGTATAAATATATCAAAAAATGTATCATGGGAATTAATTTGGCACATTTTTACCAATTGAAATCATTATTTCACAATTAATACCTTTTTGAAATCTTCATGAATCAAATCCTTTAAATGAATGATGATTTTTAATTAATTAATTTTTCCAATATTATCTATCATGATCATATGAATTATTTCAATTAAATTCCTCTTGATGCCAATATAATTTACTTTAAATGTAAGGGTGACTTCATTTATTATAAACTAGCTTGATTATCCCATAAAACTCTATGAATCCTCAGTTTAATACAAACTCTTTATCAGTAAAAAATATACATATCTAATTTTAAAATTATAAAATGTTGATCAGCATATATTTTAAATAATTTAATCATTTTTGACAAAGTACCCCTGTGACCGCGATTTTCTATTTATTACACTTTACATCAATCTCCTCATGAATATCATATTCTTCACATTACAATTTTTAAGGAGTCAAGGATTTCATTATTGGTAATCACTTCATTTTCTGGAAATGGTGACCTTTACCATATCAATTATTTTAATTTTTATTTTTGATGAAGAATCACCATTACATGATTTCATGATTTTTATATTTTATTAGGTTATTTTATATTACAACTCTCACATCAAAATAATGAAAATAAATTAGATATAACCTCAATAAAAATGATCATAAACTTTTATGATCCTTAAGAAGATCATTGAAACAATTAAGGTGGTTATAAATATCATGGTTGTATAATTTAATTAAAATGTAAATACTATAATGAATATTTATTTGTTAAATAGATTTCATAACTATATCAAATAAGAAAATAATGAATGTATATATAAATTAGTCAATATAAAATTTTCAAATACTCCAAATTTATTGAGAAATCCATGTTTCTAATTTTGATTGGACATTTAGAGACAAATATGTTTATGAATAACTATGGATTGGAATTTTAGGAAATATAAGATTGTTTTTTATTATTCTTCATATTTTTATTCAAAATATTCAATCAATCATACTTTGTGTCCCTGTCTCATCCAATATTACAAGAATCTTCATACAATTACCAAAAGTTAATTCCTTTGATGAACATGTCTCATATACTATTGATTAGATGAATCTAAAATATATTAAATAACAACATTAGTGATCACAATATTTAGACATAGCATAAATTTTATAAAAAATATAATTTGTAATAAAAAAATTTATTTTCCCTCAAGATATGATATATACAACAGTTTCAATATTTAATATTTTTTGAGATAGACACAAAACATAAAAACATGTCTATATTGAAATATGATGCTTCCAAATTTTATATTTTTGGTATTTAGATGTCCAATGAATAAATTGTTCCTCAAATACTTTCATCATAGGATCTAACTCACAAAAAATTCTATATATGACACTAGAAAATGTTAGAAAATTTTTCATTCATAAAACATTTTTTTAAATTAATTATTTAATATTTATAAAACTTTTAATCATATCTCCATCATTCAAATTTGAAATTTAATGTTAATGTATTTTCATACTAAAATTGGCTACGTGATTATTTCATCTAGTAAATTGTTATTAGGGATGAACTACAAACTGATGTCTTACATATAAACAAAATTTCATATCAAATGGTTTCGAAATTCAACATTATGGATCTATGAATATTATAAATATGTTTTTCAAATATATATTTATATGAAGTTACTAGAAAATATATTAATAATTTCATAAAAAATTCTATAGTCTCAAAAATTAAATCTAATCCTATTTCCTCAACACATCAACTTATAGATTTAATATATTTAGAAAATATTGTTGAAAAGAAAATCGTTTATTATATCACACATCCCCATGAAATTAAAATGCTCCCATGGATGTGAAACATGCCACCTGTACTTTTCTAATCAATTTATCATCCTCTAAAATAAATATCTGAGTATGTAAAAAATAAAAAAAAATCTCTAATGAAAGCATAAAATAATACATACAATATGTTTAACATATATTATTATCCTCTTAGAAATAGTCATGTGTAGTTCATTTGGGTATACTTGGAATCATGAACACATGAATAGAATACTCACCAAATCAAGAAAAAATTACATTTAAATAAATGATACATCCAATCAATAATTTATATGTCTTCATATTAGTTGAAATACATACAGTTTATTCATCATTCATGCAATAAATACTTATTAGAGTTCTCTTTATATTTACTTAGTCATGTCTGTATCATTTCAGATAATATGAAAAATAATTTTTTTTCATATAAAATGTTATCATCATCCCATTGATATACCTAAAATATTAGGATGAATTTTATTTCAACAAAATAATTTTAAAAATCATTACTAAGGGAATTACTAAAGGGTCCTAATATAATATCATATATAAATTCTTACACATCCCTAATCTCATTTGAATAAATATTATTAAAACATGAATGAATTTAGTTTTCCACTATCAAAGTTATTATATCATAAAAATAAATTTAATTTTTCATAACATTTCTAAGGTCCATGTAGAAGCCCATATAATGTTTTTTTTAATATTTAAATCATCAGGAATATTTTATTCTTTTTTTAATCCTACTAGTATTTAAAAAAATTAATTCTTGGAAATAAATCTATTAAGGAATACATACTCTATATATAGCTTCTAAAAATTAAAACCCATGTTTAAAACATATTCAAGTATAGTTTTTATATCATAAAATTATTTTGTGAAATAATTTCAATATATTCAATTAACTTTTCCCTACAATATATTAGGGAAACTAATATTTCCTCGCTTCTGAAAACCCATTTAAATTTATATAACTTGTTCTTGATGATCAACATTTTTCTAATGGAATTATGATATACAATACCATTTAATAGGATCTATAATTGTTTCCCTAAAATATTATTTATATTTTATAACATTTATAGAACCATACATGGATCCACTAATTCATTATAGTCATTCTTGAGTACGATATGCAAAATTAAATCATAGTGGTCATCTATATTTTTTTTATTTCAAGATTTAATTAATTAATATATATCACCAATAACTTTTTCTCTAACTCTAATAGTATTCAAAATTTGTGGTGTAATTATCTTAATATTCACCTCAATTTATGAATCTACTCTTTTTATCAACCTTCCAATAGTTATAAAGTCTTATAGATTGAGTTTTACAGTTTTATTACAAAACTATTATCATATAACAACCATATCTAATAGATATTTCTCAAAACAAATAAAAGTGAATGATTATTAATTAACTATTGACCACATATAGTAAATTGTTTTGCCTTTATTGATTGAAGGGTTACCTAAAACTATTCATTCATCTGATTTTGCATTAAACTTTTCACGACTAAATTTTGAGTTAAGGAAAATTACTTTATACCCCAAACACACAAAAATAAATGACCTTATTTTTTCATAATTTTTTCATATGAATACATATATTACATTTATCATGATATAATTATATTAATTTTATAGAAGTTTATGTTCATAACATCATCTCATAATTACTAAGAAAACTGGTACACATTAATTATATTATTTTGAATATATGAATAGTTTGATTCCTTCACTAAAATGATTTATTCTATCAGGGAGTCCATTGAGTAAAAAAATTTATAGATATATGTTATCTCAATTTATATTAGAAAAATTTTATTTCTAAAACTATTTACCCGGTTTTCCTCTATTTATGATAATCTTCGGTCCAATTTCATTTTGAAACAAAATGTATTAGGTGTGGTATTTTGAGAAAGTACATCATGCATGTCCAACAAAATAAATCCATGTGAATCCAATGTAATCTATTACAATTAAAAATGGTATCTCTTTCCCGGATGATGTGAAATGTGGTACACATCAAATAAGTCAAAATAGACATGCTATAATAGTTTACCAGTGTTATCTTCAATTAATAACTTGAAATATTCCTTTTTCTAAATACGTTTTTTGATAATATCATGTAATTCATTTCTGGACACCTTCAACTCGTGTATCAATAGACCATGTTTGTTCTTATATTACATGAATAATAATATAAAAATGAATTAAAAAATAATTTTATTCCACCTTGAATAATCTATCTATATAGTATTTAAATATGTGACATTTATCATAACAATAATATAATTATTAATAGAATAAAAATTATCCCTTATTTTAGAAAGAAACTGTATATTATGAAAACCCAAATCTTCTATGCATTTTTTTATGATCAATACACTTAGATGCATATAACACAACCCAATAAGAATAATAGGCCCAGTGTATTGTGATTATTAGATACATATCATAAATTCTTGATATAGTGATGAATTGAAACTATTTAAAAACTCCATAACATTTCCTTAAAAATTAATTGATCTTATAAGACATCATATGATAACGTGGGACTGTACGTAAGAAATTGGTGGATTATAATTCCTATAATGGTTGAAATAAAAATAAAACATGATGAAATTAATACTTTTGAGTCAAGAGTAATATATAGTGGGGATAGGGAGGGAATTATATGCATGAACATAAAATATTGTTATTGGATAGTAACATCAAGGGAACAAAATAATGTGGCAACACCATCCAACAAGAAATTATAAGCATGTGTCGAGGATAACAACTAAAAAATTATATCATAGTGTTATTAGCCAAACCTAAAAATCCCCATACACGGTATCTCATTAGATAAAAATATTACCCAATTTATTAGAGGGCTATATAATTCTGGTTCCACCAATCATATATATATATCATGTACAGGTATTTTTGTTCCACATATAAAATAAAACATAAAAAATTATTTCATCAACTATAAACCATTGAATATAGAATATGGGTTATATAAAATGACGACTTCAATCATTAAATGATAGTAACATCTATAAGAAGAACCATGATTGTAAATGATGATGGGTATTCAAAATAAACAAATTTGGCAAGGAAAATCATTGGATAACTTTAACACAATAACAGTTGTACATTAATGTTCATAGAAGGGTTTAATGAGTGTGAAAGGTTTTATATAACAACTATAAGATCATAAGAACAGTAAAAGGATGTGTAAAAACACATTACAATAGTAATTGTTGAAAATAAAAAAGGCTTCATTTAATGAATGTAAATAAATAAAAAAGGAAGATGATAGAACCCATTACCTTAAGAGGGAGCTTCTAAAATATTTACATGAGCTTCTTAATAGCCTAGGATCAGTTTGGGAGGGATTTATAGAGGTATAGGGAGGAGAACATAGTTATTAATGGATTTATAGGGATGATGAATTTGTGGTTGGGTGGGTATTTATATAAAAATATAGGTTACTTCTTTATTAATTTCAATACATATGATTCAGGCTCTATGAGATAAAATAATCAAAACCCCATGCCATACCATGGTTTTTCCAATGGTTGTTTCATAATAGATTTTTTTTATATTTTATATTTATAAGAACAAAACGCATTAAAATAATACCATTTGTGATGTGTATGTGACTTATATTTATAAAACATTATGTTTAATGCCCTAGAAAATAATATATGTTTCGGAGGATTTGTTATAGGGTTGTAAAATTAATAATGAAAACTTAAAAACACATAAATTTAAATGGAAGATCTTTTTATATCTTAGAAATCATTTATATTGTTTATTATAATAAATTTGTGGTCTTATAATGTTATAACACATTACTTATATTTATACAGTATTTAAAGTTTACCCAAAATTTAGTTGTTTCATAAAATTTTTGAAAATTCATGATCAAATAATTTTTACAATGTGATGTAAAGATTAATATATATTTTTCAAAATTAATTTTTTAAATAATAAAATTTCAAATTTCAAATAAATAACCTAGTTTACTTGAAAATATTATTTGTTGTGACACTAAACACTTTTTAACCTTATAAAAATTAAATAGAAATTCATGAAATATTATCATTTATATTTAAATAAATTTTATTTTCTAAAAATCTTTTATGAAAATAAAATTTATTTCAAAATTTATTTAAATTTTAATTAATTATTCTTAAATTGAATCTATATATTCCCCAAGAATAGAATTCAAGTTTCATCATTGAGAAATTATTTTTTATCAATCCTATTATTAATTCCAATACATATATATTGAGAAAAAAATAAAAATGGGATTATATAATAATTATTGTTAAAAAATATATAAATTTATATATCTAGGGTATAGATACATAATCCTTTCCTATATCAATGTATTCCCTATGGTTATGGTGTAAGATAGTGTTACTTTCTTATGGGTGGTCCAATTAATAAGGTTTTGGATGGGATACCGGTAAGAATAAACCTATTCCATAAAGGGGTTATCTCATATTTAAATTAATGAATCAAGGACTACTATTGATTATGAGAAACTTTTAACTTTTACATCCCCCTATTATGCTATTATAAATTAGATGTATAAGGTATGATCCTACTAGTCAAGGTAATCACATCTTCTTTCAGTGTTAATTAGACATTCTCATAAACATCATATATTATAATCATAAACTTTCTTATAGAATGGCTCTGTTATTAATGGTTTTTATATTAATGTCCTTTTAACCCAACATAAAATATTCTGGTAATGTTTTATAGTAGTTATACAATATAAAATTCAAGGTAACGTATTTTATTTTAATATCTACATTTTAAAAAAAAGCATTATTCATTAAAATGTAATTTAATTTAAAAAAGTTTGGGTTGTTATAATTTTTACCATTTTTCAATATCTCCCTCAAAATTTCATTTTGTACAACAAAATAGATAAGGTTAAATTTTTTATTGGATCGTCCAGTTCACATGTTTCCTCCTCAAACATGTGTTTCTTCCATAGTAATTTGACAAGGTTATTTTTTTATCTCTAAAAAAATTTCCTTATTGTCCAGGATCTTCACTAACCACCCCTTATCGGAAAGATTATTCTCAAAATCTATAAAATCAAGATTTTGTATATGTGAGTCATCTTTTATGTACTCCTAGAATATGGATACATGGAACAAATTATGTACTCGAGAGAGATTGCATGGTATTGATAGTCGATGGGTCAAAACTCCGATGAGGGAATGGGTCTCAAAGGGATTGTTGTATCT
The DNA here is from genome assembly GCA_963277665.1 of Viscum album. Lineage (NCBI taxonomy): Eukaryota > Viridiplantae > Streptophyta > Magnoliopsida > Santalales > Viscaceae > Viscum > Viscum album. Next base: position 760,975,401 of record OY728119.1, on the reverse strand, counting down.
TGGACAATGTTATACCTTTTTCCCAATCCTCTATACATTATTCCATGATGACATATAATGGAACACCTTATATCAGACTTCAAACTCAAGGCCACATAAATAATTGTCTATATAAATCTTCTATCAGCATTAAATTAAATTTATATAATTATAAATGGTTGTAAACTAATTTTTTTATTTATTAAATAATATCAGGTCCAATCATGTTCTAATATAAAAATTCATCCTAGTATTTTGGGTTCCAACAACTATACACATACAAATCCATGTAAGGTTTTTTTGGTATTATTGAATGGAAGATGTCATTATATAATAAATCTACAAGGGTAAGGTGTATATATCGTCATTCTTTTAAATCCATTGAAAATGATGACATCATATCCTAAAATATTTGAATTGTTCTCTCTGAATAACAATTCTTATGAGTGTAAAAAGAAGTACATAAGATCATATATCTATCCCTATCTAATTCAATTATTCTCTAGAAAAAATTGGTATACCTTGGATCTTGATAAGACACAATAGGGAGTAGAATTTGGAACAGTCTTACCCATAACAAAGGTATATCATAGGGAGTTTGTAAAGGTATATATTTTCCGGGATAGAAATGAAATACGTGGCCATTATAATGCACCAAACAATCACCCAAATGGATATATTTCCTTAGATGATATAGGTATTCCAATGATAAAATCCATGGTTATTTATTCACATATATATACTTGTATGAGTAATGGTTTCATCATACCCTTATACATGTATTATAGCATTAAATTGTTGGTATACCAAGCATCAAGATAAAAGTTTTGAATCCCTGGCACAATTTTTTCCTGCTAGAATTTTTTTTCATATTTCTAAACATCCCCTTGATATCATGATATATAGGGGAAGATGAGATATGTGATTAATCCTTAATTTCCATAATTAGTTCTAATTTATAGGGGACACATATATAAGTTACAAACCATATAACTCCATCTTTATAAAATATGAACTCCAAAATTTTCAATGCCTTTTTTGTAGATCCTTATCACCTATTAAGGAATACATGATCTTGATAGGAATTAATGGTCATTTATTATTGGTTTAAGGTTCAATAGTGTTCCATTTATGATTCCCATGCCCATATTTTTCAAGTACATGGATATTATATCCCCTTATAGCTTTATTGTGGATAGGGTTGTGGGTACCTTTATACTCAAATAATATAAAGCATTATGTGCCTTCACCTAATGGAAATGGATTAAACAATCATAATCATTGATCATCCCTAACCACCTACATTGACACCTAATTATCTATTTTTTAAAATTTATAATTTTTTTTATATACCATATGTGTGTCACACATCGATACATAGATATAATGTCTCCATGTCTACAATTTGAATATCACTATCATCAAATTAATTTCATGGGTTGGGTAGGCCATCTCATTGGTTTCTAATTGGAACGAGGTATAGGATATCAATTTATTATCCATATTAAGTTAATTACTCTGAGATGGTACAGGGGAATTAGGGAATGATAGATGAAAACAATTTCCCCTTCAGATCATGTTTCATTGTTAAAAATACTCTCTTATCTCTCAATATCACGAAAATGTGTGACTATAAATTAAATCATTCCAAAGTCAAAATTATTTTACTTGGTTCACCCTCGCGAGGATATGCCCAAGGCGCATAAAAAGACAATTTTCCAATGTACCATATCCACTTAGGCTCACATACATATTATAAGGCTTGGTCTAGATCACTTATAAACCCAGTGTCATTTCCATTACAATGTTTAGGGTCATCTCACCACTTTCTAAAGGGTCACTCCCTATGTCTCCTTCTCTAGCTCACTATTGATGGAAATAATCACCTTCTCCCACTTTTTTTCTCACTTCTCTAGGAAGGATCTGTATATTGTTTTTGGATATGTAGGTACCTTCATAATCACTGATGAATGCATCATCAACTGCAGGTAGATGCTCTGTTTAGGACACTATTTGTTTGGATGATGAGTTTGCATAAATTTCATTAGTGAACTTTTTTAATACTTCCATGAACAATCTGAAATCCTCCATGATTTTCCTTGAATCCATAGTATAATGTATTTCACTGCATGGTGTGAGTGATTCGTGGAAGAACTTCTTCCAGATAGACCATACCTACTTCACTGATGATTGATGCATCATGGACCACTTCTATTATATTTTCCCTATTCCATTGTAGGATTCGTAGCCATGAAAAAACCCATTTCAAAATATTCTTTTAAACTAATTCACCTTTCACAGAATCCTCCCTTATGAACTATTATCCTTTTCGGAATTATACCTCTCAAACTAATTATAAATTCACTAAATTCTTCCTAGATAAATGATATTTTCTAATTAAAGTTTCTATAATTAATGATCATATTATAATTATTTATATAGAAAAATAGATCTGAATAACCTAATAATAAAAATTACACAGAACGTCTATATGGTACATACTTCCTGAGTGCAATATATTTTTTTCATTTTCTAAAAATCCGGTTTATGGGAAACCGGTAACCTAACATACAAACCACAAATCAAAATACAAATCACCACATCATTAAAATTAAAAATTTGATAAAACCAAACCCCACGCCTCGGGACACAAACCCATGCGTCAGCCTCGAATTGCTGGATCCCTCGAACCGTGAAACACCTCGAACCTTGACTAGCCTCATTCACAGGGAGGAGAATAATTTCCCATATCATTCATTCCTATGGCTCAAAGACCAAACCAACTTATCATCATCCAAACTTCACAGATAGGTTGTTGGTCATCCGCCGACTACTTTTCGTAGCATTAAACAATAGAAAAACAAACATAAATCCATTCCAGAGTCAAAATCAACATCAACCATCGAACAATCAACCCTTCTCGAATGCTTTTCCATTGCTAAAAAATCCCCGGTCACTGGAACAAGGTCGGAAGAACCCTGCGCCATCTACAAGACCTCCAATAGCATCAGACGCGGAAGGAACCCGAAGAGGAAATCATACCAAGAAACAAGAAGCCAAACCACTGTCACCCAGGACTGGGAGGCCAACCAATGCACCTTGGTAGCCTCACCGACGAGGAGATCCGCGCTGATCTAACCCAGAAACGCCACCCTGGGTTTGGATCTGGTCAGATTTGAACTGCAGAAGGACATTCATTGGAGTCCAAATCGTGCCAACCACGGGAAGTGGAAGAATCAAGTAGGGGCGGGGGAAAATCGATGGTGGCAGTGCCACAAGAATACCTCCTGATCTTACAACCTCAAAGCTTTGACAGACCACCTACAATGTGGAGACCGCAGAATTCCAAACCTGCAACAGATAAAAGAAAAAACCCGAGGGAGAAGGAAGGGGGAGGCTTCACTAAAGCTTCCAGCCCAACGCCGAAGACACGAGCCTCCCTATGACACCTCAAAAACTGATTTGTAGTCCACATGACACCTCTTTCCATTGAAACATCAATGTCTTATGAAAATGAAAACCCATTGTAGCTCTAGAAATCACTACCTCTATTCCCCAAATGATGAAAATCCTACAAATTATTATCCTCTTAGGAACTACAAACCACTCATGAACTGATTTCACTATGTGGTCCATGTAGCACATTTATTAATTGGAATTTCTAAAAAAAGTTCCCTCATCCATAAAACATAACATTTTTCAAAGTTCCTAAAACCTCTGATATGGTCCACAAACTACACACCTCATGGCCCATGAACTCTTTTTCGGTCTGCATAGCTCAGATACTATATTAAAATCTCAATCGATTTTTTCTTCAGCAACACTAACCATACAACATCACTATTAGTTGGCATCAAAAATAGAAACCAAACTAAAACATGGAAATCTGGATTTTTCAACAAACACAATAACCCCATAAATAATGATATGACATCTTGATGGATTTTCTCCCAAAATTTTTTTTAGCATCCATGTATACTACCAAATTCATTTTGGATTCATCACAATATATCAAAATTCCATTAACAATTATGGGTAATTTAAGCACATTTTTAGTGATTATACACCTATTTAAATATTTAAATATATCCTCACATTCATAAATAAATGAATAATTCACTCCATTTCATGTTATATTGGTTAATGTTGTTTACAATCATGAGAATGCTCTCACATATTGAGCATTATAATTAGATAATAAAATAAAACTACAAATTCCTATCATAGTTGTTGGTCGGGGTCATCCATCAAATGCCTCTATTTTTTATGGGTCCATATATATCCATTTAATTGTGATATAATTATTAACTAATGTTATATTGTCTAACAAATAAAAAAATTTGTACTTTCCATTCAACTAATCATTCCAAAGGTTTTGAGTATAACATTTAAATGTTTCTCGTATAAGGCCCCAGCCTTAAACCTTACTTAAAATTGAATTAAATGAATAATTCACATTGAGGATCTTTTCAGGTTTAGAGTTTTAGAGAATTAGAACATAAATATTACATCTCAAAAGATTACAAAGTAGTCACTTCTACTAAGTTTCCATAATAAAAAAAACTCTTAAAAGAAACATTTCTAGTTCCTTGTTTTATATAGCATGACATTCCCTTGATCCCATCCTTGACCTTATTCCACATTAAGCCGTGTGAAAAACATTTCAAAAAAACATGGGGTGAGCATAAAAATCTCAGTAAGGGATATAGAAAGAATGAAAACTGTTAGTTTTTCAAACATCAAGTAAAACATATATACTCTATCATAGTAATAACTTCACCTTCATGAAGTAGTAAAAAAACTCTTCACTGAATAAAGTATCACTACTTACCTTTTTTTAACCAAAGGATTACCATAAAACCCATAAAAAGAACACATAACATATATAAAGGTAACTTGGGACATAAACATACTTAAGTGGAATAACTATACGGTCGACTTCCACACATATCACTTAATGGAATAGCCATATGGCCAATTTCCATACATACTTAATGGAATAGCCATACGACCGACTTCCATACCCAATGCATTGGAGGTTATAACGTAACCACCCGTCCTGGTATTCACGGCACCACCCGTCATATGGTTTATAACGTAACCACCCGTTAAAATGTCCAAGTACCAATATAAAATCATAAAACATAAAACCAATACAAAGGAATGATAACTTTTCCACATTTCAATCACAATATATCATAAATATATTGACATAATAGAATCATTTATCAAAACCATTTTCAATACCAAAATAAATAAAAGAGTATATGGTATTTATTTTATTATAAAAACATTACGGCTTGTTGAGAAAGCCAAAGACCAAATAATAATCGCGGTGGTGGAAAAGGTCATTTTTGCCGCGTACGTTAAAAGAAACATTCCTTTTTGTCATTTTGTAAAACGCTTCATAGAAAAAGATTCCTTTTGTATAAAAGTAAATTCAAAGGGGTTTATACGCCGTATAAAAGAAAGTTGTGTATAAAACGAAATATGCCTCAATGAAAGGAGATTGAGACGAAGTCCCTTACCTCGGGTCCGACTTGACTCGATCGTTCTTTAACGTCCTGAATAATAAACTTGAGTTAATTTCTACTTGATTAAGAACCTTTTTAGAGTTCATTATTCCTTTTATACCACTTATTTCCATGTTATAAACATTATGTAACCAGTTATGTTAATAATGTTTGTTTTGTCGATATTTGGTTCTTAAGTCGAAAGTGGACTTCCTACAATTACATGTTGTTCGTATGGTCAAAGGTTCTTTATATCCAGAATAACATTCCTGATTTGGATATCATATATATCATATATATCCAGAATATACATGTATTTATAATATTACATAATCATTTATATGTAAGAAATGAAATGCACCGTTCATGGAGACAGTAAGCCATACGTACGCATGAACGCAACTTTCATTTCTTTCTCATATTAATGGAATTAAAATTAAATGAGAGGTATGTATATTTTAATTCCAGAATTATATTCATCATTTAGATGTATCATTCATTATATATATCCATTATATACATATACTTTTAATAGTACATTACATTTGGGGATAAGAAATGAAATGCACCATTCATGGAGACGGTAAGCCGTACGTACGCATGAACGCTACTTTCATTTCTATCTCATACTTTAATGGAAAGAAATAATAATTATATAGAGGTATATTATAATTCTAGTATAACATCATATATAATAACTTTAAATCCATCCTTTACACGTCCCACATATGGAATTAACGAATCACATCACTTTGAGGGGGCGGTAGTCCGCACTTCCTTAAATGAAGATATCGTGTTTACCCACAATGGAAACCATAAAGGTATGCCCAAAATGAAAAATACAGAAGCTTAAAGAAAAAAAAATAAACATATTATATATCATATATAAAAATAGTGACATCATAATGGCCACCTTTGAAGGTGTTAAATGAGTATTGAACAATCATCGTTTCGGGAGGCAGAATTTCGCCATCCACGGAAACCGTATGTTCTTTAACCATTTGATGTAGTTGTGTGAGAGTGTAGCTCGAATAAATCTTATAAAAACGTCCTAGTATATTGAATATACTGGTGTTGTTACAAAAGAAGTAAATAAGAAGAGTTTAGGGGGTTGGAGAAACAAAATAAAACAAATGAACAAGAGAGAATGAATTACCTTTAAAAGTGTAAATCCTTTTGATTTGAGCCAAAAGTCTTCCTTTGAAAGGATTCTGCCCAAAGGGAATCCTCTAGGATGAGGATAGGTATGTGGAGAGAGTAAATGGGCAGGGGTTGGCCGAGCCAAAGGCTTGAGGAGTGTGTGAAATGAGGTAGAGGTGGGGGCCTTTTATAAGAGGAGAGGAGGGGCACTTTTGGAAAGTAAGGAAATATTACTTTATTTGAAAATGTGTTTCGGTTTTAAAAGGTCCCACATTGACATAATTCGTGGATAAGGTGATAAGGGTTCTAAATCCACCCATACAATTGGTTTTGGACATGTGTAGTTCATATATTTTACATTATCTTTCCATTTTATTTAAATCATCAAATAATGATGTCATCACTGCATCATTATTATGTCATAAATAATTTAATTTATTTAATGTCTAAAAATTATAAAAAAACTACTATGATGTAGGAAATATTTTTATATTTCCAATGACTATTTATAATCAAAACTCTGATCTTTATAACCCCATATAAAAATTGTTTTCGTAAAACATATTATGTTTGTGTCATTTTTACTTTTGCATTAAATAAAAAGTTATTTATGTCATTTCCCAACCAAAGTGTCTCCATGGGGTCCCCAAGTTGACCCATGGCTTGTCTTGGTCGGCCATGACACATCCAATAAGGTTGGGACATGTGTCTAGGTCATTTTATATTATTAAAGCATTATTTATACCTTAAACTACCCTAATTACCACTAATCGCGATTAAGAACTTAATAAGTTACTATTCACCAAAAAATTATTTTTATCCCATTGAACCACATTTTACTTCTTAATGACAACCATGTATGTTGGATTTTTGAAATTCAATACACAATGATGGCAAAATTTCATTTAAACGGAAAATCGGTCTTTATAAGTACCACTTAGTGGTTTCACTATTCATCAAAAATTGAAGTTTTTCAGAAAATTACCAAAAATTCACCCTAAGCTATATTTGATATTCCGAATTCAAAAATGAAGTCTATTTTACAAAATTCAAAACATATAAGTCACATTAATTAATTTAATAATTAATTCCCGATGTCAGAGCAAATATCGTGTTTTTATGAAATAATAAGTATCAAAAGATTGACACTAGTTTAAGTCCGATTTCAAAGTGAAATTGATTCCAACGACCACTATTGGATTTAATGGTAAAAATATTTTATAATTTCACATTAAACACAATTCAAAAGATAATCTAATCATATAAATAAATTATATTAAAAAGAGGTTTTGAATTAAAATACAACATTTTACACTATTCATTAAAAAATGAACTTTATCAGAAAAATACCAAAAAATTACACAAAGTAAAATTTAATGTCCTGATTCTAAAGAAGAGTATTATTTGGTCCAAAATAATGTATAATAGTGATCAAAACTATATTTAATGACAGTACGTCATCAAAAGGCGATAAGTGAACCTTTAGTGAAAACTAGGGCATATACGCCTAAAATTGAATTCTTTCTGTATTTTAAGACTTTATCTTTTATTGGATAAATGTAAAAACATTTAAAAACATATATAATCATATTTTAGTTATTTATATCCATTCCCGCCAATACAACGGCTACATGTTAACTACCATTTAAAATAATATTATTTTATTATTAGAGTGCAACGTAAGATTCCCAAGAAACTCGTTGTTGCGTGTTGGGTACGCCATCGAGCATAGCATCCCCTTTAAAGTAATATTAATATTTTATTCACAAATATAGATAAATATAAAGATTTCATATTCTTTATTTACCTGGGGTGTTACATCTCGTGTCCCCGCTTTCTGTTGGATTAGGAATGAATATTTAATAAATACTTCAACAAATGTTTTGAGATAATACCCAAAGACTCTATTAATTATTTCAATGAATATCTATATAGAATTACTGAGTCCAAATAGAATCATTATGACCTCATTGTTCCCTAACTCTATTTGACAAGAAGTATTTGGGATATCCTCTCTCTTCACTATTAAGTTTTAATATCCTGAAGGAAGATACACCATATATGAAAACTGGGATCCATATATCTAATGCAATAATTCATCAATATGTGGAGTGAGATACTTTCTATTAATGTTGATCTCATTGAGCTCACAATTGTTAATTCATAGGTGTATTTGCATGTGGTTCTCCCTGATGAAAAGGTATTATGCACCACATTGTGATGAACATGGGAATATAAACCCATTCTCCAAATTTTATAAGAGATTATTCTTAAAATATTTATGTTTAGTAGATTCTATTATATATTTAGTCTTAAAAATCATAAAAACAATGAGTATATTTTCAATTTGGTACTCATTGTCTCTTCTATTTGAAAGACAAGACAATTCTTCACAAAACAAATCATTAAATTATCTTATAATTGGATTTTCATCAAGGTTTATTTTCTCCATAGCCACAATCATTTGGGATATAAAGTAAATTTAATGAAGAAATAATATCCATTACTAAGAAGATTATTCAAAAAGATATACATTTGCCTCTTTACACTTTTACATAAACTGGGACATATCTTGATATGGAGGGTGATTTCCATATCTCATGAATTTTGGAAATCTCTATACAACAATGGTTATTTCATACATATAATTGCATTAAATTCTATTAAAGGGGTATCAAAATGATATCTTGGAAATTCACCCAACAAATATTTACAAGGGGGGAGATATATTCTTGGGATGCAATAATTCCCAAATTCTTTGATTTTATAAATAGATTTACATATATATTTTGTGGTGCTGTTTTAATAGTTGTAAATTTTATAATTTATTTTAAATAGTGAGTATAAAAATAGTCATATATAACATTTCAAGTTTATAAATGGATGATAATCATTCTTTTCACTATTTGATTCTAGTTCTAATCATTTACTTTAACAAAAAATAGAATTTGGGATGATAAAATTAATTCTATTAAACATATTAAATGGAAACTATGATCGTTTAATGGATGGAATATTTTACATAACAATGAAAATTCTAAGTTTCAATTTAGGTGATTCATGGTATATTTTCCAAAAAAATATTTGGAACTTTTTTCCCTTTATAATAGATCATATAGATCTTGTAAATTTACCAAATCATATCCTCTAGGAGAGTTAAACCTACTGTGTAGTAATACCAATTTTTTGTGCACTAGTTGATGTCCGAGTTAACACCCAATGTACCCATTTCAATTTTATTACCCCTAGGTACAATTATTGAAGATCTAAAAAACATTTATTATCTAGGTATTGATTTTATTTCATAGAAACCTCTCACTCTATACGTTCCCAAAATATATGGTTGTTTTTCTATATTTTTTCTTATTCTTAAGGCCTTGACAAATTTTTTCTATTCCTAATCCCTAAAAATAAATAGACCTTTCTCTGATACTAACTTTGAAAACCCATTTATTTTATAATCTTATTTCATGTTATATTACATTAGTATACACATAACACGATCCAAAAATATTGGTAAGCCTATTGGGTTGGGGTAATTAGATACCTATCAAAACAACATAAAATATGGATACAAAAACATTATTTAATACTCCATAACATGCCCATATAAATCTATTATTCTTCTAAAGATACACAAGATAACCAAGGTAAATACATAAGAAATAGGTGGGTTATATATCCTTGAAATGTAATTTAAAAACACATCATGATGAAATTAATACATGTGACTCACGTGGAATATAAAGGTGAAATAAAATATCATTAACCAAAAATAAAAAAGCCAATGAGTGATATTAGATGATAACATCAAAGAAATATAATAATGTGAAAAAAAAACATAAAATCATAAACATAAGTCAAGGTTAAGTAAAATGAAATCATAACATAGTGTTCTTTGGGTAAAAACCCATAAACCATACATGGTGTCTCATTGGATAAATTAATTACCCAATTTCTTTTTCACAATATAATTCTGGTCCCACCAATAAAATCCATATCTTTTACATGTATTTCTCTTCAATATAGATCGTAAAACATATGAAAATATTTCATCCCTTTTAATCCCATTATTATGTATTGTTCTTTATATATATGGAATTAAATAATAAATTAAGGATATTTACATCCATGTGAATAACATTGAGTCGAAATGGTGATGGTTATTCCCAATAAAAAAATTTTATTTCAAATAACTCAATAATTTTGGGAATATAATAGTTGTGCATATAGTTTCATGGAAGGTTTTAATAACAGTGGAAGGTGATCTTTAATTACTACATAATTAAGGAATGTAAAGTGATGTATCAAAACACATTACAACATGAACTAATGTAAATAAAAAGGCTTATTTTAAAGAAATTACATTAATAAAAACTAAGAGAATGGAATCCCTTACCATAAAATGGTGAATCTAAAATATTATGAGGTCCATCTTAAGATATTTTGATCAACATGGGAGGGATTTAGAGAGGGGAAGGGATATGAAATTGGTTCTCAATTTTTTGTGAGAAAAGACTAATGGGATGTTATCTATGTATTTATAGAAACATATAAGGGAATTATTTATTAATTTCCAAACCTAGTTTTTGAAACCAATGTGAATAAAAATTCAAAATAACATATATTACAATAGTATTTTCCATGGTTCCTACCAAAGGGTATTTTTTTAATATTTTATATTTATAATAACTAAACTCATGAAAACTAAACAATTTTTGATGTGTAAGTGAGTTAGGTTCATAATGAATTGTTTTTAAGACATTGAAAATAATATAGGTCTTAGATGATTCATTATAGGTTTGTTGAACTAATAAAAAATTCTTCAAAAAATAATTATTTTAAAGGGAAATATATTTTTTTCATTTATTCTTAATATAATGTTTATTATATCAATTTTTAGAATTTATGTTTTCATGATATATACCTAATATTTATATCATTTTTACTCTTTACCAAAAAAATTGAATATCTTAGAAAATTAATAAAAATTCATTGTTTGATGGTTTTGATGTGTTGATTTCAAAAATAATAATTTTTTTAGCAAAAATAATTTTCTAAATATGAGAATTTCAAAAATTAAATAAAATTAAGTATTTACAAGAAAATACTAGTTTTTACAATGATAACCAATTTTTACCTATATCAAAAATAAATTAGGATTTATTAAAATATCTTAGAATTTAAATATAATTAAATATTATTTAATAAAATAATTTCATGAAAATAATTTTTTTTAAAAATCTTGTATTCATAAAATATTGTGTTTTGATTGAAACTATAGATTACCCAATAATACATCTTTAGTTTTATCATATAAAAATCTATTTTTTATCTTTATAATTATATAATCAAATATATATATAAAGCAAAAATGGAAAATGGATAAATATACTCATTATTTTATTAAAAAATAAAAAATCATACTAATAGGGTTAGATACCTAACCCATTATTATACTATGATTCACCTCAAGGGTAATTTATGTTATAATGATAATCTCTTATGTATTCCCAACATGAATGTTTTGGGCCATTATCCCAATATGATTGAAATTATATAATAAATTGTTTCAAGCGTGTTTCAGTTATTGAATCTTGGTCTGGGATTGGATAAAGGAGCCTCTTAATGATGTCATCAGCTTCAGAACCTAGGATAAATGGGTATCATAGGGTTCGACCCTACTGCTCAAGGCCAATTCTTATTCTATCTATTGAAATTATAGTTATTATCATAAATCTTCATATGTACAAATCATAATGATCACTTTTGTTAAAACGCATTATAAACATTTTTTAGGCTTATTAGTCTTTTAAAATCAATAAACAATTACACATATTTTTCAATCTTACTAAACAAAAAAAATTAAAATTTGTTCATGTATTTTCTATAACAATATTTCTTAATAGGACATTTATTAAATAAAAAAAAGGAATTTAATTTATAATATTTTTGTTCGTCACATGAATCATGTATAAAAAACTAAATTTACTGTTAAATTAATGACTCGTATCTCTATATGAATGCAGAAAAGGTCATAAATCTAAAGTAAATAAAAACTATACTACCATAAATTAAAATTAAAACATGTATAAAGGATGAAATCTATTGATACCATAATAGGAATCAAAGATATGTTTTATATGAACTCGAATTATCATCCATAGTTTTAGCTATAAAGGGGGTCCGTTCTCTCTTTGCCTATGAAAAAAATAGGAAAATGAAAGATATAATACTACCATTGTACCTTTATTACATAAAACACAATGAACAGAGGATTTATATCCATCAAGGTGTCATTTTAGAGTGGGATTACAAATAACCTATTAGGAAAATCAAATTTTGTCTCAATTCAACAATGATATAACAAGTGTTTGGAGGTACTAATATAATCTTTTTCAAAATTGTACTAAAAATATTGGGAAACTATATATAATAATAATAAATTAAAAAAATGATAGATCATTGATAATTAATATTTATAACTAATATCTCTCTATACTGGGAGGGTCCCTATTAGTATTTAATTCTTCATGTTTTGTTCTTGGAATCTAATATATACTATTCAATGAAACCATAATGCCCATTCTAGTGATATAGTGAGGTCCTCATAGTCTTGTTGTGGATGACACAAGTACCCATATGCCCCCAAACATATGGTTATATTTTAATAAGTAATTATAGATCTAAGGGACCCATCATAATGTAAATAACGTGGCCAAGATAGTCTAAAATATCATGAAACCAATACCCTGGAATTGGGTATAGGTATAGGTTTTTGAGGTGTCTCGTGGCCTTTTTAGGTATAACATTACAAGGCCTAACACTGCCAAATATTTTTTATTTTATTAACCAATAGAGGGTTTAAAAGAGAGAAATATACCCAAATATACAAATAAAAAATGAAATTAAACTCTTCAGGGTTTGTAAATAGTGAAGACCAAGGGAATCATGTCTGACCATGTCATATCCTTCAGTAAGTAACGATTACAAATATGAAAATAAATTAACCATTCTACTACTATGAGCCCTAGAGGCGAGGACGTTTATAACTTTATTACCATAATGATAGATATGAAGTACACCAATGCCAATTTTGATAAGTATCTTGTATTTGATAATTAAATAAGTGATTTTCTAAGGAGCAGTACATGTCCTTCTCAAGAAATTTTAGAGAATGTTTGAATCGATTTCCACCACTGACAGGATGATATTTTTTCTAATACATAACTCCAGACCCAACATCATCACCCTAGATTCCACTTGAAAAGAATATCGATAGACTAATAAATCATTAAATGAAATAGACATAGATCAGTAGACATAATAAACAACCCCCCCCCCATCATACCTATTGTGGGGAGCACACCAACATGATAGAAAATCCCCACATAATAGCCTGGATCTATTTTGGGGTTTTTGTTTCTTAAAGTCCGAAACTCGAAAACAATGTTTATTAATAGTTTATAAAATTCAAACTGATAAACAAATAAATGTTTGACTTTAAATTACTTACATTATAAATAAAACAAACAAGCAGTGGTTACAACAACACACCGGTAGGGAGTGGAATTTACGACATCATTCAAGAATTGCACTTAATTCTCATCAAACATCATAAATACAAAATCTATGCAACATGATGATTCAGTTAAAAAAGAATCAATCAATGAGAATTAAATATACATAATCAAAAGTTGTAGCAGCAATGACAAAATGATCAAACCGAGGCTCAAAACAACTTCTATTAAACCATTTAGATTCAAGACATACTTGAACAAATACTGGAAGTAATGATGTTCAGCGATTACAAGATGAATTAAATGCAGAAATTGAAACGAATACAGTAAAATGGACACCAAAAATTTATGTGCTTCGGACATAGGCCTACGTGAACGGGGCAGGATCATCCCGGTTTTTTACAATGAAAATTAAGTGGAGTAAAAAAGAAAATTGAAGGATTGCAGCACAACCAAGAGGCATCTACAAAGCATTTAAATTCCACTAAAGATTAAAACAATTTGAGACCCCCTAAACAGGTGTCATCTTTACCTCAATAAATGCCTCAGCATCTGGATTTTCAGTCCTATCAATGATCATCACAGGGAGCAGATTCTCCATCCACCTAGATTTTCAATGTTGTTGCTTATACACAGTGTTCTTCTTTAAGTCATTATGGATTTCCCACGTCTATAAATAATTGGAGCTACTTCCATCGATACTTAAAGTATCCATCTAGATGAGTCAGCCAAATAACTGATGTCGCCATCCATATTTGGTGAATAGGTGTGCCGCTCAAGAAATAGGATGAACCGTGGTCCAAATCTTGATAAACCTGATCTGAATTTGGGGGAAGACAGGATCAAATATGGAGATACAAACTCTACTCAAAGAAGATCTATATCTGCAGATAAAAACTGAGCCCCGCCATTCGGATCTAGAAAGAAGAAGAGACGACACCATCTAAGAACTGTCACCGGCCTTCTCCGCCTCCACAAAGAATTTACACAGCAGGGGAATAGTCCCCTTCTCTAGGCATGAACTAGAATATCCCTTCACCCTCACACATGGAATGGATCCACAGGTGTTCTCCCTCTCTCTAATCTTTCTCGGGTGAAACACCGCAACCCCTCTTTCTCTGCTAAGCGGAATGGCACTCTTACACTGAAGGGGTTCCCTCGCACCTCAAGTGGAGCCACTGCGGAAAGAATAGGTGGGGCTCGTGGATGGTGGATAAGATATAGGTGGTTCCCCTGTTTAAACTCTTTAATAGTTTTCTCAACAATAACAAAAAACATATTAAAATATAATGAAATTTAATTGCAAAAAAAACCGTGAATCTAAAATTCACAAATCTTCACTCTGGGAATTAAAATTCATAAATAGATTTATTATGCCACAACACACTATCCAACTTGAAAATTAAACCTAACCACATGATGATTCTTCCCCACCTAACACCATCAACTTGGGAATATTCAAAACAAGAAAAAATCTATGGGGTATGACCGAAATATCCCCCCTACTATGTATCAACTATGATACATGTCACCTGAAGTCGAATGATAATTTAAAAAGATACAAAACATGCTCAGAATAAATGGCTCTAAACATAAATAGAGCACATAACTGCACTAACATGACTCTCCCTCTGAGATGATTCCAAGGATGAATTCATAGACAA
The DNA here is from genome assembly GCA_963277665.1 of Viscum album. NCBI lineage: Eukaryota > Viridiplantae > Streptophyta > Magnoliopsida > Santalales > Viscaceae > Viscum > Viscum album. Next base: position 760,959,585 of record OY728119.1, on the reverse strand, counting down.
ACAATCACATGCTAACAGGTCAACGAACCAGCTCATTTTTGCCTGTAGAAGACAAATAAATAGAGCAGTATCTATCCTCACATGAAACATGGAAGGAAAAAAAACATCTCTGGAATTCACAGAGGATGCAACTAAGAAATAGAACATGTCAGACCAAACATGCAAAAAAAGACACAAATCTCAAAGAAAGAAAATCTCTCACTCAACCTGAATCTAAGATAGACCAAGAAAACTCTCCACCCAAGGAGAAGACACTTACTAGAACTGAACCAACAAGAGATGATCCTCAACTATTGGGTACCATTGAAAATCCCATTTTGTCCCGAGAGTCCTAAGGGAAAAGTCTAGACCCACGAGAACACAGGCGATCTAAGGGTAGCATGCTACCGACCAATAAAAACCATCTCATTCAAGCTTCATAACAATATCTAAGAACCTCCTAATATTGCTAAAGAGATCCTGACAGAACCGACATGAAGCCTGATCATCACTGAACCTATTCACATGACAATGTCACTCTAAACACTGCCCAGAATCAATCAACACTCGTAACGAGTCACATCCTAGAGAAACCAGCACAAAACCAGGACACAAAAGAGGAACAAACCTAAAACTAATTACCAGATCACTCTCTTAAGGTTATAGGCAGCAATAGGAAAAATGAAGTGGAGAAGCATGCATAGTAATAGAAATAACCCAAAGAGGTCTCCACCTAAACCCACAAAGACATATAGCACCAAAGCAACAAGAACCATTGGCTTTAAGACTGAGACATGTCGCATGAATACCCTAACAGGAATACTCTCAATGAAAGGAACCAAAAGATCCTCAATAGATAGATTCAGAATCTCCACTATAGGAGATAACTGACTAAAAAAGAGCTCAAAAGGAGACATCCCCACACAAAATGGAAATTTCAAGGACACATGCAAGTAGTCCCCACATCCTAAGGTAGCTCTTAGACACAAGAACTAAAGCTGGGATCCAGCAAGAAACCAGGGTCAAACAAGCCACTAAAGGGCCACACATACTAGTCTAGAATTACAAATGACACACAGTTCCTGGGAAACAAAACATAGCAGCTAAACAGGTTCAATCAGTAAAAAAAGTAGCTTGGTGATCATCTAAGTGACACTGCACCCACAAGCTACACAAACCTAAACACCGGGCTCACAACGAGACCATACATGCAGAAAATAGTCCTAAAGGATGCGGAGGAACATAGCAGAGCTAACATAAGCTCATCTCCTAGGAAGAAGGCATACTATAGAGACAAAAGATCATGCCATGACCTTACTACTAACCATCTCTCAAAAATAGGTAAACCGCTCATAGAACTCAATCCTACCCTGAAACCATAGACACACATACGTAGCAACTACCAAGAGGCATCTTTAAGGTTCAGAAAGGAAAAGGAAATAGTGAAACAACGAGGAAACAAACTATCAATAATATAATGAAATTACATCCATAGATAGCTAACAACCAAGTTGAACTAAACAATAAAAACATACTAAAATAGGTAAAAGCCCCTAATAAAACATTTGAAAACAATGAACAATCATCTTCAAATTTCAATGAAGCAAAACTGAAACAAAATTACCCTCTAATAACACTTTGTTATGGGGAGTTCCCCTACAGGAGAGACAATCCAAACATAATAGCCAGGATCTATTTGGGTGTTTTGGATTGTTAAAGTCCAAAATACAAAAATGATGTTCATTAACAGTTTATAACATGAAAACCAATAAAAAAAGAATGTTTGACTTGAAATTCCTAACATTAGGAATAAAGAACAATCATTGGTTATAAAAACACACCGGTAGGCAGTGGTATTTATAAAAGCATTCAAGAATTGCACTTAATTCTCATCAAACATCAAAAATAAAAAATATGTGCAATATGATGATTCAGTTAAAACCAAATCAATCAATGATAATTAAATTTACAGAATCAAAATGTGCTACATCAATGAGAAACCGAGCCAAAACAAGGCTCACAAAAGCTTATATTAAACAATTTAAATTCTAGACATCCTTGAATAAATACTAGAAGAAATGAAGTTCAATGATTACAAGTCTAATTAAATGTAACAACTGAAATAAAATCAGTAAAAGAGATACATAGGATTTATGTTCTTTAGTCATAGGACTACGTACATAGGGTAGGATCATCACGGTTTTATACTATGCAAAATAGGTGTTGGAAAAAAGAAAATTGAAGGATTAAAGCACAACCAAGTAGCATCTACAAAGAATTTAAATGACACTAAAGATTAAAACAATCCAAGAACCCCCTTAACCGGTGTCGTCTTTACCTCAGTCAATGCCTCAGCATCTGGGTAGTCAATGATGTCAATGTTCACCATAGGGACCAGATTCCTCACCACCTGGATTGTTAAAGTTGTTGCTTATGCACATATCAGTTCTTCAAGACATTGTCGATCTCCCAAGTCTATCAAAATCTAGATCAGTTACCAATGAGGCTTACAACATCCATCCAGATGAGCCGATCAAAGAACTGGTGTTGTTTTCCAGATCTGGTGAATGGGGGTGCCGCTGAAGAAAGAGGATGCACCATGGACCAATTCTTGATGAAGCATGTTCTAAATTTGGGGGAAGATGGGCTCAAATATAGAGATATGGACTCTGCACAAAGAAGATCTGTATCTGTAGATGAAAACGGTGCCCCGCCGTTTGAATCTAAAAAGAATAAAAGATGACACCGTCCAAGAATCATCACCACCCTTCTCCGCCTCCACAAATAATCGATGCAGAAGGGGCGTGGTCTCTTTATACAGGTTTGAACTAGAAGATCCCTTCACCCTCACACATGTAATGGAGCCACTGGTTCACCCCCACCCCCACCCCCTCCAATATCTCTTGGGAGAAAATCTCTTGCACCTTTCTCTCTGCCAAGTGGAATGATACTCTTACGCGGAAGTGGTGCCCCAACACCTTAAGTAATACCACTATAGAAATAATAGGCAGGGCATGTGGATGGTGGATAAGAAATGGGTGGTTCCCCCTTTTAAACTCCATAACAGTTTTCTAAATAACAAAAAATCATATTAAAATATAATGAAATTTATTTGACAAAAAAACATGAATCTAAAATTCACAATACCCATGTAACAAAGATCCATCTATGTTAATTTTATAACCAAAACTATGGGGATTCCTGTTACTCCATTGACAAAGTGATAAATTATCATTGTAGTGGTACTGTCCGGTGTGATATATTCTTAAAAGTGGGGGCCCATATCCAATTGGGGATGAGTCGATCCATGTACATGAGAAGCCACCATATCATGTAGACCAGATCCAACTTGGAGCTAGACACAGCCTCCTAGAGAGATTTATTATGAGCCACATAAAATCTCTAACAACCGACTGCAATAACAAACACTCTCTCCTTCTTCTCATGTGTGTTGGTTTTAGATCCTCAAAACCATCTTGTCATAAAAAATCAATTTAAAGATGTTTACATGTAAATAATTATAAATGGAAAAAATATTGGCCAAACATTACAGGCCAATTCACTTTCAATTAAGAGTTTACTAGGAGTTTCTTCTTGTGGATTGACATGTCATGAAAACCTGGAAGTGAGATCGTTGTCGACGCACTTCACTCTATCATAATTCGGTAATGCCTCATTTTGGAAGTGCCACACCGAAAAGTTAAATTTTGTCGGTATATTCTTTCACTAGAGGACGTCTCCCCAAACATACATCTAGATTTACAAATCTTGTAGCTAGTGATATTAATTTCCAGGGAAATCACCCGATGACTTCCCCATAAAAATACATTTTATTAGATCCGGGATGACAAAATGGGATCAATGGGGGATATTTGATCCTCATCCAAGATAGATTGACTAAAGGTCTATTAGTTTTTAGATTCATTTAAATAAAATGGTTTGGATTGGAAATTCTGGATAAAAACTGTTCTCCCCAAAATAGTTACGATACCTAAAGTTTAGATCTCCCCTTCCAACAGCCAAATGAAAAAGAAGGTGAAGCTACTGGATATGAGGGTGAACCATCTTCCACATCGAATAGGTATTTTTACCTTGAATGTTCGAGTGGGTCCATATTTCTGAACCTTGAGACACCACCATAGAGTGTACCAATTTATTACCATCCTTGAAAGATTAGAGTGAAACCCATGCATTTCTCGTGTAACTCTCCAAATGTTGACTCCTCCCTCACTGGAAATTATTTGCATTTGATACCATGACAACCAGTGATGTTTCCCTTCTTCATGAGAGTCAACAATGAAGGCATCCATGGTGTTATCAATAACAGTAATGGAACTCTTTGGAACCTTTATATATGAGATAATATTCATAGGGATGGAAGTTGGAATTCTATTTACAAATATGATGTAGCCACCAAAAGATAAAAACTGATTTTTCCAATTATTGGTCCACCCAAGGATATTTTTTCCACCTTATTAAAGTGATATATTCGAGTTATTCTAGTGGATAAAGGTTCTCCAAGGTATTCCATAAAGAATATTCATATGGAAATGCCTAGATTTAGTATTAGAATATCTACCCATCACTCCAAACAATAGGATGAGATATTGAGGATTCTCTTCTACGGATTAATTTTTTATTCACTCCATTTGAAATATTCACCTAGAATATTATTTATTCCGTGAATATCCATTATGGAAAATAATTGTTTAATATTCATACATGATATGGGAGGAACCTCAGAAATTTTTACTGGATTTTAAAGGAATAATTTTTTCATCCTCAATGTTTTTAGAAATATTCTAGATAAGAGAGTTTGTTATGAAGATAAAAAGGTTAGGGATGATGAGATCTCCTTGATAAAAGACACAAACTAGTTTTAAGAGAACAAAATTCATCCCCATGAATGAAAAAAAGCCATGGAGAACTAAAATACCTGTAAAGAAAGCCGGAGCTCTAGGGAGAGGACCTCATGTGAAAAATAACATTCAAAATGAAATTCCACTAAATCCTTTCTTAATATTTTCCATGTAATGATTTATAATGATATTCAAATAAATCATTTTGATGTTGATATCCCAGATAATATATTGTTATAGACTAATTGCTCCTTGTATCGACCTATCATCAACAAATCAATGCTATTCAAGAGAAATCCATTCCAGGAATAAAGTCTCCAATATTATATTTATGATTCTAGATAGAACCTTTTACAAAAAGTTCACATTTCTAAAAGGATTATAGTACTTCCGGTATGTGCGATCATTATTTTTAGGAATTAAAACTAGTTTTGTATCACTAGACACATGAGGAGGTAACAATCACAAAACTAGTCCTACATAACTGAAACCACATCATCTCAAACTAGCTCCCATGAGGCAATATAGAATGGACATGGGAACCCATCTGGTCCTGAAAAAATGTTAGGGTTTAGATCATGCACCAAATTAAATATATTTTTTTCATCCAGAATAGACTCAAGGATAATTTTAACTCATTCCAAAACAACATAATGAATAGAATCAAAGATCACACTTCTCCCTCTAGGGTATCCTCAATGCATGAGGTGATTTTCTCCAGCAAGCAGAGATTTAAAGAAATACTCTACCATGTTCCCCACCACATCATAATTCAAGATAAATGTACAATAATCATGATGAATATTTGGTTTATCCTCCTTTTTTCATTTATTTTATGAATTCTTGGATGCACATTGTATTTCTTTGTCCTTGTTTAAGCCATCTGATTTTTTATTGCTCACATAGCTATTTATCCTTCTCTAGAAGCATGTCAGCTAAGGGGATCTTTTTTATGGCCATGTTAGTAAATATAGATTCATACCAACTTGGTTTCAGAATTCATTCTATCCATTCAATATTCATGTTAAGAATGTTCAATGTATAAAATCTAGAGTGTTGGGAGTTGGTCCAGGAAAGCATGTCAATTTGGGGACATCTTCATTTTTATGTAGACTAGTTGAGATACAACCACGAAGGACAGGTTTGTTCTATGAATATAACACCACCAGATGAAAAACTTCAACATGGGTACAATGAATCAAAAAATAATAATTATTCTCTATGAAAACCTATAAATGATAAAGTAACAATAATATGGGAATGTTTAGAATTAACCCTTGGAGTATGGGTTACCATTGAACTTGTATATGTTGCAATTGTATTTAGATTTTCTAGGCACTAGTTGAGTCTACACAATGTATGATAACGTCCTCTTTGATTATTGAACAAAGTGAAATGGTCACCAAGATATCCCATATCTGTGGACCCGAACAAGCAATAATTCAATATAAATCTTGGCTCTCTATCTATGATATCATACCATGACTTTTTTTCATTTATGTCAACAACCATGATAAAATCCCCACCCACAAGTCATATATGATTTCTGAGATAGAATCTCCCCAAATCCTCCCATAAATCTTATATGACCTATATGTCATATTTCGCATATACAAAATAGATGAATGCACACTTCATGCTAGTGATAACCTTTTGGGATAAAAATTGTTCTCAAGTAGAAACTAAATCCACTATAACATTCAACTTCTCTAAAATCTAGATTTTCTAGTTTAGGGGGGTAGCATTCAAGTAGTCATGACACTTGATTAATCTAGAAAACTCATTTATTTTAGAGGATTAATGTTTGGGATCAAGAACTCTTGTTATAGAAACATTAGAGTTAGAAACTTATCTATATATATAATTGGTTTTGACCCAAGCACCCAGGCCACACGAGTTCCATATGAGGAGAGAAAACATTTAATTAGAAGGATATTGCATTTTTCAACTACTATCAAGGGGATTTGAGATAAGATATCTATTGAGACTAAAAAAGACTTATTTTTGGGTCTTGTGTAAACTCTAGTTTGGGAATAAAGTAGTTTTTTCATAGGTGACAAAACAGGATATCCTTGGATGAGTTTGGGGGGAATCTAAGGAGTAAAAATAATTGGTCCAAGGAAAGGGGGAAGAAACAATAGCTTTAGTGATTTTGAGCTATAATGGGAGGGGGAGAATATGAGAGGATGAAGGATGGACATAGTCATCAACTAGGCCCTAATCGAGGAGCAATACATTTGTTGAAGGTGGGAACTAAAAAACTGATTTTGGACTAGCGGAAGGAAGGGGTAGGCTAAAGGGAGGAGCATAAACAATTGGAGATAAAGGACGAACACAGAACGTATCAATGGTACCATCCTTTTATCGACTGGAAGACTCCCCCTCTGGGTGGGTAAGAAAAGTTAGAGGAGATGTTGGGGTAGTGGAGAACATTGGAGATGATTCAGGCCTCAAAAATACCATGGAGGGAGATATCCACATTGAGGAAGCCTTTCAAGGGGGTTTAGAATCAAACATAGATTTCTTCCATTATGTATAAAAATGGCCTTGAAGAAGAAAAAATTCAAAAAACTGAACTGGAGATGAATGATATATAATTTTACACAAAGTAAAACATCCACCCACTCTATGTAGAATCCAGTTTGTAATTAGGTAAGATTTACACTTCAACACAGATTCTGGAAATTGAAGTATCCTGATAAGAAACATGCTTCTAAAGAAATCTCTCAATATAAAAATTAATAAGAAGGGTTTAAGTTATATAATTCATCACATAAACTACCTTGATCAATAATTGAATTTAATTGTTTCTCCAATCTAGTTAGATAGTATTCATGATCAATGCAATATTATTATAGCTTCCTATCGTGGGTTCCCCTTAAGAAGGTGCCTCAAACTGCTTGTACAATGTGCCTCAAGCACACCTCCTCATTTACCAAAGGCTTCCGTAGTAATTGTGTGATTGAGTAATAGTGGGGAGACTATACCCAATGGGTCATTATTAAATACAGTGGACAGAATAATAAATAAAGGAATTGGAATAGAATAAATGGAAATTAAATAATTAATTAACGATGAATATGCATGAACATGATCTGACATAAAATATATGAAGGAATACGAAGTATATAGCTAGGACCAAAAAAATAAAAGACATTGCATGTATCTCTAAATATAATCTTTATAATAGACTTCACCCTATTCTCCCATACTATATCATTTCTATTAATAATATTAGAAGAAAAGTAAAACCCATTAAACTATTCCAACAAAAATTAGATCTGTTTCGGTACCCCTGTGTAATGGCATCCTCAAAAGGGTGTGAGATATACTATATAGAACACCACAAACAGTTTCTAATGAATAATATAGTCCCTTAATATAACATAAATTAGTGTTTAGTTATATTAAAAGTAAATTAGTGCTGGAATAATAAATGTAAACAATTCAATATTGGTTCCCACAAGAACACCTTTCGAAATATAACTACTTCAGCCTAAGAAATAATTTCTCTGAACATCTCACCATATATATATATGAGTGTCTGTGTGATTGTGTTTGTATTTATATATATGTACAATTTTCTTACAAGTATATGTATCCATGTTTATAAATATATCATATTATTCACTAACCGAGGCATAACTCAGGTTTCCTTATATAGTTATAAGAGTGTCATGATCTATAAGGGACATCATGCCTATAATAGTTCAATGAATGAATAAGTAATTTTCAACCAATACTATCAATGGTTAATTAATAATTATAAAATTGGTTTTCATAAAAAAATATTCATAATCCCAATTTTCCAAAATGGGATATATAAATCATGTTTTTCATCCTACTCATGGTTTTGTTTGTCATGTAAACATCCAAATCCAGGGGGCTTGAGAATCCCCCCCAAAAAACACAAGCAATGTGAGACTCCATGACCATAATTTAAGACCTAGGGGTGTGAAACCTCTTTCTCAATTACCATAGATATGGTACCTCGAGTCATAATAAAAATATATGTGTTAATCCAACTTTCCATATAAGCCCTTAGCCCATTTTTTTGAAAAGAGGAAATTGGAATCATTGAAGAAACAATAGATCCTTTTTGTATAATACTCTTTAAAATTTTAAATATACATTACATTACTTTAAATTCCAAAAACAATTCAGTTTATATCACCATGCCATTATATCTAGGTAACACATGAGGGATATCTCATTTAATAATATCTATTAAGGCCAGGTTAAAAATCATGTCAGTAGTAGAAATCACTATTTCAATCATTAATCAATTCACCATTGATTTATAAGACTCTACACCTTGAAAGGTGTTATTATTATAAACCATGATATTTCAATCAAAAAATTCAATTAAGTCAATTTAAACATCTAAATCAAGAAAAATACTTACATAATCCCAAAAGGGATGATTTATAATGTATGGAAAACATTAGCATATGAATATAAGAATATCCATTTAATTAAAACACCATAAGGGTGGATTAATGAATACGAAAGAATAATTATTATGTATGCTTAAGAGAACCCATCCTGAGGGGTGATTTACATTGATTTCGTATCCTCTAAAAATATATAGGGGTTTTAAAACACAATAGAGGGTGTCTTAGGGATTTAATTTTAGGAATTTCATAATTTAGAAGCAACACCCTGAAATTACGATGCATGATGTAGTGGAAAAATTATATAAATGATACCGATTTAAGAGAAATAATATAGAACACCTACAATGTGATCAGGAATATGAATTTTTCCAATATTGAGGATTTAATATATCAAATAATAGAGAATTAATAATGATATTAATATTGCCTAAAAATGGGGAAAATGATCTCTCACCAAAATAACATAGCAGAAGAGAAGAAAAAAAATCAGAGGAAGGTATAATAATGGAGAGCATACCATTTCATATCCATCACACCTAACATCAAATAAAATAGAGTTATAATGTGGATTATCTCCGAAATTGTAGGATGGGATTCTAAACGAAGATTAAAAGGAAACCCTTAGTGCTGATGAAAGTGAACGAAAACAGAGAGTGGATAATAAAAAAGGAGGGGAAATAATGTTTTCTATCCCATTTAAGATTTTGATGGTTAGGGTGTATGATTTTTTGATCCAGGCACCATCCATTAGAGATCAAATGTCCAAATCCATGCCACACAATTATACCTCACAACGTTTTATAAATAGTGAACTAAATATTTTTGTACCTACTGGTTAAGTGGAACTAAGTTTGTAGGCTAGGAGGAAGGTTTTGGAAAATCATGTGTACCTAGTGCACCACCTATGCAACAAATTATAGACCCTTAGAAAAAACCATTCCCTCCAATCTCCTTATTAAATCAAACTATGAGACACCTCCTTCTTCATCAGACAAAGATACATGATTTCTTCTAGAGGGAAGCACGGTTCCAAAAAAACCATGCACCCTTACTAGCATTCCCAGAACATGAGTTCTTGGTCCTCAATGCTCCTAAAACATGTTCTAAATTCTATGAAACCTCTCAAGTTTTAAAACACATACAAAAAACAAAACACTTTTTGTTCTATAATACTTGTAATTACATTATGATACTTTTTCTAAGATCTGGCATATCTACCAAATGAATATATCAATACAATTTTTAATTTCGAATAGGTCCAAAATTACAAATGTTACAATATCCCCACCATAGAACATCTCATCCCTAAGAATACTAAATGAATGATAAAAAACAACACCTAACCTAACTGAGTTAATAATCTTCCTTCAAATAGTAGTTTTCTCTCTCAGACACCCAATGCACCTTCAAGACTCATTTAAGACATATGATATATAAACCTTTTAAACTAAAGCTGACACGTTAAAAAAAGTTGAAATATCAAAAATAATCTTTCTTATTCCCATCTAAATTGATACATGATTATTTAATAATATACCTTAACATGATACATAAGTTTCTCCTCACCTTAGGTCATAACCATTTAATTAAAATACTAGAGTGAAAGCAACAAGACCATCATATTTTCCTAAATAAGCACATCATTATTATTCTGAAAATTATTCTATCACATTTAACAAATTATACCCCCTTTTATAGGTGAGTACACCAATATTGTCCCTCATTATTACCTTAATGTTCTATTATGATTGACTAATATACCAGATACCCTTGCATTTTATGAAATCCCTACATAACCATTTCTCGACACTCACCTAAACCCCCTACAAGTGAAAAATCATTCCACAATGACAGTATAGATTATTTTGAAAGATAACATGTCAAACTAAATCTGACAACCTATTATAAAAACTTATAATCTTAGATGATTAGTGTCATTAAAATGATAGACCTCAAATCATTTAAGCATAGCTATATCAAGATCACACATATAATGTTCACAAAATCCAATAACTGAAATCCAGTCCAGTCCCCTCAAGAAATCACCCCTTATTGATTTTATCAAACATGATTTAAATGCCAATACCACAACCTAACAACCATTACTAAAATCTATGATAGTCTTATCAATATGTTCATCTTCCTATATCCTATGGAAATAACCACACCATAATACTTCGATTAAAATTATCCTTGATCACACTAGCAAAGATTCCACCTACCCAAATATAATAGGACATATCATTTTTTAACTCAATATATAACCAATTCCCCCCTAATCTTAGTCAAGATGATCCAATATATGGTTTTTGGTCACATATAACCAATGATTTCTCCATGATAACACTGAAGTCAAGTACTTCTACCTTTGATCCATGATCATGTGTGATAATAGGCTATAATGGACCAAGAAAACACTTGACACCAGGTCTTCTAACCATGAGTGTCCATATTTAATCATTGGTCAACCATATCACTATGTTAAGATTTAATCCAAGATAACCCATAATATATGTTCTCTAAATAATTTACACAATTTCTATGTTGAAACTCCCAAATTCATCAGTTCATAGCCATCAATTTTTTGGTCTTACTCGGCCACTCAGCGACTGGTTGTCCAAAATACAACCCATGAAATGGGTGTGTATTAGCCATGCCTTACATAGTGTATGTACAACCCCATAGCACCTAGAACTAGACCCAACTAACCCTCACATGGGTACTTTATCATCCAGACCATGAATTATATTCTACCTGGGATTTCAATCACAATAAGGCATGAAATTCCTTCAAACTCACATTTAATACAATCATCCACAAGCCATGATTAATAGTAAATCCCACACAAACATATTTCAAATGGTATCTTATGATCATATTCCTTTCTATATTGAATAACACACTTATGAAGACCAGTATAATTCTCCCCATATTAAGAGTGGTCAATTCATCGAGTTACTGAAAATGGAAAACATCTACCAGTTCACTTTCAAACAATAATGAATTTGGTTCCTCAACATGGGGAAAACACTTTTTGAATGATAATAAAAATAATATAAAAAAAAATTCTAATAAGTGCCATTGGTCAGATCCACTTTTATAAATATATGTCACTTACCAACCATATCAAGTCCATGTGTGTCATCAGCACTAGTTGTAGAATCCAAATCCAATCCAGATTATTCGTGACATAGCACAAAACCCCTTTCATAACATCATACTGAATCAGTAGGACAATTATAATTTTGATTTTATTATTCAAAGTTACAATGTTCATAGTGAGATCATAATGCCTTAGTTTCTATAATCCTGAAATGAAACATAAGAATATATTCAAATATCGATGACTCATCATCAATATGTTGTTTCAGTTATTATGTGACCTTGTCACTGGAACAAAATATAATTTAACATACCAAATTTAATTCAACATGAAACGTGTATAAAAAGTCAGGCCACTATGGTAGAAAATGACATATTTTTTTAATACACATTATAGTAATGTGATAACCCACTTAATTAAGATGAAGGTCTCACTACCTATAAATAAGATGATCATTCTCAATGTGTGTCTAAACTAAAAAAACACTAGAGTATTAAATGATGTTCGCACTATTCACCGGGCTTAACCTGAAGAATGATCAACCATTTAATCAGGGGGTATCTCTTTATTATAAAAAATTAATCCTACTCAAGAAAAATGGATCCAAATAGTACCTATCATCTAAAAACTAAACGGAATCATAGTAAATCACACCATTTAATTACATAAACATTTTTTTTACCTGGAAAAAAAATGCAAGTTTCATAAAATTATTGTTTAATGGAAATTAGGTAAATAATACAAGAAAACATAAAACATTATTCTAATCAACATTAAATAAGGCTTTATGGGTTAAAACTTGGTTACATTTACATCATCGCATATTCTGGGGACATACATCAAAGGAAATTTTGGAGCAAGAAGCCTATTAAGCATATATGTAAGAGAGACATATAGCATGTGATCTTGATACATATCAATAATAAAAATGAGTCACAACAATAAGTAATGAAATAAGAGAATACAAAATAATATAAACATTAATAATAGAATGTAAATTTTTTTATTATAAAAAAATAATTCATTCATAACCATATCAGTGCAATTTATCTCCATGTTTTCATTAATGAAAATTATCAATGTTATTCACCAAGGTATCGTAAAAGGTGTGATATCTATGGATACATTTATTTAACCAATTCATTGGACTTCTATTAGGGTACACCTTTGATATGTCATAATATCATTTGAGACAAACATATCATAATAAATAATTTCACTGTTAAGTTGTTGAAAATAAAGAATGGGTTTATTTTCAAAATCAGGTCATATAAAAGTTATTAAAGGAATGATCATTACATCATTATTAACCAAAAAATAGAATGTGTGATATATATATATAAATACCTAAAATATTATGAAATTTAATATCTAGGGGAATACCCATGGAAGTGGATGAGTATTGGGTATTCAAAAATAGAAAAAAAAAATCCCTTGTAAAATATAGAAATAAATTTAGGTGCAATACGAATATATAGAATGGATTAAGGAAAGGAAAAAATGAGAAATTACCAGAATCTAACACTGATAAAAGAATATTCATATATTAATGGGATAATATAATGTAGATTAAATGGAATTAGTCAATAAAATATAACACATACTAAAAAATGAAACTAGAATGGAAAAGAGAAGTTAAGATTTATATTTCTAAGAAGTGTGGTTCCTAAAACATGTGTATGGATCCTTGGTGGATTTATGACACCTTAGTGGTATTGTTGGGAAGAATACGTATCATAACATGGTGTATTATTAATTAATATTGAAGGTAAATGGTATAATGGGTGCGTATTTATTGAAAAAGTGGAGGAAGTATTTAGTCATATCAAAATCTAGGTCTTAGAAATTTTCTTTGTGGAAAATTCAAAACCATTGTCTTGCCAATGGTTTTTCTCATGTTTTTGGACATTTGAGTAACATTTTAATATTTTTTTATTTATTAGAACCTAAATCTATTTTTTAATACACCTTTTTAAAGATAATGTAAAATTTTCAACAAAATATTTCTTTTATAAATTGAATTTCTATTTTAGATTTTGTAAATCTAGTTATTGGGTGATAAATTGATTAAAATCCATTAAAATTACCCTTAATAAAACATATTTTTTGTTATGAGAACCCACCCGTAAATTGTAATATATGTAATAAAATGTTTATTTATATAATAAAACTACACTTTAAGTAACTATGTGCTAGAAACCTAACCCCTTATATATAGAAACCCAACCCCAGAAGTCCTGGAGCCTGTGTAATACTGCAATATATTGGAATGATTATAAGTAATCAAATCCCAAAGAACCAAATTTTTTCAATAGTATTAGTAAACCATATACATAAATGAGAATTTTATTATAAATAAATAAAATAATTAAAACATAATTATTTGATGATAAATTTATTTCATCTTCGATTTCCTGGCATATATTTTTTATTATACTTCAAGGAACCTTAGTAAAATAAACAAAATGATGGTGAGATCAAATTCTTAGTAAGGTTAAATTATATTTTAATAAATAATGAATTAATGAGAATATTAAATATGGAAAGGTAGTGACTAAATAAATAATCTACGTAATCAATTAATTAATACAAAAGTATGAAAATAATATAGAAATATAAATAACTAAAAAGGCATAACATTAAAATAAATAGATAAAATAATCAATATGGAATGGTAAGAAAATTAAACACATTCCATTTAATCAAAAAAATCATAATAGAATTTGTCCACTATAATATCAAAGAAAAAAATCATCGATAAATAATAACTGGGTATAAGTGTGGAAAATGTTTAACTATTTTTCATTATGTTTCCTAGGTACGTGGAATATTTACCATCAAGACCTTTCATAAGACGGTTTATAATATCATGAAAAAACCCATCTAAGGTTGGACAACTGAATCATCTCATTATACAACCTATTAATCAAGGTTTTATTTATAATTGAGCTCCTCATTTGTCGTATGTTTCCAAATAATTCCTCACGTATAAAATAATTGATTAAACTTATGACCAATCTTCCTTATAAAATATCTATATATAGTAAAAGATATAGATTTATCAATATTTCCTTAATTAATCAAATAATTGTCACGTAAACAATGTATATTCAAATAGTCTACATTTTAGGAAATTATAATATCCATGACTAACTATATTTATATTTAGGGTAAACTTAATTTTATATTTTCATAAAAAATTTACAATTTTAAGGGGACTAACAAACGAATCAAGGAACTTAATTTCAATACAATCTTTGTAAAAATAAATCATAAAAAATCTATATCAATAATAATGATGGTTTCAATACACCATATCCCAACTGGATTAAAAATAAATGGTTTAAATCATTGATGAATATAAATATTATAAATATAACTTAAATAAACATTATTGATGAAAATATCCTTTTTATTTTGAAAAAAAATGAAAATACATTTATTTGAAAATCACTTTTAAAATAATATTCATTAAAAAATAACCTTTTAAACCTGAAATGTATGATTAGAATAAATTATGGAAGGTAAATCCATACACCTCAAGTGATGTAAAATGAATATTCCTTTTGTAAGGTATAATGGTACGAAAAATGAGGTGTTCAAAAAGTGAAGAGAATATTACATTGAAAAACAAACTAAATGGAAATAAGGGTAAAAATGACATTAATAAATCGTTTTTTAATGTTTAATAACATTTTTTATAACCTTGGTATAAAAATAGTTTTTAAAAGACAACATATTCTCTATAAAAAGAGTGAAATGAACTCATGTTTTCCTAAACACATTTTCTAACACATTTTTAGTACCAAATATTGCAAAAATTGTACTCTTATATAAAAAGGTTGGGGAATACAAGAGGGAATAAAATTCAATGTTTTTATTTATAAATTATTAGAAAAAATCCTCTAATATAAATTTAAGTACATCCAATCCCGAATAAAATGATTTTTCGACGTAAACCCTTGAAAATATTATAACATTGAATTATGAGTCAATAAATGAATAGATGATGTGTATCACTGGTAAATACACATAAATAAGGGTAAATACATAAATAGATAGTCAATGAAATTATAAACATAATCATAGAGTATTAATGAAAATGAGGAATTAGTATAACCTAATGAAAATGAATCGGGTTATGAAATTTATTTTCCACTTGGTAATTTTATGTTCAAATCCCAATAACAATAATAATTCAAATTGAAACTAAACATACCATGATGAAAGAATTATATATTATATTACATGTTAATTTTGTTACATCAATTTTCTACCCATTTTATTAAGAAGGCGGTGGAATGTTACTTAGCCTTAAGCAGCATCCCTAAGACGCTAAAGGCTTAGAATAAATGTGAAGGGCTTCATTAAAAAGTCGGTGACAGTTTTCCGTTTTAAACAAAACAACCGACCAAATACACCTTAATAAAAGTACTACATAATGCATGATAACCATATTAAAAAAACCAATACCATTTATATAAATAAGAACTATAAATAGTATCATAATGGAATTCTATAAAAAATAAAGGTAAATAGTGGAAGAAATAACTGATAAGACCAATAGGCTCTAAAACTCTATAAATGTCCAAAAATATGCATACTCCAAAAAAATTCCAAAGTATCCCCAAACATCCCCTAAAAAGTGTGATACTATACATTTTCTTGTATCTAGATGAAAATTTTTGAGAAAGCACCAAATTTCACAAGAAATGGTGATTACTAAAACTCTGTAGATTGTACCGAATGACATCCCTACACTCACCACTTTGATAGGTCATGTTAGAACATTTATATAAAATAGTTTATCTAAAAAAATTTCTAAAATAGTTTATATCCAAAAGTTAAAAAATTTCATATTAATAGTGTTTTTCAAAAATAACATCATGTTTAAGGAAAAAACCAAACAAGTACTTCAAAAGAATTCAATATTTGCTTTCTGGAATTTCTCATTCCAATACTCAATCTGGCACATCAAAACATGCATTATTGATTATGAAATTTCCATTTTGATGGGGGAATCATTGTCCCTTATCAATCCCAAATAATATAGGGGAGAATTTATACCCTTAACCATTTTTATGGGGGAGATACATTAGCCTTATCGATCCCACTAATTATACGGGAGACTTCTTACCCTTATCCATCCTGAATGCACAAAAACACACACAACCATTATTCCAATACATAATTCCAAAACAACCATTTCATATTTTTCAAAAAATACGTAATTTTATTGAAAAACCTTTTTCAAACAAACCATTTCCATAAAAACCTTTTATTGAAAACATGTTTCCATGAAACAAAACCAAACAATAATTTTAAAATAAACATTTTAATTTCAGGTTACCAATTCCATTTTCTAGAAAAAATGAAAATTTTCAATAATTCAATAAATCTTCTCTAGATAGGGTTTCCAAAGAGATTTTCACATCAATTACATAACCAATTGAAACCAAAACAAACAATTTGAGGTCAATATTTCATGTTTAAATGGAGTATTTGAGAGTGAAGCCAACCACATCAAAATATTTTGAGAAAACAAAAATTGAAAATAAAATGTTCATGAAACATAGTTGAATCTACAAAACCCCGCCTTATATATATTACCATATCACCAAAAAGAAAAAATATAACCATATTTTACATCTGATATCTTAGATTTATCTACAACAGATCAAGATCTAATAAATCAAGAGAGATATGTAATTATGTCTAAGATTATCCACTATAAACAACAAAAAAAAACGATCACTTATTGCAAGAATCTAGCATCAAATCACATTGAGAAGCCTTTGGATTGCCTATAGATTGATGGATGAAGCTTCCTAATCCTTTGGAAGATATATTCTTGAGTTAAGGCCAAATTTGAGGAATAAATATAGAGTTAAAGACCCAAAAGTGTGAGATACAAAATTTTAGGATCCCACTTTAAACCCTAGCATGGTTAGTCTCTTGGTTAGACAAGCTATGTGCTAACACTATGTAAGACACTACCTTTAGGATATACCTCTCATAGTTTTCTCCCATGGTTTCCAAAGCATGTGGTTGTAATTCAAAATCCAACTATAAAACATAACATTGTTTTTACTATGCTTTCACATGGTTTGGACAATCTGTGTGCCACATGTGCCCCTTCCCTTTATCCTCTATCCCATTGTACATGATTTATTATAGGTGTTTAACTATTTTCACAAATTTTGAACCTTTATAACATCCCCAAAACATTCAAAATTTTACCAGTATCTCCCAAAATTCACCCATAAGATTGACATATATAATAACAATAAATAAAGGGTTACTTAATTTAGTACTAAAGAGCTAAATTCTGCCCACCATTGACCTTTTCATCCCCATAATGTATAAATCCATCATTTCACTAATAGATTTCCATCAAATTATCTTTCATTTATTTCTCCCATTCTAGAGTCCCTTTAAAAATATGACCATATTTTCATAAAACACAGTCTAAGATGATTTTTTTCTTATGAAATACTTTCTCTTGACTATCCACAATCTACACTGGAATATGATTCCATGAATAATCTGTCTCTATTTCAACATTATCCCATTAAATAACATGGTAATGAATAGGCTAATACTTTTTAAACTAATTTAAATTGATCACATTATAGACTACATTAAACCTTGGTGGAAATTCCAAATGATAGTCTACCTCACAAACCTATTCTATTATCTAAAAAAACTAATGTATCTTGGGGATAACATGTGATGCATCCAAAAAGGACTATATCCATGTCCAAGAGGGATCCTAATAACACATGATCACTTAGAGTGAATATAAATTAACTTTTTCAACGATCCACATAGAATTTCGAATGACTCAGAGTCGTATCAATCTATTTCCTAATCAAATTTATTGTTATCAATGTTTCATTGACAAGGCTCAGCCAAGGTAGTGTTGTCTCGCCTATTTCCACCCAACAAAGTGGAGAATGAAAGTTTCCCATACAATGATTCAAACAAGGCTATTTATATCAAGGTCTGATAACTATTATCATATGGGTACTCCCCTAGTGGTTTATGCTCTTCCAACGAGGCACCAAAATTCATTACACAAGCCTGCAACATGTGTTAAAATTTATATGTCATCCATTTGGATTTCCTATCTGTTTGAAGATGATAAGTCATACTCATTATCAACTGATTCCCATGGGATTTCTATATATATTTATAGAAACCGGACATAAACCTCAAAAATATATCTTACATGATTGAAACTGGTATTACTTTCCTCTTTACCACCTCTTGGATATAGATTTTTTATAATTCCTCCAACATATAAGATTCAAGAATACGAATGAAATGGGTTGACTTTATGAGTCAATCCACCATCACCCATATAGAATCATATTTCTGAACCATTCCTAGGAAATCTATTAAAAAATCCATGGCTATTTAATCTTATTTACTTGCAGGGATAAGTACCGACTTCAATATACCTATCGGTCACTTATTCTCTTCCTTAACTTTCTAACATGTTAATAATCTCGATACAAACTCATCTACCATTATTTTTATACCATTCCACAAGAACAATACCCTCAATGACATATATATCTTCAATATTCCACAATGAATATACCATTTTCAAAAGTGTTAATAATTAAAAAGATTTCCTTGAAAATAAATATGTACAACCATCTGATTTCTAAACCACAACACTAGACTCTCATCTTGATTTCACCCATCAATTGTCTCCCCACCATTGTGTTTTGATCTCCAAGACACAAATTTTTGTCAAATATATGTTCCTATTTAACCATCATTACCATATCAAGAGAAATAAAAAAAGGAATTATGCCGAAAACATTACTTAGGTCTTCACATTCCATGTTCATTTTAGCTCAGACCGAAATCAACAACCATGTATCTCAAGCATCTTTTTCCAAATGAGCATTTAACTTTCTTCTTAATACATCGACACCTTAATTTCCTTTTCTCGATGAATAAATCAATCCAATTTCAAAAAAATTGATACATTATATCACTCTATATTATCTTAGATTCATTTCACATTGTGAGAAAATATGTTTCAATTTATTATGACATGTAAACATTATAAACTTATCATCAAATAGGTAATTAATCCTATTCTTCAAAGTGTGGACTACGTCAGTGAGCTAAAAATAGTGTGTTGAGTAATTATTTTTCTGCATTCCTAATTTCATTGATCAATATGAAACAAAATTATCTCATTTCATGAGAAATCATCCCACCCCAGATCTGAATGTATTACAATACACCATGAACCCTCTTCAGGATTCCATCAAAATCATGATTGGTGTTGATGTAAGGAGAACATTAAAGTCTTCAAAAAGACTTATGAAATTAAAAACTCCATTTTAATTAAACATATTTATTTTTCAAAGTAGTTATAGGATAATCTAATCATGAAAAATCATGCACAAAGTATCGATAATATCTTGAAAATCTGAGAAAATACGTATCTCAAAGATGTTCTTTGGTGGTAGCCAATAGATCATAGACTAAACATTTTTGGATCTATAGAAACACATATTTCAATTATTATATGGCCAATAATACTTACCTCTTTAATCCAATAATAACTCTATGATTATTTATAATAAAACTGATGGTCCCTCAAGAATCTCAACACTATCAGCATGTTTTGGTCATGATCAACACTTTCCCTTTAATACACCAATATGTTATCCACAAACACCACCACAAAAGAATCCAGATATTGATGAAATATCAAATTCATAAATTCCATAAATACCACTGGTGAATTTATAAGACTAAAACGAATTACCACTTATTCATAAAGTCCATATCAACTTCTAAAAGTTGTTTTCGAATATACCGCTTTTACACGTGTAATTGGTGATATCCTTATCGCAAGTCAGTTTTAGATAAGCACTGAGCTCTTATAAATTTATCACAAAATTCATCAATGTGTGGAAGTGGATACCTATTCATTATCATATCATGGTTATGTTTATGTTAATCCACACATAATCAAAGATTTCCATTTTACTTTATGACAAACAAAACTAGTGCAGCCTATAGAGACATTCTCAGATAAATGAATCCTTTTCTTTTTAGCTCCAAAAACTATACAATAAATTCCCTTAATTTTTTCTATTACCTCATATAATAAATAAGGGAAATATGAATATTCCTTGGGATTAGATCAATTATATATTTCACTTCCTTATAGGTGTTAACCCTAAGAAAATCATAATAAAAACATCAGGAAAATGATCAACCACTACCAAAAAAATTCCATCCTCATCCTATTCCATAGATTCTAAGGTAAAATCCACCATATGTTATGAAATATATCTAACTATTAGTGATAGAAATCTTGTTTCACAAACCATTACATTATTTTCCCCTCGAAAGTGATTCTTGACGCCATCTTCAGTAGTAAAAGTGACCTTTCTAGTATAACAGTCAATGTCAGCCTTGTATGTTTTCAACCTATCCATTCCCAGCATTATTTAAAAAGCATCCATATCAATCACAATTAAATCCCATTTCATCATGGCTCCATCATAATTTATAGCATCTTCTCTATAGATAATGGCTCTAAATTCCCTTTACCCAAGATGATTTTGATGTTTTATCATAGAAGGCATAATCTCAACTTTAAAACATATAAAGTCAATAGCTTAAGAAGAAATGATGGAATGGGATGCACTCGTATCAATAAAAAATGCATTAGGGTATAATTAAAAATAATTATACCACTCATAGTTGATGGTTCTGATTGATCATCTACCACAACCTACTTAGATCCATATAAATGATTTCCTGCTTCATATGTTCTTTGTAGCCCTTTTGAGATTTCCCTTGATGAAGATTTATGATATTCCTAGAATTAACATGGCTAGATCTATTCTTTTGTTGATTCTGATTCAGATTATCTCATCCTATAGAATCATATGATGGTTTCTGTAAGTACCTGGTTCTTATTTTTGAGGTAGAGGTTTCTTATTTTCCTTTTTCCTTAAGTGTTTTTGAGAAAATAAGGGAAATGGGAAAATATACCAAATTTTGTGGGTACACACCATGTAATTTTCCACACACCATTTATTTCGGCTGTGTGGGATGAGTACATAGGGCGTGTAGCCCGGACGGTGATGAAAGGTGTAAAAACCAACTACTCGCCATGTAGTGGGTATTTACACGTCATGTAATCAATCGGCAGGTGAATAGTATGGTGGTGGGAGTACCTGCTAGATGAGCGATAGTACACATCGTGTATTTGGAAATACACGTTGTGTACTCGTGTTGATGGATGAACAGTTCGGAGGTGGAAAAAGTAGCTGCTAGAGAAACAGTTAAATGAGGAAAGTACACATCACGTACTTGAGAGTACACATCATGTAGTTTGTTTTTTTTCTCTTAAAATGGGCAGTAGAATACTATGTTCAAAGATGAAGCTTATAATGCTAGAGGAGCTCAGGAGGATGGCCGGAACTTTGGAGATCAGCTGACCACGCACTAGGAATTTGTTTCTTCTTCTACTGATCACATTGAAACCGCACGGCTGAGTTCTCATTTCCCCTTGTGTTTTTCTTACCAATTCTTCCTCTAATGGATGTTATTTGTGTTTGAATGGGAATTATTTTATCCCATATCTATGTCATTCTTGGAAAATTCAGGAGGCGTCATTTATGTATACTGATAAGAGACGACCGAGGTAGGTGGTGTGGTGTTTAAATTCCAACTGTTGTATGTTTTGTGTACCACTGTGATATGCACCCATGTTGGGGTGTCATATGGCTAAGGCCTTGAGTAATTAAATATATATAATTTCATAATTAGTTTAATGAATTTGTAAAACTATTTTTTGTGATCACTACTTGGATCCAATACCACCCCAGGGGTGCTTTCCTCTATTTAGCCTTTTGGCCAGGATACCCGATGGTATGCCATGATTATAATGATTATTAAATTTCTTTGAGAGGAATTGTATATAAATTTCTCGTTTATGCTTTGGGCTCGGCCCGGTTACTTGTGCCTGAGGGAAATTTTCTATTTAGCCTGAGGGCATTGTTTGTTTAGCCCGAGGGCAAGGTACTATTTAGCATAAGGGAAATTTTCAATTTCGCCTGAGGGAAATACTTCTTATGCATGAGGGAGTTGACTTCTGTTCCTAAGGGAAATATCTTGTACGCCTGAGGGAAATCTTTGATAGCCTGAGGGAAATCCTGAGGGTGTGGTTTTATTCTTTTTGCCTGAGGGAAAGGTTCTGATTGTCCTGAGGGCTTGGTTATGATGAGCAGAGAATGTTATTAAATTAGTTGAATGGTTAAAATGAATATCAAAATGGTAATGAAACTGGTAGTGATATTTAATTTTGATTACTTACTAGTTTACTTCATTTACTTTAGCACACTGCTGTTGCATATTTCCACTAATAGTTGGGCACAGGCCTTTGGTGGGTGCCAATTGAGATTTATTTCTCACACCCTGTTTTGGCCATGTCTTCGGCCCAAACAGATTACATTTCTATAGGTATGGATAAGTTCAAGGGTCCCTTTACAGACACATGATTGTAGCAGACGATTTGGAGGGCATGGGATTGAGTTTAGGCTTGTGATGCTATTGTGTTCTGTTTACTCTGCCTTGTTTGTTTGGCTATACCTTGCACTTTCCGTTGTATTGTATTGAAGTGTATTTAGTTCTGGTTGCTTTCATATAATTAGTTACATGTTTCATCTTTATATATATGATTTCTAGTTCTCTTTTACTTCATTTTTTCATTTCAGCTGCATATTTTTTACTGCTTCCGCTATTGAATGTTTATATATTTTATTCTGTTGTGCTACACTTTGACGAATGAGGGCATTTTTCCCCACTATCAGTCTTTGGGCCTCGCTGCTAGTCAGTAGCCTCTGGAATTTGGGGAAATGTGCTTGAGGTCATCTGACCAACCGGGTTTGGGGCACCTATTGAGTGGCAACCGGATCCTGGACATTACAAAGTGGTATCAAAGGATGTTATTTTCTTTGAATTACTGTTTGGAGACTTGATTAGGGATATGATAAAATAGGTATTTGGTAATAAGCTATTCCCATGAGTAGCTAACCCATGTACAGGGAAAATCCAATTTACCTTGAACTGCAATTATCACTGGTTTTGAAATTTTACAGTTGATTTGGGTTTCACCGTTGGGTGACGCACTTGTGGTGTGTTGTTTATATTTTTATAATTGGTTCTATTTAGTTGCAACCTGAGGAGATGAGGGTATGCAATCTCATGCATCATTTAGGCACATGTTATAAATAACATGTCATGCATTCTTCCATGCCTTGTAGGTGTATTAGAAATTGAATGTTGTTGTGATAGTTGTTGTGCAAGAAAATCATGCTGTTGTGATAGCTTCCTTGATAAATTCCATCTATTTGATAGGGTATTTTTGTGTGAGGCCTTGATATAATGAGTGCCAAACTTTGGTTATTGAGGAGTATAGACCCTCATTCACCGGAATTTGGTGGATCATTGGCTATTTACCTTATTTATAACACGGATAAGATGCAAATCTTTGATTCTCAAGGAGTATAGGCCCTCACGGATCGGAATTTGGCACTTAGGTGTTGTTTTCAGTGTTTTTCTGGGTTTCGGAGTAGTTTCTAAGGCTTTCTGTCCAGAAAAACCTAGAATACACGTCGTGTAGTTTTGACTACATGCCATGAATTCTTCTATTCGGGAAGAAGAGAAAATGTTTTGAGTACACGTCCTATACCCTAAGTACACAACGTGTAGTAGCTAACCGTGTCAAAGGCTGTGTGAGCGGGGACATGGGGTAGGGAATGAATTGGGGAAAACACATCGTTTACCAATTGTACATGCCATGTACATTGAACCATGTGTCCACCACTGTAACTAATAACACGAATAGAGGAAATCCCTTCTTTTATACGCCATGTCAATTATGTACATGATGTGTAGTTTAACCTGGGGACCCGGCTGTGTAGCTAACAAACATGGGTCGGTGTTACCTCTTCTTGAACACGTCGTGTACCTATGGGACATGCTGTGTAGTATCGACTGGTGAGAGACTGTGTGGAATTGGCTGTGTGGCTGGGTAAATGGGGTGGTTTACATGCCATGTGAGGGGGTAACACATTGTGTAGTGTCGGCCGAGTAGTCAGCTGTGTAACTAATGGAATAGGAAGTTGGAAATTAAACCATACATGCCGTGTAGTTTATATACATGTTGTGTAATATCAATCAAAGGAGAGCCATGTGGCTAAGCCGTGGGGAAGGACTCGTGTAGGTAAGGAGGATTCAAGTATACACCGTGTCATTAAGAGACACACCGTGTGTTTGGGGTGTTACATGACCAGTTTTAACTAGGGTACAAGCCCATGTGGATGACCTGTGAGAACATTCCATGTAGTATTTATACACACCATGTTGTCAAGTTTTGTAAATCTTAAATGCTTTATTTATCATGTTCCCTTCTTGGTTTCCTCATTTTCAGTCTTCGATAAATCTTGATCAAAGGTGTGTTTTTGACCTTGTAGAGTCAGGCTGCCGAGACGACCACCACTTGTTCGCTAGGAGAGCGGCGAAGATTATACTCTAGAGATGGTAGGACATGGGCTACCAGTTTATCCTCCAGCAGTTCCTAGTGTGGTACCAGCCATTATACCAGAAGCAGGTGCGGAGGTGCAGCTCCATGAAGGCTTCATGCGGTTTATGCAGATCTTCCAAGGAGAAACACAGGTGGCCAAATCTATGGAAGAGCTAACTCGTATCATTCAGCAGCATCATCCGCATATGTTTTTAAGGGAAGGCGGACCATAGTCTATGGAATCGTGGATGGGTTCTATGTAGATGGTATTTGAGCATCTAGAGATGCCTCCAGGGTGGAGGGTCAAGCTCACTACATACATGCTGAATGATTCCGCCAAGAGGTGGTGGGATGTTACTACCCAGTCAGAGCATCACAGAGACATGGTGTGGGAAGATTTTCATACATTTTTCTACGACTTCTTATTTTCGGAGATGCTGAGGGCAGATCAAGCTAGATTGTTCATGAATCTACAGCACGGCGCTATGTTAGTGATGGATTATTCCACTCTCTTTATCGAGCTTTAGTGTTTTTCACCCGTTCTGGTGGGTGATGAGACATTGAGAGCCAGACTCTTTGAGGATGGTCTTCGATATGACATCTGAGCACTAATGAATGTTTTCAGGTTGCCAATAGTGCATGATATTGTGGACCAGGCTTTGATTACTGAACGGAACCTGTGAGAGGCATATGGTGTGGCCCAGGGCGGTTTGACACTAGTTTCTGGTACTATTTATACTAGGAAGAGGAAGCTATATATGAGTTTCTCTCACGGTGGCAGTACTAGCCGGGCGATTACATCAGGTGGCCAGGTCACTTTCTACCAGTGTGGCAGAGAGGGGCACAAGAGACCTCAGTGTACCCGTGACACGGTGGAGTGATGAGCTTGTGACAAGATGGGTCATCTGCAGTGCTTTTGTTGGGTGTTCCCACCAGTGGCTAGTGAGAGGGGTTATGTGTAGACTCCACATGCGGGAGCAAGACCAGCAACTTCTTACCAGTTAGGAAACTGGGATACGTCAGGACGTATAGGAAGAGGAGGTGGTCATTGAAATGGTAGCCAGGCACCAGGATCTCTGAGGTAGCAGGGTGGGACAGCTCAGGGTAGCCAGGCTGGGTCGCAGGGTCATGGCACTGGTCAGCTATATGCAGTGCAACAGACCCAACAAGAGCAGGATCCTGGACCTTCTACTGTCAGAGGAACTATTATGGTAGCTTCTGTTTTATCTTCTGCACTTTTCGATATGGGTTCTACACATATCTTTATATCTGTGCCCATTGTGGAGAGCCTGGGGCTCAGTGTTTCTTCTTCTTCTGATGTTATGATGCTAGAAACTCCATTTGGAACCACAACGGCTGGTGTGCGTCAGTTCAGTTAGTTCCCCCTAGTGGTTGGTGGGTGTTACTTTCTATGGGACCTCTATGTCTTAGAGATGGTGAGCTATTATGTCATTCTCGAGATGAAATGGTTGGTTCCCTTTCGAGCCTTTCTAGATTTATATCATCACAGGGTGATTTTTACATCACCAGAAGGCGGAATGTTTCTATACAAGGGAAAATGGGATGTCCAGGCATGCTGAGCTGGACCAGTGCATCGTGGACAAGGTGGTGTGACAGCCCAGATTGAGAGTTTATATCTGGATGATCAGGGGACTTGTTAGATGGATTTCCCTCCATTGGTTTATCATTTCAGGGATGTCTTCCCGGATGACATTTTGGGTCTACCTCCAAAGAGAGAGGTGGATTTTTTGATTGAGCTTGTGCCAGGAGCAGCACTAGAGTCCATTCCTCCTTATAGGATGGCTACACCAGAGTTGCAGGAGCTCAAGAGAGTGTTAGAGGAGCTACAAGAAATGGGTTCCATTCGACCCAGTACTTCTCCTCGGGGTTCTCCTATCCTTTTTGCGAAGAAGGTGGATGGTACCCTCGGACTTTGTGTGGATTATAGGAAGTTGAACCAGTTGACGGTTATGAACCGAAATCCCTTTCCAAGGATTTATGATCTTCTTGATCAACTTCGAGGAGCACGAGTGTTCTCAAAGATTGACTTGAGATCCGGATATCATCAGTTACGTGTTATACCATCTAATATACCACTTACAGCTTTTAGAAGCAGATATGGTCTATACAAGTACTTGGTTATTCCGTTTGGACTCACGAACGTGCCATTAGTTTTCATGGCTCTGATGAATCGTGTGTTCCACCCTTATTTGGATTCTTTTGTAGTAGTCTTCATGGACGACATATTGGTGTACTCTCACACTCGAAACGAACATTCTACTCATCTTGAGATCATATTGAGTACACTAAAAGAGCATCAGTTATATGATATGCTCTCAAAGTGCCACTTTTGGATAGAACAAATACACTTCTGGGGTTATATCTTCTTAGTGGTGGGAGTTTCCTTGGACCGAGAGAAATTGAGAGAAATAGTTTCCTGGGAGAAGCCTAAGAATGTGTTTGAGATACAGAGTTTCTTGGGGCTAGCTGGTTACTACAGGCACATTATATAGGACTTATCCCACTTAGCAGCACCATTTATGGGGTTGACTAAGAAGGGTATGAAGTTCGGTTGGTCAGAATCTTGCGAGATAGCCTTTCGGGAGTTGAAGGGAAGGATGACATCAGCACCAGTCATGATACTTCTAGAGAAACGGAAGAGCTATACAGTTTACTGTGATGTATCAGGTATTGGGCTAGGAGCAGTGTTGATGCAGGGTGATTAGGTAGTTGCGTATGGGTCTCGGATGTTGAGGCCACATGAGAGGAATTGCCCGACGCATGATCTCGATTTGGTTGCAGTTGTTCATGTGTTGCACTGTTGGAGACATTATCTATTAGGAGATCATTTTGTGGTTTTCCCACAAAAGATTCAAATATATCTTTACCTAGTGTGACTTGAACCTGAGACTGTGAAGGTGGGTCTAATACCTTCAGTGCTTTAACCTTGAGCTTGAATATACACCTGGTAAAGGTAATGCAGTATCTGATGCACTGAGTAGGAGGACTCAGATACAGGCAGTGCAGGAGTATAGTGATGAGTGGTAGCATATGGCTTTGTTCTCTAAGATGCAATTGGGGGTGCATGACAGTTAGGGGAAGACCTATGTTTCTTCTTTAGTTGTGACCTCTAATTTCCTGGATAGAGTGAGGATGAGACAACTATCTGATTTAGAAGGCCTAGTACTATGGGAGTCGGTGGAAAGTGAGGATCCTCCTCTTGGATAGACGATAGGCGATGATGAGGTACTACATTTCCATGGATGGGTATAGGTTCTTGGGGATATATATGAGGAAATGATGCGAGAGTTTCATGCTTTATATTGGGCCCTGCATCCCAGAGTTACCAAAATGTACCGTGACTTGATACGTCTATATTGTGGTCGGGTATGAAGAGTGTGGTAGTTAGTTTTGTTGCAAGATGTTCCACCTGTTAGTAGGTGAAGGCGGAGGATCAGAGGCTGGCTGGACTGTTACAGCAGTTACCCATTCCGGAGTGGAAATGGGATGATGTCGCGATGAATTTCGTGACAGGGTAGATGAGGTCACGACGAGGCAATAATGTTGTGTGTGTTGTTGTGGATATACTCACAAAGGTAGCTCACTTTTTTCTGATCAAGGAGACCTTAGGAATTGACGAGCTAGGGAGTTTTTATATTCAAGAGATAGTGTGTCTTAATGCGGTTCCTCGTTCTATCATTTTAGATAGGGAGGCCTGCTTTACGTCTCATTTCTGGCAGAGTTTTCATAGAGAACCGGGTACACGGTGCTTCTAAGCACATCTTACCACCCTCGGACTGATGGCCAATCAGAGCATATGATACAGGTGCATGAGGACATTCTTCGAGCATGCGTCCTAGACTTCGGGGGCTCTTGGGAGAAGCATATACCCCATGATGAGTTTGCCTATAATAATAGTTTTTAGGAAACTATTTAGATGGAACCATACGAGGCTTTATATGGTAGGCCATGCCGATCAACCTTCTGCTGGTTAGAGGTTGGTGAGGTATCTTTGTTAGAACCATGATTTATGCAGGAGACATCAGAGCAGGTCTAGTTGATACAGAAGCAGATGGCTACTGCTTAGTCTCGTTAGAAATATTATGTTGATCGATGTAGATGACCCTTGGATTTCGTGGTCAGGGATCAGGTTTTCTTGTGTGTTTCACCGTGGTTGGGACACAAGTGGATTAGGAGACCGGGTAAACTTTCACCAAGGTATGTGGGTCGTTTGGGATTCTGGAGAGAGTCGCGTCGGCTGCCTATCTGTTTTAGTTACCACAAAAGTACCGAGCCATGCATGACATCTTCCATGTATCTCATCTATGTCATTATCATTCTAACCCATCTCATGCCTTTCAGCCCGAGGATGTTGAGATTTAGATCAATGTTTCCTTCAAGGAGCATCTGATTTGTATCGTTGATAGGAGCACGAAGGTTCTATGAGGCCGGTCAATTCCCCTCGTACGGGTGCTACGGCAGCATCGCCGAGTACAGGATGAAACTTGGGAGTGGGAGACCGACGTACGTGCTCAGTGGCCAGATTTTTTCTAAGCTTTATCTTCACCACCCTTTGGAGGGAAATTCAAGGATGAATTGATTTAATATGGGAAGTATGTAAGAACCTGGTTCTTATTCTTAAGCTACGGGTTTCTTCTTTTCCATTTTCCTTAAGTGTTTTTGAGAAAATAAGAAAAATGGGGAAATATCCCAAATTTTATGGGAACACGCCATGTAATTTTCTACACGCCGTTTATTTTGGTTGTGTGGGATGATTATACAGGGAGCGTAGCCCTGCCGGCAATGAAAGGTGTAAAAACCAACTACATGCTATATAGTGGGTATTTACACACCGTGAAGTCAGTCGGCAGGTGAATCATAAGGTGGGGGGATTAGCCTCTAGGTTAGCTATAGTACACACCGTGTATTTGGAAATACATTCCATGTACTCATGTCGACAGATGAACAGTTATCTGGTGGAAAAAGTAGCCTCTAGAGTAACAATTATATGAGAAAAGTACACACTATGTACTTGAGAGTACATGCCGTGTAGTTTGGTTTTTTCACTTAAAATGGGTAGTAGATTCCCCTGTTCATAGAGGAAGAATATAACACCAGAGGAACTTGGGAGGATGGCCAGAATGTTGGATATCAGCTGACCGTGCACTGGGAATCTATTTCTTCTTTTGCTGATCACGTTGGAACCACAAGGGTGAGTTCTCCTTTCCCCTTTCACTGTTCTTACCAATTCATCCTCTAAGGGAAGTTATTTGAATTTGAATGGGAATTCTTTTATCCCAAATCTACGTTGTTCATGGATGATTTTGGAGGCTTCGTTCACATATACTAATCAGAGATGATCGAGGTAGGTGGTATGGTGTTTAAATTCCAACTGATGTGTGTTTTGTGTACCACTATAATATGCTCCCATGTTGGGGGTGTCGTATGGATGAGGCCTTGAGTGATTACATACTTATAATTGCATAGGTAGTTAAATTAATATGTAAAACTGTTGTTTCATATCACTGCTTGGATCCAGGACCACCCCGGGGGTGCGTTCCTCTATTTAGCCATTTGGACAGGATACCCAAGGGTATTCCAGGATTATAATGTGTATTAAATTGCCTTGAGAGGAATTGTATATAAATTTCTTGTTTATGATTTGGGATCGGCCCGGTTAATTGCACTTGAGGGCAATTTCCTATTTATCCTGAGCGAATTGTTTGTTTAGCCTGAGGGAAGGGTACTATTTTGCCTGAGGGCAATGTTTTATTTCGCCTGATGTAAAAACTTCTTATGCCTGAGGGTAGTGACTTTTGTGCCTGATGTAAATATCTCGTATTCTTGAGGGAAATATTTGATAGCCTGAGGGCAAGCCTGAAAGCATGGTTTTATTCAATTAGCCTCAGGGTAAGGTTCTGATTGGCATGGGGGCTTAGTTTTGATGAGCACAAAATGTTATTAAATTACTTGAATGGTTAAAATTAATATCAAAATGGCAATGAAACTGGTAGAGATATTTACTTTTGAGTACTTACTGTTTTACTACATTTACTTTTGCACACCGTTGTTTCATATTTCCACTGATAGTTGGTCACGGGCCTTTGGTGGGTGCCTAATGGGATTTATTTCACACACCCTTTTTGGGTCATGTCTTCCACCAAAATAGATTACATTTCAGCAGGTATGGATAAGGGAAATAGTCCCTTTAAAGGAACTTGATTGTATCAGAGTAGTAGGAGAGAAAGGGACGGAGCTTAGGCTTGCAATAAGGTTGCACTCTGTTTACTCTGCCTTGTTTGTTTGGATATACCTTGCACTTTGAGTTATATTGTATTGTAGTGTATCCAATTATGGATTCTTTCATAGATTTAGTGACATGCTGCATCTTTATATATATGGCTGCTGGTTCTCTTTTACTTCAGTTTTCCATTCTAGTGGCATATTGTTTGCTGCTTCTGTTGTGGTATGTTTATATATTTTATTCCGTTGCACTAAACTTTGACGAATGAGGGCATAGTTCCTCCACTATCAGTCCCTGGCCCTCACTACTAGTCGGCAGCCTCTGGTGTTTGGGGAAATGTGCTTGAGGTCATGTGACCAACTATGTTCGGGGCACCTGTTGAGTGGAAACCAGATCCGGGACGTTACACTTGCGACACATGTGGAGTGTCTCGAGCACCCGAACTCAAAACACTATAAAAATAGCAGTGAAGATACCCTATATTTTTGAAATTGTTTCATGATCTCAATTTTGTGGTACACTTTTTCTTTATTTGACTCAGTGAACCACATTTGAAAATCGAGACTTAATCTAGGGTCTTGGGGGAATGTTACACTCTCCTGTGGTTTAATTATATTGTGTTCAAGCACATTGTGAATAAGTGTCCCTCTTCCTCTTGATCTTATTACTAGATTTCTCTCCTCCTCTCATGAATACAATCATACATACTCCACTTGGTAATTCATCAGTGACAAATATCATTAAAAGTGGATCTATTTGATATCCTGACATAATTGTTAGAATGTTCTGACCAATTCTTTAGACTAACTATTGGTTCACATGGGGCTCAGGTATAACCACATTCTCACCCGCCTCTTCTAACTGGTTCCTATGATGCCTATGCAGTTTCATTTTATATAAACATAACAACCAACATAATACTCATTCTCTATTAATTTAAGTCTTGAAATTTATAATTCTACTATATAATATTATCACATCATTGCTTTACAAAATTTATTATTTTTAAAAAAATCACAAGGTCTTTAAAATCAATCCACTATCAAAATACGAAAATGATTCTATTTTTTAAAATCCTCTATTTTTAAACATTTTCAATATTTTATAAAAAACAACACCTTTCTCCCAATCATAAATCATTACAAAAAATGAAATATACACTCTAACTGTGAAGTTATTTTATAATTCATGTCATGCCCATATCATTCGCTAAACCAATGAAAATTAGATTCAAATCCTATAAGCGGCTCCAAAACACTTATGTACCCAAATACAAGGTAACTTGAAGTTAAGTATAATATGTTTAGAAACTTCTTTCTATGCTTTAAATTTCAATTCCAAATGATCTTACTCCATTCTAACACCAACACACAAGGAATAGACCAAAATTACAATCATCTACATGCTGAAGAGAACTAAAGATCAATTGGTCAATAAAGATATATTGAATGACCAAGACTAATTCAGCTTGTAATACTCCTCTTCTTCTTGATAGATTGAGAAAGTAGTGGAATGTTAATTATCCTTAAGAGACATCCACATGATACAAATATATTGAAATAAATTCCATGTTTTTTATTAAATAGTTTGGGATGATTTTCCTTTTGAAGTAAAATATCCAACCAAAACACCTTAATGAAACTAAAATATGACTCATGATAAAATATGTAAAATAAATAAATCGATTTATATCAGTACAAAATATATAGAGTGCCACATGTAAACTCTATAAATCATCAATATAAATAGAAGATGAAAAACTGATAAGACTCAAACACTTAAAAAATCTCCAATTCTTCAACAAGATCTCTATTCCCCAAAATTTCCCAAGTATCACTGAACATCACTAAAGATTTGTGATACTTTAACATTACCTATATCATGAGGAACAATATCTATAAATTCATCGATGTTTCAATTCATGGGTGGGTACTAAAACTCATTATATTTTCCTCAATGAATTGTTTACTCACCCCACTAGAATAGAACATATTAGAACATTTATATAATAGAGTTTATATATACCAATTTCTAAAATAGTTAATATAAAAATAAAAACAAGACCCATAATAAAATAGTTTTTTCAAAACAACATCTACTTCCATGGAAAAGAACCAAATATGTTCTTTAAAACCATTTCATATTTTCTTTTTTCAATATCTCATTCCCATCCATAAACCCACACTGCCACACATGCATTCTCCATTATGGAAGTTCCATTTTGACTGGGGAAAGTCCTAACCCCTACCCATCCTAAATATAATTTGTGATACTTATTAAAATTAACCAATTTGAAGGGTGAGATCCCAGACCCTTATCTGTCCCAAAAATGGTGGGGGATACTTCTTACCCTAATTCATTCAAAATACACATGAACACACCCACTATAATGCTAAAACCCAACAGAAAAACAATCATTACAACTATTTCAATAAAACCATATTTTTATTGATTTTTTAAAATAAACTATTTCAATATAACCATCCTTTAATTGAGAACAATATTCTATTGAAAAAAACCAAACAATAATTTTAAAATAAACAATTAAAATATAGTCACCAATTCGATTTTCCACAAAAATTCTAAATTTTCAAAACACTATAAACCATCACTTAAGAGGGTTTCCAATAATAAATTCAAATCAATTACATAAAAATCAATAAAAAATTAAAATCAAGACATCATGTTCTATATAGAAGATCCAAGAGTGAAGAAATCTACATCGAATGATTTTAAGAAAATTGAAATTATCTTGAAAAAGTTCATGAAACAGGGTTCAATATCCAAAACCCCAGCATAGATCTCTTCCCATAACATAAAAAAGAAAAAAACAACTCATATTTGAAATAAAATATCATAGATATATCCATAGAGGACGTAGAACTTAAAAGCCAATAAATATAGATAAGTGTATATAAGATAAAATAGCAAGAACCACTAATAATGATCACTTAATGTGAGAACTAGGATTTAAATCACTATGAGAAGACTTTGAGTCACCTTCGGGTCGATAGTATAAACATCATCAACCTTTTGGAAGAGATAATATAGATTTAGGGAAACATAAGAGGAAAAAACAAGATGTTAGAGACCAAAACATGTGAGATCCACAATTTTAGGATCTCGCTTTTAGCCCATGAATGGCTAGTCACATGGTTAGACAACCCATGTAGTAATCATGTACAAGACACTTCCTTAGGTATGGATCTCGTATTGTTAGAACAAATAGTTTCTAAACAATGCACCAGTCATTCCAAATACCACTATTCAATATAGCATGGTTTCTCCCAGTATTATTAATGTTTTGGGAAATCTGTGTTTGTGATCCTTCCCTTTAGCCCCTATCTCATTGTGTATGGTTTCTTACATCTGATTCATAGTTTTCCTACAACATTCACCTTTAGTAAGTCCCCAAAAAATTATCAAAATTATCCAAACTCTCAGAAATAAAACCCAAAATAATTACATACAAAAAAATAATAAACAAATGGATACTTACTTGAAACATAAGGTGATATAAATATGGTAGTATGTACACCATATATAAAAAACTAGGTGTATAATAATGAATTATTTCTCAAAGAGTGTAATTTGACACGAAGCCCCCTACCACTATGGTGACATATGAAATGAATGACCAAAATGTAATAATCATTCAATGAAACATTTAAATACCATGAAAATAAAATAATTATTAAGATAATATATCAAAATTGTAATTAGGTATACTACACAAAAGAAGTAAGTGGTTTTAATTGTGTATGCCTCACAGAGAGAAAAGTGAGACAAGAATCCCTTACATTGCATTTATATTTTGGTGAACATCCTTTAACCTTTTGTATAATGGTTTAAAAAATTTTGTTAACTTATACCAAAACCATAATAATATTTATAATATCATAAATTTATTATAATATCTTATTACACATTGTTTAACAATCATCCATTATTTCAACTATTTCTCCTGTTAATTTCCTAGTTTTTCAAGTATGTTTTGACTTGTTATTTTTGTTATTGTTAGGTATATGATGATTTAATAATATCATGAATGTAACACATGAATAAATTATAATATATAATAATTATATATTTATTTAAAATAATCTATTATTTATGAAGATAATAAATGAAATTAAATGTTAATGAAGATGGTAGGGCGCAGGTACGCATTAACGTTGCATCTATTTATTTATAATTTAAAAAGAGTAAAAAATAAATGATATATCTAAATATTATAACAATATTATCAAATTTATGTAATATATTTCACATATTTTTATAGTAAAACCATAATTTTTAAATTCAAGGTATAGTGTGAATGAATCTTATCGCTTGGAGGAGGCGGTAGTCCACACATTCACAAACGATGTTATCGTATTACCATAATATGAAAATCCTGAAGGTTTGAGTTATGTAAGAATTAGATATGAGTAAATACATTAAAAATTATATATATATATATATATATATATATCAGATATAAAAAATGTTTTCATCATAATTCCCAAACATGAGTTTTCTAAAAGAAAAATGAACGACGTAGTTTCATGAGATGGTAGTTCGTTGTATATAGATACTTTAAGTTCATTACCCATTATATGGAATTTTGTATAACTGTGGGTCTAAACTATTGAATAAAAAATATAAGTATATTTAGGATAATTTTTGTATCATATAATCCTTTAATAATAATTAATTAATAGATGTAGAAATAAATAAATCATAAATTCACATAGAAGAATGTGGCCTCTTTTTAAGGTAACTCCTTTTGGTTTTCACCAAAGGTATTACTTGGATGATTAATTCCCAAGTTTAGGATTATAAGATTAGCATAAGGATTTGATAGTTGTTTGGGAAGATATTTTTTATCCATTTTTTCTTTAGAGGTGTGAGAAAGTTTGAGGGTGAGTTCTTTTACATAGTGGAGGAGGAGTGGCATTTTTTAAATTTTAGATAAAGGAATTTCACCCACATTTTTACCTTCCCAAATGGATCCAATAATGGTTCATGTTATAAAAAAAATATTATAGGTTATAAATATTGAAATTAAATTCTTTTTGGAAACATATACATATCTGGCCCTTATGTTTAAGGTTTACTCCCATGTTATGGAAATGTTTCTCATAATTGTTGTAATTGATTTTAATTACATTTTCTAATTCATTTCGTAAAACCCTAAGTTATAAATATTATAAATTACATATTATTATGATTAAAAATATTTAATACAATTTTTCAAATTTATATCATATAAGGGGAAGAAATTAATTTAAAATTATTCTTGTAGATAGAATAACAAAATTGGTTTTTAAAGTAGAAATGTTCAAAAGTTTGAAATGTGTTCATATCCAAATTCAATGATAAATTGATTATAATGATATAAATTAGGTTAATTGAATTATAATGGATATAATTTTATATAAATTAAAATTTAAAATGTAATTTATCCATATAAATAAATTACCTGAAAAAATACTTTTGAATTAAAATTCAAAATGATTCATTGTTCATGGAAAAATGAAACCTCACCTAAAAATATAAAAAATACACCCTGATAAAAATTTTATGTTCCTATTTAAATGGTTAATTTTATTTTCAAATAATAAATCTATAAAAGTTCCAATAGTTAGATTTAAATTAGGTTATATATTAAATTGTGTAAAAACATGATTTAAGAAAATATGTTTTTATACATAATATTTGGTTTTTTCTTATCATATAGCTATAAAATATATTATAATAGAATAAAAATATTTCATTGAATATATAACATATATATTATATTAATATCACTTGCCAATTTTAATAAATTTAATTTATTAGGAAAATGGCTTTGTGGGCATATAAATATTTTTTTATAAAATTATTCCCCTTATATTCAAATGGTTATATCTTAATTTCTAATTATTATGTAACCAATGAATTTGTTTCATATTTTTATAAAAAATATATTTTAAAAATTATTTAAAAATTTTTATTACTACTAATTTAACCACTAAGTTGTATCCAATTTTATTAAATAACAATTTTTTATTGATATATTATTATTTAGTAAAACTTGGTCTTGTATTTATCACAAACAATCGAAGAAAGTCATTGCATTTGACACAATATGACTTAGTGTTTCATGAATTTTAAGCTATATAAATGATTGAACTTTTTTTAAAAATAGAAAAAATATTGTATAGTTTTAGTATATTATATTTCCATACATTTTTGGTGTTGCATGTCATAAAAAGTATCGAATATAATGTTCTTACTTTAGAATTTTGGGACATTAAATTCTACCCACCATAAATAAATTAAATCTCAGTAATTTAAAGTTGATCTTGTTAACATACTACTTAATGTTTCTAATTTTTAAATCTCACATAATAAATTAGTTTTTAAAATATAATCTAAATAATAGATAATTAGAAGTACAATGGTCTCATAAAATAACATATAAATGGTTTTCTGTGTTAGAGAACATTAGTGGAAATTTAAAATATTGACATAGAGGAAAGGTGTAAATATTTATACAGATTGATTGAGGTCATCAATTAAAAATAATTGTGTGATCAGTGGAATGTTGAGGGCCTCAATTCCATAAATCTATTATGATTTAAAAGAGCATGGGTTCAACAAAAATTAATGTATTATGATATTTTTCTACATACTATTCTTATTGTTGAGGAATACTTTTATTAACCAAGAATATAAAGAAACATATTTACATGATACATTTCAATTTTATAGGAAAAATTTCAACCTTTGGTTACACTTAAATAAAATTCTAATACATCCCTTACATCAATAAATGGATATCCAAAAATTAACTTTCATTCCTAAACTAATAAAATACTCTTTTTACAGTTCATTAGGATCAAAAAAAGGTGAAATGTCTTACTATTTGTCTCCAACTATTATCCAAATACAATATGGTTAAAAATTTAATCTATAAACATTAAAAAAACACTATTGGATCATCCCTAATATTTAATAATCATTTATTTTAGCTAAAAAATGAAAATTTAACTGGGGCATTGTATATACCAGTGGTTGTAATTAAAACCTTATATTCCTTAGGTCTTGGGTTCATGTCTTGTGGACTTGTTGGACATGATAGGATATTTATGGGTATATATCTTTTCTTTTTTCCAAAACCATATTAATATAATGTACAAAATAAATATTATTTTTATCCTTGAATTAAGTTAAATAAAAAAATAGACTTTTAACTATGGTTTTAAAAACAACCCTAATACATAAATACTTCATCCATTTATTTCCACGTAGGACCTTCCTTGTTCTAGATTTTATCCTTTATAAGTGGTACTAATACCAAAACAACATATTATGAGAATCAATAATCCTATTGGAAAATCCACAAAAAAATTGGATGTATAAATCAGGAAACATTTTTTTTAAATCTAAATCACATTAGGTTTAAAATTGCCTATTTATTATTATCATATGTTCAAATACTACATAATTTTTTGTATAAAAAATGTGAATTATCCTACGATAACCCCCCAACAGTGTCATACCTGGTACCAGGTAAGGTCCATTCTCAAGTACCAAGTTACGATTGAGTTAGTACCAATGCACCTTGTCATAGTTTTTACCCCAAGATATATCTGTACTAGATCCACATATAATTGTATTATCTATATAGGGATTTATTTCTCGTAAAACCTCATAATATTTATTTAACCAAAACATTACGATTTACTTTTATACTTATACTCAAATTATATCTTTGGGATATATTATCTATTCTATGATTTCCTAAATCTAGTTCTCAATGTTTCTATTAATCATCATTGATTCCAACTATAGTGAATCAACCATATAAATCTCATAGCCAGTGTCATGCAATGATTACATTAGATTTATTATGAGGAATCAAATCACTAAGGTCCAAAGAGTTTAGTAGTCTTGCTAAAATAGATAAATACATGAGTCTTTTGTTAAAAATTAATACAATTATTTCAACATAATTTCTTTTCAAGGATAACATTATTCCATCTAAGATATCCTGGAATATCATTCATGGTAAACTTCATGGAATCCTATGAAAGGAAACAAAATAAGGGTCATATCAAATTCTCATAAATGGTCAAGTAGAGAAGAAGCAATAATGAATAAATTAGAATAGT
Organism: Viscum album; assembly: GCA_963277665.1. Lineage (NCBI taxonomy): Eukaryota > Viridiplantae > Streptophyta > Magnoliopsida > Santalales > Viscaceae > Viscum > Viscum album. The sequence goes on along the minus strand of OY728119.1, from coordinate 760,919,286 downwards.
CAATATAGAAAGGTAATAAATGAATACATCTTTCATGTAATCAATAAACTGATTAGGAAGTACATAAAAATTTTAAATGTTAAATAACTGAAAACACACCCAGTTATAATAACTAGATAAGTCATGATTAATGTGACAGGGTTATTAACTAAAACAAATACCATTTCATCCAAAAAACTGTTAATGGAATTATTCCACAAATATATCAATTAAAACATATCATGGATAAATAATAACTAACTCTAAGTGAGGGAAATTCTAAATTTTTGGATTCCAGGCTTCCTAGGTACATAGTACATTTACTATCCATACCTTTGACAAGATAGTTTAACATATAATGTAAAAACCCATTAAGGTTATTCAACTAAATCCTCTCATGAGACTACTAATTTATCAAGGGGCTATCTATAACTGGGAACCACCCTTGTCATATGAGACCAAAGCATTCCACATATATTGATTAATCAATTTAATTCAGGAATAGTGTGCCTTATGAAATATCCTTATAGAGTAGAAGTTACAAATATATCAATATTTACCCAGTTAAGGAATCAAGGAAGTGAATGTTGATAGCATCCTTGGAAAAATCAATCAAAAACCATATAGAAAATAAATAAATATTCTTTGAAAACAATATAACCCAATTGGATTAAATATAATGGTCTATTTTCATTAATGAACAGAGATGTTATAAAAATATCTATTTAAAATATTCTTGAAGAAAATATCCTTTTTATTTTGAAAAAAAATGAATGTAATTTTTTTGTAAAAATAAAAATTAAAAAATCATTATAAATTAATCTTTTAAACTTGCAACAAAATGTTAAAAAATTATGGTGGGAAAATTAATATGTGTTCTATAATTTAAAAAACATTCCATTTACAAGGTAAAAAGGTTTGACAAATTCATTGTTAAGAAATAGATAAGAAAATTCATTGGAAGAAATTGAAAAAAAATAAATGGGTAAAAATATATTTAATAAATCATTTAGAAAGGGTAATTTTTTTCCAAAAATCCATTTTGAAAACTAGATTTTTAAAAGCATATAGGTTCTCCATCTAAAGAGGGAAAGGAAATTGGTATTTCATAATAACATTTTCTAAAATATTTTCTATACTATAGAGTTATAAAACTATAATATTACTTGAAAAATATTGTGAACAAAAATAAGAGAATAAAATTAAATTATTTATTTTGAAATTATCAAATAATTCGATCTAATGAGATTTCAAGTACAGAAAATCCCAAATAAATTGATATTATGATATAAACCCTTGAAAAGATTATAACCTTGAAGTGACAATCAGTTAAATAATAGATTATGTGTATCAATATTAAATCAACATAAATAATTTGAAATACATCAATATATATTAAAATCCATTACTCATATAATCATATAATATGAATGATGACGAGATATTAGTATAACCCGTTGAAAAGGAATTGTGTTGTGAAACTTATTTTCTACTTGGTAATTTTTTGTTTAAATAACCTTAGACAAAATAATTAAAATTTTGACTCAAAACACTCAGAATAATGAATTATTCAATATAATACATGCCAATGTGTCAGTGTGTGCACTATATATAAGAAAATTTGTTCACAACAACAAATTATGCCTCAAAGAGTGGAAATGGAGATAAAGTGCCTTACCACTCTGGTAACATATGAATTGGAAGATGAAAAAGTAAAAGTAAAAAAAATGAAGCTTATAAATAAATTAATATGAAATAATTCATGACATATTATATCAAAATTGGTAGTTGGGACACCACAAAAAATAAGTAAGTGGTGTTAATGGAGTATGCCTCACGGAAAGAAAGGTGAGATAAGAATCTCTTATTGTGCATTTCCTTTTTGGTGAACATCCTTTAACATTAGGAATAAAGTTTTTGAAATGGTAAAAACTCATAACATAACCATAATAATATTTAAAATATCATACATTTATTATAATATTTTATTAAAAGTCTGTTAAAAAATAGTCATTGTTTCATTATTTCAGGTGTAATTTCCAAGATTTTTTAGTACGCTTTGACTTGTTATTGTTTTATTCTTTTTTAGATCATTATTTCATCATATAGTGAATTTAAAACATTACATAACTATTCTGTATATTCATTATATTTTTATTTATAATATTCTTGAAGATTTTAAATAAATATATATTACATCGTTCATGGAGACGGTGGGTTTTATATACAAATGAACGTTTTCCATTAATTTTTCAAATTAAAAGAAAGAAATAGTAATGATATATATGTATATTATAATTAAATTATCATATTTATTTCATATTTTTTACATCCCTTTCTTTAAAATGATCCTTTATACATTCCATGTACAGTGGGAACGAATCACATCACTTTGAAGCGGTGATAATCCACACATCAACAAACGATGTTATCATATTTCAATAAAATTTAAATAATGAATTTATGAGTTATATAATAGTAATAGGAGAATAAATAAATTATAAATATTATATATTTCACATATAAATAGTGTTTTCATCACAACTAGTATCCATGATAGTTGTTAAAGGAAAAAAATGAACGTCGCCATTTCATGATGTTGTAGTTTTCCATTAAAATAAACTATAAGTTTGTTACCCATTAGATAGAAGTGTATGAAATTTTAGGTCAAAAAAATTATAATACATTTCCTTTTAAACTGGTTTCTAGGTCATTTTTCCCTTTAGGATTAAGGCTTAGTCCATTATTAAGCTAATTTTTCTCTAAATCATTTTAACTAATTTTAATTACTTTCACTATTCCTTTTGGTTTATATATAATAAATTATTCTGATTAAAAATATTGAATCCATTTTTCTAAATTCCAATCACATAAGTGGGTGAAATTAATTAAAATGTAATCCAGTAGAAGGGATGAAAATGAGAGGTTTTAATGTTAAAATGTTAAAAACATTGATATGTATTTATATCCAATTTTAATAAGTAATTGATACCACTTGCCTAAATTTTATTAAATGATATATAATTGATATAATTCGACTCTAACCCCAATTTAAAATATAATTTATCATTACAAATAATCCAAACAAAAAAATCAATTGTGAATTAAAATTCAAAAAAATTCATTATTAATCAAAAATGAAACATCAAAAAATAATTACAAATGCATCCTAAGAAAAATATTATGTTCCAAAAATTTAATTTTGAGTTTATTTTTAAATTAAAAATATATAAATGTTCCAAAAATTGATTTTAAAATTAGTTATCCATTAAAACCCCGTAAAACTATCTTTATTAAAATATATGTCTGTATACTTAATATTGGGTTTGTTCTTATCTTATGTTAAAAAATCTATTCGATGCATAAAAAATATTTTACTGAAAATAGTATATATATATATATATATATATATTAATTTAGTATCACTCAGTAATTTTTATCAATTTAATTATTATGACGAAACTACTTGGTGAGCATAAAAATAGTTTTCTATAAAAATATTCTCTTTATATTCAATTGGTTCATATATTCATTTAAATTGAATTTGTGAAAAATGAATTCGTTTTATATTTTCATAAAACATATATTTTCATAAGATAGTTAATCATTTTCTTAAATACCTATTTAACATCATAGTGATAACCTATTATATTAAATAATAATTTTTATTAATATATTATGGTTCGGTGATACTCAGTCTTGTGTGTAACGTGATTCATCGAAAAAATTTGTTGTTTCCTATGATGCAATATAACATATTGTTTCATGAATTAAAATTTTTATCAAAGAATAAATTTATTTAAAATTGTAAATATATTTTAATGTATCAGGATATTACATTCCCTTGCATTATTTGTATTGTGTGTCATACATGCTATCGATTACAGTGTTCTCACATTAGAATTATGGGGAATTACATTATAACACCTGCATATGCCCTAAGAGTATGTTTTTTAATAGTGGTAGTTTCATGTGAGTGGATAGGATAACATTGACCAAGTGGTAATCCCAACCAACTTGGATTTATCTCGTATGTGATTTCTTTCAAGATTCACTTATTGAAGCTTGAATTGGGCTTTGTCAAGGGTGAACCCTAGTGACTCTACCACCCCCCCAAGCTCTAACAAATGCGATTCAAATGGTATGACTCTACTGGTTGGGGACATTTTTTCTCCTTCTTTTATCAATTATATTTTTTCATTACTACTTATAAAATCTAATTATAATGGTAAAATTATCACATCTAGGTATAGTTTCCAACATTAAAATTTAATAATGACTATATTGACCATGGTCATTTTTGAAAAATTTCCATATATAGTTGATTCCCAATGGTCACATTTTCTTTTATAGAATATAAATACAACTTCATTAACTCACTCAATATACACATAATGTAATTCTAATGTTATATTTTTATTTCATAATATTTTTATTGGTATACTAATATTTTCTCTCATTTCAATAGTGATAGCCTTGGGGAGATGATTTGATAATATTGGGTTGTTTTATATTTTCGAATTCCAACTATTCTATTTCATATTTTTTTACTTTTAATGTTTAAAAATTAATTTATTTTCATAGCTATGTTATGTTATGATCATTATTAATGATACAATTTGTTTTGGTTTATCTATATTTTTTAAATTTAAAATATTATGCAATATGTAACAAACATTTATCCTGAAGAAAAAAATATCATTTCAAATTCTTGGGACATTACATTCTCCCACCCTTAAATAAATTTCATCCCTAAAATAGTGACTTATTCTCTTGATTGGGAATATTTGATGGTCCTTATGTCTCATTGACCCCTCTAGTCCCTACATCATTTCTTCATATTTATAGTTCCTCTACAACACTTTGATAGGTTTGGTGGTATTGCGGCTTAGAATTTTGTCCCTATAGTTCATGATCTCTATGGGTTTCTCCTCATACAAGAGGTTATATTCCAGTAATAACACATACATATTCAATACATGTGTTAGATTTGGTATTTACTTTCTCAAGAGATATAAAAGTTAAACGTCCTAAATTTGATCCTGATTTGATTTATATTTTAGCATATGGACCATTGATCTTATGTGATCAACTATTTCAAAGAGGCCAATGTTCATAAGTCTAAGATTCCCATTCTTTACAAACTGAATGACTTTCTTCTGTGGTGATATCTGAATGAGAACTTTTTCATCAACATCAAACTCAAAGTCATATTGAATATTGTCAGCATACATCTTCTGCTATCTCTGAGTAGCCTTAATATTTTGTTAAATGGTTTTATCCTTTTCATTAATCTCTTGTACAAGACCAGGTCCAATTAGCTTTCTCCCACCAACTTCATCCCAACATTTAGAATTTTTACATCTCTTTCCATATATATATTTATAGTGTTCCATTTGATTACTTTATTATACGATATTGTTTTATGATAACTCAATTATTGGATGGGGTTGATCCCACCCACCATTAAATTCAATTGATCGTGTTCTTAGAATTCCATAGAGTATTATAATATTTCTTTTTAGATTGTCCATCAGTTTGGGAATGATATTCCATAATGAAATTAAATTCAGTATTGAGATCATGTTGAATTATTCACAAGATGTTTGAGTTGAACATTGGATAAAAATTAGAAATGATAGAATGTTATTCCCTATGATTTCAAAAAAATATCTTTATGAAAATCATGGAAATTTTATCAGGATATAAATCATCCCAAATAGTAATAAAATGGGAAGTCTTGGTGAGTCAATGTACTATAACATATATCACATTATTTTGTTTTTGTGTTCTTGGGAGACTAGTGAATAATTCCATAGTGATATTTTCTCACTTATATGTTCATATAGGGAGTGGTTACAATACCCCTTTAGTATATTTTTCACTACATATTCACTTATTGAAACACCAACCCCCTTGAAGTGTAGTGAGAAACCTCCCTTTTCAAATAATCCAACAAATATTGGTCATAAAGGTTCTAATATATTTCAATGATTCTAGGATGTATTGATAATATATATCTATGAGATTCATCAATCAATCCTTTATTTATCCCTGAGATAGATGGGGTACATATCCTATATCAAAATTTTAGTACACCTTCTTGATCAAAAATTTAACTCAGAAAAATTCCCATTATTCACAACTTATATCTTATTTTTTTATCAAATTATCTTATCTTTGATCTCTCTAGTTATTATCTAGTAGTGATGTTTGAAAAATAATTTGAGATTGGATTGATTATTTCTATTCTCCCAAGATTCCATTGTCCAACCTTATTATTCCTAGATCATTGTATATCATGTAATCCTCATCATTTCAATCACAATATGGTCTTTCCTTCTAAATTCATCAAATTGTTTTTCTCTTATAAGGTAATAAGAAATTGAATTTTCAATCATTAAAATGTTCCAACCATATTCATTGTCTCATGTTCTTTTATTTTTGTGTTAATATATAATTTAAACTTTAGTGGTCTGTGTATATATTATATTTCTCCCCACAAAGATAGTGAATCGATATTTTATAAGGAAATGTAACTACAGTTAAGACCATGTCATCATTAAGATATTTATTATCATGAGCCTTTAATAATTGATATGTAAAAGTTATCACATTGTCCATTTTAATGGGGATTCATCTAGTCCCTTATATAGATTCATCACATTAAATTATAATTCCTTCTCAAACCTATGGTATAATTATCATATTTGAAGTAACCAATTTCTTCTTCAGTTCATGGAAAATGTTTTCACACTCCTTTACCTATTTGAACTTATCCCTTTTTGACTTAATTTTTATATTGGATTATAATTCCATGAAATATTATTCATAACCTATTGTAATATATTTATAATCCAATGAAACTATGAATATCAGGTAATATTTTATGATGAGGCCACTCCTCTATAGAATTTTCCTGGAAGGGTCAAAAATTAATCCTTCATTGGATACAATGTTCCTAGGGAATGTAACTTGTTGTAACCAAAATTCAAATTTAATGAATTTTGAAAAAAAATTATCCTACCTCAATTTTTTCAATATAAAACATAAATGACCCCATACTCTCCATGAATTTTGGAATATATAAAAACAACAACAAATAAAAACTACAAAAAAAATTATAAAGGTAGTAAATAAAGAATCTAATCAAAAATCCATAAATATAGTAGGATCATTATTCTCTCTGAAGGGAATAACAACAAACTCATATTGAATATATCTTTATTGGAAGTTAATATTAGGAATATCTTCTTTATTAACCTCTAATTGATTATACCTAGGTTAGGTATCAATATTGGAGAAGAATTGATCCCCATGAAGCTATTAAAATAAATTAAAAATCTTTGGGAGAGGGGACTTGTTATTTACTATGGTGTTGTCAAGTTCTCTACAGTTAATGAATAATGAAATTGATTCGTCCTTCTTCTTTAGAAATTTAAAAAGTGCTCCCCAAGGAGACACACATGGTAGGATAATGTTCTTCTCCAAAATAATTTTATCTTGTTTCATTAATTCATATAACTCCACATTTTACATTCAATATGGGGTCTTTGATATAGACATGAAACGATGCATGAGTTCAATGGATAAATCTACCACTCTTTATAAGGGAGGTTCATGTAAATATTTTAGAAATAAATCAATGTATTCCTAAATTATGGGTACATTCACTATCATTATATATTCAATTTCATCTACTTCATCACTGATCATCTCAATAATGAACGATATTGGAGGAACTTCTAGACAACACTCGATATGGTATAACTCTCCTTTGAAGGTAACAAAAGGTTTTCCATTCAAGAATATTGAAATTGCTCTGATTATACAGTTTATCATAGCATTATACATCAAAAACTAGACTAATCCTATTATAGTATCGAATTAATCCATGGTAACTACAACTATATTTGAAATCAGAATGTACTATATAAATATAATATCATAGTTCTAATACACTATGGATAATATAATAATCCCTCCTTGATTCTTCACTGATAAATATCCCTCTTAATCCTCAGGGATTGATTCTATATTCTTTGAAAAGTTGGATAAAATAAAGGAATATGTAAAACTAGAATCAAAAAATGTAAATTCCATATTTAAGGGAATAATGAGTGTACCATCCATGATATCATTTGGAGCCTCTATATCATCCACTGTGATGGAAAATTACGGAACATGATCCATTAGACTTTGTTGTTGTTGATGGTACAATCCCTCTATTATATTCTGATTTGGAAACTGATTAGAAAATTTCCAATTCTTTCAACACATAAAGAATTAAACTTTAAGCTAAGCATACAACATTTTCCCTTTATTGTTCATTCTGATAAATGAGGCCTCACCTCATTATGATAGTTTCAAGATATATGCTTGTCTCTTCAATAATTTTAACACTTTACACTCTCAAATAATAAGTTCCCCATATTATTCTTCCCACATGTGTTTCTTTTATGAAGTGTCACATTCTTTCCACCTCTTCCATAATCAAAATTATTCTTTGAGACTGGATCCATTCCTCTGTAATTTTTATTTTTCGTATGTTACCATTTCATCTCTCCAAACTGAATTTTGACCATCATTGCACTCCACACTATCTCCTCATAATAATCATAGTATTGATATTATAAAATTTTTAACATATGGGGTCTTATTATATGGAGTAATCTATTGTATTTTTCCTCTAAATAAATAAAAAACTATAGATGTATTGAAAAATTCATGAAATATTTTTCACATAACATCCACCGACACATTTTCCTTCTAACTCACCTCTTGGAATTCCTTCTCCATTTTTTATAGTATAAAATAGAGAAAATATTTATTCAAAAAAATTTCCTGGATTTTTAGTATAATGACCCTGCCTTAAAACATTACATAATCTTGAATTAAATGAATAATTCACATTATGGTTCTTTTTAGGTTTAGAGTTTTAGAGAATTAAGACATAACTATAACATCTCAAATGATTACAAATTAGACACTTCTACTCAGTTTCCATTTTGTTCATAAAACAAAAACTCATAAAAACAAACACTTCTAGTTCCATGTTTTAGATAGCATGTCTTTCCTTGATCCCATCCTTGACCCTATTCATATTTAAGTCCTATAGAAAACATTTCAAAAACATGGGATGAGCATAAAAATCTCAGTAAGGGATATAAAAATACGGGAAGAAAACATTAGTCCATGTATACATAAAAATCAATGAAATTATTATTTACTCATAAAACATAATAACTTTAACATACCTCATGAAATTATAAGATTTATGAATAACTCATATAAATCATAAGACATAAAGGTAACTTGAGGCATTCACAACATTCTTACGTATGGAGTAACCCTCATGGTTACGTTTAGAATACCCACCACAGTATATTCCATAAATATCTTCGGATAAACCTTAGCATTTAACTCCTTTGTGTTACCCAATGCATTGAAGAGCTATATCGGGCTCACCCGCCCTTAGTTTATCAAGGAACCACCTGATTTCATAAACATTGCCCGAGAACCATAACATAATCATAACACTTAAAACATGCATAAAAGAAACATAAAATTTCCACAATTCAATCACAAGAGATCACATCATGATATTATCATAAATAAAAACATCTAATAAAATCATTAAAACTCTATGAGAGAAAAATCACTTTATACTTTGAAAATATTAAACGAAGACATTTAAAAGGGATTTTAGAATCAAAGTGTCCCATAACAATTCGAAACTTTTGAAAGGGTTTTAAAACATTCATTTCCCTATAAATAAATCCTTAAAACCATTTTTAAAACATGGACATGGATGATAATTGTTTAAAAGAATAAATCTTTAAAACCATTTAAAATAATGTTTTAATAAAAGAGTCATTTTCCATTTAGAACATTTAAATTATAATCCAAAAAAATGTAGACCATTTTCAAAACATTTAAATGACTTTAGTATAGACATAATATGGATATGGAATGTCAAAGGGGCTGTATATACAATTTATAAAAGAATAAAAGTGCATATCATTAATAAATGTCTCAATGAGAAGAAACTGAGATGTAATCCCAATCAAGGATCATGCCATTATAACAAGGATAAAGAAATGACATAATTATGTGTGAAAAATATAAATACACCAAATATAAGTGGATAATCAGTGTAAAACAATAATATTTCATCCACACATATTCTAATCACTACATAATCAATAATTAGAGGTTTAACCCAATGAATTAAAATTGGGTTAAGAAGTTACTTTGCAAAAATTCGACAGTCTAACGACGTCACATTAAAATTCATAAAATTAGTTGATGAGAGAGAAAATGGTATCTCATCACTTTCACATAAAATTTACTTCAATAATGATATAGAAGAAAATATCTCCACTTAAGAAGATTTAAATTAAAAGACCTAACCAAAATATGTCTTTTAAAAAGAGGAGGGTGAAAGGTTCCCTTACCGATTTGGGTAACTTTCGAAACATACACCCCATGAAAGAAGGACAATACAAAAATGATGTACATACCCATAAATGAAATTATATTACACAAAGGGTATAATAATGGACATTAAAAACACCACTCAAAGTAAATGGTGGAAAATGTAGCATAAATCTCATGGGAATAAAAGTGAGATGAAAAATCTCTTAAGAAAACTCGATAGCCTAACGACGCCACTTAAAACTCCCAAAAATGGATTTATGAGATCAAATAGGGTCTCTAATAATATGAACATAAAAATTACAGTATGAGTAATATAAAAGAACATTCCCAAACATAAGAAATATGATATTAAAAGAAATGACATAAAAGATAGTACTTAAAAAGAAAGAGAGAGGTAGGGTCCCTTACGAAAATTTGGCAGCCTAATGGCGCCACTTAAAAATTATTAAAATGAATTGATGAGAGTAAGAGGGGTTATCTCATCATATGAAAATAAAAATTACAGTATGGTGAATATAAAATAACATCCTCCAACATAATAATCTGGAGCATAAATTAAATGACATAAAAGAGGGTACTTGAAAAGAAAGAGAGAGGTCGGATCCCTTACCTCAAGTCCGACATGTCTTGTTCGTTTATTTATATTCCTGAATAATAAACTTTGGTAAATTTATAATTGATTTAATAAATCCTTTAAATATTATTATTCAGTTCATATCACTTATTATAATTTTATAATAATTGGTTAATAATGTGAGTTCATATCAGATGTTTTTGTCGATGTTTGGTACATGAGTAAAAATTGAACTTGTTGGAAAATAATTTTCCATGTAGTTATAAGTACATCTTCTCCAGAATATAATTAATGATATAAATATCATATATATACAATATATATTCATTTTATACTATTACATAATATTTGGATATAAAAAATAAATGAAATGCACCGTTCATGGAGACGGTAGGCCGTACGTACGCATGAACGCTACTTTCATTTCTTTGGCACATTAATGGAATTAAAACTAGATGATATATATATATATATTATAATTCCAGTATAATATATATTTTATATAGTTTAAATATGTTCATAAATTTAATTCTTTATGAATTCCTTTTATTGCATGAACGAGTCACATCACTTGAGGGTGCGGTAGTCCACACTTCCTCAAATGAAATTATCGCATTTGCACAACATGAAAAGCATAATTTTATGTATTAAATATATAATACAGAAGCATATAAAGGATATAAATATAATATATATCATAAATAAATATAGTTCCATCATAATGGCCGCCATGAGAGGGGGTAGGAGAATATAGAACAATCATTGTTTCGTGAGGTAGTAATTCACCATCCACGGAAACAGTATGTTCTTTAACCATTAGACGGAGGTGTGGGTAAGTGTAGCTCGAATACTTCACAAAAAAAATACTATTATATTTAAGATACTTGTTTTATTACAAAATAAAGTAATAAAAAGAGTTTAGGGGGTTGGAGAACAAAATAAAACAAAATAACATAAGAGGGGACATTACCTTTAAATCGGGTAACTCCCTTTGGTTTGAACCAAAAGGGTTTCTTGAAGAGATTTCTGCCTAAGGTAAGTCTTCTAGGATGAGGAGAGGGATTTGGAGAGATAAAATGAGCAGATCTTGGCCGATCCAATGGCTTGAGAGGTGTGGGTATGGTGGTAGAGGTGGGGGCCTTTTATAAGAGGGAGGAGGGGTACTCTTGGAAAGTCATGAAAAGTTACTTTATTATAAAATTATTTTCAGATTTTAAAGGTCCCACAAAGATATATTTCGAGGATAAGGTGATAAGGGTTCTAAATCCACCAATATAATAGGTTTTTTACAAGTTTATGTCTTAGATGTTACATTATCTTTTCATTTTATTTAATTCATTCATTAATGATGTAATCGCTGCATCATCATGGTGTCATAAATAAATTAATTTATTTAAAGTCTAAAAATTATAAAAAAAATACTATGATGTAGGAAATATTTTTATATTTCCAATTACTATTTATAGTTAAAAATATGACTTGTATAACCCCATGTAAAAATTGTTTTAGTAAAACAATTCAAGTTTGTGACATTTTTATTTTAACTTTAAATAAAAAGTTATTAATATCATTTTCTTACCCAAGTGGCTCCATGGGGTCCCCAAGTTGACCCATGGATTTTCTTGGTCGGCCATGACTTATCCAATAAGTTTAGGACAAGTTTAAAGGAATTTCATATTATTATATCATTATATTTACCTTAAATTACACTAATTACCATTAATCGCGATTAATAAAACATAAAATTTACTATTCACCAAAAAATTATTTTATTCCCATTGAACCAAATTTTACATCCTAATGACAACCATGTATGTTGTATTTTTGAAAATCAAATCACAGAAGTTGTAAAGTTTCATTTAAACGAAAAATCAGTTTTTTAACTACCACTTAGTGGTTTCACTATTTATCAAAAATTGAAGTTTTTCAGAAAAATACCAAAAATTCACCCTAAGCTATATTTGATATTCCAAATTAAAAAATGATGTCTATTTTAAAAAATTAAAAACATATAATTTTCATTAATTAATTTAATAATTAATTTCTTCTGTCAAAACAAATAGCATGTTTTTAAGAAATAATATCTGTTAAAAGATTGGCACTAGTTTAAGTCCAATTAAAATGTGAAATTAAATATAATGACCACCATTGGATTAAATGGTAAAAATATATTCTAATTGAACATTAACACCAATTCAAAATATGATCTAATCATATGAATAAATTAGATTAAAAAGAGGTTTTGAATTAAAATACAACATTTTTCACTTATTCATTAAAAATGAACTTTATCAAAAAAAACAAAAACATACACTATGTAAATTTTGATGTCCCGATTCTAAAGAAGGATTTTATTTTGTCAAATATAACATATAAAATTGTCATAATTGGATTTAAAAAGGGTTCTCCATCAAAAGGTGGTTAATCAAACTTTTAAAAAATATTAGAATATTTACGCTTAAAATTGGATTCATTGGAATTTTAAGAATCTATAATTTATTGAATAAATGTAAAAATATTTTACAAGCTTATATAATAAATTTTTAGTTAGTTCTGTTCATTCCCTCTATTACATCAGCTACGAGTTTACTACCATTTACAATAATATTATTATATTATTAGTGTGCATCGTAAGATTTCAAGGAAACTCGTTGTTGCGTATTGGGTAAGCCATCGAACTTAGAATCCCCTTTAATGTAATAATAATATTTTATTCTCAAATATTAATAAATATGAACAATTAATATTATTTATTTATGTGGGATGTTACATCCTTCCCCCTTTTTGGGAATTGCGTCCTCGCAATTTTAAAATTGGGCTCAAAAACTTCATTGAAAGTCCAACATCAAAACAAGAGTGAGTAAAACTATCACTTTTAAATAAAGAAAGAGAAGTAAAAAGGTCACCCAAGTTAACCCATACTAGGATTACATGAAAAAGTGGATATGGAGAGAAAACAAAGGGTCATATTCTGATGGAGAGTGATAGAAAACATGATATGGAGAAAGTTAACCCCAAGAAAATCAAAAACTTATGATGGGTTAAACAGTATGTGATTACCCAGTAAGAAAAGTTAACAAAAAACATTTTTTTTAAGTTACATTTCAAAGAGGAATTTATTTGTGAGATTAACTAAAACATAAGGAAACATACCTACTTGTCATGTTTACTTTCAACTTTTACTAGATTTCTTACAAAAAACTCATATTTTCTCCAAAAGACGAGTATTTAGGAAGACTTGTTAACATTAAGAGTACTATAATCAAATTATAGAGAATCACCTGATCCACAAAAGATAACTAAATATTTCCCAAGTCCTTAGACCTTAACCAAAACCAAAATTGTTAGTACGAGATCAGGTAATACCTAAAAAAGATAATCCTTTATAAAAAGAAACACTGCTCTAATCTCCAAAATTTGTCCAACAAAACCCAAAGTTCATCAAAGACCATTCAATAAACAGCTATCCATAAAATTCTTCAAAGTAAACCAAACTAAGATTGAAACCCAAAACTTTGAAGGATTTAATCACATAGTCTTCCATGGTAAATATTAACATTTATCTCCAAATAACATCAGTTTCTATTAAAGTCTCATATTGTAATGTAATCAACCTAATCACATATCCTCCAAGATAGGCTAATCATTTCCATAGATAACCCAAAATCAACTTATTACAAATTCATAAGATCATATAACATAAAAAATTAGTTATAATAACTAGGGAATTCACGTAGTCCAGTGGTAGGCGATAAATACCAGTCGCACTTTGGTTATGGGTTCGATTCCCGCAGCTTCATCCGACGCGATGGGTTGCCACATGGTCTACGTGTTGTCCTTTTTCCAAAACAATATAATTCTTAAAGCATTCCCCAAAAAGAGTTAAAATCTTCAAAAATAACCATAACATAATTTAACCTCAATTTTACCTCATGTCTTTCATTTTCCATCATATAGTAACCCATAATTACCTCAAAAGTAAGGATCATATAATCCCTAATGGTTACCATTATAATTATTACCTGAACATCCATATCGAGTTCGTTCTCTTGTACATGATGCATTAGAGAACTCCCCAAGGTTCAAGTGGTTAATCATGAATCCTAATATTTGGTTGAGAAAAACCACAAGAGTTCTCATTGCAACTCCCATAGCATTAAGTTGTTCTTTCAAAAAACCGTCATAGTTTTCTTCACATCCACAGTTATTTTGGTGCCTACTAGATCCAACCATTTACTAAAACAAAAAAGGTCAGTGTGAGCATATCATCAAAATCATCATGTACTAATGAGGAAGATAACCACAAAGATATACTTATCCATGTTATCTCTAACTCATAACAACTTTGAAAAAATAACAATGACTCCATCTAATATACTAACCACTGTGGTTATACACAACTTGTCACTTATTCTTAATGAATACCCTAATCTCTAAAGTTATCTAAACTGACCTTTGATACCAAATATAAGGACTTAGCCTTAAAACATTACATAATCTTTAATTAAATGAATAATTCACATTGAGAATATTTTCAGGTTTAGAGTTTTAGAGAATTAGGACATAACAATAACATCTCAAAAGATTACAAAGTACACACTTCTACTCAGTTTCCATTTTTTTCAAAAAATAAAAACTCATAAAAAGGAACATTTCTAGTTCCAAGTTTTAGATATCATGTCTTTCCTTGATCCCATCCTTGACCCTATTCATCTTTAAGTCCTGTGGAAAACATTTCAAAAACATGGGATGATCATAAAAAGATCATTAAGGTATATAAAAATAAGGGAAGAAAACATTAGTCCATGTATATATAAAAATAAATGAATTCATTATTTACACATAAAACATAATCACTTTAACATACCTCATGAAATCATAAGATTTATGAATAACTCATAGAAATCATAAGACATAAATGTGACTTGAGGCATTCACAACATTCTTACGTAGGGAGTAACCCTCATGGTTACGTTTGAAATACCCGCCATAGTATATTCCCTAAATCTCTTTGGAGAAACCTTAGCATTTAACTCCTTCACTTTACCCAATGCATTGGAGAGATATATCGGGCTCACCCAACCTTATTTTATCATGGAACCACTCTATTTCATAAACATTTCTCAAGAACCATAACATAATGATAACACTTAAAACATGAATAAAAGAAACATATAATTTCCGCATTTAAATCACAAGAGATCACATCATGATATTATCATAAATAAAAAAATATAATAAAATCATTAAAACTCTATGAGAGAAAAATCCCTTTATACTTTGAAAAAATTAAAATAAGACATTTAAAAGGGATTTTAGAATCAAAGTGTCCCATACCACTTCGAAACTTTTGAAAGGGTTTTAAAACATTCATGTCCCAATAAATAAATCCTTAAAAACATTTTTAAAACATGGAAATGGATGATAAATGTTTAGAAGAATAAATCATTAAAACCATTTAAAATAATGATTGAATAAAAGAGTCCATTTCCATTTTGGACATTTAAATTATAAGCCACAAGAAAGTAGACCATTTTAAAAACATTTAAATGAATTTAGTATAGACATAATATGGATATGGAATGTCAAAGGGGTTGTATATACAAATTAGAAATGAATAAAAGTGCATATCCTTAAGAAATGTCTCAATGAGAAGAAATTGAGATGTAATCCCAGTCAAGGATCATTCAATTAGAGAAAGGATAAAGAAATGACATAATTATGTGTGACAAATATAAATACACAAAATATAAGTGGATACTCAGTGTAAAACAATCTGATGTCATCCACACATATTCATAGCATGACATAATCAATATGTAGAGGTTTAACCCAAAGAATTGAAATTTGGTTAAGAATTTCCTTTGCAAAAATTCAATAGCCTAACGGCATCACATTAAAATTCATAAAATTAGTTGATGAGAGAGAAAATGGTATCTCATCACTTGGACATAAAATTTAAATCAATAAGGATATAGAAGAACATATCCCCACATAAGAAGATGTAGATTAAAAGACCTAACAAAAATAAGTCTTTTAAAAAGAGGAGGGTGAAAGGTTCCCTATTTGGGTAAATTTTGAAACGTACACCCCATGAAAGAAGGACCATACAAAAATGATGTAAATACCCATGAATGAAATTATATTACACAAAGAGTATAATAATGGGTAGTACATACACCACTAAAAGTAAATAGTGGAAAATGTAGCATAAATCTCATGGGAATAAAAGTGAGATGAAAAATCCCTTACCAAAACTCGGTAGCCTAACGACGCCACTTAAAACTCCCAAAAATGGATTTATGAGATCAAATAGGGTATATCATATTATAAACATAAAAATTACTGTATGAGGAATATAAAATAAAATCCCCAAACATAATAAATATGAGCTTAAAAGAAATGGCATAAAAGAGAGTACTTAAAAAGAAAGAGAGAGGTAGGATCCCTTACGAAAATTCGGCATCCTAACGGCACCACTTAAAAATTCTTAAAATGAATTGATGAGTGTAAGAGGGGGTATCTCATCATATTAAAATAAAAATTACAGTATGGTGAATATAAAATAACATCCTCTAACATAATAACATGGAGCATAAATTAAATGACATAAAAGAGGGTACTTGAAAAGAAAGAGAGAGGTTGGATCCCTTACCTCAAGTCCAACTTGTCTTGTTCGTTTATTTAAATTACTGAATAATAAACTTTGGTAAATTTATAATTTCTTAAGGAACTCCATTAAATATTATTATCCAGTTCATATCACATATTATAATGTTATAATAATTGGTTAATAATGTGAGTTCATATCAGACGTTTTTGTCGATGTTTGGTACATGAGTAAAAATTGAACTTGTTGGAAAAGAATATTCCATGTAGTTATAAGTAAATCATCTCCAGAATAGTATTAATGATTGAAATATCATATATATCTAGTATATATTCATTTTATACTATTCCATAACATTTGGAGATAAAAAATAAATTAAATGCATCGTTCATGGAGACGGTAGGTCGTACGTATGCGTGAACGCTACTTTCATTTATTTGGAAAATTAATGGAATTAAAACTAGATGAGAGAGATATATATATATTATAATTCTAGTATAATATATATGTTATATAGGTCATATAAGTTCATCAGTTTCATTTTTTATATATTCCATGTATTTCATGAACGAGTCACATCACCTGAGGGGGCGGTAGTCCACACTTCCTCAAATGAAATTATCGCATTTGCACATCATGCAAAGCATAAAGGTATGTATTAAATATAAAATACAGAAGAATATAGAGGAAATAAATATAATATATATCATAAATAAATATAGTTCCATCATAATGTCCACCATGAGAGGTGGTAGGAGAAGATTGAACAATCATCGTTTCGTGAGGTAGTAATTCACCATCCACGGAAACAGTATGTTCTTTAACCATTAAACGGAGGTGTGTGTAAGTGTAGCTAGAATAATTCTCATAAAAATATACTAGTATATTGAAGATACTTGTTTTGTTACAAAATAAAGGAATAAAAATAGTTAAGGGGGTAGGAGAATCAAAATGAAACAAAATAACATAAGAGAGGACATTACCTTTAAATCGGGTAACTCCCTTTGGTTTGAAACAAAAGTGTTTTTTGAAGAAATTTATGCCTAAGGTAAGGCATATAGGATGTGTATAGGGATTTGGAGTGATACAATGAGCATATCTTGGCTGAGATAAGGGCTTTAGATTTGTGGTTAAGGTGGTAGAGGTGGGGGCCTTTTATAAGAGGGAGGAGGGGCACTCTTGGAAAGTCATGAAAAGTTACTTTATTCTAAAATGATTTTCAGATTTTAAAGGTCCCACAAAGATATATTTCAAGGATAAGGTGACAATGGTTCGAAATCCACCCACCCAATAGGTTTTTGACAAGTTTATGTCTAAGATTTTACATTATCGTTTCATTTTATTTAATACGTTCATTAATGAGGTAATCGTTGCATCATCATGGTTTCATAAATTAATTAATTTATATAATGTATAGAAATTATAAAAAAAATACTATGATGTAGGAAATCTTTTTAGCTTTCCAATTAATATTTATAGTCAAAAATATTACTTGTATAACCCCATGTAAAAATTGTTTTAGTAAAATAATACATGTTTGTGACATTTTTAT
The DNA here is from genome assembly GCA_963277665.1 of Viscum album. NCBI lineage: Eukaryota > Viridiplantae > Streptophyta > Magnoliopsida > Santalales > Viscaceae > Viscum > Viscum album. Next base: position 760,900,131 of record OY728119.1, on the reverse strand, counting down.
TTTAACTCTAAATAAAAAGTTATTAATGTCATTTTCTTACCCAAGTGGCTCCATGGGATCAACAAGTTGACCTATGTATTTTATTGGTCGTCCATGACTTATCCAATAAATTTAGGACAAGTTTAAAGGTAATTTCATATTATTATATCATTATATTTTCCTTAAATTACACTAATTACCTTTAATCGCAATTAATAAAGCTTAAAAGTTACTATTCACCAAAAAATTATTTTAATCCCATTGAACCGCATTTTACATCCTAATGAAAATCATGTATGTCGTATTTTTGAAAATAAAATCACAGAAGTGGTAAAGTTTCATTTAAATGAAAAATCAATTTTTTAACTACCACTTAGTGGTTTCACTATTCATCAAAAATTAAAGTTTTTCATAAAAATACCAATAATTTACACTAATATATATTTGATATTATGAATTCAAAAATGATTTGTATTTTAAAAAAATCCAAACATATAAGTTGCATTAATTAATTTAATAATTAATTCCCACTGTCAAAACAAATAGCGTGTTTTTAAGAAACAATATCTATTAAAAGATTGACACTAGTTTAAGTCCAATTTAAATGTGAAATTAATTATAATGACCACCATTGGATTAAATGGTAAAAATATATTCTAATTTCACTTTAAAAACAAATCAAAATATGATCTAATCATGTAAATAAATTAGATTAAAAAGAGGTTTTGAATTAAAATACAACATTTTTCACTAATTCAATAAAAATGAACTTTATCGAAGAAAATAACAAAAACATAAACAAAGTAAATTTTGATGTCCCGATTCTAAATAAGGATTTTATTTTGTCAAATATAACATATAAAATTGTCAAAAAGTGGATTTAAAAAGTGTTCTCCATCAAAAGGCGGTTAAGCAACCTTTTAATGAATATTAGAATATTTACGCTTAAAATTGGATTCATTCGCATATTAAGCATATAACATTTATTGAATAAATGTAAAAATATTTGAAAAGCATATATAATCACTTTTTAGTTAGTTCTTCTCATTCCCACCATTACATCGTCTAGGAGTTTACTACCATTTACAATAATATTATTATATTATTAGTGTGCATCGTAAGATTTCAAAGAAACTCGTTGTTGCGTATTGGGTAAGCCATCGAACATAGCATCCCCTTTAAAGTAATATTAATGTTTTATTATCAAACATTAATAAATATGCACAAGTAATTTTCTTTTTTTACCTGGGATGTTACACTTAACACCCCATAGAATCAATGTTAATTATTTGCTTTTTCTTTTTAATTATTTTCCACCACTGATCATCTTGTCCTTATAAGTGGCATACATCCATGATGAATTTCTATTGATCAGACTAACGGAGTAAAGAAAATAACTTCTTTATAGAGTAAATTCATTGTTTGGTAATCAATGGTTCTGTAGTCCCACTAAAATAACGTTTTCATTGAGGCATGATTGAATCAATGACAACTTGATCCCTTTGAGGTGAATCTATTCACTCAACATGATTCACGTATTTATTAATAACTTAAGATTGTTAATTAATCATCCTCATGAAGTTTTTAATTCTAGATTTCATAGTATGGTCATCAATGAATCATTAATTATAGTAATAATTTATTTGAATCCTCATATTTCCCTCCATTTTCTGAAATAAGAAAAACTTAGTGAGAAATTTGTTATTTTAGGATTCATATAATTCTAATGGATGTTTTAATACATAAGAATGAATCTTTAAAATGTTATTATTTAATACATAATTTAATTTTAAATTGATATTCCTAATATTGGTTTATAAAAATATTTTGATTAACCAAACATATCCCTTGGGACTATCAAACTAGTTTCTCAACAAGGCTCATATTTTACCACTAGTTCCCTATTGAGTCTAACTTAATGTGGTGATTTTTTATTTCACCCCTTAAAAATTTGTTCCAGAGGCACATCCACTAGTAGTATCTATATGGTGATGTATTGTTATGGAAACAACTTAATTAGTTTTTAAAAAATAGGTCAAATGACACTTTTTATTGTTAATGCAAAGACCTATTTTTATGTGGAAAGATGGAGACCCATTATGAAGTATGTAAGGCCAAGGCCAAGTGGCCCATGAACATGATCGGAATGAAATTTCAAGAATAATTATAAATCATCCTATATTTATAATTCTCCTGAAATATCATACTAAATTTATCAAGTCATAATTTATATAAATAACCTAAACCTAATCTGATACCTACTATAGCATCCTGCCTTCTTATTACATAATATTTTCATAGCATGTAACAAAATTATGGATCTCTTAATATTTAGTTTTATGGATATTAGGTGCATAATACATGAAAACATAAAACAATATTTTATTCCAATTGAAGGATATATTCATGGTTTCACCCAAGTTTTCTTCTAATACATCTCTTATCTATTGGAAAAAAATCAAAAAAAATGAGTGAGCATTAATTATAGTATGGGAATAAACAAGATAATCATATAGAATTTGATCATGAAACATATCAATAATAAAATTAGTTATAATAATAAAGAAAAAATGTAGAATATAGTAATAATAAGTTCGAGAATAATAACAATGAAATTTGAATAAAACATAAAACTGAGGCATTCATATGAATATCACCATGGTTTATCTCTAAGGTGTTATAAATGAAAAATACCAATTTTATTCCCCAAGTTATAGTAAAACATGTCATCTTTAAAGAAAATATATTTACCCAATAAATTATAGAGCTATCAAGAAACACCCTATATATATTAATTTCATTTCAGCTACATAGATCAAAATAAATCATTTCATTAATAACCTATGTAAAATAAAACTAGTTTTCTTATCAAAATCGATGTGTATAAAAGTGATTATTGCCCTAAAAAGTATATAATTCATAACCCATGAAAAGGGAATGTGGGTTACATATATATTAATCCTTTAATAAATAAGAAACTTTTATATCTAGTTTAATACCCATGAAAATGGAAGAGGTTTTTATACTCATAAAAATAAAATAAAAATCAATTTTTAAATTAAAAGATAGAAATAAATTTTGAAACCTGATAGGAATAATCAATGGATTAATGAAAGGAAAAATGAGAGGGTAAAAGGGTGTCCCATTAATAAAATACTATTATATTAGTAATGGGACAATATAATGTGGAAAAAAAATGTAATGGTTTGGAAAATGGAAGACATCTCATAGAAAGGGAACTTTAATGGAATAGAGAAGTGGAGATTTCCCTTAACATTAAGATTTTCCCTTAAAATTTGAGGACAAAACCCTGTGGGTTTGAGGACCCCATGAGGGAACTCCTTTGGTGAAAAAAGCTGAATTTGTTTTAAAGATTCATAAGGAGTATAGGGAGATGGTGTAATGGTTGGGTATTTCTAGAAAAGGTGGTAGAATTGTTTAATTATTTCGAAACATTGGTCTTGGAAATCTAGATTGTATAAAAATAAAATCAATTGTATTTCCCATGGTTTTTTGTCTTGTTTTTGGAATGTTTTGTCATGTTTTATGATATTTTAAACTATTAGAAAAAAAGTTATTTTTTTAATACATCTTTGTACATGGGAAGCTAAATTTTCCTCAAAATAATGCTTTGGAAAATAAATTTTCTATTTTGACTTTGCAAAGTCACATATTAGTTTAGAAATTTGGATAAAATACCTTAAAATAATTAAAATTAATAAAAAAACATATTTTACATTTTCTATGGTGGTTAATTAGACATTACATCATTATTAAAAAAATATGAATTCGTAAGACATATAAATAATCTAAAATGTATTTTTACAATTCAATGAAAAATAAATTATTTTAAAAAATTGTTGTAAATTATACATAACCAAATTTCATCACCCCAATTTCAAATATAATAATTATTTTATCATAATAATTCTATAATTATTATAATATACCAATTTATATATAAAAATTCTTAATTACTAAAAAATATTAGTTTTTAAATACAGTCATATTTTGGATGATTATAAAACTTTTCAAGGAAATTAACAATTATTTAATCATTTATATTTAAATAAGATATAATTGGAAGGATATTTCATTAAAACTAATATTATTCAAAAATAACTTAGTTTATTATAAAAATGTATACCTTTTATAAAAAAATAAAATTATGTTTTATTTCTGTCCAGAAATCAATTTATCAAATTCATCTAAATAAAAAAAATATTATAAAAACATGATCCTTAAAATAAAAGTGATGGAATAAAAATATTAATTATATAAATAAATAAAATTTTACATAACTAAGGTTTTGAAAGGTAACCCATTATAACACCCGTGTACACCCTAAGGGTAGGGTGTGTAATTTAACAGTCTCATGGGGTGGATTAACTAACATTGAATGAGTGGTAGTCACAATTAACTTAAACTTCTACAATATGTGATTTATTCAATCATCACTTGTTAAAACATTGATTTGGATTGGTTAATGGAAATCCATAATGATTCCACCTGTTGGATCGATAGTATGATAGATATTATATTGATTTTAGTATAAAACTATGATGTAGATACTCAATATACAAGAGGGGGTGAATTCTATACATTAAAAATCCTTAAAGAAATTTTGATTAAACCAAATTCACAACACCTCTAAATTATCATAACATTCTTGATTCTGGAAAACTTATTCCAGAAATAAAACTTAACAAAAGTTTACAACAACAAATATTCTACCTTAATGAATATAGAATATTATAAAATCAGAGTACATGTTTAAGGAAGTATAATATAGTTATCCTTTCCTTAAAAACCAAAAATACAGTGGAAAACAAAACTAAAACACTACAAGTAACAAGTAGTAACTCTTTTAACCCAAAGAGAAGGGTATCCAACAACCCTAGATAAAGGTCTCTTGATTTATACTGTCAAGAAAGTTTGTCTTACCCAAACCCAAGTAAGCACTCAATCCAAAGATCGGTATCTATCTTGCTATCCCCGCAAGCCCTCGATTTGTATAGAAATCGGAACCTCTGACTTCACAACCTAAAGTCTCTGATTTCAAGGAAATCGCACCTCCGCACAAAGAAAATATGGACGAAGTAACGTTTGAACAAGCTGTTCAAACATTCTGAATGAAGCCTGAGAGTTTATAAGAGCCCATCTCTCTAGAAATCACTTTAACAACATGTAAGAAATTTTTTCCAAAGTAAAGTTTAAAAAAGTTATGAGCTTGTTCAAATGAGCTCCTATTTATAGGACAACTCCAATGGTCGACTCCCTCCTCCAATGGTCATATTTCTCCTTGCATTTCGGAGGGACCTATACATGTGTCACTCAAACAACGATTAATTAGTAATTAAAATAACGACATCATTTTATAACAAGTGTAAGAAAAAAATGGTTACGTAACCAAAATCAAATATTCAGAACCCGAACTCTATAGAATTCTGGAGTCTGAATTTCAAGGAAATTTGGAATCTGGATTTAAAATGTTTGGAGTTAGAGTTCATGAGAATTTGGAGTCAGAACTTACAAAGTTCAGAGTCAGAATTCATGAGAATTTGGAGTCAGAACTTACAAAGTTCAGATTCAGAATTCATGAGAATTCGAATTCAGAACATACAAAGTTCAGAGTCAGAATTCATGAGAATTTGGAGTCAGAACATTCAAAGTTCGAAGTCGGAATTCAGAGAACTCGAAACATGAATTCAGATCCTAAAAATAGAATTTTCTTTATCTAAGTATTATATGATTCTGAGGTCATAGATATGAATCCAAATTTTTCATTTAGACATGATAATGAACAATGAAATACATTGTAAGGATGAATTTCCTTGATGAAAGAAATTTTCCTAATGAAAGCAATGCATAGGGTAAAATGAAATTTTCCGTAAGATAAGGTGTTTTCGAATTTTCAAAACAACAAGGAGTGGTAAATTCATAAGGAAACCTTATTAACTCAAGAATCTCCCCCATGTATGAAAGAATGGAAAAGTCATAAGGAAATCCTTATTGACTCAAAAATCTCCCCCTTTTTGGAAAGCACAAAAATCCTTTCGAAAAAGAATATAAGGACTTAGAAATTATTTTTCTAGACCTTGAAAATGAAACTTATCTCCCTTAATATATATTCAAGGATTAATATAACTAACCCCCCCACCCTTAGGCTTTAGAACTCTAAGGATCGTATTCTAGATTTCCGGATTGAAATTTTTTTATTATCTTGAGTACGAAAATCATTGTGATGAACACTACACCATAGATAAACTCCCCCTTAGGGATATATCTTATTTACTTAGTATTATTTTTCCTTTTCCCCCTTTGTGATTTTCAAAAAGAATTTGAAGAAATGGAAAAGAAATTTTAGTACCTGAAATATTAGTACAAAACATCCAAACAAAAACGAGCAACCAAAAATATTCATTAAGATATGAAGAATTTGTACAAGGAAAGAATACAAAAAAAATATCATATTGGATCTATTTTCTTTCCTTCTCCTTGGGAATAAATTTATTCACTATGGTTTTCGGCATTTTGAGTTCTTTATGGTCTTCCTCTACTTGATTTAGGAGTTGATCTTGATCCTCTGCTTTCTTCTCTAAAGCTTTGATCTTTTCTTCCTAAGATTTCAGAGCATCTGCCTAAACCTTCAACAACTCATCTGGCTTAATTAAATTCTCTTTAAACTAGATCTGAAGATCCCTTTACCCCTTCCAACTTTGAGAAATAGAATAAAACCTCCCATTTAGATCTTTTACTTCTTGAATCCAGGTATTCTGCTCAAGGGTTAGCTTTTCATCAAAGCTACTTCTGAGATCCTTGATTTTACCATATTCTATGTCAAAATCCTCCTTGACACCATCTTGAAACTCATCAAGTACTCTCAAATCCTCAACTATCTCCTTTAACCAACCATCCATTTTATTGTAGGATCTTTTGTGGGCATCGTAGTTGGTAAGGAAAGATTTTAAGTCTGCATCCAACTTGACACACTTTTCCATTACCAATGATACTGAATCCGGTTTTTGATTTATGCTATGTTAGAGCATCTAACATCTCAAGTCAATGATTGGGAAGATCGGAATGGTTCCATCCAACTTCTTCAAATATTGGACAATGAAATCATGTCCAAGTGAAGATGATTCCGAATCTGAGACTTTTCCTGGTGGGGGATCTTTATCTAGATCAATGAGATTCCTCTTTGATGTTCCACTAAAATATTTCTTCTTCACAACCGCTTTAGTGGGTGTATCAATAACAACTTGTTTACCCTTGTCAGTTCTCAGAATATCTTCCTCATCCGGAGAATCTTTTCCACTGTCCGATAGCTAAACAATTCTATCTTCATCTACTTTCTCCTTCTCAACTCCTGCTTCAGCATCTTCAGGTTGAATCAAATGATGATTATAACTTTATTCCTCAGAGATCTTATTCACTTCATCTTCATCTTTTTCATCTAACCCTGGAGTAGTAAGCTTTGAAGATTCGTCTTGAGAGGTCCGGATTGAAAACTTCTCAGATGCACTGTCCTTCACATGAAAGTATTCGACTTGCTTTATGAGTTCTTCTGTGTCACCACTGCTTTCTTCTTTTTATACTTCTTTCATAGCTTCCTTTTCTTCAAGAATATTTTCTTGTACTTTTTTCGGAGAGAGAAATTTCTTCTCCAGTGTCTCAGGTAAGGCCTCTACCAAGAAATATTTCCATACTGGAAAATTATTGAATGCTATTTTAGTAGCCTTGAAAATAGATTTAACAATATCAGCCTCTGACATATTCTTCTTTTTCTTCTTTTCCTTATCTTTCTTCTCAAGCTCATATGCTGTCTTTTCTTTTAAATCCTTAGCTTCTGTAGGATAAAATCCAAACTGTGGCTCTCTTTCCTTCCAATTTTTCTTATCTTCCCTCTACTTGGATATAACCTCATCTTGATAGGATTTGTTTTTCTTAGGCTATGGAGGTGTGGATTTGGTTCCTTTTGCCTCTGGGGTTTTACCTTCTACTACTACTTCATTCAACTTCCTCTTATTTCCTCCTTTTTCGATGGTTTAGGAACTTTTTGTTCCTTCGGAACAGCTTCAACTTCTTCCTCTGGTAAGTCATAGAGTTCTCTAGAATCATTAGAAAAATCAATATTCATTCTCTTCAATGTATCATCACTAACTAACATGACTTTGCAATTCCTCTTCTTGAAATTGAAAGGGATCTTGAAAGACTCAAGGCACAGAACTATTAACTTTGAAAGAAAGTCCGTATACATGATAATATGAGATTTCAAATATCCTTTCTTAATATTCTCAATCACAATGAGAATATTCTTCATCAAGTTGATCTTCCTCAGATTCAGCAAAAATTCTAAGATGTACATGTTTCTCTTCTTTAAGGTTTCATTATCCCCTTTTCTCAGAATGATAAAACCTTGCACCCATAATTCAAGGAACCGATTATTTGTTGACAAATGGGAAATCGTCGAATTCTTTAAATATGAAAGACCAAGACACTCCATAGCTTTCCCCTTGACAAAACTTCCTTGTACATCTGGCAATTTATGGGAATAGAATTCAAATTCCCCTTCATAAGACAACCCCACCAAGCTTGCAGCCTTGGTCTGTGAAAGGACATATTTTTTCCATAGCTTTTGAAAGAAAACTTACTCCTCTTTTCTTCTTAGAAGAATCTCATTGATTCATAAAATTCTAAAAGCATATCCGGATAAACTACATCTTGAGATCCTGGCATTTATATACAACCACTTTCCCATCCAATCAACCAGATGTTCTTGGATATAATGGAATCATACTTGGAAAAGAAATTTGGATGCACCAACCTCTCTCTATAAATATTCTACCCTGAAATTGACTTGACAGTTGACATCTATTGAGAAGTAACTTCCCCAGGAATTCATATTTGAGCAAGATTTGAGAGGTTCAGAATGGGCATTTGAAATGCGGACGAGCTTCAGCATGAAAAGGCTTGAAATCCAATGTGGGATAGCCCTTGGGGGTCCTGTATATAGGCGTTTGATGTGACGGTTGAACTTCCAAATTCAATCCAATGGTTGAGAAAACTTCTGATTAGATCTGAGGGTTGAAATGACAACCGCAAGGAAAACTTGGTAGAATTCGATCTTTTGAGGTTTTTTAATAAAAACATTCAGATATAAGGAAAATAGAGGCCAAAAAAATTAAACAGCAAATGAAAATACCATCAAGTAAAAGTTGATTATGAAAACTCATGAAAGGAAACATACCTTTTGTATTGCTAGGAAGATTATTTGTAATATGTAATATTCAACATGAAGGACTTTAGATTCCGAAAACAAATACGAAAAGAAAAACATCATTAAGAAAAAATTTTGATTATGAAAAACTTCATTAAGAAATTTTTGAGTGGAAAAATGAATACGAAAAATTTTTATTATGAAATATTTTGAAAAATATACTATAAAAAATTTCATTATGAAAAAATTTTAAAAACTGACTTCAAAAAATTTTCATCACGAAAATTTTTGAAAAACCGAATATGAAAATTTTTCGTTATGAAAAATTTCATCCAACTAACAAGAAAATGTACTCCCCCTATGAAAAGGAGTTTATTATTGTAGGAATATTTATTTCAACAAGAATTTAATAAGGAATATTACCTTATGGTTATCATTCCTAACTTCTATTTAGTGTATTCAAATCTATCAGGGGGTAAGGATTTTGTAAAAATATCATTAAGTTGATCTTGCATTCGGATAAATTGAAGAATGATAACTCCTTTTTGTGTGTGATCTCTAAGAAATTGATTCCTATTATCTATTTTTTTCATGAGAGTGATGTGCAGGGTTTTTACTTAGGGAAATGGCACTGGTATTATCACAAAAAACTTGTGTTTTGGTAAAACACATACCATAGTCTGTGAGTGTGTGTTGCATTCACAACACTTGAGCACAACAACTTCCAGCTGCTACATATTCAGCTTCAGCAGTGGAATGTGCTACTGAGTGATGCTTCTTGCATGACCAAGAAACTAATGAATCTCCGAAGAAATGACAAGTTTTGGATGTACTCTTTCTATCCATTCTACATCCACCAAAGTTATCATCCAAAAAAAATTATAATAAAATCATTTCCAGAAGTATAAAAGAGTCTTAAATCCATAGTTCCCTTTAAGTAGAGAAAAAATCTTTTCACTGCATTTAAATGATATTCCTTATGATTGGATTGATATCTTGCACATAAGTACACTGAAAACATTAAGTCTAGATGACTAGCTGTCAAGTAAAGTAAACTTCTTATCATACCTCTAAAAAATGTTTGATCTAATGGTTTCCCAGCTTCATCAAGATCATGTGTATTTGAGTTACCGAAAAGAGTACTTATAATCTTAATGTTGTCATATCCATACTTTCTAATAATATCTTTAATATAATTATGTTGGGATATAGAGTTTCATTATGGTTTTTGAGAAATTTGAAAACCATGGAAAAATGTTAACTCATCCATCATAATCATTTCAAACTCATATTTCATTAGATCCGCAAAGGAATCAATTAAAGATTGCTGAGTTGAACCAAATATAATGTCATCAACATAAATTTGAACAATCAAAACATTTTCCTTATCTTTATTTACAAAAAGGGTTGGATCTTCATTTCCCATAACATAATTATTTTGAAGCAAAAATCTTGTACGTCAATCATACCAAGCTCGAGGGGCTTTCTTAAGTCCATACAAAGCTTTGATAACTTGAAAAACATGATCAGGATGTTTTGTATCTTCAAAACCCAGATGTGTTTCAACAATAAAACTTTCTCCTGAACATAACCATTAAGGAAAGAACATTTCACATCCATTTGAAAAAGTTTTAAATTGAAGAATGCTGCAAAGGCAAGTAAGATACGAATAGATTCAAGTCTAGATATTGGAGCATAGGTTTCTTCATAGTCTATTCCCTCTCGTTAATTATAGCCTTTAGAAACTAACCTACCTTTATTTCTAACTATGATTCCATTTTAATCACACTTATTTATAAAGACCCATTTTTCTCTAATTACATAAGTTTCCTTAGGTCTTTAAACCACAGTCTAGACTTTACTCTTTTCGAATTCATTTAGCTCATCTTGCATAGCTTTTATCTAATCATCATCACCTAAAGCTTCATCAGTGCTTTTTGGTTATAATTGGGATAGAAATGCTAGATTTTATACTTCATTTCTTAAAGAACTTCTGGTACTCACAGGTTGATTCACATCACCAATGATACTATCACTGGGATGATTCTTTAGAAGTAGTTGATTTGGGTTTTTTAAAACCTGTTCATCAACATAGGGTAGGAAATATTCTGGGGTAAAAGCTTTAGAAATATTTTCTTGGGAATTTTCTTTATTAGAAAGATCTTCTAACAAAGGTTTATAATTAGTTTTTTAAAACACATCCGAAGATGTAGGTTGCGGTTGTTTAAAAACAAAAGGATCAGTTTAATCAAATTTAACATGCACAGTCTCTTCAACTATACAAGTGTTTTTATTGAAAACCCTATAAGCCTTAAAAGTTTTGGATTATCCTAAGAAACTTCCTTCATCAAATTTTGGTGCGAATTTGTGAAGATTATATTTAGTATTAATAATGAGTACCATGCAACCAAAAACCTTAAATTAGTAAAGTCAAGATTTTTTACCATTCCATAACTCATAAGAAGTTTAATTAAGAAAATGTCTAATCAAAAATAGATTTATAGTATAACAAGCAGTACTTATAGCTTCATCCCAAAACTTTTTGGCTACAGAATACTCACTCGACATGGTTCTCTTTATCTCTTGAAGAATTTTGTTTCTTCTTTCAACAACACCATTTTATTGAGGTGTTCTTGGTGCTGAGAAGTTATGATTAATGCCTTTTTTACTAGAAAAAGTTTCAAAATCAGAATTTTGAAATTCTTCTCCATGATCAGTATGAATATTTCTTTAAGGAAGGTTTTTCTCATTTTTAACTTGGGATCTAAAACTTATGAAATAAGAAAAAGCTTAGGATTTCTTTGCTAAAAAATAGACCCACATAAATCTAGTGTAATCATCAACTGAGACAAATACATAATATTTTCCTTCAATGCTTCCTGTTTGTGTTGGACCAAAAAGATCTGTATGCACTAACTATAATGCATCAGTAGTTGAGACTTCACCGATTGATTTAAAACTGGATTTATGTTTCTTACCATATTGACAAGGATCACAAACTTTTGAAGAATCAAATTTAAGCTCTGGTAGATCCTTAACTGGTCCTTTCGTGGAGAGTTTACATCAGTTCCTAAGGTTACATTCAACTAACCTTCTATTACATAACCATGAATGATCTTCCATTACACTAAGTCAAGGTAAGTCTTGGATCCTAAGGTCTTCTAAGTTTACTGTGTAAACATTCTATTTTCTATTCGAAAAAATAATAAACTCTTCCTTGGAATTGTGTACTAAGCACTTCTCATTCCAAAAATTCACAAGGTAACCTTCATCACATTATTGACTTATGATAATGAGATTGTTCTTAAGACCCTTGAAAAACAAAACATTTGAAATAAAAGTTTTTCCAAGAAGAATGATGATACCAATACAAATAATTTCTCTTTTAGCATTATCTCTGAATGTTACTTTTCCTCCTTTCATCTTGAAAATATTTTCAAAGAAGTTTTTGTTACCAGACATATGTCGGGAAAATCCACTATCCATGTACCAAGTATTTCTATTGGTACATTCTTTCTTTTCCTGAAAATAAGAAAGTTAGACTTTTGGTATCCAAATATCCCTGGATCCAGAATTGTTAGACAACAAATTTTTGGGTATCCACATTTGTTTAGAGAAATAAGCTTTATGAAACCCAGGAGACTGAACATTATTCAAAGATTAATTTTTCTTCTAATACCCACCACTTTGGCATTTTGTACAAAAAGGGGATCTATAAGGAATGGAATAATTGTTTTTAAAAATAGGAATTCGGTGAGTATAACCTACTCCAGTAGTACTTCCTTGAGGTTTGATTTGAGAATAAATCCTGTCAAAATTTTCCTTACCAAAGGTAAAGTTTGTAATAAGTTTCTTAAGGGAATATATATTGGATTTTAGTTTGATGAGTAAATTCCTATCATCAGGAACTATTTCCTTAGAGTAAGATTTTTCCCCAAAAACATTTATTTTTAAAATAACATTTTTAAGATCTTTAGAAAGTTTTTCCTTTTCAGAATTTACTTCCTTAATGACTTTATAAAGTTTTTCTAAAATCTCATCCTTATCTTTAAGATCTCTAGAGAGGTTTGAAATCTCTTTTGTAATAACTTCTTCTCTAGTATTTGCCTTGTCCAATTTCTTAGAAATTTTACAATTTTTCCTTCTAAAAATTTGGAAAATCTAGATACTTATTCATATGAAGGTATCTCTTCTTTATCTGAATATTAAGTATCTTCATTAGAAGTTATATCTACAGAATAGTAATTCTTTTCAAGAGATAAATTTGTTAAAGCCTCGACAGAGCGTACCTTGGCCATTAAACATGTATTAGGGAAAGAAGTGGTAGCCATGAATCCAATATTTTTCTATGGAGATGATTCATATTTCAAAATTTCACTTCCCAAAGAGTATCCACATCTAACACTCCAAGTATTGTTTTCTTAAGACTTTTCTTTTTCTTTGAGGTGGTAGAACTTCATCTTGTTTATTTCTGAATTCCATTCTTTCTTCTTCTTTATTTTTCAATAGAGGTATATCAAGTCTGATATGACATGTTCTTCTACATTCATAACAAGTAACTTATCCATATTTCTTCTATGTGTATTCTATCTTCTTGAATTTATTTTGATATTTCTTTTGAGCTAATATCTTGTTCATTCTCCAAGAAAGACTAGCTAATTCATTCTCAGACTTTTCTGTATCACGAGATTCTGACTAAATAGTAACTTTCCTTGACTTTGATCTAGTAACTATTTCTGGAGTTTAGGATTTCATATGTTTAGAAGTATTTGTAAAAGAAACTCCTCCATTCCCATTCTTCTTTTTGACATTATCTTCATCTCTCTTCATTCTAGTCTCATGCTGATGAAGAGTTACAAACAATTCATCTAAGGAAATCTAGGTAACTTTCCTGTTCTCATCAATTTATATCCTCTTGGACTCCCACTCATTTGGCATGATGTCTATGATTTTATCTACAATATCTTCATCAACCAAACCTTCTTCTCCCATAGACTGTAAGCTATTCATGATAGTCATGAACCTTTTCTGAACTTTTCTTATAGGTTCTCCATAAGAAAAGTTAAATCCATGGTATTCGGCTCTTAACATAGCTCTTCTTGTCTCTATAATTTTAAAAGTACCAAATTGTGTTACTTCATGTTTCTTCCAGATACTATTTGTAGCTTTACATAAATATATTTGACTCTATATGTTACTAGTCATGGAACATAGCAATATATTTCTAACATTGAAATTTTCATGATATTCTGATTTCTTCTGATTAGTAATAGTTCATAATTCCTTCTCAATAATTTTATAGTCCCCTATCATCATTAGTTAATTAGTTATCAACTCTAGTTTTAATAACAAAATTCTACATCCTATCTCTCCAGTACTCTTAATCATTTCCATCAAAAATGGGAGGTCTGGTAGGATTTAGATTATCTATAGAACCAACTTTTAAACCTACCATCTTAATGAAAATCATGGCACAAAAACTTATTAGTAATAATAGTTGGTAGACAAAAACAATATTCCTCCACAATAAAAATATAGAACTAGAGAATCTCTAACAAAAAATGAATCTGAACTTGTGAATCTGAAAAAATTATTCTGAAAATAAGAAAAAGATGAATTTTCTCCTAAATATAATCATTAGATTAATTTAGATTGAACCACAACTCTGAAGCCAATTGATAGATTGGATCAGGGTACAAGGTTGTCATCCTCTGATACCAAGTGTTGGATTGATAGTACGATAGATATGATACTGATTGTAATATCAAATTATGATGTAGATACTCAATATACAAGAGGGCGGGTGAATTGTATACTTTAAAAATTATTCATGAAATTTTGTATAAATGAGATTCACAACACCTCTAAATTCTATTAACTTTATTGATTATAGAAAAGTGATTCCGGAAATAAAACTTAACAAAAGTTTTCAACAGCTAAGATTCTACCATAAAGCATATAGAATTTTATAAAATCAGATTACAAGTTTAAGGAATTATAAGATAGTTATCCTTTCCTTAACAACAAAAAATATAGTGGAAAATAAAACTGAAACACTGCACGTAACAAGTAGTGACTCTTTTAACCCAAAGAGATGGGTATCCAGCAACCCGGGATAAGGGTTTCTTGATTTATACTTTCAAGAAAGTATGTCTTACCCAAACCTAGGTAAGCCCTCAATCCATAGATCGGTATCTATCTTGTTATCCCTACAATCCCTCGATTTGTAAGGAAATCAGCACCTCTGACTTCACAACCCGGAGTCTCTGATTTCAAGGAAATTACTCCTTTGCATAATGCAAATCTGGACAAAGAAAAGTTTGAACAAGCTGTTCAAACATTCTACATGAAGCTTGAGAGTTTATAAGAGCCTCCCTATCTAGAAATCACTTCAACAGCACATAATCAAAGTCATCCAAATTAATGTTTCAAAAAGTTATGAGCTCGTTCAAATGAGTTCTTATTTATAGGTACAACTCCAACGGTCGGCTCCCTCCTCCAACAGTCATATTTTTCCTCAAATTTCAGAGGGACCTGTACACGTGTCACTCAAACAATGGTTAGTTAGTAACTAAAATCATGAAATCATTTTATAACAATTTTACGCCAAAAAATGGTTACATAACCAAAATCAAATATTTTGAACATGAACTCTATAGAATTCTGCAGTCTGAATTTCAAGAAAATTTGGAATCTAGATTTACAATGTTCAGAGTCGGAGTTTATGAGAATTCAGAGTCAGAACTTACAAAGTTCAGAGTCATAATTCATAATAATTCAGAGTCATAACGTACAAAGCTCAAAGTCAGAATTCATGAGAATTCGGAGTTAGAACTTACAAAGTTCGGAGTCAGAATTCATGAGAATTCAGAGTCAAAATGTACAAAGCTTGGAGTCTGAATTCAAAGAACTCATTACCTGAATTCAGATCCTGAAAACAGAATTCTATTTATCTAAGTATTATATGATTCTGAGGTTTTATATATGAAACTAAATTTTACATTTTGACATGATAATGAACAATGAAAAACATAGTAAGGATGAATTTACTTTAGGAAGGAAATTTTCCTTGTGAAAGCAAAGCATATGGTAAAATGAAATTTTACATAAGCTAAGTTTTTTTTGATATTCAAAACAAGAAGTAATGGTAATGTCAAAAGTAAACCTTATTTACTCAATAATCTCCCACAATTATAAAGGAATGGAAAATGCATAAGGAAATCGTTATTGACTCAACACTACCTCCCTCCCAAGCTATGAAAAATGGGCTTCAAATTACATGAATCTAATAGTTGAGTCCATTGCTTCCCCTTTTATCATCAATTATCCATTTTTATTACAACTTATAGAAACTAATTATAATGGTCAAATTATCACCCATGGTAATTTTTTCCAACAATAAAATTTAGAAATTTTTATATTGACCAATGTCAATATCTGGCCAATAGTCATATAATTTTCAAATCACAATGCTTATATTTCTGTTTATACCTTATAAATACAATATCATTATTTCACTCTTTGTTAAATAAAAATCAACCTAAGTTATATTTTTATTTATTAACATGTTAATTGGATTACTAATATTTTGTTTCTTTTCAATGTATTGTATGTGGGGGTTATGATTCTCGTAGATTAGGGAAATCCAAATTTTCCTATTTTGGTTATTCTATATTATATTTTTGTCCACTTGTAATGTTATCCTTTTAATCGGTTTTATATCTGACTACTGTTATAACAAACCTGCTCTTTTATTACATAATTAAACATAATTTATTACAAAAACTTCACTTGATACAACATAGAAGATTGAGAGGAATAGTGTCTTTGGGGCTTTGGATCATTACATAACCATTTAAAACATGAAAAACAACATATTTATTGAAAACTTCCTTTACATGACCACTACATTTCCTCGTACTTAGAATTGCATGGGGTAACCTGAGGACATGCATAAAAGAGGGTGAGTTATAAATCCCAGTAAGGGAATAATCATGGAATAACATGAGGAATACAGTACATGTTAAAAAATAAGAATATCAATAGAGATCAAGAGAGGCATAAAAATAAAGTCATGATAAAGCATGATAGTCATAACATGGAAATGTGGCAACAACACAAAATATAGAATTAGCATGAGACAAGGCTCATTGCACATGGAGCATGTGTAAATCCTCATTATACTTGAAGCACGTGTAAAACCTCATTTCACTTGAATTAGCATGAGTCACCACCCATTGTACATGAAATATCATGACACTATACTTTAACCGAAGCATTGGATCACTATAAGGGAGCACCCTTCTTAAACCTTTCATTTCATGCATAAGTGTGCCACATGGATCATATAACATGGATTCATAAAACATCATCATTTATTCAATGATAAAGTACTGTGTAATTCATACATGAAACATTATAATCAATAAGTAAATGTTCATAAAGTTGAATCCCATTAATAGAGAAATGGGCATGGTATTCACTACACAATGGCATTTTCTTGGAAAATTGGTGCAATTTCGGCAGTGTAACGACGTGACGTAAGAATTAATAAAAATGGTTGTTGAGAGAGAAAGGGGTATCTAATCATATTTACCTTACATGGACATTAAGGGGGTCATATAGATACATGTACCAACAAATGTAATGGTAATCAGATTCATGATACAACAGAATAGCTTGAATGTAAATGAGAGAGAGAAATTCCTTTTGGAATTTCATCATAGTAACGGGTGTACATGTGAGGCATTTAATAAGAGAGAAATGGGTATCCCATCATTCAAACATTAATTGGGAAGTATGGGGAGGTCTGAAAACATACTGCTACATTTATAATCGAAATTAAAATGGCATAACAACATTAAGAAAATTGGACAAAAATGAGAATGGAAGAAAAAACCCTTACATGGAAGTGTGATTCCAAAGGCTTGAGAGAGGCTTGAGAGAGGATTCTTGAGAGCTTGGGACCATTGGGAGGATTATCGAGGGAGGAGGGAAGAGGTTGGACGAACTCCAAAGGCATTGAGTGAGGAGGAAGTTGGTGATTGGGTGGGTTTATATAGGAAAGGTGAGGGAGTTCTTTATTATTTAGGTTTGGGACACTCACATTAAACTAATCCAAACCAAAAAACATCCCATGGTTTTCGCCCATGGTTTTTGGAAAAGGGAATTGTAAAAAAATATTCTATAAGTCCAAATTTCTGACATCTTAAAGTAATTGGGTTGCTTATGTGGAGTTGATTCACACTCCCAAGGAAAACAATTTAAAAATACAAGATGTTTAATAAGTTTTGACAGGCCCATTAATGCATTGTAAAATAAGTCAAACAAACCCAAAATCACATTATTTTAATCATAAAACATATATTGGCTGAAAATAATTCTTATAGTATTTTATTACATCACTATAGGGTCATTATGATGTGATAAAACACATTATATATTTAAACGGTATTTAATTTTTACCCAAAAATTTGATTGTCTCAAATAATTATGAAAAATTCACAGTTGGATAATTTCGACATCCAAACTCCAGAAATAATATTCATTTTATCTAAAAAAATTCTAAATATGTTAATATTCACTTTTAAAATAATATCTGACATTTATCGAAAATTCATGGGTTTTGAGAAAAATGGCTTTCAAACCTTAATAAAAATTACAATTTCATTCATAAAATTATACAATAATTTATATTTAATAAATATTATTTTAATAATAATAATAATATTTTATTAAAATATTATTTAATTCACAAATCCATTAATTCGTCAAAATAGATTTCTTAGTTGAACATTAATTAAAAATACTATTTGTTCCTTAAAAACTATTTACAAGGTAACAATAATAAAATGAAAGTATATTAATTATTATATAAAAAATAATGTACATAACAATAGTACTAAGGTCTTGTTACATAACCCCTTATAACACCCTCGTAAGACCGAAGATTTAGGTGTGCGATGGTGATAGACTCTTAGGGTGGCTCGGATAACATTGCTCATGTGGTAATCTTTATCAACTTTCACTTCTCTCATAGGTGGTCCCACTCGAGCTTAAAATATTCAAGCTCAGCTTGGGCTTGGCCAAGAGTGAAGACCAATGATGAAACCTTCTTTCTGAGCTCTGACAAGTGGGCTTCATATGGGGAACGTTTACTGGATGATGCCATCGCTTCCTTTGTCTGAGTAAATTTGGATTTGATAAAACCCTATATTTTTACTAATCATGTGATCAATATTCAAGGGCTATATTAGCGATGGTCACAATTATTAAAATAAATCCAAAGAAATTAACATTTTATATAAACATTTTAAATAAATAGACATTTAATTTGATCAAGAGAGATTTCCATTAATGAACGTTTGGGTTGTTAAAATCTTCCCCCCTTAAGAAATTTTACCCTCAAAATATCCTTTTTCCACACTAAAATAGATGTGGATAACTATGCTTCATCATTACCTCTAATTCCCAAATCAATTATTAAAACTTTTGGTTTCTCTGCAACACCATGATGAGGGGAATTGTCTTATTTACAAGAACATTTTCTCTATGATCTATGATCTTCACTGGTTGCTCCTCATAAGAAAGATCATCATCTAACTGTACCACCTCTGAAGAAAGTACATGTGAAGGGTCCCATATGTACTTCCTTAAGAGGGATACATGAAAGAAATCATGTACATTGGTCATGGTAGGAGGAATTTCTATTCGATAGGCCACAGCCCCGACACGATCAAGAATATCGAAGGGGCCGATATACCTTGGACTTAACTTCACTTTCTTTCCAAACCTCATGACCTTATTCCACAGAGATATGCATAGAAATACCATGTCTCCAACTTTAAACTCAAGGTCTCATCAACAGCTATCTGCCTAAATCTTATGTCGACTCCAGGATGCCTTGAAATGTTGCTGAATGGTTTTCACCTTCTTAACCATTTCTTCGACCATTTCTTGTCCAAGCAGCTTACGCTCACCGACCTCATCCCAACATGCCGGTGTTCTGTACCTTTTACCATAAAGGGCTTCATATGTGGCCATTTTGATGCTCTAGTGGAAACTGTTATTATAAGAGAACTCAACCAGAGGAAGATGTTGATCCCATCATCCTTTAAATTCCATTGAGAATGCTCTCAACAAACCCTCAAGTGTTTGGATAGTCCACTCAGATTGGCCATCAGTTTGAGGATGATAGGTCGTACCGAATTTTAGTTCAGTATTAAGAGCTTGTTGAAGACTCTTCCAAAACATAGAGGTGAATCTTGGATCTCAATCGGACACAATATATAGTGGTACTCCATGAATCCTTACCACTTACCTGATATATATTTGTGCTAGTTGATATAATGATAAATCCTCTCAAATAGAAATGAAGTGTGCAGCTTTTTTAAGACAATCCACAATAACCCAGATTGCATTGTTGCCATTGGATGTCTTCGGAAGTCCAGTGACAAATTCCATGGTGATGTTCTCCAATTTCCATTCTGGTATGGGCGATGGTTGCATCATCCCTTTAGACTTCTGCCTCTCTGGCTTCACCTGCTAACACACTAGGCACTTTGATGTATATTTAACGATCTCCTTCTTCATATTATCCCACCAATAATTCTATTGGAGATCATTATATATCTTTGTGTTTCCTAGGTGAGTAGAGAAATTTGAACTATGTGCATCATCCAAAAGTTCCTTATTCAGCTCCGAACATGATAGAACACATAGTCTATTCCCAAATATCACAATTTATTCTTCAATAACATTAAACTCAGAGGATTTCATTTTTCCAATAGCTTCCACTTTTTCCTAAATTCCCACATCATCCTTTTGAGCATCCTTTAGCCTTTCAATAATTCATAGTTGATCAATCATTTGTGAAAGGATTAATGATGTTACCTTATTTATGATTCCCATGTCCATCTTCATTAGATCTAAGTAGATTGGATCCATTTCAATTCTCATCAATGATAGAATCGATGGGTCCTTTCTACTTAGGGAATATGCCACCTTGTTCGCTTTCCCAGGATAGTAATGGATTGACAAGTCATAGTCTTTGATCAGCTCTAACCATTTTCTTTAGTGCCTGTTCAACACTTTTTGTGTGAATATTTACTTGAGTCTTTTTTTGTCCATATATATTTCACACTTCTCCCCAAAGAGATAATTCTGCCAAATTTTCAAAGTGAAGATCATTACAGCCAACTCGAGTTCATGTGTTGGATAGTTCTATTCATGAACATTCAATTGCCTTAAAGAATAGGCAATGATTTTGTCATTTTTCATCAACACACATCCCCGACCCTTCATCGAAGCATCACTAAATACCACAAAAATTTCTCCACTTGTGGGTAAAGTGAGAACGGGTGCAGTGATAAGCCTCTTTTTCAACTCCTTGAAGTTTTGTTCACATTCATCACTCCATGAAAACTTTACTCCCTTCTGAGTTAACTTTTTAATAGGGTTAGACAATCGTTAGAATGTTCTCACACATTGTTGATAATATCTATCGAATCCCAAAAAGCTACAGATATTTGTTACCAATGTTGGCCTCGGCCATCTCGCAATTGCATCTATTTTGGAGGGATCCACAAATATCCCATTTCTTGTGATGATATGTCCCATGAATGAGACCTCCTTCAACTGAAACTCACACTTGTTGTACTTTGCATAGAGCTTCTCCTTCCACAAGGTCTCTAGTGTAGTTCTTAAATGCTCTTCATGATCCTCCTTGGTTTTGGTGTATATCATAATATCATCAATACAGACTACTAAAAATTTGTCAAGGTAATCTCTAAAGACTCTATTCATCGAGTCCATGATGATTACAGGAAAATTAGTGAGTCCTAAAGGTATTAATATGAATTCATAGTGCCCGTATCTTGTACAAAAAGCAGTCTTGGGGATATCTTCCTTCTTCACCATTACTTGATAATATTTTGACCGCAAATCCACCTTGGATAAGTATTGTGCTCCACGTAGCTAATCGAAAAATTCATTAATTCATGGGAGAGGATACTTTTTCTTTATCATGGTTTTGTTAAGCTCATGATAATTGATGAAAAGGGGAATTGACCCATCCCTCTTCTTGACGAAGATGACTGGTGCACCCCATGGTTAATCACTTGGGCATATAAACCCTTTTCCATATTCTCATGTAGTTATTTCTTCTACTCCTCAAACTCCACCACATCCATTCTACACAGAGTATTGGATATAGGCAACATCCCAAGAATAAGATCAATTGATAATTCAACATCACTTCTAGGAGGATGACTAGGAAATTCCTCAGGAAACACTTGAGTGAATTCCCTCGCACTAGGCATGTCTTCATGGATGGTTTCCTCCTTAGACTCAATCATCTAAGCCAGATATGTGTGCTCATAGGCTAGTAATCTCCATGATTGAGATTATGGAGATAAAGAAGGTTCATCTTCATCCTTGCACTTGTAATGAATTGGGGGTCGATTCTCCACAAGGAGAGTGATTTCCCTCTCACAGTAATTTATTTTGTCTCTATATAAGTAAAGCTAATCCAAGCCAAGGATTGCATCAAATTCCACCAGAGGAAGTATGACGAGGTTTGTCAGAAATTTCAATTCACATATTATGATAGAGGAGGAGTTATATTCATGGGATTCAATGATTTCCCCATTTGTTGTACTCACCGACATCTTCACTTCCATTATTTTTGGAGGTGTTTACAATTGTTCTACTAAACATTCAATATATAAAAGAATGCGTAGAACTTGAGTCAAAAATTATGTTTGATATTATTGAATGAATAACTAGTGTAGCTGTCACCACTTCGTTGTTAGGGTTCACTTCGGTAGTAGTGATGGAAAAATCTCTCCCTTGCTACCTTGGAGGTTGTTGGTTTCCTCTAAGGACCCTTAGATTAGGGAAATGATTTTCAAGATACCCTGGTTCTTTGCAATTTTAGAAATAAACCATGTGTTGAGGTTCGAACGGAGTGTTCCTCTCCTCTATCACATCCATGGGTCTTTCTTGCCAATAGTTAACAGCTAGGTTCCCTTCTCTTCCACAGCTAAATCATTTCCTTATACCCTTCAGTAAATTTCGAGGGTGCTTCTTTCCACACCTCTATCAAGTGGGGTTCTAGATCTACTGAGCACCGTTGGATTTATCCATCTGACCGCCAGAATTGAATGCCACCTTACGCTTCTTATCCCCATGATATTTTTGAGATTCTCTGATCTCCATTTTTCCCTTGAGGGAACATCAGAAAATTTCCACATAGCTGTTGAAATCATAGATCACCAACACTTTATGAAGGCCATGTTTCAGCACACCAAAGAAGTGGTCAACTGTGCATTCAGGGGTAACGAAAAATCCAGAATAGTATCATGCAAGCCTTGGGAAGTTTTCCTTGTAAGCTCCAATAGATTCTTCGTCTTTTTTCTTGAGGTCAAGGAAGTCCCTTTACATCTTAAATCGGAGGGGCGTAGAAAATATTTATCGAAAAACATATTCTGGATATCCTTTCATTCCAACGCCACGCCCTCCTCCTTAGGATTCATATTTTTGATCAACGTCCACCACTGATCAGCTTCACCCTCCATACGATAAGCAGCCAGGAGAACCTTCTCTTGTTCAGAACAATGAAGGATGGATAAGATCTTTTCAATGGATTTGATCCATTGTTCAGTTATTGAGGGATCAGATGATCTATTAAAATTAGGAGGCCTTTGTCTCATGAAGCTCTTGATAGTGACTTGTTCTTTCTTTGGGGGGGGGGGGTTGAATTTTCCTCTTGACCCATGTTTCTTTTCAAATCTTGAGTTAGTTGATAGAGAAGTGTGACAATGTTCGTGATTCCCACTCCCATTTGATTGGGCATATCATTAGTACAGTAATCATATTGATCTTCATGTCAGTTGTTAACCCGATTCCTCCTATTACCGTCCATTGGCTGTAATAAAATGAAATTTAGGAGTAACACATAATGTGTAATACAAATACAAAAATGATTACTTATAAATAACTTTTACTTCCTTAACATGTGAATTTATTGGCTTCAGCCTATGTTATCCATGATCTACTTTCTAACATATATTCGTAAGAAATTTTTTCCCTAATAATATTTCATACTAATCTTGAGAATTTACCAAATCATATCCCCCAAGAGTGTCCTAAAAGAGAGTGCATCAAGCCCCTTTGTCGTGTACTAATTCTCGTTCGAGTCTAGCTCAAAGCATTGTTTTCGGGTTTTACCCCTTGGATACTTCTGTGCCAGAGCCGCCTCTACCTGCTTGCATCCAGACAGGGATGTATTTTCTTGATAAACCACTTACTCAATACTCCCAAAAACATAAAGATGTTTTTATTATACTTAGTCTTGTCACTAAGGCTCTACTAGTATTTTCTAATCCTAATCCCAAAAATAACTAAACCTATCCTCTAATACCAACTATAACAACTATGCTCTTTTATTATACAATTATACATAATTTATTACATAAAATTCATTTGATACAACATAAAAGATAGAGAGGTCTAGTGTCTTTGGGTCTTAGGATCATTACATAACCACTTAAAACATGAAAAACAACATCTTTATTTAAAACTTCTTTTACATGACTACTACATTCCCTCGTACTTAGCATTGCATGGGATAACCTGAGGACATGCATAAAAAAGGGTGAGCTATAAAGCCCAGTAAGGGAATAATCATGTAATAACATGAGAAATACAATATATGTTATAAAATAGGAATATCAATAGATCAAAAGAAAAGCATAAACATAAATGGCGTGATAAAGCATGATAATCATAACACGGAAATGTGGCAACAACACATAATATTGAATTTTCATGAGCCAAGGCTCATTGCACAAAGAGCATGAGTAAATCCTCATTGCACATGAAGCATGAGTAAAACCTCATTACACATGAATTATCATGAGTCAACACCCATTACACATGATGTATAATGACACTATACTTTACCCAATGCATTGGAGTGCTATAAGGGCGCACCCTTCTTAAACATTTCATTTCATGCATAATTGTGCCACATGGATCACGTAACATGGATTCATAAAACACAATAATTTATTCTATGACAAAGGAATTTGGAATTCTTATATGAAAATTTATAATCAATATTTAAATTCTCATAAATATGAATACCCTTGATAGGTAAATGGGCATGGTATTCACTACACAATGGCATTGGCTTAGAAAATCGGTGCTATTCCGGCAGCGTAACGACGTGACGTAAGAATTCATAAAAATGATTGATGAGAGAGAATGGGGTGTCTCATAATATTTACATGACATGGACAGTAATTGTTTTATATAGATACATTTCCCAAAAATGGTAATGGAAATTAGATTCATGATACAAAAGAATTTCTTGAATGTAAATGAGGATAGAGAAATTCCTTTCAGAATTTAGGCATAGTAACTGGTGTACATGGGAGAAATTTAATGGGAGAGAAAGGGGTATCCCATCATTAAAACATAAATAGGGCATTATGGGGGTGATTTGAAACCATAGCCCAACATTTATAATCAAAATAAAAAGGGCATAACAACATTAAGAAAATTGGACAAAATGAGAAAGGAAGAAAAAACCCTTACATGGAAGTCTGCTTCCAAAGGCTTGAGAGAGGGTTGAGAGAGGATTCTTAGGATCATGGTGCACCTTTGGAGGATTCTAGAGAGATGATGGAATAGTTTGGAATAACTCCAAAGTCTTTGAGTAAGGAGGAAGTGGGAGATTGGGTGGGTTTATATAGGAAAGGTGAGGGAATTCTTTATTATTTAGGTTTGGGACCCTCACATTAATCTAATACAAACGAAAAACTAGCCCAAGGTTTTTGCCCATTGATTTTGGAAAAGGGATGGATAATAAAATATTTTATAATTCCAAAGTCCTAACTTCTTAAAATAATGGGTTTGATTATGAGGAGGTGAGTCACAATCCCAAGGAAAACAATTTAAAAAGACAAGATGTTTAATAAGTCTTGAAGGGTCCATTAATGCTTTGTAAAATAAGTCAAACAAACCCAAAATAATATTATTGTAATAGTAAAACATATATTGTCCGAAAATAAGGCTTATATTATTTTATTACATCACTATTGGGTCATTAGGATGTCATAAAACACATTATATATTTAAATGGTATTTAATTTTAACCCAAAAATTTGATTGTCTTAGAAAATTATGAAAAATTCACCATTGGATAATTTCGACATCCAGATTCCATAAATAATATTAATTTTATCTAAATAGTTTTCTAAATATTTTAATTTTTACTTTTAAAATAAAAACCGACATTTATCGAAAATTCATGGGTTTTGAAAAAAATGGCTTTCAAAACTTAATAAAAATTGCAATTACATTCAAAAAATTATACGATAATGTATATTTAATGAAAATTAATTTAATAATAATAATAATATTTTACTAAAATATTATTTAATTCAAAAATCCATTAATTCATCAAAATTTATTTTTTAGATGAACATTAACTAAAAATCCTATTTGTTCTTTAAAAACTATTTACAAGGTAAAAATAATAAAATGAAAGTATATACATTATTATATACAAAAATAATGTACATAACTATAGTACTATGTTCTTGTTACATAACCCCTTATAACACCATCATAAGACCGAAGAGTAAGGTGTGAGATGGTGAGAGACTCTTGGGGTGACTAGGATAACATTGCTCAGGGTGGTAATCTCTATCAACTACCACTTCCCTCATAAGCCATCCTGCTCGATATTAACATATTCAATCTCAGATTGCGATTGGTCAAGAGTGAAGCCTAAATACACAACCTCTTTTTTGAGATATGATAAATAGGCTTCGTATGGGGCATGTCACTGGATGAGGCGATCGCTTCCTTTGTCTGAGTAAATTTGGATTTGTTAAAACCCTATATTTGTACTAATCATGTCATCACTGTTCAACAAATATATTTGAAATGGTCATAATTCTTAATACAAAACAAAAGAAGTTGAAATTTTGTATAAATATTTTACATAAAGATATATTTAATTATATTAAGAGAGATTTCCATTAATTAATGTTTGGGTCGTTAAAAATGTAATGATCATTATTAATGAGATAATAGTTGGTTGAATTATATATATTTTTTAGGTGTATAATATTAAATAATATATAACACACGGTTATTAAAGAAACAAAATATCATTTATAAATCTTCATTTGTATGAAATAATTCATAAATTATTTAGGTTCGGAAGGTTTTACCATAGGCGAGCAATATACTAATATAAAAAATTCACCATACCTATAAGTAGTCACATAAAAAATATTACTATGACTTACCACCAAACCTATTGTTTTACACATACTAGGAAAATGTCAACTACGGTCTAGGTGAAAAATCTACAATCCCTCCCAAAGAAAACTCAAATACGAATATTATATTAGGGTTAAAACTATTATCACTTATACCAGTTCTTCACTTTAAATAAACTTAAATGATACTCATTTATTAAAAATTTAAATATTTGGAATAAGGGATTTAAATTAATAGTTTTAAAACAATCATAATAGTCACATTTTTTTACTTATATCTTATATCATTTTTTGAAAAATATATTATAATATACTTTTTAACAATTTAATTTTTTAAATAGTTTCAGTATTTGGATCTTTTAAAGAAAATGTAAATTTTCAACAAATAGACCAAAACTATGTCCAGTTTTTAATTATTTTTTTAATTACAGATGCCTCATAATAAGAGAACTCCCATTTATATAACAATATTTTATTTTATTTTAAGGTAATGGTTAAATAAGATTTCACTATAATTTTATATGTAATGTTGTTTAAGTAGCAATAGAAACATTAAATAATTATCTCATTAACATAAGCATACTTGCACGGGGTTAATTACCAAACCATAAGAATGGATAAGGAGACTATAATGGTCCAACCATTTAATTTAATATTTCTAAAACTCACATAATGGGTTTAATTAACAAGAACTATTCCACATCAACCTACATGGGTCTAGTTGACTATAAGGGTTATTTAGATTTATCACACACCCAAAAAAGACTCATTTTATAATAGTATTCCCCACCTGACGTTGTTGGGTCCATTTTTCAACTTGAAAATTTTATTCATGCAGATCTTCATGCCCAAAAGATTGATTTAAATGATAGTATAAAGGAAATTATTTTCTATAATAATTCCAATTTAACAAATATAAGTAAGCATCATGGTTCGGTTAGATGAACTATCATTTACAATTTATAATGTAACATTTTTTTATGTTACCAAAGACATTCATGTTCCTTTAACTGGGTTTTAACATTTTTTAGATTGAAGAATCCAATCTATATAACAGTTTAGTTATATGGGTTACTATTAACAAATTTAAAATGGCCCATAAACATTATAAATTGGACCATTTGTTACCATTTAATTGTAACTATATTTCAATTTTTAATTTCAATCCATAAAATGACTATACGATATGGTTTTATTATATGGTTTACCATTAAAAGATTTATAAAATTATTATACACATTATAAGTTGAAATATGGAATCCATTTAATCGAAACCATTACAGTTTCATCCTATACAGCCAATGGTTCATGGTTTAAACATTAAATAGTTGGTTGATTAAATAGAATTCAACTAATAATTATTTACGGTAAAAAAACCACATATATTTATTATTCCATTTTTCTGAATCAAACATATGTTATAATTATCACTATGATTTTTATCATAGGACATTTAATACAAGATATTATGGCATAAAATTTGACATGTCACTACATAACCTGGAAATATATAGGCATGGGACATACATCTAGGTATTCTAATAAAGTTCCTAATGCAGTTTAAAAATAGTAATGTTTTATAATTATAATGTAGGGTATACTAGTCATCACGCATCATGAAAACTATAATTAAATCTAAAATGCATCGAATATGTATGATATATCAATATCTACAGGAATAGAATAATACATAGAGAAATATTTCTATTCCATACTGGGGCATGTGAAAAAGAATCCCATGATTCAAAAACCAGTATTAGTAGAATAGACACGGAAGGAAAAATAATGATCAACTATAAAAAATAGCATGAACAACAGTCAAATATCCCAGAAAATTGATCTTTCCATAATACATGGTTTGGGTAATATTATACATAAGTTTTCCATCATGTATAGAAAAATTAATAGTCTCTTATCTACTATCCAAAATAGTAAAGAAAAAATGAAAAAATGAGCTCAAATACTAATTGAAGCATCCCAACCACGAATCCACATAAGACAGTGCCCTGATATGGTTGGCTATTGGGCCTCATGTGTGCCTCCCCATATGCCAGAGGATACTGACTAGCAGTGGGGGTGTCAAGGAGGTACAATAGGGATATTATACCCTCTATATCCGTAATAAATATTACATAAGTAGTAAGAAAAATAAAGTCAATGGAATGGAATAATGACTAATAATGAGTATTGAATGAATTTTGACATTGAATGAACATGACATGAAATAAAATACAATTGGTTATTTTAAAGACCGTAAATATCAATGTATATATTTTTTAATTTACAGGGAAATTCTAGGTCTTCATGACTCGTCCCCAGGGCCCGTTCCATGACTACCCCAAGCCCGCCTTATATAGGCCAGGTGTTGGCGACTAGAACCAAAGGCATATTCCCTAAAACAGCGAAGGAATTGCCATTACAACCTATAAAATCAAGCAACCAAGTACACAAAAAGATACGAACATGAGTAAACTAAATAGTAAAAAGAGTGTGTATAGTAAGTGAAAGGTTCTAGAAAACAAGCACAACTGGAAAGTAAAAGAAAACTGGAACGAACAAGTAAACTGAACATATCTTGTGAACACACGGCAAGGATCTTACCTAAAGGGTTGGTACAACTCTCGAACGGTCACCACTGTGGTATGACTTGTATAAGTTCTATCTCCAAGCTACCTCCAGTCCTGGTACCCTCATCCTCAGTCAGCGTTGTTTTTCATTTACCCAAACACAACAAGGTGTTGGCATAGCCCGTGCAAGGTTGAGTATAACAATACTCAGTAGGGACCTCAAGACCATCAAAGGTATCACAAAATCCACAAAGGATAAAACATAAATAATTTAAGAAATTGAAAACCCTTCTTAGGTATATTCCCATACATATACCTATGTTATCAAGTAAACCCATCACAACCCTAGTCCTAAACCATTATCCAAAGTAAAACTGTTCCACGATGTAAAGAATACCACGAAGGTAACCAAAAAAAAGGTATGTACCACATAGGTATGCCATATAGAAGAATACCATAATGGTATCACCATGAAGGTAAGTACCACAAAAGTATGCCACGTAGAAGAATACCAAAAATGTATCACCACGAAGGTAAGTATCACAAAGGTACACCACACAGAAGAATACCACCAAGGTATGACCACGAAGGTAAGTACCAAAAAGGTACGCCACACAGAATATTACCCCAAAGTTAATGATTCATCTCACGCCAGGTTTTACATAGGTTTGGTACTAAAGATGACTACATGTAACTACTGAATCATCTTACTCTATTAAGAGGCAGACCCACGTAGGATCTTAAATCATAAGACCCACATAGGATCCTATTATAGAACACCCACGTAGGATACTAGATTATTTTCATATAGATTCCTAGAGTGGATCCAAGTAAGACTCTTGAACACAAACCCATGTAGGATCCCAAACCATAGACCCACGTAGGATCCCAAAGGACAGAGCCAAATAGGATCCCTTTATCATATTACAGCCAGCTACCGGGTTCCTGCACTAAGCTCGCTTGATTCCAGAAGGTTCATGTACTCAAGCCCCAAGTCAATACTCCAACAACCAAAAATTCCCATGAAAAATTATCCCAAGGTACTATCACATAAAAGGGGTCTCAATGTGAGAGACTATGCGTCAATCGAACGCACGGTCAGTAAGTTATTTGCCTTTTAGTCCCGAGGGCCCTGTTGGATTCGTGTTTGATCCAACCCATCCATACCCAAAATTTATCCAAAACTAAAATGGGGTATACCAAAAAGACCATCTCAATCCAAGGTTTTTGGCACCACAGACGGTTCATTAAACGGACGCCCAAAGCTCACGATATGGTCGAAAGAACGAAAAGGGTCAAAGTTGGTCCGGGTCTTGTCCGACCTAGTCAGACCGACCTGGACTAGCCCGCGGTGTG
This sequence comes from Viscum album, assembly GCA_963277665.1. Classification (NCBI taxonomy): domain Eukaryota; kingdom Viridiplantae; phylum Streptophyta; class Magnoliopsida; order Santalales; family Viscaceae; genus Viscum; species Viscum album. The sequence continues at coordinate 760,868,713 of OY728119.1, read as the reverse complement.
GTGGCCCGATCATCATGTGGTTGTCCAATTGGTCATCCCTCCTCTTCCGTGTGGCGTAGTCACACACCTCGCCATCACCGGCGGTCAGCAGCAAGTCGGTCGCCCTTTCCTCGTCATCACGGCACAAGGTCACAGCTCTTCTCCTCCGGGCAGCGTAGAAGCGCGCCGCCACCCCTTCATGTGGTCTTCCGGCGCCCTTGCTCTATCGAGGCCGACAATCCGTGGCCTTTCTCTGGCAGCGCGGTTGCGCCACCGCAGTCTTTGTGGCTGGTCGTTCTTCTAGTCGCCACTCCCAAGTCCCACCGGTGCCAATCGCCGGCACCCATCACTGTCCTCCTCCATTGCGAAGATCGCATCAAAACCCCAAAGGTTGCGCAGAGGTCGAGCTATGTTCATTTGGCCCGCACCCTCTACATTAGAACAGTAATAAGTAGCTCATGTGGAGAGGTCAACATAAAATAAATTAAACGAAGGTAAATCAAAATCGCACCCCTACATCGAAGGTTCTGTTGGAGATCATCCGCAGTTGAAGACAGATTGGTGTTTATTGATCCCGAGTAAAGCCTCCTCCAACAACATCTCTTGTTTGACAATCATCCATTCTTTGTTTCCTCCTTAGTGAGAAATATTATTCCTAAAGAGGCTCCTCCAAGAACACCCTTTTCCAACGTTTCTCCCAAAAACCCAAGAGGTGAGATGCCAACTTAAATTAAAATATGATTATACAATTAATTTACATTGTCACAATAATTAAATGGATCAATTAAATGGCACTATTAATTAATTAAAGAGTTGGAACAATTAATTGGTGAATTCTAAGGGTCTTTCCCTACATTAATGAATGGTTCAAGTGGTCATCTCCATTGAATTTAAATTGGTAGGATTAAGGCTATTGTGGTCCCTACCTCTGTAAATAAAAAGGAGGATACCAAAAAAATAAAATGTTATATATATTTTTTTATATTCCTCCACAAAAAGTGAAAAACTAACTTCCACCCTCGACCTACTACTGTTGAGGTGAAGGTATCCTTATGTGAATATCAGCGTTGCGAGTTCAATGGTGTCCTCGTATTTCAATTCTGAGAACCGATTCAAAAGTTACAAAAAACCCCTCACACATTTACTGAATATACCCAAAAAAAAAGTTCAGAAATTCATTCTAGGCACACATGGCCTTGGAATACCGCACCGTCAATTTTCATTAACTCGTAAAATTCCCATATAATTAAAAAAAATTACATGGAAATTTTGGGTCTTTACATTCTCCCCACCTCAGGGCTTTGCATTCCCAAAATCCACATCACAAAAACTAGAAAAACAAGTGGGGGTACTGGGCATGAATCTGAGCTTCCTGCTCCCATGTGCTCTCTGGGAGGTTCTCATGCTTCCAATGTACACTCACCAAAGGTATAGATCACCCATGAATGACCCTCTCTTGTCGATACTCAATCTCCACTGGAACCTCTGTAAACTTCTCCCCATCATTTATGTCTAGCTCGTCGTGGTCCATGATGTGAGATGTTTTGTGAATGTATCTCCTCATCTGGGATACTTGGAAAACGTTATGCACCCAATGCAACTATGGTGGAATAGATAAGCGGTAAGCCACCTTACCAACTCTTTTGAAGACCTGAAAGGGTCTGAGGAACCTTGGATATAATTTGTTGCCCCGACCAAATCTCCAAAAACCTTATCAGGGTGAGACCTATAGGAAGACGTGGTCACCATCCTCAAATTCCAGAGGACTTTGTCTCCTATCAGTATAAGAATTCTGCCTACTTTGGGCAGTCTTCATCTGCTCCTTGATGATATGCACCTTCTCCATGGTATCCCATACCATCTCTGGTCCCATGAGTGTTGACTCCTCTGGGTCTATCCAGCACAAAGGCGATCTACAAGGTTGGTCATACAATGCCTCAGAAGGTGTCATCCCAATGGTGGAGTGATAGTTATGGTTGTATACGAACTACACTAATGGAAAGTGATCATCCCAGTTGCGACCAAAGTTGGGGAGGCAAGCATGCAGCATGTCCTCGAGGGTCTGAATGATCCGCTCAGTCTGGCCATCTGTTGGAGGATGGAAGGCATTTCTCAAATGAAGCGGCATCCTGAAAGACTCCTGAAACCCTTTCCAAAGCAAGTAATTGAAACATGCAACACGATCAGATAAAATCGTCGAGGGTACTTCATTTAACCGCATAGTCACCCACACATAGAGGCATCTCAAGATCTCTACTAAACCCTACTCTCTGATCAGTAGGAAGTGGGTCGACTTGGTGAGTCAGTCGACAATCACCCAGATTGAATCATGACCCTTGGATGTACATGGAAGTCCTGTCATGAATTCCATGGATATCTCATCCCACTTCTACTCTAGGACCTCTAAAGGATAAACTAATCCTGCTGGTACCTGATGCTCCACCTTCACTGGCTAACAAGTGAGGCACCAAGAGACAAACTATACTACTGTTTTCTTCATTCCTGGCCACCAGTGCTGTTGCCGGAGGTCCTAGTACATCTTCACCATTCCTGGATGTACCGCAAGAGGGGATGTGTGGAACTCCCTCAATTATTCCTCCCAAAGTGACAATGGTACCATGGTACATCCTCTAAAGAGGATGACATTCTCCCCACCTTAGGAAAATCCATATGGTGCCTATCCTATGGATATATGAGCACATAGAGCCTTGTAGTCAGTGTCCTCACACTGCAGCTCCTTGACTCATTGAAGAAGTGGGGGACTAACTGTAAGAGACTGTAGATCGACTGCTCTATCTTGATCCACAAACGATATCTACAAAACGGCCAGCTGCTCTATCACCTCACCTTATAGCTATATACGAGATATTCTGGTGAGTGCATCTACAACAACGTTCCCCTTCTCAAGAGTATTGAATATCTCTGAATCATAGTCCTGGAGTAACTCAATCCAAGGTTTCTACCTCAGGTTTTGGTTCTTCTAAGAGAAGATATACCTGAGACTCTTGTAATTAGATTAGACTATAAAACATTCTCCCATTATGTAATGTCACCACATCTTAAAGGCGAAGACCACTGTTGAAAACTCCAGGTTAGGGGTAGCGTAGTTCTACTCATTCTGTCTTAGTTTTCGAGAACTATATGTGATAACTGCTCACTCCTACATCAAGACACATTCGAGCCCAGTCCTTGATTCATCACTATAGACTATGTACCCAATGCCCTCCTCTAGTAGCCCCAATATGGGGGTACTATTCAGTCTCTACCTCATCTCTTGAAAACTATGCTGGCATCTCATCGACCACATGAATGGTTTCCCCTTTTTTGTCAACACTGATAAAGTTGTTTCATCTCTAGAGAAATCTGGCGCAAATCTCTGGTAGTATTCATCGAAACCCAGGAAACTTCGTACCTCTGTCACACTCTTGGGTGGCACCCAACCAAGTACCTCCTCAATCTTCACTACATCCACCGCAACTCCAACCTCTGAGATGACATGTCCTAGAAAGTGAACCTCTTGAATCCCAAACTAGAACTTCGAGAGATTATCATAAATCTGGTGCTCTCAAAGTGTGTCCAAAACTACCTGCAAATGATAGGCATGCTCCTCCTCAGTATCCTAGTAGATCAGAATGTCGTCAATGAAGACTACTACAAAGCGGTCAAGGTATGGATGAAAGATCGTGTTTATGAGTCCCATGAACACTGTTGGAGCATTTTTCACACCGAACGACATAACCAAAACTCATAATGGCTATACCGAAATCTGAAATATGTCTTCTTCGCATCCTTATCTCGCACATTGAGTTGATGATAGCCTGATCTGAGGTCTATCTTCAGGAACCACCTGGCTCCCTTCAGCTGATCAAAGAAGTCGTAAATCCTTGGGAGTTGTTATTGGTTCTTCATGGTCACCTGGTTCATGTGCTGATAGTCAACACCAAGTCTCAAGCTCCCATCCTCCATTGTGGGGAACAAAATCAGGGTGGCCTAAGGAGAAACACTAGGCCAGATAAACCACTTCTTCTGCAAGTCCTCTAGCTGTACCCGCAGATCACTAAGCTCTGCGGGAGCCATACGATGTGGTAGTTTATATTTCACTATCTTTATAGGGTACAAGTAAATGTAAAATTCCACCTATCTGCGAAGAGGTAGACCTAGAATATCATCAGAGCAGACATCATCATACTATTCCACCAATACACGATAGCTCGGACTCTCCATATAAACCGCTCTGAGGGTAAGACTAGCTAATTAATGAGAGATCGGTTGCACTCTCCTCCGGGTAAGTCCATCCTGGGATACAAAGTCTACATTATCACTAGTGAAGGTAAACCTAGTCCCATCAGTGGGGAAACACCGCACATTGCACCTAATACAGTCAATATGATCATGGAATGTGGATAACTAGTCCATGCCCAATATGATGTCGTAAGGCCTCAGCGCCGCTACTAGGAGATCTCAGCTATAGCTCTCACCTCCTAGAGTAAGCTCACACTACTAGAACCATTGTGTAATCATCGAATCCTCTCATGTATGACTCTATATCCATAAGGATTGATCCAATGATTCCATCGGAATCTTCAAGCACTAGCGGAGGTTAGTGTAAATAAAATACTGACCGACACCTGTGTCTATAAGTACTGCAGCTAAGGTGAAGTGGACACAGATCGTACCTCGTATCATCTCTGGAGTGCCATGGTCATAGGCCTCATCTCCCTGGAGCTGAGATCTCCCCTGTCCACCTGCTCCCTATGGTCGGGTTGGACCACCTGGTGGTGGTGTCGATGACACCCCAAATCGTCGCCCACCACCAGCTGCATAGCCAACTCCTCTGCCATGTCCGCCTGCTCCATGCGGACCTCCTCGGTCGGACCTCTATCTCTGCCTGGGCGGTCCTTTGATCATCTACTGATCATCTGTATGGCAGTTTGGGCAGTCACGATCCATGTGACCCTACCCACCACATGTGTAACACTATATACTCCTGATATGACTGGCTCTGTCTCTGGTGCCCCGCACAACTAACCCTGAATCCTGCGGTTGTCCACCTGTAGGTCTGGCCCTCTAGGACCTCTATGACATCTGTCTTCTACCAGATGCAAAAAACTTTGTTACGTGATACCTGGTGATGGTTCTCACTGCTAGCGACTGCTCAGCAAAAAAACTCTCTACTAAGAGGGATATCTCTAACACCTCCACCTACGTCGGGATGCTGAGAGATATCATCAAAGCCCTGATCTCCCTGCTGAGTCCTTGCTCGAAGGTCTGGTCCCTGAAGAATGGGTCATGAACCATATCAATGGAGTATTGTGAGTTGTATATGAACATCTTTGAGTACTAATCCATAGTCATGCTGCCCTGCTGAAGATTTAGAATCTCCTGTATGCACACTGCATGAAGGGTCGTTGTGACAAAATCTTCCCGAAACTGGCTCTCAAAGTCAACCTAGAGAAGTGTCACCTCGTCATGGACCTAGAGCATCAAGATCCACCATCTTCCTACTACTTCCTATAGAATACTGGTGGCCAGGATAACCATGAGATCAGATGGTGTCCCAACAAGTCAAAAGACTCTTACCATGGCCTCCAGCCAATTGTCAGCCGCTTATGGGTATGTCTCGCCCTGGAACCTCAGTGGCCTCTGGCGCTGGAACTCGTGCAACGTGCTCAAGCATCGTGCACCCTCTGCAACTGGTACTGGTGTCATTGTTTTCCCAATGGGTAATGATACCTCTGGTGCCTCCACCAGTGCCTCTTCTGATATAGGTCCCTGCACCGAGGCCTCATTGCTCAGTGGGCCATCATCATGTACTATACCCAGGACCCCATATTATTGTCTATGTGTAAGCATCCTAAAATAAATCAGGTGAACCATAGTCAATAAGTTATACCTAGTGAGATGACTCAAAATATCACAAAGAAAAGTTTTCGAAACACACACGCAATCAGTGTTTTTGTGAACATAGTTAGAAATCGAACGTCAGGGTCCTTGTGTATGGATACGTCGGCCGCCGCACCAACACTGGATTCCCTAAACTGATAACCACACTCACTAAACTAGACACTATTTCCTTTAAAAATATCAGAGTCCAATGTTCTATGGTAGAACCTACTACTCTAATGCCAATTTTTCATGACTTGTCCCCTAGGGCCTATGTTGTGATGACACCAAGCCCGTCTTCCATAGGCCAAGGGCCAGTGACTAACACCAAAGGCGTATTATCTAAAATTGGAAAGGTATTGCCTTTACAACCTATAAAATCATGCAACCAATCACATAGAAATATACTTAAAATAGTAAAATGAATAGTAAAATGAGAGTGTACAGTAAGTGAAAGGGGATAGAAAACAATTCCAACTATAAAGAACAAGAAACCTAGAAGGTACAAGTAAACTGAACAGCTCCTGTGAACACCTTCCAAGGATCCTACATGAAGGGTAAGTGCAGATCTCGAATGGTTTCTTAGACAATATGCCTCATCTAAGGTCCACCTCTGAGCTACCTTCGGTCCTGGGACCCTCATCCTCAGTCAGCACTTTCTGTCATCTGCACCAAACACAACGGGTTGCGGGGGTAGCCCGTGCAAAGGTGAGTATAACAATACTCAGTAGGGACCCCAAGACCGTCAAAGTTCTCCCAAAATCCACAAAGGATAAACCAAAAGGCTTGTAACCAAATGAAAACCCAAATTAGGTATGTGTCCATACATATGTCAATGTTATCAAGTAAGCCCATCTCAACACAAGTCCTAAACCCTTAGCCAAAGTACAACTATTCCACGAACGAAAGAATACCATGAAGGTAACCACCATGAAGGTAAGTACCACATAGGTATGCCACACATAACAATACCACAAAGGTATAACCATGAAGGTAAGTACCAAAAAGGTACGCCAAACAAAATAATACCATAAAAGAATCACCACGAAGGTAAGTACCAAAATGGTACGCCACACAGAAGAATACCACAAAGATATGACCATGAAGGTAAGTACCAAAAAGGTACACCACACAAAAGAATAACCCAAACGTAAAGATTCAGATCACACTAGGTATAACATAGGTTTGGTAGTAAAGATTATTAGATGTAACTAATGAATCTTCTCACTCTGTTAAAAGGTAGACCCACGTAGGATCCTAAATCATCAGACCCACGTAAGATCCTAGTATAGCAGACCCACATTGGATCCTAGAGTAGTCTCACGTGGATTCCTAGAGAATATCCAAGTGAGACTCTTAAACAAATACCCACGTAGGGTCCCAAAACATAGACCCACATAGGATCCCAAAGCACAGACCCACATAGGATCCCTTTTCATGTTACAGCCAGCTATAGGGTTCCCGTACTATGCTCGCTTGATTTTGGGAGGGTCTGCTCCTCAAGCCATAGGTCGATACTCCAACTACCAAAAAGTCCCAGGAAGATGTATCCCAAAGGACCGCCACATAAAAGGGGTCTCAATGTGATACACGGTGTATTAATCGGACGCCTGGTCTGTAAGTTATTGGCCTTTTAGTCCTGAGGGCCCCGTTGGATTCGTGTTCGATCCAACTCGGCCATACCCAACTTTATCCAAAACTCAAGTGAGGTACATCAGAAGGACCATCTCGATCTATTGTTTCTAGCACCATAGATGGTTCGTGAAATTGAAGCTCGAAGCCCATGATATGGCCGGAAGAATGAACAGGGTCGAAGTTGTTCTGGGTCCAGTCTGACCCAGACAGACCGACCCGACCCGACCCGGCCTCGTCCAACCTGACCTGGTTCTGGTTGACCCGGTTCCGACCCTGGGTCCGACCCGGCCAACTGGGCAACCCGTGGTGCGGCTACCCGTGGTGGCGGCCCTGTTGGCATGCTGCTAGCCGGTCGGGCAACCCACCTCTTCCACGTAGCGTGGTCGTGCGTCGTGCCATCACCGGTAGTCGGCTACCGTCACCTCACCGCCAGAGTACAAGGTCGTGTCTCTTCTTCGCACAGCAGCATAGAAGTATGATGTCGCCCCATCGCGTGGCTGGCCGCCGTCCTCATTCCACTACGGTCGACGGGTTGTCACACTTCACCGACGGCATGGTTGTGTCACTGCCGTCTTTGGGGCCAGCCATGGTGTCGGCCACCGCTCATGAGTCCCACCAGTGCCAATCTCCGACACGGGTCTCCATCCTCCTCCATCGCGAAGATCGTATCAAAACCACAGATGATACAGAGAGTTCGGGCCATTTTCATTTGGCCTGCACTCTCCACGTTAGAGAGATAGCAAGCGGCTCGTGTGAAGAGGTTCAACATAAAATAAATTTAAAGATGGTAAATCAAAATCACACCCCTACCTCAAAGGTTCCATTAAAAATAATCTTTGGTTGAAGAAATATTGGATTTTTTCAATCCTGAAGCAAGCCTCCTCCAATGACACCACTTGTTTGACGGTCCTACGTTTTTCGGTTCCTCATTGGTGAGAATAGTTCTTCCTAAATAGGCTCCTCCAAGAACACCATTTTCCAATGTTTCTCACAAAAACCCAAGTGGTGAAATGCCAACTTAAATTAAAATAGTTTTATACAATTAATTTATGTTGGCACAATAATTAAATATCTCAATTAAATGTAACTATTAATTAATTGTAGAGTTGGCACAATTAATTGGGGAATTCTAAGGGTCTTACCCCACATTAATGAAAGGTTCAGGTGGTCCCCACCATTGAATATAAATTGGGAGGATTAAAGCTCTTGTGGTCCTCACCTCTATAAATCAAAACAAGTTTTCAAGAAAAATAAAAATTTAAAACATTTTTATTCCTCTCTATTCTTCCACGAAAAGTGAAAAACTATCTTCTACCCTCGACCTACTGCGGTCAAGGTGAAGGTCTCCTTAAGAGAATATCAGCACTACGAGTTCAACGATGTCCTCATATTTCAATTCCAAGAACTGGTTTAAAAGTTACAAAAACCCACTCACACATTTACTGAACGTACTCGAAAAAAATGTTCAGAAATTGATTCTGGGAACACTGGACCTCAGAATCACGGGCCGTCAATTTTCGTGGACTCGTAAAATTCCCATATAATTAAAAATATTACATGGAAATTTTAGGTCTTTACAATTATACATTTTACATAGAAATGATGAATAAATAAATAAATTAATATTGTAGTAGCTATCTCCCAATAACATCATTAGTATAGACTTGTTCCTCTTCTCTTATAGACTATCCTATCCAAGAAGAATAATTGAAACAAAGTACAACCCAATAACATGATCCTTAAAACATTAGATATGTTCTGATACCTCAATGTATTGGAATCCCGAATAGGGTGTGGGATATACTCAACAGTCCACCACCAAAATTGTCTAATGCATAATCCATTCCATGAATATAAAATGACAGAGTGTTCATTTATATCAAAAGTAAAGTTTTTTCGTAATAATAAATTCAAAGAAGTCAATCTCAGGTACCTTGAGGTCATATAGCCGACTATACCTACAACAGCCTATGATGGGATATCTCTACACATGTCTCCTTAGTTATATATATTTATATATATATCAGTGGGTTTATTTGTTTTTTTATATATATAATCGATACATAAAATTTTATATATCAATATATTTAAATATTCCATTCTATTTTGGTACTATTCTATAACTCAGACGTCCCAATATAGTTTTTAGAGTGTCCTACACTATAAAGGACATCATGGTTATATTAGATTAATGAATGAATAAGGACAACCCATCCAACAGTCTCAAATAAATGTTAATAATAGTAAAATATTTCCATACAAAAACATTTCGTAATCCCAATCATATGAAACTTTATACAGAAATAACATATTTTATCATGCTCATGGATTTGACCAAGATTATCAATATCCTAATTGAGGGGGAGTGGGACACAATGCCTAACAACCTAGGTGATGTGATACACCATACCCATAATCGTAGAACTAGGGGTGTGAGAAATCATGCTCAACGGCACAAAACAAAGTCCATTGAGTTATAATTAAAATATATTTATTCCCAAATCCTATATGATCCCTTACCTTGACATTCAATAACGTGGAAAAAGGCATCGCTCAAGGTGAAATGGATCCTTTTTAGTATAATATACTTTCAAAAATTAAATAATTATCCATTCCATACAAAATTAGTTTACATCACTCATCCATTTTATCTTTAAATCCTAAGAGGGATTTTTCATCTAATAATAACTATTAATTCAATGAAAATAATTATTCCAATACTAAATATCACTATATAAATCATTATGAAATTTAATTTCTATTTATTAGAAAACACATCCCAAAATATGGTTTATTTGAAAACATGATATTTTCCAAAAAAAATCCAGACAATTCAATTCTAAACATATAAATTAATTGGAATACTTCAATAAACCCAAACAGTTTGATTTAGTAAGAAATCCAAACATTTATTGATCAATATAACATAACCCATTAATTTTCACTCAAAATGGGTGGTTTAATCAACAATAAAGAATATTTTTTATATGTGTTAATGAAAAAAACCCATGTAATGGGTGGTTCAATTTGATTTCATAACCTCTAAACTTCTATGGGGGTCCAAAACATATTACAAGTAATTCTATGAATTTAATTTACAGAATTTTCTAATTGATAAGTGACAGCTAGAAATCAAAAAAGTGTCCAATTGAAAAAATTATATAAAATAGAATAACATTAAGGGAAAATACAATAGAACACTTAACTCAAGCATAGAATTATTGACTCATCCAATATAGAGTCTTGAATGGAGTTACAAGAAGAAAAATTTAAAGAATCTTCATACACCTTGAGAATTTTTCAAATGAGATCGCACCAAAAAAGTGTGGAATAGGGGAAGAGAAACTACAGAAAGAAGGTAGATGAATTTATATCATTCCATTTCGATCCAACACACCCAATGACTAAGAAAAAGAGTTATTATGATGATAATTTTCTAAATCATAGGAGGTCAAGTAAAAGGGAGCTCGAGTATTAACCCTTCATGTCAATGAATCAGAATGAAAAGAGTTATAGGGAAAGAAAAAGGCCAAAGGGGAGAAATAGAAATTTATAGATGATTAAATATAAAAATGGTTTGTAAAGATGGTTTAGAAAAAAATATTCCAACTATGTTAGATTTAGATTACAAAGACACACCCTTCTTGGTTAGCTCACATGGTTTCAAAAATATGTGCCTTAATAGTGCGTAGCTACTAGTTTACTAGCACTGAGGGTAAGGGATATGCAGATAGTTTGGAAAAAATGCACATATCAAAAATGAATTCTGTAATAAATTGATGACCCTTAAAAAAACCATGAATGACCTCCTTCACTATTAAATCAAATATTAAAACATGTCCTACTGGACTGGACATATCCACACAGTTTCTTTTGGATGGATGGATAATTCAATAACAAATGTTGTCCCTTACGATACTTTCATGAACCTATATTCTTAGGCCCTAATGATCTCAAAACTAGTTTTATTTAATGTGACACATATAGGTCCTTAAAAAACATAAAGAATAAACACATTTAAGTACTACAACTATTAGAATTATATTTTGAGTCCTAGTTTAAGATTTGGCCCATCTACCAAACAAAAATTTCAAAACACTCAAAATTTCGACACAATTCAAAATGTGGCATTTTACACATACCAAAAATAAAATCCACATTCTTGAGGTAATAAAGAATTAACAAACATAACATGTAAATATGGATCTATTCTCGGTACATTTAATAGAATAAACCATCTGATGTAATAAAAAATTTACATGTTTTTAGAAAAAAAAAATAACAATATAATCATCATACAAGTTGTAATAATTCATATATATATATATATAAGTATAATATTGAATAATTCATCTAATACATGTGTGGTTTTAAGGTTTTTGGTCATTGAGTATGATGATAGAGTCTAAGAGTTAGTATTTTGGATGCTGGTCGACAGTTTAAATTGAAATTTTATTGTAGGACATGTTTCATATTGCAATTCTATGGTATTTCACCGTGACAAGGATCGGTGTGGGATTTTTTCCCAAAATTTTAGAGATACCTCATAATGAAATATTAAACCATGATATGGTGTCTTCTTTATAAGACTAAATTTTTTAGATGATAAAGGATCATGTTATAGTGGAGGATGCTTGTGAAATGATGATGTGTTGTTTGATATTAGAATTTTTTGCAACTGAATTAGGGGTTCACCAAAACCAAGATGATTACTGTGTGAATGTTCCTACATAAGGGTAATATCTTAGACAGTGTAAGATCAAATTTTTGGATTATGAAAGACACAAAACTATAATGTAAATAATTAAAAAATGGAACTCTGTGAATAAAATAGCTTGATGCATTGTAGAGACTACATATGTGTAACCATTGGTATTTGTAATATAAAGTTTCTTTGAAAGGGGATGATCATATCATGACCACTTTGTTTACACCATGATGGAATATCATGGAGATTAATAATATGCCTTCTCAATGGGGGTTATACCATTAAGTTTTTCTAAAAGAGAATTTTGTGTAGTGGGAAGCCTATGTTGTGAATATTGACTATAGGGGAGCTTTACACCAAAATAGAATGCCAATACCAAAGAGTATTGGGTATTATGTTTTTTCCTTGGATATGGTGTTCCAAAATGTCTAAAGGTATCAAACTGAAATGGTGTCCCTATTAGAAGAATTGTGTTATGAATATTATGTTTAAATAAATAGGGATCACAATAGGAAAAATAGAATAATCTGGAAATTTTTAGTAGTTGTTTTTAAAATTATAGTTAAATAATTTATAAATATCGAATTTAGTGTTGATTTTTAAAAACCCACCGATAAATTTTTGGTTTTCAATTTTTTTATTATATTTTGGCAGTAGTTTATCAAAAATGATGGGAAAATTTGATTTCTAATATTCCTTAATTAATTTTTTGTAGAGTTTTTCAGAAAGATCGGGGAATTAGCTGAGATTTCATAAAACGGACGGCTAAATTACTGGAAAAACATTAATTATTTAATATGTAAATATAATTTAACACTAATAATAATTATTTATTATTTATAATTATTTATTTTTTATTTAGAATTATTATATTTTAATTATTTGAAACATGAATTAATTCATTGATAATTTAAAAATCAATCACCAAAATCAAATAACCAAATTCTTTGACCTGGGTGTCAGTTTTAGTGTCACCACAGTTCTAGTGAAGATTATGAAATTATGTACAATGGAATCAAATAATAATTTTGTATTAATTATTATATTTTTTTCAATTTTATGAGAAGTTAAAAATCAAAAATCAACTTCAAAGGACCATAAATTTTGATCTTGGAGTACATTTGGGCTATGTGAGATATCTAATCGAATCATGTGAGGGTATAAATGCCAGTTTAAATTGGTGGAACCCTAGTGAATGTTTTTATGATGTTTAAAAAGGCTTAAAAGGCCTCAAAAACTACGTTGTTTATTTTGGAACAATAAATTTTGAAAGATCAATGCCATTTCAGCGTCATTTAATATTATCTTAATATGTTTCTTTCATGATTTTTTATTTCATTACATAGATTGGAATTCTTAATTATTATATTGTTTTGTAATTGTCGGTATTTTCAATCATTCTGTGGTTTATTATATATATATATATATATATATATATTCTTATGTATGTATATATATATTTCTATAAATTTTTTATATTTATTTACAACATTCAAATATTTACCAACATTTATTTAAGATTATACATAATTATATATATGGATGGATATTAATATGTATTTGTTCATATATTTCTATATCTAATTACAATTATAAATAATTTTATGTATTTATATTCATTTATTTTTCTACGTTATGTCAGGATATATATGTGTGTGTGTGTGTGTGTTAACATTAATATATAACTATATATGTATGTGCTTTTTTATATATTTAAGTAATAAAAATGTTTTTTCATATATACTTATGGAAATTTCATTATATGTTTACATATTTATATTTATTCGGTTGTTTATGTGTCCTTGTTCTTATATTTATATACATTTATGTTAATTTATTTTTATTTATATATTTTAAAAAGATGTATATAACTATATTTATATATATGTATATATAATTATATATATATATATATATATAATTATGGTTTGACACTTATTAATTATTATTTATTTATTTATTATTCATTGTAATTTATTGTTAATTTATTTCATACTAATTTATTATATATTATTTTATTATTAATTATTCATTATTATTAAATAACTATTTGTTTATTTAAAATTAAATTAAAAATTATTATCTTTCAATTTATATTATTTATAATAGATTATTAATTTATTATTAATTAGTATTTATTCATTTATTAATTACATACTATTTATATTTATATTTATTTATTTATTAAATATACTAATTATTTATAATATATTGACTTATTATTTATTTACTAATTATTATTTATATATTGATTTATTCTTTCTTATTATTTTATTATTTATTTTACTACTAATTTATTATCAAATTTTTTTATATATCTAATTTTAATTTATTTTCCAGTTTTTTATTATTTTGTTATTAATATGTTATTAACATATTATTATTTACTTACTAGTTACTTATTTTCCAAATATTAATGAATTAATAGTTATTTATTATTTAGTATTAATTAAATATTTATTTTTTATATTTTTATCATACATTGATTTATTAATTATTATTATTTCTTATTTATTAATTATTTACTAAAATTTATTTATTTGTTTAGAATTTATTCCTTGTATATTTAGTATCAATTCATTATTAATTAATTATTTTTAAATTAAATATATCTAAATTACTTATTATTATTTTTTATATATTTATTTTTTCTTTTTAATAATTTTCAATTTTAATTTATTTTTTATTAGAAATTTGTTCTTCATTTTGTATTTATTAATTATAAATTATTTATTTTGAATTTATTAGTTTTGTATTGTTTTATATTTTTAATTTTTTTATTATTCATTTTTATTTTTATTAATGTTTGTTTATTTATATATATGTATGTATATATATAAGTACATTAAATGTTGCTTACTCGCCACATGATGAGCTTATTGGAGTAATAAATTATTTACACAGTAATCAAGAGGTATGAGATTCAAATCTCACCAAACATATATATTTGATGATATTCTTCATGTCAGACATGACATATGCATACATGCTTTGATAACTAGTAAATAATATATTGTATATAATTTTGAAATAAACGAATGATTAATTAATTAAGTACATAAAACAAAAAGAATTAACAAATTAAGATATTAAAAAATCCATGCTAAACACCGACGTTAAAATATATGCAATGTTTTTAAAAATAGTTGTAAACTATTTCATTAAACCGTATTTTGAGTCTGTTTTGGATAAATTCTACTACATGATAAAACATAACTACCAAATGATGTTTTAGCATAGTGTAAGCTCTTTGATTTGAATACATGTTTTTTAAATTAAATGTTTTAAATTTTAAAATAATAAGATTGGAGGCTCCACTCTTTCATAATAGTTGTTGTGATCATAGACCTCTTGCCATTTTTCCTCTTTCATGTTTGAAACTTCTTTCTTTGTGGTCGAATTTGACTATTTTTCATTCTAATTTATATCTATAGATTTTTATATCAATCATCATCAATATATTTCCTATTTCTTCATATATTTTAATGAATTTCGTTGTCGGTTCCTTAATTTATGTGTTTAACATGATTTTAAAGAAAACATAAATTGAATCTGATTCATCTAGATATATTTAATGAGTGGACATATAAAGGATCGAGGTTAGGGTCCCCTAAAAATTCTTTATTATTATCTATTGTTTCATGAAAACATGGTATATAGTCTCATCTCACATGGGTAATAGAACTTATATAAAATTTATTTGTTTCCTTTAATCTATATGTGTTGTGAAAGAACCTACAGACCACTAATAGACCCTCATATTTTTATTCATGATTCCAAAACCACATACGGTCAAAGGATTTAATTAAATTATTTAATTTTTTTCTCATGACCAAAAGGGACTTCTTAAATAATATTTAATGATGTCTAAGATCATATTTAGGTTCATTTATCCTCCCTAGATATATGATATGTGTATAAACAAGGATGGTTAACATGATTCTATATAGTGTATGTTTTTTCTTTACTTTTGAGAAATTTAGTTCTAAGGGTTGAATCTTTTTACTTTTTATGTTAAATTGATTAATTCCCTAGCCACTGAGGGCCATGGGTGAAAATTAACATCAAATAAATTATAAATTTTACCACAATATATATTTATCCATGGATTAAAATAAAATATAAGACATAAAATAGGAACTCTTAGCTTCACTTGAGTGGGATATGTGTAAATTATATATAATCAATGTGAGGATTGCCTTTGTGAAGTATTAGTGATATCATGTTAGCCTTTTGTCTCATAAGACAAGTGTAAGGAGTGTGTCCCCCCTTCCCTATTATATATCGTGGTAACTATGTGGGTTATACTATTATTATGTATATAGATATAGGTTTAGAATTATAGGTCTAAACTTACCTAGAATTAATGTTAGTTATATTTAACCCCAACCCTGTTTTATTTTCATCAATAGATTTATTAATATTATAGTTATATCTTGATGTGTTTGTTTTTATGTTATGGGTAATTTTTCCCAGTTGTATAGTTAATGTTGTGAGGTAGATGTTATGGACCTTTTTGTATATTTTTATGTGAGGGGTGATATTACCATTAAGTCTACTATTATAATATCATGAGAAAATATTCCACTTGTGTGGATGCAACCTATTATGTGGGATAACTAACACAGGGGGTTGAAGATCTATATGGTGTGCAAGATAATTCACGTTCACCTCAAATATTTGATATATTACATTTCTCCATGATATTAATCATTACCCATGGAAGTTGTAAAAATGACCCTTCTTGAGATACTTCAATAAAAGGGATGTGATTCTCATACGAGTGGATGTTTATGAAATGTGATTTCCTTCCATTTATTTTGTAGATCATTACTATGGATTTCATTCCCATGTATATATTTTTAAAGATAGGGTAAATATGTCAATTATGTGATGTTCTCATAACATATGACACTATATCCATTATTGTGGGATATAACCCCTACCAGGATAGGGAAGTTAATGCATGAATTTATTTTATTATGATGATCATTGTATTAACATCCCAATTAAAGTGAAAATGGAAATAATGTGGGATTTATTGATAATTATTATTTTCTCCAATAAGTGGGATATATTTTCTATTCAGTGAAACTTCCATCAAAGGGTACAAGACACTCCGTATTTTAATCTCAATAATTTTTTATTTTGTTTGGAAGTGGGATATACTACCAACGTAGTGATACTCCCATGGATATGGACAAGATTTCTGAAATGTGATACCCAAAAATTAATTATTTCCATTCGCTTTGGGATGTTCTTCTAATGATCTTATTCTTAAAATGAATGGAATGACATTACAATATGAGATTGGATGTTATGGGATGTGACTCCCTCTCTTAAAAATTGCTATGTGGTACCCTCTAAGGTTGATGTTTGTTTTTATATACATTATTCAATATCTTTTGGATATATTCAGCATGTGATGCCAACTTTTATGTAATTTATACCGATGTTATAGAGATTCATTTCCAATGTGTTGGGTTTTTTAATATGACTATTGTAGGTATTCACATTTGATAATTGTTTGAATTTGTTAACTAGTGTATTGGTATGTGATATGTGTAGATACACCTCAACACTATCTAAAGTATGTATTCTTCACCCCAAGTAACTATGTATCATTCATGGGATGGATATAGATATTATCAATATTATTATTTCCTTTTTAAATTTATTTTTGGGAAATTCACATTGTATACTCACCATAATATATTGGATATGTTTAAGAAACCATTGTTGGAGGCCTATTGAGTTGAAATTATACCATTCTTGGGTGAACATTTCACATTCGCACCCGAGTAGCCCTCTTGATTGCAGTTATTGGTATCATAAGAGACCTCCATTTGATAGATAAGTAGTATATATTGACATGTACTGGGACATAGAACCAAAAATTGAATTATGACTAGTTTTGATGTTATATCCTGTAGTTTTCATGGTTTCGAAGTTTTTAGTATGTGATATTTCCCTAAGAGGTCATCTGTTTCTATATATTACTATATTCAATGACTGTTAATCTTTTGGTTATAGCATGGGGAAAATAATTTGAATATTGATGGAATGTTGCTGTATTTTCTTCTATTATCATTTTTACTAATCTGGCTAATAATTATATTACATTAGATAGAATTTTTTGAAAACATGAATTTAGAAGGTATAATCTCCTTACATATTACATATATCATAATCATAGGTTGGTACCCTATAGCATATGGCATTTCAAAATTGTTGTTTTTGGCACTCAGTTTGGTTACAATAAGTGTAAAATGGGCTGGTATGCTAAAAGTTGTATTAGATCCCCAGTTTACTTTATCTTACAATTTTTGGTATGGTAGAAAGGGATTGGTCCTTTTAGAAAATGGGATTAATGTCACCTCCTAGGCCTGACAAACACTTTCATGTGTAGAAATAAAATATATCAGGTAATTGGGGTTGTTATGTTTTACATTCATTGTTATAGTATAGATATTTTAATTTCTTTAAGGATGATTTTCTTGGGTTTTTATTTATCAATATATATATATATATATATTTGGGTTTTCATAGGAATTTATCCATCCATAATCATGTTTGATTTAAATAATTTTAAGAAAAGAAATTAGATTGACAACATTAGTTATAACATGGGGTGTGGATATTTAAATTATCTACAAAAACATATAAAGGGTTTTAATATAAAAATTTACTGTTTAGTTACACAAAACATGGCTTATATATTGACTGTATTATAATTTTTTAGGTAATTGATTACATAAATCATTAATGTATTTAATAAATTTACCTAGAGTTGTTAGGTTAGGATAGGGTTTTCCCCTAGTGACATGATACCCTTATATTAAAGGGTGATTATGGAGTAATGGGATATATTTCCTACCAATGGTATGGTTCTTTCATGAATCATAAAATCAATGACATACTTTTTCCAAAATGTTTAAGAATAGTGTGCACACTAGATTTGAACTCACTAAGAGACAACTCATAGACACTGATTTTTTATTACCTCTATTAAAAAATTAAAATTTACTACTAAATAAAAACCTAAACAATGAGGTTATTAGATAATGATTATTATATATAAATATATTTGGACTATAAATATAGACAAATTATAACCAAAACCAAAATAGGATACTAAAATATGAGCTTTTTTATTAAGGATTACCCAATGATCTTATCTTGACTCTTTTAATTATATTTTTCAGTATTCAATCCAATGTTGTGATCAAGAACTGTCACATTACAACCCCCAATTTAATGTTATTTCCCCATATCGAGGATTCTACAAGTGGGGTAGTGCTCACTTAGAAAATTCATAGGGTGCCTCTTCTCCACATATAATTATATTTACCCAACTAAATCATATGAAATGTTGTAATGACAGAGGGGGAAAATAGAAAAGGTCAAAAAAAATAAGTAAACATTAAGGAAAAGGGAGAAACTAGAAAACCTAATATATTGAAATAATTTCAAAATCATAGAATAAAATTGATGAATTCATTAATATGAGAAAATTAAATGGAAAAAACTCCATTGATCTTCATTGAGGGTATTTCTACACAACAATTGAGATATGTGGAACATGTTATAGGAAACACAAAATAGAAAAATTAATGAAATGATAACGAGGAAACAATAATATATATTATAATTATAGAATTCTAGTATAATAGAAAAATAACTTCATGTAAATTTAAAATGGCTAATCACTTGAATAAAAAAAGAGGTACACATTTATAAGGAATAGGGGTGAATAATTTTCACTCCATTTATTTCCTCGAATGTATAGTCTATTATTGGAAAAATAAATGGTAAATTATTATAAAGCATTGTTTAATTTTTTTTCTATAAGTACTATACATTTTCTCATAAAATTTATTCTACCTTACATATGAGTTGTAATGTTTTCCATAATTACCCAAGACAACTTTTCTAGTCAGGAAAACTATTTGAATTCTCATGATTCAATTTACCATGAAGGTATATCATTGAATATTGTTGTAAATTCAGAAACAATGTTTTATTAATATGTTCCTCAATGTATACTCTATCTTAATGTTTAATTTTATCTCTCTTTGACAGGTCTATTTTTATATATGGGACTAGTATTAAAATACAAAACAACTATGTACACACTTCTAGGATCATCTTTCATGATTTGTTTAGACCTCAAATTATTGGATTCAAAAGCTATTCTAGTTTTGTTAAATGTATTCCATAAATAATTTAATCCTACAAAAAAAATTTATAATTTTTACTAGTTTAAGAAATGTTTTAAAAATATTATATAAATATTAAAAAATTTATAATTTTTAAAAAAACAAAAAATGTTTTTTTATAACCTAAAAATGTGTCCATGTCTCTTAAAATAAATGTTTATAACAATTTAAAACACTCAATAACATAATAAAATAGGTTTAAATATTTACTTCATCAAACCCTTATTAATTTTTCATTTATGTTAGGGTGAGATGATACATATTTCTTGGTAAGCTCCATTGATGTTCTTATGGGTGTGATATTGATCCTTTTGGGGGTTTTCTAGTTTGTGAGTTCTTAGTGAGGATTACAAAGAGATGCTGGAAGGGTATGGTCATAACTATATTATAATGGTAAATATAAAAATAGGGTAGATTCACATGAGTTACCTTAGGTATTTAGGACTTGAGCATGAAAGAGTTCATTATAGGTTTTATTCTTCATGTGATATGTCTTATAGACATTTTTGGAAAGCCTAGTATTGATTTTCTAGACCAGGATCATGGTTTGGTAATTTTTACACATACGGAATATTGTTTTTCATTCTTATTTTGAGGATTGGATTTGATGATGTGTGGGTTTCCCAAGAGAGGTGATACCCACACATGTATATTCCTTCTAATAATAATAATTGGTAGGTTTATTTTCTAATATTTTTGGTATAAGTGACATGTGAGAAATGTGATAATACATTTTAGATTAGTATAATGGATTATTTGTGGCATAATATTATGTAAGTGAGGGTAATTATCAATCTAGTGATATAACAATTGTAAATGTGAGCCATGGTTAGTAACCTTCTAGGCTAGTGAGCCCAATACTATTGATATGCAACTATAAATGAAGATATTTAGGTTATTGTAAGGATATAACTAGGATGTGTTCTTTGGTAGTGTTCTATTTTTATTAACCATATTAATTATGTGACACATTATAAATATATCCTTATAACTCCTCCCTCTATTTTGGTTTTGGAGGTGGTTGTTCATACTATGTCCATGGCCTTACGACGTATTTGGTATAATCTTGGACTATATGTGGTGTTATTAGTTTTTTATAGTCATGATTTTCTTTGAATGTAATGTGATATTTAGAAAATAGTTGATTTTAAAAACTGCATTGGTTAGGGATAATGAATATGTATGTCGTATGAATCCTAATGTTATACCAACACTGCCTTATCGGTGGATAGATATTCCTTTCAATGATTTATTAGTATATAGATAGGCCTCTACTAATGTATATTTATTCTATTGAGACCTATTTAGTTTATAGAACACTTTGGGATTATGTAAATTATGATGAGGTTTATAAATATTTAACTTATCCAGTATCTTGTTGAAAATTCTGGGGAATTCACTGATCTTGTGGGTGATTGCCTATTGATTTTGATCATCTATGAGTTAGAGATTGAAATGTGTGAGGCCCATTTTATTATCTTGGGGAATTGACCATTAATATTATTTTTTCACTTACCAATGAAGTCGAATTAGATATCTCATCTTGTATGATATGGTATGCGCTGATACGACTGATGTATTTTATTTGATATCATGGATTTGAGTTACATATCTTGGTTAATATTATTTTTCAATGTTCCTCTAATATATTTTTTTGGTATTTTGGAAACCAATAAATAATGAGGCTACTTTGGGAGCGGGATGGAGTCTATTTTGGAATAGAATAAGGGATTCATGTTGGATTAAAGGAGGTTGTTAGTTTTTATGTAATGGACACCAAGAACACATTAATAGTCATAGATTTTTGGTATTTTTGGATAGAGGTTTTGTGGATCACTATATTGACATTGGAAATATAGTGAGGTTCTTTGGATTATATTGTCTAGATGTAACCATCACAGTAGTATGATTATCAACATTTATATAATTATATAATATGGATTTTTTGGTATGTATTACTAATGATGTGGTCAAATATATAGTAAATATAAACCATTGATAATGTTTTATTCAAACCATTGATTGAGTGGGGTGTGTTAAGTATTAGTAGTGACATGTATGGTGGACCAAGTTCAATAGTTGAAAGGTTTATACAACAAAACTAGTATAAAATTCTCCTATATATATATATGAATCTATTAGATGAGAGAGAACCAAATTCTATTACCTAAATTTGGCAATGAAAATGTACAATTCCACTGAAGACAAACTGATGTCAATTAGAAAATATGACTTGTGGGAGGACTAAATTCATATATTTCAAAACTCGTGATGTGTATAGTTCCTAGTCTAATAGTGTGCAGTTTTTTTTTCAAGTTATAAAATAGTGGGGTGGGGACATAATTGTTTTGGAGGTGATCAGCTGTGAAGTTAAATTTTAGGTGCTATGTTTTATAATACTGATAAAAAATATTTTTTTATAACATTAATCATTTAGGAATCCAAGGGTGTCATTGATTACAGGAAATTAATGAGAACTTGCTTCATTTCATGTAAAATCAGGTGAAATTTCTTCGATAAGAATCTACGCACATCATTCAGGTGAATACTAATTCTAATGGTGTGCTAGAGAAAAAGGAATCTAGGGTGTTGTGCATTTGTTTTTTGTAAATATGGTGTTGTAATGATAAAATTCATCAATTGATAATAATTCTAACTGATCAATGTGTTCTTGTGATAAATGTGGTTTGTGGCAGTTAACATGGAGACTTATCGGGGATAATATGTGTTATAATGGAGAGTTTGTAACACAACTTATATTTTAAATTTTCGAATTGGTTTTTTTAACTCATGTAATTTGATGGCTTTATTTTGTTAGAGATACTGATGGAGTAAGGGGATAGTATTTCAGAAGCTAAACAAATGTTGAGATTGATATTCATCTCTAGGTAATGGTTCATAGATAAACAACCAAGTTACTTCCATGACTATGGCCTATGTGTTATTAGTCTTTTGGGGGTCCATTATTGACCACTATGTATTGTAAAAAATTATGGTGTGTTGAGAACATTGTAGAACTGTATTTTTGAATGGATCAAGGATCACAGTATAGTAGAGTATGATTGTTCAATGATTAGTAATGTGTGGGATTAGAATTTATATAGCAGAGTGAGGGATGGACTATGCCCTTGTGTATTGTAGTTTGAATTGGGATATATAATAATAAAAATAAAACATGTATAAGATTAATTTTATAGAATCACAGGAAGCCCATGAAATAGTATAAGGAGCCTCTGTGTGGATTTGGATGTGTATGAATATATCAAGTTACGATAGAGGATATGTGTGTGTAAACATTGGGTAATGTAATATTAAATTTTTTCTATATGCATATGGACCCACTATGACATCCTAGGATTCTCTATGAAGAACAACTTATGGGGTGATGTATTGATCCACATTTAAGGGGTTCTGTTTGGAAGTACATATAGGAGTAAAGTCATTAATTGTAATGTGGAATGATTTCCCAATGAATATTTTCTATAATGGATGTGTGAATTTTCATTTATATCAAAATATTAATTTTTTTTAAATATACACTACGCTTGTACAAAATAAAGAAAATATCAATCCCAGAAAGAAGAATTTATGTGGGAAGATAAGAATAAGAATATATAAATAATGAAATAAAGAAAATAAATAAATAAATAAATAATATTAAAAAAAATTGATCTATAGAAATAATGAAAACCAAAGTGAAAATGGATTTGAATAAAAATATAACAATAACAAAAATAAATTGGTATATAAACTATTGGAATTATGATTTATGTGATCCTTATTTTAATATATTGAAATTCCTAAGGAAAAGTAGTTGTTATGGTTCAAATATAATAGAATTATTTCAAATACTTTGCCAAGAAGTGATCTAATATAGACTCAACTGTATATTTATCAATCCCAAAGATAAATTAGAAGTGAAAAGGAATGATAATAATATTTATTGTATTTGATTTTCAATTAACACCTACTTTCTTCAATTTTTTGAGTGAAGGATTATTTTTATCAGCGATATTTAATGGAAATGAAATATTAAGTTGATTTAGTGTGGATTAAAAAAAATAGTGATTGATTCTTGATAATAAGAAAATGATTTTATCTAATGAAATAGAATCAAAATATTGGTGATCTATACTAGAATTTAATATGGAATAAAATTTTTATTGAATAAAAAATTGTAATCAATTTCTTATAAATTTTACCAATTCAAGTAAAAAAATAATAGAATACATAATTCTGAAAAATATAAAAAATAAACTATATTATTGAATAAGTGGTATCTTTTTCTGACGAGATCACACATATTTCACATATTTTTAATCCTTTTAATACTAGATATCAATCACTACTGATCTCAGACTACCCATTATCACTGATCCTACTCATCCTCTCTTTTTAATGATTTGCCTTTATATTAGAAGTATCCCTAGTGCATTCATTAGTGATGTTTAATCTAAGCTCTGTTGAGAATGATTAATGTGGTGGCTATTGCTGTTTATTGTCCTCCCCACCATTACTCAAGCTGCCTCTTCAAACAGAAGATGATCCCCCATGAATGATAGGATTCTGCTCAAATTAATTTATTCCTAATTTATTTTTGGATTTAGTCATTCTTCAATGGAATTGTAACTACAGAAAAAATATTAAATTATATTACTACTAGCCCAATCATTTTAGATTCTACCACATTGTATGTTAATTTTTAATAAATAACATAGGGTTTCATGAATATTTTTTATTAAAATGTGGCATCACTAGATGAAACATAAAATTTGGAAAATTCGAAAGCATTTTTATTATAGTGTAAACTCTTATATTATGGTTATAAAGAGAAATAAAACATTCGTATCTTATTTTTTATTTATGCATGTCAATAATTAAGTATTAAATAATGGGTTCTCTATGGGACATTTCCAATTTTCTCTCGATCGCTATAGAATAAACCTTACTTATGTTGTTAAGTTCTATTTATGAATTCTACCACCATGAGAAATGACTGTTACAAACCCGAAGAATAAGCATAATTTTCATAGTTTCATATAATTTCTATTATTCAAGTAGAAATAAATTTTTTTATTTATATTTTATCATTTAGACACGTAACATCCCAGGTAATTAAAGAACATGAAATTTTTCATAATTATAAATATTTTTTAATTAAATATTAATTTTACTTTAAATGGGATGCTATGTTCGATGGCATACCCAATATGAAACAATGGGTTTCTTTGAAATTTTACATTGCACACTAATAATATAATATTATTACTTTAAATGGTAGTTAGTGCCTTGAAGTTGTATTGGCGGGATTGAATAGAACTAACTACAATATGATTCTACATGTTTGTTGAATATTTTTACATTTATCCAATAAAATTTAGACACTTAAAATGTGAATGAATCTAAGCATAAATACCCTAATATTATTTAAAAGTCGATTTACCACATTTTGATGGAGAACCCTCTTTAAATCTGGTTTCGGTCATTTTTATATGTTCTATTTGAAAAAATAAAATTCTTCTTTTGATTCGGCCCATCAAAATTTACTTTGGGTAAATTTTTGGTATTTTTATGATTAAGTTCATTTTTTAAATGAATAGAGAAAATATTGTTTTTTAATTCAAAAGTGCCTTTTAATATAATTTATTTTTATGGTTAGATTATCTTTATATTTGACTATAAAGTGTAATTAGAATATATGTTTACCTGTTAATATAATGTTTCACATTGGAATTAATTTCACTTAGAAATTGGATATAAACAAGTGTCAATATTTTGAGAGTTATTATTTCTAAAAAACGCACTTTTTGTTTTGACAGCAGGAATTAATTTCAAATTAATTTCTGCCACATTTGTTTTTTGAATTTAGAGAAATGGATTCCATATTTTGAATCAGTAGGTCCAAATTGTGTAAATACCAGAAATGCTCAGCTGGAGGCAATCCTCTAACCATTTATTAATAAAAGTAAAGAAAAGAAAGTACAAGAAGTCCAGAACAACTACATATCTTAGAAATCATACTCATCACCACCCCCTTTAGAGACTAAGTCCTCTTATTTATCTATCTCCCACTCAGATATTTCCTAGTGTTTAAGAACCTTGGCATATTTCCTTCTAAGATTAATCTTCTCCAAGGCCAGAAATTCCATTGAGGACAGCATAGCCCAACTGTCCCTCCCAACAGAAGATCTAGTGGACACTAGACTTGGAAGATAAGAATAGTATTTCTTCACTCTTCGCCGTGGTGGGTCGGTCTTAGTAACTTTATCCCCTTTCACTTTAATCCTTTCACACTGAAAAAAATTACTCTAAGAAGGTCGTACCACGCCACTATCCATTTCCCTGTCACTATCCAAGATATCACCCAACATTCCCAATATTTTCACATCTTGATAACCATCCGTCGAACCACAATCCTATTGAACCTGACTGTTTAAATCAATTATAGCAAGACATTGTTGCCGATCCACCAGGTCCATCACACATTCCCCAGTTGCATCATCCATTGTGTCAACATCAGTCCAAAAGAGACCACTTTCTTGCCCCACATCAGTTTCCTTGTCATGCAGCATCTCCTCATTTTCCAGTTCTAGAAATCTATTACTAGTAGAGATCATGATCTCTACTCCCCCATAATCACCAATCGGCCTTTCTGGAACACAAACCTCCACATCCCCCAAGACAGGAGCACCCGAATCCAAAAAAGAGTCAACCACCAACTCTGGCTACAATGAATTGAAAGCCATCTCTTGCAATTTGGTCTGATGGCCAGTATACAGCACATCCTCAACCATAGTCTATCCAGAGGACACCATAATAGTAGCATCACAGCTCACCCCCTATAAAAGGACTGTTTCCCGCTGCTCCTCCACCACTGAAAGACCAATACCTCCCTCCATAATGTCCAGCAACTCCTCAGAAGAGTATTTAGAAACCTCAATAGCACCCTTCTCTAAAACCTACTCCACAACATCTGCATTACAACTATTCAAAACCCTATGATCTCCAACCGTAGTGGCCCACTGCTCCTTAATGGAAGTAACTCCCTACAGCTGGCAAGCACTCCCCTCCGTAGTAGACTGAGACTCTGCTTCAAGATCATGTTTCATCCTATCATAAACTTACAACACTGATGGATTCAAGGGTTTCTGTATTTCCTTTACACCACATGAAAGCTCTGGTACAGCATAGACCAAGCTAGCTTCATTGAAAGAGGTGCCTAGTTAGCCTCCATGTCCAGAAAAACCTTCATCTCTGATACACACCTCAAGGGAAATTGATGCCTTCATGACAACATTTGCACAACCATTCCTCACCACCTCTTGAGTCGGCCTCATAGCATCATGGGCATCACATCCTTCTCCACACTGCCCTTCCATCACCTGAGGTCCACCACTCCTCCCTCCATTATGGAAAAAAACCTCCAGATGCCCAAACCGCTGACAATTCACACAGAACTTCATCCAATACTCAAAAATAACCTCTTGCCTCTAGAAAAACTCTTTCTCATCAGTAATCCAAAGACAACTCACTGGATGCCTCGCGACATCAACCTCAACACAAATTATTGGGAAAATTGGATGAGACACAGAATCCATTTATTTATTAGAACAAAGATAATGGCCAACCATTTTACCAATTTCACAGAGAATTGAGGGATTTTGAAAAGAAAGAGGAAGGTCGGGGAGGCTTACCTAGGTCGTGATCAAAGAGGGGTCGCGCTACATATGAAACTCAAAACTCAAGTGGAAGAAATAAAAGAAATAAACACCACACCTTCTTAGAGAACTTGACCAGGAAACAATAAAATCCTCCTTCGATCCAAATCAAAACATGAGATATCCCCTATCAAGAAACCCAACGACCGCATTCTCATGAAGCTCCTGGGATTTAGAAACGAACTGCGCAAACGCATCCACCAAGGGACTTTGAGGATGAAAGAGAGCCACCAAAGTGAACTTACCCTGATCCGCAGTGATATTAACCTCCGATGGAAGAATATATAGCTAGGGTGCCTCCCGGAAGAGACCTGGAACTTTCGGGGAGATGGAGATACTAGGAAAAGGTGGAGAAGGACCATGGCAAGAATCCTCCCTTACATGCATCAATAGGCGCGAACCTCCCCCCTCCGATAGGGAGGGGGAGTAGATCCAGTTGGTATAAACCTAGGGAATCATGAAGGAGAATATCTTGGTGGCACCATCTCTCAAAACCCCAAGTTTTGTAAATAGGTAACTTTCATTGTTAGACATTTTAAATATTTACTTCAGTAAATATTTTCTCACCATGATTAATGGGTAGATATAGTAAATAAAGGTATAATATAATATTATAATAATATTAAATTACCCTAACATGTGTCTTAATCCTATTATCTAATACATATCTGACCATGGACATCCTTGGGTCGAATTTGGGACCCCATGGAGCCACATGGGAGTAATAATGATACTTTTATTAATTAATTAAAAGTAAAGACAGAAATGACATAAACAAATATCTTTTAGTAAATAAATTTTTTCATGAGGTTATATAAGTAATCATTTCATCTATAAATAATATTTATAAATATAAAAATATTTCCTACATCATTGTATTTTTTATAAATTTTGTACTTCAAATAAATTAAATTATTTATGAAACGATAATGATGCAATATTTACCTCGTTATTAAATGATTTAATTAAATGAGATTATAAATATTAAAACAATATCCAAAACCTATCCAATTATTATTGATTGATTTTATTTCAACCATGAGTCATCTTAAATTCGACTTTAATTACTAGTTGAAATTTTGAAACTGAATATGAGGTGATAAAAAAATAATTGTTTCAAATGTTCTTAAAGAGACCCTCCTCTCCCTTATAAAAAGCCCTCACTTCCTACCCATTTCTCACACATATCAAGCCATTGGATCATGAAAACTCTAATCCAATAATCTCCCAATATCCCTCTATTCAATTTAGAATCCTTACCTTAGGCATAAAACACTTCAAGAAGTCCTTTTGGTTCAAACCAAAGGGAGTTACCCAAATTAAAGGTAATTATTTCTCTTATATAGTTTTTTTATTTTACATCTCCAACCCCTACACTCTTTTTGTTACTTTATTTTCTAACAAAACCAGTATAATAAATATACTAGGATGTTTTAATGAAAATAATTTGAACTACACTTACACGCACCTCCATCTAATGGGTAAATAACATAATGTTTCAGTGGATGGAAAACTAACGCCTCACAAAATGATGATTGTTCAATTAACTCCTACCACCTCTCATGGTGGCCATTATGATGGAACTGTATTTATATATGATATATATTATTTTTATTTTTTCTTTAGGCTTATGTATTTTGCATTTATATCATAACTCTATGGTTTCTACAATGCGTAAACACGATAATTTCATTTTAGAAAATGTGGACTACCGCCCCCTCAAGGTGATATGATTTGTTCATGACATACATGGAACGTATAAATAAGGAGTTAATGAAATAATGTAACTTATATATCATATTATATTATAATGGAATTATAATATACCTATTTATCATTATGTTTTCATTCCATTAAATATTAAATAGAAATGAAATTAGCGTTCATGCATACGTACGACTTACCGTCTCCATGAATGGTGAATTTCATTTATTATCTCCAAATTTTATGTACTATTATAAATATATATATATAAATATATATACTAGATATATATGATATATATGAAATTTAATCATTAATATCATTCTAGATATAATGGAGTTTTGACCACATGGACAAATTGTAATTATAATAAGTTCATTTTTAACTCAAATTACGAATATCGAAAAAATGTCTGATATGAACTCAAATAATTAAATAACTGTTATTACAAGGTAATAAGTCATATAAAAGTAATAATAAAAATTTAAAAGCTTATTAATGAAGTATAAATTAACTTATGTTTATTATTTAGGAAGAACAAGGAACATACCAGTAAAAATGGAAACGAGGTAAGGGATTTCTTATCTCACTTTTAATTCTGTGAGATTTCCATTGTTCACCACTTATTTATTGCATGTGGTGTATTGTGTACTTACATTTGATATATATTATCATGATTATATTTATATTCATGGTATTAAATTATTCATTTGGTGTTTATTAAATTTTTCTCAAATGACTCGAATGATTACAACATGGTAAGGGTTTTTCATCTCACTTTTTATTCCCATGAGATTCATGCTATATTAGCCACTATTTACTTTTTTGTGGTGTATTTGAGTTATTTGTCTAATATAATTTAATTTATGGGTATTTAAATATTAATTGTCTGATCTTTCTTTCATGGGGTGTATGTTTTGTAAGTTACCAAATCGGTAAGGGAACCATTCACCCTCCTCATTTTAAAAGACTTCTTTTTGTTATGTCTTTTAATTTACATATTATTATGTCAGGGCATGTTCTTCTATATCCTTATTGATTTAAATTTTATGTCCATGTAATGAGATATCCTTTTCTCTCTCATCAAATTATTTTCTAAATTTTAAAGTGACGTCGTTAGGCTGTCGAATTTCTGTAAGAAAACTTCTTAACCCAATTTCAAATTGTGGGTTAATCATCTACTTCTTGATTATGTCTTAGTATGGATATGTGTGAATAACCTCTGATTGTTTTACACTTAATAACTACTTATATTGGGTCTATTTATATTTTTCAGACATAATTATGTAATTTATTTATCCTTAATCTAAGGTTACCTTCTTTATAAGGGATTTCATCTCAATTTACATTTCCATTGAGACATCATTGTTGATATGCACCAATTCACTCTTATATGGTGTATATACTGTGCTTTGGCATCTTATATCATCAATACCTTTATTCTCATGATATTATTAATTTTTGATTAAATTTTATTCAGTAATTATTTGTATTTTATGATCTCTCATTTTGTTAAAAACTCTTTAACTAAAATATGATTTTAAATATTTTAAAGGATTATTCTTCTAAATCTATCACATTAATGTCCATGTTTTAAAAATGGTTTTAAGGATTTATTCATATGGACATGAATTTTTTTAAATTGAAGTTTCTTTCAAAATATTCAATGTGGTATGGAACACTTTGATTCAAAAATCTCTTTATTTAATATTTTAAATTGGTTTGAAAATGGTTTGATCAAAGATTTGATTTTGTCGATATTTTGAAATGATATATTGTGATTGAATTTTGGAAATGTTATCTTTCCATTATATTTGTTTTATGGGTTATGAATATGTTATGGCTATTGGTCATTGTTTACGTATACGGATGGTTCAGTGATAAACCTAGGGCAGATGACCCCGAGATAGCTCTTCAATGCATTGGGTAACATGATGGAGGTAAACGTGAATGTTTATCTTAAGAGATTTAGGGAATATACTATGATGTGTATTCCAAATGTGACTCCCTATGTAATTGTAATAGCTACAATGTAAGTTTGATATGGATTCAACAATTTAACTTTATGATTTATGATTTCTGTGTGTTATTCATAAATACAATGATTTCATGAGGTATATTATGATTGAAAATTATGGTTTCATTGTTTTGTATTTATTGATGGGATAATGTTTTCCTTCCTTATTTTGTATCCCTTACGGATCTTTTTATCCTCGTCCCAAGTTTTTGAAATTTTTTCCACATGACTAAATGATGAATAAGGGTCACGGATGGGATCAAAGAAAAGTCATGCTATCTAAAACATGGAACTCGACATGACACTTTTTTTCACGAGTTTTTATTTTATGAAAAAAATAGATACTGAGTAGAATTGTCTACATGTAATATTTATGTTTCTATGAAAATATTATGAACTAATTATCTAAAACTCTAAACCCTAAAAGATCCTCAATGTGAATTATCCATTTAATGAAATATTATGTAATGTTTAAGGTCTGGTCCTTATAGTTTGTATCAGAGGTCAGTTTAGATAACTTTAGAGGTTAGGGTGTTCTTTAAGAATAAGTGACATTACCATAATGTTTAGGATTTTAGAAAGCTTCATAGTTATTTTATATAAAGTGAATGAGTTTAATATAACATGAATAAGTATATCTTTTTATCTACACTCCTTATAAGATATTATATGATGAATTTACGGATATACTCACACTTCCCTTTTTGGTTTTAGTAAATGGATGGATCTAGTAGGCACCAAAGTAACAATGGATGTGAAGAAAACTATGATGAATTTTTGAATGACCAACTGAATGAAATAGGAGCTGCAATGAGAACTATTGTGGTTATTCTAAACAACCATTTGGAGTCATGATTGACCACCTAAACCTTGGTGATTTATATAAGGCATCGTATATGTGAGAAACAAATCCCCCCATAAGTTCATATAATAATCATAAAGGTAAGTATATTCAAAAACATATGGGTCAAGGATGTGTCAAAAAACACATAGGAAATTATTTCAAAGGGATGGGAAGATGTTATAAATGAGGAAGTGAAGGTCATAAAGCAAGAACCTTCCATGGAATAGGGAAGCATCAAATTAACTCTAGAAAAGGGAAAGAAGTTCTTTCTAAGGGATCAATTGAATGATTTAAATGTAGGGTGGATGGTCATTATGAAAACAATTATCCAGCATAGTGGTTTCGGGAATGGGATCACGAGGATTGTACAAATATCTGTCTACCAATACCTAATGCCATTTCAATTGAGGATGAATAAACTGAAAATGACCAATGAAAGGTATGGATTATTTCTTAACATGTGTTTTGACATTATTAAATCTTAGAATATGATTCATGATTTTTTTGTAGGAAATAATTTTTTCAGAATAAGTTGGTAAAGAATGGTTAATGGATCATGAAGAATATTGAAAGAGTAAGAAGTCAACATATAATGGATTCAAGAGTTATGGTATATTTTAGGATGGTGAAATGCTTAAAATTATTAAATCTCTTTTGATGATGGTATTATATTGGAATAATTTTTATAGTTTGGGTATCCTTGATGTTTGATATATGAAAATGTTATTAAAGGAATAATTATCTTTTATTCTAATGAGTAATGGTAGAATTTTATTTTTGGATAATCAATGTTTTTATTATGGACATATGGTGATTTGGGTTTTTTATGGAAATGATTAAACTATCATATAAAATATGTGATTTTGTTAATTAAACTTCAGTATGAGACATTAAGAGTAGTCGATTTTATTTGGAGATAAATTGTAAGATATACTATGGAAGACTATGTGATTAAATCCTTCTGAGTTTTGGGTTTCAATCTTAGTTTGGATTATTTTGAATAATTTTAAGGACAATTGTGTATTGAATGTTATTTCTTGAACATTGGGTACTTTTTGTTATAAAGGATTAACCTTTTTTGGGATTATATGATCTCGTACTAACCATTTTGGTTTTAGTTGATGTCAAAATACATGGGAAATATATAGTTCTTATTTTATAGATTATTTGATTCTATATAAGTTGATTCTTGTGATTTTTATGTGACCAAGCCATTTTGAATAATCTTTGTTTGGAGAAAAGATTATTTTTTGGTAGAAACTTATTAAAGGATGAAACTCTTCATGAAGGTAATTATATTTTCTTATGTTCTTATTCAATGTAGTAAATGAATTCCAAAAATTATAATAAATAACGTAATACAAAAATGTTGTTGGATTATGTTTCCTACTAGGAAATCAAAGACCATTTAACACATCATGATTTTGTGATTTTCTGGTGGTTAACTTTCTCTTAATCATGTTTTCTATCACTCTCCATCATAACATGACCATTGTTTCTCTCTTACATATCCATATTTCCTACATGGAATCCTAGTATAGGTTATCTCAGGTAACATTTGTGTTTCTTTTTCTTAATTTTAAAGTGATATTTTTATTGACTCATTTTTACATGTGGAACATTAAATGATGTTTCTGAGCCTAATTTTAAAATTGCGAGGATGAAATTCCCAAAAGGGGGGAGGATGTAACATCCCAGGTAAATAAAGAACATGAAATTTTTCATATTTATTAATATTTTTGAATTAAATATTAATTCTAATTTAAAGGGGACACTATGTTCGATGGTGTACCTGATATGTAACAATGGGTTTCTTTGAAATCTTACATTGCACACTAATAATATAATATTATTATTTTAAATTGTAGTTAAAACCTAGCCATTGTATTGGCAGGAATGAATATAACTAACAACAATATTATTATAGATGTTTGTTGAATATTTTTGCATTTATCCAATAAAAGTTAGAGTCTTAAAATGTGAATGAATCTAAGCATAAATACTATAATGTTATTTAAAAGTTGATTTACCACCTTTTAATGGAGAACCATCTTTAAATATGGTTTTGGTCATTTTAATATGTTTTATTTTAAAAAATAAAATTCTTATTTATATTTGGGACATCAAAATTTACTTTGGGTAAATTGTTGGTATTTTTTCTGATAAAGTTCATTTTTTAATGAATAATGAATAATACAGTATTTTAATTCAAAAGTTCCTTTTAATATAATTTATTTATATGGTTATATTATCTTTTTCATTGGTTATAAAGTGTAATTAGAATATATTTTTACCAGTTAATCCAATTTTGGACATTATAATTAATTTCACTTTGAAATTGGACATACACAAGTGTCAATCTTTTGATAGTTAATATTTCTAAAAACCACGCTTTTTGTTTTAACAGTGGTAATTAATTTTGAATTAATTTCTTCCACATATATGTTTTAAATTTATAGAAATTTATTCTATATTTGGAATCAGTAGGTCCAAATTGTGTAAATAGGTAACTTTTATTTTTAGTCATTTTAAATATTTACTTTAGTAAATATTTTATTTACCACGATTAAAGGGTAAATATAGTAAATAAGGCTAAAATATAATGTTATAATAATATTAAATTACCCTAACATATGTCCTAATCCTATTGAATGATATATATCTGATCATGGAAATCCTTGGGACTCATTTGGGACCCCATGGAGCCACATGGGAGTAATAATGACACATTATATTAATTTATATAAAGTAAAGACAAAAATGACATAGACAAATATCTTTTAGTAAATCAATTTTTTTATGGGTTAATATATGTTATATTTTCAACTATAAATATTATTTGGAAATATTAAAAATTTCCTACGTCATGGTATTTTTTTATAATTTTTTTACATCAAATAAATTAAATTATTTATGACACAAAAATGATGCAATATTTACCTCATTAATAAATGATTTAAATAAATAAGATTATAAATATTAAAACAATTTACAAAACCTTTCCAATAATTATTCTCTGATTTTATTTAGACCATTATTCATCTTAAATTTTACTTTAAAGATTATTTGACCTTTGTAAACCGAATATGAGGTTATAATAAAATAATTGTTTCAAACATTCTTAAAGAGCCCCTCCTATCTCTTATAAAAAGCTCTCACTTCCTACCCATTTCTCACACTTCTCAAGACTTTTTCTCATGAAAAATATGCTAAAATAAGATAAAAATATCCCTCTAGTAATCTTAGAAGTCTTTCCTTAGGTATAAAACACTTCAAGAAGTCCTTTTTGTTCAAACCAAAAGTGAGTTACCAAAATTAAAGGTAATGGTTTCTCTTAAATTCTTTTCTTTTATTTTACTTCTCTAACCCCTAAAATATTTTTATTAGATTATTTTATAAATATAACAGTATCCTCAATATACTATAATTTTTTAATGATAAGGATTCTAACTAAACTTACACACACCTCCATTTAAAGGGTAAAGAACATAATGTTTCTGTGGATGGAAAACTAACGTCTCGCGAAACGATGATTGTTCAATTAACTCTTACTGCCTCTCATGGTGGCCATTATGATGGAACTGTGTTTATATATGATATATATTATTTTTATGTTTTCTTTGTACTTATTTATTTTTCATTTATAGCATACCTTTATGGTTTTCATAATGGTTAAACACAATAATTTCATTTTAGAAAGTGCGGACTACCACCCCCTCAAGGTG
This sequence comes from Viscum album, assembly GCA_963277665.1. Taxonomy (NCBI): domain Eukaryota; kingdom Viridiplantae; phylum Streptophyta; class Magnoliopsida; order Santalales; family Viscaceae; genus Viscum; species Viscum album. The sequence continues at coordinate 760,832,281 of OY728119.1, read as the reverse complement.
ATACGATTCGTGCATGACATACATGGAACGTATAAATAAAAAGTTAATGAAATTACGTAACATATATATATCATATGATATTATACTGGAATTATAATATACCTATGTATCATTATGTTTTCATTCCATTAAATATTAAATAGAAATGAAAGTAGCATTCATGTGTATGTACGGCTTACTGTCTCCATGAACGGTGAATTTCATTTATTCTCTCCAAATATTTTGTACAATTATAAATATATATATATATACTGGATATATATGATATATATGATATCTAAATAATTAATATAATTCTGGAGATAACGTATTTCTGACCACATCGACAAATTGTAATTATAACAAGTTCATTTTTAGCTCAAATTCCAAACATTGACAAAATATCCGATATGAACTCAGATAATTAACAAAATGTTATTGCAAGGTAAAAAGTGATATAAATGTAATAATAAAAATTAAAAATTTTATGAATCAATTATAAATTAACTTAAGTTTTTTATTCAAGATGAACAAGGAACAAACGAGTCAAGTTGGACACGAGGTAGGGGATTTCTTATCTCACTTTTAATTCCGTGAGATTTCCATTGTTCACCAATTATTTATTGCATGTAGTGGATTGTGTACTTACATTTGATATATATTATCATGATCCTGTTTATATTAATGTAATTATATGATTAATTTTGTGGTTATTATCTTTTTCTCAAACGACGCGATTGATTACAACGTGGTAAGGGTTTTTCATCTCACTTTTTATTCCTGTGAGATTCAAGTTATATTAGACACTATTTCCTTTTGTGTGGTGGATGTACTACCCATGGTTGTATTATTTGTGTAATATAATTTAATTTATGGTAATTTACATATTCATTTTGTGATCTTTCTTTTAGGTTGTGTATGTTTCATAAGTTACCAAATAGGTAAGGGAACCTTTCACCCTCATCTTTTTAAAAGACTTCTTTTTGTTATATCATTTAATTTACACATTATTATGTTGGGATATATTATTATATATCCTTATTGATGTAAATTTTATTTCCAAGTGATGATATATCCTCTTATCTATCATAAACTTATTTTCTTAATTTTAAAGTGATGTTGTTAGGCTGTCGAATTTCTCTAAGAAAACTTCTTAACCCAATTTCAGTTTTTGGTTTAAACATTTACTTCTTGATTATGTCATGCTATGAATATGTGTGAATAACCTATGATTGTATTACACTTAATATCCACTTATATTGTGTATATTTATATTTTTCACAGATAATTATGTAATTTATTTATCCTTAATCTAAGTATACCTTCTTTATAAGGGATTTCGTCTCAATTTACATTTTCATTGAGACTTCATTGTTGATATGCAAAAATTCACTCTTATATTGTGTAAATATTTTCCTTTGGCATGTTATATCATGAATACCTTTATTATCATTATATTATTAAGTTCTGATTAAATTTTATTCCTAAATTATTTGTATTCTAGGATCTCTCATTTTGTTAAAAACTCTTTAACTAAAAAATTGTTTTAAATATTTTAAAGGTTTATTCTTCTAAATCATTCCCAATAATGTCCATGTTTTAAAAATGGTTTTAGGGATTTATTCATATGGAAATTAAGATTTTGAAATTTAAATTTATTTTAAAATCTACAAATTGGTATGGGACACTTTGATTCAAAAATCTCTTTATTTAATATTTTAAATGGTTTTGAAAATGGTTTGATAAAAGATTTGATTTTGTCAACATTTTGAAACGATTTATTATGATTGCAATATAGAAATTTTATCTTTCCATTATGTTTGTTTTATGGGTTATGAATATTTTTTAGATATTGGGAATTGTTTACATATATGGGTGGTTCTGTGATAAACCTATGGTGGGTGAGCCTGATATATCCCTCCAATGCATAGGGTAACGTGACGGAGGTAAACGTGAATGTTTCTCCTAAGAGATTTAGAGAATATACTGTGATGGGTATTCCAAATGTTAATCCATTTGTAGCTGTGATAGCTACAATGTATGTTTGATATATATTCCACAAGTTACCTATATGATTTATTATTTCTATGTGTTATTCATAAATCTTATGATATTAGAAGATATGTTATGATTGAAAAGTATGGTTACATTGTTTTGTATATATTGATGGGATAATGTTTTCATTCCTTATTTTATATCCCTTGATGAGCTTTTAATGCTTATCCCAAGCTTTTAAAATGTTTTCCATTGGACTTAAAGATGAATAAGGGTCAAGGATGGGATCAAGGAAAAGTCATGATATCTAAAACATGGAACTAGACATGACTCTTTTTTTCAAGGTTTTTTATTTTATGAAAAAAAAGGATATTGGGGAGAATTTTCTACATATAATATTCATGTTGTTATGTAAATGTTATGACCTAATTCTCTAAAACTCTAAACCTGAAAAGATAATCAATGTCAATTATCCATTTAATTCAAGATTATGTGATGTGTAAGGTCGGGTCCTTATAACACATCTCTTCTATTTTTTAAATTATTCCAAAAATACCCCATAATGACCATGATTCAATTGAATATTACATTAATGACTTAATCCTTTTACTTTTCAACACTTACATTTGATAAATAATGCTTAAGAAATTATTCAAATATAAAATAGTTTCTAAATAGTACCAATAATTAATATTTATAATTTAAAAAAATGATATTAGAATTTATTTTTAAAAATATGTTCACAGAATATTAAAAAAACTGAAAATCTTAAAGGCATTAAAAAATTCTAAAAAATAAAATTTAAATATTAATTTCATAAAGATAAACTAAAATATTTTTCCATAAAACATATGAAAATTAAAAAAAACAGAAAAAACGATCAATAAAGAACTACAAATTCACATTTTTAAACAAAAAATCAAATAAAAACATATTCATCAAAAAAAGATCAAGATTCACTTATTCTCCATTTAATGGTACTTTTAACACTGTAAATAAAAGAATTTTATAAAATAGATGTGGGAAATATGTCTATAAATAAAACCAAATCATATTCCCAAACACATAATCCACGAATAGTCCTGGGGTAATCAAAACTACATTTAATGTGAATGATAATTAGTCTCATTCATGAAATACTATAATTAAAATAAAAAACTGTTTGTAATTTTTTTCCCTCATAGAATATCTCTAGTAAAAAATTAATTATTTCTCTCTAAAAAAGATAATGTGTAGAAAATAAATTGGTTTGAAAATTTTAGCATAATGGAAAATTTTCAATATTTTCAATGGAATATGACCAACATCAATTTTTATTCAAATTTTCATAAAAACATAATCATTTCCTATGTGGTTTACACACACATAACCATTATAATACAAAACTTAGAAGCTCATTAGAGTTAAACATACAACATGATACATGTGTGAATAACATAAATAATAAATATCTTAGAATAATAAGAATTAATTAATTAGTATTAATGCACACATGTCAACTCATATTATGAATTCTTCTCTTATAGAGACTAAATATATAAATTATGAGATCACAACCAATCAAGAAATTAAAATTGAATTCAAAAAGTAAAAAATGAACCAAAAAATTAACAAAATAATATTTTTTCAATAGGTAAATAAAAAAGGAATTTCTATATTAAATCAATTTAGAAAAATTGAGAAACCCCCTTCATATAGAAAAAAATCATTGAAAAATTAACACGCATTGAATTTAAAAAATAATGAAAAAAAGTGAACATGGAAAATTTTCAAATAAATATTGATGTGAACTCATGAAATAGATTTTATCATAATTGATATCCTCCCAAATATATAAGTAACAAAACTTTACCCAATATATAGTTCAATAAGGATGAAACCATGAAAATAATTAAAGTTCAAAATGATTTAGAATTCAGAAGTCCATAGCATGTACCAAGGGTATAATAAAATTAATATAAAAATTTTTCAATACAAAAACATCCAAAAATTAAATATACCAACATGAAAATTGATTTACAATAGATACAACAGATAAAATTCAAAGTGCATCTAATAGTTTAAAAGAAATTTCCATTCGAATGTATGTGGTTTTAAAATGCATTATATTGTTCAAAATAACAATAATGAAAAAACATTATTTTAAGCACATAAAGACATTTTAATAGAATAAAAGTAATTTTTTTCTCATATTTACTTATTAATACAAAAAATGAAAATAAATTTGTAAAAAATAAATCACTAAGTATTAAATAGTAGTTTTTAGAAATTAAATAATAAAAATCAGTGAAAAATACCTTATTGTAGAATATTTTTCCTATTATTTATTACCAATACACATCCGTAATTTTATACTTGGGAAAATCTTTCGTTTACAAAATCGATATCCGATAATATTAATTAAATTAATATAAAACATTAAGTATTTTTGGTCAAAATAAATTCAAAAAGAGGGGAAAATGGGAAAAGTTAATCTAGAATAATGCATCACATAGATCATATTTCCCTTTATTCCTAATAGGGTTACTAATCAATGTGATATAAAATTTTATTCCCAATGGGTGTGAATAATTTGTTTAATTTCTTTATTAACAACCATGAGGAATAAAATTGAATTGAAAAACTATCTAGTGTTATAAAGAAATTTAAAAATTAATTTAATTAATTTAAAAGTGATCATATTCCAATAAAGTGGTGAGAAATTATTTAAATTTACAAAAATACACACTATAATTTTATTCCTATTTGATACACAAGAAAAAATTTATGAATTGGAATGGGTCGATTCCCATGGATCAGGAAGTATAAATTCATTAGTGGGACGAGGAGAATGTTATTTCTTAAAGTAAAAACACAACATCCATGTCATTTGGTTTCCCCTCAGAGTATTGTTTAGTTATCATACTATCATCGAGAAATGAAATAATTTCATCTAAAACTAACTCTACAAACCCATTATAAAACATGCTAATGATAGTGAAATGATTGAACCATTTATATTGGATATTCCTAGGAAAACCATTATGCCTTTAATTAAATAATAAAATCATTTGTTCCTACAGTAAAGTACCTATATTGAAAAATAAAATCATGGTATGATCATTTTAGTTTTTAAATTATAAAATTTTCTTTTGATTCGCTCATGTTCTCATCTAAATCTATAATATCTAGAAATTTCCTCCCTTTAGCTGTCCTAAAATCATTACTCAAAAACTTCACAATACAAATGGGGTGATAATATAATTCCATGATTAATTTGAATTTTTTTACCAAGGATATTCCTTTAAGAAGACAATACAATGGGAGTAATAAAAGTAGCAATACATGCATACAAATCCTCATTCGATCCTAATGTCCAACTTTTTATAGAATTCCCAATAGTATTTTTGAAAATATCATTTATTTATCCTTTTGAAATACTTTATTGTCCACTATCATATGAATGATATTTGGATGTTGTTTTATGGAAAATCATAATTATACATCAAATATTTTAATTTAAATTTCCTAATGTGAGCTCCATTGTTAGTGATAAATCTTTAAGAACTATAAATAATTAAATGATGCCCTTATTAATGAATATCACAACAATAACAACTTAATTTTTCGAAGTATACAACTAATCAACACATTTAGAACCATAATTAAAATCCTTTATGATATACTCATTACCTTCAGAATTTGAAATAATTCAATAAAATCCAAACCCCGAGTATCCAATATCATTACCTCTAAAATTCCATTTTCAAAAAAATTATTTCATCAACCAAAATATCCCATTAATTTAATTTATAACATAATACTAATATACACCTAGACTGTTTGAAGATATTTTTACAAATAAAAACAACTTTTAAGATATTTTGAGTTATCAACTACTTTTTCCTCCCCATTGTGTGGGTTAAAATCCCCCAATGATAAAATCCATCTCATCTCTAGGAATATTTCTTCTAATAATACCATCACCATGCCTCATAGAAGGATATTTGTTATCCAAAGATATAGTAGTTATGATTATAGATGAATTTCCATCTATGGTTTTCAGTGAGACCACTTGGAATAGATTATGAAGAAAAGAAATTAATATAGTCAACAAAATGTGAAACCAGTTATATTGAATATATGATAATATTCCCATCTATAAATGATGAATTCATCTCTCTGGGATCTCTTTTTTGTGTACTAGAAATCATAGAAATAGGATTATAAACTATGTTCTCAGTTTATTTATTATCTATATGACCAAGATAAAAAACATTCAAAAATTGTGTAATGAGTCTACTACTATACTATATCATAGAAATAACATATTTTAGGGCTAGAAAGTCGGTGAAAATATTGAACATAAAACAAATCAAAAAATTTATAAACATATATAGATAAAATAAAATAGAAAATACCTCATTATAAATTTTATAGTCATTTTTTTAAACATATATAAAACAAATACCAAATACACCCCATGAAAACACCAATATTTCTTATTTATCCCCCAAGTTGCTTCTTCAAACCTCAAATTTCTTCCCAAGACTTTCATGGTTCAAGTTGTTTTTTTCTGAACCCTTTTCTATTTTTATCATGTAAATTAACAGTTTTATATTCATACAATATTTTATGTTAAAATTCCATTCCATTTATGTCATGTATGTGTATTAGGTTTGATACTTAATTTCTTAATAGCAACATGTGGAAGATGATGTGAAAATTAGAAATATTATGGCAGTGAAACAACATGGAAACAGCTATAACGTGGTCTAAAATCCTGATGGGAACAATATACTTTAGACATCGATAACTTATTTTTATATCTCGTGATATATTTAGGTTGCAAATTTTTTGTATTACATAATCCATAGCATAAACCTATAATTCCTTGCATAGATTAACTGCATAACTCTTTTAATAACTCTATATATCCTTGATATGTTCTTAGATCACATGTATCTTCTCTTTAGTTCCTTTAATAATTTTTTGTGGTAATATTTTTTCTTCTATAACTTCATCTCAATATGTTCATGTTCTACACCACATCCTATAGAGTGATTCAAAATGAGTCATTTGAATACTCATGTAAAAATAGTTTCTATATAACAATTCAATATATGGAATAAAATGATCCATGTTCCATTGAAAATAAAGTTGGAAATAACATTATGTGTTATAAAATATAGAAATATTCCCCTCAAACATCCCTTTAGTTTTAGGACTATAGGTACTGCTAATTTTTAATTTAGTATTAAAATATGTTTGAAGGATCTTATAGAGAAAAGATATAAATCATAGATAACTGTTTGAAATAATTTATAGTAAATCCTCATTAAGTATCTTATATTCTAGAATATATAGAAGATAAATTTGATCAAGAGAGAAATATTCTTGTATAGTGATCATCAGTGAATTTTATAATCTATCACTAATTACCCAAATGACATTTATTACACTTTGATGACTTATAAATTAAATTATAAAAGTATATCGTGATGGTGTCACACTTCCATACATGTATGGGTAGTGGTTACAAAAATCCTTTTGAAGTTTTTCACTACTATTTTGCTAACTAATATAACAAATATCTTGTAGTTTAACAAAAAAAAGTCACTTTTCATGTTATCCCAACAACAATAACCTTTTACTTCCCCATAAAATTTGGTGGATCCATAATTTATAGAGATCCCAGATATGTGAGCTCAATGAAAATGATATTTTATTAAATTTTCAATATATAGAATATATATTATTATGTTTATCCTTAATAATCTTTCTTGTTTAATATTGAACATAGAATATTTCTCAAATCTATATCTTCTACCTTTTTTTTGTAACTTATTACCGCCACTTTGTGCTTTGTCGGTCTTGTCTAGTAATGATGGTCAGGAACACATTTTTCATTTGTGAATGAAATCCCTTTCCTTATGAAATTTCTTTCCACCATTACCAATTCCTTAATCAATTACTATCCTTGAATCCCCATAATTATAATAACATCAGGGTATTTCTTACTTAATGCATCAAAAACATTATTTTCTTTTTCAGGGTGATAATGTAAAACAATTAATAGTCCCTAAGAAGTTCCAAACTACTTAATTTTCTCATGTTCAATTCATTTTTTAGTGAATATATAATTCAGAATCACATTTTATACGTATATATCACACATTTTACCATAATGATAGTGTATTCATATATTTAATACAATGATAAATATAGATAAATACAAATCATGGGTTGGATAATTATATTCATGTGGCATGCATTAACTGTCATGATGGATAGGCAATCACATTGTCATTTTTCATGAATTCACGTCAAAATCCATTCAAGGATAAATCAATGTAAATGGAAAACAATTCCCTATTAGAGGGTAATGATATCAAATATTCACTAACCAAACATATTTTTAGTAATTTAATACTTTCATCCCATTCCACAATCTGGATAAAAATTTCTATATTTAAAGTTAACATGGATAGTTTATTATAAATCCATGAATATTTTATCACGAACCTTTTATTTTATCCTACGAGACTATGGAGACTATGAATCTCATTTAGTACTATTTTTTGATTCAACTCCTCTATAGCCTTTAAATTTCTTGATTCACTAATATTTCATAACCAGAAAAACTATGTTACAATAATGTTAATAATAGTAATAATACCATTAATTTATATATTTTATCAAAATCATTCTCTTTTATCAATGTTTTTGATATTTTCTTATATCATCCTAATGATCGGCAATATTTTTTTTAAAATATATAATTTTATTTAATATATACCACCAGAACTTTATCATGGTAGTCCATAAAGACTATATTCATAAAATATTCAATTTAATAAATAAATATAATAGGGTTATTAGCTAAACCAATATGGATAAAAACAATATTTTAATGTCTAAATCCAATTTTTAATGATGTATTTGGGATATCTTCAATCTTCACCCTCAACTAATGATCACTTTATCAGAGGTTAGTCTTGGGGACTAATTAATCCCCATGATGTTGTTTGAAAAACCCCATAAAAACTTATATTAGGGTGGTTTTTAATTAGTTTAATACCATTAAATAATTTATAATCAATCCATAACCTTGTTGATATGTACTAATTTTTTTCAAATAGAAAATATTCTCCCCAAAGATACGCACTTGGTCTAATAAAACAATACACTGGAAGATAAAAAAATATTCATTTATTCATCATTCACAATATATGTCATTCTATATATATTAATTTATATTTTATTGGATCCTTTTATAGTTCAATTAGGAAATATATCTCTATTTCAGGGGTAGGCCCATGTAACTCTTCAGAAAATACATCAATTTATTCCTAGAAAATCAATACATATTTTATTTTTATACATGATCATTTTCATCTTTAATTGAAAATAATTTCCATGTATAAGGAAATATGATATCATTCCTAAAAAGGATCAAGTTGGTTTATCTCTAAATTGAAGATATTTATAGGTATTTCCTTTAATATGAAAGAAATTTACTTATATAGCTGATCTTGTCATAACACATTGATGACCAACCCTTAATAGTATTATTTCAAATTCCACCATTCAAATGACCTCTAGGTTTTTTGATATATTATACTAAAAAAGTAAATAGGGGAATCCCAATATATATTTGATAAATGAATAATTCCTCCTTATGTTTTAACCAATAACTATAATTTGAGATGTTCAGGTTTTAACTATATTTTATTTTCAAACATTATTGAAAAGAAATGAATAGAACTATAATTGAACAATTAATCTGTATCATTGATTGTACTATGATTAAACATTCCAAAAAATCATTCTAAGCCTTGAATTTAGAATTTTTTATTGAAAAATCATTAATATTCTCCCTTTTATATTCAAGGGTTGATGGATTTTTCCCTCTATTATATTTTTACTTAGAAATTTACTAATCAGAAATCCTATCTCCCTACAGCTGAGTAATCTCGCAATGGATTGTACATACAAAATAATCCCATTTTTTAGCAATAAAATTGTTGAGGTTGTAAATCTATATGATATTTTATTCTATATATTTCAATATCCTACACATTTGCTACACTTTCAACTTCTATATTGAAATTTCCCTAAATTCTTCTTCCTACACTTTTCACATAGGATATGTGGTTATTTCCTTCAATGTCTTTAATTTTTAAAATCCTTTCAGAAATTAGGGTCAATCCACCTCTTTTTTTCATTTAGTATGTGATATTACTATAAATATCCAAAATCTATTTCCACTTTGAGGTCACATGGAAAAATATTATCATAACATCCCAAATCCATTATTATAGGGGAATTCTATAGATATGGTATTATCTAATAAAATAACTAGATAGTTTTAACATCATAATAAATGAAAAAAATTATCATAAAATCCTTCTAATAATAATATCATAAAATCCTTCATATTTAGTCTCTTTTTTCATCAAATCATCGAGTTACCATTCCATTATTTTTCTAAGGGTGTTTCATAATTACTTTCTTGGAAATATTTTATCATCCCTTCCCACACCATGGTATTAAATTCATCTTTTTCATTTTATTTCTTGATTATTGTAAACCACTAGTTTACTTCCCTATCTAAGAGAAAAACTACCAAAATACTTTTATCTTACTCAAAAAAATAGAGAATAAAAATATGTTTTCAATGGTTTTGATCCATTATTCCATGATAATTCAATCATATAATCAACTACAATAATATAGGAATTTACATATGAAATATTCATATTCAAATATTAACTTGATAAAGGAAGATTATTCGCATGTTTTAGGTGGATATTTGTTTCTTTAGATAATAGATTCATCATCATCATGAAGTTTTAAATTCTAGATTTCATTATATAAGGAGAAATGTTTTTCATTATCCATCATTTATATTATTTTCATAATTCCTCTTTTCTATCTTTTTTATAGATTAATAAATCTAAATTCGTAAATTTTTTAGTGTTTGAAATTTATGATAATGATTTTATTAGAAATATTAATACTAAAAAAATAGAAAATCATGATTCTAGGAAGAGATACATCAATCATAATTTTTTTAAACTATCTAAATATCATTCATACTAGTTTTTGAAGACAATCAGATTAACCAAATCATATCCCCAAGGAGTGTTAAAATATGTTTAAAATAATTAATCTTATTAAAAAACTATGTATTGGTTGATTTGAAACACAATGAGACCTTTTTAAGTTATTAACCCTATGTACAAATATTTTATATCAATTCCCTCTTATAGAATCAAGAAAGGGATTTCATTACTTCGGTGCCACATTATTTATACATTACTAATATTTTGGGTGGTTTTCATATATTTGGAATTATCCCATGGATTTTTAATATTAATTCTATTTAAATTATTTAAAAATAACCAAACCTTGCCTTTGATAATAACTATGGTGGCCAATATTTTTAATATATGATTTTCAGCACAATTTATAAAAAAAGTATTACATCAATAACATTAAAAGGCCTATTATAGATTTGTGTCTTGAAAACTAAGTAAATAAAATAATAATTACATAAGGACAAAATAACCACCAACTTTATCAAATAATATTGAAGGACATAATTATTATTCCAACAATATTCCCCTCACTATAAGTGATTTCTTTGGGACATTAATCAAAATAATATAGTGATCATAAATCCTTATAAGGGATAAACAAAAGAAATGGAACATAATATATTAACATAGATAAAACATGAGGCATAAAATAATATAAAAATTATTCAAAATATTTAAATTTGGATACAAAATTAAAATAAGACCTTCATAAGAATATCACCACAATTGAATACTAAGGTTTCATAATGAAAATTAAAAAAATTATTCCCTAAGGTCTCAAAAAAATGTCATCTATAGAGATTATTTCATTAATTTCAGGATTGGAGTGTTATCATGGAATAACCATTGTATTTATTAATTCATGTGCACCACATCGATCATAAAAAACATAACATCAATAATCCATGGATAATAAAGAAGAAGTTTCATATAATAGTGTTGAGTTCCTAAGTTGTATAAGACATTATATTTTAATATTTTTTATACTGTGAGAAGGGAATATGGGATTTATTTATGGAAATATATGTTCAAATATGTATAGTTACATATATATAAATATATATGAATTATATTGAACAAAAATAAGGTCAATAATTCACTAAAATAAAAAGGGGCACATAAAAAGTCAAAAAGTTATTTCAATAGCATAAGATATATGAAAATTTGTTTGCGTAATATTATTTAATGAGAAAAAATGAAACTATATCATTAATACAATAATATATATTTGTTTATATAATGACCATAATTATATGATAACATGATAATTTTTAAATTTTAATATTATATATAATGTACTTTTATACAAATGGAGTTGAAAAGAATCACTTACCTTGTGAGATAGCATGTTAATGATTGATGAGTCTCCCTAGAAACCATAGAAAATAATTTACAAGGATATAGAGATAGAAAATGTTGTGAACTTCATGCTCAATGGCTTGGGAGTGAATTAAATGGGGTGTAGAGTGGGTATTAATATAAAAATGAGAAAACAATTTCATTAATTTCTAGACAAATGCATTATAGTTATTGGTGGTGGAAAATGAAAAAACGTTACCTTACCAATGGGTTTGAATTAATGATATGGATATTTAAGTAATGGTTTTAAATTTTTTAAATGAGATAAATGAAATTTAATTTTTCACGTTTCTTTGAGAATGAGAAAGTAACATTTCCACAAAATATTGTTTTAAAAATTTTAATTTTCACATTGTACATTAGAAATTTATTTATTGGTTTGGAATATTGATTTTATAAAGGCCTCGACCCCGTTATCCCAAATCCTATGGTGACATTATTAAATTCATATTAGAAACATGTCATCACATCCGAAAAGATGGAATAAATTAATATTCTTGAAAATACCTAATACCAATATGATTCCCTTATCAAATAAGAAATTTAAAATACCTAGAATAATGTAATTATTTCATCCTCAATGCCATGCATAATACTCTACTTAATATACTTTGAAAGGATAGCAAACTAAAGGGTTAGCTTATAGGCTTGGTATGATTATGAGTACAAAAAATGATTATGGAATCAATAATATGGAAAGAATAAATTATAGTAAAAATAAATCAATATAATAATCAAGTGAACTAGAAAATCATCCATTGTCATGACCCGGCCTAACTGGGGTCTGACTCATGACTACCCCAATCTCACCTATAATTTTCCAAGGGATGGTGACTAGTTTTGAGTAGAAATAACCCAGAAATGGGAGGCGTTAACCTAATGTAACATTACACACGTACATGTCTCTATGTCAATATTATACTGAAAAGTAATACATCTAATGCAAATACATGCATACATCTATAATCTGACAACCATATTATGACTGTAAAGTAATAATAGAGGAATATGGGATAAATAAAATCCCAATAAAAATAATAATAATTACAACCTACACTAAGGGTGAGGATAATGATCAAATGAACACTTCTAAAAAACACCTCAGTCTATCAATATCAAGCTATGATCAACCTTTTTTCTATCCTCCCATAACACTGTCAAATGTGTTATCATCTCCATATGATAGAAACAATGTGTGAGGAGTCCTTATAGGGTTATTTATAAAAATATCCAGTATGATGACAAAATAACTCTAAACATGAAGCATAAATTATAGCCAGTTCAATAAAAAATATAACAAAAAATTTGAATCGAAACACCCATAAATACCCATGAATGACACCACTCCACCAGGCCATTGCAACCAACTTTTAGAAAAATGATTCTAATCAATGAAACACTTTCTACAATATAATTGACTCCATGAACCCACTATCACTAGAGACTCTCATTTAAGTGTTCTAGATAATTGGTCTCTTCCTGAGAAATCATAATGGACTCAGAATACCCTAATACTGAAATAAGGGGTTATTCCAAGAACCATTGGGGGATATGATGAACACAATATGGATAAACCCATTCAAAGGGGGTAGTATAAATATTATACCATGAACTGTACTGATATAACCTACTATATGTAGAATTAATTCCCTAATCAGGGAGTTCACACTAATTCAATAAACCCCATCTATGTCATAAAGATGATTGGGGATCACTCTCTAGTCTCACAGAGGGACACCACAAACTCTATCAATATTCATCACCGAGAGGGGATCAAAATCCAATGATATAGATATAATTTCTTACTATAAACTTTAGTTAAATGGACCTAGGGGACTCAGTCAACCAAAACTATTCCACAATAAAGAAATATAGGGATACAAACACCTCTGAATGGGGTACACGACATATACTATGGGTACAAAGAGTTTTTATCCATCCCTTGGTATTCTCATGTGGTTTATCATTATAATTCAATAAACATCTGTATAAATAGAATATTAATGAATAAAATTGTTTGTAGTGGTCACATGACACCTTCTCATACTGTTAGGTTCTGTCCTTGTATATCTATTTGTGCATGTGTACCAGCTCATATACACTTGGGAATGTCTGTGTCCAAGTACACTATGTCCTACTGGTCATGTCTTTGTACTTTTTGATGCACATATCGAGCCATTGGGGAGGTTTACATGGTTTTTGACCTTGCCACATGGTGTGTGAAACATAACTCCAAATGAAACCCTAGAACCATAGCTATGGGATCCCACATAGTGTGTAATCTAAAACTACTTGTCGTGTTGATTGATATTTTTGTGAGTCCTTGGTTCCTATTTCATGTCATCTAATACATCACTTGAGCCATCATCCTAACCAAGATTCACATATCTAGTGTCTTTAAGCCTCTTATCACCAAATATTATAGATCTAGTCTTCTAATCTACTTTTGAAATATATTCTCTATCTATCTGTAGTCGCATCGCGCATCACATGGGAAAAATGAATCATGCTAGTCTAGTCTTGTTCAAGAAAGATTCATCCACTTTCATTTTAGATCCTCCAATAATAACATTCATTGCAATCCATATATAAAATATTGATCTTTTGTTCCAATAAATAATTACACAATGATCAAATAATGGTTACTCATCAAACCATGCGCTAAAAGAAATACCAGGTATGGATGTAAAAATAGCAGGGGAAAGAAATCCTAAAACCATAAAATGTGAGGAATGAATATCATATTATGGTTTTTTCTCCCTTGATCCAATAATATTGAATTGGAAAACGAATATGGATAGGTAAAAAATGAACCGAAACAACTCAATCAAATTAAATATACTAATGAGGAATTTATAAATTCAATTTGTGAAGTTAATCCTTATTCATCCTGGATTAAGAAATGGGATTGAAAAAAATAATCAACATCCTACATGGAGTTTTGATTGATCATTGATGAATAAAAGTTCTTCCTTATTATCATTAATGAGATCCATAAACTCTATTGGATCATACAATCCACGATCGAGTCCCGATCTATCATTGTTCTCCAATATTTATTCCATCAATTGTCTACATATATTGTGTTTTAGTGGAAAACCCTAAAAAAGCTATATAATTATTGGATATCTGATCACTTTTTTGACTAAAATAAAATAAATCAATTTAGTTATTTTTTAAATCTTCTTTACCCAAAACTAATTTTTCATAAATGACCCACAATGAAAAATATTATGTTTCACCTAGGTAATAACCACATTCAGAACTCAAAAGTTCCCTCATATATTAGATCTGGGACCCAATTCAATTATTATTTCCCATTTTTAGGAAAACTATGTGAAATTTTAATTTAATATATTTAATATATTTCAAACATTTATTTTAGTCACATTAGACCTCACAATCAAAAACTATCTCATCACCTCTTCCCAAAAATAATACATATAATATTGAAAAATAATAAATGGAAAATCTAAGTCATTACATTCCCTACACCTTAGGTATTTTTATCCTAAAAAGAGAAAATCTACTAATAAATGTGGGTGTAATGGGCTCACATCTGGGTCTACTTCTCCTAGGTTCTCTCTTAATGATTATTGTGTTACCACTAGGAGCACACAATTGGAATTGATCCCTGGTGGAAGATCGTCTCCTTCCAATCCTCAATCTATAATTAGTAATCAGCAACCATAGTTCCATCCTTGATTTCCATATCACCCTAGTCGATAACATATGAAAGGTTTAATAAGTATATCCTTATTTTTGACATGTGGAAGACATTGTATCGAACATCGAACTATAGTGGTAAATCTAGTTTCTATAAGGGACAAATGAATCTTAGAGACGAGATTTAATTCTGAAAAAATATTTATTGTTCAAGTTGAGGTGAGACACTCAGGACCACATGGTCTCCCTCCATTAACTCTATAAGTCTCATCTTTTCGTCAACGTAAGACTTATAAATTCTCTTTGTACTCTTTATACATACATCAAATATCTTCACCATCTCTATATTATCTCACACAATTTTTGTTCCCATGAGTGAAAAATCATCTAAATCAGTCAAACAAAGATAATCTCTTCTAGCTCACCCATACAAATCCTTGAATGGTTATATAAAAATGGTTGAATGGTAGTTGTTATTGTTCCAAAACTCCACCAATGGTATATTATCCTCCTAACTATGAAAAAGGTATAATATGAAATCTTACAGCATTTCCTTGAATACCATGATGGCCTGCTTTGTCTGGTGGTTAGTCCAGGGGTGAAATGTTGTGCTCAAGAATAAATGAGTCCCAAAGGGATCCTAAAATACTCTCCATAATTAAGAGATGAATATAAAATCACATTCAAATGTGGTCATTGAGAAAAGTATATGGAGTTAGAATATCTCCAACATGCGGAGTCATACCACGATGTCTTATAAACTATGTATGAAAATACCTTATAAGTGGTCTGACATGGTTAGTTGGTCGATAATCACCCAGATACAATCATTTAAACTAGATGTAAGTGGTTACCCCATCCTAGTTTCCTTATAAATCACATCCTAGTTCCTCTTTGACACCTCAAGGGGTTGAGCTAAACCCCCTAGAACCTGGTGTTTAGCCTTCACTATCTGACACGTTAGGCATCGAGAGATAATTTCTGTAACTCCATTATACATGCCTGGACAAAAAATAGTGTTAGTGGTCCTGGAAATTTTTTTACACACATGGATATACCACCAAAGTGGGTTTATGAAACTCCTACATCACTTCCTACTACATCCTCAAAGGTACCATCCAACATCCTCTATAAATTATAGTGTTCTCCCCGCATTAAAACTTTTCATATAGAGAATGAACAGTGGATATATGAATACATAAGGCATAAAATCATATATCTCCATTCTAAGATTCCTTGAGACATTGTTAAATTGGTGGGGTAACAACTTTAAACTTAATACATGAAGCACCATCCTTTTTCAAAATTGAAAACTATAGTGGGTCTAACTGCTCTGATTACTCAGCCAATAACTATAAAAAAGATATTTATTGAGAGTATCGACCACCAAATTCACCATCCCTAGATTATAGACAATATCAATGTAATAGTCATAGAGTAAATATTTCCATCACTTTTATATCAATATAATATCCATCTAAATGACGGTACACTTGAGAATATTGTGGTTAAAGTGTATGATAAATCATGCACCCATCAGGTAGTTTTGACATGTC
Organism: Viscum album; assembly: GCA_963277665.1. Classification (NCBI taxonomy): domain Eukaryota; kingdom Viridiplantae; phylum Streptophyta; class Magnoliopsida; order Santalales; family Viscaceae; genus Viscum; species Viscum album. Next base: position 760,814,643 of record OY728119.1, on the reverse strand, counting down.
TTCATTTTGAAGACTACCACTCTTTTCTCAAGATTTTGGGACATATATTTCTGCTCATGTGGTCTCAACTGAAGTGAACCATAGGTAATAACCACCTGATTTATCATTATATCACAACCAACTGTTTTCCTTCATAAATCTCAAAATATTTTGTTCTTGACACCCTTCTATAGAAATATCAATTTATGAACGATTTTCAAAATCTGACTTAGCTTCTGAAATCACTACTCACACTTTATATTAAAATTGATGGCTTCCCATTATAGGTAAAATTTGTCAAGGGTGCTTTACCTCAATTGAAATCAAGTAAAAACCACATATAGTACCATTCCAACCAATGAAAAACCCACATCACAGTAACACTCTGCAGAGGATCCCGAGAAGGCACTACATCAACCATCACCGGGTCTATAGTTACTCTTACGTCAAAGAAATTGTTTCTGAGGAAGTGGAACTCTCAAATAAAAAAATGTCACTTCAAGAGATTGACATAATTTTGGTGATCTTGGAGTGTGGTCAACCCCATACACATGTGTCTCACTTGACCCTCTATATACATAAAATACACTAGGATGTTGTGGATGAATACCCCTATAAACCTACTAGGAAAGAATGAATGATCTGCTTTATGAGTCCCATGAACATTTTTGGGGCATTCTTCACACTTAAAGGAATCAAAAATTACTCAAAATGACTATAGTGACATAATTTTATCTTTAGTAAATCCTTTTCATGTACTCACATCTGGTGATAACCAATTCTCTGGACAATCTATGAGAAACAAGAAACCCCTATCAACTGATCAAAGAGTTCATCAATCCACATTAGTGGGTATTTTTTCTTCATTATCACTTTATTTGGGAATCAATAGTCCACACAGGACCTCAATCTCCTATCCACCTTAATGGAAAACTATACTGAGTCAACCTAGGGGAAATACGGTGTCTCACAAATACCTTCTCCTATAATTCCTACAATTGTACCCTCATATCGTGAAGCTCTATGAGATACATATGATATAATGGTGTATATATCAGGCCTTTACTTAGGGTTTATGTAAATTCATATGTATAGATCTCGATTGGGAGGTATACATGGTACATCCTCAGGAGAGACATCCTAATACTCTGCCACCACTATTGGATACTGTTAGCTAAAGAATCCACAACTTCAAGAGATATTCTAGTCCACTGGTGAGTAATTGCTTATAATATCCTACTCTAAATACCATCCAAATCTAGGAAGGATTCATTTTCATCCATAAAGAAAAATTTGGTCCCATATTCACATACACACGGTATCCTATAGATAAAATAGATAGTATGGGCATGAACTAAGGATATCCAGTCTATACCTAATATGATTTTGTAAGGTTTCATTTCTATTAAAATAGATTTCATGAAAAACACTTTACTCGATGTATTAGATTTCACTATCGGTGAATGTGTGAAATCACTAAGTCAATACATGTCTCAGTCTCTAACCACAAGGGTTGAGATAATATATCAATTGAAATATTTAAGTATCAAACCAAAGAAGTAGAAATTAAGGAATGAATTTCACCTATGTTTATCAATATGTCATCTAATATAGAAAAGAAATAAATTATACCTCTTTTCATCCCCATAGCCTCAGGGTCATATGCCCTTATATCCTGCAACTAACCTAATCCCTAAAAACCATCTCACTGAGCCTGGTATGGACCACTAGGAGTGGTGGTGGTAATAGGTAAAATATCAAATCAGCTTTTAATTCTATACCAACCCCTCTACCACATCCTCTTCCATGCATATCTCTATATTCATACATATGTCTCTAACTCTGTGTTCCCTTAACCATATCAAAATTATATGTATGACATGTCAGACAATTCCTAACCATATCTCTATAACCTTCGCATGAGGAACACCACTTCTCCTCAATTTATTTGATTCATCCTGATATCCTTTAACCACTGAACTTGTTTGGAATCACCTCTTAATTCTTCTGACATGCATGGATCCATGTGAATTCCATTGGCTACCTGCTATCAAGGTCTCATATATTGGGTTCCCTTTACCAGAATCCACTATTGGTGCCTTTCCTACCATGATGATCTCCACCACCAAGGATTGGTCAACAACCCCATCATAGGTAGGAATGAAAATGGATTCCATTGAAGCCCTAATGTCCTAGTATAATCCATGCTCAAAAGTATATTCTCTGAATAAAAAATCCAAAACTTTCTCTATAGAGTAATAAGATAGATCATTAAACCCCAATGAATACTCTTCCATGCTCAAACTTCTCTAAAACCATAATATATTATCATATATGTGTACTTAATACAATGTTTCAAGATATAACTCCTCCCTAAAGACACACTCAATGTATGACTACGAGAGTGTTGTCTCACCGTATCACTGATACACTATAATCGACCATTTTTCATAAAGTTCCTAAAATAATTACACAAGTAACTCCATATGAATTTAATGAATCCTCAAAAGGAAAAAAATCCAGTGACTACCTCATCTAGGCCACAAACAACTGGGGGTCCGATTCACTATGCAACATGAGAGGTCGATACCTATGAAACATCTGTAGTGAACTCGTCCAGTGTGAGTCCTCAGTTGTCACTTCTAGTACTAGTTGATTCTCAATGGATGGTGGTGTATCTTGTAAACCACATGGAGTTTCTATATCAAGTATATTTCCTTGTAATGAATCGTCATCACTTTCCAGATCAACCATGTGATCATACATTGGAATCTTGACTATATGTTAGGGTGGAGAAATCCTTAAATAAAAAAAATATGTTCCACAGTCAAAGAGTATATCTGGTGTACTGACTCAAGAAGGACATGGAAACATAACCCATTCCTATATGATGAATTTACAAAAAATTTCATTCAAAAAAATAAATACATTTACTGATTCGAAAGGTAGGTGATTAGAGTTCGGGTGTATAGATACATTGGCTGCCACAACAACATTAGAGACCCTAGCCAAAAATATGAACTTCTAACATTAAACACAATTTCCCTAAACCAAAATCATTGAATCTATTCCTAATGTAGAACCTTAATTAATACAACCCTATCACAACCCAAACTGTTGGGGGTCCTACCCATGACTACCTCAATCCCTCCTCCAAGAGTACAGGGGTTGGAGACAACGATAAGTAGGCATATTCCAAAACGATGAGGAATTATTATAATTCACATGTACACACACACATGTCTCAAATATCATACAATGATGAAATTCAAAACAACTGTTACCAATACATGCATACATATATATCCTAAAACTAGAGTATGATAGTAATTTATTGAAAAACAAAATGTAGCCAAATAAAGACCAAATAAATAATTATAAAGAGTTAAACCTTGTCCAAGGGTTAGGACCATGATTAAATTCATTCTCCTAGAAAAAAAACATGGTCTATCAAGATACATCTATGCTCCCCCTCTTCCAAACCTACCATAAAACCATCAAATGGGTTTTCATCAGCATATGACATGACACGTTCATCTAGATCTTATCACAGGGTGAGTACAACAACATCCATTAGGACACTCAAAGACACTAAACAGAAAGTATCAAGTATATCTAACTAAATAAAAGATATAGAAATAAATGTATAAAGGAACCTCACATATATAGATAGGAAGTGATCCACACCACCATGCGGCTGGAACCAACTTCCATCCACATGAATCAACTCAAAGAAACACTCGTTCTAGTATAATCCACTTCATGAGCCATACTATCACCATATAATCTCATATAAGTACAATATATCATTTTACCCACCCAAAAAATGATTATTGATCTCATAATACCTTGATTATCATATTGTGAGTAACACTCAAAACTATTGGGGGAACCATGAACCTAATACTGATCAACCCGCTATGTATTGGATCAAATTAAAAAGATACCAAGAACAATACAAATATGGTCATCTAAATGGAGGATTAACTCCCTACTCAGGTTTTCCACACTGATTCTAAAAAGACCATTTATTTTATAAATATGAAAGAGGATCACTCTCTAGTTTCACAAAGGGAAAGTAAAAACACTATGTGATACTGATCCTCCAGATGGGATCACAATCATATGATATTTATGTAACATCTCACTATACCCTGTATGGATATGAAGAAATGGAACTCACTCAAACATGATTGTTTTTGAATGAATAAATGAAGAGCTACAAACATCCTTGAAGGGGGGTACACTGCATGTACTAGGGGTACATAGTGTTTTCAGTTATCCCCATGTCTTCCCTTGTGGTGAAGCCTCATAAACCATGTAAACCTGAACATACACTATGTGTGAGTGAATCACATGAATTTTAGTGGTAGCCCACCACCTACATGTTCTTTTGTGTCATGTTTCTGTATCTCTAGTAGTGCATGTGTACCTGGTTGTGTACACATGGCCATGTTTGTGACCAAGTACATGACATTCCAATAGATGTGTACATTTATCCATGTATGTGTACATTCCAAAATACATGTTGAGCCTCCATTTGAGATCCACAAGGCATGTGACCTTGTCACGTGGGGTGTGATACTTACCTCCAATCTAAACGCTTGAGCTGCAACCAAGGGCTCCCAAAAGGTTTGTAATCAAAAAATACATTTCATGTTGATTATTTTTTTCTAGAATCAATTTTCCCTCTTATGTGTCATTTTATATGTCAACAAATCCACATTACTCAAAAGAATATGTAGATCTAGGGTTGGCCTAGCATCTTATCACTAGATATCATATATCCTATCTTTGAATCTATTCTGAAAATATATTCTCAATCCATTTATTGCAACACCATGCATCTCTTAGGAGAAAAATCATGATGGTGTGGTCTTATTCTAGCATGATTCACTCGCTATCATTTTCAATCCTCTAATCACAACCACCACCACAAGACATACCTATTAAATTGATTTGTTTCACAAAATAACAACCACAAAATGATCAAATACTAGGTAATCATATATCCATTGGTCAAAATGAATACCCATAATGAATGTGAGATGAATGGGGTAATTAAATCCTAAAATAATTAAATTTTAGGATAAAAAAATCTACCTTTTTCACTCATCCTTGATCTTTTATCATAGAATTGAAAATGAAGAGGGATAAATAAAGAAATAATTAAAACAATTCCATAAATTTAAATCTCTATATGATGTGTATATCAATTCTATTCATGGAATTGATCTAAATTCATCTTGGATTATAAAACATGATGGAAACAAATCAAAATCCTATCAAGAGTTTTTATTGATTTTTGATGAATAAGGGTTCAATTTTCTTATCTTTCATGAGCTCCACAAATCTATTAGTGCAATGATCCATGATCCATACCCAACTTGTCATCATTCACCAAGAACACTCAACATAATTATCTATATCTCCAAAATTTGAATGGATAACCTTAAGGATATCCTTTTGACCATATATTTATAGTATATCCAGACTACCTATTGAATTAAATAAAATAAAGAAATTTAATCATTTTATTTTCCTTATTATGTGCATGTAATGACGTTTTCAAAAACAATATATTCTGAAAAATATTATAACTTTCCTAGTGTAAAACCCACATTCTGAACTCGACGATGCCATTAGATTTTGGATCTGGTCCCCCATTTAGGTTTTATTCCACTTTTATAGAAAAATGTGTGTAGTTGTTATTTAATATATGTAATATATTTCAAAAATCTAATCCAGGAACACCATGCCTAAGAATAATGTGTCTTCTCAGTACCTGCTATAAAAAATAATCTATATAATATCCAAACACAATACTCAAAAGAATGGGATATTAAGTCCATGAATATTAAAAAAATTATAATAACATGGAAATCAATAAATTATTACATAATGATGGTATTTATAATTTTAGAAATTTTAAACATACCATCAAGGGTCGGGTCAAGACATCAAAAAACATCATTAAATCCCTATGCCAGTACATCATAATATAAATTTTTTAGGCCTTGTAAAAATCTCAATATAGTTTTCCTTTAAGGATTATTATAGAATTGAGGTATATTTTGGGTGATTCCCATATAATAATAATTCAAATTCATTCCAAAAATTAATAAACAATACAACTTTATCAATATACCATAAAGATCAATAACTATCTACTTTGGAAAAACTACTATATAGAATACCAATTATTTTCATGTCAATTTCATATTAAAACATTGAGAGGAATGTGTTCGATGGTATAATTAGAGTAAATACTCAATATATTATTCATTAAATTATTTTTACATGGATAAAAATATTTCAATGATATTATAGTAATATTCCTTGAGGAAAATTACCTTATTAGTTTCAAAATACCTTTTTTTTAATCTAAAAGCATCACACATGTTAAAGATACAAGATTACTTGGATATAAATTTAGAAAATTTTATATGAATCACAAAATTTTTGAGTAGTAATGAGGGATAAAAATTCCATTCACTCCATATAAGTTAATAAAACAATAGTTTTTAACATTTAGTAAATGTCAAAAAACAACCTCATTCAGAAAAAAAAGAATATTTCTTTAAATAAAAAATTTGGTAATTAAATCAGAATTTTTTAAAAACGTTCCCTAATGAATGATGGAAGGATATGAAAAATATTATTTAAAATATTTTCATATAATATGGAAAATGATGAAATGACTCCCTTATGTCACACAATCCTATATGTTTATGAGATTGTGAAATAAAACCTTTCTACTTTTGAAACTTTTGAGTCATGATCCCAATGAAAGAAAAAACATCAAATGAAAATATAATTTCAAATAAAATAATGAAATTGATTATATAACATATTATAAGGTCATTATATGCATCACACAATATAAAATAATATTTAATAAGGCATATATCTAATGAAAGTAATAGTGATATTAAAAACCATTACCACATGTTAGATTTTCATCATATGTATTTGAAAATCCTATATAAAAAGTATAGATTTATTATAAATCTGTTTAATAACCGTATTAATATATATCATTCCATATATTATTTACTTATAACTTTTTATCACTTATTTATTAATATAATTATTCTAATTGATAGCTACTTATTTTTTTTTTTTTGATTGGTTGTTTTGATCTTTCTAATTTGATCATGGATATATGATATCAAGAATTAAAATCCTGAAATTATTTAAATTTTTAGTATTTATATAAATATGTTTTTTAATTCCCCATATGTTATATAGGGGAAAGTCAATTATAACATTCATAGAGATGGTAGGTCATAAGTATGCATAAATGTTGTTTCCATTTTCCAAATGACATAACAAGGAAATGAAAATAATAATTATCATTTATAGAATAATTGTTATTTCCTATAAATTATATATAATCACAAAATCCAACCTTATTACCTTCCATGTAAAATATAAATGAAAAAAAATTACATATCTTCATATTGGTGGTAATCCTCATGTATACATGAGTAGCTTTATTGTATTCCAGCGGAAATGAAAATAAGATGGTATATGTGATATTATTATTCCAAGGTTATAATTTTTACATAATTATAATATATATACATTAAACCCATCATTATATAATTCTATTAAAATAATGGTGAAAATTAATTGTATCACTATGTGGATATGGTTGGCCGTATGTATGCATGACTCATACCTTGACTTCCCATTTGCTGAAAAAAATGGTGTATAATGGTGATTTACTAACCATAATTAAATTTCATTATATTAATGATAATGATTTAATTATTTTATGATAAATACCACAATTTAATTTGAGGTAAATAACTGGTAAAATAAAGTTATATGTTAAGGTGATTAAATCTCATTTGAAAGAATTCCATTAAATCTCCTCTAAAGGGTCCTCAGGTTTTTCTTTTTTTGAGTTCCAATACATAAAGAATGTGGTTAAATAATTTTAGAATGGATTTTTTAATGTTTTTTTATATATAAGTCTTGAAGTGGTGTAATGATGTGATTTATGTTTCTCCCTTTTATAATTGAGCAGGCATGGACTTTTAAAGTTTCAAAAAATGTTAAATTATAATAAAGTAATTATCAAGAACAATTCATTGAAATAGTTCAGGATTAAAACCTAGGGTAGGATAATTTTTAAATACAGTCAACCAATAAAATTTGGATATGTTTTGGGGGTGTTTTAAACCTTATATTTTTTATTAACCACTAATTAACCAATTTTATCATTCATCCCAGTAACGTATTTTTCACCCACAATGTGTTATAATTTTATAAATAATTTAACTATTGACTAAAAATTATAAAATGGTTGAAATTTATGACCTTATATTACCCACATTTACACTTTAATGATTTAAATTGTTTTAAAATAATTTAATAAAAAATTATTTTAATAAGTTGTCATTTCTGTCAATTTAGTCCCCATTATATTAATTTAAATTCAAAATAATCAGGAAGAATTTTCCTTTAGAATATAATTATATAAAAAATATAAAATATATCTTATTAATCTAAAAAATTTGTTTCACTCTATAAATCATTCGAATTTTTTAGCTTTTAATATTTTTAGAATCATATTCTTTATTTTTCAATTATAGAATTAATTTTGTATTATCATTATACTAGCATTTAAGGTAATTATATAATCACTAAAAAATAGAAATAAATTATCATCATGAATAAAATTTCATTATAAAAAAATATTTACATTTATAATAGTTCATAAATTTCTTTTTTCTCTATGTTGACACATAATTGATATTTAAAACTAAGAGTGACATTTTCTAACATTCATTGATTTAAATATTATATTGGTCATTTTTAGGGACATGTGTCCATTAATGAAATATATTTCTAGAATAAGGTGAAAATATTAAATTGAAATTATATTATATGAATTAATATGAAATATTATGACCTTATCACTTATTTTTAAACTAGATTAACCCGATTTACACTTTACTGCAGTGATAAATTTTAACATGGGTATTATTCATATTGACCACAAATAAAAGTGATATATCTAAAAAAATTATCCATAAAATTTAATATATCGAATTTTTTGAAAGCTTAAATTTCTAGGTTTTTTATAAACTAATTTTATAATAATTGTGATGAACGGGATGAAAAACTATTTTTAGAAAAATACGGTTTTTAAGAATAAAACTCGATTTATTCTTATACTTTCCATAGTAAGAACAATATATGAGTGATAAAAAGTTTTATTTAACATAAAATTTATAAATTTCCTTAAAATAATTCATCAATAGTGGCTATTTTAGTTTATTATTATATAAACCCATTTCATGCACAAAATTATTTTTTAGAAAAACGTTTCTTTTACTCTCAAAATATTTTCTTATTAATAACCATTGAATATATTTTATAAATGTGATAACCATAAAATTTTAATAAATTAATTTTTTTATTCACACATACTAATTTTGTTATCTAGTTTATAATGGTCATATATGAATTAATCATAGTTCATTTGAACACGTTGTTTCATGCAACACAAGCCATTGAAGAGATTAATTTTTTTTTAAAGAGAGATATAGTAAAATCATGGGTTGGTATTGTTTTAGTTCAATAAAATAAATTATATTAATAAAAATATTTTTTTGTGGATTCAATTGTTTTAATTATTTTATCATTATTGAAAATTTATAAAGTCTTAAAATATTCCAAAAACAAAAAACATTTTTTATTGACTGGATAAAAAATTATGTAAGAAAATTTTAAAAATTTCACCCTAAACTAAATTTTACATTCAGATCTAAAATAATGCTTCATTTTTTTAAAATAATTTTCTAAATGTTTGAATTTAATGTTTTAAATAAAATTTTTAATTATTGAAAAAATATTTTTATTGACATAATCAAATATTTGATCATTAAAAATTCCATATAAAATTAGTAAACTATATTATCATATATATTTCAATAAATATTATATTAAAAGACTATTTTTTAAAAATTATAATTCTTTAAAAAACATAAATTTAGCATTAATTTTATTTTAATTATATATTTTCAATAAATAATAAAATGTTTTATTTTCATACCAACATCTATTTATCATATTTATCTTATATTCATGAGTATTTTTTTAAATAAAATAATAATGAACAAGGTATTAGAGAGATAATTGTTTCATTTCTAAAAATAAAATTACACATTTTAATACTATTGTTGAGCTACATGACTATATATTTTACCGGCATATGAACTAAGGGTAAGGTCTGAAATAGTGGTACAGTCTTGGGGTGGATTGACTAATGTTGATATTATGGTGATTTCTAATGACTTGAACTTCTCCTATATTCAGTTTCACTCATGTGTTACTTTTTTAATCTCTTCCTAGGAATGGTCATGCGTGAACCCCAATGATGGTACATCCCTCCCATATTCTGATAGATTGACATCAAAAGGAAAGATAATACTATTTGAGGCCATCATTTCACAATTTGTCATCATTTATATCTCTTTTTTTAATTTAAATGTTGGGGTCGAAGCATCAATTTATAATTAAATCAAAGGCCCTTTTAGACTGCGTAGAGGGAGACCCATTACATAGCCCGAACTCCCAAGTCCAATTGGCCTAAATACAAGGCTTGAAATCCCATTTTTAGGCCCCACGGACCCCTCAGTGAACAGTACTGTTACAGTACCCACACTGCTACAGTCCCAGCTTCAGTACCGCCACAGCTACAGTACCTACTACAGTCCCTCTACCGCTACAGGGCCACCACTACTACAGTTCCACCACTGCTACAGTATCATCATTTAACTCTATTCTTTGCTCAATATATAAACTAATTCCATTTGACATAATGCTGAAAAGTTGGATTGGTCAATGGTCACATAAATATTAGATCCCAAGGATCAAATTTCTATATATATAATATATATAAACATCACAATTATCATATTTCATTATTAGATACATCAATTATAAATTTTCTACATTACCCTTGTTAATTTAAATTATATTCTTAACTAATCTATTTTTATTCATTATTTTAATGGAAGGGGGAATATATTTTGGATAAATAAATCCTATAGAGTTTACATTAGTGTGAATATTTTTCATTTTAATTTTTCTCCTTTTGTTATTTATAACTATAATAGTCAATATTAACTATTTATATGTAACAAAATATAAATATAATTATATGTTCTTCTGTTATACAACAAAATAAAACATCCATTATGAAATATGATTTCTCCCATTAAGAAAATGTTTTCTTCATTATAAAATTTTTTTTCTAGAGGAATAATTAATGTTCTTGTCATATTTAAGGGAATCCTTTTATAACCTCATGCCACATTAGGGATTGAAAATCATGATGCAATCTGAATTTTTTATTTGGCAGATTATTCTTTTACATAAATGGGTTGTGGAAAGTGATCTTGAGAGTTCGAATTTCTTAAATATATTTTTGGATTTATTTTTTATTTTGTGGCCTATTTATAAATCTTATTTACCATTCAGATTAGGTAGTGTAGTCTCCTCATTGTACTATAATTGACCCCTATTACTAGTGAGTAGTCTATAGAATATGGGGAAGTGTTCCTCAGGTCACATAGAGACCTAATCTGTTTACTTTTCATATTAAACCAGGGTTGGGATGTTATAAAGTGTATTAGAAGTATCTATAATTGGTATTACATATGGTATCATAGTTTTATGTTTGACTTTTTATTTTGGGAGATGGATGAAAGGTTACATGGGAACTTTTTAGAGCTTGTGATTTATTTTATACTGGTAAGTTGATAACACCTTTTCCATTAGAAAGTCCAGTTTACCAGTGCATGAGATTTTTGCTCTTAGTTTTTAATTTCACAATTATATGCTTTTCTTCAAGTGTGACACACATGTATATTGATTTTTTTTATTTATGAACTTTTATTGTTTTGGTGCTAGGATCGTTGGTAAGTGGTCTTGTTCATGTGTTCTATTAAACATTCAGGACTCACATGATATATTTGTTCTAAGAACCACAACTCTAGGAGCCCAAATTCAGTGGTAATTTTTTTAAATTGGAACTACATTGAAGAAATCACATTCTGAAAGACAGAATAGTATTGTAGTATTAAAGAACCAAATACATACATGATTCTCATATTATATTGGTAATATGAAAGACATAGCATAAAAATATTTTTCTTTCATCCTGAATATTATTCAAAATATCAATCATTATATCTTGAGGAAAAGAAAAAAACAAAAGGGTGAGATTAGATGCTCAGTAAGGGTTACATATCGTGGAGGCTATTAAATGAAAAAGTCAGTTTTTTTAACTACTACTAAGTGGTTTCACTATTCATCATAAATTAGAAGTTTTTCAGAAAATACCAAAAATTCAGACTAAGCTATATTTGATATTCTGAATTCAAAAATGATGTCTATTTTACCAAATTCTAAAGATAGAAGTTGAATTAATTAATTTAAAATTAATTCTTGTTGTTAAAACAAATAGTGTGTTTTTAAGAAACAATAACTACGAAAAGATTGACACTTGTTTATGTCCAATTTCAAAGTGAAATTAATTCCAATGACCAATATTGGATTATATGGTAAAAATATATTCTAATTACACTTTAAACCCAATTAAAAAAATTATCTAACAATATAAATAAAAAATATTAAAATGCAGTTTTGAATTAAAATACAATATTTTTCACTATTCATTAAAAAATGAACTTTATCGGGAAAAATCCAAAAATTTACACAAAGTAATTTATGATGTCCCCATTCTAAAAAAAGGATTTTATTTGGTCAAATAGAATTTAATAAATTTACCAAAACCTGATTTAAAGATAGTTCTCTATTAAAAGGTGGTAAATCGGCCTTTTAATGTAAATTATGCTTAAAAATAGATTCATTCACATTTTAAGCCTCTAACTTTTATTGGATGAAAGTAAATACATCTAAAAACATTTATAACAATATTTTAGTTAGTTTATTTCATTCCCACTAATAAAACTACTAGGAGTTAACTTCCATTTAAAATAATAATATTATATTATTAGTGTGCGGTGTTAGATTTCAAAGAAACTCGTTGTTGGGTATCAGGTACGCCATCGAACATAGAAACCCTTTTAAAGTAAAATTAATATTTTATACACAAATATTAATAAATATGAAAATATCTTATTCTTAATTTACCTGGGATGTTACATTCTCAATGATGGAAATTTTTAATATTAGATGACATGATCTCAAACATCATGGAATATATACCGTCGAGGCCATTCTATAAAAATATTTAAAAAAATTATAGGAATAGACAAAATATCCATTTAATTATAGATTACTTATTTGTCTCATAATACCTATCAATTCATTTAGGGACTATATAATTATGGTTTACCCCCATCATTGCATGTCTAAATCATTCTTCATATACTGAGGAATCCATTTAATTCATGAATAGTATTTAAAAATAAAAAAAAATTAGATTTATCTATAATTTTATAGTAAATAAAATATATTAGAATTATAACATTTAATGTATAAATGGTATAAAATTTTGTAAATAATCATATCCATGATACAATGAATATTGGTATTTAAGAAAAAGGTAACATCCATTGATTAAAAGTAACTTAATTATTCAAATAATAGTATAATTTAAAAAAATAACCAGGGTTGAGTTTCTAAAATATAGGTTTTTTATTTATAAATAAAAATTAAATTAAAATAATATTATAAGATTCTTGAGGAAAATAACCGCTCTATTTTTTTTAAAAATTACTTATTTGAAAACAGTGAAATTATAAAGTAAAATGTTTTTCCATAAAATTACCTTTTAAACATGAAAATTAACCTTATAAAAAAATAATAGTCATGACGGTATTAAAATAAACTTATTTTATATATGTTAAAAAAATATTCCTTCATTATGATTTATAAAAGTTACACAATAACTTATTTGGAAAATAAGAAAATATTATTTGGAAACCATTTTATAAAATTAATACATGGGTACAAATGTGTTATGAAAAATCATCATAGATGTGTAAAAACAATTTCGTAAACATTTTATATAAAATATAGATATGGAATAAAAATATGACATATCAAAAGAGAAAAAATATTGGTTTTTATTTTAAAGATTTCTTTTCATGATTCATGTTCAGTAGAGAGAACAAGTTGGAAGAAAATATTAAAATTATTTATAGAATTAAACTTTAAATAGATGTTAATAATAGTGAATAAATAGATATTCATGTTGAATACCTCGATGGTTTAGTATATACACCACATAAAAAACATTGTCATATTACCAAATATGTCTTGATGAAGTAGAAATTGTGATAAAATCCTTTACCATCGGTCCAACATGTCATGTATGTGGTGTAACATCTTTCCTAACAAATTGTAATTTAATATAAATATATATCACAACAATTTTAATATATTTTATATCATATGTGATCCATTTATGAAAATTTATTACCCATTCGTGAATAATATTTTATTATTGTTGTTGTTTATTGTGTTTACTACTTTTTTCAGGTAAATTTTGATTTATTAGTCTTGGTCATTGTTTCCTTCTCAAGGATAAGTAATCTCAATAATGTTATTTATAATATATATCATATATATTCAATATATATACATTTAAATTCATGCATATAGACAATGATAGAAAAATGAATTACATAGTTCATGGAGATGATGGGTCATATGTGTGCATGAACATTGCATTCACTTTTAAATGGATGAAAAATGGTAAATAATAATTAATATTTTAATAATCATTATTATATCATATTGGTAACACTCTTCGAAAGACGAAAATATTACTAAAAAGTTCTATGCATATTTTAATGTTTCGATATGAAGCTAATGTAAGTAAAAGACATAAAAGTGAAATGGAACTACACAGAGGAGATATGATAGAAACATTTTTGTCATACCTCCACATATAGAAAACTAGCACACATTCTACCCATAAAGCCAAGTTCATAGCCCCTATGTGATAGACCTATGCGAAGGATCCACATAGGCTAACTACACAGTTATATAATTCCAGTACTCTTATTAACAAGAGTTACGTAAAAGAGCTATGTGACCGGCCTATGACGACTAACTTCATTCAACCAGCCCCATTCCTTTCCTATAAATAGGAATTTTGGGCTCCCCATTTGGTATTGAAAAAAAAAATGGAAGCACTATAGAAAAACTCATTGCGTATATCTTTCCCCGAGGACCCCCAAATTTTCTCTGGTAGCTCTCTAAAGCATGGGAGATGAGGGAATTATATAGGATAATCATGTTTGAAAACATTTCAGTGTTTGAAACACAAAACATTTGATTAAGGATCATAATTACTTGAATAAGTAACTTCCTATGAATGGCCTATTCCTTATTGGACCTACGTACGGATCTTCCAAAGACACCAAAGAAGTCTCAGGGTGTTTAGATTTACATATCACCCAAGTTTTGTGTTCTTGGTAGCCCTTTTTTAAGAATACATAGGCTTTTTTCTCCTGTATGAATCATTTTTTCAGTCATCACTGGGACCTATGTGTCACACCTACGTGACATACCTACGTGGTACACCTACGTGACATACCTTCATGGTATTGTAATACTGAATATATGCACCCAAGGCCGTTGTATATCACCATGTAAACCCTATTCAAAGAAACTCATAGAAGGGTATATTATTCCGTGATTCCCTTATATTAAATGGACTATGTTTAAACCTCCACCAAAATCTCATGACCTATCAAACCTTTGCTAAAGTCACATCAGTGTGTCTCTTATTTGGGTTTGTATATCTACAGTCAAGGGTTTTCCACATTTTTTTCTAATAGATTTTGGATATTTGGAATGTTTTTATGTTTTTATATCTATATTCACATGGATTCTTACCATAGAGATAGTGTTGGAAAGTTCCCATTCATAGATTATAAGGATGGGACTCTGTCCTCCCTATTTCATGTCTAAGAGTTGGAGAATCCGGTTCCAAATTGAGAGTGTGAGGGTCACACTTTCTTTTCCATTCATCAAAATAAATGTCTCTATACTCTCTTGGTATCCACCTAGGGAATCACTCCTAGAGTAAACCCCAAGTATTTTAGTTCGGACACAATGACCTTCATCTTCATTTTTCATTAAAATGATCATTGCTCTTTATCCTCACCCACTGTCGCCTACTCTCCTTTTGTCGTAGATCTTCCCTCTTCCAACAGTGGAAGAGAAATTGTGTGGTTTTTTGAGTCTATCACATCCTCTTGTTTCTAAAACTATGTATGAATCTTATGGGATTATATATTTGTGATGATCACAACATCTACACAATACATCATATATTGAACTAAGAGAACTCTAATTCCCACCATAATTGGGATATGTATGAAGCCTTCATTGGGGCTTGAGATAATTTGATATCCTCTTTAAGAATCCAATCCTAATTCCCTTAGTCAAGGTATCCTCTATAGGAGTAAGCCCCAAAGTAATCCCCCTAAATATCCATGAGTTAATTAATTTCTCATGGACCTTGATATAATGTCATCCCCTCTAAGAGTATACACCAACCTATTCCTCTCAATGGGTAACACACCCCTACGAGGCAAACCAAACTATGTGGGATTTGATTTCCATACGAATGGGATACGTAAGAATCCTCCTTGAGGTTCAAACCTAACACCTCAAATCAACCCTATTATTCTAGGGCTATATTCTCTATAGTGTCAACTCCAACATGGAAACTCATATCCTTTCCATGTTCCTTGGGTTTCCTAGGCATAAGTCATACACCAATCTTTGACTAAGAACCCTCTACTTAGATGTCCTTATCACATGAAAAAACTATATTCTTAGGTCCTTATCACATTTCCTTAAAAGGATTGACGAGTCCCATTAAGTGGAACATAACTATGATGGTTCCAATTCCTTTTACAAGGATACATAGGTAGCCCATTTATGGCTATGATCCCAATATCAAAGAAAACTTATGTCTCCCTAGATGATCATAAATTCTAAAGTACCCCACTGAGTGGATTAAAACACAACATCATCATAATAATGACTGGAGTATCTCTAAGTAGTATATAAGAGGATACCATTGATGGATAACCTTGAATATAGATGGTTATACCCATTAATAAAGAACCTTGAAGACATAAAGATGATTTTAAATTTCACACATATTAATAATTGATTGAAAATTTCAAGGGAAACCTATGTTATACACTGTAAATTAATAAGGATTCATGGAAATATCATAAATCTATAAGAGAGTCCTAGAATATGCAATAATTCCTCCCAAAAGGGTGTGATGAGCTCGACCTCCCATCCTCTCATCCAATGTGAGTTCTTAAGTATTGTAGGTCTAAACCAAAGTAATTCCAACTTTTGGAAATTATATCCCTTTGGATACATTACTATTGTATTTTTCTAGTTCAATGATTAAATCTATTGGAAAACATCCTGAAATAGTGATCCTTAATGAGGAATCACATTCTGGGAGGAACAACAAATGATGAACCTGACATGAATCCTTAACAAAGTTGATATTGTTACCCATTTGTCTGGACCATATCAATTGATAAAGGTGGGACATGCAAGGGAATTAATCACACAAGTGTCAATATAAAAGATTATTCTTTAATGGATTTCATAGTTTGTATTTTTCAAATTTTATCAGAACTCCCTTCATTCCAAATGGCTCCATTAAAGTTTCCACCCATGAATGCCCTGGCTACTACACAAGATAGATCATCTTCTGCTTGAAGGATTTCATCACCGACACAATGTATTCAAAACTGGGTCTCAAATTTATTGTTTTGGTAATACCTTCAACATGGTACTATCCCATCCCTACAGGCTGCATGAAAGCCTCTCCAAGTTAACAATAACCCTCGATCGTCTGGTTAGCTATGAATGGTGGTCAAGAAGAAAACAGCGCCAACCACTATATTAAACCATTTTAGGTACTTATCCCATGAACACAACAACCAGTCCCTCTCATATTATAGGTATGTGGATCATGAGATCACTCAAGGCCTCAACTTGAAGACACAGTGGTCCTTCCCAAGGGCGCCCACCAACAATCACCGATAAATAAATCATGCAGCAGTGAACCCACCAAATGAAGGGGGTACTAACATTTATTGTTAGGTTCTGGTCCCTCAGACCCCAAGAATTCTAGAAGATCCACTGAGGACAACATCGGACAAATAGAGATCATGTTCTTACCTTTTCCCTCTCTGAAGAATTCCATCAACTAAACTTGGTGGAAAAAAGATAACGGGCACATAGATCTATCCGCCTTAATTTTGCCTCCCAGTAGACACGTATGTTGGTGCCCAATCAATCACATAGTTCAAATATGGTGGAATATTGCAACCAGTCACATACACATTATTAAAATCTATCATTGAGTTAGAAAACTCATATAACTACATTCAAGGAATCATTATAATCAAATATGGTGGCAGCTTGTAATCTGGAACATGCCCCTGCATGCACTCACCAATCCTTCCAGAAGTCTCGTCTATCAGCATTAAATGAAGTATGCCGACCATACATGGGGAAAATAGCCATCAAGAACATACAATTATCTACAACCATCAATCCTACCAACAGTCTTGATTGGCAGCAGTTAGAAAAATTAGTTATAAAGCTCCGACGAAAAACTTGGGAAGACTCAATTCATTACCCCCACACATGATTACTATTAATATCCATTGAAAGGAAATGGAGGATAGTATCAGGCACACACACCTACTCCAGATACAGAATGGATGTATATTCTCATTTTGGATACTTATGTCACCAAACAAATCTTTGAAAAGGTGAAAGGGTATACACAAATCCCTACCCATATTATGGAAGCCTATTAGAATATCATAATGGAAACTTAAGTACCACAAGAGGGATGGACATGTAATTTTATCCCCATACCTAGGATGACCCTTCAGCATGTCATCCTAATGCAGATACATACCTCTATTCTAGTCTAAGAGGGTTATTGGGTATACTCCCCCATATCATATGGACAACCAGATCGGGAACATACACCCTTTCCAATTGAAGATAATTAGACAAATCTAATGAAAAATTTAAGCCAGGCACATACAACTACCCCCTGATAACCACTTCTCCTAGAATGTGGCCCCAACTATGTGTAAAAGGGTATATGAGAAGATGTATCACCATGAAAATTTGTAAAATCAAGAGTCAATCTGTGATATAACCCCTCTTAATACTAGAGCTCTTGAATCCCTCAGAAATTTATCTATTTCAACTCAGGATCATACCCTTGCATTTTAAAATTATGTGAGTAGTAGTATTAATTTTGATGTTTCCCATCGTAAACTTCATCATGAAGGATTTCTTCAGGAAAATTTGGTCTATCTATAGATCTTATCTCTTGATGAGAGCCAGAGAAAACCTCAATTTGGCTAGATAACCAAGGAGAAAGAGGATTTATCACTTTCTCTAATCCACCATGGTAGTCCTCCTCATGATGGCATTAACTGTGAAAGTTATTTTGGTAGAAATGTTTTGCATTTTCAAGATATTTCCCCAATTGAAATGTAGAGATGAGAAAGCCCTATTATCTCGAGGAACTTTCCAACAAAAGTCTAGTCTTGTTTGATTCCTTGTTACTAACAGGTGAAATACATTCTCAACTGGATGGCATCCCAAGGAAACATTCATTCTCCAAACCTCCCTTGAGTCTTTTTCCTTTTAATAAAGAAGAGGAAAAAAATTGATCCTATTTATTATGATAAAACAATTGAGAAGTGTCCACTCTGGTCGGACCAAGTTAATAAAACTCCAGAAAAAGATATGGAGGATATGTTGAATATGAGAAAATAATGGCTAAAGGTGAAATGCCAATATTGTTCTAGCCTTTGGAAACCTCTCAATAAAACATTCAAGAATTGATCATAGAATATTACATTCATGATATCTACCTCAACATATGGAAGACACTTTGTCATCTAAAGCACAATGTTTACCATATGATGAATATCAAATTCATGTAAATATAATAGAAGGGTTATAATGCCAAATTGACTTGGCATCTCTCTGGGTTTCCCTACATCCAAAGGTTGAGAAGCAATATGTAGTTCTTCACTATTCATGTATTAATTCATTAAAGAAGTTACGAAAATTGATTATAGAAACTACATTTTTTTTCATATCAGAAGATTGGGTGTACACAAAACATATTATTTCAATACTCTCTAAAATCAGAAAACTTGTCAAAAATGGTATCATGCAATGTTATTGCCCCCGAATGGATACAACAATGAAATTCTATTCATAACCAAAGAAGTTACTATCATAAACATGCCTTGATCATGTTTCAAAAAAGTCAGTTCCAAAGAGATAAATCTATCAAAATACATTTTTATCAAGAATCTAATAACATTTGGAAGGCCTCTTGCTTAGAGTATGTCAACCATCAAAGTTTGAAAATTTCTGAAATAGCACAATGTTCTTCTGAAACATGTTATTTAAGTGGTTTTTGGATAATACACGCAGCCAATTTTAGGACTAGAATTTATAAAATCAAAAGAGAATTTGTGCTGATGTCATTCATATAAGTTTAGAAACCACTCCAACCTGTAGGGTCGGAGAATTTTTTAACACAACCATTGAGTTCAAAAAACAGATTTTGAAGGTTTGAGGAAAAAAATAGGAATAGCCTCAGCCTGCAGGGCTGGGGGATTTTTCCCATCTACAAACCCCTCCTAAAAAAGTCAGTTTTCTCCCAATTAAGAAAGAATCCACAAATAGAATGCAGAAATAAACTATCCAAGGATTCCCTTTAGGTTACTGTCTGTCAAAAAATTCTCTAGAAATCAGCATATAAGTGAACAAAGTTTCATAGTGTGCGCATAATGAGACGATCTTACAAATATACTCATAGAATGTCGTCAATACATTATACATCGGATAATTTCATTAATTCCATCACAGAAGATACTCTATAAAATGATTCTAGTTCAGGGGAGTCATAGGATAATGTTTATATTCATTATGAGGTACACCCCAACGGAAATGAAGGAGGAGTGTGTACCTGAAATCCTAGGCTTACACAGAATCTATGTATTCCCTCAAATAACCAACTCTCAAATATTTGAAAGGCATCTAACAAGGGGAAAGGTAACAGTCAGATCATGTATCAATTTTCCATTGGAGAATCAAAATATATTTCTTTGGATTAAAAAATTTCCCAGAAAGTGGTGGAGATGACGAAGTTAAAAAGACTCAATGTAGAGTTACTCCAAAGTAGCATTCCTTCCAGACATTCTCCACATGCAGATCCTCATCATGCACATCCTATAAGAACTCCTCATAAAATAGGGTTTTTTGCAAATAAATATGTGGATAATTAATTCCCTCCATTAATTACACATCTAGAAGACGATCAAATATATCTTTACAGGAATTTCCCCATATTCTATCCGAGAAAATTTCCATCAGTGCCACTACTAGTGGTTTTTTCAGTTTTTGTAACCATTCGAGCTATAAGTATTGTATATATACAGGTCGCAGCTCATTCAAAAATTCCACAAATGTTTATGAATTAAATTGAGGCATTAATAACTCAGTTGGAAGCTATGGAAGAATAGTGTTCACCAGTACAACCCAAAAAGAAATCTTACCTCGAATGGGTAGATCTGATCTATCCCCCCACCCAAATTTTGGAATAACACATTTCCAATCTTCAATCAACTAGGAGATCCAGGCCAACACTTAACAAATTTTGTTTCCCACCGTGATCCCATGATGGGGACCCCTCAACATCAAGAAGTAGTGAATCTCAAATATTTTTTGAATTCATTATAGGGGACTGCCTTTATCTGGTATACAATTTTACAATCTCAATCAATTACTGGATAGGAATACCTCTGATAGAAATTCATTTTCAAATTCATCTCAATGCTTCCAAATACAATAGTATTTTATCTTAGGAATTTAAAACAAGGGGAGAATGAAAGAGTTTTACATTTCATTGTATGATGGAAGGGATTAACATATTACATATATTGACCAATCCGTTAAGAAGAGTTTCTACAAATCTAGGTGTGAAATCTGTGTGATGAGTTGTGCAAACTACTGATCCCTATGAAATACACAAGAGGGTTTTGGGATCTTTCTTCAATTACCCAAAAAGAGTAGAATTCTATTTTTTAAACAAATGATAAATCTTGTATAATCCCATAAACTTTTGGAAGGAGAATATGGAAATAATAGGTTTCTACAATTACACTCAAACAAACACTTATACCTACTTCTACTTCAAACCCATCATCATACTGAAAGGCTCTTCCTTTCGAGCATCAACAGCAATGATTTCCACGTCCAAAAAATCAAAAATATCAAGGGTATTGATATTTTGAGTAATTGAGGAATAATTTATATTCCTTTCATAATAAACATGGTCTTGATAACTTTATTATGTCTTTCGAAAACAATTTAGTTCAGTTGACAAGGCTAAAGAAACTGAATAAATAAGGAGATGAATATATCTTAAATTATTTCCCCCTTCATCAAATGTTGGGGCATCCCATTTAAGAGTTTTTTGTTTTTAATGATCTTAAAAAAATTTAGATTCTGGACAAGTAAAACTAAATGTTCATCAGCCCATGTAGCATGTGTTACTACAACCGATCCAGAGGAGGAATGGGGATGTTAGGGAGTCAATGGAAAAAATGCATAGAAGTATGCTGATTAGATAGTTATAAAAATGGTCAAACAAAATCATGTAATTCTACCAACACAGTTGAAACAACCATCTATACCTTCTTCCACTCCCGCTATAGAACATCTATCTTCATCATTGGATCAGTCCTCCAAAGCCTAATCCTCATGGAAGAATCATAGTCAGAAGAATAAAGAGCGGTCAAAATAAGATGACCTCATGTCAAGCTCAAAGTTATCTTAAAATTTGGTAGATTTCATGACAACTATCTCAAAATAATGGGCACCTCCCTGCTAAATGGAACAATAAGAACCGACATGTAAATAGAATATTCATCAGATAAGTAATTGATCTTTGGTTCTATTAATGTTATCCACTTTATATAACCCTATGAAAATGATGATTCTGGTTATGAACCTGAATTCCATATAATGGATTGGGAATAAGGGGAAGAAGTAGAGGTTGAGGATATGAGGGAGGATAAGGATATGCTAAAATACACTATTTTAACTATACCCCTACTCGAACTGTTTATACAGAAAAAACTCATAGTATATCCCTTCAGCGGGCTCAACAGGAACAAGGGAACTCTCCCACACATGCCAGGATCGGTCTAGACGTGATCATCTTGGAAGACTGATAGAAGGATATACAACCACTCTCTTGGTATTTATATAGATTTATTCAGTCTAATATACCAATAGAAAAATTATTTCTAGCTTATATTATGACTAATTGTACATCTACATCAGGTGCATTAACTTCTAAAGCACCTGAAAACCCACATCTTCATGCTGGAAAATGCTGACATTTGGACTAAAAGTATGATGTTATGAAACATCTATCCCAAGAACCATCCAATTTATCAATCTTGAATGCTTTGAATATATCAGAATATCTTTGAGAAGAACTTATTGGGTATTTTTTATGTCCTCGATAGTTTGAAACCAAGGTTTCTTCTATTGAGGTTTACCGTATAGAGAATGATCCTATGGAATGTCTTGCAGTTATATCTTTCATAGAGAAAGGTGAGGATGATGTTATTAATGGATACATTAGGCCCTTGTATTTATCTGTAATGGTTATTAACAAATACATCTTGCGAACCTTCATTCATAATGGATCAGGATTCAACCCCATTCCCATTTGTACGCTTCATCAATTGGGTCTCACTGAATTTGACTTATATACTTCCAAAATGATGTTGTAATGTTATGACAAGAATGAAAAAAACTACTCGAAGATATTAAACTCATAAATTGGTTTGGGGATATTTTATCTAATTCATATTTCTTGGTTTTCTGACAAGATACACCTTTCAATATTCTTTTTGGAAGGCCTTAGATACATCAACATGTGGTCATTCCTTTTTTATACCACCAATGTCTCAAATATTTCTTCAATGGTCAAATTGGGACATTGCACGGTGACAAGGCCCATTTAAAAACTTGTGAATATTAGTATATTATGTAAGAGTTCTATCACACAAAGGTAACATAGTCCATGGAAAAAATTGAATAAGAATCAATTATTAGAATGGTCTAGAAATGATCCCAACTAACCCATTCGAACATCAGAGTATAGATTATGTCATTCCTACCAATGAAACATAAAGGATATACCCAAATCAAAGCACTCATCCAGTGACTTCCATACTGTCAATTGTGACAATCAAGCCTAATTACATGGGAAAGTTTTTTGATCAACCAAGTATTAGTGAAATCTTAAATGGAGATGTATTCATCTCATCCACCAAACTTCAGAATGTCTTTTCTTCATCAGTAAAGATTGAAGAATTTGTCGTGTTAGTAGAGGAAAACAAGGATATTGATTCCCAACCTATCATCCTCTCTTAAATACTCTAGGAATTCCCTTCATCATCAGTAGGGTCAGAAATGGTTGCCTCTTCTTCAGGATGCCCAAATATTAACTCCTCCCCTAGCTCTGAAATTTTTTCTTCATCACCTACCCTTCAAGAAGAAACAGAAGAAGTGACATGTGTGGAAGAAGATGAATAAGATCATAATGATTCCCCTCCAACATTTAATGAATGAATCTCCACCACTATGGATGATCTCAGATAAATAAATCTATGTACAGAAAAAAATCGACGAACCAGTCTGATTAGTGTGGTCATGAACTCCGAAGAGCAAGAGGTGTACACTTCATTTATAAAGTGACACAAAGATGTGTTGCATTGGATCTATACAGAAATTCTAGGCCTTTACCCCCCCCCCCCCCCCACATAGCTACCAATCATTTGTGTTTACCATAAGAGGATTGAGGATTTAAACATGCATAAAAAAAACACACCCAACTCATGCCTCTAAAATTTTATCTGTAATCAATAAGATTATAAAAGATAACTGTTTGAGAGGGGTGTAATACTCCAAATGAATGTCCAAAATTGTCCTACTGAAAAACAATAATGGGGGAAATAAACTATTCCTTGATTTCAGATATCATAATCGGTAGTGTCCCATGTATGGCTTTCTGGTTCTAATCATCTAACTCTTTAATGATTCAATAGTTGGATACAAAGAACTATCCTTCATGGATTGATACTCTGGGTATAACCAAATTCGAATGTCCCTAGATGAGGAATATATAGATTTTAGATCCCCTTAATGTGTATTTTTTATCAGGTAATTCCCTTTGGCATTAATAATATTGGTGCAATGTATCAATGTTCCATGAACAATATTTTCAAACCCTTCTTGGGTAAATTCATTTAATGATATGGAGATGATCTAGTGGTTAAGTCCAAACAATGTTCTGATCACATGAATGATTTTTAGAACATATTCAGCAAGCTTCAGAAACATAATTTGAAGATGAACCAATAGAAATGTTCTTTCAGGGTATCCTTAAGAAAATTTCTTGGTTGTTTTGTATGCCATCGTGGTATTGAAGTTGATCTAGAGAAGACTAAGGCCATCCTTGGAATCTCACCTCCTCAAAAAAATATTTTAGATGAATTCAAGGACACTTGGACTTTAATCATCACTTTATAGCCAATTTGGTAGGCAAGTGTTTACCCTTCACTAGATTAATGAATAAAGGAGTTACTTATAAATGGACCGAAGACTTCCAAGAGAAATTTGATACCCTCAAGAAATATCTACTGAGACCACCTTTGTTAATTCCACATGATGATGGAAAGCCTCTCATTCTCTATGTGATAACTATAGAGAAATCATTGGATGACTTCCTTGCACAAAATAACGATGCTGAGAATGAAAATAGCATGTATTATCTTAGTCGAATAATGCTTGATGTAGAGACCTAATATTAATTTATCAAGAAGTATTGTTTTGAATTAATATTTGTAGTTCAAGAAGCTGAGACACTATTTGCTACATCATGAGGTCCACTTGATATCTCACAATAACCCACTCAAATTTATCATGAATCCTTCTATTTATACAAGAAATTTGGTAGGGTGGGAAGATATTTTTCAAAAATTTTATTTCCATTTTGTGGATCCTAAAGAAATAAAAGTCTAAGATGTGGTAGACTTCCTTGCTGATCACCCATCTGCATAATATACATCTTTGAATATTGAACTTCCTGATGAAGAAATATTCTCTATTCAAGAAAATTCCCAAACATGGGAAATGTAATTTGATGGTGCTTCTAGAAGTACAATAGGGATGAGAATGAAAAACCCTAAATTCCACAATTCTTGGTTAGGAATTGTTCTTATCTCCCTTGAAAAGGAAGTGTTTCCATATTCCTTTCTGTTATCAGAAGGTGGTACCAGCAATGAGGTAGAATATCAAGCCCTCATTACGTGCCTGAAACAGGAACTCCAAGTACAAGTGAACCACCTGAAAGTGAAAGGTGATTTAGATTTAATAATCAAATGAAACAATGGGATTTATAGTATTAGAAAAGTAGAATTAATCCATCTGTGCCATTATTTATGAGGATTAATGGTTGAGTTTCCCCTATAACCAACGTTGACTTATATCATGCGATCAAAAAATGCCCAAGATAAGCATTGTTTAATGCATCCACAACCCTAGAATATCCAAATCAGGTGAATACGATCGTTAGTAATTCCCATTTTCATGTAGTTTTACCTTTTCTTAAAACTTAAATGGAGGAAATTAATGAAATAAATCCTATTACTTAACTATATGGTCATACTATAGGATGAATGGAAATTATCATGGAATATCTTAAAAATGGAGTACTTCCACTAGATAGAGATGAAAAAGAATGGTTCCAGTGACAAGTGGAAAATTTTAATCTTTTTCATATCCCAGATCACAAGATGATTCTCTAAAAATGAGACTTTGATGGAGTCATTTTAGGTGTATTGATGGAGAATAAACTATAGATGTCACGAAATATATACATAAAGGAGCTTGTGGTGATCACTAGTCTCAGCATAGGATTTCTAATCAAATATGAAGTCTTGGATACTTGTGGACATCAATGATGTAGTATTGCACATATGTTACCATGATGTTTAACACCTTCTATGTACATGAAAACTTCATTCATCAATACCCAGATTTTCTACATACAACTAAATTCTCTTAGCCATTTTCTACATGGGTAATGGGTGTAGTAGGACTTTATCCTCCAGCTACATATATGTAGTTCAAGTATAGTTTTACTGCTCTAGATTTCTTCTCCAAATGGGCTAAGTCAATACCTCTAAAAAAATTTGTCGCAAATATAAATGTTAGCTTTTTCAAAGCTAATATGATTACTAGATTTGGTGTCCATCATACCATATTGACAAACAAGGGCACCAATTTCTATTTTGTTGAGGGAAATAAGTTATATCATGACCAAAATATAAAATCCAACCATTTATATTGCCATCATGTAGTGGCCAATGGAAAAATAGAGGATTTAAAAAATACCCTATCAAATATACTATACAAAATGGTGGATAATGATTTGAAATATTGGCCTAATAAACATTATAAAGCTTTATGGGATTATCATACCAATATATGTACTTCCACATAGGAAACTCCAAACTTGTTAGTGTATAGAACTGAAGTAGTTTGGCCAATTGAAATTCAATTTCCTTCAATCTAAGTTTACATATGTGATTAGTTATCTACAAATGAGCAATCTAAGATGTGATTTGATGATATCAAATGATTATCCAAAATGATATTTCATAATTTTCAATATTTGTAAGTCTATTAGAACATAATACCATAAAATTTTAACAAGAATATTTTCCTTCTCTCATTTCTTCAAGGAGAAATGGTATTAGTCCTCAGAACTCTGATGATACCAGGAAGGAATCCTCCAAAGCATGATCCAAAATGGGAAGGACCCTATTCCATACATAAGGTTTACACTAATGGAAATTATTACATAATCGCAATGGAAGAAGAAGGTATTTCAACTCAAACCAATTAAAGATACTTGAAGAAGTACTGTATTTAATCACACAGAATTATTTCCTAGTTGCAAGAAATTAATCTTCATAACAACCATATGCATCTATGATGCACGATGTTAAAATGTGTAGCATCATCTTTCTTGTCTCATGATGTTAAACTACATGACATCATTTTTCCTCGCTACATGATATTAAACTGTATAGTTAATATCTTCTTCATTTGATGTTAAGAAATACCCTAGGATAATGAAAATTGGTATTTCTTATGGTTCTTTAAAAAAATGAATTTCTTCCATGTTCAAGAATTAATCATATCATTTCTGCTCCTTAGTGGTACATGATTTCTATTTCCTCCTATGTTTGAGTCATATATACCTAGAGACCTCATTTAAAAAACTATGTGTGTCTTGATTATGATTCTAATGGGATACATAGAGACACATGGATCTCCAGTATTGGGCTTATTCATGACCATAAAGAAAATTTTTTCCCTTTTAACTTCTATATATAAACCAAATCTATACATAGTACTCTTCCAGGATATATAGTTTGATATTTATACCATATTGTGTGTTATGTTTAACCATTATTTTTGAATGTGCTAGAAACCCCCATCTCTCACATCAAACTCAATTGGTGTGGGGAATGATTTTCTCCATAACTACGTTTTGATTGATTCCCAAAGCAATTGGATACATAGAGATGCCTATATCGCAAATATTGAGCCCATCCAAAACAAAAAAATATATTCTCAAAGTCAAAACATTATTGATATGGGGAACAACCTCAAGAAATACGTATGTCTTGATTCTTGTTTCCTCAAGATATGTAGTGAAACCTGGTTCCTATTCTCTGTTCTGGCTACAATATTCTTTTTCACATCAGAATCACTTATTTTCCTCACTACATGACTCTAAATTTCATAGCATAATGTCCTTGATATATAACATTAAACTACAAAGTACCCAAACAACTATGTATAGATTGATTCTCATCCCATTTAGATACATAGTAAATTCTAGGCCTTAACTCCAATTCCCAACCATGGGATAAAAAAAAATTACCCCTCTCATATATATATAATTAATAATCTATGCGGGAGTATTCATTTTTGCGTCCTCTCATTAGAGATCCCACCAAGGAAACAAGAAATTCCCCCATTTTACATATGAGTCAGATCTATGTAGGGGACTCCAAACTCATGGCCAATGTTGATTCTAATATTTTTCATGTAAATTGATCTTTTCGCCTTTCACATGTCATACTCTTAAAATTAAATACTTTAATATCTTCATAATCTTTCTTTAGTTTTTGGAGACATAGTTTTTGAGAACTCTAAACTATTTTTCCAGACAATGCAGTATGTGTCCCTAGGTGGCCATGCATAACTCGCCTATATAACAAGCATGTCATCCAAAGGATGCCACTTTTTTTCTATGCAGCACATGCCCCATTTTTTCATACTAAATACATCCCCCCAAAACGGGTTTTTTCAAAAAAGTGGTAACTTAATTCTTGGTAAAATAATTCTTTATCCCCTTTGATCATTGATGTAAATATACAAGAACCCATATCTTAAAGTGGTTATTTATTGTATATTTTTTCCATTACCTTTCTCTCGATCTGAAGGCCTCCAAGACCATGGTTTATAGATTTTTCCACTTCATTTGTTTAAAGAATACTTAAATAACCTTGGATCATTTGGCTATATATCATCCATTATTTCCAAAATATTTTTTCCCTAGTTATATTACCTAAAACTACAGACATCATACTTCTTACATTTTGGTTATACCTTTGTAGAGATCATATTTCTCTGATTCATTGGAAATCATGATAGGGAAATACTCTTTCTGTATTCAAGTACCTTTTATCATAAACCAAACATTGTGCTTTGGAAAATCTGAATCTCCATAAACATTTATCGGTTTTTAGCAATAGAATATTTGATACCAAAGAGTTTTTTTTCATTACAATGCAGTACATCCCCCTAGGTGTCCTTTCAAAAGTTGCCTACATAGCATGCATGTTAGTCAAAAGATTCCATTTTTTGTCAATATAGCATATTTTTCAGTTCTCCCTACATAATACAACCCCCATAGTGGGTTTGTCAAATAATGGTAACTTCATTCTTGGAATAGACATCCTCTAATTCCTTTATCCATTTTCCCATTCCATTCTCAGGATCCAGAAATTCACAAATCATAGTTTACAAATTCTTACTTTACATACCTGAACATGGTAGTTTGTTTTCATACAAATTATCAAGAAATTTGAGGCTCAAAAACCTTTGGTCAACGTTAAAGGACTTAAATTAAATCCCTCCAATGTATTTGGTTCATGAATAGAAACCGCATAGCATAATGTTCTTACTGCATTACATGAAACAACATAACATAATATCCTTGTTGCATGACTCTAAATTGCATAGAACAATATCATAAATCCCACATTCTGATCATTTTTAATAATTCCTCATATATATATATAATTTTTATAAGAATTATTTTCCTCATTCATAGCCTATATTGACATAGATGACTCTTTTATTCTCATGTATATTTCCTTGGATAATCCATCCACTATGGCCTTGAGACATCCAAATATTAAATCCCTTTGTCTATCAGTAATAGAATGTCATAATTTTTATGAGCACTTTTTCCTAACTATACATTATATTCCCCTAGGTGGCCTTTCATAAGTCACCTACATAATAGATTTTTCAGTCAATAGATGTCATTGTTTGGCTATGTAGTACATTCTCTAGTTGTTGCTACATAATACAGCCTCTATAATATATTTTTCAAGAAATGGTAACTTTTACTCTTGAATGAGACCTCCACTATTTCTATACAACAAATTTTATATTTGGCTAAAAAATAATAACTCAAGCTACCCCTTAGAAGTATTCATAAAATTTCAGGACATTCCCAACCATCATATCCTTGTTTAGGTTCTAATCTAAAATATTATGGTCCAAACTATTCGACCTTAAAAACAACACTTATTATTCCAACATCCATGACATTAAAATTCCAATATAAGGAGACATACTACTCACTAGCTCAAAACCCATTAAAGGGAACCCAAGAAAAAAGTCGAGACTTAGCCCACTATATATACATTTTTTATTTTGTAGGAAATATTGAGAAATAAAAAGTCAAAAGATACAATGTTTTTGGGGTTGTCTGTATAACCCTGGAAAAAAATATTTTCACTATGCCAATTATATTAAGTAAAAATTTGAGCACCCCCATTTCTTTTATTATAATTATAACTATATGACATAAAGGTTTGATGTTATAAAAATCATCTTTGGTATTGAAATTACAAAAAAAATATAAGAATAAAGACATATATGATTAGAGACATTATTCTTTTCAATCATATGGTGAAATCATAGGAATTTCCATAGAACGGAGCCTCTCTAAATTATATTAAAATAATCTCTCGACATGAATCTTCATTTTTTTTGAATGGATTCATGAGCTTTATCACCTACTTTATAAAGATTGGATTGTTGACAAACATTATCTTCCTCATATTAATGAATTGATTCTTTATAAGTTTAAATAGAATTTATCCATTTCGATTCAGTTTCTCCCAATGCTTGGTTCAATTTCACATGCTTGTTTCTAAAAACATCCATTTAATGATGATGATGTATCATCTCCTTCATTTCCTCCTTAATATGTTGGATAATTTCTAGCGACCTCATTTTATGGTTCTCCTCTACCTAATCTACTCCATCTTGGAAACTCTCAACATTAATAATTTGTTTGTCCTTTTCAAGATCTTGTCTCACCTTATTTTCTTTCTCCTAGTAGTGAATGGTCTCTTTCATTGCATTGTAGACTGAGAGATAATTAAATCCACCAAATCCCAATACAAAAATTAGTTTTGGGAGTTTTACAAAATGGAAGGGAATCTCATCCAATTTCTTCTCAGCAATAATCTTCCAAATTTGTTTCCATGTCTTTTTACACACCATGCCAATAAAAACTTACATATCTAAATCTGAATCAGATTCACAACCATGGGGCATAATGTACTCTAGAATCAAATCACATAGAGATTTGCCTTTCTATACTTCATTCAGAATAGAAGGTTCTCTATCTTCTGTTATTGGTTGAGCCAATGCATGAGCTTCACCTTCAGACCCAATCATGGGTGTCAATATCCCAAAATGGTGGATTAGAATGATTTTTAGAATCAAATTTATTGAAGAAGAAACCCATTATAATGATAATAAATGAAATTTACCTAGTAATAAGTTAATTCTTGGGTAAATTCCTCCTTCGTATTCCCAGTTTATATGGTTTGAGTATGTATTTATTGGGGAGGGTAATTATTTTGAGTTTTACCAGTTTCCATCATCAAAGGCCTAGGAGTGTCTCCCAATATGAGATTCACAGTTGGAATTTCTCCATCCTTATCAAAAGAAGGATAGAGTGAATTACCCATTGATTAAGGTTGTTCAAAACACTATCTGCAATCAAATATACATAAGTTGAACATTTCTGTGAAATACCTAGAAAAATAAGAACAATTATGCATGGAAAATGCATGTATGAGAACTTACATCCTTATAGCTCCTTGTGGAAGAAAACAAACTCCTTGATGGAACCTATAATATAGATTTTTGAATTATGGGCATTCAAATTTTCAATGTATTAATCTTTTAATATTATAGAGTCCTTTCAATTTAAGTTATCCAACAAAAATTGGTCGATGCCAAAATTTTCTCCACCAAAATTTTGTTCCATCAAATCTTCAACTGGTATATTGTCATCAGGTATTTCCAAGTCAGGGTCACCACTGTTATCTACTTCAAATTTCCTAGGAACCTCATTACTTTCATTCGGAGAAATAGGAATATTCAGATTGATTGTCATAGGATCCATCATCACGAGCCACTGATCTAAGATATTATGGATAAAGGAATGTTAGAAACAACATGTGATACATAGAAGAAATGTATGAAATATTACCATGATATTTCCCTCTTAGTAGAAACAGGAGCACATGTAACTGCACCATTTGACATATCATCCATCAGAATAACATATTCATTAACATGAATCTTTGATTCTCCTTGGGTTTTAATCTATATTCTTGAATGAAAAGTTTTTAATACCGTTGGGGAATAAATTGATGCAGATCATGCAGGAAGATGAACTTGGTCACTAAGGTGTATCAAGAAATTCGTAATACCTGAGGACAACACAAATAATTACTTTTTTAACGTAAACTTTGGACCAATATCAATGAAATTTTGTGTTTATTTTTGTAATCTTGTGGAGAGATTTAAATACTTATCTTGATAGTATAAGTCTGAGGTATTGGATGAGTATTTTTTGTCACCATTTCCCAATTCATGATTTTTTCTCCTAGAGAATGTTCTAGAGACTTGGGAGATCATCTAAAGTTCCAATTAGAGAACATGTAGGTCTGTATCTCGGTGACTCAGGGAACTATTTTGGAGGATCCTTCTCTAATTTCAATCTAAAAAACTAAATCCCATCAAAATTAATGATGGTGAATGACGATGTATAATTAAAACAGAAGAAAATGGAAATACATTCTCAGTATTAACATAAATGTCCCATTCCTATTAAAGGTGAACAATTACCCCTTCATGTATCCCTCTTTCCATAATATCATATGATCATTTTGATGTTGATCCATGGTCATTGATTTCATATATAAAGGTACCCACCACTATAATATATTTATGTACTTTAGCCGGGTTACTATCTGGATAAAAATTAAAAGGTTATTTAATATCACCTATATCTATTATTCAATTGAAATTTTGGAGGAATTCCCATGAATCCCTATGTTCATGATTCAATCTTTCTCATTATTGAATAGTTTAAGGATGTATATAATTTTGTTTTGATTTTATTGGTTATGGAGAAAATTCCACAACCTTTGATTGGAAGTCCTCTTTAGGCTTCTATTCTTTTTCATAAGAATCAACATATAGGATTGTAATCTCTTTATGATGATGGAAACTAGATCACCTCAGTGTTTGAGGTATTTTTTCCCTAGACATAGTCACCTTAGTGGATATCCTATGGAGATGCTTTGAGGGTTATGAAGCATCTAATGCCTATGCATCATCTTTGGATTTAGACCTTTTACCATGATTTCTATGCACAACAGTTTTCGTGGAAGCTACCTGATATATTCCTTTTTTTAAATCCCACTGAGGGTTTGAATAAGCCCATGATTTGGAATATCTAGATTTTAATCCAACGGATTCACCTAATGGAAGAAACTAAATTGATAATTTATATGTCTCTAAAGCCATCAGAATACCCAATTGTCTAGCTACCATTGGATGTTTCTCATAATTAATATACATGGGAGGAAAAGTACTTCATTATTAATGATATTTGAACTAGAGAGAAAACCTATAAGGGACATAAGCCAAAACATATAATTTCACCATCAATCCTAATTTATTACACATTGTCAATGAATTCCTTCATATAGGACCTCAGCACATAATTTTCCTCTTTACCATCATCAAAAAATGTTCTGGTTGGTGGGTTACCAAAAGGAAAGAAGCTGATTTCTCCTCATGCATTTAATGCCCTCATCAATATATTAGGTTTTTTGTTCAAAGGATGAATCCCAGAGAATTTTTGTAAAAATGTGGTAAATTGACCATTGGGGACTCTAACAGAATTAAACACTGAATATGAATAAAAATGTGTCATAATATTATACCATAATAATTGAAATAGTCCTGGAAGTCTAAATGGATCCTTCCCATTATAAAAATTTATTAGGAAATGACAAATTCATTTTAATGCAGGGGTTTCTAGCCCAATATATTTCACATCTACTAATTTTCCCACAATAACAAAAGTACCAATCCTTACATTGCTCCCAGATTCTATAATTGGAAGCAGGTAAATGCTTATACACATAGAAAGGAATCTAGAAAAGCATACCTTTCCATCAATATCAGATTTCATTTTATAACCCCAATGTTTATGGTAACCTCTCTCCAATATGGGACATTATGTTCATGAAATACCCCAATTATCTGCAACTGGGAAAATGGTACAACATTGGCATGTGGGATCTTTCTCTTTCATTGGTTTTAAAAAATATTCTATCCACACTATTGCATGAATATCATTCGTTTCATTCAGAAATTTATTTGATATTTTGAATAATTTATGAGCCAATGGTGGAGTCCTGGTAACATCACCACATTTTTTTTGGTGTATTGAATTCATCATACATCTCCAAGAGAATATGAATCCTGGGTATTTGGTAGATATCCCATAAATAGGTGCGAACATCATAGTGTGTCAAATGGAATGTATGTTTTTGTGGACTCCATCAGCTAATCAATTATGGAATGATGTTGTTTTTGTAAACATAAGTTTTCCCTATCTAGAAAGATTCATAAATAGGAACATCCAATAGTTCATTCCTGAATTATGCATATGTCGGGCATACCGAAAATTCCCACATCCATTCAAGTTTAACTCCTCCTTCAGAACGAATGTCCCAGTCCACCATGCAACCATTATATTGATCTTTTTGTGAAGAAAGGATGGATCATAACAATGTGCCCTTGGATCTACAACATGATATTTCATATCAAGGGTACGACCTCTATGGTGTAGGATTCATCCAATAGGGACTAACCCCTCATTAACAGGAATACCCTTCACAGTGACATTCAAGAAATGATAGTTAGAGTATTCGAAAAACCAAGTCTTTTTAAAGTACCTCATATAGGCCAGATTGTTGGAATCTTAAAAAATCTCATGTCTGTACAGAGGAAGATAGTGGCTTCATGGATATTCAAGATGGTATAGAATCAATCCTTTCAACAACACAAGAAGGGTAATCTGAACAACGTCATAATAGTGTGGTCTAACTATTCTCATCATCTCATTTTGACAATATTTAGCTTCCTTTGTTGCATTCATCAAGTGAGACATTTCTTACAAAATAATTAAAAAAATTCCCAATTAACAAAGAGTTTTTAATTACGAAAGTTTAAATTTTATCTTAAAAGAATTTAGGAATATGGAAATGGAAATTCTCCTCATTGGTCCTTTGATGAGGTCATCTACTTAGGTACTTTGACAAGGATCCTAGTGCAATTCTTTTGATGAAATCCTTCCACATAGCTTCATCCTTAAAAATGGTTTTACCTTGAGAAAATATGAATGGACCTATATGAGAACACAATGCAGCAAGTCTAGATGAGGGAGTAGTGCAACAAGAGAAAAAATCGATATTTTGGGTGAAGGAAATCACAACGAAATGTGGCTATTTATAGACATTATAGACCTACACGACATAGTTCTACCATATACCTACGTGACATGGCTCTTTCGCAAACCTAAGCAACATAGATCCTCCATTCACATATGTTCCATAGATACACTACAAACATGTTTAGTTCAAAAATAAATCCCCATAAACTATTCCCCATAATCGTGACTCAATACTGGACCCTCTTTTTAATCAGATCCAAACCTGGGGGAGGTTTGTTGACACTCCTTATCAATACAAAAATATTACGAATAATTCTTTTGGATATTTCAAAGTCTCAAGAAGAATATTAGTGAATTAAAAGACCTAAAATTTTAGGGGACCTATACATAGGATCTATGCTAGAAACCTATGAGACATACCTTCGCACCCAAAAAACCAATGAACATTCTATTCATACATCCCAGTGCTCATATCCTACTTGACAGAACTATATGGAGGAGCTATGAAAAAGAACTACATGGCACTATAATTTCAGAACTCGTATTTCGAGGAGCTACACAAAATAGCTACATGGAAGACCTATTCTTTCTAACTCTTTTAGACCATCCCCCATATTTTCCTATAGATAGGACCCTTGGGCTCCCAATATAGGACTAAAAAAGTTAGATGAACTCTTGAAGCTAGCATTGTGTATCACTTTTTCCCAAGTACCACAAAATTTATTAGGTATCTCTCTAAAGCATGATATCAGAGAGAATTAGATGGGATAAGTAATTTTGAAATATTTTTAGTGTTTAAAACAAAATAACTATGATTAAGGGTCCTTCTTCCTTGATGAAGGAGCAACCTACACAAGGATTATTCCTTAAAGGACTTATTTGGGGCTCTTCTAAAGACACCAAAGGAGACCCAGGTGTTTAGATTTACATCTCACCCAAGTGTTGTCTCCTTGGTAGTCCTTTTTAAATCTTCCATAGACTTGGTTATACTGTGTTATACACTTTTTTAGTCATCTCTAGGACATATGTGGCACAGCTACACAACATTAATGCACAGTAACCCTATGCAATATACCTACGTGGTATAGATATGCTGCATAGTTGTGCCCAGGGCTTACGCATATCACCTTGTAACCCCTCTTCAAAGACACTCATGGTAGGGTATCTTCTTTCTTGGTTCTGTATCTGAAAGGGACTAAGTTGAAACCTCCACCAAAATCTCCTAAAATATCAAACATTTGGGAAAGGCACATCAACGTGTCTCTTATTTGGTTTTTTATATCTATACTCTATGGTTCCCCACATTTGTCTTCTAATGGAGTCAAGATCATTGGGATGTTTCCAGATCTCTATATCTATAGGCACATTGATCTTTATCCTGGAAATATAGTTAGGAAGTTCACAGAAATAGATTTCGGGGATGGGACTCTGTCATCCCCTTTCCTTCTCTATGACTCAGAGCCTCTTGTTCCTAATTGGGAGAGTGAGGGTCATACTTACTTTTCCATTCAAAAAAAGAAAAGTCTCCCTCTTCTCTTGGGATCCACCA
This sequence comes from Viscum album, assembly GCA_963277665.1. NCBI lineage: Eukaryota > Viridiplantae > Streptophyta > Magnoliopsida > Santalales > Viscaceae > Viscum > Viscum album. The sequence continues at coordinate 760,776,793 of OY728119.1, read as the reverse complement.
AGTTTATCCCTTATAGAGTAAGTACCAAGTATTTTGGGCCAGACCCAATGACCTTTTTTTTATTTCACATTCAAAGGTTTATTACTTTATTACCTCACCCACCGTTTCCTTACTTCACATATTCTTGTTTCTCACACTAAGTATGAATCACGTGGGATTATATATTTGTGATTATCACAACATCCACACAGTACAAAAAATATTGAACTATGATAACTATGATTCCAACCACAATTGGGATACATAGGAAGCCTTCAGCAGGGCCTTAGCTCATTGGATATCCTATTCCAGAATCCAACCCTAATTCCGTTAAGCAGGGTATCCTCCTCAGGAGTAAGCCCAAAATTAATCCCCATAAATCTCCATGAGTTAAGACATTTCTCATTGACCATATTACAAGGTCATCCTTTTTAGGAGTAAGCCCCAACCTATTACTCTCATAGTGTTTTACACCCAATGAGACTTACCGAACTACGTGGGCTTTGATTCCCATACAAATAGAATACGTAGGAAGCCTCCCTAAAGTTGAAACCCAACAATTAAAATCAATAATTTTTTTCCTATTCTATATTCTAAGTATGGTCTAATCCAACATGGAAACTCATATCCTTTCCATGTTATTTAGGATACTTAGGCATAAGTTCCACACCAAGATTTGACTACCTCTTAGATGTTCTTACCATATGAAAATAAATTGTATAGTTAGTTCCTCATCACACAACCTTAAATGGTATGATGTGTCCCGTTAAGTGGAACCAAAATATGATGGTTCTGATTCCTTTCACAAGGACACACAGGTATCCAATTTTTGGGTATGATACCAATATTAAAAAAACTTCTACCTCCATAGATGTCCATAAATTCCAGAGTGCCCCTACCGAGTGGCCTAAAAACCAGTGTCATCATAACAATGACTAAAGAATCTCTAAAAGGTATATAAGAGCATACCATTGATTTAGAACCTAGAATACATATGGATATCTATATCAATGAAGAACCTCGAATAAATAGGGATTATTCTAAATTTAAAACATGCTAATAATATATTTCAAAATTCAAGGAAAACTTATATTATACTTGGTAAAATAATAAGGATTCATGGAAATATATCAAATCAATAAGAGAGTCCCAAAATAAGAAATAATTACCCCAAAAATGGTGTGATGAGACCAACCTCCCATCCCCTCAACCAATGTGATTTCTAAAGTATCGTTGGTCCAAAGATAACAAATGACTTCATTTGGAAAGTAGGTCCCTTTGGATAAAGAACTGTTGGATATTTCTAGTTCAATAAAAAAAATCCGATGGAAACCATTTAGAAATAGTGATATTTAACTAGGACCCACATTCTAGGTGTAATACACATATATCATATATACTAATTAAATTAATACATATTACCATCCATGTAAAACATAAAAAAATGGACCGGATTGCTTTATGGAGGAGATAGTTTACATGTACGCACGGGAAACATTATCATTTTAAAAGGGATTGGATAGAAATGAGGTGGATATGATATTATAGATCAAGAATAATATTTATTTCCTAAATATCATAAATAATCATTTTTTACATCTTTATAACGATCCATGTAAATCAGTGATGAAAAACAAGTTACAACACAACATGGAGATGGTAAGTTGTACATACACATATATGATGTTTTCTATTTTCTTGTAAGGAAAAAGACATTAAATATTGTTTTTTTATATCAATAATAACATACATATATGTGTGTGTGTGTGTGATACTAGATTTGTAATTTTATGATTATTACAAAATCTTAAGAGTTAGTATAAAAAGGAATAAACTTGAATAACTTGGAATGGATGGTTACCTATTCTTCGGTAAAAGTCATCTCGATCTCACCTTAAAGGACATAGGGTATGTATTTTTGGGAGTCCAAAACCAAAATATCCTTGATAAGTATTTTGATAAGATTTATTTTTAGGGTTTGGACGATCTATATTTCACAATTTAGTGTATATAATTGAATGTAGGAGTGCTATTTTATAATTTAGGTGAGGGGAAATTTTGGAATTTCATAAAAAAAAATAAAAAACAATTAACACCATTATAGAACCAAATGATTCCAAATGGTAATTATTTTTAATTAAAATTATATAAGGTTAAAATTACATTAGTAAATTAAATTTATACAAGTAATAATATGAATTTAACTGTTTTCTTTTTTATTGACCCCTTTGCTAATTATTTCGACCTTAACCATTGTAAACACTATTTTATCACAAAGGTTTAATAATTTTATTTCAAATATCCAAGTAACTAATAAATTAACAATGGATGTTCTTTAAAACCATTTCTTATTAACATGGATAAAGATAATATTTTTATAAATATTAAATAATGTAATGTAAATTTTTCTATAAAATATCATTAATGTCAATTTTGACCCTATTAATATAATTTAACATCATATACATCATCAAAAAAGGATAATTCTAATATAATACTTAAAAAATCCCATGACAAGTTAAATTGATATATAAAATTTCTGGGATATATTATCTCTGAAAAATTATATCTTCATTATTTTTAAAATCACTTATTATATTTATAAGCTAATTAAAGAAATATATTATTAGTGTTGCACAAGAATTTATGTTAATTGTATAATTTATAAAAATTGTAAATAAATTTACATAATTGAAATAACTTCCTTTAAAAAAATAGAAATTTATGTTGGTTCAAATCGTTATTAGTTCTCAATGTGAACACACTATAAATATTTAAAACTAAAAGAGTGGCATTTTGTAACATTCTTTGATTGAAATATTAAAAGGGTCATTTTCATGGAGATTTATCCATTTAAAACAAGAATTTAGATCCTAATCTGAAAAGGGTAAAATTATATTTATCCAATTAGAATTAAGAATAAAATTAATTTCCATAACACTTAGTGGTAACCTATATTAAAAAAAATTACCCTTTACCGAGTTGATAAATTTGGCCACATTTACTATTCATATTGACTAAAAATAAAAGGAGAGTATATATAAAATATGAAACTCCTAATTCCAAATATGGAATCAATTTTCAAAAATTCAATACCAATAATTAGGATAAATTAATTTTAAAATCAGTGTGCAAAATGATATGAATATCGATTTTTAGAAGAAAAATGTACTTGTTCTCTATAATCTAGATTTATTCTTAGAATATGATTAGAAAAAGGATTATATGAATGTTAAAAAATTTGAATATATATAATATTAATTACATTGAAATCATTCACCTGTAGTGTTCTATTAAATTTATAAAAACACATTATTCTAATATAAAAATTTGTTTCCCAAAAAAATGCATTTTATGTATAAAATAATTTTATTCCAAATTTATAGATATAATTTATTGAAATAAAAATAATTAGATAATTAATAATATTTTAGAATTTATGTTTGCTCTAAAACCATTTGAAAATAAAATTTAACTTTGAAAATTGTTGAAAAAAATAATAATGTAAATTTTTACTATTCACTGGAAAAAAAATTCAAATAAATCTTGAAGTTTCAACCTAAGAAAATTTTGATTTAATGATATCAAAAATGATATTATTTTTAGAAAATATTATTTATATATGTTACATAATTAAATTATAATATATTTTTTCAAAAAAATAAATAAATATCATATTTGAAATAAACTTATTTCTGAATCATAAGATAAACTCAATGAAAACCCAGTACTTATTTCCAAAGCATTAATAAATGAATTATTATTGAGTAGGTCCTATATATATTATAATTCAATTAATAATAATCATACTACACAACTCAATGGATAGTGTATAATTGCTACATTAACTACTAATACTTTAATAGCACATTGTGTTTCCTTTAGAATAAATGTTGCATGTTCTGTATACTATCGAACATACTATTGTTATTTTAAATTTTTTTACTTAAAACATGTGATTCATAGTTATTTTTATCACTAAATATAGGGGTTTTTGTTTAACATGTCAAAAAAAACTTCAATAGTTCAATCCAATATATCTTTGTGGTGGTATTATTCTATACTAGACAACAATATAATTTTATTTTAATTAAAAGTCATGTGGATCAATGGTGACATTATCAATGATGATTTTTATATAGTAACACTAATAAAATATGCATATATAACATTTTTAGGTTGTTATAGGCATGATATGCATTAATTTATAAACCCCTTATTGGAATTTATTATAATGTTTCATAAAAATAGTTATTTCATTTAAAGATTTACTAATAACATATATATATATATCCCATATAGATTTGTGGATGAATTATCCTTATCTAAACCCTATGACTATGGAATATTTGAAATTGATCATGGTAGGTTGATTTTATTATATACATATGTCCTAACATATGAGAATGTTACCCATTAATGTATTACTCCCATACATGGAGGCTCGATGAGGATCATATTGAGATTTTAGATTCTCATGGGGTTTTTAGGTATTCATATGCTCAGTGAGAATTAAAACTCTAGTATGTTGATGAATTTTCATTTGATTCACATGATATGAAACTAAATATGGGATAAATTCATGTTGATGACTATGATGTTTGTAATGTGAAATTCATTGGTAGGTTCCTTATCTTGGTATTATTTTATATGAGTTGATTCTTCATTTTGTGTAGGAAATATTATTTCTTGGATTTTGATATAAAACAACTTAAATTTTAATGTTTTTATCATGTTTTAGTTTTACAGGAAGTACTAGTTGATTTCTTAGACAAGTAAAATTTTGGATGTGTTTTTGGGAGTGTGGATGGATACTAGTTATTTTTTTAAATGATGCATGGGTGGAAGGTTAGTGTGCGGTGGACCATGGAATTTATTAAATGCTAAATTTTTAGGAGTAGTATAGTAGGTTCTTTGTGAATTATGAGATTGAAATTTAAGAGTATGGTAAGTTGTCAGGCATGTCCTGTAAGTTTTTATGAGATAGGAAACATGGGGTCATGAGTTAGGTTTTAAAACTATGTGGTACATAAATTAAAAACCATTATGTTTGGAATAATTTGAGGTAGTGTGAATTTGTTATAAATTATGATGTTTGAATTATAAATTGAAAAGAGATAATGAGGGGTTGGGTAATAGTGGTTTTCATAAATACAGATGGGACTAGATTTCTAATTATTTTAAAATAATTAAAAATTTCCCCTATAAAGATAAGTGACCTTAATAATGAATGATGTTCTACAAGATGGTTAAATCAAGTGTGGTCCTTAACACATATTGTTAGGGATGCTTATTTTAATTGTGTGGTATTGGATGAGAGAATATTTGGGGAAGATACATTCATGTGATATTTAAACCTAATGAGGTTATGCTTGAGGGTAAATATAAAGATATCCATAGGGTGGGGAGTTAATTATTTCCAATTTAGGTCATGACCATCATTTATATTTATATTTAAATGGATTATAAGGACGGAGTTCCTCTAAGACGATAATAGTTATAAATTTATAATTTTGTTGAGACTCGGATATGTATAGGATGGACTTATACCAGCTTCATGTAAATAAATTTGTGAATAGTGACCTATGGAACCAAGAATTTCATGATAGAAAGGTCATGGGTGTGATGACCTAATTCATTGGACAATTGATATGGCATTTGGATACTAGTGATATATGAATCTAATTTATTAAGGATTGGGTAAAATAAATTATTTACGGTTATGATTCAATATTTGATGGAGTTTTTGAATTTGTGTTTGTTTTTAGATGATATCGATGTGATCTGAAGGAAATTCATTTAGTGAATAATGATTCATGACATGGTTCGTCTGGTGAATCATGGTTCTTCACATGATTTAGTGAACAGTGATTCATGACATGGTTTACCAGCTGAATAATTATTTTTTTCAAGTATCAGGTTGGGAACTGAAGTACATATCATGATTTATTTCTTTGTATTTGTATTCTAACATGTTTCAAGGGGTGAACCATTGTTTTTGAAATGGTTTAGGGGGTGAACCAAGATTTTTGAAACTATTTAATTATGAATGATATTTAAAACTGTACTAATGATATCTATTTTGAATAAAATCATTGGAAATTATGAAAGTTTAGTACTATGGTTTTTATTATATCATATTTTATATAATGGATGTATTCTTAGGTTTTACTATGATGTTTTAGAGGAGGATTGATGTATTTTGATGTTGGAAAAAAGTGGTGGATACTCATAAAATTCATATTCTAATAATATTTTAGTTTTAGTACCTACGTTTTAGGGTTTTTTCTTTCCAAATTATTTGTGGTGAGGTTGAAGCCTCATTGAGGTGGAAATTTTTCTACTGAGAATGAGTTTTGGTGTTTTTTTATGGTTGGGATCAGCATTAATTATTATCTGCTATTATGAGTTGAGGATTTTGATATGGAGAACTACAATATAGATAATGGGTTTCAAATACCACTACGTAATATAAGTATAGACAAACATTGGTAAATTATATAATGGTGTTTCAGTGATTGTTTTTAAAAATGGAACTACAATTAAGGTATAGTGCACCTCATGACTGGTGTTTCATATTGGAATATTGTTTGAAATTATTTGATTGAACATGATGAGTTGTAGATGATAAGAGGGCATAAGTTAGTTTAGAGTAATATATGAAAGAACCCTTATGATTCTTGGGGATGGTATGTTCTATGGTTAGAGGGACAAATTGTATACATTTTCATGGTGAAAAAAATATGTGAGTACTTGAATTTTTAATTTGGTTGCTGGTTTGTATTTATAATTGAGACTGAAAAGGATATCTTGAGAGTTTTAACATCAAAAATATGTATTTTTTGGTAGGGTTTAGGGTTCTTTGGATCTTCTAGTGGCCCAATAATCTATTGTTGGATGTAAGAGTGGCCGAGTTATTGAATCTTACTTCCACATTCCATTCACACCTTGATATAGGGATTCGTGAAAAGTAATTTTAGGATTGAGGGATAAGACCCCTTTATGAATGGTTTTAATGGAATAAAAATGTGTTCCCAATATAAAAAAAATTTGGGGTTTTTTATTTAAAAATGGAGCTTAGAAGGCCTCTCTATTTGGATGAAAAAAGCATAAGAAATATGGTTGAACTATCAGCCCTCTTCTGTCATTATTCCCCCATGATTTGGGTTAATTATTGATTATTTTTATTGTTAATCTAGTTAATTCATTCCATTAGTTAATACTTTCCTTCATAGATACTGGTTTTTTATGTTTTATTTAGTGTTTTAGTGTCAAGTACAATAGATCTTTGTGTAATTGACCAAAATGGATATGAATTTTACACCGCCTATATAGAGAGCATCTTTAGACAATGATTATATGTTGTCTCATTCAATTATTGTCAACAATAATCTATATTTTTATTATTAATGAATTTTGGTGAAAAATAAATTAATATTATTCATGAGATGAACATATAAATAGTGTATTTTCAATTTTTATCCAGGTGTGTCTTGCTAGTGCATCATATCCTTTGGCTAGACGTTTTTGTGAGAGAATGTCACTAGTGAGATTTTAGGCTCCATTCCATGTTTTTTAAATTTCTAAATTAACTTTGAATTTTTTATATAAACTAAATAATAATTATAATTAGATTATAATTAATTGGTATATCTTTTTCATATATTTAGGTACTCTCGGTGAGATGAGGTGGAAAGAAAGACAAGGATCGACATTGGTTGAGTTATAGAGTGATGAATTAAATGGGAATAACTCTTAAATGATGTAGTTTCTCCCTTATATATACCACTATTGTATTTAAAAATTTTATCTTTGGCATGTGATTTGTGATATTATCACCAAGGTAAATTTACCCATTTTAAAATTAAAAGAATTTTTTTATTTAAATAAATTTATAGTGGATTTGAACTAGTTTAATGGGATATAGTAAACCCTTTTTAAATTAAATGATTCCCTCAACCATTAATGCCTAAGGTATTGATTTTTTTTTAAATGTGGGTCTTGGACCCTGAGGAGTGTAAATTAAATGCAGTGAGCTTGATATTTTTACCATGGTGTAGGATCTCCTTGTAATTTTAGTTTGATGTGTATGATGAATAGTGATGGATGGAAAATGAAATTTTCATGTAGACCCTTAAGCAACACTTTATTATTTTTATTACTTAATATGAAAATAGGAAAGGTTTGTTTCCACATCGAACTGATGTGTCCTTGGAAATAGCATGGGCCACATTCCAACCCATGAAAGGGAAACCAATGAGGATTAACCTATGAGGAATGTATTTTCAAGGTTTGTATATGATGATGTTGATGAAACTATACCCTTTGGTTTTCTGTCTCAATTTGAGGGATGAGTTTGAGATCAAAGGAAAATATTGCGGTTTCTATGTTTTAATATGACCTCAGGGACCCTGATGGGTGCCCTAGTGACATAATGACCACCGTGAGGGTGCATATTAGATGTGATTAATGATAATAATGATTTTTGAATTATAACATGGACCAATTATTTGATCCTTTTATGTATATTATAATGAAAGTATAATCACTATAGAGTACAACATATAAATTGTTGGAATATTTTTGGATGAAGGATAACCCCATTGAGATGCACTATATGAGATTATTTGTTTGGGACACTTATCCACTAAGATGAACTAATACTTTGGTTTGTGATTCCTTGTACATCATCCTTAGATCCATATGGTGGGAAACATAGTTTCTCGATATGTGATGTTTATTAGGGGAATGATATCACTAGAAATATATGATGTGATATCCAATAGGGAGATACATATCCTAGACACATGATGATGTATTCTTAATTTGCAAATCTCTTCTGTTTCTGGATGGGTTTGGGATGCCTTGTACATGAACCTTAATTCAATATTGTGGGATGATAAATCCAAAAAAATGTTATTTCCTTTGAGGATAATCACATCCCTAGACTTGGATAACATGATTTCTTTAGAGAGTATTCCCTGGATTAAGGTAATGAATCCCATTAAGGAATTACCCTGAGGTTAAGGTTGTTTCAATTGATTGAAAGTTATTCATAGATATAAATGTGATAAGATTTGGGATTCAATTGACACACTCATTTGATCTGTATGTGATATGCTTTTGGGTTCCATGGACACAATACATGGATCTATATGAGATTATTTCTCATGGGCAGAGTCGCACCCCATGACACAAATGATGCAACTCCCTTGCATGGAATTTTATAGCTCTATGTAATGGTGTACAATTGTAAGTATTTTAATTTGCATACACAATGTCCTCGTAATAATACCTTTGTAAGGATAATGGTATTTATGATTGTATGAGGTTCTTAGATAAACTCTATCATTTTAAAAAAGTAGGTTTTGGTTAATCCCAAATATTATGCATGACCTGCAGATCGACAATTTTTATTTATTAATGTTTCCAAAATACTATGTATTTATTCATAGTATATAAAATTAAAATACAAAAAAATATTAGTAATTTATGGGACCATGTTAGCGGCTCCCTACCGAGTTATACTAACACCTTGTGTTAGAATCCATTGAACTTTATTACCAAAAAAACCTCACTGGTTGTAGGATCTTGATGGGAAGATGCCTTGTGCTTCATGATCAATTAGGATGGCTCAAACTGATCTATAAATTGGAAAAAGTTTAAGCTTTTGAATATAGTAAAGCCTTATTTTCATTTATTTTATTGATTAACTCATCTTGTATATGTGGATGGCCATGTGGGTGGTAGTGAGTCTATATGACTCTATATATAAATGTGTATCTATTATTTATGGTGAAGGTTGTTGATTATATATACTATGATTGATTTTTATGTTATTAATGATTTTTAATTTATTTTTATTTATTATTAATAATTATTATTTAGAATTATAGTCTCACCATTGCACTACACCAGACCCCCTTTTCTAGTTGTCATCCTCAAGTGTATGGGGAGGGATGGTTGAGGGCATGAGAAAACCCATTCCAATTACTGTTCATATTTAATTCGGTATGGGACATTGCAGTCCTATTTTCACTTTCCTCATTTCAGTTTACTCCTTCTCATTAGTAAACAAAATAATACCCCTCCACCACCATTATGGAACATCCCAGAAACAAATAACACAATGACTTCCATTGATTGGATAGATAAGTCTTCAATCTAACTTCTTTAGAACTATTTACCTAAATAAAATTGTTATTTATAGTTTAAGTCTCATTTTTTACCTTTTTTTCCATTGAAACCTTAGGGATCCTCATCTAAATTTATTGACTAATCATTTAATGTTAGTAATAATTAACCAATCATCCCTTTAATTTCTATTATGTCTTCTGATATCAATGAACTTGGATTTTTTTTCATTTCAAAACATATATTAATATAGTTAGGCACGAAATATCACCCAAAAATGAATATTTTTTATGATATGTGAGTCCTTTATTCTCTACTTTATCTATTTTCATGATAGATGGTAGACTTGGGGCATCGAGGTGGCACAAATTTCTCAATAAGCATAATAAAGAATTAGTGGAAGATACAAGATAATTCATCCTTACAATTTTTTTAATGGAAAGCACCTGACACTCAAAATCAATATTTGTTTTAAGAATTTTTCCTTGAAAAAATTCTTCATTATAATACAAAAACCCTCCCTTATAATCATCAATGATTTTCTTCTTCTTACTAAAATAAACACTCATGCAGTTTGTAAAAAAATTGTGTATATTGTGATGTTAGATGATTGTTCATAAAAATTATTTTCTAGGATTATCAAAAACATACTAAAATTCTAGAAAATCATCATTTAATAATTTTTCACTATTAATGGGTTCATTTTTATCCATAAAATTACAAACACTTGTCATTTATTACCAAAATAGAATATTAAAATACCATTCAAAACATCAATCACAACTCCCATTATTGTAAGTAATGACCTACCAATAACTATATAGACTTCATTATCATGTTCCATATAATTAATATAAAAATCAATATGAAAAAAAAATATTAATTACTCCAACCATAAGTTCATTAATTCTACTAATATATGGCTAATTGAGTATTCTATCCACAATTAGACAATTTTTGATGATTCAATTTCTCAAAATATTAACTTCTGATACAATGAAAAAGGAATCAAAAAATTTACCACAACATGGTCACATAAATGGTATATCTTATTAATATTTAATAATTTAAATGGTATAACAAAATAACCTTAATATTGGACTTTAAGAGGAGTATTATTCTAAATGATATCACTCAACTCCTCAGTCAAAATGTATGTAGAAAACTATTCAAATTAATATTTCTTGGAATAAGATTTTAGAATTAGTTTATATATAATGAAATTTAATCTAAATATTTTATGAATATGATGTTGACTTGAATATTTTTTAACCATCCAAATGAATTATGTTTTTCATGTTCCATGTTATTTTTATTTATCTTATGATGGAATGTTATGGGTGGGGATAAATTTATCAAAAAAAAATGATTATTCCTATAAGATCATCATAAAATCACACATTCCCTTTATTATTTTTCACCTTCATGTTTTTTGAACTTTATTATTTGATTTTAAACTAGAATGATAAAATTTAGATCAATTTTAAGCATTTATTCCTTATTTATATATTTTTTGGTTTCCAATATTTTTTTTCAACACACATCGAAAATTTCATTTTCAAACTTATCTTGGATCATACCTAACATCCTATTGACTTATCAAACAACTATTAGTGGTATAATCCATGAGGTTTTTAAAAGGATTGGTATCAATGTTATAAGGAAATTAAAATTTTTCTCTCTAACAAATTTATCATATTATTTAAAATAACTAAAATTGAAGAAAAACATATATTAAAAAACATATGTGTGTGATGGTATCTTAAACTTATGTATATATTCTTGAGATTACATTATACTGTGAATTTTCTACAACATCATTAATATATTATTTTATAAATTTAACAACTGATATTTTTTTTACAATGTGACCTCACCTATTTTTTGAAACAAGGGGAAATTCATGGCATAAATAAGCATTTCCCAATAAATGATAGGTTTTGGTTTTATTTATATCCTGGTTTATATTTATACTAAAATGTTTCTCAGAAAATATCATTATAGGACTATGATTAGAAAAAATTTCATTCTCAAATAGATGGTAAGGCTTATCAATGTAATGATAATAGGCTTTATAATTCCCAAGCATCCCAAAGTGTTACAATTAATCTCTAAGTGAACAATAATGATTATCATTGTAAATTCTATCATCATGATATATTTTTTCCTAATAGAGGGATAATATTTATCTTTTCCAATAAAATGTAATTATCCTATATATTTTATGTTGGGAGTTCTGGGAATTTTTATTAAATGTTTATTTTAATTCTTCATCTATCTTAATAGAAAAATCACCACCAAATGATTGATCATCCTCAAGTGACACTATTATAAAAAGTGTCAAAAAGTGAAGTGAGGTACAAATGGGTGATTGAAAAACTATCTAATGAGATCCCTAAATATATCCCATGTTTTATGTAACAAATCACCCTCATCCTAGTCAAGATTATTTATTTTATGCCTCACTTATGTGGTCATCCTCCAAATATATATTTTTTTTGAAAAAGAGTTAAATAATAAATACCAAGTGTGAAAAACTTTAATCTAACTACTCAAACCATATATCATCATTAATGTTAAAACCAAAAAGTAAAAATTCTTCATGTAATCATTTTCACTTAGTACATATAACATAAGTAGTTTAACAACACTATAAGAGTAACTAATTATGTCTCAAGAGTCCCCATTGTATAGATCATTATAGGATGACCAAATATATTTCTTTATATCATAATTTATAGACCTATTAGAAAATCATATTAATGATGAGTTGGTTGATAAATAAATTATGTGACACTCCCAAAGTCTAGTGATCTCAGAAAAATTGATTCATGTATTTAGATGAATTGATGAATTCATTACTGATATCCAACCTTCAATTCCATTAATTTCCCCATTTCAATTATAATATTATTTTTTATTGAACTGTATTTTTTACTAATATTTTTAATTATAGGCCCTAAACTCATTAATTTAGACCTATTTTGTGTAAACTACAAAATTTTAACATTTTTTAATGTATTTTAGTATTTTATTTAGATTAAAATCATTTTTTAAACACATGTATCCATCCTTGAAAATGGTTCCAAATTTTAATGTTCCATTTATAAAGTCCCATACATTACAATCCCATGATAAAAATATTTATAGAAAATATTTCATTACATAAATTCCTAAAACTATTTAAAATTATATTTTTATATAATTATGAAATACATTACATAAAAATCCCCATAAAATTCTTTTATATAGTAGTTTTTCCTGCTAAAGAAATCTTAAAACAATACATATATAATGTTTAAGTCCAACATGTCATATTTAGAGTTTGACATCATAATTTTCAATACTCGTCCTTATTACATGGGAAAAACATTTCAAAACATTGGATAATTATAAAACATTGAAATGGTATTCAATAAAGAAAAAACTCATTAGGTCATGCAAATTATTTATAACCATTGAAATAATTTTCCATAAAAAATTGAATTGGGAGACCTTATAAAATCACTTCCAATCATGAAATAAACACCCATTCCCAAAAATATTTACCCAAAGAAACCAAATTATAAAACATATATAATATAAATATATTAAAGGTTCATTGATAAAATAGGAAAATATATGAACAATTTCTATCTAGATGATATCATAAAATTTTCTTAAAAATAATAATTTACCTTTTACAAGATTATAACTTACTGATACTCTTAAAATCGATATCTTTTTTAGAAAATAAAAAGATATATAATAAAAATAATTTCCATAATAAATAATTTATGAATAAATCATATAGATTTATATTTATATCACCCTTAAAAAAACATCACCATCAAACATACAATGAAATAACTTCATTAGTTAACACCGTCATCATTTCTCTTAAGAATAATTCATTAAAAATTTTATTTGAGGGATGTATTTCAGCCTCACACCATCGTATAAAATGACCAAGAACCATAAAAATTATATATCATAGTGTATTTTTAATTTCAAAAAAAACTTATTTGATCTCAAAAGAAAAGGGTTTTTAGTTAACCCAAATGAATATGGGGAGATACCATTTAATTTTCAATAAATTTTAAATTAAAATGAATAATTATCAAAAATAAGGAAAATAAATTACTTTCAATAGCAATTAAAAATATGGGATTAATATAAATAAATATATATGTATATAAAATTAGGAAAATCGTTCAAAAAATGTTTGATGAAAGATAATATTTTCACACTTTTGCAGGGAAAGTCAAAAATTACTCACATAGAAGAAATTAAGAATGCTAGTTTTAATTTTTTTCCAAGAATGTAAAATTAAATATAAAATTACAATATAATATAATATAGATATAGGTAAAAATATTCATAAATTAAAATAAATATGTGGATATGGAGGAAAATTGTTGGTAGTTAAACTTCAAAACACTTAATGTAAGGTTTAAAATAAAATCCTCTACCTCAAGTCCAAACACGCCATATAAAAACAATAACCATTCAAATAATATAATTATATAAAATAGTTACTTGAATACCAAACATTTTCAACTTTATTGATTTATTATTATACTATTTTTTCACTTACTATCACTTTTCATAAAATTATTAAATTAGTATTATTTATGTTAGTTATTTTGAGGATGTTCGGTTTTCATTAACCAAAATATAGTTTTTTTTATTTTCAAAAATCAATCATTATTTCAAAAAGTATCTATAATATCTAAAATATTCAACGTATTATCATCTAATCAATACAAAATAAATTTTTTCAATTTTCTATAAAGTAGTTACTATTCAAAGAATATTCCTAGGTAAACTTGATTTAATACTTAAAACTATCCACTATCAATTTATTTTAATCTAATTTTGTTGCTGGTTATTTATAATTTAAGGAATAAGGATTATAAAATAAATTCAATATTATTATTATTATACAATAAAACAATTTTTTAAGAACACTCTTTAATGTTTTAATTTTTGTAATGCATAATAATTCATTTAGATAGTCATAAAACCAATAAAAGAAATATTTTTTCCAAAATAGTTTACAAGAAGGACAATTATGTATTATTTTTTTTATAAAAACATTATATTATAATTAAATTTCCCTATTATGGTTAATTTTAATGACTATTTGTTCAGCGTATAAGAGTATTGTTAAAATGAAACAAATTTTTTTTAGAGAAAACTGTATTTTGATGTTGTAATGACTTACGAACAAATTTTAGTGGGGGTAGTACATGGTCATTAATATTTTATGGAGAGAAAAGTTTCAAGTAATAGGTAAAAAAATATATGGATGAAAAATAAGATAAGTTTTAAAATGTTTCTAAAATAAATAATATTAAATATTTAGGGAGAAAGACAGTAATATTTATAACTGAATCACATCCTTAATAATGAGTCCTAAGAATATAAAAAGGTTTTTTGTAGGTAAATAGTATTATTAACATATACAGGGTTGTTAGATAATTATTTGGAAATAATTTCTGGAGAAAAATACATTTTATGTTTTTTGGAAGGGTTAGAATGAAATATTTTTTATATGAAGAATTCAATGGTGTTTTCACAAATACTCAATATTTTTTAGTCTATAATTTAATTTTTAAAATGAATGTTGTACAAAAATGTAAAATTAGAGATGTGATATAAAATTACCCATCCCACTAGCCTCAATATATGTATTAGTTATTATTATTTAAATTTATATATAATATTTTCATATTAAATTCCCATTAAGTTCATTTTCGATATTATTTTAATTATATGACATTAAAATATCAAGATAAATATTGAATTTTAATTAAAAATTATATTATTATCTAAAATTAAAATTAATACCTAATAATAATCAATCATTATACCATATTAAATACATTTTCATCAGACTGATATTCTACCTTAAAAGTTAAAAATATTTTTAATGTAATTATTATTTACACTATTTTATATATTTCGATCAAAAAACTGAAGAAATAAAATTGATTTAGTATTTACCACAAAAAATAGAAGTTTAATTAATTTATATTTTCTAAATTAACCACCAATACATTTGAACTAAATTTATTCTATAATTAATTTTTGTTTTCATTATGAGTAAACATAACTCCATTATAAATCTTACCCAAATCATGATTTCTAAAAACCCATCCATTAGAACTATATTTCTCAAATGTAAAAAAATAATATATTTTCTATGGGATGATTTATAAAATGATCCTAGTATATTTTAATATAGATGGTCACACATAGACCATAGTGGGATAATTTAACCATAAGAGTGTGAATCCACATTTTATGAGGTTTTACAGCTTACTATTATGAAAGTATAAACAAAATCTCCTAGACTAGTGGAAATATATATCAAATATTATTGTAAAGGAAGGATGAGATAATAGATAATGGTTTATCCTAGTTTAGGTTGTTAAAAATGACCATGGTATTGCGACATAAAGAAAACAATTTTAATAAATAATAAATAAGAATAGAGACCATTAATCATTTCTAACCATGGAAGGAAAGGATAGGTTTTTGAAAACCCATTAGTAGTTAAAATTGAAATTATGGATAACATGCCATATTGACCCTCAATTTGGAATAATAAGTACAACTCCATCAGATTCTATGTGATGTAGCACTAGTAGTCGGGGGAATGATTAGTGGTAGTGACTTCACTACTGTTATCACCATGTTCCTAATGATAAGATACTTGATTCTCATTTTCTATCATCCACAAAAAATATTGGTTCTTGAATTTAACCAATGAAAAATTTTCATCCATACTTTGTTAAATTTTATGTTAAAGGCATAAGTAGATGATTGTGTGCTCATTTATATGGTTTAAAACCCTGGGTAGTTTACCCCTTCACAATTTCGTGGAAAATATTAAAAATAAATAGTATGTGGATATTTTAATGGGTATAAACACCTATATTCCACATCAACCAAGTCACCACCATGAATTGGGAAAATAACCCATATATAGATTTATTCCAAAGTGCTCAAGTCTCATAAAGTGGAGCTAGAACTAATTCATATCAAGTGGAGTTGTTCCCATGTAAATGAAAGGATAGTCATTCCATGTCCCTCTAAAAGGGCCATTCTTGGGAAATTAAAGATAATACATATCTAATTTACTATTATATGGTTTCACATTCACTGTAGTCCTATAATAATGAACCGTATTAACTCAGGACTATACTAGGGTTTCATATACTTCCATATCTCAAAACAATGAGAAACATCTCCCTTTTCCAGAAAAAGGGTTCCATATCCACTCTGATTACATTTTAAGGAGTACCCTCTCCCAGATCAAATAACTTGGTAATTTATTTACCGACATCACATTCTTGGGTTCCCTATTCACTAAGGTCATCTTCAAGGTTCCTTATTCACTAATTCCTCTCTAAAATCCACTAGAATCACATGTTTATGTTTCCATTAACATTAATGTCCTTCCATTTGATAATTTGTTCTGTTAATAATGGAAACCGGGCATCTCATGAGGGTCTCCTCCAAGGTTTTCCTCTTAGACCAATATGAAATTCAATGTTTTAATACTCATGTATTCTCATGATAATGATACATAAAATTTTAATTTCATGTTTTTTTCAAGTATATATTTATAATATATATATTTGTATTTTCAAAGCCAGGTGATGAGATGGAATGATATTTTGAGGCATGGTAATCTCAAAATTTATATTTGGAAAATTATACAAATATTTATAACCTGGAATAATAGTTTTCTATAAAAAGTAAAAAATATTAAATGGAGTATCATATTTGAAATATGAGACCTTAATTGAGTCTATAATGTGGTTTTTACTCTATTCATAACATCAACAATTTCATACTCGAGTATTTTTAAAAAAATTCATCGTGGGAACAGATAATTAAATAATTGAATTTGATTTATTTTTTTAATTATTTTAGTACAATGAACTAAAACACCTCTATAAATACCGTATTATTGGAAAGTCAAGAGTTTATCCAAATACCACTAGAGAAAAATTGAATATATCTTGGATAATCATTAGATAATGAAATCATATTGGTTGACGGAACCATTATCGTAAGGACCACCAATGACATTGAAGTTCTTGAATCATGCCAACGACTACAAAATCATATCATTATTCATCAATGATTGATATAAATTCATGGTAGGATATTTTTTATATGGATTTATCCCTATCTTATAATCCTATGATGAACATGAATCAATCATCAAATTGATTGATTCGTGGATTGATCACATTGTATGTATGGGATTAATTTTCAGGAACATTAGTAATTTTCTTACTATATAACTTATATATGTTTTCCCATCATTGTAGTTTAAAATAATCATTTGGATTGATGAATGATTAGGATTAGATAAAATATAATTATGTGAGCTTTAGCATATGGTGATGGGGTGGTTCTCTGGGATCATTTCCCGAGTGAATCAAATAGCTGGATTCGAGACAGCAGTGACAGAAAGCCTCAGCAAGACTATATCCTTGAATTCTAGAAATGATCATGGCCAGATTATAGACTATAGGTTTTGGAGAACATTCATGAATTAGATCAGTGATTTTTTGAAAGAATCTGTACACAAGTAATTTAATCTAGAAATACATGACATGTGGGGCCCCAGTTGTGGTGCTAGGGTTTCCATAGAGAAGAAAAGTATCACATTTCATGATACATATTTTACATTCCATGTGCCCTATAATTAGTGTTTTTTCATTTATCATGAATGATACATGGTCACACACATATCCAAAGACACAAACATGGGTAGATTACACTCACTAAATCATGCACTCAAACACAGCTAGGTGTACAAGACACGTGCATAAATACATCAGCATGGAAATGAGAAGGTTATAGATTATTATTACATTCCAATTAACTAACTTACAGACCATTTAAATCATTTAATATAACTTATAGGACTTCTTCCCCTCTACATTTCCTTGTCTCCTTAAGGTAATGTTCCTTCAAACCATACTTCTGATGGTATAGTATATAATTATATCATGAACATATGATTTTAATCATCTATACGGGATTATTTTTAGATAGGGTTTTAGGAATCACACTCTAAGGATAGGATGGGATCCTCTATAAGAGTTTTCCAATGGTTTTATTATTTAAATCGATATGAACAAATTTACTTGGGTCTTGATCCCCCACATAGAGGGTTAATCCAAATTGGGATGTTGCTATACCACCAGGACATAGGTGTGATCCCCATAAATGTATTGATGTCATCGTAATTCCATTATATTGTTCCTTATAGAGAGACCCTATGATAAAGAATTCTTTTATGAATTTAATAAGTTCTAGTATATTCACAAAGAGAGTTTTCCTATACTAGTGTGGTTATGGAATCATAATTATAATCATAGCCTGGTACTGCAATTGTGACATTACCTTGAGACATTTTTTCTACTATTTGTTTATTTCAATTATTTTATGTATCTTTTTTTATTGAAATATCCCTATGATGAGATGAATATCTTAGATTATTTATTTTTAGTGATTATTGGGTGTCATACTTGGTATTTTTTATACTCACCCTAGTAATAGATCTATCCTCATGTGTCATGTATTGGGAAAAATCATATGTTCGATGGGGTTACAGGTGGACCACAAAAAAAGGATCATAAAATGGGCTAGACAGACTGTGGTTCATTCCATGAGTCCAATTTTACTATAGTCCCCTCTTACTATTCAGTTAGAATTTTTGAAAACATTGGTAGGATGGTATTTAGAACCTATTTCTTTCCAACATTTTTTTACTCTAATTGTTGGATTTATATATATGCGTTAATTCTGAATTATTCATTTTTTAAATTTCATCATTGTATGGGATTTTATATTATTGTGTGTGTGTGTGTACATGAACCTTAAACTAAGGCTTTTCATGTGAGTGTTATGCCTACTTGGTGCTAGTCTCCACCCCCTGAACTATTATAGTAATACATGAGGTAGTAACATATAGCTTATCATCCACCTAATGGGCCTAAGTGGGTCAGGTTAGGAATGAGTGGTATCAAAGATAGTGACACATATTATGATTAGTGTTTCAAGTACTTTAAAGCTGTGAGATTGTTTTAGGGTTTATGGGAATTTTTGTTAAGTGTTTTGAGTAAGGATTTAAGGCTAGGGACTTTTGTATTGGTGCGGTGGCTAATGTATCGATACACAAGGACTATGATCAATGGCCTTTAGACTTGGTACATGTAGGTATTGTTTGTAAAGAAAAAGATAGGAAAATTAATCATATATGAATGGGTTTGGTTTCCATTTCCTTAATGATTAAGGTCCCCATATATAGTCATTTATATTGGTATATATTTTCGATTTCTGGATTCGTCCAAAATAATTTCCATCTAGGATTCATTATTAGGATCCTGAGAATTATAACCAATGTGATGATGCTTCAAAATAGTGACTAGTTCAAGAGGTAGTTTCTCAAGGTGTTTTACTGTCATACCTCCACCATTCTAAAAATTTATAGTACCCATAATACTAGTGGATGAGGATTTAAAGATAAGGGTGATTCTTGAGATTCTGAGTTAGTAACCTCTAATGATCAGTGTTGAGACAGACCTAATGGCAGTTGAGGAATGGGTCAATTTTGATATGAAAGTCATTTTTCTTATTAGGACAGTTGTAGAGAAGATGGTGGTATTGGAGGCATGCCTTCTACAAGGTTCAATAGGGAATTGGTGGATCTTGAAAGTTCAATTTAATGGTGAGGAAACTCTTTCATTGAAAAAGTATGAGAATATATTCCGGGTTGAGTACTCTCTATAAATAAAGTGAGCAATGTTTATCTAGTGCCTTTTAAAATTCTATATGGATAGTATGACTATGGCAATGTATTCATGGAGTTTTAACAACCTATGATGATACTTGATGGATATGGTTCGATGTATATTATTTTAGGAAAGGACTATTGAGATAGGTCTATATAGATAAATTATATTCATTGTGATACCTATATGAATTCATACTTATGTTGGGGTGATAGAGCATTCCTTGAGGATATAAATCTTATAGACCAAGAAGTAATCAGTACTAGATGCCAGTAGTGGTAACATTTGTGCCATGAAATTGGAAGCACATATCAAATGTCTTACATAGGGACTAGGATGTGTGACACGTTTTGGGAGGTTGCCTCAGAACTAAGGTTATGTGGTTCTTGGATCACAATATTGGTCTATTCAACCTAGGGAAGGTGTTGTTACTCCAAATACAAATGTGGATGTCTCATGCAGGAATATCTGACTCACTAAATGGCTGATATAGAGATAATGGATGGGACACCTAGGTAGAGGCAATGGTTAGATTAGGGAGGACCAAAGGATAGAATACTTGGTAGTAGAGAAGGGAGAGAAGCAGTAGGTGGAAGATGGTTTGACATGTTTTTCCACCACCCCAGGTCATCCTCTACATTCTCAGAGAGCTGATGAATAGATAGAGACTGTAGCTATGGGTAATAGAGGAAAATCATCTATAGGATCATGTGATTATTAGAGTTAAAATAGTTTCCTTGTCTATGTTAATTATAGTTTTTAAAGACATATGGATGATCTATATTTTCTATCTAGATCCCTTGTTTAATACCTATAGGTTTTAATTGAGCCATTAGCTAGACCCTTACTCTTGGAGACTCTGACTGATGAATACTAATTGATCATTCACATTTTTCTATAGTGTAATCAAAAAATGGAGGAGATAGTATCTCATGGGATATCATTGTGGTAAGAATGATTCTTTATGATATCATCATGGTCATGGATAAGATATTCATTGTTCATGAACATATTGATTGCTTTACATGGATTATGTGGTGTGTCCGCATTGATGGAATGATTGTTTCTTTAATAGGAAATATGGAGTACCAGAAAGAGTATTATTGACTCAAAAGTTCATTGGCTATCAAGACTCTTGGAGAAATTCTTGCTATGGGAAAATAGATTTCTACTATGGTAGCTGAGTATGAGATGTCATTCCTAAGGACGTGTCAGTATTATTTCCCCGATGATAGAAAGAATTTTTCACTGGCATACACTTAAGGGTGACCCTAATATTTGTTCTAATTTATCTATTGTGTCCCAACGAGCATCGTGAGATAGGTGTACAATTGGAGGGCTTATATAAGAATGGATTTTTATAGAAATAGTGTTTCCCCCAAGGGATCCCTAGTGTTGCTCACAATAAAGGAACAGGGTAGCATGAGGTTATTTTAGGTTTATAGGAACTTAGACCAAGTGATCAAGAATAAAATATATCCACTTATGATGATTGATGACCACTTAAATCAGATGAGGGGGGTGGGATGGTTCTCGGTGATTGACCTCATATCAGACTATCACTAGCTGAAAGTACAACATGAGGATATCTTGAAGACATCATTCAGATGTTTCTATGGTCATTATGAGTACATGGTGATTCCCCTTGACATGAAAATCACCTCAACATTGTTCATGTTACTAGTGGATCTTTTATCATTTCTTAGGCTATTTTTTTGGTAATCATCAATGATATCCTAGTGTACTCGATGTCCAAGTGGGATCATTCAAGACATATGATGTTGGCTCTATACATATTTATAGGGCATAATTTATTTTTGAATATCTTGATGTGGTAGTTTTTATTCAATATTTACACTTTTTTAACATGTTATCCTAGTTGATTGTGTAGTAGTAGACCCAGTAAATGTTGAGGTAGTGTTGTCTTGGGATATATCCAAGAGTGTGATAGAGTTAAGGATCTTCCATGTGATAGTAGTAAACTATAAGATATTTTTTACCAGTTTCGTAAGGATATCAGGACCTTCAACCATATTGACTAGGAAAGGGAATCCTTTTTGTGGAAAAAAAGTTCCATAAATCTTCCCAAGAGTTGTGGACGATGATGAAAATCACCCCCATCTTGAGATTTATGGAGGATGTTCTTGAGTTTATAATTTTCATCTATTCTTTAGTTACCAAACATGGATTTGTTCTATTATAGAGGTAGTTTATGAAAAAAAATGGATATCAATAGTTGAAATCACATGAACATAAATACATTACTCATGATATTGATTTGGTGGTTTTAGACTTTTCCCTAAATATGTATAACCACTACCTTATGGGTGAGTATTTTATCATCAGCTACTACGAAAATAGTCAATCTTACATCTTCTATTATAAGGATATAAACATGGGTTAGGAGAATTTCCTAGAGTTCTATAGAACTATGACTTAGAGATAGTATATACTCTTAGGAAAGGGAACCTAGTGACAAATTCTCGCAACATGATATCTTTTTCTCAATTTTTTTCTGAGGCCTTAGATAATTCATCATCATCATAGATTTTCATAGTGTATAAGAACGGTACTGCATGTCCTCAATTTATGGTTGTTACCCCACTATTTTTATAGTGTGTTAAGGAATCTAAACATGAAGATACCAAATGTGAGACCTATAATACTCTAATATTTTTAGGATGTGATCTTGATGGATTTTTTAAAGGTGTGGAGTGTGTTATCATTTTCATAGGATGAAAGAAGGTACTTATGAGATTCCCATAGGAGGTGATGAGGGAGTTCCATAAATCCACTTTGTAGGTACATCCATGTGTCGTAAATATGTACAAGGACCTATGACATTAGTTCCAGAATCTATACAATAAGAAGGGTGTGGTAGAATATATATCTTGATGAATCATCAATATGTGAAGGAAAAATGCCTTATTCTAGTGGGTTTTGATAAACCCATGGAGTTACTAGAGGGGAAGTGTTAAGGACTAAATAAGGATGTCAGGATGTGGTAACCACATTTCAAAATAGTACTTTATGCCATCTGGGTGATCATAGACTGACTCACCAAGTCATCCCACTTTCTACGTATAGTGACCCAAG
Source organism: Viscum album (assembly GCA_963277665.1). Classification (NCBI taxonomy): domain Eukaryota; kingdom Viridiplantae; phylum Streptophyta; class Magnoliopsida; order Santalales; family Viscaceae; genus Viscum; species Viscum album. The sequence goes on along the minus strand of OY728119.1, from coordinate 760,752,779 downwards.
CTCAGAATATAAGGATATTACATTATTTTATATAAATATTTAGTATATTACAAAAATACATGTCGGAGGAACGTAATAGATTTGTGCCTAATGAAACCTTCAAAAAAACATCTTTTATCATTGTGAATGATCTTCAACATCTCCCATAAATATCTCTACCTTTAGTACTTCTATCGAAAACCTTTATTCATAACCTAGAGAAAGGAAACATAAAAAGGGGTGTGCTTAGATGGTCAGTAGGAGTAAACAATAGAGATATGTAATCATAAACATGAACATAGGGGTATGAGAATGTGATTGTAACATTATGAGATTATAACCTGAAAATTGAAGAACATAAACAGGATTTATGGGGTAAAGCTTGGCATTTCATAATACATGAATTTTAAAGAAATAAACATCATGATCCATGAAATAGTAACTACTGAATAATATATAGGATTTTTTGTATACATATAAGAATAGAAAATATTATTTCAAGGAAACCAACCAAGAACTATAAAACATGCTAGGCTTAAGCTACAACTCGTATATATACTTTAGGCTTGCCAATGAAACCCATGTACTCACATTCTTTTAGGATTGGACTAACACCAATGTACCTTCTTGTTTTTAGGCTTTGGACACAACCTATGTACCCTCATTCTTTAAGGCTTGGGCTACAGCCCATATACCTTCTTATTTTTGAGCTTGTTCTACAACCTATGTACACTCATTCTTTTATGATTGGGCCACAACCCATGTACCATCATGTTTTCAGGATTGGTATAGAACCTATGTACCCTTTGATGTCATATACATATTTTCATTACCCAATTAAATAGAGGGAGATATATGCCCCACCCATATCATAATAAAATTATTCATACATATACAATAGTATAATAAAACATTTATCATATCATGACCCATAAAATAGATAGGTTTATAAATATAAAATCATAAACCATGAAATAAAATGGGTATAATAAAAATTTCATCAGGCCATAACCTATGAAAATAGATAGGATTCATAATTACTTTATGAAATCATAACCCGTTATAAGAAGCGGGTTTAAAAATCATAAAACTCATGGAAGTGAAATGGGTTCCTTAAGAATCATTCCATCAAAACCTAAACCACTCATGAAATAATAGGAATGTAACTTTTGGATCATCTCCTAGAATGGAATGACAAAAATCAATGGATGCTATCATATATGGAAAATAATTTGGAATGATATTATAAATAACATTTCTTTAGGTAAATATCATTTCTTCATTGAAAAAGACACTTTAAAAGAAAAAACATTTTGAAAACAATTTTCCTTAAAAACATATAAAAGATGATTTAAAACATTTTGAAAACAATTTCTTTGAAAACCTATTTTAAAAAAAATTCTTAAAAATTAACCTTTTAAACATTAAATGAAATCTTCAAAGAATTGGTGGTGAGTAAATCCATACATATCGTACGAGGTAAAAAGAACATTCCTTTTCAAGGTAAAAATGTTAGAAAAATATACCTAATTATGAACTAGATAATAATGATCCATTGAAATCATTGGTAAAAGAATATTCTTTGAATACATTCTAAAATTTTCTTTTAAATATTTTAGGATAGTATTCCAATATTCTTGGAACTCTTTTTAGAAAAAAAAATTTCTGACCAAAGAGAGGGTAAGGTAGGTCTTTCTTAAAAATAATTTATTAACCATCTTATGTACTAGATAGTATAAATATGTTTCCACTACATTAATATAACAATAATAATAGGATTAGAATAAATTTAATTATTTTTTTATATATGGATCATAAGATTTCATCAAAGGAATCATAAACATAAAAAATCTCAAAATGCGATGGGATTGTCTCAATACACTCTCATAACATGGTAACATGGGATCATACTATCCATGTTAGAAAGGGAAATTAAAATAAGATTAAAATATCAATAAAAGAATAATTTTATGATATAACATGTCAAATTTAAGTATATAAACCTCGAAAAATAATTTAGCTAAATAACAAAACATGAGTCTCAAACAAATAAAATTGAGTCACAACTATTTTACCGATTTGGTAACTTTTTTAAACATAACCCCATAAATGAAGGATAAAAAATGAATATTTTGAGACCCATAAATTTAATTATAATATAAATATTAAACAATAATGGTTATTATATTCACCATAAAAAATTAAAGAGTGGAAAACATAGCATGTATGTCACGAAAATAAAAAGTGAGATGAAATCCCCTTACCTTGTGTCTTGACTATCATATTACTTATTAAAAGTACCTATATAATAAATACAAATTTATTATAAATTTATTAAATAACCATATTCAAATATATAATATGGTATATGGTTTGATTATGACCTTATATTACTCTCTTGTTAAAAATCCAATGTTCGGGTTTCACTTCGTGTTATTTTTGCTTTATTCTTTCCATGTGTCTTAATTTGTTATATCATTGTTCCTTATACATATATCAGGATTTCCATAATTTAAAACATGATATAAATATCATTTATATACATAATATTTTTATTATATTAATGTATAAAATTTATAATTATGAAATTGAATACACCATTCAAGGGGATGGTAGGTCATACATATGTATGAGCGTTATTTCCTTTTAATTGTCTTTATGAAAGATAGTAAAAGAAATATACGTATATATATAACTATTAATGTGTTTTATGATATAATATATATTATATATATTCCCTAAAACCATCTTTAAAATAATCCATGTAGTGTATCAACGAATCATATCACTTTGAGAGGGTGATAGTCCACACTTCCTCAAATGAAATTATCATATTTACATAAGATGGAAAGCATAAAGGTATGTTCAAAATAAAAATTAAATAATAATAAATACATTATAAATATATTATATAGCATATAAAAACATATTTTATATCATAATGGTCATGAATATATTTGGTAATGGAAAAATGAACAATCATCGCTTCATGATGGAGTAGTTCACCATACACATAAACAGTATGTGTGTTGCCTATTAGATGGAGGTGAGTGTAATATTAGGTTAAACAATATACATATAAACATACTAGTATATTTATGATAGTGGTTATTTTATATAATAATATAATAAATAAATTGTATGGGGTGGAGAAATAAAATAAAATAAAGGATCTTGAGAGAAGACGTTGCCTCTTGAATGTGTAACTCCTTTTGGTTTGTGAAAAAAAGAATCCTTAGATTTATTTATTCTCAAGGGGAGTATTATAAGAGAAGTTAGGTTTGTTGCGGAGTGTATTGGGTAGATATTTTAAGAACCTAAAATGTTTTATAGGTGTGAATAATTGTGGGAGGTGGTGGCCTTTTTAGGGAAGGAAAAGAACGCACTTAGAATTTTTGAAAACAACTAAGGTGTACACATGATCCTACCTTAAAAAAGTCATAAAAAACAATATAAATAAATAATTTAAGTTTAATAGAATAAATATGGACATAAAATGGGTTTTGAAAAATTTTATTGGTCATTTGTGCCTTTAATATTATGGTTTTGTCCTTATTTAAGCGTTATTTGACCTTAAACATTATAATTAATTTTAATCAATTTTACTAATAATTTTGGAAAAAAATAAAAATTATATAATTAAAATCTAAATATTATTTGGATTATAGTGGATTATTTTATTTTCTTGAAATTCAATTCATATAAACATCTTAATTAAGATTAATTCTTATCCCATAGACGGGGAAAGATTATGGTTTTTTAGAGGTTCAAATGTTTATTATGTTTTTATATTCAATTTCAATGTGAAATTGATTATATGACCTAAATTTTATTAATATATTTATAATTGATATAATGTGACCTTAAATAAAATTTTATATATAATTTAACATTAATTTTTTTTTAATCGAAAAGGAAGTTTTTCAATAAAAAGCATTATTTTTCACTATTTATCTAAAAATTATGTTTCTCGGAAAGATCCCAAAAAATATCCATAAGATAATTTAAACATTATAGATGTCACGAACCATCCCTTGAGGGCCCTTCCATTACTACCCCAAGACTACATTCCATAGGCCAGGGGCTGGCAGCTAGCACCAAAAAGGCCTATCTCAAAAGGGAAGGCAATGCCTTTCAACCTGTACACACATACACACAACCCATACTGTGGAAAGTAAGATGAAACTGAAACCAACAACAAGTGAAATTACCACATAATTTAAAATGGTCTAGAATACAAGTCCAACTGGATGGAAAATATAGTAAAGGATGTGCATGCTTCAGAGGTAGTCTGCCAAGGATCCTACCTGAAGGGTAGGTACAACTCTCTATCAGATTTCACTATTCCACACCACATTTACTGATCCACCTCCGAGCACTATCTAGATATGGCTCCCCAAAGTCCCAGTCGAATTTTTCCATCATCTACACAAAAAATAATAGGTGTGGGTGATGTCCATGTAGGGGTAAGTATAAAACTACTCAGTAGGGACCCTGAGACCCCAAATGGTCTCTTAGAATTCCATAAATGAAATACCAGAAAGAAAGATCACAATGTGAATCAAAAAGAAAAATATATATCACACCATATTTAACTTAAGTATGAATATAAAGATGATTAATCATAAATCTTGATAGTATTTTTTTTAGAGCCTCAACTAATGATCCATAAAGTGTCACGCTACTGTCAATCCATGAAGGGTCTCTCTCATGCTGATCCATGGAGGGTCACTCCCATGCTGATCCATGATGGGTCGCTTCATTGTTGATCCATGAATGGTCACTCTATTGTCTATCCACAAAGGTTCTCTCTATTTATGATCCATGAAGGGTCACTTTATTGTTGATCCATGAAGAGTCGCTCTTTTTCTGATCCACAAATGGTCTCTATATTACTGATCTGGAAAGGGTCGATATGTTGCTGATCCATGAAGGTAAACTCTATTGCAGATCCATAAAGGGTCTCTCTTTTGTTGATCCATGAATGTTCACTCTGTTTTTGATCCATGAAGGGTCGCTCTGTTGTTTATCCATGAAGGGTTACTTTGTGGTTGATCTAAGAAGGGTCACTCTATTGCTCATCCAAGAAGGGTTGATCTGTTGTTGATACACTAAGGGTTTCTCTATTTATGATCCACAAAGGGTGGATCTTCATTATTCACATCACATCCAGTCACTGGATTCCCGCACTAAGCAAGCTTGATTCAGGGAGAATCCTCTCCTCAAACCATTGGTTATACCCAAAACACCAAGAATTCCCACATAGAGTAACCCAAAGAAACGCCTAATCGTAAAGGTCTCGATGCAACAGACCACGCGTCGAATGGACACCCGGTCATTAAGATATGGACCTTTTGCAAAAAGGGCCCAGTTAGATTCTGGTATGATCTAACCTAGTCGTATTCCAACCTCATCCAAAACTCATGTAGAGTATCTCAGAAGGACCACCTCATTGCAAGGGTCCCAATGCCATAGATGGTGCGTAGATCAGACGCAAGGTCTGAAAGATGCATCCCTTTTTTTAAATAGGTGTCATTCATATCATTGCCAAGCCCATCTTTTTTGGACAGACCAAAGTATGTCAAAAGTACCGCCTCATCGCAAGGGTCCCAAAGACACTGAGAGTTCATTAATCTGACGCTCGATTTGAGAAATATAGGATTTTTTGTAAAAATGGGTTGGATGAGTCTGGGCACGGTCCGACTAGTTCGGACCAACCCAACCATCCCTGCCCGGGGACTCGTATAACTCATTCTGTCTACCTAGACCACTGGGCCTCGGTGAACTCGGCTCAAGCTGGTCATGGTTCATGTACATCGACTAACCTAGTGACCTGGTTTTATCTGTCCCAGCCCACACTAGAGGTCTGGTCTCTTTTCCAAGCCCGATCCACATAGCGTTCAAGTATTAAATTGTTCTCCCAGCCCGCTAAAACAATCTAGCTCATGCATCTAACTGAGCCACTTGGGAAGCCTGATCCAACTGGCCTGACCTCGCCTGGTGGGTCGTCTGGTTCGTCCCGGCCCGAAGGGTCGGCGAAGACTGGCTCTTCTGGTCCTGGTTTAGGCCAGACCAGTTTGGCCAGTCCAGTTAGGGGCATGTGTGGCTAGTCCCCCCCCCCCCTCATTCAACGTAGCCCACAGTTGTGGGCTGCCAACTCCACCATGTGGCACCACATGGTTTTATGTCTCCAGTACACATTTATAACCATCATCCAAGGCCTCTTGTAGCTCAATTTTGGTGCATGTTGGGAGCACCACCCCTATCATCCAGCAGCCCCCTGTTGATCTATAGTGGCCCTCCTTAGTGCACTGTTGTGGAATGCCTCCACTGCTTGCGGCTGCCACCGCCAGTCACCGTCACTGGTGGCCACCCATGTCATTGGTCACTGTCACGCCGACATTAACTTCTATGTACCCCCGAGATGGATTCGATTGTCTGTTTTCAAATCACAAAGCACCCTCGGGGCGCTTGGGTCGCCACCATTACTGCAATGTCCTTGGGCCCATCTTCTTGTCAATTCCGACCTTTGGTCATAAAGAACAAAAAAACCCACTACGAAGGGATATGGGCCTTGCTCGATTGTCCTGATACCTCCGAATTACATAATATACACAAGATTCATAGGGGTTCAAGAATGATATTGTAGATTTAAAAATCCCATATCTCCCTGAAATATCAAGACCTTATCCCTCATGAACAAAAATACCATGGGTCAACCTGTTCGTGTGTTGATCTGTGTTCATTGTTGGAAAGAAGAACAGGGAAGGGTGATCACATAGAATACAGACAAAAATCACTACCTAGATTTTGGATCTATCTTTGATGAAGGTGGGTGATTCAAGCCATCATTGATCCATAATTTGTTGTCATTCACCACCATTTTTCGATCTGTGAATAGATGTCGTATACCATTGCTCGTCAATTCCTAGATTTGATATCATTCTCAATGAGTGTTCCTCGTTCATCATCATCGGAGAGAGGGAGAGAGATATTCTCATCGCCATAGGTTTTCATAGGGTTGTTTTTCAACCCTAGATCTCGGATTAATCAGATGTGGGAAATGCATTTTGTGTCACCGCGTTGATTCATTAAGGAGAATCATTAATGATTCAGCATTTCCTTATCGTTGTACTGCAGTACTGATATGTCACATTATCACAGCAAACTCATTTCAAATAAAATAATCTTTAAAATCTTTTATGTTTATTTTATCATTTTCTTTAAAAATACCAAAATTTATATTTTTCAGTCGACCCACGCAGACCATGGTTAGGCTATTCCTAGGTGAATCCTGACGTTTGGAATATAACGGTACCCTCATATTTTCGATTTGGGCAATAGTTAAATAGATATAAAGAACCTGTTGGCACAATTATCAAACATACATTAAATAAAATTTAAAAATGCATTATGTCCTCTCAGGGCCTCATAATCACATGTTGTCTCAGGGATTGGTTCTTGAATAATCCCATTAAAATTAAAAAAAATTACATGGAATTTTTTGGGGTGTTACATTCTCCCAAACATAGGTATTTATGTCCCCAAAATCCAAACAAGTGCTAAACAAAAATAAAGGGGGTCTTAAGAACAAAACGGATCCCCTCACTCCCACGTTCTCTCCTATAGATTCTTGTGATTCCAAGGAACACACACAAGAGGAATTGACTATCCACGAAATATCCTATCATGTCGAACCCCTATCTCCACTGGGTAATCTGTGAATATTTCTCCATCGTCAATCTCCAACTCTCTATAGTCGATGATGTGAGAAGGGTAATTCATGTATCTCCCCAGTTAGGATACGTGGAAGACTCCATGCACCTTATCCAACAATGGTAGTAGAGATAAGTGGTATTACACCCTTCTTACTCTAAGCTATATCAAGAATGTTCTGATGAACCTTGTAGATAACTTTCCACCTCTTCCAAATCTCCATATCCCCCATCAAGGATTGTCCCATTAGAACACATGATGCCCCCTCCTCAAACTCCAATGGTCTCTATCACCCACCATCATAGGACTTATGATGGATCTTTGCAGTATTCATCAACTCTCATATGACCTACACCTTCTCGTTGGTATCATGTACCATCTCTAGACCCATGAGTTTTGACTCCTCTAGGTATGTCTTGTATAATGGTGATCAGCACGGTCATCCATACAGTGCCTATAAATGCACCATACTGATGGTGGAGTGGTACTATTATTGTATGAAAACTCCACCAGTGGTATGTGGTTCTCCCAAATGAAACCAAAAAATATGACACAAGCACGAAGCATGTCCTCCAAGGTCTGAATGGTCTGCTTAGTCTTACCACTAGTCTGTTGGTGAAAGGTTGTGCTCAAGCATAGAAGAGACCCCAAAACCTCTTAAAATCCATTCCTCAACTGAGATTAAATCATGTATTATGATAAAAGACTATCTTATATGGGACTCCCTGGATTCGAACAGTCTCTTGCATGTAGAGTCATCCTAATCCCTCTACTGAACCCTGATCTTGAAAGGGTAAGAAGTGGGCCGATTTGGTGAGTTGGTCAACGATCACCCAGATGGTATCATGCCTCCTGGGTGTACGGGGTAAGCCCATCATGAAGTCCATCGATACCCCAACCTACTTCCACTCTGGTACATCGAGGTCTTTTTTCAAACCTTATGGAACCTAGTTCTCAGCCTTTACTTGTTGATAATTGAGGAGTCTCAAAAAAATGTTCTTATGCCTTATTCATCCCTAGCCACTAGTACTAACATCGAAGGTCCTAGTATATCTTTTTTACACCAGGATGTACCGCCAAAGGGGATGTGTGGAACTCCCTCAACTCCTACTCCCAAAAAGTCCCTAGTACCACGGTTCACCCTATGTAAAGGATGACATGCTACCCACCTTTCGAATATCCATCAGAAGCATGCACTCTGAATTTATGTGCACATGTAGTCTTGCAACTTCTGTCTCAAATGTGCACCTCCCTAACTAGATGTAAGAGTGTAGGGGAAACTACCATTGACTGAAGAAAAGATTTCTCATCCCTATCCACTAAGGATATCTGAAGTGAGGGCAACTGCTCTAAGGCCTCATTCTGTAACTGTGATATCGATCTTCTACAAATAGTATCTACCACAACATTCTTCTTTTTAGGTGAATAGACTATATCTATGTCATAGTTCTAGAGTAACTCTATCCATAATCATTGTCTCATATTCAGATCCTTCTGATAAAATATATACTCTATACTCCTGTGGACAAAGTATATGATGAAATGCTCGCCCAAAAGTCATTGTAGTTACATCACTAGTGCAAAGACTACTGCTACCAACTCAAGTTTATTAGTTGTAATGTTATGATCACACGGTCTTAACTATCTTGAGTCATAAGAAATCACCTCATGTCCCTGCATCAGGACACAAACATGCTTGGTTACTGATGCATCATAGAAAACCACATAGTCGATACCATATTATGGAACCCTCATGATATGAGAACTACTCAATCTCTTCCTCAGCTGTTAAAAGCTCTGCTGGCATCGTTTTTTCCAAATGAAGGGTTTTAACTTATTTTTCAATGCTTTAAAGGGTGATGATATTCTGTAGAAGTCGGGTACAATCTTCTGATAGTACGCCGCCAACCCAAGGGAACTCCTCACCTCAGTAACACTCTTGGGTGGCTCCCAAGAAAGCACTACCCCGATCATTGCTAAATATAATAAAACTCTCTCCTATAAGATGTCATGTACAATGAAAATAACCTTTCATATCCATAACACACACTTTGAGAGAATTCTATAAGGTTGGTTCTCTCATAGTGCATCTATAACCATCCTAAGGTGTATCATATAGTCCTCATCAGACACAGAATACACTATGATGTCACCAATAAAGACCACTATAAACAAGTCTAAGTACTACTGGAAGATCCTATTCATGAATCCCATGAACAATGTTGGGGTGTTCTTAATGCCAAACGATATCACTAATATGTCCTTGTATTCATCCACCACTATAAGAAACTATGGGATTGTCTCATCAACTGCACCAACGGTCATGCTAGACAACTAAAGAGTGATATGTTGCACACTTTTATGTGTGATCCCATCCTATGCTGCATCATTTTATTTCTCATTGACAAAGGAAAATTGGTTCTGATTTCAACGAATACACTGCACTGTGTGCCTAAAACATTCAATATGATCATGAATCGTTGTATTCTATACCCAAAATGATTTCATAAGGCCGAGACACTACTACTAGGAGATCCCAGCCAAAGCTTTGGCCTCCTAGAGTAATCTCACACTACTGGCACAAGTTTCTGATAATTTAATCCCCTCCATTAGGAGTCTCTAATCTTAAGGATAAAGCCAATGACTCAATAGGAATCTCCAAGCTATGAACAAGGTCTGTGGAAAGGAAATATTGATTGAAAGATTTGTTTATAAGAGTTGCAACTAAGGTGGAGTAGACACATATTGTACCTCTAATCATCTCTCGAGTACCATGATCACAGTCCTCCATCACCTGAAGCTGCCCCACCTTTTTCCACCTTCTCTCGGAGCTCGTGGTGGACCGCCTAGGGTGGTGGTGGTATTATACCATACCTATACCCACCTCTTGTCATTTTTTCCACTCCTCTACCACATCCAACTCCATACGAGACTCCTTATTTGATTATCTTATAACAGGGTCATTCCCTAGAGTCTTAAGTTCCACCATCTCCCTATCATGCCCTGAAGAAGGCTTGCAGCTAGAACCGTCATCTTGTCTGAAGGTTTCCTCACTAGGCTGAAAACATAAATCATTGCCACCAACTAATCCTCAGTTGCATGAGTATATATCTCTCCTTGAAATCTCAGAGGTATTTTCATACATAACTCATGAAATTCTCTTAGTAATCATGTATCCTATGCTAAAAAAGATGGTAGAAACTGCTTCTCGATAGGTGGTGGTGCCTCTAGTGCACCACCCGGAGGTGCTATCTCTAGAACTAATCCTTGCACCAATGCCTCATCACTTTGTGGACCATCATCATGATCCCTCACTAGAATACTGAATGGTTATATGCGTGGAGGCATATTGAGAGAATTAAAGATGTACCATGGTTAGTTATGTTATACCTGGTAAGCTGACTTAAAAGACATCAAGAGAAAACACCTTCAAAACACATGCAACCAGTTTTTCCATGTAGTTAGTCAGAAAACAGAATTCAGGGTCCTGGTTTATGGATACATTGTCCACCGCAGTAACACAAGACTCCCAAACATAAAAGTAGAACTAAAAACACATAACACTATTGACCCATCAAAATTATAGACTCTTAGTTCATCTGGTAGAACTGAACACCTATTGATACCATTATTTCATGACCTATCCCCCAAGGCCCACTCTGTGACTACCCCAAGACCACCTTCCATAGGCCAGGGGCTGACGACTAGCACCAAAAATGAACATCCCTAAAAGGGAAGGAATTTCCTTTCCACTTGTACACACACACACAACCCATACTGTGGAAAGTAAGCATAAACTGGAACCTACTTAAAGGGTCCAAAATACAAGCTCAACTGAATGAAAAGTACAGAAAAGGAAGTAAAATATTCAGAGGTCTTATACCAAGGATCGTACCTAAAGGGTAAGTAAAACTCAATGTTGGGTGTCACTATAGAACACCACATCTATAGATCCACCTCCGAGCACCATCTAGCCATGGATCCCCAAAGTCCCATCCAAATCACTCCATCGTCTACAGAAGAAACAACAGGTGCAGGTGAAGCTCATGCTGGGGTTAGTATAACAATACTCAGAAGGGACCCTGAGACCCCTGAAGGCCTCTTAGAAATCCACAATGGAAATACCAAAAGTAAGATCTCAACATAAAGCACAAATAAAAAGATATCTCAGACTAGGTATAAATTATGTGCAGAAGTAAAGATAATTAATCATAAATCTGGATCATCTCATTTTGTTGAAAGGATCTGATTCTTATCCAGGAAGGTTCGCTCTACTACTGATCCATGAAGGGCCACTCTCCTATTAAACCATGAAGGTTCTCTCTCATGCTAATCTATAGAGGGTCCCTATGATTCTGATTCATGAAGGGTCACTCAGTTGATGATCCATGAAGGGTTGATCTATTTTTGATCAATGAAGGGTATCTCTATTGCCCATCCACATAGAGTCACTTTGTTGCTGATCCACAAAGGTTTGCTCTTTTTTTGAGCCATGAAGCATCACTCTGATACTGATCTAACAAGGGTCACTATGTTTATGATCCACAAAGGTTCTCTCTGTTACTAATCTACCAAGGGTCGCTCTATTGTTGACCAATGAAGGGTCTCCCTGTTTCTGATCTATAAAGGTTCGCTCTTTATTCTTTACATCACAGTCAGCCACTAGATTCCCACACTTATCCAACTATATTTTTTGAGGATCTTATCCTCAATCCATCAGTCATACATTAACCACAAAGAAGTCCCACATAGAGTAACCCAAAATATTGTCTCTTCATAAGGGTCCCAACGCAACTGACAGTGCATCGAACGGACGCCCGATTCATAAGATATGGACCTTTTTATAAAAGGGCCTAGTTGGATTTTAGTACGATCTGACCTGGTTGTATACAAACTTCCTCCAAAACTCACGTAGAGTATCATAGAAGTACCACCTCATTGTAAAGGTCCCAACACCATAGACGGTGCGCCAATCAGACACATGATCTGAAAGATGAGGCCATCTCTATAAATAGTGGCCGGTAGCATATGGGCTCGGCCTAACTTGGTCGAACTGACTGGTGTATTACAAAAGGACCAACTCATTACAATGGTCCCAATTCCACTAACAATGCATCCATCTGACGCTCATTTTGAGAGATATAGTATTTTTTGTAAACAGGGGAAAATTGTGTCTGGGCCCAGTCTGACTGGCTTGGACCGACTTGATATAAAAACCCATACATTAAATACATTTTTATTACTTCATAATTGAAGCATACTTATTACAACATATAACAAAACCATGGTAGGATCGTATAGGTATTGTGTCTTTAGAAACTATGAAACATAAACAACTGGTTCATAAAGAATCTATATTGTCTCCTGTTTATTTCATCAAATCTAGAGTCCCTTTTGGAATATCCAACCTAATAACCTACTTACTGACTTGGGGAAAGCAAACATACAAAAGGGTGAGCTCAAATGCTCAGTAAGGGTAAACAGAGGAAATATCATATTCATAAGAACATAGCATTTCAAAAATATTAACCTGCAAAAGAGATCATAATATCATAACATGGGATAAATCATAGTAGTGAAATGTAATACCAATAATCATAACATAAAACATGAAACATTGTGTCATACACACATAATCATAGAAAATCATTTCTTATTATTCAAGACTCATTTCCAAGACTATCTTAGCGGGCAAAGTCCATTTTTGAACCGAGTTCACTCCTCATTCCAGTCCTGTATCACTGAACCGGATTAACTTGTCGTTCCAACCATGTCTATCTCATGAGATATAAATCTTTACCCAATGCATTGGAGGGAGATATAGGTCCCACCAATCTCATAATGAAACCATTCTTATGTGTTCCACAAAATCATAAATCATACATCATAGCATAACCCATGTAATAAAAATGGGATTCTTAAACATCATGCCATCATAACATAATCCATATAAGATAAAAGGAAATCATAAAAATAAATCCATCATAACATAATCAAATCAATTTAATAATAGGGATAGAAACAAAACTCTATATTATCTTAGATGGAAAATAATTTTGATAAAACACTTGAACTCTATTATTGAGGAAAATATCCTTTCTACTTCAAAAACATTTTTCCTTTCTTAACATGTCATAAAATTTTAAACTAAAAGAAGTTGACTAAAAATAAACATGAAAACTTGTAAAGGAATCTTCACAGAAATAATGTTCTATGAAATCATAAAAATCATTCATGCCATATAAGTTAAAAAAACATTCTTCTCATACTTTGGCTGGAAAAGTAAAAAAGTACCTCGTGCTAAAAATGAACAAAGATTCCTTTCATATCATTTACTAAAAACTCACCAATGGGTAAAATTGGAATTAAAAAAATTTAGGATGATAGAAATAATATTACATATTCAGGAAACATGTATGTGGATGATAAATATTCCCCAGTAAATTCTGAAGTATAAACAATCTCGGATAAAAATGAGATTGCGTGATTTTCCCTTACCTTAGGTCTGATTTTCTTCATACGTATCTGAACCTCCTGTATAATGATTTAAATAATTTCATTGAATTATTACATAATCATATTCACTGTTAATATATCATATATAGTCATATTTGTATCTTCTTATTTGTAATGTTTCATTGCTACTTGTTATTCGGGTGTTCATTGCTTTATGTTCTTATGCATGTTTTGTTGAATAAATTCTTCTTCTTCTTCTTAGGTTATAGATACCTCATTTCCAGAATATTATTAGTGTAATATATATCATATTTATTCATTCAATTCATTTATATAATCATTATTCAATGAAGATCATGTAGAACGAGTCGCATCACATCGTGGAGACGGTAGGTCGTACGTGCGCACGAGCGAGATATCATTCCCATGATCGTGGAATTGTATTGAAGTGTATGTATACTATTTAAGAATCAATATCACTTTAAAATAATCATATATAGTTATTCTCTACACCATTATACCCATCCAAGTAAGGTGGTGTTGGAAAACAGATTACACCACGGTGTGGAGACGGTATTCCGTACGTACGCACGCGCGGTGATTTTAATTTCCGTAGGATGGATAGAAGGTGAAATAGGGTTGCTTCATATTTATAATGACATATCAGTATATTAGTGATACTGATTTTATTACTTAATAATTAAACAACTAAATAAGAGGAAGTATAAGAAGAAATAAATTTGAATGAATCTGTAACGGATATTACCTCTTCTTCAACACACCTCTTTGAAACCTCCTTTTTGGGTACTAAAATTGGTCTTTCAAGATGACCAGGACCTCTAGTATGTTTCTAGAGAACTTTAGAATGAAAATGGTTAGGGTTTGGACGAGCTTTAAGGCTCAAAATTGTGTGAGGAGGAGACGGAGGAGGTGCCCTTTTATAAGGGAGGAGAGGGGCACCTTAGGAAAAACATAAACTATTATTTTATAATAAAGTCATATTCGGTTTATAATAGCTCCAAATTGATTTATTTCGAATAAAAAGTGGTTATGGGTAGAAATAATCTCAACCAATATATTTTAGACACGTTTAGGTTACTATTTTAACCTTATCATTTAGATTTTACTCTAAGTTAAATAATTTTACTTTTACCGTGTCTTCTTGTTTTCTTACACTATATGGTTAATAAAATTACTATAAAAAGCCAAAAGAACCCCAAGTTGTTAATTATTAATATATATAACCTTATCTAAGTCATTTTACCGAACCGTAGAGTTTTAGGAAAAAAATAACAATTAATAATATAATATTTTTTTTAAAAACTATTTTATGTCAATTTTGACACTATTTGGTAATTGATTTTTGTAAAACACATAATAGCATGATAAGATAGAAAAAAGATAATTAAATCAATAATAACATGTCATATTAAACTATAAAATTAGTTCAATTCATAAAAAGTATCAAATTACATTTATTTGGGTATTTATATTATCAATTATGTTAATATTTCCTTAATAATGTAATTACAGCATCATCTTTGTGTCATAAATAAATTAAATTATTTAATGTTTAAAATTTATAAATAAAATACCATTATTTAGGAAATATTTTCATCTTTATAATTAATATTTATAGTCTAATTTATCTTATGTATAACCTTATATTAAAAATGTTTTAGTTATTAAACTTTGTTTTTAACTCTTTTAACTCTTCTTTAAATAAAATAATAATAAATGTCATAATCTAATCCAAGTTGACCTAAATGGTCATATTTTATTCCTAATGTTGTTTTTGGTCGAATTAAACTTATAAAATATAATTAGGACATGTGTTAGGGTAATAATAATATCATTTTTACCCTTAATTACCCTATTTACTTTTAACCGTGGTAAATAAAAGTAAAAAGTTACTATTCACAAAAAATTATATTTATATTATTGAACCACATTTTACTCCTTGATATTAATTATGTCTCTTGTATTTTCGAAATTCCACTCACATAAGCAGTAAAATTAAGTTTTATGTAAATTTTCAAATTCTCCTAGGAGGTGGGTAAAAGACAGTGAAAAGTTCAATAAAATTTATATATATGAAAAATTATTATAAAATTACTCCAATGAATTACATTGAACTTACATAGGTATTATTTATCTATTTTGACCTAAAATTAATTTAAATAAAAAAATATTATTTAAATAAAAGTCAGTTTTTAAATAGTAACTCAGTGTTTTCACTATTCATCAAAAATTGAAAGTTTTCAGAAAAATAACAAAAAATCACCCTTGGCTAATTTCGATATTCTGAATCCAAAAATGAAGTAAATTTTGAAAGATAAAATTTATAAAATTTTAAAAAGTGGGTATTAATATTCATAACGGCTAATTTATATAATTTTTTAATAGCATATCGTTGTTTAGTGAAACTTGGTATTGCGTACAACACACGCTATCGTGGAAGGTCGCGATTATATGTAAAGCAAGCCAAGCTAGTGTTTTGTGTATTAAAAGATTCTTTTGATGTTGCGTATAACATAAGACATAAAAAAATATACTTCTCATAAACTATCATGGTGTTACATTCTACCCCCCTTAAAATAAATTTCGCCCTCGAAATTCATCACTTCATAACAAAAAGATGATGATACCTCTCCCTCATCATATCCTCAAGCTCCCATGCAGCTTCTTCTAATTGATGGTTCCTCCATAAAACTTTCACCAAGCGAATGGTCCTATTCCGTAGAACTTTTTCGCTACGATCCAGAATCTCTATCGGTTGTTCTTCATAAGAAAGATCTTGCTCCAGCGGTACAACTTCTGAGCTTAGAAAATGTGAAGGATCAGGTATGTACTTTTTCAAGAGAGATACATGGAACACATCATGAACTTGAGAGAGATTTGGTGGAAGAGCCAATCAGTAAGCTACCTTTCCAACACTATCCTGTATTTAAAAAGGACCAATATACCTAGGACTCAGCTTTCCCTTCTTTCCAAATCTCATTACTCTCTTCCAAGGAGATATTTGTAAGAAAACTTTATCACCCACTTCAAACACTGGGTCTTTTCTTCAGTTGTCGGCATAACTTTTTTGTCGACTCTGAACTGCTCTTATGTGTTGTTGAATAGATCTGACCTTTTCTGCCATCTCATCAACATGATTAGGTCCTAATATCTTTCTTTCCCCAACTTTATCCCAGCAAGTTGGAGTGCTGCATTTCTTTCCATAGATATCTTCATAAGGAGCCATCTAAATACTGAAGTGAAAGCTATTATTATATGAAAATTCCTCCAAAGGTAGGTGTTGATCCCAACCACCTTTGAAATCCATAGAGCAAGCTCTTAACATATCTTCTAGAGTTTGAATTGTTCTCTCAGACTGACCATCTGTCTGAGGATGATAAGCGGTGCTGAAACTCAACTCTATATCTAATGTATACCAATGTCTTCGCCAGAACTTCGAGGTAAACCTCGGATCCCAATCATATATAATGGAAAGTGGTACTCCATGCAATATTACCACTTCCTTCAAAAATATCCTGGCAAACTGATCAAGAGAGAAATATTCTCTAATAGTAATAAAGTGTGTCGAATTTGTAAGACAATAAACTATAACCCAGATAGCATTATTGCCTTTAGATGTCTTAGGAAGTCCAGTGACAAAGTTCATAGTGATGTTTTCCCATTTCCATTCTGGTATGGTTAATGGTTGTAACATCCCCTTAGACTTCTGTCTCTCAGCTTTAACATGTTGAAAAACCAAGAATTGAGAGACATGTTCAGCAACATCTCTTTTCATGCCATCCCACCAGAAGTACTCTTTCAGGCCCCTATACATCTTCATGCTTCCAGGGTGAATTAAGAATGAAGAACTATGAACTTAATCCAGTATTTCCGTCTTTAATTCTGGGATGGGAGGAACAAAAACCTGATTTCTAAACCTTATTATCCCATCATAATCAATGTGGAATTCAGGAACATTTCTCACCTTCTTTTGTAACTCTAAATCTTCCTTCTGTTCCTCTTTAATCTTCACATGTATAGATGGTTGAAGATTCATTTGAGAAAGATAATATTTCTCCCCTTCAATTATAATTCCAAGATCCATCCTTTGTAAATCCATAAATATTTGATCTTTTGTGATCCTCATCATGGATAAGCTAGAATGGTCTTATCGACTTAATGAGTCTTCCACTTTGTTTGCTTTCCCAGGGTGGTAATGAATTGTGCAGTCGTAATCCTTAATCAGCTCCAACAATCTTCTTTGGAACATATTCAACTCCTTTTGTGTGAAAATATACTATAAACTTTTATGATCAGTATAAATATCACACCTTTCACCATAAAGATAATGAATCCATATTTTTAATGCAAAGATTACCACGACTAACTCCAAATCATGAGTTGGGTAATTTTTCTCATGGATTTTCAACTATCGTGAGGCATCAACTATCACCATATCATTTTGCATGAGAACACACCCTAGTCCCTTCTTGGATGCATCACTATAGATCACAAACCTTTCTTCAGTACACGGTAGTGTGATCACAGGTGCACTGGATAACCTTCGTTTTAACTCTTTGAAATTCTCTTCACACTCTTCCGTCCAAAAAAACTTAGCTCCTTTTCGAGTCAACCTGGTGAGTGGATTAGATACCCTTGAAAAATAATTCAAAAAAATCGATAATATCCAGCCAGACCAAGAAAACTTCAGAACTCAGTTACTGTTGCTGGTCTCGACCATCTTTTGATAACCTCTATTTTTTCTGGATCCACAGATATCCCCTATTTTGAGATTATGTGACCCAAAAATGAAACTTTTTAAAGACAAAATTAACACTTGGTAAATTTGGAATAAAGCTTCTCCTTTCTTAGGGTATTTAATACAATTATCAAGTGATCTTCATGTTCTTACTTGGTCTTTGAATAGACAAGAATATCGTCAATAAAGACTACCACAGACTGATCAAGATAGTTTCTAAAGACTATATTCATTAGATCCATTAAGATAGCAGGGGAATTAGTAAGACCAAATGGCATCACTATAAATTCATAGTGTACATACCATGTACGGAAAGCTGTCTTTGGCATATCCTCCCTTTTGACCCTTAATTAATGATACCCTAAATGAAGATAAATCTTGGAAAAGTATTGAGCTCTGCATAGTTGGTCAAATAAGTCATCAATGCGTGGGAGGGGATATTTGTTCTTGATAGTGATCTTGTTAAGTTCTCGATAATCAATGCAAAGTCTCATTGATCCATATTTATTCTTAACAAAGAGAATAGGTTCTCCTCAAGGTGATGCACTAGGGCATATGAATCCTTTATCAAGATTGTCTTGGAGTTGATTCTTTAATTTCTGCAACTCAATTGGGTCCATTCTATATGGTGTCTTTGAAATAGGCATAGCACCCGGTATGAGTTCTATTGAAAACTCAACTTCACGATTTGGTGGAAGAACTAGCAATTCCTCTAGAAAGACATCATCAAACTCATGTACAATGGGAATATTCTTAATTGTGAGTTTCTCTCCAACCATTTGAGATAAATAACCTTCATTTAGTAGAATCAAGACCCATATGATGGAAGAAATTTCCACTGGAAGGTTATGTTCATCCTTGCATCGATAGACAATCATAGATTGATCTGGAAAATTAATTGTGATTTCTCTCCTTTGGAAATTGATATGATCTCCGTATAAGGAAAGTCAATCCATGCCAAGAATCACATAAAATTCCACTATAGGAAGGATCACAATATTTGCAGGAAGCACTTTCCCACAAACTTCAGTCGGAGAATAATTTTAAACTTTTGATGTGATTGTTGTGACATTAGGGGTTGTCACAGCTAACTCAACATCTAATTGTTGAGGTAGTACAGGGATACCCTTAGAAAATTCTTCAGAAATAAAAGATTGGGTGGATCCAGAATGAAATAAAACATTTGCTACTTTATAGTGGGTGGTAAGTGTACCTTTCACCACTTCATTATCATACTCCACATCACCGATAGAAATTCCATGTGACTTTCCTTTTTCTTTGTCCTTAAGAGTTTATTGACGTCGATCATCATCAACTACCCTTGGATAAGGGAATTGATTGGCATAATGCCCCATTTCCTTGCACTTGAAACATTGAAGTGTAGGAAGTTCATTCTGTGTATCCCTTTATTTGTTCGCATCATTATACATATTCTTCCCATTATTTCGACATTCAACTTCCCAATGACCTTATTTTCCACACTTAAAACATTTACTTGTCCCTTTAAGAAAATTCCCTCCATGTTTCTTTCCACACTTTGAGCATAAGGGAAAACCCATCTTCTTTTCAGTGTGGTCTTTAGATTTTCCTTTGAATTCCATTTTCCTCTTCTTATCAAACCCATATTATTGATGGGTTACTCCAATCTCTATCTCAACCTTGAGAGCACATCGAATAGTTTCCTCATAACTATTGAAGTCCCTTATGGCAAACACCCTTCAAAGACTTGGTTTTAAGCCACCAAAGAATCGATCGACTTTACTCTTAGGTTGGGTAATAATTCTGGAAGTGTACCATGCAAGTCTTGTAAAATTTGATTTGTAGGTACCAATAGATTCATCATCCTTTTGTTTTAGTTCAAGAAACTCCTTCTCCATCTTTGTTCAAAGAATTCATGGGAAGTACTTATTGAAATATAAGTTCTTGAACTCGTCCCATTCCATGGACTCAATGTCATCTCTTTTCCTCGTATTATTAATAAGATTACACCATTGATCAGCTTCGCCTTACAAACGATATATTTCTAAGATGACTTTATCATGTTCAGAACATTGTAGAACTGAAAATATATTTTTAATAGTACTGATCCATTATTCAGCAACTAATGGATCATTAGACTCACGGAATGAGGGTGGATGCTACCTCATGAAGCATTCAATAGAATGTTGCTCCTTCCTTTGCTCGTTTGGAAGTCATGCAAGATTCATAGCTTGAGAAAGTTGTGTGAGCATGGATACAAGATTTTTCATTCCATCTCCCATAATGTTTGGTTGCTCAGGGGGACAATCATTGCATTGCCCGTCTCATTCAGCATTAACATGGTTCCTTCGGGTTCCATCCATTGACTAAAACCAATAAGCATAGTGTGAGAAACACTAATCATAATAGGAATACCGCATAATCAAGAATAAAATTTCATGCTTTAGGTCTTCTCATAGGTTATTCATGGCCATTTCTATAACACTACGATTTTTTCCTATGCTTAGACATATCCTTAGGGTTCTTACTAAAGCTTTCACATCCTAGTTTCCAAAGGTTGACTATACCTTTCCTCTGATACCAACTATAACGACCCATACTTTACATACATTGTTACTACTTCAGAATTGAATCATACTTATTACAACATATAGCAAAACCATGGTAGGACCGTATAGGTATAGTGTCTTTAGAAACTGAGAAACATAAAAAACTGGTTCATAAAGCATCTACATTATATCCTGTTTATTTCATCATATCTAGAGTCCCTTTTGGCATATCCTACTTAATAACCTTCTTCCTGACCTGGAGAAATAATACATATAAAAGGGTGAGCTCAAATGCTCAGTAAGGGTAAACAAAGGAAATATCAAATTCATAAAAACATAGCATTTTGAAAATCCTAACCTGCAAAAGAGATCATAATATCATAACATGGGATAAATCATAGTAGTGAAATGTAATCCCAATAATCATAACTTAAAACATGAAACTTTGTGTCATACACACATAATAATAGAAAATCATTTCTTAATAGTCAAAACACATTTCCAAGACTATCTTAATGGATAAATCCCATTTCTGAACAAAGTTCACTCCTCGTTCCAGTCCTGTATCACTGAACCGGATTAACTTGTCGTCACATCCATGTCTATCCCATGAGATATAAATCTTTACCCAATTCATTGGAGGGAGATATAGGTCCGACCCATCTCATAATGAAACCATTCTTATGTGTGCCGCAAAATCATAAATCATATATCATAGCATAACCCATGTAATAAAAATGGGATTCTTAAACATCATGTCATCATAACATAATCCATATAAGTTAAAAGTACATCATAAAAATAATTCAATCATAACATAATCAAATAAATGTAATAATAGGGATATAAACCAAACCCTATATTATCTTAGATGGAAAATAATTTTGATAAAACACATGAACTCCATTCTTGAGGAAAATATCATTTCTACTTCAAAAACATTTTTCCTTTCTTAACATGTAAAACAATTTTAAACTAAAAGAAGTTGATTAAAAATAAACTTGAAAACTTGTAAAGGAATATTCATGGAAATAATGTTCTATGAAATCATAAAAATACATTCATTCCATATAAGTTAAAAAATATTCTTCTCGTACTTTGGCCGGAAAAGTCAAAAAGTACCTCGTACTAAAAACAAGAAAAGTTTCCTTTCATATATTTTTCTAAAAACTCACCAATGGGTAAAATTGGATTTAAAAAATAGTAGGAGGATAGAAATAATATTAAATATTTAGGAAACATGTATTTGGATGATAAATATTCCCCAGTAAATTCTTAAGTATAAACAATCTCGGATAAAAATGAGATTGCGAGATTTTCCCTTACCTTAGGTCCGATTTTCTTCGTACGTATCCGAACCTCCTGTATAATGATTTGAATAATGTAATTGACTTATTAAAGAATAATATTCATTGTTATGATATCATATATAGTCATATTCATATCTTCTTATTAGTAATATTTCATTTCTACTTGTTATTCGGGTGTTCATTGCTTTATATTCTTATGCATGTTTTGTCGAATAAATTATTATTCTTATTTTTAGGTTATAGATAACTAATTTACAGAATGGGTTTAGTGTAATATATATCATATTTATTCATTCAATTCATTTATATAATCATTATTCAAATAAGATCATGTAGAACGAGTCGCATCACATCGTGGAGATGGTAGGCCGTACGTACGCACGAGCGATGATATCGTTCCCATGATAGTGGAATTCTATTTAAGTGTATGTATACTATTTCAGAATCAATATCAATTTACAATAATCATATATAGTTATTCTTTACACCATTATACCCATCCAAGTAAGGTGGTGGTGGAAAATAGATTACACCACAGCATGGAGACGGTATTCCGTACAAACGCACGCGCAGTGATTTCGTTTTGCGTAGGATGGATAGAAGGCGAAATAGGGTTTTTTAATATTTATAATAACATATAAGTATACAAGTTATACTGATGTTATTACTTAATAATGAAACAACTAAAGAAGAGGAAGTATAAGAAGAAATAAATTTGAAAGAATCGGTAACGGATATTACCTCTTCTTCGACACGCCTCTTCAAAACCTCCTTTTTGGGCACTAAAATTGGTCTTTGAAGAGGACCAGGACCTCTAGTATGTTTCTTGGGAAGTTGAGAAGGGAAATGGTTAGGGTTTGGACAAGATTTAAGGCTCAAAATTGTGTGAGGAGGAGAGGGAGGAGGTTCCCTTTTATAAGGGAGGAGAGGGGCACCTTAGGAAAAACATAAAATATTATTTTATAATAAAGTCATATTCAGTTTATAATAGCTCCAAATTGATTTATTTAAAAGATAAAGTGGGGATGGGTCTAAATCATCTCAACCAATATATTTTAGACAAGTTTAGGTAACTATTTTAACCTTATCATTTATATTTAACTCTAAGTTAAATAATTTTACTTTTACCGTGTCTTCTTGTTTTCTTACACTATATGGTTAATAAACTTACAATAACAAGTCAAACGAACCCCAAGTTGTTAATTATTAATATATATAACCTTATCTAAGTCATTTGGCCGAACCTTATATTTTTATGAGTAAAATAACAATTAATAATATAATATATTTTTGTAAACTATTTTATGTCAATTTTGACACTATTTGGTAATTGATTTTTGTAAAAATCATAACAGCATTATTAGTTCGAAAAAAAATAATTAAATAAATATTAACATGTCATAGTAACCTATAAAGTTAGTTTAATTCATAAAAAGTCTCAAATTACATTTATTTGGGTATTTATATTATCAATTATGTTAATATTTCCTTAATAAGGTAATTACCGCATCATTATTGTGTCATAAATAAATTTATTTATTTATTTTCTAAAAATTAAAAATAAAATACCATTATGTAGGAAATATTTTTATATTTCTAATTAATATTTATAGTCGAATTTATCTTATGTATAACCCCATATTAAAGATGTTTTATTTATTAAACTTTGTTTTTAACTCTTTTAACTCTTATTTAAATAAAATAATAACAAGTGTCCTAATCTAATCCAAGTGGACCTAAATGGTCATATTTTGTTCCTAAAGTTGTTTTTGGTCGAATTAAACTTATCCAGTAAAATTAGGACATGTATTAGGGTAATAATAATATCATTTTTACCCTTAATTACCCTATTTACTTTTAATCATGGTAAATAAAAGTAAAAAAGTTACTATTCACCAAATATATTTTTATTTTATTGAACCACATTTTACTCCTTGATATTAAATTTGTCTCTCTGATTTTTAAAATTCCACTCACAGAAGTGGTAAAATTAAGTTTTATGTAAATTTTCAAATTCTCTTAGGAGGTGGGTAAAAGACGGTGAAAAGTTCAATAAAATTTATATATATCTAAAATTATTATAAAATTACTCCAATGAATTATATTGAACTTATATAGGTATTATTTATCTATTTTTACCAAAAATTAATTTAAATAAAAAAATATTATTTAAATAAAAGTCGGTTTTTAAAAAGTAACCCAGTGTTTTCACTATTCATAAAAAATTGAAAGTTTTCAGAAAAATACCAAAAATTCACCCTATTCTAATTTCGATATTCCGAATCCAAAAATGAAGTCCATTTTGAAAGATAAAATTTATAAAATTTCAAAAAGTGGGTATTACTATTCATAATGGCTAGTTTATATAATATTTTAATAGCATATCGTTGTTTAGTGAAACTCGGTATTGCGTACAACACACGCTATCGTGGAAGTTTGTGATTGCGTGTAAATCAAGCCAGGCTAGTGTTGTGTGTAGTGAAAGATTCCTTTGATGTTGCATATAACATAAGACATTAAAAAATATACTTCTCATAAACTATCAGGGTTTTACACTTGACCAACCCAACCTAGGCTCCCATATAACTTGTTCTCTCTGTCCGGCCCGTTATGGCTCACTGAACCCAGACCAGGCTGGGTGGACGTTCTAGTCCTCCAAGTCTCCCAGTGACCTTGATTTATCTAGCCCAGCCTGCACTGGAGGGCTGGTCCCTTTTCCCAGGTCTGGCCGCATAGCGGCCTAAATTTAAACCATCTGACCGGTCTTCTAAAACAAAACTGCTCGAGGAACTAGCTTGGCTTCTAGGGAGGACCAATCCAACTGGCCTGCCCTGGATTGGCCTGGATGGGATCAGCTAGTCTGGTTTAGCCCGGACCAATTCAGACTGTCCGGCTGGGGGTGCACGCTGCCAGTCAACCTTCCCTCCCGTCAGTCAAAGCGGACTGTGCTTACAGGATGCCTCTTCCACCACACGATGCCATGTGGCGTTGTGTCTTTAGCGCACCATCGCAGCTGTCTGGCCATGGACTCCTACTGCTCCATCACGGTGCGCGCTGGGCGAGCCGCCTCTGTGAGCTTCCTGCCAACACTGATAGCCGCCTGTTGATCCGACGCGTCCCTCTTCTACTGTGGCCCTCCTCGACAAACCATCATGACATGCCACCACCATCTATGACCGCCACCATAGGACTACTTCCACTGGCGTGCCGGCTTGAACTTCTGAAGACCCCTAAGAATTATCTATTAGTCCATTTTCAAATCTGACTATGCCATCAGGTCTCTCGGGTCACCTCCATTACTACAACGGACTCAGGTCTATCACCTTTTTTATTCCGAAATTCGGTCACGAAGAACACAAACACTGACTATAGAGGGAAAATGGCCTGGTTTAGTTGACCTAATCCCTCCGTTTTAGATCTTATAAACAAGTTTCAAAGTGGTTTGAGAATGCTAATGTAAGTTTAAAAATCATGTATCTCCCTCCAATATCAAGACCCAATAATGCAAGAATGACAGAACCACGGGTTAACCTATTTGTGGGTTGATTCAAATTTGTCCTTCGAAAGAAGAACAGGGAAGGGTGATCACATAGAACACATAAAGAAATCACTACATGGATTTAGGATCTATCTTTGACTAAGGAGGGTGATCCAAGTCATCATCAATCCGTGATGCGCTATCATTCACTATCGTTCTTTGATCTGTGATCTGATGGCATTCCCCACCACTCATCAATTACCAAATTCGATCTCATTCTCTATG
Source organism: Viscum album (assembly GCA_963277665.1). Classification (NCBI taxonomy): domain Eukaryota; kingdom Viridiplantae; phylum Streptophyta; class Magnoliopsida; order Santalales; family Viscaceae; genus Viscum; species Viscum album. Next base: position 760,726,268 of record OY728119.1, on the reverse strand, counting down.
AGTGTTTTTCATTCTTTGTCCTTGGATACTAAGAGATTCTCTTTCCCACAGGTTTTCCCATGGTTTTTTTTTCAACCCTAGATCTATGATTAATCATAGGTGGGAGATGCATTGTGTGCCACCAATCTGATTCATTAATGAGATTCACTAATGAGTCAGCATTGCATCATTGCTACACCATAGTGCTGATCGGTCATTTTGTCGCAGCTAACTAATTTCAAATAAAATAAACATTAAAATATGTTAAGTTTATTTTATCTTTTTCTTTAAAAAGTGTAAAATTTATCTTTTTCGATAGACTCGTGTTGGTCGTAGTTAATTCATTCCTAGGATAATCCCAACATTCTGAATTCAATGATTCCCTATAATTTTATATTTTTTCACCTCTTCAAAATTTATAAAAACCTGCCAGCATAATTACTAAACATACATTAAATAATGTTTAAAAATATGTTTTAGCCTCTTCAGGCCTCAGAATCATTTGTTGTCTCAGTACCTAGTTCTGAAATAATCCCATTCAAACACAAATATTTTACATTGAATTTTCTTGGGGTGTTTCAATAGATTCAAAAATGATGTTTTTTATCAAATTATATTAATAAATGTTTCAAAAAATAATTTTATTATAAAAATTGATTCATTCGAGAAACTGGTATTTTAAAACATATAAGGTCTTCACCAAAAATTATATCTTCCATTTTCAATATGTTTTATTTCTATAAAACCATTATAAAAAATATTTTAACAATAGTTATTAATATTTATATCACTATGTTTAATGGATATGTTATAATTATATAATTTTAAAAAAATTATAAAAAAATGATGCTACGTAGAAACTCGATGTTTCTTTTAACATACGACATGTTGGTGTTGTGGGTCGTATAAGATAAGTTAGTATTGTGTGTTGTGCAATCCAACTCATTGTTTCATGCACCACAAGCCAAGGAGTTATTGCGTGTAGTGCATGCCAAGTTTGTATCATGTGATGCACAAGCCAATTAAGTGTTGTGTGAGAGGATTGTTTGACATAGAGTTTTAAGATATATTTATATATATAACTATTTACAAGGATGCATGAAATGTAAAATATCAAATAGATGATTTAATTCGAAAAAAATAATTCAAAAAATCTCATGGTGTTACATTCTACCCCATTTAAAATTAATTTCATCCTCCATATTCGTTTGTGTCATCTAATGTTTAATACTTTAATGGTTCATTTATAGAAACCCACATCAAAAAAATGAATTCTAAAAACTCCCTTAATGTAACGCCCCGACCCCAGTTACCCAGAGTTGGTGCATTACTTCGTAACATTGGCATGATCACGAGAAAGATCAAATCTCGAAAGACCGATTGGTTTAGTAGCCTTGGAAACACTAGATATATTCATAAGTTTTACATTACATCATAAAATGAAAAACTACTACAACAACATAATGTTTCCACAGTCCACACTATAATCCCCTCATAATATCCCTGCAGGTCATTCATAACTTACATCTTCACTTCCTGGGAAAAATAAAACATAGAAAAGGGGTGAGCCCAAATGCCCAGTAAGGATAACAATATAGCGGAAACTTTCATCAATAAGAATAAACATTTAAGGCAATGTATAACTAAAACAAAATCCTTTTAAACATGAACTTTCAGCATGGTATGGCATAAATAAAATGAAATAATGCCATTTACTTATTCACATGGATATTCTACTAATCGAATAATCACATGCAAAAATCAATAACCACTTTCATAATGTTGGAATGCATAATGCCAGACTATCATAACCACATAGCCAAGGCCTCGTGCCAAGACTACAAATAAGATTTTGTCAAGGCCTTGTGCCAAGACACTATTTTGTCTCATGAGACCTACCGATGCATCGAGGAGCTATAGCGGGCTCCACCCGTCACTTATTAAGTCCAATGCATTCCTCATATTAATAGGTTTAAGCATAAAATAAACATTCGTATTAAAACTAGCATACGAAATGTCAATACTTTAACCACAAACCATGAATGGTATAAAAATAGAACATCCATAGTCAAACATAACTCATTTGATACAATATGGAAGATTGTATTGTATCACATTAACCTCAATCATGAATAATGAAGGATGTTGACATATATGAAAATAATCATCAAAACTATTTGAGAGAAATATCCCCCTTTTCTTGAAAACATTTAAAAGTCACACTATTTGTCAAGAAGCCATTTAAAAGTAGACTTTTGAATCAAAGTGTCCCATACCACTTTGAAACTTTTAAAAGGAGTTTTAATTTTAAAACTTTAATGTCCATATAAATAAACCCTTAAAACCATTTTTAAAACATGGACATTAATGAGCAAGATATAGAAGAATAAGTCTTTAAAACATTTTAAAATGGTATTTTGGTTAGAGGTTCTAACAAAAAGAGAGACACTTGAATACAAATAATTGAGGTAATAAAAACTTTTTAATATCATGAGAATAAAGGGATTCATGATATACTATGTCAAGTACATTATATACACCGCATAAAAGTGATTTGGTGTATATCAACAAAGAAGTCTCAGTTCAATGTAAATTGAGATGAAATCTCTCATAAAGGCCATATCCTTAGGTTAAGGATAAATCAACGACATAATTATGTGTGAAAAATATAAATACACTAAATATGATTGAATATTCAGTGTAAAACAATCAAAGGATATTCACACATATTCTTGTAGAAACAACACCAACGAATTGGATATTTAACTCAACAAATGGAGATTGAGTTAAAATTACTCTTATCAAGTTCATACCGATCACTTGAGAATTTATCAATGGAGTGATTATGTGTATCAAAAGTATATCCACAGAAAGGGGAGTGGAAATTAAGGCATAATAAAATGAATAGCGATTCCACACAAAATCTTGGAGTAATATAATCAATGAAATATGTGTAAAGCCAAATGAGTGGAAATTGAAATCTCAAATTCCCTTATCGATTAGGTAACTTACAAAACATACACCCATGAAAGAAGTATCATAACATGATGATGTAAATACCCATAAATTAAATTATATTACACAATAAATACAATCATGGGCAGTACACCACATGCAATAATTAAGTGGTGAACAATGGAAATCTCACGGAATTGAAAGTGAGATAAGAAAATCCCTTACTTTGTAATTTTTCCTTGGTCGATGGTAGTTTTACCTCCTGTATAATGGTGAAATAATTGTTATTGAATAATACAAGAATCATTTACTTTAATATGATATCATATATGATCTTTTAACATTGATTTGTTAATAATATCTTAGAATTATCGTCATTTCGGGTGTTAACGGGTTCATTTTACTTTATATTCTTTGTTATGTGAGCCATATTCGTTATTAATGGGATGTATATTATTCATATCCAGAATGATATAAAGTCCTTAGATACTATTTTTAAATCATCAAATTATAATTATACTTGAATGGATATGATGGACAATGAATCTCATCGCGTTCGTGGAGACGGTAGTCCGTACGTACGCACGAACGCTACTTCCATTTAATTTTTCATTTTAAAAGAATTGAATCCAAATGATACATAGGTATATTATTATTCCAGTATAATATAATATTTTATATATGTTACTTAAGTTCATTAACACCATCCTTTATAAGTTCCATGTGTGGTATGAACGAGTCATATCATTTTAAGGGGGCGGTAGTCCGCACTTCCTCAAATGAAATTATCGTATGTATATACAACATGAAACGAATAAGGATATGAAATAAAATGGAATTACAGAAGATTATATATAAAATATATATCATTAATATCATATTTAATTACAGTGCAATCATAATGGCCACCATGAGAGGCGGTAAGATGTATTTGAACAATCATCGTTTCGTGAGGCGTTAGTTTGCCATCCACAGAAACATTATGTTCATCATCCATTAGATGGAGTTGTGTGTATGTGTAGTTTGAATCCTTCTTAGAACAACATCCTAGTATATTGTGGATACTGGTGTTGTTACAAAATAAAGGAAATAAAAAGAGTTTGGGGGTTGGAGAAGCAAAATAAATGAAAATAATTTAAGAGAAATCGTTACCTTTAATTTAGGTAACTCACTTTGGTTGGAACCAAAGGACTCCTTGAAATGATTTATTCCTAAGGGGAAACTTCAAGGATGAGGATAGGGATGTGGGGAGCTTAGTTTGGCAGAGTTTGGACGAGCCAAGTGTCTTGAGAGGTGTGAGGAATGAGTAGAAGTGGTCTCCTTTTATAAGGGAGAAGAGGGGCTCTTTAGGAAAGAGTGAAAGTATTACTTTATAATATAGTTATATTCGGTTTATAATGGTCCAAAAATCATTGAGGTCGAAGATAAGATGACTCATATTCTAAATAACATCAACCAATAAGAATTGGACAGGTTTTAGATTATATTTTAATCATTATAATCTTATTTATTTAAATGATTTATTAATGAGGTAAACATTGCGTCATTAAACTGTCATTAATAATTTAAATTATTCGATGTCTAAAAATTATAAATAAAATATCATTATGTAGGAAATCGTTTTAGCTTTCTAATGAATATTTATAATCTAAAATCCAACATGTATAACCCTATGTAAAAATTGTTCTTCTAAAAGATGTAAGCTTATGCCATTTTTATTTTTATTTTAACTTTATTAATATAAAGTTTCCCTACCACATACAAGTGGCTCCAAGGGGTCCCCAAATTGACCCAAGGATGCTCATGGTCGGGTATGTGTCCACCAATAAGTTTAGGACACGTTTTAGGGTAATTTTGTATTTTTATAATATTATTTTTTAACCCTTATTTACCGGATTTACCCTTAACCATGGTAAATAAAATATTTACCACAGTAATTATTCAAAATGTCTAAAAATAAAAGTTACCTATTTACACAATTTGTACATCCTGATTCCAAATATGGAATCCATTTTTATAAATTCAAAGCACAGAAGTGGCAGAAATTAATTTAAAAATAATTCCCGCTGTCAAAACAAAAAGCGTGTTTTTAAGAGATAATAACTATCAAAAGATTGACACTTGTTTATGTTCGGTTTAATTGTAAAATTATGTCCAATGACCAACATTATATTAAATGGTAAAAATATATTCTAAATATACTTTAAAACCACTCAAATTCATAATTTATCACTATTAATTATTTTGATTAAAAAAGTTGTTTTTAATTAAAATTTAGTAATTTTCACTATTCATCAAAATATGAAAGTTATCCGAAATGTACCAAAATTTCACCTTTGGCTAAATTCGATATTCCGAATCCAAAAATGAAGTCCATTTTCAAATATAAAATATATATAATTTCAAAAAGTAGGTATTACTATTCATAGCGGCTAGTTTGATTGGTTACGGTGTGTTAGAACTCGGTGTTGCGTACAACACACGCTAGCGTACCGTGGAAGCTTGGGATGTTTCATTTTAAATTTTTGATGTCCCCATTTACTCAAAAAGTTTAAAATATAGTATCTAAAAAGGGTTCACTATTAAAATTTGGTAAAAGTGAAATACTGAAAATGAATTTGTTCTTACATTATGTCTAAGAAACTCATAATATGGATTCTAAAATTATAAGGATTATATAAAGTTTAAAATTTAGTTGACACTATTCATAACCTCTTTTGAACAGCTTGTTTGGTAAGTCATGGTGCGATTGAACTTGGTGTTGCGTGTAGGGAAAGTTATTGAATTATTTTGAAGAAATAACACACTATAAAATCTTGGGGTGTTACATTTTCCCCTCCTTCAATAAATTGCGTCCTCGCAATTTGAAATTGTTCTTCGAAAATAAAAGGTTGAAAATAGAAAATATCTTTGTGGGAAAACCCACATCGGAAATTGGGTTACTAAAATTTAGTCTTAATATGAGGAAAAGAGAAATGAAAGGATCACCACCAAATTATGATCTCTATTAGGAGAACATTGGTGGCAATTATAGACATATAATTGGAGGAAAAACGTAAATATTTATAGGTAGTGATTGAGGTCATCAATCACAAACAAGTATAAAATTGAGGTCCTTAAATTCATCAATCTATGATGATTTGAAATACCATCGGTTCAACAAAACATAGGGTATTAGGATAACACATTTTTGACGTTTCAAAATATCCTAGTTGAAATCCCACATCGAAAAATGAATTAATGAGGCCTCTATTTAAAATAAAGAGTCGAAAGTATGAAGATTACCGAAAATAACACATACTAGGGTTCCATGTAGGAAAATATGGATATGGAAGAAAAATATAGCCATCAATTATCTGATGGAGAGTGGTAGAGAACATGGCTATAAAAAGGCCAACAATCCCAAAGCCATAAATTAGTGATGATTTAAGGTACCATCTAGGAAAACATTTTTGTTCAAAGTTGCTTTTCTTAATATTGAGGAATTTATTTATGAGATTGTCTAAGATCATAAGGAGATATACTTACTTTATAATTAGAGTTTTATCCATTAATAAATTTCTACCACAAACTCATCTTTCACTCTAAAAGATAATAGAATGTAAAAAAATTCTATTTACACTATTTGTATAGGGTTCCAAAATAAACGAATTTATAATTCATCTACATGATCTTTTAATAAAAACTACATTATTTAATCTAGGACATCTCATGGGCCAGTGGTAGGTGATACACCCTTGTCGCCCTTCAGTTGCGGGTTCAAGTCTCGCAGCCTTGCCGGACGCGACGGGTTGCCTCCCGACCTCCGGGTTGTCCTTTTATGGCAATCCAAAATAATCCAAACTAAAACTATCCAAAATACTTCTGTCCAAACTCACAGTATAACATTTATAAGGAAGGTAAACATAATATAGATCCTTTTTACCCCGTAATATCATATGAATACCTTCATCATGTATTACCATATTCCTTATTGATTACATTCATGCTCCCTTATTCCATATAGAATGCCGGATATACTTCATTAATCCAAAAATGTTTTAAACCCCAACAATGATGGAATATACAAATCATTAATCAGTTCCAAGGTAGTCAAGAATATCCAATATAATTTATCCTAAACAATCACATATTATTCCAAAATCACTACCTCAGTATCAGAACTATATTATGATTTATCATTCTCTCAACCATATATTTTCCAAAAATTTATCCTGCTATTGAGTCACTTTTCTTTGTTCCACACAATCTCAAGTCCTTAATGAAATAGTACTGCAGTACAATCCTTATATACTCCATAATTATTATAACAAGTACATTGTTGATACAACACTCAATTGACATAATCAACATAAGAACTCTAATCATTCCTCTTCATCTGTGGTAGTATCATAACACGATTATTATCCAATAACATCATTTGCGGCATAGTCTGATGACTGGGACATAGGTTCGCGTAGTGTCCAAACTCCTTGCAAATGAAGCATTGTACATTTGAAACCATTTTCTTACCCTTGCAGTCACGTACTTTGTGCCCTTTTCCTCCACACTTATAACAAACTCCCATTCCTTTCAGGCAAGTTCCAGGGTGTTTCTTTCCATGGTTACCACATATGGGAAAATTCTTCTTTTCCCTCTTCCCTTTATCCATCTTTCTCTCTTCCATCCTTTTCTTCTCTTGCTTCCCTTCAAAGCCATAGGACTCAGTAAACTCTTTACTTATCTTATCAACACATGATATTATTTCTTCATATGATGATAATACATGGGAGACTATTTCTCTTATAAATTCTAGCTTAAGACCATGAGAGATATGATCCTTCCTTCTCTTTGAATCATGTGCATTTCTGGAGTTATCATTCCTTCTACTGGGTGCCATTTCTAAACAATGGAATACACTAGATGAGTTTATGAATCAAAATACATAATCCCATACTTATAAAACACTTAACATAAATTGAACTATTTATGGATATATTCCATAATCATAAGAATATTTTCTTTGAGGAAGTATATACTCATAATCCCTTCAAAATGATTTGTAAAGAAAATGAGAGTTATCCTAAGCATATCCCCCGGGAGTGTCGTAACCAAGAGTGCAGCAAGGCCCGTTGTCGTGCACCAGTTCCCGTTCGAGTCTAGCTCAAAGCGGTGTTTTCGGGTTTTACCCCTAGGTACATCTGTGCCAGAGCCGCCTCTACCTGCTCGTATCCAGACAGGGATGTATTGCTCGGAAAACTCACAAAATCTCTACAATACCAAAATTCTAGGAAGTTCTTCTATACTAATCCTCAAAGTTCATCTTAGGTCTACGTGCTCTAATCAGAGTTTATCTAAATCTAGCTTCCAAGGTTTGTACTAAACTTCCTCTGATACCAACTGTAACGCCCCGACCCCAGTTACCCAGAGTCGGTGCATTACTTCGTAACATTGGCATGATCACGAGAAAGATCAAATCTCGATAGACCGATTGGTTTAGTAGCCTTGGAAACACTAGATATATTCATAAGTTTTACATTACATCATAAAATGAAAAACTACTACAACAACATAATGTTTCCACAGTCCACACTATAATCCCCTCATAATATCCCTGCAGGTCATTCATAACTTACATCTTCACTTCCTGGGAAAAATAAAACATAGAAAAGGGGTGAGCTCAAATGCCCAGTAAGGATAACAATATAGCGGAAACTTTCATCAATAAGAATAAACATTTAAGGCAATGTATAACTAAAACAAAAGCCTTTTAAACATGAACTTTCAGCATGGTATGGCATAAATAAAATGAAATAATGCCATTTACTTATTCACATGGATATTCTACTAATCGAATAATCACATGCAAAAATCAATAACCACTTTCATAATGTTGGAATGCATAATGCCAGACTATCATAACCACATAGCCAAGGCCTCGTGCCAAGACTACAAATAAGATTTTGTCAAGGCCTTGTGCCAAGACACTATTTTGTCTCATGAGACCTACCGATGCATCGAGGAGCTATAGCGGGCTCCACCCGTCACTTATTAAGTCCAATGCATTCCTCATATTAATAGGTTTAAGCATAAAATAAACATTCGTATTAAAACTAGCATACGAAATGTCAATACTTTAACCACAAACCATGAATGGTATAAAAATAGAACATCCACAGTCAAACATAACTCATTTGATACAATATGGAAGATTGTATTGTATCACATTAACCTCAATCATGAATAATGAAGGATGTTGACATATATGAAAATAATCATCAAAACTATTTGAGAGAAATATCCCCCTTTTCTTGAAAACATTTAAAAGTCACACTATTTGTCAAGAAGCCATTTAAAAGTAGACTTTTGAATCAAAGTGTCCCATACCACTTTGAAACTTTTAAAAGGAGTTTTAATTTTAAAACTTTAATGTCCATATAAATAAACCCTTAAAACCATTTTTAAAACATGGACATTAATGAGCAAGATATAGAAGAATAAGTCTTTAAAACATTTTAAAATGGTATTTTGGTTAGAGGTTCTAACAAAAAGAGAGACACTTGAATACAAATAATTGAGGTAATAAAAACTTTTTAATATCATGAGAATAAAGGGATTCATGATATACTATGTCAAGTACATTATATACACCGCATAAAAGTGATTTGGTGTATATCAACAAAGAAGTCTCAGTTCAATGTAAATTGAGATGAAATCTCTCATAAAGGCCATATCCTTAGGTTAAGGATAAATCAACGACATAATTATGTGTGAAAAATATAAATACACTAAATATGATTGAATATTCAGTGTAAAACAATCAAAGGATATTCACACATATTCTTGTAGAAACAACACCAACGAATTGGATATTTAACTCAACAAATGGAGATTGAGTTAAAATTACTCTTATCAAGTTCATACCGATCACTTGAGAATTTATCAATGGATTGATTATGTGTATCAAAAGTATATCCACAGAAAGGGGAGTGGAAATTAAGGCATAATAAAATGAATAGCGATTCCACACAAAATCTTGGAGTAATATAATCAATGAAATATGTGTAAAGCCAAATGAGTGGAAATTGAAATCTCAAATTCTCTTATCGATTAGGTAACTTACAAAACATACACCCATGAAAGAAGTATCATAACATGATGATGTAAATACCCATAAATTAAATTATATTACACAATAAATACAATCATGGGCAGTACACCACATGCAATAATTAAGTGGTGAACAATGGAAATCTCACGGAATTGAAAGTGAGATAAGAAAATCCCTTACTTTGTAATTTTTCCTTGGTCGATGGTAGGTTTACCTCCTGTATAATGGTGAAATAATTGTTATTGAATAATACAAGAATCATTTACTTTAATATGATATCATATATGATCTTTTAACATTGATTTGTTAATAATATCTTAGAATTATCGTCATTTCGGGTGTTAACGGGTTCATTTTACTTTATATTCTTTGTTATGTGAGCCATATTCGTTATTAATGGGATGTATATTATTCATATCCAGAATGATATAAAGTCCTTAGATACTATTTTTAAATCATCAAATTATAATTATACTTGAATGGATATGATGGACAATGAATCTCATCGCGTTCGTGGAGACGGTAGTCCGCACGTACGCACGAACGCTACTTCCATTTAATTTTTCATTTTAAAAGAATTGAATCCAAATGATACATAGGTATATTATTATTCCAGTATAATATAATATTTTATATATGTTACTTAAGTTAATTAACACCATCCTTTATACGTTCCATGTGTGGTATGAACGAGTCATATCATTTTAAGGGGGCGGTAGTCCGCACTTCCTCAAATGAAATTATCGTATGTATATACAACATGAAACGAATAAGGATATGAAATAAAATGGAATTACAGAAGATTATATATAAAATATATATCATTAATATCATATTTAATTACAGTGCAATCATAATGGCCACCATGAGAGGCGGTAAGATGTATTTGAACAATCATCGTTTCGTGAGGCGTTAGTTTGCCATCCACAGAAACATTATGTTCATCATCCATTAGATGGAGTTGTGTGTATGTGTAGTTTGAATCCTTCTTATAACAACATCCTAGTATATTTTGGATACTGGTGTTGTTACAAAATAAAGGAAATAAAAAGATTTTGGGGGTTGGAGAAGCAAACTAAATGAAAATAATTTAAGAGAAATCGTTACCTTTAATTTAGGTAACTCACTTTGGTTGGAACCAAAGGACTTCTTGAAATGATTTCTTCCTAAGGGTAAGCTTCAAGGATGAGGATAGGGATGTGGGGAGCTTAGTTTGGCAGAGTTTGGACGAGCCAAGTGGCTTGAGAGGTGTGAGGAATGAGTAGAAGTGGTCTCCTTTTATAAGGGAGAAGAGGGGCTCTTTAGGAAAGAGTGAAAGTATTACTTTATAATATAGTTATATTCGGTTTATAATGGTCCAAAAATCATTGAGGTCGAATATAAGATGACTCATATTCTAAATAACATCAACCAATAAGAATTGGACAGGTTTTAGATTATATTTTAATCATTATAATCTTATTTATTTAAATGATTTATTAATGAGGTAAACATTGCGTCATTAATATGTCATTAATAATTTAAATTATTCGATGTCTAAAAATTATAAATAAAATATAATTATGTAGGAAATCGTTTTAGCTTTCTAATGAATATTTATAATCGAAAATCCAACATGTATAACCCTATGTAAAAATTGTTCTTCTAAAAGATGTAAGCTTATGCCATTTTTATTTTTATTTTAACTTTATTAATATAAAGTGTCCCTACCACATACAAGTGGCTCCAAGGGGTCCCCAAATTGACCCAAGGATGCTCATGGTCGGGTATGTGTCCACCAATAAGTTTAGGACACGTTTTAGGGTAATTTTGTATTATTATAATATTATTTTTTAACCCTTATTTACCGGATTTACCCTTAACCATGGTAAATAAAATATTTACCACAGTAATTATTCAAAATGTCTAAAAATAAAAGTTACCTATTTACACAATTTGGACATCCTGATTCCAAATATGGAATCCATTTTTATAAATTCAAAGCACAGAAGTGGCAGAAATTAATTTAAAAATAATTCCCGCTGTCAAAACAAAAAGCGTGTTTTTAAGAGATAATAACTATCAAAAGATTGACACTTGTTTATGTTCGGTTTAATTGTAAAATTATGTCCAATGACCAACATTATATTAAATGGTAAAAATATATTCTAAATATAATTTAAAACCACTCAAATTCATAATTTATCACTATTAATTATTTTGATTAAAAAAGTTGTTTTTAATTAAAATTTAGTAATTTTCACTATTCATCAAAATATGAAAGTTATCCGAAATGTACCAAAATTTCACCTTTGGCTAAATTCGATATTCCGAATCCAAAAATTAAGTCCATTTTCAAATATAAAATATATATAATTTCAAAAAGTAGGTATTACTATTCATAGCGGCTAGTTTGATTGGTTACGGTGTGTTAGAACTCGGTGTTGCGTACAACACACGCTAGCGTACCGTGGAAGCTTGGGATGTTTCATTTTAAATTTTTGATGTCCCCATTTAGTCAAAAAGTTTAAAATATAGTATCTAAAAAGGGTTCACTATTAAAATTTGGTAAAAGTGAAATACTGAAAATGAATTTGTTCTTACATTATGTCTAAGAAACTCATAATATGGATTCTAAAATTATAAGGATTATATAAAGTTTAGAATTTAGTTGACACTATTCATAACCTCTTTTGAACAGCTTGTTTGGTAAGTCATGGTGCGATTGAACTTGGTGTTGCGTGTAGGGAAAGTTATTGAATTATTTTGAAGAAATAACACACTATAAAATCTTGGGGTGTTACACTTAAATATGGGATGATATAACCATAATGGTGACCTAAATTAATATATAATTGGGTTTTCACATGGGAGAACATAGGTGAAAAGTGAAAACATGGACATGGAAGATAAATCTAAACCTCATGTTCTGATGGATAGTGATAGAGAAAAATTTTAGGATAAAGTAAAAAATATGAAAGCCATAAATCTGTGATGATCTAAGGGACAATCCGATTCATCGGAAATGGATGTACTAGGAAAACATTTTTTTTCAATAACCTTTTCCAAAAGTTAATAAATTTTTATGAAAAGTTATATTTTCATGATTTTAGGAAAACCTCACCCATTACTGTTCCTTGATCCAATTCACCTCTTTCTCCAAAAAGGATGGTGATTTTTTCAATTCCTAATAAATAACAGACCATGAGTTCCCTGATTTTACATCCCATCTATATTAATTTATCATCAACACCTCATTTTTATAATAGGTTATCCAATATGCATAAATTTTCTTGTGGTAAGATAATACCTTTATCTCTGAAACATCATCCAAATATTAAAATAATATTTCTATAAATGGTTAACATTATAACCTTTATGAGATATGAAAATCAAAAACATTAAAAAGAAGTCACAAAATTAGATTAACATTGTTTCCCCCATATATCAAAAAGTAGCTCATGGTTTTCAAATTCCAAACATGTGAATACCCTCATGGTAAATTCTTTTGGAATATATTAACAATATGAATTACCATAAATCAATTTGGAAAAAATACATACTTCTTTATCCCACATATTACTGGATATATTCCATAATTCCAAGAAGTTGTGAAATTCGTCTATGATAGCATGAACTATTGGTCAAATGGTCCTTAATCTGTTCCATGGTAATTAGTGTCGTCAAATTTACTAATTCATATCCCACATATATATATATCCAAATAACAATATCTTTCTATATGGAATATATTAAGGGTTATCATTACATTAATAATATGTTTTTATGGACATCACCTTCCCATTAAATCACTTTTCTCTTCCTCTAGAATCATTCAACGTGTTATTTTAAATCCATAGTGAAAAAATAAACTGAACAATCCTTATATATTTCACCATTCCTATAACAAACTTCTTGAATTAAAATACATAAAACCATTATTATCCCACGTCATCCTTATTTAATTAGCAAGTATATATCATCCTATTATAAAATGCCTCTTTCCATTCAAATTTCATATGTAGTCCCTTCATCATCAGAAAGGTAACCATTACATGTACAACCTTGATGATTCCATTTAAGATATTTTATCTTGGGACATTGAGTTTCATAATTACCATTTACCCCACACTTAAAAAAAATAAACATTGATGATTTCTTTGGGAGGGAAACATTATCATCCATTTCATTAACTGAACTCTTCATTATTCTATTGTAGAAACTTTCTTTTTCTCTTTTTTTTTCCACAGTAAAAAAATATTCTTTTTCATCTAAGGAAATCACTTAAGTGATTATTTCTACATACTTGACATAAAGGAATATAAATCTTCTTTCTTTAATGGTCTCTATTATAAAAACTCTCATTAAACTCCTTCTTTCTTTTACTTGGTGATTTTGATAAATGGTTAAGTCACATGTTGTTAATCATGTATTGAGAAAACTGATCAGTCATGATCACAACATAATTCACCCCAGTAATCATCCCACTTGAATGTTTATCAGAAAATCATTCATCACAATCTATGTTAATCTAGTTCTTCTAGTTCCCATCATTGACTAAAAAAAGAAGTATAGTGTGTTCATTACTTATCATGGCACGAAACCACATAGTCATGAAAGGAATTACTTATATAATGTCTAAATTAGGACATCGTCCTTAATCTATGACACCATAGGTTAATCCTATATTATTCATAGCCAAATTCTATTTAAATCCTTCATAATGGTTTTTTGAAGTGTTTTTTGATTCCCAAAGAATATCCCTTGGGAGTTTCAAACTAGGTGTGTTGTATGTCCTATTGTCATGAACCATATTAACCTGATTCCGACCCAAAACATATTGTCGGAGTTTTTACCCCTAATTACATCTTTTAAAAATCCACATCCACATGTAGTATCTATATATGGATGAATATCTAGGAAATTACTCACTCTATCCTTTACAAAAATTCCAATACATTTTTCTATATGTTAACTCATCCTTATACATATCCTTAGATTCATCCCCGTACATATCCTTGTAAATATACCTAGGGACCTCACTAATGTTTTCTCACCCTAGTTTCCAAAGATTGACTAAACCTTTTCTTTGATACCAACTATAGCAACCCAAGCTTAGCATACATGGATATTACATCCTTTTAGATGAATATTCAGTATATTAAAAAAATTATTTATTAAGGACCGTAATAGTTTAGTATCTTTAGAAACATGTAAAATAAAATCTTTTATCCCAATGAATGATCTTCAACATCTCCCATAAAGATCTCCACCTTATTACTTAGATATAAATTCTTTCTTCATAACCTGTGGAAAGAAAACATTAAAATGGGTGAGCTTAAAATATCAATAAGGGTAAAAAGGGAGACATGTAAGTATAAACAGGAACATATGGGTATGTGAACATGATTGTAACATTTAGATATCATATACTGCATATCAATGATTGTAAACATGAGTTATGGGATAAATATTGGAAGTTCATAAGACATGAATCATAAGTAAATAAAAATCATGAGACATGAAATATTAATTGTGGAATAAGACATAGGATTAGGGACATACATATAAGAGTAGAAAAATTTATATTAAGGTTACCTATCATGAACATTATAACATATTAATCTTGGGCTACGACTCGTGTACCTACTTTAGGCTTGGGCTAGCAACCCATGTAGCATCTTTCATTTAGGGTAGGGATAAAACCCAGGTGACTTATCGCCTCCTAGATTGGGCCACAACCTATTTACCCTCTTTATTTTAAGCTTGGGTTATAACCCATTTACCATCCTATTTTTGGGCTTGAGCCACAACCTGTGTACCCACTTTATTTTATGATTATTATAAAACCTATGTAACTTCTTGTTTATGGGATTGGTATATAACACGTTTACCCTTTGAGATCTTATAAAACTTATCATAGATTGTAAACATCTTGGAAGGATATTTTGAAAACATTTCTTGAGGTAAATATAATTTATTCTTTGAAAAATACTCTTTAAAATATAAAAACTTTTGAAAAATGTTTTCCTTAAAAACCTATAAAAAATCATGAAACCCATTTCAAAACTACTTAATTTAAAATATATTTTAAAAAAATCTTAAAAATTATCCCTTTAAACATGAAAATAAATCTTCAACAAATTAATGGGGGTAAATCTGTACATGTCGTACGAGGTAAAAAACATTAATTTTACACGGTAAAAATGTTAGAAAAATGAATCATTCGGAAGGAAACAAGAATTTTGCTGCGAAAACATTGGTAAAATAAATAAGGGTTAAAAACTTATTTTAAATATTTTATAAGAATAGTATAATATTATCATAACCCTTTTTATAAAACATAGATTTTTGATCGAAGAGTGGGTATTGTCGGGATTTCTTAAAAATATTTTTTAACTAACTTTTGTAAAAAAAGACTATAAATATTGAACCAATTCATGAATATATCATTCATAACCATAGGATAATAAGTTTCATGAATGTTCTTTAGATATGGATCATAATATTTAATGAAAGGAAGCATAAACATAAACAATCTCAAAAATAAATGGGATTGTCTCGATATATGGTCATAACTTTGTAACATGGGATCATACTCTCCATGTAAGAAACATAATTTATTGAAATATGAAAATATAATTAAAATAATAAATTTCATGATATAACATGTAAAAAATATAATTACATACACCTAGAAAAATAATTTAGGTTCATACCAAAACCTGAGTCGCAATGAAGGCAAATTAAGACGTAACTGTCTTACCGATTTGGTAACTTTTGAAACCAAAACCCCATGAAAGAAAGATAATAAAATGTATTTTTGAATACCCAAAAATTAAGTATGACATACATATAATGAAATATGGTTATGTACATACACCACATAAAATTAAAGATTGGGGAACATAGATTTTACATCACAGAAATAAATAGTGAGAAGAACTCCTCTAACCATGTGTCTTGACTCCCATCATACTCCTTCAAAATACATGTATAATAAATATAAATTTATTATAAATCACTAAAACCCCACATTTTTATATATAATATCATATATGGTATTATTATGAGCTTATATTACAAGCTTGTTAACAATCCAATGTTAAGGATTTACTTCAGACAAAATTATCTTTATTCATTGCAGGTGTCTTAATTTGTTATATATTTGGTCCTTATACATATATCATGATTTAAATAATGTAAAAAATGATAGAAATATCATTTATATAAATTATTTTTTTATTATAATAACCTGAAGAATATATAATTATGAAATGGAATACACTGTTCATGGAGACGGTAGGCTTTATGTACGTATGAACATTAATTCCATCTAATTATTGTTTTGAAAGAAAGTAAAAGACATATGTGTGTATATATATATTTATTAAAGTGTATTTATTATTTAATATTTATTATATATATTCAATAAAAAAACTTAATATAATCTATGTAATATATGAGCGAATCATATTGCTTTGATGGGGCGGTATTCCACACTTAATCAAACAAAATTATTATATTTACATAAGATGGAAAGCATAAAGGTATGTTCTAAATAAAAATTATAAAAGAATAAATACATTATAAATATAATATATATAATATATAAATTTAGTGTACATAATAATTTTCAACATGATAGGTGGTAATGGAAAAATTAACAATCATCAGTTCATGAGGCAATAGTTCACCACACACAGAAACATAATGTGTGTTACCCATTAGATGGAGGTGTGTGAAAGTGTAGGTAAAAACATTTATATAAAACAATACTTTTATATAAAGGATATTGTTTTTTTATATAATCATTGAATGTGAATATTTTATGGGGTGGAGAATGAATATAAATTAAAGGATCTTGGGAGAAGACATTGCCTCTTTATTGGGTAACTTCTTTTGGTTTATTACAAAAGGCTTCCTTGGATTTATTTATTCACAAGGGGAGATTATAAGAAGAAGGTAGTACTATTTTTAAGTGTATTGGGAAAATATTGGCCAAACATAAGAGGTTTTAGAGGTGTTAATAACTAGGATAGGTGGTTTCCTTTTATAGGAAAGTAAAACGACTCAATTGGAATTTTTTAAAACAAGTTAGGTGTACACATACTCTTACCTGAAAAAAGTGATACCAAACAAAACTAAATCAATAATGGAATGTTTAAGGCTTAAATATGTCCATAAAATCTATTTTAGACACTTTTTTATGTAATTATTTCCCCAAATATTAATTTTTATCCCTAATTAAGCTTAATTAGACCTTAACCGATGTGATTGATTTTAATAATTTTTACTAATCACTTTTTTCAAAAATCAACATGATTAATTATACTATAAATAAAATAATTATTTAAATGGTGCATTTTGATTTTTTTAAATTCAATTAATAGAAGTGGAAAAATTAAGATTAATGACAATCCCACAGATGGGACCAAATTAGGGGTTTTCAAATTCGAAATAAGATCAAAAGATTATTAAGTTTTTACATTCAATTTCAAAGTGAAATTAATTATAATGACTCAAAATGTATTAATATATTTATAATTTATATAATTACACATTTAAATTTTAAAATATAGTTTAAATTTATTAATTATTTAATCCAAAAGACTATTCTTAACTAAAAAACATAATTTTTCACTATTCATTTGAAAATTATGTTTCTCAAAACAAATCCAAAAAATTTACCCTAAGAAAATGATGTTATTAATATTTTCATGACTTATTATATTCCCCCTTTACTTATTTTATATGAAATGTGCATAATTTGTGTGAAATATTAATGTTTTAATTTTAAGTATAATATTTGAGCATTTTTAGAAGTAGTCAAATTGAGTCAGTTTAATGTTTTAATTATAACTATCACTATACTGATCCAAATTGTGTGGTTCTTGTTTTTTAGGATTATCCTTGCAATATACAACATTTCATTAGAAGTCACCATGATCCAATTCTTCCATTTGAAGGGTCATATGGTCCTCACAAACAAGACCAAAGAATCTGTGAACAAACTGGACCAGCCTTGAAGATTTATTTACTGGGCTCAATACAGATATCCAAAAACCTTAACTCTCCACCATACTTCGGGGGACACTACATGTCATCTTGGATAAAAATTTCATGGCCCAAATCCAAGTACAATGGGCCCAAATAAATCTTTGAAGTCCAGCCCACCATTCTGGCCAAGAATGAAAATCAGTATAGTATGCATGACATATCTCCTGATGTAATCATCCAAGAGAGCTGAGATTTTTCAGTGTGAAAGAGGAGAGGTAGTCGGCCGACTGTTTTGAAGAAACCATTCGTATTTGAAGGCATCTTAATATTCAAAAACCCTTTCACATTATGGACTTCAAAAATACTGGATTGAAATGGACAGTTTAAGTTTGTTTATGCAACCGGCCATAACTTTTTATCCTTACGTCCAAATGACTCCAACTTTTGAGAGTAGTCGTCCAACATTATTTTCTACAACTTTGAAGAAGGAGATATTTGAAGATTCGTCTGTATAAATTGCCAAATTGGCGATGAAAGTGGAGGGACAGATTGGGAATGCAAACAGTCCACTCCTTGGGCTATAAATACTCTCCCCTTCTCTCCTTGAGAGGGGTTGGCATTTCAGAAGAGAGGAGATCATATTGGCACGACCAAAGCTTTTCCAAAGGCTTGGGAGGACCTGCCATACTCAAGTTTACACTTGAGAGACCTTTCCTCCTCTCTTTCTTTTCACTTACTTTTGTGTTCTTCATTTTTGTAATCTTGTAATTCTCTTTCTTTGTAATTCTGTTTTAATGCAAGTTACTTCTTCAATATCTCTTATTCTCTTCCACCTTCTGTATTTTAATATTAATGTTATTAAAATAGTTTAAATTCAGTTCAATCCCCTTCCCTTATTTAGCTTTCTCATTCAATCGAAAGCTCGTTTTTAATTATTATCATTGTTCGTGTGTGTGTGTCGACGTACCACTCTTTTCTTATCCCTTTCTTTTTCTTCTCTTATTAATTTATAATCATAATCATTATAACCAGATTATTAATCACCCAAATGGCTGAGTAAATCTCTCATTGGGGTGAGTTATAATTTAGGTATGTTAAGTGATTGAGAGCTTCTGCTCGATGAATATTCTTTGAATTAACATTGTGTATGTTGGACTTAACATGTCATGGATTAATGACTTGTTTTGTTTAACATGTGGTTTCCATGGATTATTGGAACCATAAATACACAACCATAAATAAGATCTGATTGAGATTATAATCTTAAGTTAAGTTAAGTCTTGGTTTAAAGCCTTAACACTTAAGAATTCTAATCAACATCATCTTGTGACATGGGTGATAATTTAAATGCAATATAAAGCAAAGCTCGAGGATATCACAAGCTTAACTAACCTAATGATGAACTCACCCCAATATTTATCAATTTGGTAAATCAAACATCATACATAAATCATTTCAATTAATCTCTGCAAACAAACCCCCCTAATCAAAATACAATCAACTAAAAACAAATGACTACTACAAAGTATCATCGCCGAGGATTCGACCCGAGTGCTGCTATACACATTAGCAGAGCACCGGAACCTTGAACGGTCGATAGGCGACAATCGGCCGCACTTTCAAATGGCGCCGTTGCCAGGGATGGTGCTTTAAGTAGTCATTAGTTTCGGGTTATTGTCAAGAAAACACAAAAAAAAACAAATTTTAAAAAAAAATTGAAAAAAAACACAAAGAAAACCCCGTCTTCTCATAAAAATCATAAACTGAAAAAATACAAAGAAAAACCCGTCTTCCTCTTTCTTCCAAAATCGCTCTGAATGCCCCGTAGCCTTCCAAACAATCCCTCAGATTTGTTTGACCCTGAAATTGAGCGAACACTTCACCAACTTAGGAGGAACATAAGAGATACTCAAATAATTCAAGGACCAATCCTCATCCAACCAGTTGAAATTGAAATGGCCAATCCTAGGGAACAAACCCTAAAAGAACTCGCTGCCCCTGATATGAATTACCAACCTCTTGGTATTCAATATCCAAACATTGAAGCTGACTTCGAACTCAAATCGGGTTTGATTCATCTTCTACCTCATTTTCACGGGCTAGCCGGTGAGGATCCACATCTTCACCTTAAAGAGTTCCAAGTAGTATGCTCTACCATGAAGCCTCAAGGGGTTTCTGAAGAACAAATCAAGCTTAGAGCTTTCCCCTTTTCCCTAGCGGATTCTGCCAAGTCTTGGCTCTACTACCTCCCACCTGGTTCCATAAACTCATGGGTTGACATGAAGAGACTTTTCCTTGATAAGTTCTTTCCCGCTTCCCGAACAGCTTCTATCCGAAAGGAAATAAGCGGCATCCGTCAATTCCCTAATGAATCACTCCATGAGTATTGGGAGAGGTTCAAAAAGCTTGTGGCAACTTGTCCACACCATCAAATCCCGGACCAACTCCTGATCCAATACTTCTATGAGGGGTTATTGGCTATGGAGCGAACTCTCATTGATGCCGCAAGTGGCGGTGCTCTTGTTGACAAAACTCCTGCAGCTGCAAGAGATCTCATAAGTAACATGGCTGCAAACACGCAGCAATTCCATACTCGAGCACATGCTCAAGTGAAACAAGCCCAAGAGAATCAATCCATAGAGCCCAACAAGATGACTGAGTGGATGAGTGAACTTACAGGTCTTGTGCGTCAACTAGCGGTGGCTACCAAAGCCCCAACCTCATCTTCTCCACAGTCACTATTCCCTGGACCTATCAAGAATTGTGGAATCTGCAACTCTCCATCTCATCCGACTGACACATGTCCACAACTTCAAGATGATCCATCTGATTTATCTAGTCCAATGGAGCTCAATGCGGCATATGCTCAGCGAAACTACAACCCTCAACAATCAGGTCAGTTTGTTAGAAACTTCAACCAACCCCACTCTGAGCCCTTCTCTTCTACCTTTAACCCACCTCTGAGGTATGGTAATCCCATTTCTCATCCTCCTCAGTTCCCTCATCAAAACCCAAACCAGTTTCAATATAGTCAAGGTGTTGGTAACTTCCAACAACCTTATCCTTTTGTTCCTCAACCCCAAAGGAACAATCCTCCTCCTGGATTCCACTATCCTAACGAGCCTTCCCAATTCCCCACCCAATACAATCGCTTTCCCAAGAACCAAAACCAAGGCCAACCCAATTTGGGACAAGCCTCTTCTTCTAAACAACCATGGGAAAGTGCTGTAGAGGATCTTGCTTCCTTCACCCGTTCTAGCCTAAAGAACATTGAAACCCAAATAGGTCAAATTGCATCCCACCTTAGCCAGCAACAACCATCCAATTCATCCCAACTCCCAGCTCAACCATTACCCAACCCCAAGGGTAATGTAAGTACAATTGCACTTAGATCAGGAAAGCAACTTGCTATGCCTCAAGATAAATCCTCAAACCCCCCTTTCGATGTTGATCTAGAAAATGAAAAGAACAAAAAGCTGGAAAAGGAACTTGAATCCACTCCTTCACCTCCTTCCATTCCTCTAAGGAACCCAATTCCTTTTCCTCAAGCCATCTCCAAGCCTAAGAAGTCCTTTGAACCTGATCCTGAAATGCTTGACATGTTTAGACGTGTTGAAGTGAACATCCCCCTATTAGATGCCATCAAAAAATCCCTAAGTATGCCAAGTTTCTTAAGGAATTGTGCACCCATAAGAGGCAACTTAGGAACATTGAAAATGTTTCAACTCAACAGTCCATTCCCATGAAGTGCAAAGATCCAGGGACCTTCACGGTTCCATGTCAAATAGGGAGTTCCAACTTTGATGATGCACTCATAGACCTAGGAGCCTCAATTAATGTCATGCCCAAATCCATTTTCTCCAACCTTGGTCTAGGTCCCTTGCACCCAACGGGTATTTTCATTCAATTAGCCAATCGAAGCACTGCCAGTCCTGAGGGGATAATTGAGGATGTTCTTGTTCGGGTCAATGATCTTATCTTCCCAGCTGATTTCTATGTCCTTGACATGGAAGGTGAGACGACTTCTTCTCGATCTCCCCTAATTCTAGGAAGACCATTCCTCATGACTGTGAGAACCAAGATTGATGTCCATTCAGGCATCTTATCCATGGAATTCGGTGACCAACTGGTCAAGTTCAACATTTTCCAAGCCATGCGATACCCATCTGAGGATCACTCTGCATTCTCAATCCATGCTTTTGAGGACACTTCTAAGATTCAATCGAACCCCAATCCACCATGTTCTTCATGTTCTAATGATAAAGTATCTTGTGAAATCTGCACCATGATTAACAAAGTCATAAATGGTGAAGTTGATGTGGACCTTTCATTCATAGACTCCATCAATCTAGAGGAACTTGAAAACTCTCTTGAATCCCACATCAACTCTGATCTCTACTGCTCCACCTTGGACAGTGTTGAGGAAAATGATCCAAACTCATCTGGAATCCCTTCTACTACTCCTAACATGTCTAGCTCTCAAATCAAGGCTGAAACTGATCTAAAACCACTTCCTTCACACATCAAGTATGCATTCCTTTTCCATGATCCCTCCTACCCTGTCATTATCTCTGCTTCACTTTCTGAAACTGAGGAGTCCCAACTTGTTCAAGTGTTAGAGGAAAACAAAAATGCCTTAGGTTGGACCCTAGAGGATATTCCAGGAATCAACCCTGCCCTTTGTATGCATCACATCCATCTAGAGGAATCATCCAAACTAATTAGGCAACCTCAAAGAAGACTCAATCCACTCATACTTGAGGTAGTTAGGGAAGAGATTACCAAGCTTCTTCAAGCTGGTATTATCTACCCAATTTCTGATAGTGAATGGGTTAGTCCAATTCAAGTCGTTCCTAAGAAGGGCGGGATAACAGTTGTCACAAATGAACATGGAGAAGTAGTTACAACTCGAGTGAAAAACAAATGGCGTGTGTGCATCAATTATCGCAAATTGAATGCTGAAACACGAAAAGATCACTACCCACTTCCTTTACTTGACCAAATGCTTGAGAGATTGGCCAGAAAGTCACACTATTGCTTTCTTGATGGTTACACCGGCTACTTCCAAATTCCAATCGCACCTCAAGACCAAGAAAAGACCACATTCACTTGCCCCTTTGGAACCTATGCCTATAGGAGAATGCCTTTTGGCCTTTGTAATGCTCCTGCAACATTCCAGCGGTGTATGATGAGTATCTTTTCTGAATTCATTGAGAATTGCATGGAGGTATTCATGGATGACTTTACCATTTATGGCGAGTCATTTAAATCTTGCTTACATTCACTCTCTTTGGTCCTTCAAAAGTGTGTCAAGTGCAACCTTGTGCTGAATTTTGAAAAATGTCACTTCATGGTTTCAAATGGGATTGTTCTAGGGCACATAATTTCTCAAGAGGGTATCCAAGTTGATCCAGCCAAAATTGAGGTGATCCAATCACTTCCTGAACCCAAATCAGTTCGAGACATTCGGTCCTTCCTTGGTCATGCCGGTTTCTATCGGCGATTCATTCAGAACTTCAGCAAGATTTCCCTCCCACTCACTCGTTTACTTCAAAATGATGTCACATTCAATTTTGATGAGGCTTGAAAGAGAGCCTTCATTGAACTCAAATCTGCTCTCACATCTTCTCCAATAATCCAACCCCCAGATTGGTCCTTACCATTTGAATTGATGTGTGATGCTTCTGATAGGGCCATTGGGGATGTTCTTGGTCAAAGAAGAGAAAACATTCCTCATGTCATCTTTTATGCCTCAAAAACATTGGATGATACTCAATCACACTACACTGTGACTGAAAAAGAACTTTTAGCTGTGGTTTTTGCCTTGGATAAATTCCGGCCTTATCTCTTAGGTGCCAAAATCATCATCTTCACGGACCACTCAGTATTAAAGTTCTTACTTAAGAAAAGTGATTCCAAACCAAGGATAATAAGATGGATTTTAATGCTCCAAGAGTTTGACCTCGTGATAAAAGATAAACCTGGAAAAGAAAACCCTGTAGCTGATCACCTGAGTAGAATTTCTAATTCTTCTCATTCTGAAATAATTGATCCTGATTTTCCAATTGAACACCTCTCATCTCTCACTCCAAAGTTACCCTGGTCTGCCCCAATTGTCAATTACTTGGTTTCTGGTGTTTTCCCTGAATATTTTTCAAAAGAACAAAAAGAAAAGACGAGAAGTGATTCAAAGAATTATTTTTGGGAAGATAATAAACTTTGGAAAACTGGGCTGACATGGTAATTAGGAGATGTGTTGATGAAACTGAACAATCCTCCATCTTGGAATTCTGCCACTCAATGCCTGGAGGTGGCCACTTTGGACCACAAAGGACTTCTCGAAAGGTCCTAGATTCTGGATTCTTTTGGCCTTCACTCTTCAAGGACTCACATGAGTTCTGTCAATCATGTCCCACTTGCCAAAAGTTTGGCAAAACTTCCAAAAGAAACGAAATGCCTCAAAAGCCATTAATCTTCTGTGAGCTTTTCGATGTTTGGGGCATCGATTTCATGGGACCATTTCCCCCTTCCAATGGATTCTCATACATTCTTCTTGGGGTCGATTATGTTTCTAGGTGGGTCGAGGCCAAACCCACTAGGAAAGATGATGCTCAAACTGTGAGTGAGTTCCTCAAAACCCATATCTTCCATCGATTCGGAACACAACGTGCTTTGATAAGTGACTTAGGAACTCATTTCTGTAATAGAACCATGGAGTCACTTTTGAAAAAGAATGGGGTTGTACATAAAACATCCACTGCATATCACCCTCAAACAAATGGAATGGCTGAACTTTCTAACAGATAAGTGAAAAGAGTGCTTGAAAGAATTGTTAAGCCCACAAGAAAAGATTGGCCCGATAGACTTGGTGAAGCACTTTGGGCCTATCGAATAGCCTATAAGACACCCATTGGGATGTCTCCATTTAGGCTAGTTTTTGGTAAAGCCTGTCATTTACCAGTTGAAATCCAACATAAGTCATTTTGGGCTGTCAAAACTTGTAATTTTGATTGTGAAAAAATCTGGTGAAGAAAGATTGTTGCAGTTGACTGAATTGGAGGAGCTTCGACTCGATTCGTATGAGAACTCCATTCTCTACAAAGAAAAGGCAAAGTCACTCCATGACAAGAACATTCTTCGAAAGGTATTTCATGAAGGTGAAAAGGTAATGCTCTTCAATTCTCGATTTCGACTTCACCCAGGTAAGCTTAATTCTCGTTGGGAAGGTCCTTTTGTTATTACTAACGTTTACCCATTTGGTGCAGTGCAAGTCCAAGACCCTTCTTCAAAAAGAACATTCACGATAAATGGACATCGGTTAAAGCATCACCATGAGAGGTCTCACAATCCAGGAACCACGTCGACTTCCATCGAAACCCCATCCACTTCAATAGAACCACCACTGCATGGAGACCCGCCAAATCCAAACCAGGGGCACCTCTTTCCCTTTAACTCTCTCTCTCCTCAATCTCTCTTCCCTATCTTCTTATCTCTATTTATTCTTCTTGCTCTCTCCCTCTCATTTTTTTTACAACATTCTTCCACAACCTTTTTTCTATTTTCTCTTTTGTGTGGATCTGTCATTAAAAATAAAAAAATTTAAAAAAAAAATAATTAAAAACAAATTAAAATTGAAAAAAAGGGGTGTCATAATTACTCATCATTCAATATTGAAATTTTGTCCAACCATTTTGGGGATTCAAAAGGCTTGTTTTAAACTCAAATATATTGAATTTTTATCTCAAACTTGGGTAAACAATATTGTTTCAATAACAAACATTTTGAATGAACAATTTTTGGTGGAAAATGATTCTCCCCTACCGTGAGGAATAACATTAGCCTTCATGCCAAGGTCATCTATGGACATCTTTTTCATTGTGTGTATTCACCACTGATTGTTAGTCTTGATTTTGTGGACCTTCGAGCTGAATTTCCATCTTTTGTGTGCATTAATATGATAGAGGCATTTTCTAAGCCACATGAGAATCAGAATAGCCAAATAGCCTCCCGTTACCCATACATTGATTCTACTTTTGAAAGCCCCTTTGAGCCTATGAAAACCTTTATTTTGATAGCCACATTACAAGCCTAATACCTTGTCCCACCCAACATCTTCATGGATTTTCATTGTACAATTTATTGAAATTTAAGTGTGGGGGGAATAGACTTCATTTTTGGCCGTACTTTCATTGATTTCCAATGTGTCATCATATGCTTGAGGGCAAGCTTCCATTCAAGTGTGGGAGAGAGGTTGTAATTCTGTGAGCTTTGGGGTGTATATGTGTAATTTTCATTTGTACAAAAGTCATTTAAAAGTGTTCAAAAAAAATGAAAAAAATTATATAAAAAAAATGAAAAAAATAAAAAAAAGGGAATGGGTTGTGTCTTGGGTGGGTCAAAAATCATTCATCATCAACCTTTGTTCGTGTTATAAATTAGTTCCATGTGAAGATCAAGCATGGGTTGGGAGATGACTGTGAGACCTGTTTCAAGCACAACTTTCGAAAAAAAAAGAGCAAAAAGAGAAAAAAAAGAACACTTGAATCATCTTGTATTGTGCCATTATTGGAAGTATTCCATGTTGTACATATTCCATAATCTCAACCTATTCCATTTTCTATCTCCCTCACTTTTCATTCATCACACATTCATGCCCTTGTAAATATGTGTTTCTATTTCCTTTCAAATCAAATTTCAAAAAAAAATGTGCATTGATTTTTCTATGTTGGTGTTTTTAACCCCTCTTTTCCTTTGGACATTATATACCTACCGTCCCATAGCCACTGAAAAACCCCTTAAAATACTTCTTGATTCTTGTACACATTATATTTGGGAATGGAAGCTGAGAGCTCTTACAAACTCTTGATTTTCACTTTTTGTTGGTGAATGAGTGAACCTCCTAAAATACATTTTTATCATCTTGAGAGGAGTAAGTTTTGAGTGCCTACATTTTCTAATTCAAACCTTGAACATGAAAAAATGAATTGTTTCTGATGCATTATTGTGAACCAAATTTGTGTTGGAATTCAATATGGATGAGTGAAATAGTCTAAACCTCCCCTGATTGGAGAAAACAAAATTTTAATATTTGTTGGTGAGTGAAAATGATTTTGTCATGTTTTTATATTTGTTGCACAAGAGGACACGCGCAAATCTAAGTGTGGGGGAGTTGATGTCATTAATATTTTCATGACTTATTATATTCCCCCTTTACTTATTTTATATGAAATGTGCATAATTTGTGTGAAATATTAATGTTTTAATTTTAAGTATAATATTTGAGCATTTTTAGAAGTAGTCAAATTGAGTCAGTTTAATGTTTTAATTATAACTATCACTATACTGATCCAAATTGTGTGGTTCTTGTTTTTTAGGATTCCCCTTTCAATATAAAACATTTAATTAGAAGTCACCATGATCCAATTCTTCCATTTGAAGGGTCATATGGTCCTCACAAACAAGACCAAAGAATCTGTGAACAAACTGGACCAGCCTTGAAGATTTATTTACTGGGCTCAATACAGATATCCAAAAACCTTAACTCTCCACCATAATTCGGGGTACACTACATGTCATCTTGGATAAAAATTTCATGGCCCAAATCCAAGTAAAATGGGCCCAAATAAATCTTTGAAGTCCAGCCCACCATTCTGGCCAAGAATGAAAATCAGTATAGTATGCATGACATATATCCTGATGTAATCATCCAAGAGAGCTGAGATTATTCAGTGTGAAAGAGGAGATGTAGGCGGCCGACTGTTTTGAAGAAACCATTCGGATTTGAAGGCATATTAATATTCAAAAACCCTTTCACATTATGGACTTCAAAAATACTGGATTGAAATGGACAGTTTATGTTTGTTTATGCAACCGGCCATAACTTTTTATCCTTACGTCCAAATGACTCCAAATTTTGAGAGTAGTCGGCCAACATTATTGTCTACAACTTTGAAGAAGGAGATATTTGAAGATTCGTCTGTCTAAATTTCCAAATTGGCGATGAAAGTGGAGGGACAGATTGGGAATGCAAACAGTCCACTCCTTGGGCTATAAATACTCTCCCCTTCTCTCCTTGAGAGGGGTTGGCATTTCAGAAGAGAGGAGATCATATTGGCACGACCAAAGATTTTCCAAAGGCTTGGGAGGACCTGAAATACTCAAGTTTACACTTGAGAGACCTTTCCTCCTCTCTTTCTTTTCACTTACTTTTGTGTTCTTCATTTTTGTAATCTTGTAATTCTCTTTCTTTGTAATTCTGTTTTAATGCAAGTTACTTCTTCAATATCTCTTATTCTCTTCCACCTTATGTATTTTAATATTAATGTTATTAAAATAGTTTAAATTCAGTTCAATCCCCTTCCCTTATTTAGCTTTCTCATTCAATCGAAAGCTCGTTTTTAATTATCATCATTGTTCGTGTGTGTGTGTCGACGTACCACTCTTTTCTTATCCCTTTCTTTTTCTTCTCTTATTAATTTATAATCATAATCATTATAACCAGATTATTAATCACCCAAATGGCTGATTAAATCTATCATTGGGGTGAGTTATAATTTAGGTATGTTAAGTGATTGAGAGCTTCTGCTCGATGAATATTCTTTGAATTAACATTGTGTATGTTGGACTTAACATGTCATGGATTAATGACTTGTTTTGTTTAACATGTGGTTTCCATGGATTATTGGAACCATAAATACACAACCATAAATAAGATCTGATTGAGATTATAACCTTAAGTTAAGTTAAGTCTTGGTTTAAAGCCTTAACACTTAAGAATTCTAATCAACATCATCTTGTGACATGGGTGTTAATTTAAATGCAATATAAAGCAAAGCTCGAGGATATCACAAGCTTAACTAACCTAATGATGAACTCACCCCAATATTTATCAATTTGGTAAATCAAACATCATCCATAAATCATTTCAATTAAGCTCTTCAAACAAACCCCCCTAATCAAAATACAATCAACTAAAAACAAACGACTACTACAAAGTATCATCGCCGAGGATTCGACCCGAGTGCTGCTATACACATTAGCAGAGCACCGGAACCTTGAACGGTCGATAGGCGACAATCGGCCGCACTTTCAAATGGCGCCGTTGCCGGGGATGGTGCTTTAAGTAGTCATTAGTTTCTGGTTATTGTCAAGAAAACACAAAAAAAACAAATTTTAAAAAAAAATTGAAAAAAAACACAAAGAAAACCCCGTCTTCTCATAAAAATCATAAACTGAAAAAATACAAAGAAAAACCCGTCTTCCTCTTTCTTCCAAAATCTCTCTGAATGCCCCGTAGCCTTCCAAACAATCCCTCAGATTTGTTTGACCCTGAAGTTGAGCGAACACTTCGCCAACTTAGGAGGAACATAAGAGATACTCAAATAATTCAAGGACCAATCCTCATCCAACCAGTTGAAATTGAAATGGCCAATCCTAGGGAACAAACCCTAAAAGAACTCGCTGCCCCTGATATGAATTACCAACCTCTTGGTATTCAATATTCAAACATTGAAGCTGACTTCGAACTCAAATCGGGTTTGATTCATCTTCTACCTCATTTTCACGGGCTAGCCGGTGAGGATCCACATCTTCACCTTAAAGAGTTCCAAGTAGTATGCTCTACCATGAAGCCTCAAGGGGTTTCTGAAGAACAAATCAAGCTTAGAGCTTTCCCCTTTTCCCTAGCGGATTCTGCCAAGTCTTGGCTCTACTACCTCCCACCTGGTTCCATAAACTCATGGGTTGACATGAAGAGACTTTTCCTTGAGAAGTTCTTTCCCGCTTCCCGGACAGCTTCTATCCGAAAGGAAATAAGCGGCATCCGTCAATTCCCTAATGAATCACTCCATGAGTATTGGGAGAGGTTCAAAAAGCTTGTGGCAACTTGTCCACACCATCAAATCCCTGACCAACTCCTGATCCAATACTTCTATGAGGGGTTATTGGCTATGGAGAGAACTCTCATTGATGCCGCAAGTGGCGGTGCTCTTGTTGACAAAACTCCTGCAGCTGGAAGAGATCTCATAAGTAACATGGCTGCAAACACGCAGCAATTCCATACTCGAGCACATGCTCAAGTGAAACAAGCCCAAGAGAATCAATCCATAGAGCCCAACAAGATGACTGAGTGGATGAGTGAACTTACAGGTCATGTGCGTCAACTAGCGGTGGCTACCAAATCCCCAACCTCATCTTCTCCACAGTCACTATTCCCTGGACCTATCAAGAATTGTGGAATCTGCAACTCTCCATCTCATCCGGCTGACACATGTCCACAACTTCAAGATGATCCATCTGATTTATCTAGTCTAATGGAGCTCAATGCGGCATATGGTCAGCGAAACTACAACCCTCAACAATCAGGTCAGTTTGTTAGAAACTTCAACCAACCCCACTCTGAGCCCTTCTCTTCTACCTTTAACCCACCTCTGAGGTATGGTAATCCCATTTCTCATCCTCCTCAGTTCCCTCATCAAAACCCAAACCAGTTTCAATATAGTCAAGGTGTTGGTAACTTCCAACAACCTTATCCTTTTGTTCCTCAACCCCAAAGGAACAATCCTCCTCCTGGATTCCACTATCCTAACGAGCCTTCCCAATTCCCCACCCAATACAATCGCTTTCCCAAGAACCAAAACCAAGGCCAACCCAATTTGGGACAAGCCTCTTTTTCTAAACAACCATGGGAAAGTGCTGTAGAGGATCTTGCTTCCTTCACCCGTTCTAGCCTAAAGAACATTGAAACCCAAATAGGTCAACTTGCATCCCACCTTAGCCAGCAACAACCATCCAATTCATCCCAACTCCCAGCTCAACCATTACCCAACCCCAAGGGTAATGTAAGTGCAATTGCACTTAGATCAGGAAAGCAACTTGCTATGCCTCAAGATAAATCCTCAAACCCCCCTTTCGATGTTGATCTAGAAAATGAAAAGAACAAAAAGCTGGAAAAGGAACTTGAATCCACTCCTTCACCTCCTTCCATTCCTCTAAGGAACCCAATTCCTTTTCCTCAAGCCATCTCCAAGCCTAAGAAGTCCTTTGAACATGATCCTGAAATGCTTGACAGGTTTAGACGTGTTGAAGTGAACATCCCCCTATTAGATGCCATCAAAAAATCCCTAAGTATGCCAAGTTTCTTAAGGAATTGTGCACCCATAAGAGGAAACTTAGGAACATTGAAAATGTTTCAACTCAATAGTCCATTCCCATGAAGTGCAAAGATCCAGGGACCTTCACGGTTCCATGTCAAATAGGGAGTTCCAACTTTGATGATGCACTCATAGACCTAGGAGCCTCAATTAATGTCATGCCCAAATCCATTTTCTCCAACCTTGGTCTAGGTCCCTTGCACCCAACGGGTATTTTCATTCAATTAGCCAATCGAAGCACTGCCAGTCCTGAGGGGATAATTGAGGATGTTCTTGTTCGGGTCAATGATCTTATCTTCCCAGCTGATTTCTATGTCCTTGACATGGAAGGTGAGACGACTTCTTCTCGATCTCCCCTAATTCTAGGAAGACCATTCCTCATGACTGTGAGAACCAAGATTGATGTCCATTCAAGCATCTTATCCATGGAATTCGGTGACCAACTGGTCAAGTTCAATATTTTCCAAGCCATGCGATACCCATCTGAGGATCACTCTGCATTCTCAATCCATGCTTTTGAAGAAACTTCTAAGATTCAATCGAACCCCAATCCACCATGTTCTTCATGTTCTAATGATAAAGGATCTTGTGAAATCTGCACCATGATTAACAAAGTCATAAATGGTGAAGTTGATGTGGACCTTTCATTCATAGACTCCATCAATCTAGAGGAACTTGAAAACTCTCTTGAATCCCACATCAACTCTGATCTCTACTGCTCCACCTTGGACAGTGTTGAGTAAAATGATCCAAACTCATCTGGAATCCCTTCTCCTACTCCTAACATGTCTATCTCTCAAATCAAGGCTGAAACTGATCTAAAACCACTTCCTTCACACATCAAGTATGCATTCCTTTTCCATGATCCCTCCTACCCTGTCATTATCTCTGCTTCACTTTCTGAAACTGAGGAGTCCCAACTTGTTCAAGTGTTAGAGGAAAACAAAAATGCCTTAGGTTGGACCCTAGAGGATATTCCAGGAATCAACCCTGCCCTTTGTATGCATCACATCCATCTAGAGGAATCATCCAAACCAATTAGGCAACCTCAAAGAAGACTCAATCCACTCATACTTGAGGTAGTTAGGGAAGAGATTACCAAGCTTCTTCAAGCTGGTATTATCTACCCAATTTCTGATAGTGAATGGGTTAGTCCAATTCAAGTCGTTCCTAAGAAGGGCGGGATAACATTTGTCACAAATGAACATGGAGAAGTAGTTACAACTCGAGTGAAAAACAAATGGCGTGTGTGCATCGATTATCGCAAATTGAATGCTGAAACACGAAAAGATCACTACCCACTTCCTTTCCTTGACCAAATGCTTGAGAGATTGGCCGGAAAGTCACACTATTGCTTTCTTGATGGTTACACCGGCTACTTCCAAATTCCAATCGCACCTCAAGACCAAGAAAAGACCACATTCACTTGCCCCTTTGGAACCTATGCCTATAGGCGAATGCCTTTTGGCCTTTGTAATGCTCCTGCAACATTCCAGCGGTGTATGATGAGTATCTTTTCTGAATTCATTGAGAATTGCATGGAGGTATTCATGGATGACTTTACCATTTATGTCGAGTCATTTGAATCTTGCTTACATTCACTCTCTTTGGTCCTTCAAAAGTGTGTCAAGTGCAACCTTGTGCTGAATTTTGAAAAATGTCACTTCATGGTTTCAAATGGGATTGTTCTAGGGCACATAATTTCTCAAGAGGGTATCCAAGTTGATCCAGCCAAAATTGACGTGATCCAATCACTTCCTGAACCCAAATCAGTTCGAGACATTCGGTCCTTCCTTGGTCATGCCGGTTTCTATCGGCGATTCATTCAGAACTTCAGCAAGATTTCCCTCCCACTCACTCGTTTACTTCAAAATGATGTCACATTCAATTTTGATGAGGCTTGCAAGAGAGCCTTCATTGAACTCAAATCTGCTCTCACATCTTCTCCAATAATCCAACCCCCAGATTGGTCCTTACCATTTGAATTGATGTGTGATGCTTCTGATAGGGCCATTGGGGCTGTTCTTGGTCAAAGAAGAGAAAACATTCCTCATGTCATCTTTTATGCCTCAAAAACATTGGACGAAACTCAATCACACTACACAGTGACTGAAAAAGAACTTTTAGCTGTGGTTTTTGCCTTGGATAAATTCCGGCCCTATCTCTTAGGTGCCAAAATCATCATCTTCACGGACCACTCAGCATTAAAGTTCTTACTTAAGAAAAGTGATTCCAAACCAAGGCTAATAAGATGGATTTTAAGGCTCCAAGAGTTTGACCTCGTGATAAAAGATAAACCTGGAAAAGAAAACCCTGTAGCTGATCACCTGAGTAGAATTTCTAATTCTTCTCATTCTGAAATAATTGATCCTGAATTTCCAATTGAACACCTCTCATCTCTCACTCCAA
This sequence comes from Viscum album, assembly GCA_963277665.1. Lineage (NCBI taxonomy): Eukaryota > Viridiplantae > Streptophyta > Magnoliopsida > Santalales > Viscaceae > Viscum > Viscum album. The sequence goes on along the minus strand of OY728119.1, from coordinate 760,691,705 downwards.
AGTTACCCTGGTCTTCCCCAATTGTCAATTACTTGGTTTCTGGTGTTTTCCCTGAATATTTTTCAAAAGAACAAAAAGAAAAGACGAGAAGTGATTGAAAGCATTATTTTTGGGAAGATAATAAACTTTGGAAAACTGGGGCTGACATGGTAATTAGGAGATGTGTTGATGAAACTGAACAATCCTCCATCTTGGAATTCTGCCACTCAATGCCTGGAGGTGGCCACTTTGGACCACAAAGGACTTCTCGAAAGGTCCTAGATTCTGGATTCTTTTGGCCTTCACTCTTCAAGGACTCACACGAGTTCTGTCAATCATGTCCCACTTGCCAAAAGTTTGGCACAACTTCCAAAAGAAACGAAATGCCTCAAAAGCCATTAATCTTCTGTGAGCTTTTCGATGTTTGGGGCATCGATTTCATGGGACCATTTCCCCCTTCCAATGGATTCTGATACATTCTTCTTGCGGTCGATTATGTTTCTAGGTGGGTCGAGGCCAAACCCACTAGGAAAGATGATGCTCAAACTGTGAGTGAGTTCCTCAAAACCCATATCTTCCATCGATTCGGAACACCACGTGCTTTGATAAGTGACTTAGGAACTCATTTCTGTAATAGAACCATGGAGTCACTTTTGAAAAAGAATGGGGTTGTACATAAAACATCCACTGCATATCACCCTCAAACAAATGGAATGGCTGAACTTTCTAACAGAGAAGTGAAAAGAGTGCTTGAATGAATTGTTAAGCCCACAAGAAAAGACTGGCCTGATAGACTTGGTGAAGCACTTTGGGCCTATCGAACAGCCTATAAGACACCCATTGGGATGTCTCCATTTAAGCTAGTTTTTGGTAAAGCCTGTCATTTACAAGTTGAAATCCAACATAAGTCATTTTGGGCTGTCAAAACTTGTAATTTTGATTGTGAAAAATCTGGTGAAGAAAGATTGTTGCAGTTGACTGAATTGGAGGAGCTTCGACTCGATTCGTATGAGAACTCCATTCTCTACAAAGAAAAGGCAAAGTCACTCCATGACAAGAACATTCTTCGAAAGGTATTTCATGAAGGTGAAAAGGTAATGCTCTTCAATTCTCGATTTCGACTTCACCCAGGTAAGCTTAATTCTCGTTGGGAAGGTCCTTTTGTTATTACTAACGTTTACCCATTTGGTGCAGTGCAAGTCCAAGACCCTTCTTCAAAAAGAACATTCACGATAAATGGACACCGGTTAAAGCATCACCATGAGAGGTCTCACAATCCAGGAACCACGTCGACTTCCATCGAAACCCCATCCACTTCAATAGAACCACCACTGGATGGAGACCCGCCAAATCCAAACCAGGGGGCACCTCTTTCCCTTTAACTCTCTCTCTCCTCAATCTCTCTTCCCTCTCTTCTTATCTCTATTTATTCTTCTTCCTCTCTCCCTCTCATTTTTTTTACAACATTCTTCCACAACCTTTTTTCTATTTTCTCTTTTGTGTGGATCTGTCATTAAAAATAAAAAAATTTAAAAAATAATAATTAAAAACAAATTAAAATTGAAAAAAAGGGGTGTCATAATTACTCATCATTCAATATTGAAATTTTGTCCAACCATTTTGGGGAGTCAAAAGGCTTGTTTTAAACTCAAATATATTGAATTTTTATCTCAAACTTGGGTAAACAATATTGTTTCAATAACAAACATTTTGAATGAACAATTTTTGGTGGAAAATGATTCTCCCCTACCGTGAGGAATAACATTAGCCTTCATGTCAAGGTCATCTATGGCCATCTTTTTCATTGTGTGTATTCACCACTGATTGTTAGTCTTGATTTTGTGGACCTTCGAGCTGAATTTCCATCTTTTGTGTGCATTAATATGATAGAGGCATTTTCTAAGCCACATGAGAATCAGAATAGCCAAATAGCCTCCCGTTACCCTTACATTGATCCTACTTTTGAAAGCCCCTTTGAGCCTATGAAAACCTTTATTTTGATAGCCACATTACAAGCCTAATACCTTGTCCCACCCAACATCTTCATGGATTTTCATTGTACAATTTATTGAAATTTAAGTGTGGGGGGAATAGACTTCATTTTTGGGCGTACTTTCATTGATTTCCAATGTGTCATCATATGCTTGAGGGCAAGCTTCCATTCAAGTGTGGGGGAGAGGTTGTAATTCTGTGAGCTTTGGGGTGTATATGTGTAATTGTCATTTGTACAAAAGTCATTGAAAAGTGTTCAAAAAAAAATGAAAAAAATTATATAAAAAAAAATGAAAAAAATAAAAAAAAGGGAATGGGTTGTGTCTTGGGTGGGTCAAAAATCATTCATCATCAACCTTTGTTCGTGTTATAAATTAGTTCCATGTGAAGATCAAGCATGGGTTGGGAGATGACTGTGAGACCTTTTTCAAGCACAACTTTCGAAAAAAAAGAGCAAAAAGAGAAAAAAAAAGAACAATTGAATCATCTTGTATTGTGCCATTATTGGAAGTATTCAATGTTGTACATATTCCATAATCTCAACCTATTCCATTTTATATCTCCCTCACTTTTCATTCATCACACATTCATGCCCTTGTAAATATGTGTTTCTATTTCCTTTCAAATCAAATTTCAAAAAAAAATGTGCATTGATTTTTCCATGTTGGTGTTTTTAACCCCTCTTTTCCTTTGGACATTATATACCTACCGTCCCATAGCCACTGAAAAACCCCTTAAAATACCTCTTGATTCTTGTACACATTAGATTTGGTAATGGAAGCTGAGAGCTCTTACAAACTCTTGATTTTCACTTTTTGTTGGTGAATGAGTGAACCTCCTAAAATACATTTTTATCATCTTGAGAGGAGTAAGTTTTGAGTGCCTACATTTTCTAATTCAAACCTTGAACATGAAAAAATGAATTGTTTCTGATGCATTATTGTGAACCAAATTTGTGATGGAATTCAATATGGATGAGTGAAATAGTCTAAACCTCCCCTGATTGGAGAAAACAAAATTTTAATATTTGTTGGTGAGTGAAAATGATTTTGTCATGTTTTTATATTTGTTGCACATGAGGACACGCGCAAATCTAAGTGTGGGGGAGTTGATGTTATTAATATTTTCATGACTTATTATATTCCCCCTTTACTTATTTTATATGAAATGTGCATAATTTGTGTGAAATATTAATGTTTTAATTTTAAGTATAATATTTGAGCATTTTTAGAAGTAGTCAAATTGAGTCAGTTTAATGTTTTAATTATAACTATCACTATACTGATCCAAATTGTGTGGTTCTTGTTTTGTAGGATTCTCCTTTCAATATACAACATTTCATTAGCAGTCACCATCATCCAATTCTTCCATTTGAAGGGTCATATGGTCCTCACAAACAAGACCAAAAAATCTGTGAACAAACTGGACCAGCCTTGAAGATTTATTTACTGGGCTCAATACAGATATCCAAAAACCTTAACTCTCCACCATAATTCGGGGGACACTACATGTCATCTTGGATAAAAATTTCATGGCCCAAATCCAAGTACAATGGGCCCAAATAAATCTTTGAAGTCCAGCCCACCATTCTGGCCAAGAATGAAAATCAGTATAGTATGCATGACATATCTCCTTATGTAATCATCCAAGAGAGCTGAGATTTTTCAGTGTGAAAGAGGAGAAGTAGGCGGCCTACTGTTTTGAAGAAACCATTCGTATTTGAAGGCATCTTAATATTCAAAAACCCTTTCACATTATGGACTTCAAAAATACTGGATTGAAATGGACAGTTTAAGTTTGTTTATGCAACCGGCCATAACTTTTTATCCTTACGTCCAAATGACTCCAACTTTTGAGAGTAGTCGTCCAACATTATTGTCTACAACTTTGAAGAAGGAGATATTTGAAGATTCGTCTGTATAAATTGCCAAATTGGCGATGAAAGTGGAGGGACAGATTGGGAATGCAAACAGTCCACTCCTTGGGCTATAAATACTCTCCCCTTCTCTCCTTGAGAGGGGTTGGCATTTCAGAAGAGAAGAGATCATATTGGCACGACCAAAGCTTTTACAAAGGCTTGGGAGGACCTGCCATACTCAAGTTTACACTTGAGAGACCTTTCCTCCTCTCTTTCTTTTCACTTACTTTTGTGTTCTTCATTTTTGTAATCTTGTAATTCTCTTTCTTTGTAATTCTGTTTTAATGCAAGTTACTTCTTCAATATCTCTTATTCTCTTCCACCTTCTGTATTTTAATATTAATGCTATTAAAATAGTTTAAATTCAGTTCAATCCCCTTCCCTTATTTAGCTTTCTCATTCAATCGAAATCTCGTTTTTAATTATCATTGTTCGTGTGTGTGTGTCGACGTACCACTCTTTTCTTATCCCTTTCTTTTTCTTCTCTTATTAATTTATAATCATAATCATTATAACCAGATTATTAATCACCCAAATGGCTGAGTAAATCTCTCATTGGGGTGAGTTATAATTTAGGTATGTTAAGTGATTGAGAGCTTCTGCTCGATGAATATTCTTTGAATTAACATTGTGTATGTTGGACTTAACATGTCATGGATTAATGACTTGTTTTGTTTAACATGTGGTTTCCATGGATTATTGGAACCATAAATACACAACCATAAATAAGATCTGATTGAGATTATAATCTTAAGTTAAGTTAAGTCTTGGTTTAAAGCCTTAACACTTAAGAATTCTAATCAACATCATCTTGTGACATGGGTGTTAATTTAAATGCAATATAAAGCAAAGCTCGAGGATATCACAAGCTTAACTAACCTAATGATGAACTCACCCCAATATTTATCAATTTGGTAAATCAAACATCATCCATAAATCATTTCAATTAATCTCTGCAAACAAACCCCCCTAATCAAAATACAATCAACTAAAAACAAACGACTACTACAAAGTATCATCGCCGAGGATTCGACCCGAGTGCTGCTATACACATTAGCAGAGCACCGGAACCTTGAACGGTCGATAGGCGACAATCGGCCGCACTTTCAAATGGCGCCGTTGCCAGGGATGGTGCTTTAAGTAGTCATTAGTTTCGGGTTATTGTCAAGAAAACACAAAAAAAAAAACAAATTTTAAAAAAAAATTGAAAAAAAACACAAAGAAAACCCCGTCTTCTCATAAAAATCATAAACTGAAAAAATACAAAGAAAAACCCGTCTTCCTCTTTCTTCCAAAATCTATCTGAATGCCCCGTAGCCTTCCAAACAATCCCTCAGATTTGTTTGACCCTGAAATTGAGCGAACACTTCACCAACTTAGGAGGAACATAAGAGATACTCAAATAATTCAAGGACCAATCCTCATCCAACCAGTTGAAATTGAAATGGCCAATCCTAGGGAACAAACCCTAAAAGAACTCGCTGCCCCTGATATGAATTACCAACCTCTTGGTATTCAATATCCAAACATTGAAGCTGACTTCGTACTCAAATCGGGTTTGATTCATCTTCTACCTCATTTTCACGGGCTAGCCGGTGAGGATCCACATCTTCACCTTAAAGAGTTCCAAGTAGTATGCTCTACCATGAAGCCTCAAGGGGTTTCTGAAGAACAAATCAAGCTTAGAGATTTCCCCTTTTCCCTAGCGGATTATGCCAAGTCTTGGCTCTACTACCTCCCACCTGGTTCCATAAACTCATGGGTTGACATGAAGAGACTTTTCCTTGAGAAGTTCTTTCCCGCTTCCCGGACAGCTTCTATCCGAAAGGAAATAAGCGGCATCCGTCAATTCCCTAATGAATCACTCCATGAGTATTGGGAGAGGTTCAAAAAGCTTGTGGCAACTTGTCCACACCATCAAATCCCTGACCAACTCCTGATCCAATACTTCTATGAGGGGTTATTGGCTATGGAGCGAACTCTCATTGATGCCGCAAGTGGCGGTGCTCTTGTTGACAAAACTCCTGCAGTTGGAAGAGATCTCATAAGTAACATGGCTGCAAACACGCAGCAATTCCATACTCGAGCACATGCTCAAGTGAAACAAGCCCAAGAGAATCAATCCATAGAGCCCAACAAGATGACTGAGTGGATGAGTGAACTTACAGGTCTTGTGCGTCAACTAGCGGTGGCTACCAAAGCCCCAACCTCATCTTCTCCACAGTCACTATTCCCTTGACCTATCAAGAATTGTGGAATCTACAACTCTCCATCTCATCCGACTGACACATGTCCACAACTTCAAGATGATCCATCTGATTTATCTAGTCCAATGGAGCTCAATGCGGCATATGCTCAGCAAAACTACAACCCTCAACAATCAGGTCAGTTTGTTAGAAACTTCAACCAACCCCACTCTGAGCCCTTCTCTTCTACCTTTAACCCACCTCTGAGGTATGGTAATCCCATTTCTCATCCTCCTCAGTTCCCTCATCAAAACCCAAACCAGTTTCAATATAGTCAAGGTGTTGGTAACTTCCAACAACCTTATCCTTTTGTTCCTCAACCCCAAAGGAACAATCCTCCTCCTGGATTCCACTATCCTAACGAGCCTTCCCAATTCCCCACCCAATACAATCGCTTTCCCAAGAACCAAAACCAAGGCCAACCCAATTTGGGACAAGCCTCTTCTTCTAAACAACCATGGGAAAGTGCTGTAGAGGATCTTGCTTCCTTCACCCGTTCTAGCCTAAAGAACATTGAAACCCAAATAGGTCAACTTGCATCCCACCTTAGCCAGCAACAACCATCCAATTCATCCCAACTCCCAGCTCAACCATTACCCAACCCCAAGGGTAATGTAAGTGCAATTGCACTTAGATCAGGAAAGAAACTTGCTATGCCTCAAGATAAATCCTCAAACCCCCCTTTCGATGTTGATCTAGAAAATGAAAAGAACAAAAATCTGGAAAAGGAACTTGAATCCACTCCTTCACCTCCTTCCATTCCTCTAAGGAACCCAATTCCTTTTCCTCAAGCCATCTCCAAGCCTAAGAAGTCCTTTGAACCTGATCCTGAAATGCTTGACAGGTTTAGACGTGTTGAAGTGAACATCCCCCTATTAGATGCCATCAAAAAATCCCTAAGTATTCCAAGTTTCTTAAGGAATTGTGCACCCATAAGAGGCAACTTAGGAACATTGAAAATGTTTCAACTCAATAGTCCATTCCCATGAAGTGCAAAGATCCAGGGACCTTCACGGTTCCATGTCAAATAGGGAGTTCCAACTTTGATGATGCACTCATAGACCTAGGAGCCTCAATTAATGTCATGCCCAAATCCATTTTCTCCAACCTTGGTCTAGGTCCCTTGCACCCAACGGGTATTTTCATTCAATTAGCCAATCGAAGCACTGCCAGTCCTGAGGGGATAATTGAGGATGTTCTTGTTCGGGTCAATGATCTTATCTTCCCAGCTGATTTCTATGTCCTTGACATGGAAGGTGAGACGACTTCTTCTCGATCTCCACTAATTCTAGGAAGACCATTCCTCATGACTGTGAGAACCAAGATTGATGTCCATTCAGGCATCTTATCCATGGAATTCGGTGACCAACTGGTCAAGTTCAATATTTTCCAAGCCATGCGATACCCATCTGAGGATCACTCTGCATTCTCAATCCATGCTTTTGAGGACACTTCTAAGATTCAATCGAACCCCAATCCACCATGTTCTTCATGTTCTAATGATAAAGGATCTTGTGAAATCTGCACCATGATTAACAAAGTCATAAATGGTGAAGTTGATGTGGACCTTTCATTCATAGACTCCATCAATCTAGAGGAACTTGAAAACTCTCTTGAATCCCACATCAACTCTGATCTCTACTGCTCCACCTTGGACAGTGTTGAGGAAAATGATCCAAACTCATCTGGAATCCCTTATCCTACTCCTAACATGTCTAGCTCTCAAATCAAGGCTGAAACTGATCTAAAACCACTTCCTTCACACATCAAGTATGCATTCCTTTTCCATGATCCCTCCTACCCTGTCATTATCTCTGCTTCACTTTCTGAAACTGAGGAGTCCCAACTTGTTCAAGTGTTAGAGGAAAACAAAAATGCCTTAGGTTGGACCCTAGAGGATATTCCAGGAATCAACCCTGCCCTTTTTATGAATCACATCCATCTAGAGGAATCATCCAAACCAATTAGGCAACCTCAAAGAAGACTCAATCCACTCATACTTGAGGTAGTTAGGGAAGAGATTACCAAGCTTCTTCAAGCTGGTATTATCTACCCAATTTCTGATAGTGAATGGGTTAGTCCAATTCAAGTCGTTCCTAAGAAGGGCGGGATAACAGTTGTCACAAATGAACATGGAGAAGTAGTTACAACTCGAGTGAAAAACAAATGGCGTGTGTGCATCGATTATCGCAAATTGAATGCTGAAACACGAAAAGATCACTACCCACTTCCTTTCCTTGACCAAATGCTTGAGAGATTGGCCGGAAAGTCACACTATTGCTTTCTTGATGGTTACACCGGCTACTTCCAAATTCCAATTGCACCTCAAGACCAAGAAAAGACCACATTCACTTGCCCCTTTGGAACCTATGCCTATAGGTGAATGCCTTTTGGCCTTTGTAATGCTCCTGAAACATTCCAGCGGTGTATGATGAGTATCTTTTCTGAATTCATTGAGAATTGCATGGAGGTATTCATGGATGACTTTACCATTTATGGCGAGTCATTTGAATCTTGCTTACATTCACTCTCTTTGGTCCTTCAAAAGTGTGTCAAGTGCAACCTTGTGCTGAATTTTGAAAAATGTCACTTCATGGTTTCAAATGGGATTGTTCTAGGGCACATAATTTCTCAAGAGGGTATCCAAGTTGATCCAGCCAAAATTGAGGTGATCCAATCACTTCCTGAACCCAAATCAGTTCGAGACATTCGGTCCTTCCTTGGTCATGCCGGTTTCTATCGGCGATTCATTCAGAACTTCAGCAAGATTTCCCTCCCACTCACTCGTTTACTTCAAAATGATGTCACATTCAATTTTGATGAGGCTTGCAAGAGATCCTTCATTGAACTCAAATCTGCTCTCACATCTTCTCCAATAATCCAACCCCCAGATTGGTCCTTACCATTTGAATTGATGTGTGATGCTTCTGATAGGGCCATTGGGGCTGTTCTTGGTCAAAGAAGAGAAAACATTCCTCATGTCATCTTTTATGCCTCAAAAACATTGGACGAAACTCAATCACACTACACTGTGACTGAAAAAGAACTTTTAGCTGTGGTTTTTGCCTTGGATAAATTCCGACCCTATCTCTTAGGTGCCAAAATCATCATCTTCACGGACCACTCAGCATTAAAGTTCTTACTTAAGAAAAGTGATTCCAAACCAAGGATAATAAGATGGATTTTAATGCTCCAAGAGTTTGACCTCGTGATAAAAGATAAACCTGGAAAAGAAAACCCTGTAGCTGATCACCTGAGTAGAATTTCTAATTCTTCTCATTCTGAAATAATTGATCCTGAATTTCCAATTGAACACCTCTCATCTCTCACTCCAAAGTTACCCTGGTCTGCCCCAATTGTCAATTACTTGGTTTCTGGTGTTTTCCCTGAATATTTTTCAAAAGAACAAAAAGAAAAGACGAGAAGTGATTCAAAGAATTATTTTTGGGAAGATAATAAACTTTGGAAAACTGGGGCTGACATGGTAATTAGGAGATGTGTTGATGAAACTGAACAATCCTCCATCTTGGAATTCTGCCACTCAATGCCTAGAGGTGGCCACTTTGGACCACAAAGGACTTCTCGAAAGGTCCTAGATTCTGGATTCTTTTGGCCTTCACTCTTCAAGGACTCACACGAGTTCTGTCAATCATGTCCCACTTGCCAAAAGTTTGGCACAACTTCCAAAAGAAACGAAATGCCTCAAAATCCATTAATCTTCTGTGAGCTTTTCGATGTTTGGGGCATCGATTTCATGGGACCATTTCCCCCTTCCAATGGATTCTCATACATTCTTCTTGCGGTCGATTATGTTTCTAGGTGGGTAGAGGCCAAACCCACTAGGAAAGATGATGCTCAAACTGTGAGTGAGTTCCTCAAAACCCATATCTTCCATCGATTTGGAACACCACGTGCTTTGATAAGTGACTTAGGAACTCATTTCTGTAATAGAACCATGGAGTCACTTTTGAAAAAGAATGGGGTTGTACATAAAACATCCACTGCATATCACCCTCAAACAAATGGAATGGCTGAACTTTCTAACAGAGAAGTGAAAAGAGTGCTTGAAAGAATTGTTAAGCCCACAAGAAAAGACTGGCCCGATAGACTTGGTGAAGCACTTTGGACCTATCGAACAGCCTATAAGACACCCATTGGGATGTCTCCATTTAGGCTAGTTTTTTGGTAAAGCCTGTCATTTACCAGTTGAAATCCAACATAAGTCATTTTGGGCTGTCAAAACTTGTAATTTTGATTGTGAAAAATCTGGTGAAGAAAGATTGTTGCAGTTGACTGAATTGGAGGAGCTTCGACTCGATTCGTATGAGAACTCCATTCTCTACAAAGAAAAGGCAAAGTCACTCCATGACAAGAACATTCTTCGAAAGGTATTTCATGAAGGTGAAAAGGTAATGCTCTTCAATTCTCGATTTCGACTTCACCCAGGTAAGCTTAATTCTCGTTGGGAAGGTCCTTTTGTTATTACTAACGTTTACCCATTTGGTGCAGTGCAAGTCCAAGACCCTTCTTCAAAAAGAACATTCACGATAAATGGACACCGGTTAAAGCATCACCATGAGAGGTCTCACAATCCAGGAACCACGTCGACTTCCATCGAAACCCCATCCACTTCAATAGAACCACCACTGGATGGAGACCCGCCAAATCCAAACCAGGGGGCACCTCTTTCCCTTTAACTCTCTCTCTCCTCAATCTCTCTTCCCTCTCTTCTTATCTCTATTTATTCTTCTTCCTCTCTCCCTCTCATTTTTTTTACAACATTCTTCCACAACCTTTTTTCTATTTTCTCTTTTGTGTGGATCTGTCATTAAAAATAAAAAAATTTAAAAAAAATAATTAAAAACAAATTAAAATTGAAAAAAAGGGGTGTCATAATTACTCATCATTCAATATTGAAATTTTGTCCAACCATTTTGGGGAGTCAAAAGGCTTGTTTTAAACTCAAATATATTGAATTTTTATCTCAAACTTGGGTAAACAATATTGTTTCAATAACAAACATTTTGAATGAACAATTTTTGGTGGAAAATGATTCTCCCCTACCGTGAGGAATAACATTAGCCTTCATGCCAAGGTCATCTATGGCCATCTTTTTCATTGTGTGTATTCACCACTGATTTTTAGTCTTGATTTTGTGGACCTTCGAGCTGAATTTCCATCTTTTGTGTGCATTAATATGATAGAGGCATTTTCTAAGCCACATGAGAATCAGAATATCCAAATAGCCTCCCGTTACCCTTACATTGATCCTACTTTTGAAAGCCCCTTTTAGCCTATGAAAACCTTTATTTTGATAGCCACATTACAAGCCTAATACCTTGTCCCACCCAACATCTTCATGGATTTTCATTGTACAATTTATTGAAATTTAAGTGTGGGGGGAATAGACTTCATTTTTGGGCGTACTTTCATTGATTTCCAATGTGTCATCATATGCTTGAGGGAAAGCTTCCATTCAAGTGTGGGGGAGAGGTTGTAATTCTGTGAGCTTTGGGGTGTATATGTGTAATTGTCATTTGTACAAAAGTCATTGAAAATTGTTCAAAAAAAATGAAAAAAATTATATAAAAAAAAATGAAAAAAATAAAAAAAAAGGGAATGGGTTGTGTCTTGGGTGGGTCAAAAATCATTCATCATCAACCTTTGTTCGTGTTATAAATTAGTTCCATGTGAAGATCAAGCATGGGTTGGGAGATGACTGTGAGACCTGTTTCAAGCACAACTTTCGAAAAAAAAGAGCAAAAAGAGAAAAAAAAAGAACACTTGAATCATCTTGTATTGTGCCATTATTGGAAGTCTTCCATGTTGTACATATTCCATAATCTCAACCTATTCCATTTTCTATCTCCCTCACTTTTCATTCATCACACATTCATGCCCTTGTAAATATGTGTTTCTATTTCCTTTCAAATCAAATTTCAAAAAAAATGTGCATTGATTTTTCCATGTTGGTGTTTTTAACCCCTCTTTTCCTTTGGACATTATATACCTACCGTCCCATAGCCACTGAAAAACCCCTTAAAAGACCTCTTGATTCTTGTACACATTAGATTTGGGAATGGAAGCTGAGAGCTCTTACAAACTCTTGATTTTCACTTTTTGTTGGTGAATGAGTGAACCTCCTAAAATACATTTTTATCATCTTGAGAGGAGTAAGTTTTGAGTGCCTACATTTTCTAATTCAAACCTTGAACATGAAAAAATGAATTGTTTCTGATGCATTATTGTGAACCAAATTTGTGATGGAATTCAATATGGATGAGTGAAATAGTCTAAACCTCCCCTGATTGGAGAAAACAAAATTTTAATATTTGTTGGTGAGTGAAAATGATTTTGTCATGTTTTTATATTTGTTGCACATGAGGACACGCGCAAATCTAAGTGTGGGGGAGTTGATGTTATTAATATTTTCATGACTTATTATATTTCCCCTTTACTTATTTTATATGAAATGTGCATAATTTGTGTGAAATATTAATGTTTTAATTTTAAGTATAATATTTGAGCATTTTTAGAAGTAGTCAAATTGAGTCAGTTTAATGTTTTAATTATAACTATCACTATACTGATCCAAATTGTGTGGTTCTTGTTTTTTAGGATTCTCCTCTCAATATACAACATTTAATTAGAAGTCACCATGATCCAATTCTTCCATTTGAAGGGTCATATGGTCCTCACAAACAAGACCAAAGAATCTGTGAACAAACTGGACCAGCCTTGAAGATTTATTTACTGGGCTCAATACAGATATCCAAAAACCTTAACTCTCCATCATAATTCTGGGGACACTACATGTCATCTTGGATAAAAATTTCATGGCCCAAATCCAAGTACAATGGGCCCAAATAAATCTTTGAAGTCCAGCCCACCATTCTGGCCAAGAATGAAAATCAGTATAGTATGCATGACATATCTCCTGATGTAATCATCCAAGAGAGATGAGATTTTGCAGTGTGAAAGAGGAGATGTAGGAGGCCGACGTTTTGGAAGAAACCATTCGGATTTGAAGGCATCTTAATATTCAAAAACCCTTTCACATTATGGACTTCAAAAATACTGGATTGAAATGGACAGTTTAAGTTTGTTTATGAAACCGGCCATAACGTTTTATCCTTACGTCCAAATGACTCCACATTTTGCGAGTAGTCGGCCAACATTATTGTCTACAACTTTGAAGAAGGATATATTTGAGGATTAGTCTGTCTAAATTTCCAAATTGGCGATGAAAGTGGAGGGACAGATTGGGAATGCAAACAGTCCACTCCTTGGGCTATAAATACTCTCCCCTTCTCTCCTTGAGAGGGGTTGGCATTTCAGAAGAGAGGAGATCATATTGGCACGACAAAAGCTTTTCCAAAGGCTTGGGAGGGCCTGCCATACTCAATTTTACACTTCAGAGACCTTTCCTCCTCTCTTTCTTTTCACTTACTTTTGTGTTCTTCATTTTTGTAATCTTGTAATTCTCTTTCTTTGTAATTCTGTTTTAATGCAAGTTACTTCTTCAATATCTCTTATTCTCTTCCACCTTCTGTATTTTAATATTAATGTTCTTAAAATAGTTTAAATTCAGTTCAATCCCCTTCCCTTATTTAGCTTTCTCATTCAATCGAAAGCTCGTTTTTAATTATCATCATCGTTCGTGTGTGTGTGTCGACGTACCACTCTTTTCTTATCCCTTTCTTTTTCTTCTCTTATTAATTTATAATCATAATCATTATAACCAGATTATTAATCACCCAAATGGCTGAGTAAATCTCTCATTGGGGTGAGTTATAATTTAGGTATGTTAAGTGATTGAGAGCTTCTGCTCGATGAATATTCTTTGAATTAACATTGTCTATGTTGGACTTAACATGTCATGGATTAATGACTTGTTTTGTTTAACATGTGGTTTCCATGGATTATTGGAACCATAAATACACAACCATAAATAAGATCTGATTGAGATTATAACCTTAAGTTAAGTTAAGTCTTGGTTTAAAGCCTTAACACTTAAGAATTCTAATCAACATCATCTTGTGACATGGGTGTTAATTTAAATGCAATATAAAGCAAAGCTCGAGGATATCACAAGCTTAACTAACCTAATGATGAACTCACCCCAATATTTATCAATTTGGTAAATCAAACATCATCCATAAATCATTTCAATTAAGCTCTGCAAACAAACCCCCCTAATCAAAATACAATCAACTAAAAACAAACGACTACTACAAAGTATCATCGCCGAGGATTCGACCCGAGTGCTGCTATACACATTAGCAGAGCACCGGAACCTTGAACGGTCGATAGGCGACAATCGGCCGCACTTTCAGAAAATTTCGACATTATAAATTCAAATATAATTTTTATTTAATCAAATTAAATTTAAAAATGTGTCTAATGTTTTTTATTATTAAAATCTGCTCATTTGAGAAACCTGAATTTCTATACATAAAGGGACTACCAAAATTTATATCTTTCATTGCCAATATGTTTTATTTTTATAAAACCATTATAAAAAATATATTATAAGTATTTATTAATATTAATATCACTATGTTTAATGTATATTTTATAACTATATCATTTTTAAAAATATATATAATAAAATGATGCGTTTTAGAAACTCGAGGTTGCGAGTAACATACACCAAGCCGGTGTTGCGGGTAGCACAAGCCAAGTATGTATTGATTGTGGTGAAATACAAGTAGGTATTACATGTAGCACAATCCCTATTGGTATTTCATGTAGTGAAATCCAAGTCAGTATTGGGTGTAGTAGAAGGTAACTTGGTATTGTGTGTGCTGTATTCCTTGTCGGTATTGTGTGTAGTGAAATCCAAGATGGTATTATGTGTAGCTCAAAACAAGTTAGTATTTCATGTAGCAAGAAACAATTCGTTGTTTTGAGACCTCTCATGTTGGGGTTTTCAAATAGTTTGAAGTATCATCTTCTCTCGGTGGATTCTTTGTACAATAATAGCTACTATTCCACTAATAGCATGGCACCATTTGAGACTTTATATATGAAATCCTACATGTTATCACTTTTATAGACCAATCCCGGTGATATAACCCTCATGGTACCATATTTGGTGAAAGATATTATAGAGAATTTTCATATCATCTAGAAGCATATGAGTACTACACAAAGACATCATAAATACTATGCTGAAAAATGATAGTTACCTATATAGTTTGAGAAGGGAGACCTTGTGTTTATGAAGGTCCCACATCAATGTGTATTATGAATATTTTTTTATGTTGGAAAAGTATATCTAAGATTAAATGGCCATTTCTAGATACTAAGCATAGTCAGCGAGGTCGTGTGGAGCTTGGATCTGCCACTTTAGTTGGACCAGGTACACGATGTCTCCCACATATCACAGATAGAGAGATATGTGCATGACCCTTCACATGTTATCGACTAGGGTGATAAGAACATCACAGATGTAGATACCTTTTACGAGTACATAATGGATATTGAGGATAGGCACGAGAATGGACTCTATGGGTGATTGATTCCTTTGGTTAATGTCTAGTGGCAGCATGTGAATCATTTGGAGAGCAGTTAAGAGTGGAATATTCGGATGTGACATCAATACCCACATATTTTTGAGTAGTTATTGTTTATATTTGGGATGAAAATACATATAGTAAGGATAATTTAATGTCTTTGTTTTTTTTTTACATTTAAGTATTTATAATATATCTTTCAATATTTTTAGAACAATTCACTAATAGATTTTGTGGCCTCATAATCCCATAATATATATTTGAAAAATATTAAATATCTTAATATCTTTTCTATGTAGTTTTCCTTCAATAGTTTAAAATATACTCAAATAATTATCATAATTAAAATCAATGTCCACTTTTGAATCTGAAATTCATGATTTATCTTAGATTTGAAATAATATATGTCGGTGGCGGGTATTTATAAAAGAGTTATCATAGGAGAAAATAATAATATAAATTAATTTATTTAGTTATTTATATGTTACAACCCACGATTAATATATAAATTCCCTATTATGGGTAGGTCTAAAAGTTAGTTTCATACAACTAGAGACTTAGAGAGGATATTTTTGAGATGCATTAGTGAGTGTCATCAGAGCATTGGATCAAATCATTATCATAAGGATTGCCAACAACATCATAGATAAAATCTCTCACCCTCGACTACAATGTAATATTGTTCATTATTAGCGAATGATATGAACATAGGGTTGGATGTATTTTATGGGTATGTATCCCTATTATATTATCCTATGATGAAAAATAATCAATCAATTTATGGATTTATTCATTGACCGATTGTATTGAGAGCATGTGATTATATTTTTGGGATAAGGTATTTATATTATTGTTTAATTTATACCTCTTCATTCATCATTCTAAAAGAATAAAATAAAGGCCAACAAAAAAAATATATGAGGTCCATTCATCATTTCTATTTTCATTTCATCACATGTTTTTCATTTTTTCATCACTAGTGTTTATTTTGGATGGTTGTTCGATAAATACCTAGTAATAAATCATTAGACACCAACTTATTAGAGTAACGGATTGATACCACGGATCCAAGTTCATGGAGGCAGTAGGTTTGAGCTTCGATGTAAGTGATAATGGATTATTATTCTATTAGATTTATTTATGTGAGTTTCTAAATGCGGCGATATATTGGCACTACATAACCATTTCCCAAACCAATCGAATGGTCAGATTCGGGAGAGAGATGACATCAAGACTCATCTATACCAAATCCATGAACATTTCCAAGGATTAGGGCTAGAATATAGGTCACATGTGTGGTTAATGATACATGATTCTGATCTATGGTTTTTTTTGAAAATCTTTATTTACGTGACATTTAATACTTAAATACATGTCGTGTGGGGCCCTGAATACAGTTTTTGGGCTTCCATAGAGAAGAAAAGTATAACACATGGTGTAACACAAGTCACACACCATGTGACCTATACTTGTAAGCTTAATATGTATCCTAGATAATACACGCCCATAGATATAGCTAGGTACATGAACCATGGTAGAGTACATCGTCTCCGCCTTGTACATGGAAACAGCCAGGTGTGCATGACAAGGGAAGAGTTACACTGGAATGGACATGGGAAGTTTTGAGATTATAATTACATTCCATGTAACCTACTTACATGCTATGAAATTATGTAATGATTACTTGGATACCTTGTTCCCCTTATCATGGACTAGCTTTCTAAATGGTGTGCTCATACAAACCATCATTGTAAGTGTATAATATGAAATTATGTTCCATGCATAGGATTTTGATTCTTTTTAATGTATTATTTTTTGATATAGATATGTGAATCCCTCCCTATAGATGATATGGGTTTCTCTATCATCTCTTTCCATATATGGGGTTCTCATAATCGGTGCAAACAAAGTTTCTTAATAATTGATCCCCTATATAGATGGTGAATCCAGAATGGGTTGCTTGTATACCCCATGGACTATGGTATGATCCCCATTTGTGTATTGATCTCATCATACATCTATCATGTAATTTATTATAGTGATACATGATGATTATTAAATATCAGATAGAATCTATTAGTGTTATCAGACTCATAAAGTGAGTTTTCTAGGGTGACTGTGGTTACAAACTCTCATACAGAATCTTAGAATCGAAATGTGGTTTTTACATTACCTTGATATATATTTTCTACTACGATTATATGTAGATATTTTACTGTATGTATCTTGATCTGATTGAAATACTCTTGTGATGATATGAAAACTCTTTATGATTTATTTTTAGTGCTTTTGTGGTTTTTGTAAGCTTACATGGTGGTAGAGAAGAACATATGGGCCTCACATTTTATGCAAGACCTTACATTCCCTCATTTTTCCATATTACCAATTAGGAAATTCTTCCATTATTATTCCATTACCTATATAAATTTATTTTTAAAAGAAAATATGGGACTCTATCTAATTTTAGTCCCTAATCATACCCTCTTCTATGTTGTTTATATTGTGCATAATGAAATGGAAAGGGCCACTAATCCGTAATTCTGACAACAACTATTTCTAAGAATCTTCAACCTAGTAGTTCTTGTCACATGCCGTTGAACATCATGGAATAAAATCCATTTCAAATTTTTCTAAACTACATAGAATACTTCCTAGAAGTAAATCTTAATAGGGAACATTATTTGGTCATGGTTTCATAATTTTAAAAGGAACATCATTGTTCCTTATCAAATAACCTTAAACTGTATGACATTTTCTATAATATGAGAATAAAAAATATGGATTTTGATCCCATTCATATAAATTTGTTAGAATCCCATCATATGGGTCTAATCCCAAATCCTTGATACCTAAAACAAACCTAGATAGTGACAATTTTTCGAACACCAAATAACATTTCATTAAAGAATAGCTTAATCAATCACCATTGAATGAAATATAGATGGACTCTAATTCATATATATGTTCACATTGTACCATGGTCTTGATTTATTTTTTTAGGTAGGTGACCAATATTAATATTATTAAAATAAATGATTCCCAAAAATATTATTAAATAATAATAGAGACCCAGAATAGGAATCAAAACCCCTGGATGGATAATCCAACCTCCCATTTTTTACCAATGCTTAACCCATGGTTATTCTAGTATATCACAATGAATCCCTACCTTTGTAAGGTAGTTCTACACCGATAATGTGTTAAACACACATTTTCATGACCTTTAAAATGCTCAAACCATTCTTTAATAACCTTTTATCAATATTAAAAACTTAATTACATAATAATTTGAATCCTCATAAACCATGCGTTTCTATTGATATGGAGTTTATTCGTTCCCATTTTCACCCTAATAGTGCTTTTATGGAATAATCTCCCACATTTGGTTGGAATTTATCCTTGGCATGATTTTTCCATCTTCTAATTTTCAAATTGAAATATCTAATTTTATGATTTAAATATTCCATAATCTAAATATATAATTTTATTCAAATATAATTGATGTTACAAAAAAATTCATCATACATATTCTCAAAATGATATTTTGATATCTTGTTCATATGACAACTTTATATCTGGTTGTGCATTTTCTATGAAGAATTATATTCCATTATTCATGTCACTAATTTTATAATCATTCACAAACAATGTTTCACTTGATTCATCTTGTAACATGATATGTAGTCACTTAGGATATATATATCTTAAACCCACTATAAATCATCATTAATTTCTTCATTTTCAATATTCCACAATATAAAAACCTGGTCAAATTTTGGACTAGAGTGTTCCATTAACAACATAAATATCTTATTCCCATAGTCTACACTTTGTTCCTTTATTGTTTGGATCACTATTAACCTTTTATTTCAACTATAGCCAATTTTATCTATTTCAAAAATTGGATACCTCAACATGGTAGTGATATTTGTGCCACATATTCATCCTATTAACTATAAGAATGTTTCATTATAAGGATAAGTACCACTAACCCCATATTCCCCTAATAAAAAATTATTTGAACCCATCACATGAATCCGTTCAATGTTCTTAAACATTGTGTTTATTTCATTACATCACATTGTTACTCAAACACTATATAATATAATTTATGTCATTTCATTCGTCTTTTCATTTTTTTAGAGCACTCATGGAACTAAACCCCATTTATTTTTTCATATCACATGCTATACTCATGGTCCATGAACCATAAAATTAATGACTATGAATACCTCTAGGAGTTTTATTGTATTATAATTTGGATCTCATTAATGTTGGGTTATTTATATTCCCTTGCAATTAAACAACCAAATTTTTTTGTCATAGTTCTTTCAACATAAACACAAACAGCACTGTCCCAAATTATAATAACTTAAACTACCCAAGGAATGATACATGTTACTTACCTATAGAAAATCTAAAAACTGGAATCCTATGAATAATTCTTGTAGTCGTTCTATAGGTATAAACCCTATATTACCTGGGAAAAAATCGATCACCTTAAAGTAAAATGTTATAAAAAATTACAGGTAGAAAACACATAAAGAGTATCTTGATTAAAATAGAATTTCTAAGAAAAAATCATTTCCCCATCCATGGATTAAAATAATTTCATGGTGAAGACAAATATATATATATCTTATTGGTACCAAAAAATGTCTCTATAAAACATTAATAGATGATAACTAGATCCATTAATAGAGGGAAAAGTTAAGTCACCCTTCTATCACTCACAATTAGTGATTTATTTGATTTATGATAACTAAACGAAGGTGTAATCTCATGGATGTTAATCACTTTTGGGCATTTAAATCCTTTTCTAAAAATAACATTTCATTATTCTAATTATGTTGAGTCATTAATTCTTAAATATTCAATGGAGAAATGATGGTTTTTGGTGATGGTAACATTATTTTTATATCTTCTACTCCAACATTCATATGTGATTATGAGTCTAGGAGGAGGATTCATCTCATATCTAAATGTATTAACCTTTTATTATCATTAAGTTAAATGTAGAAACATATTTTACCTACTTATATACGTCTAGGTGTGCATATCAAGAGGGAAAATGTCTTACTATCATTTTCCTCATGATCTCACCATGATTTATAGTGATGATATCTGTAATTCCATAAATGTCCCTCTTATATTCAAATGATGGAGTATAATTTAAATACCTATGAATAATTGAAAAAAATAATTAAGTTAATTATTTAGAGTATGGATTTACATTATCCATGTTGAGACACTGTTCAGATACGCTTAGTTATTATGATATCTATCTTTGTGAGTTTTACATAATATCATAAAATATTAGTCAAGGTAATGTATGTGATAAGAAAAATTCACAAGTTGGAGATGAAATAATTTAGTATTCATTAATTAAAGAGGAAAATACAATCATATTCATGGAGAATCTACCAAAAATAATTCAAAATTGAATCAGAACACAATATTTATAATCATGTATAATAATAATTATATCAAATATTTGAGTTTGATCCTTATCTTATTTCATTCACCAATATAATTATGAAATCTATCTAACATTGTATCATCTAACTTCTCTACTAATGATATCTCATCGGTCTTATTATAAGAAACCTCTTAAAAATTTTATACCTCATCCACAATATTTTTATGTTCCTTTATTTTCTCTATTATTTAATCCAAATACAATAAAATTCACATCAACAGGACATCCCTATGGGTAAAAAAATCACTATCTTAACCACCATCTTATAAAGTCAGTGTTTCCATTGTAGTTTCATATCCATATGATACAAAGGGAGAATAGTATAATCATTCATCATTAGATATATTTAGGCATTACTAGGTTACCCTTATTGATCAAAAACATCATCATTGTGTTTCAGATAACTCTATAATATAAACTATCATACACTAGAGTGGTGAAAATATATTAATTCTGGTGTAGTTGATGGAGTATATCCTTAATGGGTGACTCATGGATCAGCATCCCGATATCCTACCACACCATCTATCTCACAGAATACCATAGTTATAATAACTATTTGTTTGATCTAGACCCCACAATGGTGACAATTATATAAGTCAGAATCAATTTACTTAATGTTAACAAGAACATAACATTTTCCCTCTTCTAATTCATTTATGACAAGGATACTAGATTATCAACTCAATCAGTATGATACTCAATGTTTTCTCCTATAACATCACCTCCCTTTTAAATTACTGATTCATCATATGACTCAATGGGAATACAATATAATTCCTTCACATCCTCTCTCACTACAACAATAGTTTAAGAGAGGGATATGATCACCCTTCCCATTTAAAACTTTACATATGTAGTGATTAGTGTGTTTATAATGAAAGAATTTTCCTCAATATCCATGTATACGTTTTTTGGATAAAATTGATGCAATGTCAAATGATATGGGGAATAAATCCTCATGAACCCTCCTCATTCCCTCTTCAACCTATCAAAGCCTCATTAATTTATCATTGATTAAAATTAAGATATCTTTAAACATATTACAATATCTTATTAATAAATCTAAATATAAATAGATAAGACTACCTTCCTAATTACTAAGGATACTCGTCCAATAATTCCATGATAGCTTATCTAATATAATTTTTGTATTATATTTCATCTTTAATATCACTATTGTCAAGGACACTATACTTTTAACTCAAAAATCACTATCAATAACATGGAACTTATCATCAATATCTATAATTTTATCTTGGTAAACTAGACCTCCCCCCAATAGTTCGTGGAGGTGTAATGACAACTAGAATCATTGTTGTGTACTTCTACTCAAGAAACTCCTCATTATTTCTACTCCATGCATAAGGCACTAAAGTAAGAGAAAATGGTCAAAGTCTAAAACAATAGTTTTCTAGATGTTCTAATTGAAGATGGGGATCCAACATGCCAATGAGGGTTTATTACTCAATAGTGTAAACTCATATAATTCATAATATAGTCTATTATTATATGTATTTCTCACCAAGAAGTGAGAGTCAATAGTCCAAATGAATGATATATCCAAATTTGAATAAGAGGAAGTGGGAATGGTTTTAAAATGTTACCACATTCATTAATCTGGAAGTTATTATATAATATCTCATCACTTTTTTGATGTCCCTCTAGGGACGGAAGGTTATGTTTCTTCTCTATTGGGATAGATGGTCCTGACACTAGTAAATTATATAGTGGGTCGTATCCGTCTAATTATGTTATCTTCTATTTTATAGGAAAAAAAACTCCCTATTTTAGGGTGTCCAACCCTACAAAAATACCTATTGGAGTTACACCCATAGAATATTTAGGGGAATTAATTGTTTCATCAATCTCCTCTAACCACTATAAAATATCTGGATACACTTGAATTTTTTGGATGTATTTTGAATATTGAAGAAAATATTTCTATAGTATCTTCATACTATGCCATTGGGGTCAAGGGTTTCATAAAACTATACATAAATTTATTTGTTGGTGATTTATCTAATATTTCTATCAGAAAACATCTACCAAATGATCTTGGTGGTTTGGAATCTATCCAAAAATATATGAAGTGAAAGTTCTAACTTAATAATATATAGGAAAACCTTCAGTAGATAATTTTCAAGAGTCATTTCATTGAGAGGTTTCACATTACCAATCCATGGGATTCACATGCCATGTTGAATCAGACCCTATAGATCATTTTACTTCTCATAAAATGATCATCAAATAAAAAATTAAAGGTCACGATATACAAAAAAACTCATAGAGGAATTATTACCATTAATCTATGGATACATTACTATGATACAAAATTCTAGTCAAGACATATCTTTAAAATTATAGATTGACCACCTTGTTTAAGGATTGGGATGCATCAGAACTTTAATAATGAGATGTTAGGAGGATTGAGGGTGGAGTTGGATTAGATTATTTGTCATTTTCACCATCACATTATCCATTTAAGGATTTCATGTCTCACATATACCCTTATTCAAGGAATTTGTCATTAATACCCCATAGAAATTATAAAATAACTTCTTGTGAGGATAATATTAAACCCAAACATTAACACACTTTGAAGTCAGCCTGATACATATTTTTTAGGGGGAAAATTTGATATTGTCAACATTTTCCTCCCAAATCATCACCAGTTAATGTTAACATTCAAAATATAGGATGTAAATCCATTATATTATCCAAAAATAGTTACAAAAACTTTTTCTTTATGCAAATAATTTGAAAATAAAACCAGTGGGGTTTATAGACCTCACAGGTCATGTCGTGGTTGACTCATGCAGATAAAATTTTATAAGGAATTTCAATTATAAAGGACCATTTATCATATCCCATGGTATAATAATCTATGGGTATTCTTATTGAGACTGCGTCATATATAAAAAGTTTAACTATAAGTATTTACCTAGAGTCTTAGTTATTTTTATTTCATCCATCATTAATGTCATAAAGTCGTAGACTAGAAGAATATATAGATTAAATATTAAACTCATAATATCATTGGATTTATGAAAATTATTTTCATAAAAGGTTTTTTTATCTAGATATATAACACATTTAAGAACCAAGATATATAAAATGGATACTCCCCTTGGTAAATGTGATGGAGGCATTCGTATATATTCCCTATAATTAAAACTGCTATATTAATTGGACACATGTTCACATTTCCTAACCTCATGACCATATCCAATGCTCATAGCTTCATCCACATGTATGAATAAAAAAATATAAGTATGTTCCCATTTAGAAAAAAAAAGTTAATAATTCATCATATAGGAATCTAGTAATTCTTTCCATATTGAATCTATAATCCAATTGTTCTTACTAAACTCGCCCTAGATTAGGCTTAAATGTACATGGGTTTTTTCTAATCAATATATTGGGGAACACCATGGGTCAATGAGAAGCTAGTATAATATCATGATTAACTAGAAATATTCCTATCCACTTCTCAAATTTAATGTTAGTAGAAGGAAATGGATCTTTCATTGTTACTCTCTATGATTATTTCATTAATTATTCATCCTATGGTTAAATTCTCTTAGAAACTCTCCAAAATTCCCTAGGAGGGAGGAATTCATAAAAAAAAATAAAAATGTATTACTTCTCTACAAGGCTTCTACATATCCAAAAAATTAGTCTCCTCATCTCTATGGATGAAATAAAATGTATATATTTGAGAGAACCATCAATTGAGAATATCTATGGTGGTTTCTACAACATTATAGGAGATTGTCTATGATTATAATACAACTTGATATCCCAATTATGTTAAATAACCTAAGAGGGGTTGAATCAGGGTATGATATATTATAATAACTCCCCTTTCAGATCTAGTTTCATATTTAAACAAAACATTATTCTCTACATTTCCTGTATAAATGTATCAACAGAATTGAAATAATCCATGAGACACAAAACTTTTTCATGGTTCACCATAAAATAGTGATGTGCCAATGTACTAAATCTACTAAGTCTCACTAAAAAATTATAAGGTACGGGGATGATCACTTATAGATCCAAGATCACTAGCTTTGCAATGTTTAGGGTTAGCTCACTACTTTCCCAAGGTCTACACCATATGTCTTTTTCAATGGATCATTACTGATGGAAGGGATCATCATCTTCTTAATTATTTTCTCACTAAACTGGAAGGTATACACACATAGCTTATGGACATTTAGGTCCCTTCATTTTCATGAACACACACATCCTCAGTTGTAGATAGTTTCTCTATTGAATTCATACTCTCATCCTATTTATGAATACAAATTTTATATAAATCTATTGGGAAATATCTTTTATAACACTTTTATAATGATCAACACCTTCATAAAGATATCTTCTTTCATGAATCCCTAATAGAATAATCAAATCACACTTCTTTTATGAATCTATATTATCCTTCAAAAATAACACAGCATTCACGATATTTTCTTCCTTCTCAAATATCACCTCTTTCATGAATCTCACATAGACTTCGCAAAGATCCCAACTTTTGGTCGGGTTTTAATATCTTTCATGAACTCCCATAATTTTTCAATGCTCATGATTTTCAGATGGATTTTATATACTTCATGAATTCCCTTCCTTTGCAAACATTTTCGCAACAACCACCTTTGTGAACCACCTTCACAAATTTAGAGCCTTAATATCTTTATTAAGTCTCGTTGCATTTCTGAAGCGATAGAGGCTTATTTATAAGATTTTTTATAGATTTTAGAATCTTCCATTCATGCCATCACCATTTCTTGATTCTCTTTAATTTCATTCACCATGCTCCCTATCTTGTAAAGTACCCTGGGAATTTTCCAGTCGCAATTCTTGTCATTGTCATGGAGATCACTATCAAAACATTTAGGCCTTCTCAAAACACCCTTCATGAATCCCATTATTCCTTAAACTCATGAATTTTTCATATTTTCATATTCCATTAAAGGAAATCCATATTTCAAAATGCTAGTTATCCTAAAAATTTTGGACCCCAAAATTTTTTCAAACACTGAGAAATGGCGTCACTTTGTGAAACCTATTTTTTGTTACCTATTATAGGGAATCCATTGATTTTTCATGGATTTTTTTCAATATTTTTAGTCAAAATTCCGATTGAAGCCACAACATAACTTGGAAAACATCTTTTAAAAAAACTAAATCTACCAAAAAATGCTTTAATGTTACCTTGAAATATTTTTTTCCAAACAATCTCCCCATTTGCGTCTGTCAAAAACTCTCCACATTTTGATACCTCAAAAAGATTATTCCATTTTATACTAACTTTTGCTTCTTTTGATTTAGATAGCGATCAAATATTTACTGAAAACATACTATAATCCCACATGAGCCATGATTAGCATGAGAAAACATTTTATAAATCAATATTATTCAAAGAATCACTATATTTTAAAACCACTCAACATATTTCATCATGAACATCATATTTCATTATATATAACCTTTGATTGATCACATTTATCATTTTAATGTTTAAAACTTCATTTACATTACTACTCCCCCTGTAATTTTCTCCCCATGTCCTGATTAATAAATTTTCTCACATTATACGACTAAATTACTTTCCCCTTTGTCAAAAACCTGAAGTCCACTCCTTTAATGTCTGAAACTGGGTAAATAACAAAGATCAGCACAATAGGTAAGACCATAAAATAGCACGAGTAGAGGGGGTCCCAAATCCACACATTTTCAAGTGTGGGGAGTCAACTAAACTCCCATAGCATGTCGATGTCTTTCAAATTCTTCTTTAGTTAAGTCCTTTTTTAGAATTTTTAGAACTTACTATTATATAGGCACAAACTCCAACTTAACTAGCCCATGCTTGACCTTCTCTATAATAAAATGAAACTTGATTTAAATTTTATTTTTTCCTTGTGTGTCGGAAAATATTTTTATTAATATTTATAGAACTTTAATTATCATAGTTTATTCTAATCATAGACATCACTTCAACTCTCATATCATCCAACTTCTAATTCATCGATAAAAACTGAGTGAAAACTTGAGTAGACTGAATATACTCAGCTTCTACGGTACTCAATGAAATGAAATATTCATTATAATTTTATAGTAAATTCACATTCCACCAAGATAGAATTCACCACTTGGAATAGTTTTCACATCATCTACTGATCTTGCCTAATTTGCACCCGTATACCCCCCAATAACTCTTGCTGAGATTTTCCATTATATAACAGATTGAAATCCACCATGCTGTTGATATATTTAATTATTCATTTCATTGTGATCAAGTGTCTTTCCATGGTATTTCTTTGATACCAAGTTATATGTAATGTGAAAAAAATATCAACTCTTGTCACTATCAAGTACAAAATACTACCAATGATTTTCCTATATTCTATGAAATTAACTGCAACTCCATTATCATCCTTTTATAGTTTCACCTAGGTAGCCACTAGAGTCTTCATCTCCTTGGAATTATTCACTCCAAATATTCATAAAACCTCCTTGGTATATATATATATATTGAGATCTTAATGTGACATGATTTCCTTATGTTACCTGTAAACCAAGGAAAAACAGCAATTCTCCAATCATTGAAATTTCAAATTCACGTTTCATGAATCTTGAGAACTAAGTGAAATATGCTTCACATAACACACCAAATATTATTTCATTGATATATACCAGCACCATCATCCTTTTATTTTAATCATTATTACTATATTGAATACCAATATTCTTAAAAAATTGATCTAGCCTTGAATATCATGATCTTAGTACTTTCTTCAACCCGTATAGAGCCTTCTCTTTCCAAAAAAACATTATTACCATATTTATGAATTAGAAAACCATCTTCATTCTCTATATAAACTTCTTCTTCCAGAACCCATTCAGAAATTATGACTTAACATCCATATGGAAAACATTGAACTTTCTTTAATCCACCATTTCCAATAATAATCTAAATGTACCTAGCCTTGAAATAGTGGAAAATGTTTCATCAACATCAATACCCTCTATTTGGGTGTACCCTTTTCACACTAGTTGTTATTTGTTTCGAATAACTGCACCATCTTCATTCATATTGTTGTGAAATACCCAATTAGTCTCGATGACATTATTATCTATTAGCACTGAAACAATATCCCATTTCAGGTTATTATGAATTTGGTGAATCTCTTCATTCATATCATGGACCTAGTTTTAATCTCGAGCTACTTCCTCAAAACATTTAGTCTCTACCTATGATAAGAACACTAATTTCTGTAGATTCTTCATCTTTCTTGTCTATACTAGTATTGTCTGATCACTGATTATGTTTTGTCTATTAATTTCATCTCTTCTCTTATGTCATTTTGTAGATACTAGTTTGTGATCATCATTATCATTATCTTAATCTTCCTCTAAATTATCCTCTATAACTGAAACATCCCCTGATCTTGTTGTCTTTTCATCACTATACTCCTAATATTGAACATGCATTCACTAAATATTCTTCTCATTATCAACTGTAGTTAAATGAGGGCTTCAAAACCCTCTCCTATTCTCTTATTAAAGAATTCTTATTCATTTATTTTCATTTAATAGAAAATAAATATCCATCCATCTCCACATGATTTAAACATCCTGTGTTTCTCATTATTAAGAATGAAACACTTAATTCTAAATACTTGAGAGTGCTTCAACATTGGATTCTTTCCATTCCATAGATCATATTAGGACCTCTCTTATTTATGAAAAATAAACACTCAATTTTATGTGTAGACTAATTTCATCATTACTTCCAAAACATCACTGGATGTTCTTTCTCAATGAGCATCGTTCTAGCCATGTAGTTGATAATTCTAAATATTCTCTCAACTACCCCATTCTCCTATGGAGTTATTACTTATAAATATTGTTTCCTTATCACATGTTTCTTGGTATAATCCATCACTTGGATATTTTTTAAATGTTTTCCTTTATCTATTTGTATCTTTTTAATTCTTTTACCCAACATATTTTCAACTTCTCATTAATAAATTGTTTTGAAACTGAACACCTTAGATTAGTGGGTGATGATTGAAATCCGTGACATTCTTTAAAAATCATCAATTAAGAGAACATTGTATCTCTTCCCATCAATAGATCATGGTGAAATAGGTCTACACACATCAATATACACCAACTCAAGAAATTATGTTGACCATTTCTCTTTTCCTTATATATCATTCAAATGATATTCCCTTGTTTTCCAGCTTCACACATATGAGTATGATCACATGATAATATAGGTAAGTCTCGAGCAGCATCATATTTTACAATATCATCCAATAAAATTTGGATCAATTTAGTTAGTAATTTATTCCATAACTTTTTTTCTTTTCCTTTGGTCAAAAATCACATATCTTCTTCTCCACTTATATGGTAGATATTAATTTTCATATGATTTAGCTAAATAATAGTTGAACCATATTATTCCATGATAAAAACTAATTCTTGGAAAAGATTATGGCATGTCCTACATTTCATAGTTGACTAACACTAAGAATTTTGTGACTCAAGCCTTTAATAAATAAGTATCATCACATCTCATGTCTCTTCTCCCAAACTTGGCTTTTCCAAATCCATCAATCTTCATGCCATCATCATTTCCAAATCAGACGATACCTTCTTTATCATACCTGATTATGGTCCCAAAATCCTAATTTCCTATCATATGAGAGGTACATTCACTATAAATTATCCATATTATAGTGTGATCTTATGCATTAAAAGGAATATTTTCTACCAGTGCATGTACATCTCTATTTTTTTTACCATGTTTTTAATTCATACCCGGTACAAATTGATGATCTCGACCTATATCAAAGAATAATGGATCGGCTTCATCTTACAACACTAAAAACTGATTTTTCAATTTCATCTCATTTGATGATACATTGAATTCCTTATTATGACCACATTCATTATTCTTCTAAACTTTTCTCTTTATTTTCGATGAGCAATATCTTTCCATGTACCTTAATCCTTCACACCTAGAACAGAGACCATCAAATGTTGTTCTAAAATAGTTTGTTTTATAAATATTCTTATATTGTCTTTATTCCATTTGATACCACTTAGATATGGAACAAATATTTTGGGATTTTCCCATATTTCTACAACAATAACATATCATGAATTTTTAATTCTTGTGTTTCAATACTAAACTACTGATTCCCTCTTAGATTTATGGAATATTATGGTTATAATTAATACCCAAATAAATATTAATCCTCACAGTGGGAGCTTGTGGTCTAACTTCAAACATTACTGATTTGAATTTGTGATCAAGCCCTATACTATCTGTATCATTCTGATCAATCATTTTCCTTTACTTTAACTCATTTTTTTGTTTCGTTGGAACTCTAAATTATTTTTTTACCTCTTTGGTTGCCTTTGTATCTAGCTTCTCAAATTTCAAGAGTTTCTCCTTATCATTCACATTCCTTTGCATACAGATAGCTTCCTCTTCAAGCTCTTAGAAACATTTGATTTGATCATTTCCAGTATTAGTAAAACTATTGATTTTTATTTTCTTTTCTTCAATTTTTTTTACTCATCAACCTTTTCTGAGTTATCTGTAACTTAATATCTAATTTTTCAATTTATTCAGTCATCTCATACTTATCTTCTTCCTGCTACTGCATATAAATTTTGTAATCATAACCCACTTTGTTTTATTTATTTGTTTTGGATCCTCTAACATATATTTCCTTATAAAGAACCTAAATTTCTATGTAATTTTTTTTAATTATATGGGAATTTTACGAGTCCAAGAAAATCAATGGCGCGTGATTCCGAGGCCTGGTGTGCTGAGAAATAATTTCGGAACTTTTTTTGTGTACGTTCAGTAAATGTGCGAGCGGGTTTTTGTAACTTTTAAACCAGATCACAGAATTTAAATCTGAGGGCACCATTGAACTCAAAACGCCGATCTTCGCTTCATGAGACCTTCACCTCGACCGTAGTAGGTCGAGGGTAGATGTTAGTTTTTTACATTTTCAAGGAAGAAGAAAAATAAAATTATTTATCATTTTTATTTTTATTTTGAAACCTCTCTATTTGAGTTATGGACGTGGGGACCACCCAAACTAAAAACCCCAAATTTGAATTCAATGGTGGGGACCACCCAACAATTTAACATCCCCTTTAATGGGAGATAACTCTTGGACTTCCTCCATTTTAATTATTCCAACTCCATTTTTTCCAACGCAATACATTTAATTATGAAACTCCATTAATGCCAACTTAATTTAATTAAATTTTTTCTTAAACTTATTTTCAATATGTTGTATCTTGGTGGAATTGGGGGAAGGGTTGGAAAAGGTAGGATCTTGGGATAATTGTGGAGAAACTCTTCCTCTAATGAAGAATGTTCCCTAGAATTGAAGAACAAGGACGACACTTGATCCCAGATCGGAGGCATCACGCAGAAGCGACGAACGCCGACATCACCATCCCCAATGACCTCATCTTCTTCAATCTCTCAACACCTCCAACGAACGCCAAGGTAGGGTTTGTTATATGTATACTACCATTACCCCGTTCTCGACATTCATCATAATTTAAGAATAAACAAGACGCTTACTACCGCTCTAATGCGGAGGCTATGGGCTAAATGAACATGGCTCGTCCCCTCTGCAAATATTGTGGTTCTTTCCATGTTCTTCGCGATAGAGGAGGATGGTGACCGACACTGGTGGGACTCAGGAATGGAAGCCACCAACATGGTCAACCGCGACAAAGGAAGTAGTGAGACTATGCCATCGAAGAAGATTCATGGCCTGCTGTTGCGGCAGAGCAAGGGCGGCGACCGGCAGCAGCTGGCCGCATAAAGGGGCGGCTGTGTGCGTCCATACTGCCTGACGGAGAAGAACCCCGGTCTTGTGCAGTAGCGGTGAGGCAAGGCATGGCTAGCTCGACGCCATCCGTCAAGGATGGAACGACGTAAGGTCGCGCCGCGCAAAGGAGGGAGGCTGGCTGCCTGGCCATCCACGTGCCGAGCAGACCCACGGGCCACCACCGCGGAGGGGCAGTGCACGACATGCCATAGGGAGGAGAAGGGGCTAGCCGAGTTGGACCGAGCAGGACCCGCGATAGGTTCGGCGTGCTGCATGGTGATCGAATGGCTTCAGTCATTTAGTGATTGAGGCGGGGGTGCACGACTCCCCCCCTCCACTCGCATGCGGCCAGGTCGGGCCAACCAGTGCGGGTCGGGCTATCTAGCACAAGCCAGGGTGCACTGCGGGGGCCTGGCTGGACCTAGCAGGTCAGGCCAGACCCAGCATCCGGGCTGGACCCAGTGGTTCGGGTCGACTCGAACCAGGTCGGGTCGACCCAGGTCGAGTTGGACCAGACCCAAACCAACTTCAACCCATTTTTTCACTTTTGGCCATAACTTTGGCACCGGGAGTCTGTTTGACGAAATGTCAATGGTGCCAAAAACATTGGAATGAGATGGTCCTTTTGGTATACCCCACTTGAGATTTGAATAAAGTTGGGGTACAGTCAGGTTGGATCGAGCACGAATCCAACCAGGCCCTCGGGACTAAAAGGATAATAACTTACAAACCGAGCATCTGTTTGACGCAACATCTATTGCATTAAGACCCCTATGACATGGTGGTCCTTTGGGATAATTTTTAGTGGGACTTCATAGTAGTTATAGTATCAACCGGTGTCTTGAGAAGCGGGCCCTCTCAAAGATAAGTGAGCTTAGTGCGGCAACCCTGTAACTGAATGTAACATGAGAAAGTGATTCTTTGTGGGTCTATGCTCGAGGATCCCATATGGATATTCTCTAGGAATCCATATGGTACTACTCTAGGATCCTATGTGGGTCTGTTGTACTAGGATCCTATGTGGGTATGATGATGTACTAGGATCCTGTGTGGGTCTTATATACTAGGATCCTGTGTGGATCTGATGATGTACTAGGATCCTATGTGGGTCTATTGTACTAGAATCCTATGTGGGTCTGATGATGTACTAGGATCATGTGTAGGTATGTTTTACTAGGATCATGTGTGGGTCTGATGATGTACTAGGATCCTATGTGTGGGTCTGATGATGTGGTAGGATCCTACGTGGGTATGACTCTTAATAGAGTAAGATGATTCAGTAGTTACATCTAATCATCTATACTTTTTTACTTAGTTATACGTGATATGAGTTGAGTCCTTACCTTTGTGGTGATACCATTGTGGTATTCTTCTGTGTGGCGTACCTGTGTGGTACTTTCCTTCATGGTGATACCATGGAGGTATTCTTCTGTATGGTGAACATGTGTGGTAATTACCTTCATGGTATTCCTTCCTTTGTGGAACAATTGAGCTTTGGGATTTTGAGTTAGACCTTGTGTTTCGTCGTGAATGATATGGATATATTTGATAACTTAGGTATATGTATGGGAATATACTTAAGTAGAGTTATCAGATGATTTCATGCTTTGTGGTTTATCCTTTGTGGAATTGTGAGACCTTGAGGGTCTTGGGGTACCTACTGAGTATCGTTATACTCACCCCTGCATGGGCCTTGCTCGTACCTTGTTGTGTTTGATGTAGATGACAGATAGCACTGACTGAGGATGAGAGTACCAGGACTGGAGGTTGCTCAGAGGTGGACTTAGATGAGGCATACCATAAAGACAATCGTTCGAGAGTTGTACTTAACCTTCAGTTAGGATCCTTGGTGGGTGTTCAGAGGAGTTGTTCAGTTTACTTGTACCTCTCAGTTTTACTTGTATCTCCCGGTTTTACTTGTACATTCCATTATTCTTGTAATTTATAGTTGATCTTGTATTCTGGCCCCTTTTTTTAAACACTTCTTTTTTACTATACAGTTTACATATTTTCATATATTGTTGTGTTCTTGTTTGTGTGTATTTACAGGATATAAAGGTAATGCATTCCCAGTTTTAGGGAATACACCTTTTGGTTCTAGTCTCTAGCCCCTAGCCTATGGATGGAGGGCTTAGGGTAGTCATGGCATGGGCCCCGGGGGATGGGTCGTGACAAAATGGTTTCAAAGGAGTTGGTTCTACCATAGACTATTGGACTTTGAAATTTTAACAGAAAAAGTGTTAAGTGTAGTGAGTGTGGTTATCAGTTTAAGGAATCCAGTATTGGTGTGGTGGACAATGTATCCATACACCAGGACCCTGACTTCTGATTTCTGACTTAGTGCATGAAAACACTGATTGTGTGTGTGTTTTGAAAAGTTTTCTGGTAAAACTCTTGAGTCAGATCACCAGGTATAACTTATTGAACGTGGAACACCTGTTTTTTTTTCAGGATGCCTCCACGCAGACAGCCAGCTAGGGTTCCAGGTCTAGTACGCATAGATAGCCCATCGAGCGATGAGGCCTCGGTGTAGAGCCCACTTCCAGTAGAGGCACCAGCAGTACCATTACCCATTCTCCATTGACACCACCAGCCCTAACAGCTGAGAGTGCACACCTATTGAGCGCGTTGAATGAGTTCCAGGGATAGAGGCCGCCCAGGTTCAGGGATGAGATGGACCCACAGGTGGCTGAGGATTGGTTGGAGGCCGTAGTGGGAGTTGTATGACTGGTAGGGATACCAGCTGATCTCATGGTGATCCTTGCCTCCAAATTTCTATAGGCAGTAGCAGACAGATGGTGGAGCTTGATTCTCTAGGTTCACGATGAGGTGACACTCGTCTGGACAGACTTTGAGAGTCAGTTTTGTGCAGAGATTATCCCAGAGACCCTTTTTTCAGTGCTTATTCATGAGATTATTCATTTGTAGGAGGGTTGCATAACTATGGCTTAGTACTCAGTGAGGTTCACCAACCTCTCACGCTACTCCACTAATATCGTGTGGGACCCATTATTTAGGTCTCGGAACATTGAGCAGGGACATAGGTGGGAGATCAGGGATTCAATGATTTCTCTTAACATATCGATGCAGGAGGGGGTGTTAGAACGAGCCCTCTTAGTGGATAGTTTTATTTTTGAGTAGTCACTAGCAGTGAGACCCACCATCGGACATCACGTAGAAGATTCTTCTACGACTTGCAGCAGACAGATTTCATAGAGGTCTAAGGGGACCAGACCTACAAGTGGATGACTACAAGATTCCAGGTCGGTTGTGTGGGGTACCGAAGATAGAGCAAGTCATACGATGAATAGGCAGTGTTACACATGTTGTGGGTAGGGTCACATGGCTCGTGACTTTTCAACCCGCCATATAGATGATCAGCAGACAGTCAAGGGGCTTCCCAAGCAGAGACAGAGGTTCGATCGAGGAGGTCCACAACGAGCTGGAAGTTGTGGCAGAGGAGCTGGCCGTGCAGCTGGCGGTGGGTGACGATTCGAGATGTTACTGCCACCACCACTAAGTGGTCCACCCCGACCACAGGGAGCAGGTGGATAGGGGCGAGCTCATCTCTAGGTAGCTGAGGCCTATGACCATGGCACTCTGGAGATGATACAAGGTATGATATGTGTCTACTCCACCTTAGCTGTAGTACTTATAGACACAGGTGCCAGTCATTCTTTTATTACCACTTCCCTCGTTCGGAACTCGGAGATTTTGATGAAGTCGTTGGCTCGATCCTTACGGTTAGAGACTCTTACGAGAGAGGATTTGATGATTAAACACTGGTGTCGGTAGTGTGAACTTACTCTAGGAGGAGAGATCTTCAGTTGGGATCTCCTAGTAGCGGCGTCGAGGTCATATGACATCATCTTGGGTATGGACTGGTTATCTATAGTCCATGCCCAGATTGATTGTATTAGGCACAAAGTGCAGTGTGTCTGCATAGATGGAACCAGGTTTACCTTCAATGGCGAGAAGTGATCCATTTTAGCATATGATGGACTTACCCAAAGGAGGGTGCAGCCGATTACGCATTAGTTGGTAGCCTTACCATCAGAACGGTTGAAGTGGAGAGTCTGAGTTATCCTGTAGTGGTGGACTAGTACGCGAATGTCTTCCCTAATGATGTTTCAGGTCTACCTCATCATAGATAGCTGGAATTTTACATTGACATATACCCCAGTATGGCACCGATATCTACACCAGCATATCGGATGGCTCCTATGGAGCTTCATGAGCTGCAGGTACAGATGGAGGACTTACAGGGGAAGGGGTTCATCCGGCCCAGTGTTTATCCTTGGGTAGCCCCGATTTTGTTTATCAAGAAGGTGGATGGGATCTTGAGACTTTGTTTCAACTATAGGCGCCTGAACCAAGTTACTGTGAAGAACA
This sequence comes from Viscum album, assembly GCA_963277665.1. Lineage (NCBI taxonomy): Eukaryota > Viridiplantae > Streptophyta > Magnoliopsida > Santalales > Viscaceae > Viscum > Viscum album. Next base: position 760,655,298 of record OY728119.1, on the reverse strand, counting down.
AGTACCCACTATCGAGGATTGACGACCTCTTTGATCAGCTGAAGGGAGTATGGTGGTTCTTGAAGATAGACCTAAGATTAGGTTATCACCAACTCAACATACGAGATGAGGATGTGCAGAAGATATCTTTCAGATGTCGGTATGGACATTATGAGTTTTTGTTCATCTTGTTCAGCATGAACAACGCTCCAGCAGTGTTCATGGGACTCATGAACAAGATCTTTGAGTCATACCTTGATCTCTTTGTAGTAGTCTTCATCGATGACATTCTGATCTACTCGGCTACTGAGAAGGAGCATGCATATCATTTGTAGATAGTTTTGGACAAACAATAAGAGCACCGAATTTATGGTAATCTCTTGAAGTTCCAGTTCTGGATCTAAGAGGTTCACTTTTTAGGACATGTTATCTTGGAGGCTGGATTTGTGGTGTATCTAGTGAAGATTGAGGCGGTACTTCCTTGGGAGCCACCCAGAAGTGTGACAGAGGTATGAAGTTTCCTGGATTTGGTTAGATACTACCAGATATTTGTGCCAGATTTTTCCAGAGTTGTAGCACCTATATCAGTATTGAAGAAGAAGGTACGACCCTTCATGTGTTCAGAGAGACTCCAGAGGAGTTTTCAGGAGCTGAGGTAGAGGCTGACTAGTACCCCTATCTTGAGGCTATCGGAGGAGGGAATTTGGTACGTAGTTTACTGCGATGCATCAGGGATAGGAATCAGATGTGTCCTTATGTAGTAGAAAGAAGTGATCACATATGGTTCTCGACAGCTAAGATATCATGAGAAGAACTATGCTACTCGTGACCTGGAGTTAGCAAAAGTGGTCTTCACCTTGAAGATGTAGAGACATTACTTGATAGGAAAACATTTTACAGTCTACTCTGATCACAAGAGTCTCATGTATATCTTCTCTCAGAAGGACTGAACCTGAGACAGTGGCGTTGTCTTGAGTTTCTCTAGGACTATGACTTCGAGATAGTGTATCTTCATGGGAAGGAAAATTTTGTAGTAGAAGCACTCAGCATGAGATCTAGTATACAGCTTCTAGGTGAGGCGATAGAGAAGTTGTCCGCTTTGCTGATATCCTTTGTCGATCAAGATAGAGCATTTTCTCTTCAGTCTCTTACAGTCACTCCACCAATTCTTCAGTGAGTTAGGGAGGTGTAACGTGGGGACACTGACTGCAATGCTCGACATGCTCATATATCCACAGGACAGGCACCTGATAGATTTTCTGAATGTGGGGATCACGTCATCCTCTTCAGAGGACGTACCATGGTACCAGTGTCACTTCAGGAGGAATTGTTAAGGGAGTTCCACACATCCCCTCTAACGGTACATCCAGATGGGGTGAAGATGTACCAGGACCTCCGACGATAGTAATGGTGGCTGAGAATGAATAAAGCAGTAGAAGAGTTTGTCTCCCAGTGCCTCACTTTTCAGCAAGTGAAGGCAGAGAATCAGGTACCAGGGGGCTTATTTCAGCCTTTAGAGGTCCTAGAGTGGGAGTGGGATGGGATATCTATAGACTTCATGAAATGAATTCCACAAACATCCAAGTGTTATGATTATATATTGGTGATCGTCGACCGACTCACCATATCAGCCCACATCCTACAGTTCAGAGAGTAGAGTTCAGTAGAGAGATTAGGACACCTCTATGTGCAGAAGATTGTGCGGCTACATAGAGTAACCTCAACGATTGTCTCTGATCGTGATGCACATTTTACTTCCCGGCTATAGAAGGGGTTTTATGAGGATTTTAGGATGCATCTTCGTTTGAGCACCACCTTCCATCCTCAAACGGATGGCCAGACTGAGTGGACCATTCAGACCCTCAAGGACATGTTGTGTTCTTGTGTCCTTGACTTTAATCACAGTTGGGAATATCACTTGCCATTTCTTGAATTTTCATACAACAATAGTTGTCACTCCACCATTAGTATGGAACCTTTCGAGGCATTGTACGGCTGACCTTACAGGTATCCTTTGTGTTGGACTGACCAAGGGAAGTCAGCACTAGTAGGACCAGAGATGGTACGGGCTACCACGGAGAAGATGAAGATCATCTAGGAGTGGATGATGACTGCACAGAGCAGGAAGAAGTCTTATGCTGACAGAATATATAGACCTCTGGAGTTCGAGGATGGCGGCCATGTATTTCTATGGGTCTCGCCTCGACAAGGTTTATGGAGATTTGACTGGGGCGGCAAGTTATATCTGAGGTTCATTGGGCCCTCTCAAGTCCTCACCAGAGTTGGCGAGGTGGCTTAATGCCTAGCACTTCCACCTCAGTTATACTGGGTGCATGACTTTTTCCACATATCTCAGCTGAGGATATACATGCATGACCCATCACACATCATCAACCACAGAGAGCTGGGAATCAGCGATGGGGTGATGTTTATGGAGGTTCTAGTGGAGATTGAGGACCGACAAGAGTGGGTCCTTCATGGGCGGTCGATACCATTGGTGCGTGTACGTTGGCATCACGAGAACCTCCAGGAGATCACATGGGAGAGGAAAGCTCAGATACGTGCACAACACCTCCACTTGTTTCTATAGTTTGAGTTGTGGATTTTAGGGACGCAGAGCCCTGAGGTGGGGAGAATGTAAAGACCTAGAATTTTCATGTAAATGTTTTTTAATTATATGGAAAATTTATGAGTCCGTGAATATTGATGGTGCGTGATTCCGAGGCCCGGTGTGCCTAGAAATAATTTCTGAACTTTTGTTTTAGGTACATTCAGTAAACGTCCGAGCAGGTTTTTGTAACTTTTGAACATGTGCTAGGAATTGAAATCTGAGGGCACCATTGAAATTTTAGTGCCAATATTCACTTAAAGAGACCTTCACCTCGACCATAGTAGGTCGATGGTAGAATTTAGTTTTTCACATTTTTGTGGAAGAAGAAAAAAAATATTTACAATTTTATTTTTCTTTTGAAACCTCTCTATTTGAGTTATGGAGGTGGGGACCACCAGAACTAAAAACCCCCAATTTTAATTCAATGGTGGGGACCACCCTACCCTAGAATATCCTTTTTAATGGGAGATAACTCTTGGACTTCCTCCACTTTAATTATGCCAACTCTATTTTTTCCTATGCAATTCATTTAATTATGCAACTCCATTTGTGCCAACATAATTTAATTAAATTATTTCTTAAACATATTTTCAATAAGTTGTCTCTTGGTGGACTAATTATTCTTGAATAAAATTAGTATAAACATGTACAAAGGATTTCAAAAAGGTTTGTATGCATGATATTTTGCAGACTTTATGAACTCTTCTACTCCATCTTTTTACTCTTTTGTCATACAATATAAATTCATACATTCTTTATTCATATCCATCCTATTTGATTCAGTAATATTAACATTTAACAAAATAAATACAAAAAATATGTTCAATTGAACTCTCTCCCAAAAAATATGTTCAATTGTACTAGAAAGATAATTGAGGGGTTTTTTATTCAATTACAATGATTTTAAATTTTGTTGAGGTTCATTAATAAAATAAAAATTATTCCATATTATTTATTTAAGACATTATTTATATTATAATCATGCTTTATTTATGTTAAAACATTTATAAAGGGATCATTTTTTAGGTAATAAAGGTTAATCATTGGTAAGTTCATGGGTAGATACTTTTATAGAGATAAACATCATTCATGATATGTATATATATATATATCAAAATACATGTCCAAAAAATAGGATTTATTTTAGATTATTTTATGTGTTTTTGTGATATTTCATTTTCATGTAGGCTAATGAAGGATATTGTATGACAATGAAAATGTTTTATTTCAATATCCCACTATAATGGAAATCACATAAAAATCCCCAAACTACTATAATCGAATCAAGTACACCCCGAAGAAAATAATAATCAACTCAAACCACTCAAGAGTTTCCAACTTCCTGAATTTATATATATGACCAAACTAATACATAACTTGAGGAGGATCTTTATCATGATGGAAAAGGAAGGACGATAACTCAATAATCTAGTAGTTGAAAAATATAATTCCCCCACAAATCCTTTCAGATATTGGGAAAATAAAATCACTAGAAAAAATATATTAAAATAATAAGAGAATTTTCTCTAGGTTAGATCCTCATAATTTACTTTCTACCCAATATCAAGACTGTCGGTTCTGGGTACAACAAAAGTGTGGTTGGGCCAGGTTCCAAATTTATGTTTTTCTATATTCAATGAAAAATCTAGGATCAATATAGTTATGAACACCAGTATCCACTGAATTGAATCGAGGATTTATAAAAAGAATAGAAACCTAAAACCAAGAGAGGGGATCAACATATTTTTTTTGAAAATTAATTTAATTAAATTAAATAAATACCTCCAAGGTGATTCTTTCTTCATTTATGTGTTTGGACATAGATCTATATGTGTACAATCATTTAGTTGTAGAATCCATGTGTAGGATTTAACTATTGGTGATCCACACATGTTCTATGTATCTTCAAACATCACCGAAGGAGTCTTTGGGTGCAAGCATGGAATATCCTTATGCTTGCGATGTCCACCTTCAATCGCCTTGTGAACCTCTGGAAAAGAATTCTCCTTGATCCAGTGGAGGAGGATCACTCTCGTTCTCTAAATCATTCTTATAGAGGAAAGAACTCTATAGGCTTTAAATGATTTCTCCAAATTGTTGTGGACACCCAATTGGATATCTCTCGCTTTCCCCAAGATAATGAGAAAATAATAATATAATCGGAAATTTAATTTACTAGGTAATAATAAATAATTATAACAAGTGATGTTTCATATTTTATTATTCCATGTGAAACACCCTTGTCAAATAATAATAATAGTACTATTATTTCCATGACATGTGATTAACATGAAAGCAATATTTAAATATTATTTAATCAAATAATATTTAATATTATTTCCCATCAGAACCTTAACTCAGTCCACCAATCCTATACCATATTATTGAACCATAAATAATGACTTTTTATTAAATATCACCTCATTTTTCTCTATTAAATATATAAATATTATATTCACTAAATAGAAAATAAATATTTATTAATTATTCCTCCCACACTATATTCTCTCAAATAACTAGTGTAGAAATAAATGTAATCATGCATCTAGGAATAATTATTAAACCACAACTAGGAATAATATTTTTTTCAACTTTTTAAATAATAAATAGTATATTATTTAACTGAGATACTGAATACACTTAGTTTGTGACCCTATAGAACTCTTTCACAATGGCATTTGGTGGAGCATCCTAATGTCAAAGGATAAAGTATAACAACACTCAAAGGCACCCATAGAGATTGAAGTTAATGACTCAACGACAATTCATCTCATATGAATGATTACCATGTAATATAATCTCTTTGTCTCGATATTTCCAATCAAGCAGGTTGCATGTAAGTGTCATAAAGCCATGTTCTTGATTTCACATTATTTAAAATCCCAGAATTTGAACTAACCTATAGAACACCATGAACATGGATTTATTTTTGTGATATCATTTCCATCAAAGAGATTGAGATATAAACTTCTATTATGGAACATAAGGGACAAATCATTTCTCGCATTATTCACTAATGCATTATTACTCATGATGCACCCAACATAGCCTACATCATTGTGATCGTATGTACTCACAGTTTTTGCCAATATAACTAAGTATATGAGTCATAATACCCATTAATAATAATATAATATTCTAAGGAACAATATATAAATCTACATATAGGAACATCCTATGATAGTTGTAAATGTGGATTTCCTACTGGCGGGTCTCGTTCTCATAATATCCTCCTAGACATTACCAAGGATGTGTACCCTGATAAGGTTCCTCAAAGACCTATGAGTCTCTACCCCTAATAACCTGTATCATTTGTGTCCCCCAAATGATATCATCTGGCTATAGAACATATATCTATGAATAGTGTCTTGGCACTTCTGGGTTCTCATCATAAAGGGGAACTACTATGACCTTATATTGAGACATCTACTCATGGGAATTATCACATGAAATGTTACGCAAAAGAAAAATCATGATGTGATAAAGATTTTTTTGATATAAATCCAATTAATATATGTTAATCATAAAGTAAAAATAATTTGGTTCAAGGGAACCAACTCCAACAGACTCCCACATTAAATAGAGATAAATTCTAACGACCTTAAATCTGATATCTCTCACATGATATTCATGCTTCTTCTGAGATAGGTTTTTAATCAAGGGTTCATCCACTTTTTATTCCATGGATACTCTGGTCACTGAAAATTTACCCCTTTGATATAAATAACTCATGAGGCGATACTTATGGAGTATTTTATTTTTTTTGTTGATGTGACCATGGATATTTTGAAATAGGAACCGCAACATTATTATCACAATACAATGTGATAGGGGATTTACTACTAGGTTCCACATAAAAATCATAAATAGAGGTTCAAATATATATGGATTCCAATGCATCTAAAGATAATATATACTCAGACTCCACAGTATAATTACCGACAACTTTCTTCTTTGAACTCTTCCAACTCACAGCTCCTCCATTGAAACAAAAAACAAATCCTGATTGCTACTTCAGATCACTCAAATCTATATAAAACCTAGCATCAGCATACCCTCAAATGAAAAGCTCCTCATATCCTCCATACACTAGGAACATATATTTAGTTATTCTCAGATAATTAAGGATAGACTTAACCATAGTCTAATGTTGTTCTCCTGGATATTCTTGATATCTGCCTACCATGCTCAGTGAATGGGAAACCTAAAGTCTAGTACATAACATGTCATAAATGATAGATCCTATTACTGAATCATATGGGATCTAAATCATTATTTTTCCCTATGTTGTGTCTGGGGACACATTTTCATAGAAATATGTAAACTATGTGACACTGGAACCAATACCCTATTGGATTGTTCCATTCTAAATCCCATTAGTATGTGGTGAATATACATACATTAACAAATACTAAGAATACTATTAGATATATCATGAATGATCTTGATCCCTACAATGTAGGATACTTCAGATAAATCATTCATGGAGAATCACATGTTCAGTCAGTCTTTAACTGACTATAAAAACAGTATGTGATTTCCAATAAGTAATATGTCATCGACATATACTAATAGGATAACAACCTCATTCCTATTAAACCTATTGTAAACACACGACTCACTTTATTTTTTAATGGAACCAAATTATTTTATGAATTCAGAAAATCGAATTTTCCATGCCGTAGATGCTTTATTCAATCTATAAATGGATATTTTCAACTTAAAAATCCTTTTTTCGCCACCTATTGTAACAAAACCTTATGGTTATGTCATATAGAAATATTCTTGAAGGTTCCCATTAAGGATTGTAGTTTTCACATCCATCTACAAAATCTCATAGTCAAGGTAAGTCTCTATGGAATATATGATTATGACGGATTTAAACATGGAAGGTAGAGAAATGTTTTCATCATATTCATCTCCATGAATATTTTTAAACCCTTTAGAAAGTATCCTTTCTTTATCGGTACATAATTTACCTACCATGTCCATTTTCCTCATGAACACCCATTTACGTCTAATAGGATTTACATCAACTAGAACATCAACCAGAACCCAAACTTGTTTTTGATACATGGAATCCATCTCAAAATTCATAACTTCTAGCCATCTTGTAGCTTCTGATCTCTCAACTGCCTCCTTGTTGGAAAGATGTTCATCATTGTCCCATAATAATGAGTCACCGTACTTGGTGACAAGAAAACCATATACCTCTAGTTCCCTTACCTCTCTTACACTCTTATACAGTAATTGTGTTTATGGAACTACTTCTTCCTTGGGGACCTTTGGAACTTGTTCTTACACTAACTCATGTGTATCTTGATCATCAACATCATTCAATTCAACCTCGCTCAAACTATACTTTTTGAGGATATTCTCCCTCTCATGAAAGATGGTATGTCTGGTGATAGTTAGTTTCTTTTCTAAGGGGTAGTATAGATAGTATTCCTTGGTTTCTTTGGGATACCTTATAAATGTACACCTCATTCCATGGGGTGCTAGTTTGTTTTATGAAAAATCCTTAACAAAATTCTTGCATCCCCATACACGTGTATGCGACAAAATAGATTTATTTATACTATATAACTTGAAGGGAATTCCATTTTCTGCCTAATTTGGTACTCAGTTTAATGTTTATGTCGTAGTTTGTAATTCATATCCCCAAAAGGATAATGTAAGATATTCATGACTCATCGTCGACTTTACCGTGACCAACATAGTACGATTCCTCCTTTCACTAACACCATTTCACTATGGTGTATAAGGTGGAGTGAGCTGAGATAGAACCCCAATCTCTCATAGAATATTGATGAACTATTGGGTAAGATGTTATCCACCTTGATCTGATGGAACTTATTTATCTTCTTACTAATATAATTCTCTACTTAATTCTTCAATTCCTTGGATTTCTCAAAGTACTCAAACTTATTCATCATCAATTAAATATATCCATATCTAATCAATTCATCAATATTAGTTATGAAGTAAGAATATCCAACTCTATCTTCCATTTTAAATGGTCCATACACTTCAGTGTGTACCAATCCTCGGAGCTTTGTGGCCTTTTCACCCCATCCACGAAATGGAGGTTTGATCATTTCCCCTTGTAAACAAGCATGACATCCAACAAGAGGATTTATCTCAGAAGAGTATAAATAATCATCTTGACAGAGCCTTGTCAAATGCTTCCCATTTACATGACCAAGACGGTGATTCCACAACTAGGTGTTATATGATTCATGTGAACTTGATTCATTATTGATTTCCAACACTTGGTTTTTGTAATTTAATACATACAGACCATTATTTAAATACATCATACAATAATATATATTTTCCTTATAAAAAACAACATTTATTTATGAATTTGAAAATAAACCTATCTGTATCTAAACATCATACAGAAATAATGTTCTTGGTAACACTTGGTACATAATAACAGTCATGTAAATCCAAAATCATCATGATCAGAAAAGAAAGGTGGAAGTCACCAATGGAAAGAGAATCAATCCTTGAACTATTGGTAGCTTATAGATCCACGTCTCCTCTAGTAGTTTTCAAAAATATACTGGGTTTGTGAATTTGAATAAATATGTTTGCACTAGAATATGTATCTAATATCCAATGTGTAGAAATGGAAATATTTCACTTGATAATGAATGCACCTTTAACTTCCCCTTGCCTTTGGGTGCAGTTTCTCTTCCAATGGCTTGACTTTACACCTACCAAACACACTTCCCCATTTTCGTTGACCTTCCTTTAGATCTTCTTCTTCTTGGTCGGATGATGATCGAGGGCTTTAGAATGTTTATAAGTCTTAGGACCCTTTCCCTTGACCTTATTCTTCCTATTCCATATAAGGATTGTAGGTTTTTCATTCCCCATGTCCTTATCCTCTTGGGAAATCATTGTCATAAGTTCTGATATACTCTTCCCTAAATTGATCATATTATAATTTAAAATAAAACTATAGACGATCTTGGTTAGTGATGATAGTATGAGATCTATAAATAAATCTCCAAGAATTTAATCCCTAAGATGTAAAGATGCTAAATGTAGCCAATAATCTTGACTACATGTGGCCCAGATGGGGATGACTCTCCAATCTTTGTGGTGAAAAAATATTTGGAGATCTCATACCTCACTTGTCTCTACTTCTATTAAAAGATATACTAAAGGTGATACATCATGCTATAAGCATTTGTTTCCTCATATTGCTTCAATATCTCATTAGTCATAGTTGATATCATGAGGCACTGAACATTTGTAGCATCATTCATATGTTTGTTATACATAGAGAGATTTGTATGACTCGCCTCATTTCTAGACACAACTGGTAAAGGATATTCCATCACATATAGTTTTATTTCATAGAGAAGGATTACCCAAAGGAGCCATTGACACTACTGGAAATTAGCATATGTGATAAGGATTTCCTTCTCTAGTGTGGATCAAAATGATATATTTGATGTAATTTTTAATATCGTTTCTACAAATAAATTACAAATAATTTTGGTAAATTATTTAATAAAATTGAGACAAATAAATAAAGAAATATTCATTAGTCTCCCACTATTATATCAAAACCCAATATCCCTCAACATTTCCTTTGAACTATCATGTTACTTATACATTCTAGTGGGAAGGATCCATATTGCCTTTATCATTACCTCAATATTATCTGGTTAAGAAATTTGAAAGGTTTTAGGTGGGAATTCAAAATTCCAACTACATTTACTCATAGCTCCATGATCCATTGAGTGGAATCCCTAATCTTGAAATATTTAATTTTTTATTTCCTCAACCTTCACCTCTCAGTTACACGAAGTCCAACTTTGGATTTCAACCCCTAATGTAAACTAAGTCAACTCAACCCAAAACCTCAAATTACAATTCCCTGCTAATTGAATGTACCACAACATTGGTTAGTCAAGCACATTGAACTATGGTTCGGTTCTAACTGATGTAATGGAAGGCCATACTGACTTAATATTTGATTGTGTTACTTTATCCTTATTACGTAAATTTACATTTATTATCTTTTCACATTTTTTGTTAATATGATGTGGGATGTGTTTAAGAAATTAACCATGTATTAGATAATATTTATGTATAAGACAGTTTATTTTAGTCCCATCTTTCAGGCCTGTTTAATTCATTAATTATGTTATCGCGACAATATATCCACAATGAATAAACCATACGATTGAAATAAATAAAATGAAGGGTATGATCATGAGCTTCTTATAATGGTTATTTTATCTTGTGGTTGATAAAATAATAACTTAACCAAGGGAGAAATACATTGAACCAATTAGGATTGTGTTTAAAACTTTCCACCTATCCACCGTTGTATCTCCTTGTATTTGTTTCATCTCAGATACTAACTTGAACTTCCTCAGCTTTCTGGGGAGATCCATACATTATATATGCTTTTACTCACATGCATTTGAGTAGTAAAAGGGGTTTACCTAAAATAAACCCTGGGAATGCGATCCCTATATACTAATGGGGAGATAAGGCCTGTAGACAAACAATTTAATTTAATAATAAATTAAAAGGGAAACCAATCACATACAAAGGTATGGTCTAGCTCATGATCATCCACATGCATTCAATTAATTATGTCCTCCTCTATTTTTTTCTTGTATTTTAAAATAAGCTGCTTTGTGGGTTAGTAGTAACCAAAACATAAAGAGAGGGATATATATTTCAAGTATCCAAAGAACAGAATTCAAAAAATTCACATTATCCTAGGAGACCTTGAGCCATGTGTACCCACAAATTCCCAAGTCACGATATGTCTCCTTCCATCATCCTCATGAGACCGCTATCACCATCCTTCTTGTAACTACTATCATCGCTATCACCACACCAGTTGCTGGAGAGAATCGCCACCATAAACACCCCAAATCATGGACTACCATTTATCCCCCACCACCATAAAACACCATCGTAGAGAAAGATCTCCAAATTGAAACAAAATCACCAATGACACAGAAGACCATCAGAGACCTCTGAAATCACCATAAACATCGCACCAAGACATTGTCAATCCCCATAATCTAGTAGCAACCAAAAAACCAAAACTAGTAAGATAAATTGTGCCTGAATAGATTACTTAATATATTTAATTATTCAATAATTTTATCTTAAACCTTTCTTTAATTTCATTGAAATTATTATCCATTGTAATTTTAAAAAATTAATAAATTCATTTAAAATTACAAGTGTACATAACTTGTACCTTGGAGATAACCCGGTGAACACGCGTCCAAAACTACCCAAAATGCATTATACTTGTATAAATATTATTCTTTGTGACATGTAGCATGAACACCGAATTATAATTTCAATACAACTCATACATGATGTGCAGATCCTTGAAGATTATGAAGATGTTAATAAACACACACACACACACACCCGAATGTACACGTCTTAATGGTTTCATAATATAATAACAATAAATTTTAAATCTTTTTAATCTAGAAAGCATAAATGGTGTGTAGATTTGATTACATAAAATGTACCATCCTCACCATCCATCTGAAGTACAAGCAAGGGGAAATGGCGTTTGAGGTGTACTTCGGAAATCTTTGAAGTACACAGCGTGTCTAGTGGGCCACACATTGTGTAGACTTCGCATTACATGGTCACTAGATGAGAAATCCATTTATGGGATAAAAGACTCAACCCGAACCCGAATGGACTATATTCCATGTACAGTGGGCCACACAATGTGTAGTTCAGCTAATCTTATGCCAGTCAATCCGGGTCAACACGTTATGTTGAAATTAACTACATCATTTCTCATTAATGCACACAGGTTGAGTAATTTCCAAACTACTCTAGATTCATTGAACATAACTACATGATGTTTAATTCTGATTACACAATGTGTAGTCTTGTGTTGTACGTCCAGGATCATTGGGACATTCGGATGAGATCCATGATTTTGTTTTATTCATAAAATTGATTATTTTTTTAGATATGTGAGAAACGATGAGGGAAGAAATAGATCTCATAATTCATATTTAAAATAATTATTAAACATTAATTTAAAAACTAAATTATTAAATCATAAATCATAAAAGAATTATTTATATAATTATAAACAATAATTCGCCCACTCTGATACCACATGTAGGTTACTGGTGTAGAAGATGCGCAGTTGGGCCAACACCCAACTTTAATTTTTTAATTATTCAATGAAAAATCTAGGATCAATACGATGATGAATTCTAGTATCCATCAAATTGAGATAAGGATTTAGACAATGTAATAGAAAAAAATAACCATGAGAGAGGATCAACATATTTTGTTTATAATTAATTAAATTAAATTAAATTAATTCCTCCAAGGTGATTATTTCTTCATTGATGTGTTTGATCACAGATCTGTAGGTGTACTATCATTCGGTTGTAGAATCCATGTGTAGGATTACTCTAGTGATGATCCACACATGTTCCACATATCATCTGATGTTTTCTATAGAGTCTCTAGCTACTAGCATGAAAGGTCCTTTCCCTTGAGATGTTCGCCTTTGATCGCCTTCATAATCGCTTTCAAAGCATTTTCCTTGATCCAATGGAGGAGGTTCACTCTCATTCTTAAAATCATTCTTAGAGAGAAATGAATGTTCTATGCCTGAAGAATTTTTTTAAAATTTTTGTGCACACCCAATTGTCTAACACTCTCTTTCTATAAGAGAATGATAAAATAATAACATAACCAAGATTTTAATTCACTATGTAATAATAAATAATTAAACCAAGTACCATTACTTATTTTATTATTCCATGTGAAACACCCATGTCAAAAAATAACAGTAATACTATTATTTCCATGACATGTTCCTAACATGAAATTTATATTTAAATATTATTTAATCAAATAATATTTAATATTATTTCTCGTCGGACCCTTAACTAGGTCCTCCAATCCTACACCATATTTATTGAACCTCAAATAATAAATATTTATTAAATAAATATAACTAAAATATTTCCAATAAATATATAAATATTATATTCCCTAAAGTGAAAATACTTATTTTTTAATTATTCTTCCTAGAATATATTCTATCAAATAACTACTTTCGAAATCAATGCGGTCAGGCATCCATGAATAATTACTAAATGACAACCAGGAACAATATTTATTTAACTTTTTAAGTAATAAATAATATATTACTTAACTGATATATTGAATACACTTAGTGTGTGACCCACTAGGCCTATTTCTAAGTGGCATTAGGTGAAGCATCCTAAAGTACATGGTTAGCATCTAAAAGCATGTTGAGGAACCCAACGAGAATTAATTTAATGCCGCAATGGCATGTCAACTCATATGAACACTTACCATGTAATATAATCTCATTGTCTCGATATCTCCAACCAAGCAGGTTGTATGAAAGTTCCATCAACCCATGTGCTCGATTATTCATTGTTTTACTTCTTAGAATTTGAAGTTCCCTATATAACACCATGTACATGGATTTACTTAGAATATATCATTTTCATCAAAGGTCTTGAGATTTCAAATTCCATTATGGAACAAAAGGGAGAAATCCTTTCTCACATTATTCATTAATAAAGTATTACCTGTGATGCACCCAACATATCCTACCTCACCGCGAACATATGTTATCATGGTTTTATCCAATAAATCTAAGTGTGTGAGTTATAATACCCATTACTAATAATCTTAATGTCTCAGGACAAATACACACATATGTAGATAGAAAAATCCAATGAAACTTATAAATGAGGATTTCCTACTGGAGGGGCTCATTCTCATAATATCCTCTTGGACATTTCGAAGGGCGTACACCATGAGAAGGTACCTCAAAGTCCTATGATTCTCCACCCCTGATATCCTATATCAATTGTTTCCCTTATATTATATCATTAATCTATAGAATGTAATCTAAGAATAGTGTCATGTCACTTCTATGTTCTCATCATAGTGGACAACTGTTATGACCTTTTAATATGACAACTACTCTTGGGACATTATCAAATGAAATGTTCCTCTGAAAAAACAATCATGATGTGATAAGGAGTTTATTGATATCTATTAAATGAATATATCTTTATCATAATGTACAAAGAAGTTAGTTATAGGTAACCAAATCAAATAAAGACATTTCATTGGGGTGAAATAAGGAAACATGAAACATGAATATATCTTTTTAATGTTTTATAAGACACTCAAATCACATTTTCCTAATAAAGACCAAGGGATCATATCCCAAAACACAATCCATGTGATAAAAAAAATCAAATTTTTCATTTTCATCAAATTAACAACCAAATTTTAGGAGGGTTGAAATCATTTTTAAAAAACATGAAAACTTTTAAAGAAACCCAAATTATTAAAAATTAAATCCAACTTTTTATGTAAAATCATTTCTAAAAATTATAAAAATGTTCTCTAATTTTTCATAATTAAATAAACTACATCTAAAACATTTAAAATTAATTAAATTCCTTTTTACAAGGAAATATGCGCACATGGTTTCCAAAATTAATTCATTTCTCAAAATCCCCTTTTAATTTCAATACCAAAAATTCTATGTAAAAATGAAATAAAAAAGAGAGACCATATTTGAAACATTTTACAACCATTAAAATTATTTTCGTTCCTTCACAATTTTTATTTTAAAATCAAAACACTTAATAAAATATATTTTTCAATTCAAAAATATATTTTTCCAAACAAAAAACAATATTTTATGTCTTAAATCGAAATACAGTGCATATAGATCCATGGTATTCCATAATTCTTTCATGAAAGGGATTATAATCCACATAAGTTAATTATAAAATTATTTTACCATATATTAACTAATAAAATAATTAAATAGTATTTACTAGCATAAAAAGAAGAAAATATTTATTAATAATAGAATAACAATTTACATAATCATTCAAGAATAATTGAATTATTGTAATAGATAAAATATAATTAATATAAATTAACATAAAAATGAATTTGTAGAATAAAATTGAATTAAATTATTCGAATTTGATACAAAATATTCTATTTCATTTCATACTTAAGTGATTCCTCTTTCCTTCTCAACTTATAACACAATTCCATTAAACTAGTTAGGGGTTCCATGGTATTAATCCTTCAACTGTTAGCCTCAATTGAATTTTATTAATAACTTAGAATCTCTTTTGAACTCAATTGAGCTTCCACTACTTATATTTCATCAAATAGTTTTAGTCAATCAACTTAGAATGGACAAAAATACATAAAAGGGAATCAGAATGAATTAATATCAACTTATTCTACAAGATCTAAGGCTAGGTCATTGAGAAAATGAATAAAAGAGAAGGAAGATTAAGACACACAAAAAGTATGAGATTTTGATTCATCATGAGAGAGTGAAATGTGAATAGGGGTGATGACTAAAAAATAGAGGCTAAAAAGATAATACATTAGATTTGGAGGTCTCATGGCAAGAGTGGGGTCCTTCAGCATGGGCGGCGGAGATGGATGGGCGACAGAGGCAACAACTGGGGTAGCAGAGACAGTGGAAGAGCTCTGGTTCCATGAATGATTCAGGTGATATTGGTGGCAATGTTCTGATTGGTTTCTATTTATAAAAAGACAAAAGGAACTTATCAGCATTTTATGGAAAGCAATAATAAAGAGGTTTTTGTCATCACTAAATATAAAGCAGTCATACAACTTACCTTTACTAGTGGTTTTTTAGAACTGATAAAGCTAACAGATTATCAACGCTAAAAAAGAGCTGATAATACATGTATTATCAATGCTGAAAATATAGCGCTGATAAAGACATGTTCTATTAACACTTTTTTAGCATTGATAAATGGTTATCTTTCTCGGTGCTAAAAAGGTATTGATAAAGCGGCAATGTTAATAAATTATTTATAATTATAAAATTAAAATAAATATGTTTGTTATATTTATAATTATAAATAAAAATTTATTTATAGTTATAAATATAAATAAATACATATTTAAATTACTATAAAATTATATTAAATATATATTATTAAAATTATAATTTAATAATTATTTAAATTAAAATTAATTTATTTTTATTTATAAGTATAAATAAATATATTCTCATTTAAATAATTAGAATATTATAATAAATACATATACCTAAATTTATAATTATATTATTATATATGATATATATATAATATATTTAGTTATAAAATTTTAAATATAATAATTATAATAATTATATTATAATAATTATTTAAATAAATATATATTTATTTATATTTATATATATAATAAATATATTTATAAATATTTGTATATATTTATATATTTATATATATTTATATATATTTATATATATTTATATATATTTATATAATTATATATACATATAGAATTATATATATTTATAAAATTATAAATATAATAAATATTTTTATTATGATTTTATAATTATAAATTAATATTTATTTATTTATAGTTACAGTTATAAATATATATTTATTTATATAAATAATTATAGGATTATAATTTATATATTTATTATATTTATAATTTTATTATATATATTTTCAATAATATAAATATAAAAAATCTATTTATTATAATCATATAATTATTTCAATAAATATATTTTTATGAATACTTATAACTATAAATTAATAAATATGTATCTATAATTATAACATCATAATAAATATATTTATTATGTTTATAATTTTATAATTATATATGATAAATATATTTATTATTATTTTATAATTTTATACATATATATATTTTATAATTAATTTTAAAAATATTTTGATATATTTTTAAATATATTTATATAATTATATATTTTTATATCATTTTAAATATTATAAATATATTTAGTATAATTTTATAATTATTTAAATATATATATTTATAATTATAATTATAAATAAATATATTTACAAATATTTGTATATAATTATAAATATATTTATTAATTAAAATATAGATATATCTTTATTAATATAGATATATATATATATATTTATATATATCTATATAATAATATATATTTATAAAATTAGAATAAAGTTTTTTATTATAATTTTTAGTTATTTAAATATATATATTTATATATATGTGTGTAGTTATAATTATAATTACAAATAAATATATTAAAAAACTATATATATGTTTTAAAATTTATAATTATAGATATAGTAAATATATTCATAATTTAAATATATTTATTGTAATTTTATAAGCATTTTGGAGAACATAATTAGTACATGGGTAAAACATGAGTTAATCATATGGGTGTCAATGTATAAATGAACATTCATAATTCATAACATATGCATATTATCGTGATCATAATATATGTAATCTAAACATTTGGAACATAACTAACAATCGCATCCACAAATAAACTTTAAGATGATATAGGGTCAATTATATTCACACATCAATATATAAACATAAATAAAAATATATCTATTTATTTACAAACTTATAAACACTATTTAAAAACGTTCTATATATATTTCAATTATTAGAAAATATAAATTATAATATATCAAATTTATATTAATTAGAAACATGTTTTTTGTAATTAATTTATATAAATAAACATTATTTTTTAATATAAATATAATAATTATATATATATAAATATTAGTAATAATATGTTTTATTAAAATCTTTTATCATTGCTGTAAAGACTCGTAAAATTCAAGGAAATTTTTTTCTTAATTTTCTTTGGGATTTTACATGAACGTAGTTTCTGACGGCACTTGATTCCGAGGCCTGGTGTGCCCTGAATTGCTATCTGAAGTTTAGCTCAGGTACGTTCAGTGAACGAACGAGCGGGAATTTCTAACTTTTGAACCGGTGCTCGGAATCAAATTCTGAGGGCACCGATGGAACCGGAGCACCGGTAATTGCTTAGAAACACATTTTTCGAAGTTGTGTTTTCATGAGAGAGGTTGATAAAAATTGTGGAAGTTAAAATAAAAAATTAACTACAATTTTTATTTTCTTTAAGTGGATTAAGCTTTGGGTGGAAGTTGGGGAAAACCACCCAACTTCCATTTGTAGGTTTTGAAGGTGGTGGGTCCCACACGAACCCCACCCCTTCACTTTCTTAAACCCCCTCAACTCACCATTATGGATGAGAACTTGTCATGAATTAATTAAGTGGAATTAATTCAAACTCTTGAAATTCAAAAGTTTATGTTATGTTAATAAAATAAGAGATGAACTTATTTTATTTGGGGTTGGAACCTTCTTGTGGTGGAGTCTTTGGGAGAAAAGGGCCAAGGACTTGAGGAACTTCTTCGTCTTCGACGAAGAACGCAAATAACACATCAGTCTCCAACGAAGAACGCCGAGTTCTCGGAAACCGATTACGCGACGCCGTGTACCGCGACGTCATCGACGTCTTCTTTCGTGACATCTCTTCCAGCAACAAATCCTCATTCGATGAACCTACATTCAAGCTCGCACGAGGTAGGGTTTTATGTGATTTCTTTTCGTGATTTACTCCCGTTCATTATCAACATATAATTGGACTGCATGCTATTAATTAACGGAAGGAGGCCGGACCGCACAAACACGGCCGACCCCCCTCCCTTTCTTTTTTCTTTTTGTTGCAGTACGACAGGAAGTGACGTGGTGTCGTCGCACCTCGTGGGAACGAACAACAAGAATGCGCGATGCCGATGCGCCGCGTTTTCTTAAAAACATATGAACCAAGTCGGGGCGCCGTCGCGCCGCGTCGGAGAACCGCAAAAGCACCGCGGCCGGAGAGGGGTCGTAGCGGAGGGGTGCGGCACCGTCATGCCGCACCGGAAGAATAAAGGTCGCGGCCGGTACTGGGCTGCGGCGAAGCGGGGGAAACGGCGGCTGGAAATGGGCCGCCGGCGTCGGAGCAGGACCGGCGGCCGGAAACGGGCCGCTGGCATCAGAGCAGGGAGGGGACCGGCCGTCGCCGGTCCCGTGGAGGCAGAAACCGGCTGGCCGGGGCGGGCCGGCCGGACCAGAGAGAAGCCGGGGGTTCAAACCCCTGGCCGGCCAGCTAGCGGCCCCCATTAAGGGGGGCCGCGATTACAAAACACGGGGGGGCAGCGCCCCCCCCCCCCCCCCCCCCCCGCAAACCGAACGGCTCGGCCGTTCGGCCGAGCCAGCCGGCACCGCACGCTAGTGCACCGGGCCGCGCTAGCCGTGCCGCGCCGCGCCCTGCCGGGCCGACCCAGGGGGTCTCGGGCCGGGTCGGTCAGGGCCCGAAACCCCCATTTTCGGACCTTTTTTGGTCTTTTGCCCATATCTCGGGCTACGGACCTCTGATCGACACGCCGTCAGCAGCGATGAGATCCTTGGATCGAGACGGTCGTTTCAGTATATTGCACTCAAGGTTTCATAATACTTTGGGTTCAGCCGAGTTGGTTCGTACACGAAACTAACCGGGCCCTCGGAGCGAAAATGCTCATATCTTAAGGTCCGGACGTCCGATTGATGTTTTGTCGACTTTGATGGATACCTCTAAGTGAGACGGATCTTTTGTCTTACTCCGCCCGAGGTTTGGGCACAGGTGGAGTACGGTCGGGTTGGTTTTTCCTTAAAAACCAACCAGGCCCCTGGAACGAAAAAGCCAATAACTCTCAGACAGGGCGTCCGATTGACGCACCGTCTGCGACGTTGAGTTCCTGTTGACGACACGAAACTTTTGGATACATCAACTCTGGACTATGTGTCAGTTGATGTATCATCCTCTCAGATCATGGAGCGGACCCTCCCGAACAAGCTTGATGTGTGCGGGAACCCTAGAGCTGGCTGTGTTGCGACTGTGACGATGACGACGACTGTACAGAGATCCTCAGTGGATTCTATGACGACGACTATAGCACTCAGCGATCCTACATGGATCAGTGCTACCGATCCTGTGTGGGTCCGATCCTGTGTGGGTCTTTGCGGGGGTTAGTTACCTATCGATCCTGTGTGGGTCAGATCCTATGTGGGTCATTGCGGGGGTTAGTACCTATCGATCCTTTGTGGGTCCGACGGCTTAGATGAATCATTGGATATATCTGATCATCTCTATCGTCATACAAAGAAGTATACCTGAGTGAGCTGAATCATGTTTTGTTTTCCTTTGTGGATTGTGTTTTTCTATCCTGTGTGGATTACGTTTTGTTTTCCTGTGTGGACTGGGTTGTACTTGGGCTCGGATGTTGGAACTGAACAAGAATGGATGGTTTAGGTATATATATGGGCATATACCTAAGCAATGTCGGATGTTACTTCATGATTGTATCTCTCCCTTGTGGATTATCCTTTTTGGATTCTGGGAGACCTTCGGGGGTCTCGGGATCCCTACTGAGTAGCTTATACTCACCCCTGCACGGGCTATGCTCGCACTACGTTTGGTTGCAGACGACGGTCAACGCTGATCGTGGTTGAGGCTTGCAGAGCAGGACGGTACCTGGAGGTCGACCAATGGACGGAACATACACAGAGCGGTCGGCTGGACCCGAGGAGCAGAGGAGGCTATCTGTACTCACCCTACAGGTGGGATTTCCAGTGGACAGCTCGGCGTTGCAGCTTTACTTTTCAGTTGCTATTTTTCCTTTCCAGTTGTACTTTACTTTCAGTTTGGTTTTGTATACTGGCCCACTTACTTTTCCGCACTTACTGTTGTACCAGCTTTTACTTAGTGTTTACTTCTACTGCTTTCTTTCTCTGTGGTGTGTGTTTACTTTACAAAGGCAATGCCTTCCCTTTTTATCGGGAATTTATGCCTTGGTGCTAGTCGCCAGCCACTGGACTATGGAAGGCGGGCTTGGGGTAGTCACGGCACGGGCCCCAAGGACGGGTCGTGACAAGTGCTAATAATAGAATTGATATATCTATCTTTTATCAGTGATTTTAGCTAGTGCTGATAAAGGTAAGTCATTTATTAGTGATTTCTTCTTAGAACTGATGAAAGATAGTGCATCCCTTACTAGAATTTTTGGTAGTATTTCAAGCTCCATGGTCTATTATAATGGAAATAGAATCATGAAGGATAACAATCAATTGGGTTCCAGTGCTTTATGAACTCCTAAGAGATGGCCAAGGGGTACTATGGCACAAAAACGGTGGGGTTTGTGCTGTGAGTGTGAAGGGATGAATACTTCTGAGATTTCTTTAAATGGAGTCACATTCGAAAGTTCACAATCCATAGTATATGAATTTATCCCACATCAGAAGATTCATAGGTATGTCACCACTTAATATTAAATCATGTGGAAACTAATAACATCAAAGTTGAATGGGGTTTAGAGGACCCTTAGAGCAACAATTTTCCAACCCGCACTATTGGATTGCTCCTCTATCTACTGCACATAGATGGCCCTCATTCGTGGACTAAACCATAATTCTATACATTCCATGCAAGAGCTTGGATCCTCCTACCACAAGTGGGCAGCCTTCCCAATACACTACTTAGTCATCTACCCCTCTTGGGGGTGGCAAAGTGGTTTTCTCCCATTCATTAGGTTTTTTCCCTTGTTGGCTATATTTTTTACCTATGTCCCAAATTTCCTTTTCCATTTTTATCTACATAAAAAATCATTATACAAATGAAATTAATTCACATTCTTTTTCTTTTTCCAAAAGAATATAATATGTAAATTTACCATAAATATAAATAACTAAATCTAAATTTTGGAAATATGAGTCAATTAAACTATAATAAAAATTAAATTCAATTTAACAAAAAATTATGCATTTAAAGAACTCATCAAATCCCCCACAAAAAACCATGATTTACTTAAAACATGTATATATATATATATATAATTAAATTAAAAAAACCCTATACTACCAATATTTAAAATTCATAATTAATAAAACAAATAAATATAAATAGGGAGAATGAAATTTCATTTTTCCCAAATTAAAAAAGAATCTAACTTCACACTAGTCAATAATTTATTTAATTTTCCCCTAAAAATTCTGGATCTTCTCATTTCATCTATTTAAGCCTATGAATTTATCATTAGTAAACATAATTAGTCATTATTTGCCTCACTATGATATTTCTTCTCTCATCACTCTAGGTAAAAATTAAATTGTTTTTTTCATACACAAAGTTCGTATACCATATTTTTTTTAACTTGAATAGGGCCTACATTCTCTAAATTTTTGATAAAAAATAACTAAAAAACATATGTACTTTCAACATAGTATCAATTGAATCTGAGGATAAAGGATAAAGGGTAATTGATGAATAAATCAATTTAAATATTTTAAAATATTTTAAAACCATAAATAATAATAAATTATAATAAAAATAATATCTAATGAAAATATCCTCCCAAAAATATTGTGACCCCACTCCCCAATCACAAGAAAATGTCATGAAACAGTAAAAGAATAACTGAATTACCCAAATTAATTTTTTTCTTTTTTTCATTTAGTTTTATTGTATTTTATTTTATTTTTTATTTTTTTAATATAGTTCTATAAAAAGTATTACACCCTCCACTAAACCCCAAAATATAACAAACATTGGTCAAGGGATGGTGATTTTTGACCCTCCAACACTCATCCCATTTTTTTTATTTTTTTATCATACATATTTATATAATAAAACAAAATGAAAAATAATCATGATAATTTTACAAACCAAATAAAATTCCAAAATAATTTTTATTATCAATAAAGGATATCCAATTTTTTCATTAAATCCCTCTCCCCAACACTTGAACTTTGAAAATCATGAAAAAATTGTGTAAGTGTAGGAATGGATAAAATTATCTTATAATATGGAAGATTCCTATAAAAGGTCAGTAACGGTCACTAAGGAGTAAAATTTTGTTGAAAATTAAGTTATGTATTAAGGAGAATATCTAAATCAATAAATAGAATCAATAAATATAAATGGGAATTTTCATAATCATAGCATTGACATGATCATATTCAATTCGTAATTGGTAACATGTCCCAATTTCTCTCAAGAAATGTTTCTCGAGATAGAATATGAAATACTAGGTATTGAAAACTTTTGTGAAAGAGATAGTGTTATAAACACTAATTTACTCTTTTATTTTGTATTAATAAAAAAATCTATATGAACTTTTAAAATTCATGGAATGAAAATAAGCAAGGGAATAATTTCATCTATATTTGACTAGAATGACAAATCATGAATCATTGAATTCAAATTCCAATGTTTAAATATAATCATTCATTCTTAACATATTACTTATTTAACTCTATTAACATGAAAAATAATATATTTAATAATGGGGTTTCTAGGAAATTTTATCTATCATTAGTTAAAATAATTTCACTAATCTATGTTTTTGTATGTATTTGTTTCATTAAATATTAAAAATGGTTTTGAATATATAGGAGTATAAATGAATACTTGAATTAAATTTATAGTCACATTTTACATTATTATATTATTTTATTCTCCATTATTATTATTATTATTATTTTTAAAGATCAACCCCAAAAATTTTATTAAAGAAAAAAGGAAACAGTGTACACATGAGGTGTAATGAGCTTACACCAACAAGAAATTAAAGGGAAAAACAGACATACAATCATACTCACATTAATGAAATACCCCGAAGTGAATATTGCTAGTTAGAAGTCGCTGCTATTCACCATTCCATCCTCCAAAAGCAGGATTTGATGACGTGACCCTCTCCTTGTGTGAAGCGAGACCGAAGTCATCAGCCCCTGCGTGCCCCTGGAGCTCCTTTCCACCCGTCTCTTTTACATCCAAGTGTTTCCTCAAGCATGCAGCAAAATATGGAATCAGCATAACAGACCATCTGTGAAACAAAAGCATCCCTGGCAAGCCTAATAGCCAAATGACATCCCTTCAATCAGTTTCAAAATGCAGAGGGATCTTCCATCCAGGGAAAGCTCGGGCCGAACTCAAACAGGCTGCAACACTTCTAAAAGGCAAAAAACATGCAACAAAGCTACATAGAAAAAGAAAATCTCCAAATAATAGGCAAAACTCAGAATCTGCTCACAACCAGGCAGAAAAGCTCCATCAAAAAGGCCAAAAACAGAGAAAGAGCAGCAAGGGAAAGATGAGAAAATCCAGAAAGAGTCATCTTCAGAAAAAGAAATCGCAGGATGACCTCAATGTCGAAAAGTTCCATTTTAACCCTTCTCAACGATGTAAAACAGAGATGTCACCTTAGAAGAGAAGAACAAGCATCAAAACTTCAAAATTCCAGGCGCGTGCATATCAAAAATCCAGCATATACAGAAGACCCTGCAATCCTGGAACAAAACCAAGCATTCTGCACTATGCACCATTCCAAAGAACCAGTTCCAGCAAAAAAAATCACATTTGTGTCACTTGCATCCCTAGCAGTCTGCACTACGCTTAAACAAGAGCAAGCAGTACCAGCACCATCTAAAGAACCACTTTAAAATGAAAAATTAAATATGATCTTCATGGAGTAAATAAAACAACCAGCAGAAAAGCAAAAGTCAGCTTAAGAAATCTTTCCTGTTTCTTTCATTGAAAATCTCCTGCTTTGAAGCCAAATAGGCGCTCTTAGTGATCTCTCCTTTCTTAAAGGAGTTGTATAAAATTTCATCACTGAGTCCCACCGAAGAAATATTTGGAGGATCCTTTACAGGTTCTAGATTGGAATTCTCAACTTGAGACTTCTCCTGGGGAACTTCTACATGTTCAGCCTTAGAATTGTCCACTGACCTGGTAATAATGGTACGTTCTAAATTTGAATAATCCTTACTTCTTCTAGTTTTCCTTGGATGTGGAGTGATGAACCCATATTCATCAACCATAGGTTTTTTGCCTTTTTTGGCGATGCTGTTTAGGTAAGATTCCTCAATCTGGACCGAATTATCAACTTCCTCAACATTAGAAACAGAGTCATCATGAACCTCCTCTTCTGTGTTTTCTTTAGATTCAGTGGGATCATTCTTTCCTTGCTGGGAAAGTGAGTTCTGAGATTCTACATTCTTGGAATCATTAGGGGGCAGGATCCCAATAGGATCCTCCTTAGGAGGAACAACTGCATTTTCAATCACAGCTTCAATGAAATCTGAAATTTGGTTTTCAGAATTATGTGCACGGTTGACTTCATCAGGTTTAAGTCTATACTCAACTTGAGAGGTACCAGCCTTATGGATATTAACAACCCAGGTGGATTTCTTGGCCTTAGTACAGACTTTTTCCTTGCCACAGCAACTAGAAGGGTGACCGAGTCTAAGACAAAAGTGACAATAATCTGGGAGTCTCTCATATAAAATTTCCTGAAAAAAACCTAGCCTACCACTCTGGATCCAAATCTGTGCTGGTAAAGGCTTTGAAACATCTACTTCAATGCAAATTCTAGCAATGGAAGGCCTGGAGAGTGACTTAGTAGCAGAGTCTAGTCTCAAAGGCTTACCAATGAGACTAGCAATAGGAAACAAAGCATTTTGATGAAACAAGTGTAAAGGAAGTTCAGGAAGTCCAACCCAGATCGGCACAACTGGGGATTCAATGTGCGGATCAAAATCTGGTTCCCATTTTAAAACTCTCATGAAGCAGCCACCAAAATACCACGATCGACGGACCCATAATCTATAATACTCAGCTTCAGTCCGGAATCTAAAAATTATGTGAGAAGAATTGAGGAGCCCTAAATTGAAACCCGAAAATCCCATAGATTCAAGCGCAGAACGAAGATACTTCAAATAAGGTTTGCGATTAATAAATTTACCAACAAGAGTGAAGCGCAAACCATACGCGAGAGATTTAACCTCATCTTCTGAAAAGGATATCGCGGCTTGCCCTCTGTGCCGATAAAACATAGGTAAGATTTTGAGCTCTGGATCCTCGACACTCTGAGGAATATCATCTCCTGATCTTCCAGCAACCACATCTGCAAAAGATCTGAATCGGGGGTTAGGGTTTATCGCATCTTCCGGGTTCAAGAGTTGCGGCGCTGAGGGCTCCATCATCCTTCTAATGATCATGTTTTTCTCTCAGGAAAATACCCTTTACATCACAATTGAAATGTCCATTATTATTTCTTTTGTCCTTTTTTGGAATAATCATGGGTATAAAAATAAAATTCAATCAGTTAAACTGCAAACCCACTCTTAAGAATGTTGAAAAATTTGAGGGATTAAACTCAAAAATTAGATCCTAAATAGAATTAAAAATAAATTAAATACTAAATACGAATGGAATAAAAGTTATGGTTCCCTCTATGATTTTCTTTAGTTATGGTCATTAGGCTCGAACACACAACTATAAGACATGTTATTGTGGGTAGAAAGAAGTTACCTAGTCTCAATCTATGAAAATTAGAATAAGTGATTCTTTCATACAGAAGGGTCCTCATAATTTTTTAGATCCTACCTTCACCCTTCCTCTGCGAAATAAATTCTCTTCCTCCATAGTCCAGATCCAAAAGTTCTTTTCCCTTTAGTAAAATCAATGGGTAGTTAATGAACTACTAAAACCTACTGACCTTCCATAAACTATTCAGGGATAACAGTTCATTTTCTCTATTAAATATTTTATAACATTTTACTCTTATTTTACACATATTTAACAAACAATGTATTTTATTTATTCCACTAATACATCACTGGTTTTATCAAGGATTGTAATGTACTCAACTAT
Source organism: Viscum album (assembly GCA_963277665.1). Lineage (NCBI taxonomy): Eukaryota > Viridiplantae > Streptophyta > Magnoliopsida > Santalales > Viscaceae > Viscum > Viscum album. Next base: position 760,628,083 of record OY728119.1, on the reverse strand, counting down.
ATATAATCTATCTTCTCTAAAATCATCTAATTTCTCATCCATATTGTTTATTTCCCAGTGGACATTTAACTTCACCTCTTCTCCGACAACTCTTAAGCATAACTCCCCACCTTGAACATCAATCAGAGCCCTTAAAATTACTAGTAATGTTCTTACAATGATTATGTGAGTATTTTCATCATAAATATCCATCATAATTAAGTCCACCATGAAGTAGATCATTTCCACTTTTACTATGAAATCTTCAAGTAGCCCATGAGGGTGTCTCACTATTATATCTATATTTTCAATCATAAAAAGTGTTTAATTCAAAACTATAAATCCAAATCATTTGAATATTGAGTTTGAAATTATATTCACCCTCACCCTGAAAACACAAAAATACATAAAAATCTCATTATATCCAATATTTATTTGAATATAAAAGCTACCTTGACAATATTTAATTTTTGGTTGGCTTTTTTATACCACAATGGATAATTTTCTGGACAATGGTATGATTCGTAACTCCTCTATATTCTTTCTGTTTTACACCAATTCGTAGATAAATTTTTTATAGGTATGTATTTTAATTATATATTTATTAAATGTTATTTTGATATGATCTTTCATAAATTTGTCCTTTTTTAATCCAAATTCACACTAATTTACCTCCTTGGAATGGGTGGGTGGGATAATACAGGGTTGGTGATTCCTCTCTATAAAACCTTATGGCTTCCTTTTCTCTTTTATCTATGTCCATATTCAGTTTATTTATCTCTTCTACTTGGATATCATACTATTTTTCCTATCATCACCAATATATTAGGTTGTTTTTACACTCCTCGTGGTGGATTATTTAAGCTCTTTATGTCATGGAACATCAGTATTTCCTATTAAATTTTCCCTTGGTCTCTCCTTTATTTTTTTATAAGTATGTTCTACTTGGATTTACATATTCCATATAATATTTCATTAATTATTTGAGTCTAATTTGAATTCCTTGATAGTAGTCTCCTTATCCCTGTAATATGATATCAAGTTTTAGAGAAAATCCCTTATTGTTTCCAAGAGAGTGGTCAAGTTATTATCTAATTTATGTATTTCAATATTTAGATAAGTGACATGAGGTTAAGGTTGAAAACCCCATGTCCTCATCTAAAATCATTATCCTTGTTGAAATCAATTCCTTTGATTCAGTTATTATTTTGGATGAGGCCTATATCCACGCATATATTTTTAATGGTAAAAATCTGGAAATTTGGAATATTTATTTTTCAAACCATGGGATGTTGAGTGGCCATCATACCATCCAATTTATATGTAATAGAATTCAATTTTTATCCACCCAGTTGTTGTCCACCATGAAATATCCCTTTTTACATCCTCGAGTTGATTTACAATGATAATTATTCTTAAAAATTCTATCCAAAACACATAACATTACTATGGTGAGTTCCTCATCAGTAATAATCCACTGAAAAATCAATAATTGATATGTTAGACTTTGAAAACCCATTATAAAATGATGTAATTAGTAACAAGTTTATGATTTCATGATGTTAATATCCTTTAATAAAATAATTTAACCTTTCTAATGAACCATAGAGGGATTCACCATTCAGTTTATGAAAATTTAGAATACTTACATAATAATCTATAGTTTGGGAAGGATGATAAAATTAGTAAAGATAATTTTTAATCAAATCCTCTTATGTTGTGATTGAATGTGTGGGAAGAAATTGAATCCACTCATGAGACTTGCCTTTTATTGAAAACTTAAAGAGGCATAGCCTTACCATGATTGTTATCACATTTTTTAGTTGGAAAGTGTCAAACAACTCAAATATTCTCCCAACTTGATCATTGGGGTATTAATGTGGTAAACCACATAATATATTGGGGTGATAAGATTTATATATTAATAGTTTAATATTAAACTAATATACTACGACTGATGTGGAGATAATTCTCAGATGGATCCCCACATTTGAGGGCCATCCATATTATGTTAAATTTTCCATCCCTATATTTATTACTTCAAATAGGTGGTGTATTTCATGGATGGAATCTTGACTTTATTCCATCCCTACCATAACTTCTTCATATTTGAAAATATTTTTCCTTTTTGTGATATATTCAATTTTAATATCATATTCATCTTCTTATTGTTTTTATCTACCCCATGTTAAATAATTATATTTTTATTTTTTACTTGAAACTACATCATTACAAGACCAAGTGTAAAAAGGGGGAAAATAAAATAAACAATACAGAAATTCTTAAAAAAACTACACATTTCTTAGAAAAAATAATAGGTAATAGTAGCTAAAAAAAGATCACCTAAAAGGCATAGTTAGTTCTATCTGGGAATCCAATTAAAAATTTTATCAAATCTAAATATCAGTAACAAAATTCTAGTTCACTTAAGTAGAATTCAATGTTGATCCCATATACAATAGTGTAAAAATAAATTGGTAATTTTATAAAAAAAATGACTAAAAACAATAGATTTCATAGTGGTTTTGATTATCAATCAATCAGATGAGTTGACTATGATTTTTTAAATCTAGGTTCATACAGTCAGGTATGGAAAAGTGATATTGGTTCAATTTAGATATCATTGGAATTGAACTCTTATGATCTTACTCTCATATCACTCACACTCTATTCAATATATTCTTATTTCCCCTATCAGTTACTTAGTTTATTTTATATGTATTAATTCAAAAACTATATTTAAAAATAACTTCCCCAAACTCTTGAATTTTTCATTAAATGAGGAGGTGTAACTAGTTGATTCATTAATGAAAAATATATTCATCTCAAAAAAATGTTCATATGTGAGAGATATGGGTGCGATGAAACTAAAATGATGAATAAAAAACCCAACATGAAATTTAATAAAACACAATTCACCACACAAAGAGAATTACCCATTAATTATATAGCATGGAATAAGAAACATTACCCCTTCATTTTAGTGATTATGGTATATGAAAATTAAAATAAATGAAAAGGTAGTACCACTACACAATACACCAGTAGTCATAGCTCTCCATGCTTCAGTTGATGGTTCAGGTGTTAGGTCCCCCGGCATAGTCACCCCCTCTCTATTTAAAGAGAAAATTCACTTGAGATACATCTTTTTGAACATCCACTTATCTCCCCTTTATTTTCTCTATTTTTAATAAACCAGAAATTCCACGTGTGATCCTTTATTTTTCTTATAAAATTGTTATCTCATTTATTTTCTATGACATAGAAAAACTTCTACCAACAAAAATTTCCTCATGAATGTTTTTCTTATTCATTAAATTTCTACAAATAAATTTTACTTTTATCGAAATATACATGAATTAATTATTTGTAATTGGTTTCCAACACACTTGATCCTCTCAAATATTTCTGAAAACATCAGTTATATCATATTAATGGCTCAAAATCATTGGGTATTTAAAATAATGCATTAATAAACATTATGTGGCATGGATTGTACTTCTACAGTGCAACCACTTCCTTTAGCCTCTGGCTAAACCCTCACGGTGTAAAAAGCCACTCATATATTTCATACGACTTATAGGTAATTTTTATTCATTAAATTTCAATGTATCCTCCTTCTCAACACAACTCAACACCACATCTAAAATGGGTACCTCCATGATTTAACAAAAATAATAATTAAATATTTGAGATTTTTTTATTTAGGTTTTCTGAACAAAAAAATACAAATACCTCTAGGTCAAAATTATTTTGAAAAATATGTCTCAAAGGTGGAAGGGCCCCTGCTGGCTTTGAATTATTTTTGTTTGGATGAAAGGTGACAAGGGTTTTTCCACCTTTCGGTAAAAACAATTGGGTAAAAGGGTGCGTGGCCCTTGCCGCCTTTTTCCATAATAAAAAATTTAAAAAAATTAATATACATGTTTATATATTTACAATTTTTATTTTTATTTTTGTATTGTTTTATATATATATATATATATATTTATATATTTATAACAAAAAATCATATTTTATCTCTTATTTAATATCCAGAATTTTTGTCATTTAATTAGTCTGGAATTCTAACAGAAACCATCACCTAGGGCTCCCTTTTATAAGAGACTCTATCCTGGAAATCCTTCTACAATTTTATGTGGGATTGAGGTTCCCCCTTCCTACATAGAACATTTTAGACTTCCTATGTGGGATTTAGGTTCTCTCTTTCCTACAGAGAATAAATAATATATTATTTTTAATCATTGTTAATCAATTAATAATAAATATTAGTCAGTAGTAAATAATAGATAACAATTAATGTTTACTACAGAATATTAATAATTTACTAATTAGTATGAATAATATTTCAAATAATTTAATTAATACTTTTAATTAGTATTTAATAATATTATTAAACAACAAATTAATTTCTGAAGAATTAATAATAAATAATCGGTTTTGATTAATTAGTTAAATAAGTATTATATAATTATTATAACATAATATTAATAATAAATATATAATATATATATAATATATAATGTAGAATAATAATAATTACTAATTAGTAACTAAAGAATAATTTTAGATATTTATTAGTAGTTAATTTTATTAAATATTAAAACATATAATTTAATTAATTTTTATTAAAAATTAATATTTATTAGAAATTGATATTATTAAATATTAAATCATATTATTTAGATACTATTAATTAGAAATTGATATTTATTTGTAATTAAAATTATTTAGTAATTAATATTTATTATAAATAAATATTATTAAATATTAAATAATATTACTTAATATTTATTTTTAATTAATGATCATTAGTTATTATTGTTTATTAGAGAAAATTTGTTAAAAAATTAATATTTATATAATAATAAATACTTAAAATAAGTAATATAATATTTTAATCATTATTACTAATATTTAGTAACTAAATAATAAAATTAAATATTCATTACTAATTGGATAATAATAATTATTAATATTTAATAATAAATTATTAATTAATTAGTTAATTAAATAATTTATAATTAAATAAAATATTCATAAAAACTATATAATAAATAATTAATATACAATGTAAAATAATTATTTGTATTAATTAGCAACTAAAGATTAATTTTAAAAATTTATTGTTAATTAATGTTATTAAATATTAAATCATATAATTTAATAAATATTTATTTGAAATTAATTTTTTTAAATATTAAATAATATTATCTAATTAATACTTATTATAAATTAATATTTATTAGTAATTATAATTAGTTATTAATCAATATTTATTATAAATTAGGATTATTAAATATTAAATAATATTATATAATTTATATTTATTAGAAATTAATATTTATTTCTGATTTGTATTTATTAGAAACAATTAGTTAATTAATCAGTACTGGTATAATTATAATTAATTCACAATAAGTAATTTAATAACATGATCCTTATTACTAATATTTAGTAACTAAATAATAAAATTAAATATTTACTACTAATTGGATAATAATAATTTTTAATATCTATAAATAAGTTCATAATTAATTAGTCATTAATTTTTTAATTTGTAAGTAATATTTTAAATAAGTAATAAAATATTGTTTAATTACTAATTAATTAATAACTAATAATTATATGATTATTTCTTTATAATTGTGTAATAAAAAATTATTAGTATTTATGCATTAATAAATATTTAATTAGTTAACTAGTAATTACTAATATTAATAAGTTTTAAATATTAATTTATTACTATGTAATTAATAAATATTAAATATTAATAATTTATTAATATTTATTTGTAATTAATAATATTAATTAAAATTGATTAAAATATTATTACTGTAAATTAGTACATTGATAATATTTAGTATTAAACATTAATAGTTAATTATTATTTATTAGTAACTAATATTTATTTTTAATTTATTAAAAATGATTAATTATAATATGTAATTAATTCTACGTAGGAAAGATAGAACCTGAATCCCACTTCAGAAATGCAGAATGTTTTATGTAGGATGAGAGAACTTGAATCCCATATTAGAAATGCAGAATGATTTTAGGGGAGATCCTCTTATAAAAGAGAGTTGTGAGTGAGGGTTTCTATCAAAATTCTAGACTCCTTTAATAGAAGTAATGCTAGATATTAAATAACAGATAAATTCTACTAAAATTATATATAAATATATTTATATTTATATTTATATTTATATATTTGGTGCTTGAGGTACAATTACATTAAACACACATATTCCACACACACATGCCTGAAAGGAAAGCCATATCCCCCCCCCCCAAGGGATAGCCCACCCAACAATTATTAATTATTCAGAACATGGACCGAAGGACTATAGATAATAAAGCCCATTACAGGAACCAAGGGACTATTGCAACATTATACTTGCATCATGCCTTGGTTACTATTTTCCTGAATCATGCCTACATCACCAACTCCCTACATCACTTCCTTCTAGAGGAAATTTGCTTCCACATGGATTTGAACTCAGTTCTGATACAGAATCTCCGGGAACATCTACCATTGAATAAAACCCCAACTGCAATATATATATATATATATACACAAAAAAAACAAAATTAAAATTAAAATTTTAAATATACAAACATGTATATTTAAAATATGTGTATATTTTATTCTCGAAAAGGTGGCAAGGTCCATGCAGCCTTTGCCAAAAAAGTGAGAAGGGTGAAAATGCTCATTCCACCTTTCACCCGAATAATATATACCCAAAGGTGGTAGGGCCCTGCCACCTTTGACACGTATTTTTCATTTTTTTGACCTAGCCTTATTTAAATATTTTTTTTAGAAAAACCTATATAAAAAATACTCTCACAGATTCACTCATCACAAAAAAAATTATTTTAGTTGTTTGTTTATTCATAGTGAAGCCTTAAAAAATAAACACTGTCATCGTTATCATCTAATTCCTATCTATACTTCAACATAGATCTCAGAAAATTACATAGCCTAAATCTCTCCAATCCCAAGCTATAGTTGTCCACGATGTAACGAACAGGCCATGACACATCATCTATAATTGTTTCTAGATCTAGGGACACCTATAATGAAAATTGAATCTTGTGGAAGGAATATCTTCAATATTCCATTTCTACATGATCTCCTTATCAATGGAGAGAGAGGTATTATGGCACAAATAGTGGTGGAAATGATATAGTGGGTGAGCGAGCACTAGGACACGTAATCCAACCTTGAAGAGAAACTAGTGTGAATGATGAACTGGGGTAAAACGACCCCTATTACCATCATGTGCAACCTCGCACTGGGGAATCCCTCCTCTTATACTAACAAATACCAAGAACCCATGAACCGGTGTATCCGAACTCTTTTGTATTCCATGTCTGAAATTTTCTTTTAATGTTGCATGTGGCCAGACTTCTCTCTAGTCTGCTTGGTCGGTGGAACATCATGGGGTTTCCTAATTGATTTCTTCCAATTTTTGAGGGATGGCCCATGTTGTCCATGTTTTTCAGTTATGTCCCCAATTTACATTACTAACTCAACCAACAAAATCATTCATTATAAAAATGAGATTTATTTTATTTTATTTTATTTTTTCTAAATAAACATAAAATTTTCATTTCCAACAAATAAAAATTATCCAATAAAACATTGGGAAAGATTAATAAACCATTATATGGAATTATTTCAAATTTTGATTTATCTTTCACCATGATTCTTATATTGTTCTCCATTCCCATTATATTTACAGAAAATCATTATTTTTATATTATTTAGAAAGAGTAAAGTATAAAATGAACATGGAAAATCAGAGGTCCACATAAGGGTACTGGGGTCAGAAATAGTGGATACTTAGGGAATCACTTCTAACCATCACTACTACAAAACATGGTTTTATCTATGCTAAAAAATTCCTTTACTAGTGCTAAAAAATGATGATAATTGAGGTACTATTAAAAGGGTTCATGTTTATCAGCACTAAAAAATTGATGATAAATGCCCCTTTTATCTTTGCTTCTTTAAGTGCTGATAAAAGTCCAAAAAATTACTAAAATTAATAAAAAAATATTTAAATCGGAGGCACCCTTTTAACAGTTCTTGACCCCCTTTCAACAGTGCTTGGAATCCCTACCCCCATGCATGCCCACCACCCCTTTGACCGCGCTAGGCACACCCACCCCCCCACTCATTAACAGTGCTAGCCCATATACATAACCATGCACCAATGCCTCTATTTGGATTCTAAAACGAGTCATCTCTCTCTCGATCATGGACCATTACCACTCTCCCATCTTGTTTGTTTCTCCATTTAATGATATAGCTATTTATTTTTATATATATAGTTATATTTTTATTAAATATTTATATATATTTAAGTTTATATATATGTATCGTAATAATATATATATATATATTCATATATTCATATATATTTATATCTATCTATTTTTTATATGTTTAGGTATATTTTTTTATTTGTACATTTATTTTTATATTAAAATATATTTATAAGATTATTTTTAAATACATTTACGAAATATGTTTTTGAGTGTGTGTATAAATAAATAAATACATACATACATACATATTTACAAGATATATACTCATATATATATATATTATATGTAAGTGTATCCATAAGTATAATTATACATATCTATATATATTTATATATATTAGTAAGAAGTTCCAGGAACCAGGTGAACCCCCTCCCCCAAAAATGTATTGAAAAATTAAATACAAGATACGGAATAAAAATGGAAGGGTTTAAACAAAGATCATTCCCGCATCTAGACAAGAAAAAAAAGATGAAGATAAATATGATCATACCCACTATCATGATCATAAATATCATCATCAGATTCCCATTCTGACCGAGAAATCTTCTAATTAAGCAGTGCTTTGTATTTTTTCCCTAAGTTTAACCAGCTCCAGAGTGAGCTCCAAATGAGTAAACCTAGTAGACCGGCCATGGCCACAGGTAGCTTCCAAAACATCATCACGTCCCAAACCATGGTTTTTTGGGAAACTCTCTAACTTCCATGTCCTGGTTTGTTTCCAATCCCAATAAAGATCATTCTTGTGAGAAACATTCTCCATGAGGGGATAGTCGTGGGGAGATTCCCTATGTGAAATTGTGGAGACATATTTCACTATCAGAATCATTCATATGCTAGTAAGGAAACACACCAGTTCCTCATCCTGCACATGAACCTTGACACCACCCACATGATCCATCACAATATCAAGAACCAAGATTCAGACCACAGTTGCCTAAGATTTACCAGAAGAATCAGGAACAGCTCTGGGATCCTTACTACTTCCAGATGGGACAATAATAACTCTAGTTGAGTTTCCCTAATGCACATTTTTATATTAAATGTTTTCCTCCTCGACCAGGGCATTCCATTCCTTACCAGCCAAGGTATCATCTCTTATAAGGAGATCAAGAGGACTATCAGAATCATCCCTCATTTAGGGAGTAGGCACATCAGTTCTCACAATATCATCTTTGAGCTTTGAATAAGTATCAGTTCTAATTTTAACTTTTATAGAATTTTTTCATCCTTATACTTAGTAGAACCAAATTTTTTTATCTGTATCTTGAGAACATTTCTACATCCTAAAACATGATGAAAACCCAATTTGTAAAAAAAAATAGGAACAACTTTATATTAAAACTCAACATAAATCTTTAATCCATCAACTAGTAGAGTGGTGTTTCATGGCCTTGGATACAGCTGATCAACATAAACCAAAAACCTTGCATAATACCCACATTTACCTATAATAGTATTATCACCAAGCTTTAGAGGTTCCCTTATATAAGAAGAAACATCATTTATGATGCTCAGATTCAAAAGCACCCAGTTAATCTAATGAATTCTTACCCAGATATGAGCATTAGTGTTATTTGATTAAAATATTTGAAATAATTATCCCAAGCCTAAATCTAAAAGACACCTATATTATGATTATACAAAATAAATTGTGACGTAGTAGGTCGATGAAAATTAGATTCCAAGACAATATGAACAAAAACCATTTCTAATCGAAATTATTTTCCATTCATTGAAGCCCAACATTTGACCAAACTTCTATTTTAAACCATCTAAATTAATTGGATTACCCCCCATGGAGAGGATAAATAATCCAATGAGTGATAATTGACATAGATCTAACCTTCCTAAAAAATAGATTGATCAATAGATATAATAGGTCTACCATTTTCATTTCTAAATATTATTTGTGCATCCACAACCATAGAAGAACCAAAAATACTCCTAGATAATATCTCCGCAAAAGATACACACTTCTTGTAGACCACAGGTCATGGGTCATAAAGAGAATACCTCACTGCACAAAACACTGGATCACTATATGCAATAGTAGGAAAAGGGTTCAAAGGCACAACACCCACGCACGGTTCATCCCCATCCTGAACTTCAGCAACCCAAACAGTATCATGGAATGGGACATTTCCATCCCAACCTGTAGCTTCCACTAGGGATTCCCCATCCTAAAAAAGGATACCATATCTAAATTAGTGACCAAAGGATTCTGAAAAAAATTCCATATAGTCCAGATCAAATCGCTCGTCAAAACGATTAACCCGATCTATGGTCTTATGGAACAAGGAAACATTCTTTAATGTCAGAGTAAGACAATCCCAAACTAATAAAAGGGGAACAAAATGACCTCCAACTATTTGACACACAAATCCAAACTTTTTTCAAAATCAAATTCTTTTTTTTTATTTTCTGAATAAACCACTTTATGTGTAAGTGGGAACCTCAAAAACTGGTACCAAAATCTTAAACACCACGACATTACCATCCACCTCAAAACATCAAATTTCAAATTCAAAAAATGGATCCCATATCCAAAAAATAACACACAGCATCCATGATCCTCCATGATCCACCCTCTATGATTCGCATTCAACCCTTCATCATCATCACATCATTAGTAAACAGAGTCCACCGGAACACATCTTCATCGTCATTGTCGAAAACTGAAAATCATCGAAATAGCAGGGGTCAAACCATAGAGCTTCAAACAACCAACACCGAAGACACCTCAACCTCTCTATCGACATATCATGATTTCACCATCGAATCGAAACAAAAAAACACGCCTGTTTTCACCAATAATCATTCGAGATCAACACCGATCGTCGCTTGGAAACCAAACCAGTAGAAATTAGCAAAATCTTTGTCACAACCTGAGACAGTCAAACCCTCCCAAACCTAATCACACCTTGCCAAATAAATTTATGGATCCACCACAAAGCAGATACAAACATCGTAAAACAGCTACGAAGAAACCCGAAGCAACCAATAGGAGAAAAAACCAAATATCCAAGAAAATAAGAGGAAAACACCAATGTCATACCTGCCACCATACGCATCTATCAACACCATCCCAATACACCCACTCGACCACCATGTCCTACTAGAGTGGATTACGACACAATGGTTTAGGAAAGAAATGGCAGAGAAGGATCATGGGGATAGGTTGCGCAGAAAGAGGGAACGACACTGCGAGACTTCGCCTCCAATCCCTCGACATGATCCCAAATCTGTCATCCACACCATCATGCTGACCATAGATGGGGGGAAACATGATGGGTTGGGCCGACAGGGTAGGGAGGAATTGTCGACAAATCCCTCCATAGCATAGATGCCAACGCTGATCCAAAACCAAGGTGTGAGGTGCACAGAGAGGCACCCGGAATGAGACATGGAGAAAAGAAAGCCATAGGAGGAAGAATGAAGAGGATCTCCACATACCCAGACATTTCTCTCCAAAAACATATAATTAATCTCTATTTATATATATTACTTATATTATATATTCATATGTTAGAATATATAGACTATATTTATCAGTTTTTTTAATGTAGACACACACTAATACAAACACACACACACTATATAGAAAATTAAAATATTAAAATATTTGAATTTTAAATAAAATGGATATTATTTTTTATTTAGACTAGACTTATATATTGAGAAATATATTTTCTATATAAATATTATTAATAGTTTGTTTATAAAATTAAGTTTTTATGTATGAATATATAAAAAATATGGATATATTTTTATATATTTGATTATAAATAAAAGTAAATTGTGAAAAAAGATAAAATTTCAAATCCATTATATCAATGTGAAGGAAATATCAGAGAATAAATTCATTCCCCACTAAAAAAGAAAAAATACCCCCTTAAACATGGCTGAAAATCCAGATTGTTAAAACAATTTGGTATCCCAACTAAAAACTCATTTTGGAAGCCTTAAGGAATTTTTTTCCTTAAAAAATGTGACAGAGGGTTCCCTATGTCATTAGTTATAGAGGTATTTTCAAGCTTCAATTTTATATGTGGTAGATCTCAAATGGTCACCCGGATAAAAAGTTATGGATGTTTGAAGTTTGAGTTACGTTTTCAACTTATTTTAGATGTTTTTTTAATTTTATAATTTTTTTTGTATTTAAAATGTTATTAAATGATTATTACTCGATAATAATAATAAAATTATTAATGAATAATATTTTTAAAAATATTTTATAATCCTTTTTCACTAAATATATTATATATTCATTGTAAATGTATATTTATATTTATCTAAAACATATTTTAAAATTTATTTTATATTTATATCAATATAAATATATTTATATATTTATATATTATTTTTTTTTTGATTTTTTTTCAATATACCCTTTATCAGTTCTAGTAAAAATAGTGCTGATAAATAACCCCATTTATCAAATCTCCTAAAAAAGCACTGATAAAGGTTGGCGCTATAAAAACCTCTTTTTTTCATGCATGTTCACTCACTTTTGGGGAACAATCCCATTCTATTTGGAAACCAAAATATCTCTTATTTCCATTTTCATCACCTCAAACATTCCATTATCATTTATTTATTGCAATAAAAATAGAAATTATAATTAATTGAAAATAGAAAATTGTGGAGTCATATCTTGAATACTCAATTGTACAAATTAACATATATTTTCATGATAAATATTTATTTTTAAATGAATAATTTATTTCTTCTTATCATAGCGTACATTTATCCTTATACACCATATTCTCTCCTTATAAGTATGGAATCCATTCATTGATCATCCTCTAAAAGTTTTAGTTTATCCATTTTATGTTTTCCAACTATAGAGAAATCACATTTTTTTAAATAGCTATTCATTTGAGAGAATTTATTATATTTTAAATAATGAATAAATTGTATAAATTTCCCATTAGATTGAAAAGTTGATGAGAACTCCACATGAAAATAATTTTCTATATTTTATTAGGAAATTTCTTCTAGATCTTGAATTGCATTTTTTTAATTCCTTCTAAATGTGTACTTAACAATTACACATTATAAAATTTATCCCAATAACATATCTTTCTAAATGATAAAAAAATTTATTGATGAACAATCATGTACTTAAATGAATTTTTCAACCTCTATTTCCCCTCAACATGATAATTCAGATGTTTTACAACATATTCATATCTATATTCTAACTCTTATCACTAAAAAATTTTAATTCATTTTAAGTCTCTTTATCTTTAACATAATTAATTATATAGCTAGTGAACCTATAAAATTCAAAGAAATTATCCATTTTGTCAATTTCATACCCCTATATTTGATTATCTTCATCTCAATATAAGAATTTATAGTTATTAAATTCCTTATAAAAATTCATTATTTAAAAAATGTGGATAATTTGAATGTTTGTTCGTATGAACCCATGGAGACAACAATGAGACTATGACTGGTAAGGCTTATTTAGATACTATTCACTTGATTGACACTATTAGTTTCCAAAAAAACATACATATGGACATTGTTAACACAGTTCCAATTTTAAATGACCTTGAAATTTTCTTTTGAAGAATATAAATTCAATAAAAACAATTTCAATAATTATTAGGAAATTATGAAAACTTATAAATAACATTAGGAAGGAGAATAAGTTATTACATGAGAAATTGAACCTTTTAAACCAATTCTATAGAGTATATTCCTCATATATCATCAAAACTCCATCCTGGAAGACTTTTTCAATGAAAAAAATCTATTTTTTGTATCCCTTTTTGAAGAAGGAATAGAAATAATGAGATCTATGTTGTGGAATATCTCTTATGGAAACACCACACTATATGAAACACCTCTCAATCCTATTATTTTTTTTATAAATAATTTATCTATTATAATATGACTAACTTTATTTTGAATATATTATTAATTTTTTATATGAATTTATCCTTCTTAATTATACTATTATTATAAATAATATTAGAATTGAAATATTTTTTCTATTTGGTAATATCAAATGGTGAGAAAAATCTACAAAATGGTTTAGTATTAACCACATATCTTATGGATGTCAACTATAATTTATTACTTTCATACTATATATATATGATTAATAATAAGTTGTTATTTATTATTATATGTTTATTTCATTTTCAAATATGTGGCCTTGGCTTTTTCATAATATTTTATTTCTTTTATTTATGTATAATGATTAATATTTAATGAATTTTTTATCATCTAAAAGTTGTAGAAATATTTTTTGGGAAATTTTAACCTCCATTGTTATTTTAATTATAAACAAATGGTTCAGTGTGTTTAAAAAATATTTTATTTTTTTGGGAATTATATATATATATATATATAATGACCCTAAAATATTTCTTATCAGGCCTAAAAATCAAAAAGGAACCTACCTAGTAGTTAGACTAACAATGGTGTGTATTTTACATCCAATCAGAAGGCTATTATAATTGTACTATAAGGTCAACAGAAGAGATATAGTTTATTGTCTCTATCACTAAAACTCGATGGTGTAACATTAAAATTATGGTGGTGTCAAGGAAAATTCCAACAAATCAGGTAATGTCAACTATAAAAAAAATAAATTAAACTAAACACCTATATTAATATCAAAAAAGATATGAACCCTAATTTTTTAACACCAATTACTATTTTTTACCCCTACATCAAAGAATTATATTTTAAATCTAATTATGAAGCTATAAATAAAACTCATTGATGGTGTTTTAAGTGTTTGTTAACAAATATAAATTATTTTTACCAAAACCATATAATATTAATGTTTTTTAAAATATTAATATTATCCCACAAATATATTTCTCCATCTTTTTCTTTTCAATAAGTATCAATTTCTTGTGTGATTAGAAAATGATATTCAAAGAGATGGTATCAAAACGATCCAACCCCTTTACATTTAAATTTCTTTAGTAATCACTTCCACTAATATAATGTATTGGGTTTCATTCTAGAACTATTGAAAAAAAGTGCAATTTATCATTTTGGGTATCATGGATACTGCTAATTATAAGTTATTAATCAACCCCTCAATATATTGATCACATGAGATATATGAACTCATGAAAA
Source organism: Viscum album (assembly GCA_963277665.1). NCBI lineage: Eukaryota > Viridiplantae > Streptophyta > Magnoliopsida > Santalales > Viscaceae > Viscum > Viscum album. The sequence continues at coordinate 760,612,663 of OY728119.1, read as the reverse complement.
CTAATCCACACCCTCATGAGCTCTGTAAAACCAAATAATTTTTTAAAAAAATTATATTCTTATTTCCCATTACAAAATTTAACTCAAATACAACATTTCAAAATAATCTGTAAAATAAAATGAATGAAAAACATTCACAGTTATGGACCTAGGCTAAAATCTAGTTTAAAACCTTTTGAAAAAACCAACGCTATGTTTTAAAATATCATCCCCAAACCATTCAATTAAATAATTAATTTCATTAAAGTTCCACATTAAAAAAACTAATTTCAAAATCCATATTTATGGATAAATTATTTACCCTTAAAAAATTTATTCAAAATATAATAATGTACCCAATTAGTCCATAATATTGGTTATCTTCACTCTCTTGATTAAAGAACCATAAATGACACATTTAATATGTTATATGGTCCATGCTAGCATTTATCCAAACACAATACCATTCCATTTATTTAGAGATACCATAAGACTACATAAAATAATTATCATATTAATAATAATAGAACATAATAAAAATATATATAGAATTTATGGCCACAAAATCCATTTAATAATAATCCTCAGTGAATAAATGTCAGATACCTCAATCACACACCTATTTAATAATTATACTATAACAAAACAGTCCTTTAACATCACTAAAATTTTCCTTTACCAGTGATATAAAATCTATGACCACCAGAACATGATTAAAATCCCTAAGCTATTATGATTTCTAAAAAGAACTAATCAATGTGCCCTTTATCAACCCTTTTAGAAGATCTGATAAAGGGATGTTTTATCAATGATTTTTTAGAACTGATAAAAGAATCTCTTATTAGTTCATCTAGTAGTACTGATAAAGGATTATTTTATCAACTCATTTAGTAGTGCTGATAATGAAGCATTCTATAGTGTGTTGTAACAACAAACTACATGATTCTCGCTCAAATTTACCCAAAAGAAGAAGGTAAGACGGTCCTTGTAGTTTAGCTTGGGTTATCGAATCCACAGAGACCTAAGAAGAAACCTATAGACATGTACATTCTATGGACTGTTTTTGTCTATTAAGTGGCCAACTTGGATTGATTTTGGATGGGTTTGAAAGATATCTAATAGATTTAAGTTAATTCAATTTAAAATAATGAGTTGATCCTAGGTTATCACTCAGGGTGGATTGGATGTATTTCCTTTCTAATGATTTCAATTTCTTATATTTGAGATTGGTTCATTTAAAGAGATAAAACAACATCATAACTTACTGGTTTAATGCCTAAAACCTTTAATACAAATCACCTATACACTTTAAGGATCAAAGTTTTGAGCACTTCAAGGTAAAGGTTCGTATTAGCACTTGAAGTGTGTGGCCTTAAATTCAACAAGGACGATGGAGTTTAAAAATCATCAAATAAAAATCTCAATTAAAGAAGTGATTATACATTAATGAGGTGATAAATAACATCCAATACAGACCCTTGATAATCCCTTGGATCAACCCATAAGTGGGTTATCCCTCCATTGATTCTATGGTTTTAATGGAAGCGGAAAGTAGACTCATGAGGGAGGAAATGGAGAAGTAAAAAAAACGCAATAAAATAACAATCACTCCACCGTTGTGTGATAATATCAAAAGGTTTGGTATTAACAAGTTCACAACTTGAACCAACGATATCAAAGTGATAAGGATAAGAACAGAATAATAAGAGAAGAAGAACTTTTATTAAGAAACAAGGATGAATTAAAACAACTTACATGTGAAGGAAGAACATTACAAAGAGAAATTGGCAGCATAACATTAAGATGAAAACAAGATCAAAGATTCTTCAATCCTCCAACACCAATGCCTTAAATAGGCATTTTTGAGCCCTTGGGTATAGCCTCCAATAGTACAAGTCATCCCACTTGAGTATGGTAGGTCTAGGGTGGTGGAAAGTTTGTGGAAAGAAGACTTTCCACCCTTGACCCGAAAAGGCATCCAGATTTCATGCACCGAACAGACGCACTTGAAACACCTTCTAGATGGCCGAATCATAGTAGACCATAGACGAAGAAAATTGAGCTCCGTATGTCTTATAACCTCCTGTATAATTTGGGCTCATTTTCAGTTGTATATTCGGAGATATGATTAGATTAGTGGGATGTTTTTCTGGGCCGCAGAATCTGGCCCATAATTTTATCTCTAACTTGGGCCGCCTAGAGAACAACCATAGAGGCCGAATTAGCATTGTATCCTGAAGGGTTATTTGTTCCTATACATGTCGTATATAATCTCACGAAATTTGGGATTAATTGGGCCTGTATGTTGGGCCCCAAAGTCTCATCAGTGGGATAGTGTCCAATCTGCCTTCTCCAGAATTGCTTCCTTTCATTGCCAAATATCTTCATCATCCTCCATGAATTATCTATTGATCCCTGAATCAAACATGTTCATATTTAAGTTTAGATAAATTTAAAAAAAATATCAGATTAAAATATAAATAATTCAATTCCTTAAAATCAGATGAATCATTGGGTATTTTAAATGATGTTCAAAAATGTACCACGTAATAGTGCATTTTAAGAAGGTATTACAATCATAATGTGAAATGATGTTCAAAGTGTAAAAAGAACTAAAATGGTGTTTATGTATAATAAATAACATGAATATTATATATATTACCTATTAATATTAGCCTCATTTAGTAGCTAATCACACCCCCCAACTTGAGTTTTGCTAGTCCCGAGCAAAATATATCTCAACAATATGAAATTTGAATTCCCTTTTCCAAAAACATTTTAATACACAATGATCACCAAAAAACCTTATACCAAACAATCATGAAACCCATAAAAATATTTTAATACAAGATATTTTCATATGCAGATCTCGATCCCAAGCCCATTCCTTTGTTCAAATTCATTGCCATATTTCATCCAATATCAATTAAGTATGAGGATGTGTTGTGTATCACAATAGACATGGGGGTTCATCTTTATTCAAGGGGGAAATTATGGAAGAGATAGGTGGAATCACATTTAAATATTCAGATGAGTATTCATTTTTTTGTATAATTTTTTTTGTTTTTTTTTTGTTGTTTTTTTTGGTTTTTGCAATTTTTCCATGGTAATTGAAGTTGCACTCAAAAGAGTCAACCCCTGTAGCAAGACTTTGCCGATGACTCCTAGGCTTAAAGACCTTAGGGAACCAAGTGAAGCCCACATACTCGGTCATCATCTCAAGTTAACTTCATCAAAAACAAATTCAAATTACCAAAAATAGAGATAAAATTACTAACTCTGGGCCAGACAACTATGGAGTCACGATCCCCAAGTGCCAAAAGCCACGCATTAGGTCATTTCATTGCTCTACACGCAAAAATTTTTTTTTTTTTTGAATACTCATATTAAACTAAAATTATCACCAAACCTATGCTATTTATTTAGGGGACCCCATGAAATTAAACTAATACCCCACTATCCAAAGGACGTGCATTGTGATTTTTTTTTTATTTGGATGAAAATATAAATGATAAAATATCACATTGGACAACCACACTTTCCAAAATCTATACTCATGAAATTATACAAGGATTAAAATCAGAATCAGGGTATGCTAAATTATTTGATATTTAGTTTCAAAGTGTGCAATGTGCATTACCATGTTTAAAGTTAAAGGAATTTTTCCTTCCATTTTCACAAAAAAAAAATCAAATCATTTATCATTTTTTTTACACAAAATCATTTTTTTTATCTCGCCCCCAACTTAAAATAACACTGTCCCTAGTGTTTAAATAAAATAAAATTTAGAAGGGGGTAGAGGTATAGAATGAAAGTTCAAAAAGGAAATTGAAAATGAGGGTCATGGAATGAAGTCACCTGGTGGTTGAAGTTTTAAGTTCTTACTAATCCAATTTAGTCCTTTGATATCCATGTCACTTGCAGAGTTCCCTAGTGGAAAAAAGGAAAACAAAAAAACAAAACAAAAGAGTATATATATATAAGTAAAATATAATTATATATATAAAATAAAATAAATTGATGATACATTGTCTTCTTTTTAAATTTCTGGGTAAGGTATTACTCAAGGATCACACCACGTGACACGGATGAATATGGTGCTCCCCTTTCATACCCATCCATACTCATAATAGAAGAACAGGTCAACAGTCTATATTTTTTTTAATATAAAATTGATTAATTAAAATATAAATTTTATTAAAACAACAAAATGATAGGAAACTTAAAAACCATGGGTTGCCTCCCATGCAGCGCTTTGTTTAATGTCGTTAGCTCGACTTGAACTCCCCAACTTATCCAATACCAATTTTTAACATTTTAAAGACCCCATATTTCTCCATGTACACTATATTGAGATTGATTCTTTTTTTATAATTTTTTTTGTGTGAAAACCTATGTTCTAAAATGAGTGGTAAAATCCAAGGAATATCAAAAATGGTTGATCCAGTTTCCTCTGTAGTCTTTCCTAAGACATAAATGACCATTACAACTTTTTTGGTTTCAAGAGAAGAATGAGTTCTAATTGAAAGGTCATTATTATACCTTATGAAGGTATTATTTAGTGAGGAGGGAAGGACAATAATTTTGGGCTCGGTTTGGATAGGACATTTAGACACAAGTTGATATTTTGAAACCAACTCAGTTTCATTTTCCAAATTTCTCAACAAAATTGGTTCCTTTTGAAAAGAAGATTCAACCACAAAATTCGAAAGATCAGTGTTTGGAATGGATATGGACTCAAATTTTATGATTTCTCCCAATGGTTCAAAGGTTGGTGTTTTTGAAAATTCATCAATGGAGTTATACTTAGGAGACTCAATCCATGATGTTAAATTCTCCTCTTTTGAATCCAAAAAGTTAATTTCCCCCTGATTTAAAGTCCCTTAAAAAATTCCTTGATCCTCTTTATCTATCCCAAATCCAAAGGTTGGTTCTTCAATAAATTCATGTGGGGTTTGTGTGAAACTAGACACTTCACATAAGGTTATGGAAGGGACAGTTTGTGTAGGGATGGGTTCTTCACAAGTTTTAATGCTTTGTAGTTCTAACCTCAATGATAAAACCTCAAAATTCATTATCTCCATTTGTTGAAACAGTTTTTCAAGTAATGTTTGTGGATCATGATGGGCAAGGGGTTGAGATAGATGGTCTATTCCAGGAGGATAACTATGTTGTTGGAATTCCATATGAGGATGTTCAGATTGGCCTTGTTGGGATTGGAACTCATAATATGTTGGAATGTATTGTGGATCATATGAATAAAAACATTGTGGTTCAATAGGTTGTTGATGATCCCACAAGTAGAAATTATGATGGTCATTGTACATCGTACATGGGGTTGGGTGATCAAAGTAGGGATAGGTTTCCCATGTTTGGACTTGTTCAAAATTGACTTCCATAGGAGTGAGGAGTGAGAAAAGAGAAGTAGAATGAAAAAAAGGATGATAGTGTACAAGATAACTTACTTAGGTCCTCGGCAACAGTGCCAAAATTTGATTCTCTCTCAAATTTACCCAAAAGAAGAAGGTAAGACGGTCCTTGTAGTTTAGCTTGGGTTATCGAATCCACAGAGACCTAAGAAGAAACCTATAGACACGTACATTCTATGGACTGTTTTTGGCTATGAAGTAGCCAACTTTGATTTATTTTGGATGGGTTTGAAAGATATCTAATAGATTTAAGTGAATTCAATTTAAAATAATGATTTGATCCTAGGTTATCACTCGGGGTGGATTGGACGTATTTCCTTTTTAATAATTTTAATTTCTTATATTTGAGATGGGTTCATTTAAGGAGATAAAACAACATCATCACTTACTGGTTTAATGCCCACAACCTTTAATACTAATCACCTATACACTTGAAGGATCAAAGTTTTGAGCACTTCAAGGTAAAGGTTCGTATTAGCACTTGAAGTGTGTGGCCTTAAATTCAACAAGGACGATGGAGTTTAAAAATCATCAAATAAAAATCTCAATTAAAGAAGTGATTATACATTAATGAAGTGATAAATAACATCCAATCCAGACCCTTTCTACTCCCTTGGATCAACCCATAAGTGGGTTATCCCTCCATTGATTCTATGGTTTCAATGGAAGCGGAAAGTAGACTCATGAGAGAGGAAATGGAGAAGTAAAAAAACGCAATAAAATAACAATCACTCCACCGTTGTGTGAAAATATCATAAGGTTTGGTATGAACAAGTTCACACCTTGAACCAATGGTATCAAAGTGATAAGGAGAAGAATAGAATAATAAGAGAAGAAGAACTTTTATTAAGAAACAAGGATGAATTAAAACAACTTACATGTGAAGGAAAAACATTACAAAGAGAAATTGGCAGCATAACATTAAGATGAAAATAAGCTCAAAGATTCTTAAATCCTCCAACACCACTACCTTAAATAGGAATTTTTGAGCCCTTGGGTCGATCCTCCAACAGTACAAGTCATCCCACTTGAGTATGGTAGGTCTAGGGTGGTGGAAAGTTTGTGGAAAGAAGACTTTCCACCCTTGACCCGAAAAGGCATCCAGCTTTCATGCGCCGAACAGATGCGCTTGAAACACCTTCTAGATGGCCGAATCAGAGTGGGGCATAGAAGATGAAAATGGAGCTCCGGATGTCTTATAACCTCCTGTAAAATGTGGACCCATTTTGATATTTATATTCTGATATATTATTAGATTAGTGGGATGTTTGTCTGGGCCGCCGAATCTGGCCCAGAATTTTATCTCTAACTTGGGCCGCCTAAAAGACCACCATGGAGGTCGAATTAGCATTGGATCCTTAATAAGGATTTGTTCCTATACATGTCTTATAGAATCCCAAGAAATTTGGGATTACGTAGGGCTGTATGTTGGGCCCCACAGTCTCATCAGTGGGATAGTGTCCAATCTGCCTTCTCCAGAATTACTTCCTTTCATTGCCAAATATCTCCATCATCCTCCATGAATTATCCATTGATCCCTGAATCAAACATTTTCATATTTAAGTGTAGATCAATTTCAAAAAAAATATGAAATTAAAATATTTATAATTCAATTCCTTAAAATCAGATGAATCATTGGGTACGTTAAATGATGTTCAAAAATGTACCACATAATAGTGCATTTTAAGAAGGTATTACAATCATAATGTGAAATGATGTTCAAAGTGTAAAATGAACTAAAATGATATTTATGAATAATAAATAACATTAATATTATATATATTACCAATTAATATTAGCCTCATTTAGTAGCTAATCACTACAGAAACAGAAATAGCACAGAAAATCATAAAAATATAGTAAAAATACATATTTAAAATTAAAAATAAATTTAAAACACAAATAAAATAGAAAAAATATATTATAGACATTTAAAAAAAATTATACAATTAAATAAGTGAAATTTATTACATACATTAAAAAAATAATTCTCTATTTATCTTTTCCCCATGACCCCAACTCCTACTATTGTCAAACAAACCACTCATGCTCAAGAAAAAGACTTCACTTATATAAGAAAAATATTATTATGTTATTAATAATATATAGAAATAAATTAAACAATAAGTGTTAATTTTAAACTAAACATTCAGTAATAATATAAACAATGTGTATTAGATGGAGTTTCATTTAATTATTGCATGTCACACCATTTTATATTAGTATTCATGAATTATATCTATGAAAATTTACCAAATAAATATAATTTAAATATGATAATGGAATTAATTATGAAATAGTAGATACAATGATGAGAAAATAATCAATGATTGTTAGATCGGTTTGGGAGGTGTAATGCATGCTTTAAACTAAAATTGAACTTATATATTGAAAACATGCATTTGGAGTCATACCTGTCACACCATGAGTTATATTGAGGTGTGTATAATATCTAAATGTCCCAAATTACTTATGAATTTTTTTTCCTAAATTATCAAAATAATCCAAATGCGTTTTTTTGTTTTAATTACATCACATTTCTTGTTTAATAAAATGTCATTTTAAACTGGAAACTTTTAATTTGAATTATTTTGATAACATAATGTGTCATTTAGAAGTCAGGATGATTCCTACACACCACAAATGATATGTGAATATTTTTACTAAATTATAAATAATGTCCAAGCATGTTTTCTTGGTTTTCAGTAAATGAATCTTTTTGAACTGAAATGTTAAATTTAAACTAATAACAGACACTTTGAGTCATACGAGGCACATCATGTTTTTGATTGAGGTGAGGATGATTCCTATACATGATAAATGAAATATGGTTCATCTTTAAAAAGTATAGAAAAAATCCAAATTCATCTACCCTAGTTGGAGTAAGTCATTTTTACTTTTTAGACAAATTAAAGAAAGTTTTAAATAAAATGATTCACATGGAGTCATACTGGTCACACCGTGTGTTTGATTGATGTTTTTTTTATTCCTAAACAACCCAAATTATGTTTAGATCAATGTTATAATGTAAATAACAAATAATAAAGTGTTTTATTATATTTTAATACATCACTTTTGATTTTTTACTAAAATGTTATTTTAAACTTGAAACACACACTTTTAGTCATACTGGTCCCATCGTGTATTAGTTTGATGTGAAAATTCTTCCTACACTTAATAAATTACCTATCAATAATTTTTATAAATCACCAAGACAACACAATTGTATTTTATTGGTTTTGATTGAGTGACACTTTTTGAACTAAAATGTCAGAATTAAACAGATAACTAAAACTTTGAGTCATATCTGGAAGGTCATGTATTAGATTGAGGTTTTTATGATTTCTACACATCCCAAATGACTTATTTATCATTTTATTAAATTATCAAAAATAACACAAAGGCGTTTTTTAGGTTTTGAGAAGGATAATTGTCTTTTGTTTTTAAATTAATGTCAATTTTAAATAAAAAGATACACTTGGAGTCATACCGGCTATAACGTGCAATAGAATAAGATACAACTAATTCCTGCATGTACCAAATAACTCATGGATAATTTTCATAGATTATCAAATAAATCTAATTTTTTGGTCACTTTTTAGTATTTGTCTTGTCTTTATAACAAAAATGTCATTTTAAAATAGAGACTTTCAATTTGATTCATACAAGTCACATCATATATTAGTTTTACATGAGTCTGATTCCTACACATTAAAAATTAATTATGAATCATTTTTCTAAATTATAAAGACACTTCAAGTTTGTTTTCTTGGTTTATATTAAGTTAAACATTTTTTAGTAAAATGAAAATTTTAAACTGATAATGAACACTTTTAGTCATACCGGTCACATTGTATAATTTATTGAGGTTTGGATGATTCCTACATGTCAAAAATGACATATTTATTATTATTCTGAAGGATCAAAATAGTATGAATGCATTTTCTCAGTTTTAAGTATGTCAGATGTCTTTTTTACTAAATTCAATGTCTATTTAAAATAAAAAGATGCACAAGGGGTCCTACCAGTCACACAGTGTATTAGATTGTATTTTGGTTGATTCCTACATGTCTCAAATGATTTATGGATCATTTTTATATATTATAAAGATAATACTAAGGCGGTTTCTCAGTTTTGAGTACCTCACTTATGATTTTAATTAAAATTTCATTTTAAACTACAAACTTGCACTTTGAGTAATAACAGTCACATAGTACGAATGGCCCGATGGCCTTATTTTTATTTTATTATAGATAATACCCATTTTAAGGGTTTAAGGATAACCTGTACATTACCTCTAGGCCCAAGGCACAAGGCCTGACATAACCCAAAATACATGACCCGAAGGCCCAGAGGCATACCATGCCCATTACATGACCCGTAGGCCCAACCCACTAGAACTGAACCTCCCCAGTGTCTTTGAATCATTGATCTCCTTAGCTTACCACCTTGCATTACTGATCAACTATCATTTCTCCATACAAAGATGCACGGTGCCTGGTCCCGATATCGGCTGCCATACCCTCTCATTCTTCCAATCCAGTTAGCTCTGTATCTGGTGGTTGCTACTCCTGTTTCTCTGATCCTCTTCTGGGGCATGTTCTGTGTGAATAGGGATACTCCATGGTCTTTGTGACCTGAAGGCCATGTGGCCCGAAGGCCTTTGATGACCCGAAGGCCCTGGAGACCCGTAGGCCCAAACTGGTGGCCTGAAGGCCCAAATTGGGTGAATAGTTCCTGCTGCTAAAGTACCGAATAGTAACTGCTATAGTGATTGAGACAGTGCTTCTACAGTACATCTATAGTAACTCGAAAATTCTCCTCCACCCGATTTTGAACCCGGTTCACTTGGATGTCAAGCAGGAGACCTTACCACTTGGGTACGGGCTTGTCAGCAATATGATAGTAAAAGGTATCCAACATAACAGTCATATAGATTTTCAGTTTTATGTGAGAATTATTCCTACATGTAAAAAATTTATTATGAATCATTTTTATGAATTATCAAGATAATATGAGTGTTTTTTATTGGTTTTCAAGAAGTGACACTTTGTGACCTATAGTGTTAATTTTAAACTAAGGAAAAACACTTTGATTCCTACTATGCATATTGTGTATCATATTATGGTACGGATAATTTCTAAACATCATAAATGATGTATGATTCATTTTTCTAAAGTATAAAAATAATCTGAATGTGTTTTCCAGGTTTTAGGTAGGTTAGTTATCTTTTAAAAAAAATTAGTGTTGATTTTATATAAAAAGACACATATGTAGTCATACCTGTAACACCGTGTGTCAGATTGAAGAGAGGCCTATTGCAACATGCCCAAATAGAAAAATATAAAATTTTATTTAAGTATCAAAAAATATGAATGAGTTTTATTAGTTTTGAGTATGTCACTTGTCTATTTTTTACATTGACTTTTTAAACTGGAAACACAAACTTTGAGTCATACCATTCACATTGTGTGTAAGTACGAAATGAGACTAGTTCATACATGTCAAAAATGAATTATAAATCATTATAAAAAATTATTAATATAATCCAAGTTTGTATTATTTTATTTCATTAAGTGACACTTTTGGAAGTAAAATCTTAATTTTAAACCAAAAATAGACACATTGAGTCATATCGGGTACATCCTGTATGGAATTGAGGTGTGGATACTTCCCACATTTACCATATCAATTATGGTTTATTTTCCCAAAGTAAAAAAATAATATAAATTAATTTTATCATTTATGACAATAATACAAATGTGTTTTCTTTTTTTAGATTATGTGACATGTCTTTTTTACTAAATTATCATTTTAACATGTAAACACGCACTTTGATACATACCTATAACATCGTGTGATGGTATAAAATGAGACTAATACAGAGACATAAAACATTTCTTATGATTTTTTTTATAAATTATCAAGACAATCCAATTGAGTTTACTCTGTTTTTAGTGAGTGATAGTTTTTTAACTAAAATGTTGATTTGTAACTGAAGATGCAAAAATTGAGTCATACTGGTCACATCATCTATCATATTGAGGTTAGGCTGATTTATACATATAGAAAATGAATTAAGGATCATTTTAGTAAATTATCAATACAATTTCAATGAATTTTCTTAGTTTTGAGAAAATTATTTTTCTTTTTTAGTAAAATTAATATCCATTTTAAATAAAAAGAAATACTTGGAGTCATACCAGTACACATTGCATCAGATTGAGGTGAAACTGATTCCTATATCTCCCAAAATATCAATGGATAAGTTTCCTGAATTATCAAAACAATATGAATTTATTTTCTCAATTTTTAATAGGTTGCATGTCTTTATTTACTAAAATGTCATTTTAAACAAGAAACATGTACATTGAGTCATATCGGTCATGTTATGTGTTCGTTTGATGTAAGAATGATTCCTATAAAGCTAAAATGAATTATGAATATTTTTACTTAATTATCATGAGAATCTATGAATTTTTTCCCAGTTTATAGTATGTAACTTTTCATTTTTACTAAAAGTGACATTAATTTTTAATAAACAACACATTTGGAGTCATAATAGGAACAATTTCCATTGGATTGAGGTGAAAATAATTCCTACATGTCTAAAATTAACATATGGAAAATCTTTATAAATTATCAAACCAATACTAATGTGTCTTATTTGTTTTGAGTATGTGAGGTTTTTTTAAACCAAATGATACTTATAAACTAAAAACTCATAACCCGAGTCATATCGAGCACATTGTGTATCATATTGAGGTGTGAATAATTGATTATGTGATATGTTTTTTCTACAAAATATCTAAATAAGGATATAAAATATAGAGTATGTTCCATTATAATGGAAGATAAAAACCATGCTCTGTGAAACACATCACGTTTTAGGTAACGTGGGGTTTCCTCTTCCCTCAGAAAGGAACATTTTCTCTCTTTTTTGGCATATTGTAGATAGTTGAAGGAAAAATATGACATCCAAAAAAGATCTCTGAAAAAACATAAATAATTATTAGATAAAAATGTTAATGAAATTTACTTACAAATAATAGATAAAATTATTTTAAAAAATTAGTTCAATAAGTACTATGAATTCAACTTTTCATGATGGTTGTAAACATTTTTGATGCATTTCATTATTGTATTTATCTCAATAATAGCCTTAGATTCCAATATATCATTAGTATTATAATATTCTAACAAACCACCCAAACTCAAACAAAATAACTCACCTTTATAAGAAAATAATTCTAATGTGAGCGATACTAAAAATAAAAAATGAAACATAAATATGAAAAAATACATTACTTTTATTGGTAATGATATTAATATGAAAATATAAAAAAAAATTAAGCCTATACAAGAGAATAATTTTTTAGAATATGGGAGGTTGTGGAAGCCCTCAATCCCCAGATCTCTCATAGGCTAGATGGCTTTCCCATCTCCTTCTATGTGGCTTATCGATGCAAAGTGAAGGATGATATTATTGAGGAAGTGCAAGATTTATTTTGTGGTGATAGCCACCCCCATGTATCAAGTGAGATAAATCTAGTTCTTATTTTTAATTTCAAGGACCCATCTTTTCCCAAAAAAATACATGCATATAATTATGTGTAACTTTTCTTACACAATTCACACTAGTGTGCTTGACAAGATAATTATTATTCATCTTATATTCTGGGACTCTGAATAAAATCATGTATTTGTGATAGGTGGGGAAATTGAGGGTCCTGTAGGGATTTCTCTTGATATTATTGAATATATTAATAGGAAATATCAAGGATAAAATATTTACATCAAGATGTATGTGGATAAATCTAGTAACAAAACTGAGTCATATTTTATAATCAATGTTCTAAGATTCAAGATAATGTATTCTTGGGAAACACCCCACATGTTTATATATTTCAGTTCAACATGGTTTTCTATTTTTTTATGGGAAGAAATAAATGATTCTTCAAATCAGTGGGTGTTAATAACATCCTTGATGAATACTTCAAAGGTAGTGGGAGACTCATCAATAGAGTCAAAATAAATCTCTATACCTCGACGAGTTTCTCGGAGAGACATGTGTGCAGCATTGAATCCAGCTTAGGAATCTTCTTTAGGAGACTTAGTATGGACTACTTAGGTTCTCCCATTACATCAAGGAGGATCTGAATCAAGAATATGCATATGGTGGTGGGTAAAATGTCTAATCCCATCAATAATTGGAAAAATCATTTCATCTCCTTCATATGGAGGATCACTTTTGTTAATGGTATTCTTACTTCGATCCCCATGCATGTTCTATCATCTCTAAATGTCACAAAGAGAGTCTTAATGAATATTGAGAAGCTCATGGACTCATTAATTTGGGGCTCTCACTCAAAGGGTTGGTTCTATTGGGACTCCTGGTCTAGAATGTCTCTCCCTGTGGATGAAGGTGGTATAGGAATATATAGTGTCTCTAACATGATAAAATGTCTCCACGCAAGGCTTGCCTGGGGGGTAGTGGAATGGAATACTCATTGGAATAACCTAGAGAAAATAAACTACAATTCCTTCCACCTTTGGAGAAATATTTAGATCCACATACCCCAACTCCTTTATCATTAAATCTAGTTCATCGGACATTAGGAAATCATCTCTTGGAATGATAATTGGTCTGAAGATATTCCCGTCATCCTTGGTTTCTCGGCTACATATATTACTTTCAAAAAGGCCAGTGATCATCCATCCTTTATCAAAGTGGTCATAAATAATGAACATATCAATGGGTTTGGTCACTTCAAGCTCTCAAAAAAAACTAGATAGGTGCATTTACAAGGACACTTCTTCAGGATCCTTTTCAATCAAGACATACAAGTCGATTCTCCTAGATCCCCAAGATCAATAATTTTGGGGTCATCTCCTATGGTGTAAGAACATTTCTCAAATGTAGAATTTTATCACCTAGAGATTACATCATCACACTATTTTTAGGTATAGAAAATTTGAAAGAAATGGAATAATGTTATCTATAAATTTTCTTGTTTCCAACACCCATGTTTCAGTTCTACCTCTCATGTATTTTTTTAGAGTGATTAGGCCAGCATTATTTGTTTGTTGGTGTATCTAGAAGCAAGTAGCATATCTCACATCAATGGTTTTTCTTACCCAAAGGCGGGTCTAGTTATTAGAACCACATGGTTGATCATTGATCTGGATGTTCTCTTAAAAAATGGTAAGAGGCCCCCTAGATGAAGCTGGTGATTTGTAAAAAATATAATTCTTTTTCAGGTAATAGTATAGTTTTTATAGGATGATGGATCTACTGGAGAACCCCACTAAAGGAACGAAACATAATTTTGATGGTTCTTGTGTTATGGGTTATATGAGGGGTGGAGGGGATATCTGAAACTCATTGGCTAAAGTGGGAACAACATACGATGCTATTTTTGGAAGAGGAGACTTCGAGAAAGTGGAGGCCTGGGAGATTCTTAAAGGGATCCAGTTCTGTTTTCCCAAACAAATTCCTCTCCTACAAATTTAAACTGAATCAAAAAAATTCTTCGAATATCTTAAGGATCAAATCTCTAATCCATGGACTATTTGATACCATATCTAGTGATATAGGCTTCTCATCAATAATAGTAAAAGTTCAATCTATACATGGTGTGAGGGAAGTAATCTTGAAGACTTCCTGGAAACCCAGTTCACACATGATGATGATTTTGTTCCATTATAGAGCTTCAGAAACATTCCACCAGATTGTGTTGTTATTGTTCAAGGTGATTCCCTTGAGATTTATTATATTATCCACCTGATCTGAGTTCCCATTCTATGTTTTTTATCCATTATTTTCCCATGTTTTTTTCAGCTCTTGTTTTATTTTTTTATGTTTTCACTTGTTGATAAAATAAAATATGTTTTTTTGGTGATGTATATGAACCTCTATTTCTATAAAAACTATTAGCATCATGTGAAAAATTTAAAAAATATATTCCAAAACCATTAAAAACAAGTTAAAATTTTATAACCATTTACATGGAATGATTTATACAATGAAATGTTTATAAGTTTACAAGTTCACTTTGAAATATCTTATTGAGTTTCAAAACACCAAATCTATTTTAGTTTAGTTTAAGGGAAAACTCGTCTTTTTCATTTGAAACCCCACTTTATCATTTAAAACCAACATTAATTTTTTAAAACTGAAATTTAAAATAGTGATGACCATAAAAATTCTAATTAAGATACCTCCCAGTATAAAGAAAACCATGATTATAAAACATTTCATTAAAAAATTATAAAATTGACATAAATAATTTTTTTTTCAAAAAATAGTAGTAAATTAACAATTTAATTCCTAACAAGATTTTCTTGGACTACCCTCTTAAATACTGAGGATTCTGATGGTTATTTAAAAATGCAGTCAAGGTATTATCCATTTATCAAAAAATAGATTCATCAAATATCAGATAAGAATTCACATTCCCATGCTTTCACATGTCAAAAAATTTATTCAATAATCAACTTCAATAAGTTTTTAAAAATATTCATGAACTTCAAAAAAAAAATTCCAAATGATCAAAAGGTGTTTAATGGAGACTATATAAGGTATCAATCTTAGGTTTATTTTGAATTTATCTGATTGTGAGTTGAATTTGAGGTGTTTTAGTATCTAGGGTGATAAAATGATGATAGATTTGTTTTTTTAACCGAACCAACCAAGAAGTTACACCAAGTTTGAAGTTTTTACATTTTTTTGGGAATTTAGAAGATAATGGGATGAATTTTTTTAGAAATCATGACAGAGAAATGAGATATCACATCAATTGGTGAAATTATTCATTTTTATTTTAACTTTATCCATAAGAGTCCTGAGTAATGTTTTTGAATGAGATTGGGTGTGGGTAGATGGAAACCACATCCCTGATGTTGTTCACGTTATATATTTATTCTTGGATTATTGTTTATTTTATTTTAAACATATTTACCAGTTTTAAAATTATTTTTTCTATGAAATTATTTTGTGTACTTGTCTCCTTTAATTAATTACAGTATTTCATTTATATATGTTGATTCATAAAAATTATATATGATCCAAAACATTTTATGGTCTATAGAGGAATATATTTATCATATGTTTAGGTTATGTAACCTCACTTTATTTTGAAAATGTAACCTAAATACTCACATTTCTTAGACCTTTGTTAAATAATGGAAATTATTAGTTGGTATATATTTATGTTCTGATATCTTGATTACTGTTATTAAACCGGAATTTAGTTTTAAATCCTGAGTTTAAATGGTGTGATTATACTTAGTTCAGTATTACATTTTATTCCTTGGGATTATAACCTCTTTTGGGTGAAATCTTATTATAAAACTACCCTTTTTATAAACTAAAGATACCATTTATCAATTACCAAGAAAGTTACTTTGAATTAAAAATGAATAATATGTTTTTATTATTTCAAGAAAATCCAATAATGTGATTTTCATATAATCGATATTTAATAATGAATAATATTTTAAGCAATAATATTGAATCCATTATTAAACTATTTCATTTTTCCTTCAAATTGAAATTAATCACTTGAAAATAATTTTCCTTGGCCTAGCCCTTATTTAATAAAAATACACATTTAAAAATCCCTTTTGGATTGGTTTCTTTAGAAATGGAACTAAGGTGGAAATCCAAATATAAATAAATTTAAATAAATAAATAAAATTAATCCATTCAAATAAAAAATAAACGTAATTCAATTACAATAGGGGTGCCGAGAAGGTGGCAGGGTATCTTGTTGTGCTCTGTTGTTGAACATGATTGATGTGTCATATGAAATAGAGGAAGGGGTGTCGATTACCATACAAAAAAGTGTTTGAATAAAGTATTTTAATATGGTTTAGGTTGGCTAGCTAAACTAGTTTAAAAATATAAAAACAAAAAAAATAAGAAGACACATTGGTGCAAAAAAGACCACACTATTACATGGAGCAATATAGCACACACCATGATGTGTCATCCCAATTTTTCTATGGTACAGGAGCTTCATGGTGAAATTTCCACCAATTCTAAACAAATTGTGACCATACACTAGGGAAATACTCATCCCTATATCTTCCAACAATCTACCCAAGGACTCTTATGACATGTTTGTAGAGGTGAACAATACAATATTACACTTCTCCAAAAAATAAAAAAAAAATTAATAAAATAGTTTAATAAAACTAAACCCACTTGCAGCTTTAAACACCATTTATTGAAAAAAAACATTCATAATAACCTAAAAAATATATTGATAACAATTACCCATGATCAATCCATATTATAATAACAAAAAAATCACTTAGGAATCAACAAGGGGCTTAACTTCAAGGGTTTATAAAACACAAAATAATAATCTAATTGGGAAAAAATATCAATAATAGCTTACATAAATTGAATATATGAAAAAATAAATCAAACATTCCAATTGAAACCAATCCAAAATATTTAAAACAATGAAAGGAACAATACTTCCATGTAAATTACTAACGTAAAAAATCCATTGAAATATTTACAAACATGGTCGAATTAATCTAAATATTTGATCAAAACATAATATTTTTTCATTATAACACATAAGAAATAATTACATGAAATCCATTTCAATTTATTTAAATAAACCATGGGTGGAATTTTAACAAATACATTGTGTGAGTTAATTTCATGGAAGGAAATTCAAAACATTAAAATTTACGGAAATTCTATTGATGTTAATGAAAACTTAAAAACCACATATAAATCCATAACCCCATCATGGATAATTATAATAGTATTTACTCTACATAAAAAACATGGATTTCAAAGATGAAATCATCCATAGTTCTAGGTTTGATAGAATGTGAATGTAACCACATACTGAAATGGATGAAATTGGTGTGTGGATTTCTTAATATGGTACAAGGAAGCTATAAAATACCTTAAAGAGTTAATAAAAATACAAAATCATATAATAAACCAATTAAAAATTCATTCTAGAATGGTAATAATGATGGATAATGAATAGAAAGATATAATGAACAAAAATTGAAAAAAGAGATCACCAAACAAGTAATAAACGGGTGAAGAGGAGGAGAGAATAAAACACATTAGATTGAAGTTTTGATTTGTAGAATAAAAATTATAGATATATCCAAAGCATGGATTCATTTGAACATTAGATTTGTTGGATCCTTGATTCGTCCAACCATTGGATTTGACCCTTGGATTTGTTTAAGACTTGCTTAAAAACTTGGTTTGATCTTGGATTCGATGAAGAGTGCCAAATAGTAGGTGGCTTTCATACAAAGATTCATATTTCAGGACCATTTGGGGTTCTTTAAATAGATAAGAGACACTTTTATCAGCACTTCCAAAAAATCATTGATAAAGACACCTTTTATCAGCACTAAATTGATAATTGTTGATAATATGCATCTTTAGTCGTGCTAAAACAATAGCGATGGTACAGGATTTATAATTATAATTATAAATAAAATGTTTTGTAATATATTTATATATATTTATTTATTTATTATAATTATTCAATTATTCAAAATTATAATTTTGTATTTATAAATTTATAAACACTTTTTTAAACCAAATTATATCTTTTAATTAATAAATATAGATTATTTTAATTTGGTTAATATAAATTTATATATCTATGTGTGTGTGTGTGTGTATTTAACAAATATACATAAATATAAATATAAATATAAATATAGTAAATATATTCACTATTTAAATATATCTTTTATAATTTTATAATTATTTAATCCTAAATAATTATTTATTTATAATAAACTAATTATATTTAGAAAACTAATATTTATTTATTTTTAACTATAAATATATAAATTTATAAATATAGTAAATATACATTTATAAATATATTTATTTTTAAATATTTAAAAATATATTTTTAACATTTTTAATAAATATATAATCAGACATGCATGAATGTTAATAATTAGTGAAATTGAATAATTAAAATTGATTAAACTTTAAATATACTAAAAAAATTTATAAGCTTTATTAAATAAATATAAATTATTAAAAAACTATTGATATATATTAAAATAAAGATTAATATATATTGAACATATTAAGACATAGTAAATAATTATATATAAATAAATAATAGAAAATGATTAAATTTCCCCAAAAAAATAAAATATCCAAAATATCAAAAATAAATTAATACCAAACTATAATAATATTAAAAAAAATTAAATAAAATTTACCAATTAAAGATATAATATATTAAATGTATCATGTTACAATTAAATTCAAAAAAAATACTAGAATTTGAATAAATTTCATGAATAATATGTATATGTGTTTATATATAAGATTTCATTAATTACATATATATTTGGGTGTGTTATTTATATATAAAAATTCATTAATTACGTATATCTATGTTAAATAAATGAAACACATCTTTGATATATATGAAATTGAAAAATCAAACAACATTCAATCATGTCCATTACTTGATGCAATTAGCCAATAATTTTAACTAATATAAATTTTTAATTATAATCCATTCTTCACTAAATATATAGATTATTTAATGTAATGCAAAAATATTTTTTATTATATAAATTATATTTTAGTAATATTATATACATTCATATATATATATATATTAAATGTATTAATGAATAATTATGTATAAAAAATTAAAATAAATAAGCCATTAATATGTTTTTAATTATTAAATTTTATTCATTTTCTATATCTATATTAAGGAGATAGAAGATAGGGTTTGTTTTTTGTGGATGTATCTCCCCCATGGAGATTAGCTTTCTTCAAATATGATCACGGAGACTCTTCACATTCGGTAGGTTTAACTCCCATAAGAGTTTGGTGGCAGGGCTGGATGCAGATCGTGGTGACGGTTCTTTTAATCTGGCATCGAATCGTGACATGATTTTAGGGCCAGTTGATCGGTGTTCCCTCAAACTAGATCTGGTAGATTCTAATATAAAATCCAATGTCTTGTGTGCTCGAGTTGTGGCTTCAAGGCCAAGAAATCATGCTTATGAGCGTTTTTTATAAATATGTTGCTGTGAAATCGGCGTTGTACCTTCTGGATCTGCGACGTTTTGGAACCCATTGTTATGGAGAACCATTTTTTCATGATGTCACCTCCAAGGTTTGAGCACCAGTCTTGGGTGGTTGTGAATGAGTTGTGCCTTATACAGGTGCGTCTTGGACTGATTTCTCCCTTTACAAGGAGTCCTTTGTGGAGATTCATTGGAAATGAAGTATTATGCATGTTAGTACTGATTCTAATGTGGTCTTTGAATGTCTAAATCAAAGTAATAACCATATTATTTCAAGATTAATCCTTTTTAAGGGGTTCAAACAATGGAGAATTTATGATATAGTTCAACATATATCAGTAATTTTGGGATTTATCAACGTGAGGTGAGTTTCATTGGGAAGAGGTTTTTATCATATCCTTTTTCCCAACGATGATCTAAGAATGTGTAAGTGGGGATATGGTTCGATTTCAATCAATATTGTAATTGTGTATTTCCATGAATGGTATTTGAATTTTAACCCATTGGAGGTATGTAGTTCATCCACTCAATTGTGGGTGAAATTCATTGGCTTAAATTGGCTGTTGTGGCATCCCAAATTTCGGTATGATATTTCTCTCACTATGGGTGTTCCTATTAAATTATATAAATATACTGATCTCTATTTATTTGGATATTTTTTTAGATTTTTAGTTGAAGTTGACTTAGGTTCTACAATGACTGATAAAGTTTTCCACTCTACTGATCTTGAGGAAATTCAGTTGAGAGTTGAATATGAGAAAGTCCCAAAATTCTTTCTAAACTACAAATTAATTGGTCATAACTTACTGAATTAAAAAAGAGTTTTGTTGTATTCCCAATATTCAACTCTTGAAAATAATGATCACAATTTCAATATAATGGCTCAGTTGAAGGCATCTGCTCGGGATGTTGGTGTACCAACGATGGATGAGGGTGTTCTAGGAAAGGGTAAAGGAGGTAAATTTGACTCACCAGAATTGAACATGAGTAGAAAGGGTTCCTCCTTCATAAAGAAAACATGGGAAGAAATTCCTATAGAGGAGGTAATTCTTATGCATGCACCTATTGGTAAATAATCGGGTTTGATCTATACTCCAATGAATATCGATGACATAAATGATTAGAAGAATGTCTATGACATAGGTGAGTAGGATCTTGTTGCTTCTATTACTAATTCTGATGATTTGGAGCAGCTTGAAAATGTTATTCAATATAAAGTGGAAAAATAATTGAATCAAGAATAAGCATTTAAATCCTCTACAAGGAAAGGAAAAGATAATATGGTATTGGCTTCTCCACCTACATTTAAGAAGAATGAGTTCAATATCACTACCTAAGATGCTAGACAATCCCTTTCACTCAATATAATGGGTGCTTCTGATTTGGAATAGTCTGGAGGGAATTGGAAACACCCCAAGACTTGGAATCAGGGTCGACATCCAAAGAATCATGGACGAGGGCGTGGATGTGATGATGGTGCAGAAGGGTGTGGCAGAAGTGTGTCCACCAGGTCATCCAAGGGACTCAAACTAGAGTAACAAAAGTTAGGAGATAAGTACTATGTGATTTTCAAACAGAGGATCTCAAAATAAAAGTTTGAATTTGCTGATCAGGATAAGAGACTTGATTAGGAATATGTTTTTATTCTATATTTTAACTCTCTCTTTTTATGGATGTGGGAATGCATGTTTTAATGTATACTTCTTTCATGTGATTGTTACTTTGCCTTTATTTTTATAATAAGGGGCTTGACCTCAAACTCTTTCGGTATATTTATATTAAATATATATTATTTATTACTATTTATAATTATTATATATATACACATATTAAACGTATTAATTATTAATAATAATCATTTCATTAATACTTCATTTAATAATTTTATAATTTATTCAATTTTAATTGGTTTATTTAATTATTGTAATTTTTTATTTTTTATTTTTTTCATTATTACAATTTATTCAATTTTAATTTTTGTGTTCCATTATTACAGTTTATTATTTTTATTTATCTATATTTTATATATACTATTTATTAATATTTATAATCTATATATATATGTATATTAAATTTATTTATTTTTATCAATAATTATGTAAATAATAAAATGTTATATATTTTTCCTACTTTAATCATTTTTTATTTTTTATTTTTTAAATTATTTCATTTTATTGATTTTACATATCTATATATTTAATATATATTATTTATTTATATAAATAATTTATATATATGTACATTAATTTCATTAATTTTTATCAATAACTATTTAGTTAATAAAATTTTAAATGTTACTAAAATTTATTACTTTTAAATTTTTATTTGTTTAATTAAATCAGGTTATTCCAAACCTTTATCAATAATACAAATAAAGCACTGATAAAGGGAACTTTTATCAATTCTTTTTTCTAGTATTGCTAAATGGCATCACTCTTAAAGATTTATTTTATAGTAGTGTCTTTAGCTTATATCAGGCACCTATATACTTTATGGAGCACTTATTTCACTAATAACCATCATAAATATATATTCCTTTCATTTTAAATCAAAAATTATATTTTAGAAAAATTCTGTTAAACTCATTAGGTATTGTTACTGTGATGAAACTGTGAAAACATGGTGAAATTCACCCATAACACACACCCAAACACATAACATACAAAATCTAAGATTTTTAAACCCAAATTGATTATAATTTACTCCTAATATAAATGAAATCCATAAATAAGAAAAACATTCATGATATATTTTGAAAATTTACAACTGATAATAAGAAATATTCCTTCAAAAGCCTCATATATGCATAATAAATGAAATCCCCATTATTTCAAAAATAATAAACCATGATCTTGTAGAATAAAAAATCCAACCCCTATTAAAATCTACCCAATTTAGAAAATAAAAATACGAAAGAGGGGGGAAGGGAAGGGAATTACCTTAGATTGATATTTATAACCACCCAAGCATACCTATATATAAGGGAATTTTTTGAAATGTAAAGGAAGATATAGGGGGAGTCGAATGACAATAATAGTTTATCATTTACCTCACCTACCTAAGAGATGAAAATATAGTCCACTAAACTGTGTTTCATTCCTTTTAAAAAAACAAGTCATTTTACTTCTATGTATATGGTGTACACCCATCTAGTATCTAGTTATGCATTGGGTTTCTGGTGTAAGGCCATAGGCTACCTGGTAACCAAACAAATGGGGGGTTCTCTCTTGAAAATACAAAGAGTTCCTAGTGAAATAGCACAAATTACATAGTTGTTACTAACCAAAACATATAAAAATTATATATTTATAAAACTTTTTAAAACACTATTTGAACAATTTCAGTCCATTTTTTAACCTAAATAACTTTTCTTGATGTTTCGTAAATGTAGTTATAAAACTTTTCCTTCTATGTCAATTAATATTTTAAAATCTCTTTACCACTAATTCCATTATTACAACAATTATTATATTCCACTAGCATATGAATGTCCTTTTTACTACAAAATTATAGTGAAAATACTATTATAGAAGAGTGTGATTAAAATAAATGAGAGACTGAGGAAAAACTATATAGCCATGAAAATGTGGTTAATAAAAGGATTTCATTTGTTTGGAAAGTATAATATAATTTTAATAGAGTAAGGGTATAAAAGTATCCACTTCAACGGGAATAATTGATTTTTTTATGTTTCATAAGTAATTATAAAAATAATATTCAAAAAATATGAAATATATTTGAATACAACACTATTGAATAGAGAAATTAAAAATGTGTTTTATATTGAATAATCAAATGAATTTATCTTGAAAATGATGATGGCATCATGCTATATCATGTGAAAAAAGAGTTAAATAGATTAAAACATTTTCATCATTCTCCAAATGCTCAACTGGATTAATATATAAAGAATATTAAATTCAAGACATGTGTAGTTGAATTAAATTTATATATTAATGAAATTTAGGATGATAAATGTGTAATACATTTCAACTTTCATTAAAACGTAGTTTTTTAACAACAATGAGATATTTAATAAGTTGATAATCATTATTATAATATAATTCAACAAATTAATGAATAAATAACACACAAGTTTTCATTGATAAAAATAAATGAAATGTCTAAGAAACTATTTATATATGATGTAAAATATGCTAAATTATTTTTTAAAGGGTGTCAAGTGGAAGAAATATGGTTACAAATGAATATAGATTTAATTTTAGTATATTGAATATTTTGTCATAGAATAAATGGATTCTAATTTTTCTTAATGTAAAAAATTATAGATGTAGTAAATAAAACATTCTAGGATTCATATTCTCAGACATATCATAAGTAATAACACATAAAATAATTAAAAATATAAATAGGTATATTAAAGGAATATCATATTGAAGTTTGATTTATATAGTAGAAAAATAGTGTATGGTAACGGTATATAGTTATATATGATATTCTTATGATTTATTCGGATCAAAATTATATAAAGGAATGATATTTTTATATTGTATACAAGTGAATTGAATGTTTATGAATGAAATAAGAGATTAATTCTCTTTGTATAATAGAATTTGGTTTTACAGCATCTGTAAATTCATGTGTCCAATTTACTATGAGGAAAAAATGGAGGATATTGGTGAAATTGTTAATATTTATATAAGGATATTATATTTAAATAAAATAATGATTTATTACATAAATAATTCAGAACAACACTAAATTAAAAATATATATATATAGATATTGAATCTATTTAAGAATATAAATTTTGTGTAAGATGTTGGTAATATAAAACATTTGGAATAAATAATCATGTGGAAGAAATATTTTTGAATCATCTAGCATGCCCATAATTTGAAAAGAATCAATTATACATTATTATTCAACCACGTTTCCTTATACAATAATTAATATTAGCAATACCACCACATGAAAAATATTAATAATGGTTGATATACAATCCATGGAGAAGTTATAAAGAAAGAAGTAATGGATTTGAGAGAATATCATAGCTGAAGATTCTAGTCATATCTATGATCATGATTTTGGTGATTCTTGAGTTGATGTTCTTTGTTTATGAATGTGGGATTTCCTTTTTTCACTCCATCCATCTTTCACATTATTTTTTCATTTTCATTATTTTTAATAAAAAAAGGTTTTGACCCCTAAATTTTTAGGTAAGAGCTTATCATGCATTAAACCACAGTGAGTAGAGAAACTGATGTATCAACTCACTATAAGAACATGGAAAATGTGATTATGTTATGTAATTTATTAAATTTTATTATATTTAAAAATAATTTTTAACCAATTTATTTATCTAATTACTGAATCATATGAGTATAGTGATAGTGATATATAATCATTTATAATCTACATTAAAAATAAAAAGCAAGAATACTAACAATAGATATATTCTATATATACTTATGTAAAACATGGAAAATATACTATTATAATGTTTTTTAAGTTTCATTGAAATTAAAAGTTAAAAAATATTATGTAGAAGCTTGTTAATCCAAATTCATTTATATTTTTTCTATTTTTATAAAACCAGGATGATTGTGGACTTTAATAAATGATAATCACTTATTATTTTAAAATAACAACAATTCTGGGTGAGTTTGTGATGGGGATTATTTTGAGTAAATATAAGTATATATATATATATATATATATATTATAAATGAAAAATATTTTAATGTAAATGGAGATTTGTAAGAAAATATGGTGAATTTTAATCAACATAGTGAGTCGTAGTTAGTAATTTACATGCATAAAAAACTTAAGCATGATAAAAATTGTGACAAGGGTGATATATTTTATTACATGAAGGTTCATATGTCAAGGAGAAAAATTACCAAGTGAAATAGTTTAAATGGGTCCAAAAATACATCATGAGAGGGTGGTGTACAAGAAAAGACTGTTGAATGGGTTAACTTTTGAATTCAAGTAGGAAAAAATTATGAGATGCATAATATAACTTTCAATTCTGATTGAGATAATTTTTAATGTTTTATGAACAAGATATATTATAATTAACATATTCATGATATATAAAATGTTTTCTATAAATATATCAATTCAATAAATGGTAAAAATATATCTGCTCGATATTTTACATATATTTTTTCATAAATAATTAGATAAATATCTCATGGGATTTTTGTAGAGATAAGTGGAGTTTTAGTATAGAGATACGTTTATCAATATTCTAGTTTAACAAATCTGTAATATATATGATTTTTAATCAGATAAAATTAAGGAAACAAATCATTGACATAATAATTAAGAGTAAAATAAAAATGAGTTTGACACCCATTAAATAATCAAGGGGGCACATAGAAAATTTGTGTTTAAAAAATCATATTAAAATAGCTATCTAAATAGTGAAACTATTAAAACAATTATATAAATAAACATGAAGTTGAAATTCACCCACATTACGTAATATTATAAAGATCACAATACTTTTTAAGATTAAAACATTGTTTATGGATATTTATAATGGAAGAGATAATTTGGGTTCTGGGAATAGTGGAAGCATGCAATGGGAAGTTCCCAACTTGGATTTTTTCCATAATTGATGATCAATCCGTGATATATGTGATGATGAATGTCATGATCAATGGAATTGAATCAATGAAATAGATAATGGGTAATTACGATGGAACTGATATAGAGGATAATCACATAATATTTATAATTAACTTAATTTAATAAACAATTACATATGTTGGACTGGTTTCTTTGTTAGTGAATCAGGTGACAAATATGCGGTACATCGTTATTGCGTTGTAGAAACCAAATGTAGATTTCATCTAGTGGTGTTACACATGTGTTCCACGAATCTTCAAATGTCACTGAAAGAATATATGGGTGCTAGAATGACAAATCCTTGTGCTTACATCAACTGCCTTTAATAGCCTCGAGAACCAATTCCAAAGTTTTCTCCTTGATCTTGTGGGGGAAGACTTCTCTCCATTCTTTGGAGCATTTTTTGAGAAGGAAGATATCAAGGATTGAGAGAATTCTCCGAATCTGTTGTGCACAACTAAGAAAAATGAATTGTCTAACTTTAGAAAATATCATAATTGGGTTTTTATATTGTTAGGGTTAAACTAAAATAATTTATATGTTCAATTAATTAATTATTTAATCCAAGAAAACCCACATATTAAATAATAATATTATTATTATCATTTCTTGACATGCACTGAATTTGTGAATTAAAATTAAATATTACTTAATTAAATAATATTAAATATTTATTATTTCTCACTAGACCATACAAATATGTCTATAATTCCTCCACAATATTTATCAAGCCTTGAATAATTTATTTTTATTTATTAAATAAATATCATTTCATTATTCTCTAATAAATAAATAAATAAATATTTTATTCACTAAATAGAAAATAAATATGTATATGCGATCAAACATACATGAATATTTATTAAACCATATACAGGATAAATATTTATTGAACCTATAAAATAATAAATAATAATATATTATTTAACTAAGATTCAAGAAAAACTTACTATATAACCCTCTATCCCTTTTTCTTGGTGGCCTTAGGTGAAGAATTTTAATGTCCCAAGTTGGTGTATAGAAACATGCCATGACAACCATAGGGAAAGAAGTTAATGTCATAATGACATGTTTCCTCTAATCAAGCAAGTTGTATGTTGGTGCCATCAATGTCCTATGATTCTCCATCCATGATATCATGTATCATTTATGTCCCTCAAATGATATCATTTGAATATAAAACATATATTCAACAACAGTTTCATATCATTTTTAGGTTATCATTATAGCGGGGAACTACTATGACTATTTAGTGTGACAGCTACTCTTAGGAAATTATCACATACTATTTCAAACTGAAGTGCAATTATGATCTGACAAGTTTATTTATATTCAAAACTATAAATAAAATTTATTATAAAGTACATATAATTTGGTTCTAGGGAACAAAATCTAAAAATTTATTCATATTTTTTTATTAGTATTCAAAAATAAATATAAATATTATGTAAGTAGTCGTTCTTGTTGGTATTGGAAATAAATTAAGATCCTTTAACCATAGAAGTATATCATTTATTTGTGTACACTAATATATTATGACATGTATTGTCCTTTTACATTACTCATTAGTTAAACCATAAAAAATCATTTTATTAGTATATTTTTTTATATATTTAGCTTTCAATAATAAATATTAAATGCAATAATTTTTCATCTTACTCACATGAGAAAAATATCCAAAATAAAGATGCATTAAAAATGGAAATGTATATATAGATTCACCCTTGCTCATGTTCTTTTGAAAAATATTATGAACATTAGTGAGTTATTTGGATACACTCTACGATATGACAATGTTCTAAAATATACTTGTAGTGGGTCACATCCCCCACGGGTTGGTAACGAGTCTCCATTGTCCAGTGTCATAGGGAAATACGTATATACTTTTTTATGAGTTCACATAAAAAGTGTGGAATCCTATAATTGTTAAATACTATAGTAGATTTTGGAAGATGACCATGTTGCTCGCTTGTTTATTTATATTTGAGATATAAATGTATGCCAATTATTGTTTGAACTGCGTACATGCCTGCTTAATTTATATAAACTATTTTATATAAGTGTTTGAAATAATCCATTGTTTTAAAAATATTCCGTCATTTGTAAATTCATTGCTTAAAATATTTCTTTCCATAATTTGAAAATATATAGTATATTTTGTTTAAATATTATTTTGAATTTCCAAACCTATTTACTTAAAAATTGAAAGATTTTATTTGGATAATATATTGATAGAATCTGTTATGGAATCTTTGGTGGTGTCCTACTGGGATAAGTATCACACCCTACATTTGCCTTCAGGTGTTTGTAGACATTATTCTTCCAGGTTTGATAAAAGGGAGGGGATCTCTTAGAGGTGGATCAAGCTGTTGAGATTTCATCTTGGTGAGTTGTTTCCTTAAGGACCTTGGGGTTTTTTTCCCATTTAGTACTTGGGTTGTAATAATTTCGGCTTTTTATGAAATGTTGTATTCTGGTACATCACTCGTAGTGGAGTTTCTTTTATTATGAATACTTCTTTTTTTTCTTTTGCTTTCGTATTCTTGTGGCAAAATCATTACCACTTGTATGTTGTATGATTCTAAGTGCTAGTCGTCGAACCGTGGGGATCGAGAATTCCCTTTGTACTATGTTAGGGTCTCCTCAGTTATTGGGTTACCATGTTACCTAGATGGGTTCATGAAAAAATGGTATCAAAGGGAGGTTAATAATATTTCCTTGATGACAGTATTCATTTTAGTATTATTGTCGGGACTTAGGAGGTAGCTGCGATTGTGTGCCTAGACAACTCTCACCGTGATTAACCTTAAGTCACCAGGGGTAGTTAGGGAAAGATATCTTGTGGATTATTTCTAGTATTTTCTTTATTTTTATTTGGATATAGTGAAATCCAATTCATGTATGTTATACCGGTTGGGATCATGTTTCCCTCATTTTTATGTATGAGCATTATCTGATGTCTTTATTATTGTCTGCTGATGTTTTGTAACATCATGCCTTCGAGAAGACATGTGAATCGGAACCAGAAAGGAGATACTACTGAACATCAGGGAGAGAATACACCAATGGATCTGAGCCTAGTTGATTTTATTGTGCACACAGTCCAAGATCTGGGATAGGCACCACCTCTAGTCTCCATTCCGGCTCCAGATGTGGAACTTGGGGGGTTATCTTCAAAAAATTTCTCAATAGTTATTTCACCAAAAACCACAAGTTTTAAAAGGCTTCACTGATCCTCAACATTATGAGGAATGGTTGGGTAGGATAGAACTTCTTTTTGACTTCTTGAGGATGCCGAACGAGGTCAGAGTAAAGTGTGACACTTTTGTGTTGGATGGGCCAAGAAGGAGATGGTGGGACATGATAGTGATGACCAAGAAACATGTGGGATTAGATTGTAATGACTTCAAGTTTATTTTCACCAAATAGTTCTATCCATATTCAATGGTGTTAGCCAAATCTAGGGAGTTTTTCAGGCCTGAGTAGGCTAAAAAACTATAGCTCTTGTAGATGTTTAGCGCACTTTCAGAAGTTCTACCACAAATTTTCCACTCCACATAATGGAATGAGATAATTAGAACCTACAAAAACTATAGGGAAATCAAAGTATTCATGTAAAAAAGGGTTAAATCAATAGGAAATGATAACGAAGGTTCTTCACACAATGGGAGAGTCTCTAGAGTAAGTAGATGTTGGTTCAATGTCCATCAAAGATACCATTAATATAGTTTTGTTATTAGTTACTACTCTTTTTCATACGAGTGAATCTCAATTTTTTTAACCCATACCATTGACCTTATTAATCTTCCTATAGAGATTTTATCTTGTGTAATGGATATTACTACACCCCTTGGTGCGAAGAGAGAGCAGGGTCTCTGTAGCCCTTCTTGTGTCTTCTCTCTATCGGATGTCGAGTTTTCTTGGAGTTTTCTCATACTCGACATGGAACCTCATGATGTCACATTCTGGATGGATTGTATTATTGCTAATAAATCCCAGATTTATTATTATCTTTGATGGGTATACATTACTATACTCAGTCATGTGATGCTTTTCCTTCAAGGAGAATGTAACCCAAGGTCTAGTAGAGCCGAACCTTCCTATTTAGAGTTGTGTAAAGTGATATCAATATTTAATTTTGATCTAGAGCGAGATTCAATGAGTGGTAATCCCCCTCCAATCATCGTTGAGTTTCCCGACGTGTTTCCTTATGACTTCTCTAGTTTTATACTTGTAAGGGAGGTTGAGTTTTCTATTGAATTGATGCCGGTACTCAACCAGTTGGTTTCCCCTCTTACCAAATGGTTGCAACTAGAAAAAAAATTACTAATTTACCAGTTCAACGATCTTCTAGAGAAAGCCTTTATTCACCCAAGTGTGTCACATTGGTTGGTGCTAGTTCTCTCCACCATGAAAGATGATGGTTCTCTAACATCTTCTCTTCTTGAGATGATTCTTCAGGAACACAAGTTTTTTGACAAATTTCATAAGAATTAGGGACTCTTTTTATGGTGGGGAGACTTATTCCTAGTGGTTGTTCTCCAAAGATGGTGTTTTGTGTTATCTAAACCGTTATGTTGCAATGTTAGTGACAAGGAAGGCTATAATGGTGAATTCCCATAATTTCCAATGGTTTTTACACCTAGGAAGCACTAATACATTCTACTACTTGAAGCAGCATTTTTGGTGACCGTTTATTCTCTAAGGTTTTACCCCAGTTGGGTTATCGACGGCTTGGGAAGTAAGGGATGTTTACCTCCCATTTTGTTGGATATTTCGATATTGTTGATCAAGTGGGGAAGTTTCATATCATTTGACACTACCACCAAATCTGAAATCAATAAATAATGTGTTTTATATATCTAATCTTGAATGTATTTATCTGACCCATTTCATGTTTTGAGTTGGCATAATCTTGATGTGGAACCTAGTTTATCTATGACTGAATGACCAATCATGGTTGTTGATTCTGAGACCATGGTACTTAATTAGAGGAGGATACCTCTGGTTTTTATGATATGGAATCATGGTTCTAATTCTCATGAGATGTGAGAGAGGGAGGCAATGATGAGAGAACATTGGCCTTGTATTTTTTGACATGGAGGCATCTTCGTAGGATTTTTGGGGACATAAATTTCTTAGGGTGGGGAGTTTGTAACATCCCATTAGTGTTTCAGGTACTAAAATACCCATTTTTTTCTTCATTCATCCTTTGTTATCCCCATTGAAAACAAGAAGTCTCGACTCTCTTTTGTGCATAACTGTTGGATCTATTTCGTTTCTCCTCTTCGGAGGTCTTCTTCAACAGTTGTGGACCTGTATAGAGTTTTGGGTGTTTCTCTTGTGAGAGAGATATAGGTTTGCAGTGTAATTTTATTTCTTTTATTTACATATTTCATTTATTACATTATTTCGATAATTAAAAGGAAAAAAATTATGGAAACAAAATTACACACATTGAATTATCAAGAGATAACTCCAAAAAAAATTGATTCCATCATGAATTATTATTTCTGATAATCCAATTTTATAAAAGGATAATTTTAATGCAATAATAACATGACTTGATTGTAAATATTATCATAATATAATTTTGAAGAATTACTGAATGAGAAATTCATATAGTTATTAAAATTTAATTGCACAAAATGATCAATGGATGATTTTGGTTTTATGAAATGATAATCACAAGGGATTATCAAGGTATAATTAAATGAACTTATAAAATGATAATTTCATTCATTTATTGAAGGATATTTTTATCAAAATTATAAATGGATGTCTACATGAAAGATTCTGGGGATAATGGCACAGGATTATTGGAAGGTATTTATAAAGAAAATTATCGAATGACAATTTCATCAAAGTATCATTAGATTAATTTACAAAATTGATAATTTATAAAGAGTAACTAATAGAATATATTTAATAAATTAATTAAATTAATAACTATAAAGAATTTATTAAGAGGTAAATATTGTGAATTTATCAAAATAAAATTTTAGAAAATTATGGAATGATAATTGCAATGAATTATCAATGATCAATTGTATAGAAATATCAATGATAATTTTGAAATATTTTATCAAATGTTATTTAATATAATTATCGAGAAATAATTTAGAGATTATCAAAGTTTGATTACTAATATTATTAAAATTCTAAATGTGAGTTTATCAAAGATAATTATTCTAATGGTTAATCGCGAGTGCATGTGTTGAACTGATGGTAAACTGAAAATTTTCCTTGAAAGATAAATATTATCACATGTGATAATATATATATAATTTGAAACATATCCTAGTGAGATAAATTGTCATAGAAAGTGATTTTTTATTTGGTAATCTAAAAATTATCCAAGAGTGATAAAATATTATCACATGTAATATTTTATTAGAAAATTTTGAGAATTATTCAAGAGAGAGAAACTATCATCACATGTGATATTTTATTTCCTTTTGAAATAAAATATATGGTTTTGGTTCTAGGAACCCTTGATGATCATCGAGTATTGTTTTGTTGATGCTCACAAAAAAAGTTTATGAGGAGGTGTATTGAACCACAATGGGTGGATTATCATTGTCACTAACATCAGCGACCTTGAGGTTGGTTGTTCCATTGCGATTATCCAAATTGATTATCTTTTTATTGCTTTATTTCTTTCAATTATTGATTTAAATTAAATTTCTAAAATTCACTTTCAATTAAATTGACAAAAACTCGATTCTATCGAATAATGATATTTGAAATGATTTTTCCATGGAAATTTGAAAAACCCCCCAATTCCATTGAATTGTGTGTGTTTATAGAAATTGGCTGATTTAAATTGTTTAATTTAAATTATGAAATTGATGGAAATGATTTTAATTAAATTGTTGAAGTTAATTGTGGAAATAAATTTTGTAATGATGGAATTGGTTTTCAATAGATTTCAAACTATTGAAAATGCCCAAAAATGATCTGATAGAAACCCATCGGTTTTATCTTGTGAAGAGGAATGTTTTTTAATAAAACCTTTTTTTGGTTTTAAATTAAAAGAAATTGGAACATTTCAAATAGAAGAATGGGATTGATAGTTTTTTTAAGTAGTCTTAAAATAGTTCATGAATCATGTAAGAGCACATGCAAGCCTTGGGTAGTTAGTGAGTTATCTGGATACACTATATGCTATGACAACATTCTAAAACATACTTTTAGTAGGTCACATCTCCGATTGGCTGGTGATGAGTTTCTTTTGGCCAGTGTCATAGGGACGTGTGTATACACATTTTTCTTTGTTCACATAGAGAGTGCAGAATCCTATAACTGGTTAATATTGTCATACCTTTTAGAAGATGATCATTTTCCTCACTTGTTTATTTATATTTGAGATATAATTGTTTGTTTCAACTGCTTACATGCCTGCTAAATTTATATAAACTATTTTATATAAGTTTTTTACACAATACATTATTTATAAATATTCCATCATTTGTAAATTCATTGCATTAAATATTTATTTCCATCATTTGAAAATGTATAGTATGTTATTTTAAATATAATTTTTAATTTCCGAACCTATTTAATTTAAAATTGAAATCCTTTATTTGGATAATATATTATTGGAATATGTTATGGAATATTTGGTGGTATCCTACTAGGCTTAGGATCACACCCTACTTTTTCCTTTGTGTGTTTGTAGACTTTCTTGTTCCTGGTTTGAGTAAAGGAAAGGGGTCTCTTAGAGGTGGATCCAGCTGTTGAGATTTTGTCTTGGTGAGTTGTGTCCTTAGAGACCTTGGGGTTATTTTCCCATTTTAGTACTTGGGTTGTAGTACTTTGTTATTTTTATTCCATGTTGTATTCTAGTACATCACCCCTAGTGTATTTTCTTTTCTTATGCATAATGATTTGTTTTTTTCGGCTTCCAAATTCTTGTGGAAAATCATTCTCACTTGTATGTTGTATGATGCCAGGTTCTAGTCACCGACCCGTGGGGATCAGGAATGCCCTTCGGGCTATGTCAGGGTCAGATCAATTATTGGGTAACCAGGGTACCTAAGTTGGTTCATGACAAAATGGTATCAAAGGGAGATTAATAATATTTCCTTGATGATAGTATGTATTTGATTATTATTTTCAGGACTTAGGAGGTAGTTTCGACTGAGTGTCTGGTCAGGTCTCACCGCAATGAGCCTTAAGTCACTAGGGGAAGTTAAGGAAAGGCTTCTTATGGATTAGTTCTAGTATTTTCCCTATTTTTGTTTTGATAGAGTAAAATCCACAACATGTATATTCTATCAGTAGAGATCATGTTTCCCTCATTGTTATGTACATGAATTATTTAATGTCTTCCTCATTGTCTGCTAATGTTGTTTAACATCTTTCCTCTGAGAAGACATGTGAATTAGATCTAGGAAGGGGATACTACTGAACATCAGTGAGAAAGTCCTCCAATACCCGAGCCTAGTTGAGGTGATTATGTGCACTATCCATGCTTTGGGATAGGCACCAACTCTTTTCCCCATTCAGGTTCTAGTTGTGGAACCTAGGGGGTTCTCTTAGAAATTTTTCACAAGACTTCATTCACCAGAAACCACTAGTTTTCAAAGGCTCCACTGATCCTCAACATGTTGAGGAATGGTTGTGTAGGATAGAACTTTTGTTTGAGTTAATGTGGATGTTGAACGAGGTTAAGGTCCGGTGCACCACCTTTGTGTTGGAGGGACCAAGAAGGATATGGTTGGACATGAAAATGACAACAATGAAATGTGAGGGATTAAATTGGAAGGGCATCATGGTTCTTTTCACCGAATAGTTATATCCATAGTCAATGGTGTTAGAAAAAACTATTAATTTTATCAAGACTGGGCAAGCTAAAAGAATTGTGGCTCCTACAGATGTTTAAGAAACTTGTAGAAGTTCAGCCACAACTTTTCCACTCCACATAACAGTATGAGATCATCAGAACCTCCAAAAACTACAGGGAAATCAGATACTTCAAGTATAAAAGGTTTCCAACCACAGGCATCCAGAATGAAGCTTCTTCACATTGTTAAAGAGTCTCTACATGAAGTAGATACTAGTTCAATGGCCATTAGAGGTACCATTATTATAGTTCTATATTTATTGACTAATCTTTTTTATACAAGTGAACATCACTTTTTTTAACCGATACCATTAACCTTTTAATCTTCCTCTGGAGATTTTATCTTTTGCAATGAATATTACTAAACCCCTTGGTGAAAAAAGAGAGTAGGGTCCCTGTAGTACTACTTGTGTCTTCTCTCTATCAAATGATGAGTTTTCTTTGGTTTTTTCTTATATTCGACATGGATCCTCATGATGTCATATTCGGGATGGATTGTATTATTCCCAATAAAGCCTATATTGATTGTTATCTTTGACGGGTCTACATTACTGAACCTAGTGGTGTGCCTCTTATCCTTCAAGGAGAATGCGACCCAAGGTCAAGTAGAGTAGGACCTTCTTATTTAGTGTTGGGAAAAGTGATATCAATATTTAATTTTGATATAGAGTGAGATTCAATGAGTGGTGATCTCCCTCTAGTCATCATTGAGTTTCTCGACGTGTTTCCTTCTAGCTTCTCCGGTTTTCTACCAGTACGAGAGGATGAGTTTTTCATTGACTTGATGTCGGTACTCAACCAGTTTGTTTTCCCTCTTTCCAAATGGCTCCAACTAAACAAAAATAACTAATTTCCCAGTTGGGCGATCTTCTTGAGAAATCCTTTATTCACCCAAGTGTGTCACATTGGGTGGTTCTGGTTCTCTCCACTATAAAATCTAATGGCTCTCTGACATATTCTCTTATTGAGAAGATTATTCATGAATAGAAGGTTGTTGATGAATTTCATAAGCATTAGAGACTCTCTATATGGTGGGGAGACTGATTCCCAATGTTTTTTCACCAAATACGGTGTTTAGTGTTATAAAAACTGTTATGTTTCACCATTAGAGACACGGAAGGTTATAATGGGGAATTTACATTATTTCTAATGGGTTGTACTCCCAGGAATAACTAAGATGTTCTACGACTTGAAGCATTAATTTTGGTGACCTTGTATTCTTGAAGGTTTCACCCTGGTTGGGTTATCGATGGCTTGGGAATAAAGAGAAGTTGACGTCTCAATTTGTGAGACCTTTCGATATTCATGATCAAGTGGGGAAATTTCATATCATTTGACACTTCCACAATAGTTGACATCAATACATAATGTGTTTCATGTATCTCAACTTGAATTTTTTTATCTGACCCCTATAATGTTTTGATATGGCATCATCGTGAAGTGGAACCTAGTTTATCTATGACTAAACAACTAGTCATGGATTTTGATTATGAGACCAAGGTACTTCATGGGATCATGATACCTCTGGTACTAATGATATGGAATCATGGTTCTAATTCTCATGAAACCTGAGAGATGGATGCACTAATGAGAGAACAATGGACTTGCCTTTTTTGACGTGGAGGCTTCTTCGTAGGCTTTTTGGGGAAAAAAGTTCTTATGGTGGAGAGCTTGTAACATCCCATCACTATTTCAAGTATTGAAATACATGTTTGTTTCTTCATTCATCTTTGGTTTTCCCCATTGAAACCAAGAAGTCTCAACTCTATTTTGTGCATGACCAGTGGATATGTTTCGTTCTTCATCCTTGGTGATCTTCTTCCACAGTGGTGGACCTGCATATGGTTTTGTGTGTTGTTCTTGTGAGAGAGATATATGTTTTAATATTAATTTTATTTCTTTAATTTAATTATTTAATTTATTCCATTATTTCAGTAATTCAAAATAAAAACATTTTGGAAAAAAATTGACTAACCTTGAATTATCAAGAGATAATTCCAACTTTTTTTTTATTCCATCATGAATTATTATTTATGATAATCCAATTTTATAAAAGAATAATTTTAATTCAATAATAACATTACCTGATTATCTATATTTTCATAGGATGATTTTTAAGAATTAAAGAATTATAAATTCATATATTTATCAAAATTTAATTCCACAAAATTATTGAAGGAAGATTTTTGTTTTATGAAATGATAATCGCATGGGATTATGAAGGTATAATTAAATAAAATTATAAAAAGATAATTTAATTCATTTATTGAAGGATATTTTTTTCAAAATTATTAAAGGATATATGTATAAAGTATTTTGGGGATAATGGCACAAGATTATTGGAAGGTATTTATAAATAAAATTAGCGAATGATAATTTCATCAAATTATTATTAGATAAATTGAAAAAATGATAATTTATAAAGGGTAACTATTAGAATATATTTTATCAGTTAAATAAATTAATAACTATAAATAAATTATTAAAAAATAAATATTGTAAATTTATCAAAAGATAATTTTTCTTAATTATCGAATGATAATTAAAAGGAATTATCAAAGGTAAATTGCATAGAAATTTAAAAGATATTTTTTACATATTTTATCAAATGATAGTAAATATAATTATAGAGCAATAATTTCAAGATTATAAAAGTTTTATTACTAATATTATTAAAATGATAATTGTGAGCTTATCAAAGATAATTATTTTGATCGTTAATCGTAAGTGCATGTGTTAACCTAATGATAAACTGAAAATTTTTCTTGAAAGATAAATATTTTCACATGTGATAATATATATTTATAATTTTAAACTTATCCTGGTGAGATAAATTATCATATAACGTGATAATTTAAATGATAATCAAAAAACTATCCAAGAGATATAAAATATTATCGCATTTAATATTTTATTTGATAATTTTTAGAATTATTCAAGAGAGAGAAACTATCATTGAATGTGATATTTTATTTCCTTTTGAAATAAAATATCTGGTTCTAGTTATAGAAACTAATGACGAGCATCTAGCATTGGTGTGTTGATTCATACAATAAAAATGTTGTGAAGAGGTGTATTAAACCACAATGGGTGGATTATCATTGCCGCTGTCATCAGCGACCTTGAGGTAGGTGGTTCCATTTCAATTAGCCAAATTGATTATCCTTTTATTGTTTAATTTATTTCAATTTTTGATTGAAATTCAATTGCTCAAATTTTCTTTCAATTAAATTGAAAAAAACCTAATTCCATTGAATTAGGATATTTGAAATGGTTTTGGCTTGGAAATTTGAAAAACCCCCCAATTCCATTGAAATGGGTGTGTTTATGAAAATTTGTTAATTTCAATTGTTTAATTTCAATTATGAATTTGATGAAAATAATTTCAATTAAATTATTGAATTTAATTGTGGAAATAAATTGTGTAATGATGGAATTGGATTTGAATGGATTTCAAATGGGTGAAAATGGATTAAAATGATTTGATAGAAACCCATTGGTTTTATCTTTTGAAAAAGGGAAATTTTTTGAATAAAACCTATTTTGGTTTTAAATGGAATGAAATTGGATATTTTGAAATGGAATAATGGGATTGATTATTTTTTAAGAAGTCTTAAAATAGTTCATCCATCATGTAAGAGTGCATGCATGCCTTAGGAAGTTAGTGAGTTATTTAGATACACTATATGCTACGACAATGATCTAAAACATACTTGTGGTGGGTCACATCCCTGATGGGTTGGTTATGAGTCTTCTTTGGCTAGTTTCATAGGGATGTGTGTATAAATATTTTACACAATTCACATAGAGAGTGAGGAATCTTATAGCTGGTTATTACTATCATACCTTTTGGCATATTATCATGTTTCTCACATGTTTATTTATATTTGAGATATGAATGTATGCCAATTTTTGTTTAAACTGCTTACATGCCTACTAAATTTATATAAATTGTTTTATATTATTTGTTTACATAAGCCATTGTTTTAGAAATAGTCCATCATTGGTAAATTCATTTCTTAAAATATATATTTCTATCATTTGAAAATGTATAGTATGTTTTCTTTAAATATGATTTTGAATTTCTGACCCTATTTAATTTAAAATTGAAATATTTTATTTGGATAATCTATTGTTGGAATTTGTTATGGAATCTTGGTGGTATCCTACTGGGCTTAGGCTCACACACTAATTTTTCCTTCGGGTATTTGTAGACATTTTCCTTCCAAGTTCGTGCAATGGTAATGGATCTCTTGGAGGTGGATCCAGTTGTTGAGCTTTGGTCTTAGTGAGTTGTGTCCTTAGGGACCTTGGGTTTGTTTTCCCATTTTAGTACTTGGGTTGTAGTACTTTGGGATTTTTATGCCATATTGTATTCTGGTACATCACTCCTAGTGGAGTTTTTTTGTTATACATATTGATTTGTTTTATTTTTATTATTCATTCTTGTGAAAAAAATTGTTCCCACATATATGTTGTATAATTTTAGGTGCTATTCGCCGACCCATGGGGATCGAGAATGCCCTTCGGGCTATGTTTGGGTCAGCTCAGTTATCGGGTTACCACGGTACTTGAGCTGGTTCTTGACATAACAGGTCAAAGGGGCTTCGTGAGATAATGATTCTTACTTAAGGGAATTCATGAGATCTCATATTCCTAGTATGTGATATTCTGTGAGAGAATGGTGGCTCATCAGGTGGCCTTCACTTGATGTAGGGGACATGTCCGCAGGATCTTGCGCAACAAGGTGAAAATTCCATCAGGTATTTTTTGTTATCTTATAGGCCTCATTGGCACATCACATGATATTTATGATATTAATAGGCTCTCAACTTTCCCCTTTTATTTCATTATTTTATTTTTCAAATGTTTAGGGATATTACTAGCATACATGAGTATTGTTGAGGAAAATCAGTCAAGATATCGGTGATTCCTCGCATAACCAAAAAATGGTATTATAGTAACTTATGAATATTTTTAGTTAAAATTCCCTTCATATTGTCTTTGGATAAAAAGGTGGAGTTTTGGACAAGATGGACATGTCCGTAGCCTTTTTCGTAATGAGGATGACATGACAGCAGGCACTCATGTGGTGAAGAGGTAATGTCAGCATGAGTTTTTGGTTTGTTAAGAACCTCCTGGGTGAGTTTTTATAGAGGCTCCCTCCTTTTCAATCTTTACTTTCCTTGTTTATTTTACAAGGTAATAAAGTCTCATGATATTTCATGGGTGTTTTCAAAGACAATCAACCTACCCTTCTGTGATGTGTCACATGACCAACAAAGGATCATGTAGTGATTCGTGAGAATTATCATGGTAAAACACTTTTTCTTTGGATCAATAGGGGATAACATTTTCTCTTCAATATATCACAGAACCTTTGCATAGATAGGGTTGCATACCAATGGGAATTAGTGAAATAAATTAGATATGTTGATGGGGGCTTACAATGTCTCACAAACCACCTGGGCGCATTTCATGATTTTTATGAACACAAGAGGCACCTACCTATTGGAAATTTTACTCTTATATTCAAATGATTTTTGTATGGGTTTTTAGGTATCCACCGATTTACAAGTCACGTGACTCTTGGGTCCTCATTTGGTATCCATTGTATGATCATCAAATGTCATGGCTGCCTTCTCAATAAAAAATGACTCTTTAATTGGGATTCAAAAAATCTTTTGGAGTCTATATGCTATATGTAACACCCCAGGTAAATAAAGAATATGTAATTTTTTTATTTATCCCTATTTGTGAATAAAATGGCAATATTAATTTAAAGGGAACGCTATGCTCGATGGCTTACCCAATACCCAACAACGAGTTCCTTTGAAATCATACGTTGCACTCTAATAATAAAATAATATTATTTTAAATGGTAGTTAACACATAGCTGTTGTATTGACAAAAATGAATATAAATAACTAAAATATGATTATATATGTTTGTTAAATGTTTTTACTTTTATCCAATAAATTTTAGAGGCTTAAAATACAAATGAATCCCATCTTAAGCATTGAATACACTAGTATTTTTAAAAGATTGTTTTACTACCTTTTGATGGAAAACCATTTTTTAAATCAAACTTTTGACACTTTTATAAGATCTATTTTTTAAAATAAACATATTATTTATGATTGGGACATTGAAATTTACATTGGGTTAATTTTTGGTATTTTTCTGACAATGTTCATTTTTCAATGAATAGTGAAAAATACTGCATTTTACATCAAAACTACTTTTTCATATAATTTAATTATATGGTTATATTATCTTTTTAATTTGTTTTAAAGTTTAATTATAATATATTTTTACCATGTAATTCAATGATGTTCATTGGGATTAATTTCACTTTGGAATTAGGCATAAACAAGTGCCAAACTTTTCATAAATTTTGTTTCTAAAAAACCCACTATTTGTTTTGACAACAGGAAGTTTTTTTAAATTAATTATTGCAATTTATGTGTTTAGAATTTGGAAAAATGTATTACATATTTGGAATCAGAAGGTACAAATTATTTAATTAATACTCTTTTGTTTTTGGACATTATGAATAGTAACGACAGTAATTATCTTTAATTATCTTGATTAATGAGTAATTAGGTAGTTAAAGATAATAAACTAATATCATAATAATACAAAATGACCACAACATGTGTCCTAAGGCTACTGGATGTCTAATTTCCGACCATGGGATGCCTTGTGCCAAACTTGGGTGCCCCATGGAATCACTTTTGTGAGAAAGTGACTTTTTATCTTTTTATTTTTAAAGAATGTTAAATGTAACAAAGAATGTATCACCTAAGTAAAATATTTTTAATTTTCTCTACATAAATTATATTTTGGACTATAAATATTCATTATAAATATAATAATAGTTCCTAAATCATGATATTTTTTTATAATTTTTAGACATTAAATTTATTAAATTATTTATGACATCATGATGATGCAGCGATGACCTCATTATTTAACGATTTAAATAAAATGGAAAGAAAATGTAATATCTAAGACCTAAACATGTCCAAAACCTATTTCATGAGTGGATTTAGAACCCGTATCACCTTATCCTTGAAATACATCAATGTGGGACCTTTAAAATCCGAAACTCTTTTGAAAAAAAAGTAACATTTTGTAACTTTACAAGAGTGCCCCTCCTCTCCTCTTATAATAGGCCCCCACCTCTACCTCCTTACCCACACTCCCAAAGCTTTTGGCTCGGCCAACCCCTTCCCATTTTGTCTCTCCACATCCCTCTCTAACTCCTTGAAGCCTCACTTTGGGCAGAAGTCTTCCCAAAGAATCCTTTGAGCTCAAACAAAAGGGAGTTACCCGATTTTAAGGTAATGTCTTCACTTGTGTCCTTTTGTTTTATTTTGCTTCTCCAACCCCCTAAACTCTTTTTATTCATTTAGTTTGAAAAAAATCCAGTATCTTCAATATACTATTATGTTTTTATAAGAAGGATTCTAGATACACTTACACACACCTACATCTAATGGTTAAGGAACATACTGTTTCTGTGGATGGTTAATTTCTGCCTCCCAAAACGATGATTGTTCAACATTCTTTTAACACCTTCAAAGGTGGCCATTAAGATGTCACTATATTTATATATGATATATAATATTTTTATGTTTTCCTTAATCTTATGTATTTTTCATTTATGGCATACCTTTATGGCTTCCATTATGGGTATACGCGATATCTTCATTTAAGG
Organism: Viscum album; assembly: GCA_963277665.1. Lineage (NCBI taxonomy): Eukaryota > Viridiplantae > Streptophyta > Magnoliopsida > Santalales > Viscaceae > Viscum > Viscum album. Next base: position 760,569,018 of record OY728119.1, on the reverse strand, counting down.
AAGTGCGGACTACCGCCCCCTCAAAGTGATTTGATTCGTTAATACCATATGTGGTACATATAAAGGATATATTTAATGATATTATATATGATACCATACTGGAATTAAAATAATATTATGTATCATTATGTTTTAATTCCATTAAATATGAAATAGAAATGGAAGTAGCGTTTATGCGTACATACGGCTTACCGTCTCCATGAACGGTACATTTCATTTCTTATCTCATAATGTTATGTAATATTATAAGTACATATATATAATGGATATATATTTAATATATTACATCTAAATTATGGATATCATTCTGAAATTATAACATATATATATCTCTCTCATTTTGTTTTAATTCCATTAATATGACAAAAAATAAAAGTAGCATTCATGCGTACGTACGGCCTACCGTCTCCATGAACGGTGCTTTTCATTTTTTATCTCCAAATGATATGGAATAGTATAAAATGAATATTTACTGGATATATATGATATTTTAATCATTAATACTATTCTGGAAATTATTTACTTATTACTACATGGGCAATCTTTTTTCAAACAAGTTCATTTTTGACTCATGTACCAAACATCGGCAAAAACGTCTGATATGAACTAACATTATTAAACAATTATTATAAAATTATAATATGTGATATGAACTGAATAATAATCTATAAATGAGTTACTTAGGCAATTATTAATTGACTAAAGTTTATTATTCAGGAATATAAAGAAACGAACAAGACAAGTTGGACTTGAGGTAAGGGATCCTACTCCTCTTTTTCTTTTTACGTACACTCTTTTATGTCATTCCTTTTAAAGATAATATTTATTGTTATTGGGATGTTATTTAATATTAATCTTACTGTAATTTTTATGTTCACATGATGAGAGACCCTATTCTCTCTCATCAATCCATTTTGGAAGTTTTGAGTGGCGCCGTTAGGCTGCCGAATTTTCGTGAGAGATCTAACATCTCTCTTTCTTTTTAAGTACTCTCCTTTATGTCACTTATTTTAAGCTCCTCTTTGTTATTTTGGGGGATGTTATTTTATATTACTCTTTCTGTAAACATTATGTCAATATGATGAGAGACCCTATTTGATCTCATCGATCCATTTTTGTAAGTTTTAAGTGGCGTCGTTAGGCTGCCGAGTTTTCGTAAGGGATTTTTCATCTCACTTTTATTCCCGTGAGATTTATGCTACATTTTCCACAATTTACTTTGAGTGGTCTATGTACTGTCCATTATTTTACTCATTGTGTAATATACTTTCATTTATGAGTATTTACATCAATGTTGTATTGTCCTTCTTTCACGGGGTGCATGTCTCAAAAGATACCCATGTTGGTAAGGGAACCTTTCACCCTCCTCTTTTTAAAAGACTTATTTTGTTGGGTCTTTTAATTTACATATTGTAATGTTGGGATATGTTCTTATATATCCTTATTGATGTAAATTTTATGTCAAAGTGATGAGATACCCTTTTTATCTCTCATCAAATCTTTTTTTTTGAATTTTAAAGTGATGTCGTTAGGCTGTCGAATTTGACCAAGGGAACTTCTTAACCCAATTTCAATTTCTTTGGGTTCAACATGTAGTTATTGAATATTTCCTCCTTTGAATATGTGTGAATGACCTCTGATTTTTTTATAATTAATATCCACTTATATTGGGTGTATTTATATTTTTCACACATAATTATGAGATTGATTTATCCTTAATTTAAGGGTACCTTCTTTACTGGGGATTTCATCTCATTTTACATTTCTATCGATACTTCATTGTTGTTATGCACCAATTCACTCTTATATGGTGTATATAATATCCTTTGGAATATTATATTATGAATTCCTTTATTCTCATTATATTACAAAGTTCTGATTAAATGTTATTCCTCAATTATTGTATTCAAGTGTCTCTCATTTTGTTAAAAACCCTTTAATTAAAATATCGTTTTAAATGTTTTAATGATTTATTCTTATAAATATTTATCGTTAATATCCATGTTTTCAAAATGGTTTTAAGGATTTATTTATATGGATATTAATGTTTTAAAAATTTAAAATCTTCAAAGTGGTATGGGACACTTTGATTCAAAGATCTCTTTATTAAATGTTTTAAATGGTTTTGAAAATGGTTTTTATAATGTTTTTATATCAATGTGTTGTATTGATATCTTGTTATTGAAAGGTGGAAATGTTATGTTTCCTTTATGCATGTTTTATGTGATAAGATTATGTTATGGTTCTTGGGCATTGTAATGAAGACGGGTGGTTCCATGATAAACTAAGTACGGGTGAGCCCGATATATCTCTCCAATGCATTGGGTAACGCGAAGGAGTGAAACATTAAGGTTTATCCGAAGAGATTTAGGGAATATACTGTGGTGGGTATTCCAAACGTAAACAAGAGGGTTACTCCCTACCTAATAATGTTATGAATGCCTCAAGTTACCTTTTATGTCTTATGATTTCTATGATTTATTCATGATTTGATGAGGTATGTTAAAGTGCCTATGTTTTATGGGTAAATTATGATTTCATTCTTATGTATATATGAACTCATGTTTCCTTTCCATATTTTGATAACCCTTACTGAGCTTTTTATGCTCATCCCAAGTTTTTGAAATGTTTTTCACAGGTCAAGGGAAAGGTACATGATGTGATGATAGTGTCAAGGATGTGTCAAGAAAGAATCCATGTTTTATTTTAAATATGTTTCCGTTGAAGGGAAGAATGAATACTGTCTTTTGTGTAACCACTTTGTTTAAATGTTGAATGTAATGCAAGTTTCATGATCTAATTCTCTAAAACTCCAAACCTGAAAAGATCCTCAATGTGTAATCTTGTAATAACTCAAGATTAAGTAAGGTTTAAGGCTGGGTCCTTATAGTTGGTATCAAAGGTCGGTTTAGATAACTTTAGAGGTTAGGGTATTCTTTAAGCATAAGTGACATTACCATATTGGCTAGGATTTTAGAAAGTGTCATAGTTTTTAGATAAAGTGAATGAGTAAGTATATCTTAGTGTTTATCTTACTCATTAGTACATTATGGTTATGTTGATATACTCACACTGACCTTTTTGGTTTTAGTAAATGGCTGGATCTAGCAGGCACCAAAGTGACAATTGGTTTGAAGGAAACTGTGGTGGTTCTCTGATTAAGAGACTGGATGAAATGGGGTATTCAATGAGGAAACTCGTGGTTGTTCTAAACCAACTATCAAGGAGTCATGATCAACCACTTTAACCTTGGTATGTTCTATAATGCATCATGTACGAGATGACCAATCGACGTGGAAGTTCAGGTAATAATTATAAAGGTAACCATTAGGGTTTATATGATCCTTACTTTTGAGGTAATTATGGGTTATTATATGTTATGATGGAAAATGAAAGGCATGAGATAAACTTGAGGTTAAAATATGTTATGTTTATTTTTGAATATTTTATCTCGTTTTGGGGAATGTTTTAGGAATTATATAGTTTTGAAAAAAGGACAACACGCAGACCGTGTGACAACCCGTCGCGTCGGACAAAGTTGCGGGAATCAAACCCACAACCAAAGTGCAAGTGGTATTTATCGGCTTCCACTGGACTACGTGAAGTCCCCGATTAGTTTGACTAATTATTTTTAGTTAGATTATTTTATGAATTAAGAGTAATTTGATTTTGGGTTATTTATGAAAATGATTAACCTATCATGGAGGATATGTGATTAGGTTAATTACTTTTCAATATGAGACTTTAGGAGCAATTTATGTTGTTTGGAGATAAATGTTATGATTTAACTTGGAAGACTATGTGACTAAATCCTTCAAATATTTGGGTTTCAATATTAGATTGGTTTACTTTGAAGAATTTTATGGAAAAATTGTTTATCATATGGTCCTCGTTGAACTTTGGGTTTTGTTGGACAAATTTTGGAGATTAAGCATAGATTTTCTTTTTAAAGGGTTATCCTTTTCTGGATTATCTGACCTTGTACTAACCTTTTTGGTTTTGGTTTTGGTTAAAGCCTAAATACATGGTAAGTATATAGTTCTCTTTGGTGGATTAGGTGATTCTCTAGAAGTTGATTATAGTACTCTTAATGCGAACAAGTCTCCCTAAATACTCGTCTTTTGGAAAAAAATATGAGTTTGATTAAGGAATCTAGTAAAAGTTGAATGTCAACATGATAAGTGATTATGTTTCCTTATGAATAAATTCCTCAATAAAAAGTAACTTAAAAAAAATGTTGTCTATTAACTTTTCCTACTGGGGAATTGAATACCGTTTAACCCATCATAAGTTAGTGATTTTCTTATGGTTAACTTTCTCCTAGACATGTTTACTATCACTCTCCCTCAAGAACATGACCCTTTACTTTTTCTTCCATGTCCATGTTTCTATACATGGAATCCTAGTATGGGTTAACTCGGGTGACCTCTGTACTTATCTTTCTTTATTTTAAAGTGATTGTTTTACCGACTCTTGTTCTGATGTGGGACTCTCAAGGATGTTTCCAAGCTCAATTTTAAAATTGCGAGGACGCAATTCCCAAAAGGGGGGAAGGATGTAACACCCCAGGTAAATAAATAATATGACATTTTTATATTTATCCCTATTTGTGAATAAAATGTCAATATTTATTTAAAGGGAATGCTATGCTCGATGGCTTACCTAATACCCAACAACGAGTTCCTTTGAAATCATACGTTGCACTCTAATAATAAAATAATATTATTTTAAATGGTAGTTAACACATAGTCGTTGTATTGAAAAGAATGAATATAAATAACTAAAATATAATTATATATGTTTGTTAAATGTTTTTACTTTTATCCAATAAATTTTAGAGGCTTAAAATACAAATGAATCTCATCTTAAGCATTGAATACACTAGTATTTTTAAAAGATTGTTTTACTACCTTTTGATGGAAAACCATTTTTTAAATCAAACTTTTGACACTTTTATAAGATCTATTTTTTAAAATAAACATATTATTTATTATTGGGACATTGAAATTTACTTTGGGTTAATTTTTTGTATTTTTCTGACAATGTTCATTTTTCAATGAATAGTGAAACATACTGCATTTTACATCAAAAATACTTTTTCATATAATTTAATTATATGGTTATATTATCTTTTTAATTTGTTTTAAAGTGTAATTAGAATATATTTTAACCATGTAATTCCATGATGGTAATTGGGATTAATTTCACTCTGGAATTAGGCATAAACAAGTGCCAAACTTTTCATAAATTTTGTTTCTAAAAAACTCGCTATTTGTTTTGACAACGGGAAGTTTTTTTAAATTAATTATTGCAATTTGTGTGTTTAGAATTTGGTAAAATGAGTTAAATATTTTTAATCAGAATTTCCAAATTATGTAATTAAGACTCTTTTGTTTTTGGACATTATGAATAGTAACGACGGTAATTATCTTTAATTATCTTGATTAATGAGTAATTAGGTAGTTAAAGATAATAAAATAATATCATAATAATACAAAATGACCACAAAATGTGTCCTAAGGCTACTGTATGTCTACTTTACGACCATGGGATGCCTTGTGCCAAACTTGGGGGCCCCATGGAATCACTTTTGTGAGAAAGTGACGTTTTGTCTTTTTATTTTTAAAGAATGTTAAATGTAACAAAGCATATATCACCTAAGTAAAATATTTTTAATTTTGTCCACATAAATTATATTTTGGACTATAAATATTCATTTGAAATATAATAATATTTCCTACATCATGATAGGTTTTTTATAATTTTTAGACATTAAATTTATTAAATTATTTATGACATCATGATGATGCAGCGATGACCTCATTATTTAACGATTTAAATAAAATGGAAAGATAATGTAATATATAAGACCTACACATGTCCAAAACCTATTGGATGAGTGTATTTAGAACCCTTATCACCTTATACTCGAAATAAATTAATTTGGGACCTTTAAAATCCGAAACTCTTTTGAAAATAAAGTAACATTTTGTAACTTTACAAGAGTGCCCCTCATCTCCTCTTATAAAAGGCCCCCACCTCTACCTCCTTACCCACACTCCCAAAGCCTTTGGATCGGCCAACCCCTGCCCATTTTGTCTCTCCACATCCCTCTATAACTCCTTGAAGCCTCACTTTGGGCAGAAGTCTTCCCAAGGAAGCCTTTGAGCTCAAACCAAAGGGAGTTACCTGATTTTAATGTAATGTCTTCACTTGTGTCCTTTTGTTTTATTTTGATTCTCCAAACCCTTAAACTCTTTTTATTCATTTAGTTTGTAACAAATACAGTATCTTCAATATACTAGTATGTTGTTATAAGAATTATTCTAGCTACACTTACACACACCTACATCTAATGGATAAGGAACATACTGTTTCCGTGGATGGTGAATTTCTGCCTCTCGAAACAATGATTGTTCAACATTCTTTTAACACCTTCAAAGGTGTCCATTAAGATGTCACTATATTTATATATGATATATAATATGTTTATGTTTTCCTTAATCTTATGTATTTTTCATTTATGTCATACCTTTATGGCTTCCATTATGGGTATACGTGATATCTTCATTTAAGGAAGTGCGGACTACCTCCCCCTCAAAGTGATTTGATTCGTTAATACCATATGTGGTACATATAAAGGATATATTTAATGATATTATATATGATACCATACTGGAATTAAAATAATATTATGTATCATTATGTTTTAATTCCATTAAATATTAAATAGAAATGGAAGTAGCGTTCATGCGTACGTACGGCTTACCGTCTCCATGAACGGTACATTTCATTTCTTATCTCATAATGTTATGTAATATTATAAGTAAATATATATAATGGATATATATGTAATATATTAAATCTAAATTATGGATATCATTCTGTACTTATAACATATATATATCTCTCTCATTTTGTTGTAATTCCATTAATATGACAAAAAATGAAATTAGCGTTCATGCGTACGTACGGCCTACCGTCTCCATGAATGGTGCTTTTCGTTTTTTATCTCCAAATGATATGGAATAGTATAAAATGAATATTTACTGGATATATATGATATTTTAATCATTAATACTATTCTGGAAATTATTTACTTATTACTACATGGGCAATCTTTTTTCAAACAAGTTCATTTTTGACTCATGTACCAAACATCGGCAAAAACGTCTGATATGAACTAACATTATTAAACAATTATTATAACATTATAATATGTGATATTAACTGAATAATAATATCTAAAGTAGGTAATTAGTCAATTATTAATTGACAAAAGTTTATTATTCAGGAATATAAAGAAACGAACAAGACAAGTTGGACTTGAGGTAAGGGATCCTACTCCTCTCTTTCTTTTTAAGTACACTCTTTTATGTCATTCCTTTTAAAGATCATATTTCTTGTTATTGGGATGTTCTTTTATATTACTCTTACTGTAATTTTTATGTTCATATGATGAGAGACCCTATTCTCTCTCATCAATCCATTTTGGAAGTTTTGAGTGGCGCTGTTAGGCTGCTGAATTTTCGTGAGAGATCTAACCTCTCTCTTTCTTTTTAAGTACTCTTCTTTATGTCACTTATTTTAATCTCCTCTTTGTTATGTTGGGGGATGTTATTTTATATTCCTCTTTCTGTAAACATTATTTCAATATGATTAGATACCCTATTTGATCTCATCGATCCATTTTTGTATGTTTTAAGTGGCATCGTTAGGCTGCCGAGTTTTCGTAAGGGATTTTTCATCTCACTTTTATTCCCGTGAGATTTATGCTACATTTGCCACAATTTCCTTTAAGTGGTGTATGTACTGCCCATTATTTTACTAATTGTGTAATATAATTTCATTTATGAGTATTTACATCAATGTTGTATTGTCCTTCTCTCACGGGGTGCATGTCTCGAAAGATACCCATGTCGGTAAGGGAACCTTTCACCCTCCTCTTTTTAAAAGACTTATTTTGTTGGGTCTTTTAATTTACATATTGTAATGTTGGGATATGTTCTTATATATCCTTATTGATGTACATTTTATGTCCAAGTGATGAGATACCCTTGTTATCTCTCATCAACTCTTTTTTTTTTGAATTTTAAAGTGATGTCGTTAGGCTGTCGAATTTTACCAAGGGAACTTCTTAACCCAATTTCGATTTCCTTGGGTTCAACATGTAGTTATTGAGTATATCCTCCTTTGAATATGTGTGAATGACCTTTGATTGTTTTACACTTAATATCCACTTATATTTTGTGTATTTATATTTTTCACAAATAATTATGAGATTGATTTATTTTTAATTTAAGGGTACCTTCTTTACAGGGGATTTCATCTCATTTTACATTTCTATAGATACTTCATTGTTTTTATGCACCAATTCACTCTTATATGGTGTATATACTGTCCTTTGGAATATTATATCATTAATTCCTTTATTCTCATGATATTAGAAAGTTTTGATTAAATTTTATTCCTCAATTATTGTATTCAAGTGTCTCTCATTTTGTTAAAAACCCTTTAACTAAAATATCGTTTTAAATGTTTTAAGGATTTATTCTTATAAATATTTATCGTTAATATCCATGTTTTCAAAATGGTTTTAAGGATTTATTTATATGGATATTAATGTTTTAAAATGTTAAAAGCTTCAAAGTGGTATGGGACACTTTGATTCAAAGATCTCTTTATTAAATGTTTTAAATGGTTTTGAAAATGGTTTTCATAATGTTTTTATATCAATGTGTTGTATTGATATCATGTTATTGAATGGTGGAAATGTTATGTTTCCTTTATGAATGTTTTATGTGATAATATTATGTTATGGTTCTTGGGAATTGTTATAAATATGGGTGGTTCTGTGATAAACTAAGGGCGGGTGAGCCCGATATAGCTCTCCAATGCATTGGGTAACGTGAAGGAGTGAAACGTTAAGGTTTCTCTGAAGAGATTTAGGGAATATACTGTGGTGGGTATTCCAAACGTAACCAAGAGGGTTACTCCCTATGTAAGAATGTTATGAATGCTTCAAGTTACCTTTTATGTCTTATGATTTCTATGATTTATTCATGATTTGATGAGGTATGTTAAAGTGCCTATGTTTTATGGGTAAAGTATGATTTCATTCTTATGTATATATGAACTCATGTTTCCTTTCCATATTTTGATAACCCTTACTGAGCTTTTTATGCTCATCCTAAGTTTTTGAAATGTTTTTCACAGGTCAAGGGAAAGGTACATGATGTGATGATAGTGTCAAGGATGTGTCAAGGAAGAATCCATGTTTTATTTTAAATATGTTTCCGTTGAAGGTAAGAATGAATACTGTCTTTTATGTAACCACTTGATTAAATGTGGAATGTAATGAAAGTTTCATGATCTAATTCTCTAAAACTCTAAACGTGAAAAGATCCTCAATGTGTAATCTTGTAATAACTCAAGATTAAGTAAGGTTTAAGGCTGGGGCCTTATACTATATGTGACCATCCTCATGGCCCTCTAAATATCATGTAATCATGTGTATTTTGGAGTTTCATGCAATCCATGTGATCTTATCCCCCTTCTTCTTTTTCTTATTCTTTTGTTCTGTTGGTAAATATTACCCATATTCAGTTATTTCTTCCCTTCTTCAATTTGTTGATTCTCATCTGGTAGGTATTAATATATATTTTAATGTATCACTCCCATAATTCCACTAATCATGATTGGTTTTATCTAAATTAATAGAATCATTATCAGGTTCATTTCAAAATAATTCTTCACCATTTTTTTCCAAAATCCATACACGATCCACATTTTTTTCAAAATCTTCATCATTTTGAATGTATTTTTTTCAAATATCATTATAAAATATCAATATAAAAATAGGAATCCTTATATTGTATTATATCAAGTCTCTTGAATTGTAAAAGTAACACATGAGCATACCTTCCTCATCTTTTTAATTAATAAATATCGTATCAAGATTGTTTGTCTTCATACAACATAGAATCCTAAAAACTCTGAAGTACTTCAATGTTGAATTATTCTTATACAAAATTAAAAAATCATTCATTCAAGATTCAATACTTAATGAAAACCTGTTTTAAATGTAAGAAACTATACTCATTGTAAGTATCTAGAAAAAATATGGAGAGTTTGAATTATTTAAGCATTGTTTTTCCATCTCATCCATGATTCTATTAATCATCTATATAAATCCATATTTCAAGAGTTTATAGGAAGTTATATAGTGTTTCATGATCTCATTATTATCAATATATGATCCATGTAATTTCTTGTGAGCTTCCATTCATTTATCTTATTGATAGAAACTCTCAACTCATACTCAACCTCTCTTCTAAATTTCTCAATCACCTTTAAAACATTTCATTTATGTCTATAGACATTTTCCCATTAAAATAAAATCAACAATGAATATGATGAAATAAAGATAACCTATATAGGTTTTTATTTCTTATTGGACCAAATAATTATGAATAAATTAACTTAAAATGTGTAATGGACCAAGATTCAACACATTGATGGATTCACTATGTCAATTTTCATTTTTGGTGTTTTTCAAGAATACTTTCTCTTTATATTTTTAGTTCTTGTAAGTGTCTTATAACATATACTCTTAAAATAATATTCAAAATTCATTGAAAAATAAGAATAGGTCTTTTATTGTGAAGATGTTTTGAATATTTTAAAGAGGAAATAACAAAACACACATGAGTTTACAATTTGAAATAGATAACTACAAGTTTTCATCCCTTGGTGGTGATTATTTAATTAATTAAGAACATAGTAATGTATGAATTCCTATTAAAAATGAATTCATTTCAATCATTTAAAATATATATGAAACTCAATAATTTTAGTTTAATCCCATCAAAAAAAACTTTTTGGATTGAGGATTTTGAAATTCAATCTCAGACGTACCAATACCTCTAATTTTCAACTAGATTTCCTTCATAATTTAAATATCACCACCACTAGTGCTTTTAATGTTCTAAAATATTTTTATTCCTCTTATCATGTGATATGAATAGTCACTATCTATTATCCAAGGCTTAATTCTCTTACTTACTTCAAGATACACTTCAATAAAAAGTTCTTTCTTAAGATTTTTGATTTTATCATTATTTACATCAAGAGATTATAATGTTCGTCCTTGAAGTGTAGTGAAACATTATTTTTCAAAATAACCTTATCAATCTGACCATCCAAAAATTTCTTCTATTAATTCAATTATTTTATTAAATAGTATTTATAAAAAAAACTTATTTTTTATTATAATTTTTTCTAATATTTTAAGGACAGATCCCTATTAATTTTTTCCCTTCTTCACACTATTAAAATGATATTTTTTACCCAACAACATAGTGTTTATGACTTGATACACAACAAAAAAACATATAACTTATGAATGTTATATTCCTTAATAATTATAAGTATGTATATGAAAATCTATTAATTTTACTAGGCTATTCAAAAGTGTGATTTTCCTTGGTGTTGGGGAAAATTGTCTTCTCAGATAAAGCTAAATTTAATTTAATATAGAAATTGTTTTTTACTTTATTTTATCATCCCATGAAGGCCAATTTTCTTATTTGAGTCTAATATTGATTGATTAAATATTTAAGCATACATCATAATAACACAAATAAGTTTGTTGCATATTTATTGCGATAGAATTGTTAGAGGATTTAAATGAATCATCAAGAACATCAATATCATGGTTTAGTCAAATCCCTACTACAGCAAGGTATTTTTGACTTCAAGACATCTAGATTGTGCCATACTAAAATATTCTTTCTCTGTAAGAGATTTGATATTTAAGTTGTACCAAATTTGGTCTTGTTCTACAATTCATTCCCTAATATTATTGATTTTTCCAATATATTCTATCACCTCATTTAGTAAATCAACTTCAATATATTTTTCCATATAAAACTTTTTATAAAACATCCTAATACATTTCTTGACCCTGTTTTTTTAAGACAATATCCAAGATCATATTTCAATACATTTTTAATGTATCTCTATTCATTATTAATTCAATTCTGGTCATGTTATTTAACACAATTCATTGAGGTTTAATGTTTTTAAGTGTTAAATTCATAATTTTACTAACTTCTTGGTTATGATTCTTAATATTATTCTCAAATTCTTATGATAGTCCTTATTCATAGGAAATTCTTATTTCTCATAGCATTATTCTGTTTTTCCAATATATTTTTTTGGAAAAAATATATTATTTCTCATCATTATCATACCATCCATTATTTGTATATGTATAATCAAAATATTTTTTTCTATTCTAGAATAATTAAATTATTTTAAAATAATATTAACTATTATAAAAACTTACTACTCTAAAGTTCTATATAAAAGATACATGATTCCATAATGATCATCATCTTCTTCATTGTCATCTTTAAATTTTTAGAATGTTTCATTCATCGTCATAATACGATATATATTGTTCTTGGATTTAAATGTAATTTATTTCTCTTATTTAATATTATTCTAAAAACTTTAATCCCTTAAAATTTCATGACAAATGAGAATAGTTTTTATATTAGTAAGAGATTAATTAACCCAATACTAAAAAGTATAATCCTTTTCAACAAACTAGTTTAGTAAATTTATCATTAGCTTCATAACAGTGGTATAATCTTCCAATGTGTCTCTAAAACCACTAATGATTCTCAAAATTAAATTCACCCATAAAAAATATTCATCAATAGTCTCATAATTTCTCATTAAAATATTTTGAAACATTTCCCCTGAACTTTTATCATGGATTCATTCACATTGAAATCACCTTCAAAAAATATTTTCAAGGAAATAATCTATCTCTTTAGAATATTTGATTCACGTCACCTTTATATAAATTTTATCTGATAAGGGTATAAAATAGTCATCCCTCACTATTCCATAAATATAAAAATATCATTTATCTAATGTTTTCATGATATAATCTATCTAAACTAGTGTAAACCCCATTATATCAATATCATCAACTTCCTATCAATAAAAAACAAGTTAAATAATTATATTATTCATACAAACTTGATAATTCATTCCATATAATGTTGTTATAATTCTATTGATAAAATAATTTAAATTATATATTTTAAAATTCAAATGCACAAGGATCAATTAGGGGGAAATAGATTAGATCTGATATCACATGAAATGATGAAGTAATCAATTTTGTAACACTAAAATAAGGTTGAATCATTGATACATTATTTTAGTAAATTATTTATAATTAGATATCAAACTCTATAATATTATAATAAAATGATCTATTAAATAAAATCTCATTAATCAACATATAGAATGGAAGGAATAAAAAAGAGAGCGCATATGCTTTTTATAATGTTAGCAAGTAAGGTAGGAGACAACATTCTTATTCTGTTTAGATTTTATTTGAGAAAAGGATGTTATAACTAATATCAAAATTGATTAAATTATAAGAAAATGTATCATCTATTATCGTTTTTAAAGCATCACCTAAAAGAATTAATCTCAAAATTGTTTTTTTATATTGGATCACACTGTTTTATAATGTGAATCAAAATCAAAACAACTAGATCACAAGAAATCATTGGGATAGTTTAATATCACTAGAATGTCTCCTTCAAACCATTAAAATATTCAATAGAATTTGAGTTTCTTATTATTTAATATAATAATTTTAAAAATATATTTAAGGATGAAACAAATCATCAATCATGAATTACTATAATCAATACCTTACAACATCAACAATTTGAACTCAATATATGCCATACAATTCCATCTTAATTTTACAAATCTTTCACATTTTATATTTTTAGTATATCACATGAATTAATTGATAAATAAAAATTATATAAAACTCTAGATTAAATATTATTTCCAAATTATTCTATAAAATTATCTTTCAAAACCATAAATGACTTTCTCAAGCCTTTTCCCCTTGATATTATCTCTCTAACTAACCATATTGGTTAACGTTTATGATTTCCATCTAATTTTAATTTTAAATTGATTATGTTGGTCGATCCCCTATAATCCTCAACAGAATTTCAATTAAATACCCATATTTTCCCATTTAAAATGGTAATGATAATACTCTAGTCATTTTTCTATATTTTATCTCTAATAATAATTTTTAAATCTTCATAGTTGAAAATATAGAATAATAAACTAGTTATCTTCTAAACTAATTATCATTTAATTTATGTTGTGAATTATATTAGTAGTATCTTCATATCTCAATATCTATATTATTTTAGAATTATCATCTTATATAAGATGAAAAACACACTTCTCTAACCTCAACAAGAATAATGATACATTCTTAAGATATTTGTAATTTTTTATCCATTAAGATCTGAAACAAAAATTAAATTATTCAGTTTTAGTTTTACAGAAATCCTAAACTCTTAGTATTGTAATTCTCAAGATTATTATATATTCCAAAAATAAAAAACATATGTGTGTTCAATATTTTTTTCTATATCACCTGAGATAATATTATATGTGCTCCATAAGATATTATAAATTCTCAAAATAATATTACACATGATCTTATAAATCTTATGTATCAACTATACCAAAGTCTCTCTCATATATTTCCTGGTTTCACGATAGATTGTCTTATATACCATCCCTAAAATATTATGTATTAACTTCATAAAATTTAATATCTATGAAAATTTTAAAAAAAAATTATGATCAGATGTAAGTTACTTATCTTACTGAACTTTTACATCTTATATATCCCAATAAAAATCATACATACATGGAAAAATTCTAGATAACCCATAAGTATCTACTGTGTTTTCAATTTCTAAAAAATCTATAATCTAAAATTCCCAGACCAAATCATCTAGAAGTATTCTCCATCCATCTTGATTCAAATTAATAATTTTTCATTTAACTCAATTCAACAAAGTTTTTTTAAAACACCTCAAAATAGTCCCCAAATAATTTCAATGATTCCCACACATAGTTGAAAACAAATAAACAACCTCTATAATAATTATATAGGATCTAGAAAAACAAATATGTTGGAAGATTAAGGATAATATGAAAATTATCTATAAACCCAAACTAAAATTGAAACAATGAAAATTATATTTTTGATTTTTTAATTATATTTGTATTAGGTATTAAAAAATTGAAATTCCTATTTATATAATAAAAAATGGTTAAGTAAGAAAAAAAACCTCCTCATAAATTAATGAGATATTAATTAAACACCTACACATATAAAAATGAGATAATGATAATTCCATCACCAAAAGTGTCTTATTAAAAAGAGAATAATTCATAATGGAAACTCTAAAGGAATTTTTTTTGTCTTCCATTAGTGATTGAGTTAGTCAACATAAAATATTTATGTTATATATGATATTCTCATAGATTAAAAAACACATGAAGATAAATGATTCCATTTACTTTATTGATATTAAAAATTCTTCAATTAACACATGTTCAAGTAATAATAATAATAATAATAATAATAATAATAAAATTATAGATTAAGTGTTATTGAAGAAATAAATATAAACAACAATCTATGAAATGATTATATCGAATCATATTTCATGTAAAATTTTCATAGAGTATTAGATACATTAAAAATGGAAACACTAAATTTTTTATAAAATAAAATATGATTCAATTCTTTTGTAATGTATATTACATGGCTTATTATGTGGGAACATGGTTTGAAGATTGTATTTAATTTTTTTCCTTAAATTGAGTATCAATTTTATGAAACGAAATTATCATAATTGATCGCAGTAACCCTTATTTAGATATGATTTAAAAAATTATAATTATGAGTAAAATTAGAAATAATTGTTAATATATAAAAATTATGAAAAATAATTTTTTAAGATGTATATATTATTTTAGAATTAAATTTATTGATATTCAAAATATCTTTTAGAATTAATCAATATATTATGTTCTCTAAATTACAATGGTTAAAAAAATATAAATTTAAATATCTAGTAGAGAAAGAAATAAATATACTCATTTCTTTTAATTTATAATTTTATAAGGGAAATAATCTAAACAATTTAAGGTTTTATGAAAAAAATTAGATTTATGGGGAATTTAATATATAAGGAAATTTTTATATGGATTAATAATTAAATATTATATACAGAGGTTTGATAATATTTATGTATTAATTTGGATTTTGGGGATCTTGAAATGATATATGTTTAGATATTTTATAATATAGTCTCATATTAATTTGGATTTTGGGGATCTTGAAATGATATATGTTTAGATAGTTTATAATATAGTCTCATTCATAAATATATATACTAGAATCCTTATTGAATTACCTTTTTATTTTTTATTTTGGATGAAGATTTAATTAGAATATTAAATATTATTTAAAACGGTTTCTGTAGAGTATTTTTATGGAATAATATTTTATTTTTGGTATGGAATTAATATTATATGTACCAATATAAAGGTACTGTTAAAGTGTTTTTGAAAAAACGTTCATGGTTCAGGTTCTATGCATGGTTAACTATTCGATTATTACTTTTCTAGTATATATTATATGTCATTTGATACTCATAATTTTTAGATTTATAAATAATTTAATCATATTTTACGGTACCTAAAACCAATGAAAATGGTTTCAGAAAGAGTGGAATATTTGTTAGACCTCTATTGGCCATCTGATCCAAGCTCTATATTGTCCCATGTAATTTTCACTCCTCTGTTCACCATACAGTAACCATATTGTGTTTCTATGTGACATCTAGTGTTCCTTCCCATATGATAAATTCCATCGAATCAAAATAGGGGGTATATGGTATAACCATGGGGAGATTATACCCCATATAAAATTATGTAATAAAATAAATATATCCAAAAAATCCATAATAAATAATCAATGTACAAAAAAACAATAATTTGAATCATACTATGTGAAATGAACATGAAGAAACATATATCCATATAAATAATGGTTATAGAATATAGATATATATTGACCACTAGGTTGATAACATGTTAACAACAGATAAGGGACAAAAGGATCAACTCACTACTGTTATCCCTGATCAATTCTACATCTATATTCTAAATCCATCCAATCTATCCAGGTGAAAATCCAAAACCCAAGCCTTTGTCCAACCGAAAGTTATGAATAATGAAGACTAGGCTAGTAACCAAGTGGCATGGGTTCATGTCTTTATTCATTTATTCATAAATTTATGTATACACCCTTTATTAAATTTCTTGTAAAACTTCATAATTGGTTTGACATACTCATGT
Source organism: Viscum album (assembly GCA_963277665.1). Taxonomy (NCBI): domain Eukaryota; kingdom Viridiplantae; phylum Streptophyta; class Magnoliopsida; order Santalales; family Viscaceae; genus Viscum; species Viscum album. Next base: position 760,551,735 of record OY728119.1, on the reverse strand, counting down.
TTTAATACTAAATATAATTTTTGAGCATTATTTGAAGTAGTCTAATTGAGTCAGTTTATTATACCTCTCACCCTTCTTGTCTAAATTGAAAGGTTATATTTCTTTAGGATTCCTTATTCAATTTCAAACATATCATTAGAAGGAATCGTTGTTCAATTCTGCTATTTGAAGGGTCATATGGACCACACAAAAAGGCCCACAGAATCTGTGAAGAAAATAGACCATCCATGAAGATTGAATTACTGGGCTCAATCAAGAAGTTCAAAATCTTTTACTATCCACTAAAATTCGTGGTACAATACCATTCATATTTGATAAATATTTCATGGCCCAACTCCACTAACAAGGGGCCCAAATGATGCATTTAAATCCATCCCATCATTCTTTCCAGGAATTAAAATCAGCACACCAATATTGACATTTTTCCTGAAATAAACCTCCATTTGACCTATGATTTTTCATTGTGAAAGATGAGCAATATGAGGATGACTTTTTTGAAGAAAGTTTTTGGATTTTAGGGCATCTTAATATTCAAAAAACAATTAACATTATGGCTTGGAAAAGGTTTGTATTGAAATGGACAGATTAACATTGTTTAATAAAACCATCATAACTTTGGATCCTTAATCCAATGGTCTCCAAATTTTCATAGTAGATAGAAAACATGTATATATTAAACTTAGGAAATTTTTTTTTCTAGATTCTTCTTTATGGATGGTCCAATATTCCATCCAAGTGGAGGGGAAGATTTGGAATGCAAACAGTCCACCGCCATTGGGCTATAAACACATCCCCCTCTTCTCCTTGTAAGGTGTTGGAATTTCATAATAGAAGAGAATAAATTGGAATGAAAAATGACTTTACAATGACTTTGGATGACCTTCCATACTCAAGTTTTCACTTGATAAACCCTTCCTCCTCTATTTTTTTCAGGTTCTTTTCTGTTCTTCTTATTTTTAATTGTGTAAGTTTTTTTTCATTTCAATTGAATTTCAATACATGTTTCTTATTTTTAATCAATTATTATCATCCACCTTTTGTTAAATAATATTAATGGTCCTAAAATATTTTAAATATAGTTGAAACCCATTCCCTTCTTTTGCTTCCTCATTCAATTGAAATTCTGTTTTTAATTATAATCATTGTTCGTGTGTGTGTGTTCGACACACAACTCTTTTCTTATCCCATTATTTTTTTTGTATTTATAATTAATAACCATAAACACATATTACTAGATTAATAACTTATTAATGTATGAGTAAATATACCATTGGGTTGAGTCATTATTTCGGGGATGTTAAGTGACTGAGATCTTTTTCTCAATTAATGTGCATTAAATTAACATTATGTATGTTGGACTTAGAATGTCATGGATTAATGACATGATTTGTTTAAAATATGGTTCCCATTGATTATTTGAACCATAAATATAGTATCATAAATAATCTATGATTAATATTAGAACCCTATATTCTGTTAAGTTTTTTATTAAAGCCTTAACGCTAGGTAATTCGAATCAACGTCATCTTGTAAAGTGGATGTTGATTTAATGAATTATAATGCAAAGCTCAAGGATATCACAACCTTAAATATCTAATTATGAACTCACCCTAGTCTTTTATAAATTGTTAAATAAAATATTAACCATAAATCACTTCATTTAAGCTCGGAAAACAAACCCCCCAATCTAAATACAATCAATTAAAAATAATCGACTATAAACAGTATCATTGTCGATGATTCAACCCGAGTGTTTTTATACATATTAGCAGAGCACCGGAACCTTGAATCATCGAGAGGAGACAATATTCCATTATTAAAATATAATAATTTCCAGGGATGGTGCATTATGTATTCATTAGTTTTTGTTTATTGTAAAAAAATAAAAAATAAATAAATTTAAAAAAAATTTAAAAAAAACACATAGAAAACTCATCCATCTCATAAAAACCATAAACGGAAAAAAAAAATGAAAACCCCACTTTAATATTTCTTTAGAAATATATCTGAATGCCTTGTAGCCTCTAAAACAATGCCTCTTATTATTTTACCCTGAAATCTAGTGAACTCTTCACCAACTTAGTTGGAACATAAGAGAAAATCCAATTATTCAAGAACAAGTCCTTGTACAACTAATTGAATTAGATATGGCTCATCCTAGGGAAAAACACTTAATGAACATGTTGCCCCTGATATTGATTACCAACCACTTGGTATTAAATATCCATACATAGATTCTGACCTCAAACTCAAATCGTGTTTGATTCATATTCTTCATCATTTCTACAGGCTAGACGGTGAGGATCCACATCTTCATCATAATGAGTTCTAAGTTGTGTGCTCAGCCATGAATCCTCAAGGGATTTCTGAGAAACAAATCAAACTTAGAGAATTCACTTTCTCCCTAGATAACATTTTTAATTCATGGCCCTACTACCTCCCTCCTGGTTCCATAACCACTTGTAGTGTCATGAAGTGGATTTTTTAGAAACAATCTTTCCTACTTCTCATACTGCTTCTATCCAAAAGGAAATAAGTGGTATCCATAAATTCCAAAATTAATCACTCCATGAGTATTGGGAGAGGTTCAAAAAGATTTTGGTAACCTACCCACAGCACCAAATTCTTGACCAACTCTTGATCCAATACTTCTATGAGGGGTTATTGGTTATAGATAGAACTCTCATTGATGCCTCAAGTGGTGGTGCTCTTGTTGAAAAAAATCCCATAGCTTCAAGAGATCTCATAAGAAACATGGCTACAAACACACACAAAATCCATACTCAAGAACACGATCAATTAAAAAGGAAACATATAGTCAATCAATAGATTTAAACAAGATGACAGAGTGGATGAGTGAACCTACAGGCCTTGTGCGACAACTAGCTATGGTTGCCAAAGCCCAAACCTCATATTCACCATAATCTTTGTTCCATGGACCTATCAAGAACTATGGAATCTGAAACTCCTCATCTCATCCAACTAAAAAATTCCCATAACATCAATTGGATTCATATAATTCATCTATCCTAATGGATCTCAATGCAGTATATGCCCTGAGAAATAAAAACCCTCCATAATGAGGTCAGTTCATTAGAAACTTCAACCAACCCCACATTGATCCCTTCTCTTCTACCATAATCCCAAGCATGAGGTGTGTTAATACCATTTCACATCCACCTCAATTCCATATTCAAAACACAAACCAATTCTAGTATGGTGAAGGTGTTGGTAACTTCCAAAAAGCTTACCCCTTTGTTCCTCAACCTCAAGGGTCAATATTCCTCTTTATCTTCCTGAATTAAACTATCCTAATGAGACTTCCCAATTCCCAAACCAATACAATCTCTTTCCCAAGAACCAAAATCATGTTAATCCCAATCTGGGACAACCATCTTCTTCCAAGAAACCATGGTAAAGTGAAGTGGAAGATCTTCCCTTCTTCACCCATTCCAACCATAATAATATTGAAACCCAAATTGGTTAACTTTCATCCCACCCGATCCAGCAACAACAATCAAATTCTTCCCAACTCCCATATCAACCATTACCCACCCCCAAGGGTAATTTAAGTTCAATTCAGTTAGATTGGGAAATAAAATTTCTATGCCTCATGATGAGTCCTCCAATTCCCCTTTAAATGTTGACCTCAAAAATAAAAAGAAAAATAAATTGGAAACGAAACCTAAATCCATTCCCTGACCTCATTCTATTCCACATAGGAACCCAATTATTTTCCTCAAGCTATTTAAAATCCAAGTAAGTCCTTTGATCCTGATCCAAAAATGATTGACATGTTTTGATGTGTTGAAGTCAGTATTCACTTCTTAGATTCCATAAAAAAATCCCTCAGTATTCCAAGTTTCATATGGAATTGTGCACCCATAAGAAGCAACTTAGGACCTTAAAAAATTATTCCACCCAACAGTTTATTCCAATAAAGTGCAAAGATCCATGGACTATTAGGGATCCATGCCAAATTGGAAGTTACAACTTTGATTATGATCTCATATACCTAGGATCCTCAATTAATGACATTCCCAAATACATTAACTCCAACTTTTGGTCTAGTTCCCTTACATCCACAGAGTGTTGTCATTCAATTGGCCAATTTAAGCACTTCTAGTCCTGAGGGTATAATCGAGGATGTACTTTTTTGATTCAATGATCATATCTTCCCTTATGATTTTTATGTCCTTGACATGGAAGGTGAGAAAAAATCTTCTCAATATCATATAATTCTAGGAAGACCATTCCAAATGATAGTGAGAACCAAGATTGGTGTCCATTCAAGCATCTTAACCATGTAATTTGGTGACCAATTGGTTAAGTTCCACATTTTCCAAGCCATGGGATACCCATGTTAAGATCACTCTAAATTCTCAATCCATTCTTATGAGGAAACTTCTGAGAGTAAATTGAACCCCAATCCATCATGTTCTTCATGTTCTACTGATAAAGGAGTTTGTGAATTTTTCATTTTCAATAAACGAGTCATAGCTAGGGAAGATTATGTGGACCTCTCATTTATAGACTATATCAACCTATATGATCTTGAAAATTCTCTTGAATCTCACATCACTTAGATCTCTAATTATCTACCATGGACAATATTGAGGAAAATGAATAATAACAAATACCTTCCTCTATTATTGAATTGGATGTCCCACAAATGAAAGAATATATTGATCTATAACCTCTTCCTGAACACAAAAAATATGCATTCTTTTTCCATGATCTCTATTATCCTATCATTATCTCTACTTCACTCACTGAAACCGAGGAGTCCATACTTGTTCAGGTTTTAGAGGAAAACAAAATGGCCTTAGGTAGGAACCTAAATTAAATACCAAGAATCAACCTTGCTCTTTGCATGCATCAGAACCATCATAAATAATTGTCCAAACTAATTTTAAAACTAGAAAGAAGACTCAATCCACTCATACTTGAGGTAGTTAGGGAAGAGATAACAAAGCTTCATCAAGCTGTTATTATCTACCCAATTTCTGATAGTGAATGGGTTATTCCAATTCAAGTTTTTCATAATAAATTTGGGATAACTGTTGTCACAAATAAATATGGGGAGGTAATCACAACTGGAATGAAGAAAAAATGGAATGTGTGCCATCGACTATAGAAAATTGAATGTTGAAAGAAGAAAAGACCACTACACTATTACATTTGTTGATCAAATTATAGAATGATTAGCTGTAAAGTCACATTATTTTTTTCATAATGGATACACTGAATACTTCCAAATCCCAATCACACCTCAGGACCAAGAAAAGACTTGTTTCACTTTTCCCCTTTGGAACATATGCATATAGGAGAATGCATTTTGGCCTTTTCAATGCTCCCTTTACATTCCAGAGGTGTATGATGAGTATCATTTCTGAATTCAATGAACACGGCATGGAAGTCTTCATGGATGACATTACCATTTACGGTGAGTAATTTAAATATTTCTTGAATTCACTCTCTCTAGTCCTTCAAAAGTGTTTCAAATGTAACCTTGTGTTAAATTTTAAAAAATTTCATTTTATGGTCACAAATGGGATTGTTCTAGGGAACATAGTTTCAAAATAAGGTATTGAAGTTAATCCTACCAAAATTGAATTGATACAAGCACATCCTGAACCAACCTCTATTTGAGACATCCGTTCATTCCTCGGTCATGTTAGTTTTTATTGGTGATTCATCCATATCTTCAGTAGTATTTCCCTCCCACTCACTATATTTCTCTAAAATGATGTCACTTTCCATTTTGATGAGGTCTTCAATAGAACATTTCTTGAACTCAAAACTTCTCTTACATCTTCCCCGATAATCCAACCCCCATATTGGTCCTTAACCTTTGAGTTGATGTGTGTTGCTTTTGATAGAGTTTTTGGGGAGTTATTGGTCAAAGAAGAGAAAACATTCCTCAAGTCATATGTTATGCCTCAAAAACATTGGATGAAACTCAATATCACTACACTATGACTGAAAAGTAACTTTCAAAAGTGGTTTTTTCCTTAGATAAATTCTGAACCTATCTCTTAGGTTCCAAAAGCATCATCTTCATAGACCATTCTACTATAATGTTATTACTCAAGAAAATTGATTCCAAAACAAGTATAATAATATGGATCCTGATGCTCAAACTGTTTTACCTTGAAATCAAAGATATACCAAGAAAATAAAACACTATGGATGATCACCTGATTAGAATTTCTAATTCTTCTCATTCAAAAATCATTGTTCCTGAATTCCCTACTAAGCACCATTAATCTCTCACTCTAAAGTAAAAAATGGTATTTACAAATTGTAAATTACTAGGTTTCTAGTGTTTTTTCTGAAAAATTTTCAAAAGAACAAATAATGAAGTTGAAAATTGATTCAAAATACTATTTTGGGGAAGAAAATTAACTTTGGAAAACTGGGGAAGACATTGTAATTAGAAGATGTGTTAATAAAGATAAGAATTCCTCTGACTTAGAATTCTGTCACTCACTTCTTGGACATGGCCACTTTGGACAACAATGGACCTCCTGAAAGGTCTTAGACTCTATATTATAATGGATTTAACTTTTCAAGGACTCACATGAGTTCTATCAATCATGTCCCACTTCCCAAAAGTTTGGCACAATTTCTAAAAGAAATGAAATTCCCCAAAATCCCTTAATCTTCGATGAGATCTTTGATGTTTAGGGAATCAATATCATGGGACCATTCCCCCTTCTAATGGATTCTCATACATTATTCTTGCATTAGATTCTGATTCTGGTGGTTTGATTCCAAACACACTAGAAAGGATGATTCCCATACTATTATTGAATTCCTAAAAACCCACATATTTCACATATTTGGTACTCCACATGCCTTGATCTGTGACTTAAGAACCCATTTTTGTAATATAACCATGGAAGATATTTTGAAAAATAATAGTGATGTATATAAAAATTCAACTATATATCACCCCCAAATAAATGGAATGGATGAAACTTCTAATAGAAAAGTTAAAAAGAGGGCATGAGAGAATTGTTAAGCCCACCAAAAAAGACTAGACTGAGAGACTTGGTGAAACACATTGGTCTTATCAAACCTCTTATAAAACACCCATTTAGATGTCTCATTTTAGGATAGTTTTCGGTAAAGAATTTAATTTTCTGGTTGAAATCAAACATAATTCATTTTGGGCTGTGAAAACATGTAATTTTCATTGTGAAAAATCGGGTGAAGAATGATTGTTGCAGTTGACTGAATTAGAAGAGCTTCAACTTGATTCTTATGTTAATTCCAATATTTAAAAAGAAAATTCTAAGGTACTAAATGAAAAACACATCCTGATAAAGGCATTACATGAAGGTAAAAAGGTATTTATTTTCAACTCTCGATTTCAACTTCACCTAGGTAAGATTAATTCTCATTGGGATGGTCAATTTATTGTTTCTCATGTTTACCCATTTAGTGCAGTGAACGTCCAAGAACCCTCTTCCAAAATAAAATTCAAATTTAAAGCAAATCAGTTAAAGCATTACCATGAGAAGACACACATTCTGATAACCACACCGACTTCCATAGAATCCAAAACTTCTACAGTAGACCCACCACTGGATGGGGATAACGACCCCCCAAATCCAAACCAGGGGAATATCTTTCCCTTTAACTCCCTCTTTCTCTCTTCTTACTCTTTCCCTATCTCCCTCTTTTTCTTCTTTGTCATCTCCCATTCATTTTTTTACCACTTTCTTCAACAAACAATTTTTTCTCTTTCACTCTTGTGTAGGTGTGTATTTTAAAAATCACTAAAAAACAAAAAAAAATAAACAAAATGAAAAAAACAAAATAGTTCTACTTACACACCATCGAGTTTTGAAATTTTGTCCAACCATTTTTTAGAGTCAAAAGACATGTTTTCATCTAAAAAATGTTGTATTTTCATCATTACTTTGGATAAATAATCTTGTGTCCAAACCAACATGTCTTGAATTCTCAGTTTTAGGTTTTGAAAATTATTATTCCCCAACCGTGAGGAAAAAAATTAGCTTTCATTCCAAGGCCACCTATGGCCATATTTTCAAAATGTGTGTTGTCACCCCCGATTTTGATTCTTGATTTTTTGGATCTTTGAGTTGAATTTCTTGATTTTTTGTTCATTAATATGATAGAGTCATTTTTTGAACCTCATGTGAATTATAATATCCAAATAACCTCCCATTAACCTTACATTAATCATACTTTTGAAATCCCCTTGGAGCCTATGGAAACCTTTTCTTTCAAAGCCAATTTATAAGACCAATACCTTTTCCCACCAAACATCTACATGGATTTACATTTCATTATTTATTCAAATTTAATTTTGGGGGGAATGGATTTAATTTTTGGGTTCCCTTCTATTTATTTTCAATGTGTTGTCATATTCTTTAATTAAATCATCCATTTTAGTGTGGGGAGAGGTTTTCATTCAGTGAGTTTTGTTGAATGTATTTTCATTTATGTAATTTTGTCAGTGTTACTGAAATGTGTTCAAAAAATGAAAAAAATATTAAAAACATAAAAAATGGGTTGTGTGTTGAAAAGTTCAAAAATCACTCTTTATTATCCTTTTATCTTGTCATAACTGTTTCAATTAAAGTTGTGAGGATATTAAACATGGGTTGGGGGATGAGTGTGAGATTTTTTTCAAGTTCAAATTTCTAAAAAAATAAAAAAATATATAAGAAAAAAATAAGAAGAAACACTTGTATTATATATTATTATGAAATTTGGAGAAGTTTTTTGTTCTGTAAATATTTCATCTTCTCATCTAAATCAAATTTTCTTCCTCTCTTGTGTCTTTCTTCACACAATAATTTTCTTCTAAATATGTGTTTTCATTTCCTTCCATGTTTCATTTAAAAACAATGTGCATTGTTTTACCCATGATGACGTTTTACCCCTCTTCTCCTCTCTCTTGGAAATTATATTCGTACTATCCCATAGATATATAAAAACCCCTTAAAAATACCTCTTGATTCTTTTGCACTTTAGGATAGCGAATGGAAGTTGAAATCTCTTTAAAACTCTATGTTTTTTACTTTTGGTTGGTGAATGAGTGACCTATATAAATAAATTTTTACTATCTTGAGAGGAGTGAGTTATGAGTTCTTACATTTTCCATTTATAAATTTAAACATGAATTTTTTTTTGAAATATTATTTCTATAACAATGTGTGGTGTAATTCAATAGGGATGAGTTAAATAGTCTAAACCTCCCCTGATTGAGAAAAAAATTATGTTTCCTGGAAAGTGAGAATGATTTAGTTATGTTTTTTATTGATCATGAGGACATGAACAAGACTATGTATGTGGGAGTTTATCTTATTAATTTATTCATAACATTTTGTATACTAACTTTAGTAAAATTCAAGTAAAAGTGCATAATTGGTGTGATGTATTCATGTTTTAATACAAAATATCATTTTTGAGCATTATTTGAAGTATTCCAATAGAGTTAATTTAATATAAATCCCACCATAATAATTCAAATTGCAAGGTTATTATTTTTTAGGATTCTTTATTAAATTTCAAACATATAATTATAAGGACTCATTGTCCAATTCTTTCATTTGAAGGGTCATATGGACCACACAAAAAGGACCACAGAATCTGTGAAGAAAATGGAACAGCCATAAATATTGAATTACTGGGCTCCATCCAGAAGTCCAAAATAATTTATTCTCCACAAAAATTCTGGATGTAATACTGTTAATATTTTATAAAATATTCAAGGCCCAAATCCACTAAAAAGGGGCCCAAAGGATGCATTTAAATCCAGCCCATCATTCTGTCTGGTAATTAATATCTTCATACCAATATTGACATTTCTCCTGATATAGAATCCATTCTAGCTAAAAAAATTTCAGTATAAAATATTAGATATAGGAGGCTGACGTTATTGAATAAATTTTTTGGATTTGATGGAATCTTCATATTCAAAAATTCATTCACATTGTGGCCTTGAAAAGGTCTGGATTGAAATGGATAGATTAACAGTATTTAATCAAACCGCTATAACTTTGGCTCCTTAAGTCCAATGGCCTCCAAATTTTCATATTAGACATCACACATGTATATATACAACTTTTAAGAAGAAAATATATTAAGATTTTTCTTCCTGTATGGTCCAATATTTGACACCATTAGAAGGGAATATTTGGAATGCAAACAGTCCCCCACCATTAGACTATAAATACATACCCCTCTTATCTTTTCAAGGGGTTGGAATTTCAGAAGATATGAGCATAAATTGTCATGAAAAATGCCTTTAAAAAGGCTTGGGATGAACTTCCATACTCAATTTTTCACTTGATACACCCTTCCCCCTCTCTTAGTTTTCATGTTCTTTTCCATTCTACTTATTTTTAATTGTGTAAGTTTTTTTTATTTCAATTGAAATTCAAAACATGTTTCTTCTTCTTCATCTATTATTATCATCCAATTTATTTTAAATAAAATTAATAGTCTTAAAATAGTTTAAATATTGTTGAAACTCCTTCCCTTATTTTTCATCCTCATTCAATCGAAATTATGTTTTTAATTCTCATCATCGTTCGTGTGTGTGTGTTCGACGCACAACTCTTTTCTTATCCCATTATTTTCATTCTATTTATAATTAATCACCATAAACACATATTACCAAATTAATAACTTATTATTGAATGATTAAATCTACCATTGGGGTGAGTCATTATTTTTGGTATGTTATGTGATTGAGATCTTTTGCTCGATGAATATTCTTTAAATTAACATTGTGTATGTTGGACTTAGAATGTCATGGATTAATGACATGATTTGTTTAACATGTGGTTTACATGGATTATTGGAACCATAAATACACTAATATAAACAAGATCTAATTAAGATAATAACCCTATGTTAAGTTAATTCTTGGATTAAATCCTTAACACTTGGGAATTCTGATCAACATCATCTTGTAATGTGGGTGTTAGTTTAATGAAATATAAAGAAAATCTCAAGGCTATCGCAAACTTTAACTCTCTAATGATTAAATCACCCCAATATTTATTAAATTTTTAAATCAAACATTAACCATCAATCACTTCATTTAATCTCTGCAAACAAACCCCCAATCAAAATACAATAAATTGAAAAAACGACTATAAATAGTATCATCAGCAAGGATTCGAACTGAATGATGAAATACACATTAGCAGAGTACCAGAACCTTGAATAGTAAATATTCTACAATTGGCCGTGATTTAGGGAATAATATGAGTGTTAGTGAAACATAGTAGGGAACTAATAATGAAGTCCAATACATAAGCAATAAATCAATGTTAGTTCATGTGGTATGTTTGTATTAAAAAAATCAAACTACAATAGTGTAAAATAAATAAACAACATATGTCCCCATGTTCTTACAACATACCAAGGGTCGACCTAGTTATGCTTTGGCCAGTATGAGTGTGTTTATAATAATATCATAGGATCATTCATACTAATATTAGGACTATTGATGATTAATAAGAACAATACTTTCAAAATATAGTAGTATCCAGGTCAATGGTCGATTACTATAAGTAAGACCTAGGAAATAAAAATAGTATCACATATTGTTGACGCTCCTTTCCGTCACAGAGTCTAACAACTGAAAAAGTGAAATACCTTAGTCCAAAGTGATTCATCCTTTGAAGAAACATCAAAAATCGACAAAGGGATGAACAAGGAGAACATTGCCCATAGGTCCCGCAAGTTCCCTCATGGACGCGTAATTACACTTGCGCATCGCCTAATGGTCGTGCAAGTGACTTGCATGCCCTAAGTGATAACTTCCCGGGGTCTTCTCTAGCCTATAAATAGACCCTATGGGCCCCCCATTTCGAGAGGAATTTTTCCAAAAACTCATATTTGAGCTCCTGGTGCCCTAGTCTCTTCTCAAAGCTTCTAAAACACTTCTAAGGTAATTTCTTACCTAGAACGGAAGATCTAAAGAGGGGGAGGAAGTCCTAAGTGTTGAAAATCATCAACACTTGCGCACCCGAGTGGCCAGCCCTTAAGGGAAATGGCCACACTTGTGCGCCTCCTAACTCCTTCAATAGAACTTGCGCACCACTATTCTGGAAGAACCTCAAGATGATTCTAAAGGCTTTAACCAAGAGCCTCTCAAGTATTACCCTGCTGGTTAACCGTCGTGCAAGTACCCATGTGTCGCGCAGGTATACCTACGCGACCAAGACTTGCATGCCCATGGAGTACCTGCGCGCCTGCTAGGACTTGCGTGCCCCTGTTTTTTTGGGTGCCCTTCTTGCCCATTTCACCCCTCTTAAGCCATTCCACCCCTCCTATTCAAGATTCAGTCTTCAAGACACTCTTCAAAGACATTTATGGCATGATTTCTTTATTTTAATTCCTTATCTAAAAGGAATTCTGTGGAATATCTCTCAAAACCTAGTGATTTACACATCTTTATGTCACTAAATATTGAGATTTCATCCATTCAACCTCATCCTTTATGATGAGAGAACTCATTAATATGGGCCTCCTTTTCAGGAGTAAACCCCAGTCTTAAATATTGGGCCTCCTTTTCAGGAATAAGCCCCAATCATAATTATTGAATCTGGGCATCCTCCATAGGAGCAAGCCCCAAGTCCTCATTAACCTGGGCGTCCTTTTTAGGAATAAGCCCCATTCATGATTCTCAAATCTGGGCATCCTCCTTAGAAGTAAGCCCCAATCTTAAAATTCCCAAATATGGGCATCCTCTTCAGGAGTAAGCCCCAAGTCCCTTAAATTTCTAGTCTATTAACTTGGGCCTCCTTTTCAGGAGTAAGCCCCAGTCTTAATTTCTCTTAACCAGTCCTAATTTACCTTTGATCTAGGATTCCTTCTCAGGAGTAAAACCCAATCATATGTCCTCTCTTAATTTGGGCCTCCTTTTTAGGAGTAAGCCCTAAGTTAGATTATTAAAATCTCCATGAAGCACAAATACCTTTATGGACCCTGTTTCTGAATTTCTTCCCTGATGTAAATCCTAATCTTCATTTATCTAGGCAGTCATACATACATAAGTCCCACATTATTTCTTATGATTTCATCTTTCATGGCACAATTGTCTGATTTTTACCAATACCTCTTGTTTCTCACACTGAGAATGACTCACGTGAGCTTAGAGTGTAAAAGTAATTATGGAATCCTTCTTTGAGCCATCAATCATAAACATCACACTCCCTTACTCGAACTGTGTGGGTTCTGATTCCTTTTCTAAACAAAGGATACGTAGGTAGCCCATCTACGGGTTCGATCCCAAATCTGGAATAATCCATGTCCTTCTGAATGACAATAAACTTCAAGTGCCCCACTGAGTGGCTTTAAAACCAGCATGGTCATCATAATGACCAAGAGACTTCTATATAAATGTGTCGAAGGATACCAATGACCAAGAATCTCTAACAAATAAAGATGATTCTCTATCAATGAAGAACCTCGAATACATATAAAAGATTCTCTAAATTTCCTACATATTCAATCATTGATTGTCATAACTAAAGGAAAGCTCATTTTATACTTGGTAATGTAATAAGGATTCACGAACATAACTTAAATATATAAAGAGAGTCCCTGAGTAGACAATAATTCCCCTCAAAAAGGTGTGATGAGTCTGACCTCCCATCCTCTCGACCAATGCAAATTCCTAAGCCTCATCAGTCCACAAACTAATGAGCGCCTACCTTTGGAAAGTAGGGCCAAATGGATGTGGAATCATTGGATGTTTCCGGTTCTACGAACAAACCCGTTAGAAACCAATTGGAATGTTTGAACCTCCCATCAAGGAGGTAATCCCCAAATTCTGAGGGAAACAAAAAATGGTGAACCCGACGTGAATCCTTAACCAAGTTAAATGATGTTTTACCTATTTGTTAGGCCCCTATTTAAAACTCAATGAGAGGGCCTACAAAAACAATCATTGACATATGTGCTCATCCAAAAGATTTAGTGGCTGAATTTATCTTGATTGTGTCTGTTATATCAAAAAGATACTCTTTTCCAAGATCTTCTGCATTTCCAGAATTCCTGCTCTCAAGTTCACACCTGTGAATACCGCTACTGCTACTCCTGCTGGATCGTCGTCTGCTCTGATGATGACATCACCTACTCAGCGTCTTCAACGTTGGGTATCAAATGCGCTGGTTAAGGAGTATCGTCAACACGGTACCATCCCAACTCTGGAGGCTGCCCGAAAATCCCTCCAAGTGAACAACTCACACTGGTCGTCTGAACAACGATGACTAGTGATCAAGAAGCAGGTGGTGATAACCACCGTCTCTAACCGTTTTGAGTCGTTATCCCGGGAACACAATCACCATTCACTCTCATATTCTGGGGAGGTGAATGAGCAGGTCCCTCAGGGCCTTAATTCAAAGAAGCAGGAGTCCTTCCTGAGGGCTCCTATCAACAATCACCGCCAGACTCATGCGGCAGTACGCCCTCAACATGATGAGGGTGTCGACTCCAGGCATTCGGCTCAGGTTCCTCGAACCCGAGCAGGCACGACGAATAGCCAGAAGCAAAATCCAGTTAACAGTGAGCAGGTTCTCATCTCTGCCATCTCCAGAGAAGTCCACCAACCTAACTTGGTGGAAAGCAATGAGCAGGCACACACACCTGCCTGTTTTAATTCTGCTGTCCAGTAGACTCGTCTGGCAACATCACGCCAATCCTGCCAGGAAATTCTGGCAGAGTACTATAGACAGGAACATACACCTGTTTATACATCATCAGTTAGTCAGCAGGCTCGTCTGACTACATATGATGGAGCTCATCAACCACTTTCGGCGAAGTGCAATCAGTAGGCACATACACCTGCTAATACTAATCAAGCCTACCAACAGTCTCACTTGGTATCATTCGGAGAAATCAGTCAGAAAGCTCCGGTGACAAACAGGAGGCAGACTCAACTCTCTGCCCCCACACTTGAGTACTGTCAGGATTCACTGACTGGAAAAGGAGGACAGGAGCAGGCACAAACACCTACTCCAATCACGGAATGGATGTATATCCCCATTCCGGTAGGTGAAGTCACCAAGCATATTCTATCAATGGTGAAAGAGAAGAATAATATTCCTTCTCATATCCTGGATGCCTGTCAGGATATTATAACAGCTTCAGTAGAATCTCAGGGAAAGACTCATAAATCTATCCCTACCAGTGGAGTAACACATCAACAGTTCACTCCGGAACAGACACACACATTTGTTCCATTCCAAGAGGGTTGTGGGGCATACTCCCTCATATCATACGAACAACCAAGTCAGGCACATACACCTAATTTGAGTGGATATCGTTAGCCTAACCTGGCCATATTTCCTGATCAGGTGCATACACCTGCTCAGAGCAGCCACTTTCATCAACAAGTAGTTTCCAAAGCGAGTAAGAAGGCATCTAAGAAAAAGACCCACCCAGCACAGTCAGGAGATCAAGAGCCAATATGTAACAAGGCCTTGATCGATGCTAGAGTTCTTGAAGCCCTCAGACAGTTATCTGTTGGAATTCAAGATTACACTCCCTCATTTCTCAATAGTGGGAACATTAATTCCGAAGGTCTTCAACAGACACTTCCTCATGAAGGATTCCTTCATGACAATTAGGTCGATCTTGAAGTCTCATCTTCAGATGAGAGCCACAGAAACCCTCTGTGTGGTCAGAAGACTAAGGAGTAAGAGATATCATCTTTTTTTGTAACCCATTACAGTGGTCCTCCCCATGATGATGAATTTCTCTACAAAATTCCTCTCCGCGGTAGTCATGCACATTGCCCGGAAAATGCTCTAGTGGACAATGTAGTGCTGAGAAAGCCCTCTTATCTTGAGGCACTTGCAAATGCAAAACCAGTCATGTTAGATGCTTCATCGCTAGAAAGTGAAATAATTTCTCAATCAGAAGATAGCCCAGGATGTAGTTTATTCTCTGAACCACCCCTAAGTCATGCATCTTCTAGTTTGATCAATGATTTCTCTACCAATCTTGTTGAATATGATGAAGCAACAAGGAAACACCAACTCTGGTTAAATCAGGTAGAATAATCTTCATTGAATGATTAAGAGGAAATACTTAACATGAGAAAACAACTGGAAAAAGTTGAAGTACCAGTCATGTTTTGGCCTCTGGATGACTCTCAGTATGACATTCCAAAGATGTTGACGGAAGATGGAATTCGTAACATTCGTCTCAACATATGGAAAACTCTTTGTCAGTTGAAGAAGAAATTATTATCTTATGATGAATATTAAAATCATCTTAAGATAATAGAAGGGTTATAATGTCAGATTGATTTGGCATCTCTATCAATCTCTCGATATCTGAAGGTTGAAAAGCAGTAGAGAGCCCTTCAACATTCATGCCTTGGTGTACTAAGAAGATTGCATCAGTCAATTACCAATGCCCCATCTGGTATTCATGTCATAGGATGGGGTGTTCATGGAACACTACATTTCACGGTGCTCTCCAGTCAGCAAAGCCCGCCGAAAGTGGTCTCATGTAATGTTATTGCCCATGGCCGGCCACAGTCAATGGGCTTTATTTGTAATCAAAAGCTTTCCCAAGAACAGGCCTCAACCAGTTCCTCTCAAAATCAAGAATACAGAGAACAAGTTGTTGAATTACTCCTACATCAAGCAAAAGAGAATATTGAACAGGCCTCTCGTTTGGAGCAAGAACATCACCAAGTGACAGAAGTGTCAGAAATCATCCAATGGTCTTTTGAACCAGGTGATAAAAGTGGATGTCTACTGATGCATCTAGATAATTTCCGGACCAAGGTCCACAAGATCAGGAGATATTTTAAGAAAGTCTCAGACATAGCATGTCAAGAGCCACCCCAGCTTGCCAGACTGGGGACTTTTTTAAACCAACCCTCGGAATCAACAAATAGGATTCGAGGAGTTGAGCGGGAACAGCAGGAACAGCCCCAGTCCACCATACTTGGGACTTTTTCAAATCATCAATCCCCTCCTCAGAGAAAGTCGGTCTTTTATCGATTGGGGGAAAAGCCTCAAGAGGAACGAAGATCCAAATTATCAGGAGATACCCTCCAAATTATAGTTCGTCAAGAAGTTCCTGAGGGATAGAATCAACAAAAAGCTATGTCTTATCAAAGACATGGTAGAAGACAATATCACAGAAATTCTGATAGAAGGGATGTGATGCGTTATGCATCAATCAACGTCATAAATTTTTTTGTTGTTTATCCACCATATGAGGCTCACTCAGGGGACTCAGATGAAGAGGTTCCTGCTCAAGAAGATGTACGCACCGATACAAATGAAGAAAGTGTGCGTACACGAAATCAAAGGGTTACTCAGAACCTAGGTAATCCTTCAAGTAACCCACTTCCCCCTCTCCGAAAAGGATCCAATAAAGGGAGGGGAAAGAATCAGGTTACATATACTTCCTCTGAAGAAGGTCAATCGCTCTCACTAGAGCAAAGGTTTGCACAACAGGAGGAAGAAATGAAGGAATTAAGGAGGTTGAATGTAGAACTACTTCAGGGTAGTCTTATTCTTAAGAATGCTGGAGTTATTCAGCCAAGGGAATTTGTTGCAGCTACTGATATGGATCAATAATATCCTCCTCTATCAGTACACCCTCACAGGTCTAATCCTATGGGTCAAGTGCAACAACAGTTGGCAGTGCTACCATTAGTTGCAGCACCAACCATCATATTTTTCCAAGCTCCAGTAATTGCACCTACCCAAGTCCAAGTTCAACCAGATGTTTCTCAAAATTTAATAACTACCATTGAGTCATTAACAGCTCGGTTAGAAACTATGGAAGGGAAACGTGCGCAGGTTCATCCAGAAAAGAAAGTTTACCCTGAATGGGTAGATTCAATCTCTCCTCCATCCAGTTTTGGAAGCCCTGTATTCCCTATTTTCAATGGATCAGGCGACCCTGAACAGCATTTTATGCATTATGTGTCTTGTTTTTATCCTATGATGGGAACTCCGGAGCAGCAAAAAGCAGTAAAACTTAGATGCTTCATACGGACCTTACAAGGACCAGCCTTTGTCTGGTATACAAGCTTGCAATCCCGGTCAATTACTGGATGGGAAGATCTCCGTCAACAATTCCTTCTTCAGTTCATCTCAACTTTGCCAAAGACAACAGTTTTTGATCTTACAAACTGTAAGCAAAGGGAGAATGAAAGGGTCTCAGATTTCATTACTTGCTGGAAGGGATTAACATATTCCCTAAGATTAGCACTCCCTAAAGAATAGTTGTTGCCAATCTGTGTGGAAAATTTTCATGACGAGTTACGCACGCCGTTGATCCCTGTGAAATACACAGGAGGGTTTCGAGACCTTACTTCAATTTCTCCACAGATTAAATATTCCCTTATACAGGCTAAGGCTAAATCTCATGTAATTCCATCAACTCCATGAAGGAGAATGGGTAAAGCAGATACTGCTACAGTTATGCTTAAGCAAGCACCTGTACCTGCTTCTACTTCAAAACCTTCATCTTCCCAAAGGGCTCAACCTCCTGAGCGCCAACAACAGAGGCCATTTTGTCAAGATAATCAAAGAGATCAAAGATGAAAACAATTTGAGGATTTGAAAAGAAAAGTTTACTCTTTCCAAAATGAACAAGTTCCTGGTTATTTCATTTCGGCTCTGGAAAATAATTTGGTTTAATTGCCAATTCCCAAGAGGCCAAACAAGGAAGGAGATAAAGACCATCCCAATTATTTCCCTTTTCATAAAATGTTGGGGCATCCCATCTAGGAGTGTTGTGTCTTCAAAGACCTCCTACAAAAGATGGTCGACTTGAGACAAGTCAAACTGAAAGGTTCTTCAGCTCAGGTAGCATGTGTTACTGCTACAGTTCTAGAGGAGGAAGGCGAATGGCAAGAAGTCAAAAGCAAAAATGCACAGAAGTATGATGACTGGATGGTTAGAAAGAAAATCAACCGAACTCATTCTATTTTGCGAACACAATTAAAGAAACTGATTGTGTCTTCTTCCATGAATGTTGCGACAAAACCCTCTTCGTCAGAGGGAAAGTCCTCAAAGAAACGGCATGATTCAAAGAAAGAAAAATAATCAGAAGAAGATGAGTATGTTCCAAATCCTAAGTTGTCTTTGACTCTGGCAGACTTCATGCCATCTACTTCAAATCCAAGGGCACCACCCCACCAAACGGCACAGCCAAAACAGGCTAATCAGGCAGAGCCTTCATCAGACGAAGAGTTAATCTTCAGTTCTGTTAATATGATTCAATTATCAGATCCATATGTCAGTCGTAGTTTCGATTTCGATGAGCCTAAATTCCCTGTATCAAATAGAGGAATCAGAGGATGTTTCAGAGGCTCAGGATACAGGGGAAGACATGGATCTTTCAGAAGCCATTATTCCAATTCTACCCCTGCTAGAACTGTGTATGCAGCAGAAACTCGTGGTAGAGCCCTTCAGCGAGCTTAGCAAGAACAAGCAAGTTCTTCTACCAATAGAAAATTCAGTCTTGGAACAGTTATTTTGGAAGACCGTTTGAAGGTTCCATCTTTTTCCTCTCAGAAAGTAAATGGATCTAATCGGTCTAATCTTCCAAAACCAAGAATATTGCCAACTCCTATCCCAATACAAGATGCATCAACTTCCAAAGCATCTGCTTCCAAGGTACCTGCTAAACCACATATTCCTATTGGGAAACGCATACCTCTGGATCAAAAGTATGATGTATTGAAACACTTGGCCCAAGTATAATCCATGTTATCAATTCTAGATGCTCTGAATCTATCAAAAGATCTTCGGGAAGCACTCATCGAGGCTTTGTCGAGTCCTCAAGAGTTTGAAACTGAAATTGCTGCAGCTGAAGTCTATCACATAGAGAATAATCCTTCAGAATTCAATGCAATAATATATTTTACTGATGAAGATGAAGATGATGTTGTGCATGGGCATATTAGACCTTTGTACTTATCTGGAAAGGTCAATGGCGTAGACGTCTGAAGAGCTTTCATTAACAATGGTTCAGGAGTCATCCTCATGCCCATTCGTACACTTTATCGATTGGGCATCACGAAATCTGATTTATCTCCTTCTATCATGATGTTACAAGGATATGATAAAAATGAACAAGAACCAATGGATGAAGTTACACTCAGAACTCATTTTGGTGATCTTGTATCCAATTCGGATTTCATGGTTATTGATCAAGACTCAGCTTTCAACATCTTGCTTGGAAGACCCTGGCTACATCAACATGTGGCTATCCCTTCATCATACCATCAATGTCTAAAATATTGTTTCGATGGTCAAGTTGGGACATTTTATGGTGATAAGGCCACGTTCAAGACATGTGAGTCTCAATACATTGAGGCGGAATTCTATCACATGAAGGAAAGGGAGAAATCCACAACAAAGGAGATTACCAAAGTTAATGCTCCATATGGTTTGGAGAAGATTCTAGTAAATCCATTTACACATGTGAGTACAGATTATGTGTTTCCTATTAGTTAAATTGACAAGATAGACCCAAATCAAAATACTCTTATGGAAAGATCCATAATGTCAATTACGGCAATCGAGCCAGACAACATGGGAGAAATTGGTAACCCACCAAGCAGTGATGAAAGCACAAATGGTGATGTCCTCATTTCATCTGCTGAAATCCAACAAGTCTATACTTCTCCAATTAGGCCAGAAGAAGTTATAGCAACATCGGATGTGAACAATGATGTCTATTCTCAATCCATCATCTCCTCTTTATTACCCAAAGAAGACCCTTCATCATCAATCGGGTCGGAAATGGAAGCTTCTTCTTCAAGATATGAAAATTTTGACATCTC
Source organism: Viscum album (assembly GCA_963277665.1). Taxonomy (NCBI): domain Eukaryota; kingdom Viridiplantae; phylum Streptophyta; class Magnoliopsida; order Santalales; family Viscaceae; genus Viscum; species Viscum album. The sequence continues at coordinate 760,530,908 of OY728119.1, read as the reverse complement.
TTCTGATAATGAAAATTCTAATTTATCATCTACTATGCAAGTAGAAACGGAATAAATAACACACGATAAAGAAGAAGAGGAAGATCTCAGAGATGCTCCTCCAGCATTTGAAGAGGGTATCTCTACCACTGTGGATGAACTCAGAGAAATAAATCTAGGTACAAAAGAAGATCCATGACCCACTTTAATCAGCGCGGCCATAAATCTTTAAGAGAAAGAGATGTATATTTCTTTTCTAAAGAAAAATAGAGATATATTTTCTTGGAACTATACAGAAATTCCTGGGCTTGATCCTGATGTTGCTACTCATCATTTGGGTTTACTAGAAGAACATCAAGGATTTAAGCAAGCCGCGAGAAGAACACACCCAACTTATGCTTCCAAAATTGAATTTGAAGTGGATAAGCTTATCAAAGCAAACTTTGTCAGAGAAGTTCAGTATCCCAAGTGGTTGGCTAATATTGTCCCTGTAAAGAAGAAGAATGGAAAAATTAGAGTTTTCATCGATTTCAGAGATATTAATCGGCATTGTCCTAAGGATGATTTCCCAGTTCCTATTACAGAACTTTTAATTGATGCAACAGCTGGCTATGAAGCACTTTCCTTCATGGATGGATATTTCGGATATAATCAGATCTGAATGGACAAAGAAGACAAGGAATCCACAGCCTTCAGAGCCCCTCAGGGTGTGTTTTACTACCGGGTAATGCCCTTTGGCTTAAGGAATGCAGGTGCAACATATCAGCATGCCATGCATCGTATCTTCAAACACTTCTTAGGGAAGTTTGTTGAATTCTATGTAGACGATTTGGTGGTTAAATCCAAACAACATTCTAATCACTTGGCTGATTTGAAAGTCATATTCCGCAAGCTTCGACAACATAATTTGAAGATGAACCCCTTAAAATGTGCTTTTGGGGTAACCTCGGGAAACTTTCTCGACTTTTTTGTACACCATCATGGTATTGAAGTCGATCCTGAGAAGACAAATTCAATCCTTGTTATGTCACCCCCTCGAAATTTGAAATAATTAAAAGGACTTTAAGGACACTTAGCCTATATTCAGCGTTTCATCACCAATTTGGAAGGAAAAAGTTTACCCTTCACCAAATTGATGAAGACGGGAGTCACTTACCATTGGACTGAAGAATTTCAATAAGCATTCGATATTCTCAAGAAATACCTCTTGAGTCCACCGGTACTCATGCCACCAATTGAAGGAAGACCACTTATCCTTTACGTGACAGCTCTAGAGCGATCATTGGGTGCCTTTCTTGATCAAAAGAATGGTGTTGGGAATGAAAACAGCCTCTACTATCTCAGTCGGACTATGCTTGAAGAAGAAACCTGGTATTCAAGTATTGAGAAGTGCTGCCCAGCATTAATATTTGCAGTTCAGAAGTTGAGACACTACCTGCAACATCATGAGGTCCAATTGGTATCTCGCAATAACCCGCTCAAATTCATCCTTAGTCATCCAATGCTTACAGGATGTCTGGTAAGGTGGGAAGTTATTTTACAGCAATTCGTTATTCAGTATGTGTCTCAAAAGGCGATAAAGGGCCAAGCTCTGGCTGATTTCATAACTGAACAACCTTCAGTGGAAGACACATCTTCAGATATTGAACACCCTGATGAGGAAGTCTTCTCTATTCAAAAAAGTCCTCAATCATGGGAAATGTATTTTGATGGTGCTTCCAGAAGTCCAATAGGGAGGAAAATAGAAAATCCTAAATTGAACAAAGTTGGCTTAGGAATTGTACTCATTTCTCTAGAAAAGGCCGTGTTACCTTATTCCTTCTTATTGTGGGAAGGTGGTACCAATAATGAAGCAGAATACCAAGCTCTCATAGTAGGCTTGGAATTAGAGCTTCAAGCACAAGTGAATCACTTAAAGGTGAAAGGTGATTCAGACCTAGTAATCAAATAAGTCAATGAGGATTATTCCTTGTATGATTATGTTAGAGAGTTAATGGTGGAATTCCCTTCGGAACTGACATTTTCTTATGTCCCAGGATCACAAAATGCTCAAGCTGATGCACTAGCTAATATAGCCACAGCTCTGGCAGATCCAAATTGGGATGAGACAACCATCAGTATTGCCCACTGTCGTGCAATTTCACCTTATGTTCGAATCAGAACAGAGGAAATTAATGAAATTAGTCCCATTCCTGAACCGTATGGTCATACTACAGGATGGATGTCACCTATCAGGGAATACCTTCAAAATGGAACACTTCCACCTGATAGAGCTGAGGAAGAAAAAATCCAGCGACGTGTGGTCAATTTTACTCTTTATGATATCCCATATCACCTAGAGAAAATTCTCTACAAATGTGGTTTTCATGGAGTTCTCTTCAGATGCATTGATGGTGAAGAGACAATGGCTGTCATGAAAGAAGTGCATGCAGAAGTCTGTGGTGCTCACCAGTCTGAACATAGACCGTCTGATCATATTTGAAGGCTTGGATACTTTTGGCCTTCAATGATACAAGATTCTGTTGATTTCACAAATAAGTGTCATTCATGTCAAGTACATTCCAACTTCATTCATCAACCTCCATAGTTTCTTCATATAGCTAAATACTCATGGCCATTTTCCACATGGGGAATGGATGTGGTGGGACCTTACCCTTCGACTACGGCCAAGCAGTTTAAGTACATTCTTACTGCTACTGACTTCTTGTCCAAATGGGCAGAGGCAATTCTCTCAAGGAAGTCATTTCTAAATTTGTTGTTAGCTTCATTAAGTCTAACATCATTACCAGATTTGGTGTCCCTCATACCATATTGATGGAAAATGGAACCAACTTCTGTTCATCCGAGGTGAAGAAATTGTATCAAGAATACAACATCAAATCCAACCATTCATCTCAGTATCATGCAGCAGCCAATGGCCAGATATAAGCTTTCAACAAGACTCTGTCAAATATACTGCAAAAGATGGTGGATAAAGATAAGAAGCCATGGCCTGATAAACTCTTTCATGCTTTATGGTCTTATCGGACTACCACCCGCACTACAACGCGGTCAACTCCATATTCATTGGTATATGGAACGGAAGCAGTCTTGTCAATTGAAGTTCAACTACCCTCACTCAGAGTTTCCATTTGTGATCAATCATCTACAGATGAACGATCTCAAAAGAGATTGAATGAATTGGAACGATTAGATGAGAAAATATTGTGCACTTTGCACCACTTGGAAGTCTATCAGAATCAAATAGCACGATCTTTTAACAAAAAAGTTCATCTTCGTTCATTAACTCAGGGAGAATTGGTATTAGTTCTCAGAACTCCAATGATACCAGGAAAGAAACCTCCCAAGCTTGATCCAAAATGGGAAGGACCTTACTCAATACATAGGGTCTACTCCAATGGAGCTTATTCATTAATCTTGATGGATGGAGAACTCATCACTAATCTAATCAAAGCCATATTTTTTAAGAAGTATTTTGTATAAACACAAAATATATCATCCATGGTCTGGTATGACCTTAAACTGCACCACCGTCCAGCCATACATTAAACTACATCATCAACGATCCATTCATATGACCCTAAACTATTTGAACATACGTCCAACATGACATTAAATTGTTTCACCTTCATCGTCCTTGCTATATGACGTTAAACTATACATAAATGGTCCATACATATGACATTAAACTATTTGTATTCCTTTCATCTCACATGACATTAAACTGTGACGTCCTAACTACATGACGCTAAACTGTACAGAAGTCCCTTATGTCCAGCATGACATTAAACTGCACCATCCACGGTCCATGCATATGACCTTAAACTATTCGCACTTTCATCCAACATGATGCTAAAAGTTATCATCCCTTTTTCATCCAACATGACGTTAAACTGTGAAAAAAGTCCCTAATACATCCAACATGACGTTAAATGGTGTACTCTTTTGTCCTTACTACATGACATTAAACTGCACAGTCGTCTTTTTGTCCAACATGATGTTAAACTGTGTTGTCTCCATCGTCCTAACTACATGAAACTAAACTGTACAAAAATTCCATTGATATGTCCTACATGACATTAAACTGTACTTTTTCCCTGCTACATGACACTAAATTGTGCAGCACCAATAGTCCTAACTGCAAGACTTTAAACTGTATAGTCCCTTTATATGACCTATATGACATTAAACTGTGTATCGTTAAGGTTTTTGTTACCTCTTGTTTCTCACACTGAGTATGAATCACGTGATCTTAGAGAAAACCTCAACCATAACACTCTCTATGGGCTACTAACCATGTGTAAGTCCCAAAAACATCATTTTTTAGGTCGTTTTCCCCAAGAACAACTTGATCATTAATTCATTCTTTAATTGAACTACGCGGACTTTGATCCTTGCCTTCTAGGTTGGGTACGTAGGCAACCTCCTAAGGTTCAAGACCAAAACCAATCTCTTCACATCGGTTCACTTTCATCTCATACGATGTTGATTCGTGAAACCGCCTCTAGAATCAATATCTTTACATTGGTTCACTTTCGTCCTTGCTATACGACATTAAAATATACAACACTTTTGTCCAGTATGACAATAAACTACAATATTCTTTGATACCCTCACCTAAGAGGGAACCATTATTTACATTGATTTTTCAATCATGTTTCATTTCAAAGACTACGTGCATACATGGCAATGCCCAAACATTTTATCTTGGGTTAAATCATCATTGCACTAAAAGTCCCCTTTCACCCTTCACATGTACGAACCAAATCTGTACATAGGGTATTTCTAGAACTACATGAGCTTCATTCCCATCCTTATGGGATACGTAAGAACGTTCGAGTGTCCCTCGAATCCAACCCCAAGTCTTTGGGCCTAACCCCAAATTCCTCATTCAGTCCCCTGGATGAAAAGTCCCCATGAAAACACACACTGTGTATTTCTTATAATGGTCCAAGCTCTATGACCCTAAACTAAGATCTCCAATACTTTTTCCCACACGACATTAAACTGTAGTTCAAGAACTACGTATGGCATCATTCCCATCGTTATGGGATACGTAGTGAAGTCCAACATTTCCATTCAGGACCCATCCACAACATCATTATGGTTAGTATTGATTTTCGTATCTCTGCATACATTGGACAATACCCATATTTATGTTTCATAATCCTAACCTTAAATATTTTCAGATCTTCATAACGCTTTTCTTGACTTCTAGTCACAAAAATGTCAAACTTCTAAGAGTTCTTTTTCCTGACTATGCAGTACGTTCCCTTTGGCGGCCTTGCATAAACAGTCTCCATAACAGATTTGTCAGCCAAAAGATGCTATTATTTGACTATGATTCCAATGCCCTTAGGTGGCCCTGCATAATTAAACCCCCTAACGGGTTTTTCGGATACTGGTAACTTCATTCTTGGGAAGAAAGCCTCTTTTGTCCTTATTTGTCTTAAATGAAAATATGTAGGGATCCGCAAAAATAGTCATCCTTAACATATTTGTCCCATATCCTTTTTCATGATCTGAAAGTATTAAAGTCTATGGTTTATATTCTCCTTCCCTATATTTGGGTCAGACCTTCGTAGGAGTGATATCCATCCAGTTCTTCGATAATCTTGTTTTGAAATATCTTCTCCATATTCAAGTACCTCTTTCCATACAGAAAACTCTATACTTTGGAAAATTTGAATCTCCATAAACTTTCACTAGCTTTCTATCACTAGGAAAGTAAATTTCTGAGAGTTCTTTTACCTGACTATACAGTATGTGCCCTTAGGTGGCCTTGCATAAGTAGTCTACATAATGGACCTGTCAGCCAAAAGATGCTATTTATTTGACTATGCAACCAATTCCCTTAGGTGGCCCTGCATAATTCAACCCCCTAATGGGTTTGTTAAATAATGGTTACTTCATTCTTGGGAACTACTTCTTCTAATGCCTTTTAGCTCTTTTTCATATCATTCCTCATATTCAAATATTCTTAAGTCATAGTTTATATATTTTCCCTCATACTTGAGTATGGTAATATGTTTTCAGATAAATTGTCAAGGAATTGAGTCAATTTTAATCCATTTCGGTCAAAGCTATTTCGACCTTAAACATTAGCCTTTGTATGTCCGATGTGCATGACTTTAAACTGTCAGATTTCTTATTTTTCTTTTCACCTCAGAGTCAAATCCTCTTTTCTCTCCGGATCCAACTCAGAGGGGGGACTTTTTTTGACGCTCCTTTCTGCCATAGAGTCTAATGACTGAAAAAGTTAAATACCTTAGTTCAAAGTAATTCATCCTTTGAAGAAACATCAAAAATCGACAAAGGAATGAACAAGGAGAACATTGCCCATAGGTCACGCAAGTTCCCTCATGGATGCGCAAGTACACTTGCGCATCGCCTAATGGTCGCGCAAGTGACTTGCGCACCCTTAGTGATAACTGCCCGGGGTCTTCTCTAGCCTATAAATAGACCCTGTGGCCCCCCATTTTGAGAGGGATTTTTCCAGAAACTCATATTTGAGCTCTCGGTGCCCTAGTCTCTTCTCAAAGCTTATGAAACACTTCTAAGGTAATTTATTACCTAGAACGAAAGATCTAAAGAGGGGGAGGAAGGCCTAAGTGTTGAAACTCATCAACTCTTGCGCGCCTGAGTGGCCATCCCTTAAGGGAAATGGCCACACTTGCGCGCCGCCTAACTCCTTCAATAGAACTTGCGCGCTGATATTCTGGAAGAACCTCAAGATGATTCTAAAGGCTTTAACCAAGAGTCTCTCAAGTATTACCTTGCTGGTTAACCGTCGTGCAAGTACCCATGTGTCATGCAGGTATACCTGCATGACCAGGACTTGCGCGCCCACGCAGTACCTGTGCGCCTGCTAGGACTTGCGCGCCCCTATTTTTTTGGGTGCCCTTCTTGCCCATTTCACCCCTCTTAAGCCATTCCACCTCTCCTATTCAAGATTCAGTCTTCAAGACACCCTTCAAAGCCATTTATGGAATGATTTCTTGATTTGACTTCCTTATCTGAAAGGAATTCTGTGGAATATCTCTCAAAACCTAGTGATTTATACATCTTTATGTCAATAAATATTGAGATTTCATTCATTCAACCTCATCCTTTATGATGAGAGAACTCATTAATATGGGCCTCCTTTTTAGGAGTAATCCCTAGTATCAAATATTGGGCTTCCTTTTCAGGAACAAGCCCCAATCATAATTCTTGAATCTGGGCATCCTCCTTAGGAGTAATCCCCAAGTCCTCATTAACCTGGGCCTCTTTTTCAGGAATAATCCCCAGTCATGATTCTCAAATCTAGGCATCCTTCTTAGGAGTAAGCCCCAATCTTAAAATTCCAAAATATGGGCATCCTCTTCAGGAGTAATCCCCAAGTCCCTTAATTTTTCAAGTCTCTTAACCTGGGCCTCCTTTTCAGGAGTAATCCCCAGTCTTAATTTCTCTTAACCAGTCCTAATTTACCTTAGATCCGGGATTCCTTCTCAGGAGTAAAACCCAATCATAATTCCTCTCTTAATTTGGGCCTCCTTTTTAGGAGTAATCCCCAAGTTAGAGTATTCAAATCTCCATGAAGCGCATATACCTTTACGGACCCTATTCCTGGATTTCTTCCCTGAAGTAAATCCTAATCTTCATTTATCTGGACAGTCATACATACATAAGTCCCACATTATTTCTTATGATTGCATCTTTTATGGCACAATTGTCTGATTTTTACCAATACCTCTTTTTTCTCACACCGAGAATGACTCACGTGAGCTTAGAGTGTAAAAGTAATTATGAAATCCTTCTTTGAGCCATCAATCATAAAAATCATACTCCCTTACTCAAACTACGTGGGTTCTGATTCCTTTTCTAAACAAAGGATACATGGGTAGCCCATCTGTGGGTTCGATCCCAACTCTAAAATAATCCATGTCCTTATGAATGAAAATAAACTTCAAGTGCCCCACTGAGTGGATTTAAAACTAGCATGGTCATCATAATGGCCAAGTGACTTCTATATAAATGTGTCGAAGGATACCATTGACCAAGAATCTCTAACAAATATAGATGATTCTCTATCGATGAAGAACCTCGAATACATATAAAAGATTCTATAAACTTCCTACATATTTAATCATTGATTGTCAGATCTGAAGGAAAGCTCATTTTCTACTTGGTAATGTAATAAGGATTCACGAACATAACTTAAATCTATAAAGAGAGTCCCGGAGTAGATAATAATTCCCCTCAAAAAGGTGTGATGAGTCCGACCTCCCATCCTCTTGACCAATGAAAATTCCTAAGCCTCATCAGTCCACAAACTAATGAGTTCCTACCTTTGGAAAGTTGATCCAAATGGATATGGAATCATTGGATGTTTCTTGTTCTACGAACAAACCCGTTAGAAACCGATTGGAATGTTTGAACCTCCCATCAAGGAGGTCATCCCCAAATTCCGATGGAAACACATATAAATATAAGGAGTGTTTCCAATCAACTCTAAACATAAAATGCATCTAAATCCAAGGATCTTGTTCAAGGACTTCCAAACCGTTAAAATTTTGTGAAATAATTGAAGTATAACACCCAACGAATACCATGTATCTCAATACATGTCGGGGGGGGGCAGTCTATCTCACTTGAATCATCCCATCCTTCAAAATCATGAATAATGTATCTAATAAGGAAATCCAATTAATTCTATGTATCTCAATAAATCTCTATGATAAGTGCATCCCCTTGGAATCATCTCATTAATTCTTATCAAAATGGTATTCCATCTACCAAAACCCATCACACAAATCTAAGGTTGAACTCTTAATTTCTTGATCTATAATTTCTATCCAACAATGTTTCATCGAGATTTTGTGGCATGGAATGTTTTTTTCTCATCACATTACCATTTCACTTTTCCCTGAAACTCTTAATGGTTCCCCCATTCATAGCTAAGTATATACCAATTTTCCAAAGGCTGGTGATCATCTGTGTTTTTAGTCCTGGTGACTCTTAGGGACACGCTTTCTTCGAGATAATGGGAGGTTGAACTCATCACACCATTTGGGGGGGGGGGGGTATTTTTTCCTACACAAGGACACTATTATAGATTTAATACATGTTTATGAATCTCTCCATAATCTTGATATGGGACCGGTTATCCTAAAAAAAGTCTATAGGTCAATTCTCTTTTATATACAATACACCAGGATTCATCTGTATATACCTAAAGTTATCCATCATTTTACAGTAGTGGGAAATCACTTATCTATTAAATTCACATGATCAATTTCTTTGGGATATACTCTCATGTGTGGAGGTAGTTGATATTATGAGGATGAGATTTAAACATTATGAGGTATCCTATATATCATGGTTAATGTAGGAATAAAAACCCACATAGTTCAACTGGAATTGGGACTTACACACTAATTTTTCTATATTTAAGAAACCTAATGAGGTTCTCATTTCATCCCCAAAATCCAACATGATCCATGATCATTTTGAGTAACAAGAGGGAGTGAACGATCATCTCTATGGAATGTGGATATGGGATCTACATATCGGGTAATTCCTTCAGATATTTGATGTGGAGATAAAGCCTTTAAGAAGGAATCCTACATATCCCAATTATAGCAGAAATCTGAGTCCTCATAGTTATTTAATGCAAAGGATTATTCATTGAGGTTTCCCTGTTTATGATGCCTAATGAGGTGCTAGTTGTGTCCCCCTTATCCCATGTGATCCATGCACATTGTGAGAAACAAGAGGGAGTGATTGATTAGCCTCATGGAAAATGGATGTGGGATATTAATATTGGGGTATTCCTTGAGATATTTTATATGGAGCATGATCCTTTAAAGAGGAATCCTATGTATCCCGGTTATAGAGAGAATCAGAGTCCTTATGGTTCATTAAGTTTGGGACTTACACATTGAGGGTGCCCTGGTAAAAGGGCCTGCATATTTGGAAGATGTCTCGTGATCCTGTCAGCATACACTGGGAGTCATCATGTGACTTGTCTCGACACATATGGGTGTGTAACAAGAGAAATAGTGATATAGTCCAAGGGTTGTTTCATGTATTGGATGACCATGGATACATCGTAAGTCTATAGAGGCATGTCCAGGTGAATGCCATGTGTCTTCTATGACTTGTTTAAGAGACACTACAAGACTAGGCCGACATGTCTATAGGTGTTGTAGGTCTCATATGACTCATTCGTGGGGAACACCATGAGAGTTGGTCCATCATGTCAATATGTGTCAACGATACTCATTTGATGTGAGTAAGCGTTGTCATATGAGTCGGGTGATGCATCTGAAGGACATCATAAGTCCATGGTGACAAACCCATAGGGTTTTTAGGATCTAGTTGGTGCTCAAAGAAGGTTCTCAAGACCTTTCCTGACATGTTCATAGTGTTCTTCATATCTTAAATGACATGAAGAAGGGATGTCACAAGATTTGGGTGGTGCGACTTGGTGTTTTCTATTATCTTTGGATGGCACACACAAATACTATAGAGGTATGTGATTGTTTCCTCTCCTTGAGTTTTACACATTGAATCCTATATTTTTTCCTTGTATTGTGAGTGCCTCATCTTGGTTCTGTGTTAGTTTTTTTGGGCCTCATGTTATCTGGAATACATGTGATGTGGACATTACATGTCTCATCAAGTGTCCTTTGGGTGATCATTAATTAATCACGCGAAGGACTTTATGCTAGGTGCATGACTACTCTGGTGGTTCGTCAGTGTATTACCTAGTGGAAAGTTGGTTGATCACATGATTAAATGTGAACAGAATCCCGAGATATAATCGTTAACATGTGTAGCCTCTACCATCCAGTCAATCGACCAACACACCAACTGACTAGACAACAAACCCTTTTTTGAGTTGGAGTAGAGAATTTATAGGTGCAGTCATCCCGCGTACCCACTGGTTTGTGTGGTGCATCTGACATGAGTCTGGGTTTGATTCAATGCAGGTTCTGGTGTTATGTGGTTTCACAAGTCTCTATAGTGGACCGTGTCTTGGGGACTATCTAATTTTTAGTGGTCATGGTCCCATCCTCCATTTATCATATTATTGTCGATTATTTAATACTCTCACCTTGAAGGGCTTCCACACCATCATGTTGAAAAGTCCAAGGGTCATCATGAGATCTAATTTTCTATCAGAGGGAACTCACGAGTCCATGGATGGCCTATCTCGGGGTCTCGAGGTCTATTTTTAGGGCATGTTGGAAACATCATGTTTCCTTTAGCAATCAAAAACCCTACTTGGATGCCCCTTTTCCATATCCTTAATTTTAAGTGGTTAAGGCCAGGAGTCTTACACAATTTCATGTATGAAATAGAGGGTATTTCCTATATTTTTCTTAGATGAGTCAAGTGACCGATATGGGTCACATGGTGATTCATGACTATTTCATGGAAAAACATATTTTTTATCCTTAAGAGCATCGTGAGGTTTCCAGGACATTCACTATGTATTTCATGTAGTAAAACTGACAAGATAGAGGGACCTTGTGAGGTGAGGTAGTCATGAAACTGAGGTATCAAAGTGTCTCATGGGTCACTAGGGGTGCGTGTCGCATGACTTTCAGTGGTTGCGGACACCACTAACCTCATCCTTTTTATCCTCTTTGTTTTATTTATCAAGGGTTGGGAGGTAAGTGAGGTGTCTTTGGTAATATCCATTATTTTTACCCGATTTTCTGGTGGTGACTTTCTTGAACATTGTGGATTATATGAGAGTGTACAATTGTTGTGGCCAAAACTATGCATTTGTCCTTAGAGTGCTTCAGAGTTTTTTGGAGGTTACCATATGATGTAAATGATGAGCTGAAGGGGCTCCGCGAGACACAGCGGACAGGTCAGGGTGCATCACATGTCCTCAGGGGTGCACTGCATGTCCTCTAGTAACCGTAGACCCCTCTCAACCACTCCTCTTTATCTCCTTCATTATTTATGGTGAAGGCTCGAAGGTCTCATGATATGGCATGGACATCATCTAGGAATTTTATTCTTCCCATTGATGCATTGTAATTAGATCTTTGTGACTACTGGGGTTATCTTCCTTGGTATTTCGTGTCCCTTTCTTTTCAGGGGATTTCAAATGGTTTTTAGGAACCTTCCAATGAAAACTACACAGCCTTGGTGGATGCTCATCTGGCCTTCACTGTTCGGCCACTAGAGAGAAAGGGCGCTTGCTGAGGAGGGTGTTATGGGGCTTGTGGCGTGATAAGTTCGATGTATGGAGACTTTTCATAACCTTTAGGTTTTTATGAGATCGTGATCTATTTAGGGTATCTAAAATTATTCAACCATCCTCTTCTCCCTTGCTTTCATGGGAAAGATAATACCTAAGTTCAAGTATTTCATCCTTTGTGATTTTTTTGATGGTGCTCATTTGGAGAGCTTCAACAGATCCACCCCCCCCCCCTCAGGAGTGACATATGATGGAATAAGGACTTGGTCCATAGGGCAACAAGATTCCTAATAGAGTCCTTGGTGGTGTCTAAAATAAGTGATTTGACACAATTTTCGGTTTAATGGGTGGATTTTAGTATTCCACGAGCCGCCTATATATTGGGGGTAGAGGAAATTTTATTCCACTAGCCACATTCTTTTTGAGAGAGATCCCACTTCTTCCCTATCGCAATCCTTCACTGAGAACCCTGATCGCAAGCCCTGTCCATGAGTCTTCATCATGATCCCTGACCACGATCCCTACTCTTACACAAGACAGATCCCTACTCATACACTCATTCATCTCATCAATGGACTAAAATTCTGTAATTTATTAGACATGGGAGGTTGTCATGAGAAATTTGCAAGTTCCACCATCTCAGCCACTCGATTGGTTTGCCTGACCATGTCTAGCTCATAGAATTGTGAGCCATCAAGGATTTCATGTGATGTGATTGGGGCCTCGCATGTGTTAGTCTCCTAGAAAGTCCTTTGAAGGCTATGTGGTTATCGATCTCCTCAATTTTGTTCAAGAACCCTTAGTTGATTTATGTGATGCACATGATGATGTTGGGAAATTTTCATTCCTTTACTTCTATCAAGACTTTATATTGTTTTTTCTGACATGTTCCACTTTCTTATTTTTCATATGGATTCTGGATCCCATCAATCAGCACATAATACATAAAATATGGATGTTAAATTAGCGATTTACTACCCTAAATATTTGTTGGCGAGTGTGGATCCCACCTGTCGTCATTCGATCGGGTCATATCAGTAGTGATTATTAAGGCTTATGATATAGAAATTTTGGAGCTACCATATTTTAGACTATTTTTCACTCTATGGTTTTGGTATTACCAATGACATATCTATCCCTCCACCAAAGTTTGCATTTATACCCCCCCCTCCAAGATTCGAAGGGCTCAGAACAACTTAAGTGCTAATATTTCCCAGGAGGGCCATTTTATCTCAAAGGGAGACCGTGAGGATGGTTATATAATAATGTTCATGGATGTGGAAATTGATAGGAATGATCTCAGATATGATCATGATATCCACATGTATCATTCAATAATATGACAATCAGCCATTGATCGACCGTATGATTGCATCTCTAGTTGGGACTTCTAATCCAGGGCATGTTTTGGATTGGATTGGGGATGGCCCTTCTAGGTCTAGTACATTGGTTCTAAATATCTCTAGGAGCTGAAGGAGATTGGGGTGTACAACGATGACTAGATATCTCATACAATGAAATACGATCACAAGAAAATAATGATAAAGTTGCTCCGCCATTGGATCCCCAAAACGAACACCTTCCCCCACACCCATGGTAAAGTAGCATCATCCTTAGAGATATAGAATAGATTTGTGGCATTCCCATACTTGGAGAAATGTATGGTGATTTCTTCCCCCCCCCCCCAAGTCTTCCTGGTAAGACGTGATGAATTCCCCTCATTTGTGTCAGGAACTGATCAAGTTAGCTGAGAAAAAACACCCGAAAAGGGGTGTTTCCTAGGGTGTATTTTCCCTTTAATACATGGGTTGAATATTTTATTAAACAAACTGGTCCTGAGCTAGATATCAAGAAGCCCAGGGAATTTCTTAACAAGGACACCCATGGTGCACCAGGTGCTTACTAGCCCATAGTTGAAGGCTAAAAGTATAAGGATCAGGGATGGGAGGATGTCCCCAGTATTGACCGGTCAATCTAACTGGATCACTTCCATGCAATGTACATGAGTGGGTACTTACTCCCGAAAAAATAGAAGGGGGATTCAGAGTCTCCACTTTCACAATGGGGACTAATATGGTTTTATTAGAACACATTGGTTTCGAAATCCTAGTGCATGCAAAGCTCTACCTCATTCTACATCATGTTTTTAAGGGTGAACCCCTTAAAGGAAGGCCTTACAAGTGTTATAGGGTTGGATGGGGGGTTATCTGGGTAGTTATGAGTATCTGAACCTCTAAGGAATCCCCAAGATGGTTTTTTTACTGCATCTATGGTGTATCAATGGGGAAAGACCTACTCTATAAAAGTACTGGGAAATTATGGATTTTGTGAAATGTCATGAGTGTTTCTCTTTCAGGAAATATGGTCAGGCACCTTCAAGAATCTCTTTTTATGATTTAATGACTAGCCTTTGAGAGAATTCTTATATGATTTTCCTTCATGAGGGGGCTCTTTCCACTAGTATTGATGGGGACCATATCTATGAATGGTATGTACCATGTTACTTTATCTGAAAATTCATGTGTTTCCAAAAAAGGTGTCCTGGTGCTGTCCATGTTAGGTCTAAGGTGCACATGATGGTGGATTTTAAATTCTAGTTGATGTTCACCAGGAAGGATACCGTTGAAGAAGTTCACCTTCCCCCTATTTAAGCATCAATCAACCTGTCACAAAGCAATGCAGATATCTAGATCCAATTGTATCTTAATGGGAAGTTATCTAAGTTAGTGAGCAAATCCTATATTCAACCAGTAACTGAATATAACCCTATACTTGGGAATTAGTTGCCTCTAAGAGGTTAGAAACCCTGATAGCACCTACCAAGAAATTCAATTGTTTACCATTACTGGAGGAGGCATCTACTATCTTGTGTATGAGCGGTACATGTGACTTGATGTTCCTAGTCACATCTCAATAGTGGTAAGCCTGTAAGGAAAAGTATTCTAAAGATGCCCTCTAGAATAAAATAATATTCTCAAAGGTGTTACTGGATGGATTTTATTGTATTACTTCCCCCTATGGTATTAACTTTGAAGATAACCCCATGGATGTGAGAGCCTTCCTTGGGAGCATTGATGGGGTTTTGGTGAGCCCCACTTGGTCTTCTAATTTATTCTTCTCAAGTCAACCAATTGGTCCTTCTAGGCTCTCTTCAGATTCCTGTGGATGATTAGGGTTACCCTATCATCGACACAGTGGTGAGTTCATGTTTATTTTGGGTCTTAATATTCTATTATGTATTATAAATCGTACTGACACCAATTATATATGTGGATTTAGGAGGAGGCATCTGAAGATTTATCAGCCCTGATGTATCCCAAATATACCCCTTGAGGCACAGTCATTGGAGAGGAGTTTGACATTTATTGGGGGACTAATGATCAAGGTTCCCCTTGTCAAATGGCCCAGATGAAAGCGGTGATTTCCACTAGTGAAGGGGAGGCCCCAGCATCTACTTCTTTTGAAGATCCTTCCTCATAAAGGAAGAAAAACGAGAAGAGGAAGAGATCTATATCTTTAGACCCTAATCCCCTGGAATCCTACAATTACAAGGGTATTTAAATCCTTTTTTTCTATTTTGTAATATTCTGGTGGCGTGATTATGTTTTGTTGACAACATTCAGGCCCTCACAGGGCTTGTTTAGAAGATCTGTCCCCTATTTCTGGGGATGCAGGTGGGTATTTAAATGCTCCAGTAGATCCACCACTACCATACATAGTCCACCAAAGAACCAGTTGTTGGGTTCCTTCCTGGTTGGTGCACCAAGTAATGCCTCCTCAAATGGTGCCCTTACGGTTTCTCTTTTAATGTGGTGTTTTTAATGCAGGTCAAGACCGCGTGAATTAATTCACATAGTGACACTCTTTTGATGCAATGAAATTATTTGACGCGGATTAATTTTCCTATATATGAAGGTAGAGGCAAGTCATTTCAACATCACTGGCAGCAAAAACACAGAGAGCAAATCTCATTTGGTGATCACTTTTCTTCGACGATCATCTTTACAGCTCTCCATATTTTGATCCACACTTTTATTCTTGAGTATTACATTTGAGATCCCTTCCATTTTGGGGGATTATCTACCGTGTAACTCTTGATTTTAGTGGATCCCTCTTTCTGGACTAGGTCTCGTGGTTTTTACCTTTTGGGTTTTCTATGTAAAAATATCTGGTTCAACTTTATTTTCTACACACTTAATTTCGAGTCACTACGCACATGTTTTATTTGGGGGGAAAGATTTTATTTTCGATGCGCATTCGCTTTTAAATTTTTTGGGTGTTCATCACCTTCCCATCTTTACCAACATCTAGTATCATAGGGCTTTGGTTTTTTATTTCATATTTATTATGGAGGCCAATTACAGTCGGATGATTTTTTTGAATGGTACCAACTACCATATGTGGAGACTTAAAATGAAGGATCTGCTTTTTGTAAAGTGAATGCATCTTCCAGTGTTTAGTACCCAGAAGCCATAGAGGATGTCAGATGAAGAATGGGCATTCGAGCATGAGATGGTTTGCAGCTTCATTCACCAATGGGTTGAATACAGTGTGATGAACCACATTGTCAACATCTCTCATGCCATAACTTTGTGGGAGAAGCTTGAGACGACCTATGCTTCCAAGATAGGAAACAGTAAACTGTTTCTTCTCAAGAAAATAATGAAATTGAGGTACAGAGAAGGTAAATCTATTTATGATTATTTAAGTGAATATAAAGGATGTTTTTATCAGTTGTTTGTCATGGGTATCAATTTTGGATATGATGTTTTACCTCTTTTTCTGCTTAACACTTAACCCGATTCATGGGAAAATTTACGTGTTACTCTAACTGGTTCTACTCCTAATGGTGCTATGACATTTAGTTTTTTCAAGTATGCTATTTTAAATGAATAATTCAGGATATTTACTCAATAGAAATCTTATTCTGAGATTTTAGTCACAGAGAACAGGGGGAGAATCCAGGACCGGGGGTAGAGCAATCGAGGTAAGAGCAGTGGCAAAAGCAAATCCACACCGAAGCAGAGAGATTTCAAATGTCATCATTGTGGTAAGAAGGGTCATGTTAAGAAATTTTTTTATCAGATGAAACGAGATAAAATATTGAAGTAAAATCAATAGAATAAAAATGGATATGGAGATGATCATGTCGTCGCTGCTACAGGAGGTGATCTTGTTATTGTTTATGACTCCATTAACATTGCTTCTGATGATTCTTGTTAGGTTGTTGAAAGTGGTGCATGTTTTCATGTGACATTGAAGAAGGAGTTATTTACATCTTATAGCCTAGGTAATTTTGGGATTTTGAAGATCGGAAATGATTATCATGTTGATGTTGTAGGCATCAGGACTGTTTGTTTAAAGACCAGTATAGGAAGTAAGCTGATTTTGAAGAATGTTCGACATACACCTAAGGTTCACTTGAATCTCCTTTCTACCAGCGTTTTGAAGATAAAGGATTTATCAGTACTTTTGGTGATTTCCAATGGAATATTTACAAAGGTTCTTTGATTGTGGCTCGAGGGAAGAAGCAATCAGGTTTGTACTGGATTAGAGATTCTATTTCTTGTGATACTTCTTGCATTGTTGAGTGCAGTTTTTCGTCCAAGTTGTGGCATTAGAGGCTCATTCACATCAGTGAGAAAGGTCTTGGTTGTGTGTCTAAGATAAATCTTCTTCCATATTTGAATAGTGTCAAATTGGACACATGTGATCATTTTATAGATAGAAAATAGAGCAGAGTGAGTTTCAGAAGTCATCCTCCACACAGGAAGTCACAGATACATGAATTGGTACATTCTGGCATTTTTGGCCCTTTGAAATCTAAGACCTTTAGTGGTGGTCTTTATTTTGTTACATATATTTATGAATACTCATGAAAGCTCTAGGTTTATGTTTTGAATTCCAAAAGTCAGGTGATCAGTTTTTTTAAGCAATTTCATGTTTCTACTGAGAGGGAATCAGGAAAGAAATTGAAATGTATTCACATTGACAATGGAGGAGAGTATTGTGGTCCTTTTGATACATATTGCAGGCAGGAAGGTATTCAGCATCAGAATACACTGCCCAAGACACCTCAGCTGAATGGTGTAGCTGACCGGATGAACGAGACTTTGTTATAAAGAGTTCATTGTTTTCTTTTAGAAGAAAAGTTTCCTGGACATTTTTGGGTTGAGGATTTACTTACTGTTGCTTATATTATCAATTTATCACATGTGGTTTCTTTTTAGACAGACACTCCCAACAAATTTTGGTATGGAATAGAGATCAGGTATGATCACTTGCATGTTTTTGGTTGCAAGGCTTTTGTTCATGTGCCTAGAGATGAGAGATCCAAGCTGGATGGTAAGACATGCCATTGTATTTTTATTGGATATGTACACGATGAGTTTGGGTACAGGTTCTATGATCCCATTTTGAATAAACTTTTTAGATGCCGCGATGTAGTGTTTAAAGTGGATCAGACTATTACATACATTGATAAGGGAGAAAAAGCTGCTTCCCAACTTCTGATGGTTTTGTTAGTCTTGCGTCAGGTTCTGATTCACATTCACCTCATATTGTTGATTCTAATGATCATGTTGATGTACATAATGATGCTCATGGTGAACAGGTTGGAGTTAATGTTTTCGATGCACCTTTTGTTTCTGATGATCCGGTTCCATGGGTTATTAATGAACCCACAGTTCCACTCAGGAGGTCATCTCGGCATCGCACTGCTTCCACTCGATATTCACTAGATGACTATGTGCTCCTCACTGAAGGGGGAGAACCAGAATCATTTTATGAGGCAATGGAGAGTGAACATAAGGACAGATGGGAATGGATGACAAGATGACATCATTGCACAACAAACACACTTTTGAGCTGGTGAAGTTACCAACAGGGAAGAGATCATTGTAAAATTGGTGAATTTATCAGATCAAAAATGAAAAATCCAATTCCCTTCCACGATACATGGAAATTTTAGTTGTCAAATGCTAACTTCATAAGAAAGTTTTTGATTTTGATGAGATTTTCTCACATGTTGTCAAAATGTCTTTCATTCAGGTTATTCTTGGTTTGGCTGCAAGTTTAGATCTACAGATTAAGTAGATGGATTTGAAAATATCTTTCCTATATAGAGATTTAGAGGAGGAGATTTATATGGATCAGCCAGAGGGTTTTGTTGAAACAGGTAAAGAAAATCATGTCTTCAAGTTTAAGAAGAGTTTGTATGGTTTTATGTAAGCTTTGAGGCAGTGGTATAAGAAGTTTGAATCCATCATTTCTCATCAGGGTTTCAGGAAGACATCTTCTGATCATTTTGTTTTTGTTTAGAGAGTTACTAATGATGATTTTATTATAATGTTGCTTTATGTTGATGATATGCTCATTGTTGGCCATGATACTTCTATAATTGACAGATTGAAGAAGGATCTTTGTCAGTCTTTTGCGATGAAAGACTTGGGGCCAGCACGACAGATTCTTGGCATGAATATCCCCCGTGACAGGAAGTACAATAAGTTGTGGTTATCTCAGGAGAGATACATTGAGAAGGTTCTTCAGAGATTTTCTATAGATAGAGAAAAAGTGGTTAGTAATCATCTTGCTTTACATTTTAAGCTCAGTACCAGTCAGTCACCTTCTACTGATGAAGAGAGAGAGAAGATGCAACACATACCTTATTCATCTCTTGGTGGCTATTTGATGTATGCAATGGTGTGTTATAGACCTGATATAGCTCATGAAGTTGGTGTGGTCTGTCATTTTCTATCAAATATAGGTAGAGAGCATTGGAGAGTAGTGAAGTACATTTTTTGTTATCTTCATGGTACTTCTGATTTGAGATTGTGATTTGGAAAAGGGGAACCTATGCTTTGTGGCTTTACAGATTCATATATGGAAGGAGATATTGATTTGAGGAAGTCTACTTTAGGCTATTTGATCACTTTTGAAGGGGGAGCTGTATCTTGACAGTCTAGGTTGCAAAGATGTGTTGATTTATCTACCATAGAGTCAGAGTTTATTGTAGCTACTTAGGAATGCAAAGAATTGTTGTGGATGAAAACGTTTATTCGAGAGCTCAATTTAAATCAGTATAGGAATGTTTTATTTTGTGATAGTCAGAGTTCTATTTGTGTGGGAAAGAATTCCACTTTTCATAGAAGGTTGAAACATATCGATGTTCGATATCATTGGATCTGCAACGTCCTTGATTCAAGATAGTTAGAGCTTGAGAATGTCCACACTGATGACAAGGGGTCAGACATATTGACCAAGAGTTTACCCAGAGGAATATATAATACTTTTCGATAGATTTCAAGGATGATGGTGATCCCCACTTTAGTCGGAGGTGGAGTTTGTTGGGTGCCTTCCTGGTTGGCGCACCGCGTAACGCCTCCTCAAATGGTTCCCACGTGGTTTCTCTTTTAATGTGATTTTTTAATGAAGGCCAAGACCATGTGAATTAATTCACGCTGTGACACTCTTTTGATGCGACAACATTATTTTACGCTGATTCTTTTTCCTATATAAGGTGGTATAGGCAAGGCATTTCAACATCACCGGCAGTAATAACACCAAGAGAAAATCTCATTTGGTGATTTCCTTTCTTCAATGATCATCTTTACTGCTCTCCATCTTTTAATCCACACTTTTATTGTTGAGTATTACTTTTGATATCCCTTCCATTTTTTGGGAGTCTCTACCATGTACCTCTTGATTTTAGTGGATCCCTCTTTCTGGACTAGGTTTTGTGGTTTTTCCCTTTCGGGTTTTCTATGTAAAAATTTTCAGTGTCAACTTTATTTTCTGCACACTTAATTTAAAGTAACTGCACATCTGTTTTATTTGGGGGAAAATATTTTATTTCTGCTACACGTTCACTTTTCAATTGTTTGCGTATTTGTCACTTTCCTATCTTTACCAACACTGGTATGGATGAGGAGCCTATAAAACCGAATCTATTGCCTACTATAGACACTTTGTAAATTGTGCATTCTATTCCGATGTGGATGGATGCAATATTCAAGGGAATTGATATTATTAGTTATTATTCTACAGCACTGGCGAACATGGAAGTGGGTTTTAAAGAAGGTAATGACCGTTTCTGGGTTGGATCCATTTTTCATTCCTTCTTTTCACCCCCATGACATTATAATTCATTCTTCTATTCCTTAAATGCGGGGGGAAAGTTCTTACCACTTACAAATTGCAGGTGGTAGCATGAAACCTCTCATCGTAGGAGGAATTTTCATCCTCTCCCATGGATTGATTGATGCGAGGTATGCTACCAGTTATATTGTCTAAAAAGGTTACTTCACACCACAGTCATGTATGTTGATGTTTGGTGGTCCCACATGATTCATTCCATAACTGACATGTTCTTTCACTTTCTATTTTTGTTCCTTCACCTTGAAATTATGAGGCTTTGGTTCCTATCCCTTCAAGAGTCCCTCTAATTGTGTATACCAATGTTGTGGCTTGTTCTATTTCATTTTCATCAATGACTTTCGGCATATACCTACCCTTGAGTTATCTTGTTCTAGAATATTTTCTAATTATTATGGTAGTCTTGGATCACGACCCTTGGTCCGCAAAATTGATTCAATCAATGTGGCGGAAGATGTGGAGATAGATTTGGATCTTAGTGTCGAAATCTCTATTAGATGGGTTGAAGGACCAAATAGGTCATATTTGATTCATGTTTCATGACCTTGGATATGAAGGATTTGATTAATGTGAACTTAATTCTTGGGTGAAGTAGGTAATATATATATGTGAACGTAAAAGGGAACATGAATTGAGGACAGAAGCTGTTGAGGCTTCCTCTTTGATTTTAACAACATAGGAGTGAATTTTTGGATAAAGATACTTGATGAGTGATGGAGTATGCTTCTCATCAGGATGCAATTAAGGCTTGGGAGGTTCATATTGGTCATCTCTAGTCTGATATTGGTTGTCTTCAAACATAGTTTTCCTGGTTTTGGCATGTGCTCCAGTAATGAGAAAAGAACATGTTGGAACAGCAAGGGATTTTGTATGAGACATAGAAAGCTAGGTTGGATGCTTTTTCCAGAGTAGAGGAGTTGCAGCGCACTGTATAGGTGAAGACTGAGTTTCTTGATTAGATGTGTCAAGTTGTAGCTCTACTGGACCAAAGACTTACTGATCTCAAAGACCCATTAGACTAGATGTTATGAAGGAAGTAGAATTTTACAATTTTATTTTGATATATAAGAGAGTCACTAGTGCGTGACGATCCCCCCTTTTATGTGGATTTTACTAACCAAGTTGTTAGTCTTCATATGAAATCGCTCATCTTTTTCCATTATTTGTGATGTGCATTACATTTATTCATTTTGATACTTCATAAATTTATGATGATTTACATTATTTTATTTATATTGAATGAGCATGGATGCTAGGAATATAAAGAGATCATCAAAGAAGGATATATGTTATGAATTGCAGGTGTTATGCATATATATGGAGAGTCACTTGAGCCTGATAGGTCCATATAACAAGCCTCAGAAAAACTATCACATTCTTTAGTTTAGGGTCTTTTAGCACAGAACATATATTTATTTAATTTACGGTCTTTTATCTCGGACCATCTATTGGATATGGGGACAACATTCCATAAATGACTCAAAATATTATGGGGTGATGAGTTATGCTATGATACTGATAGGGATCATGAGGATAGGAGTTCCAAGGGTTATGATTAGTTTTTGGGGTGAACATGATTAAGGGAAAAATACTAGGGAAGATATTCCCATCAGGATAGTTGGAATGTGGGTGGGATTAATCACAACATGGAAGCTTTATATGAAAGATATGGAATGGGGAAGACATTCCAAGTATGTTCCTGGACACTATGGGATTGTCAGGTTCCACCACGGTGTCATTTAGGCTCAAAAGTCTTTGGAGTCCCTTTATTCTAGGCCAAGATATCCCATGTTGATGGGTCTAATCTCTTATAAATCGGTAGAAGGGTCGGGTGGATAGATCTATTTTCCTTTCCATGGGCTATGAGATATTTATAAAGGCTAAAACATTGAGATGATGAAGTTGGGTGTGGAGGGAAGGCTATCCATGAAGGGTTCCATAAACCTATGGAAACATAGATCTTAATTGAAAAACCCAAGCCCTGTGCCTTTTGGTTTCAAATTCTGAGGTGTGATCCATCAAAAGGATCAAGAATGAAGGTTTGCATCCCAATTTAGATAATGGGTACAAAACATGGTGATGCAATAATGAGGATATCATACCTTCTTGGATATTCTATAATGTGGACCATAAATCATATTACAAAGGGCTCAGGTCACGAGGAAGGTATGGGATAGTCATTCAAGGGGTAACCTATAACACAATGGGGTTCTGGGTTCTACATTGGTGACATTAGGATCAAAAAATCAGAAATCCCTTCATGTCGGGGCAAGATATATTTGGTTGGTGGGTTTGAGCCCTCTCATCAATATCATGTCTTAGTGGAGAACTCTATTTTCCTCTTTAGAGGAAATAAAAGGTTTGTGATGACCAGAGATGCTTCATATTATGAAGTGGGGTATATGGAAAATGTAATATCCAAGTAGTGTTTGAGAACCCTAAAATTTGTGCCACCACCTGTCAAACATATTCTAATGGTGTGAAGATGTGAAGAATCATTTCTATTTTTTTTGGACTAGGGGGTCCAGTGATAAAAACTTGGATTTTAATAGGGATATATAGTATACCCTATTAACTTTATGCCTCATTCACTTTTTCCTATATATTTTTCCCTAAACTATTGAGATGAAGAGTTTAGCGGGTGATTACTTGAAATTTTTTTAGGTCACCCTTTACAAGTTTTTGGCAAGACGAGTTTTGTGTATCTTTCATTAGTAGATTAAGGTCTTGATTTTTGGACCATTATGTTATACAGTTTAAGGTTGTACAAATTTGATAAAATTGTGAGCAGTTAAAGTTCATTCCACTTATACCTAGTATGGGGGATGATACACAAGAGGCCTATTAGGAAACCTGGGTCAAGTGTACTCCAACATCCTTCCGAGTGGGCAGTGGAGAAGTTGTAAATAATGGATCAAGGTTCTTAGGTCATGATTGATGATATGAAATAGTTATACAGAGAGAATTTCAGACCCACTAGGGTTTTGAGTGTTGTAGTAATGATACTAGGGCTCACGAGAATTGGAATTTCAGTCTTTAGAGTGACGTACCTGGTTGAAGACCATAAGCATATACACAGGAGTCGTGGGGATTCACGCATAGTCAATACAATGGTCCTTTAAGTTATATATCCTTTCCAAGTTCAATGGAAGGTTGATGGTGTTCTGATACACTCATGTCATAAAGTGTGGGTCATGGGTTGAGGTGCTTAGAAATATGATGGAGGTACTCAATTCTCTGGTTGGACAGGGTAAGGCTCTTGTGGTCCTTTGATAAGGAAGGGTTATGAATGATGACATGCACATTTTATTGTCATGTATTTGGATGTTATTCAATGTAGTTTAACATCTGTTTGTGAGGACTTATAAAGTTTAACGTCATTCAGTAAGGATGAGGGTGGACCGATATGAACAAATATGAATGTATGAGGCTCGTGAATTATTGGGCTTGAACCCCTGGGGGTTTCCTATATACCACAGCTAGTTGGGAATCAATGTCCACATATTTAAAAAAATAACCATGCATTTTAATTTCATTCAGGGAGGATGAAGGAAGAACTAACGTGAATGAGGTCCAAAGAGACCCACAACATGCCATGAATCCCTAACGGGGCTCAAGCCAAGAGGCCTAAAAGAAGGAATTTTTTATTTACCTAGGGATGGACCCAAAGAATAAATTCACAGGCATTCTTAATAATCCCATAAGGATGGTAATAAAGCCATATATAGTTCTAGAGAGACTGTGTAGTTCAATGTCATGCAGAGAGGACTTGACTTCATAGTTTATTATCATGTGCGAGACATTCCATCCAGTTTAACATCATGCACAAGAATGAAGGTCACCCAATGTAAATAGAAGATAATCATATGGCTAGGCCTAGAAGCAAGGGTTCGTGTGTCACTACATATGTCATTGAAAATGAGAATCAGGCCTCAAGTAGGTCATCAAATGATGGCATGGTAGAAGATAGACACCAACAATGGAGTTCCTCTCAGATGAGGTCCAAAGGATCATATAGTTTCATTTTGTGTAGGGGACATCGACCATGCAGTTTTACATCATGTGGGGAGGACTCATAGAATCCCTTTTTATCTCCCTATATTTAGGAAGATAATGGGTTCATCCCATGCCTTCACACCCTTTTTTTGTGGGGTAACCCTTGTTGAAATTATGAAGCCCAAATGATCTATGCATGATGAGAGAAACAAGGAATGGTAAGGACCCCTCCCACTATTCAGAGGCATGGAGGATAGGATGGGAGTATTTTATATCATGTGGTGGATGGTCCAAGATATAGGATCAATATATGGCCCCATCTTTAAACATTACTTAATCTTGAGATAATTACACAATTAGATTTTAATTCACTTTAAGGATATTTTCTGGTTTAGAGATTTAGGGAATTAGGTCATAACTCATACATCACAACTTAAATATTACAAGTATACACTTCTACTCACTATCCATTTTTTCATAAAATGTAAACTTTTTTAAAAAAATATGGTTTGTTTCGTGTTTAAACATCATGACTTTTCCTTAATCACATCCTTGACTCTATTCTTCTATATGTCCTATGAAAAACATTTCAAAACTTGGGATGAGAATAAAATGATCAGTAAGGGAAACATAAATAAGGAAAAATTGGTATCCTTGTGAAAACATTTAAACCATGAATACATTATCATAAATTAATACTTTTCAACATTATGAAGTAGTAAATATACTTCGCTGAAAATAAGCTCATTGCTTACCATTTTTGTAACCAAAATATTACCTTAAATCCCAAAAAAAGAAACATATAACATATAAAGGTAACTAAGGAAAGAAACATACTTAAATGGAAAAATCATATGGTCAACTTCCACACATATCACTAAATGGAATAGGCATATGGCCTGCTTCAATGCCTAATGAATTATAGGTTATAATGTAACCACCCGTACTTGGTTTATCATGGAACCATCCATCATTGGTTTATCATGTAACCAACCCTATTTCGTTTATCACATAACCACCCATCAAATGTCCATGTACCATTATATAAACATAAAATGTAATAGATTTTAATTATCAACATTTCACTCATAAAACTTTATTTGTAATCACAAGAAATCATTTCAAGATATTGAAATAGTAAATCCACTTTCAAAACCATTTTCAATACCAAAATACCCGAAAAGGGGATAAGGGATTTCTTTTCCTTTTAAAAACATTAAGGATTGTATAGGAATCCAAATATCAAATAACGGTTAAGGAGGTGGAGGAATCGTTGTCACCACATATGTTAAAAACATTAATTTTTTCATTTAGTAAAACAAATTTTAGAAAAAAGGATTCCATTTAAATGAAGTTATAATTTAAAGGTTTTATTATACACTAAATAAAATAAGTAGGTGTATATTATCAAAATATGCCTCGATGAAAGAAGATTGAGACGAAGTCCCTTACCTGGAGTCTGACTCATCACATACAATATTTATTTTCCTGAATAAAAAAAATTATCTAATTTACACATTCTTGAGAACCTTTTTCATTTTTATTGTTCCTTTTATATCACTTATAACCATGTTATAAAAATTAAATTATTATTTAAGTTCATATAGGTCTTTTTGTCGATATTCGGTACTTGAGTCGAAAATGAACTTGTTTTGATTTAAATTATCTATGTGGTCAAACTTACATAATCTCTAGAATATTATTCATGATTTAAATATCATGTATATTCATAATATATGTATTTAGAATAGTCCTTAAAATTTGGAGATAATAAATGAAATACACCGTTCATGGAGATGGTAGGTCCTACGTACACATGAACGCTACTTTAATTTCATTATCGTATTAAAGGAATGAAAAGATAATAATAATTAGGTATACTATAATTCCACTATAATATATATGTTATATATGTTAAATATTTTAATTAACATCGTCCTTTATACTTTCCATGTATGGCATGAATGAGTCATATCACTTTGAGGGGGTGGTAGTCAACACATTCTCAAATCAAATTATCATACTTACACGTTATGGAAAGCATAAATATATGTTATAAATAAAAGTTTTAGAAGAATAGAGACAATATAAATATAATATATATCATATATAAATATATTTAAATCATAATGGACACCATGATATGTGGTATGATAAAATTTAACAATCATCATTTTGTGAGGCAGTAGTTCACCGTACATAGAAACAATATGTTCTATATCCATTAGATATGGTGTGTGTTAGTGTAGGTAGAAAACATAGAAATTAAAACCATAGTATAAATAGGACACTGTTTTTGTTATAAAATAATTGAATAAATAGAGGTCATGGGTTTGTATAAGGAAAATAAATTAAAGGATCTTGAGAGAAGATGTTACCTCTAAATCGGATAACTCCTTTTGATTTAAGCCAAACGACTTCCTTGAGTTTCCCTCTCCCAAAGTTAAGGATTCTAGGAGAAATTTAGGGATTTTAGGAGATTATTTTAGCATATTTTGGATGATCCAAGGGGTTTGAGAGGTGTTAGTAAGTGGGTAGAGGTGGTAGCCTTTTATGAGATAGATGAGGGACACTTTAGGAAATTATTGAAATATTATTTTATTATAAATTTATTTTATAATTAAAATAGCTCAAAAATAATATATTTCCAGTGTAAGATGATTATTGGTCTAAATACTCTCATCCAATAGGTTTTAGACATGTTAGTTTACAAATTTAACCTTATCTTTTGGATTTATTCCTCAGTTAAATAAATTAACTCTTACCTTGTCTTCTTGTATTTTTACACAATATGGTTAATGTAGTTACTATAAAATGCCAAGAAAACCGCAAGTGGATAATTAATGACGTTTTTAACATTATATAAGTTATTTGGATGAAAGTTATATTTTTATGACTATTATATCATTTAATAAAGTAATATATTTTTTAAAACCCCATTTATGTCAATTTTGACACTATTTAGTAATTGATTTTTATTAAAGTTATAAAAACTTGATTGATTAAAAAAACTACATTAACTCAAATATAACATTTCATAATAACAGATAATATTTGTGTATGTAATAATAACTTTCAAATTATATTTATTTTAATATTTATAATATCATTTATTTGAATCTTTTATTGATAAGGCAATCATTGCATCATCGTTGTATGATAAATAAATTTATTTATTCACTATATAAAAAGTATATATAAAATAACATTATATAGGAAATTTTTTTATATTTATAATGACTATTTATAGTCAAATATATCAATTATATAGCCCCATGTTAAAAAAATTTTAGTAAATAGATACAAGTTTATGTTATATTTCTCTTTACTTTAAATTAATTATTAGAACATGTCGTTATCACTCCCATGTGGATCCATGGGGTCCTCAAAATCGATCCAAGGATACTCATGGTCGTCTGTATCTCATAAAATAGTATTGAAACATGTGTTATAGTAGTTTTATATTATTATAATATTATTTATTACCCTTATTTACTCGATTTACCCTTTAACCATAGTAAATACAAATAATTACTGAACTTACTATTCATAATGTCCAAAATTAAAAGGGAAATATTTAAATAATATGGACCCTATAATTCAAAATTTGGAATCCATTTTTAAAAATTTGAAACATATAATCTAGAGTAATTAATTTAAATTTAATTCCTATTGTCAAAATGATAGAACGGGTTTTTAAAAAGTAATAACCATCAAAAGACTAACGTGTGTTTATATCTAATTTCAATATGAAAGTACGTCCAATGACCAAAATTGTATTAAATGATAAAAATTTAATCAAATTAAACTTTAAAACCAATTAAAAGGACAATCTATCTATATAAAAAAATTAGAATAAAATGCAGTTTTGAATTTAAATCTAGTATTTTTCACTATTCATTAAAAATTGAATTTTATCATAAAAATAACAAAAGTAAAACAAAGTAAATTTTTATGTCCTTCATATGAATAAG
Organism: Viscum album; assembly: GCA_963277665.1. Taxonomy (NCBI): domain Eukaryota; kingdom Viridiplantae; phylum Streptophyta; class Magnoliopsida; order Santalales; family Viscaceae; genus Viscum; species Viscum album. Next base: position 760,501,604 of record OY728119.1, on the reverse strand, counting down.
AAGTTTATTTTTTTTAGAAATAACTTATACAAGTGTAAAAAACTATATTTAAAATGGTTTTCCATCAAAAGGCGATAAAATGCATTTTTAGAAAAAACACTCATTTTATCCATAAAATTATATTTGGTATTATATCATCACTATAAAAAATGAGATGATTCTTAAACATTATATTTCATATATTAAATATATATTTCATTAATAAAATCCATCAATAGTGATTATATTATTTAATAGACTCACTTATATTAATTTAAATTGTTTTTCATAAAACCAATTCCTTTTAATTTAAAAGGGTTTTATTTTAATTTATAAATAATTTTTCAAAATGTATTGATTAAATAAATGTGTAAAAAATATTTTCATAAATCAATTAATATTATTCATTCCCTCCATTTTAACATCTAGGTTTTTAAGTAACATGATAATATTTATTTGTTCTCTTAAATTTGATGTGTCATATTATGTACACTATCAAACATATTTTATCCTTTTAAAAACTTGAGATGATATATTCCCCCTGGATATTTCATCCTATAAATTTGAATTTTCGGTTGGTAACTATGTCATGACTCTTTAAAATACATTTATTTCATTAACACATCAGAAAAAGGACTAATAAAAATTCCACTTTAAAAGAAAGGAATAGAAACACTAAGGTCACCTAAGACAACACATACTTGGATTCCATGTACAAAAAAATGGATATGGATGGAAAAATATTTGTCATGTTCTGGAGAAGAGTGATATAAAACATGACCAGGAAAAGATAGAAATCACAAAACCATAAATTTGTGATTGGTTAAAAGCTCATTGATTTCTTAGTAGGAAACGTAAACAGAAAATGTTTTTGTTTTAATATTTTTTTCATAATTTTGAGAAATTTATTTATGATCTTGGCTAGGAACATAAGGGAAAAAATTAATTTTCAAGTAGACTTTCATCCTTCAATCAATTTCCTCCACAAAATCATTTTTTTCTCCAAATGATGAGTTTTTAAGATGCTTTTTTCACACCTGAAGCACTATAATCCACTTATAAAAACCCATATAATTCACAAAAGGTTAAATATCTATTTATCCTACCTTTAAAAATTATCCAAAACCAAAAATTTTACTACAAGATCAGAAAATCCCCCAAAAATAATAATCCTTTATAAGGAGATGTACTAATTTTAATTCAAAAATTCAATAGTAATACCAAAGTTCAACAAAGACCATTCAACATAAAAATGTCCTTAAAATTTCTCAAAATAATCCAAACTAAGACTGAAACCCAAAATTTAGATGGATTTGATCACACATGCTTCCATGATAAATCTTAACATTTATCTCCAAATAACATCAACTACTCTTAAAGTCTCATACTGAAAAGTAATTAAACTAATCACATATTCTCCATGATAGGTTAAAAATTTCCAAAAATAACCCAAATTTCCATATGTCCATAATAAAAACATATATTATTTAAAAAAAACATTACTCCTCAAATTAATTCCAATAGTATTCTATTTTCCTTAGGCATATAGTGTTTTTAAAATAGAGAACATCTTCCAAAATAACATTTATCACTTAATCACTAAATCATTTTCCTATACTAAGGATATCTATTTGATAAAACATATGTTTTCAAAATAAATGTATTCTTAATCCATAAAATCATTTTACTAAATATAATAAGTCATACTAACCAGGGCCTTCATGTAGGCCAGTGGTAGGCGATAAATCCTAGTCTCACTTCAGTTGTGAGTTTGATTCCCACAGCTTTTTCCGACACAGTGGGTTGTCACATGGTCTATGTGTTTTCATTTTTAGAAAACTATATAATATTATAAAATTCCTAAAAATGTGATAAAATACTCAAAAATTACCATAACATTTTTTTACCAAAACTTTTATCTCATTCCTTTCATTTTTCATACCAAAAATAGTAATAAACCTTAATAATTTCAAAAACAACAGTTCATATGAACCCTAAAGGTTATCCATTACTTTTATTATTATATCCAAAAAATAGAAGATAATTATTCCTTGAATAAAATTTTTACATATCAAACTTTAGTGTTACACATACTAGAAAAAGTCTTCCAAAGTTACCCCATCATCAAAATAGCATTAATACATTTAAACATTTCATCATACTACAATATACCATAACTCTTAAATCCCTTACATGTAGACTTATTAATCATTATGTATTCTTCATGATACCCTAACCATAATTTTACATCTTATTCCTTAACAATTATTTCCTACAAAAACACATAAATCATGTCCTAAGACCTAATAATGTCAAAACATGAGCCAAGAAATAATCAATACCTTTCATAGGTCATTTTTAGTTTCCTCATCTTCAGTTGGAATGGAATTAGGTATTTATAAATATATATTTTTACACTACTTATGATCCATTTCCTGAACTTTTGTCATAGTAAACCTATTTTCATAATGACCATACTCTCCTCATTTGAAACATTCAATAGATAAATTAGAAAGAACTTCTTTCTCTTTCTTGTAGTCAACTGAATGCTTCCTTTTTCTTTGGTAGGTTATTGATTTATGACCTTCATTTCCACATTCTCAACATCTTCTCATCCCATTAAAATATTTTAATAATTGTTTCTTTCCACATCCTTGACACATATGTTGTTGAATATACATACCTTTATTATCATTACTTGAACTTCCATAGGGATTCATTTCCCGCATATATGATGTCTCAGAAAAATCATTGAGGTTCAAGTGGTAAATCATGACTCTAGATAGTTGGTTTAGAATAACCACATTATATATCATTGTATCTCCCATTTAATTTGGTTTCTAATTCAGAAAACCACCACAGTTTCCTTCACATCCATTATTACTTTGGTTATTTCTAAATCCATCCATTTACTAAAACCAAAAAGTTCATCATGAGTACATCAGTAAAATCATTATATAATATCTTATAAGGAGGTTAAACACAAAGATATACTTATTCATGTTATCTTAAACTCATTAAACTTATATAAATTAACTATGAATCATTCTAATATTCTAACCATTGTGGTTATATACAACTTGTTACTTATGCTTTAATAACACCCTAACCACTAAGTTATCTAAACCAACCTCTAATACCAACTATAATGACTTAGCCTTAAACATTACTTAATATTGAGATAAGTCAACAATTTAACATTAATTCACTTTGGGGGTATTTTCAGGTTTAGAGCATTAGATAACTAGGTCATAACTCATACATCACAACTTAAATATCACAAGTAGACACTTATACTCACTATCCAATTTTTTCATAAAACATAAAACTTTTAAAATTAAACGTGGTTCATTTCATGTTTAAACAATATGATTTTTAATTGATCCCATCCTTGACTCTATTCTTCCTTGAGTCCTGTAAAAAACATTTCAAAACTTTGTATGAGAATAAAAATTTCAGTAAGGGATACACAAAGAAGGAAAACTGTTATCCTTGTGAAAACATGTTAACCATAAATACTTTATCATAATGTAATACTTTTCCCTTTTATGATGTATTAAATATAATTCACTGAAAATAAGCTCATTTCTTACCCTTTTTGTAACCATAATATTAACTTAAATCTAATAGAAAGAAACAAAAAATATATAAAGGTAACTTGGTATGTAAACTTACGTAAATGGAATAACCATATGGTGGACTTCCACACATATCACTAAATGGAATATCCATACAGACGACTTCCATACCCAATGAATTGGAGGTTATAACATAACCACAAATACTCAGTTTATCTCATAACCACCCATCTTTGGATTATCACATAACCACCCATCTTTGGTTTATCACGTAACCACCCGTCAAATGTTCAAGTACCATTATATAATCATAACATGTAATAGATTACAATTTTCAACATTTCCCTCATAAAATTTCACCTAAAATCATAAGAAATTATTTCAATCTATTGAAATAGAAAATACACTTTCAAAAACATTTTCAATACCAAAACACCCAAAAAGGGAATAAAGGATTTCTTTTCCATTTAAAAAAATTAATTCTTATAGAGGAATATAAATATAAAATAATGGTTATTGCAGTAGAGGAGTCATTGTCGCCGCATACGTTAAAAAAGATCCTTTTTATCATTTAGAAAAACGATTCATAGAAAAAAAATATTCCCTTTGAATGAAATTAAAATTAAAAGGTGTTATTATACAGTGTATAAACAAAGGAGGTGTATATTATCAAAATAACCATCAATGAATAGAGATTGAGACGAAGTCTCTTACCTTGAGTTTGACTCGTCACGTATAATAATTATGTTTCTAGATAAAAATATTATGTAAATTTATATTTTCTTAAGAACCCTTTTCAATTTTATTATTCATTTTATATCACTTGTTTCCATGTTATAAAAATTATGTAATTATTTATATTCATATCGGTGGTTTTGTCGATATTCGGTACTTGAGTCAAAAATGAACTTCTTTTGATGTAAATTGTCCATATGGTAAAAATTAAATCATATACTTCATATTATTAATGATTTAAATATAATATATATTCATTATATTTGTATTTATAATAGTCCATAACATTTGGAGATAAGAAATGAAATTCACTATTCATGGAGACGGTAGGTCATACGTACGCATGAACGCTACTTTCATTTATTTTTCATATTAAAGGAATGAAAACTTAATGATACTATGGTATAATATAATTCAATTATAATATATATTTTTTATATGTTACATAAATTCATTACCTCCATCCTTTATATGTTCCATGTATGGCATGAATGAGTCATGTCACATTTAGGGGTTGTAGTCCACACTTCGTCAAATGAAATTATCGTATTTACACATTATAGAAAACATACAAGTATGTTATAAATAAAAATTACATAATAATAGAGAAAATATAAATATAATATATATCATAAGTAAATATAGTGCCATTGTATTGGCCACCATGATAGGTGGAAGGAGAAAATTGAACAATCATCATTTCTTGAGGCAGTAGTTCATTGTACACAGAAACAATATGTTCTATATCCATTTGTTGAAGGTGTGTGTAAGTGTAGGTAGTAAAATTATAATAAAAACATCCTAGTATATTTATGATACTTTTTTTTATAAATTAATGGAATAAATATAGTTTATGTGGATGGATAAGGAAATCAAATGAAATGATCTTGAGAGATAGTGTTGCCTCTAAATCCTGTAACTCCTTTTGATTTGAGCCAAAATGATTCCTTGATTTTACTTCTTCTATAGTTAAGGATTATAAGATGATTTTAGGGATGTTTAGAGATTATTTTAGTAGAATTTTTAAAATCCAAGGTTCTTGAGAGATGTGATTAAGTGGGTAGAAGTGGTGGTCATTTATATGAGGGAGGAAGTGCACTTTAGAAAAGGCATGAAATATTATTTTATTATAAATTTATTTTCTAATTAAAATATATAAAAAGTAATATATTTAAAATATAATATGTGTATGGGTATAAATACTCTCAATAAATAGCCTTTAGTCATGTTTAGGTCACAAATGTAACCTTATCTTTTGGTATTAATCCTTAGTTGAGTAAATTAACTCTTACCATGTCTTCTTGTATGTTTACACTATATGGTTAATATAATGACTATAAAAATATAAGAGAACATAAATTGGATAATTAATGAAATTTTTATAATTATCTAAGTCATTTTACTGAATATTATATTTTTATGACTATTATAACATTTAATAATGTAGTATTTGTTTTAAAAACTCATTTATGTCAATTTTGACACTATTTAGTAATTGATTTTTGTTAAAGATATAAAAACATGATTGATTCAAAAAAACTAAATTAACTCAAAAATTAAATTTCATAATCATCCATAAAATTTTTTTATGGAATCAAAACTTTCAAATTGAATTTATTTTAATATTTTATAATATCATTTATTTTAATTTTCCATTAATAAGGTAATCATTGGATCGTCGTTGTGTCATAAATAAATTTATCTTTTTAATGTCTAAAAATTATAAATAAAATACCATGATGTAGAAAATGTTTTTAGATTTTTAATGGATATTTATAGTCCAAGATATCTATTATAAAACCATATATTAAATTTGTTTTATTAAATAGATATATGTTTATGTTATATTTCTCTTTACTTTAAATTAATTATTATAAAATGTCATTATCACACCCAAGTGGATCTATGGAGTCCTAAAATCAACTCATGGATGATCATGGCCAATAATATCTCATCCAATAGGATTTGGACACATGTTATGGTAGTTTTATATGATTATAATATTATGTTTTTCCCTTATTTAAATTTTTTACCCTTTAACCATGGTAAATAAAAATATTTACTAAAGTTACTATTCATAATGTCCAAAAATAAAAGAGAAATATTTACATAATTTGGACCCTCTGATTCCAAATATGGAATAATTTATTAAAAATTTGAATCGCATATGTTTCATTAATCAGTTCAAATTTATTTCCAATTGTCAAAATGTTGAAACGGGGTTTTAAAAAGTAATAAACATCAAAAGATTGATGTGCCTTTATATCTAATTTTAATGTGAAATAAATTACAATGACTAAAATTGGATTAAATTATAGAAAAATAATCTAATTAAACTTTAAAACCAATTAAAAGGACAATCTAACTATAAAAAAATTAGATGAAAAGATAGTTTTGAATTAAAATCAAGTATTTTTCACTATTCATTAAAAATGAATTTTATCCTAAAAATAAAAAAATTAATACCAAAGTAAATTTTGAGTGCCCAATTATATATAAGAAGTTTATTTGTTTAAAAATGAACTTATAAAATTTTAAAAACTATATTTAAAATAGGTTCACCATTAGATGGTTGTAAAACTATATTTTTAGAAAAATAGTTATTTTATCTGTAAAATTGAATTTGGTCTTATATAATCTCTAGAAAACATATAAAATTAATTTTAAACAATACTAGTAATATATTACATTTATATTTCATTAATAAAATACATCAAGAGAATTTTCTTTTTTTATAAACTCACTTATTTGAATTTAAATAGTTTTTCAGAAAAAACATTTCCTTTTAATTAAAAAGGTTTTTATATTCATTTATAAATAATTTTTCACAAAAGTACTAATTAAATACATGGGTAAAAAAATTCATAAATCAATTAATACAATTCATTCCCTCCATTTTGACATTTTTCTTCTTAGGTAACATATTAATATTTAGTTGTTCACTAAAATTCAGTGAGGCATATTATGTATGCTATCGAACATAATGTATCCTTTTAAAAACTCAAGATGTTAAAATCAAGGAATCCTGAAATATCTAATTGAGAATGAGAAGCATGTTGTGTGTTGCTCTAGAGAGACCATATATTTTAACGTCATGCAATGAGGTCTTATCTACACAGTTTATTATTGTGTAAGATACATTCCATGTAGTGTAACATTTTGTGGGAAGGATTAGTACTAGACATACACCAATGTGGATTCCCTATTGCCAGCGATTATACAAAGTATTTCCTAAGAAATATTATAATGGTGGGTGGTGTGAAATGCTCCTTATCCATGGTGACCAGAGAATATACTCCATTATGATAGAACTTTTGTATGACATAGGGTCGACCCCCCCCCCCCACTTGGGCTCAAACTTTGAGGGATTAATCCCTGGAATCATCAGGGTTCTGAGAGATAGCACCAATTTTTCTTGGAGGAACGAAGAAAGAAAAACATTTTTATTGAATTCCCTTGCTATTTGTTTCTGGTAGACTTCCAGGTTATATAGTGTGAAAAACTTCTCATCTAGCCTCTCCAACCCATAATTCTATTTTTAGATTGTTTATCATATGAGAGTTGACTGGAAATGGATATTCGGAGTGATGTAAGCTAGACCTTTATGGGTATCACCGCATCGGTCCCATACTGCAATGATTTTGGTGTTTCTTGTGTAGTTGCATGCATGGTGGTAAAGTAGGCCCATAAATCATGTAGGAGTTTGTCTGGCCAGGACTTCTTATCCTTGTTCACCATATTATATAGTATATTAAATAGAGTCCTATTAAAGGCCTCTATCTTTCCATTTTTCACTGCATGATTGTGTGATGAGTGATTGGATTCATTGTTATACTCCTAATATAACTTCTTCAACTCAAGATAATAGAATTTGGTATCGATTTATATCAATATTGTGTGAGGGAATCCAATCCTGGTGATGATGTGGGACTTTAAAAATTCTATTATATTCTTCAACCTAACTTCCTTGAGGGGTATCACCTCAGCTCCAATGTAGAATAAGTTGGTAGCAATAAGTATGTTTTGAACTACTTAGTTGTGGACAAGGGATATGGACCCACAAAATCCATCCTCCAAACAGAGAATGGCTAGGAGTATTTAGCTTTGTGTATTAATTATGGGTGCTGACGGATGAATATTGCATGAATCTGGCATGCATGACATTTTCTAGTGAATTCCACAATTTCTTGTATCATGGTTTTCTAGTAATAGCCCAACCTTCTGATCTGGTGGGAAATCCTGGTTCTAGATTGGTGTGCATTTTAGGATCCCACACAATCTTTTTCCATGACAGTTAGACTTTATCCTTATACTATGCATCTATGGAGAATATCATTGAAGCCACACTTGTATATGCTTTTATGGTCATTTGAAATATCCAACAAGGAGATGTTTTCCACTCAGTGTCAGTTATGTTATTTTATAACTCTATTCATTGGGATAGTCCAATCCCAAAGATAGATTATTATGGGATTCATCCATCCACAGGTGTTCAGTGGTTCATCACGCTCTGGGGTGGTGCTGATCTGATTGATTTTATTAATATCACACACGATGATCAATGTGACCATTCTTCGATGTGTTATATAGAAGGTTTCTTCCTCTTGATTAGTGTTTACCAAGACGGATGTTGCATTGTATAGTTCATCGGCATGAGTAATCTGTGATCGAGGTATATAATGAAATGTGGACTCAAAGGGGAATTCCACCATTAGTCCCCTAACATATCCATTTATAGGGGCTAGTTATTCATTTTTAATTCCATATTCTTCTTTGATCTAATTCATCACCAGATACAAATCCCATTTTATGTTCAGGTAGGCTATGTGAAACTTTAACACTAGTTCCAACCTAGTGATGAGGGCTTAGTACTCAGCCTCATTGTTCTTGAAGCCTTCAAATAGTGAAAAAGAATAGGGTAGAACTACTTTATCTGGGGAAACAAATATGCCCCCTAGTCCAACTCGGTTGAGTTTTAGTTTCTTCCTATTTATGCCGATAGGACTCCAAGAGTTGCAATAAAAATATATCTCCAATGTCCAGGGAGTGTCATGGGCTTAGAAACCCTCTTCATTAGGGATCTTGGTGTCCTCTGATGCATTTTATGGAGCAAGATGGTCATGAGGAAGTCATCTAGGGATTTCCCTTTTATTGACTTCTAGAATACGAACTGTATGTCATATTTCTGCAAGATGACTTCCCACCAAGACAAACACCTGATCAAAAAATGTCATCTAAGGATGTACTTGAGTGGGTCGATATGAGAGACCAAGGGGATCTCATGGTGTTGGAAGTAATGCCTCAACTTTTGAATTGTGAAGATAAGAAAAAGGAGGCTCTTTTAGACATAATAATATCTTGTCTCGACACGTAACATTGTCTGAATGAGGTAGTAGAGACTATTATCACTCCCTGTATCATTGTTTTGAGTGAGGAGGGCACCTAGTGAGAATTTCATGAAGACCAAATATTAGATGAGTGGTCTCCCCTCCACCAGATGCATAAACACAGGTGGGTGAAACAGATACCTCATGATATTCTCAATGGATTTATTGAAATATCCATCCCATTAAGAGGAGACTTCTATATCAGCCTCGTGAAGGGGAGGGATTTGCTAGCCAAGTTGGCTAAAAATCACTGAATGTAGGTGAGTTTTCCTTGGATACACCTCAATTATTTTAGGTTAACAGGTGGTGAAATTTTTATGATAGAACTGGTGTTCTCTAGGTCAAAATCGATTCCATATTGGCATACCATAAATCTATGAAACATGCCTGATGTTACCCCAAAAGTAAAATTAAGAGGATTCATCTTCAGACTATGCTGTCGTAATTTTTTGAATATTTCTCAGAGATCCTCGATGTGATCACATAGCTGTAGAGATTTTATGACCATGTCATCAACATAACACATGTCTATCATCCCTAAGAATGGCCTAAAGATGTGATTCATGGCATGTTGATATGTGGTGCGGGTTTTCTTTATTCTGAATGGCATGAACTAGTATAAAAAGATCCCCAGGGGTACCCTGAAGGTAGTGGCCACTTCATCCTTGAGGAAATTATGATCTAATTATACACGAAGAATCCATCCATGATGAAAATGTCTTGGAATCCAATATTTGTGTCGATCAGGTGTTCTGTGATTGGCAATAGAAAATAATTCTTTGGGAAATTCCAACTAAGGTCTATGAAATCAATGTAGACCCTGATCTTCCCATTATTTTTCTTTATGGGGATGATATTAGAAAGAAATTTGGGGTATTGAACATCTTGGATAAAGTTTTATTTTCTCAACTTTTTGACCTCTACCTCTATATTTGTGGCATGGGAGGGTTACATTCTTCTGGATGCCTTGATTAAGCCTTGATGATCTTCGGGTAGTCCGAGATGGTGTGCAACTATATCTGTATTCAATCTAGGAATCTCTATATAGTTCTAGGAAAACACATATCGGTTCTTCTTTAGGAATGCAATGTACATATCCTTCTCTTTTGGAGGCATGGTGGTGCTAATCAAAGTAGGTCATGGATCTTCTTATGTCTCTAGGTTTATCATATGAAGCTGACTATGGTGGTGGAAATGCCTTCCTTGAATGCTGGAGGAGTATTTCTAAGATCATCTGCATCCTCTTCTATTCATGAGTCCATGGGGATTACTCTAGGTGAGAATGGAAGTTTGGGGGATTTTCTTTCACTATTAAGGTTAGGGAGATTATCAGGAGAAATTTCATCATCTCTTATCATCTTTGTTACAGTAGAGAGATGATGAGGTTGATATTGCTAAGGACGGGAGAGGGTTGGACCTCTAGGAATCAGACCACTATTTTGACCATGTTTATGTGTAGTGGTTATTCCTCACCAAGAATTATCAAGGGATCTACAGGGATGTCCCCAAGAAATTGGAGCTGAAAACCTATATAACATCATCTACTGTTGTCTATTTTCCTCCCTTCTTGTAGATGTATGCTTCAGCATATATGGCTCCGCCTGTTTTGAAGGGTGAATTGTCACTATGGACTATTTCTACCTTTCCATTGATGGGATACTTTATACATTGATGAATGTTGATGGGACTACTGAGTGTCTATGGATCCAGGGCCCTACAATAAAGACGTTGTATGCAGTGTCTTTTCAGATAACCATGAACTCAGCATTAGATGTGAGCTCCCCAAGTTGGGATTCTAGGTTAATATTTTTGAGGGGTCTTTTCTCATGCTTATCATACGCCTAGATGGTCAAATTTATAGGGCACAGGCTGCTATACCACAATCCTCAGAGGGGTCATGCTAGGATTAGATTTATCCAGGATCTATTATCTATCAAAACCCTTAATAAGTTGACATTATTATGCATTCCTGAGATGTAGAAGGGTATGATGTGTCACTTGATGTCCTCTTATTTATCTTGGTCACTGAATTAAATGGTGATATGACATCCAAAGGAAAAGGTTTCCATTCGATAGACCTCAGCTACAATAACTTCTATCTAAAATTATTGTGGGCTTTGGAGGGCTTCAACAAGTGCCTCCCTGAGTTCTTTGGAAAGAGGAAGCACATCAAAGATTGAGAGCTTGGATAGGACCATGTCTAGTTATTTTATAACATCATAATTCTATGCCAGAGGTCTCCACCTCTCGGTATGGGGCTTCTCCTGGGCATGAAGCTAAGAACCCAGTGCAGCTGAGTTTGAAGGACTATAGGCCTACGTGGAGGTCGAGGGCATATTTGCTGCTAGTGTAATAGGTTGTGTTGACCCTTTCTATGGCTTGGGTTGATCAGGTTGAACCCCTACTAAATGGTCATGAAAGAAAATTGGGTGTGAGAGGCTACTAGAGGGCTATGAGGAACCTTTACCCCTCCTTCAAGCCTACTAGAGCACTTTCCCACAAGTCTCGGCTGCATATGAGTCCTTTGTGTGGATATGACCAGGATACTCACTCTAAACATATATGTGTTGTCTCGTGTATCCTTGGCTTTGGTGCATACGGCCTCCCATTCCCCTATTATATTTGGGAAAAGAATATTTGGGAGATAAATAATCATCATAGAAGGGGTTTGTCAAGTGTGTTGTGTTGATAGAACCGAATATGAGTTCTTTTCCTGATGAGGATTCCATTTGGTGGGATAGTTCCCATGCTATCGATGTTGCAAGGAAGAAATATGTGAGAGTTATAGCCTAGTTTAGAGAAAAATATGACTCTTCCTCCTCTGTTTCTTACTACTTTCGGTGGTCATGTCTGCCCTTAAGAGGCATATCAAACTTCTCCTTTTTGGGTGGTGGATCTAATTTGAGTTTATGAAACTACACCTTGAGGGAACCATGGGAACAATCAAATATTTTATGATTCATCCATTTTTTGAACTTTTGTGCTTTCTTGGTAGGAATTTACTTCAATATTTCCTCTTCATATGATCAGTAAATGGTTATTTAAGACAGTTTTTATGGATAATAATCTAATGTCACCTGTATATAGTCAATCATACCATGAAGGAAGACCTTAAAGATGAAACGTTTGTGGATATTATGACCCAGCCTTCTATGGAAATGTAATTAGTTGGGATGGTTGGTGAGATTGAATTCATCGGGCTTCCTAGGCTATGGAAGGGTGAGTAGTTTGTTTTCCATGGATGCCAAGAAGTAGCCTAGGACTTTCTCATTTTGTAAGGAGTACACCTTATTCATCTAATGCTAGAATCCTATGTGGACCTGGTTTCTTTGTGCTTCTGGGTGGGGGAGATTCTTTGGTTTTCACCAGTCAGTAGGGGGTTCTGAGCGGTTTGGAGCATGCTTGGGTGCTTGTACCATTGCGGGATTGGGGTGATAGATACAACTTCTTTTTTTATGACTTTTTTCCTTCCACTGCGGGCATGAGCCGAGACTTAGATTGGGTTCGTTGGATAGATTTTTTAAGATGCTGTGTTATTTCAGTGGATTCATGGTATCCACATAGATATTTCATGGGGATTAGGGGTGTCTGAAACTCAACCTTGATATTTTCATCACAGAGTTCCAGTAGTCGTTCCTATGAGAGAGGGATGTTGATCGAATAATTAAGACCCTTCCACCTTGCTATGAAGTCAGACACCCTCTCATTATAATGCTTCTTCCAGTTCAGCAGGTCGATGATCATCATCTTACTCATTGATGAACTGAATTGGTAAAAGAACCAATGGTGAAGGTCTTCCCATCCAATGATAGACCATGTGGGAATACATCTATACTAGATGAAGGTTTCCTTGTCAATGTTTATATGAAACACTTCATTTTGGTCACCTCCTGATGATCCTAGTGGTCCATTATCATCCCACATAGAGACACATAGTGTGAGATGTTTCTCAAGATCCCCTACACAGTTAAAGGTAGATAATGTTGGATTAAGAAAATTGGGTGGAGGCAGGGTATCATCTACCCATTCGGGGTATGGATTCTTCTCAAGTTTCACTAGTGCATGTCATCTTTCCATGTTTTCCATCCAAGTATCTAGGGATTCAATGGTAGTGAGCATCTCTGGGGGCACTTCCATCTGAGTCACTTCTTGTCTGTAAGGAGTGGGTGGGGGATGATGAAGTGGTCCCACTTTTATCTATCACTAATCATGTAAATTTCCTATGACTGAGGAGTTACCCTTGAAAGGGAGAGGCTAGCACCACAACGGAGGGATGTCCAAATCATTTCTGACTTCCTTAATTATGTGGATGGGTTTTCTAGACCCAGATCTATTTTGATATATAGATGCTACTCTGGCTGGGGTGTCATCTATAAGAGGAGGAATATATGCCTCTAGCTGAAGATGATACCCAGTAGGAATATCTCCCCTGATTATCTCCTCACTGAGCTTTCGAATAAATCATATCTCACTCACATATTGTGACAATTTCTCTTCTGAAGATGGAAACTTAGACATGGTCACTTATTTTCCTTTATAATTAGAGGTTTTCCTCCGAAGAGGTGGCAACTCATTATTCGTTGGTTCCAAATTCTAGAGCCTTCTTTGATTCTGGGTGTGTGCACCCTCATTTGGTGCGTCTAAATCACCCTCCTCTTAGGGTATGTCTTCCCTATTATGATCCTATGCATCTTTATATTGATTTATTTCTACCATGTTAACAGTGATAGTGTTCATAGAATTATATCGAACAATGGTGGTTGTTCCATTTCATTCCACATGGAAGCCATCTCTTCAAAGATTTTATTAGGGTTCGTACTCAAACCCTTGGCCTTATTGATCCATTTTGGATTACGGACCCAGTGGGGACTGATTGCTTTCATCATACACTCGAATCATATTGGTTTATGAATGGTGAAATTTAGGTAATTTCTATTAAGAATTGTTGAATTTGAACCATACAATAGAGTTTTGTATTGAAATGGGTGGAACTAGTGGGATGCCAACTATTGATATTTTCCTCCCAACCTGGATAACACCGATTCCTTTTGTGGTGGTGATGATGGTAAAATTTCCCCCATGCCCTATGGGTTGGGGTTTATTTGGAATTTTTGTGGATGTCCCCCATGTCCTTTTAGGGGATGGTGAATTTGGAGATGGCGATTGAGATATAAAGTCCCCCATCCCTATGGGTTGGGGTTTGCATGCAGCTATTGTAAACACATCTAGAATTTTCTCAGGGGATGATTAACTGAGATGTGGGGGAAATGGAAAATATTCTCCTATACCATGGGTCCAAGTCCACTACTATATGTCTTCCATAGTAGTTTATACTATATACTTTTTGATGTGTCGTAGCTATGCTTGTGTGAGATCTTGGTGAAATGGAAGCCCATGATGAGGATCTTCCTTGCAGGTAGTTGTTCGGGTGATCGAAAGTTTTCTCTCCATGTCTATAACTTCCTCCTATTATCATGAGGGGTCCAATTTAAAGTATTTTTGGATATCTTCTCTCCCCATATGTGATGTCTAAGAATTGTTGGAGTGGGGGCATTCTGTTTTGCGCCCAACTAGCTCGATCATTCTCTAGTCCTCTGACTTCACCGGAGGTTTTAAAATTTTAGGATTCCATATTCAAGGTGCTCTATTATTCCATGGGAGTGGAGAAGTTTAATGATCCATATTTTCCCCATCCTTGAATTTGGATATCTTATGTGGATTCAGATATCAGGTTCCAAAGTTTCATGATGCAATGGTAGCAAGCATGTTGAAAATTTAAATCGTTCTTTTTCAGTTTTGGATCCCGGTCCATGGAGATAGCATCTAGGTCGAGCTAGAAACATAGTATCTTGATGTTATAGAGGGAAAAATCATATATTAGATAAGGTAGATACTAATCCTTCAGTCACTGATGAGTTTCCCACATGTTTTGGTTTTGATAAAGAATTCACTCATTTTTTAGCTAGTCGATGATCTCATAGCTAGAAGTAGTGAGGGGACATAACATGATGGGGAGGTTGTTTCTGGATAACTCTCTATATATGTCAATTTCATCCTCTTCTTATTCATAAATAAATTCATCCATCCTGTTAGACCATATAATATGACTCCGATGGTCACCTTCCGATGGTGGTGGAGTTTTTTTGGAATCTGATGGGGAACTATATACAGTTTTTTTCTGACGTTTCAAGAACCACTATATATGAATGTGTTAGTGATTGGTTAACATCTATATATTAAGGTGTTTAGATAAATGTAGTACTACCTTTCCCATGGGAGATATCTTCGTGGGGTGGTTTACCATGGTGGATGTTAGGAGCAGAGTCCATGTGATCCATCTTCACATTACCATGAGGATGACTATCACGATAATGAACGTATCCTTCTTATGTTTTGATAAAAGAGTTAAAGAACCCTTATGTTGTTGAGAGTGTGTCTCGAATAACTTTATGTACATTGGCATTGAGGAGATTATGAATATAAGTCATGTTCTACATTTTGGTCAAAATATGTTTCTTGTCTTTGTGGTTGTGCAGGGATATGGGCCTGACGTATTGTAGTTTCCAGAATTTGCATATAACCGCCTGGTGTTGTGGGGATATGAGCCCACTTTTGAGGACTAGTCAAAATATATCAATGCACTACCTCATTATTGATAGGGATATGATCATGTCCTAAGGATTGTTCCACTCTCACTTGGTTATCCACAATTGGATCAAGAATATATACCTAGTTTTAATATGCATTCCCCGTCGGAATATGACAATGGACCTCCGAAATGGGATAAAGAATATGAGCCTCCACCTATATTCACTTGGAACTATGCCGGGGTATTCATTTGTTTTCATAAGAAGGAATATGTTCTTTTATTCTGTGCCCTACTAGAGTATGCAAGGCAGGTTCACTAATAAGAATATGGGCATGTCCTGAGGCTTGTTCCACTCTCACCTAGTTAGCCACTTACAAAACGGTGATATGGGCCCGATCCTATTCCTTCGAATCATGATATAGGAATTCTTCAATAGACATGTGTGATTTTCCTGAGGCATGTGCCACTCTCACTTGGTTGGACCCATTTGGAACGGGTTTATGAGACCGATCTGATATCACGCCCTCCGTCAAGATATAACGATAATCCTCCCAGGTAGGAGCAAGATTTCATGCTTGATCTGGTATAACCACTTCATCATGATGATCAGAGTGTTGAGTCATAATGGCTATAGAGATAGAAGTATGTTCTTATCCCTTAATCTACAATAGTGCTGGAATATGCCGGTGGATTTCATCAGCTATTTCTAAAATATATTGGCACTTTAGAAAAGTGTGTGCAAGAATATAAGCATGCACTTCCTCTATTTCTAAAACTTGTTGAAAAATGTATTCTATTGAACCAGGGATATGCGCCCACTTCTATCATCCATGTGCCATCAAGATATGCACATGGGATTCATGTATGGGAATAGTAGTATGATCATCCCACATGTTCATTCTAGAAATATCCCACATACTTGTTCAAGGAAAACATGGATATGACCTCGCTGTTACTCCCTGCTAGAGTATGTGGGTAGGAATTGTTGGTAGGAGTGGGGATATTTTCCCCCTCTTGGGTATCCAAGGTCTTCTTCCTTAAATGAGTCTTTATCGATAGATCACATGCATGGGTATTATAGATTTCTATCAATCAAAAGGTTCTCTCAGTAGGAATCTTATAGGCACCAAAATGATGATGTTAGTGACGACAGCTAGTAGGCACCCTCCTAAGTAGAGCCTAGACCATAGGAGATCCATATATAGCCTCCTGATCTACCTTCATCAGGTACATAAGGTGAAAGTTTTCATTCTCCAAGTATAGGATCCTAAAGTGATTGATTGTGATGATGGGGGCCACTGGCCTAGCTGCGATATTCATCAAGTGATGTGGACTCTATGGTTGCTGCACTTGTATAATATCACAAGAAACATCCATAGTTTGGATTGTGCCTTATCGATGGTACTCCAAAAAATCATTCTTTCAACATGTTGTTGGATCCATTGGGTATTCTAGGCCATTTTATGACATAAGGGGGTCGCGGTAGTGAATGAATTTCAAAAAAGAGTATTGTAACATGAAGACATTTTCTTAGATCGGGATTTTGAAAGCATGAAGACAACAAGGAACATGTTCAGTAGTCAGTTTCATTTCATATTCATGATAATAATCAAACACATATCCATGGTTAACAAAATTTTCATGTATTCCCTTTCTGTCCATTCTGGTCAAGTGGAATGATCAACATGAGTATAAACTTATAGGAATCCCAATTTATAGTGGTCTTACAACTTTTATTGTATATAAATTACCAAAAAAGTGGACCAAGATGTTCACATTGAGCCTATCAATGTTTTTCGCATGTGGGGGGAAAGAAACATGGATAAATGTAATTTAACTCGATCATTTTTTTATTTCGGAGATTCACGTCATGTTCAAAAAAAATTCTTTAGGATTTCATGTCATATAATGGGTTTTTCTTTTCACCTTACCATTTCACATTTCCCCAAAACTCTTAATGGTTCCCCCATCTGTAGCTAAGTACAAAAATACTTTCCAATGGTTGGAAATAATCTATGTTTTGAGGCCCATCAACTCTTAAAGAATCACATTGGTTGAGAGGATGTGAGGTCAGTATCATAGAACCCTTTTGGACAAATTTTTTACTACTCCAGAACTCTCTTATATATTTAATACATGTTCAAAAATATCTCCCTAATCCCGATATGGGACCAGTTTCCCTGAAAATGGATATTGATCAATTCACTTTTTTATCAATAGACTTGGATTCATATGTATGTATCGGATGTTCTCCACTATTTTCAGATAGTGGGAAATTGCTTATGTATTGAATTCTTATGACCAAGTTCTTCGAGATATGAACCCATGTGTGGAGGCAGTTGATATTCTGAGGATGGGATTGAGCCATTATGAGGTGTCCTATGTATCCTGATTATTGTATGAACCAAATCCACATAGTTTTATTGGATTTCGTAAATAAACACTAAGTATTCCCTCTTTATGATACCTAATGAGGTGCTCACTACATCCCCCTAACCCACGTGATCCATACTCATTGTGAGAAACATAAGGGAGTTCATGTTTATCATCATGGAA
This sequence comes from Viscum album, assembly GCA_963277665.1. Lineage (NCBI taxonomy): Eukaryota > Viridiplantae > Streptophyta > Magnoliopsida > Santalales > Viscaceae > Viscum > Viscum album. The sequence goes on along the minus strand of OY728119.1, from coordinate 760,482,780 downwards.
TGTGGACATGGGATTTACATATTGGGGAAGTCCTTGAGATATTTGATGTGTATCTTGAGACTTTAAGGATTCTTCTTACATATCTCAGTTTTATAGGGAATCAGAGTCCTCATAGTTCTTTAAGGTTGGGTCTTACACACTAAGGTTTTCCTATTTATGATTCCTAATGAGGTGGTTGTTGCATCCCGCTAAGCCCACGTGATCCATGCTCATTGTGATAAATTAGAGGGAGTGCATGATTAGACTCATGGAATCTGGATGTGTGATATGCATATTCGGGTAGTCCTTGAGATATTTGATATGGAGCTCAAGCCTTTAAGGATTCTTCCTATGTATCCTAATTATGGTGGGAATCAAATTCCTCATAGTTCTTTATGGATGGGTCATACACACTAAGGATTCCCTGCTTAATGTACCTTCATATCTAGAATGTATCACATGTTCCTGTTAGTATACCTTGGGATTCATCATGTGACCGGGCTCGACACATGTGGGGGTGTGACGAGAGCCATGGTGACATGCTCTAGGGGTGTTATATGTCTTGGTCGACACCTCGAGGAGTCATCTTGAATCCAGGTTGGCATGTCTAGATGTGTGCCTCATGTCTTTTCTCACATATATAGGATACTCTATGAGACCATGATGACATGTATAGAGGTTTCTCTTATCTCAGATGACTCGTTCAAGGGGGGAATCGAGAAAGTTGTGTCTTTATGTGCAGATTTATCAATGAGACTTAGTTGATGTGAGTAAGAACCATCATATGAGTCAGACGATGCATCCATAATTCATAGAAATACTAGGGTGACAAACCCTGGGGGTTTTTAGGATCTGGTTGGTGCTTACAGACAGATTGAAAGACATGCCCTGACATGTCTGGAGCGTTCTGCATGTCCTAAATGACATGATGAAGTGATTTCATGAGATCTAGATGGTGTGACTGAGTGATGTATCATGTCTTCTAATGGAACATGTGAAGCCCACAAAGTTATGTGATCATGACCTCCACTTGAGTATTGGACATTGAATCCTGTATTTTTCCCTGGTATTTGGAGTTACTTGGCTTGGTTCAGCATTAGTTTGTTTGGGTCACACATGATCTGGAAGACATGTGATGTGAACTTCACATGTCTCATCGGGAGTCCTTTACGTGATCTTTTATTGATCACAGGATGAAAATTATGCTTATCACATGACTACTCTGGTGGTCCATCAGTGTATTAACTATCCTAAAGTTGGCCGATCAAGTGATTGGATATGTATAGAAGCCAGAGATCTAATCACTGATGTGTGTAGCCTCTAACGCCCAGTCAATCAACCTATCCACCAACCGACTAGCCAACCAACACTTTTTCTGAGTTAGAGTAGAGAATTTATAGGCTCATCCATCCCATGTAATCACATGTTTTTGTGGGGAATCTACCGTTAGTTTATGGTGGAGTCGATGTGGGGTCTAGCGTTATGTAGTTTTTTGAGTCTCTACGGTGGACCGTGTTTTGGGAACCACTCGATATTCATCAATCATGGGAACATCCATCCTTTATCGGATCATTGCATATTATTGAAGTCTCGCACCTTGAATGGATTATGTTCCATTATGTTAACATTTCAAAGGGTCTGCACAAGATCCAATTTCCCATAAGAGGGCACTCGTAATTCCTTTGATGGCCTATATTTTGTTCTCATGGTATGTGCTAAGGGTGAACTGGATGTGTCACATTTCCTTCAGTTATCGTGAACCCTTCTCACCTCCCACTTTTTCATCTCTTAATTTTATGTGATGAAGTTTTGGAGTCATGCATGATTGTATGTATAGAACTAAGGGTATTTCCTCTATTTTTCGTCGATGAGTCGCGCAACTGATATGGGTCACATGGTGAATCTTGACTATTTCATGGAAAAAAATTGTATGTTCATCCATAGAGCACCATAGGGTTGCCTGTACATACGCTATGTCTTTCGTGCATTAAAAATTAAAACCCAGAGAGACCATGCATGGTGATGCGTTCATGACACTGAGGCCTTGCGGTGTCTCACGGGTCACCTGGGGCATTCATCACATGTCATTCAGTGACTGAGGACACCACTCACCTCCTCCCTTTTGATCCCATTTGTTTTATGTGAACAGGATTCAGAGGTACGCGAGTTTTCTTTGGTAATATCCATGTTTTAAATTGATTTTTGACTGATGTATCGTGTAAAAAATTTGGATTATATGAGAGTGTCATGTATTGTGGCCAAAACTATTCATTTGTCCTTATATCACTACAATATTTTCTAGCAGTTCTCATGTGATGCTACTGATGAGTCGAAGGGGCTCTGTGAGATGCACCATACAAGTTTTGGTGTGTCATGCGTCTTCAGGGTTGCATTGTATGTCCTCCATAGACCATGGAACCCTCTCACCTCCTCCTCTTTATCTCCATCATTCTTTGTGAAAAAAGTCTCGGAGGTCTCGTGAGATGGATTGTACATCATTTAGGGATTCTATTCTTCCCAATGATGCTTTTGTGTGTGATATTTGTGACTATTGGGGGTCTATTTCTTGGGATTTCTCTTCCCTTTATTTTTTGGAGATTTAAGATAGTTTTTCAGGAACATTCCAATGAAAAACTTGCTGCCTTAGGGGACGCTCATCTAGCATTCAACATTCGATCACTAGAAAGAAAGGAATCTTGCTGAGGAGGGTTTCATGGGTCCTACTGCGGGCTAGGAACCATGTATGGATACTTCACATGACCTTGAAGTGGTTACACAATTTTTAGCCTTTTAGGGGCTCCATAAGTCTTCATTCATTCTCTTCTCCCTTGATTTCATGTGAAATATAATACCCACTTTCAGGTATTTCTTCCATTGTGATTTTTTTTACCGGTACTCATTTGGAGAGTGTCAACAATTATACAAGGTTCACACAACCAATTTGGGTTCTATATTTATTCCCAAAATCAGTTATCCTCGTTCATGCACACACCCTCTCTAAAGAAACCATATCATTCAGAAAACCTTTGGTGCCACCTATGTCACGTTATACCATGGTAACATGATGGATAAAATCCATTTGGATGTTTTTATATGTTTTTTGTTGGAAATATGAAGATGGAGGCATTTGAAGATGTGTTATATTTGGAAGAAAAATACCACACTGCAGGTCTCGCTCCATCTCATTGATGATATGGAGTTTGAGAATATTATGTTGTATCTTATTAATCTAATTCATATAGTTTTTCTACATCATATCCAGATATACTATGGTGAAATACCTTGTTCATAAGGGTATATAACCCTCTACATAAGGGTACATAGACCATTCCCAATGTGCGTATGGGTATTTAGGAACATTACATATGGGTAAAATTAAATTTATAAGTATAACCTAGCATAATTGTTTTATTCCATTTGTGTTTATTTTGAGGTAAATATGACACATCTAGATCAACCATACCAAAAAGGCGCATTAGAGGAATTTGGGTTCCATGGGAATGTTTTAAGATTCCATCATATATAGATATGAATATGCCATACTGTATTTAAAATAGAAGTAGTATGTGTCATGTATTAACCTTTCACTATGGAATATTTTAAATTGAAGAGTATAGAACTTGTAATAATCAACCCTATAGAAGGACACAATGCAAAAATTTAACCATGACACAGTTAGTTCTTTGTGAAAATCAGTTAGAGGAGGTCATTCCAAAGATTTTGTGTGGGTTATTAGAGGAGTTACTACTCCAAGGGATGTGGATATAGTCAACTACTAAACTCTGTATTATAGTGTTTTTTACCATTCCATAGGTAGAACAAAGCAATTCATGGTTGCACCATAGTAAATGTTTTCATGATGTAGTTAGTGAAAAATGGTTAACACTATGTTTTAGCATATATAACTATGTTACAACTAGGTAGTTTCAATCTACTGGTAGTTTCATCTATATTCAAAAAAGTAGAGTTATTGTTTGAATCTCTTAGTTATAAATTTGAATTTAATGGTTCATGATGAGTCCAATAATTATAGGAGACACTTTTCACAATCCTAGAGAAAGGAGGGTTAATCATTTTCATTGTATTGAAATAAAATGTGTTAGATTCGAGATGTGCATGATAGAGAGGTAGAGAAAGTGAAATTTTTTGGCATAAAATTCTAGGTAGTGATTCCAGATTTCATCTAGTAGTTTTAAAGATAAATAAATTTTTCCCATGTGCCCCATTCTCACTATAAATTGACATTATTTTTTCTGAAGAAAAATACCATTAATTGTTTATGTTTGAATCAAAATTATTTGAATAATTGAAGGAATAAACATATAGATTAGTGAGTTCCTTGTTGAAGTATAATAGAGAGTTATCTAATTTTTCATGGTAGTGAACAAGGAGGGTTAGTGAGACCAATATAAATTGTACTTTATGTAAGGGTATTATAGTGAATTTAGTGCACCGGTAAATATATATTATTGTTCATTTGATGCATCCTGATTCAAGTGAGTCTTGTAAAATTATATTGTTTTATTAACTACTTTATTCCCTCATTGATATAAAACATTGAGGGAAATTTAAGTGTTCTTGAAGGTGAGAGAACATGATCTTCATAACATTTAATAATTGTTTTTACAAATTTCTATACCATGAATCATCCCATAGTGTATAATCTTCTCTAAAGGTCTACCATGTCATATCAAAGGGATCCTCTTCTCTTATTCTCTCTTAGAAGCATTGAAATGACTATCAACTATAATGGCATTCCCATATTTCAAGGCAATAATTTACAGTTGTTTAAAATATGGATGTAATATTATTTTATATCCTTGGGAATGAGAATTTATAAAATGGAAAATTGTTAATTACTACTAATATTGATAATGGAGTCTTAATGGTGGGAGATATTGAGAATTGGTTGTTGATTGCAAATCCATAGAGTCGTCGAAATGTTCTCTATCAAATCTCATTTTCACATAATAAATTTCCTACGAAACATATTATTTTATGTGTGAATAGAATATGAATATTTATGAAGTACATTCAATGGTACTAGAGGAAAAAGTGTAGGCTCTATATAAATATATATTCAGTTTTGAGAATAAATTCAAATGATATGGTTGACTCATTTTCAATCGTACAAATTTTTTTGATGCTTTATAATGCATCACTGAATTCCATAAATTTTAAAATATTATGAAGAGTATCATTAGAGGAATCCCTCCAATTTTTAATGAAAACTATTGTCTATAGAATAAAATTATATAAATGGTATTTCCCTCAATAGTTTTCATAGTACTCTTGAGGCTTATGAAATTATAATTGATTATAATGAGTAATGAACGAAGTCATGTACTTTGGAGGTGGACTTTAAATCCATGAATAAACTCTCAATCAAGGAGAAGGTATAAATAGACAAAATGGATAATTTTATATCATTTTTTCTTATAATAATAAGATAGGTAGATAAAGGTTTAAGGGTACGCTATAACTTTCATGATTCATATGAAGGAAGGTGGGACACGTTGAGGCCAAATGTCACAAATATTTGAATAAAGTAATTATGAATACAAACATATTATGAATAAAACAAAGGGAGGGATAAATAATTATAAATGAAGGTACATCAGAAAGAAAAAAAACTAAATAAGATGATATCCATGTGGAATGTGAATTAGAATAAGTGTAAAATTGTAATGAAGATGGTGTGTTGATGACTTTTTTAGATAAAATAAGAAGTGAATATTGTGATTTAGAGAGTGGAAGAGTTTTTGAAATGGTGGATCTATAGGCATAATTTGCAGTGGACTGTGAAAAACATAATGTTCGAAGAGAAAAGGCTTTGAAATAAAATGTAGTGGTGTGTGATTCAAATATCAACATGAAACAAAAATAAGAATGAACTTCATAACTAAATTCTAAGATAAAATAACTTAAGTTAGTAATTTCATGTAATTTGGAAAGGAAAGTAGAAATCAGTCATAAAATTCAATGAAAAACCCAAATCATTGACAAATTTTATAGAACTATCAATGAAATAGTAAATAGAGTTGAGGATATTGAATAAGAATTTATAAAAAAATCTAGATGTGTGAATATTAAGAATAATTATTTAAACTTTGTATGATGATAGGGAACTCAATGGAATAAAAATTCAGTCAAACTGAAGTAATTACTGAAGAAGAATGCATACAAATATATCAAGTAGAATGATTCATATATTAAAGAAAATATGTGGTAAATAATTTTAAATAAAGAAATAGTTTTGAGTTTGTTTCAAAACCACATGCCCCACCTCTATGGAAAATGGTAGATCATTACGACACTAGAAAGAAAAAAAATCTTATCACCAAGTCATACCCTAATGCATAAAGAGATATATGTTTTTTATGGAATGTTTGAACACACTTACTATGTGTTTTCTATTACTAGAAGGTTATTTTGAGAGAAACCATAATATAGAAATAGAAAAATAATTTTAAATAAATATTTTTCTTTTAATTAATACAGTTTTTTTTGTGAATGTTTTGGGCATAAATAAAAAAATGAAAATCAAGAATAAAAAATATTTCATTAAGAATTACTCTAAGTGTAATAAAGAAAAACCTTGAATCTTCCTCCAAAATAATAGAGGCACAAAATAGATTTTCAGTTTTGGAAGAATAAGAAGAGTACATAGAGACAAATATTAAGGAGACGCATTCTTCCCCAACATGGGTAATGGAATGAAGTTAAGATAATAATATTGTTGTTAATAATTCTTTAAGGTAAGAACACAAAAAAAAATATCTTGAATATTGGATAGTAGATATACTCCATGTGTGGCTAGAAATAATGTCCATATTGTGAATTTTATTTATAATAATTATTTTTCATTCATTTCAGGTACAATATGGGTCTTTAGATTATTGGTCCTAGAAAAGAGAAGATTGGAGGAAAAGATATATGGTGTAATAACATAATCATGGTATATGGGATAAATCATAATCATCATAGGGTCATCCAATTATTTCACCACTAAAATGAAGTGGATTTCAATGAAAAGGTATGTACTATAAAAGAAAAATCTATATCAATTATTCTACAAGGAAGGAAAACAAAGGGAAATCTTTACATTTTTCAAAATAAAATATTCATTTTGTTTTTAAAAGAAGAGGATAACATGCCATGGCAAAGTCGAATTGGACCCTATAAGCCAAGAATATATGGAGATATTGGTAAAGATAAATAGAGAAAGTGTTATTACCCATATCATGTATGATCACACTAACATAAGAGATTCATTTCAAAAAGAAAATATTATCAATATGTTTTAAAAGGTAAATAAGATGACGTTAATATAGTTGTTTTAACTTGTACACATATATTTTGTGGGATTATCTCACCCAAATTGATGGATAGAGTAAGGTAATATGTGTAACGCCCCGACCCCAGTTACCTAGAGTCGGTGCATTATTGCGTAACATTGGCATGATCACAAAAGATCAAGTCTCGAAAGACCGATTAGTTTAGTAGCCTTGGATACACTAGATAAATTCATAAATGTTACATTACATCATAAAGGGAAAAACTACAATAACAAAGTCTCCAAATTCCACACTCATATCCGCTTCTGAATATCCCTGTAGGTCATTCATAAAATACTTCTTCACATCCTGGAAAATATTAAAACATTGAAATGGGTGAGCTCAGATGATCAGTAAGGATAACAATATTGCGGAAGCTTTCATAAATAAAAATTAACATTTAAGGCAATGTATAACTAAAAAAAATCCTTTTTAAACTTGAACTTCAGCATAATATGGAAAAAATAAAATTAAATAATGCCATTTACTTACTCACATGGATATTCTACTAGTTGAATAATCACATGCAATATCAATAACCACTTTCATAATGATGGAATGCATAATGCCAGACTATCATAACCATGTAGCCAAGGCCTCGTTCCAAGACCACAAATAAGATTTTGTCAAGGCCTTGTGCCAAGACACTAGTTTGTCTCATGAGACCTACTGATGCATTGAGGAGCTATAGCAGGCTCCACCTGTCACTTATTAAGTCCAATGCATTCCTCATATGAACAGGTTTAAATATATCATAAATCATAACATAATTGTATCACATAAAACATGCATAAAGGAAACATAAGATTTCCACACTTCAATCACAAGATATCAATACAACACATTGATATAATAAAAACTTTATCAAAACCATTTTCAATACCAAAATAAAAGAAAAGTAAAACATGGTATTTATTTTTCTTTTAAAAAAAAGTTTTGGCTTATAGAGGAAGCCGAAATTCAAATAATAGTCACGGCGGCGGTTAAGTCATTGTCACCGCATAAGTAAGAAAAAAAACATTCCTTTTGTCGTTTAGTAAAAACGCTTCGTATAAAAATATTCCTTTTGAATAAAAGTAAAAGTCAAAGGGGTTTATATACCGTATAAATGAAAGTTGTGTATAAAACCAAATATGCCTCAATGAAAGGAGATTGAGACGAAGTCCCTTAAAAAGATAATTTTTTTAAATAAATCTATTATGTGTATTCACTATAAGTACACATAAAGAAGTAAAAATACAAGATAAGACATAATAATATCATGACATATTTTGAAAGTAGGAGATTAACCCAAATAACGTAAACTGCGTTAAGAAGTTCCCTTACCTCATGTCCGACTTGACTCGACCACTCTTTAACCTCCTGAATAATAAACTAGAGTTAATCTCTACCTTATTAAGAACCTTTTTCAAGTTCATTATTCCTTTTATATCACTTATTACCATGTCATGAACATTATGTAATTATTTAAGTTTATAACGGTCATTTTGTCGATCTTAGGTACTTGAGTCAAAAATAAACTTCCTATAATTACACTTTGTTCATGTGGTAATATATCCATTATATCCATAATTATATTAATGATGTATATATAATATAAATAATATATATCCATTATATATATTCATTTATAATATTACATAACACCTAGAGGTAAGAAATGAAATGCACCGTTCATGGAGACGGTAAGCTGTACGTACGCATGAACGCTACTTTCATTTCTATTTCGTATTTAATAGAATGAAGATATAATTATATAAAGGTATAATATAATTCCAGTATAATATAATGTATAATACCATTTACTCCATCATTTATACATCCCACATATGGCATTAATTATTCAAATCACTTTGAGGGGGCGGAAGTCCGCACTTCCTAAAATGAAATTATCGCGTTTACCCATAATAGAAATCATAAAGTATGCCATAAATGAGAATTAAATAAGCATAATGAAAACATAAACATAATATATATATCATATATGAAAATATTGTCATCAAAATGGCCACCATTAGAGGTGTTAAAGGAATATTGAACAATCATCATTTCGTGAGGTAGTATTTCTCCACCCAAAGAAACAATATGTTCTTTAACCATTAGACGAAGGTGTGTGTAAGTGTAAATCAAATAATTATCATAAAAACATCCTAGTATATTTATGATACTGGTGTTGTTACAAAAAAATGAATAAAAAGAGTTTAGGGGTTGGAGAATCAAAATAAAACATAAGAACACAAGAGAAAACACTACCTTTAAAACCGAGTAACTCTTTTTTATTTGAGCCAAAGGCTTCCTTGGGAAGACTTATTCCCAAATTTAGGCTTCTAGGAGTAATATTGGGATGTGGAGAGACAAAATGGGAAGGTTTTGGCCGAGCCAAAGCCTTTAGAGGTGTGGGTAAGGTGGTAGAGGTGGGGGCCTTTTATAAGAGGAGAGGAGGGGCACTCTTGGAAAGATTGAAACTTTACTTTATTATGAAATGCTTTTCGGATTCTAAAGGTCCCACAATGATATATTTCGAGGATAAGGTGATAAGGGTTCGAAATCTACTCATCCAATAGGCTTTGGACAAGTGTAATTCTTAGATTTTACATTATCCTTCCATTTTGTTAAAATCGTTAATTAATGTGGTAATTGATGCATCATCATGGTGTCATTAAAAATTCAATTTATTTAATGTCTAAAAATTATAAAAAAAATATCATGAAATATTAAATCTTTTTATATTTCTAATGAATATTTTTAGTAAAAAATATGACTTGTATAACCCCATTTAAAAATTTCTTTCGTAAAACAACTCATGTTTGTGACATTTTTATTTTAACATTAAATAAAAAGTTTTTAATGTCATTTTCCTACCAAAGTGGCTCCATGGGGTCCTCAAGTTGACCCATGGATTGTCTTGGTCGGACATGACTCGTCCAATAGGGTTAGGATAAGTGCAAAGGTATTTTCATATTTTTATAATATCGTTTTTACCTTAAATTTCTCTAATTACCTTTAATCGCGATTAATTAAACTTAAAAGTTACTATTCACCAAAAAAATTATTTTAATCCCATTGAACCACATTTTACTTCCTAATGACAACCATGTATGTCGGATTTTTGAAATTCAAATCACAGAAGTGGTAATGTTTCATTTAAACGAAAAATCAGTTTTTTAACTACCACTTAGGGGTTTCACTATTCATCAAAAATTGAAGTTTTTCAGAACAATGCCAAAATTTCACCCTAAGCTATAATTGATATTCTGAATTCAAAAATGATGTCTATTTTACAAAGTTACAAACATATAAGTTGCATCAATTAATTTTATAATTAATTCCCGCTATCACAACAAATTGCGTGTTTTTAAGAAACAATATATATCAAAAGATTGACAATTGTTTATGTCCAATTTCAAAGTGAAATTAATTATAATGACCAGCATTGGATAAAATGGTAAAAATATATTCTAATTATACTTTAAAACCACTCAATAGTATAATTTATCACTATAAATTATTTTGATTAAAAAGGTTGTTTTTAAGTAGTTTTCACTATTCATAAAAAATTGGAAGTTATCAGAAAAATACCAAAAATTCAACATAGGCTAATTTCGATATTCTGAATCCATAAATGAAGTCTATTTTGAAATATAAAATATATATAATTTTAAAAAGTGGGTATTACTATTCATAACGGCTATTTTGATTAGTCGCGGTGTGTTAGAACTCGAACTTGCGTACAATGCAAGCTATTGCATTATTGAAAGAGAAACGTATCGTGGAAGCTCGGGGTGTTACATTCTACCCTCCTTCAATAAATTGTGTCCTCGCAATTTGAAATTTTTCTTTGAAAATAAAAGGTTGAAAATAGAAAATACCTTTGTGGAAAACCCACATCAGAAATAAGGTTAATAAAAATATAACTTTAAAAGAAATAAAGATAAGTACAAAGGTCACCCGAGATAGCCCATACTAGGATTCTATGAAAATATGGATATGGAAGACAAATAAACCATCAAGGTTTGATGGAGAGTTGTAGAAAACTGGATTAGGAGAAAGTTAACCATAAAAAAATCACAAACTTGTGATTGGTTAAACGGTCATTGAATCCCCAGTTGGAAAAGTTAACCGGTAACGTTTTTGATTTAAGTTACCTTTTATAAAGTTGAGGAATTTATTTAGGAGATTTACTAAGAACGTAAGGGAATATACATACTTGTCATGTAGACTTTCATTCTTTAATAAATTTTTACCACAAACCCATCTTTCACTCTAAAAGGTAATAGAACTCAAAAATATTCTATTTATCCTAATTGTATAAGGTTCCAAATATTAACACATACCATTTAGATTAGTAAAACTATTTTGTAATAACCAGGGACTTCCTATAGGCTAGTGGTAGGTAATAAAGGCCTATCGCACTATGGTTGTGGGTTCGATTCCTGCAGCTTTGTCTGACGTGACGGGTTATGCCCCACCCTGCAAGTTGTCCTTTTCCTAAAAATATAGTATTATAATATTCCAAAAATAATCTTCAGAAATGTTTTAACCTTAAACAATACTATTCAAAGTTCAACTTAAACCATCCCATCCTTTATAGTTATCCAAAATACCTCTGTTCAGACTTTCTCTAAAAGGTCTCTTAATTCCAAAATCAATTTATCAGATTCCCCAAACAAAGTAAATTTTCTCTTATTATCACATAATAAAAATATGATTACCTTCATCATATTAAAACCTTAATGAAAAGAACAAGTACTGTAGTAAAATCATTATATATATCACATTATTCTTATAACCACAATATAATCTTTGAGTCCAAAAGCACCAATACATTAATTATTCTACTTCAATTGTAGTAACAGCATAAGATTGTCCTTGATCAATTGGCCTTTTCTTAGGTAATTTTCCCTGACGATTAGGACATTCATTTTCATAATTCCCCATTTCCCTACAATTTTAGCATTCAACATTGATAGCCTCTTTCATTCCCTTGCAATCACGAGCCTAGTGACCTTTTTCTCCACATTTATAACAAACTCCAATTCCTTTTAGGCAAGCACCGGGGTGATTATTCCCACAATTATCACATAATAGAAAATCCTTCTTTCCCTTTTTCCCTTTATCCATCTCTTGTTCCACCGTTCTCTTCTTCTCTTGCTTTACTTTGTTGTCATAATACTTAGAGAATTCCTTTTCTGTCTTGATAGCACATGAGACAATATCTTCATATGATGAGAAGGATTGTGATACTAAAGCTTGATGGAGAAATGGTTTTAACCCATCAAATAAACGATCAATATTACTTCTTGGGTTACGTATATAATCTGCAGCATACCTCGCTAACCTTGTAAAGTTGGCCTCATACATTACGACATTCTCATCCTCCTTTTATCTCAGACTCGGAAATTGCCTTTCTATATCTGCTCGATGGTCACGAGGAAAGTATTTTTCTAAGAAAAGATCTTTGAACTCTCTCCATTCCATACTTGATACTTCTTCATCTTCCTTTGTATTTTGAATCAATGACCACCATTGATCGGTATCTCCAGTGAGGCGGTAAACTGCCATGATAACCTTCTCCGTTTCGCTACTCCCCAAGGCGTGGAATATTTTCTCTAAGGAGTCTATCCATTGCTCAGCTACTAATGGATTTGTACCCCCATTAAATGTTGGTGGTTGTTGCCTCATGAAGCGGTCTAACATTGATCCTCCATGTTGCAGATCAGGGTTCTCCATACGAGTAAGGTTATTATTCATAACCTGAGTGAGTTGTCCCAGAATGGTAATAAGTTGATCAGCACCAGTTGTATCTCTAGATCCACAATAATTATCTTGAGCAGGAGGGAAATCCCTACACGGAGTGTGTGCATTGATACGGTTTTCATTCCTTCCACTAGGCGCCATTTCTAAACAATGGCATAAACTAGATTAGTTTATGAATCAAAATACATAATTCCATACTTGTAAAAAACTTAACATAAATTGAACTATTTATGGATATAATCCATAATCATAAAAATGTTTTCTTTGAGGAAGTATATACTCATAACCCTTCATAGTGGTTTGTAAAGAAAACGATAATTATCCTAAGCATATCCCCCGGGAGTGTCGTAACCAAGAGTGCAGCAAGGCCCGTTGTCGTGCACCAGTTCCCGTTTGAGTCTAGCTCAAAGCGGTGTTTTTGGGTTTTACCCCTAGGTACATCTCTGCCAAAGCCACCTCTACCTACTCATATCCAGACCGGGATGTATTGCTCGAAAAACCCACAAAATCTCTACAACAACAAAATTCTATGAAATTATTCTATACTAATCCTTAAAGTCTATCTTATGGTTATGCGCTCTAATCATAGTTTATCTAAATCTAGCTTCCAAGGTTAGTACTAAACTGCCTCTTATACCAACTGTAATTCCCCGACCCCAGTTACCCAGAGTCGGTGAATTATTGCGTAACATTGGCATGATCACAAAAGATCAAGTCTCGAAAGACCGATTAGTTTTGTAGCCTTGGATACACTAGATACATTCATAAATGTTACATTACATTATAAAGTAAAAAACTACAATAACAAAGTCTCCAAAGTACACACTCATATCCACTTCTGACTATCCCTATAGGTCATTCATAAAATACTTCTTCACATCCTGGAAAATATTAAAACATTAAAAGGGGTGAGCTCAGATGCTCAGTAAGGATAACAATATTGCGGAATCTTTCATAAATAAATATTAACATTTAAGGAAATGTTTAACTAAAACAAAAGACTTTTTAAACTTTAACTTCAGCATAATATGGCAAAAATAAAATTAAATAATACCATTTACTTACTCACATGGATATTCTACTAGTCGAATAATCACATTCATTATCAATAACCACTTTCATAACGATGGAATGCATAATGCCAGACTATCATAACCACGTAGCCAAGGCCTCGTGCCAAGACCACAAATAATATTTTGTCAAGGCCTCATGCCAAGACACTAGTGTGTCTCATGAGACCTACCAATGCATCGAGGAGCTATAGCGGGCTCCACCCGTCACTTATTAAGTCCAATGCATTCCTCATATGAACAAGTTTAAACATATCATAAACCATAACATAATTATATCACATAAAACATGCATAAAGGAAACATAAGATTTCCACACTTCAATCACAAGATATCAATACAACACATTGATATAATAAAAATTTATCAAAACTATTTTCAATACCAAAATAAAAGAAAAGTAAAACATGGTATTTATTTTTCTTTTAAAAAAAAGTTATGGTTTATAGAGGAAGCATAAACTCAAATAATAGTCACGGCGGCGGAGAAGTCGTTGTCGCCGCATACGTAAGAAAAAAAACATTCCTTTTGTCATTTAGTAAAAACTCTTCGTATAAAAAGATTCCTTTTGAATAAAATTAAAAGTCAAAGGGGTTTATATACCGTATAAATGAAAGTTGTGTATAAAACCAAATATGCCTCAATGAAAGGAGATTAAGATGAAGTCCCTTACAAAGATCATTTTTTTAAATAAATATATTATGTGTATTCACTATAAGTACACATAAAGAAGTAAAAATACAAGATATGACATAATAATATCATGACATATTTTGAAAGTAGGAGATTAACCCAAAGAACGTAAACTGCGTTAAGAAGTTCCCTTACCTCGTGTCCGACTTGACTCGACCGCTCTTTAACCTCCTGAATAATAAACTAGAGTTAATCTCTACCTTCTTAAGAACCTTTTTCAAGTTAATTATTCCTTTTATATCACTTATTACCATGTCATTAACATTATGTAATTATTTAAGTTTATAACGGTCGTTTTGTCGATCTTAGGTACTTGAGTCAAAAATAAACTTCTTATAATTACACTTTGTTCGTGTGGTAATATATCCATTATATCCATAATTATATTCATTATGTATATATAATATACATCATATATATCCAGTATATACATTCATTTATAATATTACATAACACTTAGAGGTAAGAAATGAAATGCACCATTCATGGAGACGGTAAGCCGTACATACGCATGAACGCTACTTTCATTTCTATTTCGTATTTAATGGAATGAAGTTATAATTATATAAATTTATAATATAATTCCAGTATAATATAATGTATAATACCATTTACTCCATCCTTTATACATCCCACATATGGCATTAACGATTGAAATCACTTTGAGGGGGCGGTAGTCCGCACTTCCTAAAATGAAATTATCACGTTTACCCATAATGGAAATCATAAAGTATGCCATAAATGATAAATACATAAGCATAAGTAAAACATAAACATAATATATATATATCATATATGAAAATAGTGTCATCAAAATGTCCACCATTAGATGTGTTAAAAGAATATTGAACAATCATCGTTTTGTGAGGCAGTATTTCGCCACCCATAGAAACAGTATGTTCTTTAACCATTAGACGAAGGTTTGTGTAAGTGTAAATAAAATAATTATCATAACAAAATCCTAGTATATTTATTATACTGGTGTTGTTACAAAAAAATGAATAAAAAGATTTTAGGGGGTTGGAGAAGCAAAATAAAACATAAGAACACAAGAGAAAACACTACCTTTAAAATCGAGTAACTCTTTTTGATTTGAGACAAAGGTTTCCTTGGGAAGACTTCTTCCCAAAGTGAGGCTTCTAGGAGTAATATTGGGATTTGGAGAGAAAAAATGGGCAGGTTTTGGCCGAGCCAAAGGCTTGAGAGGTGTGGGTAAGGTGGTAGAGGTGGGGGCCTTTTATAAGAGGAGAGGAGGGGCACTCTTGGAAAGATTGAAATTTTACTTTATTATGAAATTATTTTCGGATTATAAAGGTCTCACAATGATATATTTCTAGGATAAGGTGATAAGGGTTCGAAATATACTCATCCAATAGGCTTTGGACAAGTGTAATTCTTAGATTTTACATTATCCTTCCATTTTGTTAAAATCGTTAATTAATGAGGTAATTGTTGCATCATCATGGTGTCATTAAAAATTCAATTTATTTAATGTCTAAAAATTATAAAAAATATATCATGATACAGGAAATAGTTTTATCTTTCTAATTAACATTTATAGTAAAAAATATTACTTGTTTAACCCCATTTAAGAATTGCTATCGTAAAACAACTCATGTTTGTGACATTTTTATTTTAACATTAAATAAAAAGTTTTTAATGTCATTTTCCTACCAAAGTGGCTCTATGGGGTCCCCAAGTTGACCCATGGATTTTCTTGGCCGGCCATGACTCTTCTAATATGGGTAGGACAAGTGTAAAGGTATTTTCATATTTTTATAATATCATTTTTACCTTAAATTTCACTAATTACCTTTAATCGCGATTAATTAAACTTAAAAGTTACTATTCACCAAAAAATTATTTTAATCCCATTGAACCAAATTTTACTTCCTAATGAAAACCATGTATTTCGTATTTTTGAAATTCAAATTACAGAAGTGGTAATGTTTCATTTAAACGAAAAATTAGTTTTTTAACTACCACTTAGTGGTTTCACTATTCATCAAAAATTGATGTTTTTCAGAACAATGCCAAAATTTCACCCTAAGATATAATTGATATTTCGAATTCAAAAATGATGACTATTTTACAAATTTCCAAACATATAAGTTTTATTAATTAATTTTATAATTAATTCCCGCTGTCACAACAAATAGCGTGTTTTTAAGAAACAATATATATCAAAAGATTGACAATTGTTTATGTCCAATTTCAAAGTGAAATTAATTCTAATGACCACCATTGGATAAAATGTTAAAAATATATTCTAATTATACTTTAAAACCACTCAATAGTATAATTTATCACTATAAATTATTTTTATTAAAAAGGTTGTTTTTAAGTATTTTTCACTATTCATAAAAAATTGGAAGTTCTCAGAAAAATACCAAAAATTCAACATAGGCTAATTTCAATATTCTAAATCCATAAATGAAGTCCATTTTGAAATATAAAATATATTTAATTTTAAAAAGTGGGTATTACTATTCATAACGGCTACTTTGATTAGTCGCGGTGTGTTAGAACTCGAACTTGCGTACAATGCAAGCTATTGCATTATTGAAAGAGAAACATATCGTAGAAGCTAGGGGTGTTAAAATATGTGTTTTGTGTTGACTATTTTATCAATATGGAATTAATTATTAATATCAAACATAATACTAAGGTGTAAAGACATATCACTCTATAAAGAAGGAGATATGATAATATTTTTGGGGTGATGATTTGGAAATTTAAAATTGATAATGGGAACAAATTTATAAATCATTAAATTGAAAAATATGTAGAGATACATGGAATTAGAAATATTTTTTTGGTTCTTAGAACACTATTTATCATTTGTGTAGTTGAATTAATAAATATAATATTCAATATCATGGCCTGGAATATGTTGATTGAAAACTCTTGTTTAGAATGATGATGGATTAAAGATACTCTTGCAGTTGTGTAAAACTCTAATAGGGCATTTCAATATAAAAATAAATGGATAAATCCATATAAAATTTGGTATAGAAATAAACACACACTCGTGTACTTCTGATAGTTTGGAAGTAAATGTTCCATTCACTACATAGATGATAGCATAAAATTTGATGATCAGGGAGGTGAAGGTATATTTCTTAGATACTCACTAAATAAAAAAGATTATAGTTTTTAGAATACGATAATTATAGGTACATGATAGAATAACATGAGTATATTTCACATTAAAACAAACCAAATTCTCAATATAAAGGATATGAAGAACCATAAGGATCCAGGAGAGTTATAATGAATGAAGAGAATTATAATTATAACTCAGATTGTGAAGAAAGTGCCAAAATTCTAGTAAAATCGATAATAAATTTGATCATGGGTGAAATCACCAAATAAAACACTATTGGAGAGCTTATATCCCTAGTCCAAACAAAAATAATGAAGGCTCAACATTAGGTATATTAATTATCATTGTCACAACCAGAATAACTTAACTAATATGATGAGAGTTTGGTAAATGATATGAATGAAGGGATATAACAATTATAAAAAAATGATGCATAGGAAGTTTATCTGGGTACAAGTGACAATATTTTCATCAAAACAAAGTGTATGTTCCAAAATAAACTAAAATAATATGGAAATTTTATTTTAAACAAAACATGGTTTGTATGAAAAGGGTATTCCCAAATTTAAGTAATTTATTTTGATGTGTCGTTTTCACTAGTAGTATAGACTGAAACTATTCAGTTACTCTTAGCCATGTAAATTCAGAATAGATTCAAAATATATCCAATGAACATCAATTATATATTATTTAATGGTTTCCTTGAAGTTGAACTAAATATTGTGACACCAAATAGGTTTCTCATTGATAATGATAAAAGAAATGTGTGTAAGTACGAAATGAGACTAGTTCATACATGTTAAAAATGAATTATAAATCATTATAAAAAATTATTAATATAATCCAAGTTTGTATTATTTTATTTCATTAAGTGACACTTTTGGAAGTAAAATATTAATTTTAAACCAATAATAGACACATTGAGTCATATCGGGTACATCCTGTATGGAATTGAGGTGTGGATACTTCCCACATTTACCATATCAATTATGGTTTATTTTCCCAAAGTAAAAAAATAATATAAATTAATTTTATCATTTATGACAATAATACAAATGTGTTTTCTTTTTTTAGATTATGTGACATGTCTTTTTTACTAAATTATCATTTTAACATGTAAACACGCACTTTGATACATACCTATAACATCGTGTGATGGTATAAAATGAGACTAATACAGAGACATAAAACATTTCTTATGATTTTTTTTATAAATTATCAAGACAATCCAATTGAGTTTACTCTGTTTTTAGTGAGTGATAGTTTTTTAACTAAAATGTTGATTTGTAACTGAAGATGCAAAAATTGAGTCATACTGGTCACATCATCTATCATATTGAGGTTAGGCTGATTTATACATATAGAAAATGAATTAAGGATCATTTTAGTAAATTATCAATACAATTTCAATGAATTTTCTTAGTTTTGAGAAAATTATTTTTCTTTTTTAGTAAAATTAATATCCATTTTAAATAAAAAGAAATACTTGGAGTCATACCAGTACACATTGCATCAGATTGAGGTGAAACTGATTCCTATATCTCCCAAAATATCGATGGATAAGTTTCCTGAATTATCAAAACAATATGAATTTATTTTCTCAATTTTTAATAGGTTGCATGTCTTTATTTACTAAAATGTCATTTTAAACAAGAAACATGTACATTGAGTCATATCGGTCATGTTATGTGTTCGTTTGATGTGAGAATGATTCCTATAAAGCTAAAATGAATTATGAATATTTTTACTTAATTATCATGAGAATCTATGAATTTTTTCCTAGTTTATAGTATGTAACTTTTCATTTTTACTAAAAGTGACATTAATTTTTAATAAACAACACATTTGGAGTCATAATAGGAACAATTTCCATTGGATTGAGGTGAAAATAATTCCTACATGTCTAAAATTAACATATGGAAAATCTTTATAAATTATCAAACCAATACTAATGTGTCTTATTTGTTTTGAGTATGTGAGGTTTTTTTAAACCAAATGATACTTATAAACTAAAAACTCATAACCCGAGTCATATCGAGCACACTGTGTATCATATTGAGGTGTGAATAATTGATTATGTGATATGTTTTTTCTACAAAATATCTAAATAAGGATATAAAATATAGAGTATGTTCCATTATAATGGAAGATAAAAACCATGCTCTGTGAAACACATCACGTTTTAGGT
Source organism: Viscum album (assembly GCA_963277665.1). NCBI lineage: Eukaryota > Viridiplantae > Streptophyta > Magnoliopsida > Santalales > Viscaceae > Viscum > Viscum album. The sequence goes on along the minus strand of OY728119.1, from coordinate 760,462,650 downwards.
AACGTGGGGTTTCCTCTTCCCTCAGAAAGGAACATTTTCTCTCTTTTTTGGCATGTTGTAGATAGTTGAAGGAAAAATATGACATCCAAAAAAGATCTCTGAAAAAACATAAATAATTATTAGATAAAAATGTTAATGAAATTTACTTACAAATAATAGATAAAATTATTTTAAAAAATTAGTTCAATAAGTACTATGAATTCAACTTTTCATGATGGTTGTAAACATTTTTGATGCATTTCATTATTGTATTTATCTCAATAATAGCCTTAGATTCCAATATATCATTAGTATTATAATATTCTAACAAACCACCCAAACTCAAACAAAATAACTCACCTTTATAAGAAAATAATTCTAATGTGAGCGATACTAAAAATAAAAAATGAAACATAAATATGAAAAAATACATTACTTTTATTGGTAATGATATTAATATGAAAATATCAAAAAAAATTAAGCCTATACAAGAGAAGAATTTTTTAGAATATGGGAGGTTGTGGAAGCCCTCAATCCCCAGATCTCTCATAGGCTAGATGGCTTTACCATCTCCTTCTATGTGGCTTATCGATGCAAAGTGAAGGATGATATTATTGAGGAAGTGCAAGATTTATTTTGTGGTGATAGCCACCCCCATGTATCAAGTGAGATAAATCTAGTTCTTATTTTTAATTTCAAGGACCCATATTTTTCCAAAAAAATACATGCATATAATTATGTGTAACTTTTCTTACACAATTCACACTAGTGTGCTTGACAAGATAATTATTATTCATCTTATATTCTGGGACTCTGAATAAAATCATGTATTTGTGATAGGTGGAGAAATTGAGGGTCCTGTAGGGATTTCTCTTGATATTATTGAAGATATTAATAGGAAATATCAAGGATAAAATATTTACATCAAGATGTATGTGGATAAATCTAGTAACAAAACTGAGTCATATTTTATAATCAATGTTCTAAGATTCAAGATAATGTATTCTTGGGAAACACCCCACATGTTTATATATTTCAGTTCAACATGGTTTTCTATTTTTTTATGGGAAGAAATAAATGATTCTTCAAATCAGTGGGTGTTAATAACATCCTTGATGAATACTTCAAAGGTAGTGGGAGACTCATCAATAGAGTCAAAATAAATCTCTATACCTCGACGAGTTTCTCGGAGAGACATGTGTGCAGCATTGAATCCAGCTTAGGAATCTTCTTTAGGAGACTTAGTATGGACTACTTAGGTTCTCCCATTACATCAAGGAGGATCTGAATCAAGAATATGCATATGGTGGTGGGTAAAATGTCTAATCCCATCAATAATTGGAAAAATAATTTCATCTCCTTCATATGGAGGATCACTTTTGTTAATGGTATTCTTACTTCGATCCCCATGCATGTTCTATCATCTCTAAATGTCACAAAGAGAGTCTTAATGAATATTGAGAAGCTCATGGACTCATTAATTTGGGGCTCTCACTCAAAGGGTTGGTTCTATTGGGACTCCTGGTCTAGAATGTCTCTCCCTGTGGATGAAGGTGGTATAGGCATGTATAGTGTCTCTAACATGATAAAATGTCTCCACGCAAGGCTTGCCTGGGGGTAGTGGAATGGAATACTCATTGGAATAACCTAGAGAAAATAAACTACAATTCCTTCCACCTTTGGAGAAATATTTAGATCCACATACCCCAACTCCTTTATCATTAAAGCTAGTTCATCGGACATTAGGAAATCATCTCTTGGAATGATAATTGGTCTGAAGATATTCCCGTCATCCTTGGTTTCTCGGCTACATATATTACTTTCAAAAAGGCCAGTGATCATCCATCCTTTATCAAAGTGGTCATAAATAATGAACATATCAATGGGTTTGGTCACTTCAAGCTCTCAAAAAAAACTAGATAGGTGCATTTACAAGGACACTTCTTCAGGATCCTTTTCAATCCAGACATACAAGTCGATTCTCCTAGATCCCCAAGATCAATAATTTTGGGGTCATCTCCTATGGTGTAAGAACATTTCTCAAATGTAGAATTTTATCACCTAGAGATTACATCATCACACTATTTTTAGGTATAGAAAATTTGAAAGAAATGGAATAATGTTATCTATAAATTTTCTTGTTTCCAACACCCATGTTTCAGTTCTACCTCTCATGTATTTTTTTAGAGTGATTAGGCCAGCATTATTTGTTTGTTGGTGTATCTAGAAGCAAGTAGCATATCTCACATCAATGGTTTTTCTTACCCAAAGGCGGGTCTAGTTATTAGAACCACATGGTTGATCATTGATCTGGATGTTCTCTTAAAAAATGGTAAGAGGCCCCCTAGATGAAGCTGGTGATTTGTAAAAAATATAATTCTTTTTCAGGTAATAGTATAGTTTTTATAGGATGATGGATCTACTGGAGAACCCCACTAAAGGAACGAAACATAATTTTGATGGTTCTTGTGTTATGGGTTATATGTGGGGTGGAGGGGATATCTGAAACTCATTGGCTAAAGTGGGAACAACATACGATGCTATTTTTGGAAGAGGAGACTTCGAGAAAGTGGAGGCCTGGGAGATTCTTAAAGGGATCCAGTTCTGTTTTCCCAAACAAATTCCTCTCCTACAAATTTAAACTGAATCAAAAAAATTCTTCGAAGATCTTAAGGATCAAATCTCTAATCCATGGACTATTTGATACCATATCCAGTGATGTAGGCTTCTCATCAATAATAGTAAAAGTTCAATCTATACATGGTGTGAGGGAAGTAATCTTGAAGACTTCCTGGAAACCCAGTTCACACATAATGATGATTTTGTTCCATTATAGAGCTTCAGAAACATTCCACCAGATTGTGTTGTTATTGTTCAAGGTGATTCCCTTGAGATTTATTATATTATCCACCTGATCTGAGTTCCCATTCTATGTTTTTTATCCATTATTTTCCCATGTTTTTTTCAGCTCTTGTTTTATTTTTTTATGTTTTCACTTGTTGATAAAATAAAATATGTTTTTTTGGTGATGGATATGAACCTCTATTTCTATAAAAACTATTAGCATCATGTGAAAAATTTAAAAAATATATTCCAAAACCATTAAAAACAAGTTAAAATTTTATAACCATTTACATGGAATGATTTATACAATGAAATGTTTATAAGTTTACAAGTTCACTTTGAAATATCTTATTGAGTTTCAAAACACCAAATCTATTTTAGTTTAGTTTAAGGGAAAACTCGTCTTTTTCATTTGAAATCCCACTTTATCATTTAAAACCAACATTAATTTTTTAAAACTGAAATTTAAAATAGTGATGACCATAAAAATTCTAATTAAGATACCTCCCAGTATAAAGAAAACCATGATTATAAAACATTTCATTAAAAAATTATAAAATTGACATAAATAATTTTTTTTTCAAAAAATAGTAGTAAATTAACAATTTAATTCCTAACAAGATTTTCTTGGACTACCCTCTTAAATACTGAGGATTCTGATGGTTATTTAAAAATGCAGTCAAGGTATTATCCATTTATCAAAAAATAGATTCATCAAATATCAGATAAGAATTCACATTCCCATGCTTTCACATGTCAAAAAATTTATTCAATAATCAACTTCAATAAGTTTTTAAAAATATTCATGAACTTCAAAAAAAAATTCCAAATGATCAAAAGGTGTTTAATGAAGACTATGTAAGGTATCAATCTTAGGTTTATTTTGAATTTATCTGATTGTGAGTTGAATTTGAGGTGTTTTAGTATCTAGGGTGATAAAATGATGATAGATTTGTTTTTTTAACCGAACCAACCAAGAAGTTACACCAAGTTTGAAGTTTTTACATTTTTTTGGGAATTTAGAAGATAATGGGATGAATTTTTTTAGAAATCATGACAGAGAAATGAGATATCACATCAATTGGTGAAATTATTCATTTTTATTTTAACTTTATCCATAAGAGTCCTGAGTAATGTTTTTGAATGAGATTGGGTGTGGGTAGATGGAAACCACATCCCTGATGTTGTTCACGTTATATATTTATTCTTGGATTATTGTTTATTTTATATTAAACATATTTACCAGTTTTAAAATTATTTTTTCTATGAAATTATTTTGTGTACTTGTCTCCTTTAATTAATTACAGTATTTCATTTATATATGTTGATTCATAAAAATTATATATGATCCAAAACATTTTATGGTCTATAGAGGAATATATTTATCATATGTTTAGGTTATGTAACCTCACTTTATTTTGAAAATGTAACCTAAATACTCACATTTCTTAGACCTTTGTTAAATAATGGAAATTATTAGTTGGTATATATTTATGTTCTGATATCTTGATTACTATTATTAAACCGGAATTTAGTTTTAAATCCTGAGTTTAAATGGTGTGATTATACTTAGTTCAGTATTACATTTTATTCCTTGAGATTATAACCTCTTTTGGGTGAAAATCTTATTATAAAACTACCCTTTTTATAAACTAAAGATACCATTTATCAATTACCAAGAAAGTTACTTTGAATTAAAAATGAATAATATGTTTTTATTATTTCAAGAAAATCCAATAATGTGATTTTCATATAATCGATATTTAATAATGAATAATATTTTAAGCTATAATATTGAATCCATTATTAAACTATTTCATTTTTCCTTCAAATTGAAATTAATCACTTGAAAATAATTTTCCTTGGCCTAGCCCTTATTTAATAAAAATACACATTTAAAAATCCCTTTTGGATTGGTTCCTTTAGAAATGGAACTAAGGTGGAAATCCAAATATAAATAAATTTAAATAAATTTAAATAAATAAATAAAATTAATCCATTCAAATAAAAAATAAACGTAATTCAATTACAATAGGGGTGCCGAGAAGGTGGCAGGGTATCTTGTTGTGCTCTGTTGTGGAACATGATTGATGTGTCATATGAAATAGAGGAAGGGGTGTCGATTACCATACAAAAAAGTGTTTGAATAAAGTATTTTAATATGGTTTCGGTTGGCTAGCTAAACTAGTTTAAAAATATAAAAACAAAAAAAATAAGAAGACACATTGGTGCAAAAAAGACCACACTATTACATGGAGCAATATAGCACACACCATGATGTGTCATCCCAATTTTTCTATGGTACAGGAGCTTCATGGTGAAATTTCCACCAATTATAAACAAATTGTGACCATACACTAGGGAAATACTCATCCCTATATCTTCCAACAATCTACCCAAGGACTCTTATGACATGTTTGTAGAGGCGAACAATACAATATTACACTTCTCCAAAAAATAAAAAAAAATTAATAAAATAGTTTAATAAAACTAAACCCACTTGCAGCTTTAAACACCATTTATTGAAAAAAAACATTCATAATAACCTAAAAAATATATTTATAACAATTACCCATGATCAATCCATATTATAATAACAAAAAAATCACTTAGGAATCAACAAGGGGCTTAACTTCAAGGGTTTATAAAACACAAAATAATAATCTAATTGGGAAAAAATATCAATAATAGCTTACATAAATTGAATATATGAAAAAATAAATCAAACATTCCAATTGAAACCAATCCAAAATATTTAAAACAATGAAAGGAACAATACTTCCATGTAAATTACTAACGTAAAAAATCCATTGAAATATTTACAAACATGGTCGAATTAATCTAAATATTTGATCAAAACATAATATTTTTTCATTATAACACATAAGAAATAATTACATGAAATCCATTTCAATTTATTTAAATAAACCATGGGTAGAATTTTAACAAATACATTGTGTGAGTTAATTTCATGGAAGGAAATTCAAAACATTAAAATTTACGGAAATTATATTGATGTTAATGAAAACTTAAAAACCACATATAAATCCATAACCCCATCATGGATAATTATAATAGTATTTACTCTACATAAAAAACATGGATTTCAAAGATGAAATCATCCATAGTTCTAGGTTTGATAGAATGTGAATGTAACCACATACTGAAATGGATGAAATTGGTGTGTGGATTTCTTAATATGGTACAAGGAAGCTATAAAATACCTTAAAGAGTTAATAAAAATACAAAATCATATAATAAACCAATTAAAAATTCATTCTAGAATGGTAATAATGATGGATAATGAATAGAAAGATATAATGAACAAAAATTGAAAAAAGAGATCACCAAACAAGTAATAAACGGGTGAAGAGGAGGAGAGAATAAAACACATTAGATTGAAGTTTTGATTTGTAGAATAAAAATTATAGATATATCCAAAGCATGGATTCATTTGAACATTAGATTTGTTGGATCCTTGATTCGTCCAACCATTGGATTTGACCCTTGGATTTGTTTAAGACTTGCTTAAAAACTTGGTTTGATCTTGGATTCGATGAAGAGTGCCAAATAGTAGGTGGCTTTCATACAAAGATTCATATTTCAGGACCGTTTGGGGTTCTTTAAATAGATAAGAGAAACTTTTATCAGCACTTCCAAAAAATCATTGATAAAGACACCTTTTATCAGCACTAAATTGATAATTGTTGATAATATGCATCTTTAGTCGTGCTAAAACAATAGCGATGGTACAGGATTTATAATTATAATTATAAATAAAATGTTTTGTAATATATTTATATATATTTATTTATTTATTATAATTATTCAATTATTCAAAATTATAATTTTGTATTTATAAATTTATAAACACTTTTTTAAACCAAATTATATCTTTTAATTAATAAATATAGATTATTTTAATTTGGTTAATATAAATTTATATATCTATGTGTGTGTGTGTGTGTATTTAACAAATATACATAAATATAAATATAAATATAAATATAGTAAATATATTCACTATTTAAATATATCTTTTATAATTTTATAATTATTTAATCCTAAATAATTATTTATTTATAATAAACTAATTATATTTAGAAAACTAATATTTATTTATTTTTAACTATAAATATATAAATTTATAAATATAGTAAATATACATTTATAAATATATTTATTTTTAAATATTTAAAAATATATTTTTAACATTTTTAATAAATATATAATCAGACATGCATGAATGTTAATAATTAGTGAAATTGAATAATTAAAATTGATTAAACTTTAAATATACTAAAAAAATTTATAAGCTTTATTAAATAAATATAAATTATTAAAAAACTATTGATATATATTAAAATAAAGATTAATATATATAGAACATATTAAGACATAGTAAATAATTATATATAAATAAATAATATAAAATGATTAAATTTCCCCAAAAAAATAAAATATCCAAAATATCAAAAAAAAATTAATACCAAACTATAATAATATTAAAAAAAATTAAATAAAATTTACCAATTAAAGATATAATATATTAAATGTATCATGTTACAATTAAATTCAAAAAAATACTAGAATTTGAATAAATTTCATGAATAATATGTATATGTGTTTATATATAAGATTTCATTAATTACATATATATTTGGGTGTGTTATTTATATATAAAAATTCATTAATTACGTATATCTATGTTAAATAAATGAAACACATCTTTGATATATATGAAATTGAAAAATCAAACAACATTCAATCATGTCCATTACTTGATGCAATTAGCCAATAATTTTAACTAATATAAATTTTTAATTATAATCCATTCTTCACTAAATATATAGCTTATTTAATGTAATGCAAAAATATTTTTTATTATATAAATTATATTTTAGTAATATTATATACATTCATATATATATACATATTAAATGTATTAATGAATAATTATGTATAAAAAATTAAAATAAATAAGCCATTAATATGTTTTTAATTATTAAATTTTATTCATTTTCTATATCTATATTAAGGAGATAGAAGATAGGGTTTGGTTTTTGTGGATGTATCTCCCCCATGGAGATTAGCTTTCTTCAAATATGATCATGGAGACTCTTCACATTCGGTAGGTTTAACTCCCATAAGAGTTTGGTGGCAGGGCTGGATGCAGATCGTGGTGACGGTTCTTTTAATCTGGCATCGAATCGTGACATGATTTTAGGGCCAGTTGATCGGTGTTCCCTCAAACTAGATCTGGTAGATTCTAATATAAAATCCAATGTCTTGTGTGCTCGAGTTGTGGCTTCAAGGCCAAGAAATCATGCTTATGAGCGTTTTTTATAAATATGTTGCTGTGAAATCGGCGTTGTACCTTCTGGATCTGCGACGTTTTGGAACCCATTGTTATGGAGAACCATTTTTTCATGATGTCACCTCCAAGGTTTGAGCACCAGTCTTGGGTGGTTGTGAATGAGTTGTGCCTTATACAGGTGCGTCTTGGACTGATTTCTCCCTTTACAAGGAGTCCTTTGTGGAGATTCATTGGAAATGAAGTATTATGCATGTTAGTACTGATTCTAATGTGGTCTTTGAATGTCTAAATCAAAGTAATAACCATATTATTTCAAGATTAATCCTTTTTAAGGGGTTCAAACAATGGAGAATTTATGATATAGTTCAACATATATCAGTAATTTTGGGATTTATCAACGTGAGGTGAGTTTCATTGGGAAGAGGTTTTTATCATATCCTTTTTCCCAACGATGATCTAAGAATGTGTAAGTGGGGATATGGTTCGATTTCAATCAATATTGTAATTGTGTATTTCCATGAATGGTATTTGAATTTTAACCCATTGGAGGTATGTAGTTCATCCACTCAATTGTGGGTGAAATTCATTGGCTTAAATTGGCTGTTGTGGCATCCCAAATTTCGGTATGATATTTCTCTCACTATGGGTGTTCCTATTAAATTATATAAATATACTGATCTCTCTTTATTTGGATATTTTTTGAGATTTTTAGTTGAAGTTGACTTAGGTTCTACAATGACTGATAAAGTTTTCCACTCTACTGATCTTGAGGAAATTCAGTTGAGAGTTGAATATGAGAAAGTCCCAAAATTCTTTCTAAACTACAAATTAATTGGTCATAACTTACTGAATTAAAAAAGAGTTTTGTTGTATTCCCAATATTCAACTCTTGAAAATAATGATCACAATTTCAATATAATGGCTCAGTTGAAGGCATCTGCTCGGGATGTTGGTGTACCAACGATGGATGAGGGTGTTCTAGGAAAGGGTAAAGGAGGTAAATTTGACTCACCAGAATTGAACATGAGTAGAAAGGGTTCCTCCTTCATAAAGAAAACATGGGAAGAAATTCCTATAGAGGAGGTAATTCTTGTGCATGCACCTATTGGTAAATAATCGGGTTTGATCTATACTCCAATGAATATCGATGACATAAATGATTAGAAGAATGTCTATGACATAGGTGAGTAGGATCTTGTTGCTTCTATTACTAATTCTGATGATTTGGAGCAGCTTGAAAATGTTATTCAATATAAAGTGGAAAAATAATTGAATCAAGAATAAGCATTTAAATCCTCTACAAGGAAAGGAAAAGATAATATGGTATTGGCTTCTCCACCTACATTTAAGAAGAATGAGTTCAATATCACTACCTTAGATGCTAGACAATCCCTTTCACTCAATATAATGGGTGCTTCTGATTTGGAATAGTCTGGAGGGAATTGGAAACACCCCAAGACTTGGAATCTGGGTCGACATCCAAAGAATCATGGACGAGGGCGTGGATGTGATGATGGTGCAGAAGGGTGTGGCAGAAGTGTGTCCACCAGGTCATCCAAGGGACTCAAACTAGAGTAACAAAAGTTAGGAGATAAGTACTATGTGATTTTCAAACAGAGGATCTCAAAATAAAAGTTTGAATTTGCTGATCAGGATAAGAGACTTGATTAGGAATATGTTTTTATTCTATATTTTAACTCTCTCTTTTTATGGATGTGGGAATGCATGTTTTAATGTATACTTCTTTCATGTGATTGTTACTTTGCCTTTATTTTTATAATAAGGGGCTTGACCTCAAACTCTTTCGGTATATTTATATTAAATATATATTATTTATTACTATTTATAATTATTATATATATACACATATTAAACGTATTAATTATTAATAATAATCATTTCATTAATACTTCATTTAATAATTTTATAATTTATTCAATTTTAATTGGTTTATTTAATTATTGTAATTTTTTATTTTTTATTTTTTTCATTATTACAATTTATTCAATTTTAATTTTTGTGTTCCATTATTACAGTTTATTATTTTTATTTATCTATATTTTATATATACTATTTATTAATATTTATAATCTATATATATATGTATATTAAATTTATTTATTTTTATCAATAATTATGTAAATAATAAAATGTTATATATTTTTCCTACTTTAATCATTTTTTATTTTTTATTTTTTAAATTATTTCATTTTATTGATTTTACATATCTATATATTTAATATATATTATTTATTTATATAAATAATTTATATATATGTACATTAATTTCATTAATTTTTATCAATAACTATTTAGTTAATAAAATTTTAAATGTTACTAAAATTTATTACTTTTAAATTTTTATTTGTTTAATTAAATCAGGTTATTCCAAACCTTTATCAATAATACAAATAAAGCACTGATAAAGGGAACTTTTATCAATTCTTTTTTCTAGTATTGCTAAATGTCATCACTCTTAAAGATTTATTTTATAGTAGTGTCTTTAGCTTATATCAGGCACCTATATACTTTATGGAGCACTTATTTCACTAATAACCATCATAAATATATATTCCTTTCATTTTAAATCAAAAATTATATTTTAGAAAAATTCTGTTAAACTCATTAGGTATTGTTATTGTGATGAAACTGTGAAAACATGGTGAAATTCACCCATAACACACACCCAAACACATAACATACAAAATCTAAGATTTTTAAACCCAAATTGATTATAATTTACTCCTAATATAAATGAAATCCATAAATAAGAAAAACATTCATGATATATTTTGAAAATTTACAACTGATGATAAGAAATATTCCTTCAAAAGCCTCATATATGCATAATAAATGAAATCCCCATTATTTCAAAAATAATAAACCATGATCTTGTAGAATAAAAAATCCAACCCCTATTAAAATCTACCCAATTTAGAAAATAAAAATACGAAAGAGGGGGGAAGGGAAGGGAATTACCTTAGATTGATATTTATAACCACCCAAGCATACCTATATATAAGGGAATTTTTTGAAATGTAAAGGAAGATATAGGGGGAGTCGAATGACAATAATAGTTTATCATTTACCTCACCTACCTAAGAGATGAAAAGATAGTCCACTAAACTGTGTTTCATTCCTTTTAAAAAAACAAGTCATTTTACTTCTATGTATATGGTGTACACCCATCTAGTATCTAGTTATGCATTGGGTTTCTGGTGTAAGGCCATAGGCTACCTGGTAACCAAACAAATGGGGGGTTCTCTCTTGAAAATACAAAGAGTTCCTAGTGAAATAGCACAAATTACATAGTTGTTACTAACCAAAACATATAAAAATTATATATTTATAAAACTTTTTAAAACACTATTTGAACAATTTCAGTCCATTTTTTAACCTAAATAACTTTTCTTGATGTTTCGTAAATGTAGTTATAAAACTTTTCCTTCTATGTCAATTAATATTTTAAAATCTCTTTACCACTAATTCCATTATTACAACAATTATTATATTCCACTAGCATATGAATGTCCTTTTTACTACAAAATTATAGTGAAAATACTATTATAGAAGAGTGTGATTAAAATAAATGAGAGACTGAGGAAAAACTATATAGCCATGAAAATGTGGTTAATAAAAGGATTTCATTTGTTTGGAAAGTATAATATCATTTTAATAGAGTAAGGGTATAAAAGTATCCACTTCAACGGGAATAATTGATTTTTTATGTTTCATAAGTAATTATAAAAATAATATTCAAAAAATATGAAATATATTTGAATACAACACTATTGAATAGAGAAATTAAAAATGTGTTTTATATTGAATAATCAAATGAATTTATCTTGAAAATGATGATGGCATAATGCTATATCATGTGAAAAAAGAGTTAAATAGATTAAAACATTTTCATCATTCTCCAGATGCTCAACTGGATTAATATATAAAGAATATTAAATTCAAGACATGTGTAGTTGAATTAAATTTATATATTAATGAAATTTAGGATGATAAATGTGTAATACATTTAAACTTTCATTAAAACGTAGTTTTTTATCAACAATGAGATATTTAATAAGTTGATAATCATTATTATAATATAATTCAACAAATTAATGAATAAATAACACACAAGTTTTCATTGATAAAAATAAATGAAATGTCTAAGAAACTATTTATATATGATGTAAAATATGCTAAATTATTTTTTAAAGGGTGTCAAGTGGAAGAAATATGGTTACAAATGAATATAGATTTAATTTTAGTATATTGAATATTTTGTCATAGAATAAATGGATTCTAATTTTTCTTAATGTAAAAAATTATAGATGTAGTAAATAAAACATTCTAGGATTCATATTCTCAGACATATCATAAGTAATAACACATAAAATAATTAAAAATATAAATAGGTATATTAAAGGAATATCATATTGAAGTTTGATTTATATAGTAGAAAAATAGTGTATGGTAACGGTATATAGTTATATATGATATTCTTATGATTTATTCGGATCAAAATTATATAACGGAATGATATTTTTATATTGTATACAAGTGAATTGAATGTTTATGAATGAAATAAGAGATTAATTCTCTTTGTATAATAGAATTTGGTTTTACAGCATCTGTAAATTCATGTGTCCAATTTACTATGAGGAAAAAATGGAGGATATTGGTGAAATTGTTAATATTTATATAAGGATATTATATTTAAATAAAATAATGATTTATTACATAAATAATTCAGAACAACAATAAATTAAAAATATATATATATAGATATTGAATCTATTTAAGAATATAAATTTTGTGTAAGATGTTGGTAATATAAAACATTTGGAATAAATAATCATGTGGAAGAAATATTTTTGAATCATCTAGCATGCCCATAATTTGAAAAGAATCAATTATACATTATTATTCAACCACGTTTCCTTATAAAATAATTAATATTAGCAATACCACCACATGAAAAATATTAATAATGGTTGATATACAATCCATGGAGAAGTTATAAAGAAAGAAGTAATGGATTTGAGAGAATATCATAGCTGAAGATTCTAGTCATATCTATGATCATGATTTTGGTGATTCTTGAGTTGATGTTCTTTGTTTATGAATGTGGGATTTCCTTTTTTCACTCCATCCATCTTTCACATTATTTTTTCATTTTCATTATTTTTAATAAAAAAAGGTTTTGACCCCTAAATTTTTAGGTAAGAGCTTATCATGCATTAAACCACAGTGAGTAGAGAAACTGATGTATCGACTCACTATAAGAACATGGAAAATGTGATTATGTTATGTAATTTATTAAATTTTATTATATTTAAAAATAATTTTTAACCAATTTATTTATCTAATTACTGAATCATATGAGTATAGTGATAGTGATATATAATCATTTATAATCTGCATTAAAAATAAAAAGCAAGAATACTAACAATAGATATATTCTATATATACTTATGTAAAACATGGAAAATATACTATTATAATGTTTTTTAAGTTTCATTGAAATTAAAAGTTAAAAAATATTATGTAGAAGCTTGTTAATCCAAATTCATTTATATTTTTTCTATTTTTATAAAACCAGGATGATTGTGGACTTTAATAAATGATAATCACTTATTATTTCAAAATAACAACAATTCTGGGTGAGTTTGTGATGGGGATTATTTTGAGTAAATATAAGTATATATATATATATATATATTATAAATGAAAAATATTTTAATGTAAATGGAGATTTGTAAGAAAATATGGTGAATTTTAATCAACATAGTGAGTCGTAGTTAGTAATTTACATGCATAAAAAACTTAAGCATGATAAAAATTGTGACAAGGGTGATATATATTATTACATGAAGGTTCATATGTCAAGGAGAAAAATTACCAAGTGAAATAGTTTAAATGGGTCCAAAAATACATCATGAGAGGGTGGTGTACAAGAAAAGACTATTGAATGGGTTAACTTTTGAATTCAAGTAGGAAAAAATTATGAGATGCATAATATAACTTTCAATTCTGATTGAGATAATTTTTAATGTTTTATGAACAAGATATATTATAATTAACATATTCATGATATATAAAATGTTTTCTATAAATATATCAATTCAATAAATGGTAAAAATATATCTGCTCGATATTTTACATATATTTTTTCATAAATAATTAGATAAATATCTCATGGGATTTTTGTAGAGATAAGTGGAGTTTTAGTATAGAGATACGTTTATCAATATTCTAGTTTAACAAATCTGTAATATATATGATTTTTAATCAGTTAAAATTAAGGAAACAAATCATTGACATAATAATTAAGAGTAAAATAAAAATGAGTTTGACACCCATTAAATAATCAACGGGGCACATAGAAAATTTGTGTTTAAAAAATCATATTAAAATAGCTATCTAAATAGTGAAACTATTAAAACAATTATATAAATAAACATGAAGTTGAAATTCACCCACATTACGTAATATTATAAAGATCACAATACTTTTTAAGATTAAAACATTGTTTATGGATATTTAGAATGGAAGAGATAATTTGGGTTCTGGGAATAGTGGAAGCATGCAATGGGAAGTTCCCAACTTGGATTTTTTCCATAATTGATGATCAATCCGTGATATATGTGATGATGAATGTCATGATCAATGGAATTGAATCAATGAAATAGATAATGGGTAATTACGATGGAACTGATATAGAGGATAATCACATAATATTTATAATTAACTTAATTTAATAAACAATTACATATGTTGGACTAGTTTCTTTGTTAGTGAATCAGGTGACAAATATGCGGTACGTCGTTATTGCGTTGTAGAAACCAAATGTAGATTTCATCTAGTGGTGTTACACATGTGTTCCACGAATCTTCAAATGTCACTGAAAGAATATATGGGTGCTAGAATGACAAATCCTTATGCTTACATCAACTGCCTTTAATAGCCTCGAGAACCAATTCCAAAGTTTTCTCCTTGATCTTGTGGGGGAAGACTTCTCTCCATTCTTTGGAGCATTTTTTGAGAAGGAAGATATCAAGGATTGAGAGAATTCTCCAAATCTGTTGTGCACAACTAAGAAAAATGAATTGTCTAACTTTAGAAAATATCATAATTGGGTTTTTATATTGTTAGGGTTAAACTAAAATAATTTATATGTTCAATTAATTAATTATTTAATCCAAGAAAACCCACATATTAAATAATATTATTATTATTATCATTTCTTGACATGCACTGAATTTGTGAATTAAAATTAAATATTACTTAATTAAATAATATTAAATATTTATTATTTCTCACTAGACCATACAAATATGTCTATAATTCCTCCACAATATTTATCAAGCCTTGAATAATTTATTTTTATTTATTAAATAAATATCATTTAATTATTCTCTAATAAATAAATAAATAAATATTTTATTCACTAAATAGAAAATAAATATGTATATGCGATCAAACATACATGAATATTTATTAAACCATATACAGGATAAATATTTATTGAACCTATAAAATAATAAATAATAATATATTATTTAACTAAGATTCAAGAAAAACTTACTATATAACCCTCTATCCCTTTTTCTTGGTGGCCTTAGGTGAAGAATTTTAATGTCCCAAGTTGGTGTATAGAAACATGCCATGACAACCATAGGGAAAGAAGTTAATGTCATAATGACATGTTTCCTCTAATCAAGCAAGTTGTATGTTGGTGCCATCAATGTCCTATGATTCTCCATCCATGATATCATGTATCATTTATGTCCCTCAAATGATATCATTTGAATATAAAACATATATTCAACAACAGTTTCATATCATTTTTAGGTTATCATTATAGCGGGGAACTACTATGACTATTTAGTGTGACAGCTACTCTTAGGAAATTATCACATACTATTTCAAACTGAAGTACAATTATGATCTGACAAGTTTATTTATATTCAAAACTATAAATAAAATTTATTATAAAGTACATATAATTTGGTTCTAGGGAACAAAATCTAAAAATTTATTCATATTTTGTTATTAGTATTCAAAAATAAATATAAATATTTTGTAAGTAGTCGTTCTTGTTGGTATTGGAAATAAATTAAGATACTTTAACCATAGAAGTATATCATTTATTTGTGTACACTAATATATTATGACATGTATTGTCCTTTTACATTACTCATTAGTTAAACCATAAAAAATCATTTTATTAGTATATTTTTTTATATATTTAGCTTTCAATAATAAATATTAAATGCAATAATTTTTCATCTTACTCACATGAGAAAAATATCCAAAATAAAGATGCATTAAAATTGGAAATGTATATATAGATTCACCCTTGCTCATGTTCTTTTGAAAAATATTATGAACATTAGTGAGTTATTTGGATACACTCTACGATATGACAATGTTCTAAAATATACTTGTAGTGGGTCACATCCCCCACGGGTTGGTAACGAGTCTCCATTGTCCAGTGTCATAGGGAAATACGTATATACTTTTTTATGAGTTCACATAAAAAGTGTGGAATCCTATAATTGTTAAATACTATAGTACATTTTGGAAGATGACCATGTTGCTCGCTTGTTTATTTATATTTGAGATATAAATGTATGCCAATTATTGTTTGAACTGCATACATGCCTGCTTAATTTATATAAACTATTTTATATAAGTGTTTGAAATAATCCATTGTTTTAAAAATATTCCGTCATTTGTAAATTCATTGCTTAAAATATTTCTTTCCATAATTTGAAAATATATAGTATATTTTGTTTAAATATTATTTTGAATTTCCAAACCTATTTACTTAAAAATTGAAAGATTTTATTTGGATAATATATTGATAGAATCTGTTATGGAATCTTTGGTGGTGTCCTACTGGGATAAGTATCACACCCTACATTTGCCTTCAGGTGTTTGTAGACATTATTCTTCCAGGTTTGATAAAAGGGAGGGGATCTCTTAGAGGTGGATCAAGCTGTTGAGATTTCATCCTGGTGAGTTGTTTCCTTAAGGACCTTGGGGTTTTTTTCCCATTTAGTACTTGGGTTGTAATAATTTCGGCTTTTTATGAAATGTTGTATTCTGGTACATCACTCGTAGTGGAGTTTCTTTTATTATGAATACTTCTTTTTTTTCTTTTGCTTTCGTATTCTTGTGGCAAAATCATTACCACTTGTATGTTGTATGATTCTAAGTGCTAGTCGTCGAACCGTGGGGATCGAGAATTCCCTTTGGACTATGTTAGGGTCTCCTCAGTTATTGGGTTACCATGTTACCTAGATGGGTTCATGAAAAAATGGTATCAAAGGGAGGTTAATAATCTTTCCTTGATGACAGTATTCATTTTAGTATTATTGTCGGGACTTAGGAGGTAGCTGCGATTGTGTGCCTAGACAACTCTCACCGTGATTAACCTTAAGTCACCAGGGGTAGTTAGGGAAAGATATCTTGTGGATTATTTCTAGTATTTTCTTTATTTTGATTTGGATATAGTGAAATCCAATTCATGTATGTTATACCGGTTGGGATCATGTTTCCCTCATTTTTATGTATGAGCATTATCTGATGTCTTTATTATTGTCTGCTGATGTTTTGTAACATCATGCCTTCGAGAAGACATGTGAATCGGAACCAGAAAGGAGATACTACTGAACATCAGGGAGAGAATACACCAATGGATCTTAGCCTAGTTGATTTTATTGTGCACACAGTCCAAGATCTGGGATAGGCACCACCTCTAGTCTCCATTCCGGCTCCAGATGTGGAACTTGGGGGGTGATCTTCAAAAAATTTCTCAATAGTTATTTCACCAAAAACCACAAGTTTTAAAAGGCTTCACTGATCCTCAACATTCTGAGGAATGGTTGGGTAGGATAGAACTTCTTTTTGACTTCTTGAGGATGCCGAACGAGGTCAGAGTAAAGTGTGACACTTTTGTGTTGGATGGGCCAAGAAGGAGATGGTGGGACATGATAGTGATGACCAAGAAACATGTGGGATTAGATTGTAATGACTTCAAGTTTATTTTCACCAAATAGTTCTATCCATATTCAATGGTGTTAGCCAAATCTAGGGAGTTTTTCAGGCCTGAGTAGGCTAAAAAACTATAGCTCTTGTAGATGTTTAGCACACTTTCAGAAGTTCTACCACAAATTTTCCACTCCACATAATGGAATGAGATAATTAGAACCTACAAAAACTATAGGGAAATCAAAGTATTCATGTAAAAAAGGGTTAAATCAATAGGAAATGATAACGAAGGTTCTTCACACAATGGGAGAGTCTCTAGAGTAAGTAGATGTTGGTTCAATGTCCATCAAAGATACCATTAATACAGTTTTGTTATTAGTTACTACTCTTTTTCATACGAGTGAATCTCAATTTTTTTAACCCATACCATTGACCTTATTAATCTTCCTATAGAGATTTTATCTTGTGTAATGTATATTACTACACCCCTTGGTGCGAAGAGAGAGCAGGGTCTCTGTAGCCCTTCTTGTGTCTTCTCTCTATCGGATGTCGAGTTTTCTTGGAGTTTTCTCATACTCGACATGGAACCTCATGATGTCACATTCTGGATGGATTGTATTATTGCTAATAAATCCCAGATTTATTATTATCTTTGATGGGTATACATTACTATACTCAGTCATGTGATGCTTTTCCTTCAAGGAGAATGTAACCCAAGGTCTAGTAGATCCGGACCTTCCTATTTAGAGTTGTGTAAAGTGATATCAATATTTAATTTTGATCTAGAGCGAGATTCAATGAGTGGTAATCCCCCTCCAATCATCGTTGAGTTTCCCGACGTGTTTCCTTATGACTTCTCTAGTTTTATACTTGTAAGGGAGGTTGAGTTTTCTATTGAATTGATGCCAGTACTCAACCAGTTGGTTTCCCCTCTTACCAAATGGTTGCAACTAGAAAAAAAATTACTAATTTACCAGTTCAACGATCTTCTAGAGAAAGCCTTTATTCACCCAAGTGTGTCACATTGGTTGGTGCTAGTTCTCTCCACCATGAAAGATGATGGTTCTCTAACATCTTCTCTTCTTGAGATGATTCTTCAGGAACACAAGTTTTTTGACAAATTTCATAAGAATTAGGGACTCTTTTTATGGTGGGGAGACTTATTCCTAGTGGTTGTTCTCCAAAGATGGTGTTTTGTGTTATCTAAACCTTTATGTTGCAATGTTAGTGACAAGGAAGGCTATAATGGTGAATTCCCATAATTTCCAATGGTTTTTACACCTAGGAAGCACTAATACATTCTACTACTTGAAGCAGCATTTTTGGTGACCGTTTATTCTCTAAGGTTTTACCCCAGTTGGGTTATCGACGGCTTGGGAAGTAAGGGATGTTTACCTCCCATTTTGTTGGATATTTCGATATTGTTGATCAAGTGGGGAAGTTTCATATCATTTGACACTACCACCAAATCTGAAATCAATAAATAATGTGTTTTATATATCTAATCTTGAATGTATTTATCTGACCCATATCATGTTTTGAGTTGGCATAATCTTGATGTGGAACCTAGTTTATCTATGACTGAATGACCAATCATGGTTGTTGATTCTGAGACCATGGTACTTCATTAGAGGAGGATACCTCTGGTTTTTATGATATGGAATCATGGTTCTAATTCTCATGAGATGTGAGAGAGGGAGGCAATGATGAGAGAACATTGGCCTTGTATTTTTTGACATGGAGGCATCTTCGTAGGATTTTTGGGGACATAAATTTCTTAGGGTGGGGAGTTTGTAACATCCCATTAGTGTTTCAGGTACTAAAATACCCATTGTTTTTCTTCATTCATCCTTTGTTATCCCCATTGAAACCAAGAAGTCTCGACTCTCTTTTGTGCATAACTGTTGGATCTATTTCGTTTCTCCTCTTCGGAGGTCTTCTTCAACAGTTGTGGACCTGTATAGAGTTTTGGGTGTTTCTCTTGTGAGAGAGATATAGGTTTGCAGTGTAATTTTATTTCTTTTATTTACATATTTCATTTATTACATTATTTCGATAATTAAAAGGAAAAAAATTATGGAAACAAAATTACACACATTGAATTATCAAGAGATAACTCCAAAAAAAAATTGATTCCATCATGAATTATTATTTCTGATAATCCAATTTTATAAAAGGATAATTTTAATGCAATAATAACATGACTTGATTGTAAATATTATCATAATATAATTTTGAAGAATTACTGAATGAGAAATTCATATAGTTATTAAAATTTAATTGCACAAAATGATCAATGGATAATTTTGGTTTTTTGAAATGATAATCACAAGGGATTATCAAGGTATAATTAAATGAACTTATAAAATGATAATTTCATTCATTTATTGAAGGATATTTTTATCAAAATTATAAATGGATGTCTACATGAAAGATTCTGGGGATAATGGCACAGGATTATTGGAAGGTATTTATAAAGAAAATTATCGAATGACAATTTCATCAAAGTATCATTAGATTAATTTACAAAATTGATAATTTATAAAGAGTAACTAATAGAATATATTTAATAAATTAATTAAATTAATAACTATAAAGAATTTATTAAGAGATAAATATTGTGAATTTATCAAAATAAAATTTTAGAAAATTATGGAATGATAATTGCAATGAATTATCAATGATCAGTTGTATAGAAATATCAATGATAATTTTGAAATATTTTATCAAATGTTAATTAATATAATTATCGAGCAATAATTTCGAGATTATCAAAGTTTGATTACTAATATTATTAAAATTCTAAATGTGAGTTTATCAAAGATAATTATTCTAATGGTTAATCGCGAGTGCATGTGTTGAACTGATGGTAAACTGAAAATTTTCCTTGAAAGATAAATATTATCACATGTGATAATATATATATAATTTGAAACATATCCTAGTGAGATAAATTGTCATAGCAAGTGATTTTTTATTTGGTAATCTAAAAATTATCCAAGAGTGATAAAATATTATCACATGTAATATTTTATTAGAAAATTTTGAGAATTATTCAAGAGAGAGAAACTATCATCACATGTGATATTTTATTTCCTTTTGAAATAAAATATATGGTTTTGGATCTAGGAACCCTTGATGATCATCGAGTATTGTTTTGTTGATGCTCACAAAAAAAGTTTATGAGGAGGTGTATTGAACCACAATGGGTGGATTATCATTGTCACTAACATCAGCGACCTTGAGGTTGGTTGTTCCATTGCGATTATCCAAATTGATTATCTTTTTATTGCTTTATTTCTTTCAATTATTGATTTAAATTAAATTTCTAAAATTCACTTTCAATTAAATTGACAAAAACTCGATTCTATCGAATAATGATATTTGAAATGATTTTTCCATGGAAATTTGAAAAACCCCCCAATTCCATTGAATTGTGTGTGTTTATAGAAATTGGCTGATTTAAATTGTTTAATTTAAATTATGAAATTGATGGAAATGATTTTAATTAAATTGTTGAAGTTAATTGTGGAAATAAATTTTGTAATGATGGAATTGGTTTTCAATAGATTTCAAACTATTGAAAATGCCCAAAAATGATCTGATAGAAACCCATCGGTTTTATCTTGTGAAGAGGAATGTTTTTTAATAAAAACTTTTTTTGGTTTTAAATTAAAAGAAATTGGAACATTTCAAATAGAAGAATGGGATTGATAGTTTTTTTAAGTAGTCTTAAAATAGTTCATGAATCATGTAAGAGCACATGCAAGCCTTGGGTAGTTAGTGAGTTATCTGGATACACTCTATGCTATGACAACATTCTAAAACATACTTTTAGTAGGTCACATCCCCGATTGGCTGGTGATGAGTTTCTTTTGGCCAGTGTCATAGGGACGTGTGTATACACATTTTTCTTTGTTCACATAGAGAGTGCAGAATCCTATAACTGGTTAATATTATCATACCTTTTAGAAGATGATCATTTTCCTCACTTGTTTATTTATATTTGAGATATAATTGTTTGTTTCAACTGCTTACATGCCTGCTAAATTTATATAAACTATTTTATATAAGTTTTTTACACAATACATTATTTATAAATATTCCATCATTTGTAAATTCATTGCATTAAATATTTATTTCCATCATTTGAAAATGTATAGTATGTTATTTTAAATATAATTTTTAATTTCCGAACCTATTTAATTTAAAATTGAAATCCTTTATTTGGATAATATATTATTGGAATATGTTATGGAATATTTGGTGGTATCCTACTAGGCTTAGGATCACACCCTACTTTTTCCTTTGTGTGTTTGTAGACTTTCTTGTTCCAGGTTTGAGTAAAGGAAAGGGGTCTCTTAGAGGTGGATCCAGCTGTTGAGATTTTGTCTTGGTGAGTTGTGTCCTTAGAGACCTTGGGGTTATTTTACCATTTTAGTACTTGGGTTGTAGTACTTTGTTATTTTTATTCCATGTTGTATTCTAGTACATCACCCCTAGTGTATTTTCTTTTCTTATGCATAATGATTTGTTTTTTTCGGCTTCCAAATTCTTGTGGAAAATCATTCTCACTTGTATGTTGTATGATGCCAGGTTCTAGTCACCGACCCGTGGGGATCAGGAATGCCCTTCGGGCTATGTCAGGGTCAGATCAATTATTGGGTAACCATGGTACCTAAGTTGGTTCATGACAAAATGGTATCAAAGGAAGATTAATAATATTTCCTTGATGATAGTATGTATTTGATTATTATTTTCAGGACTTAGGAGGTAGTTTCGACTGAGTGTCTGGTCAGGTCTCACCGCAATGAGCCTTAAGTCACAAGGGGAAGTTAAGGAAAGACTTCTTATGGATTAGTTCTAGTATTTTCCCTATTTTTGTTTTGATAGAGTAAAATCCACAACATGTATATTCTATCAGTAGAGATCATGTTTCCCTCATTGTTATGTACATGAATTATTTAATGTCTTCCTCATTGTCTGCTAATGTTGTTTAACATCTTTCCTCTGAGAAGACATGTGAATTAGATCTAGGAAGGGGATACTACTGAACATCAGTGAGAAAGTCCTCCAATACCCGAGCCTAGTTGAGGTGATTATGTGCACTATCCATGCTTTGGGATAGGCACCAACTCTTTTCCCCATTCAGGTTCTAGTTGTGGAACCTAGGGGGTTCTCTTAGAAATTTTTCACAAGACTTCATTCACCAGAAACCACTAGTTTTCAAAGGCTCCACTGATCCTCAACATGTTGAGGAATGGTTGTGTAGGATAGAACTTTTGTTTGAGTTAATGTGGATGTTGAACGAGGTTAAGGTCCGGTGCACCACCTTTGTGTTGGAGGGACCAATAAGGAGATGGTTGGACATGAAAATGACAACAATGAAATGTGAGGGATTAAATTGGAAGGGCATCATGGTTCTTTTCACCGAATAGTTATATCCATAGTCAATGGTGTTAGAAAAAACTATGAATTTTATCAAGACTGGGCAAGCTAAAAGAATTGTGGCTCCTACAGATGTTTAAGAAACTTGTAGAAGTTCAGCCACAACTTTTCCACTCCACATAACAGTATGAGATCATCAGAACCTCCAAAAACTACAGGGAAATCAGATACTTCAAGTATAAAAGGTTTCCAACCACAGGCATCCAGAATGAAGCTTCTTCACACTGTTAAAGAGTCTCTACATGAAGTAGATACTAGTTCAATGGCCATTAGAGGTACCATTATTATAGTTCTATATTTATTGACTAATCTTTTTTATACAAGTGAACATCACTTTTTTTAACCGATACCATTAACCTTTTAATCTTCCTCTGGAGATTTTATCTTTTGCAATGAATATTACTAAACCCCTTGGTGAAAAAAGAGAGTAGGGTCCCTGTAGTACTACTTGTGTCTTCTCTCTATCAAATGATGAGTTTTATTTGGTTTTTTCTTATATTCGACATGGATCCTCATGATGTCACATTCGGGATGGATTGTATTATTCCCAATAAATCCTATATTGATTGTTATCTTTGACGGGTCTACATTACTAAACCTAGTGGTGTGCCTCTTATCCTTCAAGGAGAATGCGACCCAAGGTCAAGTAGAGTAGGACCTTCTTATTTAGTGTTGGGAAAAGTGATATCAATATTTAATTTTGATATAGAGTGAGATTCAATGAGTGGTGATCTCCCTCTAGTCATCATTGAGTTTCTCGACGTGTTTCCTTCTAGCTTCTCCGGTTTTTTACCAGTACAAGAGGATGAGTTTTTCATTGACTTGATGTTGGTACTCAACCAGTTTGTTTTCCCTCTTTCCAAATGGCTCCAACTAAACAAAAATAACTAATGTCCCAGTTGGACGATCTTCTTGAGAAATCCTTTATTCACCCAAGTGTGTCACATTGGGTGGTTCTGGTTATCTCCACTATAAAATCTAATGGCTCTCTGACATATTCTCTTATTGAGAAGATTATTCATGAATAGAAGGTTGTTGATGAATTTCATAAGCATTAGAGACTCTCTATATGGTGGGGAGACTGATTCCCAATGTTTTTTCACCAAATACGGTGTTTAGTGTTATAAAAACTGTTATGTTTCACCATTAGAGACATGGAAGGTTATAATGGGGAATTTCCATTTTTTCTAATGGGTTGTACTCCCAGGAATAACTAAGATGTTCTACGACTTGAAGCATTAATTTTGGTGACCTTGTATTCTTGAAGGTTTCACCCTGGTTGGGTTATCGATGGCTTGGGAATAAAGAGAAGTTGACGTCTCAATTTGTGAGACCTTTCGATATTCATGATCAAGTGGGGAAATTTCATATCATTTGACACTTCCACAATAGTTGACATCAATACATAATGTGTTTCATGTATCTCAACTTGAATTTTTTTATCTGACCCCTATAATGTTTTGATATGGAATCATCGTGAAGTGGAACCTAGTTTATCTATGACTAAACAACTAGTCATGGATTTTGATTATGAGACCAAGGTACTTCATGGGATCATGATACCTCTGGTACTGATGATATGGAATCATGGTTCTAATTCTCATGAAACCTGAGAGATGGATGCACTAATGAGAGAACAATGGACTTGCCTTTTTTGACGTGGAGGCTTCTTCGTAGGCTTTTTGGGGAAAAAAAGTTCTTATGGTGGAGAGCTTGTAACATCCCATCACTATTTCAAGTATTGAAATACATGTTTGTTTCTTCATTCATCTTTGGTTTTCCCCATTGAAACCAAGAAGTCTCAACTCTATTTTGTGCATGACCAGTGGATATGTTTCGTTCTTCATCCTTGGTGATCTTCTTCCACAGTGGTGGACCTGCATATGGTTTTGTGTGTTGTTCTTGTGAGAGAGATATATGTTTTAATATTAATTTTATTTCTTTAATTTAATTATTTAATTTATTCCATTATTTCAGTAATTCAAAATAAAAACATTTTGGAAAAAAATTGACTAACCTTGAATTATCAAGAGATAATTCCAACTTTTTTTTTATTCCATCATGAATTATTATTTATGATAATCCAATTTTATAAAAGAATAATTTTAATTCAATAATAACATTACCTGATTATCTATATTTTCATAGGATGATTTTTAAGAATTAAAGAATTATAAATTCATATATTTATCAAAATTTAATTCCACAAAATTATTGAAGGAAGATTTTTGTTTTATGAAATGATAATCGCATGGGATTATGAAGGTATAATTAAATAAAATTATAAAAAGATAATTTAATTCATTTATTGAAGGATATTTTTTTCAAAATTATTAAAGGATATCTGTATAAAGTATTTTGGGGATAATGGCACAAGATTATTGGAAGGTATTTATAAATAAAATTAGCGAATGATAATTTCATCAAATTATTATTAGATAAATTGAAAAAATGATAATTTATAAAGGGTAACTATTAGAATATATTTTATCAGTTAAATAAATTAATAACTATAAATAAATTATTAAAAAATAAATATTGTAAATTTATCAAAAGATAATTTTTCTTAATTATCGAATGATAATTAAAAGGAATTATCAAAGGTAAATTGCATAGAAATTTAAAAGATATTTTTTACATATTTTATCAAATGATAGTAAATATAATTATAGAGCAATAATTTCAAGATTATAAAAGTTTTATTACTAATATTATTAAAATGATAATTGTGAGCTTATCAAAGATAATTATTTTGATCGTTA
This sequence comes from Viscum album, assembly GCA_963277665.1. Lineage (NCBI taxonomy): Eukaryota > Viridiplantae > Streptophyta > Magnoliopsida > Santalales > Viscaceae > Viscum > Viscum album. The sequence continues at coordinate 760,436,304 of OY728119.1, read as the reverse complement.
ATCGTAAGTGCATGTGTTAACCTAATGATAAACTGAAAATTTTTCTTGAAAGATAAATATTTTCACATGTGATAATATATATTTATAATTTTAAACTTATCCTGGTGAGATAAATTATCATATAACGTGATAATTTAAATGATAATCAAAAAAATATCCAAGAGATATAAAATATTATCGCATTTAATATTTTATTTGATAATTTTTAGAATTATTCAAGAGAGAGAAACTATCATTGAATGTGATATTTTATTTCCTTTTGAAATAAAATATCTGGTTCTAGTTATAGAAACTAATGACGAGCATCTAGCATTGGTGTGTTGATTCATACAATAAAAATGTTGTGAGGAGGTGTATTAAACCACAATGGGTGGATTATCATTGCCGCTGTCATCAGCGACCTTGAGGTAGGTGGTTCCATTTCAATTAGCCAAATTGATTATCCTTTTATTGTTTAATTTATTTCAATTTTTGATTGAAATTCAATTGCTCAAATTTTCATTCAATTAAATTGAAAAAAACCTAATTCCATTGAATTAGGATATTTGAAATGGTTTTGGCTTGGAAATTTGAAAAACCCCCCAATTCCATTGAAATGGGTGTGTTTATGAAAATTTGTTAATTTCAATTGTTTAATTTCAATTATGAATTTGATGAAAATAATTTCAATTAAATTATTGAATTTAATTGTGGAAATAAATTGTGTAATGATGGAATTGGATTTGAATGGATTTCAAATGGGTGAAAATGGATTAAAATGATTTGATAGAAACCCATTGGTTTTATCTTTTGAAAAAGGGAAATTTTTTGAATAAAACCTATTTTGGTTTTAAATGGAATGAAATTGGATATTTTGAAATGGAATAATGGGATTGATTATTTTTTAAGAAGTCTTAAAATAGTTCATCCATCATGTAAGAGTGCATGCATGCCTTAGGAAGTTAGTGAGTTATTTAGATACACTATATGCTACGACAATGATCTAAAACATACTTGTGGTGGGTCACATCCCTGATGGGTTGGTTATGAGTCTTCTTTGGCTAGTTTCATAGGGATGTGTGTATAAATATATTACACAATTCACATAGAGAGTGAGGAATCTTATAACTGGTTATTACTATCATACCTTTTGGCATATTATCATGTTTCTCACATGTTTATTTATATTTGAGATATGAATGTATGCCAATTTTTGTTTGAACTGCTTACATGCCTACTAAATTTATATAAATTGTTTTATATTATTTGTTTACATAAGCCATTGTTTTAGAAATAGTCCATCATTGGTAAATTCATTTCTTAAAATATATATTTCTATCATTTGAAAATGTATAGTATGTTTTCTTTAAATATGATTTTGAATTTCTGACCCTATTTAATTTAAAATTGAAATATTTTATTTGGATAATCTATTGTTGGAATTTGTTATGGAATCTTGGTGGTATCCTACTGGGCTTAGGCTCACACACTAATTTTTCCTTCGGGTATTTGTAGACATTTTCCTTCCAATTTCGTGCAATGGTAATGGATCTCTTGGAGGTGGATCCAGTTGTTGAGCTTTGGTCTTAGTGAGTTGTGTCCTTAGGGACCTTGGGTTTGTTTTCCCATTTTAGTACTTGGGTTGTAGTACTTTGGGATTTTTATGCCATATTGTATTCTGGTACATCACTCCTAGTGGAGTTTTTTTGTTATACATATTGATTTGTTTTATTTTTATTATTCATTCTTGTGAAAAAAATTGTTCCCACATATATGTTGTATAATTTTAGGTGCTATTCGCCGACCCATGGGGATCGAGAATGCCCTTCGGGCTATGTTTGGGTCAGCTCAGTTATCGGGTTACCACGGTACTTGAGCTGGTTCTTGACATAACAGGTCAAAGGGGCTTCGTGAGATAATGATTCTTACTTAAGGGAATTCATGAGATCTCATATTCCTAGTATGTGATATTCTGTGAGAGAAAGGTGTCTCATCAGGTGGCCTTCACTTGATGTAGGGGACATGTCCGCAGGATCTTGCGCAACAAGGTGAAAATTCCATCAGGTATTTTTTGTTATCTTATAGGCCTCATTGGCACATCACATGATATTTATGATATTAATAGGCTCTCAACTTTCCCCTTTTATTTCATTATTTTATTTTTCAAATGTTTAGGGATATTACTAGCATACATGAGTATTGTTGAGGAAAATCAGTCAAGATATCGGTGATTCCTCGCATGACCAAAAAATGGTATTATAGTAACTTATGAATATTTTTAGTTAAAATTCCCTTCATATTGTCTTTGGATAAAAAGGTGGAGTTTTGGACTAGATGGACATGTCCGTAGCCTTTTTCGTAATGAGGATGACATGACAGCAGGCACTCATGTGGTGAAGAGGTAATGTCAGCATGGGTTTTTGGTTTGTTGAGAACCTCCTGGGTGAGTTTTTATAGAGGCTCCCTCCTTTTCAATCTTTACTTTCCTTGTTTATTTTACAAGGTAATAAAGTCTCATGATATTTCATGGGTGTTTTCAAAGACAATCAACCTACCCTTCTGTGATGTGTCACATGACCAACAAAGGATCATGTAGTGATTCGTGAGAATTATCATGGTAAAACACTTTTTCTTTGGATCAATAGGGGATAACATTTTCTCTTCAATATATCACAGAACCTTTGCATAGATAGGGTTGCATACCAATGGGAATTAGTGAAATAAATTAGATATGTTGATGGGGGCTTATAATGTCTCACAAACCACCTGGGCGCATTTCATGATTTTTATGAACACAAGAGGCACCTACCTATTGGAAATTTTACTCTTATATTCAAATGATTTTTGTATGGGTTTTTAGGTATCCACCGATTTACAAGTCACGTGACTCTTGGGTCCTCATTTGGTATCCATTGTATGATCATCAAATGTCATGGCTGCCTTCTCAATAAAAAATGACTCTTTAATTGGGATTCAAAAAATCTTTTGGAGTCTATATGCTATATGTAACACCCCAGGTAAATAAAGAATATGTAATTTTTTTATTTATCCCTATTTGTGAATAAAATGTCAATATTAATTTAAAGGGAACGCTATGCTCGATGGCTTACCCAATACCCAACAACGAGTTCCTTTGAAATCATACGTTGCACTCTAATAATAAAATAATATTATTTTAAATGGTAGTTAACACATAGCTGTTGTATTGACAATAATGAATATAAATAACTAAAATATGATTATATATGTTTGTTAAATGTTTTTACTTTTATCCAATAAATTTTAGAGGCTTAAAATACAAATGAATCCCATCTTAAGCATTGAATACACTAGTATTTTTAAAAGATTGTTTTACTACCTTTTGATGGAAAACCATTTTTTAAATCAAACTTTTGACACTTTTATAAGATCTATTTTTTAAAATAAATATATTATTTATGATTGGGACATTGAAATTTACATTGGGTTAATTTTTGGTATTTTTCTGACAATGTTCATTTTTCAATGAATAGTGAAAAATACTGCATTTTACATCAAAACTACTTTTTCATATAATTTAATTATATGGTTATATTATCTTTTTAATTTGTTTTAAAGTTTAATTAGAATATATTTTTACCATGTAATTCAATGATGTTCATTGGGATTAATTTCACTTTGGAATTAGGCATAAACAAGTGCCAAACTTTTCATAAATTTTGTTTCTAAAAAACCCACTATTTGTTTTGACAACAGGAAGTTTTTTTAAATTAATTATTGCAATTTATGTGTTTAGAATTTGGAAAAATGTATTACATATTTGGAATCAGAAGGTACAAATTATTTAATTAATACTCTTTTGTTTTTGGACATTATGAATAGTAACGACAGTAATTATCTTTAATTATCTTGATTAATGAGTAATTAGGTAGTTAAAGATAATAAACTAATATCATAATAATACAAAATCACCACAACATGTGTCCTAAGGCTACTGGATGTCTAATTTCCGACCATGGGATGCCTTGTGCCAAACTTGGGCGCCCCATGGAATCACTTTTGTGAGAAAGTGACTTTTTATCTTTTTATTTTTAAAGAATGTTAAATGTAACAAAGAATGTATCACCTAAGTAAAATATTTTTAATTTTCTCTACATAAATTATATTTTGGACTATAAATATTCATTATAAAGATAATAATAGTTCCTAAATCATGATATTTTTTTATAATTTTTAGACATTAAATTTATTAAATTATTTATGACATCATGATGATGCAGCGATGACCTCATTATTTAACGATTTAAATAAAATGGAAAGAAAATGTAATATCTAAGACCTAAACATGTCCAAAACCTATTGGATGAGTGGATTTAGAACCCGTATCACCTTATCCTTGAAATACATCAATGTGGGACCTTTAAAATCCGAAACTCTTTTGAAAATAAAGTAACATTTTGTAACTTTACAAGAGTGCCCCTCCTCTCCTCTTATAATAGGCCCCCACCTCTACCTCCTTACCCACACTCCCAAAGCCTTTGGCTCGGCCAACCCCTTCCCATTTTGTCTCTCCACATCCCTCTATAACTCCTTGAAGCCTCACTTTGGGCAGAAGTCTTCCCAAAGAATCCTTTGAGCTCAAACAAAAGGGAGTTACCCGATTTTAAGGTAATGTCTTCACTTGTGTCCTTTTGTTTTATTTTGCTTCTCCAACCCCCTAAACTCTTTTTATTCATTTAGTTTGAAAAAAATCCAGTATCTTCAATATACTATTATGTTTTTATAAGAAGGATTCTAGATACACTTACACACACCTACATCTAATGGTTAAGGAACATACTGTTTCTGTGGATGGTGAATTTCTGCCTCCCAAAACGATGATTGTTCAACATTCTTTTAACACCTTCAAAGGTGGCCATTAAGATGTCACTATATTTATATATGATATATAATATGTTTATGTTTTCCTTAATCTTCTGTATTTTTCATTTATGGCATACCTTTATGGCTTCCATTATGGGTATACGCGATATCTTCATTTAAGGAAGTGCGGACTACCGCCCCCTCAAAGTGATTTGATTCGTTAATACTATATGTGGTACATATAAAGGATATATTTAATGATATTATATATGATACCATACTGGAATTAAAATAATATTATGTATCATTATGTTTTAATTCCATTAAATATGAAATAGAAATGGAAGTAGCGTTTATGCGTACATACGGCTTACCGTCTCCATGAACGGTACATTTCATTTCTTATCTCATAATGTTATGTAATATTATAAGTACATATATATAATGGATATATATTTAATATATTACATCTAAATTATGGATATCATTCTGAAATTATAACATATATATATCTCTCTCATTTTGTTTTAATTCCATTAATATGACAAAAAATAAAAGTAGCATTCATGCGTACGTACGGCCTACCGTCTCCATGAACGGTGCTTTTCATTTTTTATCTCCAAATGATATGGAATAGTATAAAATGAATATTTACTGGATATATATGATATTTTAATCATTAATACTATTCTGGAAATTATTTACTTATTACTACATGGGAAATCGTTTTTCAAACAAGTTCATTTTTGACTCATGTACCAAACATCGGCAAAAACGTCTGATATGAACTAACATTATTAAACAATTATTATAAAATTATAATATGTGATATGAACTGAATAATAATCTATAAATGAGTTACTTAGGCAATTATTAATTGACTAAAGTTTATTATTCAGGAATATAAAGAAACGAACAAGACAAGTTGGACTTGAGGTAAGGGATCCTACTCCTCTATTTCTTTTTACGTACACTCTTTTATGTCATTCCTTTTAAAGATAATATTTCTTGTTATTGGGATGTTATTTAATATTAATCTTACTGTAATTTTTATGTTCACATGATCAGAGACCCTATTCTCTCTCATCAATCCATTTTGGAAGTTTTGAGTGGCGTCGTTAGGCTGCCGAATTTTCGTGAGAGATCTAACATCTCTCTTTCTTTTTAAGTACTCTCCTTTATGTCACTTATTTTAAGCTCCTCTTTGTTATTTTGGGGGATGTTATTTTATATTACTCTTTCTGTAAACATTATGTCAATATGATGAGAGACCCTATTTGATCTCATCGATCCATTTTTGTAAGTTTTAAGTGGCGTCGTTAGGCTGCCGAGTTTTCGTAAGGGATTTTTCATCTCACTTTTATTCCCGTGAGATTTATGCTACATTTTCCACAATTTACTTTGAGTGGTGTATGTACTGTCCATTATTTTACTCATTGTGTAATATACTTTCATTTATGAGTATTTACATCAATGTTGTATTGTCCTTCTTTCACGGGGTGCATGTCTCAAAAGATACCCATGTTGGTAAGGGAACCTTTCACCCTCCTCTTTTTAAAAGACTTATTTTGTTGGGTCTTTTAATTTACATATTGTAATGTTGGGATATGTTATTATATATCCTTATTGATGTAAATTTTATGTCAAAGTGATGAGATACCCTTTTTATCTCTCATCAAATATTTTTTTTGAATTTTAAAGTGATGTCGTTAGGCTGTCGAATTTTACCAAGGGAACTTCTTAACCCAATTTCAATTTCTTTGGGTTCAACATGTAGTTATTGAATATTTCCTCCTTTGAATATGTGTGAATGACCTCTGATTTTTTTATAATTAATATCCACTTATATTTGGTGTATTTATATTTTTCACACATAATTATGAGATTGATTTATCCTTAATTTAAGGGTACCTTCTTTACTGGGGATTTCATCTCATTTTACATTTCTATCGATACTTCATTGTTGTTATGCACCAATTCACTCTTATATGGTGTATATAATATCCTTTGGAATATTATATTATGAATTCCTTTATTCTCATTATATTACAAAGTTCTGATTAAATGTTATTCCTCAATTATTGTATTCAAGTGTCTCTCATTTTGTTAAAAACCCTTTAATTAAAATATCGTTTTAAATGTTTTAATGATTTATTCTTATAAATATTTATCGTTAATATCCATGTTTTCAAAATGGTTTTAAGGATTTATTTATATGGATATTAATGTTTTAAAAATTTAAAATCTTCAAAGTGGTATGGGACACTTTGATTCAAAGATCTCTTTATTAAATGTTTTAAATGGTTTTGAAAATGGTTTTTATAATGTTTTTATATCAATGTGTTGTATTGATATCTTGTTATTGAAAGGTGGAAATGTTATGTTTCCTTTATGCATGTTTTATGTGATAAGATTATGTTATGGTTCTTGGGCATTGTTATGAAGACGGGTGGTTCCATGATAAACTAAGTACGGGTGAGCCCGATATATCTCTCCAATGCATTGGGTAACGCGAAGGAGTGAAACATTAAGGTTTATCCGAAGAGATTTAGGGAATATACTGTGGTGGGTATTCCAAACGTAAACAAGAGGGTTACTCCCTACCTAATAATGTTATGAATGCCTCAAGTTACCTTTTATGTCTTATGATTTCTATGATTTATTCATGATTTGATGAGGTATGTTAAAGTGCCTATGTTTTATGGGTAAATTATGATTTCATTCTTATGTATATATGAACTCATGTTTCCTTTCCATATTTTGATAACCCTTTCTGAGCTTTTTATGCTCATCCCAAGTTTTTGAAATGTTTTTCACAGGTCAAGGGAAAGGTACATGATGTGATGATAGTGTCAAGGATGTGTCAAGAAAGAATCCATGTTTTATTTTAAATATGTTTCCGTTGAAGGGAAGAATGAATATTGTCTTTTGTGTAACCACTTTGTTTAAATGTTGAATGTAATGAAAGTTTCATGATCTAATTCTCTAAAACTCCAAACCTGAAAAGATCCTCAATGTGTAATCTTGTAATAACTCAAGATTAAGTAAGGTTTAAGGCTGGGTCCTTATAGTTGGTATCAAAGGTCGGTTTAGATAACTTTAGAGGTTAGGGTATTCTTTAAGCATAAGTGACATTACCATATTGGCTAGGATTTTAGAAAGTGTCATAGTTTTTAGATAAAGTGAATGAGTAAGTATATCTTAGTGTTTATCTTACTCATTAGTACATTATGGTTATGTTGATATACTCACACTGACCTTTTTGGTTTTAGTAAATGGCTGGATCTAGCAGGCACCAAAGTGACAATTGGTTTGAAGGAAACTGTGGTGGTTCTCTGATTAAGAGACTGGATGAAATGGGGTATTCAATGAGGAAACTCGTGGTTGTTCTAAACCAACTATCAAGGAGTCATGATCAACCACTTGAACCTTGGTATGTTCTATAATGCATCATGTACGAGATGACCAATCGACGTGGAAGTTCAGGTAATAATTATAAAGGTAACCATTAGGGTTTATATGATCCTTACTTTTGAGGTAATTATGGGTTATTATATGTTATGATGGAAAATGAAAGGCATGAGATAAACTTGAGGTTAAAATATGTTATGTTTATTTTTGAATATTTTATCTCGTTTTGGGGAATGTTTTAGGAATTATATAGTTTTGAAAAAAGGACAACACGCAGACCGTGTGACAACCCGTCGCGTCGGACAAAGTTGCGGGAATCAAACCCACAACCAAAGTGCAAGTGGTATTTATTGGCTTCCACTGGACTACGTGAAGTCCCCGATTAGTTTGACTAATTATTTTTAGTTAGATTATTTTATGAATTAAGAGTAAGTTGATTTTGGGTTATTTATGAAAATGATTAACCTATCATGGAGGATATGTGATTAGGTTAATTACTTTTCAATACGAGACTTTAGGAGCAATTGATGTTGTTTGGAGATAAATGTTACGATTTAACTTGGAAGACTATGTGACTAAATCCTTCAAATATTTGGGTTTCAATATTAGATTGGTTTACTTTGAAGAATTTTATGGAAAAATTGTTTATCATATGGTCCTCGTTGAACTTTGGGTTTTGTTGGACAAATTTTGGAGATTAAGCATAGATTTTCTTTTTAAAGGGTTATCCTTTTCTGGATTATCTGACCTTGTACTAACCTTTTTGGATTTGGTTTTGGTTAAAGCCTAAATACATGGTAAGTATATAGTTCTCTTTGGTGGATTAGGTGATTCTCTAGAAGTTGATTATAGTACTCTTAATGCGAACAAGTCTCCCTAAATACTCGTCTTTTGGAAAAAAAATATGAGTTTGATTAAGGAATCTAGTAAAAGTTGAATGTCAACATGATAAGTGATTATGTTTCCTTATGAATAAATTCCTCAATAAAAAGTAACTTAAAAAAAATGTTGTCTATTAACTTTTCCTACTGGGGAATTGAATACCGTTTAACCCGTCATAAGTTAGTGATTTTCTTATGGTTAACTTTCTCCTAGACATGTTTACTATCACTCTCCCTCAAGAACATGACCCTTTACTTTTTCTTCCATGTCCATGTTTTTATACATGGAATCCTAGTATGGGTTAACTCGGGTGACCTCTGTACTTATCTTTCTTTATTTTAAAGTGATTGTTTTACCGACTCTTGTTCTGATGTGGGACTCTCAAGGATGTTTCCAAGCTCAATTTTAAAATTGCGAGGACGCAATTCCCAAAAGGGGGGAAGGATGTAACACCCCAGGTAAATAAATAATATGACATTTTTATATTTATCCCTATTTGTGAATAAAATGTCAATATTAATTTAAAGGGAACGCTATGCTCGATGGCTTACCTAATACCCAACAACGAGTTCCTTTGAAATCATACGTTGCACTCTAATAATAAAATAATATTATTTTAAATGGTAGTTAACACATAGTCGTTGTATTGAAAAGAATGAATATAAATAACTAAAATATAATTATATATGTTTGTTAAATGTTTTTACTTTTATCCAATAAATTTTAGAGGCTTAAAATACAAATGAATCCCATCTTAAGCATTGAATACACTAGTATTTTTAAAAGATTGTTTTACTACCTTTTGATGGAAAACCATTTTTTAAATCAAACTTTTGACACTTTTATAAGATCTATTTTTTAAAATAAACATATTATTTATTATTGGGACATTGAAATTTACTTTGGGTTAATTTTTTGTATTTTTCTGACAATGTTCATTTTTCAATGAATAGTGAAAAATACTGCATTTTACATCAAAAATACTTTTTCATATAATTTAATTATATGGTTATATTATCTTTTTAATTTGTTTTAAAGTGTAATTAGAATATATTTTTACCATGTAATTCAATGATGGTCATTGGGATTAATTTCACTTTGGAATTAGGCATAAACAAGTGCCAAACTTTTCATAAATTTTGTTTCTAAAAAACCCGCTATTTGTTTTGACAATGGGAAGTTTTTTTAAATTAATTATTGCAATTTGTGTGTTTATAATTTGGTAAAATGAGTTAAATATTTTTAATCAGAATTTCCAAATTATGTAATTAAGACTCTTTTGTTTTTGGACATTATGAATAGTAACGACGGTAATTATCTTTAATTATCTTGATTAATGAGTAATTAGGTAGTTAAAGATAATAAAATAATATCATAATAATACAAAATGACCACAACATGTGTCCTAAGGCTACTGGATGTCTACTTTCCGACCATGGGATGCCTTGTGCCAAACTTGGGGGCCCCATGGAATCACTTTTGTGAGAAAGTGACGTTTTGTCTTTTTATTTTTAAAGAATGTTAAATGTAACAAAGCTTATATCACCTAAGTAAAATATTTTTAATTTTGTCCACATAAATTATATTTTGGACTATAAATATTCATTTGAAATATAATAATATTTCCTACATCATGATAGGTTTTTTATAATTTTTAGACATTAAATTTATTAAATTATTTATGACATCATGATGATGCAGCGATGACCTCATTATTTAACGATTTAAATAAAATGGAAAGATAATGTAATATATAAGACCTACACATGTCCAAAACCTATTGGATGAGTGTATTTAGAACCCTTATCACCTTATACTCGAAATAAATCAATTTGGGACCTTTAAAATCTGAAACTCTTTTGAAAATAAAGTAACATTTTGTAACTTTACAAGAGTGCCCCTCCTCTCCTCTTATAAAAGGCCCCCACCTCTACCTCCTTACCCACACTCCCAAAGCCTTTGGATCGGCCAACCCCTGCCCATTTTGTCTCTCCACATCCCTCTATAACTCCTTGAAGCCTCACTTTGGGCAGAAGTCTTCCCAAGGAAGCCTTTGATCTCAAACCAAAGGGAGTTACCTGATTTTAATGTAATGTCTTCACTTGTGTCCTTTTGTTTTATTTTGATTCTCCAAACCCTTAAACTCTTTTTATTCATTTAGTTTGTAACAAATACAGTATCTTCAATATACTAGTATGTTGTTATAAGAATTATTCTAGCTACACTTACACACACCTACATCTAATGGATAAGGAACATACTGTTTCCGTGGATGGTGAATTTCTGCCTCTCGAAACGATGATTGTTCAACATTCTTTTAACACCTTCAAAGGTGTCCATTAAGATGTCACTATATTTATATATGATATATAATATGTTTATGTTTTCCTTAATCTTATGTATTTTTCATTTATGTCTTACCTTTATGGCTTCCATTATGGGTATACGTGATATCTTCATTTAAGGAAGTGCGGACTACCTCCCCCTCAAAGTGATTTGATTCGTTAATACCATATGTGGTACGTATAAAGGATATATTTAATGATATTATATATGATACCATACTGGAATTAAAATAATATTATGTATTATTATGTTTTAATTCCATTAAATATTAAATAGAAATGGAAGTAGCGTTCATGCGTACGTACGGCTTACCGTCTCCATGAACGGTACATTTCATTTCTTATCTCATAATGTTATGTAATATTATAAGTACATATATATAATGGATATATATGTAATATATTAAATCTAAATTATGGATATCATTATGTACTTATAACATATATATATCTCTCTCATTTTGTTGTAATTCCATTAATATGACAAAAAATGAAAGTAGCGTTCATGCGTACGTACGGCCTACCGTCTCCATGAATGGTGCTTTTCGTTTTTTATCTCCAAATGATATGGAATAGTATAAAAGGAATATTTACTGGATATATATGATATTTTAATCATTAATACTATTCTGGAAATTATTTACTTATTACTACATGGGCAATCTTTTTTCAAACAAGTTCATTTTTGACTCACGTACCAAACATCGGCAAAAACGTCTGATATGAACTAACATTATTAAACAATTATTATAACATTATAATATGTGATATTAACTGAATAATAATATCTAAAGTAGGTAATTAGTCAATTATTAATTGACCAAAGTTTATTATTCAGTAATATAAAGAAACGAACAAGACAAGTTGGACTTGAGGTAAGGGATCCTACTCCTCTCTTTCTTTTTAAGTACACTCTTTTATGTCATTCCTTTTAAAGATCATATTTCTTGTTATTGGGATGTTCTTTTATATTACCCTTACTGTAATTTTTATGTTCATATGATGAGAGACCCTATTCTCTCTCATCAATCCATTTTGGAAGTTTTGAGTGGCGCTGTTAGGCTGCTGAATTTTCATGAGAGATCTAACCTCTCTCTTTCTTTTTAAGTACTCTTCTTTATGTCACTTATTTTAATCTCCTCTTTGTTATGTTGGGGGATGTTATTTTATATTCCTATTTCTGTAAACATTATTTCAATATGATTAGATACCCTATTTGATCTCATCGATCCATTTTTGTATGTTTTAAGTGGCATCGTTAGGCTGTCGAGTTTTCGTAAGGGATTTTTCATCTCACTTTTATTCCCGTGAGATTTATGCTACATTTGCCACAATTTCCTTTAAGTGGTGTATGTACTGCCCGTTATTTTACTAATTGTGTAATATAATTTCATTTATGAGTATTTACATCAATGTTGTATTGTCCTTCTCTCACGGGGTGCATGTCTCGAAAGATACCCATGTCGGTAAGGGAACCTTTCACCCTCCTCTTTTTAAAAGACTTATTTTGTTGGGTCTTTTAATTTACATATTGTAATGTTGGGATACGTTCTTATATATCCTTATTGATGTACATTTTATGTCCAAGTGATGAGATACCCTTGTTATCTCTCATCAACTCTTTTTTTTTGAATTTTAAAGTGATGTCGTTAGGCTGTCGAATTTTACCAAGGGAACTTCTTAACCCAATTTCGATTTCCTTGGGTTCAACATGTAGTTATTGAATATATCCTCCTTTGAATATGTGTGAATGACCTTTGATTGTTTTACACTTAATATCCACTTATATTTGGTGTATTTATATTTTTCACAAATAATTATGAGATTGATTTATTTTTAATTTAAGGGTACCTTCTTTACAGGGGATTTCATCTCATTTTACATTTCTATCGATACTTCATTGTTTTTATGCACCAATTCACTCTTATATGGTGTATATACTGTCCTTTGGAATATTATATCATTAATTCCTTTATTCTCATGATATTAGAAAGTTTTGATTAAATGTTATTCCTCAATTATTGTATTTAAGTGTCTCTCATTTTGTTAAAAACCCTTTAACTAAAATATCGTTTTAAATGTTTTAAGGATTTATTCTTATAAATATTTATCGTTAATATCCATGTTTTCAAAATGGTTTTAAGGATTTATTTATATGGATATTAATGTTTTAAAATGTTAAAAGCTTCAAAGTGGTATGGGACACTTTGATTCAAAGATCTCTTTATTAAATGTTTTAAATGGTTTTGAAAATGGTTTTCATAATGTTTTTATATCAATGTGTTGTATTGATATCATGTTATTGAATGGTGGAAATGTTATGTTTCCTTTATGCATGTTTTATGTGATAATATTATGTTATGGTTCTTGGGCATTGTTATAAATATGGGTGGTTCTGTGATAAACTAAGGGCGGGTGAGCCCGATATAGCTCTCCAATGCATTGGGTAACGTGAAGGAGTGAAACGTTAAGGTTTCTCTGAAGAGATTTAGGGAATATACTGTGGTGGGTATTCCAAACGTAACCAAGAGGGTTACTCCCTATGTAATAATGTTATGAATGCTTCAAGTTACCTTTTATGTCTTATGATTTCTATGATTTATTCATGATTTTATGAGGTATGTTAAAGTGCCTATGTTTTATGGGTAAAGTATGATTTCATTCTTATGTATATATGAACTCATGTTTCCTTTCCATATTTTGATAACCCTTACTGAGCTTTTTATGCTCATCCTAAGTTTTTGAAATGTTTTTCACAGGTCAAGGGAAAGGTACATGATGTGATGATAGTGTCAAGGATGTGTCAAGGAAGAATCCATGTTTTATTTTAAATATGTTTCCGTTGAAGGTAAGAATGAATACTGTCTTTTATGTAACCACTTGATTAAATGTGGAATGTAATGAAAGTTTCATGATCTAATTCTCTAAAACTCTAAACGTGAAAAGATCCTCAATGTGTAATCTTGTAATAACTCAAGATTAAGTAAGGTTTAAGGCTGGGGCCTTATACTATATGTGACCATCCTCATGGCCCTCTAAATATCATGTAATCATGTATATTTTGGAGTTTCATGCAATCCATGTGATCTTATCCCCCTTCTTCTTTTTCTTATTCTTTTGTTCTGTTGGTAAATATTACCCATATTCAGTTATTTCTTCCCTTCTTCAATTTGTTGATTCTCATCTGGTAGGTATTAATATATATTTTAATGTATCACTCCCATAATTACACTAATCATGATTGGTTTTATCTAAATCAATAGAATCATTATCAGGTTCATTTCAAAATAATTCTTCACCATTTTTTTCCAAAATCCATACACGATCCACATTTTTTTCAAAATCTTCATCATTTTGAATGTATTTTTTTCAAATATCATTATAAAATATCAATATAAAAATAGGAATCCTTATATTGTATTATATCAAGTCTCTTGAATTGTAAAAGTAACACATGAGCATACCTTCCTCATCTTTTTAATTAATAAATATCGTATCAATATTGTTTGTCTTCATACAACATAGAATCCTAAAAACTCTGAAGTACTTCAATGTTGAATTATTCTTATACAAAATTAAAAAATCATTCATTCAAGATTCAATACTTAATGAAAACCTGTTTTAAATGTAAGAAACTATACTCATTGTAAGTATCTAGAAAAAATATGGAGAGTTTGAATTATTTAAGCATTGTTTTTCCATCTCATCCATGATTCTATTAATCATCTATATAAATCCATATTTCAAGAGTTTATAGGAATTTATATATTGTTTCATGATCTCATTATTATCAATATATGATCCATGTAATTTCTTGTGAGCTTCCATTCATTTATCTTATTGATAGAAACTCTCAACTCATACTCAACCTCTCTTCTAAATTTCTCAATCACCTTTAAAACATTTCATTTATGTCTATAGACATTTTCCCATTAAAATAAAATCAACAATGAATATGATGAAATAAAGATAACCTATATAGGTTTTTATTTCTTATTGGACCAAATAATTATGAATAAATTAACTTAAAATGTGTAATGGACCAAGATTCAACACATTGATTGATTCACTATGTCAATTTTCATTTTTGGTGTTTTTCAAGAATACCTTCTCTTTATATTTTTAGTTCTTGTAAGTGTCTTATAACATATACTCTTAAAATAATATTCAAAATTCATTGAAAAATAAGAATAGTTCTTTTATTGTGAAGATGTTTTGAATATTTTAAAGAGGAAATAACAAAACACACATGAGTTTACAATTTGAAATAGATAACTACAAGTTTTCATCCCTTGGTGGTGATTATTTAATTAATTAAGAACATAGTAATGTATGAATTCCTATTAAAAATGAATTCATTTCAATCATTTAAAATATATATGAAACTCAATAATTTTAGTTTAATCCCATCAAAAAAAACTTTTTGGATTGAGGATTTTGAAATTCAATCTCAGACGTACCAATACCTCTAATTTTCAACTAGATTTCCTTCATAATTTAAATATCACCACCACTAGTGCTTTTAATGTTCTAAAATATTTTTATTCCTCCTATCATGTGATATGAATAGTCACTATCTATTATCCAAGTCTTAATTCTCTTACTTACTTCAAGATACACTTCAACAAAAAGTTCTTTCTTAAGATTTTTGATTTTATCATTATTTACATCAAGAGATTATAATGTTCGTCCTTGAAGTGTAGTGAAACATTATTTTTCAAAATAACCTTATCAATCTGACCATCCAAAAATTTCTTCTATTAATTCAATTATTTTATTAAATAGTCTTTATAAAAAAAACTTATTTTTTATTAGAATTTTTTCTAATATTTTAAGGACAGATCCCTATTAATTTTTTCCCTTCTTCACACTATTAAAATGATATTTTTTACCCAACAACATAGTGTTTATGACTTGATACTCAACAAAAAAAACATATAACTTATGAATGTTATATTCCTTAATAATTATAAGTATGTATATGAAAATCTATTAATTTTACTAGGCTATTCAAAAGTGTGATTTTCCTTGGTGTTGGGGAAAATTGTCTTCTCAGATAAAGCTAAATTTAATTTAATATAGAAATTGTTTTTTACTTTATTTTATCATCCCATGAAGGCCAATTTTCTTATTTGAGTCTAATATTGATTGATTAAATATTTAAGCATACATTATAATAACACAAATAAGTTTGTTGCATATTTATTACGATAGAATTGTTAGAGGATTTAAATGAATCATCAAGAACATCAATATCATGGTTTAGTCAAATCCCTACTACATCAAGGTATTTTCGACTTCAAGACATCTAGATTATGCCATACTAAAATATTCTTTCTCTGTAAGAGATTTGATATTTAAGTTGTACCAAATTTGGTCTTGTTCTACAATTCATTCCCTAATATTATTGATTTTTCCAATATATTCTATCACCTCATTTAGTAAATCAACTTCAATATATTTTTCCATATAAAACTTTTTATAAAACATCCTAATACATTTCTTGACCCTGTTTTTTTAAGACAATATCCAAGATCATATTTCAATACATTTTTAATGTATCTCTATTCATTATTAATTCAATCCTGTTCATGTTATTTAACACAATTCATTGAGGTTTAATGTTTTTAAGTGTTAAATTCATAATTTTACTAACTTCTTGGTTATGATTCTTAATATTATTCTCAAATTCTTATGATAGTCCTTATTCATAGGAAATTCTTATTTCTCATAGCATTATTCTGTTTTTCCAATATATTTTTTTGGAAAAAATATATTATTTCTCATCATTATCATACCATCCATTATTTGTATATGTATAATCAAAATATTTTTTTCTATTCTAGAATAATTAAATTATTTTAAAATAATATTAACTATTATAAAAACTTACTACTCTAAAGTTCTATATAAAAGATACATGATTCCATAATGATCATCATCTTCTTCATTATCATCTTTAAATTTTTAGAATGTTTCATTCATCGTCATAATACGATATATATTGTTCTTGGATTTAAATGTAATTTATTTCTCTTATTTAATATTATTCTAAAAACTTTAATCCCTTAAAATTTCATGACAAATGAGAATAGTTTTTATATTAGTAAGAGATTAATTAACCCAATACTAAAAAGTATAATCCTTTTCAACAAACTAGTTTAGTAAATTTATCATTAGCTTCATAACAGTGGTATAATCTTCCAATGTGTCTCTAAAACCACTAATGATTCTCAAAATTAAATTCACCCATAAAAAATATTCATCAATAGTCTCAAAATTTCTCATTAAAATATTTTGAAACATTTCCCCTGAACTTTTATCATGGATTCAATCACATTGAAATCGCCTTCAAAAAATATTTTCAAGGAAATAATCTATCTCTTTAGAATATTTGATTCACGTCACCTTTATATAAATTTTATCTGATAAGGGTATAAAATAGTCATCCCTCACTATTCCATAAATATAAAAATATCATTTATCTAATGTTTTCATGATATAATCTATCTAAACTAGTGTAAACCCCATTATATCAATATCATCAACTTCCTATCAATAAAAAACAAGTTAAATAATTATATTATTCATACAAACTTGATAATTCATTCCATATAATGCTGTTATAATTCTATTGATAAAATAATTTAAATTATATATTTTAAAATTCAAATGCACAAGGATCAATTAGGGGGAAATAGATTAGATCTGATATCACATGAAATGATGAAGTAATCAATTTTGTAACACTAAAATAAGGTTGAATCATTGATACATTATTTTAGTAAATTATTTATAATTAGATATCAAACTCTATAATATTATAATAAAATGATCTATTAAATAAAATCTCATTAATCAACATATAGAATGGAAGGAATAAAAAAGAGAGCGCATATGCTTTTTATAATGTTAGCAAGTAAGGTAGGAGACAACATTCTTATTCTGTTTAGATTTTATTTGAGAAAAGGATGTTATAACTAATATCAAAATTGATTAAATTATAAGAAAATGTATCATCTATTATCGTTTTTAAAACATCACCTAAAAGAATTAATCTCAAAATTGTTTTTTTATATTGGATCACACTGTTTTATAATATGAATCAAAATCAAAACAACTAGATCACAAGAAATCATTGGGATAGTTTAATATCACTAGAATGTCTCCTTCAAACCATTAAAATATTCAATAGAATTTGAGTTTCTTATTATTTAATATAATAATTTTCAAAATATATTTAAGGATGAAACAAATCATCAATCATGAATTACTATAATCAATACCTTACAACATCAATAATTTGAACTCAATATATGCCATACAATTCCATCTTAATTTTACAAATCTTTCACATTTTATATTTTTAGTATATCACATGAATTAATTGATAAATAAAAATTATATAAAACTCTAGATTAAATATTATTTCCAAATTATTCTATAAAATTATCTTTCAAAACCATAAATGACTTTCTCAAGCCTGATCCCCTTGATATTATCTCTCTAACTAACCATATTGGTTAACGTTTATGATTTCCATCTAATTTTAATTTTAAATTGATTATGTTGGTCGATCCCCTATAATCCTCAACAGAATTTCAATTAAATACCCATATTTTCCCATTTAAAATGGTAATGATAATACTCTAGTCATTTTTCTATATTTTATCTCTAATAATAATTTTTAAATCTTCATAGTTGAAAATATAGAAT
The DNA here is from genome assembly GCA_963277665.1 of Viscum album. Taxonomy (NCBI): domain Eukaryota; kingdom Viridiplantae; phylum Streptophyta; class Magnoliopsida; order Santalales; family Viscaceae; genus Viscum; species Viscum album. Next base: position 760,417,129 of record OY728119.1, on the reverse strand, counting down.
AATAAACTAGTTATCTTCTAAACTAATTATCATTTAATTTATGTTGTGAATTATATTAGTAGTATCTTCATATCTCAATATCTATATTATTTTAGAATTATCATCTTATATAAGATGCAAAACACACTTCTCTAACCTCAACAAGAATAATGATACATTCTTAAGATATTTGTAATTTTTTATCCATTAAGATCTGAAACAAAAATTAAATTATTCAGTTTTAGTTTTACAGAAATCCTAAACTCTTAGTATTGTAATTCTCAAGATTATTATATATTCCAAAAATAAAAAACATATGTGTGTTCAATATTTTTTTCTATATCACCTGAGATAATATTATATGTGCTCCATAAGATATTATAAATTCTCAAAATAATATTACACATGATCTTATAAATCTTATGTATCAACTATACCAAAGTCTCTCTCATATATTTCCTGGTTTCACGATATATTGTCTTATATACCATCCCTAAAATATTATGTATTAACTTCATAAAATTTAATATCTATGAAAATTTTAAAAAAAAATTATGATCAGATGTAAGTTACTTATCTTACTGAACTTTTACATCTTATATATCCCAATAAAAATCATACATACATGGAAAAATTCTAGATAACCCATAAGTATCTACTGTGTTTTCAATTTCTAAAAAATCTATAATCTAAAATTCCCAGACCAAATCATCTAGAAGTATTCTCCATCCATCTTGATTCAAATTAATACTTTTTCATTTAACTCAATTCAACAAAGTTTTTTTAAAACACCTCAAAATAGTCCCCAAATAATTTCAATGATTCCCACACATAGTTGAAAACAAATAAACAACCTCTATAATAATTATATAGGATCTAGAAAAACAAATATGTTGGAAGATTAAGGATAATATGAAAATTATCTATAAACCCAAACTAAAATTGAAACAATGAAAATTATATTTTTGATTTTTTAATTATATTTGTATTAGGTATTAAAAAATTGAAATTCCTATTTATATAATAAAAAATGGTTAAGTAAGAAAAAAAACCTCCTCATAAATTAATGAGATATTAATTAAACACCTACACATATAAAAATGAGATAATGATAATTCCATCACCAAAAGTGTCTTCTTAAAAAGAGAATAATTCATAATGGAAACTCTAAAGGAATTTTTTTTGTCTTCCATTAGTGATTGAGTTAGTCAACATAAAATATTTATGTTATATATGATATTCTCATAGATTAAAAAACACATGAAGATAAATGATTCCATTTACTTTATTGATATTAAAAATTCTTCAATTAACACATGTTCAAGTAATAATAATAATAATAATAATAATAATAATAAAATTATATATTAAGTGTTATTGAAGAAATAAATATAAACAACAATCTATGAAATGATTATATCGAATCATATTTCATGTAAAATTTTCATAGAGTATTAGATACATTAAAAATGGAAACACTAAATTTTTTATAAAATAAAATATGATTCAATTCCTTTGTAATGTATATTACATGGCTTATTATGTGGGAACATGGTTTGAAGATTGTATTTAATTTTTTTCCTTAAATTGAGTATCAATTTTATGAAACGAAATTATCATAATTGATCTCAGTAACCCTTATTTAGATATGATTTAAAAAATTATAATTATGAGTAAAATTAGAAATAATTGTTAATATATAAAAATTATGAAAAATAATTTTTTAAGATGTATATATTATTTTAGAATTAAATTTATTGATATTCAAAATATCTTTTAGAATTAATCAATATATTATGTTCTCTAAATTACAATGGTTAAAAAAATATAAATTTAAATATCTAGTAGAGAAAGAAATAAATATACTCATTTCTTTTAATTTATAATTTTATAAGGGAAATAATCTAAACAATTTAAGGTTTTATGAAAAAAATTAGATTTATGGGGAATTTAATATATAAGGAAATTTTTATATGGATTAATAATTAAATATTATATACAGAGGTTTGATAATATTTATGTATTAATTTGGATTTTGGGGATCTTGAAATGATATATGTTTAGATATTTTATAATATAGTCTCATATTAATTTGGATTTTGGGGATCTTGAAATGATATATGTTTAGATATTTTATAATATAGTCTCATTCATAAATATATATACTAGAATCCTTATTGAATTACCTTTTTATTTTGTATTTTGGATGAAGATTTAATTAGAATATTAAATATTATTTAAAACGGTTTCTGTAGAGTATTTTTATGGAATAATATTTTATTTTTGGTATGGAATTAATATTATATGTACCAATATAAAGGTACTGTTAAAGTGTTTTTGAAAAAACGTTCATGGTTCAGGTTCTATGCATGGTTAACTATTCGATTATTACTTTTCTAGTATATATTATATGTCATTTGATACTCATAATTTTTAGATTTATAAATAATTTAATCATATTTTACGGTACCTAAAACCAATGAAAATGGTTTCAGAAAGAGTGGAATATTTGTTAGACCTCTATTGGCCATCTGATCCAAGCTCTATATTGTCCCATGTAATTTTCACTCCTCTGTTCACCATACAGTAACCATATTGTGTTTCTATGTGACATCTAGTGTTCCTTCCCATATGATAAATTCCATCGAATCAAAATAGGGGGTATATGGTATAACCATGGGGAGATTATACCCCATATAAAATTATGTAATAAAATAAATATATCCAAAAAATCCATAATAAATAATCAATGTACAAAAAAACAATAATTTGAATCATACTATGTGAAATGAACATGAAGAAACATATATCCATATCAATAATGGTTATAGAATATAGATATATATTGACCACTAGGTTGATAACATGTTAACAACAGATAAGGGACAAAAGGATCAACTCACTACTGTTATCCCTGATCAATTCTACATCTATATTCTAAATCCATCCAATCTATCCAGGTGAAAATCCAAAACCCAAGCCTTTGTCCAACCGAAAGTTATGAATAATGAAGACTAGGCTAGTAACCAAGTGGCATGGGTTCATGTCTTTATTCATTTATTCATAAATTTATGTATACACCCTTTATTAAATTTCTTGTAAAACTTCATAATTGGTTTGACATACTCATGTTTTAATACTAAATATAATTTTTGAGCATTATTTGAAGTAGTCTAATTGAGTCAGTTTATTATACCTCTCACCCTTCTTGTCTAAATTGAAAGGTTATATTTCTTTAGGATTCCTTATTCAATTTCAAACATATCATTAGAAGGAATCGTTGTTCAATTCTGCTATTTGAAGGGTCATATGGACCACACAAAAAGGCCCACAGAATCTGTGAAGAAAATAGACCATCCATGAAGATTGAATTACTGGGCTCAATCAAGAAGTTCAAAATCTTTTACTATCCACTAAAATTCGTGGTACAATACCATTCATATTTGATAAATATTTCATGGCCCAACTCCACTAACAAGGGGCCCAAATGATGCATTTAAATCCAGCCCATCATTCTTTCCAGGAATTAAAATCAGCACACCAATATTGACATTTTTTCTGATATAAACCTTCATTTGATCTATGATTTTTCATTGTGAAAGATGAGCAATATGAGGATGACTTTTTTGAAGAAAGTTTTTGGATTTGAGGGCATCTTAATATTCAAAAAACAATTAACATTATGGCTTGGAAAAGGTTTGTATTGAAATGGACAGATTAACATTGTTTAATAAAACCATCATAACTTTGGATCCTTAATCCAATGGTATCCAAATTTTCATAGTAGATAGAAAACATGTATATATTAAACTTATAGGAAATTTTTTTTTCTAGATTCTTCTTTATGGATGGTCCAATATTCCATCCAAGTGGAGGGGAAGATTTGGAATGCAAACAGTCCACCGCCATTGGGCTATAAACACATCCCCCTCTTCTCCTTGTAAGGTGTTGGCATTTCATAATAGAAGAGAATAAATTGGAATGAAAAATGACTTTACAATGACTTTGGATGACCTTCCATACTCAAGTTTTCACTTGATAAACCCTTCCTCCTCTATTGTTTTCAGGTTCTTTTCTGTTCTTCTTATTTTTAATTGTGTAAGTTTGTTTTCATTTCAATTGAATTTCAATACATGTTTCTTATTTTTAATCAATTATTATCATCCACCTTTTGTTAAATAATATTAATGGTCCTAAAATATTTTAAATATAGTTGAAACCCATTCCCTTCTTTTGCTTCCTCATTCGATTGAAATTCTGTTTTTAATTATAATCATTGTTCGTGTGTGTGTGTTCGACACACAACTCTTTTCTTATCCCATTATTTTTTTTGTATTTATAATTAATAACCATAAACACATATTACTAGATTAATAACTTATTAATGTATGAGTAAATATACCATTGGGTTGAGTCATTATTTCGGGGATGTTAAGTGACTGAGATCTTTTTCTCGATTAATGTGCATTAAATTAACATTATGTATGTTGGACTTAGAATGTCATGGATTAATGACATGATTTGTTTAAAATATGGTTCCCATTGATTATTTGAACCATAAATACAGTATCATAAATAATCTATGATTAATATTAGAACCCTATATTCTGTTAAGTTTTTTATTAAAGCCTTAACGCTAGGTAATTCGAATCAACGTCATCTTGTAAAGTGGATGTTGATTTAATGAATTATAATGCAAAGCTCAAGGATATCACAACCTTAAATATCTAATTATGAACTCACCCTAGTCTTTTATAAATTGTTAAATAAAATATTAACCATAAATCACTTCATTTAAGCTCGGAAAACAAACCCCCCAATCTAAATACAATCAATTAAAAATAATCGACTATAAACAGTATCATTGTCGATGATTCAACCCGAGTGTTTTTATACATATTAGCAGAGCACCAGAACCTTGAATCATCGAGAGGAGACAATATTCCATTATTAAAATATAATAATTTCCAGGGATGGTGCATTATGTATTCATTAGTTTTTGTTTATTGTAAAAAAATAAAAAATAAATAAATTTAAAAAAAAATTAAAAAAAACACATAGAAAACTCATCCATCTCATAAAAACCATAAACGGAAAAAAAATGAAAACCCCACTTTAATATTTCTTTAGAAATATATCTGAATGCATTGTAGCCTCTAAAACAATGCCTTTTATTATTTTACCCTGAAATCTAGTGAACTCTTCACCAACTTAGTTGGAACATAAGAGAAAATCCAATTATTCAAGAACAAGTCCTTGTACAACCAATTGAATTAGATATGGCTCATCCTAGGGAAAAACACTTAATGAACATGTTGCCCCTGATATTGATTACCGACCACTTGGTATTAAATATCCATACATAGATTCTGACCTCAAACTCAAATCGTGTTTGATTCATATTCTTCATCATTTCTACAGGCTAGACGGTGAGGATCCACATCTTCATCATAATGAGTTCTAAGTTGTGTGCTCAGCCATGAATCCTCAAGGGATTTCTGAGAAACAAATCAAACTTAGAGAATTCACTTTCTCCCTAGATAACATTTTTAATTCATGGCCCTACTACCTCCCTCCTGGTTCCATAACCACTTGTAGTGTCATGAAGTGGATTTTTTAGAAACAATCTTTCCTACTTCTCATACTGCTTCTATCCAAAAGGAAATAAGTGGTATCCATAAATTCCAAAATTAATCACTCCATGAGTATTGGGAGAGGTTCAAAAAGATTTTGATAACCTACCCACAGCACCAAATTCTTGACCAACTCTTGATCCAATACTTCTATGAGGGGTTATTGGTTATAGATAGAACTCTCATTGATGCATCAAGTGGTGGTGCTCTTGTTGAAAAAAATCCCATAGCTTCAAGAGATCTCATAAGAAACATGGCTACAAACACACACAAAATCCATACTCAAGAACACGATCAATTAAAAAGGAAACATATAGTCAATCAATAGATTTAAACAAGATGACAGAGTGGATGAGTGAACCTACAGGCCTTGTGCGAAAACTAGCTATGGTTGCCAAAGCCCAAACCTCATATTCACCATAATCTTTGTTCCATGGACCTATCAAGAACTATGGAATCTGAAACTCCTCATCTCATCCAACTAAAAAATTCCCATAACATCAATTGGATTCATATAATTCATCTATCCTAATGGATCTCAATGCAGTATATGCCCTGAGAAATACAAACCCTCCATAATGAGGTCAGTTCATTAGAAACTTCAACCAACCCCACATTGATCCCTTCTCTTCTACCATAATCCCAAGCATGAGGTGTGTTAATACCATTTCACATCCACCTCAATTCCATATTCAAAACACAAACCAATTCTAGTATGGTGAAGGTGTTGGTAACTTCCAAAAAGCTTACCCCTTTGTTCCTCAACCTCAAGGGTCAATATTCCTCTTTATCTTCCTGAATTAAACTATCCTAATGAGACTTCCCAATTCCCAAACCAATACAATCTCTTTCCCAAGAACCAAAATCATGTTAATCCCAATCTGGGACAACCATCTTCTTCCAAGAAACCATGGTAAAGTGAAGTGGAAGATCTTCCCTTCTTCACCCATTCCAACCATAATAATATTGAAACCCAAATTGGTTAACTTTCATCCCACCCGATCCAGCAACAACAATCAAATTCTTCCCAACTCCCATATCAACCATTACCCACCCCCAAGGGTAATGTAAGTTCAATTCAGTTAGATTGGGAAATAAAATTTCTATGCCTCATGATGAGTCCTCCAATTCCCCTTTAAATGTTGACCTCAAAAATCAAAAGAAAAATAAATTGGAAACGAAACCTAAATCCATTCCCTGACCTCATTCTATTCCACATAGGAACCCAATTATTTTCCTCAAGCTATTTAAAATCCAAGTAAGTCCTTTGATCCTGATCCAAAAATGATTGACATGTTTTGATGTGTTGAAGTCAGTATTCACTTCTTAGATTCCATAAAAAAATCCCTCAGTATTCCAAGTTTCATATGGAATTGTGCACCCATAAGAAGCAACTTAGGACCTTAAAAAATGATTCCACCCAACAGTTTATTCCAATAAAGTGCAAATATCCATGGACTATTAGGGATCCATGCCAAATTGGAAGTTACAACTTTGATTATGATCTCATATACCTAGGATCCTCAATTAATGACATTCCCAAATACATTAACTCCAACTTTTGGTCTAGTTCCCTTACATCCACCGAGTGTTGTCATTCAATTGGCCAATTTAAGCACTTCTAGTCCTGAGGGTATAATCGAGGATGTACTTGTTTGATTCAATGATCATATCTTCCCTTATGATTTTTATGTCCTTGACATGGAAGGTGAGAAAAAATCTTCTCAATATCATATAATTCTAGGAAGACCATTCCAAATGATAGTGAGAACCAAGATTGGTGTCCATTCAAGCATCTTAACCATGTAATTTGGTGACCAATTGGTTAAGTTCCACATTTTCCAAGCCATGGGATACCCATGTTAAGATCACTCTAAATTCTCAATCCATTCTTATGAGGAAACTTCTGAGAGTAAATTGAACCCCAATCCATCATGTTCTTCATGTTCTACTGATAAAGGAGTTTGTGAATTTTTCATTTTCAATAAACGAGTCATAGCTAGGGAAGATTATGTGGACCTCTCATTTATAGACTATATCAACCTATATGATCTTGAAAATTCTCTTGAATCTCACATCACTTAGATCTCTAATTATCTACCATGGACAATATTGAGGAAAATGAATAATAACAAATACCTTCCTCTATTATTGAATTGGATGTCCCACAAATGAAAGAATATATTGATCTATAACCTCTTCCTGAACACAAAAAATATGCATTCTTTTTCCATGATCTCTATTATCCTATCATTATCTCTACTTCACTCACTGAAACCGAGGAGTCCATACTTGTTCAGGTTTTAGAGGAAAACAAAATGGCCTTAGGTAGGAACCTAAATTAAATACCAAGAATCAACCTTGCTCTTTGCATGCATCAGAACCATCATAAATAATTGTCCAAACTAATTTTAAAACTAGAAAGAAGACTCAATCCACTCATACTTGAGGTAGTTAGGGAAGAGATAACAAAGCTTCATCAAGCTGTTATTATCTACCCAATTTTTGATAGTGAATGGGTTATTCCAATTCAAGTTTTTCATAATAAAGGTGGGATAACTGTTGTCACAAATAAATATGGGGAGGTAATCACAACTGGAATGAAGAAAAAATGGAATGTGTGCCATCGACTATAGAAAATTGAATGTTGAAAGAAGAAAAGACCACTACACTATTCCATTTGTTGATCAAATTATAGAATGATTAGCTGTAAAGTCACATTATTTTTTTCATAATGGATACACTGAATACTTCCAAATCCCAATCACACCTCAGGACCAAGAAAAGACTTGTTTCACTTTTCCCCTTTGGAACATATGCATATAGGAGAATGCCTTTTGGCCTTTTCAATGATCCTTCTACATTCCAGAGGTGTATGATGAGTATCATTTCTGAATTCAATGAACACGGCATGGAAGTCTTCATGGATGACATTACCATTTACGGTGAGTAATTTAAATATTTCTTGAATTCACTCTCTCTAGTCCTTCAAAAGTGTTTCAAATGTAACCTTGTGTTAAATTTTAAAAAATTTCATTTTATGGTCACAAATGGGATTGTTCTAGGGAACATAGTTTCAAAATAAGGTATTGAAGTTAATCCTACCAAAATTGAATTGATACAAGCACATCCTGAACCAACCTCTATTTGAGACATCCGTTCATTCCTCGGTCATGTTAGTTTTTATTGGTGATTCATCCATATCTTCAGTAGTATTTCCCTCCCACTCACTATATTTCTCTAAAATGATGTCACTTTCCATTTTGATGAGGTCTTCAATAGAGCATTTCTTGAACTCAAAACTTCTCTTACATCTTCCCCGATAATCCAACCCCCATATTGGTCCTTAACCTTTGAGTTGATGTGTGTTGCTTTTGATAGAGTTTTTGGGGTTGTTATTGGTCAAAGAAGAGAAAACATTCCTCAAGTCATATGTTATGCCTCAAAAACATTGGATGAAACTCAATATCACTACACTATGACTGAAAAGTAACTTTCAAAAGTGGTTTTTTCCTTAGATAAATTCTGAACCTATCTCTTAGGTTCCAAAAGCATCATCTTCATAGACCATTCTACTATAATGTTATTAATCAAGAAAATTGATTCCAAAACAAGTATAATAATATGGATCCTGATGCTCAAACAGTTTTACCTTGAAATCAAAGATATACCAAGAAAATAAAACACTATGGATGATCACCTGATTAGAATTTCTAATTCTTCTCATTCAAAAATCATTGTTCCTGAATTCCCTACTAAGCACCATTCATCTCTCACTCTAAAGTAAAAAATGGTATTTACAAATTGTAAATTACTAGGTTTCTAGTGTTTTTTCTGAAAAATTTTCAAAAGAACAAATAATGAAGTTGAAAATTGATTCAAAATACTATTTTGGGGAAGAAAATTAACTTTGGAAAACTGGGGAAGACATTGTAATTAGAAGATGTGTTAATAAAGATAAGAATTCCTCTGACTTAGAATTCTGTCACTCACTTCTTGGACATGGCCACTTTGGACAACAATGGACCTCCTGAAAAGTCTTAGACTCTATATTATAATGGATTTAACTTTTCAAGGACTCACATGAGTTCTATCAATCATGTCCCACTTCCCAAAAGTTTGGCACAATTTCTAAAAGAAATGAAATTCCCCAAAATCCCTTAATCTTCGATGAGATCTTTGATGTTTAGGGAATCAATCTCATGGGACCATTCCCCCTTCTAATGGATTCTCATACATTATTCTTGCATTAGATTCTGATTCTGGTGGTTTGATTCCAAACACACTAGAAAGGATGATTCCCATACTATTATTGAATTCCTAAAAACCCACATATTTCACATATTTGGTACTCCACATGCCTTGATCTGTGACTTAAGAACCCATTTTTGTAATATAACCATGGAAGATATTTTGAAAAATAATAGTGATGTATATAAAAATTCAACTATATATCACCCCCAAATAAATGGAATGGATGAAACTTCTAATAGAAAAGTTAAAAAGAGGGCATGAGAGAATTGTTAAGCCCACCAAAAAAGACTAGACTGAGAGACTTGGTGAAACACATTGGTCTTATCAAACCTCTTATAAAACACCCATTTAGATGTCTCATTTTAGGATAGTTTTCAGTAAAGAATTTAATTTTCTAGTTGAAATCAAACATAATTCATTTTGGGCTGTGAAAACATGTAATTTTCATTGTGAAAAATCGGGTGAAGAATGATTGTTGCAGTTGACTGAATTAGAAGAGCTTCAACTTGATTCTTATGTTAATTCCAATATTTAAAAAGAAAATTCTAAGGTACTAAATGAAAAACACATCCTGATAAAGGCATTACATGAAGGTAAAAAGGTATTTATTTTCAACTCTCGATTTCAACTTCACCTAGGTAAGATTAATTATCATTGGGATGGTCAATTTATTGTTTCTCATGTTTACCCATTTAGTGCAGTGAACGTCCAAGAACCCTCTTCCAAAATAAAATTCAAATTTAAAGCGAATCAGTTAAAGCATTACCATGAGAAGACACACATTCTGATAACCACACCGACTTCCATAGAATCCAAAACTTCTATAGTAGACCCACCACTGGATGGGGATAACGACCCCCCAAATCCAAACCAGGGGAATATCTTTCCCTTTAACTCCCTCTTTCTCTCTTCTTACTCTTTCCCTATCTCCCTCTTTTTCTTCTTTGTCATCTCCCATTCATTTTTTTACCACTTTCTTCAACAAACAATTTTTTCTCTTTCACTCTTGTGTAGGTGTGTATTTTAAAAATCACTAAAAAACAAAAAAAAATAAACAAAATGAAAAAAACAAAATAGTTCTACTTACACACCATCGAGTTTTGAAATTTTGTCCAACCATTTTTTAGAGTCAAAAGACATGTTTTCATCTAAAAAATGTTGTATTTTCATCATTACTTTGGATAAATAATCTTGTGTCCAAACCAACATGTCTTGAATTCTCAGTTTTAGGTTTTGAAAATTATTATTCCCCAACCGTGAGGAAAAAAATTAGCTTTCATTCCAAGGCCACCTATGGCCATATTTTCAAAATGTGTGCTGTCACCCCCGATTTTGATTCTTGATTTTTTGGATCTTTGAGTTGAATTTCTTGATTTTTTGTGCATTAATACGATAGAGTCATTTTTTGAACCTCATGTGAATTATAATATCCAAATAACCTCCCATTAACCTGACATTAATCATACTTTTGAAATCCCCTTGGAGCCTATGGAAACCTTTTCTTTGAAAGCCAATTTATAAGACCAATACCTTTTCCCACCAAACATCTACATGGATTTACATTTCATTATTTATTCAAATTTAATTTTGGGGGGAATGGATTTAATTTTTGGGTTCCCTTCTATTTATTTTCAATGTGTTGTCATATTCTTTAATTAAATCATCCATTTTAGTGTGGGGAGAGGTTTTCATTCAGTGAGTTTTGTTGAATGTATTTTCATTTATGTAATTTTGTCAGTGTTACTGAAATGTGTTCAAAAAATGAAAAAAATATTAAAAACATAAAAAATGGGTTGTGTGTTGAAAAGTTCAAAAATCACTCTTTATTATCCTTTTATCTTGTCATAACTGTTTCAATTAAAGTTGTGAGGAGATTAAACATGGGTTGGGGGATGAGTGTGAGATTTTTTTCAAGTTCAAATTTCTAAAAAAATAAAAAAATATATAAGAAAAAAATAAGAAGAAACACTTGTATTATATATTATTATGAAATTTGGAGAAGTTTTTTGTTCTGTAAATATTTCATCTTCTCATCTAAATCAAATTTTCTTCCTCTCTTGTGTCTTTCTTCACACAATAATTTTCTTCTAAATATGTGTTTTCATTTCCTTCCATGTTTCATTTAAAAACAATGTGCATTGTTTTACCCATGATGACGTTTTACCCCTCTTCTCCTCTCTCTTGGAAATTATATTCGTACTATCCCATAGATATATAAAAACCCCTTAAAAATACCTCTTGATTCTTTTGCACTTTAGGATAGCGAATGGAAGTTGAAATCTCTTTAAAACTCTATGTTTTTTACTTTTGGTTGGTGAATGAGTGACCTATATAAATAAATTTTTACTATCTTGAGAGGAGTGAGTTATGAGTTCTTACATTTTCCATTTATAAATTTAAACATGAATTTTTTTTTGAAATATTATTTCTATAACAATTTGTGGTGTAATTCAATAGGGATGAGTTAAATAGTCTAAACCTCCCCGGATTGAGAAAAAAATTATGTTTCCTGGAAAGTGAGAATGATTTAGTTATGTTTTTTATTGATCATGAGGACATGAACAAGACTATGTATGTGGGAGTTTATCTTATTAATTTATTCATAACATTTTGTATACTAACTTTAGTAAAATTCAAGTAAAAGTGCATAATTGGTGTGATGTATTCATGTTTTAATACAAAATATCATTTTTGAGCATTATTTGAAGTATTCCAATAGAGTTAATTTAATATAAATCCCACCATAATAATTCAAATTGCAAGGTTATTATTTTTTAGGATTCTTTATTAAATTTCAAACATATAATTATAAGGACTCATTGTCCAATTCTTTCATTTGAAGGGTCATATGGACCACACAAAAAGGACCACAGAATCTGTGAAGAAAATGGAACAGCCATAAATATTGAATTACTGGGCTCCATCCAGAAGTCCAAAATAATTTATTCTCCACAAAAATTCTGGATGTAATACTGTTAATATTTTATAAAATATTCAAGGCCCAAATCCACTAAAAAGGGGCCCAAAGGATGCATTTAAATCCAGCCCATCATTCTGTCTGGTAATTAATATCTTCATACCAATATTGACATTTCTCCTGATATAGAATCCATTCTAGCTAAAAAAAATTCAGTATAAAATATTAGATATAGGAGGCTGACGTTATTGAATAAATTTTTTGGATTTGATGGAATCTTCATATTCAAAAATTCATTCACATTGTGGCCTTGAAAAGGTCTGGATTGAAATGGATAGATTAACAGTATTTAATCAAACCGCTATAACTTTGGCTCCTTAAGTCCAATGGACTCCAAATTTTCATATTAGACATCACACATGTATATATAAAACTTTTAAGAAGAAAATATATTAAGATTTTTCTTCCTGTATGGTCCAATATTTGACACCATTAGAAGGGAATATTTGGAATGCAAACAGTCCCCCACCATTAGACTATAAATACATACCCCTCTTATCTTTTCAAGGGGTTGGAATTTCAGAATATATGAGCATAAATTGTCATGAAAATGCCTTTAAAAAGGCTTGGGATGAACTTCCATACTCAATTTTTCACTTGAGACACCCTTCCCCCTCTCTTGGTTTTCATGTTCTTTTCCATTCTACTTATTTTTAATTGTGTAAGTTTTTTTTATTTCAATTGAAATTCAAAACATGTTTCTTCTTCTTCATCTATTATTATCATCCAATTTATTTTAAATAAAATTAATAGTCTTAAAATAGTTTAAATATTGTTGAAACTCCTTCCCTTATTTTTCATCCTCATTCAATCGAAATTATGTTTTTAATTCTCATCATCGTTCGTGTGTGTGTGTTCGACGCACAACTCTTTTCTTATCCCATTATTTTCATTCTATTTATAATTAATCACCATAAACACATATTACCAAATTAATAACTTATTATTGAATGATTAAATCTACCATTGGGGTGAGTCATTATTTTTGGTATGTTATGTGATTGAGATCTTTTGCTCGATGAATATTCTTTAAATTAACATTGTGTATGTTGGACTTAGAATGCCATGGATTAATGACATGATTTGTTTAACATGTGGTTTACATGGATTATTGGAACCATAAATACACTAATATAAACAAGATCTAATTAAGATAATAACCCTATGTTAAGTTAATTCTTGGATTAAATCCTTAACACTTGGGAATTCTGATCAACATCATCTTGTAATGTGGGTGTTAGTTTAATGAAATATAAAGAAAATCTCAAGGCTATCGCAAACTTTAACTCTCTAATGATTAAATCACCCCAATATTTATTAAATTTTTAAATCAAACATTAACCATCAATCACTTCATTTAATCTCTGCAAACAAACCCCCAATCAAAATACAATAAATTGAAAAAACGACTATAAATAGTATCATCAGCAAGGATTCGAACTGAATGATGAAATACACATTAGCAGAGTACCAGAACCTTGAATAGTAAATATTCTACAATTGGCCATGATTTAGGGAATAATATGAGTGTTAGTGAAACATAGTAGGGAACTAATAATGAAGCCCAATACATAATCAATAAATCAATGTTAGTTCATGTGGTATGTTTGTATTAAAAAAATCAAACTACAATAGTGTAAAATAAATAAACAACATATGTCCCCATGTTCTTACAACATACCAAGGGTCGACCTAGTTATGCTTTGGCCAGTATGAGTGTGTTTATAATAATATCATAGGATCATTCATACTAATATTAGGACTATTGATGATTAATAGGAACAATACTTTCAAAATATAGTAGTATCCAGGTCAATGGTCGATTACTATAAGTAAGACCTAGGAAATAAAAATAGTATCACATATTGTTGACGCTCCTTTCCGTCACAGAGTCTAACAACTGAAAAAGTGAAATACCTTAGTCCAAAGTGATTCATCCTTTGAAGAAACATCAAAAATCGACAAAGGGATGAACAAGGAGAACATTGCCCATAGGTCCCGCAAGTTCCCTCATGGACGCGTAATTACACTTGCGCATCGCCTAATGGTCGTGCAAGTGACTTGCATGCCCTAAGTGATAACTTCCCGGGGTCTTCTCTAGCCTATAAATAGACCCTATGGGCCCCCCATTTCGAGAGGAATTTTTCCAAAAACTCATATTTGAGCTCCTGGTGCCCTAGTCTCTTCTCAAAGCTTCTAAAACACTTCTAAGGTAATTTCTTACCTAGAACGGAAGATCTAAAGAGGGGGAGGAAGTCCTAAGTGTTGAAACTCATCAACACTTGCGCACCCGAGTGGCCAGCCCTTAAGGGAAATGGCCACACTTGTGCGCCTCCTAACTCCTTCAATAGAACTTGCGCACCACTATTCTGGAAGAACCTCAAGATGATTCTAAAGGCTTTAACCAAGAGCCTCTCAAGTATTACACTGTTGGTTAACCGTCGTGCAAGTACCCATGTGTCGCGCAGGTATACCTACGCGACCAAGACTTGCATGCCCATGGAGTACCTGCGCGCCTGCTAGGACTTGCGCGCCCCTGTTTTTTTGGGTGCCCTTCTTGCCCATTTCACCCCTCTTAAGCCATTCCACCCCTCCTATTCAAGATTCAGTCTTCAAGACACTCTTCAAAGACATTTATGGCATGATTTCTTTATTTTAATTCCTTATCTAAAAGGAATTCTGTGGAATATCTCTCAAAACCTAGTGATTTACACATCTTTATGTCACTAAATATTGATATTTCATCCATTCAACCTCATCCTTTATGATGAGAGAACTCATTAATATGGGCCTCCTTTTCAGGAGTAAACCCCAGTCTTAAATATTGGGCCTCCTTTTCAGGAATAAGCCCCAATCATAATTATTGAATCTGGGCATCCTCCATAGGAGCAAGCCCCAAGTCCTCATTAACCTGGGCGTCCTTTTTAGGAATAAGCCCCATTCATGATTCTCAAATCTGGGCATCCTCCTTAAAAGTAAGCCCCAATCTTAAAATTCCCAAATATGGGCATCCTCTTCAGGAGTAAGCCCCAAGTCCCTTAAATTTCTAGTCTATTAACCTGGGCCTCCTTTTCAGGAGTAAGCCCCAGTCTTAATTTCTCTTAACCAGTCCTAATTTACCTTTGATCTAGGATTCCTTCTCAGGAGTAAAACCCAATCATATGTCCTCTCTTAATTTGGGCCTCCTTTTTAGGAGTAAGCCCTAAGTTAGATTATTAAAATCTCCATGAAGCACAAATACCTTTATGGACCCTGTTTCTGAATTTCTTCTCTGATGTAAATCCTAATCTTCATTTATCTAGGCAGTCATACATACATAAGTCCCACATTATTTCTTATGATTGCATCTTTCATGGCACAATTGTCTGATTTTTACCAATACCTCTTGTTTCTCACACCGAGAATGACTCACGTGAGCTTAGAGTGTAAAAGTAATTATGGAATCCTTCTTTGAGCCATCAATCATAAACATCACACTCCCTTACTCGAACTGTGTGGGTTCTGATTCCTTTTCTAAACAAAGGATACGTAGGTAGCCCATCTGCGGGTTCGATCCCAAATCTGGAATAATCCATGTCCTTCTGAATGACAATAAACTTCAAGTGCCCCACTGAGTGGCTTTAAAACCAGCATGGTCATCATAATGACCAAGAGGCTTCTATATAAATGTGTCGAAGGATACCAATGACCAAGAATCTCTAACAAATAAAGATGATTCTCTATCAATTAAGAACCTCGAATACATATAAAAGATTCTCTAAATTTCCTACATATTCAATCATTGATTGTCATAACTAAAGGAAAGCTCATTTTATACTTGGTAATGTAATAAGGATTCACGAACATAACTTAAATATATAAAGAGAGTCCCTGAGTAGACAATAATTCCCCTCAAAAAGGTGTGATGAGTCTGACCTCCCATCCTCTCGACCAATGCAAATTCCTAAGCCTCATCAGTCCACAAACTAATGAGCGCCTACCTTTGGAAAGTAGGGCCAAATGGATGTGGAATCATTGGATGTTTCCGGTTCTACGAACAAACCCGTTAGAAACCAATTGGAATGTTTGAACCTCCCATCAAGGAGGTCATCCCCAAATTCTGAGGGAAACAAAAAATGGTGAACCCGACGTGAATCCTTAACCAAGTTAAATGATGTTTTACCTATTTGTTAGGCCCCTATTTAAAACTCAATGAGAGGGCCTACAAAAACAATCATTGACATATGTGATCATACAAAAGATTTAGTGGCTGAATTTATCTTGATTGTGTATGTTATATCAAAAATATACTCTTTTCCAAGATCTTCTGCATTTCCAGAATTCCTGCTCTCAAGTTCACACCTGTGAATACCGCTACTGCTACTCCTGCTGGATCGTCGTCTGCTCTGATGATGACATCACCTACTCAGCGTCTTCAACGTTGGGTATCAAATGCGCTGGTTAAGGAGTATCGTCAACACGGTACCATCCCAACTCTGGAGGCTGCCCGAAAATCCCTCCAAGTGAACAACTCACACTGGTCGTCTGAACAACGATGACTAGTGATCAAGAAGCAGGTGGTGATAACCACCGTCTCTAACCGTTTTGAGTCGTTATCCCGGGAACACAATCACCGTTCACTCTCATATTCTGGGGAGGTGAATGAGCAGGTCCCTCAGGGCCTTAATTCAAAGAAGCAGGAGTCCTTCCTGAGGGCTCCTATCAACAATCACCGCCAGACTCATGCGGCAGTACTCCCTCAACATGATGAGGGTGTCGACTCCAGGCATTCGGCTCAGGTTCCTCGAACCCGAGCAGGCACGACGAATAGCCAGAAGCAAAATCCAGTTAACAGTGAGCAGGTTCTCATCTCTGCCATCTCCAGAGAAGTCCACCAACCTAACTTGGTGGAAAGCAATGAGCAGGCACACACACCTGCCTGTTTTAATTCCGCTGTCCAGTAGACTCGTCTGGCAACATCACGCCAATCCTGCCAGGAAATTCTGGCAGAGTACTATAGACAGGAACATACACCTGTTTATACATCATCAGTTAGTCAGCAGGCTCGTCTGACTACATATGATAGAGCTCATCAACCACTTTCGGCGAAGTGCAATCAGTAGGCACATACACCTGCTAATACTAATCAAGCCTACCAACAGTCTCACTTGGTATCATTCGGAGAAATCAGTCAGAAAGCTCCGGTGACAAACAGGAGGCAGACTCAACTCTCTGCCCCCACACTTGAGTACTGTCAGGATTCACTGACTGGAAAAGGAGGACAGGAGCAGGCACATACACCTACTCCAATCACGGAATGGATGTATATCCCCATTTCGGCAGGTGAAGTCACCAAGCATATTCTATCAATGGTAAAAGAGAAGAATAAAATTCCTTCTCATATCCTGGATGCCTGTCAGGATATTATAACAGCTTCAGTAGAATCTCAGGGAAAGACTCATAAATCTATCCCTACCAGTGGAGTAACACATCAACAGTTCACTCCGGAACAGACACACACATTTGTTCCATTCCAAGAGGGTTGTGGGGCATACTCCCTCATATCATATGAACAACCAAGTTAGGCACATACACCTAATTTGAGTGGATATCGTTAGCCTAACCTGGCCATATTTCCTGATCAGGTGCATACACCTGCTCAGAGCAGCCACTTTCATCAACAAGTAGTTTCCAAAGCGAGTAAGAAGGCATCTAAGAAAAAGACCCACCCAGCACAGTCAGGAGATCAAGAGCCAATATGTAACAAGGCCTTGATCGATGCTAGAGTTCTTGAAGCCCTCATACAGTTATCTGTTGGAATTCAAGATTACACTCCCTCATTTCTCAATAGTGGGAACATTAATTCCGAAGGTCTTCAACAGACACTTCCTCATGAAGGCTTCCTTCATGACAATTAGGTCGATCTTGAAGTCTCATCTTCAGATGAGAGCCACAGAAACCCTCTGTGTGGTCAGAAGACTAAGGAGTAAGAGATATCATCTTTTTTTGTAACCCATTACAGTGGTCCTCCCCATGATGATGAATTTCTCTACGAAATTCCTCTCCGCGGTAGTCATGCACATTGCCCGGAAAATGCTCTAGTGGACAATGTAGTGCTGAGAAAGCCCTCTTATCTTGAGGCACTTGCAAATGCAAAACCAGTCATGTTAGATGCTTCATCGCTAGAAAGTGAAATAATTTCTCAATCAGAAGATAGCCCAGGATGTAGTTTATTCTCTGAACCACCCCTAAGTCATGCATCTTCTAGTTTGATCAATGATTTCTCTACCAATATTGTTGAATATGATGAAGCAACAAGGAAACACCAACTCTGGTTAAATCAGGTAGAATAATCTTCATTGAATGATTAAGAGGAAATACTTAACATGAGAAAACAACTGGAAAAAGTTGAAGTACCAGTCATGTTTTGGCCTCTGGATGACTCTCAGTATGACATTCCAAAGATGTTGACGGAAGATGGAATTCGTAACATTCGTCTCAACATATGGAAAACTCTTTGTCAGTTGAAGAAGAAAGTATTATCTTATGATGAATATTAAAATCATCTTAAGATAATAGAAGGGTTATAATGTCAGATTGATTTGGCATCTCTATCAATCTCTCGATATCTGAAGGTTGAAAAGCAGTAGAGAGCCCTTCAACATTCATGCCTTGGTGTACTAAGAAGATTGCGTCAGTCAATTACCAATGCCCCATCTGGTATTCATGTCATTGGATGGGGTGTTCATGGAACACTACATTTCACGGTGCTCTCCAGTCAGAAAAGCCCGCCGAAAGTGGTCTCATGCAATGTTATTTCCCATGGCCGGCCACAGTCAATGGGATTTATTTGTAATCAAAAGCTTTCCCAAGAACAGGCCTCAACCAGTTCCTCTCAAAATCAAGAATACAGAGAACAAGTTGTTGAATTACTCCTACATCAAGCAAAAGAGAATATTGAACAGGCCTCTCGTTTGGAGCAAGAACATCACCAAGTGACAGAAGTGTCAGAAATCATCCAATGGTCTTTTGAACCAGGTGATAAAAGTGGATGTCTACTGATGCATCTAGATAATTTCCGGACCAAGGTCCACAAGATCAGGAGATATTTTAAGAAAGTCTCAGACATAGCATGTCAAGAGCCACCCCAGCTTGCCAGACTGGGGACTTTTTTAAACCAACCCTCGGAATCAACAAATAGGATTCGAGGAGTTGAGCGGGAACAACAGGAACAGCCCCAGTCCACCATACTTGGGACTTTTTCAAATCATCAATCCCCTCCTCAGAGAAAGTCGGTCTTTTATCGATTGGGGAAAAGCCTCAAGAGGAACGAAGATCCAAATTATCAGGAGATACCCTCCAAATTACAGTTCGTCAAGAAGTTCCTGAGGGATAGAATCAACAAAAAGCTATGTCTTATCAAAGACATGGTAGAAGACAATATCACAGAAATTCTGATAGAAGGGATGTGATGCGTTATGCATCAATCAACGTCATAAATTTTTTTGTTGTTTATCCACCATATGAGGCTCACTCAGGGGACTCATATGAAGAGGTTCCTGCTCAAGAAGATGTACGCACCGATACAAATGAAGAAAGTGTGCGTACACGAAATCAAAGGGTTACTCAGAACCTAGGTAATCCTTCAAGTAACCCACTTCCCCCTCTCCGAAAAGGATCCAATAAAGGGAGGGGAAAGAATCAGGTTACATATCCTTCCTCTGAAGAAGGTCAATCTCTCTCACTAGAGCAAAGGTTTGCACAACAGGAGGAAGAAATGAAGGAATTAAGGAGGTTGAATGTAGAACTACTTCAGGGTAGTCTTATTCTTAAGAATGCTGGGGTTAGTCAGCCAAGGGAATTTGTTGCAGCTACTGATATGGATCAATAATATCCTCCTCTATCAGTACACCCTCACAGGTCTAATCCTATGGGTCAAGTGCAACAACAGTTGGCAGTGCTACCATTAGTTGCAGCACCAACCATCATATTTTTCCAAGCTCCAGTCATTGCACCTACCCAAGTCCAAGTTCAACCAGATGTTTCTCAAAATTTAATAACTACCATTGAGTCATTAACAGCTCGGTTAGAAACTATGGAAGGGAAACGTGCGCAGGTTCATCCAGAAAAGAAAGTTTACCCTGAATGGGTAGATTCAATCTCTCCTCCATCCAGTTTTGGAAGCCCTGTATTCCCTATTTTCAATGGATCAGGCGACCCTGAACAGCATTTTATGCATTATGTGTCTTGTTTTTATCCTATTATGGGAACTCCGGAGCAGCAAAAAGCAGTAAAACTTAGATGCTTCATACGGAACTTACAAGGACCAGCCTTTGTCTGGTATACAAGCTTGCAATCCCGGTCAATTACTGGATGGGAAGATCTCCGTCAACAATTCCTTCTTCAGTTCATCTCAACTTTGCCAAAGACAACAGTTTTTGATCTTACAAACTGTAAGCAAAGGGAGAATGAAAGGGTCTCAGATTTCATTACTTGATAGAAGGGATTAACATATTCCCTAAGATTAGCACTCCCTAAAGAATAGTTGTTGCCAATCTGTGTGGAAAATTTTCATGACGAGTTACGCACGCCGTTGATCCCTGTGAAATACACAGGAGGGTTTCGAGACCTTACTTCAATTTCTCCACAGATTAAATATTCCCTTATACAGGCTAAGGCTAAATCTCATGTAATTCCATCAACTCCATGAAGGAGAATGGGTAAAGCAGATACTGCTACAGTTATGCTTAAGCAAGCACCTGTACCTGCTTCTACTTCAAAACCTTCATCTTCCCAAAGGGCTCCACCTCCTGAGCGCCAACAACAGAGTCCATTTTGTCAAGATAATCAAAGAGATCAAAGATGAAAACAATTTGAGGATTTGAAAAGAAAAGTTTACTCTTTCCAAAATGAACAAGTTCCTGGTTATTTCATTTCGGCTCTGGAAAATAATTTGGTTTAATTGCCAATGCCCAAGAGGCCAAACAAGGAAGGAGATAAAGACCATACCAATTATTTCCCTTTTCATAAAATGTTGGGGCATCCCATCTAGGAGTGTTGTGTCTTCAAAGACCTCCTACAAAAGATGGTCGACTTGAGACAAGTCAAACTGAAAGGTTCTTCAGCTCAGGTAGCATGTGTTACTGCTACATTTCTAGAGGAGGAAGGCGAATGGCAAGAAGTCAAAAGCAAAAATGCACAGAAGTATGATGACTGGATGGTTAGAAAGAAAATCAACCGAACTCATTCTATTTTGCGAACACAATTAAAGAAACTGATTGTGTCTTCTTCCATGAATGTTGCGACAAAACCCTCTTCGTCAGAGGGAAAGTCCTCAAAGAAACGGCATGATTCAAAGAAAGAAAAATAATCAGAAGAAGATGAGTATGTGCCAAAGCCTAAGTTGTCTTTGACTCTGACAGACTTCATGCCATCTACTTCAAATCCAAGGGCACCACCCCACCAAACGGCATAGCCAAAACAGGCTAATCAGGCAGAGCCTTCATCAGACGAAGAGTTAATCTTCAGTTCTGTTAATATGATTCAATTATCAGATCCATATGTCAGTCGTAGTTTCGATTTCGATGAGCCTAAATTCCCTGTATCAAATAGAGGAATCAGAGGATGTTTCAGAGGCTCAGGATACAGGGGAAGACATGGATCTTTCAGAAGCCATTATTCCAATTCTACCCCTGCTAGAACTGTGTATGCAGTAGAAACTCGTGGTAGATCCCTTCAGCGAGCTTAGCAAGAACAAGCAAGTTCTTCTACCAATAGAAAATTCAGTCCTGGAACAGTTATTTTGGAAGACCGGTTGAAGGTTCCATCTTTTTCCTCTCAGAAAGTAAATGGATCTAATCGGTCTAATCTTCCAAAACCAAGAATATTTCCAACTCCTATCCCAATACAAGATGCATCAACTTCCAAAGCATCTGCTTCCAAGGTACCTGCTAAACCACATATTCCTATTGGGAAACGCATACCTCTGGATCAAAAGTATGATGTATTGAAACACTTGGCCCAAGTATAATCCAAGTTATCAATTCTAGATGCTCTGAATCTATCAAAAGATCTTCGGGAAGCACTCATCGAGGCTTTGTCGAGTCCTCAAGAGTTTGAAACTGAAATTGCTGCAGCTGAAGTCTATCACATAGAGAATAATCCTTCAAAATTCAATGCAATAATATATTTTACTGATGAAGATGAAGATGATGTTGTGCATGGGCATATTAGACCTTTGTACTTATCTGGAAAGGTCAATGGCGTAGACGTCTGAAGAGCTTTCATTAACAATGGTTCAGGAGTCATCCTCATGCCCATTCGTACACTTTATCGATTGGGCATCACGGAATCTGATTTATCTCCTTCTATCATGATGTTACAAGGATATGATAAAAATGAACAAGAACCAATGGATGAAGTTACACTCAGAACTCATTTTGGTGATCTTGTATCCAATTCGGATTTCATGGTTATTGATCAAGACTCAGCTTTCAACATCTTGCTTGGAAGACCCTGGCTACATCAACATGTGGCTATCCCTTCATCATACCATCAATGTCTAAAATATTGTTTCGATGGTCAAGTTGGGACATTTTATGGTGATAAGGCCACGTTCAAGACATGTGAGTCTCAATACATTGAGGCGGAATTCTATCACATGAAGGAAAGGGAGAAATCCACAACAAAGGAGATTACCAAAGTTAATGCTCCATATGGTTTGGAGAAGATTCTAGTAAATCCATTTACACATGTGAGTACAGATTATGTGTTGCCTATTAGTTAAATTGACAAGATAGACCCAAATCAAAATACTCTTATGGAAAGATCCATAATGTCAATTACGGCAATCGAGCCAGACAACATGGGAGAAATTGGTAACCCACCAAGCAGTGATGAAAGCACAAATGGTGATGTCATCATTTCATCTGCTGAAATCCAACAAGTCTATACTTCTCCAATTAGGCCAGAAGAAGTTATAGCAACATCGGATGTGAACAATGATGTCTATTCTCAATCCATCATCTCCTCTTTATTACCCAAAGAAGACCCTTCATCATCAATCGGGTCGGAAATGGAAGCTTCTTCTTCAAGATATGAAAATTTTGACATCTCTTCTGATCATGAAAATTCTAATTTATCATCTACTATGCAAGTAGAAACGGAATAAATAACACACGATAAAGAAGAAGAGGAAGATCTCAGAGATGCTCCTCCAGCATTTGAAGAGGGTATCTCTACCACTGTGGATGAACTCGGAGAAATAAATCTAGGTACAAAAGAAGATCCATGACCCACTTTAATCAGCGCGGCCATAAATCTTTAAGAGAAAGAGATGTATATTTCTTTTCTAAAGAAAAATAGAGATATATTTTCTTGGAACTATACAGAAATTCCTGGGCTTGATCCTGATGTTGCTACTCATCATTTGGGTTTACTAGAAGAACATCAAGGATTTAAGCAAGCCGCGAGAAGAACACACCCAACTTATGCTTCCAAAATTGAATTTGAAGTGGATAAGCTTATCAAAGCAAACATTGTCAGAGAAGTTCAGTATCCCAAGTGGTTGGCTAATATTGTCCCTGTAAAGAAGAAGAATGGAAAAATTAGAGTTTTCATCGATTTCAGAGATATTAATCGGCATTGTCCTAAGGATGATTTCCCAGTTCCTATTACAGAACTTTTAATTGATGCAACAGCTGGCTATGAAGCACTTTCCTTCATGGATGGATATTTCGGATATAATCAGATCTGAATGGACAAAGAAGACAAGGAATCCACAGCCTTCAGAGCCCCTCAGGGTGTGTTTTACTACCGGGTAATGCCCTTTGGCTTAAGGAATGCAGGTGCAACATATCAGCATGCCATGCATCGTATCTTCAAACACTTCTTAGGGAAGTTTGTTGAATTCTATGTAGACGATTTGGTGGTTAAATCCAAACAACATTCTAATCACTTGGCTTATTTGAAAGTCATATTCCGCAAGCTTCGACAACATAATTTGAAGATGAACCCCTTAAAATGTGCTTTTGGGGTAACCTCAGGAAACTTTCTCGACTTTTTTGTACACCATCATGGTATTGAAGTCGATCCTGAGAAGACAAATTCAATCCTTGTTATGTCACCCCCTCGAAATTTGAAATAATTAAAAGGACTTTAAGGACACTTAGCCTATATTCAGCGTTTCATCGCCAATTTGGAAGGAAAAAGTTTACCCTTCACCAAATTGATGAAGACGGGAGTCACTTACCATTGGACTGAAGAATTTCAATAAGCATTCGATATTCTCAAGAAATACCTCTTGAGTCCACCGGTACTCATGCCACCAATTGAAGGAAGACCACTTATCCTTTACGTGACAGCTCTAGAGCGATCATTGGGTGCCTTTCTTGATCAAAAGAATGGTGTTGGGAATGAAAACAGCCTCTACTATCTTCAGATATTGAACACCCTGATGAGGAAGTCTTCTCTATTCAAAAAAGTTCTCAATCATGGGAAATGTATTTTGATGGTGCTTCCAGAAGTCCAATATGGAGGAAAATAGAAAATCCTAAATTGAACAAAGTTGGCTTAGGAATTGTACTCATTTCTCTAGAAAAGGCTGTGTTACCTTATTCCTTCTTATTGTGGGAAGGTGGTACCAATAATGAAGCAGAATACCAAGCTCTCATAGTAGGCTTGGAATTAGAGCTTCAAGCACAAGTGAATCACTTAAAGGTGAAAGGTGATTCAGACCTAGTAATCAAATAAGTCAATGAGGATTATTCCTTGTATGATTATGTTAGAGAGTTAATGGTGGAATTCCCTTCGGAACTGACATTTTCTTATGTCCCAGGATCACAAAATGCTCAAGCTGATGCACTGGCTAATATAGCCACAGCTCTGGAAGATCCAAATTGGGATGAGACAACCATCAGTATTGCCCACTGTCGTGCAATTTCACCTTATGTTCGAATCAGAACAGAGGAAATTAATGAAATTAGTCCCATTCCTGAACCGTATGGTCATACTACAGGATGGATGTCACCTATCAGAGAATACCTTCAAAATGGAACACTTCCACCTGATAGAGCTGAGAAAGAAAAAATCCAGCGACGTGTGGTCAATTTTACTCTTTATGATATCCCAGATCACCTAGAGAAAATTCTCTACAAATGTGGTTTTCATGGAGTTCTCTTCAGATGCATTGATGGTGAAGAGACAATGGCTGTCATGAAAGAAGTGCATGCAGAAGTCTGTGGTGCTCACCAGTCTGAACATAGACCGTCTGATCATATTTGAAGGCTTGGATACTTTTGGCCTTCAATGATACAAGATTCTGTTGATTTCACAAATAAGTGTCATTCATGTCAAGTACATTCCAACTTCATTCATCAACCTCCATAGTTTCTTCATACAGCTAAATACTCATGGCCATTTTCCACATGGGGAATGGATGTGGTGGGACCTTACCCTTCGACTACGGCCAAGCAGTTTAAGTACATTCTTACTGCTACTGACTTCTTGTCCAAATGGGCAGAGGCAATACCTCTCAAGGAAGTCATTTCTAAATGTGTTGTTAGCTTCATTAAGTCTAACATCATTACCAGATTTGGTGTCCCTCATACCATATTTATGGAAAATGGAACCAACTTCTGTTCATCCGAGGTGAAGAAATTGTATCAAGAATACAACATCAAATCCAACCATTCATCTCAGTATCATGCAGCAACCAATGGCCAGATATAAGCTTTCAACAAGACTCTGTCAAATATACTGCAAAAGATGGTGGATAAAGATAAGAAGTCATGGCCTGATAAACTCTTTCATGCTTTATGGTCTTATCGGACTACCACCCGCACTACAACGCGGTCAACTCCATATTCATTGGTATATGGAACGGAAGCAGTCTTGTCAATTGAAGTTCAACTACCCTCACTCAGAGTTTCCATTTGTGATCAATCATCTACAGATGAACGATCTCAAAAGAGATTGAATGAATTGGAACGATTAGATGAGAAAATATTGTGCACTTTGCACCACTTGGAAGTCTATCAGAATCAAATAGCACGATCTTTTAACAAAAAAGTTCATCTTCATTCATTAACTCAGGGAGAATTGGTATTAGTTCTCAGAACTCCAATGATACCAGGAAAGAAACCTCCCAAGCTTGATCCAAAATGGGAAGGACCTTACTCAATACATAGGGTCTACTCCAATGGAGCTTATTCATTAATCTTGATGGATGGAGAACTCATCACTAATCTAATCAAAGCCATATTTTTTAAGAAGTATTTTGTATAAACACAAAATATATCATCCATGGTCTGGTATGACCTTAAACTGCACCACCGTCCAGCCATACATTAAACTACATCATCAACGGTCCATTCATATGACCCTAAACTATTTGAACATACGTCCAACATGACATTAAATTGTGTCCCCTTCATCGTCCTTGCTATATGACGTTAAACTATACATAAATGGTCCATACATATGACATTAAACTATTTGTATTCCTTTCGTCTCACATGACATTAAACTGTGACGTCCTAACTACATGACGCTACACTGTACAGAAGTCCCTTATGTCCAGCATGACATTAAACTGCACCATCCACGGTCCATGCATATGACCTTAAACTATTCGCACTTTCATCCAACATGATGCTAAAAGTTATCATCCCTTTTTCATCCAACATGACGTTAAACTGTGAAAAAAGTCCCTAATACATCCAACATGACGTTAAATGGTGTACTCTTTTGTCCTTACTGCATGACATTAAACTGCACAGTCGTCTTTTTGTCCAACATGATGTTAAACTGTGTTGTCTCCATCGTCCTAACTACATGAAACTAAACTGTACAAAAAGTCCATTGATATGTCCTACATGACATTAAACTGTACTTTTTCCCTGCTACATGACACTAAATTGTGCAGCACCAATAGTCCTAACTGCAAGACTTTAAACTGTATAGTCCCTTTATATGACCTATATGACATTAAACTGTGTATCGTTAAGGTTTTTGTTACCTCTTGTTTCTCACACTGAGTATGAATCACGTGATCTTAGAGAAAACCTCAACCATAACACTCTCTATGGGCTACTAACCATGTGTAAGTCCCAAAAACATCATTTTTTAGGTCGTTTTCCCCAAGAACAACTTGATCATTAATTCATTCTTTAATTGAACTACGCGGACTTTGATCCTTGCCTTCTAGGTTGGGTACGTAGGCAACCTCCTAAGGTTCAAGACCAAAACCAATCTCTTCACATCGGTTCACTTTCATCTCATACGATGTTGATTCGTGAAACCGCCTCTAGAATCAATATCTTTACATTGGTTCACTTTCGTCCTTGCTATACGACATTAAAATATACAACACTTTTGTCCAGTATGACAATAAACTACAATATTCTTTGATACCCTCACCTAAGAGGGAACCATTATTTACATTGATTTTTCAATCATGTTTCATTTCAAAGACTACGTGCATACATGGCAATGCCCAAACATTTTATCTTGGGTTAAATCATCATTGCACTAAAAGTCCCCTTTCACCCTTCACATGTACGAACCAAATCTGTACATAGGGTATTTCTAGAACTACATGAGCTTCATTCCCATCCTTATGGGATACGTAAGAACGTTCGAGTGTCCCTCGAATCCAACCCCAAGTCTTTGGGCCTAACCCCAAATTCCTCATTCAGTCCCCTGGCTGAAAAGTCCCCATGAAAACACACACTGTGTATTTCTTATAATGGTCCAAGCTCTATGACCCTAAACTAAGATCTCCAATACTTTTTCCCACACGAAATTAAACTGTAGTTCAAGAACTACGTATGGCATCATTCCCATCGTTATGGGATACGTAGTGAAGTCCAACATTTCCATTCAGGACCCATCCACAACATCATTATGGTTAGTATTGATTTTCGTATCTCTGCATACATTGGACAATACCCATATTTATGTGTCATAATCCTAACCTTAAATATTTTCAGATCTTCATAACGCTTTTCTTGACTTCTAGTCACAAAAATGTCAAACTTCTAAGAGTTCTTTTTCCTGACTATGCAGTACGTTCCCTTAGGCGGCCTTGCATAAACAGTCTCCATAACAGATTTTTCAGCCAAAAGATGCTATTATTTGACTATGATTCCAATTCCCTTAGGTGGCCCTGCATAATTAAACCCCCTAACGGGTTTTTCGGATACTGGTAACTTCATTCTTGGGAAGAAATCCTCTTTTGTCCTTATTTGTCTTAAATGAAAATATGTAGGGATCCGCAAAAATAGTCATCCTTAACATATTTGTCCCATATCCTTTTTCATGATCTGAAAGTATTAAAGTCTATGGTTTATATTCTCCTTCCCTATATTTGGGTCAGACCTTCGTAGGAGTGATATCCATCCAGTTCTTCGATAATCTTGTTTTGAAATATCTTCTCCATATTCAAGTACCTCTTTCCATACAGAAAACTCTATACTTTGGAAAATTTGAATCTCCATAAACTTTCACTAGCTTTCTATCACTAGGAAAGTAAATTTCTGAGAGTTCTTTTACCTGACTATACAGTACGTGCCCTTAGGTGTCCTTGCATAAGTAGTATACATAACGGACCTGTCAGCCAAAAGATGCTATTTATTTGACTATGCAACCAATTCCCTTAGGTGGCCCTGCATAATTCAACCCCCTAATGGGTTTGTTAAATAATGGTTACTTCATTCTTGGGAACTACTTCTTCTAATGCCTTTTAGCTCTTTTTCATATCATTCCTCATATTCAAATATTCTTAAGTCATAGTTTATATATTTTCCCTCATACTTGAGTATGGTAATATGTTTTCAGATAAATTGTCAAGGAATTGAGTCAATTTTAATCCATTTCGGTCAAAGCTATTTCGACCTTAAACATTAGCCTTTGTATGTCCGATGTGCATGACTTTAAACTGTCAGATTTCTTATTTTTCTTTTCACCTCAGAGTCAAATCCTCTTTTCTCTCCGGATCCAACTCAGAGGGGGGACTTTTTTTGACGCTCCTTTCTGCCATAGAGTCTAATGACTGAAAAAGTTAAATACCTTAGTTCAAAGTAATTCATCCTTTGAAGAAACATCAAAAATCGACAAAGGAATGAACAAGGAGAACATTGCCCATAGGTCACGCAAGTTCCCTCATGGATGCGCAAGTACACTTGCGCATCGCCTAATGGTCGCGCAAGTGACTTGCGCACCCTTAGTGATAACTGCCCGGGGTCTTCTCTAGCCTATAAATAGACCCTGTGGCCCCCCATTTTGAGAGGGATTTTTCCAGAAACTCAGATTTGAGCTCTCGGTGCCCTAGTCTCTTCTCAAAGCTTATGAAACACTTCTAAGGTAATTTATTACCTAGAACGAAAGATCTAAAGAGGGGGAGGAAGGCCTAAGTGTTGAAACTCATCAACTCTTGCGCGCCTGAGTGGCCATCCCTTAAGGGAAATGGCCACACTTGCGCGCCGCCTAACTCCTTCAATAGAACTTGCGCGCTGATATTCTGGAAGAACCTCAAGATGATTCTAAAGGCTTTAACCAAGAGTCTCTCAAGTATTACCTTGCTGGTTAACCGTCGTGCAAGTACCCATGTGTCGTGCAGGTATACCTGCATGACCAGGACTTGCGCGCCCATGCAGTACCTGTGCGCCTGCTAGGACTTGCGCGCCCCTATTTTTTTGGGTGCCCTTCTTGCCCATTTCACCCCTCTTAAGCCATTCCACCTCTCCTATTCAAGATTCAGTCTTCAAGACACCCTTCAAAGCCATTTATGGAATGATTTCTTGATTTGACTTCCTTATCTGAAAGGAATTCTGTGGAATATCTCTCAAAACCTAGTGATTTATACATCTTTATGTCAATAAATATTGAGATTTCATTCATTCAACCTCATCCTTTATGATGAGAGAACTCATTAATATGGGCCTCCTTTTTAGGAGTAATCCCTAGTATCAAATATTGGGCTTCCTTTTCAGGAACAAGCCCCAATCATAATTCTTGAATCTGGGCATCCTCCTTAGGAGTAATCCCCAAGTCCTCATTAACCTGAGCCTCTTTTTCAGGAATAATCCCCAGTCATGATTCTCAAATCTAGGCATCCTTCTTAGGAGTAAGCCCCAATCTTAAAATTCCAAAATATGGGCATCCTCTTCAGGAGTAAGCCCCAAGTCCCTTAATTTTTCAAGTCTCTTAACCTGGGCCTCCTTTTCAGGAGTAATCCCCAGTCTTAATTTCTCTTAACCAGTCCTAATTTACCTTAGATCCGGGATTCCTTCTCAGGAGTAAAACCCAATCATAATTCCTCTCTTAATTTGGGCCTCCTTTTTAGGAGTAATCCCCAAGTTAGAGTATTCAAATCTCTATGAAGCGCATATACCTTTACGGACCCTATTCCTGGATTTCTTCCCTGAAGTAAATCCTAATCTTCATTTATCTGGACAGTCATACATACATAAGTCCCACATTATTTCTTATGATTGCATCTTTTATGGAACAATTGTCTGATTTTTACCAATACCTCTTTTTTCTCACACCGAGAATGACTCACGTGAGCTTAGAGTGTAAAAGTAATTATGAAATCCTTCTTTGAGCCATCAATCATAAAAATCATACTCCCTTACTCAAACTACGTGGGTTCTGATTCCTTTTCTAAACAAAGGATACATGGGTAGCCCATCTGCGGGTTCGATCCCAACTCTAAAATAATCCATGTCCTTATGAATGAAAATAAACTTCAAGTGCCCCACTGAGTGGATTTAAAACTAGCATGGTCATCATAATGGCCAAGTGACTTCTATATAAATGTGTCGAAGGATACCATTGACCAAGAATCTCTAACAAATATAGATGATTCTCTATCGATGAAGAACCTCGAATACATATAAAAGATTCTATAAACTTCCTACATATTTAATCATTGATTGTCAGATCTGAAGGAAAGCTCATTTTCTACTTGGTAATGTAATAAGGATTCACGAACATAACTTAAATCTATAAAGAGAGTCCCGGAGTAGATAATAATTCCCCTCAAAAAGGTGTGATGAGTCCGACCTCCCATCCTCTTGACTAATGAAAATTCCTAAGCCTCATCAGTCCACAAACTAATGAGTTCCTACCTTTGGAAAGTTGATCCAAATGGATATGGAATCATTGGATGTTTCCTGTTCTACGAACAAACCCGTTAGAAACCGATTGGAATGTTTGAACCTCCCATCAAGGAGGTCATCCCCAAATTCCGATGGAAACACATATAAATATAAGGAGTGTTTCCAATCAACTCTAAACATAAAATGCATCTAAATCCAAGGATCTTGTTCAAGGACTTCCAAACCGTTAAAATTTTGTGGAAGAATTGAAGTATAACACCCAACGAATACCATGTATCTCAATACATGTCGGGGGGGCAGTCTATCTCACTTGAATCATCCCATCCTTCAAAATCATGAATAATGTATCTAATAAGGAAATCCAATTAATTCTATGTATCTCAATAAATCTCTATGATAAGTGCATCCCCTTGGAATCATCTCATTAATTCTTATCAAAATGGTATTCCATCTACCAAAACCCATCACACAAATCTAAGGTTGAACTCTTAATTTCTTGATCTATAATTTCTATCCAACAATGTTTCATCGAGATTTTGTGGCATGGAATGTTTTTTTCTCATCACATTACCATTTCACTTTTCCCTGAAACTCTTAATGGTTCCCCCATTCATAGCTAAGTATATACCAATTTTCCAAAGGCTGGTGATCATCTGTGTTTTTAGTCCTGGTGACTCTTAGGGACACTTTTTCTTCGAGATAATGGGAGGTTGAACTCATCACACCATTTGGGGGGGGTATTTTTTCCTACACAAGGACACTATTATAGATTTAATACATGTTTATGAATCTCTCCATAATCTTGATATGGGACCGGTTATCCTAAAAAAAGTCTATAGGTCAATTCTCTTTTATATACAATACACCAGGATTCATCTGTATATACCTAAAGTTATCCATCATTTTACAGTAGTGGGAAATCACTTATCTATTAAATTCACATGATCAATTTCTTTGGGATATACTCTCATGTGTGGAGGTAGTTGATATTATGAGGATGAGATTTAAACATTATGAGGTATCCTACATATCATGGTTAATGTAGGAATAAAAACCCACATAGTTCAACTGGAATTGGGACTTACACACTAATTTTTCTATATTTAAGAAACCTAATGAGGTTCTCATTTCATCCCCAAAATCCGACATGATCCATGATCATTTTGAGTAACAAGAGGGAGTGAACGATCATCTCTATGGAATGTGGATATGGGATCTACATATCGGGTAATTCCTTCAGATATTTGATGTGGAGATAAAGCCTTTAAGAAGGAATCCTACGTATCCCAATTATAGCATAAATCCGAGTCCTCATAGTTATTTAATGAAAAGGATTATTCATTGAGGTTTCCCTGTTTATGATGCCTAATGAGGTGCTAGTTGTGTCCCCCTTATCCCATGTGATCCATGCACAATGTGAGAAACAAGAGGGAGTGATTGATTAGCCTCATGGAAAATGGATGTGGGATATTAATATTGGGGTATTCCTTGAGATATTTTATATGGAGCATGATCCTTTAAAGAGGAATCCTATGTATCCCGGTTATAGAGAGAATCAGAGTCCTTATGGTTCATTAAGTTTGGGACTTACACATTGAGGGTGCCCTGGTAAAAGGGCCTGCATATTTGGAAGATGTCTCGTGATCCTGTCAGCATACACTGGGATTCATCATGTGACTTGTCTCGACACATATGGGTGTGTAACAAGAGAAATAGTGATATAGTCCAAGGGTTGTTTCATGTATTGGATGACCAGGGATACATCGTAAGTCTATAGAGGCATGTCCAGGTGAATGCCATGTGTCTTCCATGACTTGTTTAAGAGACACTGCAAGACTAGGCCGACATGTCTATAGGTGTTGTAGGTCTCATATGACTCATTCGTGGGGAACACCATGAGAGTTGGTCCATCATGTCAATATGTGTGAACGATACTCATTTGATGTGAGTAATCGTTGTCATATGAGTCGGGTGATGCATCTGAAGGACATCATAAGTCCATGGTGACAAACCCATAGGGTTTTTAGGATCTAGTTGGTGCTCAAAGAAGGTTCTCAAGACCTTTCCTGACATGTTCATAGTGTTCTTCATATCTTAAATGACATGAAGAAGGGATGTCACAAGATTTGGGTGGTGCGACTTGGTGTTTTCTATTATCTTTGGATGGCACACACAAATACTATAGAGGTATGTGATTGTTTCCTCTCCTTGAGTTTTACACATTGAATCCTATATTTTTTCCTTGTATTGTGAGTGCCTCATCTTGGTTCTGTGTTAGTTTTTTTGGGCCTCATGTTATCTGGAAGACATGTGATGTGGACATTACATGTCTCATCAAGTGTCCTTTGGGTGATCATTAATTAATCACGCGAAGGACTTTATGCTAGGTGCATGACTACTCTGGTGGTTCGTCAGTGTATTACCTAGTGGAAAGTTGGTTGATCACATGATTAAATGTGAACAGAATCCCGAGATATAATCGTTAACATGTGTAGCCTCTACCATCCAGTCAATCGACCAACACACCAACTGACTAGACAACAAACCCTTTTTTTGAGTTGGAGTAGAGAATTTATAGGTGCAGTCATCCCGCGTACCCACTGGTTTGTGTGGTGAATCTGACATGAGTCTGGGTTTGATTCAATGCAGGTTCTGGTGTTATGTGGTTTCACAAGTCTCTATAGTGGACCGTGTCTTGGGGACTATCTAATTTTTAGTGGTCATGGTCCCATCCTCCATTTATCATATTATTGTCGATTATTTAATACTCTCACCTTGAAGGGCTTCCACACCATCATGTTGAAAAGTCCAAGGGTCATCATGAGATCTAATTTTCTATCAGAGGGAACTCACGAGTCCATGGATGGCCTATCTCGGGGTCTCGAGGTCTATTTTTAGGGCATGTTGGAAACATCCTGTTTCCTTTAGCAATCAAAAACCCTACTTGGATGCCCCTTTTCCATATCCTTAATTTTAAGTGGTTAAGGCCAGGAGTCTTACACAATTTCATGTATGAAATAGAGGGTATTTCCTATATTTTTCTTAGATGAGTCAAGTGACCGATATGGGTCACATGGTGATTCATGACTATTTCATGGAAAAACATATTTTTTATCCTTAAGAGCATCGTGAGGTTTCCAGGACATTCACTATGTATTTCATGTAGTAAAACTGACAAGATAGAGGGACCTTGTGAGGTGAGGTAGTCATGAAACTGAGGTATCAAAGTGTCTCATGGGTCACTAGGGGTGCATGTCGCATGACTTTCAGTGGTTGCGGACACCACTAACCTCATCCTTTTTATCCTCTTTGTTTTATTTATCAAGGGTTGGGAGGTAAGTGAGGTGTCTTGGGTAATATCCATTATTTTTACCCGATTTTCTGGTGGTGACTTTCTTGAACATTGTGGATTATATGAGAGTGTACAATTGTTGTGGCCAAAACTATGCATTTGTCCTTAGAGTGCTTCAGAGTTTTTTGGAGGTTACCATATGATGTAAATGATGAGCTGAAGGGGCTCCGCGAGACACAGCGGACAGGTCAGGGTGCATCACATGTCCTCAGGGGTGCACTGCATGTCCTCTAGTAACCGTAGACCCCTCTCACCCACTCCTCTTTATCTCCTTCATTATTTATGGTGAAGGCTCGAAGGTCTCATGATATGGCATGGACATCATCTAGGAATTTTATTCTTCCCATTGATGCATTGTAATTAGATCTTTGTGACTACTGGGGTTATCTTCCTTGGTATTTCGTGTCCCTTTCTTTTCAGGGGATTTCAAATGGTTTTTAGGCACCTTCCAATGAAAACTACACAGCCTTGGTGGATGCTCATCTGGCCTTCACTGTTCGGCCACTAGAGAGAAAGGGCGCTTGCTGAGGAGGGTGTTATGGGGCTTGTGGCATGATAAGTTCCATGTATGGAGACTTTTCATAACCTTTAGGTTTTTATGAGATCGTGATCTATTTAGGGTATCTAAAATTATTCAACCATCCTCTTCTCCCTTGCTTTCATGGGAAAGATAATACCTAAGTTCAAGTATTTCATCCTTTGTGATTTTTTTGATGGTGCTCATTTGGAGAGCTTCAACAGATCCACCCCCCCCCCCCCCTCAGGAGTGACATATGAGGGAATAAGGACTTGGTCCATAGGGCAACAATATTCCTAATAGAGTCCTTGGTGGTGTCTAAAATAAGTGATTTGACACAATTTTCGGTTTAATGGGTGGATTTTAGTATTCCACGAGCCGCCTATATATTGGGGATAGAGGAAATTTTATTCCACTAGCCACATTCTTTTTGAGAGAGATCCCACTTCTTCCCTATCGCAATCCTTCACTGAGAACCCTGATCGCAAGCCCTGTCCATGAGTCTTCATCATGATCCCTGACCACGATCCCTACTCTTACACAAGACAGATCCCTACTCATACACTCATTCATCTCATCAATGGACTAAAATTCTGTAATTTATTAGACATGGGAGGTTGTCATGAGAAATTTTCAAGTTCCACCATCTCAGCCACTCGATTGGTTTGCCTGACCATGTCTAGCTCATAGAATTGTGAGCCATCAAGGATTTCATGTGATGTGATTGGGGCCTCGCATGTGTTAGTCTCCTAGAAAGTCCTTTGAAGGATATGTGGTTATCGATCTCCTCAATTTTGTTCAAGAACCCTTAGTTGATTTATGTGATGCACATGATGATGTTGGGAAATTTTCATTCCTTTACTTCTATCAAGACTTTATATTGTTTTTTCTGACATGTTCCACTTTCTTATTTTTCATATGGATTCTGGATCCCATCAATCAGCACATAATACATAAAATATGGATGTTAGATTAGCGATTTACTACCCTAAATATTTGTTGGCGAGTGTGGATCCCACCTGTTGTCATTCGATCGGGTCATATCAGTAGTGATTATTAAGGCTTATGATATAGAAATTTTGGAGCTACCATATTTTAGACTATTTTTCACTCTATGGTTTTGGTATTACCGATGACATATCTATCCCTCCACCAAAGTTTGCATTTATACCCCCCCCCCTCCAAGATTCGAAGGGCTCAGAACAACTTAAGTGCTAATATTTCCCAGGAGGGCCATTTTATCTCAAAGGGAGACCGTGAGGATGGTTATATAATAATGTTCATGGATGTGGAAATTGATAGGAATGATCTCAGATATGATCATGATATCCACATGTATCATTCAATAATACGACAATCAGCCATTGATCGACCGTATGGTTACATCTCTAGTTGGGACTTCTAATCCAGGGCATGTTTTGGATTGGATTGGGGATGGCCCTTCTAGGTCTAGTACATTGGTTCTAAATATCTCTAGGAGCTGAAGGAGATTGGGATGTACAAAGATGACTAGATATCTCATACAATGAAATACGATCACAAGAAAATAATGATAAAGTTGCTCAGCCATTGGATCCCCAAAACGAACACCTTCCCCCACACCCATGGTAAAGTAGCATCATCCTTAGAGATATAGAATAGATTTGTGGAATTCCCATACTTGGAGAAATGTATGGTGATTTCTTCCCCCCCCCCCAAGTCTTCCTGGTAAGACGTGATGAATTCCCCTCATTTGTTTCAGGAACTGATCAAGTTAGCTGAGAAAAAACACCCGAAAAGGGGTGTTTCCTAGGGTGTATTTTCCCTTTAATACATGGGTTGAATATTTTATTAAACAAACTGGTCCTGAGCTAGCTATCAAGAAGCCCAGGGAATTTCTTAACAAGGACACCCATGGTGCACCAGGTGCTTACTAGCCCATAGTTGAAGGCTAAAAGTATAAGGATCAGGGATGGGAGGATGTCCCCAGTATTGACCGGTCAATCTAACTGGATCACTTCCATGCAATGTACATGAGTGGGTACTTACTCCCGACAAAATAGAAGGGGGATTCAGAGTCTCCACTTTCACAATGGGGACTAATATGGTTTTATTAGAACACATTGGTTTCGAAATCCTAGTGCATGCAAAGCTCTACCTCATTCTACATCATGTTTTTAAGGGTGAACCCCTTAAAGGAAGGCCTTACAAGTGTTATAGGGTTGGATGGGGGGTTATCTGGGTAGTTATGAGTATCTGAACCTCTAAGGAATCCCCAAGATGGTTTTTTTACTGCATCTATGGTGTATCAATGGGGAAAGACCTACTCTATAAAAGTACTGGGAAATTATGGATTTTGTGAAACGTCATGAGTGTTTCTCTTTCAGGAAATATGGTCAGGCACCTTCAAGAATCTCTTTTTATGATTTAATGACTAGCCTTTGAGAGAATTCTTATATGATTTTCCTTCATGAGGGGGCTCTTTCCACTAGTATTGATGGGGACCATATCTATGAATGGTATGTACCATGTTACTTTATCTGAAAATTCATGTGTTTCCAAAAAAGGTGTCCTGGTGCTGTCCATGTTAGGTCTAAGGTGCACATGATGGTGGATTTTAAATTCTAGTTGATGTTCACCAGGAAGGATACCATTGAAGAAGTTCACCTTCCCCCTATTTAAGCATCAATCAACCTGTCACAAAGAAATGCGGATATCTAGATCCAATTGTATCTTAATGGGAAGTTATCTAAGTTAGTGAGCAAATCCTATATTCAACCAGTAACTGAATATAACCCTATACTTGGGAATTAGTTGCCTCTAAGAGGTTAGAAACCCTGATAGCACCTACCAAGAAATTAAATTGTTTACCATTACTGGAGGAGGCATCTACTATCTTGTGTATCAGCGGTACATGTGACTTGATGTTCCTAGTCACATCTCAATAGTGGTAAGCCTGTAAGGAAAAGTATTCTAAAGATTCCCTCTAGAATAAAATAATATTCTCAAAGGTGTTACTGGATGGATTTTATTGTATTACTTCCCCCTATAGTATTAACTTTGAAGATAACCCCATGGATGTGAGAGCCTTCCTTGGGAGCATTGATGGGGTTTTGGTGAGCCCCACTTGGTCTTCTAATTTATTCTTCTCAAGTCAACCAATTGGTCCTTCTAGGCTCTCTTCAGATTCCTGTGGATGATTAGGGTTACCCTATCATCGACACAGTGGTGAGTTCATGTTTATTTTGGGTCTTAATATTCTATTATGTATTATAAATCGTACTGACACCAATTATATATGTGGATGTAGGAGGAGGCATCTGAAGATTTATCAGCCCTGATGTATCCCAAATATACCCCTTGAGGCACAGTCATTGGAGAGGAGTTTGACATTTATTGGGGGACTAATGATCAAGGTTCCCCTTGTCAAATGGCCCAGATGAAAGCGGTGATTTCCACTAGTGAAGGGGAGGCCCCAGCATCTACTGCTTTTGAAGATCCTTCCTCATAAAGGAAGAAAAACGAGAAGAGGAAGAGATCTATATCTTTAGACCCTAATCCCCTGGAATCCTACAATTACAAGGGTATTTAAATCCTTTTTTTCTATTTTGTAATATTCTGGTGGCGTGATTATGATTTGTTGACAACATTCAGGCCCTCAGAGGGCTTGTTTAGAAGATTCGTCCCCTATTTCTGGGGATGCAGGTGGGTATTTAAATGCTCCAGTAGATCCACCACTACCATACATAGTCCACCAAAGAACCAGTTGTTGGGTTCCTTCCTGGTTGGTGCACCAAGTAATGCCTCCTCAAATGGTGCCCTTACGGTTTCTCTTTTAATGTGGTGTTTTTAATGCAGGTCAAGACCGCGTGAATTAATTCACATGGTGACACTCTTTTGATGCAATGAAATTATTTGACGCGGATTAATTTTCCTATATATGAAGGTAGAGGCAAGTCATTTCAACATCACTGGCAGCAAAAACACAGAGAGCGAATCTCATTTGGTGATCACTTTTCTTCGACGATCATCTTTACAGCTCTCCATATTTTGATCCACACTTTTATTCTTGAGTATTACATTTGAGATCCCTTCCATTTTGGGGGATTATCTACCGTGTAACTCTTGATTTTAGTGGATCCCTCTTTTTGGACTAGGTCTCGTGGTTTTTACCTTTTGGGTTTTCTATGTAAAAATATCTGGTTCAACTTTATTTTCTACACACTTAATTTCGAGTCACTACGCACATGTTTTATTTGGGGGGAAAGATTTTATTTTCGATGCGCATTCGCTTTTAAATTTTTTGGGTGTTCATCACCTTCCCATCTTTACCAACATCTAGTATCATAGGGCTTTGGTTTTTTATTTCATATTTATTATGGAGGCCAATTACAGTCGGATGATTTTTTTGAATGGTACCAACTACCATATGTGGAGACTTAAAATGAAGGATCTGCTTTTTGTAAAGTGAATGCATCTTCCAGTGTTTAGTACCCAGAAGCCATAGAGGATGTCAGATGAAGAATGGGCATTCGAGCATGAGATGGTTTGCAGCTTCATTCACCAATGGGTTGAATACAGTGTGATGAACCACATTGTCAACATCTCTCATGCCATAACTTTGTGGGAGAAGCTTGAGACGACCTATGCTTCCAAGATAGGAAACAGTAAACTGTTTCTTCTCAAGAAAATAATGAAATTGAGGTACAGAGAAGGTACATCTATTTATGATTATTTAAGTGAATATAAAGGATGTTTTTATCAGTTGTTTGTCATGGGTATCAATTTTGGAGATGATGTTTTACCTCTTTTTCTGCTTAACACTTAACCCGATTCATGGGAAAATTTACGTGTTACTCTAACTGGTTCTACTCCTAATGGTGCTATGACATTTAGTTTTTTCAAGTATGCTATTTTAAATGAATAATTCAGGATATTTACTCAAGAGAAATCTTATTCTGAGATTTTAGTCACAGAGAACAGGGGGAGAATCCAGGACCGGGGGTAGAGAAATCGAGGTAAGAGCAGTGGCAAAAGCAAATCCACACCGAAGCAGAGAGATTTCGAATGTCATCATTGTGGTAAGAAGGGTCATGTTAAGAAATTTTTTTATCAGATGAAACGAGATAAAATATTGAAGTAAAATCAATAGAATAAAAATGGATATGGAGATGATCATGTCGTCGCTGCTACAGGAGGTGATCTTGTTATTGTTTATGACTCCATTAACATTGCTTCTGATGATTCTTGTTAGGTTGTTGACAGTGGTGCATGTTTTCATGTGACATTGAAGAAGGAGTTATTTACATCTTATAGCCTAGGTAATTTTGGGATTTTGAAGTTGGAAATGATTATCATGTTGATGTTGTAGGCATCAAGACTGTTTGTTTAAAGACCAGTATAGGAAGTAAGCTGATTTTGAAGAATGTTCGACATACACCTAAGGTTCACTTGAATCTCCTTTCTACCAGCGTTTTGAAGATAAAGGATTTATCAGTACTTTTGGTGATTTCCAATGGAATATTTACAAAGGTTCTTTGATTGTGGCTCGAGGGAAGAAGCAATCAGGTTTGTACTGGATTAGAGATTCTATTTCTTGTGATACTTCTTGCATTGTTGAGTGCAGTTTTTCGTCCAAGTTGTGGCATTAGAGGCTCATTCACATCAGTGAGAAAGGTCTTGGTTGTGTGTCTAAGATAAATCTTCTTCCATATTTGAATAGTGTCAAATTGGACACATGTGATCATTTTATAGATAGAAAATAGAGCAGAGTGAGTTTCAGAAGTCATCCTCCACACAGGAAGTCACAGATACATGAATTGGTACATTCTGGCATTTTTGGCCCTTTGAAATCTAAGACCTTTAGTGGTGGTCTTTATTTTGTTACATATATTTATGAATACTCATGAAAGCTCTAGGTTTATGTTTTGAATTCCAAAAGTCAGGTGATCAGTTTTTTTAAGCAATTTCATGTTTCTACTGAGAGGGAATCAGGAAAGAAATTGAAATGTATTCACATTGACAATGGAGGAGAGTATTGTGGTCCTTTTGATACATATTGCAGGCAGGAAGGTATTCAGCATCAGAATACACTGCCCAAGACACCTCAGCTGAATG
Source organism: Viscum album (assembly GCA_963277665.1). Lineage (NCBI taxonomy): Eukaryota > Viridiplantae > Streptophyta > Magnoliopsida > Santalales > Viscaceae > Viscum > Viscum album. Next base: position 760,375,221 of record OY728119.1, on the reverse strand, counting down.
GTGTAGCTGACCGGATGAACGAGACTTTGTTATAAAGAGTTCGTTGTTTTCTTTTAGAAGAAAAGTTTCCTGGACATTTTTGGGTTGAGGATTTACTTACTGTTGCTTATATTATCAATTTATCACATGTGGTTTCTTTTTAGACAGACACTCCCAACAAATTTTGGTATGGAATAGAGATCAGGTATGATCACTTGCATGTTTTTGGTTGCAAGGCTTTTGTTCATGTGCCTAGAGATGAGAGATCCAAGCTGGATGGTAAGACATGCCATTGTATTTTTATTGGATATGTACACGATGAGTTTGGGTACAGGTTCTATGATCCCATTTTGAAGAAACTTTTTAGATGCCGTGATGTAGTGTTTAAAGTGGATCAGACAATTACAGACATTGATAAGGGAGAAAAAGCTGCTTCCCAACTTATGATGGTTTTGTTAGTCTTGCGTCAGGTTCTGATTCACATTCACCTCATATTGTTGATTCTAATGATCATGTTGATGTACATAATGATGCTCATGGTGAACAGGTTGGAGTTAATGTTTTCGATGCACCTTTTGTTTCTGATGATCCGGTTCCATGGGTTATTAATGAACCCACAGTTCCACTCAGGAGGTCATCTCGGCATCGCACCGCTTCCACTCGATATTCACTAGATGACTATGTGCTCCTCACTGAAGGGGGAGAACCAGAATCATTTTATGAGGCAATGGAGAGTGAACATAAGGACAGATGGGAATGGATGACGAGATGACATCATTGCACAACAACCACACTTTTGAGCTGGTGAAGTTACCAACAGGGAAGAGATCATTGCAAAATTGGTGAATTTATCAGATCAAAAATGAAAAATCCAATTCCCTTCCACGATACATGGAAATTTTAGTTGTCAAATGCTAACTTCATAAGAAAGTTTTTGATTTTGATGAGATTTTCTCACATGTTGTCAAAATGTCTTTCATTCAGGTTATTCTTGGTTTGGCTGCAAGTTTAGATCTACAGATTAAGTAGATGGATTTGAAAATATCTTTCCTATATAGAGATTTAGAGGAGGAGATTTATATGGATCAGCCAGAGGGTTTTGTTGAAACAGGTAAAGAAAATCATGTCTTCAAGTTTAAGAAGAGTTTGTATGGTTTTATGTAAGCTTTGAGGCAGTGGTATAAGAAGTTTGAATCCATCATTTCTCATCAGGGTTTCAGTAAGACATATTCTGATCATTTTGTTTTTGTTTAGAGAGTTACTAATGATGATTTTATTATAATGTTGCTTTATGTTGATGATATGCTCATTGTTGGCCATGATACTTCTATAATTGACAGATTGAAGAAGGATCTTTGTCAGTCTTTTGCGATGAAAGACTTGGGGCCAGCACGACAGATTCTTGGCATGAATATCCCCCGTGACAGGAAGTACAATAAGTTGTGGTTATCTCAGGAGAGATACATTGAGAAGGTTCTTCAGAGATTTTCTATAGATAGAGAAAAAGTGGTTAGTAATCCTCTTGCTTTACATTTTAAGCTCAGTACCAGTCAGTCACCTTCTACTGATGAAGAGAGAGAGAAGATGCAACACATACCTTATTCATCTCTTGGTGGCTATTTGATGTATGCAATGGTGTGTTATAGACCTGATATAGCTCATGAAGTTGGTGTGGTCTGTCATTTTCTATCAAATATAGGTAGAGAGCATTGGAGAGTAGTGAAGTACATTTTTTGTTATCTTCATGGTACTTCTGATTTGAGATTGTGATTTGGAAAAGGGGAACCTATGCTTTGTGGCTTTACAGATTCATATATGGAAGGAGATATTGATTTGAGGAAGTCTACTTTAGGCTATTTGATCACTTTTGAAGGGGGAGCTGTATCTTGACAGTCTAGGTTGCAAAGATGTGTTGATTTATCTACCATAGAGTCAGATTTTATTGTAGCTACTGAGGAATGCAAAGAATTGTTGTGGATGAAAACGTTTATTCGAGAGCTCAATTTAAATCAGTATAGGAATGTTTTATTTTGTGATAGTCAGAGTTCTATTTGTGTGGGAAAGAATTCCACTTTTCATAGAAGGTTGAAACATATCGATGTTCGATATCATTGGATCTGCAACGTCCTTGATTCAAGATAGTTAGAGCTTGAGAATGTCCACACTGATGACAAGGGGTCAGACATATTGACCAAGAGTTTACCCAGAGGAATATATAATACTTTTCGATAGATTTCAAGGATGATGGTGATCCCCACTTTAGTCGGAGGTGGAGTTTGTTGGGTGCCTTCCTGGTTGGCGCACCGCGTAACGCCTCCTCAAATGGTTCCCACGTGGTTTCTCTTTTAATGTGATTTTTTTAATGAAGGCCAAGACCATGTGAATTAATTCACGCTGTGACACTCTTTTGATGCGACAACATTATTTTACGCTGATTCTTTTTCCTATATAAGGTGGTATAGGCAAGGCATTTCAACATCACCGGCAGTAATAACACCAAGAGAAAATCTCATTTGGTGATTTCCTTTCTTCAATGATCATCTTTACTGCTCTCCATCTTTTAATCCACACTTTTATTGTTGAGTATTACTTTTGATATCCCTTCCATTTTTTGGGAGTCTCTACCGTGTACCTCTTGATTTTAGTGGATCCCTCTTTCTGGACTAGGTTTTGTGGTTTTTCCCTTTCGGGTTTTCTATGTAAAAATTTTCAGTGTCAACTTTATTTTCTGCACACTTAATTTAAAGTAACTGCACATCTGTTTTATTTGGGGGAAAATATTTTATTTCTGCTACACGTTCACTTTTCAATTGTTTGCGTATTTGTCACTTTCCTATATTTACCAACACTGGTATGGATGAGGGGCCTATAAAACCGAATCTATTGCCTACTATAGACACTTTGTAAATTGTGCATTCTATTCCGATGTGGATGGATGCAATATTCAAGGGAATTGATATTATTAGTTATTATTCTACAGCACTGGCGAACATGGAAGTGGGTTTTAAAGAAGGTAATGACCGTTTCTGGGTTGGATCCATTTTTCATTCCTTCTTTTCACCCCCATGACATTATAATTCATTCTTCTATTCCTTAAATGCGGGGGGAAAGTTCTTACCACTTACAAATTGCAGGTGGTAGCATGAAACCTCTCATCGTAGGAGGAATTTTCATCCTCTCCCATGGATTGATTGATGCGAGGTATGCTACCAGTTATATTGTCTAAAAAGGTTACTTCACACCACAGTCATGTATGTTGATGTTTGGTGGTCCCACATGATTCATTCCATAACTGACATGTTCTTTCACTTTCTATTTTTGTTCCTTCACCTTGAAATTATGAGGCTTTGGTTCCTATCCCTTCAAGAGTCCCTCTAATTGTGTATACCAATGTTGTGGCTTGTTCTATTTCATTTTCATCAATGACTTTCGGCATATACCTACCCTTGAGTTATCTTGTTCTAGAATATTTTCTAATTCTTATGGTAGTCTTGGATCACGACCCTTGGTCCGCAAAATTGATTCAATCAATGTGGCGGAAGATGTGGAGATAGATTTGGATCTTAGTGTCGAAATCTCTATTAGATGGGTTGAAGGACCAAATAGGTCATATTTGATTCATGTTTCATGACCTTGGATATGAAGGATTTGATTAATGTGAACTTAATTCTTGGGTGAAGTAGGTAATATATATATGTGAACGTAAAAGGGAACATGAATTGAGGACAGAAGCTGTTGAGGCTTCCTCTTTGATTTTAACAACATAGGAGTGAATTTTTGGATAAAGATACTTGATGAGTGATGGAGTATGCTTCTCATCAGGATGCAATTAAGGCTTGGGAGGTTCATATTGGTCATCTCTAGTCTGATATTGGTTGTCTTCAAACATAGTTTTCCTGGTTTTGGCATGTGCTCCAGTAATGAGAAAAGAACATGTTGGAACAGCAAGGGATTTTGTATGAGACATAGAAAGCTAGGTTGGATGCTTTTTACAGAGTAGAGGAGTTGCAGCGCACTGTATAGGTGAAGACTGAGTTTCTTGATTAGATGTGTCAAGTTGTAGCTCTACTGGACCAAAGACTTACTGATCTCAAAGACCCATTAGACTAGATGTTATGAAGGAAGTAGAATTTTACAATTTTATTTTGATATATAAGAGAGTCACTAGTGCGTGACGATCCCCCCTTTTATGTGGATTTTACTAACCAAGTTGTTAGTCTTCATATGAAATCGCTCATCTTTTTCCATTATTTGTGATGTGCATTACATTTATTCATTTTGATACTTCATAAATTTATGATGATTTACATTATTTTATTTATATTGAATGAGCATGGATGCTAGGAATATAAAGAGATCATCAAAGAAGGATATATGTTATGAATTGCAGGTGTTATGCATACATATGGAGAGTCACTTGAGCCTGATAGGTCCATATAACAAGCCTCAGAAAAACTATCACATTCTTTAGTTTAGGGTCTTTTAGCACAGAACATATATTTATTTAATTTACGGTCTTTTAGCTCGGACCATCTATTGGATATGGGGACAACATTCCATAAATGACTCAAAATATTATGGGGTGATGAGTTATGCTATGATACTGATAGGGATCATGAGGATAGGAGTTCCAAGGGTTATGATTAGTTTTTGGGGTGAACATGATTAAGGGAAAAATACTAGGGAAGATATTCCCATCAGGATAGTTGGAATGTGGGTGGGATTAATCACAACATGGAAGCTTTATATGAAAGATATGGAATGGGGAAGACATTCCAAGTATGTTCCTGGACACTATGGGGTTGTCAGGTTCCACCACGGTGTCATTTAGGCTCAAAAGTCTTTGGAGTCCCTTTATTCTAGGCCAAGATATCCCATGTTGATGGGTCTAATCTCTTATAAATCGGTAGAAGGGCCAGGTGGATAGATCTATTTTCCTTTCCATGGGCTATGAGATATTTATAAAGGCTAAAACATTGAGATGATGAAGTTGGGTGTGGAGGGAAGGCTATCCATGAAGGGTTCCATAAACCTATGGAAACATAGATCTTAATTGAAAAACCCAAGCCCTGTGCCTTTTGGTTTCAAATTCTGAGGTGTGATCCATCAAAAGGATCAAGAATGAAGGTTTGCATCCCAATTTAGATAATGGGTACAAAACATGGTGATGCAATAATGAGGATATCATACCTTCTTGGATATTCTATAATGTGGACCATAAATCATATTACAAAGGGCTCAGGTCACGAGGAAGGTATGGGATAGTCATTCAAGGGGTAACCTATAACACAATGGGGTTCTGGGTTCTACATTGGTGACATTAGGATCAAAAAATCAGAAATCCCTTCATGTCGGGGCAAGATATATTTGGTTGGTGGGTTTGAGCCCTCTCATCAATATCATGTATTAGTGGAGAACTCTATTTTCCTCTTTAGAGGAAATAAAAGGTTTGTGATGACCAGAGATGCTTCATATTATGAAGTGGGGTATATGGAAAATGTAATATCCAAGTAGTGTTTGAGAACCCTAAAATTTGTGCCACCACCTGTCAAACATATTCTAATGGTGTGAAGATGTGAAGAATCATTTCTATTTTTTTTTGGACTAGGGGGTCCAGTGATAAAAACTTGGATTTTAATAGGGATATATAGTATACCCTATTAACTTTATGCATCATTCACTTTTTCCTATATTTTTTCCCTAAACTATTGAGATGAAGAGTTTAGCGGGTGATTACTTGAAATTTTTTTAGGTCACCCTTTACAAGTTTTTGGCAAGACGAGTTTTGTGTATCTTTCATTAGTAGATTAAGGTCTTCATTTTTGGACCATTATGTTATACAGTTTAAGGTTGTACAAATTTGATAAAATTGTGAGCAGTTAAAGTTCATTCCACTTATACCTAGTATGGGGGATGATACACAAGAGGCCTATTAGGAAACCTGGGTCAAGAGTACTCCAACATCCTTCTGAGTGGGCGGTGGAGAAGTTGTAAATAATGGATCAAGGTTCTTAGGTCATGATTGATGATATGAAATAGTTATACAGAGAGAATTTCAGACCCACTAGGGTTTTGAGTGTTGTAGTAATGATACTAGGGCTCACGAGAATTGGAATTTCAGTCTTTAGAGTGACGTACCTGGTTGAAGACCATAAGCATATACACAGGAGTCGTGGGGATTCATGCATAGTCAATACAATGGTCCTTTAAGTTAGATATCCTTTCCAAGTTCAATGGAAGGTTGATGGTGTTCTGATACACTCATGTCATAAAGTGTGGGGCATGGGTTGAGGTGCTTAGAAATATGATGGAGGTACTCAATTCTCTGGTTGGACAGGGTAAGGCTCTTGTGGTCCTTTGATAAGGAAGGGTTATGAATGATGACATGCACATTTTATTGTCATGTATTTGGATGTTATTCAATGTAGTTTAACATCTGTTTGTGAGGACTTATAAAGTTTAACGTCATTCAGTAAGGATGAGGGTGGACCGATATGAACAAATATGAATGTATGAGGCTCGTGAATTATTGGGCTTGAACCCCTGGGGGTTTCCTATATACCACAGCTAGTTGGGAATCAATGTCCACATATTTAAAAAAATAACCATGCATTTTAATTTCATTCAGGGAGGATGAAGGAAGAACTAACGTGAATGAGGTCCAAAGAGACCCACAACATGCCATGAATCCCTAACGGGGCTCAAGCCAAGAGGCCTAAAAGAAGGAATTTTTTATTTACCTAGGGATGGACCCAAAGAATAAATTCACAGGCATTCTTAATAATCCCATAAGGATGGTAATAAATCCATATATAGTTCTAGAGAGACTGTGTAGTTCAATGTCATGCAGAGAGGACTTGACTTCATAGTTTATTATCATGTGCGAGACATTCCATCCAGTTTAACATCATGCACAAGAATGAAGGTCACCCAATGTAAATAGAAGATAATCATATGGCTAGGCCTAGAAGCAAGGGTTCGTGTGTCACTACATATGTCATTGAAAATGAGAATCAGGCCTCAAGTAGGTCATCAAATGATGGCATGGTAGAATATAGACACCAACAATGGAGTTCCTCTCAGATGAGATCCAAAGGATCATATAGTTTCATGTTGTGTAGGGGACATCGACCATGCAGTTTTACATCATGTGGGGAGGACTCATAGAATCCCTTTTTATCTCCCTATATTTAGGAAGATAATGGGTTCATCCCATGCCTTCACACCCTTTTTTTGTGGGGTAACCCTTGTTGAAATTATGAAGCCCAAATGATCTATGCATGATGAGAGAAACAAGGAATGGTAAGGACCCCTCCCACTATTCAGAGGCATGGAGGATAGGATGGGAGTATTTTATATCATGTGGTGGATGGTCCAAGATATAGGATCAATATATGGCCCCATCTTTAAACATTACTTAATCTTGAGATAATTACACAATTAGATTTTAATTCACTTTAAGGATATTTTCTGGTTTAGAGATTTAGGGAATTAGGTCATAACTCATACATCACAACTTAAATATTACAAGTATACACTTCTACTCACTATCCATTTTTTCATAAAATGTAAACTTTTTTAAAAAAATATGGTTTGTTTCGTGTTTAAACATCATGACTTTTCCTTAATCACATCCTTGACTCTATTCTTCTATATGTCCTATGAAAAACATTTCAAAACTTGGGATGAGAATAAAATGATCAGTAAGGGAAACATAAATAAGGAAAAATTGGTATCCTTGTGAAAACATTTAAACCATGAATACATTATCATAAATTAATACTTTTCAACATTATGAAGTAGTAAATATACTTCGCTGAAAATAAGTTCATTGCTTACCATTTTTGTAACCAAAATATTACCTTCAATCCCAAAAAAAGAAACATATAACATATAAAGGTAACTAAGGAAAGAAACATACTTAAATGGAAAAATCATATGGTCAACTTCCACACATATCACTAAATGGAATAGGCATATGGCCTGCTTCAATGCCTAATGAATTATAGGTTATAATGTAACCACCCGTACTTGGTTTATCATGGAACCATCCATCATTGGTTTATCATGTAACCAACCCTATTTCGTTTATCACATAACCACCCATCAAATGTCCATGTACCATTATATAAACATAAAATGTAATAGATTTTAATTATCAACATTTCACTCATAAAAGTTTATTTGTAATCACAAGAAATCATTTCAAGATATTGAAATAGTAAATCCACTTTCAAAACCATTTTCAATACCAAAATACCCGAAAAGGGGATAAGGTATTTCTTTTCCTTTTAAAAACATTAAGGATTATATAGGAATCCAAATATCAAATAACGGTTAAGGAGGTGGAGGAATCGTTGTCACCACATATGTTAAAAACATTAATTTTTTCATTTAGTAAAACAAATTTTAGAAAAAAGGATTCCATTTAAATGAAGTTATAATTTAAAGGTTTTATTATACACTAAATAAAATAAGTAGGTGTATATTATCAAAATATGCCTCGATGAAAGAAGATTGAGACGAAGTCCCTTACCTGGAGTCTGACTCATCACATACAATATTTATTTTCCTGAATAAAAAAAATTAGCTAATTTACACATTCTTGAGAACCTTTTTCATTTTTATTGTTCCTTTTATACCACTTATAACCATGTTATAAAAATTAAATTATTATTTAAGTTCATATAGGTCTTTTTGTCGATATTCGGTACTTGAGTCGAAAATGAACTTGTTTTGATTTAAATTATCTATGTGGTCAAACTTACATAATCTCTAGAATATTATTCATGATTTAAATATCATGTATATTCATAATATATGTATTTAGAATAGTCCTTAAAATTTGGAGATAATAAATGAAATACACCGTTCATGGAGATGGTAGGTCCTACGTACACATGAATGCTACTTTAATTTCATTATCGTATTAAAGGAATGAAAAGATAATAATAATTAGTTATACTATAATTCCACTATAATATATATGTTATATATGTTAAATATTTTAATTAACATCGTCCTTTATACTTTCCATGTATGGCATGAATGAGTCATATCACTTTGAGGGGGTGGTAGTCAACACATTCTCAAATCAAATTATCATACTTACACGTTATGGAAAGCATAAATATATGTTATAAATAAAAGTTTTAGAAGAATAGAGACAATATAAATATAATATATATCATATATAAATATATTTAAATCATAATGGACACCATGATATGTGGTATGATAAAATTTAACAATCATCATTTTGTGAGGCAGTAGTTCACCGTACATAGAAACAATATGTTCTATATCCATTAGATATGGTGTGTGTTAGTGTAGGTAGAAAACATAGAAATTAAAACCATAGTATAAATAGGACACTGTTTTTGTTATAAAATAATTGAATAAAGAGAGGTCATGGGTTTGTATAAGGAAAATAAATTAAAGGATCTTGAGAGAAGATGTTACCTCTAAATCGGATAACTCCTTTTGATTTAAGCCAAACGACTTCCTTGAGTTTCCCTCTCCCAAAGTTAAGGATTCTAGGAGAAATTTAGGGATTTTAGGAGATTATTTTAGCATATTTTGGATGATCCAAGGGGTTTGAGAGGTGTGAGTAAGTGGGTAGAGGTGGTAGCCTTTTATGAGATAGATGAGGGGCACTTTAGGAAATTATTGAAATATTATTTTATTATAAATTTATTTTATAATTAAAATAGCTCAAAAATAATATATTTCCAGTGTAAGATGATTATTGGTCTAAATACTCTCATCCAATAGGTTTTAGACATGTTAGTTTACAAATTTAACCTTATCTTTTGGATTTATTCCTCAGTTAAATAAATTAACTCTTACCTTGTCTTCTTGTATTTTTACACAATATGGTTAATGTAGTTACTATAAAATGCCAAGAAAACCGCAAGTGGATAATTAATGACGTTTTTAACATTATATAAGTTATTTGGATGAAAGTTATATTTTTATGACTATTATATCATTTAATAAAGTAATATATTTTTTAAAACCCCATTTATGTCAATTTTGACACTATTTAGTAATTGATTTTTATTAAAGTTATAAAAACTTGATTGATTAAAAAAACTACATTAACTCAAATATAACATTTCATAATAACAGATAATATTTGTGTATGTAATAATAACTTTCAAATTATATTTATTTTAATATTTATAATATCATTTATTTGAATCTTTTATTGATAAGGCAATCATTGCATCATCGTTGTATGATAAATAAATTTATTTATTCACTATATAAAAAGTATATATAAAATAACATTATATAGGAAATTTTTTTATATTTATAATGACTATTTATAGTCAAATATATCAATTATATAGCCCCATGTTAAAAAAATTTTAGTAAATAGATACAAGTTTATGTTATATTTCTCTTTACTTTAAATTAATTAATAGAACATGTCGTTATCACTCCCATGTGGATCCATGGGGTCCTCAAAATCGATCCAAGGATACTCATGGTCGTCTGTATCTCATAAAATAGTATTAAAACATGTGTTATAGTAGTTTTATATTATTATAATATTATTTATTACCCTTATTTACTCGATTTACCCTTTAACCATAGTAAATACAAATAATTACTGAACTTACTATTCATAATGTCCAAAATTAAAAGGGAAATATTTAAATAATATGGACCCTATAATTCAAAATTTGGAATCCATTTTTAAAAATTTGAAACATATAATCTAGAGTAATTAATTTAAATTTAATTCCTATTGTCAAAATGATAGAACGGGCTTTTAAAAAGTAATAACCATCAAAAGACTAACGTGTGTTTATATCTAATTTCAATATGAAAGTACGTCCAATGACCAAAATTGTATTAAATGATAAAAATTTAATCAAATTAAACTTTAAAACCAATTAAAAGGACAATCTATCTATATAAAAAAATTAGAATAAAATGCAGTTTTGAATTTAAATCTAGTATTTTTCACTATTCATTAAAAATTGAATTTTATCATAAAAATAACAAAATTAAAACAAAGTAAATTTTTATGTCCTTCATATGAATAAGAAGTTTATTTTTTTTAGAAATAACTTATACAAGTGTAAAAAACTATATTTAAAATGGTTTTCCATCAAAAGGCGATAAAATGCATTTTTAGAAAAAACACTCATTTTATCCGTAAAATTATATTTGGTATTATATCATCACTATAAAAAATGAGATTATTCTTAAACATTATATTTCATATATTAAATATATATTTCATTAATAAAATCCATCAATAGTGATTATATTATTTAATAGACTCACTTATATTAATTTAAATTGTTTTTCATAAAACCAATTCCTTTTAATTTAAAAGGGTTTTATTTTAATTTATAAATAATTTTTCAAAATGTATTGATTAAATAAATGTGTAAAAAATATTTTCATAAATCAATTAATATTATTCATTCCCTCCATTTTAACATCTAGGTTTTTAAGTAACATGATAATATTTATTTGTTCTCTTAAATTTGATGTTTCATATTATGTACACTATCGAACATATTTTATCCTTTTAAAAACTTGAGATGATATATTCCCCCTGGATATTTCATCCTATAAATTTGAATTTTGGGTTGGTAACTATGTCATGACTCTTTAAAATACATTTATTTCATTAACACATCGGAAAAAGGACTAATAAAAATTCCACTTTAAAAGAAAGGAATAGAAACACTAAGGTCACCTAAGACAACACATACTTGGATTCCATGTACAAAAAAATGGATATGGATGGAAAAATATTTGTCATGTTCTGGTGAAGAGTGATATAAAACATGACCAGGAAAAGATAGAAATCACAAAACCATAAATTTGTGATTGGTTAAAAGCTCATTGATTTCTTAGTAGGAAACGTAAACAGAAAATGTTTTTGTTTTAATATTTTTTTCATAATTTTGAGAAATTTATTTATGATCTTGGCTAGGAACATAAGGGAAAAATTAATTTTCAAGTAGACTTTCATCCTTCAATCAATTTCCACCACAAAATCATTTTTTTCTCCAAACGATGAGTTTTTAAGATGCTTTTTTCACACCTGAAGCACTATAATCCACTTATAAAAACCCATATAATTCACAAAAGGTTAAATATCTATTTATCCTACCTTTAAAAATTATCCAAAACCAAAATTTTTACTACAAGATCAGAAAATCCCCCAAAAATAATAATCCTTTATAAGGAGATGTACTAATTTTAATTCAAAAATTCAATAGTAATACCAAAGTTCAACAAAGACCATTCAACATAAAAATGTCCTTAAAATTTCTCAAAATAATCCAAACTAAGACTGAAACCCAAAATTTAGATGGATTTGATCACACATGCTTCCATGATAAATCTTAACATTTATCTCCAAATAACATCAACTACTCTTAAAGTCTCATACTGAAAAGTAATTAAACTAATCACATATTCTCCATGATAGGTTAAAAATTTCCAAAAATAACCCAAATTTCCATATGTCCATAATAAAAACATATATTATTTAAAAAAAACATTACTCCTCAAATTAATTCCAATAGTATTCTATTTTCCTTAGGCATATAGTGTTTTTAAAATAGAGAACATCTTCCAAAATAACATTTATCACTTAATCACTAAATCATTTTCCTATACTAAGGATATCTATTTGATAAAACATATGTTTTCAAAATAAATGTATTCTTAATCCATAAAATCATTTTACTAAATATAATAAGTCATACTAACCAGGGCCTTCATGTAGGCCAGTGGTAGGCGATAAATCCTAGTCTCACTTCAGTTGTGAGTTTGATTCCCACAGCTTTGTCCGACACAGCAGGTTGTCACATGGTCTATGTGTTTTCATTTTTAGAAAACTATATAATATTATAAAATTCCTAAAAATGAGATAAAATACTCAAAAATTACCATAACATTTTTTTACCAAAACTTTTATCTCATTCCTTTCATTTTTCATCCCAAAAATAGTAATAAACCTTAATAATTTCAAAAACAACAGTTCATATGAACCCTAAAGGTTATCCATTACTTTTATTATTATATCCAAAAAATATAAGATAATTATTCCTTGAATAAAATTTTTACATATCAAACTTTAGTGTTACACATACTAGAAAAAGTCTTCCAAAGTTACCCCATCATCAAAATAGCATTAATACATTTAAACATTTCATCATACTACAATATACCATAACTCTTAAATCCCTTACATGTAGACTTATTAATCATTATGTATTCTTCATGATACCTTAACCATAATTTTACATCTTATTCCTTAACAATTATTTCCTACAAAAACACATAAATCATGTCCTAAGACCTAATAATGTCAAAACATGAGCCAAGAAATAATCCATACCTTTCATAGGTCATTTTTAGTTTCCTCATCTTCAGTTGGAATGGAATTAGGTATTTATAAATATATATTTTTACACTACTTATGATCCATTTCCTGAACTTTTGTCATAGTAAACCTATTTTCATAATGACCATACTCTCCTCATTTGAAACATTCAATAGATAAATTAGAAAGAACTTCTTTCTCTTTCTTGTAGTCAACTGAATGCTTCCTTTTTCTTTGGTAGGTTATTGATTTATGACCTTCATTGCCACATTCTCAACATCTTCTCATCCCATTAAAATATTTTAATAATTGTTTCTTTCCACATCCTTGACACATATGTTGTTGAATATACATACCTTTATTATCATTACTTGAACTTCCATAGGGATTCATTTCCCGCATATATGATGTCTCAGAAAAATCATTGAGGTTCAAGTGGTAAATCATGACTCTAGATAGTTGGTTTAGAATAACCACATTATATATCATTGTATCTCCCATTTAATTTGGTTTCTAATTCAGAAAACCACCACAGTTTCCTTCACATCCATTATTACTTTGGTTCTTTCTAAATCCATCCATTTACTAAAACCAAAAAGGTCATCATGAGTACATCAGTAAAATCATTATATAATATCTTATAAGGAGGTTAAACACAAAGATATACTTATTCATGTTATCTTAAACTCATTAAACTTATATAAATTAACTATGAATCATTCTAATATTCTAACCATTGTGGTTATATACAACTTGTTACTTATGCTTTAATAACACCCTAACCACTAAGTTATCTAAACCAACCTCTAATACCAACTATAATGACTTAGCCTTAAACATTACTTAATATTGAGATAAGTCAACAATTTAACATTAATTCACTTTGGGGGTATTTTCAGGTTTAGAGCATTAGATAACTAGGTCATAACTCATACATCACAACTTAAATATCACAAGTAGACACTTATACTCACTATCCAATTTTTTCATAAAACATAAAACTTTTAAAATTAAACATGGTTCATTTCATGTTTAAACAATATGATTTTTAATTGATCCCATCCTTGACTCTATTCTTCCTTGAGTCCTGTAAAAAAACATTTCAAAACTTTGTATGAGAATAAAAATTTCAGTAAGGGATACACAAAGAAGGAAAACTGTTATCCTTGTGAAAACATGTTAACCATAAATACTTTATCATAATGTAATACTTTTCCCTTTTATGATGTATTAAATATAATTCACTGAAAATAAGCTCATTTCTTACCCTTTTTGTAACCATAATATTAACTTAAATCTAATAGAAAGAAACAAAAAATATATAAAGGTAACTTGGTATGTAAACTTACGTAAATGGAATAACCATATGGTGGACTTCCACACATATCACTAAATGGAATATCCATACAGACGACTTCCATACCCAATGAATTGGAGGTTATAACATAACCACAAATACTCAGTTTATCTCATAACCACCCATCTTTGGATTATCACATAACCACCCATCTTTGGTTTATCACGTAACCACCCGTCAAATGTTCAAGTACCATTATATAATCATAACATGTAATAGATTACAATTTTCAACATTTCCCTCATAAAATTTCACCTAAAATCATAAGAAATTATTTCAATCTATTGAAATAGAAAATAAACTTTCAAAAACATTTTCAATACCAAAACACCCAAAAAGGGAATAAAGGATTTCTTTTCCATTTAAAAAAATTAATTCTTATAGAGGAATATAAATATAAAATAATGGTTATTGCAGTAGAGGAGTCATTGTCGCCGCATACGTTAAAAAATATCCTTTTTATCATTTAGAAAAACGATTCATAGAAAAAAAATATTCCCTTTGAATGAAATTAAAATTAAAAGGTTTTATTATACAGTGTATAAACAAAGGAGGTGTATATTATCAAAATAACCATCAATGAATAGAGATTGAGACGAAGTCTCTTACCTTGAGTTTGACTCGTCACGTATAATAATTATGTTTCTAGATAAAAATATTATGTAAATTTATATTTTCTTAAGAACCCTTTTCAATTTTATTATTCATTTTATATCACTTGTTTCCATGTTATAAAAATTATGTAATTATTTATATTCATATCGGTGGTTTTGTCGATATTCGGTACTTGAGTCAAAAATGAACTTCTTTTGATGTAAATTGTCCATATGGTAAAAATTAAATCATATACTTCATATTATTAATGATTTAAATATAATATATATTCATTATATTTGTATTTATAATAGTCCATAACATTTGGAGATAAGAAATGAAATTCACTATTCATGGAGACGGTAGGTCATACGTACGCATGAACGCTACTTTCATTTATTTTTCATATTAAAGGAATGAAAACTTAATGATACTAGGGTATAATATAATTCAATTATAATATATATTTTTTATATGTTACATAAATTCATTACCTCCATCCTTGATATGTTCCATGTATGGCATGAATGAGTCATGTCACATTTAGGGGTTGTAGTCCACACTTCGTCAAATGAAATTATCGTATTTACACATTATAGAAAACATACAAGTATGTTATAAATAAAAATTACATAATAATAGAGAAAATATAAATATAATATATATCATAAGTAAATATAGTGCCATTGTATTGGCCACCATGATAGGTGGAAGGAGAAAATTGAACAATCATCATTTCTTGAGGCAGTAGTTCATTGTACACAGAAACAATATGTTCTATATCCATTTGTTGAAGGTGTGTGTAAGTGTAGGTAGTAAAATTATAATAAAAACATCCTTGTATATTTATGATACTTTTTTTTATAAATTAATGGAATAAATATAGTTTATGTGGATGGAGAAGGAAATCAAATGAAATGATCTTGAGAGATAGTGCTGCCTCTAAATCCTGTAACTCCTTTTGATTTGAGCCAAAATGATTCCTTGATTTTACTTCTTCTATAGTTAAGGATTATAAGATGATTTTAGGGATGTTTAGAGATTATTTTAGTAGAATTTTTAAAATCCAAGGTTCTTGAGAGATGTGATTAAGTGGGTAGAAGTGGTGGTCATTTATATGAGGGAGGAAGTGCACTTTAGAAAAGGCATGAAATATTATTTTATTATAAATTTATTTTCTAATTAAAATATATAAAAAGTAATATATTTAAAATATAATATGTGTATGGGTATAAATACTCTCAATAAATAGCCTTTAGTCATGTTTAGGTCACAAATGTAACCTTATCTTTTGGTATTAATCCTTAGTTGAGTAAATTAACTCTTACCATGTCTTCTTGTATGTTTACACTATATGGTTAATATAATGACTATAAAAATATAAGAGAACATAAATTGGATAATTAATGAAATTTTTATAATTATCTAAGTCATTTTACTGAATATTATATTTTTATGACTATTATAACATTTAATAATGTAGTATTTGTTTTAAAAACTCATTTATGTCAATTTTGACACTATTTAGTAATTGATTTTTGTTAAAGATATAAAAACATGATTGATTCAAAAAAACTAAATTAACTCAAAAATTAAATTTCATAATCATCCATAAAAATTTTTTATGGAATCAAAACTTTCAAATTGAATTTATTTTAATATTTTATAATATCATTTATTTTAATTTTCCATTAATAAGGTAATCATTGGATCGTCGTTGTATCATAAATAAATTTATCTTTTTAATGTCTAAAAATTATAAATAAAATACCATGATGTAGAAAATGTTTTTAGATTTTTAATGGATATTTATAGTCCAAGATATCTATTATAAAACCATATATTAAATTTGTTTTATTAAATAGATATATGTTTATGTTATATTTCTCTTTACTTTAAATTAATTATTATAAAATGTCATTATCACACCCAAGTGGATCTATGGAGTCCTAAAATCAACTCATGGATGATCATGGCCAATAATATCTCATCCAATAGGATTTGGACACATGTTATGGCAGTTTTATATGATTATAATATTATGTTTTTCCCTTATTTAAATTTTTTACCCTTTAACCATGGTAAATAAAAATATTTACTAAAGTTACTATTCATAATGTCCAAAAATAAAAGAGAAATATTTACATAATTTGGACCCTCTGATTCCAAATATGGAATAATTTATTAAAAATTTGAATCGCATATGTTTCATTAATCAGTTCAAATTTATTTCCAATTGTCAAAATGTTGAAACGGGGTTTTAAAAAGTAATAAACATCAAAAGATTGATGTGCCTTTATATCTAATTTTAATGTGAAATAAATTACAATGACTAAAATTGGATTAAATTATAGAAAAATAATCTAATTAAACTTTAAAACCAATTAAAAGGACAATCTAACTATAAAAAAATTAGATGAAAAGATAGTTTTGAATTAAAATCAAGTATTTTTCACTATTCATTAAAAATGAATTTTATCCTAAAAATAAAAAAATTAATACCAAAGTAAATTTTGAGTGCCCAATTATATATAAGAAGTTTATTTGTTTAAAAATGAACTTATAAAATTTTAAAAACTATATTTAAAATAGGTTCACCATTAGATGGTTGTAAAACTATATTTTTAGAAAAATAGTTATTTTATCTGTAAAATTGAATTTGGTCTTATATAATCTCTAGAAAACATATAAAATTAATTTTAAACAATACTAGTAATATATTACATTTATATTTCATTAATAAAATACATCAAGAGAATTTTCTTTTTTTATAAACTCACTTATTTGAATTTAAATAGTTTTTCAGAAAAAACATTTCCTTTTAATTAAAAAGGTTTTTATATTCATTTATAAATAATTTTTCACAAAAGTACTAATTAAATACATGGGTAAAAAAATTCATAAATCAATTAATACAATTCATTCCCTCCATTTTGACATTTTTCTTCTTAGGTAACATATTAATATTTAGTTGTTCACTAAAATTCAGTGAGGCATATTATGTATGCTATCGAACATAATGTATCCTTTTAAAAACTCAAGATGTTAAAATCAAGGAATCCTGAAATATCTAATTGAGAATGAGAAGCATGTTGTGTGTTGCTCTAGAGAGACCATATATTTTAACGTCATGCAACGAGGTCTTATCTACACAGTTTATTATTGTGTAAGATACATTCCATGTAGTGTAACATTTTGTGGGAAGGATTAGTACTAGACATACACCAATGTGGATTCCCTATTGCCAGCGATTATACAAAGTATTTCCTAAGAAATATTATAATGGTGGGTGGTGTGAAATGCTCCTTATCCATGGTGACCAGAGAATATACTCCGTTATGATAGAACTTTTGTATGACATAGGGTCGACCCCCCCCCCCCCCACTTGGGCTCAAACTTTGAGGGATTAATCCCTGGAATCATCAGGGTTCTGAGAGATAGCACCAATTTTTCTTGGAGGAACGAAGAAAGAAAAACATTTTTATTGAATTCCCTTGCTATTTGTTTCTGGTAGACTTCCAGGTTATATAGTGTGAAAAACTTCTCATCTAGCCTCTCCAACCCATAATTCTATTTTTATATTGTTTATCATATGAGAGTTGACTGGAAATGGATATTCGGAGTGATGTAAGCTAGACCTTTATGGGTATCACCGCATCGGTCCCATACTGCAATGATTTTGGTGTTTCTTGTGTAGTTGCATGCATGGTGGTAAAGTAGGCCCATAAATCATGTAGGAGTTTGTCTGGCCAGGACTTCTTATCCTTGTTCACCATATTATATAGTATATTAAATAGAGTCCTATTAAAGGCCTCTATCTTTCCATTTTTCACTGCATGATTGTGTGATGAGTGATTGGATTCATTGTTATACTCCTAATATAACTTCTTCAACTCAAGATAATAGAATTTGGTATCGATTTATATCAATATTGTGTGAGGGAATCCAATCCTGGTGATGATGTGGGACTTTAAAAATTCTATTATATTCTTCAACCTAACTTCCTTGAGGGGTATCACCTCAGCTCCAATGTAGAATAAGTTGGTAGCAATAAGTATGTTTTGAACTACTTAGTTGTGGACAAGGGATATGGACCCACAAAATCCATCCTCCAAACAGAGAATGGCTAGGAGTATTTAGCTATGTGTATTAATTCTGGGTTCTGACGGATGAATATTGCATGAATCTGGCATGCATGACATTTTCTAGTGAATTCCACAATTTCTTGTATCATGGTTTTCTAGTAATAGCCCAACCTTCTGATCTGGTGGGAAATCCTGGTTCTAGATTGGTGTGCATTTTAGGATCCCACACAATCTTTTTCCATGACAGTTAGACTTTATCCTTATACTATGCATCTATGGAGAATATCATTGAAGCCACACTTGTATATGCTTTTATGGTCATTTGAAATATCCAACAAGGAGATGTTTTCCACTCAGTGTCAGTTATGTTATTTTATAACTCTATTCATTGGGATAGTCCAATCCCAAAGATAGATTATTATGGGATTCATCCATCCACAGGTGTTCAGTGGTTCATCACGCTCTGGGGTGGTGCTGATCTGATTGATTTTATTAATATCACACACGATGATCAATGTGACCATTCTTCGATGTGTTATATAGAAGGTTTCTTCCTCTTGATTAGTGTTTACCAAGACGGATGTTGCATTGTATAGTTCATCGGAATGAGTAATCTGTGATCGAGGTATATAATGAAATGTGGACTCAAAGGGGAATTCCACCATTAGTCCCCTAACATAGCCATTTATAGGGGCTAGTTATTCATTTTTAATTCCATATTCTTCTTTGATCTAATTCATCACCAGATACAAATCCCATTTTATGTTCAGGTAGGCTATGTGAAACTTTAACACTAGTTCCAACCTAGTGATGAGGGCTTAGTACTCAGCCTCATTGTTCTTGAAGCCTTCAAATAGTGAAAAAGAATAGGGTAGAACTACTTTATCTGGGGAAACAAATATGCCCCCTAGTCCAACTCGGTTGAGTTTTAGTTTCTTCCTATTTATGCCGATAGGACTCCAAGAGTTGCAATAAAAATATATCTCCAATGTCCAGGGAGTGTCATGGGCTTAGAAACCCTCTTCATTAGGGATCTTGGTGTCCTCTGATGCATTTTATGGAGCAAGATGGTCATGAGGAAGTCATCTAGGGATTTCCCTTTTATTGACTTCTAGAATACGAACTGTATGTCATATTTCTGCAAGATGACTTCCCACCAAGACAAACACCTGATCAAAAAATGTCATCTAAGGATGTACTTGAGTGGGTCGATATGAGAGACCAAGGGGATCTCATGGTGTTGGAAGTAATGCCTCAACTTTTGAATTGTGAAGATAAGAAAAAGGAAGCTCTTTTAGACATAATAATATCTTGTCTCGACACGTAACATTGTCTGAATGAGGTAGTAGAGACTATTATCACTCCCTGTATCATTGTTTTGAGTGAGGAGGGCACCTAGTGAGAATTTCATGAAGACCAAATATTAGATGAGTGGCCTCCCCTCCACCAGATGCATAAACACAGGTGGGTGAAACAGATACCTCATGACATTCTCAATGGATTTATTGAAATATCCATCCCATTAAGAGGAGACTTCTATATCAGCCTCGTGAAGGGGAGGGATTTGCTAGCCAAGTTGGCTAAAAATCACTGAATGTAGGTGAGTTTTCCTTGGATACACCTCAATTATTTTAGGTTAACAGGTGGTGAAATTTTTATGATAGAACTGGTGTTCTCTAGGTCAAAATAGATTCCATATTGGCATACCATAAATCTATGAAACATGCCTGATGTTACCCCAAAAGTGAAATTAAGAGGATTCATCTTCAGACTATGATGTCGTAATTTTTTGAATATTTCTCAGATATCCTCGATGTGATCACATAGCTGTAGAGATTTTATGACCATGTCATCAACATAACACATGTCTATCATCCCTAAGAATGGCCTAAAGATGTGATTCATGGCATGTTGATATGTGGTGCGGGTTTTCTTTATTCTGAATGGCATGAACTAGTATAAAAAGATCCCCAGGGGTACCCTGAAGGTAGTGGCCACTTCATCCTTGAGGAAATTATGATCTAATTATACACGAAGAATCCATCCATGATGAAAATGTCTTGGAATCCAATATTTGTATCGATCAGGTGTTCTGTGATTGGCAATAGAAAATAATTCTTTGGGAAATTCCAACTAAGGTCTATGAAATCAATGTAGACCCTGATCTTCCCATTATTTTTCTTTATGGGGATGATATTAGAAAGAAATTTGGGGTATTGAACATCTTGGATAAAGTTTTATTTTCTCAACTTTTTGACCTCTACCTCTATATTTGTGGCATGGGAGGGTTACATTCTTCTGGATGCCTTCATTAAGCCTTGATGATCTTCGGGTAGTCCGAGATGGTGTGCAACTATATCTGTATTCAATCTAGGAATCTCTATATAGTTCTAGGAAAACACATATCGGTTCTTCTTTAGGAATGCAATGTACATATCCTTCTCTTTAGGAGGCATGGTGGTGCTAATCAAAGTAGGTCATGGATCTTCTTATGTCTCTAGGTTTATCATATGAAGCTGACTATGGTGGTGGAAATGCCTTCCTTGAATGCTGGAGGAGTATTTCTAAGATCATCTGCATCCTCTTCTATTCATGAGTCCATGGGGATTACTCTAGGTGAGAATGGAAGTTTGGGGGATTTTCTTTCACTATTAAGGTTAGGGAGATTATCAGGAGAAATTTCATCATCTCTTATCATCTTTGTTACAGTAGAGAGATGATGAGGTTGATATTGCTAAGGACGGGAGAGGGTTGGACCTCTAGGAATCAGACCACTATTTTGACCATGTTTATGTGGAGTGGTTATTCCTCACCAAGAATTATCAAGGGATCTACAGGGATGTCCCCAAGCAATTGGAGCTGAAAACCTATATAACATCATCTACTGTTGTCTATTTTCCTCCCTTCTTGTAGATGTATGCTTCAGCATATATGGCTCCGCCTCTTTTGAAGGGGGCATTGTCACTATGGACTATTTCTACCTTTCCATTGATGGGATACTTTATACATTGATGAATGTTGATGGGACTACTGAGTGTCTATGGATCCAGGGCCCTACAATAAAGACGTTGTATGCAGTGTCTTTTCAGATAACCATGAACTCAGCATTAGATGTGAGCTCCCCAAGTTGGGATTCTAGGTTAATATTTTTGAGGGGCCTTTTCTCATGCTTATCATACGCCTAGATGGTCAAATTTATAGGGCACAGGCTGCTATACCACAATCCTCAGAGGGGTCATGCTAGGATTAGATTTATCCAGGATCTATTATCTATCAAAACCCTTAATAAGTTGACATTATTATGCATTCCTGAGATGTAGAAGGGTATGATGTGTCACTTGATGTCTTCTTATTTATCTTGGTCACTGAATTAAATGGTGATATGACATCCAAAGGAAAAGGTTTCCATTCGATAGACCTCAGCTACAATAACTTCTATCTAAAATTATTGTGGGCTTTGGAGGGCTTCAACAAGTGCCTCCCTGAGTTCTTTGGAAATAGGAAGCACATAAAAGATTGAGAGCTTGGATAGGACCATGTCTAGTTATTTTATAACATCATAATTCTATGCCAGAGGTCTCCACCTCTCGGTATGGGGCTTCTCCTGGGCATGAAGCTAAGAACCCAGTGCAGCTGAGTTTGAAGGACTATAGGCCTACGTGGAGGTCGAGGGCATATTTGCTGCTAGTGTAATAGGTTGTGTTGACCCTTTCTATGGCTTGGGTTGATCAGGTTGAACCCCTACTAAATGGTCATGAAAGAAAATTGGGTGTGAGAGGCTACTAGAGGGCTATGAGGAACCTTTACCCCTCCTTCAAGCCTACTGGAGCACTTTCCCACAAGTCTCGGCTGCATATGAGTCCTTTGTGTGGATATGACCAGGATACTCACTCTAACCATATATGTGTTGTCTCGTGTATCCTTGGCTTTGGTGCATACGGCCTCCCATTCCCCTATTATATTTGGGAAAAGAATATTTGGGAGATAAATAATCATCATAGAAGGGGTTTGTCAAGTGTGTTGTGTTGATAGAACCGAATATGAGTTCTTTTCCTGATGAGGATTCCATTTGGTGGGATAGTTCCCATGCTATTGATGTTGCAAGGAAGAAATATGTGAGAGTTATAGCCTAGTTTAGAGAAAAATATGACTCTTCCTCCTCTGTTTCTTACTACTTTCGGTGGTCATGTCTGCCCTTAAGAGGCATATCAAACTTCTCCTTTTTGGGTGGTGGATCTAATTTGAGTTTATGAAACTACACCTTGAGGGAACCATGGGCACAATCAAATATTTTATGATTCATCCATTTTTTGAACTTTTGTGCTTTCTTGGTAGGAATTTACTTCAATATTTCCTCTTCATATGATCAGGAAATGGTTATTTAAGACAGTTTTTATGGATAATAATCTAATGTCACCTGTATATAGTCAATCATACCATGAAGGAAGACCTTAAAGATGAAACGTTTGTGGATATTATGACCCAGCCTTCTATGGAAATGTAATTAGTTGGGATGGTTGGTGAGATTGAATTCATCGGGCTTCCTAGGCTATGGAAGGGTGAGTAGTTTGTTTTCCATGGATGCCAAGAAGTAGCCTAGGACTTTCTCATTTTGTAAGGAGTACACCTTATTCATCTAATGCTAGAATCCTATGTGGACCTGGTTTCTTTGTGCTTCTGGGTGGGGGAGATTCTTTGGTTTTCACCAGTCAGTAGGGGGTTCTGAGCGGTTTGGAGCATGCTTGGGTGCTTGTACCATTGCGGGATTGGGGTGATAGATACAACTTCTTTTTTTATGACTTTTTTCCTTCCACTGTGGGCATGAGCCGAGACTTAGATTGGGTTCGTTGGATAGATTTTTTAAGATGCTGTGTTATTTCAGTGGATTCATGGTATCCACATAGATATTTCATGGGGATTAGGGGTGTCTGAAACTCAACCTTGAAATTTTCATCACAGAGTTCCAGTAGTCGTTCCTATAAGAGGGGGATGTTGATCGAATAATTAAGACCCTTCCACCTTGCTATGAAGTCAGACACCCTCTCATTATAATGCTTCTTCCAGTTCAGCAGGTCGATGATCAGCATCTTCCTCATTGATGAACTGAATTGGTAAAAGAACC
Organism: Viscum album; assembly: GCA_963277665.1. Classification (NCBI taxonomy): domain Eukaryota; kingdom Viridiplantae; phylum Streptophyta; class Magnoliopsida; order Santalales; family Viscaceae; genus Viscum; species Viscum album. The sequence goes on along the minus strand of OY728119.1, from coordinate 760,350,721 downwards.
AATGGTGAAGGTCTTCCCATCCAATGATAGACCATGTGGGAATACATCTATACTAGATGAAGGTTTCCTTGTCAATGTTTATATGAAACACTTCATTTTGGTCACCTCCTGATGATCCTAGTGGTCCATTATCAGCCCACATAGAGACACATAGTGTGAGATGTTTCTCAAGATCCCCTACACAGTTAAAGGTAGATAATGTTGGATTAAGAAAATTGGGTGGAGGCAGGGTATCATCTACCCATTCGGGGTATGGATTCTTCTCAAGTTTCACTAGTGCATGTCATCTTTCCATGTTTTCCATCCAAGTATCTAGGGATTCAATGGTAGTGAGCATCTCTGGGGGAACTTCCATCTGAGTCACTTCTTGTCTGTAAGGAGTGGGTGGGGGATGATGAAGTGGTCCCACTTTTATCTATCACTAATCATGTAAATTTCCTATGACTGAGGAGTTACCCTTGAAAGGGAGAGGCTAGCACCACAACGGAGGGATGTCCAAATCATTTCTGACTTCCTTAATTATGTGGATGGGTTTTCTAGACCCAGATCTAATTTGATATATAGATGCTACTCTGGCTGGGGTGTCATCTATAAGAGGAGGAATATATGCCTCTAGCTGAAGATGATACCCAGTAGGAATATCTCCCCTGATTATCTCCTCACTGAGCTTTCGAATAAATCATATCTCACTCACATATTGTGACAATTTCTCTTCTGAAGATGGAAACTTAGACATGGTCACTTATTTTCCTTTATAATTAGAGGTTTTCCTCCGAAGAGGTGGCAACTCATTATTCGTTGGTTCCAAATTCTAGAGCCTTCTTTGATTCTGGGTGTGTGCACCCTCATTTGGTGCGTCTAAATCACCCTCCTCTTAGGGTATGTCTTCCCTATTATGATCCTATGCATCTTTATATTGATTTATTTCTACCATGTTAACAGTGATAGTGTTCATAGAATTATATCGAACAATGGTGGTTGTTCCATTTCATTCCACATGGAAGCCATCTCTTCAAAGATTTTATTAGGGTTCGTACTCAAACCCTTGGCCTTATTGATCCATTTTGGATTACGGACCCAGTGGGGACTGATTGCTTTCATCGTACACTCGAATCCTATTGGTTTATGAATGGTGAAATTTAGGTAATTTCTATTAAGAATTGTTGAATTTGAACCATACAATAGAGTTTTGTATTGAAATGGGTGGAACTAGTGGGATGCCAACTATTGATATTTTCCTCCCAACCTGGATAACACCGATTCCTTTTGTGGTGGTGATGATGGTAAAATTTCCCCCTGCCCTATGGGTTGGGGTTTATTTGGAATTTTTGTGGATGTCCCCCATGTCCTTTTAGGGGATGGTGAATTTGGAGATGGCGATTGAGATATAAAGTCCCCCATCCCTATGGGTTGGGGTTTGCATGCAGCTATTGTAAACACATCTAGAATTTTCTCAGGGGATGATTAACTGAGATGTGGGGGAAATGGAAAATATTCTCCTATACCATGGGTCCAAGTCCACTACTATATGTCTTCCATAGTAGTTTATACTATATACTTTTTGATGTGTCGTAGCTATGCTTGTGTGAGATCTTGGTGAAATGGCAGCCCATGATGAGGATCTTCCTTGCAGGTAGTTGTTCGGGTGATCGAAAGTTTTCTCTCCATGTCTATAACTTCCTCCTATTATCATGAGGGGTCCAATTTAAAGTATTTTTGGATATCTTCTCTCCCCATATGTGATGTCTAAGAATTGTTGGAGTGGGGGCATTCTGTTTTGCGCCCAACTAGCTCGATCATTCTCTAGTCCTCTGACTTCACCGGAGGTTTTAAAATTGTAGGATTCCATATTCAAGGTGCTCTGTTATTCCATGGGAGTGGAGAAGTTTAATGATCCATATTTTCCCCATCCTTGAATTTGGATATCTTATGTGGATTCAGATATCAGGTTCCAAAGTTTCATGATGCAATGGTAGCAAGCATGTTGAAAATTTAAATCGTTCTTTTTCAGTTTTGGATCCCGGTCCATGGAGATAGCATCTAGGTCGAGATAGAAACATAGTATCTTGATGTTATAGAGGGAAAAATCATATATTAGATAAGGTAGATACTAATCCTTCAGTCACTGATGAGTTTCCCACATGTTTTGGTTTTGATAAAGAATTCACTCATTTTTTAGCTAGTCGATGATCTCATAGCTAGAAGTAGTGAGGGGACATAACATGATGGGGAGGTTGTTTCTAGATAACTCTCTATATATGTCAATTTCATCCTCTTCTTATTCATAAATAAATTCATCCATCCTGTTAGACCATATAATATGACTCCGATGGTCACCTTCCGATGGTGGTGGAGTTTTTTTGGAATCTGATGGGGAACTATATACAGTTTTTTTCTGACGTTTCAAGAACCACTATATATGAATGTGTTAGTGATTGGTTAACATCTATATATTAAGGTGTTTAGATAAATGTAGTACTACCTTTCCCATGGGAGATATCTTCGTGGGGTGGTTTACCATGGTGGATGTTAGGAGCAGAGTCCATGTGATCCATCTTCACATTACCATGAGGATGACTATCACGATAATGAACGTATCCTTCTTATGTTTTGATAAAAGAGTTAAAGAACCCTTATGTTGTTGAGAGTGTGTCTCGAATAACTTTAAGTACATTGGCATTGAGGAGATTATGAATATAAGTCATGTTCTACATTTTGGTCAAAATATGTTTCTTGTCTTTGTGGTTGTGCAGGGATATGGGCCTGACGTATTGTAGTTTCCAGAATTTGCATATAACCGCCTGGTGTTGTGGGGATATGAGCCCACTTTTGAGGACTAGTCAAAATATATCAATGCACTACCTCATTATTGATAGGGATATGATCATGTCCTAAGGATTGTTCCACTCTCACTTGGTTATCCACAATTGGATCAAGAATATATACCTAGTTTTAATATGCATTCCCCGTCGGAATATGACAATGGACCTCCGAAATGGGATAAAGAATATGAGCCTCCACCTATATTCACTTGGAACTATGCCGGGGTATTCATTTGTTTTCATAAGAAGGAATATGTTCTTTTATTTTGTGCCCTACTAGAGTATGCAAGGCAGGTTCACTAATAAGAATATCGGCATGTCCTGAGGCTTGTTCCACTCTCACCTATTTAGCCACTTACAAAACGGTGATATGGGCCCGATCCTATTCCTTCGAATCATGATATAGGAATTCTTCAATAGACATGTGTGATTTTCCTGAGGCATGTGCCACTCTCACTTGGTTGGACCCATTTGGAACGGGTTTATGAGACCGATCTGATATCACGCCCTCCGTCAAGATATAACGATAATCCTCCCAGGTAGGAGCAAGATTTCATGCTTGCTCTGGTATAACCACTTCATCATGATGATCAGAGTGTTGAGTCATAATGGCTATAGAGATAGAAGTATGTTCCTATCCCTTAATCTACAATAGTGCTGGAATATGCCGGTGGATTTCATCAGCTATTTCTAAAATATATTGGCACTTTAGAAAAGTGTGTGCAAGAATATAAGCATGCACTTCCTCTATTTCTAAAACTTGTTGAAAAATGTATTCTATTGAACCAGGGATATGAGCCCACTTCTATCATCCATGTGCCATCAAGATATGCACATGGGATTCATGTATGGGAATAGTAGTATGATCATCCCACATGTTCATTCTAGAAATATCCCACATACTTGTTCAAGGAAAACATGGATATGACCTCGCTGTTACTCCCTGCTAGAGTATGTGGGTAGGAATTGTTGGTAGGAGTGGGGATATTTTCCCCCTCTTGGGTATCCAATGTCTTCTTCCTTAAATGAGTCTTTATCGATGGAGCACATGCATGGGTATTATAGATTTCTATCAATCAAAAGGTTATCTCAGTAGGAATCTTATAGGCACCAAAATGATGATGTTAGTGACGACAGCTAGTAGGCACCCTCCTAAGTAGAGCCTAGACCATAGGAGATCCATATATAGCCTCCTGATCTACCTTCATCAGGTACATAAGGTGAAAGTTTTCATTCTCCAAGTATAGGCTCCTAAAGTGATTGATTGTGATGATGGGGGCCACTGGCCTAGCTACGATATTCATCAAGTGATGTGGACTCTATGGTTGATGCACTTGTATAATATCACAAGAAACATCCATAGTTTGGATTGTGCCTTATCGATGGTACTCCAAAAAAATCATTTTTTCAACATGTTGTTGGATCCATTGGGTATTCTAGGCCATTTTATGACATAAGGGGGTCGCGGTAGTGAATGAATTTCAAAAAAGAGTATTGTAACATGAATACATTTTCTTAGATCGGGATTTTGAAAGCATGAAGACAACAAGGAACATGTTCAGTAGTCAGTTTCATTTCATATTCATGATAATAATCAAACACATATCCATGGTTAACAAAATTTTCATGTATTCCCTTTCTGTCCATTCTGGTCAAGTGGAATGATCAACATGAGTATAAACTTATAGGAATCCCAATGTATAGTGGTCTTACAACTTTTATTGTATATAAATTACCAAAAAAGTGGACCAAGATGTTCACATTGATCCTATCAATGTTTTTCGCATGTGGGGGGAAAGCAACATGGATAAATGTAATTTAACTCGATCATTTTTTTATTTCGGAGATTCACGTCATGTTCAAAAAAAATTCTTTAGTATTTCATGTCATATAATGGGTTTTTCTTTTCACCTTACCATTTCACATTTCCCCAAAACTCTTAATGGTTCCCCCATCTGTAGCTAAGTACAAAAATACTTTCCAATGGTTGGAAATAATCTATGTTTTGAGGCCCATCAACTCTTAAAGAATCACATTGGTTGAGAGGATGTGAGGTCAGTATCATAGAACCCTTTTGGACAAATTTTTTACTACTCCAGAACTCTCTTATATATTTAATACATGTTCAAAAATATCTCCCTAATCCCGATATGGGACCAGTTTCCCTGAAAATGGATATTGATCAATTCACTTTTTTATCAATAGACTTGGATTCATATGTATGTATCGGATGTTCTCCACTATTTTCAGATAGTGGGAAATTGCTTATGTATTGAATTCTTATGACCAAGTTCTTCGAGATATGAACCCATGTGTGGAGGCAGTTGATATTCTGAGGATGGGATTGAGCCATTATGAGGTGTCCTATGTATCCTGATTATTGTATGAACCAAATCCACATAGTTTTATTGGATTTCGGAAATAAACACTAAGTATTCCCTCTTTATGATACCTAATGAGGTGCTCACTACATCCCCCTAACCCACGTGATCCATACTCATTGTGAGAAACATAAGGGAGTTCATGTTTATCCTCATGGAATGTGGACATGGGATCTACATATTGGGGAAGTCCTTGAGATATTTGATGTGTATCTTGAGACTTTAAGGATTCTTCTTACATATCTCAGTTTTATAGGGAATCAGAGTCCTCATAGTTCTTTAAGGTTGGGTCTTACACACTAAGGTTTTCCTATTTATGATTCCTAATGAGGTGGCTGTTGCATCCCGCTAAGCCCACGTGATCCATGCTCATTGTGATAAATTAGAGGGAGTGCATGATTAGACTCATGGAATCTGGATGTGTGATATGCATATTCGGGTAGTCCTTGAGATATTTGATATGGAGCTCAAGCCTTTAAGGATTCTTCCTATGTATCCTAATTATGGTGGGAATCAGATTCCTCATAGTTCTTTATGGATGGGTCATACACACTAAGGATTCCCTGCTTAATGTACCTTCATATCTAGAATGTATCACATGTTCCTGTTAGTATACCTTGGGATTCATCATGTGACCGGGCTCGACACATGTGGGGGTGTGACGAGAGCCATGGTGACATGCTCTAGGGGTGTTATATGTCTTGGTCGACACCTCGAGGAGTCATCTTGAATCCAGGTTGGCATGTCTAGATGTGTGCCTCATGTCTTTTCTCACATATATAGGATACTCTATGAGACCATGATGACATGTATAGAGGTTTCTCTTATCTCAGATGACTCGTTCAAGGGGGGAATCGAGAAAGTTGTGTCTTTATGTGCAGATTTATCAATGAGACTTAGTTGATGTGAGTAAGAACCATCATATGAGTCAGACGATGCATCCATAATTCATAGAAATACTAGGGTGACAAACCCTGGGGGTTTTTAGGATCTGGTTGGTGCTTACAGACAGATTGAAAGACATGCCCTGACATGTCTGGAGCGTTCTGCATGTCCTAAATGACATGATGAAGTGATTTCATGAGATCTAGATGGTGTGACTGAGTGATGTATCATGTCTTCTAATGGAACATGTGAATCCCACAAAGTTATGTGATCATGACCTCCACTTGAGTATTGGACATTGAATCCTGTATTTTTCCCTGGTATTTGGAGTTACTTGGCTTGGTTCAGCATTAGTTTGTTTGGGTCACACATGATCTGGAAGACATGTGATGTGAACTTCACATGTCTCATCGGGAGTCCTTTACGTGATCTTTTATTGATCACAGGATGAAAATTATGCTTATCACATGACTACTCTGGTGGTCCATCAGTGTATTAACTATCCTAAAGTTGGCCGATCAAGTGATTGGATATGTATAGAAGCCAGAGATCTAATCACTGATGTGTGTAGCCTCTAACGCCCAGTCAATCAACCTATCCACCAACCGACTAGCCAACCAACACTTTTTCTGAGTTGGAGTAGAGAATTTATAGGCTCATCCATCCCATGTAATCACATGTTTTTGTGGGGAATCTACCGTTAGTTTATGGTGGAGTCGATGTGGGGTCTAGCGTTATGTAGTTTTTTGAGTCTCTACGGTGGACCGTGTTTTGGGAACCACTCGATATTCATCAATCATGGGAACATCCATCCTTTATCGGATCATTGCATATTATTGAAGTCTCGCACCTTGAATGGATTATGTTCCATTATGTTAACATTTCAAAGGGTCTTCACAAGATCCAATTTCCCATAAGAGGGCACTCGTAATTCCTTTGATGGCCTATATTTTGTTCTCATGGTATGTGCTAAGGGTGAACTGGATGTGTCACATTTCCTTCAGTTATCGTGAACCCTGCTCACCTCCCACTTTTTCATCTCTTAATTTTATGTGATGAAGTTTTGGAGTCATGCATGATTGTATGTATAGAACTAAGGGTATTTCCTCTATTTTTCGTCGATGAGTCATGCAACTGATATGGGTCACATGGTGAATCTTGACTATTTCATGGAAAAAATTGTATGTTCATCCATAGAGCACCATAGGGTTGCCTGTACATACGCTATGTCTTTCGTGCATTAAAAATTAAAACCCAGAGAGACCATGCATGGCGATGCGTTCATGACACTGAGGCCTTGCGGTGTCTCACGGGTCACCTGGGGCATGCATCACATGTCATTCAGTGACTGAGGACACCACTCACCTCCTCCCTTTTGATCCCATTTGTTTTATGTGAACAGGATTCAGAGGTACGCGAGTTTTCTTTGGTAATATCCATGTTTTAAATTGATTTTTGACTGATGTATCGTGTAAAAAATTTGGATTATATGAGAGTGTCATGTATTGTGGCCAAAACTATTCATTTGTCCTTATATCACTACAATATTTTCTAGCAGTTCTCATGTGATGCTACTGATGAGTCGAAGGGGCTCTGTGAGATGCACCATACAAGTTTTGGTGTGTCATGCGTCTTCAGGGTTGCATTGTATGTCCTCCATAGACCATGGACCCCTCTCACCTCCTCCTCTTTATCTCCATCATTCCTTGTGAAAAAAGTCTCGGAGGTCTCGTGAGATGGATTGTACATCATTTAGGGATTCTATTCTTCCCAATGATGCTTTTGTGTGTGATATTTGTGACTATTGGGGGTCTATTTCTTGGGATTTCTCTTCCCTTTATTTTTTGGAGATTTAAGATAGTTTTTCAGGAACATTCCAATGAAAAACTTGCTGCCTCAGGGGACGCTCATCTAGCATTCAACATTCGATCACTAGAAAGAAAGGAATCTTGCTGAGGAGGGTTTCATGGGTCCTGCTGCGGGCTAGGAACCATGTATGGATACTTCACATGACCTTGAAGTGGTTACACAATTTTTAGCCTTTTAGGGGCTCCATAAGTCTTCATTCATTCTCTTCTCCCTTGATTTCATGTGAAATATAATACCCACTTTCAGGTATTTCTTCCATTGTGACTTTTTTTACCGGTACTCATTTGGAGAGTGTCAACAATTATACAAGGTTCACACAACCAATTTGGGTTCTATATTTATTCCCAAAATCAGTTATCCTCGTTCATGCACACACCCTCTCTAAAGAAACCATATCATTCAGAAAACCTTTGGTGCCACCTATGTCACGTTATACCATGGTAACATGATGGATAAAATCCATTTGGATGTTTTTATATGTTTTTTGTTGGAAATATGAAGATGGAGGCATTTGAAGATGTGTTATATTTGGAAGAAAAATACCACACTGCAGGTCTCGCTCCATCTCATTGATGATATGGAGTTTGAGAATATTATGTTGTATCTTATTAATCTAATTCATATAGTTTTTCTACATCATATCCAGATATACTATGGTGAAATACCTTGTTCATAAGGGTAGATAACCCTCTACATAAGGGTACATAGACCATTCCCAATGTGCGTATGGGTATTTAGGAACATTACATATGGGTAAAATTAAATTTATAAGTATAACCTAGCATAATTGTTTTATTCCATTTGTGTTTATTTTGAGGTAAATATGACACATCTAGATCAACCATACCAAAAAGGCGCATTAGAGGAATTTGGGTTCCATGGGAATGTTTTAAGATTCCATCATATATAGATATGAATATGCCATACTGTATTTAAAATAGAAGTAGTATGTGTCATGTATTAACCTTTCACTATGGAATATTTTAAATTGAAGAGTATAGAACTTGTAATAATCAACCCTATAGAAGGACACAATGCAAAAATTTAACCATGACACAGTTAGTTCTTTGTGAAAATCAGTTAGAGGAGGTCATTCCAAAGATTTTGTGTGGGTTATTAGAGGAGTTACTACTCCAAGGGATGTGGATATAGTCAACTACTAAACTCTGTACTATAGTGTTTTTTACCATTCCATAGGTAGAACAAAGCAATTCATGGTTGCACCATAGTAAATGTTTTCATGATGTAGTTAGTGAAAAATGGTTAACACTATGTTTTAGCATATATAACTATGTTACAACTAGGTAGTTTCAATCTACTGGTAGTTTCATCTATATTCAAAAAAGTAGAGTTATTGTTTGAATCTCTTAGTTATAAATTTGAATTTAATGGTTCATGATGAGTCCAATAATTATAGGAGACACTTTTCACAATCCTAGAGAAAGGAGGGTTAATCATTTTCATTGTATTGAAATAAAATGTGTTAGATTCGAGATGTGCATGATAGAGAGGTAGAGAAAGTGAAATTTTTTGGCATAAAATTCTAGGTAGTGATTCCAGATTTCATCTAGTAGTTTTAAAGATAAATAAATTTTTCCCATGTGCCCCATTCTCACTATAAATTGACATTATTTTTTCTGAAGAAAAATACCATTAATTGTTTATGTTTGAATCAAAATTATTTGAATAATTGAAGGAATAAACATATAGAGTAGTGAGTTCCTTGTTGAAGTAGAATAGAGAGTTATCTAATTTTTCATGGTAGTGAACAAGGAGGGTTAGTGAGACCAATATAAATTGTACTTTATGTAAGGGTATTATAGTGAATTTAGTGCACCGGTAAATATATATTATTGTTCATTTGATGCATCCTGATTCAAGTGAGTCTTGTAAAATTATATTGTTTTATTAACTACTTTATTCCCTCATTGATATAAAACATTGAGGGAAATTTAAGTGTTCTTGAAGGTGAGAGAACATGATCCTCATAACATTTAATAATTGTTTTTACAAATTTCTATACCATGAATCATCCCATAGTGTATAATCTTCTCTAAAGGTCTACCATGTCATATCAAAGGGATCCTCTTCTCTTATTCTCTCTTAGAAGCATTGAAATGACTATCAACTATAATGGCATTCCCATATTTCAAGGCAATAATTTACAGTTGTTTAAAATATGGATGTAATATTATTTTATATCCTTGGGAATGAGAATTTATAAAATGGAAAATTGTTAATTACTACTAATATTGATAATGGAGTCTTAATGGTGGGAGATATTGAGAATTGGTTGTTGATTGCAAATCCATAGAGTCGTCGAAATGTTCTCTATCAAATCTCATTTTCACATAATAAATTTCCTACGAAACATATTATTTTATGTGTGAATAGAATATGAATATTTATGAAGTACATTCAATGGTACTAGAGGAAAAAGTGTAGGCTCTATATAAATATATATTCAGATTTGAGAATAAATTCAAATGAGATGGTTGACTCATTTTCAATCATACAAATTTTTTTGATGCTTTATAATGCATCACTGAATTCCATAAATTTTAAAATATTATGAAGAGTATCATTAGAGGAATCCCTCCAATTTTTAATGAAAACTATTGTCTATAGAATAAAATTATATAAATGGTATTTCCCTCAATAGTTTTCATAGTACTCTTGAGGCTTATGAAATTATAATTGATTATAATGAGTAATGAACGAAGTCATGTACTTTGGAGGTGGACTTTAAATCCATGAATAAACTCTCAATCAAGGAGAAGGTATAAATAGACAAAATGGATAATTTTATATCATTTTTTCTTATAATAATAAGATAGGTAGATAAAGGTTTAAGGGTACGCTATAACTTTCATGATTCATATGAAGGAAGGTGGGACACGTTGAGGCCAAATGTCACAAATATTTGAATAAAGTAATTATGAATACAAACATATTATGAATAAAACAAAGGGAGGGATAAATAATTATAAATGAAGGTACATCAGAAAGAAAAAAAACTAAATAAGATGATATCCATGTGGAATGTGAATTAGAATAAGTGTAAAATTGTAATGAAGATGGTGTGTTGATGAATTTTTTAGATAAAATAAGAAGTGAATATTGTGATTTAGAGAGTGGAAGAGTTTTTGAAATGGTGGATCTATAGGCATAATTTGCAGTGGACTGTGAAAAACATAATGTTCGAAGAGAAAAGGCTTTGAAATAAAATGTAGTGGTGTATGATTCAAATATCAACATGAAACAAAAATAAGAATGAACTTCATAACTAAATTCTAAGATAAAATAACTTAAGTTAGTAATTTCATGTAATTTGGAAAGGAAAGTAGAAATCAGTCATAAAATTCAATGAAAAACCCAAATCATTGACAAATTTTATAGAACTATCAATGAAATAGTAAATAGAGTTGAGGATATTGAATAAGAATTTATAAAAAAATCTAGATGTGTGAATATTAAGAATAATTATTTAAACTTTGTATGATGATAGGGAACTCAATGGAATAAAAATTCAGTCAAACTGAAGTAATTACTGAAGAAGAATGCATACAAATATATCAAGTAGAATGATTCATATATTAAAGAAAATATGTGGTAAATAATTTTAAATAAAGAAATAGTTTTGAGTTTGTTTCAAAACCACATGCCCCACCTCTATGGAAAATGGTAGATCATTACGACACTAGAAAGGAAAAAAATCTTATCACCAAGTCATACCCTAATGCATAAAGAGATATATGTTTTTTATGGAATGTTTGAACACACTTACTATGTGTTTTCTATTACTAGAAGGTTATTTTGAGAGAAACCATAATATAGACATAGAAAAATAATTTTAAATAAATATTTTTCTTTTAATTAATACAGTTTTTTTTGTGAATGTTTTGGGCATAAATAAAAAAATGAAAATCAAGAATAAAAAATATTTCATTAAGAATTACTCTAAGTGTAATAAAGAAAAACCTTGAATCTTCCTCCAAAATAATAGAGGCACAAAATAGATTTTCAGTTTTGGAAGAATAAGAAGAGTACATAGAGACAAATATTAAGGAGACGCATTCTTCCCCAACATGGGTAATGGAATGAAGTTAAGATAATAATATTGTTGTTAATAATTCTTTAAGGTAAGAACACAAAAAAAATATCTTGAATATTGGATAGTAGATATACTCCATGTGTGGCTAGAAATAATGTCCATATTGTGAATTTTATTTATAATAATTATTTTTCATTCATTTCAGGTACAATATGGGTCTTTAGATTATTGGTCCTAGAAAAGAGAAGATTGGAGGAAAAGATATATGGTGTAATAACATAATCATGGTATATGGGATAAATCATAATCATCATAGGGTCATCCAATTATTTCACCACTAAAATGAAGTGGATTTCAATGAAAAGGTATGTACTATAAAAGAAAAATCTATATCAATTATTCTACAAGGAAGGAAAACAAAGGGAAATATTTACATTTTTCAAAATAAAATATTCATTTTGTTTTTAAAAGAAGAGGATAACATGCCATGGCAAAGTCGAATTGGACCCTATAAGCCAAGAATATATGGAGATATTGGTAAAGATAAATAGAGAAAGTGTTATTACCCATATCATGTATGATCACACTAACATAAGAGATTCATTTCAAAAAGAAAATATTATCAATATGTTTTAAAAGGTAAATAAGATGAAGTTAATATAGTTGTTTTAACTTGTACACATATATTTTGTGGGATTATCTCACCCAAATTGATGGATAGAGTAAGGTAATATGTGTAACGCCCCGACCCCAGTTACCTAGAGTCGGTGCATTATTGCGTAACATTGGCATGATCACAAAAGATCAAGTCTCGAAAGACCGATTAGTTTAGTAGCCTTGGATACACTAGATACATTCATAAATGTTACATTACATCATAAAGGGAAAAACTACAATAACAAAGTCTCCAAATTCCACACTCATATCCGCTTCTGACTATCCCTGTAGGTCATTCATAAAATACTTCTTCACATCCTGGAAAATATTAAAACATTGAAAGGGGTGAGCTCAGATGATCAGTAAGGATAACAATATTGCGGAAGCTTTCATAAATAAAAATTAACATTTAAGGCAATGTATAACTAAAAAAAATCCTTTTTAAACTTGAACTTCAGCATAATATGGAAAAAATAAAATTAAATAATGCCATTTACTTACTCACATGGATATTCTACTAGTTGAATAATCACATGAAATATCAATAACCACTTTCATAATGATGGAATGCATAATGCCAGACTATCATAACCATGTAGCCAAGGCCTCGTTCCAAGACCACAAATAAGATTTTGTCAAGGCCTTGTGCCAAGACACTAGTTTGTCTCATGAGACCTACTGATGCATCGAGGAGCTATAGCAGGCTCCACCTGTCACTTATTAAGTCCAATGCATTCCTCATATGAACAGGTTTAAATATATCATAAATCATAACATAATTGTATCACATAAAACATGCATAAAGGAAACATAAGATTTCCACACTTCAATCACAAGATATCAATACAACACATTGATATAATAAAAACTTTATCAAAACCATTTTCAATACCAAAATAAAAGAAAAGTAAAACATGGTATTTATTTTTCTTTTAAAAAAAAGTTTTGGCTTATAGAGGAAGCCGAAACTCAAATAATAGTCATGGCGGCGGTTAAGTCATTGTCACCGCATAAGTAAGAAAAAAAACATTCCTTTTGTCGTTTAGTAAAAACGCTTCGTATAAAAATATTCCTTTTGAATAAAAGTAAAAGTCAAAGGGGTTTATATACCGTATAAATGAAAGTTGTGTATAAAACCAAATATGCCTCAATGAAAGGAGATTGAGACGAAGTCCCTTAAAAAGATCGTTTTTTTAAATAAATCTATTATGTGTATTCACTATAAGTACACATAAAGAAGTAAAAATACAAGATAAGACATAATAATATCATGACATATTTTGAAAGTAGGAGATTAACCCAAATAACGTAAACTGCGTTAAGAAGTTCCCTTACCTCATGTCCGACTTGACTCGACCGCTCTTTAACCTCCTGAATAATAAACTAGAGTTAATCTCTACCTTATTAAGAACCTTTTTCAAGTTCATTATTCCTTTTATATCACTTATTACCATGTCATGAACATTATGTAATTATTTAAGTTTATAACGGTTATTTTGTCGATCTTAGGTACTTGAGTCAAAAATAAACTTCCTATAATTACACTTTGTTCATGTGGTAATATATTAATTATATCCATAATTATATTAATGATGTATATATAATATACATAATATATATCCATTATATATATTCATTTATAATATTACATAACACCTAGAGGTAAGAAATGAAATGCACCGTTCATGGAGACGGTAAGCTGTACGTACGCATGAACGCTACTTTCATTTCTATTTCGTATTTAATAGAATGAAGATATAATTATATAAAGGTATAATATAATTCCAGTATAATATAATGTATAATACCATTTACTCCATCATTTATACATCCCACATATGGCATTAATTATTCAAATCACTTTGAGGGGGCGGTAGTCCGCACTTCCTAAAATGAAATTATCGCGTTTACCCATAATGGAAATCATAAAGTTTGCCATAAATGAGAATTAAATAAGCATAATGAAAACATAAACATAATATATATATCATATATGAAAATATTGTCATCAAAATGGCCACCATTAGAGGTGTTAAAGGAATATTGAACAATCATCGTTTCGTCAGGTAGTATTTCGCCACCCAAAGAAACAATATGTTCTTTAACCATTAGACGAAGGTGTGTGTAAGTGTAAATCAAATAATTATCATAAAAACATCCTAGTATATTTATGATACTGGTGTTGTTACAAAAAAATGAATAAAAAGAGTTTAGGGGTTGGAGAATCAAAATAAAACATAAGAACACAAGAGAAAACACTACCTTTAAAACCGAGTAACTCTTTTTTATTTGAGCCAAAGGCTTCCTTGGGAAGACTTATTCCCAAATTTAGGCTTCTAGGAGTAATATTGGGATGTGGAGAGACAAAATGGGAAGGTTTTGGCCGAGCCAAAGGCTTGAGAGGTGTGGGTAAGGTGGTAGAGGTGGGGGCCTTTTATAAGAGGAGAGGAGGGGCACTCTTGGAAAGATTGAAACTTTACTTTATTATGAAATGCTTTTCGGATTCTAAAGGTCCCACAATGATATATTTCGAGGATAAGGTGATAAGGGTTCGAAATCTACTCATCCAATAGGCTTTGGACAAGTGTAATTCTTAGAGTTTACATTATCCTTCCATTTTGTTAAAATTGTTAATTAATGTGGTAATTGATGCATCATCATGGTGTCATTAAAAATTCAATTTATTTAATGTCTAAAAATTATAAAAAAAATATCATGAAATAGTAAATCTTTTTATATTTCTAATGAATATTTTTAGTAAAAAATATGACTTGTATAACCCCATTTAAAAATTTCTTTCGTAAAACAACTCATGTTTGTGACATTTTTATTTTAACATTAAATAAAAAGTTTTTAATGTCATTTTCCTACCAAAGTGGCTCCATGGGGTCCTCAAGTTGACCCATGGATTGTCTTGGTCGGACATGACTCGTCCAATAGGGTTAGGATAAGTGCAAAGGTATTTTCATATTTTTATAATATCGTTTTTACCTTAAATTTCTCTAATTACCTTTAATCGCGATTAATTAAACTTAAAAGTTACTATTCACCAAAAAAATTATTTTAATCCCATTGAACCACATTTTACTTCCTAATGACAACCATGTATGTCGGATTTTTGAAATTCAAATCATAGAAGTGGTAATGTTTCATTTAAACGAAAAATCAGTTTTTTAACTACCACTTAGGGGTTTCACTATTCATCAAAAATTGAAGTTTTTCAGAACAATGCCAAAATTTCACCCTAAGCTATAATTGATATTCTGAATTCAAAAATGATTTCTATTTTACAAAGTTCCAAACATATAAGTTGCATCAATTAATTTTATAATTAATTCCCGCTATCACAACAAATTGCGTGTTTTTAAGAAACAATATATATCAAAAGATTGACAATTGTTTATGTCCAATTTCAAAGTGAAATTAATTATAATGACCAGCATTGGATAAAATGGTAAAAATATATTCTAATTATACTTTAAAACCACTCAATAGTATAATTTATCACTATAAATTATTTTGATTAAAAAGGTTGTTTTTAAGTAGTTTTCACTATTCATAAAAAATTGGAAGTTCTCAGAAAAATACCAAAAATTCAACATAGGCTAATTTCGATATTCTGAATCCATAAATGAAGTCTATTTTGAAATATAAAATATATATAATTTTAAAAAGTGGGTATTACTATTCATAACGGCTATTTTGATTAGTCGCGGTGTGTTAGAACTCGAACTTGCGTACAATGCAAGCTATTGCATTATTGAAAGAGAAACGTATCGTGGAAGCTCGGGGTGTTACATTCTACCCTCCTTCAATAAATTGCGTCCTCGCAATTTGAAATTTTTCTTTGAAAATAAAAGGTTGAAAATAGAAAATACCTTTGTGGAAAACCCACATCAGAAATAAGGTTAATAAAAATATAACTTTAAAAGAAAGAAAGATAAGTACAAAGGTCACCCGAGATAGCCCATACTAGGATTCTATGAAAATATGGATATGGAAGAAAAATAAACCATCAAGGTTTGATGGAGAGTTGTAGAAAACTGGATTAGGAGAAAGTTAACCATAAAAAATCACAAACTTGTGATTGGTTAAACGGTCATTGAATCCCCAGTTGGAAAAGTTAACCGGTAACGTTTTTGATTTAAGTTACCTTTTATAAAGTTGAGGAATTTATTTAGGAGATTTACTAAGAACGTAAGGGAATATACATACTTGTCATGTAGACTTTCATTCTTTAATAAATTTTTACCACAAACCCATCTTTCACTCTAAAAGGTAATAGAACTCAAAAATATTCTATTTATCCTAATTGTATAAGGTTCCAAATATTAACACATACCATTTAGATTAGTAAAACTATTTTGTAATAACCAGGGACTTCCTATAGGCTAGTGGTAGGTAATAAAGGCCTGTCGCACTATGGTTGTGGGTTCGATTCCTGCAGCTTTGTGTGACGTGACGGGTTATGCCCCACCCTGCAAGTTGTCCTTTTCCTAAAAATATAGTATTATAATATTCCAAAAATAATCTTCAGAAATGTTTTAACCTTAAACAATACTATTCAAAGTTCAACTTAAACCATCCCATCCTTTATAGTTATCCAAAATACCTCTGTTCAGACTTTCTCTAAAAGGTCTCTTAATTCCAAAATCAATTTATCAGATTCCCCAAACAAAGTAAATTTTCTCTTATTATCACATAATAAAAATATGATTACCTTCATCATATTAAAACCTTAATGAAAAGAACAAGTACTGTAGTAAAATCATTATATATATCACATTATTCTTATAACCACAATATAATCTTTGAGTCCAAAATCACCAATACATTAATTATTCTACTTCAATTGTAGTAACAGCATAAGATTGTCCTTGATCCCTTGGCCTTTTCTTAGGTAATTTTCCCTGACGATTAGGACATTCATTTTCATAATTCCCCATTTCCCTACAATTTTAGCATTCAACATTGATAACCTCTTTCATTCCCTTGCAATCACGAGCCTAGTGACCTTTTTCTCCACATTTATAACAAACTCCAATTCCTTTTAGGCAAGCACCAGGGTGATTATTCCCACAATTATCACATAATAGAAAATCCTTCTTTCCCTTTTTCCCTTTATCCATCTCTTGTTCCACCGTTCTCTTCTTCTCTTGCTTTACTTTGTTGTCATAAGACTTAGAGAATTCCTTTTCTGTCTTGATAGCACATGAGACAATATCTTCATATGATGAGAAGGATTGTGATACTAAAGCTTGATGGAGAAATGGTTTTAACCCATCAAAGAAACGATCAATATTACTTCTTGGGTTACGTATATAATCTGCAGCATACCTCGCTAACCTTGTAAAGTTGGCCTCATACATTACGACATTCTCATCCTCCTTTTATCTCAGACTCGGAAATTGCCTTTCTATATCTGCTCGATGGTCACGAGGAAAGTATTTTTCTAAGAAAAGATCTTTGAACTCTCTCCATTCCATACTTGATACTTCTTCACCTTCCTTTGTATTTTGAATCAATGACCACCATTGATCGGTATCTCCAGTGAGGCGGTAAACTGCCATGATAACCTTCTACGTTTCGCTACTCCCCAAGGCGTGGAATATTTTCTCTAAGGAGTCTATCCATTGCTCAGCTACTAATGGATTTGTACCCCCATTAAATGTTGGTGGTTGTTGCCTCATGAAGCGGTCTAACATTGATCCTCCATGTTGCAGATCAGGGTTCTCCATACGAGTAAGGTTATTATTCATAACCTGAGTGAGTTCTCCCAGAATGGTAATAAGTTGATCAGCACCAGTTGTATCTCTAGATCCACAATAATTATCTTGAGCAGGAGGGAAATCCGTACACGGAGTGTGTGCATTGATACGGTTTTCATTCCTTCCACTAGGCGCCATTTCTAAACAATGGCATAAACTAGATTAGTTTATGAATCAAAATACATAATTCCATACTTGTAAAAAACTTAACATAAATTGAACTATTTATGGATATAATCCATAATCATAAAAATGTTTTCTTTGAGGAAGTATATACTCATAACCCTTCATATTGGTTTGTAAAGAAAACGAGAATTATCCTAAGCATATCCCCCGGGAGTGTCGTAACCAAGAGTGCAGCAAGGCCCGTTGTCGTGCACCAGTTCCCGTTTGAGTCTAGCTCAAAGCGGTGTTTTTGGGTTTTACCCCTAGGTACATCTCTGCCAAAGCCACCTCTACCTACTCATATCCAGACCGGGATGTATTGCTCGAAAAACCCACAAAATCTCTACAACAACAAA
Source organism: Viscum album (assembly GCA_963277665.1). Lineage (NCBI taxonomy): Eukaryota > Viridiplantae > Streptophyta > Magnoliopsida > Santalales > Viscaceae > Viscum > Viscum album. Next base: position 760,331,764 of record OY728119.1, on the reverse strand, counting down.
ATTCTATGAAATTATTCTATACTAATCCTTAAATCTATCTTATGGTTATGCGCTCTAATCAGAGTTTATCTAAATCTAGCTTCCAAGGTTAGTACTAAACTGCCTCTTATACCAACTGTAATTCCCCGACCCCAGTTACCCAGAGTCGGTGAATTATTGCGTAACATTGGCATGATCACAAAAGATCAAGTCTCGAAAGACCGATTAGTTTTGTAGCCTTGGATACACTAGATACATTCATAAATGTTACATTACATTATAAAGTAAAAAACTACAATAACAAAGTCTCCAAAGTACACACTCATATCCACTTCTGACTATCCCTATAGGTCATTCATAAAATACTTCTTCACATCCTGGAAAATATTAAAACATTAAAAGGGGTGAGCTCAGATGCTCAGTAAGGATAACAATATTGCGGAATCTTTCATAAATAAATATTAACATTTAAGGAAATGTATAACTAAAACAAAAGACTTTTTAAACTTTAACTTCAGCATAATATGGCAAAAATAAAATTAAATAATACCATTTACTTACTCACATGGATATTCTACTAGTCGAATAATCACATTCATTATCAATAACCACTTTCATAACGATGGAATGCATAATGCCAGACTATCATAACCACGTAGCCAAGGCCTCGTGCCAAGACCACAAATAATATTTTGTCAAGGCCTCATGCCAAGACACTAGTGTGTCTCATGAGACCTACCAATGCATCGAGGAGCTATAGCGGGCTCCACCCGTCACTTATTAAGTCCAATGCATTCCTCATATGAACAAGTTTAAACATATCATAAACCATAACATAATTGTATCACATAAAACATGCATAAAGGAAACATAAGATTTCCACACTTCAATCACAAGATATCAATACAACACATTGATATAATAAAAATTTATCAAAACTATTTTCAATACCAAAATAAAAGAAAAGTAAAACATGGTATTTATTTTTCTTTTAAAAAAAAGTTATGGTTTATAGAGGAAGCATAAACTCAAATAATAGTCACGGCGGCGGAGAAGTCGTTGTCTCCGCATACGTAAGAAAAAAAACATTCCTTTTGTCATTTAGTAAAAACTCTTCGTATAAAAAGATTCCTTTTGAATAAAATTAAAAGTCAAAGGGGTTTATATACCGTATAAATGAAAGTTGTGTATAAAACCAAATATGCCTCAATGAAAGGAGATTAAGATGAAGTCCCTTACAAAGATAATTTTTTTAAATAAATATATTATGTGTATTCACTATAAGTACACATAAAGAAGTAAAAATACAAGATATGACATAATAATATCATGACATATTTTGAAAGTAGGAGATTAACCCAAAAAACGTAAACTGCGTTAAGAAGTTCCTTTACCTCGTGTCCGACTTGACTCGACCGCTCTTTAACCTCCTGAATAATAAACTAGAGTTAATCTCTACCTTCTTAAGAACCTTTTTCAAGTTAATTATTCCTTTTATATCACTTATTACCATGTCATTAACATTATGTAATTATTTAAGTTTATAACGGTCGTTTTGTCGATCTTAGGTACTTGAGTCAAAAATAAACTTCTTATAATTACACTTTGTTCGTGTGGTAATATATCCATTATATCCATAATTATATTCATTATGTATATATAATATACATCATATATATCCAGTATATACATTCATTTATAATATTACATAACACTTAGAGGTAAGAAATGAAATGCACCATTCATGGAGACGGTAAGCCGTACATACGCATGAACGCTACTTTCATTTCTATTTCGTATTTAATGGAATGAAGTTATAATTAAATAAATTTATAATATAATTCCAGTATAATATAATGTATAATACCATTTACTCCATCCTTTATACATCCCACATATGGCATTAACGATTGAAATCACTTTGAGGGGGCAGTAGTCCGCACTTCCTAAAATGAAATTATCACGTTTACCCATAATGGAAATCATAAAGTATGCCATAAATGATAAATACATAAGCATAAGTAAAACATAAACATAATATATATATCATATATGAAAATAGTGTCATCAAAATGGCCACCATTAGATGTGTTAAAAGAATATTGAACAATCATCGTTTTGTGAGGCAGTATTTCGCCACCCATAGAAACAGTATGTTCTTTAACCATTAGACGAAGGTTTGTGTAAGTGTAAATAAAATAATTATCATAAAAAAATCCTAGTATATTTATTATACTGGTGTTGTTATAAAAAAATGAATAAAAAGATTTTAGGGGGTTGGAGAAGCAAAATAAAACATAAGAACACAAGAGAAAACACTACCTTTAAAATCGAGTAACTCTTTTTGATTTGAGACAAATGCTTCCTTGGGAAGACTTCTTCCCAAAGTGAGGCTTCTAGGAGTAATATTGGGATGTGGAGAGAAAAAATGGGCAGGTTTTGGCCGAGCCAAAGGCTTGAGAGGTGTGGGTAAGGTGGTAGAGGTGGGGGCCTTTTATAAGAGGAGAGGAGGGGCACTCTTGGAAAGATTGAAATTTTACTTTATTATGAAATTATTTTCGGATTCTAAAGGTCCCACAATGATATATTTCTAGGATAAGGTGATAAGGGTTCGAAATATACTCATCCAATAGGCTTTGGACAAGTGTAATTCTTAGATTTTACATTATCCTTCCATTTTGTTAAAATCGTTAATTAATGAGGTAATTGTTGCATCATCATGGTGTCATTAAAAATTCAATTTATTTAATGTCTAAAAATTATAAAAAATATATCATGATATAGGAAATAGTTTTATCTTTCTAATTAACATTTATAGTAAAAAATATGACTTGTTTAACCCCATTTAAGAATTGCTATCGTAAAACAACTCATGTTTGTGACATTTTTATTTTAACATTAAATAAAAAGTTTTTAATGTCATTTTCCTACCAAAGTGGCTCCATGGGGTCCCCAAGTTGACCCATGGATTTTCTTGGTCGGCCATGACTCTTCTAATATGGGTAGGACAAGTGTAAAGGTATTTTCATATTTTTATAATATCATTTTTACCTTAAATTTCACTAATTACCTTTAATCGCGATTAATTAAACTTAAAAGTTACTATTCACCAAAAAATTATTTTAATCCCATTGAACCAAATTTTACTTCCTAATGAAAACCATGTATTTCGTATTTTTGAAATTCAAATTACAGAAGTGGTAATGTTTCATTTAAACGAAAAATCAGTTTTTTAACTACCACTTAGTGGTTTCACTATTCATCAAAATTTGAAGTTTTTCAGAACAATGCCAAAATTTCACCCTAAGATATAATTGATATTTCGAATTCAAAAATGATGAATATTTTACAAATTTCCAAACATATAAGTTTTATTAATTAATTTTATAATTAATTCCCGCTGTCACAACAAATAGCGTGTTTTTAAGAAACAATATATATCAAAAGATTGACAATTGTTTATGTCCAATTTCAAAGTGAAATTAATTCTAATGACCACCATTGGATAAAATGTTAAAAATATATTCTAATTATACTTTAAAACCACTCAATAGTATAATTTATCACTATAAATTATTTTTATTAAAAAGGTTGTTTTTAAGTATTTTTCACTATTCATAAAAAATTGGAAGTTCTCAGAAAAATACCAAAAATTCAACATAGGCTAATTTCAATATTCTGAATCCATAAATGAAGTCCATTTTGAAATATAAAATATATTTAATTTTAAAAAGTGGGTATTACTATTTATAACGGCTACTTTGATTAGTCGCGGTGTGTTAGAACTCGAACTTGCGTACAATGCAAGCTATTGCATTATTGAAAGAGAAACATATCGTAGAAGCTCGGGGTGTTACAATATGTGTTTTGTGTTGACTATTTTATCAATATGGAATTAATTATTAATATCAAACATAATACTAAGGTGTAAAGACATATCACTCTATAAAGAAGGAGATATGATAATATTTTTGGGGTGATGATTTGGAAATTTAAAATTGATAATGGGAACAAATTTATAAATCATTAAATTGAAAAATATGTAGAGATACATGGAATTAGAAATATTTTTTTGGTTCTTAGAACACTATTTATCATTTGTGTAGTTGAATTAATAAATATAATATTCAATATCATGGCCTGGAATATGTTGATTGAAAACTCTTGTTTAGAATGATGATGGATTAAAGATACTCTTGCAGTTGTGTAAAACTCTAATAGGGCATTTCAATATAAAAATAAATGGATAAATCCATATAAAATTTGGTATAGAAATAAACACACACTCGTGTACTTCTGATAGTTTGGAAGTAAATGTTCCATTCACTACATAGATGATAGCATAAAATTTGATGATCAGGGAGGTGAAGGTATATTTCTTAGATACTCACTAAATAAAAAAGATTATAGTTTTTAGAATACGATAATTATAGGTACATGATAGAATAACATGAGTATATTTCACATTAAAACAAACCAAATTCTCAATATAAAGGATATGAATAACCATAAGGATCCAGGAGAGTTATAATGAATGAAGAGAATTATAAGTATAACTCAGATTGTGAAGAAAGTGCCAAAATTCTAGTAAAATCGATAATAAATTTGATCATGGGTGAAATCACCAAATAAAACACTATTGGAGAGCTTATATCCCTAGTCCAAACAAAAATAATGAAGGCTCAACATTAGGTATATTAATTATCATTGTCACAACCAGAATAACTTAACTAATATGATGAGAGTTTGGTAAATGATATGAATGAAGGGATAGAACAATTAGAAAAAAATGATGCATAGGAAGTTTATCTGGGTACAAGTGACAATATTTTCATCAAAACAAAGTGTATGTTCCAAAATAAACTAAAATAATATGGAAATTTTATTTTAAACAAAACATGGTTTGTATGAAAAGGGTATTCCCAAATTTAAGTAATTTATTTTGATGTGTCGTTTTCACTAGTAGTATAGACTGAAACTATTCAGTTACTCTTAGCCATGTAAATTCAGAATAGATTCAAAATATATCCAATGAACATCAATTATATATTATTTAATGGTTTCCTTGAAGTTGAACTAAATATTGTGACACCAAATAGGTTTCTCATTGATAATGATAAAAGAAATGTGTGTCAAATGATAAAGGATTTCTATTAACTCAATAACGCGTGAAACAACATGGTATTCTAGTTTATATAAATGTATAAAGATTCATGGTTTCTATAGATTATGAGTTTATTAAATCCTCTATATAATAGAGGATAATGAACAATTACTGATGGTTCTTATCTATATTGATGACATAATTTTTAGAGGCTTGGATTATAACTAATGAAATCATTTTTCATAACTCATGATGTGTGAATTAATGATGTCTCTAATTGGTGAAATATAATTTTCCATTGTCTTTCATGTAATTAAAATAATGGATAGGATATTTATCTCATAAACCAAACATGAAAAGGTGGTTTTAAATAGATTTTATATGGAATATTTTAGGCCCATAGTAACTTTGGAAGAGAGAATATTATTATTATTATCAAAACATGAGCATGGAAATGAGGTCATCATGACCACATATCAGAAAATAATTTGGATTATACTATATTTAATTTCCAATAAAATAGATACTTTATTTTCCACATTCAATTTGTTCATTTTTTGAGTGATCCCAGGGATATTAAATTGCATGATACGAGTAAAATAAACCAATATATCAATAAAAAATAGACTACAGTTTGTTATATCACAATGGTTCATAGAATAATTTGTATAGGTAAGTCCATAATATAGCCAGATACACCATAGTGGATGACCCTATATGTAGGGGAGGATCACGAACTACAAAAGGGTACACATCATGATCCCTCCATATGTAAGGGTATCCGAGAGTCCTATATAAGGGTAACCTAACCTATTTATGGGTAACCTAGATAAACGTGTGATTCAAAAAATTGGTGTTTTTAGGTGTCCACATCATATCCTAATTTACCATTGTCTAAAGGTATGTTGAAATAATTTTGGTTCCATTGGAATATTTTAGGTTTCCATGGTGTAGAGATGAGACTACGTTGTAGTGTCATTATAAGGGAAGGTTTTAATGATATATATTTTCCTTATGTTTTTGAAGTTTTTTATTTTATAGTAGTAGAGAATTTTAGATCCTAAACCCCATAAGTGCTAGCACAATAATTGTTTTTAAATTCCATAGTGAGTTCCATGTGACAAAAATTTAGAGGATATCATGTGAGATATTGTGTATAGTCTAATTGAGGAATACTACACTAGTAGATATTGATCGGGTCAAATAACAGACTCCATGCCATAGTGTTTTTTGAAAAACCATATAGATAATAAGGAATTAATTGTTTCACTATAGTGAAGTTGGACATGAAATATTTAGTGAAAATATAATTTTGTGGAATATATAAAAACACCATACCCAAGTAGTTTCATTCTAATAAAAGTTTCATCTTGAAACTAAAAGTGAGTGAGTTATGGTTTGATTTCCCAAGTTTTCATTTAAAATTCAATGTACCATGATGGATATAGTAATTATAGGTGAGTATTGGCACAATCATGGTGATAGTATAGTCATTCTAAATCATTGTATTGAAACAAATAGTGAGAGGTCCCTTGTATCCAAGATAGAGAGGTTGAAAAATGGAGAATTTTAGTATTATAATTTCATTAAGTGATTATAAATTTTGTCTTGAAGGTTGGAGGATAAAGAAAGTGTTATTACAAGAGGGATATTATTACTTGAAGTTGATATTATTTGTGAGGAAGAGAATTTATGTTATTTATTTATATTTGGATAATCTTCTTATGAAGAATAAGAAGATTAAATAGACAGAACTGTGAGTTAATTGTTGAAAGAGAGAATTAATTTCTTTAATTCGTCATGGAACAAAACTAGGAGGTCCAGTGAGACTGATCCATATTATACTTAATAAAGTGATATTTTACTGATTTTTTTCTATAGTTGAATTTTCGTGCATTCTCCTTGGAAATTTCCCAGTGTTTATGAAAAAAGTAAAATTACATTGTGTTTTCTTCTTCTTTCATCTATCATTGATATAAAATATATATATAATTTGAATTATTACACTAGGATGTAGAAAAATATATTTATAAGAGGAAAGATTTTTTTTAAACTTGTATTCCCTGAAACACCTCCACCCCTAGCCCATCCCTTTTACGATGTTAATCCTTTATAAAGGTCTAATAAAATTAACACGGGTTCTATTGTCCCTTATTCATCTCTCAGTTTGACCATCATTACTTGGAGGGAATAACATCCTTAATACTTAATGTAATAATGGAACTTTCCCACCAGACTCATAAGGAATTCCTCATTGAAATTTTTTCTCAATAGATGTAAAAGGGTTATCTCAATATACAATTCATATCATGTCAATCATTTTTTTTCTAATGCATCCATTTGGGAACACAAATTTTTTATTTTTGAGGGGTGGACCACATTTTTGAACATTTTACGGCTACCCCTTCTTATTTCCCCACATTCCTGCTTCCCAAATTAATGTGGCCTTCACCTCCATGGATGATGATGTAAACCCCTAGATAAAAACCAGATGATGGAATTCCCATTCTTCTATCTATAGATCCATACATGGAGTTTAGTCCTTAGTCTAGGTCACCCTAATAGATCTAATATATGTTCATGAATCTCATTCTCAGTGTCATCTTCTAGTGGAAAATGATTAATCACACCACTCACAAAAATAACCAAGAATCCACCTATAGCTAGAGTTAATGAGGATGATGGGTCCGTATTGAATCTATAGGAATTGAGCATATTGGGTATCTATAAATTATTCCTCATTAATATTTGAGGAAATATTATTGTTGTGAAAAAAATAATATTAGGTAGAAAACCTGACTAATATTGTGGTATCCAGAATGAAGATTATGATCAATGTACAAGACATCCAAAGATCATCACCCTAGCCATTATATTATTTTCACATAAGGGAACTCTGGTTTATTTTTGTTTGTTTTGGGAATTATGAACTCATCACTCTTGGAAACATATCCTTTTAACATAATTATTCTTAGTCTCATCACATAGGGTATTTCATGATCATCACATAAGGTGGTCGATCGAGATTAATACCCATTTCATGAGTGGTGTAAATAGATTGTATACTCATCACATAGACTTCTTATGTTTTTCACCCTATGAACCCTATGCTCGTCACCTAGGGTTGATCTTTTGATGAATCAAGATGTGTCATAAGATTTATTATTAGTGTAGTTGTTTCACATATTTAGTTTCCAATGTGGACTATTCCATATACACACATCATGTATGTGTGGTCACAATTTTAAATTCCATTCGGGATGATTACAAATTATGCTCATCACATAATAGACCATGATAATTAAAATCACAAGTTGATACTAAGGAATAGAGGAGACCATATATTTGGATGGTTATATGTTTAATATATTCATGGGAGGTGATCAAGCTTCAAGGTCATCACCTCCTATGGGGGAAGATGGGTTTATGGAAATGTTGGGATATCAAGACTAAACCATAGAGAGTAATCCTATGTACCCTATTAATATATAGGGATAAAAACCCATATTATTCTATTTAACAATTTTAGTTCATATGATAGGACCAATTCATGTAGTTTAATATTGTGAGGTAAGTATTAAAGTTCCATGAAAATAACAACAACAAGGGTTTGTGAGGGTCTAATGCATATATTTTTCTAAAATATGTAGTATCATCTTACACATGTAAAATGATTCATCCTATTATTATCACATAGGGTAAGGATACAATTTTACATCGTATGATGGGGATGTTGTTATACAGTTTAACATCATGCGACTAGGATGTTGTTATATATTTTAACATCACAAAACATAGAAATTCGTTCTATATAGTTTTAAGTCTTATATATTGAATATTGTTGGTGATTATTATTAGAGAATCACATTCCCAAAAATAATAGTGTGAGAGAATGTTAAAACTAGATGATAGAGGTATAGAGGGATTTCATATGATATCATTGAAGGGAAATGTACCAAATTTTCAATGATTATATTAACTTTGGGGATTTTGTGTCCACTGTGAATATGATTTTGGATACCACAAGTCATGTAAAATTCTTATTCTAGGTAGAATTATAGGGTCAAAATGTTGGGGTACCTATTCTTATTAGAAAAGTAAATGGTGATACCTATCACCCACATATAGAAAAGGGCATGGACAAAAGGGTTTATAATATTGATTGTTCTAGTGGGCTTTGTATGTATAATACCATCTTGAATAGGTATAGAGCCCATAAGCACTAAACATTAATAAATTTATGTGCTATAAATGGAGAAATGATACAGGGCCTATGAGGATAGTTTCATGTAGGTTTAGTGGTCTGTGAAGTTGACTCTTCCAAAAAATGTGGATCCCCCATATAAGTGTGTGGCCTTTGTACCCACTGTGGGTGTTTTGTGAAGGCTAGAGGACATGTGGAATCCTAAGATGCATAAAGTATGTACCTCTAGATTATGGGTAATAGTAATTTTTTTAATTCATATCTACCATGATCCATGGTTTTAGAGGACCCGTGGGAGTTTAGTTATGAAAAATGGATACCTTGGGGAATCCATGGGGTTTTTATACATTAATGTTAGTGTTACCTAAATTTTGAGTTGCTGATAGAAGTTGAAAGGTAAATACCATTCAAATAATTTCAAAAGGGAGTATTTATAGGTAACATAGATCTATAGATGTATGTTGGGTGAAATTTTACTTTCTTCATGAAAGATAAATCATCACATCACTTTGACACTCCTTTTTGAAACATTATACTTTCATGAAAGTCTCACCCTTCGTAAATATATACCCTTAGGTGGGGTTAAAACCCATCTCATCTAGAATTTTCCATGAATTATCATTTTATTCCTCAAACCCTTAAAAAATTAATTTTTAACATCATCAAATTCCCCTCTTAATATGGGAGTCAACAGAAGAATATAGGATCAAATTTTCTGGACAAAACACCAAAATCAAGTGATGGGAGTCAAATTGTTCATGAAACTGAGGCCCAAAAATTTCATATAAATTGGTTATGGGTCACCATGGGGGACCATGAGTTCATCAAAAAATAATTTCTAATACTCTATTATAGAGAAAATTAATCCATCTTGGTTGTTATGTGAATGATATCCCTAGAACTCATGATACATTACCTTCTGTGAACAATCTTACATGACTCTTCATGCATACACACTATTTTTTCATGTATTACTATCATAAGGATAGCCTTTCATGATGAAATAAGCTTTACAACCCATAATTCAAAACATTTACAATTCCTTTGAAAAAGATTCCAAACATTTCAAATCTACTGCTACATGATGGTGATATATCTCTAAAAATATCTAGATTGGGGAGATATCGTGAAATTTTTGGAGCATAAAATTATCTATTAAATAGTTATATAAGATCAGATATATTGCTCACTCTGATAGGGGTTTACACTATATGAATTCAGGATAATTTATGATGTTACAATCCCAAGTGCCAATCAAGATGACATATTCTACTGGTCATTTTTCACTACATCAAGGATCAAACATTCATCATGACTCACTATTTATTGAATACTATGAATAAAATCGACATAGAAAATCCATCTATATAAAAATATATACTATAGTATGAGAGTATATTTAAGGTGGGATTGATGTAACTTCTTCAGGAATGGAAATAAGAGTGATATTTTTACAAGGGTAAAAATTTTATAGATGAGTTGACATATGACTAAAAATTATGTCACGCATGAAATGACTGTGTGGAAAAGATGAAGAGGGTCGAGCATTATGAAGTAGTGTAGACTTCCCAATTTCATGTCTACCACCACCTATAAATCATGACATAGATACTAAGTAAGTGGTTTCCATAAACCAACTCACTCCATGTTTACTATGGTAAGGTCTATATCAGTTTTTGGGACCTCTACCAAATTGGTGTTATCACCATCTGGGGGGATGTACAATGAATTTCTCTAAATGGAGAACATATTGGATGACTTTTATTAGATTCCATTTCTTAAAAATGATATTTTGGATGATGTGATTTGGAGGAAGAAAAACAAGCATGGAAGGAAAGATTATACATTCAAGAAAAAGATCAAGAGAATCCTAAATTATACCAAAATAAAGAATACATAGAGGCCACAAGAATTATCAGGTGAAACATAGTGCATGAAGGAGAGATCCCACTAGGTAATTTTGGTGGATAGTCAGTTCCACAACTTACAGTAAAATATAAATTCACATTACCCTAAGTTTATACCATATGAGGTTATTGAATATTTACTATGTGGATAGATCCTTCCCATTTTGAATTCATATATGGGGGCTTGGCTGATCACATTTTCCATGGTTGAAATGTTGGATAAGGGGAACCATATCTACCTGGAATTGCTGGTTCTTGTGAAGATCTATATGATTCTGAGGAACATTAGAAGAAGAAATACCCCCTTATATGTGTATATCTCATTTAAATTTTTTTATTGTGGAGTTTTTGTAAACATGGGGAATTCTGATCACCTCAACCCCATCCATACTCTGGTACTAAATTCCAACCATCTCCAATGAAAAGTTTTGGGAGCCACACACTTTATATAGAGTGATTCTCTATTCTCAAAATGATTGTGATACCATATTATTTTATAATCCATCCATTCCCCCTTGAAATAGGGATGATCATGTATTATGGAATGGGTAAAATAGAGTAGTGGTCATAATTTCATAGCTTTCGAGCAAGGGTAATGGTGGAATGGGTCAACATAAAATTCATTTGAGCATTGTACAGCTTGTACCGATATACACACCAATTTGACTACCTTTAATGGTTGGAATAAAAGTTATATGTTGAGGTGTGACACTATCACCACACAATGTACCTATGGATTATATGGTTCATGTTTTTATGGGAAGGTAATTAAGAAAGGATAGAGATGTTATTGGTTGATGCTCTATTTGGGTTGTTCCACAATTATGTGTAAATATGGGATAGAAAATATCTCAAGGATATGTTTAGACAACTATTGAACAAGTTGAAGGATTAGAAGGAGGTCCCACTCTAGTGTGGTCTGGGGTGCGTTGTTTTAGGATGAGAATTTTAAGAGAGAAGAGGTGGACTTGAGGGAATATTGGTAGTAGTAGTTTGAGGGGATATTGATCCTTAATGGGTTGTAGCTTTGAAGGGAGTAACATTAGTGTCCCTTGGACTCTTAGTTAAATGGCCATATGAGATATGTGAAGATTATAAAGTAACACTAAGAGTTATTTTTTTGAATCAAGTAGAGGAATTCTACCATTATGTAAAGGTACTATATGATGCATTCTTCCCTGATTCCTTGATGCATGTGACCTCATTCGACAATTAAAATCGTCATTATCAGTATGGATATAGCTTTAAAGGTACATGATACATATTCCTAATCAAGTCCATGAATGTTATGTCTTTTTTGACCCCTAGTTGGATTCAATTTTGTACATTTAGGACCTGGATAATTTGATCCAATGAAATTGAGTAGTTCAATGCATTACTAGTTGAGTTCAGGTGCTACTAGAGATACATTCTCCCAATGATCTATTAGTTATTAGATTAGTTAATGGAATGACGGTTGAGGAAACTAATGTTGGGGAGACCTAGGGACTCAATGACTATCTTATCTCTACTATAGAATAAGGTATTTTTGTTGATGAGGTGATTAATTTTTTTTTTTGGATTTAAGCCATTTTTTAACCTTTTGGGTTTACTGATTCATTTCCTTTAATTTTTCATGGAATTGAGAAGAATTGTGGAAGGATAGATTTTATATGAATCACAAAAATAGGGTGTGCAAGACCAAATTCTGGGCAAAAATCCCTCAAGGTAACATTGCATCATTTTTGGGTTGGTTGTGTTTGTTGAAACTGTAGGTTTTCATGTTGAATTGTCAAGTTCTAGGGATGTTGTTGACAATAAATGTTGAAAAAGAACCATGAAAAAGGAAGAGAAGAACTAGAGGTGGTAAAAAAGAGCAGATTATGACGAGCTTTGCAAATGGAAGAGGTGGATAGATTTGAAAGTAAGCTTTGCGACGCAAAGTAAGAAGGACCATTGCGGCGGTGCAAAGGATTTGACGGAATCCTTTTTTATTACAACTAAATTTGCGAATCCAAAAAATATCCATGATGCTTTGGAAAACATAGTGACTTTCAGTAGAAATTTTAGAGCTTTACAATTTGAGATGATGTGTCGCTAACTTCGTATGTAAGGTTCTCGAGTCGGTGGAATATCTTATAAATATTCCTCAACCCCATAGAGAGAACTAGATATTTTTCCAATAAATATTTTTAGCTCTCAAATAGAAAAGGATGTTCACATAGGCAGTGTACTTCGTGAAATACCAGAGCTTCGTAGTGTCTAATCTAGCTCCACAAAAGTGGTTTGTTCTGTGTTGGTTCAATGAGATTCACAAAGGAAGTTGTTTTGCGATGGATTGAGCTCTGTGATGGCCTAATCATTGTAAAGGCTAGAGATCTATGAAGCAGTGTGCTCTGTGAATCATTGAGCTCTGCAAAGGTGTGTTCTTTAAGAATAAGCAAGGACTTCACGAAGTCTTGTTTGAGCTTTGCAAAATTGTGAGCTTCATGAAGTAGGGATATTTTCAAAGGCATTTATAAAGGGTGTTTTCCAGTGAACAATGGAAAAGGGGTATCATCGGTAAATGAAATTTGGACTTCAACAGAGAATATGCATACAGTGAAGGATGCACTCATTAGAGATAATGAAAGGACCTATATGTATTTAAAATTGTGACTGGATATTCTAAAGAAGCATTGACCTCACTTTAGTTGAGAGAGCATTGAGTTCTCAAATTGTGAATGGTTTTAAACCATAAGAAATAATGAGTCCACTTCAAACTTGTAAATAGATGTGAAATTATAGTGGATTTGGTACTTCGGAACATTTTCGGTGTATGCTCCTTGGACGTATCCCAGTGAGGGTGAACCAATAAAAATTTCTATATCCTATGTATGCTTTAAGAAACATTCATACTCTGTAATGGGAGGGACAGAGAAAATATATTTGTTTCTAACAACAAAACAATATCAAAAGGGGAAGTTTTTTTAATTTTTCATACCCTGATTCACCCCCCTCTTATGGTATCAATCCCAGTGGACCTAATACCAAATCCTCTCAGGGTTGAGAGTAAAAATTCATTATAACACTATGATCTAAGGTGGACTTCCTTTCAATGAGAAAGTATATTATGTGGTTTAAGTTCCAAATAACTACCTCAGTGATCAAATGGTAATTCCTAATATTTTTCCTACAACCTTGTGTGTCTATACCCTTATTATTTTTAGTGAAATATTCCATATTTCATAGAAGAACATGTTCAATTCATTACTGAGAATCCTATGGTGGTCTCATAAGTTGTGGTCGATATGAAAATGTCACCACTCGAACAACAAACATTGAGCTTCCCAAATCTCAATATATTGGATGACTTGGGGTAAGAAGAAAATTATAGGCCAATGGTTGGGGTTAATCCTAGTGATGCACTGAGGGAATCCACCTTCAACCGTTATTGGTGATTTGACCTTTCCTCCTAATATGTCATATATAAGTCATCACTCCATAATTTACATTTATTCATCAACCATGAGTTGGTTTTCAATGTCATTTCCTTCCGAGGATAGTGATTCCTACATTGGGGGACTATCCACCTAAGTAAATGCCAGAGTAAGTGTTGCCCATGGCTAAGGTGGAAACCACCAGAGAAGAGCCTTCAATAGTGGTGACCAATGATTTCATGACAATTGATCCTAACTCTAATGTTCCATATCTCAGGGATACTATTGAGATTCTAGGTGTGGTTAAATCCTCTTGTGATGAGGAAATAAGTGCGACAACATCATTGAGGGTAGGTGATGACACCATTGCATTGGCTAAAAAGGTGGATTCTAGGTAGTCACCTATTTTGGGAATATTTTAATGGGAATACCATGATTAAATCAAAGATCTATCTCCTATTGTAGAATGTGAGATTGGTTTGGGTGCCTCCATATATATGGTTGAGGACGATCTCCTACAGGACATAAACATCATCCCTTATCTTACTAAGGGTAACCCATAATTGTGGTACTTGTAGGTTTTCTAGAGTTTGTGAATGGTCTTGAGGAAATGGATGACCATTTATCAAACATGGATGATGAGAACCAACTGAGACAACACAGGTAATGAAGAATCATTTGGTACTTCATTTCCCACAATCAATCAGGAAAACATATATGTTGGATGGGAGCCCTATTCTACTATATGGTATACCTGGAGATTGATGGGTTGGAAAACCACACACTCTGTGACCTAGAATAGAATTTTATTGTGTAGTAGTTTCATCTAGTGTGGTATTAAAATGGCTTCACCCACTATGTTTCCTTGGCTGAAAATGTTTCAAATCTCTCAGAGGTGGAGAAAGTGTTTAACCAAATGTAGGGATAAGTGCGCTACTAGTGGGATATCCTATCCACCATGGAGGAGAATAATTTTCATCTTGAGGCACAATTGGTTATGTATTAGTCTGAGATATCATAGATGAGTTTATATATACTGGTATTTGAATCCAAACAGAGTAGGGTTCACTTATAGATGGATGAGGTGCATCTATAGACTGAAGAGAAGATTGTAGAGATGACCAAGCTACATGTTGTTATCGAATAGAATTATAAAAGGCTAGTTAATCTTAATAAATTAATATACCATATTCAATTATAGGTAATTTTGGTTTTTAATAAAGGAGAGGCTCTATCCTAGCATTTACCCTCCTCAACATTTGTTTACTTGTGGAAATAAATCTATTTATTCCCATAATCCCTCATGAGTTTTTTATTTTACTGTATATGCATACAATTATAAAGACAACCGACTACATATCTCTAAACCCATGAAATTCATGCTAGGTATGATAATTAAGTTACCAATATAATACTTTTTATTTCTATGAGAGTTCTATATTAATGATGTGGGGTTGGGGTCAGAATGATCCATCAACCATTTTAAGTTTGATAATGAGAATAAGGTTGGTTGGAGGGAGATACCCCATGAAATAGACTTTCTTTTCAGATGTGAATGAGTAAACATGAAATTTAGCATCAAGTAATTTGAATAAAACAGAACAAGGGGTAATTGGACGACCTAAATCAAGACATCTAGGACATGGAATAAAATAGGGAATGGATATAAGGTTCAGAATTATTTATGACCTTGTTCAGAACATAGTTTCCACTATCACACTACCAAAGATAGGTAAAAATAAATTTGAGTCAAAATATGAACATTTTTTTAATACATGGGTCCCATTAAATTATTTTAGGAAGTCCATTAAGTTTTATTCCCTATAAATGAGGTGTTTTTATTTTTTCCATACAATATCACCATGGGGGTGCCCCTTTTGACTTTGAATATGGTGAAGATACAAATCAATAAAGGGTTAATGTTTGAGAGTTATATGAGAAAAAACATGAGTGAAGTTCAACACTCTAGGAATTACACCACCATGATATTGAGCACATTTAAGGGTTATATAATCTCAAGTGAGGGTCGAACCCATATCTATTGGCATCATTGTCCTAGTTTTCACATGATTTCTAGGAACATGATAGATGATTATCTATAATTAACAAATTAAAAGGATGGTAGGAGTCCAATATCAATGGAGACCATGGATAGACCCATAATGTGAGATCTAGGTGTTATTTTTATCTCAATTGGGATGGTAATTTCATTATATAAATCTATAAATTAGTGTAGTAGTTTCTCAAAACCAAAATGGGGAGTTTCTTTCATGAGAGGTTTAAAGTATTTCTAGTTTTATACAACATGATGAAGGTGATACAAAAGTAAAAGGGTGAAGGATTAGCTCTACTTTCACCCAAAGTAGTTGGTTCTGTGTGAATAACCAATTTCTCTTTTATGGAGCATTATTGAGTCCTATGATTTTAGTACCCTTTCCATTTATGAAGTTAATTGTTTCAAAGTCTAGGGTTTGACTTTGTGAGATATATCCTAGATTTTATCATCTTCCCTTTTAATTTGTTAAACCAACTACGTTAAATACACTAATATTGGGGTGAATCAAGGTATAAAAGATTAAAACTATTAACCCTTATAATCTTTTTTAGTAGGTAAACAAAACACTCTTCTCACTCCTTATATTAATGTACGAATAAAAATGAAAGAATGCATGTGACACCACAATTTTATATGGTTTAGATGCACTGGGATACGTCCAAGTAGCATACCAAGACAATGTTCTTATGAACCAAATCCCATAAATCATATTATTGCTACAATGTTCAGAGTAGATTCACTATCCCTCCTGGTTTACAAACAATCACAATTTTAAAGATCACTTCTCTATCAACAAATGTGTGCTCACTGCTCCTTTAGATTATTGTCCTTTTGATCACTTGAATCAATATTTTTTCACTTAATTTGGTGTATCATTATGTTCCTCTTGAATCCACTTAATCAATACCACTTTACCATAGATTTACTATTCAATATGATCTCAACACATTTGAGAAGCTCATTTCTTTAGTGAAGATCACACAAAATTCCTGAAACTACCCAATTATTAATGAGAATATACTTATTTTGTAAACCCCATTAATTTCATGAAGCTCGAGTTTCCTTCATGAAGGTCACTCCTCTCATGAAGCTCAGTTAGCCTTTGTGAACCCCTATCCTTTTATGCAGCTCACTTAGCATTTATGAAGTTAAAACTTTTGCGATGATAATGTAGTATTCTTGAACATCTTTTCTCTGTGAAATAGATAATCTTATGAAAACCTTCACACAAGAAAGAAATCATGAATCACCTTCTAAAATTCAAATCCTTTGTATTTTCATTAAGTCTAGATTGCTTTCAAATGGTGGGGATTATGCCTATTTTTTGGTGATTCGTCCTTTTTATGAAGCTTTTAACCTTGCAACCTCAATTTCATGAATCAAATCTTCCTAGATTGTGTACCTCCTTATCTTCAAGATGTTATAGGGAATTTTTTTATTCATCAAGATTCTCATAGTCATGTATATTTACCATCAAACCTTCACGCATTCACAAACCCTTAAACCTTTTTGAGAACAACTACCTTTGTGAAGAACAACATCTAAAAAATAAATCCATGCATTGAAAAAAAAATCTTTTTCTACATGTATGATGTTTTAGTCCAAGAAATACATCATTTATGAATATTGATTCATCCAAAAAAATTGTGAACCATTGGGAAACAACACCAACTTGTACCTATGA